>CM057338.1:932376855-941722183 GCA_030015575.1 Agapanthus africanus | reverse complement strand
CTCTGTACATCCAGGAGGTACAAAGATGTACCGAGATATTCGACAGCATTTCTGGTGGGAAGGCATGAAACGGGAGATTGCTCGCTTCGTGGCTAAGTGCTTGGTATGTCAGCAAGTCAAGGCTGAACACCAAAGGGTTGCTGGTTTATTGCAACCACTTCCGATTCCTCAGTGGAAGTGGGAACATATAACCATGGATTTCGTGACGGCTTTACCGCGGAGTCCAAAGGGCAACAATGCAGTATGGGTGATTGTCGATCGGTTGACCAAGGCAGCTCACTTTATTCCTTTTCGGGTTGGTCAATCAACAGAGACTTTGGCAGAGCGGTATATGCAGGAGATTGTAAGATTGCATGGAGTACCGGTGAGCATCGTGTCCAATCGGGACACTCGGTTCTTATCACACTTCTGGAGGAGTTTACAGGAAAGTTTGGGGACTCGATTGAAGTGTAGTACAGCTTATCATCCTCAAACCGATGGTCAGTCGGAGAGAACGATCCAAACTCTTGAAGACATGTTGAGAGCGTGCATGTTGGACTTCAAGGGTTCATGGGAGGATCATCTACACTTGGTGGAGTTTTCTTACAACAATAGTCTCCAAGCGACTATTCAGATGGCTCCGTTTGAAGCTTTGTATGGTCACAAGTATCGTTCACCTGTTTGTTGGGATGATGTTGGTGAACGAAGATTACTGGGACCAGATTTGGTGGTACAGACAGTCGAGAAGGTGAACACAATCAGGAAGCATATGAAGGCAGCTCAAGACAGACAGAAAAGTTGGGCTGACACGTCAAGAAGACCTCTAGAGTTCGCCGTGGGTGATTTGGTATTCTTGAAGATATCACCGACTAGAGGAGTGATTCGTTTTGGGAGTCGATGAAAGCTTAGTCCTCGATTCGTTGGACCCTCCGAGATATTGGAGCATGTTGGAGAGGTAGCGTACCGTTTGGCGTTACCACAGTCCTTGGCAGGTGTGCACGATGTGTTTCATGTATCTCAACTACGAAGGTATGTTCGAGATGAAACCCACGTCTTGGATCATTCGGAGTTAACTGTACGGGAGGGCCTAACTTTTGAGGAGCGACCGGTTGAAATCATGGATCGTAGGGAAAAGGTTCTTAAGAACAAGGTTATCCCCCTTGTGCTAGTTTCCTGGGGTAATCGATCATATGGAGAGTCCACGTGGGAACGAGAAGACGAGATCCGGCAGAAGTTTCCTCACCTTTTCCTGTAGTTTACTATCTTGTACTCTTGGAATTTCGAGGACGAAATTCTTTTGTAGTTGGGTATAATGTAACACCCGAGCCCAATACTACTATTTCTGTTACTGGTTGAGTGTTTGACATTGCTCATTTCATTTATCTTGCTTGTTCGGATCTTACTGTAAAATTCTAACTGGCTAAGTCATTTCTGCAGATAACAAATTTTAGCACCTAAAATAAAATTAAAAATATCCATATTGGCCTACTCGACACCCCTAGCTGCGTGGTAGCGTCCGTGCCTCGAGTTCTCGTCCTGTTCAGTGAAAAGGACAAGTTTGGACGGCTACGCGCGCGTACAGGTGTCCGACTTGGGGGCATGCTTTTTAATCATAAAACATTTCATTTTAAACTTTGGAACCCGCTTAAAATCCTAATATTTGAATTTCAAATTTTTTGACCCAATCCGGGCGCGATTTGGAAATGTTTCATTTAGCGCCAAAATCCCAAATTAATAAAATATTCGAAAACTTATATATTAACAAATCCTGCTACAAATTGTTAATCTAAAATCTATTAAAAATTTTAATATATTTCTTTAAGCCACGAATCTTCCACTGGCCAATCAGGGAAGCTTAATTTCCGTGGGCCCCTCCACTTTTTCTCTCTCTCTCTAGCTTCTCCATCTCTTTCTCTCTTTACCTTTCTCTAACTCTCTCTCTCTCTCCTTCATATATATATTCTGCCTCGCCTCATTTTTTCCAGAACGCAAAAAGAACCCTTCGCGAACCCATCAACCCTAGCCGCTGTTCATATCAGATTTTTGCATTTTCATACCGCCCAATTTTTGTCACATTGCATATCGGTAGATACTCTTGAGCCGTGTTTGCTAGTCAATTGCAGGATACAGGTTCTCGGTTCTAAAACGGTGAAATTCATGGAAAACACGACAAAATCCGGGTTCCTGCCAACCACAGATAAAACACGGTCTCCGCTCTTCATCCGTATGTTGCCAGATACCAGTTTAGGAAGATAAAATGTCAAATCAATGTCATTCTCATGCAGAAAGCTCAATGGTAGCACAAAATCCAAGAGATCTACGTGGAGCTCGAGGCAATCATGACAAAATCTTGACAAAAAGTCCACCGTTCCCTCAACAGAAATTCTGGAGAAATCGTGGAGCCAAATTGAGAAAACACATGTACCAGAGAGAAGAGTACATCAAAACAGGGTGCCACCAAAAATACCAAGTTCCAATTCATCAAGAAGGCCGCGGATCCGCGGCCAAAGTGGGGTCCAGGCCGCGGATCCGCGGCCGTACTGGCGCCGCACCTGCAGAATTTTAGGGGGTATATTGGTCATTCTGTTAGGGTTCTGGTGGTTGCCCTAGGGTTTCATTTTTTGGCCTATAAATAGCCCAGAACTTTGTGAAGGAAAAGGGGAATTCTTGTATTTTCATTTTGCCTAGTTTTAGTGTTTCTCTTCTTCCTCTTCTCACCTCTTCTCCATTAAACTTGTAGTGAGCTTTTGAGTGAAGAGTGATGAATAAAGAAGACCATTTTTATTATCATGCTTGTCTCCTTATCTTTATGCTTGTTGTAATTTTAATTTGTTAAGTAGTTGTTGTTATTTCCTTGTTGTTCTTTCTTCTCTCTTTTTCTTTATCATTCATACGACAATGATACTTACGCTCGATCCTCGCCAAGGTGAGGTCGCAAATAGTTAGTCGTATTCTTCTAATCTCCTTCTTTCTATCTTCCTCTTTTGTTTTGTTTTGTTTTTCCTTATAATGAAGTGTGAGTAGTTAATACTTGTTAGGGTAGGATAAGGGAAGTTTGAGAGAAGGAAATCTCTCTCACTCTTTTCTTGCCCAACAGCTTAAATCAACTCCCGTTAATTGAACCACAATCCGCTCCTTACGGCACCCTATCCTACATGATAGCGGTGATTCCGTAGTGAGACCGGTTGTGGTTGAATTAACCGGAGGTTATGGCTAAGAGCCAAGAACGGACGGACAAGCACCAAAAGGAAGACTTATGCGTTGGAAAGCCTAGCTTATACTCGCAAAGTCCTTCCTAGTCGTGCTAATCCCCGTTGTTGCCGATTACCGTAACACCGATATTAAGAGGGGCAACGAAAGATGTGGAGACTCCTAACTCAAACTAACCTAATCCTAACCCTAACATGCTCTCTTTAAATATCAACTCAACACTTAGATAATCCAACAAAATCTGAAAACCGGACTTAACTCGTTAAAACACTTTGAAAAAGACTCCCATCTCCCTGCGGACGACCCGTACTCAACCGGCTAGCTACAAGCGAAACCGTCTTGATTGCGGTATTTAAACTAGAACTTGAACACGCACGTACTCTGTCAATCAAATGGCGCCGTTGCCGGGGAGACGGTAGTTTATTTCTTTGTGTAATTTCGGGTTAATTTGTAAGTATAAAAAAAAATGAAAAAATATATATACTTTGTAAAAAAATCATCTTGTTATTTTTGATTAGCTTTTGTGCAAGTGTGCAGGAAAATACAAGGTTCAAGTTCCGTGGCCAAGACGTTGAAAATACGGAGTTCAAGTACAGTGCCAAAGACGTGGGAAGATAGACCCATATTTCGCGGCTACACCGCGACGGACCAAAACGGAGGAGACGGTCTACTGTCAAAATCTGGAGCAGATACAGTGAGCAAATAAAAATTCCACAAATCCAGACAAGCAGAGGACCACCACAGCAGCACACCCATAAAATTTGGAAGCTCAATACCTCCACATAGACGCGGATCCGCGGCCATTGCATGCGTTTGGCCGCGGAAACGCGGCCATCTGTTGGCTTCAGAGCCCCAAAATCTCTCTGTAAGTCCCTCTGCCTCTCTCCACTCCTCTGAACTCCACTGAACTGTGTTTTCTGCAGCTTTCTTTGCGCAAATTCTTCTCCCCCTTCCAATAAACTGTTCTTGTGCAGGATTCTTTGCGCCGCAAAATAAAAATTGTTTGCAGTTGATTTGTTACTGCTTTGCATTTCTTTAATACGGACTTAAGGGGCTTGAAACCAATCCAGATTGGGTTGGGATTTCATCACCCTTCCCAGGACCCCAAAAATCACGAAAGCATATGCATTGTCCATTATAAATTAAAAAATACTAGACTTCAGCCCTAAGGACTTCGCGCTCATTAGGAGAAGATAAACCGTGTTTAGAACCTCGCTTAACCGTATATTGTTTACGGGGTGTCTAGGAAAGTGTTAAAGGCGCAACCGCCGAAAGAGAAAGGGTTATTTAATTAAGGAACTTCGCGAAAGCGTTGGACAACCTCCCCTTATCTCTGCACTTACCTGGCCTCGTGATCGGTGTATTTTTAAGCCTGTTTCTCGACACTGTTTAACTTCGACAATCAAGTTCAGGAGCAGGTCTAGTAGACCTAGGTTACCCTAGATCTAGGTGTGATTGTGCATATCTTGTTTGTGATTGCTTAAGCCGTATTTCCGTACATATTTCTGTAAATCTCTTTCTAAAAACAAAAAAAAAAGAAAAAAAAATCAAAAACTTTTATAAAAACTTGCCCTTTGTCGCCAAATCCATTTTCACCCACCACCCATCGCCTTTCTTCATTGACGTTTTCTTACCCTCACCTTCTCCGCTTTGACTATACTAAACTCGTTTAGTGTATGTCCGCTTGGACTCGGGACACTAGCGCCCGTCTAGTCCGCGTTACGTTAGTCGCTACCGACTACGCGATCGACTCCGAAGTCGATACTCCGTCCACTCCTCTTTCACCCCTTCCTTTGCCGGCCAACTCCGACGTTGACCGGAATTCTGTTCATACATCTTCACCTTCACCTTCACCTTCACCAACCTCTTCTTCCGCGATGTCGGGATTTAATCTGAACATCTCTTTGACCACCGCTGGATTGGCTCCACCTCCTACGGAGACCAATCTCCCACCACCTCCGCCTGTTGTAGCGCCGCAGCGAATCGCGCTCCAGGATCGTTTCTACCCCACCCGTTCTGCACTTCCCACCTGCCTTTCTCTTCCTCCGGCCAATGGGGACAACTTTGAAATTAAGCCCCATTTCATCAACATGCTTCCACGTTTTCATGGGCTTGAATCTGAAGATGCCTATATCTTCATCAATAAATTTCAAAATGTCTGTGCCATGATGAAAACCACCCAGCTGTCGGACGATGCTATACGTCTACGGGTCATTCCGTTCACTTTATGCGATCTCGCTGAAAAATGGCTGTATAGCACCGCTTCCCACTCAATCACTAGCTGGGACGAGTTTGTTAAAGCGTTTCTGAAAAAATTCTATCCAAATCATAAGACCGCAAGAATTCGAAATGAAATCAACCAATTCTCCCAGCTTCCTTCTGAACCCTTCTGGAAGTGCTTTGACCGGTACAAAGACCTTCTTGTTCAGTGTCCTCACCAAGGTATAGAGAAATGGCAGCTCTGCCAAACCTTATACGAGGGACTGAACCCAGCAATGAAGCAGTTGCTGGAAACCATCTGTCAGGGCCACTTCCTATCGAAATCTGACGAGGAAGCGTGGCAGTTCTTTGACGATCTTGCGGAGCAAACGCTACAGTGGGAGAGCACCAGACCGACTTCTTCTTCTTCTTCCTCCACTTCTACCGGTCAGTCTAGGGTAGGAATCCACCAACTCGATGTCTCTATTGCGATGAAAGCTGAAATGGCTGCAATAACACGAAAGCTTGAAGCGATAGAGAGCAAATTTTCTGCTCCTGCCCCCACCCCTGTTCTCCCCCTTCGTACCATCTGCGCTTGTTTTTCCGATCCTTCCCACTTGACTGAAGAGTGTCCTTACAATCCACCCTCGCAAGGACAGGATCAGGTTAATGCTGCCTTCCAGCAAAGACCGAGGAATGATCCATACTCTTCCACCTACAATCCCGGTTGGAGGAACCACCCCAATTTCGCCTGGAATCAGAATCAGAATCAATTCCAGGGCAACAATTTCCAAAGGGCCCCTCCACCGCAACAACAAGTGCCACAACAAACTCAGCATCAATATCAGCAGCCCTTCCAACCCCAACCTTTCCAAAACCAGACGAACAACTTTGCACCGAACAACTCTTTTCTACCAAACAACTTTGTTCCGTCAAACAACGATAAGGTTTCCTCGCTCGAGCGAAGTCTGGAGGCGTTTGTTAAACAATCGACTCAATCCACCGCCAACATCCAGTCTTCGATTCAATCCTTAGTGCAACACACTGCCGCACACGGGCAAAGCATCAAGACCATCGAGGCCCAGATTGCACAGCTGAACGCGGCCTTGAGCGAGCGAGAGAAGGGGAAGCTCCCGTCCCAGCCACTTCCAAATCCCGGTCACCCACATAATGCACATGTTGCTCTTGAACAACAAAACCATAATGTGAGTGCCGTGACTACACTGAGATCGGGAAGGATGCTGCAAAACAACATTGGCAAGCGAATCAACGATGACACCCCGGCCGCTTCTTCTTCTTCTTCTTCTTCTTCTTCGTCTTCTGAGCCTATTCTCCATTCTTCAACAGGCTCTCCTTCCTCTTCTTCTGCTCTGAACGGACCCACTTCTCACTCCACGAAAACACCTATTCTGGGATCCATTCCAACTCCAAAATCTCCTCCTCCAGCATTAGACTCAACCAATTTTCAAAATGTTCCATTTCCAAACCGGTTGAGGTCTAACAAGCAAAATCCACAAATGGAGAAGATTTTGGAGTTATTCAAGCAAGTTAACATTAACATTCCTCTTTTAGATGATGTCCAACAAGTCCCATCTTACGCGAAAATCTTAAAGGACTTGTGCACGAAAAAGAGGAAGTCTCAGGTACCCAAGAAAGTTTTCTTGGCTAGTGCTGTGAGTGATGCCCTTACCCAATCTTTACCACAAAAACGGAAGGACCCTGGCTGTCCTACGATTTCAATTACTATTGGGGATAAGAACATCAACCGCGCACTATTAGATCTTGGTGCCAGTGTTAACTTGCTTCCGTATTCAGTATACGAGCAATTAGGCGTCGGAGAGCTGAAACCCACACACTGCACTCTCCAGATGGCCGACCGATCGATCACCCATCCTAGGGGTGAGCTAGAGGATGTGTTAATAAGAGTCGGGGACTTCATATTCCCCGTCGACTTCATTGTCTTAGATACACAGCCTGTAGCTAACCCCCGGAATCAAATTCCGGTGATACTCGGTCGCCCATTTCTCGCAACCTCAAATGCTGTGATCAATTGTCGCAATGGTTCAATGAACCTCTCTTTTGGAAATATGACGATTGAACTCAACATTTTTAGGTTGGGGAATCAGCCCGCCGAACCTAATGCTCATATACTGGATGTCTGCTCGATCCAGGAGATCACCCCAAAAGAGTGTGAATTCGAGGAGTTTCTGTTTGAACACGATAATCTTGACGCCACTAGTGCGTTTCTCTTCGAACCTGCTGCTGCTTCTGCGCCCGACAACGACTACGAGTGTTTCACGTTCACGAACGATCTTAGCCGCGCACAACCCGAGTTTGAATCCTTCGACTTTCCGGATGAGTTACCTGAACCATCCAACTCGGTTGCCTACACTCGCTTTGAACCTTTGCTGGAGTCCTTTGAGTTCGAGACCTTTGCACCAGTCTTGCCTTCCATCATTTCACCTCCAACGCTCGAACTCAAGCCGTTGCCGTCTCACCTTAAGTACGCTTACTTAGGTGAAAACGAGACCCTTCCTGTCATCATCTCGGCTTCTCTAGCTTCCAAGCAAGAGAAAGCCCTTCTCGCGGTCTTGCACAGCAACAGGCAAGCTTTTGGCTGGTCCATGGCGGACATCAAGGGGATTAGTCCCCTGATTGTTAAGCATCACATTCATCTGATGGATGATGCCAAACCAGCTCGGGATCCACAAAGACGTCTTAATCCAGTCATGAAGGAGGCTGTGAAGAAGGAGATCGTTAAATGTCTAGATAGTGGTATCATTTACCCTATCTCTGATAGCCAGTGGGTTAGCCCCATTCACGTTGTCCCCAAGAAGTCGGGCATCACGGTCATAACCAACAAGGCGAACGAGTTAATCCCTACTCGCACCCAAACTGGGTGGCGAGTTTGTATTGATTACAGAAAACTCAACGCCGCAACGCGGAAAGACCACTTTCCGCTACCCTTCATTGACCAGATGCTTGAACGATTGGCCGGACACGAGTACTACTGCTTTCTTGATGGCTACTCCAGCTATAATCAAATTCCCATCGCCGAAAAAGACCAGGACAAGACCACTTTCACTTTTCCTTTCGGCACGTTTGCATATCGACGCATGCCCTTTGGGTTATGCAATGCGCCCGCTACCTTCCAGCGGTGTATGATGGGAATTTTCTCGGACATGGTGGAAAAATTTCTGGAGATTTTCATGGATGACTTCTCCATCTTCGGCGATTCCTTCAGCGAGTGTTTGCTGCATCTTGACGCTGTCCTTACCCGATGTAAGGACAAGAATCTCACTTTGAACTGGGAGAAATGCCACTTCATGGTGCGCGAAGGTATTGTCTTAGGACATATCATCTCGCAAAATGGCATAGAGGTTGACAAAGCAAAGATTGAGGTCATTTCCAATCTGCCTCCTCCCCGATGCGTCAGAGATATCCGAGCCTTCCTTGGCCATGCCGGTTTTTATAGACGGTTTATCAAGGACTTTAGCAAGATTGCTAGGCCCTTGACTCTTTTGCTGGCCAAGGATACGCCTTTCGACTTCAACTCGAGCTGTGTGAATGCATTCGAGTCACTGAAACGCTCTCTCACTTCTGCTCCCGTTCTTTCTTCTCCTGACTGGACGCACCCATTCGAGATTATGTGCGATGCATCCGACTTTGCCATTGGTGCTGTCCTTGGACAACACATCAACAAGATGCCGCACGTAATCTATTACGCGAGCCGAACCCTGAACGACGCCCAACTCAACTATACAACAACTGAGAAGGAATTCTTAGCTGTTGTATTTGCTTTAGAAAAGTTCAGGCCCTACCTCATCGGCTCTCCAGTCATTGTCTATACCGACCATTCTGCTCTGCGCCATCTTTTTGCGAAGAAAGATGCAAAATCTCGGTTAATACGTTGGATCCTCTTGCTTCAAGAGTTTGACCTTATCATTAAGGACAAATGAGGATGTGAAAACGTAGTTGCCGACCATCTCTCACGACTTCCTTCTTCGCCTTCGCTTCCAATTCCGATCAACGACGTTTTCCCGGATGAACAGCTCTTGACAGTATCATGCGAACCCTGGTACGCAGATATTGTGAACTATTTGGCCACGGGATTACTACCGACTGAATGGTCGAGTCAGGACAGACTTCGCTTCTTATCCCAAGTAAAACACTTTTACTGGGACGAACCTTACTTGTTCAAGTACTGTCCCGACCAGATTATTCGTCGGTGTGTCCCTGATGAGGAATTCAAGAGTGTGCTGTCGTTTTGCCACGATCAAGCGTGTGGCGGGCATTTTGGGCCCAGAAAGACAGCTGAGAAGATCTTGCAATGTGGTTTCTACTGGCCACAACTTTTCAAAGACGCTCACGACTATTGCAAGACTTGCTCCCGGTGCCAACACATGGGCCGGATATCCCGGAGGAACGAGATGCCGCTCCAACCGATCTTGGTTGTGGAGATTTTCGATGTTTGGGGGATAGACTTCATGGGGCCGTTTCCCAGCTCTTTTGGGAACTTGTACATTCTTCTAGCTGTTGATTACGTCTCTAAATGGGTCGAGGCTGTGCCCAGCCGGACTAACGACAACAAGGTTGTCGTTAGGTTCCTTAAAGAAAACATTTTCTCCCGGTTTGGGCACCCCCGAGCGATCATTAGCGACAATGGAAGTCATTTCTGCAATAAAACTTTCGAAGCCTTAATACGGAAATACTCCATTAATCATAAGCTTTCTACGCCCTACCACCCCCAAACCTGCGGGCAGGCCGAAGTTTCAAATCGGCAAATCAAGCAGATACTGGAGAAGACGGTTTCCAAGAACCGTAAGGATTGGTCTCTGAAACTCACCGATGCCCTTTGGGCATTTAGAACCGCTTATAAGACCGACCTTGGCATGTCTCCCTATCGGCTTGTGTACGGAAAAGCCTGCCACCTTCCTGTCGAAATAGAGCATCGCGCATTTTGGGCGATAAAGGAGCTGAATCTGTCTCTTGAAGATGCGGGCAGCCATCGGAAGCTGCAGCTGAACGAACTAAACGAGCTTAGGGATGAGGCTTAGGACAACGCGGTTGTCGTTAAGAATCGAACGAAGGTGTTTCACGATAAACACCTTTTGCGCAAAACCTTCGTACCTGGTCAGCAGGTACTGCTTTACGACACCCGACTTCACTTCCATCCTGGAAAGCTCAGATCTCGCTGGAAAGGGCCGTATTTTGTGCGGAATGTGTATCCGCAGGGCGCTGTGGATTTGGAAAATCCAAATGACGGTTCACTCTTCAAGGTAAATGGACACCGATGCAAACCGTACCTTAGCGCCGAACCAACAGAGGAGCTCCTGTTCTTGCAGGAGCCGGTTTACCCTGAATGATCTTCCTCTGCCTACCTCCAAACTTCGGTTATCCTGCCTAGAACAGCGGACACTGTTCCAAATAAGTTTGGGGGTATGTACAAACCATTTTGTATATATTTGTGTATATTCTTTTTCTTTTCTTTAAAAACAAAAACAAATAAAAATTTGTGTATCGCTAACCGACAATTTTGACCCTTCAAATGATCTCTTCATGCAACGACAGTGAGGACACTGTCCAGTTTAAGTTTGGGGGTACGCTCGGTACGCATTTCTTACCTTCGCATTCATATGTATATTTTGCATCTGCATATTAAAATCCATAAAATCCATAAAAATTTGAAAATTTTCTAATATAAAAACTTTTTTGTCAAGTTAGCTTGTGAAAGAACTCTGATTCAACATTTCGACGGTTTTTGTTTGAAAAAAATAGGAATAACTAGATCTTATGTTTGGATTTTGAAAACCTGAAAGATAACTCTCCTTTGATGTTAACTATAGCTGATATACGTCTTTACATCACACTACACGTGTCGTGAATTTTGGGAATTAGATGACAAGTCTTTCATGTTAAACTTTTAAACAGATAAATGATTTTCTGAGGATCAAATAGGTTTGTTCTGAAATAAGTAATGCCAAGAATAGTTTATGAAGTAAAGCGAATATGAAGGAATGTTATTGATGCCGTAATTGGAGCTAAGTCTGAAAATTAACCCATCTAAAACTTGATTGGAATGATTACACACCAAACCCACTAAACACGTCTTTTATCCAAAAAAATATTTGAACTGCCGGTTATATCTCCGTTCGTATTAAATCATCTGATTTTCACGCCAAACTGTCTTTTGTTTTTGGACCTAGGTAACTTGAGTAATTAAGTCCGCTGGGGTGTTTCTACACCTAATGCCCTAAAACCAACTGGTTTGGGTACATTGGCCCAAAGCTCGCTAAGAAGCCTAGAAAGTCCAGTTTTAAAACAAAGTCAAGCAAGTGTTCTCTCCGAGTTAAAATTCCTAACGGTTCTTTGTGTGAGAATAATCTTGATAAAAGACAGGCTTTTATAAAAATTTTAGCGGAGATATGAAGGTTTTATTCTATGATAAAGACTATTGCACGTTCACAGAGGTGTGTATGAAATGAAAACAAGAAAAAGGTGGAGTGAAAAATACGACTTAGTTTCCTGTTATGGAAGATAGAAATTCTGAAGTTGAAACCTTACTGGAAAACAAAACTTGAAAAATGCTTAACTCTTTATAAAACTTATGTGATCCTTTTTAAATTGTTATCTGGGCTTTATTGTGCGACATGATGACTTTATTCGACCTTTCGGGAACTTAACGACACTATTTGCACTGCACGTAAAGACATATAAAATCTGTAGTTAAATAAGAAGCGAGGTGTGAAAAATAAAGGTTCGATAGTCTAGACTTAGGATTATAGAATTGTTATTTTCTAAAACAAAACTTTAGGGTTTGAATCTTAGTTATTTTGCAAAACCAACTTGACCGGATTTTGTGGGTAGTATCCGCTGAAAACCCTCAGGAGACAACACTCCTCCTACTAGGGACACCTAGAGGTTTAACGGCTTGTTGCACATGCTCAGTGCAATCGCGTTCCCTGCGAAAGTGAGGTTAGGAAATTTTTTGTGAATAAATGGGCTTTGCTCGGGACGAGCAAATGATAAGTTTGGGGGTGTTTGTTCATATCAGATTTTTGCATTTTCATACCGCCCAATTTTTGTCACATTGCATATCGGTAGATACTCTTGAGCCGTGTTTGCTAGTCAATTGCAGGATACAGGTTCTCGGTTCTAAAACGGTGAAATTCATGGAAAACACGACAAAATCCGGGTTCCTGCCAACCACAGATAAAACACGGTCTCCGCTCTTCATCCGTATGTTGCCAGATACCAGTTTAGGAAGACAAAATGTCAAATCAATGTCATTCTCATGCACAAGGCTCAATGGTAGCACAAAATCCAAGAGATCTACACGGAGCTCGATGCAATCATGACAAAATCTTGACAAAAAGTCCACATTTCCCTCAACAGAAATTCTGGAGAAATCGTGGAGCTAAATTGAGAAAACACATGTACCAGAGAGAAGAGTACATCAAAACAGGGTGCCACCAAAAATACCAAGTTCCAATTCATCAAGAAGGCCACGGATCCGCGGCCAAAGTGGGGTCCAGGCCGCGGATCCGCGGCCGTACTGGCACCGCACCTGCAGAATTTTGGGGGGTATATTGGTCATTCTGTTTGGGTTCTGGTGGTTGCCCTAGGGTTTCATTTTTTGGCCTATAAATAGCCCAGAACTTTGTGAAGGAAAGGGGGAATTCTTGTATTTTCATTTTGCCTAGTTTTAGTGTTTCTCTTCTTCCTCTTCTCACCTCTTCTCCATTAAACTTGTAGTGAGCTTTTGAGTGAAGAGTGATGAATAAAGAAGACCATTTTTATTATCATGCTTGTCTCCTTATCTTTATGCTTGTTTTAATTTTAATTTGTTAAGTAGTTGTTGTTATTTCCTTGTTGTTCTTTCTTCTCTCTTTTTCTTTATCATTCATACGACAATGATACTTACGCTCGATCCTCGCCAAGGTGAGGTCGCAAATAGTTAGTCGTATTCTTCTAATCTCCTTCTTTCTATCTTCCTCTTTTGTTTTGTTTTGTTTTTCCTTATAATGAAGTGTGAGTAGTTAATACTTGTTAGGGTAGGATAAGGGAAGTTTGAGAGAAGGAAATCTCTCTCACTCTTTCCTTGCCCAACAGCTTAAATCAACTCCCGTTAATTGAACCACAATCCGCTCCTTACGGCACCCTATCCTACATGATAGCGGTGATTCCGTAGTGAGACCGGTTGTGGTTGAATTAACCGGAGGTTATGGCTAAGAGCCAAGAACGGACGGACAAGCACCAAAAGGAATACTTATGCGTTGGAAAGCCTAGCTTATACTCGCAAAGTCCTTCCTAGTCGTGCTAATCCCCGTTGTTGCCGATTACCGTAACACCGATATTAAGAGGGGCAACGAAAGATGTGGAGACTCCTAACTCAAACTAACCTAATCCTAACCCTAACATGCTCTCTTTAAATATCAACTCAACACTTAGATAATCCAACAAAATCTGAAAACCGGACTTAACTCGTTAAAACACTTTGAAAAAGACTCCCATCTCCCTGCGGACGACCCGTACTCAACCGGCTAGCTACAAGCGAAACCGTCTTGATTGCGGTATTTAAACTAGAACTTGAACATGCACGTACTCTGTCAATCAGCCGCCGCCTCCACCGTCGCCACCGGAGCCTCGACGCCGGCGACACCCTCGTCGACCTCACTGCCTCCTCACTCTCACCTCACCAAGCCCTCTTCCTCCTCCGCCATCTCCTCCCATTCACGTGCGGCAGCACCCATGACCATCACCCGAGCCCTCATCAACTCCGGCCATCTTCTTCTTCAACCCAACACACCTATCAACACCAAAGTACTCACCTTCCCCCCACCGAGGTCCCTCGCACCTCTTCTGCAACCTTCCCCGACGCCCATCGCCTGTAACCACACCCTCGCCGGAACTCCTGTTACCCCGACGACATCACCTTCGTCGTCGCCTCCTTCTTCTCTTCTTCTCGTGGTATACTTCATCCTCTTCCCTCCTTCTCTACAACTCAACCCCATCATCACAACTTTTCCCGATCCACCCTACCATGTTACTGGAGCCATCGCCGCCGGAGCCCGACGACCTCGTCGCCAACTCCACAAACCTTTCCTCTCCTCCCCTCCTCTGCCTGAGACTCCAGCCACCAAGAGTCTCGCGCACATGCTCACCTGGACCCTAAAAACCGAGACTGCACTTTCTCTTTCAGCCGGAGTCGTTCGCCGTCGTCGATCCCGCTCTTGTCTTCCGACTCCGGAGCGCCCAGTAAGTTGCCCCTTCTTCCCAACCCCTGTATTCTCTTCCTTTCCTCTTCGTCTTCTTTCTTTTCTTTGTAATCCCTTCGTTATATTCTCTGTTGTTTCTAGTTCACCGGAAACCGGCTTATCGTCGACGATCCCGACGACCCAGCGAGCATACCTGACCCGTGTGATCACGCTGTGCGTGATTTGGATCCGTTCCGTGTACCGGGCGCACATCGCGACGTTTCCGCAGACATGAGCAGTTCCGCATTCCCGTTCGCGACCCGTCGAGGCAAGTAACACTTGCTACATGCTATACTAAACAGATATATATATTTTGACTCGTTAAACCTGCAAACTTAACTCGATATAGCTATTTTCTCATTTTGGCTGCAATATGACATATATCATTTTACAATTAACCTAAAATCACAGCTTGCCACTTTAACCCTAATAACGAAGTTTACCCGTTAATCACATCTTACCGTTTAAAGGATGATAGCCTTTACACATGTAGCTCTATCGCCTTCTGATATTGATGTAACGGTATAGCACCACCATGTGATCCATTGCACCGCAAGGGGTGCTCAAAACCTGTTAATATGATAATACGACTGCACGATGTTAATGCACTATTGTGATTAAATGAACTGCTTATTGTTGTTTACTTTATTGCTTATTTCCTGCTGTTAATCCTTGTTCGATTATATACCTGTTGTGAGCACACCCTCGATTTTGTTACATCTTGACCTGACCTTGCTACACATGATATATATATATACCGATGCACCTGGCATGGTACCCTTTACTATCGACTTGACCTGATGTACCATGACCCGGCCTGTTACCTGATCTCATGCCTAATGCCAACAAACCCGACATGGGGTCCTCATGGACCATTCCTGTTGTCTATCCAGACAAACCTGACCTGTTACCTGATCCTGTGTTGGCATTAGTCCTTGACTACTGAATACCTGACCTGACACATATAGCCTGGGGGTAACGGGACAGAGCCATTCGTGACTCTTACATTTCCTGATCCGTGGTCCCGGGGGGAAACGGGACAGAACCATTATTGGTTCCCATCTTCCTGATCCGTGGTCCCGGGGGGTAACGGGACATATCCTTTGAGTTACATGGAGGATTACTCGAATTGATTTCAAAGACTTTAGAATAGAAAACCCGATAGAACAGTTTAGTTACCCACTGCACACTACCCTGCACTGCTTGTTTCATACTATTGCTTTATTCATGTTTATTTATGCATTGCCTATTACACTGTTCACATTATATTATTGGTTGACATGACGCGCTGACGTCTGGGTTTTGCATGGCCCAGATTCTTTACCACTGTCGCTGACCGAGCAGGAGTACTTCAGCCAGCAGGCTGATTTGTGAGTTCTGTAGTGATTAGTTTTATTTCCTGCATTCTTATTTCCAGATGTGAGCCCGCATTATGGGACATACTTTTCTATTATTGTATTGGATCATTTGCTTCCGCATTTATTTATCATTGACTCTTGTTATTCTGGATTTGGACATGTGTTAGATAGTTTTTATCTTGTTCTTGATATCTCTACAGCCGTAATGTGACTGTGGATGAATACTTCCTACCCACAGGTAGCATGATTGGCTATGTCACGTGCCCAATCTTGCGTACTCTGGGAAGCGGGGCGTGACACATGATATCATGTAAATAGAATGGATATAATGGATAGACATGTAAACGGAGTATATCCATGATTTGGTTCGGTCGAGACAGATTGATATAGATTGAGTTCTGGTATAGACGGATTCATGTTGAATTGCAGTTATACTTGAATCATATTCAAGTCAGATTGATTTCATATTTGACCATGATTCGAACTGAGTCAGACTTTTAAACAAAATTGAAGTCCTGAATTAATTTTGATGTTATCGGTAACTGCTGCACATGGACGACAGGATTTGTCTTTTTTCAATACAATTACCGTGTTGATAATACCGTTGTTAGGTTGTCTACCTTAGATAGGCAAGCACCCATATTCTTGGGCTCCCTAAGGCTCAAGAGAACTGGTCCCGCTTAAACCTATATTTACTGGGTCCTTATTGTAAATTAGTATAACTTGAGAGGGTTTTATGTAAAAATAGTTTTGATATATTTTCAAAATACAGCTCAAGTATTTAATTATCGTCTTTAGAGTTTTCATAGATGTATATTTTATAAAAGTGAAATTTTCTAGTGAGTAGAACTTAGTTTTCATTGTATATGTTATTTTAATGAAATATTGGAATTTGTATTGAATTGTAATGATAGTTTCAAGAACTTGTGATTTTTTTTGCTTTAGAAAACATGGAATATTCATATATTATATTCAAAATAGATGTTTTGATAATAGTTATATATATATATATATATATATATATATATATATATATATATAATAAAATAAAGTTTATTTAATTTGTAGAAATCTCATTTTCTTAAAAATTGCACCAAAATTCCATCAAGATTGAATGCTCCTTGTAGAGGTCTACATCTCGCTCTACTAGGCCCGAGGATGTGCGATAACCTGCACCATCTCGATCAGGGTTCCCTAAAATGGGTTGTAGAGGCGTAATTGCACGGAATTAAATAACACACTTTTTAAAGAAAACGGTTTTGAACGTTCAAAGTATTTATTCATAATCTCGTATTTTCCCATAAACTAGAGTCCCAAAATTCATCGTGCTATATCAAGAATATGTGTTGTGATGAAGTAGGTCATTACCTCGTGAGTTATCTAAAGGTAATACAGTTAAATTGAACAATTAATAGTTGTATGTAACATGATGGTATTTTACTGTAAAAGTGAAATAGAAATTGCAACATGAATTATTTTGAGATAAAACTTGTTCTAATGTGTTTATTTATGTTTGTTAAATACTATGAGAGAATATGGTATTTTATTATTTGAGAAAAATGGAGTTTTTAAAGAAAAACGAATCGGAACTCGGAATAACTCCGCTTCCGACGAGTTTTGAAAAGGAGAAGTTTTAGATTAGAGATGGAGGAGGGGAGTGGGGACTTATAGGTTATAAAGGAAGAAGGGAGAAGTAAGAAGCTTTTGGAACCATCGGGGCGTCGTTTCGTCGCCGGAATCTTCTTGAAATTTCGCCGGAACTTCGACCTTTGCTAACTCCACTTGCAAAACTTAGGACTTGGAAATTTTAGAGTGTTTTTGTAATGAAATTCTGAGTGAGGAGGGGTGAAATGTGGTATGGTATTTATAGGGAAAATTAAGGTTTAGGGTAATGAAGAATAGAATTAAAATTTGCATTAAAAATGAATTAAAGAGAGAAATTATCACTCTCTGGATGTTTTCAGAGTAAACAAACAATATGGGGGTATTGGGGTAGGCGAAGGGGTGTCAGGGGAAAAATTGGGGAGCATCCCCTACGGGGGGCCCGGCAGTGCCGGTCTCTTGCCTCATCTCGCCGGCCAAATTCTGGTGGAATTGGCTTGGATCTTCGCCACGTGTCCCTATCGCTTGGTATATCTCAGTGCACATATTTATTTAATATATGACTCTTCATTTTACGTGTAGTGCACGTGCAAACTTTTAAGCTTCTAAAAGTTTAAAAGAAAAATCAACAAAAAAATAATGTGGCTGAGGTGATTCGAACACAGGGGATACGTCACAACAGTGCAAGGGTTTACCAATGAGCTACAAGTGCTTTGTTGCTGTTCAAAAGCAATTCAAATACTTATAGTATACACAGGATTGGAAACACTCTATTTTTACATTAATTTTTAAATAAATTTCTGTACACTGAAGACAGAGATGTTACATTCTACCCTCCTTATAAAAATTTCGTCCTCAAAATTTACAATTATTTTCAAGGACTAATTTACAAACAAGTGAGGGTATCTTGCACGAACGTCGTCCTCACGTTCCCACGTTGATTTTCCTGGTGAGTCTTTTCTCCACATCACTCAAACCAAATTTACTTTCTTGTTCCGAAGTGACTTCACATTTCTATCCAGGATTTCAACAAGTTGTTGCTCACAGGATAAGTCGGGCTATACAGTGAGCTCGGAGTGATCAAGAATATGATTGGGGTCACTCACATACCTTCTGAGTTGGGATATATGGAACACATTGTGCACTCTTTCCAATGAAGGTGGAAGTGCCAAGCGATAATCCACTATACTGAATCGTTCGAGTATGTCGAACGGTCCAATATACATCGGACTTAGCTTACCTCGTCTTCCAAAGCGAATCACTCCACGGTTTGTAGACATCTTCAGAAATACATGATCTTCCGGTTCAAACTCCAAGTGACGGCACTTTGCATCAGCCCAGTGCTTCTGTCGATCTTGGGCTATACGCATTCTTTCCCTAATAGTGCGAACCACATCTACAGATGCTACAATCATCTCAGGTCCAAGAAGTTCTCTATCTCCTATATCGTCCCAACTTAATGGTGATTGACACTTCCTTCCATAGAGCACTGCAAATGTTGATATTCCTATACTTGCTTGGTAACTGTTGTTGTATGAAAACTCCACAATATGTAGGTGATCTTCCCACGATCCTGCGAAGTCTAGCATACCTCTTAGCATATCTTCAAGTATCTGAATAGTTCGCTCAGACTGTTCATTTGTTTGTGGATGGTAAGCTGTGCTGAAGTTTAGACTTGTTCCCAAGCTAGCTTGCAGACTCTGCCAAAATTGCGATCGGAATCTGGTGTCACGATCGGAGACAATGCAAACCGGTACTCTATGTAATATCACGATTTCCTGCATGAGTTCATGGGTATCAAAGATAGTACATATTGAAGATTTAAATCTTACTTAGATTCTTACCTCCATGTACTTCTTTGCTAGTGTCTCAGTAAATTGGCCAACTCAAAATGGGATGAAGTGAGCCGACTTTGTGAGTCAATACACTATAATTCATACTGTATCACTACCCTTCGTGCTGTGAGGAAGTGCAGTCACGAAATCCATTGTGATGTGTTACCACTTCCATTCCAGGATAGGTAACGGTTGAAGTAAACCAGCTGTCATGTGATGTTCAGTCTTTACTTGCTGACATACCAAGTATTTAGCGATACTTCTGGCTACTTCACGCTTCATTCCATACCATCAGTAATTTTGATGCAGATCTTTGTACATCTTTGTACCGCCATGGTATACTGAATAAGGAGAGCTGTGAGTTTCTTTCATCAACTCTTCTCGCACAGAACCTTTTGGTACACATGATCTACTGCCATATATCAAAGATCCGTCTTCATAGATGATGAAGTCTGCTCGAAGTCCACTTTCTACTTTCTCTCTGATCTTTTGCAACTTAGCATCACTTGCTTGAGCTGTTTTGATCCGATTGACAATGGTAGATTGAACTTGTAAGTTCATCAAACTTGAAGTGTTACCTAGCATGACCACTTCAATCTCCATTTGATGTAAATCTTGTTGGAGCTTCCACTGTGCGGTGAGATTCAATTCTAATGGTTGGCGACTAGGGCATCAAGTACTACATTCACTTTCCCTGGATGATATTGTAGGTTGATATCAAAGTCTGCCATAAGTTCTAACCATATTCTTTGCTGCGTATTCAACTCTATCTGAGTAAACACATATTTCAGACTCTTGTGATCCGTGTATATATCCACCCGTTCACCAAGAAGATAATGGTACCAAATCTTGAGTGCAAAGATTACGACCACCAACTCCAAATCATGTGTCGGATAATTGCGGTCATGAACCTTCAGCCGTCTTGATGCATAAGCTACAATTTTACCGTGCTGATGTAGAACACATCCTAATCCCTTACCGGATGATCGCAATGCACTTCAAAACCTCCAGATTGGTCCGGTATGACAAGAATAGGTGCTGATGTCAATCTTGACTTGAGTTCTACGAAATCTTGTTCGCATGCTTCTGACCACACGAATTCTTCATCTTTATGTGTGAGCTTGGTCAGGGGTGTTGCAATCTTCCAAAATCCATCAATAAACCTTATGTAATATCCTGCTAATCCCAAGAAACTTCGAATGTCCTTCACTGTTGGCCATTCGCTTACTACTGATATTTTAGCTGGATCTACAGAGATTCCATCGTCTGAAATGATATGTCCGAGAAATCCGACCTGATCTAACTAAAACCCACACTTGCTGTATTTTTCATAGAGTTGATGTTGTCGCAAAGTCTCCAGGACAATTCGTATGTGTTCGGCATGTTCTTTCCGACTCTTAGAATACACTAGGATATCGTCGATGAAGATGAAAACAAACCTTTCTAGGTACTCTCGGAAAACTTGATTCATTAGATTCATGAATATAGCCGGTGCGTTGGTCACTCCAAATGGCATCACAAGAAACTCGTAATGACCATAGCGAGTCCTGGATGTCGTTTTATGGATATCAGATTCTTTGACCTTCACCTGATGATAACCCGAATGAATATCTAACTTGGAGAAAATGCAGGAACCACTTAGCTGATTGAACAGGTCGTCGATGCGCGGAAGTGGATACTTGTTCTTTATAGTTACTTCGTTCAGAGCTCTATAATCAATGCACATTCGATACGAACCTTCCTTCTTCTTCACAAGTAGAACTGGCGATCCCCAACTTGAAGTGCTGGGATGAATCCATCCCTTCATCAATAATTCGTCCAACTGAGTACAGACCTCCTTCAAACCTTCAAGGCTTAACCGATACGGTGCTTTGATCACCGGTTGTGCTCCAAGTACTAAATCAATGCTGAATTTAAGAGCTCGATCGGGATGCAAACCTGATATGTCTTCAAGAAATACATCATCGAACTCTCGAACTACCTCTGGCTTGGATCCTTCTTCTGCATGAAATGTTGCAATCACTGCCTTCTTCGGTTTTTCCTTGTATGTGCTTGGCTCCAAGGTACGGTCTCCACTTTTGAAATAAAAGACCGGATACTCTGGAATCTCGAACACTACCCTCCTTTGACGACAGTCGATAGTAGCGTAAAAAGTTCCGAGCCAATCCATACCCAAAACGACATCAAAATTCGGTATGTCCGGCACCTTGAAGTCAGCATAGAATTCTATGCTGCAGACAACTACTGGACACAGGTCTTATCCCATTGTTACTTTTAGAACGTCGTTCCCTGAACTGACATTCCAGCTGGATACGAGCGGTTTGACTGGAATCGCATGAGTTCGGATGAACCGTTGCGACATAAAGCAATGAGATGCTCCAGTATCGAAGAGTGCTAGTGCAGGAAGTGAGACAACTAAGATTGTACCTAAGTTATGTAAGATAGGTTTTAGGTATAAGGAAAAGATATATGGTTATGTATATATATAGATTGAAAGAAAGCTTGAAGGGAAATTGTTACCAGTGATTACTTGGCCGGTGGCTTCAGCTTCTTCCACAGTCATTGTGAAAGCCTATCGCCTCAGTACATTCCTCCTTGCTGGAGGAGCATTCCTCGGCATGTTCCTTTATACTTGAGGTATGTTCCTTTGAGCTTGATGGAACTGATGAGGAGGAGGTGCAGTTGGTCCACGAGGTGGTGGAGCAGGGAGAGCTAGTCGTGGAGCAGGTGCCGGATGGTTGGTTGCTGCTAATAAGTAATTGCTGGTCTGGGTGCAGAATTTGGATTGATTCTTCGAGGACAAGACCCAATATCATGTGCGGCTGAGCCGCAGACTAAGCAAAGGCGATTTGCACGCCGACAGTCCTTCACTAGGTGTCAATCCCTCCTGCAGTAGGTGCAAAAGGCTGTGCTGGGCCGGTTGATTGGTACTCCCGGTCTCCTGGGCACAAAAGTTGGCCTTGAAGAGGCTCCTCCTACCATCTGTGTGGCAGGGCACTTCACTCTGGCAGATTGGAGTCTACCTTTCGTCTTCACCACTACCTCATATCGACGGGCAGCTTTCAGAGCCAATTTATGGGTTGGGAAATCCCCTGTACCTAAGGCAACTTGGATTTCCGGATCTAACCCTTACTGAAATCTTCTGGATCTAATCTCAGCATTGGTATCAAGTGTGCCGCGAACCTGTTAAGGTCTTGTGTTAGCTGTGTAGTATGTGATATTTGAAAATCGAATATTGAGACATGTCGCGAAATCGGGCATAGTAAACTCAGCATCATATTCATCCACGGATTTGGTCCACATCGAACCCTATTGTAGATGGATAAATTGCTGCTCCATATCAAATCGGGCAGTCTCTAGGAAGTACTTCACGTCGAACATGTCGCGAAAAGTTTTCCATTCAATCAGCTGGTCAAGACCGCTTTCTTCCGCCTTCCACCAAATTCAGGCGTTGTCAGTGAGTTGCAGCTTCGCAACTCGTACCCAAGCGATCTCTAACACTTGTGCTGCTGCCAAATCATCCTCAATGCTCTGAGCTCATTCTTCCGCTTCTAAAAAGCTCTCTTTCCCTGAAAATTGCTTTAGTTGCAATGCCCGGAATTTCTTTACTCCGGGCGCTTCCGCTTCTGGACGGTTCAGTAATATAGCAGTCTGCTGCTGTCCTTCCAAGAGGCTTTGGATTGCCTCAAGAAGTACCGTCTGCTTATGGATCGGAGCAGCAACGGTAGGCGTAAGCGGTAGAGGTGGTGGTGTGTTGTTGAAGTTGGTGCTGGTATTGTTTGAATAATTCATAACCTTGAAAGAAAAATAAGGTTATGATAGATTCAAACAATATGAAATTGTAAGATTCAAGGAATATAAAATGTAAAGAATGTTTTTAGTTGCTGATTCTTCTGTTATATTGCTTAGGACTTCATGCAGAATTGACCTGCATGTCCATGCAGAACTGACCTACATGGGCCACCAACAAAACCTGTCACGTCCCGCTTTCCGGTGTACGGTAAGGGGACGCTACTGGGTCCGCTATGTATTTACTCAGAAGTAAACACGCTAAGCGTAACTAAGCAATATAAAGTAAAATGTACACAAGAGACATTAATATAAATGAACAGCAACTTTTATTTATTTAACAATTCTTTACAAGTACAACCGGAAATGTAAATACAGGAATAGAAAGCAATGCCTAAACAATGGCATAACTGAAATGAAAAGTATATACAAGTGCCTACAGCTCTGGGTCGATGGCAAACTGCTCCAAGTCCTCAGTACTGGGCTCAATCTCTAGTGAGTCGGATTCACCTAACCACATTCCAAAGAAAGAAGAAAAGGAATGTCGTTAGCGAACAATCGCTTGGTAAGTCCCAAAGAAAGAGAGAAGTAGAATAGACAGAAAAGAGAATATAACTGTATAGTGTTATCTTTTGTTCTGTTAACGCAGTTGTTTGTAGCTTGGTACAGAATATACCAGTGTATACGAGAGGAGTCCCACTATTCCGGAGACTAAGGTATACAGAGCACAAGGAACCGTTAAGCCACGGTATAACAACAATGGATATTCAAGTTAGGTGTATAAAAGTGACCGTCTCGTGCCACTTCTAACACATTTCGTACCAGTCTACCCCTTTAAAACCCCGTAATGTCTTATTGTATTGATTTGTATAGTTTTGTGTAATAGATTGTACGACTTGCCGAAACCATGATATCATGTAAATGGAATGGATATAATGGATAGACATGAAAATGGAGTATATCCATGATTCGGTTTAAGTCGAGATAGATTGATATGAATTGAGTTCTGGTATAGACGGATTAATGTTGAATTGCAGTTATACTTGAATCATATACAAGTCAAATTGATTTCATATTTGACCATGACTCGAACTGAGTCAGACTTTTAAACAAAATTGAAGTCCTGAATTAATTTTGATGTTATCGGTAACTGCTGCACATGGACGATAGGATTTTATGTCTTTTTTCAAGACAATTACCGTGTTGATAACACCGTTGTTAGGTTGCCTGCCTTAGATAGGCAAGCACTCATATTCTCCGACTCTCTGAGGCTCAAGAGAACTGGTCCCGTTTAAACCTATATTTACTAGGGTCCTTATTGTAAGTTGGTATAACTTGAGGGGGTTTTATGTAAAAATAGTTTTGATATATTTTCAAATTACAGCTCAAGTATTTAATTATCGTATTTAGGGTTTTCATAGATGTATATTTTATAGAAGTGAATTTTTCTAGTGAGTAGAACCTAGTTTTCATTGTATATGTTATTTTAATGAAATATTGGAATTTGTATTGAATTGTAATGGTAGTTTCATGAACTTGTGATTCTTTTGCTTTAGAAAACATGGAATATTCATATATTATATTTAAAATAGATGTTTTGATAATAGTTATATATATATATATATAATAAATTAAAGTTTATTTGTTTTGTAGAAATCTCATTTTCTTAAAAATTGCATCTAAATTCCATCGAGATCGAATGCTCCTTGCGGAGGTCTGCATCTCGCTCTACTAAGCCCGAGAATGTGCGATAACCCGCACCATCCCGATCGGGGTTCCCCAAAATGGGTTGTAGAGGCGTAATTGTACGGAATTAAATAACACATTTTTTAAAGAAAACGGTTTTGAATGTTCAATGTATTTATTCGTAATCTCGTATTTTCCCATAAACTAGAGTCCCAAAATTCATCGTACTATGTCAAGAATGTGTGTTGTGATGAGCTAGGTCATTACCTCGTGAGTTATCTAAAGGTAATACGGTTAAATTGAACAATTATAAGTTGTATGTAGCATGATGGTATTTTACTGTAAATGTGAAATATAAATTGCAACATGAATTATTTTGAGATGAAACTTATTCTAAAGTTTATTTATGTTTGTTAAACATTTTGAGAGAATATGCTATTTTATTATTTAAGAAAAATGGAGTTTTTAAAGAAAAACGAATCGGAAGTCGGAATAACTCCACTTCCGACGAGTTTTGAAAAAGAGAAGTTTTAGAATAGAGATGGAGGAGGGGAGTGGGGACTTACAGGTTATAAAGGAAGAGGGGATAAGGAAGAAGCTTTTGGAATTTTCGGGGCGTCGTTTCGTCGCCGGAATTTTCTTGAAATTTCGCCGAAACTTCGACCTTTGCTAACTCCACTTGCACAACTTAGGACTTGGAAATTTTAGAGAGTTTTTGTAATGAAATTCTGAGTGAGGAAGAGTGAAATGTGGTGTGGTATTTATAGAGAAAATTAGGGTTTTGGGTAATGAAGAATAGAATTAAAATTTGCATTAAAAATAAATTAAAGAGAGGAATTATCACTCTCTGGATGTTTTCAGAGTAAACAAACAAAATGGGGGTAGTGGGGTAAGCGAAGGGGTGCCAAGGGA
Organism: Agapanthus africanus; assembly: GCA_030015575.1. NCBI lineage: Eukaryota > Viridiplantae > Streptophyta > Magnoliopsida > Asparagales > Amaryllidaceae > Agapanthus > Agapanthus africanus. The sequence continues at coordinate 941,696,356 of CM057338.1, read as the reverse complement.
AAAAAATGCGCATCTCGCCGGCTTAATTCCGGTAGAATTGGCTTGGATCTTCGCCACGTGTCCCTGTCGCTTGGTATATCTCAGTGGACATGTTTATTTAATCTATGACTCTTTATTTTACGTGTAGTGCACGTGCAAACTTTTGAGCTTCTAAAAATTTAAAAAAAAATCAACAAAAAAATAATGTGGCTGAGATCATTCAAACACAAGGGCTACGTCACAGTAGTGCAAGACTTTACCAATGAGCTACAAGTACTTTCTTGTTATTTAAAAGTAATTCAAATATTTATAGTATACACAGGATTGCAAATACTCTATTTGTACATTAATTTTTAAACAAATTTCTGTACACTGAAGACATAGATGTTACACCAAGTTTCCTCTTTTTTATGAAGAGAGGCAGGATTGATCGGTAACCGCATGATGGGCAGGACAGTAGGCAATGGATAGGAGACACGTGTAATAATGACCTGGGGCCATGACTGCCATATTCCAACCACTGCGTCGAGGCATTACCCTGAGCACTCGAGGTCGACAACTTGAAGTAGAGGGTACTATACTGTATGAAATATAGGCCAAGGCCCCAGTCACATGCCACTATAACCAAAAGGTCCAAAAGCATATCCTTACATGGAGGATGCAGCCTACCATGATGCGAAACCCAAGATAACTAACTGATTCTCCTCTGATTACATCACAACCGTACAAAACATCTAGATAAGTCCCTCTCACTTGAGGACCAAGTAAGTAACATTTTCTCCATAACAGAAAAATCATAATCTTCCCAATAAAGAAACTGATTTTATCAACGGAGAAGAATCTCGGAGTAAACTTCCAGAGACCTTTCAATTTCAGGTCGCGGATCTGACGCTGGAGCGTTTGCCTTAAGTGACCCACTCTACAAATTTATTGACTGGGCCCAAGCTCCATAAGATTTAGACATATCAATAACCAATAGATACAAAAATGGTCGATGTATCGTTTTAGAAAAGTAATAAATTAATAATCAGGTGATTCAAAAAAAAGGGCTTTATTAATGGAAGGAAAAATATAAGGAAAGCAGATGAAATTTGCGGTTGTTACATATATAATAGGCTAAGATGCGGGAAACCCCCCTCACTTTTTCTTGAAAAGCAAGAAACCCCGCTAAACTTGGAAAACATGCAGCTTGCCCCAAAAACACTAACAGTGTTATCTTTTCCATCCATAATACCTTTTTATTCCAAAAATACCCCTCTAATAAATTGAATTGAATAACCTAATATTCTCTATTATGTTTCTTTATTTTTCTTTTCAAATCCATACTCTTTTGAATCTATCCTCACTTTTGGGGGTGTAGAAAGAATGTAGACGATGTATGGAATTAAAGATTTTGGGGAACAAATGAGGAAAATATTTGGAGGGAAAAAAATTTTAGAGAAGAAAAAGGAAAAAAATTGGAGAAGAAAGACTTGAGTGGAATTATAGAAATATACAAAATAAAACTGATGGTGTTAAATTTTTTGGGGTAAAGTGCATATTTTTTAAGTTTATCAGCGTTTCCTGCTTCTGAGATAAAAACAAGGGAGGTTTCCTGCAATTTAGCATGCATATATATATATATATATATATATATATATATATATATATATATATATATATATATATGGCAAGGTTCAAGCTCTTTTTTGTTCTATAGCTAGAATTTCAAGCTTTATTTTGTCCTCTAGCCCTATATATATATATATATATATATATATATATAGAGAGAGAGAGAGAGAGAGACGTAACTTGGAATTTTCAAGCTAAATTTTGTCTTTCTGCGAAAAAAATTGTAGGAAACCCCCTCACTTTTTGGGTATCTAACGGAAAATTATGTAGAGGACCCTTATTTCCAAAATTTTGTTACGGCTATAAAATTTCGTAAATAAACTCCAACAACACACTTTAAGTTTGTCATGCAAAATTTTTAGCTTGCGACAACAAACTTACTGCTATTATATTGGGAAATCGTCACTTAATACACAGTTCATTTTGCTTTCAAATGTATAAATGGAAACTTCGGATTTTCATATTTTTATAGGCATCTAACGGATAATTATTGGAAGGCTCTCATTTTCAAAATTTTGTCAAGGTTGCAAACTTTCGTAAACAAACTTCAATAATACACTTTAGCTTCGTCATGAAAAATTACATTTTAACTACACCATGGAAAAAATTTAATCCGCGACAACCATCTTATTACAGCTATATTTGGAAATCGTTGCTTAATGCAGTGTTCATTTTGCTTTCTTTCAGATGTATAGATGGAAACTTCGGTTTTTCATGCTCTTTTTGGCATCATGCTTATATGAGATGCCCTGATTTTCAAAATTCAGTCATGATTGCAAAATTTCGTAAATAGACTTTAATAATACATTTTAACTTTGTCATGGAAAATTATACTTTTTCTTCATCATGAAAAAATTTACTCTATGACAACCATCTTACTGTAGCCATATTGGGAAATCGTTGTTTAATGTACTGTTCATTTTACTTTCAAATGTACAAATTCCGTGCTCTTTTTTGGCATCTAATGGAAAATTGTATGAAAGACTGTCATTTTCAAAATACCATCTCAGTTGCAAAATTTCGTACACAAAATTCAATAATACACTTTAACTTTCGTATGGAAATTTTTAAACTTGCGACAACTGTCTTACTGCAGCTATATTGGGAAATTGTTGTTTAATATACTGTTCATTTTGTTTTCAGTATACGGATGAAAATTGCGGTTCCCCTGCACTTTCGCTGGGATTCTTTCTAGTATAATATAAAGCCCTATTTTAAGCCTTTGAGCTTGAAATCAAGCATTTGGGCTTTCCAAATTTGCCACTCATAATTGCTTCAATACCATTTTTGTCCTTACCTTAAATCAAGTCATCCTCACAATTCTCTTTAGCCTCTTCTTAGGTTTTAAGTTTGTATCTGGTCCCTCAACATTCATTAATTATTAGTTTGCCATAATTTTCTTCATCCCTTTTTGGACTTTAAATTTGTATTTGGCCCCTTAACTTTAATTTTGAGTTTGCTATAATTTTTCTTTTCTTTTCATTAACGATAAGATACAAATTAGATATGATGAAATTTTGCTTTTATTATGAATTTACCTTATTCTATATTTTCTTTAATGAAATTTCATAAATCATAACACTATTGAAAAACTTATGCATCTTATATTTTTTAAAATAAATTTTGCTTGGTTATAATTGTTCAACAAGCTACTTTATATACGTAAGTTTTTCATGTTTAATGAAATCTCATAACTCATAACATTGTAGTTTTTTTCTTCAAAAAATAAAGATGTCTGCAAATGGATTTAAAAATAATAAAGTCTATTGTTTTTAATATGTTAGAAGAATTGAAATCTCCACCGACATGTTGACTCGTCTAGGAATTTTCTAATGCGATTTAACATCCAATCAATAAATGCAAAAAATAAATAAAGTTGTAAAGTCTAAGAGACTCTTATGAAAATAATTTCAAAGAAAATAAAGAATTTTATTCGAAATTGTGTTAGAGAACTTTGACCAAGTTTTGATAAAGATATAAAGTCTAACAGACTTTTATGAAATTGTTTTCAAATAAAATAAAGAAATTTTTCCGAAATTATTTTAATAGAATTTAGGATAAACCTTAAAAATTAGCGAGACGATGAATTTTAGTTGAAATGTTGATAATTGCTGTAATAACATATTTCTTAAATTCTTGGACGATTTTGTGTGCCCATACATGGCAAAGGAACACTTGCTAGTAACAAAAAATATTTGTTTCTTATTCTCTTTCCTTTTTCCCTGGTCAATATCATGGAAACCGAAAAGCCCAGCTTTCCAATATAAATCAAATTTTAAAAGGATTTTTTAAAACACCCAACTCAAAACTTTAATATTTTGAAATAGAGGAAAGAGAGTATACCTTGGCATGGTAGTAATTTTTCAACCATGGCGTATCTAAAAATCAACTATCCATTGATTTTTTCAGCAATTAACTCTGGATCTCTATATTCTACAATATATGTCAATCAATTTTCAAGCAATTTTGATATTTTTTTTACCATTTATATAGCATTTCGAAATATTCTATTGTCGGTAAACCGTTAATTTTACAATCATCCGATACAAGGATGAACAGTGTTCAAATGGCATGAAAATTGATAGACATATATTTTTGGATATGGAGATCAGCATGGCCGATACCGATTGCCGAAAAATCGACAGATGGTTGTTTTTTATAGACCCCACGATAAGAACTTTCCTTCCGTGCCATGGTATACTCTGTTTCCACCTTGAAATAACCAACCCGAGACTTGATACTTTTAAAAACCCTACTCAAAACTTCTGACTAAACTAAATACCCTACTCTGACCAGTTTCCATCCATCTCCAGTAAGCCTACTGTCAATTATACCCGTTAGATAGGTAAAATGAACAAGTTACCCGTCTAATGACTATTTTAGTGTTTCAATGGGTTCTCTCTTGCACTTCGCCACTTTTCTTCTTTTTCTGCTAATCTCTCCCCTCCAACATGCTGCTTCTCTCTCCTCCAACCCGCTCCCCCCCCACCCCCAACCCCCACCCCACCCCACCCCCCCCCCACACACACACCCCTATACTTTCACTTGAAACTTCTATAAATTGAGGCAAAATGAGTTATAATCAAGGATCATCATCTTTATGTTTCCAAGTATTTTGCTTTTGTGGTGATCTAGCAAAGTTGAATTTGTGCAAAAAAGAGTGTCAGTGTAAAAGCAAATGGTTTGTGAGTTCCGGCAGCCAAAGAAGATGATGAAGGAACATGTCATATGGCTATAAAAGATCCTAATCAAAGATCTTTTTTGAAGCTGGATTGAAGAAAATAGAAGAGAGGATTGTGAACTCCAAGTTGTAGAGATGGTGAAGTGATGAGATAGAAGAGATGGAGAAGATAGGGTGGCCACCGCCGCCGGTGTGGTCAAGGGCTGTCTCTATCCATGAGGAAGTATGGAGATGAAGGATGAATTAAAGACAGAGAGACTGAGATGAGATATGGAGTGACATAGGAAATGGATTGAGAGAAGATGGTAAGATGTGAGAGTAAAAATCTTTAACTTAACCATTGTTAGCCTATTTAACCCACTTATTTAACCGAGTGGGTTTTTTTAGACAACATATAAGTTTTAAGTGGAAATTTAAAAATATTAACTTTTGGATGGACTATTTCAAAATATTAAAGTTTGGAGTAGGATATATCGAAAAAACCATTTTAAATTTTATTTCTAGAGACTTACATAAATAATAAAATTTTACTCCTAAATTTCAACCTAAAAGCCTTAGAGTTTTCCACCATAAATCAAATCTTAAATTCCATCTCTAGTTTACAATTGATTTTAACAAGTGATTAGAACATTTTCAACATCAGGCTTGCAAGACATGTGCATAATACAAGTATGCATGGTTTAACTTCTTAGTTGAATGATTATATTTCTCTGTAGGCACTGGCTTGTAATCCATAACCTAAGCAGACAACACATCCACGCACACCACACATAAGCACACGCATCCATTGGATTTTGTGTTTTTTTGTTTGTTTCTAGTTACCGGACTTAAAACTTTGTCGAGACGAGAAAAAAGAGCTTGATATGGTCAATTATTTGGTTTGAATTGTTTTATGAAATTGATTTCGTTGATCAAGAAGGAATTTTAATTGATTTGATTTTTTCCTGTAAAATCCAAAAGTAATCAACCCAGATTTTTCCTTTTTGGATTTTTCAAAAGAAACCTTCAGTTTAGTTGTCACGGACAATATTTTCTTTAATATAGGTTTTAGAAGGATGTTTGTCTATGAGTAGATGAGGAAAAAAGAGAATAGAAGAGGAGGGCAGGATCTCCTTCAAATGTTACCTTCCGTAGATCTGTAGCGAATGCTGATGGACGGCTGAGATTGAGTTGGGAGGTTGCCTCCTGAAACGAGTGGATCTCAGTGAGCTTGATGTGGATGAGACCGAGCTATCTGTAAGGAAGTCCCGGGATGGTTGTATCACCAAAGACCCTCCGACGATCAAGTTAGCCGGGCTAATTGGGCAGAGTAGCGGCTTATTGGGGTAAAGTTGGCTTACCTGAGTCGTCTGAGAGAGGGGTTTATATAGTGGCAGCCATGGACAGACGGGCGCGAGATTCACGCCGGCCGTTACGCCTCTGGCATCATGCCCGCGTGAAAGGCGGAATTCCCCGTTAATGACGAGATATACTCGTTAATGGGGGAACGCGATAGCGTGGAACACGGGATCATGGGCGGCGGATATCTCACATATGGCGAGATTCGCGGAGCCATGGCGGAGAAGCATGCGATCAGTGCTGTTGGTCGGTCGATGAGACCGAAGAAGCTAAGCTCGGCGGGAGGTTCGGGAACGAGCGGGAGGCCGAGAGAGCTTGGTTCTGTGATAGCTCGGAGGTGAGTTAGGGGGCTGAGGGAACTCAGTGCGTGGGAGGGATCGGAGGCGAGCCGATGTTTGTTTGTAAGGCGAGCATATGAGTGGTCCGGAATGCCACCGAAGGTCGGGAACATTCTCGGGTCGAAGGCCCGGGGTATACTTCCAATGTACCGTTCTTGATCCTTTCTCGTAAGATTTGGGACACGTCATCTGCCACGTGTCATGATCTGGGGGAAATTCGGTATTGAGCATCATCGTTAGCCCCCCACTCTCGTCTCGACCCATTCATGGGTCGGGTCGAGAGTGGTTTGACCGGTCATCCGGGGTAAGCCCTTATTTGAAGATATCGTCGGTACGTATTCTCAGGCAATATGATTGTATTTTCTAGATGACGTCAGCGGATCAGGGGAGAGATATCACATTAAAAAGGAACCGCCGATTCGTGCGTATGTTCATCGAAGCGCCATTCCACGTGTCCGGCGCTTGTTGGCTGACGTGATGGGCCGCCGGTGTCCTTCAAGCCCGACAGGACGCGCCCAATACGAGTGCGACCGGTGGGATGTTGACGGCCGTTGATTGCGAAGTGTTGTTTTGGCGGGAGACGATCGGCGCCGTAGGATGCATACGCCGGCTGCTATAAATAGAGGTGGGATCCTCCCTAGGGTCCATACTTCGCTATCATTTCCTCGTCCCTTCACGTGTTAGCTCGACGCTCTTCTCTTTAGGTCGGATTTCTTGCGTTCTTCTTTCGGACGTGTCCTTTCTCTGCTCAGGTTAGATGTCTTCCTCTGAGAAGTTTGTCGAGGTAGTAGAGGTAGAGTCTAGGGAGTCTTCTGCAGCTTCCACTTCTGCCTCTTCCTCTTCCTCATCTGAGTCGGAGTCCCCCCGAGAAATTAGGGTTAGCCATGCTCTCCCGGGCCGTGCGACAGGGACGATCACCAAAGCGCAGGTTAGGGGTGTCCGTGACGCGTCTTCCATACTGAGGCATGCGGACGAGCTTGCCACCATCCGGGCTTGCTTCCACATTCCTCCCGGCTACTCGTTTCGTCTGGATGGAGTGGGGGAGAGGGCAGACCAGGTATGGGGCAAGGAGATTGCCTTGTACCTGGAGGCCTTTTGGGCCGGAATGCACCAGCTCTTCTCCCCTGAGGTGAGTGCGGCGTTGAATTATTTTCAGTTAGCCCCGGGCCAGTTAGTGCCTAACTCTTGGAGGATTTTCCTCGGGTTCCTGGTTCGGTTGAAATTGCGGGAGATCCCTTTCAGTCTGAGCCATCTCCTTTCTTCTCTCTGCTACAAAAACCACCCCGGCACTCGCAAGGACGAGCGAAGCTGGGTATATATTTCTTTCAGAAAGCACCGGGTAGGTGCGTCCGGGTCGGGGGTCGTCGTATTACCTTCTTCCATTCACGAATGGAAGGGGAAGTTTTTGTTTGTCGGGTCACGCGATGGTGAGGATTGGCCTGTGCCCATCCAGTGGCACAGGGTCAACTGCCCGCGGGTGAGGCGGTCGAATGATCCCGACGCGATGGCAGTGTCGGAATGGGATCCCTTCCCCCGGGCCGATGTGTTGCTGTCTGAGCAGGCCCTCGGTTGGGCCGGGCTCAGCCCCGCTCAGTTTGCGGGTAAGTTAGGAGTTTTTAGGCGACCTGTTTAGACTTATGTATTCTTCCACTTTTTCTGTCATTGCTAACTCCTTCTTCGTATTTTCACCTTATGCAGAACCCATGGACCTAGCTAAATTTCGGGCAGCCCTGGCCGAACAGAAGAAAGGGAGGAAGGCCGGAGGTGCCGGCCCCTCCCGCCGGTCGTCGAGTTAGGCCCCGCCGGTGGCCACCCCAACAAGGCGCTCCATCACGCCCCGGGCTTCAGAGGCCGCCCCTGAGCATAGCCGAAAACGCGCACGGGAGCAGGAGCCCCGGGTCTTGGAGGTGGGAGGCGAGGCCGATCCTCCCGCGCACCTCCTCAAGAGGTACCACAAGACGGTGCCCCGTTCTCCAGCTTTCCCGATCGTTGTGAAGGATGGAGATCTTCGCTTCGAGGTTTCCTCGGGGCTTTCCGTCGCCGACAGCCTTCTCTCAGAGATGGAGCGGTCGCCTAGGGGCAAGATTCCCCGGGGGTCCCTCAAGGCCTAAATGGAGGCCATAGCTCAGGAGGCCGTGCACATCAGTGTCCGCCTCCTGTCCGGGTTTTTATTAAGTGCTTTTTGCTCGCAGGATTGGATACCTTTCTAACCCCTCCTCCTATTTTCCTCAGGTCCTCCAGCACTGCGCCCTCGTTGTTAGCATGGATCATGAGGAAATTACCCCGGCAATGCAGATCGCGGGTGAGTCCTCCTCACGGGAGGAGAGCTTGAGGCTGGATCTGCAAGCGGCGAAGGAGAGGATCGCCGCCCTTGAAGACCGAGTGGCGGCCGTGGATCGGGAGAACACCAACTGCCGAGAGGCCGTCCGGGTCTCGAGGGAGTCCAGCAAGTCCACCAAGGCCAAGTTGGAAGATGCCAGGGTGCTTGTCACCACCCTGAAGAAGACGGCGAGCACCCTCAAGAGGGAGAACGAGGCGGTGAAGGAAGGAGTGAGGCGTGCCGACCTCCGAGCGTTAAAGGCAGTGGAAAGCTATAAGAAGTCGGCCTAATACTACGTCGACCTCACCGAAGCCGCTGCCCTCGTTTGGCATGAGGCCCTCGACGCCGTCAAGGCCCTGATGCCGGAGTTTCCTGACGGTGAGCTCCGGAGTGAGTACCCCCTCGAGGGAAAGACGCAGGGGAATGCCCCTGGAAGCACTGTCGGGGAAAGGCCCCCAGTGGGAGTGTTGGGGAGAAGTCGATCACCCCAGCTCCCAGCATCGAGGCACCTGCGGTGGTCGCTGAGCCTCAAGCCCCCCCGGCTATCATAGTGGAAGCAGAGCTCATCGAGATTCTCCTCGGCTTTGAGGCCTGAATCTCCTTGCCTCCTTCTTATTTTCTTCTGCGCTGAAAATTTTGTAAACCTCCGGGCGTTTTTGTAAGGCTGGGGAGCCCATAATACCTCTGTAAAGACTTCCGACCTTTGTGAATGAAATCATTTTGTAGGAATCTTTGCGTACGTATTTTCACTTTGCTTGTGGTAAAATCTCCATTTGCGCAGTACTGCTTTCAAGATGCGTTAAGCCGACGACCGGTCCTTCATCTGGCGCAAGTTGAGTTAAACTCAACCATTTTCCAAGTGTGCAGAGATCGGCGCAAGGTCGGCATCTCTATGGCCCCGAAGTCGAGGTGGGGATCACTTGCTGAAGGTACGTCGGTTAGGACCAGTGACCACATCTCTTAAGGTTGGTCGGTTACGCCGAGGTTGTGGGTCTTTGATCCTTAGTATAGATGGGTAAGAAGTTACCCACTAAGGATAGACCGAGCAGGGTAGCTGCTCGGTTGCCTCTCGACGAGGGTTTCGATCCTTAGCGTAGATGGGTAAGAAGTTACCCGCTAAGGATAGACCGAGCCGGTAGCTGCTCGGTTGCCGCTTGGCGAGGGCTTTGATCCTTGGCGTCGGTGGATCGTAAACTACCAACCATGGATAGACCAAGCATGGTAGCTGCTCGGTTGCCTCTTGGCGAGGGCTTTGATCTTTGACGTCGGTGGGTAGTGAACTACCAGCCATGGATAGACCAAGCAGGGTTGCCACCCGGTTGCCTCTTAGCGAGGGCTTGGATCCTTGGCGTCGGTGGGTAGTAAACTACCAGCCATGGATAAACCGAGCAGGGTAGCCGCTCGGTTTCCTCTTAGTGAGGGCTTCGATCCTTAGCGTAGATGGGTAAGAAGTTACCCGCTAAGGATAGACCGAGCAGGATAGCTGCTCAGTTGCCTCTTAGCGAGAGCTTTGATCCTTGGCATCGGTAGGTAGTGAACTACCAGCCGTGGATAAACCGAGCAGGGTAGCCGCTCGGTTGCCTCTTGGTGAGGGCTTTTATTCTTGGTATCGGTAGGTAGTGAACTACCAGCCATGGATAGACCGATTAGGGTTGCCGTCCGGTTGCCTCTTGGCGATGGCTTCGATCCTTAGCGTATGTGGGTAAGAAATTACTCGCTAAGGATGGACCGAGCAGGGTAGCTGCTCGGTTGCCTCTTGGCGAGGACCTTGATCCTTAGCGTAGCTGGGTAGTGAACTACCAGTTGAGGATAGACCGAGCAGGGAAACCGCTCGGTTGCCTCTTGGCGAAGGCTTTGATCCTTGGCATCGGTGGGTAGTGAACTACCAGCCATGGATAGACCGAGCAGGGTAGCTGCTCGGTTGCCTCTTGATGAGGGCTTCGATCCTTAGCGTATGTGGGTAAGAAATTACCTGCTAAGGATGGACCGAGCAGGGTAGCTGCTCGGTTGCCTCTTGGCGAGGGCTTAGATCCTTGGCGTCGGTGGGTAGTGAACTACCAGCCATGGATAGACCAAGCAGGGTAGCCGCTCGGTTGCTTCTTGGTGAGGGCTTTGATCCTTGGCGTCGGTGGGTAGTGAACTGTCAGCCATGGAGAGACCGAGCAGGGTAGCCGCTCAGTTGCCTCTTGATGAGGGCTTCGATCCTTAGCGTATGTAGGTAAGAAATTACCCGCTAAGGATGGACCGAGCAGGGAAGCTGCTCGGTGGCCTCTAGATGAGGTTTTGCGAGATTCTGTCTGACCTTCCCTGGCGTGTGAACATCGAGAAGACTTACCGTCACGGGCTGCACTCGGCAGAAACGCATAGTGGAGGCGAAGCGTTTCGAAGAGCCGCGTTGGTCCGACTTTAGTTCATCGAGAAATAAGGGATTTCCGCCACGTGGCGGTGCGGTATTGTAATAACTTCGGTGGATCCCAGGATTCGCGCCCATGCGAGAGCAAATTTAGGTCCTTAAGAATTCTGTTTGAGGTCATAAATAGAGAAGGAGACGGAAACTTTTCAGCGTTGCCTTTTTTAAGATGACTGGGCGCATGTATTCGATCGAAGAGATCATCACCTTCGACGACGTCTTCATGTATGACCAGTCCATAGCCGAAGACATGTACCGGGGTGCGGTTCAGCACCTTGAGGATCACGTCGGCCTCTTCTCCCTCAACGGTCACCCCTCCTCCAGTTGCTAATGTATGCAATTTGGAGGAGGTCCCCGGGGTTGTACAACCCCTTCTCCGAGGAGCTGTTGGACGAGGCGCTCGATCTATGTGCTCGGCCTCATCTCGAAGGCCAGGCACGACCGATCCTTGGCCCTCATTTTGGAGTGCTTCCAAAAGAGGCACATCTGAGCCAGGGCGCGGAGGGCGAAGCGCCGCGTGCCTCCGTGGCGTCCCGGGTTCGCGTGCAGCATCAGCGGAAGCGGGCTGCAGAGGCTTAGGCCCGGTTGGCGGAAATCTACTCTGAGTATCACCAGGAGTACTTTCTCTATCCCGTTCCCCCTCTGTTGTAAATTTTTCCTTTTTCCTTTTCTGTAGGGCTAAGGAGTCCACAATACCTTTCGAATAAATAAAATACTTCTTTTTGCGATGCCCTATTGTTTCCTTTTTATTATTAAATAAAAAGAACTTAGAAGAATTTACATCGCTTTTGTGAAAGAAGAAATATACATTCATAGATATTCTTTTCAGAGGTACAGCTTGAGCTTCTCGGCGTTGTAAAGCCGTAGAAATTTGCGACCATTCGCATCTTGTAAGTGATAGGCTCCACCGAGCAGGATCTCGGAGACGAGGAATGGACCGTCCCGTTTCGGGGAAAACTTATGCAGCTTGCCTTTATCGATGAACTCGTTCCGCCTTAGGACTAAATCTCCGGTTTTGAAGAAGCGATGCTTGACTCACGCATTGTGGTAGCGGGAGGTTTTCTGTTGATAAGCGGCATCTCTGATTTGAGCCCGGTCTCGTTTCTCTAACAAGAAGTCCAGATTAGTTTGGAGGGCCGAGGTGTTTACTTCGTCATTGAAGTGATCGACCCTGTAGCTGGGCAGCCCGATCTCCACCGGGACCATTGCCTCGGTATCGTAGCAGAGGTTGAAAGGGGTCTCTCTGGTGGGGGTCTTCTTCGACGTGCGCAAGGCCCATAAGACCCGGGATAGTTTTTCGACCCAACTTCCCTGTCGTCCTTCTAGGCGTGTCCGAAGACGTCGGATGACGTCCCAGTTAGCGACCTCGGCCTGTCCGTTGCACTGGGGATGCGCGACCGCGGCAAACTTCATAAGGATATGGTATTCGTTGCAGAATTCCTTAACTTTTTCATTCTCAAAATTTGTCTCAAGGTCGGTGATGATACACCTTAGGATACCGAACCGAAGTATCACGTTGTTCTGCAGGAACTTGATAATCGTGATAGCGTCCGGTTTCCTAATTGGGACGGCCTCGATCCACTTCGTGAAGCAGTCCACAGCGATGAGGACGTACTTGTGCCCGCCCGTACTGGTAGGGAACTGGTCTATCATGTCCATTCCCCAGTGGGCAAACGGCCAGGGGGAGGTTAGGGATGTTGGCTCGGTAACCGGAAGGCGAGATATGCTGCCATGGAGTTGGCAGCTTTTGCACCTCCTGACAAGCTTCTGGGCGTCCTGATGAATTGTCGGCCAATAGTACCCTAGGAGCAGTGCCTTCTGGATTAAGGTGAGGGCCCCTTAATGCGCGCCGCCGACCCCTTTGTGAATCTCACAGAGGATGTAGTCGGCCTCGTGTGGGTCGACGCACCGGAGAAGGGGTTGAGTGAAGGATTTCTTGTAGAGGTTTCCATTGCTCCAGATGAAATGGTGGGCTTTGGCTCGGAGACGGCGGGCTTCCCCTCAATCTTCTAGGAGCGCACCTTCCCTCAGGAATTCTACGAGGGGCTTTCTCCAATCCCGGTCTTCTTCCCGGGCTGCGTACACTTGAAGTGACGTCGCCCTGTCTTTCACGCTGGGCCGTGGTATGACCTCGAAGAGGATGTTTCTCTTGTTATTGGCCATATAAGATGAGGCCAGTTTACTCAAGACGTCGGCCTGGGCGTTTAGTTGTCTGGGGATCTGCTCCACTTGCACTTCGTCGAAGTCGTTTCGTAATCTTCTCACCTTAGCCAGATACTTCACCATCAGAGGCTCCCGTGCCTCGAATCGGCCGGTCACTTGGCCAACGACTAGGGAGGAGTCGCTGAGGATTCGGATCGTTTTCAGCCCCACTCCGGAGGCTATCCTCAGTCCGGCCAACAACGCCTCGTATTCCACTGCGTTATTTGAGGCTCTGAACCCGAGCTTCAGAGAGTATTCCATCTCTGCCTCGTTCGGGCCCCGAATGATAAGGCCGGCACCACAACCTTCCTCAGTTGAGGACCCGTCGAGACGAGCAAAAAAAGGTCCGAGAGATCCCGGTGGAGCCACAAACAGAGGTCCCCCTCGTAGAAGGGGACGATGAACGAACCGTTCAAATCGGGTTACTCTTAACGGAGACTCGGCGAGACGACCTGGTCCACTTCCTCAGAAATAACTCTGACGTGTTCGTCTGGGCGCCTGCCGACATGCTTGGGATCGACCCCAAAATCATATCGCATAAGCTCGGGGTGGACCCTACGGTCCAACCCATCAGGCATAAAAAATGAAGCTTCGCCCCGATCAAACAAAAAGTGATCGAGGACGAGGTGGACAGGCTCTTCACCACAAACTTCATTCGGAACGCCCCTTACTCGGAATGGTTGGCGAACATAGTCATGGTTAAAAAGTCAAGCGGGAAGTGGCGCATGTGCGTCGACTTCACTGACCTCAACAAGGCCTTCCCGAAAGACAATTATCCCCTCCCTCGGATAGATCAGCTCGTCGATAGTTCAGCAGGCCACGAGATACTTAGCTTCATGGATGCATTCTCCGGCTATAACCAGATCTGTATGAATCCGGCGGACGAGGATCTCACCGCATTCACAACGAACCGGGGGGTATACTGCTATAAGGTGATGCCTTTCGGCCTCAAAAACGCCGGGGCTACATACCAACGCTTGGTTAATCGCATGTTCAAGCCACAGATCGGCCAGAACATGGAAGTTTACGTCGAGGAAATGCTCGTCAAATCAGTCTTGTCGGATGAACACGCCAAGGATCTAGGCGAGGCCTTCGACGTCCTCCACAAATACAAGATGAAACTGAACCCCGCCAAGTGTGCATTCAGGGTCACCAGTGGAAAGTTCCTCGGCTTCATGGTCACCCACCATGGAATCGAGGCTAACCCGGTGAAAATCGGCGCCATCATCAACATAGCCGCGCCCAAGACTAACGTCGAAATCATGCGGCTAACAGGACGGGTAGCCGCTTTGAGCCGTTTCATGTCAAGATCTAGGTAGAAGTGCCTTCCGTTCTTCAAGGCTCTAAGGAAGATACCAAAGTTCGAATAGTCAGAGGCGTGCCAGACCGCCTTTGAGCAATTAAAGAGGCATCTTGTGACTCCCCCGCTGCATATCCGGCCAGTTGAAGGGGACGAGCTATCGCTATATCTAGCGGTGTCTGACCAAGATGCAGGTTCAGTGCTCGTCCGATTGGTCGAAGCAGTCCAGAATCCGGTATACTATGTGAGCCACGTCTTCAAGGACGCGGAAACGAGGTACCCAGCCATTGAGAAGATTGTCTTGGCACTCGTCGTGGCCTCAAGGAAACTACGACACTATTTCCAAGTGCGCACCATCCTCGTTCTTACTAAGCGGCATTTAGGGGCTATCCTCACCTCCCCCGAGTCCTTTGGTCGTTTGGAGAAATGGAGGTGGGAGTTGTCCCAGTTCGACATAAAATACCGCCCGAGGCATACTATCAAGGCACAAGCCCTGGTCGATTTCATCGTCGTGTGCACCATCCATAGTAAAGAGCCGGAATCCACGCTGGTCCCTGGAGCTCAACCCTCAGTCGATGGAAAGCCCGACTCTGTCCCTGCTTGGATCCTTTACGTCGACGGGTCCTCAACCGAGGAAGGCTTTGATGCCGACCTCATCATTTGAGGCCCGAACGAGGTGGAGATGGAGTATTCTCTGAAGCTCGGGTTCAAAGCCTCAAATAACGCAGCGGAATACAAGGCCTTGCTATCCGAAATATGGATAGCCTCCGGACTGGGGTTGAAAACGAACCGGATCCGTAGCGACTCCACCCTAGTCGTTGGCCAAATAACCGGCCGATTCGAGGCACGGGAGCCTCTGATGGTGAAGTATCTGGCCGAGGAGAGAAGATTGCGAAAAGACTTCGACGAAGTCCAAGTGGAGCATATCCCCAGACAGCTAAACGCCCAGACCGTCGCCTTGAGTAAGCTGGCTTCATCCTATGCGGCCAACAATAAAAGGAGCATCCTCTTCGAGGTCTTACCACGGCTCAGCGTGGAAGACGGGGAGATGCCACTTCAAGTGTATACAGCTGTTTCCCTCCAATAAAAGAGCAAAGCTCTTTCCAAAATTTGAACTGAGGCAGCGCCTCACATGCAAGGCACGAGAGCGCCAGCGCCAAGAGTTAAAAACTCTGAGGCAGCACCTTACGTGCAAGGCATGAGAGCACCAGTGCCAAAAGTAAAAAACTCTGACCTTATGTGCAAAGCACGAGGGCGCCAGAACTAAAAGTTCTCTACACTTGGATCAAAGATCCAACGGAGATGATAAATCATCAAAGCACAGAATTAAATTCTGATTGAGGAAATACTGTTCAGATCTTTCTAAACAAGAAAGATTGTGCTCTGTAAATCAGAGTACTGTTGGATCAAAGATCCAATGGTGATTAAAAATCACCAAAATATAGAATTAAATTCTGATTGAGGAAATACTCCTCAAATCTTTCTAACAAGAAATATTGTGCTCTGTAAATCAGAGCACCGTTGGATCAAAAATCAAATGGTGATTAAAAAATCACCAAGATACAGAATAAGTCCTATATGGGAAAATATTTTTCCAATCTTGTTAAAAACAAGAAAAATGTCTTCTATAGAACAGAAGCCCTTGGATCAAAGATCCGACGGTGGATAAATTCCCCACAACAATTAAGAAATCTCTCAATGAGAGATTTTCTTAACTGAATCAACAAATCAGCATCCCCTATATAAAGGACCCAAGACTTCAAGTCTTGTACAGAAGAACCCCTCCTAAACTTTGATCTCAAAGAGAAGAGTAAGTTTTAAGAAGAAGAATTTTCTTCAAGGTAAATAAAAATAGAGATCAGAGCATCTCAAGGGTTTAACCCTCATAAAAAAAAACATAGTTCTTTCCTCGGATCTGAGATCCATGAGACAAGTCTCCCCCAAATGAGAATTTAATTCTTACGGGGATGAATTTGTTCTTAGGGATCGAAGATCCAAGGGAGAACAAAGAATTGAACTTTGCAGAACATTCAGAAAGAAAAAACCTAGCGCCAAGCGCTACAAAATAAAGAGAGCTTAGAACTCAGTGGTTAGCGCTCGGCGCCAGGCGCCTTACGCGCCCCTCACGTGGGCGCTATTCAATAAAAAGCGCTTAGCTTTCTAAGTCTTGCACTCAGCGCCAAGTTCTCTACGTGCTACTCACGTGGGCGCTATTTTATAAAAAGCGCTTAGCTTTCCAAATCTAAGCGCTCAGCGCCAGGCGCTCCACGTGCTCCTCACGTGGGCGCTATTTTATAAGAAGCGCTTAGCTTTTCAAGTCTGGCGCTCAGCGCCAAACGCTTCATGTGCTCCTCACGTGGGCGCTATTTTATAAGAAGCACTTAGCGCTCCAAGTTTGGCGCTCAGCGCTAAGCGCTCCAAGTTTGGCGCTCAGTGCCAAGCGCTCCACATGCCCCTCACGTGGGCACTGATGAAATAAAGAGCACTCTGTAAATAGAGCCCAGCGCTATACAGAGTGTTCAACACTCAATACAAAACAAAGAAAGGAGGGTGGGCATCAAAACCCATGTCAATGCTCAGCATTGTTGAACAAAAGGGATTAAGTCTAAATAAGTATTCAAGTGGGCTGAGCCCAAGGTTGGCCAAACCCTAAATCAACCGACACCATGTTCTCTTTATTTTTCCAAACTGGTCTTGGTCCCAAAAAAGATCACCGATCTTTTGACAAATATCCATTGGTTCAAGGGTACATCTCTCTATACCTCTGATGTATGTCGTTGTAATTCTTCAACGTCTTCAGAGAGGTGGAGGGTCCCAATAACCAATAACCCTTGGTATACCCCCAAACCAACAAATCATAAACCTAATGGACCGCAACGTCCCAAAAACTAAACTCTATAGACTATGATGTCCTTAAACTCCACGGACTATGATATCCTTAAACCCAACAGACCGTAACGTCTCTAAACTAAAATGATAGAGCCCAAATACTCTTTCATTGGATAAAAAATGATCCCAAACCCCCGTTAAGTAGACCTTAGTCTAAAATTAGAATAATGTGTCCTTAACAAACATTTAAGTTGATCTTAATCTCAAACGAGATTAACGAGCCTTAAATCAACCAAACCCAAATCTAAGAGAATACGGATTTGTACTAATCCCCGTCCTGCGGGCGACAACATAAATTAGTCTCCATATACAATCCACGGGCAACCAAAAAATAAAACAAACACACACGACACGAAGTGACCTACTGGAGCAAGAGAAAGTGGTTACCGTGATGCGATAACGTAATTAACTGCAGGGGCTTACGCCTGCAAGGAAGAGCGTCCCCACAATCAAAAACCCCTCACAACGAGGGGGAATCTGACGAAGTCTCCTACAACGGCCGCATCCGCCCAAACCTCCGATACGCGGTGTCGTAAATCAACTTGACATCTTCGGAGAGGTGGACGGATATATCCAAATAGTATCTGCCCCCAAAATTCAGGACAGATGTCCCAACGTCCCGGTCGCGTCTTTCAGCAGTGAACAGATTTTGGCACGCCCGGTGGGACCTTTTCCTCTTTCCACTCCACACTTCGTGTGTCATATTTTGCGAACAAATCGAGGTCTGCTATGGTTGCCTGTAGATTCGAGGTACTAAGATTTGGTGTCTTGCTCCCGTGCAGAGAAAAGAAGACCAATGGCTTCCAACTGCACTAACTGCAACAACTCCCGCTCCGTCCCGTCTGGAGGAGTAATTTACAGGCCCCAAGCGGCTTCCATCTTCGCAATGCTGGTGGAAAAGGTGACACAGGCCACTACTGGGTTGTTCTTCCGGACCATGCTCCCGCCAATGAGATTCAACGCTCCAGTGTCGTCACAGGAAGCTCTAAAGAAGTCGGTCTTTGATCGGCTTACCACTACCATGGCCCTTCTCAACGGGTCATCCAAGTTCAACACCTCGGTCTTTAACAAACTAGTCCAAAGCTCAAGTAGGCCCGTGAAGAAGCCTGCAATACCCGAAGGAGTTATCCCGAAGCGGATAGCCATCCCAGCTCCGGTAAACGAAGTGGTCAGAGGGGCTCTCCTGCTAAGGGATCGGTCTTTACAAGACTGGCCATCCCAATTCCTGCTTCGGGTGAGATCGTTATAAGTGCTTCCCCTGTCCAAAAGTTGACCTTCGCGAGATTGACTATTCCCCCTCAGTGGATGTCTGTCTTCGATAGGCTGACGCCAATAACAGCCTCTCCTCAGAACAGAGGGCATGACAAAGCTACTCCCACAACAGAGGTGATCCCGGCTGCACGACATGCTCGACGTCGCAACTGGCGCCGAATGAGGAAAGCTGGGGGCAATTCCCCTTCTGTACTTACCCCACCAGCTTCAATGGTGGAAGTTGATGCTGCTGTTCCAACTGGGAATAGATTTGAGCCGCTCAGGAGGGTGCGCAAGAATTATCCAATTGTCGTGCTAAAAATGTCTCCTCCGCCTGCTGAAAACATCATAAAGGCGAAGCCGGAGCAGCACCCTCAGCGGCTGTCCTCCAAAACCCATAGGATCTGGCGAAGAGTCTAAGATTCTGTAATCGACAAAGACTACTCCCGCAAATCGAAGAAAATGAAGGTCCGGCAAGAGGAAAACCATCCCTCCGTCGTACCACGGAAATTATCGTCTGCGACAGCCCCCTCAACTTTGACCGACCATAAAAGGAGAAGGCCGGAGAAGATCCCCATGTCTGCGAAAAATCTCAAGGGCAGCGAATCCAAACGCCCCAAGTCCGGGGGCATGGTAGTGCACACCATTTACATGGCTTCCGGAAAAGAGGAAAGCCATACTTTTGGGGATCATCGACCACTTACGTGGTCCGTAACAAAGGCTCAGGAAAAACAACAGAAACTCCAAGAGATGCTAACGAAAATGGCTACACTCACTGGGCAAAAGGAAAGCCCGGAAGTATTGTCGGATCAACGCCAGGAGCAGGAAACCGACGCCGAGTTTCTCTGAAGAATGCTCGAAAAGAAAGATAAAGAAGCCGCGGAACAAGGGGCTAATATAAAACAAATGGCGCTCCTGTTCCAAGATATGGTAGGGCTGATGATCCAGCCGGACCCTCCAGCCGAAGATCGCCCAATAATCATTGAAGACGACAGAGGGGAGATATCAAACTCTCTTCCGGCTTTATCAGCGGCCAGGGAGAAGACGGTCTCAAAAGCTGCGCTTGATGACTACATAGCTCAGCAAATACGAGCTCATCAAGCAAGTGAAGCAACTGGCTAAGTCGTCAGAACTGGGTGACCATATCCAGGCTGGTACGATCAGATTAAGTACCTGCCGGGATATACGATTCCCAAATTTCACGTGTACAAGGGGACAGGCAACCCCCATCAACATATCGCTCAGTTTAGGGCTTTCTGCGGCAATACTGGAAGTGACGACAAAATTGCTATTTTGCCAGTTCGTCGGCAGTTTAGCAAAGACAGCTTTTGAATGGTACTCAAATCTTCCGAACGACTCCATCAAAACGTTTACAGAAATGGAGTTTCTATTCACCCAGCATTTCGCAAGCGCCAGCGAATGCACCCCGATCACAGCATTGATCAATGCCAGGGTGAAGCCAGGAGAGACATGGGTTCAGTATGCAATTTGGTGGTGGAACCTGTGGTCGAGATGCGAACAACGCATAGAAGAAGCTCCTACCGTGGGCATGTTC
This sequence comes from Agapanthus africanus, assembly GCA_030015575.1. Lineage (NCBI taxonomy): Eukaryota > Viridiplantae > Streptophyta > Magnoliopsida > Asparagales > Amaryllidaceae > Agapanthus > Agapanthus africanus. The sequence continues at coordinate 941,675,982 of CM057338.1, read as the reverse complement.
GTGGGAACCCTCGATCCGCAGGTGACTATATCCCAATTCATGATGTTTTTCAAGCCGACCACCTTCCAGGCCTTGATCGACTAGCTGGCCCAAATGGACCGGATGGGCCATAGACCGCCCTTCTCGAAAACGGAGCTTTGAAATGAAAAGGGGAAAGGTAAAGCGACCTTCGTCGCCAATGCTCAGCAACAACCGAGTGATCCGAAACCGGTTGCACGCCAAGGCAAAAAATCTCGATTCTTCGACGAGAAGTTAAGACATCCTTACTCGTTTCCCCGGGATAAAACAAGAAGACTTTTCGAACTAGCGGTGCGTAACAGGCTCATCACCTTGCCGGATCCGAAATGCCCACTGCAGTCCGGCGACGTCAACAATCCTAATTACTGCCCCTATCACCGAATATTGGGCCATCCAATCGAAGATTGCTTCGTCTTCAAAAGCTGGATTGAGGACCAATATCAACAAGGAAAATTTGCGTTGTCCGAAAATTGGAGGGTAAACCCACCACAACCGCAAGCTTCTAAAAAGATGGACACGCTGGGGGCATCATGCTCATTTATAGAGGAAGCTCCATGGGAAGTTGTTCTTTCGGCTAAGACCAAAAGAATGCTGAAGGATCTCCAAGCATGTCCGACGATTAGATGGAAAAGCCCGCTAGAGCCAGAAATCATTGAAGGGATGTTGAAACCGCATCCAACATCGGGAGTTGGTAGCGATGGCAAAAATATCCAAGCCCAGCCGTCGAAGTCTTCAAAGAAGAAAAAGAAGAACAAAAAGCCCGTGCAATCTGATGACAAATGCATGAATTTTCAAAGGCATATTGACGCATTGCAGGAATATAACCAGAAGGTATAAATCCCGGTCACACTCCAAGAGTTTCTCAACCATATCCTTCAGAGCAGAGATAATGACAATGATGAGGGAGAAGACTCGTCAGAAGAGCCCGAGGATTATGTGGCAAGTTGTCACATGATCTCTTATTCATCAATAAATGACGAAGAAGCTCACTCGGTATCAGAAGATAGTATAGAGGGGCTGGGGGCAGGATCGGTACCAAAATCCCTGGAACCGTCAGACGAAATGATTGACATGCTGTTGAACGAAGCCCGCCAGAAGAGCAAAGCCAATCAAGAGCGTGAAATGGCCATATTCGAAAGGGCCAGGCATCAGAATCAAGTTGAAGAAGTCATGGTAGGGATGAGTCACAAAGCACTCCAACCAGGTCGAAACACGCCCATGGCAGACAAAAGCAGGCTTAAGACAAGGAAACGGTTCATTAAAGCCTTGTCGATAGAAATGAAGCTACCACCTTTCAAAGAAAATTCTTCTGGCGGTATACGCCTTGACGAAGCGGATGTACATCCTAACTACTGGTTATACCATTAGAAGATTACACATCCCACTGAAGAATGCAATGCCTTTAAAAAGTGGTGGCAAGGATACGCTGCTCACCGACAACATTTCAAGCGGATGAAACGCAAAACTCGTCGGGAGCAGAGAAATACGACAGATGAGCAAAAAGGAACTGCCGGCAACTATCACATGGTTGATACCAAGAGATCTCAAGTTCTCACCTTCGGAAGTGATTCTGATGACGAATTAGCCATCGGCCCTCTCTTCAAAGAATCCAACTTAGGAAAAGTGGAAGAGATAAAGAACTATGAAAACATTCAGCTGTGTAGTAGTACGTTGCCCAAAAAGAATCTCGGACCTACAAACAAGTGATCGAACAAAAAAGATAAGGGGAAGAAAAAAGTCCCTGAAGATATCGCCCGTGATGAGCGAGTCGTCGAAGAGCTGGTAGCCAAGGACCCGCCCAAGAAAAACAAAGTGGATTACAACGTCCTAGCACACCTGAGGAAGATACCTTCACTGCTAAGCATTTTGGATACCCTTCTCTTGTCTAAAGAGGCACGAGATTCTATGATCAGGGCATTACAAGAGCCCGACCAGTTTCACGCTTTTCTTGCCGAAGAAAAGATAAAAGACGAGCTGGAAGAAAAGCACACAGCTGACATCACTTTCGGCGATGAAGATCTCCTCCTCGGAACGTGCGAGCACAACCGCCCCCTGTATGTCACAGGGTACTGCCATGACATCAAGATAGGGAAGATCTTAGTTGACAACGGGTCTTCTGTCAACCTCCTAAATATGAGGGTGCTAAAAGAAATCTGCATGAGCGTTCAGCACCTCACTCGGGATAAGATCACCATCTCCAGGTTCGACTCCCAGTTATCACGGAAGCTTGGGTCTGTAATACTGACATTACGCTTTGGGCAGCTCATCACTGACATCAAATTTCATATCATTGACGTCAAGACCTACTACAACGCTTTGCTCGACAGGCCTTGGTTACACGAGTACAACATCATCCCTTCTACACAGCATCAGTGTATGGAGTATTTCAAGGATGGTCTCGAGTATACTGTGACGGGGGAACTAAACCCATTCTCCGTAAATGAAGTCCGAAAATATGAAGATGCAAAGTATTTCCTGCCAGATTTTGAAGACACGGAAAGATGCCATAAACTGGAAAATAAGTAAAAAGCTATCACCACTATTCCATTCTTCAGGAGCGATACCGAGAAAGAAGTAGAGATAGTCTATTTGGGGCCGCCTTAATGCCATAACCCGAGACCATCTACCCCTATTCTGGTCTTTGGCAGTGACTCTGAAGACGAAGTCAACGCAGTGTTCTCGGTCCGTCCATCAATGCAGGCCCTCACTGGAGATGATCAGAGTTTGCAAATCGCCATAGTTCCGCGACAGCACTACAAAGAGCTTGATGCGCTTTAGACATATAGTGTGCAAGAGCTGCAGACATTCTACGTTCCTCCCAAGTGAAGAGGTGAAAGGGCGATCCTATTCTATCAATCCACAGAGGCTAAAGTCGAAAGAGAAGTCTGGCATGGTACCGATCTTACGCTCGACAGGCTCCAACCCATCCGTCTTTCCAAATACTACATAGAGGGCTTGAGAAGGTTATTAAGATGCCAAGGCATACCTTTCAAACAAACACCTTGACAAGCTCAGTTCTACAACAAGATTTAGAATGTCCCCGGAACTCAGCGAAAATTGTCCAACGGAAAAATGGAAACAATTGGGCTTGGATATGTTCAGTCCAAGAAACGGGAGCAATTCCATGACTGCTACGCCATAAATGATCTCGATGAAGAAGGGGATGCTCTTTTAAAAGACGCTGACGCTGAACCAGAACGAGTTCCTGCCATAAAAATGCCGAGCCCGTCGTTTGAGGAACAGATCGACAAGCTAATAAAAGAAGCAGGTCAAAGGGTTCGGGATGACCATGGCCGCGAAATGGCCATTTACGAAAAAGCCAGGACGCAACGTATCATTTAGCAGGCTACGGAGGATGACGATCCCTTTCACCCCCAACCCGCTGTGCGCTCCTATGGAAAAAAGAAAGCCCGGCACAGAAGCAATGATAAGGTCAAGAACGGGGACGGCATTCCAAGACGGCAAAATGGATCCAAAAGGCCACGCAATCGAGAGAAGGTCAGCCGAAATCCATCACTGATGAGGAAGATGGATTGGGAAAATTCCATTTCTCGAGACAAGACGAAGAAGATATTCGACCTTGTCATGAAACATCAAATGATGACACTCCCGGAGTCTCGGTACCCCGATCAAGCAAATAAGGTTCGTCACCCAAATTATTGCTCCTATCATCGAGCAGTAGGACATCCTCTTGAAGACTGCTTCACCTTCAAAAACTGGGTCGAAGACCAATATCAACTCGGCAGGTTCGCTCTATCCAACAGTTGGAGGGTATCCCCACTGCAAAGTCATGTGCCAAAAGCAATGTATATGGAGACAGTAGAGCCAGATCAACATCGGTCTTGGAAACGAACTTGTACCTGTCACGTGATAACGCTGTCGGAAAGAGGAATGCACAAGAATATGGATGACCACTCCTGGTGCTTCAGAAATTAAAATGAAGATGAGTTGATTTCAGAATTTCCACCGGCGCCAAAAGAGTTGCAAGATGGAATACATACTACAGCGGACAACCTAAGGAAAATAGACTTGGGGACGGCAAACGACCCAGGACCAACGTTTGTTAGTGAGCTATTGTCTAAAGAGTAGGTGGCTACGCTAAAAGATGTGCTCATGCAGTATAAAGATTGCTTCGCATTGAGCTACTCCGAGATGCCGGGGCTAGATCCAGAAATAGCGGTGCATAAATTGGCGCTATCTCCGAACGTCAAGCCAGTCAAACAAGCGCCAAGAGAATGCGGCTCAAACTTGAAATGAGTATCAACGCAAAAGTCAAGAAGCTAATCGACTCTGGCTTCATCCAAGAAGTTCAATACCCTGACTGGATCGCCAACATTGTCCCGGTGATGAAGAAAAATGGGACGGTGCACATCTGTGTGGACTTTCGGGACCTCAACAAAGCCTGTCCGAAGGATGACTTTCCCGTACCGGTTACCGAGCTGATGATAGATAACACGTCCACTCATGAAGTCTTCTCCTTCATGGACGGATCATCGGGGTACAATCAAATAAATATGCATCCTGAAGACCAGAAGCATACCGCTTTCCGGACTTCTCTGGGCATATTCTGTTCAAAGTGATGCCTTTTGGTCTAAAGAACGCCGGCGCTACCTACCAGAGGGCCATGACAAAGATCTTTGATGACCTCATACACGACATTGTCGAATGTTATATTGACGACCTCGTGGTGAAAAGCAAATCGTATGAGGAGCGCTGGGAGCATCTGAAGATAGTGTTCTAGCGCCTTCAGAAATACAACCTGAAGATGAACCCTCTGAAATGCGCGTTCGGAGTTTACTCAGGCAAATTCCTAGGATTCATCGTACGACATAGAGGCATCGAAATAGACCCATCAAAGATCAAGGCGATTATGGAAATGCCTTCTCCAAGAACTATGAAACAATTGTGGTCTCTACAAGGGAAGCTCGCATACATCCGACGATTCATAGCTAACCTCTCCGGAAAATGCCGTCCCTACAGTCACCAGATGAAGAAGGGAACCCCGTTCATTTAGGATCGCAAATGCCAAAGTGCACTAGACGAAATCAAGAAATATCTGCAGAATACGCCGGTACTGACCGCTCCGATCAAGGGAAAGCCCATCATTCTGTACACAACAGCCCTCGAAGGTTCGTTAGGTGCATTATGGGTACAGGAGAACGACCAAGGGAAGGAGAAAGCCCTCTACTATTTGAGTCGAGTTCTCCTGGGGGCAGAAAACAACTACTCCCCTATTGAAAAACACTGCTTGGCGTTAATCTTCACTATAACGAAGCTTCGGCATTATACTTTGGCACATGATGTCCATCTCATATCAAAAGTAGATCCTCTCAAATATTTGATGTCAAGAGCCATACTAACGTGGCGGCTCGCTAAATGGGCCCTACTCTTAATGGAATTTTCGATAACATACCGACCTCTCAAGACAGTGAAAGGCCAGGCCATCGCCGACTTCTTCGCTGAGCATCCGATACCGCCGATTCACCCCTAAATTGCAAATTGTCAGACGAGCATACGTTTGACACAATCGACGGGGAGAGAGAAGGGAATGATATCCGATGGGAACTCTACTTCGATGGGGCATCTTCCATGAAGAAGCGAAAACATGCCTCCCCCATAATCAAATCTGGGGTAGGCCTCATCTTCGTGACTCCACAAGAAGGGATAATGCACTTTGCCTTTTCCTTAACAGAGCCGAGAACAAACAATGAAGCAGAATATGAGGCTTTGATAGTAGGTCTTGAGATCGCTGTCGACATGGGAATCGAAAATCTCCTTATATACGGAGACTCCCAGCTGGTCGTTAGTCAAGTAAACGGCGACTGTCAAACGTGCAAACCAGAGTTGGTAAAGTACGTCGAGAGAGTGCAACAACTGCTGACAAAAATCCCTTCCTACGTCATGGAAAGCATACCGCGTACAGAAAATAGTAAAGTGGATGCATTAGCTAAACTCGCTAAAGAACTGGCTGACAAAAACCTCGATGACGTAAGGATCATTATACAAAGCTGTCGGGTTCTTGCACCAGCAGAAATATCTTCGGAGTCGTCTGAAGAAATGGAAGCGACCAAGGCTAAGAATTGGAGAGAAGTATTTATAGACTACTTCAAATCCCGTCAAACGCCGGAAGATGCATCCTCAAGACACCAGCTCATGAAACGAGCTTTGTCTTTCTCCTTCGTCAATTATACCCTATATAAGAGATCATTCGACTCTCTGTAGCTAAGATGTCTGGGACCGGAAGAAGCAAGGAGAGTCGTCCAAGAAACTCACGACGGATTTTGCGGTTCTCATCAAGCCGGGCCAAAAATGAAGCCAGAGATCAAAAGAATGGGTTATTATTGACCCACGATGATTCAGGACTGCCTCGAATACGCGAAGCAATGTCACTCGTGCCAAATTCATGGAGACTTCATCCACCGGCATCCAAACCCGCTAAACCCAACAGTGGCTAGCTGGCCATTTGAAATGTGGGGAACCGATATAATTAGGCCCATCGAACCAGCGTCATTCAGAGGACATCGGTTTATATTGGCGACAAATGATTACTTCTCTAAGCGGGCAGAAGCAGTACCGCTAAGAGAAGTGAAAACGGAGAATATTCTCCATTTCTTCAAGACACACGTCATCTATCGTCTCGGCACTTCGCGATAGATTATCTCCGATAACGGGCCGGCCTACAGAAGTCATAAAATCAGCCGCTTCGCACAGCAGCATAATATAGACTGGAGATACTCTTCGGTCTATAATCCCCAAGATAACGGTATGGCTAAGGCTTTCAACAAAATCTTGACAACGATCATAAAGAAGATGGTGTCCAAAAATAAAAAGAACTGGCACGAGAGACTGCATGAAGCTCTCTGGGCGTATCGAACTACGTTCAAAACGGCTATGAATACAACGCCATATGCATTGATATTCGGCACAGAAGCGGTACTCCCCCTCGAGATAGAGCTACCCTCTCTGCGAGTGGCGATTCGAGCTAACAAATAAAGAGAATGCTCATCTTCGGCTCGAGGAGCTCGACGCCCTCAATGAAGCTCGTCTCATGGCGCAGCAAAACCTAGAAGCTTACAAAGCGAGGATGACGCGCTCATATGAAAGGTTGACTAGGCCGAGAACATTCTGTCAAGGCGAACTCGTGCTAGGGTTCAGGAGACCTATGATCCCTAATCGTGCCAAACGAGGAAAATTCGAGCCAAACTATGAGGGCCCGTACGTCATAGACAAAGTCTACCAAGGTGGGGCTTATTTGCTCATGGATATGCATGGCGAAAGACCATTCCGGCCAATAAACGGTCGGTTCCTTAAAAAATACTACGCCTGACAAGTCACGACTCAGGTCAATGATAGATGATGGTGACTATGTCCGCTCGCTATCTTCTTGAGTCAAGACTCTAAAAGTAGTATCCAACGATACCCTGTCCTGGAACACGGAAAAACCACGGACCGAAATGTCCCTAAACTAAAAACAGACCGAAACGTCCCCAAACTAACAACAGACTGAAACATCCCTATACTAACAACTGACCGTAATGTCCTTAAACTAGTTACGGACCAAAACGTCCTTAAACTAACAACGGACCGTAACGTCCTTAAACTAGCTACGGACCGTAACGTCCTTAAACTACTACAAACCGCGGCATCCTTAGGATAACGCGGCAAAAAAGGTACGTCCATAAGCGAAATGGGCACGGATGAAAACCCGAAAGGGCTCCGTGAGTAAAAACAGCAGGGCTACCGGCGAATTTTTGAAAACCCGAAAGGGCGCAGACTCGTTAAAAAAATTCATGCACACTTGCAAAGTCCTCTCGACCTTGTAAGGAGAAAATACCTGCGTGAGATCCTTACGACTCACAAGGGAGCAACACACTTAAAGATCCCCATGATTCCTAAGAAGAAATTACACTTACGAGATCCTCATGACTCGTAAGGAGAATTCCCTTATGAGACCCTCACGGTTCATAGGATTCAAAAGCCTTAAGCTACAGGGATCTTAACCTATTCTTAAGCCATCACATTCCCCAGATTGCTCTACAAGCGGTTCAATATTACCCTTGTATACAATCCACGGGCACAAATAAACGTTCCATCACCAAGTTCCACCAATTTTGCGAAATGTCCTCATGTGGTGAACAACACTTGTAAGTCCTCTCGACTTATAAGGAGAAAACACTCTTGTAAGATTCTTACGACTTATAAGAGAACACACACTTAAGAATCCTCACGATTCCTAAGAAGAAGACACACCTACGAGATCCTCACGATTCATAGGGAGAAACACCTTTATGAGACCCTTATGGCTCATGAAGTCAAAAGCCTCAGTCGACATGATCCTAACCCTGTTTGTTAAGCCACCTTTGTCCAAATCGAGAAAGGCAAATGATGATTTGCTCCTGGCAATATCTCAGTTGTAGCGATACTGATGCCTAAATCGGTAACAAATTCAAAGTCCTTTCGCGGCAAGTGATAATTCTCTCCTGGCAATATTCCAGTCGCAGCGATGCTGATACTAAGATTGGTATCAGATCTCAAGTTCCAAACTCGCAATAAAATCAGCGAGCCAAAAATGCATATGAAATAGCAGAAATGATGGGGCAACTCGTAATAAAAATCAGCGAGTAAATATATGCATATAAAAATAGCCGAAATAATGGGGCAACTCGCAATAAAAATCAGCGAGTAAAATATATGCATATAAAAATAGCCGAATTTTTTGGGCAACTCGCAATAAAACGCAGCGAGTAAAAAGAAAAAAATACCCTAAATGATTGGGCAATCGCAACTTTCGTGATACAAAAATCTGAAATGATAGAGCATAGCGAAAGTAAATAAAAAAATGAAATAATGAAACTTTTGCCCTACAGGTGAGTCCATACTAACCCCTGTATACAATCCATGGGCATAAACAGAAAGAAAACCACATTTCCCCACCAGACTCTGTCAAAGGGAGAGTCAGATCTCGACGGCAACATCTACATCCCAGAAGATCAACAACGGCGTTCCTCCTCATTCCAGCAGGATACGGACGCGACATCACTGATCGGAGCCATGGCAAAGTCTCGAGTTCCAAGGCTCTATAGTTCATAGACAACTTAGAGTCAACCTAAAGTGGAGAAAGTCAACCCCGACACCGCAGAAAGCGGAGAATGTCAACCCCGACACCGCAGAAAGCGGAGAATGTCAACCCGACACCGCAGAAAGCAGAGAATGTCAACCCCGGCACCGCAGAAAGCAGAGAAAGTCAAACCCCGGCACCGCACAAAGCGGAGCAAGTCAAACCCCGGCACCGCAGAAAGCGGAGAAAGTCAAACCCGACACCGCAGAATGCGGAGAAAGTCAACCCCGACACCGCAGAAAGCGGAGAAATTCAACCCCGACACTGCCGAAAGCGGAGCAAGTCAACCTGACACCGCGGAAAGCGGAGCAAGTCATCCAATGACCCCCCGTCGAAGAAATACTTCGACTCGGAAACAAGTCAACCCGCGAATCTCAAACTCGCACAAAAGAAAATTCTCTTGTGAGATCCTTACGACTCTCAAAAGAAAATGCACTTAGGAGTCCTCACGACCCCTAAGGAGAAATTACGCCTACGGGATCCTCTCGACTCGTAGGGAGAAAAGTCTTTATGAGACCCCCACGGCTCATAAAGTTGAAAAGTCTTAGGTGGCAGATCCTAACCCTGTTTTCTAAGCTATCGCTGCCCTACAAGCAGGTCTAGACTGACTCTTGTATAGTATTCACGGGCCACACTATCCAAAGTCGAATATCGACAACGGGGGAAAAAACCACTTACGAGTCCTCTCGACTTGTAAGGGGAAAAATTCTCTTGTGAGATTCTTACGACTCTCAAGAGAAAACGCACTTAGCAGTCCTCACGACTCCTAAGGAGAAAATACACCTACGGGATCCTCTCGACTCGTAGGGAGAAAAATCTCTATGAGACCCTCATGCTCATAAAATTGAAAAGTCTTAGGCAGCAGACCTGAACCTGCTTCCTAAGCCATCGCTACCCTACAAAGAGGTTAAGATGGACTGTTATCTACTATATAGAGGTCATATTTGCTAAAGTAATATGCCAATGACACAGCAAAGAGAAGAAAGCGATAGCAACAAAAAAATGTGTCTTTTATTCATGAATTCAATTGAGTACATGATATATCGTATAAAAAAAGAATGAATGCATGTTATTCATAGATTACAAATTTTCAGTCGATACAAAGACGACTATTGAGGAGGAGGTGTTTTCAACAAATTAGCCAGCTGCTCGCGCGCTCCTCTCAATCCTTTCTCGTAATCGGCTGCCGCGGCCAACTCCGCTTCAACTCGGGCCCGCTGTCGCAGACATGATGAAAGCTTTTCATCGGTCCCCAGCATGACAGCTTCGCAGTCCTGCACGACCCACTCCGCAGAGTCAAGCGCCAGTCTCAGCGTCAACCCATCCGAAATGCATCGCTGGAGATTATCAAAAGCAGCTTTCAACTACGCAGCATTTGCTTCGACCTGGGCGTGCTACCGGACGGATTCACTTGAAGCTACTTCATGTTCCTTTCGCCTCAAGGTCATCTCTTGTTCAAAATGGCGGATGAAAGGAACACTTTGCTCAACCCAGGCAGCCCGCTGGGAGTTTAAAGCTGATACTTTAGGAGGGACGCTTGAGCTCAATCTCATGCAGGCATGCCTCGATCTTTCTGCAATAATTAACCCAAGACTCGACGACACCTTTGTTATGGAAGTTCACGAGCGTCGCCAGCATAGGATTAACCTTAGCAGCAAAATCTGCAGTGAATGTGATGGCCTCGGCGTCAAGATCCTCGACGAATTCGCTCAACATTCACAGGCTAGTTGCAGCACCCCTGGAAGATAGGCGTTTAGCAAAAAGCCCTGCCGGCATTAGGATGCGAGACTCAAAGGGAGCTGGAGCCGGTGCGATTGCTGCAAAATGAATTACGGTTAAATGAATTACTAGACACAGTCACAAGGGTCTACAAGGCAACAACCATACCCGATTTAAATTTTAGACGTGCCGAACAACCCTAACCAAGATCTTAGACTAGAGATTAGGCAAAACAAAGCAAGTAAACAACTTTACTTCTAAGAGTTAGGGATTACAACCTTTGTAGTCCGTTCCTTCACTTCAAAAGCTCCGTGTTGAGGTCTCTTCGCTGCGATCATCATGTACCCGGACTCTAGAGAGGCTCCATGAAAAGAAAGATTCAATCTTGCTTCCGATCTTCAATAACAAAGATGATCTATCTTGAAGAAACTCAAACTCAAGCTCTTGCTTTGCTAATCAAGTATTAGAAAAGCAAAGCTAGAATAGATGAGGATGATAAAGTAGGAATTTAGCTCTCATTTTTTTTCGATTTCTCACTCATTTTCATCACTTTTGAAAAAGCTAGAAAGCTTTTCATCAAAGAGGAAGAAGAAGAAGAAGAAGCAAAACCATTTGTGATGAATAATGAAATCAAGTGTGAGGTTAGAAATGCAACCATGGGTAAAGTAAGAAGACTTAACCCTTGTAGAGATTTAACTATGGTTAAAGGGTTGGGTTGGGTTAAAGAAATATCTTTGCAAAATATCACAAAATATCAAGGTCAAAGTCAAAGCTTCAAGAAACTTCTTGAAAGCTTCATGAAAGCTTAACCCTAATCCAAACCCTAACCATATTTAAACTCCACAAACCATGTTGCATTTATAACCATAACATGTTACAATATTATATATCACATATACAATATTTATCGTAACAAAATAAAATAATACAATTAACATATATCACATATATATCAATGTATTACCCGAGTGAGAAAAAGAATCTTTAAGTGAGCTTATACTAGTTAATTTAATTTAATATATCAAATATATAATTATACATTAAATTATCGAATCAACACTTGATTCGATAATCCGGCTAATTCACAAATAACCGACTAATATAATCTCTATCAGTTCATCGAATCAACACTTGATCCGATGACCCGGCTATATCACATATACCCGGCCGATATCTCATATCGCGAGAATCTAATACGATATCACATACATGTATTGTTCTCGGTCCCGCACATATCACATATGTGCTCCTACTCCGTTTTGCCTGACCCAGGAAACCTCTGTGTAGGACTCTAAAGAATCGTTAATACGCCGGCAGTAGGTGATGATCATATCAAACACCCACAAGCTGCAAGCGGTCAGCTAAATGTAATAGCCACCCAGGTATTGAACGATCAGAAGATCAACAAGAAAGCCTGTATATTCTCCTGCGAATCCAATCAGTAACACTCTCGTACAGTCCGGTCTCTTCGTCTGATATGTCGCATATCTCGCCTAGGGGTGGTAAACGTCAGACCCCAGTAGGTTGATAAGTCGTGTCGATATGAGGTCCATAACAGTTCGAGAAACTACTGATAACACTTACCAGTAAATCTCAGTAACCCTGGCTAGGTATTTCCAGTTATAGCCAATCGAACACAGCGCAACATCAACTCCCTATACCGGGAGAGACGAAACCCCTCCTATCGCTCATTGCCTCCATGTGATTCGGGACTGTACCCAAAAGCCACCTTTTTGCATGCCCTCTTGGACGTGGTATGATGGAAATCAAAGCACAGTGGGAATCACACAAGACTTTATGACGATCTCGGGTCTACAGACAAACCTGTACCAGTGTCACCAGAGAACTGTCATCTGACGTGAGGTATAATACCATCTGGGAGTTCTCGGCGAGTCCGTCTAGTGTACCCAGTCTCCACTGAGCACCTGCATACCTTCTCTGATGTCAAACACCAATGGATATGGGATCATCCATCGCCCATCATATGGGTCAAGAAGTGCATACGCTAGTCTACTCTGGAGTATCGATGCCCTGTCTCGGTACTCCCACGACTAGGAACATTTGAAGGATATACTTGGCGACTACACTGTCCCTACTAGTATGATCTGCATCATAGTCCTGGTAGTCAAGTACTCATCCTAAGGGCTTTATCAACATGTTACATAGAGACAATCAGAGTACATGTTAAGATAAAGAGTAACCAGATAGCATACTATCATGTCGAGCAAGAAAGTCCTCCCTATATATGTCCAAGCATCCACTACAATACACAACGTATGTACAGTAATGGCCTCTAAGGCATACATATAACTAACAATCTCCCACTTGCACTAGGGCCATCTGTTGTAGTATCTCATACCCTACAATAAGCTGTGGTTGAAGTATCTCATACTCAACCATCCCATAAAAGTCTCTTCTGGGAAATAGGCCTTTGTGTGTGGATCCGTGCTGTTTTCCTCTGTGTCTACTCTCCTAACCTCGATCTCCCTGGAGATCAACCATCTCCATGATCAGGTGATACTGCCTTAGAATATGTCTGGATCTCTGATAGAACTGGGGTTCCTAGGCATGAGCCACAACTCCAATGTCACACAATGGCAGGAACAAAGTTCATCTCATGAACTTATATATATATATATATATATATATATATACAGACTGCCTCTTTGGAAGCATCCTTGGTAACGATGTATCTTACCTTTAATCATCCAGTAAGTCACGGTATCTAGCCTGGAACTCTTCCAACATACCGTCCCTCCACTGAGGGTAAAGACAATGCCTGCGACTGACATTCAGTCGTCCTTATCACCCTGGAACCTTTCCAGTGATTCTCCCCAAGATCGATTGATACCATCTCACTACAACTAGTGAGAATCCTAACATCCAATTAGTTCTATCTTATAGGTCCATAACTCAGGATTTAGGAGGTATCACCTTGATCCTATATAGAGAATCTTTGTGATAAGAGGAGATTGACCGAGCGTAGCATAGGAAACTCCTTCCCTATCAAGAATATGTCATCCACGTACTATACGAGGATCAACACCATACTCCCTACTACCTTTTTGTATATACTAGGTTCATCTACCATTTTGATGAAGTCAAACTCTTTGACTACTACATCAAAACAGATGTTCCAACTCCGCGATGCCTGATTTATCCCATAAAACATCATGCTCACGTTTCCGCTGCTCCCACTGTCTACGAAGCCCTCTGGCTGTGTACTTATAGACGCTCTCTTCTAAATCATCATTTAGAAAAGCAGTCATGACACCTAACCGCCAGATATCGTAGTCATGGTATGTAGCCGTGGCAAGTAGGATCTGGATGGACTTAAGCATAGCTTTGAAAGTCTCAACTTTTTCATGTACACCATGTAATCTTCTCAAGATATACTTGCTCTTGATGGGGATTTAACCCTTCAGATAAAACAACCAAAGTCCATACTTTGTTGGTGTATAAGGATTCCATCTCAGATCGCATTAGCATCCAGCCATTCTCACAGAGTCCTCACTCCTGATGGCCTGCTCGAAACTAGTTGGGTCATCATCTCATGATGCAACCCTCGCTCCCACTGTCATAGAGAAACCGAAGTATCTCTCAGGTGGATGAGGAACCCTACTAGATCGGCGGAGAGGCTGAGGTTCGTTGGAAACTATTGAATTCTCCGGTTCTACCAAATCATCAGCTGCAGTTTGTATAGCTGGAACTCCTTCCAGTTCTACCTCATGACCACTAATTTCTTCACAAGAAATTCCCTTTTACTCAAAAAGTGGTATGCTGAGAAATAAAACATCTTTTGTTCCTCGGTTTGGTAGAAGATATTCCCTTGCGAATACTTGGGATATCCAACAAACTTCCACAGAACCGACTTTGCCTCGAGCTTGTCTGGATTTTGCTTTTAGACATAGGTCGGACAACCCCAAATCTTAACATCCTTAAGAGATGGGCTCTTCCCATACCATATCACATATGGAGTAGTAGGCATCTGATTTGATTGGAACCTTATTCAATAGGTATGCAGCTTCTCAAGTGCATAACTTCCAAAAGGAAATAGGCTACTCAGTAGTACTCATCATAGAGCGCACCATATCTCATAGGGTATAATTGCTCCACCCCGATACACCGACGTGCTGTGGTGTATACGGAGGAGTAATGCTGAGAGAGAATCTCATTCTCCTTTAGAATAGTCCAGAAATTCCGTGCTCAAGTATTCTCCTCCTTGACCTCATCAAAGGACATAATACTTATATCCGTTTTTGGTTCTCTACTTCTAACTTATATTCTGTGACTATCTCAAAAGTTTCAGACTTGTGTTTCAATAGGAACATATGTTTGAATCTTGAGAGATCATCAGTGAATGTAATGAAGTACAAAGAACCGGTCCTGGCATTTGTAGACAGGGGACTTTCATACATCAGCATGTATCAATCTCAAGAGTTCACTAACTCTTTCTCTGTTTCTAATAAACGGAGCTGTGGTCATCTTATCTTTGTGACATGACTGGCAAGTTTTACAAGATGTAAATCCAAACTAATTTAAATATGCATCTATATGTAACTTCAGCTAGTCGGGTCGTGATTTATCTCAAAAACTATCTATTAACCGCAATCAAGAACGGCGTCGCATGAAGCTAGCCGGTGAGTACGGGTCGGTCCACAGGGATGTTGTGAATCTCCGAGTCGCGCTAACGAGTTAATTCCGAAGGGTGTTCAGATTGGTTATTAAATCTAAAAACCTAATTCTATACTACGATTATCTAGATCTAGTCTTGCTAAGGTTAGGTTTAGGGATGGTTTGGAAATGCAGGTAAATCTCAACGCTTTCTATACCCGAATGAAGATCTATGAGGAGTTATGGTAATTATCAATAAAGGGGATTAGATCCATTCGGGAAGGTGTTCCTTCCTCTAGGTTCTTGTCCTTCCTTTAGAGATCCTTACCCTAACCTCCATGGAAAACGCGCGCAACCGGGCCTTTATACTACGGTATCATCGTTACCTCGAGAGGTAGGATTCCGTAGGGCGCGGTGTGTGCGTGTATGCATGGAGTCCTATTGAAAATATATGATGGGTAAGAAAGGGATGAGAGATCTCATCTCTCAAAAGCCTTCCCCAAAGCTAAATCTAAACAATTTATCTACGGCAAGAAATTAAATCTACCTAGGGCAAAGAATTGAAATCTAAACTAGAGCAAGGAATTAAATCTACTTACAGATGCATCTCTCCAATCACCAATGCAGATTTGTCAGATCTGAATGCATGAATTGAAAAGAAACATCGATGCTCTCCATAAAGAGATCTGAATTTATTATTAAAAGGAGGCATAAAGAAAATACAATGTTTTGGGTTTCTATTTATAGAGAATAGGAAACCCTAGGGTTACATTTTGATCCGCATGTCTAAAATTACAAATATACCCCCAAGAAGTCTTTTCAGAGCCTCCAATGCATTATGGTAAAATTTTCATCGAGTACGGGCTTTATACGGCCGCGGAACCGCGGCAATGGAGGGCTTGGGCCGCGGTTCCACGGCCCTTTGAGGAGCTTAGGTTCTGAAATTTTGGGGTTTTGTTTTGGGTCTTCTTGGGCTTCTAGTTATTTGGTTCTTTCTCCGATTGGGCTTCTACATTAGCTCCAGATTTTCAGTGAACCATTTGCAATGGATTTTTAACCGTCCGCTTTGTATTTTTGGACCTTGAGTTGCCTTGTTAATTGTGAACTGTCTTTCGATGTAGGCTTGACTAAGGTCCTCCCATTTGTTGGTCAAAAGTCCATATTTTCATCGTCTTTACATCGTTTTCACTGTTTCCTGCCCAAGAACCTGTAACCTGTAACATGTAGTAGACATGCGTCAAAAGCACCTGTTTATTTATAAAAAGAATAAGAATGGGAAATATAATAATGCAATATTATGGTATGAACAAATACCCCCAAACTTATCTTTTGCTCGTCCTCGAGCAAACTTATTTTTTATTCACTAAAAACCTAACCGCACTTTCGCAGGGAACGCGATTGCACTGAGCACGTGCAACAAGCCGTTAAACCTCTAGGTGTCCCTAGTAGGAGGAGTGTTGTCTCCTGAGGATTTTCAGCGGATTACACCCACAAAATCCTATCAACTCGGCCCATTGACTTTTGTTCTCCAATTAGGTTTTCTAACAAGGAATTCTATTATCGTTGACTTGTAAATTATCCACCCATATTCTTCACACTTCCTCATTATTTAACTTAAGTTTATATATGTTATGTAGACCTACTTAGCTTTCGGCATCTCTTAAGTCTTCCTTCTAGGGTTTCATCTCTACTTAGGAATTTCTATCAACTCTACTAAAGATACAAGTTCTATTCTTCATTCCTTTCTCTTATCTAAACTCTAATCACATATCCCCACGTGTGTATAAATCACCCCTACACTTGGAAATTCAAATCAAGCAATCATGCCCTTGTCCGTTGTCCAAAGTACTTATTAATAGGTGAATTTTTAATTGAATTTTGCTTACACATCCTTCATGCGACCGTTAATACTTCTTGAGGTACCAACGACCGATTACAAGATGCGTTAGCACTTTAAAGCGTACTTCCTAGTTTTGCAACACCCAAGGCTTTAGCAGTGACTCCCAAACCAGTTGGTCTAAGGCACTAGGTGATGAAGCACCCTCGCTAAATATTTTTTTCTATTTTTGCAGCCTTAAGTAATCACAAAAACCAGTGTCCATTTTTTATTCTTTATTCACACTTGTATTTTTTTCTTTTATTTTCTTCGTACTAAGGACTTTAGACAAGAGCATTTCAAGGTCTCTTCTACTATTCCAAGTTTCAAGGTGCGTGATTGTGCAAATTGTAGGGTATACGTTTTCAGAATCTAGACTTAAGCTAGGAACTATTTTTCAAACTTATACTCTAATAAGAACATTAATACTTTTCCTTTGTTTCGACTTAGCCCAAGAAGTGAACCCAAAATTAGCCTATTTCTAAATAAACTACAAAAACATATACTTTCTACCGCTAAACTTTAAAGAAGGTTATTTTTAGGGTTTTTAATTTACTAAATCTAAGATCTAGTTGTTCCTAACCAGTTAACCTATCTGTCAAACTCAAGTCAATTAGCCAAAATTGAATACATTAATTTTTATAATTTTTGGAATTTTTTAATTTTTATGGGTTTTCAAATAAATATGTAAATGCAAAAATATGTACAAATGAATGCGAAGGAAGAAGACGTACCGAGCATACCCCCAAACTTGAACTTGACAGTGTCCTCACTGTCATTCTAAACCAAAAGGGTCAAAATGTCGGCACTCCCCTGTTTATTTATTTATAATTTTTTTTATATTTTTTATGTTTTGAATTTTTTTTATAGAAAAAGAAAACAAAAATATATATATGTATACAACAAAGCTCCCCCCAAACTTAAGCTTCGCCTTACACAAGCCAAAGGTTAGCACCAACCATTCAAAAATCTTATCGTGGTAATGGTATAGTTGGTGCAAGAATGGGGTGTGGAGGAAAGAAATGAGAAACACGCGAGACCGTGTGGAAAGAAGAATGGTAGAATATGGTCTCGGTGGTGGAGAAGAAGGGCGGAAAGGAGAAAGAAGGGTCGCGCGATCTTGAGGGTGTAAATCGAGTGAATAAATTAGCGCAATATGTGATGACCGATATGTTATAAGCGATTGCGCTAACCTATCAACCCGTCGGGAAATGGGGTGAAATCCCTCAAGATTCGCAAGAAAACATTGGTACGCCGAACTTGGTATAGGTGATGAAAGCGTAACGGTCACTTGTACGGTCGGAACAATAGGAATGACGAAAGGAAGGAAATTAGGGATAGTATCATTCTCACCGTAGTAAACTGTCTCGAACTTGAAAGATTCCATTAATGGTTCGAAACTACTGTAAGCAACTGAGTCTGATGGTTCAATTAACTCATCTGAAAATGTAAAGGACTCAAACTCGGGCGGTGAGTCATCAACATCGTCCGAAAAAGTGAAACACTCGTAGGTGTTATCATCTGTGAGAATTATGTCAGATTCAAAGGAAATGGTTTCAAGCTCACAATCGTCAAGCGTGGTCGGAACGATGGAAAGGAGGGAGGGTGATATAACAGCTAAAGGTTTAGGAGGCTGAATTGGAAAACCAGGCACATCAAATAAAAATGGTTCAACCTCAATATGGTTCTCAAAACTCTCCTCAATACTATCCTTATAATTCTCCTCAACATTTATCTCATCCATGCCATTATCTTCAACATCAAGACGCATATGAAGTTCGGGAGAAACATCTAATGACTCGGGATGATGAGTTGAACATAAAATTTCAATCAAATCGACAGGTTCATCATCCGAAATATTCCCGGCGTCTATATCCTCAATCAAGTGAAAATCAATTTCTTTAGACACCACATCAAAAGCATGGATATTTATCGATTTAGGTTCTAAAGTGGAGGTGTAAAGGTCAAACGGATTAGGTGAGGTTTCACTCGAAAGGGGTTCCTCATAATCTGGCAAATCAAACACTACAATATCACACAACTCATTTTTATTTTCAACAGGTGAACTATTTAGGGCAATCGATTGAAAACAGGAGTTGTGGGCTTCAATTGGGTAAGGATAGGTTTGATTTGAAAATCCTCTCTCATTCTCACTCTGTCCAACTGCCTCCTTATACATTAAAAAACTTTGAGCTAGCGGGAAACTAGCTACCGGTTCAGCAGGTTGCATAAGGGCGGCCACGGACGCTTCCACATTCCTAGTCATTTTATTTGTTGCTGCAATGTACGCCTCCAACGACTCTTCCAAACTAGACTTGGGTGGTGAGAGGGTTTCGGTAAAAGATTCGAAATTATTTGGATAAGTGAAACTCCCAACAGGCTGTATAGAAGCAGTGAAGGTAGGAAGGTCGGGTAGGAAATGGGTGGTTGGGCAGGGGTAGGGTCAACATGTGGATAACAAGGTGAATAATCGTGCGGATCCCTAAAACAAGATGAGTGGAGAGGGGTGAAAGATCGGCTGCGAAATTGAGCAATATGCTCAGCAATGGACATCTGCTTAGGAGTGACAGAAGGACTTGAAGAAGTGGTATCAACATATGTAGGTGGTAAAGGTTGACTTGGTTGACACAAAATGGGTTGAAAAGTCAAACTGTTTCTCCTAGACGCCTCTATATGATCTTTCAAAGATTTTTTTGGCAAGGAAGGATCGTCTTTAAATTGACCGAACAAATTGACGTACGACGCAAGATTAGGTTCGGGATACCAAAGTTCGGCTAATGATTTATTATGTGGGGTACCCATGTTAGAAGAAGGGGAAAAGAAAGAAGGTTGGTTGGTGCAAGGATTTATTTGCGGCAAAAGTTTTGCAAGTTTCTAAAAAAAAATTTCCTTTTTTTCTCTTTCTCTTTATTTGGAAATTGTTGCAAAAAGATTTTGATAAAAGATATGCAATAGCAAAATATTACTTGCAATTTATTTCTAATTTAAGCGGGACGCAAAAATCCTGCACAAGATTGTTATTTGGAAAGAGAAAGATTTTTAAAGCACACAAAATCTTGCAGGAATTTTTCAGAAAATATATGGAACTTTTTGCAGAGGAGGAACAGAGAAGCTTACAGAACTTTTTTCACGAGCTGAAGACACAAGAAAACCGCGTTTCCGCGGCCTTATATGGGTTCCCGCGGCGGAAGGGCGGCGGTCTAAGCGGCGCGGATCCCCAAAAATTTATTCAAGCGACGACTCGACAAGTAGGCCGCGGTTCCGCGGCCTAAAGCAGGTTATGGCCGTGGAAAGGCGGCGCTTTGGGGGGTTCAATGCTCCAAAAATTTTGTGCTGTTCTGTTGTTTAAAATCTCTTCTGTTCCGATATCTCGTTTTCTGTTTTGCTTTCTGGAAATTTCCAGATCCGTCTCGATTGTTCCTGCAAGATTCACACAACAAAGTACCCTTTCCAAAAAATAACAATTGATATATTTTTATAGTTTTTGGATTTTTTTAGATTTTTATGATTTTTTTAATTTTGATTAACCCGAAAGTGCGAAAAGGAAATACTACGCCATCCCCGGCAACGGCGCCATTTGATTTGATCTAAAAAACTTCTATTTACCGCAATCAAGAACGGCGTCGCATGAAACTAGCCGGTGAGTACGGGTCGGTCCACAGGGATTTTGTGAATCTTCTAGTCGCGCTAACGAGTTAATTCCGAAAGGTGTTCGGATTGATTATTAAATCTAAAAACCTAATTATTCTACCTAGGGCAATTAATTGAAAGTTATAACTAGGACAGATAAATAAAATCTATACTAGGGCAGGAAAATAAATTTAATCTAGGGCAGGAATTAAAATTATCTAGGGCAAGAAAATAAATAAATGTACTTACAAATGCATTTCTCCAATCATCAATGCAGGTTTGTCAGATCTGAATTTCTGAATTGAAGAGAGGCACCGATGCTCTCCATAAAAGATTTCTGAATTTTTATTAAAAGGAGGCATAAGAAATTACAATGATTTGGGTTCTATTTATAGGAGATAGAAACCCTAGGTTACATTTTGATCCGCATGTCTAAATTTACAAAAATAGCCCTAGGTCAACTTTTCAGCGCCGCTAAACATTTTGGTAAAAAAATATCCGCGTACGGGCACAATATGGCCGCGGAACCGCGGCAATAGCAGGCTTGGGCCGCGGTTCCGCGGCCCTTTAGAAAGATTGGGTGCTGAAAATTTAGGGTCTTGTTCTTGGTCTTATTGGTCTTCTGGTTCTTTGGTTCTTTTATCAATTGGGCTTCTACATTGGTTCCAGATCTTCAGTGAACAATTTGCAATGGATTTTTAACCGTTCGCTTTGTAATTTTGGACCTTGCATTACCTTGTTGATTGTGAACTATTCTTCGTTGTAGGCTTGATCAAGAGTCTTCTGTTTGTTGGTCAAAGTCCACTTTTTCATCGTCTTTACATCGTTTTCACTGTTTTCTGTCCAAGAACCTGTAACCTGTAACATGTAGCAGACATGCGTCAAAAGCACCTGTTTATTTATAAAAAGAATAAGAATGGGGAATATAATAATGCAATATTATGGTCTGAACAAATACCCCCAAACTTATCTTTTGCTCGTCCTCGAGCAAACTTATTTTTATTCACTAAAATCCTAACCACACTTTCGCAGGGAAACGCGATTGCACTGAGCACGTGCAACAAGCCGTTAAACCTCTAGGTGTCCCTAGTAGGAGGAGTGTTGTCTCCTGAGGGTTTTCAGCGGATACTACCCACAAAATCCTATCAATTTCGGCCCATTAACTGTTGTTCTCCAATTAGGTTTTCTAATAAGGAATTCTATTATCTTTTACCCGTAAATTATCCACCCATATTCTTCACGCTTCCTCATCATTTAACTTAAGATTATATATATCCTGTGGACTTACTTAGCTTTCGGCATTTCTTAAGTTTTCCTTCTAGGGTTCCATCTCCACTTAGGAATTTCTATCAACTCTATTAAAGATATAAGTTCTATCCTTCATTCCTTTCTCTCATCTAAACTCTAATCACATATCCCCACGTGTGTATAAATATCACCCCTACACTTGGAAATTCAAATCAAGCAATCGTACTCTCGTCCATTGTCCAAAGCACTTATTAATATGTGAATTTTTAAATGAAATTTGCTTACACATCCTTCATGCGACCGTTAATACTTCTTGAGGTACCAACGACCGATTACAAAATGCGTTTGCACTTTAAAGCGTAATTCCTAGTTTTGCAATACCCAAGGCTTTTAGCAGTGACTCCCAAACCAGTTGGTCTAAGGCACTAAGTGATGAAGCACCCTCGCATTGATATGACCTAGTCTACAATGCCTCAAGAAGGATTCGAACATTTCTGAACTCTTCCTCTTGTGTGTGTTCTGTACATTAAGAACTGTGGATTGATTTATAACGTCTATACTTTTAGATAACGTGCCTGAACCGATCAACTCTTGATATAGGAAATGTTCAAAACATTATCCAACAATACAAAATTATATCCTTCTTTACTTATAAAGAGACTGATATGATATTGTATATCAGATTCGGTATCTAATAACATTCGTTCAGAATCAATGTATTCTGGTAATACAGGGTGATAACTGCCAACAGACTTGGCTGCAACACTTGCATCATTTCCAACTCTTGAAACTTATCACCCATTCTCAGTTCTCTACCTCTCTGTAGCCCATGTAACAAATTACATTTGCGGGATCCTGATCCGGTAACTCATACCCAGGTCGTAAAGAATACTGAGAAACAGTTCTCGGTAATGAACATACCCGAAGATGATGCATCAGCATGTACTTTTTTCGTTTGGGCGGCACGGGAATTCTGGTAATCCCCTATTTCCTGCTCTGTCTTATAACAATTACAAGTTGGAGTGGGACCAACGTTCCTTAGCGCAGTATAACAAGCGGGTTCGGTCAATATATCCGTATTATTATCTTGATTAAGGCGAGACATAGTCGCTACCTGGAGAGAGATAAAAGAAAACACTCAGCGTATGCTCTTGCAAGATTAGATTGGTTATTAATATATCTAATCAGGATGTCTCCCACTGTTTTAGTCAAATCTTCCTTCAAACCCTAAAAGGAAAGACTAGCCGGGATTAATTACAACCTATAAGTTCGCCAATATTTCAGCCAGGCCAGTGCCGGTACTTTGAGGGAGGTTCCCCGTGCTTTCGCACGGACCTAATTTAAATAAACCTCGTTTTTCCAGGGGCGTAACCCCGTTAACACCTTTCTAGACACCTACTTGATCGGCTAAATGTAATGTGTAAAACTCTCCTACGAGTAACTCTTACTCGCAGCGGGTATCGGGATCCAACTATCTCATAGAAGGTATGCAATCTCATTGCAAATTTCAACACTTGAAATTCCCAATAATATTTTACCCCTAGTGACTTATGATCTTAACTATGGTCAAAAAATCATAAGCACTAGTCAAGTTCTACCCGTCATTTCTTGTTAATTTAGACCCATCCACATGACCCTTAACTATGGTCAACAAAGTCATATGACTGTCCTAATTAATCACATCATATGTTATATAGGAAAACATCACTCAGCTACCGTACACTGCGCCTTAACTATGGTCAACAAACGCAGCACGAATACTAAGTACTCTATTTCCTAAAATGACGGAGGGTTACGGCAGGTTTTTAAGAAAACCTTTTGCGTAATGAACTTGATATCGTCGTAGAATCGAGTGATTTTAAATGGAGTGTTTTTTAGGCCTTTACTAGTTTTGCTAAAGAGGTCACTCCCGGTGAAGAGATCTCGGCTCTTTCCTTATCGAATAAGGTGCAGGATATTTCACAAATACCACGGTGCAAAGCAAAAACTATAGAAGCAATCAAAAGACAAACCGAGTGTGTAGCATCTGCTAGTTTCTCTAAAGAGGTCACTCCCGGTGAAGGGATCTCGGCTCTTTCCTTATTGAATAAGGTACTGGATATTCTACAAGGAATACCGCTATGCAAAACAAGAACTAGAGCTACCAGTTTTTAAACAAGTTTCGACAACATCTTTAGGTTTCTTTTATTTCATTAATCTCATTAATGAAGTCCCATTTTATTATGCTTCACAAGCATCACATTTGAAACGAAATCAGCAATATAACATATATCTCATATATATAATATAAATATTTATCTCAAGCAGCAATATGATCTCATCACAGAACATTGCAGCAGAAGATAACATATGAAATATTGGATATACTGGGATTTCCGTGTTTTGTGCGAGCATGTATAAAACGCGGATTCCACGGTCGCGATGAATAGCCAAACCCACATCCCTAGACCCCTACGAGAGCGGCAAGCAACACTGCCAATTCTAAGGTTAGGAGACCCGGTCTCGACTCCTCGAGATGGTCTCCTACTGGACCCTAGAACCCGGTTACTTGTGCTCCCCGCCTTGGGTCTACCTAATGCGAAAAAGTAAATAATATACAATGGTGACATCATCCTCGGCCCGGAAGTGCCCCAATAAAAGAATATTACATACAAATGAATTTTACATGAATGAAAAAGAAAATCTCTCATCTCACATAAAACCCCCGGCTATTCAAAACACGACGATCCAATATAACATATCACAGCAACACATAATATCACATATCATCAACGTAAGTAAATATGCGTATCCCAATTGTCGTTGATGTATAGCAACGAAACCGGCGATACACCACATATTACACTTACGGTCGCAGAAAGGAAAGTGTAAAACTACAACAGTTGGAATCCGCAACCTCCTTAGATATCGCATGCCTAACAAATGAATTCATTAAACATCGCATGCCTAACAATTATAAACTCCGCATTTTAGTCTCAATATCGAAAACTCTTTTCAATATCAAGTCGAGCAATTCAACAAGATTCCCGACATCCCGATCGAATGCTCGTCGCAAACTTTAGTAGACGGCCGCACCCTGGATGCCGTCGACGAAGTGCACTAAGGCGGAACACCGCTGCCGCGAGCACCCGAACGGATGCTTTTGGCGACGGGGTTCTCCTACAGTCACTTTGTCGGGGCTATGGGGCGTGGCTATCTATTAAGTTTACCCGGAGAGTATCCGCGTATGCTACGTGATTACGACGGACTTTTGATCACATCAAAATCCCGTGGCAACAGATCAAATGAGACTAAACTGCTAGATTTATAACATTCAAATTAGTTATCTCATAACTACTTGTGGATTCCAAATATTGTATCACATTCCAGATAAATAGACAATGTTAAACTTTCCGATCGAATAAACAAACACCCAAGATTTCCCAGATAGCTCAACACTTGAGCGGGGTTCAAAAAAGTATCCATCACATGCCACAGTACCAATGATCTAGCCGTAGAAGGGTCAAACCAACGCCTCACATGTGGCAACGCCGTACTGCCCCAAACCCTAAGGTTTAGAGGCGATTAAGACGGTCACATAATCGAGTTAAGATTTGTGTTCTTCTAGAGGGTCCACCGCGTTACTTGCACGACTATGAATGTTCTTTAATTAAGGAAAAAATCCAACACTTGGAAATTTTCCGGCAGGGGAAAAAGTGAGTTATTGATATCCGTTCGAACTTTTTAACACTTTCTAAATTACCCGGAAAAACTTAAACGAAGTTAAACTTTCCGATCGAATCAACGAATACAAAAGATCTCCAGATAACTCAACACTTGAGTAGAATTAAAAATTCCCAGAAGCATGCAAAATTGACCAAGAATACACCCCAGAAGCATTGGCCCCTAACTCCCAAGGGTGGCCGCGGAACCGCTTCCAAACCCATGGTTTGGCCATGGTTCCGCGCTCCCTTGAGGGAGTTATGGGCTCGTACTTCACAGTAATTCTTATATTTTCCTGCTTATTTTTCTGAATATTTTTAATACAGAAAAAATCAACATTTTAAAAAATTTCCAGAGAGGGGGTATATTTCGACGTTTCGGGGTTCGATCGGACTTTAAACTTCGTCTAGACTTCGCCTAAAGCTCTAGCTTGGCTCTGATACCACTGTAGGGTTACTAGGCACAGTCACAAGGGTCTATAAGATATCAACCATGCCCGATTTAAATTTTAGACGTTCCGAACAACCCTAACTAAGATCTTAGACTAGAGATTAGGTGAAACAAAGCAAGTAAACAACTTTACTTCTAAGAGTTAGGTGTTTACCTCAATCAGAGCAAAGCTCTGTTTAAATTCCAAGCAGGGAAAAGAAGCAATACTTCTGTTTTTCTCCAATCAGAACAAACCTCTGTCTTGAAAATTAAAAAGAAAATTAAAGTTAAAATAAATGAAGTAGCGTACTCCATAAGAGCAAAGCTCTTTTGAAAAAACAAAAAAAAAAAACCGCTACTGCGCGGCGCGCGCGACGCGCGCTGCGCTGCGCAGTAAATAAAAAAAAATAATAAAAAAAAATTAATAAAAAAGTTAAAAAAAATAAAAAAAATTTTATTGCGCGACACATGTCTGCGCAGTTGCGCAATGCGCTGCGCGACACGTGTCAGGCGCTGGGGAGTTGCGTAAAAACAGAATGAAGATTTGAGGAAATCTTTTCTTTTTTTGTTAAAACAAGAAGATTTCTTCTGTAAAACAGAGCCCTTCGGATTAAAGATCCAACGGTGGGGAAAATTCCCCAAATCACTCAGAGAATGATCTCTTTAACAAACTTTAACTAATTTATGGGCACTATAAAAAGGACCCTAGACCTCATTTCAAAGGGAAGAGGAAGATCTGGCTAAAAAAAAAAAGAGAAGAGAACTCTTGAAGAATAAAAAAAAAGGTAAAAAACCTTTGAAAGAAGAGAGATTTCTCTTGTGAACAAGATCATGGATCTTCAATAAATAAATAAATAAATAAAATAAAAATAAAACTTCTGGTTCTCTGAGATAAGAAAAACAAGAAAAAAACTTGTTTTTTTCTTAGATCTAAATCAAATAGTGCTTTGCACTTCTTTTTTTGAACCATCGGTTCTTGAATCTAAAAGATTCTCAAATTAACATTGCTTTGCACAAATGCAATGCATTACTAAAAGGGCTAGACCCAAATCAAAATGACCTGACAGGCCAAAATAAATTGCAAGGCAATAAATGGGCAGAGCCCAAATAAATTGATGCTTTGCATCCTTTATACAAGGGCAGAGCCCAAATAAAATTGATGCCTTGCATCATTCCTAAAAGGGCAGAGCCCAAAACAAATTGATGCTCTGCATCCTTTCTGGGCAGAGCCCAGATAAAAATAAAAAAAGAAATGCAATGCAAAAGCAAATAAAATGTTGAACATTTCAACTGGACTTAGCCCAATTTTGGCCATAAGTCCTTAAATTAAATTGACTGAGCAAAATTGCTCTTCTAAATCAATTTACATCCGGTTCGAGGGTACATCTCCGAACTCCTTTGACATCCGTCGTTGTAATTCCTCAACGACGTCAAAGAGGTGACGGGTCCAAACGACCACACATCGATACGGACTGCGGGGTCCTTAAACTCGTGGACCGAAACGTCCTTAAACTAATATCGGACCGAAACGTCCGTAAACTAATATCGGACCGAAACGTCCCTAAACTAATATCGGACCGAAACGTCCTTAAACTAATATTGGACCACCACGTCCCTAAACTGGCGACGGACCACCACGTCCCTAAATGGAACATGGACCACTATGTCCCTAAACTGGAATAATAGAGCCCAAATGCTCTTTTGTCGGATCTAAACGATCCCGTTAAGTTGATTTTAGTCTCAAACAGGACTAACGTATCCTTGACGAACGTTTAAGTCGATCTTAGCCGCAACGCGACTAAGGCATCCTTAAACTAAAAACACCAAACCCAAATCTAAGTAAATACGGATTTGGACTAATCCACGTCCTACGGGCGACGGTATTACTCAGTCTCCGTATACAATTCACGGGCAACCACAAACAAAACAAACACCCACGATACGAAGTGAAATTCTGGAGAAGGAGAAAGTTGTTACCGCGAAGCGGTAGCGTAATTAACTGCAGGGGCTTGCACCTGCAGGGAAGAGCGTCCCCACAATCAAAAACCCCTCTAGCGAGGGGGAATCTGACAAAGTCTGCTACATCGGCCGCATCCGTCTAAACCTTCGATACACGGTGCCATAAATCAACTTGGTATCTTCGGAGAGGTGGACGGATAAAACCAAATAGCATCTGCCCCGAATCTCAGCGCCAGGACATCGCGGTCCTGTGCGTCGTCCTTTCGGAGGGGAACAGATTCTGGCACGCCCGGTGGGACCTCTTCCTCTTTCCACTCCACACTTCGTGTGTCGTGTTCGCGAACAAATCGCGGTTTGCTGTGATTGCCTGTGGATTCAAGGTACTAAGATTTGGTGTCTTGCTCCATGCAGAAAACAGAAAATCGATGGCTTCGAACTGCACCGTCCGCAGCGATAACTCTCGCTCCGTCATTGCTGGAGGAGTGACTTATGGGCCCCAAGCGGCCTCCCTTTTCAAAATGCCGGTGGAGCAGGTGGCTCAAGCCACCACTGGACTATTTTTTGGGACCATGCTCCCATCAATGAGCTTCAACGCCCCAATGACATTGCAAGAAGCTCCAAAGAAGTCGGTCTTCGATCGACTCACCACTGCCGCGACCCCTCTCAACGGGTCGTCCAACTCCACTGTTTCAGTTTTTAACGGATTAGGCCAGAGCTCTAACAGGCTCATGAAGAAGCCTGCCATACCAGAAGGCGTTATCCCGAAGCGGATAGCCATTCCAACTCACGTTCCTGGCAAAATCACCAAGGTTGCTTCCCATGTTCAGAAGTCCGCTTCTGACAAGTTGGCCGTCCCCGTTCAACGGACGTCGATCTTTAAAAAGCTGATACCAGTATATTCTGACCAACACAGGGGGCATGAGAAGGTCACCCCTATAGCTGAAACAACTCCATCAGCAAGGCACGCTCGACGTCGCCACTGGCGTCGAGTAAGGAAGGCTGGGGGCAACTCCCCCTCTGGGATAACTCCGTCAGCTCCGATGGTGAGGATCGATACTGCTGTTCTAACCAGGAACAGCTTTGAGTTGCTGAACTCGGTGCGCAGAAACTCTCCTATTGCGGTGCTAAAGCGAACTCCTTCATCTGTGAAGAATATTCCAGAGAAGAAGCTAGAGCAGCCCCCTCAACGGCTGTCCTCTAAAATTTACAAAGTCTGGCGACAGGTCCAAGAGTCGGTGATCGATCAAGACTGCCTCCGACGACAGAAAAAGATGAAGGTTCGGCAGGGGAAGGATTACTCTGTCAAACCACAAAAAGAAAAAGCTACTTGGGTGCCCACTACAACGGCTCCCTTAACTCCAATCACTCAAAAAAGGAGGCCGCAAAAAGCCCCTGTGTCTTCGGTAAATCGCAAAGACACCGAACACAAACGCCCCAAGTCTGGGGGCATGGTGGTGCACACTGTTTATATGGCTTCTGGAAAGGAGGAAAGCCGCACTTCTACGGGCCACCGACCGCTCACCCGATCCGTGACGAAAGCCCAGGAGCAACAACAAAAGCTTCAGGAAATAATGACTGCAATGGCTGCACTCACTGGGCCAAAAGAAAGCTCTGAAACATCCTCGGATGAGCGTCAAGAACAAGAAACTGACGCTGAGTTTTTTTCGCCGGATATTAGAAAAAAAGGATAAAGAGGCTGCGGAACAAGCAGCCAGCATAAGGAAAATGGCCCTCCTCCTCCAAGATATGGTAGGGATGATGTCACAGCCGGACCCTCCAGCTGAAGACCCTCCAATCATTGTTGAAGATGACGGAGGGGAGACATCTAATCCTCCGCCATCTATTTCAGCAGCCAAAGATGAAACCATTTCCAAGACTGCTCTAGATGATTATATAGCTCAGCAGATCCGGATTCATCAGGCGAATGAAGCGACTGGGCAAATTGTTAGAACTGGACGACCGTATCCGAGCTGGTACGACCAAATCAGTTACCCGCTGGGATATACGATCCCTAAATTCCACGTATATAAAGGGACAGGGAATCCGCATCAGCATGTCGCTCAATTCAGGGCCTTATGCGGCAATACTGGAGGCGATGACAAATTGTTGCTACGTCAATTCGTCGGCAGCTTAGCAGAAACAGCCTTTGAATGGTATTCGGAGCTACCTAACGACTCTGTCAAAACATTTGCAGAGATGGAACTGCTGTTTACACAAAGATTCGCGAGTGCTAGTGAACGCACCCCAATAACAGCACTAATAAATACCAGGATAAGGCCAAGCGAAACGTGGGTTCAATACGCAACACGATGGCGGAACCTATGGTCGAAATGCGAACAACGCATAGAAGAGGCACCTGCGGTAGGCATGTTTGTGGGCACTCTCGATCCGCAGGCGACCATCTCGCAATTCATGATGTTCTTCAGGCCGACCACCTTCCAGGCCTTGATCGACAAATTAGCCCAAATGGACCAGATGGGCCATAGACCGTCTCCTCCAAGACCCGATCCCCAAAATGAGAAAGGAAAAGCGATCATCGTCGCCAATGCTCAACAACAGTCGAGCAACTCAAAGCCGGTCGCTCGCCAAAACAATGTGCGTCCACGCCCATCTCTCGAAGAGAGGCTAGGACGTCCTTACTCGTTTCCTCAGAATAAAACGAGAAGACTGTTCGAGCTGGCAGTGCGCAACAGACTCATTAATCTGCCGAATCCAAAACGTCCGTTGCAGCCAGGCGATCTTAATAATCCCAATTATTGCCCTTACCACCAAACGGTAAGTCACCCGATTGAGGATTGTTTCGTCTTTAAGGGATGGATCGAGGATCAATACCTGCAAGGCAAGTTCATGCTGTCTGAAAGCTG
The DNA here is from genome assembly GCA_030015575.1 of Agapanthus africanus. Taxonomy (NCBI): domain Eukaryota; kingdom Viridiplantae; phylum Streptophyta; class Magnoliopsida; order Asparagales; family Amaryllidaceae; genus Agapanthus; species Agapanthus africanus. The sequence goes on along the minus strand of CM057338.1, from coordinate 941,644,805 downwards.
GAAGGTAAATCCACCACAGCCGCACTCTCCAAAGAAAACGGACACGCCGGGGGCAGCTTGTTCTTTAGTCAAGGATGAAAACAATGGAGAAAACTCATCGGATGAATCCGAAGACTACGCAGCGACTTGTCATATGATTTCTCATTCACTGACGGATGATAAAGAGGCTCCTTGCGCTGAGAAACCAATGGCGAATCCTGAGCCGGAGATTCTACAGCCATCAGACGAGTTGATCGATGTCTTCCTAAGTGAAATTCGTCTGAAAGCAAAAGCCAATCAAGAACGTGAAATGGCCATACTAGAAAGAACCAAGGTATTCCCGTCAAATCAAAAGCCATACACTGCGGGTAAAAACAAATTCAAGACGAGGAAACGGTTCGCCAAAGCTCTATCAGTAGGAATGAAGCTACCGCCCTTTGAAGAAAATTCTTTCTCTGAGGTAGAGATGCACCCTAACTTCTGTTTATATCATCAGAAGATCATACATCCTACCGAAGACTGCGAGTCCTTTAACTGTTGGTGGCAAGGGTATGTCGCTCAAAAGCAACACTTCGACAGGACAAAGTGTGAAGCTTGTGGACATCGGAAAAATGCGATATATGAGCGCAAAGGAGCCGCCGCAAACTGTCATATAGCCGACTTCAAGGGATCACAAATTATCACCTTTGGAAGCGACTCTGACGAAGAAGCTATCCCCAACTCTTCCCTCGGGGAATCTATTTCAAAAATAAAGGAATTGAGAAGCTGCGAGAACGTTCAGCCATGTAATCGCATGCTACTTGGAAAAAATCCCGACCCCGTAAGCAAGGGACCGAACAAGAAGAACAAAGGAAAAGGAAAAACGGCCCTTGTCGCCAGCGCTCAACAACAATCAGGTGACCCTAGACCGGTTGCTCGCCAAAGCAACAAGCGGCAATCCCTCCAAGAAAAGTTGAAACGTCCTTACTCGTTTCCGCAAGATAAAACAAGGGGACTGTTCGAGCTGGCAGTGTGCAACAGACTCATCAATCTGCCGGCTCCAAAACGTCCGTTGCGGCCAGGCGATGTTAATAATCCTAATTATTGCCCTTACCACCAAACAGTAGGTCACCTGATCGAGGACTGCTACGTCTTCAAAAACTGGGTTGAAGACCAATACCAACAGGGCAAGTTTGCGCTGTTTGAGAACTGGAAGGTGAGTCCGCCACAACCGCACGCTCCGAAGAAGATGGATACGCCGGGGGCATCATGTTCATTCATGGAGAAGGACTCATAGACCGAAAAGTCAATAAACTAGATATTCGCCTCAAATACGGCGACAACGGACCGAAACGTCCTTAAACTAACAACGGACCGAGATGTCCTTAAACTAATGATGGACCGCAATGTCCTAAAACTTGCAAATGACCGAAATGTTTTTAAACTACTACCGCAGCATTCTCAGGCTGACGAGAATATAAAAAAAAAACAAAAAAAACAAAAAAAAAACGGTATGTCCATAAGCAAAATGGGCACGGATGAAAACCCGAAAGGGCTCCGTGAGTAAAAACAGCAGGACTACCGGCGAGTGTTCGTGAAAACCCGAAAGGGCGCGACCTCGTTAAAAAAAAAAAGAAAAAAAAAGAAGAAAATAAAGAAGAAAAAAAAACGGTATGTCCATAAGCAAAACGGGCATGGAGGAAAACCCGAAAGGGCTCCGTGAGTAAAAACAGCAGGGCTACCGGTGAGTGTTCGTGAAAACCCGAAAGGGCGCGACCTCGTAAAAAAAATTAAAAAAATAAAATAAAAAGAATAAAAAAAACGGTATGTCCATAAGCAAAATGGGCACGGATGAAAACCCGAAAGGGCTCCGTGAGTAAAAACAGCAGGACTACCGGCGAGCGTTTGTGAAAACCTGAAAGGGCGCAACCTCGTTAAAGAACACTTACAAGATCCTCTCGACCTTGTAAGGAGAAACCACCCGCGTGAGATCCTTACAACTCACAAGGGAGCAACACACTTAGGGATCCCCACGGTTCCTAAGGAGAAAATACACTTGCGAGATCCTCACGACTCGTAAGGAGAACTCTCTTGTGGGACCCTTACGGCTCATAAGATTTGAAAGTCTTAAGTTGCAGAAACCTTAACCTGTTCTTAAGCAGCCCCCACAACCTTCGATATTGCCCTACAAGCGGCTCATAATGACCCTTGTATACAATCCACGGGCACGAATAAATATTTCCCTAACAAAGTCCCATCCGTGACTAGGGATATGCTTGTACAGCAAACAACACTTGTAAGTCCTCTTGACTTATAAGGAGAAAACCCTTTTGTAAGATCCTTACGACTTACAAGAGAACATGCACTTAGGAATCCTCACGATTCCCAAGGAGAAAACACACCTACAAGATCCTCATGACTTGTAGGGAGAAATACCTTTGTGAGACCCTTACGGCTCATGAAGTCAAAAGCCTTAGCCGACAGGACCCTTAATCCTGTTTACTAAGCCACCTTTGTTCGGGATCGACAGAGACAAATGATGATTCGCTCCTGGCAATATTCCAGTTGTAGCGATGCTGATGCCTAAATCGGTATCAAATTCTAAGTCCTTTCATGGCAGATGATGATTCGCTCCTGATTCGCTCCTGGCAATATTCCAGTTGTAGCGATGCTGATGCCTAAATCGGTATCAAATTCTAAGTCCTTTCATGGCAGATGATGATTCGCTCCTGGCAATATCCCAGTTGCAGCGATGCTGATGCCTAGACCGGTATCAAATTCCAAGTCCTTTTACGGCAAATGATGATTCGCTCCTGGCAATATTCCAGTTGTAGCGATGCTGATGCCTAAATCGGTATCAAATTCCAAGTCCTTTCATGGCAGATGATGATTCGCTCCTGGCAATATTCCAGTTGTAGCGATGCTGATGCCTAGACCGGTATCAAATTCCAAGTCCTTTTACGGCAAATGATGATTCGCTCCTGGCAATATTCCAGTCGCAGCGATGCTGATGCCAAGATTGGTATCAGATCCCAAATCCCCTACTCGCAAAAAAAAAAAAAAAAATCAGCGAGCCAAAAAAAAATATATATATATATATATGCATATGAAATAGCCGAAACGATAGGGCAACTCGCAATAAAAAGCAGCGAGTAAAAAGAAAAATAGCCGAAATGATTGGGCACCGCGAAAAATAGCCGAAATGATTGGGCAATCGCGATTTTCGCGATATAAAAAGATGAAATGATAGAGCATCGCGGAAAGAATAAAAAAAAATGAAAAAATGAAACTTTTTGCCCTACAGGTGAAATCACATCGATCCCTGTATACAATCCAGGGGCACAGATAAAAAGGGAACAATACCTTCCCAACAGGCTCCACCAGAAAGCGAAGCCAAATCTCGACGGTTCATAGATAACCTAGAGACCATCTCGACATTTGTCGCAATATTACAGACACGATGTCAACAAATGAAGCAAAGGAAGGTCCCTAACTTCAGGGTCTCGACGTCAATATCGACAACTTAAACATCACCAACGGCGTTTCTCCTCACTCCAACTAGATGCAGACATGACGTCAACAACTGACCTCAGAATCGCAACAAAACGGAACCATGACAAAGTCCCTAGTTCCAAATCTCAATGGCCACGTCTACAGCCTGGAGACCAACAACGGTGTGCCTCCTCATTCCAACAGGACACAGATGTTACACCATCAAGCGGAGCGATGGCAAAATCCCAGCTTCACCTCAGCATTCGTCTCGATACAGTAGACGCAATGTCAACAACAGCGTTCCTCCGCAGTCCAGCTGGAGGCCGATGCAACGTCAACAAAAGACCTCACGGTCGAAACAAAGCAGAGTAACGGCAAAATCCCAACTCCACCTTAGCATTCGTCTCGTTACAACAGACGCAATGTCAACAACGGCGTTCCTTCGCAGCCCAGCGGGGTGTACATGCAAAGTTAACAAAAGACCCCATGGTCGAAACAAAGCGGAGTGATGGCAAAATCCCAGCTCCACCTCAGCATGCGTCTCAATACACCAGACGCAGTGTAAGCAAACGAAGCGAAGGCCACATTCCTAGCTTCAACGTCTTTACGGTAACTCACATAAAACCGGAAAGACAATCGGAGATCATCTCGCACCAGCACAGAGTGGTCACCACCTTGACGTTCGTCTCGATACAGCAGACGAAATGTCAACCCCAGCGTTCTTCCTCCAACAGAATTCGGACGTGACAAAGCAAACGAAGCGAAGGCCACATTCCTAGCTTCAACGTCTTTACGGTAACTCACATAAAACCGGAAAGACAATCGGAGATCATCTCGCACCAGCACAGAGTGGTCACCACCTTGACGTTCGTTTCGATACAGCAGACGAGTTGTCGCCCCAGCGTTCTTCCTCCAGCAGGGATTCAGACATGACAAAGCAAACGAAGCGAAGGCCATATTCCTAGCTTCAACGTCTTTACGGTAACTCACATAAAACCGGAAAGACAATCGGAGATCATCTCGCACCAGCACAGAATGGTCACCACCTCGACGTCCGTCTCAATACAGCAGACGAGGTGTCACCCCAACGTTCGTCTCGACACAGCATACGCAACGTCATTAAACGAATGGAGCCACGGCAAAATCCCTAGTTCCAAATCTCGGCGGTTCACCAGCAACCTAGAGACAACCTCGACGTCCGTCTCGATACAGCAGACTAGATGTCACCCCAACGTTCGTCTCGATACAGCAGACGCAACGTCATCAAACAAACGGAGCCACGGCAAAATCCCTAGTTCCCACCATGACATTCATCTCGATACAGAGGACGCAATGCCAGCAAACGAAGCAAAGGCAAAATTCCTAGCTTCAGGGTCTTAACGGCAAGTCATATAAAGCCTGAAAGACTATCGGAGATCATCCCACACCAGCGCGGAGTGGTTATGACTCATCGGGGCTCTCCAAAATGAGCCTAACCTCAAGTAAAAAGCGGCATGGCAAATTCCTAGCGCTTGCTCTTCCGACGGTCAAACTGCCAAGGAGGATTGCTTGAAGACGTCTTGTCCAGCCCCCGAAGGGATCAGAGACACGGCAGTCGCAGGGCTACTCGAACAGCACGATTGCCTATCGAGGACTATATCAGCTTATGCGACGGTACGATGGCCAAAACCCTAAGTACCACCAACCTTAACGGGCTTCTGTCGTAAAGAGCAGAGGTTAAATGCGACGTTAAGATGTTCTTGCGAGAAACGTTCGATTCGTCTCGACTTGTGAAAAATTGTCGAGGCGGCTCGACTCGTGGGATGAAGCCTTAGGCAGTGGGCATAAAAGAAGCCTGTTTCCTAAGCATTGGGACCCTGCGAGTTGGCCCAAAACGGTCTCTTGCATACCATCCACGGGTCTCTCTCTCCAACATCGAACTTCGACAAGGAGGGAAACAACCGCTTACAAGTCCTCTCGACTCGTAAGAGGGAAAAATTCTCTTGTAGGATCCTTACGACTTACAAGAGAAAACCACACTTAGGAATCCTCACGATTCCTAAGGAGAAAAACCCACCTACGAGATCCTCTCGATCCGTAGGGAGAAAAGTCTCTATGAGACCCTCACGGCTCATAGAGTTGAAAAGTCTTAGGCAGCAGATCTGAACCTGCGGCCTAAGCCCTCGCTATCTCATGAAGAAATCAAGAAGCTTACTCTATTACCTGCTAATTGTGACGACATGCTGAGAAAGAGGAAAAGCAACAGAAAGAGCACCCGATTTACGTTTGATCAAGCGTTCAGGACGTATTCATTCATGCATGGGCAAAAAGACTCAGGACAAAGATATATAATAAAGACAAGCTGGGATAAAAAAAAATTCCATTAATATTGCCCGAAGTTCTTACAGTCATAAAAACAATAAACGAAAGTTACAATGGAATAACCTCAGATCCAGGGCATGGATTGGGGAATTCAAAAGCGATCCTATCTATGACTTTCCAAGCCTCGCGGACCATCCTAGTGTGCTTCCTTTCGCGAGCACAAGCGTCAGGGTCCCTCTCGATGTCTTCCACCCCCCGATAAGCAGCGAGTATGGCAGACTGTTGAAAGACCTCGTGCAAGAGGTCAATAAGACTGTCTCGCCGTCTCTTCGAGATAAAGTTCAATAGGTACACAGAGTGCACCCTGTCCTCAGCGGTATCCAACGCCGGCACGCCGGAACAGAATAGGGGAAGCGCTTCCCAGATAGCTCCCACGATAAGTTCAAGAAGAAAGGAACGTCGGGGAAGCAGTGGACCGTCGTATGCGTCGAAGCGACTCATTATTTCAGCACACTCCTCGTTTGTGAATTCCCGATTTTGAGAATGGCCAAGTCGGCGGATGCCCTCATGAGAGATGATCTCGTTAAGAGCATACATGTGGGCGTTCATTGTTCCTGTGAAAGAGGATCGACAGAATTATCAAAAAGACTGATTAAGCAAAACGATATAATGCACTGAGGAATAAAATGCCATCTTTAAGTTCCAAGATCCATGAAGAATTCTTAAGAGTTCTTCTATATGATTTGGGAGGAGCAAAGCTCCATTAATGAAATGAGAAAATACAGGAAAAATCTTTTAGAGAGCAAAGCTCTATTAATGGAACTCTAATAGGGCTTTCCTTAGTCTTCTATGGACCCCCTTAGAGCAAAGCTCTACTAAGTGAAACCCTAAATGGATCTTCTTTAGATCTGGGATCTATTGATAGCAATGCTCTTAAAATTGATTTAATTTAATTAAAATTAATATTTTTACCTAAAATTCTCTAAAAGTTTGAACTTTTAAAAGTGTTTAAACAAGAGAGCAGGGCCCTGGGTTCTGAAAGTAAAATTTTAGAGATGAGAATCATCTAAGGGACCAAAGGTCCTATTTATAGGCATCAAGTGCCCTTTCAGCTTCCAAGAGATGGCGCGACGGTTCGGAGTCTGCCACCGCTGCGCTCACGTTAGGAGGCCACGTAAGCGCAACGGTGGGGGGGTATTTGTTTACCTCAATCAGAGCAAAACTCTGTTTAAATTCCAAGGTGGGAAAAGAAGCAATACTTCTGTTTTTCTCCAATCAGAGCAAACCTCTGTCTTGAAAATTAAAAAGAAAATTAAAGTTAAAATAAATGAAATAGCGTACTCCATAAGAGCAAAGCTCTTTTGAAAAAAAAAAGAAAAAAAAAACCGCTACTGAATGATCTCTTTAACAAACTTTAACTAATTTATGGGCACTATAAAAAGGTCCCTAGACCTCATTTCAAAGGGAAGAGGAAGATCTGGCTAAAAAAAAAAGAGAAGAGACCTCTTGAGAACTCTTGAAGAATAAAAAAAAAAGGTAAAAAACCTTTGAAAGAAGAGAGATTTCTCTTGTGAACAAGATCATGGATCTTCAATAAATAAATAAATAAATAAAATAAAAATAAAAATAAAAATAGTGCCTTGCACTTGTTTTATGAACCATCGGTTCTTGAACCTAAAAGGTTCTTAAATTAATAGTGCTTTGCACTTTCATGATTGGTTCCCTGAGACGAGAAAAACAAGAAAAAACTTGTTTTTTCTTAGATCTAAATCAAATAGTGCCTTGCACTTGTTTTATGAACCATCGGTTCTTGAACCTAAAAGGTTCTTAAATTAATAGTGCTTTGCACTTTCATGATTGGTTCTCTGAGATGAGAAAAACAAGAAAAAACTTGCTTTTTCTTAGATCTAAATCAAATAGTGCCTTGCACTTGTATTATGAACCATCGGTTCTTGAACCTAAAAGGTTCTTAAATTAATAGTGCTTTGCACTTTTATGAACTTCTGGTTCTCTGAGATAAGAAAAACAAGAAAAAACTTGTTTTTTTCTTAGATCTAAATCAAATAGTGCTTTGCACTTCTTTTTTTGAACCATCGGTTCTTGAATCTAAAAGATTCTCAAATTAACAGTGCTTTGCACAAATGCAATGCATTACTAAAAGGGCCAGGCCCAAATCAAAATGACCTGACAGGCCAAAATAAATTGCAAGGCAATAAATGGGCAGAGCCCAAATAAATTGATGCTTTGCATCCTTTATACAAGGGCAGAGCCCAAATAAAATTGATGCCTTGCATCATTCCTAAAAGGGCAGAGCCCAAAACAAATTGATGCTCTGCATCCTTTCTGGGCAGAGCCCAGATAAAAATAAAAAAAGAAATGCAATGCAAAAGCAAATAAAATGTTGAACATTTCAACTGGACTTAGCCCAATTTTGGCCATAAGTCCTTAAATTAAATTGACTGAGCAAAATTTCTCTTCTAAATCAATTTACATCCGGTTCGAGGGTACATCTCCGAACTCCTTTGACATCCGTCGTTGTAATTCCTCAACGACGTCAAAGAGGTGACGGGTCCCAACGACCACACATCGATACGGACTGCGGGGTCCTTAAACTCGTGGACCGAAACGTCCTTAAACTAATATCGGACCGAAACGTCCGTAAACTAATATCGGACCGAAAAGTCCCTAAACTAATATCGGACCACCACGTCCCTAAACTGGCGACGGACCACCACGTCCCTAAACTGGAACATGGACCACTATGTCTCTAAACTGGAACAATAGAGCCCAAATGCTCTTTTGTCGGATCTAAACGATCCCGTTAAGTTGATCTTAGTCTCAAACAGGACTAACGTATCCTTGACGAACGTTTAAGTCGATTTTAGCCGCAACGCGACTAAGGCATCCTTAAACTAAAAACACCAAACCCAAATCTAAGTAAATACGGATTTGGACTAATCCACGTCCTACGGGCGACGGTATTACTCAGTCTCCGTATACAATCCACGGGCAACCACAAACAAAACAAACACCCACGACACGAAGTGAAATTCTGGAGAAGGAGAAAGTTGTTACCGCGAAACGGTAGCGTAATTAACTGCAGGGGCTTGCGCCTGCAGGGAAGAGCGTCCCCACAATCAAAAACCCCTCTAGCGAGGGGGAATCTGACAAAGTCTGCTACATCGGCCGCATCCGTCTAAACCTTCGATACACGGTGCCATAAATCAACTTGGCATCTTCGGAGAGGTGGACGGATAAAACTAAATAGCATCTGCCCCGAATCTCAGCGCCAGGACATCGCGGTCCTGTGCGCCGTCCTTTCGGAGGGGAACATTAGGGATTACAACCTTTGTAGTCCATTCCTTCACTTCAAAAGCTCTGTGTTGAGGTCTCTTCGCTGCGATCATCATGTACCCGGACTCTAGAGAGGCTCCATGAAGAGAAAGATGCAATCTTGCTTCTGATCTTCAATAACAATGATGATCTACCTTGAAGAAACTCAAACCCAAGCTCTGGATTTGCTAATCAAGTATTAGCAAAGCAAACACCCTAATCTAAGCGGCTAGAATAGATGAGGATGATGAAGTAGGAATTTAGCTCTCATTTGTTTTCGATTTCTCACTCATTTTCATCACTTTTGAATAAGTTAGAAAGCTTTCATCAAAGAGGAAGAAGAAGAAGAAGCAAAACCATTTGTGATGAATAATGAAATCAAGTGTGAGGTTAGAAATGCAACCATGGGTTAAGTAAGAAGACTTAACCCTTGTAGAGATTTAACTATGGTTAAAGGGTTGGGTTGGGTTAAAGAAATATCTTTGCAAAATATCACGAAATATCAAGGTCAAAGTCAAAGCTTCAAGAAGCTTCTTGAAAGCTTCATGAAAGCTTAACCCTAATCCAAACCCTAACCATATTTAAACTCCACAAACCATGTTGCATTTATAACCATAACATGTTACAATATTATATATTACATATACAATATTTATTATAACAAAATAAAATAATACAGTTAACATATATCACATATATATCAATGTATTACCCGAGTGAGAAAAAGAATCTTTAAGCGAGCTTATACTAGTTAATGTAATTTAATATATTGAATATATAATTATACATTAAATTATCGAATCAACACTTGATCCTATAATCCGGCTATTTCACAAATAACCGACTAATATAATCTGTATCAGTTCATCAAATCAACACTTGATCCGATGACCCGGCTATATCACATATACCCAGCCGATATCTTATATCGCGAGAATCTAATACGGTATCACATACACGTATTGTTCTCGGTCCCGCACATATCACATATGTGCTCCTACTCCGTTTTGCCTGACCCAGGAAAGCTCTGTGTAGGACTCTAAAGAATCGTCAATACGCCGGCAGTAGGTGATGATCATATCAAACACCCACAAGCTGCAAGCAGTCAGCTAAACGTAACAGCCACTCAGGTATTGAGTGATCAGAAGATCAACAAGCATGCCTGTACATTCTCCTGCAAATCCAATCAGTAACACTCCCGTACAATCCGGTCTCTTCGTCTGATATGTCGCATATCTCGCCTAGGAGTGGTAAACGTCAGACCCCAGTAGGTTGATAAGTCGTGTCGATATGAAGTCCATAACAGTTCGAGAAACTAATGATAACACTTACCAGTAAATCTCAGCAACCCTGGCTAAGGATTTCTAGTTATAGCCAATCGAACACAGCGCAACATCAACTCCCTATACCGGGAGAGACGAAACTCCTCCTATCGCTCATTGCCTCCATGTGATTCGGGACTGTACCCAAAAGCCACCTTTTTGCACGCCCTCTTGGACATGGTATGATGGAAATCAAAGCACAGTAGGAATCACACAAGACTCTATGACGATCTCGGATCTACAGACTAACCTGTACCAGTGTCACTAGAGAACTGCCATCTGACGTGAGGTATAATACCATCTGGGAGTTCTCGGCGAGTCCGTCCAGTGTACCCAGTCTCCACTGAGCACCCGTATACCTTCTCTGATGCCAAACAATAATGGATATGGGATCATCCATCGCCCATCATATGGGTCAAGAAGCGCATACGCTAGTCTACTCTGGAGTATCGATGCCCTGTCTCGGTACTCCCACGACTAGGAACATTTGAAGGATGTACTTGGCGACTACACTGTCCCCACTAGTATGATCTGCATCATAGTCCTTGTAGTCAAGTACTCATCCTAAAGGCTTTATCAACATGTTACATAGAGATAATCAGAGTACATGTTAAGATAAAGAGTAACCAGATAGTATACTATCATGTCGATCAAGAAGTCCTCCCTATATATGTCCAAGCATCCACTACAATATACAACGTATGTACAGTAATGGCCTTTAGGGCATACATATAACTAACAAGGTGGAGGGTCCTAATAACCAATAACCCTTGGTATACCCCCAAACCAACAAACCATAAACCCAATGGACCACAACGTCCCTAAAACTAAACTCTATGAACTATGATGTCCTTAAACCCAACAGACCGTATCGACTTGGTGCCCTGTCGCAACTAAAGAAGTCGTCCCTAAACTAAAATGATAGAGCCCAAATACTCTTTCATTGGGTCAAAAATGATCCCAAACCCCCGTTAATTAAACCTTAGTCTAAAATTAGACTAACGTGTCTTAACAAATATTTAAGTTGATCTTAATCTCAAACGAGGTTAACGAGCCTTAAATCAACCAAACCCAAATCTAAGAGAATACGGATTTAGATTAATCCCCGCCTACGGGCGACAACATAAATTAGTCTCCATATACAATCCACGGGCAACCAAAAAATAAAACAAACACACACGACACGATGTGACTTTCTGGAGCAGGAGAAAGTGGTTACCGGGTTGCGGTAACGTAATTAACTGCAGGGGCTTGCGCCTGCAGGGAAAAGGGTCCCCACAATCAAAAACCCCTCACAACGAGGGGGAATCTGACGAAGTCTGCTACAACGGCTGCATCCATCCAAACCTCCGATACGCGGTGCCATAAATCAACTTGATATCTTCAGAGAGGTGGACGGATAAATCCAAATAGTATCTGCCCCCAAAATTCAGGCCAGACGTCTCAACGTTCCGGTCGCTTCATTCAGCGGTGAACAACAGCCCGGGAAGAAGACCGGGATTGGAAAAAGCCCCTCGTGGAATTCTTGACAGAAGGTACACTTCCAGATGATCGAGGGGAAGCCCGCCGTCTCCGAGCCAAAGCTCGCCATTTCGTCTAGAGCAATAGGAACCTCTATAAGAAATCCTTCACTCCTCCCCTGCTCCAGTGCGTCAACCCCCACGAGGCCGACTACGTCCTCCGTGAGATTCACGAAAGGGTCGACGGCGCGCACCAAGGGGCCCGCACCTTAATCCAGAAGGCACTGCTCTAAGGGTACTATTGGCCGATGATTCATCAGGACGTTCAGAAGCTCGTCAGGAGGTGCAAAAGCTGCCAACTCCATGAAAGCATACCATGCCTTCCAGCTACCGAGCTAACAGCTCTAACCTCCCCATAGCCATTTTCCCAGTGGGCAATGGACATGATAGACCACTTCCCTACCGGTACGGGCGGGTACAAGTACGACCTCGTCAGTGGACTACTTCACGAAGTGGATCGAGGCCGTCTCCATCAAAAAACTGGACGCCACCATGACTATCAAGTTCCTGCAGAACAATGTGATACTCCGGTTCGGTATCCCGAGGTGTATCATCACCGACCACAGGACAAATTTTGAAAATGGAAAAGTTAAGGAATTCTGTAGCAAATATCGTATCCTTATGAAGTTTGCCGCGGTCGCGCATCCCCAGTACAACGGACAGGCCGAGGACGCTAACCGGGACATCATCCGAGGTCTCCGGACACGCCTAGAAGGACGCCAAGGCAGTTGGGTCAAGGAACTACCCCGGGTCTTATAGGTCTTGCGCACGTCGAAGAAGATCCCCACCGGAGAGACTCCTTTCAGCCTCTGCTACGGTACCGAGGCAATGGTCCCGGCGGAGATCGGGCTGCCCAGCTATAGGGTCGAGCACTTCAACGACGAAGAAAATGCCTCGGCCCTCCGAACTAATCTGGACATCTTGTTAGAGAAACGGGACTGGGCTCATATCAGAACTGCCGCCTATCAACAGCAAATCGTCCGCTTCTACAACACGCGAGTCAAGCGTCGCTTCTTCAAAACCGGAGATTTAGTCCTAAGGGGGAACGAGTTCGTCGATCAAGGCAAGCTGCATAAGTTTTTCCCGAAATGGGACGGTCCCTTCCTCGTCTCCGAGGCCCTGCCCGGCGGAGCCTATCGCCTATAAGATGCGAATGGTCGCAAATTTCCATGGCCTTACAACGCCGAGAAGCTCAAGCTGTACCTCTGAAAAGAATGTCTATGAATGTATATTTCTTCTTTCACAAAAGCAATATAAATTCTTCTAAGTTCATTTTATTTAAATAATAAGAAGGAAACAACAGAGCATCGCAAAATAGAGAATTTTATTCATTCAAAAGGTATTGTGGGCTCCTTAGCCTTACATCAAAATGAAAAAGAAAAATTTACAACAGAGGGGGAACGGGATCGAGGAAGTACTCCTGAGAGTAGATTTCCGCCAACCAGGCCTATGCCCCTGCAGCCCGTTCCCAGCGATACTGTGCGCGAACCCGGGACGCCACGGAAGCACCCGGCGATCCGCCCTCCACGCCCGGTGTCACGCCCCGCTTCCCAGAGTGCGCTAAGATCGGCACGTAACAGAGCCAACCATACTACCTGTGGCTAGGAAACATCCCTCCACAGTCACATTACGGCTGTCTATAAGATATCAAGAATAATAAAATAGAAAATAAACTATCTAGTACATGTCCATATGCCAGAATAAAAGAGTCAAGTAATAATATGCGGAAGCAATAAATCCAATAAACAATAACATTTGGAAAGTACGTCCCAAATATGGGCTCACATCAGAATATGAAAGTGCTGAAGGAAAACTAAACTGAAATACTAACAGGATCCTCACTGCTCGGCCTGTCGACTGAAGTACTCCTGGTCGGCCTGCGGGAAAAATAAAGGATCTGGGCCATACAAAACCCAGACGTCAGTGCGTCATAATTTCAATAATAATAAGCAACCAGGATGTAACGAGATATCCAGGCATGAATAGTAACATGAATGTAACAAGTAAACACGGATATAGAACAGTGAAGTGTATCAGTATATGTGACGTGCAGTGATCTATCTAAATTGTGCTAATGGGTTAACTATTCTAAAGTTTAATTGAAATCAATTAGTGTACTCTTCCATGTAACTCAAAGAATATGTCCCGTTATCCTCCGGGACCACGGATCAGGTAGTGGGAGTCATGAATGACTCTGTCCCGTTATCCCCCGGGACCACGGATCAAGTAAGAATCACGAATGATTATGTCCCGTTATCCCCCGGGACCACGGATCAAGTAATACTCTTTTAAGCTACACTTCAGTTACACTTTTGATTTCCCCATACCCCCAAGATTATGTGTTCAAGTCGGGTATTGATAATCTGGAGCTAATGCCAATACAGGATCAAGCAGGTACAGGTATGTCTATGTAGACAACAGGATACATTCGTCAGGACGACAAGTCAGGATTGTCGGCATTAGGAACGGGATCAGGTAACAGGTCAAGTAGTGGTGTATCAGGTCATGTCAGGTAGTGCACATGCATCAAATGGATGCCCAACAATAAAATATAGCAAGTATCGAATCAGGGTAAAAGTACGGATGTACGGTAAACGTATGGATGCACAAATATCTATCAGAGGTTACATTATGACTATGTAGGATGCACATTATCAAGCATGGGGTACTAATGTAACAGTAATATGAATTAATATGACATGGCATGCAACTAGATATGCAGAATTAATGGTATGGATACACAATAAAACATGGATGCTCAAATATCTATCAGAGGTTACATTTACAGCTCTAAGACTATGTGGGATGCACATTATCAAGCATGGGGTGCTAATATAACAGTAATATGAAATAATATGATATGTAGATGCAGCTACATATATAATAAATGATATAGATGCATACGGGTATCCGAAAACAGTAAACTTTAATATGGATGTATAATGCAATCAACATGTGATATTTTTATTCATATGGATGCAAAATACGATACATAGCATGTAGCAAGATGAACTTGCCTCGATTGGATCTCACGACGGGGTGCATAAGCTGCGTCCAACGTCGGGTAAATGTCGCAATGCACACACGGCACACGGGACAGGTCCAGGCAAGGTAAGAAGGTAACCACACTGGCTGGGAACGTCCATTGGGTCTCCCGGATCGGCAGCGGCGAGCACGGCTGCTGCGACGGTTGGAAACAAGAAACCAAGAAAGAAAGAAGAAGAGAGAGAAGAGAAGAAAAAGAAGAGAGAGGAAGTGGGTTCTGGGTTGGTGCTCTAGGGTCAGGGGTCGACAAGAATAGAAGGGCGACAACGAAGAGGTCGTAGGTTCGTCGACGGTGAGATTTCACGGCGAGGCAGGGGGTTGCGAGTTCTTGAAGTCGAGTGATCGGGGTTCTGGAGGCTGTAGGGTGAGGGTGGTGGTGATGGTGTCAGGAGTTGAAGGTGGTGATGAGGACGACGGGGGTCGGAGCTCCGGTGAGGGTTCAGATGAGGTTTTCCGGTGAGGCAGTGGGTGCGGGTGTAGTTGCAGTGGGCTCTGGAGAAGAGAAGGGTTGAAGGGAAGAGAGAAGAGATGCTGAAGAGGGTGTGGAGACGACGATGATGTCTGAGCTCCGGCGACGTGAGGGTGCAGGCGAGGTCGGAGGTTGCAGTGAGGTTGGGTGTGCGGGTTCTGATGTTGGGTTGCAGTGGTGACGGGTTAAGAAAAGAGAGGGGGAGAGGTGAGGTTGTGTTGAAGGAGGAGAAGAGGATGAGAGGAGAGAGGTCGAGGGATCGGTGACGTGAGAACAGAGGCGAGTGCGACGAGGTTGGGTTCGTCGGCGAGAGGACTCGTAGGGAGACGAGATAGGTGAGAGGGGAGAGGTCGAGGAGGAGATGAGGTCGGGGAGATGAGCGAGGGGACGAGGACGACAGTGAGGGGGTCAACGACGGCGAGATGCGTGGGTTAGGGTTCGCTAGGATCTTGAAGACAAGGCGGAAAAGATAAATAAGAAGAAGAAGAAGAGGGGTGACCGTAGTGGAAGAGGAGGGTGACGGGATCTCGCGTTAAAGAAGAGAGAGAGAGATCGCGAAAGGAGAGAGAGGGAGGGAGGGAGAAAGAAAGAGAGAGGGAGAGAGAAACAGAGAGAGGGAGAGTTCTATTTAATTTTAAAAAATTTAGATTTTAAAAGAAATCTTTTTAGTTAGGTAAAAAATTTAAACGGTTAGAATATTAAAATATAATATTAGTTAAAGAATTTGATTATTTTTGCTAATACAAAAAATAGTCTAAAACACGCCCGGGTCGGGTCTAAAATTCCGGTTTTAAAATACGGATAAAATACGTGTCAACCAACATTAAAACAGAATATCCGTGTAACGAAAAAGCATACCCTCAAGAACGGATGCACGTAGCGTGCACGTAGCCATCCAAACGAGTCCGTTTCACTGAACGGGACGCGGACAAGATGTGCGGATGCTACGGCAGGGTTAGGGGTATCATGCAGGCCATGCTAGGTATTTTTAAAATATTTTATATGATTTTAAATATTATATTAAAAAATGCAGATGCCAGATAAAATGCCAGTATGAAGTATATAAAAAAAGAAAGTGCACAGATCCACATAACAAGCCGGGATAAATCATAAACAGGAATTAAGACGGTTTCAAGAAAGCGGGTCGGGTCGGATGCAAAATACAGATGTCAAATACACTATTCGCACCCAAAACACAATAAATCAGGAAAATACCGTAAATAAAAAATACTCAAAATAGAGCTGGTATAAATGAACAGGATATCCACCCTCCGCACCTGGGCTCACGATGTACCTCTTTTGGAAGCACTCCAAAATAAGGGCCAAGGATCGGTCGTGCCTGGCCTTCGAGATGAGGCCGAGCATATAGATCGAGCGCACCTTATCGAGCGTCTCGTCCAGCAACTCCTCGGAGAGGGGTTGTACAATCCTGGGGACCTCCTCCAAATTGCGTAAACTGTAGGAAAGGCGACCGCCGAGGGAGAAACCGGCCGACGTGACCCTCGAGGCGCTGAAACACATCCCGGTACTTATCCCCAGCCAGGGTCTATTCATACATGAAGATGTCGTCGAAGGTGATGATCTCTTCGATCTAATACGTAGGACAAGTCATCTCGAAAAGCGACGCTGAAAAGTTGCTGTCTCCTTCTCTATTTATAACCCCAAACAGCATCCCTAAGGACCCAAATTCGCGCGCGCATGGGCGCGAATCCTGGGATTCACCTTAATTACTCTAATACAGCACCGCCACGTGGTGGAACTGACGTAGCTCTTCGAAACGCTTCGCCTTCCCCATGCGTTACTGACACGTGTCGTCCGCGACGGTCACTCTTCCCGATGTTCGCACACTAAGGAAGGTTAGACCGAAGGTCGCAAAACCGAGCAGCTTCCCTGCTCGGTCCATCGTTAGCAGGCAACTCCTTGCCCTCCCATGCTAAGAATCAAAGCCCTCATCAAGAGGCCACCAAGCAGCTTCCCCGCTCGGTCCATCCTTGGTTGTTAATCTCTTACCCAACGACGCCAAGGATCCAAGCCCTCACCAAGAGGCCACCGAGCAGCAACCCTGCTCGGTCCATCCTTGGCCAGTAATCCCTTACCCCACGACACCAAGGATCAAAGCCCTCATCAAGAGGCTACCGAGCAGCTTCCCTGCTCGGTCCATCCTTAGCAGGCAACTCCTTGCCCTCCCGCGCTAAGGATCGAAGCCCTCGTCAAGAGGCCACCGAGTAGCTACTCTGCTCGGTCCATCCTTGGCTGGTAATCTCTTACCCAACGACGCCAAGGATCAAAGCCCTCATCAAGAGGCCATCGAGCAGCTTCCCTGCTCGGTCCATCCTTGGCTAGTAATCCCTTACTCCACAACGCCAAGGATCAAAGCCCTCATCAAGAGGCCACCAAGCAGCTTCCCTACTCGGTCCATCCTTGGCTGGTTAATCCCTTACCCCACGACACCAAGGATCCAAGACCTCATCAAGAGGCCATCGAGCATCTTCCCTTCTCGGTCCATCCCTGGCTGGTAATCTCTGACCCCACAACGCCAAGGATCCAAGCCCTCGTCAAGAGGCCACCGAGCAGCAACCCTGCTCGGTCCATCCTCGGCTGGTAATCTCTTACCCCACGACGCCAAGGATCCAAGCCCTCGTTAAGAGGCCACCGAGCAGCTTCTCTACTCGGTCCATCCTTGGCTAGTAATCTCTTACCCCACGACGCCAAGGATCCAAACCCTCATCAAGAGGCCACCGAGCAGCAACCCTTCTCGGTCCATCCTTGGCTGGTAATTTCTCACCCAACGACGCCAAGGATCAAAGCCCTCATCAAGGGGCAACCGAGCAGCTACCCTGCTCGGTCCATCCTTAGCAGGCAACTCCTTGCCCTCCTGCACTAAAGATCAAAGCCCTCATCAAGAGGCCATCGAGCAGCTTCCCTGCTCAATCTATCCTTCGAGAATGACTTCCTACATGTTTTTACTAAGCGATCCTTACCTCGACTTTGGGGCCATGAAGATACTGACCTTGCGCTGGTCTTTGCACACTTGGAAAATGGTCGAATTCAACTCGACGTGCGATCGCTATATGAAAAACCGATCTCCGACCTAACGCATCATGAAAGCAGTACCGCGCAAATAAAATTTTTTACCACAAACAAAGGGATAATGTGCACGCAAAGAACACCGCAAAAAGATTTTATTCACAAAAGCCGGAAGTCTTTACAGAGGTATTATAGGCTCCCCAGCCTTACAAAAATGCCTGAAGACTTACAAAATTTCAGCCAAATGAAAATAAGGAGGCGAAAAGATTCAGGCCTCGGGGCCGGGGAGAACTTTGATGAGCTATGCATCCACCACCACAACCGAGATGACGTCTTGAAGGTCGGCACCCACCGTAGGAGCCTCGGCGCTAGGAGCCGGGGCAACCAACTTCTCCCCAGTGCTCCCACCAGGGGCCTCTCCTCCCGCAGCGCTTCCGGAGGCATTTCCCTGTGCCTCACCCCCGAGGAGGTACTCACCCCGGATCTCGCCGTCAGGAAACTCCGGCATCAGGGCCTTGACGCCATCGAGGGCGTCATGCCAAACGAGGGCAGCGGATCCAGCGAGGTCGATATAGTACTGGTCCGACTTCTGATAGTTCTCCACCGCCTTCGACGCTCAGAGGTCGGCACGCCTCACTCCTTCCTTCTCCGCCTTTCTCTCTAACTGGAGGGTGTTTGCCGCCTTCTTCAAGGTGGCGACAAGCACCCTGGAATCTTCCAACTTAGCTTCGGCGGCTCGGACGACCTCTCGGCAGCTGGCGATCTCCCGATCCCCGGCCGCCACCCGGTCTTCGAGGGCGGCGACCCTCTCCATCGCCGCTTGCAGCTCCAGCCTGGAGCTCTCCTCCCGCGAAGAGAGTTCGCCCGTGACCTGTATCGCCGGAGCAATTTCCTCGTCCTCCATGTTGACGACGAGGGCGCAATGCTGGAGGACATGAAGAAAACAAAAGTGGGTCAAAAAGAGAAGGGGACACCCAATCTTGCGAACAAAAAAGTACTGAATGAAAACCCGAGTGAGGTGCGAACAATGACTTGCACAGCCTCTTGGGCAATGGCCGCCATTTGGGCCCGGAGGGTCCTCCGAGGGATTCTGCCCCCGGCCGACCTTTCCATCTCCGAGAGAAGGCTGTCGGCGACGGAAAGCCCTGAGGGCACCTCGAAGCAAATCTCCCCTTCATCCATGATGATCGGGGAAGCCGGAGAACGGGGCACCGTCTTGTGGTACCTCTTGAGGAGAGACGTAGGAGAACCAGTCTCGCCTCCCACCTCCAAAGCCCGGGGCTCCTGCTCCCGAGCGCGTTTTCGGCTCGGCGCATGGATGGAATCCGGAGATCGGGGTGCGCTCGAGCGCCTGGATGGGGCGGCCACCGGTGGAGCCGGAGCCGACGATGGACAAGAGAGGACGGCACCTCCAGCCTTCTTCCCCTTCTTTTGTTCAACCAGGGATGCTCGAAATTTACCTAGGTCCTTGGGTCCTGCATAAGACGAAAGTGCAAAGAAGGAGTTAGCAATACCAGAAAAAGTGGAAGAACACACAAGTCTAAACAGGTCGCTTAAAAACTCCTAACTTACCTGCAGGTTGAGTGGGGCTGATCCCAGCCCAAATAAGGGCCTGCTCAGACAGCAGCAGATCGGCCCGGAGGAGGGGCTCCTACTCCGACACCGCCACCGCGTCGGGATCATTCACCCGCCTCAGTAGCGGGCAGTCCGCATTGTGCCAATGGACGAGCACAGGCCAATCCTCACCCTAGGGTGGCCCGACAAACAGAAACTTCTTCTTCCATTCATGGATGGAAGAAGATACAACGACGACCCCCGACCCGGCAGCACCTCCCCAGCGTTTTCTCGGCTCGTCCTTATGAGTGCTGGGGTGGTTTTTGTAGTAGAGAGAGGAAAGGAGAAGGCTCAGACTAAAAGAGATCGTCCGTAATTTCAACCGGACCAGGAACCCGAGGAGAATCCTCCAAGAGTTCGACACTAACTGGCCCGGGGCTAACTCAAAACAATTGGGGAGAAAGGCAGGCGCATCTCGGCCCAAAAGGCTTTCAGGTACAAAGCAATCTCCTTGCCCCGTATCTGTTCTGCCCTCTCCCCCTCTCCGGCCAGACGAAACGAGTAGCCGAGAGGAATGTGGAAGCGAGCCCGGATGGTGGCAAGCTCGTCCGCATGCCTCAGAATGGAAGATGCGTCACGGACGCCCCTGACCTGTGCTCTGGGGACCGCCCCTGTCCCACAACCCCGGGGAGCATGACTAACCCTAAATTCCCGTGGGGACTCCGACTAAGACGAGGAAGAGGAAGAAGCAGAAGAGGAAACTGCAGAAGACTCCCTAGACTCTACCCGGACTATTTCTACAGACTCCTCAGTAGAAGACATCTAACCTGATCAAAAGCATGAGTTCTCGGAAGAGAAAATGCAAGGATCCCGACCTAAGTAGAAGAGCGCCGAGTTAACACACGAAAGGACGAGAAAATTATGGTGAGGTATGGACTCTGAAGAGGATCCCACCTCTATTTATAGCAGCCGGTGTACATATCTTACGGCGCCGATCGTCTCCCGCCAAAACAACACTTTGCATTCAACGGCCATCGGCGCTCCACCTGTCGCACGCGTATTGGGCGCGTCCCATCGGGCGCGAGAACACCAGCGGCCCGTCGCATCAGCCAACCAGCTCCAGACACGTGGGCTGGCGCTTCAACGAACGTACGCACGAATCGGCGCTTCCTCTTTAATGCGAGATCTCTCCCCTGATCCACTGATGTCATCGAGAAAATATAACTAATTGCCCGGGAATACGCACCAACGATATCTTCAAATAAAAGCTTACCCCGGGTGACCGGTCAGACCATTCGCGACCCGACCCATGAATGGATCGAGACGAGAGTGTGGGGCTAATGATGATGCTCGATACCGGTGATTCCCCAGATCATGACACGTGGTAGATGACGTGTCCCAGAGCTTACAAGAAAGGATCAAGAACGGTATGTTGGAAGCATACCCCGGACCTCCGACCCGAGGATGTTCCCGACCTTCGGTGGCCTTCCAGACCACCCCCAGCTCGCCTCCGAGCTATCACAGAACCAAGCTCGCTCGGCCTCCCGCTCGTTCCCGAGCCTCCCGCCGAGCCTAGCATTCTCCGTCTCATCAATCGACCTACAGTACTAATCACGGGCGCCTCGGCCACGGCTCCACGAATCTCGCCAGACGCAAGATGACCGCCACCCATGATCCTGCGTTCCACGCCACTATGTTCCCCCATTAACGAGCGTATCTCGCCATTAATGGGGTATCCAGCCTTTCACGCGGGCGTAACCGCCGGCGTGAATCTCGCGCCCGCCTGCCCATAGCTTCCACCATATAAACCCCTCTCTCAGACGACTCAGGTAAGCCAATTTTACCCCCAATAGGCCGTTACTTTACCCATTTAGCCCGTCTAACTTGATCGTCGGAGGGTCCTCGGTGGCATAACCATCCCGGGACTTCTTTGCAGGTAGCTCGGCCTCAACCACTTCAAGCTCATTAAGATCCACACGCTCAGGAGGCAACCTCCAACTCAATCTCAGCCGCTCGTCTCCACTCGTTGCAGATCAACGGAAGGTAATATCTGAAGGAGATCCAGAGATTCATCGGGATCAAAACCAATAAAGATCATTACGACGATTAGATTTTAATTTCTATTTTTTTTGGTTTACAACTCATAATAACATTACTTATTATATAAAACTAAAAAAAATATTTTATTAAAAAAAATAAAAAGATCAAAACTAGTGAGTTTGATATATAACATGTCTAAGACATGTCGATTACCATGACTGAAAATCGTTGAAATAAACGAACAAATCGTGTGTTTAAGAAGTTGGTTTCATTTTAAAAAATGAGGCCTCAATGGATTAGCTCTCGTATATTAAGGGCATCCGACCATCAAAGTGTTGGATATAGTGCCCTCAGAGACAATTATTGGATCACAGGCACGTGATTGCAATGATTGAGGGAGGATGTCACGCCCCGCTTCCCAAAGTACGCTAAAGTGGGCACGTGACATAGCCAACCATGCTACCTGTGGATAGGAAAAATCCTTCTACAGTCATATTACGGCTGTGGAGATATCAAGAACAGGAAAGTAAACTAACTACCTAGTACATGTCCATAAACCAGAGTAAGAGAGTCAAGAGATAATCATATGCGGAAGCCAAAAGATACAATAAATGAAACACCTGGAGTGAAACTACATACCGACAGGAACCTCACCGCTCGTCTAACAGCGGCAAAACTCCTAATCAGTCTGCAACAGGGTAGAAGAATCTGGGCCATGCAAAACCCAGATGTCAGCATGTCAAGTCATCAAGTAATAACAAAAAAACAGGCAATGCGAATAATAAACATGAATAAAGCAAGGGTAACAATAATATGAATCAGAACAGTGTAGGGTAGTGTGCAGTGGGTAAACTAAACTGTGCTATCAGGTTCTCTGTTCTAAAATCTTTGAAACCAAATTGATGAATCATCGATATAACTCAATAGTATCCCGTACATACCCGGGACCACGGCCACAATATTCTCGGCTGCAGCCGAGACATGCCGCTAGGCACAAAACAGGAATGTGTACACTCGATAGTATCCCGTACATACCCGGGACCACGGCCACAATATTCTCGGCCTAAACCGAGACATGCCGCTAGGCACAAAACAGAAATGTGTACACTCAGGACAGGTAGTGAACTGTCGAGTTACAAGTCAGGTTTCACATTTGATTTCCCCATACCCCCAAGTTATATGTGTATGTCAAGTCAGGTATCCCAAAATCAAAAAACTAATGCCAACACAGGATCAGGTAAACAGGTTTGTCTGGATAGACAACAGGAACGGTCCATGAGGACTACATGTCAGGTTTGTTGGCATTAGACACAAGATCAGGTAACGGATCAGGTCATGGTACATCATGTCAAGTCAAGCAGTATACGGTACCATGTCGGGTCAATCAATGTGTAGGTAGGAAGACAGGTCAAGAAGCAAGCGATATCACAGGTGTGCTCACAATCAGTTATATAATCAAGCATGGGTATCAACAGCATGAGATAAGCAATGAAGTAAGCAATGGGCAGTTTCATCCAATTAGCAATACCGTTATCAATTGTGTCACGGAGATGTTTTCAAGAATGCAGTAAGACAATTATAGCCATTTATTCATATTAACAAGGTTTAAACCCCTTAGAGATACAATGATTTATATACAAGTTCGATACAACTATTACAGGTTAAATTGCATATGGGTGTCCGAATGGAACAAAGCTATAGAGATAAATGCCATAAGCTATGTCAATATTAAAATGTGATTAAACAGGTAAATGTGGTCATTAGGTTCAATTGCAACTGTAGGTTCCAAGTTTAGAGATAAAATGATATATAACAATACTGCACATGAAAAAGTGGGAAAATATAATACAAAGTTAAATTGTGGGTTTTATGGTGTCATTAATTATAAGTAAATATTGATTAGCATGTAGCAAGGGTTACTTGCCTCGACGGGTCGCGAACCGGGAATACAGAACGATAAACGTCGGCGGGGGAAACTCGCGACGGGCGCACGGTCCACGGAATGAACCCAAACGATGCACAATAGAACCACACGGGTCGGGATACCTCGCTGGAACGTCGGGTCACGTCGTCGGCATCGTCGGATTCTGGCCAAATTGTGAACAGTGAAGGATCACGATAGCCAACAAGAAGGGAAAGGAAATAGAGAAGAAAGGAAATAGGAAAGAGGAGAAGAAGCTTATAGAGGGGATGTGCGAGGCCGGGGAGGCGGATCGAGATCACCGGCGGCGACTCAAGGCGGTGCAACGGCATGCAGGGGGCGCGCGCTGGTGGTCGGGAGTATGCAGGCGCGTGCAGGGTGCCCGGGGTGTTGATGCAAGGGCGAGGGAGGAAACGAGATGGTGAAGATGGTGGGGTGAGGCTAGGGTCGCCGGCGATGGAGGAACGGCGACGAGGTGGCGCGGGCGAGTGCGAGGGTGTGCGGGTGGCCATGTGCATGTGCAGGGAAGAAGGGAGAAAGGAGGAGGGAGGTGCAGTCGAGGTGAGGAGGAAGGAGAGTAGGCGATGGATGAGAGGACGTCGGCGTTGGTGCTGCGGCGGCGACGGAGCCGGAGACTGGGGTTCGCGATGGGTTAAGTTCTGTGGTTTTTAAAAAAGAAAGGAAGGAAGAGGAAATTTAAATATTTGAGAGATAGAGAGAGAGGAGAGAGATAGAGAGAGAGAGAGAGGATTTATGGGGGGAGAGAGAGAGTTACGGGAGAGAGAGAGAGATGGAGAGAGGAGGTGGGGCCCACGGAAATAGGGGGTGCTGATTGGATGAGGGGAAACATTTAGTTAGGAAAAAAAGATTTATTAGATTATGAATGAATAGTAAAACTATATGGTTAGTAAAATATGTGCTGGTTTAAATATTTTAAGATTTGGGGTTTTGGCGCAAAGTAAAACATTTCCAAATCGCATCCGGGTCGGGTCCAAAAATTCGAAATTGAAATAATAGGATTTTAAGCGGGATCCAAAATTTAAAATGAAGTGTTTTATGATTAAAAAGCATACCCCCAAAACGGACACACGTACGTGCACGTAGCCGTCCAAACTCGCCCGTTTCACTGAACGGGACGAGGACACGATGCACGGACTCTACAACAGGGTTAGGGGTGTCAAGCAGGCCAAGATGAATATTTTTAATTTTATTTTAGATGCCATAAATTATTATATACAGAAATGAATTTGCCGGGTAAAATTTACAGTAAATAACAATCAAGCAAGATAGGTGAAAAGAGTACCACATTACGCTCAAACAGTAACTGAAAATAGTAGCATTGGGCTCTGGTGTTACATTATACCCAACTACAAAAAGAATTTCGTCCTCGAAATTCCAAGAACACAAAGATAGATAACAACTACAAGAAAAGATGAGAAAACTTCTGCCGGATTTCATCTTCTCGTTCCCAAGTGGACTCTCCATGCGAGCGATTACCCCAAGAAACAAGCACAAGAGGGATTACCTTATTCTTAAGAACCTTTTCCCTACGATCCACAATTTCAATCGGTCGCTCCTCAAAAGTCAAGTCTTCTCGTACTGTTAGTTCCGAATGATCCAATACCTGCGTTTCATCTCGAACGTACTGTCACGCCCCGCTTCCCAGAGTACGCAAAATTGGGCACGTGACATAGCCAACCATGCTACCTGTGGGTAGGACGCATCCGTCCACAGTCACATTACGGTTGTAGAGATATCAAGAACAGTAAAATAAACTAAACTAATACATGTCCAAACCCATAATAACAAGAATCAATAAACAATAAGTGCGGAAGCTAATGATCCAATACAATGAATAAACAGTATGTCCCATAATGCGGGCTCACATCTGGAAATGAAATGAAATAAATAAACTAAACCCTAAGGAACTCACAGTTCAGCCTGCTGGCTGAAGTACTCCTGCTCGGTCGTAGACAGTGGTAAAGAATCTGGGCCATGCAAAACCCAGACGTCAGCGCGTCATGATATCAAGTATACAGTAAAACATGGTAATAAACAATGCAATCATGAACATGAATAAAGCAGTAATAAGAAGTAACAAGCAGGGTAATGTGCAATGGTGACTAAACTGTCCTATCAGGTTTTCTACTCTATAGTCTTTGAAACCAATTGATGAATCGTCGATGTAACTCAATAGTATCCCGTGCGTGCCCGGGACCACGGTCATGATTCTCGGGGCTGAATCCGAGACGTGCCGCTAAGCAGTAAAAGGTAGTAGGATAGATGAGTGATGTCAGCATCAACACTCCGGAGCTGGCCAAGCCCGTAAGACTGATCAGAACAATGTATCGAACTGTTGAGTTACAAGTCGGTTTCACCTTTGATTTCCCCATACCCCCAAGCTATATATGTCAGGTCAGGTATTCAGTAGTCAAGGACTAATGCCAACACAAGGTCAAGTAAAATAGGTCTGTCTGGATCGACAGCAGGAATGGTTAGGTTTGTCGGCATTAGGCATGAGATCAGGTAACAGGTAAAGCCATGGTACATCAGGTCAACCAGGTAATGTATAAAGGTGTCATGTCATGTCAAGAGTGTACGGTACCATGTCATGTCAAGTAGGAAGTGTAACAGGTCATGTCAGGAAGCACAAGATGTCATGTGGGTGCTCATAATCAAACTAACATAAACATGTGTATAAATAAACAAGCATGAGTACTATCAGAACAATAACTAGAACATGTAATATGATATGCCAATAGATATAATTTCAAGGATATGGATGCACAGTTATCGATTAGGGTTACATTTATAGTTCCAATATTAATTAGGATACAATTTATTAAACATGGAGTGTTAATATCATATTATTATGTAGTGATGTGATCTATGGATGCAATTATATGTATCTTAAATGCGATGGATGCAAACGGGTATCCGAAAAGTTATAAAACTATAAAATGGTAATGTGGGATGTACAACTAAACAATATGTGATTTAATAATATTAATATGGATAGCATATTCAAAGCGATTAGTAACTATAAAAGATGTATTGATTAACCATGCACAAGAAGGTTCCGTTCAGAAATTTAGCGTCACCCTAATTTGTAAAATAGCTTAAAAATAACAAATGTTCTCCAAAAGAGACGTATCTTATACCAAAACAAAGATAATTCAATAAGGTTTTCAGTTTTATAAGTATAAGCATCTCAGGTTATCCCTACAAAAAGTTATGAATATTCAAAGTTGAAAGTTTGCTGCTGGAATTTCCCCGGACAGCAGTTTAGAGACGTGTTCATTTGCATTTTACGTTAATTAAACAATTTATTTTGCAAGTAAATATTTCATAGAGTTATAGTATTCTGAATTAGCTTCGTAACGAACTAAAGAACGTATCCTAATGATTTTTCTATGATTTATAATGGATTTTATAAGATAAGGTGTACAGTAAATTTCAGATTTGTCATATCCGATTTTTCAACGACATTTCATATGTAAACTATAAGATTTTCAAATGTATAATATTATAAAATGAAGATTATAAAAGTATATAGCATGTAGCAAGATTAACTTGCCTCGATGGGTCGTGAATCGGGAAAACGGAACGTTAACCGTCGGCGGGGAAAACTCGCGACGGCGCACGGTTCACGGAATGAACCCAAACGACGAACAAAGGAACCACACGGGTCGGGGTATCTCGCTGGAACGTTGAGAAACGTCACCGGCACGACGGAATTCCGGTAACAAAAGAACAGTTAAAAGAATGAGAAACGAGACATGAAGCAAGAAGAGAAAAATGATAAAGAGAAGTACGAGAGAATATATAAGGGGTAGAGAGAGAGAGAAAGTGGAGAGAGAGAGAAGAAGGAGAGAGAGAAAGTGGGGACCACGGGGTTAAAGGGGAGGTTGCGATTGGCTGAGAGAATAAATTGAGAAAGATATAAAAGATTGTAAAATATTATATGGTTAACTTAAAGATTTAAAAGATAGGTAATGAACAGTAAGATATCAGATTAGTTAGAAAAATATATGCGAAGGTTTTAATAATATTAAAAATTTGGGATTTTGACGCCAAATGAAACATTTTCAAATTGCGCCCGGGTTGGGTCCAAAAATTCGAAATTCAAATAATAGGATTTTAAGCGGGTTCCAAATTTTAAAATAAAATGTTTTATGATTAAAAAGCATACTCTCAAAACGGACACACGTGCGTGCACGTAGCCCTCCAAACTCGCCCGTTTCACTGAACGGGACGAGAACACAATGCACGGACGCTACCACGAGGCTAAGGGTGTCAAGTAGGCCAAGATGAATATTTTCAATTTTATTTT
Organism: Agapanthus africanus; assembly: GCA_030015575.1. NCBI lineage: Eukaryota > Viridiplantae > Streptophyta > Magnoliopsida > Asparagales > Amaryllidaceae > Agapanthus > Agapanthus africanus. The sequence continues at coordinate 941,616,490 of CM057338.1, read as the reverse complement.
AGATGCTAAAATTTGTTATATGCAGAATGACTTAGCCAGATAAAATTTTACAGTAAGACCCAAATAAGCAAGATAAATGAAATGAGTAACACATTATGCTCAAACAGTAACTGAAAATAGTAGCATTGGGCTCGGGTGTTACATTATACCCAACTACAAAAAGAATTTCGTCCTCGAAATTCCAAGAATACAAAGATAGATAACTACAAGAAAAGTTGAGGAAACTTCTGCCGGATTTCATCTTCTCGCTCCCAAGTGGATTCTCCATGCGATCGATTACCCCAAGAAACTAGCACAAGAGGGATAACCTTGTTCTTAAGAACCTTTTCTCTTCGATCCTTGATTTCAACTGGTCGCTCCTCAAAAGTTAGGTCCTCCCGTACGGTCAACTCCGAATGATCCAATACATGAGCATCATCACGAACATACCTCCGTAGTTGAGATACACGAACCACATCGTGCACACCTGCCAAGGACTGTGGTAACGCCAAACGGTACGCTACCTCTCCAACACGCTCCAATATCTCGAAGGGTCCAACGAATCGAGAACCAAGCTTTCCCCGACTCCCAAAGCGAATCACCCATCTAGTCGGTGATATTTTCAGGAATACCAAATCACCCACGGAGAACTCTAGAGGTCTTCTTGACGTGTCGGCCCAACTCTTCTGTCTGTCTGGAGCTGCCTTCATATGCTTCCTGATTGTATTCACTTCCTCAACTGTCTGCACTACCAAATCTGGTCCTAGTAACCTTCGTTCACCAACATCATCCCAACAAACAGGTGAACGACACTTACGACCATACAACGCTTCAAACGGAGCCATCTGAATAGTCGCTTGGAAGCTATTGTTGTACGAAAACTCCACCAGGTGTAGATGATCTTCCCAAGAACCTTTGAAGTCCAACATGCAAGCTCTCAACATATCTTCAAGGGTCTGGATCGTTCTCTCCGATTGTCCATCAGTCTGAGGATGATAAGCTGTGCTAAACTTCAATCGAGTCCCCAAACTTTCTTGTAAACTCCTCCAAAAGTGCGACAAGAACCGAGTGTTCCGATCGGACACGATGCTTACCGGTACTCCATGCAATCTCACAATCTCCTGCATGTACCGCCCTGCCAAAGTCTCTGTCGATTGACCAACCCGAAAAGGAATAAAGTGAGCTGCCTTGGTCAACCGATCGACAATCACCCATACTGCATTGTTGCCTTTTGGACTCCGCGGTAAAGCTGTCACGAAATCCATGGTTATATGTTCCCACTTCCACTGAGGAATCGGAAGTGGTTGCAACAAACCAGCAACCCTTTGGTGTTCGGCCTTGACTTACTGACACACCAAGCACCTAGCCACGAAGCGAGCAATTTCCCGTTTCATACCTTCCCACCAGAAGTGCTGTCGAATATCTCGGTACATTTTTGTCCCTCCTGGATGTACAGAGTAAGCTGAACTGTGTGCCTCCTTCATAAGCTCTTCACGCATATCTCCTTTTGGCACACACACACGGCTACCATATCTCAACGAACCATCTTCATGGATCAGTAAATCGGTTCGTAGTCCGGCTTCCACCTGCCCTCGAAACTTTTGTAGTCTAGGATCCTGCGATTGTGTTGCTTTAATCTTCTCAACTAAGGACGATTGTACTTGCAACTGCATCAACTGTTCTGTAGCTTGTGGTAGCACAACCTCTAAGTCAAATCTCCGAAAATCCTCAATGATCTCTCTCTGTGCAGTCAAAAACTGAATTGCTGGTAACCGACTTAGCGCATCTGGCACGACGTTAACTTTTCCCGGATGGTACTTAAGATCAAGGTCGTAGTCGGCCATCAGCTCCAACCATCTGCGTTGCCTCATGTTCAACTCCTTCTGAGTGAACACATATTTCAAACTCTTGTGATCCGTAAAGACTTCAACTCTCTCGCCGAAAAGGTAGTGCCTCCAAATCTTCAGGGCGAAGATCACGGCTGCAAGCTCTAAATCATGAGTCGGATAGTTCTTCTCATGAGTCTTCAGTTGTCTCGATGGTTAAGCGACGACTTTCCCATTCTGCATTAAAACACATCCCAATCCCTTTCCAGATGCGTCGCTGAGAATCACAAGTCCTCCTGAATTATCTGGTACGGTCAGGATCGGGGCGGTTATCAACTTCTGCTTCAACGTCTCGAAGGCCAATGCACATCCATCCGTCCAAACAAATGGTACCTCCTTACGCGTGAGCTTGGTTAACGGCTCAGCTACGCGAGCGAAGTTCTCCACAAACCTTCTGTAGTATCCGGCTAATCCAAGGAAACTTCTTATCTCAGCTACATTCCTTGGAATAGGCCAATCTCGAACTGCTGCAATCTTTTCGGGATGGACGGCGATTCCATCACCCGACACGACATGTCCCAGAAATTTCACTTCTTCCAGCCAGAATTCGCACTTACTCATCTTCGCAAATAACTTCTCTTGTCTCAGCGTTTGCAGTGCGATCCTTAAGTGCTCAGCATGCTCCTCCTGACTCCTCGAGTATACCAGAATATCGTCAATGAATACCACAATAAACTGGTCCAAGAACGGTGAAAAGATCCTATTCATCAAATCCATAAATATTGCTAGCGCATTCGTCACCCCGAAGGGCATCACTAGATACTCGAAATGTCCATACCGAGTTCGAAACGCCGTCTTGCAAATGTCTTCTGCCTTCACTCGGACCTGATGATATCCTGATCGCAAGTCCAGTTTTGAGAATACCCTCGCGCTACTAAGCTGCTCAAAGAGTTCTCCAATGCGAGGGATCGGGTACTTGTTCTTAATAGTCACCCGGTTCAATTCTCGATAATCAATGCACATCCTCCTCGTGCCATCCTTCTTCTTTACTAAAAGAACTGGAGCTCCCCAAGGTGAGTTGCTGCTTCGAATCCATCCTTTCTCGAGTAATTCACCCACTTGTTTCTTAACTTCTTCCAATTCCACCGGTGCCATCGGATAATAAGATTTAGACACTGGCGCTGCACCAGGACTAAGGTCAATCGTGAACTCCACGTCTCGCTTCGGCGGTAAGCCCGATATATCTTCAAACACGTCCATAGAATCACGAACAACAGCCGGCTCTTTACTTTCATCACTTCCATTGATGCAAGAACATTGTTTGTCGGCCTAGCCCTAAACTCGACCGGCCTGACAGAACTGCTTCCTTACCGCAACTGCTGTCTGCTGTGAACTCCCAATTTTCCTGATATGCTCTGCTGTTCTCGAGCTGCCGTAAGAACCTGTGAGAAAGTGGTCAAACCCAGGGAGACGGTTTGCCTTTGGATGTCCACATCCAAGCTGCGCATGGACCTTCGTGCCCTGTCTGCATCGTTGGCGACTAAAGGTCCAGCGAAACTGCTGAGTCTCGTCCACTCTGCTGCATGCACGTCCACGGGTGCTCCATTCTGCCTCAGCCCAATAAATTTCTCTTCCATTTCCTCCCGTGCAGTCCGCAGAAAGAACTTCTCCAGGAAACTCTTAGAGAAATCCGCCTAGCTGCTTGGCTTGGGCAAACGGTTCTCCTCCAGAAGCCACCACTCTCGGCGTAATCCACTAGTTGAATGCGCACCACATCAACTCCTTTGTCCTCTGGAATCTGTGCCGCAATCAGCGAATTCTCCGTGCTGACTAGCCACTGCTCGGCTGGCATGGCTCCTCCAAACCAGTGAAAGTAGTAGGACCCACACGTCTGAACTCTGCCACGGTCCCTACTCGGTCAACTGGTCTAGTTCCAATCTTGTTCACAGACTGCTGAACGATCTGCAAACCTTCCTGAAACGAGTCCGCTTGCTGCTGGATCAGCTCGGGCTGTTTCTTTGATTTCCAGCATTCCTCTTATCACTCCAAGCATGGCGGCTCCGTTCATACGCCTCTGGTACGTCTTCAACTTCTTACCTGTCATAATCCTGAACTCAAAACACCCAATATTAGCATGATGATGGATTCTGAATATGGATCAAGGCTAGAACTCCAAGATACTTAAATAGAGTACCGCATTGTAGCTATGCCGCGGTATCATAGCCGCAATTACTTAACTCCACCCAAGTCGCCTAAGTCCTAGAGATAACAAGAAATTAGGTTTTCGAGTTGACAATGCAAAGTAAGTTTGCATGTCGACATGATCCGGAAGAATGATTCAAGGATGGTAAAACAGTCAAGGTGGCAGGACATGTTTCCTAATCACGGGTATTATGATTCGTGTATCGGGTGCAATACCCAACTACAAAGAATCAACCCAATTAACCTATGGCTCTGATACCAAAAAGAACCATGTCACGCCCCGCTTCCCAGAGTACGCAAAATTGGGCACGTGACATAGCCAACCATGCTACCTGTGGGTAGGACGCATCCGTCCACAGTCACATTACGGTTGTAGAGATATCAAGAACAGTAAAATAAACTAAACTAATACATGTCCAAACCCATAATAACAAGAATCAATAAACAATAAGTGCGGAAGCTAATGATCCAATACAATGAATAAACAGTATGTCCCATAATGCGGGCTCACATCTGGAAATGAAATGAAATAAATAAACTAAACCCTAAGGAACTCACAGTTCAGCCTGCTGGCTGAAGTACTCCTGCTCGGTCGTAGACAGTGGTAAAGAATCTGGGCCATGCAAAACCCAGACGTCAGCGCGTCATGATATCAAGTATACAGTAAAACATGGTAATAAACAATGCAATCATGAACATGAATAAAGCAGTAATAAGAAGTAACAAGCAGGGTAATGTGCAATGGTGACTAAACTGTCCTATCAGGTTTTCTACTCTATAGTCTTTGAAACCAATTGATGAATCGTCGATGTAACTCAATAGTATCCCGTGCGTGCCCGGGACCACGGTCATGATTCTCGGGGCTGAATCCGAGACGTGCCGCTAAGCAGTAAAAGGTAGTAGGATAGATGAGTGATGTCGGCATCAACACTCCGGAGCTGGCCAAGCCCGTAAGACTGATCAGAACAATGTATCGAACTGTTGAGTTACAAGTCGGTTTCACCTTTGATTTCCCCATACCCCCAAGCTATATATGTCAGGTCAGGTATTCAGTAGTCAAGGACTAATGCCAACACAAGGTCAAGTAAAATAGGTCTGTCTGGATCGACAGCAGGAATGGTTAGGTTTGTCGGCATTAGGCATGAGATCAGGTAACAGGTAAAGCCATGGTACATCAGGTCAACCAGGTAATGTATAAAGGTGTCATGTCATGTCAAGAGTGTACGGTACCATGTCATGTCAAGTAGGAAGTGTAACAGGTCATGTCAGGAAGCACAAGATGTCATGTGGGTGCTCATAATCAAACTAACATAAACATGTGTATAAATAAACAAGCATGAGTACTATCAGAACAATAACTAGAACATGTAATATGATATGCCAATAGATATAATTTCAAGGATATGGATGCACAGTTATCGATTAGGGTTACATTTATAGTTCCAATATTAATTAGGATACAATTTATTAAACATGGAGTGTTAATATCATATTATTATGTAGTGATGTGATCTATGGATGCAATTATATGTATCTTAAATGCGATGGATGCAAACGGGTATCCGAAAAGTTATAAAACTATAAAATGGTAATGTGGGATGTACAACTAAACAATATGTGATTTAATAATATTAATATGGATAGCATATTCAAAGCGATTAGTAACTATAAAAGATGTATTGATTAACCATGCACAAGAAGGTTCCGTTCAGAAATTTAGCGTCACCCTAATTTGTAAAATAGCTTAAAAATAACAAATGTTCTCCAAAAGAGACGTATCTTATACCAAAACAAAGATAATTCAATAAGGTTTTCAGTTTTATAAGTATAAGCATCTCAGGTTATCCCTACAAAAAGTTATGAATATTCAAAGTTGAAAGTTTGCTGCTGGAATTTCCCCGGACAGCAGTTTAGAGACGTGTTCATTTGCATTTTACGTTAATTAAACAATTTATTTTGCAAGTAAATATTTCATAGAGTTATATTATTCTGAATTAGCTTCGTAACGAACTAAAGAACGTATCCTAATGATTTTTCTATGATTTATAATGGATTTTATAAGATAAGGTGTACAGTAAATTTCAGATTTGTCATATCCGATTTTTCAACGACATTTCATATGTAAACTATAAGATTTTCAAATGTATAATATTATAAAATGAAGATTATAAAAGTATATAGCATGTAGCAAGATTAACTTGCCTCGATGGGTCGTGAATCGGGAAAACGGAACGTTAACCGTCGGCGGGGAAAACTCGCGACGGCGCACGGTTCACGGAATGAACCCAAACGACGAACAAAGGAACCACACGGGTCGGGGTATCTCGCTGGAACGTTGAGAAATGTCACCGGCACGACGGAATTCCGGTAACAAAAGAACAGTTAAAAGAATGAGAAACGAGACATGAAGCAAGAAGAGAAAAATGATAAAGAGAAGTACGAGAGAATATATAAGGGGTAGAGAGAGAGAGAAAGTGGAGAGAGAGAGAAGAAGGAGAGAGAGAAAGTGGGGACCACGGGGTTAAAGGGGAGGTTGCGATTGGCGGAGAGAATAAATTGAGAAAGATATAAAAGATTGTAAAATATTATATGGTTAACTTAAAGATTTAAAAGATAGGTAATGAACAGTAAGATATCAGATTAGTTAGAAAAATATATGCGAAGGTTTTAATAATATTAAAAATTTGGGATTTTGACGCCAAATGAAACATTTCCAAATTGCGCCCGGGTTGGGTCCAAAAATTCGAAATTCAAATAATAGGATTTTAAGCGGGTTCCAAATTTTAAAATAAAATGTTTTATGATTAAAAAGCATACTCTCAAAACGGACACACGTGCGTGCACGTAGCCCTCCAAACTCGCCCGTTTCACTGAACGGGACGAGAACACAATGCACGGACGCTACCACGAGGCTAAGGGTGTCAAGTAGGCCAAGATGAATATTTTCAATTTTATTTTAGATGCTAAAATTTGTTATATGCAGAATGACTTAGCCAGATAAAATTTTACAGTAAGACCCAAATAAGCAAGATAAATGAAATGAGTAACACATTATGCTCAAACAGTAACTGAAAATAGTAGCATTGGGCTCGGGTGTTACACGTACCTTCGTAGTTGAGATACGTGAAACACATCGTGCACATTCGCCAAGGACTGCGGTAACGCCAAATGATACGCTACCTCACCAACACGCTCCAAGATCTCAAAGGGTCCAACGAATCGAAGACTAAGGTTTCCTCGACTTCCAAAACGAATCACCCCTCTAGTCGATGATATCTTCAAGAATACCAAATCACCCGCGGCGAACTCTAGAGATCTCCTTGACGTGTTTGCTCAACTCTTCTGTCGGTCTTGTGCTGCCTTCATATGATTTCTGATAGTGTTGACCTTCTCAACTGTCTGCACAACCAAATCTGGTCCCAAAAATCTTCGTTCACCGACATCATCCCAACAAACAGGTGAACGGCATTTACGACCATACAAAGGTTCAAATGGGGCCATCTGGATAGTTGCCTGAAAACTGTTGTTGTAAGAAAACTCCACCAAATGCAGATGATCCTCCCAAGAACCCTTGAAATCCAACATGCATGCTCTCAACATGTCTTCAAGAGTTTGGATCGTTCTCTCCGACTGACCATCAGTTTGAGGATGATAAGCTGTGCTAAACTTCAATCGAGTCCCCAAACTTTCCTGTAAACTCCGCCAAAAGTGTGATAAGAACCGAGTGTCCCGGTCGGACACAATGCTCACCGATACTCCATGCAATCTTACAATCTCTTGCATGTACCGCTCTGCCAAATTCTCTGTTGATTGACCAACCCGGAAAGGAATAAAGTGAACAGCCTTGGTCAAACGATCAACAATTACCCATACTGCATTGTTGCCTTTTGGACTCCGCGGTAAAGCCGTCACGAAATCCATGGTTATATGTTCCCACTTCCATTGAGGAATCGGAAGTGGTTGCAATAAACCAGCAACCCTTTGGTGTTCAACCTTAACTTGCTGACACACCAAGCACTTTGCCACAAAGCGAGCAATCTCCCGCTTCATGCCTTCCCACCAGAAATGCTGTCGAATATCTCGGTACATCTTTGTGCCTCCTGGATGTACAGAATAAGCTGAATTGTGTGCCTCCTTCATAAGTTCTTCATGAATATCTCCCTTTGGCACACACAAATGGCTACCATACCTCAACGAACCATCTTCGTGGATCAATAAATCTGTTCGTATTCCGGCTTCAACCTGTCCTCGAAACTTTTGCAGTCTAGGGTCCTGCGATTGTGCTGCTTTAATATTCTCGATCAACGATGACTGTACTTGTAGCTGTATCAACTGTCCCGTAGAATGCGGTAGCACAACCTCCAAGTCAAATCTTCGAAAATCTTCAACAAGCTCTTTCTGCGTAGTTAACACCTGAATTGCTGGTAACCAACTAAGCGCATCCGGCACGACATTAACTTTCCCCGGATGGTACTTAAGATCAAGATCGTAGTCAGCCATCAGCTCCAACCATCTATGCTGCCTCATATTAAGCTCCTTCTGTGTGAACACAAATTTCAAACTCTTATGATCAGTAAAAACTTCGACCCTTTCGCCCAAAAGGTAGTGTCTCCAAATCTTCAAAGCGAAAATCACAGCCGCAAGTTCCAAGTCATGAGTTGGATTTTTCTTCTCATGGGTCTTCAACTGTCTCGATGCGTACGCTACAACCTTCCCATGCTGCATCAAAACACATCCCAATCCTTTCCCAGATGCGTCGCTGTGAATCACCAATCCTCCGGAATTGTCTGGCACGGTCAGAATAGGGGCGGTTATCAACTTCTGCTTCAACGTCTCAAAGGCTAACGCACACTTATCCGTCCATACAAAAGGTACCTCCTTGCGCGTAAGCTTGGTTAACGGCTCTGCCAGACGAGCAAAGTTCTCTACAAATCTTCTGTAATATCCGGCGAGTCCAAGAAAACTTCTTATGTCCGCAACATTCTTTGGAATCGGCCAATCTCGAACTGCTGCAATCTTCTCTGGATCGACGGCAATTCCATCGCCAGACACAACATGCCCCAAAAACGTTACTTCCTCCAGCCAAAACTCGCACTTACTCATCTTCGCATAAAGCTTCTCTTGTCTCAACGTCTGCAGTGCGATCTTCAAATGTTCAGCATGCTCCTCAAAACTCTTCGAGTAAACCAGAATGTCGTCAATGAACACCACAATAAATTGGTCCAAGAACAGTGAAAAGATTCGATTCATCAAGTCCATGAATACTGCCGGAGCATTCGTTACTCCGAAGGGCATCACAAAGTATTCGTAATGTCCATACCGAGTTCGGAACGCCGTCTTGTAAATATCTTCTGCTTTCACTCGGAACTGATAATATCCGGATTGCAAATCCAGCTTCGAGAATACCCTCGCGCCACTCAGCTGCCCAAAAAGTTCTCCAATGCGAGGGATAGGGTACTTGTTCTTAATAGTCACCCGGTTTAACTCTCGATAGTCGATGCACATCCTTCTTGTGCCATCCTTCTTCTTTACTAGAAGAACTGGAGCTCCCCAAGGCGAGTTACTGCTTCGGATCCAACCCTTTTCAAGTAATTCAGCAACCTGTTTCTTGACTTCTTCCAACTCTACTGGTGCCATTGGATACTGGCGCTGCACCAGGAATAAGATCAATTGCGAACTCCACGTCCCGCTTCGGCGGTAAACCCGATATATCTTCAACACGTCCATAAAATCACGAACAACAGCCGACTCTTCACTTTTATCAACTTCCATAGATGCAAGAATGTTGTTTGTTGGCCTAGCCCTAAACTTGACTGGCCCGACAGAACTGCTTCCTTACCGCAACTGTTGTCTGCTGTGAACTCCCAGTTTTTCCCAATAGGCTCTGCTGTTCTCGAGCTGCCGCAAGTACTTGTGAGAAAGTGGTCACACCCAGGGAGACAATCTGCCTCTGGATGTCCACGTCCAAGCTGCGCATGAACCCCCGTGCCCTGTCTGCATCGTTGGCAACCAGAGGTCCAGCGAATCTGCTGAGTCTTGTCCATTATGTTGTATGCACATCTACGGGTGCTCCCTTCTGTTTTAGCCGATGAATTTCTCTTCCATTTCCTCCCGTGCAGTCCGCGGGAAGAACTTCTCCAGGAAACTCTTTGAAAAATCCGCCCACTTGATCGGTTTGGGCAAACGGTTCCCTTCCACAAGCCACCATTCTCGGGCGTAGTCCACTAACTGAATGCGTGCCATATTAACTCTTTTCTCATCTGGAATCTGTGCCGCAACAAGCAAATTCTCTGTGTCAACTAGCCACTGCTCTGCTGGCAATGGCTCCTCCAAACCAGTAAATGTGGACGGACCCAAACGTCTGAAATCTGCTACGGTCCCTACTCGGTCGACTGGTTTAGCTTCAACCTTGTCTACGGACTGCTGAACGGTCCGCAAACCTTCCTGAAACGATTCCGCTCGCTGCTGGATCAGCTCGGTTTGTTTCTTTTGATTCTCCAACATTCCTCTTATCACTCCAAGCATGGCGGCTTCGTCCACATGCCTCTGGTATGTCTTCAAATTCTTACCGGCCATAATCCTGAACTCAAAACACCCAACATTAGCATGATGATAGATTCTGAATATAGATCAAGGCTAGAACTCCAAGATACTTAAATAGAGTGCCGCATTATAACTATGCCGCGGTATCATAGCCACAATTACATAACTCCACCCAAGTCGCCTAAGTCCTAGAGATAACAAGGAATCAGGTTTCGAGTCGATATGCAAAGGAAGTTTGCACATCGTAAAAGATATAATCAGGAAGAATGTGATTCAAGAATGGTAAACGGTAAGGTGGCAGGACATGTTTCCTAAACACGGGTATTTTGATTCGTGTATTGGGTATAATACCCAACTACAAAAGAATCAACCCGACTAACCTATGGCTCTGATACCAAAAGAACCATGTCACGCCCCGCTTCCCAAAGTACGCTAAAGTGGGCACGTGACATAGCCAACCTGTGGATAGGAAAAATCCTTCCACAGTCACATTACGGCTGTGGAGATATCAAGAACAGGAAAGTAAACTAACTACCTAGTACATGTCCATAAGCCAGAGTAAGAGAGTCAAGAGATAATCATATGCGGAAGCCAAAAGATACAATAAATGAAACACCTGGAGTGAAACTACATACCGACAGGAACCTCACCGCTCGTCTAACAGCGGCAAAACTCCTAATCAGTCTGCAACAGGATAGAAGAATCTGGGCCATGCAAAACCCAGACGTCAGCGCGTCAAGTCATCAAGTAATAACAAAAAAACAGGCAATGCGAATAATAAACATGAATAAAGCAAGGGTAACAATAATATGAATCAGAACAGTGTAGGGTAGTGTGCAGTGGGTAAACTAAACTGTGCTATCAGGTTCTCTATTCTAAAGTCTTTGAAACCAAATTGATGAATCATCGATGTAACTCAATAGTATCCCGTACATACCCGGGACCACGGCCACAATATTCTCGGCTGCAGCCGAGACATGCCGCTAGGCACAAAACAGGAATGCGTACACTCGATAGTATCCCGTACATACTCGGGACCACGGCCACAATATTCTCGGCCTAAACCGAGACATGCCGCTAGGCACAAAACAGAAATGTGTACACTCAGGACAGGTAGTGAACTGTCGAGTTACAAGTCAGGTTTCACCTTTGATTTCCCCATACCCCCAAGTTATATGTGTATGTCAAGTCAGGTATCCCGAAATCAAGAAACTAATGCCAACACAGGATCAAGTAAACAGGTTTGTCTGGATAGACAACAGGAACGGTCCATGAGGACTACATGTCAGGTTTGTTGGCATTAGACACAAGATCAGGTAACGGATCAGGTCATGGTACATCATGTCAAGTCAAGCAGTATACGGTACCATGTCGGGTCAATCAATGTGTAGGTAGCAAGACAGGTCAAGAAGCAAGCGATATCACAGGTGTGCTCACAATCAGTTATATAATCAAGCATGGGTATCAACAGCATGAGATAAGCAATGAAGTAAGCAATAGGCAGTTTCATCCAATTAGCAATACAGTTATCAATTGTGTCATGGAGATATTTTCAAGAATGCAGTAAGACAATTATAGCCATTTATTCATATTAACAAGGTTTAAACCCTTTAGAGATGCAATGATTTATATACAAGTTCGATACAACTATTACAGGTTAAATTGCATACGGGTGTCCGAATGGAACAAAGCTATAGAGATAAATGCCATAAGCTATGTCAATATTAAAATGTGATTAAACAGGTAAATGTGGTCATTAGGTTCAATTGCAACTGTAGGTTCCAAGTTTAGAGATAAAATGATATATAACAATACTGTACATGAAAAAGTGGGAAAATATAATACCAAGTTAAATTGTGGGTTTTAGGGTGCCATTAATTATAAGTAAATATTGATTAGCATGTAGCAAGGGTTACTTGCCTCGACGGGTCGCGAACCGGGAATACGGAACGATAAACGTCGGCGGGGGAAACTCGCAACGGGCGCACGGTCCACGGAATGAACTCAAACGACGCACAATGGAACCACACGGGTCGGGGTACCTCGCTGGAATGTCGGGTCACGTCGTCGGCATCGTCGAATTCCGGCCAAATTGTGAACAGTGAATGATCACGATAGCCAACAAGAAGGGAAAGGAAATAGAGAAGAAAGGAAAGAGGAAAGAGGAGAAGAAGCTTACAGAGGGGATGTGCGAGGCCGGGGAGGCGGATCGAGATCGCCGGCGGCGACTCAAGGCGGTGCAACGGCATGCAGGGGGCGCGCGCTGGTGGTCGGGAGTATGCAGGCACGTGCAGGGTGCCTGGGGTGTTGATGCAAGGGTGAGGGAGGAAATGAGATGGTGAAGATGGTGGGGTGAGGCTAGGGTCGCCGGCGATGGAGGAACGGGGACGAGGTGGTGCGGGAGAGTGCGAGGGTGTGCGGGTGGCCATGTGCAGGTGCAGTGAAGAAGGGAGAAAGGAAGAGGGAGGTGCGGTCGAGGTGAGGAGGAAGGAGAGTAGGCGATGGTTGAGAGGAAGTCGGCGTTGGTGCTGCGGCGGCGACGGAGCCGGAGACTGGGGTTCGCGATGGGTTAAGTTCTGTGGTTTTTAAAAAAGAAAGGAAGGAAGTGGGAATTTAAATATTTGAGAGAGAGAGAGAGGGGAGAGAGAGAGAGAGAGGATTTATGGGGGGAGAGAGAGTGTTACGGGAGAGAGAGAGAGAGAGAGAGAGAGAGAGAGAGATATGGAGAGAGGAAGTGGGGCCCACGGAAATAGGGGGTGCTGATTGGCTGAGGGGAAACGTTTAGTTAGGAAAAAAAAGATTTATTAAATTATGAATGAACGGTAAAACTATATGGTTAGTAAAATATGTGCTGGTTTAAATATTTTAAGATTTGGGGTTTTGGCGCAAAGTAAAACATTTCCAAATCGCGCCCGGGTCGGGTCCAAAAATTCGTAATTGAAATAATAGGATTTTAAGCGGGATCCAAAATTTAAAATGAAGTGTTTTATGATTAAAAAGCATACCCCCAAAACGGACACACGTACGTGCACATAGCCGTCCAAACTCGCCCGTTTCACTGAACGGGACGAGGACACGATGCACGGACGCTACAACAGGGTTAGGAGTGTCAAGCAGGCCAAGATAAATATTTTTAATTTTATTTTAGATGCCATAAATTGTTATATACAGAAATGAATTTGCCGGGTAAAATTTACAGTAAATAACAATCAAGCAAGTTAGGTGAAAAGAGTACCACATTACGCTCAAACAGTAACCGAAAATAGTAGCATTGGGCTCGGGTGTTACAGAGGATCTATGCCGGTAGGATAGTCTTACTCAAGATGATGGTATGCTATCTGGTTTATCTTTATCATCGTGTACTTCTTTAGGTGACCTTACAAATCACTATTACACGTTGATAGAGCCCTTAAGATTTTTGCTTGACTGCCTGCAGTATGATGGCGATCATATACGTGGGAGCTGGGGTCTATAAGAACATCATTAAAAGGTCCTTAGTCGTGGGAGTATTCGAGACAGGGCATCGATACTCCGGAGTAGACTAGTGTATACAATCGAGACCCCGACGAGGGGTGGTGGCCGGTCTCACAAGCCATTGGTGTTAGTTGGTTCACCTAAGATGTATACAGGTGCTCATTGGGTTATGAGTATACTGAACAGGACTCGCCGGGAACATGCTAGTTGGTTTTATACCCGACGTCAGATAGCAGTTCCCTGGTGACATGTATACAGGTTAGTTCATCGACCTGAGATCGTCATTTGTCTCGTGTGAGTTCCCACTGTACTTTGATTACTACCCTACCACGGCTCAAAGGAGTCGTGCAAACAGGTTTTAGTTGGGTACAGTCCCGAGCCACATGGAGGCAGTAAGCGGATCAGCAGGGGTTTCGTCTCTCCCGGTATTGGGGGTGAGATCACGCTGTGTTTAGGAGAGCCATTACACGAAATCCTTAGCCAAGGCAGGAGATTTACTAATAGGTATTTCAGTAGTATCTCAGGGTGTTTTGGGCTACACTCCGACACAACTTGTACCGCTTTTGGGAGTCTGACTTTTACCAACCCCCTAGGCCCGCCATGCGATGCTCATAGACGAACGGACCGGACTGTATAGATATTGTCACTGACAGGCTCAGTTGAGTGTCAGGATGAGTTCGCTCATCGACCTCCCTTTTGGTCAATACCTGGTAGCCCGTTACGTACAGCTAGTACCTCTGACGTGCTAGTGGTTAAATCCACAGCCAAAGTATTGACGACTCTTTAGAGTCTCCCAAAGACAGTTTTCAAGTTTCGGGCGAAACGTTGTAGAGGCCGTATGATATATGGCAGGGTTCGATCATATACGTGTAGTAGTGCACGGATCATGATCGGACGGATCATACTAGTGGGCTTTGGTTTAAACCGGATCCTAGTATTAGATTTGTTGGATTACTTTAGTCTCATCGTATTCGCATTCAGTCGGAATGCGGATGCAGGTATGTATATATTGGTGAGGGGTATCCTTGTGATCCGTCACGAGTTTACTTTAGATGTTGTCGTATCTTTTTGTTCTTGCAAACATTTGGATTAATATTTGCAAATGGAAATTATGAGCTAGAAATCATCATTTAGAGCATTAATGGTGACACATGCACAAGTGATGACTCATGGTCTCTTTCTTTGTGCATGTGTCACATTTTGTAATGGATTTGAGTCTTGATATGATAAGGAGAGAGAGAGAGGGGCAGCCATGATATGGTGTTAGCTCTTGTATTTTTTATAACACTCTCTCACTCTCATTATCATATAACTAAAGAAAGAAAAAGCTTCTTCTTCTTCTGCTTGCTCTAGCTCACAATTTCCATGGATGGCATCACCTTCAATCTCCATCCATACAATGGATGCAAGAGACAAAGTCGTCACAAACATTCTCTACTTCGCCTTGGACACGTCGGCTAGCGCACTTCGTGCCCGAGTTGCTTCGGATGAGGCGAGAGCCCGTAAAAAGACTCGAAGATGTGGTGCCCTTTCCGACGAGGAGACCGAGACCGGAGATGCCGCGAGGAGCTTGGGATGGTGGCTAAAGACCGAAGGACACGGATCGATCGGTATAGCTTTCCAACCCTTTCTCTAGTTGCTAGTTGTAGGTTAATGGTTCGATCTGGATTTTAAGCATACAATAGCGCCGGTTTCTAGTTTAAGAAAAGTTTTCGTTTCCACATTTTGGTCTCGGACAGACGGCCGGGACGCTACCGTAGACTTCCACAAAGTAGCGATCAACTCTGTACATATCATTTAATAGATGCATGCGTAAAGAAAATTAAATGATTTAGAAACTTCTTAGATGTCTGACCGTACATTCTCAAAATGGATGGTTGTTAAAACATCGTAAATTGTACATACTTCGCATACCCTTGGTTTATGATTTACAAACCTACAAATCCTAGAAATTTTTTTATTCATGTACATCTTTTATTGCAATATTTTAAATAAATATTTTCATTATGTATAATTTTTGTTTCGAATTCCAAGATGCATTTTTGCCTTTTTTTATTGAGAATAAATTGTAGAAATTTTATTATTTCTTTAAAAGTTCTCTTTTAGAAAAAACAAATGCCACTCGATGTTGTTGAGTTTTGCTTCTCTCTACTGTTATCGGTCAAAACCAACTTAGCTTAGTTCAGTTGGTACCAATTTACTCTCCAATGTGAGTGGTCGCAAGTTCGATATTATTGTAGGGCAAAAGGAAATGGGTATTTAATTTTGAAATTGGTTGGTGGTGTGGTTTCTTATTTTCTCAGAAAAATAAAAAATTTATGTGCAATGCACGTAATTAAATATCATGTCAATATTATTTTACAAGTGTGATGCACGTAATTAAACTACCAAATCATTATTCTTTTACAGGTATGATGCACGTAGTTAAATTAATAAATAAATTTATCACAAATTTCATAAAAATACACTTAGTTTTGAGGGTGTATCAACTAACCCTCTCATGTTTTGAAATGCTACAATATACCTTTTTATATTTTCCTAGCTTATGAAACATCTCAAACACAACTTCAACATCGTGAAATGACCAAACAACCCTAAATCTATTAAAAATTTAAAACAACCGTTTGGAAATTATTTTCCTTCTCCATTTGATTATTTGATTTTCTTTTTCCATTATCTACTCCTTTGTTAATTCCACCAACTTTATTTTCTCAAGTTTTAAAATGTCATTTTATATTTAATATTGTTATTTTTTATATGATTTACAATATCTAAAAATGATATGTTAATCATCAATATATTTGAAAATGAAATTTATGGGTAACCAAGGAATTAAGGAGAAACGAAAGAGTTAAATGATAGAAGAAAGGGAGAAAATCACGTCAATACAAATTATCTTTTTGGATTATTTTTTCTTTTCTTAGCATAAAGGCAAAGTAGTCTTTTTATTTAATATGAAATGTCTAATTTTGAAAATTTCTAAGCTTCGAGTGGTTTATTGCAGCATTTTGAAAGGAAGCGAAGAGGATGTGTGATATACAATAAAAATCTAAGAAGATATTTTATAGCATTCTGAAACTTTAAAGGGTTATGTGATACACCCCAAAAACTCAGGAGGGTTTTAGTAAAGTTAAGCCTAAGAAGTTCTACAATTATGTGTAAAGCATGACAGTAGAGACGGTACTGGAAGAAGAATGAAGAGGAAAACGAAATTGAATGAGGACTCCACTTTGATCCTTGCCCCTGCACAACACAGCTGACTCACCCCCACCCCACAAAACCCACATCCACATCTCCACCAGTCCCACTCCCACTCACACTCACTCACACTCACACTCCCACTCAGTCACTAACTAGCTAGTAACCAGTCATTCTCAAAACTCACATAAATACACCCCCGGAGCCCCACTCCACATCCACCTCCTCTCAACCTCCCACTATCAATGGCCGCCTCTCTCCTCCCCTTCCTCCTCCTGCTAACCCTAACCCTATCCATCTCCTCCCACCCCACCCCATCCAAACAAACCTACATCGTCCGCGTCGACCACTCCTCCAAGCCCTCCATCTTCCCCACCCACTCCCACTGGTACTCCTCCCTCTTTTCCATTCAAAAACACGACCACCACCACGACGACATCAATAAAAATAACAACGATCTTCTCCACGTCTACGACACCGTCTTCCACGGCTTCTCCGCCGTGCTATCCTCGACCCAAGCCGCCGACCTCACCAACCACCCGTCGGTTCTGGCCGTGTTCCCGGACCGCCGCCGCCAGCTCAGCACGACACGCTCCCCGCAGTTCATCGGCCTGCGGAACCAGCAGGGGCTCTGGTCCAACTCCAACTACGGCTCCGACGTCATCGTCGCCGTCCTCGACACCGGGATCTGGCCTGAGCGCCGCTCCTTCTCCCCCCTCAACCTCGGCCCCGCCCCCGGCCGCTGGCGTGGCGCCTGCGAGGCAGGGCCCAATTTCCCATCCTCCCTCTGCAACAACAAGCTCGTCGGCGCCCGCTTCTTCTCCAAGGGCCACGACGCCGCCGCGGCCGTCGGCGGCCCCGCGATCAACGACACGGTCGAGTACCGGTCCCCGCGGGACGCTGACGGGCACGGGACCCACACCGCCTCCACCGCCGCCGGGCGCCACGTGTTCCAGGCCAGCATGGCCGGGTACGCCCCCGGCGTCGCCAAGGGGGTCGCCCCGAAGGCTCGGATCGCCGTCTACAAGGTCTGCTGGAAGGGAGCGGGGTGCCTGGACTCCGACATCCTGGCCGGGTTCGACCGGGCCGTATCGGATGGGGTTGATGTCATCTCCGTGTCGATCGGCGGCGGCGACGGTTTCGCTTCGCCGTACTACTTGGATCCGATTGCTGTCGGGTCCTACGGGGCCATGGCCAAGGGGGTGTTCGTCTCGTCCTCGGCCGGGAACGACGGGCCCACGGCGATGTCGGTGACGAACCTCTCCCCTTGGCAGACCACCGTGGGAGCCGGGACCATCGACCGCACATTCCCAGCTGAAGTGGTGCTCGGCAACGGGAGGAAGCTCGCCGGGGTTTCTTTATACTCGGGGAAGCCCCTCGAGAACGCGATGTTCTCGCTGGTGTATCCGGGGAAGAGCGGGGGCTTGTCGGCGTCGCTTTGCATGGAGAATTCGCTCGATCCCAAGCTCGTGATGGGGAAGATCGTCATCTGCGATAGGGGCAGCAGCCCGAGGGTGGCCAAAGGGATGGTGGTGAAAACAGCAGGCGGAGTTGGGATGGTCCTAGCGAATGGGAATTCCAATGGCGAAGGTCTCGTCGGCGACGCGCACGTGCTCCCGGCGTGCGCCATCGGGTCCGATGAAGGCGACGCCGCGAAAGCCTACGTTCGGTCCTCGCCGAATCCGACGGCTACTATACAATTCAAAGGGACCGTCGTCGGGGTCAAGCCGGCGCCGGTGGTGGCCTCGTTCTCGGCGCGGGGGCCCAACGGGCTCACGCCGCAGATCCTGAAGCCGGACCTGATCGCGCCGGGAGTCAACATCTTGGCGGCGTGGACCGCAGCCGTGGGGCCCACCGGGCTCGACTTGGACCATCGGAAAACCGAGTTCAACATACTGTCAGGAACCTCCATGGCCTGCCCGCACGTGAGCGGGGCGGCGGCCCTGCTGAAATCGGTCCACCCGAACTGGAGCCCGGCAGCAATTCGATCGGCGATGATGACGACGGCCAGCAACAACGACAACAGGCTGCAGCCGGTAACCGACGAGTCGAGCGGCCAGCGCTCGACCCCACTGGACGTCGGCGCAGGCAACTTAAACCTCGACAAAGCTATGGACCCGGGCCTGGTCTACGACATCAACGGACAAGACTACATCAATTTCATGTGTGGGCTCGGGTACGGTCCTCGGACGATCCAAGTGATCACACACGTGCCAGTCACGTGCCCGGCAAAGAAGCTGGCACCCGAGAACCTGAACTACCCGTCGATCTCCGTAGTACTTGAGGGGATAGGCGTAAAAACTGAGACTAAAACGGTGATCCGGACCGTGACGAATGTGGCGGCGACCGCGACAGCGGTTTATAGGCCGAGGGTGGAGATGGTTGACGGGAAGGGCGTGACGGTTACGGTGAAACCGAGGAAGCTGGTGTTCACGGCGGCCATGAAGAAGCAGAGCTTCGCCGTGTCGCTGACGGCGACGGCGGAGGGGGTGGGGAATGGGTACCTGGTATGGTCCGATGGCGCGCATGAGGTGCGCAGCCCTATCGTGGTCTCCAGAATGCAACCGTTGTGAGTTGTGTCGGTGATAGGGAATTTTTCTCTTCATTTTCTTTCTTTCTTTTTTTTCCCTCCTCGAAATCCCACAGAGAGAGAAACGTAGGATGTGTGAGTGTGTGGAAAAGTAGGCCGAAGGAGTTTTGATGTTTAATTAATTTAACGTATAATAGTTAGGGTTTTTTTTTGAAATATTATAAATTTAAAATTAAATTATTAAAATCGGGGGGGAAAATTTAAAATTATGGGAATAGGGTGGTTTCGAACCACCCTATGGCCCACCCCACCCCCCTCAGTATAGGGGGCGGGTTCTGAGAACCCGCCCTCTATACTTTTGTATAGAGGGCGGGTTCTCAGAACCCGCCCTCTATACAATAGTATAGAGGGCGGGTTCTCAGAACCCGCCCCCTATACAAAAGTATAGAGGGCGGGTTCTGAGAACCCGCCCCCTTATTTTTTTTTTAAAATATTAATTTAATTAATAATCTAATTATAATTATAATATTATTATAATTATAATTATAATTATAATTCATAAAAATAGAATAAAAGTAAATAAACGAAAAAAAACATTTAAATTAAATAATAAAATTTCACTATATCAATGTTTTTTACAGAATGAATCCGTCAAAATGTACAATTCCAAAAAATCCTATCTATTTGTAAAATCTAAATGCTATATCGACGGTCAAATTTATAATACAGAAAAATCTGAGTGCACTTGTCACGATCCTGAAGGTCCCGCCCCTGATGCATATCCTGGACATCTGGTCCTATAATGGCCTGGTTGTTTGCATAGGCTACATCTGGATTGCCTTTGCTGAGGATCAGTATCCATTGTCATTCGATCTCGACGTACCTTCGGTCTTCCGGGCTTTATATTTTTTTCCGGCGGTAATACAGTCGGTGTTTGTCTGTTGGCAGTATAATAGTGCCAATAGCGATTGTCCGGTATAGGATGAAATTTTGGATCGTATGCACCTTGGTAATTAGAAACTGTATAGTAATTGGAAGCGAAATTGTAATGTGAGGTATGCATACTGCTCGCAGCAGCAATAGCGTGGGCACAAGGTAAATGTTGTTGCTGGAAAAGACCGCATGTACACGAAGAGAGCCCTTCATCTCTAAAGTTCACGGTATATTGATTCCCATTACCGCCCGTCACCTGAAACTCCGCCGTGTCAAACCTTTCGGATCTGTAGTATTGTGCTCTGCGCTCTCTTTTCCGAAAGATATCTTCGTAATACGCGGTGAGCGGAGTGTCCATCCCCAAGGACTTTTCTCTTCTGTGCACAAAATAAGTATTCATCCGGAAAAATGTTCGAACAATCAACCCCTGTATCGGTAAGCCTCTAACCCCTTTAAGGACCCCGTTGAAGCTTTCAGACATATTAGTCGTCATTAGGAGATATCTGCACCCATCATCATGTGCTTGTGACCACATGCGGACTGGATACTCATCTAACCACGCTTTCGCGGCTTGACTCATCTCCCCAATTTTCGTCATGTATATGTCGTGAACATTAGGGTCAGGCGTTTCACCGGCTCTGTACATAAGTTTATGTAGATCCGAATTTTTAAATTTTCGATCAAAATTTTGCCTGAAGTGTCGTAGGCAAAACCTATGTGGGGTCGTCGGAAATACAGATCTCATTCCAGCCAGTATTCCCGGATGTCTATCAGATATGATGCATAAATCCGTTCTATGAAGAACAGATGGGATATTTTTGAGGTTACGGAAAAACCATGACCAGGATGATGTATTTTCACCCTCGACAATAGCAAATCCCAACGGAAATATACCGTTATTAGCATCAACACCTGTAGCAATTAACATGCAGCCTCTGTACTTACCGTATAGATACGTACCATCAACGCACAATACCGGCCGACAGTGTGTGAAACCAGCCGCACATGGACCAAAGCACCAGAAAATTCTCTGAAACCTGACAGAGCCCTCGACGTCGGTTTCTGTGGTTTTTAACCGGTATACGGTCCCCGGATTTGATGCTTTCATGGCCTCCATAAAAGGGACTAGGGAGTTGTACGAGCTTTCCCAGTCCCCGAATATCTTGCACAAAGCCTTTCTTCGAGCATCCCATGCCTTCACATACGAAATCTGAATTTTATGCTCTCCGCTAACCAAGAGCCGTATCTCTCGGGGAGTCATCGCCACATCTGTACGGATCATGGGCATGATTAGCGAGCAAATGTAAGCTGAAGTGCAATTCCGGTGATCCTGTGACATAATAGAATTGATGCAAATGTGTTCTTGGTTGTATTTCGTGACCTTCCAAGCCTTGGCTCTTTTGGAACAACACGCATGCAATCTCCACTGACATTCAGGAGATTTCGTACATACCACAGTATAGTACGTCTTATTTGACTCTTCTGTTTTAAATGTAACGTTTTGCTGAATGGACCACGACTTCAGCTTACAAATAAGATCTTCTTTTTCCTGAAACAAATCCCCGACGCTGATGCAGTCTTCGCTTGCTGCTGTCGCGTCCAAATAGGGTGCCGTATTTACTTCTGCAACGGCTAAGTCTACCCAACCATCATCTTCTAGCGCATCGAGGCCGGGATCTTCTAGTTGGACAAAATCGTTATTCGCAACCATACCATCAAAGAATGCTACCTCATTCAATCCAGCAGCATATTCCACGCTATCCTCCCCCTGATCACCTTCACCGATTTCATCATCATCACTCCCACACACATCAATATCACCCGTAGCTACATAAGGGTCGGGTGCAATATATGATGGTTGTGGTCGGTATATTGTGGATGGTTCAGGGTGAGAAGACCGGAAAGATGTGGACGGACATGCTTGGAATGCGCTGCTTGGATCGTGTTGGAATGATGCGGAGGTGTGGGGAAATCTGCGTTTAGTATATAAATTGTTATTATAATATTATTCCCTAATTTTTTCATAACTAAATCATCACTTGATTCAAATTTATTTACCTGTGGAAGGCTGTGTATGGTAGTTCTTGCTGTTCTTCTGGGGTGCATGTAACTGCAGCAGTCGGCTGGAAGAACCTGGATTTATGCATTTTATTAAATGTTTGAATATTAGTATACAGGTATTACTAAAATGCTTAAATATGGGTTTATAAAATGTTTACCCATGTGCTTGAAGATTTGAATAATGTTGTGTATAGTCATATCCACCGGCACTGACGGCATCATCGTTGACCATGTGACCGTACCTCCAGGAACTATCTCCAGCATTACCATCAAAATTATCCGTTGGAGGGGCATCTGATACTTCCAATTGCTCCTTCTGAACCAAAAGTTCAAAAGAATGCTGGGTGCTTGAGAGACCGAAATCTATCATCGAAGATATTGATGCATCGTCTGTAATTTCAACCAATGCATTTCCACTGAACATAGGCCAGATACAACTTAACTTGACCCTACTTTCACGGGGATCGTATTTCGTAATTTTGTACACTTTTGCCTCTAGTTCATCATATGTCGTTGATGCTTCCAATCGCATGATTCGTGCAGACCCGCCCATATACTCGGGACCTTGTGCACTTGTGATAACCTGGCCATCGTATTTACATACAACAAATATACTTGGGGAGGCCATAATCCTGCACAAATATAATTACAACAAACATACAACAAAGTTTAGTTTTTGCAATGAAACGAGAAGGAACTGTTCTACTGCTCGAAGAGGGCAAAAAAAATGGATAGTGGAGAAAGTTTGAAATTGCAAAAAAAATTCATACTCGAAGATTACTTACTTCGAATACTTTATGAACTGTTCTACTGCTCGAAGATTGCTTACTCGCAGACTATGGTACTGAACTTCACCTTCTTCTAAAACTCCACACTTACACAAAATTGATAGCGGAGAAGAACTGATCGAAGTAAATGGATAGTGAGCGGTGTAGGGTGCAAATTTGACAGAGATGAAATGAAATGGGTAGTGCGGAGACATATTTATAGCGATCTGATATTGAAGAGGGCGGGTTCTAACAACCCGCCCTCTTATTCACCGTCTAATTATTTCTGCATCGTAGACCGCGTGATTTTTGATGTGACAACAAAGTACAAACAGTACTTGAATAGTACTGATTTGACAACTCATAAATTAATGAAGAGGGCGGGTTCTAACAACCCGCCCTCTTATTCACCGTCTAATTATTTCTGCATCGTAGACCGCGTGATTTTTGATGTGACAACAAAGTACAAATAGTACTTGAATAGTACTGATTTGACAACTCATAAATTAATGAAGAGGGCGGGTTCTAAGAACCCGCCCTCTTAGTTTCTGAAAGTGATTTAACAACACACCAGATGAAGTAAAAAGGAGTGTAATAAGACCGCGTGATTTTTGAAGAGGGCGGGTTCCAGGAATCCGCCCTCTTCATTAATTTGACTAATTAATTATTGAAGAGGACGGGTTTCAGGAACCCGCCCTCTTAGTTTCTGAAAGTGATTTGACAACACACCAGATGAAGTAAAAAGGAGTGTAATAAAAAGCATTTCTGAAGCCACCGATTATTCACGCACAAACATTGATGTGACAACAAAGTACAAATAGTACTTGAATAGTACTGATTTGAAAACTCAAAAATTAATGAAGAGGGCGGGTTCCTGGAACCCGCCCTCTTCTATGCGAATAAGACCGCGTGATTTTTGAAGAGGGCGGGTTCCTGGAATCCGCCATCTTTATTAATTTGACTAATTATTGAAGAGGGCGGGTTCCAGGAATCCGCCCTCTTCATTTCTGAAAGTGATTTGACAACACACCAGATGAAGTAAAAAGATTGTAATAAAAAGCATTTCTGAAGCCACCGATTATTCACGCACAAACATTGATGTGACAACAAAGGACAAATAGTACTTGAATAGTACTGATTTGACAACTCAAAAATTAATGAAGAGGGCGGGTTCCTGGAACCCGCCCTCTTCTATGTAATAAGCCCGCGTGATTTTTGAAAACAACGTTTGAACATTGATGTGACGACAAATAGTACTTGAATAGTACTGATGTGACCATTCATAAATTAATGAAGAGGGCGGGTTCCAGGAACCCGCCCTCTTCATTAATTTAGGAATTGATGTGACTACTTATTGAAGAGGGCGGGTTCCAGGAACCCGCCCTCTTCACAGGAGACGAACCGTTCACCTCTATAAATACCGAGCCTCTCACTGTCATCAACCACACAATTTCATCTCTTGATAAAACTCTCGACAAATCTCTGCTTCAGTACATTTCAATGGAGAATCAACCACTCGACAAATCTCTGCTTGTCCATCAAAATGAACACAGATCGTTCAAAATATTACACGGGGAGGAAATTTTCTAAACTTAGTTAATTTGTTTTAATTACACCTTTCATTTAATTATTGTACTTGAAAATAACAATATTTAATTTTGCAGGATGGAGATAATCTCACCGTCGTCACGCATAGCTCCGACAAATGGGTAGTTAGCGACCAAAGAATAAACCAACGGCTTAGACGGGCCGGATTTTATGAAGCGTCGTTGATTCGACATATCCAACTCGACCACGCTCTCGTCACCTCTCTGGTCGAACGTTGGAGAAAAGAGACCCACACCTTTCATCTAAGATGGGGTGAGGCCACAATCACACTCCAGGATATTGGCCTCTTACTCGGTTTACGGGTTAATGGGCTTGGGTTGGTCGGAGGAAAAATTGTTGGTCCAGATACCGACCACCCATACTGGGATACATATACCGAGTCTGCTCTCGGACAGGTAAACAATATCATTCTGCTTTCCCTATTTAGTGTACCTATTTTATATTTTACATTATTTCTAGCTTTAACATTTAAAAAAATACTAATATCAGGCACCAGGAGGCCACAGTAAGGGGTATAAAATCAATCTGAACTGGTTAAGAGACACATTCAGTAATATCCCTGATGAAGCCACCGATGAAGTTTTGGATAGACATGCACGTGCCTACATTCTGTACATGATCGGTTCTTGGTTGATGCCGGACCAATCAGCAACGCATGTCCATCCGTTATACCTTGGCTTCCTAGCGGATTTTGATGTCTGTGGCCAATATGCTTGGGGAGCAGGGGTCCTGGCCTTTCTCTATAAGGAACTCGACAAAGCATGTGCTCCTACGAAGAATAAAATTTGTGGATGCAGCACATTACTTCAGGTAAATTATTTATTTTTTCACAGCTAGAATTTTGCAATATTGGTTTTCTCTCTTATAATCTAAAACTTTTTTTCTAGATCTGGTCGTGGGAGCATATGTATATAGGAAGACCAGATACTATTAAAATAACTGGCTTGGATAACCCCGGAAAGCCGCTCGGCTGCTGGTGGAATGGGAAGAAAGCGTATAAGGCTCCTCGTCGAGTGCTTAGGTACTATAGAGATGAGTTAGATCGCATGGAGGCGGCTCAGGTAATCATAATTTGGGTAATTTAATTTGTTTTACAATTTTGAAAATACCTAAATCACAATTTTTTTTCTATGTCATTTGCGCAGTTTCTGTGGACACCTTATACAGCAGATCGTCTACAAAACTTACCCGGCATCTGTCTCGAAGGAGAGCCGGTATGGCGGGCTCGATGCCCACTCCTCTGCATCAATGTTGTTGTTATGCACCTCCCAGATAGGGTATTGCGGCAGTTTGCTAGATTGCAACATATTCCTGTCCTGCCGCCTTCGCCTATGACAGTAGAGGGAGACATGCGAGGAGGAAATACGGAGCGTGATTGGAGGGAGCATCATCATCAGTATTTGCTGAGATGGGAGGATAGGCAGCATAGTATTGCCTTACAGCAAATAGGTGACCACACAGCTACCGACGCTACCAAAGTATATCTACAGTGGTATAAGCGTGTCACCGTAAGATATCTTTCTGCTCCTCCACAAGACTTCCCAAACATCTCGCGGTACGAGCCTAGAGGACACATGGAACGAGATTTGGTAAGCCGCCCTCTTTATATCATATTACTTTTTAACATCCGGCGGTATGAGTCAATACTTATTTCTTATTTCTAATGTAACGACAGGCTCGTGGGTTGCATCTCGTACAAACAATGGTGCAGGAACCATACCCGACTGATGCTGGTCCGGCATCTCAGGCTCAATTTTCAAATCTCGACCAATTTATTGGTGGTGTACTTGGTTCACATGGTATTTCTCAACATTTATCGCCGGCACCGGAGCCGCAGTATCAGCCGGCACCGGAGCCGCAGTATGAACCGGCACCGCAGCCGCAGTATGAACCGGCACCGGAGCCGCAGTATGACCCGGCACCGCAGCAGCAGTATTACCCGGCACCAGAGCCGCAGCATCAACGAGATCCAGCGCAGCTGGATCAGTGGTTTCGATCACCATACAGTCAACAGCAACCCTGGCATACCGGACAGGCGCAACAACAACAGACTTGGGGATCAAGTTTTGCAGAACAGCCGTCTTGGGGGTTAGGTTCAGCGCATCAACAGCACTCTTGGGGGTCAGGATTTGCGCAGCCATGGGGCCAAGATTTTGTGCAACATCAGCCGTATGAAATCGGGACAGGTTCTTCGCTACAACTGCCCAGTTGGAACACGGATTTAGCGTCCTACGCAAATTTGTTGGGAAGCAACACATATCCGACACCTGTCCCACATTCAGGTTCAGGATTTGTGGATCAACAGCCTGTCCAAGACGTTGCTGAAGACGAAGCTGAACCAGAACCCGAACCCGAAGCAGCAGAGCAGACGCCGACGCCGCCACCGCCATCTATCCAAGAAACAGGTGGTTCCTCCAGTCATCCGAGGAGGCATAGGCTTATGTCAAGCCTTCTCGGATTTCATAAAGGAAAAGGGATAGGAAAAAAATAGCATTTACATTTTACAAATAGATAGGATTTTTTGGCATTGTAACTTTTGACGGATTCATTCTGTAAAAAACAATTTGATATAGTGAAATTTTATTATTTCATTTAAATATTTTTTTTTGTCTATTTTATTTTATTTTAATTTTAAGAATTATAATTATAATTATAATAATAATTATATTATAATTATAAACGATAATAATTAAAATTAACAAAATAATTTAATTAAAAAAAATAGGGGCGGGTTCTGGGAACCCGCCCCCTATACATTTGTATAGGGGGCGGGTTCCCAGAACCCGCCCTCTATAGAAAACTATAGAGGGCGGGTTCTGGGAACCCGCCCCCTATACAAATGTATAGGGGGCGGGTTCCCAGAACCCGCCCCCTATAGTGGGGGTGGGGGGGGGGGCACGGGTGGTTTGAAACCACCCGTTTCTGCTAAATAAAATTTCCCCCCCCCCTATTTTAATAATTTAATTTTAAATTTATAATATTTCAAAAAAAAACCCTAATAGTTATGGGCTGCTTGTAGATTACTGGATTATGACACAGCGTTGCATATGTTTGATATCAAGCATTATAGTCTTTCTTGAATGTAATATTTTGTGTTTTTAGACGTGATATATGTCAATTTTAATGTTATGTAGCTCTCTTTTTTTTAATCCATATATATAGCTTGAGGATCAATTAAAAGATACAGATTTTGCATGATGATGAGGATTGGGGTATAATGTTTGTCTTTTATGATGCTCAATAACGGTAATTCCTTATATCATGACACATGGCGGATGACATGTCACATACGTAAGCCAGTTAGGTCCTTAAAGGCCACGGAGGGAAAACCAGTGTGCTTCAGTGAGGGGCTTATCTCAAACCCTGTCTCTGAGCTTGTACCCCTCATATGCCCGCCTTACAAACAACCGTTGGCTCACCTCTGAGCCCCCTGCACAATCGGCCTCATCGGCCCTCTCAGCTCGTCTCTGGGCTACCGCAGAACCAAGATATCTCGGCATCCCGTTCGTCCCCGAGCCTCCCGCCGAGCTTACCTTCCTCGGTCTCATCGACCGACCAACGGCACCTATCGCAGGCGCAACCACCTCACCTCCGCGAATCTCGCCATGCGCGAGATGTCCGCCGGCCACGTCCCGCGTTCCACGCCATCACGATCCCCAATTAATGAGCCTGTCTCGTCATTAATGCGGGATCCCGTCTATCACGTGGGCGTGACGCCGGGACCGTAACGACCGGCGTGATTCTCGCGCCTGCCTACCTGTTGCCACCACTATATAAACCCCTCTCTCAGACGGTTCAAGTAGGTGATTCTTTCCCCACTGGGTCGTTGCTCTGCTCAAATATCCGGTCTAACTTGATCATCGGATGGTCCTCGGTGGTACCACCCCCCCGGGACTTCCTTGCAGGTAGCTCGGCTTCAACCACCTCAAACCCATTGAGATCCACACGCTTCAGGAGGCAACCTTCAACTCAATCTCAGCCTTCCATCATCGCCGACAGCAGATCTACGGAAGGTAACATCTTGACGTGATCCGACACACGTCAGCTGGCGCCGTCTGTGGGAACTCTTGATTCCACTGAAAAAATTTCATCTTCCGATCTCAACTCAATATCGAGCGATTACCGCGACGATCTAAGCACTAGCAGCCGCCTCCCTCACAACGGAGGCGCGGACAAATCTCCTCCCCCGAACTCCATTAACGCCCTAGCCACCTGGATAGATCGACTCGCGTCTGTCGTGGATGCGCCCGTTCGTGTCCAAACGGCAGGGCAAGCTCCCCAGGTCGCCGCTTCCCCACCTCGGGACCGGGACCCCTACAGATGGAGAGAAGACTCTGCTCGCGTCGGCACTGCCGACCACCGCCTCGCTGCCTCCCACGGCCGCAGATCTCCCGGGCCAACATATTCTATGACCCGCTGGGCACCCCACAGTTCAACACCGAGGTCCATCGCCCGAGCGCCTTGCCCTGAGCCTCATCGCACCCCTGTCCTTCCCGAGGAGGTGTCGGTCAGCTCGCCTGTGCCCAGGCATGACCGACACCCTATCCCTCGACAGGTCACGCGGACGGGTCTCGTCACGGCAGCTCAAAGACTACCTCGCCAGGAAACCATCAAAGGGTATGTAACCCGCTTCTACAATGCCCTCACCGAAGTCCCAGAACACTGGGACGAGACGATCATTACGGCACTCCGTCAGGTCTTAGGCACAAGGAGTGGCTACGCTCCTTTGCATTAGCGCAACCTAAGACCATGACCGAGGTAAAGGCCTGGACCGAACGTGAGATCCAGTTTGAGTCTGAAGTGAACGCCAACTTACCCCGAACAGAGTAAGTTGATCAGAAGAAAAGGGGAAAGGAAGAGAAGAAGAAAACTGAGCAGCTTCACTGCTCGGTCCATCCTTAGCAGGCCTCTTGCGGCCTGTCTCGCGCTAAGGATCGAAGCCCTCACTAAGAGGCAACCGGGCTCGCCTTTACTCGGTTATCCCTGGCTGGTAATTCCCCACCCCGCAACACCAGGGGGATCGAAGCCCTCGCCAAGAGGCAACTGAGCAGCTTCACTGCTTGGTCCATCCTCAGCTGGCCTCTTACGGCCCATCCCACGCTAAGAATCGAAGCCCTCGCTAAGAGGCAACTGAGCAGCTTCATTGCTCAGTACATCCTCAGCAGGCCTCTTGCGCCCGTCCCGCGCTAAGGATCGAAACCCTCGCCAAGAGGCAACTGAGCAGCTTCACTGCTCTGTCCATCCTTAGCAGGCCTCTTGTGGCGCATCCCGTGCTAAGGATCGAAGCCCTCACCAAAAGGCAGCCGGGCTCGCCCTTGCTCGGTTATCCCTAGTTGGTAGTTCCCTACCCCGCAACGCCAGGGATCGAAGCCCTCGCCAAGAGGCAACTGAGCAGCTTCACTGCTTGGTCCATCCTCAGCAGACCTCTTGCGGCCCGTCCCGCGCTAAGGATCGAAGCCCTCGCTAAGAGGCAACTGAGCAGCTTCACTACTCGGTCCATCCTTAGCAGGCCTCTTGCGGCCCGGCCCGCGCTAAGGATCGAAGCCCTCACCAAGAGGCAACCGGGCTCGCCATTTCTCGGTTATCCATGGATGGTAGTTCCCTACCCCGCAACGCCAGGGATCGAAGCCCTCGCCAAGAGGCAACTGAGCAGCTTCACTGCTCGGTCCATCCTTAGCAGGCCTCTTGTGGCCCGGCCCGCACTAAGGATCGAAGCCCTCGCCAAGAAGCAACCGGGCTTCCCCTTGCTCAGTTATCCCTGGCCGGTAGTTCCCTACCCCGCAACGCCAAGGATTGAAGACCTCGCCAAGAGGCAACTGAGCAGCTTCACTGCTCGGTCCATCCTTAGCAGGCCTCTTGCGGCCCGTCCCACGCTAAGGATCGAAGCCCTCGCCAAGAGGCAACCGGGCTCCCCCTTGCTTGGTTATCCCTGGCCGGTAGTTCCCTACCCCGCAACGCCAAGAATCGAAGCCCTCGCCAAGAGGCAACTGAGCAGCTTCACTGCTCGATCCGTCCTCAGCAAGCCTCTTGCGGCCCATCCCGCGCTAAGGATCGAAGCCCTCGCCAAGAGGCAACTGAGCAGCTTAATTGCTCGGTCCGTCCTCAGCAGGCCTCTTGCGGCCCATCTCGCCCCAGGGATCGAAGCCCTGGCCAAGAGGCAACTGAGCAACTTCACTGCTCGGTCCATCCTCAGCAGCCCGTCTCGTGCTAAGGATCGAAGCCCTCACCAAGAGGCAACCGGGCTCGCCCTTACTCGGTTATCCCTGGCTGGTAGTCCCCTGCCCCACAACGCCAGGGATCGAAGCCCTTGCCAAGAGGCAACTGAGCAGCTTCACTGCTCGGTCCATCCTTAGAAGGCCTCTTGCGGCCCGTCCCGCGCTAAGGATCGAAGCCCTCACCAAGAGGTAACCGGGCTCGCCCTTGCTCGGTTATCCCTGGCTAGTAGTTCCTTACCCTGCTACGCCAGGGATTGAAGCCCTCGCTAAAAGGCAACTAAGCAGCTTCACCTTACGGCCCCTCCTGCGCTAAGGATCAAAGCCCTCATCAGGAGGAAATCGGGCTTGCCCTTGCTCGGTTATCCCTGGCTGGTGGTTCTCTACCCCCACAACGCCAGAGATCAAAGCCCTTGCCAAGTGGCACCAGGCAGTAACCCTGCTCGGCCCGTCCTTAAGGATCAAAGCCCTCACCAAGAGGCACCGGGCAGCAATCCTGCTTGGCCCGTCCTTAGCAGGCCCCTTACGGCCCCTCCAGCGCTAAGGATCAAAGCCCTCATTAAGAGGCAATCGGGTTCGCTCTTGCTTGGTTATCCCCGGCTGGTAGTTCCCTACCCCACAACGCCAGAGATCAAAGCCCTCGCCAAGAGGTACCGGGCAATAACCCTGCTCGGCCCATCCTTAAGGATCAAAGCCCTCGCTAAGAGGCACCGGGAAGCAACCATGCTCGGCCCATCCTTAGCAGGCCCCTTACGGCCCCTCTCGTGCTAAGGATCTAAGCCCTCACCAAGAGGCAACCAGGCTCTCCCATGCTCGGTTATCCCTTGCGAGTAGCCTCCTGCCCATCAGACGCTGAGGATCTGAAGCCCTCCTCGCGAGGCCGCCGAGTTCCTTCCTGCTCGGCGCATCCCCAGCGGACAGCCTCCTACCCATCCGACGCTAAGGATCTGAAGCCCTCCTCATGAGCCCGCCCAGTTTCTTCCTGCTCGGCGCATCCCCAGCGGACAGCCTCCTACCCATCAGACGCTGAGAATCTGAAGCCCTCCTCACGAGGCTGCCGAGTTTCTCCCTGCTCGGCGCATCCCCAGCGGGCACCCTCCTGCCCATCAACGCGGTGGGCCCAAAGCCCTCCTCGTGAAGCCGCCGAGTAGCTTCCTGCTTGGCGCATCCTAGCTTCCTACCCTACAAAGACAGGGATCCAAAACCCGCCGAATAAACTTATACTCAACGCGCGATCAGCGCCTCAACTCCGGCAAAGGAAGGATACCGACCTTCCCATACTCGTCCTTCATTCGACTCATACTCGATGCGCGACAACACGAACGTTGTGCCGTTCCTGAACAATCCACCATGAGGAATTACGAGCGCCAAGCCGCACAGAAAGAACCAAGCAGTCCACTCTCGACTCGACCCACAAATACATCGGAACGAGAGTGGGGGGATAATGATGATGCTCAATAACCGTAATTCCTTATATCATGACACGTGGTGGATGACGTGT
The DNA here is from genome assembly GCA_030015575.1 of Agapanthus africanus. Classification (NCBI taxonomy): domain Eukaryota; kingdom Viridiplantae; phylum Streptophyta; class Magnoliopsida; order Asparagales; family Amaryllidaceae; genus Agapanthus; species Agapanthus africanus. Next base: position 941,583,656 of record CM057338.1, on the reverse strand, counting down.
CACATGCGTAAGTCAGTTAGGCCCCTGAGGGCCACGGAGGGGGAACCAGTGTGCTACAGTGGGAGGCTTCCCTCAAACCCTGTCTCTGAGGTTCAACCCACTCCTGTGCCCGCCTTACAAACAATCGTTGGCTCACCTCCGAACCCACTACGCAATCGGCCTCCTCGGCCCTCTTAGCTCATCTCCGGGCTACCGCGGAACCAAGATAGCTTAGCCTCCCGCTCTTCCCCGAGCCTCCCGCCGAGCTCACTTTCCTCAGTCTCATCGCCGACCAACGGCACCTATCGCAGGCGCAACTGCCTCACCTCCGCAAATCTCGCCATGCGCGAAATGTCCGCCGGTCACGTCCCGCGTTCTACGTAATCACGACCCCCCCATTAACGAGCCTGTCTCGTCATTAATGTAGGATCCCTCCTATCACGCGGGCGTGACGCCGGGACCGTAAGGGCCAGCGAGATTCTTGCGCCTGCCTGCCTGTTGCCACCACTATATAAACCCCTCTCTCAGATGGTTCAAGTAGGTGATTCTTTCCCCACTAGGTCGTTACTCTTCTCAAATATCCAGTCTAACTTGATCGTCGGAGGGTCCTCGGTGGTATAACCACCCCGGGACTTCCTTCCAGGTAGCTCGAACTCAACCACCTCAAACCCATTGAGATCCACACGCTTTAGGAAGCAACCTCCAACTCAATCTCAGCCGTCCATCATCGCTGACAGCAGATCTACGGAAGGTAACATCTTGACGTGATCCGACACACGTCAGTTTTTCACATGGGATACGAAAAATATTTTCTAAAGGGTTATGCTATACATTTTGGTAAGCTAGATTTTAGATTTTCCTACCTTTTTTTCTTTGGGCAACTACTAAAGAGAACAGAAACAAGCGCATATGTTGTAACTAGGCAAATATATGTTTTTCTTTGTACTAGATAAATTTAATTGGTTGAGTGAATGTAATTCCCAATGGATTTTATACCTTTGATATCTTAAACCTATTTGATAGAGCTTCGATTCTTCTTCAGATGTTGTCCTCCGTCGATCCTGCGATGGTGATCTTGAACGGCTATGATTTGATTCTAGAGTTGTTGGGTGGGGATCTCAATGGGTTGGTGTTGGACGCCGAGCTACCTGCAAAGAAGTCCCGGGGTGGGTGACCACCGTGGAACCCTCCGACGATCAAGTTAGAGCCGAGGAATAGGAGCAGAGTAGCGGTGTATTAAGACAATTCGAGTTACCTGAGTCGTCTGAGAGAGGGGTTTATATAGTGGTCGCATGGAGCGAGCCGGTGTGGGATCATCGCCGTCAGTTACGCCCTTACGTTATGCTCGCGTGATTGGCGGGATATGCCCACTAATGGAGGAATGCGCTAGCGTGGGACGCGGGACGTGGAGCGGTGGATATCTCACTTCGGCGAGATATGTGGAGCCGTTGCGAAGGCGCTTGGGTTCCGTTCTCTCGGTTGATCGGGAAAGCCGAGAAAGCTCGGCCTGTCAGATGGCTCGGAGGCGAGCAAAGGAAGCCGAGGAAGCTCGGTCTGTCAGAAGGCTCGGAGACGAGCTGGGAGGCCGAGGAAGCTCGGCATGTCAGAAAGCTCGAAAACAAGCGGGGAGGCCGAGGAAGCTCGGTCTGTCGGACAGCTCGGAGACGAGTAGGGAGGCTAAGGAAGCTTGCTGGACTACTCGGAGGGGAGCTGTTGGCTGCTTGCTTGACGGGTATGGAAGGTACTCAGGGAGGTCCCTGATAGGTCGGGTGTGTTCTTGGAGACGAAGTCTCGAGGTACGTTCTCAAAGCATCATACTTACTCTAGCTCCGTAGCCCTTGGGACACGTCATCTGCTACGTGTCATGATCTGGGGAATTCCCACTTCTGAGCATCATCATTAGCCTCCCACTCTCGTTCCGACCTATTTATGGGTTTGGCCGAGAGTGGCATGTTCGGTTTTCTTCTGCTCAGTTTGGTGCCAAAAATCGTAGTGTGGATTGCCCGGAAACGACATGGCGTTTGGTGGTTTGCGTCGTTTCGATCTTTGGGTCCACATGGCATCTCACCGTGCGCCTAAATTTTCGGGTGTAACCTCGATGGTGTCAGCGGATCAGCGAAATGATTGCGCTTCGAGTATGAGTCGAACAATAGCCAAGTTTGAATAGGTCGGCGTCACTCCATTCTACCCGGTCGCCTCGCGATGAGGGCTTTGGATCCCACAGCGTTTGTTGTGCAGGAAGCTACCCGCTGTGGATGGGCAGGGCATGAATCTGCCCAGCGGCCTCATGATGAAGGCTTTGGGTCCACTTCTTTGTTGGGCAGGAATTTACCCACTGCGGAAGGGCCGAGCAGGAAGCTACCCGGCGGCCTCGTGGTGAGGGCTTTAGACCCACAGCGTTGTTGGGCAGGAAGCTACCCACTGCGGATGGACCGAGCAGGAAGCTATTTGGTGGCCTTATGATGAGGTCTTTAGATCCACAGCGTTTGTTGGGCAGGAAGCTACCCGTTGTAGATGGGGCAGAGCAGGAATCTGCCCAGCGGCCTCGTGAGGAGGGCTTTATATCCACTTCTTTGTTGGGCAGGAATTTACCTACTGCGGATGGACCGAGCAGAAAAATACCCAGCCGCCTCGTAGTGAGGGCTTTAGATCCACAACGTTGTTGGACAGGAAGCTACCCACTGCGGATGGACCGAGCAGGAGGCTACTCGGCCGCCTCGTGATGAGGGCTTTGGATCCACAGCGTTGTTGGGCAGGAAGCTATCCGCTCGTGGATGGATCGAGCAGGAATTTGCTCGGCGGCCTCGTGATGAGGGCTTTAGATCCATAGCGTTGTTGGGCAGGAACCAACCGGCTGTGGATGAGCCGAGCAGGAAGCTACTCGGTGGCCTCATGATGAGAGCTTTAGATCCACGGCGTTTGTTGGGTAGGAAGCTACCCACTGCGGATGGACCGAGCAAGAATTTGCTTGGCGGCCTCATGAGGAGAGCTTTCGATCCACAGCGTTGTTGGGCAGGAATCTACCTGCTGCAGATGGACCAGCAGGAAATTGCTCGGCGGCCTCATGATGAGGGCTTTCGATCCGCAGCGTTGTTGGAGAGGAATCTACCCGCTGCAGATGAACCGAGCAGGAATTTGCTCGGCGGCCTTGTGATGAGGGCTTTTGATCCACAGTTTTGTTGGACAGGAATCTACCCGCTGCAGATGGGCCAATAGGAAATTGCTCGGCGTCCTCGTGATGAGGGCTCTCGATCCACAGCGTTGTTGGGCAGAAATCTACTCGCTGCAGATGGGCCAACAGGAAGACATTCGTCGGCCCTACAGGGAGTATTAGCATGGAAATAAAGAGAAATAGTTCAGATTGCAGGGAAATAAGAATGTTTATTATTAAATAAAATACAGATTATGTGATTCAGTTTAAATTCTCCTGCATTGAATGACCGGTTTTGGTAGGTGTCCTTGTTGCTCGGACTTGGGTCAGTCGGCGATGACCATGATCTGTCCGATCGTCAGCTCTCTGTCTTTAATTTGATCGGCTTGCCCCCTATCTGCTTGACGTTTATCTCGCAGGTACTTTGCCAAGTGACCGGAATGGATCAACTTCTTGATGTAATCGCGCAGCCGTTTACAATCCTCGGTCGGATGTCCTCGCGTCCGATCATAAGCGCAATACAGGCCTCGAAGCTGTTTGCCCGTCCATCGGGTAGCTGGCGGGATCCTGAAGAACTCTTCACTCTTAGCTTCCTCCAACAGCTCGGTCTGGGAAATGTTTAGAGGAGTGTACTCCTGAAATCTTGGGAAGTAAGGTTTCGGGCGATCATCTTTCCTTTTCTCTTCCTTTTCCCTCTCTTCCAGTCAGCTTGGTCGCCTCCGGGCATGTTGGAGTTCACCTTGGACTCAAGTTAGATTTCTCGCTCGGTCCACGCTTTCACTTCGGCCACGGTGTTAGGTTGCGCCAATGCAAAAGAGCGGAGCCATTCTTTGTGCCTAAGACTCGACCTCAGCGCGGTGATGACCGTTTCGTCACGGTGCTCGGGTACCTCTAGGAGGGCATTGTAGAAGCGGGTGACATACCCTTTGAATGATTCCTTGTCTCGGCTCTTGACGGTGAATAAGTAGTCGACTATCTTCTTCTACCGTCGGTTGCCGACGAAATGACCGAGAAATTGGGTAGCCAGCTCGTCAAAGGTGGAGATGGAGCACGGTGCAAGCCCCCGGAACCAGTCCCGGCCAGCCCGGATTAGCGTAGTGGGGAAAGCTCGGCATTGAGCCGCATCCGAGTTATCTTGGAAGCTCATGCCCGCTGTAAATGCGTCCAAGTGGTCCTTCGGGTCAGATTTCCCATCAAAGAGGGCCACTTTGGACGGCTTGTTCCTGGACAAAACGTGCTCGGCCAGTAGCTCTTCTGTAAAGGGCTTTGTGAGTGGATCGGTGGAATATCGGGCCTCTTCGTTGAACTTTTGGCCATCTCGTCGTATGCCTTCGATTTCTTTTCAATGGCTTCCAGCCGGTGGTAGTACCCAGAGGATTCAGCACAGTCGGAGTGGCGGCTATCCCCACTCCAGGTCTGCACGGCAGTGCGGCTTCGATTCCATTCTATTAGATTTCTTACATCCTCGGGCGAGGCCCTTCTTGAGTAATCCTGACGTTCTCCGCGTGCACGGCCTCGGCAGGAGTGGGGGTTTCGGTTGTGCCTGGAAGCAGGCGAACTGACCGACATCTCCTCAGGGGGTGTGAGCGCGCGGCGGGTGTTGGAGCAACGGCCTAGTCTCCCCTGAGATCGGGGTGTGGGGCTGTCCGGCATCCAGCGGGTTATGGAATCATTCGCCGCATGTGGGTCATGGTAGCCGGAGTTGGCACGCCGGCGCTCGATGACGTTGAGGTGAGCGTGGGTGAGATCGAGGGCCTAAGCATAGCCATCCGTCCTTCTGCGGACATTGTTATCCCAGGGAGGGGGAGTCACGCTGTGGTGGGCAGGGCCCACCGCTTGAACATGGATGAGGGCATCTACCAGTGTCGTAATCCAGTCTATCCGGACGGACAAGACATGGATGGCATTAGGAGTGGGAGGCGAGCGGCTCCCTCCTCCGTTCTGGCGGCTCGTATTAGGATCATTGCGGTCGTCGCTCGCCATTGGATCGGGGGCAGAAGTTCAACTTTTTGTTGGTGGAACAAAATAAGTCTTTCATTCACACAGACGGCACCAACCGATGGAGCTTCGGTTCTCCTTCATATGCTGTCCTCTGTCGATCCTGCGATGGTGATCTTGGACGGCTGTGATTTGGTTCTAGAGTTGTTGGGTGTGGATCTCAATGGGTTTGTAACACCTGAGTTTGTGTTTAGTGGTAATTGTGTGTTAATGTGGGGTTTTTGGTAAAAAGTTTACCAAAATGGCTTTTAAATATTTTATCTGGTTTTAAGGATATTTTATCGGAATTTTATCTGGAATGCACACACTTGTACATGTTAACTTGGGTTAAGTCTAAGGTTGCCTTGTTTAGCCAACCATGATGGGTTAACCATTTGGTTATGTTAATTGGGTTAGTTAGGGTTTTGGTTTTGGTTAAGGTGATTAGGTTGGGGTTGACTTGTGTAGGGAGAGAGTGAGCCATGATGGCTTGTGCAAGCTAGCATGTTTTAAGAGTGAGAAAGAGGTGGCTAGGGTATGCCATGATCTATATCATTCTTCAATATCCTCTGTGCTCTTTCACACCCCCTCTCACCCATACCACTCCCTCTCATCACTCACATCCTACCCTCACATCTCCCACTCTCACACTCTACCATACTACAACCCTTCACCCAACATCAGCCACACTACAACAGCATCATCATCTGCTGCATCAGCAGCCCAACCCTATCCTATCAACAGCCCCCAATATCCACAGCCCAACACACAACTTCAGCCACCAAAACTGCTCAACAGCAGCTGACACATCAGCCACCATCAACAGCAACAGTAACATCAGCCAAGACAGCAGCACAACTTCAGCCCAATTTTCATCACATCAGCTGCAACACCATCAACCCATATCAACACATCAGCAACTACATCTCTCACAACTCACACCACACCATCATAAACACACCATCACAACACCAATACAACAGCTTCAGCACCTTTGCAAAACAACCACAAAATAACTTCAGCCACAGCAGCAGTTTAAGCCCAGAAACCGGCATCAGCATCTACTGCAACAGCAGCTGATATATCACCACTAGCCCTAGCATCATTGCAACAATACCATCAACACTTCACCATAAATACAACAAACCCTTTCTTCTGCTGCTGTTGCAACGCTAACACAGAAAAAAATATATAACAACAGCAGCAGCATCAGCCAAGATCAGTGGCAGTAGCAGCAGGGCAACACTTCAGCAACTTTGAAGCACTTCAGCAGCACACACACTTCCTCCTTCTTCCCTTCTCCTTCATTCTAGGACCCTTTGAGGTATAATCTCACAACCCAACTCCTATCTTGTTAAGTTATAGTTGTTTAGCAGAATTTAGTGTTATATTTAAGATCTAGTGCTAGTTTTAGTGATTTTGAGTGAGATGTGGCCAAGAGATGGTTCTGAATGTTAGTATAGCCTTATTACGTGTATTTGAGACTAGTCTAACTAAGATTACCCCAGATTTCCAGTCGGTTACCTGAAAGTTTCGACTTGGCGTATTTTAGGGATTTTGTCAATTTTGTGACCTTTCTGGTATTTGCTTCAACCCGAGACCTCCTAAAATAAATTTGACTTGGCAGTATGCTGTGCAGACACTCTGGAACCATCCCACAAAACGCTAGCCCCAACCACCGTAACCCGGCCGCAGATAAATTCCCCCTGGCCGCAATTTGCGGACAGAGTAGGAGGAAATCCCCTCGTTTTGCGTGCACAGCCCTTTTACCTGTAAACTTGACCCTGGGTATGTATAGTTTTGTCTGGCCCCAACCAGGATAGAATCTGGGTTGATTTTCTTGAGTTGGCGCGTGATTTACGACTTGTTTTCGTATGGATTTTGGTATTCGATGATTCGTTTCTGTCGGGTGGCGTTTGAACGCTAACAGCAGAGGGATATTGGCTGTGTTTGCACGCGAGGCCACAGGTTCTTACCTATGGGCGTAGCGTGCACCATTTTGGTTTCCGACATGGTTTTCATGTACTCCAGCGTTTGTGATATTCTAGTAGGTACCCACTGTTTACCCCAATCAGAGCAAAGCTCTGTTCAAATTCCAAGGCGGGAGATGAAACAACGCTTTCGATTCCGCCAAATCAGAGCAAAGCTCTACTTTGAAAATTTAAATTTTAATAAATGAAGCGACGTTTCAAATTCTTTGCGCTGCGCGCAACGCGCCACGTGTCGAAAGCTGATACGCTAGCGCAGCGCCCAAGGCAGCACGCCCAATCAGAGCAAAGCACTATTTAAAGCAAAATTAAAAGAAGCAACGCTTCAGTTGCGCAAGCACTGCGCTGCGTGACACGTGTCAGCGCAGATGCGCTAGCGCAGTTGCGCTGCGCTCTGCGCTGCGCGACACGTGTCAGCGCAGTTGCGCTGCGCTCTGCGTGTCACGCGCTGGGCATTTGCGCCAAACAGAATTAAGATTTTAAAGAAATCTTTCTGTTCTTATTAAAACAAGAAGATTTTCTTCTGTAAAACAGAGGCCCTTGGATCAAAGATCCAACGGCGGGGAAAATTCCCGAAATCACTCAGAGAAAGATCTCTTTAACTAATTTATGGGCACTATAAAAAGGACCCTAGACCTCAATTCAAAGGCATCAACATTTTTGTGAGAAATCAAAAATTTCAAGCAGAGAGAACTCTGAAGAAATTCCAAGAAAAAAAAAGAAAGGTAAAAGACCTTTTAGATAGAAGAATTTCTTCTGATAAATCATTGATCTAAAAACAAGATCAACGATCTTTAATAAAAAACAAAATAAAAACAGTACTTTGCACTTTTTATGAAACTCTGGTTCCTGAAATAAGAAAAAACTTGTTTTTCTTTGATCTGAATTAGATCAAGAAATCAAATAGTGCTTTGCACTTGTAAATCTGCACCGTTGCGCTCTTGGGTTGGCGTAAGCCACCAGAGAGCGCCACGTGTCAGTATCTGAACCATTTGGCTATGCGCTTTTGAAATAGAGCCTTACTATCTGAAACTAACGCAACTCACTACAGCGCGCCACGTGTCAGCAGCGCAGGCGCAGCACACTGGCGCAGCGCACTGCGCTTGCATGACACATGTCATCACCACAAGCGCTTGCGCTCTTTGATTGACGCAAAGCGCCTGACAAATGCAATGCATTTCTTTTGCTAAAGGGTCAGACCCAAGTCAAAATGACCTAGCAGGCCAAAGTAAATTGCAAAGCAATAAAAGGGCAGAGTCCAAATAAAATTGATCCCCTGCATCATTTATAAAAGGGTAGAGCCCAAGTAAATTGATGCTCTGCATCATTTATGGGCAGAGCCCAAACAAAAATAAAAATGCAATGCAATGCATTATTTAAAAATGGGCCAAGCCCTAGCACAGGCCTAATAGGCCAAAAACAAATAAAAGTGTTGAACTTTTTTTTAACTGGACTTAGCCCAATCGTGGCCGTAAGTCCTCAAATTAAATTGACTGAGCAAGACTGCTCTCCTAAATCAATTTACATCCGGTTCAAGGGTACATCTCCGAACTCCTCTGACACCTATCGTTGTAATCCTTCAACGACGTCAGAGAGGCGACGGGTCCCGACAACCATACATCAACACGAACTGTTGGGTCCTTAAACTCAGGAACTCATGCATCCTTAAACTAAAACACGGACTGTGGAGTCCTTAAACCCGTGGACTTATTCTTCCTTAAACTAAAACACGGACTGTGGGGTCCTTAAACCCGTGGACTTATGCGTCCTTAAACTAAAACACGGACTGTGGGGTCCTTAAACCCACGGACTTAAGCGTCCTTAAACTACTTATGGACCACCATGTCCCTAAACTGGAATATAGACAGCAATGTCCTTAAACTACCAATGGACCGCAATGCCCCTAAACTACCTATGGACCACTACGTCCCTAAATTGGAACAATAGAGCTCCCAAATGCTCTTTTGTCGGATCTAAACGATCCCGTTTAAGTTGATCTTAGCCTCAAATATGGCCAACGTATCCTTAAACATTCAAACAGACTTTAGTCCCAAATTGGACTATAAGACCCCCAATAAACTTTGGTTCAAGGGTACATCTCCGAACTCCTCTGACACATGTCGTTGTAATCCTTCAATGTTGTCAGAGAGGTGACGGGTCCCGACGGCCATATATTAAATGGACCACTACGTCCTTAAACTGGAAATGGATCTAGACGATCCCGTTAAGTTGATCTTAGTCTCAAATCAGACTAACGTATCCTTAACGAACGTTTAAGTTGATCTTAGTCTCAAATGCGGCTAACGTATCCTTAAACTAAAAACATCAAACCCAAATCTAAGTAAATACGGATTTGGATAAATCTACGTCCTACGGGCGACGGCATTACTCAGTCTCCGTATACAATCCACGGGCAACCACAAACAAAACAAACACCCACGACACGAAGTGAAATTCTGGAGAAAGAGAAAGTTGTTACCGCGACGCGGTAACGTAATTAACTGCAGGGGCTTGCGCCTGCAGGGAAAAGCGTCCCCACAATCAAAAACCCCTCAAGCGAGGGGGAATCTGACGAAGTCTGCAATATCGGCCGCATCCGTCTAAACCTCCGATATACGGTGCCATAAATCAACTTGGCATCTTCAGAGAGGTAGACGGATAAAACCATATAGCATCTGCCCCGAATCTCAGGCCAGACATCCTCACGTCGTCGGCCGCCGTTCAGAGGGGAACAGATTCTGGCATGCCCGGTGGGACCTTTTCCTCTTTCCACTCCACACTTCGTGTGTCGTCTTCGCGAACCAATCGCAGTTCATTAACGATTGCCTCTGGATTTTCAAGTTACTAAGATTTGGTCTTTTGTCTGGTACAGAACTCAAGCATCAATGGCCTCTAACTGCACCAACTGCTCGAAGTGTCACTGCAACGGATGCTCCGCCTCACCTCAAGGTGTAGCATATGGGCCCCAAGCGGCCTCCTTCCTCGCTCTACCAGTAGAACAGGTGACCCAGGCCACCACCGGCCTATTTTTCGGGAACATGATCCCACCTACAAGCTTCTCTATGCCAATACCTGCACCGGAAGTGAACAAGAAGTCGGTCTTCGACCGGCTCACTGCTACGACGGCCTCTGTCAACAGGTTGCCCACTACCAAACCAACAGCCTCTGTTTTCGCCAGGCTGGATCAGAACTCTAAATTGGCTGTCCTAAGGAAGGCAATAACTGTTGCTCCAGAAGTCGTCAAGGCGGCTTCCCCTGTCAAAGAGTCAGTCTTTTCAAGACTGACGATTCCTGCTCCTGCCCCTACTCGAGGATCTGTCTTTGACAGATTGAATATCACCCCTCAAAGGACAACCTCAGTCTTTAAGAGGTTAACACCAACGGCGTCTCATCCGGACAGGGGGCAAAAAGAAGCTGTCTCTATCTCTGAGCCAGTCCCAACGGCTCGTCATGCTCGACGTCGCCATTGGCGACGAGTAAGGAAGGCAGGGGGCAACTTCCCCTCAGGGTTAACTCCACCTGCTCCAGTGGTGGAAGTCAACGTTGCTGTTCCAACTGGGAACAGCTTCGAACTGCTAAGGAGCGTGCGTAAGAACTCCCCAACCGCTAGACTGAAAAGATCTCCTCAACCTGCGGAGAGAGTTCCGAAAACGGAGCAGGAGCAGCCTCCTCAACGGCTGTCCTAAAAAATATACAAGGTTTGGCAGAGGGTTCAAGGCTCCGTAATTGACCCAGAGCATTCTCGTCAGCAGAAAAAGGCGAAGGTGCAAGAAGAAAAAGAAACGTCCGGACAAACAGCAGAGGACGACCACCGCCTGGGTGCCCACAACAACGGCCCCTCCAACTTCGACGGCCTACAAAAGAAGAAGGCCGGAGAAAACCCCGCACCCGCGGCAAATGCCAAAGGTGGTGAACCCAAACGCCCTAGGTCTGGGGGCATGGTAATTCATACAGTCTATATGGCGTCTGGTAAAGAGGACAGCCGCATATCAACAGGTCATAGACCGCTCACGCGATCGATGACCAAAGCACAGGAGCAGCAGCAGAAGCTCCACGAGATGATGAACGCTATGGCCGCACTTACTGGGCCAAAAGAAAAGCCTGAAACGTCCTCGGATGAACGCCAAGAGCAAGAAACCGACGCCGAATTCCTTCGTCGAATATTGGAGAAGAAGGATAAAGAGGCTGCTGAACAAGCAGCCAACATAAAGCGTATGGGCCTCCTGTTCTAAGACGTGGTAGGGATGATGATCCAGCAAGATCCCCCGGCCGAAGATCCCCCGATCATCCTTGAAGATGATAGGGAAGAAACGTCGAATCCTCCTCCGGCTCTGTCAACAGCCAAAGAGGAGTCAATCTCCAAAGCCGACCTGGACGAATATATAGCTCAGCAGATTCGGGTTCATCAAACGACTGAAGCAGCGGGTCAGGTCGTAAAAATGGGGCGACCGTATCCGGGCTGGTACAACCAGATCAAGTACCTGTCGGGTTATACGATACCAAAATTCCATGTGTATAAGGGGACTGGCAATCCCCACCAGCATGTTGCCCAGTTCAGGGCGCTTTGCGGCAATACCGACGGTGATGATAAATTGTTACTCCGCCAATTCGTTGGTAGGTTGTCAGATACAGCGTTCGAGTGGTATTCCGAGCTCACGAACGACTCTATCAAGACCTTTGCTGAAATGGAACTGCTGGTTACCCAACGCTTCGCGAGTGCCAGCGAGCGTACCCCGATAACGACATTGATCAATGCCAGGGTGAAGCCGGGTGAGACATGGGTCCAATATGCTATACGGTGGCGGAATTTATGGTCAAAATGCGAACAACGCATTGAACAAGCTCCTGCAGTGGGTATGTTTATGGGAACCCTCGATCCATAAGCAACCATCTCGCAATTTATGATGTTCTTCAAGCCGACCACCTTCCAGGCGCTAATCGACAAGCTGGAGCAAATGGATCAGATGGGCCATAAACCTCCTCTTCCAAAGCCGGACTCCCGAAATGACAAGGGAAAGGGAAAAGCGATCGTTGTCGCTAACGCTCAACAACAGCCGAGTAACTCGAAGCCAGTTGTTCGTCAAAATAATATGCGCCTGTACGTAGCCCTTGAGGAGAGGATGGGACGTCCTTACTTGTTTCCCCGAGATAAAACGAGAAGGTTATTCGAGCTGGCGTTGCGCAACCGACTTATAAATCTGCCGGATCCAAAACGTCCGTCGCAACCAAGTGATGTGAATGAGCCCAACTACTGTCCTTATCATCGAGTACTGGGTCATCCGATCGAAGATTGTTACGTCTTCAAAAATTGGCTCGAAGACCAGTACCGACAGGGCAAGTTCGTGTTATCTGACAAATGGAAGGTGAATCCCCCGCAGCCCCATACCTCTAAGGGAATGAATACGCCGGGGGCAACATGCTCTGTCGTTGAAGAAGCTCTTTAGAAGGTTGTATTATCAGCCAAGACAAAGAGAATGCTAAATGATCTTCAGGTGTGCCCAGCGATCAAGTGGAAGAACCCGTTGGAACCGCAGGTCATTGAAGGGATGTTGAAGCCACGACCAACTCTAAAGACCGATAGTGGTGGCTCAAGCACTCGCAACCAGCCGTCAAAATCTTCAAAGAAGAAGAAAAAGAAGTCAAAGAAGCCCGTGAAGCCTGGCGACAAGCGCACGGACTTGCAAAAACAAATTGACGCGCTGGAGGAATACAACCGGAAGGCACGGACTCCCATTACATTCCAAGAGTTCCTCAACTACGTCTTTCAAGAGGAAGATGAGGGTGATAGTTCGTCGGACGAATCCGAGGAATATGTGGCGAGCTGTCATATGATTTCCCATTCGCTCACGAACGATGAGGAGACTCCTTGTACTGAAAAGCCAGGGGCAGATCCTGAACCAAAAATTTCGGGGCCGTCGGATGAAGTAATTGACGCATTCCTTAATGAAGCTCTCTTAAAAAGTAAAGCTGATCGGGAGCACGAGGCGGTCATATTCGAAAAGGCCAAACGCCGACGCCTTGACGAAAAAATTGAGATACTCCCGCTGGAGTAAAGCACACCCACTGCGGATAAAATCAAATTCATGATGAGGAAGAGGTTTGCTAAAGCCGTGTCAATGGGTACGAAGCTACCATCCTCCGAGGGAAGCGTTACTGGTGAAGCGGAAATGCACCCCTCTTATTGCTTATATCATCAGAAGGTTTCGCACCCCACTCAAGAGTGCAAAGCTTTCGATAGATGGTGGTAAGGATACGTTGCTCACCGGCAACATTTTAAGCGGGAAAAGCACATGACCCACCGAGAGCAGAACGGTATGACCGAAGCGCTTAACAGAACTACCGGCAATTGTCACATGGTCAATGCCGGAGGATCACAAGTGCTCACATTTGGGAGCGATTCCGACGAGGAGCTGGCTATTATCCCCCTCTTTAAAGAATCCACTTCGAGAAAAGAAGAAGAACCGAAGATTTGTTAGAATATCCGGCTGCGTAATCGCACGCTGCCCGAAAAGAATCTCGGACCCCCAAACAAAAATGATAAAGGGAAAGAAAAGGTCTCTGAGGACATCGCCCTAGATGACCAAGTCATGGAAGAGCTAGCTGCCAAAGACCCGCCGAAGAAAAATAAGGTGGATTACAACGTCTTAGCACATCTGAGGAAGCTACCCTCGCAGCTCAGCATTCTTGATGCCCTTTTACTATCAAAGGAAGCAAGAGAGTCGTTGATTAAGGCACTATAGGACCCAGAACAATTCCAAGCTTTCCTGACTGAAGAAAAGATAAATGATGAATTGGAGGAAGTGCACACGGCAGATGTCGCTTTTGGTGATGAAGACCTTCTCCTTGGGACGTATGAACACAATCACCCCCTTTATGTCTTAGGATACTGCCACGATATAAAGATAGGCAAAATCCTGATCGACAATGGATCCTCCGTTAACTTCCTCAATGTTCGGGTGTTAAAAGAAATCTGCATGAGCGTCCAGCACCTTGCTCGGGATAAGATTACCATCTCCGGGTTCGACTCCCAATCGTCAAGAACTCTTGGGTCTGTGATACTGACGCTACGCTTCGGGTTACTCATCACGGACATTAAGTTCCACGTCATAGACGCCAATACATGCTACAACGCTCTGCTCGGCCGACCGTGGTTACACAAGTACAACGTCATCCCTTCTACACAACATCAGTGTATGAAGTATGCTAAGGATAGCCTCGAGTATACCGTGGCGGGAGAACTGAACCCGTTCTCCGTGAACGAGGTTCGCAAATACGAAGATGCCAAATACTTCTTACTGGATTTCGAAGACACGGAGAGGTGTCACAAGCCGGAGAATAAAGCTAATGCCACCATCCCTGTCTTCGGCAGTGATACCGAGAAGGAAGAGGAGATAGTGTATTCGGGTCCGCCCCAATACAACAAGCCAGGGCCACATGTTCTTACGTTTATCTTTGGTAGTGACTCGGAAGATGAGGTCCATGCTGTATTTCCCGCTCGACCCTCAATACAAGCGTCCGCTGATGAAGAGCAAAGTCTACAAGTTGCTATGGTGCCGCCTAAACACCGTAAAGAACTGGATGCACTTGATATTTACAAGGTAGAAGAGCTGCAAACGTTCTATATCCCTCCCAGGCGAGAAAGAGAAAAAGTAATTCTATTCTACCGCTGTAAAGAAACCAAAGTGGAGAAAGAAATCTGGTATGGCGCGGATCCTACGCTCGACAGGCTTCAGCCTATCCGTCTTCCCAGATATTATACGAAAGGTTTGAAAAAGCTGCTGAAACGCCAGGAGATATCCTTCAAGCAGACCGTTCGAAAAGCCAAGTTCTATGACAAAGTCTGGAACGTTCCCGGGACTCAACGCAAACTGCCCAATGGAAGAATGGAGACAAAAGGGCTTGGATACATCCGGTCAAAGAAACGAGAGCTACTACACGGCTGCTACGTCGTGTATGACTTTGATGAAGAAGCGGATGCTCAATGAGAGGGCGCTAATCCTGAACCAGTGAAAGTTCCAAATGAAAAAGTGCACAATCCGTCGTTCGAAGAACAAATGGACAAATTTATAAGGGAAGCTGGTCAAAAAGTCCGAGACGACCATAACCGCGAAATGGCCATCTACGAGAAAACCAAAACGCAACTCCTCCTTCAACAGGCCGTTAAAGATGAAAGTGCCGCCCCCTGTCAACCTATTATAAAAAAGGCTCGACGCAGAGGCAGAAACAAGTCGAAATGCGAAAAAGACGCTCAACAACAACGAAGCGGGGCTAAGAGGCCACGCGAACGAAAATCAAGCGGTTCCGATCTATCCCTTATGAGAAAAATGGGTCGAGCGTACTCTTTTCCTCAAGACAAGACGAAGAAAATACTCGACCTCGCTTTAAAACATCATATGCTTACACTGCCGAAGTCTAAATACCCCGAACAAGCCTCTCACCCGGACTATTTCCCTTATCACCGAGTAATAGGGCATCTTCTCGAAGACTGCTTCACCTTCAAGAATTGGGTCGAAGATCGGTATCAATTTGGCAAATTCACTCTGTCTGACAACTGGAGGGTAGCGCCGCCACAGAGGCATGAACCGAAGGCCATGTAAGAAAAACCAGTCCCACATTGGGATTGGAGGCGAATTCGTACTTGTCACATGATAACAATATCAAAGGAAGAACCCGAGAACATGGATGGCCTTCCTTGGTGCTTTGAAAACAGCAACGACGAGGTGATCTCAGAGTTCTCACCTGCTCCGAAAGAGCTGGAGGATGGAATACATACCACAGCAGATAACCTCAAGAAAATTGAGTTGGGGATGGTGGACGACCCGCGACCGACATTTATCAGCGACCTGCTGTCTGAAGAAAGGGTGGCTGCATTAAAAAACGTCCTTGTACAGTATAAAGATTGCATCGCATGGAACTATTCTGAGATGCCAGGACTAGATCCAGAAGTTGCTGTGCATAAATTGGCGATATCCCCGGACGTCAAGCCAGTCAAACAGGCGCCGAGAAGAATGCAGCTCGAGCTTGAGATGAACATCAACGCCGAGGTTAAGAAGCTAATCGACTCTGGCTTTATCCAGGAAGTCCAGTATCCCAAGTGAATCGCCAACATCGTCCCAGTGATGAAGAAAAATGGGACAGTGTGCATATGCGTGGATTTCCGGGATCTCAATAAAGCTTGCCAGAAAGACATTTCCCAATGCCAGTCACCGAACTGATGATAGACAATACGTCCACTCATGAGGTTTTCTCCTTCATGGATGGCTTATCAAGGTATAATCAAATAAAGATGCATCCCGAAGACCAGAAGCACACTGCCTTCAGGACTCCTTTGGGTATATTCTGCTACAAGGTGATGCCCTTCGGTTTAAAGAACGCCGGTGCTACTTACAAGAGAGCCATGACGCAGATCTTTGATGACCTTATACACGAAATCGTCGAATGCTATATCGACGATCTCATGGTTAAAAGCAAATCATACGAGGAACATCTTGAGCATCTAAAGACTGTATTACGACGCCTTCGACAGTACAACTTGAAAATGAACCCTCTCAAGTGTGCATTCGGAGTTTCTTCGGGCAAATTCCTGGGATTCATCGTCCGACACCGAGGTATCGAAATAGATCCGTCTAAGATCAAGACGATCATAGAAATGCCTCCGCCAAGAACCCTCAAACAGTTGCGGTCTCTCCAGGGGAAGCTCACATACATACGGCGATTTATAGCCAATCTTTCAGGCAAGTGCCGTCCTTACAGCCACCTGATGAAGAAGGGAACTCCATTCGTCTGGGATAAAAAATGCCAGGGCGCACTGGACGAGATTAAACAGTACCTGCAGAACCCGCCAGTTTTGGCTGCTCCGGTTAAGGGAAAGCCTCTCATTCCTTACACAACCGCCCTCGAAGGTTCTTTAGGCGCATTATGGGCCCAAGAGAACGACCAAGGGAAGGAAAGAGCACTCTGCTACTTAAGTCGAGTTCTGCTGGGGGCAGAAAGCAACTATTCCCCCATTGAAAAACACTGTCTAGCATTGATCTTCGTGATAACAAAGCTCAGGCACTATGCATTGGCACATGAAGTTCGTCTCATTTCGAAGGTGGACCCTCTTAAATATTTGATGACAAAGGCCATATTGACAGGTCGACTCGCTAAATGGGCTCTGCTCTTGATGGAGTTCTCGATAACGTATCAACCTCTCAAGGCAATGAAAGGTCAGGCCATCGCCAACTTCCTTGCTGAGCACCCGATACCTGCCGATTCTCCTCTGAATTACGATTTGCCAGATGAACATGCGTTTGACGCGATCGACGGTGGTGATACCCAATAGGAACTCTGTTTTGATGGAGCGTCTTCCATGAAGAAGCACAAACAAAGTACGCCAATGATCAAATCAGGGATAAGCCTCATCTTCGTGACCCCACGAGGAGGAATAATGCGCTTCGCTTTCTCTTTAACAGAGCCGAGAACGAATAACGAAGCCGAATATGAAGCCTTGATAGCAGGTCTCGAGATCGCCATCGACATGGGGATTGAAAACCTCCTCATATACGGAGATTCTCAACTGGTCGTTAGTCAAGTAAACGGCTACTACCAAACGTGCAAACCGGAGTTGATAAAATACGGTGAAAAGGTGCAACAACTGTTGACCCAAATTCCCTCCTATACTTTGGAAAGCATACAGCGCGCGGAAAACAGCAAAGCAGACACGTTGGCCAAGCTCGCTAAAGAACTGGCTGACGAGAACCTCGATGACGTTAGAATCATGGTACAAAGCCGTCGGGTGCTTGCCCCAGCAGAAATACCTCCGAAATCATCCGAGGAAAAGGGAGCGACTGAGCAGATGACCTTACAAATAAAAGAACGAGAAAAGGTTGATGACTGGAGGGAAGTCTTCGTAGACTACTTTAAGTCCCATCGAATACCCGAAGATGCGTCCACAAGACATCAGCTCATGAAACGAGCTCTGTCTTTCACCTTCGTTAAGGATACTCTGTACAAGAGGTCATTTGATTCTCTGTGGCAGAGATGCCTAGGGCCTGACGAAGCGGAAAGGGTCGTTTAAGAAGTTCATGACGGACTCTGTGGTTCTCACCAAGCGGGCCCGAAGATGAAGTTGAAGATCAAACGGATAGGCTACTACTGGCCCACGATGATTCAGGACTGCCTCGAATATACGAAGCAATGCCACTCATGCCAAATCCATGGGGACTTCATCCACCAACATCCAAATCCATTACATCCAACGGTGGCTAGCTGGCCGTTCGAGATGTGGGGAACTAACATAGTCGGCCCTATCGAACCAGTATCGTCTAGAGGACATCGTTTTATCCTAACGACAACTGATTACTTCTCCAAATGGGCAGAAGTAGTACCGTTGAGGGATGTGAAGACGGAGAATATCCTCCATTTCTTCAAGACGCACGTCATATATCGGTTTGGAACGCCAAGACGGATCATCTCCGATAACGGGCCATCCTACAGAAGCCACAAGATCAGTCGCTTCGCACAGCAGCATAATATAGACTGGAGATATTCTTCAGTTTATAATCCGCGAGCTAATGGTCTAGCTGAAGCCTTCAACAAGACCCCGACGAAGATCATGAAGAAAACGGTGTCCCGAAATAAGAGAGACTGGCACGAGAGACTGCAAGAGGCTCTTTGGGCGTATCGAACTACGTTCAAGACGGCCACGAGCACAACGCCGTATGCGTTGGTATTTGGTACGGAAGAAGTACTCCCCTTCGAGATAGAGCTACCCTCTTTACGAGTGGCAGTCCACTACGAGTTGACGAACGAAGAAAATGCTAACCTTCGGCTTGAGGATCTTGATGCTCTTGAAGAAACACGGCACATAGCACAACAAAATCTGGAAGCTTATAAAGCAAAGATGACGCGCTCATATGAAAGATTGACCCGACCGAGGACATTCCGCCAAGGCGAACTTGTGCTAGTGGTCAAAAGGCCTATGATCCCCAATCACGCCAAGCGGGGAAAATTCGAGCCAAACTATGAAGGTCCCTACATCATAGATAAGGTCTACCAGGATGGGGCCTATCTACTCATGGACATGCACGGTGAAAGGCCTTTCAGGCCAATAAACGGTCGCTTCCTAAAGAGATACTACGCTTAATGAGCCGCAGCCTAGGTCAATGATAGATGACGACGACTATGTCCGCTCGCTATCTTCCTAAGCTCAAGCTTTATAAGCAGTATCCATCCTTCTTCATGATGGACTGAAACGTCCTTAAACTAATAGCGGACCGAAATGTCCTTAAACTACTACCGCAGCATCTTTAGGCTGACGAGAGGAATAAAAAATAATAATAAAAAATAATAATAAAAAAAATTATATAAATAAATAAAAACGGTATGTCCATAAGCAAAAAGGGCACAGATGAAAACCCAAAAGGGCTCCGTGAGTAAAAACAACAGGGCTACCGGCGAGTGTTCGTGAAAACCCGAAAGGGCGCGACCTCGTAAAAAAAAGAACAAAATAAAAAGAATAAAAAAAAGGGTATGTGCATAAGCAAAATGGGCACGGATGAAAACCTGAAAGGGCTCCGTGAGTAAAAAAACAGCAGGACTACCGGCGAGTGTTTGTGAAAACCCCAAAGGGCGCTACCTCGTTAAAAAAGACACTTATAAGGTCCTCTCGACCTTATAAGGAGAAACCACCCGCGTGAGATCCTTACGACACACAAGGGAGAAACACGCTTAGGAATCCCCACGATTCCTAAGGAGAAAATACACTTGCGAGATCCTCACGACTCGTAAGGAGAACTCTCTTATGGGACCCTCACGGCTCATAAGATTTGAAAGTCTTAAGTTACAGAGACCTAAACCTGTGCTTAAGCAACCCCCACAACTTCCAATATTGCCCTACAAGTGGCTCAATACTGGCCCTTGTATACAATCCATGGGCGTGAATAGACATTTCCCTAACCAAGTCCCATCCGAGACTAGGGATATGTACGCATGACGAACAACCCTTATAAGTCCTCTCGACTTACAAGGAGAAAATCCTCTTGTAGGATCCTTACGACTTACAGAGGAACAAACACTTAGGAATGCTCACGATTCCTAAGGAGAAAATACACCTACAAGATCCTCACGACTTGTAGGGAGAAATAACTTTGTGAGACCCTTACGGCTCATGAAGTCAAAAGCCTTAGTCGATAGGACGTTAACCCTGTTCGCTAAGCCACCTTTGGTCGACATCGATAGAGGCAAATGATGATTCGCTCCTGGCAATATCCCAGTTGTAGCGGTGCTGATGCCGAAATCGGTGCCTAATTCCAGGTTTATGGAGAAAAGCCAGTAGGCCGCACATGCATATGAAATAGCCGAAATGATGGGGCAGCTTGCAATAAAAAGCAACAAGAAAAAACGTATGCACACGAAATAGCCGAAATGATTGGGCAACTCGCAATAAAAAGCAGTGAGTAAAAATAAAATAAACATCCGAAATGATTGGGCTCCGCGAAAAATAGCCGAAATGATTGGGCAATCGCGACCTTCTCGATATAAAAGCTGAAATGATAGAGCATCGCGGAAATAAAACAAAAAAAATGATGATAAAACTTTGGCCCTACAGTTGAGATCACATCGATCCCTGTATACAACCCAAGGGCGCAAACGAAGAGGGAACCATACTTTCCCAACAAGGCTCCACCAGAAAACGAAGCCAAATCTCGACGGTTCATCCCAACCTCGAAGAAACCGGTGTCTTCGGCAAAATACCTCAACTCAGGGAAACCAGCATCCTTGATGAGAGCCTCCTGATTCGCGTCGACTCGCAGAGAAACCGGTGTCTCCGCGGGAAATTCTCGATTCGTTTCAACGCCAGGGAAACAAATAATCCTTGGCAAATACCTCAACTCAGGGAAACAAACATCCTTGACGAGAGCCTCCTGATCCACGTCGACTCGCAGAGCAACCAGTGTCTCCGTGGGAAATTCTCGACTCGTTTCAACACCAGGGAAACAAATAATCCTTGGCACCAAGGAAACAAATAATCCTTGGCAAATGACTCAACTCAGGGAAACAAACATCCTTGACGAGAGCCTCCTGATTCGCATCGACTCACAGAGCAACCAGTGTCTCCGTGGGAAATTCTCGATCCGTTTCAACGCCAGGGAAACAAATAATCCTTGGCAAATACCTCAATTCAGGGAAACAAATATCCTTGATGAGAGCCTCCTGATTCGCGTCGACTCGCGGAGCAACCAGTGTCTCCGTGGGAAATTCTCGGTCCGTTTCAACACCAGGGAAACAAATAATCCTTGGCAGATACCTCATTTCAGGGAAACAAATATCCTTGATGAGAGCCTCCTGATTCGCGTCGACTCGCAGAGCAACCAGTGTCTCCGTGGCAAATTCTCGATCCATTTCAACACCAAGGAAACAAATAATCCTTGGCAAATACCTCAATTCAGGGAAACAAACATCCTTGATGAGAGCCTCCTGATTCGCGTCGACTCGCAGAGCAACCAGTGTCTCCGTGGGAAATTCTCGATCCGTTTCAACACCAAGGAAACAAATAATCCTTGGCAAATACCTCAACTCAGGGAAACCAGCGTCCATGATGAGAGCCTCCTGATTCGCATCGACTTGCAGAGCAACCAGTGTCTCCGCGGGAAATTCTCTATTCGTTTCAACACCAAGGAAACAAATAATCCTTGGCAGATACCTCAATTCAGGGAAACAAACATCCTTGATGAGAGCCTCCTGATTCGCGTCGACTCGTAGAGCAACCAGTGTCTCCGTGGGAAATTCTCGATCCGTTTCAACACCAAGGAAACAAATAATCCTTGGCAAATACCTCAACTCAGGGAAACCAGCGTCCGTGACGAGAGCCTCCTGATTCGCATCGGCTCGCAGAGAAACCAGTGTCTCCGTGGGAAATTCTCGATCCGTTTCAATACTAAGGAAACAAATAATCCTTGGCAAATACCTCAACTCAGGGAAACCATCGTCCGTGACGAGAGCCTCCTGATTCGCATCGGCTCGCAGAGAAACCAGTGTCTCCGTGGGAAATTCCTGATTCGTCTCAACCTGCAAGATGAAGCCTCAGGCAGCAGGGATTAAAAAACTTGCTTCCTGAACAATAGGACCCTGCAAGTCGATCTAAAACGGTCTCTTGCATACTATTCACGGGTCTCACTCTCCAAAGTCGAGTTTCGACAAAGAGGGAAACAACCGCTTACGGGTCCTCTCGACTCGTAAGAGGGAAAAATTATCTTATAGGATCCTTACGAATTATAAGAGAAAACATACTTAGGAATCCTCACGATTCCTAAGGAGAAAATCCACCTATGAGATCCTCTCGATCCGTAGGGAGAAAAGTCTCTATGAGACCCTCACGGCTCATAGAGTTGAAAAGTCTTGGTCGGCAGATCTGAACCTGCGGCTTAAGCCATTGCTATTTCTTGAGGAAATCAAGATGCGTGCTCTATTATCTGTCAACCATGTTTACTAAGGAAACATGTGGATAATAAGAGAAAGAAGAAAGCGACAAAGAAAACATCTGATTGGCATTGGATTAAGCATTCGAGACACACTCATTCATGCACAGGCAAAAGACTCAGAACGAAAAATAAGACAAGCTCGGATAAAACTTTTCCATTAATATTGCCGAAAATTCTTACAATCATAAAACAATAAACGAGAAATATTATTACAATGGAATAACCTCAGATCCAGGGCACGGGTAGAGGAATTCAAAAGTAAGGCCATCCAGAGTTCTCCTGGCCTTTCTGATTAATCTTGTGCGCAGCCTCTTGCGCTCCTGTGTGTCAAGGTCTTCGGCGAGGCCCCCCAGTCTTCGATAAGCAGCGATTATCGTCGTCTGCTGAAAAATTTGATGCAGGATGTCGATAAGGCTATCCCGCCGCTTCTTCGAGATCAGTCCCGACAGGTACGCTGAATGTACCTTGTCTTCGGCATCATCCAGCGCATTGAGCGGTAGGGCCTCGTGGAACCCCGAGAGTGCTCTCCAGATTTCTCCCAGCACGACTTTCAAGAGAGCAGAACGGCGAGGGAGCAGCCAGCCGGCGCGTGCGTTCAGACGACCCATGACCTCTGCACATTGGGCGTCCGTAAACTCCTGGTTTTGTTGACGGCCCTGTGCATGGATATCCTCGTAAATAATGAATTCGTTCAGACTGTAGAGACGCACCGCCATAATGCCGGAAGGAAACATCATTGGAAGATTAGCAATGAGAAAAGTATAGGGAGTTAAAACTCCTCGAGAGCAATGCTCTATAGACAGGAGTGACACCCGTCAAAATCAGTTATGACGAGAATTTGAAGAAAATCCCATAAGAACATTGAGAGCTGTGCAAAAAAAAATGCTATCTTTAACTTCCAGGATCCATGAAGAATTTTTAAGAGTTCTTCTATATGATTTGGAAGGGGCAAAGCTCCATTAATGAATTAAGAACATCCAAGGAAAATCTTTTAGAGAGCAGAGCTCTATTATCGGAACCCTAATAGAGTCCCCTTTAGTTCTCTTTAGATCCTTTTAGATCTATAGAGCAAAGCTCTGCTAAGTGAAACCCTAAGTGGGTCCTCCTCAGTCCAAATTAATTTTTCACCTAAAATTCTCTAAAACTTAAACTTTTAAAGTGTTTAAGCAAAGGAACAAGGCTCTGTTAGTAAAACCCCAAAGGGGTTTTCTTTTAGATCAAAAGATCCAAGAGAGCAAGGCTCTATTAATTAAAATTAGTTTAATTCAAGATTAATTTTTACCTAAAAAGTTTCTTTTGATAAAAATCTAACTCTAAGAGTTCTTAAAGGCAAGAGCAGAGCTCTAGAGTTTTGAAGGTAAAAATCTTAAAGATGATGATCATCTGTGAAGGACCAAAGGTCCTATTTATAGGCATCAAATGCCCTTTCAACTTCAAAAAGCTGCCGCAACGATTGGAATTCTGCCACCGTTGCGCTCGCGTTTGGGGCCACGTAAGCGCAACGGTGGGGGGCATTTGTTTACCCCAATCAGAGCAAAACTCTGTTCAAATTCCAAGGCGTGAGATGAAGCAACGCTTCCGATTCCGCCCAATCAGACCAAAGCTCTACTTTGAAAATTTAAATTTTAATAAATGAAGCAACGCTTCGAATTCTTTGCGCTGCGCGCAATGCGCCACGTGTCGAAAGCTGATACGCTAGCGCAGCATCCAAGGCAGCGCGCCCAATCAGAGCAAACCTCTATTTAAAGCAAAATTAAAGGAAGCAACGCTTCAGTTGTGCAAGCACTACGCTGCGCGGCACGTGTCAGCGCAGTTGCGCTGCGCTTTACGCTGCACGACACGTGTCAGCGCAGATGCGCAAGCGCAGTTGCGCTGCGCTGTGCGCTGCTTGACACGTGTTACGCGCTGGGGCATTTGCGCCAAACAGAATTAAGATTTTAAAGAAATCTTTCTGTTCTTATTAAAACAAGAAGATTTTCTTCTGTAAAACAGAGGCCCTTAGATCAAAAGATCCAACGGTGGGGAAAATTCCCCGAATTACTTAGAGAAAGATCTCTTTAACTAATTTATGGGCACTATAAAAAGGACCCTAGACCTCAATTCAAAAGAATCAACATTTTTGTGAGAAATCAAAAATTTCAAGCAGAGAGAACTCTGAAGAAATTCCAAGAAAAAAAAAGAAAGGTAAAAGACCTTTTAGATAGAAGAATTTCTTCTGATAGATTATTGATCTAAAAACAAGATCAATGATCTTTAATAAAAATAAAAAATAAAAACAGTGCTTTGCACTTTTTATGAACCTCTGGTTCCTGAAATAAGAAAAAACTTGTTTTTCTTTTATCTGAATTAGATCAAGAAATCAAATAGTGCTTTGCACTTGTAAATCTGCACTGTTGCGCTCTTGGGTTAGCGCAAGCCACCAGAAAGCGCTCGCACTATGCACTTTTGAAATATAGCCTTGCACTCTGAAACTAGCGCAACTCACTACAGCGCGCCACGTGTCAGCAGCGCAAGCGCAGTGCACTGCGCTTGCATGACACGTGTCATCACCACAAGCGCTTGCGCTCTTTGATTGGTGCAAAGCGCCTGACAAATGCAATGCATTTCTTTTGCTAAAGGGCCAGGCCCAAGTCAAAAGACCTAGCAGGCCAAAGTAAATTGCAAGGCAATAAAAGGGCAGAGCCCAAGTAAATTGATGCTCTGCATCATTTATGGGCAGAGCCCAAACAAAAATAAAAAAGCAATGCAATGCATTATTTAAAAATGGGCCAAGCCAAGCCCTAGCACAGGCCTAATAGGCCAAAAAAAAATAAAAATGTTGAACTTTTTTTTAACTGGACTTAGCCCAATCGTGGCCATAAGTCCTCAAATTAAATTGATTGAGCAAGACTGCTCTCCTAAATCAATTTACATCCGGTTCAAGGGTACATCTCCGAACTCCTCTGACACCTATCGTTGTAATCCTTCAACGACGTCAGAGAGGCGACGGGTCCCGACAACCATACATCAACACGGACTGTGGGGTCCTTAAACTCATGGACTCATGCGTCCTTAAATTAAAACACGGACTGTGGGGTCCTTAAACCCGCGGACTTATGCGTCCTTAAACTAAAACACGGACTGTGGGGTCCTTAAACCCGCGGACTTATGCGTCCTTAAACTAAAACACGGACTGTGGGGTCCTTAAACCCATGGACTTAAGCGTCCTTAAACTACCTATGGACCACCATGTCCCTAAACTGGAATATGGACCGCAATGTCCTTAAACTACCAATGGACCGCAATGTCCTTAAACTACCTATGGACCACTACGTCCCTAAATTGGAACAATAGAGCTCCCAAATGCTCTTTTGTCGGATCTAAACGATCCCGTTTAAGTTGATCTTAGCCTCAAATATGGCTAACGTATCCTTAAACATTCAAACAGACTTTAGTCCTAAATTGGACTATAAGACCCCCAATCAACTTTGGTTCAAAGGTACATCTCCGAACTCCTCTGACACATGTCGTTGTAATCCTTCAACGTCGTCAGAGAGGTGACGGGTCCCGACGGCCATATATTAAATGGACTACTACGTCCTTAAACTGGAAATGGATCTAGACGATCCCGTTAAGTTGATCTTAGTCTCAAATCAGACTAACGTATCCTTAACGAACGTTTAAGTTGATCTTAGTCTCAAATGCGGCTAACGTATCCTTAAACTAAAAACACCAAGCCCAAATCTAAGTAAATACGGATTTGGACTAATCCACGTCCTACGGGCGACGGCATTACTCAGTCTCCGTATACAATCCACGGGCAACCACAAACAAAACAAACACCTACGACACAAAGTGAAATTCTGGAGAAAGAGAAAGTTGTTGCCGCGATGCGGTAGCGTGATTAACTGCAGGGGCTTGTGCCTGCAGGGAAGAGCGTCCCCACAATCAAAAACCCCTCAAGCGAGGGGGAATCTGACGAAGTCTGCTACATCGGCCGCATCCGTCTAAACCTCCGATACACGGTGCCATAAATCAACTTGGCATCTTCGGAGAGGTAGACGGATAAAACCATATAGTATCTGCCCCGAATCTCAGGCTAGACGTCCTCGCGTCGTCGGCCGCCGTTCGGAGGGGAACACCCACGTGACGTCGAGGCGTTGGAGATGCAAATGGCGATATCGGTACCGTCACACATAAAGAAAGGTGAGTAGATTTATATCTACGGGAAGAAGTCGGGTGGATGACGTATAGCACCCCCGCAGTTCGTGGTGATGTATACGGATGCGTATACACACCAACAATTATTACATGTTAATTATGATTTATGATGATGTTTAGGATGGACATTAGTGTGTTGGATGATTTAGTATCGTGAAACCCTAGGATAGTGGGTGCACTACACATACATATACACACATACATACTTGCATACATCCTTATTTCATATGTGGTTATGGGATTCTATATAGATATGAGTTCACGTGGGTATGGGACTACGTGTTCACCTACGGATTTGAGGATGATACTTGGGTTTGAGATGAGTCGATGATTTTTGATCCATGATTATGATATCGGTGATATGGTAAAATTCATATTTGAGATACGTCTTGATGCTTTAGCGGATTTTGGGATAATGATGCTATAGGAATAGTGATATATATATAAAATGATCGACATATGATTATGATACGAGATAGGATATGATATGATATGATATGACAAGATATTTATGATAGGCCGCCTTGGGCATTGTTTACTCCTTGAGATGATATGTGCTGATGATATCAATTCATAGGAGACTGTAGATCAGTAGTCAGATCACGATGATAGTGATGATGTTAGCTTTGTACTAGACGTAGGTCAGTACCCAGATCATGATATTTGATATAAAGAATCCCAGATGAATAATATGATGAATATGATATTGACCCGTACCCAGATTTGGGGATGCCGTACGACGGATTTATGTGCGAGCTATATTTTGATGTTGATCCGCACTCTTGACTTGGGAATAACCGATTATAGAGATATGATATCGGATGTGATATTATCAAGGCGGGATCACCGACTATATATGTATATATATGCATCGACTCAGAGGTTAGGCGGTTTACCTTACCTGCAGTTAGCCTATTAGCTCAGCCTTATAGTTGGTGTGGCTGTATGACTCTTATGACATTAGATGCAGTTTAGCTATCATGGTGTTTAGTGTTCAGCTCCCGCACATTATTATTGTTACTCCGCATCGCATACTTATTGTGATTCATATTCTATTCTTGATATCATGCTGTTAGGACACCGGCACCATTACCGATGATGCGTATGTACCACGTACACTTACTTGCCGGCTTACACACATCTTCATCGGTAATTGCCATGTCACTACACAGTAGTATTATTGCATCAGGATATGACCCTTGTATGTGCATACTATTATTCCATGTAGCATGATATACTGTTATACTTGCATTTCATTTATATGTCACATACATCATGCTTCCTGATTATGCGCATTGAGATACGTTGTTTCTATGATATTTCTGGATTTGGGAACCGTGGATATTTCAAAGAGATTAGGTAAATGTTTAAAAAACCCGGTTACCTTTGATATGATATTTCAGTGCGTCCACCATGTGTTTTCTCGGCGCTGAGAGCGACATGTGAAACCCGATTCGAGGAGGCGGATGAACCGTTTCGGGTACATGGTGGGCCCGGTGCGGTACCCCGGGGCAAGAAGATCGCAGGAGATAGCGTTGAGCCTGGCAGAGGAGCACTACCGACCGGTGATTTTACCCGACGCGTCGGATATCCGGAGGATACCGTCGTAGTCTTGAGATGGATGGTAGGGGCCGATCTAGACAGACGGCGCCTGAGATATTGTGATCGAGACATTGGGATACTTGTTTTGTGTCGATGTTAGGCACTGTTTTATGCTCATTTCATTTATAATACCTCATTTTAGAAATACAGGATTATCACTAAATTATGAAAGCAGTTTTCTTCATTTCATGCATTCTGTTTCATGCATTCAAACATCATCCATACATATTGCTACCTGAGGCACTGACACGGGCACATGGGATTACACTTGGGTTAGATATTTACCCTAGCCATGGTTATAGATTGCTGGTTATATATTTGAGGATTATATATTATGATCATATGACCTAGGATTGCGTCATACATGCGATTTTCTGTTCGTAGATCTTTTTCTATTCACGAGTTGGCAACTCACCCCCGTTGTGCCCCAGTTTCTTGCAGGTGTTGCCGTACAGGTTTCTTTACGGCTTTGCGGGCACTACTTCCTTTCGGGTGACTTGCTAGTAGGTGGGTTTATTGTATCGTACCCATCATTATACATTGTATATTATATTTCAGTTGTATCTAGAAGTTCCATCAACCAACATGTACTTATTTGAGATAGAGACCGGTGATATTTATTCTTTCGACCTTAGAGTCGCGCGTTACATTTCTGTGGATTTCGTGCTGTTCAAGTTTCCTTCTCTGTTGTGATCCTCGCCTTTAGGCGTTGTATATTATGTTGCTAGCTGGTTGACTTATAGTGGTTTTCCTACACTCTACTACTTTTCTTGGTTTGGATTTCTGGGTTTGGCTTACTTAGAGTACGTATGCCTCCAGACGTTCGTAGTCTAAGTGCTGGTCATGTTCCGTACTTTCGGGACATGACAGGGTTGGTGTTGGATGCCGAGCTACCTGCAAAAAAGTTCTAGGGTGGGTGACCACCGTAGGACCTTCCGACGATCAAGTTAGAGCCGAGAAATAGGAGCAAAGTAGCGGCGTATTGAGACAATTCGAGTTACCTGAGTCGTATGAGATAGGGCTTTATATAGTGGTCGTGCGGAGCGAACCTTGCGAGATCATCACCGTCATTTACGCCCTTAAGTTACGCCCGTGTGATTGGCGGGATACGCCCACTAATGAAGGGATGTGCCAGCGTGGGACGTGGGATGTGGGGCGATGGATATCTCGCTTCGGTGAGATACGCGGAGACGTTGCAGAGGTGCTTGGGTTCCGTTCTCTCGGTTGATCGGGGAAGCCGAGGATGCTTGGCCTGTCAGATGGCCCGGAGGTGAGCAAAGGAGGCCAAGAAAGCTCAGCCCGTCAGATGGCTCGGAGACGAGCCGGGAGGCCGAGGAAGCTCGGCATGTCAGAAGGCTCGGAGACGAGCATAGAAGCCAAGGAAGCTCGGTCTGTCAGACAGCTCGGAGACGAGTAGGGAGGCTAAGGAAGCTTGCTAGACTGCTCGGAGGCGAGCTGTTGGCTGCATGCTAGGAGGGTATGGAAGGTACTCAGGGAGGTCCCTGATAGGTCGGGTGTGTCCTCGGAGACGAGGTCCCAAGGTACGTCCTCAAAGCATCATACTTACTCCAGTTCCGTAGCCCTCGGGACACGTCATCTGTTACGTGTCATGATCTGGGGAATTCTCACTTCTGAGCATCATCACTATTCTTCCAATAGATTTGGATGAGTTTTTCTTTTTGGTCCTTGATGGATCTCTGGATCTCCTTCAGATGTTATCTTCCGTTGATCTGCTGCGAGCGCTGATGGATGGCTGAGATTGAGTTGGAGAGTTGCCTCCTGGAGCGTGTGGACCTCAATGGGTTTTATGAGGTTGAGGCCGAGCCACCTGCAAAGAAGTCCCAGGGTGGTTATGCCACCGAGGACCCTCCGACGATCAAGTAAAACGGGGTATTTTGGCAGAGTAACGGCCTATTAAGGAGAAATTGGCCTACCTGAGTCGTCTGAGAGAGGGGTTTATATAGTGGAAGCAATAGGAAGGCGGGCGCGAGATTCACGCCAGCCATTATGCCCCTGGCGTCACGCCCGCGTGATAGGCGGGATTCCTTATTAATGCTGAGATATGCTCGTTAATGGGGGATCGTGATGGCGTGAAACGCGGGATCATGGGCGGCGGATATCTCGCGCCTAGCGAGATTCATGGAGCCATGGCGGAGGCGCCTGTGATCGGTGTTGTGGGTCGGTTGGTGAGACCGAGGAAGATAAGCTCGGCGGGAGGCTTGGGAACGAGCGGGAGGCTAAAGCATCTTGGTTCTGTGATAGCTCGGAGGCGAGCTGGGGGTCGTCTGGAAGACCACCGTAGGTCGGGAATATCCTCGGGCCGGAGGCCCGGGGTGTGATTCTAATGTAATGTTCTTGATCCTTACTTGTAAGCTCTGGGACACGTCATCTGCCACGTGTCATGATCTGGGGAGTCACCGATATTGAGCATCATTATTAGCCCCCCACTCTCGTCTTGACCCGTTCCTGGGTCGGGTCTACCGGTCACCCAAGGTGAGCTCTTACTCGATGATACGGTCGGTGCGTATTCCCGGGAAATTGGTCGTATTTTCTTGATGACGTCAGTGGATCGGGGTAGAGATCTCGCATTTAAGAGGAAGCGCCAGCTTGTGCGTACGTTCGTCGAAGCATCAACCCACGTGTCTGGCCCTGGTTGGCTGATGAGATAGGCCGCAGATGTTTCCACGCCCGATGGGACGTGCCTAATGTGAGTGCGACGGGTAGAATGTTGTCAGCTGTTGGTTATGAAGCGTCGTTTTAGTGGGAGGCGATCGGAGCCGTAAGATGTGTACGCCGGCAGCTGTAAATAGAGATGGGATCCCTATTAGGGCCCATAGCTCACCACAACTTCCTCATCCCTAGTCATGTTAGCTCGGCGCTCTTCTCGTCAGGTCAGATTCCTTGCGTTTTCTCTTTCGAGGACTCGTCCCTTTGATCATGTTAGATGTCTTGTACCGAGGAGTCTGTAGAAATAGTCCGGAATGAGTCTAGGGAGTCATCTGTAGCTTCCTCTTCTTCTTCTTCCTTTGCTTCTTCCTCTTCCTCGTCTGAGTCGGAGTCCCCCCGGGGAGTTAGGGTTAGTCATGCTTTCCGGGGTCGTGCGACGGGGGTGGTCCCCAGAGCGCGGGTCATGGATGCTCTTGGCGCCTCATCCATGCTGAAGCATGCGGATGAGCTTGCCACCATCCGAACTCGTTTCCACATCCCTCCCGGCTACTCGCTCCGTCTGGCCGAGGAGGGGAGAGGGCAAAGCAGGTATGGGGGTAAGGAGATTGCCCTGTACCTGGAAGCCTTTTGGGCCGGGATGTGCCTGCCCTTCTCCCCCGATGTGAGGGCATCGTTGAATTGTTTTGGTTTAGCCCCGGGCCATGTTCAGTTGATAAAACTGCACATTTGTATTACATTTTTCCTACCATTTTCATATTAAAAAAGGACTTTATTATAATATATCATACATACGGGGATTTATGTGTAAAAACACTATTTTCCATGTGTTAATATATTTTAATTAGCATTTGGTAGGAAAATGTATGCAAATAAATTCATTGACCTAATCCTAGTAGAACAAAGTCTACTAAATCTTATTTGAGTTGTTGTGCAGAATATTTCCAAGTTGTGCAGAATCTTTCAAGACTAGAATCAAGGAAATCAAGTTGTTGAAGAAGACTTGCCTAATTAAGAATCAAAACTTGAAGACCAAGTCTGGCAGCAACCACGAGAAGATTTCTAAATTCTGAAGGTTCCTAGGATCGCCAAATGGCACAAGAACAGAGCCCCTAAAAATTAATGAAAGGAGGAGATTAAACGGCCGCGGATCCGCGGCCATACCCCCTTGGGCCACGGATCCGCGGCAGGATATTGGAGATAGAGGTTGAGGATTTTTGGGGTAAATCTATAATGAATTTTACCTAATATTGAAGCAAATGATTCTGGTTTTGCACTATAAAAAGACACCGAGAGCCTCTTGGAAAATTCATCAAGCCGACGCGATTACGAAGCCCCAGACGCTCACGCATCCAGGCTGATCATCAACTGTTCGTCTACCTCCTTAGGAAAGATCGAGAAGCAACTAGTTTGTAATCATTTTCTACGGAATAAAGTGTAGATTGTTCAAGTTGATTAATAAAGGTAGTTATTTTATTTAATTCTTTTGCATTTTATATTATGTTTTCCCTCTCTGTCTTTCCATCTTCTTTTCCTAACATGCGCGAGTAATTCTCCGCTTGTTAGGGTTCGTAGGATAAGGGTAGGCTAATGGACGATAAAGATCCCTAAACCCTTTTTAAGTCCTATAAAGTTTATGAACTTTATCAAAAGAATCATTAATATCCTAATCGGGCGCGC
Organism: Agapanthus africanus; assembly: GCA_030015575.1. Lineage (NCBI taxonomy): Eukaryota > Viridiplantae > Streptophyta > Magnoliopsida > Asparagales > Amaryllidaceae > Agapanthus > Agapanthus africanus. The sequence goes on along the minus strand of CM057338.1, from coordinate 941,550,951 downwards.
TAGCAATTCTTTGCTAGTTCCGACCGCGATTAGAGATTAGATTAATGATTATTTTGGTAAAGGCTAGATATGAACGGAGTTCCGTGTCGAGATAAGGGTTAAGAGTGGGATTCCTTTTCCCTCCAGAAACCCTAATCTACACGCATCACCGTCGTTCTAGTTTTAAATCTATTAATGGATAAAAAGGGTAACTTTTAATTAATCTTCCATGACTACTAAATCCTCACGAACCCTACAAGCCCTCTTATTATATTATCTACATCTCTAAAATAATCTAGATCTATATTTTTGCATTCTTGCTTAACGTAGATCTAGAAACCATTCTATAACATTCTTATTTCTTCCTCCTTTCTCAACACATCTAAAGAAAGAGTAAAGGACTCAACGTTTCCCTGAGGACGACCCGTACTCATCTCTGTCTAGCTACGCACGACACCGTTATTGATTGCGGTTAACTACAAAAACACACTTTTTCGTATCAATCAGGCCAGTTAGTTCCAAACTCTTAGAGGATTTTCCTTGGGTTCCTGGTCCGGTTGAAATTGTGTTTGATCCCTTTCAGCCGGAGCCTTCTTGTTTCTTCTCTTTGCTACAAAAACCACCCCGGCACTCGCAGGGGAGAGCCGAGCTGGGTATACATCTCTTTTAGAAAACACCGGAGAGGTGCTGCCGGGTCGAGGGTCGTCGTAGTCCCTCCTTCCATTCACGAATGGAAGAAGAAGTTTTTGTTTGTTGGGCCGCCCGAGGGTGAGGATTGGCCTGTGCCCACCCAGTGGAACATGGCCATCTACCCGTGGGCGGGGCGATCGAATAATCCTGACGCAGTGGCGGTGTCGGAGTGGGAGCCCCTCCCCCGGGCTAATGTGTTACTGTCTGAGCGGGCCTTCAGTTAGGCCGGGCTCAGCCATGCCCAGTTCGCAGGTTAGTTAGGAGTTTTCAGGTGACTTGCTTAGACTCGTGTATGCTTTCACTTTTTCTGGCATTGCTAACTCCTTTGTACTTTGGTTTTATGCAAAACCCATAGACCTAGGAAAATTCCGGGCAGCCCTGGTCGAACAGAAGAAGGGGAAGAAGACCGGAGGCGCCGGCCCTTCTCGCCCATCGTCGGCTCCAGCTCCACCGGCGGCTGCTCCATCCAAGAGATCAAGCGCGCCCCAGGTTCCGGAGTCCAGCCAAGCGCCAAGCCGGAAACGTGCTCGGGAGCAAGATCCCCTGGCTCTAGAGGTGGGGGTGAGACTGGTTCCTCTGCGTTGCTCCTCAAGAGGTTTCATAGGACAGTTCCCCATTCCCCGGCTTCCCCGGTCCTTGCGGACGATGGGGAGCTTCGCTTCGAGGTGCCCTCGGGGTTTTCCGTCTCCGACAGCCTGCTCTCGGAGATGGAAAGGTCGGCCAGGGGCAGAATCCCTCGGGGGACCCTCCGGGCCTAAATGGCGGCCATAGCTCAAGAGGCCGTGCAGGTTAGTATTCGCACCACACTCGGTTCTTCATTCAGTATTTTTGCTCGCGAGATTGCGTGCCCACATTTTCTTTTTAACCCTCCTTTGTTTTCTTCAGGTCCTCCAGCATGTCGCCCTTGTCGTCAACATGGAGGACGAGGAAATTGCCCCGGCGATGCGGGCAGCGGGCAAGTTCTCCTCGCGAGAGAAGAGCTCAAAGTTGGAGCTGGAGGTAGCGATGGAGAGGGTCGCTGCCCTCGAAGACCGGGTAGCAGCCGGGGATCGGGAGATTGTCAGGTGCCAAGAGGCCGCCCGAGCCGCCGAGGCCAAGTTAGAAGATTCCAAGGTTCTTGTCGCCACCTTGAAGAAGACAGCGAACGCCCTCCTGAGGAAGAACGAGGCGGCGAAGGAGGGGACGAGGCGTGCCGAGCTACGAACGTCGAAGGCGGTAGAGAGCTATAAGAAGTCGGACCAGTACTACACCAACCTCACTGGAGCCGTTGGCACGATGCCCTCAACGCCGTTAAGGCCATGATGCCGGAGTTCCCAGACGGCGAGCTCCAGGGTGAGTACCCCCTCGGGAACGAAGCGCAGGGGAATGCCCTTAGAAACGCTGCAGGGGGAGAGGCTCCTGGTGGGAGCGTTGGGGATAAGTCGGTCAACCCGGCCATCGGCGCCGATGCTCCTGCTGTGGATGCCGACCTTCAAGATGCCATCCTGGTTGTCGCAGTGGAAGCGCAGCTTATTAAGGTTCTCCCTGGCCCTGAGGCCTGAACTTTCTCGCCTCCTTATTTTCTTTGCGCTAAAATTTTGTAAGCCTCCGGACGTTTTGTAAGGCTGGGGAGCCAATAATACCTCTGTAAAGACTTCCTACTTTATGAATAAAGAATCTTTTTGCAGTGTTCTTTGCGTGCGCGTTTTCCCTTTGTTTGTGGTAAACATTTTATTTGCGCAGTACTGCTTTCATGTTAGGTTGGTTTTTCGTCTAGCGATCGCACGTCGAGTTGAATTCGACCATTTTCCAAGTGTGCAAAGACCGGTGAAAGGTCAGCATCTCCATAGCCCCGAAGTCGAGGTAAAGATCGCTTGGTAAAGATGTGTAGGGAGTTGAGCAGGGTAGCTGCTTGGCGGCCTCTAGATGAGGGCTTTTGATCCTTGGCGTCGGGGGGTAAAAAATTACCAGCCGAGGATGGACCGAGCAGGGTAGCTGCTCGGTGGCCTCTTGATGAGGGTTTAGATCCCTGGCGTCGGTGGGTAGTGAACTACCAGCCATGGATGGACCGAGCAGGGTCGCTTTCCGGTTGCCTCTTGGTGAGAGCTTTGATCCTTGGCGTCGTAGGGTAAGAGATTACCAGCCATGGATGGACCGAGCAGGGTTGCTACCCGGTTGCCTCTTGGTGAGGGCTTTGATCCTTAGCGTTGTGGGGTAAGAGATTACCGGCCATGGATAGACCAAACAGGGTTGCTGCCCGATTGCCTCTTGGTGATGGCTTTGATCCTTGGCGTCGTGGGGTAAGAGATTACCAGCCATGGATGGACCGAGCAGGGTTGCTGCCCGGTTGCCTCTTGATGAGGGCTATGATCTGACGTCGTGGGTAGTGAACTACCAGCCATGGATGGACCGAGCAAGGTAGTTACTCGGTTTTGTGAGGTTCTGCCCGACCTCCCCTGGTTCGTGAACATTAGGAAGAGCGACCGTCGCGGGTGACACGTGGGGGGAGGCGAAGCGTAAGAGCCACGTCGTTCCGATTTCGGTTCGCCGAGAAAGACGGGATATCCACTGCGTGGCGGTACAGTAGTGGAAGGAACGAGCGACTATTGGAATCTTGAGGGCATCGTGGAGCTATATAAACATGTTGATCAATCCCTTCTCCATCTTCAGAATGTCAGAATGAATCAATTCCCTTTCACCATCCCCAAGATCATCTCTTTCGAGGATGTATACTTGTACGACCAGCGGTGATCCAACGTGTGGAGGATCATTTTGGCCGACTGCTTCGCCGGCGCTCACCCCTGCTTCATGTTGTAGATAGTGCCCTCAGAGTCAATTATTGGATCACAGGCATGTGATTGCAATGATTGAGGGAGGACCTATGCCGGTAGGACAGTCTTACTCAAGATGATAGTATGCTATCTGGTTTATCTTTATCATCGTGTACTGCTTCAGGTGACCTTTACGATCACTATTACACGTTGATAGAGCCCCTAGGATTCTTGCTTGACTGCCAGCAGTATGAAGGCGATCATATACATAGGAGCTGGGGTCTATAAGCACATCCTTAAAAGGTCCCTAGTCATGGGAGTTTCGAGACAGGGCATCAATACTCCAAAGTAGACTAGTGTATACAGTCGAGACCCCGACGAGGGACGGTGGCCGGTCTCACAAGCCACTAGTGTCAGTTGGTTCACCTAAGATATATACAGGTGCTCATTGGGTTATGAGTACATTGGACAGGACTCGCCGGGAATATGCTAGTTGGTCTTATACCTGACGTCAGATAGCAGTTCCCAGGTGACATGTGTACATGTTAGTTCATCGACCTGAGATCGTCATTTGTCCCGTGTGAGTTCCGACTGTGCTTTGATTACTACCCTACCACGCTCAAAGGAGACGTGCAAATAGGTTTTAGTTGGGTACAGTCCCGAGCCACATGGAGGCAGTGAGCGGATCTGCAGGGGTTCGTCTCTCCCGGTATTAGGGTGAGGTCGCGCTGTGTCTAGGAGAGCCATTACACGAAGTCCTTGGCCAAGGCAGGAGATTTACTGGTAGGTATTCCAGTAGTATCTCAGGGTGTTCTGGGCTACACTCCGACATGACTTGTACCGCTTTTGGGGGTCTGACTTTTACCAACCCCCTAGGCCCGCCATGCGATGCTCAAAGACCAACGGACCGGACTGTACGGATATTGTCACTGACAGGCTCAGTAGGGTGTCAGCATGAGTTCGCTCACAGACGTCCCTTTTGGTCAATACCTGGTAGCCCGTTACGTATAGGCTAATACCTCTGACATGCTAGTGGTTAAATCTGAAAGGTTTGCCTAGCACCCTATAATGAGTTTTGAAGCATCACATGTCTCAAAGTTTGGATTTTGATGGTGCTAAACAAGCATGCAAAGGAATCGATCCTAGAAAATTAGGGTTACAAAACTTAAAGCTAATAAAATTAGGGTTTCAAGACTACAACCTTTGTAGCTCCCTTTTGCTGGACTCCTTGATCTTTTGGGTGTTGGAAGAAGGTCCTCTTGAAGTCCTCTCACGTCCACGACGATCCATCCGGAGTTCCCCATCCAAGCTCGCAACTTCGAGAATCGAAGAGAACACTCTAAACAAGTTGGCTAAACTTGTGTAGAATGATGTTGTGGTTAAGATTCTCACTTCAAAAACCTTTCTTTATGTGTATTTTACTCACTAAAAGAAACTAGAGAGCAAATATTGAAGGAGGAAGAAGATGGAGGCTTTCTTTTTAACAAGAGTTAGAATGATAACCATCAAAAGAAAATGAAATATATCTTTATATATTTTATTTCTTCTCACTACAAACCATGGTTAAAATGATGGAGACATTATTTAACTTGAGTTTTAGAACATAAAGAGAAGGATAACTCAAGGTTAGAGGTAGGTGAGAATGGTTAGGTTAAAGAAGAGTGTAGAAACAACTCAAGAATTATCCTTTCCTTTTCTATTTTGTTTTTAAACATAAAATTAAATAATAATCCATATATTATCCATGGTGTGAGTCTTATATTGCCACCATTTCCATGTGTAAACAACCATGATAGATGGGTGTATGTATGTATGTATGCATATCCATATGTGCATGAAACTAGAAAGAAAGAAAGAAGCACATACATGCATTCATACATCCATCATATCCAAGAAAAGTTTTAAGTGAGAAAACTAATGGTTAAATGATAAATCAATACTTGATTTATCAATCCGGCCATATCACATATGACCCTACCAAAAGCAAGCCGCCCGATCAATGTACGGTATCATATACGCGCATTTTAATCGGGTCCATGCGCATATCGCATACGCGCACCACAACGTTTCGCCTGGACTAGGTAACTCCTGTGTGGGACTCTAAGACTCGTCAATACGCCGGCAGAGGGTGATGATCATATCAAGCACCCCCAAGCCGCAAGCTGTCAGTTAAACGTAACGGCCACCCGAGTATTGAGCGATCAGAAGAAAACAAGCGAACCTGCTATAACTCCTGTCGAGCCAACCGGCAACACTACTGTACAGTTCGATCTTTTCGTCAGATATGCTGCATATCGAGCCTAGGGATGGTCACGTCGACCCCAATAACTCAATAAGTCGTGCCGGTGAATGGTCTATAACAGATCGAGAAACTACTGATAACACTTATCAGCAAATCTCAGTAGCCCTGGCTAGGGACTTACTGATATAACCAGTCGGGCACAGCACAGCATCAACTCCTAATACCGGGAGAGACGAAACCCCTCCTATCGCTCATTGCCTTCGTGTGTCTCGGGACTGTACCCAACAGCCACCTGTTTGCACGACTCAATAGAGCCGTGGTAGGGTGGCAATCAAAGTACAGTGGGAGAACACACAAGACTCTATGACGATCTTGGGTCTACAGACTAACCTGTACCAGTGTCACCTGAGAACTGCTATCCGACGATAGATATAATTCCATATAGGAGTTCTCGGTGAGTCCGTCCAGTGTATCCAGTCACCACTGAGCACCCGTATACGATCTTGATGTCAAACATCGATGAATGTGGGAACATTCATCGCCCATCGTATGGGTCTAGTATCATATACGCTAGTCTACTCTGGTATATATCAATGCCCCGTCTCGATATACCTACGACTAGGGACTTTCCAGGATATGGTTATAGACTATAGATGTCCCACTAGTATGATCTCCATCATAATCAGAGTAGTCAAGCCGATATCCTCAGGGCTTTATCAGCATGTATGAATGAATAAAAGCATGATCAAATCAACATGTCAGATAAAGAAGAACCAGATAGCATACTATCATGTCGAGCAAGAATGCATACCGAATATATATACATGTACAAATACATCCACTATCATATAATGGCCTTTAGGGCATACATATATCCAACAATCTCCCACTTGCACTAAGGCCAGTTATTGGCGTATCTCATACCCAACATCTCAAAAAGTCGCTCATGCTGCGGCTGAGGGAGGGCCTTGGTGAATGGATCCGCGGCGTTATTCTTTATGTCTACTCTCCTAATCTCGATCTCGCGGCGATCTACAATCTCCCGGATCAAATGAAAACGCCTCAGGATATGTCTGGACCGTTGATGGGATCTGGGCACCTTAGCTAACGCCATAGCCCCATTATTATCACAATACAAAGGTATTGGATCAATAATGGTTGGAACTACTCCTAGCTCCGAGACGAACTTCTTCATCCAGACGGCTTCCTTGGCAGCATCATTTGCAGCAATGTACTCAGCTTCCATCGTAGAGTCTGCAACGGTATCTTGTTTGGAACTCTTCCAACTCACCGCCCCTCCATTGAGGGTAAATACAAACCCAGAGATAGATTTGCTGTCGTCCTTATCGCTCTGGAAGCTCGAATCGGTAAAGGCTTCCATTTGGAGATCTTCATTACCATACACCAAGAACAATTCTTTAGTCCTTCGTAAGTACTTAAGAATGTTCTTCACAGCTGTCCAGTGATTCTCCCCTGGGTTGGATTGATACCTGCTTACAACACTAAGTGCATAAGCTACATCTGGGCATGTACATAACATCGCATACATTATAGATCCCACTGCCGAAGCATAGGGTATAACGCTCATGCGAGCTCTCTCTTCATCGGTCTTTGGACAAGAATCCTTGGAGAGAATGACCCCATGGCAAGCGGGTAAGGCACCCCGCTTGGATTCTTCCATACTAAACCTTTTTAGGATGGTGTCAATGTACCTGGTTTGGGACAATCCCAATAACTTTTTGGATCTATCCCTATAGATCCTTATGCCCAGGATGTATGTGGCATCACCCAGGTCCTTCATGGAGAACCTTAGTGATAAGAAAGATTTGACCGACTGTAGCATAGGAATATCATTTCCTATAAGAAGAATGTCATCCACGTACAATACGAGGAATGTGACAACTCTTCCTACAGCCTTCTTATAAACACAAGGTTCATCTGGATTTTTGATGAAATCAAACTCTTTGATAACATCATCGAAACAGATGTTCCAACTTCGAGATGCCTTCTTTAACCTATATATGGATTTAAGCAATCTACATGCTTTCCCGCTTCTCCCACTGTCAATGAAACCCTCTGGCTGATCCATATAAACGCATTCTTCTAAATCTCCATTTAGAAATGCTGTTTTAACGTCCATCTGCCAGATTTCATAGTCGTAGTGAGCAGCAATAGCAAGTAGGATCCGAATGGATTTAAGCATGGCTACGGGCGAAAAAGTTTCGTCATAGTCCAAACCTGGTCTTTGACGAAAGCCTTTCGCCACAAGTCTTGCCTTATAGGTCTCTACCTGCCCATCTACACCAATCTTTCTTTTAAAGATCCATTTGCACCCCACAGGTTTTACCCCAGGGGGTACAACGTCCAAAGTCCATACTTTGTTAGTGTACATAGACTCCATTTCGGATCTCATGGCATCCAGCCACTTCACAGAGTCTCTACTCGTGATAGCTTGCTGAAAACTGGTAGGATCATCATCATCCATGATACAGTCTTCTCTGTCACCATCAATGAGGAAACCGTAGTACCTCTCCGGTGGGCGAGAAGTCCTACCAGACCTATGGAGTGGCCGAGGTTCTTCGGTTTCTGTTGCAACAGCCGGTTCAACCAAATCGTCATTTGTAGTTTGTATCTCTAGAACCTCTTCTAGATCCACCACCTTGCCATCATCTTTATCTGTGAAAACTCTTTTTCCAAGAATGTGGCATACTGAGAAACAAACACATTTTGTTCCTCTTTGTGGTAGAATAGATATCCATAAGAATTCTTTAGATATCCCACAAAATTACACATGACTGACCGTGTCTCGAGTTTGTCCGGATTCTGCTTTTTAACATAGGCCGGGCAACCCCAAATCTTAATTCTCTTAAGAGATGGTCTCTTCCCATGCCATATCTCATATGGCATGGTAGACACGGCTTTGGTTGGAACCATGTTTAGCAGAAACGTTGCAGTCTCCAATGCATGCCCCCAAAACGAGACTGGTAACCCAGCGTCACTCATCATGGACCGGACCATATCTAATAGGGTCCTATTCCGTCGTTCTGACACACCGTTGTGCTGTGGTGTGTAAGGAGGAGTGAGCTGAGAGAGAATCCCATTCTCTTTTAGGAAGTTTGCAAATTCTGTACTGAGATACTCACCACCTCGATCTGATCGAAGCATTTTGATACTCAAGCCGGTTTGTTTTTCTACTTCTTGTTTATATTCAATGAATTTCTCGAAAGCTTCGGACTTGTGCTTTAATAAAAATACATGACCGAATCTTGAGAAATCGTCAGTGAATGTAATGAAGTATGAAAAACCGCCTCTAGCCTGTGTAGACATTGGCCCACATACATCACTATGTAGGAGGCCTAGGAGCTGAGTAACTCTTTCTCCGTGTCCGGTAAACGGAGTTTTGGTCATTTTACCCTTGATACAAGACTGGCAAGTCGCATAAGATTTATATTCAAAAGAGTTTAAATATCCATCTTTGTGTAACTTGTTTAGTCTTGTTTCGTTAATATGACCAAGTCTACAGTGCCAAAGAAAAGCTTCATTTAATTCTGAAAGTTTTCTTTTATTAGTGTGTAGTATACTGAAAACTGTGTGTTGATTTAGGACATATATTCCATTATTAAGCGTACCATACCCAACCAACATTTGATTCAGGTGAATGTTCATAACATTGTTCTGCAATACAAAATTATATCCTTCATTGTCCAACAAAGAAACGGATATTATATTACATAGCATACTTGGTACAAAATAATATGGATTCAAAACCAAAATACATCCAGATGGCAACCCCAAATGATACTCTCCCACTGCGACTGTATGTACATTGGAATCATTTCCAACGCCGAGAGTATGGTCACCTGTCTTCAAAACCTTGCTATTTCTCAGCCCCTGCATAGAATTGCAAATGTGAGAACCTGAACCGGTATCCAATACCCAGGAAGCAGAGTTTATTGAAAAACAGTTTTCTGTCACAAACGCACCTGAAGCAAAAGCATCACCATGCTTCTTCTTGAGACTTAAGTACTCCGTGCAGTTGCGCTTCCAATGTCCTGTCTTGTGGCAATGAAAACATTCGTCCTTTCCCGAGTCTCCAGCCTTGGACTTTCCCTTTCCCTTCACCTTTTTAACTCCACCTTTAGGATTGGTGGGCTTCTTCTTTTTCTCCCTTGGCCTTAGCTTTCGGGCGAGAAGAAGAAGATTGTCCAATAGTCATAACGGGAGTTCTTGCTGACTTCATAGTGCTCTCTGCACTCCTTAACATATTAAAGAGTTCAGGGAGTTCCTTCTCCATGCCATGCATGTTGAAGTTCACTATGAACTGAGCAAAGGTGGAGGGAAGGGACTGCAGAATAATATCTATATATTGTTCATTGTCCATCGTCCATCCAAGGTCCTCAAGCTCTTTTATAAGAGCTATCATCTTCAGAACATGGTCTCCTACTGGTGTGCCAGGGGCCATTCGCATCTGAAACAATTTCTTTGATGCTTCGTATCGTAATACGCGGGATTGCTCTCCATACAACTCCTTTGTATGAAGCAATATACCGTGAATGTCCATGTCCTCGTGCTGCTTTTGATGTGTGTTGTCCATCGATGCAAGCGCGAGGCATTTGGCCGTGGCACAGTCAGCGTCCCATGTCTTGCGGACTTTAATGTCTGCAACTGAAGATTTTGGACTTGGGACGGGCGGGGCTGAAGCCGTGAGGACATATGATACTTTATCATAAGTCAAGGCGATTTTAGATTCCTAAGCCAGTCTTTATAGTTGGTCCCATTCAGTTTGTTTTTATCTAGTAAAAGCTTGAGTCCAGTCATGGGTATGTGCCATTAAGAGAGAGAAAAGAATACACTCAGCGAAAGCTCTTGCATTGATCAGATTGGTTATTATTATCTTGCCTAATCGATGTTTCCCACTGCTTTTATCGAGTTTTTCTTTCAAACCTTAAAAAGAAAAACTAGCCAGGATTAATTACAGTCTACAACTTCGCTAACCGTTCAGCCAGGCCAGTGTCGGTACTTTGAGGGAGGTTCCCCGTGCTTTCGCACGGACCTAATTAGAGTAAACCTCATTTTCCCAGAGGCGGAGCCCCGTTAACACCTTTCTAGACACCTAATGAGTTAGCTGATTGTAAACTGTAAAACTCTCCTAGGAGCAACAGTTGCCCACAGTGGGATAGGGATCCAACCATCATATGGAAGGTATGCAATCTCATTGCAAATTTCAACTATTGAAATTCCCGATGTTGTTTTTACCCCTAGTACTTATGACCTTAACTAAGGTCAACAAATCATAAGTACCAGTCAAGTTCTACCCGTCATTTCTTGATTAATTAGACCCACTCATATAACCCTTAACTATGGTCAACAAAGTCATAAGAATGTCCTAATTAATCTGCATCATATGCAATGTAGGAAGACATCACTTAGCTACCGTACACTACGCCTTAACTATAGTCAACAAACGTAGCACGAATACTAAGTACTCTACTTCCTAAAATGACGGAGGGTTGCGGATGATTTTTAAGAAAATCTTTAACGCTTTGAACTTGATATCGTTGTAGAATCAAATGGTTTTCAAAAGGAGTGGCTTAACCTCCGCAGTTTTGAAATATAGCTTTTTCATAAATAACCGAGTGGTTTTCAAATCCGATTCTACAACATCTTTTTAGGTTTATTTTCTTTACATTAATCACATTAATGTGTTTCGCCCAATCAGAGCAAAGCTCTGTTGAAATTCAAAATTCAAAATTTTGGAGCAACGCTTCAAATCTCGGGCGCAACGCGCCACATGTCAGGCGCTGATACGTCAGCACAGCGCCCAAGAAGGCGCGCCCAATCAGAGCAAAGCTCTATTAAAGGAAGCAACGCTTCAGTTGCGCTAGTGCTGCGCTGCGCGACGCGTGTCAGCACAGATGCGCTAGCGCAGTTGCGCTGCGCTGCGCGACACGTGTCAGCGCAGTTGCGCTGCGCGACACGTGTCAGCGCAGATGCGCTAGCGCAGTTGCGCTGCGCGACACGTGTCACGCGCTGGGGCATCTGCGCCAAACAGAATTAAAATTTTAAGAAATATTTTCTGTTCTTGTTAAAACAAGAAGATTTTCTTCTGCAAAGCAGAAGCCCTTGGATCAAAGATCCAACGGTGGGGAAAATTCCCCAAATCACTCAGAGAAATATCTCTTTAACAAATCTAACTAATTTATGGGCACTATAAAAAGGACCCTAGGCCACAATTCAAAGGCATCAATCTCTTTCTAAAAAAAAGAGAGAAGAGAACTCTTGAGAACTCCTCAAGAACAACAGAAGGTAAAAACCTTTAGGAAAAAGAGAAAATTCTCTTATGGACAGACTATTGATCGAAGAACAAGATCAATAATCTTAAATAAAAAGAAAAAAAAATAAGTAATAGTAGTGCTTTGCACTTTCTTATGAACCAGTGGTTTTTGAAAACAAAAGAAAACTTTTTTTCTTTGATTTAAAATCAACCAAAATATAAAACAGTGCTTTGCACTTGAAAAATTGCGCTGTTGCGTTCCTTTGTAGGCGCAACTCACCAGAGCACGCCACGTGTCAGCAGCGCAACAGCGCAGCGCACTAGCGCAGCACACTGCGCTGTTGCGCTTGCGCTCACCAGAGCATGACACGTGTCATCACCATATGAGCTTGCGCTCATTACTTAGCGCAAAGCGCCAGACAAATGCACTGTATTGCTTACAAAAGGGCCAAGCCCAATTAAAGAAGGCCTAACGGGCCTAATAAAATGCAATGCATTACTTTAAAAAAAAAGGGTAAAGCCCAAACCAAAACAGATGCTCTGCATCATAAAGAAAGGGACAGAGCCCAAATCAAAAAGGCCTAGCAAGCCAGAATAAAATGCAGTGCATTATTAAATATGGGCAAAGCCCTAGCACAGGCCTAATAGGCTAAAGATCAAGAAAAATCTTGAATATTCTCAATGGGACTTAGCTCGATCATGGCCGTAAGTCCCCAAACTAAATTGACTGAGCAAAAATGCTCTCCTAAATCAATTTACGATCGGTTCAAGGATACATCTCTGAATTCCTCTGCACATGTCGTTGTAATCCTTCAACGACGTCAGAGAGGTGACGGGTCCCGACAACCACATACTAATATTGGACCGAGACGTCCTTAAACTAACATCGGACCGAGACGTCCTTAAACTAATATCGGACCGAGACGTCCCTAAACTAACATCGGACCGAGACGTCCCTAAACTAATATTGGACCGAGACGTCCTTAAACTAACATCGGACTGAGACGTCCCTAAACTAACATCGGACCGAGACGTCCTTAAACTAATATCGGACCGAGACGTCCTTAAACTAATAACGGACCACCGCGTCTTTAAACTGGAATACGGACAACCACGTCTTTAAACTGGAATATGGACCACCACGTCCCTAAACTGGAACATGGACCGCCATGTCCCGAAACTGGAATATGGACCACCACGTCCTTAAACTGGAATATGGACCACCATGTCCCTAAACTGGAGTATGGACCACTATGTCCCTAAACTGGAACAATAGAGCCTCCAAATGCTCTTTTGCCGGATCTAAACGGTCCCGTTTAAGTTGATCTTAGCCCCAAATACGGCTAACGTATCCTTAGACATATAAATGAATGATAAAACTCCAAATCAACTTTGGTTCAAGGGTACATCTATGAACTCCTCTGACATCCATCGTTGTAATCCATCAACGACGTTAGAGAGGTGATGAGTCCCGACGGCCATATATTAAATGGATCACCACGTCAAGTTGATCTTAGTCCAAAATAGGACTAACGCATCCTTGACGAACGTTTAAGTCGATCTTAGTCTCAATACGACTAACGTATCCTTAAACTAAAAACACCAAACCCAAATCTAAGTAAATACAGATTTGGACTAATCCACGTCCTACGGGCGACGGCATTACACAGTCTCCGTATACAATCCACGGGCAACCACAAACAAAACAAACACAGACGACACGAAGTGAAATTCCGGGGAAGGAGAAAGTTGTTACCGCGATGCGGTAGCGTAATTAACTGCAGGGGCTTGCGCCTGCAGGGAAGAGCGTCCCCACAATCAAAAACCCCTCAAGCGAGGGGGAATCTGACGAAGTCTGCTACATCGGCCGCATCCGTCTAAACCTCCGATACACGGTGCCATAAATCAACTTGGCATCTTCGGAGAGGTGGACGGATAAAACCAAATAGCATCTGCCCCGAATCTCAGCGTCAGGACACCGCAGTCTTGTGCGCCGCCTTTCGGAGGGGAACAGATTCTGGCACGCCCGGTGGGACCTCTTCCTCTTTCCACTCCAAACTTCGTGTGTCGTGTTCGCGAACAAATCGCGGTTTGCTGTGATTGCCTGTGGATTCAAGGTACTAAGATTTGGTGTCTTGCTTTATACAGAAAACAGAAAATCGATGGCTTCGAACTGCACCGTCCGCAGCGATAACTCTCGCTCCGTCATTGCTGGAGGAGTGACTTATGGGCCCCAAGCGGCCTCCCTTTTCAAAATGCCGGTGGAGCAGGTGGCTCAAGCCACCACTGGACTATTTTTTGGGACCATGCTCCCACCAATGAGCTTCAACGCCCCAATGACATTGCAAGAAGCTCCAAATAAGTCGGTCTTCGATCGACTTACCACTGCCGCGACCCCTCTCAACGGGTCGTCCAACTCCACTGCTTCAGTTTTTAACGGACTAGGCCAGAGCTCTAACAGGCTCATGAAGAAGCCTGCCATACCAGAAGGCGTTATCCCGAAGCGGATAGCCATTCCAACTCCCGTTCCTGGCAAAATCACCAAGGTTGCTTCCCATGTTCAGAAGTCCGCTTCTGACAAGTTGGCCGTCCCCATTCAACGGACGTCGATCTTTAAAAAGCTGGTACCAGTATATTCTGACCAACACAGGGGGCATGAGGAGGTCACCCCTATAGCTGAAACAACTCCATCAGCACGACATGCCCGACGTCGCTACTGGCGCCGAGTGAGGAAGGCTGGGGGCAACTCCCCCTCTGGACTTACTCCTCCAACTCTAATTGTGGGGATCGATACTGCTGTTCCAACCAGGAACATCTTTGAGTTGCTGAACTCGGTGCGCAGAAACTCTCCTACTGCGGTGCTAAAGCGAACTCCTTCATCTGTGAAGAATATTCCAGAGAAGAAGCTAGAGCAGCCCCCTCAACGGCTGTCCTCTAAAATTTACAAGGTCTGGCGACAGGTCTAGGAGTCAGTGATTAATGAAAACCATCTTCATCGACAGAGAAAGATGAAGGTGCGGCAGGAGAAGGATTACTCTGTCAAGCCACAAAAAACAAAAGCTACTTGGATGCCCACTACAACGGCTCCCTTAACTCCAATCACTCAAAAAAGGAGGCTGCAAAAAGCCCCTGTGTCTTTGGCAAATCGCAAAGACACCGAACACAAACGCCCCATGTCTGGGGGCATAGTGGTGCACACCGTTTATATGGCTTGCGGAAAGGAGGAAAGCCGTGCTTCGACGGGTCACCGACCGCTCACCCGATCTGTGATGAAAGCCCAGGAGCAGCAACAGAAGCTTCAGGAAATGATGACTGTGATGGCTGCACTTACCGAACCGAAAGAAAGTTCAGAAGAATCATCAGAGCAGCGTCACGAACAAGAGACTGATGCTGACTTCTTACGTAGAATCCTCAAAAAGAAGGACACAGAAGCAACAGAACAAGCGGCTAACATAAAACAAATGGCACTCCTCTTCTAAGATATGGTAGGGATGATGTTACAGCCGGACCCTCCAACTGAAGACCCTCCAGTCATTGTCGGAAATGACGGAGGGGAAACATCTGATCCTCCTCCGGCTCTTTCAGCAGCCAAGGAAGAAACCATTTCCAAGGCCGCGCTTGACAACTATATAGCTTAGCAAATACGAGCTCATCAGGCGAGTGAAGTGGGTGGGCAAACTGTTAGAACGGGACGACCCTATCCAAGCTGGTATGACCAAATCAGTTACCCGCCGGGATACACGATCCCTAAATTCCACGTATATAAAGCGACAGGAAATCCACATCAACATGTCGCTCAATTCAGGGCCTTATGCGGCAACACTGGAGGCAATGACAAACTGTTGCTTCGCCAATTCGTCGGCAGCTTAGCAGAAACAGCATTTGAATGGTATTCGGAGCTACCTAACGACTCTGTCAAAACATTTGCGGAGATGGAGCTGCTGTTTACACAAAGATTCGCGAGTGCTAGTGAACGCACCCCGATAACAGCACTAATAAATGCCAGGATAAGGCCAAGCGAAACGTGGGTCCAATACGCAACACGATGACGGAACCTATGGTCGAAATGCGAACAACGCATAGAAGAGGCACCTGCGGTAGGCATGTTTGTGGGCACTCTCGATCCGCAGGCGACCATCTCACAATTCATGATGTTCTTCAGGCCGACCACCTTCCAGGCCTTGATTGACAAATTAGCCCAAATGGACCAGATGGGCCATAGAACGTCTCCTCCAAAATCAGATTCCCGAGATGAGAAAGGAAAAGGGAAAGCGATCGTCGTCGCCAATGCTCAACAACAGTCGAGCAACTCAAAGCCGGTCGTTCGCCAAAACAACGTGTGTCCACGCCCATCCCTCGAAGAGAGGCTAGGACGTCCTTACTCGTTTCCTCGGAATAAAACGAGAAGACTGTTTGAGCTGGCAGTGCGTAACAGACTCATCAATCTGCCGAGTCCAAAGCGTCTATCGCAGCCAGGCGATCTTAATAATCTCAATTATTTCCCTTACCACCAAACGGTAAGTCACCCGATTGAGGATTGTTTCGTCTTTAAGGGATGGATCGAGGATCAATACCTGCAAGGCAAGTTCGCGCTGTCTGAAAGCTGGAAGGTAAACCCACTACAGCCGCACTCTCCAAAGAAGATGGACACGCCGGGGGCAGCTTGTTCTTTAGTCAAGGATGAAAACAATGGAGAAAACTCATCGGATGAATCCGAAGACTACGTAGCGACTTGTCATATGATTTCTCATTCACTGACAGATAATAAAGAAGCTTCTTGCGCCGAGAAACCAATGGCGAACCCCGAACCGGAAATTCTACAGCCATCAGATGAGCTGATCGATGTCTTCCTAAATGAAATTTGTCTGAAAGCAAAAGCCAATCAAGAGTGTGAAATGGCCATACTGGAAAAAGCCAAAGCATTCCCTTCAAATTAAAAGCTATCCACTGCGGATAAAAACAAATTCAAGACGAGGAAAAGGTTCGCCAAAGCTTTATCAGTAGGAATGAAGCTACCGCCCTTTGAAGAAAATACTCTCGCTGAGGTAGAGATGCACCCTAACTTCTACTTATAACATCAGAAGATCATACATCCTACCGAAGACTGCGAATCTTTTAACTGTTGGTGGCAAGAGTATGTCGCTCAAAAGCAACACTTCGACAGGACAAAATGTGAAGCTTGTAGACGTCGAAAAAATGCGATAGATGATCGCAAAAGAGCCGCCGACGATTGTCATACGGCCGACTCTAAGGTATCGCAAATTATCACCTTTGGAAGCGACTCTGACGAAGAAGCTACCCCCAACCCTTCCCTCAGGGAATCTATTTCAAAAATGAAGGAATTGAGGAGCTGCGAGAACGTTCAGCCATGCAATCGCACGCTACTCGGAAAAAATCCCAGCCCCGCAAATAACGGAGCGAACAAAAAGGATAAAGGAAAAGGAAAAACGGCCTTCTTCGCCAGCGCTCAACAACAATTAAGTGACCCTAGACCGGTTGCTCACCAAAGCAACAAGTGGCAACCCCTCCAGGAAAAGTTGAAACGTCCTTACTCGTTTCCGCAAGATAAAACAAGGGGACTGTTCGAGCTGGCAGTGTACGACAGACTCATCAATCTGCCGAGTCCAAAACGTCCGTTGTGGCTAGGCGATGTTAATAATCCTAATTATTGCCCTTACCATCAAACGGTAGGTCATCTGATCGAGAATTGCTACATCTTCAAGAACTGGGTTGAAGACCAATACCAACAAGGCAAGTTCGCGCTGTCCGAAAATTGGAAGGTGAACCCGCCACAACCGCATGCTCCGAGAAAGATGGATACGCCGGGGGCATCATGGTCAGTCATAGAGAAAGACCCATAGACCAAAAATTCAATAAACTAAATATTCGCCTCAAATACGGCGACGGCGAACCGAGATGTCCTTAAACTAATGATGGACCGCAATGTCCTAAAACTTGCAAATGACTGAAATGTCTTTAAACTACTACCGCAGCATCCTTAGGCTGACGAGATAAAAAAATATATATAAAATATATATATATATATAAAGAATAAAAAAAAGTAAAAAAAATGGTATGCCCATAAGCAAAACGGGCACGGATGAAAACCCGAAAGGGCTCCGTGAGTAAAAACAGCAGGACTACCGGCGAGTGTTCGTGAAAACCCGAAAGGGCGCGACCTCGTAAATTAAAAAAAAGAAAAAGAAAAAAAAACGGTATGTCCATAAGCAAAATGGGCACAGATGAAAACCCGAAAGGGCTCCGTGAGTAAAAACAGCAGGGCTACCGGCGAGTGTTTGTGAAAACCTGAAAGGGCGCAACCTCGTTAAAGAACACTTACAAGATCCTCTCGACCTTGTAAGGAGAAACCACCCGCGTGAGATCCTTACGACTCACAAGGGAACAACACACTTAGGGATCCCCACGATTCCTAAGAAGAAAATACACTTGCGAGATCCTCACGACTCGTAAGGAGAACTCTCTTATGGGACCCTCACGGCTCATAGGATTTGAAAGTCTTAAGTTACAGAGACCTAAACCTGTGCTTAAGCAACCCCTACAACTTTAGATATTGCCCTACAAGTGGCTCAATACTGGCCCTTGTATACAATCCACGGGCGCGAATAAACATTTCCCTAACCAAGTCCCATCCATGACTGGGGATACGTTCGCATGGTAAACCCTTGTAAATCCTCTCGATTTATGAGGAGAAAACCCTCTTGTAGGATCCTTACGACTTACAGAGGAAACGAACACTTAGGAATCCTCACGAGTCCTAAGAAGAAAATACACCTACGAGATCCTCACGACTTGTAGGGAGAAATACCTCCGTGAGACCCTTACGGCTCATGAAGTTAAAAGCCTTAGCCAACAGGACCCTAACCCTGGTTGCTAAGCCACCTTTGTTCAATATTGACAGAGGCAGATGATGATTCGCTCCTGGTAATATCCCAGTTGTAGCGGTGCTGATGCTGAAATCGGTTTACAGCGAAAAGCCAATAGGCCGCACATGCATACGAAATAGCCGAAATGATAGGGCAACTTGCAATAAAAAGCAGCAAGTAAAAATGTATGCATGCAAAATAGCCGAAATGATTGGGCAACTCGCAATAAAAAGCAGCGAGTAAAAATAAAATAAATAGCCGAAATGATTGGGCAACTCGCAATAAAAAGCAGCGAGTAAAAATAAAATAAATAGCCGAAATGATTGGGTAACTCGCAATAAAAAGCAGCGAGTAAAAATAAAATAAATAGCCGAAATGATTGGGCACGGCGAAAAATAGCCGAAATGATTGGGCAATCGCGACCTTCGCGATATAAAAGCTGAAATGATAGAGCATCGTGGAGATAAAACAAAAAAAAGAATGATGATAAAACTCTGGCCCTACAGTTAAGACCACATCGGTCCCTGTATACAATCTGAGAGCGCAAACGAAGAGGGAACCATACCTTCCTAACAGGCTCCGCCATAAGACGAAGCCAAATCTCGACGGTTCAGTCTAACTCCGAAGAAACCAGTATCTTCAGCAAATTCCTCGACTCACGGATACAAACACTCCTTGACGAGAGCCTCCCGATCCATGTCGACTCGCAGAGCCACCAGTGCCTCCGTGGGAAATCCTCAACTCGTTTCAAATCCCAAGGAAACAAATAATCCTTGGCACTAGGGAAACAAATAATCCCTAGCAAATTCCTCGACTCACGGATACAAACACTCCTTGACGAGAACCTCCTGATCCGCGTCGACTCGCAGAGCCACCAGTGCCTCCGTGGGAAATCCTCGACTCGTTTCAAACCCCAAGGAAACAAATAATCCTTGGCACTAGGGAAAAAAATAATCCCTAGAAAATTCCTCGACTCACGGATACAAACGCTCCTTGACGAGAGCCTCCTGATCCGCGTCGACTCGCATAGCCACCAGTGCCTCCGTGGGAAATCTTCGACTCGTTTCAAACGCTAAGGGAACAAATAATCCTTGGCGCTTGGGAAATAAATAATCCCTAGCAAATTCCTTGACTCACGGATACAAACACTCCTTGACGAGAGCCTCCTGATCCGCGTCGACTCGCAGAGCCACCAGTGCCTCCGTGGGAAATCCTCGACTCGTTTCAAACCCCAAGGAAATAAATAAACCCTAGCAAACTCCTCGACTCACGGATACAAACACTCCTTGACGAGAGCCTCCTGATCCACGTCGACTCGCAGAGCCACCAGTGCCTCCGTGGGAAATCCTCGACTCGTTTCAAACCCCAAGGAAACAAATAATTCTTGGCGCTTAGGAAACAAATAATCCCTAGCAAACTCCTCGACTCACGGATACAAACACTCCTTGACGAGAGCCTCCTGATTCGCGTCGGCTCGCAGAGAAACCGGTGTCTCCGCGGGAAATTCCCGATTCGTCTCAACTTGCAAATAAAGCCTCAGACAGCAGGGACTAAAAAACTTGCTTCCTGAACAATGGGACCCTGCAAGTCAATCCAAAATGGTCTCTTGCATACTATTCACGGGTCTCACTCTCCAAGGTCGAGTTTCGACAAGGAGAGAAACAACCGCTTACGAGTCCTCTCAACTCGTAAGAGGGAAAAATTCTCTTATAGAATCCTTACGACTTATAAGAGAAAACCACACTTAGGAATCCTCACGATTCCTAAGGAGAAAACCCACCTACGAGATCCTCTCGATCCGTAGGGAGAAAAGTCTCTATGAGACCCTCACGGCTCATAGAGTTGAAAAGCCTTAGGCAGCAGATCTGAACCTGCGGCCTAAGCCATCGCTATCTCTTAAAAAAAAATAAGTTATCTGCCAATTATGTTTATCAAAGATAACATGCTGATAATAAGGGAAGGCAGAAAGCAAAAGAGCATACAAGACATTGCGAAAGAAAATGTGTATCTTTATTCATTGACTTCAATCAAATACAAGATGAATCATACAAAAGAATAAAGAATGGATACATATTATTTAAAAGGAAAATTTTACAACTACATTGATACAAAGGCAGCTATTGGGAAGGAAGCGCCTTAAGTAGCTTTGTCAGTTGTTCGTACGCCTCCTTCCATGCCTTTTCCTGATTGGCCACCACTGCCAACTCCGCCTCCACTTGGGCCCGTTGCTGTGCGACAGATGCAAGCTGATCCCTGACGGCCTGATGAGCAGCTTCACGGCCTGGAGTGTCATGCTCGGAGACATCAAGTGCCCGCTTCAGTCTCAGCCCATTTGATATGCGCTCCAGAAGGCCCTCGAAGACGGCCTTTACCTCAGCGGTGTTTGTCTCAACTTCAGCACGCAGGCGAGCGGTTTTGCTTGAAGATTCTTGGCACTCCTTCAGCCTCAAAGCTGCTTCTTATTCCAAATGACGGAAATGAGAAGTGCTTTGCTCGAGCCATGCTCCCCGTTGAGTGCTCAAGGCTAAAGTCTCGGGGGATAGGTGCATAGACTCCAGCTGATGAAGGCGAGCCTCAATCTCCCGACAATAGTTAACCCAAGAGGCGACAATGCCCTCATCATGGAAGGTGGAAAATATCACCAACATCGGGTTAACCGTCGTAGCGAAGTCCTCAGCAGATGTAGGAGCCTCGACGTCGAGTTCCTCGATATAGTCGCTTAACATGCGCAGACTATTTGCCGCACCTTTTGAGGACGGACGTCTCTGGGAAGGGCCGCCCGGTATTGTAATATGAGACTCAAAAGGCACCGGGACTGGAACGACAGCTGAAAAAGACAAAATGCGATTAGATGATGATTCAATAGATATGGAGAAAGTCATTGATAAGATATTTTATTATACCAGTTGAAGCAGGTGGCTAGGCCAGAAAGGCCGGTGGCGCAACCGATCTTTCTTCTCCCCCTTCGATTTGTAACACTGCAGTCAGGACAAGAGAGAGTTAGAAATAATTCTACCACTGAAAAAAAAGATATCAATCGGGAACGGTACTCACCAGCGCCACCAGAGGGAGAGGCGAATTCAGATAGGAAGGAGAAGTGTGGGAGCAACACTTGATAGAGATGATCAAAAAGCACTCCTGGAAGACACAACAGTGTGACTTTAGTACACAAATTATGCGTCTGGAAGATAAGATTAATAAATCGCAAACACATACCTTCCAACATCTTCGAGGGTACGAGAGAGGGTTGAGAGGTGACCACCGCCAAGGCAGTCGTTGAAGGCGTTCCCTCGAGCAGTGGGGCATCGGCGCTGGCTGCACCTGCGTTACGAAAAGGGGAACTTGTCAGAAAAGATTGTAAAGTAAAGAAAAGCAGCAACTTGGGGTTTACCTGAGGAGCTCCCGGCTGAAACGGAGGCGACTCCCTCCTCTATCGACATGAGACCACCGCCCGTGGCCTCATCACCCGACTCGATGGGGACCGTTGTGGTGCTCGCGAGACCTGGAGACGGCGGAGGACCATAGACGGGGAGGGCTATGACTGGAGTATTGCCAGATTCCAGAGAACGAGCGGTTGGCTCATCCTCGGGAATCATGGCCACCTCACCCACTACTCTCTCAAGTTCAGTAGTCGCGGTTGTATCGTCCACCATCTCCACGAGATCGCCGGCCACGAGCGCCTCATCCGCCACCACCATGGGCTCAGTTATAATGATCATATCATCTGCCACCACTTTAGGTTCGGCATCAATGACCTTCTCGGCGGCAGGCCCCTCGACCTCCACCTCAGGATCCAAAGCCACAACGACGTTGCCCACCGTGGGCTCGAGTTCGGCAGATACCGCCTCCTCTGTTTCTTTGGGATCAACGGTTTCCGCCTCCCCCTCGATAGGACTTGGCCCTGCAAGATAAGAGATATAAGGACCAATGACATTAAAATCCTTATAACAAAAACTCTGAGAGAAATATTACCTGAAGCGGATTTACCGTTTGCGCTCCGAACTGTGCGCGCCACCTCTCTGCGGGCAGTGGATAGGGTGACAGGGGCCTCTTCAGATGGAGTATCAGCACGAGGAGCGGTGCTGGGACCCGCTCCCATAGCCAAGGCAGCCCTGCGCACCTTCGCCTCACGCCTCAGCCGCTTCCTTTCCTCCCGGGCTGTCGCGATGGACCTTTGTGACGCCTCCTTCAAGGCGTTGTCATCCTCGTTCAGGGATGCCTCCAGAGCCTTTAAGGCATCTCTCATCGGCTCTTCAAGACGAACCTCCTGCGGTGGCCCAGAGGGAGCAGGAACATCGGCAGCTGGTAGAACATCTGCGTCACTTGGAGGAAACGGCATTGAGGTTCCTGTGATTAAAAGGGAAAGGTTAGATCGACCATAACACAAGGGAAATGAAAACTTGATGAGTCGAAACTTACTAAGGCCCATAGATGCTCTAAGATGTTCCTCCTCCTGGAAAGTCTTCAGAGAAGCGGCAATGGCTTCTTCATCAGTGATGCCTGTTGAAAGAAAAGAAAGAAAAGTGTTAGTCAAAAGTAATGAAGAGGATATGTTGTAATAAAGAAAAGGCGACTAGTAGTTACTTGATTGTGCAAGCTTAGCTAGCCACGCGTCACGCTTCGCCAACCATGCTGAAGCTTTGAGAGCAGCCTCCAAGTCTGTATCGTCCGGCGGCGGCATCACTAATCCTTCATTAGTCCCGTATTCGAGCAGGCCCTCGGCATAGGGAGCATGGGGTTCCTGACCGAACACGACGTCCGCAGCGAAGAGCGACTTCTTTTTCTTTTGCCCTCCGACCCTAGGCTCACGGGGGATCGACTTCCGTTTAGCAGCCACTTTGGGATGACGAGTCCCGATGTCCGCACCCACGCCAGACTCCGGCGAGGGTACAACCACTGTCTCCACTGGAGCACAAGGTGCGGGAGGTGCATCTGTGATATCAGGGAGCGGCAACTCACGTGGAGGACTTTGCGCACGCGATGGTCTGCCCCCGGCATCTTTTAGAGAAGGAGCCACCGGGGTCCTTGGCACTAAGGGAGCGTTACGGTTGGTGCCGGGAGGTGCTTCTTTACGGTCGATCAACACTCGCCTCTCTTCCTTTATAACGGCCCCCGTCGCATGATTGTACCACTCTTTATATACATTAAGGAGTCGTGGAGCGCAGGCCGGCGTGCTGATGAAAAAACGAGAACCCGTGTTCAGGCGCATGAAGTGATGTAACGCGTTCTCCATCCCTTCTTCATTGGCAGCAGGTTCCAGTAAGAAAGCTTCCAAGGGTACCCCTTGATCATAGCCCAGTTTTTGGGCAAAACGATGCGTGTTATATCTCATGAAGATTGTCGCACTGCCCTGCCTGAAGACTAGGAAGCCCGGTCTAATAGAATACAAGTGGAGGGTCTTCCGGGCCGTCAACACTGAAGCTCCATCCTTAAAGGAGTCCTGTAATGGTCGCACCGCAGTGGTGGACGCTTTTCCAATGGTTAATACCTTGTCAATGAAGGACATCCCGACTCCAACAGTGTGAGGGCGAAGCAGTAAACCCCTGGCGTTCCATGGTGAAAGGGTCACGATTGATGAGCCAATCAACTGTATAATGCGCGGAAAACCGCACTTGTCAAAGAATGAAGGCCTTTTATGCATGCCGAAAACACCCGCCGTGTGTAGCTCAAGCCACGATGCAAAGTAGTGCATCGGGAAGACCACGTGCAGTACCCCGGGCTCATTGGCATCCGCTGCTCGGCTGAGGCCATGATATAGGTGCGCCAAGCCAGCAATCCCCACAGCCACCTTTACCCCGATGACCATTCGGTGGGCTGGGTAAAAGACAGAAGGCCGCATGCGATGAGAGTGCATTGGGATCGCGAACCAACTCAGCCACAGTCCGAGAAATCCTAAGAAAAAGGCCTCCTCATCCATTCCGGGGGCCGCAATTTCTGCAAAAGACATGGTTGGGGAGTTAGGAAGAAAAAAGTCCTTCTGGTCTATGTCTCTCGCTGGCAGGTTATCCAAACCTAAACCGAAAGGGTCCTCAAGGGTGGAAAACTTGGCAGCTTCTGCCGAGAGGACGTTTGGATGAAGGAACTGAGCAATGAAATCCTCAAAATTAACTCCACGGCTCCCGTGTTCGATAAAGAGAGATTCATAGATGTTCAACACCTTAATTAAGCTCGGGAATTGGTGCTGGACAGCATTTTCCGGCGTGATCCCCCTTACCATTGGCTTTGCGCCGAAGACGTACTCATCTGTCGGGAGCAGCTCTTCATAGTGTTCCCCTATGACCGGTAGGCCGGATACCTCCGCGAATTCCTCCAAAGAAATGGACACTTCCCGGTCCATGGCAAAGAAAGTGTGGGTGGGAATATTCCATTGCTCCAAGAAAGCCTTGAACCACCAGGTAGGGAACGTGGGATACTGGAAGAGAGAGACGTGGACCGCGGTGTACAATCCAAATCTTATCAACTGCGACTTCTTCGTCGACAGGATGTACCGGGCCCACGGCAGGTAGCCAATCAGATGACGGGGGATCAGACCAATGTTATATGATTGCCCCCAGGGTCTCGCCTCGCCCTGACAGATACGACGTCCTAGGATATCCAAGACCATAGGACATTGGACCGGAACAGCATCCATAGCAGGATGAAGAAAGCTGTTCGCGGTCCAATCCACCATCTCCACGGCGTACTGCACCGGGGGTGGGCTGGCGTAATGAATCGCCATTATGGGTTCTGACGGCACCGCGCATGTGAAGCTCCGTCGGCCCATGATGATCTGATTGTACCACGACCCCCAAAGATGGAGACTCTTGTATTCCGGGTCGTACTCCTTAATCATGGCCAGGACTTCACGGTCCAAGGGCGTCTCGGGAAATCCCTCCTCCGAGCGGACGAACGGGAATGAAGTGTCTAAAGACATGATCGCTGCAAAAGAACAATTTAGCCGTTAGTGTTGTAATTCCAACGTTTGGCGTTTAAAAAAGAAAAAGCATTAATTAAATTAAATTAAAATTAATTAATTACACCACACAGCAGTGCAGTGAGTAAGAGACCAAAGGGGGACCCACAAAATCTGGATGACAGTACGTCAGTTAATAGGACAACCTCATCATTGGATGAGATTGTCAGTTGGTCCCCAGGAAAACATTCCCATTAATAAAGAATCCCTAGAGACAAGGAGAAAATCTCCTCTTTCAGAGCAAAGCTCTGTCACAGAGTGACACTTGTCAAACTCTGGTCCCAGGGAAATAAGATTCCTTAAAAGAGCATGGCTCTGTGGTAATGATGGAAAAAGTCCATCAGAAAATTTTTGGAATCTTGAAGGATTCATGAAAAATTTATAAAAAAGACTCTTCATTTTTCAAATCTAAAAGAGCGGTTTTTTAGATCTATGAGCAAAGCTCTGTTCATGGGTTAAAACCCATGAACAAGATCCCTGTAGATCTATAAATTTTGAGAGCAAAGCTCTGTTTATGAAACCCCAATGGGGATTTCTTTAGATCAAAAGATCTGTGAGAGCAAAACTCTTCGGTTAAGATTAATTTAAATTAATTTGATTTAAGTTAATTCTTACCTAAAGTTTCTAACTTTGGGAAGGAGCAAAGCTCTGAAGTTCTTAAGAAAGAGCAAAGCTCTGTTGAAATCAAAAATCTTAAAACGGTAAGATTTTTCTAAGGGCCAGAGGTCCTATTTATAAGGCGCTTGCGCCCCTTGAGCTCACCCCTTGATCCAACGATCAGGAGTTTTCCACCGCTGCACTCACGTGTGCGCCACGTGAGCGCAACGGTGGGGGGGCATTTGTTTCGCCCAATCAGAGCAAAGCTCTGTTGAAATTCAAAATTCAAAATTTTTGAGCAACGCTTCAATTCTCAGGCGCAACGCGCCACATGTCAGGCGCTGATATGTCAGCACAGCGCCCAAGAAGGCGCGCCCAATCAGAGCAAAGCTCTATTAAAGGAAGCAACGCTTCAGTTGCACTAGTGCTGCGCTGCGCGACGCGTGTCAGCGCAGTTGCGCTGCGCGACACGTGTCAGCGCAGTTGCGCTGCGCTGTACGCTGCGCGACACGTGTCACGCGCTGGGGCATCTGCGCCAAACAGAATTAAAATTTTAAGAAATCTTTTCTGTTCTTGTTAAAACAAGAAGATTTTCTTCTGCAAAACAGAAGCCTTTGGATCAAAGATCCAACGGTGGAGAAAATTCCCCAAATCACTCAGAGAAAGATCTCTTTAACAAATCTAACTAATTTATAGGCACTATAAAAAGGACCCTAGGCCTCAATTCAAAGGCATCAACATCTTTCTAAAAAAAGAGAGAAGAGAACTCTTGAGAACTTCTCAAGAACAACAGAAGGTAAAAACCTTTAGGAAAAAGAGAAAATTCTCTTATAGACAGACTATTGATCTAAGAACAAGATCAATAATCTTAAATAAAAAGAAAAAAATAAGTAATAGTAGTGCGTTGCATTTTCTTATGAACCAGTGGTTCTCTGAAAACAAAAGAAAACTTGTTTTCTTTGATTTAAAATCAACCAAAATATAAAACAGTGCTTTGCACTTGAAAAATTGCGTTGTTGCGCTTCTTTGTTGGCGCAACTCACCAGAGCGCGCCACGTGTCAGCAGCGCAACAGCGCAGTGCACTACGCTGTTGCGCTTGCGCTCACCAGAGCTTGACACGTGTCATCACCATATGAGCTTGCGCTCATTACTTAGCGCAAAGCGCCAGACAAATGCACTGTATTGCTTACAAAAGGGCCAAGCCCAATTAAAGAAGGCCTAACGGGCCTAATAAAATGCAATACATTACTTTAAAAAAAAGGGCAGAGCTCAAACCAAAACAGATGCTTTGCATCATAAAGAAAGGGACAGAGCCCAAATCAAAAAGGCCTAGCAGGCCAGAATAAAATGCAGTGCATTATTAAATATGGGCAAAGCCCTAGCACAGGCCTAATAGGACAAAGATCAAGAAAAATCTTGAATATTCTCAATGGGACTTAGCTCGATCATGGCCGTAAGTCCCCAAACTAAATTGACTGAGCAAAAATGCTCTCCTAAATCAATTTTCGATCGGTTCAAGGGTACATCTCTGAATTCCTCTGACACATGTCGTTGTAATCCTTCAACGACGTCAGAAAGGTGACGGGTCCCGACAACCACATACTAATATTGGACCGAGACGTCCTTAAACTAACATCGGACCGAGACGTCCCTAAAGTAACATTGGACCGAGACGTCCCTAAACTAATATTGGACCGAAACGTCCTTAAACTAACATCGGACCGAGACGTCCCTAAACTAATATTGGACCAAGACGTCCTTAAACTAATATCGAACCGAGACGTCCCTAAATTAATATCGGACCGAGACGTCCTTAAACTAATAACGGACCACCACATCTTTAAACTGGAATACGGACCACCACGTCTTTAAACTGGAATACGGACCACCACGTCCCTAAACTGGAACATGGACCACCATGTCCCAAAACTGGAATATGGACCACCACGTCCTTAAACTGGAATATGGACCACCATGTCCCTAAACTGGAGCATGGACCACTATGTCCCTAAACTGGAACAATAGAGCCTCCAAATGCTCTTTTGCCGGATCTAAACGGTCCCGTTTAAGTTGATCTTAGCCCCAAATGCGGCTAACGTATCCTTAGACATATAAATGAATGATAAAACTCCAAATCAACTTTGGTTCAAGGGTACATCTATAAACTCCTCTGACATCCATCGTTGTAATCCTTCAACGACGTTAGAGAGGTGATGAGTCCCGACGGCCATATATTAAATGGATCACCACGTCAAGTTGATCTTAGTCCAAAATAGGACTAACGTATCCTTGACAAACGTTTAAGTCGATCTTAGTCTCAATACGACTAACGTATGTTCCCCTCCGAACGGCGGCCGAGACACGGGGACGTCCGTGCCTGGGGTTCGGGGCAGATGCTAATTGGTGCTATCCGTCCACCTCTCCGAAGATGCCAAGTTGATTTGTGGCACCATGTATCGGAGGTTTAGACGGATGCGGGCGATGTAGCAGATTTCGTCAGATTCCCCCTCGTTTGAGGGGTTTTTGATTGTGGGGACGCTCTTCCCTGCAGGCGCAAGCCCCTGCAGTTAATTATGCTACCGCATCGCGGTAAAAACTTTCTCCTTCTCCAGATGGTCACTTCGTGTCGTGTGTATTTATCTTATGTTTTGTTGCCCGTGGATTGTTTACGGAGACCGAGTTATGTCGTCGCCCGTAGGGCGTGGACTAATCCAAATCCGTATTATCTTAGATTTGAGTTTGGGGGTTTGGTTTGAGGATACGTTAGGCATATTTGAGGCTAAGATCAACTCAAACATTTGTTAAGGATGCGTTAGTCTAACTTGAGACTAAGATCAACTTAATGGGATCGTTTAGATCCGACAAGAGAGCATTTGGGCTCCATTATTCCAGTTTGGGGACATAGTGGTCCATCGTATGTATGGCCGTCAGGACCCGTTACCTCTCTGACGGCGTTGAAGGATTACAACGACAGATGTCAAAGGAGTTCCGAGATGTACCCTTGAACCAAAGTTGATTGGAGGGATTCATAGTCCAGTCTGTTTGAAGGTTTAAGGATACGTTAGCCATATTTGAGGCTAAGATCAACTTAAACGGGATCGTTTAGATCTGGCAGAAGAGCATGCGTGGCTCTATTGTTCCAGTTTAGGGACATGGCGGTCCATGGGTAGTTTAAGGACATTGCGGTCCATGGGTAGTTTAAGGACATTGCGGTCCATGGGTAGTTTTAAGACATCTCGGTCAAGGTAAAGGGCGTCATAGTCCGTAGGTTTAAGGACCCCACAGTCCGTTATTAGTTTTAAGACATCTCGGTCGAGGTTAAGGACGTCGTAGTCCATGGGTTTAAGGACCCCACAGTCCGTTGTTAGTTTTAAGACATCTCGGTCGAGGTTAAGGACGTCGTAGTCCATGGGTTTAAGGACCCCACAGTCCGTTGTTAGTTTTAAGACATCTCGGTCGAGGTTAAGGACGTCGTAGTCCATGGGTTTAAGGACCCCACAGTCCGTATCAATGTGTGGTCATCGGGACCCGTCACCTCTTTGAAGACGTTGAGGGATTACAGCGCCAAGTATCAAAGGAGTGAAGAGATGTACCCTGGAACCGGAGTGGATTAAATAGTCTTTGGCCCAATTTAGGATCAAGACCAATTAGTTATGTTATGAGCCCATTAGCCCAGTTAATTACGAATTGAGGACTTATGGCCAGCTTGGGCTAAGTCCAATCATGTCCTGAATATTGGCTTCCTGTTGGTCCATTGAAGGAGAGAGTTTGCCTCTGGCCATTTAGCCAATTGGGCCAATGCCTAGTGTTAAACACTACAGACCAATCAGTGTTGAACACTGGGAATGAGATTGACAAGTTAGTGTTTAACACTAACAGATAGTTGGTGTTAAACACCAGCAAAAAGGCTCTCAAATTAGTGTTAAACACTAAAACAGATCAGTGTTAAACACTGGCAACAGAGATCTCACATTAGTGTTAAACACTAAGATAATCAGTGTTGAACACTGCAAATAAAGTTATTTGATTAGTGTTGAACACTAAGGCCCAACAGTGTTTTAACACTGGATTCAGGGGTTCCAATTTAGCGTTAGACGCTAAGGCAAGAGGGGTCACGTGGTAGCACGTGAGGGCGCCCTCCCTTCGTTTGTTCTGCTGAAAAGATCGCATCTTTTGGAGCATCACGTGTCATCACGTGACGGGTGTTTGAATGGAGTATGTTAAACCTTCTGCCAAGGGTCACGTGAGGCACTGCCTCAAAGGGATTTCTGTAGATCTTTTGGGGGGTCACGAGGTGACACGTGACCCTTCATTTCTGTAGTTGTTTAGAAGATCTGTTAATCCCTTTCAGGTATTAAATTCCTCGTAGGGTTGAACTCTGATAATAATTTCAGAGGAATTAAATTCTTAGTTCCTTTTGAAGAGTTGAACTCTGAATTTTCTGTAGGAATTAAATTCCGCATATATGTGAAGAACTGAATAGGGTTAAACCCTAATAAAAGCTTTAAGGAATTAAATTCCCACTCTCTGTTAGAGAATTATTCTGGGGAGTAAGATTAAGGGAATTAAATTCTTGTTGTTTTCACAGAACTAAATTCTTAATTAGGGTTAAACCCTGATTCTTTTCATTCTGAAGGAATTAAATTCCCATAACACAGGGTCAAACCCTAATTTTATTTTAAAGGAATTAAATTCCTATAGTTCTGTGAGAATTAAATTCTCGTGCTTGCATTCTCTCTCTGTGCTTTGGATCTGCATGGCAGGATCTCAACCCATTGAGAATTAAATTCTCAACTCAAGGGAAGATGTGCGCTTTACAGATCCTCCATCAAAGAGAGAACCATGTTCTTCTGTTTTATATCAGAGTTAAACTCTGTTGAGAATTAATTTCTCTTTTCTTTCAAAAAGCCTTCCCTTTTCTTACCTAGGGTTTTCTTTTGCAGAAGATCCAAATTCCTCAAAGTATCAAGGCTCTCTCTCTTTTCTTCCCTCTGCATATATCTCTTTTTGTGTGTCTCTTGGCTCCTATTTATAGGAGAAGCAGCCGAGTCAATTAGTTTTTGATGAATCTTTCATTGAGAGATTTGATTTGCATCCATCATTCGTTTTGGACCGTTGGATTATTAGGTGAATTTTATTCACCATTGGATTTTAAATCCAGAGATTCTCCTTTGTTATTTCGGTTAGATTTAAAGGGGAAATCTTTCCAAATTCGAGATTTTCCCATAGATAGATGATATTTAATCACCTCTAAATCTTTAATTTAATCGATTGCTTATAATCTTTTTCCTTTGGAAAGATTTAAGTGATCTCTCATCGGAATTTGATTCTGTTGAAAGATAGGCTTTGAAAACCGGTCACGTATGGCCACGTGACCCTTGGTCACGTGTGGGCACGTGACCCCCTTGGGACGAGCTTTCTTCTTTCTTTCTGCGCTCTGCTTTCTGGTCACTGCTTAGCTGTCACGTGTCACCACGTGACCCCTGGTCACGTGTGAGCACGTGACCCTCGGCTGGACTCTTTTTCTTGATTTAAACGGAGAACAAGTCTGCTGCTTTTGAGTATCACGTGCCAACACGTGACCCTGGTCACGTGGGAGCACGTGATCTCTTCTGAAGCCTTCTCCTTGATTTGATCAGGGAACCGGTTTGCCTTTGAAGCCGCTTTTAATTGTCACATGCCAACACGTGACCCAGGTCACGTGGGAGCACGTGACCCTTTCTGATGCCCTTTTCTTTGATGTAATCGGGAAGCTGAATTTGCCTTGCTGATGCTTTTAGATGTCACGTGCCAACACGTGACTGCTGGTCACGTGTAAGCACGTGACCTTTTTCTGAAGCCTTTTCCATAAGTTTTTCTGATTTTAAATCAGGAAACAAATGCCCCCACAGCGTTGTTCTCACGTGTCCGCACGTGAGTCCAACGCTGTCACATTTTGTGACCGTTGGATTCCTCTAGGGATTTGGGGAGATGAAACGTTTCCATCTCCTCCTATAAATACTCACGTTTCTTCAGAAGAGCCTTCACTTTGTTCATCTTCTTCTTCTGAGAACTTTTTTCCTTTGAGAATTTAATTCTCTTCCTCCAGAGCTTAGTTCTCTGTCTCAGACATTTTCCAGAGTTTAACTCTGTTGAAGGATCCCTTTTCCTCAGGTAATAATGTTGAACGGCTGAAGCACCTTTGTTTCAAAAGAACTCTCTGGATTTTAAATCCACATTAAGGATTTCACAAAGAACCCATTTTTCTTCAATTTCTTTAACCAAATATGAGACCACTTAACCTCCAACAGTAGATCTCTTAGGGTCGGATGATCCTTGGGGAGATGATGATGGCGGTTCAACTCCATGGAATTTAATTCCATCCCAAAAATGTTTTCTGGGAATTTAATTCCCTTCTCTTAATAAGGAATTTAATTCCAATGAAGAACTCAGTTTCTTCACACGGAGGCTTCTTAGGGTCTCTTCACCCTAGGTTGTCCTTCTGCAATTAATGCAACAGGAGCTTTGTAATGATTCTCATGACCTTTATTTCAGGTATCATGGATGCCCATCTGTATGGTCTTGACGAGATCATTTACTATGGGAATATTCGTGCACTGGGCCGCAGTCAGAACCAGGAGTTCACCGATGCTCAGTGTGCCGAGATCATGAGCCGCTTTGACGAGTACAATCATCGGTTACTCCCCCGTCGCTCTTCTTTTCTGAGGCTGATCGTGCTGGCGATCTGGGAGGCACTTCCTCTCTTTTGCACTAGCATACCGCTCAGGGCCTTGGACACTGCTGAGGATAAGGTACATTCGGTGTACCTGATGGGCTTGATCTCAAAAAGGAGGCGAGATCACCTTATTGATCTCTTGCACCAAGCCTTTCAGCAGTCCACCATACTTGCCGCCTATCGGAGGGTAGAGGATATTCGTGAGGACCCCGATGCTTGCGACCGCGAAAGGAAGCATACTCGGGAGGTTCGAAATGCTTGGAGAATCTTGGACAAAGTTAATTTTGAGTTTCTCAACCCATGCCCCGCGTCTGAAGTCTTACCATTGTAAACCTGTCCTTTTTATCTTGTATGAACTTCTTGAAAGATTCAGTGACAAGTTTTATTATGTCTTTCCATGTTTGCATGCTTTTCTCTGGGATTTTACTATTTTGCTACTGTTGTTGTTGGTGCTTTCAATATGCAGGGTGCTACTCCATTTTTTCTTTTTTAGTGTACATTAGGTTTAGGCCTCACGTGTTCTGCACGTGAGGTCCCTTGATGGGGCTGTTCACAGAATTTTCCCCATGCCATATTTTCAGTGCACAATATCAGATGCAGAAAAAGGGCCTTGGAAATAGTTCCATCTCCTTGATTTTCGATGCCTTTCCTTTTTTTGGGCCTTGGAAATAGCTTCACCATGCAAGATTTTCCGCGCACAGCACTTAATGCACTTCTTTATATATGAGGCTATAGCTTTCTTTTCCCTTCACAGAGAGGTTTATATTATATTTTTTTATTTTGGTGTAACTTGTCTTGAGAAACAAACGAGCGCCATGGCCTGCAATCGCCCTCATGCTCGTCGACAGCCATGGGAAGTTCCTATTGAGGAGATGATCCCCCACTTTGCTGCTCGGTTGGTGGATCCCCTCCTTTCCCACAACGAATGCGACTTAGCCATGCATGAACTCTCGATCCGTAGAGGGTCTCCCCTCCCGATGGGTTCCCTCTGGCTCCGGATGATTCTCACGGCCGTGCTTGCCGACATCCCTCCTCACCCAGCGGAGATGACACTGGCGATGCTTGACGCGGCTGAAGAGAAGCTCGAGGGTTTTCACGAGCCTGTTTGATTACTCAGGCTTTGAAAGATCGCTCAGTTCATCTTTTGAGCGAAATAAGAACCCGACGAGCTGTTATGTATGCTTTTGCAGATGAACATGGCGCCAATCGATAGGGGGCGACTCCTCGCGAGAACCGTCGCTTTGATATGCTGGAGAGAGAGGAGAGAGAGATGGAGAATTTTGTCCTCTGCTTCATTAACCCCTGGGCCATTGATCCCGTGTTTGGTGACCTTTTCCCGTTAGCGTAGCATTTTTAAATTAGTCCTTCTTTTTGTATGCTTTATGTTGAACTTCCATGTAGGCTCGGTACTCGTATGCATGTTTTCGCTTGCATGAATAAATTTTGTGTTCCTTTTATGAAAACTTCCTTCAATTATCAACACTGTTGTCATGTCGCATGCGCATTAAAGCTTCGAATTTTATTTCTTTTTCGGATGCTCATATGATCGCGAACACATGCCCGATAGGATAATCATCGAAAAGTTTCTCGTTGCTTTTCATACCAGGTTATGTGAGCGCGTTTTTAGATCGACTATTGCCATCGAATGGAAGCCCATTTATATGGTCTTGAGCGTGTATGTTCCGTTTCCAAGGTTGCGGTCGTGGAAGTGAGCTTACATGACCTGATAGGATGACGCTTGGTGAACATTTTGTCGCGCGAGGAAAAGGGGTTCGGCCGTAAATTCTCGGAGAGGGAGCTGGCTTCTAAGATGCTGAGCGAGCTTCAGGCGAGTCTTAGGCCAACAAAGCGTATGAACTCTGGAGGGTGTTTTAGGAGCCCATCAAAGAGGTGGTGGCTCTCGATAAAGCTGCCACGTTCATTCGTGAGAGGGTCGAGGCTCATAAGGTCACCGAGAAAGAACTTGAAAGCCGGCTCGCTTCGTATCAGGCCCAGCAGGCGCAGGCGGAGACGGAGGCTCATCTTCTGGAGATCTTACATCACGATGCCGTGGCTCAGCAACAGAACGATGAGCTGGTAAAATTACTACACCGCCCGCCGGCTTGAGGACTCGTATCTTTTCCCTTTTTGTACATATTCATAGATGAGAGTATCTTTCTTTTTTGTTTCTTTCATGAATTGTACTTTGTATCCATTTTGGTTTATGAATAAAAGATACATTTTTCTTCTCAATGGTGTGTCCCCTTTGTATTCTGCGGATATCTATCTTGATCTCCTTCCAGGACAGCGATGGCTTAGGATTCAGGGTTAGGATCTGCTTCCTAAGGCTTTTGCATTTTATGAGCCACGGGGGTCTCATAAAGAGTTTTTCTCCCTACAGGTCGAGAGGATCCCATAGGTGTAAGTTCTTCTTAAAAATCGTGAGGATTCTTAAGCGGGTTTTCCCTTGAGAGTCGTAAGGATCTTACAAGAGAGTTTTTCTTCCTTACAGGTCGTGAGGACTTGTAAGTGCTGGATGTGGTCACCCTTGTCTGTGTTTTATGGAGTCAGGTGTTTCTCCAGGTATTGTAGTTTAAAGACGTCGCGGTCAAGGTTAAGGACCTCATAGTCCGTGGATTTAAGGACTCCACAGTCCGATGTTAGTTTTAAGACATCACGGTCAAGGTTAAGGACCTCATAGTCCGTGGATTTAGGGACTCCACAGTCCGATGTTAGTTTTAAGACATCACGGTCAAGGTTAAGGACCTCATAGTCTGTGGATTTAGGGACTCCACAGTCCGATGTTAGTTTTAAGACATCATGGTCAAGGTTAAGGACCTCATAGTCCGTGGATTTAGGGACTCCACAGCCCGATGTTTGGTTGCAGGGACCCGTCACCTCTTTGAAGACGTTGAGGAATTACAACGTCAGGTATCAAAGGAGTGAAGAGATGTACCCTTAAACCAAGGCAGAATCCGTAGGGAATCGGGGTGGTTGATCGTTAGTTTTAAGACATCGCGGTCGAGGTTAAGGACATCATAGTCCGTGGATTTTAAGGACTCCACAGTCCGGTATTTGCTCTGGATGCTTCACACGGGTTCACTGCCGTGCTTGGCGAGGACCAGGCTCCGCTGTGGGCATTTTCCGCGGGGTCAAAGAGTGACGTTATCCGCGTTCCACGTAACCAGGAATTTTGCACTAGATGCTTCACACGGGTTCACTGCCGTGCTCGGTGAGGACTAGGCTCTGCTCTGGATGCTTCACACGGGTTCACTGCCATGCTTTGCGAGGACCAGGATTCGCTCTGGACGTTTTCCACGGGGTCAAAGAGTGACGTTATCCGCGTTCCACGTAACCAGGAATTTTGCACTAGATGCTTCACACGGGTTCACTGCCGTGCTCGGCGAGGACTAGGCTCCGCTCTGGATGCTTCACACGGGTTCACTGCCGTGCTCTGCGAGGACCAGGATCCGCTGTGGACATTTTCCACGGGGTCAAAGAGTGACGTTATCCGCGTTCCACGTAACCAGGAATTTTGCACTAGATTCTTCACATGGGTTCACTATCGTGCTCGGCGAGGACTAGGCTCCGCTCTGGATGCTTCACACGGGTTCACTGCCGTGCTCTGCAAGGACCAGGATCCGCTCTGGACGTTTTCCACGGGGTCAAAGAGTGACGTTATCCGCGTTCCACGTAATCAGGAATTTTGCACTAGATGCTTCACACGGGTTCACTGCCGTGCTCGGCGAGGACTAGGCTCCGCTCTGGATTCTTCACACGGGTTCACTGCCGTGCTCTGCGAGGACCAGGATCCGCTCTGGACGTTTTCCACGGGGTCAAAGAGTGACGTTATCCGCGTTCCACGTAACCAGGAATTTTGCACTAGATGCTTCACACGGGTTCACTGCCGTGCTCGGCGAGGACTGGGCTCCGCTCTGGATGCTTCACACGGGTTCACTGCCGTGCTCTGCGAGGACCAGGATCCGCTCTGGACGTTTTCTACGGGGTCAAAGAGTGACGTTATCCGCGTTCCACGTAACCAGGAATTTTGCTGATTGTATCCGCATTTCACGGGATGGCGGTTTGAATGTTGGCGGTATGTATACCACCGATCCATGGAACTGGGAGTTGCTGCTGTTCCGATCAGCTTAACATTGTGTCCGTCGTTACGAGACGAATGCTGGGATGATCTCGAGGTCGCTTGTGGCCCGTCGAGATTTAGCTTCTTTCTTTGGTGAAACCTGGGGGGAGGTATGTTCCCTTTTTGTTTACGCCCTTGGATTGTGTACAGGGTGTGAAGGAACATCACCTGTAGGGCATAAATTGAAACTTTTCTTTTATATTTTGTTTCTTTTTCCGCGATGCTCTATCATTTCAGCTTTTATATCGCGGAGGTCGCGATTTCCCTATCATTTCGGCTATTTTTCGCGGTGCCTAATCATTTCGGCTATTTATTTATTTCCTACTCGCTGCTTTTTATTGCGAGTTGCCCTATCATTTCGGCTGTTTTCATGCATACATTTTTTACTTGCTGCTTTTTATTGCAAGTTTTCCCATCATTTCGGCTATTTCGTATGCATGTGTGGCTCGCTAGCTTTTTCGCTGCAAGCTTGGATTTTAGATACCGATCTCGGCATCAGCACCGCTACAACTGGGATGTTGCCAGGAGTGAATCATCATTTGCCTCTGTCGATATTGAACAAAGGGGGCTTAGTAAACAGGGTTAAGGGTCCTGTCGACCAAGGTTTTTGACTTCATGAGCCGTAAGGGTCTCACAAAGGTATTTCTCTCTTCAAGTCTTGAGGATCTTGCAGGTGTATTTTCTCCCTAGGAATCGTGAGGATCCCTATGTGTATGTTCCTCTGTAAGTCGTAAGGATCCTACAAGAGGGTTTTCTCCTTATAGGTCAAGAGGACCTACAAGGGTTGCTCATCATATGGACATATCCCTAGTCACGGGTGGGACTTTGCTGGGGAAATGTTTATTCGCGCCTGTGGATTGTATACAAGGGTCAGTATTGTGCCACTTGTAGGGCAGTATCGAAGGTTGTGGGGGATTTGCTTAAGAACAGGTTTAGGTTTCTGTAACTTAAGACTTTCAAGTCTTATGAGCCGTGAGGGTCCCATAAGAGAATTCTCCTTACGAGTCGTGAGTATCTCGCAAGTGTATTTTCTCCTTAGAAATCGTGGGGATCCCTAAGTATGTTGCTCCTTTGTGAGTCGTAAGGATCTCACGCGGGTGGTTTCTCCTTAAAAGGTCGAGAGGACCCTATAAGTGTCTCTTAACGAGGTTGCGCCCTTTCGGGTTTTCACGAACACTCGCCGGTAACCCTGCTGTTTTTACTCACGGAGCCCTTTCGGGTTTTCATCCGTACCCATTTTGCTTATGGACATACCGTTTTCTTTTTACTCTTTTTCTCTTTTTTTTTACAAGGTCGTGCCCTTTCGGGTTTTCACGAACACTCGCCGGTAGCCCTGCTGTTTTTACTCACAGAGCCCTTTCGGGTTATCATCCGTGCCCATTTTGCTTATGGACATACCGTTTTTTTTATCATTTTTTATTTTTTATTTTTCTCCCTTTTTTTATATATCTCGTCAGCCTAAGGATGCTGCGGTAGTAGTTTAGGGACGTTTCGGTCCGTCGTTAGTTTAAGGACATTTCGGTCAGTCGATAGTTTAAGGACGTTTCGGTCCGTCGTTAGTTTAAAGACGTTTCGGTCCGTCGATAGTTTAAGGACGTTTCGGTCCGTCGATAGTTTAAGGACGTTTCGGTCCGTCGTTAGTTTAAGGACATTTCGGTCCGCCGTTAAGGGGAAGGTCGGCTACTGCTTATGAGGTCTGAGCTTAGGAAGATAGCGAGCGGACATAGTCGTCGTCATCTATCATTGACCCAGGCTGTGGCTCGCTAAGCATAGTATTTCTTTAAGAAGCGGCCGTTTATTGGCCTGAAAGGCCTCTCACCGTGCATATCCATGAGTAGATAGGCTCCACCCTGGTAGACCTTGTCTATAATGTACGGGCCTTCATAGTTCGGCTCAAGTTTTCCCCGCTTGGCACGATTGGGAATCATAGGTCTTTTGACTACTGGCATGAGTTCGCCTTGGCCGAATGTCCTCGGCCTGGTCAATCTTTCGTATGAGCGCGTCATCTTTTCTTTGTAGGCCTCTAGATTTTGTTGCGCTATGAGCCGAGTTTCATCGAGGGCATCAAGTTCCTCGAGCCGAAGGTGAGCATTTTCTTTGTCCGTCAGCTCGTAGTGGACCTCCACTCGTAGAGAGGGTAACTCTATCTCGAGGGGGAGCACTGCTTCCGCCCCAAATACTAACGCGTACGGCGTTGTGTTCGTGGCCGTCTTGAACGTAGTTCGATATGCCCAAAGGGCCTCTTGCAGCCTCTCGTGCCAGTCTTTCTTATTTCGGGACACCGTCTTTTTTATGATCTTTGTCAAAGTCTTATTGAAGGCCTCGGCCAGACCGTTAGCTTGTGGATTGTAAACTGAAGAATATCTCCAGTCTATATTGTGCTGCTGCGCGAAGCGGCTAATCTTATGGCTTCTGTAGGCTGGCCCGTTATCGGAGATAATCCGCCGTGGGGTTCCAAACCGATAGATGACTTGCGTCTTGAAGAAGTGGAGGATATTCTCCGTCTTTACTTCCCTCAGCGGTACTGCTTCTGCCCACTTGGAGAAGTAATCAGTTGTCGCCAGGATGAAACGATGTCCCCGGAACGATGCCGGCTCGATGGGGCCGACTATGTCAGTCCCCCACATTTCGAATGGCTAGCTAGCCACCGTTGGGTGTAGTGGATTCAGATGTTGGTGGATAAAGTCTCCATGAATCTGGCACGAGAGGCATTGCTTCGCATACTCGAGGCAGTCTTGGACCATCGTGGGCCAATAATAACCCATCCGTTTGATCTTCAATTTCATTTTCGGGCCTGCTTGGTGAGAACCGCAGAATCCGTCGTGAACTTCCAGAACGACTCTTTCTGCTTCGTCAGGTCCTAAGCATCTCAGCCACAGAGAATCAAACGATATTTTGTATAAAGTGTCGTTGACGAAAGCGAAAAATAGAGCTCGTTTTATGAGCTGATGTCTTGAGGACGCTTCTTCGGGCATTCGGTGGGACTTAAAATTGTCTATGAAGACTTCCCTCCAGTCCTCGGCCTTCTCATGGTCTTTTATTTCTAGGGTCGTCTGCTTAGTCGCTCCCTTTTCTTAGTATGATTCCAGAGATATTTCTGTTGGGGCGAGCACTCGACGGCTTTGTACCATGATTTTAACGTCATCAAGGTTCTCGTTAGCCAATTCTTTAGCGAGCTTATCTAACGCGTCCGCTTTGCTATTTTCCGCGCGTGGTATGTTCTCCAAAGTATAGGAGGGAATTTGGGTCAATAGTTGTTGCACCTTTTCGCCGTACTTCACCAACTCCGGTTTGCACGTTTGGTAGTCACCATTTACTTGACTAACGACCAGTTGAGAATCCCCGTATATAAGGAGGTCTTCAATTCCCATGTCGATGGCGATCTTGAGGCCTGCTATCAGAGCTTCGTATTCAGCTTCATTGTTTGTCCTCGGCTTTGTTAAGGAGAAGGCGAAGCGCATTATCCCTCCTTGTGGAGTTACAAAGATGAGGCCTACTCCCGATTTGATTATGGGGGTACATTGTTTGCGCTTCTTCATGGAAGATGCTCCGTCAAAATAGAGTTCCCATCGGGTATCACCGCCGCCGATCGCGTCGAATGCATGTTCGTCCGGCAAATCGCAGTTCAGAGGAGAACCGGCAGGTACTGGGTGCTCAGCGAGGAAGTCGGCAATGGCCTGGCCTTTCACTGCCTTAAGAGGTCGATACGTTATTGAGAACTCCATCAGGAGTAGAGCCCATTTAGCGAGTCGACCTGTCAATATAGCCTTTGACATCAAATATTTAAGAGGGTCCACCTTCGAGATGAGACGGACTTCGTGCGCCAACGCGTAGTGCCTGAACTTTGTTATCGCGAAGATTAACGCCAAGCAGTGTTTTTCAATGGGAGAGTAGTTGCTTTCTACCCCCAGCAGAACTCGACTTAAGTAGTAGAGTGCTCTCTCTTTTCCCTGATCGTTCTCTTGTGCCCATAATGCGCCTAAGGAACCTTCGAGGGCGGTTGTATAAAGAATGAGGGGTTTTCCCTTGACCGGCGCAGCCAACACCGGAGGGTTCTGCAGGTACTGCTTGATCTCGTCTAGTGCACCTTGGCATTTGTGATCCCAAACGAATGGAGTTCCTTTCTTCATCAGGTGGCTGTAAGGACGGCACTTGCCTGAAAGATTGGCGATAAACCGCCGGATGTATGCGAGCTTCCCTTGGAGAGACCGCAACTGTTTGAGGGTTCTTGGCGGAGGTATTTCCATGATCGCCTTGATCTTAGATGGATCTATTTCGATACCTCGATTTCGGATGACGAATCCCAGGAATTTACCCGAGGAGACTCCAAACGCGCATTTGAGGGGATTCATCTTCAAATTATATTGCCGAAGGCGTTGAAATACAGTCTCCAGATGCTTTAAATGCTCTTCGTATGACATGCTCTTTACTACAAGGTCATCGATATAGCACTCGACGATGTCATGTATGAGGTCGTCATGGCCCTTTGATAGGTAGCGCCGGCGTTCTTTAGGCCAAAGGGCATAACCCTGTAGCAGAATATACCCAAAGGGGTCCGGAAAGCGGTGTGCTTCTGGTCTTCGGGATGCACCTTTATCTGATTGTACCATGATGAACCGTCCATAAAGGAGAAAACCTCGTGAGTGGACGTGTTATCTATCATTAGCTCGGTTACTGGTACCGGGAAATCGTCCTTTGGACAGGCTTTATTGAGATCCCTGAAATCCACGCTTATGCGTACCGTCCCATTCTTCTTCATTACCGGGACGATATTGGCGATCCAATCGGGATATTGGACTTCTTGGATAAATCCAGAATCGATCAGCTTCTTGACTTCGGCGTTGATGCTCACTTCAAGCTCGAGTCACATCCTTCTTGGCGCCTGCTTGACTGGTTTAATATCTGCGGATATTGCTAATTTATGCACAGCGATCTCCGGATCTAATCCTGGCATCTCGGAGTAGTTCCACGCGAAGCAGTCTTTATGCCGTAGAAGCACGTTCTTTAACGCAGCCACCCTTTCTTCAGATAGCAGCTCGCTGACAAATGTCGGTCGCGGGTCATCTGCCGATCCCAACTCGACCTTCTTGAGGTTATCTGCAGTAGTATGTATGCCATCTTCCAGTTCTTTCGGAGCTGGCGGAAATTCTGAGATCACCTCATCATTGCTGTTCTCAGAGCACCAGGGAAGGTCATCCATATTCTTGGGCTCTTCTTTTAATATCGTAATCATATAACAGGTGCGAATCCGCTTCCAGGACTGAGGTGGATCTGGTTTTGCTTTTGCGGCTTTGGGTTCGTGCTTTTGTGGCGGCGTTACCTTCCAACCGTTGGATAAAGCGAATCTGCCCTGCTGGTACTGGTCCTCGACCCAGTTCTTGAAGGTGAAGCAGTCTTCGGTAGGATGTCCTATGGCTTGGTGATAAGAGCAATAGCTCAGATGAGAAGCCTTGTTAGCTTGCTCAGGGTGTCTAGACCCTGGAAGCGCGATCATTTGATGTTTTAAAGCGAGCTTGATTAAGCTCTCCGTCTTGTCTCGGGGGAAGGAGTACGCTCGACTCATCTTCTTCATGAGGGACAAATCCAAGCCGCGCAATACCCGATCACGTAACCCTATGATCCTGCGTCGTTGTTGTCGGCTCTTCTTTCCGCTTCTTGATTTATTTCCGTCTCTGCGTCGGGCCTTTCGTACAACGGGTTGACAAGGATGAGCATCTTTGTCTTTTGCAGCCTGTTGAAATAGACGTTGCGTCCTGGCCTTCTCGTAGATGGCCATCTCGCGGTTGTGGTCTTCCCGAGCTTTCTGACCTACTTTCCTGATAGGCTTGTCCATTCGTTCTTCAAACGACGGACTCGGCACTTCAATCGCGGGGTCTAGTTTTGATGAGAGGTTGGCATTTCCTGACAGGGCGTCCTCTTCTTCATCAAAGGTATATATAGCGTAGCTACTGTGGACCCATTCCTGTTTTCCGGTTCTCGTGTATCCAAGCCCAAGTGTTTCCATTTTCCCGTTGGGCAATTTGCGTTGAGTCCCAGGGACATCCCAAATCCTGTTGTAGAACCGAGCTTGTCGAACAGTCTGTTTTAAGGGTACTCCTTGGCGCTTTAATAGCCTCTTTAATCTATTTGTATAGTATCTGGGCAGACGAATGGGTTGGAGCCTGTCGAGTGTAGCATCCGCGCCATGCCAGATCTCTTTCTCTACTTTCGATTCTGAGGATCGGTAGAGTAGGATCACCTTCTCACCCCTTTGCCTGGGAGGGACGTAAAATGTTTGCAGGTCCTGCACATTGTGAGCTTGAAGCGTGTCGAGATCCTTGTAGTGTTCTCACGGTACCATGGTGATTTGCAAACTATGATCATCGCTAAGGGGTGCTTGTATTGACAGCCGATTGGAGAACACGGCATTAACCTCATCTTCTGAATCACTTCCGAAGACCAACATGGGGGCGGACGCCCCCAGGTTGTTGCGTTGAGATGGCCCGGCATAAACTATCTCCTCCTCTTCTTCGGTATCGCTCCCGAAAACAGGGATGGTGGCGGCGGCTTTGTTCTCCGGGTTGCGACACCTTTCTGTATCCTCGAAATCTAGCAAAAAGTACTTCGCATCTTCGTATTTGCGGACTTCGTTCATGGAAAATGGGTTCAACTCACCTGTTACGGTATACTCGAAACCATCCTTAAAGTACTTTATACACTGATGTTGTGTAGAAGGGAT
Source organism: Agapanthus africanus (assembly GCA_030015575.1). NCBI lineage: Eukaryota > Viridiplantae > Streptophyta > Magnoliopsida > Asparagales > Amaryllidaceae > Agapanthus > Agapanthus africanus. The sequence goes on along the minus strand of CM057338.1, from coordinate 941,507,029 downwards.
GATGTTGTACTCGTGTAGCCAAGGACGACCGAGCAAGGCGTTATAGCAGGTCTTGGCGTCAATGACATGGAATTTGATGTCTGTGACGAGAAGTCCAAAGCGTAATGTTAGTATCACGGATCCGAGAGTCCGTGACGATTGTGAATCGAAGCCGGAGATAGTAATTTTGTCACGAGCGAGGTGTTGCACACTCATGCAGATTTCCTTCAACACCCGAACATTAAGGAGATTGACGGAGGATCCATTATCCACCAGGATCTTGCCTATCTTGATATCATGGCAGTATCCAGAGACATATAGGGGACGGTTGTGGTCGCACGTCCCGAGAAGGAGGTCTTCGTCACCAAAAGTGATGTCGGCCGTATGTACTTCCTCCAGTTCATCCTTCATCCTTTCAGTGGCGAGGAAGGCTTGGAATTACTCAGGTTCTTGTAGCACCTTAATTAGTGAGTCTCGCGCTTCTTTTGATAATAGGAGGGCATCGAGAATGCTAAGCTGAGAAGGTAGCTTCCTTAGGCGCGCTAGGATATTGTAGTCTACCTTACCCTTCCTGGGAGGGTCTTTGGTAGTCAGTTCTTTCATGACCTGGTCATCTAAAGTGATATCCTCAGTGACCTTTTCCTTTCCCTTATCTTTTCTACTCGCGGGCCCGAGATTCTTTTCTGGGAGTGTGCGATTGCGCAGCTGAATGTTCTCGCAGGCCTCCGATCTCTCCTCTTTCCTTAAAACGGATTCTTTAAAGAGAGGGCCTAGTGCCATTTCTTCATCAGAGTCGCTCCCAAAGGTGAGAATTTGTAACCCTCCGGCGTTAACCATGTAACAGTTGCCAGTAGTTCTGTTGTGCCTATCGACAGTACTTCTTTGTTCCCGATGGATCTTGCGTTTCATGCGCTTAAAATGTTGCCGATGAGCAACATATCCTTGCCACCATATCTTAAAGGCGTCGCACTCCTCCATGGGGTGTGAAATTTTCCAATGATATGCGCAATAATCAGGGTGCCTCTCCACCCCATCGAGCGTGTTTCCTTCCGAGGGTGGTAGCTTCATTCCCATTAACATGGCTTTGGCAAACCTTTTCCTCGTCTTGAATATCTTCTTGTCTACTTCGGATGCCTTTCGATTTGGCGGGGGTAGTTCAACTCTTTCGTTCAATCGCCTGCATTTGGCTCCTTCCGATACGGCCATCTCACGCTCCTGATCCGCTTTACTCTTTAGACGAATCTCATCTAGAAAGGCGTTGATCATTTCATCTGTTGGCCACGCACGCTCTGGTTCAGGCTCTGTCCCCAGCTTCTTAGTGCCAGGAGTCTTTTCATCGTCGGTAAACGAGTGGGAGATAACGTTACAACTCGCCACATATCCCTCGGATTCATCCGACGAACTCTCTCTATCATCTCCCTCTTGAAAGATGTGGTTGAGGAATTCTTGCAGTGTGACAGGAGTTCGCGTCTTTTGATTGTACTCTTCCAGCGCGTCGATTTGCTTTTGCAAGTTCGTGTGCTCGTCTCCAAGCTTCACGGGCTTCTTGGATTTCTTCTTCTTTTTCTTCGAAGATTTTGACGGCTGGGTGTGAGTATTTGGGCCCTTATCGCGAGTCTTCGTAGTTGGGCAGGGCTTCAACATCCCTTCGATAATTTGAGGTTCAAGAGGGTCCTTCCATTCGATCGCAGGGCACGCATGAAGGTCTCTCAGCATTCTTTTGGTTTTAGTTGATAGTACGACCTCCCATGGAGCTTCTTCAATAAAGGAGCAGGTTGCCCCTGGTGTATCTGCTTTCTTAGAAGTATGCGGTTTTGGTGGGTTCACCTTCCACTTTTCGGACAGTACAAACTTCCCCTGGAGGTATTGATCTTCAATCCATCCTTTGAAGACGAGGCAATCTTCAATCGGATGACTTACCGTTTGATGGTAAGGGCAATAGTTAGGGTTATTCACCTCATTGGGTTACGGCGGTCGTCTTGGATTTGGTAGGTTTATAAGTCTGTTACGTACTGCCAGCTCGAATAACCGTTTCGTCTTGTCTCGTGGGAATGAGTAGGGACGCTTCATCTTCTCATTATAATACCGGCGTCTCTCTTCTAATTGATCTGCCGGCTTCGGGGTGTTAGGTTGCTGATGGGCATTCGCGACGAAGGTTGCCCTTCCTTTACCCTTGTCATTCGGAGGTTCCGACTTCGGGGGAGGTGGTCTATGACCCATCTGGTCTATCTGAGCCAACTTGTCGATTAAAGCCTGGAATGTGGTTGGCTTAAAGAACATCATAAACTGGGAGATAGTTGCGTGAGGGTCTAGGGTTCCCACGAACATGCCCACTGCGGGTGCTTCCTCAATGCGTTGTTCGCATCTCGACCACAAATTCCGCCAGCGTATAACATACTGGACCCAGGTTTCGCCTGGTTTTACCCTGGCATTAATCAGTGCTGTTATTGAGTGCGTTCGCTGGCGCTTGCGAATCGCTGAGTGAATAGCAGCTCCATTTGAGCGAACGTCTTGATAGAATCGTTCGGGAGTCCCGAATACCATTCGAACGCTGTTTCTGATAAGCTGCCCACGAACTGGCGAAGCAACAGTTTATCATCACCGCCAGTGTTACCGCAAAGGGCCCGGAACTGGGCAACATGTTGATGGGGATTGCCGGTCCTTTTATACACGTGGAATTTTAGTATTGTATAGCCCGGCGGGTATTTGATTTGGTCATACCAGCTTGGATACGGCCGGCCTGTCTTTACGACTTGACCAGCTGCCTCAGTCGCATAATGAACCCGGATTTGCTGGGCTATATAGTCGACCAAATCAGCCTTAGAGATTGTCTCTTCTTTGGCTGTTGAGAGGGTCGGTGGTGGATTTGACGTTTCTCCTCGGTCGTCTTCAAGAACGATTGGGGGATCCTCGGCGGGTAGGTCTTGCTGGATCATCATTCCTATCATATCTTGGAAGAGAAGGCCTATACGTTGTATGTTGGCTGCTTGTTCAGCAGCTTCTTTGTCCTTCTTCTCCAGTATCCGGTGAAGGAATTCAGCGTCGGTTTCTTCCTCCTGGCGTGCGTCTGAGGATGTTTCTGGGTTTTCTTTTGGTCCGGTAAGTGCGGCCATGGCATTCATCATTTCCTGGAGCTTTTGCTGTTGCTCCTGAGCTTTGGTCACCGACCGTTTAAGCGGTCTATGACCTGTAGACGCACGGCTATCTTCTTTTCCTGACGCCATGTATACGGTGTGGACCATCATGCCCCTAAACTTAGGGCGTCTGGGCTCAGTGGTTTTAGCTGTCGTTGCAGGCTGGGGATCTTCTCTGGCTTCCTCCTTTTATGAGCAGTGGAGGTTGAAGGGGCCGTTGAGGTGGGCATCCAGACAGCCTTTCGTGGTTTAGCCTGGTGACCGGCTTCCGGTTGGATTTTCAGCTTCTTGTGCTGGCGGGAGAAGTTTGGATCGATCATCGAGTCTCGGGCCTGCCGCCAAACCTTATAGATTTTGGAAGACAGCCGTTGAGGAGATCGGGACTGTTCTGGCTTTATTTCCACAACCCTTTTTAGTGGGGGAGGAGACCTCTTTAGCATTGCAGTAGGAGAATTCCTTCGCACCTTATTTAGCATCTCGAAGCTGTTCCCAGTTGGAACAGCAGCATTAACTTCTGCCATCGGGGCTGATGAAGTTAGCCCGGAGGGGGAGTTGCCCCCAGCCTTCCTTACTCGGCGCCAATGGCGACGTCGAGCTTGTCAAGCGGACGGCGTTGGTTTAGCGGTGAGAATGGCTTCGTCTTGCCCCCTGTGTAGGTGGGGGGTCGCTGCTGGTGTTGGCCTGTCAAAGACCGATGTCCTTTGGGTAGCAGGAGCGGGAGCTGGGGCCGTCAATCTTGTAAAGACCGACTTTTTGGCCGGGGAAGCCGCCTTGGCGATTTCGGGAGCAGGACCGGTCACTTTCTTATAAGCAGCCTTTTCTGGGATTGTAGGCCCCATGATGGGTCCACAGGATTTCTGGACCAATCTAGAGAAGACTGAGGCGCTGATATTGGGCGACCCGTTGAGAGGAGCCGCGGCAGGGGTAAGCCGATCAAAGACCGACTTCTTGGGAGCTTCCTTTGTCACCATCGGCGTCACGAAGCTTTTTGGTGGGAGTATAGTCCCAAAGAACAATCCAGTAGTGGCCTGAGTCACCTGGTCCACCGGCATTGTGAATAACGAAGCAGCTTGGGGTCCGTAGGATATACCTCCTGGCGAGGCAAAGCGTTGATCGCAATTGCAGTCTGAGCAGTTGGAGAATTTCGCAGAAGTAGAAGCCATCGATCCTTTGCTTTCTGCAATAAGCAAGACGCCAATTCTTAGTATCCTGAAACCCAAGGGCAACCAATAGCGAACCGCGATTGGTTCGCGAATCACGACACACGAAGTGTGGAGTGGAAAGAGGAAAAGGACCCACCGGGCGTGCCAGAATCTGTTCCCCTCCGAACGGCGGCCGAGACGCGGGGACGTCCGTGCCTGGGGTTCGGGGTAGATGCTAATTGGTGCTATCCGTCCACCTCTCCGAAGATGCCAAGTTGATTTGTGGCACCATGTATCGAAGGTTTAGACGGATGCGGCCGATGTAGCAGAATTCGTCAGATTCCCCCTCGTTTGAGGGGTTTTTGATTGTGGGGACGCTCTTCCCTGCAGGCGCAAGCCCCTGCAGTTAATTACGCTACCGCATCGCGGTAACAACTTTCTCCTTCTCCAGATGGTCACTTCGTGTCGTGTGTATTTATCTTATGTTTTGTTGCCCGTGGATTGTTTACGGAGACCGAGTTATGTCGTCGCCCGTAGGGCGTGGACTAATCCAAATCCGTATTATTTTAGATTTGGGTTTGGGGGTTTGGTTTGAGGATACGTTAGCCATATTTGAGGCTAAGATCAACTCAAACGTTTGTTAAGGATGCGTTAGTCTAACTTGAGACTAAGATCAACTTAACAGGATCGTTTAGATCCGACAAGAGAGCATTTGGGCTCCATTGTTCCAGTTTGGGGACATAGTGGTCCATCGTATGTATGGCCGTCGGGACCCGTTACCTCTCTGACAGCGTTAAAGGATTACAACGACAGATGTCAAAAGAGTTCCGATATGTACCCTTGAACCAAAGTTGATTGGAGGGATTCATAGTCCAGTCTGTTTGAAGGTTTAAGGATACGTTAGCCATATTTGAGGCTAAGATCAACTTAAACGGGATCGTTTAGATCCGGCAGAAGAGCATGCGTGGCTCTATTGTTCCAGTTTAGGGACATGGCGGTCCATGGGTAGTTTAAGGACATTGCGGTCCATGGGTAGTTTAAGGACATTGCGGTCCATGGGTATTTTTAAGACATCTCGGTCAAGGTTAAGGACGTCATAGTCCGTAGGTTTAAGGACCCCACAGTCCGTTGTTAGTTTTAAGACATCTCGGTCGAGGTTAAGGACGTCGTAGTCCATGGGTTTAAGAACCCCACAGTCCGTTGTTAGTTTTAAGACATCTCGGTCGAGATTAAGGACGTCGTAGTCCATGGGTTTAAGGACCCCACAGTCCGTATCAATGTGTGGTCATCGGGACCCGTCACCTCTTTGAAGACGTTAAGGGATTACAGCGCCAAGTATCAAAGGAGTGAAGAGATGTACCCTGGAACCGGAGTGGATTAAATAGTCTTTGGCCCAATTTGGGATCAAGACCAATTAGTTATGTTATGAGCCCATTAGCCCAGTTAATTACGAATTGAGGACTTATGGCCAGCTTGGGCTAAGTCCAATCATGTCTAGAATATTGGCTTCCTGTTGGTCCATTGAAGGAGAGAGTTTTCCTCTGGCCATTTAGCCAATTGGGCCAATGCCTAGTGTTAAACACTACAGACCAATCAGTGTTGAACACTGGGAATGAGATTGACAAGTTAGTGTTTAACACTAACAGATAGTTGGTGTTAAACACCAGCAACAAGGCTCTCAAATTAGTGTTAAACACTAAAACAGATCAGTGTTAAACACTGGCAACAGAGATCTCACATTAGTGTTAAACACTAAGGTAATCAGTGTTGAACACTGCAAATAAAGTTATTTGATTAGTGTTGAACACTAAGGCCCAACAATGTTTTAACACTGGATTCGGGGGTTCCAATTTAGCGTTAGACGCTAAGGCAAGAGGGGTCACGTGGTAGCACGTGAGGGCGCCCTCCCTTCGTTTGTTCTGCTGAAAAGATCGCATCTTTTGGAGCATCACGTGTCATCACGTGACGGGTGTTTGCATGGAGTATGTTAAACCTTCTACCAAGGGTCACGTGGGTCACGTGAGGCACTGCCTCAAAGGGCTTTCTGTAGATCTTTTGGGGGGTCACGAGGTGATACGTGACCCTTCATTTCTGTAGTTGTTTAGAAGATCTGTTAATCCCTTTCAGGTATTAAATTCCTCGTAGGGTTGAACCCTGATAATAATTTCAGAGGAATTAAATTCCTAGTTCCTTTTGAAAAGTTGAACTCTGAATTTTCTGTAGGAATTAAATTCCTCATATATGTGAAGAACTGAATAGGGTTAAACCCTAATAAAAGCTTTAAGGAATTATATTCCCACTCTTTGTTAGAGAATTATTCTGGGGAGTAAGATTAAGGGAATTAAATTCTTGTTGTTTTCACAGAACTAAATTCTTAATTAGGGTTAAACCCTGATTCTTTTCATTCTGAAGGAATTAAATTCCCATAACACAGGGTCAAACCCTAATTTTATTTTAAAGGAATTAAATTCCTATAGTTATGTGAGAATTAAATTCTCGTGCTTGCATTCTCTCTCTGTGGTTTGGATCTGCATGGCAGGATCTCAACCCATTGAGAATTAAATTCTCAACTCAAGGGGAGATGTGCGCTTTACAAATCCTCCATCAAAGAGAGAACCATGTTCTTCTGTTTTATATCAGAGTTAAACTCTGTTGAGAATTAATTTCTCTTTTCTTTCAAAAAGCCTTCCCTTTCTTACCTAGGGTTTTCTTTTGCAGAAGATCCAAATTCCTCAAAGTATCAAGGCTCTCTCTCTTTTCTTCCCTCTGCATATATCTCTTTTTGTGTGTCTCTTGGCTCCTATTTATAGGAGAAGCAGCCGAGTCAATTAGTTTTTGATGAATCTTTCATTGAGAGATTTGATTTGCATCCATCATTCGTTTTGGACCGTTGGATTATTAGGTGAATTTTATTCACCATTGGAGTTTAAATCTAGAGATTCTCCTTTGTTATTTCGGTTAGATTTAAAGGGGAAATCTTTCCAAATTCGAGATTTTCCCATAGATAGATGATATTTAATCACCTCTAAATCTTTAATTTAATCGGTTGCTTATAATCTTTTTCCTTTGGAAAGATTTAAGTGATCGCTCCTCGGAATTTGATTCTGTTGAAAGATAGGCTTTGAAAACCGATCACGTGTGGCCACGTGACCCTTGGTCACATGTGGTCACGTGACCCCCTTGGGACGAGCTTTCTTCTTTCTTTCTGCGCTCTGCTTTCTGGTCGCTGCTTAGCTGTCACGTGCCACCACGTGACCCCTAGTCACGTGTGAGCACGTGACCCTCAGCTGGACTTTTTTTCTTGATTTAAACGGAGAACAAGTCTGCTGCTTTTGAGTATCACGTGCCAACACGTGACCCTGGTCACGTGGGAGCACGTGATCTCTTCTGAAGCCTTCTCCTTGATTTGATCAGGGAACCAGTTTGCCTTTGAAGCCACTTTTAATTGTCACGTGCCAACACGTGACCCAGGTCACGTGGGAGCACGTGACCCTTTCTGAAGCCATTTTCTTTGATGTAATCGAGAAGCTGAATTTGCCTTGCTGATGCTTTTAGATGTCACGTGCCAACACGTGACTGCCGGTCACGTGTAAGCACGTGACCCTTTTCTGAAGCCTTTTCCATAAGCTTTTCTGATTTTAAATCAGGAAACAACGTATCCTTAAACTAAAAACATCAAACCCAAATCTAAGTAAATACGGATTTGGACTAATCCACGTCCTACGGACGACGGCATTACTCAGTCTCCGTATACAATCCACGGGCAACCACAAATAAAACAAACACACACGACACGAAGTGAAATTCTGGAGAAGGAGAAAGTTGTTACCGCGATGCGGTAGCGTAATTAACTGCAGGGGCTTGCGCCTACAGGGAAGAGCGTCCCCACAATCAAAAACCCCTCAAGCGAGGGGGAATCTGACGAAGTCTGCTACATCGGCCGCATCCGTCTAAACCTCCGATACACGGTGCCATAAATCAACTTGGCATCTTCGGAGAGGTGAACGGATAAAACCAAATAGCATCTGCCCCGAATCTCAGCGTCAGGACACCGCAGTCTTGTGCGCCGCCTTTCGGAGGGGAACATAATGTAATCCCATCATTTAAGTCCGTAAGCCAATCACAGAAAAGAAACGAAAATAACACGTACGCTTATGCCATCCGCATTCGCCACAATGTTCCGTTATGCACCGTTAGGGTACTTAACTAACGGCATACCGGGACGGGACTAGCGCGGGTGTAAAACATAAGCAACGTCTACAATATATCATATATATAATATGTCATTCGTCTCAGATATCACAGAACACAGGCAGCAGAAACATAGATAAAAAGTGGGATATAGTAGGACGTCCGTATTTAGTATTTAGCCAGAATAGAAAAAATACGGATTTCACAGTCGTGATGAATAGCCAAGCCTACACCCTGGACCCCTACGAGAGCGGCAAGTGACCCTACCAATTCTGGAGTTTAGGAGACCCGGTCTCGACTCCTCGAGATGGCCTCCCACTGAACCCCAGAACCCGGTCACCTGTGCTCCCCTCCTTGGGTCCATCCTAATGCGGAAAAGTAAATAATATACAACACTGGTGACACAACCTCAATCCGGAAGTGCCCCAAATAAAAGAATATTACATTACATTTGAATTTACATGAATGAAAATATAAAATTCTCATCTCACATAAAAAAAAACCCCGGCTATTCAATCGCGACAATCCTGCACATCATATCTCAGCAACACATAATATCTCATATCATCAACGTAAGTAAGTATGCATACCCCAATTGTCGTTGATGTATAGCAACGAAACCGGCGATATCATACATACTACACTTACGGTCATAGAAAAGAAAGTGTAAAACTACAATATTTAGAATCCACATTCTCTTTAAACATCATAAATGCGAAATATCACATATTTCGTATTTCATGCCTAAACTATATGAATTCCACATATTGTATCACATTCCAGATAAACAGACAGTATTAAAGTTTTCGAACGAACGATCAAGTACCCAAGATTCACTAAAGCTCAACACTTGAGCAGGGTTCAAAAATCCGAAGTGTGACACAGTAGTAGCGGTCCAGCCGTAGAAGGGTCAAGCCAACGCCTCACATGTGGCACGCCGTACTGCCCCAAATCCTAAGGTTCAAAGGGCAGTTCAAGACGGTCACATAATCGAGTTAAGGTTTGTTGTCTTCTAGAGGGTCCACCACAAAAAGACTTACACGTATCTCCAAAGTATTTAAACCCCGTGAATAGTGAGCAAATGACACTCGTTCAAACACTTCAATACTTTCTAATTTACCCGGATAAACAACGAAATGAAAATTCCGATCGAATCTACGCGTCCAAAACCATCTCCAGAAAATACAGTACTATATTCAGATTAAACATACCTAAAACACTGTACAAGCAGACATAAGAATTATAGTGTAATTTTCATGCAATGATACCACTGTACGGCCGCGGAGCCGCGGCCTAAGCAAGGAATTGCCGCGGTTCCGCGGCCATTTGAACTGTTCATGGCATCGAATTTCACCATATTTCTTAGTTTTCCCTGCTGTATTTTTTAAGTATTTTTAATTCTGAAAAAGGTCAGATTTTAAAATTTGTCCAGAGAGGGTCTAAAGAAGGCGTATTTTTGTCCGATCGGGATTTTTACTTCGTAAAAGCGTCGCCTAATGTTCTAGATCGGCTCTGATACCAATGAAAGGTTTGCCTAGCACCCTATAATGAGTTTTGAAGCAGCACATGTCTCAAAGTTTGGATTTTGATGGTGCTAAACAAGCATGCAAAGGAATCGATCCTAGAAAATTAGGGTTACAAAACTTAAAGCTAATAAAATTAGGGTTTCGAGACTACAACCTTTGTAGCTCCCTTTTGCTGGACTCCTTGGTCTCTTGGGTGTTGGAAGAAGGTCTTCTTGAAGTCCTCTCACGTCCACGACGATCCACCCGGAGTTCCCCGTCCAAGCTTGCAACTTCGAGAATCGAAGAGAACACTCTAAACAAGTTGGCTAAACTTGTGTAGAATGATGTTGTGGTTAAAATTCTCACTTCAAAAAACTTTCTTTATGTGTATTTTACTCACTAAAAGAAACTAGAGAGCAAATATTGGAGGAAGAAGATGGAGGCTTTCTTTTTAACAAGAGTTAGAATGATAACCATCAAAAGAAAATGAAATATATCTTTATATATTTTATTTCTTCTCACTACAAACCATGGTTAAAATGATGGAGACATTATTTAACTTGAGTTTTAGAACATAAAGAGAAGGATAACTCAAGGTTTGAGGTAGGTGAGAATGGTTAGGTTAAAGAAGAGTGTAGAAACAACTCAAGAATTATCCTTTCCTTTTCTATTTTGTTTTTAAACATAAAATTAAATAATAATCCATATATTTATCCATGGTGTGAGTCTTATATTGCCACCATTTCCATGTGTAAACAACCATGATAGATGGGTGTATGTATGTATGTATGCACATCCATATGTTCATGAAACTAGAAGAAAAAAAAAGAAACACATGCATGCATTCATACATCCATCATATCCAAGAAAGGTTTTAAGTGAGAAAACTAATGGTTAAATGATAAATCAACACTTGATTTATCAATCCGGCCATATCACATATGACCCTACCAAAAGCAAGCCGCCCGATCAATGTACGGTATCATATACGCGCATTTTAATCGGGTCCATGAGCATATCGCATACGCGCACCACAACGTTTCGCCTGGACTAGGTAACTCCTGTGTGGGACTCTAAGACTCGTCAATACACCGGCAGAGGGTGATGATCATATCAAGCACCCCCAAGCCGTAAGCGGTCAGCTAAACGTAACGGCCACCCGGGTATTGAGCGATCAGAAGAAAACAAGCGAACCTGCTATAACTCCTATCGAGCCAACCGGCAACACTACTGTACAGTCCGGTCTTTTCGTCAGATATGCTGCATATCGAGCCTAGGGATGGTCACGTCGACTCTAATAACTCAATAAGTCATGCCGGTGAATGGTGTATAACAGATCGAGAAACTACTGATAACACTTATCAGCAAATCTCAGCAGCCCTGGCCAGGGACTTACTGATATAACCAGTCGGGCACAGCACAGCATCAACTCCCAATACCGGGAGAGATGAAACCCCTCCTATCGCTCATTGCCTTCGTGTGTCTCGGGACTGTACCCAACAGCCACCTGTTTGCACGACTTAGTAGAGCCGTGGTAGGGTGGCAATCAAAGTACAGTGGGAGAACACACAAGACTCTATGACGATCTCGGGTCTACAGACTAACCTGTACCAGTGTCACCTGAGAACTGCTATCCGACGATAGATATAATTCTATATAGGAGTTCTCGGTGAGTCCGTCCAGTGTACCCAGTCACCACTGAGCACCCGTATACGATCTTGATGTCAAACATCGATGAATGTGGGAATATTCATCGCCCATCGTATGGGTCTAGTATCATATACGCTAGTCTACTCTGGTATATCAATGCCCCGTCTCGATATACCTACGACTAGGAACTTTCCAGGATATGCTTATAGACTACAGATGTCCCACTAGTATGATCTCCATCATAATCAGAGTAGTCAAGCCGATATCATCAGGGCTTTATCAGCATGTATGAATGAATAAAAGCATGATCAAATCAACATGTCAGATAAAGAAGAACCAGATAGCATACTATCATGTCGAGCAAGAATGCATACTGAATATATATACATGTACAAATACATCCACTATCATATAATGGCCTCTAGGGCATACATATATCCAACAAAATCCACAACCAAGGTGTTGACGAGTCTTTAGAGTCCCCCACAGACCGTTTTCTCAAGTTTCGGGCAAAACGCTGTAGAGGCCGTATGGAGATATGGTAGGGTTCGATCTTATCCGTGCGGTATTGCACGGATCATGATCGGACGGATAATACAAGCGGGCTTTGGTTTAAGCCGGATCCTAGTATTGTACAGTGTAGATTTTGTCTCTTTGCATTTGTATTCGGTTGGAATACAAATGCGGGTATGTATATACAGTCGCGGGGTTTTCCTGTAATTTATTACGGGATCAGTTTTTTTAAGTTGCCAGTTTGCATTCCGTTTCAGCCAGTTTTCCTTTGTTCCTTCTCGGCTGGATTTTTCTGATAGAGGGGCTAATTTGCAATTGTGCAAATTAGTAATATGGAGGGGGTTATTTGTAAATGGAGGCATCATGATGGTTCTAGCATTATGAGATTCTTTTTCCATCTTCTCCTTAGCATTTATGAGATTGGATTTTGATGAGAGTTGATTTGGAAATGGGTGTGACACATTTTCCTTTTTATCACTCATTTTCCTCACTTGCTTATTCATTCATATTTTGCCCTCCCCCCTTTAGTCATGGCCGGCCACTTCTTGAGATGAGGTGGGATTCATTTTGTGAGTGGGAAAAATTCTTCTTCTCATTTGAGTTTACACCAAAGTTCCAAAAGCTCATCTCCTCTTGTTCATTATTCTCTTCTCCATCAAAAGGCAACTTCACAACCCCAATTGAGGCATACAATTCTACACATCATCTACAGCATTTCTTGGGCACGTCGGCTTGCCAACTTCGTGCGCGAGTTGCCTCGATCCAGAGGTGGGAGCCCATAAAAAAACCCAGCGATGTGGTGCCCGTTCCGATGAGGAGATGAAGACCGGAGGTTCCGCGAGGAGATCGGAGTGGAGGCCGAAGACCGAAGGACACGGATCGCTCAGTATAGCTCTCTACTCATTTTCTAGTTTGCTAAGATTAGGTTAATGGCCCGATCCGGGTTTTAAAGTGCTCGGTGGTGCCGGTTTCTAGTTTTTAGAAAAGTTTCGTTTCCTCATTCCGGCGTCGGATTGACGGCCGGGGCGCCGCCGTGCACTTACACTGGTATCAGAGCCACGCCATTAACCTAGTCTAGCTTGCTCTAACGCATTTACAAGTTCGATCAAACGGATTTTCCGAAAACCCAATTTCTAAATTACAGCTTCTGTCGAATTTTTGCAGTGCTTAAAAAATTATTTGGTACATTGTAAAAATACGAGCAGGGTTTTTAAAGAATACTGCAGAAAATTGGTCGCTTGAAGGCACTGTAGCACCACGGAACCACGGCCATAACCCCCTTTTGGCCGCGGTTCCGCCGCTGAACAGTAGCCGCGCTGCACCAAATTTCTGCAGTGTGTCTTGGACATGGAAATATGGTTTTTGGAATATTCTTTTTGGGCCCAGATTTCCTTTAAGTGCTACAGTTGTGCTTGGGGCCCACTTGGGAAAATTTGATCGATCGAAAATTTTAAACATGTTAGTTCACAGTATTTACATTATATCTGCGACTGTGAATGTCACTTGATCGGTAAATCCTGTCTAACTGCTATAGCCCTTTTAGATGGATTTGCGAACGTGACATTCACGTTGATATTCTGTGTTGTGTTGTGATGTTGCGGATTGGTCGTGGGGGATAGCCTGGATGCAATGGTAGTATAGTTTTGTTTTATATGTACATTTGATATTGCGGGGCGAGCTTGCGACATGTGGACTGCCGTCACTGCCTGTTTGTATATTATTCTTTTGGGGCACGATCGGGCTGAGGTCGATATACCCGTTGTATATTTTACTTTCTGTACTAGGTTTACCCCGCGGAGGGGTGCACGGATAGCTGGGTTCTAGAGGGCAACGGGCCTGCATCTCATGGCGTTGAGATGGAAGGGGCTTCATTCTAGAATTGGCGGGCTATTCGCCGCACTCGTAGGGGGTACAGGTTGACCCAAGGAGGGGTGCCCAAGTTACCAAATTTCATGAAGTGTTGGGTGGTCCATTCACATTGCTGAAGGGGGCTGCCTCGCTTCAGGTTTTGGCGGGTAACTTGCCGCGCCCGTAGGGGTCTAGGATTTCATTGCACGGGCTATCCACACGACCAGGGGAACGTCGGGTTTCAGTAGCGGCTCTATGAAACCCGGGGATCTCAGATATCTGTATTGTTCTGTGATACCGTACATTTCTGTGATGTTGCATTTTATCACGCCTTGAGCGAATATTATATATTGATATATATACTAGTAGATGTTGTATATGTTTTGCATCCGCGCTAGTCCAGTCCCCGCTCTGTCGTTAGTTAAGTAACCTAACGGGTGATGACGGGACCCAGTGGCGAATGCGGATGGCATATACATACATCATTATTTTCGTTCTTTTGTAGTGTGATCAATTGATGGGACTGTATTGATTCGGATCAATGCAAGCTAAACAAACATGTTTGATGTTATTGGAACAATTTTTCAAAAAGTTGTTATTGCAAGAGCGTTCTCTTTTGTTTTGCACAGTGGTATTCGGTTATGAATATCCAGCACCTCAGTCGATGAGGCAAGGGCCGAGATCCCTTCACCGGGAGTGACCTCTTGGACAGAAGTTTGCGTCAGGGCAGTAACTTCACTATAGCCGATTACTTTTGCTTTGCATCGTGGTATTCAGTTGGAATATCCTGCACCTCATTCTACGGGGAAAGAGCCGAGATCCCTTCACCAAGAGTGACCTCTTTAGCAAAGGTTTTCGTCACTATATTTTTATAAAGCTATCCAGTTCCTTCAACGATATCAGGTTCATTAAGTTAAAGGTTTTCGCCAGAAACCATTCGTAGCCCTCCGTCATTTCATATGGATAGTCAATAAGTACTCAAGCTGTGTTTGTTGGCCAAAGTCAAGGCACAGTGATTGGTAGCTATTGGGTATTCATATGCAGCATAAATAGATGTGTTGGTTTGGAACAGTCATACTGCCTTGTTGGCCAAAGTCAAAGGTAGGTACGGGTGGGTTCAAATTAACCTGGAGAATGACGGGTAGAACTTGACATGTGACTTATGATTTGTTGGCCAAAGTCAAGGTCATAAAAGCATGGGGTAAAAATCACATCGGGAGTTTCTAAAGAAACTAAAACTTGCCAGATATGCGCATACCTTCTAGAGTGTGATAACGTGAGCGGATTCCGTCACGTTATCATGCGATGATAGTTGAATCCCGATTCCCACTGATGAGTTGGTTTACTCCTCGGGTGATCCCGACTAATTCTTCTTTCAGGTTTGGGGAAGAATTTAACGTTACAGTGGGAGGTTTCCTGATTAGATAAAGTGATAACCATTCTGATCTAGGTTAGGGTGCACGCTGGGTGTTTCTTTTCTCTCTCTCTTTGGCAGCGACCATGACCCGACCCTAGACTATGACTCAGTGACCAAAATTGACCGAACCTTCTTAAACACGGGCTTTTGAATTGTCAGAGTTGCAAACCTCATTGCCACTCTTACTTTTACCCTTTTCTCCAGGACACCCCGTATTACTACGAACGTCCACTTCCATTGGACAAAACCATCATATGGTTATATACGAACTCGAAGGAATTTATTCGATGATGGTTTTCAGTTCTGGAGAAAACGAATAGGACTATTCAGTTGTCTTTTCCTTTTACCTTCTCTCAGGTTGCGAGTACTCCTTGGTTTAGGAGATAGTACACCTATTACGCAAATTGGATAGTCTTCTTCCAAACCATAGGCAGGTGCCGAACGGTGGGGAATGAAGAAAACCAATTAGCATAACGATGGTGTACAGAAGGTATTAAGTAAAGACATATCAAGGGATTAGTAAGAGGGCAAAGTAAATTGCGACTGCTATTCACGACCAAACCAAGTATTTCATCACCACTCCCACTTCACCTTTGTATTTCTCTAGGACACTCTGTATCACTACGAAGATCCACAGTTATTTGGATACTCCATCGTATGGTTATATACGAACTCGAAAGGAACTTGTTCCAGTTCGGGGAT
Organism: Agapanthus africanus; assembly: GCA_030015575.1. Taxonomy (NCBI): domain Eukaryota; kingdom Viridiplantae; phylum Streptophyta; class Magnoliopsida; order Asparagales; family Amaryllidaceae; genus Agapanthus; species Agapanthus africanus. The sequence continues at coordinate 941,490,948 of CM057338.1, read as the reverse complement.
GGATTCTGGTTCAGGAGAAATAGGAATAAGATTTATTCGGTTGTCTTTTATCTTCACATTCTCTCGCATTGTGAGTGCTCCTAGGATTAGGACAGTACACCTATTATGCTTATTAGATAGTCTTCTTCCAAACCATAGGCTGGTGCCGAACGGTAGGGAAGGAAGAAAACCATTTAGCCTAAGAGGGTGTACAGAAGGTAATGACTAAAGACATATAAAGGGATTTGGAGAGATGGCAAAGAATTATACGGTTATAGTTGTGAATCTGGATAATGGAAGAGGCATTACTAGGAATACCGGGATACACCATCGAAACATTTCAATGTTTCAGTTTCACTGTGTACTGTTAAAAGAAATCTGATTTCCTAATTAGACACTTGCTCCAGGGTATGTATTTACCAGGTTTGATTCTCACATCTGTATGGTTTTACAGATGATGAGTGGGAGTAAGTTATTGGGAATTAGGTGATCATCCTCATTATATCGGGATTCGTTGTAATTGGTGATATTTGAGGAAGTCACCTGGGTTGTTTGCCGCACGGCAAATATTTGGTTTTGAATATCCGTTGTTATGCACCAATTTCAAATTGATATATCTGTACGTCTATTTTTATAGAGTGAGATATACCTTTTTGAAATTATGTCTATGACATTTACCTATATCAGTGGATGGTTAGGTAAGGAGTATTAAACAGCGGTGTAATTCTTCATAACCATAGTACAGTTTTCAACCTACGACACACAGGGAATGAGTTATTAGACTCAGAGGACTTATACAGAGCATTGTATATTGTCCAATGTCCATTAGGACAGAGGGGATGGTCCTCGTACTATATTCGGTTTACTTATGACTTCTCTAGTTTTTAGACATGTGTTTCGTAAAAATGCAAGGTCCAAGTTTTGAGAAGTTATAGGTAAATGAATAAAGTAGAGAACCAGGCGTTGCAAGTATCGGGATTCTTCAAAGAGATCGAAGATGTAGATACTTGTGTATGGTATTCGGTTGATAGTAATGATTGAGAGAACATGATTCTCTTTCAGGTTACTCATAATTGGAAATACTCCTAAGTTGAGAAACGCTGAACGGCCTCTCTCCATTTAGTTGACATGCACTGGAGACAGCTGCATGATTTGAATCTGGTTCAATTAAATCAGTGCCTCTGTTTCTATACTGGATATAGAACAGTTCATATCTTGACATTGTTAAGGTACGGGAAGTTGTCCAGCTTATGCTTAAAACCAGACTCTGGATAACTCAAGGCACGTTTCTGTAATGGTTGTTTGTGGGTTGTCCCAGGCTATGACGAGGGTTGACTTTCTACCATCAGGAAGATCAATAGTGATATTGTTCTTGACTCGCCACAGTTTTAATAAAAATGGATTTTTTCAGAAAACAGTAGTGGGAGTATGGTAGAACTGGAAGTGATTCCAGAACCGCAAACGATTACTGAAGATTTGATAAGAACCTAAAGATTCAATCTGGTTTGACATTCCATTGGCCACTCCGCAGATATGGTGGGTAACCTCAGGCACCTGAGAGGTACTCTGGTAGCCTCAAGGACGGTGACAGGGAGGTTCTTGTTTATCCAGACTTCCCATTGCTGTTGTTCCAGGCTGTGAGACCCGTCAGGAGGATGAGTATAGCGTCGTTCTGAACTAGCTTCAGAAGTGTACGTGTATATGACTCTGCCAGAGGGTTGTCGTAGTCAGTGGGAGCAGCGGAAGCATAGTGGACAAGTGGCTTATGTCTATTTATAGACTAAAGTAGATATAGCGGAGATAGATCATCTGTTTCTGATGTGACAGTCATAGGTTTGACTTCATCAGAATAAGGGATGGATCTGTTAAGAAGGTAGTAGGGTGTGATGTCCTGGTATTTGGATGACATACACAGAGTAGGAAGTGATATTCCAATACTACGATCGGTTATACTTTGGATGTCACACAGTGGTTTCTCCAGATAGGATATTAATCCAGTCCTGGAGAAACATTCGGAAGCAGTTTTAGAACATAAATGGATGTTCTAGGGATATGATAATGTCATCCTCATTCAGGTGACGGTTATCGTTCCAGGCTTCCAAGGTGACCTAGATGACAGAGTGACTGTCAGAGTTATAGTTTTCCCTCTGACGAGGGGCAGTAGTTTGGACAGGAGGTCCAAGCAGATACTAAGGGAGACATGGCACGGGATACTGATTAAGTTCAGTTGACGATACAGTCTAAGAAGTTTGAATTTATAGTTCATTTATGAGCTAGGTCCCATCAGATATCCAGACATATTCTAAGACAGGTATTGCTCATTTCGGGAGATGGCATTCTCCGCGAACTTGAGATAAAGAGAGACATAGAAAGAAACATCACAGCCGATCCACCCACTGAGACTATTCCTCGAATGCAATAGTTTCGCAAACGAGCTTTGTGAGACTGACTAGTAGAGGAGTTGGGTGTTCGGTATCACACGGGCTGTAAGTATGCGACATCGCAATAATTAGCCTTGAGTGCAAGTGGGAGATTGTTAGAGATAGTGCCCTCAGAGTCAATTATTGGATCACAGGCACGTGATTGCAATGATTGAGGGAGGACCTATGCCGGTAGGACAGTCTTACTCAAGATGATAGTATGCTATCTGGTTTATCTTTATCATCGTGTACTGCTTTAGGTGACCTTACCGATCACTATTACACGTTGATAGAGCCCCTAGGATTCTTGCTTGACTGCCAGCAGTATGAGGGCGATCATATACGTGGGAGCTGGGGTCTATAAGCACATCCTTAAAAGGTCCCCAGTCGTGGGAGTTTCGAGACAGGGCATCGATACTCCAGAGTAGACTAGTGTATACAGTCGAGACCCCGACGAGGGGCGGTGGCCGGTCTCATAAGCCACTGGTGTCTGTTGGTTCAACTAAGATGTATACAGGTGCTCATTGGATTATGAGTACACCGGACAGGACTCGCCGGGAACATGCTAGTTGTTCTTATACCTGACGTCAGATAGCGGTTCCCAGATGACATGTGTACAGGTTAGTTCATCGACCTGAGATCGTCATTTGTCTCGTGTGAGTTCCCACTGTGCATTGATTACTATCCTACCACGCTCAAAGGAGACGTGCAAACAGGTTTTAGTTGGGTACAATCCCGAGCCACATGGAGGCAGTGAGCAGATCTGCAAGGGTTCGTCTCTTCCGGTATTGGGGGTGAGGTCGCGCTGTGTCTAGGAGAGCCATTATACGAAGTCCTTGGCCAAGGCAAGAGATTTACTGGTAGGTATTCCAGTAGTATCTCAGGGTGTTCTGGGCTACACTCCGACACGACTTGTACCGCTTTTGGGGGTCTGACTTTTACCGACCCCCTAGGCCCGCCATGCGATGCTCATAGACGAACGGACCGGACTGTATGGATATTGTCACTGACAGGCTCAGTAGGGTGTCAGCATGAGTTCGCTCACAGACGTCCCTTTTGGTCAATACCTGGTAGCCCGTTACGTATAGGCTAATACCTCTGACGTGCTAGTGGTTAAATTCATAACCAAGGTGTTGACGAGTCTTTAGAGTCCCCCACAGACTGTTTTCTCAAGTTTTGGGCGAAACGCTGTAGAGGCCGTATGGAGATATGGCAGGGTTCGATCTTACCCGTGCGGTATTGCACGGATCATGATCGGACGGATAATACTAGCGGGCTTTGGTTTAAACCAGATCCTAGTATTGTACAGTGTAGATTTAGTCTCTTTGCATTTGTATTCAGTGGGAATACAAATACGGGTATGTATATACAGTCGCGGGGTTTTCTGTAATTTATTACGGAAAACGAGGGATGACTAGGCCAGCCATGCTCCTACGGTCAAGGAATCATCCCGCCGTAGTCACACTTCGGCTTCTAGCATTACATGGTAATTAGTAAATAAAGCACAGTATTAAAGGAATCACATCACTAATTTATTACATTAAAATTCCATTGTTCACAAATTACAGATAATAAGAACAATAACTAACCAAGTTCAATCTCACGATCACTCTATGGAAAGCAGTACAGATAGGGAGTACATCAGACTATATCTCTGTGAACTCGAAGGGTAGATCCGTCTCCTGTGCTGGTCCTCCCGCGGGATCTGAGCATGCATACTCAGGTCGTCAGAGCGACACAATAACAATATTATTATAATAAGATGAAACAAGTAAATGAGGTAATACTCGTATAAGAACAATGCAAGTAATCACTGTGTCACTATATGATGCAGAATATGTTATGTGTCCATATCGGTCTCTATGTCATGTTTGAAATCACATAGTAGAAGGAGGATCATGTTTAACAGGAGTCTCGTACATACTCGAGACAACGGCCCACATGCCCGGGACATAACCCTGTCAGCCGGATCGCTAGATCCTACCCTACACGTATCAGTATCACGGTTCGAATGATCATCCTCTAAACACGGTCCCGCTAAATACGATACTCTTTCCACTTTGATTTCCCCTTTTTCCCCAGGTTTACACTATTTATGATATTGATCTAGTTGTGTACAAGTATACCAATGGCACGGTTTCATCACTGTTCACAGTATCAATCACTGTCACGAATATTCACTTTCCATTGGTGTACTCGTCACTCCTAAACCAACATCTATCACGCACGATAATGCAATGTCCACATGCATTAACACTGAGTATATGGCAAGGGTATGATATATGTATTGTATGCTACCAATAAGCTCTGTATGTTATGAATCAACATGCATGTCATTAACTAAAATAAATTGCATAAATTAATATGTTAAGAATTCAGCAAAATGATACAAGTAAGATAGATAGAACACTCAGTCAGCAATTCATCAAAATTTGTTTCAGTTCAATCGGGATTCCGGTTTTCAAGATATAGCTGTTTCATTTTAAGTGCTCGCGGCTGGAAATTCAGTTTCAGAACTGAACGTCCGTTTCGCGACACGAATTGCACCCAGTTGGGCTCAGAATTTAGCGATGTTACAGTTGAATGAAATCTAGTGTTTTCAATATAGTATTCAACGCAATAGACGGATCCTCAATAGCATCTGTAGGTTGAAAGTTATACACAGTTTAACCTCAGTGTGTCATTTCAGAATCTGTTCTGGACAGTTATACGTTCTGCCCTTTTAAATACAGTTTAAAATAGCAAACGGCGAAGAATCGGAATGGAACAACTTGTTTTGTTTAGACAACAGAATTATCTTTAATCTACTATAGAGTTCCGTAACATACGACTTCAGGAAACACAGTGATACAGGTCTTGGGACAGAACACAATAATCAGAAACGCTCTGGACTGCAGTCCAGAGTCGCATTCCGATCTAATTATCATCACAGTTACAGAACAGAGATCATTGAAATTTTACATAGGGTTAAAGTTCATCGAGTCGGCTTCGATTTAAGCCCTTGAACATATCGTTCCAGTATGTATATAATTTATGGTGATTTTATTCGTTTTCAGGTACCAGAAAATTCTAGTTTTAACGGCATATTTGGGGGTATCAATTTTTGTCACGAACAATCGTATTTTCCAGCGAGATTCATACACAATATTTATTATCAAATGGGCCAACAGAAAATATCAGTTTCCGTCAAAATAAACTATTATTTCCATTGGGATCTAGCATCGAACACTTAGGTCACAATACGTATCGGGAATCGGTAAATACGTAAACTAGATTATTTAGGTCTGTACCACTATAATTTTAGCATGAAGCAAGTAAACACTTGCCTGGAAACATCTCGGGGTCGTACGGCAGCAGTGGCGTCACGGACGCGTGACGTACGCCGTGTAACGGATTCCCGCGAGCTTGGTTCGAAACACGGGTTTTACGTCGGAGTTTCCCGGAGTCGTCTTGTGCGCGCTGGAAGTGTAGAGTAGGCTCTGTGGATCTCTTGAGTAGTGCTGAGATTGACGATGGTCGGCGGCGGCGCTCCGGCGAAGTGCAACAGTGAAATGTTTGGAAATGGGTTTGGGTGATTTTTGAAAAGAGGGAAAGGTTGAGCAGTGGGGCTAGGGAATTATGGTGATGGTGACGATGCTGAGGAGGTGGAGGTCGACGACGTGGTTCAGGTGCAGTGGGGGGGCTCGTCGGCGTCGAGAGTGTAAGGTGGCGGTTGGCTCGGGTGAAATGGGTTGGGAGTGCAGGGGATCGGCAGGGGCTCGGTTTGTTGAAGATGGAGTCGTAGAGGGAGAAAGTTGGTAGAGGAGGAATGAGCGAAGGTTGCCGAGGGCTGTCGAGGGTCGTCGCCGGCGGCGAAGTGATGAAAAATATTTTGTGCTCGGTGAGTTTTTGTGAGGAATGAGGGATCGATTTCAGATGCAGAGAAGAGAGAGTTGAGAGCGTAAGGAAGAGAACGAGGTTGAAATTGTGGGTGTAACGTCGCAATAATGGGCGTGAGCAAGGGCGCGGGCTGCGGCGGAGGAAACGATCGCGAGCGGGTAAAGGGATGTTACCGTTGGGAATTTTTAAAGAAGATGAACAGTAGAGGGGGTGAGTTGAGGAAAATGGAAAAGGAGTTGGGTTGCTGAACTGGGCCGGGCCCGTAAAAAAAATTCCCTTTTAAAAAAATTGTGTGGGCTGAGATAAGAGATTGGGCCGGGGGATTTTTTTTATTATTAAGAGAATCCTTGAGTGGGCTGAGGGAATTAAAGTTTGGGTTTGGGGTTTAAATATAAGCTTGGGCTGAATGTTTAAAAAAATAGGTTTAAGGTTTAAGTATTTTACTCATTTTGGTTTAATTCGGTTTTGGTTTTAAATCTTAGGTTTTGGCTTTTTAGAGTTTGGACTATAATTCCAAAAGAGTTAGGAAAAAGGTTTAAATATCAAGCTTAACAACCAACTAAAAAATACGAAGGGAAGAAAAGGAAATCACTAGAATTCAGAGAATAGGAAACTTCATTTAGAAAGGAAACGGGGATTTACATCATACCCCCCTTAACAAAATTTCGTCCTCAAAATTTAACAAGGATACAAGAATACCATGTACTAAACAAAGAGATGTGGATAACGATCACGGATGTCTTCCTCCCGCTCCCATGTGGATTCTCCTGGGGAACGACCGTCCCAAGACACTCGGACTAAAGGAATGACCTTATTCTTCAGCACTTTCTCTCTGCGGCCGAGGATGGTAATAGGCTGCTCCTCGTACGATAGATCGGTACCCAGAACTAGTTCCGAATGGTCCAGGACATGGCTCTCATCCCAGACATAACGTCGCAACTGTGACACATGGAAGGTATTGTGCACACCAGCTAGCGATGGAGGCAAGGCGAGTCGATAGGCCACCTCTCCCACTCGCTCTAGCACCTCAAAAGGTCCGATAAAACGGGGACTAAGCTTTCCCCGACCTCCGAACCTGATAACTCCACGAGTAGGGGAAATCTTTAAGAACACATGATCTCCGACTTCGAACTCAAGTGCCCTTCTGCTGGTATCTGCCCAACTCTTCTGTCGATCCTGAGCCGTCTTAATACGCTGCCTGATCATTTGGACCTTGTCAACTGTCTGAACAATGAGTTCGGGGCCCAGTAATCTTCGTTCTCCCACATCATCCCAACATACTGGGGATCGACACTTCCGCCCGTATAGTGCTTCAAAAGGAGCCATCTGAATACTAGCCTGATAACTATTGTTGTAAGAGAACTCGACTAGGTGCAGATGGTCCTCCCAGGAACCCTGAAAGTCCAACATACAGGCTCTCAACATATCCTCGAGCGTCTGAATCGTACGCTCGGATTGTCCATCCGTCTGTGGGTGATAAGCTGTGCTGAATTTAAGACGGGTTCCCAAACTCTCCTGTAAGCTCTTCCAAAAGTGTGACAAGAATCTCGTGTCCCGGTCTGACACAATGCTGACTGGAACACCGTGAAGTCGCACAATCTCCTACATATATCTTTCTACCAGTGATTCTGTCGACTGTCCCACTCAGAAAGGTAGGAAGTGTGCAGCTTTTGTGAGGCGATCGACGATAACCCAAATAGCGTTATGGACCCTAGGGCTCCGTGGTAAGGCCGTCACAAAATCCATAGTGATGTGCTCCCACTTCCATTCAGGTATCGGCAATGGTTGTAACAATCCTGCTGTCCTCTGATGTTCCGCCTTCACCTGCTGACATACCAAGCACCTGGATACGAACCTCGCAACTTCCCGTTTCATTCCGTTCCACCAAAAGTGCTGCTTTAGGTCCTGATACATTTTTTTACCTCCTGGATGCACAAAATAAGCTGAACTGTGTGCTTCAGCCAAAACTTCTTCTCGAACATCTCCTTTAGGTACGCAGAGTCTGCTACCGAATCTCAGAGAGCCATCTTCATGTATAATCAAATCCGTTCTCAGTCCAGCTTCCACTTGCTCTCTGAACTTTTGCCATCGGGGATCATCCGCTTGTGCAATCTTGATGCGATCCACCAGGGAAGATTACACCTGTAGTTTCCAAAATTGACTGAGTGCGTTCGGCGTAACGACCTCAAGTTCAAGTCTCTGGAAATCCTCAATAATGCTCCTCTGATCGGTCAACATCATGACCGCTGGTTTGCGACTGAGCGCATCTGGTACAACATTGACCTTCCCCGGGTGATACTGAAGGTCCAAATCATAATCTGCCATTAGCTCTAGCCATCGGCGCTGCCTCATGTTCAGTTCCTTCTGAGTGAAAACATACTTCAAACTTTTATGATCCATGTAAACCTCCACTTTCTCGCCCAAAAGATAGTGCCTCCAAATCTTCAATGCAAAAACTACCGCAGCTAACTCTAAGTCGTGCGTAGGGTAGTTCTTCTCGTGGTTTCTCAGTTGTCGAGAGGCGTAAGCAACCACTCGGCCGTGTTGCATCAAAACACAGCCTAAACCCTTCCCTGAGGCATCACTGTGTATCACCAAACCACCAGAATCATCTGGTACAGTAAGAATAGGCGCCGTGGTTAACTTCTGCTTTAGTGTGTCGAATGCCTGAGTGCACTCCTCTGTCCATGTAAACGGCACGTCCTTCCGTGTCAGTCTCGTCAATGGTTCCGCGATTCTTGAGAAATCTTGGATGAATCTCCGATAATAACCTGCCAATCCCAGAAAACTCCTGATCTCGGCCACTGACTTCGGCGTTGGCCAATCTCTGACAGATTCTATCTTCGCCGGGTCCACCGAGATGCCTTCGCCCGAAACAATATGTCCCAAAAACTGAACCTTGTCGAGCCAGAATTCACACTTGCTCAGCTTCGCATACAGCTTCTCTTTCCGAAGAATTTGTAGTACCGTGCGCAAATGTTCAGCGTGCTCTTCCCGGGTCTTCGAGTAGACAAGTATGTCGTCGATAAACACAACGACAAACATATCCAAGTACTTTGCGAACACTCTGTTCATCAAGTCCATGAATATTGCTGGGGTATTGGTAACACCGTACGGCATCACAAGAAACTCGTAGTGTCCGTATTGGGTCCTGAAAGCCGTCTAGCATACATCCTCGGCTGCTACTCTGATTTGATGATATCCAGAACGGAGATCCAACTTCGAGAATACCTTGGCTCCACTTAGCTGATCGAATAGGTCGTCAATGCGCGGTATTGGGTACTTGTTCTTTATTGTGACCTTGTTCAGCTCCCGATAATCTATACACATTCGCAGCGATCCATCCTTCTTCTTTACTAGTAAGACTGGTGCACCCCACGGTGAAGCGCTTGGCCGAATAAATCCCTTCTCCAATAGTTCTTCAACCTGCTTCTTCAATTCCGCCAACTCAACTAGTGCCATTCTGTATGGGGCTCTGGATACTGGGGCTGTACCTGGAGTCAAATCAATTGAGAACTCCAAGATTCGAGGAGGTGGTAGACCTGGTAGATCTTCAGGAAATACGTCCAGAAAGTCCCGAACAATTTCTGGGGCTGGGCTCTTATCAATCTCCATAGCTGTCGGCTCCTTAGGCTTTGCTCTGTACTTAGCTGGCTCCAAAGACTCGCTTTCGCCCTCGAAGATAAACTCCGAATGATTAGGGATGCGGAAGATCACCTTCCTTGCACGACAATCGATAACTGCATGGAAAGTGCTCATCCAATCCATCCCGAGAATTGCGTCGTAACTGCCTGTCCCAATCAGAAGGAAATTCGCATAGAATTCCCTGCCACACACTACAACCGGGCATAATCTACATTCCCGACTAGATATAATAATGCCATTACCCGTATGAATTTCCCATCCCTTGGTTAGTGGTTCATGTGGTATTGAGTGTGTATTAGTGAAATGCTCAGACAAGAAACAATGCGATGCTCCCGAATCAAATAGTACTCTAGCTGGCAAGGAATGTACGAGTAGAGTACCTGTAACCACGTCTCCTGACGTCTCTGCATGCTCGGCGGTCAAGGTGAAAGCCCGTCCCTGACCGCGATCTGTAAAGGGTTGCCTCTGCTCCTGTGGCCTCTGCTGTGGCGGTCCAGAACCTCCCTGTATCTCTGCTCGCTCAGGGCAACTGTTAATCCTGTGCTGACTGGAACCGCAAATCAAGCACTGTCCCTTGGCACGGCGACAGTCCTTCTGGGTATGTCCTCCTCTACCGCAATAGCCGCAAGTTACGCCCTGTCTCTGGGGGCGATGCTGTGGTACAAACGGGCGCTTCATTTGTGTCGTTCCTGCTCTGTGAACCGGTATGACTCCTCGAGAAGGCGCGTGGGTACGTGCTGGAATGACTGGGGGTCTTCTGAACTTGTTAATCAATTGCTCCTGAACTCTCGCCGCGTTGAGTACCTGTGCGAAAGTCTGCAAATCCAACGATGCAATCAACTGCTGCAACTCGAAATCTAACCCCTGAAGAAAGCATCTGGCCCTAGTGGCCTCTGATTTGACCATGTATGGAGCAAAGCGGCTCAAACGGTTGAACTCTACCGCATAAACGTCCACTGGGCGTCCATTTTGCTTCAAAAGAATAAACATTTCCTCCATTTCTGCCTTGGCTGTGGGAGGAAAATAATGATCTAAGAAGCACTCCTTAAACTTGCTCCATTCAATCAGCTCGTCAAGTCTGCTTTCTTCCACCGACTACCATGTACGGGCTTCGTCTTCTAATTGAATCTTTATCACGTCCACTCTGTCTTCCTCTGGAACCCTGACGGCTGTCAATAAATTCTCCATGTTCACCAGCCATTGCTCAGCCTCAAGGGGTTCAGCTAGCCCTGTGAATGCAGCTGGGTGTAACCGTCGGAAATCTGATACGGTACCAGCCCTAGCCTGATAAGCTGGTGGAGTAGCGCCCTCGGGGGCGGTAATAAGTGCGGAGGGTCCTCCTGCGGCGGTAATCGCCCTGAGTCCCTCAGTGAGTAAATCTGTCTTTCTCTCCTGAGCTTCCGCGAGAGTGGTCAGTGCACTAAGTATTCTTTCCGTGCGGTCCTGAGAGCTGGAGTCCGAGGAGGGGTCGTTCGGGGACGTCATATCACTTGAAGATTCAAAAGGATAGGATCAGATTCAAGGATGAAAATTAAGAGTAGCGAAATAAGAATAACGTAATACAGTATAGTTAATGTTATTCCTTGATACTAAACACAGGCTTTGATACCAACTAAACCATGTCACGCCCCGCTTCCCAAAATACGGAAAACGAGGGATGACTAGGCCAGCCATGCTCCTACGTTCAAAGAATCATCCCGCCGTAGTCACACTTCGGCTTCTAGCATTACATGGTAATTAGTAAATAAAGCACAGTATTAAAGGAATCACATCACTAATTTATTACATTAAAATTCCATTGTTCACAAATTACAGATAATAAGAACAATAACTAACCAAGTTCAATCTCACGATCACTCTATGGAAAGCAGTACAGATAGGGACTACACCAGACTATATCTCTGTGAACTCGAAGGGTAGATCCGTCTCCTGTGCTGGTCCTCCCGCGGGATCTGAGCATGCATACTCAGGTCGTCAGAGCGACACAATAACAATATTATTATAATAAGATGAAACAAGTAAATGAGGTAATACTCGTATAAGAACAATGCAAGTAATCACTGTGTCACTATATGATGCAGAATATGTTATGTGTCCCTATCGGTCTCTATGTCATGTTTGAAATCACATAGTGGAAGGAGGATCGTGTTTAACAGGAGTCTCGTACATACCCGAGACAACGGCCCACATGCCCGGGACATAACCCTGTCAGCCGGATCGCTAGATCCTACCCTACACGTATCAGTATCACGGTTCGAATGATCATCCTCTAAACACGGTCCCGCTAAATACGATACTCTTTCCACTTTGATTTCCCCATTTTCCCCAGGTTTACACTATTTATGATATTGATCTAGTGGTGTACAAGTATACTGATGGCACGGTTTCATCACTGTTCACTGTATCAATCACTGTCATGAATATTCACTTTCCATTGGTGTACTCGTCACTCCTAAACCAACATCTATCATGCACGATAATGCAATGTCCACACGCATTAACACTGAGTATATGGCAAGGGTATGATATATGTATTGTATGCTACCAATAAGCTCTGTATGTTATGAATCAACATGCATGTCATTAACTAAAATAAATTGCATAAATTAATATGTTAAGAATTCAGCAAAATGATACAAGTAAGATAGATAGAACACTCAGTCATCAATTCATCAAAATTTGTTTCAGTTCAATCGGGATTCCGGTTTTCAAGATATAGCTGTTTCATTTTAAGTGCTCGCGGCTGGAAATTCAGTTTCAGAACTGAACGTCCGTTTCGCGACACGAATTGCACCCAGTTGGGCTCAGAATTTAGCGATGTTGAAGTTGAATGAAATCTAGTTTTTTCAATATAGTATTCAACGCAATAGACGGATCCTCAATATCATCTGTACGTTGAAAGTTATACACAGTTTAACCTCAGTCTGTCATTTCAGAATCTGTTCTGGACAGTTATACGTTCTGCCCTTTTAAATACAGTTTAAAATAGCAAACGGCGAAGAATAGGAATGGAACAACTTGTTTTGTTTAGATAACAGAATTATCTTTAATCTACTGTAGATTTCCGTAACATACGACTTCAGGAAACACAGTGATACAGGTCTTGGGACAGAACACAATAATCAGAAACGCTCTGGACTGCAGTCCAGAGTCGCATTCCGATCTAATTATCATCACAGTTACAGAACAGAGATCATTGAAATTTTACATAGGGTTAAAGTTCGTCGAGTCGGCTTCGATTTAAGCCCTTGAACATATCGTTCCAGTATGTATATAATTTATGGTGATTTTATTCGTTTTCAGGTACCAGAAAATTCTAGTTTTAACGGCATATTTGGGGGTATCAATTTTTGTCACGAACAATCGTATTTTCCAGCGAGATTCATACACAATATTTATTATCAAATGGGCCAACAGAAAATATCAGTTTCCGTCAAAATAAACTATTATTTCCATTGGGATCTAGCATCGAACACTTAGGTCACAATACGTATCGGGAATCGGTAAATACGTAAACTAGATTATTTAGGTCTGTACCACTATAATTTTAGCATGAAGCAAGTAAACACTTGCCTGGAAACGTCTCGGGGTCGTACAGCAGCAGTGGCATCACGGACGCGTGACGTACGCCGTGTAACGGATTCCCGCGAGCTTGGTTCGAAACACGGGTTTTACGTCGGAGTTTCCCGGGGTCGTCTTGTGCGCGCTGGAAGTGTAGAGTAGGCTCTGTGGATCTCTTGAGTAGTGCTGAGATTGACGATGGTCGGCGGCGGCGCTCCGGCGAAGTGCAACAGTGAAATGTTTGGAAATGGGTTTGGATGATTTTGAAAGAGAGGGAAAGGTTGAGCAGTGGGGCTAGGGAATTATGGTGATGGTGACGATGCTGAGGAGGTGGAGGTCGACGACGTAGTTCAGGTGCAGTGGGGGGGCTCGTCGGCGTCGAGAGTGTAAGGTGGCGGTTGGCTCGGGTGAAATGGGTTGGGAGTGCAGGGGATCGGCAGGGGCTCGGTTTGTTGAAGATAGAGTCGTAGAGGGAGAAAGTTGGTGGAGGAGGAATGAGCGAAGGTTGCCGAGGGCTGTCGAGGGTCGTCGCCAGCGGCGAAGTGATGAAAAATATTTTGTGCTCGGTGAGTTTTTGTGAGGAATGAGGGATCGATTTCAGATGCAGAGAAGAGAGAGTTGAAAGCGTGAGGAAGAGAACGAGGTTGAAATCGTGGGTGTAACGTCGCAATAATGGGCGTGAGCAAGGGCGCGGGCTGCGGCGGAGGAAACGATCGCGAGCGGGTAAAGGGATGTTACCGTTGGGAATTTTTAAAGAAGATGAACAGTAGAGGGGGTGAGTTGAGGAAAATGGAAAAGGAGTTGGGTTGCTGAACTGGGCCGGGCCCGTAAAAAAAATTCCCTTTTAAAAAAATTGTGTGGGCTGAGATAAGAGATTGGGCCGGGGGATTTTTTTTATTATTAAGAGAATCCTTGAGTGGGCTGAGGGAATTAAAGTTTGGGTTTGGGGTTTAAATATAAGCTTGGGCTGAATGTTTAAGAAAATAGGTTTAAGGTTTAAGTATTTTACTCATTTTGGTTTAATTCGGTTTTGGTTTTAAATCTTGGGTTTTGGCTTTTTAGAGTTTGGACTATAATTCCAAAAGAGTTGGGAAAAAGGTTTAAATATCAAGCTTAACAACCAACTAAAAAATACGAAGGGAAGAAAAGGAAATCACTAGAATTCAGAAAATAGGAAACTTCATTTAGAAAGGAAACGGGGATTTACAAGTTTTGTAAACTTTAAGAAATTGAATCAACGATGACCTAGTTTTGAGCGAGATACTTTCTTGAATGTTTTCGCTCCAAATTAGAGATCAACGATCGATGATTGAATTTCGTAGAGGCTAGAATTTGAATGCTAATTAATGAAAGGACAAGGGATGATGATGAAGAAACCCTAGTTTCTTCAATAGATCCTTAAATCTCGTTGATTGTCATCGATCTAGCAACAAATCTTCAATAGATAAGAATTTGTAATCTTAAGTATTCATCATCACTATCAATTGGATCGATTCCTACAAGCTTCTTTACAAATCTTAATAATTCATTCGAGTTGGACAACTTCTTGATCTTTAGTATTCCTTGATTTTAGATCTATTTCTTGATGATTTTTGAAACTAAATTTCACAATTATTGAATCATTTTCTTTTCTCTTTTAATTTTTGACTCAACTAAAACAACAACGAGCAAATCACACTTTCTCAGTGGACGATCCGTTCTCTTTGACGAAACTACAATAGACACCGTCAATTGATTGCGGTATAAATTTCTTTGATTTTTAAAACGCACACGCAAAAGATGATCAATCAAATGGCGCTGTTGCCGGGGATAGTGTGCTAATTTGTTCGTTTTTATAATTTAAGTTGAAAGATTTATTATTCCATCGGAATTTTTAGATCAAAATTCGCACAAGCGCTTAACGATTTGTTGTGATTTGTTGCAAGAAGATCTGGAATCTGTGGAGCGAGATGAAAAACTTTCAGAGCATCTCAGATAGCTCAGTGAGTGAATAGGAGCAGTTTCTGAAGTTTTTATGCAGGGATCCCATTAGCTGACCATGGAACCGTGGCGTTTGAAGGCATCTCGCGGCGGAAGCGCGGCGGGAAAGCTATTTCACTGCACCAAACTTCTCAGGTACACTTCTGACTTTCTTATCTCCTCCATGCTCTGTCCATTAACCAATTTCTATAGGTTTCTTTGCAAAAATTCGCAGCGCCGCAAAAAGAAAAATTGTTGCGTGTTTGATCTTGGTTGTTTGTATTTTTAATACGGAAATTAAGGGGCAAAGACCAAATTCACATTAGGTGAGTATTTCATTACCCTTCCTAAGCCCAAAAAATCACAAAACTTGCATCTGTATCACCCTCATCAACTAAAAAATATCTAGACAAGACTCTAAGGACCGTCGCGCTCAATTAGGACAGAAAGAGGTCGTGGGTAATCTATTGCTTATCCGCGTTTCTTTTGTGGTGTCTAAGGCAAGTGGTTACTTAATTAGGCCCACTACTTACGTAGTGGAGAACCTCCTACTTACCTGGCACTTACCTGGCCACAGAAGGGGCAAAGAGGCAGTAGAGAATTTATCTTGTGATTTGTCTTCTGGAAGTCTAGGAGCGGTCTAGAGACTTGACCCAGGTGACTATTAGACTTAGGGTTGCTTGTGCATTATTTGTGTGAATATTTTCAAAAAAATCCGTATTTTTTTAAAAACAAACACCAACTCATCTTTTCCTTAATTATCACTACGCTGCCACTTGTGCTAAACCATTTAGTGCATGCTCGGCTGGACACGGGATTCTAGTGCCTATCTTGTCCGCGTTCCTCCTATCGACTCTGAAGTCGGTATTTCTACGTCTACTTTTTCTTTACCCACCACCACACCCACTTCGATGGACAATTCTCCATCGAACTTCTTTAACACTACTCTGCCACCGTCCGCAGGTGCGCAGAATCCGCCCCTCATCTCTCTCCAAGAGAGATGTTACCCTATGCGAGGTCCTCTTTCGACCTGTCTCACCATTCCACCAGCCAATGGGGACAATTTTGAAATCAAACCACAATACATCAATCTTCTACCAAAATATCACGGTCTCGAGTCTGAAGACGCATATGTCTTTATTACCAAATTTGAAAATGTATGCGCTATGATGGGTACTTCACAGCTTTCTGTGGATGCTATGAGATTGCGTCTTCTCCTATTTACTTTGTGCGATATAGCCAAGAAGTGGCTTTATAACACAGCCGCACATTCTATTTCAAACTGGGATGAATTCATCGCAGCTTTCCTTAAGAAATTCTACACCAATCATAAAACAGCTCGAGTCCGTAGCGAAATAAATCAATTTATCCAGCTTCCAAATGAACCATTCTCGAAGTGTTTTGAACGCTTCAAGGATCTGTTAGTTCAATGTCCACATCACGGAATTTCTAGGTGGGATCTGTGCAGAATCATATATGCGGGCATTAATCCTATCACAAAGCATACCTTGAATCCATATGTCAAGGCACTTTCATGAATAAAGATGATGGTGAAGTCTGGAGATTTTTAGAAGATTTCGCTGCAAAATCTTTACAGTGGGAGAGTATAAACCAGTCATCGTTTAGGGGTGGCATTCACCAAATTGATGTTTCCATAGGAGTTAGAGCTGAAATGGCAGCAATGCAAAAGAAACTCGAAGCTATGGAACATAAATTTTTAGCAGCCTCCCTAAATCAGATGTCACTCCCTAAAACTGTCTGTGGATATTATTCTGATCCATCTCATCTTACGGAAGAATGTCCATTGAATTCTCCGTTTCAAGGTCAAGAGCATACCAATGCTGCTTTCCAACAAAGACTTAGAAACGATCTGTATTCTTCCATTTATAATCAGGGTTGGAGGAATCACCCTAATTTTTCTTGGAACCAACAACAAACTCAAAATACGGTTCCAAATCAAAATAATTTCCAAAGGGCTCCTCCACCACAACAGCAACCACTACAACCGACTCATCATCCCTACCAATCACAAAACTTTCAAAACCCTGTCAACACACCTGCACCGTATAATCCTTTGCAGTTGACCGGTCCTGATAATTCCTCTTCACTCGAACGGACTTTTAAAATGTTCATGAAACAAATGTCGGCTGAATTTAAGTCTTCCCTCGATAAATTCCAGAAAAACTCTGACCTCCAAAGTGAGAGTATCAAATTGATGGAAGCTCAAATTGCCCAATTAAAAGCCGAAATGAGTGCTAGAGAGAAAGGGAAACTTCCGTCTCAACCCCTACCGAATCCTTGGCATTCACAACACTATAATATGAATGCTATCACAACGTTGAGATCAGGAAGAATGCTGAATAATCACGTTGGGGAAGAGATTGATGATAATAAAAAATTTATCAATAATACCCCGGCTGAGATTTTTCCTTCCATACACACTTCTACTTCTAATCCTACTTCTTCTACCCCACCACCTTCTTGCGAGCCTATTCTTCGTTTTCCTCAAGGCTCAACACCTCAGCATACCTCTTCTAGTCCACCAAAGACGATCCACACTCCTATTCTGGGATCAGTTCCACAAACACCAGCTTCTCCAATGTTGGACCCGGCTCTTATTGCTAAAGCTCCTTATCCGAATCGGTTAAGGCGAAACAAATTAAGTCCACATATAGAGAAGATTATGGAAATGTTCAAACGGGTTAACATCAATATCTCTCTCCTAGATGCTATCCAACAAGTCCCCGCTTATGCGAAAATTCTCAAAGACTTGTGCACTAGGAAGAGGAAGACTCAAGTGCCCAAAAAGGTTTTCATAACTAATAATGTTAGCACTGCTTTTACCCCACAGTTACCAAAGAAACGTAAGGACCCAGGATGTCCTACGATATCGATTTCTATTGGGGGTAAGAGCATTAACCATGCTTTACTTGACCTGGGCGTAAGTGTTAACCTGCTTCCATATTCTGTCTACGAGCAGTTAGGGATTGGAGAGTTGAAACCAGCTCATTGCACTCTCCAAATGGCAGACCGATCAATCATCAAACCTAGGGGTGAACTGGAGGATGTGTTGATAAAAGTCGGGGAATTCATATTCCCTATAGATTTTATTGTTCTTGATACAGAACCTGTAGCAAACCCACGGAACCAAATTCCGGTGATTTTGGGTCGACCATTCCTTGCCACTTCCAATATTGTCATTAACTGTTGAAACGGTTCAATGAACCTATCTTTCGGAAAAATGACAATTGAACTGAACATCTACAAAATTAGAAGTCAGCCATTTGAAGCCTCTGCTCACATACTTGATGTCTGTTCTGTCCACGAGATTGCTTCCGAAAGTTGCAAAGCTGATGAACTTTGCTTTGAAAATCTCGACGACACTAGCACATCAATGTTTGATCTTTCACATCTTAGTGAGGACACATTTTCCACTCCTGAGTCTGACACTCTTGACTTATCACCTTCCGAGTCTGTATCCTATGCAGGCTACGAGCTTTTTTGTGACTCTGAATGTCATTCGCTTACCCCACCTTCTATAATTTCTCCGCCAGCATTAGATCTTAAACTTTTACCTTCTCATCTTAAATATGCATATTAGGTGAGAATGAGTCTTTACCTATTATCATATCAGCTTCTCTAGTCTCAGAGCAAGAGAATGCGCTTCTGACGGTATTGAGATCTAATAGGCAGGTGTTTGGTTGGACTATGGCTGACATCAAAGGGATTAGTCCCTTGATTGTTGAACATCATATACATCTGATAGATGAAGCCAAGCCAACCCGAGAACCACAGAGAAGGTTAAACCCCGTCATGATGCGGTGAAGAAAGAAATCGTCAAATGCCTTGACAATCGTATCATTTACCCAATCTCCGATAGCCAATGGGTGATTCCAATTCATATCGTCCCTAAGAAATCTGGTATCACGGTCATAACAAATGAGGCAAATGAGTTAATCCAGACACGTGCTCAAAATGGGTGGCGTGTATGTATTGATTATAGAAAACTCAATGCCGCAACGAGGAAAGACCACTTTCCTCTACCTTTTATTGACCAGATGCTGGAACGCTTAGCTGGACGTGAATATTATTGTTTCATTGACGGATACTCTGGCTATAACTAGGTCCCTATTGCCAAAAAGGATCAAGATAAAACCACATTTACTTGTCCTTTTGGTACATTTGCTTATAGACGCATGCCCTTTGGGTTATGCAATACTCCCGCTACATTTCAGCGGTGTATGATGAGGATATTCTTGGACATGGTCGAGAATTTTCTGGAGATTTTCATGGACGATTTCTCGATATTCGGAGATTCTTTTGTTGACTGCCTATCTCATCTTGACGCAGTTCTTACTCGTTGTAAAGAGAAGAACTTAACCTTGAATTGGGAAAAATGTCATTTCATGATCCAAGAAAGAATGTGCTTGGACATGTCATTTCACAAAAAGGCATTGAGGTTGACAAAGATAAAATAGATGTCATTCAAAACCTTCCTCATCCCAAATGCGTCAAGGATATACGATCTTTTCTTGGCCATGCAGGCTTTTACAGGAGATTCATTAAGGATTTTAGCAAAATTGCTATACTTTTAACTCTTCTCTTGGCCAAGGACACAACCTTTCACTTTGACTCGGATTGTGAGGCAGCATTTGACTCGCTCAAAAACTCTCTCACTACAGCCCCCGTTCTATCATCTCCAGATTGGAACCACCCTTTTGAGCTTATGTGTGATGCATCAGATTTCGCGGTTGGTGCAGCCTTAGGACAGCATATTGAAAAGATGTCACACGTGATCTATTATGCAAATAAGACCTTGAACGATGCTCAAGTTAACTATACAACTACCGAAAAAGAACTTTTGGCAGTTGTATTCGCATTAGGAAAATTCAGGCCTTACTTGATTGGCTCACCTATTGTTGTGTACACTGACCACTCCGTCTTGAAACATCTTTTGGAAAAGAAGGATGCTAAAGGTAGGCTAATACGTTGGATCCTTGTCATGACCCGAAATTCGACTCGTGACCGGCACTTAACCACGTAACGTCTACAGGCGTAACGCGACTAAGTAAGCCGAAACCCAGAAATAAAAACCATTAAAAGTAGTGAGTGTTGAAAACATTTGTTTAAAAACATTTGGAAAATTTTAAGTAGTTTAATAACATTCTTTAAAGTTTAAGTTATTATCTTAAAAATTTTAGGAGCATTTCCTTTGTAAAACTAGCCCCGAAATCGGGTACAAAACAAGATATGAATAAAAATAATAGACAATGAAATAAAGCGTCCCAAATGGGAGCAATCAAGCCCAAAGACGGAGACAAATACCACAAGAGTAATATAAGACGCCGTAGCGAAGAAATGAGCAATAAGTGAGAAACAACACAGAATGATAAAACTGCATAAGTAAAGTCGGCTCATACGAGCTCGACGCCAGAAAACAAATAATATACATTATCGTCCTCACACTGGTCTCTAAGTCAAATACATAAAAAGTAGATGGAGAGTACTAGATACAAAAGTGTGTACAATGGAAATAACCAGATACCACAACCCACCTAACAGCAAAACAACTCACGCACCAACTGCAGTGGTATCTGTAGCCAAAAAGCTACAAGGAGATAGCCTGCCGCGACTACTCTGAGGGGCAACCTGCAAACACTGTGGCACAACGGAGGTGAGTTGCCAACTCGTGAATAGAAAATAACATATAAAGGTAATCGCGAGCATGCACGTACTGCGCTACGCTATCATATGCCAGCAGATAATATCTATATGCGATAAGCAATCTTTGCAATAATCATGCAAGTGCTCTGTCGGGTAAAATAACTACAGGATGAGATGCATAATAATGAATGCTGAGCATGGGATGAAATAACATCTACACGGAATGTCGAGTTGAAAAAATAATCGGTGCCCATCAATGCACCCAAATCCCAAATAAAACTCAGGCGCCGTAATCCTCATCGGCCCTCAAATCCTGTAAATCTCTGAGAATCGCGAATGCCCAACATCGACACTCGAAATATCAAGAAATAATCGTGTCCAGCATCGACACGCAAATCCTCATATATAGGGCTCCGTCTGTCCGGATCAGCCCACGGGCTCCGTCTGCGGAATCGGCCCTCGGCCCCAGCAGTACGAATCGTCCCATATCCATCTATCGACTCTGGTCAGTATCCTCCGGATAACCGCCAGGTCCAACCAATCACCGGTAGGTAGTGGTCTCACTACCAGGCTCACCGTCTACTGCACAGCGATCCGTTCTCGCCTCGGGGTACCATACCAGGCCCACCATGTACCCGCAATTGGCCTCATCCAACTCCTCGATCCGGGTTCATCGGTCACACGTCTCAGAACCGATAAAACGCATGGTGGACGCACTGAAATATCATATCAAGAGGAACCGGGTTTTAAAATAGTGCATATTTTCTTAAATAACCCCGTGGTCCTCAAATCCAGAAAACACATGAAATCCAAAGCCAGTGCGCAAATCCATGCGATGTAATATATGCAACAGAAGTCGTACTATAAGTAAAAGGGAGAAACCGCTCTTTAAGTATATTCTGTTTTTATTTTTAAGGTATCATGCGGTCCCCGATTTTTTACCAAAAATCAACTTATCTAGGTAGGTACAGTTTGAATATGCATAATTATGGATATGCAAATGAATACGTGCACCAATATGGATATGTAAATGAGTACGTGCACAAATAACATAATCATGTCAAATCATATGTGAGATGAGCTACAGTATAATAATCATGGCAATTCTACAGTGTGAGTGCCATGGCAATTACTAACGGTGTGTGTGTAATGTGCAGATTAGTGCCCATGCAACATGTACCGTTAGTAACAGTGCGGTGTTTTACCAATTCTAAGTTCATATACATATAGCAGAGAATGAGGAATGCAACAAATAGTACCCATGAACAGTCAATGTATGTAAATGCAATATGCTGCTATAAGGTCCTATCAGCCCTAACGCATAACGCCATGCGGGCGATTTCCCCGTAGATTTTAAATCTACTCACCGTAGTCTCGCGCTAAGTGTAGACGACGACTTGTTTCCCCTTCTTTGCGGCGTCTGTCGTACTTCCCTGCGAACCTAGAATTACATAAGGAATAAACATAAGCAAAAATCCTATAAAGCGTGATACTAAGGTAATACGGAAAAAGTAGCGTCACAAGCTAAACGCGTGAATTCGATACACTAAAACACGCGTGTGCTAATCCCAGAACTACCCCGATGCGCTGCGATGCACAGAACCCACCAGACCATGACGAGCGTACGTGTCGCGCTAAACACAAAACTTCAATTTAAGGTAAACAGGTCCCAGATTTTTATCTAGAAGAAAACCCAAAAAGAAAACAAGACCGAACACTGTAAAACAAATACAGAAACCACCCTGCAAAACACAAACACCCACAGGACAGGGGGGCCGGCGTCGCCGGATCTTCATGGGTGGCCGCCGGTTTTTCAAGGGTGGAACGGACTCGAACTTCATCCCAAAACCCTAGCTACCCTGTACACTAATCTGTAACTGTTTGCAACACCAGAAAATAATCGTAGACATAGCAGATCACCGTATCCTATTATCATGCTTAAAGACGTTTTTAAAACACTAATTTGGTACTAAAAGGTATTTTAGTGCAAACTGAAGTAAAAACCTGGTTTAAACAACACTAATAGCGCACTTAAATAAGTTATCCAAGCCATAAAAATGCTAACTTATCACAAACTTCACTAATTCCCTTCATTAGCATCTAAAATGCACAAAAAAAATCAATTTTTAACAACCAAAACATACAAGAAATGGATTAGGGTGATATGGTTGAGTTTGATACCTTCAAAAGATCCTAGGGGAACTCAAATTCTAGCCCTTGCCCTTACATGCACTGATTTGTCACCAAAATCCCCAAAAGAACCATTTTTCCAAGGTTTTGAGTGAAGGAATGAGAGGTTTTTGTGTAGGATTGTATATGGATTCAAGAGAAGTTAAAGAAAAAGAAAAAGATGATGAGATGTTGCTGCTGGAGCTGCTGTTCTCTGCAGATAATTTCAGCAAGAGAGGGAGAGATAAAGAGAGGGAGAAAGAAATGAAAGAGAGAGAGAAATGCTACATTAAATGCTTACCATGCCTCATTAATGCTCTCCATGCCTCTCTCTTTTCTCTCAATTTCTAATTTCCTTTTGTTTTGAAAAAGAAAAGAAAATGCTAATTTGAAAGAGGTGAGAAAAGAACATGCGTTACCAAAATATGCTAAATGTGCAAGCAAGTCTCACCAATCCTCATTAGGAAAAGTAATTAAGGAAGATAATTTCTAATTAAAAGAACACTAGCTAATTTAAAATTAATAAACCCCATCTATATATATAAAAACACTTCCCATCTCACTTAGACTAGATTAAGAAGGAAATAAGATTTACGGATTTTTTTTTTTTTGAAAAACACGCATCAATGCTAACTAACATGAAATAAAACTAAACGAATTTTTAAAGTGTTACAATCTACCTCCCTTAATGAAATTCGGTCCCCGAATTTAAAAATCTAACTATACGTACCTTCAAAGAGATGGGGATATTTCTTCCTCATCTCGCTCTCGGTCTCCCAAGTGACCTCCTCGCTGCTCGGGCCACGCCAAAGGACCTTGACGGACGGTATATTCTTCGATCTCAATTTCTTCACTTGTCGGTCCAAGATGACCACCGGCTGCTCTACAAAAGAAAGGTCGCGCTCCAACTGGATCGTCTGGTGCTGAATCTCATGCAAAGGACCATGAAGATACTTACGGAGCATCGAAACGTGAAATACGGGGTGCACATCTGGAAAACTGGGCGGAAGGGCTAACCGATGCGCAACTGCACCAACACGCTCGAGGATCTCGAAGGGGCCCACGTACCTGGGACCAAGCTTCCCCTTCTTCCCAAATCTCATCACACCTTTCATTGGGGAGACCCTCAAGAAAACATGATCACCAACAGAAAACTCAAGTCTGCGCCGACGACGGTCCGCATAAGATCTCTGCCTACTCTGGGCTGCCCTCATCCTATCGCGAATCAACTGGATCTTCGCAGTCGTCTCCTCAACAATCTGTGGCCCTAAGATATTGCTCTCACTGAGCTCTGTCCAACAGGCGGACGAACTGCATCTTCTCCCATAAAGAGCCTCAAATGGTGCCATCTGAATGGTCTCCTGGTAGCTGCTGTTGTAGGAGAACTCAACTAAGGGTAAATGATGATCTCAGCTACCTCCGAAGTCTAATACGCACGCTCGGAGCATGTCCTCGAGAGTCTGAATAGTCCGCTCTAACTGTCCGTCGGTCTGCGGATGAAATGCTGTGCTGAAACTCAAACGGGTGCCCAAAGCCTCCTGAAGCCTCTGCCATAATCGGCTGGTAAACTGGGTGCCCCTGTCGGACACGATGCACGTCGGAACTCCGAGCAGTCGTACAATCTCGTCGATGTATATCTGGGCATACTGAACAAATCCGAAAGTCGTCTTCACCGGCAGGAAGTGAGCCGCTTTCGTCAAACGATCCACGATCACCCAGATGGAGTCATACCCTCGACTAGTCCTGGGTAGACCCACAATGAAGTCCATAGAAATCTGTTTCCATTTCCACTCCGGAATGGGTAATAGCTGTAGCTCTCCCGCGGGCCTCTGGTGCTCGGCCTTGACTTGCTGACAAGTCAGGCATCTCGACACAAAGTCTGCGATGTCTCTCTTCATTCCGTCCCACCAGTATACATCTCTCATATCATGGTACATCTTGGTGGAACCTGGATGAACACTGTACACCGATCGATGTGCCTCCTCAAGAATCTCACGCCGCAGTCCCTCAGCATCTGGTATGCACAGTCTAGACCCAAATCGCAGTATCCCCTGATCATCGATCACGAACTCGGAAAATCTGCCATGTCCAATCTGTGCCATGATCTCTGAACAACGGTCATCACTGTACTGTGCCTCAAGTATACAGTCAAGCAACTGTGAGCTTGCACGAACATACGCAAGCTGTCCCCCGATCGGCGTAAACTCGAACTGCACTCGGCTGTCGCATAAAATCTGCTAATCTGCCGACGACTGCCTCTACACTGCGCTCAAACAAGATAGACTACCCCCGGGCCTCCTACTCAAAGCATCCGCCACTACATTAGCTTTACCTGGGTGATACAAGATCTCGCAATCGTAGTCCTTCACTAACTCCATCCAACGGCGCTATCTAAGATTCAGGTCCCGCTACTGAAATATATACTTTAAGCTCTTGTGATCAGTGAATATCTGGCACGACTCGCCATATAGGTAATGTCGTCAGATCTTAAGTGCAAAGACCACTGCAGCCATCTCTAAATCATGAGTAGGGTAATTCTGTTCATGTTTCTTCAATTGCCGTGAAGCATATGCGATCACCCTGTCATGCTGCATCAATACGCACCCTAGCCCCACTCGAGAAGCGTCACAAAAGATTATGAATCCGCCCGATCCTGAAGGTAATGATAACACCGGCGCTGTAGTCAGTCGAGTCCGTAGCTGCTGAAAACTGTGCTCGCACTCCTCCGTCCAATCGAAAGGAACTCCCTTCCGGGTCAACCCGGTCAAAGGTGCAGCTATACGGGAGAAGTCCTGCACAAATCGCCTGTAGTAACCGGCCGGCCCTAGAAAGCTGCGAATCTCCGTAACTGATGTGGGTCTGGGCCAACACTGAACGGCCTCGATCTTCCTCGGGTCTACACATATACCATCTTGTGCAATCACGTGACCCAAGAAGTCTACGCTGTCCAGCCAGAATGCGCACTTGGAGAATTTTGCGAAAAGCCGGTGCTCCCTCAAGGTCTGCAGTGTAATCCGCAGGTGCTGCTCGTGCTCCTCTCTACTCCGGGAATACACCAAGATATCTGTTTACCCCAATCAGAGTAAAGCTCTGTTCAAATTCCAAGGCGGGAAACGAAGCAACGCTTCTGTTTCCCCAATCAGAGCAAAACTCTGTATTGAAAATTAAAATTAAAATAAATGAAGCAACGCTTCAGATCCCCTGCGCTGCGCACAGAGCGCCACGTGTCAAAATCAGACACACCAGCGCAGGGAACGCAGCGCCCAAGGTAGCGCACTCCATCAAGAGCAAAGCTCTATTAAAAAAAACAAAAAAACAAAATAGAAGCAAAGCTTCAGTTGCGCAAGCGCTGCGCTGCGCGACACGTGTCAGCGCAGTTGCGCAATCGCAGCAGCGCTGCGCTGTGGGCTGCGCGCAACATGTCAGCGCAGTCGCTTTTGCGCAAGCGCTGCGCTGCGCGACACGTGTCAGCGCAGTTGCGCAATCGCAGCAGCACTGCGCTGTGCGCTGCGCGACACGTGTCAGCGCAGTTGCGCCTGCGCTGTGCGCTGCACGACACGTGTCAGCGCAGATGCGCAAGCACAGCTGTGCTGCGCTGTGAACTGCGCTGCACTGTGCGCTGCGTGACACGTGTCACGCTCTGGAGCATTTGCGCCAAACAGAATAAAGATTTTAAAGAAATCTTTTCTGTTCTTATTAAAACAAGAAGATTTTCTTCTGTAAAACAGAATCTCTTGGATCAAAGATCCAACGGTGGGGAAAATTCCCCAAATCACTCAGAGAAAGATCTCTTTAACAAATTTAACTAATTTATGGGCACTATAAAAAGGACCTTAGACCTCAATTCAAAGGGAGGAATTTTTGTGAGAAATTAAACAGAGAGAACTCTGAAGAATTGGAGAGAATTCCTCAAGAACAAAAAAGGTAAAAACCTTCAAAAAAAGAGAAAATTCTCTTAAAAACAGATCATTGATCTAAGAACAAGATCAATGATCTTCATTAAAAAGAAAAATAAATAATAATAGTGCTTTGCACTTTCTTATGAACCATTGGTTCTTTGAAAACAAGAAAAACTTGTTTTCTTTGATTTAAATTGATCAAAATATAAAACAGTGCTTTGCACTTGAAAAATTGCACTGTTGCGCTCCTTTGTTGGCGCAAGCCACCAGGGAGCGCCACGTGTCGGCAGCGCAACAGCGCAGCGCACTGACACAGCGCACTGCGCTGTTACGCTCGCGCCCACCAGAGTGTGACACGTGTCACCATCACATGCGCTTGCGCTCATTAATTGGCGCAAAGCGCCTGACAAGCCACGTGGGGCACTGTCAGAGTGTTTAATGCTCTGCATTATTAAAGAAAAGGGACAGAGCCCAATTAAAAGGCCTAACAGGCCTAATAAAAAAATGCCATGCATTCTAAAAAGAAAAGGGGCAGAGCCCAAACAAAATAGATGCTCTGCATCACTTATAAAAGGGCAGAGCCCAACCAAGGCAAAAATGATGCAGTGCAGGGGCAAAGCCCTAGCACAGGTCTAATAGACCAAAAACAAAAGAATGTTGAAACTGGACTTAGCCCAATCATGGTCATAAGTCCTCAAACTAAATTGACTGAGCACGGCTGCTCCCTAAATCAATTTATATCCGGTTCGAGGGTACATCTCCGAACTCCTCTGACATCTATCGTTGTAATCCTTCAACGACGTCAGAGAGGTGACGAGTCCCAACGACCATACATGAATATGGACCACCGCGTCCCTAAACTGGCGATGGACCGAAACGTCCTTAAATTAATATTAGACCGAAACGTCCTTAAACTAATGTCGGACCACTACGTCCCTAAACTGGAACTCGGACCACCACGTCCCTAAACTGGAACACGGACCACCACGTCCCTAAACTGGAACACGGACCACCACGTCCCTAAACTGGAACAATAGAGCCTCCAAACGCTCTTTTGCCGGATCTAAACGGTCCCGTTTAAGTTGATCTTAGCCCTAAATACGGCTAACGTATCTTTAAACATTCAAATGGATTATAAAACTCCAAATCAAATTTGGTTCAAGGGTACATCTCTGAACTCCTCTGACACCTGTCGTTGTAATCCTTCAACGACGTCAGAGAGGTGACGAGTCCCGATGGCCAAATATTAAATGGATCACCACGTTAAGTTGATCTTAGTCTTAAACAGGACTAACGTATCGTTAATGAACGTTTAAGTTGATCTTAGCCGCAATACGGCTAACGTATCCTTAAACTAAAAACATCAAACCAAAATCTAAGTAAATACGGATTTGGACTAATCCACGTCCTACGGGCGACGGCATTACTCAGTCTCCGTATACAATCCACGGGCAACCACAAACAAAACAAACACACACGACACGAAGTGAAATTCTGGAAAAGGAAAAAGTTGTTACCGCGATGCGGTAGCGTAATTAACTGCAGGGGCTTGCGCCTGCAGGGAAAAGCGTCCCCACAATCAAAAACCCCTCTAGCGAGGGGGAATCTGACGAAGTATACTACATCGGCCGCATCCGTCTAAACCTCCGATACACGGTGCCATAAATCAACTTGGCATCTTCGGAGAGGTGGACGGATAAAACCATATAGCATCTGCCCCGAATCTCAGGCAAGACGCCCTCGCGTCGTCGGCCGCCGTTCGGAGGGGAACAATATCATCAATGAATACGATGATGAACAGATCAAGATATGGCCGGAAAATACGGTTCATCAAGTCCATGAATGCTGCTGGCGCATTGGTGAGTCCGAACGACATCACCAAAAACTCATAATGGCCGTAGCGCGTGCGGAAAGCTGTCCTCGGAATGACCTCCTGTCGAACCCGCAGCTGATGGTAGCCTGATCGTAAATCGATCCTCGAAAAGTATCCTGCCCCCTGAAGCTGGTCGAACAAGTCGTCGATGCGTGGCAAAGGATATATGTTCCGCACACAGTAACCCTGTTCAGCTGGCGGTAGTCGATACACAAACGCAAACTGCCGTCCTTTTTGAAAACAGGACTGGAGCACCCCAAGGAGACACACTGGGTCGAATAAGTCCCTTATCCAGCAAATCTTGCAACCGACCCTTCAACTCTCTAAGTTCCGCCGGGGCCATCCGATAAGGCGGTATAGAAATAGGCCCCATGCCGGGAATCAAATCAATACAGAAAGAAATATCATGCTCAGGCGGTAGCCCAGGAAGCTCGTCAGGGAACACATCAGAGAACTCGCTAACAACCGGAACCTGATCCAACGGAACCTCTGTAGCTCTAGTATCGTAAACATAGGCGAGAAATCCCTGACATCCCTTCCTCAAAAGCCATCCGGCGCGAAAAGAAGAAATCAAACTGTGAGGGGTGGCACCACGGTCCCCCAGCATAACAAAAGTTGACTCGCCGGGAAAACAAAACCTAACTATCTCGCGGCAGTCCACAGACGCATAGCATGTGGCTAACCAATCCATGCCCA
The DNA here is from genome assembly GCA_030015575.1 of Agapanthus africanus. NCBI lineage: Eukaryota > Viridiplantae > Streptophyta > Magnoliopsida > Asparagales > Amaryllidaceae > Agapanthus > Agapanthus africanus. The sequence goes on along the minus strand of CM057338.1, from coordinate 941,461,204 downwards.
AAAGAACGTCGAAGTCCAACATCTCAAGAAGGATCAAGTCAACAGGCAACTCTCTCTCGCCAATACGGACTGTACAGGATCGGAACACGTGTCTAGTTACAAACGACTCTCCCACAAGGGTGGTCACCACAAGCGGCTGATCAAGCAAACCGGACTCTCTACCCAAACTCGGCACGAAGTGTGTGGAAACATACGAGTGCGTGGATCCGGGATCAAACAACACGTATGCGTCAACAGAACATACTGATAAGGCACTTGAGACCACCGCATTGGACGCATGCACGTTCTGATGCGTCAACGCGAAAACCCGCGCCTGTCCTCCACCTGCGACTGGCGGTCCCCTACTAGCAACTGGCTGCACTCTGCCGGTAGCTGGCTGTCCTCTGCCTCGGCCACCTCGTCCTTTAGGAACAAACCTTCCGTGACCACGGCCTCTCTGTGCATGAGTCTAACGCGGAGCAACAGTAGGTACAATAGGCAACGCCCTCCGGGGTGGAGAAGGTAGAAGTGTGACATGTAGTACGGCAGTCTCGCCCTCACGTGGCTCCGGGCAATCTCGAACACGATGATAAGTACTCCCGCATCGGAAACATCTAGATGGTGTCGGCTGACCCTCCTGGGGATAAGTGCTGAACAACCGGCCTCGCCCTGAGTCTCTGTCACCTGCAAGGTGTCTGTCACGGTGCCTAAATGGCCGTCTCTGTGCCGGTGTATCAGTACGAACTCTCTTCGGCTCTGGAACTACCGAAGTCTCAGCAAGGCGCTCCTCGACTAATAAGGCTACGTCTACAGCTGCTGCATACATCTCGCAATGTTGTGCGCTGATCGCAAGAAATAACGGGGTAAGCAAGCCTCTAACAAACCTCTTGACTCGCATCTCCTCAGTAGCCACTAGGTATGGGGCATAGACAGATAACTCTGTGAACAGCACATCGTACTCTGCCACTGTCATCTCCGGAGTCTGACGTAAGGACTCGAACCTGCGCGCTCCAGCATCTCTGACACTCTGTGGAAGAAAACGGGCAAGGAACACCGTCACGAACTCTGTCCAGGTCATAGGAGGAAGACCTGTTGCTCTACCCTTCTCAACCGATTCGCACCATTTCTGCGAAAGACCTTCCAGGAAAAAGCCCGTGAACTCTACCCATCTCGCATCTGAGCATCTGAGGGAACGACATATCCTAACCATCCTATCAATGAAAGACTGTGGGTCCTCGGCTGCCTCGGTGTCTGTGAAGACCGGAGGCTTCAACCTCATAAACTCTGATAGCGATACCGTAATGACCTCTGTAGCTGTAGGGGCAATTGCCTGCACCGTAGGTACCATCGCAGTCCTTGCAACGAGTGGAACTACCTCTGGTCGCTGCGCTCGAAGCGTTTCAACTAGCGGACCCATCATCTGGCGCATCTCCTGCATACCGGCCCCTAGCATAGCGATCTGGTCTGTCGGAGGAGGAGCAGTCTGCTCTGGTGCAACTGGTGTACTGCCCGAGTCTGTCCTCGTCTCAGATGAATCAACTTTAATCTCGGCTCTCGCGGCCGCTCTCTGCGCCCTCGTAGTCTTTGGCGGCATAATGGTTGAAAAGAAAATAGGATTCGATAAGGATACGGAAATCGAATCGCAAGAATGTATGTACTGATGAAGGAAATCTAAATCATTAAGTCCTAAGGTCGCTTAGGCGGAGTATCGTGTCATGAGTATGCCGCGGAACATACACACGCTACGTCACTCTGCTTCAGCTACCTACTCCATCATACCAGGGTCATCCTACACTCCGAAAGGTAAAACCTAACGCTCTGATACCAACTTTGTCATGACCCGAAGTTCGACTCGTGACCAGCACTTAACCACGTAACGTCTACAGGTGTAACGCGACTAAGTAATCCGAAACCCAAAAATCAAAACCATTAAAAGTAGTGAGTGTTGAAAACATTTGTTTAAAAACATTTGGAAAATTTTAAGTAGTTTAATAACATTCTTTAAAGTTTAAGTTATTATCTTAAAAATTTTGGCAGCATTTCCTTTGTAAAACTAGCCCCGAAATCGGGTACAAAACAAGATATGAATAAAAATAATACACAATGAAATAAAGCGTCCCAAACAGGAGCAATCACGCTCAAAGGCGGAGACAAATACCACAAGAGTAATATACGACGCTGTAGCGAAGAAATGAGCAATAAGTGAGAAACAACACAGAATGATAAAACTGCATAAGTAAAGTCGGCTCACACGAGCTCGACGCCAGAAAACAAATAATATACATCATCGTCCTCACACTGGTCTCTAAGTCAAATACATAAAAAGTAGATGGAGAGTACTAGATACAAAAGTGTGTACAATGGAAATAACCAGATACCACAACCCACCTAACAGCAAAACAGCTCACAGCCTGCCGCGACTACTTTGAGGGGCAACCTGCAAACACTGTGGCACAATGGGGGTGAGTTGCCAACTCGTGAATAGAAGATAACATATAAAGGTAATCGTGAGCATGCACGTACTGCGCTACTCTATCATATGCCAGCAGATAATATCTATATGCGATAAGCAGTCTGTGCAATAATCATGCAAGTGCTCTGTCAGGTAAAATAACTACAGGATAAGATGCATAATAATGAATGCTGAGCATGGGATGAAATAACATCTACACGGAATGTCAACGTGGAAAAATAATCGGTGCCCATCAATGCACCCAAATCCCAAATAAAACTCAGGCGCCGTAATCCTCATCGGCCCTCAAATCCTGTAAATCTCTGAGAATCGCGAATGCCCAACATCGGCACTCGAAATATCAAGAAATAATCGTGTCCAGCATCGACACGCAAATCCTCATATATCGGGCTCCGTCTGTCCGGATCAGCCCATGGGCTCCGTCGGCGGAATCGGCCCTCGGCCCCAGCAGTACGGATCGTCCCATATCCATCTATCGACTCTGGTCAGCATCCTCCGGATAACCGCCAGGTCCAACCAATCACCGGTAGGTAGTGGTCCCACTGCCAGGCTCACCGTCTACTGCACAGCGATCCGTTCTCGCCCCGGGATACCATAGCGAGCCCACATGTACCCGCAATCGGCCTCATCCAACTCCTCGATCCGGGTTCATCAGTCGCACGTCTCAGAACCGAGAAAATGCATGGTGGACGCACTGAAATATCATATCAAGAGGAACCGGGTTTTTAAAACAGTGCATATTTTCTTAAATAACCCCACGGTCCTCAAATCCAGAAAACACATGAAATCCAAAGCCAGTGTGCAAATCCATGCGATGTAATATATGCAACAGAAGTCGTACTATAAGTAAAAGGGAGAAACCGCTCTTTAAGTAGATTCAGTTTTTATTTTTAAGGTATCATGCGGTCCCCAGTTTTTTTACCAAAAATTAACTTATTTAGGTAGGTACGGTTTAAATATGCATAAGTATGGATATGCAAATGAATATGTGCACCAATATGGATATGTAAATGAGTACGTGCACAAATAACATAATCATGTCAAATCATATGTGAGATGAGCTACAGTATAATAATCATGGCAATTCTACAGTGTGAGTGCCATGGCAATTACTAACGGTGTGTGTGTAATGTGCAGATTAGTGCCCGTGCAACATGTACCGTTAGTAACAGTGCGGTGTTTTACCAATTCTAAGTTCATATACATATAGCAGAGAATGAGGAATGCAACAAATAGTACCCATGAACAGTCAATGTATGTAAATGCAATATGCTGCTACAAGGTCCTATCAGCCCTGGCGCATAACGCCATGCGGGCGATTTCCCCGTAGATGTTAAATCTACTCACCGTAATCTCGCCCTAAGTGTAGCCGACGACTTGTTTCCCCTTCTTCGCGGCGTCCGTCGTACTTGCCTACGAACCTAGAATTACACAAGGAATAAACATAAGTAAAAATCCTATAAAGCGTGATACTAAGGTAGTACGGAAAAAGTAGCGTCACTAGCTAAACGCATGAACTCGATACACTAAAACGTGTAAGTGCACGGCGGCGCCCCGGCCGTCAATCCGACGGCCAAACGCGGAAACGGTGGTAAACATAAATTTTTGCGGACTTGGCAAAACGGCACCACCGCGCACTAAAACCGGATCGTGCCATTAAACTAAATCTAGCTAACTACAAAGAGAAGGGAAGAGATGTATACCGACGATCCAAGTCCTCCGGTCTTCATCTCCACTCCGATCTCCTCGCGGGATCTCCGTCCGTCTCCTCCTCGTCGGAAAGGGCACCACGAAGCCGGGTACTTTTACGGGCTCCCACCTCAATACCGAGGCAACTCGGGCGCGAAGCTGGCGAATCGACGCGTCCAAGATTTGCTGTAGGAATATAGTGTAGAGTGTATGTCTCACTTTGGGGTTGGTTGCCATTTGTGGATGATGGAGGAAACAAGGATAAGAAAAATGGTGCTTGCATTTTTCTTGGCATGGAATGAGATCAAGAATGAAAACCTCTCTCAAAGATGAAGCTCTCTCTTCTTCTCTTTTCTTCTTCTCTCTTTCTTTCTTCCATTTTTCATCAAGTGATAAGAATCAGGTGGAGGAATGAATATGAAGCATAACCATAGAAGGAAGGTGAGTGTAGGAAAAGTAGAAAGGTGACTATATCCTAAACATCATCATAACAATCTTTCTTATCAACCTCAAATCCTTTCTAATCTCATAATTACATGAAAAGCAAAGATGCTTATCATATCACACCTTATGCAATAAAACCCTCCACAATGTGTTATTTGCAAACTTGCAAATAACACCCTCCATCAGAAAAGTCCGGCCGGGAAAGAACAAAGGAAAACCGGCCGGAACGGAATGCAAACTGGCAACTCCAGAAAACTGGTCCCGTAATAAATTACAGGAAAACCCCGATACTGTGCATACACACCCGCATTTGTATTTCGACCGAAATACAAATGCAAAGAGACAAAATCTACACTGTACTAGACTAGGACCGGCTTAAACCAAAGCCGGCTAGTAATATCCGTTCGATCCTGATCCATGCAATACCGCACGTATCTGATCGAACCCTGCCATATAACCATACGGCCACTAGTACAAACTGTCCGATCCTGATCCGTGCAATACCGCACGTATCTGATCGGACCCTGCCATATCTCCATACGGCCTCTACAGCGTTTCGCCCGAAAGCTTGAGTAACTGAAAGTGTGGTGGACTCTAAAGACTCGTCAATACTATGGCTGTGGATTTAACCACTAGCACGTCAGAGGTATAAGCCAATACGTGACGGGCCACCAGCTATTGACTAAAAGGGACGTCGATGAGCAAACTCATCCTGACACCCTACTGAGCCTGTCAGTGACAATATCCGTGCAGTCCGGTCCGTTCGTCTATGAGTATCGCATGGCGGGCCTAGGGGGTTGGTAAAAGTCAGACCCCCAAAAGCGGTACAAGTCGTGTCGGAGTGTAGCCCAGAACACCCTGAGATACTACTGGAATACCTACCAGTAAATCTCCTTGCCTTGGCCAAGGACTTTGTGTAATGGCTCTCCTAGACACAGCACGACCTCACCCCCAATACCGGGAGAGACGAACCCCTGAAGATACGCTCACTGCCTCCATGTGGCTCGGGACTGTACCCAACTAAAACCTGTTTGCACGACTCCTTTGAGCCGTGGTAGGGTAGTAATCAAAGTACAGTGGGAACTCACACGAGACAAATGACGATCCCCAGGTCGATGAACTAACCTGCACACATGTCACCAGGGAACTGCCATCTGACGTCTGGTATATGACCAACTAGCATGTTCCCGGCGAGTCCTGTCCGGTGTACTCATAACCCAATGAGCACCTGTATACATCTTAGGTGAACCAACTGACACCAGTGGCTTGTGAGACCGGCCACCGCCCCTCGTCGGGGTCTCGACTGTATACACTAGTCTACTAATGGAGTATCGATGCCCAGTTTCGAAACTCCCACGACTAGGGACCTTTTAAGGATATGCTTGTAGACCCCCAGCTCCCACTTATATGATCGCCCTCATACTGCTGGTGGTCAAGCAAGAATCCTAGGGGCTCTATCAACGTGTAATAGCGACGTATCATGTCACCTAAAGCAGTACACGATGATAAAGGTAAACCAGATAGCAAACTATCATCTCGAGTAAGACTGTCCTACCGGGATAGGTCCTCCCTCAATCATTACAATCACGTACCTGTGACCTAATAATTGACTCTGAGGGCACTATCTCCAACAAAACGCGCGTGTGCTAATCCCAGAACTACCCCGATGCGCTGCGATGCACAGAACCCACAAGACCATGACGAAGCGTACGTGTCGCGCTAAACACAAAGCTTCAATTTAAGGGAAACAGGTCCCAGATTTTTATCTGGAAGAAAACCCAAAAAGCAAACAAGACCGAACACTGTAAAACAAACACAGAAACCACCCTGCAAAACACAAACACCCACAGGACAGGGGGGTCGGCGTCGCCGGATCTTCATGGGTGGCCGCCGGTTTTTCAAGGGTGGAACAGACTCGAACTTCATCCCAAAACCCTAGCTACCCTGTATACTAATCTGTAATTGTTTGCAACACCAGAAAATAATCGTAGACATAGCAGATCATCGTATCCTATTATCATGCTTAAAGATATTTTTAAAACACTAATTTGGTACTAAAAGGTATTTTAGTGCAAACTGAAGTAAAAACCTGGTTTAAACAACACTAATAGCGCACTTAAATAAGTTATCCAAGCCATAAAAATGCTAACTTATCGCAAACTTCACTAATTCCCTTCATTAGCACCTAAAATGCACAAAAAATCAATTTTTAACAACCAAAACATACAAGTAATGGATTAGAGTGATATGGTTGAGTTTGATACCTTCAAAAGATCCTAGGGGAACTCAAATTCCAGCCCTTGCCCTTACATGCACTGATTTGTCACCAAAATCCCCAAAAGAACCATTTTTCCAAGGTTTTGAGTGAAGGAATGAGAGGTTTTTGTATAGGATTGTGTATGGATTCAAGAGAAGTGAAAGAAAAAGAAAAATATGATGAGATGTTGCTGCTGGAGCTGCTGTTCTCTGCAGATAATTTCAGCAAGAGAGGGAGAGAGAAAGAGAGGGAGAAAGAAATGAAAGAGAGAGAGAGAGATGCTACATTAAATGCTCACCATGCCTCATTAATGCTCTCCATGCCTCTCTCTTTTCTCTCAATTTCCAATTTCTTTTTGTTTTGAAAAAGAAAAGAAAATGCTAATTTGAAAGAGGTGAGAAAAGAACATGTGTTACCAAAATATGCTAAGTGTGCAAGCAAGTCTCACTAATCCTCATTAGGAAAAGTAATTAAGGAAGATAATTTCTAATTAAAAGAACACTAGCAAATTTAAAATTAATAAACCCCATCTATATATATAAAAACACTTCTCATCTCACTTAGACTAGATTAAGAAGGAAATAAGATTTATGGATTTTTTTTTTGAAAAACACACATCAATGCTAACTAACGTGAAATAAAACTAAACGAATTATCAAAGTGTTACAATCCTTCTATTACAAGAATTTGATCTTGTTATTACAAATAAGAAAGGATGTGAAAACGTGATAGCCGACCATCTATCGCGTATCTCTTCTTCACCTGTGACCCTGCCGATCAATGATTTTTTTCCAGACGATCAACTCTTGAATGTATCCGATGAATCTTGGTTCAGGGATATTGTGAATTATCTTGTTACGGGACTTATTCTCCGCGAATGGTCAAAACAGGACAAACATCGATTTCTATCCCAAGTAAAACACTATTACTGGGATGGACCTTATCTGTTTAAGTATTGTCCTGATCAGATCATTCGCAGATGTGTCCCCAATGATGAATTCAAGAGTGTTCAATCTTTCTGTCATGATCAGGCATGTGGGGGTCATTTCAGTCCTCGAAAGACGGCGGAGAAGGTTTTGCAATGCGGTTGTTATTGGCCGACTTTATTCAAAGATGCATTTGATCATTGCAAAACCTGTGCACAGTGTCAACACACGGGTAGGATTTCCCGGAGAAATGAGATGCCACAGCAACCAATCTTAGTGGTTGAAATTTTTGACGTTTGGGGTATTGACTTTATGGGTCCTTTTCCCAAATCCTTTGGGAATCTGTACATATTGCTTGCGGTTGATTACGTCTCGAAATGGGTTGAAGCTATTCCTTGTCGCACTAATGACAAAAAGGTTGTCATTAAGTTTTTAAAAGAAAACATGTTTTCACGATTTGGACACCCTCGCGCTATCATTAGAGATAACGGGACGCATTTCTGCAATCAGTCTTTCGAGACTTTGATACAGAAATATGCAATCAACCACAAACTTTCCACACCCTATCATCCACAAACAAGCGGGCAGGCTGAGATTTCAAATAGAAAAATCAAAAAAAATTTGGAGAAAACAGTTTCTAAAAATCGAAAAGATTGGTCAACCAAATTGACGGATGCTCTTTGGGCGTTCCGAATTACATATAAAACCGATCTAGGGATGTCTCCTTACAGACTAGTGTTTGGAAAGGCTTGTCACCTTCCGATCGAGATTGAGCACAAAGCTATGTGGGACATTAGAGAACTTAACTTTGACTTAAATCAAGCCTGCAATTTTCGGAAGCTACAATTAAACAAGCTAAGCGAACTCCGCGATGAAGCTTATGATAATGCTGTAATTGTAAAGAACCGGACTAAGGTATTTCACGATAAAAACATTTTGAGAAAAACTTTTACAACTGGTCAACAAGTCCTTCTTTATGATTCAAGACTCCACTTTCATGCGGGTAAGCTACGATCTCGGTGGAAAGGACCTTTTGTTGTGCGGTATGTATACCCGCACGGGGCAATTGAGATTGAAAACGTTGAAAACGGTACAATTTTCAAAGTAAATGGACATAGATTAAAACCGTATTTTTCCACTGACCCCACGGAGGAGCTCCTGTTGTTACAGGAGCCACTTTATCTTGATTAAAATTCCTCCGTCTCACCTCCATGTCATGTAAAATACTGTATCATCTTTAGAATGGAGGTGAATAAAAAGAATAAGTTTAGGGGGGGATTTTCACGATCATATTTATTGCCCCCATTAATAAATTTCCTCCCAGGCTTACAGGTTTTTTGAGATTTAGCAGAAGACAATAGTGAGGACACTATTGAAAACAAGTTTGCGAGAGGTTTGTGCTTATTTATGCATCATTTTGCATCATACTTTGCATAAGCACAAAACTTTTAAAACATATAAAAATTTAAAAATTTCAAAAGATAAAAATATTTAATATTTAATTAGATAATAAAAGATTAGATAGTGAAAAATTACATCCAAAAGATTAGAAAATTTTAAAAAAAATAAGAAAATTAGAAGTTTTCTTAAACGAACTAGTAATGAGTAGTTATGAGGCGTTGTCCCAAGGGTTAGTAAGATGAAGTCACTAATCTGAGCATAAAAATAAGTCTGAAAAATAATTCCTATTCTGTAAGCCAAACATTTGAACGTTGATACCTTACTATACGCACTTACACACGTCTTGAAACTCGAGATAGTAGAGGATACCTTGAAATGTTTTTGTCTAAAAGCCAAAGTATGAAGGAAATAACAAATGAAGAAAATATAAAATGGTGTAAAAAAATGAACACTGGTTTTGTTATCACCAAGGCAGCAATAAAAAATATAGCGAGGGTACTTCATCACCTAGTGCCTTAGACCAACTGGTTTGGGAGTCACTGCTAAGGCTTAGGTGGTGCAAGACGAGAAAAAATACTAATACACCTAATCAGCAAGCACATGAGTAATCGGGCAGTTAGTACCTCAAGAAGTATTAACGGTGGCATGAAAATGTGTGAGCAATCCCATCTAAATATATTCATTGATTAAAAAGTACTGAGGTGATGGACAAGAGTATGATAACTTGAATTGAATTCTCCAAGTGTAGGGATGTCTTTTACACACACGTAGGGGTATATGATCGATGTTTAGATGAAAGGTATGAATGAAGAATAAAGACGATATTTTATTGAGGGACGATGTGATTTCTAACAACTTTTCATGACTATTAAGATAGGGCTCATGACAACCGAAAAGGTAGTATAGTTGGAAACTCTGATTTTCAAAGTCTTTTTTTTACAATTCTTTTCTTTATATGTAACTTTCATGGTCTTCCTTTTATTATGGGATTTTGTGGGGGAAATCCGCTGAAAACTCTCAGGAGACAACACTCCTCCTACTAGAGACACCTAGAGATTTAAAGGCTTGTTGCACGTGCTCAGTGCAATCGTGTTGCCTACGAAAGTGTGCTAGTTAGTTTTTCTTTTTCTTTATTTTCTCCTTATTTTGAATAAAACAAGTTTGCTCGAGACGACCAAAATTAAGTTTGGGGGAATTTGATCAGTCGAAAATATTGCATTTTTAACACATCAATTTTCCTACTCTTTGCAGTCATCTAAAAGTGTATGGTATAAATATAGCACATATTAGCAATTTGTCTGTAAAATACCAAATAACATGTGTTATATATTATAACCAGCATTTTGAGGGAAATTGTGTGTTTATCATTGCACGCATGATCTTTTGTGAATCAACACTTGTCTCGAGATTTTGTGCAGGAAATTCTCTAGGAAAAAGAGCCGGAATTGCAAAAAGTGCTGATAAAATATGTCAAGTCAAAGACTTGAAATCTGGCAGTGAACAAGAAAGTATAAAAATATTCCAAATATCATAAAAGTGCCATTAAGCCAAATCAAATCAGCACAGCAATTTCCATGCAGAGATCACACCAAACGGCCGTGGATCCGCGACCGAGTCAGGCCGATCCGCCGCGGATCCACGGCCGCGTTGACTCATTGGTGGCAGACACTTTTTCCAGGCTTCTCTTTAAATGGCAAAACTTCTTCAAGACACTTCAGTCCCTAGAGATCTCCAGAAGCTTCCCTTCTCTACAACTACCAAGCTTCTTGTGCAAGCTTAATACCTACCAAGCTTCTCATGCAAGCTAGCTAACTACCTTAATCTAGAAGATTCTCTACAACTACCAAGCCTCTTGTGCAAGCTTCATAACAACCAAGCTTCCAAGGGAAGCTAAACCTAGCTTAGGTTCTAAGGGAAGCTAAACCTAGCTTCTAGGGTAAGCTTGAGGGAAAACTATAAAAAGGGACCTAGTGCTTCATTAAAAGGTTGTTGAGGGTTGATCATTAGTTGTTGGTTGTTCTACAATTCCACACACAAGTTGAGTGACACAACTTGTGAACCAAAAACCCTAGCCTCCAATACAATTCAAAAGCCGAATCAAGATTCATCGAGTACCAAATCAAGCAAGCATTCAATAAGCCTTTGAAGCAACGCCGATTTTCATCCGAGCAAGAGATCCATGACGATCCACGATTCAAGAAGACGATGCGAAGCTAATTCGACAATTTAGTTCCTCCTCAAATCTTATAATCTTTGAGTGTATTATAATGAACGTCGATTAATAAAGGTGAAAATTCTTGATCTTGCTTTTCTTTACATTCTTGCATTATGAAAATTTATCAATTCTTGATTCTTTCTTTTTCATGATGTTTGGGTGAAAACTCCGCTTGTGGAGGAATCGAGAAAATAGATAGATGATGATGATTAAATTCTTGAACGATTCTTAAGTCTTATGAGTTTTGTAAACGTTAAGAAATTGAATCAACGATGACCTAGTTTTGAGCGAGATACTTTCTTGAATGTTTTCGCTCTAAATTAGAGAACAACGATCGATGATTGAATTTCTTAGAGGCTAGAATTTGAATACTAATTAATGAAAGGATAAGGGATGATGATGAAGAAAGCCTAGTTTCTTCGATAGATCCCTAAACCTTGTTGATTGTCATCGATCTAGCAACAAATCTTCAATAGATAAGAATTTGTAATCTTAAGTATTCATCATCACTATCAATTGGATCGATTCCTACAAGTTTCTTTACAGATCTTAATAATTCATTCGAGTTGGACATCTTCTTGATCTTTAGTATTCCTTGATTTTAGATCTATTTCTTGATGATTCTTGAAACTAAATTTCACAATTATTGAATCATTTTCTTTTCACTTTTAATTTTCGACTCAACTAAAACAACAACGAGCAAATCACACTTTCTCAGTGGACGATCCGTTCTCATTGACGAAACTACAATAGACATCGTCGATTGATTGTGGTATAAATTTCTTTGGTTGTGAAACATTTTATATACGACACCAAGAAGGGATCAATCAGGCCCGGCTAGCGGAAATCTACTCTGACTATCACCAGGAGTACTTCCTCGATCCCATTCCCCCTCTGTTGTAAATGTTTCTTTTTATTTTTCAATAGGGCTGAGAAGCCCATAGTACCCTTTGGAATAAATAAAATTCTCCTTTTTGCGATGCCCCGTTGTTCTCTTCTTATTATTTAAATAGAAAGAACCATAGAAAGGTTTACATCTCCTTTGTGAAAGAAGAAATATACATTCGTAGATATTATTTTCAGAGGTACAGCTTGAGCTTCTCAGCGTTGTAAGGCCGTGGAAACTTGCGACCATTGGCATCTTGTAAATGGTAGGCTCCGCCGGGCAGGATCTCGGAGACAGGGAAAGGACCATCCCATTTTGGGGAAAACTTATGCAGCTTGCCTTGATCGACGAACTCGTTCCGCCTTAGGACTAAGTCTCCGACCTTGAAGAAGCGACGCTTGACTCGCGCGTTGTAGTAGCGGGCGGTTTGCTATTGATAGGCGGCAGCTCTGATCTGAGCTCGGTCATGTTTCTCTAACAAGATGTCCAGGTTAGTTCGGAGGACTGAGGTGTTCGCCTCGTCATCGAAATTCTCGACCCGGTGACTGGGGAGCCCGATCTCCATTGGGACCATTGCCTCGGTACTATAGAAGAGGCTGAAAGGGGTCTCCCGGGTGGGTTTTTTCTTCGACGTGCGCAGGGCCCATAATACCCGGGATAATTCCTCGACCCAACTGCCTTGGCGTCCTTCTAGCCATGTCCGAAGACCTCGTAGGACGTCCCGGTTAGCGACCTTGGCTTGCCCATTGCATTGGGGATGTGCGACCACGGCAAACTTCATGAGGATATGATATTCGCTGCAGAATTCCTTATCTTTTTAGCTTTCGAAATTTGTCCCATGGTCGGCGATGATACACCTAGGGATGCCGAACCGGAGTATCCCGTTGTTCTGTAGGAACTTGATAGTCGTGGTGGCGTCTAGTTTCCTGATGGGAATGGCCTCGATCCACTTCGTGAAGTAGTCTACTGCGATGAGGACGTACTTGTGCCCGCCCGTACCGGTAGGAAACTGGCCTATCATGTCCTTCCCCACTGGGCAAATGGCCACGGGGAGGTTAGGGCGGTTAGCTCGATAGCCATAAGGCGAGATATGCTTCCATGGAGTTGGCAGCTCTTGCATCTCCTGAAGAGCTTCTGGGCGTCCTGATGAATTGTCGGCCAGTAGTACCCCTGGAGCAATGCCTTCTGGATCAAGGTACGAGCCCCTTGGTGTGCACCACCGACCCCTTCGTGGATCTCACGAAGGACGTAGTCGGCTTCGTGGGGGTCAACGCACCGGAGTAGAGACTGAGTGAAGGACTTCTTGTACGGGTTCCCATTGCTCCAGACAAAATGGCGAGCTTTGGCCCGGAGACGGCGGGCTTCTCCCTAATCTTCTGGGAGCGTACCTTCCCTCAGGAATTCCATGAGGGGCTTTCTCCAATCCAGGTCTTCTTCCCGGGCTGTGTACACTTGAAGTGGCGTCGTCCCGTTTTCTATGCTGGGCCGTGGCAAGACCTCGAAGAGGATGTTCCTCTTGTTGTTGGCCGTATAAGATGAAGCCAGCTTACTCAAGGTGTCGGCCTGGGCATTTAGCTGTCTGGGGATCTACTCCACCTGGACTTCATGGAAGTCCTTTCGCGGTCTTCTTACCTTGGCCAGATACTTCACCATTAGAGGGTCCCGTGCCTCGAATCGGCCGATCACTTGGCCAACGACTAGGGCGAAGTCGCTGCGGATCCGAATCGTTTTTATCCCCAGTCCGAAGGCTATGCGCAGTTCGACCAGCAAGGCCTCGTATTCCGCCGCGTTATTTGAGGCTTTGAACCCGAGTTTCAGAGAATACTCCATTTCTGCCCCGTTCGGGCCCCGAATGATGAGGCAAGCGCTGCAACCTTCCTCGGTCGAGGACCCGTCGACGTAGAGGATCCAATCAAGAATGGAGTCGGGCTTCTCATTGACTAAGGGTTGAGCTGTGGGGACCGACGTGGACTCCAGCTCCTTGCTGGGGATGGTGCACTCGACGATAAAATCGACCAGGGCTTGTGCTTTGATAGCCTGCCTCGGGCGGTATTTTATGTCGAACCGGGACAACTCCCACCTCCATTTCTCCAAACGGCCAGAGGACTCGGGGGAGGCGAGGATAGCCCCCAAAGGTCGCTCGGTAAGAACGAGGATGGTGTGCGCCTGGAAATAGTGTCGTAGTTTTCTTGAGGCCACGATGAGTGCCAAGACGATCTTCTCTATGGCTGGGTATCTCATTTCCGCGTCCTTGAAGACGTGGCTCACATAGTATACGGGCTTAGAGACTCCCTCGACCATTCGGACGAGCACCGAGCCTGCAGCTTGGTCGGATACCGCCAGATATAGAGATAGCTTGTCCCCTTCAACTGGCCGGGTGAGCAGCGGTGGAGTCGCAAGGTGCATCTTTAATTGCTCAAAGGCAGTCTGGAACTCCTCCGACCAATCGAACCTTGGAATTTTCCTTAGAGCTCTGATGAACGGGAGGCACTTCTCCCCAGACATCGACATGAAACGACTTAAAGCGGCTATCCGCCCTATCAGCCACATGATTTCGACGTTAGTCTTGGAAGCGGCCATGTTGAGGATGGCGTTGATTTTCTCTGGGTTAGCTTCGATTCCACAGTGGGTGACCATGAAACCGAGGAACTTTCCACCGGTGACCCCGAATGCGCACTTGGCGGGGTTCAGTTTCATCTTGTATTTGCGAAGGACGCAGAAGGCCTCGCCCAGATCCTTAGCATGTTCGTCCGATGAGACCGAGCATGTCGTCGACGTAAACTTCCATATTCTTGCTGATATACGGCTTGAACATGCGATTGACCAGGCGTTGGTACGTAGCTCCGGCATTTTTGAGGCCGAAAGGCATCACCTTGTAGCAGTATACCCCCCAGTCCGTTTTAAATATTGTTTTCTTTTAAATTTTTAGAATTACAAGAGTCTACACGTGCTAAACCCGTAAAACCCCACTTCACATGTAAAACAAACTGGACCAGGGGGCAACTCGGCCTAACTCGGCCGGCGGACCAGCCGACTCGGAAGCCGCTGCCGGCCGATTCAGCGTGGATCGGAGTTGACCCTTCATGAAACATGTGTCTCTCTGCCTTCTTAACTCCCATGTATACTTTAAAATACCTGCACATTTCCAGAGCTCTTTAAAACCCCATTAAACCATATTTTTAATACAATTTTTAATATATTTTTAATACAACTTTTCACCTATCCTAACCCTAGTTTTACCCTATAAATATCACCCCTAAACACACCCCCTTCACTCACAATTCTGTCCAAACTCTCAAGAAAACTCTATAGAATTTTTGTGTACAAGTGGAATTAGCGAAGGGCGAAGCTCCGGCGAAATTCCGACGACGACCCTAGGAACTCCCAGCGACGAAACGACGCACCGGCACCTCTTACGTTTTCCTCTCCCTCTTCTCTTGAATCTAAACGTGAGTCCCACCTCTCTTGTAACAACCCTAAATTTCATATACAAGTTTTTACAAAAACTTTTCAAAAATCCATAAAGGGGTATCTATTGCCTGAGCACAAAACTTAAGTAATTAATTAGCAATTTAATTACAAGAAAGAGCTTGTAGCTCATTGGTAATACCTTGCACTGCTGAACCAAGCCACCAAAGTTCAAATCTCATGCCCCACATTATTTTTTATATTATTTTGTTTTAAATTCTTTGGAAGCCCAACAGTCCACACACAATAACTCCCAAACCTTGAACTGAAACTAAAAAACTGAAAGTACCAGAGCCTACATCAGGCGACCCCCCACATTCTGGGCACCCGACTCGGCCTGACTCGGCCGAGTCGGCCGGCGGAAAGGTCGACTCGGGCCGGCGCTGCTGGCCATACTCGGCCGGTCGACCGAATCGTCAATATCAAAAACGTGCCTCTTCCTCTCCCCTACTCCCCTTCATACTTTATTTTCCAAGATCGATTTCAGAAACCTTTGAAATCCTCATTCACTCAATATTTTAATGAATTTTAACATATTTTTACATTTTTTTCATTTAAACTCTTCATCTACCCTAACCCTATAAATACACCTCTACCATCTACCCTCTCACTCATAATTCTGAGCCAACTCTCTAAAAAAATTTCCAAGAGTCTTGTGCACTTTGAAAACGAGCTCGAGGCGAAGCTCCGGCGAAATCTACAGCGAACTTCCGACGATCGTTTTAGGAATTACCGGCGACGACGCAACGCATCGGCGATTCCCCTACCTCCATTTCACTCTCTTGTGTGTCCTAAACCCGTAAGTCCCTTTTCTATCTTTCTTTTCTATTCTAAAAATACGAATTTACAAAACCCGACGGAATCGAAACAAATCCGATTTCCGATTCGGTTTTCTATAAAATTCCACTTCTCACTAATACAATCATACTTAGACTTCCTCGTGTTGACTATTAAATACTAATCAAACAATTTGAATAAGTTTCATCACATGAAATGATAGCTATTTCAAATTATCGTATTTTTTCACTTAAATACCACATTGTTTCAATCCTTCATTTAACTCCATCAAACTTGCTATACATTTAAAGTAGATCACGAGGGAACGACCTACCTCCTCACACACTTACATACAACATAATACGATACCATCGAAAACTTAGAATACGAGAAAATAAACATTTTCATTTAAATACCCTTTACTTAATAAAACTATTTCTAAAAGATTTAGTATTGATACATTTTTAAATAAATACCACTTATTAGGAAAATAGGATAAGATTGTGGACATCAGTCGTTTATCTAAATCTGACTTTGTGGTGTCTAGGCTAGACAAGTGAGAAAGGTAACTTTAAAAGGCCCGTCTCACGGTGATTCGTGAGCGGATCCCTCTTTTCTTCACTTGTACTTACCTGGCCACAATTGGCGGTGAAGAGGCGATTTGAGACATCTCACAACTTGTCGTTTTGGACCAGTTAGGAATAATCTAGTTGGCTTAGGAGACCCTAGAACATAGAATACGGAAAATTTATATCTTTACAAATAAATATCACTTACTTCATAAAACCGTTTTCTAAAGGATTTAGTATTTTACAATCTTTGCAAAGCGCCGCTACAACCCATTTTGGGGAACCCGTTCGAGATGGTGAGGATTATCGCACATCCTCGGGCTTAGTAGTGCGAGATTCAGATCTCCACAAGAAGCATTCGGTCTCGAAAGATTTAAAATACGACATCTTAAGAAAATGAGATTTTTAGAATATAAAATATTTATTAAAATTATTTTTGTATAAATATATGTATATTTATCATTAAAATACCTATTTTGTTATGATATAAATATTCCACCTTTTTCTAAAAATCACAAGAATCAATTTTACACTAAAAAACCATAAATTCCACACAAATCAATATTACAAGTAAATACCTTTATTTATGAAATAAGGATATTTTCCCTATAAATATCAAAATATAAAATCTACATTCATTACAACTCTAAAGACGAATAATAAATACTTGGGGAGTATTTTGAAAAGTATATAAAAGTAATTTTATATAAAACCCCCTCAAGTTCTATAAATTACCCTAAGGACCCTAGTCAACATAGGTTTAAGCATAAACCAATCTCTTGAGCCTCAGGGAGCCAGAGAAGTGGGTGATTGCCTATCTAAGGTAGACAAATTAATAAAAACAATCAGGACTTTAATTCACTTTGCTAATTGTCTGACTCGGTTTGAGTCTCAGTATAATCTGACTTGAATATGATTCAAATATATTCTACAATCTACAATCTACAGTTTACAATCTATAATCTACAGTTTACAATATTACAATTCAACATGAATCCATGAATCCAATTAGCAATCTATACAACTTGACTGAACCGAACCATGGATATACATTCTATTTACATGATTCTCCAGTTACTCCATTTACATGATTCTACAGTTACATCCGTTTACTGATATTATGGTTTTGGTCAGTCAATCAATTATACAATCAATACAATTTACAAGACAAACAATACAATCAAAACACTGCGGGGTTTAAGGGGTAGACTGGTACGGAATATGTTAAAGATGGTCACTTAAGACGTAATTACATCCATGCCGTTGTTCCGTGGTATTATCGACGGAGCCTTGTACTAGGGTTACCAAAGTCCCCGGTGTAAGTGGGACTCCTCTCGTATACACTGGCATCTTCTGTACCAAGCTACAAACAACAGCGTTAACACAACATTACAACAATATAATACAACTTTAAAAGATACCTTCTTATTCTGTCTATTATACTTTCCTCTTCTCTTTGGGACTTACCGAGCGACCTGTTCGCTGACGACATTCTATTTCCTTCTTCTTTGAATGTCGTCAGGTGATTTGGACACGTCAGAGATCGAGCCTACTGCTGAAGACTTGGATCAGTTTGCTGAAGACCCAAAGCTTTAGTTTCATTGTACACGTTTCCTTTCAATACTCTGCATTCCTGTTATACCATTGTTTCGGCATCACTTTTATTTCAGTTGTATTTACTTTTCATGCATTGTACAAAAGAATGTTAATAAATAAAGTTGTTGTTTTTATTATACATTGTCTCTTGTGTATATTTTCTTTTATATTGTTTAGTTACGCTTAGCGTATTTGCTTCTGAGTAAATACGTAGCGGACCAGTCGCGTCCCCTTCGCCGTACACCGGGAAGTGATGCGTGACATCTCTCTTCTGTAATCTATTCTTAAAACTTCTTTTACTAAAACCCGACGGAAGCGGAGTTAAATCCGACTTCCGATTCGATTTTCCTTATAAAGTTCAATTTTCCTTAACACAACCATATTAAACTCTTACATCTTGACTATTAATCATTAACAAAATATGTTGAATAAGTTTCATAGCAAAACATTTCATTTGTAACTTTTACCGCTCTTTTTCAGTAAAATACCATGCAGTTTAGTTTCGACACAAAACATCATTAATCTTGCCATACCTTTAGATAGATCACGAGTTAAAGACCTACCTCTTCACAACACTCATATACAATATAGAACGATACCTTTTGTGGGAAATATAGATTCGGGAAATACCGTTTTCACAAAACTATCTTTTACTATTAAAACCGTTTTCTACAAGATTACGTATTTTTATAAATCTTTGCAAAACGCCGCTACAACCCATTTGGGGAACCCGTTCGGGATGGTGTGGATTATTGCACATCCTCGGGCTTAGTAGTGCGAGATGCGGACCTCCGCAAGGAGCATTCGGTTTCGAGAGATTTAAAATACAAATATCTTAAGAAAATAAGATTTCTAGAAAATAATAAATTAAAATTATTTTTATAAATATATAAATATATATGTATTATCAAAATATCTATTTTTGTTATAATATCAATATTCCAACTTCTCTAAGTCAAAAGAATCACTTCACATGAAAATACCATGCAATTCCATACATTTCCAATATTATAATTAAATACCCTATATTATGAAAAATAGGTTTTATTCACTAGAAATGTCACATATATAAAATCTATATCTATGAAAACTCTAAAGACGATAATAAATTACTTGAGGTGTATTTTGAAAACTATACAAAAGTATTTTTACATAAACCCCCTCAAGTTTTATAAATTACAATAAGGACCCTAGTAAATATAGGTTTAAGCGGGACCAATCTCTTGAGCCTAAAAGAGCCGGAGAAGTGGGTGCTTGCCTATTTAAGGTAGACAACTTAACAAACGGTGTTATCAACATGGTAATCATCTTTGAAAAAGACACAAATCCTGTCGCCCATGTGCAGCGGTTACCGATAATATCAAAACTTAATTCATGATTCAATTTCTTTTCTAATTGTTCTGACTCAGACTGAGTCTCATTGTAAATAATCTGACTTGAATATGATTCAAGTACAATTTACAATACTACAATTCAATATGATTCCATGAATCCATATGATCAAGTTGTTCAAACTATTCAATCTGTATTGACTGAACCGAACCATGGATATACTTCCATTTACATGATTCTCTAGTTACATCTATGATTCTCCAGTTACATCCATTTACTAATATCATAGTTTCGGTAAGTCATTCAATTATACAATCTATATTACAAGACAATACAAGTTGCAATACAATACAACAATACAAATAAGATATCGCGGGGTTTAAGAGGTAGATTGGTACGGAAGGTGTTAGAAGTGGCATGAGACTGCAAGATTTAAGACACCTAACCTGAATTCAATTGTCGTTGTTCTGGGTTGTATAACAGAGCCTTGTACTTCCATTTGTCTTTAGTCTCTGGCATACAGAGAATCCTCTCGTATACACTAGCATCCTTCTGTACCAAGCTACAAACAACAGCGTTAATACTAAATACAACAGTATAACAAAATAATACAACTTTAAAAGCTATACTCTCTCTCTGCCTATTCTACTTCTCCCTTATCTTTGGAACTTACCGAGCGATTTGTTCGCTGGCGACATTCTCTTTCTTCTTCTTCGAATGTCGCCAGGTGATTCGGACCTTCCAGAGATCGAGCCTAGCACTGAAGACTTGGACCGGTTTATTGAAAATCCCGAGCTGTAGTTACACTTGTACACATTTCATTTCAGTACTTTCATTTCTGTTATGCTTTTGTTTAGGCATTGCTTTCATTCAGATGTATTTACTTTTCCATACATTGTACAAAAGAATGTTAATAAATAAAGTTGATGTTCTTTGCATTTGTATCTTGGGTATATTTCGTTTATATTGCTTAGATACGCTTAGCGTATTTACTTCAGAGTAAATACGTAGCGGCCTCGTCGCGTCCTCTGCCCGTATACTGGGAAGTGGGGCGTGACACCGCTCAATCTTTTTTTTCTCCTCCTGGGCCCTTTTCTTTTGATCAGCTTGTTCTGTCCGAGGCAGGTTTGCGTTCACCTCGGACTCGAGCTGGATCTTACATTCGATCCAGGCCTTTATCTCGACCATGGTCTTAGGTTACGCTAATGCAAAATAGCGTAGCTACTCCTTGTGCCTAAGACCCGACCTGAGGGCCGTAATGACCGTCTCGTCCCGGTGTTCTGGGACCTCAAGAAGGGAGTTGTAGAAGCGGGTGACGTATCCTTTGAAGGATTCTTTGTCCCCATTCTTTATAGTGAAGAGATGGTCAACGGTTTGCTTCTGCCGTCTGTTCCCGACGAAGTGGCCGAGGAATTGGGTGGCCAGCTCATCGAAGGTAGAGATCGAGCGCGGCGCGAGTCCTCGGAACCAGTCTCGTCCGGAGCGGATGAGAGTGGCGGGAAAAGCGCGGCATTGTGCGGCGTCGAAACAGTCCTGGAAACTCATCACGGTTGTGAACGCGTCCAAATGGTCTTTCGGGTCGGACTTCCCGTCGAAGAGGGAGACCTTTGGGGGCTAATTCCGGGAGGAGACATGGACGGCGAGCAGTTTTTTGGTAAAGGGCTTCGTGAGCGAGTCAGCGGTATATTTAGCCCCTTCGCTCGAAGGACGATTCTCCCGATGCATGCCTTCGATCTTCTTTTCGATGGCGTCGAGTCGGCCGTGGTATCCCGACGATTCGGCATACTCTGATCTTTGGCCTCTGTTGCCGGAGATCTGCGCCTGACCACGGCCCCGGTTCCATTCGATGAGGTTCCTTAGGTCCCCTTGCAAGGTCGTCTTCGAGCTACCGTGGTGAGTCTCGTCCGCGTAACCCCGTCGAAGGAGGGGGTGCCGGTCATGCTTAGACGCATTCGAGCTGACCGACACCTCCTCGGGACGGACAAGGGCGCGATGGGCCTCGGGGCGAGGTGCTCTGCCGAGAGATCTCGCTGTTAAGTTGTGCGGCGCCCAGCGGGTCATTGAATATGTTGGCCTAGGAGATCTGCGGCCGTTAGAGACAGCGAAGCGATGTTCGGTCGTGCCAACTGTAGGGTTCCTAGGCACCCTAATGAGGTCACACAAGGCATCAACCATGCCAATTTCTAATTTTAACGGTGCCGAGAAACCCGACTACGGATCGTTAGCTAGATGTCTAGGCGAAAATGAAACAAGTTAACAACTTAACTAAAGTTTAATGGAAATACAACCTTTGTAGATCCGGTGCTCCACCTCCATAGCTCCGCAACGAAGTCCCCTCGCTGTCCTAATGAATTCCCGGGCTCTAGCGTCGGCTTCGTCGGAGAAATGGCAAGCTAGGTCGTCGATGTCCATGCCGAAGATGATCTACGTCGAGGCATCGCTAGATCAAGCTCTCACTTCACAAAGTCAAGAAACTTGTGAAGAAAACACACTCTACTACTTGGCAAGAGGTAGAGGATGAAGAAATAGGAAGTGGATAGACTTTAGAATTGGATTTCTCACTCTTTTTCTCACTTTGCCATTAAAGCTTTCAAGCTTTTTCTTGAAGTGAAGAAGAAGAAGATGATGAAGAAGATGATATGTATTATGATAAGTTAATTGATTTAGAATAGAAAAACAAAACTTATCATAATTCTAACTATGGTTATGTGTAGAGAATTGACCAAGGTTAAAGGAATGGTTAGGGTTAAGGATGAGATAAGAATGGTGGACTAGGTCAAGGTTTCATGAAGCTTCCACTAAACAACAAAAAAAGCCACCATTCTTTTCTCTTTTCCATTTATTTTCCAAAATGTATAAACAAATAAATGAATAAATAAGTAATGGAAAAATAAAACCCTAATTATATGTTTAACCATGGTTTAATTCTTTACACAAAAACCCCAGCAAACATGTATCATCAAACATGATACAATCAAGTGCACAAAAGTATATCACATATACAATGTGTACATCCGAGTGAGAAAATCCATTTAAAGTGAACCAATACTAGTTAATGCAAAGTAATATATCAAATATACATAATTATACATTAAATCATTAAATCAACACTTGATTTAACGATCCGGTCATATCACATATAACCGACTAGTATCCTATGTATCGGCTTACCGAATCAATCCTTGATTCGATAACTAGGTTATATCGCATACAACCATTCGATACATTCATCGCGAGAATGAAATACGGTATCACATACACGCATTATTCTCGGTCCCGCACATATCTCATATGCGCTCCTATTTCGTTTCGCTTGAGCCAGGAAACCTCTGTGTAGGACTCTAAAGACTCGTCAATACGCCGGCAGCAGGTGATGATCATATCAAGCACCCACAAGCCGCAAGCGGTCTACTAAACGTAACGGCCACCCGGGTATTGAGCGATCAGAAGATCGACGAGCAAGCCCGCTCACACTCCAGTGAATCCAACCAGTAACACTACCGTACAGTCCGGTCTGATCGTCTGATATGTCGCATATCTCGCCTAGGGGTGGTAAACGTCAGACCCCAATAGCTCGATAAGTCGTGTCGATATGAGGTCTATAACAATTCGAGAAACTACTGGTAACACTTACCAGTAAATCTCAGCAACCCTGGCCAGGGATTTCCTGTTATAGCCAATCGAACACAGCGCAACATCAACCCCCTATACCGGGAGAGACGAATCCCCTCCTATCGCTCATTGCCTCCATGTGACTCGGGACTGTACCTAAAAACCACCGTTTTGCATGCCCTCTTGGACGTGGTAAGATGGAAATCAAAGCACAGTGGGAACCACACAAGACTCTATGACGATCTCGGGTCAACAGACTACTCTGTACCAGTGTCACCAGAGAACTGCCATCTGACGTGAGGTATAATACCATCTGGGAGTTCTCGGCGAGTCCGTCCAGTGTACCCAGTCTCCACTGAGCACCCGTATATCATCTCTGATGTCAAACACCAATGGATATGGGATCATCCATCGCCCATCTGTATGGGTCGAGAAGGTATACGCTAGTCTACTCTGGTATATCGATGCCCCATCTCGATACACTCACGACTAGGGACTTTGAAGGATGTACTTATGGACTACCATGTCCCCACTAGTATGATCCGCATCACAGTCCAGGTAGTCAAGTACACATCCTAAGGGCTTTACCAACATGTAACAGAGAGACACCCAGTATACACGTTAAGCTAAAGTTCAACCAGATAGCATACTATCATGTCGAGCAAGAAAGTCCTCCCTATATATGTCCCAGCATCCACTACAATATACATCCTATGTACAGTAATGGCCTCTACGGCATACATATAACTAACAATCTCCCACTTGCACTAGGGCCGTCTGTAGCAGTGGTTGTAGTATCCCATACTCAACCATCCCATAAAAGTCTCTCTCTGGGAATAGGCCTTCGTGAGTGGATCTGCCGTGTTGTCCTCTGAGTCTACTCTCCTAACCTCGATCACCCTGGAGATCAACCATCTCCATGATCAGGTGATACTGCCTTAGAATATGTCTGGATCACTGATGGGACATGCGTTCCTTGGCATAAGCCACAACTCCATTGTCACACAATGGGAGGAACATAGTTCATCTCATGAACCAATATACACCCAAACAGCCTCTTTGGTAGCATCTTAAGTAGCGATGTATGCTGCCTTTATCGTCTATTATGTCACGGTATCTAGCTTGGAACTCTTCCAACATACCGTCCCTTTACTGAGGGTATAGACAATGCCTGTGACTGATATTCAGTCGTCTTTATCACCCTGGAACACTTCCAGTGATTTTCCCCAGGATCAATTGATACCATCTCACTACAACTAGTGAGAATCCTAACATCCATTTAGATCTATCTCATAGATCCAAAATCCAGGATTTAGGAGGTATCACTTTGATCCTATATGGAGAATCATTGTGATAAGCGGACATTGATCGAGCGTAGCATAGGAAACTCTTTTCCTATCAAGAGTATGTCATCCACGTACTCTATGAGGATCATCACCATACTCCCTACTACCTTTTTGTTTATACAAGGTTCATCTACTATTTTGATGATGTCAACTTCTTTGACTAATCCATCAAAATAGATGTTCCAACTCCTCGATGCCTGCTTTATCCTATAAAACATCTTGCACACGTTTCCGCTGCTCCCACTGTCTACGAAGCCCTCTGGCTGTGTACTTATAGACGCTTTCTTCCAAATCATCATTTAGAAAAGCAGTCATGACACCCAACCACCAGATATCGTAGTCATGGTATGTAGCCGTGGCAAGTAGTATCTGGATGGACTTAAGCATAGGTACTGGAAAAGGTTTCATCATTATCCACTCCTGGTCGATGACGAAAACCTTTAACAAGTCTAGCTTTGAAAGTCTCAACCTTTCCATCTACACCAAGTAATCTTCTCAAGATATACTTGCTCCTGATGGGGATTTAACCCTTCAGATATAGCAACCAAAGTCCATACTTTGTTGGTGTATAAGGATTCCATCTCAGATCGATAAACATCCAGCCATTCTTACAGAGTCTCACTCTTGATGGCCAGCTCGAAACTAGTTGGGTCATCATCTCATGATGCAATCCTTGCTCCCACTGTCATAGAGAAACCGAAGTATCTCTCAGGTGGGTGAGGAACCCTACTAGATCGGCGGAGAGGCTGAGGTTCGTTGGTTTCTACTGAATCCTCTGGTTGTACCAAATCATCTGCTGTAGTTTGTATAGCTGGAACACTTCCAGTTCTACATAACAGACCTTGCCTCGAGCTTGTCCGGATTTTGCTTTTAGACATAGGCTGGACAACCCCAAATCTTAACTAGCTTAAGACATGGGCTCTTCCCTTTCCATATCTCATATGGAGTGGTAGGCAACTGATTTGATTCGAACCTATTCAATAGGTATGCAGCTTCTCAAGTGCATAACCCCTAAAAGGAAATAGGTAACTCAGTAATACTCATCATAGAGCACACCATATCATATAGGGTGTGATTGCTCCGCCCCGATATACCATCGTGCTATGGTGTATTCGGAGGAGTAATGCCGAGAGAGAATCTCATTCTCCTTTAGAATAGTCCAGGATTTCCGTGCTCAAGTATTCTCCTCCTTGATCACATCAAAGGACATAATACTTATACCCGTATATTGGTTCTCTACTTCTAACTTATATTCCGTGAATATCTCAAAAAGTTCGGACTTTTGTTTCAACAAGAACATATGTCTGAATCTAAAGAGATCATCAGAGAACGTAATGAAGTATAAAGAACCAGTCTTGGCATGTGTAGACAGGGGACCTACATACATCAACATGTATCATCCCAAGAGTTTACTAACTCTTTCTCTGTTTCCAGTAAACGGAGCTATGGTCATCATATCTTTGTGACATGACTGGCGAGTTTCACAAGATGTAAATTCAAACTAATTTAAATATGCATCTTTATGTAACTCTAGCTAGTCGGGTCACATTGATCTGACCTAGTCTACAATACCTCAAGAAGGAATCGTTCAATTGTGAACTCTTCCTCTTGTGTGTGATCCGTATACTTAGAACTGTGGTTTGATTTAGAACGTCAATGCTTTTAGATAATGTGCCTGAACCGATCAACTTTTGATATAGGAAATGTTCAAAACATTATCCAACAATACAAAATTTTATCATTTCTTTACTAACAAAGAGACTGATATGATTTTGTATATCAGGTTCGGTATCTAATAACATTCGTTCAGAATCAATGTATTGGTAATACAGGGTAACAGTGACCAACAGACTTGGCTGCAACTCTTGCCCCGTTTTCTGTCTCATGAAACTTATCACCCGTTCTCAGTTTTTCTACCCTTTTGTAGCCCTATGTAACAGATTACATGTCTGGGATCCTGATCCGGTATTATATACCAGGATGCGGAGGATACTGAGAAACAGTTCTGTATAATGAACACACCCGAAGATGATGCATCGGCATGCACTCTCTTCGTTTGGGCGGCACGGGAAATCTGGTATTCCCCAATTTCCTGCTCTGTCTTATAACAATTACAAGTTGGAGCGGGACCAACGTTCCCCAGCTCAGTATAACAAGCGGGTTCGGTCAATAATCCGTATTATTATCTTGATTAAGGCGTGATATGGTCGCTACCTGGAGAGAGAGAGAAGAAAACACTCAGCGTGCGCTCTTGCAAGAATAGATTGGTTATTATTTTATCTAATCAGGATGGCTCCCACTGCTTTTTATCAAATCTTCCTTCAAACCCTAAAAGGAAAGACTAGCCGGGATTAATTACACACTACAAGTTCGCCAATCTTTCAGCCAGGCCAGTGTCGGTACTTTGAGGGAGGTCCCCCGTGCTTTCGCACGAACCTAATTACAGTAAACCTCGTTTTCCCAGAGGCGTAACCCCGTTGACACCTTTCTAGACACCTACTTGATCGGCTAATTGTAATGTATAAAACTCTCCTAGGAGTAACTCTTACTCGCAACGGGTATCGGGATCCAACTATCTCATAGAAGGTATGCAATCTCATTGCAAATTTCAACACTTGAAATTCCCGATAATATTTTACCCCTAGCAGCTATATGACCTTAACATAGTCAACAAATCATAAGTGCTAGTCAAGTTCAACCCGTCATTTCCTGATTGAATTAAACCCACCCGCACGACCCTTAACATAGTCAACAAAGTCGCACGACTACCCTAATCCAATCACATCATATGCTTATGCAGATAAGCACTAATTAGCTACCGCACACTACGCCTTAACATAGTCAACAAACGTAGCACGAATACTAACTAGTACTTATCTGAAATGACGGAGGGCTACGACAGGTTTTTCTGAAAACCTATTGCGTAATGAACTTGATATCGTTGTAGAATCAAATGATTTTGAAATGGAGTGCTTTTGAGGCTTTTCTAGTTTTGCTAAAGGAGTCACTCCCGGTGAAGGGATCGTCGGTCCTTTCCTCGTCGAATGAGGTGCGGGATATATCATATATATCACTGTGCAAAGCAAAAACACTTAAAAGCAATCAAAAGACAAACCGAAGGTTGTAGCATCTGCCAGTTATTGCTAAAGGAGTCACTCCCGGTGAAGGGATCTCGGTCCTTTCCTCATCGAATAAGG
Organism: Agapanthus africanus; assembly: GCA_030015575.1. Lineage (NCBI taxonomy): Eukaryota > Viridiplantae > Streptophyta > Magnoliopsida > Asparagales > Amaryllidaceae > Agapanthus > Agapanthus africanus. The sequence continues at coordinate 941,433,037 of CM057338.1, read as the reverse complement.
TGCAGGATATATCACATATACCTCTGTGCAAAGCAAGAACTGTAGCTACCTGTTTTATTTTGAAATTCGATTCTACAACATCTTAGGTTTCTTTTATTTCATTAATCTCATTAATGAAGTCCCATCATTTAAGTACCTAAACATCACAGATAAATACGACGTACACTTATGCCATCCGCATTCGCCTCGATGTCCCCTCGTGCACCGTTAGGTTAGGTAACTAACGGCAGAGCGGGGCAGGGCTAGCACGGGTGAAAAACATAAGTAACGTCTATATAATATATCATATATACTATATACTGTATCTATCACAGAACATCACATGATCACATCACAGATATCGCAGCAGAAGAATCATATGAAATATTGGATATATTAGGACGTCCGTGTTTTCAATACGAGCCAGTATAAAACACGGATTCCACGGTCGCGATGAATAGCCAAACCCACACCCCTAGACCCCTACGAGAGCGGCAAGCAACCCTACCAATTCTAGATTTAGGAGACCCGGACTCGACTCCTCGAGTTGGTGTCCCACTAGACTCCAGAACCCGGTTACTTGTGCCCTCCTCCTTGGGTCTATCCTAGTGCGGAAAAGGAAATAATATACATCAACGGTGACAACTTCCGCAACCTGGAAGTGCCCCAATAAAAGAATATTACATACAAGTTTTTACATGAATGAAAATGAAAAACACTCATCTCACATAAAAACCCCCGGCTATTCAAACACGACGATCCAATATAACATATCCAGCATCACATAACATCACATGTCATCAATGTAAGTAAATATGCGCATCCCAATTGTCGTTGACATATAGCAACGAAACCGGCGATATCACATATTACACTTACGGTCACAGAAAAGAAAGTGTAAAACTACAACAGTTGGAATCCGCAATCATCTCAGACATCGCATGCCTGACCAAATTAATTATTTAGACATCGCATGCCTAACAATTATAAACCCCGCATTTTAGTCTCAAAATCGAAAACACTTTTCAATACCAAGTCGGGCAATTCAACAGGATTCCCGACATCCTGATCGAATGCTCGTCGCAAACTTCAGTAGACGGCCGCACCCCCGATACCGTCGACGAAGTGCACCAAGGCGGAACACCGCTGCCGCGAGCACCCGAACGGATGCTTTCGGCGACGGGGTTCTCCTACAGTCACTTGGTCGGGGCTATGGAGCGAGGCTGTCTATTAAGTTTATCGGCGAGTATCCGCGTACGCTACGTGATTGCGACGGACTTTTGATCACATCAAAATTCCGTGGCAACCGATCAAGTGAGACTAAACTGCTATGTTTATAATATTCATTCCGTTATCTCATAACTTTTTGTGAATTCCAATTATTGTATCACATTCCAGATAAACAGAAAATGTTAAACTTTTCGATCGAACAATCGAACACCCAAGTTTTCCCGATACAATCCAACACATGAAATAAGTCTAACAACATTCAGTTCGTGCCTCAGTACCAACGGTCCAGCCGTAGAAGGGTCAAGCCAACGCCTCACATGTGGCACACCGTACTGCCCCAAATCCGAAGGTTCAAAGGGCAGTTCAAGACGGTCACATAATCGAGTTAAGGTTTGTTGTCTTCTAGAAGGTCCATCGCGTTACTTGCACTACTTAGAACGTCGTTAAACTACGGAAAAATCCAACACTTGGAAATTTCCCGACAGGGGAAAAATTGGGTGTTTATATCCGGTCGAACTTTTTAACATATTCAAAAATTTATCCGGAAAGCCACACAGACAAAATTTGATAATCCAATCGAACATTCGAATCCCCAAAACAACTCAGAAAATTCAAACTCTGAAAAAATATTAAAAATACCCAGGAAAACCAGCACTGTTAAATAGGAGTTACTGTGCAAACTTCAACTCATAACACGACAAACAGGCCGCGGATCCGCCGCACGAGCCATGCTCGTGCCGCGGAAACGCGGCGCTTTAATGGAATTAGGGCATCGAAATTTACAGTAACTCTTAGATATTCCTGCTGATATTTCTACATATTTTTAATACTGAAAAATCCCTGTTTTTAGAAAAAGTACAGAGAGCATTTTCCGGGTTGGTTTTTCGGTTCGATCGGGTTTCAAACATCGTCTGGACTTCGCCTAAGGTTCTAACCTTGCTCTGATACCACTGTAGGGTTCCTAGGGATCCTAATGAGGTCACACAAGGCATCAACCATGCCAATTTCTAATTTTAACGGTGCCGAGAAACCCGACTACGGATCGTTAGCTAGATGTCTAGGCGAAAATGAAACAAGTTAACAACTTAACTAAAGTTTAACGGAAATACAACCTTTGTAGATCCGGTGCTCCACCTCCATAGCTCCGCAACGAAGTCCCCTCGCTGTCTTAGTGAATTCCCGGGCTCTAGCGTCGGCTTCGTCGGAGAAATGGCAAGCTAGGTCGTCGATGTCCATGCCGAAGATGATCTACGTCGAGGCATCGCTAGATCAAGCTCTCACTTCACAAAGTCAAGAAACTTGTGAAGAAAACACACTCTACTACTTGGCAAGAGGTAGAGAATGAAGAAATAGGAAGTGGGTAGACTTTAGAATTGGATTTCTCACTCTTTTTCTCACTTTGCCATTAAAGCTTTCAAGCTTTTTCTTGAAGTGAAGAAGAAGAAGAAGATGAAGAAGATGATATGTATTATGATAAGTTAATTGATTTAGAATAGAAAAACAAAACTTATCATAATTCTAACTATGGTTATGTGTAGAGAATTGACCATGGTTAAAGGAATGGTTAGGGTTAAGGATGAGATAAGAATGGTGGACTAGGTCAAGGTTTCATGAAGCTTCCACTAAACAACAAAAAAAGCCACCATTCTTTTCTCTTTTCCATTTATTTTCCAAAATGTATAAACAAATAAATGAATAAATAAGTAATGGAAAAATAAAACCCTAATTATATGTTTAACCATGGTTTAATTCTTTACACAAAAACCCCAGCAAACATGTATTATCAAACATGATACAATCAAGTGCACAAAAGTATATCACATATACAATGTGTACATCCGAGTGAGAAAATCCATTTAAAGTGAACCAATACTAGTTAATGCAAAGTAATATATCAAATATATATAATTATACATTAAATCATTAAATCAACACTTGATTTAACGATCCGGTCATATCACATATAACCGACTAGTATCCTATGTATCGGCTTACCGAATCAATCCTTGATTCGATAACTAGGTTATATCGCATACAACCATTCGATACATTCATCGCGAGAATGAAATACGGTATCACATACACGCATTATTCTCGGTCCCGCACATATCTCATATGCGCTCCTATTTCGTTTCGCTTGAGCCAGGAAACCTCTGTGTAGGACTCTAAAGACTCGTCAATACACCGGCAGCAGGTGATGATCATATCAAGCACCCACAAGCCGCAAGCGGTCTACTAAACGTAACGGCCACCCGGGTATTGAGCGATCAGAAGATCGACGAGCAAGCCCGCTCACACTCCAGTGAATCCAACCAGTAACACTACCGTACAGTCCGGTCTGATCGTCTGATATGTCGCATATCTCGCCTAGGGGTGGTAAACGTCAGACCCCAATAGCTCGATAAGTCATGTCGATATGAGGTCTATAACAATTCGAGAAACTACTGGTAACATTTACCAGTAAATCTCAGCAACCCTGGCCAGGGATTTCCTGTTATAGCCAATCGAACACAGCGCAACATCAACCCCCTATACCGGGAGAGACGAATCCCCTCCTATCGCTCATTGCCTCCATGTGACTCGGGACTGTACCCAAAAACCACCGTTTTGCACGCCCTCTTGGACGTGGTAAGATGGAAATCAAAGCACAGTGGGAACCACACAAGACTCTATGACGATCTCGGGTCAACAGACTACTCTGTACCAGTGTCACCAGAGAACTGCCATCTGACGTGAGGTATAATACCATCTGGGAGTTCTCGGCGAGTCCGTCCAGTGTACCCAGTCTCCACTGAGCACCCGTATATCATCTCTGATGTCAAACACCAATGGATATAGGATCATCCATCGCCCATCTGTATGGGTCGAGAAGGTATACGCTAGTCTACTCTGGTATATCGATGCCCCATCTCGATACACTCACGACTAGGGACTTTGAAGGATGTACTTATGGACTACCATGTCCCCACTAGTATGATCCGCATCACAGTCCAGGTAGTCAAGTACACATCCTAAGGGCTTTACTAACATGTAACAGAGAGACACCCAGTATACACGTTAAGGTAAAGTTCAACCAGATAGCATACTATCATGTCGAGCAAGAAAGTCCTCCCTATATATGTCCCAGCATCCACTACAATATACATCCTATGTACAGTAATGGCCTCTAGGGCATACATATAACTAACACCAACGCGGGAAGAGTCTTCTCTCCCTCTGTAGGGGTCCCGGTCCTGAGGTGGGGGAGCGGTGACCTGGGGAGCTTGCTCGGCTGTTTGGACACAGACGAGTGCATCCACGACGGACGCGAGTCGATCTATCCAAGCGAATAGAGCGTGAATGGCGTTCGGGGAGGAGATTCGTCCACGCTTCCATTGTGGGGAAGGCGGCGGCTAGCGCTTGGATCGTCGCGGTGATCGCTCGCCATGAAGTTGAGATCGGAAGATTAACTTTCGTTGAATGGAACTAGGGTTCCCACAGACGGCGCCAACTGATGGATCTCTGGATCTCCTTCAGATGTTATCTTCCGTTGATCTGCTGCGAGCGCTGATGAACGGCTGAGATTGAGTTGGAGGGTTACCTCCTAGAGCGTGTGGATCTCAATGGGTTTTATGAGGTTGAGGCCGAGCTACCTGCAAAGAAGTTCCGGCGTGGTTGTGCCACCGAGGACCCTTCGACGATCAAGTTAGACGAGATATTTTGGCAGAGTAACGGCCTATTAAGGAGAAATTGGCCTACCTGAGTCGTCTGAGAGAGGGGTTTATATAGTGGCAACATTGAGCAGGCGGGCGCGACATTCATGCCGGGCGTTACGCCCCTGACATCACGCCCGCGTGATAGGCGGGATTCCCCATTAATGCCGAGATATGCTCGTTAATGGGGGATCGTGATGGCGTGGAACGCGGGATCATGGGCGGCAGATATCTCGCGCCTGGCAAGATTCGCGGAGCCGTGGCGGAGGCGCCTGTGATCGGTGCTGTGGGTCGGTCGGTGAGACCGAGGTAGATAAGCTCGGCGGGAGGCTCGGGAACGAGCGGGAGGCCGAGCCATCTTGGTTCTGTGATAGCTCGGAGGCGAGCTTGGGGGTGGTCTAGAAGGCTACCGTAGGTCAAGAATATCCTCGGGCCGGAGGCCCGGGATGTGCTTCCAACATAATGTTCTTGATCCTTACTTGTAAGCTCTGGGACACGTCATCTGCCACGTGTCATGATCTAGAGAGTCACCGATATCGAGCATCATCAGTCCTCATCTTCTTGCAGGTCCTCATATTTCATGCGCTCTCTAAGAATCCCTCTCAAAGAGGGGATTCATTTGCATATATATTTCAGTATCATCTAAGTTTGCTGTTAATGCTCCTTGACTCCTAGTCACAGCTGGAATAAATAACAATTTGTCTCACCAGACGTGCTTGAAAAGGTGTTGCCTCTAAATATTCTCTACAGTTAAGTAGGTAGCGCCCACAACTATAAATGCGCAGTTAAAGCTAATACACGTCTCCTCAGTTGATTAAGCAATGAAATCTTTTAGAAAAGGGAAGAATAGTTTTCCCTTGATGAGTTTCTTCCCACATAAGCCAGCAATGAGTGCTTTCAACACTACACTACAGATTATTCATAAATGTCAAAAATTATATCTATACTCAAAGTGATTTCATTTTTAAGCATATCTTACACAAAAGAGATCATCTTTAGCATAAATTAAAATTTGAAAGCTCCAAAAAGCAATTAATCTTTGACATCCAAGTTAACTATAAGTTAATTTCAACGAACTTAAAATGAGAAGTGATGGAGGTCCTTTTCGGGTCTCCGTCAGATGTTGTCTTCCGTCGATCTCCCGGTGGATTTTGGAGATGATCTCCTGTTGCGTGTGGGTCTCAATGGGTTTTGAGGAAATTGGTGGTTTTGAGGAGTTTAGCGCCGAATACATGCAAGGAAGTCTCGGGGTGGTTTTGGTACCACCGGAGATCCTCCGACGATCAAGTTAGTACGAGATCCGAGCAGAGTAACGGCTAAGTGGAGTAAAAAATGGCTTACTTGACCCCATCTGTGATGGAGGTTTATACAGTGGCGGCAGCACGCAGCAGCAGGCGCGAGAATCTCGCCGGCAGTTACGCTCCCGACGTCACGCCCGCGTAAAGGGCGGATCACCTATTAATAGAGATCGTGATGGCGTGGAACGTGAGACGTTGCTGGCGGAGAATCCGCGCATAGCGAGATTTGCGGAGCGGCGGTTACGCTGTAAGTGGTGGAGTTGGTCGGTCGGAGGATCGAGGAAGATGGTCTCGGCTGGGGAGCTCGGGGGCGGGGGGGGAGGCGAGGAGTCTTGATCCTATGGTAGCTCGGGACGAGCTGAGAGGCCGAGGAGGCCAATTTCAGGGGCTCTGAGGTGAGGCAGCTTGTGCTTGCAGGTCGGGTACGGGGATGGCCGGGTCGGCCCCCATGGGCCCTTCCTTTTGAATTCCGGGATACGTCAGCCACGTGTCATGATCTTGGAAATTGCCAATATTGAGTATCATCAAGAAGTTTCATAAAATTAGAATGTATACGGTTGTTTACCATTCATTATCATTTATCATACAAGATTGTACGATCATAAATAAAAGTGTTTGAACTGGAGTAAGGATAAGCATAACAAGAAGGATGAAAAATTATTTGAATCCGAAACACTATAGGTAGATTATAAGATTTTTTATAATAAATATTAATTTATTATACATATTTTTTAAGAATATTTTTTGAATCATAGTTCAAAGTTGCGGTCCAAATGAAAAAACACGAAGGGGTCTACAGAGACAGGGGTCACAAGGACCCATGTTAAACTATTCCTTGCGTAGATTGAAACCAAAGAAACCTCAGACGTGGGTAGGAGCCCCCAGGGGCCCCACCCTGGTCCGGATACGGTGTCAGCCCCTGTTGGATCATTGGGGAGGGTGGGGGAGCCCGATTGTGGGCCACACCAGTGAATTTTTTAATTAATTAGCTGGGCGAGAGCTCGAAGGGTTTTTTTGGAAAAAGATTACCCGCTGTAGAAAAATAATAGAAAGGGTGATCTGCTTGCAATGAGCGTGGGTGTGGTGGTGGCTGTTCAAAGGTATGCTTGCGGTGGTTTTGGGCCTTGGGGCCCATGTCATGTCACGTGCACTGCGCTGAGGGAGGGAGGAAGGAAGGAAAAAAATCAAGAGAGCTAACGACGGAGGGGAGAAGATATTGTTTAGAGATTTTTTTTCTTTCGAGTTGAAGCCTTTGGGGAATTTTTTGCACGTGTTGCACATGTATAAAAAATGATGGAGAGCTTCCATTTTGATTTGAGTATAAATATTTTGAAGGTTTGTTCTTGCGGTGATTGTATAAATATTTTGAATTTCTTTCCAAAATGAGAGGTCATCGGATCGATTTGTAAAAGGATCGCATCCTAAGAACAAAAAAAAAGAAAGTTTTGAAATAAAACAAAAAAAAAGAATAATGTAGGAAAGAGTGTTGGATATAGGTTATCTCAAGGCAATTATTATAATTGAAAAAGAACATATATGAGAGAACAATCTTACTCGAGATGATAGTATACTATCTGGTTTGTTTTTATCCATCATGTGATGCGTTTATTCATTATGACGTATCGTTTAGACATGAGAAGAAACCCTTAGAATTTTGCTTGACTATCAGGACAATGATGGAGATCATACTAGTAGGCCCTGTGTAATCGATAAGCACATCCTAAAATATCCCTAGTCGTAGTAGTATCGAGACCGGGTATCGGTACTCCAGTTTAGAATAGTGTGTACGTTTCCTAACCCGGTTGAAAAGCGATAGCTGATCCTGCAGCTATTGATGTTTGATATCGAGAATTGTATACATGTGCTCATTGAATGAGTTACACTGGATGGGTTACACTGGATGGACTCACTGAGAACTCCTAGTTGGTAATATACCAATGTCAGATAGCAGTCTTCTGGTGACATGAGTATCTGGTAGTCCCTTAGACCTGAGATCGCCATAGTGTCTCATGTGTGTTCCCGCTATACTTTGACTTCTATCTTACCACGGCTCAAAGAAGTCGTGCAAACAGATTTTTGCTGGGTATAGTTCCGAAGCAAGTGAAGGCAGTAAGCAGTTGATTGATTCGAAAAAGTGTAGTAAATAACCGCAATCAATAATGGTGTCGCGTGTAGCTAACCAAGATGAGTATGGGTCATCCTCAGGGAAACGTTTAATCTTTTAATCTTATTTTAGACGTGTTGATTAGAAATAGAAAAGAGAATAGAGGAATAAAGAATAGTAAAGAATAGTTTCTAGATCTATGTCAAAATACGGATGTAGAATATAGATCTAATTTAAATATGGATATAGATTTTATAAGAAGAGGGCTTGTAGGGTTCGTTAGGATTTAGTAGTAATGGATGAATACAAAAGATGACTCTCTTTATCTTTTGATAGATTAAAAACTAGATCGATAGTGATGAATGAGAATTAGGGTTCTTGGAAGAAACTAGTGTTTCCACATTATTGACCATTGTCCTTTCATTGATCTTTACTCATGTCTAGCCCCTAACAAAACAATTGTTAATCTAATCTCAAATCGCGGTCAAGACTATCAATAAATTGATAGCGCGCCCGATTAGGATATTAACGATTCTTTTGCTAAACTTTATAAATTTTATAAGACTTAAAAGAAATTAAGAAATTTTTCATCTTCCATTGATCTACCATAATCCTACGAACCCTATCAAGCGGAGAATTACTCGCGCATGATGGAGATAGAAGAACGGATAGTGATCATGATGTAAATATAGAAAATAAATGCAATAAGAATAAAACAACTAACTTTATTAATCAACTTGATCAATTACACTTTTTATTCCTTTAGAAAGTGGAATACAAAACCCTAGTTTGCTTCTCGATCTATCTTGAAGGAGGTAAATGAACAGCTGATTGATCAACCTAGATACGTAAGTCAACTTGAACTTCGTAATCTTTTCGGTTTGATGAACTTCCAAGAGGGGCTCTGGGTTCTATTTATAGTCACAGAAGTTGCAATCCCTACATTCCATAAATTAGGGTTTGTTGAAACGATCATACACAGAAAATCCTACATCCCAACTCCCCCATATAGCCGCGGATCTGCAGCATTAGGTAGGGTTTAACCGCGGTTGGGCGGCACTCTAGTGGGATCTTGGCTTCAAAATTCTGGAGATTTATCTTGTTGACATGTGGTGATCTTTTGGATATATGGATTTTGGAAATCTTCTCTGAGTCTCTTCCAGAATTGATTTCATGATTTACTTTAATATTTCGGCAGTTTTGATCTTGATATCTCGGATTTTCTTGATTCCAGAACTGATGTAATTTCCGCACAATATCTCAATGAATAATGTTAGTAATATTTAGTATTTTTGAGATATTATCCTAACCATTTTATATGATATTATATTTTAAGAAAATTGATTAAGGATATTTGATATGATATGCATATTTAAATTACTAAAATATTATATAAATATTATATGCATATATTTTTCTTCATAATGTTAATTATGATATATACACATATGGTAAATAGTATTTTTCAGATAAACCCTAAATATGTTTTATATTTATAATAAACACCTTTAAATATTTATCAAAAGTAAGGAAAATAATCATACCAAAGTGCAATATTTTCAACTGAACAAATACCCCTAAACTTAATTTTGATCGTCCCGAGCAAACTAATTATTCAAGAGAGGGAGAAAAAAGAAAAAGAAAAACCTAAGTAGCACACTTTCGTAGGCAACACGATTGCACTGAGCACGTGCAACAACCCGTTAAATCTCTAGGTGTCCGTAGTAGGAGGAGTGTTGTCTCCTGAGGGTTTTCAGCGGATTACATCCATAAAATCCCATAATAAAAGAAAGATAGTGAAAGTTACATATAAAGATAAGAACTATAAAAGAAATAACTTGAAAATAAGAGTTTCCAACTATACTAGTTTTTTGGTTGTCATAAGCCCTATCTTAATGGTCGTGAAAAGATATTAGAAATCACATCATCTCTCAATAAAATATCGTCTTTAGTTTTCCTCCCTATCTTTTATCCAAATATCGATCATATACCTCTACGTGTGTGTAAAAGACATCCCTACACTTAGAATTCAATTCAAGCTATCATACTCTTGTTCATCTTCCAAAGTACTTTCGAGTCAGTGAATATTTTAGATGAAATTGCTCACACATTTTTCATACGATCGTTAATACTTCTTGAGGTACTAACCAACCGATTACAAAATGTGCTCGCGTATTTAGGCGTAATTTCTCGTCTTGCAACACCTAACGCTTAGCAGTGGCTTCCAAACCAGTTAGTCTAAGGCACTAGGTGATAAAGCACCCTCGCTATATTTTTTTATGTTGCCTTGGTAATTACAAAACCAGTGTTTATTTTTTTCTTCACCACTTGTACTTTTTTTTATATATACTAAGGCTTTTAGACAAGAGCATTTTAAGGTATCCTCTATTATCCCAAGTTTTAAGATGTGTGCAAGTGCTTATAGTAGGGTATCAACGTTCAAATGTTTGGCCTCAAGAATAGGGACTGTTTTTCAAACTTATTTTTATCCTCAGATTAGTAATTTCCTTCATCTTACTAACCCTTAGGACAAAGGCTCATAACTACTTATTACTAGTTTCGTTTAAGAAAATATCTAACTTTCTTAATTTTCTCAAACTATTCCTATGCTTCATATGTAATTTTTCACTTTTAAACTTTCATTATCAAAACATTTTTGTATAGTGCCTAGTGCCAAAAGATAATTCAGTGAATACAAATCTCCCCCACACCTGTTTTCAACAGTGTCCTCACTGATGTTATTCTTTGAATGCATAGACCTGTAGACTTGGGGAGAGAAAATGATAGAGGTAAAATAATAGTTAAATGAAAACCACCCCCAAACTTATGCTTTGGCACGCACGGATATTCAGCTAAGTCTTTCTTCACTCACCTCCATTCTTATAATGAGACAATGTTACCGAAACATGGAGGTGAGACGGAGGAAATCTAGTTATAATAAAGCGGCTCCTGTAAAAACAGGAGCTCCTCCGCTGAGTCGGCAGAAAAATACGGTTTCAATCGATGCCCATTTACTTTAAAAATTGAACAGTTTTTAATATTTCAACTTCTACTGCCCCGTGCGGGTATACATACCGCACCACAAAAGGTCCCTTCCAACGAGATTTTAGCTTATCCGGATGAAGATGAAGACGGGAATCGTATAGAAGGACTTGTTGTCCCGGTGTGAAGGTTTTTCTAAAAAGGTTTTTATCGTGGAATACTTTAGTTCGGTTCTTTACTATAACCGCATTATTTTAAGTTTCATCGCGGAGTTCGCTTAGCTCATTTAATTGCAGCTTTCGATAGCTGCTAGCTTGATCAAAATCGAAGTTAAGCTTTTTAATAGCCCACATTGCTTTATGTTCGATCTCGACAGGAAGGTGGCATGCCTTTTTAAACACTAGACGGTATGGAGACATACCAAGATCGGTCTTATAAGCGGTACGAAATGCCCAAAAAGTATCCGTCAATTTGGTTGATCAATTTTTACGGTTTTTAGAAACCGTCTTCTCCAAAATTTGTTTGATCTGCCTATTGGAAAATCAGCCTGCCCGCTCATTTGGGGATGATAGGGCGTAGAAAGTTTGTGGTTGATTGAATATTTCCGCATCAAAGTCTCGAAAGACCGATTACAGAAATGCGTCATGTTGTCGCTAATTATAGCGCGAGGGTGTCCGAATCGCGAAAAGATATTTTTTTTAAGGAACTTAATAACAACCTTGTTGTCATTAGTGCGACACGGTATTGCTTCCACCCATTTTGAGACATAATCAACCGCTAACAAGATATATAAATTCTCAAAAGAGTTGGGAAAGGGGCCCATAAAATCAATACCCCAAATATCGAATATCTCCACAACCAAGATAGGTTGGAGCGACATCTCATTTCTTCATGAAATCCAACCCATGCGTTGACACCGTGGACAAGTTTTGCAATGATCATATGCATTTTTAAATAATGTTGGCCAATAAAAACCACATTGCAAAATTTTCTCCGCCGTTTTACGTAGACCAAGGTGACCGCCACATGCCTGATCATGACAAAAAGACAATACACTCTTGAATTCATCGTTAGGGACACATCTGCAAATAATTTGATCGGAACAATACTTAAACAAATAAGATCCATCCCAGTAAAAGTGTTTTACTTGGGATAGAAATCGAAGATTGTCTTATTTCGACCAATCGCTAGGAATAAGTCCCGTCGCTAGATAATTCACAATATCCACAAACCAAGGTTCGCAGGATACGGTCAAGAGCTGTTCATCTGGAAAGGAGTCGTTTATTGGCACGGTCAACATTGGTGAAGAATTGATGCGTGAAAGATGGTCGGCTACAACGTTTTCACATCCACTATTGTCTCGTATGACAAGATCAAATTATTGTAACAACATGATCTAACGTATTAGCCTGTCCTTAGCATCCTTCTTCGATAAAAGGTATCATAGGGCGGAGTGATCGATGTAAACCACTATTGCCGAGCCAATCAAGTAGGGCCTGAATTTTTCTAATGCAAATACAACTGCCAAGAGTTCTTTCTCTGTACTTGTGTAATTAATTTATGCATCGTTCAAAGTCCTACTTGCATAGTAAATTACATGTGGCATCTTATCAATGTGATGTTCTAAGACTGCACCAATAGCAAAATCTGATGCATCACAGATAAGCTCGAACGGGTGGTTCCAATCCGGAGATGATAGAACGGGGGCTGTAGTGAGAGATCTTTTAAGCGATTCAAAAGCAGCCTCACAATCCGAATCAAAGTGAAATGTTATATCCTTGGCCAAGAGAAGAGTTAATGATCTAGCAATTTTGCTAAAGTCCTTAATGAATCTCCTATAAAATCCTGCATGACCAAGGGAGGATCGTATATCTTTGACGCATTTGGGAGGAGGAAGGTTATGGATGACATCAATTTTAGCTCTATCTACCTCAATGCCTTTTCGTGAAATGATATGTCAAAGTACAATACCTTCTTGGATCATGAAATGGCATTTTTCCCAATTCAAAGTTAAGTTTTTATCTTTACAGCGGGTAAGAACCGCGTCAAGATGACGTGGACATTCCTCAAAGGAGTCCCCAAATATAGAGAAATTGTCCATAAATATCTCCAGAAAATTCTCGACCATGTCTGAGAATATCCCCATCATACACCGCTGAAATGTAGCGGGAGCGTTGCATAACCCAAAGGGCATGCGTCTATAAGCAAAAGTACCGAAATGACAAGTAAATGTTGTTTTATCTTGATCCTTTTCGGCGATGGGGATCTGGTTATAGCCAGAGTATCCACCCAAGAAATAATAGTACTCATGTCCAGCTAATCGTTCTAACATCTCTGGTCAATGAAAGGTAGAGGGAAGTGATCTTTCCTCGTTACAGCATTGAGTTTTCTGTAATCAATACATACGCGTCAACCAGTTTGGGTGCATGTTTGGATCAACTCATTAGCCTCATTAGTTATGACCGTGATGCCAGAATTTTTAGGGAACACATGAATAGGACTTACCCATTGGCTATCAGATATTGGGTAAATTATACCACTATCTAGACACTTGACGATTTCTTTCTTTACCGTCTCCTTCATAACGGGATTCAACCGTCTTTATGGGTCTCGGGTTGGTTTGACTTCATCCATCAAATGTATATAATGTTCAACAATTAAGAGACTAATTCTTTTGATGTCAGCGATTGTCCGACCAAATGCTTGCCGATTTGATCTCAATACCGTCAAAAGTGCGTTCTCTTGCTCTAAAACTAGAGAAGCGGATATGATCACGGGCAAAGACTCATTCTTACCTAAATATGCATATTTAAGATGAGAAGGTAGCGGTTTGAGATCTAGTGTCGGCGGAGAGATGATAGAAGGTGGGGTAAGGAAATGATACTTGGACTCCATAAGAGGTTCATAACTTGCGTAGGATATTGACTCGGAAAGTGCTGCTGACTTTTGCGACGAGTCAAAGGATTCAAACTCGGGGATGGACTCATCGAAGATATCCTCACTATAATAATTTGCCAAATCAAACAATGTCGCACTAGTGTTGTCGAGATCATCATAGCAAAGTACTTCAGCTTCCCAGCTATCGGAAGCTATCTCGTAGATAGAACAGACATCGATTAAATGAGCAGAAGGTTCAGATGGTTGACTTCCTAGCTGGTAAATATTAAGCTCAATTGTCATCTTCCCGAAAGATAAGTTCATAGAACCGTTATGAAAATTAATGACAGCGCTGGAAGTTGCTAGGAAAGGTCGATCGAGTATTACCGGAATTTGATTACGTGGGTTCGCCACAAGCTGTATATCTAAAACAATAAAGTCCATAGGGAATATGAATTCCCCGACTTTGATTAACACATCATCTAACTCACTCCTAGGTTGGGCGATAGATCGGTCTGCCATCTAGAGAGTGCAGTGGGCAGGTTTCAACTCTCCTATATCTAGCTGCTTATGGAAACAAGTTAACACTAGCGCCGAGGTCAAGTAGAGCACGATTGATGCTTTTACCCCCAATAGTTATAGATATTGTATGACAACCGGGGTCCTTACGTTTCTTAGGTAATTGTTGGGTAAAAGCTGTGCTCACGTTACTCGTCATGAATACCTTTTTCGGCACTTGAGTTTTTCTCTTCCTAGTGCACAAGTCCTTAAGGATTTTTGCATAAGACAGAACTTGTTGAATAGCATTTAGGAGAGGGATATTTATGTTAACTTGCTTAAACATTTCCACAATCTTCTCCATTTGTGCGTTAGGTTTGTTGGCCCTCAATCTATTTGGAAACGGAGCTTTATCAATAAGTTTTGGGTCCAACGTTTGTGGAGAAGTTTGTGGGGATGGAATCGATCCCAGAATTGAAGTGAGGATCGTTTTAGGTTGACTCGAGGAAGTGGTCAGAGTGTTCGAGCCTTGGGGAAAACGGAGAATATGCTCGAAAGAAGGTGGAAGACTAGACGAATTAAGGGAAGAAGTGGAAGCCGGGGTTTCAATTGATTCCTCATCATCAATTTGTTGACCGGCTTGATTTTTCGGCACACTTCGCTATCTCAACGTGGTAACGGCACTCACATTATGATTTTGTGAGTGGCTAGGATTTGGTAAGGTTGAAATGGAAGTTTCCCGTTTTCTCTCGCACTCATCGTGGTATTTATTTGTGCGAGTTGTGCTTCTATAAATTTTATACTTTCACCGTAGGAGGTGGTGGTCTGTGTTAATACTCGGATAGAAGACTTTATATCATCCATCGATTGCATGGAATTTTTAATAAACATATCCACGCTTCGTTCGAGTGCAGATGGGTTTTCGGTACCGGCCGTTTGGAATGAATTGTTATAAGGTGTAGAATTGTTGGCCGGATTTTGAAAAGGTTGCGATTGAAAGGGGTGCTGACTCTGTGGGTGTTGTTGTTGTTGCTATGGAAGAAGTATTTAATAATTGCTTGGGAACTGATTTTGATTTTGGGTTTAGTTTTGGTTCGAAGCAAAATTAGGATGATTCCTCCATCCTGATTGTACGTGGAAGAATAAGGATTGTTTCTAGGTCGCTGCTAAAAAGTAGCACTAGTGTGTTCTTGACCTTGAAACGGCGCATTCAAAGGACACTCTTCCGTCAGATGTGATAGGTCAGAACAGCAACCACACACAGTCTTGGGAAGCATAACCTAGTTTAAGGAGGCTGATGAGAATTTGTTCTCTGAAGCGTCGAGTTTCTTTTGCATCGCTGTCATTTCGGCTTTTACTGCGATGGAAATATCGAGCTGATGGATACCTCCCCTAAATGATGGTCTAATGCTTTCCCACTGCAAAGTGTGTTCAGTGAGATCTTCCAGAAATTTCCAAGCTTCACCATCATCTTTGGACATGAAATGGCATTGACACATGGTTTAAAGCATCTGCTTTGTTGCTGGATTAATGTCCTCATATATAATTCGGCACAGATCCCATCTATTTATTCCGTGATGAGGACATTGGACAAGCAGATCTTTAAACCGTTCAAAGCATTTCCAAAATAGTTCATTGGGAAGCTGGATAAACTGGTTGATTGCACTCCGAACACGGGCGGTCTTATGATTGGGGTAAATTTTCTTAAGAAATGCTATCACGAATTCATCCCAATTGGTAATAGAGTGTGCGACAGTATTATAAAGCCATTTTTCTGCTAAATCGCATAAAGTGAAAGAGAGAAGACGCAGTCTCATAGCATCCACTGAAAGTTGTGAAGTACCCATCATTGCGCATACGCTTTCGAATTTGGTGATAAAAACGTATGCGTTCTCATACTCAAGCCCGTGAAATTTGGGCAACATGTTGATGAAGTGGGGTTTAATTTCAAAATTATCCACATTGGCTGGTGGAAGGGATAGACAGGTAGTAAAGGTACCGTGTATAGGATAGCATCTCTCTTGGAGAGAGATGCACGGTGGATTCTGCGCACCGAAGGATGGTGGCAGGGTGGTGTTATAATCTGATGGAGAACCGTCCATCTCGGTCGAAGTGCTGGGTGGAGGGGAAAAAGGAGATGAAGAAGTACCGACTTCGGAGTCGATAGCAGAAACGCGGACAAGACGGGCACTAGAATCCCGTGTCCAGCCAAGCATGCACTAAGCGGGTTTAGCGCAAGTGGCAGCATGTGTGTGATTAAAAATTGGTTTGTTTTAAAAAAAATGTCGGACGTGAGACAAATCACACAAAAATGCACAATCAACCCTAGAACTAAGGTCACCTAGGTCAAGTCACTAGACCGCTCCTAGACTTCCAAAGGACAAACCGCAAGATCAATCCTCTACCACCTCTTTATCGCTCTTGTGGCCAGGTAAGTACCAAGTAAGTGGGAGGTATCCGCTATACGAATCACCGAAAATAGCGGACCTAATTAAGTAACTACTTGCCTTAGTCACGCTTGCCTAGACACCACAAAAGAAATGTGAATAAGTGATAGATTACCTGTAACACCCGAGCCCAATACTACTATTTTCTGTTACTGGTTGAGTGTTAGATATTACTCATTTCATTTATCTTGCTTGTTTGGGTCTTACTGTAAAATTTTATCTGGCAAAATCATTTCTGCATATAACAAATTTTAGCACCTAAAATAAAATTAAAAATATCCATCTTGGTTTACTCGACGCCTCTAGCCGCGTGGTAGCGTCCGTGCATTGAGTTCTCGTCCCGTTCGGTGAAACGGGCGAGTTTGGACGGCTACGCGCGCGTACAGGTGTCCGACTTGGGGGTATGCTTTTTAATCATAAAACATTTCATTTTAAAATTTGGAACCCGCTTAAAATCCTATTATTTCAATTTCAAATTTTTGGACCCGACCCGGACGCGATTTGAAAATGTTTTATTTTGCGCCAAAATCCCAAATTTCCAATATTTTATAAACCTACGTATATTTTGTTTAACCTTATAAATCTACTTATAAATCTACTGTTACTTAAAATCTTCTAATCTTTAATTAAAAAAAAAATTTCCTAACGTCTCAATCTTTCTTCATCAGCCAATCAGACCTTATATTTTTTCAGTGGGCCTCTCTCCTCTCTCTCTCTCCTCTCTCTCTCTCTATCCTCCGTATCCCTCTCTCTCTCTATATTTAAAATCTTTCCCTCTCCTTTCTTTAAAAACACAGAACGTACCCATCGCTGTGCCTAGTTACCGCCGCCTCCCTCCTCGCCGCCGTAGCCCCGACGCCGACGGCTCTACCACCAACCTCCTCGTCTCCTCAGCCTCATCGCACCCACGTCCTCCTTCATCGACCACAGAGCGCGCTGCACCCTCACCGTGACCACCGGCACACCCCCTGCACGCGTTCGACTGCCAGATCTGTCGCCACCGACGGTCTCGCCTCCGTGCCCAGCCCTCGTACAACCCTGTAAGCTTACCTATCCGTCTCCTTCCTATTTCCTTTCCTCTCTTTCCATTTTTCTGTAAAATTCTTGAACTGCAGCTGCCGTCGCGGTTACTGTTGGCTGGCCGCCGGAGCTCCGTCGACGAGGTCGACCGTCACCACCCGTCCCACGGATCATCGTGAGCACCCTTTCTCGGTTCCTACCTCCTTTTTCTCTGTTTTCTCTTTATCTTCTTGTTGCATTGTATTGATCGTGCACTGTTCACTATTTGGCCGGAATCCGACGATGCCGACGACGTGATCCGACGTTCCAGCGTGGTGCCCCGACCCGTGTGGTTCCTTTGTTCGTTGTTTGGGTTCAATCCGTGAACCGAGCGGCCGTCGCGAGTTTCCCCGCCGACGTTACGTTCCGTTTTTCCCGGTTCGCGACCCGTCGAGGCAAGTATCACTTGCTACATGCTATACTATACATTTATATATGTTTTGACTCATTAAACCTGCAGAACTTAACTTGGTATAGTCATTTCTCATTTGGTTGCAATATGACATATATCAATTTTACAGTTAACATAACATTTGCAGTCTGCCAATTTAACACTAAAAACTAAGTTACATGTTAATCACATCTTACTGTTTACCAGTTGATAGCCCTTACACATGTGGTTCTATTATCTTCGGACATTCGTATTCAAAGGCTTAACATAACTGTATTGCATCATCGTTTAACTATTGCACCGCTAAGGGTGCTCAAAACCTGTTAATATAATAAAACGGCTGCACTGTATTACTGCACTCTGGTGATTGAATGAAACTGCTTATTGTTGTTTACCTCATTGCTTATTTCCTGCTGTTAATACCCTGTTCGATTATATATCTGTTTGTGAGCACATCCACGATATTGTTACATCTTGACTTGACTTTGTTACACATGGTATATATTGATACACCCGACATGGTACCGTTTACTGTTGACTTGACCTGATGTACCATGACCTGACCTGTTACCTGATTCGTGCCTAATGCCAACAAACCTGACATGTAGTCCTCATAGACCGTTCCTGTTGTCTATCCAGACAAACCTGCTTTTACCTGATCCTGTGTTGGCATTATTTCTTGATTACTGAATACCTGACTCGACATACATAACTTGGGGGTATGGGGAAATCAAAAGTGTAAACTAAAGTGTAACTTAAAAGGGTATTACTTGATCCGTGGTCCCGGGGGGTAACGGGACAGAACCACTATTGGTTCACATATTCCTGATCCGTGGTCCCGGGGGGTAACGGGACAGAGCCATTCGTGACTCTTACATTTTCCTGATCCGTGGTCCCGGGGGGTAACGGGACAGAACCACTATTGGTTCACATATTCCTGATCCGTGGTCCCGGGGGGTAACGGGACATATCCTTTGAGTTACATGGAGGATTACTCAAATTGATTTCAAAGACTTTAGACTAGGAAACCCGATAGAACAGTTTAGTTACCCACTGCACACTACCCTGCACTGATTGATTCATATTATTGTTACCCATGTTTTATTCATGTTATATAGCATGGCCTGTTACCCTGTTTATATTATATTACTTGATGACACGACGCGCTAACGTCTGGGTTTTGCATGGCCCAGATTCCGTACCGCTGTTGCAGTCCGAGCAGGAGTACTTCAGCCAGCAGGCTGAGCTGTGAGTTCAGTAGTAGTTAGTTTTATTTCCTGCATTTATTTCCTGATGTGAGCCCGCATTATGGGACACACTTTTCAGTTATTTGTATTGGATCATTTGCTTCCGCATTTATTTATTATTGACTCCTGTTATTCTGGATTATGGACATGTTTTAGATAGTTTTATTTTGTTCTTGATATCTCTACAGCCGTAATGTGACTGTGGATGGATACTTCCTACCTACAGGTAGCATGGTTGGCTATGTCACGTGCCCAATTCGGCGTACTCTGGGGAGCGGGGCATGACATGGTTCTTTTGGTATCAGAGACATAGGTTAGTTGGGTTGATTCTTTTGTAGTTGTGTATTGTACCCAATACACGAATCAGAATACCCGTGTTTAGGAAACATGTCCTGCCACCTTGACCGTTTTACCATTCTTGAATCACATTCTTCCTGATTATATCTTTTACGATGTGCAAACTTCCTTTGCATATCGATTCGAAAACCTGATTCCTTGTTATCTCGAGGACTTAGGCGACTTGGATGGAGTTATGTAATTGTGGCTATGATACCGCGGCATAGTTACAATGCGGTACTCTATTTAAGTATCTTGGAGTTCTAGCCTTGATATATATTCAGAATCTATCACCATGCTAATGTTGGGTGTTTTGAGTTCAGGATTATGGCAGGTAAGAATATGAAGACGTACCAGAGGCGTGTGGACGAAGCCTCCATGCTTGGAGTGATAAGAGGAATGCTGGAGAATCAAAGAAACAGACCGAGCTGATCCAGCAGCAAGCAGACTCGTTCCAGGAAGGTTTGCAGATCGTTCAGCAGTCTGTAAACAACGTTGGAGCTAAACCAGTTGGCCGAGTAAGGACCGTAGCAGACTTCAGACGTTTGGGTCCGTCTATATTTACTGGTTTGGAGGAGCCGTGCCAGCCGAGCAGTGGCTAGTCGACACGGAGAATTTGCTGATTGCGGTACAGATTCCAGACGACAAAAGGTTGATGTGGTGCGCATTCAGCTAGTGGATTACACCCGAGAGTGGTGGCTTGTGGAAGAGACCCGCTTGCCCAAACCGATCAGTTGGACGGAATTTTCTAAGAGTTTCCTGGAGAAGTTCTTCCCACGGACTGCAAGGGAGGAAATGGAAGAGAAATTTATTGGGATAAGACAGAAGGGAGCACCCGAAGATGTGCATGCAGCAGAATGGACGAGGCTCAGTAGATTCGCTGGACCTTTAGCTGCCAACGATGCAGACAGCAGTTGCGGTAAGGAAGCAGTTCTGTCGGGCCAGTCGAGTTTAGGGCTAGGCCGACAAACGATGTTCTTGCAGCTATGGAAGTTGATAGTAGTGAAGAACCGGCGGTTGTTCGCGATTTTATGGACGTATTTGAAGATATATCGGGCTTACCGCCGAAGCGAGACGTGGAGTTCGCAATTGATCTCATTCCAGGTGCAGCGCCAGTATCTAAAGCGTATTATCCAATGGCACCGGTAGAATTGGAAGAAGTTAAGAAACAGGTTGCTGAATTGCTTGAGAAGGGTTGGATTCGAAGCAGTAACTCGCCTTGGGGAGCTCCAGTTCTTCTAGTAAAGAAGAAGGATGGCACAAGAAGAATGTGCATCGACTATCGAGAATTAAACCGGGTAACTATTAAGAACAAGTACCCGATCCCTCGCATTGGAGAACTTTTTGAGCAGCTTAGTGGCGCGAGGGTATTCTCGAGACTGGATTTGCGATCCGGATATCATCAGGTCCGAGTGAAAGCAGAAGATATTTGCAAGACGGCGTTTCAAACTCGGTATAGACATTACGAGTACTTGGTGATGCCCTTCGGAGTAACGAATGCGCCGGCAGTATTCATGGACTTGATGAACCGAATCTTTTCACCGTTCTTGGACCAGTTTATCGTGGTCTTCGTTGACGATATCCTGGTTTACTCGAAGAGCTTTGAGGAGCATGCTGAGCATTTGAAAATCGCACTGCAGACATTGAGACAGGAGAAATTGTATGCGAAGATGAGTAAGTGCGAGTTTTGGCTGGAGGAAGTGAAGTTTTTAGGGCATGTTGTGTCGGGCGATGGAATCGCCGTCGATCCCGAAAAGATTGCAGCAGTTCGAGTTTGGCCTATTCCAAAGAATGTTGCTGAGATAAGAAGTTTCCTTGGATTAGCCGGATACTACAGGAGATTTGTGGAGAACCTCGCTTGTCTGGCAGAGCCGTTGACCAAGCTTACGCACAAGGAGGTACCTTTTGTATGGACGGATATGTGTGCGTTAGCTTTTGAGACGTTGAAGCAGAAGTTAATAACCGTCCCTATTCTGACCGTGCCAGACAATTTCGGAGGATTGGTGATTCACAGCGACGCATCTGGGAAAGGATTGGGATGTGTTTTGATGCAGCATGGAAAGGTTGTAGCATACACATCGAGACAATTGAAGACCCATGAGAAGAATTATCCAACTCATGACTTGGAGCTTGCGGCTGTGATTTTCGCTTTGAAAATTTGGAGACACTACTTTTTGGGCGAAAGGGTCAAAGTTTTTACAGATCATAAGAGTTTGAAGTATGTGTTCACTCAGAAGGAGTTGAATATGAGGCAGCGTAGATGGTTGGAGCTGATGGCCGACTACGACCTTGATCTTAAGTACCATCCGAAAAAGGTTAACGTCGTGCCGGATGCGCTTAGTCGGTTACCAGCAATTCAGGTG
The DNA here is from genome assembly GCA_030015575.1 of Agapanthus africanus. NCBI lineage: Eukaryota > Viridiplantae > Streptophyta > Magnoliopsida > Asparagales > Amaryllidaceae > Agapanthus > Agapanthus africanus. Next base: position 941,410,534 of record CM057338.1, on the reverse strand, counting down.
TTAACTACGCAGAGGGAGATCATTTCAGATTTTCGAAGATTTGACTTGGAAGTTGTGCTACCGCGTGCTACGGGACAGTTGATGCAATTGCAAGTACAGCCGTCTTTGATTGAGAAAATTAAAGCAGCACAATCGCAGGATCCTAGACTGCAAAGGTTTCGAGAGCAGGTTGAAGCCGGACTACGAACAGATCTACTGGTCCACGAAGATGGTTTGTTGAGGTATGGTAGCCATTTGTGTGTGCCAAAGGGAGATGTTCGTGAAGAGCTTATGAAGGAGGCACACAGTTCAGCTTACTCTGTACATCCAGGAGGCACAAAGATGTACCGAGATATTCGACAGCATTTCTGGTGGGAAGGCATGAAACGGGAGATTGCTCGCTTCGTGGCTAAGTGCTTGGTGTGTCAGCAAGTCAAGGCTGAACACCAAAGGGTTGCTGGTTTATTGCAACCACTTCCGATTCCTCAGTGGAAGTGGGAACATATAACCATGGATTTCGTGATGGCTTTACCGCGGAGTCCAAAGGGCAATAATGCAGTATGGGTGATTGTTGATCGGTTGACCAAGGCAGCTCACTTTATTCCTTTCCGGGTTGGTTAATCAACGGAGACTTTGGCAGAACGGTACATGCAGGAGATTGTAAGATTACATGGCGTACCGGTGAGCATCGTGTCCGATCGGGACACTCGGTTCTTATCACACTTCTGGAGGAGTTTACAGGAAAGTTTGGGGACTCGATTGAAGTTTAGCATAGCTTATCATCCTCAAACTGATGGTCTGTCGGAGAGAACGATCCAAAATCTTGAAGACATGTTGAGAGCATGCATGTTGGACTTTAAGGGTTCGTGGGAGGATCATCTACACTTGGTGGAGTTTTCTTACAACAATAGTTTCCAAGCAACTATTCAGATGGCTCCGTTTGAAGCTTTGTATGGTCGTAAGTGCCGTTCACCTGTTTGTTGGGATGATGTTGGTGAACGAAGATTATTGGGACCAGATTTGGTGGTGCAGACAGTCGAGAAGGTTAATACTATCAGAAAGCACATGAAGGCAGATCAAGACAGACAGAAAAGTTGGGCTGACACGTCAAGAAGACCTCTAGAGTTCGCCGTGGGTGATTTGGTATTCTTGAAGATATCACCGACTAGAGGGGTGATTCGTTTTGGGAGTCGAGGAAAGCTTAGTCCTCGATTCATTGGACCCTTCGAGATATTGGAGCGCATTGGAGAGGTAGCGTACCGTTTGGCGTTACCGCGGTCCTTGGCGGGTGTGCACGATGTGTTTCACGTATCTCAACTACGAAGGTATGTCCGAGATGAAACACACGTTTTGGATCATTCGGAGTTAACAGTACGGGAGGATTTGACTTTTGAGGAGCGACCGGTTGAAATCATGGATCGAGGGAAAAGGTTCTTAAGAATAAGGTTATCCCCCTTGTGCTCGTTTCTTGGGGTAATCGATCGCATGGAGAGTCCACTTGGAAGCGAGAAGATGAGATCCGGCAGAAGTTTCCTCACCTTTTTCCTGTAGTTTTCTATCTTGTATTCTTGGAATTTCGAGGACGGAATTCTTTTTGTAGTTGGGTATAATGTAACACCCGAGCCCAATACTACTATTTTCTGTTACTGGTTGAGTGTTAGATATTACTCATTTCATTTATCTTGCTTGTTTGGGTCTTACTGTAAAATTTTATCTGGCAAAGTCATTTCTGCATATAACAAATTTTATCACCTAAAATAAAATTAAAAATATCCATCTTGGCCTACTCGACGCCCCTAGCCGCGTGGTAGCGTCCCGTTCGGTGCATCAAGTTCTCGTCCCGTTCGGTGAAACGGGCGAGTTTGGACGGCTACGCGCGCGTACAGGTGTCCGACTTGGGGGTATGCTTTTTAATCATAAAACATTTCATTTTAAAATTTGGAACCCGCTTAAAATCCTATTATTTCAATTTTAAATTTTTGGACCCGACCCGGGCGCGATTTGGAAATGTTTTATTTTGCGCCAAAATCCCAATTTTCCAATATTTTATAAACCTACGTATATTTTGTTTAACTTTATAAATCTACTGTTACTTAAAATCTTCTAATCTTTAATTAAAAAAAAAAAGATTTCCTAACGTCTCAATCTTTCTTCATCAGCCAATCAGACCTTATATTTTTTCAGTGGGCCTCTCTCCTCTCTCTCTCTCCTCTCTCTCTCTCTATCCTCCGTATCCCTCTCTCTATATATATTTAAATCTTTCCCCCTCCTTTCTTTAAAAACACAGAACGTACCCATCGCTGTGCCTAGCTACCGCCGCCTCCCTCCTCGCCGCCGCAGCCCCGACGCCGACGGCTCTACCACCGACCTCCTCGTCTCCTCAGCCTCATCGCACCCACGTCCTCCTTCATCGACCACAGCGCGCCCTGCACCCTCACCGCGACCACCGGCACACCCCTTGGACGCGTTCGACTGCCAGATCTGTCGCCACCGACGGTCTCGCCTCCGTGCCCGGCCCTCGTACAACCCTGTAAGCTTACCTATCCGTCTCCTTCCTATTTCCTTTCCTCTCTTTCCATTTTTCTGTAAAATTCTTGAACTGCAGCTGCCGTCGCGGTTACTGTTGGCTGGCCGCCGGAGCTCCGTCGACGAGGTCGACCGTCACCACCCGTCCCACGGATCATCGTGAGCACCCTTTCTCGGTTCCTACCTCCTTTTTCTCTGTTTTCTCTTTATCTTCTTGTTGCATTGTATTGATCGTGCACTGTTCACTATTTGGCCGGAATCTGACGATGCCGACGACGTGATCCGATATTCCAGCGAGGTGCCCCGACCCGTGTGGTTCCTTTGTTCGTTGTTTGGGTTCAATCCGTGAACCGAGCGGCCGTCGCGAGTTTCCCCGCCGACGTTACATTCCGTTTTTCCCGGTTCGCGACCCGTCGAGGCAAGTATCACTTGCTACATGCTATACTATACATTTATATATGTTTTGACTCATTAAACCTGCAGAACTTAACTTGGTATAGTCGTTTTTCATTTGGTTGCAATATGATATATATCAATTTTACAGTTAACATAACATTTGCAGTCTGCCAATTTAACACTAAAAACTAAGTTACATGTTAATCACATCTTACTGTTTACCAGATGATAGCCCTTACACATGTGGTTCTGTTATCTTCGGACATTCGTATTCAAAGGCTTAACATAACTGTATTGCATCATCGTTTAACTATTGCACCGCTAAGGGTGCTCAAAACCTGTTAATATAATAAAACGGCTGCACTGTATTACTGCACTCTGGTGATTGAATGAAACTGCTTATTGTTGTTTACCTCATTGCTTATTTCCTGCTGTTAATACCCTGTTCGATTATATATCTGTTTGTGAGCACATCCACGATATTGTTACATCTTGACTTGACTTTGTTACACATGGTATATATTGATACACCCGACATGGTACCGTTTACTGTTGACTTGACCTGATGTACCATGACCTGACCTGTTACCTGATTCGTGCCTAATGCCAACAAACCTGACATGTAGTCCTCATGGACCGTTCCTGTTATCTATCCAGACAAACCTGCTTTTACCTGATCCTGTGTTAGCATTAGTTCTTGATTACTGAATACCTGACTCGACATACATAACTTGGGGGTATGGAGAAATCAAAAGTGTAAACTAAAGTGTAACTTAAAAGGGTATTACTTGATCCGTGATCCCGGGGGGTAACGGGACAGAACCACTATTGGTTCATATATTCTTGATCCGTGGTCCCGGGGGGTAACGGGACAGAGCCATTCGTGACTCTTACATTTTCCTGATCCGTGGTCCCGGGGGGTAACGGGACAGAACCACTATTGGTTCACATATTCCTGATCCGTGGTCCCGGGGGGTAACGGGACATATCCTTTGAGTTACATGGAGGATTACTCAAATTGATTTCAAAGACTTTAGACTAGGAAACCCGATAGAACAGTTTAGTTACCCACTGCACACTACCCTGCACTGATTGATTCATATTATTGTTACCCATGTTTTATTCATGTTTTATTGCATTGCATGTTACCCTGTTTATATTATATTACTTGATGACACGACGCGCTGACGTCTGGGTTTTGCATGGCCCGGATTCCGTACCGCTGTTGCAGTCCGAGCAGGAGTACTTCAGCCAGCAGGCTGAGCTGTGAGTTCAGTAGTAGTTAGTTTTATTTCTTGCATTTATTTCCTAATGTGAGCCCGCATTATGGGACACACTTTTCAGTTATTTGTATTGGATCATTTGCTTCCGCATTTATTTATTATTGACTCCTGTTATTCTGGATTATGGACATGTTTTAGATAGTTTTATTTTGTTCTTGATATCTCTACAGCCGTAATGTGACTGTGGATGGATACTTCCTACCCACAGATAGCATGGTTGGCTATGTCACGTGCCCAATTCGGCGTACTCTGGGAAGCGGGGCGTGACATTACCCGCGACCTTTCTCTGTCCTTAATGAGCGCGACGGTCCTTAGAGTCTTGGTCTAGATATTTTTTAATTAATGTAGGGTGATGCGGATGCTCGTTTTGTGATTTGTGAGGCCTAGAAAAGGTGATGAAATCCCCACCTAATCTGAATTTGGTCTTTACCCCTTAATGTCCGTATTAAAATATGCACAAACCAATTACAAAATACGCAAAAAGATTTTTTTTTTTAGCGGCGATATTTTGCAAAGAATCCTGCAGAAAAATATATTATTGGATTTTTCAGAGAAGAGAGAAAGTATAGAGAAAGTTACCAAAGAAGTTTGGAGGCACGATTCCCCAATTCCATTGCGGTTCCGCCATAAATATGGTGCTTTGGCCGCGGAAGCGCCGCAGGAAGGAGGGTTCTGTTGACAATTTCTTTACTGTGGCCTCCTTTGCTCCTATGGTCCTCTCTGAAGATCTTTGAATCTCTGTTTCCTCGTTTTAGTATCTTCAAATTCCCTCGCTTAAACCGCACATTAATTGTTAAATACACGATTTGCTGTTTTGTTTTATTTATGATATGGATCGAATAAGAATTCAACACGAATAGCAGCAAGAAAAAATAATTACGCACGTATCCCCGGCAACGGCGCCATTTGATTGATTCGAAAAAATGTAGTAAATAACCGCAATCAATAACGGTGTCGCGTGTAGTTAGCCGAGATAAGTACGGGTCATTCTCAGGGAAATGTTTAATCTTTTAATCTTACTTTAGACGTGTTGATTAGAAATAGAAAGGAGAATAGAGGAATAAAGAATAGTGAAGAATGGTTTCTAGATACGTCAAAATACGGATGTAGAATATAGATCTAGTTTATATACGGATATAGATTTTATAAGAAGAGGGCTTGTAGGGTTCGTTAGGATTTAGTAGTAATAGATGAATACAAAAGATGACTCATTTTATCTTTTGATAGATTTAAAAGTAGATCGATAGTGATGAGTGAGAATTAGGGTTCTTGGAAGAAACTAGGGTTTCCACACTATTGACCATTGTCCCTTCATTAATCTCTATTCATGTCTAGCCCTTAACAAAACAATCGTTAATCTAATCTCAAATTACGGTCAAGACTATCAATAAATTGATAGCGCGCCCGATTAGGATGTTAACAATTCTTTTACTAAAGTTTATAAACTTCATAAAATTTAAAAGAAATTAAGAAAATTTTCATCTTCCATTGATCTACCATAATCCTACGAACCCTATCAAGCGGAAAATTACTCGCGCATGATGGATATAGAAGAACGGATAGAGATCATGATGTAAATATAGAAAATAAATGCAATAAGAATAAAACAACTATTTTTATTAATCAACTTGATCAATTACACTTTTTGTTTCTTTAGAAAGTGGAATACAAAACCCTAGTTTGCTTCTCGATCTATCTTGAAGGAGGTAAATGAACAGCTGATTGATCAACCTAGATACGTGAGTCAACTTGAACTTCGTGATCTCTTCGGTTTGATGAACTTTCAAGAGAGCCTCTGGGTTCTATTTATAGTCACAGAAGTTGCAATCCCTAAATTCCATAAATTAGGATTTGTTGAGACGATTCTACACAGAAAATCCCACATCCCAACTCCCCCATATAGCCGCGGATCCGCAGCATTAGGTAGGGTTTAGCCGCGGTTGGGCGGCACTCTGGTGGGATCTTGGCTTCAAAATTCTGGAGCTTCGTCTTGTTGACATGTGGTGATCTTTTGGATATCTGAATTTTGGAAATCTTCTCTGAGTCTCTGCCAGAATTGATTTCATGATTTACTTTAATAGTTTGGCAGTTTTGATCTTGATATCTCGGATTTCCTTGAAGTCCTAATGTAATTTCTGCACAATATCTCAATGAATAATATTAGTAATATTTAGTATTTTTGAGATATTATCCTAACCATTTTATATGATATTATATTTTAAGAATATTGATTAAGGATATTTCATATGATATGCATATTTAAATTACTAAAATACTATATAAATATTATATGCATATATTTTCCTTCATAATGTTAATTATAATATATAAACATATGGTAAATAGTATTGCAGATAAACCCTAAATATGTTTTATATTTATAATAAACACTTTTAAATATTTATCAAAAGTAAGGAAAATAATCATACCAAAGTGCAATATTTTCAACTGAACAGCGGTCGAGAGGATTCGTCTCTCCCGGTATAGGGAGTTAATATCACGTTGTGCGGGACATGACTGCAACCACAAGTCGGTAGCCACCGCAGTAGAGATAAACTGATAATTGTTATCGGTTGTATCTCCGATTGGTTATGAGTCTTCTGTCGCACGACTTATCGAGTTATTGGGGTCTGACAGATTCCAAAATCTAGACCCGATATGCGATACTCTTAGACGAAAAGACCGGACTGTACAACGATTGTCACTGATAGACTTTACAGGATTCTGATGAGCTTACACGTTGACCTTCGTTCGATCAATACCTGGGTAGCCGTTACGTGCAGCTAGTACCGCCGACGTGCTTGTGGGCTATGAATATGATCCTAATCTACTGCCGGCGTATTGTCGAGTTTTTAGAGTCTCACACAGAGATTTCCCAGCACAGGCGAAACGATATAGGGCACGCATAGTGATACGTGCAGGAATTCGATTAAACACGTATATGTGATACACGTATTTTAATCGAGTGTTTAATGATATTAGCCGGTATATATATGATATAACCGGATTATTAAATCAAATGTTGATTTAAAAATTAAATGTATATTGATATATTTATATATTAACTAACATTATACCCACTTTATTATTTTCTTTTCTTTATTAATATTTATATTAGATATAAATATTGTGACATGTATGTTGATACATTTGAGATGAGTGTATGAGACTTATATGGTATAGATGAGAACATTATTATTCTTTTGTTAATTTTAAAAAGAGAACGAGTCATCGAAAAATTGGATGCATGTAGAATGCTTAGGTGTTTTCTTTGATGCCTCTTTTTTTGGATGTTTTCTTGTTCTCGTCTTGAACCATGCTTATCACTTCATCTCCATGGCTATCTCTCTTGAATTTGTTCAAGTCAGGAAAGAAAAGAAAAGAGAAGAATTTAGTGAGCTAATTATTCTACGTCTCCTACTAATCATCCTTAGTAAGTTTAATTAGTGTGTTGCTTCATTTTAATGAAATCAATTTGAAGCTAAAACTTGTGTTGGAGTTATCTTAAGGTGGATCATCTCCGGTAAGGAGATCACCAAGCAAGCTTTTTCCGGGTTTCGTGGAGACTAGCCGGAGTCCAAAGAGAGGTGGCTAACGCGCTACAAAGGTTATAGTAATCTAAATTTGCACTCTTTTATTTTTGCAATTGCATCTATTTGATAGTCTTGGTTAGGTTTTGGTTCTATATTTGAAAAAATTGTTGTTTTCTTATTCCGCCACGGTCCGTGAATATCACGGCCCTAGAACCGAACCTTACAGTGGTATCAGAGCCGAATCTAATACTTGTAATTGCTTTTGGTGGCAAATGAATTCATATAACCATTTTTCAAAACCAATTCCTTATTGTTTTAGAACTGTTCGAAAACCAGCGAATATATTTGCTTATTCTCGCGTTCCGGAGCTCCCGGTTTGGACCGAAAGCCCCGTGGATGCGCGGGAGTGACCCTAGGGTTTTACCTAGGGGCTTAGGTGGGTCTCCACTACCCAAGATCACCGAAAAGTGGCCTCGGATGTGGGCTGAACCAGACAGCACACAGTAGCCAACCCAAAGCCAAAAATCTGTAGCCATAGGTTGGGGGCCCCACCTAATGGCCCCCCGGGGCCACATGGGTCATGCCCGAGGTCCTCCCGGAGTCTCAGGCAGTTGTTGGGTCATTCGCGACTCGTTTTGAGTAAGATATGCGAAGGTTTTTGGATGCGGAGTGGACTTGAATTTCAGTTTTTAGCAATTCAAGTTTGCGACTCCGCCGGTTGTTGAATTCATTGGCCATGATTCTGAAATGGCACGATTAAAGTGTTTCGTCGAGTTAATTAGTTAGCATATACTGATGTGCGGTGTTTAACGCCGATGAATTTACGTGTTCAATTCGACGTGGTTGCACAAGTGAGTTTGAGATGTTTTGTTGGAATGAGTGTCGATGCACATCTGCACTTCAGGCTCATCGAGCTCCTTTTCGCACTGAAGCGTGAACTTCAGCCATCGGGCAAGAGTGGCACGAAATGAATATCCCTCATACGGAAGTGTGATATTACGATAAGTGTTATTTCCATTCATACTTGTAGCCATCTTATATATTCATTTTTTCGGGATAAGCTCCAACTTTTTGCCGCCGTTTCCGCTTTATGTATATTCATTATTTCGGGACATAGTGGTTCACATGTAGTCGTAGTCGCCGTTATATTATTACAGGTTTAGAATTACCTCGCGGAGAAGCACACGGGCAACTGGGTTCTATATTGCAGCGGGTGTCCACTTCAAGGAGTTGGGATCGGGTCACACAAGTCTAGAATTGGCGGATTGCTTGCCACACTTGTAGGGGGTATAGGTTAGACCCGCGGAGGAGTGCTCAAGTCACCGGATTTGAGAAAGTGTTGGTAATGATGTTGGGTTGCCTTATTTCTTGGGTTGGCCGGTAGCTTGTCGCACCCATAGGGGTCTGCTTTTGGCTACATACGGACTATTCACGCGACCGGGGAATATTGTGTTTCGTTTGTGGATCGAACGAAACGCAAGATTCCTAGGTAATCCGACCATTCCTATTCTGTAATGTTCATTACTTTCTTGTAATATGATTACCTGCCTGTGATGATATTTATCGCTTAGCTGTAATGATGATTATCTGCCTACGATGATATATATGATGATATATTAATATACGTGATATATAAAGTATATATGTAAATGCTATATACGTTTTGCACCCACGCTAGCCCTGTCCCCGCCCTGCCGTAAGTTAAGTAAGCTTACGGTGAAGACCCGGGGACCGTGACGAATACAGATAGCGTATATGTGCATTCTATTTTCTTTTCATACTTTTTCTATGATTGTGTGAACAGATGCTAAGTAATGAGATTATCTAAATGATGGGATTGCCTTGATTCGGATTAATGCAAAAATAAATCTAAAACACATTGTAGAAACCAAATATTATATATTGAAGTTATAGTCGATTCTTTTGTTTTGCATCGAGATATTCAGTTTGGAATATCCTGCACCTCATTCGACAAGAAAAGAGCCCAGATCTCTTCACAGGAAGTGACCTCTTTGGCAAAAAATTATGTTGCTATAAGTTTGCCAATTGAATAGCCGTATTCTTTTGTTTTGGATCGTGGTATTCAGTTAGGTATATCCTGCACCTTATTTGATGAGATAAGAGTATTGATCTCTTCACCGGAAGTTCGCTCTTAAGCAAAATTTTATATTACTATAAATTTGCAAAACCACTCAGTTTCTACGATGAGATCAAGTTCATTATGTTAAAGGTTTTCTTTAAAACTAGCCGTAGCCCTCTGTCATATCAGGAAATAGAGTACTCGGTATTCGTGGTATGTTTGTTGACCTCCGTAAAGACGTAGTGTATGGTAGCTAAGTGATGTCTTCATGCTTGCATGTGATGCGATTAGCCGGAACAGTCACATAGCCTTATTAACCTCTGTCAAGGGCTTATGCGGGTAGATTCGAGTTAATCACGTAATGATGGGTAGAACTTGACTGGTGGCCTATGGTTTGTTGACCTCCGTCAAGACCATAGGTCGTTAGGGGTAAAAACCGATATTGAGAGTTTCAAATGTTAAAACTTGCAATGAGATTGCATATCTTCTAAGGAGTGGGGTGACTTGTTGGCTTCCGTCAAGCTTACCACACCATGATAGTTTGGTTCCCGATTCCTACTGTGAGTAATAATTACTCTCGGGATATATTTCATAAATAATCTCGGCTAATTCTTCTTTTTAGGATTTGAAGGAGGATTTGACAGAACAGTGGGAGCCATCCTGATTAGATGAAAATATAAACCAATCTAATTAAGATTAAAGTGCAAGACGAGTGTTTCTTTTCTCTCTCTCTCTCTCTCTGGCAACGACCTAAGACCGACCTTAAAGTAAAAACTTGTAAAACAAGTTAACCGAACATTTTTTACAATCAACGGTTTTGGAATGTCATGATTGCTCTATTTTCACGACATAGTCGCATATATCCTTACCATTCCCACTTCTCCTTTTACTTCCTCCAGAACACTCTGTATCCGATACAAATATCTATATTGCTTGGAAGGCCATCGTATAGTTAGATACGAACTCGAAGAAGTTGTTTCAGTCGAGAATGGCCGCAGGTTCTGAAGAAAGTAAATTGTATATGATACAATTCATTTGTCTCTGCTCTCCACCTTATCTCAAGTATGAGAGCTCCTTAAATAAGGAGAATATATCAGGTACGCTTGTTGGATAGTTTTCTTCCAATTCCGATACTCGAGCTGAAAGGAAGGTGTTCAGTCGAAAATAGTGCACTTTTAACATGTCGATTTCCTTACTTTTTTTAATCATCTAAAGGTGTTTATTATAAATATAACACATATTAGAAGTTTATTTGCAAAATACCATTTACCATGTGTTATATATTATAATCATCATTATGAAGGAAATGGTATGTTTAATATTTCACGCATAATATTTTGTATCTTAAATATAACTAACATTCTTCATTGAGATATTCTGCAAGATTAGCTCAGGTCAGATATCAGGAATCAAGAATCTGCCGATACAATAAAGAAAGTCGAAGAAGCAAATACTGGCAGAGATTCAGAAAAAATAAGAGGATTCCAGATATCACATAAATACCCAAAGACCAGAATGAGAATAATCCAGAAGTTTCAACCCAAGAACCCACCAATCCGCCGCGGAACAGCGGCCGAGTCAGGCCGAGTCGCCGCGGATCCTCGGCCGATCCAGGGACTTGTGGTTCGAGTGTTCTCTGGAATCTTCGGCGTAACAAACTTAGTTTGTAGGGGGTTTATGTTACTGGTTTCGAGGCTATAAAAAAAGACCGAGGGCTACATCTACAAGGATCCAATTTTGATCCAACTTTTGGATCTAGATCTAAAATCAAAAACATCCAATTTCTAAGAAAAATCAACATCCAAGATCAACAGCCAATCTCAAAAGGGGATCTAAAATCAAGAATCTTCGATCTTGAGATCCAAGATCAAGAAATCCATCGAGAAATCAATCAAGTGATCAATCAACCAAGTCTCCTTTACGCGAAACCAATCATCGTCAACGAACAAGCGATCCAAGACAGGTCCAAGATTCGAGGTGATCAAGCGACGTAATCAATGGAACATCTACTTCTTCGAGGCAAAGATCGAGAGAAAATTCTTCTTCCTCTTGTAATCTAAACTTGAAGAATTGTATTGTGAAGTTGAGTAATAAAAGTGATCATTAGTTTTAATTTCATTTTCTTTTAATTTCCGCATTATGAATTCTTTCTCCATTTCTTCTTTTATTTTCATGATGTGCGAGAAATTCTCCGTTTAATAGAATTCGAAGGATTAAGGTAGATCAATGGGTGAGAAAATTCTATACTCCTCTTAACTCTTATGAAATTTATAAATTTTAGCAAAAGAATCGTCAACAAGAGATGTTAACCGGCAACCGTATCTGGAAACAATGAATCTCGTTCAAAAAGCACTTTCCGAAACTTTGACCTTCATTTTCCTGCTTCTGCATCCTTATAGGGCGAGAAATCAACTTCTTGATAATCTCGACCACGATTTAAGATGAGATTGACGATCCACTTGGTAAGGGCTAGACAAGAATGGAGATCAATGAAAGGATAAGGGTTAATAGAGGAGAACCCTAGTTTCTTCCAAAGAACCCTAATTCTCGTTCATCGCCATCGATCTAGTTTTAAATCTATCAATAGATAAGAGGAGTAATCTTTATTAGTCATCTATAGCTACTAAATCCAATCGAATCCTACAAACCTTCTTCATATAAATTTTCTTCATAATTCAATTAGATCTTGAAACTATTTCTTGATAATTCAATCAACTTGAAACCATTTTCTTGAAACTATTTCTTGATTTTCTTTAATTTCTCTTTTCTATTCTTTCAACCGATCTAAAACAAGAACTATAAAAATTTCACGAATCCCAGAGGACGACCCGTACTCACTAACGCTCGCTACACGCGACACCGTTATTGATTACGGTTATTTTACTTTTACTACTTTTTCTTTATACAAAATTACACATCAATCAAATGGCACCGTTGCCGGAGATCCGTGCGTAATTTTTTCTTTCTTGTTGTTTGGGTTGAAATATTATTATTCCATCAAAATATAAATCAAGAACGCATCGTGTGCTTGACGATTAGTGTGTGAATTTTGCAAGGGGGTCTGGAATCATTGTAGCAGGGAGATAAAGATTCAGGAACATTCATCAAGATCATAGGAGCAAGCGAAACAATTGTACCATAAATCGTTCAAAGAACCATCTAATTGACCGCAGAATCGCGGCAAGAAGGCCATTCTTGCGGCAGAAACGTGGTGAGATTGGTGGTTTAGTGATTCAAGTTTTTCCGGTATATTTTCTATCTTCTTCTCTCTCCTCTGAAAAGTCCAATAATAATTTTTCTGCAGGATTCTTTGCAAAAATTCGCCACTTAAAAATTCTTGTTGCGTGTCTTCATATTGGTTGTTTTTGCATATTGTAATACGGAAAATTAAGGGGCAAAAACCAAATTCAGATTAGGTGGGGATTTCATTACCCTTCCTAAGACCCAAAAATCACAAAACTAGCATCCGCATCACCCTTCATTAATTAAAAAATATCTAAACCAAGACCCTAAGGACCGTCGCTCTCATTAAGAACAAAGCAAGGTCGTGGGTAATCTACTGCTTATCCGCATTTCTTTTGTGGTGTCTAGGCAAGTGGTTATTTAATTAGGCCCGCTATTTTGGTGATTCATATAGCGGATACCTCCCACTTACCTGGCACTTATCTGTCCAAAGGAGAGATAAAGAGCTAGTAGAGAATTGATCCTGCGATTTGTCTTCTGAAAGTCTAGAAGCGGTCTAGTGACTTGACCTAGGTGACCTTAGATCTAGGGTTGATTGTGCATTTTTGCGATTTGTCTGAATCCTTCTTTTTCAAAAACAAACTTTCCTTTTTACGTAATTTTCACAAACGCTGCCACTTGCGTTATACCCGTTTAGTGCATGCTCGGATGGACACGGGATTCTAGTGCCCGTCTTGTTCGCGTTTCTTCTATCGACTCCGAAGTCGGTACTTCTTCATCTTCTTTTTCCTCACTACCCACCACAACTACCGAGATGGACGGTATCCATCAAATTTCAATAACACCACTCTGCCACCAACCGCAGGTGCGCAGAATCCACCGTGCATCTCTCTCCAAGACAGATGCTACCCTATACGTAGTCCCTTTCCTACCGTCTTTCTATTCCACCAGCCAATGGGGATAATTTTGAAATCAAACCACACTTTTTCAATCTTTTGCTTAAATTTCACGGGCTTGAGTCTGAAGACGCATACGTTTCTATCACCATATTCGAAAACGTATGTGCTATGATGGGCACTTCACAACTTTCTGTGGATGCTATGCGTTTATGTCTTCTCCCGTTTACGTGCTCTGGCGCCCAGCGCCCGCATGCCAGGCATATGGTGCTCTGGCGCTCTGGCGCATAGTGCCCGCGTGCCAGGCACGTGGTGCGCGGGCGCTCTGCGCACAGAGCCCGCGTGCCTGGCACATGGGGCGCTGGCACTCTAGCGCACAGCGCCCGCGTGCCTGGCACGTAGGGCGCTGGCGCCTTCTCCCACGCATACTTTGGATGCCCTTTCCTTTTTTTTATATATATGTGTATACACACACACATACTCCACAACACTGTTTCCGTTAGAAAAAATTTCTAACGGGGCGATCCCCCTTGACCCCCAGCCAGCTATCCGGATAGTGAGACCCCCGTAAAAACTCCGCGGGGCCCCCGATATATCCAAAACCCCTTCAAACCACAACACTGCACATTGAGTTCGCATGACCAGTTTGACCCGTCAATCAGAGGTTCTCTCGCTCCAAAGGCGAGGAGTAATTAACGGCAGCTTAGTCCGCGGCTGCCGGAGATTCGGATCCCCACAACCATTAAACCCCTGCCTATCCTAGGCAGGGGGAATCTGTAGTACGCTTGACAAGCAAGCGCGTATTTCCATCTCAATGGGATGACGAAAAACACCATACAATGCTCTTGTCTAAAAGCCAGAATACGAAGAAAATATAAATGAAGCATAAGAGTATAAACTGGTGAAGAAAATGAACACTGGTTTTGTAAGCATCAAGGCAGCATAAAAAAAATATAGCGAGGGTGCTTCATCACCTAGTGCCTTAGACCAACTGGTTTGGGAGTCACTACTAAGCCTTAGGTGTTGCAAGATGAGGAAATTGCTAATTACGCCTAACAAGCAAGCATATTTTGTAATCGGTCGGTTAGTATCTCAAGAAGTATTAATGGTCGCATGAAGAATGTGTGAACAAGTCCATCCAAAATATTCACCGACTAAAAAGTACTGAGGTGGATGGACAAAGAGTATGATAGCTTGAATTGAATTCTCCGAGTGTAGGGATGTCTTTTACATACACGTAGCAGTATATGCTCGGTGTTTAGAAGAAATGAAAGGAGGAAGACTAAAGGCGATGTTTTATTGAGGGATGATGTGATAACATCTTTTCATGACTATTAAGATAGGGCTCATGATAACCGAAAAGCTAGTGCAGTTGGAAACTCTTATTTTCAAGTTCTTTCTTTTATATAGTTCTTATCTTTATATGTAATTTTCACAGTCTATCTTTTATTATAGGATTTTGTGGGTGTAATCCACTGAAAACCTTCAGGAGACAACACTCTTCCTACCAGGGACATCTAGAGGTTTAAAGGCTTGTTGCACATGCTCAGTGCAATCGTGATGCCTACAAAAGTGTGCTAGTTATTTTTTCTATTTTTCTTTTTCTCCTTCTCTTGAATAAATAGTTTGCTCGGGACGATCAAAGTCATGTTTGGAGGTATTTTTTCAGTCGAAAATAGTGCACTTTTAACATGACAATTTCCTTACTTTTCTTAATCATCTAAAGGTGTTTGTTATAAATATAACACATATTAGAAGTTTATCTGCAAAATACCATTTACCATGTGTTATATAATATAATCAATATTATGAAGGAAATTGTATGTTTAATATTTCACGCATAATATTTTGTATCTCAAATATAACTAACATTCTTCATTGAGATATTCTGCAAGATTAGCTCAGGTCAGATATCAGGAATCAAGAATCTGCCAATACAATAAAGAAAGTCGAAGAAGCAAATACTGGCAGAAATTCAGAAAAGATAAGAGGATTCCAGATATCACATAAATACCCAAAGACCAGAATGAGAATAATCCAGAAGTTTCAACCCAAGAACCTACCAATCCACCGCGGAGCCACGGCCGAGTCAGGCCGAGTCGCCGCAGATCCGCGGCCGATCCAAGGACTTGTGGTTCGAGAGTTCTCTGAAATTTTCGGCGTAACAAACTTAGTTTGTTGGGGGTTTCTGTTATTGGTTTTGAGGCTATAAAAAGGACCGGGGGTTACATCTACAAGGGTCCAATTTTGATCCAATTTTTGGATCTAGATCTAAAATCAAAAACATCCAATTTCCAAGAAAAATCAACATCCAAGATCAACAACCAATCTCAAAAGGGGATCTAAGATTTAAGATCAAGAATCTTCGATCTTAAGATCCAAGATCGAGAAATCCATCGAGAAATCAATCAAGCGATCAATCAATCAAGTCTCCTTTACGCGAAACCAATTATCGTCAACGAACAAGTGATCCAAGACAGGTCCAAAATTCGAGGTGATCAAGCGACGTAATCGACGGAACATCTACTTCTTCGAGGCAGAGATCGAGAGCAAATTCTTCTTCCTCTTGTAATCTAAACTCGAAGAATTGTATTGTGAAGTTGAGTAATAAAGGTGATCATTAGTTTTAATTTCACTTTCTTTTAATTTCCGCATTATGAATTCTTTCTCTATTTCTTCTTTTATTCATGATGTGTGAGTAATTTCCATTTGATAGGATTCGAAGGATTAAGGTAGATCAATGGGTGAGAAAATTCTATACTCCTTTTAACTCTTATGAAGTTTATAAAGTTTAGTAAAAGAACCGTCAACATCCTTATCAGGCGAGAAATCAACTTCTTGATAATCTCGACCACGATTTGAGATGAGATTGATGATCCTCTTGTTAAGGGCTAGACAAGAATGAAGATCAATGAAAGGATAAGGGTCAATAGAGGAGAAACCCTAGTTTCTTCCAAAGAACCCTAACTCTCGTTCATCGCCATCGATCTAGTTTTAAATCTATCAATAGATAAGAGGAGTAATCTTTATTAGTCATCCATGGCTACTAAATCCAATCGAATCCTACAAACTTTCTTCATATAAATTTTCTTCATAATTCAATTAGATCTTGAAACTATTTCTTGATAATTCAATCAAATCTTGAAACCATTTTCTTGAAACTATTTCTTGATCTTCTTTAATTTCTCTTTTCTATTCTTTCAACCGATCTAAAGCAAGAAATATAAAAATTCCACGAATTCCAGAGGACGACCCGTACTCACTAACGCTCGCAACACGCGACACCGTTATAGATTGCAGTTATTTTACTTTTACTATTTTTTCTTTATACAAAATTACACATCAATCAAATGGCGCAGTTGCCGGGAATCCATGCGTAATTTTTTCTTTCTTGCTATTTGGCTTGAAATATTATTATTCCATCAAAATATAAATCAAGAACGTATCGTGTGCTTAGCGATTAGTGTGTGAATTTTGCAAGGGGGTCTGGAATCATTATAGCAGGGAGATAAAGATTCAGGAACATTCATCAAGACCACAGGAGCAAGTGAAACAATTGTACAAAAAATCGCTCAAAGAACCATCTAATTGACCGCGGGATCGCGACAAGAAGGCCATTCTCACGGCGGAAACGCGGTGAGATTGGTGGTTTAGTGATTCAGGTTTTTCTGGTATATTTTCTATCTTCTTCTCTCTCCTCTGAAAAGTCCAATAAAAATTTTTCTACAGGATTCTTTGCGAAAATTCGCCACTTAAAAAATCCTTGTTGCGTGTCTTGATATTGGTTGTTTTTGCATATTATAATACGGAAAATTAAGGGGTAAAGACCAAATTCAGATTAGGTGGGGATTTCATTATCCTTCCTAAGCCCTAAAAATCACAAAACTAGTATCCGCATTACCCTTCATTAATTAAAAAATATCTAGACCAAAAGCCTAAGGACCGTCGCACTCACTAAGTACAGAGGAAGGTCGTGGATAATCTACTGCTTATCCGCATTTGTTTTGTGGTGTCTGGGTAAGTGGTTACTTAATTAGGCCCGCTATTTTAGTGATTCGTATAGCGGATACCTCCCACTTACCTGGCCACATGAGGGATAAAGAGGTAGTAGAGGATTGATCCTGCGATTTGTTTTCTGGAAGTCTAGGAGCGGTCTAGTGATTTGCCCTACGTGACCTTAGATCAAGGGTTGATTGTGCATTTTTGTGATTTGTCTAAATCCGTCTTTTTCAAAAACAAACTTTCCTTTTTATGTAATTTTCACCCTTCATAAATTAAAAAATAATTCGTTAGGTGGCTCAAAAAATACACCAAGTTTCATGTGATTTCAACTCTTTTTCACCGTAGATTTAGCAATGTAAAATGTTTTATTGTTGGTAAACAATTAAATTTGCACCCACGAAATCAACGGTGAAAAAATGGAGTCACATGAAATTTGCTGTATCAACTTCTTAGATGATAAAGATGATGATGACGAATGGCGATCATCGGAAAAAATGGTGAAGGATGAATTTTTTTGAGCCACCTAACGAAAAAACTCTCTTAGGGCCTCTTTCATACATTATTCTCAAAAAAACAAAATAGTAATAATGCAGATATGAGTAAGTGATAGGCGCAAACATATAGAAAACAGGGTATAAAGTGACATTGTAAAAAGTTTTTATATTGACGGGACATATGACATCATCCTATTCATTGATTCATGTGCATTTGTATGTTGCAAATCCAGAATCATTAATATTAGTATGAGAAAAGGTAAAATGATATTGAAATGAATAATGTGATGCCGTATATCTCGTTCGTAAGAAACTCCTACATTGGATTTGTATGCTCTGCATCATCATCACATACACACGCGTGCGAACAATTGGCTACTGCTTGGTGCATTTCCCCGATGATGTACTAAGGTTCTTCCATCGAACTATAGTATGGAATTCCAAAGATTTCGATTATGACATGCATATGCCAAACCAGATACCCCTTGAAACCACAGGAATATAACATCTTACATAGGAGAAATTATTTGGTATGCCGGGCATATAAGTCCGGACATAAGAGAAAGAAATAAGAATATGGACTCAATCAAGTTGCCCGAAGGGTACGCGAAACTTTCCATCCTTTTCTCTCTACTGCTCGTATGTATTACGACCTGCACACCTTATAATTTCTACTTGCCTAGAAACATAATTTTGAGTGGAAAAAATATCGGGCTTAAAATCAGCACGTGATACATCTACGAAGTCTAAAGTCATTTTACACTCCCTTGCTAGTTTACCTACCACTGTATCAAAGGGAATTCGATCTCCACCAAACAAATAAAGATGGTCTTCTTCTAATTGGATCAAAATGAGAATGGTTTATGTTGGAAAATGGTTTTTTGATTCAGTTTCACGATCCAACATTATGCTTTTAAAAGTATTTTGATCATAAGATAAACGATGAATAGGCATATAAATATTTGTCCTTTTTTTTTATAAGAGCTTGATAGGACTCGAATGAGTGGCATCGTATAGAGGAAAATATTAATGCTGGTCCACTAGACTACCAACCTTTATTTATAAATACTAATTTTTTGCATAAGAAAACGTATAAAAAACTATAGGTTTTGTGGCATTTGATAACAAATACTGATTTTAAAATGTAACGTGAAATTTGATATTTTATTTATCATAATTTATACAACAACTGTGCCTTTTATTCCAAGCATATAAGGGTAGGCTACATGAACCAAGATGAGAATCATGCCGAGTAGAGCACATGAATTCTTTGCCTCCACTCAATCCTATCAAACAATACTTGCATTAAGGCCTTTGACATCCATATATTTTCGTATCGGCTCTATCCACGTTTTCTTCGATCTTTTTTCTGTCCTTTAGACTAAGCCTAAATCGAGAATATCCACTCATTGAACCAGTGTTTCGTAGGTCTGTGTCGCACATGATCAAACCATCTTAGACAATTGTCTCACATCTTCTACTCTACAGGTGCTACACCAACCTCTGCATGAATACTCTCATTTTACACCTTAGCTTTTCTAGTATTATCACACATCCAACAAAATATGCGCATCTCTACTACATGCATTTTCTGTGTATGATGTTTTTTAAGAGCTCAGCATTACATACCATATAATAAGGCAGGCCGAATAGCGGTTTGATAAAACTTCTTTTTCAATCTCAACGGAAAGTTACGTTCGCACAAAATTCCCGTTGCATTTCTCCATTTCAACCCACCAGCATGAATACTCATTAATTCTCATTTTCTGCAGCTCATTATAAACTATTATGGCAAAATAGTTTTAAACACAAAAATTGATATGAGTTGTTTTTTCAGTTTTTATTATGGACCTTGAATCAAAGATTTTTCTGTGTAGAAAGAGGGTTGGTTTAAATAAAAAGTACAACTATTTGAAAATTTTGAATTGCACTTGATGTCATAGCTGGCTGGGAGGGACTTTGGAGAGACAATTTTTCTCTTTTCATATTATTTAAAATTAGAGTTCAGCTATGTCTATTTTAAAATAAAATTTCTTTTTCTATCAACCCAGTAAATTTCATTAGCTAACGGGTAGATGATGAGTTACAAAGTTAAACATTATCTCATCTCTTAATTTGAAACCAGATATCTTATTTGGAATCTACCATATCCCGAAGAATTAACTCAATTAGATCCTAAAGGAGTTTGCATCATAAACATAAATTTGTGGGAGTCAAACAAATTGGCTTGCATTCCCATAATAAGTAAAAGTTGCATTAATTGTTCCAGTTATATTTTCCAGGTGTAGTGGTGACAGGACTGACATATGTTACATTTTTGATGGTTTAGTTGAAGAGTGGATCCATCAAATCCAAGTGAACAGAGGAACTTTATTCTTTTAAAAAGCTGAATGCACCACCTGTTGTGAATAATTGAACATTAACCTTTTTCCATTTGACTGTCGTAAATATTACCACTGTTTCTTAACTGATTTCACCTTGGCCTTTTTTCTTCATCCTGCTTAATTTTTTCTTTATTCATAACTTCTAAGAAATATAGAAGTCTGAAAAGAAAATATCGAAGCCATTTGTTTTATGAACATGCAGAAGTGTTTTATACTTAAATTTGATAGATAGAACTTCGGTGAAGATTTGCATCCTCTAGTGTTATTGATAATGGATTTCAAATCAAATAAAAATAAACCAGTTTTGGCATGTTTGATGTGGATGTGATTTTATATAGATTTAGAAATAAAAATTAATAGAAACCTCCAGAAATTGAAAAGGTAGCACTGTCTAAACGTATTGAGTGGAAGAGTGAAAGGTGTTTGAATTTTTATTTCAGAAAAAGGTATCTAAAAAATTAATCATAGACCATCAATAGATAACTTTAGCTATACATGTTTGGAGTTTGCATCATTATAATAGAGACGAGTAAAAATGGAAGTAGGTCCATTGATTCCACCCTAACGCCTAGCCTATTGATTCCACCCTCAAACACCTAGCCTGTACATGAAATATCAAATTGATATAATGACTTACGGTACATGGAAAAAATACTAACATCAGAATCCTAGCCAGGTGAAGATCCACAATCCACTGGATGGCAGGCTTAATGGTTGTGTTTGCAATCTCGAAACGTAAATTTTAATACAAACATATAGATCACAATAAACGATACAGATAAGAAAAACACAAGTGATGTGTCTAAGGAGTGGACCTATTAGAAAACCAGGCCTAGCCTAAATGGATCGACTCCCTGGTCAAAATCATAATCTTGCAACACCCTTGCAACCATTTGACAAACAACAAAATCACCCATCTCCACATGTCCAATGCCATGCTCTATTAGAGGGTAACCAAGTCTACAATATCAAAGTTCTTCCCTTCAATGCTAAGCACCAAGTCCATTGTAATGAATGATGATAATGAACCTAAGAGAGAGAGCTTATTATAGACAGACATTCACGACAGTGAAAAGGAGTATGCCTGACTAAAGAGGAAAAAATGATGAGTCAGACATAATCACTGGCATCAATCATTGATACCATACAGCTGTGACATGCCTGCATCTCAACATCACTCTCAAGGTCTACAAGTACAGCAGCAAGTCTACAACTTGTGATCGCCTTTGGACAAAAGCAATTATTGTAGATTCTATAATACAAAAAAGCTCATAACCTTGCAAAACCTACCTGCATCTAACAAAATAACAACAAAGCAGGGGATGCAGCAGTAACAGGAAAAAACATCATCAAAACAAGTTAAAGACTTGCATTGGGAATAAAAGAAAAAAGAAGGAAGAAGTAACATGTTGTATGAGTTTCAGCGGCTTTCACTATGTTAGACTATTTATGAGAAATGTACAGGTACATGATCCCAACATCCTATAAAACATCAAGTAAAAATAAAAATAATAATAAAAATAAAATTGATCATACCTACATTTTCTATCTTTGGCAATCGAAATATTACAAGCATTATTTCACCTTTTCCATTCCATCTCTAAATTCGCTCCAGCGAGGTTGCATTAGCTCATCCATATTTACGACGGCCAATCTTAAACAATAAATCCACTGGGATTACCAAAGCGCATCCGGGATCAAAGGAGCCTCAGATATCTGTTATTATGGATGGAAGAAATGGAAAAACAAGATGGGGCCTTATTGCCATGATGTCACCTGATTGTAACCAAAAGTATAAGGCTCTTCTTCTGTTAAAGCACCGTGGCCCTGTGAAAAAAAGTTCTTTAAATTCAAGTCCAATCCAGATTGGGACGGCCCCGCCCCATTCAAACCCGGCGATGTGTTCGCCACGCTCATAAAGAAAGGTGGCATCGATTGCATCGACGATGATTCGGCATTTATCCCTGTGGTGCTTAGGATCTGAGGCACAACAGCTACGCCTCGAGAATCTACCATATACGGAAAGCTCCCGTGAGCCCCATAAACTGGTGGTGGGAATGGCATCAAAGGTCCCACCATAGGGCCATTGTAGCCGTAAGCAGGGATAGGAAAATGACCATATGGCATCACAAGTTGTGGTGCCTCACTCATATAGTCCTTCCTCTCTGTAACTTTGGAACCCATGATAGTTATCCCTGGGCTATCGTTTAAATCGAAGTCTCTCGTCACAGGCTGTTTCGAAGAAGAACATGAAGCGGCAGGAGACATGGCTCGGTCCCGAAATTGGTCCTCATCTCCAACTTGGTTAAGGTCCAGCTTAAATCTGTCTGCTCTTTTTGAACTAACTTCTATAGAATCTTCACAAGAAGGAACAGGTACCGGTTTAACTGATAAAAGATCAATTGCATCATCTCCACTGTCTGCTATGTTCAAATCAATCTCCATCAAGTTTGCTTTGCGTTTGTGACCAGAAGACGTTTTCTCGATGTCCGGGGTTTTTCGCTGAGATGCCGGTCGGAAAGCACTTGTAGCAGCAGAACCCTTCCAACCGAGTTCACCTTCAAAGCGGATCGGGCTAACGGGTAAAAATGGAGCTCCTTTTGATGCAGCGACCGCTATTGGTGCAGAGACATTGATTGAGTTGTTAGGGTGTGAAGTTGGAACACAATCAGATTCCTCAACAGAAAGGTCTTCATTGAGATCAAAGATACATTTGTTCTGTACCGTTTTATCCCCTGATTCATCAGTTGTTGGCTTTGGCTTTTCAACATCGTGGTCGGATTTGGATTTATTAGGACCGGTGTCTGTTTCAGAAGTTACTACATTATTGTCTTTGGGAGATGAGGCATCATCAAGAACTTTAACAGGGGAAGATTCTCTCCCATTTTGTTCATCATTTCCAGGTTGATCCCGCCGGTCATCAGAATTAGACTCGGGTGAGGGGCTGCAGAATGGTTCTCTGTAATCAACCACTTCACGCTCGACTTCTATCGCAACTTGCCTTGCAACTTCAAGTGCATCAATCTCTCCATATTCAAGTCCCAATTCTGAACTTTGGTCCATCCCAAGAGTTAACTTTTTCTCCCCTAGTTTCGGAGAATCACGTGGAGAAACAACACCTGCTCTGCCAAAATTCACTTCGGTATCACTACCCAACCCTTCACTATCACTTCCAGATTCTTCATTATTGTCAAGAGAAGTCTCTGGATCATCTCTTATTCTCAGTTTGGACCCATTACACAGCAAATCAGGTTTGAGATCCATGTTTTTCAAGTACTTTGGAACCACGCAATCAATACTTGCAGACCTTGGCAAAGTCTCTCTGGCATCTTTGGCATCAAAACTGCATGAGATAGAGCGTTCAGGCTTACGTGCAATAGAAGAAGCAAATAAGCCAGAAGCGGATGAAACCTTATAGGTTTCCTTTTGAGCAGATTCAGATGGACTACCACCTTTTGTATCCACCTCCATCTTCATAACTTGCGTATTGTCATCTTTATCATCAGAAGCAGAAGGCAGTGCATTCGTATTTTCTGAATTTGCATTTGAAAAAGCCGACTTTGAAGAGACGTCAGATATAATTTGCTTTCTTGCTAAAGTTAATAAATCAGAAATGTTAGAAGCCTCGGTGCATTCAGTACCTAAGCATTCAGCTCTGCTATTATTTTCTTCAGGTTCTTCTCCACACACAGACTTATCAACAAGCGGAGGTGTTGAGTTCACACCATCAACTGCACCAACATCACCACAAGATTTGAGGGCATCATCTTCACACTTTTCATCTATATTCATATCTTGGCAACTCACATCGTTCTCTGCATACTTCCACTTTTCAGATAAAGATCTTGCCTTTTCCTTGAGATCCAGGCTTTTGAATCCAACAAATTGTTCAACATTTGATTGAATTCCAGACGAAATTGCTACTTCTTTGTGGATTGGAAGCCTCTCGAGTAACCCTAATAATGCATTTAACAATTCTTCAATGGCGCTGTCACCAACATGATTACTACATTTTAGAGCTTCCTGGAGCCACTGATTGAGATAGCACAGCCCATTTGACTTGACAAAATGATCAAGGCAATCTTGATTTTCTGTGGCAGCTATTGTGCTTGCGACACCCGACCATTGTCTTGCTGTATCACCGACATTACTCATAACACAATCCTTCTGTTGTTGCATAATAGAAATGAGCTCCTCAACCCTGGCAGGGGTTGCAAGGCCATTCTTCATCTCATTAAGAGTGAAAAAATCTTCAAGAGTCATGCTGCCTAATATGATGGAATCAACTCATCCTTGTAACAAGCTGTTAAAGATGAAACAATGAATCCAAGAAGTATTCCAACAATTACGCACGGTCACCTATCTGCAGTACAAAGCATAAGTTTATTAACTGGCAAATAACTTTTGTGAGTGCAATCCCATGAGCAGATAGGAGTGATGAAAGTTGATGAAATTTAAATTTGCCATTAAGGGAAAAAAAGAAGGGGAAAAAACATGATAAGTTGGTGAGAAATCAGAGACAAGCGGAATCAACTTGAGAACATATTTTTTAAAAACAATGGCCTGCCTTTGCAAATGGATCCTCGAAACTTTTCTTTCAAAACTATGCATGATATGGCTCTGACCAAAGTTATCAAATCATGACACGTTTCGGGTTTCGGGTTTCGTTTTCTTATTTATCATATCGTGTTTCGTTTCGTAAGAAAAAGATTTCCCTTTGCAATAACGAAGTAATTATGTATTGAACCAATTATTATTTTTTTTTAAAAGATCAAATTAGCAAAATAGACCCACATACAAGCTAAAGCAAATTATGAATTAGAACCGCGCAAATACATACATATATAAATCACACAAACCCATGCAGTTGCAAAATAATACCAAAACGGCCCAAAATATCCATCCATGTGTCATAATTCATATGATAGGTTTCATAATTCATAAGAAGAATCCCAACCAAGATTTCGAAACATCACTCCCTAATAAATAATTAACGCTACGAAAATCAATTTTCTCCGATTGATTCATCACTATCATAAAAAAACGAGATCTTCGAAATGCAGATTATTACACAGAAATTTGGGTCTGGGGTGTATGGGAGCAAGTAGATTATTAACAATTTAATATAACCAAGCAGGTTTTAAACCGGAATACCCAAATGCTATGATTTTTAATGGTTAAATAGCGTATCTTGTGTTTCATGTTTCGTTTCGTACGATACAAAATGTGTATCGACCGATAAATTAGTAACCCGATACATACTTACAATTCATATCAAATTGTCCTATTTCCTTTCGACTCGTATGATTCGTTTCGTCTCACACGAAACTAACAACACTGGCTTTGACATAAAATATTCCAATTCCCAACTCTATAAGAATATTGCAAAAGCATACTATATCGACAGGTTTAAGTCCTGCGTTTTAGCCCACATTATCGACTCAGCCCTCCTGTAATAGGAGTATGATATGCAAGAAAATTAGACATGATTGTCAGATATTCTAGGAACCAAACTTCCTTCAAGTGCGACATTTTAGGATATGTAACAAAGGGAATTCAAAGGGAACTGTAGTGTGGTTTTTTAGCAATCAGATATCGGTTGTTTTAAGAAATTTTTGGAGTCCGATTTTAGATGTCATTTCTACATACTCAAATCTAATCAGTGAGTTACTATTGGAGTGCTAATG
Organism: Agapanthus africanus; assembly: GCA_030015575.1. Classification (NCBI taxonomy): domain Eukaryota; kingdom Viridiplantae; phylum Streptophyta; class Magnoliopsida; order Asparagales; family Amaryllidaceae; genus Agapanthus; species Agapanthus africanus. The sequence continues at coordinate 941,384,091 of CM057338.1, read as the reverse complement.
CTTGTTAGATGTCCACATATTCTATTAGATAAAGATACATAGTGAATATAACACTGAATGGATTCCTTGAACCATCTTTGATTAGGTAAAATTTCTCTGGTGTGGATTTTTTAAGCAATAAGATAAAAACTCTGGAACAAGGATATGTATAAATGTCACACTTTGCGGCACACATAGCATTGATAAAGAAACATTCTAGTGATGTCACTCGGAAAATTCTGATATGTGGCGGAGGCAGGATTATGGTTCACTGGGGTCAAAAATACATTGGGCTACATTGGGCATGGTTCAATGGGGTCAAATCTCTTTATTCAAAGCTGAAAAGCCTTATTCTCCTATGTTGAAAAGCCTTACTCAAAGCTGAAACCCCTCATTAGCATCCATGGCACCAAATTTCAGTGGGTCAATTGAACCCCCGGGGCCCATGTGGATCCGCCTATGGATATGAAACTAAAATCTTTGGGTTAATGACAATATAAAATCTCATATCGATGTAACAATTTCACTATAAGTTTGAAATGTCAAGTTTGTGATGATAAAAAAATAGTTTTCCAATACTTAAATCGTGTCATGTTACTATTTTGTTAAAAAAAATTATTGTTTACTTCGTTTGCAATTATTTAGAATGTTTTCAAATCTTTAACAGTATCCCGATCGGAGCTTTAGAAACATGAGCAAGTCGAATGACTTAAATGTTTGTTTATTTTTAACTTATTCCCATGATGGATAAAAGGAAAAACGATTACAATAAAGCTAACTTCAATCACAGTCTGCAGCAGTTTATGACAGAAATATTTTATAACTGGTCTAGAAGTGAACTTATCGTAATATCGTTTAAACCATTGCTTAAACATGCATAGTTAATTATGCATTGTCCTGTAAGTTCTATGGCCAAAGAACTAACAAGGTTTCCTTAAATTAATATAGAATCCACATGCAAAGTATAAGAAATCAAAGGTCAACCAAATATATATAGCGATCAATGGCAGGAAATAAAGCTAGAGACTAAGAGATGCCTGTAATGGTCATATAACCTAGACCAATCAAAAGCAAAACCAACCCAATCTTCTGAAGGGGAGGCCAAGCCAAATGGTTGACCGGACCACCTCAAGTTGGATTTGTCCTATGTAAAAATTGAGTTTGGGGAAATACAGACAAGATCCAAATTTAGTATTTTGGTGAACTAGGAGATAGATTAGAGGTTGGGAGATTAATGTGTGCCTCCTATTTACAAATCCCTAATTCCACAAGGGCCGAGCTTTCGTTTGCTATGTGCTCCCAGAATTACAGAGATATTCCCCAACATTCTCCTACATCGGTTGGCACATCTGTCAGACACATGGGAGTGCACACAAATATACACAAACAGAACATGGAAATCAGTTGAATTAAATTATATGTGACTCATTAACACCATCTTCCTAAGATAATGGTATCCTTCGTCACCTTCTTCGTGCAGACACTCTAACTACTAAGGCTCTTCTAATACTATTAAACCACCTTGGTCATTGGCCTTGACTATTACTCAGAAATTCTCAAAACAAATTACTACTAGCACTTAAAAACATGGCATGCCAAGTATCCAAGATTCCATATGAATATCAAGGTGTACCATGCAAACCTTCAGAATTGTAAAATAAGAAATATGGATAAAGAATTCAACATGATTTCCTTTAGAGCAAGATAAATGCATGCATATTTATATATTTGTCGATGGATACATGCATAAATAGAATTCTAATATTTAGCATGGTGACATGGTCTGGTCTGAGAAGTCATGCACACAATTAGCTCTTGAATGGTCCATTTCATGCCAGGTTCAACCCCAACATAGAATACTCAAATGTAACAGGACAAATTCAAGACTAAATGCTGGTTAAATAATGTGGACTGAACAATACAACAAATTTCAATACATGTACAATTTATATAATATATATAATCTATTTTTTTTATAATAAATATATATAATCTATTAAGAATAATAGATATCCTTATAGTCATAACTACATTTAAAACAAGCACCCAAAAAAATCAACCTAACTAAAGAAATTTAAAAAATATTCGTTCACCAGAAAGGCTAATTATAATCATAAGAGGCAGATACACCAAAAAAGTAACTAACAAGTTGATATTAGCAATGGACTAAAATCTAACATATAGCATAAGTTAACAATTAGAGATTCATATGAGTAAAGTTAAAAAAACATCAACTAATAAATGTAAGCATCTAACAAGGTGATAATGTCAATGAACTAAAATAGAATTTCATCATCAAGCTATCAACTAGACGTATATATGAATAAGGCAAGAAACGCCAACTACTAGATGCATGCTTGAAACAAATATAACACATTAAAAAGTGAAACTAGCATGTAGTTCTAGAAACATATACATGACACACATACCCACACACACACAAAGTCATGCCTTGCAAGTGTTGGTGCAAGGGTCGGTGCCCGATACACATCCCGCATCCGACACACATACATAGGGGTGGTATGGAATGTCGGTGCATCTCTACTAATTTAACTCAAAAGGGAAGGGATCTTAAATAAATATCGCAATTTGAATCTCAGTTGACTCGTAGCAGGATATAGCCTCATAATTTAGTAAAAATAGCATTTAAATTAACAATATTCACATATCTTCTGAAATCTTTCAAAGATGTATAAGTGAGGCAGATGTAATTTACTGGTTTATCTATCTCCACTAATGACTGCTGCAGGGAAATATTATGACACATACATTGACATGAATTCTAAAGTAACAAAGGTTTTATGTTACCGGTCTTAAAATAGCATGACTGTCCAAATATGTACAGATAGTTTGGTGAAATAGTTAGTTAAAATTTATGGATATTAAGCATTTAATGGGTAGCAAATATGAATATGCTCTTTTTTGAGATTTTCAGTCACGTGTTATACCATATTCAACCAACAGCAGATAATGTAGACCAAGTGACTATGTTAGCAATAGTGATATTTGTAATTAATTTTGTATAATGGAAAAATTATTCAATTACCACAAGATAGCGATGTTAGGTAGCATGGCCGTTACTTTTAAAGCATCCAACAATTTATCACTTTCTTGTGAAATATAACTCACTTTAAAATGGGAATCATCAATGTTGGAACCGTAAACTGAACTTTAAGGACAAACCTTTTGCATTCAATTTAATGCATTCTACTCGATGGTTGATTACTTCTCTCCTATCCCATTGACATCGAGCACTCCCAAGTAATTCAACAATTTGAATTTGGGAGCTGATCCTATGAGGTCGGCCTCATTTCAACAATTTAAACACACAACCCGCCGTGTTTTTCACCGATCACCACCAGTCACTGTGATCTACATGTTTTAAATGGGTTATGTACGGAATTTCTTGAGATTTGGAGACCTCTAACACATTCATCAAGCACACACTATACATCGTTATTTTTTCCTCTCCTGCTAACTAATATAGGGCATTCCCTTGTATACAACCCTTCTCTCTTGTCACCGAAACATGTTTTCCATCTTAAGAAAAACTGCTTTAAATGGTAGTCTTCTAGTTACCATAGGAAGCACATGCACTATTCCAACTTTTTCTTAAACAGAATTTGACATAAACAAAATAGGTTTGATTTTTTACTTAGTTCTACGAGTTTTACTTGTTTTGTCTTTTCCTAATCCAAATGGCTCTATCTTCCAACAAAATGGCTAAAACAGGATACCACTCGCACAATTAACTAGGGCTCAAGGGTTGTCCTTTGATTTCACTAATTATTACTCAGGTTTTATGAGAAGAGGCATATTTGAAATTCTAGTAATAAGTAGATAAAAAGCTCCGATTCTTTGACAGATTCACAACATATCGTGTAACATTTGAGAGCTGATTTCACTCCCACCGCCCCCCAAAAAGTATAACAAAACAAAAACAACCATTGAAACTCATTTTTATATTTCTAGATATAACATTTCAAATCCAACCCCCGATTTATCTGCCTAAATCTAAATAATCATGCATACTAAATCAGATATTTGCAATGTATTTTTGCTTCCATGAAATATAAAAGAGCAAAACAAGCTCAATTAGAATGAACTTGATCTGGTTTGTCATCCTTTGATGTATACTTACTAATAGCTACTGAGTTTGTTAATTGTTTTCTTCGGTTATAATTGAGCTGATATTTGATGTTCGACAAGATAAAAGAAATATATAGTTATGGCATTATGCCATGACTCTGAGTGCATCTTTTATTATTCAACTTGAATTCTGTTATTTCTGTATTTTCTCAACTATAACTTTGAAATGGAACAATTTTTTAAAAAAAACACAAGCAGGAATTGTTAGATAATCATAGCCAAACTAATAAACTTATATTAAACATTACATGCTTGGACATCTATATAAAAGTTGCACAATTGTTTGCCAACAGTTTTTTTGAGTCTGACACAATCATTTCCTATCAGCAGAATAATAATCTTCTAAAGACCAAATGCCAGTTCATTAAGGACTATATCAATTAAAGACTTAAAGTATACGACATGAGGGAAATCTACTCAGATCCAAATGGGTAGAAAAATACATGAAAGATGCAAAGCACACAAAAGATGGTCCAAAATGAAATGTACTTGAAATCTTCAAATGTGAAACTTCACCATCCAAATTTAAATCATACAAATGGGGAAGATCTTCAAAAGGATTCCAACTGAAGGAGAAGTACGGAAAGGTGTAATGCAGCAAATTAGCTCCAACCAAGAACCCCCTCTTGCAGTACGTAATCAGAGATACCCAAAAAAATGCAATCCACCTTTTGAAAGAGAAAACAAATTACATTTAATTTACACCCATATTTTCTTGGTTACACAGATTTTTTCTAAGAACAAAGTATGAAAGACTTGGGTCATCTGACTACCATTTCAACGCAATCAATTATATCTGTGGTGGAGCTTGTCATCTACCCAGAAAGATCTGTGCCCCAAAATAAACAGGCTTACAGACCCCTATTTCCTGGAGCTCACAGCTTTGTGTTCAAGTTTTTCAATCTATCTACCAAGTACCAATTAAGTCAAGCAAACTCCAATATATGTTCAAGTTCTTCATATCTACACCGTCTAGTTCCTTTTAGGTATAGAACACCAGATAATGTGATTGCTTGAAAGAGAGCTCCAAGTATAATAAATATTTATAATGTCTCACGAATTATGTACTGTACTATTAATTTGACTCAATTAAATTCTTAACAAATTCACAAAACTGAATAAGAATGGTGGACAAGGAGTATTCTTATTTAGTATTTACACACGAAAATGAATAATTAAAGTAAATAACATCATTAATGTCAAAGGATATAAGAGCTTGTTCAGGGAGAGGTTGAATTCTTAAAACATCCGCCTCAAAAGTTACCAAAGTATGCATACTGAACATTCGAAGTTAACATACTAGACCCAGATAAAATAATTTCCTCACTAATGTGGATGCTTAAAAGAGATAAAATGTAACAAATAAGGAAAAATGATATGCCGGCATGTACGCATTAGAACAATAGAAGATCAAGGATAATGTGAACCTTATGATTGAACTTCCACGCAAAATCTATTATTCCCATTCTTGTGAGCGTCATACACCACCGGACTTCCCCAACCAAATAGCATAAGAATAACAAAACAACACCCTGAAGATTATTTAGCATAAGGTGAGAACTTTTTTTTATTAAAAAAAAAGCAAATTCTATTAAACATCTGATTGATAGGTACATCCAGATTGCGAGACAGAACAAATAATTTGATAGGATTACATTCAAAGAATTAATCATATGGTACGGAAAAATTACTTTCCTTTAATAAGAAAAAGGAAATAAACTCTTTAGAGTAGATGATATCGACATATAAGCCTGCCAAAAACCTTGAAATATTTCCCAGCTACAACACAAAACCATGTGATTATGCAAATGGTATGTCCCTTCCAAGTAACATGCTAAATGACTACTTTTCAACACACTCAGACACACAGAAGTGCCCATATGTCACAAATGCCCTTAATTTTAAAGAACAGATAGTCTTAAATGCAACCTTGGCAGTAGAAAGGATAAAAGAAAAGTTGTTGGCCATATAGAATAAGTGTTGCATTGCGGTATGCAAACCAAACTGTGTGGTCTGTCTATATGGACATGATGTCATACTCCAATGAAAGAAGGGGTAACAGCCAGAGCTATTCACCAAATCTAAACACAGACACGAGTCATCGTTGGTTAATATACATATATCTAACATGTTAACTTAAATATGGTTGATTTCCTCGTTTATACGGATGAACCTTAAAGCTTGAATATTAGAAGCAAAGAAAAACTATGAAAAGCGTAAATCTCATAAAATGACATAACTTATTTTATTCTGTGAATATTTGGTAAGTTATAAATATGGATATGCTTGTCAATGTTTGAAAAAGGCATAGTACATGGTTTATTTCAGATAAGGATTGGCATGTAGCTAAAAAGTATACCACAGCTTATGCTAATTGAACCCAACCAAACAATGCGATGCAATATAAGTAATTGTACGCAAGCGTTCCTCAGAATCAAGCGTCCATTGAGATAAAGACCAAAAAACATCAGAAGATATAACAGCATGCACATCACGGTTTTAGTCTACATCGTCAAGGATTATCATCATCGTTTATATACATATATATAACATATTAGGTATATATGTTTAATTTCATTTTTTACATATGGAAAAACCTTACCGACTGAATGTCCAAAGCAAAGAAAATATTATCAGAAACATAATTTTCATAAAGATGGATGTGCATCTAGATCTCCAAAAAAAGGTGTCGTGATATACTTGTACATGCTATTTCAGTCATGAAGTGACATGAGCTAAAACCTATGCCTAAGATTCTGCTAATTGAACCCACAAAACAATGTGATGCGATAAACATAATCATATTTCCCTTTATGCAAGAGTTCTCAAAAACAATATTGGCATGCATCATTAAGACACATACAGAAAACAAGACTGGATAAAGCTGTATGCAGATTCATGTTCCCAGTCAGCATCCTCCTCATCTAATCCTTTTGCCATAGAAATGGTGTCGGCTACGTTTCATGAAATAATTGCCAAAGTTCCCGCCCTAGCGTCATCCTTCTCTTCTAGTTCCAAATTCATGTTGAGAAAACTACGACGAGAGAGAAGCTTTGAAAAATTAATAGCCTTTTGACCCGTTGGCATCTTACAAATTCTTGGACTAGGGGAAAAGTCAAGAAGGTGAAAGATGATATATTTCTTTAAAAAGGTTATGTTCAACTCTAAGACATATTGAAATAGAACACACTCCTGCTGAACCCTCAAGAATCAAGCAAATTATTTTCTTTTTTTCTTTTTCTTTCGGATACAGTAATTGAGGGTTAGGCGGTTAAAGTGTAATGTTTGATCACTTGCGGGTATGATTAGATTCAACCTGACCCAAATATCGACGGATGTGGGTGGGTGGGTGGGAAAAATATACCCAAGATGATTCCTTAGGTTGCCACCGAAGGAGTCGGTCTTGAATTCCATGGTGGGCCATGCAAATGGATCATCCACACCATTCACAGTGATCTACATGTCCTAAGATGCTTGTGTACAAATTTTCATGCAATTTTGATACCTCTTATGCATGCATCAAGAGGTTACAAAATGAACGGTCGATACTAGAATATATGAGATTGCATGACGGTTGGTCAAATCAAGGTTGTAAAAAATACTAGGAGGTGCTAGGTGGTTGGAGGTACCGCCTAGATAGTTTCAGTATTTTTAGTTACATAGGTTTAAAAGAGGGTAGACAATGTTTTCTAATTTGGGATATTGATAAATTTGGGGATTTAATTGGTCTTGGTATGCGTTCTTTGGTTGAGGAAGGGACAAAACATACCAATTGTGAACATTTTCAATAAAAATATCAAATGATTAACCCGGTTCCACAACATAAGCGCCTGCCTAGGACCCCACCTAGACAAGTCAGACGCCAAGGCCCGCTTAATTCAACCGCTTAGTGAAAAGCGAGGCAGTCTTGTGCCGCTTCTGCCTAAGCACCCGCCTAGACCATTTTTTATTCCGCATCACATAAATTTTTATATACGAGCATTTTAGGGTGGATATATTATGTGAACATGTATACAAATATATGGACACGTACATGTTATACATATGTTTGATCAATACAAGGCACATTATTACACTAGTTACCTAGTCCAATATGTGCAATGTGTTTACTGCAGCTTAGAACAAGTTTAGTATTTAATGAAAAGTCAAGTAAATTCCAATTTATATTAGTTTAGATTAACATGCTAAATAAATAGGAACTTATTTAAAAAGGAAAGAAAATGTGTGCAATAAATCGGATTGGAACCTGTAACAAAGGAAAGTCTTGTTTTCAATATTTGTAACCAACCACCTAATTGGTCCTACAAATATACTTACACTATTAACTTATTTTAATAATAATTGATCCCTTCGATTAATATTTTAGGCGTAGACCAAATTCATCTAATCAACAGAGTATTCGGATCAACCGGATTATGATCTATAGCAATTATATCATACCCAAATCAGATAACATACAAACCTTAGGTAAGATTCAAGTCAAACTTTTAGGTTGGGTCAAAAATTGTCACCCCTAACTAAGTAATCTATTTTCATAATACAACTGAGCCTTTTATCCCAAGCATATGGGGTAAGCTACAAGAACCAGCATGAGAATCACACCGGGTCGAGCACATGAATCCTCCGCCTCCACTCACTCCTATCGAACAACATACTTTCATTAAGGCCTTTGGCATCCATATCTTTTCGTATCGCCTCCATCCACGATTTCTTTGGTCTCCCTCACTCTTTTGACTTGGCATAAATCGATAATATTCATCCGTCGAGCTGATACTTCCGTAGGTCTACGTCGCACATGACCAAACCATCTTAGACGGTTTTCCAGCATCTTTTCCTCCACGGGTGCTATACCAACATTTGCATGAATATCCTCATTTCGCATCTTATCTTTTCTAGTTTACCACACATCCAACGAAGCATGTGCATTTCCGCTACATGCACCTTCTGCGCATGATATTTCTTCGGAGCCCAACATTTTGTACCGTATAATAAGGCAGGCCGAATAGCGCTTCGATAAAAGTTCCCTTTCAATATTAACGGAAAGTTACGATCGCACAAAATCCATGTTGCACTCCTCCATTTCAACCAACCAACCTGAATCCTCTGATTTATATCTCCATAGATCCCCCATCCTTTTGGATGATAGAATCTAGATATCTAAATTGATCGCTCGTATCTCTTACCCATCCAGTGTTACACCACTGTGATCTCGACTTCTCTATTTACTGAATTTATATTGCATATATGTTGTATTGGACCTACTTAATCTAACCCCCGAGATTCCAGTATTTGCCTCCATAACTCCAATTTGGCATTAACCCCTACTTTCGTCTCATTTACCAAAATAATATCATCAGCGAATAACATACATCAAGGCATCTCATTCTGGATAGTTCTAGTAATCTATTTTCATAATAGCTAGCAATAAATAATATTTAAAGGTAACAAAATGACTCTATAATCCATTTTAGGCTTAAAAATAATGCTTATGGAATGGATTAACAAGACCGATTTTACTAGCATATTCGGAAAATAATTCTTTTACCAAGTATAGTTCAAATAATTTTGGTATGCAATAGGATTAGTCGTATATTACATGTCTTAGATACCAAAGTAAGTTGGCCTATCATAGATAGGGCCACATACAAAATCAAAAGTCATATGATTGAAAAAACTATAAAGTATAAGTGGAGGTTCTTTATCATTTCTAGGTCTTTCTCTTATCAAAACCCAATGTTGTAAAAAACTGTTAGGACGGTCATCAAGACATAAGAGATGTAAGACCACTGTAATTTTCAAGTAATTGGCTTACGTAAAGTTTTTTAGCCTTTTAAGCAATTAAAATATCAAAACGCCTAGATGGCCTACCACGCTTAATTAGTTGACTTAATATTACAAATAGATCGAATTTGATATATTTGTCTGCCGTTACTGAAAACACTTTCCAAACCTAATTAAAGTCCCTATACACATACACACCAATAACCTTATCTTTCCATTCCCATATATTCTAAATTAAAAAATACTAAAACCACATTAAAAAAAACTCCTAGATGCTACGCGGTAGTCCACCCGGTCAACACTAACGAAGTATTTTCTAAACCCTGATCTTTTTAATCCTTAAATAAATGATCTACACATCATAACACAATCTCTCCACCAAATCACATCCTATCACCAATGCATCTTATCTCTTCTAAGCACCAAGTATAAGATTAATGTGTATACAATAACTTTGGAAAATTCAACTTGATTATTTGAAAATGCGGCTTTATCCCATAAAAAATAAATCCCAACTCACTTTTCATTGCTCATAAATCATAAGTTTCATTTATGAAACAGTCAACCAAACAAGAACCCCTCTCTCCAAAAGAAATTCTTTGGAAAATCACAAAAATAATCAAACCTTATAATATAGTTTTAAAGGATTGTTTGGGGATATTAATGTTGGCTAAAATTTGACTATCATTGACTCATTGATGACACAATCAACAAATCGCAAAGCAAGCATAAAAATCTCGATCAAGAGTGGTCATGGTTCTACAATATAATTTAGTATTTAAGAATGTGTGGGTCGTGTCCACATAAGTAGATCACACGAAGTTTTTCAATTTTGGTTAAATACATTAGTCTAAAGTTACTAGATAACACCTAATTGAATAGATTTAAGTTGGTTGTACAAAAATTTGGACTTGAGTGTAATAAGTCCAATCTCGAACTTCATAACAATAACATTAAATGAACATATTAACTAGTCCACATAGTTATATCTAGTGAAGATTTTCAATTTTAGTAATCTATCGGTCTAAAATTACTAGATACAACCTACTCAAATAGATTTACGTTGGTTATACATAAATATAGACTTGAATGTAATTAATCCAATGTCAGACTTAACAATAACATTAACTGAATATATTAACTACAAGATATAAGAATCTAACTTAGGCTTATACATAATTCAAGGTGAATTTCGAGTCATTTTGCCTCTCTTAAATGTGCTAAAGAAACAAGTCAATAACCTTTATTATTGTCTAAAACAGCTAGATGAGATCAAGATGTATAATCATATTATAATCATATTCTTATTTTTAGTAACATATTTATTGTGGTTAGGAGCTAGGAAGTATGGACACTTCTATTTGCCCGTGTCCGGCACGTATTGGACATTTGGACACTCCACCGGATACACTTGCTGACACACTTAGGCCATGTCCGTCTATATTGGACATGTCTAACACTTCTAAATAGCATGCGGGGTTAAATATCTTTCATGATGGACTACTAAAAAGAGCAAATATCATTTCTCAATAGTGTAAGGGATTAAATCTTTTTTCATGACAGGACTACAACTAGAAAAGGTAAATGTATATATTGAAAATCAATATATAAAACTAAATGTATATATTGATGCTCGGATATATGAAAATCGGCTCCAATTAAAAAAGTTAATATTTTGTTTGTTACACTCTTATGGATTGTATTCATGTGTTTTACTATTAGTTTTACATATGTATTTGTTTATGCTTAAAAAGACTTACGGTTTTGGACAAAGTTATAACCATTGTTTTATTTTATCATGCTTTTAAGGTTGTATTAATACATAAAAAATTTATTTTACTTATAATTTACTATATTTTGTTTAATATATATAATTAAATATATAGATAAATAATGTAGGTGTGTGCTTGTATCCTCCTTTTTACGAACTTCTTGTGTTTGTGTCTCAGTCCGTATCCGTGTTCATGCTTCAAAGGTTAGGAGTCGAGTATTAAAAAAAAATCAAAGGATCATATAAGATAATCCTCATATTATCATAGCAAAGTCCTACATATATACTGCCTAGAATAGGCCACTAAGAAAGATTCATAGAAGACTAGCTCCCTGGATGACTCCTCATCCATCCCTACCTACTATCTGCGTACTCTAATCAATTACCGCAATTCACAAATTGTGTGAATAGAATCAATCAGACCTTCACTAAAAGCAAGATTGATGGAAAAATAAGACTAATGGGAAAGGTAGGAACTGTGTTGTGGCTTTCGAGATGCATAGTGGAAGGCTTGGGGGGCAGGTACTAGATTTTTCCCCTTTTTCTCCTTTTAAGGATGAAAATTGCAAATTCTCATTTCCTTTTTTTATAGAAAAAGAAGCAAGAGAAGAGAACTCTTGTCATAGGCACTGTAATCAACATACATGAATGCTTAGCCTATTTACTATAACTTCTTGATCATTTAAAGTATGGACAAAGTTTCTGGTTGCAAATAGTATCGTATCATACAATTTTAGAAAAGTAGGTGCTTCCAAATATCTTAATGCATTCATATGTCTGAGACAACAAAAACTAGAAACTAGGACATGTTATTTGGCAAAATATGTAACAAGAAACATAAGACTGTGTTTAAATTGTCCTCCAAGAAACTTAAGACCCAGCTTGCATTTAGATTGAGAGACCAACTAATTTAAATTCTGATGGTGAATGGGATCTTGGCTACATTCCCCAATTTAACCAAATGAGGCAAGAAGACATTTTCAATCGATAAAATCATATAACTTCAACAGATAAAAATAAAGAACTGAAATTGGTTTCCACAAAAAGAAAAAGAAAAAAACAGATAATGTCGACAAGCTAAATCCAATAGCAAAGAGGGCCATTCCTTTTTCAAAACTGCCTTCTCTCTGACTAGGTTGTTGTTTCTCAGAATAGATAAATCATCCTTCAGCATTAAGTATATTTTTAATTAATATTACACCTCTTGTAATCTCTGTGAAATCATTAAGTGTGTTCAAAATGTAAGCATGTAACCATATTCCATATATAAATTGCGTGATTATACGATAGTGACAGCACAACTAGATCTGCTTTTAACCTTCTTCATAATTAAATCAAGAGCAATATTTACATCTTCCCACTTTCTCTCCAACTAAAGACATTCTAAGGAAATTGGCACCCAGATTATATTTGAAGGGGGAAGACCCACTCACTCAACTGCATAACTAACAAAAGCTTGTATAAATGTAAACTCCTCGTGTAATAAAACCAATAAAACCACTCACAAAGGATTTTTTGATAGAATGTTGCACACTGATACCAACCATTACAAAAATGAATACATTAGAAGCAGAGCCAAACCCCTTAAAACAGTTCACCCTAGCAGCATACAAATTTAGTACTCCCATAATTCTGCTGACTTGCTCTCAAACAGTACCTTTCTATTCATGACGCCAGAAACAAAATTAATTACGAGCAGTCACATCAAGACCATGTAAAAATATCTATCTTTAGCTCGTAGAGATTCCACAATTCTACTATCGTTAATCACAAGAAAATTCAGTATGATTATAACTCGAAAGTCCAGCAGAATCCCGAAACCCTAATTAGCAGCAGGGACTCCAAGAATGATTCGCTTAAAATTGAACCGAAATTTTGCAACAAAATTATAAGGAAAAAAAAGCATCAAATGAGAATTTTGGGAACGAAGCCCTACCTGCTCTTTACTTTGCGATCGAAACAAAGCGAAAGGAGAAAAGGCTAATAAAGACGAGGCGTCAAAGCGCAAAGATCTATTGAATTGGACAAAGAGAGCGAACAACGATGGGAATAAAACAAAGGAGAAAGCAAACGATCGAAAGGACAACGATAACAAATCGATGAGTGATTCGCAAATGAGGCGTGAAATTACCCGAATTGATGCTGAAACCCTAGAAACGCCGCATCAAATTTGAGCTCTCACGCCTTAACGCCTCGCTTTCTCCTCGATTTCGCCTCTCTCTCAAATAAAAAAAGGCCTCGCTTTCTGAATTCTGAAGAGCCAGCTCCCCTCTCCCTCTCTCTCTACCCCTTGCCTTGTTTCTGTTTTAATTCCGTTTTAATTCTCATAATAATTTAATGATTTTTATTTCCACATACAACCCTCTGCTGTGCGGTACTCGCAGAAGAGGCCCGTCGCAGTGTGGGCCAGGCCACGTGCAGGAAGCATGACATGAGTCCCGTGTCAGAGGTCCCTACCGCGGGTGTCAAAGAGGGTCGCTAGCAGATGCAGTGCCCCTAAAACAAACGCTTTCAGTGAATGGCGAATTCTCAACATGATCGCGCGATCCTGATACAACACCACGCAGCATTCTTAGCAAATGTAAATCGACAAGCGTGTGACCAAGGATCGACTTGGAGGAATTGCTGTCCGCTGTTTTGCACGCGGCAAATAGAGAGGTGTCCAGTAACATAAAAGGTTTTTGTGTTCTGGGGCCCACGCTTTTTGCCATACTTCCTTCTGTTAAGGTGTAAATGCAGAATAATAACAGGCATATTCCTGTTGGTCAACCTTTTCGGATTCGGGTCTGTTATCTGTTTGCATTTTCTTTGCCCGTGTTTTCCAATACAGAAAGTTAGCAAGATAAGATTTCAGAGTAACATGTTGATTTTGTGTCAACTCTCTGCATCTGTATTTAATCTAAAAACCTTTAACAGTTAAACGAGTTTATTGACGCATACTGCATGGGATCAGCATGTGTTATGATTATTCGGTCATCTGAAAATACTTTTAGTTGTCTTAAAAAATTGGGGAATATGCAGCCATCCAAGACAAATTGATAAGAAATGTAAATAAATTTTATAAGAAATTATCCGTCCAAGTTATATGCATCCAATCAAAATGAATTTAGCAAACTCATTAGTGCAATTAAAAAAAGGAATTAAATTTGTTGCATTTTAAAAAGGAATTTAAGAAAAAATTTATGAAAATGTTAGTTTCCATCTGTGCCATCCTTGAAACCTTTATACTCACGTAGAAAAGAAAGCATCCAATTTACATAAAAACTTCACAAAATACCCCAACCATGCCATATAATTCGGCATCCGAGAACAAACATGCAAAAAGCATCTAACGCTTTAATATCCAAAATTGTGATTAACCAATTTTCTATAATTCCATGGTCATATTCAGCCTGTAGCTATCAAATCCTACAGCCCCACCATTTCTCTTCATGATGAAGATAATTTCGTTATAGATGAAAGTTTCTTGATATTCTATTGTTCATAAAATTTCATATAATTAAAAAGCATTGATTGTATATATATATTTTGTCAAGCAAAATAAGATATATAGTGATCAAAAATTTATTATGTTCATTGCACACACAAAAAAGAAGATGATAATTCAATAATGTTCGGTGCATTATACACAGAAATAGTAAAGGTACTTAGAGTTAAAAAAAATTGCGACAAGGCATTTTAGTATTAAAGTAGATATAAACTTCATGACATTATTATTCTGCAATATGGCTTTACGTTTATCTAAACATGGAACATGATAATAGAATTATATGTAGACAGTATATTATTCTAGCCTTTTCCTTTTAAAAACAAATACCAGAATCAACCCCCCCCCCCCCCCCAAAATAAGGAAATACCGGACTTGCCCTTCCCGCCTACAGCTCTAAAGAATTTTACAGTGAACACAACATTGCTCAAAACAAACTACACAAGTTGATTAGTCAGACAATATTAAAGAATTTAACAAAAGAGGCATAGTCCAGCAGTATTACTTCCTTTCCAAAGTAAGGTCACTGTTTCAAGTCCTGAGGCTCGCATCCGAAAAACCAAAAGATAAATATTAAGAGAATCTGCATGGTTTTAAGCATCCTCGGCTCATATTCCCCCAGACAAAATCCCTTGAACAACAAAGTACAATAAAAACTTCAGATACTATATTAACCGTTGTATAAATATATCAATAACAACAGCAACAGAACTTTGCTGTGGCACCTACTAAAAAAGCTATACCGGCCTCATCAATGGCTCATTGCTTGCTCGTTAGAAGGCGAACAAGAGACATGCTACCTTGGGATCTTCCTCTTCCCACTGCAGTTACCTTACCCCTGCACTCCTGTTGAAACTAAAAATTACATAACGACTTCGGATAAACAGTTGAAGAACCTAAATATCCATATATGAAAGATGACTTAAACTATTCAACTATAAGGATAGCAGAACTTGTAATGCTTCAGACTTATGAATGTCAATCACCTATCATATATTATGTGATTCCAGCGCACCAAAACTCCAAAGTTGAGGTAAGGGTTGAGAGGATTATTATTTTTTTAGCGTTACATTCTATGGAAGTTTGAGTGTCTTTCTAGGGGACCAAAATCTAGGGTTTAGTGCAGTAGTATTACCTTTCTAATCAATTTGCTTAAATCATGCACTCAGTTGAATTTGAAGTTAGGTGGTTCTCTTTTCTTTTCTTTTTTTCTAACCCAAAAAAAAGTTAGGTGGTTCTTATACCATCTGAAAGTGCCTACAACTGGATTAGAACTCCGAAAATATTGGTGACAGTTCAGGTATATATATTAATACTCTAACATGGAGAAAAAGACAACTTTTGGAGCCCGAAACAAGAAGCCATTTTCTGGAGGGATCCATGGATCAATGGACAAGGAAAATCAAATCAATCATTTTACGAATTAGAAAAATCTGAATACAGAAGTTTCAATCCGATCTAAACCTTAAGGTGTACAATATAGAGATAATAAAAGGTATTGATCACCACTAGAAGCTGATTTGTAACTTTGCAGGTGGGGAACAAGTGTTTAATATTTGTTGGGAAACACTAGACATGTGAATTAGGTTATGATGATGGTACAAGTTTATAATATAAGTTCTTGAATATGTTTATGACTTAGCAATTTAATTTGAAGATATTATTGGTGCTGGACAGAGAAAATAATTTATTAAATGCTCTGTTAAGTGTTAACGATCCTGAATTTTGATATAAAACAAAAGAGAATAGGAGAAAGCCCTATTTATTTTAAGGACGTGGAGGTTTCCAGTGGCACTCGAGAGAAAAAAGAAGGAAAAAAACAGAAATTCAGTTGAATTCGGTGGCACACCTTTGTATCTTCAGACTCCATATCAAGACCACTAAACTCCTTCAGTAGCAAGGCTGACGCTGGCAGCAATCTCCTATGTATGAAACAGAAGTACAATTAGTCGAGTACTTGATTTCTTTATAATTAAAGGTACAAATGGGATCAGCTTCAGCCAGTAATACAGCCAGCTTCTGCATGATGATTGCAAAGGCAAACTCAGGATAGTGGATAAATTAATGTGGTAAACTACAAAAACCAAGCAAACTTCTACTAACTTTTACTAAATAAATATCATGCGGCAACAGAAAACTTGAGTTGCTGACCTTTTGGGTTTCTCTGTTTTTAATGATTTAGTGGAAGAGGCATGCTTTCCCTTTTTCGGAAGTTGCTGCAATTGGGACTTGTCGATTTCTTTAATATCTTCTACAAGCGATACTTTCAGCTCTGGCTGCTAGAAAGCAAGGGAAAATGTCATGTCGAAACAATCTAAGCAATAAGAAATAAGAAAAATATTGCAAACAATACGTCAATGCGACATCATTACCCTTGAACAATTACTATATGAATTTTCATTGCAATGTCTTTTCAACTTAGTTACTACCTTGTTAGTACATAAATTCAAGCAGGCAGAAATACCTTGGAGTGCATAACTGTGTATCAATTATAGACTTAAAACCATGGAATTGAAGTGAATGTACAAGATTATTCTTGAAGAACTAACCTCAATAACTTTCAAGTTTGATTCCTGCTCATGAACCATCCCTCTCTCAACTTCTTCTACATGATGAGAATTAGAAAGATGAACCAAAGGATATAAGCGTATTCCTGTGAGGTAATGATTCTATAACTTACAAGATTGAGGGAGCATTTAAAAAGGATCACTAAGCAACGGAATACATCTCCCTGCTGTGATATATATTTCCATTTCCCCTCATTCAAACTACATACACTAAACAAAGAACACTACTTGAAATGAAAAAGAAAGCATATCCAAGATGCAATAATGATGAACCTGTTAAATTTGAATGGTGTAAGGAGTCATTTTCTCCGCCTTTGAATCCTTCATCATCTTCAGATATATGCTTAGATCCTTGGAAGCTTTCTTCCTAATGATAAAAAAGCTTTGGCATGAATGTAGATTTACTAATTGACAGTTTACAAGAGTAACCAAACAAGATGAAAGACAATTCACTTCTTAATATATGAATTAAGTGTGTAATCATACCTCATCTATCAGATCTGCGGTGACTCCCACTGATAACAATGAATAAGCAGTATCAGAAGATCCTGCCTGGAATAAAAATTCCACATGATAAGATATGGAAACCAAAAAACATAGATTTGGAGGATTACAAGTTTACAACACCACCATTGATTAATAGAGTAGATAAAATCTGCATAGTTGCTATTGAAAATGAACTCAGATGAGTATTTAACCTTTTCCAAAAGTAATGTGCTATACCCATCTAGTGAAGATAAACTGTGCGCGCAATTTTCCGTCTGATCAGACATGGCTATGACATCAGAATGCTCAATGCCTCCTATGAAAATCGTGCCCATATGAAATAAACATAATGAGACACAAAGACTAATAATAACAAACATAAGATGAACAGCATGAATTAAATATGTTGATTAAACCTCTAGAACTTCGACCACATCTCCCTGTCACCCTACAACTATCCATCTCAACTAGGTGTCCACTGCAGTGACCATTTCCAGGAAACCTTTGGCAGTCTTGTTGTATATGCTGTTAAATCATCATATATAGTTTTCATTTTTTTATCAGGAAGACAGAAAAATAATGAGTGAATGCTTGTTACATTGCATCGTGTTCTTGCAAAAATAATACCATTTACCTCACTCGTTGAACCATCTCCGACATTGCTACATGAACCCACAGCAACAGAAGTTACTAACTGGAAAGAAATTGAAAGGTGTGATCCCAAAAGTCATACATCGCCACCAGAAAGAAATATGACATAAGGGAAGGTGCTCTGGAAATGAGTAATTACTATTTCCTTTAATTTTTTACTAAATGATACCATGCTGGAAACAATGGCGGAACACTAATAGAAAAAATCTGGGCATCAATGAGAATTAACCTTTTTATCTTCCTTGGATAGAGTATATTCTGGTGAATAGTCCTTTGTCGCGTCTTCATAAGCGGCTTCTACCAGACAAGTGTCAGTTCAAACAGATGAGTCCCTGTTACTGACTTAAGTAAAGCAATAAACAAGCACAGAGGAAAGAAACAGGAAACGAAACCTGCTGAATCTAAATCAGATGGGATCTTGACACTACAATTAGATAGAGATGCAGATTCAAAATGCTCATGGGGATGTTCAACCTCTGGGAGGCTTTCATCTATCTGATCCACTGGTATGTCCTGAAATATTATTGGATTACGTCAATAAGGTAGAAAATACATGGAAAGAAACATCAAAAGGATGCCTCTATATGTGCACAAATTCATCATTGGAGATTTCCAGCTAAAGATAAACAATATCAAATTCTAATGTATGTATTGAGCGTGGCAGGCTGACAGCTAGAAGGAATTTCTGATATTAAACTAAATTAAGGATGTAATTGGTTCGCTAATTGCAACATTCCACTCAAGAATCAGTGCATCACATTCCATGAATATAATGGTCATGCATCAAATTCATAGAGAATTTGAATGACTTGTTTTGTATAGTTTAACAACCCTGGCGATAGGTTGTGGTTGAGAGCCTGAGGCTTATTTCGTTGGAATTTTTTTTGGCAAGAAAATACATACCCGCCTACCATCGGAGGAATCTCAATTCAACCAAAAGCCAAAAATGTGCAGATACGAATCCAACACATCAGAGATAACTAATTACACTTATGCCTTAAGTAGAAATTATAACGGAAGCAATTGCGGACCTTAATACCGATCCTGAATGCTAACAGTCATTGAGGTTAGACCGACAATTGTTAGCTCAGGCAAACTTTTAAAATTCATTCCTTACAAAGTACTTGAAAACCAAGGTATTTCCATAGATAATTGTGGTCGCTCTAATCCACCTGCTTCCTGATTTTTCTTAATTGGCATATAGTTAAGTAAGATGGTAGTGCATGTGTACAGCCCTAGCACTTGTATGAAACGAATGAAATAGTGAAATGTAAAAATACATTCAAACTAGCAAATAAGGGATCATACATTTACTTTATAAAAGATTGTATGTATTAATTCTTTTGAAATAAACATAAAGAAAATAAGGATCAAATATCATAATCATCATCATAATAATAATAATCATAGTCTAAGCCTTTTCCCATCAAATGACATCGGCTATGAAGCAAGGCTTTATGAAACATTTGTAAAGGTTACAGAATTGATTGTCAACCTGATATCAGACCTCTTCTAATTAGTAACAAATCCCTAGACACATAAAATTATGAACTAGTGAGGGTCTTGCATAAATGCTCGGTCGAATTCCTAAAAATCACCAAGATTGTACGAGAAAGCCTTGAAGGGTAAACATCATATACTTGTTATTAGGAACTTTTATTGTTCCAAGTAGGATGGATTTGGGTAATATACAGGACATGGTACAATCAGAATTCGTCGATTCATGATTTTCCACAAGTCCAGGATAGGGATAGTTGGGATACACTAAT
This sequence comes from Agapanthus africanus, assembly GCA_030015575.1. NCBI lineage: Eukaryota > Viridiplantae > Streptophyta > Magnoliopsida > Asparagales > Amaryllidaceae > Agapanthus > Agapanthus africanus. The sequence continues at coordinate 941,363,451 of CM057338.1, read as the reverse complement.
GTCTATGACACACGCACATGCTCACACATGCGCGCGAGCACAAATATAAAAGAAGTTATCATTTTAACAAATATAAACTCAGAATATATAAATTTCATTAGTCTAAGAATGCAAACAACAGTTGTTAGTGTATGAGTTATTGACGCATGTTTGCTGCATCTAGAATACAATACAAATTTGAACATGTGTCAAAAAGATTCCCACAAGTATGGATTAGATAGGGAATACAAATAGAAACAAATGTAACAAATCAAATACAGTTTCGTCACCTCGATGAAGAATACAACATAGGATCTAACAATAAGGTCGCGTTGATAAAGCTAAGAGCCGAACAAAACACACTCCAAAACTACAAACAATTAAAACAACTAACACGTTACATGTATCCAAAATGAAAAAGGGTAAAAAGTACAAAAATATATAAAAGAATAGGAAAGGCAAAAAAACTAGGGTAAATTGTCAAAAAAAAAACCAAACACTTTTTTATGTTGTCAAAAAAACCCGGCCTCGAAAAGTTAGTCAAAACCCCTCTAAAAAAAATTTTAGTTGTCAAGAAACCTCTTAACTGTGATATCTAGTAGTTGCTTGCTATATCTAATTTCCTATGATCTCTAAGCAGTAGCCAGCGATATCTAAACAGTTGCCTATGATGTCTAAATCGTTTCCTACGATATATAAATAATTTGTATAAATTGGTTAGATATAACAAGCTATTATGTAGATACTGAGAGAAAATTTTCTAAACGGCTTTTGACAACCGTTTCAAGCCAGAGGGTTTTTGACAGCGGAAAAAAGTGCTTGGGGTTTTTTGACAATTTATCCATGTTAGAGATAATGTGTGATAAAATAGTTGGATTTTCTTATTAGATCCAAACCCGTATCCATAAACTCTAGTATAAATTTATATGTATTCCTCCATAAATTAGCTAATAAAAAGAATTCTATTTTTTCTTAAATTCCTTGTCATGGCATCAAAGCCTTATTTCGCCAAACCCTAACCGCCGCCAACAACAAACCTTAACCGCACCACCGCACCAGAACTCACCTCCAGATCCTTATCATCACGCACCACCGCACCGGATCTCAAACCACCGCACCAAATCACCGCACCTGATCGCACCACCGCACCAAATCACCGCACCATAAAGCTGATTAGTGGCGGGCATGAATCTCAAGGCCTTTATTATTTGAATACAAATGATATTTATTCTTCAGATTTCGCAGCTTTATCCTCATCAGTTTCCCCTCTTCAACTCCACTATCTGATGGGTCATCCCAATTTGAAGGTTCTTCAAGATTTCTTCTCGCATCTTAGATCAATAAAATCACTTGATTGTGGGTCGTGCCAGTTTGGTAAACATTATCATGCATCAGTCGTATATTGAACCATTTTCATTTAGTGTATTCAGACATTTGGAGTCCCTTCAATGGGCCACCATATTTAGGTTTTAAATATTTTGCCATATTTATGGATGATTTTTCTCGTATCACTTATTTGTACTTGATAAAAAATCGCTCTTTAAGTAATATATTTCGTGTTTTGCATCTGGAAATTCAAAACCAATTTGGAGTGTACATCAGACGTTTTGCTCATATACCCCTCACCAAAATAGGGTTGCTGAAAAGAAAATATGTCATTTATTGAAATTTGCTCGTTCTTTATTGTTTCATATGCATGTTCTCAAAAAGTACTGGAATGATGATGTTTTAACGGCATGTTATCTTATTAATTGTCTATCCACTCCTACTTTGGGAGGAAAATCTCATGTTTTGTTTCCAGGGATTTCACTTTTTCCACTACCTGCTAAAGTGCTCGGCAGTGTATATTTTATTCATAGACTTGCTTCTGGACAAGATAAATTGGATCATCGTGCCATTAAATGTGTTTTCATAGGGTACTCTTGATTTCAAAAAGGCTACAACTGCTTTGACCCTATATTGAAATAACATTAGGTTTCACCATATATCACTTTTTTGACAATTTACCATATTTTTCTCCATCAAGTAAATCCTCTACTGAACCATCCCTAATGTCTCCTGATTATTTACCTTTTGTGGATGTTGATTTGAGTCCTGAAGAACCGCAGGTTATTCCTACCACACCACCAGTTAATCGTTTTTATTCACTAAGGTCACGAATACAGCAAGATACTCAATCAGCTCCACAACTTGTAGATTCCACACAAGCTCCACAATCTGACCTCAATCTTCCTATTGCATTAAGAAAAGGTACACGCTCTTGTACTCCTCATTCCTTATCGAATTTTGTTCATTACTCACAATTGTCATTCAGGTATCGGTCCTTTGTATCCTCATTCTCATCCACTTCCTTACCTGGTTCTTTAAATGAAGCTTTGGGTCACCCTGGCTGAAAAAGGTTATGGAGGAAGAGATGGAAGCTATGTATCAGAATGGTATGCGGGATTTAGGTCATTTACCGTCTGGTAAATAATTAGTTGGATGTCGTTTGGTGTACACTATTGAATATCATCCTCACGGGACTATTGAGCAGCGGAAGGCTCGTCTTGTTATTAAAGGCTATACACATACATATGGAATTGATTATGCAGAGACGTTTTCTTCAGTATCGAAGTTTTCGTCTGTGCGCATTCTGATTTCTTTAGCAGCAAATTTGAATTGGCCTTTATATCAATTGGATATTAAGAATGCACTTCCCTACGGTGACCTTGAAGAAGAAGCATATATGGACCAACCACCTGGTTTCGTGGTTGAGAGGGAGACAGGTAAAGTATGTAAACTGCGAAAAACTATATATGGGCTCAAGCAGTCTTTTCGGGCTTGGTTTGATAGATTCAATGTCGTGCAGGAATTTGGTTTATATCAATGCAAGAGTGATTATACTGTTTTTACACATTCTTGAAGGAAAGAGAATTATATTAGTAGTGTATGTTAATAATATCGTTATCAGTGGAGATAATGCTGACGGGACTGTTTTTCTTAAGAAATTTCTCCAACATCACTTCCATACAAAGAACTTAGGTTTATTGTGATATTTCTTGGAGATTGAGCTTGCACGCTCTCCATAAGGTATTTGCTTGTCTCAAAAGAAGTATGTCCTAGATATTTTAAAAGATACTGGACTTTTGGATACCAAACCCATTGATACACCAATGGATTCTAATATGAAACTCTATGATGATCGAGAAGAATTATTAGAAGATCTCAAAAGGCACCGTCGATTGGTTGAGAAGCCTAATTATTTTAAGATAAAAAGATCCGACATCTCTTTTATCGTGAGCATGGTGAGCCAGTTATGGATTCTCCAAGAGAGCCTCATTGAAGGGCAGTTATTCGTAATGTTCGCTATTTGAAGAATTCACATGATCAAGGGTTAATTTACCGCAATCATAGAGATGTTCAACAATTGATGGGATTTTGTGATGCTGACAGGAAGTGATCTCCTACTGATAGAAGGTCTACTAATGACTATTGTACCTTCCTCAGCGGTAATCTTGAATCATGGAGAAGCAAGAAACAATCAGTTGTGGCTAGATCAAGTGCGAAGGCTGAATACCGTACTATGGTTCATACTACGTGCGAGTTGATTTGGATAACTAACCTATTAAGCGAGCTTGGATTTCAAATTCATTGCCATATTCCTCTCTTTTGTGACAATCACAATCTATATTTCGTCTAATCATATTTTTCATGAGAGAACAAAGCACATTGAAGTTGATTGCTATTTTGTTCGGAAAAAGGAGAATGGATATCTTAACCCTCAATACATTGCAAGCAAGGATCATGTAGCAGATATTTTCATAAAGGCATTGGAAAAAACAAGAATTGAATTTTTATGTAACAAGCTAGGTCTACATGATATGTATGCACCGGCTTGCGGGGGAGTGTTTGAGATAATGTGTGATAAAGTAGTTAGGCTTTTGATATTCGATCCAAACCCGTACCTGTAAACTCTAGTATAAATTTACATGTATTCCTCCATGATTAGTTAATAAAAAGAATTCTATCTTTTTCCTCAAATACCTTGTCAACCCAAAAAACTATGGTATAATCCAAAGATATTTCATTTTTTCAAGGTCGAAAAACTGAATTTGTGAAAATGGAGAACCATTAAATTTCTGGTGAATAGTGTTCAAAAAGATTAAAGTTAATATTAGTATTAAGAAGATGCCATAACTATGACCTTAAGCTGACAGCAGACAACCTTCAAGATCTCCATTGCAATCCATAGTTCAGATATTAATTTTTATAGGCATTTGGAGGAACAATAAGCTACAAGATGGATATGAATTAGGTTCTAAACTAAGCAAAAACATTATATGCGTAACTATATACCTGATGACTCTGGACTTCTAAGCCTCCACTTGGCAAATTTGAGTGCACATCATCTTTATAAGTCGATATCTGAAAACAAAGTACTCTCAGAGACAGGTGTTTTCCTACTAATAACAAAACACACAACAGTGGAATTAAGAAACAGCTGTTACAGTATGACTTGTGCTCAGTATCAAGATTTTTTCTAAACATGGAATCAAATATAGCAACTTATGGAGCGCGATGAAAACAAAAAGGGAAAAAACAACCTTCTGCCTTTCCAGTACGAAAGAACGTCGCTCCACTAAAAAACGAAATGCACTTTTGCTATCACCTGAAAGTAAAACCAAAAGAAATTGCTGGCATTTTGGTCTGAATACACTACCTGCTATATTTCAGAAAACTGCTGCCAGACAAATAACTTGTACAGGGCTTTCAGGATCAAGCTTCAAAAAACTCAAAACAAAATATTCAGGCTAAATGTAAACCTGTTATATCACCATCGAGTAGAATCCCTTTAAGTCCCAGGTCTTCACTGTCATTTACTGTCAGTGCAGAAGTTTCAGGACTCTGACAAATAGGCTGTAGTAAGGCAAAGTATATTCGTTAGTATCTCCATGAGAAATGCATCTTCTAGCTACATGGTATATGTACATATCTCAGCATACTTGTAGCGGTATTATTGAGAGAATCAATTGCAGGCTTAAAGTTCAATTAGTAACCAAAGCAGTTCCAATGATGATGCTAATCAACTCGAATACGGTGTCTAATAGATATGTTTCCGGCAAAGGAATTAAAGAGAATACTTAACGATGGACCTTAAGATAAGACTAAGACTAACACAAGGTTAAATACAGAAGTGTAATATAAGCAAGACTGATCACTGAATCTGGATTGATGAGCTGTGTATGGCTCATAGAATATCTGTCAAAATTATATTTAAGAGCAGATATCATTGGATTCAGATGCATAGCAACTATGGTAGAAGCTTTATATATACATCTCATAACTTGTAACCCAAATTGACCATGAAAAGTGTGTATCTTTACTATTATAATACAAAAAACAAGGGGGGCATATGGCACTTCCAAATTCAATTTCAAAAAGCAAAAAAGTAAGAAAAATCCTTTATTATTAGCCACCTTTTCTCTTTATTCCCATTTTGCAAATAAAAAAGGGAGAATTTCCGTATCATAACGTCCTTTTTACTCTCACCATAACCACTTACTCCTTTCTATAACTACTCCATCCTCTTTTTCCGCATGCATCGCATGAGCCTAGAGTCTAGTATAAATAAGAGTAAATTGCACAGCATACACAGTGGCCCATGTACCTCAGATAGCACTAATACCACCTCAAATACTTTATTAGAACAAACGCCCCTTCTGTTCATCCATTAAAACCCTGAAAAACACTCAAATTCTATTCGAAACAATACATGCGTATTGTAGAGTTAAATTAGACAATCAGTTGAATTTGTGTTTTTAAGGGTTTTGGTCCATGAACTGAGTGGGTGTTTGTCCTAAAAAATTGCTTGAGGGTGTATAAGTGCTATATGAGGCAAACTATAAATGTGTTTTGTGCAATCAACCCTATAAATAATTGATACTAGATTACTAAATAATCAATACTAGAGAAACAAGTAAAACAAGAATGAAATGAGAATTATTAGATCACTTCAGCCTGTTAAGTCTCACCATTGGAGTAATATTATAAACAAGTGCTGCATCAGCATTCTTCGGATCAACAGGCTCAGGAGACGGAATTGCTGGCTCATTTGAGGAAAGAGAAAATCGATCATGCACTTTAGGCCTACTATTTTCTTCATCAGAAGAATGTTTATGGCATGAACAATGTGACCTTAATTCCCTCAACTCGTTCTTCAGTTCCATAACTTGATGGCTCTCCTTTCCAAGGGTTTCTTTAAGACAATGAACTTCATTTTCTGATTCCTGTTGGAAATATAAAATCACTAAAATATTGATAATATAGGTGTTTGTATATGGCCAAAACTACTTCATTGACATGAACAGAGGCTAATAGCATCTCCAAAACATTAATGGCAAAAATATCAAGAATGATAATGACATTAGTTAGCAATTGAAAATGATACAGCAGTATGAAGAGAACAGCAAACCCAGATTTCAGCTTAGACAACATTTTAATTTTTAGAAAGTAAAGAACAGACTAACATCCCAGGAAACAACACAAATAACCAATGATATATACATGTAAGATGCACGTTCAATTGATGAAAATACTGTAGTTAGTAGTTTAGAAAGTAAAGAACAGACTAACATCCCAGGAAACAACACAAATAACCAATGATATATACATGTAAGATGCACGTTCAATTGATGAAAATACTGTAGTTAGTAGTTACTGCAGCACAAAAGATTCCTATACTGCATATAAGTTGGGCATTGCTCTAAATATTTTAAACCCAAGAAAGCTTTATATGTAAACTTACATACTATAGTAATTAAATAAGTCATGTTTAAGAAAATCATTATGAGATGCAATATGCATATGCTTAAGTACTTACCTCTATAAAATATTTATGAAGAGTTAGAGGAAATCGAAATTCAGTGGCATTAAAGATAGGTGTAAATGTTTATATTAGAGATATCAGTTTCATACTTTCATGATTACAATAGAAGTTCATGCAATTAATTGGTGAACAAAGTCACAAAAGTTGGTAAAGAATTATTTTAAATTCATTATATATGGTTGAGAATGCTATGAACATGAAGCTACCATATAAAATGTAGTGAAGTCATAAAAATACCAAGGTTAAGGGAAACATATAGATATTTGATCCATTTTAGAATATGAACCAGTTTAATTATAATGTTAAATAGAAAAGGATATTGTTGCCTACTACCTCAAGCTTATCCTTGTACTGCTTCAGTATGCTCCATAAAGCCTTGGAAAATTTCCTCATCACTTCATCATTCCTTTTTATCCTTGCCAGCTCAACTTGGAGCTCTCTATTCAATTTTGCATCAAAATGCTCAGTGTTGGGAGATTCTGAGGACATGTTTGAGGTATGTCGTGCTTCAATTTCTAAGAGTACAGAGTAAAGTCGAAGTTATTTGAAACAAGAAAACAGTATAAGTTAAGAACTGACAATTCCAAAATAAAAATATATAAATTAAGCCAGATTCCAATCAAAATAGTAAACAAAGAGTTGCAACAATATTAAAAGTTGAGAAAAATGCTTCAAGAACCTTTCTCAAGCCCACCACATACATCACTTCTCGCATGAACCTGAAAAAAAAGAATGTGCAATATTACAAATTCTTTGGTAGCATGAAGTTACATTGCATATACTGGTAAGATCCCAAAACAAAATAAAGCTAGAAGAGGACTTCCTCAAATACTTGAAAGTGCAATCACAATATTAGAAATCCATTTCTCTATCTTCAACTTTCAATAAGCAAAAAGTTTCTATTTCATGCATTTTAATTGCTAAACCATAAATCTCTCAAGACACATACAGAAAGATCAAATGCTATCTGGAAAGAAATTTTAAAAAATATATCTTATAATTAAATGATAGTTTCTTCATTGCTGATTTCTTTAGGTGTCTTCTTGTCCTCTCCTTCATGTTTTTTGTAATTAAATCAGTTTTACAGATTAATTTGTGGGTGAGGGTTATGTATGCAATGGAAGGAAACCAAGAGACATGACTGGTAGTAGCAGACAGTAGCAATACTGGTACTATGATGCAGTTTTAGGTATTACATCTTCAAATCTCTCACAAGGATGCAAGAAGTTAAATACTTTTTTAAATAAAATTGGAGACAGTGAAAACAAGGATTAATGTTAGATATGGACATTGAGCAGCATACCAAGATATGACTTAAGATTCGGTTAAAGACATGCTGAGGGAATTATCGAACCACAAGTTGCAATGCAGGTGGTTCCTAATTCCTAATACCAGATACATCAATAGAGCCCTAAATCCTCTTAGACAGAAGATATGTTATTTTAGAAACATTCATTAACAGCACCCTCAGGTATTTCATATAATTATGTGGACATTAGCAAGTTATAGATAAAGGAGTCATCAATCCAACTATCCAAGTAAATTCAAAGTAAATGAAAGTAGAGAATATACCACACTGAGAAAGCTGGCCCATAAGTGTGATTAAGGCTGGTCAATACATCAAAGAATTGTACAAAATATGTTTGACTAATGGGCAATAGTAACAAACTTGCACTGAGAGAGTTATGAATTAAGTGACGGGATGAGAAAAGGCAGATTACGTAACAGTTAAAAAATAAACCATGCGTACTCATCATAACTATCATGTTCCAAAGTTCATTATTTGACATTCAAAAGATTTTCCGGCTCTGAGGAAAATAATTTAATATACAAAAATATTAACAGTGCACTGCATGAAAGTGCACGAGACTAATCTGTCATACTAAGTTGTAAATGGTTTTTGGTTCGAACGTGACGAAAAAGTATCAAGTAAAAGTTTCACTAGTTTGGACAATTGGAAGCATTCATATTAGTGTAATCGTCACGGTCTGATTTGTTAATGCCTATATGGGCTTCAAAATGAAAAGCAAATTATAAGTACGGACAGACATAAATTATCCAAACTCATTGTTTACCGCCGAAAACCAGTCAAATGAACTGGGTTAGAACATCTAGTCAGAATTTTGGGGCATATGCATAGGTTTGATCCATCCACCTCTCCGAAAACACTAAGTTGATTTATAGCGCCGTATATCGGAGATTTGGAAGGATGCGGACGATGTAACCGGCTTCAGATTCTCTGTCACGAATGAGAGGTTTATTGATTGTGGGGACGAATTTTTCCTACAGCCGCAAGCTCTGTAGTTAATTACATTGTCGTGTACGACTTTCTGCACTCCAGGTTTGCTTTGTATGTCGTGTTTTTATTTGTTTATTTTGGATTGCTCTTGAATTGTATACGGAGACTAATTTTTTCGTCGCCCGTAGGGCACAGATTATTCCAAACCGTATATATTTTATATTTGGGTCAGGCATCGCTTGACAGAGTCTACGTTGGTAGCTTGGTTTGCCAACGGGAGTGAACTTAGGTTTCAGTTCTCTCATTTGTGAGGTCCATCAGTTCACATAAAGCTTAACTTTATCTAAGAACATGTTAGTCTCATTTTGGAACTAAAGTTCAACTTAGAGGGTTTGAGCATATAGACACTATCTAGGGACAGTCTCATTTGAGAACTAGATCAACCTAGGTGGCATGAGAATATTATTCTCAAAGATCTTAAGATCATAAGAAAGCTTAAGCTTCAAGACTTAACCAAATTATGCTAAGAATGGGGCATATTTGGCGCTCATATGCCTTAGGCGCTGGCACGGCTCGTGGCTTGGGATTGGCATACGGCTTTGGCGCATGCTCACGTGCATGGCACGTGGCCCCTGGTGAGTCAAAGTGTATGCTTAATGCTGGCACACGACTTTGGGTCGGCTTGGTGTCGGCGCACATGCTTTGCACTTGGCACAGCCCGGGTCTTGGTGGGCCTTTCTTTGGCGTTGACACACGTGTTTGCACGTGGCGCAAATCCAGGTTTAAGAGCTTAAGCTCTGTTCATGAAAAGGTTAACCTTTCAAAATTTTGTGATCAAGTCCATAAAAATCACATTTTTTATGATCTTCAAAACTTAAGTTTTCGGATATGAATATTTTTGGAGGAAACTGTCCCATGAAGTTGAGACTTCGATTTCATGTCTTTAATGGGCTTTTAATAGAAGGATTACTTAAATAGTTCTCTTGATCTTCGATTTTGAGATCAAATCCCTCCATGAGAACTTAAGTTCTCGTTTTAGGGAAGATTTGACTCATGGATCTTTGATTCAGGAAAAGAACTTAAGTTCTTATGAAGTTTAAGCTTCTTTAAAGGAGAGAATAGACAAAAGAAGAATTGTTCTCCTTAGTTTTTAGCTAGTGTTTGGTTGAGGAAGATGAAAATCTTTGGCAGAGGCTTAAGTCACTTTTTCTTCACCTTATGTGGAGCATTAGATGTATGGAGATTAATCTCCTAGGATCTATTTATAGAAGAAGAAAGAATTAATCAAATTGAGAGAAACTCTCATTTGAAAGATTTCAATTGATTTCAAGATCAATCGATGACGCTTAAACATCGATAGATTTTTTATTTAAAGGCTCTCTGTTTACATAGGAAATATCTTTCTTATATTAGAAGGATATCTTTCTGTTTTAAAAATATAGAGGGAAATATTTTTCCAAATAGAGCTTAAGCTCTATCTGAAGCATACGCTTCAACTGAGATTGACGCTGACGCCACAGTTTGGCGTCACGCCGCGTTCGCGCTACCTGCGCCAGGGTTGAACTTAAGCTCTTGAGCCCAAATTTGGGCGGGAACACTCTTCATACTTATCATGCTCTAGAATTGCTCAAGTGCATATCAACCAACACCCCTAAACTGTGAAACATGCAGCCATTCTTGTAACATGACAATAAAACAAGTTCATAACCATAGACGCTGATGATAGAGGGACATAGTACTCCCATGAATAAGCATATAAAGTCCGGTAAAGATTACCTATTGCAAAATAGGTCATAGATGAGCAACATTAATTAATCAGACTAACATGCCAATTGTTACCATAAAGATTATAGCATTACTGGATGGTTCCAAAATGTGATATTGCAAGAGAGTGAGTGACAAGACAAAACAATATGGACACACCTATTTATTATAGTTAAGAATATTGTTATGGATATTATTTAGTTGTTATTTTTAGTTAATCAATTTGATTAGTTATTATATATTTGTTAGGAGAGATGATCTAAAACTCTCTATATATAGAGTTGTATGGACTACTATTTTTCTCAAGCCAATAAATATTTCTATCTTTAATTATGTTTATGGTATCAAAGTTTGAACATAATTATAAATTAAAAAACTTTTTTCCACCAACACCGCTCCCTCCTCGATCAATCGCCTTTGCCCTCGATCGATCGAACTCACCAGAAGCCCCAAAAAAACCCTCGACCTCGCCTGCCACGACCAGAACCCTGCAACACCGCCGACCTCCCTACATACCTCATCGACCACCCCTGCAACGACCAGAGCCCTCGATCGCCCCCCGCGACCTCTCCTGCACTCGACGACGACTCCCAGCCCTCAATTCTCCTTTCCAGATCTCTTCAACGACTCCCAGCCCTCGATTCACCCCTAGGTCAACATCGACCACCCTCCAGACGTTACACAGAACCTTCGATCATTCCCTGGAAGCCTTTGATTCCTGATTGGATGCCTTCGATCTCCTCCAGAGGTTAAATATTTTTTTAACCTAGCCATATACATGGTCTATTAGATTTACTTGCCTCTTGTACTTGTTTGGGTTAGACAAAAAAAATCTTTCGGGATCTATCTTTGCGCCGCTTATCATGGATTATGCTTAAGATAAAGCGACTTCGGCATCTCTGTCTTTCGTTGATTTCAAAACAGATCTTCGTTTGACTACGATTTTTCTTATTGAGACAAAGAACTACCTTCAATGGTCCAGTGTTGCGGATCGAGACTTGAACGACAAAGGTCTTCATCGCCACTTGACGGATTCTCCTCTGACTCTAAAGATCCCAATTTTGATACCTGGTTTCAGAAAGATAGCAAGATAATTGTTTGGTTATTTAACTCTATGGCTTCTCGTTGTTATACTTTTATTATGTCTCTAAAAAACTGTAAGGGAAGTTTGGACACACCTTCGATCTCTTTATTCATCAGACATCCACACTAGCAGCTACTGATCAACTTTTCTCTTCTGCCGGACAGATACCTTTATCTAGTAATGAATGGGGTCAGTTACGTTGTCTCCTCTCTTCAGTAGCCCCTGCAAACATTTCAACTCCGTCGGGTATATCTTTATTTTCTCATTCTGATTCGTGGGTAGCCGATTCAAGCGCCTCACATCACATGTCTCGTGATGGACCTTCTGATCTTGCTTGTAGTCCTCACAAGTTTATTTCCATGGCTGATGGTAATACTTCACATGTTTCTGGTTTCGCTGACTTATCACTTCATACTTACACCTTAAAAATACTTTTATTGTGTCATCTTTAAAACAAAACCTTCTTTCCATTCATCAGCTTACCAATGATTCTAACTGCTCGGTAACTTTTTATCCATTGTCTTTTGTGATACAGGATCTTTTGACGAGGCAACGGATTGGTGGGGGCTTGAGAAGAATGGATTGTATTACGTTGATCACCTTCCCAGTACGTCTACAGCTGTTTCTACTGAGACTTGGTCTCCCTCCCATTTATTCTTTACGTAATATGTTGCCTTACATTAGCTTATCAGAATTTAGTTGTAAGTCTTGTATTCTTGAGAAGCATCATCGCTCCTCTTTTTCTCCTGTTAATAAGAGACATGACTTACCTTTTCCTTTAGTTCACTCTGATATTTAGGGACCCTTTAAATTTTCTAGTGTGTTTGGTTATAAATATTTTGTTATATTTATTGATGATCATTTACACATGACTTGGCTGTATGTTTTGCATAATAAGTCTGAGCATATATCTACTTTTAAAACATTTGTTGCTGAAATTTCTAATCAGTATGGTGTTTCTGTTAAGGTTCTTCATTCAGACAATGCTCAGAAGTATATCAGCACAAACTTTAATGCATTTTGTAACTCAATGGGAATATTGCACCAAACTCCGTGTTCTTATACTCCTCAGCAAAATGGGATTGTTGAACGAAAGAACTGCCATTTATTTGAGATAGCTCGTTCTCTTCTTTGACATATGCATGTTCTTAAACGCTTGTGGAATTTTGCAATTTTAGCTGCCTATTTTTATATCAATCGCATGTCTTCTTCAATCCTACGCAACCAGTCTCATTTCTCTATTTTATTTCCACAGGACACGCCTTTTCCTATTACTCCTAAGGTGTTTTGTTGTCTATGTTATTCCCATATTTTCGGCTCTCATATTGACAAACTTAATCGTAGAGTTACACGTATGGTGATTGTAGGTTACACTCGATCCCAAAAGGGTATATTTGCTTTGACCCTGCCACATCCAAACTTTGTACTTCATGTGATGTGACTTCTTAGAAGATAAAGCCTATTTTCCACCACCTGTCAAGGAACCCACTTCTACTATTCCAATTTCACATATACCTTTCCCAGACCTTGATTCATTTGTTCCACCTATGCTCCCTAGAGATCAGCTTGTCGTCCCTTATCCACAGATATACCGTCGTAAGAAAATTATCCAACCAACTCCTACCAGTGATTCTTCTAACGATTCTTATGCAGATACTGTAATACAGTCTACTGTTTCTAATTCTCCACCACCGCTGCCTTCTGAAGAATATCTCTCTCTTCTTATTGCCATACGCAAAGGTAAGCGTTCATGTACTACTGCTCATCCGATTTCTAATTTTGTTTCCAATCATAAACTGATACCATCTACTTGGCAATTTGTTTCTTCCTTGTCTTCCATCACTCTTCCTTGCTCTATTCAGAAACCACATGATCATCCAGATTGGCATGCAGCTATGTTAGAAGAGATTGCCGCACTGCGCTCCAATCAGACTTAGAAATTGATACCTCCGCTTTTAGATAAAAAGGCCGTTGGTTGTCGATGGGTATTTACTGTTAAGCAAAATCCAGATAGAACGATTGACCGTCTCAAAGCTCGATTGGTAGCCAAAACATTTACTCAGCAGTATGGTTGGACTATGTTGAGACCTTCTCCCCAGTTGTCAAATTATCATCAGTTCATGTTCTTATATTCTTGGATGTTTCTAAGACATAACCTCTTCATCAGCTTAATGTGATAAATGCCTTTCTTAATGGCGCCTTTCTTAATTGTGATCTATCAGAGACTATTTATACGCAACAGCCTCCTGGCTTTGAGTGACTGAGAGAGTCTATAGTTTGTTTTCTTCACAAATCGTTATATGGATTGAAACAGTCACCACGTGCCTGAGTTGAAAAATTTAGCATGATTTTACGACAGATTGGATTCAAACGTAGTCACGCCGACACGTCTCTTTTTACCCACAATCGTCCTCGGGGCAGGGTAATTGTGTCGGCATATATTGATGACATTATCATTACTGAAGATGATTTTGCTGGCATCTCTAAAATGAAAAAACATTTGGCTTCACACTTCCATACCAAATACCATGGACCACTTAGATATTTTCTTGAAATTGAAGTATCAAGGAATTCAGGTAGATTGCATCTCTCTCGGTGCAAGTATGCACTTGATCTTTTATCTAAGACAAGATTTCTAGGATGTAAACCAGTAAACACCCCTATGGATTCCTCAGTCAAGCAATCCCGATTAAGCTCTTTCTCGGATACTCCACTACACGACCTAGGACGATATCGACGTCTGGTTGGGAAGCTTATTTACCTCACTGTTACTCGACCAGACATTGCCTTTGTCGTTAGCACAGTTAGTCGGTATATACAGAATCTTTTGACCTCTCATCTTAAGGCACTTGAGCATATTCTCATATACATCAAAAATTCTCCAGGACAAGGCCTTCTCCAGAAACCATCATCTATGTTGTCGCTCACAGCCTTTGTGAATGCTGACTTTGCTGGGTCTATTGACGGTCGTCGTTCTACTAATGGCTACTGTGTATTCTTGGGAGAAAATTCGGTTACATGGAGTAAAAAGCAAAATATAGTGGCTCATTCATCTGCTGGGCTGAATATTGATCTATGGCACATACATTTGCTAAGTTAGCATGGCTTACCTCCCTTCTGACATATCTTGGGGTTCCTTCTTCTCTTCCAACTACACTCTTGTGTGATAATAAGGCCGCAATGCATATTGCTGAGAATCCAGTTTTTCATGAGCGGACCAAATATGTCGAGAAAGATTGTCACTTCATTCATGACATAACTACAGATAAAGTGGTTGCACTCCAGCATAATTCTTCTGCACTCAGCTGGCAGATAGTCTTACCAAAGCTCTTTCACGGCTAATTTTCGCTCGTCTTCTGTCCAAACTTGGCATGATTGACATCTACGATCCAGCTTGCAGGGAGTGTTATGAATATTATTATGGATATTATTTTGTTGTTATTTTTAGTTAATCAGTTTGATTAATTATATGTTTGTTAGGCGATAAAATATTTCACTTTAATTCTGTTCAATTATCAATATAAATAAGTGAATAACTTAGGGCTGGAGGTGGGAGCAAGCACATTTAAGAATGGAAAGAAAAAAGATCATGACAACTGCTGAATTAGTTATCCCACATAATGTTGTTGATTGGATACATAAATATAATTTCAAGTTTTCAACATTAAATAACCAACCATGGTGCTTTATAATTAAAAATAGCCCATCAAACTTTCTAACCCATTGCTATGGTCAGTTGAGTAGATGCATAATTTACGTTAATTACATGGCCAATCATAACTAAGGTGATGGTCCTTAAGAGAGTAAAAAGGTCCACCAAGAATACTTCAACCGTTAGACAATAAAAAGATGTATCAAGTAAAATAGCTGTTCTTTTAAAGTTATATACATTGGACATGAATAAACTGGTCCAGATAACATTTAAAAATATAAAATACCATTTCAGCTTCTGAATCATTAAACTTCCTTCTCTTTTGATCGTCTGTTCTAAATAGTGAGGTAGCATTCCTTTTTGGATGAAGCAAACTTGGCACATCGTCTAAATTATTAAACCTGAAAATAGAGAAGAAACATTTCGATAAAATACTTGTTAAAAACTCAGATAAATGATAAAGCCCTAGAACATAATGACCATGTCAGAAAAGCTTTGATCCCTTTACTTTGAACAGTCAACCTTTTCACTGCGCATTCAGTCGAAGTAAAAGCATAGTCGAAACTATAAACAAACCTACACAATCCTTTCACAGATGTTACCCTAAAATACAAGCCCTAGTGTTCATGACAACATACTTAGTACCATTGTGCCGATACTTATACCACATCAGTATGTACAAACAACCACAATATTGGCAAAAAAACTCAGCTCCCTATTGCTTCGTATGACATTTGTGAGTATAACTTATATTTTTCAAAATAATTAATTAATCATAGATAAAACATTCGTTGAATTATATTTTAATATTGTTGATGATGAAGAGTACAGATATTTGTAGAGGACCATCTAATGGGGTCGTAACAAATCATCAGATGGAACAATTTGTCATTGTTATACAAATTGTTAGGTGGTGTTTGGACCAGGGACTAAACTAAGCAATTCACGCACTACTTCATAACTAAACAATCTATCAATCTTTTAGTGATCCAAGCCATTCATCTAGATCTACATGGTGTAAAACAAACGTACACAAAAAATCAGGTGATTTCGAAACCATTTCTCATTATTCCAAGGATGCAAAATGTTCATTTTCGAGAAACCGTTTTTTGCATCTATTGTGTTAAGAAATCAAAGCTCCTTCTTTCCCTCCTCAATTTCATCCTTCTATCCCGCCTAAATTTCCTCATTGATACCTCTTCCTTATGTTATCATTGTGTGCATTTATGTAGTATTTCATTTGTAAACATTCAAGAATCAATGAATAATATTTCCAATTTTTAATATGGTATCAGAGCGAGTTTGAATCCCTCACTATAGGCGTTGGTCCTCCTAATGTTGTCAATGCATTGCGGGGCGCAAAGTGTTCAATGCGTCCGAGACGCAAGACGCTCGCCTGAGCTGTGTGCCCTAATGTGTGAGGCGCATAAGTTGGTAATGAGGTAAGATCAACTATATAAATTTCCCACTCAAAAAGTTTAGCTTTGGACTCAAAAATCCAACACCTATAACATAAAAGGAAGAGGAAGAAGATGGGAAGCTGTACCTAATTTAATATTTTATGTTGCTCTCGGGTTGCCTAACCGAAAAGAGAAAAAGCTATAGCTCGAGAAGCGGAGAACCTGAGAAAATGAGAAACCATAGCCGCCGCCGAAGAACTCGAAGAGCAGCCGGCGAGCCGACAATGAACTCGAAAAACTCTAGCAGACAACGAACTTGTAAACGAGAGAAACCCTCTAACCCTAGCTCTTTAGGGTGCGCTCGAGTTGGTCTCGTATTACTATTGTCCAATAGCCACTTAATTTTATGTTTTGAGTTCGAGTTTGTTAAAAAAACCCAATATCCAAACCCGTTTGACCCATTTACCTAAAACTGGCCTTGATCACCTAACCCCGCACCTCACCGCTGCACAACGCCTCGAAGTTTTGAAATGCGCACTTCAGCGCCCGGTTGCACATTGCGTCCGAGGCGCAGCGTCTTTTGTGCCTTTGACGGTACTAGATCCTCCCTGTCGGCTTCGTGGGCTCTTTATACGACTTCTTCTCCATCGTCAAGCCCCACCTCCCCGCTGACGGCCCCGTCGAGTCCCACTTCCACTGCCGCCTATTCTTCATCGAACTAAGCCGTATTTTACTCGATCTCGACACCAACCTCGAGACCTCCAAGCGGCCACCTTCGTCAACATCCATCGCCTCACCTCGGTGAAGTCAAGATCTCTCAAGATCTCACCCCAAGTATGCGCCTTAGGAGCCACCTCAAGCATCAATCAATATGAAACATTTTACCTCAATTTAACATTGTATCGAAGCACTAGCTCCGATCACCGCCGTTGATTGATACCCATCGGTATCGATCTTCAAGCTCCATCGTCGACTCGAGCTTCCATTGTTGGCCTGAGCTTTCTTTCTCGACCGGAGCTTCCTCTCGATCTCCTTCAAGCTTCGGCCTCATGGGCTTCTCCATCCACCTCCTTGCCCACTTCCTCTTCATCTTCATCGAGCTCACCTCTCATCCAGGCCATCATCATCAACCTCGACTTAGCCTCAAGCAAGTTGATGCTGCCTCAAGATCCACATCACTTGATCTGAGCATCCTTCGATCTCAAATCTGAACCCGCAAGAACCTTCGACTAACCAACACCATCACCAACCTTCATTTTAGGATTCGTTTGTGTTTGGGGCAGCAACAACATTATTCATGTGAGGGCTAGCTTTTGATAAAAGTCTAATGCGTAGGCTTTGAATAAATGTGGCAGCTTATTGTCGTCATCTCATGCACTAAAAGATTATGAGGTGAAAGTCTATGGCTAGGAGCATTGAAAAATGGGTAGAGGCTTTGTCAAAGGTTGTTGCATACATTCAGAGGGAGAAAAGACTTGAGGTGTTTTGAGCTTGAGATATTACTGCAGTAAGTTAAGGAGGGAAACAAGGAACTTTGACTTCTTAACAATATTAAGAATTGGAAATATTATTCATTGATCCTCAAATGTTTACAAATGAAATATTGCATATATACAGAATGATAACATAAGGAAAGAGATAATCAAAAAGGAAATTAAGACGGGATAGAAGAAAGGAATTGAGAAGGGAAACGAGGAGCTTTGACTTCTTAACTTGATTTGATAATATAACTTCTTTAGAAACTTTTGACTTGATTCTTTCTGATATTTGGAGACCTGCTCCAGTTGTGTCCATATCTGGTTATCGATATTATGTTTGTTTTATTGATGACTACTCTCATTATTCTTAGGTTTATCTTATGCGTGCCAGATCTGAAATTCCCTTCATTTATACTGAATTTACGAATATAATTTACACCCAATTTCAAAAACGAATCAAAAATTTTAGATTTGATAATGCTTGCAAGTATGTTTCATCATCTATGCAAGCTATTCTTCAGTCTCATGACACTTCCCCAACAATCATGTCCATACACTTATGAACAAAATGGTATAACTGAGAGAAAATATCGACATATCCTTGAGACCACACGAGCCTTATTACTATATGCATCTGTTCCTTACCCTTATTGGGTTGTGACTCTCTTAACGGTTGTACTTCTCATCAACATTACCCATATCTTCTTTATTTCTTACCACCAATGTTGTAAAGAACGGATTCCAAGTTTGTTCGGTTGGTCGGCAAATAAAGAATATCTGGTTTATTCAGTGAATATTCAGTTTATTCAGATTATACGGCCATCAATATTTTCATATAAATATTACATAAAAAAATTAAAAAAAATAATAAAAAATATAGAAAACTAATATACTCGTTGCCTAATGGTAAAACATCTGAACTAATAAGGAAATAGAAATGCGGAGAGAGTGCTTGTGAAATAGCAGTATGGGTCCCACTGGTTTGTTAATTAAGTTGTAGATCACACGCTTGTTTTTTAGTTGTTTTTTTTTTATTTTGGGCCTAATGGATCAATTCGGCCGAATATTCACGTTATTCTGTTGAATATTCGCGTTATTCGATCGAATATTCGGTTTGTGCAGCGAATATTTGGTTTGCCGCATATTTAACCAAACATTGCAGTTTATGTTCGTTTTGCCACCGAATTCGAATATTCGGACGAATATCCAGCCGAATATTCCTTTTTTTCAACACTGCCTACCACTCCATATTAAAGGCTTTACAGATCCCCTTTTTATTATTCCATTTTGCACATGTTTGGTTGAGTTTATTTCGTTCTTGTTCATCATGAACGAGACACACTCTTCTCATTCAGCCAAGTGTTTTATGATGGGGTACAATCTGTCTCACAAGGGGTATAGATATTATGATCATATTCGTAGACGTCCTTATATTTCTCGCAATGTCACATTTCTCAAGAATGTGACGTATTTTACTTACTCTTCAATAGATGTGTCTTTCCTTGACTCATCTAGCTCTTCACCAGCTGTACCGACTGTTGTGCCTACACACTCTTGTTCTCAAGTCTCGTATTCCAAATTATCCTATCATACCTTCTAATACACCCATTGATTCACCCACTCTCACTGATATTCCCTCCACTGATTCGGTGACGGTCAATAGTTCACCAACGCCAGCACCGCCTTCTCTGGATGCTATTCCTCCACCTCGTCGCAATCCTACGGGAAACGAACGGCCACCTGCTCATTATAGTTTTTGCATGACTAATAATTATTCTCCTCAATTTGTATCATTTCTTTCCGCTATTCATTCTATACCAAAACCTAAGTCATATACCGAGACTGTGAAATATCCAGAATGGTGCAGGAAGAATCACATGCTTTCTGTAATACTCACACCTGGGATCTTGTCCCTTTGTCGTCAAGTGCCACACCCATTAGCTGCAATTGGATTTACAAAGTCAAGACCAAGTCAAGAGGAAAACAAGGAGCTTTGACTTCTTAACATATTGGATCTGTCAGAAAAATTGAAACCTTACAAAATTTAGTGTGCCAATGTTTTTAACCATGTAGATCAAGATGAACAGTTTGTACGTCAAATTTTTTTATTATACATGGCTGCGTGAATTTCTTAGTTTAGGCCCGGGCCTATAGGATCCTCACGCTTCTAAATATACTGGATGTAGTAAGAAGGCATTTTGGTATTTTCAACTAAGCTATCTTTTTAAATTTTAAACATATT
The DNA here is from genome assembly GCA_030015575.1 of Agapanthus africanus. NCBI lineage: Eukaryota > Viridiplantae > Streptophyta > Magnoliopsida > Asparagales > Amaryllidaceae > Agapanthus > Agapanthus africanus. The sequence goes on along the minus strand of CM057338.1, from coordinate 941,342,748 downwards.
GGATGTAAGAACATATTGGAGGTAAGGACAAAGCTAACAACTTTTCTCATTTTAACCTTGAGAGGTAAAGAAAATTCTCGTTGGATTCCAAGAAATTGGAAATTTTGTATTTAGACAAGAAGAATAAGCTACTGTTTATAAGAACCTTAAAGAAAACAATTTTGATTAGGATAGAGGTAATATTTTATCGGCGGTTTTCATTATTTTGCTTGTTAAGGGAAATTTTTTTGATTAGGATAGAGGAAGTATTATTATCCGCAGTTTTCGTTATTTTAATTAATTTGGTAACAAGATTGGCTACAAATTGTTACATATCTTATTTTCAACCTAAGATCTTTAAGCTTAAACCTTGGATTTGATATTCATGGGAAGGCATAATCTGTAAAAAGAACTTATGCTGTTTTCCTTTGATTTCTCAGCAAAAAACCAAAGCAGTTATGGAACTGAGAACTGGGAAGAGAGCAATCAGTCTTGGTTATGGGCTGGATTGAGGCTCGATCCATAAACCGACATGCTTGAGCTCATGAAAGTAATCTTCGAGGAAAGCAAGCATGTGTCTCCAAATACTTCTCTCCTTTATGGGGGAACAATACTCCCTGGTCCATACCAATGCAGGGACCTAATCTACAGTCTTATTATACATGGCTAGTAAGAATTGCATTAAAAACTTATCAAATTTCACTATTCTGTCGAAAATTCTAAGGGGTTTAAATGGTTTTGATGACTGGAGAGAGATTTGTTGCTTTGGGACTCTTCAGCATGGGCCTTGAGTGATGCAAAGTATGAAATGTTGATCATGCTTCCATAAGTTGCATTTGGGAACCTAGCGATTGGAGAGAATTATTTGGAAGAGACCATGGAAATTTATTAGAACTTGATTTCTAAACGGATGACGATGTATTTCTCATTCCAAGTTCTCTTATTTCGGTATCATATTTGTGACATTGTAATTAAGATAATTGCAAGGACGTTCTGAAATTAAGTAATCTATGCTTCCCAACTTATATGAATCATAATATGATCTGACTCATGGTTTACAGTCCAATCATTATAACAGACAAATTCACAAGAGGGTCTAATTTATTTAAAATATGAATAATACGATTACTGTCACCAAAAAGAAAGGGTGGTGGCATTGTCATATAAATTTGTTTGTTTGTTTGTTTTTTTGGCATAGGGAGCAAAACTATTGTCATAGTGCATTTTGTTTCAATTTAATTGGCGTCCTTGTTTCAGTCATTGAACTAATTAATTTACTGTTCGTTGGTGCCTTGGTGATTTACTACTTTACTCCAATGAATAATAAGTTAATGTTGTTGGTTCGAACTAGAACTTAATCAGCAATAGAGCATAAAACCAAGGAAAGAATAAAAATCTTTAATTAATAAAAAATATAATCCCCAACTTAGAATATTTCTAAATTCCATGCAATTAATGCTAAAATCTTACAAGCTCCTAATAGCCATTTAGAAAAATACAAAACAAAGTTCACTTTTACGATATGAATGGAATAAAAAAAGTTTCAAGACAGGCAAAGACATTTCAACAGAACAGTTAAAACCTATCATATACTCTCTAAATAAAAGATAAATAATAAATTTCAGGAAATTACTTAATTTTCATGAAAGGAGAAGCTTGCCGCAACAAAAAGGATGTATCTAGATAATCATGTTCTCCCGGTTTTACAGTTAAAATCTGCAAAATAAAACAAAACTTACAATGATAGCGAATCAAAATTAGATGCCTCATGTGAAATGAATAGGGGATACAAATAAGGCTCAACAAATTTCTGTAATGCACTCAAAACCATAAATCTAATGTGAACAAGCCCAAAAAAATGAAAAGGTTGAAACAGAGTCCTTAAGAATAATAACTGATTGCACAAAGTAAAATTGTCAGCCACAACCGTTGACAAGTAGTGGCAGATCTGACTCCAGTTATTTCAACAAAGATGTCCGCCACTACTTTGCTAACTTCCTTGTCTGAATATTGCAGTACTTATCATGATTCTTCACCTTTCAACTTACAATACTAGTTATGTGACATATCTAGTTTCTCAATGGATAGGTAAGCAGATATCCCTGACTACTTGAGAAGATGCGCTAGCAACCAATACCAGAAGGGTTGTGCAACTGTATGTACTTCGTAATTTAATTAGTTATTTAGTACTTATTTACAATACATGTTAATATATTGAGTTTTTTTTAATTACTTGAAACGATTACATGGTGGTTGTACTATAAGTTGTGATATGCAAGACAAAAGAATAAGTGTTGAATCCAACAGCCACCAGCTTTACATTTTGGGCATAGTCTTCAATAGACCATGGCCCATGGGTGCAAATCTTATCCTTGGCAACTTAAATATATTTATATTACACTTAATTTATTATGTCCACCAAGGAAGTTGAAAATCCAGTAGAGGAACCAAAGGCTCACAACCCCACATTAAGGGGATTGTTAAGATTGCTTCATTGCTGGATATACATTCCTAACTCTCACCATGAGCTTTTGCTTCAGTATAGTGGTTACTTGACATAATTAAATTCCAACATGGAATAATTATATGTTCCACGATGATTTTAACTTCTAATTTTCTACCCTGTTCCGATCTTTTGTTCAAAATTATAGTATGCCTTGCAGCACAGACCAACTAAAACTACCAAGAACAGTAGTAATAGAGACTACCACCACCCCTCTCCGTAAACCAGTAAAGTCCAAGGAAAGTACTCTTCATTGTTACCCATCAATCAAATTCTCTTGTACCAACAAGTGCTCATAAAATGGGAGTTGCATGCATTAGAAAAGAACTGATTGTTTTATCTGTTTTGCTACAGACAGATTAAATGGATCAAACAGCCTGGACTTTTAAAACATGATTTCATGTTTAATCGATCATGCCCAAAATATAAATCTCGAATGGACATGCAATTTTGAGAACCTGGTCTCAAAAAGAAACTAAGGTCATCCGAGAATATTTGTGAAACTAAAAACTGTCTAGGATATAGAGTCAAGTCTAAGGATAAATTAAGGTCCTCCTTTCCCGCACCAAGACTGTAACCCATCGGCACTCTTAGATAGAAAAATAAAGGGAAGAAAAAGAGTGAGGCAATCAGATATCAAGCTTTAAGCTTCTGCACCCAAAAAAGATGAATTGTTCAAGGATAATGATAAAGGAAAGTCAAAATAAGTTCAGGCTCCTACTTTCTTGTGAGAACAAAAGAAAAGAAAACCTGTGGAACAAGAGTAAACACAGATATATAGCCAACAGATACAAATGTGTTGAAAACAAGGCTATGTGTAGGGTGTTTTTCGTCACCCCATCGAGATGGGAATACGCGCGGGCTTATCAGGCGCATTACAGATTCCCCCTGTCTAGGGTAGGCTGGGGTTTATTGATTGTGGGGATCCGAATCTCCGGCAGCTGCGAACTAAGATGACGTTAATTACTCCTCGTCTTTGGAGCGAGAAAACCTCCGATTGACGGGTCGAACAGGTCATGCGAACTCAATGTGCAGTGTTGTGTTTTGAAGGGGTTTTGGATACATCAGGAGCCCCGCAGATTTTTACGAGGGTCCCACTATCCGGATAGCGGGTTGGGGGTCAAGGGGGCTAGCAGCTCCCTTACAGGACGCGGGGCAGCGCCCCGTTAGAAATTTTTCCTAACGGGGACAATGTTGTGGAGTATGTGTGTGTGTGTATACATATATACTTATATAAAAAGAAAAGCATCCAAAGATGCATGGGAGAAGGCGCCAACGCCTCATGTGCGCGGCACGCGGGCGCTGGGCGCAGGTCGCCAGCGCGCCACGCGGGCGCTGGGCGCATGGCGCCAGCGAAAAGTAAAAGGGGGGCTCAGCCCCCCATACAGGGAGTTGCACTCCAATTGACCATTGGGAGTTAAACACCTTAAAAAAGGATGTATTATTATTGTCAATTTATTCTTATGGAGTTAAACTCCCAGAAACTTTGATTTGTGGAGTTAAACTCCAAGAAATCCTTGTAAATGCTCAAGGGGACCCCTTTCTTCTCCCCTGAGCCTTGGATCTTTCGCAAAATGGGATCTCTGGAAATGGGTCTGCTTCCTCCTCTTCTGTCGGCCGGATCTTGGAGAACAAGAGGGGGTGAGATTTAAAAATCTCCCCTTTTTGAGATCTAATGGAAGATCCGAGCTCCCTTTGGTGGGTTTTGTAGTGGAAAACAATTTATTTTTGGAAAAGAAAGAGTAAAACTCTTAATTTAATTGAAAATGAGAAGAAGGTTTAAAACCTTGAGGAAGGAGAACGAGGCACAAAAAACCCTAAAGTTTGAGAGAATGAAAAGTGCATGCTTTATTCATCATCATGTTACCTTATATAGGCTTACACATTTACATATAGCCCCTAGGGATTTTACAAAATGGTATTTTGCCCATCTCATGCCTCATGTAGTCATTTCTTTTGCACATAAGCCATGAGCTTTACAAAAATTTGGCTTTATGCCCATTTTGCTTACATTCATGCATAAAAAAATTACATCAAAATTATTTATTACAAGATTTTTTATTTCGGCATGGAGGAGGCCGTCCGCGGGCTCAACTTAGGCATGGACCCACTTGCTTGGGCTTGGGCCCGCTTACTTGGTGTTGACCTTGATTTTGACTTGATCAACTGAGGTGCAAATTTTGACCGCACCCATCAATAAATGCACACCGCGCATATAAGTTGTGTGCATGAAATTGATGGATCTTGAAGCTGGACTTCGAGATGAAACATCATTCCGGGAGCGGAGCATCACTCGGGGAGCATGATTCTCAGGGATCGGAGTATCATTCCGATTTGCGGAGCATAATTCCATAGTCGGAATATCATTCTGAAGAGTCGGAGCATAATTCCGAGGATCGGAGCATAATTCCGAAGAGTAGAGGCATGATTCCAGGGATCAGAGCATAATTCCGATGAGCGGAGCATGAATCCAAAGGGGTCGGAGCATAATTCCGACGGACGGAGACATTCTGACCGAAGCATAATTTCGATGCAGAGGTTGATTCCCAGACGAAACATAATTCCGATGAGAAAGCAGATACTCCGAGACGAAGCATGATTTCGACACGGGGTATATTCTGAGACGAAGCATAATTTCGACATAGAGCTTGTTGGTCGACTTGATTCCAAGACGGGGAGTAATTCCGACGGGGAGATCGTTGGTTGACTTGATTCCGAGACGGAACATAATTCCGACGAGGTCGCTTGTTGACTTGATTCCAGGACGGAGCATAATTCCGACGAGTAAATCGCTTGTTGACTTGATTCCAGATCAGAGCATAATTCCGACGAGAAGGTCGCTGGTTGACTTGATTCCGAGTCGAAACATAATTCCGACAGGAAGGTCGCAGGTTGACTTGATTCCAGGACGGAGCATAATTCCGACGAGAAGGTCGCTGGTTGACTTGATTCCGAGTCGAAGCATAATTCCGACAGGGAGGTCACTGGTTGACTTGATTCCAGGGCGGAGCATAATTCCGACGATGAGGGCGCTGGTTGACCTGATTCCGAGTCGAAGCATAATTCCGACAGGGAGGTCGCTTGTTGACTTGATTCCAGGGCGGAGCATAATTCCGACGAGGAGGTCGCTTGTTGACTTGATTCCATGGCGGGGCATAATTCCGACGTGGAGGTCGCTGGTTGACTTGATTCCGAGTCGAAGCATAATTCTGACAGGAAGGTCGCCGGTTGACTTGATTCCAGGACGGAGCATAATTCCGACGAGGAAGTCGCTGGTTGACTTGATTCCGAATCGAAGCATAATTCCGACAGGAAGGTCGCTGGTTGACTTGATTCCGAGTCGAAGCATAATTCCGACAAGAAGGTCGCCGGTTGACTTGATTCGAGGGCGGAGCATAATTCCGATGAGGAGGTCGCCGGTTGACTTGTCCCCGGCACGGAGTGTCTGTGGTCGACGTTTTCCCGGCACGGAGTCACTGGTTTTGATGTAGAAGCCGATTCGCAGGTGAAGCATAATTCTGATAGGGAAGGTGGATACTCCGAGACGAAGCATGATTTCGACACGGCGTACACTCTGAGACGAAGCATGGTTCTGCCACAGAGGTTGTTAGTTTGATTTGATTTGGGTTGACATCAACATTGCTACGCTGGAATATAGTACCAGCAGCGAATCATCATTTGCCATGAGTGGATTTGGCACTGTAATGACCCCAAAATCTTTATACATTTGTATTATCCCTCTTCAATAATATACCGTATTTATTTGTACTTGGAATTTTCCTTTTTCTATTAAATTTATTATTATTTTATTCATCAATCTATTATGTATTTTCTGTGTACAATTTGTTTTTCTTATATTTAAGTTTTTAACTTCTCATTCTTATATTTTCTTTCATAAATATTTAACCCAAATCCATTATTCTTATTCTCTACAGCCCATCTGGAAAGCCCACTTTCTTTTTAAGCAACAGCATATATTTAATTCTAATTAAATATGTGCATGAACAACCTTGTAGCTCATTGGTTAAGTCCTTGCATTGTTATTCCATAAGTCACATGTTCAAATCCCCATTCTTGCAATTATTTTTTATCATTTTTTTTATTCTTCTCATAACCTACAAATGAGACCTTTCATTTCCAAAATGAATGGTGACGCTTCATTTCTCTTTTAATTCTCATGTTAAATGCATATATTATTATTCACTATTACACCATCTTTATTTGTCCTCTATCTTTTCCTTCCTCACATTTTATATCTCTCACTTCTCCCTCTTCACCTAGAGTCCAATAAGAAGAATATGAAGAAGTTTCCAAGAAGGCCTCGCTAGTAACGCGAGCCTATCGGCGGATAGACAAACCCGGTGACAATACCGGCTTGTGTATGTAAGTCTCTTTTCTCTTTCCCTCCCTCCATCTCTTTCTTTTTCTCTTTATATTTCTCTTGTTTTATATTGCCATGAAAAACTTCCCTTGACATATCATAGTTCCTAAATAATTAATTAAATGGATACATATATAAATAATGAACACACAAACATACACACATATATAGTTTGTAAAATCTTTTTCATTACTCTCAATTCACATGTTAAGATTTTATAGTGACCAATTAGGATTGCATGTTTGTTGTTTTATTTTAAATCATTTTATTTAAAGTTTGTAAAAAAAAATAATGAAGTTACGAATAAATACCATGGTTTTCTCATTTCTCACATATGACATATCAATACCTTTAGTTTTAAAATAATTTTTATAAATTAATTTTTAATTCTGAAAATTTCAGGAAATTTACATATGATAGAATATATTATTTTGTACACGCTGTAAAAGTTTTAGATCGAACCGCATAACGGTTTAGGAATTACATCGTTTTTATTCACTGATCGTAAAATAGAAAACTACAGTTATCGGTCAACTTCTAGGACACATAACTTGGTATACCAGTATCCAAATTGAGCAAACTCAGGTGTTTTTGATATCTACATCGAATGATCTAGATTTTCTTAGTTTTACAGTTTTACTGAAAACCCATCAAAGATAAAGAAAACTGCGTTACAATATTAAGTGACGGATCAGGACAGAATCTGTCCTGATTCGCACACTGTTTTTCAATTAGACATAACTCAAACTCCCGATGTCCGTTCGTGATAAAATTTAGATGTATAGATGCAAAATTGATAGAACTATAATTTTATGTATATTTGATTACTTATAAATGCATGAAACACCCCGATATAGGCTTTGCAATACAATATATAGTTGTTGTCCAGAAATCTGAATTTCTTTTTTAAACGCTGATATTAAAATGATCATAACTAGAGCTTCAGAAATCCAAATCGTATGAATCTTGGTGTTTTGGATAAGTACTTCAAAATACCTACAATTTTCTAATAATCTTCGTACTCTAAAACCTGATAGAAATTAACTCAAACTGCGTTTTAAAAATATGTGACGGTGCCGAATAGATTCTGATCTGTTTTGCGTGACGATACGAAAACATATATATCTCTCAAACCGGTAGTCGTATTTAGATGAAACTGGAACCCACGCATGCAAAACACTTAGAGCCATATTTTTGTTTATGTTCTGCATTTCGTTCAACTTGATTAATTAATCGTACATAATATTTCTTTATAGCATTGTTTTTGGTAGTTACTCGTATAATATACTTGACTCATTTCATGTTATTCGAACATGTATACATATTTATCTTGATCATTAAATTGTTGTATGTACATAAATACGATAATCAAATATTGGAGTTGTATTTTGAAAACCATACAAAATTATTTTTACATAAAACCCCCTCAAGTTATATAAATTATCCTAAGGACCCTAGTAAACATAGATTTAAGCGGAACCAATCTCTTGAGCCTCAGGGAGCCGGAGAAGTGGATGCTTGCCTATCTAAGGTAGACAAATTAATAAAAACAATCAGGACTTCAAGTTACTTTGCTGATTGTCTGACTCAGTTTGAGTCTCAGTATAATTTGACTTGAATATGATTCAAGTACAATCTACAATCTTCAATATTACAATTCAACCTGAATCCATGAATCCAATTATCAATCTATACAACTTGACTGAACCGAACCATGGATATACATTCCATTTACATGGTTCTCCAGTTATTCCATTTACATGATTCTACGGTTACATCCGTTTACTAATATCATGGTTTCGGTCAGTCAACCAATTATACAATCAATACAATTTACAAGACAAACAATACAATCAAAACACTACGGGGTTTAAGGGGTAGATTGGTACGGAAGGTGTTAAAGATGGAACGAGACGGTAAGATTAAGACACCTAACATGAATCCAATTGCCGTTGTTCCGGGTTGTATAACGAAGCCTTGTACTTCCATTTGCCCTGGTCTCTAGCATACTGAGACCCCTCTCGTATACACTGGCATTCTTCTGTACCAAGCTACAAACAACAGCGTTAATACAACATTACAACAATATAATAAAACATTAAAAGCTACTCTCTCTTTCTTTCTTCTTTTCTACCTCTCCCTTATCCTTGGGACTTACCGAGCGATCTGTTCGCTGACGACATTCTCTTTCTTCTTTGAATGTCGTCAGGTGATCTGGACACGTCAGAGATCGAGCCCACGAGTGAAGACTTGGACCAATTCAGTAAAAACCCCGAGCTCTAGTTCATTGTACACTTTCCATTTCAGCACCTTTCATTTCTGCCATTGTTTAGGCATTGCTTTATTTCAGTTGTATTTCTTTTTCATGTATTGTACAAAAGAATGTTAATAAATAAAATTGTTGTTCAGTTTATATCTCCTGTCTCTTGTGTATTTATTTTTATATTGCTTAGATACGCTTAGCGTATATACTTCTGAGTATATACGTAGCAGACCAGTCTCGTCCCCTTCGCCGTATACCGGGAAGCGGGGCGTGACAGGCACGTTTCCAATTTAACGACTTAGGGGTCATCTGTTTCCAGTTTAACGACTTAGAGGTCATATGTTTCCAGTTTAAAGACTTAGGGTTTTCTGTTTCCAATTTAACGACTTAGCGGTCATCTGTGCCAAGTTTAACGACTTAGAGGTCATCTGTTCCCAGTTTAAAGAGTTAGGGGTCTATTGGATCGATTTGGAATTTCGGGGTAGGGGCCGGCATCAGCGTTGCTAACACTGAAACACAGATGCCAGGAGCAATTCATCATTTGCCTTTTTCCGTTGGGAAGCGATGGCTTAGAAGACAGGTTTAGATCCCTATCACCTAAGGCTTTTCAATTTTATGAGCCGTAAAGGTCTCATAAAGCATTTTCTCCCTACGAGTCGTAAGGATCCCGTAGGTGCGTTTTCTCCTCAAGAGTCGTGGGGACTCCTAAGTATGTTTTTCCTTTGTTAGTCGTGACGATCCCACGAAGGTGTTTTCTTACGAGTCGAGAGGATCTCGTAAGGTTTGTTCTCCTCATGTATCGTGAGGACACATGAGTGGGTCTTCCCTAATGGAGCATAATTCCGAGGGCAGAGACCGGCCGCGTTTATGGTAATTGCGGTGGGGTATGGATATGATGAGAATTATTTGAGCCCGTAGATTGTATACGGTAGTCAACTTGGAGACCAATCATAGGGCTGGAAGAATTTTTGGAAATTGTTGGCGTATGCATCACTGCACTGAAATATGGTACCAGAAGCGACTCATCATTCGCCGTTTGGGGATTTGGAATTTGATTGGCATCTGCATCGCTGCACTGGAATATGGTACCAGGGACGACTCATCATTCGCCGTTGAGACATTCAGAGTTTGGTTGGCATCTGCATTGCTGCACTGGAATATGGTACCAGGAGCGACTCATCATTCGCCGTTGGATTTTTTTTACCGTGATTGCTCTATCATTTCAGCTTTTCTTATCGCGAAGGTCGCGATTGCCATATCATTTCGGCTATTTATCCGCGGTTGCCCCATCATTTCGGCTGTTTATTTTCATTTTTATTTTACTCGCTGATTTTTATTACGAGTTGCCCTATCATTTCGGCCTTTTTATATATTTTTTTCGTTTTATTTACACCCTTTTTTCACACATTTTTTTACATTCCCAGTTTAACGACTTAGAGGTCGTTTATTCCCAGTTTAATGACATGGTGGTCAGCTGTTTTGTATGAAGTTGGCGGTCGCAGCTTCACTGCTTGCCAACACGTCCTTAGACAGTTCTATCTCTCCTGTCTTGTATTGCTTTTCGACCCAATCTTTGAAGACGAAACAGTCCTCAATAGCATGACTTATCACTCTGTAATAGGAGCAGGATTTAGGGTCGTCAATCATATTCGCTTCCTGAGGTCTTTTTTATTCTGGCAATTGTAGACCGTTCCTAAGGGCGTCTTTGAATATTTTACGGATTTTGTCCCTTCTGAAGGAATAGACCTTATCCAGCTTCTCTTTCAGTGGAGCTTTTCCGCCCTCTCCGAACACTGGCTTCCGAGGCTGGTTGGCATTAAGCCCGCTCATCCATCGCTTATTTCGGTTAGCCGAAGTGTTGAAAGATTCGATATCGCCGGAATTTCTGCATTTGCGATTATCGTCCTTTCGGTTTCTTCAGGACCTATTGTTATTTTGGGAATCCGAAGAGAACTCCTGCTTTGAGCGCTCCAGCATCTGAACTTTCCTGGTCAGCTCTTGGAATGTTTTGAGACCCAAGGTGCATAGAAACGGGACCATCCAATTGTTGAGATTTCCGACAAGGAGACTGACAGATTGGTCCTACTCTATCGGCGGTTCACATTTGATGGAGAGATTGCACCATCGGGTTATAAAATCTGTGCTGCTTTCGTTGTTCTTTGGCTTGGTCCTTACGAGATCGACAATGGTGATCTCATCGCTGACGCTCATGAACCTCTACCGAAACAGAGACTCCATTTGGACGAAAGTTGTGACGGAATCATCCAGTATGCTCGCATACTAGTCGAAAGCAATATCGATCAAGCTATTAACGAACTGACGGAAGAGAAGCGCATCATTGCCCCCAGTATTCCCGCATGAGGTTTTAAAGTGGGCGATGTACTAATTCGCATTTCCCGTCCCATCGAATCTTCCGAATTTAGGGATGACATAGCCGCTAGGAAATTCTACCAGATCATATTAAGCAGGATATGATCTCCCGCTACTGCTAACATCTTTTTACGCTTCAGCTTCGGCCACCAACGTTTTGACTTTGTTGGCAACCAAATCCATGATTTGATCTTGAGTTAGCGAGCTACTGTCATAAGTAGCCAAGACATTTCCCGAGATAGGATGCGACTGATTTTCATGCGGTCCACCAATCTTTGGATTTGAGGGAATAGGCGCCGGCTGCCTTGGGACACCATTTCCTGGTTCATGAGCAGAGCCCTGTGTTTGATTGGGCGGCTGAGAGGCAAGTCCGGCCGTGAGCTACAAGACAACATTCGTCAAGTCGTCAATTTTGGAGTAAAATTTGGCCATCTCATTATCTTTACTTCCGAGCTGTTTTCGGAGCTCTTGGAGAAGTTGCTGCTCTGCGTTCTTGGGACGGAAGATTGGCACATCTTCGCTTTCCGAGCCCGACTCCTCATGAACCGAGGGATCTCTCTGCCTATCAGCCTCACTAGAAAGATTTTTATCACCCTCCAGAGGATGCTGGTCTTGGAAAGTGACAGCTATATTCACACCAGATTAGATTTAAGATGTGGTGGCCTCGTCCTTGCTCTTGGTGCGCGTGCCCACCATATAGATAGTGTGGACCGCATATCCAGCCATCTTTTTATCTTTGGTAGTTGATTTTGTAGAACGGTCTGGACTTTGGAAATTCATAAATTTTAACATGGCCAGAGCCCTAGCCCTTTTGTTGGCTCTGTATCTGAGTCGTTTCTGCTTCAGCTTCTCTGCATTGAGCACTTGGCAGGCTTGCTCTTCGGGAAGCCGCCGTGAGCCGATTAACGGGAAGCTTAGAGAAGATACCCAATTGAACAGTTGTCAGAAGCGCCGCTGGAGCTTGCCCGAGATGCCTTATTACTTTGTTGGTGTTGATGGCCTTGCCCCCAGCTGGGGCCAAGAAAATCGTTCAAACACCGACTTGCGTTTAGATAGTGGTGCGCCCGAGATCACCATATTTGGCCTCTTGCCTTTGGAGGCCGGTTTGTCTGTTACCGGAGCTTGAGGAGTTGGGATGGCGTTAGCTAACACGAATAGAATAGAGCCAAATGATAGCGGCAGCTCCTCCCATTGTCGCCCGAGACTGGCCGGGAGGACCGTCCTGACGTCCATCTTCATCGTGTAGGAGATGGGAGTTGTGTTGAGAACAGAGCTTGTCCTTGGAGACATTTTTGCTGCGTCCGAAGATTGCAATTAGAGATTGTTAACCTGCAAATGGAAACATGATTTCAGTATAGGCAATCGATATGTATATTGATTGAATTCGTATGAACGCTTAACCCGAAATATGATAGGAGAGATTGGGTCCCACCGAGCGTGACAGAATCTGTAGAGTATTTTTCATCACCCCATCGAGATGGGGAATACGCGTGCGCTTGTCAGGCGCATTACAGATTCCCCTGTCTAGGGTAGGCTGGGGTTTATTGATTGTAGGGATCCGAATCTCCGGCAGCCGTGAACTAAGTTCCGTTAATTACCCAACGCCCTTGAAGCGAAAGAACCTTCGATTGACGGGTCGAACAGGTCATGCGAACTCAATGTGCAGTGTTGTGTTTTGAAGGGGTTTTGGATACATCGGAGGCCCCGCAGAGTTTTTATAGGATTCCCGCAACCCGGATAGCAGGTAGGGGGTCAAGGGGACTAGCAGCCCCCTTGCGGGGTGCGGGGCGGCGCCCCGTTAGAAATTTTTTCTAACGGGGACAGTGTTGTGGAGTATGTGTGTGTATACATATATATATATAAAGAAAGACATCCAAAGGATGTGTGGGAGAAGGCGCCGGCGCCCCACGTGCGCGGCACGCGACGACTGGGCGCAAGTCGTCGGCGCCCCACATGCGCGGCATGCGGGCGCTTGGCCCAAGGCACCCCACGTGCGCGGCACGCGGAAGCTGGGCGCATGGCGCCAGCGGAAAGTAAAAAGGGGGGCTCAGCCCCCCGTACGGAGAATTGTACTCCAATTGACCTTTGGGAGTTAAACTCCTTTAAAAAAGGATATATTATTATTGTCAATTTATTCTTATGGAGTTAAACTCCCAGGAACGTTGATTTGTGGAGTTAAACTCCAAGAAATCCTTGTAAATGCTCAAGGGGACCCCTTTCTTCTCCCATGTACCTTGGATCTTTCCCAAAATGGGATCTCTGGAGATGGATCTCCTTCCTCCTCTTCTGTCGACCGGATCTTGGAGAACAAGAGGGGGTGAGATTTAAAATCTCCCCTTTTTCAGATTTAATGAAAGATCCGAGCTCCCTTTAGTGGGTTTTGTGATGGAAAACTATTTATTTTTGGAAAAGAAAGAGTAAAACTCTTGATTTAATTGAAAATGAGAAGAAGGTTTAAAACTTTGAGGAAGGAGAAGGAGGCACAAAAAAACCCTGAAGTTTGAGAAAATGAAAAGTGTATACTTTATTCATCAACATGTTGCCTTATATAGGCTTACACATTTACATATAACCCCTTAGGCTTTTACAAAATGGCATGTTGCTCATCTCATACCTCATGTGCTCATTTCTTATGCACATAAGCCATGGACTTTACAAAAATTTGGCTTTATGCCCATTTTGCTTACATTCATGCATAAAAAAATTATATCAAAATTATTTATTACATGATTTTTTATTTCGGCATGGAGGAGGCCGGCCGCGGGGCTCGACTTGGGCATGAGCCCACTTGCTTGGGCTTGGGCCCGCTTACTTGGGATTGATCTTGACTTTGACTTGGTCAACTGGGATGCAAATTTTGACCCCAACACTATGCCAGAGAATTTGATGAGCCATTTTTTCACCAAATTCTATGTAAATTTAAAAATTGTACATATGCTTTTCATGCAGAGTCCCTTGACAACAAAGAATAAAATTCTATTTGAACATGGGAATTTTAAAGTGGTTTCAATTTCGTGAACAAACCAACAGATATTTGTATGGTAACTGCAATATTTTACACCAAATAAATAAATAACAATTGTAGTGATTACATATCCAGAAAGATACATGGGATAGCAACCATTAGCTTTCATAAACTATCCTGAGAAGATTACAAGCTAACAATACGGTTAACTGCACCCAAAAAATGGCAATAGATGTGATGTTTGAGGATCCTCCGGCGAACTTTCCGACCATCAAAATCCGATCAAAAAATAGGTTTTTCATCGGATTTTGACATGAAGGGATCTAGAAGGTTGCCTCCTCGCGAAAGCAAGAAAGGAGGGCATTATTCGAATGGAGAGCATAGAAAATCACAAAATGGCAGCAAGACTTCGACGAAAAGAAGCGACAAGGATGACCGAAGAGGAAGATCTCTGCCTAGGTTGGGGGAGAGCTCAGAGTCATGGAAGGAGGTTACTGATACTTACTTTCTGCCACAAAAACCGAAATCGAGATCAATCTTGATGAGATTTGGAAGAGATAGTCGACGCGGAGTCGATATTGGGGAAAGGAGACACCTTTCTCATCGGCATGGGTTGAGAGAGAAAGATGATGGTTTCCACAACATATTAGCTCATAAGAGCTATAGATTTCCCTCGAGAGGAGAGATGGAGCATGTCGCTCAAGATAAGGATTTCTTGAGGTTTATGAAGACTTTGTTGGTGAAAAGATACCAATTACAATAATAGATGTGGCGGCAAAGTTCAGTAAACAAGGGGTTCATCTCAAAAAGGACAGCGCTTGCGAGGTCACATGTTTCAATGATCGAGGTTGTGTTCATGTCGCCGGTGGGTGCAAGAACACAAGGGTCCAAACTCAAGCTCATCAACCGTCGATGGTCAAGGGAATAGCCGAAGTAACGCAGAAGCAAGCAGTGGAGGATGTTTTGGTTATCTTCCCTTAACGAAAATATGGAGTAAATGAGATTGGAGTTGAGTGAAAAACAAGCGGTGGGTATCATTGATAGCATGGACATGGGATTTCAACCAAGAAGCGGTAGGTGTTTCCTCGGTGGCTATCAACGAAGGCTCGGTGCATTTCAGACTAGTTGCAACGTCAGGAAGGATCCAAGAAGACGTTGCGAGAGTATTAGGGTTTCATTTGGGGAAGTGGCGAGAGGAAGAAGATGATCGTTCAGAGCCGGATCGAAATTTCGCAACTGAACCAGGTCCGAACGGTGGTGAGGTGGCTCCATCAAGATCGAACACATCTGTAGGATGGATTGCGTCGACTGGTGCTGCGAACGTGGCGGAGCCCACTGCACGTGATCAAGCGCTGCATAGCCCTGAAAGGCTGGGCCATGCAGGCATGTTAGCGCAGGCGTACGAGAGAAACACGCGTGGCAATATGGGTGTCTATGATGGGGACGCTACGGTGCAAGCTGGTGGGTCAGCAGTGCAAGCTGGTGCTACTTTTAGAGAGAAAAGTGGTGCTGGGCCTGATCCTTCACTAGGCAAACATTTAAGGCGGGCTTACAGACCCAAGCACCAAAACGATGCAACTAGACAAGCCCAGATGGTTGGGCTGCCGGTTAATGGAAATGCACTTTTCGTTGGGTCTAGACACAATGGGCCATATAGAGTTATAACAGAAAAATAAAATGAAAATTGGGGACAAATGGACCGCATTTTGAGAGACATTTTACTTTCAAAGAGAATGACGGTAGTATCTTTTAATAGTTTGGTGCTGACACTTCGAAAGGGTAGTCGAGAGGCGGACATTAAATCTAAAGAGAAATCTAAAATGTCAAGTTTCAATGTGCAGGGAACGAGTCTCGCTGAGGGAGCTGATATGATTAAGGCCAATTATCTGAGTCTAGGTGATGAAGACATTAGGGCCTTGGAGCTAGAGAAGCAGGACAAAAGAGAGGAAGGTCAAGAATACTATACTAGGAAGAGTGCATGGGTTAAAGCTCTAAGTTGAGCGAAGATTGGCATAAAGGATATGCAGGGAATAACAGTGAAGGGCTCAAGGAAAAAAATCGATTGGTGGCTTCGGTGCGAGCCTAGAAGAGGGCAAGTTTCCATATCAGAGAGAGGAATGATGATGAAAAACCTTCTAGTGAGAACGTTTTGCAGACAGGAGAGGATCGGGCCCAACTTGCAGGAGAAACTAAAGATGGAGCTGTCAGTTGCTACAAAGGGATTGTTGGGACTGGGTGATTACCCCATATCCCTTTGGTGGTGATTGTGGGACTTCCTATCGATATCGTCGTATAGTCTATCATATGCTTGTAGAGGGTCGTAACCCGCACTTGGATTTGGTTGTTATAAGTTTCTATTCTGTTTTTGTTTTCCTTCTCTCTTTCCATGTAGTTTCGTTAAATCGTCTTTTAATGAAACACGGAGGTGCCTCCGTTTAATCAAAAAACCCATACACTTAACAAATCATGTGTATAGTAAGAAAAGAATTATAAGAACTGAAAGTGACTAATACAGTAATACATTCAAATATTACTTTCTACCACAATACGAAATTTCAGAACTGAAAGAAAATATGCATACCAGTGTCATACGCTTTTTGCCTTCCAGATATTCTCTCAGGTACCTAGTCAACTACCAAAGAAATCAAGGATGTAATACCATCACTGGATACGAAGAAGCAGCAAAAACAAAACTGGAGAAAGATTGCTTTAAAACTTAAAAGTACCAGCAGCATCAAAGTATCATACAAAGCAAATTGTAAAGTGGAAAAAAGTTATCCATGGATTTTCGAAAATGAGAAAGAAATTTGTGAAATTCAAAAAAAAATAATAAAGGACCTAGTATCCAACTTATCTAATTAATAAGAACTTACCAACGAATTTTTAAAGTGCTTCTCCAATAACTTCTTTCGATTTTTTTGGTGCTCTAGCAAAGACTGAAGAAAAATGAAATTAATGAAACGTAGTTAAAGGTAAAGGTCCTCATATACATTAACAATAAGTTCTCTTGGAGTTCCAGACCAAAACCAATATCACATACTCTTAAACACAGGCCAAAAACCATGGATGTGTTATTGATGAAATTGCTCTCCAACAGTCGGGAACCCTGCAAATGAAAGTTACATCACAATTACTTTAACCAATTGCCAACAAAATGGGTTTGGTAATGAAGCAAGTCTCCGTTAAAAAATTTGGTAAAGTTTTACAAGCAGCATCAACTTGCATCAACTATCTTGATTAGAGTCAAATTCATGGCCTAGAAAACTGTGGACAAAAAAGGGCCTTATCATAATCCTAGGGGCAAGTTAATGGAGTCCAAATTCCCTTAGGAGGGGGAGAAAGTCTAACGGAGGATAAGATGGTAGATTAGCTATAGGGAATTACATTAAACTCATAAAGCACATCTAACTCCGAGCAAACAGGACAAGTACCCAAAAAGGAAACAAATATCATACGGTCATATGTTGTTAACTACAAGATCTTGCTGGGAACATATAATCATGCTCAAGATTGAGCTCCATTGACCATTTTGAATAGTTTTAGATGCAGATCTATTTATTTCATCACTAATGATAGCTATCAATTTAATAAACCTGAAATATATTAAGAAGGTCAATGAGGTACTTGGAAGTTGACAGAGCACTTGCATGGGATGGCATAGGTTAGCCAACCAGGTAAGAAGAATCCCCTCCCCCCATATTGTAGTTAATGGGACTATATCAAGAACATGCTAATAGGTCCAGTTCACCAGTAATTTCAGAAACATGAGCATAACTCCTACATATTTGGCAGGCACCAATCAATATCAAAATGGCACTGGAATTCCAAGAATATGTTGTAATATAAATAGAAACCATAGGCTATCTAACTAGAAACAAAATAGAAAGACAAGTCTAAGTTGTAATGAATTAGCATCATCCCTAAATGCTAACTCTACATATCCATGATATGCAAACTTGAAAATGAACTAAAAATCAAAATAAACCATTTTAGTCTATGTAAGCTATCATGAATCAGGTGGTGGAACCGTGGAAGTACTCAAAATTGCATGTCTGCTTTAGGAAGCAAAAAAATGCCACTTTGCAAGTATTATTTGTTACACAGTTCCCACTTACAAGCATCTCTCTAATAATTAGACGACTGGAAGAAGTTTTCTGGCAAACTAGCTTCAAGTGTGCGCCAATTCGAAACAATAATCATTACATATTCAGAAACGTATGGGGAAACTATAGCTCTTGTATGTTCATAAGAAGAACCAAGTTTAAACCTCAACTCAAACTATGTTAACCCACAAAAGCAAATCAAATAAGATAACATATAGGACCCAAAAACTGCCTGCCAAATTGACGTCTAATAAAAAAAAGGCAAAGAGCATATGCCCCAAGGAAAAATAAATGTGAAAGGTAAGTCCATATTCAAATTGTGAAAGCAGTTTTTATCAATGATTTCACTAACCTATCGTGAAAAACCATTTAATTGCATAATTCTCCTACTAAAGCCAAAAACGTGAAAGCTTCTAACATGAGGTTCCTATGGTCCTTTAGAACAAAAAGGTTATAAACATTCAAACAGCTAATCCTAACTGTGAAACTATCTAACCAGCTGCATTATCTTAGTAAAACACATGTAAACTTATTTATAAGTACAAAAGGATTATCACATGCAAAGCTAAAGGTGGCTCTGTTATTAATCTGTTTCTTTGTATGGTATCAGAACCTTTTGAAACTTGAATCAGTTTTTCAAATTCTTCTCAGGCTTCTCCCAACATCTCAATGTCTTGTGCCACTATTTCCATCAAAAAACATGCACTCCCATATGCATTGACCTTTTCATCAACAACAATAATAATAGCAGAGGCAGCATCAACAACAACAATAACCTTCAACTTCTTAAGATCAAACTGACAATGAGACAACTATTTCCTCGAGACATCTCACTTCTTAACATTATCTACACTTAGTCTCCAACGCCGTTACTGTCGTTGCTCGGTATCCAAACCAATCATTTCCCTTTGTAGAGTTGTACAATCTAGCCATTCGAGCTGAGTAACCACTTGGAATTAAATGTGTTCTTGGTACCAATTCTTCACAGACAAACACTTACTATTTACTGTTAGATTATCCTCTATAATTCTATAATTCTCTAACAGCAAATCCACTTTTATATTTATCTTTTTGATGATGATGAACTTTCTGCATATGATTAAATCTAATTTGGAGTTTTATATTTTATAATATGCAATCAAAAATAGTAAAAAAAATTCAAATCTAAAATTAAATCCATGAACTGATTAATGAGTGAGGATGAGTACCAAAATATTACATGTGTTTCAGAATAACATGGATCTCTAATAAACTAGCATGCCCTCACAATCAACATTAAAATAGTTCTGCTGAAAGATTGCAAAATTGCACTGTCCCATGAAACAGGTATGGTCTTAGAAGCCTAAGTTTTTCATTTAATAGAAGAACTTGGATGAAGTTTTACTTATTTATGCAGCTTAGATTGATACTTTTAATCTTCTATAATCTCTGATCAGACTTCCTTTTAGCATCTATTTTATTTGTCAACATACCATGTTGTGATTGTTCTAGACCCTTCCTGCAGTAGGGCAAGATATCTCCATATCAATTTTAGATTTCAATTTAGTTGTAAGGATTTTGAATTTGATAGAATATGATTTGGTTAAATTTTAGTTATGGGTTTTATTTGATTAGATTTAATTGGATTAGATTTAATATTTTAGACTAGACATAAAAGAGGGCAATTGTTATCATTTGAAATGAAGACTTCTATTAATAAGAACTCAATATGGATTTCCGTTATGATAAGTGGAATGAGGGAACATTGGTCAGTCGCCCAGCAAGAAAGAGTGGTTGAACTCCCCCATGTATCAGATGGATAGAGACATCCCTCGGATGGAGAATGGCTTTCAAATGGAAGATCTGTGTCGGGATGTGCAGATCTTAGTTTCCCGATCCTTGATCGAAGGTCTGGTATCCGCCCCTACTTCAATGAAAGCTCGTTGCGCTATGGCCGATTCCAGTTGATCGTTGGTGGCGAGTTTTGTGGATTCATAACGGCTTGGTGTATTCCCAGCGGAGGGAAACTACTATTAAATGCTTCATGTTCGACCACCGCCCATCCCTCTAATGCATGCGTCACTCCCCACCACCAAACTCAGACCAAGTTTCAATAATCATAAAGCAAAAGGTCTATAAAGTGCAAATAATCTACCTCGCCCTAAGTTTCCTATGTATCCTACAAATCTATGTTCTATGCAGCCCCCCTCCCCTTTGCTAAATGCTCAAAGAGTCATCTGTATTGCAGCTCCATCAATGAAAGTAATTTCAAGAGTATCCATCTAGTGCCCTTTTCTACGCACTATTCCTTGTACTGAGTAGCCTTATAATCTATTTATCAAGGATAAAGATGCATCCACCCTAGTACCACAACACATACACATACCAAAGATGGTATTGGCAAATTCGCATGAATGGTTATATGGAAGTGATGAATAAAAGAAAGATAAGAACCTGATTCCCTGTTTTTCTTTCTCTCTCAGCTCCAGCGAGATCTGCTATTGTAAGGATAGCACCATGTGTAGATAAGTCATTCTTATCACAGATGCCTTCCAGTGACCAACGGATGTTTATGATGCATTGAGATCGACTGCAAGAATATTCAAAGAAGTATGAGCAAAATATAACAGAAGCATACACAAAAGAAACGTTTTTCTAGTTGGAATCAACAAATAAGAGCACTCTTGTTCCACATAATTATTTATTACATTTGATATATAGATAATATACCCATCAAAGAAAGACTTAGTGGAAAATAGAAGTGCAACTACTTTGATATTTGCCAACTTAGTAGCATAAGACATTAATTTCCACATGCCTTGACTGGCTATTTGCATTTGTTGCAGCAGTAGATCGTTTCAGCAAGCCACATGCAACTAGACTCTCTGCCTTGGTTGCATCAGAAACCCTGATCTGGAACAATGACATTACTTTTCTTGTCACTTGTGCAAATTGTATAAATATAGCGAAATAAGAAATGATGTACTTGAAAGGATAAGCGAAATAAGAAGCAGCAGATCACCACCTCTTGAAGACCTTTTATTGTTGACTGCTGAAAGGACAAATCACCCCCATCACAAGATAAATCTATGATCCTCTCTCCTTTCCCTCGTTCAGAATATATTTCAAACATAGAAATGTGATATGACCTGCAATGGTAACCACAACAGACAATAGTTGATCAAAAATGATAACATAAGGACCTTGAGGTATCGTATATAACAAATGAATATGTTCAAAGTTTTAAACTGGTAGCAAATATCAAGATCAAATACAGCTAAACTCCCCTTAATGCTCTGAACTTCCAACACTATGCATCAATGTGTGAATGCACATGTGCGCACACACTCACGCGTGGTAACACATAATGTATGTGTAGTTACCCACATTACGTTCTGATGTGTATCTGTGTTTGAATGTGCATATTTTCATGGTGATTATATGTGCACGCACGCGCATGTACGCATATCCTAAAGAATACATGTGTTCTCTATAGACCCAAAAAAATGTCTCCATTGTATCATAGATATGTTTTTCCATGACATCAGTAAATATCTTCCAGGAAGATATCAAACATTTCAGAGAAAACTTTTTGTCACAATGTCGTACCACTGTCCATATAACATAAAAGAATATAAAGAAATGTCTTTAAAGTTTAAACATGTCTGAAGTTTAATAAGCTGATACTCAGGCACTATTCATAAGAATTGATTGGTAGGAATATGATCGAGTCTGCCTTCAAATTTATAAAAGGGAACCGTCTGGACCATAATAAGCAAGATTGGGCTGACTCAATAAAAATAAAAATTGGAAATGGAATAGCGACAGCATGGCACTCGATGCAGTTGAAAAGGCAAGCTTCTTGACCCCAAAAGTAAGAGCGTGGCCTCTAGGCCAAGTGATATTCATTGATCACAAAGAGTTTAGAACACCTTAAAGTACCTTAAAATAACCAGTTGATGATCCAAATTTTGGCACAATGTCTAATTTCTTTTTATCTGGATTAAAATAGTTCTCTAGGGAGCAATAGACAAGCAAAGTAACAGGGTGCAAACTACAAAACTAGTTATGTAGCAACATGTTGACTAAGAGAAAAACCCTAAGAAGGTTGATTTAGGACCCCAAACAGCAAGCCAGGTTAAAGAACACTGAACACCGAGTAACAGATTGTATAGAACAAAGAATGCTCCCCCTCTCTTGGCCCAAACAGCAAACATCAGAACTATCCAAGAGTGCCAAACACCAAAAAATTGCAAGACTTTTGAATCAGGCGTCATCGCCCTTCGGTCACTGTTAGAGTTTAGAGTATTCAAAGTCGAGGAAGTGATGGGCTTTTTAATAACTCTACTCGTACTTTCCACATATAAGATATAAGATGGGTCAAACATCAACAAGGCTTGAGTCTTATTGTTGGAACCCACTTAGAGTTTAGAGTATTTAAAGTTGAGAAAGTGATGGGCTTTTTAATAGGTACACATGGGCCTACACATGGGGCCTTTGATATAAGTGGGTTCCAACAATAAAACTCAAGCCTTGTTGATATTTGACCCATCTTATATCTTATATGTGGAAAGTACGAGTAGAGTTACGTGCAAACATCACTTTTTCTTGGTGTGTGCAAAGTATGAGAGTTATGTGCAACAATCACTTTTTTGTGTGTGGTTGTCACATGGAGGATCGAGCCATGTTGAGGGAGTGATGGGCTTTTTAATAGGTACGCATAGGTTTTTGATATAAGTGGGTTCCAACAATAAGACTCGAGCCTTATTGAGGTTTGACCTATATTATATATTATACCCGTGTGTTTCGTTTGTTGTTTCCAATGTGGGACTATCTTTAAAGTCCCATCATTTGTTTTTCCAATCTGTCTAAGTTTTGCCACTCCTTCAATCATGTGAAACTTAGAGATCTGGATAGGCAAAGTATGATAGAAATATCAGACAATCAAGGTCAGTTTGCTGAAAAAGATCATGCATAAGTGGTGATGGCCCAGAAAGAAAGTCAGCATAACAGTTTAAAGAATTGATTAGTTGGCTGTGTGATGCCACAGAGGCTGACAAAATCATTGGGAGAATGATTAAGATGTTGTCACCCTAAGAGCAAGGATTAATGGCGACCCAATACGAGAGAATGTGTTTGCACACATAAGGCCAATATATACTCTTCTTGCTGGTCTCCACTCTCAACACACTACTATCTCCACCTGCAAATAGTGATTGCAACAGGGCAGGGTGGTGCCTACTAGAAACTTGGGTCTAGGTCTGGAAGCCAAGATCTGGAGTTGCATGCATAAGAAAAATTGTGGATGTTGATGCAAAGATGATTTATGCAGACGACAGCTCTACCTCTGATAGCATGTAATGCTAGAAATAAGCCTTAACACACAGGTTTCGATATTGGGTGTATATATACACATGAGAACCACATGAAGACAAAAACACCCATTAACCATATGTAGATTATACTATCAAAGCATACATTACACTTATGAAACAGCTAAAAGGTGAAACCTATAAACTATAGAAAATAAGGTTGCAATAAGCGCATGCAAGGAGGTGCCCGTCTGGAAGAGCCAATACGATACTCCAGTCACAAGGTAGGAAAACTAACATCAAAACCGCTATATAGATGTGGGGAAAAGGCTAGGAAGCCTAGGATAAAACAATCTCAGATAGCTGAAGGATGCAATGGTAGCATACAGATGAAAACATGGTGGTCTTATTCCAAGCTGTTTCTCAAGCAGAGATTTACTATTTCAGTTCTAATGTCAAACACAACTTGAACAGATTGAATTGACGAATATATAAATAATTTCAATATCATGAGAGGGAAGAAATACACATGTATACAATAGGATATATACTAGAATTGATTGAAACAATATGTAAAGGAAAAGGAACTCTGAAAATAATTGAAAAGGGAAAGGGAGATCAAGGAAATAGAGCTACATGAAAGTTTAAACAGTCAACAAGCTACTAAAATATGTCACTAAAGTACCTCAATAGGTGGTGATTTCCATGTTCCATAGACTGATCGAAAATGTGTCGTAAGGCGAGGGGCACAATACCCGGCTCCCTTGGGGATCCAAACATTGTGTGGGTTTTTCCAGATCCTGTGGGACCCATGGCTGCCAAAAGTGCACTTTTCCCTCCCATGAAATCCATCAACAAAGGGTTCATGACCTTCTCATAAATATCTTCCTGCAGCCAAAAGATTGCATCGTAATATGTAAACAGTCACATAAGAATGAACAAAATATAATCTTGAAGGATAAGACAAAGAAAAGAGCTTGAACTGTTAGATATCAACTAACCACCCATAAACAATTTCTCAATACCATTGTGTGAGTCACATATGTATGGGGGAAAAATCTTGTGGGAAAGACCCACATAAGAGCTTGAGCTGTTAAACTCCAACTAACCACCATAGACAATTTATCAACATCATAGTGTGGGTCACCAAATAAAATCTTGAGGATGAGAGTACGACCAGCAGAAAAACTTGAACTGTTAGACTTCAAATAACCATCCATAGAAAATTTCTCAACACCATCGTCTGAATCCATGCTCAGTATTAATAGAACAGTTTGCATTAACACATTTAAGTAATGCTTCAGCCAAGTACATAAGAATATAATGACCAAATATTAATGTCACGTTTCTAATCAATATCTGTTCCAACAAATCATCATCAAATTTGTAATTGTAGGAAGCACGTATTTACTTCACATGCTTGAAATTCATCGCCCTTATACAATGGATTGATGGGGGGCTGACTTGGGATGTGCTCTTCTAATGCAGCATTTCTCTTTCTACTCCAATAAAATTGCTATATGCATGAAATGTCCAAAATGCTAAGCATGATGTAACCTATAAGTTCAGCTTTGTATAGCTCCTGAAGACATTTAATTCAAATTGAATGATTAAAACATCGTATACAAAGCAGATCGCAACACAAAAAACTGACATGATTAACTGACACAATATGTGCTCCAATAAACACCATTGGATTTGAAATTTAAACCAAAAAGATGCAGTTTAGCTTGTTAACTGCCAAGAAATGACTCAAGCGTCTCGTCGGGTCTTTTCTTTTCAGGTAAAAATAGACACAGAATTATGTAGTGGTGCCAAATCGATTGGAATTGTCATAAGAACTAAGCATATGCAGATGTAATGACTTGGGATGCTTCTAATGAAGCATTTTTCTTTCTACTTCAAACAAAAATGTTAGGTGCATGAAAATGGCTCCCAAAATGCTGAACAAGATGTCATCTTCCGATTCAGTCTTATGTAGCTCCTGAAGCCAAATTAAATGCTTAAGGCATAGGCTAGAAAGCAGCATGCTGCCCCAAAAAAAATTGGCTTTTTCCACTAGAAAGCAGCAATTTCATACAAAAGCACTTGCATCTACTAATTCCTATGATTTTCTCGCCAAAATTTAATAATTATTCAATTGCAACAGAAACCCTAACAATCATACCAAACAGGTACATGATCAAATGGAAAATCATCACCTGAACTGATGCTTGCGGGAAAACAAAAGAAAACCCATCATACAACTCGCTCTTAGTCCGTTTGCTATCGAACACCGAAGGAGGAGCAGTAAGCGTGACCGAGCTCGAATCATTAACAGCCAAGCACGCATTTTTACTGCTCTTGCCCTTCACTCCCTTCGGCGACGAAGCTCGGGGTTTTGCCCTAGGTCTGGCGATCGGATCCTTGGCGGGTTTGGGTCGGATCTCGAGTGGGCGGATCCGAAGGAAGACCTTGAGGTTTTCCGATCCATCTGCGGGTTTTTGGCGGAGATCATCGGCGGCGACGGTGGAGGATGACGTGGAGAGATCCAGAGCCTTGATTGAGGGAATCTGCTTTGCTCTGCGGGGTGGATTTCGCCGGACAGTGGTGGCGGGGAGAGGGGATTCGGTATCCATTTTGGGGCTTTGAGGTTTCGCCTTTGATTTGGGGATTTAGGGTTTTTTTACGCCTTCTTTAAAGTTTCTCGAAGGAAGAATGGGCGGGAAAGTGCAGTGGCACCATACAATTACAGACTCGTTAATTTATATTTCTTTCTTTTTTTTTCATTTTTTATTCAAGATGCTCTAATAATCATTACTGAACAGCAGTATCGAAGCATATAGAAGTGTCATGTAGTCAAAATCGACAACCCTTCCAAAGCTTCAGCATTCGCTAAAAAATCAGCATCAGTGTTTACCTAATGAAAAACATGAGAAACTCAAAGCTCTCAAGTCAATCCAATCTCATAAATCATCAAGCATCAATTTTACAATACTGGAAACAAAGCCTCAACGATTAATCCAACCCATAAGCTAAGTCGAATTGCATTCCAACCATGGCTTAGTGGCATGTAGCTCGAACACCGCAACACTTACAACCTCTTTGGCCGCTAATAATTCAATTGACGGAACAACAAGCTCAGCAAGTCCACATCCTTTTACCTGAAGAACGTAACCTTGCTCATCGCGGCATAAAAGTCATGGCCCTCCTATAAAGAATTCCTTAACCGGGCCATCAAAATTTACCGTGGGTTCATCACGTTGTGGGTGTAACCTTTGAAAGACAGAAGAATTCATTGGGTGTCCAAAGGACACTAGGTCATACCGGTTAGTCGTTGAACTCGAATAGAGACCGGGCTCATGGCATAAGAATTCTTTGCTTTGGAATTGATGGAAGTCCTTTTCAGGTCTCCGTCAGATGTTGTCTTCCGTTGATCTCCCGGTGGACTTTGATGGTGATCTCCTGTTGCGTGTGGGTCTCAATGGTTTTTGGTGGAAGAGGTGGGATGAGGAGTTTGGTGCCGAGTACCTGCAAAGAAGTCCCGGGGGGTTGGTACCACCAAGGACCCTCCGACAAACAAGTTAGTGACGAGATCCGAGCAGAGTAACGGCTTAGAAGAGTAAAGAATGGCTCACTTGACCCCTCTGTGATGGGGGTTTATACAGCGGTGGTGGCACGCAGCAGCGGGCGCGAGAATCTCGCTGGCAGTTACGCTCCCGACGTCACGCCCGCGTAGAGAGCGGGTCGCTCATTAATGGGGATCGTGATGGCGTGGAACGTGGGATGTTGCTGGCGTAGAATCCGCGCATGGCGAGATTCGCGGAGCGACGGTTAAGCCTGTGAGCTGTGGAGCTGGTCAGAGGGCCGAGAAAGACGGCCTCGACCGGGGTCTCGGGGACGAGCGAGGATGCCGAGGAGTCTTGGACTTGCGGCAGCTCGGGGAGAGCTGAGGGGCCGAGGAGGCCGATTTGCGGTGGGCCCCGAAGAGGGCCAGCTTGTGCTTGCAGGTCGAGTACCGGTGGCCTGGTCGGCCACCGTGGGCCCCTTCTTCCGAGTCTTAGGGCACGTCCTCTGCCACGTGTCCTGATCCTGGAGATCGCCAATATTGAGCATCATCATTAACCCCCCCACTCTTGTCCCGACCAGCTAGCGGGTCGGGTCAGGAGTGGACTGCTAGGTTTCCCGAGGTGAGCTCTTTTCTAGGGCTTTGTCGGGACGAGTTCCCGGGCTGCTAATTGTCTTTTCCGCTAGCGAATCAGGGCGAGATCTCCGCATTTAAAGAAGGTGCGCCGGTTCGTGTACTCTGCGACTGAAGCGACGGCCCACGCGTCAAGCGTCGATTGGCTGACGCGACGTATGCAGGCCTGCGGCGCCAGATGGGACGCGGTCCAGCGCAGGGTCGACACGTGGAGCGATCGGACCCACTGGGCGCGAGGAGTCGTTTCGGCGGGAAATGACGGGTGCCGTTGGATGATGCAGCAATAAACAGGGGTGGGGTCCGCTCTAGGGCCCCTAATCTTTCATTTTTCCTCTTTCTTGAGTTGCTACTGCTCGGCGTTCTTCTTCTCTTTGAATACATGGTTCGCTCCCACTTTTTTGGCTGCCTGCGCCAGCAGGAGGCCAGTGGCACGGCCGAGCCCCCGGCTGGCTCATGCCCTCCGCCGGATCCTCTGCCGGCGATAGGGCCGCCTGCTTCGTCGACAGCATCTGGTGGTTTCTCCGGGGGCGGCCAGAGATGTCCACAGTTATCCGAGCCCCAAACGGGGGATAGAGGGGAGGGCGAGGGCAGGCCCCCTCAAGAGGAAGAGGACGATTTCTCGCGCGTCGTTGTTGAGGGTCCCTGAGGGAATTTCCGTGCAGGAGGGGGCGCCATCTTCACGGTTCCGTCTGGACTTTCCGTTGCCGCTAGCATGCTCGCCGGGATGGAGGAGTCGGCTGGGGGAAAGCTTCCGCACGGCTCCCTGAGGGATCAATTGGAGGTCATGGCCCAGGGGGCAGTCTAGGTACGAACCCCTCTACGTGTAGTTTTTCTGGTACACCTTTCCTTGGCTCGGGGGCCTCTTGGTTTCTCATCGGCTTTCCGTCAGGTCCTTCAACACTGCACCCTTGCCACTCGTATGGAGGCCGAGGGGGCGTTCCACGCCCCGAGGCCAGTAGAAGCGTTTCCTTCGGAGGTCGAAGTTTTGCGATGTGACCTGCTCGTGGAGAGGGCAAGGGCCGACTTCTTGGCGGGCCGGGCGGAGGCTGCGGAACTTACCAATTCAGCGAATCGGGGCGTCCTTCGTCGTCTGAATGCGTCCCTCCGGGTTGCCGATAGGAAGCTGGCAGATCTGGCCGAACGCTTCGCGGCCATGGAAAAAGAGAGGGACGCCAACAGGGGAGATGCTGAGGCGGCGCTTCTGGAGGCCTAAGTTGCCGAGGCTCGGGCTAAGAAAGCTGTGGCCGATTATAAGGCGTCAGAGTAGTTTTACGCCGAGCTCGGGGAGTATTCTGCCGTCGCATGGAACAAGGCCCTGGACGCCATGAAGGAACAGCTTCCTGAGTTCGACGATGGTGAGCTCCGCGTTCGGGCTCCGCTTCCGGTGGCGAGGCCTCCGGTGGAAGATGGCGAAGGGAGCAGGGCGCGCCCCTGGTGGCAAAATCTCCGGTGGTAGAGCCCCCAGCAGGCCGTGATGCCAGCAATGAAGGGACCGAAGTAAGCCTCCGGGCAGTTTGTAGAGCTGGGGAGCCCCAGAGTACCCTTTGTAAAAACTTTTCTTTCGGTAATAAAAGAAAATACATGTTTCGTCGGTTTGCATTTCATCTTCTGTGTGTGAAGAATGCTCGTAGGGTATCCCTGCTTGTACCGTTGTGTTTTCGTGTCAGGTTGGCCATCTGTCTGGCGATCGTCCGTCGAGTTGACTTCAATCACTAGCCGACGAGCATGCCAAGCGTTGTCGAGGAGGTATCCCCATGGGCCCCGGAGTCGAGGGGAGATCGTTTAGACTTGGATAGACCTGATGCCCCTCATTGGGGTCTCGGATCCTCCGTAGGCCACTAAGCATCGACCACCGGCCGGGGGTGACTGGGCAGGGTAGCTGCTCAATTGCTTCTTGCGAGGGCTTTCTAATCCCTGGCATTGTGGTAGGGAAGCTACCCGCCAGGGATGACCGAGCAGGGTAGCTGCTCGGACGCCCCTTGCGAGGGTCTCGACCCTTAGCGTTGGGGGTTGCTGTGAGAAGCCCATTAAGGATGACCGGGCAGGGAAGCTGCGCGGCCACCTCATGGCTAGGGCTTCGATCCCTGTCGGTTGTGGTAGGAAACTACCAGCCGGGGATAGCCGAGCAAGGACTCGACTGCCTCTGGGAGGACTTTGGTCCTCAGCACTGGAGGGGCTGTAAGAAGCCCGCTAAGGATGACCGGGCTGTGATGCTGCGCGATTGCCTCTTGGCGAGGGCTTTGACCTCTGGCGTCGTGGGTAGGCAATTACCAGCCTGGGATGGACGAGCGGGGTAGCCGCTCTGGTGCCTCTTCCGAGGGCTTTCTGATCCCTGGCGTCGTGGGTAGGGAGCTACCAGCCGGAGTTGACCGAGCAGGGTAGCTGCTCGGTTGCCTCTTGCGAGGGCTTTGACCCTTCAGGACGGGGACTGAATAGGGTTGCTTCCCAGTGCCTCTTGGCGAGGACTTTGATCCCCGTCGGTTGTGGTAGGAAGCTACCAGCCGGGGATAGCCGAGCAAGGACTCGATTGCCTCTAGGAGGACTTTGGTCCTTAGCGCGGGAGGGGCTGTAGAAGACTACCAAGGACCCTTGGCCGGGCAGGGTTACTGCCTGGTGCCTCTTGGCGAGGGCTTTTGTCCTGAAGGATAGCCGAGCGAGGGGTCCTCAGGCTCGACTGCCTCTGTGAGGGCTTTTTGATCCCCGGCGTTGCGGCAGGGAAGCTGCCCGCTGGGGATAGCCGAGCGAGGAATCCTCGGGCTCGACTGCCTCTGGGAGGGCTTTTTGGTCCGGACAGAAGCTGCACGGCTGCCTTGTGGCGAGGGCCCGTGGGTTGCACCACCTTCGTGGCGAGGGCCTTGCGTTGTAAAGGAGGAA
This sequence comes from Agapanthus africanus, assembly GCA_030015575.1. Lineage (NCBI taxonomy): Eukaryota > Viridiplantae > Streptophyta > Magnoliopsida > Asparagales > Amaryllidaceae > Agapanthus > Agapanthus africanus. The sequence goes on along the minus strand of CM057338.1, from coordinate 941,311,839 downwards.
CTCTACTGGGGAAAAAAGATTCGACTTTCCTTTATTCGTATGGACAGGAACTTCAGAGAACGCTTTACATGATCTTTGTGACAGGGAAATCTCGAGGGGGGGAGGTACACACTCGCTGGCTTTGACCTCATTGGTATAGCTTGAGCTTCTCGGCGTTGTAAGGCGGCGGAAGCTTTCGTCCGTCCGCGTCTTGTAGGCGGTAGGCTCCGCCGGGGAGCGCTTCAGAGACGAGGAAAGGACCCTCCCACTTTGGGGGGAACTTGTGAAGCCTGCTTTAGTCGATGAACTCGTTCCGCAGCAGGACCAAGTCCCCGGTCTTGAAGGTGCGGCGTTTGACCCGAGCGTTGTAGTACCGGGCTGTTTGTTGTTGATAGGCGGCGGCTCTGATCTGGGCCCGATCCCTTTTCTCCAACAATATGTCGAGGTTGGTCCGTAGCGCCATGATGTTTGCGTCATCGTCGAAGTGCTTGACCCGGTGATTGGGTATCCCGATCTCCGCTGGGACCATCGCTTCGGTCCCGTAGCAGAGGCTGAAGGGGGTCTCCCCGGTGGGAGCCTTTTTTGACGTGCGCAGGGCCCATAAGACCCCGGGCAGCTCTTCGACCCAACTGCCTTGTCTCCCTTCTAGGCGGGTCCGGAGACCCCGGAGGACATCTCGGTTAGCGACCTCGGCCTGTCTGTTACATTGGGGATGCGCGACCGCGGCGAACTTCATGAGGATATGGTACTCCTTGCAGAAGTCCTTCACTTTCTCGTTCTCGAAGTACGTCCCGTGGTCGGTGATGATGCACCTCGGGATGCCAAAACGGAGTATTAGGTTGTTTTGCCGGAACTTGATGGTTGTGGAGGCGTCCGGTTTCCTGATGGGGACGGCCTTGATCCACTTGGTGAAGTAGTCCACCACGACGAGGACGTATTTGTGCCTGCCTGTTCCGGTAGGGAACTGGCCGATCATATCCAATCCCCACTGGGCGAACAGCCATGGGGATGTCAGGGCGGTTAGCTCGGTAGCCGGGAGACGGGGAATGCTGCCGTGGAGCCGGCAACTCTTGCACCTCCTGACCAGCTTCAGGGCGTCCTTGTGCATGGTGGGCCAGTAGTACCCTTGGAGTAACGCCTTTTGGATCAAGGTTCGAGCCCCCTGGTGTGCGCCGCCCACCCCTTCATGGATTTCCCGAAGGACGTAGTCGACTTCGTGGGGGTCAATGAACCGGAGCTGGGGCTGAGTGAAGGTCTTCTAGTAGAGGTTCCCGTTGCTCCAGACGAAGTGGTCGGCTTTGGCCCAGAGACGGCGGGCGACCTCTCGGTCCTCCGGGAGCGCGCCGTCCTTCAGGAACTCCACAAGGGGATTCCTCCAATCCTGGTCGCTCTCCTGCGCCGCGTACACGTGGAGTGTCGTCGCTTCGTCTCCCACGCTGGGTCGAAGCAAGGTTTCGAAGAGGATTGACCGCCTATTGTTGGCCGAGTACGATGAAGCTAGCTTGCTCAGGGCGTCTGCTTGGGCATTCAGCTGCCTGGGTATTTGTTCTACCTGGAGTTCGTCAAAGTTTTTTCGGAGTTTCCTCACTTCGTCTAGGTACTTCATCATTAGAGGCTCTCGAGCTTCGAAGCGGCCTGTAACTTGACCGACAACAAGGGCCAAGTCGCTGCGGATTCGAATTATCTTCAGCCCCAGCCCAACGACCATGCGCAATCCGGCTTGGAGGGCCTCGTATTCTGCCGCGTTGTTCGACGCTTTAAAATCGAGCCTCAAGGAATACTCCATCTTAGTTTCGTTTGTGCTTCGGATGATGAGGCCGGCACCGCAGCCTTCCTCGGCAGAAGACCCGTCGACGTAGATGACCCACTCCGGAACCGAGCTAGGGCCTTCCGGGACGAGATACTGGGTTGCGAGGGGTGGCGCGGACTCCGGCTTCCTGGTAGGGATGGTGCATTCAACGATGAAATCGGCCAGGGCCTGCGCCTTGATGGCTTGCCTTGGACAATACCTTATGTCGAATTGAGATAGCTCCCATCTCCATTTTTCTAGGTGGCCCGAGGATTCCGGTGATGCCATCCCAACGGACGCTCAGTGAGGACGATGATGGTGTGTGCTTGGAAGTAGTGCCGCAGCTTCCGTGAGGTTACCACAAGGGCCAAGACAATCTTCTCTATGGCGGGGTACCTCGTCTTCGCGTCCTTAAACACGTGACTCACATAGTACACCGGCTTCTGCGCCCCCTCGGCCTCTCGGACGAGCACCGAGCCTGCTGCTAGGTCGGATACTGCCAGATACAGTAATAGCTTGTCCCCTTCCACTGGCCAGGTGAGCAGCGGCGGTGTTGCGAGGTGCTTCTTCAATTGGTCGAAGGCGGCTTGGCATTCCTCCGACCACTCGAACCTCGGAATTTTCCTCAGTGCCTTAAAGAACGGAAGGCACTTCTCCCCCGACCTGGACATGAAACGGCTCAGAGCGGCGACCCGCCCTGTGAGCCGCATGATCTCGACGTTGGTCTTGGGTGCGGCCATGTGTTCATATCAGATTTTTGCATTTTTATACCGCCCAATTTTTATCATATTGCTTATCGGTAGGTACTCTTGAGCCGTGTTTGCTAGTCAATTGCAGGATACATGTTCTCGGCTCTAAACGGTGAAATTCATGAAAAGCACGATAAAATTCCGGATTACTGCCAACCACAGATAAAACACGGGTCTCCGCTCTCTATCCGTATGTTGCCACACACCAGTTAAGAAGACAAAAGGGCAAATCGATTGTCATCTTCATGCACAAAGCACAATGGTAACACAAAGACCAAGAAATCTATGCGGAGCTCAAGAAAATCATGACAAAAGATCCACATCCAATCACCTTTTGATCTACTAAAATTTTGGAAGAAATGTGGAAAGATTATCAGAAAAAACATATGCCAAACTACAGACAAGAGCAGACCAGGGAAGCCCACAAAGCCCGAGAAGCCAATTCCACTAAAGTGCCGCGATTCCGCGGCATAAGCGTGCTTAGGCCGCGGAACCGCGGCTGTACGGCCTCTTCAGGCTGTCGTATTTCAGGGGCAGTTGGGTAATTTTGTAAGGAGGCAGATTGTTGCCCTGGGTTTCCAGTTCCCTGCCTATAAATAGTCCAGAACTTACCAAAGCCAAGAGTGCTTAATCTTGTATTTTAGGTTTTAGAATACTTGTTGTTCTTCTTCCTCTTCTCATCTCTTCTCCATTAAAAACTTGTAATGAGCTTTTGTGAGTGAAGAATGATGAATAAAGAAGTTCTTTTTGTTATTATACTTGTATTGCTCTTGTTATGTTAATTGCTTGTAATCTTCAATTGATAATTTATTTGTTGTTATTTATTGTTGTTTCTTTCTTATTCTCTTTTCCTTTATCCTTAAACAACCATGATGCTTACGTTTGATCCTTACCAAGATGAGGTCGCAAATAGCTAGTTGTTATCTTCTAATCTCTTTCTTTCTATCTTCCTCCTTTGTTTTATTTTTCGTTCTTCTTGTAATGGGTGAGTAGTTTCCACACTTGTTAGGGTAGGATAAGGGAAGTTTGAGAGAAGGAAATCTCTCTCACTCTTTCCTTGCCCAACATCTTAAATCGAACTCCCGTTAATTGAACCACAATCCGCTCTCTACGGCACCCTATCCTACATGATAGTGGTGATTTTGTAGTGAGACCGGTTGTGGTTGAATTAACCGGAGGTTAAGGCTAAGAGCCAAGAACGGACGGACAAGCACCAAAAGGAAGAACTTATGCGTTGGAAAGCCTAGCTTATACTTGCAAGTTCCTTCCTAGTCGTGCTAATTCCCGTTGTTGCCGATTACCGTAACACCGATATTAAGAGTGGCAACGAAAGAAGTGAGCGACTCCTAACTCAAACTAACCTAATCCTAACCCTAACAAGCTCTCTTTACATATCATTTTAACACTTAGTTAATCACAAACAAATCTGGACTTTTGGACTTAACTCGTTAAAGCACATAGAAAAAGATTCCCATCTCCCTGCGGACGACCCGTACTCAACCGGCTAGCTACAAGCGAAACCATTTTGATTGCGGTAATTAATTAAACTTGAACACGCATAAACTCTACCAATCAAATGGCGCCGTTGCCAGGGAGACGGTAGTTTATTTCTTTGTGTAATTTCGGGTTAATTTGTGAATATAAAGCTAACCGAAAAAAACAAAACAAAAAAAATATACATTGTAAAAAAACCATCTTGTTATTTTTTTTAGCTTTTGTGCAAGTGTGCAGGATAAAACGAAGTTCAAGTTCAGTGCCAAAGACGTGGGAAGTTAGACCCAGATCTTTGCGGCTACACCGCGGGTGAACAAGACGGAAAAGACGGTCTATTGAAAGATTCTGGAGCAGATCCAGTAAGCAAATCAAGATTCAGGAGCTCCAGACAAGAAGAGGACAGCTGCAGAAGCACACCCAAAAATTTCAGAGCCCCAACTCCACTATCTTGCCGCGGAACCGCGGCATAAGCTGGCTTAGGCCGCGGAACCGCGGCCACTTGGTGGAGTCAGGGTGCCCAAATCACTGTGAGTCCTTCTTCTTTCTTCCTCACTCCTCTGAACTCTACTGAACTGTGTTTTCTACAACATTCTTTGCGCAAACTCTCTCCCCCCTTCCAATAAATTGTTTTTGTGCAGGATTCTTTGCGCCGCGCTAAAAAAATAAAAATTGATTGCAGTTGATTTGTTACTGCTTTGCATTTATTAATACGGACTTAAGGGGCTTGAAACCAATTCAGATTGGGTGGGGATTTCATCACCCTTCCCAGGACCCCAAAAATCACAAAAAGCATATGAATTGACCATTGTTAATTAAAAAATACTAGACTCAGCCCTAAGGACTTCGCGCTCAATAGGACAGAGGACTAGTTACAGGCATCGGCCGTTTATCCTATCCTGACTTTGCGGTGTCTAGGCAAGTGTGTCCAAGGCAAGTGGTTACTTAATTAGGACCACTACTTACATAGTGGGGAGCCTCTCACTTACCTGGCACTTACCTGGCCGCAATTGGCGGAGAAGAAGCGGTTTGAGATCCTATTTCTAGCCCTTTGGAACAGTTAGGAGCTGTCTAGCCGACCTAGGTGACCCTAGATCTAGGTATGATTGTGCATATCTTGTTTGTGATTGCTTAAAACCGTAAATCCGTACATATTTCTGTAAAGCTCTTTCTAAAAAAAAAAGAAAAAAGAAAAAAAATCAAAAACTTTTATAAAAACTTGCCTTTTGTCACCAAAATCCCATTTTTTTCACCCACCACCCATCGTATTTATCCATTGACGTTTTCTTACCCTCACCTTCTCCGCTTTGACTATACTAAACTCGTTTAGTGTATGTCCACTTGGACTCGGGACACTAGCGCCCGCCTAGTCCGTGTTACGTTAGTCGCTACCGACTACGCGATCGACTCAGACGTCAAAACTCCGTCCACGCCTTTTTCACCCTTACTTTTGCCGGCCAACTCCGACGTTGACCGGAATTCTGTTCATACATCTTCACCTTCACCATCACCAACCTATTCTTCCGCGATGTCAGGATTTAATCCAATCATCTCTTTGACTCCCCCGGGATTGACTCCACCTCCTATGGATGCGAATAACCCACCACCACTGCCTGTCGTAGCGCCACAGCGAATCGCGCTCCAGGATCGTTTCTATCCCACCCGTTCTGCACTTCCCACCTGTCTTTCCCTTCCACCGGCCAATGGGGATAATTTTGAAATTAAGCCCCACTTCATTAACATGCTTCCAAAATTTCATGGGCTTGAATCCGAAGATACCTATATCCTTATCAACAAATTTAAAAACGTTTGTGCCATGATGAAAACCACCCAGCTGTCGGACGATGCTATACGGCTACGGGTCATTCCGTTCACTTTGTGCGATCTTGCTAAAAATGGCTGTATAGCACCGCTTCCCACTCCATAACCAGTTGGGACGAGTTTGTTAAAGCGTTTCTCAAGAAATTCTATCCGAATCATAAAACCGCGAGGATCCGTAACGAAATCAACCAATTCTCCCAGCTTCCTACTGAACCCTTCTGGAAGTGCTTTGACCGGTATAAATACCTTCTTGTTCAGTGTCCTCACCACGGTATAGAGAAATGACAACTTTGCCAAACCTTATATGAGGGCCTGAACCCAGCAACCAAGCAGTTGTTGGAAACCATTTGTCAGGGCCACTTCCTATCGAAATCTGACGAGGAAGCGTGGCAATTCTTCGACGACCTTGCGGAACAAACGCTTCAATGGGAGAGCACCAGGCCGACTTCTTCTTCTTCTACCTCTACTTCTACCGGTCTGTCTAGGGCAGGAATTCACCAACTCGATGTCTCTATTGCGATGAAAGCAGAAATGGCTGCAATAACGAGAAAACTTGAAGCGATGGAGAGCAAATTTTCATCTCCTGCTCCTTCCCCTATTCTCCCCCTTCGTACCATTTGTGCTTGCTGTTCCGATCCTTCTCATTTAACCGAAGAGTGTCCTTACAATTCTCCATCTCAAGGACAGGATCAGGTTAATGCTGCATTTCAGCAAAGACCGAGAAATGATCCATACTCTTCCACGTACAATCCCGGTTGGAGGAACCACCCCAATTTCACCTGGAATCAGAATCAGCATCAATTCCAAGGCAACAATTTCCAAAGGCCCCCTCCGCCGCAACAACAAGCACAACAACAAACTCAACATCAATTTCAGCAGCCCTTCCAACCCCAACCTTTTCAAAATCAGACGAACAACTTTGCACCCAACAATTCTTTTCCCCAAAACAACTTTGTTCCGTCAAACAACGATAAGGTTTCCTAGCTCGAACGAAGTCTGGAGGCGTTCGTTAAACAAACAACTCAGTCAACCGCCAACATCCAGTCTTCCATTCAGTCCTTAGTACAACACACTGCCTCTCGCGGACAAAGCATCAAGACCATCGAGGCCCAGATTGCACAGCTGAATGCGGCCTTAAGCGAGCGAGAGAAGGGGAAGCTCCCGTCCCAGCCACTCCCAAATCCCGGTCACCCACATAATGTACATGTTGCTCTTGAACAACAGAACCATAATGTGAGTGCCGTGACCACATTGAGATCGGGAAGGATGCTGCAAAACAACATTGGCACATGGATCAACGATGACACCCCGGCCGCTTCTTCTTCTTCTTCTTCTTCTCCTGCTTCTTCGTCTTCTGAGCCTATTCTCCATTCTTCAAAAGGCTCTCCTTCCTCTTCTTCTGCTCTAAACGGACCCAATTCTCACTCCACGAAAACACCAGTTCTGGGATCCGTTCCAACTCCACAATCTCCTCCTCCAGCATTGGACTCAACCAATTTTAAAAACGTTCCATTTCCAAACCGGTTGAAGTCCACCAAACAAAATCCACAAATGGAGAAGATTCTGGAGTTGTTTAAGCAGGTTAACATTAACATTCCCCTTTTAGATGCTGTCTAACAAGTCCCGTCCTACGCAAAAATCTTAAAGGACTTGTGCACGAAAAAGAGGAAGTCTCAGGTACCCAAGAAAGTTTTCTTGGCTAGTGCTGTGAGTGATGCTCTTACCCAATCTTTACCACAAAAACGGAAGGACCCTGGCTGTCCTACGATTTTTATTACCATTGGGGATAAGAACATCAACCGCGCACTATTAGATCTTGGTGCCAGTGTTAACCTGCTTCCGTACTCAGTATATGAGCAACTAGGTGTAGGAGAGCTGAAACCCACACACTGCACTCTCCAAATGGCCGACCGATCGATCACCCATCCTATGGATGAGCTAGAGGATGTGTTAATCAAGGTTGGGGACTTCATATTCCCTGTTGACTTCATTGTTTTAGACACACAGCCTGTAGCTAACCCCCGGAATCAAATTCCGGTGATACTCGGTCGCCCATTCCTTGCAACCTCAAATGCTGTGATCAATTGTCGCAATGGTTCGATGAACCTATCTTTTGGAAATACGACAATTGAACTCAACATTTTTAGGTTGGGGAATCAGCCTGCCGAACCTAATGCTCATATACTAGACGTTTGCTCGATCCAGGAGATCACCCCAGAAGAATGTGAATTCAAGGAGTTTTTGTTCGATCACGATAACCTTGACGCCACTAGTGCGTTCCTCTTCGAACCTGCTGCTGTCTCTGCGCCCGACAATGACTACCAGTGTTTCACTTTCTCGAACGATCTTAGCCACTCACCACCCGAGTTTGAATCCTTTGAATTTCCGGATGAGTTACCTGAACCATCCAACTCGGTCGCTTACACTCGTTTTGAACCTTTGCTGGAATCTTTTGAGTTCGAGACCTTTTCACCAATCCTGCCTTCAATCGTTTCACCTCCAACGCTCGAACTCAAGCCTTTGCCGTCTCACCTTAAGTACGCTTACTTAGGTGAGAACAAGACCCTCCCTGTCATCATCTCGGCTTCTTTTGCTCCCGAGCAAGAGAGAGCCCTTCTTGCGGTCTTGCACAGCAATAGGCAAGCTTTTGGCTGGTCCATGGCGGACATCAAGGGGATTAGTCCCCTGATCGTTGAACATCACATTCATCTGATGGATGATGCCAAACCAGTCAGAGATCCACAAAGGCGACTCAACCCAGTCATGAAGGAGGCTGTGAAGAAGGAGATCGTAAAATGTCTGGATAGTGGTATCATTTACCCTATCTTTGATAGCCAGTGGGTTAGCCCCATTCACGTTGTCCCCAAGAAGTCAGGCATAACGGTCATAACCAACAAGGCGAACGAGTTAATCCCTACTCGCACCCAGACTAGGTGGCGAGTATGCATCGATTACAGAAAACTCAACGCCGCAACGCGGAAGGACCACTTTCCGCTACCTTTCATTGACCAAATGCTTGAACGATTGGCCGGACACGAGTACTACTGCTTTCTTGATGGCTACTCCGGCTATAATCAGATTCCCATCGCCGACAAAGACCAGGACAAGACCACATTCACTTGTCCTTTCGGCACGTTTGCATATCGTCGCATGCCCTTTGGGTTATGCAATGCACCCGCTACCTTCCAGCGGTGTATGATGGGAATCTTCTCAGATATGGTGGAAAATTTTCTGGAGATCTTCATGGACAATTTCTCCATCTTCGGCGATTCCTTTAACGAGTGTTTGCTGCATCTCGACGCTGTCCTTACCAGATGTAAGGACAAGAACCTCACTTTGAATTGGGAGAAGTGCCACTTCATGGTGCGCGAAGGTATTGTCTTAGGACATATCATCTCGCAAAATGGCATAGAGGTTGACAAAGCGAAAATTGAAGTCATTTCCAATCTCCCTCCTCCCGGATGCGTCCGAGACATCCGAGCCTTCCTTGGCCATGCCGGTTTCTATAGACGGTTCATCAAGGACTTTAGCAAGATTGCTAGGCCCTTGACTCTTTTGCTGGCCAAGGACACGCCATTCGACTTCAACTCGAGCTGTGTGACTGCGTTCGAGTCATTAAAAGGCTCACTCACTTCTGCTCCCGTTCTTTCTTCACCTGACTGGACGCACCCATTTGAGATTATGTGCGATGCATCCGACTTTGCCCTTGGTGCTGTCCTTGGACAACACATCAACAAGATGTCGTACGTAATCTATTATGCTAGCCGAACCCTGAACGACGCCCAACTTAATTATACAACAACCGAGAAGGAATTCTTAGCTGTTGTGTTTGCTTTAGAAAAGTTCAGGCCCTACCTCATTGGCTCTCCAGTCATTGTCTACACAGACCATTCTGCTTTGCGCCATCTTTTTGCGACGAAAGATGCAAAATCTCGGCTGATACGTTGGATCCTCTTGCTTCAAGAGTTTGACCTTGTCATTAAGGACAAAAGAGGATGTGAAAACGTAGTCGCCGACCATCTCTCACGACTTCCTTCTTCGCCGTCGCTTCACATTCCGATCAACGACGTTTTCCCAGATGAACAGCTCTTGACAGTATCTTGCGAACCCTGGTTCGCAGATATTGTGAACTATTTGGCCACAGGATTACTACCGACTGAATGGTCACGTCAGGACAGACTTCGATTCTTATCCCAAGTAAAACACTTTTACTGGGACGAACCCTATCTGTTCAAGTACTGTCCCGACCAGATTATTCGTCGGTGTGTCCCTGACGAGGAATTCAAGAGTGTGCTGTCATTTTGCCACGATCAAGCATGCGGCGGGCATTTTGGCCCCAGAAAGACAGCTGAGAAGATCTTGCAATGTGGTTTCTACTGACCACAACTCTTCAAAGACGCTCATGACTATTGCAAGACTTGCTCCCGGTGCCAACACTTGGGCCGGATATCCCGGAGGAACGAGATGCCGCTCCAACCAATCTTGGTTGTGGAGATTTTTGACGTTTGGGGGATAGATTCCATGGGGCCGTTTCCCAGCTCTTTCGGGAACTTGTACATCCTTCTCGCTGTTGATTACGTCTCTAAATGGGTCGAGGCTGTTGTCGTTAGGTTTTTTAAAGAAAACATTTTCTCCCGTTTTGGGCACCCCGAGCGATCATTAGCGATAATGGAACTCATTTCTGCAATAAGACTTTCGAGGCCTTGATGCGGAAATATTCCATTAATCATAAGCTATCTACGCCCTACCACCCCCAAACCTGTAGGCAGGCCGAAGTTTCAAATCGGCAAATCAAGCAGATACTGGAGAAGACGGTTTCCAAGAACCGAAAAGATTGGTCGCTGAAACTCACTGATGCCCTTTGAGCATTTCGAACCGCTTATAAGACCGATCTTGGCATGTCTCCATATCGGCTTGTGTATGGAAAGGCTTGCCACCTCCCTGTCGAAATAGAGCATCCTGCATTTTAGGCGATAAAGGAGCTGAATCTGTCTCTCGAAGATGCGGACAGCCATCGGAAGCTGCAGTTGAACGAATTAAGCGAGCTTAGGGATGAGGCTTACGATAACGCGGTTTTCGTTAAGAACCGAACGAAGGTGCTTCACGATAAACACCTTTTGCGCAAGACATTCGTACCTGGTCAACAGGTAGTGCTTTACGACACCCGGCTATACTTCCATCCAGGAAAGCTCAGATCTCGCTGGAAAGGGCCGTATTTTGTGCGGAATGTGTATCCGCATGGCGCGGTGGATTTGGAGAATCCAAAGGACGGTTCATTTTTCAAAGTAAATGGACACCGACTTAAACCATACCTTAGCGCCGAACCAACAGAGGAGCTCCTGGTCTTACAGGAGCCGGTTTACCCTGCATAATCTTCCTCTGCCTACCACCAAACTTCGGTTATCCAGCCAAGAACAGTAGACACTGTTCCAAATAAGTTTGGGGGTATGTATATACCATTTTGTATTTATTTATGGATATTCTTTTCCATTTTTACTCTTTAAAAACAAAAAAAAATAAAATAAATTTTTTTTTGTGTATATCTAACCGACAATTTTGACCTTCAAAAGATCTCTTCATGCAATGACAGTGAGGACACTGTCCAGTTTAAGTTTGGGGGTACGCTCGGTACGCATTTCTTACCTTCGCATTCATATGTATATTTTGCATCTGCATACTAAAATCCATAAAATCCATAAAAATCTGAAATTTTTCTAAAAACATAAACACTTTTCTGTCAAGTTAGCTAGTGGGAGAACTCTGATTCAACATTTCGACGGTTTTGTTTGATAAGATAAGAATAACTAAATCTTATTTTTAGATTTTGAAAACCTGAAAGATAACTCTCCTTTGAAGTTAACTATAGCTGATATACGTCTTTACATCACACTACACGTGTCGTGAGTTTTGGAAATTAGATGACAAGTCTTTTATGTATAAAAACTTTTAAATGGATAAATGATTTTCTGAGGATCAAATAGGTTTGTTCTGAAATAAGTAATATCAAGAATAGTTTATGAAGTAAAGTGAATATGAGGGAATGTTATTGATGCCTTAATTGGAACCAAGTCTGAAAAATAACCCATCTGGAACTTGATTGGAATGATTACACACCGAACCCACTAAACACGTCTTTTATCCAAAAAAATAATTGAACTGCCGGTTATATCTCCGTTCGTATTGAATCATCATGATTTTCACGCTAAATTGTCTTTTGTTTTTGGGCCTAGGTAACTTGAGTAATTAAGTCCGCTGGGGTGTTTCTACACCTAATGCCCTAAAGCCAACTAGTTTGGGTGCATTGGCCCAAAACTCGTTAAGAAGCCTAGAAAGTCCAGATTAAAACAAAGTCAAGCAAGTGTTCTCTCCGAGTTAAAATTCCTAACGGTTCTTTGTGTGAGAATAATCTTGACAAAAGACAGGTTTTTATAAAAAATATTTCTAGCGGAGATATGAAGGTTTTATTCTATGATAAAGACTATTGCACGTTCACAGAGGTGTGTATGAAATGAAAACAAGAAAAAGGTGGAGTGAAAAATAAGACCTAGTTTCCTGTTAAGGAAGATAAAAATTCTGAAATTGAAACTTTACTCGAAAACGAAACTTGAAAAAATCTTAACTCTTTATAAAACTTATGTGATCCTTTAAAAAATTTTATCCGGGCTTTATTGTGTGGCATGATGACTTTAATCGATCCTTCTGGAACTTAACGACACTATTTGCACTGCAAGTAAAGACATATAAAATCTTAAGTTAAATAAGAAGCGAGGTGTGAAAAATAAAGGTTCGATAGTCTAGACTTAGGATAATAGAATTGTTATTTTCTGAAACAAAACTTTAGGGTTTGAATCATAGTTATTTTGCAAAACTAGCTTGACCGGATTTTGTGGGTAGTATCCGCTGAAAATCCTCAGGAGACAACACTCCTCCTACTAGGGACACCTAGAGGTTTAACGGCTTGTTGCACATGCTCAGTGCAATCGCGTTCCCTGCGAAAGTGAGGTTAGGAAATTTTTTATGAATAAATTGGGTTTGCTCGGGACGAGCAAATGATAAGTTTGGGGGTATTTGTTCATATCAGATTTTTGCATTTTTATACTGCCCAATTTTTATCATATTGCTTATCGGTAGATACTCTTGAGCCGTGTTTGCTAGTCAATTGCAGGATACATGTTCTCGGCTCTAAACGGTGAAATTCATGAAAAGCACGACAAAATTCCGGATTACTGCCAACCACAGATAAAACACGGGTCTCCGCTCTCTATCCGTATGTTGCCACACACCAGTTAAGAAGACAAAAGGGCAAATCGATTGTCATCTTCATGCACAAAGCACAATGGCAACACAAAGACCAAGAAATCTACGCGGAGCTCAAGAAATTCATGACAAAAGATCCACATCCAATCACCTTTTGATCTGCTAAAATTCTGGAAGAAATATGGAAAGATTATCAGAAAAAACATATGCCAAACTACAGACAAGAGCAGACCAGGGAAGCCCACAAAGCCCGAGAAGCCAAATCCACTAAAGTGCCGCGGTTCCGCGGCATAAGCGTGCTTAGGCCGTGGAACCGCGGCCGTACGGCCTCTTCAGGCTGTCGTATTTCTGGGGCAGTTGGGTAATTTTGTAAGGAGGCAGATTGTTGCCCTAGGTTTTCAGTTCCCTGCCTATAAATAGTCCAGAACTTGCCAAAACCAAGGGTGCTTAATCTTGTATTTTAGGTTTTAGAATACTTGTTGTTCTTCTTTCTCTTCTCATCTCTTCTCCATTAAAAGCTTGTAGTGAGCTTTTGTGAGTGAAGAATGATGAATAAAGAAGTTCTTTTTGTTATTATACTTGTCTTGCTCTTGTTATGTTAATTGCTTGTAATCTTCAATTGATAATTTAGTTGTTGTTATTTATTGTTGTTTCTTTCTTATTCTCTTTTCCTTTATCCTTAAACAACCATGATGCTTACGTTTGATCCTTGCCAAGGTGAGGTCGCAAATAGCTAGTTGTTATCTTCTAATCTCTTTCTTTCTATCTTCCTCCTTTGTTTTATTTTTCGTTCTTCTTGTAATGAGTGAGTAGTTTCCATACTTGTTAGGGTAGGATAAGGGAAGTTTGAGAGAAGGAAATCTCTCTCACTCTTTCCTTGCCCAACATCTTAAATCGAACTCCCGTTAATTGAACCACAATCCACTCCCTACGGCACCCTATCCTACATGATAGCGGTGATTCCGTAGTGAGACCGGTTGTGGTTGAATTAACCGGAGGTTAAGGCTAAGAGCCAAGAACGGACGGACAAGCACCAAAAGGAAGAACTTATGCGTTGGAAAGCCTAGCTTATACTCGCAAGTTCCTTCCTAGTCGTGCTAATCCCCGTTGTTGCCGATTACCATAACACCGATATTAAGAGTGGCAACGAAAGAAGTGAGCGACTCCTAACTCAAACTAACCTAATCCTAACCCTAACAAGCTCTCTTTACATATCATTTTAACACTTAGTTAATCACAAACAAATCTGGACTTTTGGACTTAACTCGTTAAAGCACATAGAAAAAGATTCCCATCTCCCTGCGGACGACCCGTACTCAACCGGCTAGCTACAAGCGAAACCGTTTTGATTGCGGTAATTAACTAAACTTGAACACGCGGAAACTCTACTAATCACCATGCTCAGGATAGCATCGATCTTCTCTGTGTTAGCCTCGATTCTGCGGTGAGTGATCATGAACCCGAGGAATTTTCCTCCGGTGACTCCGAATGCGCACTTGTCGGGGTTTAGCTTCATGTTGAATTTGCGGAGGACTCCGAATGCCTCTCCCAGGTCCTTGGCATGGTCGGCCGACGAGATGGACTTGACGAGCATGTCGTCAATGTAGACTTCCATGTTCCTGCCGATCTGTGGCTTGAACATGCGATTGACCAGCCTTTGGTACGTGGCCCCGGCATTCTTGAAGCCGAAGGGCATCACCATGTAGCAGTACACCCCCCGGTCCGTTGTGAACGCGGTCAGATCTTCGTTTTCGGGATTCATTCGGATTTGGTTGTAGCCGGAGAAAGAGTCCATGAAGTTCAGCAGCTCATGACCGGCCGAGCTGTCGACCAGCTAGTCTATGCGGGGGAGCGGGAAGTTGTCCTTGGGGCAGGCCTTATTGAGGTCGGTGAAGTCGACGCACATACGCCACTTCCCGCTCGGCTTCTTGATCGGAACTACGTTCGCCAGCCACTCTGAGTAGGGCACATTCCTGATGAAGTTGGCGGCGAGGAGCCGATCGACCTCCTCTTCGATAGCCTTCTGTTTGACCGGGACGAAGCTTCTTTTCTTCTGTCTGACGGGTCGGGCCGTAGGATCAACTCCGAGCTTGTGGGAGATGATTTTGGGGTCGATCCCAGGCATGTCAGCAGGCGCCCAGGCGAAGACGTCGAAGTTGCTTATGAGGAACTTGATCAGGTCATCCCGCTGAGTCCCCGTCAGGAGCGATCCGACCTGGACGGTCTTTCCTCGGTCTCCTTCTGCTAGGGGTACCTCGGTCAAATGTTCGACCGACGCTCCACGGACCTCCTTCCGCTCGTCCCGGGTATCCAAGGATCCTTTGATGTCGCCGCACGCATCGGCGCCGTCAGCGTGCTGCTCGGGCGATGTCACGCCCCGCTTCCCAGTGTACGGCGAAGGGGATGCGACGAGGCCCACTACGTATATACTCTGAAGTACATACGCTAAGCGTATCTAAGCAATATAAAAGTAAATTACAAGAGACAAGAGATATAGAAATAACAGCAACTTTATTAATAACATTCTTTTGTACAATGCATGAAAAGTAAATACAACTGAAATGGAAAGCGATGCCTAAACAGTGGCATAACAGGAAATGAAAATACTGAAAAGAACAAGGTACAATATCTAGAGCTCGGGATCTTCGTGAAACTGCTCCAAGTCTTCACCGGTGGGCTCGATCTCTGCTGGGTCCAAAGCACCTGACGACATTCAAAGAAAAAAGAAATAGAATGTCGTCAGCGAACAGGTCGCTCGGTAAGTCCCAACGATAAGGGAGAAATAGACAGAAAGTACGAAAGAGAGAGAGAGAGAGAGAGACAGAGACAGAGAGAGAGCTTTTAATATTGTATTATAATATTGTATTAACGTTGTTGTTTGTTTGTAGGCCGGTACAGAAGATGCCAGTGTATACGAGGGGAGTCCCACTTACACTGGGGACCTTGGTAACCTGTAGTATAAGGCTCCGTCGATAATACCACGGAACAACGGCATGGATGTAATTACGTCTTAAGTGACCACCACGTGCTACCTTTAACATATTCCGTACCAGTCTACCCCTTAAACCCCGTAGTGTTATGACAGTATTATAGTATTGTATTGTATAAGTTGGATGACTGATCAAAACCATGACATCAGTAAATATGTTGTAACTGCATAATCAGGTAAATGGAATAACGGAATAATGGATGTATATCCATGGTTTGATTCAGTCAAGTTGTAATGATTGTTAACTGGATTCTGAGATTCATGTATTCATATCGAGTTGGAATATTAAAGAATATAGATTGACTTGAATCGTATTCAAGTCAGAAATAATCAGACTCAAACCCGAGTCAGACTAAAAGAAATGTAATTTGAAGTTCTATAATTGTTAGGGTCCTTATTGTAATTTATAAAACTTGAGGGGGTTTTATGTAAAAATACTTTTGCATAGTTTTCAAGATACACCTCAAGTATTTATTATTCGTCTTTATGGCTGTAATGAGTGTGATTTTATTTGTGTTATTTCTAGTGATAATATCCTAATTACATAAATAAAGGTATTAATTTGTAATATTGATTTATTTGAAATTCATGGTATTTTAATGTAACTTTTAATC
Organism: Agapanthus africanus; assembly: GCA_030015575.1. Lineage (NCBI taxonomy): Eukaryota > Viridiplantae > Streptophyta > Magnoliopsida > Asparagales > Amaryllidaceae > Agapanthus > Agapanthus africanus. Next base: position 941,295,150 of record CM057338.1, on the reverse strand, counting down.
TTGTAATTTCTAGGAAAAGGTGAAAACTTTGTCTTATAATAAAATAGGCGTTTAAATGATAATTATATACAAAAATAATTTTAACTAAATATTTTATTCTCCAAAATCTCCTTTTTCATAAATGTCGTATTCTAAACCTTTCGAGACCGAATGCTCCTTGCGGAGGTCTGAATCTCGCACTACTAAGCTCGAGGGTGCACGATAAACCGTACTATCCCTAACGAGTTCCCCAAAGGTGGGTTGTAGTGGCGCTTTGCAAAGATTTAATAAATACTAGTCATTTAAAAAAAATGGCTTTATAAAGATGAGGTATTTATCTGTAAAAGGTGTAAATTTCCGTATTTTAGTTTTTAGGGTTTCCTAAGCCAACTAGTCTATTTCTAAAGGGTCTAAACGATAAGTCATTAGAAGCCTCAAATCGCCTCTTCACCGCCAATTGTGGCCAGGTAAGTACAAGTGAGGAGGGAGGGATCCGCTCACGAATCGTGAGGCGGGCCTTTTAAAGTTACCCAAGCTCACTTGCCTAGCCTAGACATCACAAAATCAGTTTAGATAAACGATCGATGTCCACGACATATCGTATTTTCCTATTAAAAGGTTTTGTTTTTAAATTTTATACAACTTAGAACTTTCAGAAAAGGTTTATAAAGAAAAGGGTATTTTAATGTAAAGTCTTGTATTTTCGTATTCTAAGTTTTGATGATATCAATTAGGGTTGTATTTGCGTGTGTGTGGAGGTGGGTCACTACCTCGTGATCTACGTTAAGGTATAGCAATTGTTCAGGGTTAAATGTGATAACTAAACATTGTGGTATTTAAGTGAAAGAAATACGATATATGGAAACGTCAGCATTTCATGTGAAAAACTTTATCCAAATTGATTTTTAAGTGATTAATAGTCAACATGAATATGTTTAAGCATTATATAATCTGTGACAAGTGAGTTTTGATAGAAAACCGAACCGGAAATCGTTTTGTTCCGATTTCCGTCGGGTTTTAAAAAGTCGTATCTTTCTTAAAAGAAAAGGAAGATAGAAAGAGGGGGACTTACGGGTTTGGACAACTAGAGAGTGCTAGGAAGGTAGTGGGTTGTCGGTGCGTCGAAACGTCGTGAATGGTCCTAGTACGATCGCCGGAATTTGTCGTCGATTTCGGCAGCGCTTCGCCTTTCGCTCGTTTTCTAATGTACCGAGTTCTCTTGAGATTTTTAGAGAGTGGACTTAGGAATGTAGGGTGAAAGGGTAGAGGGTAGGGGTGTTTATATAGGGCTAGGCCAGGGTTAGGGTTTTAATTAAAATATATATAAAAATATATAAAAATTCATTAAAAATCATTAAAATTGGGAGTAAAAGGGGTTTAATGAGCAGTTGATAACCGATCAGAGAATTTAGTGTATACAGGGGGTAAGACCAGATCAACACGGAGAAATTCCGTGTTGACGACTCGGCCGTCCGGCCGAGTCGAAGTGGCGTCGGGTGGGGTTTCTCCTGGGGGAAATTTTGGTGTATATAACTTTTTGGGTTCCGTATAAATTTTGAGAATTATGACGGTTTGACTGTTGACTTTCCAAAAATTTAAAACAAAATAATTATAAAAATAATGTGGGGCATGAGATTTGAACTCTGGTACCTTGGTTCAGCAGTGCAAGGTATTACCAATGAGCTACAAGCTCTTTCTTGTAATTATTATGGTATTTAATTACTTAAACTGATAGCAGCAAGAATAAATACTCCTAGTATACATTAAATTTAAAGTAATTTTTTGTACACTAAAAATGGACTTATTACATTCTTGTAGCTTGTAATTAAAAACAAAATAATTACCTATATCTTGTGCTCGTGCTAAAATACCCTTTTGTGGATTTTTGAAAAAAATATTTGAAAATTTTGGTATAGAAAAATTAGGGTTGTTACAGGCGAAGACGTCTCGGTAAGGCCTATCTTCGCGACCTGCTGGCTCCCGTATGCCCGACCTATTCCACCCTGATCGAGGGGAATTTTATCGCCAGGTGGTATGTCGAGATCTGGGCCTAGAGGGTGTTCAGCGTCGGGCGACCGAGGAGGACGTTGTAGGCCGACGAAACCTTCGTTGCGATGAAGTCTACAGGCAGTGTGCGCGTGCGGCCGGGCTCCTCGATCGTGAACTACAGGGTGACCACCCCTTGTGCCGGGATGGAGTGGTTGGTGAACTCCGAGAGGACGTGGGAGGTCGGTCTCAGGTCTGCTGGGACGAGCCCCATACGCAGGAAGCAGTCGTGGAAGAGAATGTTCGCCGAGCTGCCCGAATCGATGAGTATCCGGTGGACCTCGTACCGGTGGATTTGGGCTATGATCACCAGCGGGTCGCTATGGGGCACAGATATGCCGTGGAGATCCTCGTCGCCAAAGGTGATGGGCTCTCGGCCCCTAGCCCTTTTGCTCGGGCGGTCGCCGGAGCCTGTGAGACGGCAGCCAGCGGGGAGGGCGACGACATTGGGTGAGGGTTCGTTTGCGCCTCCGTTGTGAGGGAGGAGACAGCGGGTGTTTAGATTTTCAGGGGGATCGGTTGCCATGTGGGCGGAGATCGGAAGGCCAACTTTGTTTTTGTGGAGTTTTTGTTCCCACAGACGGCGCCAACCGATGGAAGTCCTTTTCAGGTCTCCGTCAGATGTTGTCTTCCGTTGATTTCCCGGTGGACTTTGATGGTGATCTCCTGTTGCGTGTGGGTCTCAATGGGTTTTGGTGGAAGATGTGGTATGAGGAGTTTGGTGTCGAATACCTGCAAAGAAGTCTCGGGGGGTTTGGTACCACCAAGGCCCCTCCGACGATTAAGTTAGTGACGAGATCCGAGCAGAGTAACGACTTAGAAGAGTAAAGAATGGCTCACTTGACCCCTCGTTGATGGGGGTTTATATAGCGGCGGCGGCACGCGGCGGCGGCACGCAGCGGCGGGCGCGAGAATCTCGCCGGCAGTTACGCTCCCGACGTCACGCCCGCGTAGAGAGCGGATCGCCCATTAATGGGGATCGTGATGGCGTGGAACGTGGGATGTTGCTGACGTAGAATCCGCGCATAGCGAGATTCGCGGAGCGGCGGTTACGCCTGTGAGTGGTGGAGCTGGTCGGAGGGCCGAGGAAGACGGCCTCGGCCGGGGGGCTCGGGGACGAGCGAGGAGGCCGAGGAATCTTGGACTTGCGGCGGCTCGGGAAGAGCTGAGGGGCCGAGGAGGCCGATTTGCAGGGGGCCCCGAGGAGGGCCAGCTTGTGCTTGCAGGTCGGGTACCGGTGGTCTGGTCGGCCACCGTGGGCCCCTTCTTCCGAGTCTTGGGACACGTTCTCTGCCACGTGTCCTGATCCTGAAGATCGCCAATATTGAGCAGCATCAGGAATAGTGTTTTGTTCTCAACATTATTGGGAGATGGGTGGATTTCATTGAAGACGGCTCATTTGTGTTGCTTCCATATCATCCATGCTTCATACATAAGGAGTGCTTACTTGTGACGTTGTCTTGCACCGCGTGCCCCTTTTAATGATGTTGTCATATTAATAAGCCCCGTTGATTTATCAAAAGAGTCTTTACCTTAGACTGCCCAAAAACTTATGTTTACTATGCCCCCTATTTACAGCGTTTAAACTCATCGAAAGGAGGTTTGGTTTTAGCTCCGGACGTTTCGGCACCATTTAAATTCTTTAATCTATTAGCAAACTTTAAGGCGGCCTTTAGATCTAAACCCAAAACTCAGTCTGTTTGCTTAGTTTGCACTAAAACTTGGTTTTCTATAAATAAATAAAAAAAAAAAACGCTGTGATTTTTGCGTCGTGTGTTGGGTCACTCTCAATGTAACTGGCTTAGATCATAAATATCGAGATACCAACCACCCCTTGTGCACACTCTATAATCTTTCCATCCTCATCAACGGTGGTGATCCCATGCCCGATCGCTCTCCTCCCTCTTCTTAGCTCTCACTTCTTCAAGCAGAACCATATACATCTCTCCTCAGCCATTCTCATCCATTATAGCAACGGAAAAAACTAAGGGCAATAAAGAAGAGATCCCGGTCTCTTTTAAATCCTTGAACTGACGGTCAAGAGCATTTCAGTACGTTATAGCCCCCAACGGCTACAATTAACAAAGATCTAAACGGGTTTTACGGAAGAGAGATTGAACTTAACTTGGGAGAGCATTCAAGTCTGGTTTTAATATTAGAGCGCGCTATTACGAATACTAATTTTTATGTGTTTTGCTTAGAAATAACAGATAAGTAGTTGTGGAAAAAAGGAAAAATTATGCTAAAAGCCCTCGATTATATATTTTTCATATACCTAAAACTCTTTTATTACAGTAAAATACGTGCCGCTTTTGACGGTAATTTAGTGAATACCCCTTCATAACCCTATTTTTTGTTAATATTGATTCAAGAATTCATGACACAAAAAGATTAGCCCAAGGCAGGCCCACGAGCATGTGGCAAGGCATGCGCGGGAGAGGCTGCTGCTGCTGTGATTGGATTTTGATTAGCTATCAAAATCAATCCTGGTTTAATTATTCATATTTATCTCTAAGAATAAATAATCTCTCTAGATATACACCAACTAATTAAGCAGTGGAGGCCTATATAAATTAATTAGGACTCAATCAGGGAGTCTCGGGAAAAAAGCAATCAACAGAGAGCCAAAATTCCTTCTAGTCCATGCGGCTAAGAAATCTGGAAATCCACAGAGCATGATTGCTTAAAGATCTATAGCGGCCTTCAAGTTCAAATGAGCGACGCAGGTTGTAACGACCCAAAAATTAAAAAAACCATCGTATTATCTTTAATACTATATTTATTTCATTTGGTATATTTCTGTTTCCTTGTAATATATTTTCTATGTATTCTCTTATCCATATCTTAATCCATATCTCTAATCCCTATTTTTCTAAACCCAGCTCTCTTTTATTTAAACCCATTTCAGACGAAACCTAAACCAAGCCCAAACTGCATTTTCTTTTTTTCACTTTTCTTTTATCTTTCTTCCCTTGCAAACTACAGCCACTCCCCTCACGTGTTATTTGGTTTTAAGGGTGATTAGTGATGGTTTTAATGATTACTAATGGTCACTAAATTATTAATTAGGTTGTTTATTTTTTTAAAAACCAAAACCCTTTCCCATTCTTAGCAGATCCCTTCTTTAGCTTTTCCTCTCCCCTCTCGGCTATTTAAAACACAAACCCATCATCATCATGCAAACTCCAAACTCAAACCGATGCTTCTCTTCTTTCTCCCTCTCGTTCTCCTTTCCTCTGCCCCGTGTCCGAGACCATCACCAACAGCACCCTTCTCCCCTATCTCCTCTTCTAGCCTCCCGACCTCCTCTTGTTGCACTCGCCGGCTCCACCCCTGGGCCACGCACACTCGCTGGCAACACCCTCGCTGTCCTCTCTTTTGGCCGCCACCTCTCTGAGCCGAGCCCCTTCTCCTCCTCATCCTCAACGACGTCATCGCCATCCACCTTCATTGCCATTGTAGACATCACAGCAAAACAACACCAAATCTCGACTTCGACAGCACATTTGACGCGTTCCGGGCCGAGAACCAAGGCTCCAAGGCCGGGCCCAAGTCTGGGTGAGCACAACGATCATTTCCAAGCCTCCGGATCTCCGTTCCGACGACGTTTCTAATTTACGCGGGAACGTGTTCAGTGAAATGCCTTAAAGAAACTTCCAGTCAAGCAAGTCCCTTCTTCTTTGTCCTCACTGATCCTCATCAACAAAATTTGATTGTGTGTAATTATATAACATATAAACTATGATCCTCGCAAACAATAATATATGATATATCTTAACAACACCATGTCGTACACTGTAACTCTAATTGCTTGGTATGTTTACTAAGTTCACACTAACTGTGTGTGTGTGTGTGTCACTTATATTTGTATTATTATGCTAGCTACTTGTTCAATAAGAAACCGTCAATTTTTAGGAGCTTATATTAGAAGTTAATATACATTCAAAGGCTTGAATTAGCAACTAGCTGCCAATGTTTATGAGCATAGATTTTGACCTACAATTAATTATAGTTTATCCGTTTATGTTTGATTCTAGTATGTTACTAGCTTGGTATCATATGTAAAGTGAGAGTATGACCCATCTTCCTTGTTTCTCTGTACAACTTTTATTGTTGTAAGCCACTGCCTAGAAGTATTGTGCTTGTTTATATGGGAAGTGATAAGCCTATGTGTATTTTGAGTAAGCTTATGAATGTTCTGAATAAGCTCGCTTATATAAATTCTTACCTTTAAATCAAGTGACAAACTGAGCATTTTAAATCTCAACTCATGCTGATATTTATATCTTTGCAAATTGTGGGTTGTTGTTCTTAAATTTCTTGTTAATTGTTAAGACAAAAATAGACCTATATAATGATGTCGAATTCAATTGGTTTTGATTGGTAGATCATTATTAAATTATACGTTCCATGCCGACAACTGCTTATTTGACAATATTAATAGAGATCCCTTGCATCACCTTTTCATTTAAGACCACCACTAATAAGGATTTTGGTGATTTGATTTTAGTGAGCATGCACTTAGTAGCCAAGTTCTACAATTTAAAGTATTTGTGAGAGTATTTTATACAACATTATACCCTGATGCTCAATCAATCTCTATAAATAAGATAACCGTGATTCTTCTAGCGACCCATATGATATTGGAATATGAAAATAATATTTTGTTGATATGGTTAAATTTTAGTTGTAAATAATGCACGGGGTGACATGCACTTGAATCCTAAACCCGCTGAGATTTGTATTAATTTTCTGAAAAATTAGTTTTTACTAGAACACCCTAAGTTTCCTAAAAAATATTTTATCAAAATACCCTAACCTTTTAAATAATAATTTCTTTTATCAAAACAATCTAGAGATATTAAAATATAATATTTTACATAAATACCATGAATTTTCTAAATGACCTATTTACACATAAACACCCTATACATGATATCCTATATGACTTAACATGCATTCTTGAACACTTGACATGACTACACGAATACTTGACATGTTTACATGACCACTTGATATGACTTGTACTAAACTATTCATGCTTATTGCAACTTGACTTGAACCATGAATACAATTGACATGACTATATAATTCTTGATATGAACTCAATCTTGAAAACTTGACAGTATACATCACCTTTTGTATTCAGAGATTCGATCAAGACTTATAATTTTAATTATAAACTAATATACGCGGGGTGTTGGGGTAGTTTAAGTATGAATCCGACGAAATCTCACGAGTCCCATTATTATAAATAACGTCGCCGTAGTACCAAGCTGAAACGGTACAAATAATGTTGCCGTAGTACCAAGCTGAAACGGTACAAATAATGTTGCCGTGGTACCGGGCTGAAACGATACATCACGAATTCACGAATAAGGGCCCATGTTTTCAAGCCCCTAGATGATAGCCTGTTGGGTTTGGAATACTTCAATAACAATTGGAGTCCCGCTATATTGGGCCCGTGATTCCTTACCCATGGACGATAGCCTCGGGTTCGAGAATACTCTTGAGATTGGTTGATATTCACACTTGAACCGACGCCAAGATAGATTACCTTGTAGAGACCTCTTAGAACACTGACATTCACTTTATGTTCACCATACTTACATTACACGGCCATGCTATACTTGTTTGCTATACTCATGTTACATTGTCATGCTTATATAGTTGTCATTAATATTACCATGTTATACTTACTCATGTTTTATTTCTGTTCATACTACATCACATGTCACTTTACATATTCATTTATATATATTCGCATCCCACCTTTCTTGGGGACTTACCGAGCGCAAGTTTGCTGACGGGCATTCCACCGATCTTTATTTCTTTAGAATGTTCGTCGGATGATCTAAAGACTAAGAAGGTGGAATGACTCCAGAGCACTATGACCAATTCATAGTACAAGTCAATCTTTAGTTTCTTTCAAATTTCATTTTAGTAAGCCACATGTTTAGGCTTTTATGTTTTTGTTTCTCGTTCAGATCTTTGTAATCAGTTTGAAACTTGTTAAAGTTGAATGTAAATAAAGTTGTTGAATTTTATTAACTTGCCTTTTCTTGTCGCTTTTATATTGCTGATATACGCTTAGCGTATTTGTTTTGAGAAAGGACCTTTTCGGAATAAATATGTCGCGGGCCTCGTCGTGGGCCTGCTCCCGTCTTTTAGGAAGCGGGGTGTGACAGATTTTATTAGTGGCCTATACAGGTCAGTTTTACATGAAGTCTTAAGCAATATATCACAAGAATTATAAGATTCAGTAACTTTACATTCCTTATATTTCAAATCTCTTGAATCTCATCCTATTCCTTGAATCAATCTTGAACTTCTCTTTCGATTTACTTGAATATAATCTCTCAAATTTTGAATTCTTAACTCTAGTTTACCCCTTCTAATTGTATCTCATATGCTTATTAGCTCACCTAGTTCGAACATCAATCGAAGGAGCTCGAATACAACCTGCCCCAACCTTATCCTTACTTTCTCGTGTTTTGCTGCATTGTACTCCTCGAGAGAATTTCGCGGACGAAATTCTTTTAAGTAGAGTAGACTGTAACACCTGTAACATGATTGCATCCTTTTGAATCCTTTCTTGTTTTTCCCGATAACCGTGTCTCGACACCGCGAACCCTTGATCTCCGTTTGATCTTATTGTATAAGGTTATCGATTCCTTATTGTTTTCTTAAATTTTATTACATTGACTCTGATAGTAGAATTTGAGTTACTTAAATGGTGTTATGTGATTGTAACTACGAACTGCAACATAGTTACAATGCAGTACTATACTTGAGTGACTTGAAGTTTTACTTTTGATTCTCTCTCCTCTTGATTTAGCTATGTTCTACCATATATTCTTACTCTTGATTATCGAATCTTCTCTTCTTTTTCAACTTATATCCTTCTCTGATTTTAAATTCGATTTTCATTCTTTATCTTTATACCATTCCTGACAATCCGGTCTCTATTTACATTTTGCGACGTTCTTGAATACTACTCTTACTTATCCTAACAGCATCTATTCCGATTTTCAAAACTCCTCATCCTTCTGGCTGTCTTGTCACAAAGTACTTAAATTACCGACCGAAAGAACACGACGACAAAACGCGACTGCTTTATCCTAATCTTTTTCCTTACCCTGTTGCAACAACCTTCTTAAGTAACTTCGAGAACTAAATTATTTTTAAGGAGAATAGAATGTAACGACCCAAAAATTAAAATACCATCGTATTATCTTTAATACTATATTTATTTCGTTTCGTATTTTTCATATATTTTTGTTTCCTTTTAAATATATTTTTTTATGTATTCTCTTATTCATATCTCTAATTCCTATTTTTCTAAACCCAACTCTCTTTTATTTAAACCCATTTTAGACAAAACCCAGACCAAGCCCAAACTCCATTTTCTTTTTTTCCTTTCCTTTTCTCTTTCTTTCCTTGCAAACTACAATCGCTCCCCTCACATTTTATTTGGTTTTAAGGATGATTAATGATGGTTTTAATGATTGTTAATGGTTACTGAATTGTTAATTAGGTTATTTATTTTTTTAAAAAGCAAAACCCTTTCTTAACATATCCTTTCTTTAACCTTCCTTCTCTCCGCTCAGCTATTTAAAAGACAAATCCATCATCATCATGCAAACTCCAAACCCAAATCGGTGCTTCTCTTCTCCTTCCCTCTCGTTCTCCTTCCTCTTATAATATTTTAGAAAACGAAAAATATTATTTTAGTATTTAAATAATAAAATAATTAATTTTACGTATATTATACAAGTATGAAATTGAGTTTTAGTAGATTGGTATAATTATATAACTAAATTTTTAGAAAATAATTGAAAATTAAAAATGAATTATTATTTATGAGATCATCTATTTGACTTGGGCTTTTTATAAATTAATGTATAATTATTTCCATACAAGTTTAATGCTAAACTTAATTAATGTTTTCCGATTTTGAGCATTAAATCAAATTTATTTTGTTAACCATGTTTTAAGGTGCCATGACACATTTATTTGTAAGAGTTAACACAATTTACACTTGGGTTTCTATGTATGGTTTTTATTTTAAAAAAGAAAAGAGAAAAAGGAAAGGAAAAGAATGAGAGGGGGAGAAGAAAACACATAGGTATAGGTAGAAGAGGGGGGGGCATGGCAACCATTTCTTTTGTTGCATCCTTCATTTCATTTCCTCATCTTCTTCACCTCCTCTACCCCTCACTACCACCCCACAAACACCCACAATTCACCTCAAAACACTCAAAAACTTTCACTAAAAACGTTCCTGATCTCATCCTAAGTATCATAGTGGGATCAAGTTTTCGTTTTGAGCATCGTTTGCCATCTTCAAAATTTCTTGAGTTGCTTTCTTGAGGTAATGATCACACTCTTAACCAAGTCTTTAAGTGTTTTTACCTTCACAACTAGTTTAGAGTCTAGAAATGTATGTTTTCTTAACTTTAGAATTCCAAAGTATGATTTAATGGGTAAAACTTGTAGTGGTAGTGTAGTAGAGGGTTTAGAGAGTGATTATTACCATAGTAGTGATAGTATCCCTGGTCTAAATGAGTTTAGAAGTTCCTAAGTTGAATTTAGAATTTCGAATGTCGGTTTTCTTTGAGATACTGATATTCAATTGGAATCTGGGATAACTAGAGAACTCTGAAAATTTAATAGAAAATACAGAGAGATATATAGACCGGTAGAAGACCACCGTAGAAACCTGAGCCCACAACTCCAAAACCAAATCGTTGTTTTATACATTTTTACCGCAAAATTCGGGTCAATTTTGAATTAGGGTATGGGATTTGTTCTGTAGCTCACTTATTAGATAACTAAGCCTACTCTATACGCTAAAATGTCCAGATCACCTGGAGAAAAATCTGGAGTTGTTTTACTTGATTTCTGGTGATGTTTTATGATATTGAAACTTGGTTGTCTGATATTTGTGTTTAACTCGGTCTTTGACGTTCGTACGTGGACGTCGGGGAGTGTATTTGTTGTTTTGGCACGCGTTGACCATATGTTCTAACCTATGCGCGTTTTGCTCGTGATTTCAATTCGAATTGAGTTTTTATGTGACTTTGGTTATATTTTCGATTGTAGGTACATCATGTGGACTTCTGAAACGATGAAGAAGAGTAAGGCATCCGTCGATTTGGACTAGAGCGAGAGTATTAAGTGAGTAGATGTATATCTACAGGGGAAGTCAGGTGGATGGCGTATAGCACCCCCGCAACCGTAGAATTAGGATACTATAAATATACATATATTGGGATAGTATACTTAGTCTATAGGTTTTACAAGAATACTATATGCGCATATCCTACACTTAGTAGAAGTGATACCCTTAATCTCTATTTCTTGCCATTAGGCTATTCACACACACACACACACATAATGATATGATTCTATATGATGATATGAGTCGATATAATTCGATATAATGATATGAGGCGATATAATATGATATGATACGAGATGACATGACATGATACGATATGATATGAGATGAGATGATGTACGTGGCTATAGATCCGTACTATTGATTTGATGATATCGTACGATGGATATTCCGTACGTGATATGATGAGGATGGATCGCCGATATTTATTTCGACTCGAGAGATCTTGTTTAAAATCACAAATTAGATATTATGATATATTTAGAGCCATACCTACTTTCAAAACTAACAAATCGTTACGTATTTTCAAAGGATAACTTTAAGGGGACGCTACGACTTTTCAAATGGTATCTTCTTCATAAAAACATCGTAGCCCCTATTTTCTAAAACAACGTTTCGTACTATTTTAAACTATAACTGTATGGTTCATACGTAGTTGCATATTTTTATACTTGTTCGCATTACGATTTATTTATTCCGTTTACGTTTGCATTTTGATTTCTTATTTCTGCATACACTTGCGCTTCGATCATTTACGATGTATATTGTGTTTATACCATTAGTTTTACTTGATCTCGTACTAGGACACGCGCACCACTACCGATGATTTACATGTTGCACGTGCACACACTCGTATGCTCACACACACCTCATCGGTAATTGCCGTGCAACTTACATAGATTGAACTCGCTATGCTACCGCATCATACTATAATCTATTAGCATGTTAAATTCCATTAGTACTTTCTTTACATTGCTATACGACATGCTTATATGGACATGCTTATATGAACACGCTTGTCATGCATTACAGTATTGTTATGTGCTTGTACTTATTATTCCATTATTGCCATATTCTTATGAGATTCTGTTTTTATAAGATTTCTGAATTTGAGAAACCGCAGATATTATTTAAAAACTTGTGAATGTTTTAAAAACGTGGTTTCTCTTGATATGATATTTTGACGTCCACCATGAGATTTCTCGGTTTTGAGCTATGATTACCACCCGATTCGAGGAGTGAGGAGTCACTGTCTGTGGGTACATGGTGGACCCGGTACGGTACTCAGGGGCAAGAAGATCGTATAGAAAGGCGTTGAGCCTGGTTGGGAACACTACCTACCGGTGACAGTATTGGGCTCAGCAGATATCTGGAGGATACCGACCGGAGTGATATGAGACATATGGATATAAGGACCGATCTGAGAAAACGGTGCATGAGATATGAGGATTTACATGTCGATATTAGACACGGATTTTATGATGATTTCGAGTGTCGATGCTGGACACTCATGGTTTTATAATGATTTCGAGTATCGTTGATAGAAACTCATTATAAGATGCATATATATACATGCTATCGATGACATGTTACCACGTATTGATACAGGCACAATGATATATTTATATATACACACACACGTTCACTTTGTTACTATACAATATGATATTATTTTAGAGTATGACCTAGGTAGATCGTTATGTATTCGATTTCTACCTGTTAATGTCTTATACTCATGAGTTAGCAACTGTCACGCCCCGCTTCCCAAAAGAGCGGTAACGGCACGTGATAATCTCGCGACGTATTTATTCCTAGAAGGTCCTTTCTCGAAAAAAATACGCTAAGTATATATAAGCAATATAAATTGACAAGGAAATATATGATAATGAAAATCCAACTTTATATATTTACGTTCCTAACTTTCACAAGTTTCAAACTGAATATATGATGTCTAAAAACAAAGATATATAAAAGAAAGTGCCTAAACAAGTGGCACACTGGAAGTAAAAGCAGAAAAGAAAGAACTAGCAGTCGGTCTGCTCCGCAATCTAAGAGTAATCCTCCTGACTCGACTCGATTTTCTCAATCTCTAGATCATCTGAAGAACATTCTAAGGATAAGAGCATACTCAGTTTTAGTATACAAGCAGGCTATCGGTACTATGATACGTACTGAAAGAGAGTAAGTATCCTTAAAGCAAAAAAATACAACCCCTCAGGCATAGAAGGCAGCATACCATAATCGAGAATAGAAAAGGTACTGCTCAGCTACTTATTTTACTTAATCTCATATGTGCTTGAAAGAAATCAAGACTTAACAATATAGTAAAATTGTACCCAGTGCCCTTTTCATCATCACACCTTAAGGTAGTCATATGTGAAAAGTATGATAGAAGTGAGATTTCTAAAAAGGCAGTATAAGACTCAGAAGAACAATACAACGAATGACAAAGATGCGTACATACATGTGAGAATGCCAAGTTAAAAGTCCACAATGACAAAGTCACACCTGTAAGGAGAAATATCAGCAGCAACTGCAAGCATAGCGATTTAAAAGAAGTATAACTGAGTACTCAGTATTTTTGTATACAAGCAGGTTACCAATGCAAGCAGATTTTAGAGAACTACTGAAAGAGTACAAAGGTGTGCACATACTAAGGGGAACAAGTAATGAAAAGTCTGAGGATCCATTTTCTTGAAAAACAAGAGTTGAAGGAGCCAATGTTCCCCTGCTAATAAGGAGTTAATAAAATAACAGAATTGGTTTCAGCTCAGGATTTTTCCTCTTCACCAGAGAATGGAAAGGCACATATCATCATGTAAAAACATAGTTTTAATGGATTTAAACAAAAATAACTACTTTCATAGTTTTCTTATGCCAAAAATTTGTAATTTTATCTTAGCCAAAATAGATCAGAGAAAATCAGTGAAATACACTGTCAATATATATCAAAACTACCTCGAAATACCCTGTTTTGTATATCACTATTCTACCAGTAAGGGAGGTGATTTAAATGAGTACTGTAAAGCATACCTATTTGACCCTTACTGATATAAAGCTACTAAATGTTGAAAAGAGGAATTAAACCACTTTGCCTTATTTTAACTATAGTTTCGTAGGAAATAAGTACTTCTTCATATAAACCAAAAAAGAGAAGCCACTTGTTGTCTCAACTAATATCTAAGAAACCTCCCATTGCAGACACTCCAAGCAGAGTGTCTAAAAAATTGGCATAAGAAAGCTGCTACTCATGGTAAAGTATGTCACTCTAGCCACTTTATGCCAAAAATCTTATAAATTTTTGGCCATTCCTGAAGATTGCGAGCGAGCGCGCGCGCGCGCACACGAGAGAGAGAGAGAGAGAGAGAGAGAGAGAATAATGGAGGACAATGCTCTAGGAGGGAATTTCCTTCTTTGGGGTCGATAAAAATCAACCCTCCACCGTTTTTTTGAAGATCAACGCCCATCATCTTCATCTTTATCGTCTAAGATGTAAATACACCAAATTTCTTGTGATTCTAACACCTTTTCACCGTTGATTTAGTGGATGCAAAATTAACGGTTTTCCGATAATGGACTTTTTTTAGTGTTTTTACATCAATAGATCAACGGTGAAAAGGTGGTAGAATCACATAAATTTTTTTGTAACTACACCTTAGTCGATGAAGGTAAATGGACAGTGTCAAGATAATCGGAGAAAACCACGGAGTGATGATTTTTTTGATGCCATAGGAGGGTTTCCCTCTTAGGGTATTTGTCCTCTCTCTCTCTCTCTCTCTCTCTCTCTATATATATATATAGCGATAGGGTTGGATGGTGAGATGGGATTTTTAAAGTGAGATGGAAAAATCCGACCGTTGGATCGAGTTTTTGCATCATGTTCTACACGTCAAAATATGTATATATAAAAAATTAGATGATTTGGAGGCTTGAAAGTCATGCTTCAAAGCTATGCAATGTATGCACCTTTTACGACGCTTTAACAACCAATCCATTTTGCGACCGTGATATTCATAACTTAGAAATTGTCTAAATCATCTAATTTTTGTCTACATATGTTGATTGACATGTAGAAATTGATATATGGAGCCGATCGTCATTTTGATTGATGGATGACGGTTGGATTTTTCCATCTCAGTTTAAGAATCCCATCTCACCATCTCACCGTATCGCTACCATATAATAATAATAATAATAATAATAATAATGGAGGAAAGTTGCCATAGGAAAGAATTTCCTCCTATGGCATCGAAAAAATATACCCTCCAACATTTTTTCCGATGATCGACACCCATCATCTTCATCCTTATTATCTAGGACGTGGACACCAAATTTCATGCAATTCTACTGCTTTTTCACCGTTGATTTCATGGGTGCAAAATTAACGGTTTACCGACAATAGAACTTTTTACGTTGCTAATTCAATGGTAAAAAAGTGGTAGAAACACATGAAATTTGGTGTAATCACATCTTTAGATGATAAGGATGGAGGTGATGCATGCCGATCGTCGAGGAAAATCGAGAAGGGTGTATTTTTACGACGCCATAGGAGGAACTTCCCTCCTATGAGAAAAGGTGCCTCCTCGTACGGCGTCGTAAAAATACACCCTTCACGATTTTTCTCGATTATCGGCACGCATCACCTCCATCCTTATCGTCTAAGATGTGGTTACACCAAATTTCATATGATTCTACAACCTTTTCACCGTTGATTTAATGAGTGCAAATAAATGGTTTACCAACAGTAGAACTTTTTACATTGCTAATTCAACGGTGAAAAAGTGGTAGAACCATGTGAAATTTGGTGTATCCACATCTTAGATGATAAAGATGATGATGATGGATGCCAATTGTTGAATAAAATGTTGAAAGATGTATTTTTTCGCCTCCATCTAACGAAAAGTCTCCTAGGACCTCTTTCCTTCATTACTCTCTCTCTCTCTACACACACATGGTGCGTGTGTGGTGCGCGTGCGTGCGTGTCGTGCGTGTGCGTTTGCATATATATGTATCTCTGTGTGTGTGGGGGGGTATGTAATTACTTGTTTGCATTCCTGTATATGACAGTATTATAATAACGGCTGACCCAGCCACATGCAGTTGTGGACTGTGATTATGAAGCTCTATGTTATATGACAGTAAAGCATTTATGGAGCAGGATGTTTCTATAAGTTTATGTATACACACTTATTCCTATACTCAAATGTTTGTATGTAAGCAAAATTAAAGTAATGTATGTGAAGAAGAAAACTGCCACGGCCACTTGGTTGCTATATACGACAATATGAATTGAAGGCAGAAAATTGTTGCAGCTACCTCTACTTCCACAAGTTTTGGTCTTGAGGATTTAGTGAGGTTGACAATTTACTAGTGTAGTGTTTCATATATTTAGTAATGAAGTAAGCGTATTGCACTATGCAATTATGTTTGTGCTACCACATCTTTTAAATTTAGTAAAACGTTTATTAATGTTTCAGGGGGATATTCTATTCTTGCACATGAGTAAGGATCCTATTCGTGCTGGTGAAATTGTTGTATTTTAATGTTGATGTAAGTGTTTATATTCCTATTTTTTTACGTATGATTATTCAAGGCCCACATCTTGAATCATTCAAGGCCCACATCACATCTTGAATCATTCAAGGCCCACATCTTGAATCGTACTTCTGATTTGTTGACATATAGCCTTATGTTATTTTAATTCTTGTAGTGATTCTGAGCCGCTTGTTTTTTAAAATTATGTTCTTCATATTGATTCATTTTGTTTGGGAAGTTTCTCCTCCGTTAGATATGCTTAAACTGTATATAACTGATGAGTTACACCCCTACCTGCCAACTAAAATTTCAGGTTCCTTGAGAAGTTCCTCCTTTTGCCATTATATTTACCTTGAAGAGGAATATTTATGTGGTCTTAAAAGGTTAGCTCCAAGTTGATGAGCGGTCAATTAAGTTTTTCTACCATGGATCCTTCCTGACTTGAAGTATGTTCCATGTCCAGCCTCTTTCATGAGAGAAGACTTTGGTGATTACAAAATCAAGTTGAAAATTCATTTAAAGTCCACACCTCTTACAGAGATACATGATAATGCATAAGGATCGAAATCACAACTTTTAGAGTTGACATGACAATGAAAATTGAAAATTCTAAATCCCTATATGAAGGCAAAACATGCATGTCCTTTTGGGAGAATTGTGATATTAAATCTGAAAGGTTGAAGTGATTTGGATTTAGTTGGCAAACCGTGGTTCAAGTTTTTCTCCCCTTGTTTATCATGCATCTGTCTATTACAGTTTCTGGGATATCTCAATACATATTTTTGTTAACTTTGACCTTTCATGTGAATACTTTTTTATCCATGTTGGAATTTGTTAAAGTTTGATTTTTTTTTCCCACTCTTCTGTTCATGTTGCCTTATAGTGATTTTTAAGGATGGTTCATGCATGTCTAAACTTAAGTCCTAACGGTGCTTTGTATCTCTTTCAAGTTCATTTCTGCTAATGCACCTCGTGGTGTTATTTTATGTTGCAGGGACGTGAAATTCCAATTGTTCATCTTGTAATCAAGGTACAATGCCCCTTCCTTTTTTTTTTTGGACTCATCAGTTTTGTGGTAACAAGTACCTTTTTCATGCTAGTTCTATCATTTGACCTCGTCTTTTCATTCGACCAATGATTTCATAATTATGCATCTTCAAGAGCGGATATGTTGTTGGCATATATGATATATCTTATTCCATGATATGATATTTACATGCATGCTTGTATCAAAATATCTTGCTTCTTTCCTATGCCTGAAGCTCCAGAGAGACCTTAACAATGAAAGTTATTTTCTTGATCCGTCTTTACCGCATTGGTATATTACAGTTGTGGATGTAATTGAACCTTTTGACTTCTTGTGTGCATATGTGGAACTTTCTCTTTTGTCGAGACCTCATTTCCATGTCTAGGATGTTGTTTTTTCCCTCTGTCATTGGCACCCATAATCCACATTTGGAAATTAGATGTATCTAAAACCTCTAATTCTTGGCCAGTCGATTTCATGGGTTTAAGTGTCATATGGACCGTTCCAGAATTTGAAGGTCCAAAAGTTTGGGACCCAAGGTTGATCAGCATATCTAAGTGCTATTTCAGATTACCCTGGTTTTGGACCACCAACTTGTATGCCTGATGCAGAGTAATTTCTGAGAATATGCTTTATGCTCATTTTTGCCATTCGTCATGAACTATGTAGAAAGCGCTTGAGGTGCCTGGTTATTTGTTTAGTTCATGCTGATAGAGATATTTGTTTCCCTTTGCCGAATCTTTTAATTTTAGCAACATGAACTTTTACTTTTCCCTAACCGAAAAATTGTTTAAGCATGCAGGTCCATGGGAGCCAAGAGACTGGGGAGGTTGATGTTCTCACAAAATGTACCATATCTTTATAATTGTTCTGTTGCAATACCTAATTTTTGATACGGTAATAATCATTCTAGCGCATATCCTTAATAACATTTGTATATATCGTTATAAAAGCTGTATGCACCACCCCAGATCCAGCTATACTTTGGCCTCTAGCACGAAAAATTATCCTCCAACCCCTGGAATTTATGGATATTTACATTCAGCCCCCGCTAGGTTCATCAATAGCTATTTCAAGCGTGGAATATTATCCTCCACCCCTTCGATTTTAAGGATATTTGCATTCAGCCCTCACTAGGTTTATCCAAAGCTTTTTCGCAATTGCAAAAAATATACTCCGCCCTCTATTTTTAAGTTAATTTGTACTGGAACCCTTTTCTACTCCTGAAAAAATTGTACTCCGCTCCTTATGTTTTAAGTTAATTTACATTTGGACGCTTCAAATTATATCCATATAAAGCTAAAAGAAAATTAATTTTGACTATTTGTTTTTCTGCAAAGTGCCCTCGGTCCCACCAAAAACATCGGAAACCTCTCAACAGATTTACGACTCTATTTTAAAGTTCTCGCAAACGTATATATGAAACATTTAATTATCTTTTTTTCCTGTGGAAATCCTTAGCTACTTTTTAATTTGGTTATAATTTTTCATAGCTCCTTGATAGAAATTGAGTTATGTTTAAAGACATTCTTTCAATTGATACATATTTAATCAAAATAGTGCCTTAACCTTCAACTTTGTTATGCTAGAAAATGAGCTCTTAAAAGCTTCTAGATAAAGAACCAGATGTCTTATTTCAGAATTCTCAAAAAACCATATGCGAAAAATAAAACTGAAATGCAATTTAATTCAGGCAAATGTGAAATGTTTCTATTTAGCTGTGTCGTCAACAAATTTTGTTTTCCAGTAACTTCTGTTGTAATTGAGACACTTTCAATATATTTCCGATAAATTATCTATATTTATTTTCGTGCATAAGCTGTTAATACTCAATCTACATTGCAATATAACATCTACCGAAAGCATTTTTATTGCGGTCAATCATCCACGCATGGCGCAGGGGGCCCTGCTAGTTGTTATCTATGAGCAATGAAGCTGACATATTTTTTGATAGGGCATGCCATTTTACCCCTAGATACTTGAAATACAGGTATCGTATGAGGGTATCATATGTGAATATAAGGGTGCGCTTGGTAGGAGGTAATCTAGGTGGCAATCCTAGATTACCATGAGATATTACCACACTTGTCTAGGTGTAAAAATTATTCTTAGGAATATAGGATTACCATGGTAATCAAATGATCCCATTTCATGGTAATCCTATTCTCCCCAAAATACGTGTCTGTATTAGATTATCACGAAATATTCCCGCCTAATATGCAATGACCCATGACCATCCGCCGTCAGCCTCTCTCGCCATCGGCCAGTCTTACCGTCCATCATCGATCGTCCGTCGGTCATCGCCGATCGTTCACTGGCATGATCGCCGCTGATCGGATTTTTGCCGCCGGCGGGCCCGCCGCCGATCTGCCGTCCGCCGTCTATCTCCGATTGTCGCCGACCTCGCCGCCATATATCGGCCCTTCGGCCTCACTGCCGGTCGACGGTTGCACATACATATATTACCGGAAATGATTAAAATATACCAGGCACGTTAATGCAAAATTCCTTAGAATTAGATACCTGGTCATCCCATTCCTCGGAATGCTGCGAGGATTCCCGGTAATCTTCCATTCCATATACCAAGCGCAACCGAAGGGTATCATATGATGTCGCTTGGGAGATCTTTCGTAAAAAGAAGGCTAAATTTCAACTTACTATCATGAGCTTTGGGCATTTTCCACGAATTGTATCCGGTAACGAAAATTAGAAAATGACTAGATTGTCCTTATATATAAACTAACAAAAAAATAAGGAATTGATTTTATTTTTTTTGGGAATTCTTTTGTTAACTCCTATAAAAGAGTGCTATATTTTAACCGCAAAAAGGAAGGCCACATGGTCCTCGAGAAGAATAAAGCTGACTGTACTAGAAACTCAAGATGCTGTATAGGCAACTAGCCTTAGAGTAGTATATCGAATATAGTCCGTTTTAGGGATTGGCGACTTACCCATTCAGTGACTTTGGCACTGGACGTTTCCAAAATTGTACACTTACAACAATGAAAATAATAGCAAAAGGTAGTAAATACTTGCTTTCTCGTGCCGGGTAAGTAGAATGTTTTTTTTTACAATTAAGGGGACAAATAATGTCTTCTTATATGTTGAGTAATTGACGGGACAGATTACATGATTTCAGAAAACTACGAGGATGGTTGGATAGCATGACACAGATTACATGATTTCAGGAAGAAAAAAACACTCGATTTATCTTGTGAAGTCAAATATTTAGCATGTGCTGAGTAATTGATGAGACAAATAATGTCTGACGATGCAATCAAATGAGTTATTATCATAGATAGGATTGAACCATGTTTTTTTGCTGAGAGTATTGCATTGTAACTGAAATTTATACTCGCTTTATGGATTCCTCAGGTGATAATAATTATGGGGATGACAGATCTCTATATGCTCATGGACAGCTTTGGCTTCGTCGGCACCATATTATGGGCCGAGCTGTAGGGTAAGAGCTAGTAGTCATGACTTTGATTGAGTTTCAGGGCGCAACCATATTCTACTTATCAATTTTCGTGGCCTTTTATTCTGAACATGTGTATTTTTCTCTACTTTGAATTTGCTGTTTGGTATTAGGTTTTTACGGTATGTTGGCTGGGTTACCATTATCATCACCGAAAAGCCAATAATAAATGTAAATCATTTAAGAAACATTTTGGTATGCTTTGAAGTTTTTAAATTGAGTACATTGCCTGGCATTAATTGAATGGATGAATTGTTGATGCTGCATTGGCCGTTTAACGTCTCGAGTCAAAAAAAATTCCACATGTTCAGTGACCTTAAATTTTTTCCCTCTAAATTATTATTGCCACATGCCGTGGTAGTTTTCTTTTGTACACTTCATTGATAAAAAATTATGTTAGCAATTTACTTTCTTCGCCTCATTCGCATTATTATTAAATATTTTTAGGTGATTGGAAAACAAACCATTTGCTTTACAATTTTTTTTTAAAATATGAGATTGTTTTAAGTTTACCTGCATCATTTGTGCATTGATGTCCCTTTGGTAGAGTTAAATCGGTGTAACATTTCCAGTTATGCCCATTAGGTTTATCAATCCATGTCAACATACTACCATCAAAACACATCTATGTCAACATACTTTTGTAAAAGAAGAAAAAAGGGTGATAAAGAATATGATAGTGAAATCTGCGATTACGCTTTAAAATTTGGATTGGAGCTGATTTCTTTCATGCTCCTAGCTTTAATAATATGCTTTGCTTGCATGGACTGTCTGCTTAAATTGACGGAGAATTTGGAGTTTAGATGATGGATTTTACAAAAGCGATTCCAGATAACTAAATTACTTGGTTGCAGTTTGTGGCAAGAGTCTCCATTGTCAATAATAATTACGAAAATAGAAAGAGGATGAAGGATATTTTCTGATGATGCCTATGCTACACAGCCATTGTAATCTGATGGGATTTTTACAGACTTTTCTTTCTGTTCGCCTTTCTTTTGTTATTAGCAGTGTACGTTAACCAGTGTAATTAGTTGAGCTTGACAATATAGATTCTACATTTTGTGATAATCAGCCATTTTTTTTTCTTACAGTATTTACTCATCAGCGCCTTGGGATTGCTGGTTATAACGTCAAAGGAGTAGAATGCTAATTTAAACTGTAAGAAACCTGCAACTATTATACGATTGTTACAGCGCTCTCTTAAGATGCACCCCAAAACTGTAGACGTTAGCTATGTTTGGTGGACTGACTTCAAAATCCAAATGTGGAATTGCTAGTTTTAATTTATATACATCGACCTTGAATATATATCCAAGTTCACCTTTTCTGCTTTATAGATGCATAATCTTATTCCATAGTTGTATGTAGAATTGGCTCAAGTTATTTCTAACTCTGATATGCTTAGTAAATTTGTCATGAAAATGACTCGAAATTAAGATCTATCCCCGCAAATAAATATAGAAAGGCTATTGCCCGAGTATACCCTAAGATTTTGGATTTTGGCACAACTTTCGAGGATAAGCTGAGGAAGAATCGATTGAGATGGGACATGTCCAACAAAATTTGAAAAAGTGATGGAATCATATTTATAATGGATCAATGACGACTGGAAGCAGGTCAAAACGAATACCGACGGAGGTAAAAGCTATTATGGTTGTTTATGTAGTGAAGAAGATGATCTTTTATGGCCCTGACTGAAAGAAAAATGAAATCTCTCATTTGTGTTAATAAAATCGTTCTACCCCGTTGATATTAGCTTTGGATGTAATTGATATCGGAAGCCAACTAGCTACTTGTTATCCTCAAAAGGGTTGATAAATATAGGAATGGTTTAATCTATGATGGAAATGGTGAAGTTAGGAGCTCTTGACTTAGATGGCTTGAACACAACATTTGGATAATAACATTATTGAGATAAAAACCTAATTTTTTCCCCATAAAAGATGAAAACGAAAAGAATCTTCCAAGGAGAAGATTATTATTAATTCACATAATGCAAACACTTGAGGTTGAAGCCAATATGGAAGGTTCTGTAGTAAAAAACTCTATAAAAGAGAGAAATGGGTGGTTAAGCCTTTGTTAAGGATCTAATCAGTGGCTATGCATAATTAATTGAAAACACTACCACATATGATGGCATCATTTAAAAATTCTTAAAATTAGGAGAATTAGGGTGACATCTTCCTTCTCATTTGGCTCTCTCTGTGATGATATCAAATCCCATCTCAGTTGGGTCTGTGGCCTGCACCTCATAGTTGTCCCCATCAAGAACCCTCCTTAACCCTTTGCTTTGCTTTGCTTTGAGGTGGCATATAACATCTTTTGCTCTTATCTTTGATTTGCTTGGAGACCTAATAAAAATATAAAGAAAATAAAAGGAAGAAGAATTATACTAAAGCATCATTTTGGCCATTAATAACGCTAGTAAAGCATGTGAACATAGTTCTGTTTCGTTCTTGACTTCATTGTGTTATTTTCTCGTTTAGAAAATAATTGGAAGAAGATGCCCGCCGATCATTTAGGATCATGTTTACTTTGTTATTCATTGTTTACGACTTGCTTTGATGGTGATGATGATGATGATGAACAGTAGAGAACTGTGGAGAAATAGAATTCTAGTGCAAGGGTAATAGTATGAAGCATAATTGCTTGCTTAACTTTATCAATGCAAAATTTGGCTTATTTGTTGGACTTATGTGAGGACACTAATGCTTAAACTTTAAGGACGAGGGTCTCAATCTACACATATAGGACTAATGTGGCTTATTGGTGATGAGATCTGATAAAAGCTAAAGATGACAGAAAAGTCTCCTTCAAAGTTGGGTCTTTATTACCAGCAAACACTAATTTAAAGAAATGGGAATTTGCTTTTAGGTACCATTTTGAAAATGCTTTCAAATTATGCCTTATGAGGCTAAGGCATTGTATGAGGTTGGACAATGGAAGGTGTGATGCAAATTCTCTAGGTTAGGTGACTATCAATCAAAGTTTAAAAGATCTTATGGTTTCTGGACTGCATCAAAACCTTGAAGTTCCGATGAAGGTTGAGGGAGATACTTTTTATATGTTCTAAAACTCTTTTGCGTGCTGAACATCGTTTAGTTGGCGAATGCGGATATATCTATCGGTTCGATGCATCATCGAGATCCGGCACTAATTTGAAGATCTTGTGACAAGACTCATTTCTTGCCATAAAAAACATTGAGATTGTTAAACTTTGTTAATTATTTTAATGACAGAAGATTTAGATAAGTAAGAATATTAGTTGAAAGAGAGAGTACCCACCATGCAATGAAGAAGATCTTGCTCTTATGGCAATTGCCATAAGTACCAAAATCAAAATTGAACACGGCATATCGACAGTCATCATCGGGGAGTGACGCGGCGAGGTGGTGGTACCCCTCGCCGGGCTCACCAACCTTGTCGACGACGAGGGTCCTGGAACCTTCGTCAATCTTGAAGACGATGTATCGATGGACCCTCTTCCATTTCATCTCCATGAACCACTTCTTGCACTCTTCCTTCACTAAAATGAGAATAATTTACATCAAGAGTCGTGTTAATTAAGAAATTGTAGAGAATTGATGAATGGTTTGTGAGAGTAATTTGCTTGTTTACCATCTTGAATGCTATGGCCATGGTTGGTTGCTTGCTTTGTTGTGAGAGGTTGTATTCTTTTTTGCTTTGAGCTTTGGATGTGAGGGGTGCTAGATGGGTCTATTTATAGATTGAGTTCTTCAAAGGCCCTTGTTGTTATTATTAAATTTCAATAATATACCATGAACTATTAGCAATTTTCATATGGGTACTATAAACTTTGTAAATTGCAAATAAATGCGATGAAATTAACCATTTGCAAACAATAAATGTCGGGGAAATTTCAACATTTTTTCAATTCAATATCATAAGTAGAACTTGATATCATGTGAATAATTGTAGTTGGAAAATGGTGTGCCTTGGTAAATTGGAAAACACTGAAAATACTATGTATTTTCTTTTTCTAGTAAACGTCTACTGTCGTGTTATTTAATTGCTATTTATGGTATGTATTTGGAATTTAGCCATTTGAAAAAAAAGAGCTTATTAAATGTGATTAGCTGCCTTTCCACAGGGATGAAATTCTTAATTATTGAAGTATTAATTAATACCTAATGATTCATAACAAGGATCTACCATAATTGAACAAGGGGATAAAAAGGAAAATGGCAAAAAAAATATAGTTTTTATTTGGAATATTGGCCATCTTTTGCATAAGTTTAGGTTTCAGTATCATATCATGCGCACGTGATCGAGTGATGATCATCACGTCAGAGGAAATTTTGGGAATAAATGATAAATTACACAAAAATACCCTCAACCGTCTCTGTTTTTCTAACATAAACTGTTTTAATTACTGTGAAATACCTTATACAACGATTGACTTTTCACTAAAAAAGCCTCAGCAGTCGTCCGATCAGTCTTTTTTGTATGACGGTTTGTTTAAAATGTACTTGCTCTTGTCTAAATGATGATTTGATAATTTTCTTATTTTTATTTCGTCTCTGTCCTTCACTTTGCCGTCTTCTTCCCTTTCTGTCACCCCTTACTTTCCTCCTCCACACATCCTACTCCACATCTTCCATCTCTCCACCTCGTCTGGATGTTCATAACCCCACCATCTCCCTGTTGACTTTTCCCTGTTGACTTTTTCCGTCCAAGATAAATATCACTAAAAGTAAAAAGTCAATGTTCATAACCCCACCATCTCGTCTGTAAAACTTCGAAACAAATATCCTAAAAATTGAGCTTTTTTCCTTGCTCAACTTACACACACACACTTCAAAGACTAAGAAATTAACAACATTCGATAGAGTTGAAAGACAATGCCAATTAATTAAACAAGATATATTAATCGAACGTAAGTGCACAAATTAAACTATGTAATAAACTTATGAAATTGCATTAGTTGAACCCTAAACTAATAAACAAACAAGGAGAAATTAAACCTAATTTCTAAACTCTAAACCTAAAGTTCTAAAGATCAAATCCTAATATTAATTAGGGTTCATCAATCAAACAAACAACTAAACCCAGCAAACAAACAAACAACTAAATTCTAATAGTCGAAATAAGTTAAGATATGATGAGGCTTAATCAAATATAAGAAAAAGACGAGCTTCATTCTCTTTTGGATGCAAACTTGAAATAATCGAAAGTTTTGATCTTTTGTCGATTTGGCCGATTGGCCGACGAGGAGATTAGGAGGCCGGGTCTATAATGTCTCTTTAGCAGATCCCCCGCTAACCCAGTCCTGATCTAAAGAGCAGAGTAGTTTTGGCCACAGCCTGTCCCCCATCTCTGCAAGTCTCATTCCACTTATTCTTCTCGCCCATAAGAAGGATACCTAACGTGCCAAGGGTAAAATGGTAAAACGCTTCTATATTAGCACCGTCAAGTACATTAGCATAGGATAATTAGTTTAAGATAGTTTAGTGTAATTAAAATTGTCTTAGGTATTTTAGTGAGACAATGATATGGGTATTATAGTGTAATTTACCCGAACTGATAAGTAGAGAAGAGAAGCGATTAGACGAGGAACTATGATAACATTCTCTCTAAACTATCAAGTAATAAAGATAATGATTAGTTATTTATTATAATAGTAAGTCCTAATCATGTGGGGTACATCTCTCATGTGTCACATGTACACATGCTGAATCGATCCCATACATATTAATATAACTCTGCACTGAATTATCAACTTATCATTTGTTGAGTTAGGTGTGAGTGGGGTTGGCTGCGGTCAACACTCATAGCCCTAACGGGACGGGCCCTGCCGTTTAAACTTTAAGGGAGCACATCCTCCTGTTTAGACAGTGGATATCCAGCTTCCAATCATAAAATATCAAATGAGAATTCTACAGGATTTTTGACATGTGCAGATGGCATGTGGAGATGGTTTGCATATTGATTATATATCTTACTTCCCTTTATGGTGAATAAAGCCCCAAAACAATTAAACTACAAAACCTCTTCTCATGGTGTCGAAACCTCACAAAAAATCAAATCAACAAATTTAAGATTAAAATTTTACCATAAAAATTATGATTATCTAAAGAAACCAGACAACCTATAAATATCCAAATGAAGCTGTTGAGGACTCAATAATTGTTGGTTAGATACTTAGATTGATAAGTTTGGTAGGAATCAAAGGGAAGGCAAACAATTACAAACACTAGATGCCTTCCTACATTTAATTATAGTTTCATTCGGAAAAGGAAATAAAGCAAGCTTAAGCAACCCTAACATAAGCCCAACACAAAGAAGAAGATCATAACTATAATTAATCCTTAATTTATGTCTATACATCTGTCTTCTTGAAAATGCATTCTGCTGTCACAAATATCAGAAATCTCTCTTCTTTAGTTCTTTATCTTTCGAAAGTCTTATTGCAAAAATCCTTCCATACACGCATCAGCTCTCTATAGTTCTAATGAACATGTGAGCAACACCAACCAAGTTTAACTTGATTGGTGTCAATTTTCTTTTCAATATGAAAGATCGCAGGTTCAATCCTCAAAAGGTTTGAGGATTGATTTCCAAGGGAAAAAAATGTGAGCACTAAGTCCGAACTCTATTCATTATGTTACTTCATATACATACAAGAACAGATGCCAAACCACAAGGACCATCACTATTTTTGCAAATAGATACAAGAAGAAGAAGAAACAGCAGCATGTATCCTAAAATTTTGGGGTTGGTTACGTGGATCCTTTTTTTTTCACTATGTTCTGTTAAGGACCGTTTCCCCAGTTAAATCAACATATCATCCTTCATTATCTCTATCCATATTCGTTTAGATCTACCCTTAAACCCGAGTTAAACCATTAACCATATTGGTTGATTTCCATTAGTATACAATCACTCATCCATTTTAACATTTCAGCCACAATTTTTTTAACATGCTAGTTTATTAACTGCCCAACATACATTTTGATCTCTTAAAAAGTGGCAATCTTATCCCCGTCTTATAAAATTTTCTTTTCAATTAAAAAAATACCCTACAATCACATAAAACTACTGAAAAACTACTCAAGCACTTCTCCATCCGCTGCTAGCGGAAAACCCCAAAACTACTAAATCACAATCCCAATGAGCTTTTCACAAGTTCACTGTCACAGCATTGAACATGGGGGGTTGCATATACCGGATTAGGATCCTCTGCTAACGGAAAACCCCAAAACCCTGCCATTCCCCTCTCCCAACCGTCCGATCTACTTCTTGACCCCACAAACCCTAGGCCCCATTGTTTTACCCCCGCTCCCTGTGGTTGGATTTGGCAAGCAGGGAAAAAATAGCAAAGGAACCAGATCCTCATATAAGTTTATAAATATTGCTAGCATGTTTACTTACCCGATAGGTACTCCATATGATCAAAGGTCTTCACAGAAACAATTAGTAAAGCAAATTTTCTGCATTTTGAACCAAGAATGACAATGTCATTAAGTAACTCTGAATAAATATAACATCCTTGTCTTGACTCTTAATTAAAATGCAGAACAATTTGCGCTGCTTGAGAACGCAACCCCTGGTCATAAAAGAGTCACCAGTGGATACCAACAAAATAATTTAGGCAAGTACTTAAATAGACAATGCTTGCTAAGCCACATTCATGCTGATATAACAATGTTCATTTTATTTGATGTTTTCTTTTATCTCAGTGTCAGCTAATAATACAGTTTCAGCAAACCTGCAAAAGATGAATGGTTAATAAGTTAATTCATGCCTGATGAACTCACATGAAGCAATATGAGAAAAAAAATTCACCAAAATAATGATCACCAAAAGGAAAACAGCTGGTCGATCTAAATTCTGGTGAAGAAACTAAGACGAGCGCGAAAATATATTTAACATCATGCAAACACATTTCTAGTGCAAATCTCACCATGGAGGGCAAGCAGGCACGAGCAACTTCAGAGCAGCAACTATTTATCGCCCTTATTTTCTGCATCATCTTCATTTTTCTTTTGCTGGGGAAGGAATATCAGAAAGGTTATAGAAAAGGAAAAAATAAAAATAAAAAAATAGAGTTCCATGATAAGGTAACCTG
The DNA here is from genome assembly GCA_030015575.1 of Agapanthus africanus. Lineage (NCBI taxonomy): Eukaryota > Viridiplantae > Streptophyta > Magnoliopsida > Asparagales > Amaryllidaceae > Agapanthus > Agapanthus africanus. The sequence goes on along the minus strand of CM057338.1, from coordinate 941,265,812 downwards.
AGCAATATAACGGGAAAAAACAGAGTGAATTATACTCCAATAATCTATGAGAAGTGTGAATTCAAGTGTGAAGAAATAAAGGCTGAATCCTCGTCATATTGCTTTCCTAATCTAATCACATACTTTTTCTTCTCGAAACTTTTAGGCTTTGGTTTGACAGAAAGTGAGGGGCTTTTCGCTAAAGGATTCGACCTGATTGGATCACTGCACCATCGGGTCAAAAGAACAATCGTCTCTATTATAAGATCCAACTAAAGGTCAAAACATAGAATTGCATCAGCAGCTAATCTCTAAATCATAAGATGCAATGAAAGGTCTCAAGGTTGAATTACACTAATTTGACGTCTAATAAGCATTGAAGATGGTCTTGTACATTCTGGATATTTTGATTCGTGTGTGAATAAAGGATCATGACAAAATTTGAACATGGATTGACTTATAGAGAGAAGATAATTTGTGGCTTGAATATAATTATATATAGTTCTTTTAGACTTATCTATAGTCTACGGATAATTTGGAAGATGTCAACTGGTCATATAAGGACTATGACAAGCCCCATCTTGTCATAGTTTTCAGAACCAAGAATTTGGCACTTAATCTGAGAGGGTTGACGTTAGGTTAACAGCCGGTTGAAAAACTTTGTCCGATCTTCACAGGAACTGTGCTTCATAACCGACTTCATTTGGATGGGGAAAAGGCTTAGATGATGATGAGAAGATAATTTACACGTCCCTGTAATCTAATAATGCAGTAATTATTTGAGCTGGAAAGTTATAGATACCTCTAAAGTTTTGGTACTTCAAAAATAATCTTTCTACCCTTTCCCAAGATTCCAAAACTTAAACTGTGCTAAAACAAAAGCCCAAAACAGCAAACTCATAGCTATGCAAGATTTAAGTTAAAAAAACATAATAAACAATGCAATTATAGTAACAACAACATATTACAACCATTAACCTCAAGTTATGACGAGCAAGCAGATTATATTACAGGCACGTAAACATACCTCAGATTGGCCTTGCAAAGACGCCAACAAATCTTTCACAGAAGGATCATTTGGATCGACGCCAGGAAGCTGTAAGAAGGGAGTTTTCAATAGACGCAGCAAAGTGATAACGGAGACAGCTGTTATAATTATTAACATCAAACTAAAAATTGCATGATTAACTTACCGAACTAAGGATGGATGAAACAAATGACTGATCCTCCAAAACCCTGTTCACATCAGACTGAGTTGATGGATCCTTTGTTGTGCTTTCCTGCACAGACATTTGAAGAGCTGCATATACAGCAGGCCCAATTAAATCAGAACAATTTGTGATAGAACAGATGCAAATGCCAAAATTCATTTTAAGCGAGCTTTAGAAAGTGATTCGGGTTCAGTAATTTACTAATAATTAATCGACTAAGGTCTTTAGAGAGCATAAAAACAAGGACATGTAAAGGAGCTAAAGTTTGCGATGGTAAAGAATTAATGATTAAACCAACCGGTTCATCTCCTGCCTAATGAGAGGAAAGTATTAATGATTTGTGTATGAATCAAAGAAAAAACAAGATTTAAAGAGCACTATCCTAAAGATAGGTTTTGCCTTCTATTTTGGTGAGCTTGTCTGAGGATTCAATGTTTTAATTAATGGAAGCTTAACCCATACTGGTTGTTTTAACTCTAGGTTATTATTTCCATAGTGGTAGCTGAATCCTCAATATACGAAAACTCTTCCAAACCTTCTAACAGTGGGCCTTACTAAATTTAGTGTCTTAGCACAACATAATACACAGGGCATTTGCAGAATTGTGTATAATATTAACTGTGCAAGGATGACAAGTGCTAGAGCCAAAGGCAAGCTACAGGTATACATACAAGGGGTGTTGTATTCAATTAACCCTACTCAATGCATTGACTGTGAAGGCATGAAGGTGAAAATAAATGTGAAGCTAACCCAAAGCCAATTCTTGGTCATCTGCAGTAGCATCTGACATCTCAGTGTCTGCGAGAGCCCCACCACCAGACCTAGTCTCATCCATAGACATTGCAAGAGCCTGCTCTAACAAGGCACTCTCATCATCCTGTCACCATTCAAATATATTCCAGCACATTAGCAATTTATAACAAAGTTATGCCTTGATACAGCAATATCAGTTTTAAAAAGTGGAATAAATAAACACATTTAATTCTAGCAACAATGCAGCATCACTTCATAAACTACAAAATTGACGCAACCTTTGATGTTGTAAACTAACACAATTAAATCAGATCCCAATGTCCACAAGATGCCAAACACAATCAAAATTATTTTGTAATACCGTAAACCTCCTTTGAGGGTTTTGCAGGTGTATCACACATTTTCATAATTTCATTTCATGATCAGCATGTGTCCAAATTATGCTATTCGATAGCCAGTTGAAAACCCTTCATCCACTTCTTTGTTTTTTCTACCTCTGTATCATCAGCGATACCAGGGTCTCATGTTGAAATTTTGGATACTAAAAGACTGTATGTGTGTCATTGCTCCTCCCAAAATTTTAACTTGCATGCACATTCAAGTGAAAATACAACTATATTACATGTTTCGGTGAAGAAAATGACTGTCAACAAACTTGACTAAGAGCATAAACCTGAGCTCCTACCAAAGAGTTGTTTTAACTCAAATAAATAATGATGGGCAATGTCACGGTTAAAGGTGGCTTGATCATGCAAAGAGTGGGAACTATGGTGATAAGTATATAATTAACAATATGTCAACTTTTTGGTTATCAAGAGTTGAGTAGATACCCAACGACAGAAAGAAGAAAGGGAAAGTTATCTTCTTAAAACTGTGGCTTTGATGTACGCTCCTATATGCTGATAAGTGGGAAGCATGTGGCTATCAAGAGTTGACTAGATACTATACATCCACTCCCATGTGAGTGCCACTAGAGCATATACTTCCTATGTAGTTAACAAAGTTGTTATATAATAACAGCGCCAGCTACAGGGATGCACAATTCATATAGCATGCTTGTTCAAGAAATCAAGTTTTAGAACTCAGATCCCAAAACACTGCATAGGGAAATAATAGAGACAAATTATAGATTCATTATCTGGAAATGTAGAAAATACACAAACCGTCAAATCATGTCTCTTCTCATCAGCAGCGGGTTCACCCATAGTGGCATCGCGAGAACTTGAAGCTTGTTCCCCTCCTGTTTCTTGTTTAGCAGCATCCTCTGCGGCTTTTTTCGCAGCAGCTTCTTGCCTTGCTCTTTCCTCTTCCATGGAAACCCTAAGAGCAAGAGCTAGCTCAGGATCTATATTAGGATCCACACCAAAATCATACCCGGCCATGCCACCAGCCGCAGCCGCAGCTGCTGCTGCAGCGAAACCACTTCCTCCATCCCCGTCACCTGTAAATATGGGGGTGCTGAAAATGATGCATAGATCAGTTATATGAAGAACATGGCTTTGACTAATTGATAAGAGAGAACTAAGAAAATCATCAAGACCGACCTTATAAGTACATCAGAAAGTGCATTTGGACCAGGGGGAACATGAACTATATGACTACTGCCATTGTTGTTCACTGCAGCCACAAGGGCCTCCAATTTTTCGGATTTCTCATCCTCGGATTCTCCAAAATTAACGACATCAAGAGAGACACTGTTTTTCTTTAACTTTCTCCCAATAGCCTCTAGTGTCTTCTTGTCATTTTTAACCGGACTGCAATACAGAAAAACTTGACAATGAAACTACAAAGCCATAAAATCTTATAGCATAAATAACATCATGAGCACATGGTACCTTCCAGCAAAAACTATGATCCTCTGTTGCTGATTCTTATTTTGACGATGTTTAAGAGCCAACTGAGCAACCTGAATCCCAGCAGTGAGGTTCATCTCACCACCAGTCTCCAAACCTATATATGCAAAAGCAATTAACTCAGCATGAAAAATATCACTAGTAATTAAACGTTCTATTCAAGAAATTAATCATTTATGTACATATATGTTTGCATGCACACACACATAAATGAAGGAGGCTTATGGTCATAACAACCTTTAACCCCTTAATTCACATGCTATTTCTTCAATTATAAAAGGACAACATATAAACACCATCTTTAATAGGCTCATTCAGAGTGGTGGCACTCGACAAGTACAGAAGTTAAAAGAAAGCACAAATGCTCTATAAACTATTAGTTTCGCTTGATACCTGCACAAGAATATCATTCAACTATGAATTGAAACTGAACCCCTAATTAACTAAAGTTTTTCTATTTAAGTGACAAGGTGCGGCCCCATGTAGACCCCATCCCTTCCCCTAATTAAATAGGGTCTGCATCTTCTCCCCTTGAGTTGGCTACATGCTTCCTTTGCTACCTCTTTGCCTCAATCCCCGCGAACTTCCCCAACCACTCTCCTCCTAAGTGACTAAAGTTGAAGTTCAGAGGTAAAAATATAGAATATGAGTGTTTGCAAAGTAGGAGGAAACTAGAAATATCCACTAGTTTGATTCTCAAAAGAGGCGCTGAATTAGTTTACACAGAAAGACCTGGTTTTAGCATTTCACATGTTGATTGGATTTTTATCAGCACTGTTTCTAATAGACACTGCTTCCAAGTTTTTCGACTTAAAATACAAATAAAAGGAGTGAAACATGGTTATACATTCCCTTCCAGTTCACATAATCTCGTTTCTCAGTTCACGGCATGCAGGAATATGCATGGGTATAGTATTTAGATAATTAGATTACTATAATATTCGGTAAAAACCAGTATCACTTTTTTACTGAAAGAACCACCAACAAAGAAAAATCACATGAAACATGCTAGCTAGAAAAGAAAATTTACATATAAATTCAAATGGTTTCATCATATATCTCTGTACCTCTCAGTTATACCTGCCATTTTTTAAGTCCATTGTACCTGACCAATTTTATTGACTAAAAACTAGCACTTAAAATTTAAAAAATAACCAATAGGTATGGGATTTTCTAAGGACTGAGGCATAATAATCAGAGTTGATAGAATTTCCCAAAGGAAAAAGGAGTAAGATCGCATTTTAAACTAAGATAAATATTTTGGGAATATTGGGTACATGGAGCTATGGAAGTAGTATAAATCCGAGCATTATTAGAATCTAGCAGAAGAAGGGAGGAATGCCACTATGCTAGTAATAAAAGATTCTATGCTCATCTTTTTCTCAGTTCTGTGAAATATGAAGGATGGGAGAAAAAAGCCCCAAAAAACCAAGCATTATGTGTCTTATAGTGTTATATATGTCTTATTTTATTTAGTTTTCCCCGTCAACTCTTGCACTCTAAGACAGACTAGAGAATGGGAGATATAACAACAATATATAGGCACAAAAGAAGCCAAAATTAAGTCTGGAGGCTTGAGAAGACCTAAAACTAAATATTTTTTCAAATTATACGAATGATTTACTAGAGAAATGCTTGAGGAGTTTAATCATCATTCATTGCGTTTATAACAACAAGCACTTGATAGGTTAACAATCTTCTTGCTTAGTGTTGCATTTGATTCTTGTACACTTGTAAATTGATGATGTATGGAACAAACCTAGAAGTTCTTTGTGCCTAAAACAAAAACTATAAGGGTTATATGCACATGTGCGTGCGCGTGCGGATACATGTATACATGCACATGTAGACGGACTCTTAACGACTTTGAACGCCTCGAACGCCTCGACGGCAGAAGATTCTTATCCGGATGCACATACATGCACAACCTGTGGTATCGCTGCTTAACGACCTGCGGGTCGTTGACTTTAATATCGGAACCGAGGACGGCTAGCTAGAAGGCAATGGTGGGGGCAAGGGGCTTGGTTGAGGCCACAACAAGGATGTGAAAGGAGTGGTAGAGATGAAGAAGCTGAGTCAGAGATGGGTAGAGCTTGTACGCCTTTTGAATTAATCGATATGCGGTGTAAGTTGTCGACGATGTATAACTCCTCTGCTCTAATCTTTACTTTCTGCACTTCTTCTTTGTTGCACTTCATTGGAACATAGAGAGAGAAGAAGAGGTTTTAGGAGAGCAGTTTATTTATTTACAAGGGGTTGCAATATATTCTCTGTGGCTTTGGCAATGTCTAATTTTGGCTGACTGGGGAAATTCCTAAATAAGAAGATGAGTCCTTAGGGATTTTCTTTTAATTAGTGTATTTACTATCATATAAGATTACCTAATTGGGGGGTCTTTACCTTTGGAAATTAATTGATACCGATGGGGGGTGCGGACGGGCATGCGTTTAGGATACGTTTTTTCTTCTTATTTTTTATTTTCTGGTACAAAGTCTTTGACCATTACTTTTTTTTCTTTTTTTCAAATCATCGAGGCGGCGGCATTTGCATATTGAAATATTTATCTACTATTATAATGCAAAAGGAAGAGGATCAATGATTTTAAAATTAATTGGTGATGTGGCTTCACCCTTTATTAGAGAAATCAAAGAAAAACAACAATATTTTTTATGTTATGCACGTAATTGTCACGTCATCATCATTTTACAAATATGATGCACATATTTAATTTAATATAGAAATTTATCAAAAAAAATTACAAGATCTAAAAACAAAGGATTTGAAAAGATTCTCAACGATTTTTAGTTGAAATAATAGATATAGATATAGAGATCTTTTGTTAGGATAATGAAGATCTCCACAAGACCTGCATGTGTTAGATTTCTAACAAGAAAGTGGAAGAATTTTCAATTTGCTCAATTAATATTGGCAGGGGTCCCAAAACTAAGTGCAATGCAAGGCAATCACCAACTTTCCTAAGTTTTAAAACATAACAAAAATATTTAACCAAGGCTATATAACCAACTTATGTTAAGGCCCAAGTTCGCAAATACTGATTTTAAAAGAATAAAATATGCTAAATAATATATAATCAATATAAGAATCATCAATTTTGTGTTTTTGACGTAATTGAATAAACGAAAGAAGAATCATAGTTGTCATGTGCTATTAAAAATGGTGCAATTATGCTATTCATAATGTGCAACGTTCTTTTTGTTTGGCAAGTTATATATTTCAAATTAATTAAAAATTAAAGGTGCATGTTTGCAAGGGTCGGCGACATTAAAGGGAGCATACATGAACACAAAAATATGCAACAAGGCCATAAAAAATAATGGGGAAAAAACAGTGGTTGTTTGCAAGGGTTGTTGACATTAAAGGGAGCGCACATTAACACAAAAATATGCAACCTAAAGATAAAAAATAACGGGGAAAACAAAGTGGAAGATAAGAGAAAAAAAGGAGTAGATAAAAAAAGTTAAACAAGGATAAAAAAAGTGATAATTAAAAAAAGGAAATGCCCATAATTGATGAGGTATCCTTGTTAGTGAAACACATAGACATTCATCCTTGGGGTTGAAGGCACATACCAAGCAAACAAGGCACCTCGCTAAACCACATGGCTTAGGTGCTGTTTGGTTGCTTGAAGTTGGGCACTAAGCAGTTCCAACTACACCAAATTTTAAAAACTAGTGTTTGGTTACAAGTTATTACTCCAACATGTAGTTACAAAAACAGATTGACTTAAATATCATGCTTTTACAACATGTAGTTACAAAAACGGGCACAATTACAAAAACAACGTTGGAAAGGCAAGAATAAATGGGTGACGTCATCAGTCAGGTGTTTCCAACGCACTATTTTCTCCCGCGTCATGCTTCTGGTCAACTCTCTTCCTGCCTGAAATTTTCCTCTCCCTCCAAATCAGTCTTTCTCTCCAAATAAAGATAACATCTTTCTTTTTGCTCAAGTTTTTCAGAGAGAACAAATTCTTCAATATTCACAAGATATTCAAACGTAAAATCTCTAATAATATTTATTTTTCCCTCTTGTAGATGTTATTTTGTTCTTAGATTTTTCTACAATCATCAATAGTAACATAATAATTTCCTTAAAATTTATTAGATCTAAATCATTTTTAAAATAACCGTTTCTACCCTAATAAAATTGCAAAGGGATGATCTTTTAAACAATAAAAAGTCCTATTTTCCTTTATAATTATTATAAATCGAATTTAATTTTAGATATGTAAACTTACCATCGTGAAGATATCCATTTTCTTGTTGCAAAAGATCACAACTAAACACTTGAAGTTGTAATTGTTTTATTTATGTGATTCAACCACAATCAAGAAAACTACATGTTTTCTAAATTATGTAGCCGGAACTAAATTTCAACTAAACTCAAGAATGTTGCTCTAACTACTGTGCTTGGATATGCATGTAGTTGGAGATACAATGTACTTCCAACTACAAGCAACCAAACAGCCCCTTAGTTCCCAAATAAATGGGTCGACCTACCGATGGACGGGTCATCACAGCTAGCGAGTTAAACCGGAAGGAGTAATGCCAAAATTAAACTGGTGTTAAATTTTATGCCCATCACCCGATCGGTATATAGCATGCAGGTGTGCGGGAAACCCGTGTATGGATAAATGAGCCATCCATGAGCGGGTTAGCTTGCAACTTGTGCTGTTTTCATGGTTTTTAAGATGGTTTTTGCAATCTAACAAGGAAAAATTATTATTTTACACTTTTGGGGGGTTTAAATATATTAACTATCATAAACTTCTAATGGAACTTTCCAACCTGCAGATTACATATCTCGTGAGATGTAACCTAAGAGTAAAAGAAAGACTTGAGAAGAATAAAAACTGATTTAGAAAAAATGGGTTTTGCTGATGAGTCTTTAAACACTTGCGGGTTTAGAAGAACAATGAAAAAAGAGTGATGCCGACGAGCTTTCAGGAGAGGCGATGCTAGCCGAAGGAAATAGACGAGAGGAAAGCAAGAGGAAGATAGAAGAATTTAGGGTTTCTTTGTTTTTGACTTCTTGTAATTTGAATTATATTTAAGAAAGGGGTTGGGGTTAGGTATTCTTTAAGATACCCGACCCATGAAGCTTATAATATATATGTAAAGAAACGTCTAGGTGGTCGCTTATATGCCCCTTGAGCATGCCAGCATATTTAAGCTCTTATAAAGCGCCTAGACCGCTTAATGCGTCCGCTTAGGGTCAAGCCATAACAACTTGGGTCCGCTTCCGCCTAGGAAGCTGCCGCTTAGACCACTTCTTAGAACATTGACAAGTACATTTTAAAAAACTCTTTTTCTCGTCCAAACTCAATACCAGCAAACATAATGGTTGGGCAAGTTTAGGTTTGCAACATTAGGTGAACAAATCCGTATGATACTCACCTTGTAAAGGGTCCTATGTAAAACTTATAATTGTAAGCGTGCTGAGGATTTAAGGCTAACAGGAGATGTTATTGTAGGTGAGTCCATGGATGCCCCACAATCGTGGAACTAATTACTGTTTACACCTTGAAGAAATCCAGAGTTATTCTCTCTTTCATTGTCATGGTTAATTCAAGAGCTATGTATTGCTATTTACATGTTCTAACATGTAAGGTAAAATGAATCGAGGTAGATGCATGGGATAGCCCTCTGCTATGTCCAAAAGCTTATCACAATGACTGGAAAGTTGATCAAACCATTGAGAATTCAGAGTCCTCGTAAGCTTTTGAACCTTTAAGATGGGAGTACCAAAAGGTAAAATTGAAGTTCAATAAGAAAAGTTTTCCAACTTGCCTACCAAGAAAAATGTCACCAACCTCCGATCACCATACCTAAATAGGCTAAATTTGCTCATGGTTTTAAATTTCCGCTCAAAAGTTTCAAAATTTCATAACCATTGCAGTATCGACAAGGCATTATCACAAACAAATTAAATAATTACCGTGCATGCAAGCTAGGATCTTTCCAAGATCACTAGTGGGAGTAACCAACACCCGAACCCCTTTCCCAGCCATCGTCAATACCCCCACCGTGTTCTCCGGATTCGACTGCAAACACAAAACATAAAACAAATAAAAAAATAAGATCAAAACCCCCAAATTCGCATCTTTAACACACAAAAACCCTAGGATCGAGAACCAACCTGCGTTTTGGCGCCGCAGATGAGGTTGACGGCGTCGGCCTGTGCCTGGAATCGAGAGGGCGAGTAATCGCCGTTCCGCATCCACTCGGAATTGTCGATGCAAATCATGGTGGCCTGTTCAAAACGAAAAAAGTTTCGATTTTTAATTGTTAGCAGAACCCTGATGAGATATTGAAGAAGGCGATTGGGATTTGATGCAGACCTCGAGAACCATGGCGTTGAGCAATAGATGCGAGCTGCAGAGAGAGATTTGGGATTGGGGAAATTTTTGGGGTTTGCTTGAGATTTAGACAATCTGTGATTTTTTCTTCAGAGCAGCGAGAGAGAAAGATGATCAGTCATTAGGTGGATCGGTTATGTGAGCTTGACCCGGATCCGGTGGCAGAATTCAGATTTTTTTCCTTAATAAACCCTGCATGTTGAGTTAAATCCCAAAATAACCCTAATTACAAATTATTTCCGAGAATGACTCTGGGATTGACAGTGTGTAGTGGGCTTGGTCACGTCATACATAGACGCTATCTGAGATAGCGTTTTCTCCTTCTGAAAAATGCTATCTGAAATAGCGTTTTATTTGGGATGTTTTAAGAAAGCTCTCTGACAAAAACTCTATCTGAAAAAGAGTTTTTGCTTGGATAGAGTTTTTGTCGGAGAGAAAACGCTACTTCAAGTAGCGTTTTATCTTAGGCACCAGCTCACTGCAAATTCCAGTGAGCTGATACTTTCATTTAGTAACTGTTAGACACGGATTATTTAGATTCAAAGTTTTTAAAGTTTTTTATTTTCCCTTAAAACAACTGTTAGACACAGCCAATTTATGATGCATTTTAATAACTGATAAATTCTAAAATACAATGGACGGCATTTCCTTTATAAATATTGATCTATTTCCATAAATACATAATAATCTCCACTCCGGAGTAATACAAACCACACTCGGCTCTAAAAAAATCTCACCTCAAAGGGTAGACCCACACAGCAGAAAATATATCACATACAATATAAGCACACAACCACACAAAATAGAGACTGAGAAAATATATTGTGGATACTTCAAAGTTCATAAATAATACATCATATAGCTTTAAAAAAATGGTAGTGTCTCCTCTTCTTCTTCGGTAGGGGCTGCTGCGATGATCCTGCTACATCACCTTGAGTCGCTTGAGTCAACTGCGACACGGGGTTGATATCATGACCGTGCTTCGCCTCCGCCTCCTCGTCCGTCTCATCCTCCTTCGACTCTGCTGTATACGTATGCTCGCGTCTTCGGTAGGGAACACCGAGACTTGCCTGATCAGCTGATGGACATGTGTGACTCTGCTGGTCAAGAACGGGACATGCTAACACTGTAACGACTCTGAATTTATTGTACGGAATTTTTCAGTTTAATGTACAGAAATGAGTTATACAACCTGAGATTGAGTTATAAGTTAATTTTGTTAAATAGGAGCAAGAAACAACTTTTAGCTCACTGGTAAAACCTTTGCACTGCTGTGACGTAGACCCTGTGTTCGATCCTTATCAGACATATTTTTTTCTGATTTTTCTTTTTAACTTTTGGAAGCCCAAAAGTTTACATGTGTAATACACATAAAAATGAAAAGTCAGAAAAATCAAACATGTGCAAAAGGGTTTAAACACTGAGAAGTACGTGTGGCATTAATCCAGAGACTCGACTCTTCAAATCGACCGACCAAATACTCATCAAGACCGACGCCGACGGTTGGATGGAGTCCAATTGTCCCCGGGCTTTGCACACTTGACTCTTCCCCTACCCCTAAATCTCTGCACTGTTTGATTTCCCGGCACTATAAATACCACCCCACAGTTTGGCTCAGCATTATTTTGAAATTTTTGTTGGAGATAGTGCCCTCAGAGTCAATTATTGGATCACAGGCACGTGATTGCAATGATTGAGGGGAGGACCTGTCCCAGTAGGACAGTCTTACTCGAGATGATAGTATGCTATCTGGTTTATCTTTATCATCGTGTACTGCTTTAGGTGACCTTATGAGTCGCTATTACACGTTGATAGAGCCCCTAGGATTCTTGCTTGACTACCAGCAGTATGAGGGCGATCATATAAGTGAGAGCTGGAGTCTATAAGCACATCCTTAAAAGGTCCCTAGTCGTGGGAGTTTCGAGACAGGGCATCGATTCTCCAGAGTAGACTAGTGTATACAGTCGAGACCCCGACGAGGGGCGGTGGTCGGTCTCACAAGCCACTGGTGTCAGTTGGTTCACCTAAGATGTATACAGGTGCTCATTGGGTTATGAGTACACCGGACAGGACTCGCCGGGAACCTGCTAGTTGGGATTATACCAGACGTCAGATAGCAGTTCCCTGGTGACATGTGTACAGGTTAGTTCATCGACCTGAGATCGTCATTTGTCTCGTGTGAGTTCCCACTGTGCTTTGATTACTACCCTACCACGGCTCAAAGGAGTCGTGCAAACAGGTTTTAGTTGGGTACAGTCCCGAGCCACATGGAGGCAGTGAGCGGATCTGCAGGGGTTCGTCTCTCCCGGTATTGGGGGTGAGGTCGCGTTGTGTCTAGGAGAGCCAGAACATGAAAAGTCCTTGGCCAAGGCAGGAGATTTGCTGGTAGGTATTCCAGTAGTATCTCAGGGTGTTCTGGGCTACACTCCGACACGACTTGTACCGCTATTGGGGGTCTGACTTTTACCAACCCCCTAGGCCCGCCATGCGATGCTCATAGACGAACGGACCGGACTGTACAGATATTGTCACTGACAGGCTCAGTAGGGTGTCAGGATGAGTTCGCTCATCGACGTCCCTTTTGGTCAATAGCTGGTAGCCCGTCACGTATGGCTGATACCTCTGACGTGCTAGTGGTTAAATCCACAGCCATAGTATTGACGAGTCTTTAGAGTCCACCACACTCAGTTACTCAGGTTTCGGGCGAAACGCTGTAGAGGCCGTATGGAGATATGGCAGGGTTCGATCAGATACGTGCGGTATTGCACGGATCGTGATCGGACGGATTTTACTAGCCGGCTTTGGCTTAAGCCGGATCCTAGTATTAGTGTTAGTGTATATGCCCTAGAGGCCATTACTGTATCATACTAGTTTGTATATTACTTAATGGAAGCTTGGGATATTCACCTTGTATATACAATCTTGCTCAAAATAGTAGTATGCTACTTGGTTTGTTTCTACTTCAATGTGTACATGTGTTTATTTTAGTATATCGCCTATACACATTAGTGGAGCCCTTAGGATCTTTGCTTGATTACCAGCGATGTGATGGCCGTCACACTAGTGGGGCTGGGTAATCTATAAGCACATCCTTATGCAGGTACCTGGTCGCAGGACTATCGAGACAGGGTATCGATACTCCGGAGTAGACCAGCGCATGCACTTCTCATCCCAGTGTGGGAGACGGTCTGTCCCACAGCCGTAAGTACGTCGTACTTGAGATAGTATGCGGGTGCTCGTTAGGTTACGGGTACACCGGACAGGACTCGTCGGGAACTGACTAGTTGGTATTATGCCTATCGTCAGTTATCAGTTCCCAGGTGACATGAGTACAGCTTAGTCCGCTGACTTGACACTGTCACTTCGCCTCGAGTGTGTTCCCACTGTACTTTGATCACTACCCTACCACGGCTCAAAGGAGTCGTGCAAACAGGTAGTGGTTGGGTACAGTCCCGAAGCACTTGGAGGCAGTGACGGTTAGACAGGATTCGTCTCTCCCGGTATTGGGGGTTGACATCGCGCTGTGTCTAGGAGAGCCATTACACGAGTAGTCCCTGGCCAGGGCAATCGAGATATACTGGTAGGCTTCCAGTGTTATCTCAGGGTGTTTTGGGCTTCGCTCCGGCACGACTTGTACCGCTATTGGGGGACTGACGTTTACCGCCCCCTAAGCCCGCCATGCGATGTATCAGACGAACAGACCGGACTGTACGGAGAATGTCACACTCAGGCTCAGTAGGAGTTCAGATGGGTTTCGCCTCGTCGGTCTTCTTGTCGGCATTACCTGGGGACCGTTACGCACAGCTAGTGCCGCTTGCGGTCTGTGGTTAAACCCACTGCCAGCGTAGTGTCGAGTCTTTAGAGTCCCACACAGAAAGCTTTTCGCCTTTAGGCAAAAGAGTAGAGGTCGCATGGTATTGCGACAGGTCGCATGGTTTTGCAACAGGGTTCTGTCACATCCGTGCACTTGTGCACGTACAGTGTCCGGACAGTTTACACTAGCGGGCTTTGGTCTAAGCCAGATCCTAGTGTACCTTATGGGATTGGATTTATCCAGTTTGCATTCGTGTTCCTCGGGACGCGGATGCGGGTGTGTATGCACAGTTCACAGGGAGACAGAGGCAGCGGATTCTCATTAGGGTTGTTGACAGTTGACCGTTGACTATTTGACTTTTTGCTCAACCCTAATGAGAATATGATATGTGATTAACTATTATATTAATTAAGTATTATGGTGATATGGTTGTTGACTTGTTGACTTTGTTGACTTGTTGACTTTTGTTGACTTGTTGACTTTGTTGACCGGTTGACTAGGCTTGACTAGTTGACCATCATGATAACCATAGCCATCATTTCATGGCAAAGACTTTTGTTTGCTTGCTCATTTGTGCAAAATGAGTGCATGAAATGATATGGTTATGGTTGCTTCAACCATCACATAAGACTTTTTTAGTATGATGAGTTATCATTGCTTTGGATTATGAGAGGGTGAAAGACAAAAGAGAGCCTTATTCTTTCTTGCTCATTCTCTCTCTTGTTCTTGAGCTCCCTTGCTTTTGCTCTCACCCTCAACCTCTTCCTCCCTCTCTTGATTCTATGGTTCTCTTGTCTCATGAGTTGAGAATCAAGAACCATAGATAAAATCCCATACAAACTCTTCTCTACTCATTCTAGTTCACTAGGTTTAGCAAACCAAGTGAACTAGTTTCTTCAAAGAACGAAGAAGGAGCCAAAGGTTGGAGCTTTCAGGTGGATCTATCTTCGGCGTACGGAGACGACGAGAAGAAGCCATTCCGGACCACCATCGGAGCTTGAAGACGAAGGAGTTCAAGACAAGCAAGGTATAACCCCCTAACCGAGTAGCTAGAAACTCATAGTTAGGTTGTTAGATAGATGTTTAACCAAGATCCGGGTTTTAGGTCCATGTTACCATCTTTGAGAAAATTGTTTTTTACCAAATTCCGCATTCCCGAAAGTACCGGGAGAGGTAGCATGGACTTACAATTAGATAGTGTAGATATTGTCTCTTTGCATTTGTGTTCAGTGGGAATACAAATGCGGGCATGTATTTGCAGTAGTAGGGTTTTCCTGTAATTTATTACGGGATCAGTTTTCTGAAGTTGCCAGTTTGCATTCCGTTCCGGCCGGTTTTCTTTTATTCCTTCACGGCCGGACCTTTTGATGGAGGGGGTTAATTGCAAGTTTGCAATTAACTTATTTGATGAGGGGTTTCATGCATATTGAGGGCTTCTTGATGGTTCTTTCATCATTAGATGCTTTTTGCATCACTTGACTTGCTTTCTTGTGATTTGATGAGAAGAGAAATGAGGGTGACTATTTTCTTATGCTTATCTCTCATTTCTCTTTTTAATTTTTTGACACTCCACCATTTTCCTCATGGGGCCGGCCATTTTGGGCAAGAGGAGAAAATGAGAGAGGATCATTTTTGTGAGGGTGGGAAAATTATCATTCATCTCATTTTTCATTGCCACCAAAATTACACGAACGCATTTCACGAATTGGTCAAGAGACAAGAACGGAAGGACAAGAACGGAAGGACAAGGGTAAATAAGCCGGATTCCACGAATACCGTGCTTAAATCCCCTAATCCACGTTGTTGCCAATTGCTCTAGCTTCAATTGGTCAAGACTCGGCTCAAAGGTTTTGAGTGTGGATTTCTTTAGCTTACACTTTCGTATCTTTTTCTTAACAACTTTATACTTGCATATAAAACACTTAGGATAGAATTGAACAAACATATACACATTCTTTATTGACTCGTCTAAAATAAGAACGGACATACAACCATCTCCCTGTGGATCGACCCGTGCTCAACCGGCTAGCTGCATAGCGACACCGTCCTGATCGCGGTAAACTTTAGAACTTTGAATATCCGACACGCTTTTAGCGTGCGATCAAATGGCGCCGTTGCCGGGGAGACGGTAGCGTATTTTCTTTCTTGTTATTCGGGTTAACATTTTTTTTTGTATATATTTATAAAAAAATAAAAAAAAAATCTTTTTGTTTTTTTTGATCATTTTTGTGGGCAAGAGTGCAGATTTTTGCAGATTTGCAAACTGCGATTGTGGGGAGCAAAGTGTACGTTCAAGGCTAAGGTGATTGCAAAGTACAGTGTCAAAGATCCGGGTAGTTTGACCTGCGCAAGCAAACTTTTCAAGCTTACCGGATTTGATTCAACGGGGGTTTCCTAACCCAAAAACTTAACGGTACGTACGTTACTAACACCTTCTTCTCAAATCCGACGCATCCAATATACTATTCTTTGCAGGATTCTTTGCAAGTTCGCTAGAAAACGCTAAAAATTGACTAACCCGTATTTGTTGCAATGCCGTGCTTAAACTAAAAAACAATTGTTTGATTCTTTATAGAATTTTTATTGAATTGCGCATTGCATACATTAATACGGACTTAAGGGCAAGCGAACCCCACAATATACGGTAAAGGATTTCATCACCTTTTCCGTGGCCCACAAATCACGAACTTGAGCATAACGTTTACCCGCACACAATTTAAAAGAAACTAGACTTTAAGGCTTAAGGACTTCGCGCTCACTAGGAGAAGTTGACTGTGTTTAGAACCTCGCTTAACGGTACATTGCTTACGGGGTGTCTAGGAAAGTGTTAACGGCGAAACCGCCAAAAGAGAAAGGGTTATTTAATTAAGGAACTTCGCGAAAGCGTTGGAAAACCTCCCCTTATCTCTGCACTTACCTGGCCTCGTGATCAGTGTATCTTGAGCCCGTTTCTCGACACAGTTTTACTTCGACAATCAAGTTCTGGAGCAGGTCTAGTTGACCTAGGTGAACCCTAGAACGATTAGGTGTGTGGTATTTTTGTATCGTGATTATTTTTGTCCATATTCTTTTTGTATGTATATTTCATTCTTTTGTTAACAGCTAACTAAAAAAAATTAAAAAAAAACTACATTCTTTTTCCTCTCCTTTTCTCTACCTTTCTTTCATTCTCTCTCTTCATATCATGGGTACTCCACCTCGCAAAACTCTTGCCGAACTTTGGTACCCACAACCAGACATTACATCCTACGGGTCTTGCTTTGGCCGAACTTCGACCGACCCCTCCATGCCCAAAATTTCTTTGAAAGATCGGATAGACGCATCTAGGACGAACAACTGGACCCCACAATCCACTTCGTATCAACCATTTCAAACATTCACCCCTTCTTGCGTTGATACCCCTTTTGAAAGTCCAGTTGTAGCCACAAGACCTATGTCTCTTGCTGAACGTATTGAACAATCCCGTAGCCGATCTTTCACTCCTTTCACCATTTCAAATTCTTGGGATCAACAATTCCATTCACCTTCTTATCCAAATGTTGATCCTGCTCCTGTCCAGCCATTCAATTCCTACCAATCCTACCCTATTTTTGCACCTTCCCTAGACATTACTTCAGAACCGCCATTTGGGAGTTTTCAGTACTCAAACAACTTTGAATCTTTTACTGAACCCCCTTCACAACCCATGTCTAGTCTGGAACAGTCGTTGGAAGACTTTAGGGTAGCGTCAAGCCAACAGATGATGGATTTGAATGCGTCCATGGCCGCCCTCATACAACCTAGTGACCCGGTAGCTAGTTTTCAACTAGCTCCAAATTTTCCAATGTATGAAGAGGCGGTAGGACAGGTTGAGAATTTGAGTGGAGAGAGTGAGTTGTACCCCTTTCCGAATCAAGCCTACCCATTTCAACTTGAATCCCACAACTCCAGTTTTGAATGTCTATCTAGTGTTCCCAACGATTCACCAATTGAAGATAGAATGATTAACAAGTTGTGCGACGCTGTAGTGTTTGATTTACCCGATTGTGAAGGGACCTTGCCAAGTGAAACCACACCCAATCCTTTTGACCTCTACACCTCCACTCTAGAACCTGAATTGATTGATATCCATGCTTTTGTTGAGGTGTCTGAGAATATAGATTTTCACTTGATTGAGGATATTGACGCTGGGAGTATTTTGGATGATGAACCCGCAGATTTGGCTGAGTTTTCCTCTCCAATTCATCATCCCGAGTCATTAAATGTTTTTCCCGAACCCCATATGCGTCTGGATTTTGATGAAATTTGCATGGATAAGCTTAACTTTGAGGAGAATTTTGAGGATATTTTTGAGGATGAAACAGTTCTAGATGATGAGTCGGATTTTTCCATTCATCCTGTCCCTTCCACTGACTGTGTACACCCTCCTGAACCTTTAACCGATAACCTTCCTCAACCACTTCCCTCCATCCTTTCCATCGTTCCGACCTTGCAAGAAACCGTATCATTTTCACTTCCTGTGTCTGGTTTACCAAGTTCGGCGTACCCATGGTTTCTCACGAATCTTGAGGGATTTGACCCCATTTCTCGACGGGTTAATAGATTAGCACAATCAATTTTTACACATCAGTCATCACAAATTGTGCTAATTTATTTGCTCCATATCCACCCTCAAGTTCGTACTCCATTTCTTGTTCCTTTTCGCCATTCTTCTTCTCATATACCGAGACCGTATACCACTTCTATCTCCATACGGTCTCGCGTATTCTCCATCTCTTTTCTCTACGCCTTCTTTCACCAGCCACTGCTTTATCACGATAAGATCTTTGAATGGTTGGTGCTCACCTTTGGCCTGTGTAAGGCCTTGTATAGATTGATATTGTTCTTTCCCCCCTAATCCTGCACCTCATCGCTTAACAGTGGAAACACTGTTTTACTTAAGTTTGGGGGGGACCCTTTTTTGTATATATTTTTTGTTTTCCCTTTTTTGTATATAATTTGTTTTTAGGGAGCGCAGACAATTTTGACCCTCTTGGTATAGCCTGACAGTGAGGGCACTGTCAAGTTTAAGTTTGGGGGCGTGCTCGGTAAGCTTTCTTCCTTCGCATTCATTTGTATATTTTGCATTTGCATACCCTATTAAAAACCCACAAAAATTGAAAATTTTCCAAAAAATATAAAAACTTTGTCGTCAAGTTAGCTAATAGGGTAACTTAGATCTTTATTCCGGAAGTTTAGTTGATATGTTAGAAATAACTAAATTCTAGGCTTAGGAATTGAAAATCCTAAAAATAACCCTCATTCTGTTTAAACTTGGTGATTATACGTCCTTACAGTTTTTTTTAAGAAATAGGTAATCTTGAGTTCAGTTCTTGAGTTAAGTCAAGATGAAGGGAAAGTATTAAAGCTTTACTGAATGATAAGTCTGAAAAATAATTTCTTTTCTTGAGTTCAAATTTAGAAAGTATATACCCTACAAACTGCACTTACACGCACCTTGAAACTTGGGATAGTAGAGGATACCTAGAAATACTCTTGCCTGAAAACCTAGTATGAAAGAAAAAACGGTATTTAAAGCTAAGCACCAAAAGAGAATATTGAAAAATATATCCGGTCTTGAAAAAGAAAAAGAAAAAGAAAAAGAAAAAGAAAAAGAAAAAATAGAATAAAGTCAAGACCTGGAAACTGCTATTTACGCTTTAAAAGTTCACACATTCAGTAATCGGTCGTTAGTGCCTCAAGAAGCATTAATAGTCGCATGAAAGGTGTGTGAGCAAATCCATCCATCCTTAATGAAAAGAAGTAGTATTAGGTATTAGGGCAAGGGTATTATAGCTTGAATTGAATTCTTGAGTGTAGGGGTGCATATACACACACACGTAGGGGTATACAATCGATGTTTGGATAAAAGATAGAAATAAAGAATAAGACTTGTGTTTTCTGTAAAGTCGATAAAAATCCCTGATTTGAGGCCGCACTTTAGAAGGAAAACTCAGGAGAACCAACATCTTTCTAAACTTTTTTGGAACGTATAAGACCTAAGGTTAAATAGATAGGAGGTGTGAAAAATAAGGGTTGAATATTTCTAACTTAGGATGATAGAGTTTCTAACGTAAATACTAAACTGTAGGAATAGAATCGATGTTAACTTATGACACTAGCTTGACGGGATTTTGTGGGTGTAATCCGCTGAAAACCCTCAGGAGACAACACTCCTCCTACTAGGGACACCTAGAGGTTTAACGGCTTGTTGCACGTGCTCAGTGCAATCGCGTTCCCTGCGAAAGTGCGGTTAGGATTTTATTTTTGTGAATAATTGGTTTTGCTCGGGACGAGCAAAAGTTAAGTTTGGGGGTATTTGTTCATACCAGAATATTGCATTTTATACCGCCCATTCTTACACTCGTTTATTTATAGGCAGGTGCTTTTGATCAGTGTTTACTATATATTTGTAGAATACTGGTTCTCAGCTCTAAACAGTGAAATCCATGGAAAAGTACGAAAAATTCCGGATTACTGCCAACAACAGATAAAACACGGTCTCCGCTCTCTATCCGTGTGTTGCCACATACCAGTTTAAGGGACAAAATGGCAAATCGATTGTCATTCTCATGCACAAAGCTCAATGTCAACACAAGATCCAAGAAATCTACGCGGAGCTCGAGGAAATCATGGCAAAAGATCCACATCACATCACCTTTTGATCTACTGAAATTCTGGAAGAATTGTGATGAGTTTCTGAGAAAAGTCATATACCACACTGAAGAAGACATCAAACCAGGGAAATCCACAAAGTTTGACCACCCAACTCCACTAAAGGGCCGCGGAACCGCGGCCAATAGGGGGTCTAGGCCGCGGTTCCGCGGCCATATAGGCTCCTCTTTCTGACGTTTTTTTTGGGGCCGTTTGGTCATTTTATTTATGGGCAGATGGTTGCCCTAGGTTTCCCATTCCCCTCCTATAAATACCCCAGATCTGAGCCAAGCCAAGGGGTCAATTCTTTGTTCCTCTTTTGTAGGTTTTAGTGTAGTTTTAGTTCTTCTTCTTCTTCTTCTTCATCTTTCCTCCATGAAAATGTAGTGAGAGCATTGAGTGGATGATCAATGAAGATGAGGGTTTTTGTATCATTCTCTTTTGTTTAACTTCCCCTTGAGATTCTTGCTTTCTCTTGATCTTTCAACCTCTTCATTGAGCTTGAAAGGTTAAGGGTTAGTTATTGATCTCAAGGGTTGTATTTTCTTATGGAATTAGCGCTTCATTTCACATGCGTTCTTTACCCTTCTCTTGATCTTGCAACCTCTTGATTGAGCTTGCAAGTTTAAGGGTTGGCTATTGATCCCATGCTTGTCTTGAGTTCTACTTTCTAGTTTTCTTTCTTGCTTTTTATTACTTACTTTTTATTACTTTGCTTTACTTACTTGCAATTTAATTCCATGCATTTACTTACTTGTTATCTTTTCTTTTCTTTTGCTCTTTCTGGTTCGTTTTTGTGAATGGTTGTAATTATTGTTGTTAAGAATAAATACGATATTGTAAGTTAATATTTCTTTGCTCATTTCCTTTTCCCGTTATTTTCCATTGAACTCCGCCCAAACGATACGCAAGCGCTCCGTTAGGCATCCTACCCTACCAAGGTAAAGGTGATTCCTAACCGCGACCGGTTGCGTTCGGTTTGGCCGGAGGCGAAAGCAAGAGACAAGAACGGAAGGACAAGGGTAAATAAGCCGGATTCCACGAATACCGTGCTTAAATCCCCTAATCCACGTTGTTGCCAATTGCTCTAGCTTCAATTGGTCAAGACTCGGCTCAAAGGTTTTGAGTGCGGATTTCTTTAGCTTACACTTTCGTATCTTTTTCTTAACAACTTTATACTTGCATATAAAACACTTAGGATAGAATTGAACAAACATATACACATTCTTTATTGACTCGTCTAAAACAAGAACGGACATACAACCATCTCCCTATGGATCGACCCATGCTCAACCGGCTAGCTGCATAGCGACACCGTCCTGATCGCGGTAAACTTTAGAACTTTGAACATCCGACACGCTTTTAGCGTGCGATCAGTTACCGCGCTTGGAATCCTCCATACTAAATCTCTTTAGTACGGTCTCTATGTACCTGGACTGTGAAAGTCCCAGTAGTCTCTTGGATCTATCTCTATAGATCTTGATCCCCAGAATGTACGAGGCATCTCCCGGGTCCTTCATGGAGAACCGTTGTGACAAAAATAGCTTGACCGATTGTAGCATAGGAATGTCATTTCCTATCAAAAGAATGTCGTCCACGTACAAGACTAGGAATACGACAGTTCGTCCTACAATCTTCTTATAGACACAGGGTTCATCTTCGTTCTTGATGAAATCAAATTCCTTGATTGCCTCATCAAAACAGATGTTCCAGCTCCGCGATGCCTGCTTCAATCCATAAATGGATTTAAGCAACTTGCACACCTTCCCGCTGCTCCCACTGTCTATGAAACCTTCTGGTTGATCCATGTAAACGCACTTTTCCAAACAACCGTTTAGGAAAGCCGTTTTAACATCCATCTGCCAGATTTCATAGTCATGGAAGGCAGCAATGGCAAGTAGGATCCGAATGGATTTGAGCATAGCCACCGGAGAAAAAGTTTCGTCATAGTCCAAACCAGGTCTTTGACGAAAACCTTTTGCAACGAGTCTAGCCTTATAGGTTTCCACCTGCCCATCTACACCAAGTTTCCTTTTGTAGATCCATTTGCATCCAACGGGTTTTACCCCAGGTGGAGCAATATCCAAGGTCCACACTTTATTGGCGTACATGGACTCCATTTCGGATTGCATTGCTTCCTGCCACTTATCAGAGTCCCTACTGATAATGGCCTGCCTGAAACTGGTAGGGTCATCTTCTTCCAAGATGCAATCCTCTCGATCCCCGTCTATGAGAAAACCGTAGTATCTCTCGGGCGGATGAGAAATTCTACCAGATCTGCGGAGTGGCTGAGGTTCGTTGGTTGTAACTGAATCTAGCGGTTCCACCAAATCTTTTGTTAAAGCTTGTGTTTCTGGAATTTCATCCAGTTCTACCGTGCTGCCACTAATATTTTTAACAAGAAATTCTTTTTCCAAAAATGTGGCATTTCTTGAAACAATTATCTTCTGTTCCTCTGCATGGTATAATAGATACCCACTTGAATCTTTTAGGTATCCCACAAACTTACACAAAACTGCCCGTGCCTCAAGTTTGTCCGGGTTCTGCTTTTTGACATAAGCTAGGCAACCCCAAATCTTAATACGTTTAAGATACAAACTCTTACCACTCCATATTTCATACGGAGTCTTAGGCACGGATTTGGATGGAACTTGATTCAATAGATGTGCTGCAGTTTGAAGTGCATATCCCCAGAATGAAAGAGGTAACTCAGCACTACTCATCATGGAGCGAACCATATCCAATAGGGTACGATTCTTCCGCTCCGAAACACCGTTGTGCTGTGGTGTATATGGAGGAGTAAGCTGAGAGAGAATACCATTCTCTTTTAAGTAATCTAGGAATTCCCTGCTTAAGTACTCCCCTCCTCTATCAGACCGGAGGATCTTGATACTTTTGCCAGCCTGGTTCTCTACTTCGTTTCTGAATTCCTTGAATTTCTCAAAAGCTTCAGATTTGTGTCTCATCAGATACACATATCCGAACCTAGAGAGATCGTCAGTGAATGTGATGAAGTACGAGAACCCACCCCTTGCATGTATAGACATCGGACCACATACATCACTGTGTATGAGTCCCAAGAGCTCTGCTGCCCTCTCTCCATGTCCGGTGAACGGAGATTTGGTCATCTTCCCTTTGAGACAAGACTGACAAGTTTCATAAGATGAAAACTCGAACGCATCCAAGAGTCCATCTTTATGCAACTTACTCAGTCTTTTCTCTCCAATATGACCAAGTCTACAATGCCACAAGTAGGAATCATTCGTATCTGAATTCTTCCTCTTGCGTGTGTTTTGTACATTGAGAACTGTATTCTGATTTAGAACGTATATACCATTACATAGTGTACCCTCTACAACCAGTACTTTATGGAGGTAAATGTTTATGATATTTCTATCAAGAACAAAGTTATATCCATCTTTATCGAGTAAAGAAACTGATATGATGTTGCAAACCATGGAGGGTACATAGTAGCAATCGTTCAAAATCATAGTCTTGCCATTTGGCAATACTAGGTGATATTCACCGACGGCTTCCGCATTAACTTGTGCTCCGTTCGCTACTCTGAGCGACATATCACCCGGTGCAACTTTCCTACTTTTTCTCAGTCCCTGTAATAAATTACAGATATGAGATCCTGATCCGTTATCAAGTACCCAGGAGGTAGGGCTGACCGTAAAACAGTTCTCAATTACAAGAACACCTGAAGTAGATGCAAAACCATGCTTCTTCTTCAACTGGGTATCCTTGGAATCCATACAATCCCCTTTCCCTTGCTCATACTTATGACTGTTGTCACAAGTTAGAGCCGAACCAATGTTCCCCAGCCCCGAATAAGAATTCGGATCGGTCAAGCGATACATTTTATTATCTTGATTAGGGCGTGAAATGGTTGCTACCTGGAGAGAGAGAAAAGAAACACTTAGCGTGCGCTCTTGCAAGTTTAGATTGGTTTTTAATTTATCTAAACAGAATGGCTCCCACTGTCTCTCGAATCCCTCCTCAAACCATAAAGGAAGAATTAGTCGGGATCAATCTCACCGTACAATACTTGCTTAACCGTTCAGCCAGGCCAGTGTCGGTACTTCGAGGGAGGTTTTCCAACGCTTTCGCGAAGTTCCTTAATTAAGTAACCTCTTTTCCCTGTGGGCGTATCCCCGCTAACACCTTTCTAGACACCTACTTGGTTTATAGCATTGATCGTTAAGCGAGAAAATTCCCGAGGAGTAGCATATACTCACAGTAGGATCGGGATCCAAATATCATCGCGTGACAAAACTGAAGGAATCCTACCAGAATCATCACACTCCAAATGGTATGCAACACTAGCAAGTTTTAGTACTTATGAAACCCCCGATGTGGTTTTTGCCCCTAGGACCCAAGTGACCTTGACACAGTCAACAAATCAAAGGGTCCTACTCAAGTTCAACCCGTCATTATCTTGATTGCATTAAACCCACCCGCATAACCCTTGACACAGTCAACAAGGTTATATGACTGTCCTAACTAATCACATTGTATCCAGCAGATAAGCAATACTCAGCTACCGTTCACTACGCCTTGATACAGTCAACAAACGCAGCACGAATACTAAGTATAACTTATAAGAAATGACGGAGGGCTATGGCTGGGTTTTGGCGAAAACCCGTTAACGTAATGAACTTGATATCGTTGAAGGAACGTGATACACTTTTTGAAAATATAGTGGCGAAAAACTTTTGCTAAAGAGGTCACTCCCTGTGAAGGGATCTCGGCTCTTTCCTCGTCGAATGAGGTGCAGGATATTCCAAACTGAATACCTCGATGCAAAACAAGAATTAATCGACTATAGTGAAGTTATTACCCTGACGCAAACTTTTGTCCAAGGGGTCACTCCCGATGAGGGGATCTCGGCCCTTGCCTCGTCGAATGAGGTGCTGGGCATTCATAACCGAATACCTCGATGCAAAACAAAAATGAAACGTCATTGTAATAACAGCTTTTGAAAAATTGTTCCAACAACGTCTTTTAGGTTTATTTTCTTGCATTAGTTCTTTTAATGCGTCCCATCATTTAAATCCTACCATTGCAGAAAACAACCAAAATATGACGTACGCTTATGCCATTCGCATTCGCCACGGGGCCCCGTCATCACCCGTTAGGTTACTTAACTAACGACAGAGCGGGGGCTGGGCTAGCGCGGCTGTAAAACATAAGCAACGCCTAAATAGTTATTATATATAGATATATAGCAATGATAGCCAATCCAGATCACAGATGAACACTTTGGATATACTAGGAACCCGCGATTCGTTCGAGCCTGCAACGAAAAACGGATTACACGGTCGCGATGAATAGCCAATACCCCACCCAAGACCCCTACGGGTGCGGCAAACTACCCGCCAAGTACCCGAAGCGAAACAACCTCCCTCAACGCCGTGAGTAGGCCACTCGGCACTTCGAGATACCCGGTAGTTTGTGCACCCCCTCCATGGGTCTATCCTAGGAGCAAAAACAGTAAAAAGAATTATACAATGACGGCTACAACCCCGACCCGGTTGTGCGGCCATACAAATAATATTACATCAATTTACAAATTTATTACATGAATGAAAGAAAAAGAAACTCTCATCTCACATCCACCCCGGCTATTCATCCGCGACAATCCAACGAGTTCATATACACATACCATCAACAACACAGATCACAGATATGTATAACCCCCACTAATCGACGTATAGCGATTAGTAGACGTTCAATACACATATAACATTACAGATATAACCATTAGCCAAAGTCTACAGAACATCGACCAAAAAATACGGATTTTTAAGCCCCAAAAACAAATTTTGCTTTCTGGAAAATCTGGGCAAAAAAGTCATATTGTAAAAATCCCAAAACACCCAAATAAGAAAACTGCAGGAAAAAGATTCCCCAACTGAGCTAACTCGGTCGCGGTTCCGCGGCATATGCAAGCTTATGCCGCGGAACCGCGGTGCTTTAGACGACTTGGGGGATCAAATTTCTCCAGTTTTCTAACAAAAGCCTGAGCCGATTTTTAGTGTATGATTTATTAATTTTGGAGCAGATCTGAAAATCGGCAGAAACTGAATTTTTCGGGGTGATTTTGCGGTTTTTCGTCCGGTCGATATTCTAAATACTTTGCTAACATGCTAGGGTGTGTTTAGTTAGGCTCTGATACCACTGTTAGGTCCACGTTACCTCTCCCGGTACTTTCGGGGTTGCGGAAACGGTAAAACAATAATTTTTCTGGACTTGGTAACATGGACCGTAAAAGCCGGATCTTTACTAAACAACATACTAGCATCCTAACTAGAGATTTGTCTACTCGGTTAGGGGTTATACCTAAACTTGGTTTCCTTCTCTTCTTGTTGTTCTTCTCCTTGCTTGCTCCGAGGGTTGATCCGAACTTTGGTCACCTCCGCGGCCTCCTTGAGTCGAAGACGATCCACCCGAGAGATGTACACCGAGCTACACCTCGAGCCGAGGTAACTAGGGCAAAGAGATTGCTAGTCTAGAAGCCCTAGGTTGTGTAGAGGAAATGTATAGATGTGTTTGTCTTTGTGGGATCTTTTTCTCTCAACACATGAGATCAAGAGGAGGAAGAAGAAGGAGAAACTTAGCACCATGGAGCTTTTCTTTTTCTTCTCACTTCAAGAGAGAGAATGAGAAGAGAATAATGAAAAGATTAAAACAAAAGAAATGAACCATGGTTCCAATAATACACAAAATCATCATTACTAATCCTATCATGATAGAAGTTGATGGCACATTGAATTGACCATTATCATAACACAAGAAATAAAAAGAAAATGAAAGAAGAGTGTGGATCTCTCTTGAAGGTCAATGGTCAATACGGTCAACGGGTCAACAAAGTCAAGAGAGACCCAAGTGGTCAAATGGTCAATGCAATTAGCCATCACTAATCTATCACTAAAAGGATCAGTAAACAATGTCTCCGGCTCATAACGGTTTTGACCAAACGAATTGTCAAAACCCTAATGAGTGTGCCACATTACGGTTTTGGCCGAACCAACTGCCAAAACCCTAATGGGGCACCTCCTCCTTCATCTCTCCTCAAAACTGTGCATACACACCCGCATCCGCTTTCCGTAGAATGCGGATGCACAGAAGACAAAACAAATCCATCTGTGCAATACTAGGATCTGGCTTAAACCAAAGCCCACTAGTATTGCCTGCCCGAACAGCATACGCACACAAGTGTACGTAAGTGATCGTAGTCCTGCCGTAAAACCATACGGCCTCTACACGTTTCGCTCAATGCAGGGAAACTCTCTGTGTGGGACTCTAAAGACTCGACACTACGCTGGCAGTGGGTTTAACCACAGACCGCAAGCGGCACTAGCTGTACGTAACGGCCCCCAGGTAGATGTCGATAAGAAGGCCGATGAGGTAAACCCATCCGAACTCCTACTGAGCCTGTATGTGACAATCTCCGTACAGTCCGGTCTGTTCGTCTGATACATCGCATGGCGGGCCTAGGGGGGCGGTGAACGTCAGTCCTCTAATAGCGGTACAAGTCGTGTCGGAGTGAAGCCCATTATACCCTGAGATAACACTGGAATCCTACCAGTATATCTCGCTTGCCCTGGCCAGGGACTACTCGTGTAATGGCTTTCCTAGACACAGCGCGATGTCAACCCCCAATACCGGGAAAGACGAATCTTGTCTAACCGTCACTGCCTCCAAGTGCTTCGGGACTGCACCCAACTACTACCTGTTTGCACGACTCAGTAGAGCCGTGGTAGGGTAGTAATCAAAGAACAGTGGGAACACACTCGAGGCGAAGTGACAGTGTCAAGTCAGCGGACTAAGCTGTACTCATGTCACATGGGAACTGATAACTGACGATAGGTATAATACCAACCATCAGTTCCCGACGAGTCCTGTCCAGTGTACTCGTAACCTAACGAGCACCCGCATACTATCTCAAGTACGACGTACTGACGGCTGTGGGACAGACCGTCTCCCGTGCTGGGATGAGAAGCGCATACGCTAGTCTACTCTGGAGTATCGATGCCCTGTCTCGATAATCCCACGACTAGGGACGTGTATAAGGATGTGCTTGTGGATTGCCCAGCCCCCACGAGTGTGATCGCCATCACAACGCCGGTAATCAAGCAAAAATCCTAAGGGCTCTACTAATGCGTATAGGTGATATAAAAGAAACACACATGTACACATTAAAGCAGAGACAAACCAAGTAGCATACTACTATATTGAGCAAGATTGTCTATACAACTGTGAATATCCCAAGCTTCCATCAAGTAATATACATACTAGTATGATACAGTAATGGCCTCTAGGGCATATACACTAACACCTCCTCCCTTTTTCAACACAAAACTCTTTTAAATATTCAGTTATCAAACTGAAAATAGATTTTAAAACACTTAGCAAATAGTGAAGCTCTCCACCCTCACTTAGAAAAAGAAAAGAAAAGCAAGAGTTCCATGAATTTTGATTCAAATCTCTCAAGCTAGGCCCCTCAACTCTTTGTGCACCTCTTGAAGATTGAGCTCAGTGGAATCCTTCATATAGGTATAACCCTCAACCTTTCAGGTCTTAGTAAAAGTTCTGTACAAATAGTGTTTACGATATCGGGAAAAACCGTATTTTTTTGTTAAAGTTTTAGCTCTGATAGTATCTGCTATAATTATACTAATCCCTAAATAAATCTAACGGTACAGTAATATGATATTAGAACTTAGAGTGCACCCTAGAAACCCGGACCTATTCTTGCACAGTTCGACCGGCGAAATCCTTCATTTTCCCGGTACCGTCGGTTTTCTTGTTGAATTGGGTTTTGAGATTTTGTAGGTAGCAGCTCTCTGTAGGTTATATATGGTGTTTGGTATACTTTGATTTTGTCACGCCCCACCCCTAATACAAAGAGTATTGTCCGTTGTGGCCGAAACTGCACGGTTTTGTCCTTCGGGGCGAACCGGACCGGACCAGGGGCCACTTCCCAGAAGGTCACCCATCCCAGAACTTCCTAGTCTCGAGCACGCTTAACTACAGAGTTCTCAATCTCTTATAGTGTCGGTTCACTTAAAAGGCGTCTCTGTATTGAAGAATGGTATCATTTCATTTATAGTTCCGGATCTGTTCTCTTTCGGAATGTATTATTCCCCATTGTTCTGTTAGTTGTATGTATGCCCTAGAGGCCATTATTGTACATGATTGTATATTATAGTGGATGCTTGGACATATATAGGGAGGACTTTCTTGCTCGACATGATAGTATGCTATATGGTTACTCTTTATCTTAACATGTATACTTGTATTGTCTCTCTGTTACATGTTGATAAAGCCCTTAGGATGTGGACTTGATTACCAGGACTATGATGGAGATCATACTAGTGGGGCCAGGGTAGTCCATAAGTTGTTAGTTATATGTATGCCCTAGAGGCCATTACTATACATAGGATGTATATTGTAGTGGATGCTTGGACATATATAGGGAGGACTTTCTTGCTCGACATGATAGTATGCTATCTGGTTGCTCTTTACCTTGACGTGTACACTGATTGTCTCTCTGTTACATGTTGGTAAAGCCCTTAGGATGTGTACTTGACTTCCTCGATTATGATGCGGATCATACTAGTGGGAACATGGTAGTCCATAAGTACATCCTTCAAAGTCCCTAGTCGTGGGTGTATCGAGACGGGGCATCGATATACCAGAGTAGACTAGCGTATACCTTCTCGACCCATACAGATGGGCGATGGATGATCCCATATCCATTGGTGTTTGACATCAGAGATAATATACGGGTGCTCAGTAGAGACTGGGTCGCCGAGAACTCCCAGATGGTATTATACCTTACGTCAGATGGCAGTTCTCTGGTGACACTGGTACAGAGTAGTCTGTTGACCCGAGATCGTCATAGAGTCTTGTGTGGTTCCCACTGTGCTTTGATTTCCACCTTACCACGTCCAAGAGGGCGTGCAAAACGGTGGTTTTTGGGTACAGTCCCGAATCACATGGAGGCAATGAGCGATAGGAGGGGATTCGTCTCTCCCGGTATAGGGAGTTGATGTTGTGCTGTGTTCGATTGGCTATAACCGGAAATCCCTGGCCAGGGTTGCTGAGGTTTACTGGTAAGTGTTACCAGTAATTTCTCGAACTGTTATAGACCTCATATCGACACGACTTATCGAGCTATTGGGGTCTGACGTTTACCACCCCTAGGCGAGATATGCGACATATCAGACGACGAGACCGGACTGTACGGTAAGTGTTACTGGTTGGATTCACAGGAGTGTGAGCGGGCTTGCTCGTCGATTTTCTGGTCGCTCAATACCCGGGTGGCCGTTACGTTTAGAAGACCGCTTGCGGCTTGTGGGTGTTTGATATGATCATCATCTGTTGCCGGCGTATTGACGAGTCTTTAGAGTCCTACACAGAGGTTTCCTGGCTCAAGCGAAACGAAATAGGAGCGCATATGAGATATGTGCGGGACCGAGAATAATGCGTGTATGTGATACCGTATTCTATTCTCGCGATGAATGTATCGAATGGTTATATGCGATATAACCTAGTTATCGAATCGAGGGTTGATTCGATAAGCCGATACATTGGATACTAGTCGGTTATATGCGATATGACCGGATCATTGAATCGAGTGTTGATTTAATGATTTAATGCATAATTATATATTTGATATATTACTTTGCATTAACTAGTATTGGTTCACTTTAAATGGATTTTCTCACTTGAAGTTCACAAGTTGTATATGTGATATACTTTTGTGCACTTGATTGTATCATGTTTGATGATACATGCTTACTTGAGTTTGTGTAAAGATTAAACCATGGTTGTGTAATGGTTAGGGTTTTCATTTAATTATCTATTTATTTATTCTTTATTCTTTTTGGAAAATAATTAGCATAAAGAGAAAAATGGTGGCTTTCTTTGTATGTATTATGAAGCTTCATGAAGCTTTGACTAAGTGACCATTTTGTCTCATGCTTAACCCTAACCATTCCACTTAACCCTAGTTTAGTCTCTACACATAACCATGGTTTGAATATGATAAGGATTGATTTTCTTTTCCATTTTAATTAACACTTATCATATTCTTGCTTCTTCTTCTTCTTCTTCTTCACTTGAAGAAAAAGCTTGTCTTCATTAATGGCAAGTTGAGCATATAAGTGAGAAATCCAATTCTAAAGTGAACCCACTTCCTATTTCTTCATCCTCTACCTCTTGCCAAGTAGTATAGGGTGTTTTCTTCACAAGTTTCTTGACTTGGTGAAGTTGGAGGTTGATCTAGTGATGCCTCGACGTAGATCATCTTCGGCATCGTCGTCGATGACCTAGCCCGCTTTTTCTCCGATGAAGCCGATGCTAGAGTCATGGTTCGATTTGGACAGCGGAGAGGACTTCATCATGGAGCTATGGAGGTGGAGAAACGGATCTACAAAGGTTGTATTTCCGTTCTTTTAGTTTAGTTGTAAACTAGTTTCATTGTTTCGCCTAAAAATCTAGTTAACGATCCGTATTAGGGTTTCTCGGCACCGTAAAATTTGAATCGGGCATGGTTGATGCCTTATTGAAACCTCTTGAGAGTGCCTAGGAATCCTACAGTGGTATCAGAGCCTAGCTAGAGCCTTAGGCGATGCGTAGACGAATATTGAAACCCGAAAAAACCCCGAAACCCTAATCCGACATGCTCTCTGGACTTTTTCTAAAAAAACTGGGATTTTTCCACATTAAAAATGCTTAAAAAATTCAGCAGGGAAATCTAAGAATTACGGTGAAAAATGTTTTCCATGAACTGTTCATAGTGCGGTGGAACTGCGGCAGAAGCCTGGCTTCTGCGGCGGTTCCGCGGCCAAATGATGGGCATTGACTGTAGTTTTTGCACAGTAATTCCTCTTTTCTGGTGCTGAGTTTTATGGGAATTTTTAATATTTATTCAAGAGTTGAATTTTCTGGGGTTGTTTTGGGGATTCGGTGTTTCGATCGGAGTATCAGATTTTGTCTATATGGCTTTCCGGATAATTTCTGAATATGTTAAAAAGTTCGACCGGATATAAATACCCAATTTTTCCCCTGTCGGGAAATTTCCAAGTGTTGGATTTTTCCGTGGTTTAAAGACGTTCTAAGTAGTGCAAGTAACTCGATGGACCCTCTAGAAGACAACAAACCTTAACTCGATTATGTGACCGTCTTGAACTGCCCTTTGAACCTTCGGGTTTGGGGCAGTACGGCGTGCCACATGTGAGGCGTTGGCTTGACCCTTCTACGGCTGGACCGTTGGTACTGAGGCACGAAATGAATGTTTTAAAACTTATTTCATGTGTTGAGCTGTATCGGGAAAACTTGGGTGTTCGATTATTGGATCGGAAAGTTTAACATTTTCTATTTATCCGGAATGTGATACAATAATTGGAATTCACAAGTAGTTATGTGATAACTGAATGAATGTTATAAACATAGCAGTTTAGTCTCACTTGATCGGTTGCCACGGAATTTTGATGTGATCAAAAGTCCGTCGCAATCACGTAGCGTACGCGGATACTCGCCGGATAAACTTAATAGACAGCCTCACTCCATAGCCCCGACCAAGTGACTGTAGGAGAACCCCGTCGCCGAAAGCATCCGTTCGGGTGCTCGCGGCAGCGGTGTTCCGCCTTGGTACACTTCGTCGACGGCGTCAGGGGTGCGGCCGCCTACTGAAGTTTGCGACGAGCATTCGATCAGGATGTCGGGAATCCTGTTGAATTGCCCGACTTGGTATTGAAAAGAGTTTTCGATTTTGAGACTAAAATGCGGGGTTTATAATTGTTAGGCATGCGATGTCTAAAGAATTCATTTGGTCAGGCATGCGATGTCTGAGGTAGTTGCGGATTCCAACTGTTGTAGTTTTACACTTTCTTTTCTGTGACCGTAAGTGTAATATGTGATATCGCCGATTTCGTTGCTATATGTCAACGACAATTGGGATGCGCATATTTACTTACGTTGATGACATGTGATGTTATGTGTTACTGGATATGTTATATTGGATCGTCATGTTTGAATAGCCGGGGGTTTTTTATGTGAGATGAGTGTTTTTCATTTTCCTTCATGTAAAAACTTGTATGTAATATTCTTTTATTGGGGCACTTCCAGGTTGCGGAAGATGTCACCGTTTGTATATTATTTACTTTTCCGCACTAGGATAGACCCAAGGAGGAGGGCACAAGTAACCGGGTTCTGGAGTCCAGTGGGAGACCAACTCGAGGAGTCGAGTCCGGGTCTCCTAACTCCAGAATTGGTAGGGTTGCTTGCCGCTCTCATAGGGGTCTAGGGGTGTGGGTTTGGCTATTCATCACGACCGTGGAATCCGTGTTTTATACTGGCTCGTATTGAAAACACGGACGTCCTAGTATATCCAATATTTCATATGATTCTTCTGCTGCGATATCTGTGATGTGATCATGTGATGTTCTATGATGGATACAGCATACAGTATATATGATATATTATATAGACGTTACCTATGTTTTACACCCGTGCTAGCCCTGCCCCGCTCTGTCGTTAGTTACCTAACCTAACGGTGCACGAGGGGACATCGAGGCGAATGCGGATGGCATAAGTGTACGTCGTATTTATCTGTGATGTTTAGGTAAATAAATGATGGGATTTCATTAATGTGATTAATGAAAGAAAAGAAACCTAAAGATGTTGTAGAATCGAATTTCAAAATAAAACAGGTAGCTACAGTTCTTGCTTTGCACAGAGGTATATGTGATGTATCCCGCACCTTATTCGATGAGGAAAGGACCGAGATCCCTTCACCGGGAGTGACTCCTTTAGCAATAACTGGCAGATGCTACACACTCAGTTTGTCTTTTGATTGCTTTTAAGAGTTTTTGCTTTGCACAGTGATATATATGATATATCCCGCACCTCATTCGACGAGGAAAGGACCGACGATCCCTTCACCGGGAGTGACTCCTTTAGCAAAACTAGAAAAAGCCTCAAAAAACACTCCATTTTAAAATCATTTGATTCTACAACGATATCAAGTTCATTACGCAATAGGTTTTCAGAAAAACCTGTCGTAGCCCTCCGTCATTTCAGATAAGTTGTATATAGTATTCGTGCTACATTTGTTGGCTTTCGTCAAGGTGTAGTGTGCGGTAGCTATATGCTGCTTATCTGCTGCATACGATGCGATTGGATTAGGGTAGTCGTGCGGCTTTGTTGGCTTTCGTCAAGGGTCGTGCGGGTGGGTTTAATTCAATCAAGAAATATACGGGTTGAACTTGACTAGCGGGCTATGGTTTGTTGGCTTTCGTCAAGGTCATAGCACGTTAGGGGCAAAATATTATCGGGAATTTCAAGTGTTGAAATTTGCAATGAGATTGCATACCTTCTATGAGATAGTTGGATCCCGATACCCGCTGCGAGTAATTGTTACTCCTGGGAGAGTTTTATACATTACAATTAGCCGATCAAGTAGGTGTCTAGAAAGGTGTCAACGGGGTTACGCCTCTGGGAAAATGAGGTTTACATTAATTAGGTTCGTGCGAAAGCACGGGGAACCTCCCTCAAAGTACCGACACTGGCCTGGCTGAAAGATTGGCGAACTTGTAGTGTGTAATTAATCCCGGCTAGTATTTCCTTTTAAGGTTTGAAGGAAGATTTGATAAAAAGCAGTGGGAGCCATCCTGATTAGATAAAATAATAACCAATCTATTCTTGCAAGAGCGCACGCTGAGTGTTTTCTTCTCTCTCTCTCCAGGTAGCGACCATATCACGCCTTAATCAAGATAATAATACGGAATATTGACTGAACCCGCTTGTTATACTGAGCTGGGGAACGTTGGTCCCGCTCCAACTTATAATTGTTATAAGACAGAGCAGGAAATTGGGGATTACCAGAATTCCCGTGCCGTCCAAACGAAGAGAGTGCATGCTGATGTATCATCTTCGGGTGTGTTCATTACAGAGAACTGTTTCTCAGTATCCTTTACGTCCTGGGTATGTGATACCAGATCAGGATCCCAGATATGTAATATGTTACATAGGGCTACAGAAAGGTAGAGGACTGAGAACGGGTGATAAGTTTCATGAGGCAGAAAACGGGGCAAGAGTTGCAGCCAAGTCTGTTGGTCACTGTCACCCTGTATTACCAATACATTGATTCTGAAGATACCGAACCTGATATACAAAATCATATCAGTCTCTTTATTAGTAAAGAAATGATAAAATTTTGTATTGTTGGATAATGTTTTGAACATTTCCTGTATCAAAAGTTGATCGGTTCAGGCACGTTATCTAAAAGCATTGACGTTCTAAATCAAACTACAGTTCTTAGTATATAGAACACACACAAGAGGAAGAGTTCAGAATTGAACGATTCCTTCTTGAGGTATTGTAGACCAGGTCAGATCAATGTGACCCGACTAGCAAGAGTTACACAAAGATGCATATTTAAATTAGTTTGAATTTACATCTTGTGAAACTCGCCAGTCATGTCACAAAGATAAGATGACCATAGCTCCGTTTACTGGAAACAGAGAAAGAGTTAGTAAACTCTTGGGACTGATACATGATGATGTATGTAAGGTCTCCTGTCTACACATGCCAGGAATGGTTCTTTATACTTCATTACATTCTCTGATGATCTTTCGAGATTCAGACCTATGTTCCTATTGAAACACAAGTCCGAACCTTTTGAGATATTCACAGAATATAAGTTAGAAGTAGAGAACCAAAATACGGGTATAAGTATTATGTCCTATGATGTGATCAGGGAGGAGAATACTTGAGCACGGAATTCTTGGACTTTTCTAAAGGAGAATGAGATTCTCTCTCAGCATTACTCCTCCGTATACACCATAGCACGATGGTATATCGGGGCGGAGCAATCACACCCTATATGATATGGTGCGCTCTATGATGAGTAATACTGAGTTACCTGTTTCCCTTTTGGGAGTTATGCACTTGAGAAGCTGCATACCTATTGAATAGGGATTGAATCAGATCACAGCCTACCACTCCATATGAGATGGTATCAATTGATCCTGGGAATACTCACTAGCTGTAGTGAGATGGTATCAATTGATCCTGGGAAGAATCACTGGAAGTGTTCCAGGGTGATAATGACGACTGAGTGTCAGTCACAGGCATTGTCTTTACCCTCAGTAAAGGGACGGTATGTTGGAAGAGTTCCAAAATAGATACCGTGACATACTAGACGATAAAGGCTGGATACATCGCTACTTAAGATGCTACCGAAGAGGCTGTCTGGGTGTATATTAGTTCATGAGATGAACTTTGTTCCTCCCATTGTGTGACAATGGAGTTGTGGCTTATGCCAAGGAACGCTGGTCCCATCAGTGATCCAGACATATTCTGAGGCAGTATCACCTGATCATGGAGATAGTTGATCTCCAGGGTGATCGAGGTTAGGAGAGTAGACTCAGAGGACAACACAGCGGATCCACTCACAAAGGCCTTTTCCCAGAGAGAGACTTTTATGGGATGGTTGAGTATGAGATACTACAACCACTGCTACAGATGGCCCTAGTGCAAGTGGGAGATTGTTAGTTATATGTATGCCCTAGAGGCCATTACTATACATAGGATGTATATTGTAGTGGATGCTTGGACATATATAGGGAGGACTTTCTTGCTCGACATGATAGTATGCTATCTGGTTGCTCTTTACCTTGACGTGTACACTGATTGTCTCTCTGTTACATGTTGGTAAAGCCCTTAGGATGTGTACTTGACTACCTCGACTATGATGCGGATCATACTAGTGGGAACATGGTAGTCCATAAGTACATCCTTCAAAGTCCCTAGTCGTGGGTGTATCGAGACGGGGTATCGATATACCAGAGTAGACTAGCGTATACCTTCTCGACCCATACAGATGGGCGATGGATGATCCCATATCCATTGGTGTTTGACATCAGAGATGATATACGGGTGCTCAGTAGAGACTGGGTACACTGGACAAACTCGCCGAGAACTCCCAGATGGTATTATACCTTACGTCAGATAGCAGTTCTCTGGTGACACTGGTACAGAGTAGTCTGTTGACCCGAGATCGTCATAGAGTCTTGTGTGGTTCCCACTGTGCTTTGATTTCCACCTTACCACGTCCAAGAGGGCGTGCAAAACGGTGGTTTTTGGGTACAGTCCCGAATCACATGGAGGCAATGAGCGATAGGAGGGGATTCGTCTCTCCCGGTATAGGGAGTTGATGTTGCGCTGTGTTCGATTGGCTATAACCGGAAATCCCTGGCCAGGGTTGCTGAGGTTTACTGGTAAGTGTTACCAGTAGTTTCTCGAACTGTTATAGACCTCATATCGACACGACTTATCGAGTTATTGGGGTCTGACGTTTACCACCCCTAGGCGAGATATGCGACATATCAGACGACGAGACCGGACTGTACGGTAAGTGTTACTGGTTGGATTCACAGGAGTGTGAGCGGGCTTGCTCGTCGATCTTCTGATCGCTCAATACCCGGGTGGCCGTTACGTTTAGCAGACCGCTTGCGGCTTGTGGGTGTTTGATATGATCATCATCTGCTGCCGGCGTATTGACGAGTCTTTAGAGTCCTACACAGAGGTTTCCTGGCTCAAGCGAAACGAAATAGGAGCGCATATGAGATATGTGCGGGACCGAGAATAATGCGTGTATGTGATACCGTATTCTATTCTCGCGATGAATGTATCGAATGGTTATATGCGATATAACCTAGTTATCGAATCGAGGGTTGATTCGATAAGCCGATACATTGGATACTAGTCGGTTATATGCGATATGACCGGATCATTGAATCAAGTGTTGATTTAATGATTTAATGCATAATTATATATTTGATATATTACTTTGCATTAACTAGTATTGGTTCACTTTAAATGGATTTTCTCACTTGAAGTTCACAAGTTGTATATGTGATATACTTTTGTGCACTTGATTGTATCATGTTTGATAATACATGCTTACTTGAGTTTGTGTAAAGATTAAACCATGGTTGTGTAATGGTTAGGGTTTTCATTTAATTATCTATTTATTTATTCTTTATTCTTTTTGGAAAATAATTAGCATAAAGAGAAAAATGGTGGCTTTCTTTGTATGTATTATGAAGCTTCATGAAGCTTTGACTAAGTGACCATTTTATCTCATGCTTAACCCTAACCATTCCACTTAACCCTAGTTTAGTCTCTACACATAACCATGGTTTGAATATGATAAGGATTGATTTTCTTTTCCATTTTAATTAACACTTATCATATTCTTGCTTCTTCTTCTTCTTCTTCTTCACTTGAAGAAAAAGCTTGTCTTCATTAATGGCAAGTTGAGCATATAAGTGAGAAATCCAATTCTAAAGTGAACCCACTTCCTATTT
Source organism: Agapanthus africanus (assembly GCA_030015575.1). Classification (NCBI taxonomy): domain Eukaryota; kingdom Viridiplantae; phylum Streptophyta; class Magnoliopsida; order Asparagales; family Amaryllidaceae; genus Agapanthus; species Agapanthus africanus. The sequence continues at coordinate 941,226,762 of CM057338.1, read as the reverse complement.
CTTCATCTTCTACCTCTTGCCAAGTAGTATAGGGTGTTTTCTTCACAAGTTTCTTGACTTGGTGAAGTTGGAGCTTGATCTAGTGATGCCTCGACGTAGATCATCTTCGGCATCGTCGTCGATGACCTAGCCCGCTTTTTCTCCGATGAAGCCGATGCTAGAGTCATGGTTCGATTTGGACAGCGGAGAGGACTTCATCATGGAGCTATGGAGGTGGAGAAACGGATCTACAAAGGTTGTATTTCCGTTCTTTTATTTTAGTTGTAAACTAGTTTCATTGTTTCGCCTAAAAATCTAGTTAACGATCCGTATTAGGGTTTCTCGGCACCGTAAAATTTGAATCGGGCATGGTTGATGCCTTGTGAGACCTCTTGAGAGTGCCTAGGAACCCTACATAAGTCCATTCTTTAATTGTTCCTAGTCGAGGGTGTATCGAGACGGGGCATCGATAATCCAGAGTAGAATAGCATATACGCTTCTTGACCCATTTGATGGGCGATGGATGATCCCGCATCCATTGGTGTTTGACATCAAAGATTGTATACGGGTGCTCAGTGGAGACTGGGTACACTGAACAAGACTCGCCGAGAACTCCTAGATGGTATTATACCTATCGTCAGATAGCAGTTCTCTGGTGACACTGGTACAGGTTAGTCTGTAGACCCGAGATCGTCATAGAGTCTTGTGTGATTCCCACCATGCTTTGATTTCCACCTTACCACGTTCAAGAGAGCGTGCAAAACGGTGGTTTTTGGGTACAGTCCCGAGTCACATGGAGGTAATGAGCGATAGGAGGGGTTTCGTCTCTCCCGGTATTGGGGGTTGATGTTGCGTTGTGCTCGATTGGCCATAACAGGAAGTCCCTGGCCAGGGCTGATTCTGAGATTTACTGGTAAGTGCTATCAGTAGTTTCTCGACCCGTTATGAGCCTCATATCGGCATGACTTATCAAGTTATTGGGGTCTGACGTTTACCACCCCCACACTAGATATGCGACATATCAGACGAAGAGACCGGACTATACGTTAGTGTTGCTGTTGGATTCACGGGAGTTTGAGCAAGCTTGCTTGTTGATCTTCTGATCGCTCAATACCCGGGTAGCCATTACGTCCATCTAGTACCGCTGACGGCTTGTGGGCAACTGATATGATCAATACCTATTGCCGGCGTATTGACGAGTCTTTAGAGTCCTACACAGAGGTTTCCTAGCTCATACGAAACGAACTAGGGCACATATGTGATATGTGCGAGACCGAGATTAATACGTGTATGTGATACCGTATTTCAATCTCGCGATATAGGTTATATGTGATATAACCGGATTGTTGAATCAAGTGTTGATTCAATGATATGTTATATGTATATGTGATATACATATAAATGATATTAGTCGGTTGTATGCGATACAGCCGGGTTATTAAATGAAGTGTTAAATTAATAATTTAATGTAAGATTATATATTTGATATATTAATATACATTAACTAATATTAGCTCAATTAAGAATTTCTTTTTCTCACTTGTACATTTAATATATATGTGATATATATTATTGTATTTATTTCCTTGTGTCATGCTTGATGATACATTGTACATGGATGTATGAGACTTATACCAAAGTAAAGATAATTTGGGTATTTATATATTAAAGGGAAAATCAAAATTAGGTCAAAAAATGCCATGGCTAAGAGGCTTGGAGAAGCTTGTGGAAGTATTGACTTAGTCCACTAATTTTGTTTTACCTTAGATATTTATTAACCCAACCATTATCTTTAATCATGGTTAAGTCTCTACAATGATAATATGAGATATTATCTCACCCATGGTTGCCATTCTATTCTAGACTTCATCTTCTTCTTCATCTCCATTGAGCTCTCTAGGTTTTCTTGAGGTGAAGAAAAAGAGTGAGAAAAATAATTCTAAAGTGAGCAAAATTCCTACTTCACCAATCTATACTAAACTAGCCATTTAGTATAGGTTGTTTCTTCACTTGTTCATCAATAAGTGAAGAGGTAGCTTGAGTTAGAGATTCTTCGACGTAGATCATCTTCGGCCTCGAAGATCCATGAGCAAGCTTGTTCTTTCGCCTAAGTGGAGCCTAAAGAGAGTCCGGAAGACCATTACTTGGAGCAAAGAGACTACTACATGGAGCTTTAGAAGTGAAGGACCGGTCTACAAAGGTTGTATTCCTTGTTCACTTAGAGTAAAGTTGTTTACTTGCTTTGTCTAACCCTAATTCTCTAGTTAGATCCTTGGTTTGGGTTGTTTTGCTCTCTAGAATTTTTAAAATTGCATACCCGATGCTTTATAAAACCAAGTGAGAGTGCTAAGGAACCCAGCATGTTCTACAGTGAGTCCCACGGATTCAAGACGTAGCCTTCATGGATTCAAGAGGTGGCCCCCGCCCCCTTGGCATGACACTTGGCGTGTCACTTTGTTCCCTGAGCAAGAACCGGGTCCCGACATTCTCCCCATCTTTGAACAATGGTTCGTCCTCGACCTACAGACTTGCTATTGAGGGACCTGCTCTGTCACACCCCGCTTCCCGGTGTACGGGGAGAGGACGCGACAAGGTCGCTACGTATTTACTCAGAAGTAAACACGCTAAGCGTAACTAAGCAATATAAAGTAAAGTACACAAGAGACAGGAATATAAACGAACAACAACTTTATTTATTAAACATTCTTTTACAAGTACAACTGAAATGTAAATACAAGAGTAGAAAGTGATGCATAAACAATGGCATAACTGAAAAGAAATAAATATGTACAAGTGTCTAAAGTTCCGGGTCAAACGCAAACTGCTCCAACTCCTCAGTGCTGGGCTCGGTCTCTAAAACGTCCGAAACACCTGACAACATTCCAAAGAAGAAGAAAAGGAATGTCGTCAGCGAACAATCGCTCGGTAAGTCCCAAATGTGAGTAGAGATAGAATAGACAGAAAAAGGATATATTTTATAATGTTTGATTATATTGTTAACGTTGTTATTTGTAGCTTGGTACAGAAAATGCCAGTGTATACGAGAGGAGTCCCATTATTCCGGAGACTAAGCTATACGGAGCACAAGGAGCCGTTCAGCCACGGTACAACGGCAATGGATATTCAGGTTAGGTGTATTATGGTTACAGTCTCGTGCCACTTTTAACACCTTCCGTACCAGTCTACCCCTTATAAACCCCGCGATGTCTTTTGTATTGATTATATTGTTTTGTTATATAGATGGGTGACTTGCCGAAACCATGATATCAGTAAATGGAATGGATATAAATGGAGAGTCATGTAGACGGAGTATATCCATGGTTCGGTTCAGTCAATATAGACTGATATAGATTGAATAGACGGATTCATGTTGAATTATAGTTTATACTTGAATCACATTCAAATCAGTTTGATTAGATTGAGACTCAGTCTGAGTCAGACACTTTAAAAAGAACTTGAAATTCTGAATTAGTTTTGATGTTATCGGTAACTGCTGCACATGGACGGCAGGATTTGTGTCTTTTTTCAAGACAATTACCGTGTTGATAACACCGTTTGTTAGATTGTCTACCTTAAATAGGCAAGCACCCATATCTCCGGCTCCCTGAGGCTCAAGAGACTGGCCCCGCTTAAACCTATGTTTACTAGGGTCCTTATTGTAATTTAGTATAACTTGAGGGGTTTTTATGTAAAAATAGTTTGATATAATTTTCAAAATACACCTCAAGTATTTAATTATCGTCTTTAGGGTTTTCATAGATGTATATTTTATAAAAGTGAAATTTCTAGTGAGTAAAACCTAATTTTCATAGTATAGGGTATTTTATTGAAATATCGGTGTTGTTTTGTATTTGGATGGTATTTTCATGTAATGGTGATTCCTTTTGAAAACTTGGAATATTTATATAATATAATTAAGTAGATATTTTGATAATAGATATAATGAATGTAATTTTATTTATTTTCTTGTAGAAACTCATTTTCTAAAGAAAAATGCATAAAAATTCCATCGAGATCGAATGCTCCTTTCGGAGGTCTGCATCTCGCTCTACTAGACCCGATGATATGAGATAATCCGCACCATCCCGAACGGGGTCCCCAAAAGTGGGTTGTAGAGGGGCAATTGCAAGGAATTGTTTAATACATCTTTTTAAAGAAATGGTTTTATAAGTTGATAGTATTTATTTGTAAAGTCGTGTTATCCCATGAATATATATCCAAAATTTTATTGTGCTGTGTCAAAGATGTGTGTTGTTATGAGGTAGGTCATTACCTCGTGAGTTATGTAAAGGTAATACAAGTTTTGTGTTGTTTTATGTCGGAAATGAAGTATGTGGTATTTTACCATAAAAATACAATAAAAATTGCATAAAAGAATATTTTGAGATGAAACTTGTTTTAATAGGGTTGTTTATGTTTGTTAAACATTATGTGATAGTATGGAATTTTATTGATTAAGAAGTTTTAAAGAAAAACCGAATCGGAAGTCGGATTAACTCCGCTTCCGTCGGGTTTTAGAAATAGAACTTTTTATAATAGGAGAAGAGAGGGGGAGAAGGGACTTACTGGCTTTTGGACTAGGGGAGAGAGAGATGAAGCTACAGAAGGTCTCGGGGCGTCGTTTCGTCGCCGGAAACTCCTTGGAACATCACTGGAACTTCGCCCTTCGCTAACTCCACTTGCACACTAAAAGGACTTGACAATTTTGGAGAGTTTTGACAGGGAATTTCTAAGTGAGGAGAGATGAACTATGGTGTGGTATTTATAGGGGAAATTAGGGTTTAGGGGGTGAAAGAATTCATTAAAAATTGCATTAAAATTTGGATTAAATGGGGTTTTATTGATCTCTGGAAATATGCAGAGAAAATAAACAGTGTGAGAGGAGTGGGGTAGCTGAAGAGGTGCAGGGGTGAAAATATGGGGATCATTTCCAACGGGGGGCCCGGCGGCGCCGGTTTTTCCGACGGTTTCGCCGATTGAAAACCGGCGGAGGAGCTCTAGAATTTCGCCACGTGTCTCTCATGATTCATATACCCTCGTGCACATGTTTAATTAATCTGTAACTTAACATTCTACGTGTAGTGCACATGCAAACTCTTGGGCTTCTAAAATATTAAAAGAAAATTAAATAAAAAGTTAATGTGGCTGGGGGGATTCGATCACAGGGGCTACGTCACAGCAGTGCAAGGCTTTACCAGTGTGCTGCAAGTACTTTCTTGCTGTTCTAATTTAAAACAAATACTTATAGTATACACAGGATTGCAAATACCCCAATTGTATATTAACTTTTAAACAATTTTTTTTACATTGAAATTGGAGTTGTTACAGTCTACCCTCCTTACAAGAATTTCGTCCTCGAAATTTACAATTTATTTTAAGGACTAGTTTACAAATAAATGTGGGTATCTTGCACGCATCTCATCTTCTCTTTCCCATGTTGATTCTTCTGGTGTGTCCTTTTCTCCATATCACACGAACCAAGTTGACTTCCTTGTTCCGAAGTGACTTCCCCTTTCTATACAGGATCTCAACAGGTTGTTGCTCACAAGATAAATCTGGCTGTACAGTGAGCTCGGAGCGATCAAGAATATGGTTGGGGTCACTCATATACCTTCTGAGTTGGAATATGTGGAACACGTTATGCACTCCTTCTAATGAAGGTGGAAGTGCCAAGCGATAAGCCACTTCACCGACTCGTTCGAGTATGTCGAACGGTCCAATGTACCTTGGACTAAGCTTACCCCGTCTTCCAAAACGTATCACTCCACGGTTCGGAGATATCTTCAGAAATACATGTTCTCCCGATTGAAACTCCAAGTGACGGCCTTTGCATCAGCCCAGTGCTTCTGTCGATCTTGGGCTATGCGCATTTGTTCCCTGATAGTACGAACTACGTCAACAGTTGCTACTATCATCTCAGGTCCAAGGAGTTCTCTATCTCCGATGTCGTCCTAACTTATGGCGATCGACACTTCCTTCCATAAAGTGCTGCAAAAGGTGCCATTCATATACTTGCTTGGTAGCTGTTGTTGTATGAAAACTCTACAAGATATAGGCGATCTTCCCACGATCCTCCGAAGTCTAACATACACGCTGTTAGCATATCTTTTAAGATCTGAATAGTTCACTCAGACTGACCATATGTTTGTGGATGATAAGCCGTGCTGAAGTTCAGACTTGTTCCCAAGCTAGCTTGCAGACTTTGCCAAAATTGCGATCGAAATCTAGTGTCACGATTGGAGACAATGCAAACCGGTACTCCATGTAATCTCACGATTTCCTGCATGAGTTCATGGGTATCAGAGATAGTACATATTGAAGAGTTTAAATCTTACTTAGATTCTTACCTCCATGTACTTCTTTGCTAGTGTCTCAGTAGATTGGCCAACTCGAAGGGAATAAAACGAGCCGACTTTATGAGTCGATCCACGATAACCCATACCGCATTGTTACCCTTCGTGCCGCGAGGAAGTGCAGTCACGAAATCCATTGTGATGTGTTGTTACTTCCATTCTGGAATAGGTAACGGTTGAAGTAATCCAGCAGTCCTGTGATGTTCAGCCTTTACTTGCCGACACACCAAACATTTAGCGACGCTTCTGGCTACTTCACGCTTCATTCCATGCCACCAGTAATTTTGACGCTGATCTTTGTACATCTTTGTGTGTACTGAATAAGGAGAGCTATGAGCTTCTTTCATTAACTCTTCTCGCACAAAACATTTAGGTACACACAATCTGCTGCCGTATCTCAAAGATCCGTCTTCATGGATGATGAAGTCCGTTCGAAGTCCATTTTCCACTTGTTCTTTGATCTTTTGCAACTTAGCATCACTTGCTTGAGCTGCTTTGATCTGATTGACAATGGTAGATTGAACCTGTAAGTTCATCAAACTTGAAGCGTTACCTAGCATGACCACTTCAATCTCCATTTAATGCAAGTTTTGTTGAAGCTTCCACTATGCGGTGAGATTTAATGCTAATGGTTGGCGACTAAGGGCATCAGGTACTACATTCATCTTCCCTGGGTGATATTGCAGGTTGATGTCAAAGTCCGCCTTGAGTTCTAATCATCTTCTCTGCCGCATATTCAACTCTTTCTGAGTAAACACATATTTCAGACTCTTGTGATCTGTGTATATGTCCACTCGTTCACCAAGAAGATAATGGCGCCAAATCTTAAGAGCAAAGATAACGGCCGCCAACTCCAAATCATGCGTCGGATAATTGCGCTCATGAATCTTCAGCTGTCTTGAAGCATAAGCCACAACCTTACCGTGCGTGCTGATGTAGAACATATCCTAATCTTTTACCGGATGCATCGCAATGCACTACAAAACCTCCAGATTGGTCCGGTATAACGAGAATAGGCGCTGATATCAATCTTGACTTGAGTTCTATGAAAGCTTGTTCGCATGCTTCTGACCACACGAATTCTTCATCTTTACGTGTGAGCTTGGTCAGGGGTGTTGCAATCTTCAAAAATCCTTCAATGAACCTTCTGTAATATCCAGCTAGACCCCAGAAACTTCGAATGTCCTTCACTGAATTCGGTGTCGGCCATTCGCTTACTGCTAAAACTTTAGCTGGATCCACAAAGATTCCATCGCCTGATACAATATGTCCAAGAAAACCAACTTGATCTAGCTAAAACTCGCATTTGCTGTACTTAGCATAGAGTTGATGTTGTCGTAGGGTTTCCAAGACAATTCGTAGGTGCTCGGCATGTTCTTTCCGACTCTTAGAATACACCAGGATGTTGTCGATGAAGATGACAACAAACCTGTCTAGGTACTCCCGGAAAACTTGATTCATTAGGTTCATGAATATCGCTGGTGCGTTGATCACTCCAAATGGCATCACAAGAAATTCGTAATGACCATAACGAGTTCTGAATGTCGTTTTATAGATATCAGATTCTTTGACCTTCACCTGATGATAACCCGAACGAAGATCTAACATGGAGAAAACGCAAGATCCACTTAGCTGATCGAACAGATCGTCGATGCGCGGGAGTGGATACTTGTTCTTTATAGTTACATCGTTCAGAGCTCTATAATCAATGCACATTCGATATGAACCTTCCTTTTTCTTACAAGTAGAACATGTGATCTCCAACTTGAAGTGCTGGGACGAATCCATCCTTTCGCCAATAATTCGTCCAACTGAGTTCGGACTTCCTTCAAACCTTCCGGACTTAACCGATATGGTGCTTTGATTACCGGTTGTGCTTCTGGTACTAAATCAATGTTGAATTCAAGAGCTCGATCAGGAGGCAAACCTGATATGTCTTCAGGAAACACATCGTCAAACTTTCGAACTATTTCCGGCTTTGATCCTTCCTCCGCTTGAATTGCTGCAATCACCGTCTTCTTTAGTTTTGCCTTGTATGTACTTGGCTTCAGGGCACGGTCTCCACTTATGAAATAGAAGACCGGATGACCTAAAATCTCGAATACTACCCTCCTTTGACGACAGTCAATGGTTGCATAGAATGTTCCGAGCCAATCCATACCTAAGACGACATCGAAATTCGGTATGTCCAGTACCTTGAAGTTAGTATAGAATTCTCTGCTGCAGACGACCACTGGACACAGATCGTATCCCATTACTGCCTTTAGAACGTCGTTCCTTGAACTGACATTCCAGCTGGATACGAGTGGTTTGACTAGAATCGCATAGGTTCGGACGGACCGTTGCGACATAAAGCAATGAGATGCTCCAGTATCGAAGAGTGCTAGTGCAGGGAGTGAGGCTATTAAGATTGTACCTAAGTTATGTGGGATAGTTTTAGGTATAAGGAAAATATATGGATATGTATATATAGATGGGAAAGTAAAGCTTGAAGGAAAAGGTTACCAGTAATGACTTGGCCGGTGGCTTCAGCCTCTTCCACAGTCATTGTGAAAGCCTGTCGCCTCGGCACATTCCTCCTTACTGGAGGAGCATTCCTCTGTCCGTTCCTCGGTCCTTGAGGTATGCTCCATTGAGCTTGATGGAACCGACAAAGAGGAGGTGCAGTTGGTCCATGAGGAGGTGGAGCAGGTAGTGCGAGTCGTGGAGCAGGTGCCTGGATGGCTGAGCGCTGCGGGTAAGTGATTGCCGGCCTGGTTGCAACATTTGGGTTATGTCTATGAGGACAAAACCCGATGTCATGAGTAGCTGAGCCGCAGACTAAGCAAAAGCGATTTGCACGCCGATAGTCTTTCACCAAATGTCCATCTCTCATACAGTAGGTACAAAAGGCTGGGTTGGGCCGGTTGTTCGGTACTCCCGGTCTCCTGGGCATAAATGGTGGCCTTGAAGAGGCTCCTCCTGCCATCTGAGTGGCAGGGCGCTTTATACCGGCAGATTGAGGTCTGCCCCTCATTTTCACCACTGCCTTATATCGGCGGGCAGCTTTCAGGGCCATCTCGTGGGTTGGGAAATCCCCTGTAGCTAAGGCAGCTTGGATTTCCGAATCTAATCCTTGCTGAAATCGACGGGCTCTGATCTCATCCGTCGGTATCAAGTATGCCGTGAATCTGTTAAAGTATTGTGTTAGCTGTGTAGTATGTGATATTTGAAAATTGAAATATTGAGACTGTTCCCGCCAAAAATTTCTGCGCAAAAGAGTCCAAGGCATCAAATGGCAGCGATATACTTAAGGAAATGCGAACCAGTATCTCCCGGGCTGTTTTTTTGACAAACTCCCGAATGAGAAATAGATAAATTCTGATGGTATCGAAAGCGGCTCGAAAAACCCTTCGATTTGATATATTATGGGCCTCGTAATTCATCCGGGATCAAAAGTTATGAGGAATTACGTGTCCACACGTGATGGACTTTTAAGAACCCGCTGGAGGAGTTAAAAAATATAATAAAAACTCAGAAAAGACCCTAATGGGGCATCACGTGCTCACACGTGACCATGGGTCACGTGCAGACACGTGATGGGCTTTTAAGGCCTCTAAAATAATGAATAGAATTAAATTCTAAAATCTGTTCCCTGATTAAAAATCAGGAATCACGTGCTCACACGTGACCAATGGTCACGTGTTGACACGTGATGGTTAAAACTGAAGCGTAAACAAACAGCTGAAGGAAATACCTCAATGAGGTGTCACGTGCTCACACGTGACCAATGGTCACGTGTTGACACGTGATGGTTACAACTGAAGCGTAAGCAAACACTGAGAAAATGACTCAATTGGGGGTCACGTGGCAACACGTGACTGGCTGTAAAAGCCTTGCTGTTCAACAGAATTAAATTTAAAAAAAAAGATCATTTAAATCTTTCGAAATAGAATTAAAATTCTAAAAGCTTCTAAATCTTTCCAAATGGAAAAGGATTATGGGGACCGTTGGATTAAAAATCTGAGGGTGATTAAAAATCACCAATTTATGGAATAATCTTGGACTTGGAAAGATTTCCCCCCTAAATCTGACCGAGATAACAAAGAGATATCTTTGGATTTAAAATCCAATGGTGAATAAAATTCACTTAACAATCTAAAGGCCCAGATTAATGATAAATATAAATCAAATCTCTCAACATACAAATCAAATCTCTCAATGAGAGATTTACTAAGCAAATTGATTCTTTTCCTTCTCCTATAAATAGGAGCCAGGAAGAGAAGAGGGGGATCTACCTGGGAGAGAGAAGAAACAGAGAGAGGAGAATTTAATTCTCTGCAAAAGAAAAACCCTAGGTGAGAAAAGGGAAAAGATTAACTTCAAAAAAGAGAATTTAATTCTCAAAATTCAAGAGTTTAACTCTTATAAAAAAAAAGAAGAACTTAGTTCTTCTTCTGGTTGAAGATCTGTACAGAGCACATCTCCCCATAGGATGAGAATTTAATTCTCATCGGGTTGAGATCCGGCCATGCAGATCCTAAACTTAGAAGGGGAATTGAGTTTTGAGAATTTAATTCTCCTAAAACAAAACTAGGGTTTAACCCTAATCAAGAATTTAATTCTTTTACATATATGGGAATTTAATTCCTTTGAAAAGAAATCAGGGTTTTATCCTAAATAAGAATTTAATTCTTTCACGATAGGAATTTAATTCCTCCAAAATCATAATTAGGGTTTAACCCTACAAAGAATTCAATTCTTAAAAGATCTCTGTTCATGAAAAGAACTAGGGTCACGTGCCCCCACGTGACCCTTGAAAAGATCCCCTGCAAAGAACTTTGAAGCATCACCCCACGTGCTCCCACGCGACTCCCAAAACGCAGAAAGAAAAAGCAAAGGAAATGAAAACTTTGGGCGCTCTCACGTGTTATCGCGTGACCCCTCAGCAAATGCTTTAACAATTGGCGCACAGATCCCTATCACGTGCCAACACGTGATGCTCTAAAATAAAAATAAAAGTGTTTAACACTTATTCGCGGATTTGAGGATAAACCAAAAGGAGATCTGGTTCCATATTTAGGGCGCCCTCACGTGTCCCCACGTGACCCCTAACGAATCCCTTTAATATTGAATGGATGGATGCTTATCACGTGCCCACACGTGATGGCCAGGAAATTAAAGGTGTTAAATACTTACCTGCAGAATAAAATAAGGGAAATCAGGGCGCTCTCACGTGTCCGCACGTGACCCCTCCCTCCTTAGTGTTTAACACTAATTGGAAAACTCTATCTGCAGTGTTTAACACTGATTTTCTTAGTGTTTAACACTGATTTGGAAAACTCTATTTGCAGTGTTTAACACTGATTTTCTTAGTGATTAACATTAATGTGGAAACTCTGTTCCCGGTGTTTAACACTGATTTGCTTTAGTGTTTAACACTAATTTGAAATCTATGCTACCGGTGTTTAACACTGATTTGCTTTAGTGTTTAACACTAATTTGAAAGCCCCGTTTCTAGTGTTAAACACTAACTTGCTAATCTTAATTCCAGTGTTCAACACTGTTGGTCTTTAGTGTTTAACTCTAGCTTTAGCCCAATTGGTTAAGTTTCTAGAGGCAAAGCCTCTCCTTCAATGAGCCAACGAAGGGCCAATATTTCAAACATAATTGGACTTAGCCCAAACTGGCCATAAGTCCTCAAATCATCTTGAACTGAGCACATCTGCTCTTTCAACCAACTCATTGGTTCAAGGGTACATCTCTGAACTCCTCTGATATTTGTCGTTGTAATCCTTCAACGTCTTCAGAGAGGTGATGGGTCCCGACAACCACACATCAACACGGACTGTGGGGTCCTTAAACTCATGGACTGTGGGGTCCTTAAACCCGCGGACTTATGCATCCTTAAACTAACGGACTAATGCGTCCTTAAACACACCCATATGGACTGTGGGGTCCTTAAACCCATGGACTTATACGTCCTTAAACTACCAATGGACCACCACGTCCCTAAACTGGCGATGGACCACCATGTCCCTAAACTGGCAATGGACCACCATGTCCCTAAACTGGAACAATAGAGCCCCCAAATGCTCTTTTGTCGGATCTAAACGATCCTGTTAAGTCGATCTTAGTCCCAAACTGGACTAACGTATCCTTAACAACCGTTTAAGTTGATCTTAGCCTTAAATATGGCTAACGTATCCTTAAAACCTTCAAACAGATTTTAGTCCCAAATTGGACTATAGATCTCCCAACCAACTTTGGTTCAAGGGTACATCTCTGAACTCCTCTGACATCTGTCGTTGTAATCCTTCAACGTCGTCAAAGAGGTGACGGGTCCCGACGGCCATACATTCAATGGACCACTATGTTCCTAAACTGGAACAATAGAGCCCCCCAAATGCTCTTTTGTCAGATCTAAACGATCCCGTTAAGTTGATCTTAGTCTCAAATTAGACTAACGTATCCTTAATAAACGTTTGAGTTGATCTTAGCCTCAAATATGGCTAACGTATCCTTAAACCCAAACCCCAAACCCAAATCTAAGAAAATACGGATTTGGACTAATCCACGTCCTACGGGCGACGACATAACTCAGTCTCCGTATACAATCCACGGGCAACCACAAACAAAACAAACACCCACGACACGAAGTGACCATCTGGAGAAGATGAAAGTTGTTACCGCAATGCGGTAGCGTAATTAACTGCAGGGGCTTGCGCCTGCAGGGAAGAGCGTCCCTACAATTAAAAACCCCTCAAACGAGGGGGAATCTGACGAAGTCTGCTACATCGGCCGCATCCGTTTAAACCTTCGATTTATGGTGCCATAAATCAACTTGGCATCTTCGGAGAGGTGAACGGATAGCACCAATTAGCATCTGCCCCGAATCTCAGTGCCAAGACATCGCAGTCTCGTGCGCCGCCTTTCGGAGGGGAACAGATTCTGGCACGCCCGGTGGGAACTCTTCCTCTTTCCACTCCACACTTCGTGTGTCGTGTTCGCGAACGAATCGCGGTTTGCTGTGGTTGCCTGTGGATTCGAGGTACTAAGATTTGGTGTTTTGCTCCGTGCAGAAAACAGAAGATTAATGGCTTCAAACTGCACTACCTGCAACTGCAACTCTCGCTCCGTCCTTGCTGGAGGAGTGACATATGGGTCCCGAGCAGCCTCCCTTTTCAAGATGCCAGTGGAGCAGGTAACTCAAGCCACCACTGGACTATTCTTCGGGACCATGCTCCCACCGATGAGCTTCGATACCCCAATGACGTGGCAAGAAGCTCCAAAGAAGTTGGTCTCTGATCGGCTTGCTACTGCCGCGGCCCCTCTCAACGGGTCGTCCAACTTCAATACCTCAGTTTTCAACAGACTGGGCCAGAATGTCTGCAAACCCGCGATACCCGAAACTGCCATCCCAAAACAGATAGCTATCCCGGCTCAAGCGGACGAAATCATTGGAAAGACTCCTCCTTCCAAGAAGTCAGTTTTTACAAGGCTGGCCATTCCGGTTGCTGCTCCAGGCGAGATCCTCAAAGCTGCTTCCCCTGCTCAGAGGTCTGTCTTTGACAGATTAGACATTGCCTCTCAACGAGCGTCAGTCTTCGATAGGCTAGCACCAATAACAGTCTCTCCTCAAAGCAGGGGGCATGAAGAAGCTTATCCAACAACGGAGGTGATCTCATCCGCACGACATGCTCGACGTCGCCACTGGCGCTGAGTGAGGAAGGCTGGGGGCAACTCCCCCTCTGAGATAACTCCGCCAGCTCCAACGGTGGGGATCGATGCTGCTGTTTCAACCGGGAACAACTTTGAATTGCTGAACACGGTGCGCAGAAACTCTCCTACCGCCGTACTAAAAAGATCCCCTCCTCCGGGGGGAAACGTTGCGGAAGCCAAGCCAGAACAGTTCGCTCAGCGGCTGTCCTCTAAAATCTACAAGGTCTGGCACCAAGTCCAAGACTCGGTGATTGATCGAAATTTCTCCCGCCGGCAGAAGAAGCTGAAGGTCCGGCAGAAAGAAAACCGTCCTGTTAAGCCACAAAAGATGACGACTACTTGGGTGCTCACGACAGCGGCCCCCTCAACGTCAACCACTCAGAAAAGATGGAGGCCAGAGAAAGCCCCAGTAAACGTGGCAGACCACAAAGTGTTAGTGTATATGCCCTAGAGGCCATTACTGTATCATACTAGTTTGTATATTACTTAATGGAAGCTTGGGATATTCACCTTGTATATATAATCTTGCTCAAAATAGTAGTATGCTACTTGGTTTGTTTCTACTTCAATGTGTACATGTGTTTATTTTTGTATATCGCCTATACACATTAGTGGAGCCCTTAGGATCTTTGCTTGATTACCAGCGATGTGATGGCCGTCACACTAGTGGGGCTGGGTAATCTATAAGCACATCCTTATGCAGGTCCCTGGTCGCAGGACTATCGAGACAGGGCATCGATACTCCGGAGTAGACCAGCGCATGCGCTTCTCATCCCAGTGTGGGAAACGGTCTGTCCCACAGCCGTCAGTACGTCGTACTTGAGATAGTATGCGGGTGCTCGTTAGGTTACGGGTACACTGGACAGGACTCGTCGGGAACTGACTAGTTGGTATTATGCCTATCGTCAGTTATCAGTTCCCAGGTGACATGAGTACAGCTTAGTCCGCTGACTTGACACTGTCACTTCGCCTCGAGTGTGTTCCCACTGCACTTTGATTACTACCCTACCACGGCTCAAAGGAGTCGTGCAAACAGGTAGTAGTTGGTGCAGTCCCGAAGCACTTGGAGGCAGTGACGGTTAGACAGGATTCGTCTCTCCCGGTATTGGGGGTTGACATCGCGCTGTGTCTAGGAGAGCCATTACACGAGTAGTCCCTGGCCAGGGCAAACGAGATATACTGGTAGGCTTCCAGTGTTATCTCAGGGTGTTTTGGGCTTCACTCCGACACGACTTGTACCGCTATTGGGGGACTGACGTTTACCGCCCCCTAGGCCCGCCATGCGATGTATCAGACGAACAGACCGGACTGTACGGAGAATGTCACATTCAGGCTCAGTGGGAGTTCAGATGGGTTTCGCCTCGTCGGTCTTCTTGTCGGCATTACCTGGGGACCGTTACGCACAGCTAGTGCCGCTTGCGGTCTGTGGTTAAACCCACTGCCAGCGTAGTGTCGAGTCTTTGGAGTCCCACACAGAAAGCTTTTCGCCTTTAGGTAAAAGAGTAGAGGTCGCATGGTTTTGCGACAGGTCGCATGGTTTTGCGACAGAGTTCGGTCACATCCGTGCACTTGTGCACGTACAGTGTCCGGACAGTTTACACTAGCGGGTTTTGGTTTAAGCCAGATCCTAGTGTACCTTTTGGGATTGGATTTATCCAGTATGCATTCGTGTTCCTCGGAACACGGATGCGGGTGTGTATGCACAGTTGACGGGAAGACAGAGGCAGCGGATTCTCATTAGGGTTGTTGACAGTTGACCGTTGACTATTGACTTTTTGCTCAACCCTAATGAGAATATGATATGTGATTAACTATTATATTAATTAAGTATTATGGTGACATGGTTGTTGACTTTGTTGACTTTGTTGACTTTTGTTGACTTATTGACTTTGTTGACCGGTTGACTAGACTTGACTAGTTGACCATCATGATAACCATAGCCATCATTTCATGGCAAAGACTTTTGCTTGCTTGCTCATTTGTGCAAAATGAGTGCATGAAATGATATGGTTATGGTTGCTTCAACCATCACATAACACTTGATTTGGTATAATAAGTTATGATGGTTTTGGATTATGAGAGGGTGAAAGACAAAAGACTTGCTCATTCTTTCTTGCTCATTCTCTCTCTTGTTCTTGAGCTCTCTTGATCTTGCTTTCACCCTCTTCCTCTTGCTCCCTCTCTTGACTCTATGGTTCACATATCTCATGAGTTGAGAATCAAGAACCATAGATAAAATCCCATACAAACTCTTCTCTACTCATTCTAGTTCACAAGGTTTAGCAAACCGAGTGAACTAGTTTCTTCAAAGTTCGAAGAAGGAGCCGAAGGTTGGAGCTTTCAGGTGGATCTATCTTCGGCGTACGGAGACGACGGGAAGAAGCCAATCCGGACCACCATCGGAGCTTGAAGACGAATGAGTTCAAGACAAGCAAGGTATAACCCCCTAACCGAGTAGTTAGAAACTCGTAGTTAGGTTGTTAGTTAGATGTTTAACCAAGATCCGGGTTATAGGTCCATGTTACCACCTCTATAAAAATCGTTTTTTACCAAATTCCGCATGCCCGAAAGTACCGGGAGAGGTAGCATGGACTTACAGTGGTATCAGAGCCTAGTTAAACTTTATCTAACATGTTAGCAAGTAACTAGAAGATCGATCAAAGAAAAAGTCCCGAAAACGAACCCGAGAATTTCAAGTTTCTGTCGATTTTTATACTGTTCAAAAATTGATTATTTTCATCTCTAAAATCGGCTCAGGGTTTTATTAGAATAACCACCAAAAATGGTCCAACGATCGAGTCAAAGCGCCGCGGAAACGCGGTGGGAGCACGCTCCCGCCGAGGATCCGCGGCCGAGTTGACTCGGCCGAGGTCCATCTTTGGTGCAGTGTTATTCTGGGGTTGTTTTGGGATTTTTGGTATATGTGTTTTCTGCCCAGATTTTCCAGAACAAAAATTTTATTTTTGGGGTCCCGAAAATCCGTATTTTTGATCGAACTTCTAAAAGACTTAAGCTAACGGGTTTTTTCTGTAATGTGATATTTGTATTGAACGTCTACTAATCGCTATATGTCGATTAGTGGGGGTTATACAAATCTGTGATCTGTAATGTTGCTGGAATGTGTATATGAATATGTTGGATTGTCGCGGGTGAATAGCCGGGGGTTGTGAGACGAGAGTTTTCTTTTCTTTCAATTCATGTAAATTTGTAAATTGATGTAATAATTATTTGTATGGCCGCACAACCGGGTCGGGGTTGTAGCCGTCATTGTATAATTTCTTTTTACTGTTTTTGCTCCTAGGATAGACCCATGGAGGGGGTGCACGAACTACCGGGTATGCCGAAGTGTCGAGTGGCCTACTCATGGAGATGAGGGAGGTTGCTACGCTTCGGGTACTTGGCGGGTAGTTTGCCGCACCCGTAGGGGTCTTGGGTGGGGTATTGGCTATTCACCGCGACCGTGTAATCTGTTTTTCGTTACAGGCTCGTGCGAATTACAGATTCCTAGTGTATCCAATGTATTCATCTGTGATCTGAAATGTTTATCATTGCAGTATATATATATATGATATTATTTAGGCGTTGCTTATGTTTTACAGACGCGCTAGCCCAGCCCCCGCTCTGTCGTTAGTTAAGTAACCTAACGGGTAATGACGGGGCCCAGTGGCGAATGCGAATGGCATAAGCGTACGTCATATTTTGGTTGTTTTCTGCAATGGTAGGATTAAATGATGGGACGCATTAAAAGAACTAATGCAAGAATATCACGCATTAAAAGAACTAAATGCAAGATAATAAACCAAGTTAAAGTCGTTGGAACACTTTCGAAAAACCACTCGGTTCTTTTCAAAACCAACTTTTAAATGCGGAGCTTGAGCCACTCCTTTTAAAAGCTATCTCGTTCCATCGACTATATCAAGTTCACTACGTTCACGGTTTTTCCAAAACCATTCGTAGCCCTCCGTCGTTTCGTATGAATATTCAATAGTATTCAAGCTATGTTTGTTGACCTTCGTCAAGGCATAGTGATTGGTAGCTGTTGGGTGTTCTTATGTAGCATAGATAGATGCGTTGGTTTGGGACATTCGCATTACCTTGTTGACCTTCGTCAAGGGTATATACGGGTGGATTCAAATTAACCTGGATAATGACGGGCAGAACTTGACATGTGACTTATGATTTGTTGACCTTCGTCAAGGTCATAAGAGTATGGGGCAAAAATCCACATCGGGAGTTTCATAAGTACTGAAACTTGCTAGATTTGCATACCATTTGGAGTGTGATGATTCTGGTAGGATTCCTTCAGTTTCGTCACGCGATGATATTTGGATCCTGATCCTACTGTGAGTATATGCTACTCCTCGGGAAATTTCTCACTAAACGATCAATGCTATAAACCTAGTAGGTGCCTAGAAAGGTGTTAGCGGGGCTACGCCCCCAGGGAAAAGAGGTTATTTAATTAAGGAACTTCGCGAAAGCGTTAGAAAACCTCCCTCGAAGTACCGACACCGGCCTGGCTGAACGGTTAAGCAAGTATTGTGCGGTGGGATTGATCCCGACTAATTCTTCCTTTATGGTTTGAGGAGGGATTCGAGAAACAGTGGGAGCCATCCTGTTTAGACAAACTAAAAACCACTCTAAACTTGCAAGAGCATCATGCTGAGTGTTTCTTCTTCTCTCTCTTAATTGCAGCGACCAATCGACATGACTGGACTTAAGTTACTTCTAGATAAAAATATACTGACAGGGCCAAACTACAAAGATTGGCTCAGGAATATCAAAATGGCAATCACTTACGACAAGCTGGGGTATCTTCTTACTACCAAAGCTTCCCCTGTCCCTGGTCCCACTTCCAGCGTCGCGGATAAGGAAATCCGCAAGACTTGGGAGATTGATAGCGCGAAGGCCAAGTGCCTCGTACTTGCCTCGATGGACAATGAACATCAGAGGAGGCACGAGAATATGGACCTGGAATCCATATTTCTCCATACAAAAGAACTGTATGGAGAGCAATCTCGTATCGCAAGATACGAAACGTCGAAAAAGTTATTTTCGGCAAAGATGGCCGTCGGATCATCAGTAGCCGAGCACGTGCTAAAGATGATCGGCTACATTGAGGAGCTCGCGGACCTAGGGACCACATTGGAGAGTGAGCTCTATACGGACATAGTTCTCCAGTCCCTTCCTTCCACTTACGCCCAGTTTATACTGAACTTCAACCTACAAGAAAAAGAGGTTGAACTTTCAGAGCTCCTCAACATGCTGAGGAGCGCAGAGGGCACCCTACAGAAAAGTAGGGAAACATCCACTTTGTTTGTAGGAGGATCATCTTCTTCTAGGTCCAAGGCGAAAGCCAAGGGAAAGAAGAAGAAAGCCCCCGCCAAACCAAGGGGCGGTGTTAGTAAAGTGGATAAGAAGGGAAAAGCAAAAGCAACAAAGAAAGCGGGGAAGCTTGTGGATAAGGAAGAATGCTTCTATTGTCATAAGAAAGGACACTGGAAGAATGATTGCAGGGCCTGGAAGGCCAGAACACAGGAATTGAAGCAGGTTGCAGCTTCAGCTTCAGGTGTGTATGTTATTGAAAACTGTCTTTCAATAAACTCTACTTTCTGGGTATTGGATACCGGATCAGGATCTCATATCTGTAATTCTTTGCAGGCGTTGAGAAACCGTAGGGTTTTGAAGGCAGGTGACATGACCCTCAGAGTTGCGAACGGAGCTAGCATGGATGCTAAAGCCGTGGGGGACTATCACCTGGGAATGTCAGATGGACATGTTTTGGTTTTGCGTAATTGCTTTTTTGTACCCAACGCAACTTGTAATATCATTTCTGTATTTTTAGTTTCTAAAGAAGGTTATGAATTTGCGTTTGTAAGTAATGTTGTAAACATTCACCTTAATCAAGTTCTGATTGGGTCAGGTACATTGAGTAATGGTATATACGTATTGAACCAACCACAGATTTTTAATGTCCAGAATACACACAAAAGAAAGTCTCCGGAAATAAATCAGACTTTCTTATGGCATTGTAGACTGGGTCACATCAATGAGAGAAGGTTGACTAAGTTACATACAGAGGGATATTTGAATCCGTTCGAATATCAATCGTATGCCACTTGTCAATCCTGTCTCAAAGGAAAGATGACAAAGACTCCGTTTACTGGACATGGAGTAAGAGCGAGCGAGCTCTTGGGACTCGTACACAGTGACGTGTGCGGTCCAATGTCTACACATGCTCGAAGCGGCTATTCTTACTTCATTACTTTTACGGATGACTTCTCAAGGTACGGTTATGTCTTCTTAATGAAACATAAGTCCGAAGCCTTTGGAAAATTCCAGGAGTATAAGAATGAAGTAGAGAAACAAACCGGCAAAAGTATCAAGATTCTAAGATCGGATCGAGGTGGAGAATACTTAAGTGCCGAATTCCTGAATTACTTAAAAGAGAATGGTATTCTCTCTCAGCTTACTCCTCCATACACTCCGCAACATAATGGTGTATCGGAGAGACGGAACCGAACCCTATTGGATATGGTTCGGTCCATGATGAGTAACGCTGAGTTACCGCGATCATTCTGGGGATATGCACTAGAAGCAGCTGCGTATCTCTTGAACAAGGCTCCCACCAAGACTGTGCCTACCACCCCATATCAGATGTGGACTGGGAAGAAACCCTGTCTTAAGTATCTTAAAGTATGGGGATGTCCAGCTTTTGTAAAAAAGCAGCATGCGGACAAGCTTGAGGCACGTTCAGTACAATGTAAGTTTGTGGGATACCCAAGGAACTCCAGGGGGTATCTTTTCTATTCCGCTGAGGAACAAAAGGTTTTTGTTTCTCAGCATGCCCGCTTCTTGGAAACTGAGTTTTTGGAAACCCAGATAAGTGGGAGCACAATAGAACTGGAAGAAGTTCCAGAACCACAGACTATTACTGAAAGCTTAGTGGAACCAGAAGGTTCAAAAGAACAGGACATTCCTACGCCGCTCCGCAGGAGTAGTAGGCAGACTCATCCGCCCGAGAGATACTATGGTTTTCTCATAGACGGGGATAGAGAGGATTGCATCATAGATTATGATGAGCCTACTAGCTTCCAGCAGGCCGTTCAGAGCGTTGACTCAGTGAAATGGCTGGATGCAATGCGGACCGAAATGGAGTCCATGTACACCAACAAAGTATGGACGTTGGACATTGCTCCAGACGGGGTAAAACCCGTAGGATGCAAGTGGATCTTCAAAAGGAAGATTGGTGTAGATGGACAGGTTGAGACCTATAAAGCTAGGCTGGTAGCAAAGGGTTTTCGTCAAAGACCTGGCTTGGACTATGACGAAACCTTTTCTCCAGTAGCCATGCTGAAATCCATTCGGATCCTTCTTGCCATTGCTGCCTTCCACGATTATGAGATCTGGCAAATGGACGTAAAGACCGCTTTTCTAAATGGAAATTTAGAGGAGTGTGTCTATATGGACCAACCAGAGGGTTTCATTTAGAGTGGGAGCAGCGGAAAGGTGTGCAAGTTGCTTAAGTCCATCTATGGACTAAAGCAGGCATCGCGGAGTTGGAACATCTGCTTTGATGAGACGGTCAAAGAATTTGGCTTTATCAAAAATCCAGATGAACCATGCATCTATAGTAGATTTGTAGCGAGAACTGTAGTATTCCTCGTTTTATACGTGGATGACATTCTCTTAATAGGAAATGACATTCCTATGCTACAATCTGTCAAGGGGTTCTTGTCACACAGGTTCTCCATGAAAGACCTGGGTGATGCCTCATACATCCTGGGGATCCGGATCCATCGTGATAGATCCAAGAGGATATTAGGACTTTCACAGTCCAGGTACATCGACACCGTACTGAAAAGATTCAGTATGGAAGATTCCAAGCGCGGTAACCTACCGGCTTGTCACGGGATCACCCTCTCTAAAGAGATGTCTCCCAAGACTGATTTGGAGAGGGATCGCATGTCTATTATACCCTACGCTTCTGCGGTAGGCTCTATAATGTATGCGATGTTGTGTACCAGACCGGATGTAGCTTATGCACTGAGTGTGGTAAGCCGGTATCAGTCAAACCCTGGGGAGAAACACTGGATAGCGGTAAAGAACATTCTCAAATACCTGAGAAGGACTAAGGAGATGTTCTTGGTGTATGGCGGAAAAGACCTCCAGATCGAGGCCTTTGCTGACTCCAGCTTCCAGAGTGACAAGGATGATTCCAAGTCCATGTTGGGGTTTGTCTTTACCCTCAATGGAGGGGTGGTGTGTTGGAAGAGTTCCAAACAGGAAACCGTTGCAGACTCGACGATGGAAGCGGAATACATCGCTGCATCTGATGCCGCAAAAGAAGCTGTCTGGATGGGGAAGTTCTTGAAAGAACTTCAGGTGGTTCCGTCCATTGTTGATCCAATACCTCTGTATTGCGACAACAACGGGGCTATAGCTTTAGCAAAGGAACCCAGGTCCCATCAGAGATCCACGCACATCTTGAGGCGGTATCACCTGATCAGGGAGATCGTAGATCGCCAGGAGATCGAGGTTCGGAGAGTCGCTTCAGAAGATAACACTGCAGATCCATTCACCAAGGCCCTGCCCCAGACTCAGTTCGAGCGGCTGATCGAGATGATAGGTTTTCGATACGCCAGTACATGGCCTTAGTGCAAGTGGGAGATTGTTAGTGTATATGCCCTAGAGGCCATTACTGTATCATACTAGTTTGTATATTACTTAATGGAAGCTTGGGATATTCACCTTGTATATACAATCTTGCTCAAAATAGTAGTATGCTACTTGGTTTGTTTCTACTTCAATGTGTACATGTGTTTATTTTTGTATATCGCCTATACACATTAGTGGAGCCCTTAGGATCTTTGCTTGATTACCGGCGATGTGATGGCCGTCACACTAGTGGGGCTGGGTAATCTATAAGCACATCCTTATGCAGGTCCCTGGTCGCAGGACTATCGAGACAGGGCATCGATACTCCGGAGTAGACCAGCGCATGCGCTTCTCATCCCAGTGTGGGAGACGGTCTGTCCCACAGCCGTCAGTACGTCGTACTTGAGATAGTATGCGGGTGCTCGTTAGGTTACGGGTACACTGGACAAGACTCGTCGGGAACTGACTAGTTGGTATTATACCTATCGTCAGTTATCAGTTCCCAGGTGACATGAGTACAGCTTAGTCCGCTGACTTGACACTGTCACTTCGCCTCGAGTGTGTTCCCACTGCACTTTGATTACTACCCTACCACGGCTCAAAGGAGTCGTGCAAACAGGTAGTAGTTGGGTGCAGTCCCGAAGCACTTGGAGGCAGTGACGGTTAGACATGATTCGTCTCTCCCGGTATTGGGGGTTGACATCGCGCTGTGTCTAGGAGAGCCATTACACGAGTAGTCCCTGGCCAGGGCAAACGAGATATACTGGTAGGCTTCCGGTGTTATCTCAGGGTGTTTTGGGCTTCACTCCGACACGACTTGTACCGCTATTGGGGGACTGACGTTTACCGTCCCCTAGGCCCGCCATGCGATGTATCAGACGAACAGACCGAACTGTACGGAGAATGTCACATTCAGGCTCAGTAGGAGTTCAGATGGGTTTCGCCTCGTCGGTCTTCTTGTCGGCATTACCTGGGGACCGTTACGCACAGCCAGTGCCGCTTGCGGTCTGTGGTTAAACCCACTGCCAGCGTAGTGTAGAGTCTTTAGAGTCCCACACAGAAAGCTTTTCGCCTTTAGGTAAAAGAGTAGAGGTCGCATGGTTTTGCGACAGGTCGCATGGTTTTGCGACAGCGTCCGGTCACATTCGTGCACTTGTGCACGTACAGTGTCCGGACAGTTTACACTAGCGGGTTTTGGTTTAAGCCAGATCCTAGTATACCTTTTGGGATTGGATTTATCCAGTATGCATTCGTGTTCCTCGGAACACGGATGCGGGTGTGTATGCACAGTTGACGGGGAGACAGAGGCAGCGGATTCTCATTAGGGTTGTTGACAGTTGACCGTTGACTATTGACTTTTTGCTCAACCCTAATGAGAATATGATATGTGATTAACTATTATATTAATTAAGTATTATGGTGACATGGTTGTTGACTTTTGTTGACTTGTTGACTTTGTTGACCGGTTGACTAGGCTTGACTAGTTGACCATCATGATAACCATAGCCATCATTTCATGGCAAAGACTTTTGCTTGCTTGCTCATTTGTGCAAAATGAGTGCATGAAATGATATGGTTATGGTTGCTTCAACCATCACATAACACTTGATTTGGTATAATGAGTTATGATGGTTTTGGATTATGAGAGGGTGAAAGACAAAAGACTTGCTCATTCTTTCTTGCTCATTCTCTCTCTTGTTCTTGAGCTCTCTTGCTCTTGCTTTCACCCTCTTCCTCTTGCTCCCTCTCTTGACTCAATGGTTCACATATCTCATGAGTTGAGAATCAAGAACCATAGATAAAATCCCATACAAACTCTTCTCTACTCATTCTAGTTCACAAGGTTTAGCAAACCGAGTGAACTAGTTTCTTCAAAGTTCGAAGAAGGAGCCAAAGGTTGGAGCTTTCAGGTGGATCTATCTTCGGCGTATGGAGACGACGGGAAGAAGCCAATCCGGACCACCATCGGAGCTTGAAGACGAAGGAGTTCAAGACAAGCAAGGTATAACCCCCTAACCGAGTAGTTAGAAACTCGTAGTTAGGTTGTTAGTTAGATGTTTAACCAAGATCCGGGTTATAGGTCCATGTTACCACCTCTATAAAAATCGTTTTTTACCAAATTCCGCATGCCCGAAAGTACCGGGAGAGGTATGTAACACCCGAGCCCAATAATACTATCTATATTACTAGTTGAGGGTTATATATTGCTCATTTCCAATTATTCTGTTTTTCTGGGGTTTATTGCTAAATTTTAACCGGTTAAGTCATTTTGGCACATAACAAATTTTAACCCCTAAAATGAAATTAAAAGTGTCCATGTTGGCCTACTCGTCGCCACTAGTCGCGTGGTAGCGTCCGCGTGTCGAGATTCCGTTCCGTCTGGCTAAACGGGCAAGTTTGGACGACTACGCGCGCGTGCAAGTGTCCGACTTGGGGGCATGCATTTTAATCATTAAACACCTCTTTTCAAAATTTGGAACCCGCTTAAAATCCTATAATTTGAATTTGGAACATTTGGGCGCAACCCGGGCGCGATTTGGAAATGTTTCATTTCGCGCCAAAAAGGCCCATTTTAATTAAATATCTACAACTATATCTTATACGAATATTTTTCCTTAACCCTTAAAATCCTTTCCAAATCTCTACTGTAAAGATTCCATCTCGCTGGGCAGCCAATCGCGAGCTCCCAACCTTAGCTCGTGGGCCCCCTTCCCTTTCCCTATCTCACTCTCTCTCTTCCCTCATTCTCTCTCCCTCTAACAACTCTCTCTCTCTCATCCTCTATTTAAACCCCATGCAGCCGCCTCGCCTGCTCATCTTCATCACGAGAAAGCGCCTCTGAACCCTAACCCTAGCCCCTCGTTCTTCGCCGTCGACCTCCCCGCGACCTCGCCGTCGCCGCCCTCGCCACCGCGAGCCCAGCCGCACCTCCTACCTCCTTCCTCCGCCGATTCCCGCACCTGCACCCAACCCCGACGACGCCTCCAACCGCCGCAGGCCTCGTCGTCGACGCCGCCTCCCGTCGCCGACGACACCCGCGACTCCCTCTCACCCTCCTCGTCACTACCTCGTCATCACCTTCCTCCTCCCCTCGCCGGAACACCTTCAGTCACGCAGCCCGACCCTGCACCATCCCCGGGTCGCCGGAGAACGCGCCGTCGACCCTCGTCGACGTCACCCGCGCCACCTCCGACCACCTCCTTCTCCCCTCGACCACCAGAGCCGACCAGCCTCTCCTCCACTCGTCGCAACACCCTCTCCAGCGAACCCCGAGGCCGTTCAAGTCTTCGCAGCCGTCGTCGCTGCCTCGCCGGCGTTCCAGCGCCGTCGAGCCCGCCGGGGTCACCCTGGTATCTCTCTGTAAGCATCCTTATCTCTCCTTTGTGCAAAGTTTTTCCCCCCCGCTGATCTTGTATGTGCATCATTGTGCTAACCTCGTTGCCGTGACTTTTGCCGGAATCCGACCGTGCCGTCTTGGCGAACCCGACGCTCCAGCGAAGCCCCCTGGTCCGTGTGATCCCGTTGTTCTCTGTTGGGACTCGATCCGTGGTCCCGGGTATGTACGGGATACTAACACCTTCCTATTCTGTGCCTAACGGCATGTCTCGGTTGCCGCCGAGAATATTGTGGCCGTGGTCCCGGGTATGTACGGGATACTATTGAGTTACATCGACGATTCATCAATTGGTTTCAAAGACTATAGAGTAGAAAACCTGATAGGACAGTTTAGTCACCATTGCACATTACCCTGCTTGTTATTTCTTATTACTGCTTTATTCATGTTCATACTTGCATTGCTTATTACCATGTTTATACTATATACTTGATGTCATGACGCGCTGACGTCTGGGTTTTGCATGGCCCAGATTCCGTACCATTGTCGACGACCGAGCAGGAGTACTTCAGCCAGCAGGCTGGACTGTGAGTCCTTAGGGTTTAGTTTATTTATTTCATTTCATTTCCAGATGTGAGCCCGCATTATGGGACGTACTGTTTATTCATTGTATTGGATCATTAGCTTCCGCACTTATTGTTTATTGATTCTTGTTATTATGGATTTGGACATGTATTAGATTAGTTTTTTTTTATCTTGTTCTTGATATCCTTACAACCGTAATGTGACTGTGGATGGATACTTCCTACCCACAGGTAGCATGGTTGGCTATGTCACGTGCCCAATCTTGCGTACTTTGGGAAGCGGGGCGTGACATGGTTTTCTTGGTATCAGAGACATAGGTTAATTGGGTGATTCCTTGTAGTTGGGTATCGCACCCGATACACGAATCAGAATACCCGTGATTAGGAAACATGTCCTGCCACTTTGACCGTTTCACCATCCTTGAATCATTCTTCCGGATCATGTCGACATGCAAACTTACTTTGCATTGTCAACTCGAAAACCTGATTTCTTGTTATCCCTAGAACTTGGGCGACTTGGGTGGAGTTAAGTAATTGCGGCTATGATACCGCGGCATAGCTACAATGCAGTACTCTATTTAAGTATCTTGGAGTTCTAGCCTTGATCCACATTCAGAATCTATCATCATGCTAATGTTGGGTGTTTTGAGTTCAGGATTATGACAGGTAAGAAGTTGAAGACGTACCAGAGGCGTGTGAACGAAGCCGCCATGCTTGGAGTGATAAGAGGTATACTGGAAATCAAAGAGACAGACTGAGCTGATCCAGCAATAGCAGATTCGTTTCAGGAAGGTTTGCAGATCGTTCAGCAGTCTGTAAACAACGATGGAACTAGACCAGTCGAACGAGTAGGGACTGTAGCAGATTTCAGACTTTTGGGTCCGTCTACTTTCACTGGTCTGGAGGAGCCGTTGCCAGCCGAGCAGTGGCTAGTGACACAGAGAATTTGCTGATTGCGGCACAGATTCCAGAGGACAAAGGAGTTGATGTAGTGCGCATTCAGCTAGTGGATTACGCCCGAGAGTGATGGCTTGTGGAGGAGACCCGCTTGCCCAAGCCGATCAGTTGGGCGAAGTTTTTCTAAGAACCCCCTAGAGAAGTTCTTCCCGCAGACTGCGCAGAGGAAATGGAAGAGAAATTTATCGGACTAAGGCAGAATGGAGCAACCGTGGACGTGCATGCAGCGGAGTGGACGAGACTCAGTAGTCTCGCTGGACCTTTCACGGCCAACGATGCAGACAGCAGTTGCGATAAGGAAGCAGTTCTGTCGGGCCAGTCGAGTTTAGGGCTAGGCCGACAAACAGTGTTCTTGTGACTATGGAAGTTGATAGTAATGAAGAGCCGGCAGTTGTTCGCGACTTTATGGATGTGTTTGAAGATATATCGGGCTTACCGCCGAAGCGAGGTGTGGAGTTCGCGATTGACCTTATTCCTGGTGCAGCGCCAGTATCAAAATCTTTTATCCGATGGCACCGGTAGAATTGGAGGAAGTTAAGAAACAAGTTGGTGAATTACTCGAGAAAGGGATGGATTCGAAGCAGCAACTCACCTTGGGGAGCTCCAGTTCTTTTAGTAAAGAAGAAGGATGGCACGAGAAGGATGTGCATTGATTATCGAGAATTGAACCGGGTGACTATTAAGAACAAGTACCCGATCCCTCGCATTGGAGAACTTTTTGAGCAGCTTAGTGGCGCGAGGGTATTCTCGAAACTGGACTTGCGATCAGGATACCATCAAGTCCGAGTGAAAGCAGAAGACATTTGCAAGACGGCGTTTCGAACTCGGTATGGGCGTTTCGAACTCGGTATGGGCGTTTCGAGTATTTAGTGATGCCCTTCGGAGTGACTAATGCGCCGGCAATATTCATGGATTTGATGAACAGGATCTTTTCACCGTTCTTGGACCAGTTTATTGTGGTATTCATTGACGATATTCTGGTGTACTCGAGGAGTCCGGAGGAGCATGCTGAGCACTTAAGGATCGCACTGCAGACGCTGAGACAAGAGAAATTATTTGCGAAGATGAGTAAGTGTGAATTCTGGCTGGAAGAAGTGAAGTTTCTGGGGCATGTTGTGTCGGGCAAAGGAATCGCCGTTGATCCCGAGAAGATTACAGCAGTTCGGGATTGGCCTGTTCCAAAGAATGTTGCGGAGATAAGAAGTTTTCTTGGACTCGCCGGTTACTACAGAAGATTTGTGGAGAACTTCGCTCGTTTAGCTGAGCCGTTAACCAAGCTTACGCGTAAGGAGGTACCATTTGTTTGGACGGATGGATGTGCATTGGCCTTCGAGACGTTAAAGCAGAAGTTGATAACCGCCCCGATCCTGACCGTACCGGATAATTCAGGAGGACTGGTGATTCACAGCGACGCATCTGGAAAAGGATTGGGATGTGTTTTAATGCAGAATGGGAAAGTCGTCGCTTACGCATCGAGACAACTGAAGACTCATGAGAAGAACTATCCGACTCATGACTTAGAGCTTGCAGCCGTGATCTTCGCCCTGAAGATTTGGAGACACTACCTTTTGGGCGAGAGAGTTGAAGTCTTTACAGATCACAAGAGCTTGAAATATGTGTTCACTCAGAAGGAGTTGAACATGAGGCAACGCAGATGGTTGGAGCTGATGGCCGACTATGACCTCGATCTTAAGTACCATCCGGGAAAGGTCAACGTCGTGCCGGATGCGCTGAGCCGGTTACCAGCAATTCAGATATTGACTGCACAGAGAGAGATCATTGAGGATTTTCGGAGATTTGACTTGGAGGTTGTGCTACCACATGCTACAGGACAGTTGATGCAGTTGCAAGTACAGTCGTCCTTAGTTGAGAAGATTAAAGCGACACAATCGCAGGATCCTAGACTGCAAAAGTTTCGAGAACAGGTTGGAGCCGGACTACGAACCGATTTACTGATCCATGAAGATGGTTCGTTGAGATATGGTAGCCGTGTGTGTGTGCCAAAAGGAGATGTGCGTGAAGAGCTTATGAAGGAGGCACACAGTTCAGCTTACTCTGTACATCCAGGAGGGACAAAGATGTACCGAGATATTCGACAGCATTTCTGGTGGGAAGGTATGAAACGGGAAATTGCTCGCTTCGTGGCTAAGTGCTTGGTGTGTCAGCAAGTCAAGGCTGAACACCAAAGGGTTGCTGGTTTGTTGCAACCACTTCCGAAACCTCAGTGGAAGTGGGAACATATAACCATGGATTTCGTGACAGCTTTACCGCGGAGTCCAAAGGGCAACAATGCCGTGTGGGTGATTGTCGATCGTTTGACCAAGGCAGCTCACTTTATTCCTTTTCGGGTTGGTCAATCGACAGAGACTTTGGCAGAACGGTACATGCAAGAGATTGTAAGACTGCATGGAGTACCGGTAAGTATCGTGTCCGATCGGGACACTCGGTTCTTGTCGCACTTCTGGAGGAGTTTACAAGAAAGTTTGGGGACTCGATTGAAGTTCAGCATAGCTTATCATCCTCAGACTGATGGACAATCGGAGAGAACGATCCAGACCCTTGAAGATATGTTGAGGGCTTGCATGTTAGACTTCAAAGGTTCTTGGGAGGATCATCTACACCTGGTGGAGTTTTCGTACAACAATAGCTTCCAAGCGACTATTCAGATGGCTCCGTTTGAAGCACTGTATGGTCGTAAGTGCCGTTCACCTGTCTGTTGGGATGATGTTGGTGAACGAAGGTTACTAGGACCAGATTTGGTGGTACAGACAGTCGAGAAGGTGAATACAATCAGGAAGCATATGAAGGCAGCTCAAGACAGACAGAAAAGTTGGGCCGACACGTCAAGAAGACCTCTAGAGTTCGCCGTGGGTGATTTGGTATTCCTGAAGATATCACCGACTAGAGGGGTGATTCGCTTTGGAAGTCGGGGAAAGCTTAGTCCCCGATTCGTCGGACCCTTCGAGATATTGGAGCGTGTTGGAGAGGTAGCGTACCGTTTGGCGTTACCACAGTCATTGGCAGGAGTGCACGACGTGTTTCATGTGTCTCAACTACGGAGGTATGTTCGTGATGAGACTCATGTCTTGGATCATTCGGAGTTGACTGTGCGAGAGGACCTGACTTTTGAGGAGCGACCAGTTGAAATCAAGGATCGAAGAGAAAAGGTTCTTAAGAACAAGGTTATCCCTCTTGTGCTAGTTTCTTGGGGTAACCGATCGCATGGAGAATCCACTTGGGAGCGAGAAGACGAGATCCGACAGAAATTCCCTCACCTTTTCCAGTAGTTAGCTATCTTGTATCCTTGGAATTTCGAGGACGAAATTCTTTTGTAGTTGGGTATGATGTAACACCCGAGCCCAATAATACTATCTATATTACTAGTTGAGGGTTATATATTGCTCATTTCCAATTATTCTGTTTTTCTGGGGTTTATTGCTAAATTTTAACCGGTTAAGTCATTTTGGCACATAACAAATTTTAACCCCTAAAATGAAATTAAAAGTGTCCATGTTGGCCTACTCGTCGCCACTAGTCGCGTGGTAGCGTCCGCGTGTCGAGATTCCGTTCCGTCTGGCTAAACGGGCAAGTTTGGACGACTACGCGCGCGTGCAAGTGTCCGACTTGGGGGCATGCATTTTAATCATTAAACACCTCTTTTCAAAATTTGGAACCCGCTTAAAATCCTATAATTTGAATTTGGAACATTTGGGCGCAACCCGGGCGCGATTTGGAAATGTTTCATTTCGCGCCAAAAAGGCCCATTTTAATTAAATATCTACAACTATATCTTATACGAATATTTTTCCTTAACCCTTAAAAATCCTTTCCAAATCTCTACTGTAAAGATTCCATCTCGCTGGGCAGCCAATCGCGAGCTCCCAACCTTAGCTCGTGGGCCCCCTTCCCTTTCCCTATCTCACTCTCTCTCTTCCCTCATTCTCTCTCCCTCTAACAACTCTCTCTCTCTCATCCTCTATTTAAACCCCATGCAGCCGCCTCGCCTGCTCATCTTCATCACGAGAAAGCACCTCTGAACCCTAACCCTAGCCCCTCGTTCTTCGCCGTCGACCTCCCCGCGACCTCGCCGTCGCCGCCCTCGCCACCGCGAGCCCAGCCGCACCTCCTACCTCCTTCCTCCGCCGATTCCCGCACCTGCACCCAACCCCGACGACGCCTCCAACCGCCGCAGGCCTCGTCGTCGACGCCGCCTCCCGTCGCCGACGACACCCGCGACTCCCTCTCACCCTCCTCGTCACTACCTCGTCATCACCTTCCTCCTCCCCTCGCCGGAACACCTTCAGTCACGCAGCCCGACCCTGCACCATCCCCGGGTCGCCGGAGAACGCGCCGTCGACCCTCGTCGACGTCACCCGCGCCTCCTCCGACCACCTCCTTCTCCCCTCGACCACCAGAGCCGACCAGCCTCTCCTCCACTCGTCGCAACACCCTCTCCAGCGAACCCCGAGGCCGTTCAAGTCTTCGCAGCCGTCGTCGCTGCCTCGCCGGCGTTCCAGCGCCGTCGAGCCCGCCGGGGTCACCCTGGTATCTCTCTGTAAGCATCCTTATCTCTCCTTTGTGCAAAGTTTTTCCCCCCCGCTGATCTTGTATGTGCATCATTGTGCTAACCTCGTTGCCGTGACTTTTGCCGGAATCCGACCGTGCCGTCTTGGCGAACCCGACGCTCCAGCGAAGCCCTCTGGTCCGTGTGATCCCGTTGTTCTCTGTTGGGACTCGATCCGTGGTCCCGGGTATGTACGGGATACTAACACCTTCCTATTCTGTGCCTAACGGCATGTCTCGGTTGCCGCCGAGAATATTGTGGCCGTGGTCCCGGGTATGTACGGGATACTATTGAGTTACATCGACGATTCATCAATTGGTTTCAAAGACTATAGAGTAGAAAACCTGATAGGACAATTTAGTCACCATTGCACATTACCCTGCTTGTTATTTCTTATTACTGCTTTATTCATGTTCATACTTGCATTGCTTATTACCATGTTTATACTATATACTTGATGTCATGATGCGCTGACGTCTGGGTTTTGCATGGCCCAGATTCCGTACCATTGTCGACGACCGAGCAGGAGTACTTCAGCCAGCAGGCTGGACTGTGAGTCCTTAGGGTTTAGTTTATTTATTTCATTTCATTTCCAGATGTGAGCCCGCATTATGGGACGTACTGTTTATTCATTGTATTGGATCATTAGCTTCCGCACTTATTGTTTATTGATTCTTGTTATTATGGATTTGGACATGTATTAGATTAGTTTTTTTTTATCTTGTTCTTGATATCCTTACAACCGTAATGTGACTGTGGATGGATACTTCCTACCCACAGGTAGCATGGTTGGCTATGTCACGTGCCCAATCTTGCGTACTTTGGGAAGCGGGGCGTGACAAGGTAGCATGGACTTACACAAAGACGCTAAGCCCAAACGCCCCAAGTCTGGGGGCATGGTGGTGCACACCGTATACATGGCTTCTGGAAAGGAGAAAAGCCGTGCTTTGACGGGTCACCGACCGCTCACCCGATCCGTGACGAAAACCCAGGAGCAGCAACAGAAGCTTCAGGAGATGATGATTGCAATGGCCGCACTCACCGGGCCAAAAGAAAGCCCGGAGGCATCATCAGAGTAGCGTCACGAACAAGAAACTGATGCTGACTTCTTACGCAGAGTCCTCGAAAAGAAGGACAGAGAAGCCGCAGAGCAAGCGGCTAACATAAAGCAAATGGCGCTCCTCTTCCAAGATATGGTAGGGATGATGCTACAGCCGAACCCTCCAGTTGAAGACCCTCCGATCATTACTGAAGACGATAGAGGAGAGACATCTAATCCTCCTCCGACTCTTTCAACAGCTAAAGATGAAACCATTTCCAAGGCTGCGCTGGATGACTATATAGCTCATCAAATACGGGCTCATCAAGTGAATGAAGCGGCTGCGCAAATTGTTAGAACTGGACGACCCTATCCGGGCTGGTATGACCAAATCAGTTACCCGCCGGGATATACGATCCCTAAGTTCTACGTATATAAAGGGACAAGGAACCCACATCAGCATGTCGCTCAATTCAGGGCCTTATGCGGCAATACTGAAGGCGATGACAGACTGTTGCTTCGACAATTTGTCGGCAGCTTAGCGGAAACGGCATTCGAATGGTATTCGGAGCTACCTAACGACTCTGTCAAAACATTTGCGGAGATGGAGTTGCTGTTTACACAAAGATTCGCGAGTGCTAGTGAACGCACCACGATAACAGCACTGATCAATGCCAGGATAAGGCCAGGCGAAACGTGGGTTCAATACGCAACACGATGGCGGAATCTGTGGTCAAAATGCGAACAGCGGATCGAAGAAGCACCTGCGGTAGGTATGTTCGTGGGCACTCTTGATCCGCAAGCAACCATCTCGCAATTCATGATGTTCTTCAAGCCAACTACTTTCCAGGCCTTGATTGACAAGTTGGCCCAAATGGATCAGATGGATCATGGATCATCTCCTTCAAAGACGGATCCTCGGAATGAAAAGGGGAAAGGAAAAGCAACTTTCATCGCCAATACTCAACAACAGCCGAGCAACTTAAAACCGGTTGTCCGCCAAAGCAACGTACGTCCACGCCCATCCCTCGAGGAGAGACTGGGACGTCCTTATTCGTTTCCTCAGGATAAAACAAGGAGACTGTTTGAGCTGGCAGTGCGCAACAGACCCATCCATCTGCCGAATCCAAAACGTCCGTTGCAGCCAGGCGATGTCAACGATCTTAATTACTGCCCTTACCACCAAGCGATAAGCCATCCAATCGAAGATTGCTTCGTCTTTAAGAGATGGATCGAAGATCAGTACCAACAAGGCAAGTTCGCGTTATCCGAAAACTGGAAGGTGAACCCGCCACAGCCTCACACTCCTAAGAAAACAAACACACTGTGGGCAACATGCTCTTTTGTTGAGGAAACTCCATGGGAGGTGGCTCTTTCGGCCAAGACCAAAAGGATGCTAAATGATCTTCAGACGTGCCCGGCGATTATATGGAAGAACCCGTTGGAACCTGAGATCATCAAGAGGATGCTGAAGCCGCGCCCAATTCCAAATATTGGTGGTGATAGCCAAAGCATTCACACCCAGCCGTCGAAATCTTCGAAAAAGAAGGAGAAATCCAAGAAGCCCGTGAAGCCTGGCAACAAGAGCACGGATTTGCAGAAACAGATTGACACGCTGGAAGAGTATAACCAGAAGGCGCAGATTCCAATCACGCTCCAAGAGTTTCTCAGCCACGTCCTCGAGGATGAAAACGATGGAGAAGACTCATCAGATGAATCTGAGGACTACGTAGCAAGTTGTCATGTGATCTATCACTCCTTGATAGATGATAAAGAGGCTCCTTACACCGAGAAACCGGGGGCGGATCCTGAACCAGAACTTCTGTGGCCGTCAGACGAGATGATCGATGCCTTCCTGAATGAGATTCGTCTGAAAAGTAAAGCCGACCGGGAACGTGAGATGACCATATTTGAAAAAGCCAAACGCCGGCGACTGGACAAAAGGGTCGAAACACTCCCACCAGATCAAAGTACATCCGCTGCAAATGAAAGCAGGATCAAGACAAGGAAACGATTCGCCAAAGCCATATCAATGGGGATGAGGCCGCCCTCTTTCAGAGAAAATTCTCCTGGTGGTATACATTTTGATGAAACGGACGTACACCCTAACTTCTGCTTATATCATCAGAGGATCGCACATTCTACTGAAGACTGCAACTCCTTTAAGTGTTGGTGGCAAGGATATGTCGCTCATAGACAACACGTCAATAGAATAAAGCGGGAAGCTCGTAGACAGCGAAAAAATATGACAGATGAGCATAAAAGAGTTGCCGGCAATTGTCATAGGGACGAGCCCGGGGGATCACGAGTTCTCACCTTTGGAAGCGATTCTGATGAAGAAGCCGCCCTCGACCCTCTCTTCAAGGAATTCATTTCTAAAACAAAAGAATTGGAGAGTTGCGAGAACGTTCGGCCGTACAATCTCACGCTACCCGGAAAGAATCTCGGACCCGCAAACGACGGAGCAAATGAAATGAGAAAGGAAAAGGAAAAAACGGCCTTTGTTGCCAACACTCAACAACAGCCGAGTAATCCGAGACCGTTTTGTCGTCAAAACAACAAGCCGCGATACCTCAATGAGAAGTTGAAACGTCCTTACTCGTTTCCCAAAGATAAAACAAAGAAATTGTTCGAACTAGCAGTGCGCAGCGGGCTCATCACTCTGCCAGATCCAAAACGTCCATTGCAACCAGGTGACGTTAACAATCCTAACTATTATCCCTACCACAGAGTAATGGGTCACCCACTCGAAAATTGCTACGTCTTCAAAAACTGGGTTGAAGACCAATACCAACAAAGAAAGTTCGCGCTGCCCGAAAAGTGGAAAGTAAACCCGCCACAACCACATGCTCCGAGAAAGATAGATATGCCGGGGGCATCATGCTCAGTCATAGAGAAAGCCCCGTAGACCGAAAAGTCAGTAAACTAGAGATGCGTCTCAAATACAGTGACGGCGGACCGAAACGTCCTTAAACTAACGGCGGACCGCAATGTCCTAAAACTTACAAATGACCGAAACGTCGTTAAACTACTCCCAACCCACAGCATCTTCAGGCTGACGTACCAAAAAAAAAAAAACGGTATGTCCACAAGCAAAATGGGCACGGATGAAAACCCGAAAGGGCTCCGTGAGTAAAAACAGCAGGGCTACCGGCTAGTGTTTGTGAAAACCAGAAAGGGCGCGACCTCGTTTAAAAAAAAAAAAGAGAAAAAAAAATGGTATGTCCACAAGCAAAATGGGCACGGATGAAAACCCGAAAGGGCTCCGTGAGTAAAAACAGCATGGCTACCGGCGAGTGTTCGTGAAAACCCGAAAGGGCGCGACCTCGTTAAAAAAAAAAACGGTATGTCCACAAGCAAAATGAGCACGGATGAAAACCCGCAAGGGCTTCGTGAGTAAAAATAGCAGGGCTACCGGCGAGTGTTTATGAAAACCCGAAAGGGCGCAACCTCGTTAAAAGACACTTATAGGGTCCTCTCGACCTTGTAAGGAGAAACCACCCGCGTGAGATCCTTACGACTCACAAGGGAGCAACACACTTAGGGATCCTCACGATTCCTAAGGAGAAATTACACTTACGAGATCCTCACGACTCGTAAGGATAACTCTCTTATGGGACCCTCACGGCTCATAAGATTTGAAAGTCTTAAGTTACAGAGACCTGAACCTGTTCTTAAGCAACCCCCACAACCCTCGATATGGCCCTACAAATGGCTCATATTGACCCTTGTATACAATCCACGGGCACGAATAAATATTTCCCCAACAAAGTCCCATCCGTGACTAGGGATATGCTTGTACAACAAACAACACTTGTAAGTCCTCTCGACTTATAAGGAGAAAACCCTTTTTGTAAGATCCTTACGACTTACAAGAGAACATGCACTTAGGAATCCTCATGATTCCCAAGGAGAAAACACACCTACAAGATCCTCACGACTTGTAGGGAGAAATACCTTTGTGAGACCCTTACGGCTCATGAAGTCAAAAGCCTTAGTCGGCAGGACCCTTAACCCTGTTTACTAAGCCACCTTTGTTCAACATCGACAGAGGCAAATGATGATTCGCTCCTGGCAATATCCCAGTTGCAGCGATGCTGATGCCTAAACCGGTATCAAATTCCAAGCCCTTTCAAGGCAAATTATGATTCGCTCCTGGCAATATCCCAGTTGCAGCGATGCTGATGCCTAAATCGGTATCAAATTCCAAGTCCTTTGACGGCAAATGATGATTCACTCCTGGTAATATTCCAGTCGCAGCGATACTGATGCCAAGATTGGTATCAGATCCCAAATTCCCTACTCGCGAAAAAAAGAATCAGCAAGTAAAAATGTATGCATACAAAATAGCCGAAATGATTGGGCAACTCGCAATAAAAAAACAGCGAGTAAAAATAAAATAAATAGCCGAAATGATGGGGCAACTTGCAAACAGAATCAGCAAGTAAAAATGTATGCATACAAAATAGCCGAAATGATTGGGCAACTCGCAATAAAAAACAGCGAGTAAAAATAAAATAAATAGCCGAAATGGTTGGGCAACTCGCAATAAAAAACAGCGAGTAAAAATAAAATAAATAGCCGAAATGATTGGGCACCGCGAAAAATAGCCGAAATGATTGGGCAATCGCGACCTTCGGGATATAAAAGTTGAAATGATAGAGCATCGCGGAAAGAATAAAAAAATGATGAAAGAATGAAACTTTTTGCCCTACAGATGAGATCACATCGATCCCTGTATACAATCCAGGGGCACAGATAAAGAGGGAACCATACCTTCCCAACAGGCTCCATCAGAAAGCGAAGCCAAATCTCGACGGTTCATAGATAACCTAGAGACAATCTCGACATCTGTCGCAATATTGCAGACACAATGCCAACAAATGAAGTAAAGGAAAATCCCTAGCTTTAGGGTCTCGGCGTCAACATCGACAACTTAGAGATCACCAATTGTGTTTCTCCTCACTCCAACTAGATGCAGACATGACGTCAACAACCGACCTCAGAATCGCAACGAAATGGAACCATGGCAAAGTTCCTAGTCCCAAATCTCAACGGCCACACCTACAGCCTGGAGACCAACAACGGTGTGCTTCCTCATTCCAGCAGCACAAAGATGTTACACCATCAAGCGAAGCGATGGCAAAATCCCAACTCCGCCTTAGCATTCGTCTCGTTACAGCAGACGCAATGTTAACAACGGCGTTCCTTCGCAGTCCAGCAGGATGTACATGCAAAGTTAATAAAAGACCCCATGGTCAGCAAAGCGGAGTGATGGCAAAATCCCAGCTCCACCTCAACAATCATCTCGTCACAGCGGACACATCATCAAGCAAAGCGGAACAGCAGCAACTCCCAGTTCCATGTCTCGACGATGTACTCCCACAGAGAGTCAAATTCCAACTCCGTGAAATGCGGATATAATCAACAAAATTCCTGGTTACGTGGAACGCGGATAACGTCACTCTTTGACCCCGTGGAAAACGTCCAGAGCGGATCCTGGTCCTCGCAGAGCACGGCAGTGAACCCGTGCGAAGCATCCAGAGCGGAGCCTAGTCCTCGCCTAACGCGGCAGTGAACCCGTGTGAAGCATCTAGTGCAAAATTCCTGGTTACGTGGAACGCGGATAACGCCACTCTTTGACCCCGTGGAAAACGTCCAGAGCGGATCCTGGTCCTCGCAGAACACGGCAGTGAACCCGTGCGAAGCATCCAGAGCGGAGCCTAGTCCTCGCCTAACGCGGCAGTGAACCCGTGTGAAGAATCTAGAGAAAAATTCCTGGTTACGTGGAACGCGGATAACGTCACTCTTTGACCCCGTGGAAAACGTCCAGAGCGGATCCTGGTCCTCGCAGAGCACGGCAGTGAACCCGTGCGAAGCATCCAGAGCGGAGCCTAGTCCTCGCCTAACACGGCAGTGAACCCGTGTGAAGCATCTAGAGCAAAATTCCTGGTCACGTGGAACGCGGACAACGTCACTCTTCGACCCCGTGGGAAACGTCCAGAGCGGATCCTGGTCCTCACACCAACATGGAGTGATCACCACCGCGACATTCGTCTCGATACAGCAGACGCGATACCAGCAAACGAAGCGAAGGCCAAATTCCTAGCTTCAGGGTCTTGACGGCAAGTCATATAAAGCCTGAAAGACAATCGGAGATCATCCCACACCAGCACGGAGTGGTCACCACCTCGACGTTCGTCTCGATACAGCAGATGAAATGTCACCCCAGCGTTCTTCCCCCAGCAGGATTCGGAAGCGACAAAGCAAACGAAGCGAAGGCCAAATTCCTAGCTTCAACGTCTTGACGGATCCAAACACGCCAAAGAAAACGAAGCGAAGGCCAAATTCCTAGTTTCAGGGTCTTAACGGTAAGTCATATAAAACCGGAAAGACAATCAGAGATCATCTCACACCAACATGGAGTGATCACCACCTCGACGTTCGTCTCGACACAGCAGACGCAACATCACCGAAAGGAGTCACGGCAAAATCCCTGGTTCCAGACCTCGACGGTTCACCAGCAACCTAGAGACAACCGTGACATTCGTCTCGATACAGAGGACGCAATGCCAGCAAACGAAGCGAAGGTCAAATTCCTAGCTTCAACGTCTTAACGGCAAGTCATATAAAGCCTGAAAGACCATCAGAGATCATCCCACACCAGCGTGGAGTGGTCACCACCTCGACGTTCGTCTCGATACAGCAGACGAGATGTCACGACAGCGTTCTTCCTCCAACAGGATTCGCACATGACAAAGCAAACGAAGCGAAGGCCAAATTCCTAGCTTCAACGTCTTAACGGCAAGTCATATAAAGCCTGAGAGACAATCGGAGATCATCTCGAACCAATGCGGAGTAGTCACCACCTCGACGTTCGTCTCGATACAGCAGACGCAACATCACCAAAAGGAGCCACGGCAAAATCCCTAGTTCCAAACCTCGACGGTTCACCAGCAACCTAGAGACAACCGCGACATTCGTCTCGATACAGAGGACGCAATGCCAGCAAAACGAAGCAAAGGCCAAATTCCTAGCTTCAGGGTCTTAACGGCAAGTCATATAAAGCCTGAAAGACTATCGGAGATCATCCCACACCAGCGCGGAGTGGTTATGACTCATCGGGGCTCTCCAAAATGAGCCTAACCTCAAGTAAAAAGCGGCATGGCAAATTCCTAACGCTTGCTCTTCCGACGGTCAAACTGCCAAGGAGGATTGCTTGAAGACGTCTTGTCCAGACCCCGAAGGGATCAGAGACACGGCAGTCGCAGGGCTACTCGAACAGCATGATTGCCTATCGAGGAATATATCAGCTCATGCGACGGTACGACGGCCAAAACCCTAAGTACCACAGACCCTAACGGACTTCTGTTGTAAAGAGCAGAGGTTAACTGTGACATTAAGATATTCTTGCGAGATCTGCTCGATCCGTTTCGACTCGTGAGGAAATTGATGTCTTTGCGAGAACTTCTCGATTCGTCTCGACTCGTGAGATAAAGCCTTAGGCAATAGGGATTAAAAAACCTGTTTCCTAAGCACTGGGACCCTGCAAGTCGGCCCAAAACGGTCTCTTACATACTATCCACGGGTCACACTCTCCAAAGTCGAATCTCGACAAGGAGGGAAACAACCGCTTACAGGTCCTCTCGACTCGTAAGAGGGAAAACTCTCTTATAGGATCCTTACGACTTATAAGAGAAAACACACTTAGGAATCCTCACGACTCCTAAGGAGAAAATACACCTACGAGATCCTCACGACTCGTAGGGAGAAAAGTCTTTATGAGACCCTCACGGCTCGTAAAGTTGAAAAGTCTTAGGTGGCAGATCTTACCCCTGTCTCCCAAGCCATCACTGCCCTGCAAAGAGGTCAAGATGGACCATCTATGAGCCACACTTGCCAAAGCTACATGCCACTGAAATGGAGAAGCTCATGAGCATATAAACTACTTCACGCCAGAGTAAGACATACAGAAATAGAAGGGTGCGGCTCATGGAGTTAAGAGTTTGGAACTATATCTCTTAAAAGTCGAGATTTAAGTCAATGATAAATGACGACGCTTGTGTCCGCTCGTTATCTTCTCAGATCAAGATCCTGAAAGTTATATACCAACTCGAAACTTGTCATACGCTATGCATAACTCTGCACTACTTCACCCACGTACATACTTACGTGGACAAAGTAGTGGAGGGCATTTGTTCCTGCCAAAAATTTCTGTGCAAAAGAGTCCAAGGTATCAAATGGCAGCGATATGCTTAAGGAAATGCGAACCAGTATCTTCCGGGCTGTTTTTTTGACAAACCCCCGAATGAGAAATAGATAAATTCTGATGGTATCGAAAGCGGCTCGAAAAACCCTTCGATTTGATATATTATGGGCCCCGTAATTCATCCGGGATCAAAAGTTATAAGGAATTACGTATCCACACGTGATGGACTTTTAAGAACCCGCTGGAGGAGTTAAAAAATATAATAAAAACTCAGAAAAGACCCCAATGGGGCATCACGTGCTCACACGTGACCATGGGTCACGTGCAGACACGTGATGGGCTTTTAAGGCCTCTAAAATAATGAATAGAGTTAAATTCTAAAATCTGTTCCCTGATTAAAAATCAGGAATCACGTGCTCACACGTGACCAATGGTCACGTGTTGACACGTGATGGTTAAAATTGAAGCGTAAACAAACAGCTGAA
Source organism: Agapanthus africanus (assembly GCA_030015575.1). Taxonomy (NCBI): domain Eukaryota; kingdom Viridiplantae; phylum Streptophyta; class Magnoliopsida; order Asparagales; family Amaryllidaceae; genus Agapanthus; species Agapanthus africanus. Next base: position 941,184,902 of record CM057338.1, on the reverse strand, counting down.
GGAAATACCTCAATGAGGTGTCACGTGCTCACACGTGACCAATGGTCACGTGTTGACACGTGATGATTACAACTGAAGCGTAAGCAAACACTGAGAAAATGACTCAATTGGGGGTCACGTGGCAACACGTGACTGGCTGTAAAAGCCATGCTGTTCAACAGAATTAAATTAAAAAAAAAGATCATTTAAATCTTTCGAAATAGAATTAAAATTCTAAAAGCTTCTAAATCTTTCCAAATGGAAAAGGATTATGGGGACCGTTGGATTAAAAATCTGAGGGTGATTAAAAATCACCAATTTATGGAATAATCTTGTACTTGGAAAGATTTCCCCCCTAAATCTGACCGAGATAACAAAGGGATATCTTTGGATTTAAAATCCAATGGTGAATAAAATTCACTTAACAATCTAAAGGCCCAGATTAATGATAAATATAAATCAAATCTCTCAACATACAAATCAAATCTCTCAATGAGAGATTTACTAAGCAAATTGATTCTTTTTCTTCTTCTATAAATAGGAGCAAAGAAGAGAAGAGGGGGATCTACCTGGGAGAGAGAAGAGACAGAGAGAGGAGAATTTAATTCTCTGCAAAAGAAAAACCCTAGGTGAGAAAAGGGAAAAGATTAACTTCAAAAAAGAGAATTTAATTCTCAAAATTCAAGAGTTTAACTCTTATAAAAAAAAAAGAAGAACTTAGTTCTTCTTCTGGTTGAAGATCTGTACAGAGCACATCTCCCCATAGGATGAGAATTTAATTCTCATCGGGTTGAGATCCGGCCATGCAGATCCTAAATTTAGAAGGGGAATTGAGTTTTGAGAATTTAATTCTCCTAAAACAAAACTAGGGTTTAACCCTAATCAAGAATTTAATTCTTTTACATATCTGGGAATTTAATTCCTTTGAAAAGAAATCAGGGTTTTATCCTAAATAAGAATTTAATTCTTTCGCGATAGGAATTTAATTCCTCCAAAATCATAATTAAGGTTTAACCCTACAAAGAATTCAATTCTTAAAAGATCTCTGTTCATGAAAAGAACTAGGGTCACGTGCCCCCACGTGACCCTTGAAAAGATCCCCTGCAAAGAACTTTGAAGCATCACCCCACGTGCTCCCACGTGACTCCCAAAACGCAGAAAGAAAAAGCAAAGGAAATGAAAGCTTTGGGCACTCTCACGTGTTATCGCGTGACCCCTCAGCAAATGCTTTAACAATTGGCGCACAGATCCCTATCACGTGCCAACACGTGATGCTCTAAGATAAAAATAAAAGTGTTTAACACTTATTCGCGGATTTGAGGATAAACCAAAAGAAGATCTGGCTCCATATTTAGGGCGCCCTCACGTGTCCCCACGTGACCCCTAACGAATCCCTTTAATATCGAATGGATGGATGCCTATCACGTGCCCACACGTGATGGCCAGGAAATTAAAGGTGTTAAATACTTACCTGCAGAATAAAATAAGGGAAATCAGGGCGCTCTCACTTGTCCGCACGTGACCCCTCCGTCCTTAGTGTTTAACACTAATTGGAAAACTCTATCTGCAGTGTTTAACACTGATTTTCTTAGTGTTTAACACTAATTTGGAAAACTCTATTTGCAGTGTTTAACACCGATTTTCTTAGTGATTAACACTAATGTGGAAACTTTGTTCCCGGTGTTTAACACTGATTTGCTTTAGTGTTTAACACTAATTTGAAATCTATGCTACCGGTGTTTAACACTGATTTGCTTTAGTGTTTAACACTAATTTGAAAGCCCCGTTGCTAGTGTTAAACACTAACTTGCTAATCTTAATTCCAGTGTTCAACACTGTTGGTCTTTAGTGTTTAACTCTAGCTTTAGCCCAATTGGCTAAGTTTCTAGAGGCAAAGCCTCTCCTTCAATGAGCCAACGAAGGGCCAATATTTCAAACATAATTGGACTTAGCCCAAACTGGCCATAAGTCCTCAAATCATCTTGAACTGAGCACATCTGCTCTTTCAATCAATTCATTGGTTCAAGGGTACATCTCTGAACTCCTCTGATATTTGTCGTTGTAATCCTTCAACGTCTTCAGAGAGGTGACGGGTCCCGACAACCACACATCAACACGGACTGTGGGGTCCTTAAACTCATGGACTTATGCGTCCTTAAACCAAGATACGGACTGTGGGGTCCTTAAACCCGCGGACTTATGCGTCCTTAAACTAACGGACTAATGCGTCCTTAAACACACCCATATGGACTGTAGGGTCCTTAAACCCATGGACTTATGCGTCCTTAAACTACCAATGGACCACCACGTCCCTAAACTGGCGATGGACCACTATGTCCTTAAACTGGTATTGGACCACCATGTCCCTAAACTGGCAATGGACCATCATGTCCCTAAACTGGAACAATAGAGCCCCCAAATGCTCTTTTGTCGGATCTAAACGATCCTGTTAAGTCGATCTTAGTCCCAAACTGGACTAACGTATCCTTAACAACCGTTTAAGTTGATCTTAGCCTTAAATATGGCTAACGTATCCTTAAAAACTTCAAACAGATTTTAGTCCCAAATTGGACTATAGATCTCCCAACCAACTTTGGTTCAAGGGTACATCTCTGAACTCCTCTGACATCTGTCGTTGTAATCCTTCAACGTCGTCAAAGAGGTGACGGGTCCCGACGGCCATACATTTAATGGACCACTATGTCCCTAAACTGGAACAATAGAGCCCCCCCAAATGCTCTTTTGTCAGATCTAAACGATCCCGTTAAGTTGATCTTAGTCTCAAATTAGACTAACGTATCCTTAACAAACGTTTGAGTTGATCTTAGCCTCAAATATGGCTAACGTATCCTTAAACCCAAACCCCAAACCCAAATCTAAGAAAATACGGATTTGGACTAATCCACGTCCTACGGGCGACGACATAACTCAGTCTCCGTATACAATCCACGGGCAACCACAAACAAAACAAACACCCACGACACGAAGTGACCATCTGGAGAAGGTGAAAGTTGTTACCGCAATGCGGTAGCGTAATTAACTGCAGGGGCTTGCGCCTGCAGGGAAGAGCGTCCCCACAATCAAAAACCCCTCAAACGAGGGGGAATCTGACGAAGTCTGCTACATCGGCCGCATCCGTTTAAACCTTCGATTTATGGTGCCATAAATCAACTTGGCATCTTCGGAGAGGTGAACGGATAGCACCAATTAGCATCTGTCCCGAATCTCAGTGCCAAGACATCGCAGTCTTGTGCGCCGCCTTTCGGTGGGGAACAGAGACATATCTTACTGACTGAGCATGGTAAACTCAGCATCATACTCATCTACGGATTTGGTCCACATCGAACCCTGTTGTAGATGGATGAATTGTTGTTCCATGTCGAATCTGGCAGTCTCACGGAAGTACTTCGCATCGAACATATCGCGGAATGTCCTCCATTCGGTAGGTTGGTCAAAACGGCTTTCTTCCGCCTTCCACCAGACCCGTGCATTGTCTGTGAGCTGCAGCTTTGCAACTCGAACCCAAGTGATCTATGGCACTTGTGCCGCTGCCAGGTCATCTTTAATGCTTTAAGCCCACTCCTCAGCTTCCAGAGGGCTCTCTTTTTCTGAGAATTGCTTGGGGTGCAAAGCCCGGAATTGCTTTACCCCCGAGGCTTCCGCTTCTGGGCGGTTCATCAACATAGTAGTCTGCTGCTGCTGTCCCTCCAGGAGGCCGCGGATCGCCTCAAGTAATACCGTCTGCTCATTGATCGGAGCAGCGACGGTAGGTGTAAACGGTAGAGGTGGTGGAGTGTTGTTGAAATTGGTGCTAGTGTTATTTGGGGAATCCATAACCTTGAAAGAAAAATTTGGGTTAGGACAGATTCAAAATATATGAAATTGGAAGATTCAAAGAATATGTAAAGAATGTTTTTAGTTGCTGGTTCTTGTGTTATATATTGTTTAGGACTTCATGCAGAATTAACCCGCATGTCCATGCAGAACTAACCTACATGTGCATACAAAGCTGACCTGCATGGGACACCAATAAAACCTGTCACGCCCCGCTTCCCGGTGTACGGGGAGAGGACGCGACAAGGCCGCTACGTATTTACTCAGAAGTAAACACGCTAAGCGTAACTAAGCAATATAAAGTAAAGTACACAAGAGACAGGAATGTAAACGAACAACAACTTTATTTATTAAACGTTCTTTTACAAGTACAACTGAAATGTAAATACATGAGTAGAAAGCGATGCCTAAACAATGGCATAACTGAAAAGAAATAAATATGTACAAGTGTCTAAAGCTCCGGGTCAAACGCAAACTGCTCCAACTCCTCAGGGCTGGGCTCGGTCTCTAAAACGTCCGAAACACCTGACAACATTCCAAAGAAGAAGAAAATGAATGCCGTCAGCTAACAATCGCTCGGTAAGTCCCAATGTGAGTAGAGATAGAATAGACAGAAAAATGATATATCTTATAATGTTTGATTATATTGTTAACGCTGTTGTTTGTAGCTTGGTACAGAAAATGCCAATGTATACGAGAGGAGTCCCACTATTCCGGAGACTAAGGTATATGGAGCACAAGGAACCGTTCAGCCACGGTACAACGGCAATGGATATTCAGGTTAGGTGTATTATGGTTACAGTCTCGTGCCATTTTTAACACCTTTCGTACCAGTTTACCCCTTATAAACCCCGCGATGTCTTTTGTATTAATTGTATTGTTTTGTTATATAGATGGATGACTTGCCGAAACCATGATATCAGTAAATGGAATGTATATAAATGAAGAGTCATGTAGGCAGAGTATATCCATGGTTCGGTTCGGTCAATATAGATTGATATAGATTGAATAGACGGATTCATGTTGAATTGTAGTTTATACTTGAATCACATTCAAGTCAGTTTGATTAGATTGAGACTCAGTCTGAGTCAGACACTTTAAAAAGAACTTGAAATCCTGATTTAGTTTTGATGTTATCGGTAACCGCTGCACATGGACGGCAGGATTTGTGTCTTTTTCCAAGACAATTACCGTGTTGAAAACACCGTTTGTTAGATTGTCTACCTTAAATAGGCAAGCACCCATATCTCCGGCTCCCTGAGGCTCAAGAGACTGGTCCCGCTTAAACCTATGTTTACTAGGGTCCTTATTGTAATTTAGTATAACTTGAGGGTTTTTTATGAAAAAATAGTTTGATATAATTTTCAAAATACACCTCAAGCATTTAATTATCGTCTTTAGGGTTTTCATAGATGTATATTTTATAAAAGTGAAATTTGTAGTGAGTAAAACCTAATTTTCGTAGTATAGGGTATTTTATTGAAATATCGGTGTTGTTTTGTATTTGGATGGTATTTTCATGTAATGGTGATTCCTTTTGAAAACTTGGAATATTTATATAATATAATTAAGTAGATATTTTGATAATAGATATAATGAATGTAATTTTATTTATTTTCTTATAGAAATCTCATTTTCTAAAGAAAAATGCATAAAAATTCCATCGAGATCGAATGCTCCTTTCGGAGGTCTGCATCTCGCTCTACTAGGCCCGAGAATGTGCGATAATCCGCACCATCTCGAACGGGGTCTCCAAAAGTGGGTTGTAGAGGCGCAATTGTAAGGAATCGTTTAATACATCTTTTTGAAGAAATGGTTTTATAAGTTGATGGTATTTATTTGTAAAGTCGTGTTATTCCATGAATATATATCCAAAACTTCATCGTGCTGTGTAAAAGATGTGTGTTGTGATGATGTAGGTCATTACCTTGTGAGTTATCTAAAGGTAATACAAGTTTTGTGTTGTTTTATGTCGGAAACGAAGTATGTGGTATTTTACCGTAAAAATATAATAAAAATTGCATAAAAGAATATTTTGAGATGAAACTTGTTTTAATAGGTTTGTTAAATATTATGTGATAGTATTGAATTTTATTGATTAAGAAAAGTAGAGTTTTAAAGAAAAACCGAATTGGAAGTCGGATTAACTCCGCTTCTGTCGGGTTTTAGAAATAGAACTTTTTATAATAGGAGAAGAGAGGGGGAGAAGGGACTTACTGGCTTTTGGGCTAGGGGAGAGAGAGATGAAGCTACGGAAGGTCTCTGGGCGTCGTTTCGTCGCCGGAAACTCCTTGGAATGTCGCCGGAACTTCGCCATTCGCTAACTCCACTTGCACACTAAAGGGACTTGAGAATTTTGGAGAGTTTTGATAGGGAATTTCTAAGTGAGGATGTATGAAATATGGTGTGGTATTTATAGGGGAAATTAGGGTTTAGGGGGTGAAAGAATGCATTAAAATTTGGATTAAATGGGGTTTTATTGTTCTCTGGAAATATGCAGAGAAAATAAACAGTGTCAGAGGAGTGGGGTAGCTGAAGAGGTGCAGGGGTGAAAATATGGGGAGCATTGCCAACGGGGGGCCCGGCGGCGCCGGTTTTTCTGACAGTTTCGCCTATCGTAAACCGGTGGAGGAGCTCCAGATTTTCGCCACGTGTCCCTCACGATTCATATACCCTCATGCACATGTTTAATTAATTTGTAACTTAACATTCTACATGTAGTGCACGTGCAAACCCTTGGGCTTCTAAAAGATTAAAAGAAAATTAAATAAAAAGATAATGTGGCTGGGGGGATTCGATCACAGGGGCTACGCCACAACAGTGCAAGGCTTTACCAGTGTGCTACAAGTACTTTCTTGCTGTTCTAATTTTAAAAAAATACTTATAGTATACACATGATTGCAAATACCCCAATTGCACATTAACTTTTAAACAATTTTCTGTACATTGAAATTGGAGTTGTTACACATACCATTCTATCACGCCCCACACCCCCAATACAGAGAGTATTGTCTGCTCTGGCCGAAACCGCACGGTTTTGTCCTTCGGGGCGAACCGGACCCGACCATGGGCCACTTCCCAGGAGGTCACCTAGTGCCGGTTCATTTAAAGACGCCTTTGTATTGAAGAGTGGTATCGTTTCATTTATAGTTCCGGATCTGCCCACTTTCAGAATGTATTATTCCACATTGTTCTACAATGGGTCCCATGGATTCAAGAGGAGGCCCCTGCCCCCTTTGCATGACACTTGGCGTGGCACTTTGTTCCGTGTGGCATTTTGTTCCGTGAGCAAGAACCGGGTCCCGACATTCTCCCCACCTTTGAACAATGGTTCGTCTTCGAACCACAGACCTACTATCGAGGGACCAACTCTGATACTATTCTATCACGCCCCACCCCCAATACAGAGAGTATTGTCCGCTCTGTCCGAAACCGCACGGTTTTATCCTTCGGAGCGAACTGGACCCGACCAGGGGCCACTTCCCAGGAGGTCACCCATCCCAGAACTTCCCTGGCTCGAGCATGCTTAACTACGGAGTTCTTAATTTCCTATAGTGCTGGTTCACTTAAAAGGCGCTTCTGTATTAAAGAGTGGTATTATTTCATTTATAGTTCCGGATCTGCCCTCTTTCGGAATGTATTATTTCCCATTGTTCTACAGTGGGTCCCACGGATTCAAGAGGTGGCCCCCACGGATTCAAGAGGTGGCCCCCGCCCTTTAGCATGACACTTGGCGTGGCACTTTGTTCCGTGTGGCACTTTGTTCCGTGAGCAAGAACCGGATCCCGACATTAGTTTTACGATATCTATCTGTATCTGTACTGATAATAGCTTATATAGTTGCATACCGGAACGTTACAACGTTATCATACTACTATATTAGTTCAATATGTTATCTACATTGCATCATACATGGTAATGGATGTATAATGGTTATTACAGATAGATACATATGCATACTGGAATTAGTCGTGTTTCTATATTGATTGCAGTTTTACATTGGTATCTATTTTGGTTTAATATATATCATATGACATGTTCACGACCCACTACCAGACATGTTACTTGGATATTATTACTAATGCCGACAATCTTGACGTGTTGTCCCGATAGACGTAATTTGTTGTTTGCATAAACAAAACCTGTACCTGCTTGATCCTGTGTTGGCATTAGATTTATATCATCAATAACTGACTTGAACAAAAAACCTGGGAAGTAAGGGGAAATCAATAATGAAACCTGACTTGTAACTCAACAGTTCGATACATACACCGATCTGTCTTTACGGGCTAGGCCAGCCCCAGAATGATGCTGCTGACATTATTCATCTGTACATATTACCTGTTTACTGCTTAGCGGCACGTCTCGAATTCAGCCCGAGAATCTTGATCGTGGTCCCGGGCACGCAAGGGATACTATTGAGTTACATCGACAATTCCATTAAATTGATTTCAAAGACTTCTAGAATAGATAACCTAGAGTCGCCTTTTAAGTGAACCGGCACTATAGGAGATTGCGAACTCCGCAGTTAAGCATGCTCGAACCAGGAAAGTTCTGGGATGGGTGGCCTCCTGGGAAGTGGCCACTGGTCGGGTCCGGTTATCCCCGAAGGACAAAACCGTACGGTTTCGGTCAGAGCGGACAATACTCTCTGTATTGGGGATGGGGCCGGCGTGACAGAATGGTATCAGAGCCGGTCCCTTAATAGTAGGTCTGTGGTTCGAGAACGAACCATTGTTCAAAGGTAGGGAGAATGTCATGACCCGGCTCTTTCTCACGGAACAAAGTGTCATACCAAGGGGGCGGGGGCCACCTCTTGAATCCGTGGAACCCACTGTAGAACAATGGGGAATAATATATTCCGAAAGAGGGCAGATCTAGAGCTATAAATGAAATGATACCACTATTCAATACAGAGGCGCTTTTTAAGTGAACCGGCACTATAGGAGATTGAGAACTCTATAGTTAAGCATGCTCAAGTCAGGGAAGTTCTGGGATGGGTGACCTTCTGGGAAGTGGCCCCTGGTCGGGTCCGGTTCGCTCCGAAGGACAAAACCGTGCGGTTTCGGCCAGAGCTAAATTAGGGGTTTACATATGTGAATTATTTTTCAAAATATATTTTTGATGAGATTTTGGTGGAGATTGCTTGTAGTTTGATATTATCTTTATACATTAAAACTAATATATATTTATAGCCTAATTTAAACTATACTATATATATTTATATTAAACACAAAACCTCTCTCTCTCTCTCCTTCATCAATTTATATATTCTCCTTCTTCGTTCTTCAAACCCACACCCATTCTCGCTGACGCAACTCTAGCCGCATCCTAGAACCTTAACCGAGCCATCAAAACTTGGTGCTGATTTGTATAGTATCATGTTGCTTCCGTTCATCACGTTTGTTTCGGGGCAAGTTTACAACTTGTTACATGCTATGCTTTATGTAATTTACTTATATGTTGTCATACTATCATCATCATCATCATCATACATCTACATCTATATAATTTATACACCGTAGTTATTTAACGTTAATCAGTTTTATAATATACAATGTATGCAAGTTACAACTTGCGACATGCTATAATTATATATATAAATATATATATCATCGTAATATTTCTTATTATTATCATTAATTAGTTTATGATCTGCATTTTATAACGTTATACAAAATATAGTTTGAAAATATTATAGTTTACACATGAAACGTCGTCGCAAAGCGGATACGACAAATTTGAAATTTACTGTACACATTACCTTATAAAATTCATTATAAATCATAGACAAATCATTAGCATACTTTCTTTAGTTCGTTAAGAAGCTAACTCAGAATACTATAACCCTGTGAAATATTTACTTGCAAAATAAATTATTTAAATAACGTAAACTGTAAATGAAAGTACCTCTGAACTGCTGTCCAGGGTAATTCCAGCAGCAAACTTTCAATTTTGAACGTTCATAACTTTTTGTAGGAACAAACTGAGATAATTTAACTTATAAAAATAAAAATCTTATTGAATTATCTTTGTTTTGGTATATGACACGTCCCTTTTGGAGAACGTTTGTTATTTTTAAGCTATTTTACAAATCAGGATGATGCCGAATTTCTGAACGGAACTTTCTTGTGCATGGTTAATCAATACCACTTTTAGTTATTAATCGGATTGAATATATTATCCCTGTTAATATTATTATATTAATATATATTTAATAAATAATAGTGTATGTGTTTTAATATTCAGCAAATATTACCGATTTACAGTTTTATAGTAACCGTCTGTATTGGAGGTGGGGCGTGACAAATTTTCCTAGATAGTCTGTAAATAAACTCTGGAAGCTAATTGCCTTGCTTTTTATAATATTTTAACGTATGATATGGATATTTCGTATCACGTTTTTTTTGAGAAACATGGCAGATATCTGGAGGATACCGACCGATGATATTGGCTGTCAGGATCGTTCGGGGAACGATGCCTGCTAAAACTGAAGATTTGTGTCGATATTTGACACTGGCTTTGATGATCGTTATGAAAATGACCAAGATTTTGGAACACTTGATGAGATTTCTGTTTCCTTTTATACATGCACTATAATTACATATTTATATTTCATATGTTATCATATATCATGTCTACTTGATGCTTAGTTTAGTCATTATTTCGTTATGCATACAATATCAACTGTTGTATGTTAGTTTATTCGCTGAGTTGGCAACTCACCCCCATTGTGCCTTAGTTCCTTGCAGGAGATGTGTGGATGTATAGCCGCGTTGTGGACGCAGATACCAGATTTCGTCGTTTATCTTGCTAGGTGGGTTACACGTATAGTAACAGTCTCTTTTGGGTATTTTGTATCTTGTATCTAGTGTCACTCCATCACACCACGTATATTTTTGACTTAGAACGAGGATATACTTATGTATGTATTTTGGGTCGATTGAGTAGAATCGATTAGTTATGTTTGATTGTGCTTTTTTTTTTCTTTTATGCATGTGATTCTTCGCTTCTGAGCGTCGTATATTATTTGTGTGGGTTGCTTCCGCCGTTTGGTGTTGATTTTGCTCCCAAGTAGGGGATGCCACTATATTAAATGTTTATGTACTTGTTTTTTTAAAAAAAATTACAAAGGAGGTGCTTTCGAAATTTCCAATACTGAAACTAATTGTTTTAACTTCATTTAAAAAAAACCATTCAACATGTGACCTCATTTTCTTTATTTAAAAAAAACCATTCAACATATTTTGCATTTGCATACCTTATTTAAAAACCCACAAAAATTAAAAATTTTCCAAAAAATATAAAAAAACTTTGTCGTCAAGTTAGCTAATAGGGTAACTTAGATCTTTATTCCGAAAGTTTAGTTGATATGATAGAAATAACTAAATTCTAGGCTTAGGGATTGAAAACCCTAAAAATAACCCTCATTCTGTCTAACTTTGGTAAGTATACGTCCTTACAGTTTTTTTTGAGAAATAGGTAATCTTGAGTTCAGTTCTTTAGTTAAATCAAGATGAAGGGAAAGTATTGATGCTTTACTAAAGGATAAGTCTGAAAAATAGTTTCTTTTCTTGAGTTCAAATTTAGAAAGTATATACCCTACAAACTGCACTTACACGCACCTTGAAACTTGGGATAGTAGAGGATACCTTGAAATACTCTTGCCTGAAAGCCTAGTATGAAAGAAAAAACGGTATTTAAAGCTAAACACCAAAAGAGCATGTTGAAAGATATAACCGGTCTTGAAAAAGAAAAAGAAAAAGAAAAAGAAAAAAAATAGAATAAAGTCAAGACCTGGAAACTGCTATTTACGCTTTAAAGCTCACACATTCAGTAATCGGCTGTTAGTGCCTCAAGAAGCATTAATAGTCGCATGAAAGGTGTGTGAGCAAATCCGTCCATCCTTAATGAAAAGAAGTAGTATTAGGTATTAGGGCAAGGGTATTATAGCTTGAATTGAATTCTTGAGTGTAGGGGTGCAAATACACACACACGTAGGGGTATACAATCGATGTTTGGATAAAAGATAGAAATAAAGAATAAGACTTGTGTTTTCTGTAAAGTTGATAAAAATCCCTGATTTGAGGCCGCGCTTTAGAAGGAAAACTCAGGAGAACCAACATCTTTCTAAACTTTTTTGGAACGTATATGATCTAAGGATAAATAGATTAGAGGTGTGAAGCATAAGGGTTGGATATTTCTAACTTAGGATGATAGAATTTCTAACGTAAATACTAAACTGTAGGAGTAGAATCGACGTTAACTTATGACACTAGCTTGACGGGATTTTGTGGGTAGTATCCGCTGAAAACCCTCAGGAGACAACACTCCTCCTACTAGGGACACCTAGAGGTTTAACGGCTTGTTGCACATGCTCAGTGCAATCGCGTTCCCTGCGAAAGTGCGGTTAGGATTTTATTTTTTGTGAATAATTGGTTTTGCTCGGGACGAGCAAAAGTTAAGTTTGGGGGTATTTGTTCATCACAGAATATTGCATTTTATACCGCCCATTCTTACGCTCGTGTGTTTATAGGTAGGTGCTTTTAATTCGTGTTTGTTACATATTTACAGAATACAGGTTTCCGGTACAAATATTGCAAATCAAGATAAAATCTCCACAGTTACGCCAAATACAGAACATCTGTCACAGCAGATAAAAGCCGGGTTCCAGCCATCCATATCCGTCCAGTGCCGAGTACCGGTTCCAGATACAAGACATGTGACAGTGGTCATTCGTGTCTGGGACAAGCACAGAGCACGAGAGGGGCTGCACAAGAATCAATGGGTGCGCGGAGCTCGAGGGAGATAAAGTCAAAAGTGAAAAAGATAATGCAATCTTGGACTTAGAAATCTGCAGATATTCTGGAAGACTTCTGTGCAGTATGAAGATTGCAAACACGAGGAAAAGCCAAACCAGGGAAAGCCACCAAAATTGACCAACCAACTCCACCACTTGGCCGCGTTTCCGCGGCCAATAGGGGGTATTGGCCGCGGAAACGCGGCCATACAGGCGCCTCATTTCGTCGTTTTTCTGGGGCATTTTGGGTACTTCATTTATGGGCTGATGGTTGCCCTAGACTTCCAGTTTCCCTCCTATAAATACAGCAGTTCTGAGCTCAACCAAGGGTCCAAGTTTTGTCATTCTTTTGTTCCTCTTTTTGTTAGGATTTAGTCTTTTTCTTCTTCTTCTTCATTTCTTTTTCCATGAAAATTGTAGTGAGAGCTTTTTGAGTGGGAGATCAATGAAGATGAGGGCTTTTTGTATCATTCTCTTGTGTTTCTTCTTCCCCTTGAGATTCTTGCTTTCTCTTGATCATTCAACCTCTTCATTGAGCTTGAATGGTTAAGGGTTAGTTATTGATCTCAAGGGTCGTATTCTTTCATGGAATTAGCACTTCATTTCACATGCGTTCTCTACCCTTCCCTTGATCTTGCAACCTCTTGATTGAGCTTGCAAGTTTAAGGGTTGGCTATTGATCACATGCTTGTCTTGAGTCCTAGTTTCTTGTTCTTTTTATTGTTTATTTATTACTTGCATTTTTCATTCTTGCTTTACTTTCTTGCAATTTAATTCATGCACTTAATTACTTGTAATCTTTTCTTTTCTTTGTTCTTTTCTTTTTGTTCTCTCTTTTTGGTTCTTTCTTGTGATTGAATGTAATTATCTTTGTTAAGAGAAAAATACGGTATTCTAAGTTAATGTTTCTTTGCCCATTTCCTTTTCCCGTATTTTCCATTGAACTCCGCCCAAACCATACGCAAGCGCTCCGTTAGGCACCGTACCCTGACAAGGTAACGGTGATTCCTAACCGCGACCGGTTGCGTTCGGTTTGGCCGGAGGCGAAAGCAAGAGACAAGAACGGAAGGACAAGGGTAAATAAGCCGTATTCCACGAATACCGCGCTTAAATCCCTTAATCCACGTTGTTGCCGATTGCTCTAGCTTCAATTGGTCAAGATTCGGCTCAAAGGTTTTGAGTACGGATTTCTTTAGCTTATAATCTCGTATCTTTTCTTAACAACTTTATACTTGCAAATAAACACATAGGTTAGAAACAAACATACACAAATTCTTTATTGACTCGTCTAAAACAAGAAGGTAAAATACAACCATCTCCCTGTGGATCGACCCGTGCTCAACCGGCTAGCTGCATAGCGACACCGTCCTGATCGCGGTTATACTTTAATTCTTTGAACATCCGACAAGCCAAAAGCGTGCGATCAGGACTGCAACGTCACTCTTGCCAACCTGATTTCTGCACTTAGTGCTAGACGGCTTTTGAGGAAGGGGTGTCATGGGTTCTTGGTGTTTATTCAGGATGTGGGAGCCACAGAGGTCCCGTTGGACCAGGTTCCGATCGTACGAGAATTTCCTGAAGTGTTTCTTGCTGAGTTGCCAGGGTTGCCGCCAGAGCGTGATATTGAGTTCTGTATTGACTTGATTCCCGGCATGGGGCCTATTTCTATACCACCCTATCGAATGATCCCGACGGAGCTGAAGGAGCTCAAGAGTCAGTTGCAAGAATTGATCGATAGAGAACTCGTTCATCCGAGTGTATCGCCATGGGGAGCTCCGGTCCTGTTCGTTAAGAAGAAGGACGACATCATGAGATTGTGTATCGACTATCGGCAGCTGAATCGAGTTACGGTGCGGAATAGATATCCATTACCTTGTATTGACGACTTGTTCGATCAGCTGCAGGGAGCCGGCTATTTCTCGAAGATCGATTTGCGGTCCGGGTATCATCAATTGTGAGTCCGGAATGATGACATTTTGAAGACTGTCTTTCGGACGTGCTATGGGCACTACGAGTTCCTGGTGATGTTGTTCGGACTCACCAATGCCCTAGCACCGTTAATGGATCTGATGAACCGGATCTTCGAGCCGTTCCTTGACCAGTTTATCATTGTTTTCATAGATGATATTTTGATCTACTCTAGGAGTCGGGAGGAACACGAGCAGTACTTGAGAATTGCATTGCAGACTTTGAGAGAGCATTAGTTGTTCGCCAAATTCTCGAAGTGCACTTTCTGGCTTGATAGTGTGAAATTCTTGGGTCATATTGTTATGAGAGATGGGATGCAGGTTGATTCGAGGAAGATTAAAGCGGTACAGCATTGGTCCAGACCCGTGTCAGTGACTGAGATTCGTAGCTTTTTGGGTTTAACGGGTTATTACCGTCGCTTTGTACAGGTCTTCTCTCGTATTGCGGCACCTATGACCAGTTTGACCCGAAAAGGAGTTCCGTTTCTCTGGATTGAGGGATGTGAGCAAAGCTACCAACAGTTAAAGACTCGTCTGATGACTGCACCCGTTCTCTCTTTACCTTCAGGCTCAGGCGGATTTGCGGTATATTGTGATGCGTCTTGTGTTGGCTTAGGTTGCGTATTGATGCAGTATGACAGAGTTATTGCTTATGCTTCTCGGCAGCTGAAAAAACATGAGCAGAATTACCCTGCTCACGATTTGGAGATGGCCGCGGTGGTCTTTGCACTGAAGATTTGGAGACACTATTTATATGGAGAGTTATGCCAGATCTTTACAGATCACAAGAGTCTGAAGTATATATTCCGGCAGCTGGATTTGAACTTGAGGCAGCGTCGCTGGATGGAGCTGGTGAATGATTATGATTGTGAGATTCTTTATCATCCGGGCAAGGCAAATGTAGTGTCTGACGCGTTGAGTAGGAGACCTGGGATTAGCTTGTCATATTTGGGTTCGGTTCGGAGGCAGTCAGATGCTGATTGGCAGATTTTGTGTGACAGTGGTATACAGTTTGAGTTTACCTCTGTAGGTGGACAGTTTTCCCATGTTCGTGCTCGTCCACGTTTGCTTGATCGTATCGGGGGGTACAGTCCGAGGATGTTCGTTTATCAGTGATTTTGGAGCGAGTCCGGCAGTATGGAGATTCAGAGTTTACGATTGACAGCGAGAGAGTGTTATGGTTTGGGACTCGGTTATGTGTACCTGGCGTTGATGGGCTGAGGCGTATGATATTAGAGGAGACACATCAGTCTTCCTATAGCATCCATCCAGTGTCTACCAAGATGTATCACGATTTACGAGACGTGTATTGGTGGGAAGGGATGAAACGCGATGTGTCTGACTTCGTTTCGAAATGCCTGACTTGTCAGCAAGTCAAAGCCAAACATCAGAGACCGGCCGGAGAGTTGTAGCCTCTACCCGTTCCGGAGTGGAAATGGGAGCAGATCTCCATGGATTTCGTTGTGGGTCTACCCAGGTCTAGCAGAGGGTATGAATCTATTTGGGTTATTGTGGATCGATTGACGAAGGCAGCTCACTTTCTTCCGGTGAAGACTACTTTAGGGTATGCACAGTACGCCCAGATTTATGTTGATGAGATTGTGCGGTTGCACGGAGTTCCGAGTTGTATTGTTTCTAACAGAGGCACACAGTTTACCAGTCGTCTATGGCAGAAGCTTCAAGATGCTTTGGACACTTGCTTGAGTTTCAGTACTGCTTTCTATCTATAGACTAATGGCCAGTCGGAGCGTATGATTCAGACTCTTGAGAATATGCTCCGAGCTTGTACACTGGATTTGGGTGGCAGTTGGGATCGTCACTTACCTTTGATCGAGTTCTCCTATAATAATAGTTTTTAGGAGGCGATTCGGATGGCACCATTTGAGGCGTTATATGGGAGGCAATGTCGGTCGCCAGTTTGTAGGACCGAGCTTAGCGAGAGCAGCCTCCTAGGGCCTCAGTTGGTCCAGGAGACTACTGAGAAAATCCAGATGATCCAAGATAGGATGAGAGCAGCTCAGTGCAGGCAGAAGTCTTATGCCGATCGTCGTCTATGTAGACTTGAGTTCGATGTGGGAGACCATGTATTTCTCCGTGTTTCTCCGATGAAGGGGGTGATGCGATTCGGGAAAAATGGGAAGCTCAGTCCCAGATATGTTGGACCTTATGATATTCTTGAGAGGGTGGGCGCTGTAGCGTATCATTTAGAACTTCCGTCAAGTTTTCCCGATGTACATCCTATGTTCCATGTGTCTATGCTTTGTAAGTACCTTCATGATCCTTTTCATGCTATCCAGCATCAGACTATACAGCTTGAGCATGATTTATCTTACACTGAGCAGCCGGTAGCTATTCTTGACCGGCAGGTGATGAAGCTGAGATCAAGGGTACTTCCATCTGTAAAGGTTCTATGGCGAGGACCAAATAGCGAAGAGGTCACTTGGGAAGCCGATGATGCGATACAGAAGAAATTCCCGCATCTTGTTGAAGGTGCTTGTGTTTAGGTTTTAATTCGGGGACCGAATTTTCTTAAGTGGGGGATATTGTAACGTTTCGGAAAAATTTGTAGATAATTAATTATTTTATTTTATTTAAAAAACATTATTTTAAATTTATAAATTTGATAAAAAGACTTTTTATAAATGGTTAGGGTATTTAAGTATAACGGTAATTAGTTTAGATAACATTAGTTTGTAAAGAAAGGGTTTTAGTGGAAAGTCTTAATTTCTATGAGGAATATAGATTTGTGTGGGGGTTTATGTGCATATTGTGAGAATCATGAGGTCAGGGTTATGATGAACCTCCCCCATAACACACCATGGGATGCACCTCAAGCCACCACCTCACCCTTGCACACATGCACCTCACCCTTCCATGGCGACACCTCCTCCTCCCCTTTTTAACACAAAACTCTTTTAATTGTTCAGTTATCAAACTGAAAATAGATTTCAAAACACTTAGCAAATAGTGAAGCTCTCCACCCTCACTTAGAAAAAGAAAAGAAAAGCTAGAGTTCCATGAATTTTGATTCAAATCCCTCAAGCTAGGCCCCTCAACTATTTGTGCACCTCTTGAAGATTGAGCTCAGTGGAATCCTTCATATTGGTATAACCCTCAACTTTTCAGGTCTTACTAAGAGTTCTGTACAAGTAGTGTTTACGATATTGGGAAAAAACGTATTTTTTATTAGAGTTTTAGCTCTGATAGTATCTGCTATAATTATACTAATTCCTAAATAAATCTAACAGTACAGTAGTATGATATTAGAACCTAGAGTATACCCTAGAAACCCGGACCTATTCCTGCACAGTTTGACCGGCGAAATACTTCATTTTCCCGGTACCGCCGGTTTTTTTGTTGAATTGGGTTTTGAGATTTTCTGGGTAGCTCTCTGTAGGTTATATATGGTGTTTGGTATATTTTTATTTTCCTAGATAGTCTGTAAATAAAATCTGGAAGCTAATTGCCTTGCTTTTTATAATATTTTAACGTATAATACGGACATTTCGTATCACGTTTTTTTATGTTTTCTCAAAATACTATGAGTCGGGGTAGCTCTAGTTAGCCTTGGGTCTGTATAGCACACGATATTCAAACTTATCACGTTACGTAAGTTAGTTCGCTTAGAAATTACGTATTTGCCATATCGGAATTTAGCCACTTATATACGAAAGTTTCATTTCGATGTTAAGTTTGACCGCGGGGACTTCGGAGGCAGCGAGGAAGGGAAAAGGAGTGATGGGATCCGAGCAGATCATGACTTGTTCCGGTGAGTAGACTAAACATCTACCAGGGGACATTGTATGGGTGGTGTATAGCGTCCGAAACTAGAAATTTTGTTATATTTGTTTTCCATTCATATTGTTTGCATAATTAAACCTAGTATTGCATTGTATGCATTCATACCTATTAATCGCCATTGCTTAACACTTGCTAGGACACCTGCACTATTATCGATGAATTATGTTGCACTTGCACATGCTTACATGCTACACTACACCCTACCGGTAATTAACATGTCACGTACACACCTAGAACTTGCCATGTCACCTATAATCTAATGCGCACTGTTAGTATCATTAATAACTATTGTCACGCAGTATTGCTATTGTTTTGACACATATCATATCTCATTTTCATTGTCGTTACTTGGATCATAAAATATGGAGTTTTGAGATTTTCCTTGTTTTGAGTTTTATTCACTACATGTTATAATTTTGCGGGTCATCGTGATTTATATGATGCGTCCACCATGAGTTGCTGTTTTCTGATTTGGTTTTATTCAGAACCGAGTGGGGGAGTTATACGGTTGCGGATTTTTACGTTATCCGGACTGAGTGGGGGAGTATACAGTCGGATACATGGTGGACCCGGTCGAGACCGAGGGGCAGGAAAGCCGCATTAGAGGTAGGGAGCCTAGCGAGAACACTCGATACCGGAGATAGTTTAAGAAATACGGTGGATATCTGGAGGATACCGACCGATGATATTGGCTTTCAGGATCGTTCGGGGAACGATGCCTGCTAAATTTGAAGATTGTCGATATTTGACACTGGATTTGAGGATCGATATGAAAATGACCAAGATTTTGGAACACTTGATGAGATTTCTGTTTCCTTTTATACAAGCACTATAATTATTTATTCATATTTCATTTGTTATCATATATCATGTCTACCTGATGCATAGTTTAGTCACTATTTCGTTATGCATACAATTTCAACTGTTGGATGTTAGTTTATTTACTGAGTTGGCAACTCACCTCTGTTGTGCCTTAGTTCCTTGCAGGAGACGTGTGGCCTGTAACGTTTTAAAAAATCATTTAGGATAATTATAGATTAATTAGCGGGATAACATGCGCTTTTCTATAAAACCTAGTTAATAATTATTTTCCACATAGGTATAAATATACTAATTCACTTATGTAATTATTTATTTAGCTATGTATTTATTTATTTATTTAATTATTAATTATTTTATTTGCACATACACACTAATCTAGTGTTAACCATAGGTTAGTATTGGTTAATGCAAGTTTATGCAACCATGACAACCAAAACATAATTTATTAACATGCTTTTTCATTTAAAAGTTATGGATGGTTATAGATTTTAAGAAAAGAAAAATAAAAAATAAAATGAAAATGTGAGGCATAGTGCATTTATTTATGAGAGAGAGGGTGCCATGGCTTGAAACTCTCTCACTCTCTAGATATTTTTCCTTCACCTCTTTCCCATCTCCTATTCTCTTCTTCTTTTTCCTTCTCTTTAATCTAAAAGAAATCTCCCTCTACCTCACAAAAACCTACCCAAATTACCATAAATCCTTCACTGATAATTTCCAAAATCCTAATTCAAACCTCTTTAAGAGTTTTTTTGAAGCAAGTCTTCCTTTTGGTGGCAAATCTTATCAAGTTAGGGTCTTCTTCATCTCTTGGTAAAGTATGAGTTAAGTTATAACATGTTTTGCTAATCCTTGCCTTAATTATTCTTAATTAGGTTTTAGGGTAGTGTTTAAAGTAAGTTTAGAGTTTTAAAGAGAGGGTTAAGTTGCGTTAGGGTCGTAATGACTTATATTAGGGTAGTTAAGAGTAGTTTAGTGTCTAATAGCCTTGTTAAGCTACCAAATTGCACTAAAACACCTTAATGTTTTAAATTAGTGTTAAATATCATTTTTAGTTAAAGATTAGGGTTTCTACGAGATCTGCTGTTAACCCTGTGGTTGCAGAGAAAAGTTGCAATTACTGGAGGCTAGTTATAGGACTAGGATTACACCCTCGAAGCTCGAGCCCCTAACCCTATCAAATGGCCACAAATTTAATACTTCTTGCCGCAAATTGTGGCCAGGTGAGGGAGCTGGGTCGTGGGGTTTTGTGGGGAGCTCTCTGCAACTCTTTTTAGGTCTATGATATGTGCAATTTTCTCTAGTTGCACCCCTATCAAAATCTGGGACCATTTTACCTTAAATTAGGCGTTTTGTTAATATAAGATATGAACGTTTCGATTCTAGTTTTGGCATTTTTTGTGGAAAACAGCCCTTAGGGGTGGTCTTAGACATTGTTGCACACGTTTAGCGCACCTAGTTTATACGTGTTTAACTTATAAGAGTTAGTTCTTTCGTATAGTATTTGATTTCGCATTATATCGGATTTTTAGCCTTATGTGCTAAGTTTGTGCGATTCTAGGATTGGTTGCGGAGGCGTCGGACGCGGCTATGAAAGGCGGTGGTCGGATTCGATTAGCCGAGACGTTCCGGTGAGTAGATTTAAACATCTATGGGGGAATCGTTCGGATGGCGTAAAGCACCCGATATTTAGAATCTAATTATAATTCTTTTATTCATATGTTTATACCCATATCCATATTGCATACGCATCATCATGCACCTTGATACTATCACACTAGGACACTTGCACTATTACCAATGGTTTATGCCGCACGTGCACTATCATGTATGTACACACACGATATTGGTAATTGCTATGCCACGTACTGTAGGGTTCCTAGGCACCCTATGAAGGTCTCACAAGGCATCGAACATGCCAATATAAAAATTTACGGGTGCCGAGAGACCCGACTACGGATCGTTTGCTAGAAAATTAGGCGAAAAAGCTAACTAGTTAACACTTAACTAAGAGATACGGAAATACAACCTTTGTAGATCCGGTGCTCCACCTCCATAGCTCCGCAACGAAGTCCTCTCCGCTGTCCAAAAAGAATCCGGGCTCTAGCGTCGACTTCATCGGAGAATAAGCGAGCTAGGTCGTCGATGTCCATGCCGAAGATGATCTACGTCGAAGCATCACTAGATCGAGCTCCACCTTCACCAAGTCTTGAAAACTTGTGAAGGAAACACACTCTACTACTTGGCAAGAGGTAGAGGATGAATAAATAGGAAGTGGGTAGACTTTAGAATTGGATTTCTCACTCATTTCATCAAGTTTCCATTGATGGTCAAGCTTTTCTTCACTTGAAGGAAGAAGAAGAAGAAGCTAAAAAAAATTATGATAAGAATAAAAAAAAAATCGAATAGAAAATGAATCATCATTTCTTATCATAATTTAACTATGCTAATGTGTAGAGAGTTGACCATAGTTAAATGAATGGTTAGGGTTTGTTAGATGAAGACAAAAGGGTTAGATTGGTCAAAGCTTCATGAAGCTTCACTAAGCTTCATGAAAGAAACCCTTTTGTTTTCTTCTTCTCATTTATCTTTTATATCCAAATGAAAAGATAAATGAATTAATAAAAGAAAACCCTAATCATTTACTTAACCTAGGTTTAACTCATTACACAAAACCCTAGCATGCTCGCATCATCAAACATGATACAAACAAGTGCACAAAATCATATCGCATATGCAATGCGCACGAACCAAGTGAGAAAATCCGTCTAAAGTGAACCGATACTAGTTAATGCAAAGTAATATATCAAATATATAATTATGCATTAAATCATTAAATCCACACTTGATTCAATGATCCGGTCATGTCACACATAACCGACTGGTATCATCAGTAACAACTTATCGAATCAACACTTGATCCGATAACCCGGCTATACCGCATATAACCGATCAATGTCACATCGCGAGAATCGAATACAGTATCACATACTAGTATTATTCTCGGTCCCGCACATATCTCATATGCGCTCCTATTTCGTTTCGCTTGAGCCAGGAAACCTCTGTGTAGGACTCTAAAGACTCGTCAATACGCCGGCAGCAGGTGATGATCATATCAAACACCCACAAGCCGCAAGCGGTCTGCTAAACGTAACGGCCACCCGGGTATTGAGCGATCAGAATATCGACGAGCAAGCCCGCTCACACTCCTGCGAATCCGACCAGTAACACTACCGTACAGTCCGGTCTGATCGTCTGATATGTCGCATATCTTGCCTAGGGGTGGTATACGTCAGACCCCAATAGCTCGATAAGTCGTGTCGATATGAGGTCTATAACACTTCGAGAAACTACTGGTAACACTTACCAGTAAATCTCAGCAACCCTGGCCAGGGATTTCCTGTTATAGCCAATCGAACACAGCGCAACATCAACCCTCTATACCGGGAGAGACGAATCCCCTTCTATCACTCATTGCCTCCATGTGACTCGGGACTGTACCCAAAAACCACCGTTTTGCACGCCCTCTTGGACGTGGTAAGATGGAAATCAAAGCACAGTGGGAACCACACAAGACTCTATGACGATCTCGGGTCAACAGACTACTCTGTACCAGTGTCACCAGAGAACTGCCATCTGACGTGAGGTATAATACCATCTGGGAGTTCTCGGCGAGTCCGTCCAGTGTACCCAGTCTCTGCTGAGCACCCGTATATCATCTCTGATGTCAAACACCAATGGATATGGGATCATCCATCGCCCATCTGTATGGGTCGAGAAGGTATACGCTAGTCTACTCTGGTATATCGATGCCCCGTCTCGATATACCCACGACTAGGGACTGTGAAGGATGTACTTATGGACTACCATGTCCCCACTAGTATGATCCGCATCATAGTCCAGGTAGTCAAGTACAGATCCTAAGGGCTTTACCAACATGTAACAAAGAGAAAATCAGCATACACGTTAAGGTAAAGGGTAACCAGATAGCATACTATCATGTCGAGCAAGAAAGTCCTCCCTATATATGTCCCAGCATCCACTACAATATACATCCAATGTACAGTAATGGCCTCTAGGGCATACATATAACTAACAATCTCCCACTTGCACTAGGGCCATCTGTAGCAGTGGTTGTAGTATCTCATACTCAACCATCCCATAAAAATCTCTCTCTGGGAACAGGCCTTTGTGAGTGGATCCGCTGTGTTGTCCTCTGAGTCTACTCTCCTTACCTCGATCACCCTGGAGATCAACCATCTCCATGATCAGGTGATATTGCCTTAGAATATGTCTGGATCACTGATGGGACCGGCGTTCCTTGGCATAAGCCACAACTCCATTATCACACAATGGGAGGAACATAGTTCATCTCATGAACCAATATACACTCAAACATCCTCTTTGGTAGCATTTTAAGTAGCGATGTATCCAGCCTTTATCGTCTAGTATGTCACGGTATCTAGCTTGGAACTCTTCCAACATACCGTCCCTTTACTGAGGGTAAAGACAATGCCTGTGACTGACATTCAGTCGTCTTTATCACTCTGGAACCTTTCTAGTGATTCTCCCCAGGATCGATTGATACCATCTCACTACAACTAGTGAGAATCCTAACATCCATTTAGATCTATCTCATAGATCCAAAACCCAGGATTTAGGAGGTATCACTTTGATCCTATATGGAGAATCATCGTGATAATCGGAGATCGACCGAGCGTAGCATAGGAAACTCCTTCCCTATCAAGAGTATGTCATCCACGTACTCTACGAGGATCATCACCATACTCCCTACTACCTTTTTGTTTATACAAGGTTTATCTACCATTTTGATGATGTCAACTTCTTTGACTATTACATCAAAACAGACGTTCCAACTCCGCGATGCCTGCTTTATCCTATAAAACATCTTGTACACGTTTCCGCTGCTCCCACTGTTTACGAAGCCCTCTGGCTGTGTACTTATAGACGCACTCTTCTAAAACATCATTTAGAAAAGCAGTCATGACACCCAACCACCAGATATCGTAGTCATGGTATGTAGCCGTGGTAAGTAGGATCTGGATGGACTTAAGCATAGATACTTGAAAAGGTTTTATCATTATCCACAACTGGTCAATGACGAAAAGCTTTAACAAGTCTAGCTTTGAAAGTCTCAACTTTTCCATCTACACCAAGTAATCTTCTCAAGATATACTTGCTCCTGATGGGGATTTAACCCTTCAGATATAGCAACCAAAGTCCATACTTTGCTGGTATACATGGATTCCATCTCAGTTCACTAAGCATCCAGCCATTCTTACAGAGTCCCACTCCTGATGGCCAGCTCGAAACTAGTTGGGTCATCATCTTATGATGTAATCCTCGCTCCCACTGTCATAGAGCAACCGAAGTATCTCTCAGGTGGGTGAGGAACCCTACTAGATCGGCGGAGAGGCTGAGGTTCGTTGGAATCTACTGAATCCTTTGGTTCTATCAAATCATCTGCTGTAGTTTGTATAGCTGAAACACTTCCAGTTCTACATAACTGATTCTTGCCTCGAGCTTGTCCGGATTTTTCTTTTAGACATAGGCCGGACAACCCCAAATCTTAACTAGCTTAAGACATGGGCTCTTCCCTTTCCATATCATATATGAAATGGTAGACAACTGATTTGATTGGAACCCTATTCAATAGGTATGCAACTTCTCAAGCGCATAACCCCCTAAGGAAAAAGGTAACTCAGTAGTACTCATCATAGAGCACGCCATATCAAATAGGGTGTGATTGCTCCGCCCCGATATACCATCGTGCTATGGTGTATACGGAGGAGTAATGCCGAGAGAGAATCTCATTCTCCTTTAGAATAGTCCAGGAATTCCGTGCTCAAGTATTCTCCTCCCTGATCTCATCATAGGACATAATACTTATACCCGTATACTGGTTCTCTACTTCTAACTTATATTCTGTGATTATCTTAAAAGGTTCGGACTTGTGTTTCAACAGGAACATATGTCTGAATCTAAAGAGATCATCAGAGAACGTAATGAAGTATAAAGAACCAGTCCTGGCATGTGTAGACAGGGGACCTACATACATCAACATGTATCATCCCAAGAGTTCACTAACTCTTTCTCTGTTTCCAATAAACGGAGCTATGGTCATCTTATCTTTGTGACATGACTGGCGAGTTTCACAAGATGTAAATTCAAACTAATTTAAATATGCATCTTTATGTAACTCTAGCTAGTCGGGTTACATTGATCTGACCCAGTCTACAATACCTCAAGAAGGAATCGTTCAATTCTGAACTCTTCCTCTTGTGTGTGTTCTGTATACTAAGAACCGTTGTTTGATTTAGAACATCAATACTTTTAGATAACGTGCCTGAACCGATCAACTTTTGATATAGGAAATGTTCAAAACATTATCCAACTATACAAAATTTTATTATTTCTTTACTAATAAAGAGATAGATATGATTTTGTATATCAGGTTCGGTATTTAATAACATTCGTTCAGAATCATTGTATTTGGAATACAGGGTGACAGTGACCAACAGACTTGGCTGCAACACTTGCCCCGTTTTCTGCCTCATGAAACTTATCACCCGTTCTCAGTTCTCTACCTAACTGTAGCCCTATGTAACAGATTACATATCTGGGATCCTGATCTGGTATCACATACCCAGGACGTAAAGAATACTGAGAAACAGTTCTGTATAATGAACACACCCGAAGATGATGCATCAGCATGCACTCTCTTCGTTTGGGCGGCACGGGAATTCTGGTAATCCCCAATTTCCTGCTCTGTCTTATAACAATTATAAGTTGGAGCGGGACCAACGTTCCCCAGCTCAGTATAACAAGCGGGTTCGGTCAATAATCCGTTTTATTATCTTGATTAAGGCGTGATATGGTCGCTACCTGGAGAGAGAGAGAAGAAAACACTCAGCGTGCGCTCTTGCAAGAATAGATTGGTTATTATTTTATCTAATCAGGATGGCTCCCACTGCTTTTTATCAAATCTTCCTTCAAACCCTAAAAGGAAAGACTAGCCGGGATTAATTACACACTACAAGTTCGCCAATCTTTCAGCCAGGCCAGTGTCGGTACTTTGAGGGAGGCCCCCCGTGCTTTCGCACGAACCTAATTAATGTAAACCTCGTTTTCCCAGAGGCGTAACCCCGTTGACACCTTTCTAGACACCTACTTGATCGGCTAATCGTAATGTATAAAACTCTCCCAGGAGTAACACTTACTCGCAGCGGGTATCGGGATCCAACTATCTCATAGAAGGTATGCAATCTCATTGCAAATTTCAACACTTGAAATTCCCGATAATATTTTGCCCCTAGCGTCCTATGACCTTGACGCAGGCCAACAAACCATAGTCCGCTAGTCAAGTTCAACCCGTCATTTCCTGATTGAATTAAACCCACCCGCACGACCCTTGACGCAGGCCAACAAAGTCGCACGACTACCCTAATCCAATCACATCATATGCTTATGCAGATAAGCACCAGTTAGCTACCGCACACTACGCCTTGACGCAGGCCAACAAACGTAGCACGAATACTAACTACTACTTATCTGAAATGACGGAGGGCTACGACAGGTTTTTCTGAAAACCTATTGCGTAATGAACTTGATATCGTCGTAGAATCAAATGATTTTAAAAATGGAGTGCTTTTGAGGCTTTTCTAGTTTTGCTAAAGGAGTCACTCCCGGTGAAGGGATCGTCGGTCCTTTCCTCGTCGAATGAGGTGCGGGATATATCATATATAACACGTACACTATAGAATTTACTTAATAGCTTGCATGTTTGCATTTGCATCATTATGACATATAAATCTTCAAGTCATTCATCTAGTTGCATTATATTGATATCATGGATATTCGCCATCATCGATATATTCATGTATTATGATTTTCTTGGAGATTTCCGTTTTCATGAGATTTCTGGATTTGGGGATCCGCAAGTGAATTTTATAAACTTAAGATCATTTTAAAAGGAAAATGCGGTTTCTCGTGATATGATGTGTGGAGTCCACCATGAGTTTTCTCGGTTCTGGAGTTATATATATATCCGATTTGAGGAGAGAGGAGGCACCTTCTGCGGGTACATGGTGGACCCGGTGAGGTGCCCCGGGACAAGAAGACCGTATAGAGAGACGTTGAACCTGGCATGGGAACAATACCTACCGGTGATTGTTGGCCCGGCGGATATCCGGAGGACACCGACCGGAGTCGTGTGATTCAGATGGATTGAGGGCCGATCTGAGTGACGGCACCCGAGATATTGAGAAATTGAGTGTCGATGCTTGACACGGGATTATGTTGTTTCTATTGATGATACTTTGGTTTTACCATACCCGAAATCTATTTAAGATAAAACTCAGTTTTCTCATAGCAGATGTACCTAGATTTCATACTTGATCACTTATTCATGTCGCATTTATACTAGTACATCGCATCATAGTTCATACTTAGGATCTGACGCATTTACGTGCATACTTCCGATTGTCTCATATGATGTTATTTACTACTCACTGTTTCCCCAATAATAGAGGAAAGCTCTGTTCAAAATTAATGAGGGAGCGCCTCACGTGCCCTCCACAAGGGCGCCAGCACCAGAGCCAATCTTATAGGATTAAATCCTATGGTGGCGCCTCTCGTGCTCCTCACGCGGGTGCCAGAGTGCAAAGCACAAAAGAATCTATTAAATTAAATAAGAGTTAAAACTCTCATATAGCGCTGCACGTGCTCCTCACGCGGGCGCCAGTGTGCAAAGCACAAAAGAATCTATAAGAGTTAAAACTCTCATATAGCACCGTACGTGCTCCTCACGCGGGCGCCAGTGTGCAAAGTACAAAAGAATTTATTAAATAAGAGTTAAAACTCTCAGGTGGTGCCTCACGTGCACAACACGTGAGCGCCGACGTTCAGGTAGAATTAAGTTCTACTCTCTGTTAAACAGAGCCGTTGGATCTTTGATCCAACGGAGATGATAAATCGTCAAAAATGTAGAATTGAATTCTGTCGGGAGAAAACATTCCCCAAATCTTTCTTAAAAATAAGAAAGATATCTTCAGTTGGATCATGGAATAAAATTCTATTTTGGGGTATATTCCCTCAATCTTTCTAAATAAGAAAGATTGCCCTCTGTAAAACAGAGAACCCTTGGATTAAAAATCCAATGGTGATTAAAAATCACCATTTCACAGAATAAAACTCTGCATATGGGAAAATATTTTCCCGATCTTGTTAAAAAACAAGAAAATATGTTCTGTAAAACAGAAACCCTCGGATCAAAGATCCAATGGTGGGTAAAATTCCCCAAATCAATTGGAATCTCTCAATGAGAAATTTTCTCAAAACTAATTAACAAATTACCTCTACTATATAAAGGACCCAGGACTTCAAGTCTGAGATAGAGGAACCCCCCATAAGTTTCTAAAAAAAAGAGACAAAAAGTTTCAAAAGGAACAGAGAATTAAATTCTCAAGGAAGAAGATCTCCCTCCTCAAAATTCTAGGTAAATAAAAAAAAAATAGAGATCAAGATATCTCATTTACCTATTGAAGTGTTTAACCCTTTAAAAGAACTTAGTTCTTTCTCTGAATCTGAGATCCGCGAGGAAAGTCTCCCACAAGTTGAGAATTTAATTCTCATCGGGAAGAACTTGTTCTTGAGAATCAAAGATTCAGAAAAGAACTAGAAATTGAGTTCTTCAAAAAACAAAAGCATACAAGAGAAACCTAGTTCTTATAGAAGAACTTAGTTCTTAAAAATGAAGCTTGATCCTAGATCTTCAAAACAAAGATCCTGGTGATCATTAATGGGCAAAAAAGCCATCAACAGAGGAGAAAAGAATTCAGCGCCCCACGTGCTTCCCACATGGGCGCCTCTAAAAGTGCCTAGCTTCTCACGTGGGCGCCACAAAAGAGAAGAGTGCTAAGCACTCATTGGGCAGCGCCCGGCGCCCAGTGCCGCACGTGAAAATCACGAGGGCGCCATAAAGTGCTCAGCACTCCATAAAAAAAAGAGCCAAATGGCTGGGTGTTCAACACTCATTGGGCAGCGCCCAGTGCCTCACGCGCTCCCCACGTGGACGCCATAAAGAGCGTCTAGCCTCTATATAAAGACAAAATGAGTAAAATGTTCAACACTTATTGGGCAATGCCCATGACTGAAAGCTCCACATGATTATATGTGGGCGTCAGATTTCATATAAGTGCTCAGCACTTTTTGAATAAAAAAGAGGGACCGAATAAATAGAGCCCAAACAAGTGCTTAGCACTTTTTCAAAAAAAAAGGAGAGACTAAGCAGACTAAATCCCAAATTGGTTAAGTTGCTAAAGTCTTGCAACTGAGTCCAAATGCTCTGTTGCTGGGTCTTAAATAAAGAAAATCCTAAAATGTTGTTAAGTGGACCTTAGTCTCAAATTGGACTAACGTATCCTTAACAAAGAAACAAATCAAGCCCATATGCTCTTGATTTCCAAGCTCTCAAATATGACCAAAAATTCTTGAGTCCACCACAACCCTTTTCCCTCAAATACATGATTTGGTTTAAGGGTATATCTCTTCACACTTCTGATATATGTCATTGTAATTCTTCAACGTCTTCAGAGACGCGGCGGGTCCCGACGACCAATAACTTCTTCATGTACTTCCAAATTGACGTGCATGCCTCAAATCAGAGCCCCCAAATTGGGCACATTCCATATCAACATCGTTCACTCCGCCATGTAACAAATACACGTGCGCGCGAGTTGAATAATGGACCGAAATGTCCTTAAACTAATATTCACCCCAAATACGGTGATAATGGACTGAAATGTCCATAAACTAATATTCGTCTCCAAAATGGCGATAAAGGACCGAAACGTCCTTAAACTAACACCCCATCTCAAACATGGCGATAATGGACCGCGATGTCCTTAAACTAAAATAATCGAGCCCAAATACTCATATGTTTAAGCTGATCTTAATCTCAAACCAGATTAACGATCCTTAAATCAACCCAAATCCAAATCTAAAAATATATGGATTTGGACTAATTCATGCCTTACGGGCGACGACATAAATTAGTCTCCGTATACAATCCACGGGCAACCAAAATAAAACAAACATACACACAACACGAAATGAACCTCCGGAGCAGGAGAAAGTGGTTATCGCGATGCGGTAACGTAATTAACTGCAGGGGATTGCGCCTGCAGGGAAGAGCATCTCCACAATAAAAAACCCCTCGCAAACGAGGGGGAATCTGATAAAGTCCGCTACAACGGCCGCATCCGTCCAAACCTTCGATATACGGTGCCATAAATCAACTTGGAATCTTCAGAGAGATGGACGGATAAACCCAAATAGCATCTTCCCCCAGGATTCAGGCCAGACGTCCCAATGTCTTGGTCCGTCTTCCGGCGGTGAACAGATTCTTGGCGATCACAATGGGACGTGCATGCCTCACAATCAAAACCCCCTCGCAAATGAGGGGGAATCTGATAAAGTCCGCTACAACGGTCGCATCAGTCAAAACCTCCGATATACGGTGCCATAAATCAACTTGACATCTTCGGAGAGGTGGATGGATAAACCCAAATAGCATTTGCTCCCAGGATTCAGGCCAGACATCCCAACGTCCCGGTCCATCTTTCAGCGGTGAACAGATTCTGGCACGCCCGGTGGGACCTTTTCCTCTTTCCACTCCACACTTCGTGTGTCGTGTTTCGCGAACAAAATCGTGGTTCGTTATGGTTGCCCTTGGATTCGAGGTACTATGATTTGGTGTCTTGCTCCTGTGCAGAAGAAGAAGAAAAAATCAATGGCTTCCAGCTGCACAACTTGCAACAGCAACTCCCGCTCCGTCCCAACTGGAGGAGTGTATTATGGGCCTAACGCGGTCTCCATTTTTTCAATACCGGTGGGGCTAGTAACAAAAGCCACTACTGGATTGTTCTTCGGGACCATGCTCCCACCAATTAGCATCGGTGCCTCAACGCCGCAACCCGATGTTCCCAAGAAGTCGGTTTTCCACCGATTGACGACAGCAACGGCTCCTCTCAACGAGCCGTCTAAAAAGGGGGTCAAAGTCTTTAATAGGCTGAGCCAAAGCTCAAGCGGGCCCGCAAAGAGGCCCGTGATTCCCGATGGGGCTACCCTAAAAAGGATAGCCCTCCCAATTCCTACTGCAAATGAAGCCTTCAAAAGTGCTTCACCAGTCAGGCGATCAGTCTTCGAGAGGCTGACTGTCTCCAATCAAATCTTGCCAAGGACGTCGGTCATTAACAGGTTGGCAACTGCTGGAGCTCCTCAACAAATCCAGGGGCAAGCCGCAACCGCTTCCGAAACCGAGGAGGTCCCCTCTGTAACTCGCCGTCGCCACTGGCTCCGGGTGAGAAAAGCTGGGGGCAACTCCCCCTCTGGACTTACTCTGCAAGCTCCAATGGTAGAAGTTGATACTGCTGTTCCAACTGGGAACAGTTTTGAACCGCTGAAGAGAGTGCGCAAAAACTCCCTCACAGCGGTACTGAAGAAATCACCTCCTCCTGTTGAGGTCCCTGTGCAGGAAAAGCAGGAGCGGCCCTATCAGTAGCTCTCCTCCCAAGTTCACAGAGTCTGGCAAAAAGTCCAGGACTCTGTGATCGACGAAAACTACTCCCGCCGACCGAAGAAATCGAAGGCTCAGCAAAAGAAAGATCATCCCTCCGTCATACAACGAGGAACTTCTTCTACAGAGGTGCCTGTCATAACGGCTCCTTCAACTTCGACCTCCCACAAAAGGATGAGGCTGGAGAAAATTCCACGCCGGTGGCAAATTCCAAAAGCGACAGACCCAAACGCCCTAAGTCTGGGGGCATGATCGTACACACGGTTTACATGGCTTCTGTAAAAGAGGATAGTCGTGCTTCCGTGGCTCATCAACCACAAACTCGGTCGTTAACAAAAGCTCAGGAGCAACAAAAAAAGCTTTAGAAAATGCTGACCAAAATGGCAGCACTCACCGGACAGAAAGAAAGTCTGGAACCAGCATTTGAATAGCGCCAAGAACAGAAGACCGATGCAGAGTTCCTGCGAAGGGTACTTGAAAGAAAAGACAAAGAAACTGCTGAGCAAGCCGCCAACATAAAGCAGAAGGCGCTCTTATTCCAGGATATGGTTGGAATGATGATTCAGCTAGAACCCCTGATTGGAGATGACTTAGCGTGCTTGCGCTTTCTAAAAGATAGATCAAAAATATTTGTAACCGCAATCAAGAACGGCGTCGCATGAAGCTAGCCGGTGAGTACGGGTCGGTCCACAGGGATGTTGTGAATCTCCTAGTCGCGCTTACGAGTTAATTCCGAAGGACGTTCAGAGTTGTTATTAAATCTAAAAATCTAATTATTCTATACTAATTATCTAGATCTACTCTTGCTAGGGCTAGGTTTAGGGATGGTTTGGAAATGCAAGTAAACCTCAACGCTTTCTATACCCGAATGAAGATCTGTGAGGAGTTATGGTAATTATCAATAAAGGGGATTAGATCCATTCGGGAAGGTGTTCCTTCCTCTAGGTTCTTGTCCTTCCTTTAGAGATCCTTACCCTAACCTCCATGGAAAACGTGCGCAACCGGGCTTTTACACTACGGTGTCATCGTTACCTCGAAGGGTAGGATGCCGTAGGGCGCGGTATGTGCGTGTATGCATGGAGTCCTATTGTAAATATTTGGTGGGTAAGAAAGGGATGAGAGATCTCATCTCTCAAAATCCTTCCCCAAAGCTAAACCCTAAACAAGTTTCTAGGGCATGAATTTAAATCTACCTAGGGCAAAGAATTTAAATCTAAACTAGGGCGAGAAATTAAATCTACTTACAGATGCATCCCTCCAATCATCCATGCAGGGTTGTCAGATCTGAATTTCTGAATGGAAAGGAAACACCGATGCTCTCCAAAAGGATTTCTGAATTTTTATTAAAAGGAGGCATAAAGTTTACAATGATTAGAGTTCTATTTATAAGAAATAGAAACCCTAGGTTACATCTTGAACCGCATGTCTAAATTTACAAAAATAGCCCTAGGTTGACTAGTCAACACCGCCAACACAATATGGCAAAAACTATTTTTTTATTTTCTTAATCTGGCCGCGGAACCGCGGCCCAAGGCCCTGTTTGGCCGCGGTTCCGCGGTCAACAAGAACCCTTGGATGCTGTAATTTTCTGTGTTGTCTTCTGGTGACTTTGTCTTCCTGTTTCTATATGTCTTTTTCCATTTGGGCTTCTAGGTTGGTTTCAGATCTTCAGTGAACAATTTGCAATGGTTTTTTAACCGTTTGCCTTGACATTTTGGGATCTTGCGTTGCCTTGTTAATTGTGAACTGTCTTTCGATGTAGGCTTGACTAAGATCCTCCTAATTGTTGGTCAAAAGTCCACTTTTGCATCGTCTTTTCATTGTTTTCACTGTTTCCTGTCCAAGAATTTGTAACCTGTAACATGTAGCAGACATGCGTCAAAAGCACCTGTTTATTTATAAAAAGAATAAGAATGGGGAATATAATAATGCAATATTATGGTGTGAACAAATACCCCCAAACTTATCTTTTGCTCGTCCTCGAGCAAACTTATTTTTATTCACTAAAATCCTAACCACACTTTCGCAGGGAAACGCGATTGCACTGAGCACGTGCAACAAGCCGTTAAACCTCTAGGTGTCCCTAGTAGGAGGAGTGTTGTCTCCTGAGAGTTTTCAGCGGATACTACCCACAAAATCCTATCAATTTGGCTGTTCGACTTTTGTTTTTCAATTAGGTCTTCTAACAAGGAATTCTACCCGTAAATTATCCACCCACATTCTTCACACTTCCTCATCATTTAACTTAAGATTATATATGTTATGTAGACCTACTTAGCTTTCGGCATTTCATAAGTTTTCCTTCTAGGGTTCCATCTCCACTTAGGAATTTTTTATCAACTCTATTAAAGATACAAGTTTTATTCTTCACTCCTTTCTCTCATCTAAACTCCAATTACATACCCCCACGTGTGTGTAAATATCACCCCTACACTTGGAAATTCAAATCAAGCAATCGTACTCTCGTCCATTGTCCAAAGCACTTATTAATTAGTGAATTTTTAATTGAATTTCGCTTACACATCCTTCATGCGACCGTTAATACTTCTTGAGATACCAACAACCGATTACAAGATGTGCTTGCACATTAAAGCGTAATTCCTAGTCTTGCAACACTCAAGGCTTTAGCAGTGACTCCCAAACTAGTTGGTCTAAGGCACTAGGTGATGAAGCACCCTCGCTAAATATTTTTCTATTTTTACAGCCTTAAGTAATCACAAAAACCAGTGTCCATTTTTTTTTTATTATTCACTTTTTTTTCTTTTATTTTCATTGTACTAAGGATTTTAGACAAAAGCATTTCAAGGTCTCTTCTACTATTCCAAGTTTCAAGGTGCGTGATTGTGCAAATTGTAGGGTATACGTTTTCAGAATCTAGACTTAAGCTAGGAACTATTTTTCAAACTTATACTCTAATAAAAGCTTCAATATTTTTCCTTCGTTTCGACTTAGCCCAAGAAGTGAACCCAAAATTTGCCTATTTCTAAATAAACTACAAAGACATATACTCTCTACCGTTAAACTTTAAGGAATGTTATTTTTAGGGTTTTTAATTCACTAAGTCTAAGATCTAGTTGTTCCTAGCTAGTTAACCTATCTGTCAAACTCTAGTCAAATAAGCCAAAATTGAATACAATAATTTTTATAATTTTTCAAAATTTTTCAATTTTTATGGGTTTTCAAATAAGTATGCAAATGCAAAAATATGTACAAATGAATGCGAAGGAAGAAGACGTACCGAGCACACCCCCAAACTTGAACTTGACAGTGTTCTCACTGTCATGCTAAACCAAGAGGGTCAAAAAATGCCGGCACTCCCCTGTTTATTTATTTATAATTTTTTTTTATATTTTTAATGTTTTGAAATTTTTTTTTAGTTTTTTATAGAAAAAGAAAACAAAAAGATATATACATATATACAACAACATTCCCCCCAAACTTAAGCTTGGCCTTACACAAGCCAAAGGTTAGCACCAACCATTCAAAAATCTTATCGTGGTAATGGTATAGTTGGTGCAAGAATGGGATGGAAAGAAAAAAAAATGAGAAGCACACGAGACCGTGTGGAAAGAAAAATGGTAGAATATGGTCTCGGTGGGGGAGAAGAATGGCGGAAAGGAGAAAGAAGGATCGCGCGAACTTGAGGGTGTAAATCGAGTGAATAAATTAGCGCAATATGTGATGATCGATATGTTATAAGCGATTGCGCTAACCTATAAGCGACATGCAGGGTTTGGGCGATTTGGGTCTCCAAAATTTTTGCACTGTTCTGTTGTTCAAAATCTCTTCTGTTCTGATATTTTGTTTCCTGTTTTGCTTTCTGAAAATCTCCATATCCGAATTTGTATATCCTGCAAAAATTCAACCACAAAGTATCCCTTCCAAAAATAACAAAATATATATATTTTTATATTTTTTTGATTTTTTCAGATTTTTATGATTTTTTATTTTATGATTAACCCGAAATTGCGAAAAGGAAAGTTCTACGCTATCCCCGGCAACGACGCCATTTGATTCGTATGTCAAAAACTATTTCTAAACCGCAATCAAGAACGACGTCGCATGAAGCTGGCCGGTGAGTACGGGTCGGTCCACAGGGATGTTGTGAATCTCCTAGTCGCGCTTACGAGTTAATTCCGAAGGACGTTCGGAGTTGTTATTAAATCTAAAAATCTAATTATTCTATACTAATTATCTAGATCTACTCTTGCTAGGGCTAGGTTTAGGGATGGTTTGGAAATTCAAGTAAACCTCAACGCTTTCTATACCCGAATGAAGATCTGTGAGGAGTTATGGTAATTATCAATAAAGGGGATTAGATCCATTCGGGAAGGTGTTCCTTCCTCTAGGTTCTTGTCCTTCCTTTAGAGATCCTTACCCTAATCTCCATGGAAAACGCGCGCAACCGGGCTTTTACACTACGGTGTCATCGTTACCTCGAAGGGTAGGATGCCGTAGGGCGCGGTATGTGCGTGTATGCATGGAGTCCTATTGTAAATATTTGGTGGGTAAGAAAGGGATGAGAGATCTCGTCTCTCAAAATCCTTCCCCAAAGCTAAACCCTAAACAAGTTCCTAGGGCATGAAATTAAATCTACCTAGGGCAAAGAATTTAAATCTAAACTAGGGCGAGAAATTAAATCTACTTACAGATGCATCCCTCCAATCATCCATGCAGGGTTGTCAGATCTGAATTTCTGAATGGAAAGGAAACACCGATGCTCTCCAAAAGGATTTCTGAATTTTTATTAAAAGGAGGCATAAAGTTTACAATGATTAGAGTTCTATTTATAAGAAATAGAAACCCTAGGTTATATCTTGAACCGCATGTCTAAATTTACAAAAATAGCCCTAGGTTGACGAGTCAACGCCGCCA
Source organism: Agapanthus africanus (assembly GCA_030015575.1). Taxonomy (NCBI): domain Eukaryota; kingdom Viridiplantae; phylum Streptophyta; class Magnoliopsida; order Asparagales; family Amaryllidaceae; genus Agapanthus; species Agapanthus africanus. The sequence continues at coordinate 941,148,226 of CM057338.1, read as the reverse complement.
ACACAATATGGCAAAAAACTATTTTTTTATTTCCTTAATATGGCCGCGGAACCGCGGCCCAAGGCCCTGTTTGGCCGCGGTTCCGCGGTCAACAAGAAGCCTTGGATGCTGTAATTTTCTGTGTTGTCTTCTGGTGACTTTGTCTTTCTGTTTCTATATGTCTTTTTCCATTTGGGCTTCTAGGTTGGTTCCAGATCTTCAGTGAACAATTTGCAATGGCTTTTTAACCGTTTTGTTCCCCCAATCAGAGCAAGGCTCTGCTTGAATTTTGAAAATTCAAATTTTGAAGCAACGCTTCAGTTCCCGTGCGCTGCGCGCAACGCGCCACGTGTCAGAAGTTGACACGGCAGCACAACGCCCAAGGCAGTACGTCCAATCAGAGCAAGGCTCTTTAAAAAACATAAGCAACGTTCAACTGCGCAAGCGCACGGCTGCGCGACACGTGTCTGCGCAGTTGCGCATGCACAACTGCGCAAACGCACGACTGCGTGACACGTGTCTGCGCAGTTGCGCAAGCACAAATGCGCAAGCGCACGGCAGCGCGACACGTGTCTGCGCAGTTGCGCAAGCGCTGTTGCGCAAGTGCTTCACTGCACGACACGTGTCCGCGCAGTTGCGCAAGCGCTTCACTGCACGACACGTGTCCGCGCAGTTGCGCAAGCGCTGTTGCGCAAGCGCTTCACTGCGCGACACGTGTCCGTGCAGTTGCGCAAGCGCTTCACTGCGCGACACGTGTCACGCGCTGGTGAGTTGCGCAACAACAGAGTGAAGATTTAAGGATATTTTTCTGTTCTTGTTTAAACAAGAAGATTTCTTCTGTAAAACAGGGGCCTTTGGATCAAAGATCCAACGGTGGGGAAAATTCCCCAAATCACTCAGAAAATATCTTTTTAACAAATTTAACTGATTTTTGAGCACTATAAAAAGGACCCTAGACCCCATTTCAAAGGGAGAGACAATTGGATTAAAAAAAAAAGGAGAAGAGAACTTCTTGAGAACACAAAGAAGAAGGTAAAAACCTTTGAAATAAGTGAAAATTCTCTTAGGAATAGATAATTGATCTAAAAGACAAAATCAGTGATCTCCAATAAACAAATAAATAAATAAAAATAATAAAAAAATAGTGCCTTGCACTTGCTAGAGAACCTCTGGTTCTCTGAGATAGAAAGAAAGAAAAGATTTTTTCTTCTTCTCTTTGATCTAAATTTAGATCAAGAAATTAAAAAGTGCTCTGCACTCCTTTCTTTGAATCTAAAAGATTCTTGGTGCTTTGCACAAATGCAATGTAGTACTTGAAGGGCCAGGCCCAAATCAAAAAGACCTAGCAGGCCAAAATAAATTGCAAAGCAACAAAAGGGCTGAGCCCAAATAAAATTGATGCCCTGCATCATTCATAAAGAACAAAGCCCAAAACAAATTGATGCCCTGCATCTTTTCTGGGCAAAGCCCAAATAAAAATAAAAGGAAATGCAAAAGCAATGTTGGACATTTTTTTTTTTACTGGACTTAGCCCAATCGTGGCCATAAGTCCTTAAATTAAATTGGCTGAGCAAAATGGCTCTCCTAAATCAATCTACATCCGGTTCGAGGGTACATCTCCGAATTCCTTTGACATCCATCGTTGTAATTCCTCAACGACGTCAAAGAGGTGACGGGTCCCAACGGCCACACACCCAATACCGGACCGAAACGTCCCTAAACTAACATTGGACCGAAACATCCCTAAACTAATAATGGACCGAAACGTCCATAAACTAATATCGGACCGAAATGTCCCTAAACTAACATCGGACCGAAACGTCCATAAACTAATATCGGACCGAAAACGTCTCTAAACTAATATCGGACCGAAACGTCCCTAAACTAATATCGGACCACCACGTCCCTAAACTGGCACAATAGAGCCCAAATGCTCTTTTATCGGATCTAAACGGTCCCGTTAAGTTGATCTTAGTCTCAAACTGGACTAACGTATCCTTAACAAACGTTTAAGTTGATCTTAGCCTCAAACACGGCTAACGTATCCTTAAATATTCAAATGGATTATAAAACTCCCAATCAACTCTGGTTCGAGGGTACATCTCCGAGCTCCTTTGATACATGTCGTTGTAATCCTTCAACGACGTCAGAGAGGTGACGAGTCCCGATGGCCATACATTAAATTAATCACTACGTTGAGTTGATCTTAGTCTAAAACAGGACTAACGTATCCTTGACGAACGTTTAAGTTGATTTTAGCCGCAACGCGACTAATGCATCCTTAAACTGAAAACACCAAACCCAAATCTAAGTAAATACGGATTTGGACTAATCCACGTCCTACGGGCGACGGCATTACTCAGTCTCCGTATACAATCCACGGGCAACCACAAACAAAATGAACACACACGACACGAAGTGAAATTCTGGAGAAGGAGAAAGTTGTTACCGCGATGCGGTAGCGTAATTAACTGCAGGGGCTTGCGCCTGCAGGGAAGAGCGTCCCCATAATCAAAAACCCCTCATCCTGAGGGGGAATCTGACGAAGTCTGCTACATCGGCCGTATTCGTTTAAACCTCCGATACACGGTGCCATAAATCAACTTGGCATCTTCGGAGAGATAAACGGATAAAACCAAATAGCATCTGCCCCGAACATCAGGCACGGACGCAAAGTCCAGGCCGCCGTTCGGAGGGGAACAGATTCTGGCACGCCCGGTGGGACCTCTTCCTCTTCCCACTCCACACTTCGTGTGTCGTCTTCGCGAACCAATCGCGGTTCATTAAATGGTTGTCTTCGGATTTCAAGTTACTAAGATTTGGTCTTTTACCTGGCGCAGAATTCAAGATTCAATGACCTCTAGCTGTACCAACTGCTCGAAATGCCGCTGCAACGGACGCTCCACCCCACCAGGAGGTGTAGCATATGGGCCCCAAGCGGCTTCCTTGCTTACTCTGCCGGTAGACCAAGTGACCCAAGCCACCACCGGCTTGTTCTTCGGGACTATGATCCCACCTGCAAGCTTTTCTGCACCAATACCTGCACCGGAAGTGGGTAAAAAGTCGGTCTTCAACCGGCTCACTATTCCGACGGCCCCTGTCAACGGGTCGCCTGCTACTAAACCGACAGCCTCCGTTTTCACCAGGCTAGGTCAGAACTATAAGGTGGCCGTCCCAAAGAGGGCAACGGCCGCTGCTTCGGAAGTCATTAAAGCGGCCTCTCCCATCAGAGAGTCGGTCTTCACAAGATTGACGGTTCCCATTCCTCCCCCAGCTGGTCAAAAGGCATCAGTCTTCGACAGGCTGACATCGGCAGTTACCCCACACTCAAACAGGGGGCAACAAGAAACCATCTCGATTTCCGAGCCAGTCCCAACGGCTCGTCGTGCGCGATGTCGCCATTGGCGACGAGTGAGGAAAGCAGGGGGCAACTCCCCCTCAGGGATAACTCCACCCGCTCCAATGGTGGAAGTCAACGCTGCTGTTCCAACTGGGAACAGCTTTGAACTACTGAGGAGAGTGCGTAAGAACTCTCCAACCGCTACCTTGAAAAGATCTCCTCCACCTGCGGAGAGAGTTCCAGAAACAAAACAAGAACAGCCCCCTCAACGGCTATCGTCAAAGATATACAAGGTTTGGCGAAGGGTTCAAGACTCTGTGATTGACCCAGATCACTTTCATCGCCAGAAAAAGGCAAAGGTGGAAAAAGACAAAACCCACCCCGTTAAACAGCAGGGGGCAACAATTGCTAGCATGCCCATTTTAACGACTCCTTCAACCTCGATGGCCCACAAAAGAAGCAGGCCAGAGAAAGCTCCCGCGTCAGCGGCAAAGTTTAAAGGCGGTGAACCTAAACCTCCAAAGTCAGGGGGCATAACAGTTCATACGATTTATATGACTTCTGGAAAGGAAGAAAGCCGCACTTCTACGGGTCACCGACCGCTCACCCGATCAGTGACCAAGGCTCAGGAGCAGCAACAAAAGCTCCAGGAGATGATGACCACAATGGCTGCACTCACTGGGCCAAAAGAGAACCCTGAGGCGTCCTTAGATGAGCGTCAGGAGGAAGAGACCGACGCCGAGTTCCTTCGCCGAGTACTGGAAAAGAGGGACAAAGAGGCTGCTGAACAAGCGGCCAACATACAGCGGATGGGCCTCCTCTTCCAGGACATGATAGGGATGATGATACAACAAGATCCTCCCGCTGAAGAACCCCTAACCGTCCTTGGAGATGATAAGGGAGATACATTAAATCCGCAGCCCGCTCTATTAACAGCTAAAGAGGATACAATCTCTAAGACTGATCTGGACGAATACATAGCCCAGCAAATAAAGGTTCATCATGCAGCCGAAGCAGCCGGCCACGTCGTAAAAACGGGGCGGCCATATCCAGGCTGGTATGACCAAATCAAGTACCCGCCGGGTTACACAATTCCCAAGTTTCATGTCTACAAAGGGACTGGCAATCCCCATCAGCATGTAGCCCAGTTCAGGGCGCTTTGCGATAACACCGGCGGCGATGACAAGCTTTTGCTCCGCCAGTTTGTCGGAAGTCTATCAGATACGGTGTTCGAGTGGTACTCTGAACTCCCTAATGATTCTATTAAAACCTTCGCGGAGATGGAGCTGCTGTTTACCCAACGCTTTGCAAGTGCCAGTGAACGTACCCCGATGACGGCACTGATTAACGCTAGGGTAAAACCCGGCGAGACATGGGTTCAGTACGCTATACGGTGGCGTAATCTATGGTCAAAGTGTGAGCAGCGCATAGAAGAAGCCCCTGCGGTGGGAATGTTTGTTGGAACTCTTGATCCACAAGCAAACATCTCACAGTTTATGATGTTTTTCAAGCCGACTTCCTTCCAGGCTTTGATTGACAAACTGGCGCAGATGGACCAGATGGGCCATAAACCCCCTCTCCTAAAACCGGATTCCCGAACTGACAAAGGAAAGGGAAAAGCGATCATTGTCGCTAATGCTCAACAACAACCGAACGACTTGAAGCCAGTTGCTCGTCCAAACAATATGCGCCCTTACGTACCCCTTGAGGATAGGATGGGACGTCCTTATTCCTTTTCCCGCGATAAAACGAAGAGGTTATTCGAGCTGGCATTACGTAACAGACTCATAAATCTGCCAGATCCAAAACGTCCGTTGCAACCAAGTGACATCAACGAACCTAATTACTGCCCCTATCATCGAGTGCTAGGCCATCCGATTGAGGACTGCTACGTTTTCAAAAATTGGCTTGAAAACCAGTATAGACAAGGAAAATTTGCGTTATCTGACAAATGGAAAGTGAATCCCCCACAGCCCCACAGCTCTAAAGGAACGAATACGCCGGGGGCAACATGCTCTGTCATTGAAGAAACTCCGTGGGAGGTTGTATTATCATCAAAAACGAAGAGAATGCTAAATGATCTTCGGACATGTCCGGCGATCAAGTGGAAAAGCCCATTGGAACCACAGGTCGTTAAGGGGATGTTAAAGCCACGTCCAACTCCAAAGACCAAAAATGGGGGTTCAAGCACTAGTAGCCAGTCGTCAAAGTCTTCAAAGAAAAAGAAGAAGGCCAAGAAACCGGTGAAGCCTAGCGATAGGCGCACGGACTTGCAAAAGCAAATTGACGCGCTGGAAGAGTACAACCAGAAGGCGCGGACTCCCATTACACTGCAAGAGTTCCTCAACCATGTCTTCCAAGAAGAAGATGAGGGAGGTAGTTCGTCAAATGAATCTGAAGAACATGTGGCAAGTTGCCATGTGATTTCCCATTTGTCCACAACCGATGAGGAGACTCCTCGCGCTGGAAAGCTGGGGGCAAAGCCTGCACTAAAAATGCTGGAGCCGTCGGATGAAGTGATTGATGCATTCTTAAATCAGGCGTTCTTAAAGGGCAAAGCTGATCGGGATAACGAAGCGGTTATATTCGAAAAGGCCAAACGCCAGCGCCTTGGCGAAAGAATTGCGGTACTCCCGCTAGAACAAAATACACCCACCACAGATAAAATCAAGTTCAAGATAAAGAAGAGATTCGCTAAGGCTGTGTCAATGGGTATAAAGCTACCACCCTCCGAGAAAAACATTACGGGTGAAATGGAAAACCACCCCTCCTATTGCTTGTACCATCGGAAGGTGTCGCATCCCACCGAAGAGTGCAAAGCTTTCGATAAGTGGTGGCAAGGATATGTTACTCATCGGCAACAGTTTAAGCGGGAAAAGCGCAAAGCCCGCCGAGAGCAGAACGGAATAAACAAAGTGCTTGATAAAACTAGCAGTGGTTGTTGCATGATTGACGCCGGGGAATCACAAGTACCTGTATTTGGGAGCGATTCTGATGAGGAGCTAGAGCTTGGCCCCCTCTTTAAAGAATCCACTTCGGGAAAAGAAGAAGGACCAAAGGCTTGCGAGAATATACAGCTACGCAACCGGACGTTACCCGAAAAGAATCTCGGACCCTTAAACAAGAAAGACAAAGGGAAAGAGAAGGCCTCTGAAGACATCGCCTTGGATGATCGAGTTGCAGAAGAGTTAACCGCCAAGAACCCGCCAAAGAGGAATAAAGTGGATTACAATGTCTTGGCACATCTGAGGAAGCTACCCTCACAACTCAGCATTCTCGATGCCCTGTTGCTATCAAAAGAGGCGAGGGATTCTTTGATTAAAGCCTTACAAGACCCGGAACAATTCCAAGCATGCCTGACCGAGGAAAAGATGAAGAATGAGTTGGAGGAAGTACACACGGCTGATGTTACTTTTGGCGATGAGGACCTTCTACTTGGGACTTGCGAACACAATCGCCCTCTCTATGTTTCGGGATACTGCCATGATATAAGGATAGGCAAGATTCTGATCGATAACGGGTCATCTGTTAACCTACTCAACGTGCGGGTGTTGAAGGAAATCTGCATGAGCGTCCAGCACCTTGCTCGGGACAAGATCACCATATCCGGGTTCGACTCCCAATCGTCAAAGACTCTTGGATATGTGATACTGACGCTACGCTTCGGATTACTCATCACGGACATTAAGTTCCACGTCATAGATGCCAAGACATGCTACAACGCTTTGCTCGGCCGACCATGGTTACACGAGTACAACATCATCCCTTCTACACAACATCAGTGTATGAAGTATTTTAAGGATGGTTTCGAGTATACCGTGACGGGAGAACTGAACCCGTTCTCTGTGAACGAGGTCTGCAAATACGAAGATGCCAAATACTTTTTGCCGGATTTCGAAGACACGGAGAAGTGTCACAAGCCGGAAAATAAAACTAACGCCACCATCCCCGTCTTCGGCAGTGATACCGAGGAAGAAGAGGAGATCGTTTATTCGGGTCCGCCCCAACATAACAAGCCAGGACCGTCCACTCCTATATTGGTCTTTGGTAGTGATTCGGAGGATGAGGTCCATGTCGTATTCTCTGCTCGACCTTCAATACAAGCTTCCGCTGACGAAGAGCAAAGTCTGCAAGTCGCCATGGTGCCGCCTAAACATCATAAAGAACTGAATGCACTTAATATCTACAGTGTAGAAGAGCTGCGGACATTCTATATCCCTCCCAGGCGAGAAAACGAGAAGGCAATCCTATTCTACCGTTCTGAAGAAAACAAGGTGGAAAAAGAAGTTTGGCATGGCGTGGATCCCACGCTCGAAAGGCTTCAGCCTATCCGTCTTCCCAGATATTATACCGAAGGTTTGAAGAAACTGCTGAAACGCCAGGGGATATCCTTCAGACAGACCGTTAGAGAGGCCAAATTCTATGACAAGGTCTGGAATGTTCCCGGGACCCAACGCAAACTGCCTAACGGGAGAATGGAAACAAAAGGGCTTGGGTACATCCGGCTAAAGAAACGAGGACTAGTAAATAGCTGTTATGTCATGTATGAATTCGATGAAGATGCGGACGCTCAAAGGGAGGACGCTAATCCTAAGCCAGTAAAAGTTCCTGATGAAAAATTGCCCGGTCCATCATTTGAAGAACAAATGGACAGGCTTATAAGGGAAGCTGGTCAAAAAGTCCGAAATGACCACAACCGCGAGACGGCCATCTATGAGAAAGCCAAGACGCAACGCCTTCTTCGACAGGCCGTGAAGGATGAAAAGGCCACCCCTTGTCAACCTGCTACAAAAAAGGTTCGACGCGAAAGCAAAAACAAGTCAGAGGGCAGAAAAGACGCTCAACAACCACAAGGCAGAGCTAAGAAACCACGTATCCGAGAGTCGAGCGTTACTGACTTAGCCCTCATGAAGAAAATGGGTCGAGCATACTCATTTCCTCGGAACAAAACAAGGAAGATATTTGATCTTGCTTTAAAACATCAAATGCTTACGCTGCCAGAGTCCAAGCACCCCGAGCACGCAGGCGAGGTATTCAACCCAAATTATTGCTTTTATCATCGAGTAGTAGGTCATCCTCTTGAAAATTGCTTCACCTTCAAGAATTGGGTCGAAGATCAATATCAGCTTGGTAAATTCGCTCTGTCCAACAACTGGAGGGTAGCACCACCACAAAAGCACGAGCCTAAGGCCACGAAAGAAGAACCAGTTCCACATTGGGATTGGCAGAAAATTCGCACCTGTCGTATGATAACGATATTAAAAGAGGAGTCCGAGAATGTGGACAGCCTTCCCTGGTGCTTCGAAAACAGCAATGATGAGGTGATCTCAGAATTTCCCCCAGCTCCGAAAGAACTGGAGGACGGAATACATACCACCGCGGATAACCTCAAGAAAATTGAGTTGGGGACGATAAACGATCCGCGACCGACATTCATCAGCGAGCTGCTGTCCGAGGAAAAGGTGGCTGCGTTAAAGGACGTCCTTATACAGCATAAAGATTGCTTCGCATGGAACTATTCCGAGATGCCGGGACTTGATCCAGAAGTTGCTGTACATAGACTGGCAATATCCCCGAGTGTCAAGCCGGTCAAACAAGCGCCGAGAAGAATGCGGCTTGAGCTCGAAATGAGCATCAACGCGGAAGTCAAAAAGTTGATAGACTCCGGCTTTATCCAAGAGGTTCAATAACCTGAATGGATTGCTAATATCGTCCCAGTGATGAAGAAAAATGGTACGGTGCGCATATGCGTGGACTTTCGGGATCTCAACAAAGCCTGCCCGAAGGATGATTTCCCAGTACCAGTCACCGAACTAATGATAGACAATACGTCCACGCATGAGATTTTCTCATTCATGGACGGCTCATCAGGATATAATCAAATAAAAATGCACCCTGAAGACCAGAAACATACGGCTTTCCGGACTCCTTTGGGGATATTCTGTTACAAGGTAATGCCCTTCGGTTTAAAGAACGCCGGTGCAACCTACCAAAGGGCCATGACGAAGATTTTCGATAACCTTATACACGAAATTGTTGAGTGCTATATCGACGACCTCGTTGTTAAAAGCAAATCATATGAGGAACATCTCGAGCATCTGAAGACCGTATTTCAACGTCTTCGACAATACAACTTGAAGATGAACCCTCTGAAGTGTGCATTCGGGGTTTCCTCGGGCAAATTCCTGGGATTCGTCGTTCGACACCGAGGTATCGAGATAGATCCGTCCAAGATCAAGGCAATCATGGGAATGCCTCCGCCGAGAACTCTCAAACAGCTGCGGTCTCTCCAAAAGAAGCTCGCGTACATACGGCGATTTATAGCCAACCTCTCAGGAAAGTGCCGTCCTTACAGCCACCTGATGAAGAAGGGAACCCCGTTCTCCTGGGATCAAAAGTGCCAAAGCGCACTAGATGAGATCAAACAGTACCTGCAAAACCCTCCAGTGTTGGCTGCTCCAGTGAAGGGAAAGCCTCTCATTCTTTACACGGCCGCCCTTGAAGGTTCTTTGGGCGCATTATGGGCACAAGAGAATGACCAAGGGAAAGAAAGAGCACTTTACTATTTAAGTCGAGTGCTGCTGGGGGCAGAAAGCAATTATTCCCCCATTGAAAAACACTGCCTGGCGTTGATCTTCGCAATAACAAAGCTTAGACATTACGCATTAGCGCATGAAGTCTATCTCATTTCAAAGGTGGACCCTCTCAAATATCTAATGTCAAAGGCCATATTGACAGGACGACTCGCTAAATGGGCCCTACTCTTAATGGAGTTCTCGATAGCATATCAACCACTCAAAGCAGTAAAAGGCCAGGCCATCGCCGACTTCCTTGCTGAGCACCCGATACCAGCCGACTCTCCTTTAAACTGCGATCTTCCGGACGAACATGCGTTTGATGCGATCGATGGTGATAATACCCGATGGGAGCTTTATTTTGACGGAGCATCTTCCGTGAAGAAGCGCAAACAAAGTACCCCTATAATCAAATCGGGGGTAGGACTCATCTTTATAACTCCACAAGGAGGGATAATGCGCTACGCGTTCTCCCTGACGGAACCGAAGACAAACAACGAAGCCGAATACGAAGCTCTGATAGCAGGCCTCGAGATCGCCATTGACATGGGAATTGAAAACCTCCTCATATACGGAGATTCGCAACTGGTCTTTAGTCAAGTAAACGGCGATTACCAAACATGCAAACCGGAGTTAGTAAAATACGGTGAAAAGGTGCAACAACTGCTAACCCAAATTCCCTCCTATACTTTGGAGAGCATACCATGCGCGGATAACAGCAAAGCGGACGCGTTGGCCAAACTCGCTAAAGAAATGGCTGATGAGAACCTCGATGATGTTAGAATCATGGTACAAAGTCGTCAGGTGCTCGCCCCCGCAGAAATACCTTCGGAATCACCCGAAGAGAAGGGAGTGACTAGACAAGCGACCTTGTAAATAAAAGAACATGAGAAGGTTGAGGATTGGAGGGAAGTCTTTATAGACTACGTCAAGTCCCACCAAATGCCCGAAGATGCGTCCGCAAGACATCAACTCATAAAACGAGCTCTGTCCTTTGCCTTCGTCAATGATACTCTCTACAAGAGGTCATTCGATTCTCTGTGGCTGAGATTCTTAGGACCGGACGAATCGGAAAGAGTCGTTCAGGAAATTCATGACGGAATCTGCGGTTCTCACCAAGCAGGTCCAAAGATGAAGTTGAAGATCAAACGGATGGGCTATTACTGGCCCACGATGATTCAAGACTGCATCGAATATGCGAAGCAATGTCACTCATGCCAGATTCATGGGGATTTCATCCACCAGCACCCAAATCCGCTGCATCCAATGGTAGCTAGCTGGCCATTCGAAATGTGGGGGACTGATATAGTCGGCCCCATCGAGCCAGCATCGTCTAAAGGACATCGTTTCATCCTAGCAACGACTGACTACTTCTCTAAGTGGGCAGAAGCAGTACCATTGAGAGAAGTGAAGACGGAGAATATCCTCCATTTCTTCAAAACGCACGTCATATATCAGTTTGGAACTCCGAGGCGGATCATCTCCGATAACGGGCCAGCCTACCGAAGTCATAAAATCAGCCGCTTCGCACAACAGCATAACATAGACTGGAGATATTCCTCAGTCTATAATCCATGAGCTAACGGTCTCGCCCAGGCCTTCAACAAGACCTTGACGAAAATTATAAAGAAAACAGTGTCCCGAAATAAGAAAGACTGGCATGAGAGACTGCAAGAAGCTCTTTGGGCGTATCGAACCACGTTCAAGACAGCCACAAACACAACGCCATACGCGTTGGTGTTCGGCACGGAAGTAGTACTCCCTCTCGAGATAGAGTTACCCTCTCTACGAGTGGCAGTTCACCACGAGCTAACGGACGAAGAAAATGCTCACCTTCGGCTTGAGGAGCTTGACGCCCTTGATGAAACTAGGATCATAGCGCAACAAAATCTGGAAGCTTATAAAGCAAAGATGATGCGCTCATACGAAAGATTGACCCGACCGAGGACATTCCACCAAGGCGAACTCGTGCTAGTGGTCAAAAAGCCTATGATCCCCAATCGCGCCAAGCGGGGAAAATTCGAGCCGAACTATGAAGGCCCGTACATCATAGATAAAGTTTACCAGGGTGGGGCCTATTTACTTATGGACATGCATGGTGAAAGGCCTTTCAGGCCGATAAACGGTCGCTTCCTAAAGAAATACTACGCTTAATGAGCTACAGCCTAGGTCAACGATAGATGACGACGACTATGTCCGCTCGCTATCTTCATAAGCTCAAACTTTATAAGCAGTAGCCAGCTTCTCAACAGCGGACCGAAATGTCCTTAAACTAACAGCGGACCGAAATGTCCTTAAACTAATAGCAGACCGAAACGTCTTTAAACTACTACCGCAGCATCTTTGGACTGACGAGATATAAAAAAATATATAAAAATAAAATAAAATAAAAACGGTATGTCCATAAGCAAAAAGGGGCACGGATGAAAACCCGAAAGGGCTCCGTGAGTAAAAACAGCAGGGCTACCAGCGAGTGTTCGTGAAAACCCGAAAGGGCGCGACCTCGTAAAAAAAAAAAAGAGAAAAAGGAAATAAAAAGAATAAAAAAAAAAGAAGACGGTATGTCCATAAGCAAAAAGGGGCACGGATGAAAACCCGAAAGGGCTCCATGAGTAAAAACAGCAGGACTACCGGCGAGTGTTTGTGAAAACCTGAAAGGGCGCAACCTCGTTAAAAGACACTTATAGGGTCCTCTCGACCTCATAAGGAGAAACCACCCGCGTGAGATTCTTACGACTCACAAGGGAGCAACACACTTGGGAATCCCCACGATTCCTAAGGAGAAAATACACTTGCGAGATCCTCACGACTCGTAAGGAGAACGCTCTTATGGGACCCTCACGGCTCGTAAAGTTTGAAAGTCTTAAGTTACAGAGATCTAAACCTGTACTTAAGCAACCCCCACAACTTTCGATATTTCCCTACAAGTGGCTCAATACTGACCCTTGTATACAATCCACGGGCGCGAATAAACATTTCCCTAACCAAGGTCCATCCGTGACTGGGGATATGTTCGCATAACCCTTGTAAATCCTCTCGATTTGCAAAGAGAAAACCCTCCTGTAGGATCCTTACGACTTACAGAGGAACAAAACACTTAGGAACCCTCACGATTCCTAAGGAGAAAATACACCTATAAGATCCTGACGACTTATAGAGAGAAATAGCTTTGTGAGACCCTTACGGCTCATATAGTCAAAAGCCTTAGTCGACAGGACCCTAACCCTGGTCGCTAAGCCTCCTTTGTTCGACAATGACAGAAGCAAATGATGATTCGCTCCTGGCAACATCCCAGTTGTAGCGGTGCTGATGCCAAAATCAGTGTCCAAGTTCAGGTTCACGGCGAAAAGCCAGTAGACCGTACATGCATACGAAATAGCCGAAATGATGGGGCAACTTGCAAAAAAAAAAGCGGCAAGTAAAAATATATGCATGAAGAAATAGCCGAAATGATTGGGCAACTCGCAATAAAAAGCAGCGAGTGGAAATAAAATAAACAGCCGAAATGATTGGGCACCGCGAAAAATAGCCGAAATGATTGGGCGATCGCGACCTTCGCGATATAAAAGCTGAAATGATAGAGCATCGCGGAAATAAAACAAAAAATAATGATGATAAAATTTTGGCCCTACAGTTAAGATCACATCGATCCCTGTATACAATCCAAGGGCGTAAACAAAGAAAGAGCCATACTCTCCCAACAAACTCCTCGACTCACGGATACAAACACTCCTTGACGAGAGCCTCCTGATCCGCGTCGACCTGCAGAGCCACCAGCGCCTCCGTGGGAATCCTCGACTCGTTTCAAACCCCAAGGAAACAAATAATCCTTGGCGCTCGGGAAACAAATAATCCCTAGCAAATCCCTCGACTCACGGATACAAACACTCCTTGACGAGAGCCTCCTGATCCGCGTCGACCTGCAGAGCCACCAGCGCCTCCGTGGGAATCCTCGAATCGTTTCAAACCCCAACGAAACAAATAATCCTTGGCGCTCGGGAAACAAATAATCCCTAGCAAATCCCTCGACTCACGGATACAAACACTCCTTGACGAGAGCCTCCTGATCCGCGTCGACCTGCAGAGCCACCAGCGCCTCCGTGGGAATCCTCGACTCGTTTCAAACCCCAAGGAAACAAATAATCCTTGGCGCTCGGGAAACAAATAATCCCTAGCAAATCCCTCGACTCACGGATACAAACACTCCTTGACGAGAGACTCCTGATTCGCGTCGACCCGCCGAGCCACCAGCGCCTCCGTGGGATTCCTCGACTCATTTCAAACCCCAAGGAAACAAATAATCCTTGGTGCTCGGGAAACAAATAATCCCTAGAAAACTCCTCGATTCACGGATACAAACACTCCGTGATGAGAGCCTCTTAACTCATGTCAACTCGCAGAGCCATCACCCTCTCCGCGAGCAAATTCCCGATTCGTCTCAATTTGTAAGAAGAAGTCTCAGACAGCGAGGATTGAAAAGCTTGTTTCTTGAGCAATGGGGCCCTGCAAGTCAATCCAAAATGGTCTCTTGCATACTATTCACGGGTCTCACTCTCCGAAGTCGAATTTCGACGAGGAGGGAAACAACCGCTTACGAATTCTCTTGACTCGTAAGAGGGAAAATTCTCTTATAAGATCCCTACGACTTATAAGAGAAAACCACACTTAAGAATCCCTACGATTCCTAAGGAGAAAGCCCGCCTACGAGATCCTCTCGATCCGTAGGAAGAAAAGTCTCTATGAGACCCTCACGGCTCATAGAGTTGAAAAGTCCTAGGCGGCAGATCTGAACCTGCAGTCTAGGCCATCGTTATCTCTGGGAGAAATGAAGTTATCTGTCAATAAGGTGTATTAAATATGTCATGCTGAAAAGAATAAAAAAAAAGGGGGCGAAGAAATGACACAGGACGTTACAAAAATGTGTATCTTTTATTCATGAACATTGACTGGGTACAGGATACATTGTACTAAAGAAAAAAAAAAAATATATACATATATTTTACAAGTACAAATGATACAAGGAGAAATTACTGGGAAGGAAGCGTCTTGCATAGATTTAACAATTGCTCGCATACTTCCTTCCACGTCTTCTCTCGATAGGCTGCTACCGCCAGCTCTGCCTCCACTTGGGCTCGCTGCTGCAAGACCGACGCAAGCTGCTCCCTGACGACCTGATAGGCAGCTTCCCGACTTGGAGTATTGCGCTCAGCTACGTCAAGCTTCCGCTTCAAGTTTAGCCCATGGGAGATACGCTCCAAGAGACCCTCGAAGATAGTCTTCACTTGGGCAGCATTTGCCTCAACCTCAGCGCGCAGATGGGCCGTTTCGTTCGAGGTCTTTTGGCATTCACTTAGTCTTGAAGCTGCTTCTTGTTCCAAGTGGCGGAGGTGCGAAGTGCTTTGCTCGAGCCAAGTTGTGCGTTGGGTGCTCAGAGCTAAAACTTCGGGAGAAGGGCGCGTCGACTCCAGCCGATTTAGACAGGCCGCGATCCCCCTGCAGTGGTTAACCCAAGATTCGACGACGCCTTTGTTATGAAAATTTACGAGCGCCGCCAACATCGGGTTAACCTCCGCAGCAAAATCTACGGCAGAAGGGAGAGCGTCCATATTGAGCTCTTCAATGTACCCGCTCAGCATGCCCAAACTCATCGCAGCACCCTTGGAAGATGGACGTCTCAAGAAAGGGCCTGCCGGTGAAAGGACGCGAGCCTCAAAGGGGATCGGAGCCGGAACAATAGCTGCAAAACAAAACATGGTTAAACGATGGTTCAGAAGATGTTGAAGGGTTACCAAAAAAGGAAATTTATTATACCAGCTGCAACGGACGGTAAAGCCGGAAGGGCCGGTGGCGCGGCAGGTCTTGCATCCCCTCCTTCGATTTGTGGCACTGCAATAAAGAAAAGGAAAAGTCAGAAATTATCCCATTGCTAGAAAAAAGGGGGTAAGTAAAGATATTATAGTGAAGGTATACTCACCGGCGCCACCAGAAGGAGAAGCGAGCTCGGATGGGAAAGAGAAGTGTGGGAGCAACACTTGATATAAATGATCGAAGAGCACTCCTGCAAAGGCACAATGGTATAACGTTAGTACAAAGCTACATTTTTGAAAGATTAATGCATGAGTCGTGAATCCATACCTTCCAACATCCGTGATGGTACAAGGGAAGGCGGGGAGGTGACCACCGCCAAAGCAGTAGTCGACGGTGCCCCCTCGAGCAAAGGAGCATCGGACTGGCCGCACCTGCAAAGACAAGCTTGTTAGAAGAGATCGCAAGATATATAAAAAAGGGGGGGAACGCTGGTGACAAAAAAAAAAAAAGAAAAAAATTTTACCTGACGAGCTACCAGCAGAAACTGAAGCAATCCCCTCATCCATCGACATGAGACCACCGCCCGTAGCCTCATCACTCAACTCGATGGGAACCGTTGTTATGCTCGCGAGCCCGGGAGACGGCAAGGAACCATAAGCGGGGAGGGCTATGATCGGAGTATTACCAGATTCCTGAGAAAGAGCGGTTCGCTCCTCCTCAGGAATCGTGGCCGCCTCACCCGATACTCCCTCGGTTTCTGCGGTCACGGTTGTCTCGTCTATCGGCACCGGGACGTCTCCAGCCTCAAGCGCCTCGGCCTCTACTGCCTTCGGCTCGACAATCATCTCATCTGCGGCCACTTCAGACGCGGCATCAATGACCTTCTCGGCGGCGGATCCTTCAACTTCTGTTTCAGGCACCGTGGCCCCGACGACGGTGCCCACCGTCGGCTTAGGTTCGGCAGGCGCCGCTTCCGCCGTTTCCTGAGGTCCAACGGTCTCCGCCTCCCCCTCAGTCGGACTTGGTCCTGCAAGATGGAATGCATATGAGCCAATGGCTTTATAATAATTCTTACAACAAGGTTCTGAAAGAGATGCTACCTGAAGGGGATTTGTTGTTTGCACTTCGGGCCGCGCACGCCACTTGCCTATAAGCAGTAGACAGGGCGACAGGGGCCTCTCCAGAAGGAGTGTCAGCGCGAGGAATGGTACTGGGACCCGCTCCCGCGGCTAAAGCAGCTCTACGCGCCTTTGCTTCGCGTCTCAACCGCTTCCGCTCCTCCCGAGCCTTTGAGACGGATGCCACTAGAGCTTCCCTAATTGAGGTGTCCTCGTCCGTGAATAGGTAAGCCTCTAAGGTTTTCAGGGCATCCCTCGTCGTTTTGTCAAGCCGAGGCTCTTGCGGCAACTTTGACGAAGCCGGGACTTCAGTAACAGGCTCGGGAAGGATCCCCGCATCAACTGATATAACCCCTGCTAAGAAACGAAAGAAGGTTAGGTTGACCATCATAAAAAGACAACAAACTTTCCTTATAAAAGAGAAAGGGGTGAAACATACCAGCGCCTGCTAAGGCACGCTTCTCCTCCTCCTCCTGGAAGGTTTTCAGGGAGGCAGCAATAGCCTCTTCAGTAGAGACACCTGTTGAAAATGGAACAAATGTTAGTTAAAGATAATAATACAAGGTGCAATAAAATGAAAAATGAAGTGTCTGATGATTACCGGACTCAGCGAGTTTGCTTAGCATCGCTTCGAGCCTAGCCGATCGCTCCGAAGCTACAATGGCGGCAGCCAGATTGGTGTCCGCAGGATCTACCACGAAACCCTCATTGCTGCCGTATTCACATATGGCCTCGGCGGGAGGAGCCGCAGGCTTTAAGCTGAGGATCGCATCGAGGGAAAGAGCGGACTTCTTCTTCTTCTGCTGTCCACCAGCTTTAGACCCACCCGGAGCGGATTTGCGCTTGGCAGCCACTTTAGGGCGGCGGGTCCCGATCTCTGCTCCTGTGCCGGACCCTGGTGATACCACACTAACCGCCTTCATGGGAGCACGGGGCGCTGGCGGTGCATCCACCATAGTAGGCAGTGGCAATCCCCGCGGGGGGCTCAACACGCGCGGTCGAGCGACTCCAGCTTCTTTTAGCGGAGGAACGACCGGGAGCCTTGGCTGCAAGGGAGCCTTGCGATCACCACCAGGAGGCGCACCCCTACGGTCGACCAGCAGGCGTTTCTCCATTAAAATGATTGGGCCCATAGCATGCGCATACCAGGCTACGTACAGATGGATTATTTTAGGGGCACAGCTAGGCTCACTGATAAAAAAATAAGAGCCTGTATTGAGCCGGGTGAAATGATGCATAGCATTCCTTATTCCCCCTTGGTTGGCCGCGGGTGTTTCCAGAAAGGCTTCCATCGGGATCCCTTGATTGTAACTCGATTGTCGGGCAAATCGATGTGGGTTATACCTCATAAAGAGAGCCGTCTCATTCTGCCTAAATACTAAGTAGCCCGGCCGAATGGAGTAAAGGTGAAGGATTTCCCGAGCCTTCAGTACAGAAACCCCGCCCTTAAAGTCATCACGCAGCGACACCACTGACTTAGTGGTCTCGGAGCCTATGGTGATGACCTTATCCAAAAAAGAAGTCTTCGCTCCGACTAGATGCGAACGCAGGAGCAGTCCCCTAGACTCCCGCGGAGGTGCAACCACAATTGAAGCCCCGACCAACCGCATGATTCTTGGGAGTCTGTATTTCTCAAAAAACGGAGGAGTCTTATGGGCACCAAACACCCCTCGCACATGCAGCTCCATCCAAGAAGTGAAGTAGTGCATCGGGAAGTTAGCAGGCTGTACCCCAGGCTCATTAGCATCCGCCGCTACGCTAAGTCCATTGTAGAGGTAAGCCAGCCCGGCGATCCCTACTGATAACTGTAAACCAGCCGCCATTCGATGCGCCGGGTAAAAGACAGAGGACCGCATGAGGCGTGGGTGCATGGGAAGCGCGAAGCTGCATAGCCATAGACCCAAGAACCCTATGAAAAAAGTCTCCTCGTCCATGCCAGGAACGGCGATCTCTGAGAAAGGGACGCTGGCAGTGCCGGGGAAATAAAAATCCCGCTGGTCATTTTCCGATGAAGGTCGGCGGTCCAAGCCGAAACCAAAGGGGTCAGCAAGCTGAGCGAACTTCTCGCCCTGCTCTGATAGGAACTCCGGGCGGATAAAACGAGCAATGAAATCCGTGAAACTGACGCCCCGGTCGCCCGATTCCAAATGGAGTTCCTCATAAATCTCCAACACCTTCACCAAGCCCGGGTGCTGATGCTGAATGGAATTTTCCGGAGTTAAGTCAAATACAAGATGCTTGGTGGCGAAGACATACTCGTCAGGGGGAAGCAGCTCCTCGTAGTGTTCTCCCCTTATTGGCAGACCTGAAATCTCAGCAAACTCCTCCAGAGAGATGGAGACTTCCCTATCCGCTGTCAGGAAGGTATGGGTGGGGATATTCCATTGTTCGATAAAGGCCTTTATCCACCACGTCGGAGGAGAGGGATACTCGAAAAGCGAGACGTAGACAGCTGAGTATAAACCAATCGTCGTCAGGAGAGCCCTCTTCGTCGCCAAAATGTAACGGGCCCATTGCAAATATCCGGCAAGCGGCCGCGGAATCAATCCAATGTTATAAGCCTGTCCCCAAGGGCGTGCTTCACCCTGACAGATTCGCCTCCCCAAGATATCTATAGCCGGCGGCGGCTGCACCGGAATGGCACCGATTGCAGGCTGAAGGAGGTCGTCAGCATTCCAATTTTTAACCTCCACGGCATACTCCACCGGGGGCTTGTCCGCATAAGGGATCGTAACTATAGGCTCAGAAGGCGAAGCGGAGCTGAAGCTGCGACGGCCTTGGATGATTTGGCTGTACCACCTTCCCCACAAGTGGAGTCTCTTGTACTCTGGATCATGATCTTTAATCAAGGCGAACACCACCCGGTCCACCGGAGCATGGGGGAACCCTCCTTCCGAGCGAACAAAGGGGAAAGATAAGTCGTCAGACATGTTTCCTGTAGAAAGATAAAAATAACCGTTAGTGTTCTGACACTTGGCATTTTGAAATCTTACTCAACACTATGATGTAATGGGTAAGGTCCCACAAAAAGAGGGACCCACAAAATCTGGATGACGGTACATCATTTAATAAGACAACCCCATCATTAGATGAGACTGTCAATTAATGAAAAGGTCCCCAAAAGAATACCCTCACTGATGGGAAATCCCTAGAGATAAAGAGAAATATTCTCTTTCAGAGCAAAGCTCTGTCACAGAGTGACATTTGTCAAACTCTGGTCTCAGGGGAACAAGATTCCTTAAAAGAGCATAGCTCTATGGTAATGGTGGAAAGATCCATCAATTTTATCTTTAGAGTTTTGGAATCTTGAAAAATCCATGAAAACTTATAAAACAAAATTTTTCTCCGTTTATCAGATCTAAAAAGATCTACATTTGATCTAAGAGCAATGCTCTGTTCATGGGTTAGAACCCATGGATTAGATCTCTGTAAATCTGTAAATTTTTTGAGAGCAAGGCTCTGTTGAAGAAACCCCAAAGGGGTTTTCCTTTAGATCAAAGATCTATAAGAGCAAGGCTCTGTTAATTAAATTTAATTTAAATTAATTTAATTTAATTAATTTTACCTAGAGTGATTCTAAAACTAGAACTTTGAAGTTCTCACAAGAGCAAGGCTCTGGAAGTTCTTAAGCAAGAGCAAGGCTCTGAAATTCAAATTCTTGAAATTGGTAAAGAATTACCAAGGACCAAGAGTCCTATTTATAGACGCCTGCGTCTCTTCACCTGATCTCAATGATCCAACGGTCGGGGTCTTGCCACCGCTGCACTCACGTGCGCGCTACGTGAGCGCAACGGTGGGGGGGCATTTGTTCCCCCAATCAGAGCAAGGCTCTGCTTGAATTTTGAAAATTCAAATTTTGAAGCAACGCTTCAGTTCCCGTGCGCTGCGCGCAACGCGCCACGTGTCAGAAGTTGACACGGCAGCACAACGCCCAAGGCAGTACGTCCAATCAGAGTAAGGCTCTTTAAAAAACATAAGCAACGTTCAACTGCGCAAGCGCACGGCTGCGCGACACGTGTCTGCGCAGTTGCGCATGCACAATTGCGCAAACGCACGACTGCGCGACACGTGTCCGCGCAGTTGCGCAAGCGCTGTTGCGCAAGCGCTTCACTGCGAGACACGTGTCCGCGCAGTTGCGCAAGCGCTTCACTGCGCGACACGTGTCACGCGCTGGTGAGTTGCGCAACAACAGAGTGATGATTTAAGGATATTTTTCTGTTCTTGTTTAAACAAGAAGATTTCTTCTGTAAAACAGGGGCCTTTGGATCAAAGATCCAAAGGTGGGGAAAATTCCCCAAATCACTCAGAAAATATATTTTTAACAAATTTAACTGATTTTTGAGCACTATAAAAAGGACCCTAGACCCCATTTCAAAGGGAGAGACAATTGGATTAAAAAAAAAAGGAGAAGAGAACTTCTTGAGAACACAAAGAAGAAGGTAAAAACCTTTGAAATAAGAGAAAATTCTCTTAGGAATAGATAATTGATCTAAAAGGCAAAATCAGTGATCTCCAATAAACAAATAAATAAATAAAAATAATAAAAAAATAGTGCCTTGCACTTGCTAGAGAACCTCTGGTTCTCTGAGATAGAAAGAAAGAAAAGATTTTTTCTTCTTCTCTTTGATCTAAATTTAGATCAAGAAATTAAAAAGTGCTCTGCACTCCTTTCTTTGAATCTAAAAGATTCTTGGTGCTTTGCACAAATGCAATGTAATACTTGAAGGGCCAGGCCCAAATCAAAAAGACCTAGCAGGCCAAAATAAATTGCAAAGCAACAAAAGGGCTGAGCCCAAATAAAATTGATGCCCTGCATCATTCATAAAGAACAAAGCCCAAAACAAATTGATGCCCTGTATCTTTTCTGGGCAAAGCCCAAATAAAAATAAAAGGAAATGCAAAAGCAATGTTGGACATTTTTTTTTTACTGGACTTAGCCCAATCGTGGCCATAAGTCCTTAAATTAAATTGGCTGAGCAAAATGGCTCTCCTAAATCAATCTACATCCGGTTCGAGGGTACATCTCCGAATTCCTTTGACATCCATCGTTGTAATTCCTCAACGACGTCAAAGAGGTGACGGGTCCCAACGGCCACACACCCAATACCGGACCGAAACGTCCCTAAACTAACATTGGACCGAAACGTCCCTAAACTAATAATGGACCGAAACGTCCATAAACTAATATCGGACCGAAATGTCCCTAAACTAACATCGGACCGAAACGTTCATAAACTAATATCGGACCGAAAACGTCCCTAAACTAATATCGGACCACCACGTCCCTAAACTGGCACAATAGAGCCCAAATGCTCTTTTATCGGATCTAAACGGTCCCGTTAAGTTGATCTTAGTCTCAAACTGGACTAACGTATCCTTAACAAACGTTTAAGTTGATCTTAGCCTCAAACACGGCTAACGTATCCTTAAATATTCAAATGGATTATAAAACTCCCAATCAACTCTGGTTCGAGGGTACATCTCCGAGCACCTTTGATACATGTCGTTGTAATCCTTCAACGACGTCAGAGAGGTGACGAGTCCCGATGGCCATACATTAAATTAATCACTATGTTGAGTTGATCTTAGTCTAAAACAGGACTAACGTATCCTTGACGAACGTTTAAGTTGATCTTAGCCGCAACGCGACTAATGCATCCTTAAACTGAAAACACCAAACCCAAATCTAAGTAAATACGGATTTGGACTAATCCACGTCCTACGGGCGACGGCATTACTCAGTCTCCGTATACAATCCACGGGCAACCACAAACAAAATGAACACACACGACACGAAGTGAAATTCTGGAGAAGGAGAAAGTTGTTACCGCGATGCGGTAGCGTAATTAACTGCAGGGGCTTGCGCCTGCAGGGAAGAGCGTCCCCATAATCAAAAACCCCTCATCCTGAGGGGGAATCTGACGAAGTCTGCTACATCGGCCGCATTCGTTTAAACCTCCGATACACGGTGCCATAAATCAACTTGGCATCTTCGGAGAGATAAACGGATAAAACCAAATAGCATCTGCCCCGAACATCAGGCACGGACGCAAAGTCCAGGCCGCCGTTCGGAGGGGAACACGTTTGCCTTGACATTTTGGGATCTTACGTTGCCTTGTTAATTGTGAACTGTCTTTCGATGTAGGCTTGACTAAGATCCTCCTAATTGTTGGTCAAAAGTCCACTTTTGCATCGTTTTTTCATTGTTTTCACTGTTTCCTGTCCAAGAACCTGTAACCTGTAACATGTAGCAGACATGCGTCAAAAGCACCTGTTTATTTATAAAAAGAATAAGAATGGGGAATATAATAATGCAATATTATGGTGTGAACAACCCCCGGCTGAGGATCCACTAATAATCATCGAGGATGACAGAAGGGAAATATCAAACCCTCTTCCGGCTTTATCGGCAGTCAAGAAGGAAACGATCTCCAAGGCTGCTTTTGATGATTACATCACTCAACAAATACAAGCTCATCAAGCGAACGAAGCGGCCGACCAAACTGTCAGAACTGGGCGACCGTATCCAGGCCGGTATGACCAAATCAAGTACCCGCCGGGATATACGATCCCCAAATTCCATGTATACAAGGGGACATGCAACCCCCATCAGCACGTCACGCAGTTCAGAGATCTGTGCGGCAACATTAGAGGCGACGACAAACTGTTGCTTCCCCAGTTCGTTGGCAGTCTGTCAGAAACAACTTTTGAATGGTACTCTGAGCTCCCAAATGACTCCGTAAAAACCTTCACAGAGATGGAGCTTTTATTCACACAGCGGTTTGCCAGCGCGGGCGAGCGTACCCCCAATCACGGCACTAACCAATGCGAGGGTGAAAACAGGAGAAACGTGAGTTCAATACGCAATCCGGTGGTGGAACCTGTGGTCTAAGTGAGAACAACGAATCGAAGAATCTCCTGCAGTAGGCATGTTCATTGGGACCCTAGATCCGCAAACGACTGTGTCCCAGTTCATGACGTTCTTCAAGCCGACGACCTTCCAGGCTTTGATCGATAAATTGGCCCAAATGGACCAGATGGGCCATGGGCCTTCCTCCTCAAATATAGACCCTCGAAATGCCAAGGGTAAAAGTAAAACGACCTTCGTTGCTAACACTCAACAACAGCCGAGTGGCCCAAAACCGGCTTCTCGCAAAAACAATGCACGTCCACGCCTATCCCTCGAAGAAAGGCTAGGGCGCGCTTACCCGTTTCCCCACGATAAGACGAGAAGACTATTTGAGTTGGCAATGCGTAACAAACTCATCATATTGCCAGACCCACGGCGTCCACCGCAACCCAGCGACGTCAACAACCCCAACTACTGCTCCTATCACAGAATGGTGAGCCACCTAATTGAGGATTGCTACGTCTTCAAGAACTGGGTCGAGGATCAGTATCAACAGAGGAAGTTCGCGCTTTCTGAGAACTGGAGGGTGAACCCGCCACAGAAGCACACACCCAAAAAGGTGGATGCACCGGGGGCATCATGCTCGCTCGTGGAAGAAACCCCATGGGAAATCGTTCTTTCAGCAAAGACCAAAAGAATGCTGAAGGATATATAGGCATGTCCGGCAGTCAGGTGGAAAAGCCCGCTTGAACCCGAAATTATCGAAGGGATGCTGAAACAGCATCCCGTATCGAAAGTTGTTGACAAAGGGCAAAATCCCCAAGTCAAGCCTTCAAAGTCTTCAAAGAAAAAAAAGAAGACCAAGAAACCTGTGCAGCCTGCCGAGTATGATGACAAGCGCACAAACATACGAAAGTACATCAACGCATTGGAAAAGTACAACCAGAAGGCGCGGACACCAGTCACCCTCGAAGAGTTCCTCAAGTATATTCTTGAAAACGAAGATAGTGACAACGATGAGGAAAATGACTCATCGGATGAAACCGAAGACTATGTAGTGAGTTGCCACATGGTCTCTTTTTCGTTGTTAAATGATGAAAAAACTCCCTCAGCGTCATAAAACAACGCAGAGAAACTGGGGGCAGAATCGGCGCTAAAATCCCCGGAACTGCCAGAAGACCCGATCGATAGGCTGTTAAACGAAACCTTTCAAAAAAGCAAAGCTGACCAAGAACGCGAAACAACCATTTACGAAAAAGCTAAGCGTCAGCGTCAGAATGAAGAAGCTGTGGCGAGAATGAGTCGTAAAGTACTCCAACCAAGCCGGGGCACACCTGCTACAAATAAGAGCAGGATTTGTAAGGATTCCTTAGCACCATGCCTAGGGTTTGGCTTGCATCAAATATGCTATAACAAAAAATTTAGGGGTGCTAAGCAATACCGACCATGAATCGAACTAGAAAATTAGGGTAATAAGAACCGGTATCATATACTAATAGTAATCTAACACTAAGAGGTGAGTAATACAACCTTTGTAGACCTCCTCTTGTGACTCCTTGGATCAACTTGGTGTTTGAACGGGTTCGCTTGAAACCTTCGAAGTCCACGACGATCCACCACGGAGTCCCTTGGCTCAAGCTCCTAGCTTCACTTGATCTAAATTGAAGTGGTGCAAACAACCTACACTAGTGGGCTAGACTAATATAGATTGGTGATGTAGGTTTGGATCTCACTTAAAAACCCTTTCTTTTTATGTTCTTCACTCACTTGAAAAAGCTAGAGAGCTTGAATAAGGAAAAAGAAGGAGAATGGCTAAGCTTGAGCTCTTTTGATAAATCTCACAATAAAATGAGAAAAGAAAATAAATATGAGAGAGTCACACTCACTCACAACTATGGTTATAAAATATCTAGATATTTTAATTTTGAGTTAAAGAACAAATAGAAAATAGATCATGGTTAAAGCTAGGTAAAGTAAAGAAGAGTGTAGAAAACTAGCCATGATTTATTCCTGTTTCCCCCAATCAAAGCAAAACTCTGTTCAAATTTCAAAATTTGAAAGGAAGCAACGCTTCATAGCAGCGCCATGTGCGCTGCACTCCAAGTAGCGCACCACGTGCAAAGCACGTGTGCGCTAGAGTTAAGAGCGCTGCACTCTAAGCAGAGCACCACGTGCAAAGCACGTGTGCGCTAGCGCTAAGAGCGTTGCACTCTAAGCAGCGCACCATGTGCAAAGCACGTGTGCGCTAGCGCTAAATGCGTTACACTCTAAGCAACGCACCGCGTGCAAAGCACGTGAGTGCTAACAATAGAACAAAGTGTTCTCGGCCCCTGGATTAAAGATCCAACGAATATGATTAAAAATCATCAATTGACCAGAATAAAATTCTGTTGAGGAAACATTCCTCAGAATCTTTCCAAATAGGAAAGATTGTGCTCTGAAAATCAGAGCACCACTGGATCAATGATCCAATGGTGATTAAAAATCACCAAAATACAGAATAAATTCCGTATGGGAAAAGATTTCCCAATCTTGTTAAAAACAAGAAGATTGCCTTCTGTAAAACAGAAGCCCTTGGATCAAAGATCCAACGGGGGAGACATCCCCAAATCAATTAGAGACAAGATCTCTTTAACCGATTGAACAAATCAGCCTTCACTATATAAAGGCCCCAAGACTTCAAGTCTCAAATAGAGGAACCCCCATAAACTTTGAGAAAATCTCAGAGAGAAGAGCAAGCTTTCGGCAGAAGAACAATTTCTTCAGGGTATATATAAAAAGAGAAGAGATCAATGCATCTCATCAGAAAAAAGAACTTAGTTCTTATGCTAGATCATAGATCTATAAGAAAAAACTGTTTTTCACAAAAAGAGATCATGAACATCTCATTATAAAAAGGGGGGAGAATACTTCAATTCTCTGAGGATCACAGATCCATAAAGGCAAAGCCTTTCATCAAAATAAGAGATTGAAATATCTCCTATAAAATAAGAACTTTGTTCTTAGAACCTTGAGATAAAGTCTCTTATAAACGAGAATTTATTTCTCAGATCATAAAACTGATCAGAAGCGCTTCTGCGCTCTTCGACTGGCGTTTAGCGTCAAGCGCACCACGTGCTCCTCACGTGTGCGCCACTGAACAAATAGCGCTTTACGCTCATGGACTGGTGCTCAGCACCAAGTGCACTACGTGCTCCTCACGTGTGCGCTATATCACAGAAGCGCTCTGCGCTCTTTAACTGGCGCTAGCGCCAAGCGCGCCACGTGTTCCTCACGTGTGCGCTGATAGAACATAAACTATTCTTTAAATAAAGCCCCAGAGCTATGATGAATGCTCAGCCTTCAATAAAAGACAAAAATGCTGTCACAACCCAGACCAATGCTCAGCATTGTCAAATAAAAGGGGCCGAGCCCAAATAAGTGTTCAACAGCCTAAAACAAATGTTCAACAGTTTAAACCTAAGTGGACTTAGCCCAAGATTGGTCATAAGTCCTTAATTCAGATTAATTGAGCCCATATGCTCATTAATCTTTGGATCTTAGTCCCAATTAGACTATAGATCTCCCAACCAAAATTGGTTCAAGGGTACATCTCTGCACTCCTCTGATATTTGTCGTTGTAATCCTTCAACGTCTTCAAAGAGGTGATGGGTCCCGACAACCAGACATCTCATGGACTGTAGGGTCCTTAAACCCATGGACTATGATGTCCTTAACCTTGGACTGTGGGGTCCTTAAACCCATGGACTATGATGTCCTTAACCTTGGACTGTGGGGTCCTTAAGCCCACGGACTATGATGTCCTTAACCTTGGACTGTGGGGTCCTTAAGCCCACGGACTATGATGTCCTTAACTTCGGACTGTGGGGTCCTTAAACCCATGGACTATGATGTCCTTAACCTTGGACCGTAATGTCCTTAAACTAATTGACCGCAATGTCTATAAACTAAACAATAGAGCCCAAATGCTCTTTTGTTAGATCTAAATGATCCCGTTGAGTAGATCTTAGTCTAAAATTAGACTAACGTATCCTTAACAAGCGTTTAAGTTGATCTTAGTCTTAAATGAGATTAACGATCCTTAATCCCAACCCAAACCCAAATTTAAGAAAATACGGATTTGGACTAATCCACGCCCTACGGGCGACAACGTAAATTAGTCTCCGTATACAATCTACGGGCAACCAAAAACAAAACAAACACCCACGACACGAAGTGACCATCTGGAGAAGGAGAAAGTTGTTACCGCGATGCGGTAGCATGATTAACTGCAGGAAGAGCATCCCCACAATCAAAAACCCCTCAAATGAGGGGGAATCTGACAAAGTCTGCTATATCGGCCGCATCTGTCTAAACCTCCGATACACTGTGCCATAAATTAACTTGGCATCTTCGGAAAAGTGGACGGATAAAACCAAATAGCATCTGCCCACCAGAACTCATGCCCCGACGTTCCGGCCGCGTCTTCCGGTGGAGAACAGATTCTGGCACGCCCGGTGGGACCTTTTCCTCTTTCCACTCCACACTTCATGTGTCGTGTTTCGCGAATGAATCGCGGTTTGCTATGGTTGCCCCTGGATTCAAGGTACTAAGATTGGGTGTCTTGCTCCGTGCAGAAAAACAGAAGATCAAATGGCTTTCAACTGCACAAGCTGCAACAACGGCAATAACTCTCACTCCGTCCCCGCTGGAGGAGTGACTTACGGGCCTCAGGCGGCCTCCGTTTTTACAATGCCGGTGGACCGGGTGACGCAAGCCACCACAGGGCTATTCTTTGGGACCATGCTCCCACCCATGAGCTTCAACACACCACTGCCATCACAAGAAGCTCAGAAGAAGTCGGTCTTTGATCGGCTCACAACTACTGCGGCCCCTCTCAACGGGTCGTCCAAACCAAGCGCCTCAGTCTTTAACAGATTGGGCCGAAGCTCCAATGGGCCTATGAAGAAGCCCGCGATACCGGAAGGGGTTATCCCGAAGAGGATAGCCATTCCTGCTCTTGAAGTCGCCAAAGCGGCTTCCTCTGCTAAAGAGTCGGTCTTTGCAAGACTGACTGTTTCGGCTCCCGCTCCAAACGAAGTCACCAAGACTGCTCCTCCTGCTTGAAAGTATGCCTTCGATAGGTTAGCTATCCCCGCTCAGCGGACGTCCGTTTTCAATAGGCTGATACCGGCGACACCTGACCAGAACAGGGGGCACGATGAAGCCACCCCCATAGCTGGGCCAATACTGTCGTCTCGACGTGCTCGACGTCAACACTGGCGCCGAGTAAGGAAGGCTGGGGGCAATTCCGCTTCTGGATTGACTCTGCCGGCTCCAACGGTTAAAATTGATGCTGCTATTCCAACTAGAAACAGCTTTGAACTACTTAGGAGGGTACGCAAAAACTCCTCGACTGCTGTATTAAAAGATCTCCTCCACCAATGGAGAACGCTACAAAGGCGAAGCTAGAGCAGCTCCCTCAGCGGCTGTCCTCTAAAATTTATAAAGTTTGGCGACAGGTCCAGGACTCCGTGATAGATCAAGACTATCTCCGCCGACAGAAAAAGATGAAGGTTCGGCAAGAAGAAGACCGCCCTGTCAAGCCACAGAAGGCGACAGCTACTTGGGTGCCCACTGCAACGGCCCCCTCAACTTTGACCGCTCACAAGAGGAGAAGGCTGGAGAAAATCCCGGTGTCTGCGACGAATCGCAAGAACACTGAATCTAAACGCCCCAAGTCTGGGGGCATGGTGGTACACACTGTCTATATGGCATCCGGAAAAGAGGATAGCTGTATTTCTACGAGCCATCGACCACTCACCAGATCTGTAACGAAGGCCCAAGAGCAACAACAGAAGCTCCAGGAAATGTTGACGCAAATGGCCGTACTCACAGGGCCAAAAGAAAGCCCGGAAACGTCATCGAAGCAACGTCAAGAACAAGAAACTGATGCTGAGTTCCTCCGCAGAATCCTCGAAAAGAAGGACAAAGAGGCAGCGGAACAAGCTGTCAACATAAAAAGAATGGCGTTCTTATTCCAAGACATGGTCGGGATGATGTTACAGCCGGATCCTCCAGCTGAAGATCCTCCGATTATCCTCGAAGACGACTGATGGGAAATGTCAAACCCTTTTCCGGCTTGTTCAGCAGCCAAAGAGGAGACCATCTCAAAAGTCGCCCTGGATGATTACATCGCTCAGCAGATACGAGTTCATCAGGCGAATGAAGCGGCTGGGCAAATTGTTAAGACTGGACGACCCTATCCGGGTTGGTACGACCAAATAAAGTACCCGCCGGGATATACGATCTCCAAATTCCACGTATATAAGGGGATGGGAAATCCACACCAGCACATTGCTCAATTCAGGGCTCTGTGTGGCAACACTGGAGGGGACGACAAACTGCTGCTTCGCCAGTTTGTTGGCAGCTTATCGGAGACAGCGTTTGAAAGGTACTTCGAGCTCCCGAACGACTCCGTTAAGACATTTGCAGAAATGGAGTTACTGTTCACGCAGAGGTTTGCAAGCGCTAGCGAGCGCACCCCGATCACTGCACTAATTAACGCCAGAGTAAAGCCAGGTGAAACATGGGTGCAGTACGCGATACGGTGGTGGAATCTATGGTCGAAGTGCGAGCAGTGCATTGAAGAAGCGCCTGCGGTAGGCATGTTCGTGGGGCCCCTCGACCTTCAAGCGACCATTTCCCAATTCATGAAGTTCTTTAAGCCAACTACTTTCCAGGCCTTGATTGACAAGTTGGCCCAAATGGATCAGATAGGTCATAGGCCATCTTCTTCAAAGTTGGAATCTAGAAACGAAAAGGGGAAAGGGAAAGCGACCTTCGTCGCCAATGCTCAACAACAGCCCAGTGGTCCAAAACTAACTGATCGCCAAGACGAGAAACGGCGATTCTTTAATGAGAAAATGAAGCGCCCTTATTCGTTTCCCCGGGACAAAACGAGGAGATTGTTCGAGCTGGCGGTGCGCAACAGGCTCATCAACTTGCAGGATCCAAAATGCCCATTGCAACCCGGTGAGGCTAATAATCCCAATTATTGCCCTTATCACCAAGCGATAGGCCATCCAATCGAAGATTGCTTCGTCTTCAAAGGATGGATTGAGAACCAATACCAACAGGGCAAATTCGCACTGTCCGAGAATTGGAAAGTAAACCCTCCCCAGCCGCACGCTCTCAAAAAGGCGGACACAC
Organism: Agapanthus africanus; assembly: GCA_030015575.1. Classification (NCBI taxonomy): domain Eukaryota; kingdom Viridiplantae; phylum Streptophyta; class Magnoliopsida; order Asparagales; family Amaryllidaceae; genus Agapanthus; species Agapanthus africanus. Next base: position 941,117,365 of record CM057338.1, on the reverse strand, counting down.
CGGGGGCATCATGCTCTTTTATAGAAGAAGCTCCATGGGAGGTCGTTCTTTTAGCCAAGACGAAAAGAATGCTGAAGGATCTCCAAACATGCCCGGCAATCAAATGGAAAATTCCGCTGGAACCCGAAGTCATCAAGGGAATGCTGAAGCCGCGCCTAACTCCAAAAATTGGTGGTGATAGTCAAAGCGCCCATACCCAGCCGTCAAAGTCTTCGAAGAAGAAGAAAAAGACCAAAAAGCCAGTGAAGCTTGATGACAAGCGCACGGACCTGCAAAAACATATTGATGCACTAGAGGAATATAACCAGAAAGCGCGGACCCCAGTCACACTCTAAGAATTTCTCAGCCACGTCCTTGAGGACGGGGATGATGACAATGGAGAAGACTCGTCGGATGAACCTGAGGATTATGTGGCAAGCTGCCATGTGATCTCTCACTCGTCGATAGACGGTGAAGAAGCTCCTGACGCAGAGAAACTTGGGGCAGATCCCGAATTGGAGCTTCTAGGACCGTTAGACGAGATGATTGATGCATTCCTGAACGAAGCTCTTCTGAAAAGCAAGGCTGATCGAGAGCGCGAAACGACCATATTTGAAAAAGCCAAACGTCGACGACTGGATGAAAGGGTTGAAGCGCCCCAACCAGACCAAGGCATGCCTGCGACAGACAAGAGTAGGCTTAAAATGAAGAAACGGTTCGCCAAAGCCATATCGATGGGAATGAAGCTGCCACCCTCCGAAGGAAACACTTCTGATGAGATACACCTTAATGAAGAGGATGTGCATCCTAATTACTATTTATATCATCAAAGGATTGCGCACCCTACTGAAGAATGCAACGCCTTTAAAAATTGGCAGGGGTACGTTGTTCACCGGCAGCATTTCAAGCGGATGAAGCGCAAAACTCGTCGGGAACAAAGAAGCACGACAGATGAGCGTAAAAGAACTACCGGCAACTGTCACATGGTTGATTCCTGAGGATCGCAAGTTCTCACCTTCGGGAGCGATTCTGATGAAGAAATTTCCCTTGGCCCTCTCTTCAAAGAATCCATCTCTAAAGCAGAAGAGACGAAGACCTGCGAGAACATTCAGCTGCGCAATCGCACGTTACCTGAAAAGAATCTCGGACCCGCAAACAAGGGATCGAACAAAAAGGATAAGGGAAAAGAAAAAGTCCCTGAGGATATCACCCTCGATGACTAAGCCGTCGAAGAGCTAACAACCAAAGACCCGCCCAAGAAAAAACAAGGTGGATTACAACGTTCTGGCACACCTGAGGAAGATACCCTCGCAGCTCAGCATTCTCGATGCCCTTCTGCTATCCAAAGAGGCAAGAGATTCACTGATCAGGGCACTACAAGAGCCCGAGCAGTTTCAAACTTTCCTTACCGAAGAAAAGATGAAGGACGAGTTGGAAGAAGTACACACCGTTGACATCTCTTTTGGTGATGAAGACCTCCTCCTCGGGACGTGCGAGCACAACCGCCCCCTATATGTCACTGGATACTGCCATGGCATCAAGATAGGGAAGATTCTAGTCGACAATGGGTCTTCCGTCAACCTCCTAAATGTAAGAGTGTTGAAGGAGATTTGCATGAGTGTTTAGCACCTCGCTCGAGATAAGATCACCATCTCCGGATTTGACTCCCAGTCATCACGGATGCTCAGGTCTGTGATACTGACGTTGCGCTTTGGGCTGCTCGTCACGGACATCAAATTTCACTTCATTGACGCCAAGACCTGCTATAACGCTTTGCTCGGTCGGCCTTGATTACATGAGTACAACATTATTCCTTCCACACAGCATCAGTGTATGAAATATTTCAAGGATGGTCTCGAGTATGCCTTGACAGGAGAGCTAAACCCATTCTCCGTAAACGAAGTCCGAAAGTACGAAGATGCAAAATACTTTTTACCGGACTTCGAAGACACGGAGAGATGCCATAAAATGGAGGATAAGCAAAAAGCTATCACCACCATTCCGGTCTTCGGGAGCGATACCGAGGAGGAAGAAGAGATAGTCTATTCAGGACTAACCCAAGGCAACAAGCCTGGACCGTCTACCCCTATGTTGATCTTCGGCAGCGACTCTGAAGATGATGTCAATGCAGTATTCTCTGTTCGACCATCCATACAAGCCGTGCCAGGTGACGATCAGAGTTTGCAAATCGCCATGGTTCCGCGGCAGCACTACAAAGAGCTCGACGCATTTGATACCTACAGTGTGCAAGAACTGCAGACGTTCTATGTCCCTCCTAAGCGAAAAGATGAAAAGGCGATCCTCTTTTATCGATCCGTGGAAACCAAAGTGGAGAAGGAAATCTGGCACGGCGCCGATTCTGCACTTGACAGGCTCCAGCCCATCCGTCTGCCCAGATACTACACAGAAGGATTAAAAAGGCTGTTGAAGCGTCAAGATGTACCCTTCAAACAGACTGCTCGACAAGCTCAGTTTTACAACAGGATCTGGAACGTCCCTGGAACTCAGCGAAAATTGCCCAACGGAAGAATGGAAACGATCGGGCTTGGATATGTTCAATCCAAGAAACGGGAGCGATTCTATGGCTGCTACGTCATACATGATTTTGATGAAGAAGGAGATGCTCTGTTAGAAGACGCTAACCCTGAACGAAAACGAGGCCCTGCCACAAAAATGCCAAGTCCGTCGTTTGAAGAACAGATGGATAAGCTAACAAGGGAAGCGGGTCAAAAAGTCCGAGATGACCACAATCGCGAAATGGCTATTTACGAGAAAGCCAGGACGCAGCGCCTCCTTCAGCAGGCTACGGAGAATGACGATGCCCTTCGTCGCCATCCCGTCACAAAGAAGACTCGACGCGGAGGCAAAAATAAACTGAAGAGCGGAAAATATGTTCGACAGCAGCGTAGCGGGTCCAAAAAGCCACGTGAAGCAGAAACAAGCAGCCGGGATCCGTCTCTTATAAAGAAGATGGGTTGAGCATATTCTTTTTCCTAAGACAAGACAAAGAAGATATTCGATCTTGTCATAAAATATCGGATGATGACACTTTCGGAGTCCAAGCACCCCGAGCAAGTAAGTGAGGTTCATCGCCCAGACTATTGCTCCTATCACTGAGCAATAGGATATCCTCTTGAAGACTGCTTCACCTTCAAAGGCTGGGTAGAAGACCAGTATCAACAAGGCAGGTTCGCTTTATCCAACAGTTGGTGGGTAACCCCGCCACAGAAGCATGAACCGAAAGCCGCATATATAGCGAGAGTAGAACCAGATCAACATCGGTCTTGGAAACGATCTCATACCTGTCATGCAATAACGCTGTTAGAAGACGAACCCGAGAATATGGATGACCTCTCCTGGTGCTTCGAAAACGATGAAGATGAGTTGATCTCAGAGTTTCCACCGGTGCCAAAAGAGCTGGAAGATGGGATACATACTAATGCAGATAACCTCAGAAAAATCGACTTGGGAACGGCAAACGACCCACGGCCGACATTCATCAGTGAGCTGTTGTCTCAAGAAAAAGTGGCTACGCTCAAAGACGTGCTCATGCAGTCTAAAGACTGTTTCGCATGGAACTACTCCGAAATGTCAGGACTAGATCCAGAGATTGCTGTGCACAAATTGGCGATATCTCCGGACGTCAAGCCAATCAAACAAGCGCCGAGAAGAATGCGGCTCGAGCTTGAGATGAGCATCAACGCCGAAGTCAAGAAGCTAATCGACTCTGGTTTCATCCAAGAGGTTCAGTATCCTGATTGGATCGCCAACATCGTCCCAGTAATGAAGAAAAATGGGACAGTGCACATATGCGTAGACTTTCGGGATCTCAACAAATCTTGCCCGAAGGACGACTTTCTAGTACCAGTCACCGAGCTGATGAAAGATAATACGTCCACTCACGAAGTTTTCTCCTTCATGGACGGCTCATCAGGATACAATCAGATAAAGATGCATCCCGAAGACCAGAAGCACACCGCTTTCCGGACCCCTTTAAGCATATTCTGCTACAAGGTGATGCCTTTCGATCTAAAAAACGCCGGTGCCACCTATCAGAGGGCCATGATGAAGATTTTCGATGACCTCATACATGAAATCGTTGAATGTTATATCGACGACCTCGTGGTTAAAAGAAAATCATACGAGGAACATCTAGAGCATCTGAAGATTGTGTTTCAGCGCCTTCGGAAATACAACTTGAAGATGAACCCTCTTAAATGCGCGTTCGGATTTTCCTCGGGCAAGTTCCTAGGATTCGTCGTCCGACATCGAGGCATCGAGATAGACCCGTCGAAGATCAAGGCGATCATGGAAATGCCTCCGCCAAGGACTCTCAAGCAACTGCGGTCTCTCCAAGGGAAGCTCGTGTATATCCGGCGATTCATAGCCAATCTCTTCGGCAAGTGCCGTCCTTACAGTCACCTAATGAAGAAAGGGACTCCTTTTGTCTGGGACCGCAAATGCCAAAGCGCGCTAGACGAAATCAAGCAATACCTGCAGAATCCGCCAGTACTGGCCGCTCCCGTTAAAGGAAAACTTCTCATCTTATACACAACCGCCCTTGAAGGTTCCTTAGGTGCTATGGGCACAGGAAAACGACCAAGGGAAGGAGAGAGCCCTTTATTATCTGAGTCGAGTTCTACTGGGGGCAGAAAGCAATTACTCCCCCATCGAAAAACACTGTCTGGCGTTGATCTTCGCAATAACGAAGCTCAGACACTATGAGTTGGCACATGAGGTCCATCTCATATCAAAGGTAGATCCTCTCAAATATTTGATGTCAAAGGCCATATTAACGGGACGGCTCGGTAAATGGGCCCTACTCTTAATGGAGTTCTCGATAACATACCGACCTATCAATGCAGTGAAAGGCCAGGCCATCGCCGACTTCCTCGCTGAGCATCCGATACCTGCCGATTCTCCTTTGAACCGCGAATTGCCCGACGAGCACGCGTTTGATACGATCGGTGGGGAGAGAAGAGAGAATGATACCCGGTGGGAACTCTACTTCGATGGAACATCTTCCATGAAGAAGCGCAAACAAAGCATCCCCATAATCAAATCCGGGGTAGGCCTCATCTTCATAACTCCACAAAAGGGGATAATGATGCGCTTCGCCTTCTCCTTAACAGAGCCAAGGACAAACAATGAAGCCGAGTATGAAGCTTTGATAGCAGGTCTTGAGATCGCTGTCGACATGGGAATCGAAAACCTCCTCATATATGGAGACTCCCAACTAGTTATTAGCCAAGTAAACGGCGACTATCAAACATGCAAACCAAAGTTGGTAAGGTACGGCGAGGGAGTGCAGCAACTGCTGACTCAAATTCCTTACTACATGCTAGAAAATATACAGCGGGCGGAAAACAGCAAAGCGGATGCATTAGCCAAGCTCGCTAAAGAACTGGCCGACGAGAACCTCGATGACGTGAGGATCGTTGTGCAAAGCCGTCGAGTTCTTGCACCAGCAGAAATATCTCCAGAGTCGTCCGAAGAAAAAGGAGCGACCATGAAAACGGCCCTACAAATAAAAGACCAGGAAAAGGCTAAGGATTGGAGGGAAGTCTTTATAGACTACTTCAAATCCCATCGAACACTTGAAGATGCATCCTCAAGACATCAGCTCATGAAACGAGCTTTGTCTTTCGCCTTCGTCAACGATACTCTGTATAAGAGATCGTTTGACTTTTTATGGCTAAGATGCCTGGGACCGGAAGAAGCAAAAAGAGTCGTCCAAGAAACTCACGACGGACTCTGCGGTTCTCATCAAGCCGGGCCAAAGATGAAGCTGAAGATCAAAAGAATGGGCTATTATTAGCCCACGATGATCCAAGACTGTCTCGAATATGCGAAGCAGTGCCACTCGTGCCAGATTCATGGGGACTCATCCACCAGCATCCAAATCCGCTACATCCAACGGTGGCTAGCCGGCCATTTGAAATGTGGGGAACTGACATAATCGGGCCCATTGAACCAGCATCGTCCAGAGGACACCGGTTCATATTGGCGACGACCGATTACTTTTCTAAGTGGGCAGAAGCCATACCGCTAAGAGAAGTGAAGACGGAGAATATCCTCCATTTCTTCAAGACACACGTTATTTATCGGTTCGGCACCCCGCGACGGATTATCTCCGATAACGGGCCAGCCTACAGAAGCTACAAGATCAGCCGCTTCGCACAACAGCATAACATAGACTAGAGATATTCATATCGGTCTATAATCCTCGAGCTAACGGTCTAGCTGAGGCTTTCAACAAGACCTTGACGAAGATCATAAAAAAGACGGTGTCCAAAAATAAGAAGGACTGGCATGAGAGACTGCATGAAGCTCTATGGGCGTATCGAACTACGTTCAAAACAGCCACAAATACAATGCCGTATGCATTGGTGTTCGGGACAGAAGCGGTACTCCCCCTCGAGATAGAGTTACCCTCTTTACGAGTGGCGGTTCACTACAAGCTAACAAATAAAGAAAATGCTCACCTTCGGCTTGAGAAGCTCGACGCCCTTGATGAAACCCGTTTCAAGGCGCAACAAAATCTGGAGGCTTATAAAGCAAAGATGATGCGCTCATATGAGAGATTGACTAGGCCGAGGACATTCCGCCAAGGCGAACTCGTGCTAGTGGTCAAAAGACCTATGATCCCCAATCGTGCCAAACGGGGGAAATTTGAACCGAACTATGAAGGCCCGTACATCATAGACAAGGTCTACCAAGGTGGAGCCTATATACTCATGGATATGCATGGCGAAAGGCCCTTCAGGCCAATAAATGGTCGATTCTTGAAAAAATACTACGCCTAACGAGTCACGGCCTAGATCAACGATAGATGACAACGCCTACGTCCGCTCGTTATCTTCCTAAGCCCAAACTCTATAAGTAGTAGCCAGCTGCGGACCGAAACGTCCTTAAACTAATGATAGACCGCTATGTCTTAAAACTGGCTGCGGACCGAAACGTCCTTAAACTAACGATGGACCACTATGTCCTAAAACTGGCTATTGACCGAGACGTCTATAAACTACTACGGACCGCAGCATCCCAAGGCTGACACAAAAAAAGAAAGAAAACGGTATGTCCATAAGCGAGATGGGCACGGATGAAAACCTGAAAGGGCTCCGTGAGTAAAAACAGCAGGGCTACCGGCGAGTTTTGTGAAAACCCGAAAGGGCGCAATCTTGTTAAAAGACACTTGCAAGGTCCTCTCGATCTTGTGAGAAGAAAATACCTGCGTGAGATCCTTACGACTCACAAGGGAGCAACACACTTAGGGATCCCCACGATTCCTAAGGAGAAATTATACTTACAAGATCCTCACGACTCGTAAGGAGAATTCCCCTTTGAGGCCCTCACGGCTCATAGGATTCAAAAGCCTTAAGCTACAGTGATCTGAACCTGTTCTTAAGCCATCACAATCTCCAATATTGCCCTACAAGTGTCTCAATATCGACCCTTGTATACAATCCACGGGCACGAATAAACTTTTCCCTAACAGAGTTCCACCAGCGACTAGGGATATGCTCACACGACGAACGATCCTTGTAAATCCTCTCGAATTATGAGGAGAAAACACTCTTGTAAGATCCTTACGACTTACGAGAAACCATACACTTGGGAATCCTCATGATTCTTAAGGAGAAAACGCACTTACAAAATCCTCACGATTTATAGGGAGAAATACCTTCATGAGACCCTTACGGCTCATGAAGTTAAAAGCCTTAGTCGACAGGATCCTAACCCTGATTGCTAAGCCACCTTTGTTCGAACTGACAAAGGCAAATGATGATTCGCTCTTGGCAATATCCCAGTTGTAGCGATGCTGATGCCTAAATCGGTATCAGATCCCAAGTCCTTTACTCACAGCAAAGATCAACGAGCCATAAATGCATATAAAATAGCCGAAATGATAGGGTAACTTGCAACAAAATCAGCAAGTAAAATATATGCATTCAAAAATAGCCGAAATGATTGGGCAACTCGCAATAAAAAGCAGCGAGTAAATAAAACAAATAGCCGAAATGATTGGGCACCACGAAAAATAGCTGAAATGATTGGGCAATCGCGACTTTCGCGATATAAAAGCTAAAATGATAGAGCATCGCGGAAAGAAAAATATATGAAATAAAACTTTTTGCCTTACAGATGAGATCACATCGATCCCTGTATACAATCCATGGGCACAAACAAAGAGGGAACCATACCTTCCTACCAGGCTCCATTAGAAAGAGAGCCAAGTCTCAACGGCCACATCTACAGCCTCGAGACCCACAACAGCGTTCCTCTTCACTCCAGCAGGATTCAGATGCAACAATCAATACCGGAGCCATGGCAAAGTCCCTAGTTCCAAGACTCTAGGGTTCACAGACAACCTAGAGATCACCTCGATATTCGTCTCATTACAACAGACACAACATCAGCAAATCGGAGCCGCGGCAAAGTTCCCAGTTCCATGACTCGGCGGTGTACAGACAACCGACAGTCACCCCTGACCCCGTACGGCTAAAGTCAATTCTGACCCCGTATGGCTAAAGTCAACCCCTCCTGGACCCGTGGAACACGGCTAATGTCAATCCTGACCTCGTGGGAAACGTCCAGAGAACCTCCTGGTCCTGTAGAACATGGCTAAAATCAATCCTGACCCCGTGGGAAACGTCCAGAGCATCTCCTGGTCCTGTAGAACACGGCTAAAGTCAATCCTGACCCATGAGAAACGTCCAGAGCAAATCCTGGTCCCGTGGAACATGGCTAATGTCAATCCTGACCCCGTGGGAAACGTCCAGAGCACCTCCTGGTCCCGTAGAACACGGCTAATGTCAATCCTGACCCCGTGGGAAACGTCCAGAGCACCTCCTGGTCCCGTAGAACACGGCTAAAGTCAATCCTGACCCCGTGGGAAACGTCCAGAGCACCTCCTGGCCCGTAGAACACGGCTAAAGTCAATCCTGACCCCGTGGGAAACGTCCAGAGCACCTCCTGGTCCCGTAGAACACGGCTAATGTCAATCCCGACCCCGTGGGAAACGTCTAGAGCACCTCCTGGTCCTGTAGAACGCGGATAATGTCAATCCTGACCCCGTGGGAAACGTCCAGAGCAAATCCTGGTCCTATAGAACACGGCTAATGTCAATCCTGACCCCGTGGGAAACATCCAGAGCAACTCCTGACCCCGTGAAATGCGGATGAAGTCAACTCCTGACCCCGTGAAAAGCGGATGAAGTCAATCCCTGACCCCGTGAAATGCGGATGAAGTCAACCCCTGACCTCGTGAAATGCGGATGAAGTCAACCTCTGACCCCATGAAATGCGGATGAAGTCAACCCCTGACGCCATGAAATGCGGATGAAGTCAACCCATGACTCCGTGAAACGCGGATAAAGTCAATCCCTGACTCCGTGAAACGCGGATAAAGCAACTACTGACTCCGTGAAATGTGGATAATGTCAACCCCTGACTCCGTGAAACGCGGATAAAGTCAACCCCTGACTCCGTGAAATGCGGATAAAGTCAACCCCTGATTCCGTGAAATGCGGATAAAGTCAACCCCTGACCCCGTGAAATGCGGATAAAGTCAAAGCAATTCTTTGATTCGGGAGCAAGTCAACTCATCAATCACTTACGGGTCCTCTCGACTCGTAAGCAAGAAAACTCTTTTATGAGATCCTCACGACTCTCAAGAGAAAACGCACTTAGGAGTCCTCACGATCCCTAAGGAGAAAATACACCTATGGGATCCTCTCGACCTGTAGGGAGAAAAGTCTTTATGAGACCCTCACAGCTCATAAAGTTGAAAAGTCTTAGGTGGCATATCCAAACCCTGTCTCCCAAGCCATCACTGCCTCGCAGAGAGGTCAAGGTAGATTTTCTACAGGCCACACTCTCCTAAGTCTAACATCGACAAGAAAGGAAACAACCACTTACAAGTCCTCTCGACTCGTCAGCAAGAAAAATTCTCTTGTGAGATCCTTACGACTCTCAAGGGAAAACACACTTAGGAATCCCCATGATTCCTAAGAAAAAATACACCTAAGGGATCCTCTCGACCTGTAGGGAGAAAAGTCTTTATGAGACCCTCACGGCTCACAAAGTTGAAAAGCCTTAGGCAGCAGACCTAAACCTGCTTCCTAAGCCATCGCTACCTCGCAAAGAGTTCAAGATGGAATGTTCTCTATCATCTACAGGCTACGCTTGCTAAAGTAACATGCCGTCAACAAAACAAAAGAGAAGAAAGCGACAGTAAGGAGAACATTTGATTCACATTTAGTTAAGCATTCAAAGCGTACCCATTCATGCATGTGCGAAAAAGTTAAATGCCTAAAATAAATACATGGAAATGGAAAAGCTTGCTATTCATACTTCAGAAAATTCATACATTGATGAAAACAGTAAACAAAAACACCATTAAAATGTTTACAAAGGCAAGACATCAAATCCAGAACATGGATTGAGAAATTCAAAAGTGAGGCCATCCAAAAATTTTCGAGCCTCTCGGACCATCTTCGTGTGCATCCTTTCACGATCACAAGTGTCAGGATCCCCACTGATGTCCTCCACCCTTCGATAGGCAGCGAGTATCGTCGCTTGCTGAAAAGCTTGATGCAAGATATCAACAAGGTTGTCTCGCCTTTTCTTTGAGATTAGGCTCATCAGATACACCGAGTGCACCTTATCTTCAGCGTCGTCTAATGCCTTAAGCGGCATGCCGGCATAGAATTGAGGAAGTGCTCCCCAGATCGCTCCTACAATAAGCTTCAAGAGAGAGGAACGACGAGGAAGCAGTCGACCATTGTATGCATCAAATCGACCCATAATTTCAGCACACTGGGCGTTTGTGAATTCTTGGTTTTGAGAACGGCCGACTGCACGAATGTCTCCGTAAGAAATAATCTCGTCGAGATCATACATATGAGCGTCCATAACGTCTGAAAAAGAAAATCAGCAAAAGTTAGTGGACAGACTGATTAAGAAAATCCTTATTAAAAACAAATGCAGGATTTAAATGACTCTTGATATCCTCATGGAGAAAACAAGTCCTGGTTATGACACTTAACAAATTTAAATTTGTGAGAAATCCTAAAAAAGGATTCTCATTTAATAAGAGACTCCCCGAGTCAAGGAGTTAAACTCCTCGAGAGCAATGCTCTGCAGACAGGAATGACACCTGTCGAAATCAATTATCAGGGGAATAGAAAATTCCCCAAGAATTCTAAGAGCTATGCTCTGCGAGGAAGATGGAATAATCCATCAAGAACCCTAAAGGAGCAAAGCTTCTACTGAGTTAAAAACTCCGAGATCTTTAAGATCTATAGAATGAACTCTAAGAATTCTCCATTTAAAGGGTTAAAGAAACCCCTAAGAAGATCTCTTTATCTAACAAGTGCAAAGCTCTATTAATAGGTAAAACCCTAAAAGTATTTTGAGATCTATGATCTGAGGAAGAGCAAAGCTCTATTGATAAAGTTCAAATCGTACCGAAAATTGGGCAGAGTTTTGACTCTTGAAAGTTCTTAAAACAAAGAGCTATGCTCTGAAGGAGAATAAAAATTCTCAGAAAGAAAAAGATGAACAGAAATCATCTCAAGGGCCAAAGGCCCTATTTATAGGTACTGAGATGCCGTTTCAACTTTTGAGTTGATCCAATGGCAGAGATGCAGCCACCACTGCACTCACGTGTAGGACACGTGAGCGCAACGGTGAAGGGGCATTTGTTTCCCCCAATCAGAGCAAACATCTGTTCAAATTTAAAAATTTGAAAGGAAGCAGCGTTTCATAGCAGCGCTAAGTGCGCTGCACTCCAAGTAGCGCACCACGTGCAAAGCACGTGTGCGCTAGCGCTAAGAGCGCTGCACTTTAAGCAGCGCACCACGTGCAAAGCAAGTGTGCGCTAGCGCTAAATGCGCCACACTCTAAGCAGCGCACCGCGTGCAAAGCACGTCAGTGCTAACAATAGAACAAAGTGTTCTCGGCCCTTGGATCAAAGATCCAACGAACATAATTAAAAATCATCAATTAACCAGAATAAAATTCTGTTGAGAAAACATTCCTCAGAATCTTTCCAAATAGGAAAGATTGTTCTCTGAAAATCAGAGCACCATTGGATCAATGATCCAATGGTGATTAAAAATCACCAAAATACAGAATAAATTCCGTATGGGAAAAGATTTCCCAATCTTGTTAAAAACAAGAAGATTACCTTCTGTAAAACAAAAGCCCTTGGATCAAAGATCCAACGGGGGAGACATCCCCAAATCAATTAGAGACAAGATCTCTTTAACCGATTGAACAAATCAACCTTCACTATATAAAGGCCCCAAGACTTCAAGTCTCATATAGAGGAACCCCCCACAAACTTTGAGAAAATCTCAGAGAGAAGAGCAAGCTCTCGGCAGAAGAACAATTTCTTCAAGGTATAAAAAAAGAGAAGAGATCAATGCATCTCATCAGAAAAAAGAACTTAGTTCTTATGCTAGATCATAGATCTATAAGAAAAAACTGTTTTTCACAAAAAGAGATCATGAACATCTCATTATAAAAGGGGGGAGAATATTTCAATTCTCTAAGGATCACAGATCCATAAAGGCAAAACCTTTCATCAAAATAAGAGATTGAAATATCTCCTATAAAATAAGAACTTTGTTCTTAGAACCTTGAGACAAAGTCTCTTATAAACGAGAATTTATTTCTCAGATCATAAAACTGATCAGTAGCGCTTTTGCGCTCTTGGACTGGCATTTAACGCCAAGCGCACCACGTGCTCCTCACGTGTGCGCCACTGAACAAATAGCGCCTTGCGCTCACAAATAGCGCTTTGCGCTCATGGACTGGCACTCAGCGCCAAGCGCACCACGTGCTCCTCACGTGTGCGCTATATCACAGAAGCGCTCTGCGCTCTTTAACTGGCGCTAGCGCCAAGCGCGCCACGTGTTCCTCACGTGTGCGCTGATAGAACATAAACTGTTCTTTAAATAAAGTCCCAGAGCTATGATGAATGCCCAGCCTTCAATAAAAGACAAAAATGCTGTCACAACCCAGACCAATGCTCAGCATTGTCAAATAAAAGGGGCTGAGCCCAAATAAGTGTTCAACAGCCTAAAACAAATGTTCAACATTTTAAACCTAAGTGGACTTAGCCCAAGATTGGCCATAAGTCCTTAATTCAGATTAATTGAGCCCATATGCTCATTAATCTTTTGATCTTAGTCCTAATTGGACTACAGATCTCCCAACCAAAATTGGTTCAAGGGTACATCTCTGCACTCCTCTGATATTTGTCGTTGTAATCCTTCAACGTCTTCAGAGAGGTGACGGATCCCGACAACCAGACATCTCATGGACTGTGGGGTCCTTAAACCCATGGACTATGATGTCCTTAACCTTGGACTGTGGGGTCCTTAAACCCATGGACTATGATGTTCTTAACCTTAGACTGTGGGGTCCTTAAGCCCACGGACTATGATGTCCTTAACCTCGGACTGTGGGGTCCTTAAACCTATGGACTATGATGTCCTTAACCTCGAAATGTGGGGTCCTTAAACCTATGGACTATGATGTCCTTAACCTTGGACCGTAATGTCCTTAAACTAATTGACCGCAATGTCCATAAACTAAACAATAGAGCCCAAATCTCCTTTGTTGGATCTAAATGATCCTGTTGAATAGATCTTAGTCCAAAATTAGACTAACATATCCTTAACAAGCGTTTAAGTTGATCTTAGTCTCAAATAAGATTAACGATCCTTAAACCCAACCCAAACCCAAATCTAAGAAAATACGGATTTGGATTAATCCACGCCCTACAGGCGACAACGTAAATTAGTCTCCGTATACAATCCACGGGTAAACAAAAACAAAACAAACACCCACGACACGAAGTGACCATCTGGAGAAGGAGAAAGTTGTTACCGCGATGCGGTAGCGTGATTAACTGCAGGGGCTTGCGGCTGCAGGGAAGAGTGTCCCCACAATCAAAAACCCCTCAAATGAGGGGGAATCTGACAAAGTCTGCTATATCGGCCGCATATGTCTAAACCTCTGATACACAGTGCCATAAATTAACTTGGCATCTTCGGAGAGGTGGACGGATAAAACCAAATAGCATCTGCCCACCAGAACTCGTGCCCCGACATCCTGACGTCCCGGCCGCATCTTCTGGTGGAGAACAATTCCCATTTTCCTTTTTCTCAATAATCAAAATATATAAATATTTTACCATGTGAGTCTTGCATTGCCATATCCATTGTATCATCAACCATGACACATGCATGCATGCATGTGTGCATTCATATCAATATATATACATACATACATTCATGCATACATCATAATAGAAAAAGGTTTTAAATAAATGAGCTAAAAGTCAATAATATTAAATCAACACTTGATTTAATAATCCAGTCATATCACATAAGACCCGACCAATAGAAAAAGCCCGATTAAAATACGGTATCAAATACACGCATTTAATCGAGCTCCCACGCATATCCCATATGCACCCCACATCATTTCTCTTGAGCTAGGAAACCCCTCTGTGGGACTCTAAGACTCGTCAATAAGCTAGCAGTAGGCAGTGATCATATCACATACCCACAAACCGTCAGCGGCACTAGCTGTACATAACGGCTCCCAGGTATTTAGCGATCAGAAGAAAAACAAGCGAACCTGTCAAAACTCCCGTCGAGCCAACTGGCAACACTTACCGTACAGTCCGGTATCTTCATCAGATATGCTGCATATCGAGTCTAGGGATGGTATCGTAGACCCCAATAACTCAATAAGTCATGCCGGTATATGTCTTATAACAGATCGAGAAACTACTGATAACACTTATCAGTAAATCTCATCAGCCCTGGCCATGGACTTCCTGTTATAGCCAATCGAGCATAGCACAATATCAACCCCCAATACCGGGAGAGACGAAACCCCTCCTATTACTCATTGCCTCCATGTGCCCCAGGGTTGTACCCAAAATCCACCTGTTTGCACGACTCAGTAGAGCCGTGGTAGGGTGGAGATCAAAGTACAGTGGGAGGACACACAAGACTCTATGACGATCTCGGGTCTATAGACTAACCTGTACCAGTTTCACCTGAGAACTGCTATCCGACGATAGATATAATACCACATAGGAGTTCTTGGCGAGTCCGTTCAGTGTACCCAGTCTCCATTGAGCACCCGTATACAATCTTTGGTGTCACCACACTAATGGATATGAGATCATCCATCGCCCATCATATGGGACAATAAACGTATACGCTAGTCTACTCTGGAATATTGATGCCCCATCTCGATACACCCACGACTAGGAACATTTTAAGGATATGCTTATAAACTACACATGTCCCACTAGTATGATCTGTATCATAATCCCAGTAGTCAAGCAAATATCCTAACGGCTTTATCAACATGTACCAAATGAGTAATAAGCATGATCAAGTGAACATGTCAAGATAAAGAACAACCAGATAGCATACTATCACGTCGAGCAAGAATGTTCTCTGACTATATATATACACATACCAATACATCCACTATCACATAATGGCCTCTAGTGCATACATATATCCAACAATCTCCCACTTGCACTAAGGCCAATTATTGGCGTTTCTCATACCCAACATCTCAAAAAGTCACTCATGCTGCGGCTGAGGGAGGGCCTTGGTGAGTAGATCCACGGTGTTATTATTTGTATCTACTCTCCGAATCTCGATCTCGCGGCGATCATCTATCTCCCGGATCAGATGATATCGCCTCAGGATGTGTCTGTATCGCTGATGGGACCTGGGCTCTTTGGTCAACGCCATAACCCCATTATTATCACAATACAATGGTATTGGATCAATAATGGTTGAAATTACTCCTAGCTCCGAGACGAACTTCTTCATCCAGACGGCTTCCTTGGCAGCATCATTTGCAGCAATATACTCAGCTTCCATCGTAGAGTCTGCAACGGTATCCTGTTTGGAACTCTTCCAACATACCGCCCCACCATTGAGGGTAAATACAAACCCTGAAATAGATTTGCTGTCATCCTTATCACTCTGGAAGCTCGAATCGGTAAAGGCCTCCATTTGGAGATCCCCGTTACCATACACCAAGAACATTTCTTTAATCCTTTGCAAGTACTTATGAATGTTCTTCACAGCTGTCCAGTGATTCTCCCCTGGGTTGGATTGATACCTGCTTACTACACCCAGTGCATAAGCTACATTAGGGCGTGTATATAACATCGCATACATTATAGATCCTACGGCTGAAGCGTAGGGTATAATGCTCATGCGAGCTCTCTCTTCATCAGTCTTTGGGCAAAAGTCCTTGGAGAGAGTGACTCCATGACAAGCGGGTAAAGCACCCCGCTTGGAGTCTTCCATACTAAACCTCTTTAGGATGGTGTTAATGTACCTGGTTTGGGACAATCCCAACAACCTCTTAGATCTATCCCTATAGATCTTCATGCTCAATATGTACGAGGCATCACCCAGGTCCTTCATGGAGAACCTTTGTGATAAGAACAGTTTGACCGATTGTAGCATAGGAACATCGTTTCCTATCAGAAGAATGTCATCCATGTACAATACGAGGAATGTGACAGTACTCCCTACAATCTTCTTATAAACACAAGGTTCATCTGGATTTTTGATGAAATCAAACTCTTGATGACATCATCAAAACATATGTTCCAACTCCGTGATGCCTGCTTCAATCCATAAATGGATTTAAGCAACCTACATGCTTTCCCGCTGCTCCCACTATCAATGAAGCCCTCTGGTTGATCCATATAAACGCATTCTTCTAAATCACCATTTAGAAAAGCAGTTTTAACGTCCATCTACTAGATTTCATAGTCATAGTCAGCATCAATAGCAAGTAGGATCCGAATAGATTTAAGCATGGCTACATGAGAAAAGGTTTCATCATAGTCCAGTCCTGGTCTTTGACGAAATCCTTTCACCACAAGCCTTGCCTTATAGGTCTCCACCTGCCCATCTACACCGATCTTTCTCTTAAAAATCCATTTGCACCTTACGGGTTTTACCCCAGAGGGTACAACTTCCAAAGTCCATAATTTTTTGGTGTACATAGACTCCATTTCGGATCTCATGGCATCCATCCACTTCACAGAGTCACCACTCATGATAGCTTCTGAAAACTGGTAGGGTCATCATCATCCATGATGCAATCTTCTCTATCGCCATCAATGAAAAAACCGTAGTATCTCTCCGGTAGGCGAGAAGTCCTACCAGATCTATGGAGTGGCTGAGGTTCATAAGATTCTGTTGCAACATCAGGTTCAACCAAGTCGTCATTTGTAACTTATGTCTCTAGAACCTCTTCTAGATCTACCACATTACCATCAGTAATGTTGAGAAACAAACACCTTTTGTTCCTCCTTATGGTAGAAAAGATATCCGAACGAATGTTTTGTATATCCCACAAATATACATTTAACCGATCGTGTCTCGAGTTTGTCTGGATTCTGCTTTTTAACAAAATCCGGACAACCCTAAATCTTAACTCGTTTAAGAGATGGTCTCTTCCCATACCATATCTCATATGGAGTGATAGACATGGTCTTGGTTGGAACTTTGTTCAACAGAAAAGCTGCAGTCTCCAATGCATGCCCCCAAAAAGGAGAGAGGTAACTCAGCATCACTCATCATGGATCGTACCATATCTAATAGGGTTCGATTCCGCCACTCTGACACACCATTGTGTTGTGGTGTGTAAGGGGGAGTGAGCTGTGAGAGAATCCCATTCTCTTTTAGGAAGTTCGAAAACTTTGTACTAAAATACTCTCCACCTCGATCTGATCGAAGTATCTTGATGCTCATCCCTGTTTGTTTTTCTACTTCAAGTTTGTACTCTTTGAATTTCTCGAAAGTTTCATACTTATGCTTTAATAAAAACACATGACCGAATCTTGAGAAATCATCAGTAAAAGTTATGAAGTAAGAAAAACCGCCTCTCGCATGTGTAGACATTGGCCCACATACATCACTATGTATGAGGCCCAAGAGTTCTGTATCTCTCTCTCCGTGTCCAGTAAAGGGAGTTTTGGTCATTTTCCCTTTGATACAAGACTGACAAGTCGCATAAGATTTATATTTAAAAGGATTTAAATGTCCATCTTTATGAAGTTTATTTAGTCTTGTTTCGTTAATATGACCAAGTCTACAATGCCAAAGAAAAACTTCATTTATATCTGAAAATTTTCTTTTATTTGTGTGTTGTATATTGAAAACTGTGTGTTGATTTAGGACGTATATCCCATTATTTAGTGTACCATAACCAATCAACTCTTGATTCAGTTTAATGTTCATAACAAAGCAATACAAAATGATATCCTTCATTGTCTAACAAAGAAACAGATATTATATTACAAAGCATGCTAGGTACATAATAATATGGGTTTAAAACCAATATACACCCGACGACAACCCTAGGTGATACTCTCCCACTAAAACTGCGTGTACATTGGAACCATTTCCAACCCGGAGAGTGTGATCACCGGTCTTCAAAACTATGCTATTTCTCAAGCCCTGCACAGAATTGCAGATATGAGAACCCGAACCGGTATCCAATACCCAAGAAGCGGAGTTTATAGAAAAACAGTTTTCAGTCATGAACACACCTGAAGCAGAAACATCACCATGCTTCTTTTTCTTGAGATCAAGATATTCAGTACAGTTCCACTTCAAGTGCCCCGTCTTCTTGCAGTGGAAACATTCTCCTTTTCCCGACTTCTCAACCTTGGATTTGTCTCTCCCTTGTGCCTTCTTGATTCCACCTCTCGGTTTGGTGGGTTTCTTCTTATTCCTTCCCTTGGCCTTGGCTTTTGGGACGGAAGAGAAAGATTATCCAACAATTAGACAGGGAGACTTCTCCTTGAGCGTGCTCTCCGCACTTCTCAACATATTGAGAAGTTCGGGTAGTGACTTCTCCATGTTATGCATGTTGAAGTTCACTATGAATGGAGCAAAGGCAGGGGGAAGAGACTGTAAAACAATATCAACATACTGTTTGTTCTCCATTGTCCATCTGAGGCCCTCAAGCTCTTCAATAAGAGCTATCATCTTCAAAACGTGATCACCTACCGGTGTACCAGGAGCCATCCGCATCTGAAACAACTTTCGAGACGCTTCGTATCGAAGGATACGAGATTGCTCCCCATACAACTCTTTTGTATGGAGAAAGATGGATTGAACATCCATCTGCTCATGCTGCTTTTGATGTGTATTGTCCATTGATGCAAGCACGAGGCATTTGGCAGTTGCACAGTCAATATCCCACGTTTTGCTGATCTCCCTATCCGCAACAGAAGATTCAGGGCCTGGGCTGGGAGGGGCTGAGGCAGTGAGGACATATGATACTTTATCACATGTGAATGTTCCTCAGCCAGTCTTTATAGTCGACCCGGTTAGCTTATTTTTCTCTAACAAAAGCTTAAGTCCAGTCATGTTTATCTGCCATTAGGAGAGAGAAAAGAATACACTCAGCGAAAGCACTTGCAAAGATCAGATTGGTTTACTATCTTATCTAATTGATGTCTTCCTCTGCTTTTATCAAATTTTCCTTCAAACCTTAAAAATAAAATTAGCCAAGATTAATTACATTCTACGACTTCGCTAACCGTTCAGCCAGGCCAGTGTCGGTACTTTGAGAGAGGTTCCCCGTGCTTTCGCACGGACCTAATTAAAATAAACCTCGTTTTCCCAGAGGCGTAGCCCCGTTGACACCTTTCTAGACACCTAATGAGTTAGGTAATTGTAAAGTGCAAAACTCACCTGGGAGCAACTCTTGCTCACAGTGGGATCGGGATCCTACTATCACATAGAAGGTATGCAATCTCATTGCAAATTTCAACTCTTGAAACTCCCGATATGGTTTTTACCCCTAGCACTCATGACCTTGGCTATGGTCAACATATCATAAGCACTAGTCAAGTTCTACCCATCATTTCATGATTAATTAGACCCACCCACATGACCCTTGGCTATGGTCAATATAATCATGTGACTGTCCTAATTAATCGCATCATATGCTGTGTAGGAAGACATCACTTAGCTACCGTACACTATGCCTTGGCTATAGTCAACACACGTAGCACGAATACTAAGTACTTGTTCTCCGCCGGAAGACGTGGCCGGGACGTCGGGGCACGAGTTCTGGTGGGCAGATGCTATATGGTGTTATCCGTCAACCTCTCCGAAGATTCCAAGTTGATTTATGGCACCGTGTATCGAAGGTATAGACGGATGCGGCCGATGTAGCAGACTTTGTCAGATTCCTTCTCATTTGAGACTAAGATCAACTTAAACGCTTGTTAAGGATACGTTAGTCTAATTTTAGACTAAGATCTACTCAACAGGATCGTTTAGATCCAACAAAAGAGCATTTGGGCTCTATTGTTTAGTTTATGGACATTGCGGTCAATTAGTTTAAGGACATTACGGTCCAAGGTTAACGACATTATAGTCCATGGGTTTAAGGACCACACAGTCCGAGGTTAAGGACATCATAGTCCGTGGGCTTAAGGACCCCACAGTCCAAGGTTAAGGACATCTTAGTCCATGGGTTTAAGGACCCCACAGTCCAAGGTTAAGGACATCATAGTCCATGGGTTTAAAGACCCCACAGTCCATGAGATGTTTGGTTGTCGGGACCCGTCACCTCTTTGAAGACGTTGAAGGATTATAACGACAAATATCAGAGGAGTGTAGAGATGTACCCTTGAACCAATTTTGGTTGGGAGATCTGTAGTCCAATTGGGACTAAGATCAAAAGATTAATGAGCATATGGGCTCAATTAATCTGAATTAAGGACTTATGGCCAATCTTGGGCTAAGTCCACTTAGGTTTAAAATGCTGAACATTTGTTTTAGGCTGTTGAACACTTATTTAGGCTTGGCCCCTTTTATTTGACAATGCTGAGCATTGGTCTGGGTTGTGACAGCATTTTAGTCTTTTATTGAAGGCTGAGCATTCATCATAGCTCTGGGGCTTTATTTAAAGAACAGTTTATGTTCTATCAGCGCACACGTGAGGAACACGTGGCGCGCTTGGCGCTAGCGCCAGTTAAAGAGCGCAGAGCGCTTATGTGATATAGCGCACACGTGAGGAGCACGTGGTGTGCTTGGCGCTGAGCGCCAGTTCATGAGCGCAAAGCGCTATTTGTGAGCGCAAAGCGCTATTTGTTCAGTGGCGCACACGTGAGGAGCACGTGGTGCGCTTGGCGCTAAACGCCAGTCCAAGAGCGCAGAAGCGCTTCTGATCAGTTTTATGATCTGAGAAATAAATTCTCGTTTATAAAAGACTTTGTCTCAAGGTTCTAAGAAAAAAGTTCTTATTTTATAAGAGATGTTTCAATCTCTTATTTTGATGAAAGGCTTTGCCTTTATGGATCTGTGATCCTCAGAGAATTGTAGTATTCTTCCCCTTTTTATAATGAGATGTTCATGATCTCTTTTTGTGAATAACAGTTTTTTCTTATTGATCTATGATCTAGCATAAGAACTAAGTTCTTTTTTCTGATGAGATGCATTGATCTCTTCTCTTTTTTATACCTTGAAGAAATTGTTCTTCTGCCGAGAACTTGCTCTTCTCTCTGAGATTTTCTCAAAGTTTGTGTGTGGGGGGGGGTTCCTCTATATGAGACTTGAAGTCTTAGGGCCTTTATATAGTGAAGGCTGATTTGTTCAATCGGTTAAAGAGATCTTGTCTCTAATTGATTTGGGGATGTCTTCCCCGTTGGATCTTTGATCCAAGGGCTTCTGTTTTACAGAATGCAATCTTCTTGTTTTTAACAAGATTGGGAAATCTTTTCCCATACGGAATTTATTCTGTATTTTGGTGATTTTTAATCACCATTGGATCATTGATCCAATGGTGCTCTGATTTTCAGAGCACAATCTTTCCTATTTGGAAAGATTCTTAGGAATGTTTCATCAACAGAATTTTATTCTGGTCAATTGATGATTTTTAATCATGTTCATTGTTTCTTTGATCCAAGGGCCGAGAACACTTTGTTCTATTGTTAGCACTTACGTTCTTTGCACGCAGTGCGCCGCTTAGAGTGCAGCGCATTTAGCGCTAGCGCACACGTGCTTTGCACGTGGTGCGCCGCTTAGAGTGCAGCGCTCTTAGTGCTAGTGCACACGTGATTTGCACGTGGTGCGCTACTTGGAGTGCAGCGCACTTGGCGCTGCTATGAAGCGCTGCTTCCTTTCAAATTTTGAAATTCGAACAGAGTTTTGCTCTGATTGAGGGAAACAGTACTCTACTTCCTAAAATGTCGGAAGGCTGCGAATAGTTTTTAAGAAAACCTTTAACGCTTTGAACTTGATATCGTTGTAGAATCTAATGGTTTTAAAAGGAGTGGCTTAAGCTCCGCACTTTGAAAACTTGCTTTTTCATAAAAATCCAAGTAGGTTTCAAATCCGATTCTATAACATCTTTTAAGTTTCTTTTTCTTTACATTAATCTCATTAATGTAGTCCCATCATTTAAGTCTTTAAGCCATCACAGAAAAGAAACAAAAATAGAACGTACGCTTATGCCATCCGCATTTGTCACAGTGTCCCGTTATGTACTGTTAGGTTACTTAACTAACGGCATAGCGGGGCGGGACTAGCGCGGATGCAAAATATAAGCAACGTTTATTATATATCATATATATAATACACCATTCGTCTGAGCATATAAAGTGATCACATCACAGAATATCCACAGCAGAAGTACAAATATGAAAATATAGGATATACCAGAAGGTCCGTATTTTGTATTTAGCTAACAATAGAAAATACGGATTCTACGGTCACGATGAATAGCCAAGCCCACACCTCTAGACCCCTACGAGAGCGGCAAGTGACCCTACCAATTCTAGAGTTAGGAGACCTGGTCTCGACTCCTCGAGATGGTCTCTCACTGGACCCTAGAACCCGGTCACTTGTGCTCCCCACTTGGGTCTATGCTAATGCGGAAAAGTAAATAATATACAACAATGGTGAAATCATCCTCAACCCGGAAGTGTCCTAATAAAAGAATATTATATACAATGAATTTTACATGAATGAAAAGAAAAACTCTCATCTCACATAAAACCCCCGGCCATTCAATCACGACGATCATATACATCATATCTCAGCAACACATAACATCACATGTCATCAATGTAAGTAAGTATGCATACCCCAATTATCGTTGATGTATAGCAATGAAACCGGCGATACACCACATACTACACTTACGGTCGCAGAAAAGAAAATGAAAAACTACAACAATTGGAATCAACACTGCCTTTAAACATAATAAACCCGGAATATCACATATTCTGGATTTCATGCCTAACGATGCAAATCTTACATTTAGGTCACATCTATGAAAACACCTTTTCAAAAAAAAAGTTGGGTAATTCAACAAGATTCCCGATTCTTCCCGAGACCAAAATGTTAGATTTACATGCAACTAATTACTTTTCACAAAACTAATTAGTGTAGATTCCAATTATTGGATCTCATTCACAAAAATCTAGACGATATTAAACGTTTCGATCGAATCAACAAACACCCACAATTCCCCGAGTGCTCAACACTTGAGCAAAATTAAAGTACCCAAAACATGCCACGGTACCTATGGACCAACCGTAGAAGGGTCAACCCTTGCCTCACCTATGGCGCCACAGAACTACGGCAAACCCTAGGGTTTGGTCGCGGTTCTGTGGTCATAAAATTGAGTTAGGGTTACGTTCTTCTAAAGGGTCTATAGAATTACTTGCATTATCTTTCGAATATATTTAACTTGGAAAATTCCAACACTTGGAAAATTTCCAGCGAGAATAATGAGGTGGTGTTTGATGTTCGTTCGAACTGTTAAACGTCGTCCAGGTTACCTAAAACAATGTTAAAATTATGACTACGAAATACTACGAATTAGCCCCGTAACAAAATTAACATCACATGAAATTTTGGGCTAAACAAACAATACCTGAAACCCCAAAACATACAAACCAGAGCACCAAAGAAAAACGAGGCGAATTGGAGGGGTTAGGGCCGTCCAGGCCGGAAATAATGAGCTTTTCCCCGGGTCAAAACCGGTGGAATCGCCTCATTTTTCTCCAGTGTTCAACATGCATCATATGCGAGCTTCTGCAGTTGCTTAAATAATTTTAGGAGGTCATTTAAAAATCGACAAAGAGCAAATTTTAGGGTTTCAGTTTATCGAATTTTTGGAGTTGTTTCGGTTTCGTAATATTTCTAACATCGTCTAAGTTTCTAGCTTGGCTCTGATACCACTGTAGGGATTCCTTAGTACCATGCCTAGGGTTTGGCTTTCATCAAACATGCTATAACAAAAAATTTAGGGGTGCTAAGTAATACCAACCATGAATCGAACTAGAAAATTAGGGTAACAAGAACCAATATCACATACTAATAGTAGTCTAACACTAAGAGGTGAGTAATACAACCTTTGTAGACCTCCTCTTGTGACTCCTTGGATCAACTTGGTGTTTGAACGGGTTCGCTTGAAATCTTCGAAGTCCACGACGATTCACCACGGAGTCCCTTGGCTCAAGCTCCTAGCTTCACTTGATCTAAATTGAAGTGGAGCAAACAACCTACACTAGTGGGCTAGACTAATATAGATTGGTGATGTGGGTTTGGATCTCACTTAAAAAACCTTTCTTTTTATGTTCTTCACTCACTTGAAAAAGATAGAGAGCTTGAATGAGGAAAAAGAAAGAGAATGGCTAAGCTTGAGCTCTTTTGATAAATCTCACAATAAAATGAGAAAAGAAAATAAATATGAGAGAGTTACACTCACTCACAACCATGGTTATAAAATATCTAGATATTTTTATATTGAGTTAAAGAACAAATAGAAAATAGATCATGGTTAAAGCTAGGTCAAGTAAAGAAGAGTGTAGAAAACTAGCCATGATTTATTCCCATTTTCCTTTTTCTCAATAATCAAAATATATAAATATTTTACCATGTGAGTCTTGCATTGCCATCTCTATTGTATCATCAACCATGACACATGTATGCATGCATGTGTGCATTCATATCAATATATATACATACATACATTCATGCATACATCATAATAGAAAAGGTTTTAAATAAATGAGCTAAAAGTCAATAATATTAAATCAACACTTGATTTAATAATCCGGTCATATCACATACGACCCGACCAATAGAAAACGCCCGATTAAAATACGGTATCAAATACACGCATTTAATCGAGCTCCCGCGCATATCCCATATGCACCCCACATCATTTCGCCTGAGCTAGGAAACCCCTCTGTGGGACTCTAAGACTCGTCAATACACTAGCAGTAGGCAGTGATCATATCACATACCCACAAACCGTCAGCGGCACTAGCTGTACGTAACGGCTCCCAGGTATTGAGCGATCAGAAGAAAAACAAGCGAACCTGTCAAAACTCCCGTCGAGCCAACTGGCAACACTTACCGTACAGTCCGGTCTCTTCGTCAAATATGCTGCATATCGAGTCTAGGGATGGTATCGTCGACCCTAATAACTCAATAAGTCATGCCGGTATATGTCTTATAACAGATCGAGAAACTACTGATAACACTTATCAGTAAATCTCATCAGCCCTGGCCAGGGACTTCCTGTTATAGCCAATCGAGCATAGCACAACATCAACCGCCAATACCGGGAGAGACGGAACCCCTCCTATCGCTCATTGCCTCCATGTGCCCCGGGACTATACCCAAAATCCACCTGTTTGCACGCCTCAGTAGAGCCGTGGTAGGGTGGAGATCAAAGTACAGTGGGAGGACACACAAGACTCTATGACGATCTCGGGTCTACAGACTAACCTGTACCAGTGTCACCTGAGAACTGCTATCCGACGATAGATATAATACCACATGGGAGTTCTCGGTGAGTCCGTTCAGCATACCCAGTCTCCACTGAGCACCCGTATACAATCTTTGGTGTCACCACACCAATGGATATGGGATCATCCATCGCCCATCATATGGGACAATAAACGTATACGCTAGTCTACTCTGGAATATTGATGCCCCATCTCGATACACCCACGACTAAGAACATTTTAAGGATATACTTATAAACTACACATGTCCCACTAGTATGATCTGCATCATAATCCCAGTAGTCAAGCAAATATCCTAAGGGCTTTATCAACATGTACCAAATGAGTAATAAGCATGATCAAGTGAACATGTCAAGGTAAAGAACAACCAGATAGCATACTATCATGTCGAGCAAGAATGTTCTCTGAATACACACACACACGCACACACACACACACACACACACCCCGATACATCCACTATCACATAATGGCCTCTAAGACATACATATATCCAACAGGATCAAGGCAGAGAAGCGGTTCGCCGAAGCCCTGTCAAGGGGAATGAAGCCACCACCTCTCGTGGGAAGCTCTCCCGGGGTCATATGCCTCGACGGAGAGGATTCACATCCAAACTACTGCTTATATCATCGGAGGGTCACTCATCCCACAGAAGAATGCAGTGCCTTCAAGAAATGGTGGTAAGGATATGTTGCCCATCAAAAACGCTTCAAGAGGATGGAGTGCGAAGCTCATCGACAGCAAAAGAGTGCGACAAGTACGAGTAAAAAATGACTGGCAACTATCATATGGTTGATACCAGTTCGGAAAGGAAAAAACCCCAAGTTCTTACCTTCGGGAGCGATTCTGAGGACGAATGACCCTCGGCCTTCTCTTCAAGGACTTCACCTCCGAAAAAGAAGAGGGGGAGAAGAACTGTGAGAGCATTCAGCTACGTAGCTGCACACTGCCTGAAAAGAACCTCGGACCTACAAACAAGGGTTCGAGCAAAAAAGACAAAGAGAAAGAAAAAATCTCTTAGGAAATTGCTCTCGACGGTGGAGTTGTCAAAGAGCTCGCAGTGAGGGACCCGCCTAAGAAAAATAAGGTGGATTACAACGTCCTGGCACATTTGAGAAAAATACCTTCACGGTTGAGCATATTCGTTACTCTACTCTTATCCAAAGAGGCACGAGATTCTCTGATCAAGGCATTACGAGAGCCTGATCAGTTCCAAGCTTTCCTCGCAGAAGAGAAGATGAAGGATGAGCTGGCAGAGGTCCACACGGCTGACATTACATTTAGCGATGAAGATCTCCTCCTCGGTACATGCGAACATAATCGTCCGTTATACATCACCGGGTACTGCCACGACATCAAGATAGGGAAAATTCTTGTCGACAACGGATCCTCCGTCAACCTTCTTAACGTGAGAGTGCTGAAGGAGATTTGCATGAACGTTCAACACTTGGCCCGAGACAAAATTACAATCTCTGGGTTTGACTCACAGTCGTCACGGACACTTGGGTCCGTAATACTGACGTTACGCTTTGGGTTGCTCGTCACTGACATCAAATTTCACTTCATTGATGCTAAAAACTTGCTATAACGATTTGCTCGGCAGCCCCTAGTTGCATGAGTACAACGTCATCCCTTCTACACAACATCATCGTATGAAGTATTTCAAGGATGGTTTGGATTGCATAGTCACAGGGGTGCTGAATCTGTTCTCCGTAAACAAGGTTCGGAAATATGAAGACGCAAAGTACTTCCTACCAGACTTCGAAGACACGGAAAGATGTCATAAGCCGGAGGATAAACAGAAGTCCGTCGCTACTATCCCGATCTTTGAGAGCGATTCCGAGGAAGATGAAGAAATAGTCTACTCGGGGTAACCCCGGAAAGAAAACAACAGGCCCGGACCATCAACCCCTATTCTGGTCTTTGGAAGTGTCTCTGAGGACGAGGCCAACGCAACGTTCTCCATCCGCCCGTCAGTGCAAACCCTCGATGAAGCAGATCAGAGCTTGCAAATCACAATGGTTCTGCCTCGGCATTACAAGGAACTTGATGCGCTCGATACATACAGCGTACATGAACTACAGACTTTCTACGTGTCTCCCAGGCGAAGAGGTGAAAAGGCGATCCTCTTCTACCAATCTACGGAGACCAGAGTAGAGAAAGAAGTTAAGCACGGTGCCGATTCTGCACTCGACATGCTTCAATCAATCCGTCTGCCAAGGTACTACGCGGAGGGATTGAAAAGGTTGTTAAGATGCCAAGGTATACCCTTCGAACAAACTGTTCGGCAAGCCCAATTCTACAAAAAGATTTAGGATATCCCTGGGACCCAGCGAAAGATGCCCAACGGGAAGATGGAAACAACCGGGCTCAGATACATTTGGTCCAAGAAACGGGAACGATTCTACAACTGCCGCGTCATAAACAGCTCTGGTGAAGAAGAGAACGCTCTTCCAAATAGCTGTGACGTTGAAACAGAACGAGATCCTGCTCTAAGAATGTTAAGTCCATCGTTCGAAGAACAAGTTGACAAGCTAATAAAAGAAGCCTGTCAAAGGATTCAGGATAACCATAGTCGCGAAATGGCTATTTATGGAAAGGCCAGGACGCGACGCCTCAACCAGCAGTTCGTGGAGAAAGAAGACTATAATGCCCTCCATCCCCAGCTCGCTGTATGTCCTCGCAAAAAGGAAATATCCCGAAATAGAGGTAAAACAAGGCGAAGAAAGCAAACAACGCTCGAA
Source organism: Agapanthus africanus (assembly GCA_030015575.1). NCBI lineage: Eukaryota > Viridiplantae > Streptophyta > Magnoliopsida > Asparagales > Amaryllidaceae > Agapanthus > Agapanthus africanus. The sequence goes on along the minus strand of CM057338.1, from coordinate 941,088,779 downwards.
AACAGCAAAACGGATCTAAGAAGCCGTACAATCGAGGAAAAGTCAGCTGGAACCCGTCCTTTATGAAGAAGATGGGCCAGGAATACTCTTTTCCTCAAGACAAGACAAGAAAAATATTCAACCATGCCATTAAGCACCAAATGATGACGCTTCCGGAGTCTAGGCATCCTGAACAAATAAACGAGGTCCATCATCCGGATTATTGCTCCTATCACCGAGAAATAGGTCATCCCCTTGAAGACTGCTTCACCTTCAAAGACTGGGTCGAAGGCCGGTATCAACAAGGCAGTTTCACTTTGTCCGACAGCTGGAGGGTAACCCTGCCGCAAAAGCATGAGCCAAAAAGGACCTATACCGTGAGGACAGGACCGGCTCAACGTCAAGAATAGAAGCAAACCCATACCTGCCATGTGGTAACATTCTCAAAGGAGGGAGGGCACGAGACTATAGATGACCCCTTCAAGTGCTTCTCAAATGAAGCCGAGGATGAGGCGATCACAGAGTTTCCACCAGCACCAAAAGAGCTGGAAGACGGGATACACACTACGGCGGACAACCTAAGGAAAATTGACTTAGGGACGGAAAATGACCCGAGCCCAATGTTCCTCGGTGAGCTACTATCTGAAAAACAGGCAGCCACGTTAAAGGACGTGCTCATGCAGTATAAAGACTGATTCGCATGGAACTATTCCGAAATGCCGGGTCTAGATCCAAATGTAGCGGTATATAAACTGGCCATATCGTCGGACATAAAGCCAGTCAAACAGGCGCCGAGAAGAATGTGGCTCGAACTTGAGATGAGCATAAATGCCTAGGTCAAGAAACTAATCGACTCCGGCTTCATCCAATAAGTTCAATATCCCGACTGGATCGCTAACATCATTCCGATGATGAAGAAAAATAGGATGGTGTGCATCTGCGTGGACTTTCGGGACCTCAACAAACCTTGCCCGAAGGATGACTTCCCAGTACCCGTTACCAAGCTGATGATCGATAAAACATCTACCCATGAGGTCTTCTCCTTCATGGATAGATCTTCGGGATACAATCAAATAAAAATGCATCCTGAAAATCAAAAGCATACCGCCTTCCGGACTCCGCTGGGCATATTCTGCTACAAGGTGATGCCTTTCAGTTTAAAGAACGCAGGCGCTACCTACCAGAGGGCCATGACAAAGATCTTCGATGACCCCATCCATGAGATTGTCGAATGTTGTCACGCCCCGCTTCCCAGTGTACGGGTAAGGAGATGTGACGAGGCCCGCTACGTATTTACTCAGAAGTAAACACGCTAAGCGTAACTAAGCAATATAATGTAAATATACACAAGAAGACATGAAATGTAAATGAACAACAACTTTTATTTATTAAACATTTCTTTACAATACAACTGAAAAGTAAATACAATAATGAAAGCAATACCTAAACAATGGCATGAACATGAAAGTAAAGTATATACAAGAGTGTAGAGCTCGGGGTCCTCGCTGAACTGATCCAAGTCATCTGAACTGGGCTCTATCTCCAGTGAGTCGGATCCACCTGACAACATTCCAAACAAAGAAGAGAAATAGGAATGTCGTCAGGGAACAATCGCTCGATATGTCCTGAAGAAAAGTAGGAATAGAATAGACAGAAAGAATATAACTTCATACTATTTGATTGTTACGTTAATGCAGTTGTTTGTAGCTTGGTACAGAATATGCCAGTGTATACGAGAGGAGTCCAACTATTCCGTGGACTAAGGTATACGGAGCACAAGGAGCCACGGAACAACAGCAATGGATATTCAGGTTATGTGTATTAAAGTGACCGTCTCGTGCCACTTCTAACACATTCCGTACCAGTCTACCCTTTTAAAACCTCGTAATGTATTTTGTATTGATTTGTATTGTTTTGTTTAATATATGTACGACTTTCCGAAACCATGATATCATGTAAACGGAATGGATATAAATGGATAGTCATGTAATCAGAGTATATCCATGGTTCGGTTTAGTCGAGTCACGTTGATATAGATTGAATTCTGGTATAAATGGATTCATGTTGAAATGGAGTTATACTTGAATCATATTCAAGGATAGATTGATTGATTTCCGATTAGACCGAGACTCTGTCTGAGTCAGACACTTTAAAATGAATTGAAGTCCTGAATTAGTTTTGATGTTATCGGAAACTGCTGCACATGGACGTCAGGATTTGTGTCTTTTTCCAAGGCAATTACCGTATTGATAACACCGTTTTTAGGTTGTCTATCTTAGATAGGCAAGCACTTATATTCTCCAGCTCCCTGAGGCTCAAGAGAACTGGTCCCGCTTAAACCTATATTTACTAGGGTCCTTATTGTAAATTAATATAACTTGAGGGGGTTTTATAAAAAATAATTTTGATATATTTTCAAAATAAACCTCAAGTATTTATTTATCGTCTTTAGGGTTTTCATAGTTGTAATTTTTATAAAATGAAATATTCTAGTGGATATAAACCTAACTTTGAATAGTATATGGTGTTTTCTTGTAATATTGGAATTGTATTGATTTGTATTGGTAGTTTCACGAAATTTGCGATTCCTTTGATTTAGAAAACATGGAATATATATTGTATATTTAAAGTAGATATTTTGATAATATTTATATATATATATATATATATATATATATATAAAAATTGAACTTATTGCAGGGTTGTCTAGCACGGCAGCAGGGTTTCGGGAGGCATCTTCCATACCGTTTTCAAAAATTTGCCGTTCTAGCTAACCCGAACCCTAGAATCTTTACTAGAAAATGCGACGATACAAAATGTAAACTACTTTACATCTAAGTGAATGAGGAATACAACCTTTGTAGACCGGTCCTTCACTTCAAAAGCTCCGTGTAGCAGTCCCTTCGCTGCGAGTTGTGATCTCCCGAACTCTAGAAATGGTTCTCCCGGAGAAATGAACAAGCTTGCTCGAAGTCTTCGAGGCCGAAGATGATCTACGTCGAGGAGACTCAAGCTCATGCTACCTCTTCACTAATTGTGAAATTAGTGAAGCGAACACCCTAAACTAAATGGCAGGTAGTAGAGGATGATGAAGTAGGAAATGGGCTCACTTTAGATTTATTTTTCTCATAATATTTTCTCACTTTTCCAAAAGCTAGAAAGCTTTTTCTCAAGGATGAAGAAGATGAAGTCAAGAGATGAGAATGAACTAATGAGGTGAGAATAGGAACCATGGGTGAGTTAGTGTCATACACTAACCTATGTAGAGATTAAACCATGGCTAACAATAATGGTTAGGTTAATAAATATCTACAAGAAAAACAAAAGGAGTGGACTTGGTCAATGGTTCCACAAGCTTCTCCAAGCTTTAACCATGTGACTAAACTCCACTAATTTTGATTTACTTTAGATAAAAAAAACCTTATCATTATTATTACTATGGTGTAAGTCTCATACACCCATGTCTCATGTGGCATCTAGCATGACACACAAAATTGTACACTAATATATATCACATATATACTATGTGCACAATCAAGTGAGAAAAGAAATCATAAGTGGGCTAATATTAGTTAATGTATGTTAATATATCAAATATATAATTATACATTAAATTATTAAATCAACACTTGATTTAATAATCCGGCTATATCACATATAACCGACTAATATCAAAAGTAACATCCTATCGAATCAACACTTGATCCGATAACCCGGCCATATCACATATAACCGTCCGATATCACATATCGCGAGAATAGAATACAGTATCGCATACAGTATTAATCTCGGAACATATCACATATGTGCTCCTACTTCGTTTCGCATGAACCAGGAAACCTCTGTGTAGGACTCTAAAGACTCGTCAATACGCCGGCAGTAGGTGATGATCATATCAAACACCCACAAGCCGCAAGCGGTCTGCTAAACGTAACGGCCACCGGGGCATTGAGCGATCAGAAGATCAACAAGCAAGCTTGCTCATACTCCTGCGAATCCAATCAGTAACACTACCGCACAGTCCGGTCTCTTCGTCTGATATATCACATATCTCGTCTAGGGGTGGTAAAAATCAGACCCCAGTAACTCGATAAGTCGTGCCGATATGAGGCTCATAACGGGTCGAGAAACAACTGATAACACTTACAAGTAAATCTCAGAATCAGCCCTGGCCAGAGACTTCCTGTTATAGCCAATCGTGCACAGCGCAACATCAACCCCCAATACCGGGAGAGGCGAATCCCTCCTATCGCTCATTGCCTCCATGTGACTCGGGACTGTACCCAAAAACTACCTTTTTGCACGATCTCTTGACCGTGGTATAGTGGAAATCAAAGCACGGTGGGAATCACACAAGACTCTATGACGATCTCGGGTCGACAGACTAACCTGTACCAGTGTCACCAGAGAACTGCTATCTGACGTGAGGTATAATACCATCTAGGAGTTCTCGGCGAGTCCGTCCAGTATACCCAGTCTCCACTGAGCATCCGTATATCATCTCTGATGTCAAACACCAATGGATATAGAATCATCCATCGTCCATCTATATGGGTCGAGAAGCTATACGCTAGTCTACTCTGGTATATCGATGCCCCGTCTCGATACACCCACGACTAGGGACATTAAAGGATGTACTCACGGACTACCTTTGTCCCACCAGTATGATCCGTATCATAATCCAGGTAGTCAAGTACACATCCTAAGGGCTTTATCAACATGTAACAGAGAGACAATCAGTGTACATGTTAAGATAAAGTGCAACCAGATAGCATACTATCATGTCAAGCAAGAAATTCCTCCCTATGTATGTCCAAGCATCCACTATAATATACATCTCATGTACAATAATGGCCTCTAGGGCATACATATAACTAACAATCTCCCACTTGCACTAGGGACATATGTTGTAGTATCCAATACCCAACAATCAGCAGTGGTTGTAGTATCCCATACTTAATCATTCCATAAAAGTCTCTCTTGGGAAAAGGCCTTTGTGAGTGGATCTGCCATGTTATCCTCTGAATCTACTCTCCTAAGCTCGATCTCCCTGGAGATCAACCATCTCCATGATCAGGTGATACTGCCTTGGAATATGTCTGGATCACTGATGGGATGGGGGTTGCTAGGCAAAGCCACAACTCCATTGTCACACAATGGTAGGAACAAAGTTCATCTCATGAACTAATATACACCCAGACTTCCTCTTTGGTAGCGATGTATCCAGCCTTTATCGTCTAGTTTGCTACGGTATCTAGCTTGGAACTTTTCCAACATACCGTCCCTCCACTGAGGGTAAAGACAATGCCTGTGACTGATATTCAGTCGACCTTACCACCCTGGAAGCTATCCAGTGATTCTCCCCAGGATCGATTGATACCATCTCACTACACCTAGTGAGAATCCTAACATCCACTTAGATCTATCTCATAGATCCAAAACCCAGGATTTATGAGGTATCACCTTGATCCTATATGGAGAATCGATGTGATAAGAGTAGATTGACCGAGTGTAGCATAGGAAACACCTTTCCTATCAAGAGTATGTCATCCACGTACAATACGAGGAAGACCACCTTACTCTCTACTACCTTTTTGTATATACAAGGTTCATCTACCATTTTGATGAAGTCAAACGCTTTGACTACCACATCAAAATATATGTTCCAACTCCGCGATGCCTGCTTTAACTCGTAAAGCAACTTGCACACGTTTCCGCTACTCCCACTGTCTACGAAGCCCTCTGGATGAGTACTTATAGACGCTCTTTTCTAAATCACTATTTAGAAAAGCAGTCATGACACCCAACCGACAGATATCGTAGTCATGGTATGTTGCAATGGCAAGTAGGATCCGGATGGACTTAAGCATAGGCACTAGAAAAGGTTTCATCATTATCCACACCTGGTCGATGACGAGAACCATTTGCAACAAGTCTAGTTTTGAAAGTCTCAACTTTTCCATCTACACCAAGTAATCTTCTCAAGATATACTTGCTCCTGATGGGGGTTTAACCCTTCAGATAAAGCAACCAAAGTCCATACTTTGTTGGTGTATATGGATTCCATCTCAGATCGCATAGCATCTAGCCATTCTTACAGAGTCCCCACTCTTGATGGCCTGCTCGAAACTAGTTGGGTCATCGTCTCATGATGCAATCCTCGCTCCCACTGTCATTGAGAAAACCGAAGTATCTCTCAGGTGGTTGAGAAACCCTACCAGATCGGCGGAGAGGCTAAGATTCGTCGGGAACTATTGAATCCTACGGTTCTACCAAATCATCAGCTATAGTTTGTATAGATGGAACTCCTTCCAGTTCTACCTCATGACCACAAATTTCTTTTCAAAACAAATTCCTTTTCTAAAAAGGTGGCATGCCGAGAAATAAAACACCTTTTGTTCCTCAGTGCGGTAGAAGATATTCCCTTGCGAATGCTTAGGATATCCAACAAACTTCCACAGAACTGACCTTGCCTCGAGCTTGTCCGGATTTTGCTTTTGACATAGGCTGGACAATCCCAAATCTTAACTTACTTAAGAGATGGGTTCTTCCCATTCTATATAATATATGGAGTGGTAGACACTGATTTGCTTGGAACCCAATTCAATAGGTATGCAGCTTCTCAAGTGCATAACTCCCAAAAGGAAATATGCACCTCAGTAGTACTCATCATAGAGCGCACCATATCTAATAGGGTGCAATTGCTCCGCCCCGATACACCGACGTGCTGTGGTGTATACGGAGGAGTAATGCTGAGAGAGAATCTCATTCTCATTTGGAATAGTCCAGGAATTCCGTGCTTAAGTATTCTCCTACCTGATCACATCATAAGACATAATACATATACCCGTTTTGGTTCTCTACTTCTAACTTATATTCTTTGAATTTCTCAAAAGGTTCAGACTTGTGTTTCAACAGGAACACATGTGCAAATCTTGAGAGATCATCAATGAATGTAATGAAATACAAAGAACCAGTCCTGGCATGTGTAGACAGGGGATCTACATACATCATCATGTATCAATCCCAAGAGTTCACAAACTCTTTCTCTATTTCCAATAAACGGAGCTATGGTCATTTTATCTTTGTGACATGACTGGCAAGTTTCACAAGATGTAAATTCAAACTGATTTGAATATGCATCTTTAATGTAACTTAGCTAGTCGGGTCGCATTGATATGACCTAGTCTACAATGCCTCAAGAAGGATTCGTTCATTTCTGAACTCTTCCTCTTGTGTATGTTTTGTACGTTAAGAACTGTGGTTTGATTTAGAACATATATGCTTTTAGATAACGTGCCTGAACCGATCAACTCTTGATATAGGAAATGTTCAAAACATTAGCCAACAATACAAAATTATATCCTTCTTTACTAAATAAAGAGACTGATATGATGTTGTATATCAGGTTCGGTATCTAATAACATTCGTTCAGAATCAATGTATTTGATAATACAGGGTGATAACTGCCAACATGTTGGCTGCAACAATTGCACCGTTTCTAACTCTTAAAACTTATCACCCATTCTCAGTTCTCTACCTATCTGTATCCCATGTAACAGATTACATTTGTGGGATCCTGATCCAGTATCTCATACCCAGGATGTAGAGGACACTGAGAAACAGTTCTCTGTAATGAACACACCCGAAGAAGATGTATCAACATGCACTTTCTTTGTTTGGGCGGCACGGGAATCTTGGTAATCCCCTATTTCCTGCTCGGTCTTATAACAATTATAAGTTGGAGCGGGACCAACGTTCTCCAGCTCAGCATAACAAGCGGGTTTAGTCAATACATCTAGATTAAGGCGTGACATGGTCGCTACCTGGAGAGAGAGAGAAGAAAACACTCTGTGTATGCTCTTGCAAGATTAGATTGGTTATTATTTTATCTAATCAGGATGGCTCCCACTGTTTTTATCAAATCTTCCTTCAAACCCTAAAAGGAAAGACTAGCCGGGATTAATTATACCCTACAAGTTGGCCAATTTTTCAGCCCGGCCAGTATCGGTACTTTGAGGGAGGTTCCCTGTGCTTTCGCATGAACCTAATTAAAATAAATCTCATTTTCCCAGGGGCTTAACCCCGTTGACACCTTTCTAGACACCTACTTAATCGGCTAATTGTAATGTGTAAAACTCTTCCAAGAGTAACAATTACTCGCAGTGGGTATCGGGATCCAACTATCTCATAGAAGGTATGCAATCTCATTGCAAATTTCTACACTTAAAATTCCCGATAATTTTGCCCCTAGCAGGCTATGACCTTGACGCAGGCCAACAAACCATAGTCCACTAGTCAAGTTCAACCCGTGCATTTCATGATTGAATTAAACCCACCCGCATGACCCTTGACGCAGGCCAACAAAGTCGCATGACTACCCTAACTCAATCGCATCATATACTTTAGCAGATAAGCATAAATAGCTACCGCACACTACGCCTTGACGCAGGCCAAAAAACGTAGCACGAATACTATGAAGTACTTATCTGAAATGACGGAGGGCTGCGACAGGTTTTTAAGAAAACCTTTTGCGTAATGAACTTGATATCGTTGTAGAATCAAATGATTTAAAATGGAGTGTTTTTGAGGCTTTTGCTAGTTTCGCTAAAGAGGTCACTCCCGGTGAAGGGATCTCGGCTCTTTCCTCGTCGAATGAGGTGCAGGATATTCACAATACCACTATGCAAAGCAAGAACTAAAAAAGCAATCAAAAGACGAAACCGAGGGTTGTAGCATCTGCCAGTTATTGCTAAAGAGGTCACTCCCGGTGAAGGGATCTCGGCTCTTTCCTTATCGAATAAGATGCTGGATATTCTACAAGAAATACCGCTATGCAAAGCAACAACTAGAGCTACCTGTTTTTGAAATTTCGATTCCACAACATCTTTAGGTTTATTTTCTTTCATTAATCTCATTAATGAAGTCACATCATTTATGTTACCTAAACATCACAGATAAATACAACGTACGCTTATGCCATCCGTATTCGCCTCGATGTCCCCTTGTGCACTGTTAGGTTAGGTAACTAACGGCAGAGCGGGGCAGGGCTAGCACGGGTGTAAAACATAAGCAACTTCTATATAATATATCACATATACTATATCCAGTATCTATCTCAAGATATACAGTGATCACATCACAGATAAATCGCAGCAGAACACAACATATGAAATATTGGATATACTAGGATTTCCGAGTTTTATTTTAAGCCTGTATAAAACACGGATTCCACGGTCGTAATGAATAGCCAATCCCACATCCCTAGACCCCTACGAGAGCGGCAAGAAACCCTACCAATTCTAGAGTTAGGAGATCCGGTCTCGACTCCTCGAGATGGTCTCCCACTGGACCCTAGAACCCGGTTACTTGTGCTCCCCGCCTTAGGTCTATCCTAATGCGGAAGAGTAAATAATATACAATGGTGACATCATCCTCAACCTAGAAGTGCCCCAATAAAAGAATATTACATACAATGAATTTTACATGAATGAAAATGAAAAACTCTCATCTCACATAAAACCCCCGGCTATTCAAACACGACGATCCAATATAACATATCATGGCAACATATAACTTCACATGTAATCAACGTAAGTAAATATGCGTATCCCAATTGTCATTGACGTATAGCAACGAAACTGATGATACACCACATATTACACTTACGGTCGCAGAAAAGAAAGTGAAAAACTATAACAATTGGAATCGTCGCTGCCTTTAGACATCATAAACCCGGAATATTGCATATTCTGGATTTCATGCTTAACAATGCAAATCTCACATTTAGGTCTCAACTATGAAAACACTTTTCAAAATAAGTCGGGTAATTCAACAAGATTCCCGATTTCACCTGAGACCGAAATGTTAAACTTGCACGCAACTTAATAGATTCCAATTATTGTATCACGATCACAGATAGCTAGACAAAGTTAAACTTTTCGATCGAATAAGCAAGCGCCCAAAATTTCCTAACAAGCTCAACACTTGAGCGAAGTTCAAAAAGTTCCCAGAAACTGCTACAGCTCCTATGAACCATCCGTAGAAGGGCCGACCCATGCCTCACTCATGTCGCCACGGAACTGCGGAAAACCCTAGGATATACCACGGTTCCGTGATCCAAAAAGTCGAGTTTGGGTATCGTTCTGCTAGAGGGTCCACATAATCGCTTGCTTGATTTTCTGAAAATTTTAAACTCGGAAAAATCCAACTCTTGGAAAATTTCAGTGAGGGAAAATATGGGTTATTGATATCCGTTCAAACTTTTTAACATCGTCTAAATAACCCGAAAACATGTTAGAATTACGACTGCGAAATACTCCGAATTGCCTTTGCAGAAAGTAAACATCACATGCAAATTTAGCAAAAACAAACAACACCTGAAACCCATAAACCCAGAGACTGGAACACTACCAAAATTTGAAGCTAAATCTCCAAAAAAGACCCGAGCTCGCCGGTTTTAATGCCTATGTGGCCGGCCAAGTTGAGGCAAAAATGCTTCAAATATTTTCAGTGTTCATGTAATATCACATATAACATTCTGCAGTTGTTTAAAAAAAATTTTGAAGACTTTAAAAATTCGACAGAAACTAGCTATTAGGGTTTCAAGTTTTGGAGTAATTTCGGTTTCGTAATCTAACAAATGATATGATCATTACCTACTGCCGGCGTATTGACGAGTCTTTAGAGTCATACACAGAGGTTTCCTGGTTCATGCGAAACGAAGTAGGAGCACATATGTGATATGTGCAGGACCGAGATTAATACTGTATGCGATACTGTATTCTATTCTCGCGATATGTGATATCGGACGGTTATATGTGATATGGCCGGGTTATCGGATCAAGTGTTGATTCGATAGGATGTTACTTTTGATATTAGTCGGTTATATATGATATAGCTGGATTATTAAATCAAGTGTTGATTTAATAAGTTAATGTATAATTATATATTGATATATTAACATACATTAACTAATATTAGCTCACTTATGATTTCTTTTCTCACTTGATTGTGCACATAGTATATATGTGATGTATATTAGTGTTCAATTTTGTGTGTCATGCTAGATGCCACATGAGACATGGGTGTATGAGACTTACACCATACTAATAATAATGATAAGGTTTTATTTATCTAAAGTAAATCAAAATTAGTGGAGTTTAGTCACACGGTTAAATCTTGGAGAAGCTTATGGAACCATTGACCAAGTCCACTCCTTTTGTTTTTCTTGTAGATATTTATTAACCTAACTATTATTGTTAGCCATGGTTTAATCTCTACATGGGTTAGTGTATGACACTAACTCACCTATGGTTGCTATTCTCACCTCATTAGTTCATTCTCATCTCTTGACTTCATCTTCTTCATCCTTGAGAAAAAGCTTTCTAGCTTTTGGAAAAGTGAGAAAATATTGTGAGAAAAATAAATCTAAAGTGAGCCAATTTCCTACTTCATCATCTTCTACTACTTGTCATTTAGTTTAGGGTGTTTGCTTCACTAATTTCACAATTAGTGAAAAGGCAGCATGAGCTTGAGTCTCCTCGACGATCATCTTCGGTCTCGAAGACTTCGAGTAAGCTTGTTCATTTCTCCGGGAGAACCCTTTCTAGAGTTTGGGAGATCATAACTCGCAGCGAAAGGACCACTACACGTAGCTTTTGAAGTGAAGGACCGGTCTACAAAGGTTGTATTCCTCATTCACTTAGATGTAAAGTAGTTTACATTTCGTATCGTCGCATTTTCTAGTAAAGATTCTAGGGTTAGGGTTAGCTAGAACGGCAAATTTTTGAAAACGGCATGGAAGATGCCTCCCGAAACCTTACTGCTGTGCTAGGCAATCCTGCAGTGGTATCAGAGCACGGTGGGAATCACACAAGACTCTATGACGATCTCGGGTCGACAGACTAACCTGTACCAGTGTCACCAAAGAACTGCTATCTGACGTGAGGTATAATACCATCTAGGAGTTCTCGGCGAGTCCGTCCAGTGTACCCAGTCTCCACTGAGCACCCGTATATCATCTCTGATGTCAAACACCAATGGATATGGGATCATCCATCGCCCATCTATATGGGTCGAGAAGCTATACGCTAGTCTACTCTGGTATATCGATGCCTCGTCTCGATACACCCACGACTAGGGACATTAAAGGATGTACTCACGGACTACCTTTGTCCCACCAGTATGATTCACATCATAATCCAGGTAGTCAAGTACACATCCTAAGGGCTTTATCAACATGTAACAGAGAGACAATCAGTGTACATGTTAAAATAAAGTGCAACCAGATAGCATACTATCATGTCAAGCAAGAAAGTCCTCCCTATGTATGTCCAAGCATCCACTATAATATACATCTCATGTACAATAATGGCATCTAGGGCATACATATAACTAACACTTATTTATTAAATAGAAATCACATTTTTCTTAAAAATTGCATTAAAAATTCCATCGAGATCGGATGCTCCGTGAGGAGGTCTGCATCTCGGTCAACTAGGCCCGAGGATGTGCGATAACCCGCACCATCCCGATCGGGGTCCCCAAAATGGATTGTAGAGGCGCATTGCTAGGACTTAAATAATACACTTTTAAAGAAAACGTTTTTTTTAAAGTTTGTGGTATTTAAATGTAATTTGGTATTTTATCCCACAAAATAATGTTCCAAAATCTATCGTGCTATATCAAGAATGAGTGTTGTGATGAGGTAGGTTTACCTCATGAGTTTTCTAAAGGTAACATGAGCAAAAAGATAAGGTAATGTCGTATGCTAACTTAAGGGTATTTTACTGTAAAAGTGAAATAGAATTTTTTTAACATAATATTTTGAATTGAAACTTTGTCCAATTGTTGTTTAATGGTTACTAAATAATATATAATTAAATGGTTAATTTTTTGTTTAATAAAAATTGAGTTTTTAAAGAAATGAGAATCGGAAGTCGGATTAACTCTGCTTCCGACGAGTTTTGAAAATAAGATTCTTTTTAATAGAGTGAGGAGAGGGAAGAGGGGACTTACTGATTGAAAGAAGAAGGAAGAGGTAGAAGGAACTTCCGAAACCATCGTGGAGTCGTTTCGTCGCCGGATTTGTCCCGAAACGTCGCCGGAACTTTGCCTTGAGCTAACTCCACTTGTACAACTTCTTGGACTTAGAAATTTTAGAGAGTTTTGGCAATGGAATTCTTAATGAGGAGGGCTATGGTGTAGTGTGGTATTTATAGGAGAAATTAGAGTTTTGAGGATTGAAGAATAAATTAAAAATATGCATTAAAATGGATTAAAGAGGGGATTTATCATTCTTTGGATAAATGCAGAGAAATCAAACAGCATGGGTGTAGTGGGGTAGGCCAAGGGGTGCTAGGGTTAAATTTGGGGGCATTCCCTACGGAGAAAACCGGCGGTGCTCGTCCCCTTCACCAATCTCGTCGGTCTATTGTTATGGGTTGGGGTCTGGATGAATGCCATGTGTCCGAGAATGTTTGTATATCATTTTCCACATGTTTGTTTTTAGTGTGACTTTTCATTTTACGTGCAGTGCACGTGCAAACTTTTGGGTTTCTAAAAGTTTAAAAGAAAAATCAACAAAAATAATATGTGGCTAATGGGATTCGAACACAGGGGCTATGTCACAGCAGTGTAAGGGCTTTACCAGTGAGCTATAAGTGCTTTCTTGCTGTTCTAGAACAAATCAAATACTTATAGCATATACAAGATTGCAAATACTCCATTTGTACATTAAATTTTAAACAAATTTTATGTATATTAAAACAGAGTCGTTACATTCTACCCTCCTTACAAAAATTTCGTCCTCGAAATTTACAATTATTTTAAGGACTAATTTACAAACAAGTGATGGTATATTGCACGCATATCGTTTTCTTTTTCCCACGTTGATTCTCCTGGTGTGTCTTTTCTCCACATCACCCGGACCAAGTTTACTTTCTTGTTTTGAAGTGACTTCACCTTTCTGTCCAGGATTTCAACGGGTTGTTGCTCACAAGATAGATCCGTCTGTACAGTGAGCTCGGAGTGATCAAGAATGTGATTGGGGTCACTTACATACCTTCTGAATTGGGATATATGGAACACATTGTGCACTCCTTCCAATGAGGGTGGAAGTGCCAAGCGATAAACTACTTCTCCGACTCGTTCTAGTATGTCGAACGGTCCAATGTACCTCGGACTTAGCTTACCCTGCCTTCCAAAGCGAATCACTCCACGGTTTGGTGAGATCTTTAAAAAGACATGATCTCCCGGTTAGAACTCTAAGTGACAGCGCTTTGCATCAGCCCAGTGCTTTTGTCGGTCTTGGGCTATGCGCATTTTTTCCCTGATAGTGCGAACTACATCCACTATTGCTATTATCATCTCAGGTCCAAGGAGTTCTCTATCTTCGATGTCGTCCCAACTTAATGGTGAACGACACTTCCTTCCATATAGAGCTGCAAAGGGTGCCATTCCAATACTTGCTTGGTAGCTATTGTTGTATGAAAACTCCACAAGATGTAGGTGATCTTCCCACGATCCTCCGAAGTCGAGCATACAAGCTCTTAGCATGTCTTCAAAGATCTGAATCATTCGCTCAGACTGTCCATTTGTTTATGGATGGTAAGCTGTGTTAAAATTCAGACTTGTTCCCAAGCTAGCTTCCAGACTTTGCCAAAATTGCGATCGAAATATGGTGTCATGATCGGAGACAATGCAAACCGGTACTCCATGTAATCTCACGATCTCCTGCATGAGTTCATGGGTATCAGAGATAGTACATATTGAAGAGTTAAATCTTACTTAGATTCATACTTACTTCCATGTGCTTCTTTGCTAATGTCTCGGTAGATTGGCTAACTCGAAAGGGAATAAAGTGAGCCGACTTTGTGAGTCGATCCACAATAACCCATACCGCATCGTTACCTTTCGTGCTGCGAGGAAGAGCAGTCACGAAGTCCATAGTAATGTGTTTCCACTTCCATTCTGGAATAGGTAATGGGTGATGTTCAGCTTTTACCTGCTGACACACCAAACATTTAGCTACGCTTCTGGCTACTTTACGCTTCATTCCATGCTACCAGTAATATTGTCGCAGATCTTTGTACATCTTTATACCACCAGGGTGTACTGAATAGGGAGAGCTATAGGCTTCTTTCATCAATTCTTCCCGAATAGAACCTTATGGTACACACAATCTACTGCCGTATCTCAAAGACCCGTCTTCATGAATGATGAAGTCTGTTCTAAGTCCACTTTTTACTTGTTCTCTGATATTTTGCAACTTGGCATCACTTGCTTGAGCTGCTTTGATCTGATTGACAATTGTAGACTGAACTTGTAAGTTCATCAAACTTGAAGCATTACCTGGCATGATCACTTCTATCTCCATCTGATGCAAATCTTGTTGAAGCTTCCACTATGCGGTGAGATTCGTTGATAGTGGTTGGCAACTAATGCATCAGGTACTACATTCACCTTCCCTGGATGATATTGTAGGTTGATGTAGAAGTCTGCCATAAGTTCTAACCATCTTCTCTACCGCATATTCTACTTTTTCTGCGTAAACACATACTTCAGACTTTTGTGGTCTGTGTATATATCTACCCGTTCTCCAAGAAGATAATGGCGCCAAATCTTGAGAGCAATGATAACGGCTGCCAACTCCAGATCATGAGTCGGATAGTTGCGCTCATGAATCTTCAGCTGTCTTGATGCATAAGCTACAATTTTATCATGCTGATGTAGAACACATTCTAATCCCTTACCGGATGCATCGCAATGCACTACGAAACCTCCAGATTGGTCCAGTATTACGAGAATAGGCGCTGATGTCAATCTTGACTTAAGTTCTACGAAAGCTTGTTCGCATGCTTCTGACCACACGAATTCTTCATCTTTACGCGTGAGCTTGGTCAGGGGTGTTGCAATCTTCGAAAATCCTTCAATGAATCTTCTGTAATATCCTGCTAAACCCAAGAAACTTTGAATGTCCTTCACTGACTTCTGTGTCGGCCATTCGCTTACTGCTGATACCTTAGCTGGATCTACAGAGATTCCATCGCCTGATACAATATGTCCGAGAAAACCGACTTGATCTAGCCAAAACTCGCACTTGCTGTACTTGGCATAGAGTTAATGCCGTCGTAAAGTCTCCAGGACAAATCGTAGGTGCTCGGCATGTTCTTTCCGACTCTTACAATACACCAGGATGTCGTCGATGAAGATGACAACAAACCTGTCTAGGTACTCTCGGAAAACTTGATTCATTAGGTTCATGAATATCGCTGGTGTGTTGGTCACTTCAAATGGCATCATAAGAAACTCATAATGACCATAGCGAGTCCTGAATGTCGTCTTCGGAATATCAGACTCTTTGACCTTCACCTGATGATATCCCGAACGAAGATCTAACTTGGAGAAAATGCAAGACCCACTTAGCTGATCAAATAGATCGTCAATGCGCGGAAGTGGATATTTGTTCTTTATAGTTACTTCGTTCAGAGCTCTATAATTAATGCGCATTTTGTATGAATCTTCCTTCTTCTTCACAAGCAGAACTGGCGATCCCCAACTTGAAGTGCTGGGACGAATCCATCATTTCTTCAAAAATTCGTCCAACTGAGTTCGGATCTCTTTCAAACCTTCGGGACTTAAGCGATACGGAGTTTTGATCACCGGTTATGCTCCAGGTACTAAATCAATGCTGAATTCAAGAGCTCGATCGGGAGGCAAACCTGATATGTCTTCAGTAAATACGTCATCGAACTCTCGAACTACCTCTGGCTTCGATCCTTCCTCTGCTTGAAGTGCTGCAATCACTGCCTTCTTCGGTTTTGCTTTGTATGTGCTTGGTTCCAGGGTACGGTCTCCACTTTTGAAATAAAAGACCGGATGCTCTAGAATCTCGAACACTACCCTCCTTTGACGACAGTCAATGGTAGCATAGAATGTTCCTAGCCAATCCATACCCAAAACAACATCGAAATTCGGTATGTCCAGCACCTTGAAGTCAGCATAGAATTCTCTGCTGCAGACGACCACCGGACACATGTCATATCCCATTATTGCCTTTAGAACGTCGTTCCCTGAACTGACATTCCAGCTGGATACGAGAGATTTAACTGGAATCGCATCAGTTCGGACGAACCATTGCGACATAAAGCAATGAGATGCTCCAGTATCGAAGAGTGCTAGTGCAGGAAGTGAGGCTACTAAGATCGTACCTAAGTTATGTGGGATAGATTTTAGGTATAAAAAAAAGATGTATGGCTATATATAAAGACTGAAAGAAAGCTTGAAAGGAAAGAGTTACCAGTGATGACTTGGCCAGTTGCTTCAGCTTCTTCCATGGTCATTGTGAAAGCATGTCGCCTCGGTACATTCCTCCTTGCTGGAGTAGCATTCCTCTGTCTGTTCCTCTGTACTTGAGGTATGTTCCTTTGTGCTTGGTGGAACTGACGAGGAGGAGGTGCAGTCGGTCCACGAGAAGGTGGAGCTAGGATAGCAAGACGTGGAGCAGATGCCTGGATAGCTGGCCGCTGCGGATAGGTAATTGCTGGTCTGGGTGCAGCATTTGGATTGAGTCTACGAGGACAAGACCCAATATCAAGTGTGGCTGAGCCGCAGACTAAGCAAAGGCGATTAGTACGCCTACAATCCTTCGCCAGGTGTCCATCCTTCCCGCAGTAGGTGCAAAAGGCTGGGCCGGGCCGGTTGAATGGTACTCCCGGTCTCCCGGGTACAAAAGATGCACTTTGTTGGGGTAAAAATTTACACCCCTGTTGACCGAGTCAAAGTCAAGGTCAACCCCCAAGCTAGGTGGGCCCAAGCCCAGGTCAAGCGGGCCCATGCCCAAGTCGAGCCCGCGGCCAGCCTCCCCATGCCAACAACAAAATCATGTAATAAATAATTTTTATGTAATTTTTTATGCATGAATGTAAACAAAATGGGTATAAAGCCAAATTTTTGTAAGCCCATGGTTTATGTGCAAAAAGAAATGGCACATGAACCATGGGATGGGCAAAATGCCATTTTATAAAGCCCAAGGGGCTATATGTAAATGTGTAAGCCTATATAAGGCAACATGATGATGAATAAAGCATAGACTTTTCATTCTCACAAAAAACCTAGGGTTTGTATCTCTTTCCCTATTCTGAAGTTCTCAAATCTTCTTCTTTCTTTTGAATTAAATCAAGAGTTTTACTCTTCCTTTTCAAAAACAAAATAGTTTTTCACCACGAAACCCACAAAGGGGAACTTAGATCTGTCATCAGATCTCAAAAGGAGAGATTTTGAGATCTCACATCTCTTGATCTTCAAGATCCAGCTAACAGAGGAGGAAGAAGAAGAACCCCTTCCATTAACCCCAAAAACACACTCAGGAGTCAAACTCCTCTCTGATTTCTCTTTCAAGAAATCTTTTTTAGGCTAAAAGCCTCTATTTCTCGCCGGCGCTCAAGCGCAGAGCGCCCGCGTGCCGACACGTGGCGTGCTTGCGCTCAAGCGCTCAGCACTCAAGCGCAAAGCGCCCACGTGCCGACACGTGGCGCGCTTGCGCTCAAGCGCAAGCACTCGAGCGCAAGTCGCCACAGTGCCGACACGTGGCGCGCTTGCACTCAAGCGCAAGTCGCCCCCATGCCGACACGTGGCGCGCTTGCGCTCCAGCGCTTGCGCTCCAGCGCGAGCGCTCCCGGTGCCGACACGTGGCGCGCTTGCGCTCCAGCGCAAGCGCTCGAGAGCAAATCGCCCCCGTGTCGACACGTGGCGCGCTTGTGCTCAAGCGCAAGCGCTCGAGCGCAAATCGCCCCCGTGCCGACACGTGGCGCACTTGCGCTCAAGCGCCCAGCGCTCAAGCGCAGAGCGCCTACGTGCTGACACGTGGCACTCTAGCGCCTGAGCGCACAGCACCTAGGCGCACAGCGCCCAAGGTGCTGCCCCACGCATCTTTTGGATGTCTTTTCCCCCTCTTTCTTTTATATATATATATATATATATATATATATATATATATATATATATACACATACATGCATACATACATATATATATGTACATATGCATACATATTTACACACACACATACTCCACGACACTGTCCCTGTTAGAAAAAAATTTCTAACGGGGCGCTGCCCCGCACCCCGTAAGGGGGCTGCTAGCCCCCTTGACCCCCAGCCCGCTATCCGGGTAGCGGGACCCCCGTAAAAACTCTGCGTGGCTCCCGACATATCCAAAACCCCTTTCAAAACACAACACACGCACAATGCACATTGAGTTCGCATGACCAGTTTAACCCGTCAATCGAGGTTCCCTCGCCCCAAAGGCGAGGGGTAATTAACGGCAGCTTAGTCCGCGGCTGCCGGAGATTCTGATCCCCACAATCATTAAACCCCGGTTTATCCTAGGCAGGGAGAATCTGTAGTACGCCTGACAAGCACGCGCGTATTCCCATCTCAATGGGGTGACGAAAAACACCCTACAGATTCTGGCACGCCCGGTGGGACCAATCTCTCCTCCCATATTTCGGGTTAAACGTTCATGCGAACCCAATCAATTTACATGTCTATATTTATACTAAAATAATGCTCTTTCATACAGGTTTTCAAGCAATCGCCTTTCAACAATGTCTCCAATGATGAACTCAGCTCCCATCTCTTACACGATGAAGATGGACTCCAGGACGGTCCTCCTAGCCAGTCTTGGGAAACAGTGGGAGGAGCCACTGCTACCGTTCGGCTCTATTCTGTTCGTGCCCGCTAACGCCATTCCCGCTCCTCAAGCTCCAGCAATAGACAGACCGGTCTCGAAAGGAAAGAGACCAAATGTGGTGATCTCGAGGGTGCCCCAACCCAAACGCAAGTCGGTGTCTGAACGACTTTCCTTGGCCCCAACTGGGGGCAAGGCCATCAACACCAACATAGCTACAACGCGTCTTGAGCAATCTCCAGCGGCGCCTCCGACAACTGCTCGATTGGGTGTCTTCTCAAGCCTCCCCATCACTCAGCCTATGGCGGCTCCCCGAAGAGCAGAAGCATGCCAAGCGCTTAAGGCAGAGAAGCTGAGGCAGAAGCGGCTCAGATATAGAGCTAATAAAAGGGCTAGGGCTCTGGCCATATTAAAATTTATGAATTTCCAAAGCCCGGACCGCTCCGCGAAACCAGCTGCCAGTGATGAAAGAATGCCTAAATGTGTTATCCACACTGTCTACATGGCCGGACATAAAGAAACGAACCCTCCTCTTCTTCACAGCCATGGTGATGATATGGTTGACGCTACCCAGCATCGGCTCGATCTAAATGATGAAGAGCCCGCTCAGGCCGATAAGCCAGAGAAGCCCGTGGTTCCTACGGAATTGAGCTCAGGCAATAAAGATTACCCGGTTGTCATCGCCGGAACTATAGAACAAGCATTATTCCAATGGCTTCAAAGGCAATTTCAGGACAGGGATGAGAAGATGGCCGAGGTCTATTCCAAAGTCGACGAGCTGGCAAACGTCGTGGCAGATCTCACGACCCAAGTCGCCCGATTGCAATTATAGCAGAATTAAATTTTGGCTCATGAGCCAGGGATTGATACCCGGGGGCAGCCAACTGATATCCCTTTCAACCTAAAAGTGGAGCGCCTTCGCGAAAAACGGCCGCAATCAGCCTCCAGTCCCTCCGATACATACGCCGGGGGGGAATCGCCTCTGAAAGAGAAGCTGGAAAAGGTCTATTCCTTCAAGAGGGAAAAGGTCCATAAGATATTCAGAGACGCCCTAAGAAACGGTCTACAACTGCCAGAATCAAAGAGACCGCAAGAAGAGAATATGGCCGACGACCCAAAATATTGCCCCTATCACAGGGTGATAGGTCATGCTATTGAGGACTGCTTCGTCTTCAAAGATTGGGTCGAAAGGCAATACAAGATGGGAGAGATAGAACTGTCTAAAGGCGTGTTAGCAAACAGTCAAGCTACGATCGCCGATTTCATGCAAATGGAGACCGAAGCCTTTCGGGAACCTAACCCTCCCAGACATGTGCAGGGCGAACCGAAGATTGATCGGCCTTAAGGACCGGCGTCAGTGAGGGCACCTACTCTGATGGAGAGAAGGAAGAAGGTGTACTCCTTTAGGAGGGATGAGGTCCGCGATATATTCGAGAAAGCCCTGAACAATGGTCTGCAACTGCCTATTCCGAAGAGGCCACATGAAATGAATATGACTGGCAATCCCATATACTGCCCATACCATAGAGTGCTGAGTCATACCATTGAAGACTGCTGTGTTTTCAAAGATTGGGCAGAGGACCAATATAAGCTTGGAAAAACCTCTCAATCCTCGGATGTATCGGCAAGCCACAGATCTAGGTCATCAACACAGCTCCGCCAAGATCAATGTTCAAGGAGCTGGGATAAGCAAAGAGGACCACCACATCGTTAAACTGGGAATAGTCGACCGCCACGTCATTAAACTGGGAATAATCGACCTCTAAGTCGTTAAACTGGGAATGTAAATATATATATATATATGTAAATAGAAAAAAATGTGTAAATAAAAGAAAAATAAAGAAAAGCCGAAATGATAGGGCAACTCGCAATAAAAATCAGCGAGTAAAATTAAGATGAAAATAAAGCCGAAATGATGGGGCAACCGCGAATAAAAGCAGAAATGATAGGGCAATCGCGATCTTCGCGATAAGAAAAGCTGAAAGGATAGAGCAATCGCGGTACAAAAAAAAACACAAACCAAAATCCAATTTTCCAAAATTCTCCCGGCCCTACGGTTAGTCCCCAACTTGACTACCGTATACAATCCACGGGCTCAAATAATTCTCATCATACCCATATCCCACTGCAATCACCAGTCCAGCGGTTGGTCTCCACCCTTGGAATTATGCTCCATTGGGAAGACCCACCTATGTGTCCTGGCACCTCCGCTTCAGTGTTAGCAACGCTGATGCCAGCCCCTACCCCAAAATTCCAAGCTCGCCATCAATAGACCCCTAAGTCTTTAAACTGGAAACAGATGACCACCAAGTCGTTAAACTGGAAACAGATGACCTCCAAGTCGTTAAACTGGAAACAGATGACCTCCAAGTCGTTAAACTGGAAACAATCGACCTCTAAGTCGTTAAACTGGAAACAGATGACCACTAAGTGGTTAAACTGGAAACCAATGACCTCCAAGTCGTTAAACTGGAAACAGATGACCTCTAAGTCGTTAAACTGGAAAAAGTCGACCTCTCAGTCGTTAAACTGGAAACAATCGACCTCTAAGTCGTTAAACTGGAAACAATAGACCTCTAAGTCTTTAAACTGGAAACAGATGACCTCTAAGTCATTAAACTGGAAACAGATGACCTCTAAGTCGTTAAACTGGAGACAGTCGACCTCTAAGTCGTTAAACTGGAGACAGCAGACCTCTAAGTCTTTAAACTAGAAACAGATGACCTCTAAGTCTCTAAACTGGAAACGGATAGACCCCTAAGTCTTTAAACTGGAAACAGATGACCTCTAAGTCGTTAAACTGGGAACAGTAGACCCCTAAGTCTTTAAACTGGAAACAGATGACCACCAAGTCGTTAAACTGGAAACAGATGACCGCCAAGTCGTTAAACTGGAAACATTAGACCTCTAAGTCTTTAAACTGGAAACGGATGACCTCTAAGTCTTTAAACTGGAAATAGATGACCTCCAAGTCGTTAAACTGGAAACGGATGACCACCAAGTCGTTAAACTGGAAACGGATGACCTCCAAGTCGTTAAACTGGAAACGGATGACCTCTAAGTCGTTAAACTGGACACGGATGACCTCTACGTCGTTAAACTGGAGACAGATACCTCTACGTCTTTAAAATGGAAACAGATGTCCTCTAAGTCGTTAAACTGGAAACAGATGACCTCTATGTCTTTAAACTGGAAACAGATGACCTCTAAGTCGTTAAACTGGAAACAACAGACCTCCAAGTCGTTAAAATGGAAACAACAGACCTCTAAGTCGTTAAACTGGAAACAGATGACCTCTACGTCGTTAAACTGGAAACAGTAGACCTCTAAGTCTTTAAACTGGAAACAGTAGACCTCTAAGTTGTTAAACTAGAAACAGATGACCACCACGTCGTTAAACTGGAAACAGATGACCTCTAAGTTGTTAAACTGGAAACTGTCGACCTCTAAGTCATTAAACTGGGAACGAGGGAAATCCACTCATGTGTCCTCACGATACATGAGGAGAACAAACCTTTGTGGGTTCCTTATGACTCACAAAAGAAAAGCACACTTAGGAGCTCTCACGACTCCTAAGGAGAACATACACCTGCGGGATCCTTACGACTCGCAGGGAGAAAATACCTTTATGGGACCTTCACGACCCATAAAATTGAAAAGCCTTAGGCGATAGGGATCTAAACCTGTCTCCTAAGCCATCGCTCCCCATACCCCAAACGGCGAATGATGAGTCGCTCCTGGTACCATATTCCAGTGCAGCGATGCAGACGCCAACCAAATTCGCTCCCCAATCCCCAAGCGGCGAATGATGAGTCGCTCCTGGTACTATATTCCAGTGTAGCGATGCAGACGCCAACCAAATTCCAAATCCCGTACCCCAATGGCGAATGATGAGTCGCTCCTAGTACCATATTCAAGTGTAGCGATGCAGACGCCAACCAAATTCCAAATCCCATACCCCAACGGCGAATGATGAGTCGCTCCTGGTACCATATTCCAGTGCAGCGATGCAGACGCCAACAAAGTCCCGAAATTTTGCCGGCCCTACGGTCTGGATCATACATCCTGCAAAACCGTATACAATCCACTGGCGTAAAACGATCCCAATCTCTCCCAAGTCCTACTGGTGAGACCGCATTCAAAGTCCAAAAAAAATAAAAATAAATAATAATAATAATAATAATAAAAATATAAATAAAATGGTATGTCCACAAGCAAAATGGGCACGGATGAAAACCCGAAAGGGCTCCGTGAGTAAAAACAGCAGGACTGCCGACGAGTTTGTGAAAATCCGAAAGGGCGCAAACTCGTAAAAAAGAGATGAAATGCACTCGCAAAGTTCTCTCGACTTTGTGAGGAGAAAATTCCCGCGTGAGATCTTTACAACTCACAAAGAAGCAATACACTTAGGAGTCCCCACGACTCCTAAGGAGAAAATACACCTACGAGATCCTTTCGACTCGTAGGGAGAAAATGCTTTTATGGGACCCTCACGGCTCATAAAATTGAAAAACCTTAGGTGACAGGGATATGAACCTGTCTCCTAAGCCACCAATTCCCAAATCCTCCCGGGACAAATGATGAGTTGCTCCTGGCATTACTCCAGTGCAGCAATGCAGATGCCGACAAAAAACCCATCCCAAATCCTCTCATGGCAGACGATGATTCGCTTCTGGTACCATATTCCAGTATAGCGATGCTGATGTCAACTCAAGTCAAACAAATCAAACCAACCAATTCCAACATCGACCTTTGCGTCAAACAGCGACACTCCGCCTCGGGGAAACGTCAAGCAGACACTCCATGCCAGGGGCACATCGACAGCAGACACTCCGCCTCGGGGAAACGTCGACCAGCGACACTCTGTGCCGGGGGTACGTCTACCAAATTGCTTCGTAACAGAGCGTCGACCGTCTATGTCGCAAAAAGGGCAGTGCAGGCTCCCGCAAATTGGGAACCCAAATCACTCCGGATCAGAGCGTCGACCGTCTATGTCGCAAAAAGGGCAGTGCAGGCTCCCGCAAATTGGGAACCCAAATTGCTTCGTAACAGAGTGTCGACCGTCTATGTCGCAAAAAGGGCAGTGCAGGCTCCCGCAAATTGGGAACCCAAATCGCTCCGGATCAGAGCGCCGACCGTCTATGTCGCAAAAAGGGCAGTGTAGGCTCCCGTAAATTGGGAACCCAAATCGCTTCGTAACAGAGCGTCGACCGTCTATGTCGCAAAAAGGGCAGTGCAGGCTCCCGCAAATTGGGAACCCAAATCGCTCCGGATCAGAGCGCCGACCGTCTATGTCGCAAAAAGGGCAGTGCAGGCTCCCGCAAATTGGGAACCCAAATCGCTTCATAACAGAGCGTCGACCGTCTATGTCGCAAAAAGGGCAGTGCAGGCTCCCGCAAATTGGGAACCCAAATCGCTCCGGATCAGAGCGTCGACCGTCTATGTCGCAAAAAGGGCAGTGCAGGCTCCCGCAAATTGGGAACCCAAATCGCTCCGGATCAGAGCGTCGACCGTCTATGTCGCAAAAAGGGCAGTGCAGGCTCCCGCAAATTGGGAACCCAAATCGCTTCGTAACAGAGCGTCGACCGTCTATGTCACAAAAAGGGCAGTGCAGGCTCCCGCAAATTGGGAACCCAAATCGCTCCGGATCAGAGCGTCGACCGTCTATGTCGCAAAAAGGGCAGTGCAGGCTCCCGCAAATTGGGAACCCAAATTGCTTCGTAACAGAGCGTCGACCGTCTATATTGCAAAAAGGGCAGTGCAGGCTCCCGCAAATTGGGAACCCAAATCGCTCCGGATCAGAGCGTCGATCGTCTATGTCGCAAAAAGGGCAGTGCAGGCTCCCGCATATTGGGAACCCAAATCGCTCCGGATCAGAGCGTCGACCGTCTATGTCGTAAAAAGGGCAGTGCAGGCTCCCGCAAATTGGGAACCCAAATCGCTCCGGATCAGAGCGTCGACCGTCTATGTCGCAAAAAGGGCAGTGCAGGCTCCCGCAAATTGGGAACCCAAATCGCTCCGGATCAGAGCGTCGACCGTCTATGTCGCAAAAAGGGCAGTGCAGGCTCCCGCAAATTGGGAACCCAAATCGCTCCGGATCAGAGCGTCGACCGTCTATGTCGCAAAAAGGGCAGCGCAGGCTCCCGCAAATTGGGAACCCAAATCGCTCCGGATCAGAGCGTCGACCGTCTATGTCGCAAAAAGGGCAGTGCAGGCTCCCGCAAATTAGGAACCCTAAATCGCTCCGGATCAGGGCGTCGACCGTCTATTTCGCAAAAAGGGCAGTGCAGGCTCCCGCAAATTGGGAACCCAAATCGCTTCGTAACAGAGCATCGACCGTCCATGTCGTAAAAAGGGCAGTGCATCCTAAAAAGTGGGAACCAAAAGCAAGTCGCCTCCACGTGAAAGAAGATCTATCAATTTCATGCACACGACCCACATATGCTATGTGCATTTATTGATGGGGGGCAATTTGTTAGGGTAAAAATTTACACCCCTGTTGACCGAGTCAAAGTCAAGGTCAACCCCCAAGTTAGGTGGGCCTAAGCCCAGGTCAAGCGGGCCCATGCCCAAGTCGAGCCCGCGGCCAGCCTCCCCATGCCAACAACAAAATCATGTAATAAATAATTTTTATGTAATTTTTTATGCATGAATGTAAACAAAATGGGTATAAAGCCAAATTTTTGTAAGCCCATGGTTTATGTGCAAAAAGAAATGGCACATGAACCATGAGATGGGCAAAATGCCATTTTGTAAAGCCCAAGGGGCTATATGTAAATGTGTAAGCCTATATAAAGCAACATGATGATGAATAAAGCATAGACTTTTCATTCTCACAAAAAACCTAGGGTTTGTATCTCTTTCCCTATTTTGAAGGTCTTAAACCTTCTTCTTTCTTTTGAATTAAATCAAGAGTTTTACTCTTCCTTTTCAAAAACAAAATAGTTTTTCACCACGAAACCCACAAAGGGGAACTTGGATCTGTCATCAGATCTCAAAAGGAGAGATTTTGAGATCTCACA
Organism: Agapanthus africanus; assembly: GCA_030015575.1. Lineage (NCBI taxonomy): Eukaryota > Viridiplantae > Streptophyta > Magnoliopsida > Asparagales > Amaryllidaceae > Agapanthus > Agapanthus africanus. Next base: position 941,062,086 of record CM057338.1, on the reverse strand, counting down.
TCTCTTGATCTTCAAGATCCAGCTAACAGAGGAGGAAGAAGAAGAACCCCATCCATTAACCCCAAAAACACACTCAGGAGTCAAACTCCTCTCTGATTTCTCTTTCAAGAAATCTTTTTTAGGCTAAAAGCCTTTATTTCTCGCCGGCGCTCAAGCGCAGATCGCCCGCGTGCCGACACGTGGCATGCTTCCGCTCAAGCGCTCAGCACTCAAGCGCAAAGCGCCCACGTGCCGACACGTGGCGCGCTTGCGCTCAAGCGCAAGCACTCGAACGCAAGTTGCCCCGGTGCCGACACGTGGCGCGCTTGCACTCAAGCGCAAGCGCTCGAGCGCAAGTCACCCCCATGCCGACACGTGGCGCGCTTGCGCTCCAGCACAAGTCGCCCCGGTGCCGACACGTGGCGCGCTTGCGCTGGAGCGCAAGTCGCCCCCGTGTCGACACGTGGCGCGCTTGCGCTCGAGCGCAAGTCGCCCCCGTACCGATACGTGGCGCGCTTGCGCTCAAGCGCAAGCGCTCGAGCGCAAATCGCCCCCGTGCCGACACATGGCGCACTTGCGCTCAAGCGCCCAGCGCTCAAGCGCAGAGCGCCTACGTGCCGACACGTGGCACTCTAGCACCTGAGCGCACAGCACCTAGGCGCACAGCGCCCAAGGTGCTGCCCCACGCATCCTTTGGATGTCTTTTCCCCCTCTTTATTTTATATATATATATATATATATATATATATATATATATACATGCATACATACATACATATATGTACATATGCATACATATTTACACACACACATACTCCACGACACTGTCCCTGGTAGCGGGACCCCCGTAAAAACTCTGCGTGGCTCCCGACATATCCAAAACCCCCTTTCAAAACACAATACGCGCACAATGCACATTGAGTTCGCATGACCAGTTTAACCCGTCAATCGAGGTTCCCTCGCCCCAAAGGCGAGGGGTAATTAACGGCAGCTTAGTCCGCGGCTGCCGGAGATTCTGATCCCCACAATCATTAAACCCCGGTCTACCCTAGGCAGGGGGAATCTGTAGTACGCCTGACAAGCACGCGCGTATTCCCATCTCAATGGGGTGACGAAAAACACCCTACACACTTGAAGAGGCTCCTCCTGCCATCTGAGTGGCAGGGTGCTTCACTCCGGCCGATTGGGATCTGCCCTTCATCTTCACTACTGCCTCATATCGACAGGCAGGTTTCAGAGCCAGTTCGTGGGTTGGGAAATCCCCTGTAGCTAAGGCAGCTTGGATCTCCGGATCTAACCCTTGCTGAAATCGTCTGGACCTGATCTCAGCAGTCGGAATGAGGTGTGCCATGAACCTGTTATGGTCTTGTGTTAGCTGTGTAGTATGTGATATAAGAAAATCGAATATTTGAGACAAATCTTTACCTGCTCAACATAGTGTACTCGGCATCATACTCATCCACCGATTTGCTCCATATAGAGCCTTGTTGTAAGTGAATGAATTGCTGCTCCATATCGAATCGGGCAGTCTCTGGAAAGTACTTCGCGTCGAACATGTCGCGAAAAGTTTTCCATTCGACAGGCTGGGCAAGACGGCTTTCTTCCGCCTTCCACCATACTCGGGCGTTGTCGGTAGTTGCAGCTTTGCAACCCGTACCTAAGCGATCTCTGGCACTTGTGCTGCTGCCATATCGTCCTCAATGCTCTGAGCCCATTCTTCAGCTTCTAAAAGGCTCCCTTTCCCAGAAAATTGCTTCGGGTGCAATGCCCGGAATTGCTTCACTATGGGTGCTTCCGCTTCTGGGCGGTTCAATAAGATAGCAGTTTGCTGTTGCTGTCCTTCCAGGAGGCTTCGGATTGCCTCAAGCAATACCGTTTGCTCGTTTATCGGAGCTACAATGGTAGGCGTAAGTGGAAGAGTTGATGGTGTGTTGTTGAAGTTTTTGCTGGTATTGTTTGGAGAATCCATAACCTTGAAAGAAAAATTTGGGTTAGGATAGATTCAAAGAATATGAAATTGTAAGATTCAAGGAATATGAAATGTAAAGAATGTTTTTAGTTGCTGATTCTTGTGTTATATTGCTTAGGACTTCATGCAGAATTGATCTACATGTCCATGTAGAACTGACCTGCAGGGTAGGATTCTATGCAGCACGGCCCTGCATGGGCCACCAACAAAACCTGTCACGCTCCGCTTCTCAGTGTACGGGTAAGGAGACGCGACGAAGCCCGCTACGTATTTACTCAGAAGTAAACACGCTAAGCGTAACTAAGCAATATAATGTAAATATACATAAGAAGACATGAAATGTAAATGAACAACAACTTTTATTTATTAAACATTTCTTTACAATACAACTGAAAAGTAAATACAATGATGAAAGCAATGCCTAAACAATAGCATGAACATGAAAGTAAAGTATATACAAGAGTGTAGAGCTCGGGGTCCTCGCTGAACTGATCCAAGTCCTCTGAACCGGGCTCTATCTTCAGTGAGTCGGATCCACCTGCAAACATTCCAAACAAAGAAGAGAAATAGGAATGTCATCAGCGAACAATCGCTCGGTAAGTCCCAAGGAAAAGTAGGAATAGAATAGACAGAAAGAATATAACTGCATACTATTTGATTGTTACAACGCAGTTGTTTGTGGCTTGGTACAGAATATGCCAGTGTATACGAGAGGAGTCCAACTATTCCGTAGACTAAGGTATACGGAGCACAAGGAACCGTTAAGCCACGGAACAACAGCAATGGATATTCAGGTTATGTGTATTAAAGTGACCGTCTCGTGCCACTTCTAACACATTCCGTACCAGTCTACCCTTTTAAAACCTCGTAATGTATTTTGTATTGATTTGTATTGTTTTGTTTAATAGATGTACGACTTACCGAAACCATGATATCATGTAAACGGAATGGATATAAATGGATAGTCATGTAATCAGAGTATATCCATGGTTCGGTTTAGTCGAGTCATGTTGATATAGATTGAATTCTGGTATAAATGGATTCATGTTGAAATGGAGTTATACTTGAATTATATTCAAGGATAGATTGATTGATTTCCGATTAGACTGAGACTCTGTCTGAGTCAGACACTTTAAAATGAATTGAAGTCCTGAATTAGTTTTGATGTTATCGGTAACTTCTGCACATGGACGGCAGGATTTGTGTCTTTTTCCAAGACAATTACCGTATTGATAACACCGTTTTTAGGTTGTCTATCTTAGATAGGCAAGCACCCATATTCTACGGCTCCCTGAGGCTCAAGAGAACCGGTCCCCCTTAAACCTATATTTACTAGGGTCCTTATTGTAAATTAATATACCTTGAGGGGTTTTTATGAAAAATAGTTTTGATATATTTTCAAAATAAATCTCAAGTATTTATTTATCGTCTTTAGGGTTTTCATAGTTGTAATTTTTATAAAATGAAATATTCTAGTGGATATAAACCTAATTTTGAATAGTATATGGTGTTTCCTGTAATATTGGAATTGTATTGATTTGTATTGGTAGTTTCACGAAATTTGCGATTCCTTTGATTTAGAAAATATGGATATATATTGTATATTTAAAGTAGATATTTTGATAATATTTATATATATATATATATATATATATATATATATATATATTTATAAAAATAGAACTTATTTATTAAATAGAAATCACATTTTTCTTAAAAATTGCATTAAAATTTCATCGAGATCGGATGCTCCGTGAGAAGGTCTGCATCTCGCTCAACTAGGCCCAAGGATGTGCGATAACCCGCACCATCCCGATCAGGCTCCCTAAATTGGATTGTAGAATCTGTTCCCCTCTGAATGGTAGCCAAGACATTGAGGACGACGCGGAAGACGTCTTGCCTGAAATTCGGGGCAGATGCTATTTGGTTTTACCCGTCTACCTCTCCGAAGATGCCAAGTTGATTTATGGCACCGTGTATCGGAGGTTTAGACGGATGCGATCGATGTAGCAGACTTCGTCAGATTCTCCCTCGCTTGAGGGGTTTTTGATTTTGGGACGCTCTTCCCTGCAGGCGCAAGCCCCTGCAGTTAATTACGCTACCGCATCGCGGTAGCCACTTTCTCCTTCTCCAGATGTTCACTTCGTGTTGTGTGTGTTTGTTTTGTTTGTGGTTGCCCGTGGATTGTATACGGAGACTAAGTGATACCGTCGCCCGTAGGACGTAGATTAGTCCAAATCCGTGTTTACTTAGATTTGGGTTTGGTGTTTTGGTTTAAGGATGCGTTAGCCATATTGAGGCTAAGATCAACTTAAACGTTCGTAAAGGATACGTTAGTCCGATTTAAGACTAAGATCAACTTAACGGGATCGTTTGGATCCGACAAGAGAGCAATTGGCTCCATTGTTTAGTTTACTGACGTTGCGGTCGATTTTCAGTTGAGGGACATGGTGGTCCATGTTCCAGTTTAGGGACGTAGGGGTCCATAGGTAGTTTAAGGACGCTTAAGTCCGTGGGTTTAAGGACCCCACAGTCCGTGTTTATATGTGGTTGTCGGGACCCGTCACCTCTCTGACGTCGTTGAAGGATTACAACGATAGGAGTCAGAGGAGTTCGGAGATGTACCCTCGAACCGGATGTAAATTGATTTAGGAGAGCAGTCTTGCTCAGTCAATTTAGTTTGAGGACTTACGGCCATGATTGGGCTAAGTCCAGTTGAGAATATTCAACGTTATTTCTTATTTTTGGCCTATTAGACCTGTGCTAGGGCTTTGCCCATGTTTAATAATGCATAGCATTAATCTTGGTCTCTGTTGGACCTTTATTTGGGCTCTGCCCCTTTTAAATGACGCACAACATCTGTTCTGGTCTGACAGACCCTCGTTTGGGCTCTGCTCCTTTAAAAAAGAATGATGCATTGCATCTGTTTTTATTTGGGTTCTCCCTTTTTATAAATGATGCAGAGCATCAATTTTGTTTGGGCTCTGCCCTTTTATTGCATTGCAATTTATTTTGGCCTACTAGGCCTTTTTGATTTGGGCCTGGCCCTTTAGTAAACAATGCATTGCATTTTTCAGGCGCTTTGCACTAATCACTGAGCGCAAGTGCTTGTGGTGATGACACGTGTTGCGCAAGCGCAGTGCGCTGCGCCAGTGCGCTGCGCTTGCGCTGCTGACACGTAGCGCGCTCTGGTGAGTTGCGCCAGTTTCAGAGAGCAAGGCTCTATCTTAAAAGCGCATAGCGCAAGTTGTTCTGGAGCTGACACGTGACGCTCTCTGGTGGCTTGCGCCAACCTAAGAGCGCAACAGTGCCAATTTTGCAAGTGCAGGGCACTGTTTTATATTTTGATCAATTTTAGATCAGAGAAAACAAGTTTTTCTTGCTTTCAAAGAACCAATGGTTCATAAAAAAGTGCAAGGCACTGTTATTTATATTTTATTGAAGATCATTGATCTTGTTCTTAGATCAATGATCTATTAGAAGAAATTTTTCTATTTTAAAGGTCTCTTTACCTTTTTCTTGAATTTCTCTTCAAGTTTCTTCAGAGTTGAAGTTCTTAATGTTTCTTGATGTTGATTCTTTGAATTGGGGTCTAGGGGCCTTTATATAGTGCCCATAGGTTTGTTAAGTTTGTTAAAGAGATCTTTCTCAGAGTGATTTGGAGAATTTTTCCCACCGTTGGATCTTTGATCAAAGGGCTTCTGTTTTACAGAAGACAATCTTCTTGTTTTAACAAGAACAGAAAGATCTTATTAGAATTTTAATTCTGTTTGGCGCAGATGCACCAGCGCTTGACACATGTCACGCAGCGCACAGCGCAGCGCAACTGCGCTGACACGTGTCGCGCGGCGCACAGCACAGCTGCGCTTGCGCAACTGCGCTGACACGCGTCGCGCGGCGCAGCGCTTGCGCAGAAGCAACTGCGCTGACACGCGTCGCGCGGCGCAACGCGTGCGCAACTGAAGCTCTGCTTCCTTTAATTTTTGTTTTAAATAGAGCCTTGCTCTGATTGGGCGCGCTGCCTTGGGCGTTGCGCTCTCCGCGCTGGCGTGCCTGATTTTGACACGTGGCATCCTGCGCACAGCGTAGAGGATCTGAAGCGTTGCTTCATTTATTAAAATTTAAATTTTTAAAGTAGAGCTTTGCTCTAATTGGGGGGAATCGAAAGCGTTGCTTCACCTGAGATGTCTTTTCATCTTCCTTTTTCAAGTCAGACTTGTATTTCCCAAAATTTTCAATTCCCGGGTCTTGGAAATAATTCCACTGTGCACAAAATTTTCTGTGCTTGGTCTATATAACTCAAAGCCGAGCCTTTTCTTCTCTCATCTTCAAAGAACTTTTTCAATCATGGCTTGCAACCGCCCTCATGCTCGCCGACAACCATGGGAAGTGCCTATTCGGGACATTGTTCCCCGTTTTGCTGCGCGCTTGGTGGACTCTTCTCTTACGGATGAGTAATGCGATGCTGCAATGTACGAGCTTTTGACTCGCGTGGGGTCTCCTCTCCCTCCGCACTCTATTTGGCTTCGGATGATCCTTGCATCGGTGCTCGCCGATCTTCCCCCTCCTCTAGTAGAGATGTCCTCTGCAATGCTTGATGCCGCCGAGGATAAGATCGAGTGCTTCTTCGAAGCGCACTTGATCACCAAAGCCCTGAGGGATTGCTCTTTCCACTTGCTGAGCCAAATACGGGCTCGTCGGGTTGTCATCGCCACCTTTTCTGATGAATGCGGCGACGATCGTTGGACGTCTACCTCTAGGGAGGACCGCCGCTTTATCGTAGTGGAGAAGACGGAAAGGGAACTGGAGAATCTTCTTCTTATCTTTGCGAACCCTTGTCCTTTCGATCCCATATTTGGTGATCTTTTTTTAATGTAATAATAATAATAATGAACAAGTGTTTTTTTTAATCAAGTATTTTATTATCTGTTAAGGGTTCCCTTTTATTTTAGCTCTCTGTTATGCTTGTGCATTGCATGATTTAATTTGCTATTATTAGGTGCATGTGATTCTTGCAAGGATAAAGTGCCTTTGGTGCTTAGCCTCTTTTATGAAGCATTGCTTTACTTTTCAGTCTTAGAAATAGAGTTTCGCTCTAATTGGGGGAAACAAATGCCCCTCCCCCCCACCGTTGCACTTGCGTGGTTCCAAACGCGAGCGCAACGGTGGCAGAATTCCAACCGTTGTGGCAACCTTTGGAAGTTGAAATGGCACTCAATGCCTATAAATAGGACCTTTGGTCCTTCACAGATGATTATCATCTTTTAAGATTTTTACTTTCAAAACTTCAGAGCCTTGCTCTTGCCTTCAAGAACTCCAAGAGTTAGAATTTCTTTAGAAAACATCTTTTTGGTAAAATTTTTTTAATTAAATTAAATCAATTTTCATCGATAGAGCCTTGCTCTCAATAGATCCCTGATCTAAAGAAAACCCATCTTAGGGTTTACTTAGCAGAGCTTTGCTCTAAAAGGATCTAAAGAGAACTAAAGAGAACCCTGTTAGGATTCCATCAATAGAGTTTTGCTCTCTGAAAGATTTCATTTATAATTTCTTGATTCATTAATGGAGTTTTGCTCCTTTTAAATCATATAGCAGAACTTTTAAGAGTTGCTGATTTTTGTCGATCTTCTTTTATAGGAGTGATGGACACCCACATGTACGACCTTGACGAGATTATCTCTTACGGGGATATCCGCCGACTTGGCCGTTCTCAAAATCGGGAGTTCACAAACGCGGAGTGTGCTAAAATCATGAGCTGCTTCGACGCATATAACGGACAACTGCTTCCCCGACGTTCCTCCTTCCTGAAGCTTATCGTGGGAGCAATTTGGGAAGCGCTTCCCCTATTTTTTACCGGCATGCCGCTTAGGGCATTGGACGCCGCCGAGGATAAGGTGCACTCAGTGTACCTGATGAACTTAATCTCGAAGAGACGGCGAGACAATCTTGTCGATCTCTTGCACCAGGCCTTTCAACAGTCCGCCATTCTTGCTGCCTACCGGAGGGTGGAGGACATCAGCGGGGATCCCGACGTCCGTGCTCGCGAAAGGAAGCACACCAGGATGGTTCGCCAAGCTTGGAAAGTCTTGGACAAGGTCACCTTCGAGTTCCTCAATCCCTATCCAGGATTTGAGGTCTTGCCATTGTAATCTTTTGGACAATGTCTTTGTTTATTTCTTTATGATTGTAAGAACCCTTTGCAATATGAATGGAAAATTTCTATTTCAGCTTGTCTTATTTCTCGTTCTGAGTCTTTTGCACATGCATGAACGAATGTGTCTCGAATGCTTGATCAAATGCACACCGGATGTCCTTTTTGTCGCTTTCTTCTTTCTTTTATTCTCAGCATGCTGTCTTAATAAACATAATTGGCAGATAACTTAGTTTTTCCAAGAGATAACGATGTCTTAGGCCGCAGGTTCAGATCTGCCGCCTAAGACTTTTCAACTCTATGAGCCGTGAGGGTCTTATAGAGACTTTTCTCCCTACGGATCGAGAGGATCTCGTAGGTGTATTTTCTCCTTAGGAATCGTGAGGATTCCTAAGTGCGTTTTCTTTTATAAGTCGTAAGGATCTTATAAGAGAATTTTCTCCCTTACAAGTCGAAAGGACTCATAAGTGGTTGGTGAGTTGACTTGTTTCCGAGTCGAAGTATTGCTCCGACGGGGAGATCGTTGGCTGACTTGTTTCCGGGTCAGAGCGTTATTCCGACGAGGAGGTCATTGGCTGATTTGTTTCCACGACGGAGGTCATTGGCTGACTTGTTTTCGAGACGGAGGTTGTTGGCTGACTTATTTCCACTACGGAGGTCAATGGCTGACTTGTTTCCGAGACGGAAGTCATTGGCTGACTTGTTTCTGTTAGTTATGTATATGCCCTAGAGGCCATTGTTGTACATATGATGTATATTATGATGGATGCTTGGATATATACAGAGAGGACTTTCTTGCTCGTCATGATAGTATGCTATTTGGTTTCACTTTATCTTAACATGTTGACTTGTATTGGTTTACTGTCTTTCTCTCACATGTTGATAAATCCCTTAGGATCTGTACTCGACTACTGGGATTATGATGAGATCATACTAGTGGGGCCATAGTAGTCGATGAGTACATCCTATAACTGTTCCTAGTCGAGGGTATATCGAGACAGGGTATCGATACACCAGAGTAGACTAGCGTATACGCATCTTGACCCATATGATGGGCGATGGATGATCCCATATCCATTGATGTTTGACATCAGAGATGGTGTACGGGTGCTCAGTGGAGACTGGGTACACTGGACAGAATCGCCGAGAACTCCCAGTTGGTGATATACCACACGTCAGATGGCAGTTCTCCGGTGACACTGGTACAGGGTAGTCTGTAGACCCGAGATCGTCATAGAGTCTTGTGTGATTCCCACTGTGTTTTGATTTCCACCTTACCACGTCCAAGAGGGCGTGCAAAACGGTGGCTTTTGGGTACAGTCCCGAATCACATGGAGGCAATGAGCGATAGGAGGGGATTCGTCTCTCCCGGTATAGGGAGTTGATGTCGTGCTGTGTTCGATTGGCTATAACTGGAAGTCCCTGGCTAGGGCTGATATAGAGATATACTGGTAAGTGTTATCAGAAGTTTCTCAACCTGTTATGAGCCTCACATCGACACGACTTATCGGTTATTGGGGTTTGACGTATACCACCCCTAGACTTGATATGCGACATATCAGACGAACAGACCGAACTGTACGGGAGTATTACTGATTGGATTCACAGGAGAACGGACAAGCTAGCTTGTTGATCTTCTGATCGCTCAATACCTGGGTGGCTGTTACGTTTAGCTGACCGCTTGCAGCTTGTGGGTGTTTGATATGATCATCACCTGCTACCGGTGTATTGACGATTCTTTAGAGTCCTACACAGAGGTTTCTTGGCTCAGGCAAAACGGAGTAGAGGCACATATGTGATATGTGCAGGACCGAGGATAATGCGATATGAGATACCGTATTATATTCTCGAGATATTTAGATATGAATCGGGACATCGGATCAAGTGTTGATTCGATGAATCGGTACATGATATATTAGTCGGTTATATTCGATATAGCCGGATCGTTGGATCAAGTGTTGATTCGATGATTTAATGTATAATGATATATATGATATATTGTATTACATTATCTAATATTGGCTCGCTTCATTATTTCATTTTCTCACCGGATTAATACATTGATATATATGCGATATATGTTAAATGTATTATTTTCTTTTGTTGCAAATATATAATATATATGTGATATATATTATTGTGACATGATATGATTTATTATAAAACATGTTTAAGGATGATAAAAAGGGATTAGGGTTTGATTAGGGTTAGCTTCTTCTTGTTCATTCTAGAAGGATTCTATTTTGTCTTGGTTAAGATATTATGGTTGATACTTATGCTTAACCTAACTAAACCCTAACTCTAGTTTATTCTCTACAAGTTTTAACATATCATCCTTGACCATGGTTCTATAATCAATCATATACACTTGACTACTATTCATCACAAAAGGATTTATTCTTTCATTCTTCATCTTATTCTCTCTTTGGTTTTTGAAAGAGAGAGCTCACTAGAAATTCCTTATGTGATGATTTATTGTGAGAAAGTAAATTAAAAAGATAGCATAAATACTACTCCATCATCCTCATCTAATCTAGCCTATTAGATTAGGGTGTTCATCTCTTTAGAGTGAGAAAGCTTGGGTTATAGCAACTTCGACGTAGATCATCGGAGAATCGGAACACTTCAAGCTAGCATGGATCGTTCGAGTCGTGGAGCCTCTCTTGAGTCCGGGAGATCGTGGATCGCGGCGAAGGGACTTCTACTCGGAGCTTGTGAAGCGAAGGAGTGGACTACAAAGGTTGTAATCCCTTACACTAAAGGATTTAAAGATGTTATCTTGCATGCTAAACCCTAATAATCTAGCAAAGATCCCGTCTTTGGGTTGATCGGCACATGTAAAATTTTATTCGGGCATGTTTGATGCTTTATGAACCTTCACAAGTGTGCCTAGGAACCCTACAGTTTCCGCGACGGAGGTCATTTGCTGACTTGTTTCCACGACGGAGGTCATTGGCTGACTTGTTTCCGAGACGGAGGTCATTTGCTGACTTGTTTCCACGACGGAGGTCATTGGCTGACTTGTTTCCGAGACGGAGGTCATTGACTGACTTGTTTCCGAGACGGAGGTTGTTGGCTGACTTGTTTCCGAGATGGAGGTCATTGACTGACTTGTTTCCACGACGGAGGTCATTTGCTGACTTGTTTCCACGGCGGAGGTCATTGGCTAACTTGTTTCTGAGATGGAGGTCATTGGCTGACTTGTTTCCGAGACGGAGGTCATTGACTGACTTGTTTCCGAGACGGAGGTCATTGGCTGACTTGTTTCCGCGACGGAGGTCATTTGCTGACTTATTTCCACGACGGAGGTCATTGGCTGACTTGTTTCCGAGACGGAGGTCATTGGCTGACTTGTTTCCGAGACGGAGGTCATTGGCTGACTTGTTTCCGCAACGGAGGTCATTTGCTGACTTGTTTCCACGACGGAGGTCATTGGCTGACTTGTTTCCGAGACGGAGATCATTGGCTGACTTGTTTCCGAGACGGAGGTCATTGGCTGACTCTAGGTTGTCTGTGAACCGTAGAGTCTTGGAACTGGGGACTTTGCCATGGCTCCGATTGGTGATGTCACGTCCATGTCCTGCTGGAATGAGGAGGAACGCCGCTGTTGGTCTCCAGGCTGTAGATGTGGTCGTCGAGATCTGACTTCCCTTTGACGCAGCCTGGTGGGGAAATGTAGTCCCCTTTCCTTCTTTTTGTTTATGCCCATGGATTGTATACAGGGGTCACTATGGACTTACCTGCAGGACAAAAGTTTCATTCTTTCATTTTTTTATTTCTTTCTGCGATGCTCTATCATTTCAGCTTTTTACATCGCGAAAGTCGCGATTGCCCAATCATTTCGGCTATTTTTCGCGGTGCCCAATCATTTCGGCTATTTATTTTATTTTTACTCGCTGCTTTTTATTGCGAGTTGCCCAATCATTTCGGCTGTTTTATATGCATACGTTTTTACTTGCTGCTTTTTATTACAAGTTGCCCAATCATTTCGGCTGTTTCGTATGCATGTGCGGCTTGCTGGCTTTTCACCGTAAACCTGAAATTAGACACCGATTTCGGCATCAGCACCGCTACAACTGGGATGTTGCCATGAGCGAATCATCATCTGCCTCTGTCAATGTCGAGCAAAGGTGGCTTAGCGAACAGGGTTAAGGCCCTGTCGACTAAGGATTTTGACTTCATGAGCCGTAAGGGTCTCACAAAGGTATTTCTCCCTACAAGTCGTGAGGATCTTGTAGGTGCATTTTCTCCTTAGGAATCGTGAGGATTCCCAAGTGCATGTTCCTCTGTAAGTCGTAAGGATCCTACCAAAGGGTTTCCTCCTTGTGAGTCGAGAGGACTTACAAGGGTTGTTCATCATGCGTACATATCCCCAGTCACGGATCGGACTTGGTTAGGGAAATGTTTATTCGCGCCCGTAGATTGTATACAAGGGTCAGTATTGAACCACTTGTTGGGCAATATCGAAAGTTGTGTGGGGTTTTCTTAAGCACAGGTTTAGGTCTCTATAACTCAAGACTTTCAAATCTTATGAGCCGTGAGGGTCCCATAAGAGAGTTCTCCTTATGAGTCGTGAGGATCTCGCAAGTGTATTTTCTCTTTAGGAATCGTGAGGATCCCTAAGTGTGTTGCTCCCTTGTGAGTCGTAAGGATCTCACGCGGGTGGTTTCTCCTTACAAGGTCGAGAGGACCTTGTAAGTGTCCTTTAACGAGGTTGCGCCCTTTCGGGTTTTCACAAACACTCGCCGGTAGTCCTGCTGTTTTTACTCACGGAGCCCTTTCGGGTTTTCACCCGTGCCCTTTTTGCTTATGGACATGGCCCCTTTTTTTCTTTTTCTTTTTATATATATTTTTTTACGAGGTCGCGCCCTTTCAGGTTTTCACGAACACTCGCCGGTAGCCCTGCTGTTTTTACTCACGGAGCCCTTTCGGGTTTTCATCCGTGCCCATTTTGCTTATGGACATACCGTTTATTATATTTTTTTCTTTTTTCTTTATATATATATTTTTTATTCATCTCGTCAGCTTAAAGATACTGCGGTAGTAGTTTAAAGACGTTTCGGTCCTTCATTAGTTTAAGGACGTTTCGGTCCGCCATTAGTTTCAGGACATTTTGGTCCGTCCAGGAGAAGGCTGGCTACTGCTTATAAAGTTTGAGCTTAGGAAGATTGCGAGCGGACATAGTCGTCGTCATCTATCATTGACCTAGGCGGTAACTCGCTAAGCGTAGTATTTCTTTAGGAAGCGACCATTTATTGGCCTGAAAAGCCTTTCACCGTGCATATCCATGAGTAGATAGGCTCCACCCTGGTAGACCTTGTCTATGATGTACGGGCCTTCATAGTTTGGCTCGAACTTTTCCCGCTTGGCGCGATTGGGGATCATAGGCCTTTTGACCACTAGCACGAGTTCGCCTTGGCGGAATGTCCTCGGCCGGGTCAATCTTTCATATGAGCGCGTCATCTTTGCTTTGTAAGCCTCCAGATTTTGTTGCGCTGTGAGCCGGGTCTCATCAAGGGCATCAAGCTCCTCAAGCCGAAGGTGAGCATTTTCTTCGTCCGTCAGCTCGTAATGGAATGCCACTCGTAGAGAGGGTAACTCTATCTCAAGGGGGAGTACTGCTTCTGTACCGAATACCAGCGTATATGGCATTGTGTTCATGGCTGTCTTGAACGTAGTTCGATACGCCCAGAGAGCTTCTTGCAGTCTCTCGTGCCAGTCCCTTTTGTTTCGGGACACCGTCTTCTTCACGATCTTTGTCAAGGTTTTGTTGAAAGCCTCAGCTAGACCGTTAGCCCGCGGATTATAAACTGAGGAATATGTCCAGTCTATGTTGTGTTGCTGCGCGAAGCGACTAATCTTGTGGCTTCTGTAAGCTGGCCCGTTATCGGAGATGATCCGTCGCGGAGTTCCAAACCGATATATGACGTGCGTCTTGAAGAAATGGAGGATATTCTCCGTCTTCACTTCTCTTAACGGTACTGCTTCTGCCCATTTGGAGAAGTAGTCAGTCGTCGCCAGGATGAAACAATGTCCCTTGGACGATGCTGGTTCGATGGGGCCAACTATGTCAGTTCCCCACATTTCGAATGGCCAACTAGCCACTGTTGGGTGTAGAGGATTTGGGTGCTGGTGGATGAAGTCCCCATGAATTTGGCATGAGTGGCACTGCTTCGCATACTCAAGGCAGTCTTGAATCATCGTGGGCCAGTAGTAGCCCAACCGTTTGATCTTCAACTTTATCTTTGGGCCTGCTTGGTGAGAACCGCAGAGTCCGTCGTGAACTTCCTGAACGACTCTTTTCGCTTCGTCAGGTCCCAGACATCTCAACCACAGAGAATCAAATGACCTCTTGTACAGGGTACCATTGACGAAGGTGAAAGACAGAGCTCGTTTCATAAGCTGATGTCTTGAGGACGCATTTTCAGGCGTTCGACGGTATTTGAAGTAGTCTATAAAGACTTCTCTCCAATCCTCGGTATTTTCCCGATCTTTTATTTGCAGGGTCGTCTGCTCAGTCGCTCCCTTTTCTTCGGACGATCCCGGAGATATTTCCGCTGGGGTAAGCACCCGACGGCTTTATACCACGATTCAGACGTCGTCGAGGTTCTCGTCAGCCAGTTCTTTAGCGAGCTTTGCTAACGCGTCCGCTTTGCTGTTTTCCGCACGCGGTATGTTTTCCAAAGCGTAGGAAGGAATTTGGGTCAACAGTTGTTGCACCTTTTCGCTGTACTTCACCAGCTCTGGTTTGCACGTTTGGTAGTCGTCATTTACTTGACTGACGACCAGTTGGGAATCTCCGTATATGAAGAGGTTTTCAATTCCCATGTCGATGGCGATCTCGAGGCCCGCTATCAAAGCTTCGTATTCGGCTTCATTGTTTGTCCTCGGCTCTGTTAGGGAGAAGGCAAAGCACATTATCCCTCCTTGTGGAGTTACAAAGATGAGTCCTACCCCCGATTTGATTATAGGGGTACTTTGTTTGCGCTTCTTCACGGAAGATGCTCCATCGAAATAAAGCTCCCATCGGGTATCACCACCGTCGATTGCGTCAAACGCATGTTCGTCTGGCAGCTCGCAATTCAGAGGAGAATCGGCAGGTATCGGATGCTCAGCAAGGAAGTCGGCGATGGCCTGGCCTTTCACTGCCTTGAGAGGTTGATACGTTATCGAGAACTCCATCAAGAGCAGGGCCCA
This sequence comes from Agapanthus africanus, assembly GCA_030015575.1. Lineage (NCBI taxonomy): Eukaryota > Viridiplantae > Streptophyta > Magnoliopsida > Asparagales > Amaryllidaceae > Agapanthus > Agapanthus africanus. Next base: position 941,046,790 of record CM057338.1, on the reverse strand, counting down.
TTTAGCGAGTCGCCCCGTCAATATGGCCTTTGACATTAAATATTTAAGAGGGTCCACCTTCGAAATGAGACGGACCTCATGCGCCAACGCATAGTGCCTGAGCTTTGTTATCGCGAAGATCAACGCCAGGCAGTGTTTTTCAATGGGGGAGTAGTTGCTTTCTTCCCCCAGTAGAACTCGACTTAAGTAGTAGAGTGCTCTTTCCTTTCCTTGGTCGTTCTCTTGCGTCCATAATGCGCCTAAGGAACCTTCGAGGGCGGTTGTATAAAGAATGAGGGGCTTTCCTTTGACCGGAGCATCCAACACTGGCGGGTTCTACAGGTATTGCTTGATCTCTTCTAGCGCGCTTTGGCATTTTTGGTCCCAAAAGAACGGGGTTCCCTTCTTCATCAGGTGGCTGTAAGGACGGCACTTGCCTGAAAGGTTGGCTATAAATCGCCGTATATACGCGAGCTTCCCTTGGAGAGACCGCAGCTGTTTGAGAGTCCTTGGAGAAGGCATTTCCATAATCGTCTTGATCTTTGACGGATCTATTTCAATACCTCGATGTCGGACGATGAATCCCAGGAATTTGCCCGAGGAAACTCCGAATGCACACTTGAGAGGGTTCATCTTCAAGTTGTATTGTCGAAGGCGTTGAAATACGGTCTTCATATGCTCGAGATGTTCCTCGTATGATTTGCTTTTAACCACGAGATCGTCGATATAGCATTCGACGATTTCGTGTATAAGGTCATCAAAGATCTTCGTCATGGCCCTCTGATAGGTGGCACCGGCGTTCTTTAGACCGAAGGGCATCACCTTGTAGCAGAATATACCTAGAGGAGTCCTGAAGGCGGTGTGCTTCTGGTCTTCGGGATGCAGCTTTATCTGATTATACCCTGACGAGCCGTCCATGAAGGAGAAAACCTCATGAGTGGACGTATTGTCTATCATCAGTTCGGTGACTGGCACTGGGAAATCGTCCTTCGGGCAGGCTTTATTGAGATCCCGGAAGTCTACGCATATGCGCACTGTCCCATTTTTCTTCATCACCGGGACGATGTTGGCGATCCACTCGGGATACTGGACCTCCTGGATAAAGCCGGAGTCGATCAGCTTCTTGACCTCAGCGTTGATGCTCATTTCAAGCTCGAGCCGCATTCTCCTCGGTGCCTATTTGACTGGCTTGACGTCCGGGAATATCACCAATTTATGCACAGCAATTTCTGGATCTAATCCTGGCATTTCGGAATAGTTCCATGCGAAGCAATCTCTATGCTGCATAAGCAGGTCTTTTAATGAAGCCACCCTTTCTTCGGATAGCTGCTCGCTGAAGAATGTCGGTCGCGGGTCATTCGCCGTCCGCAACTCAATTTTCTTGAGGTTATCCGCAATGGTATGTATTCCACCTTCCAGCTCTTTTGGCGCTGGTGGAAATTCTGAGATCACCTCATCGTTGCTGTTTTCGAAGCACCAGGGAAGGTCATCCATGTTCTCGGGCTCTTCTTTTGATATTGTTATCATGTGACAAGTACGAATTCGTTTCCAAGCCTAATGTGAAACTGGTTCTTCTTTCGTGGCCTTGGGTTCGTGCTTCTGTGGTGGCGTTACCCTCCAGTTGTCAGACAGAGCGAACTTGCCAAGCTGATACTGATCTTCAACCCAATTCTTAAAGGTGAAGCAGTTCTCGAGAGGGTGTCCTATCACTCGGTGATAAAGGCAATAGTCCGGGTGAGAGACTTCGCTTGCTTATTCGGGATGTTTAGACTCCGACAGTGTAAGCATCTGATATTTTAGAGCGAGGTCAAGTATTTTCTTCGTCTTTTCCCGAGGAAAAGAGTACGCTCGAACCATTTTCCTCATGAGGGATAGATCGAAACCGCTCGATTCCCGCTTGCGTGGCTTCTTAGTCCCGCTTCGTTGCTGTTGAGCGCCTTTTTCGCGTTTCGACTTGTTTCCGCCTCTGCGTCGAGCCTTTTTTATAATAGGTTGACATGGAGCGGCGCCTTCATCTTTCACAGCTTGTTGGAGGAGGCGTTGCGCTTTGTCTTTCTCATAGATGGCCATTTCGCGGTTATGGTCGTCTCGGACTTTTTGACCAGCTTCCCTTATAAACTTGTCCATTTGTTCTTCGAACGACGGACTGGGCACTTTTGCATCTGGAACTTCTACTGGTTCAGGATTAGCATCTTCCCATTGAGCATCCGCTTCTTCATCGAAGTCATGCACGACGTAGAAACCATGGAGTAGCCCTCGTTTCTTGGACCGAATGTATCCAAGCCCGATTGTTTCCATTCTCTCGTCAGGCAACTTGTGCTGAGTCCCGGGAACGTTCCAGACCCTGTCATAGAATTTGGCTTTCCGAGTGGTCTGTTTAAAGAATATCCCCTGGCGCTTCAGCAACCTCTTCAAGCCTTCTGTATAATATCTGGGTAGACGGATGGGCTGAAGCCTGTCAAGCGTAGGATCCGCACCGTGCCATATTTCTTTCTCCACTTTGGTTTCTTCATAGCGGTAGAATAGAATTGCTTTTTTGCCTTCTCGCCTGGGAGGGATATAGAACGTCCGCAGCTCCTCTACACTGTAGATATCAAGCGCATCCAGTTCTTTATGGTGTTTAAGTGGAACCATGGTGACCTGCAGGATTTGCTCTTCGTCGGCGGACGTTTGTATTGAAGGGCGAGCAGAGAATACAGCATGGACCTCATCTTCCAAATCGCTACCAAAGATCAACGTAGGAGCAGATGGTCCCGGCTTGTTGTATTGGGGCGGACCCAAATAAACTATCTCCTCTTCCTCCTCGGTATCACTGCCGAAGACAGGGATGGCGGCATTAGCTTTGTTCTCCGGTTTGTGACACCTCTCCGTATCCTCGAAATCCGGTAAAAAGTATTTGGCATCTTCATATTTACGGACCTCGTTCACAGAGAACGGGTTCAGTTCTCCCGTCACGGTATACTCGAGACCATCCTTAAAATACTTCATACACTGATGTTGTGTAGAAGGGATGATGTTGTACTCGTGTAACTATGGTCGGCCGAGCAGAGCATTGTAGCATGTCTTGGCGTCTATGACGTGGAACTTAATATCCGTGACGAGTAGCCCAAAGCGTAGCGTCAGTATCACAGACCCAAGAGTTCTCGATGATTGGGAATCGAACCCGGAGATGGTGATCTTGTCCCGAGCAAGGTGCTGGACGCTCATGCAGATTTCTTTTAACACTCGCACATTGAGGAGATTAACGGAGGATCCATTGTCGATCAGGATTTTGCATATCTTTATATCGTGGCAGTATCCCGAGACATAAAGGGGGCGATTGTGTTCGCACGTCCCAAGGAGAAGGTCTTCATCACCAAAAGTGACATCGGCCGTGTGCGCTTCCTCCAATTCATCCTTCATCTTTTCTTCAGCCAGTAAAGCATGGAATTGTTCCGGCTCCTGTAGTGCCTTGATTAACGAATCTCTCGCCTCTTTTGATAGTAGAAGGGCGTCAAGAATGCTAAGCTGCGAGGGTAGCTTCCTCAGATGCGCTAAGACGTTGTAATCCACCTTATTTCTCTTCGGCGGGTCCTTGGCAGTTAGCTCCTCCACAACTTGGTCATCCAGGGCGATCTCCTCAGGGACCTTCTCTTTCCCTTTATCTTTTTTATTTGAGTGTCCGAGATTCTTTTCGGGAAGCGTGCGATTACGCAGCCGGATATTTTCACAGACCTTCGGCTCTTCCTCTTTTCCCGAGGTGGACTCTTTAAAGAGGGGGCTGAGAGCCAGCTTCTCGTCAGAATCGCTCCCGAATGTAAGCACTTGTGATCTCCCGGCATTATCCATGCGACAATTGCCGGTAGTTCTGTTAATTCCCTCGGTAGTATTTTTCCGTTCCCGACGAGTTTTACGCTTCTCCCACTTAAAATGTTGTCGATGAGCAACATATCCTTGCCACCATCTATCGAAAGCTTTGCTCTCTTCAGTGGGGTGCGAAATCTTCCGATGATATAAGCAATAGGAGGGGTGCATTTCCACTTCACCAGTGATGCTTCCTTCAGAGGATGGTAGCTTCATGCCCATTGATATGGCCTTAACAAACCTTTTCCTCGTCTTAAATCTGCTTTTGTCCGTAGTGGATGTATTTTGTTCCAGCGGAAGCGTTTCAGCTCTTTCATCAAGTCGCTGGCGCTTGGCCCTTTCAAATATAGCCGTCTCGCGTTCCCGATCAGCTTTACTTTTCAACAGAGCTTCGTTGAGGAATGTGTCAATTACTTCATCTGATGACCCAGAATTTTTGGTTCGGGATCTGCCCCAACTTTTCAGTGCAAGGAGTCTTTTCATCGTCCGTCAACGAATGGGAGAACATATGGCAGCTCGCCACGTATTCCTCAGACTCATCCGACGAACTTTCTCCCTGATCTTCTTCTTGAAAGACGTGGTTGAGAAACTCTTGGAGTGTAATAGGAGTTCGTGCTTTCTGGTTGTATTCCTCCAGCGCGTCAATTTGTTTTTGGAAGTCCGTGCGCTTGTCGCCAGGCTTCACGGGCTTCTTGGATTTCTTCTTCTTCTTCTTCTTCGAAGATTTTGACGGCTGGTTGCGAGTGCTTGGGCCACCACCATCGGTCTTTGGAGTTGGACGCGGCTTCAACATCCCCTCAATGACCTGCGGTTCCAACGGGTTCTTCCACTTGATCGCTGGCATGTCTGAAAATCGTTCAGCATCCTCTTTGTCTTGGCTGACAGCACAACCTCCCATGGGGCTTCTTCGATGAGAGAGCACGTTGCCCCCGGCATATTCATCCTTTTAGAGGCGTGAGGTTGCGACGGATTCACCTTCCATCTATCGGATAACGCTAATTTGCCCTGTTGGTATTGGTCTTCAAGCCAATTTTTGAAGACATAGCAATCTTCGATCGGATGACCCAGTACCCGGTGATAGGGACAGTAGTTGGGCTCATTGACATCATTTGGTTGCGACGGACGTTTTGGCTCCGGCAGATTTATGAGTCGGTTGCGCAACGCCAGCTCGAATAATCTTCTCGTTTTATCTCGGGGAAACGAGTAAGGACGTCCTAGTCTCTTCTCAAGGGGTACCTGTGGACGCATATTATTTTGACGAACAACCGGCTTCGAGTTGCTCAGCTGTTGTTGAGCATTAGCGACAACGATCGCTTTTCCCTTCCCCTTGTCATTTCGGGAGTCCGGCTTTGGAAGAGGAGGTCTATGGCCCATCTGATCCATTTGCGCTAACTTGTCGATCAGGGCCTGGAAGGTAGTCAGCTTGAAGAACATCATAAATTGCGAGATGGTTGCTTGCAGATCAAGGGTTCCCACAAACATACCCACTGCAGGAGCTTCTTCAATGCGCTGCTCGCACTTTGACCATAAGTTTCGCCACCGTATAGCATATTGGACCCATGTCTCGCCTGGCTTCACCCTGGCGTTAATTAATGCCGTCATCGGGGTGCGTTCACTGGCGCTTGCAAAATGCTGGGTAAACAACAGCTCCATCTCCGCGAAGGTCTTAATAGAGTCGTTCGAGAGCTCAGAGTACCACTCGAACGCTGTATCTGATAAGATTCCAACGAACTGGCGAAGCAACAGTTTGTCATCACCGCCGGTGTTGCCGCAGAGTGCCCTGAACTGGGCAACATGCTGGTGGGGATTGCATGTCCCTTTGTAGACATGGAATTTGGGTATGGTATAGCCCGGTGGATACTTGATTTGACCGTACCAACTCGGATATGGTCGTCCTGTTTTTATGACCTGACCGGCTGCTTCAGTCGCATGATGAACTCATATTTGTTGGGCTATGTACTCGTCCAAGTCAGCTTTGGAGATTGTCTCCTCCTTGGCTGTTGACAGAGCTGGCGGAGGATTCGACGTTTCTCCCCTATCGTCTTCAAGGACGATCGGGGGATCTTCGGCCGGAGGATCTTGTTGGATCATCATCCACACCATGTCTTGGAACAGGAGGCCCATACGCTTTATGTTGGCTGCTTGTTCAGCAGCCTCTTTATCCTTCTTCTCCAATATCCGACGAAGGAATTCGGCGTCAGTTTCTTGCTCCTGGCGTTCATCCGAAGACGTTTCAGGGTTTTCTTTTGGCCCAGTAAGTGCGGCCATCGCGTTCATCATCTCTTGGAGCTTCTTCTACTGCTCCTGCGCTTTGGTCACTGATCGCGTATGCTGTCTATGACCTGTGGATATGCGGCTGTCCTCTTTACCGGACGCCATGTAGACGGTATGAACGACGATGCCCCCGGACTTAGGGCGTTTGGATTCACCACCTTTGATATTCGCCGTCGGCGTAAGGACTTTCTCTGGCCTTCTTCTCTTATGGGATGTTGGAGTTGAGGGGGCCGTCGCTTTGGGCACCTAAGTGGTCGTTGCCTTTCGTCGCTTGACAGGGGGATTTTCTTCCTGTTGACCTTTCGACTTTTTGTGTTGGTGAGAGAAATTAGGATCTATCACAGATTCTTGGACTCGTCGCCATGTCTTGTAGATCCTGGAGGACAGCGATTGAGGAGACTGGTTCGGCTTTTCTGCTTCCACGGCGGTCTCTACCGGTGGAGGAGATCTTTTAAGCACCGCAGTTGGCGAGTTTCTGCGTACCCTGTTCAGCATCTCAAAGCTGTTCCCAGTTGGAACAGCAGCATTAACTTCCACCGTTGGAGCTGGTGGAGTTATCCCAGAGGGGGAGTTGCCCCCGGTCTTCCTTATCCGGCGCCAGTGGCGTCGTCGGGCGCGACGAGTTGTCGGTATTGGTTCAGAGACAGCTTCTTCTTGCCCCCTGTTCAGGAAAGGGACTGTTGCCGGTGTCAACCTCTTGAAGACTGACGTCCGTTGAGGAGTTGTGTCCAAGCAGTCAAAAGCAGATTTCTGAGCGGGGGTGGGAATAGTCAGCCTCGCAAAGACTGACTCTTTGACAGGAGAAGTCGCCTTGGCGACTTCACAAGCAGCCGTCTTCTTTGGGATGACCGCCTCAGGTGTTATGGGCTTCTTGATAGGCCCTTTGGTGCTCGAGCTCAGCCTGGTGAAGACTGAAGAATTGGACGACCTGTTGAGAGGGGCCGTGGGAGTAGCAAGTCGATCGAAGACCGACTCCTTTGAAGCTTCTGGTACGGGCGTAGGGATAGTGAAGCTTGCTGGCGGGAGCATGGTCCCGAAGAACAGACCAGTAGTAGCCTGAGTCACTTGCTCCACAGGCATAGTAAGGACGGAGGCCGCTTGAGGCCCATATGCTACACCTCCAGGTGAGGCGGAGCGTCGGTTGCATTGGCACTTCGAGCAGTTTGAGCAGTTAGAGGCCATCGATGCTTGATTTCTGCGCCAGGCAAAAGACCAAATCTTAGTAACTTGAAATCCAAAGGCAACCATTAACAAACCGCGATTCGTTCGCGAAGACGACACACGAAGTATGGAGTGGAAAGAGGAAAAGGTTCCACCGTGCGTGCCAGAATCTGTTCCCCTCCGAATGGCGGCCAAGACATTGAGGACGGCGCGGAAGACGTCTTGCCTAAAATTCGGGGCAGATGCTATTTGGTTTTACCCGTCTACCTCTCCGAAGATGCCAAGTTGATTTATGGCACCGTGTATCGGAGGTTTAGACGGATGCGGCCGATATAGCAGACTTCGTCAGATTCCCCCTCGCTTGAGGGGTTTTTGATTGTGGGAACGCTCTTCCCTGCAAGCGCAAGACCCTGTAGTTAATTACGCTACCGCATCGCGGTAGCCACTTTCTCCTTCTCTAGATGTTCACTTCGTGTCGTGTGTGTTTGTTTTGTTTATGGTTGCCCGTGGATTGTATATGGAGACTAAGTGATACCGTCGCCCGTAGGACGTAGATTAGTCCAAATCCGTGTTTACTTAGATTTGGGTTTGGTGTTTTGGTTTAATGATACGTTAGCCATATTGAGGCTAAGATCAACTTAAACGTTCATTAAGGATACGTTAGTCCGATTTAAGACTAAGATCAACTTAACGGGATCGTTTGGATCCGACAAGAGAGCAATTGGCTCCATTGTTTAGTTTAATGACGTTGCGGTCGATTTCCAGTTTAGGGACATGGTGGTCCATGTTCCAGTTTAGGGACGTAGGGGTCCATAGGTAGTTTAAGGACGCTTAAGTCCTTGGGTTTAAGGACCCCACAGTCCGTGTTTATATGTGGTTGTCGGGACCCGTCACCTCTCTGACGTCGTTGAAGGATTACATCGATAGGAGTCAGAGGAGTTCGGAGATGTACCCTCGAACCGGATGTAAATTGATTTAGGAGAGCAGTCATGCTCAGTCAATTTAGTTTGAGCACTTACGGCCATGATTGAGCTAAGTCCAGTTGAGAATATTCAACGTTATTTCTTATTTTTGGCCTATTAGACCTGTGCTAGGGCTTTGCCCATGTTTAATAATGCATAGCATTAATCTTGGTCTCTGTTGGACCTTTATTTGGGCTCTGCCCCTTTTAAATGACGCACAGCATCTGTTCTGGTCTGACAGACCCTCGTTTGGGCTCTGCTCCTTTAAAAAAGAATGATGCATTGCATCTGTTTTTATTTGGGTTCTCCCTTTTTATAAATGATGCAGAGCATCAATTTTGTTTGGGCTCTGCCCTTTTATTGCATTGCAATTTATTTTGGCCTACTAGGCCTTTTTGATTTGGACCTGGCCCTTTAGTAAACAATGCATTGCATTTGTCAGGCGCTTTGCGCCAATCACTGAGCGCAAGTGCCTATGGTGATGACACGTGTTGCGCAAGCGCAGTGCGCTACGCCAGTGCGCTGCGCTTGCGCTGCTGACATGTGGCGCGCTCTGATGAGTTGCGCCAGTTTCAGAGAGCAAGGCTCTATCTTAAAAGCGCATAGCGCAAGTTGTTCTGGAGCTGACACGTGGCGCTCTCTGGTGGCTTGCGCCAACCTAAGAGCGCAACAGTGCCAATTTTGCAAGTGCAGGGCACTGTTTTATATTTTGATCAATTTTAGATCAGAGAAAACAAGTTTTTCTTGTTTTCAAAGAACCAATGGTTCATAAAAAAGTGCAAGGCACTGTTATTTATATTTTATTTAAGATCATTGATCTTGTTCTTAGATCAATGATCTATTAGAAGAAATTCTTCTATTTTAAAGGTCTCTTTACCTTTTTCTTGAATTTCTCTTCAAGTTTCTTCAGAGTTGAAGTTCTTGATGTTTCTTGATGTTGATTCTTTGAATTGGGATCTAGGGGCCTTTATATAGTGCCCATAGGTTTGTTAAGTTTGTTAAAGAGATCTTTCTCTGAGTGATTTGGGGAATTTTTCCCACCGTTGGATCTTTGATCCAAGAGATTCTGTTTTACAGAAGACAATCTTCTTGTTTTAATAAGAACAGAAAGATCTTATTAGAATTTTAATTCTGTTTGGTGCAGATGCACCAGCGCTTGACACGTGTCACGCAGCGCACAACGCAGCGCAACTGCGCTGACACGCGTCGCGCGGCGCAGTGCTTGCGCAGAAGCAACTGCGCTGACACGCGTCGCGCAGCGCAGCGCTTGCGCAACTGAAGCTCTGCTTCCTTTAATTTTTGTTTTAAATAGAGCCTTGCTCTGATTGGGCACGCTGCCTTGGGCGTTCCGCTCTCCGCGCTGGCGTGCCTGATTTTGACACGTGGCATCCTGCGCACAGCGCAGAGGATCTGAAGCGTTGCTTCATTTATTAAAATTTAAATTTTCAAAGTAGAGCTTTGCTCTGATTGGGGGGAATCGGAAGTGTTGCTTCAGCTGAGATGTCTTTTCATCTTCCTTTTTCAAGTCAGACTTGTATTTCCCAAAATTTTCATTTCCCGGGTCTTGGAAATAATTCCACTGTGCATAGAATTTTCTGTGCTTGGTCTATATAACTCAAAGCCGAGCCTTTTCTTCTCTCATCTTCAAAGAACTTTTTCAATCATGGCTTGCAACCGCCCTCATGCCCGCCGACAACCATGGGAAGTGCCTATTCGGGACATTGTTCCCCGTTTTGCTGCGCGCTTGGTGGACTCTTCTCTTACGGATGAGCAATGCGATGCTGCAATGTACGAGCTTTTGACTCGCGTAGGTCTCCTCTCCCTCCGCACTCCATTTGGCTTCGGATGATCCTTGCATCGGTGCTCACCGATCTTCCCCCTCCTCCAGTAGAGATGTCCTCGGCAATGCTTGATGCCGCCGAGGATAAGATCGAGTGCTTCTTCGAAGCGCACTTGATCACCAAAGCCCTAAGGGATTGCTCTTTCCACTTGCTGAGCCAAATACGGGCTCGTCGGGTTGTCATCGCCACCTTTTCTGATGAATGCGGCGACGATCGTTGGACGTCTACCTCTCGGGAGGACCGCCGCTTTAACGTGGTGGAGAAGACAGAAAGGGAACTGGAGAATCTTCTTCTTATCTTTGCGAACCCTTGTCCTTTCGATCCCATATTTGGTGATCTTTTTTCAATGTAATAATAATAATGAACAAGTGTTTTTTTAATCAAGTATTTTATTATCTGTTAAGGGTTCCCTTTTATTTTAGCTCTCTGTTATGCTTGTGCATCGCATGATTTAATTTGCTATTATTAGGTGCATGTGATTCTTGCAAGGATAAAGTGCCTTTGGTGCTTAGCCTCTTTTATGAAGCATTGCTTTACTTTTCAGTCTTAGAAATAGAGTTTCGCTTTAATTGGGGGAAATAGAGGCGCATTTGCAAGGAATTAAATAATACACTTTTAAAGAAAATGTTTTTTTTCAAAGTTTATGGTATTTAAATGCAGTTTGGTATTTTATCCCACAAACTAATGTTCTAAAAGCCATCATGCTATGTCAAGAATGAGTGTTGTGATGAGGTGGGTCATTATCTCGTGAGTTTTCTAAAGGTAATAGGAGCAAAAAGATAAGGTAATGTCGTATGCAAACTTAAGGGTATTTTACTGTAAAAGTGAAATAGAATTTGTTTAACATAATATTTTGAATTGAAACTTTGTCCAATTGTTGTTTAATGGTTACTAAACAATATATAATTAAATGGTTAATTTTTTGTTTAATAAAAATTGAGTTTTTAAAGAAATGAGAATCGGAAGTCGGATTAACTCTGCTTCCGACGAGTCTTGAAAATAGGATTCTTTTTAATAGAGAGAGGAGAGGGAAGAGGGGACTTACTGATTGAAAGAAGAGGGAAGAGGTAGAAGGAACTTACGAAAGCATCGTGAAGTCGTTTTGTCGCCGGATTTGTCCCAAAACGCCGCCGAAACTTTGCCTTGAGCTAACTCCACTTGTACAATTTCTTGGACTTAAGAATTTTAGAGAGTTTTGGCAATGGAATTCTGAATGAGGAGGGCTATGGTGTAGTGTGGTATTTATAGGAGAAATTAGGGTTTTGAGGATTGAAGAATGAATTAATAATATGCATTAAAATGGATTAAAGAGTGGATTTATCATTCTCTGGATAAATACAGAGAAATCAAACAGCATGGGGGTAGTGGGGTAGGCCAAGGGGTGCTAGGGTTAAATTTTGGGGGCATTTCCTACGGAGAAAACCGGAGGTGCCGGTCCCCTTCACCAATCTCGCAGGTCCATTGTTATAGGTTGGGGTCTGGATGAATGCCATGTGTCTGAGACTGTTTGTATATCATTTTCCACATGTTTGTTTTTAGTGTGACTTTTCATTTTACGTACAGTGCACGTGCAAACTTTTGGGCTTCTAAAAGCTTAAAAGAAAAATCAACAAAAATAATATGTGGCTGATGGGATTCGAACACAGGGGCTACGTCGCAGCAGTACAAGTGCTTTACCAGTGAGCTACAAGTGCTTTCTTACTATTCTAGAACAAATTAAAAACTTATAGCATACACAGGATTGGAAATACTCCATTTGTACATTAACTTTTAAACAAATTTTCTGTACATTAAAACAGAGTCGTTACAAATGCTACATCAACGACCTGGTGGTGAAGAGAAAGTCTTACGAGGAACATTGGGAACATCTAGACGTAGTGTTCCAACGTCTTTGGAAGTATAATCTGAAGATGAATCCTCTGAAATGCGCGTTTGGAGTCCCCTCAAGAAAATTCTTAGGATTCATCATACGGCACCGGGGTATCGAAATCGATCCCTCAAAGATCAAGGAGATTACGAAAATGCCCATGCCAAGGACCCTCAAACAGTTGTGATCCTTCAAGGAAAGCTCGCATATATCCGGCGGTTCATAGCCAAGCTTTTCGGGAAATGCCGTCCTTACTGTCATCTGATGAAAAAGAGGACCCCGTTCGTCTGGGATCAAAAGTGCCAAAATGCACTAGACGAAATCAAGCAATACCTGCAAAATCCGCCGGTATTGACCGCTCCGGTTAAGGAAAAACCCCTTATCCTATATACAACGGTCCTTGAGGGTTCTCTAGGTGCGCTGTGGGCACAAGAGAACGATCAGGGAAAGGAGAGAGCTTTGTATTTGAGCCGAGTTCTCCTGAGGGCAGAAAACTACTCCCCCATCGAAAAGCATTGCCTGGCACTGATCTTCGCGATAACGAAGCTCAGACATTACGCCTTGGCACATGAGGTCCATATCATATCAAATGTGGATCCTCTCAAATATCTGATGTCAAGGGCCATATTAACTGGAAGGCTTGCTAAATGGGCCATCCTCCTGATGGAATTCTCGATAGCGTATCGACCTCTCAAAGCAGTGAAAGGCCAGGCCATCGCCGACTTTCTCGCCGAGCATCCAATACCAGCCGACTTCTCATTAAATTGCGAGTTGCCGGATGAACAAGCGTTCGACATAATCGAAGGAGAGAAGGAAGAAAATGATTCCCGATGAGAACTCTACTTCGATGGAGCATCTTTCATGAAGAGGCGAAAGAAAAACACCCCCATAATCAAAGCCGGGGTGGGCCTTATCTTCGTGACTCCATAAGGAGGGATATTGCGTTATGACCTTTCCTTAACAGAGCCGAGGACTAATAACGAAGCTGAATATGAAGCTTTAATAGCAGGTCTCGAGATCGTTGTCGACATGGGAATTAAAGTCCTCCTCATATATGGATACTCCCAGCTGATCGTTAGCCAAGTAAATGGAGACTATCAGACGTGCAAGCCAGAGTTGATAAAGTACGGCAAAAGAGTGCAGCAGCTGCTGACGTAAATCCCCTCCTATATCCTGGAGAGCATACCGCGTGTAGAAAACAGCAAGGCGGATGCGTTGGCCAAACTGGCTAAGGAATTAGCTGGCGATGACCTCGATGACGTAAAGATCATCGTACAAAGTCGCAGGATCCTCACGCCAATAGAGATATCTTCGGAAGACCTAATAGAGCCATTCGAAAGAAAAGAAATGACCGAACAAATAGCCCTTCAAATAGAGGATGAAGAAAAGGTCAAGGATTGGAGAGAAGTCTTCATAGACTACTTCAAATCTCGACGAACGCCCGAAAATGCGTCGTCTTGACATCAGCTCATGAAACGAGCTATGTCTTTCACCTTCATCAATGATACTCTATATAAGAGATCGTTCGACTGTCTGTGGCTAAGATGCCTGAGACCAGAAGAAGTGAAGAGAGTCATCCAAGAAACTCACGACGGACTCTGCGGTTCTCACCGAGCTAGGCCAAAAATAAAGCTGAAGATCAAAAGAATAGGTTATTATTGGCCCACAATGATTCAGGATCGCCTCGAATATGCGAAGCAGTGTCACTCGTGCCAAATTCACGGGGACTTCATCCACCAGCATCCAAACCCGCTATACCCAACAGTAGCTAGTTGGCCGTTCGAAATGTGGAGAACCGATATAATCGGCCCCATTGAACCAGTATCATCCAAAAGACACCGGTTCATACTGGCAACGACTGACTACTTCTCCAAGTGGGCAGAGCAGTACCACTAAGGGAAGTGAAGACGGAGAATATCCTCCATTTCTTCAGGACACATGTCATCTATCGGTTCGGCACTCCGCGACGAATTATCTCGGATAATGGGACAGCCTACAGAAGCCATAAAATCAGTCGCTTCGCACAGCAGCATAAAATAGATTGGAGATACTCTTCGGTCTATAATTCTCAGGCCAACGGTCTAGCTGAAGCCTTCAACAAGACCTTGACAAAGATTATAAAGAAAACGGTGTCCAGAAGAAAAAAAGACTGGCACGAGAGGTTGCACGAAGCTCTTTGGGCATACTGAACAACGTTCAAGACGGCTACGAATACAACACCATACGCGTTGGTGTTCGGCACGGAAGCAGTGCTCCCATTGGAAATAGAGCCCCCCTCTCTACGGGTAGCAGTCCTATACGAGCTGACAGATGAAGAAAATGCTTATCTTAGGCTCGAGGTGCTCGATGCCCTCGACGAAACCCGCCTTATAGCACAGCAAAACCTGGAGGCTTATAAGGCAAGGATGATACGGTCATACGAAAGACTGACCAGGCCGAGAACATTCCGCCAAGGCGAGCTCGTGCTAGTCGTCAAAAGACCAATGATCCCCAATCGTGCAAAACGGGGGAAATTCGAGCCAAACTATGAAGGCTCGTACATCATAGACAAAGTCTACTAAGGTAGAGCCTACCTGCTCATGGATATGCATGGCAAAAGACCCTTCTGGAAAATAAACGGTCGATTCCTCAAGAAATACTATGCTTGATGAATCATGACTAAGGTCAACGATAGATGACGACGCCTGTGTTTGCTCGCTATCTTCCTGAGTCAAAACTCTGAAAGTAGTGTTCAAGAAAACTTCGCCTCAAACATGGCGACAATGGACCGAGACGTCCCTAAACTAATACTCATCCCCAAAAGAGGAATGACGGACCGAGATGTCTTTAAACTAGAATCTCGCCTTAAATATGGCGACATCAGACCGAGATGTCCTTAGATTAAAACCTCGTCTCAAAAATGGCGATAACGGACCGAGATGTCCCTAAACTTGCGCATCGCCTCCAAAACAGTGATATGCTCCCTTGAGATCTATATTGCAATCAACGCCCCAACGGCGAAGACTGCAACTCAAGTCCCACTGGCTACACAGCTACTCCAGCGGTGAAGTCACCCCTAAAGCCCCACTGGCAAACAGATGGGTCATTAAAAAATGATATGTTCACAAGCAAAATGGGCACGGATGAAAACCCGAAAGGGCGCCGTGAGTAAAAACAACAGGATTACCGGCGAGCTTGTGAAACCTGGAAGGGCGCAATCTCATGAAAAAAGGTACGTTCACAAGCAAAATGTGAACGGATGAAAACCCGGAAGGGCGCCGTGAGTAAAAATAACAGTATTACCTGCGAGCTTGTGAAAACCCAGAAAGGCGCAATCCCGTAAAAAAATTTTACACTTACGAGATCCTCTTGACTCGTAAGGAGAACTCCCTATATGAGACCCTCACGGCTCATAGGATTCAAAAGCCTTAAGCTACAGGGATCCAAACATGTTCTTAAGCCATCGTATCCCCCAAGCTGCCCTACAGACGGTCCAATATTAGCCTTTGTATACAATCCACGGGCAAAATAAACGATTTCCCCGCCAAGTTCCACCAATGACGGGAAATGTCCTCATATGGTGAACGACACTTGTAAGTGCTCTCGACTTATAAGGAGAAAATACTCTTATAAGACCCTTACGACTTATAAGAGAACACACACTTAGGAATCCCCACGATTCCTAAGGAGAAAATACGCCTACGAGATCCTCACGACTCATAGGGAGAAATAACTTTATAAGACCCTTACGGCTCATAAAGTCAAAAAGCCTTAGTCGACAGGATCCTAACCCTATTTGCTAAGCCACTTTTGTTCAAATCAACAAAAGCAAATGATGAGTCGCTCTTAGCAATATTCTAGTCGCAGCGATCCTGACGCCTAAAAAGGCATCAAATTTCAAGTCCTCTCAAGGCAAATGATGATTCGCTCCTGGCAACATTCCAGTTGTAGAGATACTGATGCCTACACAGGCATCAAGCTTCAAGTCCTTTCACGGCAAATAATGATTCGCTCATGGCAATATTCTAGTCGTAGCGATACTGATGCCAAGGTTGGTATCAGATTCCAAACTCGCAATAAAAACATCAGCGAGCAAAAAATGCATATGAAATAGCCGAAATGATGGGGCAACTCGCAATAAAAATTAGCGAGCAAAAAATATATGCATATGAAACAGCCGAAATGTTTTGGCAACTCGCAATAAAAAAATAGCGAGTAAAAAAAACGATATAGCCGAAATGATTGGGCACCGTGATAAATAGTCGAAATGATTGGGCAATCGCGACTTTCGCGACATAAAAGCTGAAAAGATAGAGCATCGTGGAAAGAAATAAAAAAAATGAAAATGAAACTTTTCTGACCTGCAGGTGAGTCTACACTGACCCCTGTATACAATCTATGGGCACAAATGAAAAAGGGGACCATATTTTCCCACCAGGCTCCATCAAAGGGAGAGCCAGACCTCGACGGTAAGATTTACAGCCTAGAGATCACCCCACGTACCTTCTCATTCCGACAAGATGCAGACACGACGTCAACAAAGACCCAAGGGTCAAATCAAAATTGGAGTCACGGCAAAACCCTAGCTCCAAGTCTTGACGGTCCATACACAACCTAAAGACTACCCCGACGTTCCATCTCATTCCAACAGGATGCAGACACGACGTCAACAAAGACCCAAGGGTCGAATCAAAAGTAGAGTCATGGCAAAACCCTAGCTCCAAATCTTGACGGTCCATACACAACCTAAAGACTCCCCCGACGTTCCTTCTCATTCCGACAGGATGCAAACATGGCATTAACAAAGACCCAAGGGTCAAAGAAAAAGTAGTGTCACGGCAAAATACTAGCTCCAAGCCTTGACGGTTCATATACAACCTAGAGACTATCTCGACGTTCCCCCTCATTTCAGCAGGATGCGGACGTAACTACCAAACAAAATTGGGGCGATGGCATATTCCTAGCTCCGGACTTCAACTGTAATACATACAGCATAGAAGTCTTACAGATGTCTACCCTACTTCAGCAAAGAATCGGTGCGACATCGTCAAAACAAAAATGAAGTGACGGCATATTCCTAGCTTCGGGTCTTGACGGCAACCCATATAAAGCCTAAAAGACTATCGGAGACCATTCCACTCTAGCACGGAGTGGTTATGGCTCATCGGGGCTCCAAATTGAGCCTAACCTCAAGTAAAAAGCGACATGGAAAACTCCTAACGCTTGCTCTCTCGACGGTAATATAGCCTAAGGAGATTACTTGAAGACGTCTTGTCCAGCCCCCGAAAGGATCAGAGACATGATAGTCGTGGGGCTACTCGAATAACAGCTTAAAGACCGCATATCGAGGAATACATCAGCCAACATGATGATACCACGGACCAAAACCTTAGTACCACAAAACCTAACGAACCTCTGTCATAAAGAATGGAGGTTATCTATATATAACGTTAGGATAAGTTTACCTGTAAACCTAAGGGAGGTAAACTAAATAAACTCTGAAATTAGTACATAAACTAGAAACTCCGAAACGAGTGAATAAACTACAAACTCCGAAATGAGTATATAAACTAGAGATTTCGAAACGAGTGAATAAACTAGAAACTCCGAAATGAGCACATAAACTAGAAACTCTGAAACGAGTGAATAAACTACGGACTTTGAAACGAGTAAGTAAACTAATTAGCGCCACACTAAGACATCAAAACACAGATGAGCGCATGCAAAAAGTGTATATTCTTTATTCATGAATCAAAGTGTTTAAGAGATACAATTAATACAAAGGGGGGGAATACAATTGCAATTGTTAAGAAGGCGGGGCTTTCAACAAATTGGCAACCCGCTCACGCGCTCCCTGCAGCTCTTTCTCGCATGCTACTACTGTGGCCAGTCCCGCTTCAATTTGAGACCGTTGTTGCAAGCATGATGAAAGTTTCTCGGCGATTTCCTGCTTGGCAACCTCACAATCTTGCATGCCCCGCTCGGTAAAATCGAGGTTCTGCCTCAGCAACAGCCCATTAGAAATACATTGTTAGAGGTTTTCGAAAATAACTTGCAGTTGCGCGGCATTTGCTTCGATCTGAGCGTGCAATTGGATGGATTTGCCGGAAGCTGTCTCATGCTCCTTTCGCTTCAGGGCCAACTTTTGTTCAAAATATTAAATGGACTCGGCACTATGCTCGATCCACGCGACCCGCTGAGCCTTCAAGGCCAATAATTCAGGATTAAGATGCTTGAGTTCGATCTCATGCGGACAAGCCTCGATTCACTTACAATAATCAACCCAAAAGCCGACGAAATCTTCGTTGTGGAAATTCACAAGCGTCGCCAGCATAGGGTTGACTTCGTCAGCGAAATCCGCGGCAGAAGTGAGAGCCTCGGCATCAAGATCTTCGATAAATTCGTTTAACATCCGCCTGCTAGTCACCGCGCTCCTGGAAGATTGACGCTTAGCAAAAGGTTCCATAGGCATGGGAATGCGAGACTCAAAAGGAACCGAAGCCGGTGTAGCTGCTGAAAAATAAATCACGCACGAATAAGGGTCGGATTTCAACTTGAAAAATAAAGAAGAAAGCTGATGGACAAGATCTACCATACCAACTGTTGAAAGTGGCAAGACAGGAAGCACAGGAGGCTCGGCTATTCCTTCGCTCCCTCCCTCGAGCCGTGATACTGTGGTCAATATGAGGAAGGCTTAGCAATAGAAAGCTTACTCATGAAAAGAAGAAACACCAAGCGAAAAATATACTAACCAATGCCGGAAGGGGGAACGAATTCCAATTGGAAGGCAAAATGCGGGCTTAACACCTGGTGTAAGTGATCAAAGAGCACTCCTGCAGGATTGCGACAATATATGGTTAATGCAAGAAAATGGTATCTGCACTGAAGCAAAGAAATGAGAAATCTTCATCTTCCAGAGTTCGGGGAGATGCAGAAGAAGGGTGGAACCGTGACAGTCAGGGCAATGACCGGCAGTAATTCTTCAGTCAGTACAGCATCAGGGTTTACCATGCCTATACTCAGAATAAAGGAGATATCATTAGAGATGCCTAGCGGGATTAAAAACTCAAAGATAATAACTCAAGGAGTACCTGACAGGGCAGAAACCGAGACAGTGCCCGAAGCGTCACCAGTTGTGATGGCTTCCTCGGTTTCCATTAGGAAAGTGGATTCAGCATCCACACCTTCATCCCCAGACTCGATAAGGGTCGTCGTAATACTTGCATCATCCGCCGATACCAAGGATCCACAAGGAGAAGAAGCGGCAGTTGGAACAATCCCAGATTCTAGAGGAAGGTTTGCCACTTTAGGCTCTTTAATCATCGGCACTTCACCTGCCACGCCATCACCTAAATTTGGCCCTGTTTAAAAAAAAATGCATGTGTTATGATTCAAGAAAAAAGTTGTTACTAAGGACCGTGTGTTGGTCTACCTTGAAGTAGCCGTTCAACCTCTTCTCGAACAGCACGCGCAACCTATATATGGGCAGTGGACAGGGTAGAAGGAACGACCACCATAGGAATGCCAGGGGGTTGAGCATTATTCGAACCTGCGCCCGTGGATAAGATAGCCTGACGTTCCCTTGCAGCGTGCTTTCTACGCTTCCTCTCAGCCTGGGCTGTATGAACCGATCTCCTCAAAACTTCTGACAGGGGGACATCGTCGTCCAAATCGGGCTCGGCCTCCGGATCCGCTGTGGCATCCGTCATCGGCTGCTTCAGCAACGCCTCCTGTGGTGACCTTGGAAATGCCTTAGCCGTAGTCGGTGGCTCTGAAGGCTTTTCTGCATCACCACCCAGGATTGGCATTACACTCGGAACAACCTGGGTCGTGGTGGTTCCTGTAATAGGATAAAGAAAAGAGTCAGGTCATGAATAAAAGGAACTAAAGATGTAAAGGCGTAGTGAAACGAATCATACCAAGGCCCAAGGAGGCGCGGAGCCTCTCCTCCTCCTCAAACGTCTTAAGGGACGCCAAGAGAGCCTATTCAGCAGAAATGCCTGTTAAGGAAGAGAGCGTTAATAAAGTGTAATAAGTTCAAAGGGGGGATATATACAGAACAGTATAAACGAAGTATACCGGACTCTGCAATAGAGGATAACGCCACTCGTTCACGGGACAGTCGTTTGGAAGCTTCAATGGCAGCCTGAAGATCGGTATCGATCATAGGCGCATCGAACAGACCGTCGTTGGTGCCATACTCGCACAAACCCTCGCTATAAGGAGCATGAGGCTCCTGGCCGAATACAACGTCAGCAGAGAATAAGGATTTCTTCTTCGTCTGCGAACTGGCACCAACAGCCGATGATAAGAGATTTCGCTTAACAGGCTTCTTTGGACGGCGGGTCCCGATCTCCAAACCAATGCCTGATTCCGGAGACACCACGATTACCGCTGTCGTGGGAACATCTGGTCGAGGCTCACTAGGAAAAGTGAGCGGGGCTATAACCATGGCGATCTCTCTCAAAGAAGGGAGCACGACCGCCCGTCGCTTCAGTGGGACCACTAGATTACTGGCCGGGACAGTATCCTTGTGGTCAAGCAGCAGCCGCCTCTCCTCCTTGATAACAGCACCCGTTGCATGCTGGTACCAAGCAACGTAAGCATTCGAAACCTTTTGAATATAACTCGGTTCGTTGATGAGGAAATGGGACCCCTTATTTAACCGCATGAAATGACGCGCCGCACTGCGAACGCCCTCTTCCGTAGCAACTAGATCAATCAGGAACGCCTTGAGAGGAACGCCTTAGTTGTAACCCGATTGCTTGGAAAAGCGATGCGTGTTATACCTCATAAACAGCACCGAGGCGTTCTGTCTAAATACCAAAAAACCTGGCCTGATAGAATACAGGCGTACAACCTCTCGAGCCCTCAACACAGAAGCCTCGTCCTTGAAAACATTATGCAACGGTTGGATCACTTTGGAAGATTCTTTGCCGATGGTCAGGACTTTATCAACAAAGGTCATGCTGTCCCCAACCATGCGTGGGCGAAGGAGCAATCGCCGAGCCTCCCGCTGTGTTGGGTCTGGAGCAGAAGCGTCGATTAGGTGCATGGCCCGGGGAAAATTGTAGCCTTTGTAAAATCGGGGTCGTTTATGAACACCAAAAGCACCCAGCACGTGCATCTCGATCCATGAGGTGAAGCAGTGCAATGGGAGATTTACGGGCTTTACTCTCGGCTGAGTAGTGTCGGCTGTTAAGCTCAGGCCATGATATAAATGAGCCAGTCCCGCGACCCCAATGGCCATGCGCGTCCCCGCGGCAATGCGATGAGCTGGATAAAAGACAAATGGTCTCATATAGCGGGGGTGCATCGGAAGCGCAAACCAACTCAGCCATAAGCCGATAAACCCAATGAAGAACGTCTCCTCGTCAATGTCCAAAGTGGCAATCTCTGCGAAGGGGACAACTGGGGTATCCGGAATAAAGAAGTTCTTTAGATCTTCCTTCGCGGTCAATAAGTTGTCTAAACCAAATCCGAACGGGTCATCGAGTTTGGCGAACTTCGCAGCTTGTTTAGACAGAGCCTCCGGACGAAGAAAGTGGGCGATGAAATCTATGAAGCTAACTCCGTGTCCACCAGACTCCAGGAATAAGCTCTCGTACATGTTCAACACCTTGATCAAGCTCGGAAACTGGTATTGAATGGCATTCTCCAGAGTAAGACCCATTACCACTGATTTGGTGGCAAAGATATACTCATCCGGGGGAAGTATCTCCTCATAATGTTCCCCTCTGATGGGTAATCCAGATATCTCCGCAAACTCCTCCAATGAGATTGAAACCTCCCAATCCGATAAGAGAAACGTGTGGGTCGGGATGCTCCATTGTTCCAGAAAAGATTTGACCCACCACACATAAGGAGTGTGGTGGTGAAAGAGGGATGCATAGATCGCGAAATACAGCCCGGTCTTCAGTAGCAGTGATTTCTTGGCCGATAGGATATATCGAGCCCACTGCAGATAGCCAGCCGAATGACGGGGAGTCATTCCTATCATGTAAAATTGCCCCCAAGGACGCGACACTCCTTGGCATATGCGTCGCCCTAAAATGTCCAGGGCCATCGGCGGTTGCACTGGTATTGATGCCATGGAATGTTGAAGACGACCTTCCGAGGTCCAGTTGACCTCTTCTACTGCATAAGTTACCAGCGGCGGGTCTGCATAATGGATCGCCGGGATCGGTTCCGAAGGCGCTGTGCAAGTAAAACCGCGTCGACCCCGGATAATTTGACTGTACCATGACCCCCACAGATGAAGAGACTTTTACTCTTGGTCATAGTCCCGAATAAGTGCGAAGACTTCCCGATCTGTAGGTGCGTCGGCGAAAGCACTCTCCGAGCGAACGAAGAGGAAGGAGGAATCAGAAGCCATAGTACCTATACAAAAAAAAGAAGAGGGGTTAATTATCAACACGATGTTCAAGACTTTAACATTTTTATTACACCTAGAATTGTACTGCGTGGTAAAAGTCACCACAGTTCAAAGGGAAAGGGACAAGGAGCCCCACAAAATCAAGGTAATACCCCCACCAATGATGAGGCAGGCACTCATTGTGAGAATCCATAAAGATTCTCATTTAATGAGAAAATCTCATTGAACTATGAAGTTAAACTCTCTCGAGAAATGTGTTCTACAAACAGATTTCAAATCTGCTAAAAAAGGATCCTAAAAGGAAAATAAGAAAAGGAATAAAATTCCCAAAAGAATTTCTTTAAAAGAAATTTTTCTTAGAGCCAAGATCTGTAGAACAATGGGATAAAATCCCAGAAATCCGCTCGGGAAATGGAATTAAATTCCAAATAACTTTAAAAAATCGAAGTTAATAACAGGGTAAAACCCTAAAGATCTTTAAGACCTATGGTCTACTCAAATAAAAGTTTTAGATCTCTAAGAGATCATTACAAGAGAAGAGTAAAACTCTGTTAATGGGTTGCAAAACCCTAGAAGATGAAGATATTCTTTCAAGAGTTTCTTCAGGAGTTAAATCATGGTCATGATTCTTACCAATTTTGACAGAGTTTTAACTCTAAGGGGAGTTTCTTTGGACAGAGATTTGAGCTCTGAAAAGAGAATTAAATTCTCAAGTAAGGAAGAAGACTCAAGAAGATGAGGGAAACATCAGTCATCTCAAGGGCCAAATGCCCTATTTATAAAACATAAGGAGACGGTTCAACTCCTCAGAAGATCAAACGGTGGAAAAGGTGTCACCGCTGCACTCACGTGTGAGCCACGTGAGCGCAACGGTGGGGGGAATTTGTTTCCCCCAATAAAAGAGCAAAGCTCTGTTCAAACTTAATGAGGCAGCGACTCATGTGCCCTCCATAAAGGCGCCAGCACCAGAGCCAATCTTATAGAATTAAATCCTATGGTGGCGCCTCATGTGCTTCTCACGTGGGCGCCAGTGTGCAAAGCACAAAAGAATCTATTAAATTAAATAAGCGTTAAAACTCTCATATAGCGCCGCACGTGCTCTTCACGCGGGTGCCAGTGTGCAAAGCACAAAAGAATCTATAAGAGTTAAAACTCTCATATAGCGCCACGCGGGCGCCAGTGTGCAAAGCACAAAAGAATCTATTAAATAAGAGTTAAAACTCTCAGGTGGTGCCTCATGTGCACAACAGGTGAGCGACGGCGCCCTGGTAGATTTAAGTTCTACTCTCTGTTAAACAGAGTCGTTGGATCAAAGATCCAACGGAGATGATAAATCGTCAAAAATGCAGAATTAAATTCTGTCGGGAGAAAACATTCCCCAAATCTTTTTAAAAAATAAGAAAGATACCTTCGGTTGGTTCATGGAATAAAATTCTATTTTGGGGTATATTCTCTCAATCTTTCTAAACAAGAAATATTGCCCTCTGTAAAACAGAGAACCCTTAGATTAAAAATCCAATGGTGATTAAAAATCACCATTTCACAGAATAAAACTCTGCATATGGGAAAATATTTTCCCGATCTTGTTAAAAAAACAAGAAAATATGTTCTGTAAAACAGAAACCCTTGGATCAAAGATTCAATGGTGAGTAAAATTCCCCAAATCAATTGGAATCTCTCAATGAGAGATTTCCTCAAAGCTAATTAACAAATTGCCTCTACTATATAAAGGACCCAAGACTTCAAGTCTGAGATAGAGGAACCCCCCATAAGCTTCTAAGAAAAGTAGACAGAAAGCTTCAAAAGGATCAGAGAATTAAATTCTCAAGGAAGAAGATCTCCCTCCTCAAAACTCTAGGTAAATAAAAAAAAAATAGAGATCAAAACATCTCATTTACCTATTAAAGGGTTTAACCCTTTTAAAAGAACTTAGTTCTTTCTCTGGATCTGAGATCCGCGAGGCAAGTCTCCCACTGGTTAAGAATTTAATTCTCATCGGGAAGAACTTGTTCTTGAGAATCAATGATTCAGAAAAGAACCAGAAATTGAGTTCCTCAAAAGACAAAAGCATACAAGAGAAACCTAGTTCTCATAAAAGAACTTAGTTCTTAAAAATGAAGCTTGATCCTAGATCTTCAAAACAAAGATCCTGGTGATCATTAATGGGCAAAAATGCCATCAACAGAGGAGAAAAGAATTCAGCGCCCCACGTGCTTCCTACGTGGGCGCCTCTAAAAGTGTCTATCTCCTCACGTGCTCCTCACGTGGGCGCCAAAAAAGAGAAGAGTGATTAGCACTCATTGGGCGCGCCCGGTGCCCAGCGCCGCACATGAAAATCACGAGGGCGCCATAAAGTGCTCAGCACTCCATAAAAAAAGAAAGAGCCAAACGGCTGAGTGTTCTACACTCATTGGGCAGCGCCTCACGCGCTCCCCATATGGATGCCAAGAGCGCCTAGTACTCCATATAAAGACAAAATGAGTAAAGTGTTCAACATTTATTGGGCAATGCCCATGACTGAAAACCGCACATAATTATATATGGGCGTCAGAACTTATATAAGTGCTCAGCATGTTTTGCATAAAAAGAGGGACTGAATAAACAGAGACCAAACAAGTGCTTAACACTTTTTCAAAAAAAAAGGAGAGACTAAGTAGACCAAAGCCCAAATTGGCTTAGTTGCTAAAGTCTTACAACTGAGTCCAAAAGCTCTATTGCTGGGTCTTAAATAAAGAAGATCCTAAAATGTTGTTAAGTGGATCTTAGTCTCAAATTGGACTAACGTATCCTTAACAAAGATATTAATCGATCCCATATGCTCTTGATTTCCAAGGTCTCAAATATGACCAAAAATTCTTGAGTCCACCACAACCCTTTTCCCTCAAATACGGGATTTGGTTTAAGGGTGCATCTCTTCACACCTCTGATACATGTCGTTGTAATTCTTCAACGTCTTCTGAGAGGTGGCGGGTCCCGACAATCAATAACTTCTTCATGCACTTCAAAATTGACGTGCACGCCTCAAATCGGAGCGTGCCCCAAATTGAGCACATTCCATATCAACATCGTTCACTCCGCCACGTAACAAATACACGTGTGCGTGAGTTGAATAATGGACCGAAATTTCCTTAAACTAATATTCGCCCCAAATACGGCGATAATGGACCGAAATGTCCTTAAACTAATATTCGCCTCCAAAATGGCGATAAAGGACCGAAACGTCCTTAAACTAACACCTCGCCTCAAACATGGCGATAATGGACCGCGATGTCCTTAAACTAAAATAATCGAGCCCAAATGCTCATATGTTTAAGCTGATCTTAATCTCAAACCAGATTAACGATCCTTAAATCAACCCAAACCCAAATATAAAATTATACGGATTTGGACTAATCCACGCCCTACGGGCGACGACATAAATTAGTCACCATATACAATCCACGGGCAACCAAAATAAAACAAATATACACACGACACGAAGTGAACCTCCGGAGTAGGAGAAAGTGGTTATCGCGATGCGGTAACGTAATTAACTGCAGGGGCTTGCGCCTGCAGGGAAGAGCGTCCCCACAATCAAAAACTACTCGCAAACGAGGGAGAATTTGATAAAGTCCGCTACAACGGTTGCATCCGTCCAAACCTCCGATATACGGTGCCATAAATCAACTTGCCATCTTCGGAGAGGTGGATGGATAAACCCAAATAGCATCTGCCCCCAGGATTCAGACCAGACGTCCCAACGTCCCGGTCCGTCTTTCGGCGGTGAACACTCACGAGTTGGTAACTCACCCCCGTTGTGCCACAGTGTCTTGCAGGACTGACCAGTCGGCAAAGTTGCGGCGGGCGCACTACTACTTCTTCTGCTATTCCTTTTGCTTCGACTTTTGGGCGCGATACTTATAGGTGGGTTTGTGAGGATATTTGTAACAACCCTAATTTTCCTATACAAATTTTTTCAAATATTTTTTTCAAAATCCATAAAGGGGTATTTTAGCTTTAGCACAAGTTATAAGTAATTATTTTGCTTTTTAATTACAAGTTAAAAGAATGTAACAACTCCATTTTTAAGGTACAAAGAATTTGCTTTAAATTCAAAGTATACTTGGAGTATTTAATGTTGCTGATATCTCTTTAAGTAATTAATTCACACCATAATTACAAGAAGGAGCTTGTAGCTCATTGGTAATACCTTGCACTGCTGAACCAAGCCACCAGAGTTCAAATCCTCTGCCCCATATTATTTTTAATATTATTTTGTTTTAAATTTTATAGAAGCCCAACAGTCCACACACGATGACTCCCAAACTTTGAACTACACTTGAAAAACTAAAAATACCAGTGCATTACTCCGGCGACCCCCCACCTTCCGAGCCCCCGACTCGGCAGGACTCGGCCGGTCGACCAAGTCGTCAACATCAAAAAGGTGTCTCTTCCTCTCCCCTACCCCCTGCATACTTTATTTTGCCAGATCGGTTCCAGAGACCTTTGAAATCCCCATTTACTCCATATTTTAATGAATTTTTAATGTAATTTTACATTTTTTAATTAAAAACCCTACACGTACCCTAACCCTAGCCTAACCCTATAAATACACCCTTACCCTCTACCCTCTCATCCCAAAATTCTGAGCCCACTCTCTCAAAATTCCAATAAGCGTGTGTACTTTGAAAACGAGTTCGAGGCGAAGCTCCGGCGAAATCTACGGCGATCATTTTAGGAACTACCGGCGACGACGCAACACATCGGCGTTTCCCCTACCTCTATTTCACTCTCTTGTGTGATCTAAAACCCGTAAGTCCCATTTTCTACCTATCTCTTCTATCTAAAAAAATACGGATTTACAAAACTCGACGGAATCGGAACAAATCCGATTTCCGATTCGGTTTCCTATAAAATTCCACTTCTCACTAATACAATCATACTTAAACTTCCTCATGTTGACTATTAAACACTAATCAAACAAATTGATCAAGTTTCATTACATAAAATGATAGCTATTTTCATTCATCGTATTTTTCACTTAAATACCACATTGTTTCAATTATACATTTAACTTCATTAAACTTGTTATACCTTTAAATAGATCACGAGGTAACGACCTACCTCCTCACACACTCATATACAACATAATACGATACCCTCGAGAACTTAGAATACGGGAAAACAGACATTTCATTTAAATACCATTTACTTTATAAAACCATTTCTAAAAGACTTAGTATTGATACATCTTTATAAATAAATACCACTTATTATGAAAATAGGATAGGTTGTGGACATCAGTCGTTTATCTAAATCTGACTTTGTGGTGTCTAGGCTAGACAAGTGAGAAAGGTAACTTTAAAAGGCCCGTCTCACAGTGATTCGTGAGCGGATCCCTCCTTTCTTCACTTGTACTTACCTGGCCACAATTGGCGGTGAAGAGGCGATTTGAGGCATCTCATAACTTGTCGTTTGGACTAGTTAGGAATAGTCTAGTTGACTTAGGAGACCCTAAAACATAGAATACGAAATATTTACATCTTTACAAATAAATACCAATTACTTCATAAAACCGTTTTCTAAAGGATTTAGTATTTTACAATCTTTGCAAAGCGCCGCTACAACCCACTTTGGGAAACCCGTTCGGGATGGTGCGGATCATCGCACATCCTCGGGCTTAGTAGTGCGAGATCCAGATCTCCGCAAGGAGCATTCGGTCTCGAAAGATTTAAATACGACATCTTAAGAAAAATGAGATTTCTACATTATATTAAATATATAAAAATTTATTTTCATATAAATATATGTATATGTAACTCAAAATATCTAGTTTGACATATTATAAATATTCTATATTTTTCTAAAAATGTCACAAGATTTATTTTACACTAAAATACCATGAGTTCCATTTAAACAATATTTACACATAAATACCTTTATTTATGGAATTAAGTTATTCTCATTAGAAATATCACTAATATAAAATCTAAAATTATTACAACTCTAAAGACGATAATAATTACTTGGGGTTTATTTTGAAAACTATACAAAAGTATTTTTATATAAAAACCCCTCAAGTTTTATAAATTACCCTAAGGACCCTAGTAAACAATCAGGACTTCAATTTATTTTTCTAATTGTCTGACTAAGGTTTGAGTCTGATTATAATCTGACTTGAATATGATGTTGGATATAGTGCCCTCAGAGTCAATTATTGGATCACAGGCACGTGATTGCAATGATTGAGGAGGACCTATGCCGGTAGGACAGTCTTACTCGAGATGATAGTATGCTATCTGGTTTATCGTTATCATCGTGTACTGCTTTAGGTGACCTTACGAGTCGCTATTGCACGTTGATAGAGCCCCTAGGATTCTTGCTTGACTACCAGCAGTATGAGGGCGATCATATACGTGAGAGCTGGAGTCTATAAGCACATCCTTAAAAGGTCCCTAGTCGTGGGAGTTTCGAGACAGGGCATCGATACTCCGGAGTAGACTAGTGTATACAGTCGAGACCCCGACGAGGGGCGGTGGCCGGTCTCACAAGCCACTGGTGTCAGTTGGTTCACCTAAGATGTATACAGGTGCTCATTGGGTTATGAGTACACCGGACAGGACTCGCCGGGAACCTGCTAGTTGGTATTATACCTGACGTCAGATAGCAGTTCCCTGGTGACATGTGTACAGGTTAGTTCATCGACCTGAGATCGTCATTTGTCTCGTGTGAGTTCCTACTGTGCTTTGATTACTACCCTACCACGCTCAAAGGAGACGTGCAAACAGGTTTTAGTTGGGTACAGTCCCGAGCCACATGGAGGCAGTGAGCGGATCTGTAGGGGTTCGTCTCTCCCGGTATTGGGGGTGAGGTCACGCTGTGTCTAGGAGAACCGGAACATGAAAAGTCCTTGGCCAAGGCAGGAGATTTGCTGGTAGGTATTCCAGTAGTATCTCAGGGTGTTCTGGGCTACACTCCGACACGACTTGTACCGCTATTGGGGGTCTGACTTTTACCAACCCCCCAGGCCCGCCATGCGATGCTCATAGACAAACGGACCGGACTGTACGGATATTGTCACTGACAGGCTCAGTAGGGTGTCAGGATGAGTTCGCTCATCGACGTCCCTTTTGGTCAATACCTGGTAGCCCGTCACGTATTGGCTTATACCTCTGACGTGCTAGTGGTTAAATCCGCAACCAAAGTATTGACGAGTCTTTAGAGTCCACCACACACACAGTTACTCAAGTTTCGGGCGAAACGCTGTAGAAGCCGTATGGAGATATGGCAGGGTTCGATCAGATACGTGCGGTATTGCACGGATCGTGATCGGACGGATTTTACTAGCCGGCTTTGGTTTAAGCCGGGTCCTAGTATTAGATAGTGTAGATTTTGTCTCTTTGCATTTGTGTTCAGTGGGAATACAAATGCGGGCATGTATTTGCAGTAGCGGAGTTTTCCTGTAATTTATTACGGGATCGGTTTTCTGAAGTTGCCAGTTTGCATTCCGTTCCGGCCGGTTTTCCTTTGTTCCTTCGCGGCCGGACTTTTCGATGGAGGGGGTAATTTGCAATTGTGCAAATTACTTATTGTGGAGGGGTTTCTTGCATTTGTGGCTTTATGATAAGACTAGCATCATGAGATTCTTTTTCTTTCTTATCTTTTGCATTAATGAGATGTGTGTGGAGTTGATTTGGATATGAAATGGGTGTGACCATTTTCATATTAGATTATTCATTTTCTTCTCTTGGATTGGGATTTCTTTTTTCCTCCACCATTTCTTTGTAGGGGCCGGCCACTAAAAAGAGAAGGAGAGAGAGGTTCATATGGGTGGTGGTTTTTCTCATCTCATTCCTTGAAAAATTGAGAGTTCCATTTTCTTTCTCAAAAGTTCATTCTCCTCCTCAATACCTCCATCATGGTAACTTCTAAAGACCCCAAAAGAGACATAGCATTCTAGACTAGCCTACAGCAAGTCTTGGACGCGTCGGCTAGCCAACTTCGCGCCCGAATTGCCTCGGTCCAGAGGTGGGAGCCCGTAAACGAACCCGGCTACGTGGTGCCTTTCCGACGAGGAGGTGACGGACGGAGATTCCGCAGGAGATTGGAGTGGAGACGAAGACCGAAGGACACGGATCGCTTGGTATAACTCTCTACCCGTATTTTAGATTGCTAGTAGCTAGGTTAATGGCCCGATCCGGGTTAAAAGTGCGCGGTGGTGCCGGTTTGCTAGTTTGCAAAGTTTTTCGTTTCCGCATTCCGGCGTCGGATCGACGGCCGGGGCACCGCCGCGGACTTACATTGGTATCAGAGCCTCGCCATTAACCTATTCTAGCTTTGTCTATTGTGTTTACATTTCCGATCGAACAAAAATTCCAAAAACCCGCGTTTTCTTTGCATCAGTTTTCTGTCGATTTTTTTCTGGCTCGAAAATTTTTTCAGTATGTTGCAGAATGATGTACAATGAATTCTAAGAACACTGCAAAATTTTGGTAGCCTGATCCTTCCAAAGGACCGCGGAACCGCGGCCATAACCCCTCTTTGGCCGCGGTTCCGCCGCAATATTTTAGCTTCATTCAACCAACTTTTTGCGGTGGGCTTTTGGGCTGAAAATAGGAGTTTTGGAACATTCTTTTTGGGCCCAAATTTTCTGTGAGTGCTACAGTAGTGCTTGGGGCCCACTTTGATAAATTTGTTCGATCGGATATTTTAAACACATTAGTTCACAGTATTTACATTATATCTGCGACCGTGAATGTCATTCGATCGGTAAATCCAGTCTATCTGCTATAGCCCTTTTAGACGGATTTGCGAACGTGACATTCACGTTGATGTTCTGTGTTGTGCTGTGATGTTGCGGATCGGTCGTGGGGGATAGCCTGGATGCAATGGTAGTACAGTTTTGTTTTATATGTACATTTGATATTGCGGGGCGAGCGTCCGACATGTGGACTGCCGTCACTGCCTGTTTGTATTATTATTTTGGGGCACGACCAGGTTGCGGTCGATGTACCCGTTGTATGTATATTTTACTTTCTGTACTAGGTTTACCCCGCGGAGGGGTGCACGGATAGCCGAGTTCTAGAGGGCAACGGGCCCGCATCTCATGGCATTGAGACAGAGAGGGCTTTACTCTAGAATTGGCGGGCTATTCGCCGCACTCGTAGAGGGTACAGGTTGACCCAGGAGGGGTGCCCAAGTTACCGGATTCCGTGAAGTGCTGGGTGGTCTATTCACGTTGCTGAAGGGGGCTGCCTCGCTTCAGGTTTTGGCGGGTAACTTGCCGCGCCCGTAGGGGTCTAGGATTTTCATTGCACAGGTTATCCACAAGGGGAACGTCGGGTTTCAGCGGCTCTGTGAAACCCGGGGATCCCAGATATCTGTATTGTTATGTGATGCTGTACATTTCTGTGATGTTGCATTTTTATCACGCCTTGAGCGAAATATTATATATTGGTATATATATTAGTAGATGTTGTATATGTTTTGCATCCGGGCTAGTCCAGTCCCCACTCTGTCGTTAGTTAGCTAACCTAACGGGTAATGACAGGACCCAGTGGCGAATGCGGATGGCATATACGTACATCATTATTTTCATTCTTTTGTGGTGTGATCAATTGATGGGACTGCGTTGATTTGGATCAATGCAAGATAAACAAACCTATTCTGATGTTGTTGGAACATTTTTCAAAAAGCTGTTATTGCAAGGGCATTCTCTTTTGTTTTGCACAGTGGTATTCGGTTATGAATATCCAGCTCCTCAGTCAACGAGGCAAGGGCCGAGATCCCTTCACCGGGAGTGACCCCTTGGACAGAAGTTTGCGTCAGGACAATAACTTCATTATAGCCGATCACTTTTGCTTTGCATCGTGGTATTCAGTTGGAATATCCTGCACCTCATTCTACGGGGAAAGAGCTAAGATCCATTCACCGGGAGTGACCTCTTTAGCAAAGGTTTTCGTTACTATATTTTTATAAAGCTATCAGTTCCTTCAACGATATCAAGTTCATTACGTTAAAGGTTTTCGCCAGAAACCATTCGTAGCCCTCCGTCGTTTCATATGGATAGTCAATAGTATTCAAGCTGTGTTTGTTGGCCATAGTCAAGGCACAGTGTTTGGTAGCTATTGGGTATTCATATGCTGCATAGATAGATGCGTTGGTTTGGGACAGTCGTATAGCCTTGTTGGCCAAAGTCAAGGGCTTGTGCGGGTGGGTTCAAATCAACCTGGAGAATGACGGGTAGAACTTGACATGTGACTTATGATTTGTTGGCCAAAGTCAATGTCATAAGTGCATGGGGCAAAAATCCACATCGGGAGTTTCTAAAGAAACTGAAACTTGCCAGATATGCGCATACCTTCTGGAGTGTGATAACGTGAGCGGATTCCGTCACGTTATCATGCGATGATAGTTGGATCCCGATTCCCACTGATGAGTTGGTTTACTCCTCGAGTGATCCCGGCTAATTCTTCTTTCAAGTTTGGGGAAGAATTTGACGTTACAGTGGGAGGTTTCCAGATTAGATAAAGTGATAACCATTCTGATCTAGGTTAGAATGCACGCTGAGTGTTTCTTTTCTCTCTCTCTTTGGCAGCGACCATTGACCCGACCCTAGACTATGACTCAGTGACCAAGTTGACCGAACCTTCTTAACACTGGCTTTTGGATTGTCAGAGTTGCAGACCTCATTGCCACTCCTACTTTTACCCTTTTCTACAGGACACCCCGTATTACTACGAACGTCCACTTCCATTGGACAAAACCATCGTATGGTTATATACGAACTCGACGGAATTCGAGGATGGTTTCTGGTTCTGGAGAAAACGAATGGGATTATTCAGTTGTCTTTTCCTTTTACCTTCTCTCAGGTTGCGAGTACTCCTTGGTTTAGGAGATAGTACACCTATTACGCAAATTGGATAGTCTTCTTCCAAACCATAGGCAGGTGCCGACCGGTAGGGAATGAACAAAACCAGTTAGCCTAAACGGTGTACAGAAGGTATTAAATTAAGACAAAGAAAGGGATTAGTAAGAGGGCAAAGTAAATTGCGACTGCTATTCACGACCAAACCAAGTATTTCTTCGCCAATCCTAAATCACCTTTGTATTTCTCCAGGACACTCCGTATCACTACGAAGATCCCAAGTTTATTGGATAATCCATCGTATGGTTATATACGAACTCGAAAGGAACTTGTTCCAGTTCGGGGATGGATCCTGGTTCAGGAGAAATAGGAATAAGGTTTATTCGGTTGTCTTTTATCTTCACCTTCTCTCGCATCGCGAGTGCTCCTAGGATTAGGACAGTACACCCATTATGCTTATTGGATAGTCTTCTTCCAAACCATAGGCTGGTGCCGAACGGTAGGGAAGGAAGAAAACCATTTGGCCTAAAGGGGTGTACAGAAGGTAATGACTAAAGACATAAAAAGGGATTTGGAGAAGTGGCAAAGAATTATACAGTTACAGTTGTGAATCTGGATAATGGAAGAGGCATTACTAGGAATACCAGGATACCCCATCGAAACATTTTAGTGTTTCAGTTTCACTGTGTACTGTTAAAAGAAAACTGATTTCCCAATTAGACACTTGCTCCAGGGTATGTATTTACCAGGTTTGATTCTCACATCTGTATGGTTTTACAGATGATGAGTGGGAGTAAGTGTTCATACTATAATATTGCATTATTGTACTCCCCATTTTTATTCATTTTATAAATAAATAGGTACTCTTGACGCACGTTTGTTGCATATTACAGGATACAGGCTCTTGGAGCAAATACAGTGAAAAAGACGAAAGTTGATACAGAAAAGGGACTTTTGACCAACAAGTAGAAGGACCCTAGTCAAGCCTAGATAGAGAACAATTCACAAGTGTACAAGGCAACGCATGGTCCGAAATGTCAAAGGAAACAGTCAAAAGATCATTACAAGTTTTCACTGAAGATCTGGAGAAGACCCAGAAGTCAAATAGAGAAAAGAAGTGGAAAAATAGAAAGCCCAAGAAGCCAAGATGCAGCCCAGAAAGTTTGGTGAGCTGAGCTCACCAAAGGGCCGCGGAACCGCGGCCCAAGCCCACATTTGCCGCGGTTCCGCGGCCATTAAGTGCGCACGTCGGTGCAAATTTTCTGTGTCGGTGCGTCGGTGCGGGTGTTGGGATTTTCCATGGGCAAATCTGTAATTGCACATGTGCGAGAGTCTATAACCCTAGTTTTCCTGTTTTCCTATAAATTGTAATCACAGATCTGTAAAACTCATGCCTCTTTTCATTTTCACAAATTCAGATCTGTTCTGTATTCTTGCTTGGAGAGAGCCATCAATAAAAAATAGTAAGTTACTTTTAATTCTTTGTTTTAATTCTCTTTTAATTAGAATGTCTTTTAATCCCCTAATGAGCGAGTAATCTCCTCACTTGTTAGGGTTAGCCTTAGGGAAAGGTTTGAGAGATGAGATCTCTCACCCCTTTCATGTCATTTCATACCTAAGAATTAGAACTCCATGCATGCACGCACACCCCGCTCCCTACGGCACCTTATCCCTCGAGGTAATGGTGACACCGTAGTGTAAAGGACCAGTTGCGCGTGTTTTCCATGGAGGTTAGGGTAAGTATCGATAAAGGAAGGATAAGAATCTAGAGGAAGAAACATCTTCCCAAAAGATTCTAATCCACTTTATTGATAATTACTATAACATCTAATAGATCTAAAATAAGGCATTGAAAGCGGTGAGGGAACCTTTAATCTCCCAACTTCCCCTAAGCCTAACCCTAGCAAGACTTTAATTTAGATTAATTTAGTTTATTGATAGATCTAGGTTTCTTAGATTTAATAAATCAATCCAAACAACATTTGGAATCAACTCGTAAAAACACATTAAGAAAATTACACATCTCTGTGGATCGAACCGTACTCACCGGCTAGCTGCATAGCGACGCCGTTTCTGATTACGGTTAACAAGTATTTTTGCACTAATCAAATGGCACCGTTGCCGGGGATGGCGTAAATTTCTTTCTGTGTAATTTCGGGTTGATATAAATTCTAAAAATTATAAAAATCTGAAAATAAAAAAAATTAATACAAAAACATTTTATCAACTTTTATCTGTTTGAAGGGTTCTGTCGTTTGAATCTTGCGGGAACAGCAAAGAATCGCGGATCTGGAGATTTACAGAGAGCAAAATAGAAAAACTCAATCAGAGCATAGAGGAATTGCAAGTACAGAATAGCACAATTTTTACAGAGCGCTGATCCCACCATTCCGCCGCCCTTACGCGGCCCTATCCCTACATTTGCCGCGGTTCCGCGCTCTGACTGCCACGTCAGCGCAACAAATTTTCTGGTATGTTTCCTCATTCTCCTCTCTGAAAATCCCCATATATCTTTTGTGAAAATTTTCTGCAGGATTTCTTTGCGCTAAAAATCTTCTCTCCCCTTCTAAATAACAGATTTTCTGCAGGTTTCTTTGCGCTGCGTTAAAAAATTTTGATTGCAAGTGAATTTTATTGTTTTGCATGTTTTAATTGGACTTTAAGGGGCTAATTGACCAAACTCAGATTGGGTGGGGATTTCATCACCCTACCCAGGACCCCAGAAAACACTTAAAGCATTTACATTGACCACAATTAATTAAAAAATATTAGACTCAGACCTAAGGACATCGAGCTCAATAGGAAAAGGACTAGTATAGGCATCGACCGTTTATCCTAACTGACTTTGCGGTGTCTAGGCAAGTGTGTCTAGGCTAGTGGTTATTAATTAGGCCCACTATTATGGTTCCTTCCCACTTACCTGGCACTTACCTGGCCGCAAGTGTCGGTGAAGAGGCGGTTTGATGTCCTATTTCTAGCCCTAGTTAGGAGCTGTCTAGCAGACCTAGGTGACCCTAGATCTAGGCCTGATTGTGCATGTGTGGTTGATACATTTGTGTCATAAGTCTCTTTTCAAAAACCTCTTTGCAAAACTCTCACATAAATAAAAAAAGAAAAAAAGAGAAAAATCTTTTCAAAACTTGCAACTTGTCGCTAAGAAAACTTGCACCTCGCTTACACCACTTCTTCTCATTGACGTTATCTTACCTCCACATTCTATTTTTTTTTTCTTTTCTTTTCTGACTACACTACCCCTTTAGTGTATGTCACTTTGGACTAGGGATACTAACGCCCGATTGGTCCGTGTTTCGTTGGTACCGACCGACGAACCTTTCGACACCGAAGTCGAAATTCCCTCCATTTCTTACCTCCATCTTCAAATTCTTCTTTCGAAGGTATGTCGGGACACAACCCCAACGATACCTTACCGACGGGAATGATTCCACCTCCGTTAGGTGCGAATAACCCGAATCTTCCGCCTGTTGTAGCGCCTGCACGAGTCGCGCTCCAGGATCTCTTCTACCCCGTCCGCACTTCTTTACCTACCTGTCTTTCACCCCCACCGGCAAATGGGGACAACTTTGAAATAAAACCACATTTCATCAATATGCTGCCTAAGTTTCATGGTTTGGAATCTGAAGATGCATATATCTTTATCAATAAATTCCAAAACGTTTGCGCCATGATGAAAACTACCCAATTAAGTGATGACGCTATAAGGCTAAGGGTCATTCCTTTTACCTTATGTGACCTAGCCGAGAAGTGGCTATACAGCACCGCATCATATTCCATTAGAAATTGGGACGAGTTTGTGAAAGCTTTTCTAAAAAAGTTCTATCCTCATCACAAAACTGCTAGAATCCGTAACGAGATTATACAATTTTCACAGCTTCCTTCCGAACCATTTTAGAAGTGCTTCGAGAGATTTAAAGACCTACTCGTTCAATGCCCACATCATGGGATCGAAAGTTGGCAACTCTGCCAAACATTATACGAGGGATTGAACTCGGCAACGAAGCAGTTGCTAGAAACCATATGTCAAGGTCATTTTCTCTCCAAGTCTAGCAACGTAGCGTCGCAGTTTCTTGAGGATCTTAGTGAGCAAACAATTCAGTGGGAGAGTACCAAGACCACATCATCTTCTTCTATTGGTCAATCTAGGGCAGGCATACATCAAGTAGATATGTCGATTGCTATGAAGGCCGAGATGGCCGCACTTATGAAAAAGCTAGAAGCCATTGAAACCAAAATTCCATCGTCTTCTCCTGCCCCTGCTTTACCCCCACGAACTGTTTGTGCTTGTTGTTCGGATCCATCACATCTAACCGAAGAGTGTCCTTATAATGCATCTACTCAAGGACAGGATCAAGTCAATACTGCATTTCAGCAACGACAAAGAAACGATCTGTACTCTTCGACATACAATCCGGGGTGGAGGAGTCACCCAAATTTCGCTTGGAACCAAAATCAACAATTCCAAGGAAATAACAATTTTCAAAGACCTCCTCCTCCACAACAACAACAAGCACCTTCACAAACTCAAAACCAGCAACCTTTCCAACAACAACCTTATACAAATCAAACGAACAATTTGGTTCAACCAAATGATGATAAGGTTATCTCGCTCGAAAAAAGTCTAGATGCATTTCTCAAGCAATCTACAGAATCCACAACAAGATTTGAAAATTATGTTCAGTCTTTGATGCATAACAATGCCTCACACGATCAAAGTATCAAATCTATTGAGGCACAAATTGCATAATTAACTGCTGCGTTGAGCGAGAGAGAAAAGGGAAAGCTTTCATCTCAACCATTGCCAAATCCCGGTCACACACAAAACGCATATCACAATCACAATGTTAATGCGGTGACCACGTTGAGATCCGGAAGAGTGTTGCAGAATAATGTGGGTATTAGTGATGACATCCCCGCCGGTGGTTCTTCTTCTTCTCCATCGTCATCTTCCCCTTCTTCATTTTCTTCACCTTCTTCTTCACCTTTTTCTTTAGAGCCTATTCTCCATCCTTCACACGGCTCTACTTCTTCTAACTCGAACGGACCCATTTCTCACAACACGAACACATCTACACGGGGTGCCGTTCCTACTCCACATTCTACTCCACAGACATTTGACTCAACAAATTTTCAAAATGCTCCATTTCCAAACAGGTTGAGTCCCAATAAACCAACTGCACAAATGGAGAAGATTGTGGAATTATTTAAGCAGGTTAGCATAAATATACCTCTCTTGGATGCAATCCAACAAGTCCCTTCATACGCGAAAATCTTAAATGGCTTATGCACCTCGAAGAGAAAGTCATCTCAAGTACCCAAGAAAGTGCTAGTGGCTAGTGCAGTGAGCAATGCTATTAACCACCCTCAAACCTTACCCCAAAAACGAAAGGACCCCGGCTGTCCTACGATTTCAATCACAATTGGGGATAAGAAAATTAATCGAGCACTTTTAGATCTTGGGTCTAGTGTTAACCTGCTTCCCTACTCCGTGTACGAACAATTAGGGGTTGGAGAGTTGAAACCCACTCGTTGTACTCTCCAAATGGCTAATCGATCAATCACCCATCCAAGGGGGGAGCTAGAGGATGTGTTGATCAAAGTTGGGGAGTTTATATTCCCCGTTGATTTTATTGTTATAGATACACAACCTGTTGCTAACCCACGGAACTAAATTCCGGTGATTCTCGGTCGACCATTTTTGGCCACTTCCAATGCTGTAATAAACTGTCGCAATGGCTCCATGACTCTATCCTTTGGGAAGATGTCTAGTGAGTTCAATATTTATAAGATGGGAAGTCTGCCCCCCGTGCCTAAAACTAGTACACGAGAAGTTTGCTCTATTCACGAAATCACACAGGAGGACTGCGAGCTTGAAAGATTCTTGTTTGATGAAAACAGTTTTGACGCCACTAGTGCGTCCCTCCTTGAGCCTACCACCGTTGACACAACCGATATGGATTATGAATGTTTCACTTTTTCGGATGATGACGACTCACAGCCCGAATATGAGTCTTTTGAATTTTTGGATGAGTTAGTTGAACCATCCGAATCGGTTGTTTGCAGTGATTTCGAACCTGTGTTGGAGTCCTTTGAGTTCGAGGTAGATTCCGCAATGATTCTTTCGCCTCCGAAACTCGAACTCATGTCCTTACCACCCCACCTTAAATATGCTTACATAAGTGAGAATGAGACTTTTCCCATTATAATATCAGCCTCTCTAGCCTTCGAGCAAGAGAACGCTATTTTAAAAGTCTTACAAGATAGGCGGCAAGTTTTCGGTTGGACTATGGCGGACATCGAGGAGATCAGTTCCATTATAATTGAATATCATATGCAATTGATGGATGATGCCAAGTCAATAGAGGACCCACAGAAACATTTTGGGGGCATAGTGGTTAGTCAACCTCCTCCTTTAGAAGTTGAACCACACCCATTTCTTTTAAGAAGCTACGAGAATACCAACATTCCACTGATTGCTGATCATTCGCATTCTCGTTTTGATTCATCACCACCTCCTGTTATTCACCTCCATACCTTCCATACCACCACTTCTATCTTCCCCAATTCTTTATGGATCGCTACGACTTATTCCTCCAACAACTGATACTCTTTACTGATAAATTTTTCAACTGGTTGGTGTTGACGTTTGGGTTATGCAAAGTTTGACAGTAATGTCTAACATTGTTTAAGTGAATTTTGGGGGGGGGCCTTTTTGTATATATTTTTTGTTTTTCTTAACAATAAAAAAAAATATAAATAAATAAACAGGGAAGTGCCGGTATTTTGACCCTCTTGGTTTAGTATGACAGTGAGGACACTGTCAAGTTCAAGTTTGGGGGTATGCTCGGTACGTCTTCTTCCTTTGCATTCATTTGTACATATTTTTGCATTTTCATACTTATTTGAAAACCCATAAAAATTGAAAAATTTCAAAAATTATAAAAATAATTGTATTCAATTTTGGCTAATTTACTTGAGTTTGACTAATAGGTTAACTGGCTAGGAACAACTAGATCTTAGACTTAGTGAATTAAAAACCCTAAAAATAACATTTCTTTAAGTTTAACGGTAGAAAGTATATGCCTTGTAGTTTATTTAGAAATAGGCAAATTTTGGGTTCACTTCTTGGGTTAAGTCAAAATGAGGGAAGAGTATTGATGTTCTTATTAGAGTATGAGTTTGAAAAATAGTTCCTAACTTAAGTCTAGATTCTGAAAACGTATACCCTACAATTTGCACAATCACGCACCTTGAAACTTGGAATAGTAGAAGAGACCTTGAAATGCTCTTGTCTAAAGTCCTTAGTACAAAAAAAATAAAATAAAATAAAATAAAAGTGAATAAAGAAAAAAATGGACACTAGTTTTTGTGATTACTTAAGGCTGTAAAAATAGAAAAATATTTAGCGAGAGTGCTTCATCACCTAGTGCCTTAGACCAACTGGTTTGGGAGTCACCGCTAAAAGCCTTGGGTGTTGCAAGACTAGGAATTACGCTTTAAAAGTGCAAACATATCTTGTAATCGGTCGTTGGTACCTCAAGAAGTATTAACGACCGCATGAAGGATGTGTAAGCAAAATTCATTTAAATTCACCAATTAATAAGTGCTTTGGACAACGGACAAGGGTATGATTGCTTGATTTGAATTTCCAAGTGTAGGGGTGATCTATACACACACGTAGGGGTATGTAATTGGAGTTTAGATGAGAGAAAGGAATGAAGAATAGAACTTGTATCTTTAGTAGAGTTGATAGAAATTCCTAAGTGGAGATGGAACCCTAGAAGGAAAACTTAGGAGATGCCGAAAGCTAAATAAGTCTATAGAACATATATAATCTTAAGTTAGATGATGAGGAAGTATGAAGAATATGGGTGGATAATTTGCGGGTCAAAGATAATAGAATTCCTTGTTGGGAAAACCTAATTGGAAAACAAAAGTCAATGGGCCGAATTGATAGGATTTTGTGGGTGTAATCCGCTGAAAACCCTCAGGAGACAACACTCCTCCTACTAGGGACACCTAGAGATTTAACGGCTTGTTGCACGTGCTCAGTGCAATCGTGTTTCCCTGCGAAAGTGTGGTTAGGATTTTAGTGAATAAAAAATAAGTTTGCTCGAGGACGAGCAAAAGATAAGTTTGGGGGTATTTGTTCATACTGTAATATTGCATTATTGTACTCCCCATTTTTATTCATTTTATAAATAAACAGGTACTCTTGACGCACGTTTGTTGTATATTACAGGATACAGGCTCTTGGAGCAAATACAGTGAAAAAGACGAAAGTTGATACAGAAAAGAGACTTTTGACCAACAAGTAGAAGGACCCTAGTCAAGCCTAGATAGAGAACAATTCACAAGTGTACAAGGCAACGCATGGTCCGAAATGTCAAAGGAAACAGTCAAAAGATCATTACAAGTTTTCACTGAAGATCTGGAGAAGACCCAGAAGTCAAATAGAGAAAAGAAGTGGAAAAATAGAAAGCCCAAGAAGCCAAGATGCAGCCCAGAAAGTTTGGTGAGCTGAGCTCACCAAAGGGCCGCGGAACCGCGGCCCAAGCCCACATTTGCCGCGGTTCCGCGGCCATTAAGTGCGCACGTCGGTGCAAATTTTCTGTGTCGGTGCGTCGGTGCGGGTGTTGGGATTTTCCGTGGGCAAATCTGTAATTGCACATGTGCGAGAGTCTGTAACCCTAGTTTTCCTGTTTTCCTATAAATTGTAATCACAGATCTGTAAAACTCATGCCTCTTTTCATTTTCACAAATTCAGATCTGTTCTGTATTCTTGCTTGGAGAGAACCATCAATAAAAATTAGTAAGTTACTTTTAATTCTTTGTTTTAATTCTCTTTTAATTAGAATATCTTTTAATCCCCTAATGAGCGAGTAATCTCCTCGCTTGTTAGGGTTAGCCTTAGGGAAAGGTTTGAGAGATGAGATCTCTCACCCCTTTCATGCCATTTCATACCTAAGAATTAGAACTCCATGCATGCACGCACACCCCGCTCCCTACGGCACCTTATCCCTGGAGGTAATGGTGACACCGTAGTGTAAAGGACCGGTTGCGCGTGTTTTCCATGGAGGTTAGGGTAAGTATCGATAAAGGAAGGATAAGAATCTAGAGGAAGAAACATCTTCCCAAAAGATTCTAATCCACTTTATTAATAATTACTATAACATCTAATAGATCTAAAATAAGGCATTGAAAGCGGTGAGGGAACCTTTAATCTCCCAACTTCCCCTAAGCCTAACCCTAGCAAGACTTTAATTTAGATTAATTTAGTTTATTGATAGATCTAGGTTTTTTAGATTTAATAAATCAATCCAAACAACATATGGAATCAACTCGTAAAAACACATTAAGAAAATTACACATCTCTGTGGATCGACCCGTACTCACCGGCTAGCTGCATAGCGACGCCGTTTCTGATTACGGTTAACAAGTATTTTTGCACTAATCAGTAAGTTATTGGGAATTAGGTGATCATCCTCATTATATCGGAATTCGTTGTAATTGGTGATATTTGAGGAAGTCACCTGGGTTGTTTGCCGGACGGCAAATATTTGGTTTTGAATATCCGTTGTTATGCATCAATTTCAAATTGATACATCTGTACGTCTATTTTTATAGAGTGAGATATACCTTTTTTTGAAATTATGTCTATGACATTTACCTATATCAGTAGATGGTTAGGTAAGGAGCATTGAACAGCGGTGTAATTCTTCTTAACCATAAGTACAGTTTTCAACCTACAACACACAGTGAATGAGTTATTAGACTCATCGGACTTATACAGAGTATTGTATGTTGTCCAGTGTCCATTAGGACAGAGGGGTAGGTACTCGTACTATATTCTGTTTATTTGTGACTTCTCTAGTTCTTAGACAGGTGTTTCGTAGAAACACAGGGTTTAAGTTTTGAGAAGTTATAGGTATATGAATAAAGTAGAGAACCAGGTGTTGCAAGTATCGGGATTCTTCAAGGTGATCGAAGATGTAGATACTTGTGAATGGTATTCAGTTGATAGTAATGATTAAGAGAACTTGCTTCTCTTTCAGGTTACTCATAATTGGAAGCATTCCTAAGTTGAGTAACTCTGATCGGCCTCCTTCCATTTAGTTGACATGCACTGGAGACAGCTGCATGATTTGAATCTGGTTCAATTAAATTAGTGCCTCTGTTTCTGTATTGGATATAG
Source organism: Agapanthus africanus (assembly GCA_030015575.1). NCBI lineage: Eukaryota > Viridiplantae > Streptophyta > Magnoliopsida > Asparagales > Amaryllidaceae > Agapanthus > Agapanthus africanus. The sequence goes on along the minus strand of CM057338.1, from coordinate 941,003,453 downwards.
AACAGTTCATATCTTGACATTGTTAAGATACGGGGAGTTGTCCGGCTTATGCTTAAAACCAGACTCCGGATAACTCAAGGCGCGTTTCTGTAATGGCTGTTTGTGGGTTGACCCGGGCTATGACGAGGGTTGACTTTCTACCATCTGGAAGATCAATAGTGATATTGTTCTAAACTCGCCACAGTTTTAATAAAAATGGATTTTTTCAGAAAACAGTAGTGGGAGTATGGTAGAACTGGAAGTGATTCCAGAACCGCAAACAATTACTGAAGATTTGATAAGGACCTAAAGATTCAATCTGGTTTGACATTCCATTGGCCACTCCGCAGATATGGTGGGTAACCTCAGGCGCTCGAGAGGTACTTTGGTACGCTCAAGGACGGTGGCAGGGAGGTTCTTGTTTACCCAGACTTGCCATTGTTGTTGTTCCAGACTGTGAGACCCGGCAGGAGAATGAGTATAGCATCGTTCTAAACTTTCTTTAGAAGTGTACGTCTATATGACTCTACCAGAGGGTTGTCGTAGTCAGTGGGAGCAACGGAAGCATTGGTGGACAAGTGGCTTATGTCTATTTATAGACTAAAGCAGATATAGCGGAGATAGATCATCTATTTCTGATGTGAAGTCATAGGTTTGACTTCATCAGAATAGGGGATGGATCTGTTAAGAAGGTAGTAGGGTGTGATGTCCTGGTATTTGATGACATACACAGAGTAGGAAGTGATATTCCTATACTACGATCGGTTATTCTTTGGTTGTCACACAGTAATTTCTCCACATAGGAATTGGATCTTATATCGTACATTCTGGTTACTAGATCTATGGTTTTAGATCTAGATTTGGGTAGTTTCCCAATCAGGGTACTTAGACAGCATTCTAAGAGTATTTAGAATGGACGACTCCTGACATGGTGGTGTACCTGCAGGTAATGGAGTCACCCTCTCTAAAGGTGTCTTACAGACTAAAGGGGAGAGGGATGCGCATGATTGGCAGATCACTTGCTTATGCAATTGAGTTGATCATGAGATGTCAAGTACCACACCAGATGTTGTTCTTGCAGTAGATGCAATAAGTTGATATTAATCCAATCCTGGAGAAACATTCGGAAGCAGTTTTAGAACATAAGTGCATGTTCTTGGGATTTGATAACGGCAGCCTCTTTTAAGAGACGGTTATCATTCCAGGCTTCCAAGGTGACATGGACGACAGGGTGGCCGTCAGAGTTATAGTTTTCCCTCTGACGAGGGGCAGTATTTTGGACAGATTGTCCAGGTGGATACTGAGGGAAGGATGGCGCAGGATACTGATTAAGTTCAGTTGACGATACAGTCTAAGAAGTTTGGATTTGGAGTTCATTTATGAGCTAGGTCCCATCAGACATCCAGACATTCTAAGACAGGTATTGCTCATTTCGGGAGATGGCTTTCTCGGCGAACATAGGATATAGAGAGACATAGAAAGAAACATCACAGCGGATCCACTCACTGAGGCTATTCCTCGAACGCAATAGTTTCGCAAACGAGCTTTGTGAGACTGACTAGTAAAGGAGTTGGGTGTTCGGTATCACACGGGCTGTGAGTATGTGACATCGCAATAATTAGCCTTGAGTGCAAGTGGGAGATTGTTGGATATAGTGCCCTCAGAGTCAATTATTGGATCACAGGCACGTGATTGCAATGATTGAGGAGGACCTATGCCGGTAGGACAGTCTTACTCGAGATGATAGTATGCTATCTGGTTTATCTTTATCATCGTGTACTGCTTTAGGTGACCTTACGAGTCGCTATTGCACGTTGATAGAGCCCCTAGTATTCTTGCTTGACTACCAGCAGTATGAGGGCGATCATATACGTGAGAGCTGGAGTCTATAAGCACATCCTTAAAAGGTCCCTAGTCGTGAGAGTTTCGAGACAGGGCATCGATACTCCGGAGTAGACTAGTGTATACAGTCGAGACCCGGACGAGGGGCGGTGGCCGGTCTCACAAGCCACTGGTGTCAGTTGGTTCACCTAAGATGTATACAGGTGCTCATTGGGTTATGAGTACACCGGACAGGACTCACCGGGAACCTGCTAGTTGGTATTATACCAGACGTCAGATAGCAGTTCCCTGGTGACATGTGTACAGGTTAGTTCATCGACCTGAGATCGTCATTTGTCTCGTGTGAGTTCCCACTGTGCTTTGATTACTACCCTACCACGCTCAAAGAAGACGTGCAAACAGGTTTTAGTTGGGTACAGTCCCGAGCCACATGGAGGCAGTGAGCGGATCTGCAGGGATTTGTCTCTCCCGGTATTGGGGGTGAGGTCGCGCTGTGTCTAGGAGAGCTAGAACATGAAAAGTCCTTGGCCAAGGCAGGAGATTTGCTAGTAGGTATTCCAGTAGTATCTCAGGGTGTTCTAGGCTACACTCCGACACGACTTGTACCGCTATTAGGGGTCTGACTTTTACCAACCCCCTAGGCCCGCCATGCGATGCTCATAGACGAACGGACCGGACTGTACGGATATTGTCACTGACAGGCTCAGTAGGGTGTCAGGATGAGTTCGCTCATCGACGTCCCTTTTGGTCAATACCTGGTAGCCCGTCACGTATTGGCTTATACCTCTGACGTGCTAGTGGTTAAATCCGCAACCAAAGTATTGACGAGTCTTTAGAGTCCACCACACACACAGTTACTCAAGTTTCGGGCGAAACGCTGTAGAAGCCGTATGGAGATATGGCAGGGTTCGATCAGATACGTGCGGTATTGCACGGATCGTGATCGGACGGATTTTACTAGCCGGCTTTGGTTTAAACCGTGTCCTAGTATTAGATAGTGTAAATTTTGTCTCTTTGCATTTGTGTTCAGTGGGAATACAAATGCGGGCATGTATTTGCAGTAGCGGAGTTTTCCTGTAATTTATTACGGGATCGGTTTTCTGAAGTTGCCAGTTTGCATTCCGTTCCGGCCGGTTTTCCTTTGTTCCTTCGCGGCCGGACTTTTCGATGGAGGGGGTAATTTGCAATTGTGCAAATTACTTATTGTGGAGGGGTTTCTTGCATTTGTGGCTTTATGATAAGACTAGCATCATGAGATTCTTTTTCTTTCTTATCTTTTGCATTAATGAGATGTGTGTGGAGTTGATTTGGATATGAAATGGGTGAAATGGGTGTGACCATTTTCATATTAGATTATTCATTTTCTTCTCTTGGATTGGGATTTCTTTTTTCCTCCACCATTTCTTTGTAGGGGACGGCCACTAAAAAGAGAAGGAGAGAGAGGTTCATATGGGTGGTGGTTTTTCTCATCTCATTCCTTGAAAAATTGAGAGTTCCATTTTCTTTCTCAAAAGTTCATTCTCCTCCTCAATACCTCCATCATGGCAACTTCTAAAGACCCCAAAAGAGACATAGCATTCTACACTAGCCTACAGCAAGTCTTGGGCGCGTCGGCTAGCCAACTTCGCACCCGAGTTGCCTCGGTTCAGAGGTGGGAGCCCGTAAACGAACCCGGCTACGTGGTGCCTTTCCGATGAGGAGGTGACGGACGGAGATTCCGCAGGAGATTGGAGTGGAGACGAAGACCGAAGGACACGGATCGCTTGGTATAACTCTCTACCCGTATTTTAGATTGCTAGTAGCTAGGTTAATGGCCCGATCCGGGTTAAAAGTGCGCGGTGGTGCCGGTTTGCTAGTTTGCAAAGTTTTTCGTTTCCGCATTCCGGCGTCGAATCGACGGCCAGGGCGCCTCCGCGGACTTACATATGATTCAAGTACCATCTACAATCTACAATATTACAATTCAACATGAATACATGAATCCATGAATCCAGTTATTAATCTATACAACTTGACTGAACCGAACCATGGATATACATTCCATTTACATGGTTCTCCGGTTATTCTATTTACATGATTTGACGGTTACATCCGTTACAGATATCATGGTTTCGGTCAGTCATCCAATTATCCAACTTATACAGTTTACAATACAATACAATCAAAACACTACGGGGTTTAAGGGGTAGATTGGTACGGAAGGTGTTAAAAGTGGCATGAGATGGTAAGATTAAGACACCTAACATGAATCCAGTTGCTGTTGTACCGTGGCATGAACGGTTCCTTTAGTTCCTGATACCTTAGTCTCCGGGGCAAGTGAGACTCCTCCCGTATACACTGGCATCCTTCTGTACCAAGCTACAAACAACAACGTTAACACTAAATACAACAATATAACAATATAATACAACTGTAAAAGCTACTCTCTCTCTTACTCTCTGTCTATTCTATTTCTCCTCTTATCTTTGGGACTTACCGAGCGACCTGTTTGCTGACGACATTCTATTTCTTTCTTCTTAGAATGTCGTCAGGTGATTTGGACCCGCCAGAGATCGAGCCAACCGCAGAAGACTTGGATCAGTACAGCGAAGACCCTGAGCTCTAGACATTGTACATTTTTCATTCAGTACTTTTCATTTCCTGTTATGCCATTGTTTAGGCATCGCTTTTAATTCAGTTGTATTTCCTTTTCATGCATTATACAAAAGAATGTTAATAAATAAAAGTTGTTGTTTTTATTATACCTTGTCTCTTGTGTACAATTTTTTATATTGCTTAGATACGCTTAGCGTATTTGCTTCTGAATAAATACGTAGCGGACCAGTCCCGTCCCCTTCGCCGTATACCGGGAAGCGAGGCGTGACAATTTTCTTTTATCTTCCACCATGTATTTTACTTTTGTATCTAGTATACTCCATCTACCACTTGTATATTTGACCTAGAGACGAGACTGTGAGACTTGTATTATATTGATATCTGGTGTTAAGCTCGTATGAGCCGACTTTTATGTTTTCTTGTGGGCGATATTTTCTTTTCTTGCTTCTTTATCGTTGGCACTATTATAATATATTCTTGCATGTGTTTGTGTTCCGCCAATTCAGCGAGGAGTTAGCTCCCATTTAGAGATGCCTATTATGATTGCTTATATATAATCATGTTATGTATCGGTTTTAGGATCAGTTTTTACGGAGGAGATGCTGCCGAAATTTTTATAAAACTTAAGCCTTTAAAAGATTTTCGATGTACTCTTGCGTGTTTAAATTAATCTTTTTAAACAAGTATTTTATTACTCTATTTTATTTCACGGTTTAGATTCTGGGTTTTGGCTTACTTGAATTACGTTACGCCTTTAGACGTGGCGTGATTTGAGTGTCAATCACGTTCCACCTTCGGGTCGTGACATGGGCGTATAGCCGCGTTGCGGACGCAGATATCATCTTTCGTCATTTATCTTGCTAGGTGGGTTACATGTATAGTAACGGCCTCTTTTGGGTATGTTGTATCTTGTATCTAGTGTCACTCTATCAGACTATGTATATTTTTTACTTAGAACGAGGATATACTTATGTATGTATTTTGGGTCGATTGAGTAGAATCGACTAGTTATGTTTGATCGTGCTTTCTTGTTTCTTTTATGCATGTGATTCTTCGTTTCTGAGCGTTGTATATTATTCGCGTGGGTTGTTTCTGCCGTTTGGCGTTGATTTTGCTCCCAAGTAGGGGATGCTACTATATTAAATGTTTATGTACTTGTTTTTTCTTAAAAAAATTATAAAGGAGGTGTTGTCGAAATTTTCAATACTAAAACCAATTGTTTTAACTTCATTTTTTTTTAAAACATTCGACATGTGACCTCATTTTCTTTATTTTAAAACTGTACCTTCTTATTTCCGCAAACAGGTTTTAGATCTTGGTTTTCTGGCTTACTAGGATTGTGTCGGCATATTTAGACGCCACACAATCTAAGTGTCGGCCACGTGCCAAATTCGGGTCGTGACACATTTATGGTCAACATGCATTTTTCTATATTGATGCCCGGACTATCACTTCTCGTTCGTAAAATGTGTTACACAATAAGCATCCACTATCTGTATGTAGACATAAAACCATACTTGATGTTGTTTATACCTCCTTAATATTTATTTCGGTAAATTGTCAAAAAGCCCCTGGCCCATTTCAAACTTGTGGAAGAATGCCTAGGCTTTTTGCTCTTGTTAAAAAAAACATGTGTAACGACTCTGTTTTTACTATACTGATTTTAAACAAATAAAAATCTAATTGTTTCGAAATGATTCGTTTTGTAAAAAAAAAGAGCCTGAAAAAGAAATTTTAGAAGATTTATTTTGTTGTTTGAATAAAAAGAATTTATTCTATATTTTTTAAAAATAAAAGTTTTGAAAAAGAAATTTGTTCTTCCTATTAGTTATCTTCATGACTCTGAGAACTTGAATGAGTTGAACTTATATCTAGTTGGTTGAGATATTGTAGTGTTATATAGAGGTTATAGGATTGAACCTCGGAGCTTGCAAATTTTTTATCAGATCATTTTTTTTAATCCTCTCATAATCTACAAATGGATTATGACATTTCAATTCCTTTCTTTTTAACTCCCAAAATGAGTTCATAATAAATTAGAACTATTATGAAGAGTTTTTTTTATTATCATTAAACCTAGTTTAATTTCTTTTTAATACCACTTATTGTCTCATTCTCCTTTAATTGTTTCTTTCTCCTCCAATTCAACAAAAATTCATCCTCATCTTCCCTTGCTGTCAAAAGCTTCCATCTTCTCTGAAATTACTTCCATTCCTCCTCCTTTTCCTATCTGAATCAATTCGAAGATGTTACAACCCACCACCAAACACAGATGATATTGTCCGCTCTGACCGAGCCCGCACGGTTTTGTCCATTGGAACGAACCAGGCTCGAGAAGGGGCCACATTTCCGGGGAGGTCACCTATCCCAGAGTTTCCCAAGCTTGAGCACACTTAACTACGGAGTTCTTCAAATTCCGGAGTTCCGATTCACCCAAAAAGCGCCTCTGTGTTATAATAATAGTATCATTCCATTTATAGTTCTGATCGTGTCCTCTTTCGGAATGAAATTCGCAACTCCCTATTGTTCTATAGCAGGAAATACTCCTATCATTCTAACATCATATCATAACCATGGATATCTCTTTTCCGGATTATGACAAAAGACCGCCGATTCTCACAACTCGTTGAAAGCCTCTCGGTCGAGGCTTTGATCGCATCAACGATACGGTTGTTACAGCGTATTGCAATATCTTCTAAGTCTCCTATTCCTTTCCCTCTTCACCCTATTTGTATCTTCTCCATGCATATGCCCCCTCCTCTTTGTGTTTCTGCCATGCCCGATCCTTGTTAAGCCCAAGTTTAAATATTTGTAAAACATGAAAATAGTGATTGTGATAATAGTCTTGACCCAATTTATGTTGTGAACATGTTAAGAAGTAGGTTACAACCACTTTCACATGTTATGATAAGTGTTTATAATGTTAGATACGAGAATACATGAATCGTCTCATCACACTAGTAAAAACTGTACGCATTAGAGACCATTTATTAGGCACCATGTAAATATATATGGTCCCTAATAAATTATTAGAGACCGTATATATTATACGGTCTCTACTGATTGGTCGCCAATGTATTAGCGACCGTTCACTTAATATTAACGACCATTCGAAACGTTCGCTAATAGGTCGATCAGATAAGAGCCGTGATGGCCCCTTCTTTCTTCTCATTCCCCATAATTTTTTCCCGAGAGTAATTCCACTCCTCCTTTTTCTCAAAATTTTCGAAAATACTATCAAATATAACCCAAATTTTTTTGTAGGTGTTATTGTTGCAGCTGGTGGTGTAGGAGCTTGCAATCGCTTTTTCCTTTTTCAAATCCGGACCAAGATTAATGTTTTCTTCTCATAGCCTTAATTTTTTCAATTAGATTAATAAAATTTGAAATTAGGTGATTATAATCTGTGGTTTGTGTTGGTTTTGATATATTAAATATGGATAATGAGGAATTGAATCAGTTGTAAAATGATGGGTTTGAAATTTATTATGATTTTGGGGGTTGATGAGTCCCAAGTCCGGATGAGAAAGGGTGAGAGTTGTGGTAGGCTTGTGACAGCCAACGTAAAACTTTGTCACATTCTATGACATGAACCATAATAAGAATATCGTTGGGGCGTCCCCTACTCAGCGACGCGCTACATCGGATCCCTGGTGTAGTGTTAAGTATGCAAAGGTTTCTAGGTCGTCGTCCAGAAACGACGTGCTACATCGGACCCCGGGTGTAGTGACAAATAAGCAAGGGTTTCATAGGATCCGTCTAGCTTCCTGGAACATAGGTTCCCTTACGGGTAGACTAATAGAATTAGTGGAGGTGATGATTAGGAGGAGAATCGGTAATCTGTGTTTTCAAGAAACTAAGTGGGTAGGTGAAAAGAGTTGAGTCATAAAGTCTTGGGGTTATAAGCTTTGGTATACGGGTAGAGATAAAAATCGTAATGGGGTAGGCATAATCATAGATAGACGGTTTCTTGAGGATGTAGTTGAGATTAGGAGAAAAGGTGATAGAATTTTACTGGTTAAGCTTATTCTATTGGCGGTGATCTCAATGGACATGTAGGTACTAATCGTAGTGGGTTTGATACTATCCATGGAGGTTTTGGTTTTGGACAAAGGAATGAAGTAGGTGGCTCGATTCTAGATTTTGCCTTATCTTATGACTTGATCTTAGCAAACACCTGGTTTAGGAAAAGAGAGTCCCACTTTATCACTTTTAGGAGCGGATCAAGTGCTAGTCAAATAGACTTTTTTCTGACGAGAAGAATAGATAGAGGTTGTTGTATCGACTGTAAGGTAGTGCCAGGTGAGAGTGTAACCACTCAACATAAGATAGAGGACCTAGGAAGATTAGACATAAGGTAGAGCCTAGAATTAAATGGTGGTGATTGAAAGAAGATAACCAAAAGGCTTTTATAGATCGTGTAGTCCAAGAAGCGGATTGGCAGTCGGAAGATGATTCAGACAGAACATGGAACAAAATAGCTAGTTGTATCAAGAGAGTAGCTGTTGAAGTCAAAATTTGCACCCCGGTTGACCAAGTCAAAGTCAAGGTCAACCCCAAGCCAGGTGGGCCCAAGCCCAAGCAAGTAGGCCAATGCCCAGGTCGAGCCCGAACACGAAGCGTCCGGCCTTCCGCCATGCCAAAATAAAAAGTCATGTAATAAATAATTTTTATGTAATTTTTTATGCATGAATGTAAAAAAAATTGGCATAAAGCCAAATTTTTGTAAGCTCATGGCTTATGTGCAAAAAGAAATAGCACATGAGCCATGAGATAGGCAAAATGCCATTTTGTAAAGCCCAAGGGGCTATATGTAAATATAAAAGCCTATATAAGGCAATATGATGAAAATATCTAGGAGACTTTTTCATTCCCCCGAACACTAGGGTTCTTTGTGCCTCCTGCTCCTTCTCCAAGGTTCTAAACCTTCTTATTTTTTGGAATTAAATCAAGAGTTTTACTCTTTCTTTTCCAAAACTAAGTACTTTTCCACCACAAAACCCACAAAGGGAAACTCAGATCTCCCATCAGATCTCAAAAAGAAGAGATTTTTAAAATCTCCTACTTCTTGATCTTCAAGATCCGACCAACAAAGGAAGAAGAAGGATACCCATCTCCAGAAACCCCACTTTGGGGAAGAACTAGGGCTCAAGGAGAGAAGCCCTTCATCAGCTTCAAAACATCCTACGAGTTTAACTCCTCATATATATATATATATATATATATATATATATAGAGAGAGAGACACACACACACACACACACACACACACACAGAGAGAGAGAATAATAAGTGCTCCTTTCTGGGAATACAACTCCCATTGCAGGGACCAAGTCCCTTTGCTGCTCGAGCGCCCACGTGCTGACACGTGGTGCGCTAGCGCTCTTGCGCTCAGAGTGCTAGCGCCCAAAGCGCTAGCGCCCGAGCGCCCACGTGCTGACACGTGGCGCGCTAGCGCTCAGAGCGCTAGCGCCCGAGCGCCCACGTGCTGACACGTGGTACGCTAGCGCTCAGAGCGCTAGCGCCCACGTGCTGACACGTGGTGCACTAGCGCTCTTGCGCTCAGAGTGCTAGCGTCCAGAGCGCTAGCGCCCGAGCGCTCTTGCGCTCAAAGCGCTGGTGCTGGCCCCACGCATCCTTTGGATGCCTTTTCCCCCTTATATATATATATATATATATATATATATATATATATATATATACATATATACACACACACATACTCCACGACACATACACACACACACACACACACACACACACATATTCCCCGCACCCCGCAAGGGGGCTGCTAGCCTCCTTGACCCCCAGCCTGCTATCCGGGTAGCGGGACCCCCGTAAAAACTCTGCGGGGACCCTGATATATCCAAAAACCCCTTCCAAAACAAAACACACGCACACTGTACATTGAGTTCGCATGGCCAGTTTAACCCGTTAATTGGAGGTTCCTTCGCTCCAAAGGCGAGGGGTAATTAACGGCAGCTTAGTCCGCGGCTGCCGGAGATTCGGATCCCCACAATCAATAAACCCTGGCCTACCCTAGGCAGGGGGAATCTGTAATGTGCCTGACAAGCGCGCGCGCATTCCCATCTCAATGGGGTGACGAAAAACACCCTACAAATTCTGGCACGCCCGGTGGGACCAATCTCTCCTCCCATATTTCGGGTTAAGCTTTCATGCGAGCTCAATTAATATGCACATCAATTGCCTGTACTAAAATCATGTTTTTTGTGCAGGTTAACGTTCTCCAATTGCAATCTTCGGACGCAGCAAAGATGTCTTCAAGGACAAGCTCAGCTCTCGACACAGCTCCCATCTCCTACACGATGAAGATGGACTCCACGACAATCTTCCCGGCCAGTCTTGGGCGACAATGGGAAGAGCACGCCGCTACCATTCGGCTCTATTCTGTTCGTGTCATCTAACGCCATCCCAGCTCCTCAAGCCCCGGTGACAGACAAACCGGTCTCGAAAGGCAAGAGGCCAAATGTGGTGGTCTCGAAGGCGCCCCAACCCAAACGCAAGGCGGTGTTTGAACGACTTTCCTTGGCCCCAGCTGGGGGCAAGGCCATCAACACCAACAAAGCAACAAGGCATCCCGGGTAAGCTCCAGCGGAGCCTCTGACAACTGCTCGATTGGGTGTCTTCTCAAGCCTCCCCATCACTCAGCCTATGGCGGCTTCCCGAAGAGCAGAAGCCTGCCAAGCACTCAAGGCAGAGAAGATGAGGCAGAAGCGGCTCAGATACAGAGCCAACAAAAGGGCTAGGGCTCTGGCCATGTTAAAATTTATGAATTTCCAAAGCCCGGACCGCTCCGCGAAATCAGCCGCCAAAGATAAAGAGATGGCTGGGTATGTGGTTTGCACTGTCTATATGGTCGGACATGAAGAAACGAACCCTCCTATGCTTCACAGCCAGGGTGATGATATGGTGGACGCTACCCAACGTCAACTTGATCTAAATGATGAAGAGCCCGCTCAGGCCGATAAGCCAGAGGAGCCTGTGGTTCCTGCGGAATTGAGCTCAGGCAATAAGGATGACCCGGTTGTCATAACCGGAACTACAGAACAAGCATTATTCCGATGGCTTCAGAGGCAGCTTCACGACAGGGATGAGAAGTTAGCCAAGGTACAGTCCAAGGTCGATGAATTGTCAAACGTCGCAGCAGATCTCGCGACCCATGTCGTCCGATTGCAATTACAGCAGAATCAAATTTTGGTTCATGAGCCAGGGATTGATACCCGGAGGCAGCCAACTGATACCCCCTTCAACCTAGGAGCGGAGCGCCTTCGTGAAAAACGGCCGCGATCAGCCTCCAGTCCCTCTGATGCATACACCGAAGGGGAATCACCTCTGAAAGAGAAGCTGGAAAAATTCTATTCCTTCAAAAGGGACAAAGTCCACAAGATATTCAGGGACGCCCTAAGAAACGGTCTACAACTGCCAGAATCAAAGAGACCGCAAGAAGCGAATATGACCGACGACCCAAAATATTGCCCCTATCACAGAGTGATAGGTCATGCCATTGAGGACTGCTTCGTCTTCAAAGATTAGGTCGAAAGGCAATACAAGACGGGAGAGATAGAACTGTCTAAAGGCGTGTTGGCAAACAGTCAAGCTACGACCGCCGATTTCATACAAATGGAGACCGAAGCCTTTCGGGAACCCAATCCTCCCAGACATGTGCCACTATCTGAAAAGGGCGAACCAAAGACTGATCGGCCTCAAGAACCAGCATCAGTAAGGGCACCTACTCTAATGGAGAGGAAGAAGAAGGTGTACTCCTTCAGGAGGGATGAGGTCCGCAATATATTCGAGGAAGCCTTGAACAACGGTTTGCAATTGCCTATTCCAAAGAGGCCACATGAAATGAATATGACCGGCAATCCCATATACTGCCCATACCATAGAGTGGTGAGTCATACCATTGAAGACTGCTGTGTTTTCAAAGAATGGGCAGAGGACCAATACAAGCTTGGAAAAACCTCACAATCCTCAGATGTATCGGCAAGCCACAGAGCTGGGTCATCAATACAGCTCCGCCAAGATCAAAGTTCAAGGAGCTGGGATAAGCAAAGAGGACCACCACGTCGTTAAACTGGGAATGATAGGACCACCACGTCGTTAAACTGGGAACACCAATGACCACCATGTCATTAAACTGGGAATAATCGACCTCTAAGTCGTTAAACTGGGAATGTAAAAAAATACATATATATATATATATATATGTAAATAAACAAAAAATGTGTAAATAAAAGAAAAATAAAGAAAAGCCGAAATGATGGGGCAACTCGCAATAAAAATCAGCGAGTAAAATAAAGATGAAATTAAAGCTGAAATGATGGGGCAACCGCGAATAAAAGCCGAAATGATGGGGCAATCGCGATCTTCGCGATAAGAAAAGTTGAAATGATAGAGCAATCGCGGTAAAAAAACAGCGAATGATGAGTCGCTCCTGGTATCATATTCCAGTGCAGCGATGCAGACGCCAACAAAAATCCAATTTCCCAAAATTCTTCCAGCCCTACGGCCAGTCTCCAAATTGACTACCGTATACAATCCACGTGCTCAAATAATTCTCATCACACTCATACCCCACTGCAATCACCAGTCCAGCGGTTGGTCCCCGCCCTTGGAATTATGGTCCATTGGAAAGACCCACTCATGTGTCCTCACGATGCATGAGGAGAACAAACCTTCGTGGGATCCTTACGACTCACAAAGGAGAAACACACTTGGGAGTCCTCACGACTCCTAAGGAGAAAATACACCTACGGGATCCTTACGACCCGTAGGGAGAAAATGCTTTTATGGGACCCTCACGGCCCATAAAATTGAAAAGCCTTAAGTGATAGGGATCCAAACCTGTCTCCTAAGCCATCGCTCCCCAATCCCCAAGTGGTGAATGATGAGTCGCTCCCGGTACCATATTCCAGTGCAACGATACAGACACCAACCAAATTCCAAATCCCATACCCCAACGGCGGATGATGAGTCGCTACTGGTACCATATTCTAGTGTAGCGATGCAGACGCCGGCCAAAATCCAAATCCCATACCCCAAGTGGCGAATGATGAGTCGCTCCTGGTATCATATTCCAGTGCAGCGATACAGACGTCGACCAAATTCCAAATCCCATACCCCAACGACGAATGATGAGTCGCTCCTGGTACCATATTCCAGTGCAGCGATGCAGACGCCAACAAAGTCCCGAAATTTTTCCGGCCCTACGGTCTGGATCATACATCCTGCAAAACCGTATACAATCCACGGGCGTAAAACGATCCCAATCTCTCCCAAGTTCTATCAGTGAGACCGCATTCAAAGTCCCAAAAAAAATTGAAAAAAAAATATTAAAAAAATGGTATGTCCACAAGTAAAATGGGCACGGATGAAAACCCGAAAGGGCTCCGTGAGTAAAAACAGCAGGACTGCCGGCGAGTTTGTGAAAATCCGAAAGGACGTAAACTCGTAAAAAAAAGAGATGAAATGCACTCGCAAAGTCCTCTCGACTTTGTGAGGAGAAAATTCCCGCGTGAGATCCTTACGACTCACAAAGGAGCAACACACTTAGGAGTCCCCACGACTCCTAAGGAGAAAATACACCTACGAGATCCTTTCGACTCGTAGGGAGAAAATGCTTTTGTGGGACCCTTACGGCCCATAAAATTGAAAAGCCTTAGGTGATAGAGATCTAAACCTGTCTCCTAAGCCACCAATTCCCAAATCTTTCCGGGGCAAATGATGAGTTGCTCCTGCCATTATTCCAGAGCAGCAATGCAGATGCCGACAAAAAACCAATCCTAAAATCCTCTCAAAGACAGATGATGATTCACTCCTGGTACCATATTCAAGTGTAGCGATGCTGATGTAAACCCAAATCACAATCAACAAGTCAACTTCAACTCCGACACCGCAGAAAGCGGAGCAAGTCAGAATCCAATCTCGACACTGCAAGAAGCAGAGCAAGTCAAGTTCACCCCTGACACTGCAGGAAGCAGAGCAAGTCAAATAGAGCGTCGACCGTCCATGTCGCAAAACGGGCAGTGCAGGCTTCCCACAAATCGGGAACCAAATCGCTCCGGATCAGAGCGTCGACCGTCCATGTCGCAAAACGGGCAGTGCAGGCTTCCCACAAATCGGGAACCAAATCGCTCTGGATCAGAGCGTCGACCGTCCATGTCGCAAAACGGGCAGTGCAGGCTTCCCACAAATCGGGAAACAAATCGCTCCGGATCAGAGCGTCGACCGTCCATGTCGCAAAACGGGCAGTGCAGGCTTCCCACAAATCGGGAACCAAATCGCTCCGGATCAGAGCGTCGACCGTCTATGTCGCAAAACGGGCAGTGCAGGCTTCCCGCAAATCGGGAACCAAATCGCTCCGGTCAGAGCGTCGACCGTCCATGTCGCAAAACGGGCAGTGCAGGCTTCCCACAAATCGGGAACCAAATCGCTCCGGATCAGAGCGTCGACCGTCCATATCGCAAAACGGGCAGTGCAGGCTTCCCACAAATCGGGAACCAAATCGCTCCGGATCAGAGAAAAGTCTACCACGGACACTCCGTCTCGGAGAAGCGTCAAGCGTCGACCATCCATATCGAAAAAAGGGCAGTGCAGGCTTCCTACAAAGCAGGAACCAGATCACTCCGGGCCAAGGAAACGTCTACCATGTACACTCTATCTCGGAGACGCGTCGAGCGTCGACCGTCAACGTCGTAAAAAGGGCAGTGCATCCCAAAAAGTGGGAACCAAGGCAAGTCGCCTCCACGTGAAAGAAGATCCATCAATTTCACGCACACGACTCACATATGCGGTGTGCATTTATTGATGGAGGGCACTTTGTTGAAGCCAAAATTTGCACCCCGGTTGACCAAGTCAAAGTCAAGGTCAACCCCAAGCCAGGTGGGCCCAAGCCCAAGCAAGTGGGCTAATGCCCAGGTCGAGCCCGAACACGAAGCATCCGGCCTTCCGCCATGCCAAAATAAAAAGTCATGTAATAAATAATTTTTATGTAATTTTTTATGCATGAATGTAAAAAAAATGGGAATAAAGCCAAATTTTTGTAAGCTCATAGCTTATGTGCAAAAAGAAATAGCACATGAGCCATGGGATAGGCAAAATGCCATTATGTAAAGCCCAAGGGGCTATATGTAAATATGTAAGGCTATATAAGGCAACATGATGAAAATATCTAGGAGACTTTTTCATTCCACCAAACACTAGGGTTCTTTGTGCCTCCTGCTCTTTTTCCAAGGTTCTAAACCTTCTCATTTCTTTGGAATTAAATCAAGAGTTTTACTCTTTCTTTTCCAAAACTAAGTAGTTTTCTACCACAAAACCCACAAAGAGGAACTCAGATCTCCCATCAGATCTCAAAAAGGAGAGATTTTTAAAATCTCCTATTTCTTGATCTTCAAGATCGGGCCAACAAAGGAAGAAAAAGGAGACCCATCTCCAGAAACCCTTCATCAGCTTCAGAACATCTTAGGAGTTTAACTCCTCACACACACACACACACACACACACACACACACACACACAGAGAGAATAATAAGTGCTCCTTTCTGGGAGTACAACTCCCATTGCAGGGACCAAGTCCCTTTGCTGCTCGAGCGCCCACGTGCTGACACGTGGTGCGCTAGCGCTCTTGCGCTCAGAGCGCTAGCGCCCAGAGCGCTAGCGCCCGAGCTCCCACGTGCTGACACGTGGCTCTCTAGCGCTCAGAGCGCTAGCGCCCGAGCGCCCACGTGCTGACACGTGGTGCGCTAGCGCTCTTGCGCTCAGAGCGCTAGCGCCCGAGCGCCCACATGCTGACACGTGGTGCGCTAGCGCTCTTGTGCTCAGAGCGCTAGCGCCCAGAGCGCTAGCGCCCAGAGCGCTAGCACCCGAGCGCCCACGTGCTGACACGTGGTGCGCTAGCGCTCTTGCGCTCAAAGCGCTGGTGCTGGCCCCACGCATCCTTTGGATGTCTTTTCCCCCTTTTTTATATATATGTACATATATATATACATATGTATACATATATACACACACACATACTCCACGACACTGTCCTTCATTAGAAAAAACTCTGCGGGGCCCCCGATATATCCAAAACCCCCTTCCAAAACAAAACACACGCACACTGCACATTGAGTTCGCATGACCAGTTTAACCCGTTAATTGGAGGTTCTTTCGCTCCAAAGGCGAGGGGTAATTAACGGCAGCTTAGTTCGCGGCTGCCAGAGATTCGGATCTCCATAATCAATAAATCCCGGCCTACCCTAGGCAGGGGGAATCTGTAATGCGCCTGACAAGCGCGCGCGCATGCCCATCTCAATGGGGTGACGAAAAACACCCTACAGTAGCTAGAGATCTACTTGGTGAGTCGAGAGGTGGTGCTCCACCATCTAAGGACACATCATGGTGGATTGAAGAAGTAAAGGCTGCTATTAAAATTAAAAGGGATTCTTATAAAGATTTGAAGAAAAGTAGAGATGTGGAGAGATTTGAGAAGTATAAAATGGCTAAAAAGGAAGTTAAGAAAGTTGTTCGGGAAGCTAAATCTAAGGTCTACAAGGAGGTGTACGAGAAATTAGACACTAAAGAGGTTGAAAATGATATATGCTGGATTGCTCAGATGCGGGATAGGAAGACCAGAGACTTATGTGCGATGAAGTGTGTCAAAAATGAAAATCAGAAGGTTTTAGTTCGAGATGAGGATATCAAGAAAAGGTGGAGAGATTATTTTAACAAATTGTTCAATGAGAGCTTTACTAAGAATTTGGATGGACTTGTCATTCAATCTCAAGATATAAACCGTGATTTCATGCGTAAAATAAGACTACCTGAGGTTAAAGAAGGTTTGAATAGAATGAGTTTAAGAAAAGCGGTTGGTCCTGACGGGATTCCTATCGAGGTTTGGAGATACTTAGGAGAAATAGGTGTTAAATGGCTGACAGATCTGTTTAATAAGATTTGGCAGACAAAAAAGATGACAAATGAATGGAGGAAAAGTATCCTTGTACCTATCTACAAGAACAAGGGTGACATTCAAAGTTGCTCAAACTACCATGGAATAAAACTTATGTGTCACACCATGAAACTTTGGGAGAGAGTGATTGAACACAGGCTAAGAAAGGATATTAAGATAACAGAGAACCAGTTTGGGTTCATGCCTGGACGATCGACGACAGAGCCTATTCATTTGCTTCGTCAACTTGTCGAGCATTTTCGAGAGAGGAGAAGAGATTTGCATATGATATTTATTGATTTAGAGAAAGCGTACGACAAGGTACCTAGAGAGGTATTATGGGGGACAATGATGAAGAAGCGGGTCCCCGTCAAGTATATTGACATAATCAAGGATATGTATGATGGAGTAGTGGCAAATGTCAGAACTTCCGGTGGCCTAACGAGTGATTTTTCGATTACAATTGGTTTACATCAAGGATCTGCATTAAGTCCATTCATGTTTACCATCATGATGGATGAGCTTACTAGAACTATCCAAGACGAGGTACATTGGTGTATGCTATTCACTGATGATATTATTCTAGTAAATGAGACGAAAGCAGGGGTTAATGCCAAATTGGAATTATGGAGGCAAACATTGGAATCTCGGGGGTTCAGATTGAGCAGATCCAAGACAGTATATATGCATTGAAAATTTAGTAAATGGATAAGTCAAAACCATATTGGTATAACATTGGAAGGGCAAGAGATATCACCGAGCGATCAGTTTAGATATCTAGGTTCCATCATCTAAAAGGATGGGGAGATCGATAGTGATGTTAATCAAAGGATCCAAGCTGGTTGGTTGAAATGGAGGAGTGCAACAGGGATTTTGTGTGATCGTAACTTTCCGTTAAAATTGAAAGGGAAGTTTTATCGGGGCGCTATTCGGCCTGCCTTATTATATGGTAAAGAATGATGGGCTCCTAAGAAGCATCATACACAGAAGATGCACGTAGTGGAGATGTGCATGCTTCGTTGGATGTGCGGTAACACTAGAAAAGATATGGTGTGAAATGTGGATATTTGTGCAAAAGTTGGTGTAGCACCTGTGGAGGAGAAGATGCGGGAAAACCGGCTAAGATGGTTTGGTCATGTGCGACGCAGATCTATGGAAGCACCGGTTCGACGAATAGATACTCTCGATATGGGGGATGGCAAAAGGGCAAAAGGGAGACCGAAGAAAACATGGATAGAGGTGATACGAAACGATATGGTTGCCAAAGGCCTCAATGAAAGTATATTGTTCGATAGGAGTGAGTGGAGGCGGAGGATTCATGTGCTAGACCCGGCGTGATTCTCATGTTGGTTCATGTAGCCTACCCCATATGCTTGGGATAAAAGGCTCGGTTGTTGTTGTTGTTGTTGGGGGTTGATGAGTTTTAGACTTGAAAATAGATGAAAAATTGAAATATAAATTTGGTAATTTAAGTTTAGAGTTGAAGATATAAGGATTATAGATAATCGATGAATTTACTTGTTAGATTAATTTATGGATTATATGATTATGTTAGATGAATTTAGGGTAAAATGTATTATAGTTAATATTTAAGGGGTGCACGTGCGCATGTGTGTTTGTGAGTATGTGTAAATATGTGTTCATGCGAACGTATGTGAGCGAGAGAGAGAGAGTGTGTGTCTGTGTGTGCGCGCGCGTGAGCGAGTGTATGTATGAGTGTTTGAGTGCGCGCGTATGTGTGAGTGTGTGAGAGTGCATTGTAGGGAGTTTTTCGTTACCCCATTGAGATGGGAATACGCGCATGCTTTTCGGGCGCATTACAGATTCCCCCTGCCTAGGGTAGACTGGGGTTTATTGATTGTGGGGATTCGAATCTCCGGCAGCCGCGGACTAAGCTGTCGTTAATTACCCCTCGCCTTTGGAGCGAGAGAACCTCCGATTGACGGGTCAACTATTCATGCGAACTCAATGTGCAGTGGGCATGTTTTGAAAAGGGAGTTATGGATATATCGGGGCCCCGCAGAGTTTTTACGGGGGTCCCGCTACTCGGATAGCGGGCTGGGGGTCAAGGGGGCTAGCAGCCCCCTTGCGGGGTGCTGGGCAGCGCCCCGTTAGAAAAAAATTTCTAACGGGGGAGGTATATTTAGTGTGGAGTATGTGTGTCTATATATATATATATGGACGGGAAAGGTCTCTAAGACGCGTGTGTGGCACGTGGGGCATAGTGCCCGGGGTCACGTGCGCGCACATGGGCACTTTAGGGCCCGGGGTCACGTGCGCGCACGTGACCATTGGGCGCCCCAGCGCCTGGGGTCACATGGCGCACACGTGACCATTGGGCGCCCCAGCGCCCGAGGTCACGTGGCCCACACGTGACCATTGGGCGCCTCGGCGCCCCGGGGTCATGTGGGCCCACGTGACCGATGGGCGCCTCAGCGCCCGGGGTCACGTGGGCACACGTGACCAAAGGGCGCCTTGGCGCCCACGTGGCACACACGTGACCATTAGGCGCCTTAGCGCCCAATGTCACGTAGGCACACGTGACCTATGGGCGCCTTGGCGCCCCGGGGTCACGTGGCACACACGTGACCGCGGGAAGCACCCGCGGGAAGGGGCCTAGCCCTTAGGCTGGAGAGTTGAACTCCCAAAGGGGATTTTTGGAGTTAAACTCCTAGCAGAAATTTAATTTATGGAGTTAAACTCCAACAGATCTATAAAGGAGTTAAACTCCTAGCAATCTTTGGCTTTTCTTTTGAGCCTTGGATCTGTCCAAAGTTAGATTTTTGGAGATGGGTCTTCTTCTTCCTGCTCTTGATCGGCGGGATCTTAGAGAAAAGGGTGTGAGACTTAAAAGTCTCCCCTTTTCGAGATCTGACTGGAGATCCGAGCTCCCCTTTGTGGGTTTTGTGGTGAAAAACTATTTATTTTTGTGAAATGAAGAGTTAAACTCTTGATTTAGCTCAAAAAAAGAAGAAGGTTTTAGAACCTTGAGGAAGCAGGAAGATCACAGATTTTTGATTCTTTTTTTGGGTGAGAAAAAAAGTTGTTGGGATATTTTCATTATCTTGGCCTTTATAGGCTTTACACATTACATATAGCCCCTTGGGCTTTACAAAATGGCATTTTGCCTATCCATGGCTCATGTGCCATTTCTTTTTGTACATAAGCCATGGGCTTTACAAAAATTTGGCTTTATGCCCATTTTCCTTACATTTATTCATAAAATAAAATAAAAGAAATACAACAAAATTATTTATTACAAATTTTTTATCTTGGCATGGGGGGAGGCCGGTCGCTCCGTGTTCGGGCTCGACCTGTGCATTGGCCCACTTGACTTGGGCTTGGGCCCACTTGGCTTGGGGTTGACTTTGATTTTGACTTGGTCAACCGGGGTGCAAATTTCGACCCCAACATGTATGTGTGTGCGCGTGCGCGTCCACATATGAAATATTTCAAATATATATTCATCCTAAGTTCTAGCTTGTATTTTGTAAATTTAATAATTTGATATTCTTTATTTTGTAAATTTAATAATTTGATATCTTATTGCTTAGAATTTTTGATTGGAGCATAATTTATAAACTATATCAAAATAAAAATCAAATCCTTTAATACCAATTAAACTATAGTAGATGCATAAATCAAAACTAAAATCAAATTGATTAAGAAAAATTAACACTGATTAATCTATAACATTAATTATATTAATTAAGACCAGATAATTCTGAACCGAGACCCTGATTAAAAAACGATTAAATAGAAAGTTAAGGGATACCCTAAAATTTTGATTAGAAACGTAACTAGGGTTTTCTGTTTTCATTTAATTAGTAAGTTTAAGATCGAAAGGTTTTAAACTTATTTAGGATCGACATATAGTTTTCCGTCTGACAATTGGTGTATGTCAAATCTTTTCCCCGTCGAAATGATAGGATCACATTATATGTTTGTTGGAGTTAAGCGTCATGTTCAATTTTTTCAAACATATGTGTAATATTTGACGAGGGGATTTGATATACAATAATTGTCATATTTGTCTAGTTTGGACATGTTACGAATGCAACAACACTCACATCTTACATCCTCCTGTATTTTCGTCCATTTCGAGAAGTTTCGACAGCGCTTTCCACTTGTTCCCTGTGTACAGATTTATGTACGAACACGGGGAACATGGGTAAAGTTTTGCCGAAATTTTCTCGAAATGGACGAAAAACAGGAGGATGTGAGATGCGAGTGTTGCATTCGTAATGGGAATTAGGACCTTTATCCTTGACAACCGTGAAACTAATTATTCGTCCCGACCTTTTGCCCTGAGTACTTACGACAATCTTAAATGACTTTAAATACTTTGATGCGTCCACTGTAGGGTTCCTAAGCACAACAGCAAGGTTTCGGGTGGCATCATCCATGCCAAATTAAAAATTTGCCATGCTAAAAGAACCCTAACCTAGGATGTTTAACTAGAGAATCATATGAAAACGAAATGTAAACAACTTTACAACTAAGTGGATGCAGAATACAACCTTTATAGACCGGTCCTTCACTTCAAATGCTCCGTGTAGAAGTCCCTTCGCTGCGAGTGATGATCTCTCGAAATCTTGAGAGGATCCACAAGGTGAAAGATGAAAACTTGCTCGAAGTCTTCGAGGCCGAAGATGATCTACGTCAAAGAGACTCAAGCTCATGCTATCTCTTCACTAAATTAGGGTTTGGTGAAGCAAACACCCTAAACTAAATGGCTAATAGTAGAGGATGATGAAGTAGGAAATGGGCTCTCTTTAGTTTTCTTTTTCTCACAATTTTTCATCACATAGAAAAAGCTAGCAAGCTTTCATGAGGAAGAAGAAGATGAAGTAATGAATGAATAAAACTTATGAGGTTAGAAATGCAATCATGGTGAGTTATGTCATGCCTTAACCCTTGTAGAGAATAAACCATGGTGTGTGGTTAATGGTTGGGTTAATAAATATCTTTAAGTAAAACAAAAGAAGTGGACTTAGTCAATGTTCTACTAGCTTCTATTCAAGCTCAACCATGATAAAATCCACTAATTTTGAATTACTTAATAAATAAATATAAAACCCTAACATTAACCTAGCATGGTGTGAGTCTCATACATACATGTTGCATGTGTAACCTAGTATGTCACAATGATATATATCACATATATATTATTTGTGAACAAAAGAAAATAATATAATTAACATATATCACATATATATCAATATATCATCAAGTGAGAAAAAGTAATGCTTAAGTGAGCTAATATTAGTTAATATAATTTAATATATCAAATATATAATTCTATATTAAATTATTAAATCGACACTTGATTTAATAATCCGGCTATATCACATATAACCGACTAATATCTAATGCAACAACTTATCGAATCAACACTTGATCCGATAACCCGGCTATATCACATATAACCGACCAATGTCACAAGTCGCGAGAATAGAATGCGGTATCACATACGCGCATTAATCTCGGTCCCGCACATATCACATATGTGCTCCTACTCCGTTTCGCATGAACCAGGAAAGCTCTGTGTATGACTCTAAAGACTCGTCAATACGCCGGCAGTAGGTGATGATCATATCAAACACCCATAAGCTGCAAGCGGTCTGCTAAACGTAACGGCCACCCGGGTATTGAGCGATCAAAAGATCAACAAGGAAGCCTGCTCATACTCCTGCGAGTCCAATCAGTAACACTACCGTACAGTCCGGTCTCTTCGTCTGATATGTCGCATATCCAGTCTAGGGGTGGTGAACGTCAGACCCCAGTAACCGATAAATCGTGCCGATGTGAAGCTCATAACGAGTCGAGAAACTACTGATAACACTTACCAGTAGATCTCCATATCAGCCCTGGCCAGGGACTTTCTATTATAGCCAATCGAGTACAACGCAACATCAACCCCCAATACCGAGAGAGACGAAATCCCTCCTATCGCTCATTGCCTCCATGTGATTCGGGACTGTACCCAAAAGCCACCATTTTGCACGTTCTCTTGAACGTGGTAAGGTGGAAATCAAAGCACGGTGGGAATCACATAAGACTCTATAACGATCTCGGGTTTACAGACTAACATGTACCAGTATCACCAGAGAACTGCTATCTGATGATAGGTATAATACCAACTAGGAGTTCTCGGCGAGTCCGTTCAGTGTACCCAGTCTCCACTGAGCACCCGTATACCATCTTTGATGTCAAACACCAATGGATGTGGGATCATCCATCGCCCATCATATGGGTCAAGAAGCGTATACACTAGTCTACTCTGGAGTATCGATGCCCTGTCTCGATACACCCTTGACTAGGAACAATTATAGGATGTACTTGTGGACTACCCTGGCCCCACTAGTATGATCTCCATCATAGTCCTAGTAGTCAAGTACACATCCTAAGGGCTTTATCAACATGTGAGAGCAAGACAGTAACACAATACAAGTCAACATGTTAAGACAAAGAGCAACCAGATAGCATACTCTCACATCGAGCAAGAAAGTCCTCTCTATATATATCCAAGCATCCACTATAATATACATCATATGTATAATGATGGCCTCTAGGGTATATACATAACTAACATCCACATCATGAAATCTAATTTAAAACTTGAAAATTTATTTAATGATGAGCTTGTAATAAACTCAAAAGATATGTTAAACTTATATTATTATCTGTGTTATAACAGATGAGAATTCTTCAGCATAAATCGTTTATGCATATGGAGAAAAAAGATAAGTATAGTTAGAGAGACACCCAAAGATGGGCTTAAAGCCTTTTTAGTGTAGGGTTCCTGGGCACACTAATGAGGTCTTACAAGGCATCAACCATGCCAATTTCAAATTTTACAAGTGCCGAGAAACCCTAATATGGATCGTTAACTAGAGAATAGGCGAAAACTACAACTAGTAAACTGCTTTACTAATAAGTGAACGGAAATACAACCTTTGTAGATCCGGTCCTCCACCTCCATAGCTCCGTGATGAAGTCCCTCCGCTGTACCCATCGGATCCCGGACTCTCGCGGTGGTTTCATCGAAGAAATGATCGGGCTAGGTCGTCGACTTCGATACCGAAGATGATCTACGTCGAGGCAACACAAGATCAAGCTCCCACTCCACCAAGTCATGAAACATGTGAAGAAAACACCCTATACTACTTGGCAAGAGGTAGAGGATGAAGAAATAGGAAGTGGGTTCACTTTAGAATTATATTTCTCACTCTTTTTCTCAAGTTGCCATTAATGGTAGCAAACTTTTCTTCATTCTTGAAGAAGAAGAAGAAGAAGAAAAGAATTATCATAAGAATAAAAAGAATTATCTTATCATATAGCAACCATAGTTAGGTGTAGAGAATTAACTAAGGTTAGGTTGAATGGTTAGGGTTAAGTATGAAACAAAAATGGTGGACTTATTCAAAGCTTCATGAAGCTTCAACTAGAAAACAAATCAAGCCACCATTTCTCTTTATCTTTCAAAAAATGAATAAATAAATAAATGAATAGATAAGTAAATCAAAACTCTAACCATTAACATAACCATGGTTTAATTCTTTACATAAACCCAAGTTTGCATGTATCATCAAACATGATACAAACAAGTGCACAAAAGTATATCACATATACAACTTGTGTACAACAAGTGAGAAAATCCATCTAAAGTGAACAATATTAGTCAATGTAAAGTAATATATCTAATATATAATTATACATTAAATCATTAAATTAATACTTGATTTAACGATTCGGTCATATCACATATAACCGACTAATATCTATAATAACAACTTATCGAATCAACACTTGATCTGATAACCCGGCTATATCACATATAACCGATCAATGTCACAAATCGCGAGAATCGAATACAGTATCACATACTGGTATCATTCTCGGTCCCGCACATATCTCATATGCGCTCCTATTTCGTTTCGCTTGAGCCAGGAAACCTCTGTGTAGGACTCTAAAGACTCGTCAATACGCCGGCAGCAGGTGATGATCATATCAAACACCCACAAGCCGTAAGCGGTCTGCTAAACTTAACGGCCACCCGGGTATTGAGCGATCAGAAGATCGACGAGCAAGCCCACTCACACTCCTATGAATCCAACCAGTAACACTTACCGTACAGTCCGGTCTGATCGTTTGATATGTCGCATATCTCGCCTAGGAGTGGTAAACGTCAGACCCCAGTAGCTCGATAAGTCGTGTCGATATGAGGTCTATAACAGTTTCTACTGGTAACACTTACCAGTAAATCTCAGCAACCCTGGCCAGGGATTTCCGGTTATAGCCAATCGAACACAGCGCAACATCAACTCCCAATACCGGGAGAGACGAATCCCCTCCTATCGCTCATTGCCTCCATGTGACTCGGGACTGTACCCAAAAACCACCGTTTTGCACGCCCTCTTGGACGTGGTAAGGTGGAAATCAAAGCACAGTGGGAATCACACAAGACTCTATGACGATCTCGGGTCTACAGACTAACCTGTACCAGTGTCACCAGAGAACTGCCATCTGACGTGAGGTATAATACCATCTGGGAGTTCTCGGCGAGTCCGTCCAGTGTACCCAGTCCCCACTGAGCACCCGTATATCATCTCTGATGTCAAACACCAATGGATATGGGATCATCCATCGCCCATCTGTATGGGTCGAGAAGGTATACGCTAGTCTACTCTGGTATATCGATGCCCCGTCTCGATACACCCACGACTAGGGACCTTGAAGGATGTACTTATGGACTATCATGTCCCCACTAGTATGATCCGCATCATAGTCCAGGTAGTAAAGTACACATCCTAAGGGCTTTACCAACATGTAACAGAGAGACAATTAGTGTACACGTTAAGGTAAAGAGCAACCAGATAGCATACTATCATGTCGAGCAAGAAAGTCCTCCCTATATATGTCCAAGCATCCACTACAATATGCATCCTATGTATAGTAATGGCCTCTAGGGCATACATATAACTAACAATCTCCCTCTTGCACTAGGGCCATCTGTAGCAGTGGTTGTAGTATCTCATACTCAACCACCCCATAAAAGTCTCTCTCTGGGAAAAGGCCTTTGTGAGTGGATCCGCCGTGTTGTCCTCTGAGTCAACTCTCCTTACCTCGATCACCCTGGAGATCAACTATCTCCATGATCAGGTGACACTGCCTTAGAATATATCTGGATCACTGATGGGACGGACGTTCCTTGGCATAAGCCACAACTCCATTGTCACACAATGGGAGGAACTAAGTTCATCTCATGAACTAATATACACCCAGACAGCCTCTTTGGTAGCATCTTAAGTAGCGATATATCCAGCCTTAATCGTCTAGTATGCCACGGTATCTAGCTTGGAACTCTTCCAACATACCGTCCCTTTACTGAGGGTAAAGACAATGCCTGTGACTGACATTCAGTCGTCCTTATCACCCTGGAACCTTTCCAGTGATTCTTCCCAGGATCGATTGATACCATCTCACTACATCTAGTGAGTATCCTAACATCCAATTACATCTATCTCATAGATGAAAACTCAGGATTTAGGAGGTATCACTTTGATCCTATATGGAGAATCATTGTGATAAGCGGAGATTGATCGAGCGTAGCATAGGAAACTCCTTCCCTATCAAGAGTATGTCATCCACGTACTCTATGAGGATCGTCACCATACTCCCTACTACCTTTTTGTTTATACAAGGTTCATCTACCATTTTGATGATGTCAAACTCTTTGACTACTTCATCAAAACAGACGTTCCAACTCCGCGATACCTGCTTTATCCTATAAAGCAACTTGTGCACATTTCCGCTGCTCCCACTGTTTACGAAGCCCTCTGGCTGTGTACTTATTGACGCCCTTTTCTAAAACATCATTTAGAAAAGCTGTCATGACACCCAACCACCAGATATCGTAGTCATGGTATGTAGCCGTGGCAAGTAGGATCTGGATGGACTTAAGCATAGGCCCCAGAAAAGGTTTCATCATTATCCACGCCTGGTTGATGACGAAAACCTTTAACAAGTCTAGCTTTGAAAGTCTCAACTTTTCCATCTACACCAAGTAATCTTCTCAAGATATACTTGCTCCTGATGGGGATTTAACCCTTCAGATAAAGCAACCAAAGTCCATACTTTGTTGGTGTATAAGGATTCCATCTCAGATCGCTAAGCATCCAGCCATTCTTACAGAGTCCCACTCCTGATGGCCAGCTCGAAACTAGTTGGGTCATCATCTCATGATGCAATCCTCGCTCCCACTGTCATAGAGAAACCGAAGTATCTCTCAGGTGGGTGAGGAACCCTACTAGATCGACGGAGAGGCAAAAGTTCGTTGGTAATAATTGAATCCTTTGGTTTTACCAAATCATCAGCTGCAGTTTGTATAGCTGGAACATTTGCAGTTCTACATAACAGACCTTGCCTCGATCTTGTCCGGATTTTGTTTTTAGACATAGGCCGGACAATCCCAAATCTTAACTAACTTAAGAGATGGGCTCTTTCCTTATCATATCAAATATGAAGTGGTAGGCAACTGATTTGATTTGAACCCTATTCAATAGGTATGCAGCTTCTCAAGTGCATAACTCCCAAAAAGGAAATATGTAACTCAGTAGTACTCATCATAGAGCACACCTTATCATATAGGGTGTGATTGCTCCGCCCCGATATACCATCGTGCTATGGTGTATACGGAGGAGTAATGCTGAGAGAGAATCTCATTCTCCTTTAGAAAAGTCCAAGAATTCCATGCTCAAGTATTTTCCTCTTTGATCTCATCAAAGGACATAATACTTATACCCGTATTGGTTCTCTACTTCTAACTTATATTCTGTGAATATCTCAAAAGGTTCGGACTTGTGTTTCAACAAGAATATATGTCTGAATCTAAAGAGATCATCAGAGAATGTAATGAGTACAAAGAACCAGTCTTGGCATGTGTAGACATGGGACCTACATATATCAACATGTATCGTCCTAAGAGTTTACCAACTCTTTCTCTTTTACCAATAAACAGAGCTGTGGCCATCTTATCTCTGTGACATGACTGGCAAGTTTCATAAGATGTAAATTCAAACTGATTTAAATATGCATCTATATGTAACTTCAGCTAGTCGGGTCGCATTGATATGACCTAGTCTACAATACCTTAAGAAGAATTCGTTCATTTCTGAACTCTTCCTCTTGTGTGTGTTCTGTATATTAAGAACTGTAGTTTGATTTAGAACATCAATGCTTTTAGATAACGTGCCTGAACCGATCAACTTTTGATATAGGAAATGTTCAAAACATTATCCAGCAATACAAAATTATATCCTTTCTTTACTAATAAAGAGACTGAGATGATTTTGTATATCAGGTTCGGTATCTAATAACATTCGTTCAGAATCAATGTATTGGTAATACAGGGTGACAGTGACCAACAGACTTGGCTGCAACACTTGCCCCGTTTTCTGCCTCATGAAACTTATCACCCGTTCTCAGTTCTCTACCTTTCTGTAGCCCTATGTAACATATTACATATGCGGGATCCTGATCCGGTATCACATACCCAGGACGTAAAGAATACTGAGAAACAGTTCTGTATAATGAACACACCCGAAAATGATGCATCAACATGCACTCTCTTCGTTTGGGCGGCACGGGAATTCTGGTATTCCCCTATTTCCTGCTCTGTCTTATAACAATTATAAGTTGGAGCGGGACCAACGTTCCCCAGCACAGTATAACAAGCGGGTTCGGTCAAATATCCGTATTATTATCTTGATTAAGGCGTGATATGGTCGCTACCTGGAGAGAGAGAGAAGAAAACACTCAGCGTGCACTCTTGCAAGATCAGATTGGTTATTATTTTATCTAATCAGGATGGCTCCCACTGTTTTTATCAAATCTTCCTTCAAACCCTAAAAGGAAAGACTAGCCGGGATTAATTACACACTACAAGTTCGCCAATCTTTCGGCCAGGCCAGTGTCGGTACTTTGAGGGAGGTCCCCCGTGCTTTCGCACGAACCTAATTAATGTAAACCTCGTTTTCCCAGAGGCGTAACCCCGTTGACACCTTTCTAGACACCTACTTGATCGGCTAATTGTAATGTGTAAAACTCTTCCAGGAGTAACAATTACTCGCAGCGGGTATCGGGATCCAACTATCTCATAGAAGGTATGCAATCTTATTGCAAATTTCAACGCTTAAAATTCCCGATAATTTTGCCCCTGGCGTCCTATGACCTTGACGCAGGCCAACAAACCATAGTACGCTAGTCAAGTTCAACCCGTCATTTCCTGATTGAATTAAACCCACCCGCACGACCCTTGACGCAGGCCAACAAAGTCGCACGACTACCCTAATCCAATCTGCATCATATGCATAAGCAGATAAATACTAGTTAGCTACCGCACACTACGCCTTGACGCAGGCCAACAAACGTAGCACGAATACTAACTACCACTTATCTGAAATGACGGAGGGCTACGACAGGTTTTTCTGAAAACCTATTGCGTAATGAACTTGATATCGTTGTAGAATCAAATGATTTTAAAATGGAGTATTTTTTAGGCTTTTCTAGTTTTGCTAAAGGGGTCACTCCCGGTGAAGGGATCGTCGGCCCTTTCCTCGTCGAATGAGGTGCGTGATATATCATATATATCAATGTGCAAAGAAGAAACTATAGAAGTTATCAAAAGACAAACCGAGTGTGTAGCATCTGCCAGTTATTGCTAAAGGGGTCACTCCCGGTGAAGGGATCGTCGGCCCTTTCCTCATCGAATAAGGTGCAGGATATATCATAAATACCGCTGTGCAAAGCAAGAACTGTAGCTACCTGTTTTATTTTTAGAAATTCGATTCCACAACAGCTTAGGTTTCTTTTCTTTCATTAATCACATTAATGAAGTCCCATCATTTAAGTACCTAAACATCACAGATAAATACGACGTACACTTATGCCATCCGCATTCGCCTCGATGTCCCCTCATGCACCGTTAGGTTAGGTAACTAACGGCAGAGCAGGGCAGGGCTAGCGCAGGTGTAAAACATAAGTAACGCCTATATAATATATCATATATACTATATACTGTATCTATCACAAAACATCACATGATCACATCACAGATATCGCAGCAGAAGAATCATATGAAACATTGGATATACTAGGACGTCCGTGTTTTCAATACGAGCCAGTATAAAACACGGATTCCACGGTCGCGATGAATAGCCAAACCCATACCCCTAGACCCCTACGAGAGCGGCAAGCAACCCTACCAATTCTAGAGTTAGGAGACCCGGACTCGACTTCTCGAGTTGGTCTCCCACTGGACTCCAGAACCCGGTTACTTGTGCTCCCCTCCTTGGGTCTATCCTAGTGCGAAAAAGTAAATAATATACAAAGGGTGACATCTTCCGCAACCTGGAAGTGCCCCAATAAAAGAATATTACATACAAGTTTTTACATGAATGAAAAAGAAAAACACTCATCTCACATAAAAAACCCCGGCTATTCAAACACGACGATCCAATATAACATATCCAGCAACACATAACATCACATGTCATCAACGTAAGTAAACATGCGTATCCCAATTGTCGTTGACATATAGCAACGAAACCGGCGATATCACATATTACACTTACGGTCACAGAAAAGAAAGTGTAAAACTACAACAGTTGGAATCCGCAAGCTCTTTAGACATCGCATGCCTAAACAAATGAATTTCTTAGACATCGCATGCCTAACAATTATAAACCCCGCATTTTAGTCTCATTATCGAAAACTCTTTTCAATATCAAGTCGGGCAATTCAACAAGATTCCCGACATCCTGATCGAATGCTCGTCGCAAACTTCAGTAGACGGCCGCACCCCCGATGCCGTCGACGAAGTGCACCAAGGCGGAACACCGCTGCCGCGAGCACCCGAACGGATGCTTTCAGCGACGGGGTTCTCCTACAGTCACTTGGTCGGGGCTAAGGGGTGTAGCTGTCTATTAAGTTTATCGGCGAATATCCGCGTACGCTACGTGATTGCGACGGAGTTTTGATCACATCAAAATTCCGTGGCAACCGATCAAGTGAGACTAAACTGCTATATTTATAACATTCAAATCAGTTATCTTATAACTACATATGGATTTCAATTATTGTATCCCATTCCAGATAAATAGAAAATGTTAAACTTTCTGATCGAACATTCAAACACCCAAGTTTTCCCGAAATCAAATCAACACATGAAATAGGTTTAAAAACATCCAGTTCATGCCTCAGTACCAACGGTCCAGCTGTAGAAGGGTCAAGCCAACGCCTCACATGTGGCACGCCGTACTGCCCCAAACCCAAAGGTTCAAAGGGCAGTTCAAGACGGTCACATAATAGAGTTAAGTTTTGTTGTCTTCTAGAGGGTCCATCGCGTTACTTGCACTACTTAGAACGTTATTAAACCACGGAAAGATCCAACACTTGGAAATTTCCCGACAGGGGGAAAAGTGGGTATTTATATCCGGTCGAACTTTTTAACATATTCAAAAATTACCCGGAAAGACACATAGACAAAGTCTGATAATTCGATCGAATCTACGAACTCCCAATACAACCCAGAAAACTCAACTCTTGAGTAAATATTAAAAATTCCCAGAGAACTCAGCACCTGAAGAAACAAATTACTGTGCAAAAATGGAAGCCTAATCTCATAATTTGGCCGCGGAACCGCCGCAGAAGCCAAGCTTCTGCCGCGGTTCCGCCGCGCTTTAGCCGTATCAATTGGTCATTTTTGCACCGTAATTCTTAGAATTTCCTGCTGAATTTTTTAAGCATTTTTAATATGGAAAAAACCCAGTTTTGTAAAAATGTACAGAGAAGGGTCATTTTTAGGGTTTCGGGGTTCGATCGGAATTCTAACATCGTCTACGCTTCGCCTAAGGCTCTAGCTAGGCTCTGATACCACTGTAGGGTTCCTGGGCACACTAATGAGGTCTCACAAGGCATCAACCATACCAATTTCAAATTTTACAAGTGCCGAGAAACCCTAATACGGATCGTTAATTAGAGAATAGGCGAAAACTACAACTAGTAAACTGCTTTACTAATAAGTGAACGGAAATACAACCTTTGTAGATCCGGTCCTCCACCTCCATAGCTCCGTGATGAAGTCCCTCCGCTGTACCCATCGGATCCCGGACTCTCGCGGTGGTTTCATCGAAGAAATGATCGGGCTAGGTCGTCGACTTCGATGCCGAAGATGATCTACGTCGAGGCAACACAAGATCAAGCTCCCACTCCACCAAGTCATGAAACTTGTGAAGAAAACACCCTATACTACTTGGCAAGAGATAGAGGATGAAGAAATAGGAAGTGGATTCATTTTAGAATTAGATTTCTCACTCTTTTTCTCAAGTTGCCATTAATGGTAGCAAGCTTTTCTTCATTCTTGAAGAAGAAGAAGAAGAAGAAGAAGAAAAGAATTATCATAAGAATAAAAAGAATTATCTTATCATATAGCAACCATAGTTAGGTGTAGAGAATTAACTAATGTTAGGTTGAATAGTTAGGGTTAAGTATGAAACAAAAATGGTGGACTTATTCAAAGCTTCATGAAGCTTCAACTAGAAAACAAATCAAGCCACCATTTCTCTTTATCTTTCAAAAAATGAATAAATAAATAAATGAATAGATAAGTAAATCAAAATCCTAACCATTAACATAACCATGGTTTAATTCTTTACACAAACCCAAGTTTGCATGTATCATCAAACATGATACAAACAAGTGCACAAAAGTATATCACATATACAACTTGTGTACAACAAGTGAGAAAATCCATCTAAAGTGAACAATATTAGTCAATGTAAAGTAATATATCTAATATATAATTATACATTAAATCATTAAATCAATACTTGATTTAACGATCCGGTCATATCACATATAACCGACTAATATCTATAGTAACAACTTATCGAATCAACACTTGATCCGATAACCCGGCTATATCACATATAACCGATCAATGTCACAAATCGCGAGAATCAAATACAGTATCACATACTGGTATCATTCTCGGTCCCGCACATATCTCATATGCGCTCCTATTTCGTTTCGCTTGAGCCAAGAAACCTCTGTGTAGGACTCTAAAGACTCGTCAATACGCCGGCAGCAGGTGATGATCATATCAAACACCTACAAGCCGCAAGCGGTCTGCTAAACGTAACGGCCACCCGGGTATTGAGCGATCAGAAGATCGACGAGCAAGCCCGCTCACACTCCTGTGAATCCAACCAGTAACACTTACCGTACAGTCCGGTCTGATCGTCTGATATGTCACATATCTCGCCTAGGGGTGGTAAACGTCAGACCCCAGTAGATCGATAAGTCGTGTCGATATGAGGTCTATAACAGTTCGAGAAACTACTGGTAACACTTACCAGTAAATCTCAGCAACCCTGGCCAGGGATTTCCGGTTATAGCCAATCGAACACAGCGCAACATCAACTCCCTATACCGGAAGAGACGAATCCCTTCCTATCGCTCATTGCCTCCATGTGACTTGGGACTGTACCCAGAAACCACCGTTTTGCACGCCCTCTTGGACGTGGTAAGGTGGAAATCAAAGCACAGTGGGAATCACACAAGACTCTATGACGATCTCGGGTCTACAGACTAACCTGTACCAGTGTCACCAGAGAACTGCCATCTGACGTGAGGTATAATACCATCTGGGAGTTCTCGGCGAGTCCGTCCAGTGTACCCAGTCCCCACTGAGCACCCGTATATCATCTCTGATGTCAAACACCAATGGATATGGGATCATCCATCGCCCATCTGTATGGGTCGAGAAGGTATACGCTAGTCTACTCTGGTATATCGATGCCCCGTCTCGATATACCCACGACTAGGGACCTTGAAGGATGTACTTATGGACTACCATGTCCCCACTAGTATGATCCGCATCATAGTTCAGGTAGTCAAGTACACATCCTAAGGGCTTTACCAACATGTAACAGAGAGACAATTAGTGTACACGTTAAGGTAAAGAGCAACCAGATAGCATACTATCATATCGAGCAAGAAAGTCCTCCCTATATATGTCCAAGCATCCACTACAATATACATCCTATGTATAGTAATGGCCTCTAGGGCATACATATAACTAACATTTAGATCACGCAGAGATGAACCTAAAGCATAGCCGAGACGGACTCTTGTTCTGTCCTTGTAAGAAATGTAAGAATAGAGCCTGTTTTCGACGTGAA
Organism: Agapanthus africanus; assembly: GCA_030015575.1. Classification (NCBI taxonomy): domain Eukaryota; kingdom Viridiplantae; phylum Streptophyta; class Magnoliopsida; order Asparagales; family Amaryllidaceae; genus Agapanthus; species Agapanthus africanus. Next base: position 940,968,836 of record CM057338.1, on the reverse strand, counting down.
GTGATAGAAGTACATGTGTTTGTAGAGGGTTTTGAACCGAACTACATACATTGAAATTATCATGGCGGGGGAATACGTGACGAGGAAACGAGGATGGATAGTGAGACCGCAGCTTCGCAAGCTGAATTGCCGATGGGTGACAGGATAGATGACACGCATGAGATGTTGGAAGATTTATTTGCTGGAGAGGAAATGAATGATGTTGAACCGTCTGAAGGAACCAGTGAATTAGAAGAATTACAGAAACTTCTGGAGAAAAATGACCAAGATCTGTACAAAGGCTGTACAGAATTTAGTAGGTTGTCATTTGTAATAAGGCTACTCCATCTAAAGATGATCAGCGGGATGGCTAATGAGCACTTTGACGTACTTCTTGATCTCCTATGCAAGGTGATTCCTGAAAGAAAGGAAAGTATTCCAGAGAATCATTACCAGGCAAAAAAGATTGTTAAGACACTTGGTTTCTCGTATGAGAAGATCAATGCATGTCCTAATGACTGTGTGCTGCATCGCAGGGATTACGCGTCTATCAATGAGTGTCCCACTTGCAACTTGTCTAGGTGGAAAAATGTTGTAACAACCCTAATTTTCTTATAAACTTTTTCCTATACAAATTTTTTTCAAAATATTTTTAAAAATCCACAAAGGGGTATTTTAGCCTGAGCATAAGATTTAGGTAATTATTTTTGTTTTTAATTATAAGCTACAAGAATGAAATAACTTCATTTTTAGTGTACAAGAAATTACTTTAAATTTAATGTATACTAGGAGTATTTATTCTTGCTGCTATCAGTTTAAGTAATTAAAAACCACAATAATTACAAGAAGGAGCTTGTAGCTCATTGGTAATACCTTGCACTGCTGAACCAAGCCACCGGAGTTCAAATCCCATGCCCCACATTATTTTTGTATTTATTTTGTTTTATTTTTTTTTGGAAGTCAACGGTAAAAAGGCCATAACTCCCAAAATATGTACTGGACAACAAAAAGTAAAAATACCAAGTTGTTCCTCAGGAAAACCCCCGGCCATTGGACCCTTGACTCGGCCCGACTCGGCGCCGCCGGCCGGCGACTCGGCCGACTCGGTCCGGCACCGCCGGCCGGACTTGGCCGGACGGCCGAGTCACCAACTGAGAAAAGTTGGCTCTTGACTTGGTCAACCCACTTGCAAACTTATTATACCTGGATCGGTTTTGATTTGGCCAATAAATCCCTTTTACGCCTAGGTTTAATGATTTTTAATGAATTTTTAATGTTTTTTATATTTTCTTTTAATATTTTTTATCCTAACCCTAACCCTAGCCTAGCCCTATATAAAGACCCCTACCCTCTACCATTTCACCTCACCACTCTAAGTCTACTCTCCCAAATTCTCGAGAACTCGGTACGAAGAGCGAGAAGCGAAGCGCTGCCGAAATCGACGACGGATTCCGGCGACCGGATCAGAACCTTCGCGACGTTTTCGACGAATCGACAACCACCACATCCCTTAGCTTCCTTAGCTTGTCCAAACCGTAAGTCCCACCTCTTCTATCTCTCTTTTCTATAAATGTAAAAATACGACTTTTTGGAACCCGACGGAAATCGGACAAACCGATTTCCGATTCGGCTTTTCTATAAATTTCCACTTGTCCCCTAATACATAATATCTACCCATATTCATGTTGACTATTAATCACCCATAAACCAATTTAAACAAACTTTTTCACATGAAATGATAGCATCTTTGCAAAACCGTATTCCTTTCATAAAAATACCATGAAGTTCATTTTTCTTAGTTTAATCAATTACCTCACTCCTAAATATGTTTATCTTGATCACTAAACTTGTAGAACCCAATTTGAATGAAATTTCACACATGAAATGATAACGTTTTCTAATACCGTATTCTTGCGCTTTAATACCTTCAAGTTTAACATAACATGTTTAACCTCTAATCTTCACTAAAACTTAAAATAAGTCACGAGATAATGACCTACCTCTACACACACTCAAATGTAACCCTAATTGATAAATATCAAAACATAGAATACGACAGTACAGGACTTTTCACTAAAATACCATAATCTTTATAACATTTATTTAAAGCTTTAAGTTGTAAACATTTCTAAATAAAATCTTTTATAAAAATGAAAGCACGATTGGTCATGGATATCGATCGTTTATCTAAACTGTCTTGTGGTGACTAGGCAAGTGTGTCTAAGGCTAGTGGTTTTTAATTAGGCCCACGACTGTGGTTCCTTCCCACTTACCTGGCACTTACCTGGCCGCAATTGACGGTGAAGAGGCGATTTGAGGCTTCTAATGACTCATCGTTTAGACCTTAGAAATAGGTTAGTTGGCTTAGGAAACCCTAATAACTAAAATACGGAAAACTAAACTCTTTTGCAAATAAATACCTTATATTTAAAAAACCGTTTTCCTAAATGAGAAGTGTTTATAAAACCTAAGCAAACTACCGCTACAACCCACTTTTGGGGAACCTGTTAGGGATAGTACGGTTCATCATGCACCTGCAGGCTAGTAGTGCGAGATTCAGACCTCCGCAAGCAGCATTCGGTCTCGAAAGGTTTAAAATACGACATTTAAGAAAAATGAGATTTTTGAAAATAAAATATTCATTTAAAAATTATCCAAGTGTTTATATATATAATTATCATTTAAACACCTATTTTATTATAATATAAAGTTTCCACATTTTCCTAAAAAAATTACAAGATTAAAATTTACATTAAAATACCATGAATTTCAGATAAAACAATTAATACTTTCATTAGGATATATTCACTAGAATAACACAAATAAAATTCACATTCATTATAACAATAAAAACGATTATTAAATACTTGAGGTGTATTTCAAAAACTATACAAAAGTACTTTTTACAGAAAACCCCCTCAAGTTTTACAAATTACTATAAGGCCCCTAACTAATATTGAACTTCAAATTATTTTTCTTTTAGTCTGACTAGGGTTAGAGTCTGACTATTCCTGACTAGAATATGATTCAAGTCAATCTATATTCTTTTATATTCCAATACAATTTGAATACATGAAACCCTGAATCCAGTTAACAATATATTCTTTTTGACTGAATCAAACCATGGATATTCATCCATTATCCTGATATTCCATTTTCCTGATTACACAGTTACAACATGTTTACTGATATCATGGTTTTGGTCAATCACTCAATTTACATATTCCAATACTACAATACTGTTAAAACACTACGGGGTTTAAGGGGTAGATTGGTACGGAAGGTATTAAAGGTGGCACGAGGTGGTCAGATTAAGACACCTAACCTGAATCGTATTGCTGTTGTACCGTGGCATAACGGTTCCTTGTACTTTCCTTTTACCCTGATCTCTAGCATATAGAGATCCCCCTCGTATACACTGGCATCCTTCTGTACCAAGCTACAAACAACAGCGTTAAACAATGTTCCATAATATTCAACAATATAATACTTTAGAAAATACTGTTACTCTGTCATTCTCATTCTTCTTATTCTTTGGGACTTACCGAGCGACCTGTTCGCTGACGACATTCTATTTCTTTCTTCTTTGAATGTCGTCAGGTGCGTTGGACCAAGCTGAGATCGAGCCCACCGGTGAAGATTTGGAGCAGTTCCAAGAAGACCCAGAGCTCTAGATAATTGTACCTTGTTCTTTCCAGTATTTTTCATTTCTGTTATGCCACTGTTTAGGCATTGCTTTTTCATTCCAGTTGTATTTTCATTTCATGCATTGTACAAAGAATGTTATTAATAAAAGTTGCTGTTATTTCAATATCATTTGTCTCTTGTGATTATTTTTTATTTCTTAGCTATGCTTAGCGTATGTACTTCTGAGTGCATACGTAGCGAACCTCGTCGCGTCCACTTCGCCGTACACTGGGAAGCGGGGCGTGACAGGTTTTGTTGGTGGCCCATGCAGGTCCCAGAGCTGTATGAATCCCTGTCATGCAGTTCTGGTCTGTGTGAACAACCTAAGCAATATAACACAAGAACCAGCAACTAAAACATTCTTTACAATTCATGATTCCTTGAATCTTGCAAATCTCTATTCCTTGAATCTTATCATTTTATGCATTTGAATCTGTCCTAATCCAAATTTTTCTTCAAGGTTATGGATTCCCCGAACAACACCAGCACCAACGTCAACAACATCCCTCCAACACTACCTCTCACACCAGCTATTCCTGCACCACCCACTGAGCAAACGATGCTATTTGAGGCAATCCGCAGTCTTCTCGAGGGACAGCAACAACTTTTGAACCGTCCTGAGACCGATGCACCGAGAGTAAAGAAATTCAGGGCTTTGCATCCAAAGCTGTTCTCTAGTAAAGGAAGTCCTCTTGAAGCGGAAGAATGGGCACAAAGTATCGAAGACGATCTGGCAGCAGCTCAAGTGCCAGACAACGCTTGGGTCCGTGTAGCAAAACTACAGCTCACGGATAATGCTCGCAATTGGTGGAAGGCGGAAGAAACCCGTCTGGTACAGCCGATTGAATGGAAGACATTTCGCAAGAAGTTCGACGCGAAATATTTCCCTGTGACTGCTAGGTTTGCAATGGAGCAGCAGTTTATTCATCTACAGCAAGGATCAATGTGGGACAAATCGGTAGATGAATACGACGCTGAGTTCACCATGTTGAGCCGATTCGCGGCACACCTGATACCGACGGACGAGATCAGAGCCCGTCGCTTTCAGCAAGGTTTGAACACAGAGATTAAGGCTGCTCTAGCCACAGGAAAGTTCTTGACTCACGAGGAAGCTCTAGAAGCTGCCCGCAGTTATGAGGCAGTGATAAAGGAGAGGGGCAGACCTCAGTCTGCGGGAGTCAAGCGCCCTGCCAACCAGATGGCAGGTGGAGCCTCTTCCAGGCCATCGTTTGAACCCAGGAGGACTGAAGAAATTTGCCATTACTGCCATAGAAAGGGACATTTGTGGAAGGACTGTAGGCGCGCAAAAGGCATGTGTCTAATTTGTGGCGCATCCAACCACGGCATTGGAAACTGTCCTTACAACAACAACTCATCTCACACATACACCAACCAACCGCAGCGGCCAACCCTTCAGGCTCCTGCAACTCGTCCTGCACTACCTGCTCCACCACCTGCACAGCCTACTCGCCAATTCCAACAGGTAATGAGAGACATGCCTAGAGGGCAGAGAAACAGACCTCAAAGGCAGAATGTGCCTCCAGCTAGAAGGAATATACCACGGCGACAGACCTTCACATTAGAAGCCATAGAAGCCGAGACTGTAGGTTAAGGTAACACCGGTAAGCCTTTTTTTTCACCATCGTATCACTTTTATTCGCCAAACTTTTTTGCACTGTTACACTTTTCTTTTACAAATTTCGAGGACGAAATTTTTATAAGAAGGGTAGAATGTAACAACCCTAATTTTCTTATACACTTTTTCCTATACAAATTTTTTTCAAAATATTTTTAAAAATCCACAAAGGGGTATTTTAGCCTGAGCACAAGATTTAGGTAATTATTTTTGTTTTTAATTACAAGCTATAAGAATGAAATAACTTCATTTTTAGTGTACAAGAAATTACTTTAAATTTAATGTATACTAGGAGTATTTATTCTTGCTGCTATCAGTTTAAGTAATTAAAAACCACAATAATTACAAGAAGGAGCTTGTAGCTCATTGGTAATACCTTGCACTGCTGAACCAAGCCACCGAAGTTCAAATCTCATGCCCCATATTATTTTTGTATTTATTTTGTTTTATTTTTTTTTGGAAGTCAACGGTAAAAAGGCCATAACTCCCAAAATATGTACTGGACAACAAAAAGTAAAAATACCAAGTTGTTCCTCAGGATAACCCCCGGCCATTGGACCCTTGACTCGGCCCGACTCGGTGCCGCCGGCCGGCGACTCGGCCGACTCGGTCCGGCGCCGCCGGCCGGACTTGGCCGGACGGCCGAGTCACCAACTGAGAAAAGTTGGCTCTTGACTTGGTCAACCCTCTTGCACAGTTATTATACCTGGATCGGTTTTGATTTGGCCAATAAATCCCTTTTGCTCCTAGGTTTAATGATTTTTAATGAATTTTTAATGTTTTTTATATTTTCTTTTAATATTTTTTATCCTAACCCTAACCCTAGCCTAGCCCTATATAAAGACCCCTGCCCTCTACTATTTCACCTCACCACTCTAAGTCTACTCTCCCAAATTCTCGAGAACTCGGTACGAAGAGCGAGAAGCGAAGCGCTGCCGAAATCGACGACGGATTCCGGCGACCGGATCAGAACCTTCGCGACGTTTTCGACGAATCGACAACCACCACATCCCTTAGCTTCCTTAGCTTGTCCAAACCGTAAGTCCCACCTCTTCTATCTCTCTTTTCTATAAATGTAAAAATACGACTTTTTGGAACCCGACGGAAATCGGACAAACCGATTTCCGATTCGGCTTTTCTATAAATTTCCACTTGTCTCCTAATACATAATATCTACCCATATTCATGTTGACTATTAATCACCCATAAACCAATTTAAACAAACTTTTTCACATGAAATGATAGCTTCTTTGCAAAACCATATTCCTTTCATAAAAATACCATGAAGTTCATTTTTCTTAGTTTAATCAATTACCTCACTCCTAAATATGTTTATCTTGATCACTAAACTTGTAGAACCCAATTTGAATGAAATTTCACACATGAAATGATAACGTTTTCTAATACCGTATTCTTGCGCTTTAATACCTTCAAGTTTAACATAACATGTTTAACCTCTAATCTTCACTAAAACTTAAAATAAGTCATGAGGTAATGACCTACCTCTACACACACTCAAATATAACCCTAATTGATAAATATCAAAACATAGAATACGACAGTACAGGACTTTTCACTAAAATACCATAATCTTTATAACCTTTATTTAAACCTTTAAGTTGTAAACATTTCTAAATAAAATCTTTTATAAAAATGAAAGCACGATTGGTCATGGACATCGATCGTTTATCTAAACTGTCTTGTGGTGACTAGGCAAGTGTGTCTAAGGCCAGTGGTTTTTAATTAGGCCCACGACTGTGGTTCCTTCCCACTTATCTGGCACTTACCTGGCCGCAATTGACGGTAAAGAGGCGATTTAAGGCTTCTAATGACTCATCGTTTAGACCTTAGAAATAGGCTAGTTGGCTTAGGAAACCCTAATAACTAAAATACGGAAAACTAAACTCTTTTGCAAATAAATACCTTATATTTATAAAACCGTTTTCCTAAATGAGAAGTGTTTATAAAACCTAAGCAAACTACCGCTACAACCCACTTTTGGGGAACCTGTTAGGGATAGTACGGTTCATCGTGCACCCGAAGGCTAGTAGTGCGAGATTCAGACCTCCGCAAGGAGCATTCGGTCTCGAAAGCTTTAAAATACGACATTTAAGAAAAATGAGATTTTTGAAAATAAAATATTCATTTAAAAATTATCCAAGTGTTTATATATATAATTATCATTTAAACACCTATTTTATTATAATATAAAGTTTCCACATTTTCCTAAAAAAATTACAAGATTAAAATTTACATTAAAATACCATGAATTTCAGATAAAACAATTAATACTTTCATTAGGATATATTCACTAGAATAACACAAATAAAATTCACATTCATTATAACAATAAAGACGATTATTAAATACTTGAGGTGTATTTCGAAAACTATACAAAAGTACTTTTTACAGAAAACCCCCTCAAGTTTTACAAATTACAATAAGGCCCCTAACTAATATTGAACTTCAAATTATTTTTCTTTTAGTCTGACTCGGGTTAGAGTCTGACTATTCCTGACTAGAATATGATTCAAGTCAATCTATATTCTTTTATATTCCAATACAATTTGAATACATGAAACCCTGAATCCAGTTAACAATATATTCTTTTTGACTGAATCAAACCATGGATATTCATCCATTATCCTGATATTCCATTTTCCTGATTACACAGTTACAACATGTTTACTGATATCATGGTTTTGTTCAATCACTCAATTTACATATTCCAATACTACAATACTGTTAAAACACTACGGGGTTTAAGGGGTAGATTGGTACGGAAGGTGTTAAAGGTGGCACGAGGTGGTCAGATTAAGACACCTAACCTGAATCGTATTGCTGTTGTACCGTGGCATAACGGTTCCTTGTACTTTCCTTTTGCCCTGATCTCTAGCATATAGAGATCCCCCTCGTATACACTGGCATCCTTCTGTACCAAGCTACAAACAACAGCGTTAAACAATGTTCCATAATATTCAACAATATAATACTTTAGAAAATACTGTTACTCTGTCATTCTCATTCTTCTTATTCTTTGGGACTTACCGAGCGACCTGTTCGCTGACGACATTCTATTTCTTTCTTCTTTGAATGTCGTCAGGTGCGTTGGACCAAGCTGAGATCGAGACCACCGGTGAAGATTTGGAGCAGTTCCAAGAAGACCCAGAGCTCTAGATAATTGTACCTTGTTCTTTCCAGTATTTTTCATTTCTGTTATGCCACTGTTTAGGCATTGCTTTTTCATTCCAGTTGTATTTTCATTTCATGCATTGTACAAAGAATGTTATTAATAAAAGTTGCTGTTATTTCAATATCATTTGTCTCTTGTGATTATTTTATAATGCTTAGCTACGCTTAGCGTATGTACTTCTGAGTACATACGTAGCGAACCTCATCGCGTCTATTTCACCGTACACTGGGAAGCGGGGCGTGACAGGTTTTGTTGGTGGACCATGCAGGTCCCAGAGCTGTATGAATCCCTGTCATGCAGTTCTGGTCTGTATGAACAACCTAAGCAATATAACACAAGAACCAGCAACTAAAACATTCTTTACAATTCATGATTCCTTGAATCTTGCAAATCTCTATTCCTTGAATCTTATCATTTTATGTATTTGAATCTGTCCTAATCCAAATTTTTCTTCAAGGTTATGGATTCCCCGAACAACACCAGCACCAACGTCAACAACATCCCTCCAACACTACCTCTCACACCAGCTATTCCTGCACCACCCACTGAGCAAACGATGCTATTTGAGGCAATCCGCAGTCTTCTCGAGGGACAGCAACAACTTTTGAACCGTCCTGAGACCGATGCACCGGGAGTAAAGAAATTCAGGGCTTTGCACCCAAAGCTGTTCTCTGGTAAAGGAAGTCCTCTTGAAGCGGAAGAATGGGCACAAAGCATCGAAGATGATCTGGCAGCAGCTCAAGTGCCAGACAACGCTTGGGTCCGTGTAGCAAAACTACAGCTCACGGATAATGCTCGCAATTGGTGGAAGGCGGAAGAAACCCGTCTGGTACAGCCGATTGAATGGAAGACATTTCACGAGAAGTTCGACGCGAAATATTTCCCTGTGACTGCCAGGTTTGCAATGGAGCAGCAGTTTATTCATCTACAGCAAGGATCAATGTAGGACAAATCGGTAGATGAATACGACGCTGAGTTCACCATGTTGAGCCGATTCGCGGCACACCTGATACCGACGGACGAGATCAGTGCCCGTCGCTTTCAGCAAGGTTTGGACATAGAGATTAAGGCTGCTCTAGCCACAGGAAAGATCTTGACTCAAGAGGAAGCTCTAGAAGCTGCCCGCAGTTATGAGGCAGTGATGAAGGAGAGGGGCAGACCTCAGTCTGCGGGAGTCAAGCGCCCTGCCAACCAGATGGCAGGTGGAGCCTCTTCCAGGCCATCGTTTGAACCCAGGAGGACTGAAGAAATTTTCCATTACTGCCATAGAAAGGGACATTTGTGGAAGGACTGTAGGCGCGCAAAAGGCATGTGTCTAATTTGTGGCGCATCCAACCACGGCATGGGAAACTGTCCTTACAACAACAACTCATCTCACACATACACCAACCAACCGCAGCGGCCAACCCTTCAGGCTCCTGCAACTCGTCTTGCACTACCTGCTCCACCACCTGCATAGCCTACTCGCCAATTCCAACAAGTAATGAGAGACATGCCTAGAGGGCAGAGAAACAGACCTCAAAGGCAGAATGTGCCTCCAGCTAGAAGGAATATACCACGGCGACAGACCTTCACATTAGAAGCCATAGAAGCCGAGACTGTAGGTCAAGGTAACACCGGTAAGCCTCTTTTTTCACCATCGTATCACTTTTATTCGCCAAACTTTTTTGCACTGTTACACTTTCCTTTTACAAATTTCGAGGACGAAATTTTTATAAGGAGGGTAGAATGTAACAACCCTAATTTTCTTATACACTTTTTCCTATACAAATTTTTTTCAAAATATTTTTAAAAATCCACAAAGGGGTATTTTAGCCTGAGCACAAGATTTAGGTAATTATTTTTGTTTTTAATTACAAGCTACAAGAATGAAATAACTCCATTTTTAGTGTACAAGAAATTACTTTAAATTTAATGTATACTATGAGTATTTATTCTTGCTGCTATCAGTTTAAGTAATTAAAAACCACAATAATTACAAGAAGGAGCTTGTAGCTCATTGGTAATACCTTGCACTGCTGAACCAAGCCACCGGAGTTCAAATCTCATGCCCCATATTATTTTTGTATTTATTTTGTTTTATTTTTTTTTGGAAGTCAACGGTAAAAAGGCCATAACTCCCAAAATATGTACTGGACAACAAAAAGTAAAAATACCAAGTTGTTCCTCAGGATAACCCCCGGCCATTGGACCCTTGACTCGGCCCGACTCGGTGCCGCCGGCCGGCGACTCGGCCGACTCGGTCCGGCGCCGCCGGCCGGACTTGGCCGGACGGCCGAGTCACCAACTGAGAAAAGTTGGCTCTTGACTTGTTCAACCCTCTTGCACAGTTATTATACCTGGATCGGTTTTGATTTGGCCAATAAATCTCTTTTGCTCCTAGGTTTAATGATTTTTAATGAATTTTTAATGTTTTTTATATTTTCTTTTAATATTTTTTATCATAACCCTAACCCTAGCCTAGCCCTATATAAAGACCCCTGCCCTCTACTATTTCACCTCACCACTCTAAGTCTACTCTCCCAAATTCTCGAGAACTCGGTACGAAGAGCGAGAAGCGAAGCGCTGCCGAAATCGACGACGGATTCCGGCGACCGGATCAGAACCTTCGCGACGTTTTCGACGAATCGACAACCACCACATCCCTTAGCTTCCTTAGCTTGTCCAAACCGTAAGTCCCACCTCTTCTATCTCTCTTTTCTATAAATGTAAAAATACGACTTTTTGGAACCCGACGGAAATCGGACAGACCGATTTTCGATTCGGCTTTTCTATAAATTTCCACTTGTCGCCTAATACATAATATCTACCCATATTCATGTTGACTATTAATCACCCATAAACCAATTTAAACAAACTTTTTCACATGAAATTATAGCTTCTTTGAAAAACCGTATTCCTTTCATAAAAATACCATGAAGTTCATTTTTCTTAGTTTAATCAATTACCTCACTCCTAAATATGTTTATCTTGATCACTAAACTTGTAGAACCCAATTTGAATGAAATTTCACACATGAAATGATAACGTTTTCTAATACCGTATTCTTGCGCTTTAATACCTTCAAGTTTAACATAACATGTTTAACCTCTACTCTTCACTAAAACTTAAAATAAGTCACGAGGTAATGACCTACCTCTACACACACTCAAATATAACCCTAATTGATAAATATCAAAACATAGAATACGACAGTACAGGACTTTTCACTAAAATACCATAATCTTTATAACCTTTATTTAAAGCTTTAAGTTGTAAACATTTCTAAATAAAATCATTTACAAAAATGAAAGCACGATTGGTCATGGACATCGATCGTTTATCTAAACTGTCTTGTGGTGACTAGGCAAGTGTGTCTAAGGCTAGTGGTTTTTAATTAGGCCCACGACTGTGGTTCCTTCCCACTTATCTGGCACTTACCTGGCCGCAATTGACGGTGAAGAGGCGATTTGAGGCTTCTAATGACTCATCGTTTAGATCTTAGAAATAGGCTAGTTGGCTTAGGAAACCCTAATAACTAAAATACGGAAAACTAAACTCTTTTGCAAATAAATACCTTATATTTATAAAACCGTTTTCCTAAATGAGAAGTGTTTATAAAACCTAAGCAAACTACCGCTACAACCCACTTTTGGGGAACCTGTTAGGGATAGTACGGTTCATCGTGCACCCGCAGGCTAGTAGTGCGAGATTCAGACCTCCGCAAGGAGCATTCGGTCTCGAAAGGTTTAAAATACGACATTTAAGAAAAATGAGATTTTTGAAAATAAAATATTCATTTAAAAATTATCCAAGTGTTTATATATATAATTATCATTTAAACACCTATTTTATTATAATATAAAGTTTCCACATTTTCCTAAAAAAAGTACAAGATTAAAATTTACATTAAAATACCATGAATTTCAGATAAAACAATTAATACTTTCATTAGGATATATTCACTAGAATAACACAAATAAAATTCACATTCATTATAACAATAAAGACGATTATTAAATACTTGAGGTGTATTTCGAAAACTATACAAAAGTACTTTTTACAGAAAACCCCTCAAGTTTTACAAATTACAATAAGGCCCCTAACTAATATTGAACTTCAAATTATTTTTCTTTTAGTCTGACTCGGGTTAGAGTCTGACTATTCCTGACTAGAATATGCTTCAAGTCAATCTATATTCTTTTATATTCCAATACAATTTGAATACATGAAACCCTGAATCCAGTTAACAATATATTCTTTTTGACTGAATCAAACCATGGATATTCATCCATTATCCTGATATTCCATTTTCCTGATTACACAGTTACAACATGTTTACTGATATCATGGTTTTGGTCAATCACTCAATTTACATATTCCAATACTACAATACTGTTAAAACACTATGGGGTTTAAGGGGTAGATTGGTACGGAAGGTGTTAAAGGTGGCACGAGGTGGTCAGATTAAGACACCTAACCTGAATCGTATTGCTTTTGTACCGTGGCATAACGGTTCCTTGTACTTTCCTTTTGCCCTGATCTCTAGCATATAGAGATCCCCCTCGTATACACTGGCATCCTTCTGTACCAAGCTACAAACAACAGCGTTAAACAATGTTCCATAATATTCAACAATATAATACTTTAGAAAATATTGTTACTCTGTCATTCTCATTCTTCTTATTCTTTGGGACTTACCGAGCGACCTGTTCGCTGACGACATTCTATTTCTTTCTTCTTTGAATGTCGTCAGGTGCATTGGACCAAGCTGAGATCAAGCCCACCGGTGAAGATTTGGAGCAGTTCCAAGAAGACCCAGAGCTCTAGATAATTGTACCTTGTTCTTTCCAGTATTTTTCATTTCTGTTATGCCACTGTTTAGGCAATGCTTTTTCATTCCAGTTGTATTTTCATTTCATGCATTGTACAAAGAATGTTATTAATAAAAGTTGCTGTTATTTCAATATCATTTGTCTCTTGTGATTATTTTATATTGCTTAGCTACGCTTAGCGTATGTACTTCTGAGTACATACGTAGCGAACCTCATCGCGTCCACTTCGCCGTACACTGGGAAGCGGGGCGTGACAGGTTTTGTTGGTGGCCCATGCAGGTCCCAGAGCTGTATGAATCCCTGTCATGCAGTCTGGTCTGTGTGAACAACCTAAGCAATATAACACAAGAACCAGCAACTAAAACATTCTTTACAATTCATGATTCCTTGAATCTTGCAAATCTCTATTCCTTGAATCTTATCATTTTATGTATTTGAATCTGTCCTGATCCAAATTTTTCTTCAAGGTTATGGATTCCCCGAACAACACCAGCACCAACGTCAACAACATCCCTCCAACACTACCTCTCACACCAGCTATTCCTGCACCACCCACTGAGCAAACGATGCTATTTGAGGCAATCCGCAGTCTTCTCGAGGGACAGCAACAACTTTTGAACCGTCCTGAGACCGATGCACCGGGAGTAAAGAAATTCAGGGCTTTGCACCCAAAGCTGTTCTCTGGTAAAGGAAGTCCTCTTGAAGCGGAAGAATGGGCACAAAGCATCGAAGACGATCTGGCAGCAGCTCAAGTGCCAGACAACGCTTGGGTCCGTATAGCAAAACTACAGCTCACGGATAATGCTCGCAATTGGTGGAAGGCGGAAGAAACCCGTCTGGTACAGCCGATTGAATGGAAGACATTTCGCGAGAAGTTCGACGCGAAATATTTCCCTGTGACTGCCAGGTTTGCAATGGAGCAGCAGTTTATTCATCTACAGCAAGGATCAATGTGGGACAAATCGGTAGATGAATACGACGCTGAGTTCACCATGTTGAGTCGATTCGCGGCACACCTGATACCGACGGACGAGATCAGAGCCCGTCGCTTTCAGCAAGGTTTGGACACAGAGATTAAGGCTGCTCTAGCCACAGGAAAGTTCTTGACTCAAGAGGAAGCTCTAGAAGCTGCCCGCAGTTATGAGGCAGTGATAAAGGAGAGGGGCAGACCTCAGTCTGCGGGAGTCAAGCGCCCTGCCAACCAGATGGCAGGTGGAGCCTCTTCCAGGCCATCGTTTGAACCCAGGAGGACTGAAGAAATTTGCCATTACTGCCATAGAAAGGGATATTTGTGGAAGGACTGTAGGCGCGCAAAAGGCATGTGTCTAATTTGTGGCGCATCCAACCACGGCATTGGAAACTGTCCTTACAACAACAACTCATCTCACACATACACCAACCAACCGCAGCGGCCAACCCTCCAAGCTCCTGCAACTCGTCCTGCACTACCTGCTCCACCACCTGCACAGCCTACTCGCCAATTCCAACAGGTAATGAGAGACATGCCTAGAGGGCAGAGAAACAGATCTCAAAGGCAGAATGTGCCTCCAGCTAGAAGGAATATACCACGGCGACAGACCTTCACATTAGAAGCCATAGAAGCCGAGACTGTAGGTCAAGGTAACACCGGTAAGCCTTTTTTTTCACCATCGTATCACTTTTATTCGCCAAACTTTTTTGCACTGTTACACTTTCCTTTTACAAATTTCGAGGACGAAATTTTTATAAGGAGGGTAGAATGTAATAACCCTAATTTTCTTATACACTTTTTCCTATACAAATTTTTTTCAAAATATTTTTAAAAATCCACAAAGGGGTATTTTAGCCTGAGCACAAGATTTAGGTAATTATTTTTGTTTTTAATTACAAGCTACAAGAATGAAATAACTCCATTTTTAGTGTACAAGAAATTACTTTAAATTTAATGTATATTAGGAGTATTTATTCTTGCTGCTATCAGTTTAAGTAATTAAAAACCACAATAATTACAAGAAGGAGCTTGTAGCTCATTGGTAATACCTTGCACTGCTGAACCAAGCCACCGGAGTTCAAATCTCATGCCCCATATTATTTTTGTATTTATTTTGTTTTATTTTTTTTTGGAAGTCAACGGTAAAAAGGCCATAACTCCCAAAATATGTACTGGACAACAAAAAGTAAAAATACCAAGTTGTTCCTCAGGATAACCCCCGGCCATTGGACCCTTGACTCGGCCCGACTCAGTGCCGCCGGTCGGCGACTCGGCCAACTCGGTCCGGCGCCGCCGGCCTGACTTGGCCGGACGGCCGAGTCACCAACTGAGAAAAGTTGGCTCTTGACTTGGTCAACCCTCTTGCACAGTTATTATACCTGGATCGGTTTTGATTTGGCCAATAAATCCCTTTTACTCCTAGGTTTAATGATTTTTAATGAATTTTTAGCGTATGTATTGTGTTGTTCGTATTCAAAACTCAGGAGCAACTCAGGAGGAGGGATAAAGCTGATAAGAAGAGGGCGGAAGATGAAGCAGCTTGGAAAGTTCAAATGGAGGCGCGGTTGAAACAATTCTCGCAACAATACGTTCCACGTCAGCAATCGTGGTTAGCACATGGTTCATTCCCGCCGCAGCCGGCATATTACCCTCCTCCGACGCAGCGACCGTATTACCCTCTCTCATCACACAGAACGTCGTACTATCCTTATCCACTGCCTCCGCAATCACAAGGAAGGTATTACCCTCGGCCTCCGCCACAAAATCTTTATTACCCTAACCTTCCGCCACAGGAACCGTATAACCCTAATCAGCCGACCCCATAAGAAGGGTTATTAGGTAACTTTTTTCGCAGGAGGACTTCGACGATGTGAATCGATACTATTCAAGGAGAGATTCTGGTGGCGATGGTAGCTATGGGAGTTAGTGAGGTACGTATAGTTGTTATTTACAGAAATTTGAATATACAATTAAACTGTGTTGAGTTTTGATGTTTAAAATTCATGTTGTGTATTCGTAGGGTTCTTATAAGTTAACGGCGAAAGGATTATGTTTGACGATGGAAGTGGCGGGAGTTTGTGAGGTAAGCATATATATGTATTAGTATAGCTAATATTGTTTTGAAGATTATAATTTGAGTTCATATATTTATATATTTATTTATTTTGATTCACAGGGTTGAGTGAGCTGCGATTGCGAGTGATTTAGTGATTTTTCGTTTTGTTGGACGTGTATATAGCGTATGTATTGTGTTGTTCGTATTCAAAACAATTTAGTTTATTTATGCTTGTTTATTAAAAATTTAGTTCATATGTGTTTGATTGAATTGTTGATATTGGTGGATATATCGTGGATAATGTTTATATGTTGGTTTGTAAACGTATGTGTTCGTATTTGTTGTTAATCTTGTTGGATATGTTGTGGATTGTGCACATATATTGATTTATATGCGAAACGCTATTGTGGCATAATATATTGTGATATTGTGTATTATTGTATTGAATACAACATTTTTCTGTAATTTTTTTTCCAGGAAAAATAGTTATTAGCGACCGTATAAGCTACATGAACGATCGCTAATACCTCATCAGCGACCGTTCGCAGATATTAGAAAACCGGTAAATTTTTTGAGATGTCCACGTGTCTGCTTATTAGCGACCGGTGGAAACGGTCTATGATACATCTATCAGTGACTGTTCGTATTAGAAATCGTTCATTAACGGTCGCTAATAGATGTATCAACGACCCCCAATCAGCGACCATTTTTAGCGACCGTTTAAAATATAAACGGTCGCTAATATACATTATGGACCGTTCATTATTTTTTGGAGACTGTTCCATACGATCTCTAATAGTGACTGTATGTAGTAGTGTCACATGCATATATGTTCTAATTTATTTTGTTCTATTGTATTTTGTAGTCATATTAGTATTTGAGTCATGATCAATTCTTATGCTTGCTTCGCTTATGTCAACGCATGTGATTTACCGCCGTAATTTTGATTATTTATATTAATTTTTCTAAAAGAAAAGGAAGTTTGCATATAAATATCATAGTTTTCGCTATCGAATGTGACTTTAAAAATACCTTGACCCTTTAAAATAATTTTTTTTAGATCAATTTGAATTCTGGAAATTTCAAGAAAATATTTTTAAATAGAATATATTTTTCCAAACATTATGTAAAAAATTCAAAATGTTTCGATTTCTAATTTAAGTTTTATTGCTCTCGCGGTCGTTGTTTTTCGATAGTTCTAAAAACATATTTCAAATGCCATCTTCAAAATTCATAACTCGGTTTTCAAGGACCCAAATCGAGTAAAATCAAATTGTTTTGATAACTAGATCGAAATATCTGGCTTTTCTTAATTCAACTCTAATTTTAAAAACCGACGGAAATATTTTATTTCTGCCTTTTAAATTTATATGTCGAATCTGGACAGATTCTGTCTGCACACTGTTTTTCAAAACGTCATATCTAGCTCTACAGAACTCAGATTATGGAAAACTTTAAAGGTATGAATGCAAATTTGACAACGCTACAACTTTCGTGTAGAACTCTAGACTCAGAAATGCATATTCGACACGATATATGCTCTGCAATTCATCCCCTTGTTGCTGTCAAAGAAAACCAAAAATCTGTTTTATATTCTTAGACTAAAATAATCTTAACTATAGTTTTAGAAATCCAAATGGCGTAAAATCAAGCTTTTTTGATAATTAGACCGAAAGACCTACCCTTTTATAGTTCAACTCCAGACCTGAAAACCGACAGAAAATATCACAAACTGCACTTTTAAAATATGCGACGGTGCTGGACAGATTCTGACTTGCTCTGCGCAGAACGCGATTATCTCCCAAACCAGTAATCGAAATTAGTCGAGACTTGAACTCATGTATGCGTAATATCTAGAACTACGTTTCTCGTGTTTATCTTAAGTTCATATGAGTTGATTATCTGCTAATTTTCATTACTTCTGTATGCTACTATTTCTGGAATATGTTGATTAGATAATTTGGTTTGTCTTTATTCATGCTATATGACACTCATGTATCTTTGTTTTTTGATTCCTGAAATGTTACATGGACATCACTACATGTTTACACTTTATATGTCTGATCTGAATCATGAATGTGTGCATACTTGAATACTTGAACCCGTGAACCTAACATGAAATTGAAAGTACAACATGAACTTGAACCCGTGAAAATTGACACGAACTTGAATATCTGGGTATCGTGTATGGAACTAAGTGCCATGCCCTGGCCAGACGAGGAGCATCTCTTGAATCCACTGGGGCCACCCCTAGAATCCATGCACAAGCATGAAATGAAACATGGGTCGTGTGTAGAACAAAGCGCTGTAAGTCGATGTACAACACCCTAATACTTGTGGGGAGGCGGAAAATTTAAAAACGAACTTGTTTAGAGCGTAAACATCGACTAACCGCATGAATCGAAGCTAAACAATAACTAACATCAAACATAGAAGTTAACAACTACTATGTAAATGGATTATACCTAAACAACCGTGTCCTTCGTCTTTACGAACTCCACCTCCTCCTTGGCCTTCTCGAAGTAGTAGACGATCCACCCGAGAGCTTTACTCCAAGCTTTGTCTCTAAACTTGAGGCAACTAGGTTTCTTTAACTGCTAATCAAAGTACCTAGATGATATAGAGTGAGAGTTATGGTTTAATTAGTCTAACTAATCCTTGTACTCAACACATGAGAGGGGAGGATTAGGATTTGAAGAGAGAGCTTGAGGAGAGAGAAGATGAACATAAGAATGAAATGAGAAAATGAGCTATCATAATATATATCAAGCATTATTGTTTTTCAAGAAAAGAAAATAAAATGATTTACAACCATGCTTGATAAATATCTAATGGTGATTCATCTCCATGAGTCATTAAGCATTTATGATGCATTAATGACATGGATGAATCATCCATATGACTCACTAATCTCATTCAATGTATATGCCACCTAAACCTCCTTAGTCACCATCTTCTAGAAGCTTCTCGCGCAATTACGAGAACGCCCCTCCTATCCGTGAAAACACGGAAAAACTTTAGACTGTATAAATCCAATAACCGGATACTAGTAACTGGCTTAAACCAAAGCCGACTAGTAAAAACTGTCCGAACGAAGTACGTGTGGAAACACACGTATGCGTCCGAACCCTTTGTCGTAAAACCATACGACCTCTATATCGTTTCGCCTGGAGTAGGAAACTCTCTGTGTGGGACTCTAGAGACTCGACTACTACGCTGGCAGCGGGTTTAACCACAGACCGCAAGCGGCACTAGCTGTACGTAACGGCCCTCCAGGTAGATGTCGATAAGAAGGCCGATGAGGAAACCCATCCGAACTCCTACTGAGCCTGCTGTGACAATCTCCGTACAGTCCGGTCTGTTCGTCTAAGACTATCGCATATCCGGCCTAAGGGGGCGGCAAGCGTCAGTCCCCTAAAAGCGGAACAAGTCGTGTCGGAGCGAAGCCCATTACACCCTGAGAAACTACTGGAACCTACCAGCAAATCTCGCTTGCCCTGGCCAGGGACTTTGCGTAATGGCTCTCTGACACAGCGCGATATCAACTCCCAATACCGGGAGAGACGAATCCTATCTAACCGCCACTGCCTCCAAGTACTTCGGGACTGCACCCAACTGCTACCTGTTTGCACGACTCCTTTGAGCCGTGGTAGGGTAGCAATCTAAGAACAGTGGGAACACACTCAAGGCGAAGCAGCAGTGTCAAGTCTGCGGACTACGCTGTACTCATGTCACCTGGGAACTGTTAACTGACGACGGGTATAATACCAACCAACAGTTCCCCGTGAGTCCTGTCCGGTGTACCCGTAACCCAACGAGAACCTGTATACTATCTCTAGTACGACGTACTGACAGCTGTGGGACAGACTATCTTCCCAACTGGGATGAGAAGCGTACACACTAGTTTACTCCGGAGTATCGATGCCCTGTTTCGATAATCCAACGACTAGGAACCTGAATAAGGATGTGCTTGTAGACTACCCAGCCCCCACTAGTGTGACTGCCATCACAACGCTGGTAGTCAAGCAAGATCCTAAGAGCTCTATCAATACGTATACTCACATATTAAGATAGAAAAAACCAAGTAGCATACTACCATGTTTAGCAAGACTGTTATATATACATGTGAATATCCCAAGCTTCCATTAAGTAATATACAAACTAGTATGATACAATAATGACCCCTAGGGCATATACACTAACAATCTCCCACTTGCACTAGGGCCATGTACTGGCATATCGAAGACCGATGATCTCGAGTAGCCTCTCGAACTGAATCTGAGGTAGGGCCTTTATGAATGGATCAGCAATGTTCTCTTCAGTAGCAACTCTCCGAACCTCGATCTCCTGACGATCAATGATCTCCCTGATCAGGTGATACCGCCTTAAGATGTGTCTGGACTTCTGATGGGACCTTGGTTCCTTCGCTAAAGCTATAGCTCCGTTGTTGTCGCAATACAGAGGTATTGGATCAACAATGGTAGGAACCACCTGAAGTTCTGTTAGGAACTTCTTCATTCAGACTGCTTCTTTTGCGGCATCGCAAGCAGCTATATACTCCGCTTCCATCGTCGAGTCAGCAACGGTGTCCTGCTTGAAGCTCTTCCAGCACACCGCCCCTCCATTGAGGGTGAAGACATAACCTGACATGGACTTGGAATCGTCCTTATCACTCTGGAAGCCGGAATCAGCATAGGCCTCCAACCTGAGGTCTTTTGCGCCGTAAACCAAGAACATCTCCTTAGTCCTTCTCAGGTACTTGAGAATGTTCTTTACTGCAATCCAGTGCTTCTCCCCTGGGTCTGACTGATACCGGCTTACCACGCTCAGTGCGTAAGCTACATCTGGTCTGGTGCACAACAACGCATACATTATAGAGCCTACCGCAGAAGCGTAGGGTATAATAGACATGCGTTCCCTTTCCAAATCAGTCTTGGGAGACATCTCTTTGGATATGGTGATTCCGTGACAAGCTGGTAGATTACCACGCTTAGAATCTTCCATACTGAATCTTTTCAGTACAGTGTCGATATACCTGGACTGCGAAAGTCCCAACATCCTCTTGGATCTATCACGATAGATCCGGATCCCCAGAATGTAAGAGGCATCACCCAGGTCTTTCATGGAGAACCTGTGGGACAAGAATCCTTTGACAGATTGTAGCATAGGAATACCATTTCCTATCAATAGAATGTCATCCACGTACAAGACGAGGAATACGACAGTTCTTGCTACAACTTTACTATATATGCACGGTTCATCTGGATTTTTGATAAAGTCATATTCTTTGACTGTTTCATCAAAATAGATGTTCCAACTCCGCGATGCCTGCTTTAGTCCATAAATGGACTTAAGCAACTTGCATACTTTCCCGCTGCTCCCACTCTGATTGAAACCCTCTGGCTAATCCATATAGACGCACTCTTCTAAATTTCCATTCAGAAAAGCCGTATTTACGTCCATCTGCCAGATTTCATAATCATGGAAGGCAGCAATAGCAAGAAGGACCCGAATAGATTTGAGCATAGCCACTGGAGAAAAAGTTTCGTCATAGTCCAAACCAGGTCTTTGACGAAAACCCTTTGCAACAAGTCTAGCCTTATAGGTTTCCACCTGTCCATCTACACCAATCTTTTTCTTGAAGATCCATTTGCATCCTATGGGTTTTACCCCATCTGGAGCAAAATCCAAAGTCCATACTTTATTGGTGTACATGGACTCCATTTCGGTCTGCATTGCATCTAGCCATCGTACCGAGTCGCCGCTCTGGATGGCCTGCTGGAAGCCAGTAGGTTCATCATCATCTATGATGCAATCCTCTCTATCCCCATCTATGAGAAAACCGTAGTATCTCTCAGGCGGATGAGACGGCCTACTACTCCTGCGGAGGGGTGCGGGAATGTCCTGTTCTTCTTGAACTACTTGTTCTACCAAACTTTCAGTATTAGTTTGTGGTTCTGGAATTTCTTCCAGTTCTATTTCGCTCCCACTTATCTCCTTTTCTAAAAACTGCTGTTCCAGAAAATAGGCATTACGAGAAACAAAAACCTTTTGTTCCTCTGCGTAATAGAAATAATATCCCTTGGAGTTCTTTGGATATCCCACAAACTTACATCTTACTGATCGTGCCTCGAGCTTGTCCACATGCTGCTTTTTAACAAAAGCTGGACATCCCCAAATTTTCATATGCTGAAGATGGGGTTTCTTCCCACTCCACATCTGATATGGGGTGGTAGGCACAGTCTTGGTAGGAGCCCTGTTCAGAAGATATGCCGCTGAATCTAGCGCATAACCCCAAAAAGATCGCGGTAACTCAGCATTACTCATCATGGATCGTACCATATCCAATAGGGTTCGATTCCGTCTCTCCGATACACCGTTATGCTGTGGAGTGTATGGAGGAGTAAGCTGAGAGAGAATTCATTTCTCTTTTAGGTAACCTAGGAACTCGGCACTCAAGTATTCACCACCTCGATCAGATCTTAGTGTCTTGATACTTTTGCCGGTTTGGTTTTCTACTTCATTCTTATACTCTTGGAATTTCTCAAAAGCCTTGGATTTATGTTTCATCAGATAAATGAATCCGTACCTTGAGTAATCATCCGTGAAAGTAATGAAATAGGAAAAACCACTTCTTGCATGTGTAGACATTGGACCACATACATCGCTGTGTATGAGTCCTAAGAGCTCGCTCGCTCTTACTCCATATCCAGTAAATGGAGTCTTTGTCATCTTTCCTTTGAGACAAGATTGACAAGTGTCATAAGTTTGATATTCGAACGAGTCCAAATATCCTTCTCTATGCAACTTAGTCAACCTTCTCTCATTGATGTGACCCAGTCTACAATGTCATAAGAAAGCTTTATTTAAATCTGGAGACTTTCTTTTTAGTGTGTTCTGGACATTGAAAATTTGGAGTTGGTTTAACACATATATACCGTTTTCCAATGTACCGGACCCAATCAAACTATGATTAAGGTGGATGTTAACAACACCACTTCCAAACGTGAAATCATAACCTTTATTTGATAACAAGGAAACAGATATGATATTACACGTTAAGCTGGGTACACAAAAACAGTTATGTAAAACCAAAATGTGTCCACTCGTCAATCCCAGGTGATAATCCCCTACGGACACAGCTCCCACGCTAGCTCCGTTAGCAACCATCAGGGTCATATCACCTTCCCTCAGCACTCTACGGTTTCTCAGTGCCTGCAATGAATTGCAAATATGAGATCCTGATCCGATATCCAATACCCAGGAAGTAGAGTTGATTGACAGACAATTCTCAATTACAAACACACCTGAAGTCGAAGCCACAGCTTGCTTCGGTTCCTGGTTCTTGGCGTTCCACGCCTTGCAATCCTTTTTCCAGTGCCCTTTCCTGTGACAATGGAAGCACTCATCCTGGCCCACTACCGGTACCGCAAACTTTTTCTTTCCCTTCCCTCCCACCTTACTTACACCTCCTCTAGGTCTGGGGGCGGCCTTCTTTTTCCTTCCTTTGGCCCTAGCCTTGGACCCGGAAGAAGAAGCACCGCTAACAAACA
Source organism: Agapanthus africanus (assembly GCA_030015575.1). Classification (NCBI taxonomy): domain Eukaryota; kingdom Viridiplantae; phylum Streptophyta; class Magnoliopsida; order Asparagales; family Amaryllidaceae; genus Agapanthus; species Agapanthus africanus. The sequence continues at coordinate 940,944,948 of CM057338.1, read as the reverse complement.
TAGCGGGGGTTTCCCTTGCCTTCTGCAAGGTGCCCTCTGCACTCCTTAACATGTTCAGGAGTTCCGGAAGTTCAACTTCTTTTCTTTGAATGTTGAAGTTCAGGATAAACTGGGCGTAGGTGGGAGGAAGGGACTGGAGAATAAGGTCTGTATAGAGCTCATTATCCAAAGTCGTCCCAAGGTCTGCGAGCTCTTCTATATAGCCGATCATCTTTAGGACATGTTCTCCTACCGATGACCCGACAGCCAACCTTGCTCGAAACAAGTTCTTAGAGGTCTCGTATCTTGCTATATAAGATTGCTCTCCATAAAGTTCCTTTGTATGGAGAAATATGGCATCTAGTTCCATATCCTCGTGCCTCCTCTGATGTTCATTGTTCATCGAGGCAAGCACGATGCACTTGGCTTTCGCGCAATCGAAATCCCAGGTTTTGCGGATTTCCTTATCCGCATTACTGGATTTGGGACCAGGGACAGCAGGTGCCTTAGCGGTGAGGACGTACCCCAATTTGTCATAGGTCAAAGCCATTTTGACATTCCGCAGCCAATCTTTATAGTTTGGCCCTGTCAGTATATTTTTCTCTAAAAGTAACTTAATTCCAGTCATTTTCAGGGTCGCTGCAATTAGGAGAGAGAGAAGAAAACTCTTTAGCATGATGCTCTTGCACGTTTAGAGTGGTTTTTAGTTTATCTAAACTGGATGGCTCCCACTGTTTCTCGAATCCTTCCCCAAACCATAAAAGAAGAATTAGCCAGGACTATTCTCACCGTACAATACTTGCTCAACCGTTCAACCAGACTAGTATCGATACTTCGAGGGAGGTTTTCCAACGCTTTCACGAAGTTCCTTAATTAAATAACCTCTTTTCTCTGGGGGCGTAACCCCGCTGACACCTTTCTTGACACCTACTTGGTTTATAACATCGATCGTTAAGTGACGAATATCCTGATGAGTAGCATATACTCACAGTAGGATCGGGATCCAAATATCATCGTATGATAATGTTGAAGGAATGCTACCAACATTCATCAAACTCCAAATGGTATGCATCTCTTTGCAAATTTCAGTTTATTTAGAAATTCCCGATATAAGTTTTTGCCCCATGCTCTTATGACCTTGGCTTTGGTCAAAATGTCATAAGTCACATGTCAAGTTCTACCCGTCATTATCTTGTCAATTTGAACCCATCCGTATATATCCCTGACTTTGGTCAAATGATAATACGACTGTCCCAAACCAACTCATCTATCTTATGCAACAAATGAAAACCCAGCAGCTACCAAACACTATGCCTTGATTTTGGCCAAAATGCATAGCTTGAATACTACTGAATACCCAAATGAAATGACGGAGGGCTACGAATGGTTTTGGCGAAACCGTGAACGTAGTGAACTTGATATAACCGAAGGAACCTGATAGCTTTTTAAAAGGAGTGGTTAAAGCTCCGCATTTTAAAAAATATCTGTTTTTAAAATTAACCGAGTGGTTTCTTTTAAATTGTTCCAACGATTAAACTTTTGGTTTATTTTCTTTGCATTATAAATAATGCGTCCCATCATTAACCTATCATTGCAGAAAACAACGAAAATACAACGTCCTCTTATGCCATCTGCATTCACCACTGGGTCCCGTCATCACCCGTTAGGTTACTTAACTAACGACAGAGCGGGGGCTGGGCTAGCGCGGGTGTAAAACATAAGTGACGTCTAAATAGCTATCATATATAGATATTGTACATTCGTTAGACGCAATAATAGGCATTCCAGATCTCATATGAACTTTATTGGATTTGCAAACAATCCGCGTTTGTTTAGAGCCTGCAACAAAAGACGGATTATACAGTTGTGATGAATAGCCATTACCCCATCCTAGACCCCTACGGGTACGGCAAACTACCCGCCAAATACCCGAAGTGAAGCGGTCTCCCTCAACAAAGTGAGTAGGCCACTAAACACTTCAAAGTACCCGGTAGTTTTTGCACCCCACCTTGGGTCTATCCTAAGAGCACCTAAGAGCAAAAACAGTAAAATGAAATAATACAACGGTGGCTACAACCGCAACCTGGATGTGCCCCGCAAAATAATATTACAACATATTACAATTACATCGAATGAATTAAAATAATAACCCATCACAAATCCCGGCTAATCATCACAACAGTCCAATACAGTTCACATCCACAAACAGTAAAAACCATTACAGAAATGTGCAACCCCCTGTCAACTGACATACTAGCAGTTAGGCGAGGTTTACGAATACATTATACAAACACAGATATAATCAAATTAGCAAATATCGCAAAATTTCGATCGTGCAAACACATTAGATTCTACTCCAATACTTCTCTGTGCACCTGAGACTTGAGCAGAAAAATAAACATCCCAGAAAACACAAAAATATCACAGAAGAATTACTGGTGGAAAATGGGTTGAATCGGCCCCAACTCGGCCGCGGTTCCGCGGCGGATCGGTGGGATCCGCCGTGGTTCCGCGGTTGTTTGGCCGATTCAGGAACCCATTTTTCACCAGTTTTCTTAAAGTTCTCTATAGGTTATTCTGAAGCACCCTGAAAAATTTTTAGAGCCTGTTTAAAATTCGACAGAAAGTAGTGATATCGATGTCGTTTTTTGGTTCGTTCTGCGTTCGAATATCTTACGACTTTGCTAATGAGTTATTTATTGTTTAGCGAGGCTCTGATACCACTGTAAGTCGATGTACAACACCCCATACTTGTGGGGAGGCGGAAAATTTAAAAACGAACTTGTTTAGAGCGTAAACATCGACTAACCGCATGAATCGAAGCTAAACAATAACTAACATCAAACATAGAAGTTAACAACTACTATGTAAATGGATTATACCTAAACAACCGTGTCCTTCGTCTTTACGAACTCCACCTCCTCCTCGGCCTTCTCGAAGTAGTAGACGATCCACCCGAGAGCTTTACTCCAAGCTTTGTCTCTAAACTTGAGGCAACTAGGTTTCTTTAAGTGCTAATCAAAGTACCTAGATGATATAGAGTGAGAGTTATGGTTTAATTAGTCTAACTAATTCTTGTACTCAACACATGAGAGGGGAGGATTAGGGTTTGAAGAGAGAGAGCTTGAGGAGAGAGAAGATGAACATAAGAATGAAATGAGAAAATGAGCTATCATAATATATATCAAGCATTATTGTTTTTCAAGAAAAGAAAATAAAATGATTTACAACCATGCTTGATAAATATCTAATGGTGATTCATCTCCATGAGTCATTAAGCATTTATGATGCATTAATGACATGGATGAATCATCCATATGACTCACTAATCTCATTCAATGTATATGCCACCTAAACCTTCTTAGTCACCATCTTCTAGAAGCTTCTCGCGCAATTACGAGAACGCCCCTCCTATCCGTGAAAACACGGAAAAACTTTAGACTGTATAAATCCAATAACCGGATACTAGTAACTGGTTTAAACCAAAGCCGACTAGTAAAAACTGTCCGAACGAAGTACGTGTGGAAACACACGTATGCGTCCGAACCCTTTGTCGTAAAACCATACGACCTCTATATCGTTTCGCCTGGAGTAGGAAACTCTCTGTGTGGGACTCTAGAGACTCGACTACTACGCTGGCAGCGGGTTTAACCACAGACCGCAAGCGGCACTAGCTGTACGTAACGGCCCCCCAGGTAGATATCGATAAGAAGGCCGATGAGGAAACCCATCCGAACTCCTACTGAGTCTGCTGTGACAATCTCCGTACAGTCCGGTCTGTTCGTCTAAGACTATCGCATATCCAGCCTAAGGGGGCGGCAAGCGTCAGTCCCCTAAAAGCGGAACAAGTCGTGTCGGAGCGAAGCCCATTACACCCTGAGAAACTACTGGAACCTACCAGCAAATCTCGCTTGCCCTGGCCAGGGACTTTACGTAATGGCTCTCTGACACAGCGCGATATCAACTCCCAATACCGGGAGAGACGAATCCTATCTAACCGCCACTGCCTCCAAGTGCTTCGGGACTGCACCCAACTGCTACCTGTTTGCACGACTCCTTTGAGCCGTGGTAGGGTAGCAATCTAAGAACAGTGGGAACACACTCGAGGCGAAGCAGCAGTGTCAAGTCTGCGGACTACGCTGTACTCATGTCACTTGGGAACTGTTAACTGACGACGGGTATAATACCAACCAACAGTTCCCCGTGAGTCCTGTCCGGTGTACCCGTAACCCAACGAGCACCTGTATACTATCTCCAATACGACGTACTGACGGCTGTGGGACAGACCATCTTCCCAACTGGGATGAGAAGCGTACACACTAGTCTACTCCGGAGTATCGATGCCCTGTCTCGATAATCCAACGACTAGGGACCTGAATAAGGATGTGCTTGTAGACTACTCAGCCCCCACTAGTGTGATTGCCATCACAACGCTGGTAGTCAAGCAAGATCCTAAGAGCTCTATCAATACGTATACTCACATATTAAGATAGAAAAAACAAAGTAGCATACTACCATGTTTAGCAAGACTGTTATATATACATGTGAATATCCCAAGCTTTCATTAAGTAATATACAAACTAGTATGATACAATAATGGCCCCTAAGGCATATACACTAACAAGCGCCACACGGAGCAAAGTGCACGTCATGACGATGGTGGGGGTCATCTCTTGAGTCTGTAGGGGCCACCTCTTGAACCCATGGGAGGCACCTCTTGAATCCGCATACGGCGTGAGATCCATCGGGAGACATCCGTGGGTACCACACAAGCATGGCATGAACTTGACTTGACCACCGACTGGTGGAAAATCGATATCTTGATGAGTTAATACATGATAAAAAAAATATGTCTTGTGATATTTGTTTCGTATGCCATATTCTTGCATTATATCACATGTGTATCACCTTTTGCTAAACTAGAACCCACAATGACATGTTGATACCTTCCCACGCTTATAGAATGCATGTTACTATTACTTGAATTATATTATGACATTGTCATGTATTCCTAAAGCTGTGCTTTATTGTTACATACTTCCTGTTCATATACATTGCTTGTCTTCATGACTTTTGTTACCATTCTTACATATTTTACATTATACTTTTTGTTTAAATATAAGTTCTTTGATTAGGGACTTACCGAGCGCAAAATCCCTGACGGACAATTCGTTTTGGTTCTTCCTTTGGAAATGTCCGTCAGGTGTCTTAAAGGCAGACGGGACAATAGGAGAAGAGGTCGAGCCATCCGACGAGGATTACTCGCAGCTGTCCTCTTAGACAGACTATTAGCCGACCATCAGTCTTTATTCCGTATGCCTACTTTTTAAGGCTCATATTATTTCTTTTCAGTTATATCATTTTCGCAACTTTCTTTGAATACCGGGGATTTGAAATGTAATAAATGTAGTTGGATTTATTCTCTCGCTAAATTCTTGTCATTTTAGAACCGTTTATTTTAGCACTTAACGTATTTATCTTGAAGAAGATCTTTTATCGATATAGATACGTCGCGGGCCTAATCACGTACCAGCTACCGTCTTTTAGGAAGCGGGACGTGACAGGGCCCCAATCAATCCCCATATATACTAGTTACTTGTAATATTATGCCTGTAATATCCAAGCAGTTGAATATAAGGCCTAAATGAAATAAAAGCCCAAGGGTTTTTTTTACAAAGATTTTGAATAGTGGGTCCTTTCCAGCAATTTCGAAAACTACAATGGTTTTTAGACAACTCCCGAGTGGGCCGGGGTCTTTTTGACAATTTACCCTATCTATATTAAGAATATATGCTCTTTAATAAAACAAATAACTAGGTAGGATTGGACCTTCATCACGTTCATACCCTTGCTTTATTAATCATCAAGGGCCACCCAAGTTTAATTCTTGTGGGTATCTTCTTATAACATCCATGGGCCTTTTTTTAAAAGACTAAACATAAGTCTATAAACTTCTTATTAATCAGACAAATCCAATTAATCCACGTTTCATAACGAGAGCCGTCTGATATTTCAAGGATTTTAGGGTTTTGAACTGTCCACAAAAATTTAGGGTTTGTAGCCGCCTGAATCAGCTCTACCTTTCACTATAAATAACAAACACCTCTCTCTTTTATTCCCTGTATATTTCTCCTTCTCGAAATTAGGGTATCTTTTCTCTTTTCCTCCAAAATTTGTTTTAATTTTGATCGTGATTTGAATTTTTTTGTGAAACTGTGAAATTTAAATTAGTGGAGGTGACGATCCTTTCCCCAAATGATCGACTCTGATTATAAAGAGCGCTACTTTTGTATTTCTCTCCTCGGAGAAAAATCAAGCCAGATGTTCTGATCCACTACAAAAATCAAATCTTTTCTTTCTTTTTCTTCAAAATTTCAATTTCCATGGATAAAAATTTGATTTTTTTTTAGTCGAAGAGGTTGAAGTCAATGATGAAAATCCAAAGGCTTGTTTCTCAAGAACATTCGCAGTTGCCGCCTGAGAGCTTTCGCCTCGCCAGGCTTGAGAGCTTATGCTGCCTTTTTCCCTTCCTTGGATGTCTGAGACTATTTATATTTCTTGATAATTTTAATTTAATTGATTTATATTTGTTTCTCAACATACATAATAAATTATTTGTATTTTTCTGTGTAGATCTTTGGTTTATGGTTTTTCCGTTGCCTTTTATATATTTAACCCAACTGTTACTGTTATTTGGTTATTCTATAGAAAAAATACAATTCTTACAAAGTCACATGTTTTTCTCCCATTCTTTATAATTTAGGAGTTCAGCAGATCCAAATGGATGATTTAGTGATGTAGTCTGGTGCATCAAGTTTCAACAGATTTTAATTTAGTACAGATTTATTTTTTTCAGTTTTGCTTTTCTAACAATAGAGCCTTGCATCTTTTTAACGAATTTATGTAACAACTAGCGAGTGCCGGTTGCCCAAGAATTCAAGAATACACAAATTTGCTCTAGAATTCAATAAATCTTTTATTGTAGAAATGATCTGCATTTCAACTAAAATTTATTCTCGCTAATCTTCGAAGCTCCACTCTAATCTTTGAAGCTTAACGTAATATCTTTTAAAATATTTGAATTTTTTTTATTTTTGAAAACAATTTCATTAAAGTTTGACTTTCCATCTTTATTCATTTTCTGCATTAAATATCATCTGAAATTTTTTAGATCTATCAAACGTTAATGGGCGGCGGTTTCAATTTTTTTTTAAATCTTAAAATGCTGAAGACATTATTTTTAAAATTTATTTGCATCCATCGTCAATTTAGAAATAAAAACACTTAAACCCCGTAACATGTGTAAGTTCTTATTAAACATAAAAAAAACTAATACATGTTAAATGGTTTTTTGAATATCTATAACCGTGTGAAATTTATAAAAATTATAAAATGCATAAGTTTTTATAAACTGTAATGACTTTTGAGATTTGATCAATAGAAGTATAGAATAAGGCAAATTTCTCATAAATTAATGAGATTTATCAAATTCTATTTGCATTTAATTGTTAATGAGAAACGATGGCAAACTAAAAATAAAAGTTAAGAGTAAAAAGGGGTTGAGGATAATTTTGGCAAACAGATTTGAGGATCAAATATAAAGTTAAAACTCAAGAAGGGGTTGAAAAGAATTGTGAGTATAGGGCAAAATTTAAAAGTATGAAAGCACAAACAGTATTGTATATGGTGTAAACTATTTAAATTATTAATTATTATTATGGTCATCTTATTTATAATAAATTATATTATTAAAAAAATATGAAGGGATTATTTTTGAAATAATATTATTTTAAAAATATATTATTAAAATAGGGGAGTATGTTTTAAAATTAGGAGAATAGGGTGGTTTTGCATCCTATCCTCCACCCTATCCCCACTTCACCCCCAGCGAATAATAAGCGGGCGGGTTCCCAGAACCCGCTCCCTATACAAATGTATAGGGGGCGGGTTTCGGGACCCGCCCTCTATACAAAGTATAGACATTTGTATAGGGGGCGGGCAGAACCAGTCCCTAATTTTTTTTATTAATTTTTTTTAATTATTAATTATATAATTTTAATTATAATTATATAAATATAAATATAGTTTTAATTATAATATTATTATAATTATAATTATAATTATAATTCTTTAAAATAAAAGTAAATAAACAAAAAAAATATTTAAATTAAATAATAAATTTTCATTATATCAATGTGTTTTACAGAATGAATCCGTCAAAATTCATAATACAAAAAAATCCTATCCGATTTCTATCTCGACGGTCAAATTTATAATATCAAAATGAATCCGTCAAATATCTAATATTAAAATATCCTATCTGTATGTGAAATTTAAATACTATCTTTTTCCTTTTCCTTTTTCCTTATGAAATCCAAGACTTCACATAAGCTCCTGGGATGACTGGAGGAACCACCTGTTTCTTGGGTAGATGGCGGCGTCGGCGTCTGCTCTTCTGCTTCGGGTTCGGGTTCTGCTTCAGCTTCGTCTTCAGCAGCGTCTTGGACAGACTGTTGATCCGCAAATTCCGAACCTGAATGTGGGACAGGTGTCGGATGTGTGCTGCCTCCCAACAACTCTGCGTAGGACGCTAAATCCGTATCCCAACTGGGCAGTTGCAGCGAAGAACCTGTCCCGGTTTCATGCGGTTGATGTTGCACAAAACTTTGGCCTCATGGCTGCGCAAATCCTGACCCCCAAGGGTGCTGTTGTTGCGCAAAACCTGACCCCCAAGACGGCTGTTCTGCAAAACCTGACCCTCAAGACTGGTGTTGTTGCGTCTGTCCGGTATGCCAGGGTTGCTGCTGACAAAATGGTGATCCAAACCACCGATCCTGCTAGGCTGGATCTCCGTGATGCTGCGGCTCTGGTGTCGGGTCATACTGCGGCTGCGGTGCCGGTTCATACTACGGCTCCGGTACCGGTAGATACTGCGGTTCCGGTGTCGGCGATAAATGTTGAGAAATACCGTATGAACCGAATACACCACCAATTAAATTGTCTACATTTGAAAATCGAGCCTGAGATGCCGGACCAGCATCAGTCGAGTATGGTTCCTGCACCATTGTTTGTACGATATGCAACCCACGAGCCTGTCGTTACATTAGAAATAAAAAATAAGTATTGACTCATACCGTCGGATGTTAAAAAGTAATATGATATAAAGAATTCAACTTACCAAATCTCGTTCCATGTGGCCTCTAGACTCGTACCGCGAGATGTTTGGGAAGTTGTTGGGGGGAGCAGAAAGATATCGTATGGTGACACGCTTATACCACTGTAGATATGCTTTGGTAGCGTCGGCGGCTGTGTGGTCACCTGTTTGCTGTAAGACAATACTATGCTGCCTATCATCCCATCTCAGAAAATATTGATGATGATGCTCTCTCCAATCACGCTCTGTCTTTCCTCCTCGCATGTCTCTCTCTATTGTCATAGGCGAAGGCGGCAGGACAGGAATATGCTGCGATCTATCAAACTGTCGCAACCCCCTATCCGGGAGGTGCATGACAACCACATTAATGCAGAGGAGTGGGCATCGAGCCCGCCAAACCGGATCTGCTGTATAAAGCATCCACAGGAACTGTGCAAATAACATAATAAAAAAATTGTGATTAAGGTATTTCAAAATTGTAAAACAAATTTAATTACCTAAGTTATGTTTACTTGTGCAGCTTCCATGCGATCCAACTCATCTCTATAGTACTTAAGTACTCGACGAGGAGCCTTATACGTTTTTTTCCCATTTCACCAACAGCCGAGCGGTTTTCCGGGGATATCCAAGCCAGTTATTTTTACATTCTCCGGTTTCCTATATAAAGAATTTACCTGAAGCAATGTAATGCATTCACAAATTTTATTCTTCATAAAAGCACATGCATTATCGAGCTCCTTATAAAGAAAGGCCAGGACCCCTACTCCCCAAGCATATTGGCCATAGATATCAAAATCCGTTAGGAAGTCAAGATATAACCGATGGACATGCGTTGCTGATTGGTCCGGTATCAACCAAGAACCGATCATGTACAGAATGTAGGCACGTGAATGTTTATCCAAAACTTCATCGGTGGCTTCATCAGGAATATTATTAAATGTATCTCTTAGCCAGTTTAAACTGATTTTATACCCCTTACTGTGGTCTCCTCCTGGGGCCTGATATTAGCATTTTTTTTAAAAATTAAAGCTAGAAATAATGTACAACATAAAATAGGTACACTAAAGAGGGGAATCAGAATGAAATTGTTTACCTGTCCGAGAACAGATTCGGTATATCCCAGTATGGGTGGTCGGTATCTGGACCAATAATTTTTCCTCCGACCAACCCAAGCCCATTGACCCGTAAACCGAGTGAGAGGCCAATATCCTGGAGTGTGATTGTGGCCTCATATCATTTTAGATGAAAGGTGTGGGTCTCTTTTCTCCAGCGCTCAACCAGAGAGGTGACGAGGGCGTGGTCGATTTGGATATGACGAATCAACGACGCTTCATAAAATCCGGCCCGTCTAAGTCGCTGGTTTATTCGTTGGTCGCTAACTATCCATTTGTCTGAGCTATGGGTGACGACGGTGAGATTATCTCCATCCTGCAAAATTAAATAATGTTATTTTCAACTATTAGAATTAAATTAAAGTTGTAATTAAAAAAAATTAATTAAGTTTAGAATATTTCCTCCCCATGTAATATATTAAACGATCTGTGTTCGTTTTGATGCACAAGCAGAGATTTGTCGAGTGGTTGATTCTCCATTGAAATGTACTGCAGCAGAGATTTGTCGAGGGTTTTATCAAGTAAAGATTAGAAAGTGTGGTTGATTCTCACTGAAGAAAGTGTGGTTTTATAGAGGGTGGACGGGTTGCAGGAACCCGCTATAGTCTCTGTTGTCAAAGAGGACGGGTTTCAGGAACCCGCCCTCTTCATTAATTAACAGATAGGTGTCAAATCAGTTCCTATTCACAAAGGAAGAGGGCGGGTTTCAGGAATCCGTCCTCTTCATTAATTAATAGAGAGGTGTCAAATCAGTTCCTGGGTTTCCTATTCACAAAGGAAGAGGGCGGGTTACTGGAACCCGTCCTCTTCATTAATTTTGTTTTTTTATAAACTTGTCTTGTCAGTTTATTATTTATTTATTAAAAATAAGTGGAAGTGTCACATCAGTTTTTGTAATTGTCAGAACATCATATTGAAGAGGGCAGGTTATTAAAACCCGCCCTCTTCAATAATTATTTGTACCAGTATGCCTGTGTTGTCCCAGTGTGTCACGTCAATTAAGAGGGCGGGTTGTTTGAACCCACCCTCTTCAATATCTTACCGGCCCTTATATCCTATAAATATGTTTCCGCTATAGATTTCACTATCCATTTCATCTCTGTCAAATTTTCATCCTACACCGGTTACTATCCATTTACTTCGATCAATTCTTCTCCGCTATAAATTTTGTGTAGGTGTGGAGTTTTAGAAGAAGGTCAAGTTCAGTACCATAGTCTGCGAGTAAGTAATCTTCGAGCAGTGGAACAGTTCATAAAGTATTGGAAGTAAGCAATCTTCGAGTTTGAAAGTTTTTTGCAATTTCAACACAACATAAAAAATATAACTGTTTTTTGTGCAGGATTATAGCATCCCCAAGTATATTTGTTGTATGTAAATACGATGGCCAGGTTATCACAAGTGCACAGGGTCCCGAGTATATGGGCGGGTCCGCACGAATCATGCGATTGGAAGCATCAACGACTTATGATGAACTAGAGACTAAAGTGTTCAAAATTACGAAATACGATCCCCGTGAAAGTAGGGTTAAGTTAAGTTGTATATGGCCTATGTTCAGTGGAAATGCATTGGTTGAAATTAGAGACGATGCATCAATATCTTCGATGATAGATTTCGGTCTCTCAAGCACCCAACATTCTTTTGAACTTTTGGTTCAGAAGAAGCAATTGGAAGTATCAGATGCCCCTCCAACGGGTAATTTTGATGGTAATGCTGGAGATAGTTCCTGGGGGTACGGTCACATGGTCAACGATGATACCGTCAGTGCCGGTGGATATGACTATACACAACATTATTTAAACCTTCAAACTCATGGGTAAACATTTTATAAACCCATATTTAAACATTTTAGTAATACTTATATACTAATATTCAAACATTTAATAAAATCCATAAATCCAGGTTCTCCCAGTCGACTGCTGCAGTTACATGCACCCCAGAAGAACAGCAAGGATTACCATACACAGCCTTCCACAGGTAAATAAATCTGAAACAAGTGATGATTTAGTTACGAAAATATTAAGGAATAATATTATACTAACAATTTATATACTAAACGCAGATTTCCCCACACCTCCGCATCATTCCAACACGATTCAAGTAGCGCATTCCAAGCATGTCCGTCCACATCTTTCCGGTCTTCTCACCCCGAACCATCCACATTACACCGACCGCAACCATCATATATTGCACCCGAGCCTTATGTTGCTACGGGTGATATTGATATGTGTGGCAGTGATGATAATGAAATCGGTGAAGATCATCAGGGGGAGGACAGCGTGGAATATGCTGCTGGATTGAATGAGATAGCATTCTTTGATGGTATGGTTGCGAATAACGATTTTGTCGAACTAGAAGATCCCGGCCTCGATCCGCTGGAAGATAATGGTTGGGTAGACTTAGCCGTGGCAGAAGTAAATACGGCACCCTAGTTGGACGCGACAGCAGCAAGCGAAGATTGTATCAGCGTCGGGAATTTGTTTCAGAAAAAAGGAGATCTTATTTGTAAGCTGAAGTCGTGGTCCATTCAGCAAAACGTTACATTTAAAACCGAAGAGTCAAATAAGACGTACTATACTGTGGTATGTACGAAAGCTCCTGAATATCAGTGGAGATTGCATGCATGTTGTTCCAAAAAGAGCCAAGGCTTGGAAGGTCACGAAATACAACCAAGAACACACTTGCATCAATTCTATTATGTTACAGGATCACCGGAATTGCACTTCATCTTACATTTGCTCGCTAATCATGCCACTGATCCGTACAGATGTGGCGATGACTCCCCGAGAGATAACGGCTCTTGGTTAGCCGAGAGCATAAAATTCAGATTTCATATGTGAAGACATGCGATGATCGTAGAAAGGCTTTGTGCAAGATATTCGGGGACTGGAAAAGCTCGTACAACTCACTAGTCCCTTTTATGGAAGCTATGAAAGCATCAAATCCGGGGACCGTATACCGGTTAAAAACCACAGAAACAGACGTCGAGAGCTCTGTCAGGTTTCAAAGAATTTTCTGGTGCTTTGGTCCATGTGCGGCTGGTTTCACACACTATCGGCTGGTATTGTGCGTTGATGGTACGTATCTATACGGTAAGTACAGAGGCTACATGTTAATTGCTACATGTGTTGATGCTAATAACGGTATATTTCCGTTGGGATTTTCTATTGTCGAGAGTGAAAATACATCATCCTGGTCATGGTTTTTCCGTCACCTCAAAAATATCCCATCTGTTCTTCATAGAACAGATTTATGCATCATATCTAATAGACATCCGGGAATACTAGCTGCAATGAGATCTGTATTTCCGACGACCCCACATAGGTTTTGCCTATGACACTTCAGACAAAATTTTGATCGAAAATTTAAAAATTCGGATCTACATAAACTTATGTACAGAGCCGGTGAAACGCCTGACCCTAATGTTCACGACATATACATGACGAAAATTGGGGAGATGAGTCAAGCCGCGAAAGCGTAATTAGATGAGTATCCAGTACGCATGTGGTCACAAGCACATGATGATGGGTGCAGATATCTCCTAATGACGACTAATATGTCTGAAAGCTTCAACGGGGTCCTTAAAAGGGTTTGAGGCTTACCGATACAGGGGTTGATTGTTCGAACCTTTTTCCGGATGAATACTTATTTTGTGCACAGAAGAGAAAAGTTCTTGGCGATGGACACTCTGCTCACCTCGTATTACGAAGATATCTTTCGGAAAAGAAAGCGCATAGCACAATACTACAGATCCGAAAGGTTTGACACGGCGGAGTTTCAGGTAACGGGCGGTAATGAGAATCAATATACCGTGAACTTTAGAGATGAAGGGCTCTTTTCGTGTACATGCGGTCTTTTCCAGCAACAACATTTACCTTGTGCCCACGCAATTGCTGCTGCGAGCAGCATGCATACCTCACATTACAATTTTGCTTCCCATTACTATACAGTTTCCAATTACCAAGGCGCATACGATCTAAAATTTCATCCTATACCGGACAGTCGCTATTGGCACTATTATACTGCCAACAGACAAACATCGACCGTATTACCGCCGGAAAAAAATATAAGAGCCGGAAGACCTAAGGTGCGTCGAGATCGAATGACAATGGATGCTGATCATCAGCAAAGGCAAGCCAGATGTAGCCTATGCAAACAACCATGCCATTATAGGACTAGATGTCCAGGACATGCATTAGGGGCTGGACCTTCAGGATCGTGACAAGTGAACTCGGATTTTTTTGTATTATAAATATGACGGATTCATTTTGTTATTATAAATTTGACCATCGATATAGTATTTACATTTTACAAACAGATAGGATTTTTTTACATTGTAAATTTGACGGATTCATTCTGTAAAAAACATTGATATAATGAAATTTTAATATTTTTTCCAAATTTATTTTCGTTTATTTATTTTTAAACAATTTTTAAAATAATTATAATCATCATTATATAATTTTAATTATAATTAAAATCATAATTAAAATTATATTTTAAATTAATAATTAATTATTAATTATTAATAATTAAAAATAATTAAAAAAAAAAAAATTGGGGCGGCTTCTGGGAACCCGCCCCCTATACAAATGTATAGGGGGCGGGTTCTGGAAACCCGCCCCCTTATTATTCGCTGGGGGTGGGGTGCAAAACCACCCTATTTTCCTAATTTTAAAAAATACCCCATATTTTAATAATATATTTTTAAAATAATATTATTTCAAAAAAAACCCAAAATATGAAATTAGTTTCGGAACAAGTAATATAATAATATTTTCTACACGATAACTTATATTATTAGAAAAATATGAAAATAGCTTTGGGACATAGAACAAGTAATATAACAATATTTTCTACCCATGCAGTTTCTCTCCTCCAAAAAATGTCCAAATAAAATATCGTTTTCTAAATTTTTGATTCTCGAGTTCATATGTATGATTCATAATAATATTAAATGTATCGAAACATTTGAGAAATATGTCTAACAAATATGATTTCAAATTATGAGCTTAAAAGTTCATTTAGACTGTTTTCATATAGTTTTAGATTAGATACCGAAATCTTAAGAAATTCAACAGAAAATCTTATGAAAATTGCGTACGGATAGCGTAACTTATACTATTTGTTAAAAATTGTAAGCAATTTGAAGAAAAAACGTAGACTGTTTTACATTTAAGCTGTTTTTCAATGCTACGTAGCGAATAGATTAAGCTAGACTACATAGCGCAAAATATCGAATCACATAGCGAGTTATTTTAAACATAGACATACACTTTACTTTTTTGAGAACAACTTCATAAAAGTCTTTTAGATTTTATATGTTTATTCATTTTTTGCATTTATTGAATGAACACTGAAGAACATTTGAAAATTTCTAGATCGACCAAAGTTTTGCAAGTGGAGATTTCAATTCTTTATTACATCTTAAAGAAAATTCAAATCTTATTTTTTTAAAAATCTAATTACACCTATTGTTAATTTTGGAATAAAAACACTTAAACCATGAAACATGCATAAGTTTCTATACAATATTATGACTTATAAGATTTCATCAATCATGGAAAAAACAAACACATAAAATAGTTTTTTGAACGACCATAACCATGGTAAATTTATAGAAAAATATAAGATGCATAAGTTTTTATAATCTGTTATGATTTCTAAGATTTGATTAAATATATTTTTAGTCTATTTATTAATGGAAATATAGAATAAGACAAATTTCAAATAAAAGCTATGGGATCTCGTCGAATCCTATTTATATCTAAGCTTTAATTTAAAGCTCAAAAAAGGAGTGAAGAAAATTTAGGGCAAACAAAATTGATGGACCAAATTCAAAGTTAAGGGGTTTTGAAAAGAATTGTGAGGGTATTTGAAGGTGATGACAAAAATTGGATTGAAACAAGAGGGGTAAATTTGGAAAGTCCAAAAGTTTGAATTAAGCTTTTAAGGTTTTTATATTAGATATACCAACAACGTGAATAGTTTTTTCAGAAAAAAAGTAATAATAGTGACAGATGAATGAATGGGGAGAAAACGCCTAAATATGCAAACCGTTAACTTTGAAATGCTATGCTCAATTCAACAGCGCTTTATTTAAACTCTGTTATACAGCGCTTTATTTAAACTCTGTTATATTTGTCATCCAAGAATATTTTATACCTGTCTAAAAAAATTAACCGAAGAAATTAACAATGTTGTGTAATAGTTAATTTAACAATTTTTAAGAGAGTTAAAGGGACAGTACCAAAATAAAAAGAGCTAATGGGAAAAAAACAAGATTCAAATGGACAAACTAAATTTTTTTGATAAAGGTTCGTTGTCTGTTGTTAATCGAAGCCTAAATATATCTTTACTATTACAATCATATAAGGGGATCTTCAATTTTGAAATTGATTTGGAGATATGGTTAAAAAAGTATAAAAAATCAAACCTCAATTTGTAACTGTAACTAACCATATACATCTCTTTTAATAATTAACTCCACAAAATCCTCTCACTAACCAATTCCATACAAATTTCTTTTTGTATTTTTTAATCTCTCTCCCCAAAACCTTCATATTTTCAAATTTTACTCTTGAAATTTATATTTCCAAATTTCATCCCTAAAACTTATATGTTAACAAAAAAAAGAAGAAGAGGAAATGGGGTCTGCAGCTTACTTGCAGGCCCAAACTGCAATGGGCTTTCATATAGGTCAGTGAGGTTCACTGTCTATTTTGTAGTTATGTTTCTGAACCCCACTAGTCCATATGTAAGGCCACTGTAGTTATGGACTTGAAAGGTCCGTTTTCTCAACAAAATAAACCATTTATCTATATTCCGTCGTAATTTAACCAGAGTTAGTTATTTCTAAGCAGAACTTGAGTTGTAAGTTTTTTCTTCCTCCCTCTTAAAAACCATGACTCATTTCTTCTTTCTTTTTTCATCCTCAACCTAATTATGGGATATCATTTTTTTCACAAAATTTGAAACTTAAGATAATTTTTGTTTTTGGAGTTATCAAAATTGGTAAAAAAGATAAATATAATATAGTCTATATATTTATAACTAATGAATGTGTGAAGGAGAAAAGCTTAAATTTTTTTATCTAAAGAAAAGCCTTAATTTGAAATTGAAAATAAACCTTAACCCTAAGTTGAAGAAGGAAACGGGGGCTGCAGGCCCAAACTGTAGCGGTCTTTCACATGAGCCAATGAGGCTCGCTGGTTATTTTGCAATTAAGTCCCTAAATCGCACTAGCCTATGTGAGATGCCGTTGCAGTTGTGAGTCAGGGTTTCTGTAGGTTCCGTTTTCTTAAATTGAAAAGAGAGAAGATACTTTAAAGAATATTTTAGTTTTTTAGCAGTTACTTAATGATATGTTAATTACAGTATTGGAATATTCATATATGATACCTTGTAAAACTAAACAAGGATGGATTTATGAACAACTTAAATGTTTTAAGGGTGAAATTTAGAAATATGAAGGCTTTGAGAATGAGACATAAAATTTCATTTATTTTTATTTTTAATTACACTTAAAATTTGACACGCATTGCATTTCTAAAATACCATAAAGAATTTGTAGAGAGCTGTATCTTATAAAAAAAACAATATAATTAACATTTCTGACAAATTACATTCAAGGGTCATTCTAGCAAAATCACTTCAGAAATATTGACTGTATTTTTCGTTTTAAGGATGAAGAAATTGTTGTCCTTTTGTGTGAGTTCTAATTTGAGTATGAGATCTGTTTATTCATTGATTACAAAACTTGCATAACAAAATTAGGCGAAATTCTTTGTTTTTTTCCAATGGCAAGGGCTAAAAGCTTAAATTTTGTTACAGATAAAGTATAAAATATTGTTACAAAAAGAAAATTTAAATCAATAAATCAAGATCACCTCTATTAAAGGACCATAACTTAAAATCAAACTTGTAAAAAGAAGACAGTTTACTCCAATTTTAAGCAATTGGTCCACCGTCAAAAGTCATAAACTCCCGGACTCATGCGTCCTTAAACTCATGGACTTAAGTGTCCTTAAGTTCATAACAGCAAAGAATTTAGCCACTCTAATGGAATTATCAAACATAAAATCTTGGAGAACAATCTTTATGGATCTATTTTAAGATCTAAAAATTCTATAATTTTAATCTGTCCAGCCATGTCAAACAATATTTGCAATTCTCATACGAATAAGCACTTTGATTTGTTTCTATCACGAGTCTTCCAATTGGATGAAATCTTTAATTTCATTAAGGTTAGACGGTGGATCTCAAAAAATAAATGGTTATGGCCTTCGGTATGAGCTTTGTATATAATGTATTGTCTTTCACCGTTACCTCCTACTTAAAGTAGATTGAGAGTTTTCAAGAATGACTTGTTATAAACAAAACTAATTATTTGGAATGGAATTGTAAAACCAAACAAATTTAGCAGCTGTTTGGTTGCTTGTAAATGAAGTTGCATGCAACATTTATTTTGCAAAAAAATTTCATTTCCCATGTTTGGTTTGCAATAACTTGAGTTTGATTTGGAAATGAAGTTGTAAAAATAGGTCAAATTCTTGTAATATTTGTTGCACCCAAATTGGTTATAGCAAATGTTGCTTTTTGGGAGAATTTTTTCTTGACAATTATTGAAGATGACACATAATTTTATTATATGCCACATAAGGAATGTTGCAACATATGTTGTATTTTCCATTTGTTTTTAGTGGACCAAACACAAAATATTGTTTGGATTTAGAAATCCAAAAGCAAAAGTTGAAGCCATCCAAACAATGGATTTGAGTATTTTTATTTGCAACAAATGTTGCATGCAGTATTTGTTGCAATCTTGTTTGTTGCTAACCAAACAATCCTTTAGTTGAATATATCAAGTAAAGTTGTAGTAGAAGTGATGCCTTTGCGTGAGTATGCCAAAATGAGAAGGTTAATTTCCAAAATAAAATGATGTTGTGGATAGAACCATCAATATTAATTGATTGAATCAATCTCCATGCCCCATCTACTCGTTGTGAAGTACAGTCAGTAAGTTCTGAAAGATTTGGATCAAGAAGAATATCGTTATTATATATCAGTTGCTTTCCAAATGTGTTCAAAAAAGATATCTATTTAATCTATGGATCAAGAAAAAGATCAGTTGAAATCTGTCGGGACCCGGTTCTTGCTCACGGAGCAAAGTGCCATACGGAACAAAGTGCCACGCCAAGTATCGTGTTAAGTGGGCGGGGGCCACCTCTTGAATCCGTGGGGGCCACCTCTTGAGTCCGTGGGACCCACTGTAGAACAATGGGGACTCTTCGGAATACATTCCGAAAGGGGGCAGATCTGTACTATAAATGGAATGATACCACTCTTCAATACAGAGACGCCTTTTAAGTGAACCGGCACTACAGGAGCTTGAGAACTCCGTAGTTAAGCGTGCTCGAGTCAGGGAAGTTCTGGGATGGGTGAGCTCCTGGGAAGTGGCCCCTGGTCGGGTCCGGTTCACCCCGAAAGACAAAACCGTGCGGCTTCGGCCAGAGCGGACAATACTCTCTGTATTGGAGGTGGGGCGTGACAGAATGGTATCAGAGATGGTCCCTCGATAGTAGGTCTGTGGTTCGAGGACGAACCATTGTTCAAAGGTGGGGAGAATATCGGGACCCGGTTCTTGCTCACGGAGCAAAGTGCCATACGGAACAAAGTGCCACGCCAAGTGTCGTGTTAAGTGGGCGGGGGCCACCTCTTGAATCCGTGGGGGCCACCTCTTGAGTCCGTGGGACCCACAGTAGAACAATGGGGACTCTTCGGAATACATTCCGAAAGGGGGCAGATCTGTACTATAAATGGAATGATACCACTCTTCAATACAGAGGCGCCTTTTAAGTGAACCGGCACTACAGGAGCTTGAGAACTCCGTAGTTAAGCGTGCTCGAGCCAGGGAAGTTCTGGAATGGGTGACCTCCTGGGAAGTGGCCCCTGGTCGGGTCCGGTTCGCCCCGAAGGACAAAACCGTGCGGCTTCGGCCAGAGCGGACAATACTCTCTGTATTGGAGGTGGGGCGTGACAGAATGGTATCAGAGATGGTCCCTCGATAGTAGGTCTGTGGTTCGAGGACGAACCATTGTTCAAAGGTGGGGAGAATGTCGGGACCCGGTTCTTGCTCACGGAGCAAAGTGCCATACGGAACAAAGTGCCACGCCAAGTGTCGTGTTAAGTGGGCGGGGGCCACCTCTTGAATCCGTGGGGGCCATCTCTTGAGTCCGTGGGACCTACTGTAGAACAATGGGGACTCTTCGGAATACATTCCGAAAGGGGGCAGATCTGTACTATAAATGGAATGATACCACTCTTCAATACAGAGGCGCCTTTTAAGTGAACCGGCACTACAGGAGCTTGAGAACTCCGTAGTTAAGCGTGCTCGAGCCAGGGAAGTTCTGGGATGGGTGACCTCCTGGGAAGTGGCCCCTGGTCGGGTCCGGTTCGCCCCGAAGGACAAAACCGTGCAGCTTCGGCCAGAGCGGACAATACTCTCTGTATTGGAGGTGGGGCTTCTGCACGATGTGTTTCATGTGTCTCAACTACGGAGGTATGTTCGTGATGAAACTCACGTCTTGGATCATTCGGAGTTGACTGTACGGGAGGACCTAACTTTTGAGGAGCAACCAGTTGAAATCAAGGATCGAAGAGAGAAAGGTTCTTAAAAACAAAGTTATCCCTCTTGTGCTAGTTTCTTGGGGTAATCGATTGCATGGAGAATCCACTTGGGAGCGAGAAGACGAGATCCGGCAGAAATTTCCTCACCTTTTCCTGTAGTTAGCTATCTTGTATTCTTGGAATTTCGAGAACGAAATTCTTTTGTAGTTGGGTATGATGTAACACCCGAGCCCAATAATACTATTTCTATTGCTAGTTGAGTGTTATACATTGCTCATCCCAATTATCCTGATTGTTTGGTGTTTATTGCTAAATTTTAACCGGTTAAGTCATTTTGGCACACAACAAATTTTAACACCGAAAATGAAATTAAAATATCCATGTTGGCCTACTCGTCGCCACTAGTCGCGTGGTAGCGTCCGCGTGTCGAGATTTCTTCCCGTTCGGCTAAACGGGCAAGTTTGGACGGCTACGCGCGCATGCAAGTGTCCGACTTGGGGGCATGCATTTTAATCACAAAACACCTCTTTTCAAAATTTGGAACTCGCTTAAAATCCTATAATTTGAATTTGGAACATTTGGGCGCAACCCGGGCGCGATTTGGAAATGTTGCATTTAGCGCCAAAATCCCAATTTAATTTAATATACTAAAACTATAATATATATTTCGTTACACTGTTTCAACTGTTAATATTCTTTAAAATCCTTTCTAAATCAATTCTAATCTTCTCTGGCAGCCAATCACGAGGGATTTAAATCCCTCGTGGGCCCCATATCTCTCTCTCCGTCTCTCTCTATATCTCCCTCTGTCTCTCTCTCTCCAATCCTATTCTTTCTCTCTCTCTATCTCTCTCTCTCTCTCTCTCCTCTAATAACACCTCTCTCTCTCTATCCCTCTATTTTTCCCCCACGTCCTTCAGAAACCCACCACGAGAAAACCCCACGGAACCCTAGCCCTAGCATCGTCGTGCCGTCGCCGCCGCAGTCCCCGCGCCGACAACACCACCACCATCGCCCTTGCCTCCGCAGCCTCGGCCGCACCCCCTCCTTCCTCCGTTCTCCCTCCTCCAGAACCTGCAAACCCATCCCGACGCCATCACCAGCATCCAGTGGCCGCCGTCGCCGCCGCCTCCCATCGCCGACGACGCCCGAGACTTCCTCTCTTCACCCTCGTTCCGACCTCGTCGTCTTCTTCCTCCTCCCCTCGCCGGACCACCACCAACCCGAGCCCAACCCCCATCACCTAACCCTCTAGTTCGCCGGAAAAGGGACACCGACGACCACCTCCTCTCCTCCCTGCAACCCGGGCCAGGCTAGAACCTCTCCCCTACTCGCTGCACCCCGATCCAGCCACCTCAAACCCTTGCCGCGCCACTGTTCCTCGCCGCCGGCGCCCCATCGCCGTCGAACCTGTCGTGGTTGCCCCCTGGTTCTTCCCTGTAAGCATTCCTTTAACTTTCCATTCGTGTTAAACCCCCTCTCGCTGGTCTTTGTTTACGTGTATCGTATTTTACTAACTTCGTCGCCAACTTTGACATTTCGCCGGATTCCGGCCGTGCCGTCGTTTGGACCCGACGCTCCAGCGGAGTACTCTGGTCCGTGTGGTCCCGCTGTTCGCTGTTAGGACTCGATCCGTGGCCCGTGCACCCGTCTCGTGTTTTCCGCCGATATTGCATCCGTGCTTTCCGGTTTGCGAAACCGTCGAGGCAAGTATCCGAATACTTGCTCTAACATGCTAGTATACAAGATCAAATCTTGCTATACATTTAATTATCACATTACTTAAATTAACCACACAGTTGATGGTAATATCGGTATTTGGTATAACTTAGAATTGACGGTTGCAATTATCCTTAACATTAAATCAGTATAGTAGTTTCTTGTAATTAATCGGTCTGCTATCAACTAACTAAACCAATTAAATCGTCCTTGCTTCATTTGTTAAATCATCCATGAGACAATTATTTATGCTTTAGTTTAAATTCATGTAGCTTCATTACCTTATGTTGTTGATATTGTTTCACCTTGTGACTATTGCACCCCAAGGGTGCTTGAACCTGTTAATAAAGATAATGCAAAGCACCACTGTGTTTACATGGAATAATATTGTTATTTACTGTTTCCTGCTGTTGTTCCTTATTCGTTTCCATACCTGTTATGAGCTTACATTCGATTGCATTACATGTTGACCCGATCTTGATACACCTGACACATGTACTGATACACCGGACATGACACCCCGTACATACTGATTCAACCTATTGTACTACGACCTGACTTATTACATGATCTCATGCCTAATGCCAACAAACCTGACTTGGGGTCCTCATGGACCATTCCTGCTGTCTATCCAGACAGACCTGCTTTTACCTGATTCTGTGTTGGCATTAGTCCTTGACTACTGAATACCTGACCTGACATACATAACTTGGGGGTATGAGGAAATCAAAGATGAACCTGACTTGTAACTCGACAGTTCACTACCTGTTCGAGTGTACACATTCCTGTTTTGTGCCTAGCGGCATGTCTCGGTTTCGGCCGAGAATATTGTGGCCGTGATCCCGGGTATGTACGGGGTACTACCGAGTGTACACTTTCCTGTTTTGTGCCTAGCGGCATGTCTCGGCTGCAGCCGAGAATATTGTGGCCATGATCCCGGGTATGTACGGGATACTATTGAGTTACATCGACGATTCATCAATTGATTTCAAAGACTTTAGAGTAGAAACCTGATAGGACAGTTTAGTTACCACTGCACATTACCCTGCACTGTTATTTCATAGTACTGCTTATTCATGTTCATCCCTGCATTGCTTATTACCATGTTTATATTATATTATTGGTTGACATGACGCGCTGACGTCTGGGTTTTGCATGGCCCAGATTCTTTACCACTGTCGCTGACCGAGCAGGAGTACTTCAGCCAGCAGGCTGGTTTGTGAGTTCTGCAGTGGTTAGTTCATTTATTGCATTTTATTTCCAGGTGCGATCCCGCATTATGGGACGTACCTTTCTATTATTGTATTGGATCATTTGCTTCCGCATTTATTTTTCATTGACTCTTATCATTATGGATTTGGACATGTGTTAGATAGTTTATTTATCTTGTTCTTGATATCTCTACAACCGTAATGTGACTGTGGATGGATACTTCCTACCCACAGGTAGCATGGTTGGCTATGTCACGTGCCCAATCTTGCGTACTCTGGGAAGCGGGGCGTGACATGGTTCTTTTGGTATCAGAGCCATAGGTTAGTTGGGTTGATTCTTTTGTAGTTGGGTATTGTACCCGATACACGAATCAGAATACCCGTGCTTAGGAAACATGTTCTGCCACCTTGACCGTTTTACCATTCTTGAATCACATTCTTCCTGATTATATCTTTTACGGCGTGCAAACTTACTTTGCATTGTCGACTCGAAAACCTAATTTCTTGTTATCTCTAGGACTTAGGCGACTTGGGTGGAGTTAAGTAATTGCGGTTATGATACCGCGGCATAGCTACAATGCGGTACTCTATTTAAGTATCTTGGAGTTCTAGCCTTGATCCACATTCAGAATCTATCATCATGCTAATGTTGGGTGTTTTGAGTTCAGGATTATGACAGGTAAGAGGTTGAAGACGTACCGGAGGCGTGTGAACGAAGCCGCCTTGCTTGGAGTGATAAGAGGAATGCCGGAAATCAAAGAAACAAACTGAGCTGATCCAGCAACAGCAGATTCGCTTCCGGAAGAGTTGCAGATCGTTCAGCAGTCTGTGAACGAGATTGGAACTAGACCAGTTGACCGAGTAGGGCCGTGGCAGAGTTCAGACGTGTGGGTCCTACTACTTTCACTGGTTTGGAGCAACCGTGGACGTGCATGCAGCAGAATGGAGGAGACTCAGTAGTCTCGCGGGACCTTTCGCGGCCAACGATGCAGACAGCAGTTGCGGTAAGGAAGCAGTTCGGTCGGGCCAGTCGAGTTTAGGGCTAGGCCGACAAACATTGTTCTTGCAGTTATGGAAGTTGATAGGAATGAAGAGCCGGCAGTTGTTCGCGACTTTATGGATGTGTTTGAAGATATACCGGGCTTACCGCCAAAGCGAGATGTGGAGTTCGCGATTGACCTTATTCCTGGTGCAGCGCCAGTATCACAATCTTCTTATCCGATGGCACCGGTGGAATTGGAAGAAGTTAAGAAACAAGTTGGTGAATTACTCGAGAAGGGATGGATTCGAAGCAGCAACTCACCTTGGGAAGCTCCAGTTCTTCTAGTAAAGAAGAAGGATGGCACGAGAAGGATGTGCATTGATTATCGAGAATTGAATCGGGTGACTATTAAGAACAAGTACCGATCCCTCGCATTGGAGAACTTTTGAGCAGCTTAGTGGCGCGAGGGTATTCTCGAAACTGGATTTGCGATCAGGATATCATCAGGTCCGAGTGAAAGCAGAAGACATTTGCAAGACGGCGTTTCGAACTCGATATGGACATTTCGAGTGTGTGGTAATGCCCTTCGGAGTGACTAATGCGCCGGCAATATTCATGGATTTGATGAACATGATCATTTCACCATTCTTGGACCAGTTTATTGTGGTATTCATTGACGATATTCTGGTGTACTCGAAGGGTCCGGAGGAGCATGCTGAGCATTTAAAGATCGCACTGCAGACGCTGAGACAGGAGAAATTGTTCGCGAAGATGAGTAAGTGCGAATTCTGGTTGGAAGAAGTAAAATTTCTGGGGCATGTTGTGTCGGGCGATGGAATCACCGTCGATCCCGAAAAGATTGCAGCAGTTCGAGATTGGCCTATTCCAAAGAATGTTGCGGAGATAAGAAGTTTTCTTGGACTCGCCGGATACTACAGGAGATTTGTGGAGAACTTCGCTCGTTTGGCAGAGCCATTAACCAAGCTTACGCGTAAGGAGGTACCGTTTGTTTGGACGGATGGATGTGCATTGGCCTTCGAGACGTTGAAGCAGAATTGATAACCGCCCCGATCCTAACCGTACCAGATAATTCAGGAGGACTGGTGATTCACAGCGACGCATCCGGAAAGGGATTGGGATGTATTTTGATGCAGAATGGGAAGGTCGTAGCTTACCCATCAAGACAACTGAAGACTCATGAGAAGAATTATCCAACTCATGACATGGAGCTTGCAGCTGTGATCTTCGCTTTGAAGATTTGGAGACACTACCTTTTGGGTGAGAAAGTCGAAGTTTTACAGATCACAAGAGTCTGAAGTATGTGTTCACTCAGAAGAAGTTGAATATGAGGCAACGTAGATGGTTGGAGCTGATGGCCGACTACAACCTTGATCTTAAATACCATCCGGGAAAGGTTAACATCGTGCCGGATGCGCTTAGTCGGTTACCAGCAATTCAGGTGTTAACTACATAGAGGGGGATCATTGCAGATTTTCGAAGATTTGACTTGGAAGTTGTGCTACCACATTCTACGGGACAGTTGATGAAGTTGCAAGTACAGTCGTCCTTAGTTGAGAAGATTAAAGCGTCACAATCGCAGGATCCTAGACTGCAAAAGTTTCGAGAGCAGGTTGAAGCCGGAATACGAACCGATTTACTGATCCACGAAGACGGTTCGTTGAGGTATGGTAGCCGTGTGTGTGTGCCAAAAGGGGATGTGCGTGAAGAGCTTATGAAGGAGGCACACAGTTCAGCTTACTCTGTACATCCAGGAGGGACAAAGATGTACCGAGATATTCGACAGCACTTCTGGTGGGAAGGTATGAAGCGGGAGATCGCTCGCTTCGTGGCTAAGTGCTTGGTGTGTCAGCAAGTCAAGGCTGAACACCAAAGGGTTGCTGGTTTGTTGCAACCACTTCCGATTCCTCAGTGGAAGTGGGAACATATAACCATGGATTTCGTGACGGCTTTACCGCGGAGTCCAAAGGGCAACAATGCAGTATGGGTGATTGTCGATCGGTTGACCAAGGCAGCTCACTTTATTCCTTGTCGGGTTGGTCAATCGACGGAGACCTTGGCAGAGCGGTATATGCAGGAGATTGTAAGATTGCATGGAGTACCGGTAAGCATCGTGTCCGATCGGGACACTCGGTTCTTGTCGCACTTCTGGAGGAGTTTACAAGAAAGTTTGGGGACTCGATTGAAGTTTAGCACAACTTATCATCCTCAAACTGATGGACAATCGGAGAGAACGGTCCAGACCCTTGAAGATATGTTGAGGGCTTGCATGTTGGACTTCAAGGGTTCTTGGGAGGATCATCTACACCTGGTGGAGTTTTCGTACAACAATAGCTTCCAAGCGACTATTCAGATGGCTCCGTTTGAAGCGTTGTATGGTCGTAAGTGTCGTTCGCCTGTTTGTTGGGATGACGTTGGTGAACGAAGGTTATTAGGACCAGATTTGGTGGTACAGACAGTCGAGAAGGTGAATACAATCAGGAAGCATATGAAGGCAGCTCAAGACAGACAGAAAAGTTGGGCTGATACGTCAAGAAGACCTCTAGAGTTCGCCGTGGGTGATTTGGTATTCCTGAAGATATCACCGACTAGAAGGGTGATTCGCTTTGGGAGTCGGGGAAAGCTTAGTCCTCGATTCGTGGACCCTTCGAGATATTGGAGCGTGTTGGAGAGGTAGCGTACCGTTTGGCGTTACCACAGTCTTTGGCAGGAGTGCACGATGTGTTTCATGTGTCTCAACTACGGAGGTATGTTCGTGATGAAACTCACGTCTTGGATCATTCGGAGTTGACTGTACGGGAGGACCTAACTTTTGAGGAGCGACCAGTTGAAATCAAGGATCGAAGAGAGAAAGGTTCTTAAAAACAAAGTTATCCCTCTTGTGCTAGTTTCTTGGGGTAATCGATTGCATGGAGAATCCACTTGGGAGCGAGAAGACGAGATCCGGCAGAAATTTCCTCACCTTTTCCTGTAGTTAGCTATCTTGTATTCTTGGAATTTCGAGGACGAAATTCTTTTGTAGTTGGGTATGATGTAACACCCGAGCCCAATAATACTATTTCTATTGCTAGTTGAGTGTTATACATTGCTCATCCCAATTATCCTGATTGTTTGGTGTTTATTGCTAAATTTTAACCGGTTAAGTCATTTTGGCACATAACAAATTTTAACACCGAAAATGAAATTAAAATATCCATGTTGGCCTACTCGTCGCCACTAGTCGCGTGGTAGCGTCCGCGTGTCGAGATTTCTTCCCGTTCGGCTAAACGGGCAAGTTTGGACGGCTACGCGCGCGTGCAAGTGTCCGACTTGGGGGCATGCATTTTAATCACAAAACACCTCTTTTCAAAATTTGGAACTCGCTTAAAATCCTATAATTTGAATTTGGAACATTTGGGCGCAATCCGGGCGCGATTTGAAAATGTTGCATTTAGCGCCAAAATCCCAATTTAATTTAATATACTAAAACTATAATATATATTTCGTTACACTGTTTCAACTGTTAATATTCTTTAAAATCCTTTCTAAATCAATTCTAATCTTCTCTGGCAGCCAATCACGAGGGATTTAAATCCCTCGTGGGCCCCATATCTCTCTCTCCGTCTCTCTCTATATCTCCCTCTGTCTCTCTCTCTCCAATCCTATTCTTTCTCTCTCTCTATCTCTATCTCTCTCTCTCCTCTAATAACACCTCTTTCTCTCTATCCCTCTATTTTTCCCCCACGTCCTTCAGAAACCCACCACGAGAAAACCCCACGGAACCCTAGCCCTAGCATCGTCGTGCCGTCGCCACCGCAGTCCCCGCGCCGACAACACCACCACCATCGCCCTTGCCTCCGCAGCCTCGGCCGCACCCCCTCCTTCCTCCGTTCTCCCTCCTCCAGAACCTGCAAACCCACCCCGACGCCATCACCAGCATCCAGTGGCCGCCGTCGCCGCCACCTCCCATCGCCGACGA
Organism: Agapanthus africanus; assembly: GCA_030015575.1. NCBI lineage: Eukaryota > Viridiplantae > Streptophyta > Magnoliopsida > Asparagales > Amaryllidaceae > Agapanthus > Agapanthus africanus. Next base: position 940,916,189 of record CM057338.1, on the reverse strand, counting down.
CGCCCGAGACTTCCTCTCTTCACCCTCGTTCCGACCTCGTCGTCTTCTTCCTCCTCCCCTCGCCGGACCACCACCAACCCGAGCCCAACCCCCATCATCTAACCCTCTAGTTCGCCGGAAAAGGGACACCGACGACCACCTCCTCTCCTCCCTGCAACCCGGGCCAGGCTAAAACCTCTCCCCTACTCGCTGCACCCCGATCCAGCTACCTCAAACCCTTGCCGCGCCACTGTTTCTCGCCGCCGGCGCCCCATCGCCGTCGAACCTGTCGTGGTTGTCCCTTGGTTCTTCCCTGTAAGCATTCCTTTAACTTTCCATTCGTGTTAAACCCCCTCTCGCTGGTCTTTGTTTACGTGTATCGTATTTTACTAACTTCGTCGCCAACTTTGACATTTCGCCGGATTCCGGCCTTGCCGTCGTTTGGACCCGACGCTCCAGCGGAGTACTCTGGTCCGTGTGGTCCCGCTGTTCGCTGTTAGGACTCGATCCGTGGCCCGTGCACCCGTCTCGTGTTTTCCGCCGACATTGCATCCGTGCTTTCCGGTTTGCGAAACCGTCGAGGCAAGTATCCGAATACTTGCTCTAACATGCTAGTATACAAGATCAAGTCTTGCTATACATTTAATTATCACATTACTTAAATTAACCACACAGTTGATGGTAATATCGGTATTTGGTATAGCTTAGAATTGACGGTTGCAATTATCCTTAACATTAAATCAGTATAGTAGTTTCTTGTAATTAATCGGTCTGCTATCAACTAACTAAACCAATTAAATCGTCCTTGCTTCATTTGTTAAATCATCCATGAGACAATTATTTATGCTTTAGTTTAAATTCATGTAGCTTCATTACCTTATGTTGTTGATATTGTTTCACCTTGTGACTATTGCACCCCAAGGGTGCTTGAACCTGTTAATAAAGATAATGCAAAGCACCACTGTGTTTACATGGAATAATATTGTTATTTACTGTTTCCTGCTGTTGTTCCTTATTCGTTTCCATACCTGTTATGAGCTTACATTCGATTGCATTACATGTTGACCCGATCTTGATACACCTGACACATGTACTGATACACCGGACATGACACCCCGTACATACTGATTCAACCTATTGTACTACGACCTGACTTATTACATGATCTCATGCCTAATGCCAACAAACCTGACTTGGGGTCCTCATGGACCATTCCTGCTGTCTATCCAGACAGACCTGCTTTTACCTGATTCTGTGTTGGCATTAGTCCTTGACTACTGAATACCTGACCTGACATACATAACTTGGGGGTATGGGGAAATCAAAGATGAACCTGACTTGTAACTCGACAGTTCACTACCTGTTCGAGTGTACACATTCCTGTTTTGTGCCTAGCGGCATGTCTCGGTTTCGGCCGAGAATATTGTGGCCGTGATCCCGGGTATGTACGGGGTACTACCGAGTGTACACTTTCCTGTTTTGTGCCTAGCGGCATGTCTCGGCTGCAGCCGAGAATATTGTGGCCATGATCCCGGGTATGTACGGGATACTATTGAGTTACATCGACGATTCATCAATTGATTTCAAAGACTTTAGAGTAGAAACCTGATAGGACAGTTTAGTTACCACTGCACATTACCCTGCACTGTTATTTCATAGTACTGCTTATTCATGTTCATCCCTGCATTGCTTATTACCATGTTTATATTATATTATTGGTTGACATGACGCGCTGACGTCTGGGTTTTGCATGGCCCAGATTCTTTACCACTGTCGCTGACCGAGCAGGAGTACTTCAGCCAGCAGGCTGGTTTGTGAGTTCTGCAGTGGTTAGTTCATTTATTGCATTTTATTTCCAGGTGCGATCCCGCATTATGGGACGTACCTTTCTATTATTGTATTGGATCATTTTCTTCCGCATTTATTTTTCATTGACTCTTATCATTATGGATTTGGACATGTGTTAGATAGTTTATTTATCTTGTTCTTGATATCTCTACAACCGTAATGTGACTGTGGATGGATACTTCCTACCCACAGGTAGCATGGTTGGCTATGTCACGTGCCCAATCTTGCGTACTCTGGGAAGCGGGGCGTGACATGGTTCTTTTGGTATCAGAGCCATAGGTTAGTTGGGTTGATTCTTTTGTAGTTGGGTATTGTACCCGATACACGAATCAGAATACCCGTGCTTAGGAAACATGTTCTGCCACCTTGACCGTTTTACCATTCTTGAATCACATTCTTCCTGATTATATCTTTTACGGCGTGCAAACTTACTTTGCATTGTCGACTCGAAAACCTAATTTCTTGTTATCTCTAGGACTTAGGCGACTTGGGTGGAGTTAAGTAATTGCGGTTATGATACCGCGGCATAGCTACAATGCGGTACTCTATTTAAGTATCTTGGAGTTCTAGCCTTGATCCACATTCAGAATCTATCATCATGCTAATGTTGGGTGTTTTGAGTTCAGGATTATGACAGGTAAGAGGTTGAAGACGTACCGGAGGCGTGTGAACGAAGCCGCCTTGCTTGGAGTGATAAGAGGAATGCCGGAAATCAAAGAAACAAACTGAGCTGATCCAGCAACAGCAGATTCGCTTCCGGAAGAGTTGCAGATCGTTCAGCAGTCTGTGAACGAGATTGGAACTAGACCAGTTGACCGAGTAGGGCCGTGGCAGAGTTCAGACGTGTGGGTCCTACTACTTTCACTGGTTTGGAGCAACCGTGGACGTGCATGCAGCAGAATGGAGGAGACTCAGTAGTCTCGCGGGACCTTTCGCGGCCAACGATGCAGACAGCAGTTGCGGTAAGGAAGCAGTTCGGTCGGGCCAGTCGAGTTTAGGGCTAGGCCGACAAACATTGTTCTTGCAGTTATGGAAGTTGATAGGAATGAAGAGCCGGCAGTTGTTCGCGACTTTATGGATGTGTTTGAAGATATACCGGGCTTACCGCCAAAGCGAGATGTGGAGTTCGCGATTGACCTTATTCCTGGTGCAGCGCCAGTATCACAATCTTCTTATCCGATGGCACCGGTGGAATTGGAAGAAGTTAAGAAACAAGTTGGTGAATTACTCGAGAAGGGATGGATTCGAAGCAGCAACTCACCTTGGGAAGCTCCAGTTCTTCTAGTAAAGAAGAAGGATGGCACGAGAAGGATGTGCATTGATTATCGAGAATTGAATCGGGTGACTATTAAGAACAAGTACCGATCCCTCGCATTGGAGAACTTTTGAGCAGCTTAGTGGCGCGAGGGTATTCTCGAAACTGGATTTGCGATCAGGATATCATCAGGTCCGAGTGAAAGCAGAAGACATTTGCAAGACGGCGTTTCGAACTCGATATGGACATTTCGAGTGTGTGGTAATGCCCTTCGGAGTGACTAATGCGCCGGCAATATTCATGGATTTGATGAACATGATCATTTCACCATTCTTGGACCAGTTTATTGTGGTATTCATTGACGATATTCTGGTGTACTCGAAGGGTCCGGAGGAGCATGCTGAGCATTTAAAGATCGCACTGCAGACGCTGAGACAGGAGAAATTGTTCGCGAAGATGAGTAAGTGCGAATTCTGGTTGGAAGAAGTAAAATTTCTGGGGCATGTTGTGTCGGGCGATGGAATCACCGTCGATCCCGAAAAGATTGCAGCAGTTCGAGATTGGCCTATTCCAAAGAATGTTGCGGAGATAAGAAGTTTTCTTGGACTCGCCGGATACTACAGGAGATTTGTAGAGAACTTCGCTCGTTTGGCAGAGCCATTAACCAAGCTTACGCGTAAGGAGGTACCGTTTGTTTGGACGGATGGATGTGCATTGGCCTTCGAGACGTTGAAGCAGAATTGATAACCGCCCCGATCCTAACCGTACCAGATAATTCAGGAGGACTGGTGATTCACAGCGACGCATCCGGAAAGGGATTGGGATGTATTTTGATGCAGAATGGGAAGGTCGTAGCTTACCCATCAAGACAACTGAAGACTCATGAGAAGAATTATCCAACTCATGACATGGAGCTTGCAGCTGTGATCTTCGCTTTGAAGATTTGGAGACACTACCTTTTGGGTGAGAAAGTCGAAGTTTTACAGATCACAAGAGTCTGAAGTATGTGTTCACTCAGAAGAAGTTGAATATGAGGCAACGTAGATGGTTGGAGCTGATGGCCGACTACAACCTTGATCTTAAATACCATCCGGGAAAGGTTAACATCGTGCCGGATGCGCTTAGTCGGTTACCAGCAATTCAGGTGTTAACTACATAGAGGGGGATCATTGCAGATTTTCGAAGATTTGACTTGGAAGTTGTGCTACCACATTCTACGGGACAGTTGATGAAGTTGCAAGTACAGTCGTCCTTAGTTGAGAAGATTAAAGCGTCACAATCGCAGGATCCTAGACTGCAAAAGTTTCGAGAGCAGGTTGAAGCCGGAATACGAACCGATTTACTGATCCACGAAGACGGTTCGTTGAGGTATGGTAGCCGTGTGTGTGTGCCAAAAGGGGATGTGCGTGAAGAGCTTATGAAGGAGGCACACAGTTCAGCTTACTCTGTACATCCAGGAGGGACAAAGATGTACCGAGATATTCGACAGCACTTCTGGTGGGAAGGTATGAAGCGGGAGATCGCTCGCTTCGTGGCTAAGTGCTTGGTGTGTCAGCAAGTCAAGGCTGAACACCAAAGGGTTGCTGGTTTGTTGCAACCACTTCCGATTCCTCAGTGGAAGTGGGAACATATAACCATGGATTTCGTGACGGCTTTACCGCGGAGTCCAAAGGGCAACAATGCAGTATGGGTGATTGTCGATCGGTTGACCAAGGCAGCTCACTTTATTCCTTGTCGGGTTGGTCAATCGACGGAGACCTTGGCAGAGCGGTATATGCAGGAGATTGTAAGATTGCATGGAGTACCGGTAAGCATCGTGTCCGATCGGGACACTCGGTTCTTGTCGCACTTCTGGAGGAGTTTACAAGAAAGTTTGGGGACTCGATTGAAGTTTAGCACAACTTATCATCCTCAAACTGATGGACAATCGGAGAGAACGGTCCAGACCCTTGAAGATATGTTGAGGGCTTGCATGTTGGACTTCAAGGGTTCTTGGGAGGATCATCTACACCTGGTGGAGTTTTCGTACAACAATAGCTTCCAAGCGACTATTCAGATGGCTCCGTTTGAAGCGTTGTATGGTCGTAAGTGTCGTTCGCCTGTTTGTTGGGATGACGTTGGTGAACGAAGGTTATTAGGACCAGATTTGGTGGTACAGACAGTCGAGAAGGTGAATACAATCAGGAAGCATATGAAGGCAGCTCAAGACAGACAGAAAAGTTGGGCTGATACGTCAAGAAGACCTCTAGAGTTCGCCGTGGGTGATTTGGTATTCCTGAAGATATCACCGACTAGAAGGGTGATTCGCTTTGGGAGTCGGGGAAAGCTTAGTCCTCGATTCGTGGACCCTTCGAGATATTGGAGCGTGTTGGAGAGGTAGCGTACCGTTTGGCGTTACCACAGTCTTTGGCAGGAGTGCACGATGTGTTTCATGTGTCTCAACTACGGAGGTATGTTCGTGATGAAACTCACGTCTTGGATCATTCGGAGTTGACTGTACGGGAGGACCTAACTTTTGAGGAGCGACCAGTTGAAATCAAGGATCGAAGAGAGAAAGGTTCTTAAAAACAAAGTTATCCCTCTTGTGCTAGTTTCTTGGGGTAATCGATTGCATGGAGAATCCACTTGGGAGCGAGAAGACGAGATCCGGCAGAAATTTCCTCACCTTTTCCTGTAGTTAGCTATCTTGTATTCTTGGAATTTCGAGGACGAAATTCTTTTGTAGTTGGGTATGATGTAACACCCGAGCCTAATAATACTATTTCTATTGCTAGTTGAGTGTTATACATTGCTCATCCCAATTATCCTGATTGTTTGGTGTTTATTGCTAAATTTTAACCGGTTAAGTCATTTTGGCACATAACAAATTTTAACACCGAAAATGAAATTAAAATATCCATGTTGGCCTACTCGTCGCCACTAGTCGCGTGGTAGCGTCCGCGTGTCGAGATTTCTTCCCGTTCGGCTAAACGGGCAAGTTTGGACGGCTACGCGCGCGTGCAAGTGTCCGACTTGGGGGCATGCATTTTAATCACAAAACACCTCTTTTCAAAATTTGGAACTCGCTTAAAATCCTATAATTTGAATTTGGAACATTTGGGCGCAACCCGGACGCGATTTGAAAATGTTGCATTTAGCGCCAAAATCCCAATTTAATTTAATATACTAAAACTATAATATATATTTCGTTACACTGTTTCAACTGTTAATATTCTTTAAAATCCTTTCTAAATCAATTCTAATCTTCTCTGGCAGCCAATCACGAGGGATTTAAATCCCTCGTGGGCCCCATATCTCTCTCTCCGTCTCTCTCTATATCTCCCTCTGTCTCTCTCTCTCCAATCCTATTCTTTCTCTCTCTCTCTCTCTATCTCTCTCTCTCCTCTAATAACACCTCTTTCTCTCTATCCCTCTATTTTTCCCCCACGTCCTTCAGAAACCCACCACGAGAAAACCCCACGGAACCCTAGCCCTAGCATCGTCGTGCCGTCGCCACCGCAGTCCCCGCGCCGACAACACCACCACCATCGCCCTTGCCTCCGCAGCCTCGGCCGCACCCCCTCCTTCCTCCGTTCTCCCTCCTCCAGAACCTGCAAACCCACCCCGACGCCATCACCAGCATCCAGTGGCCGCCGTCGCCGCCGCCTCCCATCGCCGACGACGCCCGAGACTTCCTCTCTTCACCCTCGTTCCGACCTCGTCGTCTTCTTCCTCCTCCCCTCGCCGGACCACCACCAACCCGAGCCCAACCCCCATCATCTAACCCTCTAGTTCGCCGGAAAAGGGACACCGACGACCACCTCCTCTCCTCCCTGCAACCTGGGCCAGGCTAGAACCTCTCCCCTACTCGCTGCACCCCGATCCAGCCACCTCAAACCCTTGCCGCGCCACTGTTCCTCGCCGCCGGCGCCCCATCGCCGTCGAACCTGTCGTGGTTGTCCCCTGGTTCTTCCCTGTAAGCATTCCTTTAACTTTCCATTCGTGTTAAACCCCCTCTCGCTGGTCTTTGTTTACGTGTATCGTATTTTACTAACTTCGTCGCCAACTTTGACATTTCGCCGGATTCCGGCCTTGCCGTCGTTTGGACCCGACGCTCCAGCGGAGTACTCTGGTCCGTGTGGTCCCGCTGTTCGCTGTTAGGACTCGATCCGTGGCCCGTGCACCCGTCTCGTGTTTTCCGCCGACATTGCATCCGTGCTTTCCGGTTTGCGAAACCGTCGAGGCAAGTATCCGAATACTTGCTCTAACATGCTAGTATACAAGATCAAGTCTTGCTATACATTTAATTATCACATTACTTAAATTAACCACACAGTTGATGGTAATATCGGTATTTGGTATAACTTAGAATTGACGGTTGCAATTATCCTTAACATTAAATCAGTATAGTAGTTTCTTGTAATTAATCGGTCTGCTATCAACTAACTAAACCAATTAAATCGTCCTTGCTTCATTTGTTAAATCATCCATGAGACAATTATTTATGCTTTAGTTTAAATTCATGTAGCTTCATTACCTTATGTTGTTGATATTGTTTCACCTTGTGACTATTGCACCCCAAGGGTGCTTGAACCTGTTAATAAAGATAATGCAAAGCACCACTGTGTTTACATGGAATAATATTGTTATTTACTGTTTCCTGCTGTTGTTCCTTATTCGTTTCTATACCTGTTATGAGCTTACATTCGATTGCATTACATGTTGACCCGATCTTGATACACCTGACACATGTACTGATACACCGGACATGACACCCCGTACATACTGATTCAACCTATTGTACTACGACCTGACTTATTACATGATCTCATGCCTAATGCCAACAAACCTGACTTGGGGTCCTCATGGACCATTCCTGCTGTCTATCCAGACAGACCTGCTTTTACCTGATTCTGTGTTGGCATTAGTCCTTGACTACTGAATACCTGACCTGACATACATAACTTGGGGGTATGGGGAAATCAAAGATGAACCTGACTTGTAACTCGACAGTTCACTACCTGTTCGAGTGTACACATTCCTGTTTTGTGCCTAGCGGCATGTCTCGGTTTCGGCCGAGAATATTGTGGCCGTGATCCCGGGTATGTACGGGGTACTACCGAGTGTACACTTTCCTGTTTTGTGCCTAGCGGCATGTCTCGGCTGCAGCCGAGAATATTGTGGCCGTGATCCCGGGTATGTACGGGATACTATTGAGTTACATCGACGATTCATCAATTGATTTCAAAGACTTTAGAGTAGAAACCTGATAGGACAGTTTAGTTACCACTGCACATTACCCTGCACTGTTATTTCATAGTACTGCTTATTCATGTTCATCCCTGCATTGCTTATTACCATGTTTATATTATATTATTGGTTGACATGACGCGCTGACGTCTGGGTTTTGCATGGCCCAAATTCTTTACCACTGTCGCTGACCGAGCAGGAGTACTTCAGCCAGCAGGCTGGTTTGTGAGTTCTGCAGTGGTTAGTTCATTTATTGCATTTTATTTCCAGGTGCGATCCCGCATTATGGGACGTACCTTTCTATTATTGTATTGGATCATTTGCTTCCGCATTTATTTTTCATTGACTCTTATCATTATGGATTTGGACATGTGTTAGATAGTTTATTTATCTTGTTCTTGATATCTCTACAACCGTAATGTGACTGTGGATGGATACTTCCTACCCACAGGTAGCATGGTTGGCTATGTCACGTGCCCAATCTTGCGTACTCTGGGAAGCGGGGCGTGACAAAATCTCATCATGGATCATATATTTGACTCCATCTTTGAATAAATCGTTTATATGAGGATTTTATTTTATAATCGAATATTTTAACGATGAAGTAGTGGTTTAAAAGGTTCGAAAATTATTTTTTCTTATGGATGCTATGAGTCCCGAATAAGTCCATGAAGCCTAAAATCCTTTTTTATGAAAAAAACTTCTTTTCTTGATGCATTATTACAACATGTTGAGAAAATAAGCCTAAACCATCTTACTCTTTTGGATTACAAATGTGTAAAAAATTTTGAATCGTCTAACAATAATTAACAAGTAGATTCCATTTTTAAAAAAAAATCTTTTTGGAAGGTTGAAAGCTTGATATCAATATATTTGATAAGTAAGGAATGTAGATCGAAGAAGTTCAAACCGACCGGTCATTAAGAGAAGTTTGAACTTTCATCTGCTAAGTCTTGATGTCATTTATCAATTAGTGGTTGACACATATTAGCCTTATTACTTCTAGAGGAAAATGGAAGATAAAGATATGTAAAAGGAATCGTTTACTCTTTCATTCCAAGAAAACGAAAAACCAACGACTTAAAACTCAAGGCTATCTTGGGGCCTATTTGTTTATATTGAAGTAATATGGAAGTATCGAAAGTAAACTTACTTTAAGTATTTTAGATAGTTGTTTGCATAGAAGTAGATCTTGGAAGTTATTTCAAGACGATGATGTAAATTCTATATAGTATGATTATTTTCAAAATTTTCTTCCTCTCGAGAACAAACTACAAATCATGACTAACAAAAAAAGAATTAATTATTTAATGCTTCACCTTATTATTTCCAAAAAGTAATAATATATTACTATAAAAAAAAGTACTCCATCCGTTTCAATTTATTTGTCTACTTTTGAAATTTCACAACAATTAAGAAAATTAAATTTATGATTCCCACAAGTTAATAAAAGCATGGATGAAAAAACTTCATTTTAACCCTATTAAATGTTCATGCATAAGTGATAGCATGAGAATAATTGAGGGTTAGTTTAGACATGAATCAATTAAAAGTGCTTTGATAATGCCAAATCTTTCTTGATAATTTAAATGGACAAGTATTTTGAAACAAAAAAAAAGTTCAAAAGCGGACAAATAAATTGAAACGGAAGTGGTAAATTTTTTAATTTGTTTTGCTTACGAGCGAAACATACGAAGTTATTTTGTTTTTTGTTTTCAAAAAATATACAAACAAATATTAGAAGTAAGAATTAGGTTTTACTTCCATAACATTTTTTGATACAACTTCAAGATTACTTCTGACTCTTCCATCACTTCCGGACATCTAAAACGGGACCTTAAATGCGAAATAGATGTTATTTTTATTCCTATTTGCTCGTAGATGAGCTATGACCAATTCCACATTGCTTTTTCCAAGAATAAGGATATCATCTGCATAAAGAATATGAAAAACACTAAAAGAGCTCCTAGCGATAGTCCCAAATTCACCGGAATCTATCTTTTCTTGCAAAAGTTGAGAGAAAGAAGCCATCACCAATATGAATAAATAAGGTGAAAGAGCATTACCTTGTCGAAGACCGGAAGTGGATCCAAAACAACCATAATTCATTATATGCAAAAAAATCTCTATTAAGGGAATCAAATACTTTATGCAAATTGGTTTTTGTACAAAACCTCTTTTTTCCAATCCATCGGTGAAAATTATGAAGTAAATCGGAAGCAAAAATAATATTATCGTTAATACTCTGACCGTGAATGAAAGCACTTTGGATGGAAGGGATGAAATATGGCATAATAGACTTGGGTCTCAATGCAAGAATACATAAATTCAGATGATTTTTAAAAGATAAAAGCCATAACAACAAATTAAAACAAAGGAAATTGTTCATAACCATACAAGAAAACTTTCTCAAATCCACCATAATATCTAGTTTTAATGTTCCTCTGTTAATGTTAAGTCAGTCTTAGGAAAGGAGTTTTATATAGTGAAATCATAATGTTTAGGTAGAGAGATATATCAGATGGAAACAAATTCTCCTGTATTTTCATATTGAAGCAGTAAGATGAGATGCATCATATATAGAAAGTTGTGTTAAAAAAAAAGGAGTTGAAATCCATAAAGTCGGTCATGGATGCAGCGTAGATGAAGTGCGAGCACGAGCATGAGCAGGAGCACAAGCAATGCAGTTGAAATACTTGCAACAGTCTAAAAAATTATTCCGTGTAGTTCATTTCATGCTTGCAAACTGGGCAGCAGGTGCCCCATTTTGTTAGCCAAGAGTCGACGCACACGGAGTGAAATTCTGTGGAGAAAACATGAAAAAATATTAAAATTTGGAATCGGTGAGCAAACACAATAACGAGTCAAGTCACCCTTCAAATAATTCGGGCCGAGTCGACAAGGTTTTGGAATTTTGAAAACATATACACTATTCAAGCATGAACAAAATCACCATATAAGAGACATATACGACTAAAATTCGACAACTCACCATGTAGACAAGGCAACATTCTAAGTGTCTCTCCACAGCTATAGTCCTCGAGGCAAATGGCGCAGGTGCCTGAAATCGGTTTGTTGTTTACATACAAACTCTTAAATGTGAATCCAGGGAGTGGTTCCGTTGCCTTTCTGTTCATAGTAGTAGGACGGGTGTGGATTGCCGCTTGTCGACGAATATGTTGGGTTTCGAAAAAAGAGCCTGCGGCTAGAACTGATATGAAGACTACAAAGAATAGTAAAATGATAACCAACTCAGGTCCGAATCTCTCATCTGCTGGCAAGACTATACAACACCATCCGTCTGAAATGTAAGTAATCCGCGTCAGGGTTTCCCCGGTATATTTTGAAACAAATGCTGCATACACGTGGATGCCCGTCAAGTCACCGGTCACTGCAGCAAGAACTCAAAGGAATCATATACAATATAGAAAACTAGAAAATGGAATTATTTTTAGGATATCAATTGGAAGTTCCTGAAATATATATCTATGAACATTGGTCATTTTATTAATAATGAAGCCATTTTTCAAAGACGACAACTCACTGGCGTAAATATCGTCCTCTTCTCGATCATCTCTGTTGTCGTAGACGATGGCGGCCTCGAACCCCGCATCCTGAGCCATCCTGACCTTCTTCTCAAAGCTGCATGATCCTCTCGTGATCAAAGCGAACCAAGGATCGGCATTGCTTGATGCATTCTGAAGGGGAGAGCAGGCGTCGATCGGGTCGGCGAGATGAATGTATCCACAGATGCCATTAGATCCATTGACAGCAACAGCTGCAATTTAATAATCAAAAATATTAAACACGTGATGAGATTAGGGTTAGGGTTAAGGGTTTTAGGGGGTACCAAAACTAGCAGGGGTGGCGGAGAAGGATCCCCCCATGATGTGGATGTAGGCAGCTGATGGCTTGAAGAGTTTGATGCAGGAGATGGCTATGACGATGAGGAAAAATCTTGCATTTTTGCTGATGAAATTATAAGAAGTCATTGTGCAGGTTTTCAAGTTCTTAGGGTTTTAATGATTTCTGACATTTTCTAAGTGTAAAATGCCATTTTATTATGTGCAATTTTGCATGTCCTTTGGCAGGTGCGATGCACTTGATTAGAATATTGAAGATCTTTTTTCTGTTAATTCTGTTATATACTTTAATTTATTGTTTAATGAAACATATTTGAAATGTTAGTTTATGATTTTTCTTAAAATATTTTCTTTTCAAAATTGTGAGGATTCCTTGCAAAGTGATAATGAGAATCAAATTGACAATTTCAATCTGAAGACCATGTTTTTTTAGCATTAACAATACTTGTACTTTCAACAACGTGCGATGCATGTTTGTATTAAAATAAAGATCTGATGTGGATATATATCTTCGTGATCTTAAACCAAAAGATCCATTATCTTAGCTAAAAGTCATTAAGAATCTTTTCAAATCATATAAATTTATGTTGATTTTGAATTTCATCAAGTCTTTAAGAACCTATATTAAAATTCTTTATAACATTTGTTGTCTTAACTAAAAGTTTTTAAAATCATATATGCGCGTTATACCTAAGTTAGCAAACATTCGTGATTCACATTACATCTAAAAATTGATGGCGAGTTTTTATTATATGTTACAATGAATGACATTTGATTATGTCTGCTGTATACATGCACAAAACAAGTATACATGCTCTAAACAAATAAATCATAAATATAAAATTTTCTCCATTTCACATACACACGTAGACACGTGCAAAAGACTAGTTATCCATACATACATGTTCTACACTTCTGATTTATTCGGACCTCATCGTTCCAATCCAGGTCAGAAAAAATATTGTGTCCATTTGCAATTTGAATACATGCATTTCAACAGATAATAAACACAAGTAACAAATTTTAAACTCAACACATCCAAATTTACTGCTACAATGACATGTCTCACGAAAATAAGCTGTTTACAAATTACAACCCTTTCATTTACAATATTTTCAAATAAGCAAATTTCAAACTTAAACATAGGAACATGAACCAACAGCTTCAATTACGAGAGTTTTATACAGAATACGCCGAGGTTGTAGCTCGAAGGGACGTTGAGCATGTTTTTTCCCAGAAAGATGCTGAGCGAATGCCAACTCTTTCACGCAAGGAACGTTGCACTCTTTGCACCATAAAAGCTGATGCCTTTTCATCTCAATCAGCTGTTTGTCTCCGAAAACATCTTCCAATTTAGCCTTGTGCTTTTTTCCGAGGCAATGTTGCTCGTAGCTGAAGGCATTCATGCATGACACTTCACAGGCATGACACCAGATTAGGTTCAATTGGCTTGACAATGGCTGCAGACTGGATGTTTGCTTTGTTAAATGCTGCTGCAGACCGAACTCTCCTGCTGATGTTTCTCTCGCTTCGTTGATAACTGTAACTTTGGATTATGTTCTTGTCGACATTGATGGTGCTGAGTTGGTGGCATGTAGCGATTGGGAAAGTTTTCGACTGGTGATTGTGAACATGATGAAGATGCTAACTTCTTTGATGGAAGGAACGGAAATGTTAATTTCCTCTTTGCTTCATTGACATTAGTTTTTGGAGGCAGCTCCTACAAGAAGATACAAATACGGTTAGAATAATAAATTTTAATTAGTTTTTGGAACCAGCCTCTGTAAGCTCATGTGAAAGAACTCAACAAAAAACTTTACTTCAAAATTGTTTACTGCAAGCGTGCGAGGAGCATTTGTTTGTAGTAGGAGATTCAATCTCATTCTAAAGCAAAAAGGGAAATAGCATTACTCTTTTGATAAACTCAGCGATCTTGGTTATTTTACCTTTCCATCAATATTCAATTATATATTTAGATGCATGACATATTCAACAAATAACAAACTTCAATTTCAGCAATCTCATTTGTATCTAGAAAGGTGGTTCATAATTTGAACATATACTAAGATAGATTGGCTAATAGGATCGGCGTGGCAGCACCCAATTTGACCCAGCATGAAACTCGTTAAGTCGACTTGTTATTCAAGCTTTGAGCATCTATGTTAAAATATATTCCCCGTCCCTCATCACAACTTCGGAGTTCGGTACAGGGCTTTTTAAGATGGTATCAAAACAATCCAGGTTCAAAACCCACCTCACACATTTAAATAGTAGCCTAAATGAACGCTACGCAAAAATTCATGTCTTGATCCACAACCAAGTGCTCGATCTCTGCGCATGATAGAATATAAAAATCAGTCTCTCAACCGTCACCATTGGTGCAATGACATGGTTTTGGGATGGTATAAGATTTAGATCCTCCTCATCACACTCATCATAACTTTGAAGATTGTTGAAAACTTGAAATGGCACGGACTCTAAAAATCTAGCTAATAGGACTACCCCGTAGTACTGTTGTTGAACTCATTAAATTTACTCAAACCGGGCTATTTCTCTGAGAATGGACCGGATGCGGGGCATGTGCTCTAATAAATTCAAGCTTTGCATGCATTTTGTAGAACCGGAACATTTTCTTCCATATTTAGCAAGATGGATCATTATACTGAAGGACGTTTATACTAGCAAATGCATATATGAGAGAATTGTTCTAATTCTGCCTCTAGTTAAGTTCAAATCGTGTGTACCATCGAAGTGTATTCAAAAGGAGCGGAATTAAACCCTTGAAGTTTAGGAGTCATGTGGGTGACACGTGATAGTACGGTCAAACCCTTGATGGTTTATTTGATATTTTGAAAAGCCTCATTTGATATTTTGAAATTTAATTTAAAGTTTTTGAAAAGAGAAAAAAATTTTAAATGGTTTATTTGGAAAGAAAGAATTACTTAAGAGGGATATACAAATTATTTTTTACTTTTAAAAGAGTATCTTTGATTCATAAAACTCTTGATGCTGTGTTGGTTCTGGCCTATAGGTCGTGTGTTCCAGTATTGTCATACAAATAGTTTTATTTTTTTTTTCTTTCTAATTTCCAAACTCATGATCCATACCAAGGCTCCACCTTTCTTTGTAAATACTATTCATAATGCCTAAATTTGCTATTACATATATGCAGAATATCGTAACTTTCTTTATATATATGCATGATACCTCACAATTATGTCTAAATGTAGCCTAATTATTATGAAATAATTATCAATCATGCGATTTTAGAAGGAAATATTTGAATTGTTTCGCTAAAGGAATAATTTTAAATCTAAATGTCATTTATCACCTAACAATTGTGCCTCCTCTAAAATGGAAGAGCTCGGTATTTCTTTTTAAAGATATGTTTTAAAAAATGGTAACCAGAAGCATTATAAGAAATATTTGACTATATGTATACAATAGTTTTTAGGGCTAGGGTTTTGAACCCTATACATGCCTACCCCTTCTCTCTCTTTTCTCATACTTCTGGAACTCAAAAAACTATCGAAAATTTTTGCGCGGTCGTCTTTCGACACTCTTCTCAAAGATGCCGGTCTTAAGTGCTAGAAAAATTCTAGGCAAGAGAACGACTTGATTCGAGCCGTTGTGATGATGCTCCATATTGGCCACCTTCCAAATCAGCACACGTGGCAGATGACGTGTCCCAGAACTCAGAAGAGAGGGCCCACAGAGGCTGATCAGGCCACCCTTGTACCCGACCTACAAGCACAAAGTTGGCTCACCTCAGGGCCCCCTGCAAATTGGCCTCCTCGGCTTCTCAGCTCGCCTCCGAGCTACCGTAGGACCAAGATACCTCGGCCCTCTCGCTCGTTCCCGAGCTCTCCCACCGAGACCATCTTCCTCGGTCCCTCCGACCGACCAACTCCACCACTCACAGGTGTAACCGTCGCTCCGCAAATCTCGTCATGCGCAGATTCTCCACCAGCAACATCCCACGTTCCATGCCATCACGATCTTCATTAATGGGCGATCCGCTCTTTACGCGGGCGTAGCGTCGGGAGCGTAACTGCCGGCGATATTCTCGCGCCTGCTGCTGCATGCCACCACCGCTATATAAACACCCATCACAGAGGGGTCAAGTAAACCATGTTTTACACTTTTATGCCGTTACTCTGCTCGGATCTCATCACTAACTTGAGCGTCGGAGGGTCCTTGGTGGTACCAAACCAACCCTCCGGGACTTCTTTGCAGGTACTCGGCATCACCTCCATCACCACACCTCTTCCTCCAAAAACCCATTGAGACCCGCACGCGAAGGAAGATAATCAACTAAGTCCACCGCGAGATCAACGGAAGACAATATCTGACGGAGGCCCGAAAAGGAGCTCCATCAGTTGGCGCCGTCTGTGGGAAACGAGACTCCATAAAAAAACAAAGTTGGCCTTCCGATCTCCATCCCCATGGCAAGCGATCATCCTGAAGATCCAGATACCAGCTGCCGCCTCCCCCTCACCGGAGGCGCGGGTGAACCTCCTCCGGCGACCGTCATCAAAGCCCTCGCCGGCCGAATAGACCGACACCCCCTCCCTTGACGGGGTCGCACAGAGGGGGCTCGCCACGGCGGCTCGAGGGCCACCTCGCCCAAGGATCTAAGCTCTCACTAAGAGGCAGCCCAGCAGCTACCCTGCTCGGCTATCCCTGGCGGGTAGCTTCCCTACCGCAACGCCAGGGATCAGAAAGTCCTCCCGGAGGCAGTCGAGCCCAAGGATCTCTCTCTCGGCTATCCCTGGCGGGTAGCTTCCCTACCACAACGCCAGGGATTAGAAAGTCCCCCCAGAGGCAGTCGAGCCCGAAGATCCCTCGCTTGGCTATCCCTAGCGGGTAGCTTCCCTACCGCAACGCCAGGGATCAGAAAGTCCTCCCAGAGGAAGTTGAGCCCGAGGATCCCTCGCTCGGCTATCCTTGGCAGGTAGCTTCCCTACTGCAACGCCATGGATCAGAAAGTCCTCCCAGAGGCAGTCGAGCCCGAGTATCCCTCGCTCGGCTATCCCTGGCAGGTAGCTTCCCTACCGCAATGCCAGGGATCAGAAAGCCCTCCCAGAGGCAGTCGAGCCCGAGGATCCCTCGCTCGGCTATCCTTCAGGACAAAAGCCCTCGCCAAAAGGTACCGGGCAGTAACCCTGCCCGGCCAAGGGTCCTTGGTAGGCTTCTTACAGCCCTATAGCTCTTCATGCGCTAAGAACCAAAGTCCTCCCAGAGGCAGTCGGGTCCTTGCTCGGCTATCCTTGGCTGGTAGCTTCCTACCACAACCGACAGGGATCAAAGTCCTCGCCAAGAGGCACTGGGCAGTAACCCTGCTCAGTCCCCGTCCTGAAGGATCAAAAGTCCTCCCAGAGGCAGTCGAGCCCGAGGATCCCTAGCTCGGCTATCCCCGGCGGGTAGCTTCCCTACCGCAACGCCGGGAATTAGAAAGCCCTCGCCAAGAGGCACCGAGCAGCTACCCTGCTCGGCCATCCTTCACAGGCCTCTCAGGGACCCTCCAGCGTCAAGGATCAAAGCCCTCACCAAGAGGCACCGAGCAGCTACCCTGCTCGGCTATCCTTCGCAGGCCCCTCAGGGCCCCTCCAGCGTCAAGGACTAATGCCCTCTCCATAAGGCACCGAGCAGCTACCCTGCTCGGCCATCCTTCGCAGGCCTCTCAGCGACCCTCCAGCATCAAGGATCAAAGCCCTCACCAAGAGGCACCGAGCAGCTACCCTGCTCGGCCATCCTTCGCAGGCCTCTCAGGGGCCCTCCAGCGTCAAGGATAAAAGCCCTCGCCAAGAGGAACCGAGCAGCTACCATGCTCGGACATCCTTCGCAGGCCTCTCACGGCCCCTCTAGCGTCAAGGACCAAAGCCCTCATCGTGAGGCCGCCGAGTTCCTTCTTGCTCGGCGCATCCCCAGCGGGCATCCTCCTGCCCATCAGATGCTGAGGATCTCAAGCCCTCACCGCGAGGGCGTCGAGTTCCTTCTGCTCGGCGCATCCCCAGCGGACATCCTCCTGCCCATCAGACGCTGAGGATCTCAAGCCCTCATCGCGAGGCCGCCGAGTTTCTTCTGCTCGGCGCATCCCCAGCGAGCTTCCTCTTGCCCATCAGACGCTGAGGATCTCAAGCCCTCACCATGAGGCCGTCGAGTTCCTTCTGCTCGGTGCATCCCCAGCGGGCATCCTCCTGCCCATCAGACGCTGATGGTCTGAAGCCCTCATGTGAGGCCGCCGAGTTCCTTCCTGCTCGGCGCATCCCCAGCGGGCATCTTCCTGCCCATCAGATGCCGAGTTCCTTCTGCTCGGCACATCCCCAGCGGGCATCCTCCTGCCCATCAGACACTGAGGATCTGAAGCCCTCATCGCGAGGCCGCCGAGTTCCTTCTGCTCGGCGCATCCCCAGCGGGCATCCTCTTGCCCATTAGACACTGAGGATCTCAAGCCCTTACCGTGAGGCCACCGAGTTCCTTCTGCTTGGCACATCCCCAGCGGGCATTCTCCTGCCCATCAGACGCTGATGGTCTGAAGCCCTCACCGCGAGGCCGCCGAGTTCCTTCTGCTCGGCGCATCCCCAGCGAGCATCCTCCTGCCCATCAGACGCTGATGGTCTGAAGCCCTCATCGCGAGGCCGCCGAGTTCCTTCTTGCTCGACGCATCCCCAGCGGGCATCCTCCTGCCCATCAGACGCTGATGGTCTGAAGCCCTCATCGCGAGGCCGCCGAGTTCCTTCCTGCTCGACGCATCCCCAACGGGCATCCTCCTGCCCATCAGATGCTGAGGATCTCAAGCCATCACCGTGAGGCCGTCGAGTTCCTTCTGCTTGGCGCATCCCCAGCGGGCATCCTCCTGCCCATCAGAAACTGAGGATCTGAAGCCCTCATCGCGAGGCCGCCGAGTTCCTTCTGCTCGGCGCATCCCCAGCGGGCATCCTTCTGCCCATCAGACGCTAAGGATCTCAAGCCCTCACCGCGAGGCCACCGAGTTCCTTCTGCTCGGCGCATCCCCAGCGGGCATCCTCCTGCCCATCAGACGCTGATGGTCTGAAGCCCTCATCGCGAGGCCGCCGAGTTCCTTCCTGCTCGGCGCATCCCCAACGGGCATCCTCCTGCCCATCAGATGCTGAGGATCTCAAGCCCTCATCACGAGGCCACCGAGTTCCTTCCTGCTCGGTGCATCCCCAGCGGGCGTTCTCTTGCCCATCAAACGCTGAGGGTCTGAAGCCCTCTTCGCGAGGCCACCGAGCCCCTTCCTACTCGGCGCATCCCGGCGGGTAGCTTCCTACCCAACAAAGACAAGGATCAAAGTCCTTCCAGACTCGACTACCTCTGGCCAGTAGCTTCCCTACTCGCAACGCCAGGGGTCAAGACCTTCGCCAAGATCAACCGAGCAGCTTCCCTACTCGGTCACCCCCAGCGGGCATCCTCCTGCCCAACAGACGTTGCGGGTTTGTAGCCCTCATAACGAGGCCACTGAGCCCATCACATGCAGCGGATCCGAATCCCCAACGAGAGACATCAGGTCTATCCAAGTCTGAGTAATCCTCCCTCGACTTCGGGGCCATGGAGATGCCTCCTTCTCAGCAGCGCTTGGCACACTCGGCAAGTGATCGAAATCAACTCGACGACCGATCGCTCCACATGTCACGCCCACACTGGGCTGCGCCCCATCAGTCCACAGGTCTGCACACGTCGCGTCGGCCAACCGACGCTTGACACACAGACAGTCGCTTCAGTGACAGGATGCACAAACCGGCGCACTTTCCTTAAATGCAGAGATTTCGCCCTGATTCGCTGGAAGAAAAGGCAGTTGATAGCCCGGGGACGCGTCCTGACGAAATCTTACGAGGGAGCTCTCCCCGGGCGGCCCGGCAGTCCACTCTTGGCCCGACCCGCCAGCTGGTCGGGACAAGAGTGGGGGGCTAATGATGATGCTCTATATTGGCGACCTTCCATATCAGCACACGTGGCAGATGACGTGTCCCAGAACTCAAAAGAGATGGCCCACAGGGGCCAATCAGGCCACCCCTGTACCCGACCTACAAGCACAAAGCTGGCTCACCTCAGGCCCCTCCTGCAAATTGGCCTCCTCGGCTTCTCAGCTCGCCTCCGAGATACCGCAGGACCAAGATACCTCGGCCCTCTCGCTCGTTCCTGAGCTCTCCCGCCGAGACCATCTTCCTCGGTCCCTCCGACCGACCAACTCCACCACTCACAGGCGTAACCGCCGCTCCGCAAATCTCGTCATGCGCAGATTCTCCGCCAGCAACATCCTACGTTCCACGCCATCATGATCCCCATTAATGGGCGATCCGCTCTTTACGCGGGCGTGGCGTCGGGAGCGTAACTGCCGGTGAGATTCTCGCGCCTGCTGCTGCATGCCACCACCGCTATATAAACCCCCATCACAGAGGGGTCAAGTAAGCCATGTTTTACACTTTTATGCCGTTACTCTGCTCGGATCCCATCACTAACTTGAGCGTCGGAGGGTCCTTGGTGGTACCAAATCACCCCGGGACTTCTTTGCAGGTACTCGGCATCACCTCCCTCACCTTACCTCTTCCTCCAAAAACCCATTGAGACCCGCACGCGAAGGAAGATAATCAACTAAGTCCACCGCGAGATCAACGGAAGACAACATCTAACGGAGGCCTGAAAAGGAGCTCCATCATGTTGGTTCGTGTTTTCAAACGTTCATCAAGAGGCAGGATTTCGTCTTTCTTCTCTTGATTTTGTCGAAAATTTCTTAAACATAATTTTATATGTTTTTCTTGATAATCTTGAAGTAGTTTTATATACAGAAAACATCCTTTGGGTTTGTTTATTCTAGTTATTCCTTAAACACCGAAATACGACATGTTTAAGAAACTTGCTAGTATTTCTTTAACTTAGGAACCTTGTTACTTAGACGTCATGGTAAGACCTACCATGACATATAACCAAAATAAAACTCTTGCATGCTAAAACCGTATTTAAACTAAAATACCATGACTTTTCTAAAACCATATTTACACTAAAATACAACGACTTTTCCTAAACTATATTTACACTAAAATACCATGACTTCCTAAAACCCCTCAACAACAACAACAACAACAACCGAGCCTTTTATCCCAAGCATATGGGGTAGGCTATATGAACCAACATGAGAATCACGCCGGGTCCAACACATGAATCCTCTGTCTCCACTCACTTCTATCGAACAATATACTTTCATTGAGTCCTTTGGCAACCATATCGTTTCGTATTACCTCCATCCATGTTTTCTTCGGTCTCCCTTTTGCCCTTTTTCCATTGCCCATATCGAGAGTATCTATTCGTCGAACCGGTGCTTCCATAGGTCTGCGTCGCACATGACCAAACCATCTTAGCCGATTTTCCTGCATCTTCTCCTCCACGGGTGCTACACCAACTTTTGCACGAATATCCTCATTTCACACCTTATCTTTTCTAGTGTTACCGCACATCCAACGAAGCATGCACATCTCCGCTACGTGCATCTTCTGTGTATGATGCTTCTTAGGAGCCTAGCATTCTGTACCATATAATAAGGCAGGCCGAATAGCGCTCCGATAAAACTTCCCTTTCAATTTTAACGGAAAGTTACGATCACACAAAATTCCTGTTGCACTCCTCCATTTCAACCAACCAGCTTGGATCCTTTGATTAACATCACTATCGATCTCTCCATTCCTTTGGATGATGGAACCTAGATATCTAAACTGATCGCTCGGTGATATCTCTTGCCCTTCCAATGTTATACCAATATGGTTTTGATTTCTCTGGCTACTAAATTTGCAGTGCATATATGCTGTCTTGGACCTGCTCAATCTGAATTCCCGAGATTCCAATGTTTGCCTCCATAATTCCAATTTGGCATTAACCCCTGCTTTCGTCTCATTTACTAGAACAATATCATCAGCGAATAGCATACACCAAGGGACCTCATCTTGAATAGTTCTAGTAAGCTCATCCATCACGATAGTAAACAGGAATGGACTTAATGCAGATCCTTGATGTAAACCAATAGTAATCGGAAAATTACTTGTTAAGCCACCGCAAGTTCTGACATTTGCCACTACTCCGTTGTACATATCCTTGATTATGTCAATATACTTGACGGGGACCCCCTTCTTCATCATTGTCCCCCATAATACCTCTCTAGGTACCTTATCGTACGCTTTTTCTAAATCAATAAATATCATATGCAAATCTCTTCTCCTCTTTCGAAAGCGCTCGACAAGTTGACGAAGCAAATGAATCGCCTCTGTCGTCGATCGTCCAGGCATGAACCCAAATTGGTTCTCTGTTATCTTCATATCCTTCCTTATCCTGTGTTCAATCACTCTCTCCCAAAGTTTCATGGTGTGACACATCAGTTTTATTCCACGGTAGTTTGAGCAACTTTGAATGTCACCCTTATTCTTGTAGATAGGTACAAGGATACTTTTTCTCCATTCATTTGGCATCTTTTTTGTCTGCCAAATCTTATTAAACAGATCTGTCAGCCATTTAACGCCTATTTCTTCTAAGCATCTCCAAATCTCGATAGGAATCCCGTCAGGACCAACCGCTTTTCTTAAACCCATTCTGTTCAAAGCTTCTTTAACCTCAGGAAGTCTTATTTTACGCATGAAATCACGATTTATATCTTGAGATTGAATGACAAGTCCATCCAAATTCTTAGTAAAGCTCTCATTGAACAATTTGTCAAAATAATCTCTCCATCTTTCCTTGATATCCTCATCTCGAACTAAAACCTTCTGATTTTCATTTTTGACACACTTGACTGCACATAAGTCTCTAGTCTTCCTTTCCCGCATTCGAGCAATCCGGTATATATCATTTGCAGCCTCTTTAGTGTCTAATTTCTCGTACACCTCCTTGTAGACCTTAGATTTAGCTTCCCGAACAGCTTTCTTAACTTCCTTTTTAGCCATTTTGTACTTTTCAAATCTCTCCACATCTCTACTTTTCTTCAAATCTTTATAAGAATCTCTTTTAATTTTAATAGCAGCCTTTACATCTTCATTCCACCATGATATGTCCTTAGATGGTGGAGCACCACCTCTCGACTCACCAAGTAGATCTCTAGCTACTTTCTTGATACAACTAGCCATTTTGTTCCATGTTTTGTCTGGATCATCTTCCGACTGCCAATCCGCTTCTTGTACTACACGATCTATAAAAGCCTTTTGGTTACCTTATTTCAATCGCCACCATTTAATTTTAGGCTCTACCTTACGTCTAATCTTCCTAGGTTCTCTTCTAAATCGAAAATCTAGAACTAAAAGTCTATGTTGAGTGGTTACACTCTCACCTGGCACTACCTTACAGTCGATGCAACAACCTCTATCTATTCTTCTCGTCAGAAAAAAGTCTATTTGACTAGCACTTGATCCGCTCCTAAAAGTGATAAGGTGGGACTCTCTTTCCCTAAACCAGGTGTTTGCTAAGATCAAGTCATAAGATAAAGCAAAATCTAGAATCGAGTCACCTACTTCATTTCTTTGTCCGAAACCAAAACCTCCATGGACAGTATCAAACCCACTACGACTAGTACCTACATGTCCATTAAGATCACCATCAATAAATAACTTTTCTCCACTAGGTATACTTTGCACCACCTCGTCTAAATCCTTCCAGAATAGACGCTTACTAGCGTCATCAAGACCTATCTGTGGTGCATAAGCACTAATAACATTAAGGATCTCTCCACCTAGAATAAGCTTAACCAGTAAAATTCTATCACCTTTTCTCCTAATCTCAACTACATCCTCAAGCAACCGTCTATCTATGATTATGTCTACCCCATTACGATTTTTATCTCTACCCGTATACCAAAGCTTATAACCCCAAGGCTCTATGACTCTACTCTTTTCACCTACCCACTTAGTTTCTTGCAAACACATAATACCAACTCTCCTCCTAATCATCACCTCCACTAATTCTATTAGTCTACCCGTAAGGGAACCTATGTTCCAGGAAGCTAGACGGATCCTATGAAACCCTTGCTTATTTGTCACTACACCCGGGGTCTGATGTAGTGCGCCGTCTCTGGACGACGACCCTTGCTTATTTGTCACTACATCCGGGGTCCGATGTAGTGCGCCGTCTGTAGACGACGACCCTTGCTTATTTGTCACTACACCGGGGGTCCGATGTAGCGCGCCGTCTGTAGACGACGACCCTTGCTTATTTGTCACTACACCCGGGGTCCGATGTAGCGCGCCGTCTCTGGACGACGACCCTTGCTTATTTTTCACTACACCCGGGGTCCGATGTAGCACGCCGCATCTGAACGACGACCGAGAAGCCCTTGCATATTTAACACTACACCCGGGATCCGATATAGCGCGTCGCTGAGTAGGGGACGCCCCAACGATATTCTTATTATGGTTCATGTCATAGAATGTGACAAAGTTTGACGTTGGCTGTCACAAGCCTACCACAACCCCACCCTTTCTCATCCGGACTTGGGACCGGCAATGATGGGTTTGACTTCCTAAAACCCCTATTAGGCCAAAATACCTTATACTTTCCTTAAAAAAGGGTGCCATCCTTATGGTATAACTATACCTTGCAATCCTATTATACCTTGATGCGCTTTTTCATAACTAGACATGACAATGAACTTTACTTACCTTATATGCTTCGGATGGTTAAAGTTAGGCACGCGGACATAGATTTGGAGTGATCTTGGAAAGACCTGATAAGGAAAGTGAATCTCTCTTGTTTCCATGTTTAGTGGATCCGCGTGCTAACACTTAGTCGAACCTATAGCTTAAACCGACCATTACACGGGGTGTGGTAGTTTGGGTTAAGTAAGGCGGTATTAAGAGTCTTGGGATTCCCCTCCTATTCACTGTGAATTCGGGGGTTAAACAGAATGCTAACCCTCATGTACATGTTGTTGTAATTCCGGGCCATAAACAGAATGCTAACCTCCTCTCTGTTGCTGTTGTTCCATGGGACTAACGGAATAATCCTGAATATGCCGGTACTCTTACTTAACCAAACTAGAACAAGCTAAAATACAGATTACGATTAGTATACGACACTTTACATGCACTTCATGGATTTACATGCAACACTTTACCCACACTTGATTTTATATACGTTGCGACACTATTTTGCATACGCCTTTACACACACACCGTGACACTACTGCCTATACTTTTACCTTATTGCATTTAACTCTTTTTGAGAATACTACTCGAGTTTAGCTCGCTGTTGGATGTTTCTCTCTCTTCCCCCGAAATGTTAATTAGGGCTACGAGAAGAGAATGGAGATGCCGTGGCGGAGGTTGAAGCAATGGAGGAAGATTGCGTCTGCCTCTTGACCTACTATTAGGACTTTAGTTTTACTTTCTTTCTCTTTATTCGCCCACATATTTAGGGCTTGCTTTATTTTCTTGTCTTTTTATTGATGTAATAACTCCGATGTCGAACATGTTATGCAATAAGTATTGAGGTGATGAAATAAAGTTTTTCTTATTACTTGTCGTTGTATATTACTTGCATACTTAAACTTAATGTAATTGTATCGAGTTGAGTTGCTCTCTCGGTATAGTTACTGTTGGATAAAGGCGCCCTCAAGTCAATTATTATAATTGGAGGAGGACCTATATAAGAGAACAATCAAATTTGAGATGACAGTATGCTATCTGGTTTGTCTTTATCTTTCGTATGATACATTTTATTCACTACCACGTATTATTTTGACATGAGATAAAGCCCTAGGATTTTGCTTGACTAGGAGGACGATGATGGAGATCACACTAATGGAGCCTGGGATAAGCACATCCTTAAATGTCCATAGTCGTAAGAGTATCGATACTGGGTATCAGTACTCCAGTTTAGACTAGTGTGTACATTTTCTGACCCGGTTGGAGGGCGATAGCTGATCCTACAGGTATTGGTGTTTGACATCGAGGATTGTATACATGTGCTCATTGGATAAGTTACACTGGACGGACTCACCGAGAACTCCTAGTTGGTAATATACTAATGTCAGGTAGCAGTTCTCTTGTGACATGAGTACAGGATAGTCCCTAAGACCTGACATCGCCATAGTGTTTCATATGTGTTCCTAGTATACTTAGAATTCTACCCTACCATGGCTCAAAAAAGTCATGCAAACAGGTTTTTGTTGGGTATAGCCCCGAAGCACGTGGAGGCAGTGAGCTGTCGAGAGGATTCGGCTCTCCCGGTATAGGGAGTTGATGTTGCGCTGTGCAGGACATGACTACAACCACAAGTCAATGGCCATCACAGTGGAGATAAACTGAAAAGTATTATTAGTTGTATCTGCTATTGGTTATAAGTCCTCTGTCGCATGACTTATCGAGTTATTAGGGTTTGAAAGATTCCAAATCCTAAACCCGGTATGCGATACTCTTAGAAGAAGAGACCGGACTGTACGGCGATATCACTGATAGATTTTGCAGGGTTCGGATTAGCTTACTCGTTGACCTTCTTCCGTTCAATACCTGAGTAGTCGTTACATGCAGTTAGTACCGCCGATGTGCTTATGGGCTATGGATATAATCCTAACCTACTGCCAGCGTATTGTTGAGTCTTTAGAGTCCCACGCAGAAGTTTTCCAGCACGTGTGAAATGATGTAGGGCACATATAGGAATACATGCAGGAGTCTGATTAAACACTTGTATTTGATACAGGTATTTTAATCGGGTATTTATTGATATCAGCCGGTGTATATATGATATAGCCGGATTATTAAATCAAGTGTTGATTTAATAATTAAATATATATTTATTTATTGATATATTTATATATTAACCGATATCATGCTCACATTATTATTTTCTTCTCTTTAATAATATTTATATTTGATATAAATAATGTGTCGTGTATGATGATACATAAGAGATAGGTGTATGAGACTTATATGGAAGATATTGACACTTTTATATGAGAATGAGTCATAGATTTAAGATGGTTGGAGAATTGACGAGGCGTTTGTTTGATGACTCATTTTAGTGAGTCATTAAGTGATGACTCATTTTCATATATGCATTATCTCATTTTCATCTCATCTCCACCATGGTTTCCTTTTTTGATTTTCTTCCAGTGAGTAATGGAAAAAGAGAAGGCAAAAATTAACTGAGCTAATTAATCTACATCTCCTACTAATCATCTTTAGCAAGCATAATTAGTGGGTTGTTTCATTTTGATGAGATCAATTTGAAGCTAGAGCTTGTATTGAAGTTATCTCAAGGTGGATCATCTTTGGCGTTGTTCCGGGTTTCGGGAAGACTGGCCGGAGTCCAAGGAGAGTTGGCTAACACGCTACAAAGATTGTAGCCTGCTAAACTCTTATTATTAGCTTACTAGTTTAGTTACAACTTTAGAATTTTGGTTTGATTCTTGGGTTGGGGTGCTATTGCTCCTTAGATTTTTTAAATTACCGCTTCCGCTGCGGTTTAAAACCCTACCGGACGAGCATAGCATCCCTTCAGTGGTATCAGAGCCATACCAAAAGACTAAAACTTGTTTTGGTGATATCGGAATTCATGAAACCCAAAATTTTCAAAAATAGTTTTAAATATTTGCATGAAAAGCTCTCATTTTTGCTTGTGCCAGAGCTATCAGATTCTTGGTTCGGACCAAGAATTTAGAGTAGGCTCACGATAACCGGAACCTACCCAATTTGAGCTCGATTCGGCCCCGATTCGGGGCCGAACCGAGGCCGATTCAGCCCCACATCGGGGCTGAATCAGCCACTGGATTAGCCCCGATTTAGGCTTGTTCTAGGGCTGATCCCGCCCCTGATGCGGGGCTGATCCCGCCCCTGATTCATCCCTGAAGGCTCATATAGTATGGGGTTTTATGGGGTTATTGTAACAACCCTAATTTTCATATATATTTTTCTGTACAAATTTTTTTAAATTTTTTTAATCCATAAAGAAGTATTTTAATCTGAGCACAAAATATATATAATTAATTATTTTGGTTTTAAATAATTTCATTTTTAGTGTACATAAAATTGTTTTAAAATTAAAAGTGTACTTGGAATATTTATTACTGCTGATATCATTTTAAGTATCTATTTCCCTACAATAATTACAAGAAGGAGCTTGTAGCTCATTGGTAATACCTTGCACTGCTGAACATAGCCATCGGAGTTCGAATCCCATGCCCCACATAATTATTATATCATTTTTGTTTTAATTTTTTTGGGAAGTCAAACGGTCAAACAGCTATAACACACGAAATTAATGCGGTATATAAAAAATGAAGTACACCATAAATCCCCCTAAGTGAAACCCTACCGTTCGAGCCCCGACTCGGCCCCAACTCGGCCAAGTCGGCCGGCGGTTCGGCCGAATCGACCGGCGCCGCCGGCCGGACTCGGCCGGTTGGCCGAGTCGTCAACACGGAAAAATTCCGTGTTGACTTGGTCAATACCCCTGCATACTTCAATTTTTCAGAACTGTTACCAAATTCTCATTACACTTATTTTAATCCTAAATTTAATGAAATTTTAATGCATTTTTATATTTTTTAAAATATTTTTTAATCCAAACCCTAACCCTTGCCTAGCCCTATATAAACACCCCTACCCTATACTATTTCACCTCACAACTCTAAGTCCACTCTCCCAAATTCTCGAGAACTCGGTACAAAGAGCGAGAAGTGAAGCGCTACCGAAACCGACGACAAATTCCGGCGATCGTACTAGAACCTTCGCGACGTTTTCGACGCACCGACATCCACCACTCCCTTAGCCTCTTAGCTTGTCCAAACCCGTAAGTCCCATCTCTTCTATCTCTCTTTTCTTTTAATAAAAAAATACGACTTTTTGGAACCTGACGGAAATCGGAACAAACCGATTTCCGGTTCGATTTTTCTATAAAATTCCACTTGTCACCTAATCCATAATACCTACCCATATCCATGTTGACTATTAATCACACTAAAACCAATTTAAACAAAGTTTCTCACATGAAATGATAGTTTTCTTGTAAAACCGTATTCTTTTCATAAAAATACCATAAAGTTTATTTTTCTTGTTCTAATTAATTCCCTCACTCTTACATATGTTTATCTTGATCACTAAACTTGTAGAAATCAATTTGAATGAATTTTCACACATGAAATGATAACGTTTTCAAATACCGTATTCTTGCGCTTTAATACCTTCAAGTTTAATACATCATATTTAACCTCTAAACTTCATTAAACCCTAAAATAAGTCACGAGGTAATGACCTACCTCTACACACGCACAAATATAACCCTAATTGATAAACGTCAAAATATAGAATACGGAAATATAGGACTTTTCACTAAAATACCATATTCTTTATAAACCTTTCTTGAAAGCTTTAAGTTGTACACAATTCTAAATAAAATCTTTAAAAATGAAAGTACGATTTGTCATGGACATCGATCGTTTATCTAAACTGACTTTGTGGTGTCTAGGCAAGTGTGTCAAGGCTAGTGGTTTTTAATTAGGCCCACTACTGTGGTTCCTTCCCACTTACCTGGCACTTACCTGGCCGCAATTGGCGGTGAAGAGGTGATTTGAGGCTTCTAATGACTTATCGTTTAGACCTTAGAAATAGGCTAGTTGGTTTAGGAAACCCTAGAAAATAAAATACGGAAAGTTATACCCTTTTACAAATAAATACCTTATATTTATAAAACCGTTTTTCTAAATGAATAGTATTTATAAAACCTAAGCAAAGCGCCACTACAACCCACCTTTGGGGAACCCTTTGGGGAACCCGTTAGGGATAGTACGGTTCATCGTGCACCCACGGGCTAGTAGTGCGAGATTCAGACCTCCGCAAGGAGCATTCGGTCTCGAAAGGTTTAAAATACGGCATTTAAGAAAAATGAGATTTTGGGAAAATAAAATATTTATTTAAAATTATTCTTGTATTAATATATATTTAATTATCATTGAAACGCCTATTTTATTATAATATAAAGTTTCCACTTTTTCTAAGAATACAAGACTAAAAGTTACATTAAAATACCATGAATTTTAAATAAATCAATTAATACTTTTATTAGGATATATTCACTAGAATAACACAAATAAAATTCACACTCATTATAATTATAAAGACGAATAATAAATACTTGAGGTGTATTTTGAAAATTATACAAAAGTATTTTTTACATAAAACCCCCTCAAGTTTTATAAATTACAATAAGGCCCCTAACAAGTACAGAACTTTAAATTACCTTTCTTTTAGTCTGACTCGAGTTAGAGTCTGACTATTTCTGACTTGAATATGATTCAAGTCAATCCATATTCTTTATATTCCAACTCAATATGAACACGTGAATCCCAGAATCCAGTTAACATTTTATATAACTTGACTGAACCGAACCATGGATATATTCCTTTTACATGTTTCCCAGTATCCCATTTACATGACTCTACGGTTTGTTCCCCTCCGAACGGCGGCCGAGACGTGGGCTGTCTCGCCTGAGATTCGGGGCAGATGCTAATTGGTGCTATCCGTCCACCTCTCCGAAAATGCCAAGTTGATTTATGGCACCATGTATCGAAGGTTTAAACGGATGCGGCCGATGTAGCAGGCTTCGTCAGATTCCCCCTCAGGATGAGGGGTTTTTTATTGTGGGGACGCTCTTCCCTGCAGGCGCAAGCCCCTGCAGTTAATTACGCTACCGCATCGCGGTAACAACTTTCTCCTTCTCCAGATGGTCACTTCGTGTCGTGTGTGTTTATTTTATGTTTTGTTGCCCGTGGATTGTTTACGGAGACTGGGTTATGTTGTCGCCCGTAGGGCGTGGACTAGTCCAAATCCGTATTATCTTATATTTGGGTTTGGGGGTTTGGTTTGAGGATACGTTAGCCATACTTGAGGCTAAGATCAACTCAAACATTTGTTAAGGATACGTTAGTCTAACTTTGAGACTAAGATCAACTTAACGGGATCGTTTAGATCCGACAAAAGAGCATTTAGGCTCCATTGTTCCAATTTAGGGACATAGTGGTCCGTCGTATGTATGGCCGTTGGGACTCGTTACCTCTCTGACGACGTTGAAGGGTTACAACGACAGATGTCAGAGGAGTTCAGAGATGTACCCTCAAACCAGGGTTAATTGGGGGGGGGGGTTCGTAGTCCAGTCTGTTCGGAGGTTTAAGAATACGTTAGCCATCTTGGAAGCTAAGATCAACTTAAACGGGATCGTTTAGATCCGACAAAAGAGCATGGCGGGGGCTCTATTGTTCCAGTTTAGGGATATGGTGGTCCGTTGCTAGTTTAAGGACATTGCGGTCCATGGGTAGTTTAAGGACATTGCGGTCCACGGTTAGTTTTAAGAAATCTCGGTCAAGGTTAAGGACGTCGTATTCCATGGGTTTAAGGACCCCACAGTCCATTGTTAGTTTTAAGACATCTCGGTCGAGGTTAAGGACCTCATAGTCCATGGGTTTAAGGACCGCACAGTCCATTGTTAGTTTTAAGACATCTCGGTCGAGGTTAAGGACCTCATAGTCCATGGGTTTAAGGACCCCACAGTCCATTGTTAGTTTTAAGACATCTCGGTCGAGGTTAAGGACCTCATAGTCCATGGGTTTAAGGACCCCACAGTCCATATCAATGCGTGGTCATCGGGACCCGTCACCTCTTTGAAGACGTTGAGGGATTACAGCGCCAAGTATCAAAGGAGTGAAAAGATGTACGCTGGAACCGGAGTGGATTAAATAGTTTTTGGCCTAATTTGGGATCAAGACCAATTAATTATGTTATGAGCCTATTAGCCCAGTTAATTATGAATTGAGGACTTATGGCTATCTTGGGCTAAGTCCAATCATGTCTGGAATATTGGCTTCTTGTTGGTCCCTTGAAAGAGAGGCTTTGCCTCTATCCATTCGGCCAATTGGGCCAGTGTCTAGTGTTAAACACTAAAGACGAATCAGTTTTGAACACTGGGAATAAGATTGACAAGTTAGTGTTTCAACACTAAAAGATAGTTGGTGTTAAACACCAGCAACCAGGCTTTCAGATTAGTGTTGAACACTAAAACAGACCAGTGTTAAACACTGTCAACAGGAGTCCCAAACTAGTGTTAAACACCACGGTAATCAGTGTTGAACACTGCAAATATAGTTCTGTGCTTAGTGTTGCACTAAGGTCAAACAATGTTTTATCACTGAATTCAGGGGTTCCGTTTTAGTGTTTAAACACTAAGGCAAGAGGGGTCATGTGGCAACACGTGAGAGCGCCCTCCCTTCACTTGTTCTTCTGAGACTATGCATCTTTTAGAGCATCACGTGCCATCACGTGACGGGGATTCAGGCGCTTGTGTGTTAAAGCTTCTGTCAAGGGTCACGTGGGTCACATGAGGCACTGCCTCAAAGGGCTTTCTGTAGTTCTTTTGGGGGGGTCACGTGGCGACACGTGACCCTTCTTTTCTGTAGTTGTTTAGAAGATCTGTTAATCCCTTTCAGGGATTAAATTCCTCGTAGGGTTGAACCCTGACAATAATTCCAGAGGAATTAAATTCCTATTTCCTTTTGAAGAGTTGAACTCTGAATTTTCTGTAGGAATTAAATTCCTCATATATGTGAAGAACTGAATAGGGTTAAACCCTAATAAAAGCTTTAAGGAATTAAACTCCCACTCTCTGTTAGAGAATTATTCTGGGGAGTAAGATTAAGGGAATTAAATTCTTGTTGTTTTAACAGAACTAAGTTCTTAACTAGGGTTAAACCCTGATTCTTTTCATTCTGAAGGAATTAAATTTCCATAACACAGGGTCAGACCCTAATTTTATTTTAAAGGAATTAAATTCCTATAGTTCTGTGAGAATTAAATTCTCGTGCTTCCATTCCCTCTCTATGATTTGGATCTGCATGGCAGGATCTCAACCCATTGAGAATTAAATTCTCAACTTCAAGGGGAGATGTGCACTTTACAGATCCTCTATCAAAGAGAGAAGAAAATATATCCTTCTGTTTTATATCAGAGTTAAACTCTGTCGAGAATTAAATTCTCTTTTCTTTCAAAAAGCCTTCCCTTTCTTACCTAGGGTTTTCTTTTGCAGAAGATCCAAATTCCTCAAAGTATCCAGGCTCTCTCCCTTTTCTTCCCTCTGCACATATATATCCCTTTTTTTGTGTCTCTTGGCTCCTATTTATAGGAGAAGCAGCCGAGTCAATTAGTTTCTGTGAATTTTTCATTGGGAGATTTGATTTGCATCCATCATTCGTTTTGGACCTTTGGATTATTAGGTGAATTTTATTCACCATTGGATTTTAAATCCAGAGGTTCTCCTTTGTTATTTCAGTTAGATTTAGAGGGGAAATCTTTCCAAATTCGAGATTTTCCCATAGATAGATGATATTTAATCACCTCTGAATCTTTAATTTAATCGGTTGCTTATAATCTTTTTCCTTTGGAAAGATTTAAGTGATCTCTCCTCGGAATTTGATTCTGTTAAAAGATAGGCTTTTGAAAACCGGTCACGTGTGGCCACGTGACCCTTGGTCACGTGTGGGCACGTGACCCCCTTGGAACGAGCTTTCTTCTTTCTTTCTGCGCTCAGCTTTCTGTTTTCTTCGTTTTGAAGTCGGTCACGTGTGGCCACGTGACCCTTGGTCACGTGTGGGCACGTGACCCCCTTGGAACGAGCCTTCCTCTTTCTTTCTGCGCTCAGCTTTCTGTTTTCTTCGTTTTGAAGTCGGTCACGTGTGGCCACGTGACCCTTGGTCACGTGACCCCCTTGGAACGAGCCTTCCTCTTTCTTTCTGCGCTCAGCTTTCTGTTTCCTTCGTTTTGAAGTCGGTCACGTGTGGCCACGTGACCCTTGGTCACGTGTGGGCACGTGACCCCCTGTCACGTGTGGGCACGTGACCCCCTTGGAACGAGCCTTCCTCTTTCTTTTTGCGCTCTGTCTTCTGGTTGTTGCTTAACCGTCACGTGCCATCACGCGACAACTGGTCACGAGTGAGCACGTGACCCTGGCATGGAGCCTTCTTCTCGATTTAACCGGAGAATGAGTCTGATGTTTTGAGTGTCACGTGCCAACACGTGACCCTGGTCACGTGGGAGCACGTGACCTCTTCTGAAGCCCTTTTTCTTGATTTGATCAGGGAACCGTTGTGTCCTTGCCGCTGCTTTTAAATGTCACGTGACCCAGGTCACGTGGGAGCACGTGACCCTTTCTGAAGCCCCTTTCTTTGATGTATTTGGGAAACTGAATTTGCCTTACCGATACTTTTAGGTGTCACGTGCCAACACGTGACTGCCGGTCACGTGTAAGCATGTGACCCTTTTCTGAAGCCTTTTCCATAAGCTTTCCTGATTTTAAATCAGGAAACAAATGCCCCCACAGCGTTGTTCTCACGTGTCCGCACATGAGTGCAACGCTGTCACCTTTGTGACCGTTGGATTCTTTTAGGGATCTGGGGAGACGAAACGTTTCCATCACCTCTTATAAATACTCATGTTTCTTCAGAAGAGCCTTCACTTTGCTCATCTTCTTTCCCTTGAGAATTTAATTCTCGCTTCCAGAGCTTAGTCCTCTGTCTTGAAACAATCTTCAGAGTTTAACTCTGTACCGGTGACCCTTTTTCCTCAGGTAACGTTCTTGGACAAACAGTGAACTTCCACATTCCTTTGGATTTTAAATCCAAAACAAGGGTTTTTACCCTTTTTCAACAAGGAACCCATTTTTCTTCAAGTTTTTCCATAAGAACAGGAAACCACCTAACCTTCGAACTGTAGATCTCTTAGGATTTAGATGATCTTTGGGGAGATGATGATGGCGTTTCAACTCCATGGAATTTAATTCCATCAAAAATATTTCTGGAAATTTAATTCCCTTCTCTTAATAAGGAATTTAATTCCAATGAAGAACTCAGTTTCTTCACGCGGAGGCTTCTTGGGGTTTCCTTGTCATTTTATGATTAGTGAAGAAGAAGAGGGTTTGTAATAAATCGTCTTGATTTTTATTTCAGGTATCATGGACGCCCATTTGTATAATCTCAACGAAATCATTTCCTATGGGAATATTCGTGCCCTAGGCCGTAGTCAGAATCAGGAGTTCACCAACGCTCAGTGTGCTGAGATTATGAGCCGCTTTGACCAGTACAACCATCGGCTACTTCCCCGTCGCTCTTCTCTTCTGAGGCTCATCGTGCTGGCGATTTGGGAGGCGCTTCCTCTCTTCTGCGCCGGCGTGCCACTCAGGGCATTGGACGTTGCCGAGGACAAGATACATTCGGTGTATCTGATGAGTCTGATCTCGAAGAGAAGGCGTGACAACCTTATCGATCTTTTGCACCAGGCGTTTCAGCAGTCGGCCATACTTGCCGCCTACCGGAGGGTGGAGGACATCCGCGAGGACCCCGACGCTTGCGATCGTGAGAGAAAACATACTCGGGAGGTTCGAAATGCTTGGAGGATCTTGGACAAGGTTAAGCTTGAGTTTCTCAATCCGTGCCCCGCGTCTGAAGTCTTACCATTGTAAAAGTTTTCTCTTTATTTTGTATGACCTTCTTGAAGTCTGAATGATAAGTTCTATTATGTCTTTGTATGTTTGCTTGCTTTTCTGTGAGATTTTATCATTTCATTATTGTTGTTGCTGGTGCTTTTAATATGCATGGTGCTATTCTATTTTTTTAGTGCGCGTCAAATTTGGGCCTCACGTGTTCTGCACGTGGGATCATTTGATGGGACTATTTACAAAACTTTCCATGCCGCATCTTTAGTGCACAGTATCAGATGCAGAAAAGGAGCCTTGGAAATAGTTCCATCTTCTTGATTTTCGATGCCTTTCCTTTTTTGGGCTTTGGAAACAGCTTTCACATGCAAGATTTTCCGCGTATAGCACTTAATGCACCTCTTTATATCTGAGGCAATGGCCTTCCTTTTCTCTTCACAGAGAACTTTTATTCCCATTTTGACGCGATTCAATTCGAGAATAACTAAGTGCCATGGCTTGCAATCGTCCACACGCCCGTCGACAGCCATGGGAAGTGCCTATCGAGGAGATGATTCCTCGCTTTGCTGCACGATTGGTGGACCCTCTCCTTACCGACGACGAATGTGACTCAGCGGCGTACGAGCTCTCGATTCGTAGGGGGTCCCCTCTTCCAATGGGCTCCCTCTGGCTCCGGATGATTCTTGCTGCTGTGCTTGCCGACGTCCCTCCTCATCCGGCGGAGATGACCCTAGCGATGCTCGATGCGGCTGTAGAGAAGCTCGAAGGTTTTCACGAGGCCTGCATAATTACTCAGGCCCTGAAAGATCGCTCGGTTCATCTTTTGAGCGAAATAAGAGCCCGACGGGCTGTTATGTCTGCTTTTGCAGATGATCATGGCGCCAATCGATGGGGAGCGACTTCTCGCGAGAACCGTCGCTTTGATGTGTTGGAGAGAGCAGAGAGAGAGATGGAGAACCTTGTTCTTTGTTTTGTTAACCCTTGTGCCATTGATCCCGTGTTTGGTGACCTTTTCCCGTTAGCGTAGCATTTTTAAATTAGTCCCTCCTTTTCTATGCTTTATGCCGAACTTCCATGTAGTCTTGGTACTAGTATGTATGTTTCCGCTTGCATAAATAAACTTTGTATTCTTTTTATGAGAACTTTTTTTTAATTGCAAAAGCTATCATCACTTTCATGCATATCAGACCTTTTTGAGCATTATGAATGTACATACGATTGCAAATGCATGCTTGAAATACGTCGGAAATCTTTCTTGTTGCTTTTCACATCAGGTGATGTGAACGCGCTTTACATTGATTATTCCCGTTGACTGGAAGCCCATTTATACGGTCTTGTAAATGTCTTGTTTCCAAGGCTGCGGTCACGAAAGCGAGCTTACGTGGCCTGATAGAGCAACACGTAGCGAACATATTGTTGTGCGAGAAAAGGGCTCGGCCGTAAATTTTCGGAGAGGGAGCTAGCTTCCAAGGCGCTGAGCGAGCTTCGCGCCACTCTTACCGTCAAGGCCAACAAAGCATACGAACTCTGGCGGGTGCTTCAGGAGTCCATAAAAGAGGTGGTGGCTCTCGATAAAGCTGCCACGTTTATTCGTGAGAGGGTCGAGGCTCATAAAACCATCGAGAAAGAGCTCGAGGCTCAGCTTGCTTCGTATCAGTCTCAGCAAGCTCAGGCGGAGGCTCGTCTTCTGGAGGTCTTGCGTCATGAAGCCGCGGCTCAACAACAAAACGATGAGCTGGTAAAATTACTACACCGCTCGCCAGCTTGAGGACTTGCATCTTTTCCCCTTTTTTTTGTACATGCTCATGAATGAGAGTATCTTTCTTTTTTTTGTTTCTTTCATGACTTGTACTTTGTATCCATTTTGGTTTATGAATAAAAGATACATTTTTCTTCTCAATAGTGTGTCCCCTTTTTATTGAATGTATTCTGCGGATATTCTATCTTGATCTCCTTGCAGGACAGCAATGGCTCAGGATTCAGGGTTAAGATCTGCTTCCCAAGACTTTTGCATTTTATGAGCCACGAGGGTCTCATAAAGAGTTTTTCTCCCTATAGGTCGAGAGGATCCCATAGGTGTAAATCGTGAGGATTCTTAAGCGGGTTTTCCCTTGAGAGTCCTAAGGATCTCACAAGAGAGTTTTTCTTCCTTACAGATCGTGAGGACTTGTAAGTGCTGGATGTGGCCATCCTTGTCCGTGTTTTACGGAGTCAGGGGTTTCTCCAGGTATTGTAGTTTAAAGACGTCGCGGTCAAGGTTAAGGACCTCATAGTCCATGGATTTAAGGACTCCACCGTCCGCTGTTAGTTTTAAGACATCACGGTCAAGGTTAAGGACCTCATAGTCCGAGGATTTAAGGACTCCACAGTCCGATGTTAGTTTTAAGACATCACGGTCAAGGTTAAGGACCTCATAGTCCGTGGATTTAGGGACTCCACAGTCCGATGTTTGGTTGCAGGGACCTGTCACCTCTTTGAAGACGTTGAGGAATTACAACGCCAGGTATCAAAGGAGTGAAGAGATGCACCCCTAAACCAAGGCAAAATCCATAGGGAATCGGGGTGATTGATCGTTAGTTTTAAGACATCACGGTCGAGGTTAAGGACATCATAGTCCGTGGATTTCAAGGACTCCACAGTCCGGTATTTGCTCTGGATGCTTCACACGGGTTCACTGCCGTGCTCTGCAAGGACCAGGCTCCGCTCTGGGCATTTTCCGCGGGGTCAAAGAGTGACGTTATCCGCGTTCCACGTAACCAGGAATTTTGCACTAGATGCTTCACACGGGTTCACTGCCGTGCTCGGTGAGGACTAGGCTCCGCTCTGGATGCTTCACAC
This sequence comes from Agapanthus africanus, assembly GCA_030015575.1. Taxonomy (NCBI): domain Eukaryota; kingdom Viridiplantae; phylum Streptophyta; class Magnoliopsida; order Asparagales; family Amaryllidaceae; genus Agapanthus; species Agapanthus africanus. Next base: position 940,877,714 of record CM057338.1, on the reverse strand, counting down.
GGGTTCACTGCCGTGCTCTGCGAGGACCAGGATCCGCTCTGGACGTTTTCCACGGGGTCAAAGAGTGACGTTATCCGCGTTCCACGTAACCAGGAATTTTGCACTAGATGCTTCACACGGGTTCACTGCCGTGCTCGGCGAGGACTAGGCTCCGCTCTGGATGCTTCACACGGGTTCACTGCCGTGCTCTGCGAGGACCAGGATCCGCTCTGGGCGTTTTCCACGGGGTCAAAGAGTGACGTTATCCGCGTTCCACGTAACCAGGAATTTTGCACTAGATGCTTCATACGGGTTCGCTGCCGTGCTCGGTGAGGACTAGGCTCCGCTCTGGATGCTTCACATGGGTTCACTGCCGTGCTCTGCGAGGACCAGGATCCGCTCTGGGCGTTTTCCACGGGGTCAAGGAGTGACGTTATCCGCGTTCCACGTAACCAGGAATTTTGCACTAGATGCTTCACACGGGTTCGCTGCCGTGCTCGGCGAGGACTAGGCTCCGCTCTGGATGCTTCATACGGGTTCACTGCCGTGCTCTGCGAGGACCAGGATCCGCTCTGGGCGTTTTCCACGGGGTCAAAGAGTGACGTTATCCGCGTTCCACGTAACCAGGAATTTTGCACTAGATGCTTCACACGGGTTCACTGCCGTGCTCGGCGAGGACTAGGCTCCGCTCTGGATGCTTCACACGGGTTCACTGCCGTGCTCTGCGAGGACCAGGATCCGCTCTGGACGTTTTCCACGGGGTCAAAGAGTGACGTTATCCGCGTTCCACGTAACCAGGAATTTTGCACTAGATGCTTCACACGGGTTCACTGCCGTGCTCGGCGAGGACTAGGCTCCGCTCTGGATGCTTCACACGGGTTCACTGCCGTGCTCTGCGAGGACCAGGATCCGCTCTGGACGTTTTCCACGGGGTCAAAGAGTAACGTTATCCGCGTTCCACGTAACCAGGAATTTTGCTGATTGTATCTGCATTTCGCGGGATGGAGGTTTGACTGTTGGTGATATGTATACCACCGAGCCATGGAACTGGGAGTTGCCGCTATTCCGCTTAGCTTAAAGTTGTGTCTGTCGTTACGGGACGAATGGTGGGATGATCTCTAGGTCGCATGTGGCCCGTCAAGACTTAGCTTCTTTTTTGGTTGAAACCTGGGGGGGGGGAGGTATGTTCCCTTTTTGTTTACACCCTTGAATTGTGTACAGGGTGTGATGGAACATCGCCTGCAGGGCATAAATTTTATTTTTATTTTATTTCTTTTTCCCGCGATGCTCTATCGTTTCAGCTTTTATATCGCGAAGGTCGCGATTGCCCCATCATTTCGGCTATTTTCGCGGTGCCCAATCATTTCGGCTATTTTGCATGCATACATTTCTACTTGCTGCTTTTTATTGCAAGTTGCCCCATCATTTCGGCTATTTCGTAGGCATGTGTGGCTTGCTAGCTTTTTCGCCGCAAGCTTGGATTTTAGACACCGATTTCGGCATCAGCACCGCTACAACTGGGATGTTGCTAGGAGCGAATCATCATTTGCCTTTGTCGATGTTGAACAAAGGTGGCTCAGCAAACAGGGTTAAGGGTCCTGTCGACCAAGGCTTTTGACTTCATGAGCCGTAAGGGTCTCACAAAGGTATTTCTCCCTACAAGTCGTGAGGATCTTGCAGGTGTCTTTTCTCCTTAGGGATCGTGGGGATTCCTAAGTGTGTGTTCCTCTGTAAGTCGTAAGGATCTTACAAGAGGGTTTTCTTCTTATGGGTCGAGAGTACCTACAGGGGTTGGACATATCCCAAGTCACGGGTGGGACTTTGCTGGGGAAATGTTTATTCGTGCCCGTGGATTGTATACAAGGGTCAGTATTGAGCCTCTTGTAGGGCAATATCGAAAGTTGTGGAGGATTGCTTAAGCACAGGTTTAGGTCTCGGTAACTTAAGACTTTCAAATCTTATGAGCCGTGAGGGTCCCATAAGCGAGTTCTCCTTACGAGTCGTGAGGATCTCGTAAGTGTATTTTCTCCTTAGGAATCGTGATGATTCCTAAGTGTGTTGCTCCTTGGTGAGTCGTAAGGATCTCACGCAGGTGGTTTCTCCTTACAAGGTCGAGAGGACCCTATAAGTGCCTTTTAACGAGATTGCGCCCTTTCGGGTTTTCACAAGCACTCGCCGGTAGTCCTGCTGTTTTTACTCACGGAGCCCTTTCGGGTTTTCATCCGTGCCCATTTTGCTTATGGACATACCGCTTTTATATATATATATATTTTATATATATATATATATTTTTATCTCGTCAGCCTAAGGATGCTGCGGTAGTAGTTTAGGGACGTTTCGGTCCGTCGCTAGTTTAAGGACGTTTCGGTCCGTCGTTAGTTTAAGGACGTTTCGGTCCGTCGCTAGTTTAAGGACGTTTCGGTCCGTCGTTAGTTTAAGGACGTTTCGGTCCGGTCGTTCAGGGGAGGGCCGGCTACTGCTTGTAAAGTCTGAGCTTAGGAAGATAACGAGCGGACATAGTCGTCGTCATCTATCATTGACCCAGGCTGTGGCTCATTAAGCATAGTACCTCTTTAAGAAGCGGCCGTTTATTGGCCTACAAGGCCTTTCACCGTGCACGTCTATGAGTAGATAGGCTCCACCCTGGTAGACCTTGTCTATGACGTACGGGCCTTCATAGTTTGGCTCAAATTTTCCCCGCTTGGCACGATTGGGGATCATAGGTCTTTTGACCACCAGTACGAGTTTGCCTTGGCGGAATGTCCTCGGCCTGGTCAATCTTTCGTACGAGCGCGTCATCTTTGCTTTGTAGGTTTCTAGATGTTGTTGCGCTATGAGCCGGGTTTCATCGAGGGCCTCAAGCTCCTCAAGCCGAAGGTGAGCATTTTCTTCGTCCGTCAGCTCGTAGTGGACTGCCACTCGCAGAGAGGGTAACTCTATCTCGAGGGGGAGCACTGCTTCCGTCCCAAATACCAACGCGTATGGCGTTGTGTTTGTGGCCATCTTGAATGTAGTTCGATAGGCCCAAAGGGCTTCTTGCAGCCTCTCGTGCCAGTCTCTCTTATTCCGGGAAACGGTCTTTTTTATGATCTTCGTCAAGGTCTTATTGAAGGCCTCGGCCAGACCGTTAGCTCGTGGGTTGTAAACTGAAGAATATCTCCAGTCTATATTGTGCTGCTGCGCGAAGCGGCTAATCTTATGGCTTCTGTAGGCTGGCCCATTATCGGAGATAATCCGCCGTGGGGTTCCAAACCGATAGATGACGTGCGTCTTGAAGAAGTGGAGGATATTCTCCGTCTTCACTTCCCTCAGTGGTACTGCTTCTGCCCATTTGGAGAAGTAATCGGTTGTCGCCAGGATAAAACGATGTCCCAGGGACGATGCTGGCTCGATGGGGCCGACTATGTCAGTCCCCCACATTTCGAATGGCCAGCTAGCCACCGTTGGATGTAGTGGATTCGGATGTTGGTGGATAAAGTCTCCATGAATCTGGCACGAGTGGCATTGCTTCGCGTACTCGAGGCAGTCCTGGATCATCGTGGGCCAGTAGTAACCCATCCGTTTAATTTTTAACTTCATCTTTGGGCCTGCTTGGTGAGACCCGCAAAGTCCGTCGTGAACTTCCTGAACGACTCTTTCTGCTTCGTCAGGTCCTAAGCATCTCAGCCATAGAGAATCAAACGATCTCTTGTATAGAGTATCGTTGACGAAAGCGAAAGATAGAGCTCGTTTCATGAGCTGATGTCTTGAGGACGCTTCTTCGGGCATTCGGTAGGACTTAAAGTAGTCTATGAAGACTTCCCTCCAGTCTTCGGCCTTCTCATGGTCTTTTATTTGTAGAGTCGCCTGCTTAGTCGCTACCTTTTCTTCATATGATTCCGGAGGTATTTCCGTTGGGGCGAGCACCCGACGGCTTTGTACCACGATTCTTACATCATCGAGGTTTTCATCAGCCAGCTCTTTAGCAAGTTTGGCCAACGCGTCTGCTTTGCTGTTTTCCGCGCGCGGTATGTTCTCCAAAGTATAGGAGGGAATTTGGGTCAATAGTTGTTGCACCTTTTCGCCGTACTTCACCAACTCCGGTTTGCTCGTTTGGTAGTCACCATTTACTTGACTAACGACCAATTGAGAATCCCCGTATATAAGGAGGTCTTCAATTCCCATGTCGATGGCGATCTCGAGGCCTGCTATCAGAGCTTCGTATTCAGCTTCATTGTTTGTCCTCGGCTCTGTTAAGGAGAAGGCGAAGCGCATTATCCCTCCTTGTGGAGTTACGAAGATGAGGCCTACCCCCGATTTGACCATTGGGATACCTTGTTTCCGTTTTTTACGGAGGACGATCCATCGAAATAGAGTTCCCATCGGGTACTACCGCCGCCAATCGCATCAAATGCATGCTCATCCGGAAAATCGCAGTTCAGAGGAGAATTGGCCGGTATCGGGTGCTCAGCGAGGAAATCGGCAATGGCCTGGCCTTTCACTGCCTTAAGAGGTTGATACGTTATCGAGAACTCCAACAAGAGTAGGGCCCATTTAGCGAGTCGTCCCGTCAATATGGCTTTTGACATCAAGTATTTAAGGGGATCCACCTTTGAAATGAGACGGACTTCATGCGCCAACGCATAGTGCCTGAGCTTTGTTATCGCAAAGATCAACGCCAGGCAATGTTTTTCAATGGGGGAGTAGTTACTTTCTGCCCCCAGCAGAACTCGACTTAAGTAGTAGAGTGCTCTTTCTTTCCCTTGATCGTTCTCTTGTGCCCACAATGCGCCTAAAGAACCTTCGAGGGCGGTTGTATAAAGAATGAGAGGCTTTCCCTTAACCGGAGCAGCCAACACCGGCGGGTTCTGCAGGTATTGCTTGATCTCGTCTAGCGCGCTTTGGCATTTTTGATCCCAGGCGAATGGGGTTCCCTTCTTCATCAGGTGAGTGTAAGGACGGCACTTTCCGGAAAGTTTGGCTATAAATCGTCGTATGTACGCGAGCTTCCCTTGGAGAGACCGCAGCTGTTTGAGAGTTCTCGGCGGAGGCATTTCTATGATCGCTTTAATCTTTAACGGATCTATTTCAATACCTCGGTGTCGAACGATGAATCCCAGGAATTTGCCCGAGGAGACTCCAAACGCGCATTTGAGGGGATTCATTTTCAAATTATATTGCCGAAGGCGTTGAAATACAGTCTCCAGATGCTTTAAATGCTCTTCGTATGACATGCTCTTTACTACGAGGTCATTGATATAGCACTCGACGATGTCATGTATGAGGTCGTCGAAGATCTTTGTCATGGCCCTTTGATAGGTAGCGCCAGCGTTCTTTAGACCAAAGGGCATAACCCTGTAGCAGAATATACCCAAAGGGGTCCGGAAAGCGGTGTGCTTCTGGTCTTCGGGTGCATCTTTATCTGATTGTACCCTGATGAACTGTCCATAAAGGAGAAAACCTCGTGAGTGGACGTGTTGTCTATCATTAGCTCGGTTACTGGTACTGGAAAATCGTCCTTTGGACAGGCTTTATTGAGATCCCTGAAATCCACGCATATGCGTACCGTCCCATTTTTCTTCATTACCAGGACGATATTGGCGATCCAGTCGGGATACTGGAGTTCTTGGATAAATCCAGAATCGATCAGTTTCTTGACTTCGGTGTTGATGCTCATTTCAAGCTCGAGTCGCATCCTTCTTAGCGCCTGCTTGACTGGCTTGATATCTGGGGATATTGCTAATTTATGCACAGCGATCTCTGGATCTAATCCTGGCATCTCGGAGTAGTTCCATGCGAAGCAGTCTTTATGTCGTAGAAGCACGTTCTTTAACGCAGCCACCCTTTCTTCAGATAGCAGCTCGCTGACAAATGTCGGTCGCGGGTCATCTGCCGATCCCAACTCAATCTTCTTGAGATTATCTGCAGTAGTATGTATACCATCTTCCAGTTCTTTCGGAGCTGGTGGAAATTCTGAGATCACCTCATCATTGTTGTTCTCAAGGCACCGGGGAAGGTCACCTATGTTCCCGGGCTCTTCCTTTAATATCGTAATCGTATAACAGGTGCGAATCCACTCCCAGGACTGAGGTGGATCCGGTTCTGCTCTTGCGGCCTTGGGTTTGTGCTTTTGTGGCGGCGTTACCCTCCATCTGTCGGATAAAGCGAATCTGCTCTGTTGGTATTGGTCCTCAACCCAGTTCTTGAAGGTGAAGCAGTCCTCGATAGGATGTCCTATGGCTTGGTGATAAGAGCAATAGCTCGGATGAGAAGCCTTGTTAACTTGCTCAGGGTGTTTAGGTTCTGGAAGCGTGATCATTTGATGTTTTAAAGCGAGCTTGAGTAACCTCTCCGTCTTGTCTCGGGGGAAGGAGTACGCTCGACTCATCTTCTTCACGAGGGACAAATCCGAGCCGTGCAATACCCGATCACGTAACCCTCTAATCCTACGTCGTTGTTGTCGGCTCCTCTTTCCGCTTCTGGATTTATTTCTGTCTCCGCATCGGGCCTTTCGTACAACGGATTGACAAAGGCGAACATCTTTGTCTTTTGCAGCCTGTTGAAATAGGCGTTGCGTCCTGGCCTTCTCGTAGATGGCCATTTCGCGGTCGTGGCCTTCCCGAGCTTTCTGACCCACTTTTCTGATCGGCTTGTCCATTCGTTCTTCAAACGACGGACTCGGCGCTTCAATCGCGGGGTCTAGTTCTGATGAGGGGTTGGCATCTCCTGACAGGGCGTCCTCTTCTTCATCAAAGGTATATATAGCGTAGCTGCTGTGGGCCCGTCCCCGTTTTCCGGTTCTCGCGTATCCAAGCCCAAGTGTTTCCATTTTTCCGTTGGGCAATTTGTGTTGAGTCCCAGGGACATCCCAAATCTTGTTGTAGAACCGGGCCTGCCGAACAGTCTGTTTTAAGGGTACTCCTTGGCGCTTCAATAGCTTCTTTAATCCCTTTGTATAGTATCTGGGCAGACAGATGGGTTGGAACCTGTCGAGTGTAGCATCCACGGCATGCCAGATCTCTTTCTCTACTTTCGACTCTGAGGATCGGTAGAATAGGATCACCTTCTCACCCCTTTGCCTGGGAGGGACGTAAAATGTTCACAGGTCCTGCACATTGTGAGCTTGAAGTGTGTCGAGATCTTTGTAGTGTTCTCGCGGTACCATGGTGATTTGCAAACTATGGTCATCGCCGGGGGGTGCTTGTACCGACAGCCGATTGGAGAACACGGCATTAACTTCATCTTCTGAATCACTTCCGAAGACCAACATGGGGGCGGACGTCCCTAGGTTGTTGCGTTGAGATGGCCCTGCATAAACTATCTCTTCCTCTTCTTCGGTATCGCTCCCGAAAATAGGGATGGTGGCGGCGGTTTTGTTCTCCAGGTTGCGACACCTTTCTGTATCCTCGAAATCTGGAAAAAAGTACTTCGCATCTTTGTATTTGTGGACTTCGTTCACGGAAAATGGGTTTAACTCACCTGTTACGGTATACTCGAAACCATCCTTAAAGTACTTCATACAATGATATTGCGTAGAAGGGATGATGTTGTACTCGTGTAGCCAAGGACGACCGAGCAAGGCGTTGTAGCAGGTCTTGGCGTCAATGACATGGAATTTGATGTCTGTGACGAGAAGTCCAAAGCGTAATGTTAGTATCACAGATCTGAGAGTCCGTGACGATTGTGAATCGAAACCGGAGATAGTAATCTTGTCACGAGCGAGGTGTTGCACACTCATGCAGATTTCCTTCAACACCCGAACATTGAGGAGATTGACGGAGGATCCATTATCCACCAGGATCTTGCCTATCTTGATATCATGACAGTATCCAGAGACATATAGGGGACGGTTGTGGTCGCACGTCCCGAGAAGGAGGTCTTCGTCACCGAAAGTGATGTCGGCCGTATGCACTTCCTCTAATTCATCCTTCATCCTTTCAGTGGCGAGGAAGGCTTGGAATTGCTCAGGTTCTTGTAACGCCTTAATTAGTGAGTCTCGCGCTTCTTTTGATAATAGGAGGGCATCGAGGATGCTAAGCTTAGAAGGTATCTTTCTTAGGTGTGCTAGGATGTTGTAGTCCACCTTACCCTTCCTGGGAGGGTCTTTGGTGGTCAGTTCTTTCATGACCTGGTCATCTAAAGTGATATTCTCAGTGACCTTTTCCTTTCCCTTATCTTTTCTACTCGCGGGCCCGAGATTCTTTTCTGGGAGTGTGCGATTGCGCAGCTAAATGTTCTCACAGGCCTCCGATCTCTCCTCTTTCCCTACAACGGATTCTTTAAAGAGAGGGCCCAGAGCCATTTCTTCATCAGAGTCGCTCCCAAAGGTGTGAACTTGTGACTCCCCGGTGTTAACCATGTAACAGTTGCCAGTAGTTCTGTTGTGCCCATCGATAGTACTTCTTCGTTCCCGACGGATCTTGCGTTTCATGCGCTTAAGATGTTGCCGACGAGCAACATATCCTTGCCACCATATCTTAAAGGCGTCACACTCCTCCGTGGGGTATGAAATTTTCTGATGATATGCGCAATAATCAGGGTGCCTCTCCACCCCATCGTGTGTGTTTCCTTCCGAGGGTGGTGGCTTCATTCCCATTGACATGGCTTTGGCAAACCTTTTCCTCGTCTTGAATACCTTCTTGTCTACTTCGGATGCCTTTCGCTCTGGCAGGGGTAGTTCAACTCTTTCGTTCAGTCGCCTGCATTTGGCTCCTTCTGACGCGGCCATCTCATGCTCCTGATCCGCTTTACTCTTTAGACGAATCTCGTCTAGAAAGGCATTGATCATCTCATTTGTTGGCCACGCACGCTCTGGTTCAGGCTCTGCCCCTAGTTTCTTAGTGCAGGGGTTTTTTCATCGTCAGTAAACGAGTGGGAGATTACGTTACAACTCGCCACATATCCCTCGGATTCATCCGACGAACTCTCTCCATTATCTTCCTCTTGAAAGATGTGGTTGAGGAACTCTTGTAGCGTGACGGGAGTCCGCGCCTTTTGATCGTACTCTTCCATCGCGTCGATTTGCTTCTGCAAGTTCGTGTGCTCGTCTTCAAGCTTCACGGGCTTCTTGGATTTCTTCCTCTTTTTCTTTGAAGATTTTGACGGTTGGGCGTGAATATTTGGGCCATTATCGCGAGTCTTCGTAGTTGGGCGGGGCTTCAACATCCCTTTGATAATTTGAGGTTCAAGAGGGTCCTTCCATTCGATCGCAGGGCACACATGAAGGTCTCTCAGCATTCTTTTGGTTTTAGTTGATAGCACGACCTCCCATGGAGCTTCTTCAATAAAGGAACAGGTTGCCCCCGGTGTATCTGCTTTCTTAGGAGTATGCGGCTGTGGTGGGTTCACCTTCCACTTTTCGGATAGTATAAACTTCCCCTGGAGGTACTGATCTTCAATCCATCCTTTGAAGACGAAGCAATCTTCAATCGGATGACTTACCGTTTGATGGTAAGGGCAATAGTTAGGGTTTTTCGCCTCAGTGGGTTGTGGCGGTCGCCTTGGATTTGGTAGGTTTATAAGTCTGTTACGTACTGCCAGCTCGAATAACCGTTTCGTCTTGTCTCGTGGGAACGAGTAGGGACGCTTCATCTTCTCGTTATAATACCGGCGTCTTTCTTCCAATTGATCTCCCGGCTTCGGGGCGTTAGGTTGCTGCTGGGCATTCGCGACGAAGGTTGCCCTTCCTTTACCCTTGTCATTCCGAGGTTCCGACTTCGGGGGAGGTGGTCTATGACCCATCTGGTCCATCTGAGCCAGCTTTTCGATTAAAGCTTGGAATGTGGTTGGCTTAAAGAACATCATAAACTAGGAGATAGTTGCGTGAGGGTCTAGGGTTCCCACGAACATGCCCACTGCAGGTGCTTCCTCAATGCGTTGCTCGCATCTCGACCACAAATTCCGCCAGCGTATAGCATACTGGACCCAGGTTTCGCCTGGTTTTACCCTGGCGTTAATCAGTGCTGTTATTGGAGTGCGTTCGCTGGCACTTGCGAATCGCTGAGTGAATAACAACTCCATTTCAGCGAACGTCTTGATAGAATCGTTCGGGAGTTCCGAATATCATTCGAACGCTGTTTCTGATAAGCTGCCCACGAACTGGCGAAGCAACAGTTTATCATCACCGCCGGTGTTACCACAGAGGGCCCGAAACTGGGCGACATGTTGATGGGGATTGCCGGTCCCTTTATATACGTGGTGTAACACCCGAGCCCAAATAATACTATTTCTACTGCTAGTTGAGTGTTATATATTGCTCATTCCAATTATCCTGATTGTTTGGTATTTATTGCTAAATTTTAACCGGTTAAGCTATTTTGGCGCATAACAAAATTTAACACCTAAAATGAAATTAAAAATATCCATGTTGGCCTACTCGTCGCCACTAGTCGTGTGGTAGCGTCCGCGTGTCGAGATTTCTTCCCGTTCGGCTAAACGGGCAAGTTTGGACGGCTACGCGGGCGTGCAAGTGTCCGACTTGGGGGCATGCATTTTAATCATTAAACCTCCCTTTTCAACATTTGGAACCCGCTTAAAATCCTATAATTTGAATTTGGAACATTTGGGCTCAACCCGGGCTCGATTTGGAAATGTTTCATTTCGCGCCAAAATCCCCATTTAATTTAATAATCTAAAACTATATATATATAGATTTTCTGTTACATATACCAACGATTTAAATCCTTAAATATTTATTAAATTTTCCTTTTCACACACTTCCAGCCAATCGCGAGGCTCCATCCCGCGTGGGCCCCGCCTCACCATCTCTCTCTCTCTCCGTTTCTCAATCTCTCTCTATCTCTAACAATCTCTCTCAGTCTCTCTCTCTCCCTTCATCAAATCTCTCTCTCTCTCTCTTCATCAAATCTCTCTCTCTCCCTCTATATTTATTTTTCCTGTTCCTCGCTCTCGCAGAAAAACCCCACGAGAACCCCGAACCCTAACCCTAGCCACCACGAGCCGTCGCCGCCGATCTCCCCGCGACAACACCACCACCATCGTCTTCATCGCCTCCTCGGCCTCGACAGCATCCCTTCCTCCTCTTCTTCCTCCTTTCCCTCGCCTGCGTTGCACTGCAACCCAACCCCCGACGCCACCACCAGCCGCAGATCCCGCCGTCGCCGCCGCCTCCCATCGCCGACGACGCCAGAGACTCCTCCCTTCACCCTCGTCCCGACCTCGTCGTCTTCTTCCTCCTCCCCTCGCCGGACCACCACCAACCCGAGCCCAACCCCCCATCGCCTAACCCTCTGGTTCGCCGGAAAAGGGACACCGTCGACCCCCTCGTCGTCGCCAGCACACCGACGACCACCTCCTCTCCTCCCTGCAACCCGGGCCAGGCTAGAACCTCTCCCCTACTCGCTGCACCCCGATCCAGCCACCTCAAACCCTTGCCGCGCCACTGTTCCTCGCCGCTGGCGCCCCATCGCCGTCGAGCCGTCGTGGTTGCCCCCTGGTGCTCCCCTGTAAGCATCTCTGTAACTTTCCATTAATGAAAAAACCCCTCGCTGGTCTTTGTTTACGTATATCGTATGGTTGCTAACTTGTCATCGTTTTGACTTTTCGCCGGACTCCGGCCGTGCCGACATCTGGACCCAACTCACCAGCGAGGTACTCTGGTCCGTGTGGTCCCGCTGTTCGCTGTTTGGACTCGATCCGTGGCCCGTGCATCCGTCTCATGTTTTCCGCCGACATTGCATCCGTGCTTTCCGGTTTGCGAAACCGTCGAGGCAAGTATCCGAATACTTGCTCTAACATGCTAATATACAAGATCAAGTCTTGCTATGCCTTTAATTATCATATTACTTATTATAACAACACAGTGATGGTAATATCGATTATAGTATAACTTGGAATTGACGGTTGCAATTATCATTAACATTGAATCATTATAGTAGCTTCATGTAATTAATTGGTCTGCTGTTAATCCATGCTTTAACTAACTAAACCAATTAGATCGTCCTTGCTTTAATTGTTAGATCATCCATGTGACAATTATTTATGCTTTAGTTTTAATTTCATATAGTTTCATTGCTTTACGTTATTGATATTGCTTTACCTTGTGACTACTGCACCCCAAGGGTGCTTGAACCTGTTAATAAAGATAATACAAAGCACCATTGTGATTAAGTGACTATTAGTGCTGTTTACTTTAAATTCTTGCTGTTGTATACCTATTGAGAGCACACACTCGATCACAGTACATATTGACTCGACCCTGCTACACCTGACACATATACCGATGCACCGGACATGGTACCCTATACATACCGACTCAACCTGTTGTACCATGACCTGACTTGTTACCTGATCTCATGCCTAATGCCAACAAACCTGACTTGGGGTCCTCATGGACCATTCTTGTTGTCTATCCAGACAAACCTGACCTGTTACCTGATCCTGTGTTGGTATTAGTCCTTGATTACTGAATACCTGACCTGACATACATAACTTGGGGGTATGGGGAAATCAAAGGTGAAACCGACTTGTAACTCAACAGTTCGATACCTGTTCTGATCAGTCTTACGGGCTTGGCCAGCCCCGGAGTGATGATGCTGACATCACTCGCCCATCCTGCTACCTATTACTGCTTAGCGGCACGTCTCGGATTCAGCCCCGAGAACCTTGACCGTGGTCCCGGGCACGCACGGGATACTATTGAGTTACATCGACGAGTCACCAATTGATTTCAAAGACTTTAGCGTAGAAACCTGATAGGACAGTTTAGTTACCACTGCACATTACCCTGCACTGTTATTTCATAGCACTGCTTTATTCATGTTCATACCTGCATTGCTTATTACCATGTTATATTATATTATTGGTTGACATGACGCGCTGACGTCTGGGTTTTGCATGGCCCAGATTCCTTACCACTGTCGACGACCGAGCAGGAGTACTTCAGCCAGCAGGCTGAACTGTGAGTTCCTTAGTGATTAGTTTATTTATTTCATTTCATTTCCAGATGTGAGCCCGCATTATGGGACGTACTGTTTATTTATTGTATTGGATCATTTGCTTCCGCACTTATTGTTTATTGACTCTTGTTATTATGGATTTGGACATGTGTTAGATTAGTTTATTATCTAATTTCTTGATATCTCTACAGCCGTAATGTGACTGTGGATGGATACTTCCTACCCACAGGTAGCATGGTTGGCTATGTCACGTGCCCAATCTTGCGTACTCTGGGAAGCGGGGCGTGACACGTGGAATTTTGGTATCGTATAACCTGGCGGGTATTTGATTTGGTCGTACCAGCTTGGATACGGCCGCCCCGTTTTTACGACTTGACCACCTGCCTCAGTCGCATGATGAACCCGGATTTGCTGGGCTATATAGTCAACCAAGTCAGCCTTAGAGATTGCCTCCTCCTTGGCCGTTGAGAGGGCTGGTGGTGGATTTGACGTTTCTCCTCGGTCATCTTCAGGAACGATTAGGAGATCCTCGGCGGGTAGGTCCTGCTGGATCATCATTCCTATCATATCTTGGAAGAGAAGGCCCATACGCTGTATGTTGGCTGCTTGTTCAGCAGCCTCTTTGTCCTTTTTCTCCAGTATCCGGCGAAGGAATTCAGCGTCGGTTTCTTCCTCCTGTCGCGCGTATCAGGACGTTTCTGGGCTTTCTTTTGGCCCGGTAAGTGCGGCCATAGCATTCATCATTTCTTGGAGCTTTTGCTGTTGCTCCTGAGCTTTGGACACAGACCGTGTAAGCGGTCTGTAACACCCGAGCCCATAATACTATTTCTAGTACTAGTTGAGTGTTATACATTGCTCATTTCGATTATCCTGATGGTTTGGTGCGTATTGCTAAATTTTAACCGGTTAAGTCATTTTGGCACATAACAAATTTTAACACCTAAAATAAAATTAAAAATATCCATGTTGGCCTATTCATCGCCACTAGTCGCGTGGTAGCGTCCGCGTGTCGAGGTTTCTTCCCGTTCGGCTAAACGGGCAAGTTTGGACGGCTACGCGCGCGTGCAAGTGTCCGACTTGGGGGCATGCAATTTTATCATTAAACACCTCTTTTCAAAATTTGGAACCCGCTTAAAATCCTATAATTTGAATTTGGGTCATTTGGGCGCAACCCGGGCGCGATTTGGAAATGTTTCATTTAGCGCCAAAGATGCCCGTTTGATTAAATATATTTAAAACTATAGTATATAATTTCCGTTACTATTCTAACGTTTTAAAATCTTTTAAACTTTTTCCTTTAAAACCTTCAGCCAATCACGAGGGAGTTAATTCCCTCGTGGGCCCCCGATCCCATCTCTCTCTCTCTCCGCCTCTCTCTATCTCCCTCTAAATTCTCAATCTCTCTCTATCTCTAACAATCTCTCAGTCTCTCTCTCTCTTCATCAAATCTCTGTCTCTCTCTCTTCATCAAATCTCTCTCTCTCCTTTTATATTTGCATACGCTCCCTCGTCCTCAACCTAAACCCCACGAGAACCTCACCGAACCACCCTAACCCTAGCCTCGTCGCGCCCTCGCCGTCGACCTCCCCGCGATCTCGCCGTCGCCGTCCTCGCCTCCACAACCTCACCGCGCTCCTACCTCCTTCCTCCGTTCTCTTTCCGCGCCTGCACCCAACCCCCGACGCCACACCGGCCGCAGATCTCGCTGTCGCCGCCGCCTCCCATCGCCGACGACGCCAGGGACTCCCTCCCTTCACCCTCGCTCTGACCTCGTCGTCGTCTTCCTCCTCCCCTCGCCGGACCACCACCAGAACCCGAGCTCGACCCTAGCACCAACCCCCGGGTCGCCGGGAAACTTGCCGTCGATCATCGTCGTCGTCGCCAGCGCACCGCCGACCACCTCCTCTCCCTCCTGCAACCCAGACCAGACCTTTACCTCCCCTCATCGCACGGCACCACCCTTTCCAGCGAACCCAGAAACTTTCCAGCCGCCGTCGCTGCCTCGCCGGCGTCCCAGTGCCGTCGAGCCCGCCGTGGTTGCCCCTGGTGTCTCCCTGTAATCGTCCCTTATCCTTCCTTTGTGCTAAGTCCCCCCCGCTGATCTTTGGTACGTATATCATGTTGCTAACTTCGTTGCCGATGACTTTTTCCGGAATCCGACCGTGCCGTCGTTTGGACCCGACGCTCCAGCGAAGTACCCTGGTCCGTGTGGTCCCGCTGTTCGCTGTTAGGACTCGATCCGTGGCCCGTGCACCCGTCTCGTGTTTTCCGCCGACATTGCATCCGTGCTTTCCGGTTTGCGAAACCGTCGAGGCAAGTATCTGAATACTTGCTTTAACATGCTAGTACACAATATCAAGTCTTGCTTTACTCTTGATTATCATATTATTTATTATAACCACACAGCTATTAGTAACATCGATATCATTTTATAACTTAGAATTGACGGTCACAATTATCCGTAACATTAAATCAGTATAGTAGTTGCTTGTAATTGATCGGTCTGCTATCAATCCACACTTTAACTAACTAAACCAAGTAGATCGTCCTCGCTTCATTTGTTAAATCACCCATGAGACAATTATTATGCTTTAGTTTAAATTCATATAGCTTCATTACGTATGTTGTTGATATTGTTTCACTTTGTGACTATTGCACCCCAAGGGTGCTTGAACCTGTTAATAAGAGACTACAAAGCATCACTGTGTTTACATGGAATAATATTGTTATTTACTATTCCTGCTGTTGTTCCTTATTCGTTACTATACCTGTATAAGCGTACATCTGATTGCATTACATATTGACCCGATCTTGATACACCTGACACATGTACTGATACCCGGACATGACACCCTATACATACTGACTCAACCTATTGGACTACAACCTGACTTGGGGTCCTCATGGACCATTCCTGCTGTCTATCCAGACATACCTGTTTTACCTGATTCTGGGTTGACATTAATCCTGGACTACTGAATACCTGACCTGACATACATAACTTGGGGGTATGGGGAAATCAAAGGTGAAACCGACTTGTAACTCAACAGTTCGATACTTGTTCTGATCAGTCTTACGGGCTTGGCCTGCCCCGGAGTGATGATGCTGACATCACTCATCCATCCTACTACCTTTTACTGCTTAGCGGCACGTCTCGGATTCAGCCCCGAGAACCTTGACCGTGGTCCCAGGCACGCACGGGATACTATTGAGTTACATCGACGATTCATCAATTGATTTCAAAGACTATAGAGTAGAAACCTGATGGACAGTTTAGTCACCATTGCACATTACCCTGCTCTGTTATTTCTTAGTACTGCTTTATTCATGTTCATACCTGCATTGCTTATTACCATGTTTATATTATATTATTTGGTTGACATGACGCGCTGACGTCTGGGTTTTGCATGGCCCAGATCCCTTACCACTATCGACGACCGAGCAGGAGTACTTCAGCCAGCAGGCTGAACTGTGAGTTCCTTAGGGTTTAGTTTATTTATTTCATTTCATTTCCAGATGTGAGCCCGCATTATGGGACGTACTGTTTATTTATTGTATTGGATCATTTGCTTCCGCACTTATTGTTTATTGATTCTTGTCATTATGGATTTGGACATGTATTAGATTAGTTTATTATTTTGTTCTTGATATCTCTACAACCGTAATGTGACTGTGGATGGATATTTCCTACCCACAGGTAGCATGGTTGGCTATGTCACGTGCCCAATCTTGCGTACTCTGGGAAGCGGGGCGTGACATGGTTCTTTTGGTATCAGAGACATAGGTTAATTGGGTTGATTCTTTGTAGTTGGGTATTGCACCCGATACACGAATCATAATACCCGTGACTAGGAAACATGTCCTGCCACTTTGACCGTTTTACCATCCTTGAATCATTCTTCCGGATCATGTCGACATGCAAACTTACTTTGCATTGTCAATTCGAAAACCTAATTCCTTGTTATCTCTAGGACTTAGGCGACTTGGGTGGAGTTAAGTAATTGCGGCTATGATACCGCGGCATAGCTACAATGCTGTACTCTATTTAAGTATCTTGGAGTTCTAGCCTTGATCTATACTCAGAATCTATCATCATGCTAATGTTGGGTACTTTGATTTTCAGGAATATGGCCGGTAAGAATTTGAAGATGGACCAAAGACGTGCGGTCATAGCCGCCAGGCGTAGAGTGATAAGGGGATTGCTGGAGAATCTAAAGGTACAGACCGAGCTGGAACCGGCATTTGCACTGAACCAAACGTCTGTACGTAGAAGTATTCCGGTGAACAGGCGCAGCGTAGCACCAATGAAGAAAACAATTGTGGGTGATCGGAAAGGGAGCGTGATTTGTAACTACTGCCATGTACCCGGACATGTGCGAAAGGAGTGTCGTAAGAGGCTGGGACTCTGTTTTAGATGTGGAGCGGCAGATCACGCCGTTAATGCTTGTCCGTCGAAGCTTCGCATGAAAGATGATATACAGAAGCCTCCGCAGAGACCGTTCCAAGGGCAGAAACAGCTGACTCAAGGACCAAAGCAGACTCGAGTTTTCACGTTGACAGCTGAGGAAGCCAAGGCATCAGGAGAAGTGGTTTCAGGTACTTTGCTCGTTCATGGTTTTTCCGCATTGGCATTATTTGATTCCGGAGCATCCCACTGTTTTATGTCATCCAAATTTATAACTACACACTCGATTACCTGCACGACCCTGTCTAGTTTCTGGGACATACACACTGGGAATGGGACAATCATAGCTAGGAAGGAGTGTAGAGATTGTACAGTTGTTGTTTGCGGACGGAAGCTCTTTGCAGATTTCTTGGTGATAGATACGGACACCCTGAGTTTACTTTCACTGGAGGCAGCAGTTCTGTCGGGCCAGTCGAGTTTAGGGATAGGCCGACGAACAATGTTCTTGCGGCTATGGTAGTGGATAGTAATGAAGAGCCGGCAGTTGTTCGGGACTTTGTGGATGTATTTGACGATATGCTGGTATGCTCGAAGGTTCCGAAGGAGCATGCTGAGCATCTAAAGATCGCACTGCAGACGCTAAGACAGGAGAAATTGTTTGCGAAGATGAGTAAGTGCGAATTCTGGCTGGAAGAAGTGAAGTTTCTGGGGCATGTTGTGTCGGGCGATGGAATCGCCGTTGATCCCGAGAAGATTGCAGCAGTTCGAGACTGGCCAACTCCAAAGAATGTTGCGGAGATAAGAAGTTTCCTTGGACTCGCCGGATACTACAGAAGATTTGTAGAGAACTTCGCCCGTTGGCAGAGCCGTTAACCAAGCTTACGTGTAAGGAAGTACCGTTTGTTTGGACGGATAGATGTGCATTGGCCTTCGAGACGTTGAAGCAGAAGTTGATAACCGCCCCGATCCTGACCGTACCAGATAATTCAGGAGGACTGGTGATTCACAGCGACGCATCCGGAAAAGGAGTGGGATGTGTTTTGATGCAGAATGGGAAAGTCATCGCTTACGCATCAAGACAACTGAAGACTCATGAGAAGAATTATCCGACTCATGACTTGGAGCTTGCGGCCGTGATCTTCGCCTTGAAGATTTGGAGACACTACCTTTTGGGCGAGAAAGTCGAAGTCTTTACTGATCACAAGAGTTTGAAGTATGTGTTCACTCAGAAGGAGTTGAACATGAGGCAACGCAGATGGTTGGAGATGATGGCCGACTACGACCTCGATCTTAAGTACCATCCGGGAAAAGTTAACGTCGTGCCAGATGCGCTAAGTCGATTACCAGCAATTCAGGTATTGACCGCACAAAGGGAGATTATTGCGGATTTTCGGAGATTTGATTTGGAGGTTGTGCTACCACAAGCTACGGGACAGTTGATGCAATTGCAAGTACAGTTGTCCTTAGTTGAGAAGATTAAAGCGGCACCATCGCAGGATCCTAGACTGCAAAGGTTTCGAGAGCAGGTTGAAGCCGGACTGCGAACCGATTTACTGATCCATGAAGACGGTTCGTTGAGATATGGTAGCTGTGTGTGTGTGCCAAAAGGGGATGTGCGTGAAGAGCTTATGAAGGAGGCACACAGTTCAGCTTACTCTGTACATCCAGGAGGGACAAAGATGTACCGAGACATTCGACAGCACTTCTGGTGGGAAGGTATGAAACGGGAAATTGCTCGCTTCGTGGCTAAGTGCTTGGTGTGTCAGCAAGTCAAGGCTGAACACCAAAGGGTTGCTGGTTTGTTGCAACCACTTCCGATCCCTCAGTGGAAGTGGGAACATATAACCATGGATTTCGTGACGGCTTTACCGCGGAGTCCAAAAGGCAACAATGCCGTATGGGTGATTGTCGATCGGTTGACCAAGGCAGCTCACTTTATTCCTTTTCGGGTTGGTCAATCGACGGAGACTTTGGCAGAGCGATACATGCAGGAGATTGTCAGATTGCATGGAGTGCCGGTAAGCATCGTGTCCGATCGGGACACTCGGTTCTTGTCGCACTTTTGGAGGAGTTTACAAGAAAGTTTGGGGACTCGATTGAAGTTTAGCACAGCTTATCATCCTCAGACTGATGGACAATCGGAAAGAGAACGATCCAGACCCTTGAAGATATGTTGAGGGCTTGCATGTTGGACTTCAAAGGTTCTTGGGAGGATCATCTACACCTGGTGGAGTTTTCGTACAACAATAGCTTCCAAGCAACTATTCAGATAGCTCCGTTTAAAGCGTTGTATGGTCGTAAGTGCCGTTCACCCGTTTGTTGGGATGATGTTGGTGAACGAAGGTTGCTAGGACCAGATTTGGTGGTACAGACAGTCAAGAAGGTGAATACAATCAGGAAGCACATGAAAGCAGCTCAAGACAGACAGAAAAGTTGGGCAGACACGTTAAGAAGACCTCTAGAGTTCGCCGTGGGTGATTTGGTATTCCTGAAGATATCACCGACTAGAGGGGTGATTCGCTTTGGGAGTCGGGGAAAGCTTAGCCCTCGATTCGTTGGACCCTTCGAGATATTGGAGCGTGTTGGAGAGGTAGCGTACCGTTTGGCGTTACCACAATCATTAGCAGGAGTGCACGATGTGTTTCATGTATCTCAACTACGGCGGTATGTTCGTGATGAAACTCACGTCTTGGATCATTCGGAGTTGACTGTACGGGAGGACCTAACTTTTGAGGAGCGACCAGTTGAAATCAAGGATCGAAGAGAAAAGGTTCTTAAGAACAAGGTTATCCCTCTTGTATTAGTTTCTTGGGGTAATCGATTGCATGGAGAAACCACTTGGGAGCGAGAAGACGAGATCCGGCAGAAATTTCCTCACCTTTTCCTATAGTTAGCTATCTTGTATTCTTGGAATTTCGAGGACGAAATTCTTTTTGTAGTTGGGTATGATGTAACACCCGAGCCCATAATACTATTTCTGGTACTAGTTGAGTGTTATACATTGCTCATTTCGATTATCCTGATGGTTCGGTGCGTATTGCTAAATTTTAACCGGTTAAGTCATTTTGGCACATACCAAATTTTAACACCTAAAATGAAATTAAAAATATCCATGTTGGCCTACTCGTCGCCACTAGTCGCGTGGTAGCGTCCGCGTGTCGAGGTTTCTTCCCGTTCGGCTAAACGGGCAAGTTTGGACGGCTACGCGCGCGTGCAAGTGTCCGACTTGGGGGTATGCAATTTTATCATTAAACACCTCTTTTCAAAATTTGGAACCCGCTTAAAATCCTATAATTTGAATTTGGGTCATTTGGGCGCAACCCGGGCGCGATTTGGAAATATTTCATTTAGCGCCAAAGATGCCCGTTTGATTAAATATATTTAAAACTATAGTATATAATTTCCGTTACTATTCTAACGTTTTAAAATCTTTTAAACTTTTTCCTTTAAAACCTTCAGCCAATCACGAGGGAGTTAATTCCCTCGTGGGCCCCCGATCCCATCTCTCTCTCTCTCCGCCTCTCTCTATCTCCCTCTAAATTCTCAATCTCTCTCTATCTCTAACAATCTCTCAGTCTCTCTCTCTCTTCATCAAATCTCTCTCTCTCTCTCTCTTCATCAAATCTCTCTCTCTCCCTTTATATTTGCATACGCTCCCTCGTCCTCAACCTAAACCCCACGAGAACCTCACCGAACCCTAACCCTAGCCTCGTCGCGCCCTCGCCGTCGACCTCCCCGCGATCTCGCCGTCGCCGTCCTCGCCTCCACAACCTCACCGCGCTCCTACCTCCTTCCTCCGTTCTCTTTTCGCGCTGCACCCAACCCCCGACGCCACACCGGCCGCAGATCTCGCTGTCGCCGCCGCCTCCCATCGCCGACGACGCCAGGGACTCCCTCCCTTCACCCTCGCCCCGACCTCGTCGTCGTCTTCCTCCTCCCCTCGCCGGACCACCACCAGAACCCGAGCTCGACCCTAGCACCAACCCTCGGGTCGCCGGGAAACTTGCCGTCGATCATCGTCGTCGTCGCCAGCGCACCGCCGACCACCTCCTCTCCCTCCTGCAACCCAGACCAGACCTTTACCTCCCCTCATCGCACGGCACCACCCTTTCCAGCGAACCCAGAAACTTTCCAGCCGTCGCAGCCGCCGTCGCTGCCTCGCCGGCGTCCCAGCGCCGTCGAGCCCGCCGTGGTTGCCCCTGGTGTCTCCCTATAAGCGTCCCTTATCCTTCCTTTGTGCTAAGTCCCCCCCCGCTGATCTTTGGTACGTATATCATGTTGCTAACTTCGTTGCCGATGACTTTTGCCGGAATCCGACCGTGCCGTCGTTTGGACCCGACGCTCCAGCGAAGTACCCTGGTCCGTGTGGTCCCGCTGTTCGCTGTTAGGACTCGATCCGTGGCCCGTGCACCCGTCTCGTGTTTTCCGCCGACATTGCATCCGTGCTTTCCGGTTTGCGAAACCGTCGAGGCAAGTATCCGAATACTTGCTTTAACATGCTAGTACACAATATCAAGTCTTGCTTTACTCTTGATTATCATATTATTTATTATAACCACACAGCTATTAGTAACATCGATATCATTTTATAACTTAGAATTGACAGTCACAATTATCCGTAACATTAAATCAGTATAGTAGTTGCTTGTAATTGATCGGTCTGCTATCAATCCACACTTTAACTAACTAAACCAAGTAGATCGTCCTCGCTTCATTTGTTAAATCACCCATGAGACAATTATTATGCTTTAGTTTAAATTCATGTAGCTTCATTACGTATGTTGTTGATATTGTTTCACTTTGTGACTATTGCACCCCAAGGGTGCTTGAACCTGTTAATAAGAGACTACAAAGCATCACTGTGTTTACATGAAATAATATTGTTATTTACTGTTCCTGCTGTTGTTCCTTATTCGTTACTATACCTGTATAAGCGTACATCTGATTGCATTACATATTGACCCGATCTTGATACACCTGACACATGTACTGATACCCGGACATGACACCCTATACATACTGACTCAACCTATTGGACTACAACCTGACTTGGGGTCCTCATGGACCATTCCTGCTGTCTATCCAGACATACCTGTTTTACCTGATTCTGGGTTGACATTAATCCTGGACTACTGAATACCTGACCTGACATACATAACTTGGGGGTATGGGGAAATCAAAGGTGAAACCGACTTGTAACTCAACAGTTCGATACTTGTTCTGATCAGTCTTACGGGCTTGGCCTGCCCCGGAGTGATGATGCTGACATCACTCATCCATCCTACTACCTTTTACTGCTTAGCGGCACGTCTCGGATTCAGCCCCGAGAACCTTGACCGTGGTCCCGGGCACGTACGGGATACTATTGAGTTACATCGACGATTCATCAATTGATTTCAAAGACTATAGAGTAGAAACCTGATGGACAGTTTAGTCACCATTGCACATTACCCTGCTCTGTTATTTCTTAGTACTGCTTTATTCATGTTCATACCTGCATTGCTTATTACCATGTTTATATTATATTATTTGGTTGACATGACGCGCTGACGTCTGGGTTTTGCATGGCCCAGATCCCTTACCACTATCGACGACCGAGCAGGAGTACTTCAGCCAGCAGGCTGAACTGTGAGTTCCTTAGGGTTTAGTTTATTTATTTCATTTCATTTCCAGATGTGAGCCCGCATTATGGGACGTACTGTTTATTTATTGTATTGGATCATTTGCTTCCGCACTTATTGTTTATTGATTCTTGTCATTATGGATTTGGACATGTATTAGATTAGTTTATTATTTTGTTCTTGATATCTCTACAACCGTAATGTGACTGTGGATGGATATTTCCTACCCACAGGTAGCATGGTTGGCTATGTCACGTGCCCAATCTTGCGTACTCTGGGAAGCGGGGCGTGACACGGTCTATGACCCGTGGACGCACGGCTGTCTTCTTTTCCTGACGCCATGTATACGGTGTGGACCATCATGCCCCCATACTTAGGGCGTCTGGGCTTAGTGCTATTAGTTGTCGTTGCGGGTTGGGGGACCTTCTCTGGCTTCCTCCTTTTATGAGCCATGGAGGTTGAAGGGGCCATTAAGGTGGGTGCCCAGACATCCTTTCGGGGTTTAGCCTGGTGACCAGCTTCCGGTTGGATTTTCAGCTTCTTGTGCTGGCGGGAGAAGCTTGGATCGATGATCGAGTCTCGGGCCTGCCGCCAAACCTTATAGATTTTGGAAGACAGCCGTTGAGGGGATCGGGACTGTTCTGACTTTATTTCCGCAACCTTTTTTAGTGGAGGAGGAGACCTCTTTAGCACCGCAGTAGGAGAATTCCTTCGCACCTTGTTTAGCATCTCGAAGCTGTTCCCAGTTGGAACAGCAGCATTAACTTCTGTCATCGGGGCTGGTGGAGTTAACCCGGAGGGGGAGTTGCCCCCAGCCTTCCTTACTCGGCGCCAATGGCGACGTCGAGCGTGTCGAGCGGACGGCGTTGGTTCAGCGGTGAGAATGGCTTCGTCTTGCCCCCTGTGTAGGTGGGGGGTTGCTGTTGGTGTTATCCTGTCAAAGACCGACGTCCTTTGGGTAGTAGGGGCGGGAGCTGAAGCCGTCAATCTTGTAAAGATCGACTTTTTGGCCGGAGAAGCCGCCTTGGCGATTTCGGGAGCAGGAGCGGCCACTTTCTTAGAAGCAGCCTTCTCTGGGATTGTAGGCCCCATGATGGGTCCACCGGATTTCTGGCCCAATCTAGAGAAGACCGAGGCGCTGATGTCGGGCGACCCGTTGAGAGGAGCCGTGGGAGGGGTAAGACGATCAAAGACCGACTTCTTGGGTGCTTCCTTTGTCAGCACCGGCGCCGTGAAGCTTGTTGGTGGGAGTATAGTCCCAAAGAACAATCCGGTAGTGGCCTGAGTCACCTGGTCTACCGGCATTGTGAATAACGAAGCAGCTTGGGGTCCGTAGGCTATACCTCCTGGTGAGGCAAAGCGTTGGTCGCAATTGCAGTCTGAGCAGTTGGAGAATTTCGCAGAAGTAGAAGCCATCGATCCTTTGCTTTCTGCAATAAGCAAGACGCCAATTCTTAGTATCTTGAAACCCAAGGGCAACCATTAGCGAACCGCGATTGGTTCGCGAATCACGACACACGAAGTGTGGAGTGGAAATAGGAAAATGTCCCACCGGGCGTGCCAGAATCTGTTCCCCTCCGAACGGCGGCCGAGACGTGGGCTGTCTCGCCTGAGATTCGGGGCAGATGCTAATTGGTGCTATCCGTCCACCTCTCCGAAGATGCCAAGTTGATTTATGGCACCATGTATCGAAGGTTTAAACGGATGCGGCCGATGTAGCAGACTTCGTCAGATTCCCCCTCAGGATGAGGGGGTTTTGATTGTGGGGACGCTCTTCCCTGCAGGCGCAAGCCCCTGCAGTTAATTACGCTACTGCATCGCGGTAACAACTTTCTCCTTCTCCAGATGGTCACTTCGTGTCGTGTGTGTTTATTTTATGTTTTGTTGCCCGTGGATTGTTTACGGAGACTGGGTTATGTTGTCGCCCGTAGGGCGTGGACTAGTCCAAATCCGTATTATCTTAGATTTGGGTTTGGGGGTTTGGTTTGAGGATACGTTAGCCATACTTGAGGCTAAGATCAACTCAAACATTTGTTAAGGATACGTTAGTCTAACTTTGAGACTAAGATCAACTTAACGGGATCGTTTAGATCCGACAAAAGAGCATTTAGGCTCCATTGTTCCAATTTAGGGACATAGTGGTCCGTCGTATGTATGGCCGTTGGGACTCGTTACCTCTCTGACGACGTTGAAGGGTTACAACGACAGATGTCAGAGGAGTTCAGAGATGTACCCTCAAACCAGGGTTAATTGGGGGGGTTCGTAGTCCAGTCTGTTCGGAGGTTTAAGAATACGTTAGCCATCTTGGAAGCTAAGATCAACTTAAACGGGATCGTTTAGATCCGACAAAAGAGCATGGCGGGGGCTCTATTGTTCCAGTTTAGGGACATGGTGGTCCGTTGCTAGTTTAAGGACATTGCGGTCCATGGGTAGTTTAAGGACATTACGGTCCACGGTTAGTTTTAAGACATCTCGGTCAAGGTCAAGGACGTCGTAGTCCATGGGTTTAAGGACCCCATAGTCCATTGTTAGTTTTAAGACATCTCGGTCGAGGTTAAGGACCTCATAGTCCATGGGTTTAAGGACCTCACAGTCCATTGTTAGTTTTAAGACATCTCGGTCGAGGTTAAGGACCTCATAGTCCATGGGTTTAAGGACCCCACAGTCCATTGTTAGTTTTAAGACATCTCGGTCGAGGTTAAGGACCTCATAGTCTATGGGTTTAAGGACCCCACAGTCCATATCAATGCGTGGTCATCGGGACCCGTCACCTCTTTGAAGACGTTGAGGGATTACAGCGCCAAGTATCAAAGGAGTGAAGAGATGTACCCTGGAACAGAAGTGGATTAAATAGTCTTTGGCCCAATTTGGGATCAAGACCAATTAATTATGTTATGAGCCTATTAGCCCAGTTAATTACGAATTGAGGACTTATGGCCATCTTGGGCTAAGTCCAATCATGTCTGGAATATTGGCTTCCTGTTGGTCCCTTGAAGGAGAGGCTTTGCCTCTATCCATTCGGCCAATTGGGCCAGTGTCTAGTGTTAAACACTAAAGACGAATCAGTGTTGAACACTGGGAATAAGATTGACAAGTTAGTGTTTCAACACTAAAAGATAGTTGGTGTTAAACACCAGCAACCAGGCTTTCAGATTAGTGTTGAACACTAAAACAGACCAGTGTTAAACACTGTCAACAGGAGTCCCAAACTAGTGTTGAACACCACGGTAATCAGTGTTGAACACTGCAAATATAGTTCTGTGCTTAGTGTTGCACTAAGGTCAAACAATGTTTTATCACTGAATTCAGGGGTTCCGTTTTAGTGTTTAAACACTAAGGCAAGAGGGGTCACGTGGCAACACGTGAGAGCGCCCTCCCTTCACTTGTTCTTCTGAGACTATGCATCTTTTAGAGCATCACGTGCCATCACGTGACGGGGATTCAG
Organism: Agapanthus africanus; assembly: GCA_030015575.1. Taxonomy (NCBI): domain Eukaryota; kingdom Viridiplantae; phylum Streptophyta; class Magnoliopsida; order Asparagales; family Amaryllidaceae; genus Agapanthus; species Agapanthus africanus. The sequence continues at coordinate 940,851,368 of CM057338.1, read as the reverse complement.
GCGCTTGTGTGTTAAAGCTTCTGTCAAGGGTTACGTGGGTCACGTGAGGCACTGCCTCAAAGGGCTTTCTGTAGTTCTTTTAGGGGGGTCACGTGGCGACACGTAACCCTTCTTTTCTGTAGTTGTTTAGAAGATCTGTTAATCCCTTTCAGGGATTAAATTCCTCGTAGGGTTGAACCCTGACAATAATTCCAGAGGAATTAAATTCCTATTTCCTTTTGAAGAGTTGAACTCTGAATTTTCTGTAGGAATTAAATTCCTCATATATGTGAAGAACTGAATAGGGTTAAACCCTAATAAAAGCTTTAAGGAATTAAACTCCCACTCTCTGTTAGAGAATTATTCTGGGGAGTAAGATTAAGGGAATTAAATTCTTGTTGTTTTAACAGAACTAAGTTCTTAACTAGGGTTAAACCCTGATTCTTTTCATTCTGAAGGAATTAAATTTTCATAACACAGGGTCAGACCCTAATTTTATTTTATAGGAATTAAATTCCTATAGTTCTGTGAGAATTAAATTCTCGTGCTTCCATTCCCTCTCTATGCTTTGGATCTGCATGGCAGGATCTCAACCCATTGAGAATTAAATTCTCAACTTCAAGGGGAGATGTGCACTTTACAGATCGTCTATCAAAGAGAGAAGAAAATATATCCCTCTGTTTTATATCAGAGTTAAACTCTGTCGAGAATTAAATTCTCTTTTCTTTCAAAAAGCCTTCCCTTTCTTACCTAGGGTTTTCTTTTGCAGAAGATCCAAATTCCTCAAAGTATCCAGGCTCTCTCCCTTTTCTTCCCTCTGCACATATATATCCCTTTTTTTGTGTCTCTTGGCTCCTATTTATAGGAGAAGCAGCCGAGTCAATTAGTTTCTGTGAATCTTTCATTGGGAGATTTGATTTGCATCCATCATTCGTTTTGGACCTTTGGATTATTAGGTGAATTTTATTCACCATTGGATTTTAAATCCAGAGGTTCTCCTTTGTTATTTCAGTTAGATTTAGAGGGGAAATCTTTCCAAATTCGAGATTTTCCCATAGATAGATGATATTTAATCACCTCTGAATCTTTAATTTAATCGGTTGCTTATAATCTTTTTCCTTTGGAAAGATTTAAGTGATCTCTCCTCAGAATTTGATTCTGTTAAAAGATAGGCTTTTGAAAACCGGTCACGTGTGGCCACGTGACCCTTGGTCACGTGTGGGCACGTGACCCCCTTGGAACGAGCCTTCTTCTTTCTTTCTGCGCTCAGCTTTCTGTTTTCTTCGTTTTGAAGTCGGTCACGTGTGGCCACGTGACCCTTGGTCACGTATGGGCACGTGACCCCCTTGGAACGAGCCTTCCTCTTTCTTTCTGCGCTCAGCTTTCTGTTTTCTTCGTTTTGAAGTCGGTCACGTGTGGCCACGTGACCCTTGGTCACGTGTGGGCACGTGACCCCCTTGGAACGAGCCTTCCTCTTTCTTTCTGCGCTCAGCTTTCTGTTTTCTTCGTTTTGAAGTCGATCACGTGTGGCCACGTGACCCTTGGTCACGTGTGGGCACGTGACCCCCTTGGAACGAGCCTTCCTCTTTCTTTTTGCACTCTGCCTTCTGGTTGTTGCTTAACCGTCACGTGCCATCACGCGACAACTGGTCACGAGTGAGCACGTGACCCTGGCATGGAGCCTTCTTCTCGATTTAACTGGAGAATGAGTCTGATGTTTTGAGTGTCACGTGCCAACACGTGACCCTGGTCACGTGGGAGCACGTGACCTCTTCTGAAGCCCTTTTTCTTGATTTGATCAGGGAACCGTTGTGTCTTTGCCGCTGCTTTTAAATGTCACGTGCCGACAAGTGACCCAGGTCACGTGGGAGCACGTGACCCTTTCTGAAGCCCCTTTCTTTGATGTATTTGGGAAACTGAATTTGCTTTGCCGATACTTTTAGGTGTCACGTGCCAACACGTGACTGCTGGTCACGTGTAAGCACGTGACCCTTTTCTGAAGCCTTTTCCGTAAGCTTTCCTGATTTTAAATCAGGAAACACGGTTTTAACCGTTTCCTGATATCATGGTTTCGGTTAGTCAGTCAGTCAATCATGCAATCAATACAATTTTACAAGATAACAATACAAACAAGACATCGCGGGGTTTAAGGGGTAGATTGGTACGGAAGGTGTTAAAGGTGGCACGAGACGGTAAGATTAAGACACCTAACCTGAATCCAATTGTCGTTGTTCCGGGTTGTATAACGGAGCCTTGTACTTCCATTTGCCCTGGTCTCTAGCATACTGAGACCCCTCTCGTATACACTGGCATCCTTCTGTACCAAGCTACAACAACAGCGTTAACACCATACTACTATAATATGACAATACAAAACGACATTAAAATCTACTCTCTCTCTCTCTCACTCTCTGTCTATTTCTTCTTTATCTTTGGGACTTACCGAGCGACCTGTTCGCTGACGACATTCTATTCTTTCTTCTTTGAATGTCGTCAGGTGCGTTGGACCAAGCTGAGATCGAGCCCACCGGTGAACATTTGGAGCAGTTCCACGAAGATTCCGAGCTCTAGATATTGTACCTTGTTCTTTCCAGTATTTTCATTTTCTGTAATGCCACTGTTTAGGCATCGCTTTTCATTTCAGTTGTAATTTCTTTTCATGCATTGTACAAAGAATGTTATTAATAAAAGTAGCTGTTATTTCTATATCATAAATCTCTTGTGATTTACTTTATATTGCTTAGTTACGCTTAGCGTATGTACTTCTGAGTATATACGTAGCGGGCATCGTCGCGTCCACTTCGCCGTACACTGGGAAGCGGGGCGTGACAGGTTTTGTTAGTGGCACATGCTGGTCCGAGCTGTATGAATCCCTATCATGCAGTTCTGGTCTGCGTGAACAACCTAAGCAATATAAACATAAGAACCAGCAACTAAAACATTCTTTACAATCATGTTCCTTGAATCCCATCATTTCTTTGAATCATATACCTTGAATATGTCCTAATACAAAATTCTCTCACCTCTTTTACAATTTTACCAAAACCTTCGCATCCTTCATTCATTCACACATTCTTCACATTTTTAAAATCTTTGCACCACCTTGTTATTTTTTTTTCACATATTGTCAGTACACAAGCACCAGACTTTCCTTGGATTGTTACACTTTCCTTTTACAAATTTCGAGAACGAAATTTTTTTATAAGGAGGATAGAATGTAACAACCCTAATTTTCATATATATTTTTCTGTACAATTTTTTTTAAATTTTTTTAATCCATAAAGAAGTATTTTAATCTTAGCACAATATATATATATAATTAATTATTTTGTTTTTAAATAATTCCATTTTTAGTGTACATAAAATTGTTTTAAAATTAAAAGTGTACTTGGAATATTTATTACTGCTGATATCATTTTAAGTATCTATTTCCCTACAATAATTACAAGAAGGAGCTTGTAGCTCATTGGTAATACCTTGCACTGCTGAACATAGCCATCGGAGTTCGAATCCCATGCCCCACATAATTATTATATCATTTTTGTTTTAATTTTTTTGGGAAGTCAAACGGTCAAACAGCCATAACACACGAAATTAATGCGGTATATAAAAAATGAAGTACACCATAAATCCCCCCAAGTGAAACCCTACCGTTCGACCGAATCGGCCGGCGCCGCCAGCCGGACTCGGCCGGTTGGCCGAGTCGTCAACACGGAAAAATTCCGTGTTGACTTGGTCAATACCCCTGCATACTTCAATTTTTCAGAACTGTTACCAAATTCCCATTACACCTATTTTAATCCTAAATTTAATGAAATTTTAATGAATTTTTATATTTTTAAAAATATTTTTTAATCCAAACCCTAACCCTAGCCTAGCCCTATATAAACACCCCTACCCTATACTATTTCACCTCACAACTCTAAGTCCACTCTCCCAAATTCTCGAGAACTCGGTACAAAGAGCGAGAAGCGAAGCGCTGCCGAAACCGACGACAAATTCTGGCGATCGTACTAGAACCTTCATGACGTTTTCGACGCACCGACATCCACCACTCCCTTAGCCACTTAGCTTGTCCAAACCCGTAAGTCCCATCTCTTCTATCTCTCTTTTCTTTTAATAAAAAAATACGTCTTTTTGGAACCCGACGGAAATCGGAACAAACCGATTTCCGATTCGGTTTTTCTACAAAATTCCACTTGTCACCTAATCCATAATACCTACCCATATTCATGTTGACTATTAATCACACTAAAACCAATTTAAACAAAGTTTCTCACATGAAATGATAGCTTTCTTTTAAAACCGTATTCTTTTCATAAAAATAGCATAAAGTTTATTTTTCTTGTTCTAATTAATTCCCTCACTCTTACATATGTTTATCTTGATCACTAAACTTGTAGAAATCAATTTGAATGAATTTTCACACATGAAATGATAACGTTTTCAAATACCGTATTCTTGCGCTTTAATACCTTCAAGTTTAATACATCTTATTTAACCTCTAAACTTCATTAAACCCTAAAATAAGTCACGAGGTAATGACCTACCTCTACACACGCACAAATATAACCCTAATTGATAAACGTCAAAATATAGAATACGGAAATATAGGACTTTTCACTAAAATACCATATTCTTTATAAACCTTTCTTGAAAGCTTTAAGTTGTACACAATTCTAAATAAAATATTTAAAAATGAAAGTACGATTTTTCATGGACATCGATCGTTTATCTAAACTGACTTTGTGGTGTCTAGGCAAGTGTGTCAAGGCTAGTGGTTTTTAATTAGGCCCACTACTGTGGTTCCTTCCTACTTACCTGGCACTTACCTGGCCGCAATTGGCGGTGAAGAGGCGATTTGAGGCTTCTAATGACTTATCTTTTAGACCTTAGAAATAGGCTAGTTGGCTTAGGAAACCCTAGAAAATAAAATACGGAAAGTTATACCCTTTTACAAATAAATACCTTATATTTATAAAACCGTTTTTCTAAATGAATAGTATTTATAAAACCTAAGCAAAGCGCCACTACAACCCACCTTTGGGGAACCCGTTAGGGATAGTACGGTTCATCGTGCACCCGCGGGCTAGTAGTGCGAGATTCAGACCTCCGTAAGGAGCATTCGGTCTAGAAAAGTTTAAAATACGGCATTTAAGAAAAATGAGATTTTGGGAAAATAAAATATTTATTTAAAATTATTCTTGTATTAATATATATTTAATTATCATTGAAACACCTATTTTATTATAATATAAAGTTTCCACTTTTTCTAAGAATACAAGATTAAAAGTTACATTAAAATACCATGAATTTTAAATAAATCAATTAATACTTTTATTAGGATATATTCACTAGAATAACACAAATAAAATTCACACTCATTATAATTATAAAGACGAATAATAAATACTTGAGGTGTATTTTGAAAATTATACAAAAGTATTTTTTACATAAAACCCCCTCAAGTTTTATAAATTACAATAAGGCCCCTAACAAGTACAGAACTTCAAATTACCTTTCTTTTAGTCTGACTCGGGTTAGAGTCTGACTATTTCTGACTTGAATATGATTCAAGTCAATCCATATTCTTTATATTCCAACTCAATATGAACATATGAATCCCAGAATCCAGTTAACATTTTATATAACTTGACTGAACCGAACCATGGATATATTCCTTTTACATGTTTCCCAGTATCCCATTTACATGACTCTTCGGTTATAACCGTTTCCTGATATCATGGTTTCGGTTAGTCAGTCAGTCAATCATGCAATCAATACAATTTTATAAAATAACAATACAAACAAGACATCGCGGGATTTAAGGGGTAGATTGGTACGGAAGGTGTTAAAGGTGGCACGAGACGGTAAGATTAAGACACCTAACCTGAATCCAATTGTCGTTGTTCCGGGTTGTATAACGGAGCCTTGTACTTCCATTTGCCCTGGTCTCTAGCATACTAAGACCCCTCTCGTATACACTGGCATCCTTCTGTACCAAGCTACAACAACAGCGTTAACACCATACTACTATAATATGACAGTACAAAACGACATTAAAAGCTACCTTCTCTCTCTCTCACTCTCTGTCTATTTCTTCCTTATCTTTGGGACTTACCGAGCGACCTGTTCGCTGACGACATTCTATTCTTTCTTCTTTGAATGTCGTCAGGTGCGTTGGACCAAGCTGAGATCGAGCCCACCGGTGAAGATTTGGAGCAGTTCCACGAAGATTCCGAGCTCTAGATATTGTACCTTGTTCTTTCCAGTATTTTCATTTTCTGTTATGCCACTGTTTAGGCATCGCTTTTCATTTCAGTTGTAATTTCTTTTCATGCATTGTACAAAGAATGTTATTAATAAAAGTTGCTGTTATTTCTATATCATTCGTCTCTTGTGATTTACTTTATATTGCTTAGTTACGCTTAGCGTATGTACTTCTGAGTATATACATAGCGGGCATCGTCGCGTCCACTTCGCCGTACACTGGGAAGCGGGGCGTGACAGTTATCGGATGTAACGACTCTGAAATCTCTGTACAAAATTATTTGTTTAAATATATAGAAAATGGTATTTCAGCCTGTGTAGGAGTTATAAGTTATTTTTGTTCAATAAAAGTAAGAAGCAATTTGTAGCTCACTGGTCAAACTTCTACACTGCTGGGACGTAGCCTATGTGTTCGAATCCCATCAGTCCCAAATTTTTTAAAGATTTTTCTTTTTAATTTTTCGGAAGCCCATGAGTTGCACGTGCAATACACGGAGAAACGAAAAGTTTTAGAAAAATCAAACAGGCGCAAAGAAGAGTAAACACACATCTAGACACGTGGCATGAATCTCGAGGCAAGCCATCGAAATCCGACCGCCCATTTCTCCCTTATGGCCGCCGCCGACCGTCCAGATGCCTCCAAATCACTCCGTGCTTTGCACACTCATCCCTTCAGCCTCTCTCAACTCCCCTGCACTGTTTGATTTTCCTGCAATTAAACAGAGACTATTCAATTCACTGTTTAACACCAATTTTGAATTCTTTTAATTCAAATTTTAATTCCCAAATCCTAAATTTTTCACTATAAATAGCACCTCATTCCCTAGCTCTCCCATTCTGAAATTTCTATAAAAAATTCTCTTAAACTCTCTAAGTACCAAGTGGAGTTAAGCACCCAAGTAGAGTAGCAAGTCAAGCTCGGCGACCGAAGCCTTTCCGACGACACCACGACACTTGAAGGCTTCCCCTCATTCTTGTTAACGATTTAAGCTAGTAAGTTTCCCTTCTCTCTCCATTTCTTTCATTTCAAATCGTCTTCTAAAAACATATCGACAAAGTGGAGTTAGCTTCGATGTATTGTTATTTTTTTAATATTGTACTCCACCTTATAAGCAAAATAGGTCAAACTAATATCCTCACACCACTCGTAACCTTATTTACAATCATTTAGCTTTTAGTTTAATAAAATTTTCCATGTGAAATAATCATAAAACGAAGTTTTCATAAAAATACCATGAACTTTAAAATAACCGTATTTTCGATAACTAGAGTATATACCTTTAGATCATTCACGGGGTAACGACATATCACACAGGCACACTATGGTTTCATAGCACGAGATTCTAAGCATAAGGTTTATTTAAAGAATATGTTTTACATTAAAATACCACATTTTTTCAAAACAGGTTTTTTTAATCGATATTTTAAATTCTTGGCAATTATGCCTCTACAGCCCTCGTTAGGAGACCTGCTAATAGATGGTGTGGATTATCGTATATCCTGAGGATAGTAGAGCGAGATACAGAATTCCTAACGGAGTATTCGGTCTCGAAAGGAATTAGAAATGCGGTTTTTAAGAAATACGACTTTTCTAAACAAAACTAAACTTTGGAAAATTATATAAAAGTATAAATCTGTATTTTCAATAAAAACAAATTAGGAAATTATATTTTTAAAATGAAAGATTAGAATTTTTAATAAAATACCAAAAGTTTCCAAAAGCAGTAGTTTTCATAAAAATACCATAAACTTTCAAAATTTAGGTTTTATCATTAAAACACCATAGCAATTAAAATACAAGTTCATAAAAACTCTAAATATTATAAATCACCCTCGAGATTATTTTTAAACAATATTAAAGTATTTTTCATAAAACCCCCTCGAGAAATTAAACAATATAAACAAATAATAATAAATATTAAGGACTCTAAATTAATATAGGTTTAAGCGGTATCATTTCTCTTGAGCCTCAGGGAGCTGGAGAAAGTGGGTGCTTGCCTATTCAGGTTAGACAATTTAACGGAATTATCAATAGCAATTGTCTTGAAAAAAGACACAAATCATGCCGTCTTTATGCAGCAGTTGTTGATTTCTCCCAAACATAAGATTGTTTTAATAATTTGAATCCATTTATATGAAAAAAGACCCGAACTCGAATCTAAACTTGAACATGAACTCGAATCCAGTCTTCTCGAACTAACTTGACTCGAACCAAGATTGCAATTGATATGACTCGCATTTTACTCAACTCACTCGACTTCATTCTACACCTTTTGCAATCTATGGTTTCGATCAAGACATATTATAACCAATTAATCAATTTAATTAAGTATACTATACAGTTATAAACTATTTATAACCAATTAAACTATTTATACTCGAGGTCTCGGGATGGGAAGGAAGAGAGAGAAGGTGAGAGCAGAAAGAGAGAGGAGTACTTGAGATAGAAAGAAAAAGAGCAGAGAGAGAGAAATGAGAAATGAGGAAAATTAATGCGTCGTATCGATTTAAGTAGGGGAATGGATGCACTTTAAAAGTGCGCCCTATTATTTTGGACTAAAATATATAGGCCCAATTTGAAATTACGTCCATTATATTTGTAATGGGCGCAGTTTAAATTGCGTCCAGTAAATTTAAACTGCATCCAGTACAATTGTAAGGGACGCGGTTTGAAAGTATCCCATACATTTGTAATGAGTGTGGTTTCAAACTACGTCTCTTAATAAAAAAAAATTATTCACGTCAGCGCCAACAGTGAGCTAGCGCTGACGTGGCGTCTATGAGGCATAAAATGGCTTGTTTTTGTAATATGTTTTGAAAGTAGTTTTTTTTAAAATATTATTTTAATATGATTTAATATAAAAAAATTGAATTTGAGGGCTACAAAAATTAAAAAAGTTTAAGAAACATTCAAAGAATTCAGTGCAATCCAGTAGGAAAAATAAAACCAAGTTGTAGATTGTAATAATCTGATGTCTGTTAGTGTATATGCCCTAGAGGCCATTACTGTATCATACTAGCTTGTATATTACTTAATGGAAGCTTGGGATATTCACAGTTGTATATACAATCTTGCTCGAAATGGTAGTATGCTACTTGGTTTGTCTCTACTTCAATATGTGCATGTGTTTCTTTTAGCATATCGCTGATATACATATTAGTAGAGCCCTTAGGATCTTTGCTTGATTACCAGCATTGTGATGGCGCTCGCACTCGTGGGAGCTGGGTAATCTATAAGCACATCCTTATACAGGTCCCTGGTCGTTGGACTATCGAGACATGGCATCGATACTCCGGAGTAGACTAGCGTATGCGCTTCTCATCCCAGTGTGGGAGACGGTCTGTCCCACAGCCGTCAGTACGTCGTACTTGAGATAGTATACGGGTGCTCGTTGGGTTACGAGTACACTGGACAGGACTCGTCGGGAACTGTTGGTTGGTAGTATACCTATCGTCAGTTATCAGTTCCCAGGTGACATGAGTACAGCTTAGTCCGTTGACTTGACACTGTCACTTCGCCTCGAGTGTGTTCCCACTGCACTTTGATTACTACCCTACCACGGCTCAAAGGAGTCGTGCAAACAGGTAGTTTTTGGGTGCAGTCCCGAAGCACTTGGAGGCAGTGACGGTTAGACAGGATTCTTCTCTCCCGGTATTGGGGGTTGACATCGCGCTGTGTCCAGGAGAGCCATTACACGAGTAGTCCCTGGCCAGGGCAAGCGAGATATACTGGTAGGTTTCCAGTGTTATCTCAGGGTGTTCTGGGCTACACTCCGACACGACTTGTACCGCTATTAGGGGACTGACGTTCATCGCCCCCTAGGCCCGCCATGCGATGTATCAGACGAACAGACCGGACTGTACGGAGACTGTCACATACAGGCTCAGTAGGAGTTCAGATGGGGTTCACCTCGTCAGTCTTCTTATCGACATCTACCTGGGGACCGTTACGTACAGCTAGTGCCGCTTGCGGTCTGTGGTTAAACCCACTGCCAGAGTAGTGTCGAGTCTTTAGAGTCCCACACAGAGAGCTATTCACCTTTAGGAAAAATGAGTAGAGGTCGCATGGTTTTGCGACAGGGTTCGTTCGCATCCGCGCACTTGTGAACGTTTGCTGTCCGGACAGTTTATACTAGCGGGCTTTGGTTTAAGCCGGATCCTAGTATATGATTTGGGATTGGTTTTTCTCATTGTATTCGTGTTCCTCGGATCACGAATGCGGGTGCTATGCACAGTTGTTTGAGATCGAGGGAGAGGACCTTGATTAGCGTTAATGGCTATTGTCATTTTATTAACCCTAATGCTTATGTGTGTATTATAGTTAATTGATAATTAATTTAATAATTGTGCATGGTTATGGTTGTTGACCATTTGACCTCCTTGACTTGTTGACCTAGGTTGACACTTTGACCATCATCATTTCTTTTGGAAGATGCTTTTTGATCCTTGCAAATTGAAATGATAATGGTCATGTCATGATTAACCATGATAATTATCTAGCTAATTATTTAATTAAAATAATATACACATATTAGTGAGAATGGTTCACATTATTCTCATTCTATCATTTCATTTCTCTCTCTTGTTCTTCCTCTTCCTCAAGCTCTCCCCTCTCATGTGTTGAGAAACACTTGAGCTTGAGAAAAACCCTCTCTTGATCATCTCTACTCTCATCTAGGGTTGAAGGACTAGCACTCCTTGAACCCTAGTTACTTCTAGCTTGGAGTTGAAGCCAAAGGTTGAGGCTTTCGGGTGGATCTTTCTTTGACGGGAGAAGACGACAAGGTGACCTCCTTCTACTACTCCAAGGAGCAAGGAGAGAAGGACATAAAGACCAAAGGTATAACCTTTCTAGCACTTAGCTAGTTTCTAGTTAGCTTTAGCAAGTTTTTGTTTAGCAAAGATCCTTTAAAGTCTAGTCCATGTTGCCTAAGCTCATAAAAATCCGATTTTTATTCCGTTTTCCGCCTCCCCGCAAGTACCGGGGTGGGCAACGTGGACTTACAGTGGTATCAGAGCCTAACTAAACATAAACTAGCTAGATAGTGAAGTGTAACGAAGTTCGAAACCGAAAAATCCAAAAACCGAGTTTTCAAAAACCCTAGTTTCTGTTAAAAAATTTTCTGGTCAAAACAAAATTTGTTATACTCCAAAAATCGTCTCAGGGTTTTTTAAAGAAAACCACCAAACCCGGTCCAGTGATTCGTCTAAACCTCCGCGTTTCCGCGGCAATAGCAAGCTATTGCGGCGGAACCGCCGCCGTTTGGACTCTTCACTGAGTCGAGTTTGGTGCAGTTTTCTTATGGCTTGGTTTTAGGATTTTTAAGATATGTTATATGTGCCCAGATTTTCCAAAATAGAAATTTATTTTTGGGGGCCTATAAATCCGTATTTTTTTTCCGAACTTCACTACGCTTTGACTATAACGGTTATATCTGTGATGTTTGTATGTATTGAACGTCGGCTAATCGCTATATGTCGATTAGTCGGGGTTATACATATCCGTAATCTGTGATTGATACTGGTTTGTGTATATGAATGGGTTGGATTGTCGCGGGTGAATAGCCGGGGTGGATGTGAGATGAGTGTTGCTTTTTTTTCATTCATTTGTAATATGTAAATTGATGTAATATTATTATTTGTATGGCCGCACAACCGGGTCGGGGTTGTAACCGTCATTGTATAATTCTTTTTACTGTTTTTGCTCCTAGGATAGACCCATGGAGGGGGTGCACAAACTACCGGGTATCTCGAAGTGCCGAGTGGCCTACTCACGGTGGTGAGGGAGGTTGCTTCGCTTCGGGTACTTGGCGGGTAGTTTGCCGCACCCGTATGGGTCTTGGGTGGGGTATTTGGCTATTCACCGCGACCGTGTAATCCGCTTTTCGTTGCAGGCTCGAACGGATTGCGGATTCCTAGTATATCCAATGTATTCATCTGTGATCTGTAATGTCTATCATTGCTATATATTTATATATGATAACTATTTAGGCGTTGCTTATGTTTTACAGCCGCGCTAGCCCAGCCCCCGCTCTGTCGTTAGTTAAGTAACCTAACGGGTGATGACGGGGCCCCGTGGCGAATGCGAATGGCATAAGCGTACGTCATATTTTGGTTGTTTTCTGCAATGGTAGGATTAAATGATGGGACGCATTAAAAGAACTAATGCAAGAAAATAAACCAAGCAAAAGTCGATTGGAACACTTTGAAAACCACTCGGTTCTTTTCAAAACTAAACTTTTAAACGCAGAGCTTGAACCACTCCTTTTTAAAAGCTATCTCGTTCCATCGATTATATCAAGTTCACTACGTTCACGGTTTATCCAAAACCATCCGTAGCCCTCCATCATTTCGGTTAAATATTCGGTAGTATTCAAGCTATGTATTTTGACCTCACGCCAAGGCATAGTGATTGGTAGCTGCCGGATATTTATCTGTTGCATAGATAGAATGCGTTGGTTTGAGACAATCGTACTGCCGTTTTGGCCTACGTCAAGGGTAGGTACGGGTGGGTTCAAATTAACCAGGATAATGATGGGAAGAACTTGACATGTGACTTATGACATTTTGACCTCACGCCAAGGTCATAAGAGCATGGGGCAAAAATCCACATCGGGAGTTTCATAAGTACTGAAACTTGCTAGCGCTGCATACCATTTGGAGTGTGATGATTCTGGTAGGATTCCTTCGGTTTTATCACGCGATGATATTTGGATCCCGATCCTACTGTGAGTATATGCTACTCCTCGGGAAAACTCTCACTTAACGATCAATGCTATAAACTTAGTAGGTGTCCAGAAAGGTGTTAGCGGGGCTACGCCCACAGGGAAAAGAGGTTACTTAATTAAGGAACTTCGCGAAAGCGTTGGAAAACCTCCCTCGAAGTACCGACACTGGCCTGGCTGAACGGTTAAGCAAGTATTGTACGGTGAGATTGATCCTGACTAATCCTTTCTTTACGGTTTGAGAAGGGATTCGAGAGACAGTGGGAGCCATCCAGTTTAGACAAACTAAAAACCACTCTAAACTTGCAAGAGCATCATGCTAAAGTGTTTCTTTTCTCTCTCCTAATTGCAGCGACCATTCAACATGACCGGACTTAAGTTATTACTAGATAAAAATATACTGACAGGGCCAAACTACAAAGATTGGCTCAGGAATGTCAAGATGGCAATCACTTATGACAAGTTGGGGTATGTACTTACCACCAAAGCTCCCCCTGTCCCAGGTCCCACCTCCAGCGTCGCGGATGTAGAAATCCGTAAGACATGGGAGATAGATTGCGTGAGGGCCAAGTGCCTCGTACTTGCCTCGATGGACAACGAACATCAGAGGAGGCACGAGAATATGGACCTAAAGTCCATATTTCTCCATACAAAAGAACTGTATGGAGAGCAGTCTCGTATCGCAAGATACGAAGTGTCGAAGAAGCTTTTTTCGGCAAGGTTGGCCATCGGATCATCGGTAGCGGAACACGTGGTTAAGATAATTGGCTACATTGAGGAGCTCGCGGACCTTAGGACTACGTTGGAGAATGAACTCTATATTGATTTGATTCTCCAGTCCCTTCCTTCCACTTACGCCCAGTTCATTCTTAACTTCAACATGCAAGGAAAGGAGGTTGAACTTTCCGAACTTCTGAACATGTTGAGGACTGCTGAGGGCACCCTACAGAAGGGTAGGGAGACATCCACTTTGTTTGTAGGAGAATCATCCTCTTCTAGGTCCAGGGAGAAAGCCAAGGGCAAGAAGAAGAAAGCCTCCGCCAAACCAAGAGGCGGTGTCAGTAAAGTGGATACGAAGGGAAAAGGAAAAGCAACAAAGATAGCGGGGAAGCTAGTGGGGAAGGAAGAATGCTTCTATTGTCACAAAAGTGGTCACTGGAAACAGGATTGCAAGGCTTGGAAAGCCAGAACACAGGATTTGAAGCGAGTTGCGGCTTCAGCTTCAGGTGTGTATGTTATTGAAAACTGTCTATCAATAAACTCTACATCCTGGGTATTGGATACCGGATCAGGATCTCATATCTGTAATTCTTTGCAGGCGTTGAGAAAGCGTAGAGTTTTGAAGGCAGGTGATATGACCCTCAGAGTTGCAAACGGTGCTAGCATGGATGCTGAGGCCGTGGGGGACTATCACCTGGGATTGTCAGATGGACATTTTTTGGTTTTGCGTAGTTGTTATTATGTACCAAATGCAACCTGTAATATCATTTCTGTATCTTTATTGTCTAAAGAAGGTTATGAATTTGCATTTGTAAGTAATGTAGTGAACATTCACCTTAATCAAGTTTTGATTGGGTCAGGTACATTAAACAACGGTATATACGTGTTAAACCAACCACGGATTTTCAATGTCCAGAATACACACAAAAGAAAGTCTCCAGAAATCGATAAAACTTTCTTATGGCATTGTAGACTGGGTCACATCAATGAGAGAAGGTTGACTAAGTTACATGCAGAAGGATATTTGGATCCGTTCGAATATCAATCGTATGCAACTTGTCAATCCTGTCTCAAAAGAAAGATGACAAAGACTCCGTTCACTGGACACGGAGAAAGAGCGAGCGAGCTCTTGGGACTCGTACACAGCGACGTGTGCGGTCCAATGTCTACACATGCGCGAAGCGGTTATTCTTACTTCATTACTTTTACGGATGATTTCTCAAGATTCGGACATGTCTTCTTGATGAAGCATAAATCCAAAACTTTTGATAAGTTCCAGGAATATAAGAATGAAGTAGAAAAATAAACAGGCAAAAGTATCAAGGCACTGAGATCTGATCGAGGTGGTGAATACTTGAGTGCCGAGTTCCTGGGTTACTTAAAAGAGAATGGAATTCTCTCTCAGCTTACTCCTCCATACACTCCGCAACATAACGGTATATCGGAGAGACAGAACCGAACCCTATTGGATATGGTACGGTCCATGATGAGTAACGCTGAGTTACCGCGATCGTTCTGGGGATATGCACTAGAAACAGCTGCATATCTTTTGAACTGTGTTCCCACTAAGACTGTGCCTACCACACCATATGAGTTATGGAGTGGGAAGAAACCCTATCTTCAATACCTGAAGATTTGGGGATGTCCAGCTTATGTCAAAAAGCAGCATACGGACAAGCTCAAGGCACGCTCAGTACTGTGCAAGTTTGTGGGATACCCAAAGAACTCCAGGGGGTATCTTTTCTATTACGCAGAGGAACAAAAAGTCCTTGTTTCTCATAATGCCCATTTTCTGGAACATCAGTTCTTAGAAAAAGAAATAAGTGGGAGCGCAATAGAACTGGAAGAAATTCCAGAACCACAAGCTATTACTGAAAGCTTAGTAGAACCAGAGGGTTCGAAAGATCGGGACATTCCCACGCCACTCCGCAGGAGTAGTAGGCAGTCTCATCCGCCCGAGAGATACTACGATTTTCTCATTGACGGGGATAGAGAGGATTGCATCATAGATTGTGATGAGCCTACTAGCTTCCAGCAGGCCATTCAGAGCGTCGACTCGGTAAAATGGCTGGATGCAATGCGGACCGAGATGGAGTCCATGTACACCAACAAAGTATGGACGTTGGACATTGCTCCAGATGGGGTAAAACCCGTAGGATGCAAGTGGATCTTCAAAAGGAAGATTGGTGTAGATGGACAGGTTGAGACCTATAAAGCTAGACTGGTAGCAAAGGATTTTCATCAGCGACCTGGTTTGGACTATGACGAAACCTTTTCTCCAGTAGCTATGCTGAAATCCATTCGGATCCTTCTTGCCATTGCTGCCTTCCACGATTATAAGATTTGGCAGATGGACGTAAAGACAGCTTTTCTAAATGGTCATTTAGAGGAGTGTGTCTATATGGACCAGCCAGAGAGTTTCATTCAGGGTGGGAGCAGCGGAAAGGTGTGTAAGTTGCTCAAGTCCATTTATGGACTAAAGCAGGCATCGCGGAGTTGGAACATCTGTTTTGATGAGACGGTCAAGGAATTTTGCTTTATCAAAAATCCAGATGAACCATGCATCTATTGTAGATTTGTAGCGAGAACTGTAGTATTCCTCGTTTTATACGTGGATGACATTCTATTAATAGGAAATGACATTCCTATGCTACAATCTGTCAAGGGGTTCTTGTCACACAGGTTCTCCATGAAAGACCTGGGTGATGCCTCATACATTCTGGGTATCCGGATCTACCGTGACAGATCCAAGAGGATATTAGGACTTTCGCAGTCCAGGTACATCGACACCATACTGAAAAGATTCAGTATGGAAGATTCCAAGCGCGGTAATCTACCGGCTTGTCACGGGATCACCCTCTCTAAAGAGATGTCTCCCAAGACTGATTTGGAGAGGGATCGCATGTCTATTATACCTTACGCTTCTGCGGTAGGCTCTATAATGTATGCGATGTTGTGTACCAGACCGGATGTGGCTTATGCACTGAGTGTGGTAAGCAGGTATCAGTCAAACCCTGGGGAGAAACATTGGATAGCAGTAAAGAACATTCTCAAGTACCTGAGAAGGACTAAGGAGATGTTCTTGGTGTATGGCGGAAAAGACCTGCAGATTGAGGCCTTTGCTGACTCCAGCTTCCAGAGTGACAAGGATGATTCCAAGTCCATGTCGGGTTTTGTCTTTACCCTCAATGGAGGGGCGGTGTGTTGGAAGAGCTCCAAACAGGAAACCGTTGCTGACTCGACTATGGAAGCAGAATACATCGCCGCATCTGATGCCACAAAAGAAGCTGTCTGGATGAGGAAGTTCTTGAAAGAACTTCAGGTGATTCCGTCCATTGATGACCCAATACCTCTGTATTGCGATAACAACGGGGCTATAGCTTTAGCGAAGGAACCCAGGTCCCATCAGAAATCCAGACACATCTTAAGGCGGTATCACCTGATCAGGGAGATCGTGGATCGCCAGGAGATCGAGGTCCAGAGAGTTGCATCAGAGGATAACACAGCAGATCCATTCACCACGGCCTTGCCCCAGACTCAGTTCGAGCGGCTGATCGAGATGATAGGTCTTCGATACGCCAGTACATGGCCTTAGTGCAAGTGGGAGATTGTTAGTGTATATGCCCTAGAGGCCATTACTGTATCATACTAGCTTGTATATTACTTAATGGAAGCTTGGGATATTCGTAGTTGTATATACAATCTTGCTCGAAATGGTAGTATACTACTTGGTTTGTCTCTACTTCAATATGTGCATGTGTTTCTTTTAGCATATCGCTGATATACATATTAGTAGAGCCCTTAGGATCTTTGCTTGATTACCAGCATTGTGATGGCGCTCGCACTCGTGGGAGCTGGGTAATCTATAAGCACATCCTTATACAGGTCCCTGGTCGTTGGACTATCGAGACATGGCATCGATACTCCAGAGTAGACTAGCGTATGCGCTTCTCATCCCAGTGTGGGAGACGGTCTGTCCCACAGCCGTCAGTACGTCGTACTTAAGATAGTATACGGGTGCTCGTTGGGTTACAAGTACACTGGACAGGACTCGTCGGGAACTGTTGGTTGGTAGTATACCTATCGTCAGTTATCAGTTCCCAGGTGACATGAGTACAGCTTAGTCCGCTGACTTGACACTGTCACTTCGCCTCGAGTGTGTTCCCACTGCACTTTGATTACTACCCTACCACGGCTCAAAGGAGTCGTACAAACAGGTAGTTTTTGGGTGCAGTCCCGAAGCACTTGGAGGCAGTGACGGTAAGACAGGATTCGTCTCTCCCGGTATTGGGGGTTGACATCGCGCTGTGTCCAGGAGAGCCATTACACGAGTAGTCCCTGGCCAGGGCAAGCGAGATATACTGGTAGGTTTCCAGTGTTATCTCAGGGTGTTCTGGGCTACACTCCGACACGACTTGTACCGCTATTAGGGGACTGACGTTCACCGCCCCCCTAGGCCCGCCATGCGATGTATCAGACGAACAGACCGGACTGTACGGAGACTGTCACATACAGGCTCAGTAGGAGTTCAGATGTGGTTCACCTCGTCAGTCTTCTTATCGACATCTACCCGGGGACCGTTACGTACAGCTAGTGCCGCTTGCGGTCTGTGGTTAAACCCACTGCCAGCGTAGTGTCGAGTCTTTAGAGTCCCACACAGAGAGCTATTCGCCTTTAGGCAAAATGAGTAGAGGTCGCATGGTTTTGCGACAGGGTTCGTTCGCATCCGCGCACTTGTGCACGTTTGCTGTCCGGACAGTTTATACTAGCGGGCTTTGGTTTAAGCCGGATCCTAGTATATGATTTGGGATTGGTTTTTCTCATTGTATTCGTGTTCCTCGGATCACGAATGCGGGTGCGTATGCACAGTTGTTTGAGACCGAGGGAGAGGACCTTGATTAGGGTTAATGGCTATTGTCATTTTATTAACCCTAATACTTATGTGTGTATTATAGTTAATTGATAATTAGTTTAATAATTGTGCATGGTTATGGTTGTTGACCATTTGACCTCCTTGACTTGTTGACCTAGGTTGACACTTTGACCATCATCATTTCTTTTGGAAGATGCTTTTTGATCCTTGCAAATTGAAATGATAATGGTCATGTCATGATTAACCATGACAATTATCTAGCTAATTATTTAATTAAAATAATATACACATATTAGTGAGAATGGTTCACATTATTCTCATTCTATCATTTCATTTCTCTCTCTTGTTCTTCCTCTCCCTCAAGCTCTCCCCTCTCATGTGTTGAGAAACACTTGAGCTTGAGAAAAACCCTCTCTTGATCATCTCTACTCTCATCTAGGGTTGAAGGACTAGCACTCCTTGAACCCTAGTTACTTCTAGCTTGGAGTTGAAGCCAAAAGTTGAGGCTTTCAGGTGGATCTTTCTTTGACGGGAGAAGACGACAAGGTGACCTCCTTCTACTACTCCAAGGAGCAAGGAGAGAAGGACATAAAGACCAAAGGTATAACCTTTCTAGCACTTAGCTAGTTTCTAGTTAGCTTTAGCAAGTTTTTGTTTAGCAAAGATCCTTTAAAGTCTAGTCCATGTTGCCTAAGCTCATAAAAATCCGATTTTTATTCCGTTTTCCGCCTCCCCGCAAGTGCCGGGGTGGGCAACGTGGACTTACAATGTCCACTTACTCCCAATGCAATATATATACGTGGAAAAACGAAGAGAGCAATCCACATGTTACAGACTGAATATCCCAAAAAAAAGAGGAAGTCATATAAAAAATACATGTCTTGGAAAAAACAACCAAGTAGTTTTATAAATTTTGAAGAATTATGCGCGTAACGGAGAATTATGGAGGAAATAGGCTATTGAAGGGAATTTCTTCCTATGGCGTCGAAAAAATATACCCTCCCTTTTTTTTCCGACGATCGACATCCATAATCTTCATCGCCATCAGCTAAAATGTGGGTACACCAAATTTTATGTGTTTCCATGACCTTTTCGCTATTGATTTAGTGGGTTCAATATTAATGGTTTATCGACAACATAACTTTTTACATTACTAAATCAACGGTGAAAAGTTGTAGAATTATATGAAATTTAGTGTACCCACATCTTGGATAATAATGATGAAGATGATGGATTCCGATCGTCTCTCCTATAGCCTCTTTCCTCCATTATTCTGCCCCCCCCCCCCCCCGCTCTCTCTCTCTCTCTCTATGTGTGTGTGTGTGTAAAATGGAAAATGTATCTATATCTGGATGTAGAGAACTTCTCTACATCTCAATGCCATAGAGAATTCTCTATGGTTAGATGTAGAGACATATTCCCCCCTCTCTACACACACAGACACATACATATATGGGAGTGATCGATTGCAAACATTCCGTATTTTTTAAAAACGGGAACTCCTGATCTACGACATATTTTAATTATTCGATCCGTTCAAATTAATCACCTAACCCTCAAATATATGTGTATGAAAAATTAAAAGATTTAAAGACATCTAGCATATATGGGTGCGAAAATGAATGTCTTTCAATAATGCAACATAAACGGCATCCGATGAATAGGCTAGAGATTTTTAAATACTTTGATTTTTCATATGCATATAATTGAGGGGAAAGTGGTCAGCTTGAATGGATCAGATCATTAAAATATGCTGTAGATTAGGAGTTCCCGTTTTTAAAAAACGCGGATCGGTTTGCAATGTATCACTCACACACACACACATAAGAATAATGAAGAAAAGAAGCCATAGGAGGCTTTTCGTTAGGTAGCATCAAAAAATCTATATGTTCCACGATTTTTTTTGACGATATGTATTCATCATCATCTTTGTCATATAAGATGTGGATACACCAAAATTTATGTGATTCCACAATTTTTTCAACATTGAATTAGCAATGTAAAAAGTTTTATTGTTGGCAAACCATTAGGAAGCTTGCCATTGGAGGAAATTTTCTTCTATGGCGTCGAAAAAATATATTTTCCTATGGCGTCGAAAAAATATATGCTCCGTGGTTTTTTTTGACGATCAGCACATATCATTATCTTTACCATATAAGATGTGGATATATAAAATTTCATGTGATTCTATTACTTTTTTACCGTTGATTCAGTGGTACAAAATTAACGGTTTACCTACAATAGAACTTTTTACATTCTAAATTCAATGGTGAAAAAATGGTAGATCCATATGAAATTTGGTTTATCCACATCTTAGAAGATTAAGATGATAATGATGGGTGCCGATCATCGGAAAAATTATGGAGGGTATAATTTTTCAACGCCATAGGAGGAAATCCCCGGCCTCTTTTCTTCATTATATATATATATATATATATATATATATATATATATATATATATATATAACATTTCGGAAAAATAAAATATTATTTTTGGGAAGTTAAATAATTAAAATAATAAATATTATGAATATTTTAATGTGTGGAGATTAGTTTTAATGTTATGGTATGATCATATACCGATAAATTGGAAAAATATTAGAAAATTACATTTGAATGTTGATTTTGAAAGAATATTATATGATTTAGACGCTTTATAAATTTTATACAATTAAATATATACAAAATTATGCCTAAGCTTGATTAATTATTACTAATCGTGCATTAAGCTTAGTTAGGCATATGACATGCACCATGTCATGTTTCAAAACACATTTTTGAATTTCTATGAACCATGACATCTTGTTTTTCTTTTATATGTATATGGGTTTTTATTTGTTTTTGGATTGAAAAGGAAACGAAAAGAAAAGAAAAGAAAAGAAAAGGGATTTTAAAATGAGAGATATTTTGAGGTGGCATGGCATGAGATATGGGCAAGAGAGAGAAAGAGAGAGAGGGTGAGGGGTCTTTTGACCATGGTTTCATTTCTTCATCTTCATTATTCTTCTTCTCCTTCTCCTCACTTTGGCTGCCCTGTCCCTCCACCTCCTCACTACAACCCCAAATCCACATCAAAACCTTGGCTTCCCTTCATTAAAAATATGCACAGGCTCACTACAAGCATGGTGGATCAGGAAAATTAGGTTTTTGAGCACTTGGGGCAACTCAAGAAATTTCTTGAGTTACCAAATGAGATAATTCTTTCACCATTAGTATAGTTATTCATTTCCTTTAGCATCTATATTAGTTTAGAAATGATTAAGTGATGTTTAGTGATGTCGGAAAATTCCAAGTTGAGGGTTAGGGTTTGATTTGAATTCAATTGAGCTTTAGTGGTGACCTTAAACCCCCTCCCCCATAGTGTTAAAAACCTAGATCAAACAGAGCCTAGACCTGGAAACCCAAATTGAATACTTTCCGTGTCGGTTTTGTGTTATTTTGGAGGTCTACAGGGAATCTGGAGCAACCCGGGACCTTTATAAAATAATTAAAACTATACATTAACCTAGTTAGACCAATAGGAGACCACCACGAGAAGACAAGACCAAACAAAAATATTTTGGTCGGCGGGGGCGGTTACTGTAGTAACTTGGCCGGCCAAAATTTGTCTGTTGATGTTGGGTTTTGTCCTGTAGCTTACACTTCTCATAACTTAGCCACTGTATTTTTCTTTTTGTCTCAGATTACCTGAGTCAAAATCTGGAGCTAGTTTCCTAAGCTGCTGTTTTGAGTTTTGCGGATTTTAATAACTTGAGTTTTGATATTGTGTTTTATCTCGATCGATTGGCGTTTGTACGTCAAAGACAAGGGTTGATTGTTTTTGCATTCGTAGGCTATAGGTTCTAACCTATGAGCACTTCGCGTGTCATGTCGGTTTTTGAGTCGGATTTTAATACGATGCGATATATTTTGTGATATGTAGGTATTTCGCGTGGACTTTAGAATGACAAGGTAAAACGAGCGTCATCGACTTTGTCAAGCAACGATCAAGGTGAGTAGATGTATATTTACGGGGGAAGTCGGGTGGATGGCGTATAGCACCCCCGCAATTTCGTAGGATATGATGTGTTTATGATGTATATAAATATGTGTTATTGCGAGATATGAATACTTAGCGAGAAAGGCTTTAGGAGACCACGGGTTGGATTTAGTGAAATTGGAAGATAGTGCTTTTAGTTAGTTTCTTAGTCGCGAAACCCTAGAGTAAAGGTTGACACACACACACATACACACACGTGATATGTTTGGGTGTATACGTTATATATATATATATATATATATATATATATATATATATATATATATATATATATATATATATATATATATATATATATGGATGCGTTGGTGTGTGTGTGTGTGTGTGTGTGTATTTACATATACATATACACGGATGATGAACCCAGTATATGATATTTAGAGGTGAGCCGATATGATCGGGCATGATACCATGAGATCGTGATATGTGATTGGGTCGTGATATGATACGACATGATATTATGGCGGATCGTTGGGCGATGTGTTTTCACACACGCGGGGATATATGTTTGATGATATTGGGTTGTACTAGATTTTAGAACGGCGCCCCTTATTCATGATTTTGCGATATTGATACCATTTGAATATTGAGGTATATGTGATATTTGACCCGTACCCCGATTTTGGGATGACGTACGATGGATTTTACCGTACGAGATATAGATATGGTGATTGATTCACACTCGTGACTCGAGGATGTCGTACCATATATTTTACCGTACGTGATGCTATTGAGGCGGGATCGCCGACTACTAGGTATATCGACTCGGACTTTAGGTGGTTCTCCTTACCTTTTCGACTGGGCTCGAGTCATACTTATTTTCAAAACTAATGAATCGCGAGTATTTTTAAAGACAGGACGAGTGATACTACTGATTTTTCAAATGACGTATCTTTTCTCAAAGCCCCCGTAACCCCCATTTTTTTAAAACCACGATTCGTGCTATTTCAAAACACCAAAAGCTGTATGACTCGTAAATAGAAATGTATATTCTTCAATGTTACGTTTACTATTCATTCTCCGTTATATTCATGTTCTCATGCATTGCATGTTTATACAAGTGTTTCCTTAACTATTATGATCTCGTTTGTTAGGACACCAGCACCATTACCAATGATGCGTATGTCCACAATCACTTGCTTGCCGGCTCACACACATCATCATCGGTAATTTTCATGTCACGTACACATTAGAAAACATTACTTTGTAAGTATAAATTGCTAGCTGGTGGTTGCAACAAAGTACTAGTACGATTGCTTTCATATGCTAGTTTAGTTATTGCATTCCTTACTTAGATACCCGGTGCATTCATATATTCATTCGGTTATGTACCGTTCTGGGGCTTTATGCTGATAATCATTGTTCACTGACTCGTGATTTTGAGATTTTGGATCTTTCATGAGATTTCTGGATTTGGGAAACCGCATGTGAATGTTTATAAACTTATGATTATTTTTAAAAGAGAAAGATACGGTTTTCCTTGATATGATGAGTAGCGTCCACCATGATGATTTCTTGGTTCTGAGTTGATTTTCGAGACCCGATTCGAGGAGGAGGATGAACCGTCTGCGGGTACATGGTGGACCCGGTGAGGTACCCCGGGGCGAGAGTGGTTTTGTGGGGATGACGATGAGCCTAGCAGGGGAGCACTACCTACCGGTGATTGTATGGAAACTCGACGGATATCCGGAGGATACCGTTCGGAGTTATGAGAGAGATGGATATGGGCCGATCCGGATTGATGGAGCCCATGGGCCGATCCTGACTATGCGGAGCCCGAGATTGAGTATTATGTGTCGCTGTTGGACACGGACTTCATGATATTTTGAGTGTCGATACTGGGCACTCGGGTTTTATCATGATTTGTGTGTCGTTGTTGGACACACGTTGGATGATGCATTAGTACATGTCATGCATCGATATATTATTAATCTTGACACGGACACGAGTACTTTGATATCACACTTATGCTATACTGTCACCCTTGTTGTAGTATTGTATATTTTATTGTATGACCTAGGAGAGAGTCATACATGCGATTTCTTCTCGGCGATATTTTCTACTCACGAGTTGGCAACTCACCCTCGTTGTGCCACAGTTTCTTGCAGGTTTGGCCGTACATGTTTCATTGCGGCTTGCGGGCACGCTGCTTCCTTCCGGGTGATTGCTTTGGTAAGTGGGTTCACTTGCATCGTGACCACCGTTGTACACTTATTTATTTCAGTTGTATCTAGTAAACTCCATCAACCAGACTTGTATTATTGATAGACTTAGAAGACCAGTGTATATTCTTTCGACCTTAGAGTCGCGCGCTTGTATTATTATGATTCTTCTCTGGTTTTCTTGAGGATGTTGGTTTCCTTCTGAGTTTTGATCCCCGCATTTCGGCGTTGTATATTATATTGCTTGCGTGGTTGTTTCCACCAATTGGCGAAGAGCTAGCTCCCGCTTGGGATGCCTTTATTCATTACTTATGTATATTCCTGTTTGTACCCATTTGGGGCCAGTATTTACAAAGGAAACTCTGCCAAAATTTTTGGGAAAAACTTGATGTTTTTAAAAGTGCTTACTACGACTTTCAAAAGTGATTCTATATGTTAACTTTTAAATGAATTTTCCTACATTCTCTTTTTAAATGGTTTAGATTTCTGGGCTTTTGGCTTACTTGAATTAGGTGGGGTCCTATAGGCTTCACATGATTCAAGTGCCAGTCACGTGCCATTTCGGGTCGTGACAAAGTTGGTATCAGAGCGCTAAGTTTAACCTTGGTTTGAGTCTAGGTTTGACTATGCAGAGTTTAGGGCATATATATATATTTGGAACCCAGGCTTAACCTTACGGAACTTAGACTTGGTCGAGGGGTATTAAACCCGAACTTTTATCGCATAGGTTAACCTTGGTTGATGGAGCAGGTGACTTAAGTAGAGTGACGTACTGTGTGTATGTTCCGCGGCATACTTATGATACGCTACTCCGCTTAAGAAGCCTTATGATGTACATTTCTTTGCACCGTATTTTATTAGTTCCTTTGATCTATCTTCATCAATGTCGGATGGTGGTTTCTGTTACCACAGTTGCACGGGCAGAAAGAGCTGCTGCTAGAGTTGCAGTCAGCATAAGCTCGTCTTGGACGAGGACTGACCGAGATGTATTCCGGTGAAACACGATTTCATAGATGTGTCGTTTTATTGTGTTTTTTTTGACATGAGCGTCTTGATGGATTGTTTTTACTAAGATTTCTCGAACGTTCAGATCAGCACCTGAGGATTGGGCCACTGCTAGAGGCCGGCTAGAATGAGATGACCGTTAATGTATTATCTATTCTTGAGAATTGAGGCATTGTTTATTGTGCGGACGAGTGAGCCAATTGTTACTGCGACTGACAAGATATCGTCCCAGATGTTTGAAGTTATTGCAGCACGAGTTTGTACTTAGAGATATGATAGAAGATCGCTAATCACCTATGGATGAATGACTAGGACATGTGGTTCGTTTGAATACCCCGATGCGAGGTCATCAGATTGATTGATTTCAGCTAGAGAAGACTTCACATAGGCACGTTGAGAGTCGATAGAAAAACGGATGAATGAAGAGTATTCCTCCGACGATTTGGAAGAGTTTCCAAGGGCGTAGTTGGCCAGATACTTACCACCAGATGTTGAGTTGTCGAGTTCGTAGTTTCGGAAGGGAGACTCTAGATATGAGTATAGCCGTATGTAGCGCAGTCCATACAGCTACGAAGAGATGAGTCTGAATCAGTCGACATTAGAGAAAAGTGGAGTAAGAGGTCCGTACGAGATCTTGACGATATGACGTTCCACTCCGTTGACATCAAAGATGTGATACGCATGCAGAGGCGTTAAATATGGATATATCTTTTAGAAGAAGTCGTAATGAGTTTGCAGCTGTTCCGGAACAAGGAATGGATTTGGTAAAAGGTGACAACTTCCGGGCAGTTCGGCAGGAACGAGATTTGGGAGAGACCCCGACAAGAATATTTCTGGAATACTCCACGGGGAGATTTGGACCCAGGATCGGTCGTATCACGCACACCCAGTAGGCCAGAGTTCAGCATCATCGACGAGACATGTTATGAGTGACCATGATAGTTGGCCAGAGATCTTTAGAGGATGTGCCAGAACGGAACTGTTTCCGTCATCATTCCATATTGGGCCGTTGAGCCGATGAGCTATGTAACTGACAATCTGCAGTTAGAGACGAGAGCCTAAGGGCACAAGGAACCAGACCATGAACAGGAGGCAAGTAGATATCTTACTCTGCTAGCTTTGGATGCACCGGCACCTTCTCGACTTGGAGGGAAGGACATATCGATGACAGTGTTTACGATTTGCGATTTGGTAATTCGAATATCACGTATCCGTCATTTTGGATCTCGGTATTTTTGGAAGATTTATTTGCATGATTCAGTTTTCGTGCACCACAGTTGCACTCGATTTCGATTTGATGTCGTTCGAGATGTTTGATTTTGATTTCATGCCTATGGTATATATCTGATTTGACTTGTGCCTTCAGTGTAGTTTTCATGCATTTTAGTACTTTGATTCAATTTTGTGCACGCTGATGCACGTGGTTGTGAGATTATATACTACGGTATACCTGATTTGGATAGACGTACGTCGTATACCGTCGATTTCAATTATGATATTTGATATTTGCTTCCATGCACCCTGTGCACTTGATTTGGATTCTTGCGCATACTTGGCGCGCTTGATGCGATTTTGGTGCACACCAGATGCACTAAATCGGGATCCTTCGTGCATATCAGATGCACCCGATATTTTTGTCAGGCACACCCGTTGCCCTTAACAGGTGTTTCGTGCACACCCGTTGCACTTAGATTTTGTTTCTGTGCACATATATGGCACATTCATTGATTTCGATTTCTGTGCGCACCAGACGCACGTGGCATTCTTATATACATTTTGGGATTGGTTTCTTTTGGAGAAGTATGTTTTATGATATTTACTATTTGGTATAGTAATTGAGCAGGACTAGTTAGAGGACAGTACCTGAATATGTTTTTGCATGCATCGATAGTTACCGAAAGAGATTTCCAAAAAGGAGTTATAGTCTCAGTATTTTTCCTGTGTGTCCGAGTTGATACGAAACATTTTACAAAGGAAACCCTTCTAAATTATTTTCAAAACAGCGGGACGTGTATGTTAAACAAAGAATATATATATATATATATATATATATATATATATATATATATATGTATGTATATGTATATATATAGTTATTTTTCTTACAATAAACGTCCGCTACTTGTGCCGTGATACGCTTATCGCACGGCGATTTGTAAAGGGTTTGGCATGCATTTCTTTTCAGATATTTTAACGAGTTTACAACCATGCGTACTATGTACATGTTATAGTGAGTATATCATGTTGGTTTTCGTATTGGACTTTGACATTGGTATTTTCACCATAACTCCGATGATTACGTGGTGCTTGACGGAGTTTTGATTTTTGAGTTATATACTCGTTTTTCATGCGCATGCATTGCGTTAAGATATGTTTTAAGTATTTAAGATTTCGGAGCCCCGCCGATTTAATTGCTTTGCTGAAATGTTTTAGTATTTGGGGGAAATTAAAGTTAAATTCGGGGACCGAATTTATTTAAGGGGAGGGGAACTGTAACATTTCAGAAAAATAAAATATTATTTTTGGGAAGTTAAATAATTAAAATAATAAATATTATGAATATTTTAATGTGTGGAGATTAGTTTTAATGTTATGGTATGATCATATAACGATAGATTGGAAAAATATTGGAAAATTACATTTGAATGTTGATTTTGAAAGAATATTATATGATTTAGACGCTATATAAATTTTACACAATTAAATATATACAAGATTATGCCTAAACCTGATTAATTATTACTAATCGTGCATTAAGCTTGGTTAGGCATATGACATGCACCATGCCATGTTTCAAAACACATTTTTGAATTTCTATGAACCATGGCATCTTGTTTTTCTTTTATATGTATATGGGTTTTTATTTGTTTTTGGATTGAAAAAGGAAAAGAAAAGAAAACAAAACAAAAGAAAAGAAAAGGGATTTTAAAATGAGTGATATTTTGAGGTGGCATGGCATGAGGTTTGGGCAAGAGAGAGAGAGAGGAGAGAGAGAGAGGCTGAGGGGTCTTTTGACTATGGCTTCATTTCTTCATCCTCATTATTCTTCTTCTCCTTCTCCTCACCTTGGCTGCCCTCTCCCTCCATCTCCTCTACCTCCTCACTACAACCCCAAATCCACATCAAAACCTTGCCTTCCTTTCATTAAAAATGTGCACAAGCTCACTACAAGCATGGTGGATCAGGAAAGTTCGGTTTTTGAGCACTCGGGGCAACTTAAGAAATTTCTTGAGTTGCCAAATGAGGTAATTCTTTCACCATTAGTATAGTTATTCATTTCCTTTAGCATCTATATTAGTTTAGAAGTGATTAAGTGAGGTTTAGTGATGTCGGAAAATTCCAAGTTGAGGGTTAGGGTTTGATTTGAATTGAGATGGTGCAATTGAGCTTTAGTGGTGACCTTAAACCCCCTCCCCCATAGTGTTAAAAACCTAGATCAAACAGAGCCTAGACTTGGAAACCCAAATTGAATACTTTCTGTGTCGGTTTTGTGTTATTTTGGAGGTCTACAGGGAATCTGGAGCAACCCGGGACCTTTATAAAATAATTAAAACTATACATTAGCCTAGTTAGACCAATAGGAGACCACCACGAGAAGACGAGACCAAACAAAAATATTTTGGCCGGCGGGGGGCGGTTACTGTAGCAACTTGGCCGGCCAAAATTTGTTTATTAATGCTGGGTTTTGTCCTGTAGCTTACACTCCTTATAACTTAGCCACTGTATTTTTCTTTTTGTCCCAGATTACCTGAGTCAAAATCTGGAGCTAGTTTCCTAAGTTGCTGTTTTGAGTTTTGCGGATTTTAATAACTTGAGTTTTGATATTGTGTTTTATCTCGATCGATTGACATTTGTACGTCAACGGCAAGGTTTGATTGTTTTTGCATTCGTAGGCTATAAGTTCTAACCTATGAGCACTTCGCGTGTCGTGTCGGTTTTTGAGTCAGATTTTGATGCGATACGATATATTTTGTGATATGTAGGTACTTCGCGTGGACTTCAAGATGACAAGGTAAAACGAGCGTCATCGATTTCGGCAAGCAACGATCAAGGTGAGTAGATGTATATTTACGGGAGAAGTCGGGTGGATGGCGTATAACACCCCCGCAATTTCGTAGGATATCATGCATTTATGATGTATATAAATATGTGTTATTGTGAGATATGTATACTTAGCGAGAAAGGCTTTAGGGGACCACGGGTTGGATTTAGTGAAATTGGAACATAGTGCTTTTAGTTAGTTTCTTAGTCGCGAAACCCTAGAGTAAAGGTTGACACACACACACACATGTACACACGTGATATGTTTGGGTGTATATGTTATATGTATATGTATATATGTGTGTGTGTGTGTGTGTGTGGATGCGTGTGTGTGTATACACACACGGATGATGAGCCCGGTATATGATATTTGGGGGTGAGCCGATATGATCGGGCATAATGCCGTGAGATCGT
Organism: Agapanthus africanus; assembly: GCA_030015575.1. Taxonomy (NCBI): domain Eukaryota; kingdom Viridiplantae; phylum Streptophyta; class Magnoliopsida; order Asparagales; family Amaryllidaceae; genus Agapanthus; species Agapanthus africanus. The sequence continues at coordinate 940,821,139 of CM057338.1, read as the reverse complement.
GATATATGATTGGGTCGTAATATGATACGACATGATATTATGGCGGATCGTTGGGCGATGTGTTTTCATACACGCGAGAATATATGTTTGATGATATTGGGTTGTACTAGATTTTAAAATGGTACCCCTAATTCATGATTTTGCGATATTGATACCGTTTGAATATTGAGGTATATGTGATATTTGACCCGTACCCCGATTTTGGGATGCCGTACGATGGATTTTACCGTACGAGATATAGATATGATAATTGATCCGCACCCGTGACTCGAGGATGTCGTACTATATATTTTACCGTACGTGACGCTATTGAGGCGGGATCGCCGACTACTAGATATACCGACTCGGACTTTAGGTGGTTCTCCTTACCCTTTTGATTGGGCTCGAGTCATACTTATTTTCAAAACTGACGAATCGTGAGTATTTTTAAAGACAGGTCGAGAGATACTACAGATTTTTCAAAAGACGTATCTTTTCTCAAAGACCCTGTTGCCTCTATTTTTCTAAAACCACGATTCGTGCTATTTCAAAACACCAAAAGCTGTATGACTCGTAAATAGAAATGTATATTCTTTAATGTTACGTTTACTATTCATTCTCTGTTATATTCATGTTCTCATGCATTGCATGTTTATACAAGTGTTTCCTTAACTATTATGATCTCGTTTGTTAGGACACCGGCACCATTACCGATGATGCGTATGTCCACAATAACTTGCTTGCCGGCTCACACACATCATCATCGGTAATTTCCATGTCACGTACATATTAGAAAACATTACTTCGTAAGTATAAATTGCTAGCTAGTAGTTGCAACAAAGTACTAGTACGATTGCTTTCATATGCTAGTTTAGTTATTGCATTCCTTACTTAGATACCCGGTGCATTCATATATTCATTCGGTTATATATCGTTCTGGGGCTTTATGCCGATATTTATTGTTCACTGACTCGTGATTTTAAGATTTCGGATCTTTCATGAGATTTCTGGATTTGGGAAACCGCATGTGCATGTTTATAAACTTATGATTATTTTTGAAAGAGAAAGATGAGGTTTTCCTTGATATGATGAGTAGCGTCCACCATGATGATTTCTCGGTTCTGAGTTGGTTTTCGAGACCCGATTCGAGGAGGAGGGTGAACCGTCTACGGGTACATGGTGGACCCGGTAAGGTACCCCGGGACGAGAGTGGTTTTGTAGAGATGGCGATGAGCCTGGCAAGGGAGCACTACCTACCGGTGATTGTATGGAAACTCGACGGATATCCGGAGGATACCGTTCGGAGTTATGAAAGAGATGGATATGGGCCGATCCGGACTGACGGAGCCCATGGGCCGATCCTGACTATGCGGAGCCTGAGATTGAGTATTATGTGTCGCTGTTGAACACGGGATTCATGATGTTTTGAGTGTCGATACTGGGCACTCGGGTTTTATCATGATTTGTGTGTCGTTGTTGGACACACGTTGGATGATGCATTAGTACATGTCATGCATCGATATATTATTACTCTTGACACGAACACGAGTACTTTGATATCACACTTATGCTATACTGTCACCCTTGTTGTAGTATTGTATATTTTATTGTATGACCTAGGAGAGATGATTGATTCATTTTCCGGTGTGTATGTATAAAATGTATAGAAATCACAACAAAAAATATTTTGACCGCAATCAATAACGGCGTCGATTGTAGCGCGTTAGCGAGTGCGGATTGTCCACAGGGAAAGTAAGATCCGTTCGTAATTCGAATTAGATGAATTGAAAATTAAAGAAAAGAGAAAAGACAATTCAATTCTAGATTTATAAAATTGAAGTTCAAGAATTATCTAGATCTAAATCTAAAATCAAGAAAACATTTAAAAATCAAGAATCAAGAAGTGATGATATCCAATCCAATAATCAAGAATCGAAGTGAGGCTCGTAGGAATTGATCGAATCTATAGACGTGATGAAATCTATTGATTACGTATTCTTATCCATTAATGATTTGATACTAGATCGATGGCGATTAATCGAGGTTTAAGGATCTTTCGAAGAAACTAGGGTTTCTTCATCTCATCCTTTGTCCTTTCGATGAATCTCATTCAAATTCTAGCCTCTAGTAAATTCAAGAATCGATCGTGGATCACTAATTAAGAGCGAACACAATCAAGAAAGCATCGCTCGAAACTAGGTTGCCGATTCTTCAATTACAAGAGTTTACAAAACTTATAGGAATTAAGAATCGTTTCAAGATTTGTAACATCATCATCTATTGATTCTCTCGACTCCTTCACGAGCGGAGTTTTACTCAAACATCATAACAAAATACTCAATCAAGAATTGAGATCGAATCATGATGCAAGAATGTAAAGAAAGCAAGATATAGAAATTTCACCTTTATTTATCAACAATTTTGTTACAATTCTCTCAAGATCTACAAGAGGAAAGAATTTGATCATCGATTTCGGCTTCGCTCGTCTCCTTGAGTCGCGGATCTCCTTGGATAACTTGCTCCGATGAAGTCCGGCGTCGCTTTCTAAAGAATCGAAAGCTTCATGCTTGATTTGGTACTCGGAGTTCATGATTTTTGGCTTTGGATTTTGAATTGGGGATTAGGGTTTACAAGTTGTGTCACTCAACTTGTGTTGGGAATTGATGTAGGAATCAACAACCTTAGAAGTGAAGCCTTAGGGTTCCTTTTATAGCCTTCACTAGCTTTGGCTTCCTTTAGAAGCTAGGTTTAGTTTAGCTTCCCTTGTAAGCTAGGTAGTTAGGTAGAACCTTCTAGAGGTAGTTAGTTAGGCTTTAGCTTCCTTCATAAGCTTAGAGATTAGAGAGAAGCTTCTAGGCTTAGGTTGTTAAGTAGCTTGTTTTGGAAGCTTGAGAGTGATTAACTTGGAATGTAAGCCTTGCTGTTCTGGCAGAAACTTCTGGAGAATTCTAGACTTTAAAGTGGCTTGATGAGGTGTGGGACTTGAAAGAGGAATACTGCAGAACATTTCAGCTGACATCACAGTCACGTGACCGCGGATCCGCGGCGCATGCCCTGCTCCGGCCGCGGATCCGCGGCCCAATAGGAGCTTTGGTGTATCAATTTTACAATGCTGCTTCCTTTTGACTTAATAATATATTTCTGATATGTTGAATCTTAAAATTCCTTCTAGTCCATTGCCTGATCTCAAGTCTTGGAGTTGGCGTATTTTTATCAGCACTTTTTCACAGATTTGGCTTTTCTCCTGGAATTTCCTGCACAGATTCTCGAAATAAGTGTTGCGCTATACAAAGATTATGCGATGCCATGATAAACGCTCAATTTCCCTCAAAATGTCGGTTTTAAAGTATAACACATGTAATTTGGTATTTTACGGCTGTTTTGCTAATATGTGCTATATTAATACCGAACAGCTATAGATGAGTGCAAATAGTAGGTAAATTGACGTGTTAAAAATACATTATTTTCGACTGATCAAATTCCACCAAACTTATTTTCGGTCGTCTCCAGTGAACTATTTTATTAAAAGGAGAAGGAGAAAATAAAGAAAAGGAAAAACTAACTAGCACACTTTCGTAGGCAACACGATTGCACTGAGCACGTGCAACAAGCCTTTAAACCTCTAGGTGTCCCTAGTAGGAGGAGTGTTGTCTCCTAAGGGTTTTCAGCGGATTGCACCCACTAAATCCAATAATAAAAGGATGACCGTGAATATTACATATAAAGATAAGAATTGTAAAAGAAAAACTTTGAAAATTAGAGTTTCCAACTATGCTAGCTTTTCGGTTGTTATGAGCCCTATCTTAATAGTCATGAAAAGATGTCAGAAATTATATCATCCCTCAATAAAACATCGTCTTTATTCTTGATTCCCATCTTTCTTCCAAACATCGATCATATAACCCTACGTGTGTGTAAAAGACATCCCTACACCCGGAGAATTCAATTCAAGCTATCATACTCGTGCCCATCTGCCTCAATACTTTTTAATTAATGAATATTTAGATGAATTTGCTCACACATTTTCATGCGACCGTTGATACTTCTTGAGGTACTAACTGACTGATTACTCATGTGCTTACTTATTAGGTGTATTTCCTCGTCTTGCACCACCTAAGGCTTAGCAGTGACTCCCAGACCAGTTGGTCTAAGGCATTAGGTGAAGAGGCACCCTCGCTATATTTTTTTATTGCTGCCTTGGCGATAACAAAACCAGTGATCATTTTTTCTCACCATTTTATATTTTATTCATATTTTTTTATTTCCTTTATACTTTGGCTTTTAGACAAGAGCATTTCAAGGTATCCTATACTATCCCGAGTTTCAAGACGTGTGTAAGTGCGTATAGTAGGGTATCAACGTTCAAAATATTTGGCTTCCAGAATAGGAACTATTTTTCAGACTTATTTTTATCCTCAGATTAGTGACTTCCTTCATCTTACTAACCCTTGGGACAACGGCTCATAACTACTTATTACTAGTTCGTGTAACAAAACTTCTAATTTTCTTGGTTTTCTTAAATTTTTCTAATCTTTTGGATGTAATTTTTCACTATCTAATTTTTTATTATCTTATTTATGTACATAATATATTTTTATTTTTTGAAATTTTTATAAATTTTTATAGGTTTTCAATTTTTTTTAAATTTTTATAGGATTTTAAAGAAATGCTTTGTGCTTATGCAAAGTGATATGCAAATGATGCGAAAATAAGCACAAACCTCCCCCAAACTTGTTTTCAACAGTGTCCTCACTGTTGCCGTTCGCTAGATCTCGAAAACTTGTAAACCTGGGAGGAAATTTATTATCGGGGGCAAAATATTTAAGTGAAGATCCTCCCCCAAACTTATTCTTTTCACTCACCTCCATTCAAAAGATGATAAAGTAATTTACAGGGCATGGAGGTGAGACGGAGGAATTTTAATCAAGATAAAGTGGCTCCTGTAAGAACAGGAGCTCCTCCGTGGGGTCAGTGGAAAAATACGGCTTCAATCTATGTCCATTTACTTTGAAAAATGTGCCGTTTTTAACATTTTCTATCTCAACTGCCCCGTGCGGGTATACAGACCGCACAATAAAAAGGTCCCTTCCACCGAGATCGTAGCTTGCCCGCGTGAAGGTGTAGTCATGAATCATAAAGAAGGACTTGTTGACCAGGTGAAAATATTTTCCTCAAAATGTTTTTATCGTGAAATACCTTAGTCCGATTCTTTACAATTACAGTGTTATCATAAGCATCATCGCGGAGTTCGCTTAGCTCGTTTAATTGCAGCTTCCGAAAGTTGCAGGCTTGATTCAAGTCAAAGTTGATTTCTTTAATAGCCCACATTGCTTTGTGCTCAATCTCGACTGGCAAGTGACAAGCCTTCCCAAACACTAACCTATAAGGAGACATCCCTAGATCGGTTTTATATGCAGTTCGGAATGCCCAAAGAGCATCCGTCAATTTGGTCGACCAATCTTTTCTATTCTTCGCAACAGTCTTCTCCAGGATTTGTTTGATCTGTTTATTCGAAATCTCAGCCTGCCCGCTCGTTTGGGGATGATAGGGTGTAGAAAGTTTATGGTTGATTGCATATTTCCGCATCAAAGTCTCGAAAGACCTGTTGCAGAAATGTGTCCCGTTATCGCTAATGATAGCGCGTGGGTGTCCAAATCGCGAAAAGATATTTTCTTTTAAGAACTTAATGACAACCTTCTTGTCATTAGTGCGACAAGGAATAGTTTCAACCCACTTTGAGACATAATCAATCGCAAGCAGTATGTACAGATTCCCAAAGGAGTTGGGAAAAGGACCCATAAAGTCAATGCCCCAAATATCGAAAATTTCAACCACTAAGATGGGTTGCCGTGGCATCTCATTTCTCCGGGAAATCCTACCCGTGTGTTGACACCGTGTACAGGTTTTGCAATGATCAAATGCGTCTTTGAACAAGGTCGGCCAATAAAAACCGCATTGCAAAACCTTCTCCGCCGTCTTTTTAGGACCGAAGTGACCCCCACATGCCTGATCATGACTAAAAGATAGAACACTCTTGAATTCCTCATTCGAGACACATCGGCGAATGATCTGGTCAGGACAATACTTAAACAGATATGGTTCATCCCAGTAAAAGTGTTTTACTTGGGATAGAAAACGATGTTTGTCCTGTTTTGACCAATCGCTGGGTATCAGTCCCGTGACAAGATAGTTAACAATATCCCTGAACCAAGGTTCATCGGATACGTTCAAGAGTTGATCGTCTGGAAAAGAATCATTGATCGGCAGGGCCACCGGTAAAGAAGAGATGCGTGAAAGATGGTCGGCTACAACGTTTTCACATCCTTTCTTATCTTTAATAACAAGATCAAATTCTTGTAATAGAAGGATCCAACGTATTAGCCTACCTTTAGCATCCTTCTTCGCCAAAAGATGTTTCAAGGCGGAGTGGTCAGTGTACACAACAATTGGTGAGCCAATCAAGTAAGGCATGAATTTTTCTAATGCAAATACAACCGCCAAAAGTTCTTTTTCGGTAGTTGTATAGTTAATTTGAGCATCGTTCAGGGTCTTACTTACGTAATAGATCGCGTGTGGCATCTTTTCAATGTGTTGTCCTAAGACTGCACCAACTGCAAAATCTGATGCATCACACATAAGCTCAAAAGGGTGGTCCCAATCTGGAGAAGATAGAATGGGGGCTGTAGTGAAAGAGTGTTTGAGTGAGTCGAATGCTGCCTCACAATCCGAGTCAAAGTGGAAGGTCGTATCCTTGGCCAAGAGAAGAGTTAAGGGTCTAGCAATTTTGCTAAAATCCTTAATGAATCTCATGTAAAAGCCTGCATGGCCAAGAAAAGATCGGATATCCTTGACGCTTATGGGATGAGGAAGGTTTTGAATGCTATCTATCTTAGCTCTGTCAACCTCAATGCCTTTTCGTGAAATAACATGTCCATGCACAATTCCTTCTTGGACCATGAAATGGCATTTTTCCCAATTCAAGGTTAAGTTCTTCTCTTTGCAACAAGTAAGAACTGCGTCAAGATTCGATAGGCAGTCAGAAAAAGAGTCTCCAAAAATCGAGAAATCGTCCATGAAAATTTCCAAAAAATTCTCGACCATGTCCGAGAATATCCCCATCATACACCGCTGAAATGTAGCGGGAGCATTGCATAACCCAAAGAGCATGCGTCTATAAGCAAAGGTACCAAAATGACAAGTAAATGTGGTTTTATCTTGATCCTTTTTGGCAATGGGGACCTGATTATATCTAGAGTATCCGTCCATAAAGCAATAATACTCACGTCCAGCTAAGCGTTCCAGCATCTGATCAATGAAAGGTAGAGGAAAGTGGTCTTTCCTCGTAGCGGTATTGAGTTTTCTGTAATCAATATATATACGCCACCCAGTTTGGGCGCGTGTCTGAATTAACTCATTTGCCTTATTGGTAATAACAGTGATGCCGGATTTCTTAGGGACGACATGAATTGGACTCACCCATTGGCTATCGGAGATTGGGTAAATAATACCATTGTCAAGGCATTTGACGATCTCTTTCTTCACCGCATCCTTCATGACGGGGTTCAACCGTCTCTGTGGTTCTCGGGTTGGTTTGGTATCATCCATCAAGTGTATATGATGTTCTACAATCAAGGGACTAATCCCTTTGATGTCCGCCATGGTCCAACCAAATGCCTGCTATTAGATCTTAATACCGTCAAAAGTGCATTCTTTTGCTCTGATGCTAGAGAAGCAGATATGATAACCGGTAAAGACTCATTCTCACATAAATATGCATATTTAAGATGAGAAGGTAAAAGTTTGAGATCTAATGCTGGCGGAGAAATAATAGAAGGTAGGATCATCGAATGATTTTCGGAGTCACAAAGAAGCTCATAGCCTGCATAAGATACAGACTCGGATGGTGATGAGTCAAGAGTGTCGGACTCAAGCGTGGAAAATGTGTCCTCGCTAAGATGTGTAAGATCAAACATTGATGTGGTAGTGTCGTCGAGATCTTCAAAGCAAAGTTCATCGACTTCGCAACTTTCGGGAGCAATCTCGTGGACAGAGCACACATCAAGGATATGAGCAGAGGGTTCAGATGGCTGACTTCCAATTTTGTAGATGTTCAGTTCAATTGTCATATTTCCAAAAGATAAGTTCATCGAACCGTTTCTACAGTTAATGACAGCATTGGAAGTGGCAAGGAATGGTCGACCCAAAATCACCGGAATTTGACTCCGTGGGTTTGCTACAGGTTGTGTATCGAGAACAATGAAGTCCACAGGGAATACAAATTTCCCGAATTTTATCAACACATCCTCTAGTTCACCCCTAGGTTTGGTGATTGAACGGTCTGCCATTTGGAGAGTGCAGTGAGCTGGTTTCAACTCTCCAATCCCTAGCTGCTCATAAACATAGTATGGAAGCAGGTTAACACTTACGCCTAGGTCTAAAAGAACACGGTTGATGTTTTTACCCCCAATAGAAATCGATATCGTAGGACATCATGGGTCCTTACGTTTCTTTGGTAGCTGTAGGATAAAAGCAGTTCTAAAATTATTAGACATGAAGACCTTCTTTGGCACTTGAGTCTTCCTCTTCCTAGTGCACAAGTCTTTAAGAATTTTTGCATAAGCGGGGACTTGTTGAATAGCATTTAGGAGAGGGATGTTGATGTTAACCTGTTTGAACATTTCCATAATCTTCTCCATATGTGGACTCGATTTGTTACCCCTTAACCGATTAGGATAAGGAGCTTTAGCAATAAGCGCCGGGTCCATCATAGGAGAAGGTGGTGTGTGTAGACGTGATCCCAGAATAGGAGTGGGGATCGTCTGTGGAAGGATAGAAGAGGTGGGCTGAGGTGTCGAGCCTAGAGGGAAACGGAGAATAGGCTCATGAGAAGGCGGCGGGGTAGAAGAACAAGGATCAGGAGTAGAAGCATGTGTGTGAGGAAAAGTCTCAGCCGGGGTGTTATTGATAGATTTCTCAGTATCATCAAACTCTTTCCCAACATGATTAGTCAGCACTCTTCCTGATCTCAACGTTGTGATGGCATTTACATTGTAATGCCCAGGATTCGGTAGGGGTTGAGACGGAAGTTTCTCTTTTTCTCTCGCACTCATTTCGGCTTTTAGTGTTGCAATTTCTGCTTCCATCGATCTGATACTTTCAGCATGGGACGTTGAGTTTTTCTTTATCTCACTGACGGAAGACCTAACCTCAGCCGACACTTCTATAAAATTTGACAAGAGTGACTTCATGGTTTGTGTGAATGCAAAGAACTCGTCAGAACAGGTCAACTGCAAAGGATTAGAGGGTACAGGAGTGTTGACCTGGTTTTGAAAATTTTGTGACTGGTAGGGGTGCTGAGTGAGTTGAAGTGGTTGCTGTTGTGGTGGAAGAACCCTTTGAAAATTATTTTGGTTTGGAACCGTGTTTTGATTTTGTTGTTGGTTCCAAGCAAAATTAGGGTGATTCCTCCAACCCTGATTATATGTGGAATAATATGGATCGTTTCTAGGTCTTTGAAAAGCGGCATTGGTATGCTCTTGACCTTGAAACGGAGAATTCAATGGACATTCTTCCGTCAAATGAGAAGGATCAGAACAACATCCACATACAGTTTTGGGGAGCGACATCGGATTTAGGGAGGCTGCTGAAAATTTATGTTCCATAGCCTCGTGCTTCTTTTACATTACTGTCATTTCAGCTCGAACACCTATGGAAACGTCAATTTGGTGTACACCACCCCTAGACGATGACTGGTTTCCACTCTCCCACTGTAAGGATTTTTCAGCGAACTCTTCTAAAAATTTCCAAGCTTCCCCATCATCCTTGGTCATAAAATTGCTCTGACACATGGCTTCAAGGTTCTGTTTAGTGGTAGGGTTAATGCCCTCATATATGATTCGGCACAGATTCCATCTCGGGATTCCATGATGTGGACATTGAACCAACAGATCCTTGAAACGTTCAAAGCACTTCGAGAATGGTTCATTTGGAAGCTGGGTGAATTGATTTAGTTCACTACGGACTCGAGCTGTCTTGTGATTAAGGTAGAATTTCTTAAGGAATGCTGCAACGAATTCTTCCCAATTCGAAATGGAATGTGCGGTAGTGTTATACAGCCACTTCTCGGCTATATCGCACAAGATAAATGGAAGAAGACGTAGACGCATAGCATCCACAGAAAGTTGTGATGTACCCATCATTGCGCATACATTTTCAAATTTGGTGATAAAGACATATGCGTCTTCAGACTCGAGACCGTGGTATTTGGGTAGATGGTTGATGTATTGGGGTTTAATCTCAAAATTTTCCCCGTTGGCTGGTGGAATGGATAGACAGGTCGAAAGAGGACCTCGCATAGGATAGCACCTCTCTTGGAGAGAGATGCGGGGTGGATTCTACGCACCAGCGGACGGCGGCAGATTAGTGGTAAAGAAGTTTGATGGAGAAGGATCCATCGATGTGGGTGTGGTGGTGGGTAAAGAAGAGGTAAATGTAGAAATACCGACTTCGGAGTCGATAGGGGGAACGCGGACTAAACGGGCACTAGAATCCCATGTCCAGCCTATCTTGCACTAAAAGGGTTTAGTACAAGTGGCAGCGTTGATATAATTAGGGGAAATGATGTGATTGGTGTTTGTTTTGAAAAAGAATACGGATTTTTGAAAAAAATGATGCAAATCACAACAAATGCAACAAGCAACCCTAAGTCTAGTGGTCACCTAGGTCAAGGCTCTAGACCGCTCCTAACTGCCAAAAGACAAGTCGCAGGATCAATCCTCCACTGCCTCTTTGTCTCTCCTGTGGCCAGGTAAGTGCCAGGTAAGTGGGAGGTTCTCCACTACGTAAGTAGTGGGCCTAATTAAGTAACAACTTGCCTTAGACACACTTGCCTTAGACACCACAAAAGAAACGCGGATAAGCAATGAATTACCCACGGCCTTCTTCTGTCCTAAGTGAGCGCGACGGTCCTTAGAGTCATGTCTAGATATTTTTTAGTTAATTAAAGTAATGCGGATGCAAGTTTGTGATTTTCGGGGCTTAGGAAGGGTAATGAACTCCCCACCTAATCTGGATTTGGCCGTGCCTCTTAAATTCCGTATTAATATGCAAACAACCAAAAATCAAAACACGCACAATTTTTATTGCTTTTTGCAGCGCTGCGATTTTTTGCAAATAAACCTGCAGCAAATTCGTTATTGGAGCTGATTGAGAAGGAGATAAGAAAGTCAAGAAGTCACCTGAGAAAAATGGTACAGTAGTTCAGCTACCAAGCCGCGGAACCGCCGCAATGATTGCCTTAAACCGCGGATCCGTCGCGGTTCAACAAGAACACTGCACAAAAAGTTTACAGCAAGCCTCTGTTCACTCCCTGAGTCCTCTGGAATACTCCAAAATTTTTTCCAATTGCACAGTAGACTCCAGATTTCCTTGCAACAAATCACAACGAATCGTTTAGTGTTTGCGCGAATTTTGATCTCTAAATTATGATGGAATAAACTTTTCAACTCAAATTTCAAAAACGAACGAATTAGCGCACTATCCCCGGCAACGGCGCTATTTGATTGATTCGTTTTCCGGTGTGTATGTAGAAAATGTATAGAAATCACAACTAAAAATATTTTGACCATAATCAATAACGGTGTCGATTGTAGCGCGTTAGCGAGTGCGGATCGCCTATAGGAAAAGTGAGATCCGTTCGTAATTCGAATTAGATGAATTGAAAATTAAAGAAAAGAGAAAAGACAATTCAATTCTAGATTTATAAAATTGAAGTTCAAGAATTATCTAGATCTAAATCTAAAATCAAGAAAACATTTAAAAATCAAGAATCAAGAAGTGATGATATCCAATCCAATAATCAAGAATCGAAGTGAGGCTCGTAGGAATCGATCGAATCTATAGACGTGATGAAATCTATTGATTCCGTAATCTTATCCATTAATGATTTGATACTAGATCGATGACGATTAATCGAGGTTTAAGGATCTTTCGAAGAAACTAGGGTTTCTTCATCTCATCCTTTGTCCTTTCGATGAATCTCATTCAAATTCTAGACTCTAGTAAATTCAAGAATCGATCGTGGATCATTAATTAAGAGCGAACACAATCAAGAAAGTATCGCTCGAAACTAGGTTGCCGATTCTTCAATTACAAGAGTTTATAAAACTTATAGGAATTAAGAATCGTTTCAAGATTTGTAACATCATCATCTATTGATTCTCTCGACTCCTTCATGAGCGGAGTTTTGCTCAAACATCATAACAAAATACTCAATCAAGAATTGAGATCGAATCATGATGCAAGAATGTAAAGAAAGCAAGATATAGAAATTTCGCCTTTATTTATCAACAATTTTGTTACAATTCTCTCAAGATCCACAAGAGGAAAGAACTTGATCATCGATTTCGGCTTCGCTCGTCTCCTTGAGTCGCGGATCTCCTTGGATCACTTGCTCCGATAAATTCCGGCGTCGCTTTCTAAAGGATCGAAGGCTTCATGCTTGATTTGGTACTCGGAGTTCTTGATTTTTGGTTTTGGATTTTGAATTGGGGATTAGGATTTACAAGTTGTATCACTCAACTTGTGTTGGGAATTGATGTAGGAATCAACCACCTTAGAAGTGAAGCCTTAGGGTTCCTTTTATAGCCTTCACTAGCTTTGGCTTCCTTTAGAAGCTAGGTTTAGTTTAGCTTCCCTTGTAAGCTAGGTAGTTAGGTAGAAGTTTCTAGAGGTAGTTAGTTAGGCTTTAGCTTCCTTCATAAACTTGGAGGTTAGGGAGAAGCTTCTAAGTTTAGGTTGTTAAGTAGTTTGTTTTGGAAGCTTGAGAGTGATTAGCTTGGAATTTGCTGTTCTGGTAGAAACTTCTGGAGAATTCTGGACTTTGAAGTGTCTTGATGAGGTGTGGGACTGTCTTGATGAGGTGTGGGACTTGAAAGAGGAATACTGCAGAACATTTCGGCTGACATCACAGTCACGTGACCGCGGATCCGCGGCGCATGCCCTGCTCCGACCGCGGATCCGCGGCCCAATAGGAGCTTTGGTGTATCAATTTTACAGCGCTGCTTCCTTATGACTTAATAATATATTTCTGATATGTTGAATCTTAAAATTCCTTCTAGTCCATTGCCAGATCTCAACTCTTGGAGTTGGCGTATTTTTATCAGCACTTTTTCACAGATTTGGCTTTTGTCCTGGAATTTCCTGCACAGATTCTTGAAACAAGTGTTGCGCTATACAAAGATTATGCGATGCCATGATAAACACTCAATTTCCCTCAAAATGTCGGTTTTAAAGTATAACACATGTAATTTGGTATTTTACGGCTGTTTTGCTAATATGTGCTATATTAATACCGAACACCTATAGATGAGTGCAAATAGTAGGGAAATTGACGTGTTAAAAATACATATTTTCGACTGATCAAGAGATTCATACATGCGATTTCTTCTCGGTGATGTTTTCTACTCACGAGTTGGCAACTCACCCCTGTTGTGCCACAGTTTCTTGCAGGTTTAGCCGTAGAGGTTTCATTGCGGCTTGCGGGCACACTGCTTCCTTCCGGATGATTGCTTTGGTAAGTGGGTTCACTTGTATCGTGGCCACCATTGTACACTTATTTATTTCAGTTGTATCTAGTAAACTCCATCAACCAGACTTGTATTATTGACAGACTTAGAAGACTAGTGTATATTTTTTCGACCTTAGAGTCGCGTGCTTGTATTATTATGATTCTTCTCTGGTTTTCTTGAGGATATTGGTTTCCTTCTAAGTTTTGATAACTCGTATTTCGGCGTTGTATACTATATTGCTTGCGTGGTTGTTTCCGCCAATTGGCGAAGAGCCAGCTCCCGCTTGGGATGCCTTTATTCATTACTTATGTATATTCCTGTTTGTACCCTTTTGGGACCAGTATTTACAAAGGAAACTTTGCCGAAATTTTTGGGAAAAACATGATGTTTTTAAAAATATTTATTATGACTTTCAAAAGTGATTCTATATGTTACTTTTAAATGAATTTTCCTACATTCGCTTTTTAAATGGTTTAGATTTCTGGGATTTTGGCTTACTTGAATTAGGTGGGGGTCCTATATGCTTCACATGATTCAAGTGTCAGTCACGTGCCATTTCGGATCGTGAATATATATATATATATATATATATATATATATATATATATATATATATAAGGAAAATGTATCTACATCTGAATGTAGATAACTTCTCTACATTTCAAGACTAAATCACATGGGAAACCATGTGGGTCCAATGCACATGCGGTGGGGACCACACGTTTTCCCATGTGATTTGTTCTAGAGCCATAGAGAATTCTCTATGTGCGGATGTTGATACATTTTCCTTTCTCTCTCTCTTTATATATATTTATATGGTTAAATATATATTGTACATTATTACATTGTTTTTTGATAATTATTTTATTTTTATACTTCAACCTATTATTATTCCATTTGGACCATTTCCTGTCCGTTAAGTAGGCCCGCTTCCTTCACACAAAACCCACAAAATCTTTCTTTTTTGTCCAAACCCTCGTCCTTCTTCCTCCTCACTCTCAAATGAGCATTGCTCCTCACAATGCTATCATCCACCGCCATCGCCACCAGCATCCCAATCCTCAACCCTAACCCTAACCCTAGCCCTAACCCCCGCCGCCTCTCCTCCCGCCACCCCCACCGCCACCGGCCCGCCGCCGCCACCGCCTCCGTCGCCGCCCTCCTCCTCTCCTCCATCGCCTGGCTCTCTCTCATCTCCTCTTCATCGCCCTCTGTTTCTCTCTCATCATCATCATCATCATCATCGCCTCCTCCGCCTCTTTCTCTCTCCTCGGCCCAATCGGAAACCCCCCTCGCCCTCCGACACCTCGTCTTCGGCATCGCCGGCTCCGCCCACCTCCTCCCCCGTCGCCGCCACTTCCTCCGCCTCTGGTGGCGCCCCGATTCCATGCGCGGCCACCTCTGGCTCGACTCCAATCTCACCGCCCTCTCCCCTCACGTGACCTCCTCTCTTCCCCCGGTCCGCGTCTCACGTGACATCTCCCGCTTCCGCTACACCAACCCCACCGGCCACCCCTCGGGCCTCCGCATCGCCCGGATCGTCTCGGAGTCCTTCTGGCTCGGCCACCCCGACGCCCGCTGGTTCGTGCTGTGCGACGATGACACCATCCTGAGCCCGGACAACCTGGTGGATGTCCTGAGCAAGTATGATTGGAGGGAGATGGTGTATGTCGGCGGCCCCTCGGAGAGCCATTCCGCGAACACTTATTTCAGCCATGGGATGGCGTTTGGGGGCGGAGGGGTGGCGGTGAGCTACCCGTTGGTGGAGGCGCTGGCGGGGATGCAGGACGGGTGCTTGGAGAGGTATCCAAGGTTGTATGGGAGCGACGATCGGTTGCATGCGTGTATCTCGGAGCTCGGGGTCCCGCTTAGTCGGGAGTATGGGTTCCATCAGGTACATACACTAGTTCTTCTGGCATGTGCAACAAAATCTTGAATTTGGATTTGTGGATTTTGAATATTGAGCTTGTTCTACCTTGTTACCCCAGTAAAAACATGTCAGGAATTTAGGTAAAATGGTTCTTAGCACTGACACGGTACCAGAGGTTTTAGGAGGTTCAAGGTCCAAACACTGTTGTTTTCAATTGAATGCCCTTTTACACAAGTGTATCACTATCTGTAGTTATGCATTGAACTTTAAGCATGTTCATGAACCTTAGTTATAAAATGTTGGTTCAATGAGCCTAAGTTCCATGACCAATAAGGTGTTGATTTTGATATAAAATCAAAACCCAAATTCTCTTCCTCCGCTATTCAAACACATGTGGGCAGTAGTTGCCGCACAGGCGTACTGATGCGCATGGGCTGCCGTGTGAGACAAGAGGGGTTGCTGGCCACGTGTACTGATGTGCATGGGCTGCCGTGTGAGACAAGAGGGGCTGCTGGCGTGGGTGCTGAAGTAGCAGCAGCTATTTATATTAAATAAGTCGGGGTTAGGACCACTACCTCTTAAGGACCACAAGGACCATCTCTATGAATGAAATGGGGAAAAGGGCTTACATGGGCATGAAAGGAATCCAAGACTCGGGAGAGTTGATGGATGAGGCTTTAGGTGATTAAGTTTGGGTTTGAGTTGTTTGAAAATTTTCCAATCCCGCTCTATAAATATCCCTGTTCCCTTGAGTTCTTAGGACCACACACAAAATAAAGCACTCAGAAAGAGAGTGCATGCTGCAAGTTGCAGTGAGAGAGAGAAGTTTGTGAGAGAGGGATTTATTTTGGGGCTTGATCGGAGTCGGTGAATCTTGTACAATCCTTTCTATAGTGGAAGTTTCTCGTCGCGGTTGCAATATTAGGTCCAGTTGGGGGCCGAACTTGGATATATCTACTGGTTGCTTGGTGTGCTCTTTTCTTATCTGAGTAATTTGATCAGCTGTCAGTTATATCTTTTTCATACGATCCCCAAACACCGGATCCTGTTGTGAATTCCGCTGCGCTATATTATTTGTTTGTTGGTTTGTGCCTATATGATTGCTTCGCCGTCAGGAGGATCACCGTGCGATACAACAGTTTTTATAACAAGTGATATCAGAGCTTCAAACTAGTGTTTTGGGTGAGCGAAAAAATGAAGCCTACAAATTACAAGATCGAAAAATTCGATGGGCGCAACAACTTTAGCCTATGGAGGCCGAAAAGGATGGTCCTATTACAGCAGCAGGGTGTGCATAAGATTATCTTTGCGAAAGACAAATTCCGCCGTCGACAACAGAAATAGCGTTAGAAACGATGGAGGACAAGATTTTCAGTTCGATCTAACTTAATTTAGCCAACGAAATTCTTTGTGAAGTGGAGCAAGAGACTACGGTGGCAGGGTTATGGAGCAAGTTAGAAGCTCCGTATATGAAGAATTCTCTCACAAACCATCTTTATCTAAATCAACGGTTATACATCTTAAAAATGAACAAGGGGATATCGGTCAAAGACCATCTAGACGAGCTCAACCAGATCGTGATAGACTTACGTAATGTAGAGGTAAAGATAGAGGACGAGGATCAAGCTATGATCCCACTCTGTTCTTTAACCCTTAGTTATGGCCAATTCATGAAATCGATAATGTACAGTCGAGACAAACTCTCGTTAGAGAATGTCAATGCAGGTTTGCACAACGAGCTGTTGAGGGAGAAGGTGATGGGTGACAGGGAGTGGCACGTGGATGTGTTATTCGTTCATGGCCATTTTCTGAAGCGGTCAGATGGTGGTTCCAAGAGTAATTCAAGAAGACGGGTTAATGACAAATGTGACTACTGCAAAGAGAAAGGCCATTGGAGGCAAGATTGTCCGAAACTCAAGAAGAAAGATAAGCATTATTTTTCCGCTACTGCAATAATGGTGGAGGATTTAGATGACGGCAGCGATGGTTTGCTGCTATAGTTCGAACATGCACGTGCTAAATCTGAGGAGGGGTTTTGATCTATTTGGATGTTTTGAGCGGGATCGGTTGCAAGTGCGTGATCGATGGAGATTTCGAGATCTCCAAATATGTTATTAGTGTCATGACGATGAATAAAGTGCAGATCCTATATGTGGGTCTTGCACCAGTTTTTTCTCGTGGTGGAGCTAGCTACCATACGTTCTTCATGACTTCTTGGAGAAGTTGTGGGTGTATGTTGTTGAAGTTGCGGAAGGCCAGGTGGAGAAGTGGGTCCGTAGGCAAGTAAAAGTTCTTCGGTCCGATGTTGGCAGAAAGTTCACTTTGCATGGGTCCGCAGGTTTCTGCAAGCTAGAGAGGATCATTACATCAAAACACCATTTTGGATCCTCAGTCGACTAGCATTGCAGAGCGGATGTTTCAGACAATTGGGGAGAACAGATCTTTACGGCTTACGGCTAGATCTCCGAAGGGAGCTTCGGGCTGAAGCCATATCTATCGCCGAATACATCATCGATCGGTCACCATCGACGGCATTAGATAAGAAAATTCCCGAAATATGTACTGGAGAGCCTAGAGATTACTTAAGGTTTCGTATTCAAAGACGCATCGAGCGGCCTAGGGAGTCGGCTTTACGTGCGAAGCCAAGGGGTACATGTCATGGTGTCCTGGTATCCAGTGAGGAGAAATTAGCCAATATGCATATGCCGAGAAAACAAACTTAGACAGATGGTGAAAAGAGAACCGTGCCACCAACCACGGTGGAGTTCGATGGTTTCAGGTCCATATTTTTGAAGGTGAGGTGATCAGTATTCCGATTCAGATGGAGAGTCCAGCACAGCTTATGGTGCAGAAGTCTACCGAAGCTAGATGCACAGGAGCGGTTAAGGACGAGTCTCTAATGCAAAAGATTGAAGGTTCGACAAGAAGTCTGCAAGTTTGATTCTTGGCATGCTCAGTGTCAGGGATAGAATATTGCGTCAGTTGAAGCAACATATTGAGCGGGTTCTAGTTCGATACAGAAAGGAGAAGATCAAGCCCGTGTCTATTTCGTTAGGGGCGAACTTCAGTTTTTTAGCGATGTTATCATCATTGACCACTGGTGATAGGGACAGATGGAGGTCGAGGACGGGTATGTTAAGCATGGATGCAGTGCAAGAGATTGACACTTCAATTTGTTATCGCATAATCAACGATGGAGGCAATTTTGACAACTGTCTTGAAGACAGTTAGAGAGGCTATCTATTAGCAAAGATTGGTTAGCAAAGATTGTCGCATATTTCGATATTCCACAGAAAATGAAGTTCTTCTTGAAAGACGAGAAGGTTAATGCTATTGACGAGGTGGGTACACATGGCGAGTTCGACTGATGCAGAGGTGGATCCGGATATCTGGTTTAGCAGTGCTTGGACTTGATTTTCCAGTAGATTGTTGAAGGTCAAGACGACGAGAACATATGTCCATGGTTCAAGAAAGTGAAAAGATTTGTGATGGATTTTATATCAAGGTAGAGATTGTTGATTTTGATATAAAATCAAAACCCAAATTCTCTTCCTCCTCTATTCAAGCACATGTGGGCAATAGGTGTTGCACACGTGTACTGATGCACATGGGTTGCCGTGTGAGACATGAGGGGCTGCTGCGCGTGGGTGCTGGAAAAGTAGCAACTACTTCTATTAAATAAGTAGGGGTTAGGACCATAAAGGACCACTACTTCTTTGTACTGCTATCTCTTAAGGATCACTTCTATGAATGAAATGGGGAGGGGCTTACATGGGCATGAAAGGAATCGAAGACTCGTGAGAGTTGGTGGAGGGGGCTTTAGCTGATTAGGTTTGGGTTGGGTTGTTTGGAAATTTTCCAATCCCGCTCTATAAATACTGCCTTTCCCATGAGTTCTTAGGACCACACACAAAACAAAGCACTTAGAAAGAAAGAGAGTGCTTCCTGCAAGTTGCAGAGAGAGAGAAGCTTGTGAGAGAGGGATTTATTTTGGGGCTTGATCGGAATCAGTGTAAATCTTATATAATTCTTTCTATAGTGGAAGTTTCTTGTCGCGGTTATAGGATTAGGTCCAGTTGGGGGCCGTACCTGGGTATATCTTGCGTTACTGGTTGCTTGGTGTGCTCTTTTTGTATCTGAGTAATTTGATAAGCTGTCGATTATATCTTTTTCATACGATCCCAAAATACTGGATCCTGTTGTGAATTCCGCTGCGCCATATCATTGTTTGTTGGGTTGTGCCTATGTGATTCCTTCGTCGTCAGGAGGATCACCGTGTGGTCCAACGGTTTTTACAACATAAGGCACATCGTCACGAACTAGCATTAGGATACGAAGAAACATGTGCATGCTTATATCGGAGTTTGGGGTCTAGCTTATGGAGATTAGAGAGCATGGATTTTATCCGGTATATACAATATCTTTTTGGCATGTCATTGTCATCTCTAAGCCTTTTCCTATCAAAATGACGTCTTTTAAGGAGCAAAAGCTCCATGGAAGGTCTAACAGATTTAACGATTGGCTATCGACTTGAAGTTGATCCTATCTTACATGCTAATAACCTCATCAATGTCAATTTTAGCTCAATAATAACCTCAAGGATTTTGCTTAATAATAACCTCAAGGATTTGGCTTAATAATAACCTTAAGGTCCATGGAAGGTCTAACAAATTTAACTCAATAATAACCTCAAGGATTTAGCTTATGTGGTCTTACATGGCAATAAAGCTGCAAGTTCTAAAAGGTCCTGGGTTCAATCCCCATCTTAGTCAATTTTAGATGTTTGTTCATGCAAGTGTATGTCTATCTCGGTTTGTGGATTGGAAAGGAATACTAGAAGCATATGCACTATTTATAGTTGTAGAATGCCGGTTGAATGAGTTTAAATTGCTCATGAACTAGCCTATTAGGCAATTACTTTTGTCAAATAAACCTTATTAGGATTTGAACTTATAGCATATGTAAAGGATTTCACATAGTATAGCAATTCAAAATTTAGCGTGGATATGTTTATGAACTTAACAGCATTCGCGAGAACAATCATCATTTACTCCATAGGTCCACATGGTGTACATATATACATTGTCTCCTTCATATGGATCCAATCAGTCCGTTACCTATTAAGCACTTCACATAAAACTTTTGGACAATGCGAGACTTCATATATTCTACTTAAAAATAACCACGAATAGTGCTGCCAAGCCAGTGTAGTGCCCTATTGGCATTCAATATTATACTTTATGGCTAGTCATAGAATATTGTTATACATCTATGTCAATCTCTCATGTTATATATCGAATGTGATTTGGAAATACGCAAAAAGAATCTTTTTAACTTATGTTGATTCTAAAGAGATCACGAAACAAATAGATCCTCGAAGCTTTCATACATTTCATGTAATAAATTTGTTGCTAATATAAGGGATTAACTAACTTTTCAGGGGCCGAATATGGTATTATCAATTATGCTATGCATTTCAATAAGAATTTGACTTTTACGTAGAAGCTCGACTTCAGTTTGACAATCCAGTTGTAAAATTCTGTCAAAATTAAACTGATGCTTCTCTATATGAACCTATGCTTGCTAGTTGGCCCCATTTATATTGAACATTATGGTTTGTAACCGTACTTTGCAATTTACTAAATTCCAATTAGTGTGTATTTTACATCCATATATTCTTCTTTTTGACAGTGGGATATTAGGGGAAATGCCCATGGTCTTTTGGCAGCTCACCCCATAGCTCCTTTTGTCTCGATACACCACGTCGAAGCTGTATACCCTTTGTTCCCTGGTATGAGCACTCTCGAAAGCTTAAAGCTTTTTACAAAGGCTATGACAACTGAACCAAGAAGTTTCTTGCAACGTGCTATATGTTATGACTCGCTTCAAAAATTAACGTTCTCCGTATCATTGGGATATGTTATTCAAGTGTTCCCAAAAATTGTGCTTCCGCGGGAGTTGGATCGTTCTGAACAGACTTACGTCGCATGGAACAGGGTAAATAGGAGGGATGAGTTTGATTTTGACACAAGAGATGTTTATAGGTCTGTGTGCAAGAAGCCGATTTTGTTTTTCCTGAAAGATGTAAAAAAAGATGGAAATATTACTGTGGGTTCATATATTCGAGCTAAAAGGAAGGATGATCTTAAGAGGAAAATCATTTGCTTTCCTCGACCGCCTCCTCTACCTGATGTCAGTGTAATCCAAGTATTGGGAAATCCGTTGAGCGAAAATTGGCATTTGGTTGGTTCCATCTCTTTTCTTTTACTCTATTTTACTTGACTAGTATTTTACATGCGTATACATTTGATAGCCATCATGAAGAAAGAATAGAGTAGATTTGAAAATTAAAACTTCTTCATTTAAATAGTATAGAATTTTAAATATTTTTAGATATTTTAAAAAAATATTTGAAACTTGTCGAACAGTTGAAGACTTAAAGTAAAAAAACTAATTTTTTTTTTTTTGCTTTCAAAATGTTGCCGTTCTTTCCTTCTGCTTGCCATGCCGAGAATCAAAATTGAATTTCAATTTAAGACCAATTCCCTTTTTAAGTTACATAGAAGAATTTTAACTTTCATAACATCTTAAATTTCATGGCATGTTATAATCAGGTGCCAAGGAGATTATGCTGCAATATGAATCAAACAAGAAATGGCACTCTTGGACTAATTGTTGGGCAATGCAGAAGAGGATCATTAGGATCAGTTTCTGACTCTCTATGAGCATACAAGAACTAACATCATTGGTATGTGAAGTTGCTTGCGATGAATACTCTCTTTTCATCTTTCCGTCAATTTTGAAGAACTCGGCGTCGGGGAAGGCTTTGAGTTTGTTCACAGAAATACAAGGTACCTTCAAAATTATCTACTGAACATTGTTAATACATTAGATCATCCTAGTAAGCAGAAGGCATTGCTCTTTGCCTTCAAATTTTGTCGCAGAAGTTTTGTTACAATCTAATTATCAAGTCAACGATAGGGCCAGATGGTTGTAGCCTGATTTTTTTATTTTCTTATTTTTTTGTTTTATTTTGTTGTGGTCAGTTTGAAATGATCCGTTCAATGACAATTTATACTTTCATTTACAGCAATTAGTATTCTAGCCTGGTTTGTACTTCTAAAATCTTCTTTTCATCTATAATGCGATATTCGTGAAAGAATAGAGCCAACAATATTCATTTAAACATCGACAGCTGCTAAATTGAATGCATTGCAAATTTTTCTTTGAAGTCAAAATATGTATCTGTCTTGGAAAGCTCCAATCAATATCCTCGGAAAGAATGTTCACCAAAATACCAAACATTAAGATCCTCCCTTGCTTCTATTTTTATCCAAAAGCCGAATACTATTAATCATCGTTGCAGCATTTTTTTATTGTATTTTTATATGACGCATCGAAGATTTTATTGTAAGGTCTGGAGCATATATCTTATGATTGCATTTATGTAAAGGATAACGATGATTGTTTGTTCCCCTTCCACATATAAAATCGTGAGATGTTAGCTCTAGCACTAATTGTTTATCTCGATGCATAAATGTTTTGTCCTTGTTTGTTTAATTTATTTTATTGAGTAGGATGTCTTGTCCTGCTTTTTCCGTCAAAAAAAAAGAGTAGAGCCAACAATATTGATGTACATGTCTACGCATGCTTATGCTAACACACTAAATTTTGGAAAAGATATAGCTGAGAACTAGAGTTGTTAATACCCAATGTGCATGCCCTTTGATTTGTTTACCCGATTCATATATGCATATATTTACATCGGTCACATTTGTCTTACTGTCTTTGTTCATTGTGTGCATTACATAAACATAAATATTGAAACTCAATTATACTCCGATTCACACTTTAAAGTGATATTAGAATAGTTTATAGGTTATGTGGTGATGGAGTTTGGGGTTAGTAGAGCCTATAAGGCCCTGTTTAGTATGGAGTTATGATGACTAGAGTTTAGTTTTAAGTGGAGACGGAGGTGATGCAAACTCTAGCTTGCAAGGCCCTACCTCCACTAAAAATTTAACTTTGATGAAGTATTTACTTTGAATTATCTGAACTTTAAAATTTTGGTCTAGAGTTATCTAAACTCTAAAATGAGTATCCTTCTGTTTTCTTGGAGTTTAAAAAACTTGGTTGGATTGGAGTTTAGTAAACTCCAGATATCTTAATTTTAGACGATAATAAGAGATTTCGAAAGTCTAAAATGAAAGCCAAACATGATTTGGAGTTAAGTCTACATAAATTTATGAAACTATGATTATCTAAAGTTAACTCCATTCCAAAACAGGGTCCAATTGTTTGATAGTAGCTAGTGATGTTTGGTTGGAGTTTTTGATCTCATGTCATCTCAGATATAAATCAATTAATGGCAAGAATTATGGCTTGAGAGTTTGGAGGGTTTTTATATAGGAGACTAGAGAATTAAAATCCTGAAGTCAGTTTTTGCTTCTTGTATGGAACATTTTAAGAAAGCGGGAGGAAAATATATGCAGAAGATAATAATAAAAACGCAGAAGTTATAAAAAAGAAAACACAACACAGATTTCCACAGAGATCGACATCTTTTGCAAGGTGGTTGATTATTTATTTATTTTTATTTTTTTTTGTTTTGTTGGGGTTTGGGGGGGGGGGGGGGGGGAGCATGCAGATTAGAGTGCAATGTATTTTATATACTAGGTTTAATATTTCGGTATCGGTATCGGACTGTTATTGTTGGAATTGGAATTGGGCAGCGTGGATATATCAGTCATCTCAAATTGGGATATCGGATTTTTTTTATCATTTGATTAAACAATTTTGTAAAAAAATTTGTATAAATTTTAAATAAGCAGGAAAAATACCTATTAGCAGTTTGGCATTTTTTAGCAATTAATGATCTCCAGATCGATTCTTTAATTATTATTAGGTGTTATATTTTACTTTCTAGTAGAGTTACATGTGGATTGATATTTTACTGGGCATATTCTAGGAAATGGCTCCTACACTTGGGTCATCTAGAGGAAAGTAGCAAAAAGTAATGGCTGTATCACTAAAGCCTTTGACAATGGCCACAACTTCTTGCAACTGTACAAATCAGTAGGGAAAAATGTAGAGGTTATACTTTTCTTCAATTGCTGGTTAATGATTTGTTAAAATTACCAATGGTACAAACTTGTACTTACCGATTGAGTATAGCTCACGCGGTAAGAATTTCCTCTTCAAAGCAAGAGGTCGCCGGTTCGATTCCTTATGGACCGTCCCAAAAGAAGAAGAAGAAAACTTGTGCTTTGGGGTGTTATAACTTCTTTGTCGAGAATGCTGTCATATTCATATATCAAACATTCTTGTGCTTAAACTCGCCGAGAAAATGACCAACAAAAACATAAGATTGATAGACATCATCAGGAAGCATATTGCTTTCCAGAAATTGTGCATTCATTGATTACTTAATATCATCTGTCGTTGCTAGATGCAAACGGACTTTTCAAAGACGGTTCCACTCTATTTTTCAAGTTCGGCATCCATTCTTCATTTAATGGGGATTGCTAGGTTGATAAGCTTTCATGTAAGAGTCTCGATGCCTGGATTCTGATGTATTTATAATTGTTTCAAGCAAAGCATATGAACTCTTTCAGCCTTTTGATAGTAAATATAGCATATATGCTGTTTTATTCAAACATTCTGCATTACAAATTTGGGATTTGGCATACTTATGGTGAAAGGCTGATCCATATCTTGTAAGAAGTGTGACTTTGTGAAGTGTTGCATGGCTTGAAATAAATTTGAATTGGAAGGCAAAAGTTTTGAATGAGCTTGTTACCCACGTTGCTTGGTACTTAAAGACTGGTGCTGAGATAACAACCTAATTTCCTACTGTGTCAAGGTGCCGGAATTTATGAATGTAACTGTAAATTTTAGGAGGCCGGGACTTGGAATATGTCCTTTGTATTTGCGTTTTTAGCACTAGTCTCGGTACATTACACATGCATCTAGAGGTTTTCTTGATGCCATAACTTTCATATTTTTTTAAAGAACACCCAAGAACTCGATATTTTCTAAAATCTTCAAATTAAAATATATAGGCATCCTGGTTAATTTCCATCAACTTAGCATCCGTATCCTGTTAATTATATCATGGTTATAACAATAAAAGAGAAAAAAGTCCAAAACAACCCTGGAACCTTCTTCTCCTCCTCATCTCTCTCAACACACTATCCAAGGCATCGATCCAAGATATTCATAACAAAGTCCCAAACAATAAGTTCCAAATTTATGCGATCACAGACAAACCCAATCTCTATATCCATATCTTATTCTGCTAACAGAGATAATAATTAATTGCATTCAAGAAATTAATGCAGACCATGAAAAGGGATGGAGAAACTTCATACAATCGATGGCATTGCATGAATGAAAGTGAAATTAGTGAAGAAAATATATAGAGACGGCCCTGCAATATTATCGATGATAGCATCTCCTCCTTCCTTGATTCTTCTATTAAGAAAGCTATATCAAGAACATCATCAGTTGCAATAAAAGAATAGGCATTGGCCTTTCAAATCCCTAATATTTTGGTGCTCAAACTTTATTCTGTACAAAAATTAGCATCTGGGTCTTTCCTCAAACATGTCACCACCTTTTAAAACCTCACAAAAAAATATGAAAGTTTTGATGGGGTAAATTATAAAAAAAAACATATAAATATTGTAGGCAAATGATATTTAAATGTAGCCAGATTTGCCTACATGCAGACAATTTTTTCTAGGGTGCCCAACAATCTATCTATATAATCTATATCTATCTATCTATACTTACCACTCAAGCAAATTGATAATTTTTTTCGTCCGTATGTTCCGTTATAATTTGGTATAAACTAAAATATCCTTATCTTAACAAATACAAATTTAAGATTTGAAATAACAAACATAAATTTAGAAAATCTTTATAAGTTAGGTAATTTTTTATTTTTAAAATCTTTTCAATACAAACAAATTATGTGCAACTAAAAATGTGTGAACTTCAAGAATTAGACTATTTGCTTTTCTATAACTTATCTTTTAAAAAAGATACAGACAGTTTTAAATTTTTAACCATAGTACATATGCAATTATCAATTTTATTTTTAAATAGTAAATAATAAATACTTTTATCAATTTTCCGCGTGTATAGCCCGTGAAAAAATTTATTACTCCTAAAAGAGCAAATTCATTATTTTTTAGTCTTACTCTTATTTTCAGCTTAAGTATATTCTTATCTATGATCTATCTATATTTATATCTATAATTTATAATATATGTATATCTATAATTTTTAGTTTATAATGAAACAATTATTTAATAAAATCATTTAAAATGACGATTGATAACTAACTTCATATACCCTGATTATTTTTTATTTTGATTTTTTTGGAAAATATTTCAGCTAATTTAGATGTTTAAAATTAATCACTTGAACCCTTCAAACTTTAATCATTTTTTAGATAAAATATATATGGTAAAGATTTTCCTTTTGAGTTGAAACTATCCATCATAATTAATCATGTAGATTACTAACATAATTTATTTTAAAAAATTTGATTGAGATCATTAAATTAATTTCTATACTCTATAAGGTTCCTAAAAGAGGATTTTTGTTCTCTTAGGAATTTCACTCAACATATGGTGGTACATGGGAGTATTATATTTAAAATAACAAATTAAAATAAAAGGTTTAAAATAACAAATCCAAATTTAAATATCTTTAAAGCTATATAATTATTTTTCTTTAAACAGAAAAAATATTTTCAAAATAATCCGCAACCTAAGGACTATACATGTATATTTAATTAAGTTATGTTCTCCAAAGATATAGATTGTTTTAAAATTTTAACCATAATACATATGAAATTATCAATATTGTTTTAATATTCCATATGGATGACACCTGCAAAAAAGTAGTACTAAGATATGTCATTTGTAACACATGGCCAGACATAGTACATTTCTTGTTTCGGTGAATATATAACCCTTGATGTATTATATGTGATATACATACGAATACATAAAAAAACATTACAAATGAATTTAATGGATGAACTCATTTTTCGATTTTATGATATATTTTTGTATTAAAACAAAACAAAATCACTTGCCTTCTGCTTTTATTTTACAACTTTCCATAAGCTTTTCATAGGACATGGATCCTGGTAGGACGGCCGTCTATCCTCGGCTCTGTGTAGATCCGCTTCTGACGAGAATGTCTTGGCTTGATGATAAATATTGTAGTTTCGAATTTTCCAGATGGGAACTTGAGAATTGAAAATTCCAACAAAGAGATGAGATTTGTTGTTTAATAATTGAGATTTGTGTATACAGGATTTTTAATGGGTTGTGCGTATGGACTGGTTCGAACAAAAAGGAATATCAACCCCAATCATTTTCTACAAATAAACATTATATTATCTATATCTTAGTCCATATAATATCAACATCCATCCTCGATGTAAAATTTATTAACGGCTTTCTGATACCGACTAATACACCTACTATTTGTTGTACTGGATTAGACATGCATAATTGAGGACGGACTTAATCAATTATCAGGAAAACTAAAATATAGCATATAACCTGAATCCCATTTAAAGGTTGTAAATTAAAGATTTGTTATAAAACATTCTTGTCTTTTTGTTTGTTTTGGCCATACATCATGAGCCCAAAACATTTTTGTCTTGATATGCATTCATTCAATATTAGTTGCCTCCGAGATCTCAATTTTTATTTATTAATAATTGGCTCCTTTTTATTTTATTTGTTCAGGAGCATGTTGGGTTGTGCTCGCGAATTTATTTTTGTTCTTTTCTACATGTTTTCCGCTAAAAGCTCATCAATATATTTAAAATAAAAATTAAAGGTTATTTTATGTTGAAAAAACTATAAAAAAAATCAAGTTCATTAGAATTGTATGAATCAATGATAATATTGTGAGCATTTGGTCATGGCAAATTCATGCTAAATTGAGATGATGTTCTTCAATGTTCTCGATCACTTTGAACTTGACCAGGATCGAGCCAAGCTCGCATGCAAGATGCGGCGCTTGAGTCATCCCTCTATATTGCCAATTTGCAATATCACCATAAACTCCAATTAATAAAAGTTTATTTTTTAAACTAATACCACCCCAAATACTTAGCTAATTACTAAAATCCCCTCCCCCCACCCCCCCACCCCACCCTCTCCAAAAAAATAAAAAATGGTATTTACTCCATACCTCCCCGGAAACCTTTAAGTAGCACTAAAGGCCTCCCAATTATCGTGTAAAAGCATCTTTTGGGAATATTTCTTTAACTCCTTTAAGATTTAAGGGTAATGATTGTTTTAAGATTATTTTGTAATTCTTAAATAGATTATTTCATAATTTATTGATTTAAGATTATTTTGTAATTCTTAAATAGATTATTTCATAATTTATTGATTTATATTAAGGACAGTTTTTAAATAAATCCTCATTTAATATTTGTTTTTAAAAATGGACCTGCTATTTTTTTATTTTTCAAAACCGACCTAATAGTCGCCGTGTTGGATTTTATCGCCTATTAATTTTGTAATTAGCACTAATTAGAATCCGGGGTTATCAACCCTAGTTTCTAAATGTTTCATATAAACCCCTTTCTTTTGTTCAGTAATCTCTGACATATCCTCGTCTTCGATTTGTGTTTTCATTCTAAAACACAACCATATATACACGTATATAAGCAATCTCATATCTGGATCAAATACTTCAATAAACAAAAATTTAATGTAATAGAAAAATTGACTCTTGAAGTGACTTTGGTTTCATGATTTAATATTTCAAGTTGTAAATCTTGTCCTAAACACAACTAAAATAGGGGGTTGCCCCTACGGATTACTACATCCGTAGGGGCAGATTTAGTTTGGTCCTACGGACTAATCCGTAGGGCCTTAAGGTTGCCCCTACGGTTCTTACATATTAATTTAAGAATATTAAATCGTAAATTGTTGTTTGCCCCGACGGAATCGCAAACCAAGAACCTACGGATAAGTCCGTAGGGGCATCTAAATAGGGATTTAATTAAAAAGGCACAGATCGATCCCTACGCTGATTATCTTATATTTCTCGAAGTATCGCGCGCGTATCCAAAATCCCCAAATCCTCGTTCCCGTCGATCGCCAAATTTCTCGTCGCCGTTCTCGTCGTCGCCAGCGCAGGTCGTCTCGTCGTCGCCACCGCCTGATTCTTCCTCGTCGCCGTTTTCGTCGTCACCTCCGTTCTGTCGTCGCCACCGATCGTCTCCTCCACTGCACAGGTTAGGAAATTTTCAATTAAACAAATTTTTGATTATTTTAGGGCTAGGTGTCATGGTTTGGGTACCGATGAGGCATCGGTTGGGTTAGCGTTAGGGTTAGGGTTGGGGCTGCGGTTGGGGCTGGGGCTGGGGTTCGGCAGGGGGTTGCGGTTGGGGTTGGGGCTGGGGTTAGGGTTGGGGCTGGGGGTGGTGCTGGGGTTAGGGTTAGGGTTAGGGTTGGTGTTGGGGTTGGGGTTTGGCTGGGGCTGGGGCTAGGGTTAGGGTTTGGGTTCTTAAATTTTAGAGTATGATAGGTGTGGTACTAATTTTCCTGGGAAAAAGTGTGTGAGAGCATGGACTGCAGATCAGTTCAAAATTAGAGCTGAAAATTGAAAATGTTGCTTGCATTTTGCTCAGGCGTAACTCTTGAACGAATAGATTCTGATGGTGCAGTGCATGTTAAGATACATACTGTTTTTTTTTTGTGGGAAAACTGGTCTCAGGGGACGGAGATTTTATTTATGATCTGCTGAGTGCAACTGCATATACAACAGAGACAACAAAACTGAATACACTTTCATTTTTAGCAAAAGTAATTAAAAATTTAGAGCTTAGGATTGAACTTCCTTTAATGTAACTCTGATATATGGTAAATTTGTTATACTTGATTTTGCACCATCTACATTCAATTCGTGCCTATCTTTGTGAGGTTTTACCCAGCGGGTATATCCGATCAGGTTAAATTTGTTAACTCGACAGATAATATTCAGTATGCAGGCTAGTTGAGGATAAGGGTTGCTTCCTGTGTGTCAGGACCGGGTTTCTGATACCAGTTATATTTTATTTAAATACTTCGTATAGTCTATATGACGAGAATATTCAATCGTATGATAACCGATAGAAGCCTTACCCCCGACACCCGAAACACACACACACAACAAGAATACACAACAAATGCATCATTAGAGAGTGATTCAAGATGTTCAAGTTAAAACCAATGTATGATACTCGACGATAATATGGAACTTTCATATTCTCATCGATACTCATATATGAAACTAAAAGCGCCACTTAGTCCCCGTCTATCGGTTAACATACGTTCGATGTTCGTCGTGACATAGAACTATACGAACGTTGTTAAATATTGGACGGTATAGCTCGATACTAACAACCGTCGTATAGTCTATGTGACGAGAAGATTCAATCGTATGATAACCGATAGATTTATCCCGTGTGGACAAGTTAGGAATGTATAAAGCAAACACCTTCATTCACTTGTGTTTTCATCCGTTTCGAGATATTTCGTCGGTACCTTTCCGCTGGTTCTCCGTGTACAAAGATAGATTAGATGTTCATTTCAACGTTGTTTCACAGCTTTGAAATGATTATCTATTCTATTACAGTGTACTCGGAGAACAGCGGGGAGGTGCTGCCGAAATTTACTCGAAACGGTTGAAAGCACAAGCGAATGGGTGTTCGCTCTATACATTCTTAATGAGATAGAAGTCTTACCCCCGACAGCCGAAACATACACACACAACAAGAATACACAACAAACGCATCATTAGAGAGTGATTCAAGATGTTCAAGTTAAAACCAATATATGATACTCGATGATAATATGGAACTTTCATATTCTCATCGATACTCATATATGAAACTAAAAGCGCCACTTAGTCCCCGTCTATCGGTTAACATACGTTCGATGTTCGTCGTGACATAGAACTATACGAAGTTGATCTTAGTCTAAAATTAGACTAACGTATCCTTAACAAACGTTTAAGTTGATCTTAGTCTCAAATGAGATTAACGATCCTTAAATCCAACCCAAACCCAAATCTAAGATAATACGGATTTGGACTAATCCACGCCCTATGGGCGACAACATAAATTAGTCTCCGCATACAATCCACGGGTAACAAAAAAAAAAAAACACCCACGACACGAAGTGACCATCTGGAGAACGAGAAAGTTGTTACCGCTATGCGGTAGCGTAATTAACTGCAGGGGCTTGCGCCTGCAGGGAAGAGCGTCCCCACAATCAAAAACCCCTCAACGAGGGGGAATCTGACGAAGTCTGCTACATCGGCCGCATCCGTTTAAACCTTCGATATACGGTGCCATAAATCAACTTGGCATCTTCGGAGAGGTGGACGGATAGAACCAAATAGCATCTGCCCTCGAAGTTCAGGCCCGGACGTCCAAACGTCCCGGTCGCGTCTTTCGGCAGAGAACATATGTGACATGTGATATGTATGCATGTGTTTATGTGATATGTGCGTATGTATGCATTTAAGTAAAAACAACCCTACACTTAAGCGAAATCATAAATTGAAACACACATATATAGAATACAACTCATACATGGGTATCCTCAAATCTAACTTTGATTATCGATAATTTATTCTTTTCAACGACAAACGCACACACAAAGCAT
The DNA here is from genome assembly GCA_030015575.1 of Agapanthus africanus. Taxonomy (NCBI): domain Eukaryota; kingdom Viridiplantae; phylum Streptophyta; class Magnoliopsida; order Asparagales; family Amaryllidaceae; genus Agapanthus; species Agapanthus africanus. The sequence continues at coordinate 940,789,025 of CM057338.1, read as the reverse complement.
ATACACGGATTTTCTCCTTTGTCAGTAACCATCCCGTTCTTAGATTTCTCAATATAGTCATCATAACCTACAATTAATATGTTATACAGTCTAACATGGCCCATGAGTACGTCAGAGTTAAGGACTGGATTTATGTGAATTGGCAACAACGTATGCAACCTAAGTTTGTCGCTGGAGTTTCTGCTTTCATTGAATTTGCACGCGCACATAATAAGAAGGAGAAGATAGTAATGTGGCAGAAGAAGAAGGAGAAGACAGTAATGTGGTAGAAGAAGAAGACGGCAATTTCTTTCCGGGAGAAGAAATGGAGGATATGGTAAAGGCTGCCTTAGGTGAATCTATTCGTACCGAAAATTACATTCCTTATTCTCTGTTTCAGCATCAATCTTCTGATATGAACTAATGATGGCTTTCACATTGGTTTTTCCTTTTAGAGACTTCTTAGTGTCCAATGGAAAGTATACATCAGATTTGTGCAGGTCAGGTTCTTCTTTGACTTTCAAGAGTTTCAACTGATTCTGTAAATTACACCCTTATTGGGTGATACTTTTACCACTTCTCACTGCAGGTGCGCTCTTTAATTGACTAAAAGGGTTTTCTGTTGCCTTCTTTGGCTTTATAGAAGTCTTTTGATAGGGGTCATCTGAAATCTGAGTATGATGCTTGATCAGAATTTTCACTTTATTTTTTTGTATATTCAAAGTCCTATTCCTTTCAAGAATTTATGAGAATATTAGGTGATTTCTTATAGGAGTTCCAAAGTTTTCTCGACACCGCTACCTAGGAGTATTGCGTAAGTGTTAATATTTATTCTAACAGGTTTAAAATTTTTGTTTTGAAAAGTTCAAATTTAAATGATATACTTATATTTTACTGGTTAATATGGGTGTAGGAGCGGGTGGTGGAGCAGGCGGAGGCATCGGGGATTGATTCGCCCTCTTCTGGGATCAGGCTCGGGTATTAATATATATTTTTATTTGATTTATCCAATATATTTATTATTAACACTTGCAATTTAATAACATTGTTTTTTTTGTATTTGCAGTTGGATTACGATTTTCAGCCTGTAGGCATCAGTAAATTACAATAGATCTACTGTGATATAATGTAATATTAAGAGTTATTTTATAATATATGTAAATTTTTTGCGAATTGCAGAGAGCTCAGACCCTGGCGCAGGGTGGTACACCGAGCATGCTGTCCGCGTATCTTGCTGTCCACGGCACCTAAACAGATCCCGCAACGTGTGAGCTTCGATACCCCGGAGTATTGCGTAAGTGTTAATATTTATTCAACCCCTATTTGAAATTTTTGTTTTGAAAAGTTTAAATTTAAATGATCCGATTTTACTGGACAGAACGATCCGATACTGCTGACCCCAATCCTAGACGCCGCACACAGAGGGCACCACGGAGGTTGGGAGAGAGGCCGGGGACTGGGTCCTAGCAGGGCCCATATGAGGTTGGACTCCACCCCGGCGGTTACTTCCTCCGTCTCCAGTGAGCGACGTTTCCAGCAGGAACTGGAGAGCTTGAAGGCCACCGTTCAGGAGTTGAAGGAGATGCTGGTATGTATACTACTTAATAGTAAAATATTATGTCATATTATAGATAGCAACATATCCAATATTAGTACGTAGTCTGAGCTTATTTGGTTGTAGACTTAGCTTTGATTAATCATACATACATATCTAATTAAAATAAACTACGGTTTTCCAAACTAGATATCCAAACGAGGCCTAAGTCCCTAAATATATATAGATTGGGGTTTCGAAATAACTTGATAATGATACGAATTCGAATAATACACAGCTCTTACGCTTATTACACACGTAGGTCCAGACGCGACAGGGTACATCGGCCGAGCCTCCACATGCATCTCCTTCAGCTAGGGTAGCTTTTTGATTCTTATATTTTAAACATGTATTTATTTATATGATACATATTGTACTACATTTTGGACGATATTGATATTGTGGTGTTTGCGTGTTTACATTGATATCATATTTTGCTTGTTGGTTCCTTTTGTATATTATGCGTGAGATGTGATTATAAATACTGTGATATATGTTCTGCGTGATGATTAATTTTATATATGATCGATGTATATATTATTATGCACTGGGCGAGAAAAAAATAGGCAGCCCTTTTTTTTAAAAAAACCCTGATAATATGTACCTACGGATTAATCCGTAGAGCCCAACGTTGCCCCTACGGATTAATCCGTAGGGCCCAACAGTGTACCTATAAATTTATCCGTAGGGGCAAAATATCAGGATACCTGATATTTTGTCCCTACGGATATATACCTACGCACTTATCCGTAGGGGCAACTACTTGGCCCTACGGATAAGTCCGTAGGTACATGTTTACCCCAATCAGAGCAAAACTCTGTTCAAATTCTAAGGTGGGAAACGAAGTAACGCTTCTGTTTCCCCCAATCAGAGCAAGGCTCTATTTTGAAAACTAAAGTGAAAATTAAAATAAAAATAAATGAAGCAATGCTTCAGATCCCCTGTGCTGTGCGCAGAGCGCCACGTGTCAAAATCAGACACGCCTGCGTAGGGAGCGCAGCGCTCAAGGCAGCGCACTCAATCAGAGCAAGGCTCTATAAAGGAAGAAACGCTTCAGGCAACTTGTTGCGCGACACGTGGCAGCGCAGTTGCGCTGCGCGACACGTGTCAAGAGCAGGTGCGCTTGCGCCAAACAGAATTAAAATTCTAAAAGATCTTTCTCAATCTTGTTAAAAACAAGAAGATTGCCTTCTGTAAAACAGAATCCCTTGGATCTTTCTGAATTTTAATTCTGTTTTGTTTTTAACAAGATTGAGAAAGATCCCCAAATCACTCAGAGAAAGATCTCTCTAACCAATTCAACAAATCATTGGCACTATAAAAAGGCCCCCAGACCCCAACACAGAAATCATCAACACAGAGAGAACTCCTCTAAAGAAATTTTGAGAAGAACTCAAAAAGAGTAAAAGGTAAACCCTTTGAATAAAAAAGAAGAATTTCTTCTGAAAAGATCATTGATCTAAGAACAAGATCAAGGATCTTCAATAAAAAAAAAATATAATAATAACAAAGGCATTGCCTTTTTTATGAACCATTGGTTCTGAAATCTTAAAGATTCTTTTCTTGAATCCAAAATTGGATCAAGACATTAAAACAATGCCTTGCACTTGTAAATCTGCACTGTTGCGCTCTTGGGTTGGCGTAAGCCACCAGAGAGCGCCATGTGTCAGCTCCAGAACAGCTTGCACTATGCGCTTTTAAAACAGAGCACTGCTCTCATGAATTGACGCAACTCACCAGAGCGTGCCACGTGTCAGCAGCGCAGCGCACTGCGCTTGCGTTCACCGGAGCGTGACACGTGTCACCTCCATATGTACTTACGCCTTACGCTCCTCAATTGGCGCAAAGCGCCTGACAAGCCACGTGGGGCACTGTCAGAACATTAAATGCACCGCATTAACAAAAGGGCAGCGCCCAATAGAAAGGTTTATTAGACCAAACAAAAGTGCTATGCACTATTAAAAGGGACAGAGCCCAAATCAAAAAGGCCTAATAGGCCAGAATAAAATGCAGTGCATTATTAACAGGGGCAGTGCCCTAATAAAGGCCTACTAGGCTAAATATAAATAAAAATGTTGAACATTCTCAACCGGACTTAACCCAATCATGGCCGTAAGTCCTCAAATTAATTGACTGAGCACGGCTGCTCCCTTAAATCAATTTACATCCGGTTCAAGGGTACATCTCTGAACTCCTCTGACACCTATCGTTGTAATCCTTCAATGACGTCAGAGAGGTGATGGGTCCCGATGGCCATACATTAAATGGACCCCCATGTCCCTAAACTGGAACATGGACCACTACGTCCCTAAACTGGAACAATAGAGCCCCAAATGCTCTTTTGTCGGATCTAAATGATCCCGTTTAAGTTGATCTTAGCCTCAAAAATGGCTAACGTATCTTTAAACCTTCAAACGGACTTTAGTCCCAAATCGGACTATAGATCCCCTAATCAACTTTGGTTCAAGGGTACATCTCTGAACTCCTCTGACACCTATCGTTGTAATCCTTCAATAACGTCAGAGAGGTGACGGGTCCCGATGGCCATACATTAAATGGACCACTATGTCCCTAAACTGGAACAATGGAGCCCAAATGCTCTTTTGTTGGATTTAAACGATCCCGTTAAGTTGATCTTAGTCTCAAATTAGACTAACGAATCCTTAACTAACGTTTAAGTTGATCTTAGCCTCAAATATGGCTAACGTATCGTTAAACCAAAACCCCAAACCCAAATCTAAGAAAATACGGATTTGGACTAATCCACGTCCTATGGGCGACGACATAAATTAGTCTCCGTATACAATCCACGGGCAACCACAAACAAAACAAACACCCATGACACGAAGTGACCAGCTGGAGAAGGAGAAAGTTGTTACCACGATGCAGTAGCGTAATTAACTGCAGGGGCTTGCGCCTGCAGGGAAGAGCGTCCCCACAATCAAAAACCCCTCAGACGAGGTGGAATCTGACGAAGTCTGCTATATCGGCCGCATCCGTCTAAACCTCCGATACACGGTGCCATAAATCAACTTGACATCTTCGGAGAGGTGGACGGATAAAACCAAATAGCATCTGCCCCGAATCTCAGGCAAGACGTCCGTGTCTTGGCCGCCGTTCGGAGGGGAACAGTACATCTAATCTATTTTATAAAACCGTAAATAAAATAAATTTTTTGTCCCTACGGCCTAAGCCGTAGGGACAACGGGACCTACACATAATTCTATAGGGGCAATTTTAGTCCGTAGGGGCATGTTCAAGGCTTCGACTTGCACCTACGGCGTTTGTACCTACAGGGTATTTTCTTGCCCCTACGAATATATCCATAGGGGCAACCCTTATTTGTAGTAGTGAAACTTTTTGATAAGTCTGCATGCTTGCGCACAAGGCATTGGTAAGTCGTATGTGAACTTTTAATTTTGGATGCCACTTCATGTATTCCAAGATATGTATCCATCTTTGATGGTTACAACATTGAAAAAAAGAAATATTTAACATTTGACTTAATTATACAATCCCAACATGGGACAGCAATATGTTGAAGTCTTAAAACTCTTAATTATTTTGTGAGGAAAAGATTTAGCTAGGTAGGAGTTGAAGAAGGAGAAGACGCAGATGATGATGAAGAAAATAGAAGAAGAAGATGATGATGATGAAGTAATTATAAATGAGATGATTCCACTCCTATACACAGTGAAGCCTTTTGAGTGAACTGGAACTACGAAACTTGAAAACTTCATAGTTAAGCGTGTTTTGGGTTAGGAAAATCTTGGGATGAGTGACCTTCTGGGAAGCGGTCCCTACTCGGGTTCGGTCAGTAGGTTTAAAACAAGGAACAAACAAGCTTACTGCAGGAAGAGGTGGGGAGGCATGGATGGGCAACTGGGAGGCTTACTGCAGGAAGAGGTGGGGGGAGCATGGATGGGCTCCGATGCCGGAGATTCTCACCTCAAGAAAAATGGTGGTGAATTGGTTCAATGGTCTAAAACAAGGAACAAACAGGCTTACTGCAGGAAGTGGTAGGGAGGCATGGATGGGCAATTGGAGGCTTACTGCAGGAAGAGGTGGGGGGCATGGATGGGCTCCGATGCCGGATATGCTCACCTCAAGAAAAATGGTGGTGAATTGGTTCAAGGGTAGTGGTGCAACTATTACAAATAATAAACACAGCATGTCGATTTTTAAAATTAAATATTAAACGAGGATTTATTTAAAAAAGGGGTCCTTGCTCGGGTTCGGTTCACTCACGAAGGACAAAACTATCCGGTTTCAGCCAGAGCGGACAAGACCGTCTTATATTGAAAGTGGGGCGTAATATTATTGTATCAGAGCTGGTCTCTCAATAATATGTCTGTGAAAATCTTGGAACAAACAGGCTTACTGCATGTCACGCCCCGCTTCCCAAAATATGGGATACGAGGGGTGACAAGGCCAGCCATACTCCTACGGTCAAGGAAATATTCTGCCGTAGTCACACTTCGGCTTCTAGCATCACGTGGTAATCAGTAATCAATACATAGGTAATGAGAAACGCAGTCACTAAATCTATTAAAACAGATATAAAACTAACTAGATAGAGTCAAAGGAAAGATAGTGCTAGCGTCGCTGATCTAGATGTGCGCAATATTCTCGAGGTGCGACAGATGCTGATCCGAGCTAAGTCCACTTCTCACTCTGACAGGCTGTAAGAGCGACACTATAGCAATACATATAAATACATATGTAAACATGTGCAATGATGATGAATAAGAAACAGTAAACATAGAGTGATGATATGAGCATGAAGTAACCGGTACAGGTAAACAATAAAGCAGATATATATAATCAGTAGCCAATGCAATGTCCATGTTACTAAGCCTATCAGTCTCTAAGTCGCAATGTCCAAGTCACTAAACCTATCGTCAATATAAGTGTGAGTGTCAACCACCGCAGGAGTATCCCCAACCCAAGGATAGGCCCCAGGGGCAAGGGAACATGGGCCCAAACCACGCTCGCTAATAATCAGTAATACCATCCATATGACTCCCAAAATCGCTGTATATGCCGGCAGTGGGACTCCCAAGATTCCGTTGATCGAACTCACACTCAAACTACCCTACACTCATGGTCTACATCAAACACTGACCATGAACCCAAATACTAGTCGCTCTATAATAAGTCTACGTGAGAACTGGAGACATGGTCTCCAACAAGCATGTCTCGACTGGTATCCAAGATAAATGGACAGTGTTCGGGGTCTTACCTATGACACTAATATAAGTGCTTCCATAACCGTCCCATTCCAGTTATAGTTACACTTATATATGTCTCATAGGCGTCGACAATGCAATAATTTAACTGGTTCCGCTGATTGTGTACAAGTACGCTTCACTTCACTTGTTCATCCACGCTTTTACACTAACGTATTTGCCACAATCCAATCACTAACATTTATCACTTGGTAATATAACACGGTCACTAGGTTATTGATGCAAAATGAACACTATCTACAGAAGTATGACAATTACGCACATGATGGAGATATAGTAAATGCGCTACCGAATACATATCAGCAACCGGTGTCGGTTGGACTGGAAAATTCATATAAAATCACACATGCATACGTAAGCAAAATGATATAAAAGGAGCAGGCAGTATATTTAATCATCTATACAGAAAAATTGGTTTCGTGTTAATCAGGTTTCAAATTTTCTAGTTATGGTGATTTCATTTTAAGTGTTTACTGCGGGAAATCCAGTTTCTGAATTGGATTACTCCTAGTTGGGAGCAACATTAGGCGATGCTACAGTTAGATAATATTTAGATTTATCAGTTATATTTTCAACACATCAAACGGATCAATGATATCCACTGTACGCAGTGAAATATGCACTGTCTAAGGTTGAGGTATACATTCTGTTTCTGCATGAAACTGCAGAACACAATGACGGTTTAAAAGGTGCTATAAATATCAAACAACACTGGAATGTAATGAGACCAGTATAGTTGGAAAGATAATTCAATTATCTATGTTTCTATGTATGGTTCCGCACACTTGTACATTTAAGCTGTGAGATATATGCATTCTAAAACAAGTAAAGGCGGAGATTCCGGCTCTGGAATGCAGTCTAAAGCCATAAATCGCCTCAGTTTTCGTTGTCATAACTTATTAAAATACAATGATGAACTCTGGGGTGCTGTATCTTTATCTATTGGCTTCGATACGAGCCATAGAACATTAAGTTGCGCGTTGTGTTCAATTTAATATGGATTTTAGAACGTGGCTTGTACGGTGAATTCCAGATTCAACGTCGCCTTTTGGGGGAGACATTTCATGATCTAAACGTCGTTATTCTTGTGTCTAAATCTCTACAATTCCCTCATTAACAGCGCATAAATTCATTGATAAAACATTCGTGGACTTTTGATAAGGTCTTGATTGAGGAAAACACATCAAACACCTAGCGTGCGTGCATGCGTGTGTGTATATACACCATTGTCGAAACATCGGTTTTCCCCAACTAATCAGCGCGAGGTATAATCACTACAAGTTCCACATGGTATTAAGGCGTAACATAAGGCTCGAATGCGTTCTCCCCAAAACGATCAATTTACGACGGTCGTACATTAAAATGCAATGACAAATGCAATGTATATATGTATATCCATATAATTAAAAATTAAATAATCGACCAACAACATCGTGATAGCATGTAAAGCAAGTGAAGGTTTCACTTGCCTCAAGATGACAGTAATGACGACGGCGACACGGACGACACGAGGCAGCGGCTGCAAGGGAAAGTCGGCGGCAACGGTATGGGTGCTCGATGGAATGTCGGCGGGGCGTTGGGCTTGGCTTCGAAGATGGCGCAAGCGGTGATGGGTGGCAGCTCAGGCTTGGGTTTGTGGTGCTGGAGTCGGGGACGAGCAGGGGGTGTTGGGAACTCGGCGGCAGCGCTAGGGGCTTGTCGGTGATGGATGGCGGCGACGAGCTCAAAGACGCAGGGGTTGCAGTGAAGGAGCTGGGCTCGGAGCATGGAAGCAAGGTCGAGGTGGTTGCTGAGGTGATGGAGCCCGGGCTCGTCGACGAGGTGGAGCTGGTAGTGGCTGCGACGATGGATGAAGGGGCCCGGTAGGTCGATGGAAGCGGCGAGGTGGCAGTGGGTTCGGGGCGTGGCGGATGCAGCGAGGAAGAGTTGTGGTTGTAGTGTCTTCGCGGCTTGCCGGCGACGAGGTCGAGGGCCCGATAGTGGCTCGTGGCTGGAGGTGCAGTGGGTATGAGTGGAGCTCGATGTTGGGTTGAGGGAAGGTAAGAAGTGGGGAGCTCATTGTTGTAGTCAGTGTTGGTTTCTAGAGGAGCTTGTGGTGGCTTGTCGATGGTGCTCAGCGAAGGTGTCAGTGGATGGTGAAGGCGATCGGGATCGAGGTTAGTGAGCCGGTGATGGACTTGGAGGAAGGAGGAAGAAGATGGAGACGATGGCGGTGGCAGTGGGTGCTGTGGGGTTGAGTTGTGAGAAGAGAGGGAAGCGAGGCAGGTGAGGGGATTGCGGGGAAGCATGAGGGAGGAGGAAGACGTGGGGCGAGGACGAGGTTGTGGGGAGGCGCGGGTCATGGGGAGTGCTGTGCGAGAAAGGCGGGAAGAGAAGGAGAAGGAAAAGAAGAAGAAGGAGAGTGGGGTGTTTGGGTCGGGTAGGATATTGTCAGGTCGGGTCGGGTCATGAAAGAAGGATAGAAGAAGGAAGAGATAGCGATCGGGCTGGGTTCTTGGGTTAGGGGTTGGGTTAGTTGGGCTGGGGCTTGTGGGCCAAGGGTTTGGGCTGGGAATTAAGAAGTGGGTTAGGAAAGATAAGAATTAGGGAAATAAAAGGTTAGGGTTTAATTTGGGTGAAGGTTAGGAAAATATAGAAATTATATTTAGAAAAATATAGAAAATTTTGTGTGAAAATTTGGAGGAAAATATTGGGAAATTATTTATTAAAATACGATTACGGTATAGTCGGAACTGAGTATTACACCTTCTCTCTCTCTCCTTTCCTCTTCCTCTAAACCTCTCTCTCTCTCTCTCCAATCATAAAATTCTCTCCCAAATCTCCTCCCTCTCTCCCTAAACATTCTGTTCTCCATCGAAAGACGCGACCGGGATGTTGGGACGTCTGGCCTGAATTTTAGGGGCAGATGCTATTTGGATTTATCCGCCCACCTCTCCGAAGATACCAAGTTGATTTATGGCACCATGTATCGGAGGGTTAGACGGATGCGACCATTGTAACAGACTTCGTCAGATTCCCTTTCGTTGTGAGGGTTTTTTTTATTGTGGGGACGCTCTTCCCTGCAGGCGCAAACCCCTGCGGTTAATTACGTTACCGCATAGCGATAACCACTTTCTCCTGCTCCAGAAGGTCATTTCATGTCATGTGTGTTTGTTTTGTTTTAGGTTGCCCGTGGATTGTATACGAAGGCTAATTTATGTTGTCGCCCGTAGGGCGTGGATTAGTCCAAATCCGTATTTTCTTAGATTTGGGTTTGGGTTGGTTTAAGGATCGTTAATCTTGTTTTAGATTAAAATCAACTTAAATGCTTGTTAAGGATACGTTAGCCTAATTTTAGACTAAGATCTATTTAATAAGGTTTTAGGATCATTTAAATCCAACGAAAGAGTATTTGGACTCTATCGTTTTAATTTAGGGACATTGCGGTCCATTGGGTTTAAGGACATCATAGTTCATGAGTTTAAGGACCTCGTAGTCCGTAAGGTTTAGAGACATTATAGTCTGGTTTAAAGACGTCATAGTCTGGGAGGTTTAAAGACATCATAGTCTGGTTTAAAGACATCATAGTCTGTACGTTGTAAAGACATCATAGTCCGGGAGGTTTAAAGACATCATAGTCTGGTTTAAAGACATCATAGTCTGGTTTAAAGACATCATAATCTGTAAGGTTTTGGTTTAACCGTTTGAGTATGCACCAAAAGGTATTGGTTATTGGGACCCCCCATCTCTCTGAAGACGTTGAAGAATTACAACGATATGTATCAGAGATATGAAGAGATGTACCCTTAAACCAATGTTGGTTGGGAGATCTATAGTCAGGTTTGGGACTAAGACCAATTAAAAAGATTGTGAGCATATGAACTCGGTTAATTTGAATTAGGGACTTATGTCCAACTTGGGCTCAGTCTACTCAGTTCTGAATAAAGTGTTTGAACACTTGTTTGGACTCAGTCCACTCATTTTGAATAAAATGCTGAACATTTGTTTGGGCTCAGCCCCTTTTTATTCAATAATACTGAGCATTGATTTGGGTTCTGACATCCCCTTTTTATTTTTGTTTTTTATTGAGTGTTGAACACTCTTCATGGCACCAGGCTCTTCTTGTAGAGCGCTGAGCGCTCTGTGTTAAGTAGCGCCCACATGAGGGGGGTACGTGGGGCGTTTGGCGTTAAGCGTCAGCATTTGAGCACTAAGAGCTCTTTTTATTTTGAGCAGCGCCCACGTGAGGAGCACGTGGAACGCTTGACGCTGAGCGCCAGCATTTGAGTGTTGAGCGCTCTTTTTATTTTGAGCAGCGCCCACATAAATAGCACATGGAGCGCTCGGCGCTGAGCGCCAGATTTGAGTGCTACACACTGAGTTTTTTGTTTTGCCCAATTCAATTCTCTGAGAAATTTGATTCTCCCTTGTGAAAGACTTCGTCTTATAGATCTATGATCTGGAAAAAGAACTAAGTTCTTCTGATGTGGGAGTTAAACTCTCAGATATGGAGGAGATATTATGATCTCTCTTCTTTTTATGAAAGACTTTTTGTCCAATAGATCTGTGATTTGGAAAAAGAACTAAGTTCTTCTGATGTGAGAATTAAACTCTTAAATATATATAGGAGATGCTATAATCTCCCTTCTTTTTATTTACCTTGAACAAGGTTCTTCTTCTTAGAACTTGCTCTTCTCTTTTCTTTTCTGAGAACTTGAAGTTTATGAGGGGTTCTTCTGTCCAAGACTTAAAGTCTTGGGTCCTTTATATAGGGGAGGCTGATTTGTTGAATTAGTTAAGAAAATCTCTCATTGAGAGATTTCTCAATGATTTGGGGGTGCTCCCCACCATTGGATCTTTGATCCAAGAGCCTCTGCCTTACAGAAGACATTTTTCTTGCTTTTAGCAAGATCGGGAAAATATTTTCCCATGCAGAACTTATTCTGTATCCTGGTGATTTTTAATCACCATTGGATATTTTTGATCCAACGGTGCTCTGATTTACAGAGCACATTCTTTCTGGTTTAGAAAGATTTGAGGAGTGTTTCTTCAATCAGAATTTAATTATGGTAATTTAATGATTTATTATCTTCGTTGGATCTTTGATCTAATGGTGGAGAAAATTTAGTTCTAGCGCTGGCACTCTCGTGCTTTGCACATGAGGCGTTGCCTCAGAGTCTTTGACTTTTGGCGCTAGCGCTCTTGGCACTAGCGCTCTTGTGCTTTGCACGTGAGGCGCTGCCTCAGAGTCTCTGACTCTTAGCGCTGGCGCTCTTGGCGTGAGCGCTCTCGTGCTTTGCACATGAGTCGCTGCCTCAGAGTCTCTGACTCTTAGCGCTGGCGCTCTTAGTGCGAGCGCTCTCATGAGGCGCTGCCTCGGTTCAAATTTCAAATTTTGAATAGGGTTTTGCTCTCTGATGGGGGGAAACACACTCCAACTCGAAATCCTCATCAGAGCCCTATCCGGATCCATCCCCTTTTCCTATACTTGCCTCCATCTCCGCCACACTCCAACTTCTCTCCTCCATACTCTACCATCCCATTCGAGTCATGTCTTTCTTCCTTGCTCTCTACGTCCCAATCGAGCCACATCTCTTCATAGACGGGTCATCACCATCTGCATTGTTATCATGTTTAACTGAATCCAAAAGAAAAAGAAGAAGAGAAGAAGAAAGAATGGAAGATTTTTTTAATCAAAAGACAATTTTTTAAATAAATCATCGTTAATATTTAATTTTAAAAATCGACCCACTATGTTTTTATTTATAAAAACCGACCTAATAGTTTCCAAGTCGGATTATAGCGTCTATTAATTTTGTGATTAGCACTAATTAGAATTTGGGGTTGCCAACCCGGGTTTCTATTAGGAAGCTTAATTTTGTAGCGTTCTTTCAAAATTATCATGTTTAACCGAATCATCAAGAAGAAGAAGAAGAAGAAGAAATATAAGATTTTTTTTTAGTCAAAGGACAATTTTTTAAATAAATCCTCGTTTAATATTTAATTTTAAAAATCAACTTGCTATGTTTATATTTATAATAGTTGCACCACCACTCTTGAACCATTCACCACCATTTTTTGAGGTGAGTATCTCCGGCATCGGAGCCCATCCATTCCTCCCCACCTCTTCCTGCAGTAAGCCTGCTTGTTCCTTGTTTTTCCTAGAACAATGGTTCGTCCTAAGATTTTCAGGGGCCACTTTTTTAAATAAATCCTCGTTTAATATTTAATTTTAAAAATCGACCTTCTGCGTTTATTATTTGTAATAGTTGCACCACTACCGTTGAACCCATTCACCACCATTTCTTGAGGAGAGCATCTCCGGCATCGGAGCCCGTCCATACCTCCCCACCTCTTCCTACAGTAAGCCTGCTTGTTCCTTGTTTTTCCTAGAATAATGGTTCATCCCAAGATTTTCAGGGGCCACTTTTTTAAATAAATCCTCGTTTAATATTTAATTTTAGAAATCAACCTGCTACGTTTATTATTTATACTAGTTGCACCACCACCCTTTAACCTATTCACCACCATTTCTTGAGGTGACCATCTCCAACATCGGAGCCCATCCATGCCTCCCCACCTCTTCCTACAGTAAGCCTGTTTGTTTCTTGTTTTCCCTAGGAATAATGGTCCATCCCAAGATTTTCACAGATCTACTATTGAGAGACCAGCTTTGATACCATAATGCCACGCCCCACTTCCAATATAGACGATATTGTCCGCTCTGGCTGAAACCGGATAGTTTTGTCCTTCATGAGCGAACCGAACCCGAGTAGGGACCACTTTTTTAAATAAATCCTCGTTTAATATTTAATTTCCTGCTGCGTTTATTATTTATAATAGTTGCACCACCACCCTTGAACACATTCACCACCATCTCCGGCATCAGATCCTTACGACTCACAAGGGAGCAACACACTTAGGAATTCTCACGATTCCTAAGGAGAAATTACACTTGCGAGATCCTCACGACTCGTAAGGAGAACTCTCTTATGGGACCCTCACGGCTCATAAGATTTGAAAGTCTTAAGTTACAGAGACCCGAACCTGTTCTTAAGCAAACCCCCCCCACAACTTTCGATATTGCCCTACAAGTGGCTCAATACTGACCCTTATATACAATCCACGGGCGCGAATAAACATTTCCCTAACTAAGTCCCATCCATGACTAGGGATATGTTCATACAGTGAACAACCCTTGTAGGTCCTTTCGACTTATAAGGAGAAAACCCTTTTGTAAGATCCTTATGACTTACAGGGGAACATACACTTAGGAATCCTCATGATCCCTAAGTAGAAAACACACCTACGAGATCCTCATGACTTGTAGGGAGAAATACCTTTGTGAGACCCTTAAGGCTCATGAAGTCAAAAGCCTTAGTCGACAGAATCATAACCCTGTTTACTAAGCCACCTTTGTTCGATATCGACAGAGGCAAATGATGATTCGCTCCTGCCAATATTCCAGTTGTAGCGATGCTGATGCCTAAACCGGTATTAAATTCCAAGTCCTTTCATGGCAAATGATGATTCGCTCCTGGCAACATCCCAGTTGTAGCGGTGCTGATGCCGAAATCGGTGTATAAATCCAAGCTTGCAGCGAAAATCCAACAAGCCACACATGCATACGAAATAGCCGAAATGATGGGGCAACTTGCGATAAAATCAGCAAGTAAAAATGTATGCATGAAAAATAGCCGAAATGATTGGGCACCGCGAAAAATAGCCGAAATGATGGGGCAATCGCGACCTTCGCGATATAAAAGCTGAAATGATAGAGCATCGCGGAAAAAGAGATAAAATAAAAATTAAATTTATGCCCTACAGGTGATGTTACTGTTTCCCCCAATCAGAGCAAAGCTCTGTTGGAAATTCAAAATTCAAATTTTGAAGCAACGCTTCAAATCCCGGGCGCAACGCGCCACGTGTTAGGCGCTGTTACGTCAGCGCAACGCCCAAGGCAGCACGCCCAATCAAAGCAAAGCTCTATTTAAAATAAAATTAAAGGAAGCAACGCTTCAGTTGCGCAAGCGCTGCGCTGTGCGACACGTGTCAGCAAGCGCAGTTGCGCAAGCAGTGTAGCGCAAGCGCTGCACTGCGCGACACGTGTCAGCGCAAGCGCAGTTGCGCTGTGCTGTGCGCTGCGCGACAGGTGTCAGCGCAGATGCGCTAGCGCAGTTGCGCTGCGCTGTGCGCTGCGCGACACGTGTCACGCGCTGGGGCATTTGCCCCAAACAGAATGAAGATTTTAAAAAAATCTTTCTGTTCTTGTTAAAACAAGAAGATTTTTCTTCTGTAAAACAGAAGCCCTTGGATCAAAAATCCAACGGCGGGGAAAATTCTCCAAATCACTCAGAGAAAAATCTCTTTAACAAATTTAACTAATTTATGGGCACTATAAAAAGGACCCTAGACCTCAATTCAAAGGGATCAAAATTTGTGAGAAATCAAGAACTTCAAACAGAGAAAACTCTGAAGAAATTTCAAGAAAAAGGTAAAAACCTTCATAAAATAGAAGAAATTTCTTCTAATAGATCATTGATCTAAGAACAAGATCAATGATCTTCACATAATAAACAGTGTTTTGCACTTTTTATGAACCACTGGTACTTTAAAACAAGAAAAACAAGAAATACTTGTTTTCTTTGATTCTAATTAAATCAAAGAAAACAAACAGTGCTTTGCACTTTGTCATGAACCATTGGTTCTAAAAAGATTCTCAAATTATAGTGCCTTGCACTTGCAAACTGCGCCGTTGCGCTCCTGGATTGGCGCAAGCCACCAGAGAGCGCCACGTGCTAGTATCTGAACCATCTGCGCTATGCGCTTTTGAAATAGAGCCTTGCTCTCTGGAATTGGCGCAACTCACCAGAGCGCGCTACGTGTCAGCAGCGCAAGCGCAGCGCATTGACGCAGCGCACTGCGCTTGCGTGACACCTGTCAACACCACAAGCGCTTGCGCTCTCTTATTGGCGCAAAGCGCCTGACAAATGCAATGCATTTTCTAAAGGGCCAGGCCCAAATCAAAAAGACCTAGTAGGCCTAATTAAATTGCAAAGAAATAAATGGGCAGAGCCCAGGTAAAATTGATGCTCTGCATCTTTTATAAAAGGGCAGAGCCCAAGTAAAATTGATGCTCTGCATCATTCATAAATGAGCAGAGCCCAAAATAAATTGATGCTCTGCATCCTTTATGGGCAGAGCCCAACCAAAAATAGAAAATAATGCAATGCATTATTTAAAAATGGGCTAAGCCCTAGTACAGGCCAAAGACAAATAAAAGTGTCGAACATTTTTCAATTGGACTTAGCCCAATCGTGGCCGTAAGTCCTCAAATTAAATGGACTGAGCAAGATTGCTCTCCTAAATCAATTTACTTTCGGTTCGAGGGTATATCTCCGAACTCCTCTGACACCTATCGTTGTAATCCTTCAACGACGTCAGAGAGGTGACGGGTCCCGACGACCACACATTAATACGGACTGCGGGGTCCTTAAACTCGTGGACCGAAACGTCCTTAAACTAATGGTGGACCGAAACGTCCTTAAACTAATGTTGGACTAAGACGTCCCTAAACTAATATTGGACCGAAACGTTCTTAAACTAATATTTGCCCCTAAATGGGAATGTTGGACCGAAACGTCCTTAAACTAATGGTGGACCGAAACGTCCTTAAACTAATAATGGACCACCACGTCCCTAAACAGGCAATGGACCACCATGTCCCTAAACTGGAACATGGACCACCACGTCCCTAAACTGGAACAATAGAGCCTCCAAATGCTCTTTTGCCGGATCTAAACGATCCTGTTTAAGTTGATCTTAGCCCCAAACACGGCTAACGTATCCTTAAACATTCAAACGGACTATAAAACGCCAAATCAACTTTGGTTCAAGGGTACATCTCCGAGCTCCTCTGACACCTGTCGTTGTAATCCTTCAACGACATCAGAGAGGTGACGTTTCCTGACGGCCATATATTAAATGGATCACCACGTTAAGTCGATCTTAGTCTCAAACAGGACTAACGTATCCTTAACGAACGTTTAAGTTGATCTTAGCCTCAATACAGTTAACGTATCCTTAAACTAAAAACACCAAACCCAAATCTAAGTAAATACGGATTTGGACTAATCCACGTCCTACGGGCGACGGCATTACTCAGTCTCCATATACAATCCACGGGCAACCACAAACAAAAAAAAACACACACGACATGAAGTGAAATTCTGGAGAAGGAGAAAGTGGCTGCCGCGACGCGGTAGCGTAATTAACTGCAGGGGCTTGCGCCTGCAGGGAAGAGTGTCTCCACAATCAAAAACCCCTCAAACGAGGAGGAATCTGACAAAGTCTGCTACATCGGCCGCATCCGTCTAAACCTCCGATACACGGTGCCATAAATCAACTTGGCATCTTCGGAGAGGTAGAAGGGTAAAACCATATAGTATATGTCCCGAATCTCAGGCAAGACGCCCTCACGTCGTCTCCGCCGCCATTCGGTGGGGAACAGTTACATCAATCCCTGTATACAATCCAGGGGCACAAACATAGAAGGAATCACACTCCTCCTCACCAGGTTTCATCAAAAGAAGAGGCCAAGTCTCGAAGGGCCACAAGTAGCCTAGAGATCTTCTCAACATTCGTATCGTTGCGGCAAATACAATCTCGAGCAAAGCGGAACAGCGGCAATTCCCAGTTCTATGACTCGGTGGTGTACAGATCACCGAAAGTCAAATCCCAACTCCGTGAAATGCGGATACAATCAACAAAATTCCTGGTCACGTGGAACGCGGATAACGTCACTCTTTGACCCCGTGGAAAACGTCCAGAGCGGAGCCTGGTCCTCACAGAACACGGCAGTGAACCCATGGGAAGCATCCAGAGCAAAATTCCTGATCACGTGGAACGCGGACAATGTCACTCTTTGACCCCGTGGAAAACGTCCAGAGCGGAGCCTGGTCCTCGCCGAACACGGCAATAAACCCGTGGGAAGCATCCAGAGCAAAATTCCTGGTCACGTGGAACGCGGATAACGCCACTCTTTGACCCCGTGGAAAACGTCCAGAGCGGAGCCTAGTCCTTGCCAAGCACGGCAATGAACCCGTGTGAAGCATTTAGTGCAAAATTCCTGGTCACGTGGAATGCGGATAACGTCATTCTTTGACCCCGTGGAAAACGTCCAGAGCGGAGCCTGGTCCTCGCATAACACGGCAGTGAACCCGTAGGAAGTATCCAGAGCAAAATTCCTGGTCACGTGGAACGCGGATAATGTCACTCTTTGACCCCGTGGAAAACATCCAGAGCGGATCCTGGTCCTCGCAGAGCACGGCAGTGAACCCGTGTGAAGTATCCAGAGCGGAGCCTAGTCCCCGCCAAGCACGGCAGTGAACCCGTGTGAAGCATCTAGTCCAAAATTGCTGGTCACGTGGAACGCGGATAACGTCACTCTTTGACCCCGTGGAAAACGTCTAGAGCGGAGTCTGGTCCTCGCAGAACACGGCAGTGAGCCCGTGGGAAGCATCCAGAGCAAAATTACTGGTCACGTGGAACGCGGATAACGTCACTCTTTGACCCCATGGAAAACGTCCAGAGCGGAGCCTAGTCCTCGCCGAACACGGCAGTGAACCCGTGTGAAGCATCTAGAGCAAAATTCCTGGTCACGTGGAACGCGGATAACGTCACTCTTTGACCCCATGGAAAACGTCTAGAGCGGAGCCTAGTCCTCGCCAAGCACGGCAGTGAACCCGTGTGAAGCATCTAGTGCAAAATTCCTGGTCACGTGGAACGAGGATAACGTCACTCTTTGACCCCGTGGAAAACGTCCAGAGCGGAGCCTGGTCCTCGCAGAACACGGCAGTGAACCTGTGGGAAGCATCTAGAGCAAAATTCCTGGTCACGTGGAACACGGATAACGTCACTCTTTGACCCCGTGGAAAACGTCCAGAGCGGATCCTGGTCCTCGCAGAGCACGGCAGTGAACCCGTGTGAAGCATCCAGAGCGGAGCCTAGTCCTCGCCAAGCACGGCAGTGAACCCGTGTGAAGCATCTAGTGCAAAATTCCTGGTCACGTGGAACGCGGATAACGTCACTCTTTGACCCCGTGGAAAACGTCCAGTGAGGAGCCTGGTCCTCGCAGAACACGACAGTGAACCCGTGGGAAGCATCCAGAGCAAAATTCCTGGTCAAGTGGAATGAGGATAATGTCACTCTTTGATCCCGTGGAAAACGTCCAGAGCGGATCCTGGTCCTCGCAGAGCACGGCAGTGAACCCGTGTGAAGCATCCAGAGCGGAGCCTAGTCCTTGCCGAACACGGCAGTGAACCCGTGTGAAGCATCTAGAGAAAAAATCTTGGTTACGTGGAACGCGGATAACGTCACTCTTTGACCCCGCGGAAAACGCCCAGAGCGGATCCTGGTCCTCGCCGAACACGGCAGTGAACTCGTGTGAAGCATCCAGAGCAAACATCGGACTGTGGAGTCCTTAAAATCCACGGACTATGATGTCCTTAACCTCGACCGTAATGTCTTAAAACTAACGATCAACCACCATGATTCTAGACTGAATTTACCTTGGTTCGAGGGTACATCTCTTCACTCCTTTGATATTCGTCGTTGTAATTCCTCAACGTCTTCAAAGAGGTGACGGGTCCCGGTAACCACACATCGGACTGTGGAGTCCTTAAATCCACGGACTATGATATCCTTAACCTTGACCGCGATGTCTTAAAACTAACATTAGTTAAATCCACGGACTATGATGTCCTTAACCTTGACCGCGATGTCTTAAAACTAACATTGGACTATGGAGTCCTTAAATCCACGGACTATGATGTCCTTAATCTTAACCGTGATGTCTTAAAACTAAACATTGGACCGTGGAGTCCTTAAATCCACGGACTATGATGTCCTTAACCTTGACCGTGATGTCTTAAAACTAACATTGGACTGTGGAGTCCTTAAATCCACGGACTATGATGTCCTTAACCTTGACCGTGATGTCTTAAAACTAACATTGGACTGTGGAGTCCTTAAACCCACGGACTATGATGTCCTTAATCTTGACCGTGATGTCTTAAAACTAACATTAGACTGTGGAGTCCTTAAACCCATGGACTATGAGGTCCTTAACCTCGACCGCGATACCCTGGAAAACTTCCCAAAGCAACCCCTGATCCCGTGAAATACGGATAAGGGCAACCGCACCCAGCACTTGCGGGTCCTCACCACTGGTAAGGAAGAAAACTTACTTTTGAGATCCTTACGACTCTCAAGGGAAAACCCGCTTAAGAATCCTCACGATTCTTAACAAGAACTTACACCTACG
The DNA here is from genome assembly GCA_030015575.1 of Agapanthus africanus. NCBI lineage: Eukaryota > Viridiplantae > Streptophyta > Magnoliopsida > Asparagales > Amaryllidaceae > Agapanthus > Agapanthus africanus. The sequence goes on along the minus strand of CM057338.1, from coordinate 940,768,900 downwards.
GGATCCTCTCGACCTGTAGGGAGAAAAACTCTTTATGAGACCCTCACGGCTCATAAAGCTCAAAAGTCTTAGGAGGCAGATCTTAACCCTGAATCCTAAGCCATCGCTGCCCTGCAAAGAGACCAAGATAAATTGTCCGCAGAACACATTCGATGAAAAGAGACACACCATTGAGAAGAAAAATATGTCTTTATTCATAAACCAAAATGGATACAGAGTACAATTCATGAAAAAACAAAAAGAAGATACTCTCATTCGGGAGTATGTACAAAAAGAAAGGAAAAGATACAAGTCTTCATGCCGGCGGGCGATTTAGCAATTTTACTAGCTCATCCTTCTTTTGCTGAGTCACGGCTTCATGATTCAGGATTGCCAGAAGACGGGCCTCCACCTGAGCCTGCTGGGCCTGATACGAGGCAAGCCGGCCTTCGAGCTCCTTTTCGGTGGCCTTGTGAGCCTCAACCCTTTCGCGGGTGAACATGCAGCTTTATCAAGAGCCACCACCTCTCTGATGGACTCTTGAAGTACCCGCCAGAGTTCATACGCTTTATTGGTTTTGGCTGTGAGGCTGGTTTGAAGCTCGCTCAATGCCTTAGAGGCCAGCTCCCTTTCCGAGAATTTGCGGCCGAGTCTCTTCTCACATGATGCCATGTTTGCCGCGCACCGCGCTATCAGCCCCCGCAAGTCCGCCTTTGCAGCCACGGCCTCCGAGGAAAGGCAGGAACACTCAAGGGCGTGCAAGCAAGCCTCCACCTGCCGACAGAACTCCACCCAGACTCGCACCACCTCTTCGCTATGGTAGGTGGCAAGAAAAGGAAGAGAACCGTTAGCTTCGGCGGCAAATGCTTCAGCTGTGGTCGCGCTGCCAGCGCGAAGCTCCTCGATCAAAGACGACAAGGAGACAAGGTTTAATTGGGCCAAGCGCTCTGAGGCTCGCACAGCATATGGGCCGGGCGGCATGGCAATGCGCGAGTCCAGCGCTATGGGGGCTGGCAAGGCTGTTCAGATTTGAAAAATGTCAGTAAAACTCTTAAGCAAAGGAACAAGTGGGACTATATTGAAATGCCACTTACCCACGGACATGGAAGTAGGAGCCGAAGGTTCCCCTGGCCCTTCGAGGACCTCGACCTCGTCATCGGCCTCCAAAACTGTAGAGAACATCAATGTCAATACGCAAAATAACAGCGATACTATAAGAAATGGCGAACGACACTAACCTTGTCCAGATGAGAGGACGATGCATTGAGGGGAGATTGCCTGCGGAGCTGCCATCTCCAATAGACGCTGAAACGATTGCCGGGGAGACAAATCAGCGATAGAGGCCGCCAGCCCGCGCAATTCTGGAAAAACAAAAGAGTTCAGACAACAGAAAGATTTCTAATTTAAAATGTAGAAAGGTTACCTTTAACACTCCTCCCATTCTGAGTCGGGGGGATGGCGGCTTCAACGGCCTCCGCCGTGATCTCCGGCTCCAGCAAAGGGAGGGTAGTCCCGACTACCTCTCCTCCAGCCTCTGGGCCGCCCTCAGGAAGAGTCGTTGGGACGACAACCCCCAAAAAAGCTTCTACCAAAGGAGCAAGCGCTCCGTGATCAGGAACCGCCACTGGAGGCTCTGTAGCAAGAGGAACAGCCTCGTCAGCCCCCTCCACATCGAGCAAGGCTGCATCGAGAATGTCAACGGGCTTTAGCTTCAACAAGCCCGTAGGGACCTCCCCCATCGCCGAGGACTCTGCACAATCCACACAAGAATAAGAGTACATATATACGGGAATAAACAATCTGAAAAACTGCAAAGTATAAAAAATATACCAATGCGCAGGGAAGCCTTCAATATGGCTTCTTCAAGCCGATGCTCCTTCTCAAGGAGGCGTGCTCGCCGGGGTTCGAGGGTGGACTCGTGGCCGCCGGTCCATAAGGAAAGCGCGTCCGCAGCATCCTCCGAAGCGTCCTGCATCAGCGCCCTTTCTCCCCACTCCTCCAAAGGGCCAATAAACTGCCGCCGGATCCATGAGGGGTCTTCATAGAAGATTACGGCAGGATAAGCTTTCTTAGGAACCCTTGCGTTCTGAGACTCATCTTTAGAACGCCGTATGGCCTCAGCCAACTGTGTGGCTTCCTCGGCGGCCGAACTCGGGAAAAGTAGTCCAGCATCTGATTCTTGCAGGGCCAACGGTTTATCCTCAAGAATGAGCTCAGACTCTGTTAAAGAGTCGAGCAAGTTAGTAGCAACCTTCTTTCGACGCTTGGACCCAGAGCCGGTTGCCGAGGATGACCGCTTCCTTCCCCGTGAAGCCTTAGTGCGGCGTCGGCCCACGTCGCCCTCAACACCCTCATCCCTGTCACCCTCACCCGGTGCCACAATCGAGGATGACGCCGCTATTGTCGATGCCGTAGGGGGCGGTGCTGCCTCGGGTGGTGGCGCTGTTACCGGAGCCCGTTTATCCCGCGACCGAGTACCCAGGGGCATACCAGCTGTTGGGGTAAGATCCACTCCCGACTCTCCTGGAATAAGCGCGGTGCCGGTATCCCTCAGAGGAAAGCGGACCGGGGCGCGCGGTCGCAGCGTAGCTCCCGTGGCCAGAACCTGAGTAGGGGAACCATGGCCAAGAAGTACCCTTCTTTCCTCAATAATAATCGAGTTGACCCAATGGAGATACCGGCCCGTGAACGACCCCACGCATCGGGGCATGTAATCACCATCGGGGATCATGAACTGGGAACCGGTGTTCTATTGGAGATAGTTCCTTCAGAGTCAATTATTGGATCACAGTCACGTGATTGCAATAATTGAGGGAGGACCTATCCCGGTAGGATAGCCTTACTCAAGATGATAGTATGCTATCTGGTTTATCTTTATCATCGTGTACTCCTTTAGGTGACCTGACAGGTCGCTATTACACGTTGATAGAGCCCCTAGGATTCTTGCTTGACTGCCAGCAGTATGAGGGCGATCATATACGTGGGAGCTGGTAGTCTATAAGCACATCCTTAAAAGGTCCCTAGTCATGGGAGTTTCGAGACAGGGTATCGATTCTCCAGAGTAGGCTAGTGTATACAGTCGAGACCCCGAAGAGGGGCGGTGGCCGGTCTCACAAGCCACTGGTGTCAGTTGGTTCACCTAAGATGTATACAGGTGCTCATTGGGTTATGAGTATACCGGACAGGACTCGCCGGGAACCTGCTAGTTGGGATTATACCAGACGTCAGATAACAGTTCCCTGGTGACATGTGTACAGGTTAGTTCATCGACCTGAGGATCGTCATTTGTCTCGTGTGAGTTCCCACTGTACTTTGATTACTACCCTACCACGCTCAAAGGAGACGTGCAAATAGGTTTTAGTTGGGTACAGTCCCGAGCCACATGGAGGCAGTGAGCGGATCTTCAGGGGTTCGTCTTTCCCGGTATTGGGGGTGAGGTCGCGCTGTGTTTAGAAGAGCCATTACACGAAGCCCTCGGCCGAGGCAGGAGATTTACTGGTAGGTATTCCAGTAGTATCTCAGGGTGTTCTGGGCTACACTCCGACACGACTTGTACCGATTTTGGGGGTCTGACTTTTACCAACCCCCTAGGCCCGTCATGCGATGTTCATAGACGAACGGACCGGACTGTACGGATATTGTCACTGACAGGCTCAGTAAGGTGTCAGGATGAGTTCGCTCATCGACGTCCCTTTTGGTCAATAGCTGGTAGCCCGTTACGTATGGCTAATACCTCTGACGTGCTAGTGGTTAAATCCACAGCCATAATATTGACGAGTCTTTAGAGTCCCCCACACATAGTTACTCAAGTTTCGGACGAAACGCTGTAGAGGCCGTATGGAGATATGGCAGGGTTCGATCAGATACGTGCGGTATTGCACGGATCATGATCGGACGGAAAATACTAGCGGGCTTTGGTTTAAGCCGGATCCTAGTATTGCACAGTGTAGATTTTGTCTCATTGCATTTGTATTTCAGTCGGAATACAAATGCGGGTATGTATATACAGTAGCGGGGTTTTCCTGTAATTTATTACGGGATCAGTTTTTTTGGAGTTGCCAGTTTGCTTTCCGTTTCGGCCATATTTCTTTGTATCTTTCATTGGCCGAAGATTGGTGGAGGAGGGTTTATTTGCATTTATGCAAATAAGCATTTTGGAGGGTTGTTTTTGCATATTGTTGTTCATGATGGTTTAGCCTCCATTGACTTCTTGACTTCATCATGGCTTGACTTTTGTGTGTGATGATGGAGGGTCATGATAATGGGTTTGAGTGTTGGATTTACTTGTGATCTTTTCTTCACATCATTACCTTTCTCTCTCTTTCTTGCATAATGAGATACCCACCCTTTGGACTTTTTGGCTCACTCATTCTTTTGATACACACTCACTCTCTCCTCTCATTCCCTCATGAGCATGGACGGCCAAGCAAGGGGAGGGCTGTCCAAAATTTGCATGTGGGAATTTTGTTCTTTTGATGCTACAAAATTCCCAAGTTCCTCTACAAAAGTTCATATATCATTTCCTCCACCAAAAAGGTAACTCCATACAAACCCCGAATGTGACATGAGTTCTACTGTCCACCTACAGCAACCTTGGGCACGTCGGCTCGCCAACTTCGTGCCCGATTTGCCTCAGTCAAGAGGTGGGAGCCCGTAAAAGAAGAAGGCGACGTGGTGCCCTTCCGGCGAGGAGGTGAAGACCGGAGATTCCGCGGGAAATCGGGACGACGACGAGAAGACCGGAGGATACGGATCACTCGGTATATCTCTCTACTCATTCTTTAGTTAGCTAGGACTAGATTAATGGCCCGATCTGGGTTTATAGTGGGCGGTGGTGCCGGTATAACAGTTAAAGTAAATCATCGCTTCCGCATTTTGGCCTCGGAAAGACGGCCGGGGCGCCGCCGTGCACTTACACTGGTATCAGAGCCTCGCCATTAACCTAGTCTAGCTTTGTCTAATGTGTTTACATTTCTGATCGAACAAAATTCCAAAAACCGCATTTTCGAATAGCATCAGTTTCTGTCAAAATATTTTTGGCTCCAAAAATTTTTCAGTACATTGCAGAATTATATGCAGGGAATTTTAAGCATTCTGGGAAAATTTGGTCATGTGATGTCACCTTATCACCGCGGAACCGCGGCCAAACCCACGCATTGGCCGCCGTTCTGCCGCAGTATAGACTGTTCACTGTGCCAAAATTTTCCAGAGAGCTTCTGAGTTCAAAATGGGGGTTTTGGAATGTTATTTTTTGGGCCCAGATTTCTCTGAGTGCTACAGTAGTGCTTAGGGCCCACTTGGTAATCTTTGATCGATCGAATATTTTAAACACATTAGTTCACAGTATTTACATTATATCTGCGACTGTGAATGTCACTCGATCGGTAAATCCTGTCTAACTGCTATAGCCCGGTTAGACGGATTTACGAACGTGACATTCACGTTGATGTTCTGTGTTGTGCTGTGATGTTGCGGATTGGTCGTGGGGGATAGCCTGGATGCAATGCTAGTACAGTTTTTTGTTGTATTATGTACATTTGATATTGCGGGGCGAGCGTCCGACATGTGGACTGCCGTCACTGCCTGTTTGTATATTATTCTTTTGGGGCACGACCAGGTTGCGGTCGATGTACCCGTTGTATGTATATTTTACTTTCTGTACTAGGATTACCCCGCGGAGGGGTGCACGGATAGCTGGATTCTAGAGGGCAACGGGCCTGCATCTCATGGCATTGAGACGGAGGGGACCTTACTCTAGAATTGGCGGGCTATTCGCCGCACTCGTAGGGGGTACAGGTTGACCCAGGAGGGGTGCCCAAGTTACCGGATTCCATGAAGTGCTGGGTGGTCCATTCACGTTGCTGAAGGGGGCTGCCTCGCTTCAGGTTTTGGCGGGTAATTTGCCGCGCCCGTAGGGGTCTAGGTTTTCATTGCACAGGCTATCCACACGACCAGGGGAACGTCGGGTTTCAGTAGCGGCTCTGTGAAACCCGGGGATCCCAGATATCTGTATTGTTCTGTGATGCTGTACATTTCTGTGATGTTACATTTTATCACGCCTTGAGCGAAAATTATATATTGATATATATTTACTAGTAGATGTTGTATATGTTTTGTATCCGCGCTAGTCCAGTCCCCACTCTGTCGTTAGTTAACTAACCTAACGGGTAATGACGGGACCCAGTGGCGAATGCGGATGGCATATACGTACGTCATTATTTTCGTTCTTTATTGGTGTGATCAATTGATGGGACTGCATTGATTCGGATCAATGCAAGTTAAAAACAAACCTATTCTGATGTTGTTGGAACAATTTTTTCAAAAAGCTGTTATTGCAAGGGCGTGCTCTTTTGTTTTGCACAGTGGTATTCGGTTATGAATATCCAGCACCTCAGTCGACGAGGCAAGGGCCGAGATCCCTTCACCGGGAGTGACCCCTTGGACAGAAGTTTGCGTCAGGGCAATAACTTCACTATAGTCGTTTACTTTTGCTTTGCATCGTGGTATTCAGTTGGAATATCCTGCACCTCATTCTACGGGGAAAGAGCCGAGATCCCTTCACCGGGAGTGACCTCTTTAGCAAAGGTTTTCGTCACTATATTTTTAAAAGCTATCCGGTTCCTTCAACGATATCAAGTTCATTACGTTAAAGGTTTTCGCCAGAAACCATTCGTAGCCCTCCGTCGTTTCATATGGATAGCCAATAGTATTCAAGCTGTGTTTGTTGGCCATAGTCAAGGCACAGTGTTTGGTAGCTATTGGGTGTTCATATGTAGCATAGATAGATGCGTTGGTTTGGGACAGTCGTATAGCCTTGTTGGCCCGAGTCAAGGGCTTGTACGGGTGGGTTCAAATTAACCTGGACAATGACGGGTAGAACTTGACATGTGACTTATGATTTGTTGGCCTTAGTCAAGGTCATAAGAGCATGGGGCAAAAATCACATCGGGAGTTTCTAAAGAAACTGAAACTTGCCAGATATGCGCATACCTTCTGGAGTGTGATAGCGTGAGTGGATTCCGTCACGTTATCATGCGATGATAGTTAGATCCCGATTCCCACTGATGAGTTGGTTTACTCCTCGGGTGATCCCGACTAATTCTTCTTTCAGGTTTGGAGGAGAATTTGACGGTACAGTGGGAGGTTTCCTGATTAGATAAATTGGTAACCATTCTGATCTAGGTTAGAGTGCACGCTGAGTGTTTCTTTTCTCTCTCTCTTTGGCAGCGACCATTGACCCGACCTTAGACTATGACTCAGTGACCAAGTTGACCGAAACTTCTTAAACACTGGCTTTTGGATTGTCAGGGTTGCAAACCTCATTGCCACTCCTACTTTTACCCTTTTCTCCAGGACACCCCGTATTACTACGAATGTCCACTTCCATTGGACAAAACCATCGTATGGTTATATACGAACTCGAAGGGATTTATTCGAGGATGGTTTCAGGTTCTGGAGAAAACGAATAGGACTATTCAGTTGTCTTTTCCTCTTACCTTCTCTCAGGTTACGAGTGCCCCTTAGATTAGGGGATAGTACACCCATTACGCAAATTGGACAATCTTCTTCCAAACCATAGGCAGGTGCCGACCGGTAGGGAATGAAGAAACCCAATTAGCCTAAACGGTGTACAGAAGGTATTAAGTTAAGACAAAGAAAGGGATTGGAAGGAGGGCAAAGTAAATTGCGACTGATATTCACGACCAAACCAAATATTTCATTACCACTCCCACTTCACCTTTGTATTTCTCCAGGACACTCCGTATCACTACGAAGATCCACAGTTTATTGGATACTCCATCGTATGGTTATATACGAACTCGAAAGGAACTTGTTCCAGTTCGGAGATGGATTCTGGTTCAGGAGAAATAGGAATAAGGTTTATTCGGTTGTCTTTTATCTTCACCTTCTCTCGCATTGCGAGTGTTTCTAGGATTAGGGCAGTACACCCATTATGCTTATTGGATAGTCTTCTTTCAAACCATAGGCTGGTGCCGAACGGTAGGGAAGGAAGAAAACCATTTGGCCTAAAGGGGTGTACAGAAGGTAATGACTAAAGACATATAAAGGGATTTGGAGAGGTGGCAAAGAAATATACGGTTATAGTTGTGAATCTGGATAATGGAAGAGGCATTACTAGGAATACCAGAATACCCCATCGAAACATTTCAATGTTTCAGTTTCACTGTGTACTGTTAAAAGAAAACTGATTTCCCAATTAGACACTTGCTCCAGGGTATGTATTTACCAGGTTTGATTCTCACATCTGTATGGTTTTACAGATGATGAGTGGGAGTAAGTTATTGGGAATTAGGTGATCATCCTCATTATATCGGAATTCGTTGTAATTGGTGATATTTGAGGAAGTCACCAAGGTTGTTTGCCGGACGGCAAATATTTGGTTTTGAATATCCGCAGTTATGCACCAATTTCAAATTGATATATCTGTACGTCTATTTTTATAGAGTGAGATATACCTTTTTGAAATTATGTCTATGACATTTACCTATATCAGTGGATGGTTAGGTAAGGAGCATTAAACAGCAGTGTAATTCTTCTTAACCAAAGGTACAGTTTTCAACCTACGACACACAGGGATTGAGTTATCAGACTCAAGGGACTTATACAGAGTATTGTATGTTGTCCAGTGTCCATTAGGACAGAGGGGTTGGTTCTCGTACTATATTCGGTTTACTTATGACTTCTCTAGTTTTTAGACAGGTGTTTCATAGAAACGCAAGGTCCGAATTTTGAGAAGTTATAGGTATATGAATAAAGTAGAGAACCAGGTGTTGTAAGTATCGGGATTTTTCAAGGTGATCGAAGATATAGATACTTGTGTGTGGTATTCAGTTGATAGTAATGATTAAGAGAACTTGCTTCTCTTTCAGGTTGCTCATAAGTGGAAGTATTCCTAAATTGAGTAACGCTGATCGGCCTCTTTCCATTTAGTTGACATGCACTGGAGACAGATGCATGATTTGAATCTGGTTCAATTAAATCAGTGCTTCTGTTTCTGTATAGGATATAGAACAGTTCATATCTTAACGATGTTAAGGCACGGGGAGTTGTCCGGCTTATGATTAAAACCAGACACTGGACAACTCAAGGCACGTTTCTGTAATGGCTGTTTGTGGGTTGACCCAGGCTATGACGAGGGTTAACATTCTACCATCTGGAAGATCAATAGTGATATTGTTCTTGACTCGCCATAGTTTTAACAAAAATGGATTTTTTCAGAAAAACAGTAGTGGGAGTATGGTAGAACTGGAAGTGATTCCAGAACCACAAACAATTACTGAAGATTTGATAGGAACCTAAACATTCAATCTAGTTTGACATTCCATTGGTCACTCCACAGATAAGGTGGGTAACCTCAGGCACCCGAGAGGTACTCCAGTAGCCTCAAGGACGGTAGCAGGGAGGTTCTTATTTACCCAGATTTTCCATTGCTGTTGTTCCAGACTATGAGACCCGGTAGGAGGATGAGTATAGCGTCGTTCTGAACTGGCTTCAGAAGTGTACGTCTATATGACTCTGCCGCAGAGTTGTCGTAGTCAGTGGGAGCAGCGGAAGCATGGTGGACAAGTGGCTTATGTCTATTTATAGACTAAAGCAGATGTGGCGGAGATAGATCATCTATTTCTGATATGACAGTCATAGGTTTGACTTCATCAGAATAGGGGATGGATCTGGTAAGAAGGTAGTAGGGTGTGATGTCCTGGTATTTGGATGACATACACAGAGTAGGAAGTGATATTCCTATACTACGATCGGTTATACTTTGGTTGTCACACAGTAGTTTCTCCATAAAGGGACTTGGATATTATATCAGACATTCTGGTTACTGGATCTATGGTTTTAGATCTAGATTTGGGTGGTTTCCCAATCAGGGTACTTAGACAGCATTCTAGAGGTGCTTTAGAATGGACGACTCCAGGCATGGTGGTGTACCTGCAGGTGATGGAGTCACCCTCTCTAAATGTGTCTTACAGACTAAAGGGGAGAGGGATGTGCATGATTGGCAGATCACTTGCTTAGGCAATTGAGTCAATCATGAGATGTCAAGTACCACACCAGATGTTGTTTTTGCAGTAGGTGCAATAAGTTGATATTGATCCAATCCTGGAGAAACAATCGGAAGCAGTTTTAGAACATAAGTGGATGTTCTAGGGATATGATAACGACAGCCTCGTTCAGGAAACAGTTATCATTCTAGGCTTCCAAGGTGACATGGACGACAGGGTGGCCGTCAGAGTTATAGTTTTCCCTCTGACGAGGGGCAGTATTTTGGATAGGTGATCCAAGCAGATACTAAGGGAGGCATGACGCAGAATACTGATTAAGTTCAGTTGACGATACAGTCTAAGAAGTTTGGATTTGGAGTTCATTTATGAGCTAAGTCCCATCAGACATCCAAACATATTCTAAGATAGGTATTGCTCATTTCGAGAGATGGTTTTGTCCGCAAACTTGAGATATAGAGAGACATAGAAAGAAACATCAAAGCGGATCCACTCGCTGAGGCTATTCCTCGAACGCAATAGTTTCGCAAACGGGATTTGTGAGACTGACTAGTAGAGGAGTTGGGTGTTCGGTATCACACGAGCTGTGAGTATGCGACATCGCAATAATTAGCCTTGAGTGCAAGTGGGAGATTGTTGGAGATAGTGCCCTCAGAATCAATTATTGGATCACAGGCACGTGATTGCAATGATTGAGGAAGGACCTATCCCGGTAGGACAGTCTTACTCAAGATGATAGTATGCTATCTGGTTTATCTTTATCATCGTGTACTGCTTTAGGTGACCTGACAGGTCGCTATTACACGTTGATAGAGCCCCTAGGATTCTTGCTTGACTGCCAGCAGTATGAGGGCGATCATATACGTGGGAGCTGGTAGTCTATAAGCACATCCTTAAAAGGTCACTAGTCGTGGGAGTTTCAAGACAGGGCATCGATTCTCCAGAGTAGACTAGTGTATACAGTCGAGACCCCGAAGAGGGGCGGTGGCCGGTCTCACAAGCCACTGGTGTCAGTTGGTTCACCTAAGATGTATACAGGTGCTCATTGGGTTATGAGTACACCGGACAGGACTCGCTGGGAACCTGCCAGTTGGGATTATACCAGACGTCAGATAGCAGTTCCCTGGTGACATGTGTACAGGTTAGTTCATCGACCTGAGGATCGTCATTTGTCTCGTGTGAGTTCCCACTGTACTTTGATTACTACCCTACCATGCTCAAAGGAGACGTGCAAACATGTTTTAGTTGGGTACAGTCCTGAGGCACATGGAGGCAGTGAGCGGATCTTCAGGGGTTCGTCTCTCCCGGTATTGGGGGTGTGGTCGCGCTGTGTCTAGGAGAGCCATTACATGAAGCCCTCGGCCGAGGCAGGAGATTTACTGGTAGGTATTCCAGTAGTATCTCAGGGTGTTCTGGGCTACACTCCGACACGACTTGTACCGCTTTTGGGGGTCTGACTTTTACCAACCCCCTAGGCCCGCCATGTGATGCTTATAGACGAACGGACCAGACTGTACGGATATTGTCGCTGACAGGCTCAGTAGGGTGTCAGGATGAGTTCGCTCATCGACGTCCCTTTTGGTCAATAGCTGGTAGCCCATTACGTATAGCTAATATTTCTGACGTGCTAGTGGTTAAATCCACAGCCATAGTATTGACGAGTCTTTAGAGTCCCCCACACATAGTTACTCAAGTTTCGGGCGAAACGCTGTAGAGGCCGTATGGAGATATGACAGGGTTCGATTAGATACGTGCGGTATTGCACGGATCATGATCGGACGGAAAATACTAGCGGGCTTTGGTTTAAGCCGGATCCTAGTATTGCACAGTGTAGATTTTGTCTCATTGCATTTGTATTTCGGTCGGAATACAAATCCGGGTATGTATATACAGTAGCGGGGTTTTCCTGTAATTTATTACGAGATCAGTTTTTTGGAGTTGCCATTTTGCTTTCCGTTTCGGCCATATTTCTTTGTATCTTTCATTGGCCGAAGATTGGTGGAGGAGGGCTTATTTGCATTTATGCAAATAAGCATTTTGGAGGGTTGTTTTTGCATATTGTTGTTCATGATGGTTTAGCCTCCATTGACTTCTTGACTTCATCATGGCTTGACTTTTGTGTGTGATGATGGAGGGTCATGATGATGGGATTGAGTGTTGGATTTACTTGTGATCTTTTCCTCACATCATTACCTTTCTCTCTCTTTCTTGCATAATGAGATACCCCCCCTTTGGACTTTTTGGTTCACTCATTCTTTTGATACACACTCACTCTCTCCTCTCATTCCCTCATGAGCATGGCCGGCCAAGCAAGGGGAGGGCTGTCCAAAATTTGCATGTGGGAATTTTGTTCTTTTGATGCTGCAAAATTCCCAAGTTCCTCTACACCTCCACCAAAAAGGTAACTCCATACAAACCCCGAATGAGACATGAGTTCTACTGTCAACCTACAGCAACCTGGGGCACGTCGGCTCGCCAACTTCGTGCCCGAGTTACCTCGGTCAAGAGGTGGGAGCCCGTAAAAGAAGCAGGCGACGTGGTGCCCTTCCGGCGAGGAGGTGAAGACCGGAGATTCTGCGGGAGATCGGGACGACGACGAGAAGACCGGAGGACACGGATCGCTCGATATATCTCTCTACTCGTTCTTTAGTTAGCTAGGACTAGATTAATGGCCCGATCCGGGTTTATAGTGCGCGGTGGTGCCGGTATAACAGTTAAAGTAAATCATCGCTTCCGCATTTTGGCCTCGGAAAGACGGCCGGGGCGCCGCCATGCACTTACACGTTCAGCCTCACAAAGTGATGGGCGGCATCTCGAACGGCCTCGAGCGAAGGAACCGGCGCGACTATGAAAGCCTCAAACGGGACGCCCTGATCGTAGCCAAACTACCGGCCAAAGCGATGCGGATTGTACCGCATAAAGAGGGCCGCGCTATCCTGACGGAATACCAGGTAACCCGGTCTGATTGCGTATAAGCGCGCGGCCTCCCGGGGCTTCAAAGAGGGCGCGTTATCTATTGACCGGTCCCAAAGCGGCTGGGCTGAATCCGCGGAAGAAGATAAGACCCGATCATTAAAAACCAATCCGCCAGCAGTAGCATAAGGAGAAATCAACGCCCGAATAGCCCCGAATTGAGTCGGGTCAGCGGCAGAAACATCCACCAATCGCATAAGCCGCGGGAAGGTATAGGCGTCGTAGAATGCGGGCCTTTGATGCATAGCGAAAGCACCCAAGATGTGCATTTCGATCCAAGACGTAAAGTAGTGAAGCGAGAAATTTACCACATCTATGCCAGGGGTGGAAGTATTAGCTGCAGCGCCCAACCCGTGATAGAGATGCGCCAATGCCGGGATGCCAATGGCCAGTCACGTTCCCTCAGCCATACGGTGAGCCGGATAGATGACCGAAACTCTCATAAAGCGGCGATGCATAGGGATGACAAACCAGCTGAGCCAGACACTAATAAACCCAACGAAGAACGTCTCCTCATCCATGCCGGGAGCTGCAATGGATTCGAAAGACGTCGGCAACATTATGGGGATGTAGTACCGCGGTAGATCCGATTCATTGGTCGGCAGATTATTCGGACCAAACCCAAAGGGGTCTTTAATATTTGCGAACTTCGGAGCTGTCTTCGACAAGACGCCCTCACAAAGGAAACAGGCAATGAAGCTCTTAAAAGTAACGCCCTGCTCCTCAGATTCGGTGAACAATCGATCAAAGATACCTAGCACCTTAATCAAGCTGGGACGCTTGTGGCGGACAGCGTTCTCAGCAGACAAGCCGTCAAGCGGTGCGGACTCGGATTCAAAGACGTATTCATCAGAGGGCAACAACTCCTCATAAAGTGTCCCTCGAATTGGCAGCCCCGAGATCTCATAAAATTCCCCCAAAGAGATCGAAACCTCTCTGTCCCCCAGAAGAAAAGTGTTGGTGGGGAGATTCCATTGATTCAAGAACGCCTTAACCCACCGGACATGCGGGGATTGATAATGGAAGAGTGACGCATATATTGCCTGGTAAAGCCCGACCTTCTGCAGCCGCGCATGATGGGTAGCAAGGATATAGAGAGCCCAGAGGAGGTAGCCCGTGGAGTGTCGAGGAGTGAGCCCTATCTTATAAATCTGTCCCCATGGGTGGGCCTCACCCTGGCAAATGCGTCGCCCCAGGATATCTATTGCTGGGATCGGATGGTTCGGGATACCGGTTGTCGAAGGCTCGAGCCGTCCCGTTGGAGTCCAATTTGGCATCTCCACAGCGAAAACCGTCCTCGGAGGGTCCATCGGCAAGAACGGGAAAGTGGGCTCTGTCGGCACTTCACAGAGGAAACTCCGGCGACCCCGGATGATATGGCTGTACCAAGTTCCCCATAGAAGTAAGCTAGTACAGTTCGGGTCATGAGCCCGGATCATAGCCATCGCTTCCTCGTCGGATGGTGATTGAGAAAAGCGGCCTCCGAGCGAGTGAAAGGAAAGCATGGAACAGAAGCCATCGCACCTGAAACAAAGAAAGGAAAACTGTCAAAAGTGAAGCCAGGAATATATATATATATGTATATATATATGAGCATAAATATATGAAGACAGTTGAAGAAAGTGACAGAGAACTTGTTTGGTAGGACCATTAGTTACAAAACATGTGGGTCCCACGAAATCAAGATGACGGCTGGCTAATGATGAGACACAGCAATCATAATGAGACAAAGAGGATATTCTAATTAAATAAACAGTGGACTTCAAATGACCCTACACACTCCCCTAAGAGAAATCCACCTTGGACTCTGCAACAAATCAAACAGAATCAAGGGAATTAAATTCCCATAAAAGGCACCATTGCAAGCTTTTTCTTCATTGATTACAGAAGGACAACCCAAGGCAAGAAAACCCTAATAAGCCTCCATGGGAAGAACTGAGTTCTTCATAGGAATTAAATTCCTTGTTGAGAGAAGGGAATTAAATTCCCAGAAATTTTTTTTTGGACGGAATTAAATTCCTTGGAAAAGGCAACAGATCTCATCATCTTCCTAAAGATCAAATGAATCCTAAGAGATCTACTGTTCGAAGATTAAATAGTTTTCTATTTTTGTTGATAAACTTGGAGAAAAAATGGGTTCATGTTAAAAGGGGTGAAACCTTTGGTGTGGAGTTAAAATCCAGAGAGTTTTTGAAAAATATATATAAGGGTTCCTCGATCGTTCAAAGATCACTACCTGAAGAGATGGGTTTTCCCCGAACAGAGTTAAACTCTGAAGATTGTGGAGTAGAGAACTAAGCTCTGGAAAAGGAGAATTAAATTCTCAGAAAAAAGTTTGCAAGGAGGAAGATGAAGCAAAGTGGAGGCTCTTCTGAAAGGACATGGGCATTTATAGGATGGGATGGAAAACGTTTCATCTACCCTACTCTCAAGACAGATCCGACGGTCACAAAAGTGACAGCGTTGCACTCACGTGCAGACACGTGAGAACAACGCTGTGAGGGCATTTGTTCCCTGATTAAAAATCAGGGAAAAGCTCCAGAAGAGGCATCACGTGCCAACACGTGACCAGTGGTCACGTGTTGGCACGTGATGGTTAAGCAGGGGTCAGAGAACAGAGCGCAGAAGAAGAAAAGCCCATTCCAGGTGTCACGTGCTTACACGTGACCAGGGGTCACGTGCTCACACATGACCAACGGTCACGTGGCCACACGTGACCGGCTTTAAAAGCCTTATTCTTTAACAGAATTAAATTCTGAGGAGAGATCATTCAAATCTTTCTAAAATAGAGAAGAATTATCTGAAACCGTTGGATCAAGAATCTGAAGGTGATTAAATATCACCAATTTATGGAAAAATCTTGGACATGGAAAGATTTCCCCCTAAATCTAACCGAAATAACAAAGAGATATGTTTGGATTTTAAATCCAATGGTGAATAAAATTCACCTAATAATCTAAAGGCCCAGATTAATGATGAAGATAAATCAAATCTCTCAATAAACAAATCAAATCTTTCAATGAAAGATTCACTAAAACAGATTGATTCTTTTCCTTCTCCTATAAATAGGAGCCAAAAAAGAAGAGAGAGAGATATAGAGCCTTGGGATCTTGAAAATTCAGAAGGAATAATTTGATTCTCTGCAAAAGAAAAACCCTAGGTAAGAAAAGAGAGGCTTTAAAAGAGAATTTAATTCTCAAAAGAGTTTAATTCTTATATAAAGAAAAGAACTTAGTTCTTTCTCTGGTTGAGGATCTGCAAAGTGCACATCTTCCCATGAATTGAGAATTTAATTCTCATTGGGTTGAGATCCTGCCATGCAGATTTAAAACATAGAGGAGGAATTGAGTTTTGAGAATTTAATTCTCACAGAATTACAGGAATTTAATTCCTTTGGGATAAAATTAGGGTTTAACCCCATGTTATAGGAATTTAATTCCTTCAGAGTGGACAGAACTAGGGTTTAACCCTAATTGAGAACTTAATTCTCTCAAACTCACAGGAATTTAATTCCCTTAAAAAAAATTAGGGTTTCACCCTATGCCAGAATCTAATTCTTTACGTATATGGGGAATTTAATTCCTGCAGAAAAGAAATTAGGATTTAACCCTATCTAAGAATACAATTCTTCAGAAGAAAATAGGAATTTAATTTCTCTAAAAGTTTATTGCTAGGGTTTAACCCTTTGAAGGATTTAATTCTTAAAAGATGAACAAATCTTTAAAACATGCAAAGAACCAAAGTCACGTGCTACCATGTGACCCCTGTAAAGATCCACAGAAAAGAACTTTGAGGCAACGCCTCACGTGCCCCACGTGACCCCTTAAGGATACAAAGAAAAAAGCAAACAGAAGGTATGGGCGCCCTGACGTGCTACCACGTGACCCCTTGGAAAAGACTTTAACAGTTAAAAACCCACATTCCCATCACGTAACAGCACGTGATGCTCCAAGAGCAATTATAGGAAGTATTCAATACTTTTGGCAGAATAAAATAAGGGGAATCAGGGCGCTCTCACGTGTCCACACGTGACCCCTCTCTCCTTAGTGTTTAACACTAATTTGAAAACTTTGTTCCCGGTGTTTAACACTGATTTTCTTAGTGTTTAACACTAATTTGAAAACTTTGTTCCTAGTGTTTAACACTGATTTTCTTAGTGTTTAACACAAATTTGAAAACTTTGTTCCCAGTGTTTAACACTGATTTTCTTAATGTTTAACACTAATTTGAAAACTCTGTTTCCAGTGTTTAACACTGATTTGCTTTAGTGTTTAACACTAATTTGAAATCTCTGTTTCCAGTGTTTAACACTAATTTGCTTTAGTGTTTAACACTAATTTGAAAACCCTGTTGCTAGTATTTAACACTGATTATCTTTAAGTGTTTAACACTAACTTGCTAATCTTATTCCCAGTGTTCAACACTGTTGGTCTTTAGTGTTTAACACTAGCTTTAGCCCAATTGGCTAAGTTTCTAGAGGTAAAGCCTCTCCTTCAATGAACCAACAGAGGGCCAATATTCTAAACATGATTGGACTTAGCCCAAGCTGGCCATAAGTCCTCAATTCAAACTTAAC
This sequence comes from Agapanthus africanus, assembly GCA_030015575.1. Classification (NCBI taxonomy): domain Eukaryota; kingdom Viridiplantae; phylum Streptophyta; class Magnoliopsida; order Asparagales; family Amaryllidaceae; genus Agapanthus; species Agapanthus africanus. The sequence continues at coordinate 940,751,347 of CM057338.1, read as the reverse complement.
TGGGCTAATGGGCTCATAATATAATTAATTGGTCTTAGTTCCAAATTGGGCCAAAGATTATTTAATCTACCTTGGTTCAAGGGTACATCTCTTCACTCTTTTGATATTTGGCATTGTAATTCATCAACGTCTTCAAAGAGGTGACGGGTCCCGATGACCACATATTGAGACGGACTGTGGGGTCCTTAAACTCATGGACTATGATGTCCTTAATCTTGACCGTGATGTCTTAAAACTAATGCCGGACTGTGGAGTCCTTAAAATCCACGGACTATGATGTCCTTAACCTTGACCGGGATGTCTTAAAACTAACAAAGGACTATGATGTCCTTAACCTTGACCGTGATGTCTTAAAACTAACGTCGGACTGTGGAGTCCTTAAATCCACGGACTATGATGTCCTTAACCTTGACCGCAACGTCTTAAAACTAACATTGGACCACAATGTCCTTAAACTACCCATCGACCGCAACGTCGCTAAACTAAATAACATGGCTCTCTTAATTGCTCTCTTGTTGGATCTAAACGATCCCGTTAAGTCGATCTTAGTCTAAAACTAGACTAACGTATCCTTAACAAACGTTTAAGTTGATCTTAATCTCAAAAGAGGCTAACTTATCCTTAAACCCAAACCCCCAAACCCAAATCTAAGATAATACGGATTTGGACTAATCCACGTCCTACGGGCGACGACATAAATTAGTCTCCGTATACTGTCCACGGGCAACCACAAATAAAACAAACACCCACGACACGAAGTGAAATTCTGGAGAAGGAGAAAGTTGTTACCGCGATGCGGTAGCGTAATTAACTGCAAGGGCTTGCGCCTGCAGGGAAGAGCGTCCCCATAATTAAAAACCCCTCAGACGAGGGGGAATCTGACGAAATCTGCTACATTGGTAGCATCCGTCTACACCTCCGATACACGGTGCCATAAATCAACTTGGCATCTTCGGAGAGGTGGACGGATAAAACCTATTAGCATCTGTCCCGAATCTCAGGCAAGACGTCTGTCGCGCCGTCTTTCGGAGGGGAACACCCACCTCTTCCTGCAATAAGCCTATTTGTTCCTTATTTTTCCTAAGAACAATGGTTCATCCCAAGATTTTCACAGACCTACTATTGAGAGACCAGCTCTCATACCATAATGTCACGTCCCACCTCCAATATAGACGGTATTGTCCGCTCTGGCTGAAATCGGATAGTTTTGTTGTAACAACTCCAAATTCTGTGTACATAAAATTCATTTAAAGTTGATGTATAATTGGGGTATTTACAATTCCTGTGAATACTATAAATTTTGTTTTACTTTTGAACAGCAAGAAAGAGCTTGTAGCTCACTGGTAAGACCTTGCACTGCTGAACCAAAGCACCAGAGTTCAAATCCCATCAGCCACATATTCTTTTTATTTTAAATTGTTTTAATCTTTTAGAAGCCCAAGAGTTTACACGTACACTACACGTAAACTGAAAAGTTACAGATTAAACAAACACGTGCACGAGAGTATACCAAACGACCCCGACACGTGGCAAGAATCCCAAACCTCACCACCGGATTTCGACCGGCGAGACCGTGGGTAATGCCGGCACCGCCGGGCCCCCCGTACCCAATGCTCCCCAATTTCCTCCCCTGGCACCTCTTCAGCTACCCCACTAACCTCTTATTGCTTGTTTACTCTGAATTATCCAGAGTACAATAAAATGCACCTTTAATCCTTTTAAATGCATTTCTTTCACCCCCTAAACCCTAATTTCCCCTATAAATACCGCCATCATATCACCCCTATCCACTCACAATTCCCTGCCAAAACTCTCAAGAAATTTTCAAGTTCCTATAGTGTGCAGGTGGAGTTAACGAAGGGTGAAGCTCCGACGACGACACGAGGAGTTTCCGGCAACGAAACGAAACACCGACGAATTCAAGCCTCCTCCTATCTCTCCCCTCTCATAAAAACTAGTAAGTCCCATTTCCCCCTCTCATATTCATCTTTAAAAATTTCTATTTCTAAAACCTGATGGAAGCGGAGTTAGTCCGACTTCCGATTCGGTTTTCTTTTAAAACTGTACTTTTCTTAATCAAGATAACTTCATATTCTCATATGTTGCTTAACAAACATTAACAAACTCAACAAAACAAGTTTCACGTCAAAATAATCATTTTTATGACAATTAGCGCATTTTTTACATAAAAATACCACATACTATTCATTTCGACATTAAACCTTTATATCTTGCTATACCTTTAAATAGTTCACGAGATAATGACTTACCTCATCACAACACACATCCCTATCATAGCATGATGAAATCTTGGGATAATAGAATACGGGAAATACGACTTTGCAAATAAATCTCTTTAACTTATAAAACCGTTTTCTTTAAAAGATATATTAAAATATTCCCATGCAATTGCGCCTCTACAACCCATTTTAGGGAACCCGCTTCGGGATGGTGCGGATTATCACACATCCTCGAACTTAGTAGAGCGAGATGCAGACCTCCGCAAGGAGCATTCGGTCTCGATGAAATTTTTATACATTTTTCTTTAGAAAATGAGATTTTTACAAGAAAATAAATAAAATTATTTTCATTAAATATATATATATATATATAATTATTATCAAAATACTTATTTTAAATATATATAATATTCCATGTTTCCAAAACTCAAGAAAAGAAGTCAAATATTACATGAAACTATCATGATAATTCAAAACAACATCCATATTACAAATAAATACCATACATAATAAAAATAGGTTTTACTCACTAGAAATTTCACAACTAAAAAAATACACATCTATGAAAACTCTAAATACGATAATTAAATGTTTGACGTGTATTTTGAAAATTATTCAAAATTATTTTTACATAAAAGCCCTCAAGTTATGTTAAATTACAATAAGGACCATAGTAAACATAGGTTTAAGCGGGATCGGTCTCTTGAGCCTAAGCGAGCCGGAGATATGGGTGCTTGCCTATTTAAATTAAACAACTTAACAACGGTGTTATCAACACGGTAATTGTCTTTGAAAAAGACACAAATCCTGTCGTTCATGTGCAGCAGTTATCGATAGCACCAAAAACATAATTCAGGACATCAATTTCTTTTCTAATTTTCTGACTGTCACGCCCCGCTTTCTGGTGTACGGCGAAGGGGACGCGACTGGCCACTACGTATTTACTATGAAGTAAATACGCTAAGCGTATCTAAGTAATATAAGTAAAATACACAAGAGACAATGACAATAGATATATATTGAACAACAACTTTATTTATTAAAATTATTTTTACAATACATCTGAAAAGTAAATACATGGAATGAAAAGCAATGCATAAACAGTAGCATAACAGAAATGGAAAGTACTGAAATGAAATGTATAAGTAACTAGAGCACCGGGTCGAAGGCTAGCTGATCCAAATCCTCGCTGGTGGGCTCGATCTCCTGAAGGTCCGAATCACCTGACGACATTCCAAAGAAGAAGAAAGAGAATGTCGTCAGCGAACAAATCGCTGTAAGTTCCGTAAATAGACAAGAATGGAATAGACAGAATAGGAAGTATATTATTATAATATTATATTTAGTATTAACGCTGTTGTTTATAGCTTGGTACAGAAGAGGCCAGTGTATACGAGAGGAGTCTCAATAGACCAGAGACTACGGTGGACGAAATACAAGGAACCGTTCAGCCATGGTACAACGGCAATTGAATTCTGGTTAGGTGTCTTAATGGTTGCTGTCTCGTGCCACTTCTAACACCTTCCGTACCAATCTACCCCTTATAAACCCCGCGATGTCTTGATTGTATTGTTTGTATTGTATTGTCTTGTAAGTTGAATTGTATAGATGGATGACTTGCCGAAACCATGATATCAGTAATGGAACGGACATAATGGATGAACTTGTAAATGGAGTATATCCATGGTTCGGTTCAATCAAGTTGTATAGAATGATTGATTGAATAGATTGAATATATGGATTCATATTGAATTGTTATATATACTTGAATTTCATTCAAGTCTGATTGATTATATTGAGACTCAGTTCGAGTCAGACAATTAGAAAAGAAATTAAATCCTGAATTAGGTTTTGGTGTTATCGGTAACCGCTGCATATGGACGGCAGGATTTGTGTCTTTTTCAAAGACGATTACCGTGTTGATAACACCGTTTGTTAAGTTGTCTATCTTAAATAGGCAAGCACCCATATCTCCGGCTCCTTGAGGCTCAAGAGACTGGTCCCGCTTAAACTTATGTTTACTAGGGTTCTTATTGTAATTTAATTTAACTTGAGGGGGTTTTATGTAAAAAATAATTTTGTATAATTTTCAAAATACACCTCAAGTATTTTATTATCGTCTTTAAAGTTTTCATTGATTTATATTTTATCATTGTAACATTTCTAGTGAATAAAACCTATTTTTCATAATATATGGTATTTATTTGTAATATTGGAATTTGTATGGTATTTTCTTACAAATGAGATGTTTTTCTTGAATTTTAAAAATAGATATTTTGATATTAATTACATATATATTTATTTATTAAAAATATAAGTTTTATTTTAATAGAAATCACATTTTCTAAAGAAAATTGTATTATAAATCTTTCGAGACCGTATGCTCCTTGCGGAGGTCTGCATCTCGCACTACTAAGCCCGAGGATGTGCGATAATCCGCACCATCCTAAACGGGTTCCCTGAAATGGGTTGTAGCGGCGCATTGCAAAGATTTGTTAAAATTACACATCTTGTAGAAAAAAGTTTTTATAAGTCGGAGATAGTTATGTGTAAAATCAAATTTTTCCCTAAAACTATGTTCCCAAATATCATCGTGCTATGTTACATATGTGTGTTGTGAGGAGGTAGGTCATTATCTCGTGAACTATCTAAAGGTATAGCAAGGGGTGATGATATTTTATGTCGAAACTAAACTATATGGTATTTTTCTGTAAAAGTTCTATAAAAATTGAAATATAAATTCTTTTGATATTAAACTTGTCAATATGTTTTGTTAATATTTAATGATCATGATGTGAGAGTTGGGTATTATTGTGTTTAAGAAAAATATGATTTTTAAGGAAAAACCGAATCGGAAGTCGGGTTGACTCCACTTCCGTCGGGTTTTAGAATTCGAAGTTTTTAGAATAGTAAAGAGAAGGGGGAGAAGGGACTTACAGGATTGCAGTGTAGATAAGAGGAAAAGGAAGAAGGGGGAGGTGTCGGTGCGTCTTTTCGTCGCCGGAATGTCCTCTGATCACCACCGGAAGTTCGTCGGAGCTTCGTCCTTTGCTAACTCCACTTGCACACAAAAGACTTGGGATTTTTCTTGAGAGTTTGGGCAGAGATTTGGAAGTGAGGAGGGGTGATTTTAGGTGTGGTATTTATAGGAAAAAATAGGGTTTAGGGTAAATGAAAGGGTGTGAAAAAAATTGTATTTAATTTTGCGTTTAAAAAATTGAAAGGGGTGTTTTAATTCTCTGTTTAATTTCAGAGATTTTAAATAGTGCAGTGGAAGTGGGGTAGGCCAAAGGTCTTTAGGAGTTGAAGAAAAAATGGGATCGGGCTGAGTCGGGCCGGCGGCGCCGGCCTAGTCGGGCGAGTCACCGGCCCGAGTCGGCCGAATCGGCCCGAGTCTCCATGCCACGTGTCCCTTGTCACTTGGTCTATCTAGTGGATCCGTTTGTTTTACGTATGACTCTTGATTTTACGGGTTATGCACGTGTAGACTCTTGGGCTTCTAAAAAGATTAAAAAAAATCAAATTAAAAATAATGTGTGGCTGATGGGTGTTCGCCGCCGAAAACCGGGAAGACAAACGTCTTGCCTAAATTTTGGGGCAGATGCTATTTGGTTTTATTCGTCCACCTCTTCGAAGATGCCAAGTTGATTTATGGCACCATGTATCGGAGCTTTGGACAGATGCGGCCGTTGTAGCAGATTTCGTCAGATTCCCCCTCATTTGAGAGGTTTTTTATTGTGGGGACGCTCTTCCCTGCAGGCGCAAGCCCCTACAGTTAATTAAGCTACCGCATCATGGTAACCACTTTCTCCTTCTCCATATGGTCATTTCATGTCGTGTGTGTTTTTTTTGTTTTTGGTTGACCGTGGATTGTATATGGGGACTAATTTATGTTGTCTCCCGTAGGACGTAGATTAGTCCAAATCCGTATTTTCTTAGATTTGGGTTTGGTTTGGGTTTAAGGATCGTTAATCTCATTTGAGACTAAGATCAATTTAAACGTTTGTTAAGGATACGTTAGTCTAATTTTAGACTAAGATCTACTTAATAAGATCATTTAGATCCAACAAAAGAGCATTTGGACTCTATTGTTTTAGTTTAGAGACATTGCGGTCCATAGTTTAAGGACATTATAGTCCGTGACAGTTTAAAGACGCCACAGTCTGTAAAGTTTAAAGACATCATAGTCTATGAGTTTAAGAACCACACAGTCCATAAATTTTAAGGACATCATAGTCCATGAGTTTAAGGACCCCACAGTCCGTAAAATTTAAGGACATCATAGTCCATGAGTTTAAGGACCTCACAGTCCGTAAAGTTTAAAGACATCATAGTCCATGAGTTTAAGGACCCCACAGTCCGTAAAGTTTAAGGACATCATAGTCCATGAGTTTAAGGACCTCATAGTCCATGGGGTTTTGGTTTAACCAGTTTGGGGATACGCCAAAGGTTATCGGTTATTGGGACCCTCCATCTCTCTGAAGACGTTGAAAGATTACAACGACATGTATCAGAGGTATGAAGAGATGTACCCTTGAACCAAATTCCAGATCGAGGGGAGAGATCATAGTGGAATGAACATCATCTTAGATGCCAGGAGTTCATTAGCTATTTCTGAGACTCGGATCAATTTGAGAAAACCTGAGTATAATGAGAGCTCGGCTGATTGATGACCAAAAAAGGGTTTTGGCTTCAGGCTCATAGTGTTAAATACTAGTGTATGATCATCGCTCACGTACTTCCACGTGAGGCGCTTGAAATAGTGTTAAACACTAAGAATTTGAGACGCTCACGTGGGATCACGTGGGGCGCTTAAAGTAATGTTAAACACTAAGAATTTGATGTGCTCACGTGGGGTCACGTGAGACGCTTAAAGTAGTGTTAGACACTAAGAATTTGATGCGCTCACGTGGGATCACGCGAGGCGCTTGAAGTTGGCGCCGCTCCTTTGGGTTTATTCCCTTGTTTCTTTTCTGAATGCTAAACACTATCGGGTCACGTGGGATCACGTGAGGCGCCCCAAGAATGGAAACTATCCTTTGATTTATTTCCTTTCTGCTTTATAAAAGTTAAGCACTGCTTGGGGGCCACGTGAGGCGCCCAAAAAAAATAGGGTTTATTCCCTTTTCTCTTTTATAAGTGCTGAGCACTTCTCAGGGGTCACGTGGGATCACGTGAGGCGCCCCAAAAATAGGGTTTATTCCCTTTTCTCTTTTATAAGTGCTGAGCACTTCTCATCGGGCACATGGTGTCATGTGACTAGATCCCATTCTTTCTCTCTTTGTTCCTCAAAGGTGCTCACGTGGGAACACGCGAGCTTTTATTGTGTAGCGTTGAACGCTAATGAATCACCAGGCTATTCTTCTATGGTTCTGGGGAATCAAGTTCTCCTTTTGTTCTTTAAAAGGATTAAATTCTTTTTTAAAGGGTTAAACCCTAGTTTCAGAGGAATTAAATTCCTATATGTTTTATAAGAGTTAAACTCTTTTGGATTCAGTTCTTTCACCTAGGTTTTGAATCTGCATGACAGAATCTTCCCGATGAGAATTAAATTCTCAACTTGTGGGGAGATCCGCTTCTGCAGATCTTAACCAGAGAAAAAACTAAGTTCTTTTAGAAGAGTTAAACCCTTGGCTTGAGAATTAAATTCTCTTTTTATGGCAGCTTTTGGAAGGGGTTCCCCTTCCTTATCTTACCTAGAGTTTCTTTTTTCTTTAAAGAGATCTTCTTCTCTCTGGAGAATTAAATTCTCTTTTCTTTTTTTTTGCTTTCAAGGGTTTTTTCTCTTTCATTCTCTCTCATTCTCTCTCTCTGTATTTTTGCTCTTCTTCCCGCTCTTATTTATATGAGAAGAAAAAGAATCAATTTGTTAAGGGAATCCCTCATTGAGAGATCATGATTGATTTCAGGATCTTTTAAATCAATCGGTGAATTTTATTCACCGTTGGATTTTTAATCCAAAGGCTCTCTGTTTAACAGAGAAGATTTCTTGTTTGTTTAACAAGATTATGAATATCTTGTTAGTTTTAACAAGATTAGAATTTTATTTTATCATATATTTTTGTTTAACAAGATCAGAAATATATTTTCTTAATATAGAGTTTAATTCTATCATATAGACATCTTGTTAGTTTAATAAGATTAGAATTTTATTCTAACATAGAATTCTAATCATATGAATATCCTTTTAATTTAACAAGATTAGGAAAATATTTTCCTATGATAGAATTTTATTCTACCATATGATCACCGTTGGATCTTTGATCCAAAGGTCCTCTGTTTAACAGAGAAAATCTTTTTTAGTTTGAGAAAGATCAGGAAAATATTTCCCAAAATAGAATTTAATTCTAGAATTTGATAGGAGCATTTTAAATTAGGGCGCTCACATGCTTTGCATGTGAGAGACAAGAGAACTCATGTGTTTAACATGTGACCCCTGCTGTGGGTTTTAGCCTGTTTATGTTCAGCGCTCATATGCTTTGCATATGAGCACTTACGTGTTTTACACGTGAGGCCTGTTTGGCCATTGGTGATTTATGTTCAGCGCTTATATGCTTTGCATATGAGCGCTCACGTGCTTTACACGTGAGGCCTGTTTGGCCCTTTAAGTTTATTTATTCAGCGCTCATATGCTTTGCATACGAGCGCTCACATGTTTAACACGTGATGCATATTTAGCCCTTAATTGTTTTATTCAGCGCTCATACGCTTTGCATATGAGCGCTCACGTGTTTTACACGTGAGGCCAAATTTTGAGAACTCTCCCCCTTTTTATAAGAGAACAAGTAGCTCTTGGCCGAAAATTTTGGCGGGAACAATGGGATTTGAACTCTGGTGCTTTGGTTCAGCAGTGCAAGCTATTACCAATGAGCTACAAGCTCTTTCTTGCTGTTCAAAAACAAGTCAAACTTATAACTTGTGCTCAGGCAAAAGTACCATTTTCTGTATTTCTGAAAAAAAGGTTGTACAAAAAGTTTAGGGTTATTACATTCTACCCTCCTTAAAAAAAATTCGTCCTCGAAATTTGTAAAAAGAAAGTGTAACAGATTGAAGGAAAGTTTGGTGATAGAAGTATAACAAAGTGGTACAAAGGTTTGAAAAGGTTGAAGAGAATTACCAATGTTACCTTGGACTCCAGCCTCTGCTTCTTCGGCTGCCAAAAGGAAAGCCTGACGCCGTGGTTCATTCCTCCTAACCGGGGGCATATTCCTCTATCCTTGGGGCATGTTTCTTTACCCTCGAGGCATGTTCCTCAGTGCCTGATGGAATTGGCGATTAGGCTGTTCAGGTGGTGGAGCTGTGAGTGCAAGACGAGGTGCAAGATCCTGGATAGCTGGCCGCTGCGGGTTGTTGGTGGGTGTGTGAGCTGGGTTGTGTCTTCAGGACAGCTTTCAATTCCGTGCGCCACAAACTAAGCAGAAGCCTTTTGCGCGCCTACAGTCCTTCCACAAGTGTCCATCCTTCTTGCAGTAGAAACAAAAACCTGGACTTGACTGGTTAACTGTTTCTTTCTGTCTTTTGGGTTTTGAAGGTTGTATAGGACAGGCTCCTCCTGCCATTTGGGTGGCAGAGCGCTTCATACCGGTTGCTTCTTCTTCTGGTCAGTTCAATAATATAGCAGTTTGCTGCTGCAGTCCTTCCAGGAGGTTGCGGATTTCCTCAAGCAGAACCGTCTGCTCGTTGATCGGAGCAGCGACGGCAGGTGTGAGTGGTAGTGGTGGGGGAGTGTTGTTGAAGTTGGTGCTAGTGTTGTTTGGGGAATCCATGACCTTGAAAGAAAAATTTGGTTTAGGATAGATTCAAAGTATATGAAATGATAAGATTCAAGGAATGCGAATTGTAAAGAATGTTTTCAGTTGCTGGTTCTTGTGTTATATTGCTTAGGTTGTCCACGCAGTGCTGACCTGTATGGTATGGTTCCATACAGCTCCGACCTGCATGGTAGGGTTTCATGCAGTATTGACCTGCATGGGCCGCCAACAAAACCTGTCACATCCCGCTTCCCAGTGTACGGCGAAGGGGACGCGACTGGCCGCTACGTATTTAGTCTGAAGTAAATACGCTAAGCGTATCTAAGCAATATAAGTAAAATGCACAAGAGATAATGACAATAGATATATATTGAACATCAACTTTATTTATTAACATTCTTTTTACAATACATCTGAAAAGTAAATACATGGAATGAAAAGCAATGTCTAAACAGTGGCATAACAAAAATGGAAAATACTGAAATGAAATGTACAAGTAACTAGAGCTCCGGGTCGAAGGCTAGCTGATCCAAGTCCTCGCTGTTGGGCTCGATCTCCTGAAGGTCCGAATCACCTAACGACATTCCAAAGAAGAAGAAAGAGAATGTCGTCAGCGAACAAATCGCTCGGTAAGTCCCCTAAATAGACAAGAATAGAATAGACAGAATAAGGAGTATATTGTTATAATGTTATATTTAGTGTTAACGCTGTTGTTTTTAGCTTGGTACAGAAGAGACCAGTGTATACGAGAGGAGTCTCAATAGACCAGAGACTACGGTGGACGGAATATAAGGAACCGTTCAGCCACGGTACAACAACAATTGAATTCAGATTAGGTGTCTTAATGGTTGCTGTCTCTTGCCATTTCTAACACCTTCCATACCAATCTACCCCTTATAAACCCCGCGATATCTTGATTGTATTGTTTGTATTGTATTGTCTTATAATTTGAATTGTATAGATGGATGACTTGCCGAAACAATGATATCAGTAATGGAACGGATATAATGGATGAACTTGTAAATGAAGTATATCCATGGTTCGGTTCGGTCAAATTGTATAGATTGATAGATTGAACAGATTGAATAATATGGATTCATACTGAATTGTTATATATACTTGAATCTCATTAAAGTCGGATTGATTATATTGAGACACGGTCTGAGTCAGACAATTAGAAAAGAAATTGAATCCTGAATTAGGTTTTGGTGTTATCGGTAACCGCTGTACATGGACGGCAGGATTTGTGTCTTTTTCAAAGACGATTACCGTGTTGATAACACCATTTGTTAAGTTGTCTACCTTAAATAGGCAAACACCCATATCTCCGGCTCTCTGAGGCTCAAGAGACTGGTCCCGCTTAAACGTATGTTTACTATTGTCCTTATTGTAATTTAGTATAACTTGAGGGGGTTTTATGTAAAAAATAATTTTGTATAATTTTCAAAATACACCTCAAGTATTTTATTATCGTTTTTAAAGTTTTCATTGATGTATATTTTATCATTGTGATATTTCTAGTGAATAAAACCTATTTTTCATAATATATGGTATTTATTTGTAATATTGAAATTTGTATGGTATTTTCTTGCAAATGAGATGTTTTTCTTGAATTTTAAAAATAGATATTTTGATATTAATTACATATATATTTATTTATTAAAAATATAAGTTTTATTTTAATAGAAATCACATTTTCTAAAGAAAATTGTATTTTAAATCTTTCGAGACTGTATGCTCCTTGCAGAGGACTGCATCTCGCACTACTAAGCCCGAGGATGTGCGATAATCCGCATCATCCCGAATGGGTTCCCCGAAATGGGTTGTAGCGGCGCATTTCAAAGATTTGTTAAAAATACACATCTTGTAGAAAAATGTTTTTATAAGTCGGAGGTAGTTATGTGTAAAATCGTATTTTTTCCCCAAAACTATATTCCCAAATATTATCATGCTATGTTATATATGTGTGTTGTGAGAAGGTAGGTCATTAACTCGTGAACTATCTAAAGGTATAGTAAGGGGTAATGATGTTTTATGCCGAAACTAAACTATATGGTATTTTTTTGTAAAAGTGCTATAAAAATTGAAATATAAATTCTTTTGATATGAAACTTGTCAATTTGTTTTGTTAATATTTAATGATAATGATGTGGATGTTTGGTATTATTGTGTTTAAGAAAAATATGATTTTTAAGAAAAAATTGAATCGGAAGTCGGATTAACTCCACTTCCGTCGGGTTTTAGAATTCTAAGTTTTTAAAATAGTAAAGAGAAGGGGGAGAAGGGACTCACAGGATTTCAGTGTAGATAGAGGAAAATGCAGAAGGGGAGGTGTCGGTGCGTCGCTTCGTCGCCGGAATCTCCTCGGATCACCGCCGGAAGTTCGTCGAAGTTTCGCCCTTTGCTAACTCTACTTGCACACAAAAGACTTAGGATTTTTCTTAAGAGTTTGGGCAGAGATTTGGAAGTGAGGAGGGGTGATTTTAGGTGTGGTATTTATAGAAAAAATTAGGGTTTAGGGTAAATGAAAGGGTGTGATAAAAATTGTATTTAATTTTGCATTTAAAAAATTAAAATGGGTGTTTTAATTCTCTGTTTAATTTCAGGGATTTTAAATAGTGCAGGGGGAGTGGGGTAGGCCAAAGGTCTCTGGGATTTGAAGAAAAAATGGGATCGGGCTGAGTCGAGCCACGGCACCGGCCGAGTCGGGCGAGTCGCCGGCCCGAGTCTCCATGCCACGTGTCCCTTGTCGCTTGGTCTATCTCGTGGACCCGTTTGTTTTATATGCGACTCTTTATTTTATGGGTTATGCACGTGTAGACTCTTGGGCTTCTAAAAAGATTAAAAGAAATCAAATTAAAAATAATGTGTGGCTGATGGGATTTGAACTTTGGTGCTTTGGTTCAGCAGTGCAAGGTATTACCAATGAGCTACAAGCTCCTTCTTACTGTTCAAAAGCAAATCGAACTTATAACTTGTGCTCAGGCAAAAGTACCATTTTCTGTATTTTTGAAAAAAAATTGTACAGAAAGTTTAGGGTTGTTACATTGACTCAGACTGAGTCTCAATATAATCAATCCGACTTGAATATGATTCAAGTATCAACTACAATACAACATGGATTTATGAATCCGTCTATTTAATCTAATCAATCTATATTGACTGAACCGAACCATGGATATATTCCATTTACATGATCATCCATTATATCCGTTCCATTATTATCATGGTTTCGGCAAGTCATCCATCTATACAATTTACAATACAAGACAATACAATACAATCAATACAAATCAAGATATCGCGGGGTTTTATAAGGGCTATATTGGTATGGAAGGTGTTAGAAGTGGCACGAGACTGCAACCATAAGACACCTAATTTGAATCTCCATTGCCGTTGTACCGTGGCTGAATAGTTCCTTGTACTTCGTATACCGTAGTCTCTGGTATAGTGAGACTCCTCTCATATACACTGGTCTTTTCTGTACCAAGATACAAATAACAGCGTTAATAATATAATACAACTTTAAAAGTTACATTCTCTTTCTGTCTATTCTGTCTCTACTTACTTTTGGGACTTACCGAGCGATTTGTTTGCTGACGGCATTCTCTTTCTTTTTCTTTGGAATGTTGTCTGGTGATTCGGACTCATTGGAGATCGAGCCCAGCAGCGAAGACTTGGATCAGTTTACTGAAGACCCGGAGTTTTAGATTCACTTGTATATTATATTTCATTTTCATTTCTGTTATGTCATTGCTTAGGCATTGCTTTCATTCCATTTATTTTCATTTCAGTTGTATTATAAAAAGAACGTTTAATAAATAAAGTTGTTGTTTATTTACATCTTGTCTCTTATGTACATTTCATTTTATATTGCTTAGATACGCTTAGCGTGTTTACTTCTGAGTAAATACGTAGCGGGCCCCGTCACGTCCTTTGCCCGTACACCGGGAAGTGGGACGTGACAGGTTTTGTTGGTGGCCCATGCAGGTCTGCTCTGCGTGGACAACCTAAGCAATATAACACAAGAATCATCAACTGAAAACATTCTTTACAATTCATATTTCTTGAACCTTATCATTTCATGTATTTTTGAATCTGTCCTAACCCAAATTTTCTTTCAAGGTTATGGATTCCCCAAACAATACCAGCACCAACTTCAACAACACTCCACCTCCACTACCGATTACACCTGCCGTAGCTGCTCCGATCAACGAGCAGGCGGTTTTGTTTGAGGCGATCCGCAGCCTCCTGGAGGGACAGCAGCAGCAGACTACTATATTGATGAATCGTTCCGAGGCAGAAGCACCTGGGGTGAAGCAATTTAGGGCCTTGCATCCCAAGAAGTTCGCAGGAAAAGGGAGCCCTCTAGAAGCTGAGGAATGAGCTCAAAGCATTGAAGATGACCCGGCAGCGGCACAAGTGCTAGAGATATCTTGGGTTCGTGTTGCGAAGTTGCAGCTCACGGACAATGCACAGGTTTGGTGGAAGATGGAAGAAAGTCGTCTCACCCAACCGATCGAATGGAGGACTTTCCGTGATATGTTCGATGCAAAATACTTTCCCGAGACTGCCAGATTCGACATGGAAAGGAAGTTCATCCACCTTCAACAGGGTTCAATGTGGACCAAATCCGTGGATGAGTATGATGCTGAGTTTACTATACTCAGTCGGTAAGATACGTCTTAATATTCCAATTTTATAATATCACATACTACACAGCTAACACAATACCTTAACAGATTTGCGGCACACTTGATACCGACGGATGAGATTAGAGCCCGTCGATTTCAACAAGGGTTAGATCCGGAGATCCAGGCTGCATTAGCCATAGGAGATTTTCCGACCCATGAATCTGCTCTGAAAGCTGCCCGCCGTTATGAGGCAGTGGTAAAGATGAGGGGCAGATCTCAATCTGCTGGAGTTAAGCGCCCTGCCAACCATATGGCAGGAGGAGCCTCTTCAAGGACACCTTTTGTGCCAAGTAAACCGGGAGTACCGAACAACCGGCCCAGCCCAGCATTTTGCACATACTGCAGGAGAGATGGACATCTAATGAAAGACTGCCGGCGTGCAAATCACCTTTGCTTAGTCTGCGGCTCAGCTACTCATGACATTGGGTCTTGTCCTCGTAGGTATAACCCAAATGTTGCACCCAAGCCAGCAATCACTTACCAGCAGCGCCCAGCCATTCAGGCACCTGCTTCGAGACTTTCACTACCTGCTCCACCTACTCATGGACCGACTGCACCTCCTCCCCGTCAGTTCCATCAAGTTCAAAAGAACCCACCTCAAGGACCAAGGAACGGACAGAGAAATTCTCCTCCAGCAAGGAGGAATGTGCCGAGACGACAGGCATTGACGATGACTGTGGAAGAGCCTGAAGCCACCGGACAAGTCATTACTGGTAACACTTCCCTTTCAAATTCTCTTTCAGTTCATAGACATACCTATATATCTTTTCTCTTGTAAATCCCCGGTTCCGAATAAAAATTTTCCATATTTTCCCCAATTTTTCCTTGAATTTTTCTATTATATATATATTTTATGTGTGTGTGTGTGTGTGTGTGTGTGTGTGTGTTTTATTACCTAAACTTTAAACCCAGATTCCTAAATCCTAACCGACCCGACTCGTGCCGACCCGACCCGACCCGTTTTTCCCCCTCTCCTTCTTCCTTACTCCCTCTCATTTCCCGCCACTCCCCTCGCATCAACCCAACGACTCCCGCTTCTCGTGCTTGCCACGACGACCGTGCCTCTCACATCACCCCAATGACTCCCTCTTCTCGCGCTCGCCCGAGACCCGCTCCCCAATGAGCACTTCCTCCAACGGCTCTCCTTCCCCCACGACGACCGAGCTTCCCCCTTCTTTTCCCCCTCGCTTTTCTTCTTCCTCGTTTTCATTTTTCTCACCTCCTCCAACCCAACCCCAACGAGCTTCCCTTGCCCTTCATCGTCCCCTTACCTCAACCCAGCACCCTCGCCTGAGCACCGCCATCACAGAGCTCCCCAGCACGCCACAACACCCCCTCTCCATCGACCCCATCTTCAACCCCGAACCGCTGCAACCGTCGCCACCACGACGTCCCGACCTCACCTCGCCACCACATCTCGACCATCACCATCATAAACTTCATCCCCGACAACCTAGAGGTTTCCCTTGCTCACCACCTCCGGCCGCGACTCTGAGCACCCCAACACCGAACCCAACTCTTTCATCCCTGCACCCTCACCTGAGACCCGACCCCCGTCGCCTCCGCGCCTCGTCGACCTCGCCAAGACGAGCGCCCCAGCTGCCTACCTCAGATGACCTCTCCAGAGCCAGAGCCCTTGCACCCACTGCCTACAGCCGCCACCCGAGCCCGCTGCCTTCACCCTTGCTGCCAATCTACCCGGCGACCTCTAGCTCCTCTCCACGGTTTGCAGCAGCAGACCATCTCCCCGTCACCAACTCAACCCCTGTACTGCCAAGCCCCCTGGTTAACCATCGCCAGGCAAGTTTAATACTTGCTTATGTCATGCTATAATTATAATAGTTAAAATGATTATTATATACCTATATCGTAGTTATTTGGTTGTGTTGGATTGAACATAAAACGGGTCTAATATCTTGTATTAATATCGTATAGAACTCATAATGGTCAAATATCGGTTTAATCTGTCGGGTAAAACCGACATTTCATGTGTTACATAATTATATCTAGAGTTGATGGTTGATAGCTTCTGAAAATGCGCTTGATTTTTCCGTTCTTTTAATAAAAGTTTAAGGCGCTTTCTTGATATAAACTAACTGTAAAGTATCTGCTGATCCTAATCAAAGCCTAAGTTAGAGTACCTTTGGTTCGTTGAAATAGATAATGCAGGATTGTTCTGCAGGTAATTTAGTCAAATATTTTGTTTTCATGCTGGATGTTATTGTTTTCTTAAAAGAGATAAAATCCCCTAAATTTTATTATTAGAATTTATATTGCTGTTAACGGATGACGTATAAGAAATTGGGATCAAATAGTTAAGGCATCGAATATAAAATGACGTCTCAATTGGTTACGTCAAATCTGAAAATCACCGTACACATCAAGTTGTAAAATTTGTAGTTATTCAAATATAAATCTAATCATGGTTTTCCAGGGCTCGTATCGAACCTAACTAGATAACCTATAACCCTATGTAATTATTTATGGAATATTGCAATTTCATGACCCTAAAAAATGAAGAGGAATGCAACTCTGGACTGCAGTCCGAGGAGGCATTCTACGGGGAAACCTGAATTTAACACCTGTACATACCTGCATAAAACTGAAAATGCATGGAGACCCATATGGTCACATAGATAACTTAATTAGCTAACACATGAATCTTGTCCCGTTCATTTTCACCGTCGTTTGATATTTAAATTTTATTTTAGAGTGTCACTATGTTCTGCAGTTTCTGCAGTAATATTTCTTACACCGTCACATTAAACTGAACATAACTTCTGATATAGAGGTGAGATTGATAATCCGTTTGATGCGTGGAAACTTAACTGACAGAATTAGATTTTATTCAACTAGGGCAATACCTGAATCTGAAAATAATCACTGGTAAAATTCGTACAAAGTTGGGCTTTCAGTTCTGAAACTGGAATTCCAGAAATTGATCGCTGCCTTAAAATGATCATAATTCCCAAACCTGAACCTCGATTGACCTGAAATTAATTTTACTGTTTAGATAATCAAATGTTCTTCATACGCCCTTTATATTATTTTGGTCGATTCTATGCGTATGATTTACCGTAAATTTTACAAGTTATATGGCATTTGTCGTCATTGAAATAGTGAGTACCTGTTCAGTGCGTTTTTACATATTTTCGTGTTTGCTTTATACCTGCTGCATAGTGATTATTCATATTGAAACCCAGCGTCTGATTTCCATTGTCGGTATATTAATGTTAGTGATTGGGTTGTGGCAAATACGACAGTGATATTGATAAGTGGAAAAGTGATTGAAAGTGACAGCGATACGTATTTGTCCACAACCTATTTAATACATTAATGCATACTATAACCTGGAGAATGGGGAAATCAAGGTGGAATTGAACTCGTATTTAGAGAGGTACAGTGATTTAGAGGATGATCATTCGCTATCAGTGATACATACACACACACACACACATACTTTAGGTCGTGGGCCCAGCGGCACGGCTGACAGGGTTATGTCCCGGGCACAGTGGACCGTAGTCTCGGGCATGCACTAGACCCTTGTTAAACACGAGCATCCTTTCCACAATTGATTTCATTGACTTAGTGACCAATAAGTAGCGACATACGCATTGCCAGTTTATTGACATGATACTTACATGGCACCATTCATATTCAGTCAATGTTTATTTTACTCATGTTCTGCAATTCATTGTACTCCTCATACTTAATAGTATTGCATGCCCATTATATATATATATATATATATATATATATATATATTCATTGCTATATGTGTCGCCCTGACGACCTGAGTGTGCATGCTCAGAGGACGAAGTGGATACAGCCCAGGAGCAGGATCTGTCTTTCGAGATCGCGGAGATCTAGACTGCATCACCAGCGCTATTACCTTTGATTTCAGCACTTGTTTTATTGGTTAGTTATTTATTCTGTAAAATAAATGTACCTCGAACTTTTTTAAATTGAAATGTAATATAGTTATGAACTGTGATTTTCCTTTACTCGAGTACTGATTACTGATTACCATGTAATGCTAGAAACCGAAGTGTGACTACGACGGGATTATTCCCTGACCGTAGGAGCATGGCTGGCCTAGTCACCCCTCGTATTCCGTATTTTGGGAAGCGAGGCGTGACATCTCTTATACCTAAAACATATCCCACATACCTTAGGTACAATCTTAGTAGCCTCACTTCCTGCACTCGCACTATTCGATACTGGAACATCTCATTGCTTTATGTCGCAACGGTTCGTCCGAACTCATGCGATTCCAGTCATACTGCTTCTATCCAGCTGGAATGTCAGTTCAGGAAATGGCGTTCTAAAGGCAACAATGAGACACAGCCTGTGTCTAGTGGTCGTCTGCAGCAGAGAATTCTATCCTGACTTTAAGGTGCTGGACATACCAAACTTCGATGTGGTTCTAGGTATGGATTGGCTTGGAACATTCTATACTACCATTGGCTGTCGTTAAAGGAGGGTAGTATTCAAGATTCCAGAGCATCCGGTTTTCTATTTCAAAAGTGGAGACCGTACCCTGAAGCCAAGCACTTATAAGGTAAAATCAAGGAAGGCAGTGATTGCAGCAATTCAAGCGGAGGAAGGATCAAAGCCAGAAATAGTTCGAGAGTTCGACGATGTGTTTCCTGACGATATATCAGGTTTGCCTCCTGATCGAGCTCTTGAATTCAACATTGATTTAGTACCAGGAGCACAACCGGTGATCAAAGCACTGTATCGATTAAGTCCGGAAGGTTTGAAGGAAGTCCGAACTCGGTTGGACGAATTATTGGTGAAAGGATGGATTCGTCCCAGCACTTCAAGTTGGGGATCACCAGTTCTACTTGTGAAGAACAAGGAAGGTTCATACAGAATGTGCATTGATTATAGAGTCTTGAACGAAGTAACGATAAAGAACAAGTATCCACTCCCGCGCATCGACGATTTGTTCGATCAACTAAGTGGATCTTGTGTTTTCTCCAAGTTAGATCTTCGTTCGGGTTATCACCAGGTGAAGGTCAAGGAATCTGATATCCATAAAACGGCATTCAGAACTCGTTATGGTCATTACGAATTTCTTGTGATGCCATTTGGAGTGACCAACGCACCAGCAATATTCATGAACCCGATGAATCAAGCTTTCCAAGAGTACCTAGACAGTTTTGTTGTCATCTTCATCGACGACATCCTAGTGTATTCTAAGAGTCGGAAGGAACACGCCGAACACCTACGAATTGTCCTGGAAACTCTACGACAACATCAACTCTATGCCAAATACAGCAAATGCGAGTTTTGGCTAGATCGAGTTGGTTTTCTCGGACATATTGTATCAGGCAAATGAATCTCTATGGATCCAGCGAAAGTTTCAGCAGTGAATGGCCGACACAAAAGTCGGTGAAGGACATTCAAAGTTTCTTGGGTCTAGCTGGATATTACAGAAGGTTCATTGAAGGATTTTCGAAGATAGCAACACCCTTGACCAAGCTCACACGCAAAGATGAAGAATTTGTGTGGTCAGAAGCATGCGAACAAGCTTTCGTAGAACTCAAGTCAAGGTTGATATCGGCGTCTATTCTCATTATACCGGACCAATATGGAGGTTTCGTTATGTATTGTGATGCATCCGGTAATGGATTAGGATGTGTTCTACATCAGCAAGGTAAGGTTGTGGCTTATGCTTCAAGACAGCTGAAGATTCATGAACGCAATTATCCGACGCATTATTTGGAGTTGGCGGCCATAATTTTTGCACTCAAGATTTGGCGCCATTATTTTCTTGGTGAGCGAGTGAACATATACACAGATCACAAGAGTCTGAAATATGTGTTTACTCAGAAAGAGCTTAAAATGTGGCAGAGACGATGGTTAGAACTCATGGCAGACTTCAACATTAACCTGCAATTTCACCCAAGGAAAGTGAATGTGGTATCTGATGCCCTTAGTCGCCAACCATTAGCAATGAATCTCACCGCTCAGTGGAAGTTTCAACAAGACTTGCATCAGATGGAGATTGAATTAGTCATGCCAGGTAATGCTTCAAGTTTGATGAACTTACAAGTTCAATCTACTATTGTCAATTAGATCAAAGCAGCTTAGGCAAGTGATGCTAAGTTGCAAAATATCAAAGAACAATTGGAAAGTGGACATCGAACAGATTTCATCATCCATGAAGACGGATCTTTGAGGTACGGCAGTAGATTGTGTGTACCAAAAGGTTCTATGCGGGACAAGTTAATGAAAGAAACTCACAGCTCTCCCTACTCAGTACACCCTGGAAGTACAAAGATGTACAAAGATCTGCGTCAAAATTACTGGTGGCATGGAATAAAGAGTGAAGTAGCCAGAAGCGTCGCTAAATGCTTGGTGTGTCGGCAAGTAAAGGCTGAACATCACAGGACTGCTGGATTACTTCAACCGTTACCTATCCCAGAATGGAAGTGGCAACACATCATAATGGATTTTGTGACTGCACTCCCTCGCAGCACAAAGGGTAACGATGCGGTATGAGTTATTGTGGATGGACTCACGAAGTTGGCTTATTTCATCCCATTTCGAGTTGGCCAATCAACTGAGATATTAGCAAAGAAGTACATGGAGGTAAGAATCTAAGTAAGATTTTTTTTTGAATCTTCAAATATATACTATCTCTGATACCCATGAACTCATACAGGAAATTGTGAGACTTCATGGAGTGCCGATCTGCATTGTCTCCGATCGTGACACCAGGTTCCGATCACAATTTTGGTAAAGTCTGCAAGCAAGCTTGGGAACAAGTCTGAACTTCAGCACGGCTTATCATCCATAAACTGACGGTCAGTCTGAGCGAACTATTCAGATCTTGGAAGATATGCTTAGAGCATGTATGCTAGACTTCGGAGGATCATGGGAAGATCACCTACATCTTATGGAGTTTTCATACAACAACAGTTACAAAGCAAGTATAGGAATGGCACCTTTTGCAGCACTTTATGGAAGGAAGTATCGATCACCATTAAGTTGGGTCGGAGATAGAGAACTCTTTAGGCCTGAAATGATAGTGGCAACTGTAGATGTGGTCTGCACTATCAGAGAAAGAATGTGTATAGTCCAAGATCGACAGAAGCACTGGGCTGATGCAAAACGCCGTCGCTTAGAGTTCCAGCCGGGAGATCATGTATTTCTGAAGATATCTCCGAACCGCGGAGTGATTCATTTTGGAAGACGGGGTAAGCTAAGTCCAATATACATTGGACCGTTCGACATACTCGAACGAGTCGGTGAAATGGCTTATCGCTTGGCACATCCACCTTCATTGGAAGGAGTGCACAACGTATTCCACATATCCCAACTCAGAAGGTATGTGAGTGATCCCAGCCATATTCTCGATCATTCCGAGCTCACTGTACAGCCCGACTTATCTTGTGAGCAGCAAACTGTTGAGATCCTGGATAGAAAAGTGAAGTCACTTCGGAACAAGGAAGTCAACTTGGTTCGAGTGATGTGGAGGAAAGACACTCCAGAAGAATCGACATGGGAAAGGGAAGACGAGATGCGTACAAGATATCCTCACTTATTTGTAAACCAGTCCTTAAAATAAACTGTAAATTTCGAGGACGAAATTTTTGTAAGTAGGGTAGAATGTAACAGCTCCAAATTCTGTGTAAATAAAATTCATTTAAAGTTGATGTACAATTGGGTTATTTACAATTCCTATGAATGCTATAAGAATTTGTTTTACTTTTGAATAGTAAGAAAGAGCTTGTAGCTCACTGGTAAGACCTTGCACTGCTGAACCAAAGCACCAGAGTTCAAATCCCATCAGCCACATATTCTTTTTATTTTAAATTCTTTTAATCTTTTACAAGCCCAAGAGTTTACACGTACACTACACGTAAACTGAAGAGTTACAGATTAAACAAACACATGCACGAGAGTATACCAAACGATCCCGACACGTGGCGAGAATCCCAAGCCTCACCACCGGATTCCGACCGACGAGACCATGGGTAATGTCGGCGCCGCCGGGCCCCCCGTACCCAATACTCCCCAATTTCCTCCCATGGCACCTCTTCAACTACCCCACTAACTCCTTATTGCTTGTTTACTTTGAATTTATCCAGAGTATAATAAAATGCACCTTTAATCCTTTTAAATGCAAATTTTTAATGCATTTCTTTCACCCCCTAAACCCTAATTTCCCCTATAAATACCACCCTCATATCACCCCTACCCATTCATAATTCCCTGCTAAAACTCTTAAGAAATTTCCAAGTTCTTATAGTGTGCAAGTGGAATTAACGAAGGGCGAAGCTCCGACGAAGTTCCGGCGATGATACGAGGAGTTTCCGGCAATGAAACGAAGCACCGACGAATCCTAGACCTCCTCCTACCTCTCCCCTCTCATCAAAGCCAGTAAGTCCCATTTCCCCCTCTCATCTTAATCTTTAAAAAGTCCTATTTCTAAAACCCGACGGAAGCGGAGTTAGTCTAACTTCCGATTCGGTTTTCTTTAAAAACTATACTTTTCTTAATCAAGATAACTTTATATTCTCATATATTGCTTAACAAACATTAACAAACTTAACAAAACAAGTTTCACATCAAATAATCATTTTTATGACAATTAGCGCATTTTTTACATAAAAATACCACATACTATTCATTTCGACATTAAACCGTTATATCTTGCTATACCTTTAGATAGTTCATGAGATAATGACCTATCTCATCACAACACACATCCCTATCATGGCACGATGAAATGTTGGGATAATAGAATACGGAAAATACGACTTTTCAAATAAATCCCTTTAACTTATAAAACCGTTTTCTTTAAAAGATATATTAAAACATTTCCATGCAATTGCGCCTCTACAACCCATTTTGGGGAACCCCGTTCGGGATGGTGTGGATTATCTCACATCCTCAGGTTTAGTAGAGCGAGATGTAGACCTCCGTAAGGAGCATTCGGTCTCGATGGAACTTTTATACATTTTTCTTTAGAAAAAGAGATTTTTACAAGAAAATAAATAAAATTATTTTCATTAAATATATATATATATAATTATTATCAAAATACTTATTTTAATATATATAATATTCTATGTTTCCAAAACTCAAGAAAAGAAGTCAAATATTACATGAAACTACCATGATAATTCAAAACAACATCCATATTACAAATAAATACCATACATAGTGAAAATAGGTTTTACTCACTAGAAATTTCACAACTATAAAATACACATCTATGAAAACTATAAAAATGATAATTAAATACTTGAAGTGTATTTTGAAAATTATACAAAATTATTTTTACATAAAACCCCTCAAGTTATGTTAAATTGCAATGAGGACCCTAGTAAACATAAGTTTAAGCGGAACCAGTCTCTTGAGCCTCAAGGAGCCGGAGATATGGGTGCTTGCCTATTTAAGGTAGATAACTTAAAAAACGGTGTTATCAACACAGTAATTGTCTTTGAAAAATACACAAATCCCGTCGTTCGTGTGCAGCAGTTACCGATAGCACCAAAACATAATTCAGGACTTCAATTTCTTTTCTAATTGTCTGACTCAGACTGAGTCTCAATATAATCAATCTGACTTGAATATGATTCAAGTATCAACTACAATACAACATGGATCTATGAATCCATCTATTCAATCTAATCAATTTATATTGACTGAACTGAACCATGGATATATTCCATTTACATGATCATGCATTATATCTGTTCCATTACTGATATCATGGTTTCGGCAAGTTATCCATCTATACAATTTACAATACAAGACAATACAATACAATCAATACAAATCAAGATATCGTGGGGTTTTAAACGGGGTAGATTGGTATGGAAGGTGTCAGAAGTGGCACGAGACTGCAACCATAAATCACCTAACCTGAATCTCCATTTCCGTTGTACCGTGGCTAAACGGTTCCTTGTACTCCGTATACCAGAGTCTCTGGTATAGTGAGACTCCTCTCGTATACACTGGTCTCTTCTGTACCAAACTACAAACAACAGCGTTAACAATATAATACAACTTTAAAAGTTACATTCTTTTTCTGTCTATTCTGTCTCTACTTACTTTTGGGACTTACTGAGCGATTTGTTCGCTGATGACATTCTCTTTCTTCTTCTTTGGAATGTTGTCAGGTGATTCGAACTCACTGGAGATCGAGCCCAGCAACGAAGACTTGGATCAGTTTACTGAAGAGCCGGAGTTTTAGATTCACTTGTACATTACATTTCATTTTCATTTCTGTTATGCCATTGTTTAGGCATTGCTTTCATTCCATGTATTTTCATTTCAATTGTATTGTAAAAGGAATGTTTAATAAATAAAATAGTTGTTTATTTACATCTTGTCTCTTGTGTATATTTCATTTTATATTGCTTAGATACGCTTAGCGTGTTTACTTCTGAGTAAATACATAGCGGGCTCCGTCATTTTCCTCTTTTTAGGGTACAAAACGTTTCTTAAGATCTGGCAACGAAGCAACCATGATGGTCCTTCCGATCAACTGCAATAAAGCCCCTGAAAGGGTCATCTTTACAAACCTAACTACACCATCCAGTGCTCCAGCAACTGTCATATAATTATCACCTGTATTTCCTTCATGAAAAATATGAGATGTTCGAAAACTATTAAGCTGATCGTTTTATTAAGATTAGCGTTTTTGGATTCTTGAGAGATAAGGTTTGGGAATTGAGCTCCATTGATGAATGAATTGATTAGGCTTGAGTTTTAATTGAGCTGTCATAGGAAGGAGGAGAGTGGTGTGGTGGCCGAAGAGGAGGGTGGCAGCGAAGGTGGAGAGGATGGGGATGAGGTTGGCGTTGTCAGATGGATGAGTGGAGTAGGAGTCGGGGTTAGAGAATGAGAAAAAAGGAGGATGAAGGAGAGGGTTATTTTGATATTATAATTTAGTTAATTAAGTATATAATGATTAACCATCATTTGGTTAAGGATTAAAAAATAACAAAACGTGGAATGTGTGACAGTGGATCTTTTAGTGCAATTTAAAGGGTTTTTTGGGCCGGAGGGTGGGGTTATTGAGTAAATACCAAGTTGGGGGTGGGGTTAGTAATTAGCTAAGTATTTGAGTGGTTTTAAGTAAAAAAAAACTAAATAAAAATATCTAATTATTACTTTCATTGCAAGAATCTTTATTATTATAACGCATATTCCAAAGTTATAGTTAGGTCATATATTGATGGCCAGATTTTTTAGTAAACAAAACTCAAAAATTTAGAAAAATCTACCATCCTATTTTATAATTTAAAATATTCAAATCATAGTCACAATTAATTTTTTAAATTGACCGTTTAAATTCTAAATTGAAGCTTCTTTTCTTCCTCTCTTTCCTCAAATATATTCCGACAC
This sequence comes from Agapanthus africanus, assembly GCA_030015575.1. NCBI lineage: Eukaryota > Viridiplantae > Streptophyta > Magnoliopsida > Asparagales > Amaryllidaceae > Agapanthus > Agapanthus africanus. Next base: position 940,725,289 of record CM057338.1, on the reverse strand, counting down.
CATTATCCAAGCCATCATTTATAATTTCTAAAGCTATCTATAATATTCAAAATTCTAAATATTTAAATGGTTTTTTTGACATACCGCTCCAAAAAATAAGCTATTTCCAAATATCATCCTGAAAGATTTGATGTTCCAAATATCACCCTCAAAAGTTCTCCGTTAACCAAAACCTCCATCTGTTACCTATTTTCGTTAATCTGTCTAACTTAGGTTCATGAGGTTAAATTAAAATAACCAAGGTGTGGTTAACATAAAATTAATAGAAAAGAGGAGTGAGAGAGTGTGTGTATGTGTTTTCTTCCTCAACATCTATAACTCTTTCTTTCTTCATATCAAAACTTACTTTTTCACCCATTTACAATCACAAAAGAAGACCTAAAGATCAATTAAAATTATTTTGCATATTTTGATGCAACTCTAATAAATCGTGTCATCAATAGATCTTTAACTCTTTCTTCTTGTCAAAACCCACTTCTTCACCCATTTTCGAAATCTAGGATTTTCTTTTCTTTTCTTTTAATTATAAAGACTTGAGTATTTATTTTTCATTGCATGTTTAAACTTATTTGAGTTTTTTTCTGTTAGTAATAAGTTTAATTTGTATATATGGAAGTTCGATACTCCAATTTTCTCCAGAGGTAAATCCTAATTTTGAAATTAGGGCAAAATCCAAACCCTAACCATTAGAAGAAAGAAGAAGATGATTTTTCAAGAGTTATTTTCATTTTTTACTAACCCCTCAAACAGTTTATTGAGATCTGTGGATTAAAAAAGTCCTATATTAAAAAAAATATGAGAAGTGCATGATTATAAATCATAAGATGAATCAAACCTCTACAAGGCTTGAGTCTTATTAGATGGAGCATCTCTATATTAAAAGCCCGTGCACATTCATATAAAATTGTCTCATCCCTATAAATTTAATATGGTATCAGAGCTAGGTTGAACACTTATATGGATTCGTATTTTATAACACCTATGAAAGAGAGCCGTCTACATGCCTTTGAGAGACTATCATCTACATGTGTCATAACACCTCTGAGAGAGAGCCGTCTACATGCCTCTAAGAGGTCAACCTGTAACATTTCAGAAATATAAAATATTATTTTTGGAAATTTAATATTAAAATAATATATTTCGCGAAAACTATTCGATTTGCGAATAGGGTTTTTCCTAAAATGGTATACGTATATACCAATATTTGGAAATTTATCGGATATTAAAATGATTTATTTATTATAATGATATTTAGCAGATTTTTAGCCAAATCCGTATTTTTACATTTTTCCATGACCAGTGCACCATATCATGTGCATGTTATTCATTGTTATTTTGTTTGTGACTTGTGAGTTTTGAGAGTTAGTGAAATAAAGAGAAAGCAAAAGAAAAGCAAAAGAAAAGAGAAGAGAAGTTATGAGTGAGAGACAAAAAGAGATATTTTAGAGATGAGAGAGTGAGCTTAAGAAAGAGAGTGAGGTTAAGTGAGAGAGAGGGTTATACTTGGCTGCCCTTATCCCTTCATTCCCTTTTGTTTCTTTACCATTTCTTCTTCCTCTCATTCATCTCACTACCCCTATGCATCATCTTCAATCCCATTCCAAAACCTCATGCCCCCTTCACAATAAATATGCACAATCCCATTCTAAACCCTTTGAACTATTCAAGTTTGGATTTTTAAGACTTTAGACAACTCAAGAATTTTCCTAGGTTGCCAAATGAGGTAATCCATACACTTGTAGATTTGTATTTGTGTTTATATATCATAGTTTAGTTAGAAATCAATTTAGTTAGGTTTTGTGATCTTGGAAATTCCAAGTTGCTGTTAAGTGGTTCATTGAGGTGTAGTGAGTATTTTCAAGACCTTAGAGATTGCTTTGCTGGACCAGAACAGAGTTTAGAACTCAAAACACGAAGTTAGAATTTTCCTGTGTAGGTTTTGTGAAACCTAAAGGCCTATAGGGTATCTGGAGCTATCTGGGGTATTTTTAAGAAAATCAAGCAGGTTCATTAACCTAGATAGACCACTAGAAGACCACCACCAAAATCGAACCCAAAAAGCCTCAACATGGCCGGCGACACCGGATATTTAGGCACTCTCGCCAGACTTCTTGTGGGCATTGGTGTTGTGGTTTTGTCTGTAGCTCACTTACCTTATAACCTATCCCTTGTACTTGGTTATTTAGTTCCCATTTACCTGAGTCAAAATCTGGGAAGTTCTTGAGAGTGTTTTGGCTATGTGTGAATTCTTGGTTTTTATATTTGAGATTTGAATTGGTCGTTGGATGTTTATACGTCAACGACGAGAGTTATTTGGTTGATCTTTCATGCGTAAGCTATAGGTTCTAACCTATAAGCAATCCGTGTGCTACATCAGTTTTCGGATATTGATTTTAATAGTATTGCGATTGTGTATTGATTGTAGGTATCTTCGCATGGACTTCCGAGACGACGAAGCACATCGACTTCGGCTAAGCGAGAAGTTTAACAGGTGAGTAGATTTATATTTACGGGGGAAGTTGGGTGGATGGCATATAGCACTCCCGCAAACATTGATATGGAATATTGCGTTATAAATTATAATCAAATAAAGGATATGCTATGAACTTAAGATAACAAATTATAGGATTTAGTAAAAAATGATATGATAAAGGTTAACACTAAAGAATATATTGATATATAAGAATATGAAATAAGAAAGTGAATCATGATAAATATGAATTGAAAGAGAACAAGTATGAGTTGATAATGGTATGATAGGAGATCAAGATCGATAAACACGACACGAGATTGAGATAGAGGTGATGTGAAATTAATAAGATATGATGTTTATATGAATATGATTTGAGATATATGTGTATATATATATTTATGAGTATAATGAGTAATATGCCGTACGAGAATTTAGATCCGTACCCTCATTATTGTATAGGTCGATAGATTCCCTATTCTGTTTGATGACCCCGTACGATAGATTACCGTACACGATGAGATGTACCGGATGATTGATCCGCGCTAGTGATTTGAGGATGATGATCGATAATTATTGTCATATCGGATATTATAAGGCGGGATTGCCGATATAAAGATTTCTATCTGTATCATACCTATTTTCAAAACGACGATGTGTGCCGTTTAAAAGTGACTGTATGATTCTTATATAGATAGATATACACATTTATTGTTCATGTTGTGTAGGATATTACCCCTCGTGATGTATATACCACGTGCCGGTATTTAATGCTATATGATATCATTTGCTAGTACACCTGCACAATTACCGTTGATGCGCATGTTACTCATACAAAGATTTGCCGGCTCACACACATTCTTCATCGGTAATTGTCATGCCACTTATACAGTAGAATTGTCATGACACTTATATAGTAGAATTGCCATGTCACTTATACAGTAAAATTGTCGCGCCATTTACACAAGAGAACTGCCCTATCATGATATTAATCTTAAAAGTAAAGGTATATTCATTATTCAGTACTATCACTTGACATGCTTGCATGATATACCCGATATGCTCATATTACTACTCTATGTTGCATACATCGTAGCTTATGGTTATATGCATTAAGATGCTGTTTTTATGAGATCTCTGGATTTGAGAACCGCGGTTTAATTTCAAAGGAAATTGTGTATTATTTTAAAAATACGGTTTCTCTTGATATGATATTTCGAGGTGTCCACCATGAGTTTTCTCGGTTCTGAGCAGTGAGTATACCCGATTCGAGGAGCGGTAGGTATCGTCTGCGGGTACATAGTGGACCCGGTGAGCTACCCTGGGGCAAGAAGACTCGTATTGTTAGGCGGTGAGCCTAGCAGGGGAGAACTACCTACCGGTGATTGTATAGAACTCGGCGGATATCCGGAGGATACCGTTTTGGAGTTATGATATGAGATGGATATAAGGACCGATCTGAGGATGCGGCGCCTGAGATGAGATAGATATGAGGGCCGATCTGAGTATGCGGTGCCTGAGATATGAGGATTTACGTGTCGATGCTGGACATGGGTTTTCATGATGTTTCGAGTGTCGGTCTTGGACACTCAGGTTCCATGATTTTGTTGTGTCGTTGATGGACACACGTGGTTGATATCCTCATATATATATATATATATATATATATGTTTTCATGATGTTCGAGTGTCGGTATGGGACACTCAGGTTCCATGATATTGTTTGTGTCGTTGATGGACATGTGGATGATATCCACATACATACAGGCATATGATGTCGGATATTTATTTATATATGTCATTGCATTGATAGATGGTTGACATATATGCGTACTTGGTCACCCTAGATATCATAGTATTACCTTCAAGGTATAGTGATATCATAGTATTACCTTCAGGATATAGTGACCTAGGAAATCTTATTTTATTCGATTTCTACTTGCTGATGTTTTCTACTCACGAGTTGGCAATTCACCCCTGTTGTGCCACAATTCTTGCAGGTTTGACCGCTTGGGATTGTTGGGGTAAAAATTTACACCCCGGTTGACCGAGTCAAAGTCAAGGTCAACCCCAAGCCAGGTGGGCCCAAGCCCGGGTCAAGTGGGCCCATGCCCAGGTCGAGTCCGAAACGTGAAGCGGCCAACCCTCCCCATGCTAAAATATAAATCATGTCATAAATAATTTTTATGTAATTTTTTATGCATGAATGTAAACAAAATGGGCATAAAGCCAATATTTTGTAAGCCCATGGCTTATGTGCAAAAATGAAATGGCACATGAGCCATGGGATGGGCATAATGCCATTTTGTGAAGCCCAAGGGGCTATGTGTAAAGTGTATGGCCTATAAAGGCAAAGATAATGAAAATATCTAACAACTTTTTCTCTCTCCAAAAACTTTTCAGATCTGAGATCTTTCTTCCTTCTTCAAGGTTCCAAAACCTTCTTCTTTCTTTTGAATTAAATCAAGAGTTTTACTCTTCCTTTTTCAAAACAAATTAGTTTTTCACCACAAAACCCACAAAGGGGAACTTGGACCTATCATTAGATCTCAAAAAGAAGAGATTTTTAGATCGCACATCTCTTGAGCCAGCCAACAGAGGAGGAAGAAGAAGAACCCATTTCCCCAACCAAAATATTTTCCCTTTTTTCAGGAGTTTAACTCCACTAATTTCTCTTTCGAGGGTTTCTGGGGCTAAAAGCCCTCCTTTCCTCGCCGGCGCGGTAGCGCTCGAGCGCAAAGCACCTACGTGCCGACACGTGGCGCGTTTGCGCTCCAGCGCACTGCGCGCAAGCGCAAAGCGCCCACGTGCCGACACGTGGCGCGCGCTTGCGCACCAACGCGATGCGCAAAGCGCCCACGTGCCGACACGTGGCGCGCGCACTTGCGCACCTGCGCGCTTGCGCTCATGCGCAAAGCGCCCACGCGCCGACACGTGGCGCGCTCGCTTGCGCACCAGCGCGCAGCATTCATGCGCAAAGCGCCCACGCGCCGACACGTGGCGCGCGCGCTTGCGTTCCTGCGCACAGCGTTCATGCGCAAAGCGCCCACGTGCCGACACGTGGCGCACTTGCGCCCGAGCGCACAGCACCCGAGCGCACAGCGCCCACGTGCCGACACGTGGCGCACTTGCGCCTGAGCGCACAGCACCCGAGCGCACAGCGCCCAAGGTTCTGCCCCACGTATCCTTTGGATGTATTTTTCCCCTTTACTTATATATACATGTATATATATACATATGTATGCAAATGTACACATACACATACTCCACGACACTGTCCCTGTTAGAAAAAATTTCTAACGGGGCGCTGCCCCGCACCCCGCAAGGGGGCTGCTAGCCCCCTTGACCCCCAGCCCGCTATCCGGGTAGCGGGACCCCCGTAAAAACTCTGCGTGGCTCCCGATATATCCAAACCCCCCCTTTTCAAAACAAAACACACGTACACTGTACATTGAGTTCGCATGACCAGTTTAACCCGTTAATCGGAGATTCCCTCGCCCCAAAGGCGAGGGGTAATTAACGGCAGCTTAGTCCGCGGCTGCCGGAGATTCGGATCCCCACAATCATTAAACCCCGGCCTACCCTAGGCAGGGGGAATCTGTAGTACGCCTGACAAGCGTGCGCGTATTCCCATCTCAATGGGGGGACGAAAAACATCCTACAGATTCTGGCACGCCCGGTGGGACCAATCTCTCCTCCCATATTTCGGGTTAAGCGTTCATGCGAACTCAATCAATATACATACCTATATTTATACTAAAAATAATGCTTTTTTCATGCAGGATTTTCAAGCGATCACCTTTCAACAATGTCTCCGAAGATGAACTCAGCTCCCGTCTCCTACACAATGAAGATAGACTCCAGGACGGTCCTCCCGGCCAGTCTCGGGCGACAATGGGAGGAGCCGCTGCTACCATTCGGCTCTATTCTGTTCATGCCAGTTGGCGCCATCCCAGCTCCTCAAGCCCCGGTGGCAGACAAACCGGTCTCGAAAGGCAGGAGACCAAATGTGGTGATCTCAAGGGCGCCCCAACCCAAACGCAAGTCGGTGTCTGAACGATTTTCCTTGGCCCCAGCTGGGGGCAAGGCCATCAACACCAATAAAGCTACAACACGTCCTGAGCAAGCTCCAGCGGTGCCCTTGACCACTGCTCGATCGGGTGTCTTCTCTAAGCTCCCCTCTGATCAACTCACAATGGCTTCCCGGGTAGCAGATGCCGGCCAAGCCTTCAAAATCGAGAAGCTGAGGGAGAAAAGGCTCAGATATAGAGCCAACAAAAGGGCTAGGGCTACTGCCAGGTTAAACCTCATGAGGTTCGAAGAACAGGGTTACCCCGCCGAAGATGAGGAAATGGCTGGGTATGTGGTCCACACTGTCTACACGGTAGGCACGCGCAGCAAGAGTAAGGATGGGGCCACCACATCTCAAGTCCAATCTAGCCTGAATGTGGTTGCCGCTGCCCAAGAACAGCCGCCCCTGCTGGGTGATGAAAACCCTCTCGATGAGGATGATAGGCAGAAAGACCTTTCGGTCCATGAGGAGTCGGGCTCGGAAAGCGAAGAAGAGCCGACTTTCCGCCCCAGGACCGCAGAGCAAGAGCTGCTTCAAGAGCTTCGAAAACAGCTCAGGAGAAAAGATAAAGAGATGGCCAAACTCTACTCCAAAATCGACGACTTGACTAATGTCGTCTTACGGCTTACGGCCCAACTTGCCTCTCAGCCGCCCAATCAAGCACAGGGCTCAGCTCATGAACCAGGAAACGGTGTCCCGAGACAGCCGGTGCCCGTTCCCTCAAATCCAAAAGTGGGCGGACCGCATGAAAATCAGTCGCATCCTATCTCAGCAAATGTCTTGGCTACCGATGACAGTAGCCTGCTAACTCAAGATCAAATCATGGATTTAGTTGCCAACAAAGTCAAAACCTTGGTAGCCGAAGCCGAAGCGCAAAAAGATATCAGCAGTAGTGGGAGACCATATCCTGCTCAGTATGATCTGGTAGAATTTCCTAGCGGCTATGTCATCCCCAAATTCGGAAGATTCGATGGGACAGGAAATGCGAATCAGCACATCGCCCACTTCAAAGCCTCATGCGGGAATACTGGGGGCAATGATGCGCTTCTCCTCCGCCAGTTCGTTAATAGCTTGACCGATATTGCTTTCGACTGGTACGCGAGCATACCGGATGGCTCCGTTACTACTTTCGTCCAAATGGAGTCTTTGTTTCGACAAAGATTCATGAGCGTCAGCGATAAGATCACCATTGCCGAGCTCGTAAGGACCAAGCCCAAGAACAACGAAAGCAGTACGGATTTTATAACCCGATGGCGCAATCTCTCCGTTGCGAACCGCCGATAGAGCAGGACCAATCTGTCAGTCTCCTCGTCGGAAATCTCAACAATTGGATGGCCCCGTTTCTATGCACCGCGGGTCTCAAAACATTCCAAGAGCTGACCAGGAAAGTTCAGATGCTGGAGCGCTCAAAACAGGAGTCCTCCTCGGATTCCCAAAATAACAATAGGTCCTGGAGAAACAGAAAGGACGATAATCGCAAAGGCGGAAACTCCGATGATTCTGAATCTTTCAACACTTCGGCTAACCGAAATAAGCAAGGGATGAGCGGGCCTAGCGCCAACCAGCCTCGGAAGCCAATGTTCGGAGAGGGGGGAGAATCTCCACTGAAAGAGAAGCTGGATAAGGTTTATTCCTTCAGAAGGGACAAAATCCGTAAAATATTCAAAGACGCCCTGAAGAACGGTCTACAACTGCCAGAGTCAAAAAGACCGCAGGAAGCGAATAGGACCGACGACCCCAAATACTACCCCTATCACAGAGTGATAGGCCATGCCATTGAGGACTGCTTCGTCTTCAAAGATTGGGTCGAAAAGCAATACAAGGCAGGAGAGATAGAACTGTCCAAAGGCGTGTTAACAAATAGTCAAGCTGCAACCGCCAATTTCATACAAACGGAGACCGAAGTTCTTCGTGAAACCGATTCTCTCAGGTATCTGCCTTTCTCTGAAAACAATCGACCACCACTTCATTAAACTGGGAACAATCGACCTCTAAGTCGTTAAACTGGGAATGTAAAAAAAAATGTAAATAAAAAAAATGTGTAAATAAAAGAAAAATAAAGAAAAGCCGAAATGATGGGGCAACTCGCAATAAAAATCAGCGAGTAAAAGTGAAAATGAAAATGAAAATAAAGCCGAAATGATGGGGCAACTCGCAATAAAAATCAGCGAGTAAAAATGAAAATGAAAATAAAGCCGAAATGATGGGGCAACCGCGAATAAATAGCCGAAATGATAGGGCGATCGCGACCTTCGCGATAAGAAAAGCTGAAATGATAGAGCAATCGCGGTAAAATAAAAAAAAATAAAAAAAACAAACAACGGCGAATGATGAGTCGCTCCTGGTGCCATATTCCAGTGCAACGATGCAGACGCCAACAAAAATTCAAATTCCCAAAATTCTTCCGGCCCTACGGCCAATCCCCAAATTGACTACCGTATACAATCCACGGGCTCAAATAATTCTCAGCATACCCATGCCCCACCGCAACCACCAGTTACGCGGCTGGTCTCCGCCTTTGGAATTATGCTTCATTGGAAAGACCCACTCATGTGTCCTCACGATGCATGAGGAGAACAAACCTTCGTGAGATCCTTACGACTCACCAAGGAAAAACACACTTAGGAGTCCTCACGACTCTTAAGGAGAAAATACACCTGCGGGATCCTTACGACTCGTAGGGAGAAAATGCTTTTATGGGACCCTCACGGCCCATAAAATTATAAAGTCTTAGGTGATAGGGATCCAAACATGTCTCCTAAGCCATCGCTCCCCAATCCCCAAGTGGCGAATGATGAGTCGCTCCTGGTACCATATTCCAGTGCAGCGATGCAGACGCCAACCAAATTCCAAATCCCAATCCCCAACGGCGAATGATGAGTCGCTCCTGGTACCATATTCCAGTATAGCGATGCAGACGCCAACCAAATTCCAAATCTCATACCAACGGCAAATGATGAGTCGCTCCTGGTACCATATTCCGGTGCAGCGATGCAGACGCCAACAAAGTCCTGAAATGTTTCTGGCCCTACAGTCTGGATCATGCATCCTGCAAAACCGTATACAATCCACGAGCGTAAAACAATCCCAATCTCTCCCAAGTCCTTCCGGGGCAAATGATGAGTTGCTCCTGGCATTATTCCAGTGCAGCAATGCAGATGCCAAAACAAAAAAATCCCCAAACCCTCTCATGACAAATGATGATTCGCTCTTGGTACCATATTCCAGTGTAGCGATACTGATGTCAACCCAAATCAAATTAACCAGCAAGCTCTGCGTCGGAATCATGCTTCGTCTCAGAATGTGCATCCCGTGTCGAAATGATGGTTCGCCTCGGTGTATCTGCCTTCCCTGTCGGAATTATGCTTCGGCTCGGAATCAACCAACAACCTCCTCGTCGGAATTATGCTCCGCCTCGGAATCAAGTCAACCAGCAAGCTCTGCGTCGGAATCAAGCTTCGTCTCAGAATGTGCACCCCGTGTCGAAATGATGGTTCGCCTCGGAGTATTTGCCTTCTCTGTCGGAATTATGCTTCGCCTGGGAATCAACCTCCGCATCGAAATTATGCTTCGGTTAGAATGTCTGTCACCCTTCGGAATGATGCTCCGAATCTTGGAATTATGCTCCGCAAATTGGAATGATGCTCCGCTCATCGGAATGATGCTCCGATCCTTGGAATTATGCTCCGCCCTTCGGAATGATGCTCCGAATCCTGGAATTATGCTCCGCTCTTCGGAATGATGCTCCGATCCCCTGGAATCATGCTCCGCTCATCGGAATGATGCTCCGATCCCCGGAACCATGCTCCGCCCATCGGAATGATGCTCCGATCCCTAGAATCATGCTCCGCCCTTCGGAATAATGCTCTGAATCCTGGAATTATGCTCCGCTCTTCGGAACGATGCTCCGAACCCTGGAATAATGCTCCGCCCATCGGAACGATGCTCCGATCTCTGGAATTATGCTCCGCTCTTCGAAAAGATGCTCCAATCTCTGGAATTATGCTCTGCCTTTCGGAATGATGCTCCGAACCCTGGAATCATGCTCCGCTCGTCGAAATGATGCTCCGATCCCCGGGAATCATGCTCCCCGGGATGATGCTTCGCCTCTGGAATGATGTTCCACCTCGAAGTTCAGCTTCAAGATCCATCAATTTCATGCACACAACTCAAATGTGCGGTGTGCATTTATTGATGGGGGGCACTTTGTTGGGGTAAAAATTTACACCCCGGTTGACCGAGTCAAAGTCAAGGTCAACCCCAAGCCAGGTGGGCCCAAGCCCGGGTCAAGTGGGCCCATGCCCAGGTCGAGTCCGAAACGTGAAGCGGCCGACCCTCCCCATGCTAAAATATAAATCATGTCATAAATAATTTTTATGTAATTTTTTATGCATGAATGTAAACAAAATGGGCATAAAGCCAATATTTTGTAAGCCCATAGCTTATGTGCAAAAATGAAATGGCACATGAGCCATGGGATGGGCAAAATGCCATTTTGTGAAGCCCAAGGGGCTATGTGTAAAGTGTATAGCCTATAAAGGCAAAGATAATGAAAATATCTAACAACTTTTTCTCTCTCCAAAAACTTTTCAGATCTGAGATCTTTCTTCCTTCTTCAAGGTTCCAAAACCTTCTTCTTTCTTTTGAATTAAATCAAGAGTTTTACTCTTCCTTTTTCAAAACAAATTAGTTTTTCACCACAAAACCCACAAAGGGGAACTTGGATCTATCATTAGATCTCAAAAAGAAGAGATTTTTAGATCGCACATCTCTTGAGCCAGCCAACAGAGGAGGAAGAAGAAGAACCCATTTCTCCAACCAAAACATTTTCCCTTTTTTCAGGAGTTTAACTCCACTAATTTCTCTTTCGAGGGTTTCTGGGGCTAAAAGCCCTCCTTTCCTCGCCGGCGCGCTAGCGCTCGAGCGCAAAGCACCTACGTGCCGACACGTGGCGCGTTTGTGCTCCAGCGCACTGCGCGCGAGCGCAAAGCGCCCACGTGCCGACACGTGGCGCGCGCGCTTGCGCTCCAGCGAGCAGCGCTCGTGCGCAAAGCGCCCACGTGCCGACACGTGGCGCGCGCGCTTGCGCACCAACGCGATGCGCAAAGCGCCCACGTGCCGACACGTGGCACGCGCACTTGCGCACTTGCGCGCTTGCGCTCCAGCACGCAGCGCTCATGCGCAAAGCGCCCACGTGCCGACACGTGGCGCGCGCGCGCTTACGCTCCAGCGCACAGCGCTCATGCGCAAAGCGCCCACGCGCCGACATGTGGCGCGCGCGCTTGCGCACCAGCGCGCAGCGCTCATGCGCAAAGCGCCCACGTGCCGACACGTGGCGCACTTGCGCCTGAGCGCACAGCACCCGAGCGCACAGCGCCCAAGGTGCTGCCCCACGCATCCTTTGGATGTATTTTTCCCATTTACTTATATATACATGTATATATATACATATGTATGCAAATGTACACATACACATACTCCACGACACTGTCCCTGTTAGAAAAAATTTCTAACGGGGCGCTGCCCCGCATCCCGCAAGGGGGCTGCTAGCCCCCTTGACCCCCAGCCCGCTATCCGGGTAGCGGGACCCCCGTAAAAACTCTGCGTGGCTCCCGATATATCCAAACCCCCCTTTTCAAAATAAAACACACGTACACTGCACATTGAGTTCGCATGACCAGTTTAACCCGTTAATCGGAGGTTCCCTCGCCCCAAAGGCGAGGGGTAATTAACGGCAGCTTAGTCCGCGGCTGCCGGAGATTTGGATCCCCACAATCATTAAACCCCGGCCTACCCTAGGCAGGGGGAATCTGTAGTACGCCTGACAAGCGTGCGCGTATTCCCATCTCAATGGGGTGACGAAAAACACCCTACAGGGATCAGTTGCGGTATTGCTGGCACACAGCTTCATCCAGGGTGTTTGCTTTGGTAGGTGGGACACATGTTGGATCGTGCCCACTCTCGTACTGTTATATTCCATTGTATCTAGATAAACTCCATCACATCAGATCAGATCACATCAGAGAACTAAAATTGTATATTGGTAGACCTAGTCAGACTTGGGTACTGTGCGAGACTTAGAGCGATGGGTTTATGATCGCTTTTCTTGAGTTTTGATGTCTTGCTTCTTTATTTGTTCTTTCTGGGTTGATCTTCGTCGTTAGGCGTCGTATAGATGTTATTGCGTGGTTGTGATTCCGCCAGTTGGCGAAGAGCTAGCTCCCGCTTGGGGATGCCTATATATTGTTGTGTATTTGTTTTTGGATCAAAATATACAAGGGAGGTGCTGCCCGAAATTTTAAAAGATAAAAAATGATTCATTATACCTTATTTCAAAACTGCACCCCACTATTTTCCGCAAAAAAGTTTAGATTTTCTGGGTTTCGGCTTACTTGATTTACGTCACGCCTTTAGACGTTGCGTAATTTAAGTGCCGGTCACGTGCTAAATTACGGGTCGTGACAAATTTGGTATCAGAGCGTTAGGTTTAACATTGGTTTGAGTCTGGGTTTGACTATGCGGAGTTTAGGGCGTATATATTTCGGAACCTAGGCTTGACCTTACGGAACTTAGACTTGATGGGGGGTATTAGACCCGAACTTTCGTTTCATAAGTTGACCTTGATTAATGGAGTAGGTAGCTTGAGTAGATTGACGTACCGTACGTATGTTCCACGGAATATTTACGATACGATACTCCACTTAAGAAAACTTAAGATGTTCATATCTTGAGATCTTTGATACTATTCGTTCATATGATCATATATCCATTTGGGATCTGTTGATTGTTTCCTTATAAAAATTCAGAAGAAGAAGGGAAGGGGAAAATTCCCCACTAATGGAAGGATTACGTGTGAGCACGTGATCATCAATCCCTTACAAAGAGACTCAGAGTGGGAAAAGGAAAAAGTTCCCGCTAGTGGAGCATCACGTGCAAGCACGTGATGCATCTGTATGCAGAATAGGCAGCTCCGTTTAATAGGTGGCAACTAAAGCCTCACATGCAAGCACGCGATCGTCTTTTCACACAAAACGTGTGGGACTCGGTTATAAAACAAACAAAGAACAAAGAGGCTCATGTGTTACCACGTGATGCCTTGCCTCTGTTGGACTCCTGCATGCAAACAAACTAAATTAATTCTGTGAGGGATCATGTGGTACACGTGATGACTCCTATGCCTTCTGAACAGAAAGAATTAAATTCTAAACAAAGAGATCAAAAGCACTACTTTGGGAAAATATTTCCTTGGATTTTTCTAAACAAGAAAGATTGCACTATGTAAAGTAGAGCGCAGTTGGATTAAAAATCCAATGGTGATTAAAAATCACCAATTTATAGAAATATTCTGTGCAAAGAAATATCTTCCTAAATTTGCCAAGAACAACAAAAGAAATATCTTCTGTAAAATAGAAGTCTTTGGATTAAAAATCCAACGGTGAATAAAATTCACCGAATGATCTAAAAGATCATGTTGGTTATAAAATCAATCAAAATCTCTCAATGAGAGATTTGCTGAATAGACTAATTCTTTTCTTTCTCTTATAAATAGGAGCCAAGGAGGAGGAGAAAGAGAGACGGAAGGAGAGAGAAAACCCCCTTGAAAGCAAAAAAAAAAAGAAAAGAGAATTTAATTCTCCAAAGAGAAGAAGATCTCTTCAAAGGAAAAAGAAACTCTAGGTAAGAGAAGAAAGGAGATCACCCCATAAGCTCCCACAAAATAAAAGAGAATTTAATTCTCAAACCAAGAGTTTAACTCTTCTAAAAAAAACTTAGTTCTTCCTCTGGTTGAAGATCTGCAGAAGCAGATCTTCCCACAAGTTGAGAATTTAATGCTTATCGAGAAGATCTGTCATGCATATTCAAAACTTAGGGGGAGAATTGAGCTTAAAGAATTTAATTCTTCCAACGTAATATATAGGAATTTAATTCCTCTAAATAAAACTGGGGTTTAACCCTATAAAAGAATTTAATTCTTAAACAAAGGATTTAACTCTCCATGCACGTAAAAGAGATCGGCACCCAACATGATAAATGTCAGATCACGTGCGCCCATGTGAGCCCCCCCCTCAATGATCAAAAGAGAACAATTGATATCAGGTCACGTGCTCCCACGTGACTCCTGAACTAGCCTCTTCAAAAGGATAAAAGGGGGGGTAAACCTAAAGCATATCTCAATTTGAGGCGCCTCACGTGATAACACGTGACCCCTTTATAGTGCTTAGCACTTTCATGAGATGAAACAAGGCAGTCTTTATATTTAGGGCGCCTTACGTGATATCACGTGACCCCTTTATAGTGCTAAGCACTTTCATAAGAGAAGGGATAATAAATCAAATGCAAGTGCGCTTCACGTGATCCCACGTGGCCCCAATAGTGCTCAGCACTCAGAAAAGAAAAGGGGTAATTCCAAAGAAGCCGGGCCTATTTTCAAGCGCCTCACGTGACCCCACGTGAGCGTCTTAAGCTCTTAGTGTTAACACTACTTTAAGGCATCACGTGACCCCACGTGAGCGCCAAACATATGCTAGTGTTTAACACTTCAAATAAAACAAAAGAATAAGGGGTGTCAGAGCCCACATTATTGTTCAGCATCGCCGATGCAGAAATGGGATCAATCCCAAATAAAAATGATTAAATGGGCTGAGTCCAAGATTGGCCAACCCCCAAATTGACTGAGCCTACTGGCTTTAGTCCCAAACAAGATTATCAAATCTTTAATGAACATTCACTGGTTCAAGGGTACATCTCTTCACACCTCTGATATATGTCGTTGTAATTCTTCAACGTCTACAGAGAGGTAGTAGGTCCCGGCAACCAGACAATCAATGGACCGCAACGTCCCTAAACTAAACTCTACGGACTATGATGTCCTTAAACTCATGGACTATGATGTCCTTAAACTTTATGGACTATGAGGTCCTTAAAATCATGGACTATGATGTCCTTACCGCAACGTCCCTAAACTAAACTCCACAGACTATGATGTCTTTAAACTCCATGGACTATGATATCCTTAAACTCCATGGACTATAATGTCCTTAAACCCAATGGACCGCAACGTCCCTAGACTAAGACGATAGAGCCCAAATGTTCTGTCGTCGGATCTAAATGATCCTAAAACCCCGTTGAGTGGATCTTAGTCTAAAATTAGGCCAACGTATCATCAACAAACGTTTAAGTTGATCTTAATCT
This sequence comes from Agapanthus africanus, assembly GCA_030015575.1. Classification (NCBI taxonomy): domain Eukaryota; kingdom Viridiplantae; phylum Streptophyta; class Magnoliopsida; order Asparagales; family Amaryllidaceae; genus Agapanthus; species Agapanthus africanus. Next base: position 940,709,556 of record CM057338.1, on the reverse strand, counting down.
AAAACAAGATTAACGATCCTTAAACCAACCCAAACCCAAATCTAAGAAAATACGGATTTGGACTAATCCACGCCCTATGGGCGACGACATACATTAGTCTCCGTATACAATCCACGGGCAACCAAAAATAAAATAAACACACACAACACGAAGTGACCATCTGGAGAAGGAAAAAGTGGTTACCGCTATGCGGTAGCGTAATTAACTGCAGGGGCTTGCTCCTGCAGGGAAGAGTGTCCCCACAATCAAAAAACCCCTCACAACAAGGGGGAATTTGACAAATTCTGCTACAACGGCCGCATCTGTTCAAACCTCCGATACATGGTGCCACAAATCAATTTGGCATCTTCGGAGAGGTGGACGGATAAAACCAAATAGCTTCTGCCCCCAAATTCAGGCAAGACGAACCTGCGCGGTTCCGTCTCCCGTATTCGGCGGAGAACATTGATTTCTTTCATTCATTGATCTATCTTCTTCGATACCTGCTTGAGGTTCCTGTCACCATGATTTGAGTGCAGATTGAGTTGCTGCTGGTGTTGCGGTCAGGGTGAGCTTGTCATGGACGAGGACCGACCATGTTGTTTTCTGGTGACACCGGAACGTGTAGGTATAGTGTTGTATTATGATCTCTCGTTTGAGGCAAGTGTTCGGTTTTGCACCGGATGATCGGGCCATTGATAGAGGCTGCCAGATTGAGAGGACTGTTGATGTACAGCCTACCTCAGAGATCGTGATGTTGTCTACCGTGCAGAAAGATGACCCAGCTGTTGCTGAGATTGATGGGATGTCGATTCCAGAGTTTATGGGCTGAAACCGCTGGAGCTTTCAAACAGAGATGTGACAGGAGGTAGCCAGTCTATCTCGAGTTGAGTGACTAATATGATTCGTCAGATTTGATGTGCCGATGCAGGCTTAGTTGAGTCGAAGAATTCCAGTTGAAGAATCTTACTTGGATCTAGAGTAGGTCAATCAAGAGATGACGTTGTTCGTCGGATGCTCCGATGTGAGATCTGTAAGTTGACCAGTTTTAGATTGAAGGACCTCACCAGATGCGTTGTGAGTTGATCGAGAACGGACGAATAAAGTGTATTCCTCCGATGATTTGCACGAGTTCCCGAGGACGTGTTCGGCTAGATATCTTCTACAGAGTGGTGAAGATACCGAGTTCTTAATGTCGAGTCCGTGTGAGAGACTCCAGATTGACCGTAGCCGAGAATGAATTACAATATGCAGACAGCAAGATATGACGTCGAAGTGGACGATAAAAATACGAGTGAAACAAGAGGTTCGTGCGAGATGTTAACGAGCGGTTGTTACTCTCCGTTGATACCAAAGGATTGATATGTGTGCATAGGCGTTAGATACAGCCAAATTTCAGGGCAAAGTCGTGCTGAGGACACAGCTGTCCGGTTATGAGAAAAGAGCAAAGAAAGAGTGCTGTTTACCTCAATCAGAGCAAAACTCTGTTTAAATTCCAAGGTGGGAAAACAAGCAATACTTCTGTTTTTCTCCAATCAGAGCAAAGCTCTGTCTTGAAAATTAAAAAGAAAATTAAAATTAAAATAAATGAAGTAGCGTACTCCATAAGAGCTTTAGAGCAAAGCTCTTGAAAAAAAAAAATAAAAAAAAAATAAAAAAAGGAAAAAAAGAAAAAGAAAAAGATTGCGCAACTGCGCAACTGCGCAAACTGCGCAGTGCGCGACACGTGTCTGCGCAGTTGCGCAGTGCGCTGCGCGATACGTGTCAGCGCGCACAGCTGCGCAAGATTAAAAAAAAAAAAAAAAAATTGCGCAACTGCGCAAACTGCGCAGTGCGCGACACGTGTCTGCGCAGTTGCGCAGTGCGCTGCGCGACACGTGTCAGCGCGCACAGCTGCGCAAGATTTATAAAAAAAAAAAAAAAAAGAGAGAAATTGCGCAACTGCGCAAACTGCGCAGTGCGCGACACGTGTCTGCGCAGTTGCGCAGTGCGCGACACGTGTCTGCGCGCAGCTGCGCAAGATTAAAAAAAAAAAAAAAAAGATTGCGCAACTGCGCAGTGCGCGACACGTGTCTGCGCAGTTGCGCAGTGCGCGACACGTGTCAGCGCGCGCAGCTGCGCAAGATTAAAAAAAAAAAAAAAAATTCAGTTGCGCGACACGTGTATGCGCAGTTGCGCAAGCACAGCTGCGCGACACGTGTCACGCGCTGGGAGAGTTGCGCAAAACAGAATAAATCTTTTCTGTTCTTGCTAAAACAAGAAGATTTTCTTCTGTAAAGCAGAAACCCTTGGATCAAAGATCCAACGGTGGGGAAAATTCCCCAAATCACTCAGAGAAAGATATCTTTAACAACTTTAACTAATTTATGGGCACTATAAAAAGGACCCTAGATCTCATTTCAAAAGGAGGAAGATCTTGCTAAAAAGAAAAAGAGAAGAGAACTCTTGAAGAATAAAAAAAAAAAGGTAAAAACCTTTTAAAGAAGAGAAAATTCTCTTATGAACAAGATCATAGATCTTTAACGATAAATAAATAAATAAATAAAATAGTGCCTTGCACTTGTTTTATGAGCCATCGGTTCTTGAACCTAAAAGGTTTCTGAAATTAATAGTGCTTTGCACTTGTTCATGAACCTTTGGTTCTTTAAGATAAAAAAAAAACTTATCTTCTTCTTTGATCTAAATTAGATCAAAGAATTTAATAGTGCTTTGCACTTGTTTTATGAACCATCGGTTCTTGAACCTAAAAGGTTCTTAAATTAATAGTGCTTTGCACTTCATATGAACCACTGGTTCTCTAAAACAAGAAAAAAACAGAAATAAAAAAATATAGTGCTTTGCACTTTTATGAACCTTTGGTTCTTGAAATAAAAAGAAAAAACTTGTTTTTTCTTTAATCTAAATTAGATCAAGAAATCAAATAGTGCTTTACACTTCTTTTATGAACCACTGGTTCTTGAATCTAAAAGAATCTCAAATTAATAGGGCTTTGCACTTATGAATTTGCACTGTTGTGCTTTTTGATTGGCGCAAAGCGCTTGATAAATGCAATGCATTTTCTAAAGGGCCAGGCCCAAACCAAAAAGACCTAGTAGGCCTAATTAAATTGCAAGGCAGAGCCCAAATAAATTGATGCTTTGCATCCTTTATACAAGGGCAGAGCCCAAAACAAATTGATGCTCTGCATCATTTCTGGGCAAGGCCCAAATAAAAATAAAAAAAAAGAAATGCAATGCAAAAGCAAATAAAATGTTGAACATTTCAACTGGACTTAGCCCAATTTTGGCCATAAGTCCTTAAATTAAATTGACTGAGCAAAATTGCTCTTCTAAATCAATTTACATCCGGTTCGAGGGTACATCTCCGAACTCCTTTGACATCCGTCGTTGTAATTCCTCAACGACGTCAAAGAGGTGACGGGTCCCAACGACCATACATCGATATGGACTGCGGGGTCTTTAAACTCGCGGACCGAAATGTCCCTAAACTAACATCGGACCGAAACGTCCCTAAACTAACGACGGACCGAAACGTCCCTAAACTAATATGGACCACTACGTCCTTAAACTGGCGGCGACGGACCGAAACGTCCCTAAACTAAATATGGACCACTACGTCCTTAAACTGGCGACGGACCGAAACGTCCCTAAACTAAAAACGGACCGAAACGTCCCTAAACTAATATCGGACCACCACGTCCCTAAACTGGCGATGGACCACTACGTCCCTAAACTGGAATATGGACCACTACGTCCTTAAACTAGCGATGGACCACTACGTCCCTAAACTGGAATATGGACCACTACGTCCTTAAACTAGCAACGGACCGAAACGTCCCTAAACTAATAATGGACCACCACGTCCCTGAAACTGGCAATGGACCGCCACGTCCTTAAACTGGCACAATAGAGCCCAAATGCTCTCTTGTCGGATCTAAACGGTCCCGTCTAAGTTGATCTTACCCCCAGCTACGGCTAATGTGTCCTTAGATCTTTAAATAAACAATAAAACCCCAAATCAACTTTGGTTCAAGGGTACATCTCTGAACTCCTCAGACGCCTGTCGTTGCAATCCCTCAACGACGTCAGAGAGGTGACGAGTCCCGACGGCCAGATAATTAAATCAATCACTACGTTAAGTTGATCTTAGTCTAAAACATGACTAATGTATCCTTAACGAATGTTTAAGTTGATCTTAGCCGCAACGCGACTAATGCATCCTTAAACTGAAAACACCAAACCCAAATCTAAGTAAAAACGGATTTGGACTAATCCACGCCCTACGGGCGACGGCATTACTCAGTCTCCGTATACAATCCACGGGCAGCCACAAACAAAACAAACACACACGACACGAAGTGAAATTCTGGAGAAGGAGAAAGTTGTTACCGCAAAGCGGTAGCGTAATTAACTGCAGGGGCTTGCGCCTGCAGGGAAGAGCGTCCCCACAATCAAAAACCCCTCAAGCGAGGGGGAATCTGACAAAGTCTGCTACATCAGCCGCATCCGTCTAAACCTTCGATACACGGTGCCATAAATCAACTTGGCATCTTCGAAGAGGTGGACGGATAAAAACCAAATAGCATCTGCCCCGAACCTCAGGCACGTGACGTCCTAACATCGCAGGCCGCCGTTCGGAGGGGAACAGATTCTGGCACGCCCGGTGGGACCTCTTCCTCTTTCCACTCCACACTTCGTGTGTCGTGTTCGCGAACGAATCGCGATTTGCTGTGGTTGCCTGTGGATTCGAGGTACTAAGATTTGGTATCTTGCTTCGTGCAGGAAACAGAAGATCAATGGCTTCAGACTGCACTACCTGCAACTGCATCTCTCGCTCCATCCCGTCCGGAGGAGTGACTTATGGGCCCCAAGCGGCCTCCCTTTTCAAGATGCCAGTGGAGCAAGTAACTCAGGCCACCGCTGGATTGTTCTTCGGGACTATGCTCCCATTGATAAGCTTCAATGCCCCAATAACATCGCAAGAAGCTCCAAAGAAGTTGGTCTTCGACCGACTTGCCACTGCCGCGACCCCTCTCAACGAGTCATCCAACTCCACTGCTTCAGGTTTTAATGGATTAGGCCAGAGCTCCATCGGGCCCATAAAGAAGCCTGCCATACCAGAAGGCGTTATCCCGAAGCGGATAGCCATCCCAACTCCCGTTCCTGGCAAAATCACTAAGGTTGCTTCCCATGTTCAGAAGTCCGCTTCTGACAAGTTGGCCGTCCCCGTTCAAAGGACGTCGATCTTTAAAAAGCTGGTACCGGTATATTCTGACCAACACAGGGGGCATGAGGAGGTCACCCCTATAGCTGAAACAACTCCATCAGCACGACACGCTCGACGTCGCCACTGGCATCGGGTAAGGAGGGCTGGGGGCAACTCCCCCTCTGGGATAACTCCGTCAGCTCCGATGGTGAGAATCGATACTGCTGTTCCAACCAAGAACAGCTTTGAGTTGCTGAACTCGGTACGCAGAAACTCTCCTACTGCGGTGCTAAAGCGAACTCATTCGTCTGTGAAGAATATTCCAGAGAAGAAGCTAGAGCAGCCCCTTCAACGGTTGTCCTCTAAAATTTACAAAGTCTGGCGACAGGTTCAAGAGTCGGCGATCGATCAAGACTGTCTCCGACGACAGAAAAAGATGAAGGTTCGGCAGGGGAAGGATTACTCTGTCAAACCACAAAAAGCAAAAGCTACTTGGGTGCCCACTACAACGGCTCCCTTAACTCCAATCACTCAAAAAAGGAGGCCGCAAGAAGCCTCTGTGTCTTCGGCAAATCGCAAAGACACCGAACACAAACGCCCCAAGTCTGGGGGCATGGTGGTGCATACTGTTTATATGGCTTCTGGAAAGGAGGAAAGCCGCACTTCTACGGGCCACCGACCGCTCACCCGATCCGTGACGAAAGCCCAGGAGCAACAACAAAAGCTTCAGGAAATGATGACTACAATGGCTGCACTCACTGGGCCAAAAGAAAGCTCTGAAATGTTTTCGGATGAGCGTCAAGAACAAGAAACTGACGCTGACTTTTTACGCAGAGTCCTCGAAAAGAGGGACAAAGAAGCTGCAGAGCAGGCGGCTAACATAAAGCAGATGGCGCTCCTCTTCAAAGATATGGTAGGGATGATGTTACAGCCGGACCCTCCTGCTGAAGATCCTCCGATCGTCCTTGAAGACGACAGGGGAGAAACGTCAAATCCTCCGCCGGCTCTATCAACAGCCAAGGAGGAGGCAATCTCCAAAGTTGACCTAGACGAATATATAGCTCAGCAGATCCGGGTTCATCAGGCGAATGAAGCGGCTGGGCAAATTGTTAGAACCGGAAGACCGTATCCGAGCTGGTATGACCAAATCAATTACCCGCCAGGATATACGATCCCTAAATTCCACGTATATAAAGGGACAGGGAATCCGCATCAGCATGTCGCTCAGTTCAGGGCCTTATGCGGCAATACTGGAGGCGATGACAAATTGTTGCTACGTCAATTCGTCGGCAGCTTAGCAGAAACAACCTTTGAATGGTATTCAGAGCTACCTAACGACTCTGTCAAAACATTTGCAGAGATGGAACTGCTGTTTACACAAAGATTCGCAAGTGCTAGTGAACGCACCCCGATTACAGCACTGATAAATGCCAGGATAAGGCCCGGCGAAACGTGGGTCCAATACGCGACACGATGGCGAAACCTATGGTCGAAATGCGAACAACGCATAGAAGAGGCACCTGCGGTAGGCATGTTTGTGGGCACTCTCGATCCGCAGGCGACCATCTCGCAATTCATGATGTTCTTCAGGCCGACCACCTTCCAGGCCTTGATCGACAAATTAGCCCAAATGGACCAGATGGGCCATAGACCGTCTCCTCCAAGACCCGATCCCCGAAATGAGAAAGGAAAAGTGATCATCGTCGCCAACGCTCAGCTACAGTCGAGCAACTCAAAGCCGGTCGCTCGCCAAAACAACGTGCGTCCATGCCCATCCCTCGAAGAGAGGCTAGGACGTCCTTACTCGTTTCCTCAGAATAAAACGAGAAGACTGTTTGAGCTGGCAGTGCTTAACAGACTCATCAACCTGCCGAGTCCAAAGCGTCCGTTGTGGCCAGGCGATATTAATAATCCTAATTATTGCCCTTACCACCAAACGGTAGGTCATCTGATCGAGGATTGCTACGTCTTCAAGAACTGGGTTGAAGACCAATACCAACAGAGCAAGTTCGCGTTGTCCGAAATTTGGAAGGTGAACCCGCCACAACCGCATGCTCCGAAAAATATAGACACGCCGGGGGCATCATGCTCATTCATAGAGAAAGCCTAACGGACCACTACGTCCTAAAACTGGATAACGGACCGAAACGTCCTTAAACTAACAACGGACCGAGATGTCCTTAAACTAATGATAGACCGCAATGTCCTAAAACTTGCAAATGACCGAAACGTCGTTAAACTACTCCCAACCCGCAGCATCTTCAGGCTGACGTTAAAAAAAAATAAATAATAATAATAATAATAATAACGGTATGTCCACAAGCAAAATGGGCACGGATGAAAACCCGAAGGGGCTCCGTGAGTAAAAACAGCAGGGCTACCTGCGAGTGTTCGTGAAAACCCGAAAGGGCGCGACCTCGTTTAAAAAAAAAAAACAAAAAAAAACGGTATGTCCATAAGCAAAATGGGCACGGATGAAAACCCGAAAGGGCTCCGTGAGTAAAAACAGCAGGGCTACCGGCGAGTGTTTGTGAAAACCTGAAAGGGCGCAACCTCGTTAAGAAACACTTATAGGATCCTCTCGACCCTGTAAGGAGAAACCACCTGCGTGAGATCCTTACGACTCACAAAGGAGCAACACACTTAGGGATCCCCACGATTCCTAAGGAGAAAATACACTTGCGAGATCCTCACGACTCGTAAGGAGAACTCTCTTATGTGACCCTCACGGCTCATATGATTTGAAAGTCTTAAGTCACAGAGACCTAAACCTGTGCTTAAGCAAACCCCCATAAACTTCCAATATTGCCCTACAAGCGGCTCATAATGACCCTTGTATACAATCCACGGGCACGAATAAATATTTCCCTAACAAAGTCCCATCCGTGACTAGGGATATGCTTGTACAGCAAACAACACTTGTAAGTCCTTTCGACTTACAAGGAGAAAATCCTTTTGTAAGATCCTTACGACTTACAGGGGAACATACACTTAGGAATCCTCACGATCCCTAAGGAGAAGACACACCTACAAGATCCTCACGACTTGTAGGGAGAAATACCTTTGTGAGACCCTTACGGCCCATGAAGTCAAAAGCCTTAGCCGACAGGACCCTTAACCCTGTTTACTAAGCCACCTTTGTTCAACATCGACAGAGGCAAATGATGATTCGCTCCTGGCAATATCCCAGTTGCAGCGATGCTGATGCCTAAACCGATATCAAATTCCAAGTCCTTTCACGGCAAATGATGATTCGCTCCTGACAATATTCCTGTCACAGCGATGCTGATGCCAAGATTGGTATCAGATCCCAAATCCCCTACTAAAAAAAATGCATACGAAATAGCCGAAATGATGGGGCAACTTGCAAACAAAATCAGCAAGTAAAAATGTACGCACGAGTAAAAAGAAAAATAGCCGAAATGATTGGGCAACTCGCAATAAAAAGTAGCGAGTAAAAATAAAATAAACAGCCGAAATGATTGGGCACCGCGAAAAATAGCCGAAATGATTGGGCAATCGCGACCTTCGCGATATAAAAGCTGAAATGATATAGCGTCGCAAAAAAAAAAAAAATGAAAGAATGAAATTTTTTGCCCTGCAGGTGAAATCACATTGATCCCTGTAAACAATTCAGGGGCACAGATAAAAAGGGAACAATACCTTCCCAACAGGCTCCACCAGAAAGCGAAGCCAAATCTCGACGGTTCATAGATAACCTAGAGACCATCTCGACATTTGTCGCAATATTACAGACACGATGTCAACAAATGAAGCAAAGGAAGGTCCCTAACTTCAGGGTCTCGACGTCAATATCGACAACTTAAAGATCACCAACGGCGTTTCTCCTCACTCCAACTAGATGCAGACATGACGTCAACAACTGACCTCAGAATCGCAACGAAACGGAACCATGACAAAGTCCCTAGTTCGAAATCTCAATGGCCACGTCTACAGCCTGGAGACCAACAACGGTGTGCCTCCTCATTCCAACAGGACACAGATGTTACACCATCAAGCGGAGCGATGGCAAAATCCCAGCTTCACCTCAGCATTCGTCTCGATACAGTAGACGCAATGTCAACAACAACGTTCCTCCGCAATCCAGCTGGAGGCAGATGCAACGTCAACAAAAGACCTCACGGTCGAAACAAAGCGGAGTAACGGCAAAATCCCAACTCCACCTTAGCATTCGTCTCGTTACAACAGACGCAATGTCAACAACGGCGTTCCTTCGCAGCCCAGCGGGGTGTACATGCAAAGTTAACAAAAGACCCCATGGTCGAAACAAAGCGGAGTGATGGCAAAATCCCAGCTCCACCTCAGCATTCGTCTCAATATACCAGACGCAGTGTAAGCAAACGAAGCGAAGGCCACATTCCTAGCTTCAACGTCTTTACGGTAACTCACATAAAACCGGAAAGACAATCGGAGACCATCTCACATAAAGTGGTCACCTCCTTGACGTTCGTCTCGATACAGTAGACGAAATATCAACCCAAGCGTTCTTCCTCCAACAGGATTTGGACACACCAAAGCAAACGAAGCGAAGGCCACATTCCTAACTTCGACATCTTAACGGTAACTCACATAAAACCGGAAAGACAATCGGAGATCATCTCGCATCAGCACAGAGTGCTCACCATCTTGACGTTCGTCTCGATACAACAGACAAAATGTCAACCCCAGCGGTCTTCCTCCAACAGGATTTGGACACACCAAAACAAACGAAGCGAAGGCCACATTCCTAGCTTCAACGTCTTTACGGTAACTCACATAAAACCGGAAAGACAATCAGAGATCATCTCGCATCAGCACAGAGTGGTCACCACCTTGATGTTCGTCTCGACACAGCAGGCGCAACGTCATCAAACGAATGGAGCCACGGCAAAATCCCTAGTTCCAAACCTCGGCGGTTCACCAGTAACCTAGAGACAACCACGACATTCGTCTCGATACAGAGGACGCAATGCCAGCAAACAAAGCGAAGGCTAAATTCCTAGCTTCAGGGTCTTAACGGCAAGTCATATAAAACCGGAAAGACAATCGGAGATCATCTCGCACCAGTGTGGAGTGGTCACCACTTCGACGTCCGTCTCGATATAGCAGACGATATGTCACCCTAACGTTCGTCTCGACACAGCAGACGTAACGTCATCAAACAAACGGAGCCACGGCAAAATCCCTAGTTCCAAACCTCGGCAGTTCACCGGTAACCTAGAGACAACCACGACATTCGTCTCGATACAGAGGACGCAATGCCAGCAAACGAAGCGAAGGCTAAATTCCTAGCTTCAGGGTCTTAACGGCAAGTCATATAAAACCGGAAAGACAATCGGAGATCATCTCGCACCAGTATGGAGTGGTCACCACTTCGACGTCCGTCTCGATACAGCAGACGAGATGTCACCCCAACGTTCGTCTCGACACAGCAGACGTAACGTCATCAAACAAACGGAGCCACGGCAAAATCCCTAGTTCCCACCGCAACATTCGTCTCGATACAGTAGACGCAATGCCAGCAAACGAAGCAAAGGCCAAATTCCTAGCTTCAGGGTCTTAACGGCAACTCATATAAAGCCCGAAAGACTATCGGAGATCATCACCACACCAGCGCGGAGTGGTTATGACTCATCGGGGCTCTCCAAAATGAGCCTAACCTCAAGTAAAAAGCGGCATGGCAAATTCCTAGCACTTGCTCTTCTGACGGTCAAACTGCCAAGGAGGATTGCTTGAAGACGTCTTGTCCAGCCCCCGAAGGGATCAGAGACACGGCAGTCGCAGGGCTACTCGAACAGCACGATTGCCTATCGAGGACTATATCAGCTTATGCGACGGTACGATGGCCAAAACCCTAAGTACCACCAACCTTAACGGGCTTCTGTCGTAAAGAGCAGAGGTTAAATGCGACGTTAAGATGTTCTTGCGAGATCTGCTCGATCCGTTTCGACTCGTAAGGAAATTGATGTCTTTGCGAGATTTTCTTGATGCGTCTCGACTCGTGAGATAAAGCCTTAGGCAGTAGGGATTAAAAAACCTGTTTCCTAAGCACTGGGACCCTGCAAGTCGGCCCAAAACGGTCTCTTGCATACTATCCACGGGTCACACTCTCCAAAGTCGAATCTCGATAAGGAGGGAAACAACCGCTTACGGGTCCTCTCGACTCGTAAGAGGGAAAACTCTCTTATAGGATCCTTACGACTTATAAGAGAAAACACACTTAGGAATCCTCACGATTCCCAAGGAGAAAATACACCTACGAGATCCTCACGACTCGTAGGGAGAAAAGTCTTTATGAGATCCTCACGGCTCGTAAAGTTGAAAAGCCTTAAGTGGCAGATCCTACCCCTGTCTCCTAAGCCATCACTCCCCTGCAAAGAAGTCAAGATGGGCCGACCATCTATGGGCCATACTTGCCAAAGCTACATGCCACTGAAATGGAGAACTTACTCATAAGCGTATGAACTACTCCACGACAGAGTGAGACAAAAAAAGAAATAGAAGGATGCGGCTCATGGAGTTAAGGGTTGGAACTATATCCCTTAAGAGTTGAGATTTGAGTCAATGATAAATGACGACGCTTGTGTCCGCTCGTTATCTTCTCAGATCAAGATTCTGAAAGTGATACATCAGCCCAAAACTGGTCATACGCCATGCATAACTCTGCATAACTCTGCACTAATTCACCCACGTACATACTTACGTGGGCAAAGTAGTGGGGGGCATTTGTTCCCGCCAAAAATTTCTGCGCAAAAGAGTCCAAGGTATCAAATGGCAGCGATACGCTTAAGGAAATACGAACCAGTATCTTCCGGGCTGTTTTTGACAAACTCCCGAAAGAGAAACGGATAAATTCTGATTGTATTGAAAGCGTCTCAAAAAACCCTTCGATTTGATATATTATGGGCCTCATAATTCATCCGGGATCAAAAGTTATGAGCAAATGTCTATGCACATGTGATATAAGGAAGAAGATGCGAACCAGTATCTTCCGGGCTGTTTTTTGACAAACTCCCGAAGGAGAAATGGATAAATTCTGATTGTATTGAAAGCGTCTCGAAAAACCCTTCGATTTGATATATTATGGGCCTCATAATTCATCCGGGATCAAAAGTTATGAGCAAATGTCTATGCACATGTGATATAAGGAAGAAGATGCGAACCAGTATTTTCCGAGCTGTATTTTGACAAACTCCAGAATGAGAAATGGCTAAATTCTGATGATATTGAAAGCATCTCGAAAAGACCTTTGATTTGATATATTATGGGCCTCATAATTCATTCGGGATCAAAAGTTATGAGCAAATGTGTTATGCACGTGTAACCTAAAGTAATGCTCTACTACATGGGGAATGCATTTTTTAGTCCCACATCGGGAAAAGGAGAGATGACTTCTCTACCACTCCCATATAAATAAGAGGGCATACCTCTTAGAAAGGGAGAGTAAAAATCCTCAAAGGATTCAATACTCAAAGGAGCTTAGTTCTCCAAGATAGGAGCATGCTCCTCCATAATGCGCATATGCGCAAGCGCCATGTGCGCTACGTGCAACGCACGTGTGCCTGCCATGCGGCACTACGTGCAACGCACGTGCGCACCACATGAGAATATTTAATAATATTAAAAGGAGCTTGTTCTCCATATATAGAAGCTTTGCTTCTCCTCATAATGCGCATGTGCGCCACGTGCAACGCACGCATGCCCGCCATGCGGCACCACGTGCAACGCACGTGCGCACAACAGATAGTGCCTTGCACTTGCTATGAACCTCTGGTTCTTAGATAAATAAATAAATAAAAATAGTGCCTTGCACTTGCTATGAACCTCTGGTTCTCAGATAAATAAATAAATAAAAATAGTGCCTTGCACTTGCTATGAACCTCTGGTTCTCAGATAAATAAATAAATAAAAATAGTGCCTTGCACTTGCTATGAACCTCTGGTTCTCTGAGACAGAAAGAAAGAAAAGATTTTCTAAGCCTGTTTCCTAAGCACTGGGACCCTGCAAGTCGGCCCAAAACGGTCTCTTGCATACTATCCACGGGTCACACTCTCCAAAGTCGAATCTCGATAAGGAGGGAAACAACCGCTTACGGGTCCTCTCGACTCGTAAGAGGGAAAACTCTCTTATAGGATCCTTACGACTTATAAGAGAAAACACACTTAGGAATCCTCACGATTCCCAAGGAGAAAATACACCTACGAGATCCTCACGACTCGTAGGGAGAAAAGTCTTTATGAGACCCTCACGGCTCGTAAAGTTGAAAAGCCTTAAGTGGCATATCCTACCCCTGTCTCCTAAGCCATCACTCCCCTGCAAAGAAGTCAAGATGGGCCGACCATCTATGGGCCACACTTGCCAAAGCTACATGCCACTGAAATGGAGAACTTACTCATAAGCGTATGAACTACTCCACGACAGAGTGAGACAAAAAAAGAAATAGAAGGATGCGGCTCATGGAGTTAAGGGTTGGAACTATATCCCTTAAGAGTTGAGATTTGAGTCAATGATAAATGACGACGCTTGTGTCCGCTCGTTATCTTCTCAGATCAAGATTCTGAAAGTGATACATCAGCCCAAAACTGGTCATACGCCATGCATAACTCTGCATAACTCTGCACTACTTCACCCACGTACATACTTACGTGGGCAAAGTAGTGGGGGCATTTGTTCCCGCCAAAAATTTCTGCGCAAAAGAGTCCAAGGTATCAAATGGCAGCGATACGCTTAAGGAAATACGAACCAGTATCTTCCGGGCTGTTTTTTGACAAACTCCCGAAAGAGAAACGGATAAATTCTGATTGTATTGAAAGCGTCTCGAAAAACCCTTCGATTTGATATATTATGGGCCTCATAATTCATCCGGGATCAAAAGTTATGAGCAAATGTCTATGCACATATGATATAAGGAAGAAGATGCGAACCAGTATCTTCCGGGCTGTTTTTTGACAAACTCCCGAAGGAGAAACGGATAAATTCTGATTGTATTGAAAGCGTCTCGAAAACCCTTCGATTTGATATATTATGGGCCTCATAATTCATCCGGGATCAAAAGTTATGAGCAAATGTCTATGCACATGTGATATAAGGAAGAAGATGCGAACCAGTATTTTCCGAGCTGTATTTTGACAAACTCCAGAATGAGAAATGGCTAAATTCTGATGATATTGAAAGCATCTCGAAAAGACCTTTGATTTGATATATTATGGGCCTCATAATTCATTCGGGATCAAAAGTTATGAGCAAATGTGTTATGCACGTGTAACCTAAAGTAATGCTCTACTACATGGGGAATGCATTTTTTAGTCCCACATCGGGAAAAGGAGAGATGACTTCTCTACCACTCCCATATAAATAAGAGGGCATGCCTCTTAGAAAGGGAGAGTAAAAATTCTCAAAGGATTCAATACTCAAAGGAGCTTAGTTCTCCAAGATAGGAGCATGCTCCTCCATAATGCGCATATGCGCAAGCGCCATGTGCGCTACGTGCAACGCACGTGTGCCTGCCATGCGGCACTACGTGCAACGCACGTGCGCACCACATGAGAATATTTAATAATATTAAAAGGAGCTTGTTCTCCATATATAGAAGCTTTGCTTCTCCTCATAATGCGCATGTGCGCCACGTGCAACGCACGTATGCCCGCCATGCGGCACCACGTGCAACGCACGTGCGCACAACAGATAGTGCCTTGCACTTGCTATGAACCTCTGGTTCTTAGATAAATAAATAAATAAAAATAGTGCCTTGCACTTGCTATGAACCTCTGGTTCTCAGATAAATAAATAAATAAAAATAGTGCCTTGCACTTGCTATGAACCTCTGGTTCTCTGAGACAGAAAGAAAGAAAAGATTTTCTTTTCTCTTCTTTGATCTAAATTTAGATCATTAAAAAGTGCTCTGCACTCATTTTCTTGAATCCAAAAGATTCTTGGTGCTTTGCACTATTTGAAGGGCCAGGCCCAAATCAAAATGACCTGACAGGCCAAAATAAATTGCAAGGTAATAAATGGGCAGAGCCCAAATAAATTGATGCTTTGCATCCTTTATACAAGGGCAGAGCCCAAATAAAATTGATGCCTTGCATCATTCCTAAAAGGGCAGAGCCCAAAACAAATTGATGCTCTGCATCCTTTCTGGGCAAGGCCCAAATAAAAATAAAAAAAAGAAATGCAATGCAAAAGCAAATAAAATGTTGAACATTTCAACTGGACTTAGCCCAATTTTGGCCATAAGTCCTTAAATTAAATTGACTGAGCAAAGTTGCTCTTCTAAATCAATTTACATCCGGTTCGAGGGTACATCTCCGAACTCCTTTGACATCCGTCGTTGTAATTCCTCAACGACGTCAAAGAGGTGACGGGTCCCAACGACCACACATCGATATGGACTGCGGGGTCTTTAAACTCGTGGACCGAAATGTCCATAAACTAACATCGGACCGAAACGTCCCTAAACCAACATCGGACCGAAACGTCCCTAAACTAAAATCGGACCGAAACGTCCCTAAACTAAAATCGGACCGAAACGTCCCTAAACTAATATCGGACCACCACGTCCCTAAACTGGCGATGGACCACCACGTCCCTAAACTGGAATATGGACCACTACGTCCTTAAACTGGCGACGGACCGAAACGTCCCTAAACTAATAACGGACCACCACGTCCCTAAACTGGCGATGGACCACCACGTCCCTAAACTGGAATATGGACCACTACGTCCTTAAACTGGCGACGGACCGAAACGTCCCTAAACTAATAACGGACCACCACGTCTCTAAACTGGCGATGGACCACCACATCCCTAAACTGGAATATGGACCACTACGTCTTTAAACTGGCGACGGACCGAAACGTCCCTAAACTAATAATGGACCACCACGTCCCTAAAACTGGCAATGGACCGCCACAATAGAGCCCAAATGCTCTCTTGTCGGATCTAAACGGTCCCGTCTAAGTTGATCTTACCCCCAGCTACGGCTAATGTGTCCTTAGATCTTTAAATAAACAATAAAACCCCAAATCAACTTTGGTTCAAGGGTACATCTCTGAACTCCTCAGACGCCTGTCGTTGTAATCCCTCAACGATGTCAGAGAGGTGACGAGTCCCGACGGCCAGATAATTAAATCAGTCACTATGTTAAGTCGATCTTAGTCTAGAACATG
The DNA here is from genome assembly GCA_030015575.1 of Agapanthus africanus. Classification (NCBI taxonomy): domain Eukaryota; kingdom Viridiplantae; phylum Streptophyta; class Magnoliopsida; order Asparagales; family Amaryllidaceae; genus Agapanthus; species Agapanthus africanus. The sequence goes on along the minus strand of CM057338.1, from coordinate 940,693,204 downwards.
ACTAATGTATCCTTAACGAAGGTTTAAGTTGATCTTAGCCGCAATGCGACTAATGCATCCTTAAACTAAAAAACACCAAACTCAAATCTAAGCAAACACGGATTTGGACTAATCCACGTCCTACGGGCGACGACATCACTAAGTCTCCGTATACAATCCACGGGCAACCACAAACAAAATAAACATACACGACACGAAGTGAAATTCTGGAGAAGGAGAAAGTTGTTATCGCAACGCGATAGCGTAATTAACTGCAGGGGCTTGCGCCTGCAGGGAAGAGCGTCCCCACAATCAAAAACCCCTCACCCTGAGGGGGAATCTGACAAAGTCTGCTACATCGGCCGCATCCGTCTAAACCTCCGATACTCGGTGCCATAAATCAACTTGGCATCTTCGGAGAGATAGACGGATAAAACCAAATAGCATCTGCCCCGAACCTCAGGCACGGACGTGAAGTCCTGGCCGCCGTTCGGAGGGGAACAAGTGCCAACCTTCATATAGTTCGGCATAGGTGAGATCGAAAGAAGCCATAAGCAGGTTCTTTCCAGGACACCGCAGCGATAGGGACTTGCATCCAGGATCAGTTATATTGTGTGTATTCAGAGGGCCAGATGCCGCCGTCAGTATTGTGCCGTTGAGAGTGATCATGTTGATTGGACAAAAGGTGATCAGAGGAGTTCTAGATCGGGACTGTTCCGTTAGTACACCTGACCGGGTCGACGAGCGGGAGGATCATGAGATTGGTAATCCACAGAGGAAACGAGGACCCAGAGACCGAAGGCGCTATACTGCGAGCAAGAGGCAAGTAGATGATCTTGCTCTGCCAGTTTTGGGCGCACCGGTATATTTTTTGACATTGTAGGAGGTGTACCTCAATGTCATTTATTGCGATTTGTGTTTTATGATCCGAGTATCACACTTTTATCGTTTGGACTTGAGTTTCGATGATTGGATTTCGTGATTATGTTTTTGTGCACCATAGTTGTATCTATTGGAGATTTATATTTTGTGCACAGTTATTGCACTTGATTTATGTTATATACACCGCTACATTGGTTTATAATTTGTGCATATCTATTTCACTTGGTATCGATTTGTGCTTTCGTTGCATGTATTTATGGTTTCGTGGATTCGATACTGTCGATTTGATTTCGTGCATGTTATATGCATTTGCCTTTACTTATGCACTAGGTATAGCTTATATGTGCTTGCAGTGCATTGGGATGGATTTTGTGCACGCAGTTGCATACGTTTATGGTTCTATACACCTTGGCATACTCGGTGTTTTTTTAATACGCATTTGAGATATTGATGAGTTTTCGTGTATTAGTTGCACCAGATTGGTATTTCGTATATTGGTTGCACCGGATTTGTATTCCGTGCATTGGTTGCACCGGATTTTTATTTCATGCATTGGTTGCACCAGATTATGTTTTCATGCGCGTCTGCACTTGATGTTCGTTATCGTGCACACTATTGCACTGGATGTTTTATACGGATCTGACGCACTTGATTTGGATTTTCGCGCATATTGGACGCATGATATGAGATTTTGTGCACACCGGGTTTCACTCGATTGAGATTTTTATTCATGCATGTTGGATACACTTGATTGGGATTTTCATTCGTGCATGTTAGTTGCACTGGGTTGAGATTGTCGTGCATATCCGTTACACTGGACAAATGTTTTTGTGTACTATAGATGTATTTGATATTGTTGTCGTGCACATCCGTTGCACTGGACAGATACTTTCGTGCATACGCGTTGCACTTAGTTTTGCTTTTTTGTATATTTGTGGCACTCATATTAGATTTGATTTCCGTGCGCACCAGACGCATGTGATGTTGGATATGCCTTTTTAGGCTGATTTTCTTTATGAGTATCGCGTTTTGATGATAGATACTATATTACATAGTAGCCGAGCAGGACTGGTCTGAGGACAGTGCCTAAGTACTGTTACATGCATAAGAAGTTACCAAGAGATTTTCAAAAGGAGCTATAGTCTTACTATTTCGTGCGTGTCCGCAAGACACGAAATTTTAATACTTCTGGGATATTTCAAAAAGGCGAGACGTATAATTTGAGCAAAACATATATAAGTATATATTTACTACGTTACAAATGATCGTCCGCCACTTGTGCCGTGAGCTACGCATAGCATGGAGATTTGGGAAAAGATTTTTCTTGTGTTTTATTCAGCTTTAGAGGATTGTACGAGTATGCGTACTATTTACGTATAATGATTTGAATATAGTATATTTGGATTTCAGCAATGGATTTCGAGATTTGGCATCTCTATTATAACTCTGATGATTGCGTGACGCTTAACGGAGTTTGATTTTGAGTTTCGTACTTTTTTTCAGGCGCATATGATGCGCTGTGGTATTTATGTATCTTCCATGTTTTCGGAGCCCCGTTGATTTGAGCTGATTATTGAAATATTTTAGTCTTTGGGGGTTTAAATTTAAATTCGGGGACCGAATTTATTTAAGGAGGGGAAGACTGTAACATTTCAGAAATATAAAATGTTATTTTTGGAAATTTAATATTAAAATAATATATTTTACGAAAACTATTCGATTTGCGAATATGGGTTTTTCATAAAATGGTATAAGTATATACCAATATTTGAAAATTTATCGGAGATTAAAATGATTTATTTATTATAATGATATTTAGTGGATTTTTGGCCAAATTCGTATTTTTACATTTTTCCATGACTAGTGCACCATGTCATGTGCATGTTATTTATTGCTATTTTGTTTATGATTTGTGAGTTTTAAGAGTTAGTGAAATAAAGAGAAATGAAAAGAAAAGCAAAAGAAAAGAAAAGAGAAGTTATGAGTGAGAGACAAAAAGAGATATTTTAGAGATGAGAGAGTGAGCTTAAGAAAGAGAGTGAGGTTAAGTGAGAGAGAGGGTTATACTTGGCTGCCCTTATCCCTTCATTCCCTTTTGTTTCTTCACCATTTCTTCTTCTTCTCATTCATCTCACTACCCCTATGCATCATCTCCAATCCCATTCCAAAACCTCATGCCCCCTTCACAATAAACATGCACAACCCCATTCTAAACCCTTTGAACCATTCAAGTTTGGATTTTTAAGATTTTGGGCAACTCAAGAATTTTCCTAGGTTGCCAAATGAGGTAATCCATACACTTGTAGATTTTTATTTGTATTTATATATCATAGTTTAGTTAGAAATCAATTTAGTTAGGTTTTGTGATCTTGGAAATTCCAAGTTGTTGTTAAGTGGTTAATTGAGGTGTAGTGAGTGTTTTCAAGATCTTAGAGATTGCTTTGCTGGACCAGAACAGAGTTTAGAACTTGAAACACGAAGTTAGAATTTTCCCGTGTCGGTTTTGTGAAACCTAAAGGCCTACAAGGTATCTGGAGCGATCTGGGGTATTTTTAAGAAAATCAAGCAAGTCCATTAACCGAGATAGACCACTAGAAGACCACCACCAAAATACGAACCCAAAAAGCCTCAACATGGCCGGCGACACCAGATATTTGGGCACTCTTGCCGGATTTCCTGTGGGCATTAGTGTTGTGGTTTTGCCTGTAGCTCACTTACCCTATAACCTATCCTCTGTACTTGGTTGTTTAGTTCCCATTTACCTGAGCCAAAATATAGGAAGTACTTCAGAGTGTTTTGGCCATGTTTTCCGATATGTGAATTCTTGGTTTTTATATTTAAGATTTGAATTGGTCGTTGGATGTTTGTACGTCAACGACGAGGGTTATTTTGTTGATCTTTCATGCGTAAGCTATAGGTTCTAACCTATAAGCAATCCGTGTGCTGTATCGGTTTTCGGATATTGGTTTTAATAGTATTGCGATTGTGTATTGATTGTAGGTACCTTCGCGTGGACTTCCGAGATGACGAAACACATCGACTTCGGCTAAGCGAGGAGTTTAGCAGGTGAGTAGATTTATATCTACGGGGGAAGTCGGGTGGATGGCGTATAGCACTATTCCCCTCCGAACGGTGGCCGAGACACGGACTGTCTCGCCTGAGATTCGGGACAGATGCTAATTGGTGCTATCCGTCCACCTTTCCGAAGATACCAAGTTGATTTATGGCACCGTGTATCGGAGGTTTAGACGGATGAGGCCGATGTAGCAGACTTCGTCAGATTCCCCCTTGCTTGAGGGGTTTTTAATTGTGGGGACGCTCTTCCCTGCAGGCGCAAGCCCCTGCAGTTAATTACGCTACCGCATCGCGGTAACAACTTTTTCCTTCTCCAGATGGTCACTTCGTGTCGTGTGTGTTTGTTTTGTTTGTGGTTGCCCGTGGATTGTATACGGAGACTGAGTTATGTCATCGCCCGTAGGGCGTGAACTAGTCCAAATCCGTATTATCTTAGATTTGGGTTTGGGGGTTTGGGTTTAAGGATACGTTAGCCTCGTTTGAGACTAAGATCGACTTAAACGTTTGTTAAGGACACGTTAGTCTAGTTTTTAGACTAAGATCGACTTAACGGGATCGTTTAGATCCGACAATAGAGTGGTTAAGGGAGCCCTGTTGTTTAGTTTAGTGACGTTGCGGTCGATAGGTAGTTTAAGGACATTGCGGTCCATAGGTAGTTTAAGGACATTGCGGTCCAATGTTAGTTTTAAGACATTGCGGTCAAGGTTAAGGACCTCATAGTCCGTGGATTTAAGGACTCCACAGTCCCATGTTAGTTTTAAGACGTCGCGGTCATGGTTAAGGACTTCATAGTCCATGAGTTTAAGGACCCCACAGTCCATTGTTAGTTTTAAGACATCTCGGTCAAGGTTAAGGACGTCGTAGTCCATGAGTTTAAGGACCCCACAGTCCGTTGTTAGTTTTAAGACATCTCGGTCAAGGTTAAGGGCCTCATAGTCCATGAGTTTAAGGACCCCACAGTCCGTGTCAATGTGTGGTCATCGGGACCCGTCACCTCTTTGAAGACGTTGATGAATTACAACGCCAAGTATCAAAGGAGTGAAGAGATGTACCCTTGAACCGGGGTGGATTAAACAGTCTTTGGCCCAATTTGGGATCAAGACCAATTAATTGTGTTATGAGCCCATTAGCCCAGTTAAGTTTGAATTGAGGACTTTTGGCCATCTTGGGCTAAGTCCCATCATGTTTAGAATACTGGCTTTCTGTTGGTCCATTGAAGGAGAGGCTTTGCCTTTAGCCATTTAACCAATTGGGCTGAAGTTAGTGGTAAAACACTAAAGATCAGCAGTGTTGAACACTGGGAACAAGTTAGTGTTTTAACACTAAAAGACAGTTGGTGTTAAACACCAGCAACAGGGGGTTCAAATTAGTGTTAAACACTAGAGCAAATCAATGTCAAACACTAGCAGCAGAGATTTCAGATTAGTGTTAAACACTAAGAATAATTAGTGTTAAACACTGGTGACGGAGATTTTAATTTAGTGTTGAACACTAAGGGAGTTAATCTTAAGCTCTGTTAACAGGGGTTTAATTTAGCGTTAAACACTAAGAAATTCAGTGTTAAACACTGCAAATAAAGTTCTTTGATTAGTATTGAACACTAAGGCCAAACAGTGTTTAACACTGGATTCCGGGATTCCAATTTAGTGTTAAACACTAAGGCAAGAGGGGTCACGTGCACGTGAGGGCGCCCTCCCTTCATTTGTTCTGCTGAGAATATCGTATCTTTTGGAACATCACGTGCCATCACGTGACGGGCATTGAAATGCTTGTATGTTAAAGTTTCTGCCAAGGGTCACGTGGGTCACGTGAGGCACTGCCTCAAAGGGCCTTTTCTGTGGATCTTTTCGGGGGTCACGTGGTGGCACGTGACCCTGACTTTATATATGTTTTTTTTAGAGGATCTGTTAATTCCTTTTAAGAATTAAGCTTTTCATAGGGTTGAACCCTAACAATAATTTTAGAGGAATTAAATTCCTATTTCCTTCTGAAGATTTATATTCTGGGATAGAGTTGAACTCTGAATGGGGTTAAACCCTAATAACAGTTTTAAGAAATCAAGTTCCCACTCTCTTTTAGAGACTTATTCTGAGGAATGAGATTCTGTCGTAGGGTGAAACCCTAATTTCTTCTTTCTTAAGGGAATTAAATTCCTGTTATTTTAACAGAACTCAGTTCTTAACTAGGGTTGAACCCTGAATCTGTTCATTCTGAAGGAATTGAATTCCTGTAACTGTTCATATCATAATATTGCAATTTATATTCCCCAATTCTTATTCGTTTTATAATTAAACAGGTGCTTTTGACGCATGTCTGCTGCATATTACAGGATACAGGTTCTTGGAGTGAATACAGTGAAAAAGACAGAAAACGATACAAAAGAGTGACTTTTGACCAACAAGTAGAGGGATCCTAGTCAAGCCTAGATGAAGAACAGTGCAGGGTCCAAAATGTTAAGGCAAACGGTTAAAAGATCGCTACAAGTTTTCACTGAAAGATCTGGAGAAGAATAAGAAGCCAAACAGAGAAAAGAATTATGGAAATAAAAAGCCCAAAGTGTAAAGAACCAGCCCAGGAAGTTTGGTGAGATGATCTCACCAAAGGGCCGCGGAACCGCGGCCCAAGCCCACTAATGCCGCGGTTCCGCGGCCATTTAAAGCCCGTGTCGGTGGATTTTTCTCGTGTCGGTGCGTCGGTGCGGGTGTTGGGATTTTCAGGGGGCAAATCTGTAATTGCACATATGCGGGAGTCTGTAACCCTAGTTTCCTTGTTTGCTTATAAATTGTACTCACAATCTGTAAAAAGCTATGCCTCTTTTCAATAAACAAAATTCAGATCTGTTCTGTATTCTTGCTTGAAGGGAGCCATCAATAAATTAGTAAGTTCTTTTTAATTCTTCGCTTTTAATTCTCTTTTAATTAGTATGTTTATTCATCCCCTAATGAGCGAGTAATCTCCTCGCTTGTTAGGGTTAGCCTTAGGGAAAGGTTTGAGAGATGAGATCTCTCACCCCTTTTATGCCCCTTCACAAGAATTAGAACTCCATGCATACACGCACAACCGCTCCCTATGGCACCCTACCCCTCGAGGTAACGGTGACACCGTAGTATAAAGGCCCGGTTGCGCGTGTTTTCTATGGAGGTTAGGGTAATTATCGATAAAGGAAGGATAAGAATCTAGAGGAAGAAATATCTTCCCAAAAGATTCTAATCCACTTCATTGATAATTACCACAACATCTAATAGATCTAAAATAAGGCATTGAAAGCGGTGAGGAAACCTTTAATCTCCAAACTTCCCCTAGACCTAACCCTAGCAAGACTTTAATTTAGATTAATTTAGTTTAGTGATAGATCTAGGTTTTAGATTTAATCAATCCAAACAACAGTTGGAATCAACTCGTAAAAACACATTAAGAAAATTACCCATCTCTGTGGATCGATCCGTACTCACCGGCTAGCTGCAAAGCGACGCCGTTTCTGATTGCGGTAAATACAAATTTTTGGACTAATCAAATGGCGCCGTTGCCGGGGATGGCGTAAAATTTCTTTTGTGTAATTTTGGGTTGATATAAATTTTAAAAATCATAAAAATCTGAAAATAAAAAAAAAGTATAAAATTTTTTATCAACTTTTATCTGTTTGAAGGGTTTTATTGTTTGAATCTTGCAGGAACAGCGAAGAATCGAGGATCTGAAAATTTACAGAGGGCAAACCAGGAAAAATCACATCAGAACAGAGGTGAACTGACACAACAGAGCCATAAAATTTTTTTGGAGACCCGATCCCACCACCTGACCGCGAAACCGCGGCCGAGAAGCACCAAAAACCGCGGTTCCGCGGCTAATTGATCTCCTCTCTGCACCAAATTTTGCTGGTTTGATTTCTCTTCCTCCCCTCTGAAAATCCCCATATATCTTTTGTGAAAATTTTCTGCAGGATTTTTTTGCGCTGCAAATCTTCTCTCCCCTTCTAAATAACAGATTTTCTGCAGGTTTCTTTGCGCCGCGCTAAAAAAATTGATTGCAAGTGAATTTTATTGTTTTGCATAATTTAATCGAACTTTAAGGGGCTAATTGACCAAACTCAGATTGGGTGGGGATTTCATCACCCTTCCCAGGACCCCAGAAAACACTTAAAGCATTTGCATTGACCACAATTAATTAAAAAATACTAGACTCAGCCCTAAGGACATCGAGCTCAATAGGAAAAGGACTAGTATAGGCATCGGCCGTTTATCCTAACCTGACCTTGCGGTGTCTAGGCAAGTGTGTCTAGGCTAGTGGTTATTAATTAGGCCCACTACTGTGGTTCCTTCCCACTTACCTGGCACTTACCTGGATGCAAGTGTCGGTGAAGAGGCGGTTTGAGGTCCTATTTCTAGCCCTGGTTAGGAGCTGTCTAGCAGACCTAGGTGACCCTAGATCTAGGCCTGATTGTGCATGTGTGGTTGATACATTTGTGTCATAAGTCTCTTTTCAAAAACCTCTTTGCAAAACTCTCACATAAAAAAAAGGGGAAAATCTTTTCAAAACTTGCAACTTGTCGCTAAAGAAATCTTGCAACTCACTTACACCACTTCTTCTCATGGACGTTATCTTACCCCCACATTCTGTTTTTTCTTTTTTTTCTGACTACACTACTCCTTTAGTGTATGTCACTTTGGACTAGGGATACTAACGCCCGATTAGTCCGTGTTTCGTTGGTACCGACCGACGAACCTTTCGACACCGAAGTCGAAATTCCCTCCATTTCCTTACCTCCACCTTCAAATTCTTCTTTCGAAGGTATGTAGGGATTCAACCCCAACAATACCTTACCGACGGGAATGATTCCACCTCCGTTAGGTGCGAATAACCCGAATCTTCCACCTGTTGTAGCGCCCGCACGAGTTGCGCTCCAGGATCTCTTCTACCCCGTCCGCACTTCTTTACCTACATGTCTTTCACCCCCACCGGCAAATGGGGACAATTTCGAAATAAAACCACATTTCATCAATATGCTGCCAAAATTTCATGGTTTGGAATCTGAAGATGCTTATATCTTTATCAATAAATTCCAAAATGTGTGCGCTATGATGAAAACGACCCAATTAAGTGATGACGCTATAAGGCTAAGGGTCATTCCTTTCACCTTATGTGACCTAGCCGAGAAGTGGCTATACAGCACCGCATCACATTCCATTAGAAATTGGGACGAGTTTGTGAGAGCTTTTCTGAAAAAGTTCTATCCTCATCACAAAACTGCTAGAATCCGTAACGAGATTATACAATTTTCACAGCTTCCTTCCGAACCATTTTGGAAGTGTTTCGAGAGATTTAAAGACCTACTCGTTCAATGCCCTCATCATGGGATCGAAAGTTGGCAACTTTACCAAACATTATACGAGGGATTGAACTCGGCAACGAAGCAGTTGCTAGAAACCATATGTCAAGGTCATTTTCTCTCCAAGTCTAGCGACGAAGCGTGGCAGTTTCTTGAGGATCTTAGTGAGCAAACAATTCAGTGGGAGAGTACCAAGACCACATCATCTTCTTCTAGTGGTCAATCTAGGGCAGGCATACATCAAGTAGATATGTCAATTGCTATGAAGGCCGAGATGGCCGCACTTATGAAAAAGCTAGAAGCCATTGAGACCAAAATCTCATCGTCTTCTCCTGCCCCTGCTTTTGTAGGGTTCCTAGGCACACTAGTGAGGTCTCACAAGGCATCAACCATGCCAATTTCAAAAATTCTAGGTGCCGAGAGACCCGACTACGGATCGTTGGCTAGATTTCTAGGCGAAAAGATAACTAGTTAACAATTAACTAATAGGAAAACGGAAATACAACCTTTGTAGATCCGGTGCTCCACCTCCATAGCTCCGCAACGAAGTCATCTCCGCTGTCCAAAAGGAATCCGGGCTCTAGAGTCGGCTTCGTCGGAGAAAAAGCGAGCTAGGTCGTCGATGTCCATGCCGAAGATGATCTACGTCGAGACATCGCTAAATCAAGCTCCACCTTCACCAAGCCCTAAAAACTTGTGAAGGAAACACACTCTACTACTTGGCAAGAGGTAGAGGATGAAGAAATAGGAAGTGGGTAGACTTTAGAATTGGATTTCTCACTCTTTATCATCAATCACCATTGATGAATGAAAGCTTTTTCTTCCTTGCTCATGAAGAAGAAGAAGAAAGAAATATATGATAAGTTAATTAAAAATAAATAGAAAAACAAATACTTATCATATCATTAACTATAGTCAAGTGTAGAGAATGAATCATGGTTAGTGGGAATGGTTAGGGTTAAGGATGAGATAAGAATGGTTGACTTGATCAAAGCTTCATGAAGTTTCAACTAAACTCCAAAACTAGCAACCATTATTTTCTCTTCTTTTCCAAAATGAATAAACAAATAAATAAATGAATAAATAAAGGAAATGAAACCCTAGCCATTCTTTTAACCATGGTTTAATTCTTTGCACTTAACCAAGTAAACATGTATCATCAAACATGATACAATCAAGTGCACAAAATCATATCGCATATGTAATGCGCACATCCGAGTGAGAAAATCCATTTAAAGTGAACCAATACTAGTTAATGCAAAGTAATATATCAAATATATAATTATACATTAAATCATTAAATCAACACTTGATTCAATGATCCGGTCATGTCGCACACAACCGACTAGTATACAATGTATCGGCTTATCGAATCAACGCTTGAATCGATAACTAGGTTATATCGCATACAACCATTCGATACATTCATCGCGAGAATGGAATACGGTATCACATACACGCATTATTCTCGGTCCCGCACATATCTCATATGCGCTCCTATTTCGTTTCGCTTGAGCCAGGAAACCTCTGTGTAGGACTCTAAAGACTCGTCAATACGCCGGCAGCAGGCGATGATCATATCAAACACCCACAAGCCGCAAGCGGTCTGCTAAACGTAACGGCCACTCGGGTATTGAGCGATCTGAAGATCGACGAGCAAGCCCGCTCACACTCCAGTGAATCCGACCAGTAACACTACCGCACAGTCCGGTCTGATCGTCTGATATGTCGCATATCTCGCCTAGGGGTGGTAAACGTCAGACCCCAATAGCTCAATAAGTCGTGTCGATATGAGGTCTATAACCATTCGAGATACTACTGGTAACACTTACCAGTAAATCTCAGCAACCCTGGCCAGGGATTTCCTGTTATAGCCAATCGAACACAGCGCAACATCAACTCCTTATACCGGGAGAGACGAATCCCCTCCTATCGCTCATTGCCTCCATGTGACTCGGGACTGTACCCAAAAACCACCGTTTTGCACGCCCTCTTGGACGTGGTAAGATGGAAATCAAAGCACAGTGGGAACCACACAAGACTCTATGACGATCTCGGGTCAACAGACTACTCTGTACCAGTGTCACCAGAGAACTGCCATCTGACGTGAGGTATAATACCATCTGGGAGTTCTCGGCGAGTCCGTCCAGTGTACCCAGTCTCTACTGAGCACCCGTATATCATCTCTGATGTCAAACACCAATGGATATGGGATCATCCATCGCCCATCTTTATGGGTCGAGAAGGTATACGCTAGTCTACTCTGGTATATCGATGCCCCGTCTCGATACACCCACGACTAGGGACTTTGAAGGATGTACTTATGGACTACCATGTCCCCACTAGTATGATCCGCATCATAGTCCAGGTAGTCAAGTACAGATCCTAAGGGCTTTACCAACATGTAACAGAGAGACAATCAACATACACGTTAAGGTAAAGGTCAACCAGATAGCATACTATCATGTCGAGCAAGAAAGTCCTCCTTATATATGTCCCAGCATCCACTACAATATACATCCAATGTACAGTAATGGCCTCTAGGGCATACATATAACTAACAATCTCCCACTTGCACTAGGGCCATCTGTAGCAGTGGTTGTAGTATCTCATACTTAACCATCCCATAAAAGTCTCTCTCTGGGAACAGGCCTTTGTGAGTGGATCCGCTGTGTTGTCCTCTGAGTCTACTCTCCAAACCTCGATCACCCTGGAGATCAACTATCTCCATGATCAGGTGATACTGCCTTAGAATATGTCTGGATCACTGATGGGACCGGCGTTCCTTGGCATAAGCCACAACTCCATTGTCACACAATGGGAGGAACATAGTTCATCTCATGAACCAATATACATCCAGACTGCCTCTTTGGTAGTATCTTAAGTAGCGATGTATCCTGCCTGTATCATCTAGTATGTCACGGTATCCAGCTTGGAACTCTTCCAATATACCGTCCCTTTACTGAGGGTAAAGACAATTCCTGTGACTGACACTCAGTCGTCTTTATCACCCTGGAACCCTTCCAGTGATTCTCCCCAGGATCGGTTGATACCGTCTCACTACAATTAGTGAGAATCCTAACATCCAATTAAATCTATCTCATAGATCTAAAACTCAGGATTTAGGAGGTATCATTTTGATCCTATATGGAGAATCATTGTGATAAGCGGAGATCGATCGAGCGTAGCATAGGAAACTCCTTCCCTATCAAGAGTATGTCATCCACGTACTCTACGAGGATCGTCACCATACTCCCTACTACCTTCTTGTTTATACAAGGTTCATCTACCATTTTGATGATGTCAACTTCTTTGACCGCTTCATCAAAACAGATGTTCCGACTCCGCGATGCCTGCTTTATCCTATAAAGTATCTTGCACACGTTTCCGCTGCTCCTACTGTCTACGAAGCCCTCTGGCTGTGTACTTATAGACACTCTTTTCTAAACTTCATTTAGAAAAGCTGTCATGACACCCAACCACCAGATATCGTAGTCATGGTATGTAGCCGTGGCAAGTAGGATCTGGATGGACTTAAGCATAGCTACTTAGAAAAGGTTTCATCATCATCCATACCTGGTCAATGATGTAGACCTTTAACAAGTCTAGCTTTGAAAGTCTCAACTCTTCCATGTACACCAAGTAATCTTCTCAAGATATACTTGCTCCTGATGGGGATTTAACCCTTCAGATATAGCAACCAAAGTCCATACTTTGTTGGTGTATAAGGATTCCATCTCAGATCGCTAAGCATCCAGCCATTCTTACAGAGTCGTCACTCTCGATGGCCTGCTCGAAACTAGTTGGGTCATCATCTCATGATGCAATCTTCGCTCCCACTGTCATAGAGAAACAGAAGTATCTCTCAGGCGGGTGAGGAACCCTACTAGATCGGCGGAGAGGCTAAGGTTCGTTGGAATCAACTGAATCCTTTGGTTCTACCAAATCATCTGCTGTAGTTTGTATAGCTGGAACATTTCCAGTTCTACATAACAGACCTTGCCTCGAGCTTGTCCGGATTTTGCTTTTAGACATAGGCCGGACAACCCCAAATCTTAACTAGCTTAAGACATGGGCTCTTCCCTTTCCATATCTCATATGGAATGGTAGGCAACTGATTTGATTGGAACCCTATTCAATAGGTATGCAGCTTCTCAAGTGCATAACACCCAAAAGGAAATAGGTAGCTCAGTATTACTCATCATAGAGCACACCTTATCACATAGGGTGTAATAGCTCCACCCCGATATACCATCGTGCTATGGTGTATGCGGAGGAGTAATGCTGAGAGAGAATCTCATTCTCCTTTAGAATAATCCAGGAATTCCATGCACAAGTATTCTCCTCCCTGATCTCATCATAGAACATAATACTTATACCCGTATTTTGGTTCTCTACTTCTCGCTTATATTCTATGAATATCTCAAAAGGCTCGGACTCATGTTTCAACAGGAACATATGTCTGAATCTTGAGAGATTATCAGAGAATGTAATGAAGTACAAAGAACCGGTCTTGGCATGAGTAGACTGGGGACCTACATACATCAACATGTATCATCCCAAGAGTTCACTAACTCTTTCTCTGTTTCCAATAAACAGAGCTGGTGTCATTATATCTTTGTGACATGACTAGCGAGTTTCACAAGATGTAAATTCAAACTGATTTAAATATGCATCTACATGTAACTACAGCCAGTCGGGTCGCATAGATATGACCTAGTCTACAATGCCTCAAGAAGAATTCGTTCATTTCTGAACTCTTCCTCTTGTGTGTGTTCCATATACTAAGAACTGTGGTTTGATTTAGAACATTAATGCTTTTAGATAACGTGCCTGAACCGATCAACTTTTGATATAGGAAATGTTCAAAACATTATCCAACAATACAAAATTTTATCGTTTCTTTACTAATAAAGAGACAGATATGATTTTGCATAACAGGTTCGGTATCTAATAACATTCGTTCAGAATCAATGTATTGTAATACAGGGTGACAGTGACCAACAGACTTGGTTGCAACTCTTGCCCCGTTTTCTGCCTCATGAAACTTATCACCCGTTCTCAGTTCTCTACCTTTCTGTAGCCCTATGTAACAGATTACATATCTGGGATCCTGATCTGGTATCACATACCCAGGATGTAGAGGATACTGAGAAACAGTTCTGTATAATGAACACACCCGAAGATGATGCATCAGCATGCACTCTCTTCGTTTGGGCGGCACGGGAATTCTGGTAATCCCCAATTTCCTGCTCTGTCTTATAACAATTATAAGTTGGAGCGGGACCAACGTTCCCCAGCTCAGTATAACAAGCGGGTTCGGTCAATATTCCGTTTTATTATCTTGATTAAGGCGTGATATGGTCGCTACCAGGAGAGAGAGAGAAGAAAACACTCAGCGTGCGCTCTTACAAGAATAGATTGGTTATTATTTTATCTAATCAGGATGGCTCCCACTGCTTTTTATCAAATCTTCCTTCAAACCCTAAAAGGAAAGACTAGCCGGGATTAATTACACACTACAAGTTCGCCAATCTTTCAGCCAGGCCAGTGTCGGTACTTTGAGGGAGGTCCCCCGTGCTTTCGCACGAACCTAATTAATGTAAACCTCGTTTTCCCAGAGGCGTAACCCCGTTGACACCTTTCTAGACACCTACTTGATCGGCTAATTGTAATGTATAAAACTCTCCCAGGAGTAACTCTTACTCGCAGCGGGTATCGGGATCCAACTATCTCATAGAAGGTATGCAATCTCATTGCAAATTTCAACACTTGAAATTCTCGATAATATTTTGCCCCTAACCTCCTATGACCTTGACAAAGGCCAACAAACCATAGGATGCTAGTCAAGTTCAACTCGTCATTTCCTGATTGAATTAAACCCACCCGCACGGCCCTTGACAAAGGCCAACAAGGTCGCACGACTACCCTAACCCAATCTGCATCATATGCATAAGCAGATAAGCACCAGTTAGCTACCGCACACTGCGCCTTGACAAAGGCCAACAAACGCAGCACGAATACTAACTACTACTTATCTGAAATGACGGAGGGCTACGTCAGGTTTTTCTGAAAACCTATTGCGTAATGAACTTGATATCGTTGTAGAATCAAATAATTTTAAAATGGAGTGTTTTTGAGGCTTTTCTAGTTTTGCTAAAGGAGTCACTCCCGGTGAAGGGATCGTCGGTCCTTTCCTCGTCGAATGAGGTGCGGGATATATCACATATATCACTGTGCAAAGCAGAAACTATAGAAGCTATCAAAAGACAAACCGAGTGTGTAGCATCTGCCAGTTATTGCTAAAGGAGTCACTCCCGGTGAAGGGATCTCGGTCCTTTCCTCATCGAATAAGGTGCAGGATATATCACATATACCGCTGTGCAAAGCAAGAATTGTAGCTACCTGTTTTATTTTGAAATTCGATTCTACAACATCTTAGGTTTCTTTTATTTCATTAATCACATTAATGAAGTCCCATCATTTAAGTTACCTAAACATCACAGATAAATACGACGTAAACTTATGCCATCCGCATTCGCCTCGATGTCCCTTCGTGCACCGTTAGGTTAGGTAACTAACGGCAGAGCGGGGCAGGGCTAGCGCGGGTGTAAAACACAAGTAACGTCTATATAATATATCATATATACTATATACTGTATCTATCATCGAACATCACATGATCACATCACAGATATCGCAGCAGAAGAATCATATGAAATATTGGATATACTAGGACGTCCGTGTTTTCAATACGAGCCAGTATAAAACACGGATTCCACGGTCGTGATGAATAGCCAAACCCACACCCCTAGACCCCTACGAGAGCGGCAAGCAACCCTACCAATTCTGGAGTTAGGAGACCCGGACTCGACTCCTCGAGTTGGTCTCCCACTGGACTCCAGAACCCGGTTACTTGTGCCCTCCTCCTTGGGTCTATCCTAGTGCGGAAAAGTAAATAATATACAAGAGGTGACAACTTCCGCTACCTGGAAGTGCCCCAATAAAAGAATATTACATACAAGTTTTTTACATGAATGAAAATGAAAAACACTCATCTCATATAAAAACCCGCGGCTATTCAAACACGACGATCCAATATAACATATCCAGCAACACATAACATCACATGTCATCAACGTAAGTAAATATGCGCATCCCAATTGTCGTTGACATATAGCAACGAAACCGGCGATATCACATATTACACTTACGGTCACAGAAAAGAAAGTGTAAAACTACAACAGTTGGAATCCGCAACCATCTCAGACATCGCATGCCTGACCAAATGAATTACTTAGACATCACATGCCTAACAATTATAAACCCCGCATTTTAGTCTCAAAATCGAAAACACTTTTCAATATCGAGTCGGGCAATTCAACAAGATTCCCGACAGTCTGATCGAATACTCGTCGCAAACTTTAGTAGGCGGCCGCACCCCCGATACCGTCGACGAAGTACACCAAGGCGGAACACCGCTACCGCGAGCACCCGAACGGATGCTTTCGGCGACGGGGTTCTCCTACAGTCACTTGGTCGGGGCTATAGAGCGAGGCTGTCTATTAAGTTTACCCGGCGAGTATCCGCGTACGCTACGTGATTGCGACGGACTTTTGATCACATCAAAATTCCGTGGCAACCGATCAAGTGAGACTAAAGTGCTATGTTTATAACATTCATTCAGTTATCTCATAACTTCTTGTGAATTCCAATTATTGTATCCCATTCCGGACAATTAGAAAATGTTAAACTTTCCGATTGAACATTCGAACACCCAAGTTTTCCCGATACAGATCAACACATGAAATAAGTCTAACAACATTCAGTTCGTGCCTCAGTACCGACGGTCCAGCCGTAGAAGGGTCAAGCCAACGCCTCACATGTGGCACGCCGTACTGCCCCAAACCCGAAGGTTCAAAGGGCAGTTCAAGACGGTCACATAATCGAATTAAGGTTTGTTGTCTTCTAGAGGGTCCATCGCGTTACTTGCACTACTTAGAACGTCGTTAAACTACGGAAAAATCCAACACTTGGAAATTTCCCGACAGGGGAAAAATTGGGTATTTATATCCGGTCGAACTTTTTAACATATTCTAAAAATTATCCGGAAAGCCACACAGACAAAATTTGATACTCCGATCGAAACACCGAATCCCCAAAAACACAGCAGAAAAATTCAACTCTTGAATAAATATTAAAAATTCCCAGAAAACTCAGCTCTTTGAACTAGGAATTACTGTGCAAAGGAACAGGGCTGACGTCATCAAGGGGCCGCTGATCCGCCGCAGAATCCATGATTCTGCCGCGGATCCGCCGCGAAATTTACTATTCACCAGAAACTTTTTGCACCGTAATTCTTATTTTTCCCTGCTGAATTTTTTAGCAATTTTTAATTTGGAAAAATCCACGATTTTAGAAAATTTCCAGAGAGCAATTTTGATTTGGGGTTTCGGGTTCGATCGGGTTTCAAATTCCGTCTAGACTTCGCCTAAGGCTCTAGCTAGGCTCTGATACCACTGTAGGATTCCTAGGCACACTAGTGAGGTCTCACAAGGCATCAACCATACCAATTTCAAATTTTAACGGTGCCGAGAGACCCGACTACGGATCGTTGGCTAGATTTCTAGGCGAAAAGATAACTAGTTAACAATTAACTAATGGGAAAACGGAAATACAACCTTTGTAGATTCGGTGCTCCACCTCCATAGCTCCGCAACGAAGTCATCTCCGCTGTCCAAAAGGAATCCGGGCTCTAGTGTCGGCTTCGTCGGAGAAAAAGCGAGCTAGGTCGTCGATGTCCATGCCGAAGATGATCTACGTCGAGGCATCGCTAAATCAAGCTCCACCTTCACCAAGCCCTAAAAACTTGTGAAGGAAACACACTCTACTACTTGGCAAGAGGTAGAGGATGAAGAAATAGGAAGTGGGTAGACTTTAGAATTGGATTTCTCACTCTTTATCATCAATCACCATTGATGAATAAAAGCTTTTTCTTCCTTGCTCATGAAGAAGAAGAAGAAAGAAATATATGATAAGTTAATTAAAAATAAATAGAAAAACAAATACTTATCATATCATTAACTATATTCAAGTGTAGAGAATGAATCATGGTTAGTGGGAATGGTTAGGGTTAAGGATGAGATAAGAATGGTTGACTTGATCAAAGCTTCATGAAGCTTCAACTAAACTCCAAAACTAGCAACCATTCTTTTCTCTTCTTTTCCAAAATGAATAAACAAATAAATAAATGAATAAATAAAGGAAATGAAACCCTAGCCATTCTTTTAACCATGGTTTAATTCTTTGCACTTAACCAAGTAAACATGTATCATCAAACATGATACAATCAAGTGCACAAAATCATATCGCATATGTAATGCGCACATCCGAGTGAGAAAATCCATTTAAAGTGAACCAATACTAGTTAATGCAAAGTAATATATCAAATATATAATTATACATTAAATCATTAAATCAACACTTGATTCAATGATCCGGTCATGTCGCACACAACCGACTAGTATACAATGTATCGGCTTATCGAATCAACGCTTGAATCGATAACTAGGTTATATCGCATACAACCATTCGATACATTCATCGCGAGAATGGAATACGGTATCACATACACGCATTATTCTCGGTCCCGCACATATCTCATATGGGCTCCTATTTCGTTTCGCTTGAGCCAGGAAACCTCTGTGTAGGACTCTAAAGACTCGTCAATACGCCGGCAGCAGGCGATGATCATATCAAACACCCACAAGCCGCAAGCGGTCTGCTAAACGTAACGGCCACCCGGGTATTGAGCGATCTGAAGATCGACGAGCAAGCCCGCTCACACTCCAGTGAATCCGACCAGTAACACTACCGCACAGTCCGGTCTGATCGTCTGATATGTCGCATGTCTCGCCTAGGGGTGGTAAACGTCAGACCCCAATAGCTCAATAAGTCGTGTCGATATGAGGTCTATAACCATTCGAGATACTACTGGTAACACTTACCAGTAAATCTCAGCAACCCTGGCCAGGGATTTCCTGTTATAGCCAATCGAACACAGCGCAACATCAGCTCCTTATACCGGGAGAGACGAATCCCCTCCTATCGCTCATTGCCTCCATGTGACTCGGGACTGTACCCAAAAACCACCGTTTTGCACGCCCTCTTGGACGTGGTAAGATGGAAATCAAAGCACAGTGGGAACCACACAAGACTCTATGACGATCTCGGGTCAACAGACTACTCTGTACCAATGTCACCAGAGAACTGCCATCTGACGTGAGGTATAATACCATCTGGGAGTTCTCGGCGAGTCCGTCCAGTGTACCCAGTCTCTACTGAGCACCCGTATATCATCTCTGATGTCAAACACCAATGGATATGGGATCATCCATCGCCCATCTTTATGGGTCGAGAAGGTATACGCTAGTCTACTCTGGTATATCGATGCCCCGTCTCGATACACCCACGACTAGGGACTTTGAAGGATGTACTTATGGACTACCATGTCCCCACTAGTATGATCCGCATCATAGTCCAGGTAGTCAAGTACAGATCCTAAGGGCTTTACCAACATGTAACAGAGAGACAATCAGCATACACGTTAAGGTAAAGGTCAACCAGATAGCATACTATCATGTCGAGCAAGAAAGTCCTCCCTATATATGTCCCATCATCCACTACAATATACATCCAATGTACAGTAATGGCCTCTAGGGCATACATATAACTAACAGCTTTACCCACGCGAACTGTTTGTGCTTGTTGTTCGAATCCATCGCATCTAACCGAAGTGTGTCCTTATAATGCATCTACTCAAGGACAGGATCAAGTCAATGCTGCATTTCAGCAACGACAAAGAAACGATCCGTACTCTTCGACATACAATCCGGGGTGGAGGAGTCACCCAAATTTCACTTGGAACCAAAATCAACAAGTCCAAGGAAATAACAATTTTCAAAGACCTCCTCCTCCACAACAACAACAAGCACCTTCACAAACGCAAAACCAGCAACCTTTCCAACAACAACCTTATACAAATCAAACGAACAATTTGGTTCAACCAAGTGATGACAAGGTTATCTCGCTCGAAAAAAGTCTAGATGCATTTCTTAAGCAATCTACAGAATCCGCAGCAAGATTTGAAAATTATGTTCAATCTTTGATGACTAACAATGCTTCACACGATCAAAGTATCAAATCTATTGAGGCACAAATTGCACAATTAACTGCTGCGTTGAGCGAGAGAGAAAAGGGAAAGCTTCCATCTCAACCATTGCCTAATCCCGGTCACACACAAAACGCATATCCCAATCACAATGTAAATGCGGTGACCACGTTGAGATCCGGAAGAGTGTTGCAAAATAATGTGGGAACTAGTGATGACATCCCTGCCGGTGGTTCTTCTTCTTCTTCTTCTTCTTCTTCATCGTCATCCTCCCCTTCTTCATTTTCTTCACTTTCTTCTTCACCTTTTTCTTTAGAGCCTATTCTCCACCATTCAAATGGCTCTACTTCTTCTAGCTCGAACGGACCCATTTCTCACAACATGAACACATCTACACCGGAATCCGTTCCTACTCCACATTCTACTCCACAGACATTTGACTCAACGAATTTTCAAAATGCTCCATTCCCAAACAGGTTGAGTCCTAATAAACCAACTGCACAAGTGGAGAAGATTGTGGAGATATTTAAGCAGGTTAGCATAAATATACCTCTCTTGGATGCAATCCAACAAGTCCCTTCATACGCGAAAATCTTAAAGGGCTTATGCACCTCGAAGAGAAAGGCATCTCAAGTACCCAAGAAAGTGCTAGTGGCTAGTGCAGTGAGCAATGCTATTAACCACCATCAAACCTTACCCCAAAAACGAAAGGACCCCGGCTGTCCTACGATTTCAATCACAATTGGGGATAAGAAAATTAATCGAGCACTTTTAGATCTTGGGTCTAGTGTTAACCTGATTCTCTACTCCGTGTACGAACAATTAGGGGTTGGAGAGTTGAAACCCACTCGTTGTACTCTCCAAATGGCTGATCGATCAATCACCCATCCAAGGGGTCAGCTAGAGGATGTGTTGATCAAAGTTGGGGAGTTCATATTCCCCGTTGATTTTATTGTTATGGATACACAACCTGTTGCTAACCCAAGAAACCAAATTCCGGTGATCCTCGGTCGACCATTTTTGGCCACTTCCAATGCTGTAATAAACTGTCGCAATGGTTCCATGACTCTATCCTTTGGGAAGATGTCTAGTGAGTTCAATATTTATAAGATGGGAAGTCTGCCCCCCGTGCCTAAAACTAGTACACGAGAAGTTTGCTCTATTCATGAAATCACGTAGGAGGACTGCGAGCTTGAAAGATTTTTATTTGATGAAAACAGTTTTGACGCCACTAGTGCGTCCCTCCTTGAGCCTACCACCGTTGACACAACCGATATTGATTATGAATGTTTCACTTTTTCGGATGATGACAACTCAAAGCCCGAATATGAGTCTTTTGAATTTTTGGATGAGTTAGTTGAACCATCCGAATCGGTTATTTGCAGTGATTTCGAACCTGTGTTGGAGTCCTTTGAGTTCGAGGTAGATTCCGCAATGATTCTTTCGCCTCCGAAACTCGAACTCATGTTCTTGCCACCTCACCTTAAATATGCTTACATAGGTGAGAATGAGACTTTTCCTATTATAATATCAGCCTCTCTAGCCTTCGAGTGAGAGAACGCTATTTTAAAGGTCTTACAAGATAGGCGGCAAGTTTTCGGTTGGACTATGGCGGACATCGAGGAGATCAGTTCCCTTATAATTGAATATCATATGAAATTAATGGATGATGCCAATTCAATAGAGGACCCACAGGAACATCTTGGGGATATTGTGGTTAGTCAACCTCCTCCTTTAGAAGTTGAACCACCCCCATTTCTTTTAAGAAGCTACGAGAATGCCAATATTCCACTGATTGCTGATCAATCGCATTCTCGTTTTGATTCATCACCACCTCCTGTCTATTCACCTCCATACCTTCCATACCACCACTTCTATCTTCCCCAATTCTTTTTGGACCGCCACAACTTATTCTTCCACCAACCAATACTCTTTACTGATAAATTTTTCAACTGGTTGGTATTGACTTTTGGTCTATGCAAAGTTTGGCAGTAATGTCTAACATAGTTTAAATGAAGTTTGGGGGAGGGCCTTTCTGTATATATTTTTGTTTTCCTTAACAATAATAAAAATTTATAAATAAATAAACAGGGAAGTGCCGGTATTTTGACCCTATTGGTCTAGCATGACAGTGAGGACACTGTCAAGTTCAAGTTTGGGGGTATGCTCGGTACGTCTTCTTCCTTCGCATTCATTTGTACATATTTTTGCATTTGCATACTTATTTGAAAACCCATAAAAAATTGAAAATTTTCAAAAAATAAAAATTATTGTATTCAATTTTGGCCATATGTGATTTGAGTTTGACAGATAGGTTAACTAGCTAGGAGCAACTAGATCTTAGACTTAGTGAATTAAACACCCTAAAAATAACTTTCCTTAAAGTTTAACGGTAGAAAGTATATGCCTTGTAGTTTATTTAGAAATAGGCAAATTTTGGGTTCACTTCTTGGGCTAAGTCGAAACAAGGGAAGAGTATTGATGTTCTTATTAGAGTATAACTTTGAAAAATAGTTCCTAGCTTAAGTCTAGATTATGAAAATGTATACCCTACAATTTGCACAATCACGCACCTTGAAACTTGGAATAGTAGAAAAGACCTTGAAATGCTCTTGTCTTAAGTCCTTAGTACAATGAAAATAAAGAGAAAAAAAGTGTGAATAAAGAATAAAAAAATGAACACTGGTTTTTGTGATTACTTAAGGCTGTAAAAAAATAGAAAAATATTTAGCGAGGGTGCTTCATCACCTAGTGCCTTAAACCAACTGGTTTGGGAGTCACTGCTAAAAGCCGTGGGTGTCGCAAGACTAGGAATTACGCTTTAATGTGCAAACACATCTTGTAATCGGTTGTTGGTACCTCAAGAAGTATTAACGGTCGCATGAAGGATGTGTAAGCAAAATTCAATTAAAAATTCACCAACTAATTAGTACTTTGGACAACGGACAAGGGTATGATTGCTTGATTTGAATTTCCAAGTGTAGGGGTGATATTTACACACACGTGGGGATATGTGATTAGAGTTTAGATAAGAGAAAGGAATGAAAGATAGAACTTGTATCTTTAGTAGAGTTGATAGAAATTACTAAGTAGAGATGAAACCCTAGAAGGAAAACTTAGGAGATGCCGAAAGCTAAGTAAGTCTATAAAACATATACAATTTTAAGTTAGATGATGAGGAAGCGTGAAGAATGTGGGTGGATAATTTACGAGTCAAAAGATAATAGAATTCCTTCTTAGAAAACCTAATTGGAGAACAAAATTCAATGGGCCGAGTTGATAGGATTTTATGGATGTAATCCGCTGAAAACCCTCAGGAGACAACACTCCTCCTACGAGGGACACCAAGAGGTTTAACGGCTTGTTGCACGTGCTCAGTGCAATCGCGTTTCCCTGCGAAAGTGCAGTTAGGATTTTAGTGAATAAAATAATAAGTTTGCTCGAGGACGAGCAAAAGATAAGTTTGGGGGTATTTGTTCATATCATAATATTGCAATTTATATTCCCCAATTCTTATTCGTTTTATAATTAAACAGGTGCTTTTGACGCATGTCTGCTGCATATTACAGGATACAGGTTCTTGGAGTGAATACAGTGAAAAAGACAGAAAACGATACAAAAGAGTGACTTTTGACCAACAAGTAGAGGGATCCTAGTCAAGCCTAGATGAAGAACAGTGCAAGGTCCAAAATGTCAAGGCAAACGGTTAAAAGATCGCTACAAGTTTTCACTGAAAGATCTGGAGAAGAATAAGAAGCCAAACAGAGAAAAGAATTATGGAAATAAAAAGCCCAAAGTGTAAAGAACCAGCCCAGGAAGTTTGGTGAGATGATCTCACCAAAGGGCCGCGGAACCGCGGCCCAAGCCCACTAATGCCGCGGTTCCGCGGCCATTTAAAGCCCGTGTCGGTGGATTTTTCTCGTGTCGGTGCGTCGGTGCGGGTGTTGGGATTTTCAGGGGGCAAATCTGTAATTGCACATATGCGGGAGTCTGTAACCCTAGTTTCCTTGTTTGCTTATAAATTGTACTCACAATCTGTAAAAAGCTATGCCTCTTTTCAATAAACAAAATTCAGATCTGTTCTGTATTCTTGCTTGGAGGGAGCCATCAATAAATTGGTAAGTTCTTTTTAATTCTTCGCTTTTAATTCTCTTTTAATTAGTATGTTTATTCATCCCCTAATGAGCGAGTAATCTTCTCGCTTGTTAGGGTTAGCCTTAGGGAAAGGTTTGAGAGATGAGATCTCTCACCCCTTTTATGCCCCTTCACAAGAATTAGAACTCCATGCATACACGCACAACCGCTCCCTACGGCACCCTACCCCTCGAGGTAACGGTGACACCGTAGTATAAAGGCCCGGTTGCGCGTGTTTTCCATGGAGGTTAGGGTAATTATCGATAAAGGAAGGATAAGAATCTAGAGGAAGAAACATCTTCCCAAAAGATTCTAATCCACTTCATTGATAATTACCACAACATCTAATAGATCTAAAATAAGGCATTGAAAGCGGTGAGGAAACCTTTAATCTCCAAACTTCCCCTAGACCTAACCCTAGCAAGACTTTAATTTAGATTAATTTAGTTTAGTGATAGATCTAGGTTTTAGATTTAATCAATCCAAACAACATTTGGAATCAACTCGTAAAAACACATTAAGAAAATTACCCATCTCTGTGGATCGACCCGTACTCACCGGCTAGCTGCAAAGTGACGCCGTTTCTGATTGCGGTAAATACAAATTTTTGGACTAATCAGTAACATAGGGTTAAACCCTAATTTTATTTTAAAGGAATTAAATTCCTATAGTTCTGTGAGAATTAAATTCTCAAACTCACATTCCCTCTCTATACTTTGGATCTGCATGGCAGGATCTCAACCCAATAAGAATTAAATTCTCAATTCAAGGGGAGATGTGCACTTTGTAGATCCTCCACTAAAGAGAGAACTATATTCTTCTGTTCAATATCAGAGTTAAACTCTGCTGAGAATTAAATTCTCTTTTAAAGGCCTTCCCTTTCTTACCTAAGCTTTTCTTTTTCAGAAGATACAAATTCCTCCAAAGTATCAAGGCTCTCTCTTTTCTCTCTCTGTCCTTTTTTTCTCTCCCTTTTTTTTTCCTTTGTGTCTCTTGGCTCCTATTTATAAGAGAAGAAGCAGAATCAATTAGTTTTGGTGAATCTTTCATTGAGAGATTTAATTTGTATTCACCATTCGTTTAGACCATTGGATTATTAGGTGAATTTTATTCACCATTGGATTTTAAATCCAGAGATTCTCCTTTGTTATTTCGGTTAGATTTTAAGGGGAAATCTTTCCAAGTTCAGGCTTTTTCCACAAATAGATGATATTTAATCACCTTTAAATCTTTAATCTAATTGGTTCCAAATAATCACTTTCCTTTGGAAAGATTTGAATGCCGTTCAGAATTTAATTCTGTTAAATAAATGGGCTTTGAAAGCCGGTCACGTATGACCACGTGACCCATGGTCACGTGTGGGCACGTGACCCATGGTCACGTATGGGCACGTGACCCTTGGTCACGTGTAAGCATGTGACCCCCCTGGAACGAGCTTTCTTTTTCTTCTGCGCTATGTCTTTGCCGCTGCTTGGTCATCACGTGACCACTGGTCACGTGTGAGCACGCGACCCTCGTCTGGAGCCTTTTTCTTGATTTAATCAGAGAATGAGTCTGCTTTTGCCGCTGCTTTTAAATGTCACGTGCCAACACGTGACCGCTGGTCACGTGTGAGCACGTGACCCTCGTCTGGAGCCTTTTTCTTGATTTAATCAGAGAATGAGTCTGCTTTTGCCGCTGCTTTTAAATGTCACGTGCCAACACGTGACTGCTGGTCACGTGCTAGCACGTGATGCCTCTTTCGTAACTTTTCCTGATTTTAAATCAGGAAACAAATGCCCCCACAGCGTTGTTCTCACGTGTTTGCACGTGAGTGCAACGCTGTCACTTTTTGTGACCGTTGGATTCCTCTAGGGATTTGGGGAGATGAAACGTCTCCATCACGTCCTATAAATACCCATGTCTCTTCAGAAAAGCCTTCACTTTGCTCATCTTCTTCCTTTGAGAACTTTTTCCCTTGAGAATTTAATTCTCATTTCCAGAGCTTAGTTCTCTGTCTCAAACATTTTCCAGAGTTTAACTCTGTTGAAAGATCCTTTTTCCTCAGGTAATGATGTTGAACGGTCGAAGCACCCATTTTTTTTCCGAATTTATCAGCGAAAATAGAGAACCATTTAACCTTCGAACAATGGATCTCCTAGGGTTCACTTGATGCTTTTAGGGAGATGATGAGATCCGTTACCTCTTTTTAAGGAATTTAATTCCGTTTGAAGAAAATGTTTCTGGGAATTTAATTCCCTTCTCTTAATAAGGAATTTAATTCCTATGAAGAACTCAGTTTCTTCACATAGAGGCTTCTTAGGGTTTCCTTGCCCTAGGTTGTCCTTCTGTACTCAACGGAGAAGATGCTTGCAATGATGTCTTGTCTGGGAATTTAATTCTCTTGATCCTGTATGATTTGTTGCAGAGTCCAAGGTGGATTTTTTTTTTATTTGGAGAATGTGTAGGATCATTTAATGTCCACTGTTTATTTAATCAGAATACCCCCTTGTCTCATTATAATTGTTGTGTCTCATCATCAACCAGCCGTCATCTTGATTTCGTAGGACCCGCATGTTTTGTAACTAATGGTCCTTCCAAACAAGTCTTCTGTCGCTTTCTTTAACTGTCTTCATATATCTATGCTCATATGTGTGTGTGGATACATATATATATGTATATATACACATATATATATACATATTGCTGGCTCCACTTTTAACAGTTTTCCTTTACTTTGTTTCAGGTGCGATGGCTTCTGTTTCGTGCTTTTCCTTCACTCGCTCGGAGGCTGCTTTTCCTCAGTCACCATCTGATGAGGAAGCGATGGCGATGATCCGGGCTCATGACCCGAACTGCACCAACTTACTTCTATGGGGAACTTGGTACAGCTATATTATCCATGGTCGCCGGAGTTTCCTCTGTGAAGTGCCGACAGAGCCCACTTTCCCATTTTTTCCGATGGATCCTCCGAGGACGGTTTTCGCTGTGGAGATGCCAAATTGGACCCCGACGGGACGGCTCGAGCCTTCGACGACTGGTATCCCGAACCATCCAATCCCCACTATAGATATTTTGGGACGACGCATTTGCCAGGTTGAGGCCCACCTATGGGGGCAAATTTATAAGATAGGGCTCACTCCTCGACACCCTACGGGCTACCTCCTCTGGGCTCGCTATATCCTTGCTACTCATCGTGCGCGGCTGCAGAAGGTCGGGCTTTACCGGGAAATATATGCGTCACTCTTCCATTATCAGTCCCTGCATGTCTGGTGGGTTAAGGCGTTCTTGAATCAATGGAATCTCCCCACCAACACTTTCCTTCTGGGGGACAGGGAAGTCTCGATTTCTTTGGGGGAGTTCTATGAGATCTCGGGACTGCCAATTCGAGGGGCGCTTTATGAGGAGTTGCTGCCCTCTGATGAATACGTCTTTGAATCCGAGCCCGCACCGCTTGACGGCTTGTCTGCTGAGAACGCCGTCCGCCACAAGCGTCCCAGTTTAATCAAGGCGGTAGGTATCTTCGACCGATTATTCACCGAATCCGAAGAGCAGGGTGTTACTTTCAAGAGCTTCATTGCTCGTTTCCTTCGTGAGGACGCCTTATCGAAGACAGCCCTGAAGTTTGCAAACATGAAAGACCCCTTTGGGTTTGGCCCGAAGAAACTGCCAACTAATGAATCGGATCTGCCGCAATACTACATTCCCATAATGTCGCCGACGTCTTTCGAATCCATCGCAGCTCCCGGCATGGATGAGGAGACATTCTTCGTGGGGTTTGTTAGCGTCTGGCTCAGTTGGTTTGTCATCCCCATGCATCGTCGCTTTATGAGAGCTTCGATTATCTATCCGGCTTATCGTATTGCTGAGGGGATGCGGTTGGCCATCGGCATCCCAGCCTTGGCGCACCTTTATCATGGGTTGGGCACCGCAGCTAATACCTCTACTCCTAGCGTGGATGTGGTAAACTTTTCGCTTCATTATTTCACGTCCTGGATCGAAATGCACGTGTTGGGGGCTTTCGCTATGCATCAGAGGCCTGCGTTCTATGACACCTACACTTTCCCTCGGCTTATGCGATTGGTGGATGCTTCTGCCGT
Source organism: Agapanthus africanus (assembly GCA_030015575.1). Classification (NCBI taxonomy): domain Eukaryota; kingdom Viridiplantae; phylum Streptophyta; class Magnoliopsida; order Asparagales; family Amaryllidaceae; genus Agapanthus; species Agapanthus africanus. The sequence goes on along the minus strand of CM057338.1, from coordinate 940,664,562 downwards.
TGACCCAACTCAATTCGGGGCTATTCGGGCGTTGATTTCTCCTTACGCTACTGCCGGCGGATTAATATTTAATGATCGGGTCTTATCTTCTTCCACGGGTTCGGCCCAGCCGCTTTGGGACCGGTCGAAAGATGACGTACCCACTTTGAAGCCCCGAGAAGCCGCGCGCTTATATGCAATCAGACCGGGTTACCTGGTGTTTCGTCCGGACAGTGCGGCTCTCTTTATGCGGTACAATCTGCATCGCTTTGCCCGGCAGTTTGGCTATGATCAGGGCATCCCGTTTGAAGCTTTCATAATCGCGCCGGTTCCTTCGCTCGAGGCCGTCCGAGATGCCGCCCACCACTTTGTGAGGCTGAACACCGGTTCTCAGTTCATGATCCCCGATGGTGACTACATTCCCCGATGCGTGGGGTCGTTTACGGGCTGGTATCTCTATCGGGTGAACCCGGTTATTATTGAGGAGAGAAGGGTGTTTCTTGGCCATGGCGCCCCTATTCAGGTTCCGGCCCCGGGAGCCATGCTGCGACCACGTGCCCCAGTCCGCTTTCCCCTGAGGGATATCGGCACTGCGATTATTCCTGGAGAGTCAGGAGTAAATCTTACTCCAATAGTTGGTATGCCCCTTGGCACTCGGTCGCGGGGTAAACGAGCTCCGGTAATAGTACCCCCACCCGAGGCAGCACCACCCTCCGTGTCATCGACGAAGGCAGTGTCATCTCCAGTTGTGGCCCGGGGAGAGGGTGTTGAGGGCGACGTGGGCCAACGCCGCACCAGGGCTTCGAAGGGAAAGAGACGGTCGTCCTCGGCGACTGGTTCTGGGTCCAAGCGTCGAAGGAAGGTGGCTACTAATTTGCTCGACTCTTTAACGGAGTCTGACCCCATCCTTGAAGATGAGCCGTTGGCCTTACCGGAATCAAACGCTGAACTACTTTTTCCCAGTTCAGCCGCCGAGGAAGCTGCACGGTTGGCTGAGGCTATAAGGCGTTCCAAAGACGCGTCTCAGAACGCCAGGGTTCCAAAGAAGCCCTATCCTGCTGTAATCTTTTACGAGGACCCCTCGTGGATTCGGCGGCGATTTATAGGCCCTTTGGAGGAATGGGGGAAAGGGCCTTGAAGCAGGCTGTTTCAGAGGACGCGGCGGACGCGCTTTCTTTATGGACCGGCGGCCATGAGTCCACTCTCGAACCCCGGCGAGCACGCCTCCTTGAGAAGGAGCAGCGGCTTGAAGAAGCCATATTGAAGGCTTCGTTACGCATTGGTATGCCTTTATACTTCTTTATAGCATTTCAGATTGTTTACGCCTACATGCCTGCATCTTTATTCTTGTGTGAATTGTGCAGAATCTTCGACGCTGGGGGAGCTCCCTACGGGCTTGTTGAAGCCAAAGCCTGTCGAAATTCCCGATGAAGCGTTTCTCGATGTGGAGGGGGCTGATGAGGCTGCTCCTCTTGCAATAGAGCCTCCAGTGGCAGTTCCTGATCATGAAGCGCTTGCTCCTTTCGGGGAGGCTCCTTTGGAGATTGCTACCCCCACGGCTCTTCCCGAAGGCGGCTCGGAGGCTAAGATGGAGGTAGTGGGGACTACCCTCCCTCTGTTGGAGCCCGAGGTTCCGGCAGAGGCTGTCGAAGCTGCTATCCCCCCGACTCAGAACGGGAGAAGTGTTGAAGGTAACCTTCTGAATTTTAAATTAGCAGCCTTTCCGTTTTCTGAACTCTTTTGTTTTTCTCAGAATTACGCGAGCTGGCGGCCTCTATTGCCGATCTGTCTCCCCGGCAATCCTTTCAGCGTCTGCTGGAGATGGCAGCTCCACAAGCGATATCCCCCCAACGCATCGTCCTCTCATCCGGGTAAGGTTGGTGTCGTCAATCACTTCTCATAGCATCGTTGTTATTTTGCGTATTGACATTGATGTTTTCTACAGTTTTGGAGGCTGATGATGAGGTCGAGGTTCTCGAAGGGCCGGGGGAACCTTCAGCTCCTACTTGCACGACTGTCGGTAAGCGACATTTCATCATACTTTCATTCGTTTTTTGCTTAAGAATTTTACTGACATCTTTCAAATTTGAACAGCTCTGCCAGTCTCCACGGCGTTGGAGTCGCGCATCGTGATGCCGCCCGGCCCTTATGCCTTGCGGGCTTCAGAACGCTTGGCCCAATTAAGCCTTGTCTCCTTATCATCTTTGATTAAGGAGCTCCGTGCTGGCAGCGCGATCACCGCTGAAGCGTTTGCCGCCGAAGCTAACGGTTCTCTTCCTTTTCTTGCCACCTACCATAGCAAAGAAGTGGCGCGAGTCTGGGTGGAGTTCTGTCGGCAGGTGGAGGCTCGCTTGCACGCCCTTGAATGTTCTCGCCTTTCCTCGGAAGTCGTGGCTGCAAAAGCGGAGTTGCGGGGTCTGATAGCACGATGCGCGGCCAATATGACATCATGCGAGAAGAGGCTTGGCCGCAAATTCTCGGAGAGGGAGCTAGCTTCCAAGGCGCTGAGCGAGCTCCACGCCACTCTTACCGCCAAGGCCAACAAAGCGTATGAACACTGGCGGGTGCTTCAGGAGTCCATCAAAGAGGTGGTGGCTCTCGACAAAGCTGCCACGTTCACTCGTGAAAGGGTCGAGGCTCATAAAGCCACCGAGAAAGAGCTTGAAGCTCGGCTTGCTTCGTATCAGGCTCAGCAAGCTCAGGCGGAGGCTCGTCTTCTGGAGATCTTGCGTCATGAAGCCGTGGCTCGGCAACAAAACGATGAGCTGGTAAAATTACTACACCGCCCGCCGGCTTGAGGACTTGTATCTTTTCCTTTTTTTTTTGTACATACTCATGGATGAGAGTATCTTCTTTTTGTTTCTTTCATGAATTGTACTTTGTATCCATTTTGGTTTATGAATAAAAGATACATTTTTCTTCTCAACGGCGTGTCTCTTTTCATTGAATGCGTTTGTGGACAATTTATCTTGATCTCCTTGCAGGGCAGCGATGGCTTAGGATTCAGGGTTAAGGTCTGCTTCCTAAGACTTCTGCGCTTTATGAGCCGCGAGGGTCTCATAAAGAATTTTTTCTCCCTACAGGTCAAGAGGATCCCATAGGTATAAGTTCTTCTTAGGCATCGTGAGGATTCTTAAGCGGGTTTTCCCTTGAGAGTCGTAGGGATCTCACAAGAGAGTTTTCTTCCTTGCAGGTCGTGAGGACCTGCAAGTGCCGGATGTGGTCACCCTTATTCGTGTTTCACGGAGTCAGGGGTTTCTCGAGGCATCGTAGTTTAAAGACGTCGCGGTCAAGGTTAAGGACCTCATAGTCCGTAGATTTAAGGACTCCACAGTCCGATATTAGTTTTAAGACATCACGGTCAAGGTTAAGGACTTCATAGTCCGTGGATTTAAGGACTCCACAGTCCGATGTTAGTTTTAAGACATCACGGTCAAGGTTAAGGACCTCATAGTCCGTGGATTTAGGGACTCCACAGTCCGATGTTAGTTTTAAGACATCACGGTCAAGGTTAAGGACCTCATAGTCCGTGGATTTAGGGACTCCACAGTCCGATGTTAGTTTTAAGACATCACGGTCAAGGTTAAGGACCTCATAGTCCGTGGATTTAGGGACTCCACAGTCCGATGTTTGGTTGCAGGGACCCGTCACCTCTTTGAAGACGTTGAGGAATTACAATGCCAGGTATCAAAGGAGTGAAGAGATGTACCCTTAAACCAAGGCAGAATCCGTAAGGAATCGGGGTGGTTGATCATTAGTTTTAAGACATTACGGTCAAGGTTAAGGACATCATAATCCGTGGATTTTAAGGACTCCACAGTCCGGTGTTTTCTCTGGATGCTTCATACGGGTTCACTGCCGTGCTTGGCGAGGACCAGGCTCCGCTCTGGGCGTTTTTCGCGGGGTCAAAGAGTGACGTTATCCGCGTTCCACGTAACTAGGAATTTTGCACTAGATGCTTCACACGGGTTCACTGCCGTGCTCGGCGAGGACTAGGCTCCTCTCTGGATGCTTCACACGGGTTCACTGCCGTGCTCTGCGAGGACCAGGATCCGCTCTGGACGTTTTCCACGGGGTCAAAGAGTGGCGCTATCCGCGTTCCACGTAACCAGGAATTTTGCACTAGATGCTTCACACGGGTTCAATGCCGTGCTCGGCGAGGACTAGGCTCCGCTCTGGATGCTTCACACGGGTTCACTGCCGTGCTCTGCGAGGACCAGGATCCGCTCTGGACGTTTTCCACGGGGTCAAAGAGTGACGTTATCCGCGTTCCACGTAACCAGGAATTTTGCACTAGATGCTTCACACGGGTTCACTGCCGTGCTCGGCGAGGACTAGGCTCCGCTCTGGATGCTTCACACGGGTTCTCTGCCGTGCTCTGCGAGGACCAGGATCCGCTCTGGACTTTTTCCACGGGGTCAAAGAGTGACGTTAACCGCGTTCCACGTAACCAGGAATTTTGCACTAGATGCTTCACACGGGTTCACTGCCGTGCTCGGTGAGGACTAAGCTCCGCTCTGGATGCTTCACACGGGTTCACTGCCGTACTCTGCGAGGACCAGGATCCGCTCTGGACGTTTTCCACGGGGTCAAAGAGTGAAGTTATCCACGTTTCACGTAACCAGGAATTTGGCTGATTGTATCCGTATTTCACGGGATGGAGGTTTGACTGTTGGCGATATGTATACCACCGAGCCATGGAACTGGGAGTTGCCGCTGTTCCGCTTAGCTTAGAGTTGTGTCCGTTGTTACGAGACGAGTGCTGAGATGATCTCTAAGTCATTCGCGGCCCGTCGAAATTTTGCTTCTTCTTATGATGAAACTTGGAGGAGAAGTATGATCCCTTTTTGTTTACGCCCTTGGATTGTATACAGGGTGTGATGGAACATCACCTGCAGGGCATAAATTGAAACTTCTTTTTTTTTATATTTTATTTCTTTTTCCGCGATGCTCTATCATTTCAGCTTTTATATCGCGGAGATCGCGATTGCCCTATCATTTCGGCTATTTTTCGCGGTGCCCAATCATTTCGGCTGTTTATTTTATTTTTACTCGCTGCTTTTTTATTGCGAGTTGCCCCATCATTTCGGATATTTTTCATGCATACATTTTTACTTGCTGCTTTTTATTGCAAGTTGCCCCATCATTTCGGCTATTTCGTATGCATGTGTGGCTTGCTATCTTTTTCGCCGCAAGCTCGATTTTTAAACACCGATTTCGGCATCAGCACCGCTACAACTGGGATGTTGCCCGACGCGAATCATCATTTGCCTCTGTCGATGTTGAACAAAGGTGGCTTAGTAAACAGGGTTAAGGGTCCTGTCGACCAAGGCTTTTGACTTCATGAGCCGTAAGGGTCTCACAAAGGTATCTCTCCCTACAGGTCGTGAGGATCTTGTAGGTGTATTTTCTCCCTAGGAATCGTGAGGATTCCTAAGTGTATGTTCCTCTGCAAGTCGTAAGGATCCTACAAGAGGGCTTTCTCCTTATAGGTCGAGAGGACCTACAAGGGTTGCTCATTATATGGATATATCCCTAGTCACGGATGAGACTTGGTCAGGGAAATGTTTATTCGCGCCCGTGGATTGTATACAAGAGCCAGTACTGGACCACTTGTAGGGCAGTGTCGAAGGATATGGGGGATTTTGCTTAAGCACAGGTTTAGGTCTCTGTGACTTAAGACTTTCAAATCTTATGAGCCGTGAGGGTCCCATAAGAGAATTCTCCTTACAAGTCGTGAGGATCACGCAAGTGTATTTTCTCCTTATGAATCGTGGGGATCCCTGAGTGTGTTGCTCCTTTGTGAGTCGTAAGGATCTCACGCGGGTGGTTTCTCCTTACAAGGTCGAGAGGACCCTATAAGTGTCTTTTAACGAGGTTGCGCCCTTTCGGGTTTTCACAAACACTCGCTGGTAGTCCTGCTGTTTTTACTCACGGAGCCCTTTCGGGTTTTCATCCGTGCCCATTTTGCTTATGGACATACCGTTTTTTTTTATTCTTTTCATTTTCTTTTTCTCTTTTTTTTTACGAGGTCGCGCCCTTTCGGGTTTTCACGAACACTGTCCGGTAGCTCTGCTGTTTTTACTCACGGAGCCCTTTCGGGTTTTCATCTGTGCCCTTTTTGCTTATGGACATACCGTTTTTTTTTATTCTTTTTATTTTCTTTTTCTCTTTTTTTTTTACGAGGTCGCGCCCTTTCGGGTTTTCACGAACACTCGCCGGTAGCCCTGCTGTTTTTACTCATGGAGCCCTTTCGGGTTTTCATCCGTGCCCTTTTTGCTTATGGACATACCGTTTTTTTTATTCTTTTTATTTTCTTTTTCTCTCTTTTTTTTTACGAGGTCGCGCCCTTTCGGGTTTTCACGAACACTCGCCGGTAGCCCTGCTGTTTTTACTCACGGAGCCCTTTCGGGTTTTCATCCGTGCCCTTTTTGCTTATGGACATACCGTTTTTATTTATTATATTTTTTTTAATCTTTTTTTTATTCATCTCGTCAGCCTAAGGATGTTGCGGTATTAGTTTAAGGACGTTTCGGTCCGCTATTAGTTTAAGGACATTTCGGTCCGACATTGAGAGGCTGGCTACTGCTTATAAAACTTGAGCTTAGGAAGATAGCGAGCGGGCATGGTCGTCGTCACCTATCATTGACCTAGGCTGTGGCTCATTAAGCGTAGTATTTCTTTAGGAAGCGACCGTTTATCGGCCTGAAAGGCCTTTCACCGTGCATGTCCATGAGTAGATAGGCCCCACCCTGGTAGACCTTATCTATGATGTACGGGCCTTCATAGTTTGGCTCGAATTTTCTCCACTTGGCGTGATTGGGGATCATAGGCCTTTTGACCACTAACACGAGTTTGCCTTGGCGGAATGTCCTCGGTCGGGTCAATCTTTCGTATGAGCGCGTCATCTTTGCTTTATAAGCTTCTAGATTTTGTTGCGCTATGAGCCGTGTTTCTTCAAGAGCATCAAGCTCTTCAAGCCGAAGGTTAGCATTTTCTTCGTTCGTCAGTTCGTAGTGGACTGCCATTCGTAGAGAGGGTAGCTCTATTTCGAGGGGAAGTACTGCTTCTGTCCCAAATACCAACGCGTACGGCGTTGTGTTCGTGGCCATCTTGAACATAGTTCGATAGGCCCAAAGGGCCTCTTGCAGCCTCTCGTGCCAGTCTTTCTTATTTCGGGGCACCGTCTTTTTTATGATCTTCGTCAGGGTCTTGTTGAAGGCTTCAGCTAGACCATTAGCTCGCGGATTGTAAACTGAAGAATATCTCCAGTCTATATTGTGCTGCTGCGCGAAGCGGCTAATCTTATGGCTTCTGTAGGCTGGCCCGTTATCGGAGATAATCCGCCGTGGAGTTCCAAACCGATAGATGACGTGCGTTTTGAAGAAGTGGAGGATATTCTCCGTCTTCACTTCCCTCAACGGTACTGCTTCCGCGCATTTGGAGAAGTAATCAGTCGTCACCAGGATGAAACGATGTCCCCTGGACGATACTGGTTCAATGGGGCCGACTATGTCAGTCCCCCACATTTCGAATGGCTAGCTAGCCACCGTTGGATGTAGTGGATTCGGATGCTGGTGGATGAAATCCCCGTGGATTTGGCATGAGTGGCATTGCTTTGCATATTCGAGGCAGTCCTGGATCATCGTGGGCTAGTAGTAACCCATCCGTTTAATTTTTAACTTCATCTTCGGGCCTGCTTGATGAGAACCACAGATTCCGTCATGAACTTCCCGAACGACTCTTTCTGCTTCGTCAGGTCCTAAACATCTCAGCCACAGAAAATCAAACGACCTCTTATACAGAGTATCACTGACGAAAGCGAAAGATAGAGCTCGTTTCATGAGCTGATGTCTTGAGGACGCTTCTTCGGGCATTCGGTGGGACTTAAAGTAGTCTATGAAGACTTCCCTCCAGTCCTCATCCTTCTCACGGTCTTTTATCTGTAGGGTCGTCTGCTCAGTCGCTCCCTTTTCTTCGTATGATTCCGGAGATATTTCTGCTGGGGCGAGCACTCGACGGCTTTGTACCATGATTTTAACGTCATCGAGGTTCTCGTCAGCCAATTCTTTGGCGAGCTTAGCTAACGCGTCCGCTTTGCCATTTTCCGCGCGTGGTATGCTTTCCAAAGTATAGGAGAGAATTTGGGTCAACAGTTGTTGCACCTTTTCGCCGTACTTCACCAACTCTGGTTTGCACGTTTGGTAGTCACCATTTACTTGACTAACAACCAGTTGAGAATCCCCGTATATAAGGAGGTCTTCAATTCCCATGTCGATGGCGATCTCGAGGCCCGCTATCAAAGCTTCGTATTCGGCTTCGTTATTCGTCCTCGGCTCTGTTAAGGAGAAGGCGAAGCGCATAATCCCTCCTTGTGGAGTTACAAAGATGAGGCCTACCCCCGATTTGATTATGGGGGTACATTGTTTGCGCTTCTTCATGGAAGATGCTCTATCAAAATAGAGTTCCCATCGGGTATCACCGCCGCCGATCGCATCAAATGCATGTTCGTCCGGCAAATCGTAGTTCAGAGAAGAACCGACAGGTATTGGATGCTCAGCAAGGAAGTCGGCGATGGCTTGGCCTTTCACTGCCTTGAGAGGTCGATACGTTATCGAGAACTCCATCAAGAGTAGAGCCCATTTAGCGAGTCGACCCGTCAATATAGCCTTTGACATCAAATATTTAAGAGGGTCCACCTTCGAGATGAGACGGACTTCGTGCGCCAACGCATAGTGCCTGAGCTTTGTTATCGCGAAGATCAACGCCAGGCAGTGTTTTTCAATGGGAGAGTAGTTGCTTTCTCCCCCCAGCAGAACTCGACTTAAGTAGTAGAGTGCTCTTTCTTTTCCTTGATCGTTCTCTTGTGCCCATAATGCGCCTAAGGAACCTTCGAGGGCGGTGGTATAAAGAATGAGGGGTTTTCCCTTGTCCGGAGCAGCCAACACCGGCGGGTTCTGCAGGTACTGTTTAATTTCGTCCAACGCGCCCTGGCATTTTTGATCCCAGACGAATGGAGTTCCCTTCTTCATCAGGTGGCTGTAAGGACGGCACTTTCCTGACAGGTTGGCGATAAACCGCCGGATGTACGCGAGCTTCCCTTGGAGAGACAGCAGCTGTTTGAGAGTCCTTGGCGGAGGCATTTCCATAATCGCCTTGATCTTGGACGGATCTATTTCGATACCCCGGCGTCGGACGATGAATCCTAAGAATTTGCCCGAGGAAACTCCGAATGTACATTTGAGGGGATTCATCTTCAAATTATATTGCCGAAGGCGTTGAAATACAGTCTTCAGATGCGTTAAGTGCTCTTCGTATGACATGCTCTTCACCACGATGTCATCAATATAGCACTCGACGATGTCATGTATGAGATCGTCGAAGATCTTCGTCATGGCCCTTTGATAGGTAGCACTGGCGTTCTTTAGACCAAAGGGCATAACCTTGTAGCAGAATATTCCCAAAGGGGTCCGGAAAGCCGTATGTTTCTGGTCTTCAGGATGCATTTTTATTTGATTATACCCTGATGAGCCGTCCATGAAGGAGAAAACCTCATGCGTGGAAATATTATCTATCATTAGCTCGGTTACCGGTACTGGGAAATCGTCCTTCGGGCAGGCTTTATTGAGATCCCTGAAATCTACGCATATGCGCACCGTCCCGTTTTTCTTCATTACAAGAACGATGTTGGCAATCCAGTCAGGATATTGGACTTCTTGGATAAATCCGGAATCGATCAGCTTCTTGATTTCGGCGTTGATGCTCATCTCAAGCTCGGGCCGCATCCTTCTCGGCGCCTGCTTTACCGGCTTGATATGCGGGGATATTGCTAATTTATGCACAGCAATCTCCGGATATAATCCCGGCATTTCGGAATAGTTCCACGCGAAGCAATCTTTATGTTGTAGAAGCATGTCCTTTAATGCAGCCACCCTTTCTTTAGATAGCCGCTCACTGACGAATGTCGGTCGCGGATCGTCTGCCGATCCCAACTCAATCTTCTTGAGGTTATCTGCAGTAGTATGTATGCCATCTTCCAGTTCTTTCGGAGCCGGTGGAAATTCTGAGATTACCTCATTATCATTGTTTTCGAAGCACCAAGGGAGCTCGTCTATGTCCTCGGGCTCTTCTTTTAATATCGTAATCACGTAACAGGTGCGAATCCGCTTCCAAGATTGATGTGGATCCGGTTCTGCTCTTGCGGCTTTGGGTTCGTGCTTTTGTAGCGGCGTTACCCTCCAGCTGTTGGATAAAGCAAATCTGCCTTGCTGGTACTGGTCTTCGACCCAGCTCTTGAAGGTGAAGCAGTCTTCGATAGGGTGTCCTATGGCTCGGTGATAAGAGCAATAGCCCGGATGAGAAACTTTGTTAGCTTGCTCAGGGTGCTTAGTCTCCGGAAGTGCGATCATTTGATGTTTTATAGCGAGTTCGAGTAACTTCTTTGTCTTGTCTCGGGGGAAGGAATACGCTCGACTCATCTTCTTTATGAGGGACAAATCCGGACCGCGCAATGCCCGCTCACGTGACTCTCTAATCCTGCGTCGTTGCTGTCGACTCCTTTTTCCGCTTCTGGACTTACTTCTGTCTTCGCATCGGGCCTTTTGGACGACGGGGAGGAGCATCTTTGTCTTTTGCAGCCCGTTGAAACAGACGTTGCGTCCTGGCCCTCTCGTAGATGGCCATCTCGCGGTTGTGGTCTTCCCGAGCCTTTTGACCTGCTTTCCTGATAAGCTTGTCCACTTATTCTTCAAATGACGGACTCGGTACTTCACTCGCGGGATCCAGTTTTGATGAAGGGTTGGCATTGCTGGACAGGGCGTTTTCCTCCTCATCGAAGTTATATACGGCGTAGCTGCCGTGGGCTCGCTCCCGTTTCTCGGATCTCACATATCCAAGCCCAAGCGTTTCCATTCTCCCGTTGGGAAATTTGCGCTGAGTCCCAGGGACATTCCAAATCTTGTTGTAGAACCGAGCTTGTCGAACAGTCTGTTTTAAGGGTACTCCTTGGCGCTTCAATAGCCTCTTTAGTCCACTTGTGTAATATCTAGGCAAACGGATGGGTTGGAGCCTGTCGAGTGTAGAATCCGCGCCATGCCAGATCTCTTTCTCTACTTTCGTCTCTGAGGATCGGTAGAATAGGATTACCTTCTCACCCCTTTGCCTGGGAGGGACGTAAAACGTCTGCAGGTCCTGCACATTGTAAGCTTGAAGTGTGTCGAGATCCTTGTAGTGTTCTTGCGGCACCATGGTGATTTGCAAACTTTGATCATCGTCAGGGGATGCTTGTATTGACGGCCGACTGGAGAACACGGCATTAACCTCATCTTCCGAGTCACTTCCGAAGATCAACATGGGGGCGGACTTTCCCGGGTTGTTGCGTCGAGATGGCCCAGCATAAACTATCTCTTCTTCTTCTTCGGTATCGCTCTCAAAAACAGGGACGGTGGCGACGGCTTTGTCCTCCGGCTTGCGACACTTTTCTGTATCCTCGAAGTCTGGCAAAAAGTACTTCGCATCTTCGTACTTGCGGACTTCGTTCACAGAAAATGGATTCAGCTCACCTGTTACGGTATATTCGAAACCATCCTTGAAGTACTTCATACACTGATGCCGTGTAGAAGGGATGATGTTGTACTCATGCAACCAAGGACGACCGAGCAAGGCGTTGTAGCAAGTCTTGGCGTCAATGACGTGAAACTTGATGTCCGTGACGAGCAGTCCGAAGCGTAATGTCAGTATCACGGATCCGAGAGTCCGTGACGATTGGGAGTCGAAACCAGAGATGGTAATTTTGTCACGAGCGAGGTGGTGCACACTCATGCAGATTTCTTTCAACACCCGAACATTAAGGAGATTGACGGAGGATCCATTGTTAACCAGGATTTTGCCTATCTTGATATCGTGGCAATATCCGGAGACGTATAGGGGGCGGTCGTGGTCGCACGTCCCGAGGAGAAGGTCTTCGTCACCGAAAGTGATGTCGGCCGTATGCACTTCCTCCAGTTCATCCTTCATCCTTTCCGTGGCGAGGAAGGCTTGGAATTGCTCAGGTTCTTGCAACGCCTTAATTAGTGAATCTCGCGCTTCTTTTGATAATAGGAGGGCATCGAGAATGCTAAGTTGAGAAGGTAGCTTCCTTAGGTGCGCTAGGATGTTGTAGTCCACCTTACCCTTCCTGGGAGGGTCTTTGGTAGTCAGCTCTTTCATGACTTGGTCATCTAAAGTGATATCCTCAGTGACCTTTTCCTTTCCCTTATCTTTTCTATTTGCGGGCCCGAGATTCCTTTCCGGGAGCGTACGATTGCGCAGGTGAATGTTTTCGCAGGCCTCTGGTTCTTCCTCTTTCCCCAAAACGGATTCTTTAAAGAGAGGGCCCAGAGCCATTTCTTCATCAGAGTCGCTCCCAAAGGTGAGAATTTGTGACCCTCAGGCGTTAACCATATAACAGTTGCCAGTAGTTCTGTCGTGTCCGTCGGCAGTACTTCTTCGTTCCCAACGAGTCTTGCGTTTTATGCGCTTAAAATGTTGCCGATGAGCAACGTATCCCTGCCACCATATCCTAAAGGCGTCGCACTCCTCCGTAGGGTGTGAAATTTTCCGATGATATGCGCAATAATTAGGGTGCCTCTCCGCCCCATCGTGCGTGTTTTCTTCCGAGGGTGGTAGCTTCATCCCCATTGACATGGCTTTGGAAAACCTTTTCCTCGTCTTGAACACGTTTTTATTCACGTCGGATGCCTTTCGATCTGGCGAGAGTACTTCAACTCTTTCGTTCAGTCGCTTGCGTTTGGCTCCTTCCGATGCGGCCATCTCACGCTCCTGATCCGCTTTATTCTTCAGACGAATCTTATCTAGAAAGGCGTCGATCATTTCATCTGTTGGCCACACACGCTCTGGTTCAGGCTCTGTCCCCAGTTTCTTAGTGCTAGGAGTTTTTTCATCGTCAGTAAACGAGCGAGAGATTACGTTACAACTCGCCACGTATCCCTCGGATTCATCCGACGAAATCTCTCCATCATCTTTCTCTTGAAAGATATGGTTGAGGAACTCTTGCAGCGTGACAGGAGTTCGTGCCTTTTGATTGTACTCTTCCATCGCGTCGATTTGCTTCTGCAAGTTCGTGCGCTTGTCTCCAGGCTTCACGGGCTTCTTAGATTTCTTCTTCTTTTTCTTCAAAGATTTTGACGGTTGGGCGTGAGTATTTGGGCCATCACCACGAGTCTTCGTAGTTGGGCACGGCTTCAACATCCCTTCGATAATTTGAGGTTCAAGCGGGTCCTTCCATTCGACTGCCGGGCACGCATGAAGGTCCCTCAGCATTCTTTTGGTTTTAGTTGACAGCACGACCTCCCATGGAGCTTCTTCAATAAAGGAACAGGTTGCCCCCGGTGTATCTTCTTTTTTAGGAGTATGTGGCTGTGGTGGGTTCACCTTCCACTTTTCGGACAGTGCAAACTTCCCCTGGATGTATTGATCTTCAATCCATCCTTTGAAGACGAAGCAATCCTCAATCGGATGACTTACCGTTTGATGGTAAGGGCAATAGTTAGGGTTATTCACCTCAGTGGGTTGTGGCGGTCGCCTTGGATTTGGTAGGTTTATAAGTCTGTTGCGTACTGCCAGCTCGAATAACCGTTTCATCTTGTCCCGTGGGAACGAGTAGGGACGCTTTCTCTTCTCATTATAATACCGGCGTCTTTCTTCCAATTGATCCGCCAGCTTTGGGGCATTGGGTTGCTGCTGTGCATTCGCGACGAAGGTTGCCTTTCCTTTTCCCTTGTCATTCCGAGGTTCTGGCTTCGGGGGAGGCGGTCTATGACCCATCTGGTCCATCTGAGCCAACTTGTCGATTAAAGCCTGGAATGTGTTGGCTTAAAGAACATCATAAACTGGGAGATAGTTGCGTGAGGGTCTAGGGTTCCCACGAACATGCCCACCGCGGGCGCTTCCTCAATGCGTTGCTCGCATTTCGACCACAAATTCCGCCAGCGTATAGCATACTGGACCCACGTTTCGCCTGGTTTTATCCTGGCGTTAATCAATGCCATTATTGGAGTGCGTTCGCTGGCGCTTGCGAATCGCTGAGTGAATAGCAACTCCATTTCAGCGAACGTCTTGATAGAATCGTTCGGGAGTTCCGAATACCATTCGAACGCTGTTTCTGATAAGCTGCCCACGAACTGGCGAAGCAACGGTTTATCATCACCGCCGGTGTTACCGCAAAGGGCCCTGAACTGGGCGACATGTTGGTGGGGATTGCCGGTCCCCTTATAAACATGGAACTTGGGAATTATGTAACCCGGTGGGTACTTGATTTGGTCGTACCAGCTTGGATATGGCCGTCCCGTTTTTACGACTTGACCAGCTGCCTCAGTCGCATGATGAACCCGGATTTGCTGGGCTATATAGTCGACCAAATCAGCCTTAGAGATTGTCTCCTCCTTGGCCGTTGAGAGGGCCGGTGGTGGATTTGACGTTTCTCCCCTGTCGTCTTCAAGGACGATCGGGGGATCCTCAGCGGGTGGGTCTTGTTGGATCATCATTCCTATCATATCTTGGAAGAGAAGGCCCATACGCTGTATGTTGGCTGCTTGTTCAGCAGCCTCTTTGTCCTTCTTCTCTAATATTCGGCGAAGGAATTCGGCGTTGGTTTCTTCCCCCTGGCGTTCGTCCGAGGACGTTTCTGGGTTTTCTCTTGGCCCGGTAAGTGCGGCCATAGCATTCATCATTTCCTGGAGCTTTTGCTGTTGCTCCTGAGCTTTGGTCACCGACCGTGTAAGCGGTCTATGACCTGTAGACGCACGGCTGTCTTTCTTTCCTGAAGCCATGTATACGGTATGGACCATCATGCCCCCAGACTTAGGGCGTCTGGGCTTAGTGCCTTTAGCTGTCGTTGCAGGCTGGGGGATCTTCTCTGGCTTCCTCCTTTTATGAGCAGCGGAAGTTGAGGGGGCCGTTGAGGTAGGCACCCAGACAGCCTTTCGTGGTTTAGCCTGGTGACTGGCTTCCTGTTGGATTTTCAGCTTCTTGTGCTGGCGGGAGAAGTTTGGATCGATCATTGAGTCTCGGGCCTGCCGCCAAACCTTATAGATTTTGGAAGACAGCCGTTGAGGGGATCGGGGCTGTTCTGGCTCTATTTCCGCAACCTTTTTTAGTGGAGGAGGAGACCTCTTTAGCACCGCAGTAGGAGAATTCTTTCGCACCTTATTTAGCATCTCGAAGTTGTTCCCAGTTGGAACAGCAGCATTAACTTCCACCGTTGGGGCTGGTGGAGTTAGCCCAGAGGGGGAGTTGCCCCCAGCCTTCCTTACTCGGCGCTGTTTCCTGATTTAAAATCAGGAAAGCTTATGGAAAAGTTTCAGAAGAGGGTCACGTGCTTACACGTGACCAGCAGTCACGTGTTGGCACGTAACACCCAAAAGTACTGGCAAAGCAAGTTCAGTTTCCCAACTACATCAAAGAGAGGGGCTTCAGTAAGGGTCACGTGCTCCCACGTGACCTGGGTCACGTGTCGGCACATGACATTTAAAAGCAGAAGCAAAGACCCAACGCTTCCTGATCAAATCAAGGAAAAAGCTTCAGAAGAGGTCGCGTGCTCCCACGTGACCAGGGTCACGTGTTGGCACGTGACGATCAAAACATCAGAATTGTTCTCCAGTTAAATCAAGAAAAAGAGTTCAGACAAGGGTCACGTGCTCGCACGTGACCAGGGGTCACGTGGTGGCACGTGACGGTTAAGCAGCAACCAGAAGACAGAGCGCAGAAAGAAAGAAGAAGGCTCATTCCAAAGGGGGTCACGTTCCCACACGTGACCATGGGTCACGTGGTCACACGTGACCGGCTTTCAAAGCCCATTTCGTTGACAGAATTAAATTCTGAAAGAGATTCGAATCTTTCCAAAGGAAAGCGATTATCTGGAACCAATCGAATTAAAGATTTAAAGATGATTGAATATCATTTATCTATGGGAAAATCTCGGGTTTGGAAAGATTTCCCCTTTAAATCTAACCGAAATAACAAAGGAGAATCCCGGGACTTGAAATCCAATGGTGAATAAAATTCACCCAATAATCCAAAGGTCAAAAACGAATAATGGATGCAAATCAAACCTCTCAATGAAGATTCGTCAAAAACTAATTGATTCGGCTGCTTCTCCTATAAATAGGAGCCAAGAGACACAGGGATAGATATATAGAGAGATACACGCGGAGGGAAGAAAGGGAGAGAGAGCCTGGATACTTCGAGGAACTTGGATCTTCTGCAAAAGAAAACCCTAGGTAAGAAAGGGAAGGCTCCTTGAAGGAAGAGAGAATTTAATTCTCAACAGAGTTTAACTCTGATATATAAAACAGAAGAACATATTTCTTCTCTCTTTGATAGAGGATGTGTAAAATGCACATCTCCTCTTGAAGTTGAGAATTTAATTCTCAATGGGTCGAGATCCTGCCATGCAGATCCAAAACATAGAGAGGGAATGGAAACACGAGAATTTAATTCTCACAGAACTTTAGGAATTTAATTCCTTTAAAATAAAACTAGGGCTTGACCCTGTGTTATGGGAATTTAATTCCTTCAGAACAAAAAGAAATAGGGTTCAACCCTAATTAAGAACCTAGTTCTGTTGGAACAACGGGGATTTAATTCCCTTGATCATAATTTAACAGAGAGTGGGAATTTAATTCCTTAAAAGCTTTTATTAGGGTTTAACCCTATTCAGTTCTTCACATATATGAAGAATTTAATTCCTACGGAAAATTCAGGGTCCAACTCTATTCAGAATATAAATCTTCAAAAGGAAGTAGGAATTTAATTCCTCTGAAATTACTGTCAGGGTTTAACCCTACGAGGAATTTAATTCCTGGAAAAGATCAACAGATCCTCTAAACAACATACATAGAGGCAGGGTCACGTGTCACCACGTGACCCCCCCAAGAGATCTACAGAAAGCCCCTTTGAGGTAGCACCCCACGTGACCCACGTGACCCTCAGACACACAAGCATTTGAATGCCCGTCACGTGATGGCACGTGATGCTCTGAAAGATGCGATAATCTCAGCAGAATAAATGAAGGGAGGGCGCCCTCACGTGTTGCCACGTGACCCCTCTTGCCTTAGTGTTCAACACTAAATTGGAACTCTCAAATCCAGTACTGAAACACTGTTGGGCCCTAGTGTTCAACACTAATCAAAGAACTTTATTCGCAGTGTTCAACACTGATTACCTTAGTATTTAACACTGATCTGAGATCTCCATTGCCAGTGTTCAACACTGATCTGTTTTAGTGTTTATGATAATTTGATAGCCTTGTTGCTGGTGTTTAACACCAATTATCTTTTAGTGTTAAACACTAACTTGTCAACCTCATTCCCAGTGTTCAACACTGATTGCTCTGTAGTGTTTAACACTAGGCTTTAGCCCAATTGGCTAAATGGATAGAGGCAAACCCTCTCCTTCAATGGACCAACAGGAAGCCAATATTCCAGACATGATCGGACTTAGCCCAAGCTGGGCCATGAGTCTTCAATTCGTAATTAACTGGGCTAATGGGCTCATAACATAATTAATCGGTCTTGATCCCAAATTGGGTCAAGGACTATTTAAGCCATTCCGGTTCTAGGGTACATCTCTTCACTCCTTTGATACTTGGCATTGTAATCCCTCAATGTCTTCAAAGAGGTGACGGGTCCCGACGACCACACATTGATATGGACTGTGGGGTCCTTAAACCCGTGTCTAATGCAAAATTCCTGGTTACGTGGAACGCGGATAACGTCACTCTTTGACCCCGCGGAAAACGCCCAGAGCGGAGCCTAGTCCTCGCCGAGCGCGGCAGTGAACCCGTGTGAAGCATCTAGTGCAAAATTCCTGGTTACGTGGAATGCGGATAACGTCACTCTTTGACCCCGCGGAAAACACCCAGAGCGGAGCCTGGTCCTCGCCAAGCACGGCAGTGAACCCGTGTGAAGCATCCAGAGCACATACCAGACTGTGGGGTCCTTAAACCCATGGACTACGACGTCCTTAACCTTGACCGAGATGTCTTAAAACTAACAACGGACCGCAATGTCCTTAAACTACCCATGGACCGCAACGTCCTTAAACTACCCATGGACCGCAATGTCCTTAAACTAGAACAATAGAGCCCCCGCATGCTCTTTTGTCGGATCTAAACGGTCCCGTTTAAGTTGATCTTAGCCTTAAAAGATGGCTAACGTATCCTTAAACCTTCAAACAGACTGGACTATGAATCCCCCCAATTAACTCTGGCTCGAGGGTACATCTCTGAACTCCTCTGACATCCGTCGTTGTAATCCTTCAACGTCGTCAGAGAGGTGACGGGTCCCGACGGCCATACATACGATGGACCACTATGTCCCTAAACTGGAACAATAGAGCCCAAACGCTCCTTTGTCGGATCTAAACGATCCCGTTAAGTAGATCTTAGTCTCAAAGTTAGACTAATGTATCCTTAACAAGCGTTTGAGTTGATTTTAGCCTCAAGTATGGCTAACGTATCTTCAAACCAAACCCCCAAATCCAAATCTAAGATAATACGGATTTGGACTAGTCTACGCCCTACGGGCGACGACATAACTCAGTCTCCGTAAACAATCCACGGGCAACAAAACACAAAACAAACACCCACGACATGAAGTGACCATCTGGAGAAGGAGAAAGTTGTTACCGCAATGCGGTAGCGTAATTAACTGCAGGGGCTTGCGCCTGCAGGGAAGAGCGTCCCCACAATCAAAAAACCCCTCAAACGAGAGGGAATCTGACGAAGTCTGCTACATCGGACACAAACCTTCGACACATGGTGCCATAAATCAACTTGGCATCTTCGGAGAAGTGGACGGATAGCACCAATTAGCATCTGCCCCGAGTCTCAGTGCCAAGACATCGCAGTCCTGCGCGCCGCCATTCGGAGGGGAACAGATTCTGGCACGCCCGGTGGGACCTTTTCCTCTTTCCACTCCACACTTCGTGTGTCGTGACTCGCGAACCAATCGCGGTTCGCTATTGGTTGCCCTTGGGTTTCAAGATACTAAGAATTGGCGTCTCGCTTATTGCAGAAAGCAAAGGATCGATGGCTTCTACTTCTGCGAAATTCTCCAACTGCTTGGACTGCAATTGCAACCAACGCTCTGCCTCGCCAGGAGGTATAGCCTACGGACCCCAAGCTGCTTCGCTATTCACAATGCCCGTAGAACAGGTCACTCGCGCCACCACAGGATTGTTCTTTGGGACCATGCTCCCGCCGACAAGCTTCACCGCTCCAGTGCTGACAACGGAAGCTCTCAAGAAGTCGGTCTTTGATCGTCTTACCCCTGCCGCGGCTCCTCTTAACGAGTCGCCCAACGTCAACGCCTCGGTCTTCTCTAGATTGGGCCAGAAATCCTGCGAACCCATCATGGGGCCTACAATCTCAGAGAAGGCTGCTTCTAAGAAGGTGGCCGCTCCTTCCCCCGAAGTCGTCAAGGCAGCTTCTCCGGCCAAAAGGTCGGTCTTTACAAGATTGACGGCTTCAGCTCCCGCTCCTGCTGCCCAAAGGACATCGGTCTTTGACAGGCTAATACCAACAGCGACCCCCCACCCAGACAGGGGGCAAGACGAAACCATTCTTACCGCTGACCCTACGCCGTCCGCTCGACACGCTCGACGTCGCCACTGGCGCCGAGTAAGGAAGGCTGGGGGCAACTCCCCCTCCGGGTTGACTCCATCAGCCCCGGTGGCAGAAGTTAATGCTGCTGTTCCAACTGGGAACAGCTTCGAAATGCTAAATAAGGTGCGAAGGAATTCTCCTACTGCAGTGCTGAAGAGGTCTCCTCCCCCATTAAAAAAGGTTGTGGAAATAAAACCAGAGCAGCCCCGATCTCCTCAACGGCTGTCTTCCAAAATCTATAAGGTTTGGCGGCAGGCCCGAGACTCGATCATCGATCCAAACTTCTCCCGCCAGCACAAGAAGCTGAAAATCCAACCGGAAGCTGGTCACCAGGCTAAACCCCAAAAGGCTGTTGATCAACTGGCTCATAAAAGGAGGAGGCCAGAGAAGACCCCCCAGCATGCAACGACGGCTAAAAGCACTGAGCCCAGACGCCCTAAGTCTGGGGGCATGGTGGTGCACACTGTTTACATGGCCTCTGGAAAGGAGGAAAGCCGCACTTCTACGGGCCACCGACCGCTAACCCGATCCGTGACGAAAGCCCAGGAGCAGCAACAAAAGCTTCAGGAAATGATGAATGCTATGGCCGCACTTACCGGGCCAAAAGAAAACCCAGAAACGTCCTCAGACGCGCGCCAGGAGGAAGAAACCGACACTGAATTCCTTCGCCGGATACTGGAGAAAAAGGACAAAGAGGCTGCTGAACAAGCGGCCAACATACAACGTATGGGCCTTCTCTTCCAAGATATGATAGGAATGATGATCCAGCAGGACTTACCCGCCGAGGATCCCCCAATCATTCTTGAAGACGACCGAGGAGAAACGTCAAATCCACCACCAGCCCTCTCAACGGCCAAGGAGGAGGCAATCTCTAAGGCGGACTTGGTTGACTACATAGCCCAGCAAATCCGGGTTCATCACGCGACTGAGGCAGCTAGGCAAGTCGTGAAAACGGGGCGGCCGTATCCAAGCTGGTACGACCAAATCAAATACCCGTAAGGCTATACGATACCAAAATTCCACGTGTACAAGGGGACCGGCAACCCCCATCAACATGTCGCCCAGTTCCGGGCCCTCTGCGGTAACACCGGCGGTGATGATAAACTGTTGCTCCGCCAGTTCGTGGGCAGCCTATCAGAAACTGCGTTCGAATGGTATTCGGAACTCCCGAACGATTCTATCAAAACGTTCGCTGAAATGGAGTTGTTATTCACTCAGCGATTCGCAAGTGCCAGCGAACGCACTCCAATAACTGCACTGATTAACGCCAGGGTAAAACCAGGCGAAACCTGGGTCCAGTATGCTATACGCTGGCGGAACTTGTGGTCGAGATGTGAACAACGCATTGAGGAGGCACCCGCAGTGGGCATGTTCGTGGGAACCCTAGACCCCCACGCAACTATCTCCCAGTTTATGATGTTCTTTAAGCCAACCACATTCCAGGCTTTAATCGACAAGTTGGCTCAGATGGACCAGATGGGTCATAGACCATCTCCCCCGAAGTCGGAACCTCGGAATGACAAGGGTAAAGGAAGGGCAACCTTTGTTGCGAATGCCCAACAGCAACCTAACGCCCCGAAACCGGCAGATCAACTGGAGGAAAGACGTCGGTATTATAATGAGAAGATGAAGCGTCCCTACTCGTTCCCACGAGGCAAGACGAAACGGTTATTCGAGCTGGCAATACGCAACAGACTTATAAGCCTACCAAATCCAAGGCGACCGCCGCAACCCACCGAGGTGAATAACCCTAACTATTGCCCTTACCATCAAACGGTAAGTCATCCGATTGAAGATTGCTTCGTCTTCAAAGGATGGATTGAAGATCAATACCTCCAGGGCAAGTTTGTACTGTCCGAAAAGTGGAAGGTGAACCCACCACAACCACATACTCCTAAGAAAGCAGATACACCGGGGGCAACCTGCTCCTTTATTGAAGAAGCTCCATGGGAGGTCGTGCTATCAACTAAAACCAAAAGAATGCTGAGAGACCTTCATGCGTGCCCTGCGATCGAATGGAAGGACCCTCTTGAACCTCAAATTATCGAAGGGATGCTAAGGCGCCGCCCAACTACAAAGACTCGCGATAAGAGCCCAAATACTCACGCCCAATCGTCAAAATCTTCGAAGAAAAAGAAGAAGAAATCCAAGAAGTCCGTGAAGCTTGGAAACGAGCACACGAACTTGCAGAAGCAAATCGACGCACTGGAAGAGTACAATCAAAAGGCGCGAACTCCTGTCACACTGCAAGAGTTCCTCAACCACATCTTTCAAGAGGAAGATGATGGAGAGAGCTCGTCGGATGAATCCGAAGGATATGTGGCGAGTTGTAACGTAATCTCCCACTCGTTTACCGATGATGAGAAAACTCCTGGCACTAAGAAGCTGGAGGCAAAGCCTGTACCAGAGCGTGCAATGGCCAACAGACGAAATGATCGACGCTTTTCTAGACGAGATTCGTCTAAAAAGTAAAGCGGATCAGGAGCGTGAGATGGCAGCGTCAGAAGGAACCAAATGCAGGCGACTGAACGGAAGAGTTGAACTACCTCGCCAGAGCGAAAGGCATCCGAAGTAGACAAGAAGATATTCAAGACGAGAAAAAGGTTTGCCAAACCCATGTCAATGGGGATGAAGCTACCACCTTCGGAAGGAAACACACACGATGGGTGGAAAGGCACCCTGATTATTGCGCATATCACCGGAAAATATCACACCCCACGGAGGAGTGCGACGCCTTTAAGATATGGTGGTAAGGATATGTTGCTCGTCGGCAACATGTTAAGCGCATGAAACGCAAGAGCCGTCGGGAGCGAAGAAGTACTATCGATGGGCACAACAGAACTACTGGCAACTGTTACATGGTTAACGCCAGGGGGTCACAAGTTCTCACCTTTGGGAGCGACTCTGATGAAGAATTGGCTCTGGGCCCTCTCTTTAAAGAATCCGCTTTAGGGAAAGAGGAGAAATCGGAGATCTGCGAGAACATTCAGCTGCGCAATCGCACACTCCCAGAAAAGAATCTCGGGCCCGTAAGTAGAAAGGATAAGGGAAAGGAAAAGGTCACTGAAGATATCACTTTAGATGACCAAGTCATGAGAGAGCTGGCTGCCAAAGACCCTCCTAGGAAGGGTAAGGTGGACTATAACATCCTCGCGCACCTAAGGAAGCTACCTTCTCAGCTTAGCATTCTCGATGCCCTCCTATTATCAAAAGAAGCGCGAGACTCACTAATTAAGGCGTTACAAGAACCTGAGCAATTCCAAGCCTTCCTCGCCACTGAAAAGATGAAGGATGAACTGGAGGAAGTGCATACGGCCGACATCACTTTCGGTGATGAAGACCTCCATCTCGGGACGTGCGACTACAACCGTCCCCTATATGTCTCCGGATACTGCCATGATATCAAGATAGGCAAGATCCTGGTGGATAATGGATCCTCCGTCAATCTCCTTAATGTTCGGGTGTTGAAGGAAATCTGCATGAGTGTGCAACACCTCGCTCGTGACAAAATTACTATCTCCGGTTTCGATTCACAATCGTCACGGACTCTCGGATCTGTGATAGTAACATTACGCTTTGGACTTCTCGTCACAGACATCAAATTCCATGTCATTGACGCCAAGACCTGCTACAACGCCTTGCTCGGTCGTCCTTGGTTACACGAATACAACATCATCCCTTCTACACAACATCAGTGTATGAAGTACTTTAAGGATGGTTTCGAGTACACCGTAACAGGTGAGTTAAACCCATTTTCCGTGAACGAAGTCCGCAAATACGAAGATGCGAAGTACTTTTTGCCAGATTTCGAGGATACAGAAAGGTGTCGCAACCCGGAGAACAAAGCCGCCGCCACCATCCCTGTTTCGGGAGCGATACCGAAGAAGAAGAAGAGATAGTTTATGCAGGGCCATCTCAACGCAACAACCTGGGGACGCCCGCCCCCATGTTAGTCTTCGGAAGTGATTCAGAAGATGAAGTTAATGCTGTGTTCTCCAATCGGCTGTCAATACAAGCACCCCCTGGCGATGACCATAGTTTGCAAATCACCATGGTACCGCGAGAACACTACAAGGATCTCGACACGCTTCAGGCTCATAATGTGCAGGACCTGCAAACATTTTACGTCCCTCCCAGGCAAAGGGGTGAGAAGGTGATCCTATTCTACCGATCCTCAGAGTCGAAAATAGAGAAAGAGATCTGGCATGGCGCGGATGCTACACTTGACAGGCTCCAACCCATCCGTCTGCCCAGATACTATACAAATGGATTAAAGAAGCTATTGAAGCGCCAAGGAGTACCCTTAAAACAGACTGTTCGGCAGGCTCGGTTCTACAACAGGATTTGGGATGTCCCCGGGACTCAACGCAAATTGCCCAACGGGAAAATGGAAACACTCGGGCTTGGATACGCAAGAGCCGGAAAACGGGAACGGGCTCACAGCAGCTACGCTATATATACCTTTGATGAAGAGGAGGACGCCTCGTCGGGAGATGCCAACCCCTCATCAAAACTAGACCCCGCGATTGAAGCGCCGAGTCCGTCGTTTGAAGAACGAATGGGCAAGCCTATCAGGAAAGTGGGTCAGAAAGCTCGGGAAGACCACAACCGCGAAATGGCCATCTACGAAAAGGCCAGGACGCAACGTCTATTTCAACAGGCTGCAAAAGACAAAGACGCTCATCCTCGTCAATCCGTTGTACGAAAGGCCCGACGCAGAGACGGAAATAAATCAAGAAGCGGAAAGAGGATCCGACAACAACGACGCAGGATTAGAGGGTTACGTGGTCGGGTGTTGCACGGCTCGGATTTGTCCCTCATGAAGAAGATGAGTCGAGCGTACTCCTTCCCCCGAGACAAGACGGAGAAGTTACTCAAGCTCGCTATAAAACATCAAATGATCACGCTTCTAGAGTCTAGACATCCTGAGCAAGCTAACAAGGCTTCTCATCTGAGTTATTGCTCTTATCACCGAGCCATAGGACATCCTACCGAAGACTGCTTCACCTTCAAGAACTGGGTCGAGGACCAGTACCAACGGGGCAGATTCGCTTTATCCGACGGCTGGAAGGTAACGCCGCCACAAAAGCATGAGCCTAAGGCCGCAAGAGCAGAACCGGGTCCACCTCAGTCCGGGGAGCAGGTTCGCACCTGTTATACGATTACGATATTAGGAGAAGAGCCCGAGAACGTAGATGACCTTCCCCGGTGCTTTGAGAACAGCGATGATGAGGTGATCTCAGAATTTCCGCCCGCTCCGAAAGAATTGGAAGATGGTATATATACTACTGCAGATAACCTCAAGAAGATTGAGTTGGGATCGGCAGACGACCCATGACCGACATTTGTCAGCGAGCTGTTATCCGAAGAAAGGGTGGCTGCGTTAAAGAACGTGCTTCTACGGCATAAAGACTGCTTCGCGTGGAACTACTCCGAGATGCCAAGATTAGATCCGGAGATTGCTGTGCATAAATTAGCAATATTCCCAGATATCAAGCCAGTCAAGCAGGCGCCAAGGAGGATGCGACTCGAGCTTGAGATGAGCATCAACGCCGAAGTCAAGAAGCTGATCGATTCTGGATTTATCCAAGAAGTCCAATATCCCGACTGGATCGCCAATATCGTCCCGGTAATGAAGAAGAATGGGACGGTACGCATATGCGTGGATTTCAGGGATCTTAATAAAGCCTGTCCAAAGGATGATTTCCCAGTACCAGTAACCGAGCTAATGATAGATAACACGTCCACTCACGAGGTTTTCTCCTTTATGGATGGTTCGTCAGGATACAATCAGATAAAGATGCATCCCGAAGACCAGAAACACACCGCTTTCCGCACCCCTTTGGGTATATTCTGCTACAGGGTTATGCCCTTTGGTCTAAAGAACGCTGGCGCTACCTATCAAAGGGCCATGACAAAGATCTTTGATGACCTCATACACGACGTCGTCGAGTGCTATATCGATGACCTCGTAGTAAAGAGCATGTCCTACGAAGATCATTTAAAGCATCTGGAGACTGTATTTCGACGCCTTCGGCAATATAATTTGAAAATGAATCCCCTCAAATGCGCGTTTGGAGTCTCCTCGGGCAAATTCCTGGGATTCATCGTTCGACACCGAGGTATTGAAATAGATCCGTCAAAGATCAAGGCGATCATGGAAATGCCACCCCCAAGGACTCTCAAACAGCTGCGGTCTCTCCAGGGGAAGCTCGCGTATATCCGGCGGTTTATCGCCAACCTGTCAGGCAAGTGCCGTCCTTACAGTCACCTGATGAAAAAAGGAACTCCATTCGCTTGGGATCACAAATGTCAAGGTGCACTAGACGAAATCAAGCAGTACCTGCAGAACCCGCCGGTGTTAGCTGCGCCGGTCAAGGGAAAACCCCTCATTCTTTATACAACCGCCCTCGAAGGTTCCTTAGGCGCATTATGGGCACAAGAGAACGATCAAGGGAAAGAGAGAGCACTCTACTACTTAAGTCGAGTTCTACTGGGGGCAGAAAGCAACTACTCTCCCATTGAAAAACATTGCTTGGCGTTAATCTTCGCGATAACAAAGCTCAGGCACTATGCGTTGGCACATGAAGTCCGCCTCATTTCAAAAGTGGATCCCCTTAAGTACTTGATGTCGAAAGCCATATTGACGGGACGACTCGCTAAGTGGGCCCTGCTCTTGATGGAGTTCTCGATAACGTATCAACCTCTTAAGGCAGTGAAAGGCCAGGCCATTGCCGATTTCCTCGCTGAGCACCCGATACCGGCCGATTCTCCTCTGAACTGTGATTTGCCGGACGAGCATGCATTTGATGCGATTGGCGGCGGAAGCACCCCGATGGGAACTCTATTTCGATGGAGCGTCCTCCGTTAAAGAAACAGAAACAAGGTATCCCAATGGACCAAATCGGGGATAGGCCTCGTCTTTACAACTCCACAAGGAGGGATAATGCACTTCGCCTTCTCCTTAACAGAGCCGAGGACAAACAATGAAGCTGAATACGAAGCTCTGATAGCAGGCCTCGAAATCGCCATCGACCTGGGAATTGAAGACCTCCTTATATACGCGGATTCTCAACTGGTCGTTAGTCAAGTAAAAGGTGACTACCAAACGTGCAAACCGGAGTTGGTAAAGTACGGCGAAAAGGTGCAACAACTATTGACCCGAATTCCCTCCTATACTTTGGAGAACATACCGCGCGCGAGGAAAAACAGCAAAGCAGACGCGTTGGCTAAACTTGCTAAAGAACTGGCTGACGAGAACCTCGATGATGTCAGAATCGTGGTACAAAGCCGTCGAGTGCTCGCCCCGGCGGGAAAATACCTTCGGAATCACCCGAAGAGATGGGAGTGACTGAGCAGACGACCCTACAAATAAAAAAACCATGAGAAGGCCGAAGACTGGAGGGAAGTCTTCATAGACTACTTTAAGTCCCACCGAATGCCCAAAGAAGCGTCCTCAAGACATCAGCTCATGAAACGAGCTCTATCTTTCGCTTTCGTCAACGAAATTCTATACAAGAGATCGTTTTGATTCTCTATGGCTGAGATGCTTAGGACCTGACGAAGCAGGAAAGAGTCATTCAGGAAGTTCATGACGGACTTTGCGGTTCTCACCAAGCAGACCCAAAGATGAAGTTAAAAATTAAACGGATGGGTTACTACTGGCCCACGATGATCCAGGACTGCCTCGAGTATGCGAAGCAATGCCACTCATGCCAGATTCATGGAGACTTCATCCACCAACATCCGAATCCACTGCACCCAACGGTGGCTAGCTGGCCGTTCGAAATGTGGGGGACTGACATAGTCGGCCCCATTGAGCCAGCATCATCCCGGGGACACCGTTTTATCCTGGCGACAACTGATTACTTCTCCAAATGGGCAGAAGCAGTACCACTGAGGGAAGTGAAGACGGAGAATATCCTCCATTTCTTCAAGACGCACGTCATCTATCGGTTCGGAACTCCACGGCGGATTATCTCCGATAATGGGCCGGCCTACCGAAGCCATAAGATTAGCCGCTTCGCACAGCAGCACAATATAGACTGGAGATATTCTTCGGTTTACAATCCACGAGCTAACGGTCTGGCCGAGGCCTTCAATAAGACCTTGACGAAGATCATAAAAAAGACCGTTTCCAGGAATAAGAGAGACTGGCACGAAAGGCTGCAAGAAGCCCTTTGGGCTTATCGAACTACATTCAAGACGGCCACGAACACAACGCCGTACGTGTTGGTATTTGGGACGGAAGCAGTGCTCCCCCTTGAGATAGAGTTACCCTCTCTACGAGTAGCAGTCCACCACGAGCTGACGAACGAAGAAAATGCTCACCTTCGGCTTGAGGAGCTTGATGCCCTCGACGAAACCCGGCTCATAGCGCAACAACATCTAGAGGCCTACAAAGCAAAGATGACGTGCTCGTACGAAAGATTGACCAGGCCGAGGACATTCCGCCAAGGCGAACTCGTAATAGTGGTCAAAAGACCTATGATCCCCAATCGTGCCAAGCGAGGAAAATTTGAGCCAAACTATGAAGGCCCGTACATCATAGACAAGGTCTACCAGGGTGGAACCTTCCTACTCATGGATATGCACGGTGAAAGGCCTTTCAGGCCAATAAACGGCCGCTTCTTAAAGAAATGCTACGCTTAATAAGCCACAGCCTGGGTCAATGATAGATGACGACGACTATGTCCGCTCACTATCTTCCTAGGCTCAGACTTTATAAGCAGCAGCCGGCCTTCCCATAGCGACGGACCGAAACGTCCTTAAACTAACGATGGACCGAAACGTCCTTAAACTAACGATGGACCGAAACGTCCTTAAACTAACGATGGACCGAAACGTCCTGAAACTAACGACGGACTGAAACGTCCTTAAACTATCGACGGACCGAAACGTCCTTAAACTAACGACGGACCGAAACGTCCCTAAAACTACTACCGCAGTATCTTTAGGCTGACGAGATAAAAAAGGAGAGAGAAAAAAAAATTAAAAAAAAATATATGAAAAAGAATAAAAAAAAGAGACGGTATGTCCATAAGCAAAATGGGCACGGATGAAAACCCGAAAGGGCTCCGTGAGTAAAAACAGCGGGGCTGCCGGCAAGTGTTCGTGAAAACCCGAAAGGGCGCGACCTTGTAAAAAAAAAAAAGTGAAAAAGAATTAAAAAAAAACGGTATGTCCATAAGCAAAATGGGCACGGATGAAAACCCGAAAGGGCTCCGTGAGTAAAAACAGCAGGACTACCGGCGAGTGTTTGTGAAAACCCGAAAGGGCGCAACCTCGTTAAAAGACACTTACAGGGTCCTCTCGACCTTGTAAGGAGAAACCACCCGCGTGAGATCCTTACGACTCACAAAGGAGCAACACACTTAGGGATCCTCACGATTCCTAAGGAGAAAATACACTTACGAGATCCTCACGACTCGTAAGGAGAATTCTCTTATGGGACCCTCACGGCGCATGAGATTTGAAAGTCTTAAGTTACAGAAACCTAAACCTGTTCTTAAGCAAATCCTCCACAACCTTCGATATTGCCCTACAAGAGGCTCAATACTGACCCTTGTATGCAATCCACGGGCGCGAAGAAACATTTCCCCAGCAAAGTCACACCCGTGACTAGGGACATGTCCATATGATGAGCAACCCTTGTAGGTCCTCTCGACCCATAAGGAGAAAACCATCTTGTAGGATCCTTACGACTTACAGAGGAACATACACTTAGGAATCCTCACGATCCCTAAGGAGACAATACACCTGCAAGATCCTCACGACTTGTAGGGAGAAATACCTTTGTGAGACCCTTACAGCTCATGAAGTCAAAACCTTGGTCGACAGGACCCTTAACCCTGTTTACTGAGCCACCTTTGTTTAATTTCGACAGAGGCAAATGATGATTCGCTCCTGACAACATCCCAGTTGTAGCGGTGCTGATGCTGAAATCGGTGTCTAAAATCCAAGCTTGCGGCGAAAAAGCTAGCAAGCCACACATGCCTACGAAATAGCCGAAATGATGGGGCAACTTGCAATAAAAAGCAGCAAGTAAAAATGTATGCATGAAAAATAGCCGAAATGATGGGGCAACTCGCAATAAAAAGCAGCGAGTAAAAAGAAAAATAGCCGAAATGATTGGGCACCGCGAAAAATAGCCGAAATGATGGGGCAATCGCGACCTTCGCGATATAAAAGCTGAAACGATAGAGCATCGCGGAAAAAGAAATAAAATAAAAATAAAATGTATGCCTTACAGGTGATGTTCCATCACACCCTGTATACAATCCAATGGCATAAACAAAAAGGGAACATACCTCCCCCCCCCCCAGGTTTCACCAAAGAAAGAAGCTAAATCTCGACGGGCCACAGGCGACCTAGAGATCATCCCAACACTCGTCTCGTAACAACGGACACAACTTCAAGCTAAGCGGAACAGCGGCAACTCCCAGTTCCATGGCTCGGTGGTATACATATCGCCAACAGTCAAACCTCCATCCCGTGAAATGCGGATACAATCAGCAAAATTCCTGGTTACGTGGAACGCGGATAATGTCACTCTTTGACCCCGTGGAAAACGTCCAGAGCGGATCCTGGTCCTCGCAGAGCACGGCAGTGAACCCGTGTGAAGCATCCAGAGCGGAGCCTAGTCCTCGCCGAGCGCGGCAGTGAACCCGTGTGAAGCATCTAGTGCAAAATTCCTGGTCACG
Source organism: Agapanthus africanus (assembly GCA_030015575.1). NCBI lineage: Eukaryota > Viridiplantae > Streptophyta > Magnoliopsida > Asparagales > Amaryllidaceae > Agapanthus > Agapanthus africanus. The sequence continues at coordinate 940,634,217 of CM057338.1, read as the reverse complement.
TGGAACGCGGATAATGTCACTCTTTGACCCCGTAGAAAACGTCCAGAGCGGAGCCTAGTCCTCGCCGAGCACGGCAGTGAACCCGTGTGAAGCATCTAGTGCAAAATTCCTGGTTACGTGGAACGCGGATAATGTCACTCTTTGACCCCGTGGAAAACGTCCAGAGCGGATCCTGGTCCTCGCAGAGCACGGCAGTGAACCCGTGTGAAGCATCCAGAGCGGAGCCTAGTCCTCGCCGAGCGCGGCAGTGAACCCGTGTGAAGCATCAAGTGCAAAATTCCTGGTCACGTGGAACGCGGATAATGTCACTCTTTGACCCCGTGGAAAACGTCCAGAGCGGAGCCTAGTCCTCGCCGAGCACGGCAGTGAACCCGTGTGAAGCATCTAGTGCAAAATTCCTGGTCACGTGGAACGCGGATAATGTCACTCTTTGACCCCGTGGAAAACGTCCAGAGCGGAGCCTAGTCCTCGCCGAGCACGGCAGTGAACCCGTGTGAAGCATCTAGTGCAAAATTCCTGGTCACGTGGAACGCGGATAATGTCACTCTTTGACCCCGTGGAAAACGTCCAGAGCAAAGCCTAGTCCTCGCCGAGCACGGCAGTGAACCCGTGTGAAGCATCTAGTGCAAAATTCCTGGTTACGTGGAACGCGGATAATGTCACTCTTTGACCCCGTGGAAAACGTCCAGAGCGGATCCTGGTCCTCGCAGAGCACGGCAGTGAACCCGTGTGAAGCATCCAGAGCGGAGCCTAGTCCTCGCCGAGCGCGGCAGTGAACCCGTGTGAAGCATCTAGTGCAAAATTCCTGGTCACGTGGAACGCGGATAATGTCACTCTTTGACCCCGTGGAAAACGTCCAGAGCGGAGCCTGGTCCTCGCCAAGCACGGCAGTGAACCCGTGTGAAGCATCCAGAGCAAATACCGGACTGTGGAGTCCTTAAAATCCATGGACTATGACGTCCTTAACCTCGACCGTGATGTCTTAAAACTAACGATCAACCACCCCGATTCCCTACGGATTCTGCCTTGGTTTAAGGGTACATCTCTTCACTCCTTTGATACCTGGCGTTGTAATTCCTCAACGTCTTCAAAGAGGTGACGGGTCCCTGCAACCAAACATCGGACTGTGGAGTCCCTAAATCCACGGACTATGAGGTCCTTAACCTTGACCGTGATGTCTTAAAACTAACATCGGACTGTGGAGTCCCTAAATCCACGGACTATGAGGTCCTTAACCTTGACCGTGATGTCTTAAAACTAACATCGGACTGTGGAGTCCTTAAATCCACGGACTATGAGGTCCTTAACCTTGACCGCGACGTCTTTAAACTACAATACCTTGAGAAACCCCTAATTCCGTAAAACACGGACAAGGGTGACCGCATCCAACACTTATAAGTCCTCACGACCTGTAAGGAAGAAAAACTCTCTTGTGGGATCCTTACGACTCTCAAGGGAAAACCCTTTTAAGAATCCTCACGATTCTTAAGAAGAACTCACACCTATGGGATCCTCTCGACCTGTAGGGAGAAAAACTCTTTATGAGACCCTCGTGGCTCATAAGATGCAAAAGCCTTAGGAAGCAGATCTTAACCCTGAGTCCTGAGTCATTGCTGTCCTGCAAGGAGATCAAGATAGAATATCCGCAGAATACATTCAATGAAAAGGAGACACATAATTGAGAAGAAAAATGTATCTTTTATTCATAAACCAAAATGGGTACAAAGTACAATTCATGAAAGAAACAAAAAGAAAATACTCTCAGCCATGAGTATGTACAAAAAGGAAGGAAAAGATACAAATGTTTCAAGCCGGCAGGCGATTCAGCAGCTTGGTCAGCTCATCCTGCTTTTGTTGGACCACGGCTTCATGACGCAAGATCTCCAAAAGACGAGCCTCCGTCTGAGCTTGTTGGGCCTGATATGAAGCAAGCCGGGCTTCAAGCTCTTTCGCAGTGGCCTTATGAGCCTCGACCCTCTCACGAGTGAACATGGCAGCTTTATCGAGAGCCACCACCTCTTTTGTGGACTTCTGAAGCACCCGCCAGAGTTCGTATGCTTTGTTGGCCTTGGCTGTGAGGCTGGCCTGAAGCTCGCTCAGCGCCTTAGAAGCCAATGCCCTTTCCGAAAATTTACGGCCGAGCCCTTTTCTCGCACAACAATATGTTCGCTACGTTTCGCTCTATCAGGCCACGTAAGCTCGCTTTCGTGACCGCGGCCTTGGAAACAAGACATTTACAAGACCGTATAAATGGGCTTCCAGTCGACGGGAATAATCGATCTAAAACGCGCTCACATCACCTGACGTGAAAGGCAACAAGAAAGGAAAGTGATGATAGCATTCGCAATTAAAGAAAGTTCTCATGAGAAGAATACAAAGTTTATTTATGCAAGCGGAAACATACATGCTAGCACCAAGCCTACATGGAATTTCAGCATAAAGCGTAGAAAAGGAGGGACTAATTTAAAAATGTTCTACGCTAACGGAAAAAATCACCAAACAAGGGATCAGAAATACAAGGGTTAACAAAACAAAGAACAAGGTTCTCCATCTCTCTCTCTGCTCTCTCCAACACATCAAAGCGACAGTTCTCACGAGAAGTCGCTTCCCATCGATTGGCACCATGGCCATCTGCAAAAGCAGACATAACAGCCCGTCGGGCTCTTATCTCGCTCAGCAGATGAATTGAGCAGTCCTTCAAAGCCTGAGTAATCAGGCACGCCTCATGAAAGCCCTCGAGCTTTTCTTCCGCCGCATCAAGCATCGCCAGGGTCATCTCTGCCGGGTGAGGAGGGATGTCGGCAAGCACGGCCGTGAGGATCATCCGGAGCCAGAGAGAACCCATCAGGAGGGGGGACCCCCTACGGATCGAGAGTTCATGCATGGCTGAGTCGCATTCGTTGTCGGTAAGGAGGGGATCCACAAACCGAGCAGCAAAGCGGGGGAGCATCTCCTCGATAGGAACTTCCCATGGCTGTCGACGAGCGTGCGGACGATTGCAGGCCATGGCACTCGTTTGTCTCTCAAGACAAGTTACAAAAAAATAATAATAATATAAATCTCTCCGTAAAGGGAAAAGAAAGCTATAGCCTCATATATAAAGAAGTGTATTAAGTGCTGTGCGCGGAAAATCTTGCATGGTAAAACTATTTCCAAGGCCAAAAAAAAGGAAAGGCATCTAAAATCAAGGAGATGAAATTATTTCCAAGGCCCTTTCTCTGCATCCAATATTGTGCACTGAAAATACGGCATGGGAAAATTTTGTGAACAGCCCCATCAAGGGACCCCACGTGCAGAACACGTGAGGCCTAAACCTGATGTACACTTAAAAGAAAATATATGGAGTAGTACCCTGCATATTAAAAGCACAAACAACAACAGTAGCAAAATGATAAAATCCCAGAGAAAAGGCATGCATATTTCAAGAGGTTCATACAAAATATAGAGGACACATTTACAATGGTAAAACTTCAGATGCGGGGCATGGGTTGAGAAACTCAAAATTAACTTTATTCAAGATCTTCCAAGCATTTCGAACCTCCCGAGTATGCTTCCTCTCACGATCACAAGCATCGGGGTCCCCGCGGATGTCCTCTACCCTCCGGTAGGCGGCAAGTATGGCTGATTGCTGAAAAATCTGATGCAGGAGATCAATGAGATTATCCCGCCTTCTCTTTGAGATCAAGTGCATCAGATACACCGAGTGTACTTTATCCTCGGCGGCGTCCAATGCCCCAAGCGGCACACCAGCACAGAATAAAGGGAGGGCCTCCCTGATCGCCAGCACGATCAGCCTCAGAAGAAAAGAGCGACGGGGGAGTAGCCGATGGTTGTACTCGTCAAAGCGGCTCATGATCTCGGCACATTGAGCATCGGTGAACTCCTGGTTCTGACTGCGGCCCAGTGCACGAATATTCCCATAGGAAATGATCTCGTCAAGACCATACAGATGGGCATCCATGATACCTGAAATAAAGGTCATGAGAATCATTAGAAAATTCCTGTTTCATTAATTGCAGGAGAACAACCTCGGGCCAAGAGACCCCAGGAAGCCTCTGTGTGAAGAAATCGAGTTCTTCATTGGAATTAAATTCCTTATTAAGAAAAGGGAATTAAATTCCCAGAAACATTTTTGGATGGAATTAAATTCCATGGAGTTGAAACGCCATCATCATCTCCCCAAACATCATCTAAATCCTGAGAGATCTACAGTTCGAAGGTTAAGCGGTTTCATGTTCTTATGGAAAAACAGGAAGAAAAAAGGGTAAAAACCCTTGTTTTGGATTTAAAATCCAGAGGAATGAGAAGGTCCATCGTTTGTCCAAGAACATTACCTGAGGAAAAGAATTCTTTTCGAACAGAGTTAAACTCTGAAAATTGTTTCAAGACAGAGAACTAAGCTCTGGAAGCGAGAATTAAATTCTAAAGGAAAAAGTTCTCAGAAGAAGAAGATGAGCAAAGTGAAGGCTCCTATGAAGAGACAGAGGTATTTATAGAAGGCAATGGAAACGTTTCATCTCCCCAGATCCCTAAAGGAATCCAACGGTCGCAAGAGGTGACAGCGTTGCACTCACGTGCTGACACGTGAGAACAACGCTGTGGGGGCATTTGTTTCCTGATTTAAAATCAGGAAAGCTTATGGAAAAAGCTTCAGAAGAGGGTCACGTGCTTACACGTGACCAGCAGTCACGTGTTGGCACGTGACACCCAAAAGTACCGGCAAAGCAAGTTCAGTTTCCCAACCACATCAAAGAGAGGGGCTTCAGTAAGGGTCACGTGCTCCCACGTGACCTGGGTCACGTGTCGGCATGTGACATTTAAAAGCAGAAGCATGTGACCAGGGGTCACGTGGTGGCACGTGACGGTTAAGCAGCAACCAGAAGACAGAGCGCAGAAAGAAAGAAGAAGGCTCATTCTAAAGGGGGTCACGTGCCCACACGTGACCATGGGTCACGTGCCCACACGTGACCGGCTTTCAAAGCCCATTTCGTTGACAGAATTAAATTCTGAAAGAGATTCGAATCTTTCCAAAGGAAAGCGATTATCTGGAACCAATCGAATTAAAGATTTAAAGATGATTGAATATCATTTATCTATGGGAAAATCTCGGGTTTGGAAAGATTTCCCCTTTAAATCTAACCGAAATAACAAAGGAGAATCCCGGGACTTGAAATCCAATGGTGAATAAAATTCACCCAATAATCCAAAGGTCAAAAACGAATAATGGATGCAAATCAAACCTCTCAATGAAGATTCGTCAAAAACTAATTGATTCGGCTGCTTCTCCTATAAATAGGAGCCAAGAGACACAGGGATAGATATATAGAGAGATACACGCAGAGGGAAGAAAGGGAGAGAGAGCCTGGATACTTCGAGGAACTTGGATCTTCTGCAAAAGAAAACCCTAGGTAAGAAAGGGAAGGCTCCTTGAAGGAAGAGAGAATTTAATTCTCAACAGAGTTTAACTCTGATATATAAAACAGAAGAACATATTTCTTCTCTCTTTGATAGAGGATCTGTAAAATGCACATCTCCCCTTGAAGTTGAGAATTTAATTCTCAATGGGTCGAGATCCTGCCATGCAGATCCAAAACATAGAGAGGGAATGGAAGCACGAGAATTTAATTCTCACAGAACTATAGGAATTTAATTCCTTTAAAATAAAACTAGGGCTTGACCCTGTGTTATGGGAATTTAATTCCTTCAGAACAAAAAGAAACAGGGTTCAACCCTAATTAAGAACCTAGTTCTGTTGGAACAGCGGGGATTTAATTCCCTTGATCATAATTTAACAGAGAGTGGGAATTTAATTCCTTAAAAGCTTTTATTAGGGTTTAACCCTATTCAGTTCTTCACATATATGAAGAATTTAATTCCTACGGAAAATTCAGGGTCCAACTCTATTCAGAATATAAATCTTCAAAAGGAAGTAGGAATTTAATTCCTCTGAAATTACTGTCAGGGTTTAACCCTACGAGGAATTTAATTCCTGGAAAAGATCAACAGATCCTCTAAACAACATACATAGAGGCAGGGTCACGTGTCACCACGTGACCCCCCCAAGAGATCTACAGAAAGCCCCTTTGAGGCAGCACCCCACGTGACCCACGTGACCCTCGGACACACAAGCATTTGAATGCCCGTCACGTGATGGCACGTGATGCTCTGAAAGATGCGATAATCTCAGCAGAATAAATGAAGGGAGGGCGCCCTCACGTGTTGCCACGTGACCCCTCTTGCCTTAGTGTTCAACACTAAATTGGAACTCTCGAATCCAGTACTGAAACACTGTTGGGCCCTAGTGTTCAACACTAATCAAAGAACTTTATTCGCAGTGTTCAACACTGATTACCTTAGTATTTAACACTGATCTGAGATCTCCATTGCCAGTGTTCAACACTGATCTGTTTTAGTGTTTATGATAATTTGATAGCCTTGTTGCTGGTGTTTAACACCAATTATCTTTTAGTGTTAAACACTAACTTGTCAACCTCATTCCCAGTGTTCAACACTGATTGCTCTGTAGTGTTTAACACTAGGCTTTAGCCCAATTGGCTAAATGGATAGAGGCAAAGCCTCTCCTTCAATGGACCAACAAGAAGCCAATATTCCAGACATGATCGGACTTAGCCCAAGCTGGGCCATGAGTCTTCAATTCGTAATTAACCGGGCTAATGGGCTCATAACATAATTAATCGGTCTTGATCCCAAATTGGGTCAAGGACTATTTAAGCCATTCCGGTTCTAGGGTACATCTCTTCACTCCTTTGATACTTGGCATTGTAATCCCTCAATGTCTTCAAAGAGGTGACGGGTCCCGACGACCACACATTGATATGGACTGTGGGGTCCTTAAACCCGTCTAATGCAAAATTCCTGGTTACGTGGAACGCGGATAACGTCACTCTTTGACCCCGCGGAAAACGCCCAGAGCGAAGCCTAGTCCTCGCCGAGCGCGGCAGTGAACCCGTGTGAAGCATCTAGTGCAAAATTCCTGGTTACATGGAATGCGGATAACGTCACTCTTTGACCCCGCGGAAAACGCCCAGAGCGGAGCCTGGTCCTCGCCAAGCACGGCAGTGAACCCGTGTGAAGCATCCAGAGCACATACCGGACTATGGGGTCCTTAAACCCATGGACTACGACGTCCTTAACCTTGACCGAGATGTCTTAAAACTAACAACGGACCGCAATGTCCTTAAACTACCCATGGACCGCAACGTCCTTAAACTACCCATGGACCGCAATGTCCTTAAACTAGAACAATAGAGCCCCCGCATGCTCTTTTGTCGGATCTAAACGGTCCCGTTTAAGTTGATCTTAGCCTTAAAAGATGGCTAACGTATCCTTAAACCTTCAAACAGACTGGACTATGAATCCCCCCAATTAACTCTGGCTCGAGGGTACATCTCTGAACTCCTCTAACATCCATCGTTGTAATCCTTCAACGTCGTCAGAGAGGTGACGGGTCCCGACGGCCATACATACGATGGACCACTATGTCCCTAAACTGGAACAATAGAGCCCAAACGCTCCTTTGTCGGATCTAAACGATCCCGTTAAGTAGATCTTAGTCTCAAAGTTAGACTAACGTATCCTTAACAAACGTTTGAGTTGATCTTAGCCTCAAGTATGGCTGACGTATCCTCAAACCAAACCCCCAAACCCAAATCTAAGATAATACGGATTTGGACTAGTCCACGCCCTACGGGCGACGACATAACTCAGTCTCCGTAAACAATCCACGGGCAACAAAACACAAAACAAACACCCACGACATGAAGTGGCCATCTGGAGAAGGAGAAAGTTGTTACCGCAATGCGGTAGCGTAATTAACTGCAGGGGCTTGCGCCTGCAGGGAAGAGCGTCCCCACAATCAAAAAACCCCTCAAACGAGAGGGAATCTGACGAAGTCTGCTACATCGGACGCATCCGTCTAAACCTTCGACACATGGTGCCATAAATCAACTTGGCATCTTCGGAGAGGTGGACGGACAGCACCAATTAGCATCTGCCCCGAGTCTCAGTGCCAAGACATCGCAGTCCTGCGCGCCGCCATTCGGAGGGGAACAGGCGCCAGTGACGACGTCGAGCGTGTCGAGCGGACGGCGTTGGTTCAACGGTGAGGATGGCTTCGTCTTGCCCCCTGTGTAGGTGAGGGGTCGCTGCTGGTGTTAGCCTGTCAAAGACCGATGTCCTTTGGGTAGCAGGAGCGGGAGCTGGAGCCGTCAATCTTGTAAAGACCGACTTTTTGGCAGGGGAAACCGCCTTGACGACTTCAGGAGCAGGACCGGTCACTTTCTTAGAAGTAGCCTTCTCTAGGATTGTAGGCCCCATTGTGGGTCCACAGGAGTTCTGGCCCAATCTAGAGAAGACCGAGGCGCTGGTGTTGGGCGACCCGTTGAGAAGGGCCGCGGCGAGGGTAAGACGATCAAAGACTGACTTCTTGGGAGCTTCCTTTGTCAGCATCGGAGCGGTGAAGCTTGTCGGCGGGAGCATGGTCCCAAAAAACAATCCTGTGGTGGCTCGAGTGACTTGTTCCACGGGCATGGTGAATAGCGAAGCAGCTTGGGGTCCATAGGCTATACTTCCTGGCGAGGCAGAGCGTTGGTTGCCATTGCAATCCGAGCAGTTGGAGCGCTTCGCACAAGTAGAAGCCATCGATTCTTTGCTTTCTGCAATAAGCAAGACGCCAAGTCTTAGTATCTTGAAACCCAAGGGCAACCATTAGTGAACCGTGATTGGTTCGCGAATCACGACACACGAAGTGTGGAGTGGAAAGAGGAAAAGGTCCCACCGGGCGTGCCAGAATCTGTTCCCCTCCGAACGGCGGCCGAGACACGGACTGTCTCGCCTGAGATTCGGGGCAGATGCTAATTGGTGCTATCCGTCCACCTCTCCGAAGATACCAAGTTGATTTATGGCACCGTGTATCGGAGGTTTAGACGGATGCGGCCGATGTAGCAGACTTCGTCAGATTCCCCCTCGCTTGAGGGGTTTTTGATTGTAGGGACGCTCTTCCCTGCAGGCGCAAGCCCCTGCAGTTAATTACGCTACCGCATCGCGGTAACAACTTTCTCCTTCTCCAGATGGTCACTTCGTGTCGTATGTGTTTGTTTTGTTTGTGGTTGCCTATGGATTGTATACGGAGACTGAGTTATGTCGTCGCCCGTAGGGCGTGGACTAGTCCAAATCCGTATTATCTTAGATTTAGGTTTGGGGGTTTGGGTTTAAGGATACGTTAGCCTCGTTTGAGACTAAGATCGACTTAAACGTTTGTTAAGGACACGTTAGTCTAGTTTTTAGACTAACATCGACTTAACGGGATCGTTTAGATCCGACAATAGAGCGGTTAAGGGAGCCCTGTTGTTTAGTTTAGTGACGTTGCGGTCGATAGGTAGTTTAAGGACATTGCGGTCCATAGGTAGTTTAAGGACATTGCGGTCCAATGTTAGTTTTAAGACGTTGCGGTCAAGGTTAAGGACCTCATAGTCCGTGGATTTAAGGACTCCACAGTCCGATGTTAGTTTTAAGACGTCGCGGTCAAGGTTAAGGACCTCATAGTCCATGAGTTTAAGGACCCAACAGTCCGTTGTTAGTTTTAAGACATCTCGGTCAAGGTTAAGGATGTCGTAGTCCATGAGTTTAAGGACCCCACCGTCCGTTGTTAGTTTTAAGACATCTCGGTCAAGGTTAAGGACCTCATAGTCCATGAGTTTAAGGACCCCACAGTCCATGTCAATGTGTGGTCATCGGGACCCGTCACCTCTTTGAAGACGTTGAGGAATTACAACGCCAAGTATCAAAGGAGTGAAGAGATGTACCCTTGAACCGGGGTGGATTAAACAGTCTTTGGCCCAATTTGGGATCAAGACCAATTAATTGTGTTATGAGCCCATTAGCCCAGTTAAGTTTGAATTGAGGACTTATGGCCATCTTGGGCTAAGTCCCATCATGTTTAGAATACTGGCTTTCTGTTGGTCCATTGAAGGAGAGGCTTTGCCTTTAGCCATTTAACCAATTGGGCTGAAGTTAGTGGTAAAACACTGAAGATCAGCAGTGTTGAACACTGGGAACAAGTTAGTGTTTTAACACTAAAAGACAGTTGGTGTTAAACACCAGCAACAGGGGGTTCAAATTAGTGTTAAACACTAGAGCAAATCAATGTCAAATACTAGCAGCAGAGATGTCAGATTAGTGTTAAACACTAAGAATAATCAGTGTTAAACACTGGTGACGGAGATTTTAATTTAGTGTTGAACACTAAGGGAGTTAATCTTAAGCTCTGTTAACAGGGGTTTAATTTAGCGTTAAACACTAAGAAATTCAGTGTTAAACACTGCAAATAAAGTTCTTTGATTAATGTTGAACACTAAGGCCAAACAGTGTTTAACACTGGATTCCGGGATTCTAATTTAGTGTTAAACACTAAGGCAAGAGAGGTCACGTGGTAGCACGTGAGGGCGCCCTCCCTTCATTTGTTCTGCTGAGAATATCGTATCTTTTGGAGCATCACGTGCCATCACATGACGGGCATTGAAATGCTTGTTTGTTAAAGTTTCTACCAAGGGTCACGTGGGTCACGTGAGGCACTGCCTCAAAGGGCCTTTTCTGCGGATCTTTTCAGGGGTCACGTGGTGGCACGTGACCCTGCCTCTATGTATGTTTTTTTTAGAAGATCTGTTAATCCCTTTTAAGAATTAAGTTCTTCATAGGGTTGAACCCTAACAATAATTTTAGAGGAATTAAATTCATATTTCCTTCTGAAGATTTATATTCTGGGATAGAGTTGAACTCTGAATGGGGTTAAACCCTAATAACAGTTTTAAGGAATCAAGTTCACAATCTCTTTTAGAGACTTATTCTGAGGAATGAGATTCTGTCGTAGGGTGAAACCCTAATTTCTTCTTTCTTAAGGGAATTAAATTCCTGTTATTTTAACAGAACTCAGTTCTTAACTAGGGTTGAACCCTGAATCTGTTCATTCTGAAGGAATTGAATTCCTGTAACATAGGGTTAAACCCTAATTTTATTTTAAAGGAATTAAATTCCTATAGTTCTATGAGAATTAAATTCTCAAACTCACATTCCCTCTCTATGCTTTGGATCTGCATGGCAGGATCTCAACCCAATGAAAATTAAATTCTCAATTCAAGGGGAGATGTGCACTTTGTAGATCCTCCACTAAAGAGAGAACTATATTCTTCTGTTTAATATCAGAGTTAAACTCTGCTGAGAATTAAATTCTCTTTTAAAGGCCTTCCCTTTCTTACCTAAGCTTTTCTTTTTCAGAAGATACAAATTCCTCCAAAGTATCAAGGCTCTCTCTTTTCTCTCTCTGTCCTCTTTTTCTCTCCCTTTTTTTTTCCTTTGTGTCTCTTGGCTCCTATTTATAGGAGAAGAAGCAGAATCAATTAATTTTGGTGAATCTTTCATTGAGAGATTTAATTTGTATTCACCATTCGTTTAGACCTTTGGATTATTAGGTGAATTTTATTCACCATTGGATTTTAAATCCAGAGATTCTCCTTTGTTATTTCGGTTAGATTTTAAGGGGAAATCTTTCCAAGTTCAGGCTTTTTCCACAAATAGATGATATTTAATCACCTTTAAATCTTTAATCTAATTGGTTCCAAATAATCACTTTCCTTTGGAAAGATTTGAATGACGTTCAGAATTTAATTCTGTTAAATAAATGGGCTTTGAAAGCCGATCACGTGTGACCACGTGACCCATGGTCACGTGTGGGCACGTGACCCTTGGTCACGTGTAAGCACGTGACCCCCTGGAACGAGCTTTCTTTTTCTTCTGCGCTATGTCTTTGCCGTTGCTTGGTCATCATGTGCCAACACGTGACCACTGGTCACGTGTGAGCACGCGACCCTCGTCTGGAGCCTTTTTCTCGCTTTAATCAGAGAATGAGTCTGCTTTTGCCGCTGCTTTTAAATGTCACGTGCCAACACGTGACTGCTGGTCACGTGTGAGCACGTGACCCTCGTCTGGAGCCTTTTTCTTGATTTAATCAGAGAATGAGTCTGCTTTTGCCGCTGCTTTTAAATGTCACGTGCCAACACGTGACTGCTGGTCACGTGCTAGCACGTGATGCCTCCTTCGTAACTTTTCCTGATTTTAAATCAGGAAACAAGCACCCCCGCAAATATTGATATGGAAGATTGGGTTATAAATTATAATCAAATAAAGGATATGCTACAAACTTAAGATAACAAATTATAGGATTTAGTAAAAGATGATATGATAAAGGTTGACACTAATGAATATATTGATATATAAGAATATGAAATGAGAAAGTGAATCTTGATAAGTATGAATTGAAAGAGAACAAGTATGAGTTAATAATGGCATGATAGGAGTTCAAGATCGATAAACACGACACGCGATTGAGATAGAGGTGTTGTGAAATTAATAAGATATGACGTTTATACAAATGTGATTTGAGATACATGTGTGTGTGTGTGTGTATTTATGAGTATAATGAGTAATATGCCGTATGAGATTTTAGATATGTACCCTCATTATTATATAGGTCGATAGATTCCCTATTCTTTTTGATGACCCCGTACGATGGATTACCGTACGCGATGAGATGTACTGGATGATTGATCCACGTTAGTGATTTGAGGATGATGATCGATAATTGTTGTCATATCGGATGTTATGAGGCGGGATCGTCGATATAAAGATTTCCACCTGTACCATACCTATTTTCAAAACGACGATGTGTACCGTTTAAAAATGACCGTATGATTCTTGTGTAGATAGATACACCCATTTATTGTTCATGTTGTATAGAATATTACCCCTCGTGATGTACATACCACGTGCCGGTATTTAATACTATATGATACCATTTGCTAGTACACCTGCATAATTACCGTTGATACGCATGTTACACATACACAGATTTGCCGGCTCACACACATTCTTCATCGGTAATTGCCATGCCACTTATACAGTAGAATTGACATGCCACTTATACAGTAGAATTGCCATGTCACTTATACAATAGAATTGTCGCGCCATTTACACAGGAGAACTGCCTTATCATGATATTAATCTTAAAAGTAAAGGTACATTCATTGTTCAGTACTATCACTTGACATGCTTACATGATATACCCGATATGCTCATATTTCTACTGTATATTGCATACATCATACCTTATGGTTATATGCATTGAGATGCTGTTTTTATGAGATCTCTGAATTTGAGAACCGCAGTTTAATTTCAAAAGAAATTGTGTATTGTTTTAAAAATGCGGTTTCTCTTGACATGATATTTCGAGGTGTCCACCATGAGTTTTCTCGGTTCTGAGCAGTGAGTATACCCGATTCGAGGAGCGGTAGGCACCGTCTGCGGGTACATGGTGGACCCCGTGATGTACCCCGGGGCAAGAAGACTCGTATTGTTAGGCGGTGAGCCTAGCAGAGGAGCACTACCTACCGGTGATTGTATAAAATTCAGCGGATATCCGGAGGATACCGTTTTGGAGTTATAATATGAGATGGATATGAGGACCGATCTGAGGATGCGACGCCTGAGATTAGATAGATATGAGAGCCGATCTGAGTATGCGGCATGTAACACCCTAGTTCATTTATACCAGTTCTATTTTGGGTATTTCTTTATTTATGGCTATTTCTTGATCTATTGTTGTTTGGGTGTGAATAATGTAATTGGTGTCTGTATTTGCATCCGACCCGATCCGCATGCTGGAAACCCGTCTTGATTCCTATTTTTGATTTATCCTGGCTAGTTATGAGGATCTGTACACTTTCATGTTGTATATTCTGCATACTTGTATTATATCGAGTATCTGCATTTTTTTTAATAAAACAAGTAAAGTCAAATAATTTTTTTTTAAAAATATCTAGTATGGCCTGCATGATACCCCTGACCCTGTGGTGGCATCCGTATATCTTGTTCTCGTTCCGTTTAGTGAAACAGACTCGTTTGGATAGTTACGCGCACGCTACGTGTATCCGTTCTTGGGGTATGCATTTTCGTTACCCGGATATCATATTTTGGTTTTTTTAACACGTATGTTATCCGTATTTTCAAACCGTAAATTTAGACCCAACCCGGTCATATTTTGGAGTAAGTTTTGTATTAGCCAAAATCTCAAAATATATTTAATATTATATTCATATAATATTTACTGTTAACTCGTTTTTATTTTTTTTAAAAACAAAATATATTTTCTATATCCTAATCTAATAACAGACTTTTCTCTCTCTCTCTCTTCACTCTATATATTAGATATTAAACATTATTTCTTTAAACCTATTAAATACCCACATCCCTCTCTCCCTTTCCTCTACGTTCTTTTTCTTTTCCCGCCGCCAGCTCTCACGCGAACCCAGCCCGCGCCTATGAACCCATCGCCTCGCCTCCATTTCCCGACCTCATGCCGTCGACCTCGACCACCCCTCACTCCCGTCGACACCTCTCCTCCTCGACCTCGTCTCCCTCTCCCCTTCACCTCCGACAGATCCCGAGGCCTAATCCTGCACCGAGCAACCCCGACCTCTTCTCATCCCTGCACCTCGCCATCGCCTCGTCGACGATCGTATCCCATCAACACCACCTCTCTCCTCTCTCCTGACACCACAACTACCATCCCCAACTCCTCCCTGCACAGAACCCGACAGCCAAGAACTCACAACCCCCACTGCCTCGCCATGAAACTTCACCAGAAAACCCACGACTCGTCGACGTCGCCCCTCGCCTTCCTCTCTGTAGCACCAAACCAATCCCCTCTCTTCTCTGTTCTTCTTCTTCTTCTACTACTTTTCTCTTTTCTTGGTTTCTTGTTTCTGGTCATCGCCGGAACCGTGCCCGTCGCCGACGATCCGGCCAACTCAGTAGACGTTCCCAGCCAGCGTGGTCGTGTTCTTGCTTTGCCTGGTCCTGTCCCGTGGGCGCGTGTGGTTATTGCGACGTTTACCCGACGTCGGACGTGCCGTACGCACCCGTCGTGAGATCCGATCAGGTAAGTTTATCTTGTTACATGCTATGATACATATGTTGCATCCATATGAATAAAAATATTACATGTTTATTTCATTGTGCATCCATATTACAATTTTACAGTTTTTCGATACCCGTATCCATCCATACCGTTATTTACATATCTAGTCGCATGCAAGTTTATCTTGCTACATGCTATGATATATATTTTGCATCCATATGAATAAAAAATATCACATGTTGACTGCATTGTATATCCATATTACTGTTTTACAGTTTTTCGATACTCGTACGCATCCATATCATTAATTATATATCTAGCTGCATGCCATGTCACATTATTTCATGTTATTGTTGTATTAACACCCCATGCTTGATAATGTGCATCCTACGTAGTCATGGAGTTGTAGATGTAACCCCTGATGGATATTTGTGCATCCGTGTTTTATTGTGCATCCATATCATTAATTATATATCTAGTTGCATTTACAGATCATATTATTTCATGTTACTGTTGTATTAACACCCTATGCTTGATAATGTGCATCCTACGTAGTCATGGAGTTGTAGATGTAACCCCTGATGGATATTTGTGCATCCGTGTTTTATTGTGCATCCATATCATTAATTATAAATCTAGTTGCATCTACAGACCATATTATTTCATGTTACTGTTGTATTAACACCCCATACTTGATAATGTGCATCCTACATGGTCATGGAGTTGTAGATGTAATCCCTGATAGATATTTGTGCACCCGTGTTTTACTATGCATCCGTACTTGCTACAGTTTTATTATGAGCATCCGTGTGATACATATGCACTATCTGTCATGACCTGATACACTACTACTTGACCTGTTACCTGATCCTGTTTCTAATGCCGACAATCCTGACATGTTGTCCTGACGGACGTATCCTATTGTCTGCATAGACCTGTACCTGTTTGATCCTGTGTTGGCATTAGCTTCAGATTATCAATACCCGACTTGAACACATAAGCATGTGGGTAAGGAAAAATCAATGATGAAACCTGACTTGTAACTCAACAGTTCGACGCTTATACTGATCAGTTTTACGGGCTAGGCCAGCCCCGGGATGCTGCTGCTGACATCATTCGTCTGTACATGTTACCTGTTTACTGCCTAGTGGCACGTCTCGGATTCAGCCCGAGAGTCTTGACCGTGGTCCCGGGAATGCACAGGATACTATTGAGTTACATCGACGATTCATTAAATTGATTTCAAAGACTTGAAAGTAATTAACCCAATAGCATAGATTACTCACCGCATGCACATACACTTCACTGTTCTATATTCATGTTACTGTTATACACTTACTACTGTTCATGCTCATACCTGCATATCTTGTTACCTCCTGATTATATTTTATTGTTTGATATTATAACGCACTAACGTCTGGGTTTTGCATGGCCCAGATCCTTTATCTCTTTCGCAGGCCGACCAGGAGTACTTCAGTCGACAGGCCGAGCAGTGAGGAGCATTTTTGTATTTAGTTTAGTTTAGTTTTCTTTCAGCATTTTCATTTCCTAATGTGAGCCCATATTTGGGACGTACTTTCCAGATGTTTTTATTATTGGATTTTTTGCTTCCGCATATTTATATTTCTTGATTCGTTTATTCTGGCATATGGACATGTACTGGATAGTTTATTTTATTTTACTGTTCTTGATATCTTATAGACAGCCGTAATGTGACTGTGGAGGGATGTTTCCTAGCTACAGGTATCATAGTTGGCTCTGTCACGTGCCGATCTTAGCGTACTCTGGGAAGCGGGGCGTGACACGGCGCCTGAGATATGAGGATTTACGTGTCGATCCTGGACACCGGTTTTCATGATATTTCGAGTGTCGGTGTTGGACACTCAGATTCCATGATTTTGATGTGTCGTTAATGGACACACGTGGTTGATATCCTCATATATATATACAGACATATGTTTTCATGATGTTCGAGTGTCGGTATGGGACACTCAGGTTCCATGATATTGTTTGTGTCGTTGATGGACACGTGGATGATATCCACATGTATACAGGCATATGATGCCGGATACTTATTTATATATGTCATTGCATTGATAGATTGTTGACATATATACGTACTTGGTCACCCTAGATATCATAGTATTACCTTCAGGATATAGTGATATCATAGTATTATCTTCAGGATATAGTGATCTAGGAAATCATTGTTTTATTCGATTTCTACTTGCTGATGTTTTCTACTCACGAGTTGGCAACTCACCCCCGTTGTGCCACAGTTCTTGCAGGTTTGACCGCTTGGGATCAGTTGCGGTATTGCTGGCACACAGCTTCATCCAGGGTGTTTACTTTGGTAGGTGGGACATATGTTGGATTGTGCCCACTCTCGTACTGTTATATTCCGTTGTATCTAGATAAACTCCATCACATCAGATCAGATCAAATCAGAGAACTAGAATTGTATATTGGTAGATCTAGTCAGACTTGGGTATTGTGCGAGACTTAGAGCAATGGGTTTATGATCGTTTTTGTTGAGTTTTGATGTCTTGCTTCTTTATTTGTTCTTTCTGGGTTGATCTTCGCCGTTGGGCGTCGTATATATGTTATTGCGTGGTTGTGATTCCGCCAGTTGGCGAAGAGCTAGCTCCCGCTTGGGGATGTCTATATATTGTTGTGTATATGTTTTTGGATCAAAATATATAAGGGAGGTGCTGCCCGAAATTTTAAAAGACAAAACATGATTCATTATACCTTATTTCAAAACTGCACCCCCATTATTTTCCGCAAAAAGGTTTAGATTTTCTGGGCTTCGACTTACTTGATTTACGTCACGCCTTTAGATGTTGCGTAATTTAAGTGCCGGTCACGTGCTAAATAACGGGTCGTGACACAACCTCTACATGTGTTGTACGATCCACGTGCAACGTGCATGTGAAGGGGGGGCCTCTACATGTGTAGTACGCTCTACGTGCAACGTACACATGAGATGAAATGTTGAGATGTGTTGATTAAAATGGTCTCATATTGGAAAAAATATGAGAAGTGCATAGTTATAAAACATAAGATGGGCCGAACCTCCACAATGCTTGAGTCTTATTGAATGGAGCACGTCTATGTAAAAGCTTGTATGCACACATATAAATATAAATATTAAATTGTCTCGTCCTCTCGTTCGTGAATATATATAAATTTAATACAGTTCAAAGCCACTTTAAAAGAACATGCTAAAAAGAAGCTGGGTAAAACTAGCTATAAGGGCTTTTTTTAGACAAGTTATAATTTTTCGGGGTGATATTTGGAATATCGAATCTTTTAGGCTTATTTTTTGGGGCGATATATCAAAAAAAACCCATATTTAAATCATATACACGTGAATCACACTAGCAAAAATTAGTATATATAATGCTATATGAAAGAATATTTCTTAAAATATTCCCTTCTTTAGCTTGTACTTCAATGAAAAAATTGTTATTTAATTTCTGTTTAATGCTCTTACTATATTTGGTTCATGAAAAATATTTTATTGGTTTACTATTCAATATTTATCACTTCATCTATATATAGCACGTAGAATATTAAATTTTTTGAAAATTGCGCAATTTTCGTGTGCAATATAGCATGCATAATATTGAAAAAGGAAGAAAATAGAAAAATTTGAAACTTGAAAATTTTACGATATTCTTGTGATATAACATGTAAAATATAGAAAAACTGAAGAAAACAGAAAATATTGAGATTTTTGATAATTTTATGAATCTCATGGGCTATATATAGAAAACAAAAAATATAAAAAACAGAAGAAAACGGAAAATTCCTAATATTTTGCAATTTTTATACGCTATGATTAGTAAAATATTGAAAAACGAAAGCAAACAATTTGAAAATTTCATGATATCCGTGTGCTTCAGCCATACAATATTCAAAATATTGGAAATTTAAAGAAAACAAAAAATTTTGAGATATTTTAAAAACATTGTGATCTGTGTTGCCAAGAGCTGACTGAAACAATCTCTCAGACCAGATTTCTTTGTTCTGTTGTTCTTAGTAACAAGTAACAATCTTTTCTTCTTTTATTCACATAACTTTTTATCTTAATTCTCGAAAGTTCTCCAAAAGTATGAGCAAGTAAAATATTCGAAAACTAAAAATAACAGAAAATTCAGGGATGTTTAAAATATCATGATTTTCATATGCTATATACCACCATGTAAAATAACGAAAAAGAAAAGAAACAATTTTTTTTTGAAATTTTTGCAATTTTCATTTGCTATATCAATCAAAATATTGAAAAGTAAGAAAATATTTTTTTTTGAGATTTCTAAAAATACCGCAATTTTCATGTTATATATAACAAGCAAAATAAATAAAAAAATCGAAGAAAACGAAAATTTCAATTTTTTGGAAAATTTCATGATATTTGTTTGCTATATATAGTATACAAAAAATTGTAAAACCCAAGAAAACAAAAAAAAAATTGAGATTTTTAAAATTTTAGCGATTTAGCTATGCTATAGATAAATATTGAGAAATGGAAGAAAATATTAAAAAATTGATATTTTTTAAAAGTTTGCGATTTTTGTGCAATTACATAAAAAATATTATAAATTTGAAGAAAATAGAAAAAATTAATTTTTAAAAAGTCATGGTTTTTGTGCATGCATAATATTGAATATTTGAAGAAAATAAAAATTTTAGGATTTTTGAAGATATTGCGATTTTCGTGTGCCATACCAAGCAAAATATTGAAAAATAAAAAAGCAAAAAAGCACAAAAGGTTTAAAATTTGTAAAAATTTTTAGACTTTCATGTGCAGCATTTCAAATATTGGAAAATCAAGAAAACTGGAAAAAAATTAGACTTCGAAAATTTCATGATTTGGTGTGCAACAAATTATTGAAAAACATAAAAAAAAAAAAACCAGAAAATTTAAGGTTTTTGAAACTTAAGCAATTTTCATGTAGCAGCGCTCAAAATATTATAAATTTAAAGAAAAAAATAATTTTAGGAGTTTTATAAATTTCAGGATCGTCATGTGCTATATAGCATGCAAAATATTAAAAAATAAAAATACAGAAAATACTGATATTTTTGAATATTTCATGAATTTAAGATTGAAAAAAGAAGAAAACAAAGATTTTTGAGAATTTTTTAACATTTTGCAATTTTCTTGTGCTATCATGGAAAATATTAAAAATCCGGAGAAAACAAAAAACATTTTATTTTGAAAATTTACAACTCTTGTGCTATATAGGAAGCAAAATATTGGAAAACCAAAGAAAAAATGAACTTTGAGAATTTTAGCATTTCATCATATTCATGTGCACAAAATGTTGAAAATTTGAAGAAAACAAAAAAAACAGAAATTTTTATATATTTCATGTTTTTTGTGCTATAACAAGCAAGATATAAAAAAATCCGAAAAAAAGAAAATTTTGAGATTTATAAAAAAATTGAGATTTCCATAAAGCTACAACAAGAAAAATATTGAAAAATTGAAGATTAAATACTTACATGTTGATAAGGCCACAAATGTGAGATATTACAACTTATAAATCATATAACACCAAACTTTTAAATTAATATGATTTTTCTTGAGTTTGAGCTTCATACGTGTGCATGTTATACCTGTGTATGTTACGAGGGGTGGTAAATATTTCGGTCATTGAAACAAAAAAATAGAACAAAAACAGGACATAATCAAATGTACATAAAATCACCAAGAGCGACATATACTCTAGGGTGAAAATACTGAACAAAAACCAAAAACATAGTTTAGACATCCAATACCAACATGAGGCGCTCTTGGAACTACATCAAAACATTGCTGAACAAACACCAATCTCAGGCAGAACCACAAAGAAAGAAAAGAGCAGACAGTAGGTTACTGCTTTGTTGCCGGAAACGCTCATAGTACAAACATTTACAATCAGTAGATGCTGAGAAGGTGGTTACAAGGAATACAGAAAGAGGACATGAGCTGCTCTCTTCAGAAATGTGGAATACTATTTATTAGCCGTGGGGAGAGATAAGGAGAGCACACATTTACATAGAATTGTAGACTCAAAATGGCTACAAAGCATTGATCAGAAGTAAAACTCGGAGCAAAGTATTTTTGATGCCACATCTCTCATACAGTCGTATGCAAAATTCGCAAAAATACAAAAATCAGCTAAAGCAATCCTCTAAGCAGGAAGGCGACCGATCAATCTGCATTGTTCAGGAATCAAATAGCAAATGACTTGCTTATTTACACGGAAAAGTTCCCCATCGATCCCGCATCCATTGTGGGTGCTCTTTCCAGGTATAACCTTCACTGACTTTACCTGCTAAAATTAGTTGGGCATTATTAGAAATCTTCGATAAATAATTAACCGCGGTGTATTATTTCTATTTGGAAATGATCGAACAATTCACTTTCATTTCTATAAAGAGCCAAAGGTGACAATACAATAAGCTTTTACGATTCTTTCTACAATGCAACCCATGCCAGTGCTAGGTCCTCATTATACCGATTCACACGATTGGTTATTTTCATGCTTCTGCAGCCCTGTTTTCCACATGATACCCATGCAAAACTGAAGTTTTGGGGAAAATTTTGATCTATTACTCAAAAATAGTTGCAACTTAGGAACCATTCCAGCAAAATAAAAGGTTAGCCTCTAATAGCTAATACCCCAACAGCACAGGTAAATCAATTCCAATTTTTTAACCAAAAAGTAAAAGATTCAGTTTGACAAGCATAGAAAGGTCAACACAGAGTTTCTTTTAGTTTAAGGGTTAATCGTACAAAAACACAACCCCCCCCCCCCCCTAATTAACCCTATTTTTAAAAATAAATCCAAAAATAGGACTGGGGCCAAACTATTTCTCATAATAGACCTCCGTACGCCACGTAGGACTAGGACTCGCAGGGGCAATTATATCAAAAAAGAAAACGCTATCCTGGATAGCGTTTTCCTTTAAATGAAAACACTATCTCAATTAGCGTTTTTGTTTAGCATATTCTTACCCAGAAAGTCTCTCGGGTTGAAATATGGCAAACGAAAATGCTATTGGAGATAACGTTCTCCAATAGCGTTTTCCTTTAAATATACCGGGCCCCACAACTTTCTCTATAAATCGCTATCCAGACTTCCCCTTCCTCCTCCCTCCCTCGCACCCCCTTCCTCCTCCCTTGCCCTCTCCCTCGATCCAGCCGTCGACGCCCTCAATCCAACCCTCGCCCTCAATCCAGCCGTCGATGCCCTCGATCAGACGACCTCGAACCAACCCTCAAGGTTTACTCAACTCATTTTTTGGTAATATTTCAAAAAAATTTGAGTAAATTAAATGAAATCAACTGGTAGATGGATTTTGGGTAGCGGGATTTTGGTTGGCAGTGGGGTTCCAATAATTTTGTCTAAAATAACTAGTTTTATGGGATATCTAAATTTAGAGTTTGATAGGTGAATTAGAGAGGGTTTTTTGTGTGATTAGAGGGGGCTTTTGTGCAATTAACCCTTAGAAATATATTGCTTTGCATTCAATCTATGCATTGATGAAAATGTTTTTATACCGAAGGGTGGTGATATTGTGATCATGGATTGTCATGTTCCGGCTTAGTTGTATTTTGTGGACATGTTGTGAACAGTAGAACTCATGGTGTTGAATACAAGGATTCTACTACACAAGAAAAAATTTGGCTCCGTCGGTAAGCAACGATGGAAGAATTGATAGGATTGATTTATAAAAAAATAGTACTCGATCATAGAACATGTCGTTTGACAATTTAGACACGATATGTTATTGGGAGGAAAATCGCACTTCAAGCTTGTGAACATCGTATATGATAACTCACTACAATCTATTATCGAGTATATATCAGCTCCAAATTCTCCATGGGGTGCGTTGGAGTTGTATATTGAAGAACACCCAGCTCTCTGAAGTACGTTTCACGTCACAACCTGAATTTCCGTCATAG
Source organism: Agapanthus africanus (assembly GCA_030015575.1). Taxonomy (NCBI): domain Eukaryota; kingdom Viridiplantae; phylum Streptophyta; class Magnoliopsida; order Asparagales; family Amaryllidaceae; genus Agapanthus; species Agapanthus africanus. The sequence continues at coordinate 940,611,268 of CM057338.1, read as the reverse complement.
AATGAAGTCCCATTTATAGGGGAAAATCCGCTAAGTGAGAATGTTACAGGTAAAGTCCCGGCAAGTGAGCATGAAGTATCTCACCACAGCATGCTGCTGGTGAAGGTGGTGACATGGTAACATATATGGGTATGTTGAATTAGAATCGTCCTCAGTTGTTTGCAGGTGCCTATGTCAACAATAAATTGGTATATAATGATGTTAATGAGGACACTCGTGACGTATGTGAGGATGATCCGGCTGCGCAAAATACAGTAAATTTGACTTATCAAAATGCACTAACAGCCGTCTTTACTTCCACAGATTGGATTGGGAATACGGTAGCGAACAATTACGAAGCACAAGATGTTACCTGAGCCAGTGATTTGGAGCTGTACAAAAGTCAACATTTTCAATGTAAGCCGGATTTGAAACATGTTGTGGCTATGTATTCAGTTAAAAAATATCAGCATCATACAGTGATAAAGTCAAACTTATTGACTTAGAGAGTTGTGTACAAACTCGGTGGAGGTTGTCTGTAGGCTCTCCATACATCTAAGCAGAATATTGACGAAATCAAGACACTCAAAGAGGCTCACACATGTGTCAATCCAATTCTAAACAAAGATCATTTGTAAATTGACTGAAGTTTTGTTGCAAAAACTATTATTGATATTGTGTAGGTGAATTTGAATACGACGTCCCAAGTTATAGTTCAAATCATTAAAGTCATGTTCAGGTATGTTACAAGTTATAAAAAAAGCTTGGTAGGCAAAGTGTAAATGTTAGCTTATGGTTTTTGGTGATATTAGTCTATCCATTCTCGCTTTATTTTGATAATAGCTTAAACATGAATAGTTGTTTGGTGTCCCATGCTATATCTTGTTTATCTTATCGACACCAAATTTGTATACATTTGATATTTAGCTTGCTTATCCTATATTTTATGTATATCGAGTAATATATCAATATCGATATGCATTACTTGTGTTGTATTCTTTAATATCGATATATTACTCATATTTATTGTTTTGATGATTCACAATATGAATATGTATATCTATATGATCTATATCTTGCTTCTCATATACCATGTATATATATTTAGTATATCAATATCTCATGCTTTGAGTTTGAATTATATCTTGATATTGATATACCATTCATGTTTGTGATATCGAAACAATGAATGTTTCATGTATTTGTGTTTCTGTAACTTGTTTATTTCATAACACTGTATATAATATGCTTGGTCGTATTGAGATTGCTTTTTAGGATATTTATGACATCTCATGGCACAAGCGTATAAAGAAGGATGGAGGAAAATTAAGCTTAAACGGATATATCTAATGGAGGTTGAAGGAAACGGACGAGTGCATCACAATTTGCATATTCAAGTTTCATGATGCTAAGCAGCCAAGGTTTAAGGGATTCAAGAGTGCAATCTACGAATAGCCAAGAAGCCAGAAGCCAAGTCAAGTTTGAAGCGTCAAAGATCGAAATCAAAGCAAAGTTCATTTGAAAATCAAATATCGACTTCAAGACGCAAGTGAGTGGAATGGCATGTTCGAGTTTGGAGCGTCAAGTGTTGAAGCTAATTGAAGATCAATTGACCAACACGAAGTTCAAGCGAAGTGCCAAAGTTTCAAGAGCTCGCGTCGAAGTGTCGAAAATTCAAGATTTCGAAAAAATGCGACATCGACATAAGATCTTATTGTAAGTGCTCCTTGAACTATGATGTACTAATTAAGCTCTTGAACTTGCACACTCATGCACAAAACAAGATTCTACGTTGTTTAAAACTTTGGGCAAAAAGATTTAAAAGTTTTGTTTAAAAATGCCCAAACTTTCATGTTTTGTGCTAGGCCAGACGTCTGCGTATTTTCCACTGCAGACGTCTGGGTCCTATAGCATTTCTGACATCTGATCAGATATCAGTTTTTAGCTTAGCCGCAGACGTCTGCAGTTCTTATTGGCAAACGTCTGAACAAGGGGTTTTCAAAATATTTTTAAAGCTTCAGATGTCTGCTTATTGTGCTTCAAACGTATGTGTTTGGCTCTATGGTTTTCAGAGAAGAGTCAGACGTCTGCAGTTCATCGGGCAGATGTCTGAAGTATTTTTTTGTTTCAAAACTTCTCTTCAGACGTCTGGCCCGAATGAGCTTCAGACGTCTGGCAACAGTCGATTTTTGAACTGTTTGACCCATAACGGCTAGTTTGACTTTGAGTGTTATAAATTGTTTTTTCTTGTTTTCACTAGTTTTTTTAGTGCTGAAAATTGCTAAGCGTTCCAAGAGGATTTTACTCATTTCCAAAGAAAGAGAAACTCAATTTTGATTATCTTTTATCCCTCACTCACTCAAATTGTCAACAGCTTAATTTGAATATCCATACTTATTGAGTATTAGCTTGAGTCTTGAGAGAAACTTTATTAAAGAGTATTGTGCTTCAATTGTAAGGACTCTTGAGTGCAAGAGTTCCATTGTGAAGAGAAGAGCTTGTTGAGGGAAGAGGTGTAGTGTGATCACGTGTGGTTGTATTGAGAAAGACGGGAGCTTGTAAGAAGTGTCTTTTGAGGAGACGGGTAGTCTCGATAGAGACAAGTGAGGTTGCGGGTGCGCAACGTGTTGTCTCGGTGGAGACGTGTTGGGTTGCCGATGGGCAACGTGTCTCCGAAAAAGACGTGAATAGTGGAACATGCTTGTGTGCCTAAAGAAAATGGACTAGGCGATCTCCCGAACCATTCTAAAAACTTTGTGTGCCTTGACTTCGCAATTTCTCTCTTTTTATTACTTGCATTTTATATTGTGCTTAATTGTTTGCTTGCAAGTATACTTAATTAGAAATTGCATACTTGTCCACTTGCTTTATATGCTCATACTTGTGATCATTACTTGTGCTTGATTGTTCTTGTTGGCTATATGTTTAGCTCTTCACAATTGTAGTATTGCTTGGTATTATATCTTTTGACATATTTTGTGTCTAAGCTTTGCAATTGTATTTGGTTATTTAGCAAGTGTTTAGATTTTTATTTTGAGCATATTAGTGGCATGGTCCTATTCACCCTCCTCTAGGGCTATTTCGGTTAGGCTTCCGCATATTTTCAGTAAGACCGTGAAAATGTTGTTCAGGGACTTCACCACGTCTTATGCTGAACTATCTAAGTTCATGATAGAATTGCATGCTACTAACCCTAATACCGTTGTTCAGTGGCTGACTGTAAAGTTGAACAGGGAAAGGAACATTTTAGAAGGGTATTTTAGGCATTCGGTTCGTGCATCGAGGGTTTTAAATTCTGTCGGCTGGTTATTAGCATTGATGGGACTTTTCTATATGGAAAATACAAAGACATGTTGATAGTAGTCGCTCCAGATGCAAATGATCAGTTATTTCCTCTCGTTTTTGCCATAGTCGAATCAGAGACCATGGATAGTTGGAGATGGTTTATGCGTAACATACGAGTATGCATGACAAACCGGATTGGGCTTTGTGTCATAAATAATCATCACGTCGGGATTTTGAACACAATGAAGGACCCAAATTTCGGATGGACAGAACCACCAGCTTACCGCCGTTTCTATATGCAACACTTTGAAACCAACTTTTACACCAAGTTTGGTAATATGTAGATAATGTGAAAACTCAAGTCCGTCGCTACGGAGAGTCAAATAAGAAAGAAAAAAGAGTTAAAAGGACTAGAGATGTAAATAAAGAAATGGTTGGTTGGCTCGATAAAGAACCTTGTGAAAAGTGGGATCTTGCATTTGATAAAGGTCGACGATATGGTATGATGACTACAAATTTATCGGAGATATTCAAGTTTGTATTGAAGGGGTTCGTAGTTTGCCGATTACGGCAATTGTGCAGTTTACATTTTACCGGTTGAATTGCTACGTTACCGAGAAGCAGCGTGTGGCTCAACAGTATATTGGTGATGGACAAGTGTTGACTCTGAAAGTTCAAGCAATCCTAGACAATCGGCGCGCGAAATCAACTTGTCATGAGGTGATGATATTCCATGAACCTAGATTATTTTCAGTTAAGACCGGGACGCATCAAATAGATGGGCGACTTAGAGATGGTAGGACCCAAATTGTTAACCTTAATAATCCGCTAATGTGCTCATATGGGAAAATGCAACTTCACCAACTTCCTTGCTCGCAAGTTATGGCAGCTTGCGCATCCCGAGCATTGGACTATCGCGCCTACGTCGATATACACTATTCATCGAATTACTTGGCCTCCACCTGGACATCCAATTTCTTTCCGATCCTCGATAAAAAAAAGTATCAGTTTACCTATAAGGGTCCACTTGTTATCCCTGATGGGTCTTTGATGAGAGTAAGAAAGGTCGGCCTAAATCGTCATAAATTCGCAATGACATGGATGTGCAGCAGGATAAAACATTAGGTATGCAAAAATTATCACCAGGAGGGGCACAACATTCATCGGTGCCCACAATGCGACGAAGCAAGTATATATTGACGTTCATTTATACTGTAACCACATATAGAATGCTATTCATTTTTGCTGCTTTATAATGTTCCCACATATAGAATGCTATTCGTTGATATTGCTTTATATTTTTACTCCAAATAGATTGATATTCATTTATATGTTCATTTATAGATTTTCCACATATATATTGATACTCGTTGATGTTGATTTTCAGGTCCGTTGTACTGATACCTCCACAGATGCGTGATCATGAAGCTCCTGTTGGTGGAGCTGTTGGTGATGGAGCTCATGGTGGTCGAGATGGTTCACGGATGCATGGTCGTGGAGGTTCTGTTGGTCGTTGTAGTCATGGAGCTCCAGCTCGGGGTCGGGGTCGGGATCAGCCTATGGATCGGGTGTACACTAGGTAGCATGGGATGCACTCGGGCCTTCTTGATCGGACACTCCCGACGCTACAGAGACAGCATAGATCAGAGGTTGTTTAGGCAAGTATGACGATTACGGATATTGCTTTCCATTCTCATGTGTCTATGATAGATCAGATACGGTCGTTGCTAGTAGATGTCGGATTATACGATGTTAGCCTCATTGGGACATTCAGCTAGACCATTCCCTCATGACGGCATTGATAGAGCGCTGGAGGCCAAAAACACATACCTTCCATCTATCAGTTGGTGAGGTGACGCCTACACTGCAGGACATCAGCATGCTACTAGGACTTCCAGTTGATGACAGAACAGTGACTGGTGCATCAAATCACGATTGGCCGGCCTTGATAATGGAGTATTTGGACGTGGTGCCAGCTGTTAGTGTGATTCAGGGTTCACACGTACGGTTCACCTTGTTGCGTGTGCAGCTTATCGATACTATCACCCAGCATTCGACAGTGCATCAGATTGAGTGTTATGCCAGAGCTTATATTTTGATGCTCTTTGGGGGTCTCATATTTCCGACCTCCGCCAAAGACACGGTACCACTCTGATATTTACCGTTGCTTACATATCTGACTAGAGCGGGCGAAGGAGCGCACAGCTGGGACAGTGTGGTTCTTGCTTGCTTATATCATGGGTTGTGTCGAGCGTCGTAGGGTGGAACAGAGATGACTGAATTTACCGTGTTCTTACAGCTTTGGGCTTGAAAGAGCTTGCATGTCAAATGCCCTGATATTACGTGTTTGACAGATAGATGGATCTAGACCGGTCCTAAGGAACTGAGGTCCCTACTCGAGGTACATTGGGCGATGCACACATGTAGGGGAAACCCCCGTGAGTGTCTAGATTACTACAGGGATGAGTTGAACTCACTCCGGGATGAGGCCGTATCATGTCAACCTTACAAAGGGGATCAAGTTGCATCCCTACCATCCATGTGCTCAGCTCACTATGAGATATGGTTGACCACGGCGCCACTCATCCACTTTGATATCGTCAAGGATTATTATCCGGATAGGGTGATGCGACAGTTTTCTTTGCACCAGGCCATCCCTCACGAGCGAGTCTATGATCGTGTTCTGCACAAGATAGATGAACGAGGCAGGGCCACAGAGGACTACAGACCGGTGCATTGTGATCACATATACCGGTGGGGCATAGTGTGGGTTGATCGCGTTATTCGAGATATGCCACCATACGATCCAGCATGCTGCGATGAGTACATGACGTGATATCGTTCGATCACTCGTTTGTATGTTGTCTCGCCCGACCACAGACGATCTGCTCATGCCGATGATGTTGGGCTCTCGATTACTCGAACTATGTACTACTCCAGAGCTCCTTCTACGGTCAGGATGGTATATTATTTTACTTGCTACTTCTATTCTGTATTTTTCATATTGTACGATTCATATCATCATTGTACTAAAATGTTGTATCTTGTTTTTTATTTTTTCCCCTGATAGCACATATATGGACTCTTATACATCACTCCATCCAGACTCTAGCAAGCGATACCGTGGCTGGGGTGAAGAAGTTTGTAGAGGTAACCCTCAGGGAGTGCCGCTGCATTATGACTAAGGCGAAAGAGGGTACTAGATTAGAGGCGATGGTTGCAGCTCTCATTCCTCCTGTGCAGAGACACAATAGCTTACCACGACAGTCAAACCAGACTGGACCTTCATATGTATAGGACGAGCCCGAGCAGGCTGGACCTTCGCATGCATAGGAGCAGTCTGGACCTTCACGGCCACCTTTGTCACAGTTGACTCAGGCTGATATATCGGACCTTCGAAGCCACCGCGACCCCGACCGAAGAATAGATATTATCCTCGTTTTGCTTGATTATGTATTTTGTAGTATTCATATTGTATGTGTGCTTTATACCATTCATGTTGTGATGATATTATTTATGTTGTGACGGTATTCATATTTTTATTTAGTATTATTCATGTTGTGATGGCATTCATCCTTCAAGGTGTGATCTTTGTTTTATTATCGGATGTGTGGTTTCACCCTTCGAGGTGAGGTTTTTTTTTTACAGTCGAGTGTGGCTTGTATTGCTTTCTGGCAGAGATTATTATGTATTTATGGATAGATGTCAATATATAGAAAAGAGATACTGCCCATTTTATTTTTAAGGCTTTAAATTTAATAAATTTTCCGTGATTATTATGTATTTATGTTCATTTAAACCTAGGTCATTTCAGGTTAAAGTTGAGTTAAACTTCGGATGTCCCAGGTTTAATGCAACATAAACCTGGGACTTGGTGTCCTAGGCTTAAAAAACTGGGAGTTGGAGTTCCAGTAAAAACGCTATTGGAGATGGCGTTTTCAATGAAGTGAAAAGCTGGGAGTTGGAGTTCCAATAAAAACGCTATTGGAGATGGTGTTTTCAATGAAGTGAAAACGCTATTTCCAATAGCGTTTTCGTTTCAATGAAAACGCTAATCCTGGATAGCGTTTTCATTGAAAGGAAAACGCTATCCAGGATAGCGTTTTCTTTTTTGATCTAACCGCACCCGCGAGTCCTAATCCTATGCGGTGTATGGAGGTCTATTATGGAAAATACTTTTGGCTCGGTCCTATTTTAGGATTTATTTTAAAAATAGGGTTAATTTGGGGAAAAATTCCAAAAACACCATGTAGTTTAACCCATATAGCACTTACACGGTTATACCCCCTCAAGTGATTAGCGCACACCCCATCTGTTCATCGACCAAAACACTTGAAAACACCCAAATTCAACTCTAAAGTCTCAACAACTCAAATGGTTGTCTGATTTTCGTAGAATTTGTTCATGTTATTTTGAGTAGAATTTGAGTGTTTTTTACGACTTTGGTCATCAAACAGAAGGGATGTTTCAATGCTTGCACTGATAAATTACTTGAGAGGGTGTAAGTGCTGCACGGGGTAAACTACAAGGGGGGTTTCGTACAATTAACCCTTATTTAAAGAAAGGGCAGTGGGGCGATACCTTCACATATTCTACATAGGGAAGTGAAAGATGCCGACCAAGCTGCAACCGAACAAAAAACCTCAGCAACTTCAGTCTCCCACTCCCATGAACCAAAAGCAAGTCCAAACGGTTATCATCATGCACAGCTTTCGGAGCAACAACCTGAGAATTTTGAACAGTCTTGCATGGATGATTGCATACCAAGACCGCAAGTAAATGCCCTTTCTTAACAACCCATTTTTGATCCATCATAGGAACAAGTTCCTTCATCGGCACTGGTTCTGGCAGTTGAATAGGAGTCTCGGCTCCCCGATTAGACCCAGCATCCCACTGAGGTTCGGTGTCCCAAAGGAGGCCCGGATAGAAGAAATGTCCTCTTTGTCATTTGGGACCCATGAGCTCCTCAATTCGATTGAAGCAATTGAGCCAGCCCATCCTTTTATCTGTTTGTGACTTCGACCTGGTTCTTGGCATGTTAGGGGTTGTTGAAAGGTGAAGCTGAGGGTGAAGGACTTCTTCTGGCTCTGTAACTAAATTGCTTCTCCCTAGAGACAGCCGTTTCGATTTTGGATCGAGACCACGAATTCGCTGCTTGGATGAGGGTTTCCTGTCAATTCCAAATCGCCCCCTGAGAGTTTAGTCGGAGATAGAGTTGAATCAATACTGGACAAGCTGGAAGCCCTAGGGATAGATTCATTGCTTGATCTGCCCATGATGTTAGTATAAAGGTCTGACAAATTAATCTTAGTTTCCTCTTCTACAATGTTTGTATTAGATTCTGGTGCTTCCTTTGAAATTGGTAGATACTCTAATTCATAGCTGTACTTGGGTAAGCAAAGAAATTTTAGAAAACCAGCTACGAAATAGCGAAGAGGCCCAAAACGTTTCTGATATTTTGCTGAGTAATCTAGAACTGCAATAATGAGGAAAAAATCGATAAACATTACAGAAATGGTAATTTCATGATCAGAAAACATATCACAGAAGTTCACATTCTAGTTTATCACTACAACAGTGTAAAAATTTATGATTAGTAGTATAAGAGAAAATTTGAATAATGGAAAAATAATTATAAGGCATCAAGAACTCAAAATTACGAGGTCAAAAAGTAATTCCTTGATCCATGACATGTGACGAGAGAACCGGAAACCAAAACTGGCAAAGCAATATTATTCATGGAAATTAGGCTGATAGGCATTTAAGTGTACATATTGAGGTAGCAAGGGAATGAAAAAGAAATAGATTCTGCAAATACCGTCCCCTCTCCCACCTCATTTTTTAGCTATATTTAAAAAAAAGAATAAAATTGTTGATAGGAGCATAACTATTCCAAATCTGTGCTCCTACCAATGAGCAATAGCCCAGTTGGTATGGCACTTCCCTCTTTGGAGAGAGTGTGGGGGTTTGATCTCCATTGGAGGAAATGACCACAATTTAACGCTTTCAGGGCAAATATGTGGGTCTCCCGGGTGTGTGTGATGTGTGCTTGTATGTAATGTGTGTGTGAGTGTGTTGTGTGTTGTATGCATAGGTTAGGGTTTACATGCCGGTGCAAGAAAATCTATGCCCCTATTTAGTAGATAACTTTTCTAAAATTGTCGAATAATCATTCCATATTTGTGCTTATATTTAGTATACAACTTTCCTAAATTGTAGATGGCAGAATAATTATTCCACATATGTGCTCCTATTTAGTATAAACTTTCCTAAAAATTGTATGCCTCTCATGCTAATATTTTTTCAGAATTGGCATTCCTAAAATTTTCCTGTGGTTAATTTTGTTTTAGGAAAGTTATTTTATCAAAAAGTTTGTTATCTGGTCAGATTTTTGCTGAATGGAAAATCTTACCTCTTCATATTTTCAATTGGAAAGGTCTGTATTGAGAAGGTATGTAACTTTTCAATCTTTCCCCATCCCTTGATCCCTATTTTCCCATGGGATTTTTTTAAAAATCCCTCCTACACTTTGCTAAAATACTTTATTTATTTAAATGGCCCCCATACGTTTAAGTTGCACTAAAAATCAAGATTCGAGGTTTCGGCCGAAACGATCGATACATAATGGTTTCGTATCGGTTTCGGTAGAGACCGATACGAAACCCGAAACCGATATGAAACCAACCATACAATATCGTTTCGATTGAAATCTTTAAAAACTTATTTTTTTATACCATTTTTACTGTCATTGAGATCATTGTAGGCCTTCGTTGTTAAAAAACCGCAAAAAAGTGAACCTAAACCCTATATTAATACTTATAGGTACACTTTTCAATATATTTTGCATCATGACTGGATTTTTAAACACTAGAATTATTGTCTTGTAATATAAAACCATAAATTTGAGTTTTTAATATATCTACACTTATGAATGTTGTATTATCTCGAAACAGAAACCCGAACCGAGATTAGCGAAACTAGCCGAAACCCAGCGAAACTAATAAAATTATAAGAGACTAAAACCGAAACCGAAACTGAGTTCTTGAACCTTGCTAAAAAACCCTAGCTAGTTTTCCATCCAAAGGTAACGTTTCGTTGGGGAGATGAAGCTTGAGCTGCTCCTTTTAGGTATTTTGATAGGTCTTTCTCCGACAAAAAGAACATATGTCCTTGTTTAATTGAAGATTGTGATTCAAGGCAACTAAAGAATCGCTATACTTTCAAATGAGATTGCTAACAAACTCAATCCTTGCAACTGAATGGAGAACGGCATCCGACAAGCTTGTTGTTGGAGAAGGTTGAGAAAGACGAGCCGGTTTCATGATCAATTTGAGAGATCTTTAATCGAAACCCTAAACCTAAAACCAATTTAGGAAAAAGAAATTAGGAATTTTTGGGGAAGAAGAGGGGCTGGGGGTTTTGAAACCTTAGGCCAATACTCTCCGTTGGCTCCTTAACCGAGTAATGGAATATACCAAAAAGATTCAGAATCTTTTTGGCCTATTAGGATTTTTTAGTGCAACTTAAATGTTTGGGGAACTTTTAAGTAAATACGAAATATGGGGATTTTTGATAATTAGCGAAATACGTGGGGGCTTTTTATGATGGACAATGATGATTTTTATAGACTTAGAAAAACCTTATGACAAGATACCTAGAAAGATATAATGGTAGACAATGATGAAGAGAGTCCCAAGCAAATACATTGATATAATTAAGAACTTGTATGATGAAGTAAGGGCAAATATAAAAACTTGTGCCGGCCCAACAGGTGATTTTTCCTATTACAATTGGCTTGCATTATCTGAATTAATTCCATTCTTGTATGCCATAGTAATGGATGAGTTTACTAAAACTATCCAAGATGAGGTATCTTGGTGTATGTTATGCGCTGATGATACTATTCAGGTAAACGAGACGAAAGTGGGGTTTAATATCAAATTGGAGTTATGAAGACAAACGTTAGAATCTCGGGGGGTTAGATTGAGTAAGTCCAAGACAGTATATATGTAATGTAAATTTTAGTAAGCATATAGGTAAAGATCACAGTGGCATAACACTAAATGGGTATGAGATACTACCGGACGATCAGTTTATATTTAGGTTCCATCATCCAAAAGGATGGACGATCGATAGCAATGTCAACCAAAGGACTCGGACCGGTTGGTTGAAATGGAGGAGCGCAACGAGTATTTTGTGCGATCATAATTTTCCGTTAAACTTGAAGAGTAAGTTTTATTGAAACGCTATCCTTATTATATGGTACGGAATGTTAGGCTTTTAAAAAACATCTTGCACAAAAGATGAATGTAGCATAGATGCGCATGCTTCATTGGATGTACAGTAACACCGGAAAAGATAAGGTGCAAAATGAGGATATTCGTGCAACGGTTGGTATAGCACATTGGATGAGAAAATGCGAGAAAACCGCCTAAGATGGTTTGATCATGTGAGAGGCCTACGGAAGCACCGGTTCGACGAATGGATATTCTTGACTTAGGCCAAGTCAAAAGGGCGATAGGGAGTCCGAAGAAAACATGGATGAAGGCGATATGAAAAGATATGGATGCCAATGCTTTGATGAAAGTTTATTGTTCGACAGGAGTGAGTTGAGACGGAGGATCCATGTGTTCGACCCGGTGTGATTCTCATGTTGGTTCATGTAGCTTATCTCATATGCTTGGGATAAAGGCTCAGTTGTTGTTGTATGAGGGGGCATTTTTGGTAGAAAGCACTTTTCCTATTATGTTCTTTACCATAAGCTGTCTTTGAACTCTCTCCCCACCTCCAAGAGGCCCTCAGCCCGATTATGCTGGCAGATGAAGCATCAGAATAAAGGCAAGATATACCCCATTGCAAAATTATTGAAATAACCTATAACATTTCCAATAAAACAGCCCAAATGTAGCAGGATATACACGGTTTACTCGCAATTTCAGGGACAAAAAAAGAGAAGAATAAACATTCAGAAGTTTCAAGAGATTCCTTTTTCCATACAGCAGGTTATTAGTGGCAAAGAAAATTTTCAATTTGAATTTTAGTATCATGTAATGTACCATTCTCTCCAATGATAGCTGACAAAAGCAATATTGTATCCTATGCATAAGATTATTATATTACTGGAATTTTGAAAGAAAAAGATTAATAACAATGTATTTGATTTACAATGACATATAATAAATTACTTCCAAACATAATTCATAGATCTCTACACTGAGCAAATTCTTTGGCTAATTGCTTGTCATTTTGTTTAGATTTAGATGGCGTCTACTTTTGTGAGAAAAAAGTTATAAAAAAGTGAGAAGATCTTCTTTAAATGTGTCCCATCTTATCAGGCCATCCATGGCATCATAAACTCTCCCCCCCCCCCTTCCCCCCCAAAAAAATGTTCATAGAATTACTAAAAGATCATTTTAAAATAAAAAAGAATGCATACTAATATCGGAGGTAAATAGGGTTGTGAACGTTCACAGCCATGTTGGCTATGAACCTTCATACCCCAAGGGGGAAAACAAGGGGTGGGTCCTTGGGTTTAAGTTAGGGCGGGACTCACCTTTAGGGCTGTGAGATGCAATCACAGACAAGTTGGCTGAGACATTCATATCCCTATTTTCCCCTTTAATAAATATTGACTACTCTTTTGCTAGCATAGTAGTATATAAGAAGCTCAATAAAATAAGAATTTTTATCATATCTAAATCTTAATGAATGAGAGATTGAATTTTACATTACACAAAAATTAATTCTATTTATTATTATATATTTATAATGAAAGAGTTGAATCTCCGACTTTTCTACAATTGCTAAAACGTTTGATGGTTCATACTTCATAAAAATTAAAGAAGTGAAATATGACTAATATGTTGGAGAAAGGCAAGTGCCTAATGGGCAGTAAAGAGCTTTCCGACTGTTTAAAGTAAAGCAGATTCGGTCTAGTATGGTTTATATAACAGTCGTTCTGAACCCTCATTAAGCACTGTGTAGCTCTATAATTCATTCCTTTATTTCTTAAAAGCAACACTAGCAGCAGCCTCGATCACAACACTGATAGCAAACTCTGATGATAATTCTTGAAACGTCAACGATGATAGAGAAGACCGTTTAAGCATATAAGCTGATGAAACCAAGGAGTGAAGACCTTCAATCCCTGTAAACTAGAAAAGAGAGATGGAGGGAATCATGCCCATCTATCTCCAAGGGATGCCTTTCTTTGGAACTCAGAGAAGAGTGACATATCTCCTCCGCTCTGGACAAAAGATTCGCATCCTCAAAGCCAAAAATTTACAGAAAGTGAATTATCGTACCAAAAAGTTAGCTTTCAGTTTTGCAGCGAACAAAAGGCTGTATATTATTGCACAGCACACCATTGAAGAGGCATATTTGAACTAAAATGAAAAAACCTCGGTTTCGGCCTCGGGATCGGACAGTCACCTTTGGGCATGGAATCGGCGATCTCGTTTAATAAAAAGAATTTTAAAAATTCAGATAAGTTTTTAAATAAATAGTAAGGGTAACTATAAGTCTATAAATAATTTAACAATTATTTTTTAGTAATATGATGTCTAGAATGGTTGTTTTAATACGTCGTAAAATAACTAACTTTTGATATAATACTCAGTAACTAATGATGTCAAATTAACCAATATCTTATTAATAAACCAATTAGCCCATTAATTTACTAAAATCCCCACTAATCAAATGGTAAACCCAATATTACTCGGCATCGGATGGTATCATTGTCGGAGCTCGCACGGTCGTTTTTGGTATCAGAATCGGTTGTCTCGGATTAGGATTGGCAGAGATTTCGAACCATGAATTTTGAACCAGAGGCAAATAAGACAAACTCAGAAAGGCATACAAATCATACTAAATCAAGTAGGAATTCGATTGCAAGGGTGTAGGTATACCATTGCTAACGAAACCAAAATAAGAGGCTGTTGTGCCATAATGAATACTCCCAGTCTGGATCCATTCCACAGCAAAAACGTCCATAGCTGTGAGCCCCCCCTGCAGCGATCAACTAAAACATGTAAAATGTAGCAGACTGATTACTACAGAAGAATTTAACAGATTGATCACTTCGTAAAATGTACCAAACCGAACTAATAACGATGATTCTTTATTCAAGTTACTGCATATTACATTTCAAAACAAAGTGTGATAATAAAGTTACTGGTACTCATGATATCAGAATATACCCCAAGGTAATCTACTAGTGACTATTGTATGTTATTTAAGCGGATCTAAGCAAAACAATAGTATTGAAAAAGTGCTTAAGCAACAACGTAGATGCCTAGGCACTTTTAAAGACACTGCACCTTGCCATCGCACCACAACTCCTAGGTTGTGGTGAGTATTGAGGAAAATTTTTGATGTTCTGACAAGATAAGATGGAAATGATAATTCACTCAAACAAGATGGATGCAATATCCTTTTTCTAAGCGATTCAAAAACCAGGAAAGGTTGCTTTCAAGATATTTCCCGTAGTTTCTCAAAATTGACTAAATTGACCAAAGCTCATAATAACTTCAGTAATAATGATGATCGTATAATGCAAGCAATCCCGCTCAGGTCTTTAATCAATAGACAAGCAAAATCTGAATTAATAGTAGATCGTAAGAGGCAAATATTCATATTAGCGGCAAACATCACAAAAATACACATAAAGAGAAACAAGTAAAACTATTTAATATGAATCATGATAGTAGGTCATTCAATAAAAGCCATTAGAGAAATCATAATAACCATAAGAAGGGAAACCTTAGTTACCTTGATTATAGTTATTTCTGCTGAAATTGGATCTCTAACTCCTAGTATAGTCAAAACAAGAGAATTGTCTGACCACGCAGGAATAATACCAATAGGGGTCGACATAGCTTCTTTGTGACCACCTCTATTGATTAATCCGTTCAGAACCTGGGAAATCATATAATGATATACTGCTTAGATCTCAAACAATTATATGGCATATACCGTTACAAAGAATTTAACCCATCACAGCTTAGCCAAATTACAAAGCATCGTTTAAAATGATAAAAGAGATTTAATTGCAAGCACTCAGGAGGAATATGAAAGAACCCAAATGAAATCTCACATAAGGAACAGAAGGATGCATGGAGAATTTGCACTCTTTCTTATCTACTGTTTATATCTTGGCGCTTTCCTGCTTGCACTTCCTGTCAATTCCATATCAGTTAGGACTATTCTATTCCCATTGGAACTACTATTCAGCCTAGTTTAATGCCTGGAATATGACACCCTTCTTGATGTGATTATCAAAATTTAAATATTAACTGAAGATTGCAAATTAATGCTCACTTCATCACAATTTATATACTAACTGATCTCTATTGGGTGTCACTAGAGGTACTCATATAAGCAACAGTCAGGATGTTTCCTCTGGATGTCGAATTGGCATGTACCTTTCACCAATCAAAATTGCATCTTTCGCTTTCTAAAACTAATAGTCTCTTTTTAATAACTTAATGTTAACATGCATCTTTATGAGACTTGACGTGCTTCCTTCCAGGAGAAATTTACTTCCGAGCATTGAGAAGGTAAACATGTCGATGGCTTCCTTTCAGTATATGGATTGTGTTTGATATATCAATCATTGACTGAAATCTAGATTAATGCCCTTTGTCAAAAAAAATTGCAGATATAATGGTTTGACAGAAAGTAGGCTTTTACACAAGCTTTGCCTCTCAGTATATGGATTGTGTTTGATATATCAATCATTGACTGAAATCTAGATTAATGCCCTTTGTCAAAAAAAAATTGCAGATATAATGGTTTGACAGAAAGTAGGCTTTTACACAAGCTTTGCCTCAGATCACACGTATTGACTCGGATACCATGTCAAAGTTAATTTTAAGACTAAAGTTCGAGAGGAGTTATAGCTTTTTTACACTAGCTTTTAATGATAAGTGGGTTCCAACAATAAGACTCAACGTTTGTTGAAATGTGACCCGTTTTATATTTTATACCTATATGTTTCTTTTGTTGTTTCCAATGTGGGCCTATTTTTAAAGTCCCATCATTTGTTTTTGTTTTTGTTTTTTTTACTTTCAACAAGACTTAAATGGGCATGTGGAAGATGTCAAATGAAGAAATAGCATATAATCTTTGCCTCGCTGCCTCATCGACATCGCTGGCTCTTCATCACCTCGCCCTCAGTTTTCTTTCTTTGCCGCATAGCAATGCAGCAATATGTTGACAGCCGACATGCCTCAGTTCTCTTCACATGAACAGTGTGAACACTGGGTATTCTAACCAGAAGCCTTCATTAACAAAGAAACACACACCATTAAATGCTTCACTCATTCAAACCCTGACTCGCTAACAAGGGAATGGATCCTTTCTATGCAAACAGTTGGCAGCATGTAAAAAAAATTATTAAAAAAAGTGTCGAGGCCTACTTATAAAAGGCAATTTATATTGCAAGCAATTTTGTCAACACATTCCACCTACATAAGCTAGCCAACTAGTAATAACGAAATACTGAAAAGAAGAGTAGCAGATTTGTTTATTGAGCCATCAAAGCATTCTAATTTTAGCATTAATTTAAAACTTAAAGGATCTGCAATTTAGGGAGGAACCTTTTGCTTTCATATTGCAACTTTCAACATGAAAGGGAGGATGGACACGTGCGCGAGCGCGCGCACAAACACACAGGCTCAAGCCTGATCCTTTCCATTTTACAACCAAGTCATAAAGGCTTGCACAGCCTACGAGGTTCAAAGGGCAAGTTGGGGCTTACTTGAGCTGCTGTATATTGCCATTCCTTGAATCAATTACACTACACGCCAGAACCTGGTATGGGCACTGAGGAGCACGAAAAATTGCAAGCTAAAGGTCCTTGATTTACTAATATGAAATATGCTTCTGAAAGTTTAAGACCATATCACCAAACCACTCAAAGGTAGATGGGATACAGTACACATTGAAACTTCTAATCTTATTAGTATCAACCATACTGATAAGCAAGAGGTTTCTCGTTCAGAACTTGACTTACATCAAATCAGCAAAATAGAATCTCTTAAAATATTTCATGAATACATGTTTGGGCATAGTCGTGTCTTTTCTAATTTATAAGATGTCCCAACTAGCTAAAGATGACTGACCTCAGATTCAAGGATTAATATTCATATAAGAACGACAAGTTTCCAAATTACTTTATAGTAGAAGAATAATTTTCTTCACAAAACAATGCAAATTTACTTTAGTACAAGAGATATAAAATGATTGATGTTAATCTTTTTCGAACCATCAATCAGCAAAATTATCGCTAGTACATATCTACACAATCTGATTGACACGACTTAAATGGTAAAATTTGTAGCTTTTGAGCCCTAACCAATTAACATGTAATTTTTTAACTGTTAGCCAACTGCAAGCCAAAATCAGCTCTAAGGGAGGGTCCAAATTTATTCTTAGGATTACTAATCATCATATAAGAATAATTCATTAATTCATTTCAAAAGGAAGCAAACAGACCTAAAAAAGTAGAAAAGTACTTCATTTTTTTATATACGGTTCGATGTTTAAAAGTATCTGAATAAAAAAACATCATTTCTTCATTAATTGTCTCAAATATTAAGTCCAATCAGCATACATCATATGCATAAAGCTGAAAACAACTTGTTAATTTGAGTTCCACTGGTGAGGTAAATAATGCGTCTGAATGGATCAAGGGAAACTGATGATGTCAAAACCATACCTTACACTTACTGCAGTAAACGGTACAAATAGTCAACAGAGAATATCTAATGTCACCGATATTGAGTTGAAGCAATTATTAAATGTATAATGACTGTATGAAGTTTTCTAGTTCAAGAGTATACAACAGAAAAAACTCGACTTATCTAACTGAATGGTCAACCAGCAATAATTGGCACGGTCATGTAAAATATGATCGACTGGTACAGAGAGGGGAAGGATATGCAGCGGGCATAACTAACCTCATTTACAACTCCATCACCACCAACGCATATAATTCCAACGAAACATATCAAAGACCATACAGTTACAATACCATTGAAAACGTTGACTGGAAAACAGAGGATCAAGAACTTTCATCATATACCATCGGGACATGTGCCAAAATCAACAGTAGAGGCAAGCTTTCTTGCATGACCTGCATATGTTGTTTTCACCACTTCCATCTTAAAACCAGCAAGCTGCCACAATTAATGATTGAACATTAACACACAAAGTAAACAAGGGAACAGATTACATGATAAACATATGATTGCTGATTACTTTTTACTATGTAGTTGTGGGGGGAAACACTTTATGCAAGTGAATCGCAACAAAAGGAGCATTGAAGAAATTAAGTCCCCAGACTTGTCCATGTGAAACTGTGCAAGTATGCTTGGTTCCACAGTCAGCAGTGCTCCAAAGCAGCCTCACTTAGATTGACTAATAAAAGCTAGAAATGTAGCTTAGAAAAACATGCTGTAATAATAGGAGCTTTAACTTTACTAGCTTCCATAAAACAATCGTTCAAATCTAATTCCCGATTAGCGTAATTCAGTTTGACAACCATCCAAAGCAAATATTTACCTAATTAGCTTGATATCCAAATTATGCTTAAATGATGTCGGAAAGACAAAGATATTGACTAAGAAGAATTAAATTGCTCCAATATAATCATTCCAGTAACAAATCATTCATCTTAAAATCAGATGGTGTCCATAATACTGTACGTAATTTTGTTTAAACCTATTACATTATTCTAGCAAGTAATACGGAGCAAGAATGCCCCCAAGTATCAAGACCACATTACAATAGAAATATCTATTACAATGTATAAATTCTACTGGCTAGGACAAGCTAGAAAGTTTGGAATATATATATATATATATAAAAACAGAAGGTGATTACAAATCTATAATTGCTATTTCATAAAGGTGGTAGAAATATCTATTACAATGTAGAATTTATACCTTCTAGATGCACAATTTCTAGCTTGTCCTAGCCAGTAGAATTTATACCCCCAATTGTTCTAATCATTTAACTTGGGTAAGTATCTCAGATGTAGAAAGAAAAGGAGTATCTAAGGGCCTGTTTGGCTTTCGAGTTAAGTTGGGGTAACCAGAGTTTTGTTGAGTTATCTAAACTTGCTCCTAATTCCAAACTATGCTCCTCTTGGCTTTCATTTTAGAGTTGGATAACTGGAACTAGAGTTATCTAAACTCTGGATCTACCTTTTCTCTGAACTCCCAAAAAGGAAAGATAACACCTTCTGAAGTTTTTAACTCCAAAACAGCCCTTTTAGAGTTTAGATAACTCTAAAGCCAAACAACACAAGGTAAATATTTATGTGGAGGCAGGGCCTTGCAAACCAAAGTTTGCATAACCCATACCTCCAGTTAACAATAACTCAGGTTATCCTAACTACACAGTCATTCACAAAGAAGACATGATTCCACATTTTGATTCATCAGTTGTCCTCAAGGGCAGAGCATCTTTATTTTCTTTCCTTTTTGTTGGCTACTAGACATGTCCACCAGACATATTTGTGAGAATTTTCCAGCCATTTACCTTCTCTCGAATAAGGTGAACTCGAGCTTTCAGGCATTATTGAAACTTGGTGAATAATATTTTAATATTAAAGAACAGCGAAGCATTAATTAAAAAAATTATAGGTTAGCAACTACCTGACTAGAATTCTTTTCCTAAAAGAAATACGATATCATAAAATAAAATAAAATATTAGAATCGTTTGAAAACCCTTTTAACGCACCTCAAATATCTGTTCTACTTTCTCATGGAAAACTTTGCTTGAACGACCATTCCCAGATCGAGGATTCAATATCACAAGCACTTTTGGTGGGGGTTTGCTCTTGACACGTGGTTCAGCATAGAGAGGCTCACTTTCAACTGTATCAGCTTCCTGCTTCTTGCCAAGCATCGTGGGATGAGGCAAGCAATTTATAAAAAACTGCTGGTCTGCAAATTTGCTAACCCACTGAAGTGCCTCTTCTACGCTAGAAGCTACAAATCGAAAGTCTTTCTGACTTCTTTGTGGCTTCAATACGCTATGAAGTCCACATGTCCCCTTTCTAAAGGGAAAGGCATGCACGGTAAAATATTGAACACCGGCATTATATGTCACCTGACCCAGTCATTACAGAACAAGAAATTGATGCTTCTCAATATAACGATATATCATGTATAATTAAAAACATAGATTTTACCCAAATGTAATCAAAGCTTCCAACAATGACTTACAGATACGACATCAGCAAGGGAGAGTTTCTGGGAACCCCAAACCAGAGCTTTGCTAGTAAGTTTCGCACCATCTGCCTCTCGGATTTCAATTCCTGGCCCACTCTGATCCTCAGTGCTCCTACTCTTAGATCTCTTATCAAGCACAAGCTTTCCAGAAAAAATTTCATATCCTAACAAGCCAAACGGCTCTTGTCCAACATCTATCCTATGTTCATGTGTTGCAACTTTAGATTGATGCGGCACTATTGTCGGTGAAGCAACATTCTGAATATGCTGATCATATTCCTGCATCTTTCTCTCCTTCAATGAAACTTTAGGCACAACATAATGGATCACAAACAATTTATGAGTGCCAAATTTAATACTATAAGCAACAAGAGCAAGTCTGTGTGCAGGCCCCATAAGAAAATGAATGCACACAATTGAAGACCTGAAACAAATTCGAGACAAAAATTATGATAGTTGCTGAATAGAATATTCACCATTTGCAGCAATATTTGAGCATACATATAACAAAACAAGTTCTACATAAAATTGCAAACTGGTGTTCAGAACATTAGATAGTTACTCCTTTGTCAAACTGGTGTTAATGGAAATTGAATCATTAGACAAGGGTACACTGACACCATTGTATCATTTCAACAAAACTCCTATGTAAAATCCAACTTGGTACGGCAATGGTTGTATGTTTCGTTTCTTTCAGCTGCGTTGCATTGTAAATAAGCTTTTGTTTTATCCTCCTTTCTTTAAAGAAATTTGCACCAAAGCTTCCTGAGATTTCACTGTTTTCACACAAAAAGGCCCGCTGCTTGTGGCTTTTTTCTTATCTTTTTGCACATCTATCCTTTCTATCAAGGGCAAGGGATCATGGGACTCTGTCACTACATAAAAAAGGACTAATAGGCCCTTATTTCTTTCAATATCAACCATAATCCCAAACTTAAGTCCTAAAGCTAAGCGTAAGACGATGGATAGTGGTAAGCAGATCGCTAACTCTAATACTAATATAACCTTCTTAAATCTTAGCGCAAACATTAAACTTGTTCCTAAGTTCCTAACAGCAACAATCATTCTAACCCTAACACTAATCCTAATCCAAGTTTAGAAAAAACAGGTCTAGACCAAATATGTGTGAATCGCCTTTTATTTGTCTTCTCTGCCGGTATATTCTTCACATGTTCTCTTATGTTCTAATGCAAACTCTAATCTGATCATCACATCTCCATGGCCTAAACAAAGATGGATTAACGTTCTTATGATTCTCATTCAATTTTTTCCTGTGAATCTAAGTATAAATTTTCTGATGTCAAACAAGTAATTCTTTGCAACCATCTAACTGAAGGGCAAAGGGAATGTAAGTCATACGATTTTTGGCATATCTATGTTTTGGATGATGGAGATCAAGATGGATTGTACCGATTATCCACCATTTTGAAGCAATTAGCACCATCCAACTTAACCTCAGTGGCATATAACATGGATACATTATCTTGTGACTTGGATTTTCATTTCCCATTGATTATGATTGTAAAATGTTCTGCTGTCTAAAAATTGTTATTTTGCAACCGTCTGATGCATGCAAAAAGGGTACCCAAATTTCATAATAGTGTATATGTGTTTAATGGCGGAGATCAAAATGAATGATGTCAAGCATTAAATAATGTGGACGGTTGACTTTTTAAATGGATTCCGCGAGTAAATTACCTATAAATATTATCAGGGCATAGCCCTCCCTTCTCTGTTGAGTTAAATATAGATCATATCGTCTGATATATATCGTATCAGGCTGGGCCCCTTGTGATACGATAGAACCAATATGTTTTGGTCAATATATTGGATGATGCGGCAATATCGGCTGATTTATCGGTCGTATATAATATAAGAAACACCTATCTGATATGCTTTCGATATCCGCCAATATCCGATATCTAAAACTCTCTCTCTCACACATGCATGCACGCGCGCGCGCACACAGACACAAAAAAATGCACGCAACACTACCATCATCAAAGCTCCAAGTTTTCACATTAGCAAGGTTTAAATAAACGGAATATCTGGCCGGATATCTAGATTCGCTCGCAAACCGAACAGAAAACCCATTAACCAGTCCATTATCCGGTCAAACCGGATATCCACCGAATAACAGTTAACTAGTTGTATTGGTTTGTGGATGTTTGATTGTTTGTTTTTTCATTTTATTTCATTATTATTTGTAATCTATTTATGCTTTATTGCTATATACAAGTTTAATAAATCGTAATTTACATCGGTTCCACCAAATGTTATTGAAAATGCCTCATTAAACATATGAACATATGAATTATATATTCATATATATACAATATATTATATACTAAATTTACTATTTATACTAAAATATTGATGGCCGAATAATCTGGATAAACCGAATAATCCGGTTATCCTTTATCCTTTATCCTTTATCCGCCGGCTGACCGAACGGATACCCGAATACATATTTTACAACTGTCACGACCCACCCACAATACAGAGAGTATTGTCCGCTCTGGCCGAAACCGCACGGTTTTGTCCTTCGGTGCGAACTGGACCCGACCAGGGACCACTTCCCAGGAGGTCACCCATCCCAGAACTTTCCTGGCTCAAGCATGCTTAACTACGGAGTTCTCAAGCTCCTGTAGTGCCGGTTCACTTAAAAAGCACTTTTGTATTGAAGAGTGGTATCATTCCATTTATAGTACAAATCTGCCCTCTTTCGGAATGTATTCCGAAGATTTCTCATTGTTCTACAGTGGGTCCCCATACTTATCTGGTATAAATGGGTTTGCATTCTCCCCCGCTTAGAACAATGGTTCGTTCTCGAACCACAGACCTACTATTGAGGAACCAGCTCTGATACCATTTGTCACGACCCACCCCAATACAGAGAGTATTGTCTGCTCTGGTCGAAACCGCACGGTTTTGTCCTTCAGTGCGAATTGGACCCGACCAGAGGCCACTTCCCAAGAGGTCACCCATCCTAGAACTTCCCTGGCTCAAGCACGCTTAACTACGGGATTTTCAAGCTCCTGTAGTGCCGGTTTACTTAAAAGGAGTCTCTGTATTAAAGAGTAGTATCATTCCATTTATAATACAGATCTGCCCTCTTTCGAAATGTATTCCGAAAATTCCCTATTGTTCTACAATGGGTCCCCATGTTTATCTAGTATAAATGGGTATACCGCATAATACCTGGGGTATTACAACAACCTTGCACATTAGTCTAAGAAAATCATTGAGTAAAGTTTGTGTATAAAAGATTACATTATGGCAAGAAAAGAAGACGGAAAGGGCATAAATTAAACTCGAACCAGATTATTTTTAGTTTAGGGTTTAATGAGAGGTGTCTTTTTCGGTGGAAATATGGGATGTGAAGAAATTGAAGACTGTGTGTGTAAGAGGATGAAAACACATGTATAGACACATATGTCAATTGGACATGTGTCCATTTTAGGTTAAGAACAGTCCAAAAAATAACGAAGTTAGCCAAACAGCAGATGCAGAAAGTGCAAAAGGGTAATTCTTTACATTTTTTGTTAACTTTTGTTTGACCTACTCTGCTCCTCATGACAGGGGGAAAAACTTGTTCTGTCGTGATGGTGGGGGTGGGATGTATTAATTATTATTGATATATACCACGTCTTTTAAATTATGCCCATCTGCTCTAGCTTAGTAAGCAAGGGGCAAATCATTAATGGTTAACGCTACACAGATTTAAAAAATGAAAGTTCATTAACCAGCACTTCGGAAAATCTTGATTACGATTCGGTGAGTTATTCTAATCACTCTGTCTTCCTACCAAAGTATTGAGAAGGACCATCCTCCAACATTGAGAAATTCAATGTAATGTGTCTAGGGAATAATAGCTAATAAACGACAAAAAATGAAGCCTATACCACCAAATCTTGAGTTTTCTCCGTGTGGCTTTGTAAAGAGTCATATCCACTGTTTCCTGATTTCGCCTACCGTTCTTCCATAGTTTTTCTAGATATTTTTCTTTTGTCCCACTAATTCTAAATCCTCTATTTCAAAGCTTCTCTCTACCTTTCTATTCTAAATAGATCTATAGCATCACTAGTATAATCAACTAATACAATATCACCAGTTCATCCAAATTATGCATATCAAATCCATGCACAGCTAATGCAATCAGAAGAGATGAGGGCATAACATTCATTCCTTCCTAATGCAAGCATATATATAGTAATAAAGTATCGCTTTCTAGGTCTACTTGTTTCTTTCTTCATATCCCCTCAGGCTGTGTTCAATTACAAGTCGTTTCCTGAAGTTCTTGGCGCTGATTCTTCCTTTCTTGAATCAAAACCCTGGTTTCCTCACCTAACCTTTACTGTGCGAAAACGAACTACATTCTGATAAATTCAACGAAAAGGCATAAACAGGAACAAAATCGAAGGCTTACCTGCAAAACCTCGGTCAATCGAGCAGATTCCACGAGATCCTCGCAAGAATCTTATCAAGAAATCACTGATCACTCGAAGACGATGGGATCCAAAACGCTGGCGATACAAAAAGGGGGGATTTTTCTAGGGATTTTAGGAGGAAGAAATTCGTCCAATTCGCAGCGGCGTTTCGTTTCGGGCCCTTACAAAGGGACCCTTTGCTAATTCCTCTCGTTTTCATGTGAAGACGATGACAGGTCGTTGGGTATTCTGCTCCGCGGAGCAGCTTACCGGAAGGCTGACGGTAAGGGACTGTTTGAATGGAAAAATTGTTCCATGGCCGGGCCGCTTTCTCAAACCTTATCCGGTTGTATTACACCCGGCATACCGAATAATTCCTCGGTTGGATGAGCTTATTTTCAAGTGATAAGTTGCCATAATCACCTATAATTGATTATTTATGGAAAAGGTGAAAAGATCATTTATAAGTGCTTATGACAAATAAGTTGTTTGGATGATTTTGTATGAAAAATGATTATAAGTAGACAGTGTATTTGGATGAATAATCAAATAAATGATTATTGAGTGTAAAACGACCAAAATGATGTATCATTAATACGTCTTAAAATTTGGATGAAAAGATAAGGGGTGTTATAGTATATTACTTGGTCAACCCGACTATTCCATAATCACTTATGGAATAAAATAGGAATACCTAGTTTAGTTTTAAGTGGGTAAAGATGTCATTTTAAAGCTAGTTATGATGGGATCCGTGGTAAAATCATCACTTATTGAATAGTAAAAGAGAGATCCAAACGCACTATCTACCTGGAGCCCACGTTGATGTGATTTTAATCACTTGTTGACAAAAAATAATCCAATCCAAATATGCCCTTTGATAGGATCTCCTTTCGGCTCAAATTTCAGTAACCTGCCATTAACTTTCAGCATTTTAGTAAAATACCATGAACTTTCAACATGAGTGGTAAAATTTACAAATAAATGTCTTTAATCGGTTTGGCTAGTGGCTTTTTCCTTTATCAGCCTCTTTGTTATTTCATAGGCAAACATAAATAAATGGGAATAAAATGTTTGGTAAAATTTACACCGGTTTTGTTAGCGTATACAAGACAGAAAAATACAGTTATACATAGTTAGATATGGAAATTTTTTTATTTTATTTTTTGCACCCGCTTGTAATCCCTAAACTATGCTGCAACACTCGCAACGCATCCATGCACATATCATACACACACAGAAGACACACGGATTTGCCCCGGAAATATTAAATTATGGATACTTCCCCCACCGAGGATTGAACCCCACATTTTACCAAAGAGGGAAGCGCCATACCAACTAAGCTATTGCTCATTGGTGGAAAATTTCTATTGAATGTAATTAACATAAAATTTAGAACAAATGATGAGATATATCCATAAATAGAATAAGAAAATCTGCGGCCTATAAATAGTAAGATAAATAAATCAGTAAGTTACTTCATATGTGTAGTAAGATAAATCAAATATAAAGGAAGGTTTTGCTTCCACTTGTAACTGTTACATTATGGCCGCTCATATTAACAACGTATCGGCAAATTATAAATCATATTAAAAAAAACAGTCCAAGTATAGTATCGCAGATATGTAAAATAGAATAAGATAACTGGCATTCAATATAAGCTGTCGGTCTTGACTTATAGAAGTATATCTTTAAATTTATCTATAGTGAAACTCTCGATCTAGGTACACATTCAAATTGAAATTTCTGGGATTTGTTAGCGCTTAATTGAAATTTCTAATGTTTTGGAACGTTACATCACACAAGTTGCACTCTACTAAGGTGTTCCGTGGGAACAGTTTAAGGCAGCTGTGTGTTATTCAGCACGCGGTATTTGAAGTTTCTGTTGAGAAAGCGGAATCTATGGGAAACAAAAATATCTAATAAAAGGTATTTAATTTGTTAATTTGAAATTATTTTTCTTGTTTTTATTTTCGTGTCCCTGTGCTTTCACATTAGCAGGTGGTAATACTTTCATTTCTATGGGCAAACCGATCATCAGGTCATTCCATAAACACGTATCAATGAGAAAATGAAAACCATAACTTAAAAAAAATAATAGAATGTCTGTACAAAAATAGAATTTGTTAGGGCTATACGGACTCGAACCGTAGACCTTCTCGGTAAAAATGATCAAACTTATTATTATCGAAATAATTTGAACTGTTTCATAGGCCCGACATGCATTTTGTTGCTTTGAGCTCTTTTATCAACTGATTGATGTAAAGATCACTTAGTCCACCGTATTTTTTCCTTACAAAAGATAATAAGATGAGAAGGATAACGGTGGATTAGCTGTGGGTTATTCTTGACATGGACTGACAATTAATTTCCTTTTAAGATGTTTTTTTTGTCACTATCATTTGATTTGACTTATCATCACTCTTTTATTCTGCTTTGGGCCGCCGCCGAGAAATTATTTGGTATGCCGGATATAGCAGATATAGAAGAAAAAAATTGAGAATTTCAGAAATCCTTGAAACAGAATGATAAGGTCTATGTTCTTATTTCTTCCTTTTTCATGACCGAAAACATAAGGTCGGCACACCGAAGAATTTTTCCCCATAGCCGTGCACAAAAAAGTAACATAGAAAGATAAAGTTATTGGTTTAAGCTGAGACGAGATCCATCCCGGGACCCAACCCCAATTTTACAATTACTTTTTATCCTTAGCAAAGAAGTAACATAGGAGGATAAAGTTATTGGAATCCGTTAAAAAAAATTAAAAGGAAAGTAAGAAGACAAAAAGCTGAAAAGTTTCAGCATTTAGGAACTTATAGTGATTTGTTGGTACGATTTGAATTAATAAGGAAATAAAAAGGAAAAACATGGAAATTAAGAAGATTAAAGCAAGATAGCATCTAAAAAATCTTCTTTGATATGGTCCCAAGGAAAAGGGGCTTGAAAGGATCCTACAAACCCAAACTGCATGGTCTCTTATGTAGAGACTTGCCGACTATTTTGTAGTTATGCCTTTGGACCTTACTGACCCATGTGAAAAACCACTGCAGTTTTGGACCTGCAGACTCTGTTTTCTCTCCTACAAAATGCTCCTGTTAAATTTTTACATTTTACTCCATAAAAAATGGATATATTGACAAAAAATAGGATTTATCATTGTAAGATGACGATATACAATGATCAGATACACACATGTACAGAAAAACCATAGATAAACAAAAGATTGCAGCTTTCATCAATTGAAAACATCGAATAAAAAACACTACTCGTGAGGAACAGTTCCCGTCACAGTTCTGTGTCTTGGGTCAGTAAGAATCGTGACAACATTGACAAATCCGGCTTCTTCTCTCATCACGTTCTCCAAATCTAAAAGGTAGTATTCGTCGAGAAATGGTTCGGTGCTCTTCATCAGAGTAAACAATGCCGGGGGCAATTCCTATAAGCAGAAAACATTATATTGAAGAAATTAGACCTGCAATATTGTTTCGTAATATGACAACGCTGATGCGGCATGCGGCCGCAGCCTTAGCTGCATTTTGCTGTGCTATTTGCAAAAAAATACGTTTCTGCAACCAATGATGCAATGTGATTAATTTACCTGAAGAACTTTGGACTTTGGCTGCAATGAGGGGAAGAAATATGATTAGCAAATCTATTATTTAAAATGTCAGTAAAACACAGAGTACATTAGGAAAAAGATATAAACATACAGAGTTGTCGGTCAGCGCAATTGTGCCTCCAGGACGAAGCAGATGAAATGCTTCCTTCACTATGTTTATTGTTGCTCTTGAAGGGCATTCATGGAGCTTCACATTACAACGAAAGCGATAATTCGAATACACAATTTGTGTAAGATGACATGAATTATGTGAAATTTTAAAATTCACATACTGTTATCCCTACTGCAAGCCAGAAGGTGCAGGGAATTGAAATTTTAATTTGACTCTTACATGACATGTAGCATGAAGGGCCATCATAATTTTGAGGGACATTATAATATTAAATTCTTCTATAGTTCTCTGTGTTCAAATTTTCTTTTTAAAAACAAAAAAGTCCACTAAAAATCTTTTAAAATCTTCTTAAAATCATTTTTCATGATACCTATTATATGTAATATGCGCATTGCATGGGCAAAATACTTGTTGCTAACTGAAACATGCAACACGTCAACACAGGATTATGATCAATCATCCTATTGTCAACAATATTTAATGGATAAACCACCAATAGAATTCTATTTAATTTCCCAATAAACATCAACTTTAATATTCAAGATATGAAACAAAAATTATATTTCTAGTTAATGCAAACCATGAACAGCAAATTTCTGTGTTTGGCCACAAACTTACAAATAAAGCTATCAAATTAGTAATAATGATGATGACTGAAAATTGAGATTTTCGTATTAATAAACTGAAAATTAGTGCCATACCACATAAGCAAGTGAGACCAAGTCAAATGACTTTGCAGGCAATCCAGTCGATTCACCGTTTGAGTGTATCCATCTTATTGGATTGCTTCTAGTAGATATATTCTTCTCTTTGTATTGAGCCACAGCAAGAAAATAAGGAGAAAGATCTAGTCCCTACACGACATAGATCAACAAACAATTGGAACGAAGTGATTGAAAAAAAAAGCGAAATATATTGGTGGTCACTTGATCAGAATTAAACAAACTGCCAATTTTTCCCATATCAGACAAGAACTACAGCTAATAGGTAAAAGGCAACAAATGTGAATGATAACCACTGCGAGAAAACTCATATGATAAAATTTCAAATGAGATGTTTACTCTTTCGTTTTATATATCATATAAATCATTTGTATTTAATATGAATGGATAACAGATTAAGTTAAGAGATTAATAAACAAAGTTTGGACGAAATGCCTACAGTGTAATGTGTTTCAAAGTACAAAGGACATTGATAATGGCAGGCATCATATTGAAATTTATATTTGTTATTAGCGTAGAATTAGAGCAAACTAGAAGAGCAGAATGTACTTACTGCGACGTTAGCTAAAGGATACTTGTCAGCAAGATATCTTGTGCTCACTCCTACAGAGCAACCAATGTCTAAGATATCCTTAATCTCTGAGTTCCCAAATTGTAGATGGTGCTCCTCGATTGCTTTAAGCCAATTCCCACGAAGTATTTGGTTTGCTTCAACAGTTGAAGAAGCATCGGGTATTGCTCTCTTTGCAATTGACAAAGTTGCAGCTTCTGCTTCAGCTGCAGCCTGCCACAACGGGCCCATAAATATCCTGACTTGTTTTCAGATAAATTATATGGCATTATCTCCCGAATTGTAGAATGCGCATTTTGCATTTCATGCATAACCTCAAAATTCATATGCATCTATATACTACACTTAAAATAATGGCTTAATTCCAAAAAAAACACCCAAACCTTTTAGCTAAAATACGAGAAACCCCCAAATAGTTTCAAAATTACGATAAACCCCAATGGTATGCAGCTTTGTGCTATTTATTGTTAACGTGACACCTGATTTTTGGGAGTTTCTCATAGTTTTTGAAAGTTTGTGGTAGTTTCTTGTGTATTTTGAAAGTTTTGTTTTCTTGTGTATTTTAAAAGTTTTTGGGGTTTCTCGTATTTTAGCTAAAAGATTTGTTTTTTTTTTTGAAATTAAGCCTAATTAATTAATAACATAGAGAAACTAAAGGGGGCAATACTCATCAAAGAGTACGTCTTTCTTTTTCTTCTTCTTCTTGAATAGGTGAGAACTTGATGGCCCACATGCAACTTATCTTATGCATTGATAAAGTACACGAGTGATAAAAACTAACACCAAATTAAGGTTTAGCATACCAACAACTGCTTCGCATGTGTCAAGAACCGCTTTAGCAATTAGGATGTTAGGATGTGGGATAACAGTGTCTATCAAGATAACGTAACAGCTAACACTTTCATCCACATCTATCAAGATAACGTAACACCTAACACTTTCATCCACATTGGTAGAATAAATCAGTAAACAGCGTTTGTAAAGGCAGAATAAATAAGGGGTGAATAAACAAATTTTTAATATAAAATTGATGGGGTTTGAACACTAGGAACTCCTTATACCATGTGCTCGAATACCATGTCAAGGACCAGTTTATCCAAAAAGATTAAGCTGTTAGGTCGTGGCATAACATATATGTAAAGCTAACGCAGCCCTAAACAGCATGGGTAAAAGCAAACTTTACTGTTATGGTAAGCCACCAAAGGAATTTAGGATAAAGACTGTCTGGTTATTTGCGCATCATGGTTCAGAGTATGATACTGTGCCATGCTTATTATAGACCCCTTGAAGATCAAAAACTTTGCCCACATACAATCAACAATTTCATAATAATTAATAGTTACAGTAATTCAAATACAGTGCACATGAAATCATACAAATATTTAAAGGATAAAGATCGGGATCAGTATAAGCTTATTAATCCTGGACATTATATTAAGAAAGGATAAACAAGTTGACTGTATTATATTTGACTTTACGTATGTTTTAAACAGCAAATTGTAGTGACAGTCAATAAATATTTACCCATTCTAAGTTACATTCTATATCACCCATCCCCATGCCCATGGCAAGCTTGTACCATGCAAAACTATCATAGTGGGAATGCAAAAATATCATTATATTTCCCTCAAGGAAAAATGAACAGACAAATTCAATGGATCTCAATAGCTAGAATTGAAAGAAAGAGAAGGTTCAATACGGCAATATCATTATGCTAAGTTCTCTAAGTTCTTGTAATAGTGGGAATGAACTTATAGCTTGCCAGAGATGAATGTAACGCCGTAGAATAAATCATGCCTTCTTCTCTATGATGCACTCTCTTTAGTTTCCAGTTGGCATTAAGGGATGCCCCTTATTTTCTTTATTTTTAGCTGTAAGGTTGAACCCATGTTGGACCATCCCTCCTTTAATTAAGGTTGTTCTTTTTCTCTCTCTTTGTGTTGGATGCATACCTTGAGCTAGAAACCTCCGTAACACAATTCCCAAGCCCTAACAACTATCTCCTCCTCGTGAGTGTGATAAATCTTGATCGTTCGAACTTTAAATACAGGAAATCTACCAGCTAACCCTCTTGTGTTGCATATAGCCAACTTGACAAGTAATTCACATAGATTTCATATTGGCCAAATTCTTGAACTTGTGGTCATAGAAACTACCTAGTCAGCAGTTTGTTTGAGACCGTCCTTGCATATGTACAATACCAACATTGAAGAGAATTGAGATAGTTATCTTAGGGAAGAGTCTCTAAATTCTGAAGGCATGGATGGAAATGCCAAAAATTATGGCATGACTGATATATGATGTCTATATTGCATATAGAGAGGGCAATATCAAACTATCAATTGTTATATCTCCTGTATTAGTTATGCACTTGATTCCTATTCTAAATGTTCCTAGATATCCTGGGCTCCTTATATACAAAGATGCATGAAAATACTAACAAATGGAAACAGATATTATTGCTGCAAATGCAGTTGAAATCATCACAAAGAAGCAGTAAAATAATGGAAAGCTTACCAGCCAGGATAGGTTGCCTTCATCATATGCGTGGAACGGACTTAGATAATCTGTTCAGAAACAAATAGCACCATCACAGTTTATGCTCATTTCAAAGAGTTAGAAGAGGAAGAAAAATAGCTTAATGAAAGCAAGCAATAAATCATCAGCCTTTTAAAATTTTCAATATTGACCAGGGAGCTATTTCATTGCTTTTAACTAACATTCCAGGTGTGCTTTAACTGATAAATGAAATTATGAAAATGCACACCAATTTATGCTATTAGGATTCTGTTAAAACTTTTGTTGGTCAGTTCGATGTATTTTCAATGTATGTATGACCCCTTCATAAAAACATAGTACCATCACTGTTTATGGTCATTTAAAAGAGATCAAAGAGGAAGAAAAATAGCTTGAAATAAAAGCAGGCAATAAATCATAACATTTTAAAATTTCAAATATTGACCAAGGGGCTATTTGGTTGTTATTAACTAACATTTCAGGTGTTCTTGAATAAAAAATGGAATCGCGGAATTTGTATGCTATTAGGAATCTGCTGAGTTCCAGCTTTGTTGTTCGGTTTGATGTATTTATGATCCCTTCATAAATGGTTTTTGGCTCATAATTTGGACATGGGAACTAAGCCAAAAGAGCATTAACACAATAAATCCATACAAGATATCTGATATGGAAGGTTTACCATGCATGTGGCATACACAGCACACCAAATAACCTCGAGATCAATGGTCAACTCCCAAGAAGCATAACATCATATACAATTTTACATTCGGCCAAGTCACATTTCTAAGCCCAATGCAAAATTTAGATCGGGGCTTGATGAGTTCCAAATCCTCGAGCACTTTTACGGGTAATTCATGTCTTCCATCGGGCTTTTTGTATGTGTATTAAGATTTGGCTAGAGGCATTGCCCACTCCTCATGTTAAATTTCGGAACATTATGTTTGGTGTTTGTTTCGTATAGACACGCTAAACTAGTTAAGGTCAGCATGTTGAAGATTTCTGCTCTGCCTACATTTTTTAAGATATCAGCCGATGAGTATTCTCTCATATCTCTTTCTCTTTAATCCCATTACACTAACTATTATACTTATCTCCCGTTTGATTTAAGTCCAACCATTTAGCCATCATATATTAAATTTGTTGCTTATATCCTGATTAGTTGAGAAATATAGATGTTTCATGTATAAATACGATTTACATTGAGTTTTCTAGGGTAAGAATTAGATTTATCATTTATGTATTACTATAATCAATGAAGAAGGCACAGGTGAATACAAACCCGAAAAAAAGAAAAAAAGGAAAGAAAAAAATGAGGAAAATTAAGAGAGGGCAATTCGGAAGTGAAAAAAAGCAAGAAAAAAAATTACTGCTTTTGATTTATAATTGTTTTCTCCCATTTGGGCTAAGCAGAGGCCGCAGCACTATAGTATAATTTCCAAAATTGTACAATTTCTAAGTTATAAGGCGACATGAGGTTGTGATTTTCCGCATCAAAAGGCAAGTTCTGTACCAAGTTTCAAACTTTCACAATATCATTACAAACCCTAAGCATCAAGATGCAAATTAATCCTAATTTGCGAGGAAAAAAAGGAGAATTAAACAACTTACAATCAGGATACATAAGAGACGGGTCTCGAATCCTCTCAAACTCCTCATACACATTCGACTCCAGAACCTCTTTCGTCATCTCTCTCCACGGGATGTTCGATTTCTCAGCGGTGCTTCAATCAATCCCCAATTCAATTTAAGCAAACTAAACCAAATCACTTGAAGAAAAACAATAAAATTGATGAATTGTACCTGATGAGGACTTGTCGAGCACCGAGCTTCATGAGGGAATGGAGGGGCTTGAAGGAGATGAGGGCTCCGACAAGGCGAGAGAGCGGGGTATCACCTGCCCATTGAGGACGCTCCAATTGCCCTTCATCTGGTGTTGAGGTCACTGACGATGACGATGACGATGATGATGAAGCTGCTGCAGAGATGAAGGAAGAGGAGCCATGGTGACTTCGCTTGGAGAATTTGCTAGGGTTTCGATGGAGCTTGGAGAGAGCTCCAGTTGTGAGCGTAGCCATGAGGATTGGATGGTACCTGGCTCCATTTCAAATTTGTCTATTTTATTGAGTGGATACTGGACACACATGTGGCTCTAATTGTGAACATAAAAAATATGGCATTTTTATGGACTTAAATTACGTTGACATCTCTTTTTATTGCCCATCCCCTGGGACATGGGCATCAACTGAAAATTGTTTGTTTAATTCTTTTAAAAATTTAAACATTTTTATATTTTATTTGTTTCGTCCTCGTCATCATGGTTGTTGGGCTTGTTTGGTTGCCAATACAAAAAAAAAAAACATGAATTTGGAATGTGCCATAATGCAAGAAATTGAGATGGGCATGAACTTTCACAATCAATCTTTTATTTGGTTTGTCTTTGGTTAAAAATTTGAAATATGGATTTGAGATAAGATTTGAAAAGAGAGATAGAGATTGAAATATTTTTTATTTGATGAAAAGGTTTATTTGATGAAAAGGAACGTCGCACCAAATCCCTTCAAATTCAATCTTTTTGGTTCTAGCTTTGAAATCCAATTTTTGTTTAAATTCAAGACCTTCGAATCCTTGCGACCAAACAAGGATTTCAAATTTGAAGATGACATTGTATTTTCTATAGTGTTTTGTTCCAAAATCCATCTCAAATCTAAGCAAATACTTGCGACCAAACACCTCCGTTGTCACTTTACATTGTTATGGCATTGCTCCGTTTTACACTAATATAGGATTCTGATGGAGGTTAGGATCTCCTTCAGATGTTGTCCTCCGTCGATCTGTCGCGAGCGTAGGTGAACGGCTTGTTCCCCTAATCAGAGTAAAGCACTGTTCAAATTTTGAAATTCAAAATTAAACAGCGCTTCATAAAAGCACCAGCGCTCTGAGGCAGCGCTCACGTGCAGAGCACGAGTGCGCTAGCGCCAAGTGCGCCAGCGCTAAGAGTCAAAGACTCTGAGACAGCGCTCACATGCAAAGCACGAGAGTGCTGGCGCCGAGTGCGCCAGCGCTAAGAGTCAAAGACTCTGAAACAGCACTCACGTGCAAAGCACGAGAGAGCTAGCGCCAAGTGCGCCAGCATTAAGAGTCAAAAACTTTGAAGCAGCGCTCACATGCAAAGCACGAGAGCGTCGAGCGCTAGAACTAAATGTTCTCCACCGTTGGATCAAAGATCCAAAGAAAATGATAAATCATCAATTTAACAGAATAAAACTCTGTTAAGGAAAAACTCCTCAGAATCTTTCCAAACAAGAAAGATTGTGCTCTGTAAATCAGAGCACCGTTGGATCAAAGATCCAACGGTGATTAAAAATCACCAAGATACAGAGCAATCTCTGTATGGGAAAATAATTTCCCAATCTTGTTAATAACAAGAAAGATGTATTCTGTAAAACAGAAGCCCTAGGATCAAAGATCTAATGGTGGGAAACATCCCCAAATCAATCAAAGGAAAGATTTCCTCAACTGATTAAACAAATCAGCCTCCACTATATAAAGGCTTCAAGACTCGCAGACACAGGAGAGAGAGAGAGAGAAGAACAGAGGAACCCCTCCCCCCTCCCCCGCAAACTTTGAGAAATTTCAAAGAGAAGAGCAAGCTCTCGGAAGAAGAAATTTTCTTCAAGGTAAAAACAGAGAGATAAAAACATCTCATCAAGGAAGAAGAACTTAGGTCTTCTTCTAGATCATAGATCTACAAAGAAATAAGTCTTTCGTCAGAGAAAAAGAGATCAAAGCATCTCATAAAAAAATTAAAAGAACCCAGTTCTCTTTAGATCACAGATCTATAAAAAAGTTGTTTTCACAAAAAACATAAGAGATTGTAACATCTCCTATAAAAATAAGAACTTTGTACTTAGAGCCACGAGACAAAGTCTCTTATAAACGAGAACTTAATTCTCAGAGCACAAAACTGATCGAGAGCATTCTGCACTCATTGGCTGGCACTCAGCGCCAAGCACGCTACGTACTCCTCACATGGGCGCTACTTAATAAAAAGCGCTCTGCACTCATTGGATGACGCTCAGCGCCAAGCGTGCCACGTGCTCCTCACGTGTGCGCTACTTCATAAGAAGCGCTCAGCGCTTCAAATCTGGCAATCAGCGCCAAGCGCACCACGTGCTCCTCACGTGTGCGCTATCTCACAGGAAGCGCTCGGCGCTCCAAATCTGACGATCCGCGCCAAGCGCGCCATGTGCTCCTTATGTGTGCGCTATCTCACAGAAAGCGCCTTAGCGCTCTAAGTCTGGCGCTCAGCGCCAAGGGCGCTGTTCCCTGATAAAATATCAGGAAAAACCCCAATGGGGTATCACGTGCTCACACGTGACCGAGAGTCACGTGCTGACACGTGATAGTTTCTTGGGGACCCTGCTATAATAGAATTGAATTCTAATCAACAGGAGTCATGTGCCCACACGTGATGGGCCTTTAAACCCACTGAAAGGGATTAAAAGAAATAATAAAACAGCAAGGAATACCCCAACGGGGCATCACGTGCCCATACGTGACCAGAGGTCATGTGCAGACATGTGATGGGTTCCTAAGCTCTCTGATTAATAGAATTAAATTCTAATCAAATAATCAATCAGTGGAGTCACGTGTCCACACGTGATGGGCCTTCAAACCCACTAAAAGGAATTAAAAAGCATAATAAAACAGCAAGGAAAGATCCCAATGGGGTATCACGTGTCTACACGTGACCAAAGGTCACATGCTGACACGTGATGGTTCCTTAGTTCTTTGAAAACGGCAGAATTAAATTCTGGTTAAAATGCTTAATCAGGAGAGTCACGTGTCAGCATGTGACCCGTGCCTAAGTTCTTCAATTAATAGAATTAAATTCTATTTTAATGATCAAACAATGGGATCACGTGCCAACACGTGATAGACTTTTAAGCCTTCTGAACTAATAAAATTAAATTCTAATTAAGGGAAATAAAAAACCTTAATATTTTCCTAGATCTTTCCAAACAGAAGGATTGTGCTCTGTAAAATGGGGCACCATTGGATTAAAAATCCAATGGTGATTAAAAATCACCAACTTATAGAAAGATTCTATACAAGGAAAGATTTTCCTGAAATTCACCAAGAATAACAAACAGAATATCTTTTGGATTAAAAATCCAATGGTGAATAAAATTCACTGGATGATCTAAAAGATCATGTTGGTTACAAAACAACCAAAATCTTTCAATGGAAGATTGACTAAACAGATTGATTCTTTTCTTTCTCCTATAAATAGGAGCCAAGAAGAGAAGAGAGGGGGTCGATTTTTCTGATATTTGGAGAAATACAACAACAGAGAGGAAAAAGAGAGGAGAATTTAATTCTCAAAAGAGAAAAGAAAATTTCTTCAGAAGAGAAAAGAAACCCTAGGTGAGAAAGGGGAAAGAGATCTAAGCTCCATAAGAAAAAGAGAATTTAATTATCAAATTAAGAGTTTAACTCTTAGTTCTTCCTTTGGTTGAAGATCTGCAGAAGCAGATCTCTCCACAAGTTGAGAATTTAATTCTCATCGGGGAGATTCTGCCATGCAGATCCAAAACTTAGAGGGAGAATTGAGTTTAAGAAATTTAATTCCCCCAAATTCAGAGGAATTTAATTCCTCCAAATGAAACTAGGGTTTACCCTATATGAGAATTTAATTCTCCCAAACTCATAGGAATTTAATTCCTCCAAATAAAACTAGAGTTTAACCCTACATAAGAATTTAATTCTTCCATATACATAGAAATTTAATTCCTCAAAACAGAATTAGGGTTTAACCCTACCAAAGAATTTAATTCTCAAACAAAGGACTCACATTATCCATGCATGTAAACGTGGTCACGTGGCAACACGTGACCCTTCCTTTAATGATCAGAAAAGAATGAATGAGACATGGTCACGTGCCCCCACGTGACCCTCAAACAGATTCCTCAAAATGAGAAAGAAAAAGCTTGGAGGCAATGCCTCACGTGCTCACATGCGACCCTCAAAACAAAAAGGAACAAATCCAAGAGCTGAATCAATTTTGGGCGCCCCCACGTGTCCCCACGTGACCCCTAATAAACACTTTAATAATCAATGCATGGATACCCATCACGTGCCCACACGTGATGGACTGAAGGCCAAAAGTATTTAACACTTATCTGAATATTCTGAGAACAAAACAAATGAGGTTTGGCCCCATCTTCGGGCGCCTCACGTGACCCCACGTGACCCCTTCCTTTCTGGTGTTTAACACTATTTTGAGCATTTTGTCCCCAGTGTTTAACACTGTTTTAAATACATCGCGTGGGGACACATGACCGCCAGATGTCCTCTAGTGTTTAACACTATTTTAAAACCAGTCTTAGCCTAAATTGGCTAAGTCTTCCAGAGGCAAACTCCCCTTTGACTGAGCCTCAAATATACCCTTTTCTTCCAAAATTGGTCATCTCATATGACATGTGAGTGCTTAGCACTCAATAAAAGACAATAATATTGTCAGAACCCAGACTCATGCTTAGCATTGCTAAATAAAGTAGGACCGAGCCCAGAACAAATGTTCAACATTTTAAACTTTAGTGGACTTAGCCCAAGATGACCATAAGTCCTTAATTCGGATTTAACTGAGCCCATGTGCTCATAATCTAATTAATTGATCTTAGTCCCAAATTGGACTACAGATATTCCAATCAACTTTGGTTCAAGGGTATATCTCTTCACTCCTCTGATCTTTGTCGTTGTAATCCTTCAACGTCTTCAGAGAGGTGACGGGTCCTGACAACCACTCATTCCACGGACTGTGGGGTCCCTTTAAACCCACGGACTATGATGTCCTTAACCTCGGACTGTGGGGTCCCTTTAAAACCCACGGACTATGATGTCCTTAACCTCGGACTGTGGGGTCCCTTTAAAATCCACGGACTATGATGTCCTTAACCTAGGACTGTGGGGTCCCTTTAAACCCCACGGACTATGATGTCCTTAACTTCGGACTGTGGGGTCCACTTTAAACCCACGGACTATGACCGAGATGTCCTTAAACTACCATTGGACCACCATGTCCTTAAACTGGTAATTGACCGCAATGTCCCTAAACTAAACAATAGAGCCCAAATGCTCTTTTGTTGGATCTAAATGATCCCGTTAAGTTGATCTTAGTCTGAAATGAGACTAACGCATCCTTAACAAACGTTTAAGTTGATCTTAGTCTCAAATGAGACTAACGTATTCTTAAACCCAACCCCCAAACCCAAATATAAGAAAATACGGATTTGGACTAATCCACGTCCTACGGGTGATAACATAAATTAGTCTCCGTATACAATCTATGGGCAACCAAAAACAAAACAAACACCCACGACACGAAGTGACCATCTGGAGAAGGAGAAAGTGGTTACCGCGATGCGGTAGCGTAATTAACTGCAGGGGCTTGCGCCTGCAGGGAAAAGCGTCCCTACAATCAAAAACCCCTCGAATAAGGGGGAATCTGACGAAGTCTGCTACATCGGCCGTATCCGTTTAAACCTTCGATACGCGGTACCATAAATCAACTTGGCATCTTCGAAGAGGTGGACGGATAGCACCAATTAGCATCTGCCCTCGGAATTCAGGCTCGGACGTCCCAACGTCCCGATCGCGTCTTCCGGCGAGGAACAGATTCTGGCACGCCCGGTGGGACCTTTTCCTCTTTCCACTCCACACTTCGTGTGTCGTGTTCGCGAACAAATCGCGGTTTAATATGGTTTCCCTTGGGTTCGAGATACTAAGATTTGGTCTTGCTCCGTGCAGAAAGAAGAACATCAAATGGCTTCTAACTGTTCCAGCTGCAACTGCAACTCCCGTTCCGCCTCATCTGGAGGTGTAAATTACGGGCCCCAAGCGGCCTCCCTGTTCAAGATGCCAGTGGAGAAAGTAACTCTGGCCACCACTGGGCTATTTTTCGGGACCATACTCCCACCGATGAGCTTCAATGCCCCGCTGTTGTCGCAAGAAGCCCTAAAGAAGTTGGTCTTTGATCGACTTACCACCACTGCGGCCCCTCTCAACGGGTCGTCCAAATCCACTGCCTCAGTTTTTAACAGACTGGACCAAAGCTCCAACGGGCCCATGAAGAAGCCCGCAATACCAGAAGGTGCTATTCCGACGAGGATAGCCATCCCTGCTCTCGAAGTCATCAAAGCAGCTTCTCCTGCCAAGGAGTCGGTCTTCGCAAGACTGACTGTTCCGGCTTTCACCCCAAACAAAGTCATCAAAACTTCTCCTCCTGCGCGAAAGTCTGCTTTTGATAGGTTGGCTGTCCCCACTCAACGGACGTCGGTCTTCAAGAAGCTGATACCAGCAGCACCTGACCAGAACAGGGGGCATGACGAAGCCATCCCCATAGCTGAACCAACACCACTCGCGCGACATGATCGCCGTCGTCACTGGCTCCGAGTAAGGAAGGCTGGGGGCAGCTCTCCGTCTGGACTTACTCCACCAGCTCCAACGGTGGAAATCGATGCCGCTGTTCCAACCGGGAACAGCTTTGAACTGCTTAACAAAGTGCGCAGGAACTCTCCGACTGCAGTGCTGAAAAGATCTCCTCCACCTGTGGAGAATGCCCCAAAGGCGAAGCTGGAACAACCCCCTCAACGTCTGTCCTCTAAAGTATACAAGGTCTGGCGACAGGTTCAAGAATCGGTGATTGACCAAGACTATTCCCGCCGATCAAAGAAGATTAAAGTTTGGCAAGAGAAAAGCCATCCCGTGGTACCACAGAAGATGTCATCCGAATGGGTGCCCGCTGCAACGGCTCCTTCAATGTCAACCGCTCATAAGAGAAGGAGGCCAGAGAAAGCCCCTGTGACCGTGGCGAACCGCGGGGACGCTGAATCTAAACGCCCCAAGTCTAGGGGCATGGTAACACATACCGTTTATATGGCTTCCGGAAAAGAGGAAAGCCGTGCTTCTACTGGTCATCGACCGCTTACCCGATCGATAACAAAGGCGCAGGAGCAACAGCAGCAAAAACTTCAAGAGATGCTGACTGCAATGGCCGCACTCACTGGGCCGAAAGAAAATCCAGAGACATCAGAGCAGCGTTAGGAACAAGAAACCGATACTGATTTCCTCCGAAGAATGCTCGAGAGGAAATAAAAAAAGGCCGCGGAATAGACGGCCAACATAAAACGAATGGCTCTTTTGTTCCAAGACATGGCCGGGATGATGTTACAGCCAGAACCTCCAGCTGAAGATCCCCCGATTATCATTGAAGATGATAGAGGGGAGACATCGAACCCCCCTCCGGCTCTTTCAGCAGCCAAGGAGGAGACCATCTTCAAGGCCGCTCTGGATGATTATATTGCTCAGCAAATACGGGCTCATTAGGCGAATGAAGCGGCTGGGCAGATCGTTAAGACCGGACGACCCTATCCAGGTTGGTATGACAAAATAAGGTACCCACCGGGATATACGATCCCCAAATTCCATGTATATAAGGGAACGGGAAATCCACATCAGTACGTCGCTCAATTCAGAGCCTTGTGCGGCAACACGGGAGGTGACGACAAATTGCTACTTCGCCAGTTCGTCAGCAGCTTGTCAGAGACAGTGTTCGAATGGTACTCTGAACTCCCGAACGACTCTGTCAAGACATTTGCAGAGATGGAGCTGTTATTCACTCAAAGATTCGCAAGCGCTAGCGAGCGCACCCCGATCACAGCATTGATTAACGCCAGGGTAAAGGCAGGCGAAACGTGGGTGCAATACGCAATACGATGGCGGAATTTATGGTCGAAGTGCGAGCATCGCATCGAAGAAGCGCCTGCGGTGGGCATGTTCGTGGGCACTCTCGACCCTCAAGCGACCATTTCCCAATTTATGATGTTCTTCAAGCCGACCACCTTCCAGTCCTTGATTGATAAGTTGGCCCAAATCGACCAGATGGGTCACAGGCCTTCCTCTTCGAAGCCGGAGCCGCGGAATGAAAAAGAGAAATGGAAAGCAACCTTCGTCGCCAATGCTCAACAGCAGCCCAGTGGTCCAAAATTAACGGATCGCTTAGACGAGAGACGGCGATACTATAATGAGAAAATGAAACGCCCTTATTCGTTTCCTCGGGACAAAACGAGGAGATTGTTCGAGCTAGCGGTGCACAACATGCTCATTAATTTGCCGAGTCCAAAATTCCCATTGCAACCCGGTGAAGCTAATAATCCTAATTATTTCCCTTATCACCAAACGATAGGCCATCCGATTGAAGATTGCTTCGTCTTCAAAGGCTGGATTGAAGATCAGTACCAACAGGGCAAATTCGCCCTGTCCGAGAAGTGGAAAGTGAGCCCGCCTCAACCGCACGCTCCTAAAAGGGGAGACACACCGGGGGCATCGTGCTCTTTTGTCGAAGAAGCTCCATGGAAGGTCGTTCTTTCAGCCAAGACGAAAAGAATGCTG
This sequence comes from Agapanthus africanus, assembly GCA_030015575.1. Taxonomy (NCBI): domain Eukaryota; kingdom Viridiplantae; phylum Streptophyta; class Magnoliopsida; order Asparagales; family Amaryllidaceae; genus Agapanthus; species Agapanthus africanus. The sequence continues at coordinate 940,568,343 of CM057338.1, read as the reverse complement.
AAGGACCTCCAAACATGCCCGGCAATCAGATGGAAAAATCCATTAGAACCTGAGATCATCGAGGGAATGCTGAAACCGCGCCCAACTCCAAAAATTAGTGGTGATAGTCAAATCGCTCACATCCAGCCGTCAAATTCTTCGAAGACGAAGAAGAAGACCAAAAAGCACATGAAGCCTGGCGACAAGCGCACGGACCTGCAAAAATATATCGACGCGCTGGAAGAATATAACCAGAAGGCGCGAACCCCGGTCACACTTCAAGAGTTTCTCAGCCACGTCCTTGAATATGGAGATGATAACAATGGAGAAGACTCGTCGGACGAGCCCGAAGATTATGTAGCAAGCTGCCATGTGATCTCTCACTCGTCGATAAATGATGAAGAAGCTCCTTACACAGAGAAACTGGGGGCAGATCCTGAGCCGGAACTTCTGGGACCATCAGACGAAATGATTGATGCATTCCTGAATGAAGCCCTTCTTAAAAGCAAAGCTGATCAAGAGCGTGAGATGGCCATATTTGAAAAGGCCAAACGCCGGCGACTGGACGAAGGGGTCGAAACACTCCCACCAGATCAAAGTACATCCGCCACAAATAAAAGCAGGTTCAAGATAAGGAAACGATTCGCTAGAGCCCTGTCAAAGGGAATGAAGTTACCTTCTTTCAGTGGAAATTTTCCCTGCGGTATATGTTCATATCATAATATTGCATTATTATATTCCCCATTCTTATTCATTTTACAAATAAACAGGTGCTTTTGATCCATATCTGCTACATAGTTGCAGGTTACAGGTTCTCGGAACAAAACAGTGAAATTGATGAAAAAGATGATACAAAGTGAGACTACGACCGATAAATGGTGGAATCTTGATCGTGCCTACATTTTAAGGAACATTGAAGATTAATAGACAAGTTCACAAAGCACAAAGGCAGCACAAGGTTCAAGACTTTGACACGAAGCAACGGTAAAAGTCCACTACAATCATTCACTGTGGAGATCTGGAAGAAATCTAGAAGCCAATCCAAGAAAACAACTGAAGAAAATACAAGGAAAGATGCAACAGAAGAACACCTAGAAACAAGAGCCAACAAGCCCTCTTTTGCAACAGAAGAACATGGGTTTTGGCCGCGGATCCGCGGCCACGTGTCGCTCATGTCGGTGGGAATTTCTTTGGCGGCGCGACGGTGCGTTGACTAGTCTTCCTAGGGGTATTTTTGTAAAAGCAGATGTGCGTCGATTGTAACCCTAGTGTTTTCTATGAATCTATAAATAGAAGCCCTAAAACCTTTTTTAGGTCATACCTCTTCTTTGCCTCATTTTATATCTAAAATTCATATCTGTAAATTTCTGCAATGAATGAAGAGAGCATCAAATTAGAGTAAGTTTTCAATTCTTGCCCTAATTAATTTTATTATCTGCCCTAGGTAATTTCTTTCTTGCCCTAGCATAGATCTTTATTCTCTGCCCTAGTTAGATAGTTAAATCATGTCTTTCAATTCCCTAATGAGCGAGTAGTCTCTTCGCTTGTTAGGGTTAGATTTGGGGAAGGCTTGAGAGATGAAGATCTCTCACCCCTTTCTTGCCCATCACACGTTTTTATAGGACTCCATACATACATGCACACACCGCTCCCTACGGCACCCTATCCCACGAGGTAGCGGTGATACCGTAGTATAAAGGCCCGGTTGAGCTTGTTTTCCGTGGAGGTTAGGGTAAGGATTAAGAAAGGAAGGACAAGAACCTAGAGGAAGAAACACCGTTTCGTCCCGATGGTACTAATCCTCTTTATTAATAATTACCATAACTCCTAAAGAGATCTTAATTTGGGTATAGAAAGCGGTGAGGAAATCTTTGCATTTCCAAACTTAACCTAAACCTAACCCTAACAAGATTTAGATCTAGATAAACTTAGTTTTTAGATTTAATCAATCCGACAACAATCGGAATTAACTCGTAAAAACAATTAGAGAATACACAAAATCCCTGTGGACCGACCCGTACTCACCGGCTAGCTACCAAGCGGCGCCGTTCTTGATTGCGGTTATAAATTATTCTTTGATTAATCAGTATACATCTTGATGAAGAGGACGTACATCCTGACTTCTGTTTATATCATCAGAGGATTGCACACCCTACCGAAGAATGCATGGCCATTAAAAAATGGTGGTAAGGATATGTTGCCCACCGAAAACAGGTCCAGCGAATGAAGCGCAGGGCTCGTCGGGAACAAAGGAGCACGACTGATAAGCATAAAAGAACAGCCGGCAACTGTCACATGGTTGATAGAAGGGATCGCAAATTCTCACCTTCGGGAGCGACTCTGACGAAGAAATGACTCTCGGCCCCCTCTTCAAAGAATCCACCTCAAGAAAAGAGGAAGAACCGAAGAGCTGCGAGAACATTCAGCTGCGCAATCGCACGTTACCTGAAAAGAATCTCGGGCCCACGAACAGTGGGTCGAATAGAAAAGATAAGGAGAAAGGAAAAATCCCTGAGGACATCGCCCTAGATGATCAAGTCGTCGAAGAACTGACAGCCAAAGACCCGCCAAAGAAAAACAAGGTGAATTACAATGTTCTGGCACACTTGAGGAAGATACCCTCACAACTAAACATTCTCGATGCCCTCTTGTTATCAAAAGAAGCAAGAGATTCTCTAATTAAGGCGTTACAAGAGCCCAAACAATTCCAAGCTTTCCTCGCCGAAGAAAAGATGAAGGACAAGTTGGAAGAAGTGCACACAGCCGATGTCACCTTCAACGATGAAGATCTCCTCCTCGGGACGTGCGAGCATAACCGTCCCCTTTATGTCTCCGGATACTGTCATGATTTCAAGATTGGAAAAATCCTGGTTGACAATGGGTCCTTCGTTAACCTCCTCAATGCAAGAGTGTTAAAGGAAATCTGCATGAGCGTTCAACACCTCGTCCGGGATAAGATTACCATCTCCGGTTTTGACTCCCAGTCATCACGGACGTTCGGGTCTGTGATACTGACGCTGCGCTTTGGGCTGCTAGTCACCGACATCAAGTTTCACGTCATTGACGCTAAGACCTGCTATAACGCTTTGCTCGGCCGGCCTTGGTTACACGAGTACAACATTATCCCTTCTACACAACATCAGTGTATGAAGTATTTCAAGGATGGTCTCGAGTATACCGTGATAGGGGAGTTGAACCCATTCTCCGTGAACGAAGTCCGCAAATATGAGGATGCAAAATACTTCTTACCAGATTTTGAAGACATGGAAAGATGTCATAAACCAAAGGACAAAGCTATCACTACTATTCCGGTCTTCGGGAGTGATACCGAGGAGGAAGAAGAAATAGTTTATTCAGGGCCGCCCCAATGCAACAAGCCGGGACCATCCACCCCTATGTTGATCTTTGGCAGCGACTCGGAAGATGAAGTCAATGCCGTATCTTCCGTTCGGCCATCAATACGAGCCTTTGCTAGCAATGATCAGAGTTTGCAAATTGCCATGGTTCCACAAGAGCATTACAAAGAGCTCGACGCACTTAATACCTATAATGTACAGGAACTGCAAACATTCTACGTCCCTTCCAGGCGAAGAGATGAAAAGGCGATCCTCTTTTATCAATCCACGGAAATCAAAGTGGAGAAAGAAGTTTGGCATGGTGCTGACTCGACACTTGACAGGCTCCAGCCCATCCATTTGCCCAGATACTACACGGGCGGATTAAAAAGACTGTTGAGGCGCCAAGGCGTACCCTTCAAACAGACTGCTCGACAAGCTCAGTTTTACAACAGGATCTGGAGCGTTCCCGGAACTCAGCAAAAATTGCCCGACGGGAAAATGGAAACGATCGGGCTTGGATATATTTGATCTAAGAAACGGGAGCAAGTCCATGGCAGCTACGTCATACATGACTTCGATGAAGAAGGAGACGTTCTGTTAAAAGACGCTAGCCCTGAACCGAAACGAAGTCCCTCCATAAAAATGCCATGTCCATCGTTTGAAGAACAGATGGACAAGCTAATAAAGGAAGCAGGTCAGAGGGTCCGGGAAAACTATAGCCGCGAAATGGCCATTTACGAGAAAGCCAGGACGCAGCGCCTCCTTCAGCAGGCCATGGAGAATGACAATGCTCTTCATTGCTAACCTGTCATACAAAAGACCTGGCGCAGAGGCAAAAATAAACCAAAGAACGGAAAAAAACGTTCGACATCAGCGTAGTGGGTCTAAGAAGCCACGCGATCAAGAATCGAGCAGCCGGGATCCGCCTCTTGTAAAGAAGATAGGTCGAGAATATTCCTTTCTCCAAGACAAGACAAGGAAGATATTCGATCTTGTCATGAAACATCAGATGATGACACTCCCGGAGTCTAAGCACCCCGAGCAAGCAAACGAGATCTCTCACCCGGACTATTGCTCTATCACCGAGCAATGGGACATCCCCTCGAAAACTGCTTCACCTTCAAGAACTGGGTTGAAGACCAATATCAACAAGGCAGGTTCGCTCTATCCGACAGTTGGAGGGTAAGTCCACCATAGAAGCATGAACCGAAAGCCACGTATGCGGCGAGAGTAGAACCAGACCAACATCGGTCTTGGAAGCGATCTCGTACCTGTCACGTAATAACGCTGTCAGAAGAAGAACCCGAGAATATGGATGACCTCCCCTCATGCTTCGAAAACGAAGATGAGTTGATCTCAGAATTTCCACCAGCGCCAAAAGAGCTGGAAAATGGGATACATACTACTGCAGATGATCTCAGAAAAATCGACTTGGGAACGGCAAACGACCCACGGCCGACGTTCGTCAGTGAACTGTTGTCTGAAGAAAAGGAGGCTACGCTTAAAGACGTGCTCATGCGGTATAAAGATTTCTTTGCATGGAACTATTCGGAGATGCCGGGACTTGATCCAGAGATTGCTGTCCACAAATTGGAAATTTCTCCAGATGTCAAACCGATCAAACAAGCACCGAGAAGAATGCGGCTCGAGCTTGAGATGAGCATCAACGCCGAAGTCAAGAAGCTAATCGACTCCGGCTTCATCCAAGAGGTTTAGTATCCTGACTGGATCGCCAACATCGTCCCAGTGATGATGAAGAATGGGACAGTGCGCATCTGCGTGGACTTCCGGGATTTCAACAAAGCTTGCTCGAAGGACGACTTTCCAGTACCGGTCACTGAGCTGATGATAGATAACACATTCACTCATGAGGTTTTCTCCTTCATGGACGGATCATCAAGGTATAATCAGATAAAGATGCATCCCGAGGACCAGAAGCATACCGCTTTCTGGACCCATTTAGGCATATTCTGCTACAAGGTGATGCCTTTCGGTCTAAAGAACGCTGGTGCCACCTATCAGAGGACCATGACGAAGATTTTCGATGACCTCATACATGAAATCGTCGAATGCTATATCGACGACCTCGTAGTTAAAAGCAAATCATACGAGGAACATTTAGAGCATCTGAAGATCGTGTTTCAGCGCCTTCGAAAATACAACTTGAAGATGAACCCTCTCAAGTGCGCGTTCGGAGTTTCCTCAGGCAAGTTCTTAGGATTCGTCGTTCGACACCGAGGCATCGAGATAGACCCATCGAAGATCAAGGCGATCATGGAAATGCCTCCGCCAAGGACTCTCAAGCAACTGCGGTCTCTCCAAGGAAAGCTCGCGTATATCCGGCGATTCATAGCCAATCTTTACGGAAAGTGTCGTCCTTACAGTCACCTAATGAAGAAGGGAACCGCGTTCGTCTGGGATCGCAAATGCCAAAGCGCACTAGACGAAATAAAGCAATACTTGCAGAATCCGCCGGTGTTGACTTCTCCGGTTAAGGGAAAGTCTCTCATTCTGTATACAACCGCCCTTGAGGGTTCTCTAGACGCGCTGTGGGCATAAGAGAACGACTAATAAGGGAGCAATACGCTTAGGGATCCCCACGATTCCTAAAAAGAAATTACACTTACGAGATCCTCACGACTTGTAAGGAGAATTCCCATTTGAGACCCTCATGGCTCATAGGATTCAAAAGCCATAAGTTACAGGGATCTGAACCTGTTCTTAAGCCATCACAATCCCCAGATTGCCCTACAAGCGTCTCGATATCGACCCTTGTATACAATCCACGGGCACGAATAAACATTTCCCTAACAAAGTCCCACCAGAGACTGGGGATATGCTCATATGGTAAAAGACACTTGTAAGTCCTCTCGACTTATAAGGAGAAACCACTCTTGTAAGATCCTTACGACTTATAAGGGACCATACACTTAAGATTCCTCACGATTCTTAAGGAGAAAACGCACCTACGGGATCCTCACGACTCGTAGGGAGAAGTACCTTTATGAGACCTTTACGGCTCATGAATTCAAAAGCCTTAGTCGACAGGATCTTAACCCTGTTTACTAAGCCACCTTTGTTCGAACCGACAAAGGCAAGTGATGATTCGCTCCTGGAAATATCCCAGTTGTAGCGATGCTGATGCCTAAATCGGTATCAAATCCCAAACTCACAACAAAAAGCCAGCGAGCCACGAATGCATACGAAATAGCCGAAATGATGGGGCAACTTGCAACAAAATCAGCATGTAAAAATGTATGCATGCAAAATAGCCGAAATGATTGGGCAACTCGCAATAAAAAACAGCGAGTAAATAAAACAAATAGGCGAAATGATTGGGCAATCGCGACTTTCGCGATATAAAAGCTGAAATGATAGAGCATCGCGGAAAGAAGAATATATAAAATGAAACTTTTGGCCTACAGATGAGATCACATCGATCCCTGTATACAATCCAGGGCACAAATTAAGATGGAACCATACCTTCCCCCTAGGCTCCATCCAAAAAAGAGCCAAGTCTCGACGGTTCACAGACATCCTGGAGAATATCTCAACATTCGTCTCACTACCACAGACGCAACATCAGCAAAGTGGAACCGCAGCAATTCCCCGTTCCATGACTCGGCGGTACACAAGCAACCGAGAGTCAACCCCCGACTCGGTGAAATGTGGATAAAGTCAACAAATCCTGGTTTCGTGGAACATGGCCTATGTCAATCCTGACCCCGTGGGAAGCATCCAGAGCGAATCCTGGTTTCGTGGAACACGGCCTATGTCAATCTTGACCCCGTGGGAAACGTCCAGAGCGGAACCTGGTCCTTGTGGAACACGGATATGTCAATCCTGACCCCGTGGAAAGCGTCCAGAGCAAATCCTGGTCTCGTGGAACACGGATATGTCAATCCTGACCCTGTGGGAAGCATCCAGAGCAAATCGTGGTCTAGTAGAACACGGCTTATGTCAATCCTGACCCCGTGGGAAGCGTCCAGAGCGGATCCTGGTCCTTGCGGAACACGGCTATGTCAATTCTGACCCCGTGGAAAGCATCCAGAGCAAATCCTGGTCTCGTGGAACACGGCCTATGTCAATCCTGACCCCGTGGGAAGCGTCCAGAGCGGAATCTGGTCCTTGCGGAACACGACTATGTCAATCCTGACCCCGTGGGAAGCGTCCAGAGCAAATCCTGGTCCTAGTGGAACACGGCTTATGTCAATCCTGACCCCGTGGGAAGCGTCCAGAGCGGAGCCTGGTCCTTGCGGAACACGGCTATGTCAATCTTGACCCCGTGGGAAGCGTCCAGAGCAAATCCTGGTCTCGTGGAACACGGCTTATGTCAATCCTGACCCCGTGGAAAACATCCAGAGCGGATCCTGCCTTGCGGAACACGGCTATGTCCCCGTAGGAAGCATTCAGAGAAAATCCTCATTTCGTGGAACACGGCTTATGTCAATCCTGACCCCATGGAAAGCGCCCAAAGCGGATCCTAGTCCTTGCGGAACACGGCTATGTCCCCGTGGGAAGCATCCAGAGCAAATCCTGGTTTTGTGGAACACGGCTTATGTCAATCCTGACCTCGTGGGAAGCATCCAGAGCAAATCCTGATTTTGTGGAACACGGCTTATGTCAATCCTGACCCCATGGAAAACGTACAGAGCGGAGCCTGCTCCTCGCAGAACACGGCTTATGTCAATTATGACCCCGTGGGAAGCATCCAGAGCAAATTCTGGTTTCGTGGAACACGGCTTATGTCAATCCTGACCCCATGGAAAGCGTCCAGAGCGGATCCTGGTCCTTGCGGAACACGGCTATGTTCCCGTAGGAAGCATCCAGAGCAAATCCTGGTTTCGTAAAACACGGATTATGTCAATCCTGACCCCGTGGAAAGCGTCCAGAGCGGATCCTGGTCCTTGCAGAACATGGCTATGTTCCCGTGGGAAGCATCCAGAGCAAATCTTGGTTTCGTGGAACACGGCTTATGTCAATTCTGACCCCGTGGAAAACGTCCAGAGCGGAGCTTGGTCCTTGCAGAACACGGCTATGTCCCTGTGGGAAGCATCCAGAGCAAATCTTGGTTTCATGGAACACGGCTTATGTCAATTCTGACCCCATGGAAAACGTCCAGAGCGGAGCTTGGTCCTTGCAGAACACGGCTTATGTCAATTCTGACCCCATGGAAAGCATCCAGAGTAAATCCTGGTTTCGTGGAACACGGCCTATATCAATTCTGACCCCGTGGGAAGCATCCAGAGCAAATCCTGGGTTCGTGGAACACGGCCTATGTCAATCCTGAGCCCGTGGGAAACGTCCAGAGCGGATTCTGGTCCTAGTGGAACACGGCTTATGTCAATCCTGACCCCGTGTGAAGCGTCCAGAGCGGAGCCTGGTCCTCGCAGAACACGGCTATGTCAATCCTGACCCCATGGGAAGCATCCAGAGCAAATCCTGGTCTCGTGGAACACGGCTTATGTCAATCCTGACCCCGTGGAAAGCGCCCAGAGCAGATCCTGGTCCTTGCGGAACACGGCTATGTCCCCGTGGGAAGCATCCAGAGCAAATCCTGGTTTCGTGGAACACGGCTTATGTCAATCTTGACCCCGTGGAAAACGTCCAGAGCGGAGCCTGGTCCTCGCAGAACACGGCTTATGTCAATTCCGACCCCGTGGGAAGCATCCAGAGCAAATCCTGGTTTCGTGGAACACGACTTATGTCAATCCTGACCCCGTGGAAAGCGTCCAGAGTGGATCCTGGTCCTTACGGAATACGGCTATGTCCCCGTGGTAAGCATCCAGAGCAAATCCTGGTTTCGTGGAACACGACTTATGTCAATTCTGACCCTGTGGAAAACGTCCAGAGTGGAGCCCGATCCTTGCAGAACACGGCTTATGTCAATTCTGACCTCATGGGAAGCATCCAGAGCAAATCCTGGTTTCGTGGAACACGGCCTATGTCAATCCTGACCCCGTGGGAAGCATCCAGAGCGGATCCTGGTCCTTCCGGAACACGTCTATGTCAATCCTGACCCCGTGGGAAGCATCCAGAGTGGAGCCTGGTCCTTACGGAACACGGCTATGTCAATCCTGACCCCGTAGGAAGCGTCCAGAGCAAATCTTGGTCTCATAGAACACGGCTAAAAGTTAATCCTGACCCCTGATTCCGTGAAATGCGGATAATGTCAACCTCATCCATCACTTGCGGGTCCTTACGACTCGTAAGGGAGAAAACTCTTTTGTGAGATCCTTACGACCCTCAAGAGAAAACACACTTAGGAATCCTCACGATTCTTAAGGAGAAATTACACCTACGGGATCCTCTCGACCTGTAGGGGAGAAAATTCTTTATGAGACCCTCACGGCTCATAAAGTTGAAAAGTCTTAGGAGGCAGATCCTAACCCTATCTCCCAAGCCATCGTTGCTTCGCAGAAAGGTCAAGGTAGATTTTCTACGGGCCACACTCTCCGACAAGAAAAGAAATAATCACTTACGAGCCCTTTCGACTTGTAAGGAAGAAAATTCTCATGTGAGATCCTTACGACTCTTGAGAGAAAACGCACTTAGGAATCCTTACGATTCTTAAGGAGAAATTACACTTACGAGATCCTCACGACTCGTAAGGAGAAATACCTTTATGGGACCCTCACGACTCATAAAGTTGGAAAGCCTTAGGAGGCAGATCTGAACCTGACTCCTAAGCCATCGCTGTCCTACAAGGAAATCGAAATAGATTATCCACAAGATGCATTTACTAAAAGGGACACACCGTCATGAAGCAAAATATGTCTTTTATTCATGAATCAAAATGAATACAAAGTACAATTTATAAAAGAATCAGAAAGAATAAGAAAAAATACTCTCATTCAGGAGTATGTACAAAAGAAGAGAAAAAAAGAAAGATACAATTCTTCAAGCCGGCGGACGATTTAGTAGATTTTCCAGTTCACCCTTTTTCCGCTGGGCCTCGGCTTCATGATTTATTATCGTTAAGAGACGGGCCTCCGCTTGAGCCTGTTGGGCCTGGTACGAGGCAAGCCGACTTTCAAGCTCCTTTTCGGTAACTTTATGAGCTTCGACCGTTTCACGGGTGAAAATGACAGCTTAATCAATGGCTACCACCTCCTTGATAGCTTCTTGAAGCACCCGCCAAAGTTCATATGTCTGAGTGGTCTTGGCCGTAAGATTAGCTTGAAGCTCCCTCGGCGCTTTGGAAGCCAGCTCCCTCTCTGAAAACCTTCGGCTGAGCCTCTTCTCGCACGACAGCATGTTCGCAGCGCACCGCTCAATCATCCCCCGTAAGCTTGCCTTTGCGGCCACAACCTCTGAAGGAAGGCGTGTACATTCAAGACTATGCAAGCAAGCTTTCACCTGACGACATAACTCAACCCAGACTTGCACCAATGTTTCATTATGATAAGTAGCAAGAAAGGGAAGAGAACCGTTGGCTTCAGCAGCAAATGCTTCGGCCGTGATCAAACTGCCAGCGCGAAGGTCTTCAATTAAAGCAGACAAAGAGCGAAGGCTTAACTTTGCCATCCGTTCAGAGGCACGCAGAGCATAGGGGCCGGGTGGCATGACGATGCGAGATTCCAACGCGGTAAGAACTGACAAAGCTGTTAAGATTCATAAACAGAGATCAGCGAGACTTGCAAGCAAGGAGAAGATGGAACAACGCCGAAACTTCACTTACCCACGGTCATGCAAGAAGGGTCTGAAGGATCCCTAGGCCCGTCAAGAATCTCAACTTCATCATCGGCCTCCAGAACTGCAAAAGGCATCAGTATTATTATAAGAGATAATAATAATGCCGTGAGAAGAAAGCAAATGACGCTAACCTTGCCTGGAAGAGAGAACGATGCGTTGAGGGGATATTGCCTGCTGAGCGGCCATCTCTAGCAGACGTTGAAAAGATCTCCGGGGAGACAGATCAGCAATAGACGCCGCCAACCCGTGCAATTCTGAAAAGACAGAAAAGTTCAGATAATGGAGAGATTATTAAAATAAAATATAGAGGGCTACCTTCGATGCTCCTTCCACCCTGGACTGGAGGAATAGCAGCTTCGGCAGCCTCCTCCGTGCCCCCAGGCACATCATCGAGGATGTGGGCCGGTGTAATAACTTCTGGTTGAGGAGCAGTTGCCATCGCTGCAGGCTCCAATGGAAGTACGGTGGCCTCGACTACCTGCCCCACAGCCTTCAGGCCGTCCCCAGAAAGATCCATTGATTCCGCGGTCAATGAAGATGCCTTTTTCCGGAAGGGCAAGCACCAGAGGAACAGAAATCACCGATGGGAGCTCCATGGCAGGAACAACAGTTGTATCGACCCCCTCCACACTTACTAGTGTCTCATTGGGGATATTTATGGAGTCCATAGTCAAGGCGCGACTCGAACTCAGATCCTCTGCCGTCGCCGAAGTCCCTGCAAAGTTTTCACGAGGATAAGGATATATATATATATATATATATATATAAACAGTGCAAAATATTACAAAATATATATGAGTATACCAATGCGCAAAGGAGCCTCTAGTATGGCTTGTTCAAGCCGGCGTTCCTTCCTGAGGAGGTATGCTCACCGGGGTTCGAGGGTAGACTCGTGGCCACTGGTCCACAACGAAAGCGCATCTTCAGCGTCGGCCGAGATGGGCTGCTTAAGGGCCCTCTCACCTCCCTCTTCCAGAGGACCTATAAATATCCACCAAATCGATGGAGGATCTTCATAAAAGATGACGGCAGGATAAGGCCTTTTCGGGATCCTTACATTCTCCGATTCATCCTGGGAGTTTCTTATAGCTTCAGCCAATTGTGCGGCTTCCTCGGCAGATGAACCCGGGAAAAGTAGATCACCATCCGATTCTTGCATGACTAGTGGTTCGTCTTGAAGGATAGGCTCTGACTCCACTAAAAAGTCAAGCAGATTGGTGACCGTCTTCTTTCACCTCTTGGACCCAGAACTTACTGCAGATGACGATCACCTCTTTTCCCTTGGGGCTTTAGTGCGACGTTGACCCACTTCGCCTTCAATATCCTCACTCGGCGGTGCTACTGACGACGACACCGCCATTGCTGACGCCGCAGCTGATGATACTGCTACTGGCGCCCTATTGGTCCTTGATTGAGCTCTAGTTCGCGTCAGCATACCGGCTGTGGGAGTCAGATCCACTTCCGCCGCCTCCGGAATAAGCACGATACCGGCATCTCTCAGGGGAGAGCGAACCACAGCACGCGGTCACGGCGGAACTCCCGTGGCCTGGATCGGAGTGGGAGCTCTATATCCGAGGAGCATCCTCCTCTCCTAGGCAATAATGGGACTGACTCGGTGGAGGTACCAGCCCGTGAAAGACACCACACATCGAGGAATAAGTCAGCTTCAGGAATCATGAAGCGAGAGCCAGCGTTCAACCGCATGAAGTGATGAGCGGCGTCACGAACAACTTCTGACGACGGGATGGGCTCCACTGTAAATGCCTCAAAAGGGACACCTTGGTCATATCCCAGTTGCCGAGCAAAGAGGTGTGGGTTGTACCGCATAAAAAGGGCCGCACCATTTTGACGAAATACCAAATAATCCGGTCTGATTGAATATAAGTGCGCGGCTTCCTTGGGCTTCAGGGAGGGTACTCCCTCTTTCGACGAGTCATAAAGCTGTTGAATCGGTCCTGAAGGAGCAGAGAGGACTCGATCGTTGAATACCATCCCGCCCGTATTGGCATAGGGATTGATCAGCACACGAATAGCTCCGGACTGAGTCGGGTCAGGAGCAGAAGCGTCCACCAACCTCATGGGCTGCGGAAAAGTGTAGGCATCATAAAAGCGGGGTCTCTGATGCGCTGGGAATCCCCTAGCACGTGTATATCAATCCATGACGTGAAGTAGTGAAAAGAGAAACTCACTACGTTCACGCCTGGGGTTGAGGTATTGGCTGCAGCGCTTAGCCCATGATATAGATGCGCTAGCCCCGCAATGCCCACGGCTAGTCGTGTCCCTCCAGCGATGCGATGAGCAGGGTAAATGACTGAAGCTCTCATGAATCGACGGTGCGTTGGAATGACGAACCAGCTGAGCCAGACGCTGATAAAACCCATGAAGAAAGTCTCTTCGTCTATGCCCGGAGCCGCGATCGACTCGAAAGGTACGGCCGACGGGATTGGAATGTAGAACCGCGACAAATCCTCTTCTTTAGACGGGAGCTTATTTAAACAGAACCCAAAAGGATCGTTGATACTCGCAAACTTCGGAGCAGTCTTTGATAGAACGTCTCCGCGAAGGAAGCATGCGATAAAGCTTTTGAAAGTGATGCCCTTCTCCTCTGACTCTGTGAATAGCTTCTAAAAAATTCCCAGAGTCTTGATTAGACTTGGGTGCTTGTGGCGGATAGCATTTTCAGTCGACAGGCCGTCAAGCATAGCAGGCTCAGTTTCGAAGACATACTCATCAGGAGGCAGCAGTTCTTCATAGAGCGTCCCCCTGATCGGCAGTCCCGAGATCTCATGAAACTCTTCCAGAGAAATTGAAACTTCACGGTCCCCTAGAAAGAAGGTGTTGGTAGGAAGATTCCATTGGTTTAAGAAAGCCTTAACCCACCAGACATGGGGGGACTGATAATGGAAGAGGGATGCATACACCGCCTGATAGAGTCCGACCCTCTGTAGTTGCGCACGATGGGTGAGCAAGATATAACGAGCCCAGAGAAGGTAGCCCGTGAGATGTCGAGGAGTAAGCCCTATTTTATAAACCAGTCCCCATGGCTGGGCCTCGCCTTGGCAAATGTGACGCCTTAAGATGTCTATAGCTGGCACAAGGTGGTTTGGAATCCCAGTTGTTGACGGCTCGAGTTGTCCCGTAGGGGTCCAGTTCAACATCTCTACAGCAAAAGCAATCCGTGGACGCTCTATCGGCAGAAAAGGGTAGGTAGGCTCTGTCGGTATCTCGCAAAGGAAGCTGCGGCGACCGCGGATGATATGACCATACCAGGTCCCCCATAAAAGTATATTGGTGCAATTAGGGTCGTGAGCTCTAATCATCGCCATCACCTTTTCATCGGACGGTGACTGAGGAAAGGCAGCCTCCGAGCGGGTGAAAGGAAAGTACGGAAGAGAAGCCATTACTCCTGAAACAAAGAAAAGGAAACTGTTAAGTGAAGCCAACACGTGTATATATTCATATATATATATATATTTATATATATATATATATATATATAAAAGACAGTGGAAGAAAACGCCAAACAACTTATTTTATGGGACCATTGGTTACAAAACACAAGGGCCCCACAAAATCAAGATGGCGGCTTACTAATGATGAGGCAGGGTAATCATTATGAGAACAAAAGGAAGATTCCCAATAAATGAACAGTGGATTTCAAACAACTCTACACATTCCCCAAGGAGAACTCCCACTGCAGACTTTATGCAAATCATGAAGGATCTCTCTAGAAACTTTTTGCAAAGCACAACTCAGGGCAAGAAAGTCCCAAGAAGTTCTCTGTGAAGAACTGAGTTCTTTAGAGGAATTAAATTCCTTTTGAACAGAGGAGTTAAACTCCCAGAAAAACATTTTCAGAGCTAAAGACTCTTTGGAATGGAATTAAATTCCAAAAGACAATTATCACCATTGATCTCTGAGATCAGAGAAACCCTAACAAAAGGAGTTTATCATTTAAGATTGGACATTACTTTTTTTAAAGAACTTGGAAAAGATGGGTTCTTGTCAAAGGAAAAAACCCTTGGTATGGATTTAAAATCCAAGAGAAAATTTCTACAAGGAGTTCCTCGGCCGTTCAAGATCATTACCTGAAAAAGGAGATCTTTTGTTGACAGAGTTAAACTCTGGAAATTTTTGAAAACAGAGAACTAAGCTCTGGGAAAGAGAATTAAATTCTCAAAGGAAAATGAATAAGGAAGAAGATGAAAGAGTGGAGGCGCATTTGAAGAGACCCCTGCATTTATAGGATGTGATGGGAAACAGTTCATCTTCCCCTTTCCCTAGGCAGATCCAACGGCTACAAAAGATGACAATGTTGCACTCACGTGCAAACATGTGAGAACAACGCTGTGGGGGCATTTGTTCCCTGATAAAATATCAGGAAAACCCCCAATGGGGTATCACGCGCTCACACGTGATCGAGGGTCACGTGCTGACACGTGATGGTTTCCTGGGGACCCTGCTATAATAGAATTGAATTCTAATCAATAGGAGTCATGTGCCCACACGTGATGGGCCTTTAAACCCACTGAAAGGGATTAAAAGATATAATAAAACAGCAAGGAATACCCCAACGGGGCATCACGTGCCCACACATGACCAGAGGTCACGTGCAGACATGTGATGGGTTCCTAAGCTCTCTGATTAATAGAATTAAATTCTAATCAAATAATAAATCAGTGGAGTCACGTTTCCATACGTGATGGACCTTCAAACCCACTAAAAGGAATTAAAAAGCATAATAAAACAGTAAGGAAAGATCCCAATGGGGTATCACGTGTCTACACGTGACCAAAGGTCACGTGCTGACACGTGATGGTTCCTTAGTTCTTTGAAAACGGCATAATTAAATTCTGGTTAAAATGCTTAATCAGGAGAGTCACGTGTCAGCACGTGACCCGTGCCTAAGTTCTTCAATTAATAGAATTAAATTCTATTTTAATGATCAAACAATGGGATCACGTGCCAACGCGTGATAGGCTTTTAAGCCTTCTGAACTAATAAAATTAAATTCTAATTAAGGGAAATAAAAAACCTTAATATTTTCCTAGTTCTTTCCAAACAGAAGGATTATGCTCTGTAAAATGGGACACCATTGGATTAAAAATCCAATGGTGATTAAAAATCACCAACTTATAGAAAGATTATATACAAGGAAAGATTTTCCTGAAATTCACCAAGAATAACAAACAGAATATCTTTTGGATTAAAAATCCAATGGTGAATAAAATTCACTGGATGATCTAAAAGATCATGTTGGTTACAAAAACAACCAAAATCTTTCAATGGAAGATTGACTAAACAGATTGATTCTTTTCTTTCTTCTATAAATAGGAGCCAAGAAGAGAAGAGAGGGGATCGATTTTTCTGATATTTGGAGAAATACAACAACAGAGAGGAAAAAGAGAGGAGAATTTAATTCTCAAAAGAGAAAAGAAAATTTCTTCAGAAAAGAAAAGAAACCCTAGGTGAGAAAGGGGAAAGAGATCTAAGCTCCATAAGAAAAAGAGAATTTAATTCTCAAATTAAGAGTTTAACTCTTAGTTCTTCTTTTGGTTGAAGATCTGCAGAAGCAGATCTCCCCACAAGTTGAGAATTTAATTCTCATCGGGGAGATTCTACCATGCAGATCCAAAACTTAGAGGGAGAATTGAGTTTAAGGAATTTAATTCCCACAAATTCATAGGAATTTAATTCCTCCAAATGAAACTAGGGTTTAACCCTATATGAGAATTTAATTCTCCAAAACTTATAGGAATTTAATTCCTCCAAATAAAACTAGGATTTAACCCTACAGAAGAATTTAATTATTCCATATACATAGGAATTTAATTCCTCAAAATAGAATTAGGGTTTAACCCTACCAAAGAATTTAATTCTCAAACAAAGGACTCAAATTATCCATGCATGTAAGCGTGGTCATGTGGCAACACGTGACCCTTCCTTTAATGATTAGAAAAGAATGAATGAGACATGGTCACGTGCCCCCACGTGACCCTCAAACAGATTCTTCAATATGAGAAAGAAAAAGCTTGGAGGCAATGCCTCACGTGCTCACATGTGACCCTCAAAACAAAAAGGAACAAATCCAAGAGCAGAATCAATTTTGGGCGCCCTCACGTGTCCCCACGTGACCCCTAATAAACACTTTAATAATCAATGCATGGATACCCATCACGTGCCCACGCGTGATGGCCTGAAGACCAAAAGTATTTAACACTTATCTGAATATTCTGAGAACAAAACAAAGGAGGTTTGGCCCCATCTTCGGGCGCCTCACGTGACCCCACGTGACCCCTTCCTTTCTGGTGTTTAACACTATTTTGAGCATTTTGTCCCCAGCATTTAACACTGTTTTAAATACATCACGTGGGGACACGTGACCGCCAGATGTCCTCTAGTGTTTAAAACTATTTTAAAACCAGTTTTAGCTCAAATTGGCTCAGTCTTCCAGAGGCAGACTCCCTTTTGACTGAGCCTCAAATATACCCTTTTCTTCCAAAATTGGTCATCTCATATGACATGTGAGTGCTTAGCACTCAGTAAAAGACAATAATATTGTCAGAACCCAGACTCATGCTTAGTATTGCTAAATAAAGTGGGACTGAGCCCAGAACAAATGTTCAACATTTTAAACTTAAGTGGACTTAGCCCAAGATGGCCATAAGTCCTTAATTCGGATTTAACTGAGCCCATGTGCTCATAATCTAATTAGTTGATCTTAATCATAAATTGGACTACAGATATTCCAATCAATTTTTGTTCAAGGGTACATCTCTTCACTCCTCTAATATTTGTCGTTGTAATCCTTTAACGTCTTCAGAGAGGTGACGAGTCTTGACAACCACTCATTCCACGGACTGTGGGGTCCCTTTAAACCCACAGATTATGATGTCCTTAACCTCGGACTGTGGGGTCCTTTTAAAACCCACGAACTATGATGTCCTTAACCTCGGACTGTGGGGTCCCTTTAAAACCCACATACTATGATGTCCTTAACCTCGGACTGTGGGGTCCCTTTAAACCCACAGACTATGATGTCCTTAACTTCGGACTGTGGGGTCCACTTTAAACCCACAGACTATGATCGAGATGTCCTTAAACTACCATTGGACCACCATGTCCTTAAACTGGTAATTGACAACAATGTCCCTAAACTAAACAATAGAGCCCAAATGCTCTTTTGTTGGATCTAAATGATCCCGTTAAGTTGATCTTAGTCTGAAATGAGACTAACGTATCCTTAACAAACGTTTAAGTTGATCTTAGTCTCAAATGAGACTAACGTATCCTTAAACCCAACCCCCAAACCCAAATCTAAGAAAATACGGATTTGGACTAATCCACGTCCTACGGGCGACAACATAAATTAGTCTCCGTATACAATCCACGGGCAACCAAAAACAAAACAAACACCCACGATACGAAGTGGCCATCTGGAGAAGGAGAAAATGGCTACCGCGATGCGGTAGCGTAATTAACTGCAGGGGTTTGCGCCTGCAGGGAAGAGTGTCCCCACAATCAAAAACCCCTCAAATGAGGGGGAATCTGACGAAGTCTGCTACATCGGCCGCATCCATTTAAACCTTCGATACGCGGTGCCATAAATCAACTTCGCATCTTCGGAGAGGTGGACGGATAGCACCAATTAGCATCTGCCCTCGGAATTCAGGCTCGGACGTCCCAACGTCCCGGTCGTGTCTTCCGGCGGGGAACACGCGCCATGTGCTCCTCACGTGGGCGCTGAGGGAACACAAAGTGTTCTTTAAATAAAGCCCCAGAGCCATAAAGAGTGATCAACACTCAAATTAATGCTCAGCATTATTGAACAACAGAGGCTAAGCTCAAACAAATGTTCAACACCCAAATAAATGTTCAACATTTCACTTAAACTGAGTGGGTCGAGCCCAAGTTGGCCATATGTCCCTAACTCAGACTAACTGAGCCCATGTGCTCCCCAATTGATCCTAGTCCTAAACTGGACTACAAATCTCCCAACCAACATTGGTTCAAGAGTACATCTCTTCACTCCTCTGATATGTGTCATTGTAATCCTTCAAAGTCTTCAGAGAGGTGACGGGTCCCGACAACCGGACATTCTATGGACTGTGAGGTCCTTAAACTCATGGACTATGATGTCCTTAAACTTTACGGACTGTGGGGTCTTTAAACTCATGGACTGTGATGTCCTTAAACTTTACGGACTATGAGGTCCTTACACTCATGGACTATGACGTCCTTAAACTTTATAGACTATGATGTCTCTAAACTACCACAGACTATGATGTCCTTAAACCTATGGACAGCAATATCCCTAAACTAAAACAACAGAGCCCACAAGCTCTTTTGTTGGATCTAAATGATCCCCAAAACCCTGTTGAGTAGATCTTAGTCTGAAATTAGACTAACGTATCCTTAACAAACGTTTAAGTTGATCTTAGTCTCAAACGAGATTAACGATCCTTGAACCCAACCCAAACCCAAATCTAAGAGAATACGGATTTGGACTAATCCACGCCCTATGGGCGACAACATAAATTAGTCTCCGTATACAATCCACGGGCAACCAAAAATAAAACAAACAAACACGACACGAAGTGAATATCTGGAGAAGGAGAAAGTGGTTATCGCGATGCGGTAGCGTAATTAACTGCAGGGGCTTGCGCCTATAGGGAAGAGCGTCCCCACAATCAAAAACCCCTCACAATGAGAGGGGATCTGACGAAGTTTGCTACATCGGCCGCATCTGTCTAAACCTTCGATATATGGTGCCATAAATCAACTTGGCATCTTCGGAGAGGTGGACAGATAAAACCAAAAAGCATCTGCCCCCAGATTCAGGCAAGACATTCATGTCTTCTCGATCTCCGACGGTAAACAGATTCTGGCATGCCCGGTGGGACCTTTTCCTCTTTCCACTCCACACTTCGTGTGTCGTGTTTCGCGAACGAATCGCGGTTTGCTATGGTTGCCCCTGGATTCAAGGTACTAAGATTTGGTGTCTTGCTCTGTACAGAAAACATAAAATCAATGGCTTTCAACTGCACCAACTGCAACAACTGCAACAACTCCCACTCCGTCCTTGCTGGAGGAGTGACTGACGGGCCTCAAGCGGCATCTGTTTTCAAGATGCCGGTGGAACAGGTGACGCAAGCCACCACTGGGCTGTTCTTTAGGTCCATGCTCCCACTAATGAGCTTCAACGCCCCACTGCCATCGCAAGAAGCTCCGAAGAAGTCGGTTTTTGATCGGCTCACAACTACCGCGGCCCCTCTCAACGGGTCACCCAAATCCAACGCTTCAGTCTTTAACAGACTGGGCCAAAACTCCAATGGACCTGTGAAGAAGCCTGCAATACCAGAAAGGGTTATCCCGAAGCGGATAGACATTCTTGCTCCTGAAGTCGCCAAAGCGGCTTCTCCCGCAAAGGGGACGGTCTTCGCTAGACTGTCCGCTCAAACTCCCGCTCCAGGCGAAGTCACCGAGACTGCTCCCCCTGCTCGAAAGTCTGCCTTCGACAGGTTGGCCATCCCCTCTCAGCGGACATCCATTTTCAATAGACTGGCGCCAATAACAGCCCTTGACCAGAGCGGGGGCATGATGAAGCCACCCCTATAGCTGAGCCAATACCGTCTGCAAGGCATGCTCGACGTCGCTACTGGCGCCGAGTAAGTAAAGCTGGGGGCAGTTTCCCCTCTGGATTGACTCCACCAGCTCCGATGGTGGAAATTGACGCTGCTGTTCCAACTGGGAACAACTTTGAACCACTTAGGATGGTGCGTAAAAACTTTCCAACTGCTGTATTGAAAAGATCTCCTCCACCAGTGGAGAGCGCTACAAAGGCAAAGCTGGAGCAGCCCCCTCAGCGGCTGTCCTCCAAAATTCAAAAGGTCTGGCGACAGGTCCAAGACTCCGTGATTGATCAAGATTACCCCCGCCGACAGAAAAAGATGAAAGTTCGGCAAGAATAGGACCACCCTGTCAAGCCACAGAAGGTGCCATCTACTTGGGTGCCCGTTGTAACGGCCCCCTCAACTTCGACCGCCCACAAAAGAAGAAGGCCGTAGAAAATCCCCGTGTCTGCGACGAATCGTAAGGGCACTGAACCCAAACGCCCCAAGTCTGGGGGATGGTGGTGCATACTATTTATATGGCTTCCGAAAAAGAGGAAAGCCATACTTCTACGGGTCACCGACTGCTCACCCGATCAGTAACAAAGGCTCGGGAGCAACAACAGCAAAAGCTCCAAGAGATGCTGACAACCATGGCCGCGCTCACTGGGCCAAAAGAAAGCCCAGAAATATCATTGGAACAGCGTCGAGAACAGGAAACTGATGCCGAATTCCTCCGAAGAATGCTCGAGAGGAAAGAAAAAGAGGCCGCGGAACAAGCGGCCAACATAAAACAAATGGCGCTTTTATTCCAAGATATGGTCAGGATGATGATACAGCCGGATCCTCCAGCTGAAGACCCCCCGATTATCCTTGAAGACGACAGAGGGGAGACATCGAACCCTCTTCCGGTTCTATCAGCAGCCAAAGAGGAGACGATCTCCAAATCCGCGTTGGATGACTATATCGCTCAACAGATACGAGCTCATCAGGCGAGCGAAGCGGACGGCCAAATTGTTAAGACTGGACGACCCTATCCGGGTTGGTAAGACCAAATAAAGTACCCTCCGGGATATATGATCCCTAAATTCCATGTATATAAGGGGACGGGGAATCTACACCAGCACTTTTCTCAATTCAGAGCCTTGTGTGGTAATACTGGGGGTGACGACAAACTGCTGCTTTGCCAGTTTGTTGGCAGCTTGTCGGAGACAGCGTTTGAATGGTATTCTGAACTCCCGAATGACTCCGTTAAGACATTTTCAGAAATGGAGTTGCTGTTTACCCAGCATTTCGCAAGCGCTAGCGAACACACCCCGATCACGGCGTTGATCAATGCCAGGGTGAAGCCGGGAGAAACATAGGTTCAGTATGCAATACGATGGCGGAACCTATGGTCGAAATGTGAACAGCGCATAGAGGAAGCTCCTGCAGTGGGCATGTTTGTGGGAACCCTCGATCCACAAGCGACCATATCTCAGTTCATGATGTTCTTCAAGCCGACTACTTTTCAGGCCTTGATTGACAAGCTGGCCCAAATGGACCAGATGGGCCACAGGCCTTTCTCTTCGAAGTCGGAGCCGCGGAGTGAAAAGGGGAAAGGGAAAGAGACCTTCGTCGCCAATGCTCAGCAACAGCCGACTGGTCCAAAACCAGCTGATCGCCAAAGTGATAGACAGCGATTCCTCAACGAAAAGTTAAGACGTCCTTACTCGTTTCCGCGAGAGAAAACAAAGAGACTGTTCGAACTGGAGATACACAACAGGCTCATCAATCTGCCGTATCCGAGACGTCCATTGCAGCCCGGTGATGTCAACAATCCCAATTATTGCCCCTATCACCGAGTAGTAGGCTATCCAATCGAAGATTGATTCATCTTCAAAGGCTGGATTGAGGATCAATACCAACATGGCAAATTCGCACTGTCCGAGAATTGGAAAGTAAGCCCGCCCCAACCACACGCTCCGAAAAAGATGGACACGCTGGAGGCATCATGCGCATTTATAGAAGAAGCTCCATGGGAGGTCGCTCTTTCGTCCAAAACAAAACGAATGCTGAAGGATCTCCAAACATGCCCGACGATCAGATGGAAAAGTCCGCTGGAACCCGAAGTCATCGAGGGAATGCTGAAACCGCGCCCGACACCAAAAATTAGTGGTGATAGTCAAAGCATCCATACCCAGCCGTCAAAGTCATCGAAAAAGAAGAAGAAAACCAAAAAACCCGTGAAGCCTAATGACAACCGCACGGACCTGCAAAAACATATTGACGCGCTGGAGGAATACAACCAGAAGGCATGATTCCCGATCACACTTCAAGAGTTTCTCAACAATATCTTTGAGAGCGGAGATAACGATAGTAACGATGGAGATGAATCGTTAGATGAACCTGAGAACTATGTGGCAAGCTGCCACGTGATCTCTCACTCGTCAATAGATGATGAAGAAGCTCCTGATGCAGAGAAACCGGGGGAAGATCCTGAACCGGAACTCCTAGAACCGTCAGACGAGATGATTGACATGCTGCTAAACAAAGCCCGTCAAAATAGCAAGGATGATCAAGAACGCGAAATGGCCATATTCGAAAAAGCCAAACGTCGGCGGCTGGACGAAAGCGTTGGAGCACTCCAACCAGATGGAGGCATGCCTACGGTAGATAAAAGCAGGCTTAAAGCAAGGAAACGATTCGTTAAAGCCGTGTCGATGGGAATGAAGCTACCATCCTCTAAAGGAAACACTCCTGGCGGGATACACCTCGACGAAGCGGATGTACATCCTAGCTACTGTTTATACCATCAAAAGATTATGCACCCTACCAAAGAGTGCAACGTCTTTAAAAACTGGTGGCAAGGATATGTTGCCCACCGACAACACGTCAGGTGATTGAAGCGTAAGATTCGTTGGGAACAGAGAAGCACGACATATGAGCGTAAGAGAATTGTCGGCAACTGTCACATGATTGACGTCGGGGGATCGTAGGTTCTCACCTTTGGGAGAGACTCCGATGAAGAAATAGCCATCAGCCCTCTCTTCAATGAATCCATCTCCGAAACAGAGGAGATAAAGACCTGCGAGAACATTCAGCTACGTAATCGCACGTTGCCAAAAAAGAATCTCGGACCCACAAACAAGGGATCGAACAAAAAAGATAAGGGAAAAGAAAAGGTCCCTGAAGATATCGCCCTCAATGACCAAGTCGTCGAAGAGCTTGCAGCCAAGGACCCGTCCAAGAAAAACAAGGTGGATTACAATGTCCTGGCACACCTGAGGAAGATACCCTCGCAACTAAGCATTCTCGATGCCCTTCTGCTATCTAAAGAGGCGAGAGATTCTCTGATCAATGCACTACAAGAACCCGAACAGTTTCAAGCTTTCCTTGCCGAAGAAAAGATGAAGGACGAGCTGGAAGAAGCGCACACTGCTGACGTCACTTTCAGCGATGAAGACCTCATCCTCGGGACGTGCGAGCACAACTGTCCCCTGTATGTCAACGGATACTGTCATGACATCAAAATAGGCAAGATCCTGGTCGACAATGGGTCCTCCGTCAACCTTCTCAATGTAAGAATCGGTTCTCCGCTGGAAGACGCGGCCGGGACGTCGGGACGTCGGGACGTCGGGGCATGAATTTCAAGGGCAAATGCTATTTGGTGCTATCCGTCCGCCTCTCCGAAGATGCCAAGTTGATTTATGACATCATGTATCGAAGGTTTAAATGGATGCGACCGATGTAGCAGACTTCGTCAGATTCCCCCTCGTTGAGGGGTTTTTGATTGTGGGGACGCTCTTCCCTGCAGGCGCAAGCCCCTGCAGTTAATTACGCTACCGCATCGTGGTAACCACTTTCTCCTTCTCTAGATAGTCACTTCGTGTCGTGGGTGTTTGTTTTGCTTTTGGTTGCCCGTGGATTGTATATGGAGACTAATTTATGTTGTCGCCCGTAGGGCGTGGATTAGTCCAAATCCGTATTTTCTTAGATTTGGGTTTTGGGGTTGGGTTTAAGGATCGTTACTCTCATTTGAGACTAAGATCAACTTAAACGTTTGTTAAGGATACGTTAGTCTAATTTTAGACTAAGATCGACTTAACAGGATCGTTTGGATCCAACAAAACAGTGTTTGGGCTCTATTGTTTAGTTTATGGACATTGCGGTCAATTAGTTTAAGGACATTACGGTCCAAGGTTAAGGACATCATAGTCCATGGGTTTAAAGGACCCCACAGTCCGAGGTTAAGGACGTCATAGTCCATGGGTTTAAAGGATCCCACAGTCCGAGGTTAAGGACGTCATAGTCCATGGGTTTAAAGGACCCCACAGTCTGACGTTAAGGACATCAAAGTCCATGGGTTTAAAGGACCCCATAGTCCGAGGTTAAGGACATCATAGTCCATGGGTTTAAAGGACCCCACAGTCCGAGGTTTGTCTGGTTAACGAGACCCGTCACCTCTCTGAAGACGTTGAAGGATTACAACGGCATATATCAGAGGAGTGAAGAGATGTACCCTTCAACCAATGTTGGTTGAGAGATCTGTAGTCCAATTTAGGACTAAGATCAAAAGATTTATGAGCATATGGGCTCAATTAATCTGAATTAAGGACTTATGGCTAACTTGGGCTAAGTCCACTCAGGTTTAAAATGTTGAACATTTTGTTTTGGGTTGTTGAACATTTGTCTGGGCTTGGCCCCTCTATATTTAGCAATGCTACGCATGTGTCTGGGTTCTGACAATATTTTTGTCTTTTATTGAGTGCTGAGAACTCGTATGCATCTGAGGTGATCAATCTTGGAAGACAAGGGTGTATTTGAGGTTCAGTCAAAGGGGAATCTTGCCTTTGGAAGACTTAGCTAATTTGGGCTAAGACTGATTTGAATATAGTGTTAAACACTAGCACATATTTGGTGATCACGTGTTCCCACATGATGCATTTGAAACAATGTTAACCACTAGGGATGAAGTGCTTAAAATAGTGTTAAACGCTAGAAAATGAAACGCTCACGTGAGGACACATGAGGCGCCCTAGGATTGGGCCAAGCTTCCTTTATTTTATTCTCAGAATATTCAAATAAGTGTTAAACACTTAATCTTCATGGCCATCACGTGTGGGCACGTGATGGGTACTCATGCACTGGATATTAATAGGATTTGTTAGGGGTCACGTAGGGACACGTGAGGGTGCCCAAAATCTGTTCTTCCCTTCTTATTTTGAGGAGTTTGTTCAAGGGTCACGTGGGAGCACGTGACCTAATTTCATTCATTCTCTTTTGATCACTGAGGAGGGGAGTCATGTGGGCACACGTGATCAGGTTGAGTACTGATTTCTTTTACGTGCATGGAGAGTTAGATCCCTTGTTGAAGAATTAAATTCTCTTATAGGGTTAAACCCTAATTTTATTTAGAGGAATTAAATTCCTATATATTTAGAAGAATTAAATTCTTTAAACTCAATTCTCCCTCTAAGTTTTGGATCTGCATGGCAGAATCTCCCTGATGAGAATTAAATTCTCAATTTACGGGGAGATATGCTTCTGCAGATCTTCAACCAAAGGAAGAACTAAGTTCTTATTCAGAAGAGTTAAACTTTTAGTTTGAGAATTAAATTCTCTTTTTGTTTTGTGGGAGCTTATAGAATGATCTCTTTCCCTTTCTTACCTAGGGTTTCTTCCTTTTTTGAAGAGATCTTCTTCTCTCTGGTGAATTAAATTCTCTTCTTTTCTCTCTCTGTTGTTGTATCTCCCCTCCTTTTCTCTTCTCTTCTTGGCTCCTATTTATAGGAGAAAGAAAAGAATCAGTTTGTTTAGTCAATCTTTCATTGAAAGATTTTGATTGATTTTTAACCAACATGATCTTTTAGATCACTTAGTGAATTTTATTCACCATTGGACTTTTAATCCAAAAGATATTTTATCTGTTATTCCTGGCAAATTTCAGGGAAATATCTCCTTGTATAGAATTTTTCTATAAATTGGTGACTTTTAATCACCATTGGATTTTTAATCCAACGGTGCTCCACTTTACAGAGCGCAATCTTTTTATTTGGAAAGATCTAGAGAAATATTTTTCCAATTAGGTTTTTTTCAATTTCCCTTAATTAGAATTTAATTCTATTAGTTCAGAAGGTTTAAGAGCCTATCACGTGTTAGCATGTGACCCCACTGATTGACCATTTAATCAGAATTTAATTCTGTTAGTTCAGAGATCTTTAGGGACCCATCACGTATTGGCACGTGACCCCCTGTCACGTGTGGGGACGTGATGCCCCGTTTAGGGTTTCCTTTCTTTTATCTCAGAGAGTTTTAAGACCCTATCACGCGGTGGCACGTGACCCACGGATTAAGCATTCAACCAGAATTTAAATCTGTTATTTTAAAGGACTCGGGAACTTATCACGTGTCAGCACGTGACCCTTGGTCACGTGTGGGCATGTGATGCCTCATTGGGGTTGTTCCTTGTATTTATTATACTTCGGTGGGCTTAAAGGCCTATCACGTGCGGGCACATGACCCCATTTGATTAGGATTCAATTCTTATCATTTCAGAGCCCTCAGGAAGCCATCACGTATCGGCACGTGACCCCCGATCACGTGTGTGCATGTGATGCCCCATTGGGGTTTTTCCTTATATTTTATGAGGGAACAAATGCCTCCACAGCGTTGTTCTTACGTGTTTGCACGTGAGTGCAACGCTGTAACTTTTGTGGCTGTTGGATCTGCCTAGGGAAGGGGGTAGATGAACCGTTTCCCATCACATCCTATAAATGCAGGGGTCTCTTCAGAAGCACCTCCACTCATTCATCTTCTTCCTTGTTCATTTTCTTTTGAGAATTTAATTCTCTTCCTTAGAGCTCAGTTCTCTGTTCCAAAAATTTTTAGAGTTTAACTCTGTCAACAAAAGATTTCTCTTTTCAGGTAAGGATCTTGAACGGCCGAGGAACTTCTTGTAGAAATTTTCTTTGGATTTTAAATCCATACCAAGGGGTTTTCCCTTTAACAAAAACCCATCTTTCCAAGTTCTTTAAAAATGTACAATCTTTAAATAATAAACCCCTTTTGCTAGGGTTTCTCTGATCTTAGGGGATTGATGATGATACTTGTCCCCCCTCTAGAATTTAATTCCATTTCAAAGAGCTTAGCTCTGAAAAAAATTCTGGGAATTTAATTCCTCTGTTCAAAAGGAATTTAATTCCTCTAAAGAACTTAGTTCTTAAAGAAGACTTCTTGGGATTTTTCATCCTGAGTTGTTCTTGCAAAAAATTTCAGTAGAAATTCTGTTTGATTTTCGCAGAGTCCAAGATGGGTTTTTCTTCTTGGAGGAATATGTAGAGTTGTTTGAAATCCACTGTTCATTTATTGTGAATCTTCCTTTTGTTCTCATAATGATTACCCTGCCTCATCATTAGTGAGCCGCCATCTTGATTCTGTGAAGCCCCTGTGTTTTGTAACCAATGGTCCCATGAAATAAGCGGCTTGTCACCTTCTTTCACTGTCTTTTTATATATATTTATAAATATATATACACGTGTGGGTTTCATTAACAGTTTCCTTTCCTTTGTTTCAGGAACAATGACTTCTCTTTCGTACTTTGCTTTTACCCGCTCAGAGGCTACCTTTCCTCAGTCACCGTCTGACGAAGAGATGATAGCGATGATTAGAGCTCACGATTCGGACTGCGCCAATCTGCTTTTGTGGGGGACCTGGTACGGTCATATCATCTGCGGTCGCTGAAGCTTTCTTTACGAGGTGCCAACAGAACCTCTCCGTCCGTTCTTGCCGATAGACCGTCCGCAGACTGCTTTTGCTGTAGAAGTAGCGGATTGGACTCCTACAGGCCGGCTTGAGCCGTCGACAGTTGGGATACCAAACCAGCATGTGCCGGCCATAGACATCTTGGGGCGTCGTATCTGCCAAGGTGAAGTCCAGCCCTGGGGACAAGTCTACAAGATAGGGCTTACCCCTCGCCATCCCACGGGCTATCTTCTCTGGGCTCGTTACATCTTGTCCGCCCATCGTGCGCGACTGCAGAAGGTCAGGATTTACCAGGCGGTGTATGCGTCTCTCTTCCATTATTAGTCTCCTCATGTATAGTGGGTTAAAGCTCTCCTTAACCAATGGAATCTTCCCACCAACACCTTCTTGTTAGGGGACCGCAAAGTTTCGATCTCTTTGGAAGATTTTCGCGAGATCTCGGGTTTACCGATCAGGGGAGCGCCTTACGAAGAATTGTTGCCCTTTGACGAGTATACCTTCGAGACTGTGCCCGCTACGCTTGATGGCTTGTTAACTGAAAATGCCGTCCGCCACAAGTACTCGAGTCTAATCAAGACTCTGGGGATTTTTGAGAAGCTGTTCACAGAGTCGGAAGAACAGGGCATCACTTTTAAAAGCTTTATCGCCTGCTTCCTTCATGGAGACGTTCTATCAAAGGCGACTCCGAAGTTCGCGAATATCAACGACCCCTTCGGGTTTGGTTTAAATAGTCTACCGGCTAGAGAAGAGGATTTGCCCCAGTTCTATATTCCAGTCTTGTCCGCTGTACCTTTCGAGTCGATTGCAGCTCCTGGCATGGATGAAGAAACTTTCTTCATCGGTTTTATCAGCGTTTGGCTCAGTTGGTTTGTCGTTCCAACGCACCGTCGATTCATGAGAGCCTCGGTCATTTACCCTGCTCATCGCATCGCCGAAGGGACGCGACTAGCCATGGGCATTGCAGGGCTGTCGCATCTGTACCATGGGCTAAGCACGGCAGCCAATACCTCAACCCCAGGTGTGAACGTAGTGAGTTTCTCTCTTCATTATTTTACGTCATGGATTGAGATGCACGTGCTAGGGGCATTTGCTGCGCACCAGAGACCCAGCTTTTATGATGCTTATACCTTTCCGCGGCTCATGAGGTTGGTGGACGCTTCTGCTCCTGACCCAACTCAATTAGGGGCTCTTCGAGTGCTGCTCAATCCTTATGCCAACGAAGATGGGATGGTATTTAATGATCGAGTCCTCTCTGCTCCTTCGGGACCTATTCAATAGCTTTTTGACTTGTGGAAAGAGGGAGCACCCTAAGCCATGCACTTGTATTCTATCAGACCCGGTTATCTGGTGTTCCGTCGAAACGATGTGGCTCTTTTCATGCCGTACAATCCACACCGCTTTGCCCGACAATTAGGATATAACCAGGGTGTCCCCTTCGAGGCATTCACAGTGGATCCCAGCCCTTCTTTGGAGGCTGTTTATGACGCCACCCACCATTTCATGAGGCTGAACACCGGTTCTCATTTCATGATCCCCGAGGCCAACTACATTCCAAGGTGTGTGGGGGATTTTACGGGTTGGTACCACCACCGAGTTGGTCCCATCATTACTGAGGAGAAGAGGATACTTTTTGGATATAGAGCTCCCGCCCCGATCCAGGCTATGGGAGTCCCGCCGTGTCCGCGGACAATGGTTCGCCCTCCCTTGAGGGATACTGGTATCGTACTTATTCCTGAGGCGGCAGATGTGGACTTGACTCTGACAGTTGGTATGTCGTTGCGCACTAGAGCTCAGGCAAGGGCTTCTGATAAGGCGCCGGTAGTAGCTCCATCAGTTGTGGCGTCAGCAATGGCAGTGTCATCATCGGTAGCACCGCCAAGAGAGGATATTGGAGGTGAAGTTGGGCAACGTCGCGCCAAAGCGCCTAGGGAAAGGAAGCGATCTTCTACCGGCGCTAGTTCTAGGTCGAAGAGGCGAAGGAAGACGGTCACCAATCTGCTCGACTTTTTAGTGGAATCCGAGCCTATTTTTCAAGATGAACCAATAGCTATGCAAGAGCCGGATGGTGGTCTTCTTTTTCCAGGTTCATCTGCCGAGGAAGCCGCATAATTGGCTGAGGCTATAAGACGCTCCCATGATGAGACTGAAAATGTAAGGGTCCCGAAGTGGCCTTATCCTGCCGTCATCTTCTACGAAGATCCTCCATCGATACGACGGATATTTATAGGTCCTTATGAAGAGGGAGGCGAGATAGCCCTTAAGCAGCCTATCTCGGCCGATGCTGAAGATGCGCTGTCGTTGTGGACCGGTGGCCACGAATCTACCCTCGAACCCCGGCGAGCACAAATTCTTGAAAAGGAACGCCGGCTTGAAAAAGCCATACTAGAAGCTCTTTGGCGCATTGGTATTCTTATATATCTTTTTGTAGTATTTTGCACTGCTTATATATATATATCCTTATCTTCGTGAAAAATTTGCAGGGACTTCGGCAATGGCGGAGCATCTAAGTTCGAGTCACGCCCTGACTATGGACTCTGTAAATATCCCCGATGAGACACCAGTAGGTGTGGAGGGGGTCGATACAGCTGTTCTTCCTGCCACGGAGCTCCCATTAGTGGTTTCCGTTCCCCCGGTGCTTGCTCTCCCGGAAGAGGCATTTTCATTGGCCGCAGATTCAATGGATCTTTCTGGGGACGGCCCAGAGATTATGGGACAGGTAGTCGAGGCCACCGTCCTTTCATTAGAGCCTGCAGCGGTGGCTATTGCTCCTCAATTAGAAGTTGTTATACCGGACCATGTTCCCGATGATGTGCCTGGGGGCATGGAGGAGGCCGCCGAAGCTGCTATCCCTCCAGTCCAGAGTGGGAGGAGCATCGAAGGTAACCTTCTATATTTTATTTTAATAATCTCTTCATTATCTGAACCTTTCCGTCTTTTCAGAGCTACGAGGATTGGCAGCGTCCATCGCGGACCTGTCCCCCAGGAAGTCTTTTCAGCGTCTGCTAGAGATGGCCGCTCCACATGCAATATCCTCTCAACGCATCGTCCTATCTTCCGAGCAAGCTTAGTGTTGTTTGCCTTCTTCATGGCATTATCATTATTTTGTATAACGATACTGATGTCTTCTGCAGTTCTGGAAGCCGATGACGAAGTAGAGATTCTTGACGGGCCCGGGGATCTTTTGGACCCTTCTTGCATGACTGTGGGTAAGTAAAGTTTCGACGTTGTTCCATCTGCTCTTTGCTTGCAAGTCTCGCTGATTGTTTATAAATCTTAACAGCTTTGCCAGTTCTTACCACGCTGGAATCTCGCATCGCCATGCCACCCGGCCCCTATGCTCTACGTGCCTCTGAACGGATAGCAAAGCTAAGCCTTCACTCTTTGTCAGCTCTGATCGAAGACCTTCGTGCTGGTAGTTTGATCATGGCCAAAGAATTTGCCGCCGAAGCCAACAGTTCTCTCCCCTTTCTTGCTGCTTACCATAGCGAAACATTGGTGCAAGTCTGGGTTGAGTTTTGTCGTCGGGTGGAGGCTTGCTTGCATAGTCTTGAATGTACACGCCTTCCTTTAGACGTTGTATCTACAAAGGCGAGCTTGCGGGGGCTGATCAAACGGTGTGCCGCAAATATGCTGTCATGCGAGAAAAGGCTCAGCCGAAAATTTTCAGAGAGGAAGCTGGCTTTAACTGCGCTGGGGGAACTTCAAGCTGATCTTACGGCCAAGACCACTCGGGCGTATGAACTCTGGAGGGTGCTTCAAGAAGCTATTAGGGAGGTGGTAGCTATTGATAAAGCCGTCATTTTTACCCGCGAGATGGTTGAAGCCCACAAAGTCACCGAACAAGAGCTTGAAAGTCGGCTTGCCTCATACCAGGCCCAACAGTCTCAAGCGGAGGCCCGTCTTATAATAATAATGAATCATGAAGCCGAGGCCCAACGGAAGAAGGAAGAACTGGCGAATCTATTAAACCGTCCGCCGGCTTAAACAAATGTATATGTTTCATTTTATTCCTCTTTTGTACATACTCCTGAATGAGAGTATTTTTTTTATTCTTTCATAAATTGTACTTTGTATTCATTTTGATTCATGAATAAAAAACATATTTTGCTTTATGATGGTGTGTCCCTTTCAGTAAATGCATTTTGTGGATAATCTATTTTATCACCTTGTAGGACAGCGATGACTTAGGAGTCAGGTTCAGGTCTGCCTCCTAAGGCCTTTCAACTTTATGAGCCGTGAGGGTCTCATAAAGATTTTTTCTCCCTACGAATCGAGAGGATCTCGTAGGTGTATTTTCTCCTTAGGAATCGTGAGGATTCCTAAGCATGTTTTCTCTTGAGAGTCGTAAGGATCTCACAAAAGAGTTTTCTCCCTTACGAGTCGAGAGGACCCGTAAGTGATCGTGTCCTTTCTTGTCGATGTTCAACTTGGAAGAGTGTGGCCCGTGGGTAATCCATCTTGACCTCCTTGTAGGGCGGCGATGGTTTAGGAGACAGGGTTAGGATCTGCCACGTAAGACTTTTTAACTTTATGAGACGTGAGGGTCTCACAAAGACTTTTCTCCCTACGAGTCGAGAGGATCTCATAGGTGTGGTTTCTCCTTAGGAATCGTAAGCATTCCTAAGTGCGTTTTCTCTTGAGAGTCGTCAGGATCTCAGAAGAGAATTTTCTCCTTACAAGTCGAGAGGACTTCTAAGTGATTGATGAGGTTGACATTATCCGCATTTCACAGGGTCAGGGGTTGACTTTATCCGCATTTCACGGAATCAGGAGTTGACTTTATCCGCATTTCACGGAGTCAGGGGTTGACTTTTATCCGCATTTCACGGAGTCGGGAGTTGACTTTATCCGTGTAACAACCAAGTTCAGTTATACCAATTTCTGTTTCCGTATTTGTTTGTCTGTGGTATTTTATTGATTTATCCTGCTTGGGTGCGAATGGTAGTTTACTTTTACATTGCATTCGACCCGACCCGCTTGCTTGAACTGTTGATTCATATTTATAGACTACCCTGGCTTGTTAAATAGACACGTGCATTTGATGTGGACTGCATATTAATTTTATTTGGCATTGCACGTTTTTTTCATATAACATTTTAGATCACGGTAAATAAATTAAAATTGCATTTCATAGCCTGCATGTTACCCCTAACCCTGTGGTAGCGTCCATGCATTTTGTTCTTGTCTCGTTCAGTGAAACGGATATGTTTGGATAGCTACGCGCACGTGCGTGCGTCCGCTCTTGGGGATATGCATTTTGGTTACCTAATCCTTCATTTTAAAATTTGGAAGCTGCATATAATTTTCGTATTTTAAATCTAAATTTGTAGACCCGACCCGGACGCATTTTGAAATATTTGGTATACTGCCAAAATTCAAATTTATTTAATATTTTTAAATTTTATTTAACCGTTTTCTTAACATCTAAAATCTTTTTAAAAGCTAACAGAAAAATATTTTTTTTTCAATTTTTTTTTATCCTAACTATTCAACTAACTGAGCTCTTTCTTTCTCTTTCCCTTTTGTCACCGGGCCCCACCTTCAGCTCACCTTCTCTCTTCCCTTTCTCTCTCTTTCTCTCTCCCGCTAGAAAACAATTCTCTTTCTCCTCTCTCTCTCTCTCTCCTCTCGCTCTCTCTATCTCTCTCCTCTCGCTTCTTGATTGAAAGAGTTTTAGTTAACCGCAATCAAGACGGTGTCGCTTTGCAGCCAGCCGGTTGAGCACGGGTCGATCCACAGGGAGATGGAGCGTTCTACGTTCTTGTCGTTACGAGTTAATGCGCGTGGGTGGAATTGTTCTTATCTACCCTATGTGTTATATGCATAAGTAAAGTTGTTAGGAAAAGATACGAAAGTGTAAGCTAAGGAAATCCGTATTCAAAACCTTTGAACCGAGTCTTGACCAATTGAAGATAGAGCAATCGGCAACAACGTGGATTAGGGGATTTAAGCACGGTATTAGTGGAATCCGGCTTATTGACCCTTGTCCTTCCGTTCTTGTCTCCTGCTTTCGCCTCCGGCCAAACCGAACGCAACCGGTCACGGTTAGGAATCACCGTTATCTTGGTAGGGTAGGGTGCCTAACAGAGCGCTTGCGTAACGTTTGGGCGGAGTTCAAAGGAAAATAATGGGAAAAGGAAATGAGGAACGAAACGTTAACTTACAATATCGTATTTATTCCTAACAACACCATATTAACAACCATTCACAAAACAAACCAAAAAGAGCAAAAGAAAAGACAAACAGAGAAAAGAAAAGATTACAAGTAAGTAAGTGCATGGAATTTAAAGTGCAAGAAAGTAGAACAAGGTAATAAAAAGCAAGAAAGAAATAAGCAAGAAAATAATAATAAGAACCATAGAACCAAATACAAGACATGGGTTCAATAACCAAATCTTAAACTTGCAAGCTCAATTAAGAGGTTGCAAGATCAAGAAGAGGCAAAGAACTCATGGTGAATGAAGCACAAAAGAGAAGACTTTATTGATTCCAAGATGATACAACCCTTGAGATCAATAACCAACCCTTAAACCTTCAAACTCAATGAAGAGGTTGAAAGATCAAGAGAAGGCAAGGATCTCAAGGGGAAGCTAAGCAAAAGAATGATACAATGTATGGCAAAATTGGACTCCTTCTCACTTACCCAATGGTTTTCTTTTATAGGCAAAACAAGACCTTTCCTTTAATTTGAATTTGAATGCACCCAAAGTTTGGAGGGAAGTTTGAATCTTTGAATTTTTGAATTACAACAACACTTTATGCATTGAATGCACTATACCCACTCATGCTTTGTGCTTGTCCCTCTCGTGCTTTGTGCTTGTCCGAGACACGAATGACCACTGTCATATGTCTTGTCTCTGGAGCTGGTACGCGGCACTGGACAGATACGGATGACTGGAACCCGGCTTTTATCTGTCTGTGACAGATGTTCTGGATATTGGCATAACTGTAGAGATTTTATCTGATTTGTATTATTTTAGACTGGGAACCTGTAACCTGTAAATATGTAGCAAACACGGATTAAAAGCACCTATCTATAAACAAACGAGCATAAGAATGGGCGGTATAAAATGCAGTTTTCTGTGATGAACAAATACCTCCAAACTTATCTTTTGCTCGTCCCGAGCAAAACCATTTATTCATAAAAGAGAATCCTAACCGCACTTTCGCAGGGAACGCGATTGCACTGAGCGTGTGCAACAAGCCGTTAAACCTCTAGGTGTCCCTAGTAGGAGGAGTGTTGTCTCCTGAGGGTTTTCAGCGGATACTACCCACAAAATCCCGTCAAGTTAGTTTCATAAGTTAACATCGATTCTACTCCTACAGTTTAGTATCTAGGTTAAAAATTCTATCATCCTAAGTTAGTAATATCCAAACCTAATGCTTCACACCTCCTTTCTATTTAACCCTAGATTATATACGTTCCAAAAAAAAGTTTAGAAAGATCTCAGTATCTCCTGAGTTTTCCTTCTAAAGTGCGGTCTCAAATCAGAGATTTTTTATCAACTTACAGAAAACATAAGTCTTATTCTTTATTTCTATTTTTCCTCCAAATATCGATTATATACCCCTACGTGTGTGTAAATTTGCACCCCTACACTTAAGAATTCAATTCAAGCTATAGTACACTTACCCTAATACCTAATACTACTTCTTTTCATTAAATGATGGACGGTGTTGCTCACACACCTTTCATGCGACTATTAATGCTTCTTGAGGCACTAACGGCCGATTACTGAATGTGTGAGCTTAAAGCGTAAATAGCAATTTCCAGGTCTTAACTTTATTTATTTTTTTCTTTTTCTTTTTTTTTCTTCTTTTTCAAGACCGGATATATTTTTCAATATGCTCTTTTTGGTGTTTAGCTTTAAATACCGTTTTTTCTTTCATACTAGGTTTTTAGGCAAGAGTATTTCTAGGTATCCTCTACTATCCTAAGTTTCAAGGTGCGTGCATGTGCAATTTGTAGGGTATATACTTTCTAAATTTGAACTTAAGAATAGAAACTATTTTTCAGACTTATCCTTCAGTAAAGCTTCAGTACTTTCCCTTCATCTTGACTTAACTCAAGAACTGAACTCAAGATTACCCACTTCTATAAAAAAACTATAAGGACGTATAATTACCAAGGTTAAACAGAAAGAGGGTTATTTTTAGGGTTTTCAATTCCTAAGCCTAGAATTTAGTTATTTCTAACATATCAACTAAACTTTCAGAATAAAAATCTAAGTTACCCTATTAGCTAACTTGACGACAAAGTTTTTATGTTTTTGAGAAAATTTTCGATTTTTGTGGGTTTTGAATAAGGTATGCAAATGCAAAATATACAAATGAATGCGAAGGAAGAAAGCTTACCGAGCACACCCCCAAACTTAAACTTGACAGTGCCCTCACTGTCAGGCTACACCAAGAGGGTCAAAATTGTCGGCGCTTCCTAAAAGAAAATTGTATACAGAAAAAAAAGAAAACCAAAAATATATACACAAAAAGGTCCCGCCAAACTTAAATAAAACAGTGTTTCCACTGTTAAGCGTTGAAGTTCAGGATCAGGGGGAAAGAACAGTATCAATCTATACAAGGCCTTACAAAGCCCAAAAGTTAACACCAACCATTCAAAAATTCTATCTCTGTAGTGTGCTGGTTGGTGAAAGAATACGGTGAGGAAAGAAATGGAGAATACGCGAGACCGTATGGAGATAGAAGCGGGATACGGTCTCGGTATATGAGAAGAAGAATGGCGGAAGGGAAAAAGAAGTGGAGTACGAACTTGAGGGTGAAAATGGAGTGAATACATTAGCACAATTTGTGATGACCGATGTGTAAAAAGCGATTGTGCTAATCTCTCAACCCGTCGAGAAATGGGGTCAAATCCCTCAAGATTCGTGAGAAACCATAGGTAACCCAAACTTGGTAAACCAGACAATGGAAATGGAAGTGATACGGTTAGTTGCAAGGTCGGAATGATGGAAAGAATGGAGGGAAGGGTTTGAGGAAGGGTATCAGGTAAAGGTTCAGGAGGGTGTACACAGTCAATGACAGGGACAGGATGAATTGGAAAATCCGACTCATCAAGCAAAACTGGTTCATCCTAAAAAATATCCTCAAAATTCAGCACATCCATGCATTTATCCTCAAAATCTAGACGCATATGGGGTTCGGGAAAAACATTTAATGACTCGGGATGATGAATTGGAGAGAAAAATTCAGCCAAATCTATAGGTTCATCATCCAAAATATTCCCAGCGTCAATATCCTCAATCAAGTGAAAATCAATATTCTCAAACACCTCATCAAAAGCATGGATTTCAATCAATTCTGGTTCTAAGATGGAGGTGTAGAGATCAAAAGGTTTGGGATCGGTTTCACTTGGCAAGGTCCTTTCACAATCGGGTAAATCAAACACTACAAAGTCGCACAACTCATTAACCCTTCTATCTTCAATCGGTGAATCGTTTGGAACATTAGATAGACATTCAAAACCGAAGTTGTGGGATTCAATTTGTGGCGGGTAGGTTTGACTTGGAAGGGGGTACAGCTCACTCTCACCACTCAAATTCTCAACCTGTTCTACCACCTTATCATACATTGGAAAATTAGGAGCTAGTTGGAAACTAGCTACCGGTTCACTAGGTTGTATGAGGGCAGCCATGGACGCATTCAAATCCATCATCTTTTGGTATGACGCTACCCTAAAGTCTTCCAACGACTGTTCTAAGCTAGACAAGGGTTGTGAAGGGGTTTCAATACAAGATTCAAAGTTGTTAGGATACTGAAAATTCCCAAACGGCTGTGTAGAAGCAATGTCTAGGGAAGGTGCAAAAGTTGGGTAGGACTGGTAGGAATTGAATGGTTGGACAGGGGTAGGATCAACATTTGGATAAGAAGGTGAATGAAATTGTTGATCCCAAGAATTTGAAGTGGTGACAGGAGTGAAAGATCGGCTACGGGATTGTTCAATACGTTCTGCAATAGACATAGGTCTTGGAGGTACAACAGGACTTGAAAAAAAGGTATCAACGTAAGAAGGTGGTGAAGATTGAAACGGTTGATACAAAGTGGATTGCGGAGTCCAATTGGTAGTCCTAGACGCGTCTATCCGATCTTTCAAAGAGATTTTGGGCATGGAGGGGTAGTTCGAAGTTCGACCAAAGTAAGAACCGTAAGAAGTTATGTCTGGTTGTGGGTACCAAAGTTCGGCAAGAGTTTTGCGAGGTGGGGTACCCATGATATGAAGAGAGAAAGAAAGAAAGAAAGAGAAAAGGAGGGGAAAAAGAATGTGATTTTTTTTAAAAATTTTTTTTAAATTTTTTTAGTTACTTATTAACAAAAGAATGAAATATACATACAAAAAGAATCTGGACAAAAACAATCACGACACAAAAATACCACGCACCTAATCGGTCTAGGGTTCACCTAGGTCAACTAGACCTGCTCAAGAACTTGATTGTCGAAGTAAAACTGTGTCGAGAAACGGGCTCAAGATACACTGATCACGAGGCCAGGTAAGTGCAGAGATAAGGGAAGGTTTTCCGACGCTTTCGCGAAGGTCCTTAATTAAATAACCCTTTCTCTTTTGGCGGTTTCGCCGTTAACACTTTCCTAGACACCCCGTAAACAATATACCGTTAAGCGGTGTTCTAAACACAGTTAATCTCTCCTAGTGAGCGCGATGTCCTTAAGGCTTAAAGTCTAATTTCTTTTAAACTTTGTGCGGGTAAATGTTTATGCTCAGTTTCGTGATTTGTGGGCAACGGAAAAGGTGATGAAATCATTTACCGTATGTTGTAGGGTTCGCTTACCCTTAAGTCCGTATTAATGTATGCAATGCACAATTCAATAAAAATTCTATAAAGAATCAAATAATCGTTTTTTTTGTTTAAGCTCGGCACTGCAACAAATACGGGTTAGTCAATTTTGGCGTTTGGTAGCGAACTTGTAAAGAATCCTGCAAAGAATAGTATATTGGATGCGTCGGATTTGAGAAGAAGGTGTTAGTAAAGTACATACCGTTAAGTTTTGGGGTTAGGAAACCCCCGTTGAATCAAATCCGGTAAGCTTGAAAACTTTGCTTGCGCGGGTCAAACTACCCGGATCTTTGGCACTGTACTTTGCAATCACCTTACCCTTGAATGTACAACTTGCTCCCCACGCTCGCAGTTCGCAAATTCGTAAAATCTGAAAATGTCAGAAAAACGGATATTAGTGCGAAAAAGCGATACGGATGCCCAAATACCTGAACACTAAAAATTATAAAAAACAAATGATAACAATAAGACAAAAATAGAACACTGGAGCACAGGGGAAAACTTGGAGAAAAGATGATGAGGTACGGCCGGCGACGCCGGAATTGGAAGGTGTGTCGCTGGATTTCCTTGGGATTTGGGGCTCCAAATTTCAACAGGAATCACAGTGTTCTACTAATGCCACACTGGTATTGTTTATCTTTTCAGATGAGTTACAGAGTGTAAGCAGGTCAAATTCCAGAGAACAAAAAGATGTTAGTTTGTGTTAGTTTTTGTTTTTGTTTTTTTTTTTTGAAATTTTTAGTTGATTTTGAAAATAGTGTAAGAAGTATAAATGAGATGTACAATGATTAACCCGAAATAACAAAAACTAAAAACGTTACAGTCTCCCCGGCAACGGCGCCATTTGATTGAAAGAGTTTTAGTTAACCGCAATTAAGACGGTGTCGCTTTGCAGCTAGCCGGTTGAGCACGGGTCGATCCACAGGGAGATGGAGCGTTCTACGTTCTTGTCGTTACGAGCTAATGCGCGTGGGTGGAATTGTTCTTATCTACCCTATGTGTTATATGCATAAGTAAAGTTGTTAGGAAAAGATACGAAAGTGTAAGTTAAGGAAATCCGTATTCAAAACCTTTGAGCCGAGTCTTGACCAATTGAAGATAGAGCAATCGGCAACAACGTGGATTAGGGGATTTAAGCACGGTATTAGTGGAATCCGGCTTATTGACCCTTGTCCTTCCGTTCTTGTCTCTTGCTTTCGCCTCCGGCCAAACCGAACGCAACCGGTCACGGTTAGGAATCACCGTTACCTTGGTAGGGTAGGGTGCCTAACGGAGCGCTTGCGTAACGTTTGGACGGAGTTCAAAGGAAAATAATGGGAAAAGGAAATGAGGAACGAAACGTTAACTTACAATATCGTATTTATTCCTAACAACACCATATTAACAACCATTCACAAAACAAACCAAAAAGAGCAAAAGAAAAGACAAACAGAGAAAAGAAAAGATTACAAGTAAGTAAGTGCATGGAATTTAAAGTGCAAGAAAGTAGAGCAAAGTGATAAAAAGCAAGAAAGAAATAAGCAAGAAAATAACAATAAGAACCATAGAACCAAATACAAGACATGGGTTCAATAACCAAATCTTAAACTTGCAAGCTCAATTAAGAGGTTGCAAGATCAAGAAGAGGCAAAGAACTCATGGTGAATGAAGCACAGAAGAGAAGACTTTATTGATTCCAAGATGATACAACCCTTGAGATCAATAACCAACCCTTAAACCTTCAGGCTCAATGAAGAGGTTGAAAGATCAAGAGAAGGCAAGGATCTCAAGGGGAAGCTAAGCAAAAGAAAGATACAATGTATGGCAAAATTGGACTCCTTCTCACTTACCCAATGGTTTCCTTTTATAGGCAAAACAAGACCTTTCCTTTAATTTGAATTTGAATGCACCCAAAGTTTGGAGGGAAGTTTGAATCTTTGAATTTTTGAATTACAACAACACTTTATGCATTGAATGCACTATACCCACTCGTGCTTTGTGCTTGTCCCTCTCGTGCTTTGTGCTTGTCTCGTGCTTTGTGCTTGTCCTTCTCGTGCTTTGTGCTTGTCCGAGACACGAATGACCACTGTCATATGTCTTGTCTCTGGAGCTGGTACGCGGCACTGGACAGATACGGATGACTGGAACCCGGCTTTTATCTGTCAGTGACAGATGTTCTGGATATTGGCATAACTGTAAAGATTTTATCTGATTTGTATTATTTTAGACTGGGAACCTGTAACCTGTAAATATGTAGCAAACATGGATTAAAAGCACCTATCTATAAACAAACGAGCATAAGAATGGGCGGTATAAAATGCAGTTTTCTATGATGAACGCTTCTCTCTCTCTCTCCTCTCGCGTAAACCTAGATCGCGTCACCTCCCCGACGCTACTCTCACCTCCCTTAACAACTTCCATGATCCTCGCCTTCTTCCCCTCTTTACACCCGAGCCTCCTTCTCCTTTAACCCATCAACCCTAACCTTATTTCCTCTGCTCCTCAACACTCGTCGACACCTTCCTCATCTCCTCGTCACCCTCATCTCCTTCCTCCATCTTCTTCCTCCTTCCACTGCACCCTGCACACCCCACAGAACCCCAAGAACCCAACGTCACCACTTGTCGCCGACGACCCCAGCCTCACACCCACCATCATCACCATATCATTTTCTTCCTCTCCTCTGTACCATCTCCTCACTAATACCCCACCACCAGCCCTGCACCCAAACCACAGCAAACAAAACCCTAACCCTACCTCCTCTAAAACAAACCCTAACCTCATCGCCGGAGCTCCGCCTATCATCACCGTCGACGCCATCACCCCTCTGCAATCCAGTGAGTAAGCCTCCTCTTCTCAATCTTCTCTGTCCTCCTTCCATTCTTCTCTTTTCTTTTTCCATGCATTTTCTTTCCATTAAATTTGTTCACTGTTGTTTTTGTTTGCCGGAATCCGGCCGTGCCGTTGACGATCCCGACGACCCAACAAGCATTTCTGACCCGTGTGATCCCCTTATGCGTTGTTTGGATTCGTTCTGTGTACCATGCGCGCGTTGCGACTTTTCCCGCCGACGTGTGACGTTCCGTATACCCGTTTCTTGATCCGTCGAGGCAAGTAAAACTTGCTACATGCTATTTATATTATTTTTATACGTATTTTATTGCATGTTAAACCTGTAAACTAAATCTAATGTCACATGTTCCATTTTACCATTTCGATGCTCCATTATATCATTTTAGATCTAGAACTTGAAACATATCATGTTGCATTTTAGTTTACAATACGTGGTACCCACGTCCATATTTAAATCACATAATAATTATTTGCATAGTCCACAGTACCATTTTAATAGTTTATACCTTATCGGACACCCGTTTGCATCCATTTAACCTATTTTATGTATAATTGCATCCCTAGATCATTTAACCCATAATAACGAGATTTTAACGATCCATATTTGTTAAAGTGTATTTTACTTAATGTTGGAACCACAACCCTAACTCAAATCGATAACCGTGCATCCATTTATTTTAATCTGTACCTATTTGCATACCACATCACAAAGTTCCATTTTATTGTTCCATTAGTACCCTATACTTGTTTTGTATACCCCTGCTTATTTTTAGTTTGATTATGAGCACCCACATAACATTTTGTGCACCCCTGACATGACTTGTTACACCGACTACTTGACACGACATAGTACCGTGCACCTCTTGACATGACATGATACCTAGATACTACCTGACTTGACCTGATGTACCTAGCTTGACCTGTTACCTGATCTTGTTACTAATGCCAACAAACATAATCTGTTGTCCCTACGGACATTTCCTGTTGTCTATCCAGACAAACCTGTACCTGCCTGATCCTGTGTTGGCATTAGGTCCAGATTATTCAATACTTGACTTGAATACACAACTTGGGGGTACGGGGAAATCAATGATGAAACCAGACTTGTAACTCGACAGTTCGATACCTTTACTGATCAGTTTTAGAGGCTAGGCCAGCCTTGGGATGATGCTGCTGACATCATCCATCGTTACCCAGTACCTTTTAGAGGCTAGGCCAGCCTTGGGATGATGCTGTTGACATCATTCATCGTTACCCCTTTTCCTTTTAGTGCCTAGCGGCATGTCTTGGTTTCAGCCCGAGAATCTTCACCGTGGTCCCGGGCACGCACGGGATACTGTTGAGTTACATCGATGATTCATCAAATTGATTTCAAAGACTTGAGAGTAGTTAACCCAATAGACCTGTTTAGATTACTCACTACGCATTACCCCACTGTCCTTACTTATATCACTGTTATGCCTGTTTATCATTTATACTCATATCTGCATGTATTGCTACCCCTGTTTATAGTATTGCTTGATATTATGACGCACTGACGTCTGGGTTTTGCATGGCCCAGATTCCTTACCTTTACTGTAGTCTGAGCAGGAGTATTTCAGTCAGCAGGCTGAGCAGTGAGGACTTGCTTGTAGTTAGTTTATTTACTTTCGGTATTTTCATTCCTGATGTGAGCCCGCATTATGGGACGTACATTCCAGTTTATTCTTGTATTGGATCTTTTGCTTCTGCATTATTTTATTCTTGACTCGTTTTATTTTGGCTTATGGACATGTGTTAGATAGTTTATTATTGTTCTTGATATCTCTACAGCCGTAATGTGACTGTGGAAGGATATTTCCTATCCACAGGTAGCATGGTTGGCTATGTCACGTGCCTATCTTAGCGTACTCTGGGAAGCGGGGCGTGACATGGTTCTTTTGGTATCAGAGCCATAGGTTATAGGTTAATCGGGTTTGATTCTTTTGTAGTTGGGTATTGGACCCAATACACGAATTAGAATACTCGTCATTAGGAAACATGTCCTGCCACCTTACCATCTTACCATTTTTGAATCTTAACCTCCTCCTGATTATACTTTTACGATATGCAAGCCTCCTTTGCATATCGACTCGAAACCTGGTTTCCTTTTGATTATCTCTAGAACTTAGGCGACTTGGATGGAGTTATGTGATTGTAGCTATGATACTGCGGCATGGTTACAATGCGGTACTCTATTTAAGTAACTTGGAGTTCTAGCCTTGATTCATATCCTTAACCTACATTTTGAATCTGTTATCATGCTAATCCTTTTGGTGCTTTGATTTCAGGAACATGGCAGACAAGAATCTGAAAACGTACCAAATGCGTGTTAACGAAGCCGCTATGCTTGGAGTAATACGTGGGATGTTGGAGAACCAAAAGCGGCAGACCGAGCTGAACCAGCAGCAAGCTGAATCTTTAAAGGAAGGTTTGCGGACCGTTCAGCAGTCCGTGAACAATGTTGTGGCTCGACCAGTTGAACGTGTGGGTACTGTGGCGGATTTCAGGAGACTGGATCTGTCTGTCTTTACTGTCCTGGAGGAGCCGTTGCCAGCGGAGCAGTGGCTAGTTGACACGGAGAATTTACTCGTTGCGGCGCAGATCCCAGAAGATAAGAGAGTGGATGTGGTACGCATCCAGTTGGTAGACTACGCCCGTGAATGGTGGCTTGTAGAAGAGACCCACTTGCCCAAGCCGATCAGTTGGGCGAA
The DNA here is from genome assembly GCA_030015575.1 of Agapanthus africanus. NCBI lineage: Eukaryota > Viridiplantae > Streptophyta > Magnoliopsida > Asparagales > Amaryllidaceae > Agapanthus > Agapanthus africanus. The sequence goes on along the minus strand of CM057338.1, from coordinate 940,523,608 downwards.
TTTTTCGAAGAGTTTCTTGGAGAAGTTCTTCCCGTGGACTGCACGGGAGAAAATGGAAGAAAAGTTCATCAGTTTGAAGCAGAACGGCGCACCTGTAGATGTACATGCAGCTGAGTGGACGCGGCTCAGTAGATTTGCTGAACCTCTGGTTGCCAACGATGCGGATAGGGCAAGGAGGTTCATGCGCAGTTTGGATGTGGACATCCAGAGGCAGATTGTCTCCCTGGGTTTGACCATTTTCTCACAGGTACTTACAGCGGCCCGAGAACAGCAGAGCCTATCCATGAAGACTAGGAGTACACAGCAGACAGCAGTTACAGTACGGAAGCCGGCATTTGCACCGAACCGAGCACATGGACACAGAGGTATTCCAGTGAACCATCATGGCGTAACACCTATGAAGAAGCCTGATGTCGTTGATCAAAGAAGGAGCGTGATTTGTAACTAGTGCCATTTACCCGGACATGTGCAAAGAGATTGTCGAAGGAGGCAAGGACTTTGTTTGGTTTGTGGATCGGCGGATCATACTATCAACACTTGTCCGTCGAAGCTTCGCACGAAGGATGATGTTCAAAAGCCGCTGCAGAAACTGTTTCTGGGACAGAAGCAGCTGACTCAGGGACCCAATCAAGCTCGAGCATTTATCCTGACGGCTGAGGAAGCTAAGGCTTCAGGAGAAGTTGTTTCAGGTATTCTACTTGTTCATGGTTTTCCCGCATTAGCGTTATTCGATTCTGGTGCATCCCATTGTTTTATGTCGTCCAAGTTTATTGCTACACACTCGATTACTTGCACGACCCTGTCTAGTTTCTGGGACATACACACTGGGAATGGAAAGATCATATCTAGTAGAGAATGTAAGGAGTGTGCAGTTGTTGTTTGCGGACGGGAGCTTTTTGCAGATTTCTTGGTGATTGATATTGGCAGCTATGAAGTTGTCTTGGGAATAGATTTTCTCGGCACTTTCCATGCTCACATTGATTGTAGGGCAAAGAAAGTAATTTTCCAGATTCCCGGACATCCAGAGTTTATCTTTACTGGAGGAAGCAGTTCTGTCGGGCCAGTCAAGTTTAGGGCTAGGCCGACAACTAATGTTCTTTCGTCGATGGAGGTTGCTCAAGATGAAGCGCCAGCTGTTGTTCGAGATTTCATGGATGTGTTTGAAGACACATCAGGTTTACCGCCGAAGCGAGACGTGGAGTTCGCGATTGATCTTGTTCCTGGTGCAGCGCCAGTTTCTAAAGTGTACTATCCAATGGCACCAGTGGAGTTGGAAGAAGTTAAGAAGCAGGTTACTGAATTACTTGAGAAGGGTTGGATTCGAAGCAGTAACTCGCCTTGGGGAGCTCCAGTTCTTCTAGTTAAGAAGAAAGATGACACAAGGAGGATGTGCATCGACTATCGAGAATTAAACCGGGTGACTATTAAGAACAAGTACCCGATCCCTTGCATTGGTGAATTATTTGAGCAGCTTAGTAGCGCGAGGGTATTCTCAAAGCTGGATTTGCGATCCGGATATCATCAGGTCCGAGTTAAAATAGAAGATATTTGCAAGACGGCATTCCGAACTCGGTATGGACATTACGAGTACTTAGTGATGCCCTTCGGAGTAACGAATGCACCGGCGATATTTATGGACTTGATGAACCGAATCTTTTCACCATTCTTGGACCAATTTATTGTGGTGTTCATTGATGATATTCTGGTCTACTCGAAGAGTATGGAAGAGCATGCTGAACACTTGAATATCGCACTGCAGACGTTGAGACAAGAGAAATTGTATGCAAAGATGAGCAAGTGCGAGTTTTGGCTGGAAGAAGTGAAGTTTTTGGGGCATGTCGTGTCTGGAGATGGAATCGCCGTTGATCCCGAAAAGATTGCAGCAGTTCGAGATTGGCCGATTCCGAAGAACGTTGCAGAGATCAAAAGCTTTCTTGGACTTGTCAGGTATTACAGGAGGTTCGTGGAGAATTTTGCTCGTCTGGCGGAGCCTTTGACCAAGCTTACGCGCAAAGAAGTACCATTTGTGTGGACGGATAAGTGTGCGTCAGCTTTTGAGGCATTGAAACAGAGGTTGATAACCGCTCCTATTCTGACCGTGCCGGACAGTTCCGGAGGATTGGTGATTCACAGCGACGCATCTGGAAAAGGATTGGGATGTGTTTTGATGCAGCATGGGAAGGTTATAGCTTACGCATCGAGACAATTGAAGACCCATGAGAAGCATTACCCAACTCATGACTTGGAGCTTGCAGCTATGATTTTCGCTTTGAAGATTTGGAGACACTACCTATTGGGCGAAAGGGTTGAGGTTTTCACCGATCATAAAAGCTTGAAGTATGTGTTCACGCAGAAGGAGCTTAATTTGAGGCAGCGCAGATGGTTGGAGCTGATGGTTGACTACGATCTTGATCTTAAGTACCATCCGGGAAAAGTTAATGTCGTGCTGGATGCGCTCAGTCGGTTACCAACAATTCAGATGTTGACTGCACAGAAGGAACTCATTGAAGACTTTCGAAGATTTGATTTGGAGGTTGTGCTACTGCATTCTTCGTGACAGTTGATGCAGCTGCAGGTACATTCGTCATTGATCGAGAATATTAAAGCAGCGCAGTCGCAGGACCCTAGATTGCAAAAGTTTCGAGAACAGGTTGAAGCTGGACTTCGAACAGACTTACTGATCCATGAAGATGGTTCGTTGCGATATGGTAGCCGTTTGTGTGTGCCAAAGGGAGATATTCGTGAAGAACTTATGAAGGAGGCACACAGTTCAGCATATTCCGTACAACCAGGAGGCACGAAGATGTACCGAGATATACGACAGCATTTCTGGTGGGAAGGCATGAAACGGGAGATTGCCGGCTTTGTGGCAAAGTGCTTGGTGTGTCAGCAAGTTAAGGCTGAACATCAAAGGGTTGCTGGTTTATTGCAACCACTTCCGATTCCTCAGTGGAAGTGGGAATATATAACCATGGATTTCGTGACGGCTCTACCGCGGAGTCCAAAAGGCAACAATGCAGTTTGGGTGATTGTTGATCGATTGACCAAGACAGCTCATTTCATCCCTTTTCGAGTTGGTCAATCAACCGAAACTTTGGCAGAATGGTACATGCAGGAGATTGTAAGATTGCATGGAGTACCGGTGAGCATCGTGTCCGACCGTGACACTCGTTTCTTATCACACTTTTGGAGGAGCTTACAGGAAAGTTTGGGGACTCGGTTGAAGTTTAGCACAGCTTATCATCCTCAGACAGATAGCCAGTCGGAGAGAACGATCCAAACTCTTGAAGATATGTTGAGAGCTTGTATGTTAGACTTCAAGGGTTCATGGGAGGCTCATCTACATTTAGTGGAGTTTTCTTACAATAACAGTTTCCAGGCGACTATTCAGATGGATCCATTCGAAGCTTTATATGGTCGCAAGTATCGTTCACCTGTTTGTTGGGACGATATTGGTGAACGAAGATTGTTGGGACTAGATTTGGTAGTGCAAACAGTTGAGAGGGTTAACACTACCCGGAATCATATGAAAGCAGCACAAGACCGATAGAAGAGTTGGGCAGATACGTCGAGAAGACCTCTAGAGTTTGCCGTGGGTGATTTGGTATTCTTGAAGATATCACCGACTAGAGGGGTGATTCGTTTCAAAAGTCGAGGAAAGCTCAGTCCTTGATTCGTCGGACCTTTTGAGATTTTGGAGCGTGTTGGTGAGGTAGCGTATCGATTGGCGTTGCCGCAATCCTTACCGAATGTTCATGACGTGTTTCACGTATCTCAACTCTGTAAATATGTTCGATATGAAACACATGTATTGGATCATTCGGAGCTGACTGTACGAGAAGATTTGACTTTTGAGGAGCGACCGGTGTCGATTGTGGATCGAAGAGAAAAGGTTCTTAAAAACAAACTTATCCCTCTTGTACATGTTTCTTAGGGTAATCGCTCACATGGAGAATCAACTTGGGAACGAGAAGATGAAATCCGGCAGGATTTTCCACACCTATTCTTGTAGTTTGTTGATTGTTTATCATTTCTTGTTCTTGGAATTTCGAGGACGAAATTCTTTTTGTAGTTGGGTATAATGTAACAACCGAGTTCAGTTATACCAATTTCTGTTTCCGTATTTGTTTGTCTGTGGTATTTTATTGATTTATCCTGTTTGGGTGCGAATGTTAGTTTACTTTACATTGCATTCGACCCGACCCGCTTGCTTGAACTGTTGATTCATATTTATAGACTACCCTGGCTTGTTAAATAGACACGTGCATTTAATGTGGACTGTATATTAATTTTATTTGGCATTGCACATTTTTTTCATATAGCATTTTAGATCACGGTAAATAAATTAAAATTGCATTTCATAACCTGCATGTTTCCCCTAACCCTGTGGTAGCGTCCATGCATTTTGTTCTCGTCCCGTTCAGTGAAACGGACGTGTTTGGATAGCTACGCGCACGTGTGTGCGTCCGTTCTTGGGGGTATGCATTTTGGTTACTTAATCCTTCATTTTAAAATTTGGAGGCTGCATATAATTTTCATATATTAAATCTAAATTTTTAGACCCGACCCGGGCGCATTTTGAAATATTTGGTATACCGCCAAAATTCAAATTTATTTAATATTTTTAAAATTTATTTAACCGTTTTCATAACATCTAAAATCTTTTTAAAAGCTAACAGAAAAATATTTTTTTTTCAATTTTTTTATCGTAACTATTCAACTAACTGAGCTCTTTCTTTCTCTTTCCCTTTTGTCACCAGGCCCCACCTTCAGCTCACCCTCTCTCTTCTCTTTCTCTCTCCCGCTAGAAAACAATTCTCTGTCTCCTCTCGCTCTCTCTCTCCTCTCGCTCTCTCTCTCTATCTCTCTCCTCTCCCTTCTCTCTCTCTCTCTCCTTTTGCGATAAACCTAGATCGCGTCACCTCCCCGACGCTACGCTCACCTCCCTTAACAACTTCAACGATCCTCGCCTTCTTCCCCTCTTTACACCCGAGCCTCCTTCTCCTTTAACCCATCAACCCTAATCCTATTTCCTCTGCTCCTCAACCCTCGTCGACACCTTCCTCATCTCCTTTTCACCCTCATCTCCCTCATCTCCTTCCTCCATCTTCTTCCTCCTTCCACTGCATCCTGCACAACCCACAGAACCCCAAGAACCCAACGTCACCATTCGTCGCCGACGACCCCAGCCTCACACCCACCATCATCACCATCTCATTTTCTTCCTCTCCTCTCCACCATCTCCTCACTAATACCCCGGCACCAGCCCTGCACCCAAACCACAGCAAACAAAACCTTAACCCTACCTTCTCTAAAACAAACCCTAACCTCATCGCCGGAGCTCCGCCAATCATCACCGTCGACGCCATCACCTCTCTGCAATCCAGTGAGTAAGCCTCCTCTTCTCAATCTTCTCTGTCCTCCTTCCATTCTTCTCTTTTCTTTTTCCATGCATTTTCTTTCCATTAAATTTGTTCACTGTTGTTTTTGTTTGCCGGAATCCGGCCGTGTCGTCGACGATCCCGACGACCCAGCAAGCATTTCTGACCCGTGTGATCCCCCTGTGCGTTGTTTGGATTTGTTCCGTGTACCGTGCGCGCGTCGCGACTTTTCCCGCCGACGTGTGACGTTCCGTATACCCATTTCTTGATCCGTTGAGGCAAGTAAAACTTGCTACATGCTACTTATATTATTTTTATACGTATTTAATTGCATGTTAAACCTGTAAACTAAATCTAATGTCACATGTTCCATTTTAACATTTTGATGCTCCATTATATCATTTTAGATCTAGAACTTGAAACATATCATGTTGCATTTTAGTTTACAATACGTGGTAACCACATCCATATTTAAATCACATAATAATTATTTGCATAGCCCACAGTACCATTTTAATAGTTTATACCATATCGGACACCCGTTTGCATCCATTTAACCTATTTTATGTATAATTGCATCCCTAGATCATTTAACCCATAATAACGAGATTTTAACAATCCATATTTGTTAAAGTGTATTTTACTTAATGTTGGAACCACAACCCTAACTCAAATTGATAACCGTGCATCCATCTATTTTAATCTGTACCTATTTGCATACCACATCACAAAGTTCCATTTTATTGTTCCATTAGTACCCTATGCTTGTTTTGTATACCCCTGCTTATTTTTAGTTTGATTATGAGCACCCACATGACATTTTATGCATCCCTGACATGACTTGTTACACTGACTACTTGACACGACATGGTACCGTGCACCTCTTGACATGACATGATACCTAGATACTACCTGACTTGACCTGATGTACCATAGCTTGACCTGTGACCTGATCTTGTTACTAATGCCAACAAACTTAACCTGTTGTCCCTACGGACATTTCCTGTTGTCTATCCAGACAAACCTGTACCTGTCTGATCCTGTGTTGGCATTAGCTCCAGATTATTCAATACTTGACTTGAATACACAACTTGGGGGTATGGGGAAATCAATGATGAAACCAGACTTGTAACTTCGATACCTTTACTGATCAGTTTTAGAGGCTAGGCCAGACTTGGGATGCTGCTGCTGACATCATCCATCGTTACCCAGTACCTTTTAGAGGCTAGGCCAGCCTTGGGATGATGCTGTTGACATCATTCATCGTTACCCCTTTTCCTTTTAGTGCCTAGCGGCATGTCTTGGTTTCAGCCCGAGAATCTTCACCGTGGTCCCGGGCACGCACGGGATACTATTGAGTTACATCGATGATTCATCAAATTGATTTCAAAGACTTGAGAGTAGTTAACCCAATAGACCAGTTTAGATTACTCACTACACATTACCCCACTGTCCTTACTTATATCACTGTTATGCATGTTTATCATTTATACTCATATCTGCATGTATTGCTACCCCTGGTTATAGTATTGCTTGATATTATGACGCACTGATGTCTGGGTTTTGCATGGCCCAGATTCCTTACCTTTACTGCAGTCTGAGCAGGAGTATTTCAGTCAGCAGGCTGAGCAGTGAGGACTTGCTAGTAGTTAGTTTATTTACTTTCGGTATTTTCATTCCTGATGTGAGCCCGTATTATGGGACGTACATTCCAGTTTATTCTTGTATTGGATCTTTTGCTTCCGCATTATTTTATTCTTGACTCGTTTTATTTTGGCTTATGGACATGTGTTAGATAGTTTATTATTGTTCTTGATATCTCTACAGCCGTAATGTGACTGTGGAAGGATATTTCCTATCCACAGGTAGCATGATTGGCTATGCCACGTGCCTATCTTAGCGTACTCTTGGAAGCGGGGCGTGACAATCCGCATTTCACGGAGTCAGGAGTTGACTTTATCCGCATTTCACGGGGTCACGAGTTGACTTTATCCGCATTTCACGGGGTCACGAGTTGACTTTATCCGCATTTCCCGGGGTCAGGAGTTGACTTTATTCACATTTCACGGAGTCAGGGATTGACTTTTATCCGCATTTCACGGCGTCAGGGGTTAACTTTATCCGCATTTCACGGAGTCAGGAGTTGACTTTATCTGCATTTCACAGAGTCAGGGGTTGACTATCCGTATTTCACGGAGTCAGGGGTTGACTTTATCCGCATTTCACGGAGTCAGAGGTTGCTCTGGACGTTTCCCACGGGGTCAGGATTGACATTAGCCGTGTTCTACGGGGCCAGGAGGTGCTCTGGACGTTTACCACGGGGTCAGGATTGACATTAGCCGTGTTTTACGGGACCAGGATGTGCTCTGGCCGTTTCCCACGGGGTCAACATTAGCCGTGTTCTACAGGACCAGGAGGTGCTCTGGGCGTTTCCCACGGGGTCAGGATCGACATTAGCTACTATCTACGGGACCAGGATTTGCTCTCTCGGTTGTCTGTGAACTTTCGAGATTTGGCTCTCTTTCGGATGGAGCCTGGGGGAAGGTATGGTTCCCTCTTTTGTTTGCGCCCCTGGATTGTATACAAGGATTGATGTGATCTCATCTGTAAGGCAAAAAAGTTTCATTTTATATATTTTTCTTTCCGCGATGCTCTATCATTTCAGCTTTTATATCGCGAAAGTTGCGATTGCTCAATCATTCCGGCTATTTTTCGCGGTGCCCAATCATTTCGGCTATTTGTTTTATTTACTCGCTGCTTTTTATTGCGAGTTGCCCAATCATTTCGGCTATTTTGTATGCATATATTTTACTTGCTGATTTTGTTGCAAGTTGCCCTATCATTTTGGCTATTTTATATGCATTTTATGGCTCACTGAATTTTTGCCGCGAGTAAGGGTCTTGGGATCTGATACCAATTTAGGCATCAGCATCGCTACAACTGGGATATTTCCAGAAGCGAATCATCATTTGCCTTTGTCGGTTCGAACAAAGGTGGCTTAGCAAACAGGGTTAAGATCATGTCGACTAAGGCTTTTGACTTCATGAGCCGTAAGGATCTCATAAAGGTATTTCTCCCTACAAGTCGTGAGGATCTCGTAGGTGCGTTTTCTCCTTAAGAATCGTGAGAATTCTTAAGTGTATGGTCTCTTATAAGTCGTAAGGATCTTATAAGAGTGTTTTCTCCTTATAAGTCGAGAGAACTTACAAGGGTTGTTCACCGCTTGAGTATATCCCCGGTCTCCGATGAGACTTTGTTAGGGAAATGTTTATTCGTGCCCGTGGATTGTATACAAGGGTCGATATTGAACTGCTTGTAGGGCAATATTGGAGATTATGATGGCTTAAGAACAGGTTCAGATCCCTGTAGCTTAAGGCTTTTGAATCCTATGAGTCGTGAGGGTGTCAAAGGGGAATTCTCCTTACGAGTCGTGAGGATCTCGTAAGTGTAATTTCTCCTTAGGAATCGTGGGGATCCCTAAGTGTGTTGCTCCTTGTGAGTCGTAAGGATCTCACGCAGGTATTTTCTCCTCACAAGGTCGTGAGGACCTTGCAAGTGTCTTTTAACGAGATTGCGCCCTTTCGGGTTTTCACAAACTCGCCGGTAGCCCTGCTGTTTTTACTCACGGACCCCTTTCGGGTTTTCATCCGTGCCCATTTCGCTTATGGACGTACCTTTTTTTTATTTCTTTCCTCTTCTTTTTTTTTTATATTTTTTTTGTGACAGCTGTGGGATGCTGCGATCCGTAGTAGTTTATAGACGTCTCGGTCAGTATCCAGTTTTAGGACATAGTGATCCATCGTTAGTTTAAGGACGTTTTGGTCCATTTGCCGGCTGCTACTTATAGAGTTTGGGCTTAGGAAGATAGCGAACGGACATAGGCGTCGTCATCTATCGTTGACCTAGGCCGTGACTCGTCAGGCGAGTATTTTTTTAGGAAGCGACCATTTATTGGCCTAAAAGGTCTTTCACCATGCATGTCCATGAGTAGATAGGCTCCACCCTGGTAGACTTTGTCTATGATATACGGGCCTTCATAGTTCGGCTCAAATTTTCCCCGCTTGGCACGATTGGGGATCATAGGTCTTTTGACCACTAGCATGAGTTCGCCTTGGCGGAATGTTCTCGGCCTTGTTAATCTCTCGTATGAGCGCGTCATCTTTGCTTTATAAGCCTCCAGGTTTTGTTGTGCCATGAGCCGGGTTTCATCAAGGGCGTCGAGCTCCTCAAGCCGAAGGTGAGCATTTTCTTCTTCTATTAGCTCGTAGTGAATGGCCACTCGTAGAGAGGGTAGCTCTATCTCGAGGGGGAATACCGCTTCTGTGCCGAATACTAATGCATACAGCGTTGTGTTTGTGGCCGTTTTGAACGTAGTTCGATACGCCCAGAGAGCTTCGTGCAGTCTCTCGTGCCAGTCCTTCTTATTTTTAGACACCATCTTTTTCACGATCATCGTCAAGGTCTTGTTGAAAGCCTCAGCTAGACCATTAGCTCGGGGATTATAGACCGAAGAGTATCTCTAGTCTATATTATGCTGTTGTGCGAAGCGGTTGATCTTGTGGCTTCTGTAGGCTGGCCCGTAATCGGAGATAATCCGTCGCGGAGTGCCGAACCGATAGATGACGTGTGTCCTGAAGAAATGGAGGATATTCTCCGTCTTCACTTCTCTTAGTGGTACTGCTTCTGCCCACTTAGAAAAGTAATCGGTCGTCGCCAATATGAACCGGTGTCCCCTGGACGATGCTGGTTCAATGGGCCCGATTACGTCAGTTCCCCACATTTCGAATGGCCAGCTAGCCACCGTTGGGTGTAGCGGATTTGAATGCTAGTGGATAAAGTCTCCATGAATTTGGCACGAGTGGCACTGCTTCGCATATTCGAGACAGTCTTGGATCATCGTGGACCAATAGTAGCCTATCCTTTTGATCATCAATTTCATCTTTAGCCCAGCTTGATGAGATCCGCAGAGTCCGTCATGAGTTTCTTGGACGAATTTCTTTGCTTCTTCCGGCCCCAGGCATCTTAGCTATAGAGAGTCGAACCATCTCTTGTACAGCGTATCATTGACGAAGGCGAAGGATAGAGCTCGTTTCACGAGCTGATGTCTTGAGGACACATTTTCAGGTGTTCGACGGGATTTGAAGTAGTCTATAAAGACTTCTCTCCAATCCTTAGCCTCTTCCTGGTCTTTTATTTGTAGGGTCGTTTGCTCGGTAGCTCCCTTTTCTTTGGACAACTCCGGAGATATTTCTGCTGGCGCAAGAACCCGACGGCTTTGCACAACGATCCTCACGTCATCGAGGTTCTCGTCGGCCAGTTCTTTAGCGAGTTTGGCTAATGCATCCGCTTTGCTATTTTCCGCACGCGGTATGCTTTCCAGGGTGTATGAGGGAATTTGAGTCAGCAGTTGCTGCACTCTCTCGCCGTACTTCACCAACTCTGGCTTGCATGTTTGGTAGTCGCCGTTTACTTGGCTGACGACCAGCTGGGAGTCTCCGTATATGAGGAGGTTTTCGATTCCCATGTCGACAGCGATCTCAAGACCTACTATCAAAGCTTCATATTCGGCTTCATTGTTCGTCCTCGGCTCTGTTAAAGAGAAGGCGAAACGCATTATCCCCCTTTCTGGAGTTATGAAGATGAGGCCTACCCCAGATTTGATTATGGGGGTGCTTTGCTTCCGCTTCTTCATGGAAGATGCCCTATCGAAGTAGAGTTCCTATTGGGTGTCACTCTCTCCTTTCTCAGCGTCGATTGTGTCAAACGCGTGCTCGTCTGGCAATTCGCAGTTTAGGGGTGAGTCGGCAGGTATAGGATGTTCAGCGAGGAAATCGGCGATGGCCTGGCCTTTCACTGCCTTGAGAGGTCGGTATGTCACCGAGAACTCCATCAGGAGTAGGTCCTATTTAACGAGCCGTCCCATTAGTATGGCTCTTGACATCAAATATTTGAGAGGATCCACCTTTGATATGAGATGGACCTCATGTGCCAACGCATAGTGTCTGAGCTTCGTTATTGCGAAGATTAACGCCAGGCGGTGTTTTTCGATGGGGGAGTAATTGCTTTCTGCCCCCAGGAGAACTCGACTCAAATAGTAAAGGGCTCTCTCCTTCCATTGGTCGTTTTCCTGTGCCCATAGTGCGCCTAAAAAAACTTCAAGGGCAGTTGTGTACAGGATGAGAGGCTTTCCCTTGACCGGAGCGGTTAGTACTGGAGGATTCTGCAAGTATTGCTTGATCCCGTCCAGTGTGCTTTGGCATTTGTGATCCCAGACGAATGGGGTCCTCTTTTTCATCAGGTGACTGTAGGGACGGTATTTGCCGGAGAGATTGACTTAGGTTTGACACCTGTTTAGGCATCAGTATCGCTACAACTGGTATATTGCCATGAGCGACTCATCATTTGCCCCCGTTGATTTGGACAAAGGTGGCTTAGTAGACAGGGTTAGGACTCTGTCGATTAAGACTTTTGACTTTATGAGCCGTAAGGGTCTCATAAAGGGTTTTCTCCCTACGAGTCGTGAGGATCTCGTAGGCGTATTTTCTCCTTAGGAATCGTGGGGATTCCTAAGTGATGTCTTCTTTTGTAAGTCGTAAGGATCTTCCAAGAGTGTTTTCTCCTTATAAGTCGAGAGGATCTACAAGTGTTATTCACCATATGTGGATATTTCTTGCCATTTGTAGAACTTGGCAAAGAAATATTTATTGGTGCCCCTGGATTGTATACAAGGGTCAATATGGACCGCCTGTAGGACAATTTGAGAGATATGACGGCTTAAGAACAGGTCTAGATCCCTATAACCTAAGGCTGGATTGTATACAAGGGTCAATATGGACCGCCTGTAGGGCAATTTGAGAGATATGACGGCTTAAGAACATGTCTAGATCCCTATAACTTAAGGCTTTCGAATCCTATGAGCCATGAGGGTCTCACAGGGGGGATTCTCCTTACGAGTCGTGAGGATCTCGTAAGTGTATTTATTTTAACGAGGTTGCGCCCTTCTGGGTTTTCACAAGCTCGCTGGCAGTCCTGCTGTTTTTACTCACGGCGCCCTTTCGGGTTTTCATCCGTGCCCATTTTGCTTGTGGATATACCATTTTTTTAGCGTGATTTAGGAAATCAATATCCAACTCGTGCTCTGTTCTTTCTCCAAGTGCGTCTTCGGGATTTGTCTTAGACAATGGATTAGCGAGCGATGCCGCCTGAGCAAGCATCTCCTGCAGATTTTCACGTTGCATTTGAACTTTTGTCAAGGACCCAGTTTGAGGTCGGTAACTAGTAGAAGCTCGAACTTCGTCTTTGGAATTCACCACATAGACTATGTGAACTACCATGCCCCCAGGCTTGGGGTGTTTGGAGTTTTGGCCTTTGGAGTTTGCTCCGGGCATTTGAGCTTTATTAGGCCTCTTATTGTGAAAAGCCGCTTTGGTTTTGGGAGGAACCGCTGTATCAGGATCCGTCTTGGGGTGAGTCCCCTTCACCTGCTTCCACACCTTATTTATAGATGAGGAAAGTTGTCTCAGGGAGCAAACTGGTTTCTGCTCTCATGGGATCTCCATGTGCTGCGGAAACTTCTTCAATATTGCGATAGGAGAATTTTGCCTGACCCCTTGCAACAGTTTGAAGCTATTCCCGATTGGAACAACAGCATTCACCACTGGGGCTGAAACAAGACCATATGGAGAACTGCCCCCAGCTCGTTTTGTATGATGCTGATATCGACGTCGACCGTTTCTTACGGTCGGGATTTGATTAGCCTCAGGATTTTTCCGAGTATGCCCCATGTTTCCTTTGAGAGCTTGAATATTCTGCCCCCTGCGCTGGCAAAGCTGCAGCTTGGGGAACCAGCCTGTGGAAGACGGACTTTCTCTGGGCTTTCTCTATCGGCGTTGAGGCACTGAGGGTGGGAGGTGGGAGCACCGATCCAAAGAGAAGCCCGTTGATTTCTTGAAGAGCCGGATTGCAGAGATTTGAGGCTGCAAGTGGCCCATACTTGACTCCACCAGTTGTGACAGAGCCTGAGTTGGGGTGAGTAAAAGCAAACGCCATTCTCGGAAAAGACGAAATGCCGGCTTCAGTATCCACTCCCCTAAGGGCAACCACAAACATACACACCGCGATTATCTGATTGCGGGAAAAACATGACACACGAAGTGTGGAGTGGAAAGAGGAAAAGGTCCCACCGGGCGTGCCAGAATCTGTTCTCCGCCGGAAGACGCGGCCGGGACGTCGGGACGTCGAGGCACGAATTTCAAAGGCAGATGTTATTTGGTGCTGTCCGCCCACCTCTTCGAAGATGCCAAGTTGATTTATAACACCATGTATCGAAGGTTTAAACGGATGCGACTGATGGAGCAGACTTCGTCAGATTCCCCCTCGTTGAAGGGTTTTTGATTGTGGGGATGCTCTTCCCTGCAGACGCAAGCCCCTGCAGTTAATTATGCTACCGCATCGCGGTAACCACTTTCTCCTTCTCCAGATAGTCACTTCGTGTCGTGGGTGTTTGTTTTGTTTTTGGTTGCCCGTGGATTGTATACGGAGACTAATTTATGTTGTCGCCCGTAGAGCGTGGATTAGTCCAAATCCGTATTTTCTTAGATTTGGGTTTTGGGGTTGGGTTTAAGGATCGTTACTCTCATTTGAAACTAAGATCAACTTAAACGTTTGTTAAGAATACGTTAGTCTAATTTTAGACTAAGATCAACTTAACAGGATCGTTTGGATCCAACAAAAGAGCGTTTGGGCTCTATTATTTAGTTTATGGACATTGCGATCAATTAGTTTAAGGACATTATGGTCCAAGGTTAAGGACATCATAGTCCATGGGTTTAAAGGACCCCACAGTCCGAGGTTAAGGACATCATAGCCCATGGGTTTAAAGGACCCCACAGTCCGAGGTTTGTCTGGTTATCGGGACCCGTCACCTTTCTGAAGACGTTAAAGAATTACAACGGCATATATCAGAGGAGTGAAGTGATGTACCCTTGAACCAATGTTGGTTGAGAGATTTGTAGTCCAATTTAGGACTAAGATCAAAAGATTTATGAGCATATGGGCTCAATTAATCTGAATTAAGGACTTATGGCCAACTTAGGCTAAGTCCACTCAGGTTTAAAATGTTGAACATTTTGTTTTGGGTTGTTGAACATTTGTCTGGGCTTGGCCCCTCTTTATTTAGCAATGCTAAGCATGGGTCTGGGTTCTGACAATATTTTTGTCTTTTATTGAGTGCTGAGCACTCGTATGCATCTGAGGTGATCAATCTTGGAAGACAAGGGTGTATTTGAGGTTCAGTCAAAGGGGAATCATTCCTTTGGAAGACTTAGCTAATTTGGGCTAAGACTGGTTTGAATATAGTGTTAAACACTAGCACATATTTGGTGATCACGTGTTCCCACGTGATGCATTTGAAACAATGTTAAACACTAGGGATGAAGTGCTTAAAATAGTGTTAAACACTAGAAAATGAAACGCTCACGTGAGGACACGTGAGGCGCCCTAGGATTGGGCCAAGCTTCCTTTATTTTTTTCTCAGAATATTCAAATAAGTGTTAAAGGCTTAATCTTCATGGCCATCACGTGTGGGCACGTGATGGGTACTCATGCACTGGATATTAACAGGATTTGTTAGGGGTCAAGTGGGGACACGTGAGGGCGTCCAAAATCTGTTCTTCCCTTCTTATTTTGAAGAATTTGTTCAAGGGTCACGTGGGAGCACGTGACCTAATTTCATTCATTTTCTTTTGATCACTGAGGAGGGGAGTCACGTGGGCACACGTGATCAGGTCGGGTACTGATTTCTTTTACGTGCATGGAGAGTTAGATCCCTTGTTGAAGAATTAAATTCTCTTATAGGGTTAAACCCTAATTTTATTTAGAGGAATTAAATTCCTTAAACTCAATTCTCCCTCTAAGTTTTGGATC
Source organism: Agapanthus africanus (assembly GCA_030015575.1). Taxonomy (NCBI): domain Eukaryota; kingdom Viridiplantae; phylum Streptophyta; class Magnoliopsida; order Asparagales; family Amaryllidaceae; genus Agapanthus; species Agapanthus africanus. Next base: position 940,508,303 of record CM057338.1, on the reverse strand, counting down.
TGCATGGTAGAATCTCCCTGATGAGAATTAAATTCTCAACTTATGGGGAGATCTGCTTCTGCAGATCTTCAACCAAAGGAAGAACTAAGTTCTTATTCAGAAGAGTTAAACTCTTATTTTGAGAATTAAATTCTCTTTTTGTTTTGTGGAAGCTTATAGAATGATCTATTTCCCTTTCTTATCTAGGGTTTCTTTCTTTTTTGAAGAGATCTTCTTTTCTGTCTGGTGAATTAAATTCTCTTCTTTTTTCTCTCTGTTGTTGTATCTCCCCTCCTTTTCTCTTCTTTTCTTGGCTCCTATTTGTAGGAGAAAGAAAAGAATCAGTTTGTTTAGTCAATCTTTCATTGAACGATTTTGATTGATTTTGTAACCAACATAATCTTTTAGATCACTCAGTGAATTTTATTCACCATTGGAATTTTAATCCAAAAGATATTTTATCTGTTATTCCTGGCAAATTTCAGGGAAATATCTCCTTGTATAGAATCTTTCTATAAATTGGTGATTTTTAATCACCATTGGATTTTTAATCCAACGGTGCTCCACTTTACAGAGCGCAATCTTTTTTTTTGGAAAGATCCAGGGAAATATTTTTCCAATTAGGTTTTTTTTTATTTCCCTTAATTAGAATTTAATTCTATTAGTTCAGAAGGTTTAAGAGCCTATCACGTGTTAGCACGTGACCCCACTGATTGACCATTTAATGAGAATTTAATTCTATTAGTTCAGAGACCTTTAGGGACCCATCACATGTTGGCATGTGACCCCCTGTCACGTGTGGGCACGTGATGCCCCGTTTAGGGTTTCCTTTCCTTTAACTCAGAGAGTTTTAAGACCCTATCACGTGGTGGCACGTGACCCACGGATTAAGCATTCAACCAAAATTTAATTTTGTTATTTTAAAGGACTCGGGAACTTATCACGTGTCACCACGTGACCCTTAGTCACGTGTGGGCATATGATGCCACATTGGGGTTGTTCCTTGTATTTATTATACTTCAGTGGGCTTAAAGGCCTATCACGTGCGGGCACGTGACCCCATTTGATTAGGGTTCAATTCTTATCATTTCAGAGCCCTCAGGAAGCCATCACGTGTCGGCACGTGACCCCCGATCACGTGTGCGCACGTGATGCCCCATTGGGGTTTTTCCTTGTATTTTATGAGGGAATAGAGTGTTGAAGGAGATTTGCATAAGCGTTCAACGCCTCGCTCGGGATAAAATCACCATCTCCGAGTTTGACTCCTAGTCATCACGGACGCTCGGGTCTGTGATACTGACGTTACGCTTTGGGCTGCTCGTCACTGACATCATGTTTCACATCATTAACGCCAAGACTTGCTACAACGCTTTGCTCGGCAGGCCTTGGTTACACGAGTACAACATCATCCCTTCTACACAACATCAGTATATGAAGTATTTCAAGGATGGTCTCGAGTATACCGTGATGGGGGAGCTGAACCCATTCTCCATGAATGAAGTCCGAAAGTACGAAGATGCAAAGTACTTCTTACCAGACTTCGAAGACACGGAAAGATGCCATAAACCGGAGGAAAAGCAAAAAGCTATCACCACTATTCCAGTCTTCGGGAGTGATACCGAGGAGGAAGATGAAATAGTCTATTCGGGGCCGCAAGCCCGGACCGTCTACCCCTATGTTGATCTTCGGCAGCGACTCTGATGATGAGGTCAATGCAGTATTTTCTGTTCAAACATTCATACAAGCCGTGCCAGGCGACGAACGGAGTTTGCAAATCAATATGGTTCCGCGGCAGCACTACAAAGAGCTCGACGCACTTGATACCTATAGTGTGCAAGAACTGCAGACGCTCTACGTTCCTCCCAGGAGAAAAAATGAAAAGGCGATCCTATTCTATCGATCTGCAGAAACTAATGTGGAGAAAGAAATCTGGCATGGTGCCGATTCTGCACTTGACAGGATCCAGCCCATCCGTCTGCCCAGATACTATACGGAAAGATTAAAAAGGCTGTTGAGGCGCCAAGACGTACCCTTCAAACAGACTGCTCGACAAGCTCAGTTCTACAACAGGATCTGGAACGTCCCTGGAACTCAGCAAAAATTGCCCAACGGGAGAATGGAAACGATCGGGCTTGGATATGTTCAGTCCAAGAAACAGGAACGATTCCATGGTTACTACGTTATATATGACTTCGATGAAGAAGGGGATGCTCTGTTAGAAGACACTGCAGTTGAACCAAAATAAGATCCTGCCGTAAAAATGCCAAGTCCGGTGTTTGAAGAGCAGATGGACAAGTTAATAAGGAAAGCGGGTCAAAAGGTCCGAGATGAGCACAACCGCGAAATGTCCATTTACGAGAAAGCCAGGACACAACGCCTACTTCAGCAGGCTACGGAGAATGACGATGCCCTTCATCGCCAGCCCGTCATACGAAAGACTCGACGCGGAGGCAAAAACAAACTGAAGAGCGGAAAAAACGTTCGACAGCGGCAAAGCGGGTCCAAGAAGCCACATGATCGAGACTTGAGCGGCCGGGACTCGTCTCTTATAAAGAAGATGGGTCGAGTATATTCTTTTCCCCAAGACAAGATAAGGAAGATATTCGATCTTGTCATGAAACATCCAATGATTATGCTCTCGGAGTCCAAACACCACGAACAAGCAGACGAGGTCTCTCACCAGGATTATTGCTCCTATCATCGAGCGATAGGACATCCTCTCGAAAACTGCATCACATTCAAAAACTGGGTAGAAGACCAGTATCAGCAAGGCAGGTTCGCTCTATCCAGCAGTTGGAGGGTAACCCCACTACAGAAGCATGTACCGAAAGCCACGTATATGGCAAGAGTAGAACCGGATCAACATCGGTCTTGGAAACGATCTCGTACCTGCCACGCGATAACGATGTCGGGAGAAGGAGAGCGTGAGAATATGGATGACCTATCCTGGTGCTTCGAAAACGAGGATGAAGATGAGTTGATCTCAGAATTTCCACCGGCGCCAAAAGAGCTGGAAGATGGAATACATACTACTGCAGATAACGTCAGAAAAATTGACTTGGGAACGGCAAAAGACCCACGGCCGACGTTCTTCAGTGAGCTGTTGTCTGAAGAAAAGGTAGCTACGCTCAAAGACGTGCTCATGCAGTATAAATATTTCTTCGCATGGAACTATTCCGAGATGCCGGGATTAGATCCAGAAATAGTCGTCCACAAATTGGCAATATCTCCGGATATCAAGCGAGTCAAACAAACACCAAGAAGAATGCGACTCGAACTTGAAATGAGCATCAACGTCGAGGTCAAGAAGTTAATTGACTCCGGCTTCATCCAAGAGGTTCAATACCCCGACTTGATTGCCAACATCGTCCCAGTGATGAAGAAAAATGGGACAGTGCGTATCTGCGTAGACTTTCGGGGCCTCAACAAAGCTTGCCCAAAGGACGATTTTCCCGTACTGGTTACCGAGCTTATGATCAACAATACGTCCACTCACGAAGTCTTCTTCTTCATGGACGGCTCATCAGGGTACAATCAAATAATAATGCATCCCGAGGACCAGAAGCATACCGCTTTCCGGACTCCTCTGGGCATATTTTGCTACAAAGTGATACCTTTCAGTCTGAAGAACGCAGGCGCCACCTATCAAAGGGCCATGACGAAGATTTTCGATGACCTCATACATGAAATCATCGAATTCTATATCGACGACCTCGTGGTTAAAAGCAAATCGTACGAGGAACATTGGGAGCATCTGAAAATCGTGTTTCAGCGCCTACGGAAATACAACTTGAAGATGAACTCTCTCAAATGCGCGTTCGGAGTCTCCTTAGGTAAATTCCTAGGATTCATCGTACGACACCGGGGCATCGAGATCGACCCGTCGAAAATCATGGCGATCATGGAAATGCCTCCGCCAAGAACTCTCAAGCAATTGCGGTCTCTCTAAGGAAAGCTCGCATATATCCGACAGTTCATAGCTAACCTCTCCGGCAAATGCCGCCCCTAAAGTCACCTAATGAAGAAGTGGAACCCGTTCGTCTGGGATCGTAAATGCCAGAGTGCACTCGACGAAATCAAGCAATACCAGCAGAATCCGCCGGTACTAACTGCTCCGGTCAAGGGAAAACCTCTCATCCTGTACACAACCGCCCTTGAAGGTTCCTTAGACGCACTATGGGCATGGTAAAATGACCAAGGGAAGGAGAGAGCCCTCTACTATTTGAGTCGAGTTCTCCTGGGGGCAGAAAACAACTACTCTCCCATCGAAAAACACTGCCTGGCGCTAATCTTCACGATAACAAAGCTTCGGCATTATGCGTTGGCACATGAGGTTCATCTCATATCAAAGGTGGATCTTCTCAAATATTTGATGTCAAGAGCCATATTGATAGGACGGCTCGCTAAATGGGCCCTCTTCTTGATGGAGTTCTCGATAACATATCGACCCCTCAAGGCAGTGAAAGGCCGGCCATCGCTGACTTCCTCGCCGAGCACCCGATACCTGCAGATTCACCCCTGAACTGCGAACTGCCAGACGAGTAAGCATTTGACACGATCGATGGGGAGAAAGGAGAGAGTGACATCCGATGGGAACTCTACTTCGATGGGGCGTCTTCCATGAAGAAGCAAAAGTACAACATCCACATAATCAAATCTAGGGTAGGCCTTATCTTTGTGACTCCACAAGGAGGGATAATGCGCTTTGCCTTTTCCTTGACAGAGCCGAGGACGAACAATGAAGCCGAATATGAAGCTTTGATAGCGGGTCTTGAGATTGCTGTCGATATGGGAATCAAAAACCTCATCATATACAGAGACACACAGCTGGTCGTCGGTCAAGTAAACGACGACTATCAAACGTGCAAACCAGAGTTGGTAAAGTACGGCGATAGGGTGCAGCAACTGCTGACTTGAATTCTCTCCTACGCCCTGGAAAGCATACTGCGCGCAGAAAATAGCAAATCAGATGCATTAGCCAAACTCGCTAAAGAACTGGTTGATGAAAACGTCGATGACGTAAGGATCGTTGTACAAAGCCGTCGGGTCCTTGCACCAGCGAAAATATCTCCAGAGTCGTCTGAAGAAAAGGAAGCGACCGAGAAAACGGCCTTACAAATAAAAGACCAGGAAAAGACTAGGGATTGGAGAGAAGTCTTTATAGACTACTTCAAATCCCTTCGAACACCTGAAGATGCATCCTCGAGACATCAGCTCATGAAACGAGCTCTGTCTTTCGCCTTCGTCAATGATACTCTGTATAAGAGATTGTTCGACTCTCTATGGCTGAGATACCTAGGACCGAAAGAAGCAAAGAAAGTCGTCCAAGAAACTCACGACGGACTCTGCGGTTCTCATCAAGCCGGGCCAAAGTTGAAGCTGAAGATCAAAAGGATGGGCTACTATTGGCCCACGATGATCCAGGACTACCTCGAATACGCGAAGCAGTGCTACTCGTGCCAGATTCACAGGGATTTCATCCATCAGCATCCAAATCCCCTACACCCAACAGTGGCTATCTAGCCGTTCGAAATGTGGGGAACCGACATAATCGGGCCCATCGAACCAGCATCGTCTAGAGGACATCGGTTCATATTGGAAACGACCGATTACTTCTCTAAGTGGGCAGAAGCCATACCGCTAAGAGAAGTGAAGACAGAGAATATCCTACATTTCTTCAAGACACACGTCATATATCGGTTCGGCACTCCGCGAAGGATTTTCTCCGATAACGGGCCAGCCTATAGAAGTCACAAAATCAGCCGCTTCGCACAGCAGCATAATATAGACTGGAGATACTCTTCGGTCTACAATCCCCGAGCTAACGGTCTAGCTGAGGCTTTCAATAAAACCTTGAAGAAGATCATAAAGAATACGGTGTCCAGAAATAGAAAAGATTGGCACGAGAGACTGCATGAAGCTCTCTGGGCGTATCGGACCACGTTCAAAACGGCCACCAACACAACGCCATATGCGTTGGTATTCGGCACAGAAGCAGTACTCCCCTTGGAGATAGAGCTGCCCTCTCTACGAGTGGCAGTTCATTACGAGCTAACAGACGAAGAGAATGCTCATCTTCGGCTCGAGAAGCTCGACGCCCTAGATGAAACTCGTCTCATGGCGCAGCAAAACTTAGAAGCTTACAAAGCAAAGATGACGCGCTCGTACGAAAGATTGACTAGGCCGAGAACATTCCGCCAAGGCGAACTTGTGCTAGTGGTCAGGAGACCTATGATCCCCAATCGTGCCAAACGGGGGAAGCTCGAGCCGAACTATGAAGGCCCGTACATCATAGATAAAGTCTATCAAGGTTGGGCTTACTTGCTCATGGATATGCAAGGTGAAAGACCCTTCCGGCCAATAAACGGCCGATTCCTTAAGAAGTACTATGCCTGACGAGTCATGAACCAGGTTAATGATAGATGACGACGAGTATGTCCGCTCGGTATCTTCTTGAGTCCAGACTCTAAAAAATAGAGAACTACGGACCGTAACATCCTTAAACTACTACAAACCGCAGCATCCCAAGGCTAACAAAAAAAAGAAAAAGAAAAGAAAAACGGTACGTCCATAAGCGAAATGGGCACGGATGAAAATCCGAAAGGGCTCCGTGAGTAAAAACAGCAGGGCTACCGGCGAGTTTGTGAAAACCCGAAAGGGCGCAATCTCGTTAAAAGACACTTGCGAGGTCTTCTCGACCTTGTAAGGAGAAAATACCTGCGCGAGATCCTTACGACTCGCAAGGGAGCAACACACTTAGGGATCCCCACGATTCCTAAGGACAAGTTACACTTACGAGATCCTCACGACTCGTAAGGAAAATTCCCCTATGAGACCCTCATGGCTCATAGGATTCAAAAGCCTTAAGTTACAGGGATCTGAACCTGTTCTTAAGCCATCACAATCCACAGACTGCCCTACAAGCGGTTCAATATTGATCCTTGTATACAATCCACGGACACAAATAAACGTTTCCCCAACAGAGTCCCACCACAGACGAGGGATATCTTCATATGGCGAACGACACTTATAAGTCCTCTCGACTTATAAGGAGAAAGCACTCTTGTGAGATCCTTACGATTTATAAGAGACCATACACTTAGGAATTCTCACGATTCCTAAAGAGAAAATACACCTACGAGATCCTCATGACTCCTAGGGAGAAATACCTTTATGAGACCCTTACGACTCATGAAGTCAAAAGCCTTAGTCGACAGGATCTGAACCATGTTTGCTAAGCCACCTTTGTTCGAACCGACAAAGGCAAATGATGAATCGCTCCTGGCAATATCCCAGTTGTAGCGATACTGATGCCTAAATCGGTATCAAATTCCAAGTCTAAACTCGCGGTTAAAATTAGCGAGCCAAAAATGCGTATGAAATAGCCGAAATGATAGGGCAACTTGTAACAAAATTAGCAAGTATAATATATGCATACAAAAACAGCTGAAATGATTGGGCAACTCGCAATAAAAAGTAGCGAGTAAAAAGAAAAAAAAGCCGAAATGATTGGGCACCGCGAAAAATAGCCAAAATGATTGGGCAATCGCGACTTTCGCAATATAAAAAGCTGAAATGATAGAGTATCGCGGGAAGAAATAAAAAAAATGAAAGAATGAAACTTTTTGCCCTACGGGCGAGTCCATATTGACCCCTGTATACAATCCATGGGCATAAACGAAAAGGGAACCATATGTCCCAACGAACTCTGTCAAAGAGAAAGTCAGATCTCAACAGCAACATCTGCATCCCAGAAGACCAACAACAGCGTCCCTCCTTATTCCAACAGGATACGGACGTGACACCACCAATCAGGGCCACGGCAAAGTCCCTAGTTCCGAGACTCTACGGTTCACATCAGCAAATGACCCCGTCGCGGAAATACGTCAGCCAATGACCCCGTCGCGGAAACACGTCATCCAATAACCCCATCGCGGAAACACGTAAGCAAATGACCCCGTCGCGGAAACACGTCAGCAATTGACCCCGTCGCGGGAACACGTCATCAAATGACCCCGTCGCGGAAATACGTCAGCCAATGACCCCGTCGCGGAAACACGTCAGCCAATGACCCCGTCGCGGAAACACGTAAGCAAATGACCCCGTCTCGGAAATACGTCATCCAATGACCCCGTCGCGGAAACACGTCAGCAAATGACCCCGTCACGGAAACACGTCAGCAAATGACCCCGTCGCGGAAATACATCAGCAAATGACCCCGTCGCGGAAATACGTCATCAAATGACCCCGTCGCGGAAATACGTCAGCCAATGACCCCATCGCGGAAACAGGTCAACAAATGACCCCGTCGCGGAAATACGTCATCCAATGACCCCGTCGCGGAAATACGTCAACCAATGACCTCCTCGTCGGAGCAGTGCTTCGATTCGGGAACAAGTCAACTCGTCAGTTACTTACGAGTCCTCTCGACTTGTAAGGGAGAAATTCTCTTGTGAGATCCTTACAACTCTCGAGAGAAAACACACACTTAAGAATCCCCATGACCCCTAAGGAGAAAATACACCTACGAGATCCTCTCGACTCGTAGGGAGAAAAATCTTTATGAGACCCTCACGACTCATAAAGTTGAAAAGTCTTAGGCAACAGACCTGAACATGTTTCCTGAGCCATCGCTACCATACAAGAAGGTTAAGATGAACCGCTATCTATTATCTACTGGCCACATCTGCTAAAATCACATGCCCAACTAAGAGTTTTCCCCCTTACAAGTCGAGAGCAAAGCTCTGTTCAAAATTTGAAATTTGAACTAAGACAGCGCCTCACGTGCAAAGCACGAGAGCGCCAGTGCTAAGAGTCAAAGACTCTGAGGCAGCGCCTCACGTGCAAGGCACGAGAGCGCTTGTGCCAAGAGAGCAAAGCGCCAAGTGTCAGAGTCTCTGAGGCAGCGCCTCACGTGCAAAGCACGAGCGCGCTTGCACCGAAACTAAAAGTTCTCTGTCGTTGGATCAAAGATCCAACAGAGATGATTAAAAAATCACCAAAGTAAAGAATTAAATTTTGAGGAAATACTCTTTCTGGTGACAAGGAAAGTCTTCGGTATGTACCTCATTAAGCATGCGTTCACGATTATATGCCTATTTAAACGGAAATGGTATCCAAAACGCGCTAATTTATGGACAATATGACGATGGTGTTCGCACTTAAAGGAAATCCCCAGGGGTCAAGTATAAGACTCATGTACACAGATGGGGGTGCACGTGCAAATATACGTCAAACAGAAAAATTCAACAAAAAGCATTCAACGATTAATAATAAGAGAAGTACATTGATATTACTCTATAGGGAAGAGATCACCAAACATGGGATCGGAGACATAAGGGTTAACAAAACAAAATACAAAATTCTCCAGCTCCCTCTTCGCCCTCTCCAACACGTCGAAGCGACGGTTCTCGCAAGAAGTTGCTCCACATCGATTAGCGCCATGCTCATCAGCAAAAGCGGACATGACAGCCCGCCGGGCTCTTATCTGACCCAGTAGATGAATCGAGCGATCCTTCAGAGCCTGAGTAATCAAGCAGGCCTAATAGAAACACTCGATCTTGTCCTCTGCCGTGTCGAGGATCGCCAGAGTCATCTCTGTCGGATGAGGAGGGATATCGGCAAGCACTGACGAAAAGACCATCCGTAGCCAAATGGAACCCATAGGAAAGGGAGAGCCCCTACGAGTTAGGAGTTCGTACGTCACCACATCATATTCGGTATCGGTGAGAAGAGGATCCACTAGCCGCGCAGCAAAGCGGAGAATCATCTCCTCGACGGGCACCTCCCATGGTTGCCGACGAGCATGGGGGCGGTTGCAAGCCATAACACTTGGTCGGTTTCTAAAAAATAACCACCCTAAAGTCTAAATGGGTTTCTCTGTTTAGAGAAGAAGGAAGGCGCGCCTTCAAGTTATAAAGGAGAGCATTCAATGCTATGCACAGGAAATATTGTGCATAGTGGAACTATTCCCAAGGCCCGGAAAAAGAGGAGAACGTTGGAAATGAAAGGAGGTGACTCATTGAAATCAGAACAGGGAGACGAAACGACCCCATCAGCGGAACCCCACGTGCATAACACGTGAGCGCCGGCCCTAACCCCTATTGGAGATTAAAACGGCGCACATGCATAACACGTGAGCAGGCGCCAATGAAATATTGAACTCACCAGCGGCTCCTCATGCGCAAAACACATGAACACCAACAACAGTATGACAAAACTTCATAAGGAATGCGTGTGAACATAAAAAGGGGGAAAGGAAATTTTATCATTCATACTTTGAAGATTCATACAAAAATAAAAGAAAATGTTTACAATGGTAAAACATTAAATCCGGGACACGGGTTAAGAAATTCGAAAGCAAGGTCGTTTAAAATGTTTCTGGCCTTTCTGACCATTCTCGTGTGCATCCTCTCACGGTCATAAGCGTCAGGATCCTTGTCAATATCCGCATCCCTCTGATAAGCAACGATTATCCTCGTCTGTTGGAAAACTTGATGCAAGATATCAGTGAGATTATCTCGCCGTTTATTTGAGATCAGGCCCGTCAAATACACTGAGTACACCTTATCTTCGGCATCGTCCAGTGTCTCAAGCGGCATGGCCTCATGAAATCCAGGAAGTGCTCCCCAAATTGCTCTCACTATAATCTTCAAAAGAGCGGAGCGACGAGGGAGCAGCCGACCGTTGTGTTCATTGAAACGATTCATAATCTCAGCGCATTGGACGTTTGTAACCTCCTGGTTCTGGAAACGGCCTTGTGCACGAATGTCCTCATAAGAAATGATTTCATTAAGACAGTACAGATGAACGGCCATAGCACCTGAAAAGAAAAATCAGTGAGAGTTTAGTGAACAGACTGATCAAGAAAATGTTTATTGAAATAGATACGGGGATTTAAACAACTCTTGATATCCGCTTGGAGAAAACAAATGCTGATTAAAACACCCAACGAATTTAAATTTGTGTAATTAAGGAGGGAATCCTAAAAGGATTTCTCATTAAAGAGGACCCCTCGGGCCAAGGAGTAAAACTCCCTTGAGAGCAGCGCTCTTCAGACAGAGTGACATCTGTCAACTCTAATGATAAAGAGAATAAAATTCCCCAAAAAAAATTCTAAAGAGCCATTTGCTGGGTTATGCCGGCGCCCTGGCCATCAAAAGTGGTCGGTGCGGAACAAAAACGACGAATAAAATTCTGGCGCCGACGGAATCCAATCCCAAGATCGAACCCATAAACACTAAAACTAGCAAACCAAACACAAAGAGATAGAATGGTTATACCTAATGAACCAAGTCCTTCGGGTCTTCAACCAATTCCAAGCTCCTAGTGATGCGGATCGACTTTGGTCGCCGGTCTTCTTTCATCTCCGATGATCCACCTGAGGGAAACGGCACAAGCTCCAGGTTCGCCAAGCGGACCAACCGACCTTCCAAGATCGCCAGTAGTGGAGGGTGGGGGTGTATGATAATCTCACCATATTTTTCTCTCATACTCAAAGCTCATAAAGCAACCATAGAAGATGAAGGTAATGATCAAAGGTATGAGCACAAAATTTGGCTAAGTGTTTTTGGGTGCATGTGTGAGAGTGAGCTAGAGAGTGTATTTTCCAAATGAGCAAGCTCCACCTTGTTAGTGGCCGGCCCCCCTCCTCACTCCCAAAAATAATGCACCCAAAAAAACATATCCAATTAATAATAATTTATTAACAAGCCCATACCAATCACAACATATACAAAAGCCATGCTTTGACTTAAAGCCCATGCCTTTCCATGTCACCAATTCCACCTCATCATCAACAAAATGATTTTCAAAAGAAAATCAATAATGATGTGGCACCTTCTAGAAGCCATTCCGTATAAATACGGAATGCTTCTCGGTATATATATCGGAAATAGCCAAGAGAGAAAACGAATAGTGAGCAATAATACTAGAATACATATATATATATATATACATATGTAAATCATTAAATCAAAACTTGATTTAACAATCTGGCTTAATCCTAAACCGCTAGTATTATCAACCGTCCGATTAAAGTATGTGCAGTCCGTGCACATATTTAATCGGACACCTGTATGTATCAACATACATCAACTACACCATATTGCCTGAGCCGTGAAAACCCTCTGTGTGGGACTCTAAAGACTCGTCAATACGCTGGCAGTGGGTTTAACCATAAGCACGTCAGCGGCACTAGCTGTACGTAACGGCTACCCAGGTATTGAGCGAAAGGAAGGCCGACGAGCAAACTCATCTGAACCCCTACTGAGCCTGTCAGTGATAATATCCGTACAGTCCGGTCTGTTCGTCTAAGAGTATCGCATATCGAGTCTAGGGGGGTGGATAAAGTCAGACCCCTAATAATGCGATAATTCGTGTCGGTATGAAACCCATCACCTCCTGAGAAACTACTGATCCAAATCAGTAATTCTCCATTACCCCGGCCGAGGATTTCAGGTGATGGCCACCCGTGCACTGTGCGACATCAACCCCCAATACCGGGAGAGACGAATCCCTGATGATCCGCTCACTGCCTCCATGTGGCTCGGGACTGTACCCAACTAAACCTTGTTTGCATGTCTCCTTTGAGCGTGGTAGGGTAGTAATCAAAGCACAGTGGGAACTCACACAAGACAAATGACGATCCCAGGTCGACAGACTAACCTGTACACATGTCACCAGGGAACTGCTATCTGACAATAGGTATAATACCAACTAGCATGTTCCCGGCGAGTCCGTCCAGTGTACTCATAACCCAATGAGCACCTGTATACTATCTCAGGTGAACAACTGACACCAATGGCTTATGAGACCGGCCACCGCCCTTCGTCAGGGTCTAGATAAGTATACACCAGTCTACACTGGAGTATCGATGCCCAGTCTCGATACTCCCACGACTAGGGACATTTAAGGATGTACTTATAGACCCCCAGCTCCCACGTATATGATCGGCATCATAATGCTGGTGGTCAAGCAAGAATCCTATGGGCTCTATCATGATGATAAAGACAAACCAGATAGCATACTATCATCTCGAGTAAGACTGTTTTATCGGTATAGGCCCTTCCTCAATCATCACAATCACGTACCTGTGACTACGATAATTGCCTTGAGGGCATTATAGCCAACAATCTCCCACTTGCACTTAAGGCTAATTATTGCGATGTCGTATACTCATAGCCCGTGTGATACCGAACACCCAACTCCTCTACCAATCAGTTTCGCAAAGCCTGTTTGTGAAACTAATGTGTTCGAGGAATAGCCTCAGTGAGTGGATCCGCTCCAATGTTTCTTTCTATGTCTCTCATTATCTCAAGTTCGCGGAGAAATCCATCTCCCGAATTGAGTAATACCTGTCTTAGAATATGTCTGGACATCTAATGGGACCTAGTTCATAAATGAACTCTAAATCCAAACTTCTTAGACTGTATCGTCAACTGAATTTAATCAGTATCATGTGCCATGCCTCCCTCAGTATTCGCTTGGACCACCTGTCCAAACTACTGCCCCTTGTAAGAAGGAAAGACTATAACTCTGACAGTCACTCTGTCATCCATGTCACTTTTGAAGCCTGGAATGATAACCATCTCCCGAAGGAGGCTGCCGTTATCAAATCCTTAGAACATTTACTTTATGCTCATAACTGCTTCCTAACGTTTCTCCAGGATTGGATTAATATCTCAATTTATTGCATCTAGTGCAAAAACAACATCTGGTGTGGTACTTGACATCTCATGATTGACTCAATTGCCTAAGCAATTGATATGCCAATCATGCACATTCCTCTCCCCTTTAGTCTGTAAGACATCTTTAGAGAGGGTGACTCCATCACTTGCAGGTTTACCACCATACCAGGAGTCGTCCATTCTAAAATACCTTTAGAATACTGTCTAAGTACCCAGATTGGGAAACTACCCAAATCTAGATATAAAACCATAGATCTAGTAACCAGAATGTCTGATATAATATCCATAACCTATGTGGAGAAACTACTGTGTGACAACCACAGTATAACCGATCATAGAATAGGAATTTTACTTCCTACTCTGTGTATGTCATCCAAATACCAGGACACACACCCTACTACCTTCTTAACCTTCTTACCAGATCCATCTCTTATTCTGATGAAGTCAAAAACTTATGACTGTCACATCAAAAATAGATGATCTTTTTCCGCTATATCTGCTTTAGTCTATAAATAGACACAAGCTACTTGTCCACTATGCTTCCGCTGCTCCCACTGACCACAACAACCCTCTGGCTGAGTTATATATACGTACACCTCTAAAGCTGGTTTAGAACGACGCTATATTCATCCTCCTGCCGGGTCTCATAATCTGGAACAGATGCAATGGCAAGTCTGGGTAAACAAGAACCTCCCTGTCACCGTCTCTGAGAAGACCGAAGTACCTCTCGGGTGCCCGAGGTTACCCACCATATCTGCGGAGTGGCTAATGGAATGTCAAATTCAATTGAATCCTTAGGTTCTATTAAATTATGTTTGCGGTTCTGGAATTACTTCCAGTTCTACCATACTCCCACTACTGTTTTCTGAAAAAATCCATTTTATTAAAACTGATGGCGAGTCAAGAACAATATCACTATTGATCTTCCTGATGGTAGAAAGTTAACCCTCGTGAAAGCCCGGGATAACTCACAAACGGCCATTACTGAAACGTGCCCTGAGTTTGTCCAGATTTTGGTTTTAAGCATCAGCCGGACAACTCCCTATATCTTAACATCGTTGAGATACAAATCGATTCTATATACCATACAGAAACAAAAGGCACTAATTTTATTGGAACCAGATTCAAAATCATGCAGCTGTCTCTAGTGCATATCTGCCAAATGTAATGAGGCTAATCAGTATTACTCAATTAGAATTGCATCCATATATGAGTAACCTGAAAGAGAATCAATCTCTCAAAACCATTACTATTAACTGAATACCAAACACAAGTATCTACTTCTTCAATCACCTTGAAGAATCCCGATACTTGCGACACGTGGTTCTCTACTTTATTCTTACACCTATAACTTCTCAAAACTTAGACCTTGTATTTCTACGAAACACTTGTCTAAAACTAGAGAAGTCACAAGTAAACAGAATATAGTACGAAGACCTTCCCCTTTGTCCTAATGGACACTGGACAACATACAATACTTTGTATAAGTCCCTTGAGTTGAATAACTCAGACCTTGTGCGTCGTAGGTTGAAAACTGTACCCAGGAGATTTTCTCAAATATCACCAATTACAACGAATTCCAATATAATGAGGATGGTCACCTAATTCCCAATAAATTACTCCCACTCATCATCTGTAAAACTATACAGATGTGAGAATCATACCTGGTAAATACATACCCGGAGCAAGGGACTAATTGGGAAATCAGTTTACAATTAACAATGCACAGTGAAACTGAAACATGAAAATGTTTCGAAGGGGTATCCGAGTATTCCTAGTAATGCCTCTTCCATTATCCAGATTCATGACTGTAACCGTATATTTCTCTGCCATCTCTCCAAATCCCTTCATTTGTCTTTAGTCGTTACCTTCTGTACACCTTCGTTGGGCTTAAATGGTTTTCTTCCTTCCCTACCGTTCGGCACCAGCCTATGGTTTGGAAGAAGACTATCCAATAAGCGTAATAGGTATACTCTCCTAATCCTAGGAGTACTCACAACCGGAGAGAAGGTGATGATAAAAGACAACTGAATAAATCTTATTCCTATTTCTCCTGAACCAGAATCCATCCTCGAAAAAGTTCCTTCGAGTTCATATATAACCAAACGATGGATTTATCCAATGGAATTGGATGTTCGTAGTGATACGGGGTATTCTGGAGAAATACAAAGGTGAAGTGGGAGTGGCGATGAAAGACTTGGTTTGGTCGTGAATAGCAGTCGCAATTTACTTTGCCCTCTTTCTAATCCCTTTGTTTGTCTTTACTTATTACCTTCTGCACACCACACTTAGGCTAATTGGTTTTCTTCATTCCCTACCTTTCGGCACCTGCCTATGGTTTGGAAGAAGACTATCCAATAAGCATAATAGGTGTATAGTCTCCCAATCCTAGGAGCCCTCACAACCTGAGAGAAGGTAAAAGGAAAAGACAACTGAATAGTCCTATTTATTTTCTCAAGAACCAGAAACCATCCTCGAAAAAGTTCCATCGAGTTCGTATATAACCATACGATGGTTTTATCCAATGGAAGTGGATGTTCGTAATAATACGGGGTGTTCTGGAGAAACACAAAGGGTAGAAGAAGGAGCGGCAATGATGTATGCAACTCGGACAATCCAAAAGCCAGTGTTTTTAAGAAAGTTCGGTTTAACATGGTCATTGAGTTATTGTCTAAGGTCGGGCCATGGTCGCTGCCAAAGAGAGAGAGAGAGAGAGAGAAGAAACACTCAGCGTGCACTCTAACCTAGATTGGAATGGATAATCACTTTATCTAATCTGGATGGCTCCCACTGTTTTCTCGAATTCTCCTCCAAACCCAAAAGGAGAATTAGTCGGAATTACCCAAGGAGTAATCCTACTTATCAGTAGGAATCGGGATCCAACTATCATCGCATGATAACTTGATGGAAGCCACTCAAGTTATCACACTCCAGAAAGTATGCGCATGCCTGGCAAGTTTCCTATATGTTTGAAACTCCCGATGTGATTTTTATCCCATGCTCTTATGACCTTGACGTAGGCCAACAAATCATAAGTCACATGTCAAGTTCTATCCGTCATTATCTAGGTTAATTTGAATCTACCCATACATACCCTTGACGTAGGCCAACAAGGTAGTACGACTGTTCCAAACCAACGCATCTATCTATGCAACAGAAAAGTAACAAATAGCTACCATACACTATGCCTTGACGTAGGCCAACAAACATAGCATGAATACTAAGTGCTACCCTTCTGAAATGACGGAGGACTACGAATGGTTTTTGGCAAAAAACCTTTAACATAATGAACTTGATATCGTTGAAGGAACCGGATAGCTTTTATAGAAATATAGCTGCGAAAACCTTTGCTAAAGAGGTCACTCCCGGTGAAGGGATCTCGGCTCTTTCCTCGTCGAATGAGGTGCAGGATATTCCAAACTGAATACCACGATGCAAAGCAAAAAATAATCGACTATAGTAAAGTTATTACGTTGACGCAAACTTTCACTCAAGGGGTCACTCCCGATGAAGGGATCTCGGCCCTTGCCTCGTCGAATGAGGTGCTGGATATTCATAACCGAATACCACTGTGCAAAGCAAAAGCGTACGTCTGTAATGTCAGTTTTTTAAAATTGGATCCAACAACATCAAATATAGGTTTGTTTTATCCTTGCATTGATAAGAATCAATGCAATCCTATCAATTAATCACACCAAAAAAGAACGAACATAAAATGTACGTATATGCCATCCGCATTCGCCACTGGGTTCCATCATCACCCGTTAGGTTACTTAACTTACGACAGAGCGGGGGCTGGACTAGCGCGGGTGCAAAACATATACAACATCTACTAGTATATATAAATATATAATAATCGCTCCAGGCATGATAAATGCAACATCACAGAAAAGCAATAAGCATCACAGAACAATACAGATAATCTGGGATCCCCGGGTTTCCATTGAGCCATAAATGAAAACCCGACGTTCTCCTGGTCGTATGGATAGCCTGTGCAATGAAAGTCCTAGACCCCTACGAGCGCGGCAAATTACCCGCCAAAACCTGAAGCGAGGCAGCCCCCTTCAGCAAAGTGAATGGACCACCCAGCACTTTACGGAATCCGGTAACTTGGACACCCCTCCTTGGGTCAACCTATACCCCCTATGAGTGCGGCGAATAGCCCGTCAATTCTAGAGTAAGGTACCCTCCGTCTCAATGCCATGAGATACTGATCTGTTACCCTCTAGAACCCGGCTATTCGTGCACTCCACCACGGGGTAATCCTAGTACAGAAAAGAAAATAATATACAAGGGTGACATCGACCTCAGCCCGGTCGTGCCCCAAAAGAATAATATACAAACAGACAGTGACGGCAGTCCACATGTCGGACGCTCGCCCCGCAATATCAAATGTACAAATAAATCCAAACTGCACTACCATTGCACATAAGCTATCCACCACGACAATCCGCAACATCACAGCACAACACGGAACATCAACGTGAATGTCACGTTCGCAAACCCGTCTAAAAGAACTATAGCGATTAGACAAGGTTTACCGATCAAATAACATTCACGGTCACAGATAGAAATATAAAGTACTGAAAAATTACACAGTTAAAATTTCGATCGAATAAATTTATCCGCAAAGGCCCCAAAAGCAAATCCAGTAATCAAAAGATTCTGGGCCAAAACCATATATCACAAAAATCATTTTTCCATGTCAGAGAGTGCCAGAAAAAATTTGGACGCATTTGGCCACAAAAGCGCGGTGGCACCACCGCCAAATGGCATGTTGTGCGGCGGTTTCACGGCCAAAAAATCGATTCATGCTTCCAAATTTCTTGTGGTCCTCTACAATTGCCTGCACGGATTTTTAAGCTATACAGAAAGATTTTTTGAGCAAGTTTGAAAATCGACAGAAACTTGGCAAATTTGGAATAATGATTCGGAAAATTCGTTCGATCGATATTCTAACTTGTGCAACCTAGCTAGTAATGGTTTATGGGTGGCTCTGATACCACTGCTGGGTTATGCCGGCGCCCTGGCCATCAAAAGTGGCCGGTGCGGAACAAAAACGACGAATAAAATTCTGGCGCCGACGGAACCCAATCCCAAGATCGAACCCATAAACACTAAAACTAGCAAACCAAACACAAAGAGATAGAATGGTTATACCTAATGAACCAAGTCCTTCGGGTCTTCAACCAATTCCAAGCTCCTAGTGATGCGGATCGACTTTGGTCGCCGGTCTTCCTTCATCTCCGATGATCCACCGGAGGGAAACGGCACAAGCTCTAGGTTCGTCAAGCGGACCAACCGACCCTTCAAGATCGCTAGTAGTAGGGGGTGGGGGTGTATGATAATCTCACCATATTTTTCTCTCATACTCAAAGCTCATAACGCAACCATAGAAGATGAAGGTGATGATCAAAAGTACGAGCACAAAATTTGGCTAAGTGTTTTTAGGTGCATGTGTGAGAGTGAGCTAAAGAGTGTATTTTCCAAATGAGCAAGCTCCACCTTGTTAGTGGCCGACCCCCTCCTCACTCCCAAAAATAATGCACCCAAAAAAACATATCCAATTAATAATAATTTATTAACAAGCCCATACCAATCACAACATATACAAAAGCCATGCTTTGACTTAAAGCCCATGCCTTTCCATGTCACCAATTCCACCTCATCATCAACAAAATGATTTTCAAAAGAAAATCAATAATGATGTGGCACCTTCTAGAAGCCATTCCGTATAAATACGGAAAACTTCCCGGTATATGTATCGGAATACACAAACGCGTATTCGTACGAAAATACGAATAGCCAAGAGAGAAAACGAATAGTGAGCAATAATACTAGAATACATATATATATATACATATGTAAATCATTAAATCAAAACTTGATTTAACAATCTGGCTTAATCCTAAACCGCTAGTATTATCAACCGTCCGATTAAACTCTGTGCAGTCCGTGCACATATTTAATCGGACACCTGTATGTATCAACATACGTCAACTACACCATATTGCCTGAACCGTGAAAACCCTCTGTGTGGGACTCTAAAAACTCGTCAATACGCTGGCAGTGGGTTTAACCACAAGCACGTCAGCGGCACTAGCTGTACGTAACGGCTACCCAGGTATTGAGCGAAAGGAAGGCCGACGAGCAAACTCATCTGAACCCCTACTGAGCCTGTCAGTGACAATATCCGTACAGTCCGGTCTGTTCGTCTAAGAGTGTCGCATATCGAGTCTAGGGGGGTGGATAAAGTCAGACCCCTAATAACGCGATAATTCGTGTCGGTATGAAACCCATCACCTCCTGAGAAACTACTGATCCAAATCAGTAATTCTCCATTACCCCGGCCGAGGATTTCAGGTGATGGCCACCCGTGCACTGTGCGACATCAACCCCCATACCGGGAGAGACGAATCCCTGATGATCTGCTCACTGCCTCCATATGGCTCGGGACTGTACCCAACTAAAACATGTTTGCACGTCTCCTTTGAGCGTGGTAGGGTAGTAATCAAAGCACAGTAGGAACTCACACGAGACAAATGACGATCCCAGGTCGACAGACTAACCTGTACACATGTCACCAGGGAACTGCTATCTGACAATAGGTATAATACCAACTAGCATGTTCCCGGCGAGTCCGTCCAGTGTACTCATAACCCAATGAGCACCTGTATACTATCTTAGGTGAACAACTGACACCAATGGCTTGTGAGACCGGCCACCGCCCCTCGTCAGGGTCTAGATAAGTATACACCAGTCTCCACTGGAGTATCGATGCCCAGTCTCGATACTCCCACGACTAGGGACATTTAAGGATGTACTTATAGACCCCCAGCTCACACGTATATGATCGCCATCATAATGCTGGTGGTCAAGCAAGAATCCTATGGGCTCTATCATGATGATAAAGACAAACCAGATAGCATACTATCATCTCGAGTAAGACTGTTTTATCGGTATAGGCCCTTCCTCAATCATCACATTCACGTACCTGTGACTACGATAATTGCCTTGAGGGCATTATAGCCAACAATCTCCCACTTGCACTTAAGGCTAATTATTGTGATGTCGTATACTCATAGCCCATGTGATACCGAACACCCAACTCCTCTACCAATCAGTTTCGCAAAGCCTGTTTGTGAAACTAATGTGTTCGAGGAATAGCCTCAGTGAGTGGATCCGTTCCAATGTTTCTTTCTATGTCTCTCATTATCTCAAGTCCGCGGAGAAATCCATCTTCCGAATTGAGTAATACCTGTCTTCGAATATGTCTGGACATCTGATGGGACCTAGTTCATAAATGAACTCCAAATCCAAACTTCTTAGACTGTATCGTCAACTGAATTTAATCAGTATCATGTGCCATGCCTCCCTCAGTATTCACTTGGACCACCTGTCCAAACTACTGCCCCTCGTAAGAGGGAAAGACTATAACTCTGACAGTCACTCTGTCATCCATGTCACTTTTGAAGCCTGGAATGATAACCATCTCCCGAAGGAGGCTGCCGTTATCAAATCCTTAGAACATTCACTTTATGCTCATAACTGCTTCCTAACGTTTCTCCAGGATTGGATTAATATCTCAATTTATTGCATCTAGTGCAAAAACAACATCTGGTGTGGTACTTGACATCTCATGATTGACTCAATTGCCTAAGCAATTGATATGCCAATCATGCACATCCCTCTCCCCTTTAGTCTGTAAAACATCTTTAGAGAGGGTGACTCCATCACTTGCAGGTTTACCACCATATCAGGAGTCGTCCATTCTCAAATACCTTTAGAATACTGTCTAAGTACCCATATTGGGAAACTACCCAAATCTAGATATAAAACCATAGATCTAGTAACCAGAATGTCTGATATAATATCCATAACCTATGTGGAGAAACTACTGTGTGACAACCACAGTATAACCGATCATAGAATAGGAATTTTACTTCCTACTCTGTGTATGTCATCCAAATACCAGGACACACACCCTACTATCTTCTTAACCTTCTTACCAGATCCATCTCTTATTCTGATGAAGTCAAAAACTTATGACTGTCACATCAAAAATAGATGATCTTTTTCCGCTATATCTGCTTTAGTCTATAAATAGACACAAGCTACTTGTCCACTATGCTTCCGCTGCTCCCACTGACCACAACAACCCTCTGGCAGAGTTATATATACGTACACCTCTAAAGCTGGTTTAGAACGACGCTATATTCATCCTCCTGCCGGGTCTCATATTCTGGAACAGTAGCAATGGCAAGTCTGGGTAAACAAGAACCTCCCTGTCACCGTCTCTGAGAAGACCGAAGTACCTCTCGGGTGCCTGAGGTTACCCACCATATCAGCGGAGTGGCTAATGGAATGTCAAATTCAATTGAATCCTTAGGTTCTATTAAATTATCAGTAATCGTTTACGGTTCTGGAATCACTTCCAGTTTTACCATACTCTTACTACTGTTTTCTGAAAAAATCCATTTTATAAAAATTAGTGGTGAGTCAAGAACAATATCACTATTGATCTTCCTGATGGTAGAAAGTGATATTGTTCACGTGCGAAGCGCTCTGAGGCAGCGCTCACGTGCGAAGCACGAGTGCGCTGGCGCCAAGTGCGCCAGCGCTAAGAGTCAAAGACTCTGAGGCATCATTCACGTGCAAAGCACGAGAGTGCTAGCGCCGAGTGCGCCAGCGCTAAGAGTCAAAGACTCTGAAACAGCACTCATGTGCAAAGCACGAGAGCGCTAGCGCCAACACTAAGAGTCAAAGACTCTGAAGCAGCGTTCACGTGCAAGGCACGAGAGCGCCGAGCGCTAGAACTAAATGTTCTCCACCGTTGGATCAAAGATCCAAAGGAAATGATAAATCATCAATTTAACAGAATAAAAATCTGTTAAGGAAAAACTCCTCAGAATCTTTCCAAACAAGAAAGATTGTGCTCTGTAAATCAGAGCACCATTGGATCATGGTGATTAAAAATCACCAAGATACAAAGCAATCTCTGTATGGGAAAATAATTTCACATTCTTGTTAATAACAAGAAAGATGTCTTCTGTAAAATAGAAGCCCTAGGATCAAAGATCCAACGGTGGGAAATATCCCCAAATCAATCAAAGGAAAGATTTCCTCAACTGATTAAACAAATCAACCTCCACTATATAAAGGCCTCAAGACTCGCAAACACAGGAGAGAGAGAGAAGAACAGAGGAACCCCCCCCCATCCGCAAACTTTGAGAAATTTCAAAGAGAAGAGCAAGCTCTCGGAAGAAGAAATTTTCTTCAAGGTAAAAACAGAGAGATAAAAACATCTCATCAAGGAAGAAGAATTTAGGTCTTCTTCTAGATCATAGATCTACAAAGACAGAAGTCTTTCGTCAAAGAAAAAGAGATCAAAGCATCTCATAAAAAAAATAAAAGAACCCAGTTCTCTTTAGATCACAGATCTATGAAAAAGTTGTTTTCACAAAAAACATAAGAGATTGTAACATCTCCTATAAAAATAAGAACTTTGTTCTTAGAGCCACGAGACAAAGTCTCTTGTAAACGAGAACTTAATTCTCAGAGCACAAAACTGATCAAGAGCATTCTGCACTCATTGGCTGGCGCTCAGCGCCAAGCACGCCACGTGCTCCTCACGTGGGCGCTACTTAATAAAGAGCGCTCTGCACTCATTGGATGGCGCTCAACACCAAGCGCGCCACGTGCTCCTCACGTGTGCGCTACTTCATAAGAAGCGCTCAGCGCTCTAAATCTGGCGATCAGCGCCAAGCACGCCACATACTCCTCACGTGTGCGCTATCTCACAGGAAGCGCTCAGCGCTCCAAATCTGGCAATCAGCGCCAAGTGCGCCACGTGCTCCTCATATGTGTGCTATCTCACAGGAAGCGCCTTAGCGCTCTAAGTCTGGCGCTCAGCGCCAAGCGCGCCACGTGCTCCTCACGTGGGCGCTGAGAGAACACAAAGTGTTCTTTAAATAAAGTCCCAGAGCCATAAGGAGTGATCAACACTCAAATTAATGCTCAGCATTATTGAACAACAGAGGCTAAGCTCAAACAAATGTTCAACACCCAAATAAATGTTCAACATTTCACTTAAACTGAGTGGGCCGAGCCCAAGTTGGACATAAGTCCCTAACTCAGACCAACTGAGCCCATGTGCTCCCCAATTGATCCTAGTCCCAAACTGGACTACAGATCTCCCAACCAACATTAGTTCAAGGGTACATCTCTTCACTCCTCTGATATGTGCCGTTGTAATCCTTCAACGTCTTCAGAGAGGTGACGGGTCCCGACAACCGGACATTCTATGGACTGTGAGGTCCTTAAACTCATGGACTATGATGTCCTTAAACTTCACGGACTGTGGGGTCCTTAAACTCATGGACTATGATGTCCTTAAACTTTACGGACTATGAGGTCCTTAAACTCATAGACTATGACGTCCTTAAACTTTATAGACTATGATGTCTCTAAACTACCACGGACTATGATGTCCTTAAACTTATGGACTGCAATGTCCCTAAACTAAAACAACAGAGCCTACAAGCTCTTTTGTTGGATCCAAATGATCCCCAAAACCCTGTTGAGTAGATCTTAGTCTGAAATTAGACTAACGTATCCTTAACAAACGTTTAAGTTGATCTTAGTCTCAAACGAGATTAACGATTCTTGAACCCAACCCAAACCCAAATCTAAGAGAATACGGATTTGGACTAATCCACGCCCTATGGGTAACAACATAAATTAGTCTCCGTATACAATCCACGGGCAACCAAAAACAAAACAAACACACACGACACGAAGTGAATATCGGGAGAAGAAGAAAGTGGTTACCGCGATGCGGTAGCGTAATTAACTGCAGGGGCTTGCGCCTGCAGGGAAGAGCGTCCCCACAATCAAAAACCCCTCACAATGAGGGGGAATCTGACGAAGTCTGCTACATCGGCCGCATCTGTCTAAACTTTCGATACATGGTGCCATAAATCAACTTGGCATCTTCGGAAAGGTGGACGGATAAAACCAAATAGCATCTGCTCCCAGATTCAGGAAAGACGTTCATGTCTTCCCAGTCTCTGGCGGTAAACACGGCTGAGATTAGTGTTGAGGGTTGCCTCCTTGAGCGTGTGGATCTTAGTGGGCTTGTTTTGAGGCGAAACCGAGCTACCTGCAAAAGAAGTCCCGGGGTGGTTGTACCACCGTGGACCCTTCGATGATCAAGTTAGCCGAGGAATTTGGGCAGAGTAGCGGCTTATTGGAATAAAATTGTGTTACATGAGTCGTCTGAGAGAGGGTTTTTTATAGTGGTCGCATGAAACGAGCTGGCACGAGATCTTCGCCATCGGTTACTCCCCTGACGTTATGCCTGCGTGGATGACGAGATCCCCCATTAATGACGAGATACGCTCGCTAATGGAGGGATACGACAGCGTGGAACACGGGATGTTGGGTGGCGGATATCTCGCTAGAGGCGAGATACGCGGAGCCGTGGCGGAGGCGCTTGGGCTCTGCGTCCTTGGTTGCTTGGTAGAACCGGGAAGGTTTAGCACGGCGGGAGGCTCGGAGGCGAGCGGGAGGCCGAGGAAGCTCGGTTCTATGATAGCTTGGGTGTTAGTTATATGTATACCCTAGAGGCCATTGTTGCACATGTGATGTATATTCCAGTGGATGCTTGGACATATATAGGGAGGACTTTCTTGCTCGACATGATAATATGCTATCTGGTTCCTCTTTATCTTAACATGTACACTTATTGTCTCTCTATTACATGTTGATAAAGCCTTAGGATCAGTACTTGACTACCAGGACTATGATGCAGATCATACTAGTAGGGACATGGGTAGTCGGCAAGTACATCCTTAAAATGTTCCTAGTCGTGGGAGTATCGAGACAGGGCATCGATACTCCAGAGTAGACTAGCGTATACGCTTCTCGACCCATATGATGGGCGATGGATGATCCCATATCCATTGGTGTTTGACATCAGAGAAGGTATACGGGTGCTCAGTGGAGACTGGGTACACTGAACGGATTCGCCGAGAACTCCTAGATGGTATTATACCTATCGTTGGATAGCAGTTCTCTGGTGACACTGGTACAGGTTAGTCTGTAGACCCGAGATCGTCATAGAGTCTTGTGTAATTCCCATTGTGCTTTGATTTCCACCATACCACGGTCAAGAGATCGTGCAAAAAGGTGGTATTTAGGTACAGTCCCGAGT
This sequence comes from Agapanthus africanus, assembly GCA_030015575.1. NCBI lineage: Eukaryota > Viridiplantae > Streptophyta > Magnoliopsida > Asparagales > Amaryllidaceae > Agapanthus > Agapanthus africanus. Next base: position 940,482,422 of record CM057338.1, on the reverse strand, counting down.
CACATGGAGGCAATGAGCGATAGGAGGGGTTTCGTCTCTCCCGGTATTGGGAGTTGATGTTGCGCTATGCTCGATTGGCCATAACAGGAAATCCCTGGCCATGGTTGCTGAGATTTACTGGTAAGTGTTATCAGTAGTTTCTCAAACCGTTATGGACCTTGCATCAACATGACTTATCAGGCTATTGGGGTCTGACGTTATACTACCCCCAGGCTGTGATATGCGATATATCAGACGAAGAGACCGGACTGTACGGTAGTATTACTGATTGGATTCGCAGGAGTACGAGCAGGCTTGCTTGTTGATCTTCTGATCGCTCAATACCCGGATGGCCGTTACGTTTAGCAGACCGCTTGCGGCTTATGGGTGTTTGATATGATCATCACCTACTGCCGGCGTATTGACGAGTCTTTAGAGTCCTACACAGAGATTTCCTGGTTCATGCGAAACAGAGTAGGAGCACATATGTGATATGTGCGGGACTGAGCATAATGCCGTATGTGATACCGCATTCTATTCTTGCGATATATGTATCGATTGGTTATATGTGATATAACCGGGTTATCGGATCAAGTGTTGATTCGATAAGTTGTTACATTTAATATTAGTCGGTTATATGTGATATAGCCAGATTATTAAATCAAGTGTTGATTTAATGATTTAATGTATAATTATGTATTTGATATATTAATTTACATTAACTAGTAATAGCTCACTTGTGATTTCTTTTCTCACCTGATTTTGTGCATGTGTATATATGTGATATATATTAGTGTACAAAGTTTTGTGTCATGCTTGATGATACATGATTCATGGGTGTGTGAATGACTTACACCATGCTAAGTGATAATCTAGGGTTTTAATTTCGTAAGTAATTCAAAAATTGGTAGCATTTGGTCATGGCTAGAAACGTGGAGAAGCTTTGTTAACCATTGACTAAGTCCACAAGTTTTGTTTTACTAAAGATATTTATAAACCCAACCATTACACTTAGCCATGGTTAATTCTCTACAAGGGTTAGAGTATGTCATATACTCACCATGGTTTATTTTCTAACCTCATGAGTTTTCATTATTCTTCATCACTTCATCATCTTCTTCTTCCTCATAAAAGCTTTCTAGCTTTTGATTAAGTGATGAAAAAGTGTGAGAAAATAAAATCTAAAGTGAGCCCACTTCCTACTTAATCATCATATACCATTAGCCATTTAGTTTAGGGTGTTTGCTTCACTAATCTCACTATTAGTGAAGAGGTAGCATGAGCTCGAGTCTCCTCGACGTAGATCATCTTCGGCCTCGAAGACTTCGATGCAAGCTTGTTCGTTTCTTCATGGGAGCCTCTCTAGAGTCCGAGAGTTCATGATCACAGCGAAGGGACTACTACACGGAGCTATTGAAGTGAAGGACCGGTCTATAAAGGTTGTATTCCTAGTTCACTTTAGATGTAAAGTGTTTGCATAATGTTTTGTCTGATTTTCTAGTATCGATTCTAAGGTTAAGGTTAGCTAGAACGGCAATTTTTTAAAATTGGCATGGACGATGCCTCCCGAAAACTTGCAGCCATGCTAGGCAACCCAATAGTGGTATCAGAGCCATGCTAGAAAATTAGACGATGTTTACTAGGATTATGAAACCGAAACTACTCCGAAACACCCGATACGAAAACTCAGTTTCTGTCGAATTTAAAAAGTCTTCAAAAATTTTTTTAAACAACTGCAGAATGTTGTATGATATATGACATGAACACCATGAAAATTTGATGGGGTTTTGTGCAAATATGGCCGGCCACATCATGCCAAAAATCGGCCATCTCGGCCCAAATTTGGAGTTTTGACTTCAAATTTTTTGTGTGTTCCAGTCTCTGGGTTTTGGGGTTTCAGTTGTTGTTTGTTTTTGCTAAATTTGCATATGATGTTAACTTTCTGCAAAGGCAACTCGCAGTGTTTCGCAGTCGTAATTCTAATATGTATTCGGGTTATTTAGACGATATTAAAAAGTTCGAACGGATATCAATAACCCAATTTTTCCTCGCTGGAAATTTTTTTAAGAGTTGGATTTTTTCCGAGTTTAAAAATTTCAGAAAAACTTGCAAGCGATTCTGTGGACCCTCTAAAAGAACGAAACCCTAACTCGATTATGTGTCCGTCAGAACCGCCATCAAACCTTAAGGTTTGTGGTAGTTCAGCGGTGCCACATGTGAGGCATTGGTTGACCCTTCTACGGCTGGTTCATAGGAGTTGTGGCAGTTTCTGGGTATTTTTTGAACTCCGCTCAAGTGTTGAGCTTCACGGGAAATTTTGGGTGTTTGATTATTCGATTGAAAAGTTTAACTTCGTCTAGCTATCTGTGATTGTGATACAATATTTGGAATCCACAAATAGTTATGAGATAACTAGTTTGAATTTTATAAATCTAGCAGTTTAGTCTCATTTGATCGGTTGCCACGGGATTTTGATGTTGATCAAAAGTCCGTCGCAATCACGTAGTGTACGCGGATACTCGCCGGGTAACCTTACTAGAGAGCCACGCCCCATAGCCCCGACCAAGTGACTGTAGGAGAACCCCGTCGCCAAAAGCATCCATTCGGGTGCTCAAGGCTGCGGTGTTCCGCCTTAGTGCACTTCGTCGACGGCACCGGGGGGTGCCGCCGTCTATTAAAGTTTCCGACGAGCATTCGATAAGGTTATCGGGAATCTTGTTGAATTACCCAACAGGTTATTGGAAAGTGTTTTCAATATCGAGACTAAAATGCGAGGTTTATAATTGTTAGGCATGTGATGTCTAAGGAATTCATCTGGTTAGGCATGAAATCCAAAGTATGAGATACATTGGGTTTATGATGTCTAAGGTGGTTGCAGATTCCAACTGTAGTAGTTTTTTACTTTCTTTTCTGCGACCGTAAGTGTAATATATGGTGTATCGCCGGTTTCGGTGCTATATGTCAACGACAATTGGGATACGCATATTTACTTACGTTGATGACATGTGATGTTATGTGTTGCTGTGATATGTTATATTGGATCGTCGTGTTTTGAATAGCCGGGGGTTTTATGTGAGATGGGAGTTTTTCATTTTCATTCATGTAAAAACTTGTATGTAATATTCTTTTATTGGGGCACTTCCGGGTTGAGGATGATATCACCATTGTATATTATTTACTTTTCCGCATTAGGATAGACCCAAGGCGGGGAGCACAAGTAACCGGGTTCTAGGGTCCAGTGGGAGACCATCTCAAGGAGTTGAGACCGGGTCTCCTAACTCTAGAATTGGAAGGGTTGCTTGCTGCTCTCGTAGGGGTCTAGGGATGTGGGTTTGGCTATTCATTGCGACCGTGGAATCCGTGTTTTATACTGGCTTAATTTAAAATACGGAACTCCTAGTATATCCAATATTTCATATGTGATTCTTCTGCTGCTGATATTCTGTGATGTGATCACTTGATATGTTCTGAGACGAATGCTTATATTATATATATGAGATTTAATTAATATTGTTGCTTTCATTTCTTCTATGATACTTAGGAAGCATAAATTGATGGGACATCATTAATGAGATTAATGAAATAAAAGAAATCTAAAGATGTTGTAGAAACTTGTTTTAAAAACTGGTAGCTCTAGTTCTTGCTTTTCATAGCGGTATTCCTTGTAGAATATCAGCACCTTATTCGATAAGGAAAGAGCCGAGATCCCTTCACCGGGAGTGACATCTTTAGCGAAACTAGCAGATGCTACAAACTCGGATTGTCTTTTAATTGCTTTTATAGTTTTTGCTTTGCATAGTGGTATTTGTGAAATATCTCGCACCTCATTCGATGAAGAAAGAGCCAAGATCCCTTCACCGGGAATGACTTTTTTAGCAAAACTAATAAAGGCCTCAAAAACACTCCTTTTACAAAATCACTCGATTCTACGACAATATCAAGTTCATTACGCAAAAGGTTTTCTTAAAAACCTGTCGTAGCCCTCCGTCATTTCAGATAACTACTACTTAGTATTCGTGCTACGTTTGTTAAACATGTTAAGGCGTAGTGTGCGGTAGCTGATTAGTGCTTATCTGCATAAGCATATGATGCGATTGGATTAGGGTAGTCGTACGACTTTGTTGACCTTGTTAAGGGTCGTGCGGGTGGGTTTAATTAAATCGGGAAATAACGGGTTGAACTTGGCTAGCGCTTATGATTTGTTGACGTTGTTTGGGTCATAAGTTGCTAGGGGCAAAATATTATCGGGAATTTAAAGTGTTGAAATTTGCAATGAAATTGCATACCTTCTATGAGATAGTTGGATCCCGATACCCACTGCGAGTAAGAGTTACTCCTGGGAGAGTCTTACACATTACAATTAGCCGATCAAGTAGGTGTTTAGAAAAGTGTTAACGGGGTTACGTCCCTGGGAAAACGAGGTTTATTTTAATTAGGTCCGTTCGAAAGCACGGGGAACCTTCCTCAAAGTACCGACACTGGCATGGCCGAAAGATTAGCGAACTTGTACGGTATAATTAATCCCGGCTAGTCTTACCTTTTAGGGTTTGAAGGAAGATTTGACTAAAACAGTGGGAGCCATCCTGATTAGATAAAATAATAACAAATCTAATCCTGCAAGAGCGCACGCAGAGTGTTTTCTTCTCTCTCTCTCCTGGTAGCGACCATGTCACGCCTTAATCAAGATAACAATAAGGATGCATTGACCGAACCTGCTTATTATACTGAGCTAGGGAACGTTGGTTCCGCTCTATCTTATAACTGTTATAAGTCCGAGCAGGAAATAGGGGAATATCCGGATTTCCACGAGACCCAATCGAAGAAAAAGCATGTTGATGCATATTCTTCGGGTGTGTTCATTACCAAGAACTGTTTCTCAGTATCCTCTACAACCTGGGTATATGATACCGGATCAGGATCCCGCATATGTAATATGTTACATGGGCTACAGAAAGATAGAGAACCGAGAATGAGTGATATGTCTCTAAGTGTTAGAGAATGATGCAATTGTTGCCGCCAAGTCTGTTGGCAGATATCACCTTGTATTAATACATTGATTCTGAACAAATGTTATTATATACCGAACCTGATATACAACATTACATCATGTTCTTTACTGAGTTAAAGAAGAATATAATTCTGTATTGGAGGATAATGTTGTGAACATTTTCCTGAATCAAGAGTTGATTCGATCAGGCACTTTAGATAATAGCATATATGTTCTAAATCAAACCATAGTTCAAAGTATATAGAACACACACAAGAGGAGTAGTTCAGAAATGAACGAATCCTTCTTGAGGCATTGTAGACTAGGTCATATCAATGCGACACGACCAGCTAAGTTATATAAGGATGAATATGAGAATCTGTTCAAATTTTCATCTTATGATACTTGTCAGTCTTGTCTCAAAGGTAAAATAACCAATACTCCGTTTACTCGAAACAGAGAAAGAGTTAGTGAACTCTTGGCACGCATACATGATGATGTATACGGTCCTATGTCTATAAATGCCAAGGTTGGTTCTTGGTACTTCATTACATTCATCGACTATTTCTCAAGATTCGGACATATGTTCCTGTTGAAACATGAGTCTAAAACTTTTGAGAAATTCAAGGAATATAAGCTTGAAGTTGAGAAACAGATGGGTGGAAGTATTAAAGTCCTTCGATGTGATCAAGGAGGAGAATACTTGGGCATGGAGTTCATGGATTTTCTAAACGGAGAATGTAATTCTCTCTCAGCTTACTCCTTCGTATACACCACCGCACAACGGTGCATCGTGACGGAGCTATCGCACCCTATGAGATATGGTGCGCTCTATGATGAGTACTGCTGAGTTACCTATTTCCTTTTGGGTGTTATGCACTTGAGAAGCTGCATACCTATTGAATGGCGTTCCATCCAAATCAGAGCCTACCGCTACATATGAGATATGGTGTAGTAAGAGACCATGTCTTAAATGAGTTAAGATATGGGGTTGTCCGGCCTATATTGAAAGGCAGAATCCGAACAAGCTCGAGTCAAGGTCAGATCTGTATAAGTTTGTAGGATATCCCAAACATTTGCGATGGAATATCTTCTACCACACTGAGGAGCAAAAGGTGTTTTGTTTCTCAGCATGCCACCTTTTGAGAAAAGGAATTTCTTGTGAAGAAATTTGTGGTCATGAGGTAGAACTGGAAGGAGTTCCAGCTAGACAAACTAACAGCTGACGATTTGGTGAAACCAAAGGATTCAATAGTCTCCAACAAACCTCAGCCTCTCCGTGAATCTGGTGGGGTTCCTCATCCACTTGAGAGATACTATAGTCTTCTTGGTGACAGTGGGAGCGAGGATTGCAACATGGTAGATGATGGCCCAACTAGGTTCAGACAGGCCATCACAAGTGGAGACTTTGTGAAATGGCTGGAAGCTGTGCGATCAAAGATGGAATCCATATACACCAACAAAGTATGACTTTGAATGTTACACCTAAAGGGGTAAAACCCATCGGGATCAAATAGATCTTGAGAAGATTCTTGGTGTAAATGGAAAAGTTGAGACTTTCAAAGCTATGCTTAAGTCCATCAGGATCAATGCGCGCATCGCGGAGTTGGAACATCTGTTTTGATGTGACAGTCAAACAGTTTGACTTCATCAAAATGGTAGATAAACCTTGTATATACAAGAAGGTAGTAGAGAGTAAGGTTGTCTTCCACGTATTGTATGTAGATGACATACTCTTGATAGGAAATGGTTTCCTACACTACACTCGGTCAAGCTCCTCTTATCACGGGGATTCTCAATAAAATATCTGGATGATACCTACTACATCTTGTGGATTATGATCTATGGTGATAGATCTAAGTGGATGTTGGGGGTGTCCCAAATCCAGGTACATAAACACCATACTAAAATGGTTTAGTATGGACGATTCTAAGCGTGGTGGTTCTCTCACTTACTCATGGATCACTCTCTCCAAAAAGGATGTCTCCCAAGACTAATTTGGAGAGAGCTCACGTACAAGGGATACCCTATGCTTCGGCAGTAGGCTCTATCAGAGTATGCAATGTTATGTACCAGACCAGATGTAGATGACTCACTAGGTGTAGTGATTAGGAATCAATCGGATCTTGGAAGAATCACTGGAAAGCTGTGGAGGACATTCTTAAGAACTTGAGAAGCACTAAAAGAAAGTTCTTGGTTCGAGCTTCCAGAGTGTTAAGGTCGACTGAGAGTCAGTCACAGGCATTGTCTTTACCCTCAGTGCAGGGACGGTATGTTGGAAGAGTTCCAAGCTAGATACCGAGACATACTAGACGATAAAGGCTGAATACATTGCTACCAATGATGCTGCCAAAGTGGTTGTCTGGGCATTACTTGTTCATGAGATGAACAAGGTTCCTACCATTGAGCGTCCAATAACTGTTATTGCGATAACAATGGAGTTGTGACTTTGGCCTAGGAACACCGGTCCCATCAGCGTTCCAGACATATTCTGAGGCAAGTATCACTTGATCAGGGAGATGGTTGATCTCCAAGGGATCGAGGTAAGGAGAGAAGACACGAAAGATAACACAGCGGATCCACACACAAAGACCTTACCCCTAGAGAGACTTCTATGGGATGGTTGAGTATGAGATACTACAACCACTGCTATATTGTTGGGTATTGGATACTACGATAGATGGCCTTAGTGAAAGTGGGAGATTGTTAGTTATATGTATGCCCTAGAGGCCATTACTGTACATGTGATGTATATTGTAGTGGATGCTTGGACATATATAGGGAGGACTTTCTTGCTCGACATGATAGTATACTATCTGGTTGCTCTTTATCTTAACATGTACACTTATTGTCTCTCTATTACATGTTGATAAAGCCCTTAGGATCAATACTTGACTACCGGGACTATGATGCAGATCATACTAGTGGGGACATGGGTAGTCGGCAAGTACATCCTTAAAATGTTCCTAGTCGTAGGAGTATCGAGACAGGGCATCGATACTCCAGAGTAGACTAGCGTATACGCTTCTCGACCCATATGATGGGCGATGGATGATCCCATATCCATTGGTGTTTGACATCAGAGAAGGTATACGGGTGCTCAGTGGAGACTGGGTACACTGAACGGACTCGCCGAGAACTCCTAGATGGTATTATACCTATCGTTGGATAGCAGTTCTCTGGTGACACTGGTACAGGTTAGTCTGTAGACCCGAGATCGTCATAGAGTCTTGTGTAATTCCCACTGTGCTTTGATTTCCATCATACCACGGTCAAGAGATCGTGCAAAAAGATGGTATTTGGGTACAGTCTCGAGTCACATGGAGGCAATGAGCGATAGGAGGGGTTTCGCCTCTCCCGGTATTGGGAGTTGATGTTGTGCTGTGCTCGATTAGCCATAACAAGAAATCACTGGCCATGGTTGCTGAGATTTACTGGTAAGTGTTATCAATAGTTTCTCGAACCGTTATGGACCTTGCATCGGCATGACTTATCAGGCTATTGGGGTCTGACGTTATACTACCCCCAGGCTCTGATATGCGACATATCAGACGAAGAGACCAGACTGTACGGTAGTGTTACTGATTGGATTCGCAGGAGTACGAGCAGGCTTGCTTGTTGATCTTCTGATCGCTCAGTACCCAGGTGGCCATTACGTTTAGCAGACCGCTTGCGGCTTGTGGGTGTTTGATATGATCATCACCTACTACCGGCGTATTGACGAGTCTTTAGAGTCCTAAACAGAGGTTTCCTGGTTCATGCAAAATGGAGTAGGAGCACATATGTGATATGTGCGGGACCGAGTATAATGCCGTATGTGATACCGCATTCTCTTCTCGCGATATATGTATCGATTGGTTATATGTGATATAGCCGGGTTATCGGATCAAGTGTTGATTCGATAAGTTGTTACATTTGATATTAGTCGGTTATATGTGATATAGCCGGATTATTAAATCAAGTGTTGATTTAATGATTTAATGTATAATTATATATTTGATATATTAATTTACATTAACTAGTATTAGCTCACTTGTGATTTCTTTTCTCACTTGATTTTGTGCATGTGTATATATGTGATATATATTAGTGTACAAAGTTTTGTGTCATGCTTGAAGATACATGATTCATGGGTGTTTGTATGACTTACACCATGCTAAGTGATAATCTAGGGTTTTAATTTCTTAAATAATTCAAAAATTGGTAGCATTTGGTCATGGCTAGAAACTTGGAGAAGCTTTGCTAACCATTGACTAAGTCCATAAGTTTTGTTTTACTAAAGATATTTATAAACCCAACCACTACACTTAGCCATGGTTAACTCTTTACAAGGGTTAGAGTATGTCATATACTCACCATGGTTTATTTTCTAACCTCATGAGTTTTCATTATTCTTCATCACTTCATCATCTTCTTCTTCCTCTTAAAAGCTTTCTAGCTTTTGATTAAGTGATAAAAAAGTGTGAGAAAATAAAATCTAAAGTAAGCTCACTTCCTACTTCATCATCCTCTACGATTAGTTTAGGGTGTTTGCTTCACTAATCTCACCATTAGTGAAGAGGTAGCATGAGCTCGAGTCTCCTCGACGTAGATTATCTTCGGCCTCGAAGACTTCGATGCAAGCTTGTTCGTTTCTTCATGGGAGCCTCTCTAGAGTCCGGGAGTTCGTGATCGCAGCGAAAGGACTACTACACGGAGCTATTGAAGTGAAGGACCGGTCTAAAAAGGTTGTATTCCTGGTTCACTTTAGATGTAAAGTGTTTGCATAATGTTTTGTCGGATTTTCTAGTAACGATTCTAAGGTTAGGGTTAGCTAGAACGGCAATTTTTTAAAATTTGCATGGACGATGCCTCCCGAAAACTTGCAGCCGTGCTAAGCAACCCAACATCGGGGGCGAGCCAGGAGGGCTGAGGAAGCTCAGCGTATAGGAGGGCTCGGAGGCGAGCCCATGATTATTCGTAAGATGTGCATAGGAGTGTTCAGGGATCCATCGAAGGTCAGGTCATACCTCAAGATGATAGCCGGGGAATGCATCCAATTTATAGCACTTGCCCTATTTCCGTGAGCCCCGGGACACGTCATCTGCCACGTGTCATGATCTGGGGAGCTCCTACTTATGAGTATCATCATTAGCCCCCCACTCTCGTCCCGACCTATTTACGGGTCGGGTCGAGAGTGGTCTGGATCGGTTTCCTGGGCTCAGCCTGTTGTCAAGAATTTGTCAGCGCGGATTTCCAGGGCGACTCGGCATAGGACGGTTGCGTCGTTCAGATCATTGAACCCGCGTGTCGTATCCCGGGCACTTGGATCTCTGCGCATATCTTGGATGACGTCAGTGGATCAAGGGAAAGGATCGTGCATTTAAAGAGGGGCGCTGATTCGCTTGTACGTCAGTTGATGTGCAGGCTATGCGTCTGACGCGGATTGGCGGACGTAACAGGCTGTCGCTGTCGCCTGAGCCCGAAGGGATGTCTCCTATGGTCGTTCAACACGTGGGGTTTCGACGGCTGGCAGACGCGAAGCTTCAGTTTGGCGGAAAATGATCTGAGTCGTCGGATGTTTTCCTCAAGCAGTATAAATAGGAGTGGGATCCCCCTAGGGTTCATACTTTCGTCACTATTTTCTTTTGCTTCGAGAGATTGCTCGGCGCTCCATCCTTTAGATCAGATCCTTCGCGCTCTTTCCTCGGAGAACTCATTCCTTTGAATCAGGTTAAATGTTTTCTTCCAAGGAGTCTGTTGAAATAGTTAGGGTAGAGTTTAGGGAGTCTCCCACCTCTTCGGCTGCAGACGGCCAAGAGGGTTCCCTTGTTGCTTCCTCATCGTCGGGCCTGTCCCGTAGAGTCAGGGCTACCCGCGCTGCTAGCCGCCCGGCTGTGATGAGGGTCCCTAAGGTACGCATCGGGAACGCCCGCGATGCGCCCTCCGTCTTAAGGGATCTGGACGAGCTTGCCGAAATTCGGGCTCGTTTCCATACCCGCTCTAACTATTCACTCCGTTTAGCAAAAGGGGGCGAACGGGCGGACCAGGTGTAGGGGAAGGAGATTGCCCTGTACTTGGAGGTGTTCTGAGCGGGAATGCGTCTGCCCTTTCCAACCAAGGTATGCAGGATACTTCATTGTTTCCAACTCTCACCGGGCCAGCTTGCGTTGAACTCGTGGAGAATCCTCATCGGGTTTCTAGTCCGATTGAAACTTGAGGATATCCCCTTCAGCTTGAACCTTCTTACTTCCTTTCTCTGCTACAAAAATCACCCCGGCACTAGCAAGATTGAACCGAGCTGGGTGTATTTTTCCTTTAAAAAGCGCAAAGGTGGGGTGGCCGGGTCGAGTGGAGTGGTCATTCCTTCTTCCATCCATGACTGGAAAGAGAAGTTTGTATTCGTCGAACCACCCGAGGGTGAGGACTGGCTTGTGCTTGTACAGTGGCATAGGGCCGACTGCCGGCGGGTGAAGCAGTCGTCCTCTCCCGAGGCGAGGGCAGTGTCCATGTGGGAGCCGATCCAGCGGGCCGACGTCTTGCTTTCCGAGCAGATCCTTAGCTGGGCTCAGCCCCGCGCGCTTCGTGGGTAAGTTAGGAGATTGGACGACCTGTTTAGACTTGTGCAATTTCCTTTTGCCCTTTTAACATCACTAATCTTCTTGTGCACTCTTTGTTTGCAGGACCAATGGACCGTGCTAAGATCCTTGCTGCCATATCCGCCACGGCCCAGAAGAAGGCCGGAGCGCGGTCTTGTCCCGAGATGGCCCCAGCTCGACCCTGAAATCGTCCCTACCGGTGAAGTCCTCCAGGGTGTGGTCTTGTTCATCTTTCAAAGTACTTTTTAGTTTGTGAATTTTTTGATGAAATTTCTCACACATCCTTCATGCGACCGTTAATACTTCTTAGGGTATTAACCAACCGATTACTAAATGTGCTCGCGCATTTAGGCGTAATTCCTCGTCTTGCAACATCTAAGGCTTAGCAGTGGCTCCCAAACCAGTTGGTCTAAGGCACTAGGTGATAAAGCACCGTCGCTATATTTTTTTTATACGCTGCCTTTGTAATTACAAAACCAGTGTTCATTTTTTTTCCTTCACCACTTATATATATATATATATATATATATATATATATATATATATATATTCTTCATACTAAGTCTTTTAGACAAGAGCATTTCACTCTACTATCCCAAGTTTCAAGATGTGTGCAAGTGCGTATAGTAGGGTATCAACATTCAGATGTTTGGCCTCAAAAATAAGGACTATTTTTCAGACTTATTTTTATCCTTAGATTAGTAATTTCCTTCATCTTACCAACCCTTGGGACAACGGCTCATAACTACTTATTACTAGTTTCGTTTAAGAAAATATCTAACTTTCTTACTTTTCTCAAACTATTCCTATCTTTCATATGTAAATTTTCACTTTCAAACTTTCATTATCAATTTTTTTTACTTATATATAGTATGATGCAAAATAATGCGTGAATAAGCACAAACCTCCCCCGAACCTGTTTGCAGCAGTGTCTTCACTGATGTCATCTGTCAAGCTTAGAAAACTGTAGACTTGGGAGAAAAAGTAACGGGGACAAGAAATAATGAAAGTGAAATCTTTCTCTAAACTTATTTTTGGCTCACAATTTTGTAAAAAATTTCTTTCAAGAGCCAAAATACATCCCTCCCCCTAAACTTGAGTAAAATCGTATTAAGCATTTAAAATTATGAGGAGGCTTAAAGTTATTGGTCTATGCAAAGCTTTACAAAGACCAAAAGTCAACACCAACCATTCAAATATTTTATCGATATAACGCACTGGTTGGTAGAAGAACATGTCACATATCGACGTGAAGAAATGGGGATGGGATAAGGGGTGGAATATAACGTGTTTACATCTCGATTTATAGAGACGAAACAGTAATGGTGGATTACTCGCATTCTTGTTATTGATAAAAAGAGGGGGTAGTGGTTCAACTTCTTTGTGTTGAGGTTGATTCATCACAACACCCATGTTTTCTAAGAATGCGAGTTCTTTAGCGAAAATTTCTTCAAAGGTTTCATCGATATCCTGAATAATAATCTTATCGGAAAGAACGGGATGATACTCGGACTCCATAAAAGGTTCATATTCACCGTTAGATGTTGACCCGGATAGCTCGATAGAAGTGTCCGTATGTGTATAACAAATAGCAGGGTCAAATAACAACGTACTAGCGGAGTCAAGATCAAAATCGTGAAGCTGTTCAAATTCGCTGCTGTCGAAATTTATCGCTTCGACAGATAATACTTGAGCATAGGGTTCGGAGGGTTCACTTCCCAACTTGTAAATGTTAAGCTCAATTGATATCTTCCTGAAAGATAGGGTCATAGAGCCGTTTCGACAATTGATTATTGCATTGGAAGTCGCAAGAAAAGGTCGACCTAAAATCACCGGAATTTGGTTTCGTGGGTTCGCTACAGGCTGTGTATCTATAACGATGAAGTCCGCAGGGAATATAAATTCCCCGACTTTGATTAACACATCCTCTGGCTCACCCTTAGGTTGGGTGATAGATCGATCGTCCATCTGAAGAGTGCAGTGCGCCGGTTTTAACTCTCCGGTCCCTAATTGCTCATACACAGAATACAGAAGCAAGTTAATACTAGCGCCTAAATCGAACAGAGCACGATTGATATCTTTACCCCCAATAGAAATAGATATGGTAGGACTTTCGGGGTCCTTTCGTTTCTTGGGTAGTTGTTGGGTAAAAGTAGTGCTTACATTACTCGCTAAGAAAACTTTTTTAGGCACTTGAGTTTTTCCCTTCCTAGTGCACAAGTCCTTTAGAATTTTTGCATAAGACGAAACTTGTTGAATAGAATCTAGGAGAGGAATGTTTATATTAACTTGCTTAAAAATTTCCACAATCTTCTCCATTTGTGGATTTGGTCTGTTTCCCCTTAACCTGTTTGGATAAGGTGCTTTATCAATAAGAGTTGGGTCCAACATTGGAGAGGATTGTGGGGATGGAATGGATCCCAGAATTAAAGTTGGGATTGTTTTAGGTTGACTCGAGGAAATGGGCTGAGTATTCGAGCCTTGGGGAAAACGGAGAATATGCTCGAAAGAAGGTGGTGGACTAGACGAAATAGGAGAAGAAGTAGAAGCCGGGGTCTCATTAATATCATCAACGTCATCAACGTGTTCATCCACTTAGTTATCCAGCACTCTTTCTGATCTCAACGTGGTAACAACACTCACATTATAACTTTGTGAGTGGTCAAGATTAGGTATAGGTTGAGATGGAAGTTTCTCTTTTTCTCTCGCACTCATCGCAGCATTTATTTGTGCAAGTTGTGTCTCTATCGATTTTATACTTTCACCATGGGAGGTGGTGGTCTGTATTAATGATTGGATAGAATACTTTATTTCATCCGTCGATTGCATGGAATGTTTAATAAACATATCCACACTTTGTTCGAGTGCAGATGAGATTTCGTTACCGGCCGTTTGGAAAGAATTATTATAAGGTATAGAATTGTTGGCCGGATTTTGAAAAGGTTGCGAATAAAAGGGGTGCTGACTCTGTGGGTGTGGTTGCTGTTGCTGTGGAGGAGGTCTTTGATAATTGCTTTGGAACTGGTTTTGATTTTGGTTTTGGTTCCAAGCAAAATTAGGATGATTCCTCCATCCATGATTATATGTAGAAGAATAAGGATCGTTTCGAGGTCGTTGCTGAAAAGTAGCATTAATTTGTTCTTAGCCTTGAAACAGTGGATTCAGAGGACATTTTTCCGTTAGATGTGATGGGTTGGAAAAGCAACCACACACGGTTTTGGGGAGCGTAAATTGGTTTAGGGGGGCTGAAGAGACTTTGTTTTCTATAGCATCGAGTTTCTTTTGTATCGCGGTCATTTCGGCTTTCACTGCGATGGAAATATCGAGCTGATGGATACCTTCCCTAGACGATGCAGGTCTAACGCTTTCCCACTGTAGAGTTTGTTCAGCGAGATTTTTCAGAAATTGCCAAGCTTCATCATCATCTTTAGACAGGAAATGACATTGATACATGGTTTCAAGCATCTGTTTTGTTGTTAGATCAACACCCTTATATATAATGCGACAAAGGTCCCATCTATTGATTCCGTGATGAGGAAATTGTAAAAGAAGATCCTTAAACCGTTCAAATCATTTCCAAAATGGTTCATTGGGAAGTTGGGTAAACTGGTTAATCTCGCTTCGAACGCGGGCGGTCTTATGATTGAGATAAAATTTCTTAAGGAATACTACAAAGAATTCATCCCATTTGGCAATAGAATGTGAGGCAGTGTTATAAAGCCATTTTTCTGCTAGATCGCACAAAGTAAAAGGGAGAAGACGTAAGCGCATAGCATCCACAGACAGTTGTGACATACCCATCATTGCGCATATGTTTTCGAATTTGTTTATAAAAACGTATGCGTCTTCGGATTCAAGCCCGTAAAATTTGGGCAACAGTTTGATGAAGTGGGGTTTAATTTCAAAATTATCCCCATTGGCTGGTGAAATAAATAGACAGGTAAGAAGGGGTCCGCGTATGGGGTAACATCTTTCTTGGAGAGAGATGCGTGGTGGATTCTGCGTACCGACGGGTGGTGGCAGAATGGTGGTGGTAAAATCTGATGGAGAACCGTCCATCTCGGTCGATGTGGTGAGTGGAGGGGAAAAAGGAGATGAAGAAGTACCGACTTCGAAGTTGATAGCAGAAACGCGGACAAGATGGGCACTAGAATCCCGTGTCCAGCCGAGCATGCACTAAGTGGGTTTTGCGCACGTGGCAGTGTGTGAGAACTTAAAAATTGGTTTGTTTTGAAAAGTGTCGGACGTGAGACAAACCACAAAAAAAATGCACACACAACCCTAGAACTAAGGTTACCTAGGTCAAGTCTCTAGACCACTCCTAGACTTCCAAAGGAAAAGCCGCAGGATCAATCCTATACCACCTCTTCATCAATCTTGTGGCCAGGTAAGTAGGAGGTATCCGCTATACGAACCACCAAAAATAGCGGGCCTAATTAAGTAACCACTTGCCTTAGACACGCTTGTCTAGACACCACAAAAGTAAAACGGATAAGCGATAGATTACCCACGACCTTCCTCTGTCCTTATTAAGCGCGACGGTCCTTAGAGTCTTGGTCTAGATATTTTTTAATTAATATAGGGTGATGCGGATGCTCGTTTTGTGATTTGTGGGGCTTAGGAAGGGTGATGAAATCCCCACCTAATCTGAATTTGGTGTTTGCCCTTTAATGTCCGTATTAAAATATGCAAAAACAAACCGCAAAAAACAAACTCGCAAAAAGATTTTTGAGCGGCGATATTTTGCAAAGAATCCTGCAGAAAATATATTATTGGATTTTTCAGAGGAGAGAGAAAGAGATAGAAAAGATACCAGAGAAAATTGAAGCCCTAACTCACCAACACCGCCGCGGTTCCGCCGCGGAGTTGAGAGTTCTTTGAAAACTTTTTGCTACGGTGGCCTCCCTTGTTTCTTTGGGTCTTGATGAATGTCTCTGAATCCTTATCTCCTTGCTACAGTGAATCCAGATTCCATCGCAAAAATCGCACACTAATCATTAAATATGCAAGATGCGGTTTGTTTTGTTTTATGATATATATCGAATAAGAATTCAACACGAATATAAGAATAAAAAATTACGCACGTATCCCCGGCAACGGCGCCATTAGATTGATCTGTTTTAAAGAAGTGTTTGTAGAAATAACCGCAATCAATAACAGTGTCGCGTGTAGCTAGACCGAGATGATTACGGGTTGTCCTCAGGGATATGTGGAATCTTTTAATCTTTCTTTAGACATGTTGATTAGAAAAAGGAAGAAGATAATAGTGAAGAATAGTTATAGAATCTATATCTACGTTAAACACTGATGTAGAATATAGATCTAATTTAAAGACGGATGTAGATTTTATATCAGAAGAGAGCTTGTAGGGTTCGTTAGAATTTAGTAATCCTGGATGACTAATAAAGATGACTCCTTTTATCTTTTGATAGATTTAAAACTAGATTGTGTAAGTCTACGGTAGCGTCCCGGCCGTCAATCTGATGGCAAACGCGGAACAAAAACTTTTATAACCGGCGCTGTCGCATACTATAGCCCGGATCTGCCATTAACGCTAAACTAACAAACTACAAAGTGGGTAGAAAGGCTATACCGAACGATCCGAGTCCTTCGGTCTTTAACCATCATCCCACGCTCCTTTGCGGCATCTGCGATCTCGCTCGATCTCCGGTCTTCTCGTCCAGGTGGCACCACGTCAACGGATCTTTATACAGGCTCCCGCCTCTGAACCGAGGCAACTCGGACATGAAGTTTGCTAGCCGGCATGTCTAAGATTGATGTAGAGAATGAGTAGAACACCTTGTCTCGTTTCATCCAAAACCATGGATGAACGGTTAATAAAGTTGCCCTTTTTTATCAAGTGATGAGAAAATGAGCTATGAAATTTCCATGAACCAAATCTATCATCTCATTTTAACAACCATATTCTTTCCATAAGAATGGCCGGCCACATATATGAGGAGGGGGTGAGTATAGGAGCAAGGGGGGTGACCATTAGCAATAAATTAAATGAATGAGTCATATAACACCTTGCAAAAACTAAGCTAGCATTAATGAACCAATTAATGCAAACAATGAGTCACAAAACCTAGTCACCAATCTAGAAGCTTCCACTCATGACTCACCCTCATGACTCACCCAAAAGAAGAAAAGATAAATCCGCATTAAACCGAATGTTTAAGACGGGTGATAGAAAACTGGCAACTTCGAAAAGTGATCCCGAAACGAATTTCAGGATAACCCCATAACTGTATATACATACCCGCATTTGTATTACGACCGAATACAAATGCAACTGAGACAAAGATATTATATCTACACAATATAATACATGGATCTGGCTTAAACCAAAGCCCACCAGTATTATCTGCCCGAAATATGACACGTGCGTAAACGCACGTGCATTTTCCGAACCCTGCCACAAAACCATACGGCCTCTACAACGTTTCGCCCGAACTTGGGAAACTATCTGTGGGGGACTCTAATGACTCATCAGTACCCTGGCAGTGGGTCTAACCACAAGCACGTCAGCGGCACTAGCAGTGCGTAACGGCTGCCCATGTACTAACATCAAGGGAAGCCGATGAGCGAACTCATCCTGGAACCCTACTGAGCCTAACAGTGACAATATACATACAGTCCGGTCCGTTCGTCTATGAGTATCGCATATCGGGCCTAGGGGGCTGGTAACGTCAGACCCCCAAAAGCGGTATAAGTCATGTCGGAGTGTAGCCCAGAACACCCTGAGATACTACTGGAGTACCTACTAGTAAATCTCCTGCCTCGGCCGAGATCTTTGTGTAATGGCTCTCCTAGACACAGCGCGATCTCACCCCCAATACCGGGAGAGACGAATCCCCTGCCGATCCGCTCACTTGCCTCCATGTGGCTCGGGACTATACCCAAAAAAAACCTGTTTGCACGACTCCTTTGAGCCGTGGTAGGGTAGAAATCAAAGCACAGTGGGAACTCACACGAGAAAAATGACGACCTCAGGTCGATGAACTAACATGTATACATGTCACCAGGGAACTGCTATCTGACGATAGGTATAAATACCAACTAGCAGGTTTCCGGTGAGTCCTGTCCGGTGTACTCATAACCCAATGAGCACCTGTATACATCTTAGGTGATCCAACTGACACCAGTGACTTGTGAGACCGGCCACCGCCCCTCGTCGGGGTCTCGACTGTATACACTAGTCTACTCCGGAGTGTCAACGCCCTGTCTCGAAACTCCCACGACTAGGGACCACTTTTAAGGATGTGCTTATAGACTACCCAACTCTCACGTATATGATCGCCATCATATTGTTGGTAGTCAAGCAAGATCCTAAGGGCTCTATCAACGTGTAATAGTGATCAGTCACCTGAACCTATACACGACTGATAAAGGCAAACCAGATAGCATACTATCATCTCGAGTAAGACTGTCCTACCGGTATAGGTCCTCCTCAATCATTGCAATCACGTACCTGCGATCCAATAATTGACTTTGAGGGCACTATATCCAGCAGATTGATAGTGATGAATGAGGATTAGAGTTCTTGGAAGAAACTACGGTTTCCACACTATTGACCCTTGTCATTTCATTGATCTCTATTCATGTCTAGCCCTTAACAAAACAATTGTTAATCTGATATCAAATCATGGTCGAGACTAGCAATAAATTGGTAGCTCGCCTGATAAAGATGTTAACGATTCTTTTGCTAAAGTTTATAAACTTCATAAGACGTAAAAGAAGTTAAAATATTTTCTCATCCATTGATCTACCATATACGAACCCTATCAAGCGGAGAATTACTCGCGCATGATGGAGATAAAAGAACGGATAGAGATGGAATTCATAATGTAACTAAATAATTAAAGTACTAATTAATTAAACTAAAAATATACCTTTATTAATCAACTTCACAAGTACAAACTTCAAGTTTAGATTACAAGAGAAGGAAGAAGTTGCTCTCGATCTTTGCTTTGTCGGATGTAGATATTCCGTCGAATCTCATGTCGCTTTATCACGTCGATTCTTGGACCTGTCTTGGATCACTTGTTCTTTGACGGTGATTAGCTTGTGTAAAAGATTGATGATTTCTAAGTTTAGCCCTCGGTCCTTGTTCACCGCCGAAAGACGCGACCGGGACGTTGGGACGTCTGGCCTGAATTTTGGGGGCAGATGTTATTTGGTTTTATCCGTCCACCTCTCTGAAGATGCCAAGTTGATTTATGGCACCATGTATCAGAGGTTTAGACGGATGCAGCCATTGTAGCAAACTTCATCAGATTCCCCCTTATTGTGAGGGGGTTTTGATTGTGGGGACGCTCTTCCCTGCAGGCGCAAGCCCCTGCAGTTAATTATGCTACCGCATCGCGGTAACCACTTTCTGCTTCTCCAGATATTCACTTCGTGTCGTGTGTGTTTATTTTGTTATTTGGTTGCCCGTGGATTGTATATGGAGACTAATTTATGTTGTCGCCCGTAGGGCGTTGATTAGTCTAAATCCGTATTTTCTTAGATTTGGGTTTGGGTTGGTTTAAGGATAATTAATCTCTTTGAGATTAAGATCAACTTAAACATTTGTTGAGGATACGTTAGTCTAATTTTAGACTAAGATCTACTCAACGGGGTTTTAGGATCATTTAGATCCAACGAAAGAGTATTTGGGCTCTATCGTCCTAGTTTAGGGACGTTGCGGTCCATTGGGTTTAAGGACATCGTAGTTCATGAGTTTAAGGACCTCATAGTCCATAAATTTTAAGGACATCATAGTCCGTGGCAGTTTAGAGACATCATAGTCTGTAAAGTTTAAAGACATCATAGTCTATGAATTTAAGGACCTCACAGTCCATAAAGTTTAAGGACATCATAGTCCATGAATTTAAGGACCTCATAGTCTATAAAGTTTAAAGATATCATAGTCCATGAGTTTAAGGATCTCATAGTCCATAAAGTTTAAGGACATCATATTTCATGGGATTCTGGTTTAACCCGTTTGAGGATGCGCCAAAAGTTATTGGTTATTGGGACCTCCGTCTCTCTGAAGACGTTGAAGAATTACAACGACATGTATCAGAGGTATGAAGAGATGTACCCTTGAACCAATGTTGGTTGGGAGATCTGTAGTCGGGTTTGGGACTAAGACCAATTAAAAAGATTATGAGCACATGGGCTCAATTAATCTGAATTAGGGACTTGTGGCCAACTTGGGCTCAGCCCACTTAGTTTGAATAAAAATATTGAACATTTATTTAGGCCCAGTCCCTTTTTATTCAACAATGTTGAGCATTGATTTGGGTTCTGACACCCCTTTTTCTTTTGTCTTTTATTGAGTGTTGAACACTTTTGTGGCGATGGGGCTTTATTTAAAGAACACTTTGTATTCCCTCAACGCCAACATGAGGAGCACGTGGTGCGCTTGGTGCTGAGCGCCAGATTTGGAGCGCTGAAGCGCTTCTTATGAAACAGCGCACACTTGAGGAGCACGTGGTGCGCTTGGCACTGAGCGCCAGACTTGGAGCGCTAAGGCGCTTCTTATGAAATAACGCCCCGGTCAAACAGAAGGCTATCGAGGACGAGGTAGATCGGCTCTTCGCCGCAGACTTCATTCGGAATGTGCCCTACTCAGAGTGGCTAGCGAACGTGGTCCTCGTCAAGAAGTCAAGCGGGAAGTGGCGCATGTGTGTCGACTTCACCGACCTCAACAAGGCCTGCCCCAAAGACAACTATCACCTACCTCGGATAGAACAGCTCGTCGACAGCTCGGCAGGTCACGAGCTATTGAGCTTCATGGATGCCTTCTCTGGCTACAATCAGATCCGTATGAATCTAGCAGACGAATATCTCACCGCATTCACAACAGACCGGGGGGTATACTGCTACAAGGTGATGCCCTTTGGCCTCAAGAATGTCGGGGCTACATACCAACGGTTGGTCAACCGCATGTTCAAGCCACAGATCTGCAGGAACATGGAAGTTTACGTCGACGATATGCTCGTCAAATCGGTCTCGTCGACCGACCATGCCAAGGACCTCGGCGAGGCCTTTGAGGTACTCCGCAAATTCAAGATGAAGCTGAACCCCACCAAGTGTGCATTCGAGGTCACCGGGGGAAAGTTCATCGGTTTCATGGTCACCCACCGAGGGATCGAGGCTAACCCGGAGAAAATCGACGCTATCCTCAACATGACCTCGCCCAAGACCAACGTCGAGATCATGCGACTAACAGGGCGGGTAGCCGCTCTGAGCCATTTCATGTCAAGGTCCGGAGAAAAGTGCCCCCCATTCTTCAAAGCTCTAAGCAAAATCCCGAGGTTCGAGTGGTCGGAAGAGTGCCAGACCACCTTCGACCAGCTAAAGAAGCACCTTGCGACGCCGACACTGCTCGCCCGACTAGTTGAAGGATACGAGCTATCACTGTATCTAGCGGTATTTGGCCAAGCAGCAGGCTCGGTGCTCGTTCGAGAGGTAGACAGGGCGCAGAAGCCGGTGTACTACGTGAGCCACGTCTTCAAAGACGCAGAAACAAGATACCCAGCCATGGAGAAGATTGTCCTGGCACTCATTGTAGCCTCAAGGAAGCTGCGGCACTACTTCCAGGCGCACACCATCCTCGTCCTTACCGAGCGCCCGCTGGGGGCCATCCTCGCCTCGCCCGAATCCTCGGGCCGCTTAGAGAAGTGGAGATGGGAGATGTCCCAGTTTGACATAAAATACCGCCCGAGGCAAGCCATCAAAGCACAAGCCCTAGTCGATTTTATCGTCGAGTGCACCATCCCCAGCAAGGAACAGAAGTCCACGCCGGCCCTCGCGGCTGAACGCCCGATCGTGGAGAGACCCGACTTGGTCCCTGAGTGGATCATTTATGTCGACGGGTCCTCAACCGAGGAAGGCTGTGGTGCCGGCCTCATCATTCGGGGCCCGAACGAGGCAGAAATGGAGTATTCCCTAAAGCTCGGATTCAAGGCCTCAAACAACGCGGCAGAGTATGAGGCCCTACTGACCGGGCGACGAATGGCTTCCGGGCTGGGGCTGAAAACAAATTGAATCCGCAGTGACTCAGCCTTGGTTGTCGGCCAAGTGACCGGCCATTTCGAGGCTCGGGAACCTCTAATGGTGAAGTATCTGGCCGAGGTAAGAAAACTCCGCAAGAACTTTGACGAAGTCCAGGTAGAGCAAATACCTAGGCAGCTCAATGCCTAAGCCGATGCCCTGAGCAAGATGGCTTCATCCTACTCGGCCAACAACAAACGATCTATCCTCTTCGAGACCCTGCCCCGGCCCAGTGTGGAAGACGGGGTGACGGTACTTCATGTATATGCGGCGCAGGAAGATAACCAAGACTGGAAGAAACCCCTCGTGGAATTCCTAAGGGATGGTGCGCTCCCAAAAGATCAGGAAGCAGCCTGCCGCCTCCGGGCCAAAGCCCGTCTCTTCGTCTGGAGCAATGGGAACCTTTACAAGAAATCCTTCACTCAGCCCCTGCTCCAGTGTGTCGACCCCCACGAAGCTGACTACGTCCTCCGTGAAATCCATGAAGGGGTCAGCGGCGCACACCAAGGGGCCCGGATCTTAGTCCAGAAGGTGTTGCTCCAGGGGTACTACTGGCCAGCTATCCACGAAGACGCCCAGAAACTCGTCCGGAGATGCAAAAGCTGCCAACTCCACGGAAGCATACCTCGCCTTCCGGCTACCGAGCTGACCGCTTTAACCTCTCCATGGTCGTTTTCCCAGTGGTGATTGGACATGATAGGCCAGTTCCCAACTGGTACGGGCGGGCACAAGTATATCCTCATCGCAGTAGACTACTTCACGAAGTGGGTCGAGGCCGTCCCCATCAGGAAACCGAACGCCTCCATGACCATCAAGTTCTTGCAGAACAACCTAATACTCCGGTTCGGCATACCGAGGTGTATCATCACCGACCACGGGACGAACTTCGAAAACGAGAAAGTGAAGGATTTCTGCAATGAATACTCATGAAGTTTGCCGCGGTCGCACATCCCCAATGCAACGGGCAGACCGAAGTAGCTAACCGGGACGTCCTCCGAGGTCTCTGAACCCGCCTAGAAGGACGCCAAGGCAGTTGGGTCGAAGAATTTCCCCGGGTCTTATGGTCCCTGCGCACGTCAAAGAAGACCCCCACCAAGGAAACCCCTTTCAGCCTCTGCTACGGGACCGAGGTAATGGTCCCCGCGGAGATCGGGCTACCCAGCCACCGGGTCGAACACTTTGACGACCAAGCGAACACCACGGCACTACGGACTAACCTGGACATCTTGTTGGAGAAGCGAGACCGAGCTCAGATCAGGGCTGCCGCCTATCAGCAGCAAACTGCCCGATACTACAACGCGCAGGTCAAGCGTCGCTCCTTCAGGACCGGAGATCTGGTCCTACGGTGGAACTAGTTCGTCGATCAAGGCAGACTGCACAAGTTTTCCCCGAAGTGGGATGGACCTTTCCTCGTCTCCGAAGTGCTTCCCGGCGAAGCCTACCGCTCATAGGACGCGGACGGCCGCAAGTTTCCACAGCCTTACAACGCTGAGAAGCTCAAGCTGTACCAGTAAAAATGAATACCTACGAGTGTGTAACTCTCCTTTCACAAAGGCAATGTAAATCTTTCTGAAACGCCCTTTCATTCAAATAACAATAAGGGAACATTAAAACATTGCAAAAGAAGAGTCTTATTCATCCCAAAAGGTACTATGGGCTTCTCAGCCTTACAGAAAAAAGGCAGGTTACAACAGAGGCGGAACGGGATCGAGGAAATACTTCTGGTGGTACTCGGAGTAGATTTCCATCATCTGGGCCCTCGCCGCCATAGCCAGCTCCCACCGACGGAGCGCGCGGACCCGGGATGCCACAGAAGCACCCGACACGCCGCCCTCTGAGCATTGGCCCGCGGTGTACCTCATCTCGAAGCACTCCAGGATGAGAGCGAAGGAACTATCGTTCCTAGTCTTCGAGATAAGGTCGAACAGGAAGACCGAGCGCACCTTGTCGAGCGCTCCATCCAGAAGGCCCTCGGTGAGGGGGTTATCCAGACCCGGGGACCCTCTCCAGATCGCGTACATCAGCATCTGAAGCAGGGACGACCGCCGAGGGAGAAGCCGGCCGAAGTGACCCTCTAGGTGCTGAACCACTCTCCGGTACCCATCCTCAGTCAAAGACTGGTCATACAAAAGCAACATCATCAAAGGATACAATCTCTTCGATCAAATACACGCGCTCAGCCATCTCAAAGAAGGCGACGCCGGAGGAACCGCCATCTCCCTCTCTATTTATAACCCCAAGCGAATCTCCAAGGACCTGGATTCTCGCGTATACAGGCACGAATCCTGGGATGCCCAGGAGGCCGACCCAATGCCACGCCGCCACGTGGCGATACTGGCGTGGCTTCATGAAACCTTCCGCCTTCCCCACGCGTTCGTGACACGTGTATCCCGTGACTGTCCCTCTTCCCGGCACCCACACCATGAAGGACGGGCAGGACCGCGTACAAGAAGCGGCCCGGCAGCTACCCTGCTCGGCTATCCCTGGCCGGTAGCTCCACTACCACAACGCCAGGGATCAAAGCCCTCACCAAGAGGCAGCCCAGCGGCTACCCTGCTCGGCTATCCCTGGCCGTAGCTCCCCTACCATAACGCCAGGGATCAAAGCCCTCACCAAGAGGTGGCCCGGCAGCTACCCTGCTCGGCTATCCCTGGCCGGTAGCTCCCCTACCACAACGCCAGGGATCAAAGCCCTCACCAAGAGGCAGCCCAGTGGCTACCCTACTCGGCTATCCCTAGACAGTAGCTCCCCTACCACAACGCCAGGGATCAAAACCCTCATCAAGAGGCAGCCCAGCGGCTACCCCGCTCGGCTATCCCTGGCTGGCAGCTTCCCTACCACCCAACGCCAGGGATCAAAGCCCTCACTAAGAGGCAGCCCGGCAGCTACCCTGCATGGCTATCCCTGGCTGGTAGCTTTCCTAACACCCAGCGCCAGGGATCAAAGCCCTCACTAAGAGGCAGTCGAGCGGCTACCCTGCTCGGCTATCCCTGGCTGGTAGCTTCCCTACCACCCAACGCCAGGGATCAAAGCCCTCACTAAGAGGCAGTCGAGCGGCTACCCTGCTCGGCTATCCCTGGACGGTAGCTTCCTACCCCCAACGCCAGGGATCAAAGCCCTCACTAAGAGGCAGTCAAGCGGCTACCATGCTTGGCTATCCCTGGCCGGTAGCTTCCTACCCAAACGCCAGGGATCGAAGCCCTCGCCAAGAGGCACCGGACGGCAACCCTGCTCGGCCATCCTTAAGGACCAAAAGCCCTCGCCAAGAGGCACCAGGCAGTAACCCTGCTCGGTCCATCCTTAGTAGGCCACTTACGGTCCCTCCCGCGCTAAGGATGAAAAGCCCTCGCAAGAGGCAACCGAGCCCGCCCTTGCTCGGTTATCCCTGGTTGGTAGCTCCCTACCCTAACAAACCAGGGATCAAAGCTCTCGCCAAGAGGCACCGGGCAGCAACCCTGCCCGGCCCGTTCTTAAGGATCAAAGCCCTCGCAAGAGGCAACCGGACCCGCCCTTGCTCGGTTATCCCTGGCTGGTAGCTCCCTATCCCAACACACCAGGGATCAAAGCCCTCGCCAAGAGGCACCGAGCAGCTACACTGCTTGGCCCATCCTTAGAAGGCCCCTCCCGCGCTAAGGATCAAAGCCCTCGCAAGAGGTAACTGAGCCCGCCCTTGCTCGGTTATCCCTGGCTGGTAGCTCCCTACCCCAACACACCAGGGATCAAAGCCCTCGCCAAGAGGCACCGAGCAGCTACACTGCTCAGCCCATCCTTAGTAGGCCCCTCCCGTGCTAAGGATCAAAGCCCTCGCAAGAGGCAGCCGGGCAGCTACCCTGCTCTGCCATCCCCGACTGGTAATTCACTACCCCGCAACGCCAGGGATCGAAGCCCTCGCCTTGAGGCACCAAGCAGCTGCACTGCTCGGCCCATCATCGACATGCCTCTCCGAGCATCCCACACTAAGGAACATGACCTCACCGAGAGGCATCCAGTCTACCTATATCTGGGCGATCTCCACCTCGACTTCGGGGCCATGGAGATACCGTCTTCCCGCCGGTCTTGGAACACTTGGCAAGTGAACGGATTCAAGTCGACGAGTAATCGCTGGACGAGGACGACACAGCACGAAGGCAGTACCATGCAGACACAAGTGTTTACAGACAAAAGGAAAATACGCGTGCAAAAAAAGTTTTTATTCACAAAAGCGAAAAGTCTTTACAAAGGTATTGTGGGCTCCCCAGCCTTATCAAATTACCCGAAGGCTTACAAAAGAGAAAGGAGGAAAAGCAAAAAAAATCAGTCCACGGGCCGCGCCTAGGCATCACCTCCCTCACCGCCATCGGCCGGAGGCACGACCACTGAGAGCGGGACCCGAGCGCGGAGCTCGCCGTCGGGAAACCCGGGAAACTATTCTTTGACGGCATCAAGAGCTTTGTTCCATGCGATGGCGGAGGCCTCGCCAAGATCAACATAAAACTGGTCCGACCCCTTGTAGTCGGTCACCGCCCTTCTGGCTTGGACCTCGGCGACCTCCGCCGCCTGAACTGCCGCCTCGGCATCTCACCTGCTGGAATCCCTCGCCTTCCTCATAGCTGCGTTGAGATCCACCAGCCTCGACAGACTAAGCTCAGCGGCTCGGTAGGACTCCCTTAGGCGGCTATAGGCTTCCTGGCACTTCAAGACGGTGAGCTCCGCGAGCTCCGATCGGGCTTCAAGGAAGGCCACCCTCTCCCTAACCGAACGCAGCTCACGCCTCAGACCCTCGGCCTTCGAAGAAGACTCCCCCGCCAGCCCCTTAGTGTGGGTAGTCCCTTCGGCCTCCATGCGAACCATAAGGGCGCAATGCTGAAGGACTTGACAAGAAACAACTGAGAGAGTTAGGGACGTCCCGACTAAAGAGAAGGCGCCTGAAATGACACATGTGGGAGTACATACCTGCACTGCCTCCTGAGTTATGGCCTCCATTTGGACCCTCAGAGTCCCCCGCGGGATCTTGCCCCCAGCCAACTCTTCCATGTCAGCAAGAAGGCCGGCAGCGACGGAAAGCCCCGACGGGACCACGAAATGGGCGTCCCCTCCTGCACGGGAATCCCCTCCGGAATTCCCGTCGGCGGCGCGCGGGAGACCGTCCTCTTCCTCTTAAGAGGAACCCCGTCTTCGTCCTCTCCTGCATCACTCGCCTGGGGCTCGGGAACCCGTTGACGCCTTTGGCCACCGCCTGAATGGTCGTCAGGGGCGCGTGACGAGGCAGATGACCCCGCCGTCGGAGGCACGTCCGGTGCGGGCGTCGCGTCAGCCGGAGGCACGGCCTCACCACCAGCCCCCCTCCGGGGCTGAGTGCCGAAGGCGCCAAGAGTCATGGACCGAACCATCGGTCCTGCTAAAGGAAGAAGCAGACTCAACTCAGAAGGAGAAGAAGTAGAAGAAAGAAAAGGAAGACATCTAACCTGACGGAGAAGTCCTCGGGAATGCGGAGATCCGACCTAAAGACAAAAGCGCCGAGCTTACAAGATCAAGGACGAGGAAAATATGAAGAGAGATGGGCCCTGAAGAGGGCCCCACCTTTATTTATAGCCACTGGCGTCCTCATCCAACGGCGACGGTCGACTCCCGCCAAAAACAACTCTTCACATTCGACGACCCCGATCGCTCCACCTGTCGCACGCGTATTGGGCAGCATCCCATCAGACGCCAGAGGTCTGTGGCCCGTCGCGTCAGCCAACCAACGCCCGACACGTGAGCCGTCGCTTGGCCGAAAGTACGCATGATCTGGCGCACCCTCTTTAATGCAAAAGATCTCGCCCTGATTCGCTGGCATCATCCAAAAAATACGACGGATTGCCCGAGGACACGCCCAACGATATCTTCGAAAGGGAGCTCACCTCGGGTGACCTGGAAGACCACTCTCGACCCGACCCGTCAGCTGGTCAAGACGAGAGTGGGGGGCTAATGATGATGCTCGATATCGGTGATCTCCCAGATCATGACACGTGACAGATGACGTGTCCCAGAGCATGCAAGAAAGGACCTACAAAGGCCGACCAGACTGCTCCTATGCCCGTCCTACGAACAAGACGGGCTCGCCTCCGAGCCCCCAGCACAATTGGCCTCCTCGGCCTCACAGCTCGTCTCCGGGATACCACGGAACCAAGATACATCGGCTCTCACGCTCGTCCGCAAGCTCTCCCGCCGAGGTCATCTTCCTCGGTCTCATCGACCGACCAAAGGCACCGCTCACAGGCGCAACCGCCATCCCGCGAATCTCGCCATGCGCGAGATATCCGCCGGCCACATCCCACGTTCCACGCCATCACGATCCCCCATTAACGAGCATGTCTCGCCATTAATGGGAAATCCCGTTCATCACGCAGACGTGACGTCGGGAGCGTAACTGCCGGCGTGATTCTCGCGCCTTCTTGTCTGCTACCACCGCTATATAAACCCCTCTCTCAGACGATCAAGGTAAGCCACTTTGAATCCACTAAGCCGTTACTCTGCTCGGATTACCCCACTAACTTGATCGTCGGAGGGTCCTCAGTGGTCCAACCATCCCGGGACTTCCTTGCAAGTAGCTCGGATAAACAACCTCAAACCCATTGAGATCCACACGCTTCAGGAGCCAGCCTTCAGATCCAATCTCAGCAATCCATTGCCGTTCTCAGCAGATCAACGGAAGACAACATCTCGATGTGATTCGAGGCATGTCAGTTTATATCTTATTTGCATATTTTCTTTCTTATGAATGGAGAAAGAGATCGATTACTGCATATTTTTCGAGTGGCAAGCGATTCATGTTGCATTTGTGATATGCTTGAAGCTAGTTTAAGGGGAGATTAAGTTTAAAAGCTTGCACATAATAGTTGTTTTATGTCTGACAGTAAAATGGTCCTCACTTTTCATGTTTTCCGTTCCTTTTCATCCAAAACAAACAGCCCCTAGATGCTTCTTTATGCGAGGGATTTGGACCATATGGAAAAGCCTCCAGCGGAAACTCTAACTCTTGCTAGTAAATACAGAAAACACGAGGAAATAGATATAATTTAAACTTACAAGATGGTAAGGTTTGAACCAAGGATACAATTTATGAAGTCTGTCATCAAAAAAAATACACTATACATGGATAGTTTAGACCACAATGAGAAAGGAAATGCCTCTGATTGCAGTCTCTCTTTCATGTAGTTTCTTTCATGTGGTTTATGGATAAAGAAAGTTAAAAAGAAGAAGAAAAGGTTATACCTCATACAAGTCCATGCGGTTTAGTTGAGACCCGTCTGTTATGGTTAGGTAATACAATTAGAGCAAATTCGCTGCGGGTCGACCACAGCCTCATTTTTACCAATAAGAAAACTATATCCGCTATTAACAAGGATCCAAAAACAACTAGCATTTTTTTCCCTGTGGAATTGTTCTTAATGAACATTAAAGTCAAGAACATGCAGGGATATGGGATATGGAAGGGGGGAAGGGGGGGCGGCGGGGGGATGTGTGTTGCTAAAGAATTTCTTGAAGCGGCAGGTGTGAGCTCAAAATATATATGCTTGATTCTTTCAAGTCGGAAAGTTTCAAACAATATTCTGGCACAAGGGGTTATAAAATGCCAAAATGTTTAATTCAATGTCAAGTTGCCTGAAGTGATCAAATGAAAATGTTGATCTCTCCCTTTCCATTGTTTATAATGTGGTGAGCATCTCCACTAGCATCTTTTATATATATATATATATATATATATATATATATATATATATATATAATTGTTTCCAAATCAAGAACTAGAAGTTGATTTATTTAAAGAATAATATGATATATCTTCGATACACTTGCCGCTATCGATATTTAAAGAATAATATGGTACTATCTATTATACATTAATTAATATAAAGGTTTAATTCCAAAAAACTTTCAAACACTTTAGCTAAACTACAATAAACTACACAAAACTTTCAAAATACATAAGAAACTACCACAACTTTCAAAACACACAAGAAACAATCACAGAACTTTTAAAAACTACCAGAAATAAGATGCCACATCAGCAATAAATTACATGAAACTGCCAAAAAACCGGGAAAAAAAAAATTGTACCATGGTAGTTTCTCTTAATTTTGAAAATTTATGGTAATTTATCGTATTTTAGCTAAAATATTTTGGGATTTTTTTTTTTATTGGGGAATTAAGCTTAATATAATACATTGAATATGCATATTGAATAAATAAAATAACTTGGTCAATTCTACCCTAACCCTAGGAACAATGGTAACATAAACATTAGCTCCACATATACCCTTCTCCAATTGCATATTTAGAAACCAGCACACAACTCACAAAACACACCAAACATCACAAATTAAGGAGCAAATAATGTGACAAATACCATATCACTTGTTATATAATACTCTCTCCGCTCACCATTACTTGGAAGCTTTTTTTGTCCTAAATTATTTTTCTTTTTATGATATAGAAATGAATAATATAGAATTCCTCACCGCGTTTATTATTTTGTTTTGTGAAATATCTAAACTAATCTCATTGATGCAAGTTTCCAAAGAAAATTTAAGAAGGTGAGAAGATAACATTCATTTAATTTAAGGGTAATTTAGGAAAATTTATTAGGATGGCAATATCATAATTTCTCTTTGAAACAGGCTTTAAATCATTTCTTAATTGCCGTGCAAAAGTTTAAAAGGACAAGTAATTGTGAACGGAGTGTAGCATAAAAGTACAAGATGAGGATTGCATTTTATATTAGCCTTTTAATTAGAAAATTCACTTACATCATATGCAGTGGATTATTTTAGTTCATCATATATACATAGTTCTTCCAATTATTCTAGTTCTATTATTGTTATTTTGCTTTCTTTTTTTTTAGCTAGGTTTGCTAATCCTTGAACCTCATTTCAGAGATTCTTGATGGAGAAGCACAAATCCATAAAATTGAGGTAGGATCTCTTGTCTATCTCTCAAAATTTTTTTCTGAGATTGTGTTTGCATATTAGAGTTAAGACACAGATGCATGCCTGTTTTATGTCTATAATTTAATATTTCTTTTGGTAATTGCCAGGAAGCATCCATCAAGATTGAAAAGGGTTGATTTAAAAAAAATTAAAAAGATTGACAAGGGTATTATAAATGTGATGCACAGCAGGTTGTCGAAGAATGATGTTCAGGCCGAAACAAGTTCAAACATGCAGAAAAAGATACAAGTGGTCCGGAGTTCATAACTTAATTTTAATGATGACGTTACATGGTTGTTTCTGTTAGGATTTTCGCTAGGCATGTAAGGAAGACGGGCAAAAATAAAAACACACAACACCAATATTTAACGTGGTTCGACCAACGGTCTACATCTACGGAGCAAACATAAGAATCTCTTCATTAATGATCAAGAATATCGGTAAATTTTATATTCTCTCTCATCTCTCTTCACATCTCAACTCCCATGTAAATACAAAGACTACTCTTGGTATATCCCTTCACATTCATATGTGTATAACTATCCTTCGTTTCTGCTTTCGTCTCTTTATTCAAACACAAATACTACTTTTCAGATGCTCCACCTTCACCTGTGGATGCCTATCTTTTGCCATTGCCTTCGTCTTCTCTTCTTCTTCATATTTGGCCACCTTTCTCTGACGAGACTCTTTTCTATTTATAGCACAAGATAATAGAATTTTCTTCAATTGGGATCTCATCAAATCTTCAAAATAATCTTCAAATAAAATCTCTAAAACAATCTTCAAATATTTCTCCAACAAACTTTCCTAAAATACGCCAGAACTCGTTAACAGACGTCTGAAGCACAAGTGGTCAAACGTCTGACCATGCTCTGGATTTCTGAAAATTTCTTCTTCAGACGTCGGACGCACAAACTCTGTTGAATACAAGTCAATTTCGTAACAATATTCACCTTGACGTGTATTCAACGAGCTATCTTCTTTTTTTTTCGGCAATGCCTTACGGCCGCTTCTTCTTCTTTTCTTCAAAACTCCACCTTGATCCAAACTTCCTCCATACCATCTTCTATTTACCGTCGCAGCAAACTTAACATTTTCCCTCGGATTTTTGAGCCAATAATTTCGAAATTACAATCTAAGAAGATGAGGAGCAGACACAAGCGTCGTCACCTACCATAATCTTAGACCGTAGAATCGAAGATCTTTCTGTTCCCTACGCTCTGATACTAATTTGTTGGGGTTTTCACTATGAATGCAAGGAATATGAGCAAAAATAAGAACACGCAACACCAATATTTAACATAGTTCGACCAACGGCATGCATCAACGGGACAAACATGAGAATTACTTTATTAATGATCAAAAATAGCGGTACATTTTATATTCTCTCTCATCTCTCTTCACATCTCAACGGTCATACAAATATAAAGACCACTCTTAATAAATCTCTCCACTTTCACCTGTAGATGACCATTCTTCGCCTCTGTCTTCGTATCTTCATACAAACACAAAGACTACTCTTCTGGTGCTTCAGCTCCACCTGTAGATAACTACCCATCGTCTTTGACTTCGTCTTCTTTTCTTCTTCTTTTTCATGTTTGGTCACCTTTCTCTGATGAGACCTTTCTTTATTTACAGCATAAAATAATAGAATTTCTATTAATCTCATCAAATATTCAAAATAATCTCCAACAAATATTCAAATAAATCTCTAAAACAACCTTCAAATATTTCTCCAACAAACTTTTTTAAATATGCTAGACCCGTCAAAATGCTCAGACGTCTGCAACATTTTCATTACCTTTTTGCAAAAGGAAGCCCCACAGGATGGTCACAAGGTTTTTCCTGTTGGCTATTCCAATCATTCACAATTTTTAGGTATTTTGGAGATGGAGGCTCCCAAGTTTATGAAAAAAACCTTGCACCATGCAAGCCCTTCTAGAGTAGATTTTTCCTAAGTTTATGGCGTGGATTTGACAGTTTTTCTAGTTTAGTTGTTTTTTTTTTTAAGATTTTGGATCTAGTAGGGTTCTCGAGTATTTGTCTATGTAAAAGCGTTTTGCCTACTTTTGCATTCATTTTCAATATTCTAAGTAAATTCAAAGTTTTCTCAGCATCCTAGCACATTAATCCCTAGTCCGTGGTGTGCTATCTACAAAATGATCGGAAAGTGGTGAAGGTTTACCAAAACATCAGTATTTTCCTCACATCGAACAATTATGACTGACTTATGCATGAGAACCCTAGCTTTTCCACCCTTTTTTTTTGCTGAAGGCGAGGGGCATGGAGCCCAAATTTTATATATTAAAATAAAATAAAATAAAATTACAATATAAAAGAAAATACACTTCCTACTTTCTTAAAAGTTCGATCTTGAACTATTATTTTGTGATACTCTTGATTTTGTTCTTTTGTATTTTTATTTTTATTTTTATATTTTATAACCCTAACTGGTAATTTGTTAGTTTTGTTGAATAGCTAAATTGCAAAGGTAAATTAAAGGTGGGTATGTACTAGATCTAATGGTTCACAAAAAAAAATACATACACAATAGAAATACATTATTCCTTTAAAATACAATTAAAGATTACACTGAAAGAGATATATGTACATTATTTGTCAAGATAGTTCAAGATTAACACTAGAAAAGGATACGAAAGAGATGCATGCTGCATAAAAATATAGAAATTGGTGTATATTACTAAAGAGTTAAAATACTAGTATACATTATTGTTAACACCTCATCCATTATTTAAGCAATAGGGTAAAGTAGTTTGTAACATCACAGGTATATCAGCACTGCGAATTATTTCAGGTTCGTTGTTAATGGCGATTTAGAGAGAGAAAGAAAAAATTTATCATGCTTGTTTTTTCTTTCTCCATTAGAGATTTGGAGGCCTTCGTGCGCGCGACCCTCAAGATCCAATTGGAGTCCTTCGCGTGCGTGCCACCCTCAAGATCCAATTTACGCAACTATTAAATACTGACACACATTGCTAATGCATAACCATTTGTTTAAACGTCTGGGTAAAAATTAATATGCTTCTTTTCAGATTTATACATTTATGTACAGAAAATTAATATGCTTCTTTTCAGATTTATACATTTATGTACAGCAAAACATCGATGAGGTAGGTTTATTTTTTGAATGCACAAAATCCCTCAAGATTTAGGAAATATCAAATCGGTCTCGTATCTACTACAGATATTTACTTCGAACTCATAATTTCTTAAATATAAATCACATGTGAAATTGTCAAGACAGCAGGTGCAGCGCAAAAATATGTCCAAAATGTGAACAAGCTACATGTTTTTATTGATTATGGTACTAACCATAGGTTAAAAAGATAAATAAATACAACATAATATCTTCAACTGTCAAGTTCCAGTACCAACCATCAAATAAACACAACCCACAGAGTAAATATATAACAGTAGACTTCCAAGCAACAATAGACTTGAGTAAAAGATGATGTAATTTTAAAGAACTTGTATAAGTTTACAAATTACATCTGAAATTTTCATCTAGATATATCGAAGCTTGTTGATTTCAGAATAAATTGAATGATGCCCTATCACGTATCAAGACTCCCTGAAAAAAATACATCCTTTGATCAATATACTAATTGGCCCCTTTAGGAAGAATGAGAATAATACAGCATAAATGATGTATACATCCTAAATCAACTTGATCACTTTTTACTGTTACTGTTCTTCTCACTACAACTATCAGGATAACATCGACCGATGAGCTCAAGCAGCAGGACCGCGGCGGAGTCCTTGGCCTTCTTCACACTCGGCATCGCCTCTCCAATGCATTCATCAGTCCAACCACGATCCGATGTGTTGACACGAACAGCATACACGAACCTCTTCGCATGCGCGGGCCCACCTTCCTTAACGCAACGGTACTGAGGCATCGGCCACTGCCTTCTCAAACAAATATCGTTCAAGGTTTGCCTCGTGAAAACACCGTTGTCTTTCTTGTCATCTTTTTGCGAAGATGATATTTCCATTTCCCTTTCTTTCTCCTTTAAAGCAAGTAGTGCATTTCTTGCTGCTAATTTTTGGGCCATTTTTTTCTGTGGGTTTTGAGCGACTCCGATCTGGATGCCGTCGACGAAGACTTCGACGGTTGCCACGTTGCCGGCACGTGTGGCTTTGTATTCCAAGCCCTCAGCTTGTTGCTGACACCGTTCTTGGAGCTCTCTCACTGGATGCATGGGGAGAGTTTCTGGAGTTACCATTGGATGTAACAGTGGTTGAAAGACCTAATGGAGAGAGAGCAAGGCTAAATTCACTTAAACTGCCATTATGTAGGGGTCTTCTTCACCAAGTATAAATTTTTTGTATTACAGAATGCTCCCAAAATAATGATGGGCCATTTAAGGATATTTTAATTTGGGGGGGGGGGGGGGGGGGGACCTCCCCGAAAACAAAACTTTGAGGGATACTGGATTTATGCGAGTTTATTCTAATAAAAGAACTGTAAGGTATTTAAGTGTAATTCAATTTTGGATTTAGTGAAAAAATAACAACAGTTAAAGAGTATTTAAGTGTAATTTAGCCTTGAAGTAATGAGATTGGAGTGGAGTCACTCCAGAACTCTCAACTTTTAGGTTAGATTAATTTATTCAACTCCAAAATCTAAACTCTAGTAATCCAATTTTAGTTATCCAAAAAAAAACCTGGTTACTCAGTAACTCTAAAGACGAGCAAAGCATAAATTGTTTCGCCACACAAAAATTGAGGTTAGTCTCATCAGTCATACCTAAAATAATTATTCCAGGATAGAAAAGTACCTTCCAGACTGCTGAAGTGTCTCGGCCATTGTCGAGAAAAATGGCACCGGCAATGGATTCGACAATGTCGCCAAGAACTTTAGGAGCCTTGCAATCCCCAAGCCCGAAAGAATTGAACCCTGGTTTCAACAGTTCATCTTGGACATCCTTGACAAATTCACGAATCTGGTAAAATGATCCAAAATAACAATATTAATTAGTAATGCCGAAGACAGATATCCAACTATAAGACCAATATATACAACACAATCTAGAAAACAGAGAATATACAACAATTAAATAGATATTGTTTTAAACAATAAATAACACTGTTATGACAAGTTTTTTCCCTATAAAATATGAATAATATACAATGACAATTAATAGTATAATAAAAATAAGTACAAAGAAATGCTCTAGCATACTGCATGTTTATATTCCACAAGATAAATATCCAAGGCTGCAGATTTTGGATTCCGGCAAATAACATCACGATCAAGCCTTATTTATTGAATTTGTTCAACTGATGGCACGGTTAGGAAATGGCTCATCAGCGAAGGCTTGAGAGAAGTGCTTTAGTTAGTTAACCTATCCTAGAATAAAATTTTAACCAAATGAATAATTGGCCAACTCATTTTAGGGGGGTAAGGGCCTGTTTGGTTGGTCTGTTGTAAAAAGAGTTTTTAGCAAAAATGTGGTTGAAGAAAGCTCTTTAGGTAAAAGTATAAAATGTGCTTTTTGATTTGAAAAGTTGTTTGGTTCAAAAAGCGAGTTACTGAAGTGTTGTTGATTGTTTAAATGACCATAAAAGGCATTATTTTTCTTAATATTTGAGAGAAATCAATGAAAGAAAACATCATTTTTTTTCTTTCATTTTTTTAATTTACAATTTACTTTCAAAAGATTCACAAAAATCAAAAGATCTGCACAAAAATATCTGCACAAAATATTTGAGATCTATCCTCTCGATCTATGGATTTTTCGTCGAAGTCGAGAGGCTTCGATCGCCTGACGCATGAAGCTCAAAACTTGGATCTCGTCGAGCTCGGGGGTCTCGATCGCCTAGGGTTCTTCGTCGTCGTCATCTTACAGGGCTTCCATCGGTGGGCCTCGATCGCTCGGAAGGCCTCGATCGGCTCGAGCTTCGAACTGGAGAGATGACGAGAGAAATCAAATGCAAGGGTCAGGCTGGAATGATGACGAGGAGATGATTGGAATAAAAAAAATTGGGAAGAGTTTTTTCCCAAAAGCTTTATTTTTCAGCTTCTCAGAAAAGAAGATTTTCTTCTTCTTTAGCTCTAAAAGAGCTTTTGGGCATAGGGTATGTTGGGTATTTTCTCTTCAAAAGCGTTTTTTTAGCTCCAAAAAAGCTTTTGGAAGCTCAAAACGCACAACCAAACGGGCCCTAAACTCAAGTTTACTAGTCAACTTGTGGCATTTTGATGAAGGAAGAACTAGGCCTGAGCATGGGTCGGTTCAGTTTGGTTGGGTTTTGTCGAAAACTCAAACCGAACCAAAAATTCTCTGTTTTCAGTTTGTTTTTTTCCGGTTCCCAGCCAAGCGTTGAATATTCAAGAGAAAAGAACTTTGCTCACCCAATTTAATCCAAAGATCTACTTGAACTGTAAATTCGTTTGGAAAAACTCACGAATCCAACACTTTCAATATGATCGACTCACTTAGAACTCATAAAAATTATTTAAAAAATCAATGATTCAATGAAAATAAAAAATTTATAATCGATCAAAAAAGGATTTGAAATACAAAGAAGTGATTTTAAGAGGAGGGGTTTAGATAAGAGGGATTAGTTAAACCGGTCTCCAAATTCTTGAAACCAAACTGAATTATATATTAAACCGAACCAATTGGACCAAAATCATTTCCGTTAGGTTTGGATCGGATCTTCAGTCTGGTTCGATTACCCTTTTAAAGTGTAGCGCATGTATCCCCTTTTAAGTTGCACCCTCTTTGTGCCCTTTTTAATTTTCACAATTTGCATAAACATTCGTTTTGATTCAGATGAATCAGTTCAACCGGTCTCCAGCTTTTGGAAACTGAACCAAATTGGATTATATATTAAACTGAACCGATTTGACCAAAATCCTTTAAGTTAGGTTTGGCTCAGATTTTCGGTCTAGTTCGGTTTGGCTCAGCTCGGATCTTTGGTCCAGATCAGTTAATGCTCACCCCTGGGCAGAACTATCAACTTGCACTATACAAATACATGGATTAGCTCG
The DNA here is from genome assembly GCA_030015575.1 of Agapanthus africanus. NCBI lineage: Eukaryota > Viridiplantae > Streptophyta > Magnoliopsida > Asparagales > Amaryllidaceae > Agapanthus > Agapanthus africanus. The sequence goes on along the minus strand of CM057338.1, from coordinate 940,443,866 downwards.
TAATCCGTAGAAGGGTCTGATTATTTAATGCCGTAGATTTAAATATGCGGCGAGATGGCTCATGTCAACAAAAAATGAAAATAATAATGCCTCAGATTGAGGAGTTTACTCCTCGTCAAAGTTTGTTATCTCGGTCCATGGGTTATTGTTTAGAAGGTTAAAACAGAGTTATCCCTAAACTCGTCGTCATCAAAATAAAGATAAATTCAAAAGAGATAATGATCTAACCTGAGCCTCGAGGGCACTTGAACCATGCCTGAGATGAACGTGCAGCTTATGCTTAACAGCAACCCTAGCAAAGTTTTCATTATTCACAGCCGCAGCTCTCAAGTCAGTCAACCTTCCAGGTGGCAAATCGGTATAAGTAAAAAACAGATGCCTCGTTATGAGATGATCCAAAACAGCATCACCAACAAATTCCAATCTCTGATAGCACGAAACCCCAGAAGAAGGCCTCGAAGCATGAGTTATCGCTTCAACCAACAACCCTTTATCTTTAAATTGCACATTCAATGTCCCCTCCAATGCCTCAAAGTCAATGCTCCTCAATATGTTCTCGGGCACAACATGAGGTTTTGACTCCTCGAGCTCTTTGGCGTCAAAGTCAACCTTAATCCCGATCCACCTCATCAAATGATTAGCTGCATTTTTTCCATCCTCAACATAATATATTCCAATTAATGCCTCGACAACATCTGCTAGCGTTTTGCTCGAGAGAACTCGATAGCTGCTCGAATCGGCCTCGATTTCACCATCCTCTCTCAGATCCTCTACATAATCAAAGTCATCGTAATCCTCCCTATCTTTTTTAGGTTCTGATTCCTCCTTTTTGTTTTCTTCGCCAAATAAAAAGGTCTCTGAATCATCTTTTGTGTCCTCATCGAAAACGGGAAGAACGCCAGGGGCGGCCCATCTAGATGCAGCGAATCGGTCGGCTTGGATATAGGATTGGAGTCCTTTATTGAGAGCATGTTGGTATAGCACTATGTTGCTCACCATTTGCTGCCGCATCCTTGTAAGTTGGCCCTCATGCTTTTGCGGATATTTGAGAAAGAGAAATCTGCTTACAACCCATTTCAGGTATGCATCGCCAAGAAGCTCTGCTCGTTCGTAGCAAAATGTTTCTTGGCATGAAGCGGCAGTCAAGGCCTCTAATATCTGCAGAAGAAAATAAAAAAGGTTATTGTGATGTTACAAGAAAATATATTTCTTTTGGTGCAGAGCCACCCACATTCGAATCAGACTAGGTGCACATTTACTCAAAGCAAGTAAAAATTAAATGGTGAGTTGCACCGAAAAAACCTGTAGATTACCTCTTATAGCACTAAAACCCCTCAAGTAATTTATTAGCACAAACATCCTCTCTGTCCATCGACGAAAACCCTAAAAAACACTCAAATTCGGCTATAGAAACACAGTTCTAGAGTACAATCACACAACTATTTGAATTGTTTAGAGTTGATTTTAAGTGTTTTCACACGTTTCGACTGATAAGCAGAGGGTGTTTATGTTGATAAATCACTTGAGAGGGTACGAGTGCTGTACGGGGTAAATTACAAGGGTGTTTTGGGCAATTAACCCAAGGAAGAAAAGAAGTTTCCGCCCACAAAAAGGGAGCTCAACATAGGGACTGTTGGAATATAAAATTAATCTCTCTCGGCCCTCGCAGCAACATCGGAATTTTGGTACAGTGGCAGGGAGATTAACACCTACATTCTTGAAAGCTCCTCAAATACTACTAGGAAACAAGAGCTTAATGACATAGGTACCTTAGCAGCAGGAAGGGGATAATTGATAATATCCCTTAACTGAACAGCGAGTAGCATACTCTCAACTCTTTTCATTATAGAGGGAAGTCTTTGAGCGCCTCGAATAAGGGCACCAGGAAGAGGATGCACAAAGCAAAGCTCCGGAGGTAAGAAGACATAGTATGTCTTGTCAAGAATTTCTTCAGATTCACCTTCTCGTGCTGCAATGAACCAAGTTTCATAGCAGACATCAATACTACGTAAAAGTTAAAAGGCTACAATATGCAAGACCAAAAAGTTGAGCATGGTGATTATTACTTGTTACCTTCAGATTTTTCAAATCTAGGAGAGAGAAGGTTCTTGCAATGTGAAACACCTCGACCTCGTATAAGAGGTTGCCTTTTATATATCAAATCGACTCCATACCTGTTATAAGAAGTAGCACAAATATAAAGAATGCACAGATAGGTAAATGCATAGGATATATAGATGCAAAAGAGAAGCGTGTATTTGTTCACCAGAACAATTTTCCAAACCAACCAAAAGAGATATTAGGTACTTGTCGAATACGATAAATGTGCCCATCCATGCCTGGCACGTGTTCAAACAGTTACAAATGTGTCCTCCTTTGTTTACTTGAAGAGGGCACAAAAAAGAGTAATTTTCCGTGCCTTTTTCTAGACACCATTACAATATGTTGCTTTTCCATATAGACATAGGCTCAAAGTTAAGGAAATCAATCTGTACACATAAGTACAACCATAAACATATGCATCTATACATTGGACAAACTGCCAGCTCCCAACATGTTCCATATCAGAGTATGAGATCATGTTTGTATCTTTAAATCACACACATATATGCATACATAATGTCATTATTAAGGATACAATCCAATCATTGGAAATTTTAACTGACAATGAGTGAATTTTGGAAAGGATCGTGGTATCACTTATATGCGTGTGTATGCATAGTAATAAAATCTTCTTGACAAATTAAAACAGAAGGATGTGTTCCTCTACTGAAGTCTATTTAATACACACATTTATAATGAAGTTGTACCGGTGTCAAAACACAGAAACATCTTGGATACTCCTTGGACACCTGACTAACACCTCTCAAATGTGTCATCTAATACTAAATTTTTTATTGTAATTTCAGAAACTTGATTTTGAAACATTTCAGACACTACTTTACGACATTTTATACTTAAGGGCACGATTTTTGGGGGGTGATTTGATGTGTATATCTGCATCTTCTTTTTCCTAAGTGCATTGCATGCAAGACTATGAGATACGAGGACAGCAATATGTGGCATAATATTCTCCAGAATATTTTTTAAAAAAAGAGATAATTCGTAGTAAACGTTACTTTTGCCTGTAGTAATCAGCATATGAGCTGTATTCCAATGGTCCAAGGTAGCCGTCCTTTCTCGGGAACGAATTTTCCGCGTTCATTTCATAGCGCACGGAATCCACATAGAACCTTTTTCCAGAGTGTGCCGCTGTTACAATTCTCCCGACAAGATCTTTCACATCGATCCAAGAATCCGCCATATATAATTTCCCTTTGAGCCAAAAGTTATCATCAACGCATTCTACATCACTTCGACAAGGAACCAATCCCGAAGCTTTAACAACATCAAATTGCGCAACAGCCCCTCGAATTCCATAAGTAGGGTGGGATTTTTGTCCAAAAGCCATGCCGTTGCGTAGTTTTCCAAACCCATACTCCCTTCTGTCACCACCAAGCGTTCGCTCATTGGTTCCTAAGAAAACATCCGGCCGTGGCTTCTGAAGAGGGTTGTTCCATGCGTCAGATGTGGTTATATTTTCAATCAAATCCCAATCAATCTCTTTTATTGGATCAACACACGTATCGGTGACAACAGGGACAAAAAGATAAGCTTTTGCAGGATCCCATGGAGTAGTTGAGGGATCAACATCCACATCGAGTACAATGCTCATTAGTCTAACATGAAAGCTCTTCAGTGAAACCAGCTGCATAAATGAATATTAATAAGACTTAAATTAGCTCCGTATGCATTGTTAATCCACAACCAAACAGCTAAGGTTTTGGGAAAAGTGGATCTTGACATGGTATCATGAACCAAATTACAAAAGCTCTCGACTTTAAACCTCCCCATCAACAATTTAATAATATCTATATACCCACATTTATTCTGCCGTTATGGGAAAATAATGTTTCCGCTGTTCCATGCGGAGTGTTCTTAGCTTGATATACATTATTAATACACGATAATCATCTTTAGCTTTTAGGTAAAGTACCCTTTTTTTTGAATTACAATCAATGAAATATAAAACTTTAAGACAATCAATGCTAAACTAAGCTAATATGGAACAAGGAATTCAACCTGGGATTTTGTCATTTTGATTGGTCCCCTGAATGCGAGAGATGCCTTTGCTATCATTGTTCTAGCAACAAAGAGATCCATTGACATAGATAGAACCTAACAAAAATGAAATATCACAAAACGTCAGGATAGAAATTCTTAAAAAAGCAAATATCATATAATATTGTACACATACCTCTGCATCCAGCTGATTCCCAAAAAGTAAGGCAAACTTTGAAACCTGAGTTAGGAAAGGGTCCTTAGAAGACCCATCATTTACAGAATTTACAGCATACATATATAATTGAAACTCTCCGGAGTTGTCGCAACCATCTTTCCCAGATAAAATCCATTCTCCCTGAAATGAGATCTCGATCAAAATCATATGCTTTAAATTGATGTTCATAAATATCTTAGTCATAACAAGAGTAGTAAATAACACGAAAGTATGAAGTGTTTTATAATGTCAAGTAAAATAGCTTTAGAAGTGTGTTGTATGAGAGAGAGCAATAGTGACCCTATAACAAAATCTTCTTATTGAGTGCGTTGCTTTTGTGTCCATTTGTATCAAAGCTAGATTGCTACAAGCCTACAATGCTTTGCAAAGTCTAGACACATACTCCACGGAAGTATCTAAACAATGGAGGAGAAATATAGCACTCTCGATGTCGTGATGCATGAAAAGAAAGCAGAGAAAAAAATATGAAAAATATGCACTTGTCTTCTGGTATACTCAATACTAGAACCTATGTTGTTATTTCATGAGCTGAAAACAAGATTATAATAAGGCTAAATTGCAAGACCATGATCGTATAGCAGCAAATACCCCACTTTTCAAAACCTGCACTAAACATCCTCCGAGTTAAACGGTGTTATCATTTCTGTAAAATCAAATTTCAATTTCCAAAATACCCTTTGAATTCTATTATTTTCTGCATCAATTTCATTTGGAGTTCATAATTAATATTCTTCATGAGGGGTATTTTGGGAATAAAATTTAACTTTAACAGAGAATTTTTATGGCTGTTAAAATAGGGGGAAAGTGCAGCTTTTGAAAAGGGGTATTTTATGCTATAACATAGTCAAAAGAGAGGTATTTGCTGCAAATTAGCCAAAAAATATCGATACGGTTGACAAGGAAAAGTGTATCATTTCGTTAAAGATAGCTCGATAGTACAAAATGTAGGATTTTGCTTAAAGGAGGAACTCACCCGTAAGATATCTGCGACACCTTCAGGATAGAACTCTCTATGCCTTGCTGTTCCAGGAAGAGGATCTCCGTCATCATTCTTCTCGACTTTCTCGCCATCTTCCCCGCTTCCTTTATCCGGCAAAAGCATGTCTGTGAATGCTCCCACCTCATGTAGTTTCTTACAAGCAGCCAAACAAACTGCCTGCTCAACAAAATATATAGATTCATGACTGAATAAAAAAAAATCAATTACAACTTCATTTAGTGATGTGATTCCAAAACAAATAAACAGTGAATCATCATACTTGTTGTGCAAGACGCATCGAACTACATACAGGACCCTCTATCTTTTCAACTGGAGCATTGCCAGGGAGCTGCAGCTTGCATGAATACTCAGCTGAACCCCCTGGCTTCTCGTGCCGTTCCATGATAAACTCGGGGCGTAGAATAGAATACCTACGAAAGGGAAAAGTAAAGAGTTGATAAAGTTTGTTAATTCTAAAAAATTTGCCCCCAAACCTAACCACAACTTCAGGGTTTTGGTGCAATGACAGACTTTAAGGCAGTAAGAGCAACCAGGTTCAAATCTGACAGGGCACATGTTCCTAAAACAACAACAACAACTGAGCCTTTTATCCCAAGCATATGGGGTAGGCTACATGAACCAACATGAGAATCACGCCGGGTCCAGCACATGTTCCTAAAAGCATGTAAAAATAATAATGTTCCATAAAACCGAAGATTCGCGGACAAAAAGGCCCTATAAGAGAGTCAAGCATGTTTAATTATAATAACTTTTCCCTCGACCATCGAGAAAATTTCGGAGTTTTGTGCAGTGGCAAGGACTCTAAGCGAACACAAAATGACAGGATAAAAGTGTGGATTTGGAGAAAATTACGAACCCATGATAAATATAGAAAAGATGCACACCTGTCACTTGGCAGCTGAGAACAGTAAAAGTGAATGAGGCCAACTGCAGAATTTAAACTGACGACAGCACCAGTTGATTCCACTTGGTACATAGCACCAGGTAATGTATCAAGTGAAGCTAATCTCGGGTTACCCTTAAGATGACTAAGATCAGTTCTCTCAATAGCTTCTTTTCTAAGTGTTTCCTCACTGTTACGAGCATTCCGCAGAAAGGTTTCATGTGACATATTCCCCCTGCCAAAACATTAAGTTAATGTTGAGTATAGAAACGTCTTAGGAGTATATAGCTCCCAAAGAGCCAATAGAGTTGATTATGGTACCTCTCAAGCATTAATATGTAATCAGATCCAGGCTTTCTTGCTCGGCCTCGAGATTGGATATATGCCAACACAGTTTTTGCAAGGTCAAAGCGGATGACGACATTGCATTGTCGGATATCAAGTCCTTCTTCGGCAACACTGGTAGCAACTAATAGATTAACCTGCCAATTAGATGCAAACAAGAAGAAAAAAGGATTAATCAATTAATGTTTCTATTTGGTGCTCTAAATATATTTGGCAGTTTAAGTATGCTGGCCAAAAAATTCATAAATTTACTCGTAATATTATCTTCCAGATGCCTTACCTTTCTAAGCAGTGAGACACAAATTCCAACCTTTCTTTTAAAACCACCAAACCACCACAAAATTCTTAATTGAATTGTTAGAGTTCTTACTTATCCGATAGGATAACAACAATAATAAGTATTCACCCCTAACTTTTGAGGTGGGTACATGAAACATTCTATTCCGTTCACCTCATTGTATCTCTTAAGAAAGTCTCCTTAATTCAACTATCATGATCTTTCTTTTAACTGCATCCACCCAAACTAGCTAATTAACTACAACTATGTCAATCTTACTACCGGCGCACTTATCGATCTTGGTTGCACAATTCTGATAGAATAATTAGGGAGATAGAATATTAAAAATTATGGATTTTATGACATAAGAAAGAACATTCAGGTTATTTGAAGGAAAAAAATCCTACATAAAGCCGAGTGTCTATACACAATTTTCCCGTACACAAATATTGTATGACCTGTGTCTTTTTGCAGCAAAGGTTTGCCAAATAAGTCATGCAATTGCATCGCATTCACATCCTATACCAATAAGATGAAGGTGTACAAAACAATACCCTGCCATCACGAAATTTAGCAATCGTGTCTTGCATTTGCCCAGAACGCATTTCCTGATTATTGTTGTGCCCAATCAAGCTTGCACACTTGACGAAGCCTAACGATGGAAGCTCTACAAATACCTGCATATATATGCTGTAAATCTTGAGTTATAACTTATTATAAATTAATGTGATATTCGAAACAGTTTGTGTACAACCTTCGGAAGTACTAAAGCAGCAACAACTCGCTCCACAAAGATGATAGCACGAAAGTCCTGTGTATGTTGATACTCAAGAAGTATTTTAGTTAGTGACTGTACTTTAGGAGTAACTTTTCCATCAGCTACTGCAGCTCCAATTATCTCATCTACATGTTCGCCGCCGGAGACAACTAGAAATTGCACAAGATAAAATTTAAGTCAGAAATGAATGAACACAGAAGAACAAAATCGCATGCACGAGCCAAATCAGCATTCATGTTTCAAACAAAACAAAAGGCATATGTACCAATATTTTAGACACTTAGGCAGAAGTAAAGTGCCAAGTTTTAGATTAAAAAATATATAAATAACATAAAAACTACCTCGTTTTCATTATTAAACTTAAGTGTACATGAAATTAAATTTTTAAATAATGCAAAACTAGTCTTACTCAAAGACTCCTTCAAATTCTGCACGATAAATGCAAAACATGAGGAAATGTGGAGGAATAGATTGTACAGGACACTGAATTCAATAAATGAGTAAAAATGGAGTGCCTTAGGAACGCTTTACATAACAACTGAACACATAATAACTAGTTTATCCTAATCCAGCTTCCAGCTCATAATAATACTGGAAATTAAAATGTAGAAGAAAATACTCAACAACCAGAAATTTCGGTCTAGCTTTGTAATAATTTGCCAGATTGCACCGATGTTTCTAAAATACTCCTACAATGAGAGTCCATTGCTGAATTATGCTAGCTCAATTTAATGTTGTAAACAGTTATATATGAATGACTTCAAATGAAGACGCATTGCAATTCATAACAAACAACATATTGATCCCTAAGAAATACTAAACAAAAACAAAATGCATATATGAATAGATAAAAAAAACAGTCAGTTTCCGCCAGCAATAGCCTACATCACTTGCACGAGAACCCAACATATAATGCACCAACATATTCTTCAAATCCATCGTAACCATGTTGCATAACAAGAATCATACTAATAATCAACTTAAATATAAAGGTAACTTTCACATTACAGCAAACATTTTAATAACTACTGAAAGAAGACAACGATTAAGCACTAACCATGGCTTTCAGCTAATTCTCCTTCTTCCATCTCGTCGATGCAATTAGCATTGCTGGCATCAACATCTTCACCTTTTGTATCCTTATCGGCCACAGCTCCCTCAGATAACTGGCAATGCAATAACGCAACAACCTTCTTCAAATATGACTCTTGAAACTTGACATCAAGCTGGTAATTTGATCTTTCATCATTTTGCAGGGCTGTTAAAAATGAAAGAGCAACCTGAAGAGAAAATATATAAGCTTAAACTTTCTCCTAAGAAAATAGGGGGCATTAAATAAATAGTAATAACACCATAAATTACCTTATAAGCACACCATTGCCCAAGTTCACCTAAGGCATAGTTAATAGCCCGTAACTTTTGGATAAGATTAGCGGCGCCATCACTTTCTGTTCTTTCAGAAACGCCATAGACAAGGCGTAATTCTTCCTTAGATCCTGCATCTCTAGCTCCCATGAATTGCCATTTACTTCTTCTAGAACTAGAATGTGAGGCTTCTTCTACTGCAGCTTCCATTTGCTTTATTTGCTCATGAAGATACCATAAGGTAGCTGCTTTATCATATTGCACAACTACTTCCAAAGGCATCGGTACGTGTTTTTCGAGCTCTTTACGATCTTTGACGGTACAAACTACAGAATCCAATTTGCTTTCAAGATTGCGAATCTTGATAGCACAATCCTCTTGGCTAGATACTCCTGTAGATAACTATATAATTAGGACTTCTTGCTGTAGAAAATACTATTGGATAAACAGCAAGTAAAAGTTGACCCACGAACGTTTAAAATGATCTTGATAACAATAAGGATTCTTGAAATCCCTGACACTGCACCAAAACCATAGCCGTAATGAGGGTTGAGGGATATAGCTTATATTGTAATACACCCTGCAGATCGAGGGCCTTCTTTTCCTTCTTTTTTTTAACAATCGCTGGGCTATTGCTCAAAGGTAATATTTTAATCTGCTAATTTAAAATGCGTCCCCAGTGACATGGGGTTGCACTGATACTATCTAAATGTTCTTGCCACCTCACGACAACTCCAGATCCGTGGTGATGATAGAAGGATATATAATTTTATACATTACAAATAAATGAGAATCCCTATAATAAGTAGAAGTAGTGTAACAATGATAGCTAACAGAAAAGAACAACACCTTACCCTTTAAGTTGACAGGAGATGCTGTCATACCAAAAACAGACGGTCTTTTATCCTTTGGAGTTGTATGATAAAATTCAGACATCACTAATGAATAAGGATGCTTTTTTACAGCATGATGGCACTCATCCAAAATCAAAAGATGAATAGCTTCCATTTTAATTATGCTGTGCCTGAGGATGTTCAGTAATATTTGAGCCGTCATAACTAGTACCTGCAATGAAGGACAGTCGCATTTCATTTACAAAATATTCTGCATGCCTAGTACCTTAAAAGAAAGGTGATTTAACACTCTCTTTTTGATAGAAGTTTAAAGTGAAGGGAAGTACTATAAATTGAAAATCTCGCTATGAGATATTTTGGAAGTATAGTGTACGCTTCAGTAAAAGGTACTTGAATTAAGCATGCATAACCAAGCAAATGACACAAGCATAAATGTGTACATGGTAATAAATGAATAATCAACTGCATTAATAACAGGAATTATGTCTGTCCTGTTCAACTATTTTCTCAGTCTCGCGCGCGCGCGTGTGTGTGAAAACAGTTTCATCTCTTTCATAATATGTTCTTTATGTTATGTATCCACGTATATAACTGTGCAATTGATGCTACATTATTTATTTAACTCTTCCATAGATACATAACATGGTGTAAATATAGTAGACACTGCATGCATGCCGACACCAAGGCTTACATTATTCAGAAGCAGAGAAGATTATAAAATGTTGTGTACGCGCGATCATCAACGATCCAAAGCATCATGAATATATCAGCTTAATTGCATACTCGAAAGATTTTATACCCACTGCTACATAGGCTAAATTATTTACCTCATGTGCACTTAAAAAGGTGAGCTATGAGTACCTTACTATAGCGTTTTATAGATATGTATGTCCGTGCCCACATAATGGTTATGGTGAAGTTCCAACTTTTTACTTTATAAGTGTTTTGTGGCAATGGCAAAAGGGCAAAAGGAAGACCGAAGAAAACATGGATGGAGATGATACGAAACGATATGGTTGCCAAAGGCCTCAATGAAAGTATATTGTTCGATAGGAGTGAGTGGAGGCGGAGGATTCATGTGCTGGACCCGGCGTGATTCTCATGTTGGTTCATGTAGCCTACCCCATATGCTTGGGATAAAAGGCTCAGTTGTTGTTGAAGTGTTTTGTGGCATGCACTTTATCCTAAAACTGAACATAATCTACGGTAGTGGTTTTAGCATCGACATTGACACCTGACCAAGTGACTTATATGCTATTGTCGTGTCATGCTGTGATGCACAACATTGGATCAAATAGCCATTCCCAATGGTTCAGGTTTAACCGCTTTTTTAAATAGCATATAGACCCTCAAGCCATTAGCTAACAAAAGAAAGCATCTGGTAAGCAAAGTGATTTAGGCAAGACATATTTGGCAAGCTATTCTATTGTAAGGTACCAAGATTCGTTTATGAGGTCGATGGCTCTTCTTTCTCTTTGGTTTGGGAGTCTGTTCTCTGAGCTCTAGAAGGTGAGGTAAGATATTTCTTTGCTCTTAAATATCTTGCGAGTGTTCTCAAGGTTTTAACTCACCTGAAATCCTCTCATTATAAATTGTCCCCTTCATCTTCGTTCGTGATGCAGCTAGGGCTTGGATGTGAATTATATATGCCTTGTTATTGCACTCCTCATTATTGCTTAGAGCCGTTTGTATTATAGCTTCTCCATACACAAATCATTGGCTTCCACCTATAGCAAGTTTGATGTATTGCTAGCTTATATTGGGTAACAACTTGTCGGACCTCTAAGCTAACAGTAGACACATCTAGGAAACAACCATATGTTAAAAGACAGCTAGAACAAATTGAATATTCCGTAATGATACTAGCGAAGCAACTCATGTAGATGCTCAGAGGGAGGAAGGCTTCCCTTCGCAAGTCCACAAGTTTGTCTAAGCCAATTACACTTTGCAAGTGTTGTTAGCTAGTCTAAGTTGTATTAATGAGTAAAATGCAAAATTCAAATGGATATATTTAGGTTACTAAATGTATTCTCTCTTTTCCCTTTAACCACCTTTTTCCCCTCACAATTTCAATCCACAAATTTACCATAAGTTTGTATAGGCCAATTACACTTTCCAAGTTGTTAGCCAGTCTAGGTTATATTAATGAGTAAAATGCAAAATTTGGAGATAATCGCCCTCTATGTTTGCCAGCAGATCTCCCCATTAAGTCGGGTCTTTGGCACTAAACTAGAAATGAACTTCATTGTAAGATTCCTAATATTACTACCTCACCCCACATCCACACAACAACCGTGACAATGAGCACAAGGACCATAGAAAGACTTGATCCTTACAAAGTGTTATTTACCTGGAATTTTTGTTCTAGTATTACCTAACTTTTCGGTCTTCCGTTAATCAAGGATATCAAAATGCACAACTTCTACAAGGGTGAGTGTGCATGTTAAGTCAGTATGCAAATAGCTCACCTATCTCCAACCAAGGGTCGTATTCACTAGTTAGAAATGCTCGTCTTGGTGCCTTGGGATTCAAAAATAATGAACAGGGAATAATCTAACTCATAATGATGGAAACCTTACGTGTTTGGATTCAAATTCTCTCTGCCATCTCCGAGCATCCCAAAAATCTTGCCCCATCTCCCCACAATAATGTCCAACCTTATAACCCGTCTTCTCGCGAATCACCTCTGCTTGCTGCAATACCCACAACAGACAAAATTAACACCCACAATCAAAGTTGATAAATAAACTTGAATAAAAAAAAACAAGCCTTCCTCTCACCTGATACACAAGAGGAACCTTAGGCACAAGAAAAATTGCCAATATTTTCTTTCCCTCTTTCATCATCTCACTACACATGCACTTAATAAGCAAGACTGCGATAAGTGTTTTCCCGGCTCCCGTCTCAAGAAAGGCGATTGTATTCTTCTTCTTTGCCTGTTCAAGCACATCCAGCTGGTACTTCCTCGCTTGCTCCTCCGCCGGCTTCTCCTTCTTCACCTCCTCCTCTTTCACATTCCTCTTCTTCCCTTCATCCGAATTTTCCAACCTCGCCTTTTTAGGATCTTTATGCATATCCGGATCCCAAGCTCCCGTCTTGAACACCAGTTTCCCCGACCCATCTCTTTCCCAATACCCTCTACTCTCCCTATCTCTGCCGTCCCTTCGATCCCAGTCCCTTTCTCTCTTCCTATTCCTATCATCGTCTCGTTCTCGATCTCGGCCCCGCCTCCCATAACTATCCCTATACCGATTCTCTCTGCGGCACGGTTCCCTAGTTTCCCTACACCGATCACCACTTCTCACAGAGTTGGAATAACTTTTGTTCTCGACCCTCGGCTTTTTACTACTCCTTCCATCTACATTAGCATCAAATCTCTCATTCTCAACCCTGGCTCCGTTTGCAGACGGCAGGACCGCCGCATTTTCTACCGGCACCACAGGATCATCCGCTGGAAGCGGCTGCGGAGGCAGCGTCTCGGTGGTGATGCTTTCGAGAATCCGATCGATTTCCCCGAAATACCCATCATCAAAGATGGGGAGATTTGACGGGTCGAATTCGGGGAAATCAATGCCGGTGATACCGTCGTCATCGACGCCGTCGAACCAAAAGGATATCGAATCGTTGGGTTCGGTCTCCGATCCCATCCCTTGAATGAAACCACAAACCAAACTAGCGAAAGTGAAATTGAAGTGAGAGCGAATGAGAAAGAGAGCGAGAGTGAGGCGGTGATCTACTAACGAATCACAAAAAAGGAAAAAAAAAATTGAAGGAAAAGACAAAAAAAAACAAATTTTGAAGAGTAAGTTGTGATCAGTTGGTGAGATTCGGCGGTGGAACAACGCGACTCTCTCTCTCTCTTTCTCTCTCTGCCTTTACTTTGATTCGCCTTTCTACTAATTCTCTCTCGCTTTGGCTCTTCAGAGCTTCAAAAAGCCATGGCCTTTTTGGGGGAATTTTAGGGTTTTGGATTCAGAGGAAGAGGATGATTGCGAGAGAGGGGGAGGGGGATTTTATTCTTTTAAAAAGGTAAGGGTTTTGGTTTTCCTTTTTTTTTAGGGGCGGTTCCTTCACACGTGCGAGGCACGGTTCAACTGCTCGCCTGAACCGTCTCGGTTCGGTTCACGTGGGTTGCGGGGGTTCGTACGAGGGGCACGTGGAAGGATAAGGACCGTCGATTTCTGTAGGGCCCGCTTTGAGCGGGGTTGGCGTGGATTTTTTTTTTGTGAGAGTGGGAGCGTTTGGGGCTTGTGCTTTGTTTGGTATGTTTTAACTGCACTTTGATTTTTTTTTGGCCTTTTTAACATCTTTAGATTTCTTGTTGGATTTCAGTGACAATTCTTGCTATTTTCAACTGCATGTTTGTGCCTGAGATGCACATATATAAAAATGGGGTAATTATGCATAAAGAACATGTATAGAATTATACAGTGCCTAACCTTTTTTTTTGTAATTATGTAAAGTAACGATTAGCGGATAAATTAGAATATATAAAATTATATGCCTGAATAATAATAAAAAAATTGGGGATTATGCATGAGGTGTACAGAAACATTTATATATATGAAATTTATCATACAGATTATGGTTTGTAAGGCTGTATAATATTCTTGTAATTCTTTAATAAAGAAACAGTGGTTAAAAAGAAGGGTTTTTACTCCATTAGACCCCAAATTTTTGTATTTCTAAATAAGAACCCTTAAGCTTCATATTTCTAAATAAGACTCCTAAATCCTTAAAGTTATCAAAGAGGATCCCATCAGTTAAGATAGTTATTAATTGGCCTAATTAAGCCGATGCCTAACCCACCCTTAGCAATCTGATAAACGCTCAACCCATCCTTGCTTAGTATATTTGGTTCTCTGTAGAAAAAATAATTATTTATAATTCATAAAGACGGGTTCCGAATGGTTTAAGAAAAAAACCGCTAGAATCATAATTATAGGCGGGTATAATTCTAATGAGTAGCTGGGTGTTGAAATTAAAAAAGAATGGAAGAACGGCGTTGATGGAGCATTGAAGAAGAAGATAAAGGTAAAATGATTATTTTAAATGAAATTTGGATGCAAAACTAACAACGAGGACCAATCTAGACAATTTAAAGGATTTGGGGTCGTATTTAAAAATATGAAGTTTTAAAGGCCTTATTTAGAAATGCGAAAGTTCCTGAGGTTGATAAAAAAAACTAAAAGAATTGAAGGATTTATGCCTACATGCGCAAATAATAAGATCGAGATAGTTATTTAATATTTTTTTGGTTTGGTATGCCATGCCCTCAATTTCAAATGAAATAAGAGAGATGAAGTTTTTGGAAGAAGAAGATTGAGGTGGGATCTTCTAAATCAATAATTGATAAAAGATATTTTAACGATTTTTTTGAACATTATCATCATTATACTGCTATAAAGCTGGGCCACTCATTGAAATCTTTTGCAAAAGGACAACTTTTTAGCCAAAACAATATTTTTTCCCTTTCCCTTTTTGCCCTTGCATTTTTATTTTATTTTTTTTCCTACCCATTTCCAAATGTCTCATGCAAGGCCAAAAAAAAGATTTGTGAGTTTTTGTAATTATTCGATTTCAAATTTTTATCTATTTTATTTCCCTAATTTATACTTGGAAATTTCGCAACCAAATGATTTGGTATTGATTTAGAAAAAAAATTAGCAGTTTTTTACCCAAGAACCAATGGTATATTTTTTTTCTTCATACAACCGTTTAAAAAGAAATATAAAGCATCAAGAATAAAATATCTTTGCTGGATAAAACGTTCTTTACATTTGCTTATAGAAATTGTAGTTGCTTTAAAATTAGTGCTCGGCTTTCATTATTTAAATAATTATCGAATGCTCCTTCAAACAAAAAAAGATCAATGTTTAAAATTTTACGAAGTGATTTCGAAAAAATAAATAAATAATAAAATGGATTTCTTAAAATGGAACTAATGTTAATTTTCTGTGTTGTTAAAAATGGATATTAATTTCTTCTTGACAGAATGGACGTATGTCGATTTCCGATTTGCCGTTTCAGTTTTTTCAAATACATCTTGAATCATTTTAATCTCACCTGTTGTGCATAGGTCGATATCTAGCACTACACTTGGCTCAAACAAGGGAATCTTTTGAATAAAGGGAACCTACTCCCGAAACATGATTCTGCCCTTGCATTTTCATTTATTTTTTTCATTACTCATTTCCAAATGGTCCGCCTAAAAAGAAATATGTTTTGTGGATTTTTTCTAATTGTTTGCTTTTCAAGTTTTTTCTTTGGTTTTTTTATTTCCTCAATTCATCTTTGGATACAAGGGCAAGCGGCAATCAATGATTTGGTATTGATTCAGAAAAATTGCTCTGTTAATTTTATTTTTCTCAAGAGAACCGGCATTTTTTAATATATTCATACGCCTTTTAAAAAAAATCAAGCATAATGGAATAAAATATTTTTACTGGATAATTTATTTTTTACATCGGTTTATAAAAACTGTAGGTGTTTTAAAGTCCATGCTAAGGTTTCATTATTTAAGTAAGCATCAATTTCCCTTCAAAAGGGAACTATAAATGAAATGTTTAAACTTTTATAGAGAGCTTTCAAAAAAAATTTATCATGATAGCCATATTAATTTCTATGTTATTAGAAATGAGAGATGACTTCTTTTTGGCCAGATGAATGTGTACATATATTGATTTTCTGTTTGCTTACTTGATTTTTTCAAAAATAACTTGGGTAGTTTTGATATCACGCGTTAAGCGTGGGGTCGATTTCTAGTTCCTTTAAAAAACAAGGAAAAGGATTTTCGGTGTATTATAACTAGATATGGTATGCCTGATGCGCATGAAAATAATTTTAGCATTGTTTATGAAAAAATGGCCGTTGGTTCTGCTTATACCAAGATTTGCCGATATTTCATGATTTTTTCAGATTTTATTTCAAATTTATTTCATTTATATATATATTTTATTATATTTTATTATTTTATTAGCTATTCCTAAACCTAAACTGAATCCTACACGTACCCAAACCCATGCCCGACCTGCTTTCCCCTCTCCTTCATCCTCACCCCCTCTCTTTTTCCCGCCATTTCTCCCCAACGGCTCCTCACGACTCCGCTGTTCTCGCGCTCACTCGAGACCCGCTCCCCAACGGCTCCCCCACGACCCTCGCTCCTCGCGCTCGCCTGCGACAGCCGCACCCATCTCCCCATGAACCGCACATCTCCAACAGCCACGACTCCCCTCGTCTCTCTCTCTCTCCTTCTCCCTCTACTTCACTCTCTCTCCCCCTCGCCTCCTTCTCTACTTCGCTCCCTCTCTCTCTGCTTCACTCGCATCCCCCTTCATCTCGCCAACGCATGTAACCCCGAACCCATACCCACAACACCGACCCCATGCATCTCGCCGACGAACCCGATCACCTCATCGCCGACAACCATTTTCCATCGCCCCCATCGAGCCCACAACCCCTACTGCACCCCGAGCCCCCGCACCAAGTCCCCACGACAACCACCGACGACTCCCCTGCATCACCGAACTTCTCTCGAGCTCGGACCACCAGCGTGACCTCCACCAACAAGCTCGATCCTCGTCTCCTTACCTCCTCTGCTCCCCACCTCCGAGCTGCGAGCTCCGAGCACCTAACACCCTCGTTCCCTGCACCCTCATTTGAGCTCCGACCCCCGTCGCCTCCGCGCCTCGCCGACCTCACCGCAACAAGCACCCAGCCGCCTACCTCAGCCGACCTCGTCAGAGCCAGAGCCCACTGCCTCCAGCCGCCACCCGAGCCCGCTGCCATCGCCACTGCCTGTGTTGTGTCGTGTTTGTGGTCGTGCCTCCGTCGTGTTCGCGTCCGTGCGATCGTCTTCGTTTTGCCGTCGTATTAGGCAAGTGAACCTCCTTCACGTGTTCAAATCATGCTATGTACATATATAGTTTAGTAAATATAGTCTAATGGTTTAATTGGTAAAATGCAGGATGTGCGTATGTAAAAATAGATAGCATTCACATACACGCACCGAGTGCTCGATGCGATTACCCTATTAAAAATCCCCAAATTTTATTATTAGAAGTTTCGATTGATGTTAACGGGTGGCGTATAAGAAATTGGGATCAAATAGTTAAGGCATCGAATATAAAATGACATCCAATTGGTTACGTCAAATCTAAAAATCACCGTACATATCATGTTGTTAAAATTGTAGTTAATTAAACATAAATCTAATCTTGTTGTTCCAGGGCTCGTATCGAACCTAACTAGATAACCTATAATCCTATATAATTAGTTATTGAATATTGTAATTTCATGACACTGAAAATTGGCTGGGAAGGCAACTCTGGCCTGCAGTCCGGGGCGGCATTCCATGAGGAAATATGAATTAAAGCACATGTACATACCTGCATGTAGGGTGTTTTCCGTCACCCCATTGAGATGGGAATACGCGCGCGCTTGTCAGGCGCATTACAGATTCCTCCTGCCTAGGGTAGGCTAGGGTTTATTGATTGTGGGGGTCCGAATATCCGGCAGCCGCGGACTAAGCTGACGTTAATTACCCATCGTCTTTGGAGCGAGAGAACCTCCGATTAATGGGTTAAACTGGTCATGCGAACTTAATGTGCAGTGTTGTGTTTTGAAGGGGTTTGGGATATATCGGGGGCCCCGCAGAATTTTTACGGGAGTCCCGCTATCCGGATAGCGGGATGGGGGTTAAGGGGGCCAGCAACCCCTTACAGGGTGCGGGGCAGCGCCCCATTAAAAATTTTTTCTAACGGGGGACAGTGTTGTAGAGTGTGTGTGTATGTACACACACACACATATAAAGGGAAAGGGCATCTAAAGGATGCGTGGGAGAAGGCGATGTGCGCCAGAGCGGCCGTGCACCACGTGCCTAGCACGCGGACGCTGTGCGCCAGAGAGCCGGCGCCCCACGTGCCTGGCACGTGAGCGCTAGGTGTCAACAGCAAAAGGGACTTGGTCCCTGCACTGGGAGCTGTGCTCTCGATTTGACTTATGGAGTTAAACTCCTAAGATATTTTTGGAGCTGATGAAGGGGCTTCTCCCTTAAGCCTTGGATCTTCCCCAAAGTGAGATTTTTGGAGATGGGTCTCCTTCCTCCTCTTCTGTCGGCTGGATCTTGAAGAACAAGAAATATGAGATTTTAAAAATCTCTTATTTTTGAGATCTGATGGGAGATCTGAGTTCCCTTTTGTGGGTTTATAGTGAAAAACTATTTAGTTTTGTAAAAGGAAGAGTAAAACTTTTGATTTAATTCAAAAGAAAGAAGAAGGTTTAGAACCTTAAGGAAGGAGAAGGAGGCACAGGAACCCTAGATTTCTTTAGTTGATGAAAAGTATATCTTATTCATCATCAAGTTGCCTTATACAGGCTTACACATTTACATATAGCCCCTTGGGATTTACAAAATGGCATTTTGCCCATCTCATGTGTTATGTGCTATTTCTTTTTGCACATAAGCCATGGGCTTTACAAAAAATTGGCTTTATGCCCATTTTGCTTACATTCATGCACAAAAAATTACATAAAAATTATTTGTTACATGATTTTTATTTTGGTATGGGAGGCCGGCCGCGGGGCTCGACTTGGGCATGAGCCCACTTGCTTAGGATTGGGCCCGCTTACCTGGGGTTGACCTTGACTTTGACCCGGTCAACTGGGGTGCAAATTTTGACCCCAACACTGCATAAAACTGAAAATGCACGGAGCCCCATATGGTCGTGTAGATAACTTAATTAGCTAACACATGAATTTGGTCCCGTGCATTTTTACGGTCGTTTGATATTTAAATTGTATTTTAGAGTGTCGCTGTGTTCTGCAGTTTCTGCAGTAATATTTCTTACACCGTCACATTAAACGAAACATAACTTCTAATGTAGAGATGCTATTGATAATCCGTTTGATGCGTTGGAAACTTAACTGAGAGAGATAGATTTTATTCTACTATGGCAATACCTGAATCTGAACATAATCACTAGTAAAATACGCGCGAAGTTGGGCTTTCGGTTCTGAAACTGGAATTTCAGAAATCAATAGCTGCCTTAAAATAATGTTAATTCCCTAACCTGAACTTCGATCGACATGAAATAAATTTTACTGTTTAGATAATTAAGTGTACTTCGTACGCCTTTTATATTATTTTGGTCAATTCCATACGTGTGATTTATCGTAAATTTTATAAGTTATATGGCATTGGTCGTCATTGAAGTAGCGAATACATGTTCAGTGAATTTCTGCATATTTTCGTGTTTGCTTTATACCTGCTGCTTAGTGATCATTGAAGGGTTACACTAGCGTCCCGTCCAACTTCCGTGGCCAAATGCGGAACAAAATTTTCACGGCGAACATAAACTTGGCGCAGGAATAACACTAAAACCCGGATCTTTACCATAAACCTAACTAGCAAAAGAATAGAGTTCTATCTACTATGATAGAAAGTTATACCTTAAACTTGAACTCCTTCTTCTCCTTGTTGTGAGCTCCTTGGAATGATCTAGATGGCTCCTCCTCACCGGCTTCTCTATATCGAAGAAGATCCACCCGAAGGCCTCTGTCTTGAGCTCCTACCTCAGCCATGAAGTAACTAGAATGCTTTGCTTGCTAGACTAAGAACCCTAGAGTGAGTAGAGAGTTGTTTTGGTAGTTAGATCTCACAAAGCTCTTGAGTTTCAACTCATGAAACAGGAGAGCTTTGAGAGAGGAAGAGGAGAGAGCTAGCAAGAGAGAGAATGTATTATGATAGAATGAGAAGAGATAGCTCTCATATGAACAAAAAGAATAATGATAATTTTAATTAGGATAAATTGTCATGGTTGATGTTGATTTGACCATTATCATGTCACAATTAATGCTAAGCATGCTCACAAAAATATCTAAGTCAACATGGGTCAACTTAGTCAAATAGTCAAACCAATTAACCATGATACAATTATCTCTAATTAAAACTCATTAATCAATTTCCTCCATCTCATTATGGTTTTAATCAAGTCAATGGTCAAAACCCTAATGAGGTTCCTCTGCCTCTGTCAGCTGTGTGTACACACCCGCATCCGTGTTCCGAGGAGTACGAATATAATGAGACCGAACCAATCCAAAACCAAATACTAGGATATGGCTTAAACCAAAACCCACTAGTATTAACTGCCCGAACACCGAACACGCACAAGTACGCATATGTGAACGAACCCTGTCGTAAAACCATACGATCTCTACTCGTTTCGCCCAAAGATAAACAACCCTCTGTGTGGGACTCTAAAAACTCGACACTACGCTGGCAGTGGATTTAACCACAGGCCGCAAGCGGTATAGCTGTACGTAACGGTCCCCAGGTAGATGCCGATAAGAAGACCGATGAGGTGAACCCATCCGAACTTGTAATACCCAGGCCCTTTTTATACCCAAACCTGTATTTTGTTACTTTAGAAATTCTATTTATTTTATTTATAATTTTATTTATTTTATTTATAATTTTATTTATTTTTAAACCCCATTTATTCTTTTATCAATAAAAGGGAAAAAAAACCCAAACCCTTTTTCTCTTAAAATCCTAACCCATTCTCTTTTTTTAAATTAAACTTAACTTTTAAAACCCTACTCTTTCCTCAGCCTTTTCCAGCCCGGCCCTCTCTAAACATTTAATCCTTTTTCTTTAATTTTCCCCGAGCCCACCGAGCCGGCCCACTCCCTTAGATTCTCCATTTAATTTTCTTTTTTTTCTTCTGGCCCGGCCCACCAACTCCCTCAGCAGCCGCTCCCTCGACCCGACCCGCACCGCTCCCTCGACCCGACCCGCACCTACAGTGCATCTCCCCAACGGCTCTTTTCCCTTTTTCTCGCTCGCGATCCGCGCTCCTCGCCTCAGCCCTCGCCCACGCTCGCGCGCGTTACCCCCACGAAGCGCGCCTCGACCGCTCCTCTCGTACACACCCACGCACCCTTTTCCTCATCTCGTTTTCTCTCTCCCTCGTTCTCCTTCTTCCTCCTTCTCTCTCGAACCCACTAACCGCACCGGCACTCCACTCCCCTCACTGGAGCTCCGACCCCCACCATCATCTCCTCCCTACACCGAGCACATCACCGAGCACCTCATCTCTCCATCTACCTCCTCCCTCGCCGACACACCCTCCATCACCTGAGCTCGAGACGGCCCCTGCACACCCAAGCTCCAACTCCCGCACCCTTCACCGGCACCCAAGACGTCGGCAAGCCTTCCACTGCATCTCGTCGACACCCTCACACCATCGTCGACCACCTCTCTCCCCTCATCTTCTCACCGCCGGCGCCTCCTCCTGCTCACGATCCCCCTATCTGCAACATCTCTCTCTTCCTCACCCTCTCTCTCTCTTTCTCAATCTCTCTGGTTCTCTCTCTGTCTCTGTCTCTTGCTCTCTCACTCCCTCCCTCTAATCCTTCTCCCTCTAACTCTCTACCTCTATCATTCTCACTCAATCTTTCTGTGCTCTATTTCTCTCTCCCTGTTTTTTCTCACTCTAGCTGATCTCTCTCTCTGTCTCCCTCTCTCTCCCTCTCTCTCTACACTTCACACTCTCTCTCTTCCTATATCACTTTCCCTCTCTTGAACCCACACCCCGACACCACCTGAGCTCGCAACAACCTCTCCCCGAGCTCGAGCCAAGCCCAAGCTTAGCCGAGACTCGTCGTGCGTTTGCTACTCCGTGGCCGGGACGTGTCATTATTGCCTTCGCTGCCGCGCCATCAGTTCACCATCTCCAGGCAAGTTCTCTACTTGCTTCATGCTATTCTATTTATGTTACAAATCCAAATCGTATAAATTACTATGTTACTATTCATGGTAACGTACACTATTTACCTGTTCGACGTATGGCCCCAATGAAAATACTTGTCTAATATGACGGAATTAGATTGTTTTTCTTGGCCCGTGTAGTGATGAATAACTTGTGCAAATTTCGTTGAATAATTTGACCGTTAACGGCTAAAACGACTACCCCCAAGTTTAACCGTAAAACTGGAATTTTCTTGTACCTGAAAACTATTAAAATCACCATAAATTATATAATTACTGGAATGATGCGCTCGAGAGATCAAATCGAAGCTGACTCGACGAACTTTAACCTTATGCAAGTTTAGAATAGTTTCTGTACTTAAACGGTGTCAATATTTGGATCGGAGTGCGACTCTGGACTGCAGTCCAGAGTGACTCCAATTGTTGCTTGCTGTTCCGTAATGAACACCATCCTGTTTCCTTAACTTGTAGGTTGCAGAACTCCGCTGTTTATTATAGGTGAATCTGTTAGCTAGACAACACAAATAGTTTCATTCTGTTTCGTTACCGTTTGTTATTTAATCTGTAATTAAATATATCGGGACGTATAGCAGTCCCAACAGAATCAGAATTGACATACTAATGTTAAATAGTGTATATCTCCTGACGTACAGATGCGATTGGGAATCCCTCTATTGCGTTGAAAACCTTACTGAAAACCCTAGAATTCATCCAACTGTAGCGTCGCTAAAATCTGATCCTAACTGGGATTAAAATGCGTTGCGAAACGGATTGCTGATTCTGAAACCAGATTTCCAGCCGTGAACGCTTAAAATGAAATGGCTATACTTAATGATCCTGGAACCCGATTGGCGTGAAACTAAATTTGATAGATAGATAACTGTACATACTAATTATTACCTGTTTACCGTTTCGCTAAACTGTAACCGTAGGATTTATGATACATTATTCGAGTGGTAGATTACTAATTCATGACATCCTAAACATGCTTTATATACTGTTCATGCATCATATCATACACATGTCATTGCATCGATAACCCAGTGATAACGTGCATTACCCAGTGTTAGGTATTAGTGATGATTGTGGAAAGTACGTTAGTGTTCGTGTATAAGTGATTGAGTGAAAGTGATACGTACTTGTACACAATCAGTGAACCTTATTATTCTATTGCATTGTCAACGTCTGTGGGATGCGTGTATGTGTGACTATAAGTGGTATGGGACACTTATGGAAGCTCTTGCACGGGTGTCACAGATAAGGCACCATACACTGCCATTTATCTTAGATATTAGTCGGGATGTGCTTGATGGAGGTCCTGCCTCCAGTTCTCGTGCAGACTTGTTACAGACCGATTGGTATTTAGGGTTATGGTTAGCGTTTGATGTAGACCACGGGGTGTGAGGTAGTTTAGGTGTGAGTTCAACAGAATCTCGGAAGTCCCATGCCGACTTATATATTTAGGGAGATATATGGAGATTTACAGGGTATGTGATTATTACCGTGATATACATGTTGGGCCCGTGGTCCCTTGCCCTTGGGTTCTACCCTTGGGTGGAGGACACTCGCGAGTGGTTGACTCTCACACTTGGACTGACGATAGGCTTAGTGACCTGTACAGTGAGACTTAGAGACTGATAGGGATACCGGCATTGATATACCTTACATGCTGTGTTGACATACGCGGCATGTCATTCAACTGTTTTTACTGTTCCGCTGCATTGATTTCTGCATGTTCATACCCATACTGCCATTGATCTACTGTTATATATATCTATTACCACTGTTAAAATTGTCACATGATTTTATGTATTATATTGCTATTGTGTCGCTCTGACGACCTGAGTATGCATGCTCAGTGCGAGGAGAAGATTTAGCCTGGACCAGAACTAGACGTGTATTAGAGACACCTTGACTTGCTATTCAGAGTTACATCCAGTTTGTTTCCCCTCAGGTCAGTTCTTTACATTATTTCATTCAGTTACTGCATTTCTCATTACCTGTGCATCATTTACTGTTTACCATGAAAAACTAGAAGTCGAAGTGTGACTACGGCAGGACATTTCCTTGACCGTAGGAGCATGGCTGGCCTTGTCAACCTCTCGTATTCCGTATTTTGGGAAGCGGGGCGTGACATAACTCCTACTGAGCCTGAATGTGACAATTTCCGTACAGTCCGGTCTGTTCGTCTAAGAGTATCGCATGTCGGGCCTAGGGGGCGGTAAACGTCAGACCCCTAATAGCGGTACAAGTCGTGTCGGAGTGTAGCCCAGAACACCCTGAGAAACTACTGGAAACACCACCAGTAAATCTCGTTTGTCCTGACCAGGGACTTTGTGTAATGCCTCTCCTAAACACAGCGCGATATCAACTCCCAATACCGGGAGAGACGAATCCTGTCTAACCGCCGCTGCCTCCAAGTGCTTCGGGACTACACCCAACTACTACCTGTTTGCACGACTCAATAGAGCCGTGGGAGGGTAGTAATCTAAGAACAGTGGGAACACACTCGAGACGAAGTGACAGTGTCAAGTCAACGGACTAAGCTGTACTCATGTCACCTGAGAACTGTTAACTGACGATAGGTATAATACCAACCAACAGTTCCCGACGAGTCCTGTCTAGTGTACTCGTAACCTAACGAGCACCTGCATACTATCTTCAGTACGACGTACTGATGGCTGTGGGACAGACCATCTCCCCTGCTGGGACGGACCATCTCCCCTGCTGGGACGAGAAGCGTATGCACCAGTCTACTCTGGAGTGTCGATGCCCTGTCTCGATAATTCTACGACTAGGGACCTGTATAAGGATGTGCTTATAGACTACCCAGCCCCCGCTAGTGTGATCGCCATCACAACGCCGGTAGTCAAGTAAAGATCCTAAGGGCTCCATCAATATGTATTAGCGATATGTTAAAAGAAACATATACACGTATTAAGATAGAAACAAACCAAGCAGCATACTGCTATATCGAGCAAGACTGTCGTAAACCCGTATATATATCCCAAGCTTCCAAAATGTATCATACAAACTAGTACTATACAATAATGGCCTCTAGGGCATACATATCCAACAATCATTCACATTGAAACCTAGCGACTGAATTGCACCGTCGATATAGTAGTGTTAGTGATTGCGTTGTGGCAAATACGACAGCGATATTGATAAGTGGAAAAGTGATTGAAAGCGACAGTGATACGTATTTGTTCACAATCTATCTAATACCCGAGTGCATACTATAACCTGGGGAATGGGGAAATCAAGATGGAATTGAACTCGTATTTAGCGAGGTACCGTGATTTAGAGGATGATCATTCGCTATCAGCGACACACACACACACACTTTAGGTCGTGGGCCTGGCGGCACGGCTGACAGGATTATGTCTCGGACACAGTGGACCGTAGTCTCGGGCATGCACGAGACCGTTGTTAAATACGAGTATTCTCTCCACCGATTGATTTTATTGACTTAGTGGCCGATAAGTAATGACATACGCATTGCCAGTTTACTGACATGATACCCTTATTGCACTTTTCATATTCAGTTGATGTTTATTATACGCATGTTCTGCATTTTGTTGTACTTCTCGTGTTCAATAATATTGCATGTTCATTATATATATATGCACTCATTGCTATACGTGTCGTCCTAACGACCTGAGTGTGCATGCTCAGAGGACGAAATGGACTCAGCCCAGAAACATGACTTATCCTTCGAGATCGCGGAGATTTAGACTGCATCACCAGCGCAATTTTTTTTGATTTCAGCACTTGTTTTATTGGTTAGTTGTCTATTCTGTGAGATAAATGTACCTTGAACTCTTTTAAATTGCAATGTAATAAAGTTATGAACTGTGATTTTCCTTTACTCGAGTACTGACTACTGACTACCATGTAATGGTAGAAGCCGAAGTGTGACTACGGCGGGATTATTCCCTGACCGTATGTGCATGACTGGCCTAGTCACCCCTCGTATTCCGTACTTTGGGAAGCGGGACGTGACAAAACATTACCTTGATCTTCCTTTTGTTGTACAGCTTACCGATACTATAATGTCTTGCGAAATGTACAGGGCCGAGACAGTAAGGATTAAAAACATATTTTAGAAAAATTAAAATCTTGTATAAATAATAAAAATTCATGGGACGGGTTGAACTGCAACCCTAGCAAGGCGTATTACATACATATCTTCATGTTTCAACGTAACAGATGCACGGACGACATCCGGATGTTATATGTATTCACATAAACACTGGCTTTAGCGAGAGCGACGGAACTCCACACATTGCTTGTTAATTTCTGCTGCATCCAGGGCATATTAACATTCACCATAATGCCCCTGAGCATCATGAGGACTGACAGTCAACCTGGTAACCAAGCGCTATAAGCTCATAAAAAACTGGCTTATAATGCACGTGGATTTCAAAACTGAAATCAATAGTGATTAACAAACAGTAGCTATTAAAGCTTCTGAGTAATTTGTGAGGCATAAAGAAGCATGAAAAGATAAATCCTGAAAAAGGTTTAGAACGGCCAATGATGGAGCTCCTTTTTGGGGACTCCGTCAGATGTTGTCTTCCGTTGCTCACGAGACGAACTCGACTGGTTATCCTTCGTTGCGTGTGGGTCTCAATGAGTTTTGAAAGGAGAAGGCGGGATGAGGAGGCTATCGCCGAGTACCTGCAAAGAAGTCCCGGGATGGTTTGGTAACACCGAGGACCCTCCGACGCTCAAGTTAGTGATGAGATTCGAGCAGAGCAACGGCGTAAAGTGTAAAGAATAGCTTACTTCGCTCCTCTGTGATGGGGGTTTATATAGCGGTGGTGGCATGCAGCGGCAGGCGCGAGAATCTCGCCGGCAGTTACGCCCCTAACGTCACGTCCGCGCAAAGAGCGGATGGCCCATTAATGGGGATCGTGATGGCGTGGAACGTGGGACGCCGCCGGCGGGGAATCCGCGCATGGCGAGATTTGCGAAACGGCAGTTACGCATGTGAGTGGTGGAGTTGGTCGGAGGACTGAGGAAGGCGGCCCCGGCCGGGGGCTCGAGGATGGGTGAGGAGGCCGAGGAGTCTTGGTCTTGTGGCAGCTCGGGACGAGCTGAGTTGCCGAGGAGACAATATTCGCAGAGGGCCCCGAGATGGGCCAGTTTGCGCTGGCAAGCCGGACACAGGGTGACCTGGTCGGCCCCTGTAGGCCCTTTCTTCCAAGACTTGGGACACGTCATCTGCCACGCGTCTAGATTTT
The DNA here is from genome assembly GCA_030015575.1 of Agapanthus africanus. Classification (NCBI taxonomy): domain Eukaryota; kingdom Viridiplantae; phylum Streptophyta; class Magnoliopsida; order Asparagales; family Amaryllidaceae; genus Agapanthus; species Agapanthus africanus. Next base: position 940,416,007 of record CM057338.1, on the reverse strand, counting down.
GGAGGTCGCCGATATCGAGCATTATCAACTAATAAAAAGCAAACCATAGATTTCAAACCTTGTGTTTGAAATTCAGACACACGATCAATTCTTCTATTGAAATTTGTAAATATTTTTCTTTTTGTTTTTGGTTTGAGAAATAAGATGGCTAACCATCATATATATTCATTCATGGATGGTTTTTTCGGTGGATTGAACTCTAAACATGGCTTCACTTGTTTAATTCATCATTAGTTTAGGAAGTTTTTAACATCAACATACCAAGTAATTAGCCATGACATTCCAAGCCAAACAATCATCACATCAATTTGATCCAGCCCGAATCATTTCCTGATCAATTATGCCTTCCTTAATTATAATTCTGCCAACCCTAACAACCTGGACCCACCAAAGAAAGAGGGTAAAAAAGACAAAGATCTTTTAAGCTGTGGCTTAGCACCCCAAATTTATTTTTCTTTTATGGGAAAAGAGACGTTTTTCCATAATTCAGGTGTTCGTACTTGGATTGTTTCAATTATCTGTTTATGTTATTTCTATTGATTGAATTAGATCGATGGTAACTTCATTGGCATGGCAAAGATCTTGGTTGTTAACCGACATTTAAAGAATATGCCGGAATATTTCTTTAAAATTTGAAATCAGACAGAATATATAACTGAAAGCATCAAGAGAAAAATAAATATATTAAGATATATTTGGAAAGCACGGTTTTATTGCTCTGCAAACCTTTTTATATATTCGAAGCACGCCCCCGGCCTTAATTCTTTTATATTTTTATCCAACGTATCCATTTTTCTCTCCATCTATCCAATGTCAGATTTTAAGCGTTTTTTAACAATGTATGATATACATAGTCGATAGCTAGATGTTGGTTTTAATCGCATTGCATTTGGCTAATTCTAAGATATTCTTTCGATAATATAGATTTTATATGATCTGATATTAATTTTAATATCCGCATGTATACCAAACCCTTTTTAGCATTCCCCCTTTTTTAGACCATCCAGTGGCATGAAAGAGTTTACATTTACTCTTGTTATAATTTAAATCTCTACAAATTTGTGTCATATCTCAAGTCAAATGCCAAGGTTAAAGTTAGTGCCGCAGATGCTAAAGCCCATGTCAAGTATCGCTTCTAAGTCTGGTATTAAGTTAAGATTAGGTTGTTAAGCTATCATGCATTGGTTTCTTTTTATTTTTTTATTTTTTTCGGATACGGCATATAATTGAAAGTAATACACCGATAACTTTGTCGCACATAAAAACAAATTATAATATTTATTATAGATGAAATATAAAATAATGCTCTATTATTTATTATTAATCAGCGCTCTCGAGAAAAGGTAGAATTTTTGGGGTGATATGGAAAAAGTCAAATATTTTCAAAGGATTAGAGAAAATCTGGGTTGATATAAAAAGAAGATATTTTAAAGTAAAAAAGGTTGAAACCCATATGAAACCCAAGGACTTCATTAAATAATTCAAAGAGGTTTAAGAGCCCCAAGGTTTCATAAAAAAAGACCTACCAAAAAATCTCCCAAATCCCAAAATCAAACTCTCTCTCTCTCCTCTCTCAAAAAAGCTTCAAACTTTCGACGGCGATGGCGGAGACTGGGGGCCGCATCGTCGGCGACTACATCGTGGGTCCGCAGAAGATCGGCTCCGGCTCCTTCTCCGACGTCTGGCGCGGCCGCGACCGCCGGAGCGGCACCGTCGTTGCCGTCAAGGAGATCGACAAGCGGAAACTCAACGGCAAGATGAAAGATAGCCTCTTGAAAGAGATCGCGATCCTTAGCCAAGTCTCGCATCCTAACATCGTTAAACTCCACCAAGCAATTCAGGTACTTGCGTAAATTTCAAATTTTTGTCCTAAAGTTTGGAGTTTTTTTGATGATTTGATGGATTTCGAAGTAGACAGAGGACTGGATTTACCTTATTTTGGAGTATTGTATTGGAGGGGATCTTGCTGCTTACATCCATCGCCATGGGATAGTTTCTGAGAGCGTTGCTAGGCATTTTATGAGGCAGCTTGGTATTGTTCGCGCTCATTGTGTTTGATTTTTGTTTGTTTTATTGTATTTGTGCAAAAGTTGGTGTTTTGAGTAAGAATTTGGGATGGTTTGTTTTATGCAGCTTCAGGGTTGCAAGTGCTTAGAGAGAATAATCTTATCCATAGGGACCTGAAACCGCAGGTTGGTTCTCTTTTGATCACTTGATGCCATTGATAACTATTTTTGCTTAGTTGATTGTTCATAGCCGTGAGCTTATTAAAGAAAATGTCTGCTTTTGGTCTTGGAGTTGAATATTAAGTAAATTTTGTCGGTTTGACTCTATGCGGAATCAGTGGTGGATCCAGGAAATTTGGTCAGGTAGGGCGGAAATCAAACCTACTTAAAATATTATAAATAAGCTTCGAAATTTAAAGAAAAGATCCTTTGATATTCATCAAAATTTGGACAACATTTTCCAAACTAAGCTCATTATTGCCAAAAACCTTTTTCTGATGGTTAATAAAATTAATTACCAATTAGCTTCTTATTTATACGATTGTTGGGCCTACAACATATATTAAGATATGCCATATGTACATGGCTAGACATAGTACATTTCTTGTTTCAGTGAACATATGAAAAAACTTAAATTTATTATATGGGATTTACGGATCAATAACATAAATAAACATTACAAATGAATGCATCGACTCATTTTCTATTCTAGGATATATTTTTATGCTAAAACAAAACAAAATTACTTGTTTTCTACTTCTATTTTACAAACCAGGGTCTTTTATTAAAAAATGATATTGTAAAATTAATGGTGCCAAAGGGGCTCGAACCCATGACCTGTGATCCTAAGCACCGGGATAGAATGCACAAACCACTCATCCGTTTGCATTTTGTTGTAAGCTATAGAATATTTTTTTATATATATAAACAACTTATTAAATGTGCATATCCATATCGATAACACGGATTCAGGTGGGGCGGCCGCCTCGTCTCTATGTAGACCCGTCCCTGTGCGGAATAGATAAAAGACAGAAGAGGGCAGTGGCAAAGCCAGGATAGATTTTGATTCCACAATAATAGAAGAATGACTAAAAGAACATGCTAGTTTAACATTTGAAAATGTTTGCTGATAAAATATGGAATCAAATTAAATTATATGCGTTGATTTCAAATTCTATAAAATTTTGCATCGCTTGTCCATTTCTTACTAAGTGTTATAATACTTATCCGATGGACAAGCAAATGACAGTTCAACAATTTCTAGGAGCAACCCCTATGGGGAACTCCTAGGGGAACTTGAAAAATTCCAAAAGAAGACAGTTAACTTGCAATAACCAATACATACATGGTTAGGCCAGGCCATCATGGACAGAAGAAAACGTTTGCGTGGAATGTGAAAGTTTAAAGTTGCTTTTTATGCTAGCAAAAAGAATCAACAACAAGATGCTCATGTTGAAAGTACTTTTTTTGATTGCGCCTTAGTCTTGCTTGTACTGACGCTTGGCTCTTGCATAAGGAACATATATGAGACATTCGAGAGATTTGCATGACTCTGGTCCATATTCAAAACTAATAAAATAAATATACAATACTATTTTATTATGTTCTCAGGACTTCAACATGCAATAGAAGATTAATAAAAGAATTTTGTAAATGTCATCGTATTGCATTCAAAAAGACGATCACTTACTGTTCTAAAGAGATTGATACCTAAAATAAATCCAAATCCCAAATGCTCAAAATGAATTTGTGCGTGTATCCGTGCACACACGCTATTATAGCTAAAAAAAAGAACTTGCATCATTACTTGAAACAATAATGACATCCTTAACTTTCTTAGACTAATCTTTCGCGAACATCTAATGTCCATCGCTTATTGGACGATCTAATTATAACCTAGGTTATTATGTGTGATTCTCAATACTTCAATTATGAAGTAAGTTCTCTATCTTTTTCTTATTTTGCTATAGTTTATGACGACCTTCCATCTTACTTTTAATACAGTAAACATTAGTTAATCTCTACTATTTCTTTCTCTCATCTTATCTAGGCATGCATAAAGGAACCTTTTTAAAAAAAGGGTCAATCATGTGTTTCTTTTCTTTTCTTTTGTCGAGCTTTCTCAATTATATCTAAGTTGACGCCAAATAACACGTAAATAAATTGGCCAATTCTTTTGTTGAACTTACTTAGAGCTGCGCTGTACAGCCAGAAAATTATTAATCATGAGTACATCCTTTTCCATAGGCGTGCTCAATTCACTCCTGGACAGTGTTAGACTGCATATGTATCATTAGGCAGTAGGCACTAATAGCTCATAAGGTGCATTCACCATGCATGTTCACTATACTTTATTGCCAAATTGAAGGGAATGACATGTGAATAACCTTTGCCATATGCTGTGTTGACTTATAGTTCATTCTGCTTCCTACATGTATGTGCTGTAGCCTTTATAGTGGTGATGATAGTGTTTTAGCAGTGGCAAAAATTACTTATACGTTCATTCTACTCCATGTTTATTATTTATTACCTTTTTTTATTTTACCATATGGTACTAAATTACTAATAATTATTATTACGATCATTATTATTTTGTTCTAATATTGGGCTGGAAGTGGAACCTGTGGACACCTGTTTTTCTATATTTGACTGGAAAATAATAATGATTAAATATTAATCCATAGGCCCAATTTCCTGTCATTTACGAGGAAACATTTTGTTGCACTTTAGTTAATTGTTATTGATATTCACTGGACAGATATATTCATGAGTTTTAAAATTCTCAGTATTTACCATAATATAATGGAATCTGCAGAACCTTCTACTGTGCACCAAAGATGAAACCCCTTTACTGAAGATCGGGGATTTTGGGTTTGCAAGGTGAGGTTTAAATCATGTGATTTTTAGACTAGAGTTTATAATGTGAATCTTCTGCTCGGCAGGTCAGTTTTGTTATGTTTGTATGTGCAAGTAGGCAGCAAATCCTATTTTCTCTTTTTCATCCTTCCACTAATCAGCGTAACATATCTTTTCATTACAACAATTACTAATATTTTTATAATTTTATATGAACCGGTAAATTTGTGTTATCCTAATAGGAAAGATAATTATTTTTATAAGAAATTAAAAAGAAGTTATATCATTGAATTTTTAGTGTGCATCTCAGAGCCGCCTTACAATTACAGAAGCGTGACCAGCTCATTTCTTATCTTTGTTATATAAAGCTTCATCCTATGTAATTGTAACTAGCTCATTTGTCGCAAGCAACTTCTGTCACTAAATAATTTGCAGTATGGGTCGCTGTCAGATGTGCGGGTTAAACGCATGTTGTAACTCACGCATAGAATGAAATGACGACATTTTTTTTGGGAGAAAAAACTTACAAATAAAAATGAAATGGAAATAGCTGCCTTTTTTAAAGCAATAAACAGAATTCTGCATTGCAGTAACATCTTCATGTCTTAGTACATTGTATGTCTTACCCGTAGAGAATACACACACTGAAATCAGTTATTCAATTTTTTTTCATGTTAAAAAGCAAACCACATTCATTTGTGTAGCTTCTGTAAAACTTGGTACGGGCCCACCCCACAACACATCGCCCACACATGGATGCACACGGGCTTCTAATATAGTGGAACTCCATACAAAAAAACTCAAGCCTTGTGTCTTATAGCCATATGCATCCCACAATTTTCCCGATGTGGGACTATGTTAACCACATTCTCAATTACTTCAAAGATTTAAAAATATCAGAGCTAAAATTGAGACCGTGTTGCCGCTTTGGTGTAGGAAGCTACCGATTAATATATTCTATTTATCATCATCATTATCTTCATCACTAATTCGCTAGATACAAAATGAAAAATTAAAAAACAGCCATCCCATTTATGGTCAGAAATTACCATCACATCTTAATAAGTTTCCTTCTTCATCTTGATTTTTGAGCGAAATCTTATGTTTCTGGATCGTAATGGTTGCCAAAGCTTTGTTCTTCTGTATTTTAAGCAACCATGTTATAGTGAAGTTCTATTCTGTTCAATATATACTCCAAATTTATAGCCCACATTGTGTAATATTTTTTTAAAGGAATCTTAATTTTCTGCATATCTTTCAATTTAAACCTGTAAGAGTTACTCAAGCCCAGGTCAAACTTCTGCAGTCTATCTTCATGATTGTCCTTTTTAGACTAAATGATGAGAGAAAGACTGTTGAAATAAGTGACAAAAAAAATATTAGTTTGGTCTTGGTTATTACTGCCTAGAGATGATGTGCTAAAAAAATGTTAAATTGATGGGTGTAGTATTTATTTTCTAGTTAATTAGCCTCATAATGGTAAAAATAAATGGATGATTTTAAAGGAGATCTTTTTCTTGACCTGAAGTGGGCATTATATTCTCTGCAGAGCTGTTACAACTTAAATTATACATATTATCATTAAAGAGTAAACTGGGGCTCTCTTCTATTGGGATGCTAGGCACCTCTAGTAGGGTTTAAAGCTGTATTTTTAAAAATTTAGAGGGCATTAGCAAACCTAAACCAAGAATCAAACCAAAAAGCTAAACTTGCAACTAAACTAATAAACTAAAAAACTGGAGTTGACGGACTACAACCTTTGTAGTGTGTTAGCCAATCTCTTAGTGGACTCCGGTTTGTTTCCACGAAGTCCGGAACAAGCTTGCTCGATGATCTCCTCGTCGAAGATGATCCATCTTGAGACAACTCCAACACAAGCTTTAACTTCAAATTGATCTCATCAAAATGAAGCAACCCACTAATTAAACTTGCTAAGAATGATTAGTATGCGATGTAAAATAATTAGCTCATTTAATTTTTCTCTCTTTTTGGTTTCTTCACTTGAGAAAATCTCAAGAGAAGATAGCCATGGCGAGAATGATGATAGAATTAACAACAAAAACTAAATAAAATAACTAGCCATTTAAAAGAGAAGACAAGAAAAATCTCTTCAATTCTAAAACCTACCCTTTTTCAATGACTCATTCTTTTCTAATGATTCATTCCTTTCTTTTAAAAATAATAAAGAAAAGAATATGGTTCCATTTCATTCTATATGATTCTCACACACATGTTACATGTATATCATACATGACAAAGTGTATATAAATATTTATATCAAATATAAATATTAATAAAGAGAAAAAAATGATAAAGTGAGCATGATATTAGTTAATATATAAATATATAAATATATATTTAATTATTAAATCTAACACTTGATTTAATAATCCAGTTATATCATATATATATACCGGCCAATATCAATTAACACCCGATTAAAATACGTGCATCAAATAAACGTGTTTAATTTAACTCCGGCACGTATCCCTATATGTGCCCTACATCACTTCGCATGTGCTGGGAAATCTCTGGGACTTTAAAACTCCATAAAATGCTGGCAGTAGGTTATGATCATATCCATAACCCACAAGCACGTCAGCGGTACTAGCTGCACGTAACGGCTACTCAGGTATTGATCGAAAAAGGTCAACGAGTGAGCTCATCTGAACCTAGCAAAATCTATCAGTGATATTACCGTACAGTCCGGTCTCTTCGTTTAAGAGTATCGCATATCGAGTCGAGGGTTTGGAATCTGTCAGACCCCAATAACTCGATAAGTTGTGCGATAGAGGACTCATAACCAACCGGAGATACAATCGATAATCAGTTTATTTCCCCTGTAATGACTATCGACTTGTGGTTGTAGTCAATGTCCTGCATAGTGTGACACTAACTTCCTATACCGGGAGACGAATTCTCTCGACCGTTCACTGCCTCCACGTGTTTCGGGACTATACCCAACAAAATCCTGTTTGCACGACCCCTTTGAGCCATGGTAGAATAGAAGTCTTAAGTATAGTAGGAACACACTTGAGACGCTATGGCGATCTCAGGTCCTAGGGACTATCCTGTACCCATGTCACCAGAGAATTACTATCTGACATCGGTATATTACCAACTAGGAGTTCTCGGTGAGTCTGTCCAGTGTAACTCATCCAATGAGCACCTGTATACAATCCTTGATGTCAAACGTCAATAGCTGTAGGATCAGCTATCGCTCTCCAACCGGGTCAGAGAACGTACACATTAGTCTAACCTGGAGTACCGATGCCCAGTCTCGAAACTCTTACGACCAGAGACATTTAAAGATGTGTTTATCGACTATCCAGGCCGTACTAGTATGATCATCATTGTCCTGGTAGTCAAGCAAAATCCTAGGGCTTTATCTCATGTCTAAATGATACGTGATAGTGAATAAAACACATCACATGAAAGATAAAGACAAACCATATATCATACTATCATCTCGAGTAAGATTGTTCTCTCGTATAGGTTCTTCAATTACAATAATTGACTTGAGGGCTTTGATATTCAACAATCTCCCATTTGCACTTAAGGTCAATTATTGCGGTATCCCATACGCATCTTCTGTATTAACAGTTTCACAAATTGTGTTCGAGAACTAGCTTCAATTAGTGGACCCGGCACAACGCATCTCTCAGTTTCTTCCTGAATCTCAATTTCGCGGAGATCAAATATCTCCCGATCTGAGCAATATCTGCCTTAGTATTTGCCTGGACAGACGATGAGATTATGTTCACAAATGAACCGCTATATCCAGCATATTCTTAGGCGGTATCCTTTCCTGATTCACAATCAGCATCAAGCGCCACGACCACCTTAGTATTCTACCTGGAACTCTTTCCAATACTGCTCTTTAAACATGGTAAACTGTATAACTCATGACAGACGATGTCTCTCATGTTACCCACGAAGCAAGAATCGGTAACTACCTCCTTAGGAGGCTGCCATTACCATATTCCAAGAATATCAAATGTTCTTCACTGCTACCTCATGTTTCTCCAGGATTGGATTGATATCCAATCATATATGGAGAAACACATGTGACCACCATTGTTTTACCGATTGCAGTAAAGAAACATCACTTCCTATCATGAGTGTCATCCACATACCATATGAGGAATCTGACATCACTCCCTACTACCTTACAAATACCAGGTTCATATCTCATTTTGATGAGGTCAAACACTTTGGTCATAACATCAAAAACGGATGATCCAGTTATGCAATGCCTGGTTTAGTCTAAAAATAGACTTAAGCAACTTGCACACTTACCGCTGCTTCCGCTGACTAAGATAACATTTTGGCAGAGTCATATACACGCATGCTTCTAAATCTCCATTTAGAAAGACGTTATAGACATCCACATACCAGATATCATATTCATGAAAACAACAATAACAAGCTATATCCGTATGGACTTTAGCACAGACGCTGAAGTAATAGTTTCATCACAGTCCACAGCGGGTATTTGATGAATTTTTTTTACTGCAAGTCTAGCTTTATTAGGTTAATACCTTTCCATTTGCACCGATCTTGAAAGATTTACTTGCTTTTTATGGGTTTTCCCCCGTCAGGAGCACCTAACAAAGTCTACACTTTGCAGCAGTGCATGGAGTCCAACTAAGATAATTGGCATCTAGTCATCAGTCGGAAGTCACCACTTCCCATGACCTGCTGATAACTAGTAGGGTTATCATCATATGATGCAAGTCTCTTTGTCACCATCAACGAGAAAACCGCAGTACCTCTCAGGTGACTGAGGTCACCTACCAAATCTGCGGAGTGGCTAAGGTTTGTCAGGGTCAATTGAATCTTCAGGTTCTACTAAATCTTCAGTAACCGTTTGTGTTTCTGGAATCATTTCCAGTTCTACCATACTCACTAATTTCTTTTATAAGAAATTCCTTTGCTAAAAAGGTGGCTGTCGAGAACAAAACAACTTTTAATCCCGAAAATGGTAGAAAGTTAAACCCTCGTCAATGCCCGGGATTACCCACAAACTGCTATTATTGAAACGTGCCTTAAGTTAATTCGGATTCTGGTTTTAAGTATAAGCCGGTCAACTCAACATCTCAACAATCTTAAGATAAACCATTCTATCACATAGAATTTGAGGCACTGATTTAGGTGGAACCAGTATCAATTGATATGCATCTATTTTTAGTGCATCTCTTAATCGAAAAAGGCGATTCAACATTACTCATTAAGAAACGTATCCACGGATGAGTAATTTGAGAGAATCGAATTCTCGATTATATTACTACGTAATACCTAACATAAGTATCCACATCTTCAAACATTTCGAAGAATTTTGATACTTCCAACGTTTGGTTCTCAATTTTATTCCTACATCTTATGACTTTCTTAGTATCTTTGGACTTTGTATTTCAACAAGAACGCGTGTCTAAATTCAGAAAACTCACATGAAAACAGAATGAAGTACGAGTATCAATCCCTTGTGTGTGCGAACACCGGACAACATACATCACTATGTATACGTCCTATGAGTTCACTAACTCATACTCTGTGTTGCAGTTTGAAAATTGTATTTTGGTTAAGAATGTATATCCCGTTATTTAATACCACCTTACCCAATCATCAAATGATAAAGGCAAACATTCATAACATAATTTTTGAAAATTTATATCCCACTTTATCAAATAAAGAGACGGATATATCAGTTTTTAAAAGGCGTATAATAACAGATATTCAAAACCAAAAGTTTGCCGGAAGGCAAAACCAGGTGATTTCACCAATAGCAACAATTACTCCGAATTCCGACATTGAGGATCAAATTATCTTTCCAATAATCTAATATTTCTCAGCATCTGTAACAACTTACAAATTGGGGATGTTAATCCGGTATCTATATACTCAGGAGTCAGAATTAATTAGATAACAGTTTTCGATTATAATCACATGAAAAACTTGACATATCAAAATGTTTCAAGGTGTGGCCGGGTATTCCAAGTAATGCCTATTTCATTGCCTAGGGTCATAATAGTAGTATTTTCCTTTCCGCTTACTTCGTCCCCTATTGTTGTCTCTTTCCTACCTTGTTTATACCGAACTTATGCTAGGTGGTTTTCTTCTTTCTTTTCAGTATCGGAATTGGAAGAAAACTATCTAATAAGCGTAACTGGTATATTCTCCTTATTTAAGGAGCTCTCAAACTTGAGATAATGTGGAGAGGAGAGACAAATGAATTGTATCATATACAATTCATTTTCTCTAGAACCTGCGGCCATTCTCGACCGAAACAATTTTTTCGAGTTCGTATCCGACTATACGATGGCCTTTCAAGCAATATTGATCTCTGTATTAGATACATAGTGTTTTGGAGGAAGCAAAGGGGAAAATGGGAGGGGGTAAGCATATATGCGACCATGTCGTGAAATAGGGCAACCATGACATTCCAAAACTATTTATTGTAAAATAGTTCGGTTAACTTGGTTTACGAGTTTTGGTTTAAGGCCGGTCTTAGGTCGTTGCCAGAGAGAGAAAAGAAACACTCGTTGTGCACTCTATTAAGATTAGATCGGTATTTTTATCTAATCAGGATGGCTCCCACTATTCCGTCGAATCCTCCTTTAAACCCTAAAAGGAGAATTAGCCGGGATCATATCCCGAGAGTAACTATTATCCACAATGGGAATCGGGATCCAACCTATCATGGCGTGGTAACCTTGACGAATGCCAACAAGTCACCCACTCCATAGAAGGTATGCAATCTCATTGCAAGTTTTAACACTTGAAACTCCCGATATCGGTTTTTACCCCTAACGACCTATGACCTTGACGAATGCCAACAAACCATAGGCTGCTAGTCAAGTTTTACCTGTCATTTCTTGATCAACTCGAATCCACCCGCACAAGCCCTTGACGCTTGCCGACAAAGCCGTGCGACTGTTCCAGCATCATATGCTAATAAGAAGATATCACTTAGCTACCGTACACTACGTTTTGATGCTTGTTAACAAACGCGGCACGGATATTAAGTACTCTACTTTACGAAATGATAGAAGGCTACGACTGGTTTTGAAGAAAATCTTTAACGTAATGAACTTGATCTCATCGTAGGAACCGAGTGGTTTTGCATATTTATAGTTACGCAGACTATTGCTTAATTGCGGATTCCCCGTGAACGGATGAGGGCTCTTACCTTATGGAATGAGGTGTAGGATATTTCTAACCGAGTACTTCTGAGCAAAGTAATAGGATACGCCTATTCAATTTACAAATTTACAGTAACACAATATTTTGCTAAAGAGGCGACTCCATGTGAAGGGATTCAGGCTCTTTTCTCGTCGAATGAGATGCATGATATTCCTAACCGAATACCTCTGTGCAAAGCAAAAGATTCGACTATAACACCATAATTTATGATATTTGGTTTCTACAATGTGTTTTAGGTTTATTATCGTTGCATTAATCCGAATCAATGCAATTTCATCAAATAGATAATCACATTATCCAGTATATTCTCATACAATCACAGAAGAGCATGAAAAGAAAATAGAATGCACATATACGCCATCTGCATTCGCCACGGGTCCCGGGTCTTCACCATAAGATTACTTAACTTACGGCAGGACGAGGGCAGGGCCGGCGTGGGTGCAAAACGTATATATCATTTATTTATATATATCGTATATATCAATATATCATCATATAAAATATCGCAGGCAGATAATCATCATTCCAACTAAGCAATAAATATCATCATAGGCAGGCAAACATAGCATAAGCAAGTAATGAATATCACAGAATAAGAATGGTCGGATCATCTAGGAATCCTGCTTTTTGTTTGAGCCACAAACGAAATGCATTCCCCGGTAGCGTGAGCAGCCTGTGTAGCCAAAAGCAGGCCCCTACGGTGTGACAAGCTACCAGGCAATCCAAGAAACGAGGTAACCCAACGTCGTTGTCATGAGGGGGCCACCCGACACTTTTTCGAATCCGGTGACTTGAGCACTCCTCCGCGGATCTATTCTATACCTCTACAAGCGCGGCAAACAACCCGCCAATCCTAGATTCGAGTGACCCGATCTCAACCTTTTGAGATGGCCACCCGCTGCAATCTAGAATTCGGTTGCTCGTGCGCTTCTCCACGGGGTAATCCTAAACCTGTATTATACAACGGCGAGCATGATCGCAACCTGATCATGTCCTGACAAATAATAGTACATAAAGCGGCGACTACGGCCACATGTGAACCGCTAAGTTCGGAAACAATGAATATACATATAGCAGAAACGGCGGCCACAAGTTGGAGCTCGTCCCGAATAAATGAATATACATACAGCTACAAGAATGAATGGAAATAACACTCATCACAACATCACACTTCCGCACGGGGCTATTCATTTCGCGACAATCCAAAACCAAACCATACACACTAACATCTCAGACTCACTTGTATATCCCGGCGAATTGATCACATCAATTCGTCGGTGTTAAACACTGTATCGCATACACCGACAAGTTATATCAATTAAACACTTTAAACTATATAACTCATCATTCATGGCCAACAAATCACAAAAATGTCGAGGCAAAACCGTTAATTCAACCCTTGAAAAAACACTATTCACTCCGACATAGAAAAACCGTTAATTCGCGCGTATCACATACGCCGACGATACATCTATATTAAACACTTTAATCTAATTTATACCATCACAAATAGCAAACGAATCAAATAACTTTCTAAGTCAAAATGAAGATTTCGAAAATTGAAAACACTATTCACCTCGACACTAAATGACACTTTCTGGCTCGGAAACGTGTCGAAACAGACACGAAACACACCCAAACTTGGCGTGGACCTAGGGGCAAAAATTAATGTCGAATAGGAAAGAGAATAAGGGAATGGGACGACCCTAGGCCACCTTTACGGTGGCTTAAGGTCTTCCCAGACCCGAGAGCACCTGACGACCCTAGGCCACCTTTACGGTGGCTTAAGGTCTTCCCAGACCCGAGAGCACCATTAAGGTGCTCTCGGGTCACCAACCTCCTCCGGGAGCACACTTCGGTGCTCTTGGGTGGGGTTGATCCCCTACTACCCCCTTCCAATCGTCTTAACACCATTAAGAACAATTCTAAGAAGCCCGAACACGACAAATTAGAGCCGAAAGGAATCGATTTAAGTCTATGTTTCCAAAACAGTGAACACTTCACATTTAAACATGATTTTGGATTTCAAATTGGCCAAAAATAAGTTGTAGCCTTTTTGTATGGCTCTGATACCACTGTTGGGATGCTAGACAGCTCTAGTAGGGTTTAAAGCGTGGCGAAAGCGGCAATTTAAATTTTTTAGAGAGTATTAGCAAACCCAAACCAAGAATTAAACCAAAAGCTAGACTTTCAACTAAACTAGTAAGCTAAAAAACTAGAATCGGCGGACTACAACCATTGTAGCGTGTTGGACACCTCTCCTTGGACTCCGGCTAGTTTCTACGAAACCCGAAACAAGCTTGCTTGATGATCTCCTCGCCGAAAATGATCTATCTTGAGATAACTCCAACACAAGCTTTAGCTTTAAATTGATCTCATCAAAATGAAGCAACCCACTAATTAAACTTGGTAAGAATGATTAGTAGGAGATGTAAAATAATTAGCTCACTTAATTTTTTTCTTTTCTTTTGGTTCCTTCATTTGAGAAAAACTCAAAAGAAGATAGCCATGGTGAGAATGATGATATAATTAAGAATAAGAACTAAAGAAAATAACTAGCCATTTAAAAGAGAAGACAAGAAAAATCTCATCAGTTCTAAAACTTTCTCTTTTTCAATGACTCATTCTTTTCTTTTAAAAATAATAAAGAAAAGAATATGGTTCTCATTTCATTCTATATGATTCTTATACATACATGTTACATGTATCATCATATATGACAAAGTGTATAAATATTTATATCAAATATAAATATTAATACAACAATTACTGAGCCTTTTATCCCAAGCATATTGGGTAGGCTACATGAACCAACATGAGAATCACGCTGGGTCCAGCACATGAATCCTCCGCCACCACTCACTCCTATTGAACAATATACTTTCATCGAGGCCTTTGGCAACCATATCTTTTCGTATCGCCTCCATCCATGTTTTCTTCGGTCTCCCTTTCGTCCTTTTGACATTACCTATATCGAGAGTATTCATTTGTCGAACCGGTGCTTCCATAGTTCTGCATCGTATATGATCAAACCATCTTAGCCGGTTTTCCCGCATCTCCTTCACATGTGCTACATCAACTTTTGCACGAACATCCTCATTTCGCACCTTATCTTTTCTAGTGTTACACACATCCAACGAAGCTTGCGCATCTCTGCTACGTGCATTTTCTGTGTATGATGCTTTTTAGGAGCCCAGCATTCTGTACCATATAATAAGGCAGGCTAAATAGCGCTTCGATAAAACTTCATTTTCAACCTTAACGGAAAGTTACGATCGCACAAAATCTCTGTTGCACTCCTTCATTTCAACTAACCAGCTTGGATTATTTGATTAACATTGCTATCGATCTCCCCATCCCTTTGGATGATGGAACCTAGATATTTAAACTGATCGCTCAGTGATATCTTTTGCCCTTCCAGTGTTATACCAATGTGGTCTCGACTTCTCTGTTTGCTAAATTTGCAATGCATATATGATGTCTTGGACCTGCTAAATCTGAACCCCCAAGATTCCAACGTTTGCCTTCATAACTCCAATTTGGTATTAATCCATGCTTTCGTCTCATTTACTAGAACAATATCATCAGCAAAAAGTATTCACCAAGATATCTCATCTTGGATAGTTCTAGTAAGCTCATCCATCACGATGGTAAACAGGAATGAACTTAATGCAGATCTTTGATCTAAGCCAATTGTAATCAGAAAATCACTCGTTAGGCCGCCGCAGGTTTTGATATTTGCCACTGCTCTATCGTATATGTCCTTGATTATATCAATGTACTTGACGGGGACCCCCTTCTTCATCATTATCCCATATAATACCCTCTAGGTACCTTGTCATACGCTTGTTCTAAAATAATAAAATATCATATGCAAATCTTCTCCTCTCTCAAAAATGCTCGACAATTGACTAAACAAATGAATAGCCTTGTCGTCGATTGCCCAGGCATGAATTCAAACTGGTTCGCTGTTATCTTAACGTCCTTGCTTAGCCTGCGTTCAATTACTCTCTCCTAAAACTTCATGGTGTGACACATAAGTTTTATTCCACGGTAGTTTGAGCAACTTTGAATGTCACTCTTGTTCTAATAGATAGGTACAAGGGTACTTTTTCTCCACTCATTTGTCATCTTTTTTGTCAGCCAAATCTTATTAAATAGATCTGTCAGCAATTTAATGCCTATTTCTCCTAAATATCTCCAAATCTCGATAGGATTCCCGTCTGGACCAACCGCTTTTCTTGATCTCATTCTCTTCAAAGTTTCTTTAATCTCAGGTATTCTTATTTTACGCATGAAATCACGGTTTATATCTTAAGATTGAATGACAAGTCCATCCAAATTCTTAGTAAAGCTCTCGCTAAACAATTTGTCAAAATAATCTCTCCACATTTCCTTGATATCTTCATCTTGAACTAAAACTTTTTGATCTTCATTTTTGACACACTTCACCGAACATAAGTCTCTGGTCTTCCTTTTCCGTATCCGAGCAATCCAGTATATATCATTTTCAGCCACCTTAGTGTCCAACTTTTCGTACACCTTGTAGATATTAGCTTTAGCTTTTTGAACAGCTTTCTTAACTTCCTATTTAGCCATTTTATACTTCTTAAATCTCCCCGCAACTCTGTTTTTTTCAAATCTTTGTAAGAATCCCTTTTAGTCTTAATAGCAGCCTTTACTTTTTCGTTCCATCACGTGTCCTTAGATGGTGGAGTACTACCCCTCGACTCATCAAGTAGATCTCTAACTACTCTGTTGATGCAACTAGCCATCTTGTTCCATATTCTGTTTGAATCATTTTCAAACTGCCAATCCGTCTTTTGAACTACACGATCTATAAAAACCTTTTGGTTACCTTCTTTCAGTCGCCACCACTTAATTCTAGGCTCTACCTTACGTTTAATCTTTCCAGGTCATCTTCTAAATTGAACTCTAGAACTAAAAGTCTATATTGAGTGGTTACACTCTCACCTGGCACCACTCCACAGTCGATACAACAATCTTTATCTATCATTCTCGTCAGAAAAAGTCTATTTGACTTGCACTTGATCCGCTCCTAAAGATGATAAGGTAAGACTTTCTTTTCTTAAACCAAGTGTTTGCTAAGATCAACTCATAAGACAAGACAAAATCTAGAACTGAGCTACCTGTTTCATTCTTTTGTCCAAAACCAAAACCTCCATGGAGAATATCAAACCCATTACGACTGGTACCTATATGTCCATTGAGATCACCACCAATAAATAACTTCTCTCCACTAAGTATCCTTTGCATCTTCTTGTCAAAATCCCTCCAGAATAGACGCTTACTAGCGTTATCAAGATCTATCTGTGGTGTATAAGCACTAATAATATTAAGGATCTCCCTACCTAGAATAAACTTAACCAGTAAAATTCTATCATCTTTTCTCCTAATCTCAACTACATTCTTAAGCAACCGTCTATCAAAGATTACGTCTACCCTATTACGATTTTTATCTCTACCCGTATACCAAAACTTATAATTCCAAAGCTCTATGACTCTACCCTTTTCACCTACTCATTTAGTTTCTTACATACAAATAATACCAATTCTCCTCCCAATCATCATCTCTACTAATTCTGTTAGTCTACCCGTAAGGGAACCTATGTTCCAAGAAACTAGACGGATTCTATGAAATTCTGGCTTATTTGTCACTATACCTGGGGTCTGATGTAGCAAGCTGCTTCCGGACGACAATCTAGAAGCCTTTGCATATTTAACTAACACCTGGGATCCGATGTAGCGCGTCGCTGAGTAGGGGACGCCCCAACGATATTCTTATTATGGTTCATGTCATAGAATGCGGCAACTTTAGCCTACCACAACTCTTACCCTTTCTCATTCGGACTTGGGACCGGCAACGGTGGATTTCAAATATAAATATTAATAAAGAGAAGAAAATAATAAAGTAAGCATGATATTAGTTAATATATAAATATATAAATATATATTTAATTATTAAATCAACACTTGATTTAATAATCCGGTTATACCATATATATACCGGCTAATATCAATTAACACCCGATTAAAATACGTGTATCAAATACACATGTTTAATCGAACTCCTGCACGTATCCCTATACATGCACTACATCGTTTCACATATGTTGGGAAATCTCTATATAGGACTCTAAAGTCTCGACAATACGCTGGCAGTAGGTTATGATCATATCCATAAGCCACAAGCAAGTCAGTGGTACTAGCTGCACGTAACGGCTATTCAGGTATTGATCGAAAGAAGGTCAACGTGCAAGCTCATCTGAACCCTGCAAAGTCTATAAGTGACGTTACCGTACAGTCTGGTCTCTTCGTCTAAGAGTATCGCATATCGGGTCTAGAGTTTGGAATCTGTCAAACCCTAATAACTCGATAAGTCGTGCGCCAGAGGACTTATAACCAACCAGAGATACGACTGATAACACTTATCAGTTTATCTCCACTGCGATGGCCATCGACTTGTGGTTGTAGTCATATCCTGTACAGCGCGACATGAACTTCCTGTACCGGGAGAGACGAATCCTCTCGACCGCTTACTGCCTCCACGTGCTTCAGGACTATACTCAACAAAAACCAGTTTGCACGACTCCTTTGAACCGTGGTAGGATAGATGTCTAAGTATAGTGGGAACATACATGAGACACTATGCGATCTCAGGTCCTAGGGACTATCCTGTACTCATGTCATCAGAGAATTGCTATCTGACATTCGTATATTACCAAATAGGAGTTCTCGGTGAGTCCGTCCAGTGTAACTCATCTAATGAGCGCCTGTATACAATCCTCGATGTCAAACACTAATAGCTGTAGTATCAACTATCGCCCTCCAACCGGGTCAGGAAACGTACACACTAGTCTAAACCAGAGTATCGATGCACAGTCTCGATACTCCTACGATTAGGGACATTTAAGGATGTGCTTATCGACTATTTAGGCCCCACTAGTATGATCTCCATCATTGTTCTGGTAGTCAAGCAAAATCGTAGGGCTTTATCTCATGTCTAAACGGTATGTGATAGTGAATAAAACGCATCATATGAAAGATAAAGACGAACCATATAGCGTACTATCATTTCGAGTAAGATTGTTATCTCGTATAGGTCCTCCTTCAATTGCAATAATTGACTCGAGGGTACCTATATCCAACATCTTCTGCCTACTATCATCTCTTCACTGATGTTCCTCGAGGGATTTTGGAATTGCTACTATACAGAATTGCGACCCTGCCTTGAGATGTGCGACATACTCTCTTTCTTTGACTTTTCTCTTTATTTCCTATATTCTTCTTCTTTTTCTTACTTTTCCCGGAAGGCAGAAAGGTGTTGTTATTAGAGTTATTTTTTATGTATAATTGCTACATTATTTTGTAATGAAATTTCATTATGAGACGGCTTTCATTTGAAGCCCACCTCCAGTAAAAAAGAGAGAGTCAACTGGGGCTGCGGTGGCTGTGGACACGGAGCCCCGGAATGGGGTCAAACAGGGGGGTTGGGGCCCTTGGCTGAAGTGGGCGGGTCCCACCCCTCAGGGGCTGGGTCTCACGACCGCAGCTATGGGGCTGCGGTCGACCCCAGCCCCATTAAAGTCATAAATAAATAGGTTTGATATTTGAGATTTTGAACTCTCCCTGTTTTCTTTGTTGTTGCATATATTGTATAACAATCTCAAATGCTAGCCTGTAACTGAGTGTCAGATGTTTTTAGTAAATTTCATGTCGCTGGTTTGACCATCAGTTAGCGCTAGTTTAGTCAGACTTTGGTCTTTTGCGCCAGCTTTCACCAAGTTACTTGCATAGTTTTTAAGTGCTCAAAAATTTTAATTAGCTTATAAATTTTTATGCTGAATTTTGATAACGTTATGCAGTGGTTTCTGTTGTGGGTCTAGGTTTATTAGCTTGCGAAGTGCCTATGGAATTTACTATAAAGAAATGACGATGGAATCCTTGATAATGTTCTTCAATTACTTTTAGAGCTATTTTGCGTACTCATGATATATTTTTTAAAATTTTATTAATGGCTACTGTTGTATTATGATAAAGAAGCCGAAGATGTAATTGCACAATGGCTGATTTCTGTTCGTATTGTATATGACTGTTTACTTCATCATTACAAGCCTCTTTTACTCTATGCAGGTCTCTAATGCCTAAAAAATTAGCCGACACGATATGCGGGTCGCCATTGTACATGGCTCCAGAAATCATAGAGAATAAACAATATGATGCCAAGGTGCTATAAGAAGGCTTGTAATTTATTTGTGCTGCATGTGCATAATCTTTTCAAGTTTATTCATACTGTCCAGTTTATTAGTTCGAATATGCAGGCTGACCTCTGGAGTGTTGGAGCTATTCTATATCAGCTGGTCACAGGGAAGCCGCCTTTTGATGGCAAAACTCAAACGCAGGTTCTATTTTCTCAATATATTAGAAATTCCTTATATATTTCATATTTTAACTGGCCATTCAATACATCATTATTCACCTCCTTTTGTCTTCTTTCTGTATCAGCTATTTCAAAATGTATTGGCATCCGATGAGCCGCAATTTCCAAAAAATGTTAAGATGAACTTGAGTTATGATTGCATCAATCTCTGCAGAAGCCTACTTCGTCGCAACCCAGGTTAAATATTCTTTCTTTTTCTTCTTTTTGTGCTCTGTGCATGAGCGTTGTGGCCATGTTTAAGCTTCCATTACAAGTGTGCTGATGTTGGTGACAGCAATCCACCTAAATATTATGCTTTAGAAATTTTGAAAGAAAGTAAAACTTGTGGGGTGGGCCATCCTGGATGAGTTGCTGATACACGGGAAATATAGGCCTGCATTTGCATGACTATGGCTGTAGGTGAATAGTATAGAACACAAGTATTATCAAGTGAATGCTAAAGAACATTTATACAATTTTTTTCTTTCCTGCAACATTAGTACATGGTCATGCCCCAATACTATCATAAACTCATACATAGGTAGGGCTGCGCACGCGGAAGCATCGACACGGACACGGGTATGGGTGCGGATACGGACATGGATACGGGACACGGTAAATTTGTAAAAAGGACATGGGGACACAACTATATATATATAAACTATGAAAAGAAACAAGAAAAATAATTCAAGCCTATATTTTTCATTATGACTATAAGTTTTCTTGAGTACAAACAAATAAATATATAAAACTTAAGGTAAAACACACAAGAATAAAATTACTATAGTAAAAACAAACAAAATATTAACCCTTTTTAATTGGAGCCGACTTTCATAGACCCAGCTTCATCATTTGCATCAGCTTGAATCGTTACTCCTAGATCTAGTCCGACATGAAAGATATTGAAAAGTTTTATATTCTTGTATCCAAGATATCAAAGTAGTCTACACACATATACATTCTTATTTTTCAACTCCTTACATTGTGCAGAAGTGTCGAACATGTCTAATTTGGGTGGACACTGCACAAGCATGTCGGACACGGCGTCCAACTGAGTATCCGAGTGTCCAAGTGTTCAATATGTGTCGGATACGGACACATCGAGCAAACAGAAGTGTCCGTGCTTCCTAGACGTGCGTGCATGCTTGTGTTTATGTTTTAATGCTTGTTTATTTATTTTAACTATTAGAGACTCGTATCTTCCTCCAATTGGAATATGTTCCATTTCTCTTGAGGTTAGATTTATGCCTTAGAGTTGAACATAATTCCATATAATAAATATATCATTTCACCCCTTTTTTAGACTTCTCCATAGTCTATGAGATTTGGAGAATGTGAACCTGTCATCTAAGGCTTTGGCAAGTCCCTTTCTTGTCATAATTTTTTGAACCAGGAGTTTGGCACTTATTTGGAGTGAGTTGACGTCAGTTCAACAGTCGGTCATAAAACTTAATTAGATCTTTAATGGTGTTTTGCTTCATAGCTGACCCTATTTTGATGGCAAACGGCTTAGATGATGATAATGATGACGGCGACGACAATGACGATTCGTATCCTCCTCCAACATCAACTGCTACTAGTACTACTACTGCACGACTGCTTCAAATACTGCTACCACCCACCACCACTCAACTATGAGAACCTTGAATATTGATATGTCCACAAGTAACATTACAATGAAAACCATTTCATTGGTTCCCTTCTTGTTCTCTATAATTCATTCTATGCTGACTGACTCTTTGCAATATGGTTCTCGGCATGCTTGCTTTAGAAAGGGAAAAAAAGGAGTTTGTTCTCCGTCATCGATCTCTTTCTTTCTCGTTATCGTCTATATAAGTGAAATGCTGAAGAAAATTATCAACTCTTGTATTCATAGAATCATAACTCACTATATGATAGTCCTACTCTTATGTCTCCACTGTTGTGAAATTCAGGCATCAGTGTAGTTATATGTAGCATACAGCTCATGTAGAAGTGGAGAACTGAACCTGCTTTCTGTTCATGTTTACCTTTTTTTTCCTTCCAGTGGAGCGACTAGCATTTGAGGAGTTCTTCAGTCACAAATTCATGGCCCTGCCAAGGTTGAGTTCATGTTCTTTACTTGTTTCAAATTGACAGCTCACACACACACACACAGAGGGGGTCATGCTGTATGGATCAGACCCAATATATCGCTTTGCTGGATGATCGACACTGTCCATCTTGTACTCCATGGTGTAAAACATGGGTGTACTAATATTCACATGCTTTGGAGATTTCCTTGTATTAGATGGTTGCTGACTTAATGGGTTTTCAATAATATAATATTTTACATACCTAGATCAATGAGGAAAAAGTATTCAAATCACATTAAATTTGGCCTACCCATAGTATGGTAGCATTTAATATTTTCTTAGGGCATAACTAAGTTAGCTTGTATATGTAATCTCTTAAGCTGTTTACAGCAAGATCGTACTAGCATAAAATAACATATAGTTTCTTATTATTCATATCAGAGTTTAAACTACAGATAATCTATTTGATACCTGTAATATTTTTCATTACAAAAGAGGCTGATAGCTCTTTTTTTTTCCAACCAGGACAAGTGAAAGTGCTCATGAGTTAACACAAAAAACTGCAAACATTAACTTAGAAAATACGTTTGGTGAATTATCCAACACAGCCGCACTTAGTATGAAGTACGTGGCCAGTTCGCAAGCACTTCTAACGGAAAGTACTCCAAAAGGTAACTAGGCGTGCTCTACGTATGTACTAGTAATTGTAAGCTTATCTTGGAATTAATTGCTTTTTAACGAATTCTTGTAGTTGCTGACTCGTTCGAGTATATTGAACGAGAATATGTTCTTGTTCCTGCACATTCTCCTTCCATGGAGACTTTATCTTCACCATTCAAGATGTCTTTGAGAGAGAATGCAACAGCCAAAATTCCCAGTTGCACACAGAAAAATATTGAAATAGACACTTCAAGCCTCAAGCAAAGTGGCGAGCTTGCCATTAGTACTGTTTGTGGTGCAGAAAGAATGGGAAGCCAGATGTCTGCTTCATCATCAGTATCTCGAGCATCTGCATCAGTTGATGTGGCAGAAACTTCCTCTTTGAATTCTTTGGGTAGGCTCAGGTTTTTATGTCAGTGTGCTAATGCTCTCACGGAATTAGCTCAGGAAAAGGTATTCTTGAATGGCTTGGCTTCTCTAAAAATTCTGGTAGCATTCGCAGTTACGATATCCAGACTCAGTTTTCAATTTTTACTCAATAATCTGCATCAATATCTGAAATTCAATGGAATTTTTTAAGCTTGTCCAATAACATTTTACCTAATTACCACCAGCTTGATGGACGTTTCATAAGCGATAGTAGACTATTCTGCTATGCTGCATTCATTCCATGATTTTGTTGGTTGCAGATATGTTCCAATCTAAACTTGGAATCATGGAATGTGTATAATCATCACCTCGGAACCTTACCTGTCATCATCTGTGTCCCTGTGCATACATAACATATTAATAGTTCCCTATGAAACTATGTGCATTATTAATAGGACTTAGAAAATTTGAAGTATACTGTTTGATGGCTATGATTTTGTTGCAAACCAGCATGTTTAAAGTCCCATGCCTTTGTTTACATTATTCTTCAGGATCCGAGCGATATATCTTGGTTGAGGTTTGTCTACATTGCCCTCTAACCTATGAAGCATGGACATTTCCAATAGGCTGTCTAGTGCGTGTCTGACATGCATTGGACATCAGCACGTGCCCGACATGTATCGGACGCGCGTAAACGTGTCGGACATGCCATATTGGCATTGTATGCATGTTGTATATGTGTTGCATTTGAGTCCAGTAAAATACCATGTTAGCATCATATTTCATGTGGTAAACTTAAAACTTGATTTATGTATAAATTTAGGTAATATTTCTTTCTTTATCATATATACTTCTAGTTAATAACCTGATATTTTTGAATGGCCTTAAAATTTATCTATGATGTCATTATCAACTTGTTAGTTGTTCTAGTAACTTACCACTACTTTTTTCTCCTTCGACTGTACATGTCTTTTATATTTTCTTGAGCAATTAGGTTCATGTAACACACACACACACACGGTTCTAGTTGTCTAGTCCTACATTTTTAGACATAGTTTCCTTGTTAATTCTTAACGATGAAAGTGGAGTATGGTAATGGTTTTATAGGTAATAGTTAATTCATTTGAACGACCCAGACTTGTTTCTGGCAAGCACTCTATCCTTCGAAAATACACTATAATAATTGTTGTATCGCCGTTTCCCTGGGTCCTTTTGTTTAGGGAATTTGCCGTGTTGTTTCCGTGTGTTGTAACCGCATCCTGGGAACATGTCCGCGTCGTGTATAACTATGTTATACTCATGCCTTCTGTTATCAATCTTATTCTATCTTGTTAGCGAAAGTACTTGGGAAAACTTGAACATTTAATAAATCAATATTTTCCATGATTGCAACTTCAAAGAGACCTGGAAGTATGAACCAGTATGGAGCAAAATCCATTTTATGTCCGAAGTTCTCTGGTTCTGATTTCAATTGAGTGAAATTACCTTATCTTCTATTTATAGATATCTAATTGCCTGCTATTCTGAACATTGTCAGCAGGAGTCGGAACCATCTCTCTCTCTCCCTCTCCCTCTCCCCCTCCCCCTCCCCTAAATCCATTTCTAATTCTAGTTTCCCCCATTTTATGAACCAGTATGGAGCAACATCCATTTTATGTCCGAAGTTTTCTGGTTCTGATTTCAATTGAGTGAAATTAACTAATCTTCTATTTACAGATATCTAATTGCCTGCTATTTTGAACATTGCCAGCAGTAGGAGTCTGAACCATCATCCCCCCCCCCCCCTAAATCCATTTCTAATCCTAGTTTCCCCCATTTCACCCACCTCCTATTCCCAAGCGCCAACTTGGAATGGACTATGGTGGAACCGCGGTTGCAACAAAGCATGGACTTTTTTTTGATTTGGATTGTTTTACTGTAACTTCTCAATAGTGAAGGAGTGTGGTAGGGCAGGCATTCCTGACAGAACATCAGCCACATTAGTGACCACTTGAAAGAAAAATAAACATGGTGGGGACATTGCTGTTATTCCGTGTAACCTCAGGGGATTTATGTAATAAACTACTGTCAACTGTTGTAAATGCAGTCAGTCAAAGACATTCCAGTCTTGAAAATCTTCGAGCAGAATAGGAGTTTCCCCCCAGCATATATACTGTTTCAGGAAAAATTTTAGGCTGTGAAAACCATGTTCAAATGTTGAATAATATGGGCTCGGAAGGAGAAAGAAAGACTAAATGGTACTGTGCACAGGAACAGTGCTGAACAACTTAATGTGGCATGGTTTGGATTCTTTAAGTCCTGTTTTAATGGGGATCGGAATTTTGTCACTTTATTACAAGATCAGATGTGATTTGGGTTCGACAGTAAGATTATTTTAGGGGCTTGATATGGATGTATGAATGGGTGGGGAGAAAGTGTTAAATTTGTTTTCATTTATTTTACATAATATTTGGTCTCGAGGCTCTAAACCATAACACACCTACATATCCACGTGTGCAGAGGAAGTTTGATGATATCAAATACAATGGTTTGAAATCTTGTCCGATCCTGATCCGAGATGGCCAATTCCGATCTCGAGTCCCGAGACCGATATCATCCCATACCGAGTAATATTGGGTTTTCCATTTGATTACCAGGGCTTTGATCTTAAATTTATTGATGGTTAGTAGGTTCATTGATGGGCTAATGGCTTCATAATGGTTTAATGGGTTTATTATAAGTTACTATGTTTAATTTGACCCCATTCATACAACTTTGCACACCATCGATTACTAAAGAATTTCACAAATTGTTATAGTTACCTTAGCTGCCTATTTATAAGAATTTTCCTATCAAAAATTCTATTTCTAAAATGACATTAAAATCCAACAGCCGAGATTGCTGAATACTGATTTTGATCCTAGAAGCGACCATCTGATAGTGGTGGTCCAGGTTCTGAGATTTTAAACCTTGATCAATACATTGTTACAGCCAACGTAAAACTGTCACATTCTATGACATGAACCATAATAAGAATATCGTTGGGGCGTCCCCTATTCAGCGACGCGCTACGTTGGATCCCGGGTGTAGTGTTAAGTATGCAAGGGCTTCTAGGTCGTTTTCATAGGATCCGTCTAGCTTCCTGGAACATAGGTTCCCTTACGGGTAGACTAATAGAATTAGTGGAGGTGATGATTAGGAGGAGAGTTGGTATTATGTGTTTGCAAGAAACTAAATGGGTAGGTGAAAAGAGTAGAGTCATAGAGCCTTGGGGTTATAAGCTTTGGTATACGGGTAGAGATAAAAATCGTAATGGGGTAGGCATAATCATAGATAGACGGTTGCTTGAGAATGTAGTTGAGATTAGGAGAAAATGTGATAGAATTTTACTGGTTAAGCTTATTCTAGGTGGAGAGATCCTTAATGTTATTAGAGCTTATGCACCACAGATAGGTCTTGATGACGCTAGTAAGCGTCTATTCTGAGATGATTTAGATGAGATGGTGCAAGGTATACCTAGTGGAGAGAACTTATTTATTGGTGGTGATCTTAATGGACATGTAGGTACTAGTCGTAGTGGATTTGATACTATCCATGGAGGTTTTGGTTTTGGACAAAGTAATGAAGTAGGTGACGCGATTCTAGATTTTGCCTTATCTTATGACTTGATATTACCAAACACCTAGTTTAGGAAAAGAGAGTCCCACCTTATCACTTTTAGGAGCGGATCAAGTGCTAGTCAAATAGACTTTTTTCTGACGAGAAGAATAGATAGAGGTTGTTGTATCGACTGTAAGGTAGTGCCAGGTGAGAGTGTAACCACTCAACATAGACTTTTAGTTCTAGACTTGCGATTTAGAAGAGAACTTAGGAAGATTAGACGTAAGGTAGAGCCTAAAATTAAATGGTGGCAATTGAAAAAAGGTAACCAAAAGGCTTTTATAGATCGTGTAGTCCAAGAAGCGGATTGACAGTCGGAAAATGATTCAGACAGAACATGGAACAAAATGACTAGTTGTATCAAGAAGGTAGTTAGAGATCTACTTGGTGAGTCGAGAGGTGGTGCTCCACCATCTAAGGACACATCATGGTGGAATGAAGAAGTAAAGGCTGCTATTAAAATTAAAAGGGATTCTTATAAAGATTTGAAGAAAAGTAGAGATATTGAGAGATTTGAGAACTATAAAATGGCTAAAAAGGAAGTTAAGAAAGTTGTTCGGAAGCTAAATCTAAGGTCTATAAGGAGGTGTACGAGAAATTAGACACTAAAGAGGCTGAAAATGATATATACCGGATTGCTCGGATGCGGGAAAGGACTAGAGACTTATGTGCGGTGAAGTGTGTCAAAAATGAAAATCAGAAGGTTTTAGTTCGAGATGAGGATATCAAGAAAAAATGGAGAGATTATTTTGACAAATTGTTCAATGAGAGCTTTACTAAGAATTTGGATGGACTTGTCATTCAATCTCAAGATATAAACCGTGATTTCATGCGTAAAATAAGACTACCTGAGGTTAAAGAAGTTTTGAACAGAATGAATTTAAGAAAAGCGGTTGGTCCTGACGGGATTCCTATCGAGATTTGGAGATACTTAGGAGAAATAGGCGTTAAATGGCTGACAGATCTGTTTAATAAGATTTGGCAGATAAAAAAGATGCCAAATGAATGGAGGAAAAGTATCCTTGTACCTATCTACAAGAACAAGGGTGGCATTCAAAGTTGCTCAAACTACCGTGGAATAAAACTTATGTGTCACACCATGAA
This sequence comes from Agapanthus africanus, assembly GCA_030015575.1. Taxonomy (NCBI): domain Eukaryota; kingdom Viridiplantae; phylum Streptophyta; class Magnoliopsida; order Asparagales; family Amaryllidaceae; genus Agapanthus; species Agapanthus africanus. Next base: position 940,387,676 of record CM057338.1, on the reverse strand, counting down.
ACTTTGGGAGAGAGTGATTGAACACAGGCTAAAGAAGGATATTAAGATAACAGAGAACCAGTTTGGGTTCATGCCTGGACGATCGATGACAGAGGCTATTCATTTGTTTCGTCAACTTGTCGAGCGTTTTCGAGAGAGGAGAAAAGATTTGCATATGATATTTATTGATTTAGAAAAAGCGTACGACAAGGTACCTAGAGAGGTATTATGGGGGACAATGATGAAGAAGGGGGTCCCCGTCAAGTATATTGACATAATCAAGGATATGTACGATGGAGTAATGGCAAATGTCAGAACCTGCGGCGGCTTAACGAGTGATTTTCCGATTACAATTGGTTTACATCAAGGATCTGCATTAAGTCCATTCCTGTTTACCATCGTGATGGATGGACTTACTAGAACTATCCAAGATGAGGTACCTTGGTGGATGCTATTCGCTGATGATATTGTTCTAGTAAATGAGACGAAAGCAGGGGTTAATGCCAAATTGGAATTATGGAGGCAAACATTGGAATCTCGGGGATTCAGATTGAGCAGGTCCAAGATAGCATATATGCATTGCAAATTTAGTAACCAGAGAAGTCAAAACCATATTGGTATAACATTGGAAGGGCAAGAGATATCACCGAGCGACCAGTTTAAATATCTAGGTTCCATCATCCAAAAGAATGGGGAGATCGATAGTGATGTTAATCAAAGGATCCAAGCTGGTTGGTTGAAATGGAGGAGTACAGCAGGGATTTTGTGTGATCGTAACTTTCCGTTAAAATTGAAAGGGAAGTTTTATCGGAACGCTATTCGGCTTGCCTTATTATATGGTACAGAATGCTGGGCTCCTAAGAAGCATCATACACAGAAGATGCACGTAGCGGAGATGCGCATACTTCGTTGGATGTGCGGTAATATTAGAAAAGATAAGGTGCGAAATGAGGATATTCGTGCAAAAGTTGGTGTAGCACATGTGTAGGAGAAGATGCGGGAAAACCGGCTAAGATGGTTTGGTCATGTGCGACGCAGACCTATGGAAGCACCGGTTCGACGAATAGATAATCTAGATATGGGCAATGGCAAAAAGGCAAAAGGAAGACCGAAGAAAACATGGATGGAGGTGATACGAAACGATATGGGTGCCAAAGGACTCGATGAAAGTATATTGTTCGATAGGAGTGAGTGGAGGCGGAGGATTCATGTGCTAGACCCGGCGTGATTCTCATGTTGGTTCATGTAGCCTACCCCATATGCTTGGGATAAAAGGCTCAGTTGTTGTTGTTGTTGTTGTTGTTGTGATCAATACATTGTTATTATTGCACCACAACACCAATTTTCCTTCTGTATGAACAAGTTTCTGAGTTTCACTGCAGATTTTTGCAAATGATAATTTAGGCTTAAATTCTTGCTGCCTTTGTTTACTTCAGTCAAGGAGGGGGAAAAACTACACCATCCTTCTCACTGCTAAATTTACATTTTATAATATCAGTCGTCATTATCTAGGTCATAACCGGATTGGTGATGAGTGATATACTGATTTTGTGTTCATGTTTTTTTAAACACTTTTAGATTTCTTGTGTCTGAAGTAGAACATGGTGTGATACTTTATCTGATAAACTTTCCCAGTATGAATCTAATTGTGAATTTATTATAGGCTTGTTGATTAATTTGTTGGAATGCAGTCATGCATCCGAATCAGAGCATTTTGGCAGCGTTTTCTTTTCTGCATTATCCTAAACGATATAATACATACATATTTCAATATGCCAACCTTCAGCGTGCAACATAAGTTGCGTGTACATTTTAGTTTTCTAGTATTTTTATAAAGCCTTTCCCCTAATTCAAAATCTGTGTTTTAGGAATTTGGCATCAATATGAGAGCTGGTCACATATTTTGTGTTAACTTTATATGGAGCCTTTTCAACATGTAGTTGTGCTCCATGACCGACCTTGTTTGGATTGGGAAAAGTCTCAGACAGCGATGAAGACTGCGGTGATTTATTAGGGAGTTGTCAAACTTATGTGCAGGCTTGTTAGAAATACATAAGATAAAGGAGCACTGAAATAATTTCTAATTAGAAGATGATATGTTTTACATGTGCACTTGCCATTACCCTATATTATCAGATGGTCCAAGCAACTCTACGCTTTAAATGGTTTTTTATGGAAATGCTTTTCACATGTTTCTTCTTAATCTTCGAATGTCGATTTTATACTTTATTGTGGTTGCTTCCTAACACTAAATGGGCCTGTTCATAAAAAAGACATAAATTGTGGTATCTCATGCAGACGGTACTTTCTTTTTCCTCCTTTTTTTACCTCATCATTTTTTGCAATATAAACGGCATTTTTTCAGGAGACATTTCATTTTTAGTCATGTATATTGGTGCAAATTGTCACTAATTATATTTTGGAAACCGTTCAACCCACTAATTGACTATTGAATGCTTACAGCTTAATGCTGGACTTCATCTGGATTGCTTTTCAGTTGAACTCGTCATTTTAGCTCTATGGAAAGAAGCTCTCCGAGCATGCAACTTGTGGATTTCCTCCACAATTGTTGCGGACCCACGCAATAGATCCTCTGCTAGTGGCTCATCTCATCAAAAAGACGAGCAATTGCATCCTAAATTTGAGGCTGTAGACTTTATGAGCCCCGTTTCTGTATGCTCATGGGTGGAACAAGGGTTTATCCTCGCATATGACAGAGCAGAAAAAGTATCTAATGATATCCGAGACACTGATGGTTTGCCTCTGATCAATTAATTTTCACTGCTTTTCGATGACGTTGACTAGTTTCACTTCATACAAACTACTATTTTTCGTAGGTAATCTGGAGATGCCGGATGCTATGGAGATAATATTTCAAGCTGCTCTAAGTGCTGGAAAAACTGGTGCTGTAAGTATAATTGTTGTCCTTGTGTTGTTTGCTAATAGCTATGACACTTGAAGCCTTGTGTTTTACTGGGAACAGTGGTCCATTGGGTTTTCTATAATTTACAGTGATTGATCCGAGTGTGGGATATAAGTAATCGTCGTTAAAACTATCTCGTCAAAAAGACGAGCAATTGCATCCGAAACTATCTCGTCAAAAAGACAAAGTAACACGATTTTCAAAGATCTTATAGGGCAAACCCCAACTTGGGGTTAGGGATTAGGAATTAAATACTATATTGTAGAAATCAAACTATGGGCATTTTGCAAACACTAAGAAGAGATTATAGAGTGCCGTGTAAAATTGGATGAGGACAAAGAATAAGATGAAGGGGGATGCGTAGAATTGATATTTTAAAAGTTGCAATATCGTAACTATGGAGACCCAATTGGTTTCAGGTGACCATCAAGTACACAATATGGAGGGATTTATTTGCTGTATAGAAACAGAGTTTTTAAAAATAAATAAATTATAAGAGTAGTTAATTCTAATAAAAAACCATGCATAAGAGGAAAATGCTATTAATGAAAATTTAGTTAGATTCATATGATAAGTATCTTTTCTTACATCAATCGCTTCGTATGTTTCCCCTTCCCTAATGATCAGTCTGCTTGTTTTGCAGGTGGATGAGCTAATGAACAAAAATAAATGGGTAGAGTCATACTTCAAAGCAATTACTTTACTTTCCTTTATATTGACCGAAGCACATTCTCTTTCGCTTAGCCCCCCATTTTCTCTCTCCTCCTCGGATCAACAACATATTCACAAATACATTATGAGGTTAAAAGCTCATGTGAATCAGTCGCATGTGAAACAACCGCAAGGTTCTCTTGGAAAGTAATTATATGCTCTCTAGGAAAGTAATTATATGCTACGGTAAATATATTTTTTGCAATTTTGTTCTCAAGGAGCGTAACCGCAGTTTTTAGTATTTCTTACAAGTTATAGTTATGAGAAAAGCACACTTAATCGGCAAGTTTATTTTTTTCCGTTTCCTTTTTTGGTGTCACGTACTGTGTGCTTCCTGAATATTTTGTTTTCAGGATATTCCTTTAAATAATCTCTTCTAACTTTAACGACGCCTTGTAAATAAAAAATAGAATTGTATTATATGTACATATCACTCTTTATAAAGCAATAGGTTTATGGGCTACTTCTGCTTTGGCTGCTGTTTACTACTTGCTGAGCTGATAATCAATGTAAACAAGCATGAATACCTTAATTTAATTACTAATGTTTTGTCTGCTGGTGATTATTTCTGAGATTATTTTCATGTTGGTCCAAATTTCTCCCCCCCCCCCCCCCCCCCCCCCCAGTTTTGTGACAGTAGTGTTCATTGGCTTCAGTTTTTATAATCGAAGTTTGTGCATGATTTACAATTTTGGCCAATCTTTGGTAGGAGTTGTTGACCATAGGATGATTTTCTTCCTTGGGTGTTAAAGGGGTGTAACCTAACTCTGATTTTATCCTGACTTCTCCTTTTTGGTTTATTCCCAGAAACTATCAAAAACTTAAAAAACTTAGAGGCTGTGACAATTAACTATCAATTTCTTAGAAAATTACAGCAAACTATCCAAGTGTACAGATATACTTAAACTTTCTTGAACTAGTTTGGTAGTCTATTGAAAATTTAGTAAACAAGTTTGGAAATTTAGTAAACAATTTTGGTAGTTTATTGAATATTTTCCAAAAAAAGTTCGGTAGTTTATAGAATTTATTAAACAAGTTTGGTATTTTATTGTTTATTAATTTTACAAGTTTTCATACACTTGGTAGTTTTATGTAATTTTCACAGAATTTGGTGGTTACCTGTAACAATCTCTAAGCGTGATAGTCCCACATAGTTTTAGAATCCAAAATTTGTATATGAAATGACTGTCATTTTGATAAAAAAAATTCTATTCAAAATTCTAATCATTTGATTTAAAAATCCATATGCAACTTAGAACAATACATTTAATAGTGGATGTTAGCCGTTACTCAACTTATAAAGAATCAACGGAAGCCAATCGATGGTGGAGGATGAGTGCTAGCGGCGGAGGATGAGCGCTAGCAGCGGATGCGACTGTCGACCCGCGATGAGAATAGTCGGCCGGAAGCGGCGATCGCCAGTGGTGACAGGTGGCAGTCGGCGGCGGCGGCGATGAACGAAGACAGCGGTGGTCGGCGGCGATGGTGGTGACAAACGGAAACAGCAGGGATCGGCGGCGGTGAAAAATGGGGACGGGAGGGGTCGGCGGCGGCGGCGGCAGCGATGGTGGCAAGGATCAGCGGTCGTCGATGGGCGGAGGTCGGCTGCGGCGACAATGGTGGCGACGAACGGGGACGGCGGTGATCAGCTGTCGGCGACGGGAAGTGACGGTGATGGTGGCGACCAACAGAGACGGCGACGGGGGACGGCCGACGGCGACAGGAGTCGACCGATGATGCCGGCGGCGGCCGGCGGCGATGGTGGCGACAAATGGGGACAGCAGGGTCGGTGATGGTGGCAACGATCAGCGGTAGTTGACGGGCGGAGGTTGACTGCAGCGGTGATGGTGGTGACGAACGGGGACGACAGTGATCAGTTGTCACGTCCCGCTTCCTAAAATATGGGATACGAGGGATGACTAGGCCAGCTATGCTCCTACGATCAGGGAATAATCCCGCCGTACTCACATTTCGGCTTCTAGCATTACATGGTAGTCAATAAACAGTGCTTGAGTAAAGGAAAAATCATAGTTCACCGCTTTATTACATTGCAATTTAAAAGAGTTCGAGGTACATTTATTTCACAGAATAACAACTAACCAATAAAACAATGTTGAAATCAAAGAAAGTAGCGCTGGTGGTGCAGTCTAGATCTCCGCAATCTTGAAGGATAAGTCCTGCTCCTAGGCTGGATCCGCTTCGTCCTCTGAGCATGCACACTCAGGTCGTCAGGCCGACACATATAGCAATAAATATGTATAATAGGCGTGCAGTATTATTAAACATGGGGAGTGCAATGAGTTGCAGAACATGTATATAATAATATCAACTGAATATGAATAGTGCACTATGAGTAACATGTCGGTGAACTAAGCAATGTATATGTCACTACTTAACGGTCATTAAGTCCATGAAATCAATTAGTGGAGAGGATACTTGTGTTTAACAAGGGTCTCGTGCATGTCTGAGACTACGGTCCACTGTGCCCGGGACATAACCCTGTCAGCCGTGCCGCTAGGCCAATGACCTAAAGTATGTATGTATATATATATCACTGATAGCGAATGATCATCCTCTAAATCACTGTATCTCGGTAAATACGAGTTCAATTCCATCTTGATTTCCCCATTCCCCAGGTTATGGTATGTATTCATGAATTAGATAGGTTGTGGACAATACGTATCACTGTCGTTTTCAATCACTTTTTCCACTTATCAATATCACTGTCGTATTTGCCATAACCCAATCACTAATCATTAATATATCGACAATGCAAATGATTCACTATGCGGCAGGTATAACTCAAGCATGGAAAATATGTAGAAATGCACTGAATAGGTATTCATTATACCATAACGACTAATGCCATATAACTTGCAAAATTCACGGTAAATCATACGCTTAGAATTGACCAAAAGAATATAAAGGGCGTATGAAGCACACTGGATTATCTAAACATAAAAATTTATTTTAGGTCAAACGGAGTTCAGATTAGGGAGTTATCATCATTTAAAGGCAGCGATCGATTTCTGGAATTCCAGTTTCAGAACTGGAAGCCCAACTTCGCGCGCATTTTATCAGTAATTAAGTTCAGATTCAGCTTTTGCCCTAGTTGAATAAAATTTAGTTCAGCCAGTTAAGTTTCCAACGCACCAAACGGATTATCAATCGCACCTCTACATCAGAAGTTATGTTCAGATTAAAGTGACAATGTAATGAACATTTCTGCAGAAACTGCAGAACGCACTGACATTCTAAAATACAATTTAAATACCAAATGGCCGTAAAAATGCACGAGATCGATTTCAGGTATTAGCTAATTAAGTTATCTACGCCACCATATAGGGCTTCGTGCATTTTCAGTTTTAAGCAGGTGTGTACAGGTGCTTAGAATTCAGTTTCCCCATAGATTGCTACCCCGGACCGCAGTCCAGAATTGCATCCCCAGTCAAATTTCGTTGCCGTAATCTATCGATTTCAAAATATAAACTACATATGGTTCTATATTATCGAGTCGGCTTCGATATGAGCCGTAGAACGTTATGTTCCAACCCGTATTTAATTTTACAATGATTTTAGTGGGTTAACCTGCGCGGTAAACTTCAGTTTTAGCGTCGTCTTTAGGGGCGATGTTACAGAATTATAAGCATGATACATTTAACATAAATCCTCACACTCCGATCATCAACCAGTAAGGGGTTTGCCGACCATAAATTTCAGTAATTTAAGATAGGGTTTTCTTTCAAACATCTCGTCGAACATATGGGTTAAGCTAGTTGTTATACGGTGAAAATGTAATTGATGTTGTTACGGGTCAGTAAATTCCTAGTCGGTTCCATTCAATATAATCAACTAAGAGGGTTCGCTAAAATAATCGAATTACGATTTTATCGATGTATACGTGCGCGCGTGTGTATATATGTATAGCATATACTTCGCATTGTGTAAGTTCATTCTTTCCCAATTGAAAATTATTACTTAGCATGCATAGCAAGTGATTAGCGTTCACTTGCCTATTATGACGGCTCCACGACGACGGTTGCACGGACTCGGACACGGCACGATCACGCCACGAGGCTTGGCACAACGTGACTCGGGAACCTGGCGGCGGCTGTGGGTGCAGGGAAGCTCGGGGCTGCAGGGGTTGATCGGTCTCTGTCGGCGAGGTGTTGGTGGCCCAGCGAACGTCAGCGAGGCGATGTGGCTGCGACGGCGGTAAGTTTGCAGGCGTGGGTTCTCGTGATGAAGGGAAGCTGGTGCGGCGATGGTTCCTCGACGGTGAGGGATCGAGAGGGGAAAGGAGCTCGGGTGTGGTGGCTGTCGGCAGTGAGCAGGGGAGGGAAGGAGACGGGGATCGAGCTCGTTGGCAGGGTCGTGCTGGTGGTAGCCGCGGTGATGGTCCGAGCTCGGTGGGAAGTTCGGCGGCGGTTCAGGATGGCGCCGGTGGGGGTTGTTGGGAGTGGCAGTGGGTGTTGGCGAGGAGATGTTAGAGGTAGCGAAAGAGAGCGGGAGAGTGAGAAAAACCGAGAAGGAGTGAGGGAGAGGGGTGAAGTAGTGACGAGGGAGTCGTGGCCGTTGGAGTCGAGGACGTGGAGAGAATGGGTGCGCCGTTGGGGAGTGAGCGGGTCAAGTGGCGGCTGGCGCGAGGAAGTTGCGAGCAGGCGTGGTCGTCGTGGCGAGCGCGAGAAGCGGGCGTGGGTGCGAGAGAAACGGGGCGTTGGAGGTGACGCGATGGAGCGGCGGGAAAACGAAGACGAGGGGGAGAAGAGGGAAAGCGGGTCGGGTCGGCATGGGTCGGGTCGGGTGTAACGGTAGAGTAGGATTTGGGTTTAGTTTTAGGATTAATTAAATAAAATAATAAAACATGTATAAAAATGAAATAAATTTGGAATAAAATCTGAAAAAATATGGAAAATTTTATTCGGAACTGGGGATTTACATCATACCCTCCTTACAAAAATTTCGTCATCGAAATTAAAACAAAACAACGGGACAACACACTATACAAATAAATGTGGAAAACGTGCACGGATGTCCTCCTCGTGTTCCCAAGTAGACTCCCCTGGAGAACAACCACCCCAGGAAACACGAACCAGGGGAATGACCCTGTTCTTCAGCATTTTATCCCGACGATCGAGAATGGTGGTAGGCTGCTCCTCATAGGACAGATCAGTGCCCAAAGTTAACTCCGAATGATCCAGAATATTCTTGTCGTCCCGAACATAGCGCTTCAACTGAGAAACATGAAAGGTGTTGTGCACACCAGCTAACGATGGAGGTAAGGCAAGTCGATAGGCCACCTCTCCCACTCGCTCTAGCACCTCAAAAGGTCCGATGAATCGGGAACCGAGTTTCCCGTGACCTCCAAACCTGATAACACCGCGGGTAGGAGAAATCTTCAGAAACACGTGATCTCCGACCTCGAATTCTAGCGCTCTCCTGCTAGCATCCGCCCAACTCTTCTGTCGGTCTTGAGCCGTCTTAATGCGCTGCCTGATCATCTGTATTTTGTCTACCGTCTGAACAATAAGTTCGGGTCCCAATAATCTTCGCTCTCCCATGTCATCCCAACAAACAGGGGATCGACATTTCCGCCCGTAAAGTGCTTCGAATGGAGCCATCTGGATGCTAGCTTGAAAACTGTTGTTATAAGAAAACTCCACTAGATGAAGGTGATCCTCCCAAGATCCCTGGAAGTCTAGCATGCAAGCCCTCAACATGTCCTCGAGCGTCTGAATAGTACGCTCGGACTGTCCGTCCGTCTGGGGATGATAAGCCATGCTGAACTTGAGACGTGTACCCAGACTCTCCTGTAAGCTCTTCCAAAAGTGTGAAACAAATCCGGTGTCTCGATCCGACACTATACTGATTGGAACCCCGTGTAGTCGCACCACCTCCTGCATGTATTTCTCCGTAAGAGACTCTGTCGACTGTCCTACACGGAAGGGTATGAAGTGTGCAGCTTTCGTAAGACGGTCGACGATAACCCAAACCGCGTTGTTTCCCCTTGGGCTCCATGGTAAGGCAGTCACGAAATCCATAGTGATGTGCTCCTACTTCCACTCGGGTATCGGAAGCGGTTGCAACAGTCCAGCTGTCCTCTGGTGCTCTGCTTTTACTTGCTGGCATACCAAACATCTGGATACGAACCGTGCAATCTCTCGCTTCATCCCGTTCCACCAAAAGTGTTGTTTTAGATCTCGATACATTTTCGTGCCTCCCGGATGCACAGAATAAGCCGAACTATGAGTCTCAGCTAATACCTCTTCTCAAACATCTCCCTTGGGAACGCAGAGCCTGCTACCGAATCTTAGAGAACCATCCTGATGTATGAGTAAGTCCGTCCTCAGCCCGGCTTCCACCTGCTCTCTGAACTTTTGTAATCGAGGATCATCAGCCTGCGCCGCCTTAATATGATCGATCAGAGAAGATTGCACCTGTAACTGCCAGAATTGCCTGATTGCACTCGGCGTAACAACCTCCAGTTCGAGCTTCTGAAAATCCTCAATGATGCTCTTCTGACTGGTCAACATCATGACCGCTGTCTTGCGACTGAGAGCGTCTGGTACGACATTTACCTTCCCCGGATGGTACTGCAAGTCCAAGTCGTAGTCCGCCATTAATTCTAGCCACCGGCGTTGCCTCATATTCAGTTCTCTCTGAGTGAACACGTACTTCAGACTCTTGTGATTCGTGTACACTTCTACCTTTTCGCCCAAAAAGTAATGTTTCCAGATCTTCAGTGCGAAAACCACTGCAGCTAACTCCAAGTCGTGCGTTGGGTAGTTCCTCTCGTGATTCTTCAGCTGGCGTGAGGCATAAGCAACTACCCGACCGTGCTGCTTCAGGACGCAGCCTAAGCCTTCCCCCGAAGCATCGCTATGTACCACCAACCCACCTGAATTATCTGGCATTGTGAGAATAGGTGCCGTGGTCAACTTCTGCTTTAGTACCTCAAAAGCCCGAGTACACCCCTCCGTCCATACGCACGGTACTTCCTTCCGTGTCAGCTTCGTCAAGGCTTCAGCGACTCGTGCAAAGTCCTGAACAAACCGCCGATAATATCCTGCCAATCCCAGGAAGCTTCTGATCTTGGCTACCGATTTCGGAGTTGGCCAATCTCTAATGGATTCTATCTTCGCTGGGTCTACTGAGATGCCTTTGCCCGAAACAACGTGTCCCAAGAACTGCACTTTGTCGAGCCAGAACTCGCACTTGCTCAATTTTGCATATAGCTTCTCTCCCTGAAGAATTTGTAATACTGTCCGCAGGTGTTCAGCATGCTCCTCCTGGGTCTTAGAGTAGACTAGAATGTCGTCGATGAATACAACGATAAACGTGTCCAAGTACTTCGCAAATACTCTATTCATCAGGTCTATAAATATAGCTGGAGCATTGGTAACACCGAACGGCATCACAAGAAACTCATAATGCCCGTACCGTGTCCTGAAAGCTGTCTTGCATACATCTTCGGCCGTTACTCTGATCTGGTGATAGCCCGAACTAAGATCCAGCTTCGAAAATACTTTGGCCCTACCCAACTGATCAAATAAGTCGTCGATACATGGAATGGGGTATATGTTCTTTATCGTAACCCTGTTCAGCTCCCGGTAATTTATACACATCCGTAGCGATCCGTCCTTTTTCTTCACCAACAAGACTGGTGCACCCCACGGCGAAGCGCTTGGGCGAATAAATCCCTTCTCCAGAAGTTCTCCAATTTGTTTCTTTAATTCTGCCAACTCAACTGGCGCCATCCTATAAAGAGCTTTGGAAACTGGCGCCGTTCCTGGAATCAAGTCAATAGAGAATCCCAAGACGCGGGGAGGTGGTAGACCTGGTAAATCTTCATGGAACACATCAAGAAAATCCCGAACGATCTCTGGGGCTGGACTCTCATCAATCTCCATGGCTGTCAACGCTTTTGGCTTGGCTCTAAACTTGGCTGGCTCCAAAGACTCGCTCCCGCCTTCGAAAACAAATTCAGGGTGATTGGGAATGCGGAAAGTCACCTTCCTTGCTCGGCAATCAATAATTGCATGGAATGTACTCATCCAATCCATCCCGAGAATCGCATCATAACTGCCAGTTCCGATTAAAAGGAAATTCACATAGAATTCCCTGCCACATACTACCACCGGACATAAGCTACACTCTTGATCGGACATAATAATACCATTACCCGTATGTATCTCCCAACCCTTGGTTAACGGCTCGTGAGGTATAGAGTGTGTGTAGACAAACCGTGCGGAAATAAAACAATGTGAAGCACTCGAATCGAAAAGAACTCTAGCTGGTATAGAATATACGAGGATGGTATATGTAACCACATCTCCAGAAGCCTCTGCCTGCTCGGCGGATAAGGTGAAAGACCGTCCCTGATTCCGACCTGAAATAGTCTGCTTCTGATCGAAGGACCGCTGCTGGGGCACCCGAGGTGGACCCCTCTGAGCTAATGTGCCATACGACGGTTGTTGTTGCTCGAACCTTCCATGTAGCTCAGATCTCTGTGGACACCCGTTGATCCTGTGCTCGCTGGATCCGCAAATCAGGCACCGCCCTTTAGCTCTGCGGCAATCTCTTTGCATGTGTCCTGGCCTCTGACAGTAATCGCAAAATAGGGCCCTTCGCTGCGGCTGCTGAGGTGAGAAGGTACGCTTCATTTGTGTGACACCTGGCCTGTGAACTGGGATGGCTCCACGGGGCGGAATGGTAGACCGTGCCGGAACTACGTGAGGTCTTCTGTCCATTGATCGTTGGCCCTTGGCCTTCTCTGCTAGTCTTTCCTGTACTCGGGTAGCGTTCAAAACATGGGCGAAGGTTGGTAGGTCGAGAGACGCGATGAGTTGTTGCAGTTCAATATCGAGCCCATGCTGGAAACGTCTTGCCCTGGCGGATTTGGTGGCCACCATGTACGGTGCGAAGCGACTCAGCTGATTGAACTCTGCGGCGTAGACATCCACTGAGCGTCCATTTTGCTTCAACATAATAAACTTTTCCTCCATCTCGGCCTTGATAGTAGCTGGAAAGTAATGATCCAGGAAGCACGTGGAGAACTTGTCCCATCCAATAGGTTTCCCTAGCCGGCTCTTCTCTATGGACTACCATATGCGGGCCTCGTCTTCTAGTTGAATCTTCACCATGTTCACTCTGTCGTCGTCGGGAATTCGAGCGGCGGTCATGAGGTTCTCTACGTTGATAAGCCATTGTTTGGCCTCAAGTGGACTTGCTGATCCCGTGAACACTGCTGGATGAAGTCTCCTGAAATCTGAAACGGTACCAACCCTAGCCTGTGTGATCGGTACGAGTGCGCCCTCAGGGGCGGCGGGAACAGTCGTAGATCTCTCCAGGGCGGTAATTGCGGTCTCCTATACCGCCTTCAATCCCTCGGCCAGAAGATCGGTCTTTCTCTCTTGAGCTTGGGCCAAGGTCATCAGTGTGCTAAGAATCTTCTCGGTATGATCGTGATGACCGGCACCTGAGGAGTTGCCTGAGGAGTCCATATTCCTAAAAGATCAAAAGAAATCAGATTCAAGGAAGGTTTCACAATGATTCAACGATGATTAGGAAGTGAGGAAGAATGCAATAAAGCATACGCTAAGGGTGTAACTCAATCTAGAGGTCCCTTCACGGAACTGTAATTTCATCCAAAACCTGGCTCTGATACCAACAAAACCATGTCACGCCCCGCTTCCCAAAATACGGGATACGAGGGATGACTAGGCCAGCCATGCTCCTACGATCAGGGAATAATCCCGCTGTAGTCACACTTCGGCTTCTAGCATTACATGTTAGTCAATAAACAGTGCTTGAGTAAAGGAAAAATCATAGTTCACCACTTTATTACATTGCAATTTAAAAAAGTTCGAGATACATTTATTTCACAGAATAACAACTAACCAATAAAACAATGCTGAAATCAAAGAAAGTAGCGCTGGTGGTGCAGTCTAGATCTCCGCAATCTCGAAGGATAAGTCCTGCTCCAAGGCTGGATCCGCTTCGTCCTCTGAGCATGCACACTTAGGTCGTCAGGACGACACATATAGCAATAAATATGTATAATAGGCGTGCAGTATTATTAAACATGGGGAGTGCAATGAGTTGCAGAACATGTATATAATAACATCAACTGAATATGAATAGTGCACTATGAGTAACATGTCGGTGAACTAAGCAATGTATATGTCACTACTTAACGGTCATTAAGTCCATGAAATCAATTGGTGGAGAGGATACTCGTGTTTAACAAGGGTCTCGTGCATGCCCGAGACTACGGTCCACTGTGCCCGGGACATAACCCTGTCAGCCGTGCCGCCAGGCCAACGACCTAAAGCATGTATGTGTGTGTGTGTGTGTGTGTGTGTATATCACTGATAGCGAATGATCATTCTTTAAATCACTGTACCTCGCTAAATACGAGTTCAATTCCACCTTGATTTCCTCATTCCCCAGGTTATGGTATGTATTCATGAATTAGATAGGTTGTGGACAATACGTATCACTGTCGTTTTCAATCACTTTTTCCACTTATCAATATCACTGTCGTATTTGCCACAACCCAATCACTAATCATTAATATATCGACAATACAAATGATTCACTATGCGGCAGGTATAACTCAAGCATGGAAAATATGTAGAAATGCATTGAATAGGTATTCATTATACCATAACGACTAATGCCATATAACTTGCAAAATTCACGGTAAATCATACGCTTAGAATTGTCCAAAAGAATATAAAGGGCATATGAAGCACACTGGATTATCTAAACATAAAAATTTATTTTAGGTCAAACGGAGTTCAGATTAGGGAGTTATTATCATTTAAAGGCAGCGATCGATTTCTGGAATTCCAGTTTCAGAACTGGAAGCCCAATTTCGCGCGCATTTTATCAGTAATTAAGTTCAGATTCAGCTTTTTCCCTAGTTGAATAAAATTTAGTTCAGCCAGTTAAGTTTCCAACGCACCAAACGGATTATCAATCGCATCTCTACATCAGAAGTTATGTTTAGATTAAAGTGACGTTGTAATGAACATTTCTGCAGAAACTGCAGAACACACTGACATTCTAAAATACAATTTAAATACCAAACGGCCGTAAAAATGCATGAGACCGATTTCAGGTGTTAGCTAATTAAGTTATCTACGCCACCATATAGGGTTTCGCGCATTTTCAGTTTTAAGCAGGTGTGTACAGGTGCTTAGAATTCAGTTCCCCCCATAGATTGCTACCCCGGACCGCAGTCCAGAATTGCATCCCCAGTCAAATTTCGTTGCCGTAATATATCGATTTCAAAATATAAACTACATATGGTTCTATATTATCGAGTCGGCTTCGATATGAGCCGTAGAACGTTATGTTCCAACCCGTATTTAATTTTACAATGATTTTAGTGGGTTAACCCGCGCGGTAAACTTTAGTTTTAGTGTCGTCTTTAGGGGTGATGTTACAGAATTATAAGCATGATACATTTAACATAAATCCTCACACTCCGATCATTAACCAGTAAGGGGTTTGCCGACCATAAATTTCAGTAATTTAAGATAGGGTTTTCTCTCAAGCATCTCGTCGAACACATGGGTTACGTATGAATATCAGTTAAACATCGGAGCCGGTCAATTGATCAAGTTAGTTGTTATATGGTGAAAATGTAATTGATGTTGTTACGGGTCAGTAAATTCCTAGTCGGTTCCATTCAATATAATCAACTAAGAGGGTTCGCTAAAATAATCGAATTACGATTTTATCGATGTATACGTGCATGCGTGTGTGTATATATGTATAGCATATACTTCGCATTCTGTAAGTTCATTTTTTCCCAATTGAAAATTATTACTTAGCATGCATAGCAAGTGATTAGCGTTCACTTGCCTATTATGACGGCTCCACGACGACGGTCGCACGGACTCGGACACGGCACGATCACGCCACGAGGCTTGGCACAGCGTGACTCGGGAACTTGGCTGCGGCTGTGGGTGCAGGGAAGCTCGGGGGCTGCAGGGGTTGATCGGTCTCTGTCGGCGAGGTGTTGGTGGCCCAGCGGACGTCAGCGAGGCGATGTGGCTGCGACGGCGGTGAGTTTGCAGGCGTGGGTTCTTGTGACGAGGGGAAGCTGGTGCGGCGATGGTTCCTCGACGGTGAGGGATCGAGAGGGGAAAGGAGCTCGGGTGTGGTGGCTGTCGGCAGTGAGCAAGAGAGGGAAGGAGACGGGGATCGAGCTCGTCGGCGGGGTCGTGCTGTTGGTAGCCGCGGTGATGGTCCGAGCTCGATGGGGAGTTCGGCGGCGGTTCAGGATGGCGCCGGTGGGGGTTGTTGGGAGTGGCAGTGGGTGGTGGCGAGGAGATTCCAGTCGTAAAAGTTGTAAAAGTTGCAAAAGTTGTAAAACTATCAGTTCTCATACATCTTGTCCTGCAGGGCCGAGTCCTACTGAAGGAGCGGCGGCGACCGTCGAGCCTGAGGGGACGGTAGAGAAGGTAGCAGCTGATCCCGAAGCGACCGTAGGCGGTGCAGCCGTAGTCGCCGGGCCTGAGCTAGTGGCTGACGAGACAGTCACGACTACTATGCCCGAGACGGCCACCACTGCCAAGCGCGAGGTAGCGGTAGATGAGACGGCTGCTACAACCGAGCTTAGGGCAGCAGCGGATGGGGCGGCTGCGATCGATGAACCTATGGCAGCGGTGGACGAGACGGCCGTGACCGCTGAGCCTGAGGGGGTAGCGGGTGAGACGGGCATGATTGCCGAGGACGAGCCGGCCGCTCTTTCTCAAGAGTCGGGCACCGCTCCGATCATTGCTCTCCCTGCCTACGGTCCTTCGCCGTCTCCTGGCCTTGCGAGCACGACGACGGCTCCCGTAGAGTCTGGCGATGAGGCAACGGGAGGTGAACCCATGCCGATGGAGGAGGGAGACACCGCCGTTTCGGCTGGCGACTCATCAGGTAAATTTTGGGTTACCGTCCTTTTTATTCTGCAATCCTTCCTGACAGGGCTTATCTTGTTTCTAACGCAGATGCGGCTAGTGCTGATGCCCCTTTACTCGAGGGAGCGCCGTCAGTTACCGCCCTGACGGTGGCCACATCTCTACCCTCTCTCGTACCGTCGCAAATGCTGGAAGGTATGGATTTGTGACTTATCAGTCTTATCTTGGCTACATAATTTATGTACTGATATTGTACTATTGCGTCCTTGTAGGAATGCTTTTTGATCACCTGTACCAGGTGCTGCACCCACACTTCTCCTTCCCGTCGGAGCTTGCTTCTTCCAGTGGCGCTGGTGAGTATAGTTTTCAATTAGTGCCCTTTCTTTTTTCAAAAAGGGGATTATTTCTGATTCTTCCTTGCCCTGATTGCAGTGCTACAGATCGAAGGAGGAGATGTAAGATCAGTTGCGCCACTGGTCCTCCCGGCTTTGCCACCTGCTGCAGCTGGTATAGTAGATTCCGTCATTGATGACCTTTCTATATTTCTTGAACCATCATTTGATTGTGCTTTGTTTTGCAGCTGTCGTTCCGATTCCGGCCCCTTTCGAGTCTCGCATTATGATGCCGGCAGGCCCATTCTCCAGACATCCATCCTCAAAGGGTGCTGCGATGAGTCTGAGTATGCTGAGCGGATGCGTCGAGGAGCTTGACGCAGAAGCTCCCACATCTGCCGCAGATTTCCCTGCCGAGGTTAATCCGATGCTGGCGACGCTTGTAAATTTCCATAATGAAGGCGTCGTCGAGTCTTGGGTTAATCACTGCAGGGAGATCGAGGCCTGCCTGCATCAGCTGGAACTTATGCGTCCTGCCCCCGAGATTTTAGCCACGAGTACTCAACGGGCGGTATGGATCGAGCAGAGCGCTTCTTACTTCCGCCATCTTGAACAAGAAGCAGCTTCAAAGCGGAGGGAATGCAAAGAAACTTCAAGCGAGTCTGCTCGATTGCGTGCTAAGGTCGACGCGAATGCTGCCCGGGTGAAAGTTATCTTTGAGGGCCTTCTGCAAAGTATCTCTGATGGGTTAATATTGAAGCAGAAGCTCGATGCCGTTGAGCGTGATGCCCAAGGTCCCTAATTCCTAGTTCCATGCCTCAACGGAGCCATGGCAAAATCCCTAGTTCCAAGCCTCGACGGTTCACACGCAACCTAGAGACAACCGCGGCATTCGTCTCGTTACAGTAGACGCAATGCCAGCAAACGAAGCAAAGGAAAATCCCTAGCTTCAGGATCTTGACGGCAACTCAAATAAAACCTGAAAGACTATCGAAGATCATCCCACACCAGCATGGAGTGGTTATGACTCATCGGGGCTCCCAAACTGAGCCTAATCTCAAGTAAAAAGCGACATGGAATATCCCTAACGCTTGCTCTTTCGACGGTAATACTACCTGGAAGATTGCTTGAAGACGTCTTGTCCAGCCCCCGAAGGGATCAAAGACACGATAATCGCGAGGCTACTCGAACAACAAGATTGCCTATCGAGGAATACATCAGCCAACGCGACGGTACGACGGACAAAACCCTAGTACCACATACCCTAACGGACCTCTGTTGTAAAGAGCAAAGGTTAACTGTGACGTTAGGACATTATTGCGAGAACTTCTCGATTCGTCTCGACTCGTGAGGAAATTAATGTCCTTGCGAGAACTTCTCGATTCATCTCGACTCGTAGGGAAAAGCCTTAGGCAGTGGGGATTAAAAAACCTGTTTCCTAAGCACTGGGGCCCTGCAAGTCAGTCTAAGATGGTCGCTTGCATACTATTCACGGGCCACACTCTTCGAAGCCGAACATCGACAAGGAGAGAAACAACCACTTACGAGTCCTCTCGACTTGTAAGCGGGAAAATTCTCTAGTGAGATCCTTACGACTCTCAAGAGAAAGCACACTTAGGAACCCTCACGATTCCTAAGGAGAAAATACACCTACGAGATCCTCTCGACTCGTAGGGATAAAAATCTTTATGAGACCCTCACGGCTCATAAAGTTGGAAAGCCTTAGGTGGCAGATCTGAGCCTGACTCCTAAGCCATCGTTGTCCTGCAAGGAGATCAAAATAGATTATCTACAAGATGCATTTGCTAAAAAGGATACACCAACATGAAACAAAATATGTCTTTTATTCATGAATCAAAATGAATACAAAGTACAATCTATAAAAGAATAAAAAAATACTCTCATTCAGGAGTAAGTACAAAAGGAGAATAAAAAGAAACATATATATTTTTTAAGCCGGCGGACGATTTAATAAATTCGTCGGTTCATCTTTCTTCCGCTGGGTCTCGGCTTCATGTTTTGTTATTGCTATGAGACGGGTCTCCACCTGAGACTGTTGAGCCTGATACGAGGTGAGACGACTTTCAAGCTCCTTTTCAGCGACTTTGTGAACTTCAACCATCTCCCGAGTAAAAATAACGGATTTATCAATGGCTACCACCTCCTTGATAGCTTCTTGAAACACCCGCCAAAGTTCATATGCAAGAGTGGTCTTAGCTGTGAGTTCGGCTTGAAGTTCCCCCAAAGCATTTGAAGCTAGCTCCCTCTCCGAAAATTTTCGGTTGAGCCTCTTCTCACATGACTGCAGATTTGCGGCGCACCGCTCAACCAGCCCCCGCAAGATCGTCTTTGCAGCCACGACCTCTGAAGGAAGGCGCGTGCACTCAAGACCATGTAAGCGAGCCTCCACTCGACGACAAAACTCAACCCAACCATGCACCAATGTTTCATCATGGTAAGTGAAGAGAAATGGCAGAGAAATGTTAGCTTCAGCAGCGAATTCTTCGGCTGTTTACTAGCACGAAAATCTTCGATAAGAGCCGACAAGGAGTGAAGGCTTTGCTTTGCTATCCGTTCAGATGCGCGCCGAGCATAAGGGCCGGGTGGCATAATGATGCGAGATTCCAGCGGGATAAGAACGGGCAAAGCTGTTAAGATTCATAAACAATCAGCGAGATTTGCAAGCAAAGAATAGATGGAACAACGTCAAAACTTTACTTACCCACAGTCATGCAAGGAGGGTTTAAAAGATCCCCAGGCCCGTCGAGAATCTCAACTTCATCGTCAGCTTCCAGAACTACAGAAGGCATTAGTATCGTTATATGAAATAATGATAATGCAATGAGGGGGTCAAATAACACTAACCTTGCCCAGAAGAGAGGACGATGCGTTGCGGGGATATTGCCTGTGGAGCGGCCATCTCGAGCAGATGCTGGAAAGACTTTCTGAGGGATAGATCCACGATGGACACCACCAATCCTCGTAATTCTGAAAACACAGAAAGATTCAGATAATGAAGAGATCATTAAAACAAAATATAGAAGACTACCTTCGATACTCCTCTCGCTTTGAACTGGAGGGATAGCAGCTTCGGCAGCCTCTTCCGTACCCTTAGGCACATCACCGGAGACGTGGACTGGTGTAACAGCTTCCAGTTGAGGGGCAGCGGCTACCACTTCAGGCTCCAATGAAGGGACGGCGGTCTCGACTACCTGTTCCACAATCTCCGGGCTGTCACCAGAAAGATCCATTAAATTTGCGGCCAATAAGGATGCCTCTTCTGGGAGAGCAAGCACCGGAAGAACATAAGCCACCAATGGAAGCTCTGCAGCAGGAATAGCAGCCATGACGACCTCCTCCGCACCTACTAGTGCCTCATAGGGGACATTACAGAGTCCACAGTCAGGACGCAACTCGAACTCAGATTCTCTGTCATTGACGAAGTCCCTGCAAAGTTTTACGAAGATAAGAAGACATAAAAAGCGATATAAATTACTTGCCAAAGGAAAAATACAGAAAACATACATACCGATACGCCAAGATGCCTCTAGTATGGTTTTTTCAAGCTGACGTTCCTTCCTGAGAAGGTATGCTCGCCGGGGTTCAAGTGTAGATTCATGGCCGCCGGTCCACAATGACAACTCATCTTCGGAAGCGGCTGAGATAGGCTGCTTGAGAGCTATCTCGCCTCCCTTTTCCAGAGGACCTATAAATATTCGCCGTATTGATGGAGGATCTTCGTAGAATATGATGGCAGGATAAGAACTCTTTGGGACGCGCACGTTCTCGGTCTCATCCTGGGAACGCCTTATAGCCTCAGCCAATTGTGCGGCTTCCTCGGCAGATGAACCCGGAAAGAGAAGACCATCATCCGGCTCTTGCATAGAAATTGGTCCGTCTTGAACAATAGGCTCGGATTCCACCAAAAGGTCAAGCAGACCGGTGACCGTCTTCTTTCTCCTCTTCGAACCAGAACTAACGTTGGAAGATGATCGCTTCCTTTCTTTTGGCACTTTGGCGCGATGTTGATCAACTTCGCCTCCACTGTCCCCTTTTGGCGACACCACTTCTGATAACGTCACCACTAATGGAGGGGCCGTTGGCGCCTCGGCGGAAGCCTTTGCTCGAGCTCTAGTACGCATCGGCATCCTTGCAGTGGGAGGAATCGACCCGGCTTCTGCGGCCTGCAAGATGAGGACCGCACCACCATCCCTCAAAAGAGGGCAAACGACTGACTGCGGTCGCAACGGAACGCTAGCAGCTTGGGTTGGGGCAGGAGTCTTATATTCAAAGAGTACTCGTCTTTCCTCAGCAATGATAGGACCAACCCGGTGGCGATACCAGTCCACAAAAGAGCCCACAGACCTGGGGAGATAGTCAGGTTCTGGGATCATGAACACAGAGCCAGTATTCAGCCACATAAAATGATGAATAATGTCATGAATAACTCCCAACGATAAAGTAGGCTCAACCAAGAACGCTTCGAAGGGGACGTCCTGATTATAGCCCAGTTGCCGGGCAAAGCGGTGCGGATTATACCGCATAAGGAGAGCCGTATCATTCTGGCGGAACACCAAATAGCCCGGCCTGATTGAGTATAGATACATGATCTCCCTAGGCTTTAAAGAGGGTGATCCCCCTTTCGACAAGTCGAATAGCTGCTGGACAGGCCCCGCTGGAGCAGAAAGAACGCGATCAACAAACACCATTCCTCCCTCATAGGTATATGTATTGAGCAGAACACGGAGGGCTCCTAATTGAGTCGGATTGGGAGCGGAGGCATCCACCAATCTCATAACTCGAGGGAAGGTGTAGGAGTCATAGAAGTTCGGCTGTTGATGTGCCGCGAATGCCCCCAGCACATGCATTTCGATCCAAGATGTGAAGTAATGAAGGGGGAGATTCACAACATCTACACCTGGAGTCGAAGTGTTGGCCGCAACACTTAACCCGTGATAAAGATGCGATAGTCCCACGATGCTGACGGCCAACTTTGCCCCTTCAGCTGCACGATGGGCGGGATAGAAGACGGAAGCTCTCATGAAGCGTCGGTGTAACGGTATCACAAACCAGCTGAACCAAAGGCTGATAAAACCGACAAAGAAGGTCTCTTCATCCATGTCGGGAGCCGTAATTGAACCAAAAGGAACGACTGACAAGATCGGGATGTAAAACTGTGGTAGATCTTCTGCTTTAACCGACAGTCTATCCAAACCAAACACAAAAGGGTCATCGATACTCGCAAAATTCAGGGACTCCTTGGATAAAATATCTCCCCGAATGAAACAGGCGATAAAGCTCACGAAAGTGGCACCCTGCCCTTCTGACTTCGCAAACAATCTATCGAAAATACCCAGGGCCATGATCAGACTGGGGTACTTATGACGGACGACGGTTTTGGCTGTCAGACCATCAAGCACAGCCGGCATGGTGGAGAAAACATATTCATCAGGTGGCAGCAGTTCCTCGTAATGCTCCCCCCTAATGGGCAGTCCTGAAATCTCACGGAATTCATCCAAGAAGATAAACACCTCTCGATCCCCTAGCAGGAAGGTGTTGGTGGGCAGATTCCACTGGTTTAAGAAGGCTTTGATCCACCAGACGTAAGGAGCATGGTAATGAAAGAGCGATGCATACACTACCTGATATAGTCCGACCTTCTGCAGCCTTGCGCGGTGAGCAGAAAGAATATAACGAGCCCAAATAAGGTAGCCAATGGGGTGCCGGGGGGTGATACCCACTTTATAGACTTGCTCCCAAGGTCGAGCTCCACCTTTGCAAATCCGACGCCCCAAGATGTTATAGCAGATAGGGGCTGGTTAGGTATCCCAGAAGTAGAGGGCTCCAGCCGGCCCGAAAGAGTCCAATTGGTCACTTCCACTGCGTAAGCAGTCTGTGGGCGTTCCATCGGCAGTATAGGGCGAAGAGGTTCCACCGGCTCCCCGCAAATAAAACTTCGGCGACCCCGGATGATGTGACCGTACCAAGTGCCCCATAAGAGCAGATTTGTTCGATCTTTATCATGAGCTCTGATCATTGCCATTGCCTCCTCATCTGACGACGATTGTGGAAAACCGGCGTCTGAGTGGGTATAAAGGAAATAAGAAAGAGAAGCTATTGTGCCTGAAATAAGGAAAAGAGGAAGCTATTATAAAACCCATGCACATATAATAATAATAATAATAATAATAATAACAACAACAACAACAATAATAATAAAACATGATGCCTGTTTTGCGGGACCACTGCCTACGAAAAACATAGACCCCACAAAATCAATATGGCGGTTCACTAATGATAAGACAGAGCAATCATTGTGAGAATAAAAAAAGATCCTCGTTAAACAGACATTTGAATTCAAACAACTCTTGGAAAAACAATCTCTGATAAGACATGTCACGCCCCGCTTCCCAGAGTGCGCTAAGATAGGCACGTGACAGTGCCAACCATGCTACCTCTGGATAGGAAATATCCCTCCACAGTCACATTACGGCTGTATAGATATCAAGAACAGTAATAAACTATCTAACACATGTCCATAAGCCAGAATAAACGAGTCATGAAATAAAATAATGCGGAAGCAAAAGATCCAAGTACAATAATAAACTGGAATGTACGTCCCATAATGCGGCTCACATCAGGAATGAAAATACTGAAAGGAAACTAAACTAAACTAATAACAGGTCCTCACTGCTCGGCCCGTTGATCATAATACTCCTGGACTGCCTGCGATAAGGATAAGGGATCTGGGCCATGCAAAACCAAGAAGTCAGTGCGTCACAATATTAATAATTCTAATCAAGCAGGATATAATGAAATATGCAGGCATGAAGTATAAACAGTAACAAGTTATCAGTAATAAGTAAACAGTAACATGAATATAGATCAGTGAACAGGATATAAACAGGTGAAGTGCAGTAAGTAGTCTAAACTGTGCTATAGGGTTATCTACTCTAAAGTTATTCGAAATCAATTAATGTAATCCTCATCGTAACCCATCGGTCTATGCCCCGTTCAACCCCACGGGACCACGGTAACAAGATATGATAGACTGCGAGTCTATGTCCCGTTCAACCCCACGGGACCACGGTAACATGATGTAATAGCCCTTTGAATTACGTTCGGCTACATTCTTGATTTCCCCATACCCCCAAGTTATGTGTGTAAGTCAGGTATTGAATAATCTGGAGCTAATGCCAACACAGGATTAAGCAGGTACAGGTTTGTCTGTATAGACAACAGGATATGTCCATAGGGACAACAGGTCAAGATTTGTCGGCATTAATAACAAGATCAGGTATCAATTCAAGTAGTGATATAATCAGGTCATATCAAGTAGTGCACATGTATCAAGTTATGTCAAGTAGTGTATTAGGTCATGTCAGGTAGTGCATAAGTATCAAGCGGGTGCTCATAATCAAACTGTAATAAGTATGGGTGCAAAAAATCAAGTATGGAGTACTAATATAACAATAAAATGAAATAATGTGACATGGTATGCAAATAGATATAAAATCAATGATATGGATGCACAATTATCGATTAGGGTTACATTTATAGTTCCAATACTAATTAGGATGCATTTTATTAAACATGGGGTGTTAATATCACAGTATTATGTATTAATGTGATCTATAGATACAGTTATATATATTTAAATGAGATGGATGCAAATGGGTATCCGAAAACAGTAAAACTGTAAAATGGTAATGTGGGATGTACAACTAAGCAATATGAGATGTAAATATTCCATTGGGTACAGTATATTGTAATATAGTATGTAACGAGATAGGTTTGCATGTGCTAGATGTAAAGTAACACGTACGGATGCAGACGGATGTCGAAAAACTGTAAAAGTAAACATGGGGTACATAATTTGAAATACCAGTATTATATTTGTTAAAATAGATTTATATAAAGTAATGTAGCATGTAGCAAGATAAACTGTTAGTTATATGTATGCCCTAGAGGCCATTACTGTACATTGGATGTATATTGTAGTGGATGCTGGGACATATATAGGGAGGACTCTCTTGCTCGACATGATAGTATGCTATCTGGTTGCTCTTTACCTTAACGCGTATACTGATTGTCTCTCTGTTACATGTTGGTAAAGCCCTTAGGATGTGTACTTGACTACCTGGACTATGATGCAGATCATACTAGTGGGGACATATAGTCTATAAGTACATCCTTCAAAGTCCCTAGTCGTGGGTGTATCGAGACGGGGCATCGATATACCAGAGTAGACTAGCGTATACCTTCTCGACCCATACAGATGGGCGATGGATGATCCCATATCCATTGGTGTTTGACATCAGAGATGATATACGGGTGCTCAGTAGAGACTGGGTACACTGGACGGACTCGCCGAGAACTCCCAGATGGTATTATACCTTACGTCAGATGGCAGTTCTCTGGTGACACTGGTACAGAGTAGTCTGTTGACCCGAGATCGTCATAGAGTCTTGTGTGGTTCCCACTGTTCTTTGATTTCCATCTTACCACGTCCAAGAGGGCGTGCAAAACGGTGGTTTTTGGGTACAGTCCCGAGCCACATGGAGGCAATGAGCGATAGGAGGGGATTCGTCTCTCCCGGTATAGGGGGTTGATGTTGCGCTGTGTTCGATTGGCTATAACAGGAAATCCCTGACCAGGGTTGCTGAGATTTACTGGTAAGTGTTACCAGTAGTTTCTCGAATTGTTATAGACCTCGTATCGACACGACTTATTAAGCTATTGGGGTCTGACGTTTACCACCCCTAGGCGAGATATGCGACATATCAGACGATCAGACCGGACTGTACGGTAAGTGTTACTGGTTGGATTCACAGGAGTGTGAGCGGGCTTGCTCGTCGATCTTCTGATCGCTCAATACCCGGGTGGCCGTTACGTTTAGCAGACCGCTTGCGGCTTGTGGATGTTTGATATGATCATCATCTGCTGCCGGCGTATTGACGAGTCTTTAGAGTCCTACACAGAGGTTTCCTGGCTCAAGCGAAACGAAATAGGAGCGCATATGAGATATGCGCGGGACTGAGAATAATGCGTGTATGTGATACCGTATTTCATTCTCGCGATGAATGTGTCGAGTGGTTGTATGCGATATAACCTAGTTATCGAATCAAGGATTGATTCGATAAGCCGATACATTGGATACTAGTCGGTTATGTGCGACATGACCGGATCATTGAATCAAGTGTTGATTTAATGATTTAATGTATAATTATATATTTGATATATTACTTTGCATTAACTAGTATTGGTTCACTTAAGATGGATTTTCTCACTCGGATGTGCGCATTGTATATGCGATATAATTTTGTGCACTTGGGTGTATCATGTTTGATGATACAAGTTTACTTGAGTTTGTGTAAAGATTGAACCATGGTTATTTAAATGATTAGGGTTTAGATTTTCATATCTATTTATTTATTTATTTACTATGGAAATGATAATGAGAAGAATGGTTGCTAGTTTTGTTTTATTCTTTGAACCTTCATGAAGCATTGACTTTAGTAACCATTTTGTCTCATGCTTAACCCTAACCATCTCACTTAACCATAATTCATTCTCTACACTAGACCATGGTTAGTTTATGATGAGTATTTGATTTATTTTCTATTTAATTAACTTATCATAACACATTTTCCATCTTCTTCTTCATCTTGACACATGAAGAAACCTTACTTCATCAATGGTGATTGATGAAAACAAGTGAGAAATCCAATTCTAAAGCGAACCCACTTCCTATTTCTTCATCCTCTACCTCTTGCCAAGTAGTAGAGTGTGTTTTCTTCACAAGTTTTCTAGACTTGGTGAAGTTGGAGCTTGAGCTAGCGATGCCTCGACGTAGATCATCTTCGGCACGTCGTCGATGACCTAGCCCGCTCTTTCTCCGATGAAGCCGACGCTAGAGCCCGGGATTTGATATGGACAGCGAGAAGACTTCATTGCGGAGCTATGGAGGTGGAGAACCGGATCTACAAATGTTGTATTTCCGTTTACTTGTAGTTAAGTGTTAACTAGTTTATTGTTTCGCCTAGAAATCTAGCCAACGATCCGTATTAGGGTTTCTCGACACCCGTAAAATTTGAAATTGGTATGGTTGATGCCTTGTGAGACCTCATTAACGTGCCTAGGAACCCTACAGTGGTATCAAAGCCTAGCTAGAGCCTTAGGCGAGGTCCAGACGAAGTTTGAAACCCGAACGAACCCGAAACCCTAAATCTAAATTGCTCTCTGTACATTTTTCGAAAAATGGGTTTTTTCCAGATTAAAAATATGCAGAAAAACCAGCAGGGAATTCTAAGAATTACGATGCAAAAATATTTTCATGATACCTCTAAAGTGTGGCGGAACCGCGGCAGAAGCCTGGCTTCTGCGGCGGTTCTGCGGCCACTTGACTTGATTGGCCTTCAAACTTTGCACAGTAATTCATTCTTTCTGGTCCTGGTTTTCCTGGGTATTTTTAAATATTATTCAAGAGTTGAATTTTCTGGAGTTGTTTTGGGGATTCGCTGATTCGATCGGATTATCAGTTTTTGTCTATGTGGATTCCGGATAAATTTTTGAATATGTTTAAAAGTTCGACCGGATATAAATACCCAATTTTTCCCCTGTCGGGAAATTTCCAAGTGTTGGATTTTTCCGTAGTTTAACGACGTTCTAAGTAGTGCAAGTAACGCGATGGTCCCTCTAGAAGACAACAAACCTTAACTCGATTATGTGACCGTCTTGAACTGCCCTTTGAACCTTCGGGTTTGGGGCAGTACGGCGTGCCACATGTGAGGCGTTGGCTTGACCCTTCTACGGCTGGACCGTTGGTACTGAGGCACGAACTGAATGTTTTTAGACTTATTTCATGTGTTGATCTGTATCGGGAAAACTTGGGTGTTTGACTGTTCGATCGAAAAGTTTAACATTTTCTATTTATCTGGAATGGGATACAATAATTGGAATTCACAAAAGTTATGAGATAACTGAATGAATGTTGTAAATCTAGAAATTTAGTCTCACTTGATCGGTTGCCACGGAATTTTGATGTGATCAAAAGTCCGTCGCAATCACGTAGCGTACGCGGATACTCGCCGGGTAAACTTAATAGACAGCCTCGCTCCATAGCCCCGACCAAGTGACTGTAGGAGAACCCCGTCGCCGAAAGCATCCGTTCGGGTGCTCGCGGCAGCGGTGTTCCGCCTTGGTGCACTTTGTCGACGGCGTCGGGGGTGCGGCCGCCTACTGAAGTTTGCGACGAGCATTCGATCAGGATGTCAGGAATCTTGTTGAATTGCCCGACTTGATATTGAAAAGAGTTTTCGATAATGAGACTAAAATGCGGGGTTTATAATTGTTAGGCATGTGATGTCTAAGTAATTCATTTGCTTAGGCATGCGATGTCTAAACAGGTTGCGGATTCCAACTGTTGTAGTTTTACACTTTCTTTTCTGTGACCGTAAGTGTAATATGTGATATCGCCGGTTTCGTTGCTATATGTCAACGACAATTGGGATGCGCATATTTACTTACGTTGATGACATGTGATGTTATGTGTTGCTGGATATGTTATATTGGATCGTCGTGTTTGAATAGCCGGGTTTTTTTTATGTAAGATGAGTGTTTTTCATTTTCATTCATGTAAAAATCTGTATGTAATATTCTTTTATTGGGACACTTCCAGGTTGCGGAAGATGTCACAGTTTGTATATTATTTACTTTTCCGCACTAGGATAGACCCAAGGAGGGGAGCACAAGTAACCGGGTTCTGGAGTCCAGTGGGAGACCAACTCGAGGAGTCGAGTCCGGGTCTCCTAACTCTAGAATTGGTAGGGTTGCTTGCCGCTCTCGTAGGGGTCTAGGGGTGTGGGTTTGGCTATTCATCGCGACCGTGGAATCTGTGTTTTATACTGGCTCGTATTGAAAACACGGACGTCCTAGTATATCCAATATTTCATATGTTTCTTCTGCTACGATATCTGTGATGTGATCATGTGATGTTCTGTGATGGATACTATATATAGTATATATGATATATTATATAGACGTTACTTATGTTTTACACCCGCGCTAGCCCTGCCCTGCTCTGCCGTTAGTTACCTAACCTAACGGTGCATGAGGGGACATCGAGGCGAATGCAGATGGCATAAGTGTACGTCGTATTTATCTGTGATGTTTAGGTAATTTAAATGATGGGACTTCATTAATGAGATTAATGAAATAAAAGAAACCTAAGATGTTGTAGAATCGAATTTCAAAAATAAAACAGGTAGCTACAGTTCTTGCTTTGCACAGCGGTATATGTGATATATCCTGCACCTTATTCGATAAGGAAAGGACCGAGATCCCTTCACCGGGAGTGACTCTTTTAGCAATAACTGGCAGATGCTACACACTCGGTTTGTCTTTTGATTGCTTTTAAAAGTTCCGCTTTGCACAGTGATATATATGATATATCCCGCACCTCATTCGACGAGGAAAGGACCGACGATCCCTTCACCGGGAGTGACTCCTTTAGCAAAACTAGAAAAGCCTCAAAAGCACTCCATTTTAAAAATCATTTGATTCTACAACGATATCAAGTTCATTACGCAATAGGTTTTCAGAAAAACCTGTCGTAGCCCTCCGTCATTTCAGATAAGTTGTATATAGTATTCGTGCTGCATTTGTTGGCTTTCGTCAAGGTGCAGTGTGCGGTAGCTATATGCTGCTTATCTGCTGCATACGATGCGATTGGATTAGGGTAGTCGTGCGGCTTTGTTGGCTTTCGTCAAGGGTCGTGCGGGTGGGTTTAATTCGATCAAGAAATGTACGGGTTGAACTTGACTAGCGGGCTATGGTTTGTTGGCTTTCGTCAAGGTCATAGCACGTTAGGGGTAAAATATTATCGGGAAT
Organism: Agapanthus africanus; assembly: GCA_030015575.1. Classification (NCBI taxonomy): domain Eukaryota; kingdom Viridiplantae; phylum Streptophyta; class Magnoliopsida; order Asparagales; family Amaryllidaceae; genus Agapanthus; species Agapanthus africanus. Next base: position 940,357,920 of record CM057338.1, on the reverse strand, counting down.
TTCAAGTGTTGAAATTTGCAATGAGATTGCATACCTTCTATGAGATAGTTGGATCCCGATACCCGCTGCGAGTAATTGTTACTCCTGGGAGAGTTTTACACATTACAATTAGCCGATCAAGTAGGTGTCTAGAAAGGTGTCAACGAGGTTACGCCTCTGGGAAAACGAGGTTTACATTAATTAGGTTCGTGCGAAAGCACGGGGGACCTCCCTCAAAGTACCGACACTGGCCTGGCTGAAAGATTGGCGAACTTGTAGTGTGTAATTAATCCCGGCTAGTCTTTCCTTTTAGGGTTTGAAGGAAGATTTGATAAAAAGCAGTGGGAGCCATCCTGATTAGATAAAATAAATAACCAATCTGATCTTGCAAGAGCGCACGCTGAGTGTTTTCTTCTCTCTCTCTCCAGGTAGCGACCATATCACGCCTTAATCAAGATAATAATACGGATTATTGACCAAACCCGCTTGTTATACTGAGCTGGGAAACGTTGGTCCCGCTCCAACTTATAATTGTTATAAGACAGAGCAGGAAATAGGGGATTACCAGAATTCCCGTGCCACCCAAACGAAGAGAGTGCATGCTGATGCATCATCTTCGGTTGTGTTCATTATAAAGAACTGTTTCTCTGTATCCTCTACGTCCTGGGTATGTGATACCAGATCAGGATCCCAGATATGTAATCTGTTACATTGGGCTACAGCTAGGTAGAGAACTGAGAACGGGTGATAAATTTCATGAGGCAGAAAACGGGGCAAGTGTTGCAGCCAAGTCTGTTGGTCACTATCACCCTGTATTACCAATACATTGATTCTGAACGAATGTTGTTAGATACCGAACCTGATATACAAAATCATATCAGTCTCTTTATAAGTAAAGAAATGATAAAATTTTGTATAGTTGGATTATGTTTTGAACATTTCCTATATCAAAAGTTGATCGGTTCAGGCACGTTATCTAAAAGCATTGATGTTCTAAATCAAACCACAGTTCTTAGTATACGGAACACACACAAGAGGAAGAGTTCAGAAATGAACGGATCCTTCTTGAGGCATTGTAGACTAGGTCATATCAATGCGACCTGACTAGCTGAAGTTGCACATAGATGCATATTTAAAACTGTTTGAATTTACATCTTGTGAAACTTGCCAGTCATGTCACAAAGATAAGATGACCATAGCTCCGTTTGTTGGAAACAGAGAAAGAGTTAGTGAACTCTTGGGATAATACATGTTGATGTATGTAGGTCCCCTGTCTACACTTGCCAAGACTGGTTCTTTGTACTTCGTTACATTCTCTGATAATCTCTTTTGATTCAGACATATGTTCCTGTTGAAACACAAGTCAGAACCTTTTGAGATATTCACAGAATATAAGTTAGAAGTAGAGAACCAATACGGGTATAAGTATTATGTCCTTTGATGAGATCAAGGAGGAGAATACTTGAGCACGGAAATACTGGACTATTCTAAAGGAGAATGAGATTCTCTCTCAGCATTACTCCTCCGTATACACCATTGCACGATGGTATATCGGGGCGGAGCAGATACACCCTATTCGATATGGTGTGCTCTATGATGAGTATTACTGAGTTGCCTATTTCCTTTTGGGAGTTATGCGCTTGAGAAGCTGCATACCTATTGAATAGGGTTCAAATCAAATCAGTTGCCTACCACTTTATATATGATATGGAAAGGGAAGAGCCCATGTCTTAAGCTAGTTAAGATTTGGGGTTGACCGGCCTATGTTTAAAAAGCAAAATCCGGACAAGCTCGAGGCAAGGTCAGTTATGTATAACTGGAAAGGTTCCAGCTATACAAACTACAGAAGCTGATTTGGTAGAACCAAAGGATTCAGTAGATCCCAACGAACCTCGGCCTCTCCGCCGATCTAGTAAGGTTCCTCACCCACCTGAGAGATACTTATGTTTCTCTATGACAGTGGGAGCGAGGATTGCATCATGAGATGATGACCCATCTAGTTTCGAACTGGCCATCAGGAGTAGGACTCTGTAAGAATGGCTGGATGCTTAGCGATCTGAGATGGAATCCATGTACACCAATAAAGTATGGACTTTGGCTGTTATATCTGAAGGGTTAAATCCCCATCAGGAGCAAGTAAATCTTGAGAAGATTACTTGGTGTAGATGGAAAAGTTGAGACTTTCAAAGCTAGACTTGTTAAAGTTTTTCGTCATCAACCAGGCGTGGATAATGATGAAACCTTTTCAAGTAGCTATGCTTAAGTCCATCCAGATCCTACTTGCCACGGCTACATACCATGACTACGATATCTGGCGGTTGGGTGCCATGACTGCTTTTCTAAATGATGTTTTAGAAGAGAACGTCTATAAGTACACAGCCAGAGGGCCTCGTAGACAGTGGGAGCAGCGGAAACGTGTGCAAGATGCTTTATAGGATAAAGCAGACATCGCGGAGTTAGAACATCTGTTTTGATTTGTTAGTCAAAGAGTTTGACATCATCAAAATGGTAGATGAACCTTGTATAAACAAAATGGTAGTAGGGAGTATAGTGACGATCCTCGTAAAGTACGTGGATGGCATGCTCTTGATAGGGAAGGAGTTTCCTATGCTACGCTCGGTCAATCTCCGCTTATCACAATGATTCTCCATACAGGATCAAAGTGATACCTCCTAAATCCTGGGTTTTGGATCTATGAGATAGATCTAATTGGATGTTAGGATTCTCACTAGTTGTAGTGAGATGGTATCAACCGATCCTGGGGAGAATCACTGGAAGGGTTCCAGGGTGATAAGGACGACTGAAAGTCAGTCACAGGCATTGTCTTTACCCTCAGTAGAGGGATGGTATGTTGGAAGAGTTCCAAGATAGATACCGTGACATACTAGACGATTAAGGCTGAATACATCGCTACTTAAGATGCTACCCAAAGAGGCTGTCTGGGTGTATATATGTTCATGAGATGAACTTAGTTCCTACCATTGTGAGACAATGGAGTTGTGGCTTCTGCCAAGGAACGTCCGTCCCATCAGTGATCCAGACATATTCTAAGGCAGTATCACCTGATCATGGAGATGGTTGATCTCCAAGGAGATCGAGGTTAGGAGAGTAGACTCAGAGGACAGCACGGCGGATCCACTCACAAAGGCCTTTTCCCAGAGAGAGACTTCTATGGGATGGTTGAGTATGAGATACTACAACCACTGCTATCAGATGGCCCTAGTGCAAGTGGGAGATTGTTAGTTATATGTATGCCCTAGAGGCCATTACTGTACATTGGATGTATATTGTAGTGGATGCTGGGAAATATATAGGGAGGACTCTCTTGCTCGACATGATAGTATGCTATCTGGTTGCTCTTTACCTTAACGCGTATACTGATTGTCTCTCTGTTACATGTTGGTAAAGCCCTTAGGATGTGTACTTGACTACCTGGACTATGATGCAGATCATACTAGTGGGGACAGATAGTCTATAAGTACATCCTTCAAAGTCCCTAGTCGTGGGTGTATCGAGACGGGGCATCGATATACCAGAGTAGACTAGCGTATACCTTCTCGACCCATACAGATGGGCGATGGATGATCCCATATCCATTGGTGTTTGACATCAGAGATGATATACGGGTGCTCAGTAGAGACTGGGTACACTGGACGGACTCGCCGAGAACTCCCAGATGGTATTATACCTTACGTCAGATGGCAGTTCTCTGGTGACACTGGTACAGAGTAGCCTGTTGACCCGAGATCGTCATAGAGTCTTGTGTGGTTCCCACTGTGCTTTGATTTCCATCTTACCACGTCCAAGAGGGCGTGCAAAACGGTGGTTTTTGGGTACAGTCCCGAGCCACATGGAGGCAATGAGCGATAGGAGGGGATTCGTCTTTCCCGGTATAGAGGGTTGATGTTGCGCTGTGTTCGATTGGCTATAACAGGAAATCCCTGGCCAGGGTTGCTAAGATTTACTGGTAAGTGTTACCAGTAGTTTCTCGAATTGTTATAGACCTCGTGTCGACACGACTTATCAAGCTATTGGGGTCTGACGTTTACCACCCCTAGGCGAGATATGCGACATATCAGACGATCAGACCGGACTGTACGGTAAGTGTTACTGGTTGGATTCACAGGAGTGTGAGCGGGCTTGCTCGTCGATCTTCTGATCGCTCAATACCCGGGTGGCCGTTACGTTTAGCAGACCGCTTGCGGCTTGTGGATGTTTGATATGATCATCATCTGCTGCCGGCGTATTGACGAGTCTTTAAAGTCCTACACAGAGGTTTCCTAGCTCAAGCGAAACGAAATAGGAGCGCATATGAGATATGTGCGGGACTGAGAATAATGCGTGTATGTGATACCGTATTTCATTCTCGCGATGAATGTGTCGAGTGGTTGTATGCGATATAACCTAGTTATCGAATCAAGGATTGATTCGATAAGCCGATACATTGGATACTAGTCGGTTATGTGCGACATGACCGGATCATTGAATCAAGTGTTGATTTAATGATTTAATGTATAATTATATATTTGATATATTACTTTGCATTAACTAGTATTGGTTCACTTAAGATGGATTTTCTCACTCGGATGTGCGCATTGTATATGCGATATGATTTTATGCACTTGGGTGTATCATGTTTGATGATACAAGTTTACTTGAGTTTGTGTAAAGATTGAACCATGGTTATTTAAATGATTAGGGTTTAGATTTTCATATCTATTTATTTATTTATTTACTATGAAATGATAATGAGAAGAATGGTTGCTAGTTTTGTTTTATTCTTTGAACCTTCATGAAGCATTGACTTTAGTAACCATTTTGTCTCATGCTTAACCCTAACCATCCCAGTTAACCATAATTCATTCTCTACACTAGACCATGGTTAGTTTATGATGAGTATTTGATTTATTTTCTATTTAATTAACTTATCATAACACATTTTCCATCTTCTTCTTCATCTTGATACATGAAGAAACCTTACTTCATCAATGGTGATTGATGAAAACAAGTGAGAAATCCAATTCTAAAGCGAACCCACTTCCTATTTCTTCATCCTCTACCTCTTGCCAAGTAGTAGAGTGTGTTTTCTTCACAAGTTTTCTAGACTTGGTGAAGTTGGAGCTTGATCTAGCGATGCCTCGACGTAGATAATCTTCGGCACGTCGTCGATGACCTAGCCCGCTCTTTCTCCGATGAAGCCGACGCTAGAGCCCGGGATTTGATATGGACAGCGAGAAGACTTCATTGCGGAGCTATGGAGGTGGAGAACCGGATCTACAAAGGTTGTATTTCCGTTTACTTGTAGTTAAGTGTTAACTAGTTTATTGTTTCGCCTAGAAATCTAGCCAACGATCCGTATTAGGGTTTCTCGGCACCCGTAAAATTTGAAATTGGCATGGTTGATGCCTTGTGAGACCTCATTAACGTGCCTAGGAACCCTACATAAACTTGCCTAGACGGATCTAGAAATGGATATGTTCGGTACATCTGACGTCGGCAAACTGTCGCGACGCACGCACGGCATACAGAACGGGTCCAAGTAACGCACGAGGGTGATCACGCGGGTAAGGTACGCTGTCTAGATCGTCGGCGTTGATCCCGGCTCCGGCGAACTACGAAATATAGGATACAAGAATTTAAAGAAAAGAAAAGAAAAGAAAGAAAGAAGAAGAAGAAGAAGAGAGGAAGGGTTTGCTTACTGTGGTTGTGGCGTGCTGTGGATTTAGGGAGATGAGATGGTGTCGAGGGGATGATCGGAGCTCTGGCGATGAGGTTTTTGGTATTAGGGTTATGTGTTTTAGGGTTTGGGCTTGGGCTAGGCTCGGGTGTTGTCTGTTGGGGTGCAGGGGTTGGTGTATGAGAAGCATAGAGGAGAGGGAGGAGAGGAGAAGAATGAGGAGGGGACGGCGAGAGGTGGAGGGGTCGTCGGCGACGAGGTGAGGTGGTGTTGCTGGGTTTAATGAGTGCGGTGGTGTGTGTAGGTGAGCTCGGGGAGAAGGAAGGAGGAAGGAGTTGGTGAGGAGGAGGAGCTCGGTGAGGTTGAGGGGAGCTTTGAGGGTTAGGGTTTGGGAGATGGGAGTTGTGAGAATGGGTTGAAGGTGAGGGAGGCTCGAGGTTTTTATAGGTGAAAGAAGAGAGAAATATAAGGGAAGTGAGTGTAAGGTTTGAGGGCGGTAACGGGTCCTAAATTCACCGCGAGAGGGGAGAGAGAGACGCGAGAAGAGAGAGGGAGAGACGCGCGAGAGGAGAGAGAGAGAGGGGGAGGAGAAAGAAAGAAAAGAAAGAGGAGAGAGAGTGAGTGTTGGTTAAAACTGTTTAGATTTAATTTAAAAAATATATATTAGTTAGTTTTTAAAAGGTTTGAACTATTAAGAAATTTTAAACGGTTAAATTAAATTTAATATTATATTAAATAAATTTGAATTTTGGCGGGATACAAAAAAAATTCCAAAACACGTCGGGGTCGGGTCTAAAATTTCAGAAATATGAAAATATATGCGACGACCAAAATTGAAAATGAATGTCCGGGTAACTAAAATGCATACCCCCAAGAACAGATGCACATACGTGCGTGTAGCCATCCAAACAAGTCCGTTTCACTGAACGGGACGAGAACAAGATGCGCGGATGCTACCTCGGGGTTAGGGGTATCATGCAAGCCATGCAATATATATATTTTTAAAAATATTTTACGTGACTTAAAAATGTTATATGGTAAAAGATGCAATGCCAGATAAAATGCCAGTATGCACTAAATATGAAAATGCACCAGTCTACGTAACAAGTCAAGATAATTCATGAATATGAATCAAACAAGTTTCAAGCAAGCGGGTCGGGTCGGATGCAATGTAAAATGTAATAAATACCATTCGTACCCAAAACACGATAAATTAAGAAAATACCATAAATAAGGAAATACGGAAACTGGAATTGGTATAAATGAACCAGGGTGTTACATTATACCCAACTACAAAAAGAATTTCCTCTTCGAAATTCCCAAAACAAGAACAAACAAGAATTTACAAGAATAGGTGTGGAAACTTCTGTCGAATCTCGTCTTCTCGTTCCCAAGTTGATTCTCCATGCGAGCTATTCCCCCAAGAAACAAGTACGAGAGGGATAACCTTGTTCTTAAGAACCTTTTCTCTTCGATTAACAATCGACATCGGTCGCTCCTCAAAGGTCAAATCCTCTCTCACAGTCAGCTCCGAATGATCCAGCACGTGTGTTTCATCTCGAACATATTTACGGAGTTGAGATACATGAAACACGTCATGAACATTCGCTAAAGATTGCTGTAAAGCCAATCGCTAAGCCACTTCTCCAACACGTTCCAAAATCTCGAAAGGCCCTATGAATCGAGGACTAAGCTTGCCTCGACTCCCAAAACAAATCACTCCTCTAGTTGGTGATATCTTCAAGAATACCAGATCACCAACAGCGAACTCTAGAGGTCTTCTCGATGTATCGGCCCAACTTTTCTGCCAATCTTGTGCTGCCTTCATATGATTCCGGATAGTGTTAACTTTCTCTACTGTCTGTACGATCATTTCCGGTCCCAACAATTTTCGTTCTCCAACATCGTCCCAACAAACAGGTGAACGACCCTTGCGACCATACAACGCTTCAAATGGAGCCATCTGAATAGTCGCCTGAAAACTGTTGTTGTAAGAAAACTCCACCAAGTGTAGATGATCCTCCCATGAACCCTTGAAGTCTAACATGCAAGCTCTCAACATGTCTTCAAGAGTTTGGATCGTTCTCTCCGACTGGCCATCTGTCTGGGGATGATAAGCTGTGCTAAACTTCAATCGAGTCCCCAAACTTTCCTGTAAGCTCCTCCAGAAGTGCGATAAGAAACGGGTGTCACGGTCGGACACGATGCTCGCCGGTACTCCATGCAATCTTACAATCTCCTGCATGTACCGTTCCGCCAACGCTTCCATTGATTGACCAACTCGAAATGGAATGAAATGAGCTGCCTTGGTCAATCGATCAACAATCACCCAAACTGCATTGTTGCCCTTTGGACTTCGCGGTAAAACTGTCACGAAATCCATGGTTATATGTTCCCACTTCCATTGAGGAATAGGAAGTGGTTGCAATAAATCATCAACCTTTTGATGTTCAGCCTTAACTTGCTGACACACCAAGCACTTCGCTACAAAGCGGGCAATCTCCCGTTTCATGCCTTCCCACCAAAAATGCTGTCGAACATCACGGTACATCTTCATGCCTCTAGGATGTACGGAATACGCGGAACTGTGCGCCTCCTTCATAACTTCTTCTCGAATGTTTCCCTTTGGCACACATAAACGGCTACCATATCGTAATGAACCATCTTCATGAATCAACAAGTCGGTTCGAAGTCCAGCTTCAACCTGTTCTCGAAACTTCTGCAATCTTGGGTCCTGCGATTGCGCTGCTTTAATATTCTCGATCAACGATGACTGTACTTGCAGCTGCATCAACAGTCCCGAAGAATGTGATAGCATGATCTCCAACTCGAATCTCCGAAAGTCTTCGATAAGTTCCCTCTGTGCTGTCAACGTCCGAATTGCTGGCAACCGACTAAGCGCATCCGGCACAATAGTAACTTTCCCCGGATGGTACTTAAGATCAAGATCGTAGTTAGCCATCAGCTCCAACCATCTGCGCTGCCTCATGTTAAGCTCTTTCTGTGTGAACACATACTTTAGGTTCTTATGATCGGTGAATACTTCAACCCTTTCGCCCAATAAGTAGTGTCTCCAAATCTTCAAAGCGAAAATTACTGCTGCTAGCGCCAAATCATGAGTTGGGTAATTCTTCTCATGGGTCTTCAACTGTCTCGATGCGTAAGGTATAACCTTCCCATGCTGCATCAAAACACATCCCAAACCTTTCCCAGATGCGTCGCTGTGAATCACCAATCCTCCGGAACTGTCTGGTACGGTTAAAATAGGAGCGGTTATCAATCTCTGCTTCAACGCCTCAAAAGCAGACGCACATTTATCCGTCCATACGAACTGTACTTTTTTACACATAAGCTTGGTCAGAGGCTCAGCCAAACGAGCAAAATTCTCCACGAACCTTCTGTAGTATCCTGCAAGTCCAAGAAAACTCCTGATCTCTGCTACGTTCTTCGGAATCGGCCAATCTCGAACTGCTGCAATCTTCTCAGGGTCAACGGCGATTTCATCTCCAGATACGACATGCCCCAAAAACTTCACTTCTTCAAGCCAAAACTCGCACTTGCTCATCTTTGCATACAATCTTTCTTGCCTCAATGTCTGCAGTGCGATCTTCAAGTGTTCCGCATGCTCTTCGATGCTCCTCGAGTAGACCAGAATATCATCAATGAACACCACTATAAACTGGTCCAAGAATGGTGAAAAGATTCGGTTCATTAAGTCCATAAATATCGCCGGTGCATTCGTGACTCCGAATGGCATCACTAAATACTCGTAATGTCTATACCGAGTTCGGAACGCAATCTTGCAAATATCTTCTGATTTAACTCGTACCTGATGATATCCGGATCGCAAATCCAGCTTCGAGAATACCCTCGCGCCACTAAGCTGCTCGAATAATTCACCAATGCGAGGGATCGGGTACTTGTTCTTAATAGTCACCCGGTTTAATTCTCGATAATCGATGCACATCCTCCTTGTGCCATCTTTCTTCTTGACTAGAAGAACTGGACCTCCCCAAGGTGAATTACTGCTGCAAATCCAACCCTTCTCAAGTAATTCGGTAACCTGCTTCTTGACTTCTTCCAACTCCACTGGTGCCATTGGATAGTACGCCTTTGAGATTGGCGCTGCACCAGGAACAAGATCGATTGCGAACTCCACATCTCGTTTTGGTGGTAAACCTGAGATGTCCTCGAAAATGTCCATGAACTCTCGGACTACAGCTGGCGCTTCCTCATTATCAACTTCCATCGATGAAAGAACATTGTTTGTCGGCCTAGTCTTAAACTCGGCTGGCCCGACAGAACTGCTTCCTCCAGTAAAGATAAACTCCAGATGTCCGGGAATCTGGAAAATCACTTTCTTTGCCCTACAATCAATGTGAGCGTGGAAAGTGCCGAGAAAATCCATTCCCAAGACAACTTCATAACTGAACAACCCTTACATTCTCTACTAGCTATGATCTTCCCATTCCCAGCGTGTATGTCCCAACAACTAGATAAGGTTGTGCAAGGAATCGAGTGTGCAACAATAAACTTGGACGACATAAAATATTGGGATGCACCAGAATCGAATAATGCTAATGCGGGAAAATCATGAACAAGTAGGATACCTGAAACAACTTCCTCTGAAGCCTTGGCCTCTTCAGCCGTCAGGATAAATACTCGAGCTTGATTGGGTCCCTGAGTCAACTGCTTCTGCCCCTGAAATTGTTTCTGCGGTGGTCTCTGAACATCATCCTTCAATCGAAGCTTCGACGGACAAGTATCAATGTTATGATCAGTTGATCCACAAACAAGGAAAAGTCCAAGTCTCCTTCGACAATCCTTCCATAAGTGTCCCGATCGTTGGCAGTAGTCGCACATTGTTCTTCCTTTCTGCACGGTTGCGACGGGCTTCTTCATAGGTACAACACCACGCCTATTCACCGGAATACCTCTGCGTGTATGCGCTTGGTTTGGTGTAAATGCTGGCTTCCGTACTGCCACTGCTTGCTGCTGCATACCCCCAGTTTTCAAAGATAGGCTCTGCTGCTCTCGGGCCGCTATAAGCACTTGTGAGAAGGTGGTCAAACCCAGAGATATAATATGCCTCTGGATGTCCACATCTAAATTGCGCATAAACCTTCGTGCCCTATCAGCTTCTTTGGCCACCAAAGGTCCAGCGAATCGACTGAGCTGTGTCCACTCAGCCGCATGCGCATCCACGGATCCGCTGTTCTGCTTTAAACTGATAAACTTTTCTTCCATTTCCTCCCGTACAGTCTGCGGGAAGAACTTCTCCAAGAAACTCTTCGAAAAATCTGCCCAACTGATCGGTTTAGGCAAGCGGGTCTCTTCCACAAGCCACCATTCACGGGCATAGTCCACCAATTGGATGCATACTACATCCACTCTCTTGTCCTCTGGAACCTGTGCCGCAACGAGCAAATTCTCCGTATCAACCAGCCACTGCTCCGCTGGCAACGGCTCCTCCAGACCAGTAAAGACGGACGGACCAAGTCTCCTAAAATCCGCCACGGTACCCACACGCTCAACTGGTTTGGCCACAACATTATTTACGGACTGCTGGACGGTCCGCAAACCTTCCTGAAAAGCTTCGGCCTGCCGCTGGTTCAGCTCGGTCTGCCGTTTCTGGTTCTTCAGCATCCCACGAATTACTCCAAGCAAAGCGGCGTCATCAACACACCTCTGGTACGCTCTCAGATTTCTGTCTGCCATGTTCCTGAAACCATAACACCGAAAAGGATTAGTATGATAACAGATTCAAACTTTTGATGAATAATGACCATAGATCAAGGATATGAATCAAGACTAGAACTCCAAGTTACTTAAATAGAGTACCGTATTGTAACCATGCCGCGGCACATAGTTACAATCACATAACTCCACTTAAGTCGCCCAAATTCTAGAGATAACCAATAGGGAAACAAAGTTTCAAGTCGAGATGCAAAGAGGTTTGCATACCGTCAAGGTAAGGATCAGGAGGAAGTTAAGATTCAAGAATGGCAAAATAATAAAGTGGCAGGACATGCTCCTAATCACGAGTATTCTTATTCGTGTATTGGGTCCAATACCCAAGTACAAAAGAATCAAACCCGATTAACCTAAATCCTATGGCTCTGATACCAAATAAACCCAGTCACGCCCCGCTTCCCAGAGTGCGGTAAGATAGGCACGTGACAGAGCCAACCATGCTACCTGTGGATAGGAAATATCCCTCCACAGTCACATTACGGCTGTAAAGATATCAAGAACAGTAATAAACTATCTAACATATGTCCATAAGCCAGAATAAATGAGTCATGAAATAAAATAATGCGGAAGCGAAAGATCCAAGTACAATAATAAACTGGAATGTACGTCCCATATTGCGGGCTCACATCAGGAATGAAAATACTGAAAGGAAACTAAACTAAACTAATAACAGGTCCTTACTGCTCGGCCCGTTGATCATAATACTCCTGGACTGCCTGCGATAAGGATAAGGGATCTGGGCCATGCAAAACCAAGACGTCAGTGCGTCACAATATCAATAATTCTAATCAAGCAGGATATAATGAAATATGCAGGCATGAAGTATAAACAGTAACAAGTTATCAGTAATAAGTAAACAGTAACATGAATATAGATCAGTGAACAAGATATAAACAGGTGAAGTGCAGTGAGTAGTCTAAACTGTGCTATAGGGTTATCTACTCTGAAGTTATTCGAAATCAATTAATGTAATCCTCATCGTAACCCATCGGTCTATGCCCCATTCAACCCCACGGGACCACGGTAACAAGATATGATAGACTGTGAGTCTATGTCCCGTTCAACCCCACGGGACCACGATAACATGATGTAATAGCCCTTTGAGTTACGTTCGGCTACATTCTTGATTTTCCCATACCCCCAAGTTATGTGTGTAAGTCAGGTATTGAATAATCTGGAGCTAATACCAATACAGGATCAAGCAGGTACATGTTTGTCTGTATAGACAACAGGATATGTCCATAGGGACAATAGGTCAAGATTTGTCGGCATTAGTAACAAGATCAGGTATCAAGTCAAGTAGTGATATAATCAGGTCATATCAAGTAGTGCACATGTATCAAGTTATGTTAAGTAGTGTATTAGGTCATGTCAGGTACTGCACAAGTATCAAGCGGGTGCTCCTAATCAAACTGTAATAAGTATGGGTGAACAAAATCATGTATGGAGTACTAATATAACAATAAAATGAAATAATGTGACATGGTATGCAAATAGATATAAAATCAATGATATGGATGCACAATTAACGATTAAGGTTACATTTATAGTTCCAATACTAATTAGGATGCACTTTATTAAACATGGGGTGTTAATATCACAGTATTATGTATTAATGTGATCTATAGATACAGTTATATATATTTAAATGAGATGGATGCAAACGGGTATCCGAAAACAGTAAAACTGTAAGATGGTAATGTGGGATGTACAACTAAGCAATATGAGATGTAAATATTCCATTGGGTACAGTATATTGTAATATAGTATGTAACGAGATAGGTTTGCATGCGCTGGATATAAAGTAACACGTACGGATGCAGACGGATGTCGAAAAACTGTAAAAGTAAACATGGGGTGCATAATTTGAAATACCAGTATTATATTTATTAAAATAGATGTATATAAAGTAATGTAGCATGTAGCAAGATAAACTTGCCTAGACGGATCAAGAAATGGATATGTTCGGTACGTCCGACGTCGGCAAACTGTCGTGACGCACGCACGACACACGGAACGGGTCCAAGTAACGCACGAGGGTGATCACGCGGGTAAGGTACGCTGTCTGGATCGTCGGCGTCGATCTCGGCTTCGGCGAACTACGAAATATAGGATTCAAGAATTTAAATGAAAGAAAAGAAAAGAAAAGAAAGAGAAAGAAGAAGAAGAGAGGAAGGGTTTGCTTACCGTGGTTATGGTGTGCTGTGGATTCAGGGAGATGAGATGGTGTCGAGGGGATGATCAGAGCTCTGGCGATGAGGTTTTTGGTATTAGGATTATGTGTTTTAGGGTTTGGGCTTGGGCTAGGCTCGGGTGTTGTCTGTTGGGGTGCAGGGGTTGGTGTATGAGAAGCATAGAGGAGAGGGAGGAGAGGAGAAGAATGAGGAGGCGACGGCGAGAGGTGGAGGGGTCGTCGGCGATAAGGTGAGGTGGTGTTGCTGGGTTTAATGAGTGCGGTGGTGTGTGTAGGTGAGCTCGAGGAGAAGGAAGGAGGAAGGAGTTGGCGAGAAAGAGGAGCTCGGTGAGGTTGAGGGGAGCTTTGAGGGTTAGGGTTTGAGAGATGGGAGTTGTGAAGATGGGTTAAAGGTGATGGAGGCTCGGGGTTTTTATAGGAGGAAGAAAAGAGAAATATAAGGGAGGTGAGTGTAAGGTTTGAGGGAGGTAACGAGACCTAAATTCACCGTGAGAGAGGAGAAAGAGAGAGACGCGAGAAGAGAGAGGGAGAGACGCGCGAGAGGAGAGAGATGGGGGGAGGAGAAAGAAAGAAAAGAAATAGGAGAGAGAGTGAGTGTTGGTTAAAACTGTTTAGATTTAATTTTTTAAAAAATATATTAGTTTGTTTTTAAAAGGTTTGAACTGTTAAGAAATTTTAAACGGTTAAATTAAATTTAATATTATATTAAATAAATTTGAATTTTGGTGGGATACAAAAAAATATTCCAAAACACGCCCGGGTCGGGTCTAAAATTTCAGTTTTAAAATATGAAAATATATGCGACGACCAAAATTGAAAATGAATGTCCGGATAACTAAAATGTATACCCCCAAGAACGGATGCACATACGTGCGCGTAGCCATCCAAACAAGTCCGTTTCACTGAACGGGATGAGAACAAGTTGCGCGGATGCTACCACGGGGTTAGGGGCATCATGCAAGCCATGCAATATATTTTTTTTAAAAATATTTTACGTGCCTTAAAATGTTATATGGTAAAAGATGCAATGCCAGATAAAATGCCAATATGCACTAAACATGAAAATGCACCAGTCTACGTAACAAGTCAAGATAATTCATGAATATGAATCAAACAAGTTTCAAGCAAGCGGGTCGGGTCGGATGCAATGTAAAATGTAAAAAATACCATTCGTACCCAAAACACGACAAATCAAGAAAATACCATAAATAAGGAAATACGGAAACTGGAATTGGTATAAATGAAGTAGGGTGTTACAAGACACCTAACAAAATTAAAAATCTGCGCGAATGAGGGGAAAACCCTGTGAAAAGATTATCAAGAACACCAAGGAATAAAATTCCCATGGAGTCCTCCCGATCTTTCAGAGCTAAGCTCTTTGCCTTAGGAATTAAATTCCCTTTACATGATGGAATTAAATTTCAGGAACTCACAAAAGAAAAACTTATATGAGAAACAAAATCTCATGAATCCCTAAAAAAAATAGAGGTGAATGTTCGAGATATGGAGGTTTACTAATCAAAGATCACGTCTTTGGATCTCTAAGCGAATGGGTCTTTGAAGTGAGCAAAGCTCTCATGGTGGATTTAAAATCCAGAAATTTTTGTTCAGAAAGAATGTTTTTTTATGAGCAGAGAGTCCTAACCTAAAAAAATGGTTTCTTTTTAACAGAGTTAAACTCTGGAATTACAATGGCAGAGAACTAAGCTCTGAGGGTGAGAATTAAATTCTCGAAGAGGGTGAAGAAGAAAGAAGATGAGCGAAACAGTGGTTGCCTCAAGAATGAGACCTCTGCATTTATAAGACATGATAGGAAATGGTTCATCTTCCCCGTTCTCTAGGCAGATCCAACGGCCATAAAGGTGGCAGTGTTGCACTCACGTGTAAACACG
Organism: Agapanthus africanus; assembly: GCA_030015575.1. Lineage (NCBI taxonomy): Eukaryota > Viridiplantae > Streptophyta > Magnoliopsida > Asparagales > Amaryllidaceae > Agapanthus > Agapanthus africanus. Next base: position 940,342,424 of record CM057338.1, on the reverse strand, counting down.
TGAGAACAACGCTGTGGGGGCATTTGTTCCCTCATGGGAACTGAATAAAACATATGAATAAAGCAACGAGGAAAGCCCCCAAGTGGAGCGTCACGTGCAGACACATGACTTTTTATAGGCAAAGTCTATAGGCGCTGAATGAAATAAACAATTGGAGATGCTTAATTGGTGAGGTCACATGCCAACACGTGATGGGTTCCTGAGCCCTCTGAACTAATAGAATTAAATTCTAATTAGAAGCTTTATGCTTAATTGATGAGGTCACGTGCTAACACGTGATGGGCTCCTGAGCCCTCTGACTAATAGAATTAAACTCTAATTAAGAAGCTTTATGCTTAATTGGTGAGGTCACGTGCCAACACGTGATGGGCTCCTAAGCCCCCTGAACTGATAGAATTAAATTCTAATTAAAAGGAATCAAAAGCCTTAATTAGAAAAATATTTCCCTAGATCTTTCCAAATAAGAAAGATTGCGCTCTGTAAAACAGAACGCCGTTGGATTAACAATCCAATGGTGATTAAAAGATCACCAATTTACAGAAAAATTCTGTACAGGGAAATATTTTCCTAATCTTGTTAAGAACAACAAACAAGATATCTTCTGTAAAAAAGAAGTCTTTGGATTAAAAATCCAATGGTGAATAAAATTCACTGAATGATCTAAAAGATCATGTTGGTTATAAAATCAATCAAAATCTCTCAATGAGAGATGGGCTGAACAAACTGATTCTTTTCTTTCTCCTATAAATAGGGGACAAGAAGAAAAAAAAAGGAGGAGACAGAAGGAAGGAGAGAGAAGAACCCCCTTGAAAGCAAAAAAAGAAAAGAAACGAGAATTTAATTCTCCAGAGAGAAGAAGGTCTCTTCAAAGAAAAAAGAAACTTTAGGTAAGAGAAGGAAAGAGATCACCCCATAAGCCCCCACAAACTAAAAATAATTTAATTCTCGTACCAAGAGTTTAACTCTTCTGAAAAGAATTTAGTTCTTCCTCTAGTTGAGATCTGCAGAAGCAGATCTCCCCACAAGTTGAGAATTTAATTCTCATCGGGGAGATTCTGTTATGTAGATTCAAACCTAGGGGAAAGAACTAACTTCAAAGAATTTAATTCTTATCAGAACATATAGGAATTTAAATCCTCTAATAAAATTAGGGTTTAACCCTATAGAAGAATTTAATTCTTATAAAACAAAAGGGGCTCGAACGTCTCAAAACTCAAGATCTCCATGCACGTAAGGAAAAGATTAGTGCTTGAACAAAAAAAGAACAAACTGAGATCGGCTCACACGATCCCACGTGACCCCGTAAGCAGTGCTTAGCTTTCATAAAGCAGAAAGGGAATAGATCAAAGGCAATAGCACCAAATTCGAGCGCCTCACGTGACCCCACGTGAGCGCCTCAAATCCTTAGTATTTAACACTACTTCAAGCGCCTAACATGACCCCACATGAGTGCCTTAAATTCTTAGTGTTTAACACTACTTCAAGCACCTCACGTGACCCCACGTGAGTGCCTCAAATCCTTAGTGTTTAACACTACTTCAAACGCCTCACATAACCCCACGTGAGCACCTTAAATTCTTAGTGTTTAACACTATTTCAAGCACCTCACGTGAGCGCCTCAGACTCTCAGCGTTTAATGCTACTTCAAGTGCCTCACGTGACCCTACGTGAGCGCTCCAGATCTTCAGTATTTAAACAATACTTTAAGACCTCACGTGGGAGCACGTGAGCGCCGAACATATGCTAGTGTTTTAGGCCAACCTTAGCCCAAGTTAGCTAAGTCTCCCAAAGCCAAAACTCTTTTTCAACCGAGCCTCAATTATACTCAGGTCTTTCTAAATTGATCTCAGATGGCATTCAAAGTAATGTTATCCCATTCCTTCTCAATCTGACATTTGGTTCAAGGGTGCATCTCTCCACACCTTTGATACATGTCGTTGTAATTATTCAACGTCTTCAGAGAGGTGGCGGGTCCCGGCAACCAAAAACTTTTTTTGGTACATTTCCAAACCCATGGATACACCCCATTAGACCGTAACGTCTTTAAACTAACTACGGACCGCAATGTCCCTAAACTAAACTCTATGGACTATGAGGTCCTTAAGCTCATGGACTATGATGTCCCTAAACTTATGGACCGTAACGTCCCTAAACTAAACCCTACAGACTATGATATCTCTAAACTAGACTATGATGTCTCTAAACTATGGACTATGATATCCTTAAACTCTACGGACTATGATGTCCTTAAACTTATAGACCGTAACGTCCTTAAACTAAAACGATAGAGCCCAAATGCTCTTTCGCTGGATCTAAATGATCCTAAAACCCTGTTAAGTAGATCTTAGTCTAAAATTAGACTAACGTATCCTTAACAACCATTTAAGTTGATCTTAATCTCAAACGAGATTAACGATCCTTAAATCAATCCAACTACAGATCCCTCAACTGACATTGGTTCAAGGGTACATCTCCTCACACCTCTGATATGTGTCGTTGTAACTCTTCAACGTCTTCAGGAAGGTGGCGGGTCCTGACAATCAATAAACCCAATGGACCGCAACGTCCATAAACTAAAACAATAGAGTCCAAATGCTCTTTTGTCGGATCTAAATGATTCTGTTAAGTAGATCTTAGTCTAAAATTAGACTAACGTATTCTTAACAAACGTTTAAGTTGATCTTAGTCTTAAATGAGATTAACGATCCTTAAACCCAACCCAAACCCAAATCTAAGAAAATACGGATTTGGACTAATCCACGCCCTACGGGCGACAACATAAATTAGTCTCCGTATACAATCCACGGGCAACCAAAAATAAAACAAACACACATGACACGAAGTGACCATCTGGAGAAAGAGAAAGTTGTTGCCACGATGCGGTAGCGTAATTAACTGCAGGGGCTTGCGCCTGCAGAGAAGAGCGTCCCCACAATCAAAAACCCCTCAAACGAGGGGGAATCTGACGCAGTCTGCTGCAATGGCCGCATCCGTCTAAACCTCCGATATACGGTGTCATAAATCAACTTGGCATTTTCGGAGAGGTGGATGGATAAAACCAAATAGCATCTACCCCCAAATTCAGGCAAGACGAACCTACGCGGTTTCGTCTCTGTTTTCGGCGAAGAACATCGGGTCTCCCCACGATCGGGTGTTGAGCCGCGAGGGTCGGCGTGGACTCCAGTTCTTTGCTGGGGATGGTACACTCGACGATAAAATCGGCCAGGGCTTATGCTTTGATGGCCTGCCTCGGGTGGTATTTTATGTCAAACTGGAACAGCTCCTATCTCCACTTCTCTAAGCGGCCTGAGGATTCGGGTGAGGCGAGGATAGCCCCCAGCGGGCGCTCGGTGAGAACAAGGATGGTGTGCGTCTGGAAGTAGTGCCTAGCTTCCTTGAGGCCACAACGAGTGCCATGACAATCTTCTCTATGGCTGGGTATCTCGTTTCTGCGTCTTTGAAGACATGGCTCACGTAGTACACCGGCTTCTGCGCTCCATCGACCTCTCGTACAAACACTGAGCCTGCTGCTTGATCGAATACTACCAGATATAGTGAGAGCCCGTCCCCTTCAACTGGTCGAGTTAGTAACGGTGGCGTCGCAAGGTGCCTCTTTAATTGGTCGAAAGCGGTCTGGCACTCTTTTCACCACTCGAATCTCAGGATTTTCCTTAGAGCTTTGAAGAATGGGAGGCACTTTTCCCTAGACCTCGACATGAAACGGCTCAGATCAGCTACCCGCCCTGTCAGTTGCATGATCTCGACGTTGGTCTTGGGCGCGGTCATGTTGAGGATAGCGTCGATTTTTTCCGGGTTAGCCTCGATCCTACGGTAGGTGACCATGAAACCGAGGAACTTTCCCCCGGTGACCCCGAATGCGCACTTAGCGGGGTTCAGTTTTATCTTGAACTTATGGAGTACCTTGAAGGCCTCGCCCAGGTCTTTGGCGTGGTCGGTCGACGAGACTGATTTGACGAGCATATCGTCGACGTAAACTTCCATGTTCCAGCCGATCTGTGGCTTGAACATGCGGTTAACCAACCATTGGTATGTAGCCCCGGCGTTTTCACTTTGTAGCAGCAGACCCCTCGGTCCGTTGTGAATACGGTGAGATCTTCGTCTGCCGGATTCATACGGATCTGATTGTAGCCGGAGAAGGCATCCATGAAGCTCAATAGCTCGTGGCCTGCCGAGTTGTCGATGAGCCGATCTATCCGAGGTAGGGGATAGTTGTCTTTTGGGCATGCCTTGTTGAGGTCGGTGAAGTCGACGCACATGCGCCACTTCCCTTTTGACTTCTTGACCAGGACTACGTTCGCTAGCCACTCTGAATAGGGCACATTCCGAATGAAGTTGGCGGCGAGGAGCCGATCTACCTCGTCCTCGATAGCCTTCTGTTTGACCGGGGCGAAATTTCGCTTCTTCTTTCTGACGGGTCGGGCCGTAGAATCTACCCTGAGCTTGTGAGATATAACTTTAGGGTCGATCCCAGGCATGTCAGCAGGCGCCCAGGTAAACACGTCAGAGTTGTTTCTGAGGAAATGAACCAGGTCATCTCGCCGAGTTCCTGTCAGAAGCGACCCGATCTGAACGAGTTTTTCGTCGTCCCCTTCTACTAGGGGGACCTCTGTAAGAGGCTCCACCGGGGTCCTTCGGACCTCTTTTTGCTCGTCTCGAGTGTCCAGAGAACCCCTGATGTCACCCTCACCTTCTACATCGTCGACCGACTTCTCCGATGAAGATGTTGTGGTGAAGCAAACCTTTGCAATTTGCTGGTCACCATAGACCCGACTTATCCCGCCCTGGTTGAGAGGGAACTTCATCGCCGGGTGGTATGCCGATATCTGGGCTCAGAGGGAGTTCAGCGTTGGGCGGCCGAGGAGGATGTTGTAGGCCGATGGAATTCTCGCTACGATGAATTCCACCGACACCGTCCGCGTACGTCCGGTCTCCCCGACGTTGAACTGTAGAGTGATTACCCTTTCTGCCGGGATGGAGTGGTTGGTGAATCCTGAAAGGATATGGGAGGTTGGCCTCAGGTCTGCTGCGGTGAGCCCCATGCGCAGAAAGCAGTCATAGAAGAGAATGTCTGCCGAGCTTCCCAAGTCGACCAGGATCCTGTGCACCTTGTATTGATGGACCCGGGCCGTAATCACCAGGGGGCATTGTGGGGCAGGGATATGCCGTGAAAGTCCCTGTCGTCAAAAGTGATCGGCTCGGTCTCCCTGGCCTTCTTCCTCGGACGGTTGTCGGCCTCCGCGGCTGGCATGAGGCGCTGAGTGTCGTAGGTACTCGACGTACCCTCCGCCTTCATGACCATGATTTTTGACGAGCCTCGGTTCCTTTTGATGAGGTTCCCTACGCCCTCCGATGGGGTTGTTTTTGAGTTGCCATGGAGAGTCTCGGGTGCGTGACCCCGTCGAGGGAGGGGGGTCGGTCATGCCTGCGAACAGGAGAGCTGGCCGCCACCGCCTCGGAAGGGACAGGGGTGCGACGAGACTCGGGGCGTAACTCTCTGGCGTAAGGCCTCGGAGCCAAGCGGAGCGGTGCCCACCGGGTTATTGAATATGTAGGCCCGGGGGACCTGCGGCTGTTGGAAACGGTGAGGCAATGATCGGCCGCGCCGACGCGCGCGGAGTCTTGTCTCCCCCTGTAGGGGTCCCGGTCCCGAGGCAGGGGAGCAGCGACCTGGGGATCTTGCCCTGCCGTTTGGACGCGGATGAGCGCCTCCTCGACGGACGCGAGTCGGTCTATCCGGCCGGCAAGGGCGTTGATGGTATTCGGCGGAGGAGGTTCATCCGCGCCTCCGTTCAGGGGGAGGCGGCAGCTAGTGCTTGGATCGTCATGATGATCGCTCGCCATTGGATTGGGATCGGAAGACAAACTTTTTTTTTGTGGAATCAAGGTGTTTTCCACAAACGGCGCCAGCTGACGCGACCTGGATCACGCTAAGATGTTACCTTCCGTTGATCTACTGATGGCGGCGATAGACGGATGATATTGGATCTAGTGGCTAGCTCCTGAAGCGTGTGGATCTTTATAATACCCGGTTCTTTTGAATACCAATATCTGAATTTCTATTTCACTTATAAAATTTATTTAGTTTACTTATAATTAATTAATTATTTTCAAAATCCCATTAAACCCAGGCCTTACCTTTCATTTCCTCCGGCCCAGCCATTTCCTTTTCCTATTTTAAGTTAAGATTATTTGAGCCCAGCCCTTTCCCTTTCTTAAAGAAAATTTATCGCCTTTATTTTTCCCCTCGGCCCAGCACCAATTCTTCAGCCGTTTTCTTTTTCTGGAAATTAAATCTAAAACCCCAAATTTATTTAAAGCCCCGACCCATCAGTAAATCCCTCAGCCCAATTCTTTTATTTATAATAAAGATTAAACCCAAAACTTTTATTCTTCAGCCCATAATCTATTTTTCCGAGCCCATGTAAAATAAAATGGGATTTAAATTCAAACCCCGGCCCACTCCCTTAGCCCGCATCTCAAACCCGACCCGGCCCATACCCTAACTCCCTTCTTCCCCAACGTCTCTCCTATTCTCCCGCCCACGCCCATTGATTCCTCGATCCGCTTCCTCCGCCCACGCACACGCCCAAGTCGCAGCGCGCGTTTCCCTACGACCCGCTCCCCAACGTTTCGCTCCTCTTTCTCCCTCACACCCTCTCGACACCCTCGACGAGCCCTAGTTCTCCTACTCCTCAACCGAACCCAGCCACCTCCATCAACAACCAAGCTTCTTCCTCTCAATCCAACACCATCCCTGCCTCCTCATCACCGTTCATCTCATCGCTGACCTCGTCATCAACACCATCATTGTCAAGCCCACTTCCCCCATCATTGACTTCCACCAGTTGCTACATCCACCACTGCGTCGCCGCCTCTGGCTTACTCTCCGACGACGACCCTATCACCGCCGTGACCACCACCACGACCTCCTCCACGTCGCCAACAGCCTCCCTCGACCAAGCACCTCCTCACCTTCTTTCCCCCTTCAGCTCCCTCACCCGACCTCCTCTCTCAATCTCTCTATCTCTCTCTGCCCTCTCAATCTCTCTGTTCTCTCCCTCTATCTCTTTCTCACTCTCTCTCTGTCCTCTACACTTCTCTCTCTCTCTACACTTCTCTCTCTCTCTGTGTCTCTCTCTCTTCGCAACTCTTCTCTCTCTCTGCAATCTCTCCCCCTCTCAATATCTCTGTTTCTCTCTCTCTCTCAAATTCTAAAATCTCTCTCTCTTTCTCCGAGCTCTCTCTCTCACCCCATCAACTCCTTATCACCTCTCCTCCATCGACAACCCAACACAGTCGAGCATCCACGCATCAACAGTAAGGCTGCGACGCAAACCCAAGCCTAGTCGAGCCCCGGCATTTCGTCGAGCACCTACAGAGATCGCCGTTGCTGCTGCCGTGCATCACTAGAACGTCTCCAGGCAAGTTCCCTACTTGCTACATGCTACTTTATGTTAATTACAAAGTACAATCGTATAGATTCCATGTTTTACTTTTCCGTTAAACTATACGGCGTAACTGTTCGATGCATGGTCCCTATGGAAATCCTCATTTAATTTGGCGGAACTCAATTGTATAGTCTGGCCCGTATGGCTGTGAATCTAGTGTGTGAATTTCATTGGAAAATATGCCCTTTAATGACTAAAACGAATACCTCCGAATACATCCGTAAAACTGGAAATTTCTCGTATCTGAAAACCGTTAAAATCACCATAAATTATGTACATACTGGAATGATGCGTTCGAGGGCTCAAATCGAAGTCGACTCGACGAACTATAACCCTATGCAAGTTTCTAATTGTTCTGTACTTAAACTGTGACAATATTTGGATCGGAGAGCGACTCTGGACTGCAGTCCAGAGCGACTCTAATTACTAATCACTGTCCCGTAATGGGTACCACCCTGTTTCCTTAACTCGTAGGCTGCGGAACCCCGCATTTTGTTAAAGGTGAAACTGTTAGCTAGATAACACAAGTGGTTTTATTCTGTTTCGTCATCATTTACTATTTAACCTGTAATTTAAAAGATCGGGACGTATAACAGTCCCAACAGAATCAGAATTGACATACTAGTATTGAACAGTGTATATCTCCTGACGTACAGACGCGATTGAGAATCCGTCTATTGCGTTGAAAACCTTACTGAAAACCCTAGAATTCATTCAACTGTAGCATCGCTAAATTCTGATCCCAACTGGGATTAAAATGTATTACGAAACGGACTTCCGATTCTGAAACCGGATTTTCAGCCGCGAACGCTTAAAATGAAATGGCCATAACTAGTGATCCGGAAACCCGATTGGCGTGAAACTGAATTCGCTGGATAGATAATTGAACATACTACTTATTCCCCGTTCATCGTTTTGCTAAACTGTACACGTACGATTTATGATAAATCGTACAAGTGATAGAATACTGTTTTATGACATCTTAATCATGCTTTACATACCGTTTCCTCATCATATTATACATTTGTCACTGCATTGATAACCTAGTGATCATGTGCATTACCCAGTGTTAGGTATTAGTGATGATTGTGGCAAGTACGTTGGTGTTCGTGCATAAGTGAATAAGTGAAAGTGACACGTACTTGTACACAATCAGTGAACCTTATTATTCTATTGCATTGTCGACGTCTGTGGGACGCATGTACGCGTGACTATAAGTGGTATGGGACACTTATGGAAACTCTTGCATGGGTATCATAGATAAGACACCAGACACTGCCATTTATCTTGAGTATTAGTCGGGACGTGCTTGATGGAGATCCTGTCTCCAGTTCTCGCGCAGACTCGCCACAGACCAACTGGTATTTGAGGTTATGGTTAGCGTTTGATGTAGACCACGGGGTGTGGGGTAGTTTGAGTGTGAGTTCAACAGAATCTCGAGAGTCCCATGCCGGCTTATATATATGGAGATATATGGAGATTTACAGGGTATATGATTATTACCGTGAGTTACATGTTGGGCCCGTGGTCCCTTGCCCTTGGGTCCTACCCTTGGGTGGAGGACACTCGCGAGTGGTTGACTCTCACACTTGGACTGATGATAGGCTTAGTGACCTGTACATTGAGACTTAGAGACCGATATGGATGATAGCATCGAGATACATACTTACTGTGTTGATATACTTGGCATATTATTTTACTGCTTTTACTGTTCCACTGCATTGATTACTGCATGTTCATACCTATACCGTCATTGATTCACTGTATATATATATTTATTATCACTGTTAGAGTTGTCACTTGGATTTATATATTATTGCTATTGTGTCGCTCTGACGACCTGAGTATGCATGCTCAGTGTGAGGAGAGGATTTAGCCTGGAGTAGGACTAGACGTACATCACGGACATCTTGATTTGCTATCCAGAGTTATACCCTTTTGTTTCCTATCAGGTCAGTTCTTTATATTGTTTTGTTCCAGTTACTGCATTTCTCATTACCTGCGTATTATTTACTGTTTACCACATAAAGCTAGAATCCGAAATGTGACTACGGCAGGACATTTCCTTGATCGTAGGAGCATGGCTGGCCTTGTCAACCCCTCGTATTCCGTATTTTGGGAAGCGGGGCGTGACAATCTTAATGGGTTTGGGGTTGTTTGGGCCGAGCTACCTGCAAGGAAGTCCCGGGGTGGTTGTGCCACCGAGGACCCTTCGACGGTTAAGTTAGAGAGGAAATCCAAGCAGAGTAACGGTTTAGTGGAGTAAAAATGGCTTACTTGAACCGTCTGAAGAAGGGGTTTATATAGCGGTGTCAGCAGGCAGGGCAGGCGCGGGAATCACGCCGGCCGTTACGCTCCCGACGTCACTCCCGCGTGATGAGCGGAATCTCCCATTAATGGCAAGACAGGCTCGTTAATGGGGGATCGTGATGGCGTGGAACATAGGATGTGGCCGGCGGATATCTCGCGTATGGTGAGATTCACGGGATGGTGGTTGCGCCTGTGAGCGGTGACGGTCGGTCGATGAGACCGAGAAAGATGACCTCGGCGGGAAAGCTCGCGGACGAGCGGGAGAGCCGAGGTATCTTGGTTCTGCAGTGGCCGGAAGACGATCTGTGAGGCCGAGGAGGCCAATTGTGCAGGGGGCTCGGAGGTGAGCCAGCATTTGTTTGTAGGACGGGCAAGGAGTGGTCGGGTCGGCCACTGTAGGTCCTTTCTTGCATGCTTTGGGACACGTCATCTGCCACGTGTCATGATCTGGGAGATCACCGATATCGAGCATCATCAGGAAGACCTGGCAATTGGTGGATAATGCAAGGGATGATGGGAAAATTGTGTACTTTCTTCTTCCTCTTCTTGGAAAGAGAAGAAAAGGCTTTAATTTTTATTTTATCTAGGATTTATTTAGAGAGCATTCAATATGATCCACTTTATATAAATTGATATGATCGACTGAGGATCGAGTTGCTTATTGTTGTGGGAAGAATTTAAAGAGATTTGACAATGGAATAAAGTCATGCCCAGGCTAGTGTCATTTTGATTATGACCTTTCGGTTATCTTTTTATATTATGAATGGTTCCAGCTTGTTTTTGATAGTTATGCGCATGATGTTGATGATTAGTGCATGTATACTCTTTGCCATATCTTTTCGCAAGTCATCTTTCTTTTTTGCACATCCCTGTTTCTTTCTCGTTTCAATGATAGGTTAGATCTAAGGCAACAATTCTCAACCCACCAAGTGTTTGATTTTTTGTCTCAATCAGATTCTTTTGATCATTTTACTTTAAATAGGGCTTCTCTCATTTGCTTTAGAAAATATGAAACTTTGTTTTTCTTTGGTTGTGTATATTATAGGTTTATCCGCTCTTTGCCGCTGTTGGCGTTGTTGTTGGTATCTATGGCATGCAACTAGCGTGCAATATCACCAGCAATTCTTAAGTGTGTATGATCCTGTAACATTTCAGAAAATTTTAAATGTTATTTTAGAATTTAAATAATGATAAATGAGTTTTATTAAAATTATGATAATTATGGATTTGGATTATCATATTTTAGCATATAAATATATCTTTACAAATTATAATGATAAAACTAATATTAATTTTGGGCATGACAAGAATAATTAACCTTAGCATTTTCTTTAAGATTTGGGTTTAATATTTTGTAACCATGGTTGGAATTCTAGGAGGGAGGAAGAGGGCAGGGCCAGGGAGAGAGAGCCCATGTGCTTACCCCCACACCCTCACTTCCTTATCATAATTTCTTCCTCCTTCAAAATATCTTCTTCTCCTCCCAAGATATCCCCCTTCCAAATACTCAAAATCCAAAACCCCAAGTCTACAGCTCATCACTATCAACACCAAGCTCAACTCCAAACTCAAGCCTTCAAGTTGAAGTCACCTCAAGTTCAAATAGATCCTACAAGTTTTGATCTCCTTTTTAGCTCAAAATCTTCTAAGGTGAACTTTTGATTCCAAGTCTTAAATTCTATTTCTATAAAAACTATAACTTTGCATAAAAATCATATCTTTACTGATTAATTCTTGCATAAATGAAGTCTTATGGATTTTTGTAGTTGTAGTATATTTTGTGTAGCTATTAGTGGTTATTACAACTTATATTGGGATTATTGAACGTATTTTGGTGCAAGAATTGGGAATTTTAAGGTTTCATGATTTTTCAAGATTTCGAAATTTCATAGCTACAGATTCTTCTGCAGACATCTGTGTTTTTATTGGTCAGATGTCTGGGTTCAAGCCAGATGTCTGGTCTCAAGTCTCAGGTTGGAATTTTAATTGAACTTCAGACGTCTGGGATCCAGAGTTTCAGATGTCTGCATGTTTTTCTCTGGTTGGATTTTTTGTTCTTGCCAGACGTCTGAGTGTTTGAACTTCAGACGTCTGATGCCCTCTTTGGCTGAATTGTTTGATAGTCTTCGTCGTATTTTATTGGTTTTGGTTTATATCGATTATTGATGGGATTTTCCTTGGATGTTTGTGATTATATTGGTTATAGGACTGAGTGCGGGTGATCCTGAGACGATGAGGAGAAGCATGACAGTCGTGGGATTCGACTAGCTAGTGCCGCAGTCGGTGAGTAGATTTGTATCTATGAGTGGGGAATTAGGTGGATGGCGTATAGCATCCCCATGAAACATATTTACTTTATACTAATGATATACTTATGGTTCATGCTACGAATAATTAGACTTGTTCGTTAATTAGTATAATACAGTAGTTTAGCTTTAATTGGCTTATCGTAAACACACTGTGTAGAACACAAGCACAACTACTAATTGTAGGGTGTTTTTCGTCACCCCATTGAGATGGGAATACGCGCGCGCTTGTCAGGCGTACTACAGATCCCCCTGCCTAGGGTAGACGGGGGTTTATTGATTGTGGGGATCCGAATCTCCGGCAGCCGCGGACTAAACTGCCGTTAATTACCCCTCGCCTTTGGAGTGAAGGAGCCTCCGATTGACGGGTTAAACTGGTCATGCGAACTCAATGTGCAGTGTGTGTGTTGTGTTTTGAAAGGGGTTTTGGATATATCGGGGGCCCCGCAGTGTTTTTACGGGGGTCCCGCTATCTGGATAGCGGGCTGGGGGTCAAGGAGGCTAGCAGCCACCTTGCGGGGTGCGGGGTAGCACCCCGTTAGAAATTTTTTCTGACGGGGGAGGTATATTTAGTGTGGAGTGCATATAGAAAAATAGGGGGAAGCGTCTTAAAGATGCGTGCGTGGCATGTGGGCGCATGGTGTCCGGGGTCACGTGCGTGCACATGGGCGCTTTAGTGCCTCATGTGCGTGCACGTGACCATTGGGCGCCTTAGCGTCCGGGGTCACGTGCGCGCACGTGACCATTGGGCGAGTTAGAGCCCCGGTTCACGTGGCGCACACGTGACCGACGGGCGCCTTAGCGCCCCGGGTCACGTGGTGCACACGTGACCATTGGGCTCCTTAGCGCCTCAGGGTCACGTCGCGCACACGTGACCGATAGGCGCCTTAGCGCCTGAGGTCACGTGGCGCACATGTGACCGCGGGAAACACTTGCGGGAAGGGGCTTAGCCCATAGGTTGGGGAGTTGAACTCTCAAGGTTTTTTTTTTGGAGTTGAACTCCTAACAGAAACTAATTTATGGAGTTAAACTCCAACAGATCTAGAAAGGAGTTAAACTCTTAGGAATTTTTGGCTCTTCTTTTGAGCCTTGGATCTTTCCAAAGTTAGATTTTTGGAGATGGGTCTCCTTCTTCCTTCTCTTGATCGGCGGGATCTTGGAGAAAATGGGGTGAGACTTAAAAGTCTCCCCTTTTTGAGATCTGATTGGAGATCCGAGATCCCCTTCATGGGTTTTGTGGTGAAAAACTATCTATTTTTTAGAAAGGAAGAGTTAAACTCTTGATTTAATTCAAAAAAGAGGAAGAGGGTTTTAGACTCTTGAGAAAGGGGGAGGAGGCACAAACCCTAGTTTTTTGAATGAATGAAAAAGTCCATTAGATATTTTCATCATATTGCCTCTTATAGGCTTACAAATTTACACATAGCCCCTTGGGCTTTACAAAATGGCATTTTGCCCATCCCATGTCTCATGTGCTATTTCTTTTTGCACATAAACCATGGGCTTTACAAAAACTTGGCTTTATGCCCATTTTGCTTACATTCATGCACAAAAAATTACATCAAAATTATTTGTTACATGATTTTTATTTTGGCATGGGAAGGCTGGCCGTGGGGCTCGACTTGGGCATGGGCCCACTTGCTTGGGTTTGGGCCCGCTTACTTGGGGTTGACCTTGACTTTGACCCGGTCAACTGGGGTGCAAATTTTGACCCCAATAAAGTGCCCTCCATCAATAAATGCACACCGCGCATATGAGTTGTGTGCATGAAATTGATGGATCTTGAAGCTGGACTTCAAGGTGGAACATCATTCTGGGGGCGGAGCATCCCTTGGGGAGCATGATTCCCGAGGATCGGAGCATCATTCCGATTTGCGGAGCATAATTCCAAGGTCGGAGTATCATTCCGAAGAGTCGGAGCATAATTCCGATTTGCGGAGCATAATTCCATGGATCGGAGCATGATTCCGATGAGCATAACTTCGGGGATCGGAGCATCATTCCGGGGATCGGAGCATCATTCCGAAGAGCGGATCATGATTCCAGGGATCGGAGTATAATTTCGATGAGCATAACTTCGGGGTCGGAGCATAATTCCGAGGATCGGAGCATCATTCCGAAGAGCGGAGCATGATTCCAGGGATCGGAGCATTCCGATAAGCGGAGCGTGATTCCAAAGGGGTCGGAGCATAATTCCGACTGGCGGCAGACATTCTGACCGAAGCATAATTTCGATGCAGAGGTTGATTCCCAGGTGAAGTATAATTCCGACAGGGAAGGCAGATACTCCGAGGCAAACCATGATTTTGACACGGGGTACATGCTGAGACGAAGCATGATTCCGACGCAGAGCTTGTTGGCTGACTTGATTCCGAGACGAAGCATAATTTTGACTGGGAAGGAAGATACGCCGAGGTGAAGCATGATTTCGACAAGGGGTACACTCTGAGATGAAGCATGATTCCGGCGCAGAGCTTGTTAGTCGACTTGATTCCGAGGTGGAGCTTAATTCCGATGGGGAGGTCGCTGGTTGATTCCGAGCCGAAGCATAATTCCGACAGGGAAGGCAGATACACCGAGGTGAAACTTGATTTCGACGTGGGGTACACTCTGAGACGAAGCATGATTCTGACACAGAGCTTATTGGTCGACTTGGTTCCGAGACGGAGCTTAATTCCGACGAGGAGATCGCTTGTTGACTTGATTCCGGGGCGGAGCATAATTCCGATGAGGAGGTCGCTGGTTGACTTGATTGCAGGGCGGAGCATAATTCCGACGAGGAGGTCGCTGGTTGACTTGATTCCAGGACGGAGCATAATTCCGACGAGAATGTTGCTGGTTGACTTGATTCCAAAGGCGGAGCATAATTCCGACGAGGAGATCGCTGGTTGACTTGATTCCAGGGCGGAGCATAATTCCGACGAGGAGGTCGCTGGTTGACTTGATTCCAGGGCGGAGTATAATTCCGACGAGGAGGTCGCTGGTTGACTTGATTCCAGGGCAGAGCATAATTCCGACGAGGAGGTCGCTGGTTGACTTGTCACCGGCATAGAGTGTCTGTGGTTGACGTTTCCCCGGCACGGAGTGTCACTGGTTTTGATGTAGAGGATGATTCCCAGGCGAAGCATAATTCCGACAGGGCAGGTGGATATTCCGAGGTGAAGCATGATTTCGACACGGGGTGCATTCTGAGACGAAGCATGATTCCGCCGCTGAGCTTGTTGGTTTGATTTGATTTGGGTTGACATCAGCATCGCTACACTGGAATATGGTACCGGGAGCGAATCAGCATCTGTCTTTGAAAGGATTTAGGGATTTTGGTTTTGGTCGGCATCTGCATTGCTGCACTGGAATAATGCCTGGAGCAACTCATCATTTGCCCCGGGAGGATTTGGTGTTTTTGGGTCGGCATCAGCACCGTTACACTGGAATATGGTACCTGGAGCGAATCATCATTTGCATTTCCATATTGGAAAACGATGGCTTAGGAGACAGGTTTGGATCCCTATCACCTAAGGCTTTTCAATTTCATAGGCCGTAAGGGTCCCATAAAAGCATTTTCTTCCTACGAGTCGAAAGGATCTCGTAGGTGTATTTTCTCCTTAGGAGTCGTGAGGACCCCTTAGTGTGTTGCTCCTTTGTGAGTCGTAAGGATCTCATGCGGGAATTTTCTCCTCACAAAGTCGAGAGGACTTTGCGAGTGCATTTCATCTCTTTTTCACGAGTTTACGCCATTTCGGGTTTTCACAAACTCGCCGGTAGTCCTGCTGTTTTTACTCACGGAGCCCTTTCGGGTTTTCATCCGTGCCCATTTTGCTTGTGGACATACCCCTTTTTTTATTTTTATTTTTTTCATTGCTGGTGGGACTTTGAATGTGGTCTCGCCGGTAGGACTTGGGAGAGATTGGGATCGTTTTACGCTCGTGGATTGTATACGGTTTTGCAGGATGTATGATCCAGACCGTAGGGCCGGAAAAATTTTGGGACTTTGTTGGTGTTTGTATCGCTGCACTGGAATATGGTACCAGGAGTGACTCATCATTCGCCGTTGGGGTATGAGATTTGGAATTTGGTTGGCGTCTGCATCGCTGCACTGGAATATGGTACCAGGAGCGACTCATCATTCGCCACTTGGGATTTGAGTTTGGAATTTGGTTGGCGTCTGCATCGCTGCACTGGATATGGTACCAGGAGCGACTCATCATTTGCCATTGGGGATTTGAGTTTGGAATTTGGTTGACGTCTGCATCGCTGCACTGGAATATGGTACCAGGAGCGACTCATCATTCGCCATTGGGGATTTGAGTTTGGAATTTGGTTGGCGTCTGCATCGCTGCACTGGAATATGATACCGGGAGCGACTCATCATTCGCCTCTTTTTTTTACCGCGATTGCTCTATCATTTCATCTTTTCTTATCGCGAAGGTCGCGATTGCCCTATCATTTCGGCTTTATTTTCATTTTTACTTTTACTTGCTGATTTTTATTGCGAGTTGCCCCATCATTTCGGCTTTTTATTATTATATTTTTTTTACTTACACTTCTTTTTTATTTACACATTTTTTATTCACACACATTTTTTTTACATTCCCAGTTTAACGACTTAGAAGTCGATTGTTCCCAGTTTAATGACGTGGTGGTCGATTGTTTTCAGAGAAAGGCAGATGTCTGAGAGAATCAGTTTCAGGAAGGAATTCGATCTTCATTTGTTTGAAATTGGTGGTCGCAGCTTGACTGTTTGTTAACACGCCTTTTGACAGTTCTATCTCTCCTGTCTTGTATTGCTTTTCGACCCAATCTTTGAAGACGAAGCAGTCCTCAATGGCATGACCTATCACTCTGTGATAGGGGCAGTATTTGGGGTCGTCGGTCATATTCGCTTCTTGCGGTCTTTTTGATTCTGGCAATTGTAGACCGTTTCTTAGGGCATCTTTGAATATTTTACGGACTTTGTCCCTTCTAAAGGAATTGACCTTATCCAGCTTCTCATTCAGTGGAGCTTCTCCTCCCTCTCCGAACACTGGCTTCCGAGGCCGGTTGGCATTAGGCCCGCTCATCCCTTGCTTATTTCGGTTAGCCGAGGTGTTGAAAGATTCAGTATCGTCGGAACTTCCGTCTTTACGATTATCGTCCTTTCGGATTTTCCAGGACCTATTGTTATTTTGGGAGTCAGAGAAGGACTCCTGCTTTGAGCGTTCCAACATCTGAACCTTCCTCGTCAGCTCTTGGAATGTTTTGAGACCCGCGGTGCATAGAAATGGGGCCATCCAATTGTTGAGATCTCCGATGAGGAGACTGACAGATTGGTCATGCTCTATCGGCGGTTCACATTTGACGGAGAGATTGCGCCATCGGGTTATAAAATCCATGATGCTTTCGTTGTCCTTTGGCTTGGTCCTTACGAGATCGGCAATGGTGATCTTATCGCTGATGCTCATGAACCTCTGCCGAAACAGAGACTCCATTTGGATGAAAGTTGTGACAGAGCCATTCGGTATGCTCGCGTACCAGTTGAAAGCAGTATCAGTCAAGCTATTAACGAACTGGCGGAGGAGAAGCACATTATTTCCCCCAAGATTCCCGCATGAGGCTTTAAAGTGGGCGATGTGCTGATTCGCATTTCCCGTCCCATCGAATCTTCCGAATTTAGGGATGACATAGCTGCTAGGAAATTCTACCAGATCATACTGAGCAGGATATGGTCTCCCACTACTGCTAACACCTTTTTGTGCTTCAGCATCGGCTACCAATGTTTTGACTTTGTTGGCAACCAAATCCATGATTTGATCTTGAGTTAGTGGGCTACTGTCATCGGTAGCCAAGATATTTCCCGAGATAAGATGCGACTGACTTTCATGCGGTCCGCCCACCTTTGGATTTGAGGGAATAGGCATCGGCTGTCTCGGGACACTGTTTCTCGGTTCATGAGCAGAGCCCTGCGCTTGATTGGGCGGCTGAGAGGCAAGTCGGGCCGTGAGCTGCATCATGACATTCGTCAAGTCGTCAATTTTGGAGTAAAGTTTGGCCATCTCCTTGTCTTTACTTCTGAGCTGTTTTCGGAGCTCTTGTAGAAGTTGCTGCTCTGCGTTCTTGGGACGGAAGATTGGCTCATCTTCGCTTTCTGAGTCCGACTCTTCATGAACCGAGGGATCTCTCTGCCTATCAGCCTTACTGGAAGGATTTTCATCACCCTCCAGAGGATACTGGTCTTGGGAAGTGACAGCTATATTCACACCAGATTGGATTTGAGATGTGGTGGTCCCGTCCTTGCTCTTGCTGCGCGTGTTCACCATATAGACAGTGTGGACCACATATCCAGCCATCTCTTTATCTTTGGCGGTTGATTTTGTAGAGCGGTCTGGGCTTTGGAAATTCATAAATTTTAACATGGCCAGAGTCCTAGTGTAACACTTTGAATTTCCGTTAGAATGTTTTTCACGATAATTAGTAATTTTACGTGTTATTATATATGTATGCATAGGATTATTAGTTATTTAGTCGTGTTAGCAAATTGGAAAATTTTCCTTTGTAGTGTAGTGTACACTTGTACACTTAGCCTTTTTGGGACTTAGGGTTTTGGTAGCATGTTAACCATTCTTGTGTTGCATGGTTGCTAACTTATTTCCCCACCCTTTAATCAAAACAAAACCCTTTTTCATAATTCAAAATTCTAATAAACAAATGAGCATGATGTTAGGTAGGAGGTTGACTTTTTTGACCCCATTTCCTTCTCTTCTCTCTCTCTTCTCCTCACTTCAGAAATTCTGGAGATTTCAGCAGAAAAACCTTGGCTTTCCTTCATCTTTTCCTCTCTTTTTCACTTCTCCTTGATTCCCAAACAAATCCTACATAAAAACCACACATTTCCTTCACAAAACCTTAGGAAAAATGAGTTTTTGAGGTGTTTGGAGGCTAATCTGCACACCTGAGCGGGGAGCTGGACTTTTGGTGTTTTATAAGGTCTTTAGGAGGTATAAATTCATGTCTTAACCTCTTTTTCCATAACTTGCATGTTTAGTTTCAAAATATCACCTTTTTGTGCAATTTTAGTGCTATTGAAGGGATTTAGTGTTAATATGTTAAAGTTTATGTTGTTGTGGCTTGATTAGCTTGTTAATGAGTTATTAGTGTGGGTTTAGACTTAGGTTTGTTTCAGATTTCAGAAAAATACCCTAAAGTTTGATTTTAGTGCAAAAGTGTGGATTTTAACTAGAAATAAGGCCCTGTAGGATCTGCTGCTACCCGAGATATTTCAGAGTGAAACTAGATGTTACTGTAGCATGTATGGGGGTATAGAGTGCACACACCAAACCTGGGAGCCCAATTCCCTACCCAGGCCGCCGAAATAAGCATTCTGGCCGCAATTTGCGGCCAGATGGGGGTGTTTTGGGTTGGGGTTTGGGGTGTTGGGGTCTGCTGCTATGTGGGTTATTTTAGTATATATATTTTTACAATATCTGTTCTGTATCAAAATCTGGAGGTGAATACCTATTTTCCCGTATTTTTAATCTTTCGCGACACGCGTGATACGTGTGAGTGGGTTTGGGGTTTCTACGTATCGCGACGCGTCGGAGTGGCTTCAGGCGCGTAATCACACGTTTTAGCGTATCGCGCACACGCGCGCTTGGTTCACGACACGAGTTACTAGTTCGGCCTTAATGTCGTGTTTGTGTGACTTCAAGCTTATGTATGATGTATTGTGTAATTCTAGGTTCGCAGGCGAGTACGGCGGATGTTCAGTTGATAAAACTGCACATTTGTATTACATTTTTCCTACCATTTTCATATTAAAAAAGGACTTTATTATAATATATTATACATATGAGGGTTTATGTGTAAAAACATTATTTTCCATGTGTTAATATATTTTAATGATCATTTGGTAGGAAAATGTATGCAAATAAATCTATTGACCAAATCCTAGTAGAACTAAGTCTACTAAATATTATTTGAGATTATGGTGCAGAATTTTCCAAGTTGTTATGCAGGATTTAACAAACAAATCAATTTGTTGAAGAAATCTTGCCAAATTAAGAAGCAAACTTGGAGACCAAGTCTGGAAGCAACCGAGAGAAGATTTCTGAAATATGAAGATGCCTAGAATTGCCAAATGTCACCAGATGAAAGCACAAGAAAAATCATCAAAAGATCCCAACCCTTGAGCGCTGATCCGCGGCCAAACCCACCTTGGGGCCGCGGATCCGCCGCAATAATGATGAGTTGGAAGGCAATATTTTGGGAGATTGACAACTGCTGAATTTTACCAACTTCTCAACAATAAGATTCTGGGTTTGCACTATAAAAAGGCACCGAGAGCCTCTTGGAAAAGGCATCAAGCCGAAGAGATCACGAAGCTCCCGACGCTCACGCATCCAGGCTGATCATCGACTGTTCAATTACCTCCTTAGGAAAGATCGAGAAGCAAATCAAGTTTTGTAATCATTTTCTATGGATTAAAAAGTGTAGTTTGAAGGAGTTGATTAATAAAGGTATTTATTTTTATTTAATTGTTTTTCTTTACATTATGTTTTCCCTCTCTTTCTTTTCATCTTCTTCTCCCAACATGCGCGAGTAATTCTCGGCTTGTTAGGGTTCGTAGGATTAGGGTAGGCTAATGGACGATAAAAATAACTAAACCCTTTTTAAGTCCTATAAAGTTTAGGAACTTTACCAAAAGAATCATTAACATCCTAATCGGACGCGCTAGCAATTCTTTGCTAGTTCCGACCGCGATTAGAGATTGGATTAATGATTGCTTTGGTAAAGGCTAGATATGAACGGAGTTCCGTGTCGAGATAAGGGTTAAGAGTGGGATTCCTTTTCCCTCCAGAAACCCTAATCTACACGCATCGCCGTCGTTCTAATTCTAAATCTATTAATGGATAAAAAGGGTAACTTTAATTAATCGTACATAACTACTAAATCCTAACGAACCCTACAAGCCTTTTTATTATATTAACTACATCCTTAAAATAATCTAGATCTATATTTTACATTCTTGTTTAACGTAGATCTAGAAATCTTTTTATAAAATTCTTTATCCCTCCTCTCCTTCTCAACACATCTAAAGTAAAATTAAAAGGTTCCACGTTTCCCAGAGGACGACCTGTACTCATCTCGGTCTAGCTATACGCGACACCGTTATTGATTGCGGTTAACTACAAACATACACTTTTTCATATCATTCTTTAGAATCAATCAAATGGCGCCGTTGCCGGGGATACGTGCGTAATTTTTTTATTTTTACTATTTGTGTTGAATTCTTAGACGAGTCATATCATTATTAAAACAAAACTGCAAATTGTATATTTAACGATTATTGTGTGAAATTTTGCGAGGAAATCTGGAGTCGCGGATTTGAGGAAACAGGAGATCTAGGGTTTCACACTTCTTTGGTATCTTTCTTAACTCCTTCTCTCTCCTCTCAAATCCAATAAAATCTATTTTCTGCAGGATTCTTTGCAAAATAGCGCCGCTCAAAAATCTTTTTGCAAAAGTTTTGTGATTGGTTTTGTTTTGCATATTTAATACGGACTTTAAGGGGCAAAGACCAAATCAAGATTAGGTGGGGATTTCATCACCCTTCCTAAGCCCCACAAATCACAAACTGAGCATATAGATCAATCCTTCATTAATTAAAAAAATATCTAGACCAGACTCTAAGGACTGTCGCGCTCAATAAGGACAGAGGAAGGTCGTGGGTAATATATCGTTTATCCGCATTACTTTTGTAGTGCCTAGGCAAGTGTGACAAAGGCTAGTGGTTTTTAATCAGGCCCACTGTTGTGGTGGTTCCTTCCCACTTACCTGGCACTTACCTCGCTACAAGGGTAGTACGGAGGCGGTAGAGGATTTATCCTGCGGCTTGTCCTTTGGAAGTCTAGGAGCGGTCTAGAGACTGGACCTAGGTGACCTTAGTTCTAGGGTTGCTTGTGCATCTTAGGGAGATTTGTCTTGAGTCCCACTTTTTCAAAACAAGCCAATTTTTAAAATCACACACACGCTGCCACTTGCACTAAACCCGCTTAGTGCATGCTCGGCTGGACACGGGATCCTAGTGCCCGTCTTGTCCGCGTTCCTGCTATCGACGCCGAAGTCGGTACTTCTTCATCTTCTTTTCCCCCACCACACACCACATCAACCGTGATGGACGACACTCCATCTAATTATAACACCACGCTGCCACCGCCCGCAGGTGAGCAGAATCCACCGCGCATCTCTCTCCAAGAGAGATGCTATCCTATTCGTGGTCCTCTTCCTACTTGTCTATCTCTTCCACCACCTAACGGGGATAATTTCGAAATTAAACCCCACTACATCAATCTGCTGCCCAAATTTCACGGGCTTGAGTCGGAAGACGCGTACGTTTTCATCACCAAATTCGAAAACGTATGCGCAATGATGGGTACTTCACAATTGACCTTAGATGCTATGCGCTTACGTCTTCTCCCATTCACACTGTGCGACTTGGCAGAAAAATGGCTTTACAATACTGCCGCACACTCTATCACTAATTGGGATGAATTTGTTGTAGCATTTCTTAAGAAGTTTTACCCAAATCATAAGACTGCACATATTAGGAGCGAGATCAACCAGTTCACCCAGCTTCCCAATGAACCATTTTGGAAGTGCTTTGAACGTTTCAAAGATCTGCTTGTCCAATGCCCCCATTACGGAATACAAAAATGGGATTTATGTCGGATTATATATGAGGGCATTAATCCAGCGACAAAGCAGATGCTTGAAACAATGTGTCAATGCAATTTCATGTCTAAAGATGATGGTGAAGCATGGAAATATCTGGAAGACCTTGCTGAACACACGTTGCAGTGGGAAAGCGTAAGACCACCTTCAACTAAGGGAGGTATTTATCAGCTCGACGTTTCTATCGCAGTAAAAGCCGAAATGGCAGCAATTCAGAAGAAACTCGATGCTATTGAAAACAAGTTCTCAACATTCTCCCTAAATCAGGTCACGCTTCCTAAGACTGTCTGTGGTTGCTGTTCGGATCCTTCACACTTAACGGAAGAATGTCCTATGAATGCATCGTTTCAAGCTAATGCTGCTTTTCAGCAGCGACCTAGAAATGATCCTTATTCTTCCACATATAATCAAGGATGGAGGAATCATCCTAACTTTGCTTGGAATCCAAACCAACAAAGTAATTATCAAAGACCTCTTCCACAGCAACCACAACCACAGAATCAGCCCCCCTTTCAGTCACAAAATTTCCAAAATCCGGCCAACATTTCTACACCACAAGTGGCCGGTACTGACAACTCACTTGCACAAACTTTGGATATGTTCATGAAACAATCCATGCAAAATTCGACTGAGATAAGGTCTTCTATTGATACCCTAACGAAAAACTCCTCCTCCCATGGGGAGAGTATTAAATCAATAGAAAACCAAATCGCACAGTTAAACGCCCCAATGAGTGCGAGAGAGAAAGGGAAACTCCCATCTCAACCCCTACCGAATCCTGGCCATTCACAAAGTCATAATGTAAATGCCATTACTACGTTGAGATCGGGGAGAGTGCTGAATAACCAAGTGGGTGAGCAATTTGATGATAGTGACACATTTGATACCCCTTCTTCTTCTTCCCCTAATTCGTCTAGTCTCCCACCTTCATCCGAGCCTATTCTCCGTTTTCCCCAAGGCTCGAACATTTCGCCAAATCTATCTAAGTCGATGCCCACTCCAATTTTGGGATCGAATCCGTCGCCACAGTCTTCTCCACAAACGTTGGACCCAAAACTTATTGATCAAACACCTTATCCAAACAGGTTAAGGGGCAACAGACCAAGTCCACAAATGGAGAAGATTGTGGAAATTTTTAAGCAAGTTAACATAAACATTCCTCTCCTAGATGCTATTCAACAAGTTCCGTCATATGCGAAAATCCTAAAGGACTTGTGCACCAGGAAGAGAAAAGTTCAAGTACCTAAAAAAGTTTTCCTTACGAGTAATGTGAGCACAGCTTTTACACAACAACTTTCCAAGAAACGAAAGGACCCCGGAAGTCCTACAATTTCAATTTCTATTGGGGGTAAAAATATCAATCGTGCTCTACTCGATCTAGGTGCTAGTGTTAACTTGCTTCCGTATTCGGTTTATGAGCAATTAGGGATCGGAGAGTTAAAACCTGCGCATTGCACTCTTCAGATGGCCGATCGATCTATCACCCAACCAAGGGGTGAGCTAGAGAATGTGTTAATCAAAGTCGGGGAATTCATATTCCCTGTGGACTTTATCGTTATAGATACACAACCTGTAGCAAACCCACGCAATCAAATCCCGGTGATACTCGGTCGACCCTTTTTGGCCACTTCCAACGCAGTAATCAATTGTAGAAACGGCTCTATGACCCTATCCTTTGGAAAGAAGTCAATTGAGCTTAACATTTACAAGTTGGGAAGTGAACCCTCCGAACCCTATGCTCATGTGTGTTCTGTCGAATTAATGGATGTCGACAGCAGCGAATTTGATCAATCTCATGATACTGACTCTTTTCATATGTTGTTGCTTGATACGGACTCTTCCACCGAGTTGTCCGGGTCAACATCCAACACTGATGAGGAACTTTTTATAGAGTCTGACGATCACCCCATTTTTTCTGAGGACATTATTCTTCGGGGTATCGATGAAAGCTTTGAGGAAATTTTCGCTGATGAACTCGCATTTTTACAAGACACGGGTGTTGAGATGAATCAACTCCAAGATAAAGAAATTGGACCTCCACCCCTTCTTTTGGACAATCATGATAATACGAGTAATCCATCATCACTATCACTGTGTCGTCTCTCCAAATTGAGACGCAATCTTTTTCCATTACACCTCTTGTCACCTCCCCACTTCTTCACGTCAATAGGTGACATATTCTTCCACCAACCTTGGTACTTCATTGATAAATTTTTTGAATGGTTGGTGTTGACCTTCGGTCTTTGCAAAGCTTGGCATTGACCAATAACCTTGACCCCCTCATGTGATTTTAAAGGATTAAAAATGTTTAACTCAAGTTTGGGGGAGGGGTGGTATATTTTGGCTCTTGAAAGAAAATGATTTTTATAAAATTGTGAGCCTAAAATAAGTTTGGGGGAGGATTTTCACTTTCATATATTCTTGCCCCCATTAATAATTTCCTTCCAAGTCTACAGATTTTTTGAGCTTAACGGATGACATCAGTGAGGACACTGCTGTAAACAGGTTTGGGGGAGGTTTGCGCTTATTTACACATCAATTTGCATCATATTTTGCATAAGCACAACAACATTTTCAAAAAATTTTAAAAAAAAAAAAATCTTTTATAACAAAAGAGTAGAAAGTGAAAAATTACATCCAAAAGATAGGAATAGTTTAAGAAAACCAAGAAAATTAGAAGTTTTCTTAAACGAACTAGTAATAAGTAGTTATGAGCTGTTGTCCCAAGGGTTAGTAAAATGAAGGAAGTCACTAATCTAAGGATAAAAATAAGTCTGAAAAATAGTTTCTATTCTGGAAGCCAAACATTTGAATGTTGATACCCTACTATATGCACTTACACACGTCTTGAAACGCGGGATAGTAGAGGATACCTTGAAATGCTCTTGTCTAAAAGCCAAAGTATGAAGGAAATGAAAAAAAAAATGAAGAAAATATAAAAATGGTGAAAAAAAAAATGGACACTGGTTTTGTTATCGCCAAGGCAGCAATAAAAAAAATATAGCGTGGGTGCTTCTTCACCTAGTGCCCTAAGGCAAACTGGTCTGGGAGTCACTGCTAAGCCTTAGGTGGTGCAAGACGAGGAAAATACTATCACCAAATCAGCAAGCACTTGAGTAATCGGTCGGTTAGTATCTCAAGAAGTATTAACGGTCGCATGAAAAGGTGTGAGCAAACCTAAGTATTCATGAAATTAAAAAGTACTGAGGTAGATGGACAAGAGTATGATAGCTTGAATTGAATTCTCCGAGTGTAGGGATGTTCTTTACACACACGTGGAGTTATATGATCAATGTTTGGATAAATGGTAGGAATGAAGAATAAAGACGATATTTTATTGAGGGATGATGTGATTTCTAACATTTTTTCATGACTATTAAGATAGGGCTCATGACAACTGAAAAGCTAGCATAGTTGGAAACTCTTCTTTTCAAAGTCTTTCTTTTATGGTTCTTGTCTTTATATGTAAATTTCACCATCTTTCTTTTGTTATAGGATTTTGTGGGTGTAATCCGCTGAAAACCCTCAGGAGACAACACTCCTCCTACTAGGGACACCTAGAGGTTTAACGGCCTGTTGCACGTGCTCAGTGCAATCGTGTCTGCCTACGAAAGTGTGCTTAGTTTTCTCTTTTCTTTTTCTCCTCTTAAATAAACTAGTTTGCTCGAGACGATCAAAGATAAGTTTAGGGGTATTTGTTCAGTTGATAAAACTGCACATTTGTATTACATTTTTCCTACCATTTTCATATTAAAAAAGGACTTTATTATAATATATTATACATATGAGGGTTTATGTGTAAAAACATTATTTTCCATGTGTTAATATATTTTAATGATCATTTGGTAGGAAAATGTATGCAAATAAATCTATTGACCAAATCCTAGTAGAACTAAGTCTACTAAATATTATTTGAGATTATGGTGCAGAATTTTCCAAGTTGTTATGCAGGATTTAACAAACAAATCAATTTGTTGAAGAAATCTTGCCAAATTAAGAAGCAAACTTGGAGACCAAGTCTGGAAGCAACCGAGAGAAGATTTCTGAAATATGAAGATGCCTAGGATTGCCAAATGTCACCAGATGAAAGCACAAGAAAAATCATCAAAAGATCCCAACCCTTGAGCGCTGATTCGCGGCCAAACCCACCTTGGGGCCGCGGATCCGCCGCAATAATGATGAGTTGGAAGGCAATATTTTGGGAGATTGACAACTGCTGAATTTTACCAACTTCTCAACAATAAGATTCTGGGTTTGCACTATAAAAAGACACCGAGAGCCTCTTGGAAAAGGCATCAAGCCGAAGAGATCACGAAGCTCCCGACGCTCACGCATCCAGGCTGATCATCGACTGTTCAATTACCTCCTTAGGAAAGATCGAGAAGCAAATCAAGTTTTGTAATCATTTTCTATGGATTAAAAAGTGTAGTTTGAAGGAGTTGATTAATAAAGGTATTTATTTTTATTTAATTGTTTTTCTTTACATTATGTTTTCCCTCTCTTTCTTTTCATCTTCTTCTCCCAACATGCGCGAGTAATTCTCCGCTTGTTAGGGTTCGTAGGATTAGGGTAGGCTAATAGACGATAAAAATAACTAAACCCTTTTTAAGTCCTATAAAGTTTAGGAACTTTACCAAAAGAATCATTAACATCCTAATCGGGCGCGCTAGCAATTCTTTGCTAGTTCCGACCCCGATTAGAGATTGGATTAATGATTGCTTTGGTAAAGGCTAGATATGAACGGAGTTCCGTGTCGAGATAAGGGTTAAGAGTGGGATTCCTTTTCCCTCCAGAAACCCTAATCTACACGCATCGCCGTCGTTCTAGTTCTAAATCTATTAATGGATAAAAAGGGTAACTTTAATTAATCGTACATAACTACTAAATCCTAACGAACCCTACAAGCCTTTTTATTATATTAACTACATCCTTAAAATAATCTAGATCTATATTTTACATTCTTGTTTAACGTAGATCTAGAAATCTTTTTATAAAATTCTTTATCCCTCCTCTCCTTCTCAACACATCTAAAGTAAAATTAAAAGGTTCCACGTTTCCCAGAGGACGACCCGTACTCATCTCGGTTTAGCTATACGCGACACCGTTATTGATTGCGGTTAA
Organism: Agapanthus africanus; assembly: GCA_030015575.1. NCBI lineage: Eukaryota > Viridiplantae > Streptophyta > Magnoliopsida > Asparagales > Amaryllidaceae > Agapanthus > Agapanthus africanus. Next base: position 940,314,514 of record CM057338.1, on the reverse strand, counting down.
CTACAAACATACACTTTTTCATATCATTCTTTAGAATCAATCAGCGGACGCCGCGCAGAAGGGGAAACAAGTTGTTGGCTATACCTAGCGAGAGACTTCGGTCAGTAGATTTAACATGTACGAGGATATCGCCCGCATGGCGTTCTACGTCAGGGCTGATAGGACCTTATAGTTACATTTACATACATTGACTGTTCATGGCTACTATTTAGTGCATACCACATTCCCTGATGTATGTATATAAACTAGAATTGATAGGACACCGTACTCTTACTAACGGTTCATGTTGCACGAGCACTATCCTGCATGTTACACACACACCGTTAGTAATTGCCATGACACTCACACTGTAGTATATCACATCGGATCATTATGTAGTAGCTCATCTTTATGTGACTTGACATGATATTCATACTTGATGCATATATCACATCGGATCATCATGTAGTAGCTCATCTTTATGTGACTTGACATGATCTTCATACTTGATGCATATATCACATCGGATCATTATGTTGTAGCTCATATTTATGTGACTTGACATGATATTCATACTTGATGCACATATCATATCGGATCATTGACTTACATATTGTTTTGGATTATATGTGATTTCTGGATTTGGGAACCGTGGCTATTTCAAATATGTAATCATTTAAAAACCCAGTTCCCTTGATATGATATTTCGGTACGTCCACCATGTGTTTCCTCGGTGCTAGAGTGTATATGTGAACCCGAATCGAGGAGATGGATGAGGCCGATTACGGGTATATGGTGGACCCGGTATGGTACCCCGGGGTGAGAACGGTTTCGCTGTGCAGTAGACGGTGAGCCTGGCAGAGGGACTACTACCTACCGGTGATTGGTTGGACCGGACAGTTATCCGGAGGATACTGATCAGAGTCAATAGATGGATGCGGGGTGATCCGTACTGCCGGGGCCGAGGGCCGATACCGCAGACGGAGCCCGTGGGCTGACCCGGACTGACGGGGCCCGATGGATGAGGATTTGCGTGTCGATACTGGACACGAGTATTTATGATATTTGGGTGCCGATGTTGGGCACTCGGGATTCTCAGAGATTTACAGGATTTGAGGGCCGATGAGGATGCCGGCGCCTGAGCTATTTGGGGGATCTGGATGCATTGATGGACACCGACTATATATTCCACGTTGACATTCCGTGTAGATGTTATTTTGCCCATGCTCAGCATTTATTATTGTACCTCATCCTGTAGTTACATTATCTGATAGAGCACTTGCATGATTATTGCACATACTGCTTATCACATATTGATATCATCTGTTGGCATATGATAGAGTAGCGCAGTACGTGCATACTCGCGATTACCTTTATATGTTATCTGTATTCACGAGTTGGCAACTCACCCCCGTTGTGCCACAGTGTTTGCAGGTTGCCCTTCGGAGTAGTCGCGGCAGGCTGCGTTTTGCATCTTTTGACACAGATACCCCTATAGTTGGTGTACTAGCTCTTTTGCTGATATGTGGGTTTTGTGCGGTATCTGTTTATCTTTCAGTTATGTACATTATTGTATCTAGTAATCTCCATCTACCATGTATGTATTTGACTTAGAGACAGTGTGAGAACGGTGATGTATATTATTTGTATTCTGGTGTCGAGCTCGTTGTGAGCCGACTGTACTGGCAGTTTATTCTATCTGTGATGTTCCCACTTGTAGATCTTGATCTTCGCTACGGCGTCGTATATTGCTATCTTGGTGATTGTTTACTTAGATTTCTTAACATGTTAGTAAGTGCTTTCATTTTAAACTTATAACACTCTATACTTTTACTGGTTTGATTTCTGGGTTTTCGGTTCACTTAGCCGCGTTACGCCTGTAGACGTTACGTGGTTAAGTGCCGGTCACGGGCCAAACTTTGGGTCGTGACAAAGTTGGTATCAGAGCGTAGGTTTTATCTTTCGGAGTGTAGGATGACCCTGGTATGATGGAGTAGGTAGCTGCAGCAGGGTAGCGTATCGTGTGTATGTTCCGCGGCATACTCACGACACGGTACTCCGCCTACGCGACCTTAAGACTTGTTGATTTAAATTCCTTCTTGAGTAGATACATTCTTGCGATTCGATTTCCGTATCCTTATCGAATCCTATTGTTCCTTTCAGCCATTATGCCGCCAAAGACTACGAGGGCGCAGAAAGCGGCCGCGAGGGCCGAGATTCGAGTTGACTCGTCGGAGACGAGGACTGATCCAGGTAGTACACCGGTTGTGCCCGAGCAGGCTGTTCCTGCCATGACAGATCAGATTGCTATGTTAGGGGCTGGTGTGCAGGAGATACGCCAGACGATGGGATCCAGTATGCAGGAGATGCGCCAGATGATGGGATATCTAGTTGAGACACTTCGAGCGCAGCGACCAGAGGTAGTTCCACCCGTTGTAGAGACCGCGGTGGTACCTACAGTGCAGGCAGTTGCACCTGTGACTACAGAGGTTATTACAGTATCGCTGTCAGAGTTTATGAGGCTGAAGCCTCCGGTCTTCACAGGCACCGATGTGGCTGAGGACCCACAGTCTTTCATTGATAGGATGGCCCGGATATGTCGTTCACTTAGATGCGCAGATGCGAGATGGGTTGAGTTCGCGAGCTTTCGCCTGGAAGGTCTTGTGCAGAAATGGTGCGAATCAGTCGAGAAGGGTAGAGCAGCAGGTCTTCCTTCTATGACTTGGACAGAGTTCGTGGCGCTATTCCTTTCCCGCTTTCTTCCCCTGAGTGTCAGAGATGCTAGAGCACGCAGGTTTGAGTCTTTACGCCAGATGCCAGAGATGTCAGTGGTAGAGTATGACGTTCTGTTCACCGAGCTATCAGTTTATGCTCCGTACTTAGTGGCTACCGAGGAGTTGCGAGTCAAGAGATTTGTCCGAGGCTTGCTTACACCACTATTCCTTGCTATCAGCGCGCAGCATTATGAGACATACGCAGCAGCAGTAGATGCAGCATTATTAGTTGAGGAGCGCCTTGCTGAGACTTCGGCAGTCCCAGAGCCGAAGAGAGTTCGTGCAGATACGTCAGTGCAGAGACGGCCTTTTCGGCGTCGTGACAGGCACCTTGCAGGGGGCAGAGATTCGAGGCGAGGCCGGTTATTTAGCTTCTATCCCCAGAAGGGTCAGCGACCATCATCGGGATGTTACCGTTGCGGGAGTTCTTATCATCGTGTGCGAGATTGTCCTGAGGTACCCCGGAGTGAGGCGGCAGCACCGCATGTTACATTACCACCTTCACCACCCCAGAAGACATTGCCGATAGTACCTACTGTTACTCCGCGTCAGACGCATGCACAGAGAGGTCGTGGTCGCGGAGGATTTGTTCATAGAGGACGAGGTGACCGAGGCAGAGGGCAGCCAGCGGCCGACAGGGGACAGTCAGTCGCAGGTGGAGGACAGGTGCGAGTTTTTGCTTTGACGCATCAGGACGCGCAGGCGTCCAATGCGGTGGTCTCAGGTATCCTTCCAGTATGTTTGGTTGATGCACACGTGTTATTCGATCCCGGATCCACGCACTCGTACGTATCCACACACTTTGTGCCGAGTTTGAGTAGAGAGTCCGGTTTGTTTGACCAGCCGCTTGTTGTGACTACTCCTGTGGGAGAGTCGTTTGTTGCTAGGCACGTGTTCCGATCCTGTACCGTCCGTATTGGCGAGAGAGAGTTGCCGGTCGATTTGATCCTTCTTGAGATGTTGGACTTCGACGTTCTTTTGGGCATGGATTGGTTAGCCACGTGCTATGCTTCTGTTGACTGCCGCGAGAAGACAGTTCGATTTTGTTTTCCCGGCGAGTCGGTTGTTATCGTGTTGGGGGACCGTGGTGCCACCCCTCACAGTGTGATTTCTTCTTTTCGCGCTGGACAGTTTTTGCGGAAGGGATGTCAGGGATTTCTCGCCTATGTTTGCGATACTAGAGCTACAGAGGTTCCGATGGATCAGGTTCCGGTTGTTAGCGAGTTCCCTGATGTGTTCCCTGACGAGCTTCCTGGGCTACCGCCCGAGCGTGATATTTCTTTCTGTATTGATTTGGTTCCTGGCGCGGGGCCTATTTCTGTACCGTCTTATCGGATGGCCCCGGCGGAACTTAGAGAGTTGAAGGGTCAGTTGCAAGATTTGCTGGATAAGGGACTTATTCGACCCAGTGTTTCTCCTTGGGGTGCTCCAGTCCTGTTTGTCAAGAAGAAGGACGGCAGTATGCGTTTGTGTATTGACTACCGCCAGCTGAACAGGGTGACAGTGCGGAACCGGTATCCTTTGCCACGCATCGACGATTTGTTCGACCAGCTTCAGGGGGCAGGATACTTTTCGAGGATCGATTTGCGATCAGGCTACCATCAGCTGCGGGTTCGACAGGAGGACATTTCCAGGACAGCTTTCCGCACGCGCTACGGCCATTATGAGTTTTTGGTGATGTCGTTCGGACTCACCAACGCGCCAGCAGCTTTCATGGACTTGATGAACCACATTTTCCGGCCGTATCTTGATCTGTTCATCATAGTGTTTATTGACGATATCTTGGTGTATTCTCGGAGTAGAGAGGAGCACGAGCAGCACCTGCGGATTACATTGCAGACCTTGAGGGAGCATCAGCTTTTCGCCAAATTCTCCAAGTGTGCTTTCTGGCTAGACAGCGTAGACTTCTTGGGGCACGTGATTACATGAGATGGTATATGTGTAGACCCGAGGAAGATCGAGGCAGTTTGGAGTTGGTCTAGACCCACGTCAGTGACGGAGGTTCGCAGCTTTCTAGGGCTGGCAGGCTATTACAGGCGATTTGTGCAGGACTTCTCTCGCATTGCTACACCTTTAACCGGGTTGACCCGGAAGGGAGTTGGCTTCGATTGGACGGAGGAGTGTGAGCACAGTTTCCAGCAGCTACGGGCTCTACTGACTACGACACCCGTGCTATCATTGCCTTCAGGATCAGGCGGATTTGTGGTCTACTGTGATGCTTCACGAATGGGCTGGGGTGCGTTTTGATGCAGCATGACAGGGTGATCGCGTATGCTTCGCGGCAATTAAAGAAACATGAACAGAATTACCCCACTCATGATCTGGAGATGGCTGCGGTGGTCTTTGCACTTAAAATCTGGCGACATTATTTGTATGGAGAGTCGTGCCAGATATTCACTGACCACAAGAGCTTAAAGTATATATTTCGGCAGCGAGACCTGAACCTTAGACAGCGCCGATGGATGGAGTTGGTGAAGGACTACGATTGTGAGATCTTGTATCACCCGGGTAGGGCGAATGTAGTGGCGGATGCTTTGAGCAGGAGGCCCGGGGGTAGTCTATCCTGTTTGAGCGCAGTGCAGAGGCAGTCGTCGGCGGATTGGCAGATCTTATGCGACAGCCGGGTACAGTTCGAGTTTACGCCGATCAGAGGATAGATTGCGCATGTTCGTGCACGCCCACAGTTGCTTGACCGTATATATGAGGCACAGCACAGTGATGACCGCTGTTCAGAGATCAGGACACAGATAGGACATGGCAGATTTTTCGAGTTCGTGATCGATGATCAGGGGATACTACGATTTGGAGCTAGACTGTGCGTTCCAGCTGCTGAGGGATTGCGGCGCGAGATTCTTGAGGAGGCACATCGGTCGGTATATAGTGTTCATCCCGGTTCCACCAAGATGTACCATGACTTGAGAGATGTTTACTGGTGGGACGGAATGAAGAGAGACATTGCAGATTTTGTGTCGAGATGCCTGACTTGTCAGCAAGTCAAGGCTGAGCACCAGAGGCCCGCGGGAGAGCTACAGCCGTTACCCATTCCGGAGTGGAAATGATCTCTCTATGGATTTCATTGTGGGTCTACCCAGGACTAGTCGAGGGTATGACTCCATCTGGGTGATCGTGGATCGTTTGACGAAAGCGGCTCACTTCCTACCGGAGAAGACGACTTTCGGGTTTGCTCAGTATGCCCAGATTTACATTGATGAGATTGTACGACTGTACGGAGTTCCGACATGTATCGTGTCCGATAGAGGCACCCAGTTTACCAGTCGACTATGGCAGAGGCTTCAGGAGGCTTTGGGCACTCGCTTGAGTTTCAGCACAGCATTCCATCTGCAGACCGACGTACAGTCAGAGCGGACTATTCAGACTCTCGAGGACATGCTCAGAGCATGCGTATTAGACTTCGGAGGTAGCTGGGATCATCATTTGCCCTTAGTAGAGTTCTCCTACAACAACAGCTATCAGGAGACCATTCAGATGGCACCGTTTGAGGCTCTTTATGGGAGGAGATGCAGATCGCCTACCTGTTGGACGGAGCTCAGTGAGAGCAGTATCTTAGGGTCGCAGATTGTGGAGGAGACGACCGTGAAGATCCAGTTGATTCGCGATAGGATGAGAGCAGCCCAGAGTAGGCAGAGATCTTATGCGGACCATCGTCGGCGCAGACTTGAGTTTTCTGTTGGTGATCATGTTTTCTTGAGGGTCTCCCCAATGAAAGGCGTGATGAGGTTTGGGAAGAAAGGGAAGCTTAGTCCCAGATATGTGGGCCCCTTCGAGATCCTCGTGCGTGTTGGTGCGGTTGCGTATCGATTAGCCCTTCCGTCCAGTTTTCCAGACGTGCACCCCGTATTTCACGTTTCGATACTCCGCAGATATCTTCATGATCCTTCGCATGCGATTCAGCACCCGACGATCCAGCTGGAGCGCGACCTTTCCTATGCAGAGCAGCCGGTGATGATCTTGGATCGACAAGTGAAGAAATTGAGGTCGAAAGAGATACCGCCCGTCAAGGTACTTTGGCGTGGCCAGAGCGGCAAGGAGGTCACTTGGGAGACCGAGAGCGAGATGAGGAAGAGGTATCCCCATCTTTTTTAAGGTGAGTATGGTTAGATTTTTAAATTCGGGGACCGAATTTCTTTAAGGGGGGTAGATTGTAACACTTTGAATTTCCGTTAGAATGTTTTTCATGATAATTAGTAATTTTACGTGTTATTATATATGTATGCATAGGATTATTAGTTATTTAGTCGTGTTAGCAAATTGGAAAATTTTCCTTTGTAGTGTAGTGTACATTTGCACACTTAGCCTTTTTGGGACTTAGGGTTTTGATAGCATGTTAACCATTCTTGTGTTGCATGGTTGCTAACTTATTTCTCCACCCTTTAATCAAAACAAAACCCTTTTTCATAATTCAAAATCCTAATAAACAAATGAGCATGGTGTTAGGTAGAAAGTTGACTTTTTTGACCCCATTTCCTTCTCTTCTCTCTCTCTTCTCCTCACTTCAGAAATTCTGGAGATTTCAGCAGAAAAACCTTGGCTTTCCTTCATCTTTTCCTCTCTTTTTCACTTCTCCTTGATTCCCAAACAAATCCTACATAAAAACCACACATTTCCTTCACAAAACCTTAGGAAAAATGAGTTTTTGAGGTGTTTGGAGGCTAATCTGCACACCTGAGCGGGGAGCTGGACTTTTGGTGTTTTATAAGGTCTTTAGGAGGTATAAATTCATGTCTTAACCTCTTTTTCCATAACTTGCATGTTTAGTTTCAAAATATTACCTTTTTGTGCAATTTTAGTGCTATTGAAGGGATTTAGTGTTAATATGTTAAAGTTTATGTTGTTGTGGCTTGATTAGCTTGTTAATGAGTTATTAGTGTAGGTTTAGACTTAGATTTGTTTCAGATTTCAGAAAAATACCCTAAAGTTTGATTTTAGTGCAAAAGTGTGGATTTTAACTAGAAATAAGGCCTTGTAGGATCTGCTGCTACCCGAGATATTTCAGAGTGAAACTAGATATTACTGTAGCATGTATGGGGGTATAGAGTGCACACACCAAACCTGTGAGCCCAATTCCCTACCCAGGCCGCCGAAAAAAGCATTCTGGCCTCAATTTGCGGCCAGATAGGGGTGTTTTGGGTTGGGGTTTGGGGTGTTGGGGTCTGCTGCTATGTGGGTTATTTTGGTATATATATTTTTACAATATCTGTTCTGTATCAAAATCTGGAGGTGAATACCTATTTTCCCGTATTTTTAATCTTTCGCGACACGCGTGATACGTGTGAGTGGGTTTGGGGTTTCTACGTATCGTGACGCGTCGGAGTGGCTTCAGGCGCGTAATCACACGTTTTAGCGTATCGCGCACACACGCGCTTGGTTCACGACACGAGTTACTAGTTCGGCCTTAATGTCGTGTTTGTGTGACTTCAAGCTTATGTATGATGTATTGTGTAATTTTAGGTTCGCAGGCGAGTACGGCGGACGCCGCGCAGAAGGGGAAACAAGTTGTTGGCTATACCTAGCGAGAGACTTCGGTCAGTAGATTTAACATGTACGGGGATATCGCCCGTATGGCGTTCTACGTCAGGGCTGATAGGACCTTATAGTTACATTTACATACATTGAGTGTTCATGGCTACTATTTAGTGCATACCACATTCCCTGATGTATGTATATAAACTAGATTTGATAGGACACCGCACTCTTACTGACGGTTCATGTTGCACGAGCACTATCCTGCATGTTACACACACACCGTTAGTAATTGCCATGACACTCACACTGTAGTATATCACATCGGATCATTATGTAGTAGCTTATCTTTATGTGACTTGACATGATATTCATACTTGATGCATATATCACATCGGATCATCATGCAGTAGCTCATCTTTATGTGACTTGACATGATATTCATACTTGATGCATATATCACATCGGATCATTATGTTGTAGCTCATATTTATGTGACTTGACATGATATTCATACTTGATGCACATATCATATCGGATCATTGACTTACATATTGTTTTGGATTATATGTGATTTCTGGATTTGGGAACCGTGGCTATTTCAAATATGTAATCATTTAAAAACCCGGTTCCCTTGATATGATATTTCGGTACGTCCACCATGTGTTTCCTCGGTGCTAGAGTGATATATGTGAACCTGAATCGAGAAGATGGATGGGGCCGATTACGGGTACATGGTGGAACCGGTATGGTACCCCGGGGCGAGAACGGTTTCGCTGTGCAGTAGACGGTGAGCCTGGCAGAAGGACTACTACCTACCGGTGATTGGTTGGACCGGACAGTTATCCGGAGGATACTGATCAGAGTCAATAGATGGATGCGGGGTGATCCGTACTGCCGGGGCCGAGGACCGATGCCGCAGACGGAGCCCGTGGGCTGACCCGGACTGACGGGGCCCGATGGATGAGGATTTGCTTGTCGATGCTGGACACGAGTATTTATGATATTTGGGTGCCGATATCAGGCACTCGGGATTCTCAGAGATTTACAGGATTTGAGGGCCGATGAGGATGCCGACGCCTGAGCTATTTGGGGGATCTGGGTGCATTGATGGATACCGACTATATATTCCACGTTGACATTCCGTGTAGATGTTATTTTGCCCATGCTCAGCATTTATTATTGTACCTCATCCTGTAGTTACATTATCTGATAGAGCACTTGCATGATTATTGCACATACTGCTTATCACATATTGATATCATCTGTTGGCATATAATAGAGTAGCGCAGTACGTGCATGCTCGCGATTACCTTTATATGTTATCTGTATTCATGAAACTCACCCCCGTTGTGCCACAGTGTTTGCAGGTTGCCCTTCGGAGTAGTCGCGGCAGGCTGCGTTTTGCATCTTTTGACACAGATACCCCTATAGTTGGTGTACTAGCTCTTTTGCTGATAGGTTGGTTTTGTGCGGTATCTGTTTATCTTTCAGTTATGTACATTATTGTATCTAGTAATCTCCATCTACCATGTATGTATTTGACTTAGAGACAGTGTGAGGACGGTGATATATATTATTTGTATTCTGGTGTCGAGCTCGTTATGAGCCGACTGTACTGGCAGTTTATTCTATCTGTGATGTTCCCACTTATGGATCTTGATCTTCGCTACGGCGTCGTATATTGCTATCTTGGTGATTGTTTACTTAGATTTCTTAACATGTTAGTAAGTTCTTTCATTTTAAACTTATAACACTCTATACTTTTACTGGTTTGATTTCTGGGTTTTCGGTTCACTTAGCCGCGTTACGCCTGTAGACGTTACGTGGTTAAGTGCCGGTCACGGGCCAAACTTTGGGTCGTGACACCTAGCCCTTTTGTTGGCTCTGTATCTAAGCCGCTTATGCCTCAGCTTCTCTGCTTTGAACGCTTGGCAGGCTTCTGCTCTTCGGGAAGCCGCCGTGAGCCGATTAACGGGGAGCTTAGAGATGATACCCAATTGAGCAGTTGTCAGAGACGCCGCTGAAGCTTGCCCGAGATACCCCGTTACTTTTTTCGTGTTGATGGTCTTGCCCCCCAGCTAGAGCAATGGATAGTCATTCGGAAACGGACATGCGCTTGGGCTGAGGTGCCCTCACGACCATGACATTCGGACTTTTCCCCTTTGAGGCTGGTTTATCCATCACTAGGGCTTGAAGAGCAGGGACGGCGTTAGCTGACACGAATAGAATAGAGCCAAATGGTAGCGGCGGCTCTTCCCATTGTCGCCCGAGACTGGCCGGGAGGACCGTCCTGGCGTCCATCTTCATCGTGTAGGAGATGGGAGCTGAGTTCATCTTTGGAGACATTATTGAAAATTAATTGCTTGGAAACCTGCATGAAAGAGCATTATTTTAGTATAAATATAGATATGTATATTGATTGAGTTCGCATGAATATTTAACCCGGTATATGGGAGGAAAGATAGGTCCCACCGGGCATGCCAGAATCTGTAGGGTGTTTTTCGTCACCCCATTGAGATAGGAATACGCGCGTGCTTGTCAGGCATAATATAGATTCCCCCTGCCTAGGGTAGGCGGGGGTTTATTGATTGTGGGGATCTGAATCTCCGGCAGCCGCGGACTAAACTGCCGTTATTTACCCCTCGCCTTTGGAGCGAAGGAACCTCCGATTGACGGGTTAAACTGGTTATGCGAACTCAATGTACAGTGTGCGTGTGTTGTGTTTTGAAAGGGGTTTTGGATATATCGGGGGGCCCGCAGAGTTTTTATGGGGTCCCGCTACCCGGATAGCGGGCTGGGGGTCAAGGGGGCTAGCAGCCCCCTTGCGGGGTGCGGGGTAGTACCCCGTTAGAATTTTTTCTAACGGAGGAGGTATATTTAGTGTGGAGTGCATATAAAAAAAATGGGGGGAAGCGTCTTAAAGAAGCGTGCGTGGCACGTGGGCGCATGGTGCTTGGGGTTACGTGCGCGCACATGGGCGCTTTAGTGCTCGGGGTCACGTACGCGCATGTGACCATTGGGCGTTGTAGGGTGTTTTTCGTCACCCCATTGAGATGGGAATACGCGCACGCTTGTCAGGCGTACTACAGATTCCCCCTGCCTAGGGTAGACCGGGGTTTATTGATTGTGGGGATCCGAATCTCCGGCAGCCGCGGACTAAGCTGCCGTTAATTACCCCTCGCCTTTGGGGCGAGGGAACCTCCGATTAACGGGTTAAACTGGTCATGCGAACTCAATGTGCAGTGTACGTGTGTTGTGTTTTGAAAGGGGGTTTGGATATATCGGGAGCCACGCAGAGTTTTTTACGGGGGTCCCGCTACCCGGATAGCGGGCTGGGGGTCAAGGGGGCTAGCAGCCCCCTTACGGGGTGCGGGACAGCGTCCCGTTAGAAATTTTTTTTCTAACACGGACAGTGTCGTGGAGCACGTGTGTGTGCAAATATGTATACATATGTATATATATATGTATATATGCATATATGTATATATATAAAAGAAAGAGGGGAAAAAGCATCCAAAGGATGTGTGGGGGCAGCACCTTGGGCGCTGTGCGCCTAGGTGCTGTGCGCTCAGGCGCTAGAGGGCCACGTGTCGGCACGTGGGCGCTCTGCGCTTGAGCGCTGGGCGCTTGAGCGCAAGCGCGCCACGTGTCGGCACGTAGGCGCTTTGCGCTCGAGCGCCTGCGCTGGAGCGCAAGCGCACCACGTGTCGGCACGGGGGAGAATTGCGCAACGCTCGAGCGCAAGCGCGCCACGTGTCGGCACGGGGGAGACTTGCGCTCGAGCGCTTGCGCTTGGGCCCAAGCGCACCACGTGTCGGCACGGGGGCGACTTGCGCTCGGGCGCTTGCGCTTGGGTGCAAGCGCGCCACGTGTCGGCACCGGGGCGACTTGCGCTCGGGCGCTTGCGCTTGAGCGCAAGCGCGCCACGTGTCGGCACGCGGGCGCTCTGCGCTTGAGCGCCGGCGAGAAATAGTGGTTTTTAGCCTAAGAAACAGAAGCTGTGCTTCAGAAAGGAAATATTTATTATGTATATATGTATGGAGTTAGACTCCTGGGATGTTTTGAAGCTGATGAAGGGGGTTCTTCTTCTTCCTTCTGTTGTTTGGCCGGATCTTGAAGATCAAGAAGTAGGAGATTTTAAAAATCACTCCTTTTTGAGATCTGATGGGAGATCTGAATTCCCCTTTGTGGGTTTTGTGGTGGAAAACTACTTAGTTTTGGAAAAGAAAGAGTAAAACTCTTGATTTAATTCAAAAGAAATGAGAAGATTTAGAACCTTGGAGAAGGAGCAGGAGGCACAAAGAACCCTAGGTTTTGGGGGAATGAAAAGTGTTATCTTTATTCATCATCATGTTGCCTTATATAGGCTTACATATTTACATATAGCCCCTTGGGCTTTACAAAAATGGCATCTTAGCCATCCCATGGCTCATGTGCCATTTCATTTTTGCACATAAGCCATGGGCTTACAAAATATTGGCTTTATGCCCATTTTGTTTACATTCATGCATAAACAATTACATAAAAATTATTTATTACATGATTTTGTTGTTGGCATGGGGAGGCTGGCTGCGGGCTTGATTTGGGCATGGGCCCGCTTGACCTGGGCTTAGGCCCACCTGGCTTGGGGTTGACTTTGACTTTGACTCGGTCAACCGGGGTGTAAATTTTTACCCCAACAAATTGCCCCCCATCAATAAATGCACACCACATTTGTGGGTCGTGGGCATGAAATTGATGGAGCTTTTTTTTTCACGTGGAGGCGACTTGCTTTGGTTCCCACTTTTTAGGATGCACTGCCCTTTTTACGACGTGGACGGTCGACGCTTGACGCGTCTCCGAGACAGAGTGTCCGTGGTAGACGTTTCCCTTGTCCGGAGCGATCCGGTTCCTGCTTTGTAGGAAGCCTGCACTGCCCTTTTTGCGACATGGACGGTCGACGCTTGACGCGTCTCCGAGACGGAGTGTCCGTGGTAGACGTTTCCCTGACCCGGAGTGATTTGGTTCCCGATTTGTGGGGAGCCTGCACTGCCCGTTTTGCGACATGGACGGTCGACGCTTGACGCGTCTCCGAGACGGAGTGTCCGTGGTAGACGTTTCCCTGACCAGGAGTGATTTGGTTCCCGATTTGTGGGGAGCCTGCACTGCCCGTTTTGCGACATGGACGGTCGACGCCCTGATCCGGAGCGATTTGGTAGACGTGTCCCCGGCACGGAGTGTCGCTGGTCGACGTTTCCCTGAGGCGGAGTGTCGTTGTTGGACTTTTCCCTGATGCGGAGTGTCTGTGTTGGATGTTTCCCCGATGCAGAGTGTCGCTTGCTGACGTGTCCTCGGCGGAGTGTCGTTGTTGGACTTTTCCCTGATGCGGAGTGTCTGTGTTGGACGTTTCCCTGATGCAGAGTGTCGCTTGCTGACGTGTCCCCGGCACGGAGTGTCTGCTTGACGTTTCCCCGGCACGGAGTGTCATTGTTCGACTTTTCCCCGGCACGGAGTGTCGCTAATCGACTTTTCCCCGGCGCGGAGTGTCGGGTTGACTTTTCCCCGGCACGGAGTGTCGCTGATCGACTTTTCCCCGGCGCGGAGTGTCGGTGGTTGACTTTTCCCCGGCACGGAGTGTCGCTGATCGACTTTTCCCCGGCGCGGAGTGTCGCGGGTTGACTTTTCCCCTGCACGGAGTGTCTCTGATCGACTTTTCCCCGGCGCGGAGTGTCGCGGGTTGACTTTTCCCCTGCACGGAGTGTCGCTGATGGACTTTTCCCCGGCGCGGAGTGTCGGGTTGACCTTTCCCCGGTACGGAGTGTCGCTGATGGACTTTTCCCCGGCACGGAGTGTCACGGGTTGACTTTTCCCCGGCACGGAGTGTCGCTGATGGACTTTTCCCCGGCGCGGAGTGTCACGGGTTGACTTTTCCCCGGCACGGAGTGTCGCTGATCGACTTTTCCCCGGCGCGGAGTGTCGCAGGTTGACTTTTCCCCGGCACGGAGTGTCGCTGATCGACTTTTCCCCGGCGCGGAGTGTCGGGTTGACTTGTCCCCTGCACGGAGTGTCGTTGATCGACTTTTCCCCGGCGCGGAGTGTCGCATGTTGACTTTTCCCCGGCACGGAGTGTCGCTGATCGACTTTTCCCCGGCGCGGAGTGTCGGGTTGACTTTTCCCCGGCACGGAGTGTCGCTGATCGACTTTTCCCCAGCGCGGAGTGTCGGGTTGACTTGATTCCGAGGCGGAGCATAATTCCGGCAGGGAGGGTAGATATCCCGAGGCGAAGCATGATTTCGACATGGGGTAAGTTCTGGGACGGAGCATGATTCCGCCATAGAGGTTGTTGGTTTGATTTGATTTGGGTTGACATCAGCATCGCTACAATGGAATATAGTACCAGGAGCGAATCATCATCTGTCTTGAGAGGATTTGGGATTTGTTTTTTTTTTCGTTTGGCATCTGCATTGCTGCACTGGACTAATGCCAGGAGTAACTCATCATTTGCCCTGGGAGGATTTGGATTTGGTTTGTTTGGCATTTGCATTGCTGCACTGGACTAATGCCAGGAGCAACTCATCATTTGCCCTGGGAGGATTTGGATTTGGTTTGTTTGGCATCTGCATTGCTGCCTCGGAATAATGCCAGGAGCAACTCATCATTTGTCCCAAGAGGATTTAGGAATGGGTTTTTTTTGTTGTCGGAATCTGCATTGCTGCACTGGAATGATGCCAGGAGCAACTCATCATTTGCCCCGAGAGGGTTTGGGGATTTTTTTTTGTCAGCATCTGCATTGCTGCACTGGAATGATGCCAGGAGCAACTCATCATTTGCCCCAAGTGGACTTGGAGATTTTTTTTGCCGGCATCTGCATTGCTGCACTGGAATGATGCCAGGAGCATCTCATCATTTGCCCCGAGAGGATTTGGGAATTTTTTTTTTGTCGGCATCTGCATTGCTGCACTGGAATGATGCCAGGAGCAACTCATCATTTGCCCCGAGAGGATTTGGAGATTTTTTTTTGTTGGCATCTGCATTGCTGCACTGGAATGATGCCAGGAGCAACTCATCATTTGCCCCGGGAGGATTTAGGAATTGGTGGCTTAGGAGACAGGTTTAGATCCCTGTCACCTAAGGCTTTTCCATTTTGTGGGCTGTAAGGGTCTCACAAAGCATTTTCTCCCTACGGGTCGTAAGGATCCCGTAGGTGTATTTTCTCCTTAGGAGTCGTGGGGACTCCTAAGTGTGTTGCTCCTTTGTGAGTCGTAGGGATCTCACGCGGGAATTTTCTCCTCACAAAGTCGAGAGGACTTTGTGAGTGTATTTCATCTCTTTTTCACGAGTTTGCGCCCTTTCGGGTTGTCACAAACTCGCCGGCAGTCCTGCTGTTTTTACTCACGGAGCCCTTTCGGGTTTTCATCCGTGTCCATTTTGCTTGTGGACATACCATTTTATTTATTTATTTATTTCATTTATTTCATTTTTTTTTTGGACTTTGAATGCGGTCTCACCAGTACGACTTGGGAGAGATTGGGATCGTTTTACGCGCGTGGATTGTATACGGTTTTGCAGGATGTATGATCCAGACCGTAGGGCCATAAAAATTTTTGGGGCTTTGTTGGCGTCTGCATCGCTGCACTGGAATATGGTACCAGGAGCGACTCATCATTCGCCGTTGGAGTATGGGATTTGGAATTTGGTTGGCGTCTGCATCGCTGCACTGGAATATGGTACCAGGAACGACTCATCATTTGCCACTTAGGGATTTAGGATTTGGAATTTGGTTGGCGTCTGCATCGCTGCATTGGAATATGGTACCAGGAGCGACTCATCATTCGCCACTTGGGGATTTGGAAAGCGATGGCTTAGGAGACAGGTTTAGATCCCTATCACCTAAGACTTTTCAATTTTATGGGCCGTGAGGGTCCCATAAAAGCATTTTCTCCCTGCGAGTCGTAAGGATCCCGCAGGTGTATTTTCTCCTTAGGAGTCGTGAGGACTCCTAAGTGTGTTTTTCCTTTGTGACTCGTAAGGATCCCACAAAGGTTTGTTCTCCTCATGTATCATGAGGAACATGAGTGGATTTCCCTCGTTCCTAGTTTAATGACTTAGAGGTCGACTGTTTCCAGTTTAACGACGTGGTGGTCATCTGTTTCCAGTTTAAAGACGTAGAGGTCATCCGTTTCCAGTTTAACGACTTGGAGGTCATCCGTTTCCAGTTTAACGACTTAGGGGTCATCTGTTTCCAGTTTAACGACTTAGGGGTCTATTGTGCCCATTTTAACGACTTAGCGGTCATCCGTTTCCAGTTTAAAGACTTGGAGGTCATCCGTTTCCAGTTTAACGACTTAGGGGTCTATTGTGCCCAGTTTAACGACTTAGCGGTCATCTGTTTCCAGTTTAATGACTTAGAGGTCATCTGTTTCCAGTTTAACGATTTGGAGGTCATCTGTTTCCAGTTTAAAGACTTAGAGGTCGACTGTTTCCAGTTTAACGACTTAGAGGTCATCTGTTTCCAGTTTAACGACGTAGTGGTCATCTGTTTCCAGTTTAACGACTTAGAGGTCATCTTTTTCCAGTTTAACGACTTGGTGGTCATCTGTTTCCAGTTTAACGACTTGGTGGTCATCTGTTTCCAGTTTAACGACATAGAGGTCATCTGTTTCCAGTTTAACGACTTGGTGGTCATCTGTTTCCAGTTTAACGACTTGGTGGTCATCTGTTTCTAGTTTAGAGACTTAGTGGTCATCTGTTTCCAGTTTAACGACTTAGAGGTCTATTGATGGCGAGCTTGGAACTTTGGGGTAGGGGCCGGCATCAGCATTGCTAACACTAAAGCAGAGGTGGCAGGACACATGAGTGGGTCTTCCCAATGAAGCACAATTCCAAAGGCGGAGGCCAGACGCGTAACTGGTGATTACAGTGGGGCATGGGTATGATGAGAATTATTTGAGCCCGTGGATTGTATACGGTAGTCAATTTGGGGACTAACCGTAGGGCTGGAAGGAATTTTGAAAAATTGGATTTTTGTTTGTGTTTTTTTTTGTTTTACCGCGATTGCTCTATCCTTTCAGCTTTTCTTATCGCGAAGGTTGCGATTGCCCTATCCTTTCGGCTTTTATTCGCGGTTGCCCAATCATTTCGGCTTTTCTCTATTTTTCTTTTATTTACACACATTTTTTTTGTTTATTTACATATATATATATATATATATATATATGTATATTTTTACATTCCCAGTTTAACGACTTAGAGGTCGACTGTTCCCAGTTTAATGACGTGGTGGTCAGCTGTTACCTGTTTAACGACGTGGTGGTCCTCTTTGCTTATCCCAGCTCCTTGAACTTTGATCTTGGCGGAGCTGTGTTGATGACCTAGGTCTGTGGCTTGCCGATACATCCGAGGATTGTGAGGTTTTTCCAAGCTTATATTGGTCCTCTGCTCAATCTTTGAAAATATAGCAGTCTTCGATGGTATGACCCACCACTCTATGATATGGGCAGTATATGGGATTACCGGTCATGTTCATTTCCTGTGGCCTCTTTGGAACAGGCAGTTGCAGACCGCTGTTCAGGGCGTCCGTGAATATTTTGCGGACTTCATCCCTCCTGAAGGAGTATACCTTCTTCTTTCCCTCCATTGGAGTAGGTGCCTTTACTGATGCTGGTCCTCGAGGCACATGTCTGGGAGGATTAGGTTCCCGAAAGGTTTCGGTCTCCATTTGCATGAAATCGACGATCGTAGCTTGATTGTTTGCTAACACGCCTTTAGACAGTTCTATCTCTCCCATCTTGTATTGCCTTTCGACCCAATCTTTGAAGACGAAGCAGTCCTCGGTGGCATGACCTATCACCCTGTGATAGGGACAATATTTTGGGTCGTCGGTCATATTCTCTTCTTGCGGTCTCTTTGATTCTAGCAGTTGTAGACCGTTTCTTAGGGCGTCCCTGAATATCTTGTGGACTTTCTCCCTTTTGAAGGAATAGATCTTTTCCAGATTCTCTTTCAGAGGCGATTCCCCCCCGGAGTATGTATCGGAGGGACTGGAGGTTGATTGCGGCCGTTTTCGCGAAGGCGCTTCGCTTTTAGGTTGGAAGGGATATCAGTTGGCTGCCCCCGGGTATCAATCCCTGGCTCATGAGCCAAAATTTGATTCTGCTGTAATTGCAATCGGGCGACTTGGGTCGCGAGATCCGCCACGACGTTTGCCAGCTCGTCGACTTTGGAATAGACCCCGGCCATCTTCTCATCCCTGTCCTGAAATTGCCTTTGAAGCCATTGGAATAATGCTTGTTCTGTAATTCCGGCTATGACAACCGGGTAATCTTTATTGCCTGAGCTCAATTCCGCAGGAACCATGGGCTCCTCTGGCTTATCGGCCTGAGCGGGCTCTTCGTCATTTAGATCGAGCCGGTGCTGGGTAGCGTCAACCATCTCATCACCATGGCTGTGAAGAAGAGGAGGGTTCGTTTCTTCATGTCCGGCCATGTAGACAGTGTGGATAACACACTCAGCCATTCTTTCATCACTGGCAGCTGGTTTCGCGGAGCAGTCCGGACTTTGGAAATTCATAAATTCTAACATGGCCGGAGCCCTAGCCCTTTTGTTGGCTCTGTGTCTGAGCCGCTTCTTCCTCAATTTCTCTGCCTTGAGCGCTTGGCAAGCTTCTACTCTCCGGGAAGCCGCCATAGGCTGAGTGATGGGGAGCTTAGAGAAGATACCCGATCGAGCAGTTTTCAAGGGCACCGCCGGAGCTTGCTCGAGACGCGTTGTAGTTTTGTTGGTGTTGATGGCCTTGCCCCCAGTTGGGGCCAAGGAAAGTCGTTCAGACAACGACTTGCGTTTGGGTTGGGGCGCCCTCAAGATCACCACATTTGGTCTCTTTCCTTTCGAGACCGGTCTGTCTGTTGCTGGAGTTTGAGGAGCGGGAAGGGCGTTAGCGGGCACAAACAGAATAGAACCAAATGGTAGCGGCTCCTCCTCCCATTGTCGCCCAAGACTGGCCGGAAGGACCGTCCTGGAGTCTATCTTCATTGTGTAGGAGACAGGAGCTGTGCTGAGAGCTGAGTTCATCATCGGAGACATTGTTGGAAAGTGATTGCTTGAAAACCTTCATGAAAAAGCATTATTTTAGTATAAATACAGATATGTACATTGATTGAGTTCGCATGAATGCTTAACCCGAAATATGGGAGGAGAGATTGGTCCCACCGGGCGTGCCAGAATCTGTAGGGTGTTTTTCGTCACCCCATTGAGATGGGAATACGCGCGCGCTTGTCAGGCGTACTACAGATTCCCCCTGCCTAGGGTAGGCCGGGGTTTATTGATTGTGGGGATCCGAATCTCCGGCAGCCGCGGACTAAGCTGCCGTTAATTACCCCTCGCCTTTGGGGCCAGGGAACCTCCGATTAACGGGTTAAACTGGTCATGCGAACTCAATGTGCAGTGTACGTGTGTTGTGTTTTGAAAGGGGGGTTTGGATATATCGGGAGCCACGCAGAGTTTTTTACGGGGGTCCCGCTACCCGGATAGCGGGCTAGGGGTCAAGGGGGCTAGCAGCCCCCTTGCGGGGTGCGGGGCAGCGTCCCGTTAGAAAATTTTTTTCTAACACGGACAGTGTCGTGGAGCACGTGTGTGTGCAAATATATATACATATGTATATATATATGTATATATGCATATATGTATATATATAAAAGAAAGAGGGGAAAAGGCATCCAAAGGATGTGTGGGGGCAGCACCTTGGGCGCTGTGCGCCTAGGTGCTGTGCGCTCAGACGCTAGAGGGCCACGTGTCGGCACGTGGGCGCTCTGCGCTTGAGCGCTGGGCGCTTGAGCGCAAGCGCGCCACGTGTCGGCACGTAGGCGCTTTGCGCTCGAGCGCAAGCGCGCCACGTGTCGGCACGGGGGAGAATTGCGCAACGCTCGAGCGCAAGCGCGCCACATGTCGGCACGGGAGAGACTTGCGCTTGAGCGCTTGCGCTTGGGCCCAAGCGCACCACGTGTCGGCACGGGGGCGACTTGCGCTCGGGCGCTTGCGCTTGGGCGCAAGCGCGCCACGTGTCGGCACCGGGGCGACTTGCGCTCGGGCGCTTGCGCTTGAGCGCAAGCGCGCCACGTGTCGGCACGCGGGCGCTCCGCGCTTGAGCGCCGGCGAGAAATAGTGGTTTTTAGCCTAAGAAACAGAAGCTGTGCTTCAGAAAGGAAATATTTGTTATGTATATATGTATGGAGTTAGACTCCTGGGATGTTTTGAAGCTGATGAAGGGGGTTCTTCTTCTTCCTTCTGTTGTTTGGCCGGATCTTGAAGATCAAGAAGTAGGAGATTTTAAAAATCACTCCTTTTTGAGATCTGATGGGAGATCTGAATTCCCCTTTGTGGGTTTTGTGGTGGAAAACTACTTAGTTTTGGAAAAGAAAGAGTAAAACTCTTGATTTAATTCAAAAGAAATGAGAAGATTTAGAACCTTGGAGAAGGAGCAGGAGGCACAAAGAACCCTAGGTTTTGGGGGAATGAAAAGTGTTATCTTTATTCATCATCATGTTGCCTTATATAGGCTTACATATTTACATATAGCCCCTTGGGCTTTACAAAAATGGCATCTTAGCCATCCCATGGCTCATGTGCCATTTCATTTTTGCACATAAGCCATGGGCTTACAAAATATTGGCTTTATGCCTATTTTGTTTACATTCATGCATAAACAATTACATAAAAATTATTTATTACATGATTTTGTTGTTGGCATGGGGAGGCTGGCTGCGGGCTTGATTTGGGCATGGGCCCGCTTGACCTGGGCTTAGGCCCACCTGGTTTGGGGTTGACTTTGACTTTGACTCGGTCAACCGGGGTGTAATTTTTTACCCCAACAGGCGCCTTAGCGCCCGGGGTCACGTGCGCGCACGTGACCGATGGACGCCTTAGTGCCCTAGGGTCACGTGGCGCACACGTGACCAATGGGCGCCTTAGCGCCCGGGGTCACGTGGCGCACACGTGACCGATGGGTGCGTGGCGCACACGCGACTATTGGGCACCTTAGTTCCCCGGGGTCACGTGGCGCACACGTGGCCGATAGGCGCCTTAGCTCCCGGGGTCACGTGGCGCACACGTGACTGCGGAAAACACCTGCGGGAAGGGGCCTAGCCCTTAGGTTTTTTTTGGAGTTGAACTCCTAACAGAAACTAATTTATGGAGTTAAACTCCAACAGATCTAGAAAGAAGTTAAACTCCTAGGAATTTTTGGCTCTTCTTTTGAGTCTTGGATCTGTCCAAAATTAGATTTTTGGAGATGGGTCTCTTTCTTCCTTCTCTTGATCGGAGGGATCTTGGAGAAAAGAGGGTGAGACTTAAAAGTCTCCCCTTTTCGAGATCTAATTGGAGATCTCAGCTCCCCTTCATGGGTTTTGTGGTGAAAAACTATCTAATTTTGAGAAAGAAAAAGTTAAACTCTTGATTTAATTCAAAAAAGAGAAAGAGGGTTTTAGACTCTTGAGAAAGGGGAAGGAGGCACAAACCCTGGTTTTTTGAGTGAATGAAAAAGTCCATTAGATATTTTCATCATGTTGCCTCTTATAGGCTTACAAATTTACACATAGCCCCTTGGGCATTACAAAATGGCATTTTTCCTATCCCATGTCTCATGTGCTATTTCTTTTTGCGCATAAACCATGGGCTTTACAAAAATTTGGCTTTATGCCCATTTTGCTTACATTCATGCACAAAAAATTACATCAAAATTATTTGTTACATAATTTTTATTTTGGCATGGGGAGGCCGGCCGTGGGGCTCGACTTGGGCATGAGCCCACTTGCTTGGGCTTAGGCCCGCTTACTTGGGGTTGACCTTGACTTTGACCCGGTCAACTGGGGTGCAAATTTTGACCCCAACACTAATGATTGCCATGTTGCACAATTAAAGACTCGTATGCTACACTATATATCATTAGTACTGCCATGCTAATTAGAACTTGCCATACTTTATGTTATAATACGATATGAGTAGAACTTGCCATGCTATACATGTTATAGAATGATAGACGATATGTTTATGTACGCGAATAGAGGTCCATACTGATTGTTGGGCGAGTAGGTGACTAGATATTCGTGCCAGTCGCCGTGTGTGTATGTGACTAGATGTCCGTACCGATCATTGCGCAAGTGTGTTGACGAGATGTCTGCACCAGTCGCTGTGTGTGTACGTGACTAGATGTTCGTACTAATAATATTCCATTGCTGTATGTGTACGTAAACTAGATGTCCATACTATTTGATGTATGTGTTTGTGTACGTAGACTATATGTCCGTAGTATTTAAAATATATGTTCGGGTATGTTGACTAGATGTTCGTACCGACTATTATGATATGATTAAATGGAATATTTGATGGTCATCGTACGAGTGAGATTCCGTACATGATGAGATGATGATGATTAACCGTATACGGCCTTATTTTATAGTGACTCGTGGAGTCTTATTATTTTACCCTGATTGGGAGATTATGAAAGTATAAAGATTTACCCATTTCTAAATAACAATTCGTTTCATGTTTTAAAAGCAATAATGCCAAGGATGTGCTGCTCAGATTTCAAAAGGGTATATGTATATTTTAAAGCATCGCGACCTCCTTATTTTCAACCAACGTTTCGTCCTACTTTAAAATATATACATATGGGATTACTCGGAAGTAATTATCTGTTGTAATGCCTATTTACGCTACGCTTACATTATTTATTGTCTATTTACGTTATCCGTTGGCTTTATGATTATGTTTTCTGTTTATGCCACGCTTTATGATTTCACTCGCATTATGATTATTGTTACAGTTCCTAGCACCCTAGCCGCCACAATCGTAGCATATGCGGAATGAAAAACAAAACTTCAATAGGCGCTAGAAACTATAAACCCTAAAATCTTAACCAAACACCTAAATTAGAAAACTACAAAGAGTTTATCTACTATGGAAAGAAGGTTATACCAAATCCTTCGTGTCCTTCGGTTTTCAATCCACTTCTTTAGCTCCTCGAGAACTACGGGATCGAGCTTGACTGCCGGTCTTCCTTTATCGAAGATGATCCACTCGAGGGATTTGGTTCAAGGCTCTAACTCTACATAAACAATCAAGTGGAGCAACTAAGAACTTTAGGTTGCTAATCTGGAGTGCTTTGGAATGTAGTGAAGTGTTTTAGTATGTTTCTATCTTTTTCTACCCTTGATTCTTAACTCATGAGAGTGTAGGGTAGAAGATGAAGGAGGAGGAGGAGCTCAAAAGGAAGGAGAGAGAAAGGAAATGGTGAAATGATTCATCTAAACTCAAATGAAAATGATTAGCACGGTTTTGTTCAAAGCATTTTTCAAACAGAAAATTGCAACCATGCTTGAATAGTGCATACAAATGTAATAAATAAATACAAAACTATTTCTATCACCATTATTTCTCCATGCTTCACCTTTACATCTCATTTCTATTTTTAACAAAAATAGAAATTCCATGATCAGGTGTCCACCTTCTAGAATGTATACTAGTATAAATACAAGAATATATTTCCTTATATATACACTCGTATTCATATCAAAATACGAATACCCAAAGAGATAGAATAATACAATGAACATAATACTAGAATATACATATCGAAATATATATGCAAATTATTAAATCAATACATGCTTTAATAATCTGGCTTAATCCTAAGCCGGCTAGTATTATCAACCGTCCGATCAAAAGCCCGGGTAGCTAGTACACTCATTTGATCGGAGCCTTGTACGTATCGAAATATGTCTACTACATCATTTCGCCTGAACCAGAGAAACTCTCTGTGTGGGATTCTAAAAACTCGATAGTACGCTGACAGTAGTGTTCCCTGATTAAAAATCAGGAATTACCTTAATGAGGTATCACATGTTCACACGTGACCAAGGGTCACGTGCTGACACATGACCTCTTTATAGAATTAAATTCTAAGCAAGCAAAAGTATAAGCAAATGGCTAAGGAAGGACTCCAATGGGGCGTCACGTGCTGACACGTGACCAAGGGTCACGTGCTGACACGTGATGGTCTTTAGCCCAGTTAAAAGACAGAATTAAAATTTTGAAGGAGGAGGGGTCACGTGCCAACACGTGATAGGCTTTGAAAGCCTTATAAATTGATAGAATTAAATTCTAATTAAGGGAAATCAAAGACCCTAACTGGAAAAGTATTTCTCCAAATCTTTCCAAACAAAAAAGGATTATGGGGGACCATTGGATTAAAAATCCAAGGGTGATTAAAAATCACCAATTTATGGAAAGATTTTAGACAAGGAAAGATTTCCCTAAAATTCACCAAAAATAACAAGCAGAATATCTTTTGGATTAAAAATCCAATGGTGAATAAAATTCACTGAATGATCTAAAAGATCATATTAGTTACGAAAAACAAACAAAATCTTTCAATGAAAAATTTACTAAACAAATTGATTCTTTTCCTTCTCCTATAAATAGGAGCCAAGAGGAGGAAAAAAAAGAGGAGATAGAATTTTGGAATCTTGAAATTTTCTAAAGGAAAATAGCAAAGAGAAAAGAAAGGAGAATTTAATTCTCAAGAAAAGAAACCCTGGGTGAGAAAAGGGAAAAAGACCAAAACTTCAAAAAGAGAATTTAATTCTCAATCTAAGAGTTTAACTCTTCTGCAAAAAAGAACTTAGTTCTTCCTCTGGTTGAAGATCTGCAGAAGCAAATCTCCCTATAGGTTGAGAATTTAATTCTCATCGGGTTGAGATTCAGTCATGCAGATCCAAAACTTAGAGAGAGAATTGAATTTAGAGAATTTAATTCTCCCAAATTCACAGGAATTTAATTCCTCCAAGATAAAACTAGGGTTTAACCCTATGTGAGAATTTAATTCTCCCAAACTTACAGGAATTCAATTCCTTCAAGATAAAACTAGGGTTTAACCCTATATGAGAATTTAATTCTCCTAAAT
Organism: Agapanthus africanus; assembly: GCA_030015575.1. Taxonomy (NCBI): domain Eukaryota; kingdom Viridiplantae; phylum Streptophyta; class Magnoliopsida; order Asparagales; family Amaryllidaceae; genus Agapanthus; species Agapanthus africanus. Next base: position 940,289,341 of record CM057338.1, on the reverse strand, counting down.
TTATAGGAATTTAATTCTTTCAAGGTAGACAAAACTAGGGTTTAACCCTACTTAAGAATTTAATTCTCTCAAATTCACAGGAATTTAATTCCTCCTAAATGAAATTAGGGTTTTACCCTACATAAGAATTTAATTTTTTCACATACATAGGAATTTAATTCCTCTAAAAACCATAATTAGGGTTTAACCTTACAGAGAATTTAATTCTTAAAAATAAAGAGACTTGAAAGATCTCCATGCATGCAAAGACTAAGGTTACGTGGCTCTACGTGACCCCTAAACAGATCCCCCAAAAATGAGAATGAAACAGCCCAGAGGCAATGCCTCACGTGCTCCCACGTGACCTTCGAAATAAAGAGAATAAAAGAAAATGCAATGTCGGCGTTGGGCGCTCTCACGTGTTACCACGTGACCCCTTCATAAATTCTTTAATAATCAACGCACAAATCTCCATCACGTGCCAACACGTGATGGCTATGAAAATAAAAAGTGTTTAACACTTATTTACAGTTCTGAGAACAAAGTAAAGGAGATCTGGCCCCACCTTTGGGCGCTCTCATGTGCCCCCACGTGACCCCTAATAAATATTTTAATAAATTAGGGCATGAGTATCCATCACGTGCCCACACGTGATGGTCAGAAAATTAAAAGTGTTTAACACTTATTTGCAGAACAAATTAAAGGAGATCTGGCCCCACCTTTGGGTACCCTCACGTGTCCCCACGTGACCCCTTCTTCTCTATTGTTTAACACTAATTTGATAGTTTTATTTCCAGTGTTTAACACTGTTGTCTTCTAGTGTTTAACACTAATTTGAGAATTTTATTTCTAGTGTTTACCACTAATCTGAGAATTTTATTTCCAGTGTTTAACACTGTTGTCTTCTAGTGTTTAACACTAATTTGAGAGTTTTATTTCCAGTGTTTAACACTGTTGTTCTCTAGTGTTTAAAACTATTTTGGGCCAAATTGGCTAATTTTCCAGAGGCAAAAGCCTCCCCTTCAACTGAATCTCAAAATTGAATAAAATTCAAAGCTATAATGTTTGATGCCCAGTTAAAGACAAAAATGTATCAGAGTCCTCAAACTCTGGTTTAGCATTGCTAAATAATGTGGGCTTGAACCCAAACAAATGTTTAATGGTCCAACAAAAAGCCAATATTTCTAATCTAATTGGACTTAGCCCAAGTTGGCCATAAGTCCTCAATTCAGATTTAACTGAGCCAATGTTCTCATAATCTAATTAATTGATCTTAGTTCCAAATTGGACTATAGATCCCCGATCAACCTTGGTTCAAGGGTACATCTCTTCACTCCTCTGATATTTGTCGTTGTAATCCTTCAACGTCTTCAGAGAGGTGACGGGTCCCAACAACCACACATTTCACAGACTATGACGTCTTTAAACTATGGACCGTGGGGTCCTTAAACTCATGGACTATGATGTCCTTAACCTTGACTGTGAGGTCTCTAAACTCACGGACTATGATGTTCTTAATCTCGACCGTGATGTCTTTAAACTAACATTTGACTGTGAGGTCTTTAAACTCACGGACTATGATGTCCTTAATTTCGACCGTGATGTCTTTAAACTAACAACGGACCGAGATGTCCTTAAACTAACAATGAACCGTAATGTCCTTAAACTAATCGACCGCAATGTCCCTAAACTAAACAATAGAGCACAATTGCTCTCTTGTTGGATCTAAACGATCCCGTTAAGTTGATCTTATTCTAAAATTAGACTAACGTATCCTTAACAAACGTTTAAGTCGATCTTAGTCTCAAATGAGATTAACGATCCTTAAACCCAACTCAAACCCAAATCTAAGAAAATACGGATTTGGACTAATCCACGCCCTACGGGCGACAACATAAATTAGTCTCCGTATACAATCCACGGGCAACCAAAACAAAACAAACATACACGACACGAAGTGACCATCTGGAGAAGGAGAAAGTGGTTATCGCGATGCGGTAGCGTAATTAACTGCAGGGGCTTGCGCCTGCAGGGAAGAGCGTTCCCACAATCAAAAACCTCTCAAACGAGGGGGAATCTGACGAAATCTGCTACAACGGCCGCATCCGTCTAAACCTTCGATACATGGTGCCATAAATCAACTTGGCATCTTCGAAGAGGTGGACGGATAAAACCAAATAGCATCAGCCCCTAAATTCAGGCAAGACGTTTGTCTTCCCGGTTTTTGGCGGAGAACAGATTCTGGCACGCCCGGTGGGACCTCTTCCTCTTTCCACTCCACACTTCGTGTGTCGTGTTCGCGAACGAATCGCGGTTTGCTATGGTTGCCTGTGGATTCGAGGTACTAAGATTTGGTGTCTTGCTCCGTGCAGAAAAACAAAAGATCAATAGCTTCAAGCTGCACTAATTGCAATAACTCCCACTCCGTCCTTGCCGGAGGAGTGACCTACGGGCCTCAAGCGGCCTCCCTTTTTACGATGCCGGTGGAACAGGTGACTCGGGCCACCACTGGATTGTTCTTCGGGATCATGCCTCCGCCAATGAGCTTCAGCGCCCCTGTACCATCTCAGGAAGCTCCAAAGAAGTCGGTCTTTGATCGGCTTACAATTACCGCGGCCCCCTCTCAACGGGTCGCCCAATTCCAGCGCCTCAATTTTCAGCAGACTGGGCCAAAGTTCCTGTGGGCCCATGATGAAGCCTGCAATTCAAGAAAAGGTTATTCCGAAAAGAGTAACCATCCCTGCTCCCGATGTCGTCAAGGCGGCTTCTCCTGCCAAAGGGTCAGTCTTTACAAGACTGACTGTTTCGGCTCCAACTCCGGCCCCCGTTCCTACTCAAAAGTCTGTCTTTGATAGATTAGACACTGCTACTCAACGAACGTCGGTCTTCAAGAGACTGGTACCAGCAGCGCCTCACCTGAACAGGGGACATGACGAAGTCACCCCTCAAGCCGAAACAATCCCAACAGCTCGACACGCTCGACGTCGCCACTGGCGCCGAGTAAGGAAGAATGGGGGCAACTCCCCTTCCGGGTTAACTCCACCAGCCCCAACGGTGGAAGTCAATGCTGCTGTTCCAACTGGGAACATCTTTCAACTGCTGAACAAGGTGCGCAGGAACTCTCCTACCGCCGTACTGAAAAGATCTCCTCCACCGGTGGAGAATGTTACAGAAATAAAGCCACATCAGCCCCCTCAACGGCTGTCCTCCAAAGTTTACAAAGTCTGGCGACGGGTCCAAGAATCAATGATTGATCAAGACTATCCCCGTCGACAGAAGAAGCTGAAAGTCCAGCAGGAAGAGAACCGTCCTGGCAAGCCGCAAAGGACGACAACCACCTGGGTGCCCGTTGCAACGGCCCCCTCAACGTCAAATGCTTAAAAGAGAAGGAGGCCAGAGAAAGCCCCTGTGACTGCGGCAGATCGCAAAGATGCTGAGCCCAAACTCCCCAAGTCTGGGGGCATAACGGTGTATACTGTTACATGGCTTCCGGAAAAGAGGAAAGCCGCACTTCGACGGGCCACCGACCGCTCACCCGATCAATAACAAGGGCTCATGAACAACAACAGCAGAAGCTTCAGGAGATGCTGACTGCGATGGCCGCACTCACCGAACCAAAAGAAAGCCCGAAAGCGTCATCGGAGCAGCATCACGAACAAGAAATCGATGCTGACTTCCTACGCAGAGTCCTCGAAAAGAAGGACAGAGAAGCTGCAGAACAAGCTGCCAACATAAAACGAATGGCGCTTCTCTTCCAAGACATGGTCAGGATGATGTTACAGCCGGATCCTCCAGCTGAAGACCCTCTGATCATTATTGAAGACGACAGAGGGGAGACATCGAATCCTCCTCCGGGTCTTTCAGCAACCAAAGAGGAAACTATTTCCAAGGCCGCTCTGGATGGCTATATTGCTCAGCAAATACGAGCTCACCAGGCAAATGAAGCGGATGGCCAAGTCGTTAAAACTGGGTGACTGTATCCAGGCTGGTATGACCAAATAAAGTACCCGCCGGGATACACAATCCCCAAATTCCATGTGTACAAGGGGACAGGCAATCCCCATCAACATGTCACTCAGTTTAGGGCTCTTTGCGGCAACACTGGGGGTGATGATAAGCTCTTTCTCCGCCAATTCGTCGGCAGCTTGTCGGAGACGGCATTTATGGTACTCCGAACTTCCAAACGACTCCGTCAAGACTTTCGCAGAAATGGAGTTGTTATTCATCCAGCGATTCGCGAGTGCTAGTGAGCGCACCCCAATCATAGCATTGATTAAAGCCAGGGTAAAGTCAGGCGAGACGTGGGTTCAATATGCAATACGATGGCGGAATCTGTGGTCGAAATGCGAACAGCGCATCGAAGAAGAGCCGGCGGTGGGCATGTTCGTGGGCACTCTAGACCCTCATGCAACCATTTCCCAATTCATGATGTTCTTTAAGCCGACCATGTTCCAAGCCTTGATCGACAAGCTGGCCCAGATGGACCAGATGGGTCATAGACCGTCTCCTCCGAAGCCGGAGCCGCGGAACGAAAAGGGTAAAGGGAAGGCGACTTTCGTTGCGAATACCCAACAATAGCCCAGTGCCCCGAAACTAACGGATCAACTGGAAGAGAGACGACGCTATTATAATGAGAAAATGAAGCGTCCTTATTCGTTCCCTCGGGACAAAACGAAGAGACTGTTCGAACTGGCGATGTGCAATAAGCTCATCAATCTGCCAAATCCTAAGCGACCACTGCAACCCGGCGAGGCTAATAGTCCCAATTATTGCCCCTAACACCAAACGGTAAGCTATCCAATCGAAGATTGCTTCGTCTTTAAGGGATGGATCGAGGATCAGTACCAACAAGGCAAGTTTACGCTATCTGAAAAGTGGAAAGTAAGCCCACCACAACCGCACACTCCTAAGAAGACGAATACACCGGGGGCATCGTGCTCTTTTGTTGAAGAAGCTCCATGGGAGGTCGCCCTTTCAGCCAAAACCAAAAGAATGCTGAACGATCTCCAGACATGCCCGGCGATCAGGTGGAAGAATCCGTTGGAACCTGAGATCATCGAGGGGATGCTGAAGCCACGCCCAACCCCAAAGACTGGTGGCGATAGCCAAAGCATTCATACCCAGCCGTTGAAGTCTTCGAAAAAGAAGAAGACCAAAAATCCCGTGAAGCCTGGTGACAAGCACACGAACCTGCAAAAACAGATTGACGCGCTGGAAGAGTATTACCAGAAAGCGCAGACTCCAGTCACACTCCAAGAATTTCTCAGCCACGTCCTTGAGGACGGAGATGATGGAGAAGATTCGTCGGATGAATCTGAGGGTTACGTAGCAAGTTGCCATGTGATCTCTCACTCGTCGATAAACGATGAAGAAGCTCCTTACACAGAGAAACTGGGGGCAGATCCTAAGCCAAAACTTCTAGGGCCATCAGACGAAATGATCGACGCATTTCTAAACAAAGCTCTTCTAAAAAGTAAAGCTGATCGGGAGCGTGAGATGGCCATATTTGAAAAGGCCAAACACCGGAGACTGGACGAAAGGGTTGCAACGCTCCCGCCAAATCAAAACACATCCGCCGCGAATAAAAGTAGGTTCAAGACGAGGAAGAGGTTCGCCAAAACCATATCAATGGGAATGAAGCTGCCACCCTCCGAAGGAAACAATCTTGATGAAGCAGAAATGCATCCTAACTACTGCTTATATCATCAAAAGATTGCGCACCCTACCGAAGAGTGCAACGCTTTTAAAAGATGGTGGCAGGGATATGTTGCTCACCGGCAACATTTTAAGCGGATGAAATGCAAAACTCGTCGGGAGTGAAAAAGTACGACCGAGGAGCTTAGAAGAACTACCGGCAACTGTCACATGGTTAACGCTGGGGGATCGCAAGTTCTCACCTTCGGGAGCGACTCCGACGAAGAAATGACTATTGGCCCTCTCTTCAAAGAATCCACCTCGGGAAAAGAGGAAGAACCAAAGACCTATGAAAATATTCAGCCGCGCAATCGTATGCTTCCCGAAAAGAATCTCGGACCTACGAATAAAAAAGATAAGGGAAAAGAAAAAGTCCGTGAGGATATCGCCCTAGATGACCAAGTCATCAAAGAGCTGACCGCTAAGGACCCGCCAAAGAAGGGCAATGTGGACTACAACGTTCTGGCACACTTGAGAAAGCTACCCTCACAGCTCAGCATTCTCGACGCCCTTATGCTATCTAAAGAGGCGAGAGATTCATTGATCAAGGCGCTACAAGAGCCAGAGCAATTTCAAGCTTTCCTCGCCGAAGAAAGGATGAAAGACGAGCTGGAAGAAGTACACACAGCCGATATCACCTTCGGCGATGAAGATCTCCTCCTTGGGACGTGCGAGCATAACCGCCCGCTTTATGTCTCTGGATACTGTCATGATATCAAGATAGGCAAAATCCTAGTCGACAATGGATCCTCTGTCAATCTCCTCGATGTGCGAGTGTTGAAAGAAATCTACATGAGCGTTCAGCACCTCGCTCGTGATAAAATCACCATCTCCGGTTTCGACTCCCAGTCATCACGGACTCTCGGGGCTGTGATACTAACGCTACGCTTCGGGATACTTGTCACGGATATTAAATTTCACGTCATTGATGCCAAGACTTGCTACAATGCTTTGCTCGGCCAGCTTTGGTTACACGAGTACAATATCATTCCTTCTACACAACACCAGTGTATGAAGTATTTCAAAGATGGTCTCGAGTACACTGTGACGGGGGAGTTGGACCCATTCTCCGTGAACGAAGTCCGAAAGTATGAAGATGCAAAATACTTCTTACCAGATTTTAAGGACACGGAAAGATGTCACAAACCGAAGAACAAAACTATCACCAATATTCCGGTCTTCGGGAGTGATACCGAGGAGGAAGAAGAGATAGTTATTCAGGGCCGCCCCAACGCAACAACCCGGGACCGTCCGCCCCCATGTTGATCTTCGGCAGCGACTCGGAAGATGAGGTTAGCGCTATATTTTCCGCTCGGCCATCAATACAAGCCTTCGCTGGCGATAATCAGAGTTTGCAAATCACCATGGTTCCACAAGAGCATTACAAAGAGCTCGATGCACTTGAAACTTATAGTGTGCAAGAACTGCAGACCTTCTACGTCCCTCCCAGGCGAAAGGGTGAAAAGGCGATCCTATTCTACCGATCCGAGAAAACTAAAGTAGATAAAGATATCTGGCACGGCGCCGATTCTACGCTCGACAGGCTCCAGGCCATCCGTCTGCCTAGATATTACACGGAAGGCTTGAAAAGGCTATTGAGGCGCCAAGGGGTACCCTTCAGACAGACTACCCGACAAGCTCGATTCTACAATAGGATTTGGGACATCCCGGGAACTCAGCGAAAGTTGCCCAACGGGAGAATAGAAACGGTCGGGCTTGGATATGTCCGATCCAAGAAACGAGAGCGAGTCCATGGTAGCTACGTCATACATGACTTCGATGAAGAAGAAGACGCCCTGTTAGAAAACGCCGACCCTTAACCAAAACAAGGTCCTGTCATCAAAACGCCGAGTCCGTCGTTTGAAGAACGGATGAACAAGCTAGTAAGGGATGCGAGTCGAAGGGTCCAGGATGACCATAACCGTGAGATGGTCATCTACGAAAAAGCCAGGACGCAGCGCCTCCTTCAATAGGCCGCGGAGAATAACAATGCTCTTCCTTATCAACCAGTCATACACAAGGCCCGACGCAGAGGTAAAAATAAATCAAAGAGCGGGAAAGGCGTTCGACAACGACAAAGCGGGACCAAGAAGCCATGCGATCAGGAATCGAGCAATCCGGATTCGTCTCTTATAAAGAAGATGGGTTGAGCATACTCTTTTCCCCAGGACAAAACACGGAAGATACTTGATCTTGCCATAAAACATCAAATGATTACACTTCCGGAGTCCAAACACCCCGAGTAAGCTAACGAGATCTCTCACCCAGACTATTGCTCTTATCACCGAGCAATAGGGCATTCTCTCGAAAATTGCTTCACCTTCAAGAACTGGGTCGAAGACCAATATCAACGGGGCAGGTTCGCTCTATCCAGCAGTTGGAGGGTGACTCCGCCGCAGAAGCATGAACCGAAAGCCACGCATATAGCGAGAGTAGAACCAGATCACCATCGATCTTGGAAACGATCTCGTACCTGTCACGCGATAACGCAGTCAAAAGGAGAGCCCGAGAATATGGATGACCTCCTTTGGTGCTTCGAAAACAACGAGGACGAGGTGATCTCAGAGTTTCCACCGGCCCCGAAAGAGCTGGAAGATGGAATACACACTACTGCAAATAACCTCAGGAAAATTGATTTGGGGACTGCAAGTGACCCGCGACCGACGTTCGTCAGTGAGCTGTTGTCTGAAGAAAGGGTGGCTATGCTGAAAGACGTGCTTATGCAGCATAAAGATTGCTTCGCATGGAACTATTCCGAGATGCCAGGACTAGATTCAGAGATTGCTGTCCACAAATTGGCAATATCCCCGGACGTCAAGCCGATCAAACAGGCACCGAGAAGAATGCGGCTCGAGCTTGAGATGGGCATCAATGCCGAGGTCAAGAAGTTAATCGACTCTGGCTTCATCCAAGAGGTTCAGTATCCTGACTGGATCGCCAACATCGTCCCGGTGATGAAGAAAAATAGGACACTGCGCATATGCGTGGACTTTCGGGATCTCAACAAAGCCTGTCCAAAGGACGACTTTCCAGTACCAGTTACTGAGCTAATGATAGATAACACATCCACCCACGAAGTCTTCTCCTTCATGGACGGATCGTCAGGATATAATCAGATAAAAATGCATCCCGAGGATCAGAAGCATACTGCTTTTCGAACCCCTTTGGGCATATTCTGCTACAAGGTGATGCCCTTCGGTCTAAAGAACGCCGGTGCCACCTATCAGAGGGCCATGACGAAGATCTTCGATGACCTCATACATGAAATCGTCGAATGTTATATCGACGACCTCGTAGTTAAAAGCAAATCATACGAGGAACATTTAGAATATCTGAAGATCGTGTTTCAAGGAAATACAACTTGAAGATGAACCCTCTCAAATGCGCGTTCGGAGTGTCCTCAGGCAAATTCCTAGGATTCATTATCCGACACCGAGGCATCGAGATAGATCCGTCAAAGATCAAGGCGATTATGGAAATACCCCCGCCGAGGACTCTCAAGCAATTGTGGTCTCTCTAAGGGAAGCTCGCATATATCCGACGATTTATAGCCAATCTCTCAGGCAAGTGCCGTCCCTACAGTCACCTGATGAAGAAGGGAACCCCTTTCGTCTGGGATTAGAAATGCCAAAACGCACTGGACGAAATCAAGCAATACCTGCAGAATCCGCCAGTACTGGCCGCTCCCGTTAAAGGAAAACCTCTCATTCTGTATACAACCGCCCTTGAAGGTTCCTTAGACGCATTATAGGCACAAGAGAACGATCAAGGGAAGGAGAGAGCCCTCTACTATTTGAGTCGAGTTCTACTGGGGGCAGAAAGTAATTATTCTCCCATCGAAAAGCACTGCCTGGCATTGATCTTCGCGATAACGAAGCTCAGGCACTATGCGTTGGCACATGAGGTCCATCTCATATCAATGGTGGATCCCCTCAAATATTTGATGTCAAAAGCCATATTAACGGGACGGCTTGCTAAATGGGCCCTGCTCTTGATGGAGTTCTCGATAACTTATCGGCCTCTTAAGGCAGTGAAAGGTCAGGCCATCGCCGACTTCTTCGCTGAGCATCCGATACCTGCCGATTCTCCTCTGAATCGCGAACTGCCAGACGAACATGAATTTGACACGATCGACGGGGATGATACCCGCTGGGAACTTTACTTTGACGGAGCATCTTCAATGAAGAAGCGCAAACAAAGCACGCCCGTAATCAAATCAGGGGTAGGTCTCATCTTCGTGACTCCACAAGGAGGGATAATGCGCTTTACCTTCTCCTTAACAGAGCCGAGGACAAACAATGAAGCTGAATATGAAGCTTTGATAGCAGGTCTCGAGATCGCTATTGACATGGGAATTGAAAACCTCCTCATATACGGAGACTCCCAACTGGTCATTAGTCAAGTAAACGGCGACTATCAAACGTGCAAGCTAGAGTTGGTGAAGTACGGCGAGAGAGTGCAGCAACTGCTGATTCAAATTCCTTCCTACACCTTGGAAAGCATACCGCGTGCGGAGAATAGCAAAGCGGATGCATTAGCCAAGCTTGCTAAAGAATTGGCCGACGAGAACCTCGATGACGTAAGAATCGTAGTACAAAGCCGTCGGGTTCTTGCACCGGCAGAAATATCTCCGGAGTCGTCTGAGAAAAAAGGAGCGACCGAGCAAATGGCTCTACAAGTAAAAGACCAAGAAAAGGTTGAGGATTGGAGAGAAGTCTTTATAGACTACTTCAAATCCCGTCGAACACCCGAAGATGCGTCCTCAAAACATCAGCTCATGAAGTGAGCCCTATCTTTTGCCTTCGTCAATGATACTCTGTACAAGAGATCATTTGATTCTCTATGGTTAAGATGCCTGGGACCTGAAGAAGCAAAAAGAGTCGTCAAAGAAACTCACGACGGACTCTGCGGTTCTCACCAAGCCGGCCCGAAGATGAAGCTTAAAATTAAAAGGATGGGCTACTATTGGCCCACGATGATTCAGGACTGCCTCGAGTATGCGAAGCAATGCCACTCGTGCCAGATTCATGGGGACTTCATCCATCAGCATCCAAATTCACTACATCTGACGGTGGCTAGCTGACCGTTCGAAATGTGGGGGACTGATCGACCCCATCGAACCAGCATCGTCCAGAGGACATCGATTCATTTTGGTGACAATTGTTATTTCTCCAAATGGGCAGAAGCAGTACTGCTGAGGGAAGTGAAGACGGAGAATATACTCCATTTCTTCAAGACACACGTCATTTATCGATTTGGAACTCCGAGACGGATCATCTCCGATAACGGGCCAGCTTACAGAAGCCACAAGATCAGCCGCTTCGCACAACAGCACAACATAGACTGGAGATATTCATCGGTCTATAATCCCCGAGCTAACGGTCTAGCTGAGGCTTTTAACAAGACCTTGACGAAGATCGTGAAAAAGACGGTGTCTCGAAATAAGAAGGACTGGCATGAGAGACTGCATGAAGCTCTCTGGGCGTATCGAACGACGTTCAAAACGGCCACGAACACAACGCCATATGCATTGGTATTCGGTACGGAAGCAATACTCCCCCTCGAGATAGAACTACCCTCTCTACGAGTGGCAGTTCATTACGAGCTAACGGACGAAGAGAATGCTCACCTTCGGCTTGAGGAGCTCGATGCCCTTGATGAAACCCGGCTCATAGCGCAACAAAATCTGGAGGCTTATAAAGCAAAGATGACGCGTTCATATGAGAGATTGACTAGGCTGAGAACGTTCCGCCAAGGCGAACTCGTGCTAGTGGTCAAAAGACCTATGATCCCCAATCGTGCCAAACGGGGGAAATTCGAGCCGAACTATGAAGGCCCGTATATTATAGACAAGGTCTACCAGGGTGGGGCCTATCTACTCATGGACATGCATGGTGAAAGACCTTTCAGGCCAATAAACGGTCGCTTCCTGAAAAAGTACTGCGCCTGACGAGTCACGGCCTAGGTCAATGATAGATGACGACGACTATGTCCGCTCGCTATCTTCCTAAGCCCGAACTCTATAAGTAGTATCCGGCGCCATGGACCGAAACGTCCTTAAACTAATAGCGGACCGAAATGTCCTTAAACTAACAACGGACCGAAACGTCCTTAAACTAACAACGAACCACTACGTCCTAAAACTAGCCGTTGACCGAGATGTCGATAAACTACGGTGGATTGCAGCATCCCAAACCTGATACAAAAAAAAGAAGAGAGAAAAAAAATAAAAACGGTATGTCCATAAGCAAAAGGGTACGGATGAAAACCCGAAAGAGCTCCATGAGTAAAAACAGCAGGGCTACCGGCGAGTGTTTGTGAAAACTCGAAAGGACGCAACCTTATTAAAAGACACTTGCAGGGTCCTCTCGACTTTGTAAGGAGAAACCACCTGCGTGAGATCCTTACGACTCACAAGGGAGCAACACACTTAGGGATCCCCACGATCCCTAGGGAGAAATTACACTTACGAGATCCTCACGACTCGTAAGGAGAACCCTCTTATGAGACCCTCATGGCTCATAAGATTCAAAAGTCTTAAGTTATATGGATCTGAAACTGTTCTTAAGCAGCCCCCACAACCTCCAATACTGCCCTACAAGCGGCTCGATGCTGACCCTTGTATACAATCCACGGACGCGAATAAACATTTCCCTAACAAAGTCCCATCCATGACTAGGGATATGTCTATACGGTGAACACCCTTGTAAGTCCTCTCGACTTAGAAGGAGAAAATACTCTTGTAAGATCCTTACGACTTACGAGAAGCCATACACTTAGGAGTCCTTACGATTCCTAAGGAGAAACGCACCTACGAGATCCTTACGGCTCGCAGGGAGAAATACCTTTATGAGACCCTTACGGCTCATGAAGTCAAAAGCCTTAGTCGACAGGATCCTAACCCTGTCTACTAAGCCACCTTTGTTCGACATTGACAGAGGCAAATGATGATTCGCTCCTGGCAATATCCTAGTTGTAGCGGTGCTGATACCGAAATCGGTGTCTAATTCCAAGCTTGCAGCAAAAAGCTGGCAAGCCACACATGCATACGAAATAGCCGAAATGATGGGGTAACTTGCAAATAAAAAGGAGCAAGTAAAAATATATGCATGCAAAATAGCCAAAATGATTGGGCAACTCGCAATAAAAAGCAGCGAGTAAAAAATAAAACAAACAGCTGAAATGATTGGGAACCGCGAAAAATAGCCGTAATGATTGGGCAATCGCGACTTTCGCGATGTAAAAGCTGAAATGATAGAGCATCGCGGGAAGAAATAAAAAAATGATGAAATTTATCCCCCACAGGTGATATCACATCAATCCCCGTATACAATCCAGGGGTGCAAACAAAGAAGGAATCACACCTTTCCTCCCAAGGTTTCATCAAAAGAAGAAGTTAAATCTCAACGGTTCACAGATAGCCTGGAGATCATCTCAATATTTGTCTCATTACAATAGACACAACATCAAGCAAAGCGGAACAGTAGCAACCCCCAGTTCCATGACTCGGCGGTGCACAGATGACCGAGAGTCAAACCCCGACTCCGTGAAATGCGGATAAAGTCAACTCTTCCTGGTTACGTGAAACGCGGCTTATGTCAATCCTGACCCTATGGGAAATGTCCAGAGCGGATCCTGGTCCTCGCAGAGCACGGCAATGACCCCATGTGAAGCATTCAGAGCGGAGCCTGGTCCTCGCAGAACACGGCAGTGAACCCGTGGGAAGCATCCAGAGCAAATTCCTGGTTACGTGGAACGCGGCTTAGGTCAATCCTGACCCCGTGGGAAACGTCCAGAGCGGATCCTGGTCCTCGCAGAGCACGGCAATGACCCCGTGTGAAGCATCCATAGTGGATCCTGGTCCTCGCAGAACACGGCAGTGAACCCGTGGGAAGCATCCAGAGCAAATTCCTGGTTACGTGGAACGCGGCTTATGTCAATCCTGACCCCGTGGGAAATGTCCAGAGCGGATCCTGGTCCTCGCAGAGCACGCCAATGACCCCATGTGAAGCATCCAGAGCGGAGCCTGGTCCTCGCAGAACACGGCAGTGAACCCGTAGGAAGCATCCAGAGCAAATTCCTGGTTACGTGGAACGCGGCTTATCTCAATCCTGATCTCGTGGGAAACGTACAGAGCGGATCCCGGTCCTCGCAGAGCACGGCAATGACCCCGTGTGAAGCATCCAGAGCGAAGCCTGGTCCTTGCAGAATACGGCAGTGAACCCGTGGGAAGCATCCAGAGCAAATTCCTGGTCACGTGGAACGCGGCTTATGTCAATCCTGACCCCGTAGGAAACGTCCAGAGCGGATCTTGGTCCTCGCAGAGCACGACAACGACCCCGTGTGAAGCATCCAGAGTGGAGCCTGGTCCTCGCAGAACATGGCAGTGAACCCGTGGGAAGCATCCAGAGCAAATTCCTGGTCACGTGGAACGCGGCTTATATCAATCCTGACCCCGTGGGAAACGTCCAGAGCGGATCCTGGTCCTTGCAGAGCACGGCAATGACCCCGTATGAAGCATCCAGAGCGGAGCCTGGTCCTCACAGAACACGGCAGTGAACCCGTGGAAAGCATCCAGAGCAAATTCCTGGTCACGTGGAACGCGGCTTATGTCAATCCTGACCCCGTGGGAAACGTCCAGAGCGGAGCCTGGTCCTCGCAGAACATGACTATGACCTCGTGGGAAGCATCCAGAGCAACTCCTGATTCCGTGAAATGCGGATGATGGTAACCTCACCCCATCACTTGCGGGTCCTCACGACTCGTAAGGGAGCAAATTCTCTTATGGGATCCTTACGACTTGCAAGAGAAAACACACTTAGGAATCCTCATGATTCTTAAAGAGAAATTACACCTACGAGATCCTCTCGACCAGTAGGGAGAAAATTCTTTATGAGACCCTCACGGTTCATAAAAGTTGAAAAGTCTTAGGAGGCAGATCTTAACCCTGAATCCTAAGCCATCGTTGTCCTGCAAAGAAATCAAGATAGACTATCCACAGAATACATTTACTAAAAGGGACACACCATCGTGAAGAAAAATATGTCTTTTATTCATGAATCGAAATGAATACAAAGTACAATTCGTGAAAGAACAAAAAAAATATATACTCTTATTCAGGAGTATGTACAAAGGAAGAATAAAAAATATATATACATACAATTCTTCAAGTCGGCGGGCGATTTAGCAGATTTGCCAGTCCATCCCTCTTTCGCTGGGCCTCGCCTTCATGGTTCAGTATCGTCAAGAGACGGGCCTCCGCCTGAGCCTGTTGAGCCTGGTATGAGGCAAGCCGGCCTTCAAGCTCTTTTTCAGTAGCCTTATGAGCTTCAACCATTTCACGTGTGAACACGGCGGCGTTATCGATGGCTACCACCTCCTTGATGGCCTCTTGAAGCACTCGCCAGAGTTCATACGCTTTATTGGCCTTGGCCGTAAAGTTGGCTTGAAGCTCCCTCGGCGCTTTAGAGGCCAGCTCCCTTTCTGAAAACTTGCGGCCGAGCCTCTTCTCATATGATATCATATTCGCCGCACACCGCTCAATTAGGCCCCGTAAACTCGCTTTCGCAGCTACAACCTCCGAAGAAAGGCATGTACATTCAAGCACATGCAAGCAAGCCTCCACCTGCCGGCAAAACTCAATCCAGACTTGCACCACTGTTTCACTTTGATAGGTGGCAAGAAAGGGAAGAGAGCCGTTAGCTTCAACAGCAAACGCTTCGGCCGTGATTAGATTGCCAGCACGAAGTTCCTTGATTAGGGATGACAGAAAGGCGAGGCTTAGCTTTGCCATCCGTTCCAAGGCACGCAAAGCATAGGGACCGGGTGGCATGGCGATGCGTGACTCCAGCGCGGTGAGAACTGGCAAGGCTGTTCAGATTTATAAACAGTCAGCGAAACTTGTAAGCAAAGAACAAATGGAACGACGTTGAGACTTTACTTACCCACAGTCATACAAGAGGGATTGGAGGGCTCCCCAGGCCCGTCAAGAACCTCAACCTCGTCGTCGGCCTCCAGAACCGTAAAAGACGTTGGTGTCATTTTATGAAACAATGATAATGCTGTGAAAAGAGGGTAAACAACACTAACCTTGTCCGGAAGATAGGACGATACACTGAGGAGATATCGCTTGCGGAGCAACCATCTCCAACAAGCGCTGAAAGGACTGCCTGGGAGATAGATCGATAATAGATGCCGCCAATCCGCGCAGTCATGAAAAGACAGAAAGGTTCAGATAATGGAGAAGTTATTAATGTAAAATCTAGAAGGCTACCTTCGACGCTCCTCCCATTCTGAGCTGGAGGGATAGCTTCAGCAGCCTCCTCCGTGACCTCTGGCACATCATCGGGGATGTCGACCAATGTAGCTACTTCTGAGCAAGGAGCAGCAGCTGCCACCGCAGGCTCCAGCAGAAGGACGGTAGCCTAGACTACCTGTCCCCTAATCTCCGGGTCGCCCTCAGGAAGATCCATTAGAGCGGCGGCCGACAAAGATGCCTCCCCCGAGGGAGCAAGCGCTTCGGGAGCAGGAACCATCGAGGAAGACTCCATCGTAAGAGCGACGGTTGCATCGACCCCCTCCACACTGATTAGTGTTTTACTGGGGATATCAGCAGGATCTACAATCAAAGCGTGGCACAGAGCTTCCGTCGCCGCCGAAGTCCCTCTAAAGTTTTGCACGAGGATAAGGATACATATATATGTATGCAAGCAATACAAAATATTACAAAAGAGATATATGAACATACCGATGCGCAGGGAAGCCTCCAATATGGCTTGTTCAAGCCGACGCTCCTTCCTAAGGAGGTGTGCTCGCCGAGGTCCAAGGGTGGACTCATGGCCACCGGTCCACAGTGAAAGCATGTCCTCGGCGTCGGCCGAAACAGCCTGTTTAAGGGCCCTTTCACCCCATTCTTCCAAAGGGCCTATGAATCGTCGCCGTATCCACGGAGGGTCCTCGTAAAAGATGACGGCAGGGTAGGGCTTCTTCGGAATCCTTACGTTCTCCAATTTATCTTGCGAATGTCTTATAGCCTCAGTCAATTGTGCGGCTTCCTTGGCAGATGAACTCGGGAAAAGTAGGCCAGCATCCGATTCTTGCATAGCCAACGGTTCATCCTGAAGAATAGGCTCAGACTCTATTAAAGAGTTGAGCAGATTAGTAGCCGTCTTCCTCCGCCGCTTGGATCCAGAACCACCCACCGAAGACGACCGTTTCCTCCCCCATGGAGCTTTGACACGGCGCTGACCCACTTCACCTTCAACGCCCTCACTTGGCGGTGCTACCGAGGACGACACGGCCATTATCGATGCCGCGGACGATGATACTGCTACCGGCGCCCTATTAGGCCTCGATTGAGCCCGAGTACCCAGTGGCATACCAGCTGTAGGAGTGAAGTCCACGTCCGCTGCCTCCGGAATAAGCGCAACACCGGTGTCCCTCAGAGGAAAGCGACCCGGTGCGCGCGGTTACGGCGGAACTCCCGTGGCTCGAATCGGAATGGGAGCATTGTATCCAAGAAGCACCCTCTTCTCCTCAGCAATAATTGGACTGACCCGGTGGAGGTACCAGCCTGTGAAAGACCCCACACATCAAGGAATATGATCAGCTTCAGGGATCATGAAGTAAGAACCAGTGTTCAGCCGCATAAAGTGATGAGCGGCGTCACGAACAGCTTCAGGCGATGGGCTAGGCACCACTGTAAATGCCTCGAAGGGGACGCCCTGATCATATCCAAGTTGCCGGGCAAAGCGGTGTGGGTTGTACCGCATAAAGAGGGCCGCACCATTCTGACGAAATACCAGATAACCTGGTCTGATCGCGTACAGATGCATGGCTTCCCTAGGCTTCAGAGAAGGTATCCCCTCTTTCGACTAGTCGTGGAGCTGTTGAATCGGTCCTGAGGGAGCAGATAGGGCTCGATCGATGAATACCATTCCGCCCGTATTAGCATAGGGAGCAATTAGCACACGAATAGCCCCAAACTGAGTCGGGTCAGGAGCAGAAGCATCCACCAGCCGCATCAGTCGCGGAAAAGTGTAGGCATCATAAAATTTGGGTCTCTGGTGCACAGCAAAGGCCCCCAACACGTGCATCTCAATCCAGGACGTGAAGTAATGAAGAGAGAAATTTACCACATCTACACCTGGAGTTGATGTATTAGCCGCGGCGCCTAACCCATGATAAAGATGCGCTAGCGCTGGAATGCCCACAGCTAGCCGTGTTCCCTCAGCAATACGATGAGCAGGGTAGATAACCAAGGCTCTCATGAAACGGCGATGCATGGGAACGACGAACCAGCTAAGCCAAACGCTGATAAAGCCCACAAAGAAATTCTCCTCAGCCATGCCAGGAGCTGCAATCGATTCAAAAGATACCGCCGACATGATAGGAATGTAATACTGCGGCAAGTCCTCTTCCTTAGTCGGCCGCCTGTTTAAACCAAACCCAAAGGGGTCATTAATGTTCGCGAACTTCGGAGCCGTCTTCGATAGGACACCCTCGCGAAGGAACCAAGCGATAAAACTTTTAAAGGTGACGCCCTGCTCCTCTGACTCTGTGAACAGTTTGTCAAAAATGCTCAGGGTCTTGATCAAACTCGGGCGCTTGTGGCGGACGGCGTTCTCGGTAGACAGGCCGTCAAGCATTGCAGGCTCAGTTTCAAAGACATACTCATCGGGAGGCAGCAATTCTTCATAAAGTGTCCCCCTAATCGGCAGCCCCGAGATCTTGCGAAATTCTTCCAAGGAAATCGAAACTTCGCGGTCCCCTAGAAAAAAGGTGTTGGTGGGAAGATTCCATTGGTTCAAGAAAGCCTTAACTCACCAGACATGAGGAGATTGGTAGTGGAAGAGAGACGCATATATCGCCTGATAAAGCTCGACCCTCTGCAGTCGCGCGCGATGGGCGGACAAGATGTAACGAGCCCAAAGAAGGTAGCCCGTGGGGTGTCGAGGGGTAAGCCCTATCTTGTAAATCTGCCCCCATGGCTGGGCTTCGCCCTGGCAAATGCGGCGCACCAAAATATCTATAGCCGATACCGGATGGTTCGGAATGCCAGTTGTTGAAGGCTCAAGCCGTCCCATAGGGGTCCAATTTGGCATTTCCACAGCAAAGACAGTCCCTGGAGGATCCATCTGCAGGAATGGATAGGTAGGCTCCGTCGGTATCTCACAAAGGAAACTGCGGCGGCCGCGAATGATGTGACCGTACCAGGTCCCCCACAGAAGCAAGCTGGTGCGATTCGGGTCATGAGCCCTGATCATAGCCATTACTTCCTCGTCAGACGGTGACTGAGGAAAAGCAGCTTCTGAGCGAGTGAAGGGAAAGTATGGAACAGAAGTCATTGTGCCTGAAATAAAAGAAGGGGAAACTGTTAAAGCGAAGCCAACAGTGTATATACATATGTTTATAAATGTATATATATAAAAAGACAGTGGAAGAAAGCGACAGGGGACTCATTTTATGGGACCATTGGTTACAAAACACATGGGTCCCACAAAATCAAGATGGCGGCTTGCTAATGATGAGGCAAAGCAATTACAATGAGACAAAAAGAAGATTCTCAATAAATGAACAGTGGATTTCAAAAAAAAAAAACCTACGTATTCCCCAAAAAGAAATCCATCTTGGACTCTGCGAAGAATCAAACAGAGCAAGGGAATTAAATTCCCAGAAAACCCTATTGCAAATCTCTTCTTTTTGGTTGCAAAGAAACAGATCAGGGCAAGAAAAACCCCAAGTAGTTCTCTGGGAAGAACTAAGTTCTTCATAGGAATTAAATTCCTTTTGAAAAAAGGGAATTAAATTCCCAGAAACATTTTTTCAGATCCAAAGCTCTTTGAGATGGAATTAAATTCCATGGAAAAGACAAACACCACCATTAACCCCTGAAGACCAGAGAAACCCTAGCGAAGTCTATTGTTTAAGGATTGAATGATTTTCTTTTTAAAGAACTTTAAAAAAATGGGTTCTTGTTAAAGGGAAAAACCCTTGATGTGGATTTAAAATCCAATGAAGATTTCTGCAAAGTTCTTCAGCCGTTCAAGATCATTACCTGAGAAAAGGGAGTCTTTTGACAGAGTTAAACTCTGGAAATTTTCAAAACAGAGAACTAAGCTCTGAAAAAGGAGAATTAAATTCTCAAAGAGAAAAGTTAGCAAGGAAGAAGATGAGCAAAGTGGAGGCGCTTCTGAAGGGACACTGGCATTTATAGGATGTGATGGGAAACGTTTCATCTCCCCCATTCTCTAGACAGATCCAACGGTCACAAAAGTGACAGCATTGCACTCACGTGCAGACATGTGAGAGCAACGCTGTAGGAGCATTTGTTCCCTGATTAAAAATCAGGAATTACCTTAATGAGGTATCACGTGTTCACACGTGACCAAGGGTCACGTGCTGACACGTGACCTCTTTACAGAATTAAATTCTAAGCAAGCAAAAGTATAAGCAAATGGCTAAGGAAGGACTCCAATGGGGCGTCACGTGCTCACACGTGACCAAGGGTCACGTGCTCACACGTGACCAAGGGTCACGTGCTCACACGTGATAGTCTTTAGCCCAGTTAAAAGACAGAATTAAAATTCTGAAGGAGGAGGGGTCACGTGCCAACACGTGATAGGCTTTGAAAGCCTTATAAATTGATAGAATTAAATTTTAATTAAGGGAAATCAAAGACCCTAACTGGGAAAGTATTTCTCCAAATCTTTCCAAACAAAAAAGGATTATGGGGGACCGTTGGATTAAAAATCCAAGGGTGATTAAAAATCACCAATTTATGGAAAGATTTTAGACAAGGAAAGATTTCCCTAAAATTCACCAAAAACAACAAGCAGAATATCTTTTGGATTAAAAATCCAATGGTGAATAAAATTCACTGAATGATCTAAAAGATCATATTAGTTACGAAAAACAAACAAAATCTTTCAATGAAAGATTTACTAAACAAATTGATTCTTTTCCTTCTCCTATAAATAGGAGCCAAGAGGAGAGAAAAAAAGGAGGAGATAGAATTTTGGAATCTTGAAATTTTCTAAAGGCAAATAGCAGAGAGAAAAGAAAGGAGAATTTAATTCTCAAGAAAAGAAACCCTAGATGAGAAAAGGGAAAAAGACCAAAACTTCAAAAAGAGAATTTAATTCTCAATCTAAGAGTTTAACTCTTCTGCAAAAAAGAACTTAGTTCTTCCTCTGGTTGAAGATCTGCAGAAGCAAATCTCCCCATAGGTTGAGAATTTAATTCTCATCGGGTTGAGATTCTACCATGCAGATCCAAAACTTAGAGGGAGAATTGAGTTTAGAGAATTTAATTCTCCCAAATTCACAGGAATTTAATTCCTCCAAGATAAAACTAGGGTTTAATCCTATGTGAGAATTTAGTTCTTCCAAACTTACAGGAATTCAATTCCTTCAAGATAAAACTAGGGTTTAACCCTATATGAGAATTTAATTCTCCTAAATTCATAGGAATTTAATTCCTTCAAGATAGACAAAAATAGGGTTTACCCTTACTTAAGAATTTAATTCTCTCAAATTCACAGGAATTTAATTCCTCCTAAATGAAATTAGGGTTTCATCCTACATAAGAATTTAATTCTTTCGCATACATAGGAATTTAATTCCTTTAAAAACCATAATTAGGGTTTAACCCTACAGAGAATTTAATTCTTAAAAATAAAGAGACTTGAAAGATCTCCATGCATGCAAAGAACTAAGGTCACGTGGCCCCACGTGACCCCTAAACAGATCCCTCAAAAATGAGAAGGAAACAGCCCAGAGGCAATGCCTCACGTGCTCCCACGTAACCTTCGAAATAAAGAGAATAAAAGCAAAGGCAATGTCGGCGTTGGGCGCTCTCATGTGTTACCACGTGACCCCTTAATAAATGCTTTAATAATTAACGCACAAATCTCCATCACGTGCCAACACGTGATGGCTATGAAAATAAAAAGTGTTTAACACTTATTTACAGCTCTGAGAACAAAGCAAAGGAGATCTGGCCCCACCTTTGGGCGCTCTCACGTGCCCCCACGTAACCCCTAATAAACATTTTAATAAATCAGGGCATGAGTATCCATCACGTTCCCACACGTGATGGTCAGAAAATTAAAAGTGTTTAACACTTATTTGCAGAACAAAATAAAGGAGATCTGACCCCACCTTTGGGTACCCTCACGTGTCCTCACGTGACCCCTTCCTCTCTATTGTTTAACACTAATTTGATAGTTTTATTTCCAGTGTTTAACACCGTTGTCTTCTAGTGTTTAACACTAATTTGAGAATTTTATTTCTAGTGTTTAACACTAATCTGAGAATTTTTTTTCCAGTGTTTAACACTGTTGTCTTCTAGTGTTTAACACTATTTTGAGAGTTTAATTTTCAGTGTTTAACACCGTTGTTCTCTAGTGTTTAAAACTATTTTGAGCCAAATTGGCTAATTTTCCAGAGGCAAAAGCCTCCCCTTCAACTGAATCTCAAAATTGAATAAAATTCAAAGCTATAATGTTTGATGCCCAGTCAAAGACAAAAATGTATCAGGGCCCTCAAACTCTGGTTTAGCATTGCTAAATAATGTGGGCTTGAACCCAGACAAATGTTTAATGGTCCAACAAAGAGCCAATATTTCTAATCTAATTGGACTTAGCCCAAGTTGGCCATAATTCCTCAATTCAGATTTAACTGAGCCAATATGCTCATAATCTAATTAATTGATCTTAGTTTCAAATTGGACTACAGATCCCCAATCAATCTTGGTTCAAGGGTACATCTCCTCACTCCTCTGATATTTGTCGTTTTAATCCTTCAACATCTTCAGAGAGGTGACAGGTCCCGACAACCACACATTTCACAGACTATGACGTCTTTAAACTACGGACTGTGGGGTCCTTAAACTCATGGACTATGATGTCCTTAACCTTGACTGTGAGGTCTCTAAACTCACGGACTATGATGTCCTTAACCTCGACCGTGATGTCTTTAAACTAACATTTGACTGTGAGGTCTTTAAACTTACGGACTATGATGTCCTTAACCTTGACCGTGATATCTTTAAACTAACAACGGACCGAGATGTTCTTAAACTAACAATGGACCGTAATGTCCTTAAACTAAT
Organism: Agapanthus africanus; assembly: GCA_030015575.1. NCBI lineage: Eukaryota > Viridiplantae > Streptophyta > Magnoliopsida > Asparagales > Amaryllidaceae > Agapanthus > Agapanthus africanus. The sequence continues at coordinate 940,266,556 of CM057338.1, read as the reverse complement.
CGACCGCAATGTCCCTAAATTAAACAATAGAGCACAATTGCTCTCTTGTTGGATCTAAACGATCCCGTTAAGTTGATCTTATTCTAAAATTAGACTAACGTATCCTTAACAAACGTTTAAGTCGATCTTAGTCTCAAATGAGATTAACGATCCTTAAACCCAACCCAAACCCAAATCTAAGAAAATACGGATTTGGACTAATCCACGCCCTACGGACGACAACATAAATTAGTCTCCGTATACAATCCACGGGCAACCAAAACAAAACAAACATACACGACACGAAGTGACCATCCGGAGAAGGAGAAAGTGGTTACCGCGATGCGGTAGCGTAATTAACTGCAGGGGCTTGCGCCTGCAGGGAAGAGCGTCCCCACAATCAAAAACCTCTCAAACGAGGGGAAATCTGACAAAATCTGCTACAACGGCCACATCCGTTTAAACCTTCGATACATGGTGCCATAAATCAACTTGGCATCTTCGAAGATGTGGAAGGATAAAACCAAATAGCATTTGCCCCCAAATTCAGGCAAGACGTTTGTTTTCCCGGTTTTCGGCGAAGAACAAGTGGGTTTAACTACAAGCACGTCAGCGGCACTAGATGTACGTAACGACTATCCAGATACCTGTTGAAAAGGAAGCCCGACGAGAAAGCTCATCTGAAATCTTACTGAGCCTATCTGTGACAATCTCCGTACAGTTCGGTCTCTTTGTCTAAGAGTATCGCATACCGGGTTTATGGGGTGGTAAACGTCAGACCCTAATAACTCGATAATTCGTGTTGATGTGTCTCAGGACCTACCGAGAAACTACTGACCAACCTGTCAGTAAATCTCACCTGTCTTGGCTATGGACTTAATGGTGCTGGCCAATCGAACACAGCGCGACATCGACTCTTTTATACCGGGAGAGACGGGTCCCTAACAATCGTTCACTGCCTCCATGTGGCTCGGGACTGCACCCAACTAAAACATGTTTGCATGACTCAGTAGAGCGGTGGTAGTCTAGTAATATAAGTATAGTGGAAACTTATACGAGATAATTGACGATCTCAGGTCTAAAGACTAACCTGTACTCATGTCTCATAAGAACTGCTATCTGACGATAGGTATAGTACTATCTAGAAGTTTTCGGCGAGTCCGTCCGGTGTACTTGCCTCCATTGAGCACTTGTATACGATCTTAGATGCCAAAAGCCAATGGCTCTAGGACTAACCATCGCCTCTCGTCGGGGTCTAGAAACGTATACACCGGTCTACTCCGTAATATCGATACCCAGTCTCGATACTCCCATGACTAGGGACATTTAAGGATGTGCTTATAGACTACCTAGCCCCCACATGTATGATCGCCATCATAATGCTGTTAGTTAAGCAATAATCTTCAGGTTTTATCATGTATTAACGATACATAATAACAAGTAAAACATATGCACTTGTTAAGATAAAGACAAATCAAATAGCATAGTATCATATCGAGCAAGATTGTCCTGTACATACATATGTCCAAACATCCACTACACACACACACACATACATACAATAATGGCCTCTAGGGCATACATATCCAACAATTATGATACCGGTTTGTGTCTTATATGGATACATGTCTACGCTGTGCTTAGTTCACGCAGACTAGAAAGGGTACGGTTTAATCGAGATAGTTTATATTATTGTGGATATGATATGATATCAATTCTAAGAGATTGAGAATATATGATGAGATAAATGAAAGAGGATATATATGAAAGATAATTAAAGAATGATCAATCTATGAATGATTGACGTAAGGAGACACAAGATGTCTGCGGTAGATGTATGTGAATGTGTGATCAATCCATGAGTGATGAGGCAAGGAGACACAAGATATCTTTCGTGGATATATTATGGATATGCGAGGGATCAATATAGATGCCCTGTACAGTATGAGATATATTATATATATATGTGAAGGATCGATATAGATGTCATGCACATAATGAGATGAATTGTGCTATATAGTAGCCGAACAGGACTGGTTCAAGAGACGGTATCCGAATATTATTTTCATATATAGATGTATTAAAGAGATTTTCAAAGGAGCTAAAGCATCACTATTTTCCACGTGTTTATGATCGACACAAAAATCTTTCAAAAAGAAAATCCTTTAAATCATTTTCAAAAGGTGAGACGTATACCTTAAACAAAATGCCAATCTTTCTTTAATAAATCAGCATCTGCTACTTGTGCTGTGATATACATATCATACGGCTAATTTGAAAGGATTTTAACTACATACATCTTTTGGCTACTTTATTACGATTACACATGGATGCATGCTATATATGTATTATAGCCATGATTGTGTTTATACTTGGTCATGTGCTATAGATATTTCACTACGGCTACGGTGATCATGATTTGACACCATTGTATATATATGCGGTGAGTTATTGATGAATGATGATTGATTATCATTTCATTGCGTAGTTATGCATATTGCTTCCATAACTCACATGCTTTCATATGCTTGTGGTTATGTTATGCTCGTATTAGGTGAGATGTGGATTATATTGATGATGACATGATAACTACACATATTAGTATACTGCACATGCTAGGATAGCTGTATACAGGATGTATATGAGAGTTTATTATTATTGCAGTTCATCGCTCGAGCTCTAGTTTCGATGTATACTTATTTACCCTCCTTGATGTACACATTTATCATGCTTAGCTGTTTTACCGCTTATCCATACGACTTCTATCTTGTATGCGAATTCTACTCACGAGTTGACAACTCACCTCCGTTGTATTATAGTTTCTTGCAGGTTTTGAAAGATTATTTTAAAATATTTTGATTTCTTTAATATAAAGAATTTATTTGATTTTGTTTTGAAAGAAAAATTTAGAAAAGAGAATTTGTTTTATTTGAAAGTAAAAAAATTTGTTTGAGAAAATGATTTATTCTGTTTATCTTTTAAATTATTCTCTTTTGAAACTCCGTATTTATTTGTTTCTATTTAATTGTATGTAATAGTAACCTTGTAGCATATTGGTTAAGTCATTATATTGCTAGTCCATAAGCTATAAGTTCGAATATTGCGTCTTGCAATTATTTTTATTTATTTTTTAAACCCTTTTCATAACCTATAAATGACTTTTCATTTTCTCTTCCTTTTAACTCCCAATATAATTAGAATGGTTATGAATTATAATTAAATAGAATTATTATGAAGAGTTTTAATTTTCTTTTAATATAAATAACTCTCTCTCTCTTCTTCATCCTACCCTTATCATTTTCTTTTGATCAATTCTAAAAAAAATCCCTTTCTCTTGAGCTTGGAGAAGCACTGCTTCTCTCAAGTTTCGAAGTCTCGGTTGAGAATTTTATCAAATCGGTAAACCGGTTGTTATACCGACTCATACCGTAAGTAAGTCAACCCCCCCCCCCCCGCATCTCTCTCTTCTTGTTGAATTTCCCTTCTCTTACCATGTCGTTATTGAAGACGATACTTGTTCAGCTCCGATTAGTCCCGTGATAAAATAATTTTTGTTAAGTTAAAATATTTAATATAAAGAACCTATATTTAGTTTTAAATTCTTGCTTACAATAGTTGATCACGTGTTAAGTAATATTGTTGTTAATGGTTAATCATGATCGGCTTATATGCTTGCCTTATATATGTTAACTCATGTTGCTTGTTGCTGAAATTTTAATCATTTATATTTAATTTTGCATAAAATAAAAATAAAGTTACAAATAAATACCATGTTTTGTTATTCACACATACGACCTTGAAATACTTTTATGTTCGAAATAAATTCTAGAGATCAATCTTGATTTCTGGAAATTCTAGAAATATTAGGATAAATATTAGATAGAATTTTAGATCTACAATTAAAATTTCAGATTGGATCGAATAACGGTCTTGGAGTTACGTAATTTTTATTCACTGTTTTTAAAAACTAGAAAACTGCTTTTAAAGGCTTTGTTCGAGAGGCCATAACTCTGGTGATCCAAATTAAGTGTTTTCAAATGTTTTGGACAAATAGAACGAAAGATCTGTATTTTCTTAGTTATATAGATATCTTGAAAATTGAAGTAAAATATAGGAAATTGTGTTACAAAATTAAGTGACGAATCTGAACAGAATCTGTCGTGATTCGCATATTGCTTTTAAATACGACATAACTTGAATTTCCGATGTCCGTTAGTGATAAATTTAGATGTAGAGATGCACAACTGATAGACCAAGAATTTAATATATACTTGGTGACCCAGAAATCCATAGAATGACCCGATATATGCTCAGAAATACACCCCATAGTTTTTGTCCAGAAATCATAATTTCTGTTTTCAACCCTGACGTTAAAATGACCATAAGTAGAGCTTCAAGAATCCAAATCATGCGAAATTTAGTTGTTTGGATATTTACATCGAAATACCTACAAGTTTCTGATAATTTTCCAAACCTGAAAACCGACGGAAATTATCTAAAACCATGTTTTAAAAACGTGTGTCAGTACTGATTCTGATCTGTTCTGCGTCACGATACAAAAACGGGTATATTTCCCAAACTATTAGTTGTATTTAGGCTCGTGTGGAACTCACGCGTGCATAACACTTGGGGATATGTTTTTTGTTTATATTCTGAACCCAATTGACTTGAGTAATTTGTCGTACATAACACTTCCTTATAGCATTATTTCTGGCTGTTGCTTGAACATTATACTTGTCTCATTTCATGCTATGTACCCCTTGCTTAATATATCTACATGATTTGCACAAATAAGCCTATTACATACTTGACTAGACTTGACCCAAATAATGAATACGTAATGACTAGACATAAACACTTGAACTTGACATGAATATATGAACTCGACTTGAACCATGAACTTGTACTCTTATGTATTTATTGATTCAGGCATGACTTGTGACTATAATAGTAAATTAGTTTACGCTGGGTGTTGAGGTAGTTTGAGTGTGAATCCAACAAAATCTCATGAGTCCTCTTAGTACATGAATTCATGAATACTAACACATGCAATCTATCAAGATGGCATGTATTTCCTAACCGTGGATTATAACCTATTGGGTTTGGAATAGTTCAACGACGGTTGAAGTCCCGTTACCAACGCTTGATTTGGGGCCGTGGTTCCTTACCCTTGAATTACAGGTTGTTGAGTTCGAGAACTCTCTTGAGATTGGTTGATATTCACCCTTAAATTTACGTTAGTTTACCTTGTAGAGACCTATTAGGACACATCGCCATTTCTATTCATGTTCAGCACTTTCACTTATCACATGCTCACGTTGACCAATACATACTATACTACATCACTATGCTCACGTAGCACATAATTACCATGTACGTTGTCATGTTATACATGCTCATATGTTCATGATTGCTATTCATGCTATATCTGTAAGCGAACATGGGGCTCTTTACAAGGGTTTTCATACAAGCAAAATAAAGTTTAAAAATTCTAGAAAGCAAAATGTCCACATTCATAAGATACTTGCTAAAGAACTAAACTAGTAAACATACCACAAGAATTTCCATACAAGGTTGAGATTATACAACTTTTGTAGTATTTTCATTTGTTCCAATTGGGTTGGACTCCATTTAGTGCTCCTAGGATATTGGAATAAGCTTGGCGAAGACCCTTCCCATCAAAGATGATCCATCTTGAGATGTTCCTTCATTGTCTATAAGTCTTCCAAATTGAAAATTAACTTAGGTTCTATTTTTACTAGGAATAGTAGCTAAGGTTGTAGTGTTCTTCTCACTAAATTAATTTGTCTCTTTTATTTTCTTTTTCCATTTTTGAAGAGGAGAATATGAGCTTGGAAGAAGGAGAAGAGAGTAAATCTAATTAGAAAAAGTCTTATCATTAGAAAATGGTTACTGCCATTTTTATTAGAATTCTCTACATCATCCTCACCATCCATTCTCATCAACAAAATAAGTGTCCAACCCATTCTCCCTCCTCCACACATCACCATCCTACATAAAGGTGAGGGTATGTTGCACTCAAGGTACAACATAAGCTTAAGGAAAAAGAAAGAAAAGAAAAATAATAAAGCAAGCACAAATTGCATATATATTAATGTGTAATTACAAATAAATATACATACACTTGTAATTGATTTCTAATATATTAAAAATACATATAGAGACAAAATTAATTAGTGACAAAATACTAGTAAATACATACTACAAAAAATATGTATTAATATATTAAATCGGTACCCGGTTCAATATCCATCTTTCGAAAAAGATCGTCTAGTAATACAACCGTCCGATTACCGTCAGTACACCAAATACACTAGTTTTAATCGGACCCCAGCACGTACAACATACGGCTACTACAACATTTTCCAAATTCGGAAACCCTTCCGTGTGAGACTCTAAACACTCGACAGTGCGCTGGCAGTAGGTTTAACCATATGCACTAAGGTATTGAGCGAAAGGAGGATCGACAAGTAAGCCCGTCCGAACCCCTACTGAGCCTGTAAGTAATTTTCACCATACAATCCGGTCTGTTCAACATTAGAGTATCGCATATCGGGTCTAGAGGGTGGTTAAAGTCAGACCTTTAATAACGCGATACATCGTGCCAGTATCTAGCCCAATACCATCCGAGAAACTACTGACATGTCTGTCAGCAAATCTCATCCGCCATGGTCATAGGCTTATGGTATTGTCCACCGTACATTTTGCGACAGAGACGAATCCCTTTTATCACTCACTGCCTCCAAGTGCTTTAGAACTGCACCGAACTAAAACATGTTTGCACGACTCGGTAAAACCATAGTAGGGTAGTAATCCGAGTACAGTAGGAACACATTTGAGACAAATGATGATGTCAGGTCAGCGGACTACCTGCACTAATGGCACCAGAGAACTGCTATCTGACGTTAGGTATAATACCAACTAGCATATTCCCGGAGAGTCCGTCCAGTGTAACTCATAATCCAATGAGCACCTGTATACAATCTTTGGTGACCGACTAACACCAATGGCTGTGAGACCGGCCACCGCCCTTCGTCAGGGTCAAAAAACGTATACACTAGTCTACTCTGGAATATCGATATCTATTCTCGATATTCCGACGACTAGGGACATTTAAGGATGTGCTTATAGACTACCTAGAACTCATTAGTATGATCGCCATCATAACCTTGATAGTCAAGCATAAATCATATAGGCTCTATCAACATGTAATAGTAATATGCTATACCACACAAGACATGTACATGATAAAGACAAATCAGATTGCATGCTATCATCTCGAGTAAGACTGTTCTATCCGTATAGGTTCTCCCTCAATCATCATAATCGCCTACCCGCGATTGCAATAATTGCTTTGAGGGCACTATATCCAACAATATCTCATATCACCTTGCACTTTATTCATATGATTCATACCTATCTTAGGGATTTACCGAGCGCAAGTTCGCAGACAGGCATTTTACACATCTCTTTGTTTCTTGGAATGTTCGTCATGTGACGTAGAAATAGAGGAGGTGGAACCGACTGAAGAAGATTACAACCAGTTCATACCTGAAACAGATCACTAGTTTTCTTTCCGCACTTTACTTTTCCAGTATGCCTTTTGTTTAAGGCTCTTTGTTATTGTACTTGATATCTTGTAATCATTTGTAAACTCTTTGAATGTAAATATATCGATATTGGATTTTATTTCACTTGTTCATTCTTGTCATTCTTTATATTGTTTATATACGCTTAGCGTATTTGTTTTGGGAAATGACCTTCTCGAAATAAATATTTCGCGGGTCTCGTCGCGTGTCGTTACCGCTCTTTTAGAAAACGGGGCATAACAGCAGATGTCTGAGCATTTGTGCTTCAGACGTTTGTCAACGAGTTCTGGGGTAGTTTGGAAAGTTTGGAAAGTTTGTGAAGTTTGGTAAATTGGAGATTTATTTGAAGAGTTGTGAAGATTTGATGAAGAGATTTGGTGAAGATTCGTTATGAAGAGATTTGTTTATAGATTATTTTAAAGATTTGATGAGATCCTAATTGGAGTAGGAGTTCTATCATTTTGTGCTATAAGTAGAGAATGGTCTCATCAGATAAGGTGACCAAACATGAGAAAGAGAAAGAAAAAGAAGAAGAAGAGTTAACGAAGACAAAGGCGAAGTGTAGTCATCCACAGGTGAAGGAGGAGTCTCAGAAGAGTAGTCTTCGTTTTTTTATGAAGAGACGAAGGTAAAGGCGAAGGGTAGTCATCCACAGGTGTAACACACTATCCCGATCGTAAGTTTTTTTTTCTTTTTTTTGTTTTGAATGTATTGGGTTTTGTTATATTATTATTATTATTATTATTATTTTAAATTGGAGTTTAATACTTTCTAATTAAGATAGAACATATTATTATGGTTGCTTTAAATTTGTTATAGTTATGGTTTTTCAAGTTTGTTAAATAAGTATATTATTTGTATTTATATTTGTTTACTATTTGATCAATATCTTAAATTTCTATACATATAATATTTATTTGTCTAACATTAGTTTCGTAACTAAATAGATAATATTAGTATGGTTGTTTTATCAAAAAAATATTTAGTATTTAAACTTGTTTGATAATTTATTAATATCTTATTTTAATTTGCATCTAATATATTTTCAAATACTAGATATGTAAACAAATATATTATGGTTGTTATCTAAGTTAGTTATGTGATATTTAACTTTTAAAGTTTTGTTTTGCTAAATCTAATAATATCTTATTTATATTCTAGTATAATATTTTATCTACCAAGATATATTATTAATAATTTTTTAATCTTTCAATTCTATTTTAAATCTTTCAAATTAAACTATTGGGGGTTATGAGAATTATTTTCCTAAACTTATATATATTTTCTTATAGTCTCCAAATATATTTTATCTCCCTAAACAAATTTATATATATTTTAATCATACACATTTAAACTAAACTATATACATCATATCTATTTAAAACCCTATATATATTTATATAAATATTACCTATTATCCTATATAATAACAAACCCTACATCTATTTTATATATATATATATATATATATATATATATATATATATATACACACACACACCAAACAACATTTACAAACTTTCACATAATTTAATCTCTTTAACAGTATTTGGATCTCTTCAAATATATTTCTCTCCTCAATATTTTAGTCTCCCACCTTATAACAATTTTACATATATTCATTATCATCATCTTTCTCCTTCTCATATAAATCAATTTTCTCTCTCTTTCCCATCACAATATCTTCTTCTTCTTCAAAATTAGCCGAGCTATCAAAATTTGGAGTTGCGCTTCGTGTCGTCGTGTTTATCCGTCTTCGAGGCAAGTACTCTTGCTCGTTTTTTTAATCGATGTAACATCGGTTATCTCTTGGTTTAATACATTGTTTTAGAATCACTAGAACGTAATTTTTAACATGAGTTTCCATATTGATATACAATCTCTGCTTATTGCCTATATAATTGAAACCCTAGAATCCAAGCAAAATCGTTAATCAATTTATTAAGATTTATGCATGTTTTATACTCGATTAAATGAAATATCTAATGTAAAAGTTCATTTTATAATTAAACCCCCACTAAAACATGTCTCACAAATATCTTAAGTTAATTATTGTAATGACACGCTGAGTGTTATCATTGATGTGCACGATAACACTTTCTTTTATACGCTATATATATATATACATACATATATATACATACATATATATACATACATATATATATATACACACACATATATGTATATATATAGAGAGAGAGAGAATAATGGAGGAAAGACGTCATAGGAGGGAATTTCCTCCCATGGCGTCGAAAAAATACAGTGTCCATCGTGTTTTCCGACGATCGGCACCCATTATCTTCATCGTTATCATCTAAGATATGGGTACACCAAATTTCATGTGATTCTATAACTTCTTCATCGTTGAATTAGTGAGTTCAAAATTAACGGTTTACTAACAATAGAACTTTTTAAATTGCTAAATTAACAGTGAAAAAGTTGTAGAATCACATGAAATTTGGCGTACCCACATCTTAGATGATAAAGACGATGGATTCCGATCGTCGTAAAACACGATGGAGGGCGTATTTTTTCGACGCCATAGGAGGAAATTCCCTCCTATGGCCTCTTTCCTCCATTATTCTTATATATATATATATATATATATATATATATATATATATATTTGAGACCATTATTGATTGACGTGTATGAAAACACCTTGACATGCCATGCCTATTCATGATTACAGTGTATTTACATTAAAATACAATTACCAATGGTAGTGTTGAATTACATGTCATTATTCGTGTTTACATGTTTTTCCCATTCAGTGATATTATCGTGACTATGATTCATATCCAGAGTCTATTCAGTCAGTATTCATGTTTATTGTGTAGTGTTGCTGAGTACCAGACTGAAACGATAAAGTGATAGTGCTGCCAAATAGCGGGTTGAAACGGTAAAGTGATAGTGTTGCCAAGTACCGGGCTTAAACGGTAAAGATATAGTGTTGCTGATTACCGGGCTGAAACGGTAAAGAGATAGTGTTGCTAATTACCGCCTATCGGGCTGAAACAGTAAAGTGAGTGAATTGCTAGGGTACCAACTAAAACGTTAAAGTGAAATGTTTACCCATTAATTCGTGTCTATGTTTTCTTTGCCTCCAGACTTTTCCAGTATAGTGACATTTAACATTCATTATGATACATATTCGTACTATTATCTTACTCATATTCACATGTGCATACGGGTTTCACTACACTCACATATTCATAATATCACACGTACGCACGCACACTAATACGTTTGAGTACTTGTTTGAATGTTCTGACATTCCTGAGACTTGTTATCTTAGGATTAGAGACTGGTTCACAGGAAGAGTAGGATCAGAGTGATTATCAGGAGGTCGAAGATCAGTAGCAGCTGTAAATTTATTTCTAGTTTATTTCAGATAGTACTTATCATGTGCGCCCTCCCAGGACGTTAGGTTTTTTGTCTCTTTTCACATCTCGTTTTTATTTCGAACATATTGTATTGATTCTTTATTTGCATCGATTATCTAGTGGATCGATTTTTAGTATTCTTCGTGGTTTCGTTGCAGCATAATTATCAGTGTTATCTCTTCTGTTATTAGATATTATCTTTGACAGGCTTAGCTAGACAATCTTTATATGACTATGGAAGGATTTTTACTTACCGTAGGTAGCACGACTGGTCTTCGTTGCTTTCCGTATTCCGTATTTTGGGAAGCGGGACATGATAAGGTTTTGTTGGTATCAGAGCCCAGCCTGACGTTGAAGTTAGTCTTGATTCTACTGACCTTTTAGGTTAGAACCACGTATCTAGGATTCTATAGTGTGTCATGCTGCATGGTTTATTGACTTTGATTGTTGAATTCGGGCGACTGAGATAAAATTACGATATTGTACCCATGTACCGCGACATGGTTACAATGCGTCATTCTGTTTGAGTAACTTAGAGTTCTACCCTTAATTTGTTTCCAATGATTTGATTTCCTTGTACACGCCGATTTCTCGAGCCAAGACCGTGATTATTCATACTCGTTTGTTTTCTTGATCCTTGATTTTTCATACTCATCTATCTTTCTTGATCCTTATGATTAGTTCTCGATATTGTATTTTCGTCTTTCTAATTTCGAGAATGAAATTTCTTGTAAGGTGGGTAGGATGTAATACCCTAGCTCGATTGTGAGTTTTTTTTTCATTTTTTTCTTTTGAATGTATTGGGTTTTGTTTTATTATTATTATTATTATTAGTTTAAATTGGAGTTTAATACTTTCTAGTTAAGATAGAACATATTATTATGGTGGCTTTAAGTTTGTTATAGTTATGGTTTTCCAAATTTGTTAAATAAGTATATTATTAGTATTTATGTTTGTTTACTATTTGATCAATATCTTAAATTTCTATACATATAATATTTATTTGTCTAATATTAGTTTCGTAACTAAATAGATAATATTAGTATGGTTGTTTTAACAAAAAATATTTAGTATTTAAGTTTGTTTAATAATTTATTAATATCTTATTTTAATTTGTATCTAATATATTTTCAAATACTAAATATGTAAACAAATATATTATGGTTATCTAAATTAGTTATGTGATATTTAACTTTTAAAGTTTTGTTTTGCTAACTCTAATAATATCTTATTTATATTCTAGTATAATGTTTTGTCTACCATGATATATTATTAATAATCTTTTAATTTTTAATCCTATTTTAAATCTTTCAAATTAAACTATTGGAGGTTATGAGAATTGTTTTCCTAAATTTATATATATTTTCTTATATTCTCTCTTCAAATATATTTTATCTCCCCAAACAAAATCTATACCTATTTTAATCATACACATTTAAACTAATCTGTATACATCATATCTATTCAAAACCCTATGTATATTTATATAAATATTACATATTATCATATATAATAACAAACCTTACACCTATATATATATATATATATATATATATATATATATTCAAACAATCTTTACAAACTTCCATATAATTTAATCTCTTTAACAGTATTTGGATCTCGTCAAATATATTTTTCTCTCCTCAATATTTTATTGTTCTGCCTTATAACAACTATACATATATTCATTATGATCATCTCACTCCTTCCCATATAAATCAACTCTCTCTCTCTTTCCCATCACAATATTTTCTTCTTCAAAATTAGCCGAGCCATCAAAATTTGGAATTGCGCTTCATGTCGTCGTGTTTATTCGTCTTCGAGGTAAGTACTCTTGCTTGTTTTTTTAATCGATGCAATATCGATTATCTCTTGGTTTAATACATTGTTTTAGAATCACTAGAACGTAATCTTTAACACTGAGTTTCCACATTGATATACAACCTCTGCTTATTGCCTATATAATCGAAATCCTAGAATCCAAGAAAAACCGTTAATCAATTTATTAAGACTTATGGATGTTTCATACTCGATTAAATGAAATATCTAATGTAAAAGTTCATTTTATAATTAAACCCTCACTAAAACATGTCCCATAAATATCTTAAGTTAATTATTGCAATGACACGCTGAAACGGTAAAGTGATAGTGTCGCCAAACACCGGGCTAAAACGGTAAAGTGATAGTGTTGCCAAGTACCGGGCTGAAACGGTAAAGATATAGTGTTGCTGATTACTGTGCTGAAATGATAAAGAGATAGTGTTGCTAAGTACTGGACTGAAACGATGAAGTAAGTGAATTGCTAGGGTACCAAACTAAAACGGTAAATTGAAATGTTTACCCATTAATTCATGTCCATATTTTCCTTGCCTCCAGACCTTTCCAGTATAGTGACATTTAACATTCGTTATGATACATATTCGTACTATTACCTTACTCATATTCATATGTGCATACGAGCTTCACTACACTCACATATTTATGATATCATACACACGCACGCACATTAATACGTTTGAGTACTTGTTTGGATGTTCTGATATCCCTTGGACTTACCATCTCAGGTTTAGAGACTGATTCATTGGCAGAGTAGGATTAGAGTGATTATCAGGAGATTGTCGAAGATTAGTAGCATTTGTAGATTTATTTCTAATTTATTTCAGATAGTACTTATCATGTGCGCCCTCGAGACGTTATGTTTTTTGTCTCTCTTTTCGGATCTCGTTTTTATTTCGAACATATTGTATTGGATTTTTATTTGCATCGATTATCTAGTAGACCTATTTTAGTATTCCTTATGGTTTCGTTGCAGCATGATTATCAGTGTTATCTCTTCTGTTATTAGATATTATCTTTGATAGGTTTAGCTAGACAACCTTTATATAACTATGAAAGGATCTTTCCTTACCGTAGATAGCACGGCTGGTCTTCGTTGCTCTCTGTATTCCGTATTTTGGGAAGCGGGACGTGACAACAGGTGAAGGTGGAAGGATTTACCAAAAGTAGATTTTGTGTTTGTTTGAGCGTTGAGATGTGAAGAGAGGTGAGAAAATATAAAATTTACCGGTATTCTTGATCATTAATGAAGAGATTCTCATATTTGCCCCGTGGATGTTGGCCATTGTTTGAACCACGTTAAATATTGGTGTTGCGTGTTCTTATTCTTGCCCATCTTCCTCCCATGCCTAGCTGAAAAACCCCAAGAATTGGTATCAGAGCATAAGGAACCGAAAGATCTTCGATTTTACGGTCTAAGTTTACGGTGGGTGATGACGCTTATGTACTTTCCCCATCTTAGATTGTAATTTCGGAGGTGTTGGTTTTAAGATCCGAAGGTGAATGTTAAGTTTGTTGCGGCGGTAAACAAAAAATGACATGGAAGAAGTTTGGATCAAGATGGAGCTTTGAAGCGGCCGTAAGGCGTTGAAGAGAGAAGATAGAAGACGACTTGTTAAATACAAATCAAGGTGGAGATTGTTATGGAAGTAACTTGTATTCAACAGCAGAGAGCGGTCAGACGTCTGAGCTATAGTACTTCAGACGTTTGAAGAAGAAGAATTCAGAAATCCAAAGCGTAGACAGACGTCTGAGCATTTAACGCCTGTCGACGAGTTCTGACGTAGTTTGGAAAGTTTGTGAAGTTCGGTAAATTAGAGATTTATTTGAAAAGTCTTTGTGAAGATTTGATGAAGAGATTAGGCGAAGATATTTGATGAAGATTCGTTGTGAAGAAATTTGGTAAAGATTCGTCGTGAAGAGATTTGTTTAGAGATTATTTTAAAGATTTGATGAGGTCCTAATTGGAGTGGTAGTTCTATTATTTTGTGCTATAAATTGATAAGGGTCTCATCAAAAAAAGGTGGTCAAATATGAGAAAGAGAAAGAAGAAGAAGAAGATGATGAAGGCAAAGGCGAAAGATCCACAGGTGAAGGTGGAGCATTAAAAGAGTGGTCTTTGTATTTATATGAAAAACGAAGGCAAAGGCGAAGGATAGTTATCCACATATGAAGATGGAGGGATTTACCAAGAGTTGTCTTTGTGTTTGTATGAACGTTGAGATGTGATGAGAGAGAATATAAAATATACCGGTATTCTTGTTCATTAATGAAGAGATTCCCATGTTTGCCCCGTGAAAGTAGGTTTTTGGTTGAACCACGCTAAATATTGGTGTTGCGTGTTGTTATTCTTCCTCGTCTTTCTTGCATGCCCAGCGGAAAACCCCCAACATGCTTGGGATAGGTTTTGGAGGTCTTTTGGGTTTTCAAATCTGCCAAGTATCTTTGGTGAACTTTGGTTTCATTAGAGGAGTGGGATGGATTGAGGGCATCTAGGAATTTGGGAAATTATGGTTTCTACTATCTGTTGGAATATTTGGCTAGAGTGGAATAATAGAATTTTTAATAATTATAAGAAATTGATATTGAATATTTTAAATGTTATTGAAGCCAATATTGAATTTTGGTCGGGTGTTGTTGCAAAGAGGTCAAGAAAAAAGTAAGGACAGTTGCAGAGGATGAGAGTTCGATAGCGGGCATGGGGAATTCAGCTAGTTTTGTTTTGATGAACGAGACATTGTAAGATAGAGGATGTCACGCCCCGCTTCTCAAAATACGGAATACGGAAGGCGACTAGGCCCGCCATGCTCCTCTAGTATTACATGGTAATCAGTTATCATAGCACAGAAGTAAAGGAAACATATCACTAATTTATTACATCAACTTTCATTGTTCACAATTTATAATGGTTCAACATAAAAGAAAACTACTAACCAAGTGCGAATACAAGATGACTTTTAGGGAAAGCGGTAAAAAGCTGAAAGTAAGAACCGACTAGATCTCTGCAAGCTCGAACGGTAGATCTGACTCCTGAGCGGTATCCTCTCCAAGCTCTGAGCATGCATACTCAGGTCATCAGGGCGACGCAATAGCAATATAATAAAGCATGAAACGAAGAGTAATAACAGTAGAGACAAAGTATACATGTAATCAGTGTATCAACAATCAATGCAGCATATGATCCATGTCCCTATTGGTCGCTAGGTCAATTTGAAATCGAACTGTGGAAAAGAGTGATCATGTTTAGCGAGGGTCTCGTGCGTACCCGAGACTACGGCCCACTGTTACTCGGGTCATAACCCTGTCAGCCGGACCGCTAAATCCAAACCTAAAATATATATAAAAGTCGATATTCGAATGATCATCCTTTAAATCGCTAACCTCGCTAAATACAACTTCCTTTCCACTTCGATTTCCTCCTTTTCCCCGGGATTCAATAACCATTAGTATGGGGCTAGTTGTGTACGAGTACGCACCAATAACACTGTTTCATTCACTTTTTCATTGCATTGTTCACTATCACAAATCGTTCACTTTTCACTGGTGTACTCAACAAGTCTAATCCGATACCACTCGCGTTGGACAATGCAATATTCATTAAGAATCAATAAGAGCGCTCGCTATCACTAAAGGCATCACGGTCGGGTAGATATGTGAATTATGCCGCTAAACAGGTCATGTGCAATATAAGTCACTGCGCGCCTTAAGAATTCAGAAAACCATATTAAATCGTACGATCATAATCAAGCAAAATGATACAAAAAGGGTAGGAATTAAACTTAAACAGCAGTCCAACAAAATTAGTTTCAAGTCAATCGGGTTTCATGTTTGCACGTTACGGTCATTTCATTTGAAGTGTTATTTGCTGAAAATACAGTTCCTAAACTGAAAGTCTATTTCGTAATACATTTTTCACCCTGTTGGAATCATAATTAAGCGATGCTACAAGTGGGTAAAATTTAGATCTATTAATTATGTTTCCAACGCACCATACAGATCGATAATATCCACTGTATGCTAGGAGATATGCACTGTTTAAGGTTAGGGTATGCAATCTGTCTCTGCACTAAACCGCAGTACATATCGACTGTTTAAAATGCAATTAAAATATCAAAAGACTGTAAAAGTGAACGAAACCATCACCTATAGTTATCTAACATAATTATATTCGCAACGGTGTAGGGTTCCGCATATTTTCATTTTCATACAGAGGTATACAAACAAATTGATTCAGATATCAATATGAAGTACTGCTCTGGACTGCAGTTCAGAGCCGTGCTTCCAACCAATTTTCGTTATGGTGTTATAACAGTATTGAAATATAATTGTAGGTGGTTCTAGGTTGTCGAGTCAGTTTCGATATGAGCCCTCTAACACAACATTCCGGTATGTATCCAATTTACTATGATTTTCACAAGCTACGTGTGCGGGAAATTTCAGATTTGACGGATCCAAGTGTGGGTGACATTCCATGGTGTTAAAGTCCGTATTTTCAACCCAACTTTTTACGCGTTATCCATTATCACTAAAGTAATCTAGTAGAAATAAATTCCGCCATATTTGATTTGGTTTTCGTATCGAGCACTTAACCGATGTACACGAGTGTCGATCGAAAACAATTAATCCATAAAAAGCCTAAAAGACATGCATATGACCGATAAACTCCAAGATGGGTTCGATCCAATAAAACCAATCACGATGGCTCAAAATATAAGTGTTCGATTAAACTTAACGCTATATAGGTATTGATATGTTTACGCAGGATTGCACACACATGTATATATCTCCAATTATCTAACGATATCATATATTCTTATAAGCTACAGTAGCATAATTTGCAAGGGAAAAGGGGTTTCACATTCCTTTTTATGAAACGACGGCGATGATAGCGGCGACGGATCGCACGGGCACGGCAACACGGCAAGTTTGGCCTTGGCTCGAGCTTGGGACGGGTTCTGGGCTCAACAGTGGCAGCTGCGGCTCGAGTGGTCGTTGGTTGGTGAAGGGAAGGCGAGATCACCAGAGGTGTTGGGGTTGGTCGGAGCTGGCAGAGGGTGCACCAGGGATGGGGTCGCCGGTGATCAATGGTCGGAGCTTGGAGAAAGGAGGTGGGGAGAGTTTGTTGGGGACAAGGGAAGCTCGGCTGCTATTGCAGAGGAGCAAAGGAGATAGCGCGGGTTCGCCAGCGAAGGTTGCAAGAGGAGCGAAGGAGGTGGTGCTAGTTCGTCAGCGAAGGTTGTAGGGTGCTCGACGGCGCAAGGTGGTCGGCCGGCAAATCGGAGGTGGGTTTTTAAGTCGAAGAAGAAGAAGAAGGTGATGAAGGAGATGCAGGCGAAGATTGTTAAGTCGTCGGAGGGATGCTGGAGGAGTCGTGGCTGGTCGGTTCTTGGTGAGGGGGAGGAGGTTATCGATGAGGGAGATCGGTGCTCGATGTGAGGAGGTAACGTTGTGGAGGAGGTAGGCGGCGGTGAGGTCGGGTCGTCGTCGGTGGAGAGCGGTCGGGGAGAGGGAGTCCTGATTGGTGGAGGTGACGTGGCGAAGGAGGAGGGGGCTCGGTGATGGTAGTCGGAGGCGATGGTCGGGGTAAAATTTTGAGAGGGAAGATAGGGGGAGAGATCGAAATGAGAGAGGGGGAGTGAACGGGAGAGGGGGGAGAGAGAGAACGTGAGAGAAAGAAATTTAAAATAATTAAATATGAGTTAATAGTATTAATTTGAGAATTAAAGAGATTAAATAGGGGTTGTTTTGGGTGTTAAATGGGATTAAGTGGGGGAAATTTCAAAAGAAAAGGCGGCCGTTGAGGAAACAGAGTTTGGGTTATTGGGCTTGGGCTTTGGGTCATTGGATGAGGTTTAGTTGTTAGGTTAATAAAAGTTTTAGGAATTAGGTTTAGTAAAAAAAATAATTAGAAGAATTATATTTGGAATAAATAAAATAGAAAAATATAGGAAAATTATTTATTAGAATACGGATAATTTGGTACAAAAGAACTGGGTGTTACAGGGATCAACCGTAAGCGTTAACGGTCGTGAGGGACAGATTCTGTGGGAGGAAAGGATGCTGATTTCTTTTATGCGAGAGTAAAAATTGTGTTTGGTACTTTGTAGGGGAGGTGTACTCCTCTGTTTTGTCCTTTGTTTTATTTGCGTTTCTTTTTGTTGTTTTTTTATTTTTATTTGGAAGACTTTTGATGTAGTTTCGCTAAATCGCCGTTTAATCATACACAGGGGCATTTAGTCTTAGTTTTAATCAACAAAAAATAATAATAATACAGATTTCTACTGTTTCAATGCTATTCATCAAAATTGATTATTAGGTCATAGTTTTTCCCCGGAAAGAACCTCACAGACGAACCGGTCACGGTTCATGATAGTGAATTGAGTTGGGATCATGACCTCTTATGTAAATATGTTGCACAAGAGGATCAAGATAAATATCACTCAACATTCAAAGAGCGAGGGAGAGCAACTTTCACAGTCATATGAATGGGAGAAGAAACTTTCTCCTTTGGCCACCGCTACATATATGCTTCAAACCGTCAATGGTAATCACTGCACCCATAGTTTAGATGGTCTTAGTTTACTAAACCATCTGTGTGTCGACACAATACACACCTAACGGTTCAGTTGATGCATCACTAACATATATGCTTCATCAAATCCAACCGTTTATGACGAAAGGAGTACATCAGGACATTAATTCGTGGCATGTATCACCAATGAAGAGACCACATGTGTCCGTCAAACACCAAGGAGAGAAGACTTGTCAAGTACAACTAGCACACTTTTTTCCGGAAAAAAACTATTCTAGAAGAGCTTGCATGATGCAAGTCCCTCTAGAGCGCTTGGATGGACTCCCTTTGTATGTGGAGGAAGCCCATCCAAGAGTTATGCAAGGACTTGCATGATGCAAGCCTTTGCATAGTAGGTTTTTTCCTCTTTTCCAACCTCACAAACCACAAGCCACCGCTTCTCATCAAACTAATTAATACACAGACATTTAATGTTAAATGCAACAAAGTTCTGTTATTGAGGTTGGTTGGTGTGTCGGCGCAACAATAGCTCCTCCCATGTGAGAGTTCGTTGGATTCATTGTATTTCAGTTAAACTAACATCACATATTCATCTTACATTTATTCACATGGAACTTTTATATAGGAAGAAGGTTGAGCAATATTCAAGAATTTGACTTATTACATGTATGAATCACAATTTATAGCCATCTTTGGAGACCAATCATTAGTCATTCAGTTTAAGTACAATGCAAATTAATCAAATCCCAGACCTAAATTCCATTAGCGAGCTTGATTAGTATATATACACATAACCAAAAACATTGAGCTCGAAAAAAAAAAGAAGATGGCGGAAAACTTTGCGGCAGAGGCGGTTGCGCAGGTGGCTCGAAATAGGAGAATTGTTCCGAGTAGTGGCGACGGTAATGGCGTTGTTCGGGTGAAACTGGTTGTGAGTAAGAAAGAGTTGAAACAGATGTTAGCATCGATGGAGCGGGCGAATAATAGCAACTAGAGACCGAAAGTCACGATGATGGAACAGTTGCTGCATGTCTTAAGGAGGAGGAGGATGAAGAGAGGTGAATTTGCAGGGAGTAGCAATTGGAAGCCTGCTCTTCAAAGTATTCCTGAATAATGCTAATGATTGTTGAGCTTTGTATAGGTTAATTACTTGTTTTCTATTTATTTTTATTTTTCATTTCTTTGGGTTTTGCTTGAAATTGATCTTAGAACTTCTAATCATGTTTATGTTTTTGTTTGTATGTTTAATTTGAGAATAACGGAGGAAAAAAGGCCAGGGAATTTCCTTCTATGGCGTCGACTTCTATGGCGTCGAAAAACACATCGTTCATCTTTTTTGGTTAACGATCGAAACCCATGATCTTCATTGTTATCATCTAAGATGTGAATACATCAAATTTCATGTGATTCTACCACTTTTTCCCTGTTGATTTAGTGGGTGCAAAATTAACGGTTTACCGAAAATAAAACATTTTAAATTGTTAATTCAAAGATGAAAAAGTTGACGATAAAAAGATGATAGAATCACATGAAACTTGGTATATCCACACCTAAGATAATAAAGATGAAGATCATGGATTCACAGAGACTCCAATCCCTCCTTCAACCACTACCAGCACCTCATCATCCTCTCCTCATTTATGCTCATGTCCAGACTCCAGAGTTCACAAGTTCATGCATATGTTTCCATTTATAGGCACAGATGATTAGGATATTTTCTACAAACTCAGAGAGACTGTTCTATAATGTATCATCCTTTTAGTGATACAGCACCGATTGACAGCGAAAGAGACGAGAGTTGCCGCCCATTGTTGACACAGAATTTCAGGCAACGTGAAATCATTACACACATTCACAACATTGTAAGAGAGAAAAAACGAGGATGTCACTTTTCTAATTAAGCTCGCAACGGGTATAAAGCTTCTTTGCTCGGTCCAATAAAGTAGAATCTATATGCTTAGTCACTGCAACATCTTTTCCTCACGACCTCATCGAGTACTCCCCTCATCTTTGTTGCTCATTTGTGGGGTATATTGACTGGTCGAGGACGGTGAGTATCCTGGTGCTGTTGGCGAGTACCCCACGCTTGGGCTGTTGATAAATTAAATGAGGGCAATTAATTTCCTATCCTATTCAAGATTGTTTCTGAAAAATCAATCAGACAAACCAACCATTTGGTGACAGTACCTGTACTGTGGAGAGCTTGGGCTGTAATCTGGGTTCGCGCTAGGATTGTTTGGGCTGCAACAAAGACGGAAAAAGATTTAAAGAAATATGATTATTGTTAAACGAGATTCAAGTCATATAATGATGGACCACTAGCCAACAACTAAAAAACATGGGATGCTAAATAGAATTAAAAAGGAGCAAGTCAATGAGCCTGCCACATGTCTTAGTAACTCATTTATGGTTAGCAGAATATTAAAAATATTATAAAGCATATGGCTTTGATAATTGTCATGTCACATTCTGTATCTGAAGAAGAAATTGGTAAGCAAGCGTTTGGTAATTTATATGGCACTTTTGGTACCTCCAAATAAACGAGGTAGGTGTAGCTCGATTCTCCAGAACTAATATCACGTAAAGGACAACATAAACAAAAGCATAAATTGGCCCCTATTTTAATTCGCCCAGGTATCAAAACCTTTGCCTTTTTCCCCTTCCTATTTTGCTGCGCCATCCGTGTGCTACAGTGCTTGTGTGTTCTTGTTTGTTTTCTGGCCCGTCTCCCCTTTGGTATCAAGCACTTCGTTAATACAAATAAACAATATTCTATATCACTTTTGGAAAACAAGATTAATCTTTACCACTGTACCAAGAATTTATTCTACAAGATATGAAGAATATTGAACGGATTTCTGAACTACATTATCTTTTACACCATCTCCTTAATGCATGTAACTAAAACCAACCGATCAACTCTATCTTATTACTTAAGGTTAAACGAAACCCAAATCTATTTTACTCGCATAAGGACTTCAGTAAATATCATCCAATAATAAACTTACATATATTTATATCATTGGTATATTTTATTGGGTGTGGGGGTGTGGGTGATCAGGATGGCTTTGTTATTTATAAATAACTAAACCCCATCTGAAACTATCTGCAAAACCATTCATACAAAGTATAAACACAACCCACCGGTGAGATTTCTCAGTCGTGAGCATATAGTTGTGATAAAGCTATCATCTAACTTCTGTTTTTGGTAAATATAGAGAAGTGGATAAAAGAAACGTCTTCCATTTTACCTTGAAGGACTGTATGTAGGGCTCGGCGGGGAATATGAAGGAGAGGTTGGAGAGTACGTTGGTGAGGTTGGGCTGCACCAATAGCACAAAATAAAAAAGGTTCAGCACATAAAATAATAAAAATAAAAATGGATAACAGAACTCCATTTTTCAACAACTAACATTGTCAGTAGACTAAGCTAATCTGTATGAAAGCATACTATATACACCTATGGGCATATATTTCAAAAAGATAAACTCATAGCATACTTCTACTAAAAGCATTAGCTAACCAACAAGCATACTAATCTTTACCTGTAATTGGGAGAACTTGCACTGTATGGGCTGGATGGCGACAACCTCGGACTGCTTGGGGAGTACGCAAGAGATGGGCTATATTTCGCAGAAGGTGGATTGTAACTAGGAGATGTAGGGCTGTAACTCGGGGAAGTGGGGCTGTAACTCGGCGAAGTCGGGCTGTACCCCGGAGAAGTCGGGCTGTAAGCAGGCGACGTAGGGCTATACGAAGGAGAAGTTGGGCTATATGAAGGCGAAGTCGGGCTATAAGAGGGTGATGTAGGACTGTAAGAAGGTGAAGTCGGACTGTATGCAGGCGACGTAGGGCTATAAACAGGTGATGTGGGGCTGTAAATGGGGGAAGTCGGGCTGTAACTCGGGGAAGTCGGGCTGTAACTGGGTGAGGTCGGGCTGTAACTGGGTGATGTCGGGCTGTAGCTTGGAGATGTCGGGCTGTAGCTAGGAGAAGTAGGGCTGTAGCTCGGCGAGGTTGGGGAATAAGATGGGCTTGTAGGAGAATAAGCAGGGCTTGTCGGGCTGTACCCTGGCGAGCTTGGACTGTATGTAGGGGAAGTGGGACTGTAACCCGGGGAAGTGGGGCTGTAACCCGGGGATGTGGGGCTGTAACCAGGTGATGTTGGGCTATAGCCCGGTGAAGACGGGCTATATCCGGGCGAAGACGGGCTATAACCTGGCGAAGAGCTAGGCGAGAAGGCCATGCCACCAACATATGGAGAAAATTGAGCATCAGTAATGGGTGAAGAGCGGATATTTGGACTCAGTAAATAGCTCGGTGACATCATTCCTTCATGATACGGTGTACCCGAGATAGGCGAACGAGCTGGTGTCATGCCAAAATCCAAGCCCTCCATGTAGCTGGGAAGCTGAAGCTCGATAGCCTGTTGCAGCATTTGATCATTCAAGTACAAGGCACAGCTGCCGGTACCAATTGGTGCAAGCTGACCGAGCATTATGTTCTCTGTAACTCCTCTAAGATGGTCTGCTTCTGCAAATACAGCTGCATCTAAGAGGATATCCACAGTTTCCTCAAACGAGCATCTCATCATGGGGCCCGTGTCATTTCGGTTGATGCCATGCCTGGTGATAGCCATTAAGTGACCTCGGTAAGTCATAGTATCACATAGAATAGCCAAGTGACGGTAGTTCACATAAGACCCATCAAAGGATATAACCACTCGTAACTCATCAAGGAGAGATTTACGGACAGCTTCAATTCCAAGAACTTCAATCACTTCAATTAAGTGATTGCTTGTTGTCCTGGTAGGATCAACATCTTCATGACACAAAACTGCCAACAAGTTTACTCCTTCAGTATCGAGCATCCACTCCACATCAGGTTTGAATCCTTCTTTTTCATCAAATCTATTTACTTTCCCTGATTTGATGAAAACTTTGTTTATGTCTGGGATTCCTCGAAGAGCCATTTCCGTGAGCATATTGCTTTCTATCTTCTTAAGGAAGACATCATCTTCAGCAGATTCGTCTTGCAGTTCACCCTTCGGAGCATCATCGTTCATGATCCGGATACGAAGAATGAGTTTCTCTGCGTTGTCATCATTAAATATGCATGTTAGGTCATCATCAAACTCATGGTTAATCTTCTCTGCGATATCTGCCATGCTCAGCTTCTTATCCACCATCATCTCCCTGTTTAGTTCAATACGGAGCAGCCATGGGGATATCTTTTCAGGGGCAACCTCTTCATCGGGCATTTCATAGTAGGAATTGACAAAATCAACATCCTCCTCAATAATAGTGCTCATAGGATTAGGATCATACCACACCTCTGTTGCATGGGTTACACTACGCAAAGTTGTGTACTCCAAGGCACACTGGACGTTCTTAGCCAATTCTTTCTTCTTGCTGACTTCAGGTTTCAAGAATACAGAAAGTGAAGGGGTTTTGATTTTCTTGGCAACATTTATAATTTCCCTCAACCTGGGAACACCTAAAGTGACGTTCTTGGCACTCACACCAGCATAGTGGAAAGTGTTCAGGGTCATTTGAGTGGCCGGTTCTCCAATAGACTGAGCAGCAACACAACCAATCATTTCACCAGGTGCCACCAATGATTGCAAGAAACGAGATTCTATTTCACCAATAACCCATTCAAATGCTTCACGCGTAAGCCGATATTCCTTCAACACTCGCTTACTAGCAAATGTACTGCGGAGCAATATGTTGAATAACAAAGTGGCATTCTTCTGAGCCTCCACGCTTAGAAAATCATCACCTGGAACAACTTTCAACCTTTCCTGGAGCTTGTCCACAGCTTCGACAATCTCCATTGGGTGCATATCAGATGGTCTTCTTGGGTCAACCTTGAATGTTTTCTGTGCATTCCAGATGAGTCTCTTGAGGTTCACAGGCATAGGCCAAGTGTTGTCACCAGTCGTGGTAATCTCAGTCCCAAGCTGAAAACGATCAGCTTCTAATTTTTGAACCTCGGCATCAAACACATTCCTGAACTCACGAATTGTCTTCAAATCCTCGACATGCTCAGGTAACATGTAGCTGGGGTTCCAATTATCGTCATCGATTTCATACCTATAGACTTTATCAAACTCCTTCTTCTTCATCTTCAGAGAATCCAATTTCTGTGACTCAATCCAAACAGCATCCATTCCATCTTCTCCATAAAGGAACTGAATGACATCCCCCAGAGAATTTCTAACAGTGCCATCATATTTGACCATGATATCCTCCATAGCCTTCACAAGACGTCTCTGGATGTATCCAGTCTCAGAAGTTTTCACTGCTGTATCAATGAGACCTTCTCTACCACCCATAGCATGAAAGAAGAACTCCTGTGGAGTCAACCCACGCAGATAAGAGTTCTCGACAAATCCACGACTCTCAGGTCCATAGTCATCCTTGGTAAAGTGTGGCAATGTTCGACCAATAAAACCAAAAGGGATGCGTTTTCCCTCAACATTCTGCTGTCCCACACAAGCAGTCATTTGTGATATGTTAATAAAACTTCCCTTTGAACCAGCAGTAACCATTGCCTTTAAGTTGTTACTCTCAGATAAGCTCTTCTGAGCACTACTACCAGCATCATCTCGAGCTTTATTCAAGACCTGGTGCAGGAAACTGTTATATACAGATAACAAGAAAAAAACGGACAGCTTATAAGGGGGAATTTTTTTTTGCAAAAACCCACCTGATTCACTTTATTCTCAAATGACTCCATCATTGTTCGACCAGGCTCAGGTTCCAATAGTTTGTCTTGTGCCAGCTTAATAAGGTCTTTCACGTCACTTTTGGCCTTTGAGATTGTTTCATTAATTTTCTCCATAGTTGCTGCATCTGCAATAGTATCCCCAATACCCATACTGAAGGCACTTTGTAAAAGCCAATAGTTTACAAGCCACTGTGTGTGTCCTAGAAACTTGCGAGCAGCATCAGGACCAACCTCTTCCCTGCAGTATGTGCATGAGATGACAAGAAATTAGATCAAAGCCCTCAAAATGATGGCATAAGTATATTAAAGATAGCACTTCATACATACCAAATAACATGAATAAGACTTCCAGTAGATGTTCCAAGGGTTTTCTTGCACAGAGTTCCTGTTAGCAAGTCTCCCTTTTCTATTCTAACTTGGGTATCTCCAGGGGTGATGAACCCTGTTTCAGATTCAGAGTGCCATGCCGAAGTTCTTAACAGGTTTATCTGCTTTGGAATGATAAGGTTAAACACCTGCTTCCCTGTCCACAGTGGTCTAGGCTTCAAAATGGCTGGGGCAGGTATTTTTCCATCGAAGTCTTCCCACCACATCAAAATATTCATAAACACATCCTGCCAAAATTCAATATATGAATATTGAATACAAGCATTGCCAAAGGAAATTAAAAAAATGCACCCAGTAAGTAAGGTAATTAAGAAGGTATAACTAACTGAATGCAACCAGAACTTTGATCACCTTTTCTATAAAAGTGTCTCTTTTGGTGATCTTCCGGCAACCCAAGAGCGTATCCTGGACAATTCCCATAACAGGCCGATTTGCCTGAGGAGATACAATGCATTTTGGTACCATCATCAGCTCCAAAACTTCAGCTCTAGTTTCAAAAGACTGAGGCACGTGCATGTTCATCTCATCTCCATCAAAATCAGCATTGTATGGAGATGTAACTGATAGATTCAAACGGAAAGTTGAATACGGCATAATCTTAATCCTGTGTCCCATGATAGACATTTTATGAAGACTCGGTTGCCGGTTGAAAAGAACAAAGTCCCCATCATTCAAATGTCTCTCAACCTGTTAAATAAAATATTTGTATAAAACATATTAACAACCTGTTTGAAACAGATCATTATGAAATTGCAATGGAAGGAAGAAGAACTGCCTTGTATCCAAGCTCCAAATGGTGGTCGCTACTTTTCTTCAAGTACCGAAGATCAAGCCTCTGACCATCTTCCCTGATTATATACTTAGCACCAGTCTTACCAGGGGGAGGATGAGGACCGTACTCTACAAGTTCCTTAAGTCTGATTATAAAGGAACAAAATATCAGCTAAAGCAAAATGGTGTATGAGGCATCCAAACTAAGGTCAGCATGGTTTAAATTAAATGGAATATACCGTTCAATGTTATATGGCGTCACAGTTTCTGGGTATGTCAAATTTAAGGCAATGCTCCAAGGCACACCCAGTTGATCGATATTAATTGTCGGATCTGGGGTTATGACTGTTCGTGCTGAAAAGTCAACACGCTTTCCCATCAAGTTCCCTCTGATACGGCCTTCTTTTGCCTTAAGTCTACTGCATATAGACTTGATAGGTCGCCCTGACCTCTGCGTAGCCTGCATTCACAAAGAATCTAGTAGCTCATGCCACCTGAATAAATGACTGAGGGAAATAGCGCTGCTCATCATGAGACATACCCTTGGCTGACCAGGAAGCTCGTTATCGAAATAAGTTGCAATATGAAATTGCAATAATTGGGCAAACTCTGTGATAATGTGAGCAGGAGCTCCATTCCTCTCTTGACGTCTCAAATTCTCATTGTGTCTGATTATCATTGCTAGCTGATGGGTCAAATCATCCTAAGGTGTAAGAAAATACAAGAACCATGAGTTAGGCTATCAAGTAATACAAAAACAAGTGACTCGATGCATTATATAGAATGGCATCCATTCTACAGGCCACACAATCATATTTTGATTACATCGAATCGATCAATAAATGACAATAGGATGCAAGTCCAAATTCACATGAAAACATGAATTGCTATTACAAGATAAACTATCCACCCTGCAACATTTTATACATAATGCGTTGAACTGGAACCCACTTACCTCACTTCTAGCAGAGGTGTCCATCATAACAGACGGTCTCACTGGAGGTGGTGGAATCGGAAGGACTTGCAGTATCATCCAATCTGGTCGAGCATAATTCGGATTCAAACCTAATAATAGGCAATCTTCGTCGCTTATTCTTTTTAGAACACTAAGAACCTGAGTGTATAAAAACAACAATAATCGTATCAGATAATATGTTTACAGACCGGTTCAAACTGTAGTTTATAAAACCAAATGGCAAAGCGATTAAAATGAAATACCCTCTCAGCAGAAAGCTGCTGCTTCCTTTCAACAGGCTCAGGAAGTTGTTCTTGCTCATCGGCTTTCTTCTTTGCAGTTTTATACTCTGCGACCATTTTCATACCATCAATAGTTATGTTTGGCTGCTGAGCACCACAGCCTCCTCGACTCTTCTTCACTGGTTCTTCTGAATCTTGTTGACCTTCGACATCAATATCATCACCACCCGCACATTTCTTCTTGCCTTTACAGGCATCATATATCCTCTTTAGTCTATTCTTCGGATTTCTAATTTTCAGAGCCTGCTTGAATCGGACATCCTCCTGAAGTGCAGCAAAAAAGATTTGGTACTTAAGAAACTCGCATTTGCAAGAATGAAGGGGGAAAATAAGCAATAGCATGGAGAAAAGCCTGCTCCACGTCAACAATCAGAACGTAGGACTGGTAAAAACATTAGTTCTGGAATCAGTTGTTTATGACACAGTGCTCACATAAGCCTACAATTGCATGTTTCTCTCATGTCGATTAATTTAATGTCAAAACCGAAAACTCTAAAACGATTAAGTGATCTCCTAGAGGCAGCTGAATTGTAGGAGCACAAAAACTTGGCGCAAGCCTGCCCCAGGTTCACAATGCACTATAGCTACACAAGTATGTTATTTTGGAAATAATTCAGGTGCGATTGCATATGAATCCACTCGGCTCGCATTATAAACATGTGAAGACTCGTCGATTCATCTAGGGAAAGAGGGGGGGGGGGGGGGGGGGAATGTCTACTTGTTTGGAATAACCAGAGAAATCCATAGGTTCATTGTCGTTTCTCTCGTTTTCAACAAACAACTAGACTTCCAAATTCCTCTATTCAATTTCCCTTTCTCTGCAAACTACCTCATCAGCGAGGATCTTTGAGCAATTGAAGCAGACGCATCGCATAATCGCGAGCACGGTCTTCATGAACCCAATATGATACATAGGCTTCGCGAGCTCGAGGTGCCCGAAGTGCCCAGGACACTCCGCCATGTTCGCGGTGCAAGTCTCGCACTTCATCTTCCGATCAATCGTCCCGAGCCTCGGATCGCTGAGCCCGCCAATCTTCGGCTTCCCCCTCTCCATCGTCTCCCCGTGCTCCACTTGCACCACTGACATTTGCCTCTGCACAAAAACAAATCAAATCAGAAACCCTAACCCGAGGTTAAGGAATTCGATGGATTGATAGGAGAGCGAGGCGCGTACGATCTCGTCGGGGCTGAGGATGCCGAACTGGACGGTGCGGACCTTGGCGACCTCAGCCGGCGAGAACGGAAACCTAATGTCCATGATTGGTTAAAGATTCGAGCTTTTCGATCGATTTTTGAGAAATGAGTTGCTAGATCGAGGGTTTGAAGTGAGAAAAAGGAGTGAATCTTGAGTTAAGAATGAGATTTTTGTTCTGGGATCTCGCGAATTTCGCACCTTTGATGAAAGAGGGAAGCCGCAAGAGGCATCTGGAGAAAAGAGGAAAGATTGGGGGTCTGGGGTCTTATTTATAGACCGAGAGGCGGCGAGGTTTAGGGCTTGGGCTAACATGCGCCTGGGGCATGGGAGTAGTTTTTTTTTGTGATTGATTTCATCGTGGCCCTTGGATTGTGGGATTGATGGTAATTTTAGATGGGTGTGGAGGGCAGAAGAGGAAAGTGGATTTTGGCCAGTATTTGGGCTTCCGCATTCCGCGCTAGGAATTATTCGGTGTGCCGGATGTAATACACCCGGACAGAGAGGGAGAGAGGGAGAGTTTCAGGCAGATTTAGACAGCGTGTGGGTCTCACACTTTTATTACTTCTCTTTTATCTAGGTATATACGGACAGCACATGGAATAATTTTTCGTTCCGTGCGTAGAAGATGTTGGATGTTTAGTGAAGTGTTTATTTATCCAGAAAATTGTTGTAAACAGCAATTGACAGAGTAAAAACAAAAGATAGAAAATAATTTTGATAATTCCTCCCTGACCGGGGATTACACAAAAAAAATTATAATCATCATGTTTTGCTGTATTAAACAAAGAAATAAGACATGCATTTGGTTTATGAAGATAATTTTTCTAATTGGTCTAAATGTGCTTTTGGCAGTAGAAATTTCAGCCAAACAGATGAACGTGTGTTAGGTGATGTGTTTAATAAACAGGAAGATTATAAGAAATACATATTTGCTTTACTTCCTTTTGATCGACCTTCTTTTCCGTATTTTCTTGCATATTTTTTC
The DNA here is from genome assembly GCA_030015575.1 of Agapanthus africanus. Taxonomy (NCBI): domain Eukaryota; kingdom Viridiplantae; phylum Streptophyta; class Magnoliopsida; order Asparagales; family Amaryllidaceae; genus Agapanthus; species Agapanthus africanus. The sequence continues at coordinate 940,235,883 of CM057338.1, read as the reverse complement.
GCACTGGCCCAACATACAAATTCTATAGGCTTTTGTATCATGGTCAGGCAACTGAATATCACTATTTTCTCTTGAAGGACATTAAATCTTTTTGTTTGAATGTCCATTCTATATTATAACATAGAAGGGATTATCCAATGTTCACAGTGTGGTATATTAAATAAGTGACAAACTTCTACTTTTTAAGAAGGCAATGATATCTCAGGTACGGAGGAATTTTTCTTCCTACAATAATCAAAATAATAGAAATCAACATCATGGTTTCAACTAGATGATCAACATCATATGGATTTCCTAGGTATGCATTTAATCCCTTTGTTCATAAATCAATAGATGTAAAAAGTTTTATCCCCCGACCATTTATTTTGCTAAAATTAAATGAAAACCATAAAGCCATCTTAATGGCAAGACCTTTGACGCGTGTGGTTTTTAGATCTGTGGTTTTTAGATCAAAGCTTGATCGATATGAATGATGTTGCCAACTCAATCAAAGTGGGGTAGCTTGGATTTTCTTACCGTCATGCGAGGAATTTTTTAGGCTATTATTCTGTTATTATTATTGTATATAGAGTTCTCAAGGCAATTATCGTAGTTGCAGACAGACGATTATGATAATTGAAGAAGGGCCTATACAGATAGAACAATCTTGCTCGAGATGATAGTATATTATTTAGTTTGTCTTTATCATTTAAGTGATACGTTTTACTAGTTATTACGTGTCGCTTATACATAACGATAAAGCCCGTAGAATTCTTACTTGAGTACCGGTATTATGATGGCGATCATATATATAAGGATTCTAGTGCTCGCGTCGCAAGACTCACGGCGAAGACGAAAGCGAAAACAAGAATTTAAAAGCAAGCACTAACGAACTATATCTTAAAATCGATTCCAAACACTGACTAGATAACTAAACAAGCAAGGTTAGAGAGCTAGCTACCTTTGTAGTGTGTCCGGGTAATTGCAGAAGACTCCTATACCGCTCTAAGGACTCTGGCACGGCTCCAAAGTCGTCGGAAACGAGTTTGGATGCCGATCTTCCTCGTCGAAGATGATCCACCCGAAAGAGTCCGAATCGAGTTTTAGCTTCACATCCAAAAACCAAGTGAAGCAACTCACAAAAAAAACTTGCTAAGAATCGTTTGTGAGATTGATGTAGTAGTGGTTATCTCATGGTATCTCTCTTTGCGAATTTTTCTTTCAAAAATGAAAGCTTAAAAGAGAAAGAAAAAAAGAGAGGAGTGGATAATCATGTGTGAAAAACCCTTACCCATTCTCTCTCTCTTTGCTTGCTCTTATCCAAGTAGCGATATAGAACTCAAAGCATGAGTCACTCAATGACTCATGACATGAGTCATGAGTCTAGACAAATCTCCAAACTTCCATATGTAGAAGAAAATGATGTGTGTATCAATACACACATGCATACACACACATACACAAACCTAAATATGTATCAAAATACATATATCTGTATTCTTATCAAAATACGAATACCGTATTCTTATCAAAATGCGAATACCGTATTTGTATAAAAATACGAATACCCGTATTCGTATAAATATCGTATTCGTGTCAAAATACGAATATCCAAAAAGAGAGATAATGAGAAATATAATACTAACTCACAATGATCCGGCTATCTTTCAAACCTGCCAGTATTATCAAAACGCCCGATTAAAATAAGTGCACTAAATACACGTATTTAATCGAACCTGAGTGCGTATCAAAATATGCACGTACTATATCATTTCGTCTGAACCGGGAAATCCTCTGTGCGGGACTCTAAAGACTCGACAATACGCTGGCAGTGAGTTTAACTACAAGCACATCAACGGCACTAGCTATACGTAACGGCTATCCAGGTATTGAACGAAAAAAAGGTCGACGAGCAAACCCATCCGTATCACTACAGAGCCTGTAAGTGACAATCTCCGTACAATCCGATCTTTTCATCTAGAGTATCGCATACCAGGTCTAGATGGTGGATATTGTCAGACCCCTAATAACCCAATAAATCGTGTTGGTGTCAAGCTCATCACCTACTGAGAAACTACTGATTTACAATCAGTAAATCTCTTCCACCGTGTTCAGGGATTTATAGTGATAGCCAACCGAATACATCACGACATCAACTCTCTATACCGGGAGAGACGAATCTCTGACGATCGCTCACTATCTCCATATGACTCGAGACTGTATCCAACTAAAACCTGTTTACATGACTCAGTAGAGCCGTGGTAGGGTAGTAATCTAAGTATAGTGGAAACTCACACGAGACAAATGACGATCTCAGGCCAACAGACTACCTGTGCTCATGTCAACTGAGAACTGCTATCTGGCGATAGGTACAGTATCATCTAGAAGTTCTCGGCGAGTCCGTCCAGTGTACTCACCTCTAGCGAGCACTTGTATACAATCTTAGGTGTTACACACCAATGGCTTTGAGACCTGCCACCGCCCCTCATCGGGGTCTAGAAACGTATACATTAGTATACTCTGGAATATCGATGCCCAATCACGATATTCCCACGACTAGTGACACTTTTAAAGGATGTGCTCATGGACTACCAAGCTCTCACAAGTATGATCGCCATCATAACTTTCGTAGTCAAGCAAAAATCCTATGGGCATTATCATTATGTATTCGTGACATGTAATAAAATGTATACACATCAATGATAAAGACAAACCAGATAGCATATTGTTGGGGTCAAAAGTTACATCCCGATTGACTAAGTCAAAATCAATTAACCCTCAAGCCAAGTGGGCCAAAACCCAAGTCATGACCAAGTATGGAAGAGGCCGGCTCCAAGCCAAGAATGAAGCAATAAAATAATTTAATGCAAATTGTTTTTAGATATAAATGTATGAAAAATGGGCAGAAAGCCAAAATTTTGTAAACCCCATGGTTTATGTGCAAAGAAATAAGCACATAAGGTATTGGGTGGCACAAGTGCTTTTTGGTAAAGCCCAAGAGGCTATATATAAAGTGTGTAGCCTATAAAGACAAACAAAATGAAAAAATCAACAACTTTTCATTCGCTCAAAAAATTATAGGGTCTGTGCTCCCCATCTCCTTTCTCTCAAGTTCTCCCTTTTCTCTTCCTTTTCAATTAAATCAAGAGTTTAACTCTTCTTTTTCCAAAAATAAATAGTTTTTCACCATAAAACCCTCGAAAGGGAGTTCAGATCTTCCATCAAATCCCTAAAAGGAAGTGTAACACCTGAATTTAGGGTTAGTGGTAATTGTGGGTTAATGTGGGGGTTTTGGTAAAAAGTTTACCAAAACGGGTTTCTAGTAATTTATCTGGTTTTATGGTTATTTTTGTAAGATTTTATCTCGACCGCACACACTTGTGCAAGTTAACTAGAGTTAAGCCTAGGGTTACCAAGTTTGGGTGTGCATGGTGGGTTAACCATGTTTAGCCAACTGTAAATCCCCGTTTCCATTTTAATAGAAGTTTCCCTATTCTCTGAATCCCAGTGGTTTCTTTTCTTTTTCCTTCATATTTTGAATTGGTTGTTTAAGCTTAATATGTATATTTTCCAAACCCTAAAAGTTAAAACCCAAGCTAAAATAAAACTAAAACCAAATTTTAATCAATAAAATTAAACCCAGCCCAAACAAATTTCTTAAAACAAATAATAAAAGCCCTGGCCCGTTCTCAATCCTCAGCCACTTCAGAAAAATTTTAAAAAGGAATTATATTTTTTCAGGCCCAAATCCAGCTCCTTCAACCCACTAAACTTTTAAAGAAATTATTTTAAAACGGGTCCTGGCCCAGCTTCCACTACCCGCACCCGCCTTCATCTAACCGACCCGACCCGTTTCTTTATCTCCCCTTCCCCACGTCCAAAACAGTTCCCGCCCATTCCTCTTCTCGCGACCCACGTCCCCGAGCTCCCCACGTCGCCCTCGCCGTCGCCCACGACCCCGGCCACGACTCCCTCAACTCTCACTCTCCAACTCCTCATCTCCCTCTCACTCTCCAACTCCTCAAAACTCTCCCACCCGATCGAAAAGTTCCCACGAACCCACCAACAACCCACTGCAACCTCCACCTCCGACGACGACTACTCCTCAGCGATCCCTCACTCCTCCTACTTCACTCTCTTCTCTCAAGTAACTCACCCCAAGAGCCCCAGTATCCTCCATCGACCCAAGCACCCCTACCAAGCATTCCCAGCACTTCCAAACCCACTCACACCCAACCTCGGTCACTGCTGCAACCGACGCCGACGAGCCCCCTCCGGCCTGAACCACCTCTGCGACCCTCTACATCCTCAGCACTATCCTCATCACTCCAAACCCGACCCCCACTGCTCCTCCTCTCTCTCCAAAACCCACATCAGTGATCACTGTGCACTCACTATGCACGTCGCCGGAGCGACCACCGCCGACATCGTCGACCCCAGCAAGTCCCAGGCCAACCACAGAGCACCACATCCGCTTCCAGCAAGCATTTGACGACTCCGGACAACTCCGACGTCAAACCCGTGTTTCGATCCAAGCTCGCGAGAATCCGTTTCACGGCGTACATCGCGCGTTCGTGACGCCGCTGCCGCCTTACGACCTCGAGACGTTTCCAGGCAAGTGTTTACTTGCTTCATGCTAAAATATTAGTGGTACAAACCTAAATAGTCTAGTTTACGAATTTACCGATTCCCGATACATATTGTGACCTACGTGTTCGATACTAGATCCTAATGGAAATAATTGTTTATTTTGACGGAAACCGAATTTTCTGTTGGCCCATATGGTGATAAATATTGTGTATGAATCTCGCTGGAAAATACGATGGTTAGTGACAAAAATTGATACCCCCAAATATGCCGTTAAAACTAATATTTTTCTCGTATCTGGAAATGAATAAAATCACCGTAAATTACACACATATTGGATTGATGTGTTCTAGGGCTTAAATCGAAGCCGACTCGACGAACTTTAACCCTATGTAAAATTTCAATGATTTCCATTCTGTACCCGTGATGATAATTAGGTCGGAATGCGACTCTGGACTGCAGTTCAGAGCGTTTCTGATTATTGTGCACTGTCCCAATACCTGTGTCACTGTGGTTCTTGAAGTCGTATGTTACGGAACTCTACAGTAGATTAAAGATAACTCTGTTAGCTAAACAAAACAGGTAGTTCCATTCCGTTTCATCGCCATTTGCTATTTTAAACTGTATTTAAAAGGGCAGAACGTATAACTGTCCAGAACAGATTCAGAAATGACATACTGAGGTTAAACTGTGTATAACTTCCAACGTACAGATGCGATTGAGGATCCGTTTGTTGAGTTGAACACTTTATTGAAAACCCTAGATTTCATTCAACTATAACATCGCTAAATTCTGAGCCCAACTGGGTGCAATTCGTGCCGCGAAACGGACGTTCAGTTCTGAAACTGAATTTCCAGCCGCGAGCACTTAAAATGAAACAGCTACATCTTGAAAACCGGAATCCCGATTGAACTGAAACAAATTTTGATGAATCACTGACTGAGTGTTCTAATTATCTTACTTGTATCATTTTGCTGAATTCTTAATGTATTAATTCATGCAATTTGTTTTAGTTAATGTATGCATGTTGATTCAAAACCTACAGAGCTCATTGGTAGCATACATACATATATCATACCCTTGCCATATACTCAGTGTTAGTACGTGTAGACATTGCATTATCGTGCGTGATAGATGTTGGTTTAGGAGTGACGAGTACACCAATGGAAAGTGAATATTCGTGACAGTGATTGATACAGTGAACAGTGATAAAACCGTGCCATTGGTATACTTGTACACGACTAAATCAAGATCATAACTAGTGAGAACCTGGGGAAAAGGGGGAAATCAAAGTGGAAGAGTATCGTATTTAGCGGGACCTTGTTTAGAGGATGATCATTCGAACCGTGATACTGATACATGTAGGGTAGGATCTAGCGATCCGGCTGACAGGGTTATGTCCCGGGCATGTGGGCCGTTGTCTCGGGTATGTACGAGACTCCTGTTAAACATGATCCTCCTTCTACTATGTGATTTCAAACATGACCTAGAGACCGATAGGGACACATAACATATTCTGCATCATATAGTGACATAGTGATTACTTGCATTGTTTTTACACCAGTATTACCTCATATACCTGTTTCATCTTATTATAATAATATTGTTATTGTGTCGCTCTGACGACCTGAGTATGCATGCTCAGATCCCGCGGGAGGACCAGCACGGAAGACGAATCCACCCTTCAAGTTCACAAAGATATAGTCTGGTGTACTTCCTACTTTTTCTGCTTTCCATAAAAGTGATCGTGAGGTTGACTTTGGTTAGTATTTGTTCTTGTTATCTGTAATTTGTGAACAATGGAATATTAATGTAATAAACTAGTGATGTGATTCCTTTACCACTGCGCTTTATTTACTAATTACCATGTAATACTAGAAACCGAAGTGTGACTACGGCAGGATGATTCCTTGACCGTAGGAGCATGGCTGGCCTAGTCATCCCCCGTCTTCCGTATTTTGGGAAGCGGGGCGTGACATGGTTTAGTTGGTATCAGAGCCTGTGTTTAGTATCAAGGGATAACATTAACTATGCTGTATTACGTTATTCTTGTTTCACTACTGATTTTCATCCTTAAATCTGATCCTATCCTTTTGAATCTTCCAGTGATATGACGTCCCCGAACGACCCCTCCTCGGACTCCAGCTCTCAGGACCGCACGGAAAGAATACTCAGTGCACTGACCACTCTCGCGGAAGCTCAGGAGAGGAAGACAGATTTGCTTACTGAGGGACTCAGGGCGATTACCGCCGCAGGAGGACCCTCCGCACTTATTACCGCCCCCGAGGGCGTTGTTCCACCAGCTTATCATGCTAGGGCTGGTACAGTATCAGACTTCCGACGGTTACACCCAGCTGCATTCACAGGGCTAGCTGAACCCCTTGAGGCTGAGCAATGGTTGGTGAACATGGAGAATTTATTGACTGCCGCCAGGGTTCCAGAGGAAGACAGAGTGGATGTGATAAAGATTCAATTAGAAGACGAAGCCCGTACATGGTGGTCGGTGGAAGAAAGCAGACTTGACGGGCCGATCGAATGGAGCAAGTTTAAGATGTGCTTCCTAGATCATTATTTTCCTTCCACAGCCAAGGCAGAAATGGAGGAGAGGTTTATTCTTTTGAAGCAGAATGGACGCCCAGTGGACGTTTATGCGGCAGAGTTCAACCGCTTGAGTCATTTTGCTCCATACATGGTCACCTCAGAGGTCACCAGGGCCAGGCGTTTCCTTTAGGGGTTAGATTTCGAGTTGCAGCAGTTGATTGCATCATTGGATCTACAGACTTTCGCACAGGTACTCAACGCGGTGAGAGTTCAGGAGCAATTGATTAATAAGTTCAGGAGACCCCCAGTCGTTCCAGCACGTACCCACGCGCCACCTCGAGGAGCCATACCGGTTCACAGGCCAGGAATGACACAAATGAAGCGCCCGTTCGTACCACAGCATCGCCCCCAGAGACATGGCATAGTTTGCGGCTATTGCGGTAGAGGTGGACATACCCAGAAGGACTGCCGCCGTGCCAAGGGACAGTGTTTGATTTGCGGTTCCAGTCAGCACAGGATTGGCAGTTGCCCTGAGCGAGCAGAGATACAGGGAAGTTCTGGACCGCCACAGCAGAGGCCGCAGGAGCAGAGACAACCCTTTACAGGTCGCGGTCAGGGACGGGCTTTCACCTTGACCGCCGAGCAGGCAGAGGCGTCAGGAGACGTGGTTACAGGTACTCTGCTTGTACATTCCTTGCCAGCTATAGTACTTTTTGATTCGGGAGCATCGCATTGTTTATTGTCTGAGCATTTCACTGATACACACTCAATACCACATGAACCACTAACTAAGGGATGGGAAATTCATACGGGTAATGGCATCATAATATCTAGTCGAGAATGTAGATTATGCCCGGTTGTAGTGTGTGGCAGGGAATTCTATGCGAATTTCCTCCTAATTGGGACAGGCAGTTACGACGCAATTCTTGGGATGGATTGGATGAGCACTTTTCATGCGGTTATCGATTGTCGTGCAAAGAATGTGATCTTCCGCATTCCCAATCACCCGGAGTTTATTTTCGAGGGCGGAAGCGAATCTTTGGAGCCAGCTAAATATAGAGCAAAGCCTAAGGAGCTGACAGCTATGGAGATTGATAAGAGCCCAGTCCCAGAAATTGTTCGGGACTTTCTGGACGTATTTCCCGAAGATCTACCAGGTCTACCACCTCCTCGAATCTTGGAGTTCTTAATCGACTTGACTCCAGGTACAGCCCCAGTTGTTGGGGTAAAAATTTACACCCCGGTTGACCAAGTCAAAATCAAAGTCAACCCCAAGCTAAGTGGGTCCAAGCCCAGATCCAGTGGGCCCATGCCCGGGTCGAGCCCGAACATGAAGCGGCCGGCCTCCCCCGCGCCAAGATAAAATTTTTGTAATAAATAATTTTGTTGCATTTTTTTAATTTTATTTTCGGACAAATGTAAGAAAAATAGGCATAAAGCCAAATTTTTGTAAAGCCCATGGCTTATGTGCAAAAAAGAAATGGCACACGAGCCATGGGATAGGCAAAATGCCATTTTGTGAAGCCCAAGGGGCTATGTGTAAAATGTATGGCCTATAAAGGCAAGGATAATGAAATATCCCAAAAAAACTTTCTCTCTCTCCAAACAAAAAAAAGTCTCAGAGCTGAGCTCTTTCTTCCATCTTCAAGGTTCCAAAACCTTCTTCTTTCTCTTGAATTAAATCAAGAGTTTTACTCTTCCTTTTTCAAAACAAATTAGTTTTTCACCACAAAACCCACAAAGGGAAACTTGGATCTATCATTAGATCTGAAAAAGAAGAGATTTTGAGATTTCACATCTCTTGATCTTCAAGATCCAGCAAGCAACAGGAGGAAGAAGAACATCGTTCACTAAACCCCAAAAAAAAAAAAACACACACTCAGGAGTCCAACTCCTCTCTGATTTCTCTTCTGAGAAATTTGTTTTAGCAGCGCGCAGCGCAAGTGCGCAAAGCGCCCGCGTGCCGACACGTGGCGCGCGCGCTTGCGCACCTGCGCGCTTGCGCACCTGCGCGCTTGCGCAAGGGCGCAAAGCGCCCGCGTGCCGACACGTGGCGCGCGCGCTTGCGCACCTGCGCGCTTGCGCACCTGCGCGCTTGCGTAAGGGCGCAAAGCGCCCGCGTGCCGACACGTGGCGCGCGCGCTTGCGCACCTGCGCGCTTGCGCAAGTGCGCAAAGCGCCCGCGTGCCGACACGTGGCGCGCGCGCGCTTGCGCACCTGCGCGCTTGCGCAAGGCGCAAAGCGCCCGCGTGCCGACACGTGGCGAGCTTGCGCACCTGCGCGCAGCGCTCATGCGCAAAGCGCCCGCGTGCCGACACGTGGCGCGCTTGCGCCTGAGCGCACAGCATCTAAGCGCACAGCGCCCAAGGTGTTGCCCCACGCATCCTTTGGATGCCTTTTTCCCCTTTATTTATATATACATGTATATATATACATATGTATACAAATGTACACATACACATACTCCGCCACACTCTCCCCCTCAAAAAAATTTTCGGGCCGGGGCGCTGCCCCGAACCCCGCAAGGGGGCTGCTAGCCCCCTTGACCCCCAGCCCGCTATCCGGGTAGCGGGACCCCCGTAAAAACTCTGCGTGGCTCCCGATATATCCAAAACCCCCCTTTCAGAACAGAACACACGTACACTGCACATTGAGTTCGCATGACCAGTTTAACCCGTTAATCGGAGGTTCCCTCGCCCCAAAGGCGAGGGGTAATTAATGGCAGCTTAGTCCGCGGCTGCCGGAGATTCGGATCCCCACAATCATTAAACCCCGGCCTACCCTAGGCAGGGGGAATCTGTAGTACGCCTGACAAGCGTGCGCGTATTCCCATCTCAATGGGGTGACGAAAAACACCCTACAGATTCTGGCACGCCCGGTGGGACCAATCTCTCCTCCTATATTTCGGGTTAAACGTTCATGCGAACTCAATCAATATACATATCGATTGCCTATACTGAAATAATGTTTTCTTTTCTGTGCAGCAATCAACCTTCGACGGCAATGTCTCCCCAGACGAATTCAGCTTCCAACGTGACCCCGATTCCGTACGTGGTCAAGATCAACGCTCGTGTGGTTCTCCCTGCAAGCCTCAGTCGACAGTGGGAGGAACCTCCCCGCCAGTTTGGCTCCGTCATCATCTACCCTGCCGAAAGCGCTCATCTGGCGGAAATCCCGGCGGAACGGGTGGCCAAGCCAGTCCCAAGGGGCAAGAGGCCGAATGTTGTGATTGCTAAGGCACCACAACCGAAACTTAAGATGGTGTCTGAACGATTCCCTGACGCTCTAGCTGGGGGCAAGACTTCCGGTGCGAAGGGCAACATCAAATGTTGCGGACGAGCTCAGGAGATGACTCCAACAAATGCACAATCGAGCGTATCTCCAAGGCCTTTCATCGCCCGGTCTGCGGTGTCTTCCCGAAGAGCCGAAGTCTGCCAGGTGCTTAGAACAGAAAAGTTAAGGCAGAAGCGGCTCAGGTATCGAGCCAACAAGCGAGCCAAGGCTTCGGCCAAATGGAATCGTGTGAAGTTCCAAGTGCAGGGTTGCCCGACGACGACGGCTGAGTCGGACGTAAGAATCAGCAATTCTTTCGAGCCTCTGAAGTGGGTTCAGAAAAATGCCATGACCGCCAGAATCAAGAAGACAGCGGTCCGAACAGTGCCACAAAGAGACGTGTCCTGGCCCCAACAGAAAAAGTATGACACTGTCTCTTCAAGGGTTTATCAGGCGCTTTGTGCCGCACGAAAGCAGCGGGGCAGATCCAGAAAAGAAGCGCCAGCACTATTCAAGAACCTGGTTAGGCCAGCCGCCTTCAATCGACTACCAGCTACCGAAGCAAGGGGGTCAAGACAACGAGCCGTGAAATCAGCCGCCAATGACAGAAAGACAGCCGGATATATCATCCATACGGTCTATATGGCGGGCGGGCGCCCCAGCGACAACCTTCGCAGCAAAAGCAAGGATGGGGCCACCACATCCCAGGCCCAATCTAGCCTGAATGTGGTTGCCGCTGCCCAAGAACAGCCGCCCCCGCTGGATGAAGAAAACCCTCTCGATGAGGATGATAGGCAGAAAGACCCCTCGGTCCATGCAGAGTCAAGCTCGGACAGCGAGGAAGAGCCGACTTTCCGCCCCAGGACTGCGGAGCAAGAGCTGCTTCAAGAGCTTCGAAAACAGCTCAGGAGCAAAGATAAAGAGATGGCCAAGCTCTATTCGAAGATTGACGACTTAACGAACGTGGTGATGCATCTTACGGCTCAAATTGCTCGAGCACCTCCCAATCAAGCACAAGCCGCTGGTAATCAGCCGGGTGATGACAATCCGAGGCAGCCAATGCCTGTTCCTTCGGGTCCAAGACTGGTCGAGCCACATGAAAGCCGGCCACACTCCGCTTCTGGGGACGCCTTGGCCCCAGATAGCACTATCCCGCTAACACAGGATCGGATAATGGATTTGGTCACCAGCAAGGTTAAAACATTGGTGGCCGAAGCTGAAGCTCAGAAAGAAATCGGCAGTAGTGGGCGGCCATACCCCGCGCAGTACGATCTGATTGAGTTCCCAAGCGGCTACTTCATTCCTAAGTTCGGAAGATTTGATGGAACGGGGAATGCAAATCAGCACGTCGCCCACTTCAAAGCATCGTGCGGAAATACAGGGGGCAATGACGCGCTCCTTCTTCGTCAGTTTGTCAACAGCCTGACCGGTGTCGCCTTCGACTGGTATGCGAGTATACCGGACGGGTCCGTCGTTACTTTTGCCCAAATGGAGTCCCTGTTCCGGCAAAGGTTCATGAGTGTCAGTGATAAAATCTCCATTGCCGAGCTTGTGAGGACCAAGCCGGGGAAGAATGAAAGCAACACCGACTTTATCGCTCGATGGCGTAATCTCACAGTCAAGTGCGAACCGCCGCTGGAGCAGGACCAGTCCGTCAGCCTTCTTATTGGGAACCTCAGCAATTGGATGGTCCCATTCTTGTGTACAGCGGGCCTTAAGACATTTCAGGAGCTAACCAAGAAAGTCCAAATGCTGGAACGCTCGAAGCAGGAGTCCCCGTCGGATCCTCAGAAAGACAAAACTTGGAAAAGCAAGCGGGACGACAATCGTAGAAGCGGGAGTTCCAGTAGTACCAGTGTCTTCAATGCGTCCGACAATGAAGAAAAGCGAAGGGCGTCCGAATCCAAAACTAACCGGTCTCGAAAGCCAATGCTGGGAGGAGATGGGCCCACCCTAGAGGAGAAAAAGAACAAGGTTTACTCTTTCAGAAGGGACAAGGTCCGCAAGATATTTAAAGATGCCTTGAACAACGGCCTACAATTGCCGGAGTCGAAAAGACCCCAAGAAGCAAAAATGACCGACAATCCTCTGTATTGCCCGTACCACCGAGTAGTGAGCCATGCGATCGAGGATTGCTATATCTTCAAAGACTGGGTCGAGAAGCAGTACAAGGCTGGAGAGATCGAGCTGTCCAAAAGCGTGTTGGTGCACAATCAAGTTGCAACTGCCAACTTTATACAGACAGAAGTTGAAGCCTTCTGGGAGCAGACAGCTGAATCTGCTGCCCTGACAAACGAAACTGACTCATCGCGGCCTCCGTGGAGTACACACATATCTAATAAGACGAAGAAGATGCTAAAGATGCTTCAGAAAGAGCCCAGGATGGAATGGGAAGGACAGAAGAAGCCTACCAGTCCAGCCGCCAATGCGGCTCCATCAGGCTCGAAATCCAAGAAGCTCAAGAAGAAGAAAAGTGCAGCTCGGCGCGAAAAAAAGTCTGAAGGGAGATCGACCATTCAAAAATATATCGATTCCCTTGAAGAATATGAACAAAAGGAAAGAACATTGATTCAATTGAATGAGTTCTTCCCTGTACAAGCGGCTGAAATTCTGGAGGAGTTAGAAGAAGACTCCAATGAAGAAATCCCAGTAGTGACCTGCTACGCCATCCATCTTGGCAGTGACTCCGAGGATGAGCTCTGTTTTCCTGAAGAGGATGAGGAGCTCGCCACAACGGCCAATCAAATCCAGCTTAGAAGCGGCAGGGCTCTACCGCCAAATCAGGGCAACGCCCCAAAAGGGAAGGAAAAACAAGTCGCTAATGAAGAAGATGGCAGAGAACCGATTGATGAAAACATAAGTCCTTCCTCGGTGGACTATAATGTCTTGGCACATCTCCGGAAGCTTCCGTCTCTCCTGAGCATCTACGACGCCTTGGTCCTATCTAAAGAGATTAGAGATGTTCTCATCCATGCTCTACAAAACCCCGAGCGGTATCAGGCTCACTTTGCGGAAATTAATATGAAAGAAGCCCAGCACGCTTTGCATGCCGCCGCAGTCACATTTAAGGATGAAGACTTGCTACTGGGAACGGCTGAGCATAATCGGCCGCTTTACGTGACCGGGTACAGCGACGGAGATCGAATTAATCGTATATTGATTGATCCGGGGTCCTCAGTGAACATCATGAACTTACGAACCCTGAAGAGTTTGTCAATGGACGTCCGACACCTGTCAAGGGAAAGGATTGTCATTCAAGGCTTCAACCAAAATTGCCAGCAAGTTCTGGGGTCTATAGCTTTGCCAATCAAATTCGGGGATCTGCAAACCGAAGCTAAGATATACGTGATTGACGCAGACACGTCTTATAAGATTCTCTTGGGGCGGCCGTGGCTCCACGATTACGGCATCATTCCGTCAACTCTCCATCAATGCATGAAGTATACTAAAAATGGCGAAGAAAGACGCATTGACGGAGACATCCAGCCGTTCGATGTGCATGAAGTCCGCTATGAAGATTCTCGGTACTTTATGAACCACCAAAATGCTAAGCCACAACTGACTGAGGATAGACCGGCCCCAAGACTCAAAAGCAAATCTGCGCCGGCTGTCACTTTCAAGAGCAAAAACACCCAAGTGCGCCCGCATTTCGGTAGCGACACTGACGAGTCCGACGCTGGAAGCCCGTCCTCCCGTAAAACTCGTCCTCGTTTCGGCAGCGATACAGACGAATCTGTTACTGAAGGCCCATCTAGCAGCAAAGTCCGCCCTCATCTTGGCAGCGACACTGAAGAGTCGGAGGAAGAGGACCTGCCGTGCAACAGCGATGCAGATTGGACCCCTATGCAACAAGAGAAACTACGAGAGACCTTCGAAGTTGCAGAAGGGTCCCTAGCCGTGACAAGGGTACCAGAGCAGATGTACAAAGAGCTCGATGCGTTATCAGTCTCCACCGTGGACCAGCTGAAGACTTTCTACGTTCCCGGGAGGAATAGTGGACAGAAGGGCATCCTGTTTTATGGGTCAAACCCCGTTGCGCACCCGGACGATTTGTCTGTTGCGTGCCTTCCATATGAGAGAGGCATAAGAGCCGTCCTCAATCCCAGATACTATGCGCCCGAGATGCGGGAATACTTTAAGAAGTGCGGATGCCGGTTATATCAAACGGAGTCCGAAGCAAAGTTTTACGAAGGCCTATGGCATCCGCCCCAGGTCCGAGCACTCATCGATGGACGAATTCCAGATAGACGGGGCATAGGCTACATTCAACCTGATTCCAAAGCATGCTACATGATCCATGTTGGTGAGGCCAGCGAAAGATCAAATGATGACGACGAGATAGCCGAGCCAGAAGAAGCTCCTCAAGAGCTCGAAGATGGCGGGCAAGCAACCTTTGACGAGCTAACCGAGATTGACTTAGGAACGCCCGATAATCCAAGGCCGACCTACATCAGCTCGCTCTTGTCAGAGGAAATGAAAGCGCAGATAATCGCCCTGCTGCATGAGTTCGTCGACTGCTTCGCGTGGACATACAAAGAAATGCCTGGCCTTTCCCCTGAAGTGGCCATACATAAGTTGGCTATATCTCCTGATGCTAAGCCAGTCAAACAAGCTCCTCGAAGAATGAGAAGGGAGTTGGAAGAAAAGGTCATTGAGGAAACCAAGAAACTCATCGATGCCGGCTTCATCAGGGAAGAGAAATATGCAGACTGGATCGCATGCATAGTCCCAGTGAAGAAGAAAAATGGGCAGATCCGAGTCTGTGTCGATTTCAGGGACCTCAATAAGGCATGTCCTAAAGATGACTTCCCGCTACCGGTCATGGAAATGATGGTCGATGACACCTCAAATTATGAACTGTTCACCTTTATGGACGGCTCGTCTGGATATAATCAGATCAAGATGTCGCCTGGGGATGAGAAGCACACAGCATTTCGAACCCCGATCGGGATATATTGCTACAAGGTAATGCCATTCGGACTGAAGAACGCGGGTGCTACATATCAGAGGGCAATGACTAATATCTTTGATGACCTAATCCATAAAGTCGTCGAATGCTATGTTGATGATCTGGTCATCAAGACTAAAGCCAAGGCCGATCATATCCAAGATCTCAGGACCGTTCTCACCAGACTGAGGCAATACGATCTGAAGATGAATCCTTTAAAGTGTGCTTTTGGCGTGTCATCGGGAAAATTCCTGGGCTTCATAGTTCGACATCGAGGGATCGAAGTTGACCCATCAAAGATAAAGGCCATCATGGAGATGCCCCCTCCGAAGAGTCTGACGCAGCTGAGATCTTTTCAAGGCAAGCTTGCTTATATACGGAGGTTTATCTCAAATTTATCAGGGAGATGCAGGCCCCTCTCAAAGCTCATGAAGAAAGGAGCTCCTTTTATCTGGGATGCCGAATGTCAAGCAGCTTTCGAAAGCATCAAACAGTACTTGTTGCACCCTCCAGTGCTGGCCGCTCCCATTCCAAATAAACCGCTGATTCTCTACACTGCCGCGCTGGATGAGTCACTCGGTGCGCTCCTTGCCCAGAATAATGAGGAGGGAAAAGAAAATGCCCTCTACTACCTCAGTCGAACTCTAGTCGGGGCGGAACACAACTACTCCCCAATCGAAAAGCAATGCCTGGCTCTGATATTTGCTGTGAAGAAGCTGAGGCACTATTTGCTCGCTCATCGGGTTATGCTGATCTCCAAGGTCGACCCGCTCAAACACTTGATGACCAAAGCAAGCCTAGCCGGCAGAATGGCAAGATGGGCTGTCATGCTACTTAAGTTTGACATAGTTTATACCCCTCAGAAAGCAGTAAAAGGGCAAGCTCTTGCAGACTTTCTCGCTGCTCATCCCATACCAGAAGGGTCGCCGCTAAATTGTGAGTTACCCGATGAACAAGTGCTGCACCTCGAGGAAGATGAGCCATGTTGGGAGCTCTACTTCGATGGAGCCTCGTCAATAAGGACCTCCAGTAAATCAAGCGTCCCGGAGATAAAAGCAGGGATAGGATTGGTGTTCATCACACCATCAATGGGAACCCTACGGCGTTCTTTTGCTCTCACCGAGCCTCGGACAAACAATGAAGCTGAGTATGAAGCTCTGATAGCTGGTTTGGAGCTTGCCATAGAAATGGAAATCCTTCGGCTACGGGTTTACGGTGACTCCCAGCTTGTCGTCAACCAAGTAAACGGCGACTATAAGATATACAAACCCGAGTTAGCTCGGTACAGAGGTCGAGTGGTGGAACTCATGAAACGGTTTACTCATATTGAACTAACGAGAGTCCCTAGAGCGTTGAACGGAAAGGCTGATGTACTCGCTCGCTTGGCCAAGGAGCTGGCTGATCCTGACATGGACGAAATTCTGATCACAGTCAGGAGCCGGCAAATTCTACCCCCAGTCTCTCTACGAGAAGAAGAAAGCGCGGAACAGAAGAGCAGTCCTGCGGAAGAAGCTTCGATCATCCAAGACGAGCCCGATTGGAGAGAACCCTTTACAGAGTACCTCCGATACGACAAGCTGCCCGAAGAAAAATCTGCGCGGATTCAGCTGAAGAAAAGAGCTCTCCGATACGTGTTTGTAAATGACACGTTATACCGCAGATCATATGACCAACTCTGGCTCAGGTGCCTGTCATCGGCCGAAGCCCAAAAAGTCATGAAAGAAGTTCACTCAGGCGTTTGCGGTGCTCACCAATCTGGCCCCAAGATGCGACTGCAAATTAAACGGCTTGGGTATTACTGGCCCACCATGATACGGGATTGCGGAGAGCATGCAAAGAAATGTTATATCTGCCAAATTCACGGTGATTTTATTCACAAGCATCCCAATCCATTGCATCCTACAGTGGTGTCGTGGCCCTTCGAAGTCTGGGGCACCGACATTGTTGGTCCAATTGATCCTCCGTCATCCAAAGGCCACCGGTTCATACTGGCTGCGACAGACTACTTCTCCAGATGGGCTGAAGCTGTCCCGCTAAAAGAAGTCAAGACAAAAGATATTCTGACATTCTTCCAGCATAATATTCTATACCGCTTCGGTACACCAAGAAGAATCATTTCTGACAACGGGCCTTCTTTCAAGAGCTTCAATGTCTCAAGGTTCGCTACCCAGCACAAGATAGACTGGAGATATTCCTCCATCTATAATCCAAGAGCCAATGGGCTAGCCGAAGCCTTCAATAAGACCTTATGCAAGCTCCTGAGGAAAAATGCTTCAGCCAACAAGAGAGACTGGAATCTCAAACTTCATGAGGCGCTGTGGGCATATCGTACCACGCACCGTACTCCAACACAGTCCACTCCATACTCATTGCTCTTCGGAGTAGAGGCGGTCCTCCCTCTCGAAGTCGAAGTTCCAAGCTTAAGAATGGCCGTTCAGCACGAGTTGACGGAGGAGGAAAACATGCTCCTTCGACTTGAAGAGCTCGATGCCCTCGAAGAAAAGAGGCTCGCGGTGCAGCAAAGTCTGGAGCTATACCGAGCCCAAATGTCACGGGCCTATGACAAGATAACCCGCCTCCGCGCTTTCAAGAAAGGTGAATTGGTGTTGGTCCTCAAGAGACCGATCATCCCCAATCGACATGCCAAGGGAAAATTCGAGCCAAACTGGGAAGGACCATACGTCATTGAGAAAGTGTTCGACGGAGGATCCTACCAACTAATAAGTGCCGAGGGAGAAAGGCCCATGCCACCCATCAATGGCCGATATCTCAAGAAATACTACACATGAATGCTCTAAGTCGCAGGCGAATTGAGCACATCAGCCCTACGGTCTGGATCAGACATCCTGCAAAACCGTATACAATCCACGGGCGTAAATGACTCCTATTTCTCCCAAATCCTGCCGGTGAGACTACTTTTAAAGTCCCACCAGCGGCAAAAAAAAAAGAAAAAAGAAAGAAAAAGAAAAAAAAAGAAGAAGAAATAAACGGTATGTCCACAAGCAAAACGGGCACGGATGAAAACCCGAAAGGGCTCCGTGAGTAAAAACAGCAGGACTACCGGCGAGTCTGTGAAAACCCGAAAGGGCGCAAACTCGTGAAAAGAGATGAAATACACTCGCAAAGTCCTCTCGACCTTGTGAGGAGAAAACCCCTGCGTGAGATCCTTACGACTCACAAAGGAGCAAAACACTTAGGAATCCTCACGATTCTTAAGGAGAAAATACACCTGCGGGATCCTTACGACTCGTAGGGAGAAAATGCTTTTATGGGACCCTCACGGCCCATAAAATTGAAAAGTCTTAGGTGGTAGGGACCCAAACCTACCTCCTAAGCCATCGTTCCCCAACGGGTAACGGCAAATGATGAGTCGCTCCTGGCATTCCGCTTCAGTGTTAGCGGTGCTGATGCCGACCAAAAACCCAAATCCCAAGTCCTCCCAAGGCAAATGATGAGTTGCTCCTGGTATTATCCCAGTACAGCAATGCTGATGCCAAACAAGATCCAAATTCCAAATCCCATACCCCAACGGCGAATGATGAGTCGCTCCTGGTACCGTATTCCCGTGCAGCGATGCAGACGCCGACAAAGTTCCGAAATTTTTCCGGCCCTACGGTCTGGATCGTACATCCTGCAAAACCGTATACAATCCACGGGCGTAAAACAATCCCGATCTCTCCAAAAAAAAAAAAAAAAATAGAAAAAGAAAAAAAAAAGAAAAGAAAAAAAATATATAAACGGTATGTCCACAAGCAAAACGGGCACGGATGAAAACCCGAAAGGGCTCCGTGAGTAAAAACAGTAGGACTACCGGCGAGTCTGTGAAAACCCGAAAGGGCGCAAACTCGTAAAAAAAGAAAGGAGATGAAATGCACTCTCAAAATCCTCTCGACTTTGAGAGGAGAAAATTCCCGCGTGAGATCCTTACGACTCACAAAGGAGCAACACCCTTAGGAGTCCCCACGACTCCTATGGAGAAAATACACCTACGAGATCCTTTCGACTCGTAGGGAGAAAATGCTTTTATGGGACCCTCACGGCCCATAAAATTGAAAAGTCTTAGGTGATAGGGATCTAAACCTGCCTCCTAAGCCATCAATTCTCAAATTCTCCCGGGGCAAATGATGAGTTGCTCCTGGCATTATTCCAGTGCAGCAATGCAGATGCCAAACAAAAACCAAAATCCCAAAATCCTCTCAATGACAGATGATGATTCGCTCCTGGTACCATATTCCAGTATAGCGATGCTGATGTCAACCCAAATCAAAATCAACAAGTCAACTTCTACTCCGACACCGCAGAAAGCGAGACGAGTCAGAATCCAATCTCGACACCGCAAGAAGCGGAGCAAGTTAAGTCTACCCCTGACACTGCAAGAAGCAGAGCAAGTCAAATCAAGCCCCGACCGTCCACGTCGCAAAAAGGGCAGCATCGACCGTCCAAGTCGCAAAAAGGGCAGCACCGACCGTCCAAGTCGCAAAAAGGGCAGAACCGACCGTCCACGTCGCAAAAAGGGCAGCATCGACCGTCCAAGTCGCAAAAAGGGCAGCACCGATCGTCCAAGTCGCTAAAAGGGCAGCATCGACCGTCCACGTCGCAAAAAGGGCAGAATCGACCGTCCCAGTCGCAAAAAGGGCAGAACCGACCGTCCAAGTCGCTAAAAGGGCAGCATCGACCGTCCAAGTCGCAAAAAGGGCAGCATCGACCGTCCACGTCGCAAAAAGGGCAGAACCGACGGTCCAAGTCGCTAAAAGGGCAGCGCCGACCGTCCAAGTCGCTAAAAGGGCAGCATCGACCGTCCACGTCGCTAAAATGGCAGCACCGACCGTCCAAGTCGCAAAAATGGAAGCACCGACCGTCCAAGTCGCAAAAAGGGCAGAACCGACCGTCCAAGTTGCTAAAAGGGCAGCATCGACCGTCCAAGTCGGAAAAAGGGCATCACCGACCGTCCACGTCGCTAAAAGGGCAGCACCGACCGTCCAAGTCGCTAAAAGGGCAGCACCGACCGTCCACGTCGCTAAAAGGGCAGCACCGACCGTCCAAGTCGCTAAAAGGGCAGCACCGACCGTCCAAGTCGCTAAAAGGGCAGCACCGACTGTCCACGTCGCTAAAAGGGCAGCACCGACCGTCCATGTCGTAAAAAAAAAAAGGGCAGTGCCAGCTTCCCAAAAAGCCGGAACCAAATCAAGTCGCCTCCACGTGAAAGAAGATCCATCAATTTCATGCACACGACCCACATATGTGGTGTGCATTTATTGATGGGGGGCAATTTGTTGGGGTAAAAATTTACACCCCGGTTGACCAAGTCAAAATCAAAGTCAACCCCAAGCCAAGTGGGTCCAAGCCCAGATCCAGTGGGCCCATGCCCGGGTCGAGCCCGAACATGAAGCGGCCGGCCTCCCCCGCGCCAAGATAAAATTTTTGTAATAAATAATTTTGTTGCATTTTTTTAATTTTATTTTCGGACAAATGTAAGAAAAATAGGCATAAAGCCAAATTTTTGTAAAGCCCATGGCTTATGTGCAAAAAAGAAATGGCACACGAGCCATGGGATAGGCAAAATGCCATTTTGTGAAGCCCAAGGGGCTATGTGTAAAATGTATGGCCTATAAAGGCAAGGATAATGAAATATCCCAAAAAAACTTTCTCTCTCTCCAAACAAAAAAAAGTCTCAGAGCTGAGCTCTTTCTTCCATCTTCAAGGTTCCAAAACCTTCTTCTTTCTCTTGAATTAAATCAAGAGTTTTACTCTTCCTTTTTCAAAACAAATTAGTTTTTCACCACAAAACCCACAAAGGGAAACTTGGATCTATCATTAGATCTGAAAAAGAAGAGATTTTGAGATTTCACATCTCTTGATCTTCAAGATCCAGCAAGCAACAGGAGGAAGAAGAACATCGTTCACTAAACCCAAAAAAAAAAAACACACACTCAGGAGTCCAACTCCTCTCTGATTTCTCTTCTGAGAAATTTGTTTTAGCAGCGCGCAGCGCAAGTGCGCAAAGCGCCCGCGTGCCGACACGTGGCGCGCGCGCGCTTGCGCACCTGGGCGCTTCCGCAAGGGCGCAAAGCGCCCGCGTGCCGACACGTGGCGCGCGCGCGCGCTTGGGCACTTGCGCGCTTGCGCAAGTGCGCAAAGCGCCCGCGTGCCGACACGTGGCGCGCGCGCTTGCGCAAGTGCGCAAAGCGCCCGCGTGCCGACACGTGGCGAGCTTGCGCACCTGCGCGCAGCGCTCATGCGCAAAGCGCCCGCGTGCCGACACGTGGCGCGCTTGCGCCTGAGCGCACAGCACCTAAGCGCACAGCGCCCAAGGTGCTGCCCCACGCATCCTTTGGATGCCCTTTTCCCCTTTATTTATATATACATGTATATATATACATATGTATACAAATGTACACATACACATACTCCGCCACACTCTCCCCCTCAAAAAAAATTTCGGGCCGGGGCGCTGCCCCGAACCCCGCAAGGGGGCTGCTAGCCCCCTTGACCCCCAGCCCGCTATCCGGGTAGCGGGACCCCCGTAAAAAAACTCTGCGTGGCTCCCGATATATCCAAAACCCCCCTTTCAGAACAGAACACACGTACACTGCACATTGAGTTCGCATGACCAGTTTAACCCGTTAATCGGAGGTTCCCTCGCCCCAAAGGCGAGGGGTAATTAACGGCAGCTTAATCCGCGGCTGCCGGAGATTCGGATCCCCACAATCATTAAACCCCGGCCTACCCTAGGCAGGGGGAATCTGTAGTATGCCTGACAAGCGTGCGCGTATTCCCATCTCAATGGGGTGACGAAAAACACCCTACACCAGTATCTAGAGCCCCATACAGAATGGCACCAGTTGAGTTGGCGGAGTTGAAGAAGCAGGTTGAAGAACTTTTGGAGAAGGGATTTATTCGGCCAAGCGCTTCACCGTGGGGTGCACCAGTTCTATTAGTAAAGAAGAAGGATGGATCGCTGCGGATGTGTATAGATTATCGGGAGCTGAACAAGGTTACAATAAAGAACAAGTATCCAATCCCGCGCATTGACGACCTATTCGATCAGCTAAGTGGAGCCAAGGTATTCTCGAAGTTGGACCTCCGTTCTGGATATCATCAAATCAGAGTAGCAGCCGAGGATGTGTGCAAGACGGCTTTCAGGACCCGATACGGACATTACGAGTTCCTTGTGATGCCGTTCGGCGTTACCAACGCCCCAGCAATATTCATGGACTTGATGAACAGGGTGTTCGCAAAGTATTTGGACACGTTCGTCGTTGTGTTTATCGACGACATACTTGTCTATTCGATGACCCGGGAAGAGCACGCTGAACATTTGCGCACGGTCCTACAAATTCTTCGAGAAGAGAAGTTGTATGCAAAGCTAAGCAAGTGCGAGTTCTGGCTCGACAAGGTAAAGTTTTTGGGACATATTGTTTCGGGCGAAGGCATCTCGGTGGACCCGGCAAAGATAGAATCTGTCAGAGATTGGCCGACGCCGAAGTCAGTGGCTGAGATCAGGAGTTTTCTGGGATTGGCAGGTTATTATCGGAGATTCGTCCAAGATTTCTCAAGAATCGCGGAACCATTGACGAGGCTGACACAGAAGGACGTACCGTTTACATGGACAGAGGAGTGCACTCAGGCATTCGACACACTAAAACAGAAATTAACCACGGCGCCTATTCTTACTGTACCAGATGATTCAGGTGGGTTGGTGATACACAGTGATGCCTCAGGGAAGGGTTTAGGTTGTGTTTTGATGCAGCACGGCCGAGTGGTTGCTTACGCCTCTCAACAACTGAGAAATCACGAGAAGAACTACCCCACACACGACTTGGAGTTAGCTGCGGTAGTCTTTGCATTGAAGATTTGGAGGCACTATCTATTGGGTGAGAAAGTGGAGGTGTACATAGATCACAAAAATTTGAAGTATGTTTTCACCCAGAAGGAACTAAACATGAGGCAGCGCCGATGGCTAGAGTTGATGGCAGATTACGACTTGGACCTTCAGTATCACCCGGGGAAGGTGAATGTTGTACCAGACGCGCTCAGTCGCAAGCCAGCGGTCATGATGTTGACCGATCAGAGGAGCATTATTGAGGACTTCCAGAGACTTGAACTTGAAGTCGTTACGCCGAACGCACTCAGTCAACTTTGGCAGCTACAGGTGCAATCTTCTCTGGTGGATCGCATCAAGACCGCACAAGCGAATGATCCCCGATTGCAAAAGTTCAGAGAGGAAGTGGAAGCTGGACTGAGAATGGATTTGATTATACATGAAGATGGCTCACTGAGATTCGGTAGCAGACTTTGCGTACCTAAGGGAGGTGTTCGAGAAGAAGTGTTGGCTGAAGCCCACAGTTCAGCTTATTCTGTGCATCCGGAAAGTACAAAAATGTATCAGGACCTAAAGCAGCACTTTTGGTGGAACGGAATGAAGCGGGAAATTGCGAGGTTCGTATCCAGGTGCTTGGTATGTCAGCAGGTGAAGGCGGAACATCAGAGGACAGCAGGACTGTTACAACCCCTGCCGATACCGGAATGGAAGTGGGAGCACATTACTATGGATTTCGTGACGGCCTTACCATGGAGCCCTAGGGGCAATAACGCCATTTGGGTTATCGTCGATCGCCTCACAAAAGCTGCACACTTCCTACCTTTCCGAGTGGGACAATCGACAGAATCATTGGCAGAAAGATATATGCAGGAGATTGTACGACTTCACGGTGTTCCAGTCAGCATTGTGTTAGACCGGGACACGAGATTCTTGTCACACTTTTGGAAGAGCTTACAGGAGAGCTTGGACACCTGCCTTAAATTCAGCACAGCTTATCATCCACAGACGGATGGACAATCCGAGCGTACGATTCAGACGCTTGAGGACATGTTGAGAGCCTGTATGTTGGACTTTCAAGGTTCCTGGGAGGACTATCTGCATCTAGTCGAGTTCTCTTATAACAATAGTTATCAGACCAGTATTCAGATGGCTCCTTTTGAAGCACTATACGGGCGGAAGTGTCGATCCCCAGTATGTTGGGATGACGTGGGAGAACGTAGACTACTGGGCCCCGAACTCATTGTTCAGACAGTCGACAAAGTCCAAATGATCAGACAGCGTATCAAGGCAGCTCAGGATCGATAGAAGAGTTGGGCAGATACCAGCAGAAGAGCACTTGAGTTCGAAGTCGGAGATCATGTGTTCTTGAAGATTTCCCCTACTCGTGGAGTTATCAGGTTCGGAGGTCGGGGAAAGCTTAGTCCCCGCTTTATCGGACCTTTTGAGGTGCTAGAGCGAGTAGGAGAGGTGGCTTATCGACTTGCCTTGCCTCCATCGCTAGCTGGTGTGCACAATACCTTCCACGTGTCACAATTGCGGCGTTATGTTCGAGATGAGAGCCATGTCCTGGACCATTCGGAGCTAGTTTTGGGTACCGATTTATCGTACGAGGAGCAGCCCACTACCATTCTCGACCGCAGAGAGAAAGTGATGAAGAATAAGGTCATTCCGTTAGTCCGAGTGTCTTGGGGCGGTCGTTCCCCAGGAGAATCCACCTGGGAGCGGGAGGAAGACATCCGTGATCGTTATCCACATCTTTTTGTTTAGTACCTTTTATTCTTGCATCCTTGTCAAATTTCGAGGACGAAATTTTTGTTAAGGGGGGTATGATGTAAATCCCCGTTTCCATTTTAATAGAAATTTCCCTATTCTCTGAATCCCAGTGGTTTCTTTTCTTTTTCCTTCATATTTTGAATTGGTTGTTTAAGCTTAATATGTATATTTTCCAAACCCTAAAAGTTAAAACCCAAGCTAAAATAAAACTAAAACCAAATTTTAATCAATAAAATTAAACCCAGCCCAAACAAATTTCTTGAAACAAATAATAAAAGCCCTGGCCCGTTCCTTTCTCAATCCTCAGCCACTTCAGAAAAATTTTAAAAAGGAATTATATTTTTTCAGGCCCAAATCCCACTCCTTTAGCCACTAAACTTTTAAAGAAATTATTTTAAAACGGGTCCCGGCCCAGCTTCCACTACCCGCACCCGCCTTCATCTAACCGACCCAACCCGTTTCTTTATCTCCCCTTCCCCACGTCCAAAACAGTTCCCGCCCATTCCTCTTCTCGCGACCCACGTCCCCGAGCTCCACACGTCGCCCTCGCCGTCGCCCACGACCCTGGCCACGACTCCCTTAACTCTCACTCTCCAACTCCTCATCTCCCTCTCACTCTCCAACTCCTCAAAACTCTCCCACCCGATTGAAAAGTCCCCACGAACCCACCAACAACCCACTGCAACCTCCACCTCCGAGGACGACTACTCCTCAGCGATCCCTCACTCCTCCTACTTCACTCTCTTCTCTCAAGTAACTCACCCCAAGAGCCCCAGTATCCTCCATCGACCCGAACACCCCTACCAAGCATTCCCAGCACTTCCAAACCCACTCACACCCAACCTCGGTCACTGCTGCAACTAACGCCGACGAGCCCCTTTCGGCCTGAACCACCTCTGCGACCCTCTACATCCTCAGCACCATCCTCATCACTCCAAACCCGACCCCCACTGCTCCCCCTCTCTCTCCAAAAACCACATCAGTGATCACTGTGCATTCACTGTGCACGTCGCCGGAGCGACCACCGCCGACATCGTCGACCCCAGCAAGTCCCAGGCCAACCACAGAGCACCACATCCGCTTCCAGCAAGCACTTGACGACTTCGGACAACTCCGACGTCAAACCCGTGTTTCGATCCAAGCTCGCGAGAATCCGTTTCACGGCGTACATCGCGCGTTCGTGACGCCGCTGCTGCCGTACGACCTCGAGACGTTTCCAGACAAGTGTTTACTTGCTCATGCTAAAATATTAATGGTACAAACCTAAATAGTCTAGTTTACGAATTTACCGATTCCCGATACATATTGTGACCTACGTGTTCGATGCTAGATTCCCAATGGAAATAATTGTTTATTTTGACGGAAACTGACATTTTCTGTTGGCCCATATGGTGATAAATATTGTATATGAATCTCGCTGGAAAATACGATGGTTAGTGACAAAAATTGATACCCCCAAATATGCCGTTAAAACTAATATTTTTCTCGTATCTGGAAATGAATAAAATCACCGTAAATTACACACATACTGGATTGATGTGTTCTAGGGCTTAAATCGAAGCCGACTCGACGAACTTTAACTCTATGTAAAATTTCAATGATTTCCGTTCTGTACCCGTGATGATAATTAGATCGGAATGCGACTCTGGACTGCAGTTCAGAGCGTTTCTGATTATTGTGCACTGTCCTAATACCTGTGTCACTGTGGTTCTTGAAGTCGTATGTTACGGAACTCTATAGTAGATTAAAGATAACTCTGTTATCTAAACAAAACAGGTAGTTCCATTCCGTTTCATCGCCATTTGCTATTTTAAACTGTATTTAAAAGGGCAGAACGTATAACTGTCCAGAACAGATTCAGAAATGACATAATGAGGTTAAACTGTGTATAACTTCCAACGTACAGATGCGATTGAGGATCCGTCTATTGAGTTGAACACTTTATTGAAAACCCTAGATTTCATTCAACTGTAACATCGCTAAATTCTGAGCCCAACTGGGTGCAATTCGTGCCGCGAAACGGACGTTCAGTTCTGAAACTGAATTTCCAGCCGCGAGCACTTAAAATGAAATAGCTATATCTTGAAAACCGGAATCCCGATTGAACTGAAACAAATTTTGATGAATCACTGACTGAGTGTTCTAATTATCTTACTTGTATCATTTTGCTGAATTCTTAACGTATTAATTCATGCAACTTGTTTTAGTTAATGATATGCATGTTGATTCATAACCTACAGAGCTCATTGGTAGCATACATACATATATCATACCCTTGCCATATACTCAGTGTTACTACGTGTGGACATTGCATTATCGTGCGTGATAGATGTTGGTTTAGGAGTGACGAGTACACCAATGGAAAGTGAATATTCGTGACAGTGATTGATACAGTGAACAGTGATAAAAACGTGCCATTGGTATACTTATACACGACTAAATCAAGATCATAACTAGTGAGAACCTGGGGAAAAAGGGGAAATCAAAGTGGAAAGAGTATCGTATTTAGCAGGACCGTGTTTAGAGGATGATCATTCGAACCGTGATACTGATACATGTAGGGTAGGATCTAGCGATCCAGCTGACAGGGTTATGTCCCGGGCATGTGGACCGTTGTCTCGGGTATGTACGAGACTCGTGTTAAACATGATCCTCCTTCCACTATGTGATTTCAAATATGACCTAGAGACCGATAGGGACACATAATATATTCTGCATCATATAGTGACATAGTGATTACTTGCATTGTTTTTACACTAGTATTACCTCATATACCTGTTTCATCTTATTATAATAATATTGTTATTGTGTCGCTCTGACGACCTGAGTATGCATGCTCAGATCCCGCGGGAGGACCAGCACGGAAGACGGATCTACCCTTCAAGTTCACAGAGATATAGTCTGGTGTACTTCCTATCTTTTTCTGCTTTCCATAAAAGTGATCGTGAGGTTGACTTTGGTTAGTATTTGTTCTTGTTATCTGTAATTTGTGAACAATGGAATATTAATGTAATAAACTAGTGATGTGATTCTTTTACCACTGCGCTTTATTTACTAATTACCATGTAATGCTAGAAGCCGAAGTGTGACTACGGCAGGATGATTCCTTGACCGTAGGAGCATGGCTGGCCTAGTCATCCCCCGTCTTCCGTATTTTAGGAAGCGGGGCGTGACACCAACCATGGTGGGTTAGGCCTTTGGTTAAGATAATTGAGTTGTTTAGTGAGCTAATTAGTTAATTAGGGGGATTAGGGTCTAGGGTTGACTTGAGAAGGGATTTGATGGTTATCATGTAATCATGAAATGAGAAAGAGAGAAAGAGGGTTTTAAGGTTGTGTCACACCATGTCAATTAAAACCTTTTTGCATGTCTCCTCACCTTGTCTTTCACTCCCTCACATCTCTCTCTCACTCACACACTCACATCAGCCCAAATTTCAGCTTTCAGCTTTCAGCCACCAAATTCAGCAACAAAACAGCACATCAGCTGCACTACAGCCCCCAACTTCATAATCAACATCACCACACTCCACCACAAATTCCACACCCCCCTTCATCAGCTGCAGCTGCTACTGTAGCAAAAAAATGATGAAGAAGAAAAACAACAGCCAATAACAACAGCAGCAGCATCAGCCAATACCCACCAGCTACATGCCACCAACACCACAACACACACCAGCTACATGCCACCAACACCACAACACACACCAGCTACACAACATCAGCACCACAACACCACACCACACCATAGCAACAACAACAACTTCAGCAACAACTTCAGCAAAAGCTTCTGCAAATATTCAGCAAGGCACAGTTCAGCTCATTTTCAGCCCAAGTTTGTAGCACCGGGAGCTGTAGCAGCAACACACACACCCTCCTACTTCTTCTCTTCTCCTTCACCTAGGGTCTCTAGAGGTATAACCCCTTAACCCGTCTCCTAATTGCTAAAGTTATGGTTATCTAGCTTAATTTAGTGTTTATTATATGTTTTAGTGGTAACTTTGGGTAATTTAAGGGAGTTTTGGCAAAATAATGGTTGTGATGGTTAGAGTAGCCTTATTAGATACTGTTGAGGCTATATCACCTAAGTTTGGTTCCAGATTTCACACAAATACCCGATTTATCCGACTTGGCGTAATTTAGCAGTTTTAGCGACTTTTAGCCTCTGTTAGATCCGCTGTTGACCCGAGCCCTTCAGGATAAAATTGGGAAAACTGTAGCATGGTGAGACTAGCAGGGACACACACACAGAGCACGGGGACCCACCTCCCACTCTTGGCCGCCGGTTTATTCATTCTGGCCGCAAATTGCGGCCAGAGTAGGGGGTGGGGTGTTGGGATTTTGGGTGTAGGGTTTTGCTTGGTAGCTTAGTTTGTTGGTATCTGTAACTTTTTATGTTTGGCCCAGAGGCAAAATCTGGAGCTATAAACGTGTTTTCGATGTTTTAAAGTTTGTGCGACACGCGCGTGATACGCGTGGTTCTGTGGCGCGCTGCGTGACACAGCGCGTCGGTGTAGGTTCTGGTGGGTTTGCGCGCGTCGCGACGTGTTGTGTGTACGCGCGTTTCAGTTTCACGCACGCATACCCTTTTTATCGATATATCGTGTTTTTGCAGGATTTTCCTAATGTATGTGACTTTTGTAAATTCTAGGTTCGCCGGCGGGGACTTCAAGCGCAGCGGAGAAAGGAAAGCAGGTAGTCGGACACTCCTAGCGCGGGATCACGGGTGAGTAGATTTAACATCTACGGGGGACGATCGTTTGGATGGCGCAAGTCGCCCGATAGATTTAGTAAACTTGAAAATAGTAAAGTTCAACATTTACTTGTGACGTTAGAAATAATAATACTTGCATGATAATTGCTGCAGTTAGGATCTATATGTTGTACCCATATGCGCAAACTCATTCTGTAGGACACATGCACCATTATCAGGTTTTTATATGCAGCACGAGCACTATTCATGTGTACACACACCCCCTAGTAATTACCATGTCACGACATTAGATAACTTGTAATCTGGAACATGTTAATAATTAATGCTTGGAAATGTGTTATTGCTATACATCTTTAAAATGAAATCATAAGAATTGCTATTCCCGTACATATATATCACTATATCATTGCTCATGCCTAGTATATATCATACATTGCAAAATGATACCATATGCATTCATTATCATTGACATATGCACCCATGATGATTTCATGAGATTTATGATATTTCTGGATTTCGGGGGAAAACCGCAAGATTTCAAACTTATAATCTTTTAAAATATAAAAGTTGCGGTTTTCTAGTGATGTAAAGTGTCGTCCACCATGAGTTTGCTGTGGTTTTCGAGACCCGTTTCGAGGAGGTGAATGAACCGTCTCGGGTACATGGTGGGCCCGGTAAGGTACCCCGGGACAAGAAGATCGCAGGAGATGACGTTGAGCCTGGCAGGGGATGGATTACCTACCGGTGACTTCATTTGACACGGCGGATATCCAGAGGATACCGACTGTGGCCGCTAGATTGAGATATGGATATTTGTGATGGATCAGCCGGATGGCTGAGACCAGAGATACTTGACATGGATATATGAGATTGAGATAGTTTTGAGGTGTCGTTGCTGGACACGGATTTTGTTGATTTCATGGATATTATGCTGATATTTGAAAAGAGTTTCAAAAATAAAGAAAGAATAGTTCTTATACTTACATGATGAGATCTTGAGTTGACTCATATAGCATGTATACATGTTAGTATATTCATGTGGCATACATACCTGTTAGTACATCCTGGTGACATACATACTTGTTAGTACACTGATGATGCATACATACCTGCTAGTACATATAGCCATACCTGTTATAAGGATGCTAGGATACTTGTGTGCATGCATGCGATAGCCTTTTTAGATGTTATTTATTACTCACGAGCTGGCAACTCACCCCCGTTGTGCCACAGCTTTTCTGCAGGTCCGTTCCGTCGGTACTGTAGCGGCGGACACTTTTGCTCATTTTGCCCTTTTTGCCTGGACTCGAGGCTTTTGCTCATAGGTGGGTTGTTATCATTTTATACCACCTTATATATGTTCATTGTATCTAGAGTACTCCATCTACTACTACTATTTCAGCTGTACCAGTTTATTTGGATTACTGTATATTGACCTAGAGACGAGATTGTGAGACTTGTGGATTATATGTTATGTTTGGGGTCAAGCTCACTTGAGTCGACATGTTATTTTACTTGTGCTCCATGCTTATTTACGCAGATTGTTATCTTACATTGCGTGGGATTTGTGACCGCCTTGAGGCGAAGAGCTAGCTCCCGTTTGGGGATGCCATATTCATGTTATTCATTTTTATTCCTGTTTTGTACCCGTTTGGGGCTTGTTTTACAAAGGAGATTCTGCCGGAATTTTTGGAAAAGGAGAAGTTGTTTTAAAAAGGAAGCTTAATGTGGTTTAATGGAGTAAAATGCTTTAAATAAATTGGTTTCCTTCACTCTAAATTTTAATTGGGTTTTATATTCTGGGCTTTGGCTTACTTATTTTACGGACGCCTTGAGACGTTTCGTAACTTAAGTGCCGGTCGCGTTCCGTACCTTACGGGTCGTGACAAAGTTGGTATCAGAGCGATAGGTTTCACCTTTCCAAGTGTAGGATGACCCTTAGTAGATGGAGTAAGTGACTTAAGCAGGGTAGCGTAGCGTGCGTATGTCCGTGGCATACTTACGATACGGTACTCCGCCTAAGTGACTTTAGAATATACTTGCTTGAAATTCCTTCTTCAATTCCGTGTATCCTACGATTCTATTGCACCGTTTTTATTGTCCTGTTTTCTATACCAGACACTTTGCCGCAGAGGGCTACCAGAGCGCAGAGGGCTGCCACCCAAGACGAGATTCGATCTGGCTCGTCCGAGACTAGGACTGAGCAGGGTGGTATGCCTACACCGCAGGGACAGACTGATCCGCCTTCCCCAGGCCGTATGGATAGGCTTGAGTCTGGTATGGAGGAGCTGCGACAGATGATGGGGAGTATGCAGGAGCTACGTCAGATGGTGGGATCCTTAGTTGCGGCCAGTCGTGCACCGAGGCCGGAGGACGTACCCACTACGTCCCAGACTACTATGATACCTGCTCTTACCACTACCACCGTGGCCATCCCGGTTTCATTACAGGAGTTCATGAGACTGAGACCTCCAGTCTTCACGGGTACCGATGCAGCAGAGGACCCGCAGACGTTCCTTGACAGTTTGGCCAGGATCTGCCGCTCGCTTAGATGTTCTGATGATCGATGGGTAGAGCTGGCGAGTTTCCGTCTAGAGGGCCTCGCACAGATATGGTGGGAGTCGGTTTTGAGAGGTCGAGCTGCAAGTCTATCGCCCATGACCTGGACCGAGTTCACAGCAGTCTTTCTAGCCCGTTTCCTTCC
This sequence comes from Agapanthus africanus, assembly GCA_030015575.1. Classification (NCBI taxonomy): domain Eukaryota; kingdom Viridiplantae; phylum Streptophyta; class Magnoliopsida; order Asparagales; family Amaryllidaceae; genus Agapanthus; species Agapanthus africanus. The sequence continues at coordinate 940,203,543 of CM057338.1, read as the reverse complement.
GGAGAGCATTCGTGACGCCAGAGCTCGTAGTTTTGAGGCCTTGATCAAGACACCAGGGATGACGGTGTCTGAGTATGACGTCTAGTTCATACAGTTGTCCCGATATTCTCCATATCTGGTGGATACCGAAGCGAAGAGGGTGAAGAGGTTCATACAGGGACTGGATGCCCAGCTATTTCTTGCCATTGGCGCCCAGCACTTCGATACCTATTCAGCGGCTATAGATACAGCGTTGCGGATGGAGGCACGTATTTCAGCGACTTCGGCCGTTCCCGCGCCGAAGAGGATTCGTACCGGCCCGCCAGATCAGAGGCAGCATGCCAGATTCTTTCCGAGAGATAGGGCCGGCAGAGGGTTTGGACGAGGTCAGCTGTATGGTTCGTATTCACAGGGACAGCAGGCGTCGCCAGGATGTTTTGGGTGCGGGAGTGTGCACCATCATATCAGAGACTGCCTGGCGAGGTGATAGGGAGTGGCGACAGTTCCGCATGTGACCCTACCACCATCACCGCCCCCTCCTCAGAGAGCTCTACTTCCTGCCACCGGCGATGCTCCACGCCAGTTAGGTGCACCCAGAGGCCGTGGACGCGGCGGACCTATCCATAGAGGACGAGGAGGCAGAGGCCGAGGCCGAAGCCAGCCCGCTATTGGTGGAGGTCAGGCCCGAGTATTTGCGTTGACACCGCAGGATGCGCAGGCATCCAATGCCGTCGTGACAGGTACCATATCACTATGTTCTGTTGATGCACACGTGTTGTTTGATCCCGGATCCACGCATCCTACGTTTCCACACACTTCGTGCCAAGTTTGGGTAGAGAGTCTGGTTTGCTTGATCAGCCGCTTGTTGTGACCACTCCTGTGGGAGAGTCATTTGTTGCTAGGCGCGTGTTCCGATCCTGTACCGTTCGTATTGGCGAGCGAGAGCTGCCTGTCGACTTGATCCTTCTTGAGATGTTAGACTTCGACGTTCTTTTGGGCATGGATTGGTTAGCCACGTGCTATGCGTCTGTGGACTGCCGCGAGAAGACAGTTAGATTTTGTTTTCCCGGCGAGTCGGCTTTTGTTGTGCATGGGGACCGTGGTGCAGCCCCTCATATATTGATTTCTTCTCTTCGCACTGATCAGCTGTTGAGGAAGGGATGTTGGGGATTTCTAGCCTATGTTTGTGATACTAGAACTACAGATATTCCGTTGGACCAGGTTCCGATTGTATGCGAGTTCCCCGATATTTTTCCTGATGAGCTGCCAGGATTTCCACCTGAGCGCGATGTCGAGTTCTGTATTGATTTGATTCCCGGCTCGGGGCCTATTTCTATACCGCCTTATTGGATGGCCCCGGCGGAACTTAGAGAGTTGAAGGTTCAGCTGCAAGATTTGTTAGATAAGGGACTTATTCGACCCAGTGTTTCTCCATGGGGTGCTCCGGTCCTGTTTGTCAAGAAGAGGGACAGAAGTTTGCGCTTGTGTATCGACTACCGCCAGCTGAACAAAGTTACCGTGCGGAACAGATATCCGTTGCCACGCATTGATGATCTGTTCGATCAGCTTCAAGGTGCGGGTTATTTTTCGAGGATCGACTTGCAATCAGGATACCATCAGCTGCGAGTCCGACAGGAGGATATACCGAAGACAGCTTTCTGTACACGCTATGGCCACTATGAGTTTCTGGTGATGTCGTTCGGACTCACCAACACCCCAGCAGCATTTATGGATTTGATGAACCGCGTATTCAGGCCGTATCTCGACTTGTTCTTCATAGTGTTCATTGATGATATTTTGGTGTATTCCCGGAGCCGAGGGGAGCACGAGCAGCACTTGCGAATTACGTTGCAGAGCTTGAGGGAGCACCAGCTTTTCGCAAAATTTTCCAAATATGCATTCTGGTTGGACAGCGTTGGTTTCTTGGGTCACGTGATTACGAGAGATGGCATATGTGTAGACCCGAAGAAGATTGAGGCCGTTCAGCAGTGGCCCAGATCGACATCGGTTACGGAGATTCGTAGTTTTCTAGGCCTGGCGGGCTACTACAAGCGATTCGTTCAGGATTTCTCCCGTATTGCTGCACCTTTGACCGGTTTGACCCGGAAGGGAGTTCCTTTCGTTTGGACGGAGGAGTGCGAGCACAGTTTTCAGCAGCTACGGACTTGTTTGACTACGGCGCCGGTATTATCATTGCCTTCAGGATCAGGCGGATTCGTGGTTTATTGTGATGCTTCACGGGTGGGGCTAGGATGCGTATTGATGCAGCATGACAGGGTGACCGCGTATGCTTCGCGGCAATTGAAGAAACATGAACAGAACTACCCCACTCACGATTTGGAGATGGCTGCAGTGGTCTTTACACTTAAGATCTGGAGACATTACCTATATGGCGAGTCGTGCCAGATATTCACTGATCACAAGAGCTTAAAATATATATTTCAGCAGCGAGACCTGAATCTCAGACAGTGCCGTTGGATGGAGCTGGTGAAGGACTACGACTGTGAGATCTTGTACCGTCCGGGCAAGGCGAATGTAGTGGCGGATGCTTTGAGCAGGAGGCCCGGGGGTAGTCTATCTTGTTTGCATGCAATACAGAGGCAGTCGTCAGCAGATTGGCAGATTTTATGCGACAGCCGAGTTGAGTTCGAGTTCACTCCGACAGGGGGACAGCTTACGCATGTTCATGCACGTCCGCAGTTACTTGACCGCATTCGAGAGGCACAGCCCGGCGATGATCGACTTTCAGAGATCATGGAGCAGATTAGGCAGGGCAGAGATTCCTAGTTCGTGATCGACGATCAGGGAATACTACGATTTGGGACTCGATTGTGCGTACCAGATTCGGAGGGACTGCGACGTGAGATTCTTGAAGAGGCGCATAGATCTACATATAGCGTCCATCCAGGTTCCACCAAGATATACCGTGATTTGAGAGATGTCTATTGGTGGGACAGGATGAAGAGGAATGTCGCAGACTTCGTATCGAGATGCCTGACTTGTCAGCAAGTCAAGGCCAAGCACCAGAGGCCAGCAGGAGAGCTGCAGCTTTTGCCCATTCTGGAGTGGAAATGAGAGCAGATTTTGATGGACTTCATTGTAGGTCTACCCAGGACCAGTCGAGGGTACGACTCCATTTGGGTGATCGTGGATCGATTGACGAAAGCGGCTCACTTCCTGCCGGTGAAGACCACTTTCAGTTTTGCTCAGTATGCCCAGATTTATATCGACGAGATCGTGCGGTTACATAGCGTACCGACTTGTATAGTATCAGATCGAGGCACCCAGTTTACCAGCCGACTATGGCAGAGACTTCAGGAGGTTTTGGGCACCCGTTTGAGTTTCAGCACAGCATTTCATCCGCAGACCGATGGACAGTCAGAGCAGACCATTCAGACTTTCGAGGACATGCTCAGAGCGTGCGTTTTGGACTTTGGCAGTAGCTGGGATCATCATTTACCTCTAGTGGAGTTCTCCTACAACAACAGCTTCCAGGATACTATTCAGATGTCACCTTTCGAGGCCTTATATGGGAAGAGATGTAGATCGCCCGTCTGTTGGACTGAGCTGAGCGAGAGCAATATTTTTGGGCCGCAGATCGTGCAGGAGACGACCGAGAAAGTACAGTTGATTCGAGACCGGATGAGAGCAGCTCAGAGCAGGCAGAAATCATATGCAGACAGGCGCCGTCGCAGATTAGAGTTTGTAGTTGGCGATCATGTTTTTCTGAGGGTCTCTCCGATGAAGAGCGTGATGAGATTTGGGCGAAAGGGAAAGCTTAGCCCCAGATTCGTGGGTCCCTTCGAGATCCTCGAGCATGTCGGCGCTGTTGCATATCATTTGGCTCTTCCACCCAGCTTTTCAGATGTTCACCCCGTCTACCATGTGTCGATACTACGCAGATATCTTCATGACCCTTCCCACATAATTCAGCATCAGACAGTTCAGCTTGAGCCCGACCTTTCGTTCACCGTGCAGCCAGTGGAGATATTGGATCGGCAGGTGAAGAAACTTCGATCGAAGGTCCTGCCGTCGGTGAAGGTTCTTTGGCGCAGCCCGAATGGTGAGGAGATCACTTGGGAGGCCGAGGGAGAGATGCGGAAGAAATTCCCTCATCTTTTTGAAGGTATGCGTAGTTATATATTTTAAAATTCGGGGACGAATTTTCTTAAGGGGGGAAGACTGTAACACCTGAGTTTAGGGTTAGTGGTAATTGTGGGTTAATGTGGGGTTTTTGGTAAAAAGTTTACCAAAACGGGTTTCTAGTAATTTATCTGGTTTTATGGTTATTTTTGTAAGATTTTATCTCGACCGCACACACTTGTGCACGTTAACTAGGGTTAAGCCTAGGGTTACCAAGTTTAGGTATGCATGGTGGGTTAACCATGTTTAGCCATGGTGGGTTAGGCCTTTGGTTAAGATAATTGAGTTGTTTAGTAAGCTAATTAGTTAATTAGGGGGATTAGGGTCTAGGGTTGACTTGAGAAGGGATTTGATGGTTATCATGTAATCATGAAATGAGAAAGAGAGAAAGAGGGTTTTAAGGTTGTGTAACACCATGTCAATTCAAACCTTTTTGCATGTCTCCCCACCTTGTCTTTCACTCCCTCACATCTCTCTCTCACTCACACATTTACATCAGCCCAAATTTCAGCTTTCAGCCACCAAATTCAGCAACAAAACAGCACATCAGCTGCACTACAGCCCCCAACTTCATAATCAACATCACCACACTCCACCACAATACCACACCCCCCTTCATCAGCTGCAGCTGCTACTGCAGCAAAAAAATGACGAAGAAGAAAAACAACAGCCAATAACAACAGCAGCAGTATCAGCCAATACACACCAGCTACATGCCACCAACACCACAACACACACCAGCTACATGCCACCAACACCACAACACACACCAGCTACACAATATCAGCACCACAACACCACACCACACCATAGCAACAGCAACAACTTCAACAACAACTTCAGCAACAGCTTCTGCAAATATTTAGCAAGGCACAGTTCAGCTCATTTTCAGCCTAAGTTTGTAGCACCAGGAGCTGTAGCAGCACCACACACACCCTCCTACTTCTTCTCTTCTCCTTCACCTAGGGTCTCTAGAGGTATAACCCCTTAACCCGTCTCCTAATTGCTAAAGTTATGGTTATCTAGCATAATTTAGTGTTTATTATATGTTTTAATGGTAACTTTGGGTAATTTAAGGGGGTTTTGGCAAAATAATGGTTGTGATGGTTAGAGTAGCCTTATTAGATACTGTTGAGGCTATATCACCTAAGTTTGGTTCCAGATTTCATACAAATACCCGATTTATCCGATTTGGTGTAATTTAGCAGTTTTAGCGACTTTTAGCCTCTGTTAGATCTGCTGTTGACCCGAGCCCTTCAGGATAAAATTGGGAAAACTGTAGCATGGTGAGACTAGCAGGGACACACACACAGAGCACGGGGACCCACCTCCCACTCTTGGCCGCCGGTTTATTCATTCTGGCCGCAAATTGCGGCCAGAGTAGGGGTGGGGTGTTGGGATTTTGGGTGTAGGGTCCTGCTTGGTAGCTTAGTCTGTTGGTATCTGTAACTTTTTATGTTTGGCCCAGAGGCAAAATCTGGAGCTATAAACGTGTTTTCGATGTTTTAAAGCTTCTGCGACACGCGCGTGATACGCGTGGTTCTGTGGCGCGCTGCGCGACACAGCGCGTCGGTGTAGGTTCTGGTGGGTTTGCGCGCGTCGCGACGTGTCGTGTGCACGCGCGTTTCAGTTTCACGCATGCATACTCTTTTTATCGATATATCGTGTTTTTGCAGGATTTTCCTAATGTATGTGACTATTGTAAATTCTAGGTTCGCCGGCGGGGACTTCAAACGCAGTGGAGAAAGGAAAGCAGGTAGTCGGACACACCTAGCGCGGGATCACGGGTGAGTAGATTTAACATCTACGGGGGACGATCGTTTGGATGGCGCAAGTCGCCCGATAGATTTTGTAAACTTGAAAATAGTAAAGTTCAACATTTACTTGTGACGTTAGAAATAATAATACTTGCATGATAATTGCTGCAGTTAGGATCTATATGTTGTACCCATATGCGCAAACTCATTCTGTAGGACACATGCACCATTACCAGGTTTTTATATGCAGCACGAGCACTATTCATGTGTACACACACCCCCTAGTAATTACCATGTCACGACATTAGATAACTTGTAATCTGGAACATGTTAATAATTAATGCTTGGAAATGTGTTATTGCTATACATCTTTAAAATGAAATCATAAGAATTGCTATTCCCGTACATATATATCACTATATCATTGCTCATGCCTAGTATAAATCATACATTGCAAAATGATACCATATGCATTCATTATCATTGACATATGCACCCATGATGATTTCATGAGATTTATGATATTTCTGGATTTCGGGGGAAAACCGCAAGATTTCAAACTTATAATCTTTTAAAATATAAAAGTTGCGGTTTTCTAGTGATGTAAAGTGTCGTCCACCATGAGTTTGCTGTGGTTTTCGAGACCCGTTTCGAGGAGGTGGATGAACCGTCTCGGGTATATGGTGGGCCCGGTAAGGTACCCCGGGGCAAGAAGATCGCAGGAGATGGCGTTGAGCCTGGTAGGGAATGGATTACCTACCGGTGACTTCATTTGGCACGGCGGATATTCAGAGGATACCGACTGTGGCCGCTAGATTGAGATATGGATATTTGGGATGGATCGGCTGGATGGCTGAGACCAGAGATACTTGACATGGATATATGAGATTGAGATAGTTTTGAGGTGTCGTTGCTGGACACGGATTTTGTTGATTTCATGGATATTATGCTGATATTTGAAAAGAGTTTCAAAAATAAAGAAAGAATAGTTCTTATACTTACATGATGAGATCTTGAGTTGACTCATATAGCATACATACATGTTGGTATATTCATGTGGCATACATACCTGTTAGTACATCCTGGTGACATACATACTTATTAGTACACTGATGATGCATACATACCTGCTAGTACATATAGCCATACATGTTTTGGGGATGTTAGGATACTTGTGTGCATGCATGCGATAGCCTTTGTAAATGTTATTTATTACTCACGAGCTGGCAACTCACCCCCGTTGTGCCACAGCTTTTCTGCAGGTCCGTTTCGTCAGTACTGTAGCGGCGGACACTTTTGCTCATTTTGCCCTTTTTACCTGGACTCGAGGCTTTTGCTCATAGGTGGGTTGTTATCATTTTATACCACCTTATATATGTTCATTGTATCTAGAGTATTCCATCTACTACTACTATTTCAGCTGTACCAGTTTATTTGGATTACTGTATATTGACCTAGAGACGAGGTTGTGAGACTTGTGGATTATATGTTATATTTGGGGTCGAGCTCACTTGAGTCGACATGTTATTTTACTTGTGCTCCATGCTTATTTATGCACATTGCTATCTTACATTGCGTGGGATTTGTGACCGCCTTGAGGCGAAGAGCTAGCTCCCGCTTGGAGATGCCATATTCATGTTATTCATTTCTATTCCTGTTTTGTACCCGTTTGGGTCTTGTTTTACAAAGGAGATTCTGCCGGAATTTTTGGAAAAAGGGAAGTTGTTTTAAAAAGGAAGCTTGATGTGGTTTAATAGAGTAAAATGCTTTAAATAAATTGGTTTCCTTCACTCTAAATTTTAATTGGGTTTTATATTCTGGGCTTCGGCTTACTTATTTTACGGACGTCTTGAGACGTTTCGTAACTTAAGTGCCGGTCGCGTTCCGTACCTTACGGGTCGTGACAGGGAGATTTTTGATCTCACCTCCATTTTTCTCCAAGATCCAGCAAAAGGAGAGGAGGAGTGACCGTGTGCCACTCACGCGTCCTTAGGATGCTCCTCATCCCTCTTTTTTCCTTATGCTCCACACTCAAAACACGTCCTCCGTTAGAAAAAATTTCTAACGGGGCGCTGCCCCGCACCCCACAAGGAGGCTGCTAGCCCTCTTGACCTCCAGCCCTCTATCCGGGTAGCGGGACCCCGTAAACTCTGCGAGGCCCCCAATACGTCCAAGACCCCCTTCAAAACACAACACACACTGCACATTGAGCTTGCATGACCAGTTTTACCCGTCAATCGAAGGTTCTCTTGCTTTAAAAGTGAGGGGTAATTAACGGTAGTTTAGTTCGCGGCTGCTGGAGATTCGGATCCCCACAATCAAAAACCCCAGCCTACCCTAAGCATGGGGAATCTGTATACGCCTAACAAGCGACACGTATTACCATCTCAATGGGGTGACAAAAAACACCCTACAGATTCTGGCACACTCGATGGGACCTTTCTCTCCTCCCATACTCGGGTCAAGCGTTCATGCGAACTCATTTAACATATATACTTATATTTGTACTGAAATAATACTTTTCCGTACAGCAATCAACTTTCAATGACGATGTCTTCTAAGATGAATTCAGCTTCCGACGGAACTCCGATCCCTACGTGGTCAAGATCAATACCCGCGTGGTTCTCCCTGCAAGTCTCAGCCGGCAATGGGAGGAGTTACCCAGCCAATTTGGTTCCGTCATCATCTATCCTGTCGGAAGTGCTCATCTCGCAGAAATCCCGGCAAATCAGGTGGCCAAGCCTGTCTCAAGGGGCAAGAGGCCGAACGTTGTGATCGCTAAGGAATCACAACCCAAATTTAAGACGATGTCTGAATGGCTCTCCACTGTTTTTACTGAGGGCAAGGCCGTCAACGCCAATAAGGTTACAAAGTATCTCCAGCAAGCTCAGACGGTGCCCTTGACAATCGTGCGAGCGGGTGTCTTTTCTGGTCTCTTCGTCAATCGGTCTACGTCGTCTTCCCGAAGAGTCAAAGCCTCCCAAGTGCTTAGAACAGAAAGGTTGAGACAGAAGCGGCTCAGGTATCGAGCCAACAAAAAGGGCTAAGACTCCGGCCAAGTGGAATCTTGTCGTAACGCTTCGAAAATCGTTTAGGCGGTTTTTCGGTAATCGGCTAAATTAGCAGTCTTTTCCGCAAAAAGTCAAAATAGGTATTTTTCATTATGGACCTAATTATACAAAATTTAGATAAGATATTACTATAAATTTGTCATTAAAATTTTCTAGTTAATTAATTTTTTTTCCTTAATTAATTATTTTTAATATTATTTTAAGCTTTTGAAAATACATTTAATTAGTGATAAATACAAATTTAATTGGGTAAATTACACACTTAGAAAACATTATAAACTAAAATTTAGCGTTAATAAAATTTTATCAAGACTTTTCAAGATTTTTGTTCTATGGTTTAAAAATTTAATCAAAAATGGTTTAAAATCGGGTTTTTGTGTAAAAATTGATGTGATAGTCATTAATTGAGCTTGGGAAAGGCTTTTTGTGTAGAATTTTCCACACCATTCTCACACACACACACCCTCCTCTACCTCCAGGCCGAGCTCATTGCTGGAAACCCCATTTTCCCCTCTCTTTCTTGCTTCAAAATTGTTTCAAAAATCAACAAAAATCCACAAAAATACACAATTTTCTTCACTAATTCTAACCTAAATCCCATTCCACTTCTTCCCAAACCCTAATTTGTTTAAAAAGTGGAGAAAAGAGATGTCTTGGAGGCTAGTGCAAAATAGGAATCATCACTTGTGAGGTATAATCCTAATCTAGTGTTTAATTGTAGTTTAAGCTTGCTAGATTTTGTAGTTTAAGTGTGAAATTTGGGTTATTTGTTTGTTCATGATTTTCAAGAGAGGCGTTGATGTTCTAATTAGGGTTTGTAGCATGGTGGATTGGTTAAAGTTAGTGTTTTGGCTATCTAGTTGGTTAGAATGGTTGTTTGTGCGATGTAGCGATCGCTATACCGTTAAATCGCGATAATTGCATCGATATTTCTATGTCAATGCTTATTAGTTTTTCTAAATTTTAGGAGATGATCTAATTACAATATAAATCAAACCATGGGTTACAGCCTCACTAAAACACCAAGGCCCACACCCTCGTGTTTTTTTGGATACGACCATTTCGAGAATCTTACCGGTCATCTCTCATGAAAGTTACACCAACTAAGCTAGACTGCCCTCGGAATAGAAAGAAACTTAATTTTTAATATATAAAGTGCAGTGGCCCCATATACTTTGAATGAATCCATAAAATCCAACCAAAAAAGGATTCATGTTTTCTTGTGGTACCTCCCTAAAAGCATCCAAATCCAAACTTATATGCAACCAACCACAATATTTGCTAATAAAAAAATCCATGGAAATAGTGCAAAATCGGCGTAAATCCGACCCCCAAACAGGTCCTTAGTCAAAGTTGGTTTATTGGTCATATTTTAGTTTTCTATTTCATCCATTTCTTACCACTGTTCTACTCACTTCTCCTTTTCCAGCTCCCACAGAGGATCCCAAAGAAGGCTGATCCAGTGATCCCTTCTCCTTCCCTTCAACCATTTGGTTTTCTCTACTTGGATCTCCAAATATTTAGGTATGTTTTCATCTCCACCGCCCTCAGCTTTCGATTGCATTAGGGCCTTTGCGATATGTATGTATATATATTTCTTTTCATTGGATGTTTGTTGTCTTTGATAGCATCCTTCCAATTGTTAAATTCTTGCTTTGATGAAAGAAAGGGCGTTTCGATTGATCGCTGTGTTTCTCAATTAGTTCTGAATTCGATCCCATATGCCCATTGAAAACAAGTTATTAGGAGCTGATTATTGCATGAGTGCAAGGTGTTTGGTCGAATGCTTTAAATATTTGGGATTGCTGGGGGACAACTGATTCGAATTGGAGCTTTAGAATCAAATTAGACATTCCCTTTTCTGAGTTATTTATAGTTTTTGAAGGTTTTGATCGATGAGCAAAGTGGATGTTTGCGCTAATAAATCACTTGAAACGGTATGAATACTATACAATGTAAACTTTAGGGGTTTTTATCCTAGCAACCCTTAAGATAACTTGGGATTTTGTTATCCGATTTCAAACTGTGCGATTGTTGAAATATATTGTTTGGTTAGAATTCTCAATGGAAGCTTGCTGTGTGTGGTGTGGGTCTTTTGACCAAAATTCCTGGAACCGCCCCTACTAACACACCTGCAAGCTGCGCTCCTTTTTTTTGGGGGGCTCCGGCATAGGCTTTTGCACAATGTTATGTGTTTTAATCCGCTATTTAAATGCATACTCTATAAGATTTGAACTTGGGTTATTTTGATGCCATCCTAAAGTCCTTGTCACCGCACCAAAACAATGAAGTTATGATGGGGGTTGAGGGATATATTTTTATGTTATCATAGGCATAGATGATTTGGTATGTTTTGATCCTTCATTGCATAATGTATAGCTGCATACAGTGCTAATGGGCTTTCAAGGTATTATGACTGAGGCCCCTCTTGCTCACAGTTGACCCAAATCCGGCAAAAAAAAAATCATAGAGGTTTGATGTTTGGCTGACAACAAGTTGAAAATACTTGGTTGATTCTTTTGGGTATTTCTCATCCTTGATATGAACTTATTTGCATGGGAAGATCATTGATTTCATGTGTTGTTTGTATTATGATGGCGACGACGGTTTTGAATCTTTAGGCACCCATGAAATTGAACTAGAAATATCAAAGACATTCTCGCCTTTTAGACAAAGACCACAAAAGTATTTCAGTTACTTGGATCAGTGTATATTGGTGCTCTCCACTTGCATGATTTTCTCTATAGATCAAGCACATATGTGCTACAACATAGCTCTTTACTTTGCCTACTTTATTAATAATTGATCTAGAGGAGAGACCCTAATAACTGTGAAAGCGTGTTTTTTGTGTGGCATTTAAATTAAAGACGCGGGTAAAACATATTATCATCATAGCTGTCCAAGATGCAAAATGTCATCTAATGGACTGAAGAGCATACTGTAGGAGATGGACTATTGGGATGTAAGCAATTACGGGAAATCATTAATTTTCCAATTCAGAACGCATCATATGCTGTAGATATATTAATCTTTCGATTTGTTTTCCTTCCTTACTGAGCTCGTTAATATCAGCGAGGACGCTTAATCTCCTTGATAATTCTTTTTTGTTCATAATGTGATATGAATTATATTGTTTGTTTCTGCAAGATATCCATGCCATGTGGGTACAACGATACTAGAAAAAGGAAGGAAACTTTTTAAAGGAAGGCAAGAAACCGTCGCCAACAAGGTTCCAAAGCAAGTACAGCGTGTAGCGAAATTTCATAATTGATTGTTTTTACATCGGGAGAATAGAAAGGAGTTCACATAAGGATATCATACTTTGCTGCCTTCATGCCTAGCTCGTTGGACTTGCAGGCATTTATAATTCGTGCTCGAGTCCTGAAGCTCTACAGGCAAGCTCTACGGCATGCTCGCAGGGCCCCAACTCATGCAAGAGGTGCAATTCTCGAGTCTAATTTTTAAATTAACCATGACCATTAAAAGTAATGAGATTTACATGAAATAACTTACTTTTATTCTTCATTAACAACATTAGACCGATTTCTTAAGGGCAAAAGAACTAATGTGTCAGGACTCCTCTCTCTTCTGTGTATGAACCTGAAATGAGCCCCATACGAGACATTGTTTTGCCCTTGGATAGTTCAGTTCAAGGTTCCATATTTAAGCTGAAAGTTATAAAAATCTTAAATGTTTGATGACGATGTAAACATACTTTGATTAATAGTGTTCTATGTAATTTGATATAGGTTTAAGGGCAAAACTGTTATCGTTTGAAGCCATATTGATTTATTGGGAATGGTTTTCATTGGGCATTCTGGTTTTATGCAACAACAACAAAGCCGTTATCTCAAATGAATCCTTATTCTGTTTTCATCATTTTCCACCAAGCCAATCATTATCCTCGTATGCCTACTCTTGATCTTTATCAAATATCAAATATTTTCATCATCACTCCCATTAACCGGCGTAATCACCATAGGCCTTTACCTTATTCTTATTTCTTACCCGCAGCCATGATTAACTTCTTACAAGTGCTATGATATCACATCCTATCGTTTTTAGCATATAGCCATTCATCCATTATAAGCTTCTCATTCTGCCTAGTTGAATTCACAAGCATACTGTTTATAAGTTGTCTAGCATTCTGTTAGAACATAGCTGGTTGTATTGTCCTGTGATAAAATTTTCTCTCCAACTTCATGTTCATGGGTGTTCTACAAACTACAACAAATCACTTCTCTGCCTTAACAATCAGTTTTGAAACCTCCCTCTTAATAAATTACTCTCACTCGAAGCTGCGGAAAATGATCATTTCCTCGGTATCCTATATAGTATTCATGGGTCTCCATGAAGTATAAAAATTGCTTTTTTTTAGCTTCTTCCTGCAATTTTTTTTCCTCTTGAAGTTCATTTTTGTAGCATCTGCAGAGTTCAGATATTAGGGGACAGTTACTTTTTAATTTACATTTTCAATTTATTATTTCGAATTATTTTGGAGAGTTCTTTGGTAATCATCGGTTGCGTCGTTTGATGCAGATGACCTGAGACATACAATGAGGCAGGAGATGGAAAAGAATCGGGACTGTAACGACAAGCAGAAAATCCGCTTCTTGATAAGTGAAGGATTGCAGAGATTGAAAGAACTTGATGAAATGCTTGATATGCAAGGGTTTTAGTTTAACGCTTTTAAGTGATGGGGTGCTTCTGGCTGCCATTATTGTAGCATTGTAACTTTAATATCAATAACTCCAAGATATATGTTGGTATTCTCAAAATATGTGCAACTGAAGATTTGTGTTGGTATTCTTTAAATTGAAATTTTTGGGGAATAATTCAAAGATGTAGAGTATTTCTGCATTTCCTTGGCCAAATGATTTCCTGAACTGCTTAATCTTGTTCATTCAATCGTGATTCTAAAGTTTTTTTTATTAAAAAAAAAGCTTATATCATGTGTAAATGTTTTGCATGCCAGATATAAACCTTAGCCTGATTATACTTGAACATGGAAATTCAAGGAAAAGCTTGTCATACCTGTACCTAATAAAACATTATGTTTGATTTTCATTCCCATTTAAGTGCATGTTTTGTAGCAAAGCTTGCTTAAATACCAATTATTATTGTATTTCTATTTTCTCAATCAAGATCTCGTCATAAGAAAGCGTGTCTAGTTTTGATGGAGAAATGGCCTTCTCCATCAAAACAGGATTTTTACGATCCAAAACAAGCTTAGTTAAAAACAGGATTTTTTTGATCCAAAAGCCCCCCAAAAATGGCGTTCTCCTCCTCTTCCCTCTCCCGCTCCAAACCCTACCGAAATCTCGCCGTCGCAATCCGATCCCGATCGCGATCTCGATCTCTACACGAAGGCCCCGACACCATCGACGAGCTCCTCGATCGCCACCTCGTCAAAACCCCCAAAAACTCCAAAGCCGACGGCGACGATCTCGCCACTCGCCAGAGGCTGACGAGCACGCGGCGTGAGGCCCTCAGCCTCTACCGCGACATCATCCGCGCCTCCCGCTTCTTCACGTGGCCGGACCCCCGCGGCGTCCCGTGGCGGGACGTGCTGCGGGAGAACGCGAGGAAGGAGTTCGAGGAGGCGAGATTCGAGCGCGACCCCGAGGTCGTCACCAGGCTGCTCATCGGCGGCCGAGACGCCGTGCAGGCCGCCCTCGACAAGCTGGTGGAGACCCACAGGAAGAAGATGACGGATCGGGATCAGGATCGAGATGGAGATCGAACGAGATGAGAAATTTTATTGAGTAAGACTGTTTACACCCTTAAAATAAGTGGCTTTTGTTTATCTGTCGATGATATTATATGTTTAAGAAAGAACTGAAATCCAGTGCCCTAATTTAGGGATTTGAGTGCCAAATTATTTTCCTCTTCGATGCAAAAATACTAGGAAAAGCTACTTACTAAGTAATGTATATGAAATCCGAGACGAGAGAGCGTTCCTTGTTTGACTATGCATTGTTTCCCAAATGAGTGCAATCGGGCAAGAAAAGAATCCTGGATAACTAAGAACTGTGTAAAGCTTGTATTAGAAACTAGAATTGAAAGCTGAGAATGCGATCTTCAAGGTTGTTTGTTTGCTGTTAGAAGGGGTGCTAGATTTAATTAGTGATTTGATTAGGATTTTTTGGATTATGTCAAACCATCCTACATATGTCTGGAATATTGATGTCGAAGAAGTTTAGAATTTCTAGATGCACTAATCAACGCTTTCAGCTTGAAAGCTCTAAAGAGTGGGCTTTCAGCTTCTATACATGCACAGGGTCCAGGGCTCAGAATACTTGTTCGAAGTATCTAGTAATCAGTAAATTATATCAAAATTTTAGAAAGAGAGTTCCTTGTACATGAACTCACGGATTTGCCTATTTCAAATGGATGCTTGGGCGAGAATCCTTGATACGTAATGAACATGCGAATTACTTAAACTGAGCCTAAACCTGACTATGGTTTCTAAAAGAGGCGGGAATCTGAATTTCAAAGAAAAAATGCAAAAGCTAATAAACAGGTCAGATTGCTGGTAAGATGATCTAGTGTACAGGTTGAGGTCAACTTTTCCCCTTGCAGAAGGGTGGGATACATGAAATTCATGTTCAGCTACACCATATTTTTCTCATTCCATGGCCGCTGCTTGAAGTGCATAGGCAGTTAGTTAGCCATGGAAAATCTTGATTACATAAAAACATTACACTATAAGAATCTCTCGTTTTTAGCTTAGATTGGCAAGCTCACCGAACGTCGTTATCATTAATCACATATGAGTAGATTTAGATATGCCAAAAAAAGAGATGCAAGCTTCTATGATGTCAGGATCATAACAGTCTACCGTTCATGCTTATAATGTATATGCATGCATTTCGTTTGTTTGCACATTCTCATATATACATACAATTTTGTTGATATGGTTCAAGCAAATGCTCTCAAGTTTACCACTGCCCTAAATATTGATCTGTTTATGCCTATTCCTTCTGTACTTCATAGAGTTCAAAGTAGCAACTGTACAACAGTAACAACACTAGCCACACTGGCTATCAAGCATGATCTGCATCATTGTTAAATTGTGGTATTAATTATGTTTTCTACCCTTTTCTTGTGACTGGAATATTATTATAAACTTCGGGTAGAATGTTTCTCCACATCTTCACAATTTGACAGTGGAGCCACCATACTTGTGTAAGTGCAGAAAAAATATTGATTCCTTGATTTTGTTTTTCCAGCATAGGTAAAATCCTGGGGGATACATAAAAGTAATAAATGAGTAAATAGACACTCTATTTTCTTTATTTATCACGCTGAAGATAACAACCAGATCATTAGATAAGAATCCGAAGATGAAGAGAGAAACAAAACATCACTGTAGTGGAAACAAGTAGTTTGACGGTACGCATTACATGATTTCCAAGATTATTACTATTCTTTTTTGGATAAATGAAATGGATTGCCTTTTGTCATTCCATATTGTTCTTCTTGTAGCTAATATTCTTTTGGCTATTTCAAAGTAATCTTTTAATGCTATAGCCTGCACATATTTCTGTGGCTTGCCCTTAACAGTTGTGCATATGTCTGAATTGCTTCTTAATGAAAATTGGCATCTGCAGCATGTTAACTCTCCTTCTCTATCCTATTAGTGGGAAGGCAGTGAGCGCTAACGATCACTACTTTTCGATTCATCATGAAACAATGGTTCGATTAATCTTCTTGTTTTAACTGAATTTCTCATATCAAGGTCTGGAAAAATCATGGAATCGTCTAATTTTTGGCATGCTTCTCATTAACTTCCATGATAGGTGATTTTGGTGTATTCCCCTCCCTCTTGGTGCTGTTTTTGTTATGGATATCTGCAAATGCTGCTCTTGGCCCATGCTGGCGAAATGGTCCTGCATACCCTCACTGACGTCACGTATGTGACATGTCTAAAGTGATGATAATTATGTTGTGCCTTTTTCTCTAAAAGATGGTTTAGTCATGCTCTTTGTAAGCGAAACCTTACTACGGCTAGCTTCCCAACACTGGATTGGGGCAACAACAGTATTTGTTATAGTATATGCAAATAACATGCTCGAATTGTCTGTTTAAGGTGTTTGTTCTCTGTTCGATATATATTTTATTGTTTTGTCAACAATCATGAGCGACAATAGGACCTTGCTGAAGTACACTGAGGTATTGAGAATGCTTAGCTTTGTAAAAGGTTAGGATAAATGGTAGAGCTGCAATGCATGCCCGTCCCAATAATGTTACTTTGATGTTCTATTTAATATCAACCTCTCGGTAATCTACTACTAATATATCTAATTCTTTGCTGTTTTCTTTGCTTCCTCATAAAGTTGGTAGTTGCTTTTCTTGATTTGTATGTTAGGATAGCCATATATGCGACTCAAATATTCTATTACTATATTATATAGCATATGAGAGTAATATTTGTGGTGGGTATTCTCATACAGTTTTGAATGGTTATCCACGTCTAGTTATGAGTGGTTACCATGGAACCACCAGGTAGTTTTGAAAACTACCATAATTCTCTTGATAGAAGGGGTTATATAAAGAGAGTTCTTGCCTACACAATGAACAAGAGAAGATACAAATACGACGTGTGAAATAAAGATATTGTGTCTCTCCCATCGGGATACTCTACGGTATTGGAGTAGGTAAGAAAGATTAATGGGTCTTAATTATTCTTATTACATATGGTTCAAGGTAAGTTTCTCGTATGGCATGTACATGAGATGATCAAGTCGTTAATCATGCTGTATAGATTAAAAATGGATTTATCTATTTGTTACAATTGGTATCAGAGCTATGGTTTTCCATGGTTAATGATCATGACTTTTATTCATGATTGATATAGAAATGGAAAATTAAACAACAACCCAAACAATTAACATGGATCGTTTTTTCTTGTTAAGCCTATGTGATAATGTTGGTTTGAAACTTGTATATATTATTAGCAAGAAAAAAATAGCTCTATTCCTTGATTGTTGGTGTCAACCATTTTCTTGAGAGATTAGCGTTCTAAATCCTTGCATAATATTTTTTATGCTCTACTTTATTTGAGACTGGTTTTTTATGCTTTACTCATGATGAGACTAGCCTATAATTAATTCATTAAGTTTGGATATTCCATCATCGTTCATTGATCTTTATGTATATTCAAATTTGTTTGGATATTCCATCATCGTTCATTTTCTTGATCAATGTTGAGTTGTGGTTTAAAACATTTTATGAATTAGAGGTAAAGTTGATTTATTTTTATAGATAAAATCTATTACTTGGTCAATTTTCGGATCTAAATTATTTAGGCAAATTTCTGGCTGTTTTGCAAATATTTAGATTTTCTCTGCAAATTTTTGAACCGTTTTGTAATTATTCAGAATTTTTTCTCAAATTACAGAATGTAATTTTCGTAATTATTTGGATCTATTTGCAAAAAAATCTGAATAGAAACTGAATTCAGGACTTACTGCAAATGTTGCAGTAAATTTCAGTATTTACAAATTAGTCTAGAATATTCATTTTGCAAATTTCAAGGGTTGTTTTGTAACAGCCTAAATTCATTATACATGATTATTGTTTTATGGATATTTTTAGTAGTTCTTTCATAGAAGTTTGAGTGAAAATAATTCATATAACATGCTTATTATGTTATTATCATATTAGAGTTATCCTATATGAATATTATATGGATTATACATGATATTTAGTGAATTTTATGAATTGCAAATTATATAAAGTTACCCATACATTATGTATATCTTAAAGTAACAATATCTTTTGATATACTTATTCGTTTTTGATGATCCAACATTCGTTGGAAATCATTTCTTATGCTAAATACATATTGTCGATTTATACTATCATGTACCAAGTATAAATATCGTGTTTATGGACATGTGTTGTTTTATCATATATATTTAAAATGATGGATTAAAGTTTAGATGCCGTTCACAACTAAATTATCTTATGAGTTAGGAGTGCCACAACATTCTAATTCATGTGATATTAGTATATTATGGTTTTCTTCACATATAATTATTTTTGTATTTACATGACATCAAATATTGCAATTATTTTCATATAGATAATTACTTGGCCTCACAGGGAAGTGATTATTTGTGTGATTCAATTGGAATAAAATTACTTAAAGAAATATTAGAATAGATATTTCTTATGCCCACAGGAAAAGAAATTGTCTATCTGATATTACATTAATAATTTTATTATGTATTTTTTCGATTTATTTTAATTGGATTAAGATGGCTTAAAGAACGTTAGATTAGAGATTTCTTATGCCCACAGGAAAAGAGATTTCTATTTTGGTACTAAATTGCTAATCTTAATATATTGTAATTAGTAGATTCATGTATTTAGCAAACTGTATCTACAGGAAGGTTGAATTTACTAATAAAAGTAGAAATTGGTCTATTTTAATACACTTAGGATATCATAGCAATGATGCGTATATTTACTTGATTATAAAATTATTCTTATTTGTGATCCTTGCATATGTATCCAATGATAAAATTTAAGAATTTTTGAGTTCAGTGGGAGTAAATTTTCTCGTACGTAAAGTTTGAGAAATTATTTTACCTTTTTAAGGACATAAATGATAAAGATAAAGAGGATGACTCCCGTTATTAACTAGTAAAATTTAGTTTGTCCAAAATATGGATATTTGGATAGGACATTGGAAATTAAGATATTCTTAATCATAAGAAAAAATTAAATGAGGTTATAAAAGATTTAATTATAACGACTCATGATTAAGAATGTACGTTTAAAGGTATATATGGAATACATTTATATATTGCTATGATGTTTTCACAAGTGTTATGGTTGAGAAATTTATCATAAGGTTTAAAGAGATTGACATATATTAAAGGCTTTATCATTTATTATGACAAATCTTAGTTTGCTAATAACAGTATATAAAAAGTCGATTAAAAGCATATCGACATAAGATTATAGAGCACGTTTGGTGTTTAGCACTTAAAGATAGAGTCCATAATTATTGACCCATTGCCTAAAGTATTATGTGTCATTCTATTTACGGGTCATGCAAGAAATATGAGACTCATAAGGATTCAAGTGTTGTGTGCTATTTTCCTAAAATCTATATATAGTTTTATGTCTAGACATTTGGATGTTAGTGATATTATACATGACTAATAAAGTGTGCAAATTATTTTTAGGTCATATGATTTTTTGCCTTTGAAGCAATTTAAAGTTGAACTCTGAATAATTATAATAATTATTCGTAAGGCTATTTGTATATGCATATGAAATTTCTTAAAAATAAATTAATTGCTCATTAAAGTGTAACTATTTAATTGGCCATAAAGTATAGTTACAAAGATATTATATGATATTTTGAATCAAGTGGGAGAATATTAGAATAATCATATATGCGACTCAAATATCCTATTACTATATTATATAGCATATGAGAGTAATATTTGTGGTGGTTATTTTCATAAAGTTTTAAATGGTTATCCACGTTTAGATATGGGTGGTTACCATGAAACCACCGGGTAGTTTTGAAAACTACCATAACTTTCTAGATGGAAGAAGTTATATAAAGAGAGTTCTTGTTTACACAATGAACAAGAGAAGACATAAATGCGACTTGTGAAATAAAGATATTGTGTCATCCTCCCATCGGGATACTTTACGGTATTGGAGTAGGGAAGAAAGATCAACGGATCTTAGTTATTCTTATTCTATAACACATGATTCAAGGTAAGTTTCTCGTATGGCCTGTGCGTGAGATGATCCGGCCGTTAATCACGCCATACAGATTAAGAATAGATTTATCAATTTCTTACATTGTAAAGCTTCATTAACGGATCAATAGCACCTTTCGTAGCTTCCTCATAAATTTCTTTACTGCTACACGGAATCATATGCTGTTTTCCTACATACATAGTACCTTGCTTAGTGTTCTTGTGAAATTAGTATAATTTCATGATAACTTCTTAATGCAATGTGACCTGATAAAACCACTCCACAAGTGATGCTGTTTGATTACTCACTTGTTCTTGCCCATCCATGGTAAGCCATGTACATCCAGGAGCAGAGAGAGAATTATTTTTTCTTGGAGAGGCCAAGCATATTGAAGAAAAGGTATTATCTATGACAAAGAATATGCATGCCACTGAAAACATAGTACCATTTTATTGAAGCCATAGCATAATATTATATTCATCTTCTTATACATTTTACAAATAATGCAAAAGCTAACAAGTCACGTTCAAATATATACCAAAGAAGTCATCTTTTGTAATTCCGAGCTTTACGAAAACATAAAGGTCCTTTTGTCTACTAATATGGTCTCATCAGTCTCCACAACAAACTCAAATGGACCCATCTTATCAGGTTTAGCCAACTTCTGAACTTTGTATAGCTGCATATAGTACAAGATTGCAAGGTGATCAAGCCTGTTATTAGATCTGTTACTTGGTTTTTGTCCATTTTCCATTTTGATAAGCTCATATTACATATAGCTGTATACATTCTGAAAGATATATTTGTGTCTATAATGTATGTTTTTCTTTTTTCGCGTCAAAAATAAACATCACCAGTAATCGCCGCAAGAGCAGAACCCATCTCTGAAATGATGATAGATACTTGAATCCCCCACAACGATCTCCCTCTTAGTGAACCTCGAGATTGATTTAATGGCATTGTGGCAAGAAACACATATTCTGACATTCTTCTTGACGAGAACTGGGGCCCCCACTGTCGATGAGATCAAACCAAAAGTAATTGCTAGCCTTACACTGTGCCTACTAGCTGAGTTTTCTGTAACTTCTCCTATTTGCGTCGATAAAATTCTTAGTACCTGGTAGATTGTTATGCATTCTTTGTGAAATCTGTCTCCATTCACAAAACTGCTCGTCTTACTATTTAGTTCGACTACGCTCTTACCCGTTGTCTGCACTAATCCTTTTTCATTCATAAGACTTCTCATTCGCTCAACATCTTCCCATCTTTCGGCATCAGCATACATATTAGCGAGAAGTACATAGCAACCGGTATTATCATGATCCAAAGCGAAAATATGTTCTGCTGCAAACTCTGCCACTTGTGCATCGTTATTGTTTTTGCTTGCAGTTAACAAGGCTCCCCATATTCTTGCCGTTGGTGCTAAAGGCATGCTCTCAATGAAATCTATTGCCTTTTGAAGATCTCCAGAACGGCCTAAGAGATCAACCATGCAGCCATAATGCTCGATTTGAGGTACAATTCCATACTCCTGTTGCATTGAATTAAAATGCAGCCAACCTTCATCTACGAGTCCGGATACACTACAAGCAGATAACACAGACACAAAGGTAATTTCATCCGGTTCGAAACCAGCTTCTTTCATTTTCGAAAACAACTGGAGTGCATTGTTTCCTAGTCCATGAATCCCACACCCCATGACAATTGCATTCCACGACGCGATATCCTTATACAGCATTTTCTCGAAAACAGTTTTGGAGGCCTGTAGGTCTCCACTTCTTGCATACATGCTTATGATCGAGTTTTGTACAAATTTGTTCATTCCGTAACCTAATTTTGTTGCATAACCATGCATCTGCTTTCCATTTCGCAGGGATTTTAGTTCGGAATAGGCAGATACGATGCTTGAGATGGTAAAATCGTCGGGCTCCAGATTTTCGCTTTCTAGTAGTTTCATAAAAAGTTTCAAGGCTTTTAAACTCTGTCCATTTTGCACGTAGGCAGTGATCATAGTGTTCCATGATACCAAGCTAGTTTCAGACATTTGATTGAATATTGACTCGGCTAATCTTAATTCTCCACATTTCGCATACACATCGAGCAGTGCAGTTTCAAGAACCAGGTGCGGGATCATTCCTTTTCTAATTGCCGCTCCATGAATTGTTTTTCCGTATAAATTGTTCCTTAGTTGTGCACATGCCGGGAGCAAATTCACCATGGTGATGATGCCTGGATCTATACTATATACATGCATCGCTTTGAAGCAAGAAACTGCTTCATCAGGTTGATCATTTAGTGAATATCCTAATATCATCACATTCCAAACTACAACATTTATCTCCATCATTTTATTGAACAAGCTCACGGCGTAATCCATTTTGCCACATTTGCAATACATATCGAGAAGCGAGACCCCGACTTTGATATCTGATCTGATCCCTTGCCTTAATATTTGACAATGGATCTCTTTTCCAGATTCCAACAACATTATCGAAGAACAAGCTTCAAGTACGCTCATTATAGTTAACTTATCTGGTCGAAACTCTTCTTGCATTTTCTTGAAACATGACAGGGCGCTCCCTTCTTCTCCGTTAGAGACGAAGGCATCAATCATCGAATTCCAAGAAACAACATCTTTAATTCTCATTTCACTAAACACCCGTTCGGCCGAATCGATCAATCCCATTTTCGAATACATTGCAATGAGAGAATTGCATATGTAAACATCCGAATCCAATCCGATCTTAAACAACTTCCCGTGTATCTTCAACCCCTCATCCAGCAACAACAATGCAATGCAAGATTTGATGACAGATGGAAATGTAAAGAAATCTACGCGAATTCTTGCAGCCTGCATTTGGCGATAGAAATCGATAGCTTCTTTGAAAAGCTCGCAGTCTGTGTAGCCTCGGATCATGGTGTTCCAAATGAAGGTATCAGGTTTCTTTGTAGCGCGAAAGAGTGTGAGGGCTTCATTCATTTGCCCGGATTGTGTCAACGAGGAGAGCTTGCGGGCGATAACGGAGTTGCGTAATTTCGATGGTGGTTGTTTTGTTTTGAGATTAGTGGAGCTTGAAATGGATGTTTGTGATGATGGGGTGTTGCTGAAGCTGTTGATGACGGCTGCTGCCATTTTTACTCTCTCAAAGTGAAGAGAAGAGAAGAGAAGAGGAGAGGGGTGAGAGGAGAATGTGATTGTGTGAGTGGAAAGGGGGGGAAGCAAAGGATAAGGCTAAGAATGATATCTTCATTTCTTCATTACTGGGCATTCAAAAAGGGGGGCCACCAAATTCTGCAGGTATTGTATTTTTCTCCCTTTTTAGCTTTCTCCTTGTTTTGCTTTATTTATTGGAAATATTGTGTGAGTTTTGTTTACTTTGGTATTTAACTCAGCAATTTGATTTTTCGGTAGTGTTTTGAAATGTTTGGAATATGAGGGGTAGTTAGATATACAACATGCATCCAATTGATGCACAATATTACAAAATACATGTAGTTTATTACATCTTCCATTTTACATCAAACCATAATTCAAGTGATATGAAGTATGTACAATCTTGATAATATCATCCACTATAAACTAGGACAAGCCACATGGATATTTTTCTTTCTTTTTTCTTATACGTAATTCCGCCGGTCTCTCTAATAGACAAACAGGTTTACCGGTTGACTGCTTTTCTTTGAGAAAACCCTTTCTTTGAGAAAACCCCAACAGAAGTGGACATAGAGTGGGAAGAGACATGATAACAAGAGCAAGCCTTACGTGGAGTGTATATATATGTGGGCCCTTTTGGTGCTGCATCATCGTCGTCATCATCATCCACCATGGATTTAGTGGCTGGTTGGTTCAAATAAGCATATTTGCTTTTAGCCCACCTGCCATCACCAACAACAAAACATAGCAATTTGATTAAAATATAACATAGCTGGTTAGAGACTTTCAATCAGTGGAGTCATCATAAATATTAAACAGCTATTAGATTAGACCCCACACTCATATTATTAAACAAAAGAGGTGATATAAGATTCTAATTATATATAAGATTCTTTTGTTAGAGGAATCTTATGAATTATGAGCGGCCATTAGTTTGCAAGAAACCTTGTTCTTAATCCCTGTTAAATGAAACAGACAAATGGTGGGGGTCCATTTTGTAGGCATTTGCAACCTTCTTGTGAACTCGATTAAGTACCATATTCTTTTTGTATAATATAAGTGAAAAAAAGAAAAGAAAAAGCAAGTGGTATGTAAGCCTTCAATCCTTGCTCCCCACAAGCATTTCTTTGTTGTCTTCATCCTCTAGTGGTTCCTCGAATCGCTTGTAATCTTCTTCCTACTCAATTTGAATATTAGATTCATAAAGATGATGCAATTAACTATGGAGTGCGGATCCGTTTTAAGGCGGGGGTCATGGTTTTCAAATTCATAAATTTTTTCTTATGGCGTCCTACAAACGGTCCGTTTTGTTCAAGTTGTTCTACACGTTTTAGATAATCCGAAGTATTTTGCATGTGTAAAACTTGGTTTTAAAAGTTCAAAACCGTATGGCTGGAATAAATCCACATGCTTCTACACATGCAAATCTCTTCCGATCGATGCGATCTTTCATCCATGCATATCTAAGGCGTGTGTAACAATTTGAACGGAGCGGACCATTTATAGGACGCCACACAAAAAAAGTTCATGAATATGAAAAACACGAACCCGTCCTAATGGATCCACACTAATTCTGTGCCACAAGAATATCCGGTAGGCCGGCACGAAGATCTAGATTATATAGGACACCAATTTGAAAGGATGGAATCATGCTACACATACAAAAAATGTTGAGAGAGATTTATGCAATTTAACCTTAACCCATGATTAGCTTGTGTTCAATCAATTGAAG
Source organism: Agapanthus africanus (assembly GCA_030015575.1). Taxonomy (NCBI): domain Eukaryota; kingdom Viridiplantae; phylum Streptophyta; class Magnoliopsida; order Asparagales; family Amaryllidaceae; genus Agapanthus; species Agapanthus africanus. The sequence continues at coordinate 940,177,974 of CM057338.1, read as the reverse complement.
CTAAAGCTACACAAGCACACTTACAGAGAGAGTTTGAGCCTTGATCCTGGCTGCAGCTTTAAGAGCAGCAAGCAGATGATCTTCCTCTATCATATTCATCCTCCTCCAGAACCTGTCGATCTCGTCCCTCGTCACACTCTTTACGTTCTTTCTTTGCGGCGGCAGCAGCGAACTCTTTGCAGACTCCATTTGTTTTCTAAACTTCTCTCCTGATCTCTTCATCTTCATTAAAATTCTCAAAGCTTGTGATCTCTTAACCTAACTTTGTGAGATGAGGTACAAAAGAGCAAGACTTCCTTGTTTGGTCTTTGGCTTTGCTTCTTAATTGTCTTCTCATTTTCAAGTAGAGTATATAGAATAGAATAGAAAGTGTCTATTGTTTGTATTATTTTCACTCTTGCTCTTCTGTTTGTTCTCGTATCACTCTCAGGATGGCCCACTACAAGGTAGTGGAACAGGGCCAGCTTTCACTTTTTACTCTTATCATAATTACCAAACATTTTTCTTCCATCGAGTTCTACTTTAGCTAGCTAGGTTTTGTTTTAAAGGTCATAGATTGGTGGAGCTCTTCCATCTCATCAATCACACACTTTTCTTATCAAAGTCTTGATGGGACAATTGGCAGGGGACAAAGCCACGTAGAAAAAGAATTTTCCTTCTTCCATTGTCGCATCAGCATAATCATACAGAAAAATTTTTCTCCTCAAACTAGAGGTCACCGTTTCTATTCCTAAAAGATCCGCTTCCGGAATGAAAACAATCATTTTCCCGTCAAAATGAGAATGTTTATAAAGCAAATCTTTTTAGTTAGTATGGAATTCCTAACCGAAAAGTATGGAGGAGAGAAGGGCTATTCTAAATGACCTAATTGACCCATCTTCTAAAGATAAAAGTAAAGTAAAAAAGAATAAAATAATGGTATATATATATTTTTATTATAATAAATATGTGTAAAAAATAACAATAAAAAGCGATAAGAATGTTTGTCCAAAGGCAGTCCTATGCCAAACTGAAGATTAGACAACATCAATGCAAAAGCAAGCAAGTCGCAATATTTTTAGAGTTAAACCTTTGGCGCCCACAAAATAAATACTAGGAAGCAAACAAGTGACATAAAACTATAAAAATGTAGTAGGCTTAGTAATAATCACATTAGCTTAATCTAAGAAACATAAAAATATTATAAAATGTGAGAAGTGGTAATAATTAGCTTAGCTTAATCTGAGAAGCCTTGTCTTTTCTTGTCTAGATAAACTCAGACAGTGTATTAATCCACTTGAGATATTTATTATAATGAAATTCGGAGGATGTAATTTTATATTTTGGCACGTCATTGCAAATTGAGACTCCTTTTTGCTAATCCTCAGTAAAATGTGTATCCGGTGGTATTTGAATCTGCATTGATCCATGGATATGTTTGGTTGCTTGTAGGTAGAAAAACAATGCATTTTATAACTATATGCAGATCTGATAACTGCAGTTGGAATGTCATTATTTTGTTAGACATGTAGTTTTAACATAATGTTCTACAAAATATGTCTAATTGGATATAGTTGAAACACATTGCTTGCTCATCTATTTTTTGTACCCTAATTATCTTTAATTTGAGCGTTTATCCAACTACATATTTGCTTACAGTAGATCAACTACGTGCTGAAACAACAATTGTTTGAAATCAAATATCCACTTTTTATAGTTTTGTTGGGTTGGAAACAATCTGTTACAACAATATCTAACTGACCGGTTCTTTAACATCTCTGCCTCTGTTCCAAAACCTTCAATGGTCGAAACTTAGAATATAACAAGATAAATAAAATAAAATAAAATGCATTATCTTTTCTTTTCTTTTCTTTTCTTTTTCCCCACTTTGATAGCTTTTGCATACGTAAAAAAATGACAACCACAGTAATAAATTGGTCATACAAACTTTGAACACAACAATTCTTAAAATTTGGAAATTTATACCAAACAAGTTGTATTGATGATATTTGAAAGCTTTAAATAAAGTTGCTACCTAATTTTATCGAATCATTCGGCACCCCACTGAAATTCAAAACAATCATAGCAGTTCACCTCAATTTGTTTTCTCACCTACCATCCTATACACAAGCTGTATTTTTTCTCTAAATAATCCTAACCCTTCCTACATTAATACAGTGTTTTATTTTGTTATAACACAAGATTCTGGTGAACAATCCCAAGCGGAAGATAGTTGGTCAGGCCATGTAAATTACGGTAGCAAGTCCAAGCCAACGTTATCATACGGGACACGCTTTATGACTCAAATTACTCGCATATGAAACTGAAGCCATAGTTTGGCTGAAATATACGGTTAATTTTAAATAGACTAAATTTCATAAAAGTATTTTAAAATTTCTGATGAATACTTTGAACTTTTTTCCCTACTAGAAATTTCTGATGAAATCGTGCGAGGTCAAAATAATTCAAGATATTTCTGGAAAAATTGTAACATATATTCATTTTGTCAAGAAGAAGTTAATTAATACCCATTTTTAATAACTTAGAAAATTAACATTAGTTCCATCTTAAGAAATCCATTTTATTATTATTTTTTTGAAAGTACTCCATGAAATTTTAAACATTGATATTTTTTATTTGAAGGACCATTTGATAATTATTTAAATAATGAACCCCAAGCACCAAATTTAAAGCAACCACAATCTATATAAGCAAATGTAAAGAGCGTTTTATCCGGTAAACATAATTTATTCTATTATTCTTGAATTTTTTATTAAAAAACAAATTGTATGAAGATATAAAAAACACTATTGGTTCTCTTGAACAAAATAAAATCACCAGAATTTTATTTCTAAATCAATACTAAATCATTGTTTGCCGTAGAATTGAAGTATAAATTAAGGAAATAAAATATAACAAAAAAAATTTGAAAACAAAATAATTAAAAAAAAATCCACGCATTTGTTTTTTGGCCTCGCATGGACCATTTGGAAATGGACGGGAAAAAGAACAAAATGAGAAGGTAAGGACAAAAAGGGAAAGGAGAAAAATAGTGTTTCGAGGAAAGATTTTTGTTTGCAAAACATTCTTTTGAATGACCCAACTTTATAGTAGTACTAGCGTGATTGCCACGCATATCGTGTGGGATCAAAAAGTTGTTTCTGTTTTTTTAATTAATTGATAAAACAAAAAGAAAAATGATGCATGTTCGAAGTTTATGTAAACCATATGCAATTTGCTAATTTTATGATACTACTGTATAATTTATATATTTTAAAGTCGTCAATTGCTGTGAAATGTTAATTTTCTTTTATTATGTTATGCTTTAAAGTTTATAATACTTTTTAATCTAATTTTTTATTTAAGAATAAAGGAAAATAACGATAAGAACTTTATAAATAAAAGATTCGACATTTAACAAAAAAAATTGTTAGAACTCTGTCCAAAAATCTTATACAGTAAACAACAATAAATTTATTACCCCTAAATTAGATCTCAATTAAGAAGATGCAGTAAAATATTATTATTTTGAAAGCTATTAAAATAGTGAAAGTTCAAAAAGTTTTCACAAAGTCTTCTTCTATAACAAATCACAAAACTAATTTATGTATGTATTTTTTTTAAGAGAAATGATGATTTTCAACTTTTATTCCCTAAAATACCATGACTTTCAGCGTCTTTAAGCATATATGCCATCTATTTTGATCATAATAAAAAAATATAAATATATCTATACTGTTTTGGCAGTAAAATATTTGAAAATTATAAAACAACGAAATTAAATAAATTTAATGTCGTAATGTTTAGAGCATGAAGTTCAAAATGGACGAAGACGGTCATTCCAAAAGTTGGTAAACAGTTATGTTTCCTATGAAGTTGCTTTAAAAACTTTCCCGTGCATAAATTCGCATAAATTCTGCAGACAGTTTTTTCTTATTGTTGATGTTAAAAAGCTTTTTTCATGCAGATTGAATATTCCATTAATTACAAAAATGGATAATCTTGAGATGAAACCTAAATTAAAAAATTGAAAATAAAAATTAAGACAGAATAAAAGAGAATCAAGCGGACCTAAAATATAAAAATATAAAAATATTTATAGAATGTGTAAATCTCCAGTTCCATTGTACTTCCTGTATTTAAAATTTTGGTACCAATAAATTTTCCGTTTAAATCCCAAATTAGTTTTCTAAATATTTTTCCTTTTCCCAATTTTTCTATTTTTCTTTAAACCCCACTTTTATGTGTGTGTGTACTTTAAACCTAACTCTAAATATTTTCAAACCTGCCTAGCCCCCGGCCCAAGCCCACGTACCTTTTTCCCAAACCCGACCCGACCCGTTCTTCCCTCGCCTTCTCTTCTTCTTTTTTTTCATTTCCCTCCTTTTCCCCAACTGCTGCTCCTTTCTCGCGCTCGCTCACGAGACTCGCTCATCGCCGACACCATCCCACTCCCAACTAATCTCCGAGATCTCCTCCTCCTTCTCCCCATCATCCTCAACGACCCCTTCTTCCCTCTCTTTCTCTTTCTCGTTCTCTCCTTTCCCCAACGACTTCCTTCCTCCTTTGCTCACACCTCAGATACTCGCTTGCTCACGACCCAACCGTCGATCCTAACCTTTTCCGAGATCCCCTCCTGCTCCTCCCCTATCTCGCTACGTCTTCTCCCCCCTCTCGCTATCTCTATCTCCCTTAAGATCTCTAACTCTCTCTCACGATCACTTCTTTCTCTCTCTCTCTCTCTCACTAACCTAAACCCTTCACCGTCAAGCACCGTCAGACCACCACCCACGAGCCCGCCACCACCTCGGCCACACCACCAGCATCACCATCGGACCTCGTCACCACCGAGCCTCTCACTTCATCACCATCTCCTCCACCCATCAACAACACCGACCCCCTAAGAACTTCACTGCACAACCAGTCTTCTTCCATCACCGACGAGCTCGCCGCCGGTCACCGACTCCGGCGATCACCACCATACCGACCTCTTCTAAACCGCAACCACTACGAGCACATCCCCTTCTTGCCTCCCCCTCTCGCAACACCACATCGTAGTCACCGCTTCCCTTTACCACCTAGCCGACCTGAACCCCCGCCGATTTCCTCTCATCGCCAATGGTCGCTGACAAGCTCCTTGACTCCAGCCATTGAACCGTCTGCTCCCATGCTCCTCGAGCACTCACTGCCCCTAGTCGGGAAACGTCCAGAGTCGCCGTGTCTTCACCGTTGCTGACCGTGCGCGTGGCATACTCCTGCTATTCGTCTCCACGATCGTCGCCAGGTAAGTGAAAGTTTTTCACTTGCTTATTCATGCTAAAGTATTAGTTAATCGACGTAATCACGATAAATGTTTTGTGCACATCCGTATAGTTGTATTGATAACGTGTAAACAAACTATTTCTCTGGAAAACCCTTATAGTTTAACTGTGATGAATGGAAGTCGACTCGGTCTTCTAATCCGTAACAATACCAAATAGAATTTAATTAAACGATGTTTAGTTCGAATCGAATAAATAGAGCCGCTATTTCGGTTATTACCCATAGATGTAAACCGAGTGTTCGATATGATTCATGGATGAATACTCTTTCAAAATGCCCATATATTGTGTTTAGGAAATTCCGTTACTGTTAATAATTATAGTGCAGTGACTTAGGTCTAAAATACTGAGATTATCGTCGCGTAATGTCGCTTCCAAAAGCCGACGTTGAATCTGGAATTTACCGTGCATGTTGTGCTTTAAAATCTTCATTAAATCAGATATAAATCAAAACGAGATGTTTTATGGCTCATATCAAAACAGACTCGATAAACCAGAACCCCCTGTAAATTTTATTTCGATACTGATATAACCCCACGACGAGAACTGGCTTGGAATGCGGATGTGGATTGCAGTCCAGAGCAGCATTCCATATTGACACATGACTTTAAATAAATATGTAGCGCTGTATGAAAGTGAAATTATGCGAAACCCTATACCGTTGCGAGGATAATCCTGTTAGCTAACTATAGGTGATAGTTTCGTTCGATTTTACCATCGTTTGATATTTTATTTGTATTTTAAACAGTCGAGGTGTACTGCAGTTTAATACAGGGACAGATTGTACACCCTAGCCTTAGACAGGAGATAACTCCCGGCACACAGCGGGTATTGTCGATTCGTCTGGTGCGTTGGAAACGTAATTGATAGATCTAAATTTTACTTAACTGCAGCATCGTCTAATTATGCTCCCGACATGGAGTAAAATGTGTTACGAAATGGACTTTCAGTTCAGGAACTGAATTTCCAGCGATGAATACTTAACATGAAATGACCGTAACTTACAAACCTGACACCCGATTGATCTGGAACTAATTTTGTTGGATCGCTGTTTGAGTTTACTTATAGCCTCTTTGTAGCATTTTGCCTAATTACGCTCGTACAAATTAATATGTTTTTCTGAACTCGTAATGTACATTGCGTTTCATATCGTACATGATTTGCTATGTTGCATCATTCTCGTATTTACCCGACCGTGATACCTTTAGTGATAGCGAGCATTCATAGTGATTTATAGTAAACTTTGTATTGTCGAACGTGAGTGGTATCAGATTAGTTGTGTCAAGTACGCCAGTGATAAGTGATTGATTCGTGAAAGCGAACAGTGCAGTAGAAAGTGAATAAGACCGTGATTTGGCGCATGCTTGTATACAACTAGTTCTATATATATAGTTATTGTAACCTGGGGAAATGGGGAAATCAAGGTTTAATCGAACTCGTATTTTGCGAGATACAGTGACTTAGAGGATGATCATTCGATATTATATTATATATATATATATATATATATATATATATATATATATATATATATTAGGTCGTAGGCCTAGCGGCACGACTGCAGAGTTATGTCCCGGATAATAGTGGACCGTAATCTCGGGTATGCACGAGACCCTTGCTAAACATGAGTATACTTTCCACCGATTGATTTCATTCGACTTAGCGACTGATAGGTAATGACATATATATTGCGTGGATTACTGACATGATATATACTGTACTGTTCTTATTCACTTAATATTTTTTGTTCTTATGTTACTGTATTTTGCCGTTCATTTCATGTTTAATATCATAGTACACACACCATATATATTGCTATATATATCGTCCTGATGACCTGAGTATGCATACTCAAATGACAAAGTGGACCCAGCTCAGGAGCAGGACCTGTCATTCGAGATCGCGGAGATTTAGACCGTGACATTAGCGCTATCGTCTTCTACTTGATATAAGAATATTGTTATTTTTTTGGTTAGTTATTTCTTTCATGCAAATAAATGTATCATGAACTCTGTTGTTTTAATGTAATAAAGTTGTGAGATGTGATTTTCTTTACTCTTGTGCTATGTTTATTGATTACCATGTAATACTAGAAATCGAAATGTGACTACGACGGGATTATTCCTTGACCGTAGGAGTATGGCTGGTCTAGTCATTCCTCGTATTTTTTATTTTGGGAAGCGGGGCGTGACATAGTTTTGTTGGTATCAGAGATCCAAGTTTAGAATGAAATCACAGTTCCATCGAGAGATCCCTAGACTAAGTTACACCATCAATTTATACTTTATTATATTGCATTTTCATCTCTTATAATCCTTGTTGAATCATTCCATAATACTTGCTTGAATCTGATTCCCTTGATCATCTTTCAGAGATATGGACTCCTCAGGCAACTCCTTAGGTGCCGGTCCCCTGATCGTATAGAGAAGATCCTCAACACATTGACGACCCTGACACAGGCCCAAGAAAGAAAGACCGATCTCTTAGCTGAGGGATTGAAGGCGGTGCAAGAGACCGCGATTACCGTTTTGGAGAGATCTACAGTTGTCCCTGTCGTCCCCGAGAGCGCTCTCTGTTGGGGTTGTTAGGCTCCTCTAGTAGGGTTTAAAGTGCGACGGAAGCAGTAATTTTAAAAATCTAGAGAGTTATAGCAAATCCAAACCAAGAATCAAACCAAACTGCTAAACTTGTTACTAAACTAGTAAACTAAAAAATAGAGTTTAGAGGGCTACAACCTTTGTAGCGCATTAGCCATCTCTCCTTGGACTCCGGCTAGTCTCCACGAAGCCCAGAACAAGCTTACTTGATGATCTCCTCGTCGAAGATGATCCACCTTGAGATAGCTCCGACACAAGTTTTAGCTTCAAATTGATCTCATTAAAATGAAGCAACTCACTAATTAAACTTGCTAAGAATGATTAGTAGGAGATGTAGAATAATTAGCCCACTTAATTTTTCTCTTTTCTTTTCCATTCCTCACTTGAAGAAAAATCAAGAGGAAAAAGAAGAAGTATGAAGGAGATAAGAGTAATCAATAAGATAAGCTAGAAACAAAAATGAGTCATTAAAAGAATCATCTCAAGACTTCTACAATCATGACTCATTCTCATTTCTTTCATATAATTTTTATACTCCCATCATCCATATATCAACATACATGTCTCTTTATTTATATCAAATATAAATGTTAATTTAAAGAGAAGAAAATAATTAAGTAAGTATGATATTAGTTAATATATAAATATATCATTATATAAATATACATTTAATTATTAAATTAACACTTGATTTAATAATCTGGCTATATCATATATATACCGGCTAATATCAATATACACCCGATTAAAATACGCGTATCAAATACACGTGTTTAATTGAACTCCTGCACATATCCGTATACATGCCCTACATCGTTTCACATGTGCTGGGAAATCTCTGTGCGGGACTCTAAAGACTCAATAATACGCTGGCAGTAGATTAGGATCATATTTATAGCCCATAAGCTTGTCAGCGGTACTAGTTGCACGTAACAGCTACCCAGATATTGAATGAAAGAAGATCAATGAGCAAGTTCATCTCAACCCTGAAAAGTCTATCAGTGACATTACCGTACAGTCCGGTCTTTTCGTCTAAGAGTACCGTATATCGATTCTAGGGTTTGGAATCTGTCAGACCCCAATAACTCGATAAGTCGTGCGATAGAAGATTCATAACCAACCGGAGATACAACTGATAACATTTATCAGTTTATCTCTACTGCGATGGCCATCGACTTATGGTTGTATTCATGTCATGTACAGCGCGACATCAACTCCCTATACTAGGAGTGACGAATCTCTTCGACCGTTCACTGCCTCCACGTGCTTCGGGACTATACCTAACAAAAACCTGTTTGCACGACTCCTTTGAGCCGTGGTAGGGTAGAAGTCAAAATATCGTAGGAACACACATGAGACACTGTGGCGATCTCAGGTCCTAGAGACTACCCTATACCCATGTCACAAGAGAACTGCTACCTGACATTGGTATATTAACAACTAAGAGTTCTCGGTGAGTTCGTCCAGTGTAACTCATCTAATGAGCACCTATATATAACCCTCGATGTCAAACACCAATAGCTGTAGGATTAGCTATCGCCCGCTAATCTGATCAGGAAACGTACACACTAGTCTAAACTGGAGTACCGACACCCAGTCTCAATACTCTTACGACTAGGGACATTTAAGGATGTGCTTATTGACTACTCAGGCCCTACTAGTATGATCTCCATCATCGTTCTGATAGTCAAGCAAAATCCTAGGGCTTTATCTCATGTCTAAACGATACGTGATATTAAATAAAACGCATCATATGAAAGATAAATACAAACCGGATAGCATACTATCATCTCGAGTGAGATTGTTTTCTCATATAGGTCCTCCTTCAATTACAATAATTGTCTTGAGGGCAACTATATTCAACACTCTCGTACCGGCTACATAGGTTAGGGCTGGTACCGTTTCTGATTTCAGGAGAGTTCATCCGGAGGTATTCACGGGAGCAGCAGATCCACTTGAGGCCGAGCAATGGCTAATCAATGTGGAGAATCTTTTGACGGTTGCTCGGGTCCCTAACGATGACATAGTAAGTGTGGTGAAGATCCAGCTAGAGGACGAGGCCCGCACATGGTGGTCCTAGAGGAAAGCAGGCTAGAGAAACCTATCGGATGGGACACATTCTCCTCATGTTTCCTAGATCACTATTTTCCGGCCACTGCCAAGGTCGAGATGGAGGAGAAATTTATCACGTTGAAGCAAAATGGCCACCCAGTGGATGTCTACGCCGCAGAGTTTAACCGGCTGAGTCGCTTTGCACCGTACATGGTAGCCATCGAAGCCGCCAGAGCCAGCCGGTTTCAGCAGGGGCTTGATATCGAGCTGTAGCAGCTTATCGCGTCCCTCGACCTACAGACCTTCGCACAGGTGTTGAACGCTTCCCGGGTACAGGAAAGACTGACAGAGAAGGCCAAGGGCCAGCGATTGGTGGATAGAGACCCCATATAGTTCCTTCATGAGCTGCCACTACTTCTCGTGGAGCAATCCTAGTTCACAGGCCAGGGGTAACCCAGATGAAGCGTACTTTCTTACCTTAGCAGCCGCAGTGGAGGGCTCTGATTTGCGACTATTGCCAGAGGCCAGGACACATGCAGAGAGATTATCGCAGAGCCAAAGGGCAGTGTTTGATTTTCGGAACCGGCGAGCACAAGGTCAGCGGGTGTCTCCAGAGATCCGAGCTATAGGGAGGGTCCGAGCAACAACAACCGCCGTTCGACACTTCATCTCAAAGGGGTCCACCTCTAGTATTCCAGCGGCGATTGTTCGATCAGAGGTAGACTGGTACGAGTCGGAATCAGGGGCGGGATTTCACCCTGACTTCCGAGCAGGTAGAAGCATATGGAGAAGTGATTGCAGGTACTCTTCTGGTTCATTATGTACTAGTTAGAGTTTTATATGATTCGGGTGCTTCGCATTGCTTTATTTCTATAAGGTTTGTTGACACACGCTCTATACTTCACGAATCGTTGACCAAGTGTTGGGAGATACATACGGGTAACGGAATTATTGTGTCCAACCAAGAGTGTAGGTTGTGCCCCGTAATAGTTTGTGGCAGAGAATTTTATGCAAACTTCCTTTTGATTGGGACTGATAGTGTCATATCCCGCTTCCCAAAATACGAGATACGAGGGGTGACTAGGCCAGCCATGCTCCTACGGTCAGGGAATAATCCTGCCGTAGTCACACTTCGGCTGCTAGCATTACATGGTAGTCAATAAACAGTGCTTGAGTAAAAGAAAATCACAGTTCACAACTTTATTATATTGCAATTTAAAAGAGTTTGAGGTACATTTATTTCACAGAATAAACAACTAACCAATAAAACAAGTGCTGAAATCAAAGAAAATAGCACTGGTGATGCAGTCTAGATCTCCGCGATCTCGAAGGATAAGTCCTGCTCCTGGGTCAGGGCGACACATACAACATTAAATATATATAATGGGCGTGCAGTACTATTAAACATGAGGAGTACAATGAATTGCAGAGCATGTGTATAATAACATCAACTGAATACGAATAATGCAATATGAGTATCATGTCAGTGAACTAAGCAATGCATATGTCACTGCCTAACGGTCACTACCCAACGGTCACTAAGTTGATGAAATCCAAGGGTGGAGAGGATGCTCGTGTTTAACAAGGGTCTTATGTATGCCCGAGACTACGGTCCACTGTGCCCAGGGCATAACCCTGTCAGCCGTGCCGCTAGGCCCACGACCTAAAGTATGTATGTATATATATCACTGATAGCGAATAATCATCCTCTTGTTCCCCTCCGAAAGACGGCACGACGCAGGGACGTCTTGCCTGAGATTCGGGGCAGATGCTAATTGGTGCTATCCGTCTACCTCTCCGAAGATGCCAAGTTGATTTATGGCACCGTGTATCGAAGGTTTAAACGAATGCGTCCGATGTAGCAAACTTCGTCAGATTCCCCCTCGCTTGAGGGGTTTTTGATTGTGGGGACGCTCTTCCCTGCAGGCGCAAGCTCCTGCAGTTAATTACGCTACCACATTGCGGTAACAACTTTCTCCTTCTCCAGATGATTACTTCGTGTCTTGTGTGTTTGTTTCGTGTTCGGTTGCCCGTGGATTGTATACGGAGACTGAGTTATGTCGTCGCCCATAGGACGTGGACTAGTCCAAATCCGTATTATCTTAGATTTGGGTTTGGGGTTTGTGTTTAAGGATACGTTAGTCTCACTTGAGACTAAGATCGACTTAAACGTTTGTTAAGGATACGTTAGTCTAGTTTTAGACTAAGATCAACTTAACGGGATCGTTTAGATCCAACAAGAGAGCGATTAAGGGAGCTCTATTGTTTAGTTTAGTAACGTTGCGGTCAATAGGTAGTTTAAGAATATTGCGGTCCAGTGTTAGTTTTAAGACGTTGCGGTCAAGGTTAAGGACATCATAGTCCGTGGATTTAAGGACTCCACAGTACGATATTAGTTTTATGACATCACGGTCAAGGTTAAGGACGTCATAGTCCGTTGTTAGTTTTAAGACATCCCGGTCAAGGTTAAGGACCTCATAGTCCATGGGTTTAAGGACCCCACAGTCCGTATCAGTGTGTGGTCATCGGGACCCGTCACCTCTTTGAAGACATTGAGAAATTACAACGCCAAGTATCAAAGGAGTGAAGAGATGTACCCTTAAACCAAGGTAGATTGGATGATCTTTGGCCCAATTTGGAACCAAGACCAATTAATTATATTATGAGTCCATCAGCCCAGTTAAGTTTGAATTGAGGACTTATGGCCAGCTTGGGCTAAGTCCAATCATGTTTCATATTGACCCTCTGTTGGTTCCTTGAAGGAGAGGCTTTGCCTCTAGAAACTTAGCCAATTGGGCTAAAGCTAGTGTTAAACACTAAAGACCAACAGTGTTGAACACTGGGAATAAGATTAACAAGTTAGTGTTAAACACTAAAAGATAATCAGTGTTAAACACTAGCAACATGGCTTTCAAATTAGTGTTAAACACTAAAGCAAATCAGTGTTAAACACTGGCAACAGAGATTTCAAATTAGTGTTAAACACTAAAGAAAATCAGTGTTAAACACTGGAAACAGAGTTTTCAAATTAGTGTTAATCACTAAGAAAATCAGTGTTAAACACTGCAAATAGAGTTTTCCAATTAGTGTTAAACACTAAGGAAGGAGGGGTCACGTGCGGACACGTGAGAGCGCCCTGATTTCCCTTATTTTATTCTGCAGGTAAGTGTTTAACACTTTTAATTCTGACGGCCATCACGTGTGAGCACGTGATGGAGGCCCACGCTCTGGTCTGTGAGCACGTGATGGAGGCCCACGCTTTGGTCTGTTAGAATGCTCATTAGGGGTCACGTATTGACACGTGAGGGCGCCCTAGAGCTCTTTTTCTTTTTCTTTTTCTTTGTATGCTTCAGAGGTCACGTAGGGCACGTGAGGCGTTGCCTCAAAATTCTTTTCTATTGATCTTTGCAGGGATCACGTGGTAGCACGTGAGAGCGCCCTGCTTCCCTTTATTTTGTTATGCCAGAAGTATTAAATAATTTGGAGCATCACGTGCTGTCACGTGATGGGAATTTGGGTGTTTGTCTGTTAGAGCTTCAGCCAAGGGGTCACGTGGTAGCACGTGACTCTGGTTCTTTGCATATTTTAAAGATCTATTCATCTTTTAAGAATTAAATTCTTCATAGGGTTAAACCCTAACAACAAACTTTAGAGGATTAAATTCCTGTTTTCTTCTGAAGAATTATATTCTTAAATAGGGTTAAACCCTAATTTCTTTTCTTAAGGGAATTAAATTCCTGTGAGTTTGAGAGAATTATGTTCTCAATTAGGGTTAAACCCTAGTTCTGTTCATTTTGAAGGAATTAAATTCCTATAACATAGGGTTAAACCCCAATTTTATCTCAAAGGAATTGAATTCCTATAATTTTGTGAGAATTAAATTCTCAAAACTCAGTTCCTCCTCTGTGTTTTAGATCTGCATGGCAGGATCTCAACTCAATGAGAATTAAATTCTCAATTCATGGGGAGATGTGTATTTTGCAGATCCTCTACCAGAGAAAGAACTAAGTTCTTTTCTTTATATAAGAGTTAAACTCTTTTGAGAATTAAATTCTCTTTTGAAGCCTCCTTTTCTTTTCTTACCTAAGTTTTTCCTTTTGCAGAGAATCAAAGGCTCTATATCTCTCTCTCTGTGTATCGAAAGAAAAGGTCCAAAGGTCTAAAAAAAAGCTTCCCTTCTTCTTTTCTTGGCTCCTATTTATAAGAGAAGGAAAAGAATCAATCTGTTTAGTAAATCTCTCATTGAGAGATTTGATTTGTATTTATCATTAATCTGGGCATTTAGATTGTTAGGTGAATTTTATTCACCATTGGATTTTAAATCCAAAGATATCTCTTTGTTATTTCGGTTGGATTTAGGGGGAAATCTTTCCAAGTCCAAGATTTTTCCATAAATTGGTGATATTTAATCACCTTTAGATTTTTCATCCAACGGTTTTAGATAATCCTTCTTCATTTTGGAAAGATTTGAAAGATTTATCCTCAGAATTTAATTCTGTTAAAGAATAAGGCTCTTAAAGCCGGTCACGTGTGGGCACGTGACCCCTGGTCACGTATAGGCACGTGACCCCTGGAATGGGCTTCTCTTCTTCTGCGCTCTGTTCTCTGGCCGCTGCTTTAACCATCACGTGCCAACACGTGACCACTGGTCACGTGTGAGCACGTGATGCTTCTTCTGAAGCTTTTTCTTGACTTTTAATTAGAGAACAAATATGTTCTGTGCCGCTGCTTGACTATCACGTGCCAACACGTGACCACTGGTCACGTGTGAGCACGTGATACCTCTTCTGAATCTTTTCCTGATTTTTAATCAGGGAACAAATGCCCCCACAGCCTTATTCTCACGTGTCTGCACGTGAGTGCAACGCTGTCACTTTTGTGACCGTCGGATTTGCTTTGGGAGTAGGGTAGATGAAACGTTTTCCATCCCATCCTATAAATGCCCATGTCTTTTCAGAAGAGCCTCCACTTTGCTCATCTTCCTCCTTTGAGAACTTCCTTCTCTTGAGAATTTAATTCTCTTTTTCCAGAGCTTAGTTCTCTGCCTTGAAAAATTTTCAGAGTTTAACTCTGTTGACTAATTCCTCTTCCTCAGGTAATCATCTTGAGCGAACGAAGAACTTTTATACATAAAATTCCCTGGGTCAAGGGTGTCACCCTTTTAACATGAACCCATTTTCTTCAAATTCGTCAACAAAAATAGAAAACCACTTAATCTTCGAACAGTAGGTCTCTTAGAGTTCATTTGATCTTTAGGGAGATGATGAGATCCGTTGCTCTTTCCAAGGAATTTAATTCCGTTTAAAGAAAATGTTTCTGGGAATTTAATTCCCTTTTCTTAATAAGGAATTTAATTCCCATGAAGAACTCAGTTCTTCCCATGGAGGCTTCTTAGGGTTTTCTTGCCCTAGGTTGTCCTTCTGTAATCAATGAAGAAGAAGCTTGCAATGATGTCTTCTGTGGGAATTTAATTCCCTTGATCCTGTTTGATTTGTTGTAGAGTCCAAGGTAGATTTCTTTTAGGGGAGTGTGCAGGGTTATTTGAAGTCCCCCGTTTATTTAATGAGGATATTCCTTTTGTCTCATTATAATTGCTTGGCCTTATTATTAACGAGCCGTCAACCTGATTCTGTGGGGCCCATGTGTTTTGTAGCCAATGGCCCCATAAAAAGAGTCTGACGTCGCTTTCTTCAACTGTCTTCATATATATAGTTATGCTCATATATATATATATATATTGCTGGTTTTGCTTTTGACAGTTTCCTTTATTTGATTTCAGGTGCGATGGCTTCTGTTCCGTGCTTTCCCTTCACTCGTTCGGAGGCCGCTTATCCTCAATCACCATCCGATGAGGAGGCGATGGCGATGATCCAGGCTCATGACCCGAACTGCACCAGCTTGCTTCTATGGGGAACCTGGTACAGTCATATCATCCGAGGTCGCCGGAGTTTCCTCTGCGAAGTGCCGACAGAGCTTACTTTCCCGTTCTTGCCGATGGACCCTCCGAGGACGGTTTTCGCTGTGGAGATGCCAAATTGGACTCCAATGGGACGGCTCGAGCCTTCAACAACCGGTATCCCGATCCATCCGATCCCAGCTATAGATATTCTGGGGAGGCATATTTGTCAGGGTGAGGCCCACCCATGGGGACAGATTTATAAGATAGGGCTCACTCCTCGACACCCCACGGGCTACCTCCTCTGGGCTCGCTACATCCTTGCTACCTATCGTGCATGGCTGCAGAAGGTTGGACTTTACCAGGCAATATATGCGTCGCTCTTCCATTATCAATCCCCGAATGTCTGGTGGGTTAAGGCGTTCTTAAATCAATGGAATCTCCCCACCAACACTTTTCTTCTGGGGGACAGAGAGGTTTCGATCTCTTTGGGGAAGTTTTATGAGATCTCAGGGTTGCCAATTCGAGGGACACTTTATGAGGAGTTGTTGCCTTTTGATGAATACGTTTTTGAACCCGAGCCTGCACCGCTTGACGGCTTGTCTGCCGAGAACGCCGTCCGCCATAAGCGTCCCAGCTTGATCAATGTGCTAGGTATCTTTGATCGATTGTTCACTGAATCTGAGGAGCAGGGCGTTACTTTTAAGAGCTTCATTGCCTGCTTCCTTCGCGAGGACGTTCTGTCGAAGACAGCTCCGAAGTTTGCGAATATTAAAGACCCCTTTGGGTTTGGTCCGAAGAAGCTGCCGACCAATGAATCAGATCTACCGCAGTACTACATCCCCATAATGTCACCGATGTCCTTCGAATCCATCGCAGCTCCCGGCATGGATGAGGAGACGTTCTTCATTGGGTTTATCAGTGTCTGGCTCAGCTGGTTTGTCATCTCTATGCATCGCCGCTTTATGAGAGCTTCGGTCATCTATCCGGCTCACCGCATAGCTGAGGGAACACGGCTGGCCATTAGCATCCCGGCCTTGGCGCATCTCTATCACGGGTTGGGTGCTGCAGCTAATACTTCCAGCCCTGGCGTAGATGTGGTGAATTTCTCGCTTCACTACTTTACGTCTTGGATCGAAATGCACATCTTGGGTGCTTTTGCTATGCATCAAAGGCCCGCATTCTACGACGCTATACCTTCCCGAGGCTTATGCGATTGGTGGATGCTTCTGCCGCTGATCCGACTCAATTCGGGGCTATTCGGGCGTTGATTTCTTCTTACGCTACTGCTGACGGGTTGGTTTTTAATGATCGGGTCTTATCTTCCTTCGCGGGTTCAGCCCAGCCGCTTTGGGATCGATCGATAGATAACGCGCCCTCTTTGAAGCCCCGGGAGGCCGCGCGCTTATACGCAATTAGACCGGGTTACCTGGTATTCCGTCAGGATAGCACGGCCCTCTTCATGCGGTACAATCCGCACCGCTTTGCCCGGCAGTTTGGGTATGATCAGGGTGTCCCGTTTGAGGCTTTCATAGTCGCGCCAGTTCCTTCGCTCGAGGCCGTTCGAGATGTTGCCCATCATTTTGTGAGGCTGAACACGGATTCTCAGTTCATGATCCCCGATGGTGAGTACATGCCCCGATGCGTGGGATCGTTCACGGGTTGGTATCTCCATCGAGTCAACCCAATTATCCTTGAGGAAAGAAGGGTTCTTCTTGGTCATGGTGCCCTTACTCAGGTTCCGGCCACGGGAGCTACGCTGCGACCATGCGCCCCGGTCCGTTTTCCTCTGAGGGATACCGGCACCGCGCTTATTCCGGGGGAGTCGGGGTGGATCTTACTCCAACAGCTGGTATGCCCCTGGATACTCGGTCGCGGGGTAGATGGGCTCCCGTAACAGCGCCAACACCCGAAGCAGCCCCGCCCCCCTTGGCATCGACAACGGCGGTGTCATCCTCGGTTATGGCACCAAGCAAGGGTAATAGGGATGAGGGTGTTGAAGGTGACGTAGGCCGCTGTCGCACCAAGGCTTCGGGGGAGGAAGAAACGGTCGTCTTCAGTGGCCAGTTCTGGATCTAAGAGGCGGAGGACGGTGGCCACCAACCTACTTGATTCTTTAACGGAGTCTGAGCCCATTCTTGGGGATGAACCGTTGGCCTTGCAGGAATCAGATGCTGGCCTTCTTTTCCCGGGTTCAGCTGTTGAGGAAGCCGCACAGTTGGCTGAGGCTATAAGACGTTCCAAAGATGCGTCTCAGAATGTCAGGGTTCCGAAGAAGCCCTATCCTGCTATAATCTTTTATGAAGACCCCTCATGGATCCGGCGGCGGTTTATCGGCCCTTTGGAGGAATGGGGAGAGAGGGCCCTGAAGCAGGCTGCTTCGGAGAATGCGGCGGACGCGCCTTCCTTGTGGATCGGCGGCCACGAGTCCACCCTCGAACCCTGGCGAACACACCTCCTTGAGAAGGAGCATAGGCTTGAAGAAGCTATATTGAAGGCTTCCCTGCGCATCGGTATTTTTCTTTTACTTCTTTGTAGTTTTTCAAATTGTTTACGCCTGTATATATGTACTCTTATTCTTGTGTGAATCGTGCAGAGTCTTCGGCGATGAGGGAGGTTCCTACGGGCTTGTTGAAGCTCAAGCCTGTTGACATTCCCGATGAAACATTGCTCGATGCAGAGGGGGTTGACGAGGCTGCTCCTCTTACGATAGAGCCTCCGATGGCGGTTCTTGATCACAGGGCACTCGCTCCTTTGGTGGAGGCTCCTCTGGTGGTCGCCGTTCCAACGACTCTTCCTCAGGGCGGCCCAGAGGCTGGGATGGAGGTAGTCGGGACTACCCTCCCTTTGTTGGAGCCCGAGGTTACGGCGGAGGCCGTTGAAGCCGCCATCCCCCCGACTCAGAATGGGAGGAGTGTTGAAGGTATCCTTCTACATTTTAAATTAGCAATCTTTCTGTTGTCTGAACTCTTTTGTTTTCTCAGAATTGCGCGGGCTGGCGGCCTCTATTGCTGATCTGTCTCCCCGGTAGTCATTTCAGCGTCTGCTAGAGATGGCAGCTCCGCAAGCGATCTCTCCTCAGCGCATCGTCCTTTCCTCTGGGCAAGGTTAGCGTCGTTCGCCATTTTTTTATTATAGCATTGTTGCTATTCTGCGAAGTGACATTGATGTCTCTTACAGTTTTGGAGGCCGATGACGAGGTGGAGGTCGTTGAAGGGCCAGGAGAACCTTCAGCTCCTACTTGCATGATCGTAGGTAAGTGACATTTCAATATAGTCCCATTCGTTCTTTTGCTTACGAGTTTTACTGACATTTTTCAAATCCGAACAGCCCTGCCAGCTTCCATAGCCCTGGAATCGCGTATTGCTATGCCGCCCAGCCCCTATGCTTTGCAAGCCTCAGAGTGCTTGGCCCAGTTAAGCCTTGTCTCCTTATCGTCTTTGATCGAGGAACTTCGTGCTGGCAGCGCAACTACAACTGAAGTATTTGCCGCTGAAGCTAACGGTTCTCTTCCTTTTCTTGCCACCTACCATAGCGAAGAGGTGGTGCGAGTCTGGGTGGAGTTCTGTCGGCAGGTGGAGGCTTGTTTGTATGCCCTTGAGTTTCCCGCCTTACCTCGGAGGCCGTGGCTACAAAGGCGGACTTGCGGGGGCTGATAGCGCGGTGCGCGGCAAATATGGTGTCATGCAAGAAGAGGCTCGGCCGCAAATTCTCGGAAATAGAGCTGGCCTCTAAAGCATTGAGCGAGCTTCAAACCAGCCTTACAGCCAAAGCCAATAAAGCGTATGAACTCTGGCGGGTACTTCAAGAGTCTATCAGAGAGGTAGTGGCTCTTGATAAAGCTGTCGTGTTCACTCGCGAAAGGGTCGAGGCTCACAAGGTCACTGAGAAAGAGCTCAAAGGCCGGCTCGCCTCGTATCAGGCCCAGCAGGCTCAGGCGGAGGCTCGTCTTCTGGCGATCCTGAATCATGAAGCTATGGCCCAGCAAAAGCAGGATGAGCTAGCAAAATTGCTAAATCGCCCGCCGGCTTGAAAAACTTGTATCTTTTCCTTTCTTTTTGTACACACTCCTGAATGAGAGTATCTTCCATTTGTTCTTTCATGAATTTTACTTTGTATTCATTTTGGTTTATGAATAAAGACATATTTTTTCTTCTCAATGGTGTGTCTCCTTTTATCGAATGTGTTCTGCGGACAATTTATCTAGGTCTCCTTGCAGGGCAGCGATGGCTTAGGATTCAGGGTTAAGATCTGCCTCCTAAGATTTTTGAGCTTTATGAGCCGTGAGGGTCTCATAAAGAGTTTTTCTCTCTACAGGTCGAGAGGATCCCGTAGGTGTAAGTTCTTCTTAAGAATCGTGAGGATTCTTAAGCGGATTTTCCCTTGGGTGTCATAAGGATCTTACAAGAGAGTTTTCTTCCTTACGGGTCGTGAGGACCCGCAAGTGCTGGGTGCAGTCGCCCTTATCCGTATTTCACGGGATCAGGGGTTGCTTTGGGATGTTTTTCAAGGTACCGTAGTTTAAAGACATCGCGGTCAAGGTTAAAGACATCATAGTCCGTGGATTTAAGGACTCCATAGTCCAATGTTAGTTTTAAGACATCACGGTCAAGGTTAAGGACATCATAGTCCGTGGATTTAAGGACTCCACAGTCCATTGTTAGTTTTAAGACATCACGGTCAAAGTTAAGGACCTCATAGTTCGTGGATTTAAGGACTCCACGGTCCAATGTTAGTTTTAAGACATCATGGTCAAGGTTAAAGGACCTCATAGTCCGTGGATTTAAGGACTCCACAGTCCAATATTACTTTTAAGACATCACGGTCAAGGTTAATTACCTCATAGTCCGTGGATTTAAGGACTCCACAGTCCAATGTTAGTTTTAAGACATCACAGTCAAGGTTAAAGACCTCATAGTCCGTGGATTTAAGGACTCCACAGTCCGATGTTAGTTTTAAGACATCACGGTCAATGTTAAGGACCTCATAGTCCGTGGATTTTAAGGACTCCACAGTCCACGAAACGTGTGGTTACTGGGACCCGTCACCTCTTTGAAGACGTTGAGGAATTACAACGCCAAATATCAAAGGAGTGAAGAGATATACCCTTTAATCAAGGAAAAATCAGTCTAGAATCATCATGGTTGATCGTTAGTTTTAAGACATTACGGTCGAGGTTAAGGACATCATAGTCCGTGGATTTTAAGGACTCCACAGTCCGGTGTTTGCTCATGATGCTTCACACGGGTTCACTGCCGTGCTTGGCGAGGACCAGGCTCCGCTCTGGGCGTTTTCCACGGGGTCAAAGAGTGACGTTATCCGCGTTCCACGTGACCGGAAATTTTGCACTAGATGCTTCACACGGGTTCACTGCCGTGTTCGGCGAGGACTAGGCTCCGCTCTGAATGCTTCACACGGGTTCACTGCCGTGCTCTGCGAGGACCAGGATCCGCTCTGGATGTTTTCCATGGGGTCAAAGAGTGACGTTATCCGCGTTCCACGTAACCAGGAATTTTTCTCTGGATGCTTTCCATGGGTTCACTGCCGTGTTTGGCGAGGACCAGGCTCCGCTCTGGGCGTTTTCCGCGGGGTCAAAGAGTGACGTTATCCGCGTTCCACGTGACCAGGAATTTTGCACTAGATGCTTCACTCGGTTCACTGCCGTGTTCGGCGAGGACCAGGCTCTGCTCTGGGCGTTTTCCGCGGGGTCAAAGAGTGACGTTATCCGCGTTCCACGTGACCAGGAATTTTGCACTAGATGCTTCACACGGGTTCACTGCCGTGTTCGGCGAGGACTAGGCTCCGCTCTGGATGCTTCACACAGGTTCACTGCCGTGCTCTGTGAGGACCAGGATCCGCTCTGGACGTTTTCCACGGGGTCAAAGAGTGACGTTATCCGCGTTCCACGTAACCAGGAATTTTTCTCTAGATGCTTTACACGGGTTCACTGCCGTGTTCGGCGGGGACTAGGCTCCGCTCTGGATGCTTCACACGGGTTCACTGCCGTGCTCTGCGAGGACCAGTATCCGCTCTGGACGTTTTCCACGGGGTCAAAGAGTGACGTTATCCGCGTTCCACGTGACCAGGAATTTTGCTGATTGTATCCGCATTTCACGGAGTTGGGATTTGACTCTCGGTCATCTGTACGCCGTCGAGTCATGGAACTGGGAATTGCCGCTGTTCCGCTTTGCTTGATATGGTGTATGCTGCAATGAGACGAACGTCGAGATGATCTCTAAGCTATCTGTGACTCATCGAGATTTGGCTCCTTCTTCTGATGAAACCTGGGAGAGGAGGAGTGCGATTCCTTCTTTGTTCGCGCCCCTGGATTCTATACAGGGATAGATGTAACATCACCTATAGGGTGTAAATTTCATTTTTATTTTATTTATTTTTCCGCGATACTCTATCATTTCAGCTTTTATATCGCGAAGGTCGCGATTGCCCTATCATTTCGGCTATTTTTCGTGGTGCCCAATCATTTCTGCTATTTATTTTATTTTTTTTACTCGCTGCTTTTTATTGCGAGTTGCCCAACTCATTTCGTCTATTTATTTTATTTTTACTCGCTGATTTTTATTGCGAGTTGCCCAATCATTTCGGCTATTTTTCATGCATACATTTTTACTTGCGGCTTTTTATTGCAAGTTGTCCCATCATTTCGGCTATTTCGTATGCATGTGTGACTCGCTAGCCTTTTCGCTGCAAGCCTGGATTTTAGACACCGATTTCGGCATCAGCACCGCTACAACTGGGATGTTGCCAGGAGCGAATCATCATTTGCCTTTGTCGATGTCGAACAAAAGTGGCTTAGTAAACAGGGTTAGGGTCCTGTCGACTAAGGCTTTTGACTTCATGAGCCGTAAGGGTCTCACAAAGGTATTTCTCCCTACAAGTCGTGAGGATCTCATAGGTGTGTTTTCTACTTGGGAATCGCGAGGATTCCTAAGTGCGTGTTCCCCTGTAAGTCGTAAGGATCTTACAAAAGGGTTTTCTCCTTATAAGTCGAGAGGACTCACAAGGGTTGTTCACCGTGCGAACATATCCCTAGTCACGGATGGGACTTAGTTAGGGAAATGTTTATTCGCGCCCGTGGATTGTATACAAGGGTCAGTATTGAGCAGTATCGAAGTTTGTGGGGGTTGCTTAAGAACAGGTTCAGATCTCTGTAACTTAAGACTTTCAAGTCTTATGAGCCGTGAGGGTCCCATAAGAGAGTTTTCCTTGCGATTCGTGGGGATCTCGCAAGTGTAATTTCTCCTTAGAAATCGTGAGGACTCCTAAGTGTGTTGCTCCCTTGTGAGTCGTAAGGATCTCACGCGGGTGGTTTCTCCTTACAGGGTCGTGAGGACCCTGCAAGTGTCCTTTAACGAGATTGCGCCCTTTCGGGTTTTCACAAACACTTGCCGGTAGCCCTGTTGTTTTTACTCACGGAGCCCTTTCGGGTTTTCATCCGTGTCCATTTCGCTTATGGACATACCGTTTTTTTATTTTATTACATTTTTTCTTTTTTATATATTTTTTTTGTATCGGCATTGAGATGCTGCAATCCACCGTAGTTTATCGACATCTCGGTCAACAGCCAGTTTTAGGACATAGTGGTCCATTGTTAGTTTAAGGACGTTTCGGTCCGTTATTAGTTTAAGGACGTTTCGGTCCGTCGTTAGTTTAAGGACATTTCGGTCCGGCGTTGAAGAAGGCCGTTACTACTTAGAGTTCGGGCTTAGGAAGATAGCGAGCGGACATAGTCGTCGTCATCTATCATTGACCTAGGTCTTGACCCGTTAAGCGTAGTATTTTTTCAGGAAGCGACCGTTTACTGGCCTGAAAGGTCTTTCGCCGTGCATATCCATGAGTAGATACGCTCCACCCTGGTAGACCTTGTCTATGATGTACGGGCCTTTATAGTTTGGCTCGAATTTTTCCCGTTTGGCGCGATTGGGGATCATAGGTCTTTTGACCACTAGCACGAGTTCGCCTTGGCAGAATGTCCTCGGCCTGGTTAGTCTTTCATATGAGCGTGTCATCTTTGCTTTATAAGCTTCTAGATTTTGTTGCGCTATGAGCCGTGTTTCATCAGGGGCATCAAGCTCCTCAAGCCGAAGGTGAGCATTTTCTTCGTCCGTCAGCTCGTAGTGGACTGCCATCCGTAAAGAAGGTAGCTCTATTTCGAGGGGGTACTGCTTCTGTACCGAATACCAACGCGTACGGCGTTGTGTTCGTGGCCGTCTTGAATGTAGTTCGATACGCCCAGAGAGCTTTTTGCAGTCTCTCGTGCCAGTCCTTTTTATTTCGGGACACCGTCTTCTTCATGATCTTTGTCAAGGTTTTGTTGAAAGCCTCAGCTAGACCGTTAGCTCGCGGATTATAAACTGAGGAATATCTCCAGTCTATGTTGTGTTGCTGCGCGAAGCAACTTATCTTGTGGCTTCTGTAGGCTGAACCGTTATCGGAGATGATCCGTCGCGGAGTTCCAAACCGATAAATGACGTGCGTCTTGAAGAAATGGAGAATGTTCTCCGTCTTCACTTCCCTTAACGGTACTGCTTCTGCCCACTTGGAGAAGTAATCAGTCGTCGCCAGGATGAAACGATGTCCCCTAGACGATGCTGGTTCGATAGGGCCGACTATGTCAGTTCCCCACATTTCGAACGGCCAGCTAGCCACTGTTGGATGTAGAGGATTTGGATGCTGACGGATAAATTCCCCATGGATTTGGCACGAGTGACATTGCTTCGCATACTCGAGGCAATCCTGGATCATCTTGGGCCAATAGTATCCCATTCGTTTAATCTTCAACTTTATCTTCGGGCCTGCTTGGTGAGAACCGCAGAGTCCTTCGTGAACTTCCTGAACGACTCTTTTCGCTTCGTCAGGTCCCATACATCTCAACCACAAAGAATCAAATGACCTCTTGTACAGAGTATCGTTGACGAAGGCGAAAGATAGGGCTCGCTTCATGAGCTAATGTCTTGAGGACGCATTTTCAGGCGTTCGACGAGATTTGAAGTAGTCTATAAAGACTTCTCTCCAATCTTCAACTTTCTCTTGGTCTTTTACTTGTAGGGTCGTCTGTTCAATCGCTTCCTTTTCCTCAGATGATTCCGGAGATACTTTTGCTGGGGCAAGTACCCGACGGCTTTGTACTACGATTCTTACGTCATCGAGGTTCTCATCGGCTAGCTCCTTGGCGAGCTTGGCCAACGCGTCCGCCTTGCTATTTTCTGCACGCGGTATGCTTTCCAGAATGTAATAGGGGATTTGGGTGAACAGTCGCTGCACCCTTTTGCCGTACTTCACCAACTCTGGTTTGCACGTCTGGTAGTCGCCATTTACTTGACTGACGACCAGTTGGGAATCTCCGTATATGAGGAGGTTTTCAATTCCCATGTCGATGGTGATCTCGAGGCATGTTATCAAAGCTTCGTATTCAGCCTGTTGTTTGTCCTCGGCTCTGTCAAGGAGAAAGCAAAGCGCATTATCCCCCCTTGTGGAGTTACGAAGATGAGACCTACCCCCGACTTGATTATGGGGGTGCTTTGTTTACGCTTCTTCATGGAAGACGCTCCATCGAAATAAAGCTCCCATCGGATATTACCACCGTTGATCGTGTCAAACGCATGTTCGTCTGGCAGCTCGCAATTCAGGGGAGAGTCGGCAGGTATCGGATGTTCAGCGAGGAAGTCGGCAATGGCCTGGCCTTTCACGGCCTTGAGAGGCTGATAGGTTATCGAGAACTCCATCAAGAGTAGGGCCCATTTAGCGAGTCGCCCCGTCAGTATGGCCTTTGACATCAGATATTTGAGGGGGTCCACCGTTGATATAAGACGGACTTCATGCGCCAATGCATATTGCCTGAGTTTCGTTACCGCGAAGATCAATGCTAGGCAGTGTTTTTCGATGGGAGAATAATTGCCTTCTGCCCCCAGTAGGACCCGACTCAAGTAATAGAGAGCTCTTTTTTTCCCTTGGTCGTTCTCTTGTGCCCATAATGCGCCTAAGGAACCTTCCAGGGCGGTTGTATACAGAATAAGAGGCTTTCCCTTTACTGGAGCAGCTAACACTGGCGGGTTCTGCAGGTATTGCTTGATCTCGTCCAGCGCGTCTTGGCATTTGTGATCCCAGACGAACGGGGTTCCCTTCTTCATCAGGTGACTGTAAGGGCGGCATTTGCCTGGTTGGTTATAAATCGCCGGATGTACGCGAGCTTCCCCTGGAGAGACCGCGGTTGCTTGAGAGTCCTTGGCGGTGGCATTTCCATGTTTTCCTTGATCTTCGATGGATCTATCTCAATGCCTCGGTGCCGGACAATGAACCCTAGGAACTTGCCTGAGGATACCCCGAACGCGCATTTGAGGGGGTTCATCTTCAAGTTGTATTGCCGAAGGCGTTGAAATACGGTCTTCAGATACTCTAAATGCTCCTCGTACGATTTGCTTTTCACCACGAGGTCGTCGATATAGCATTCGACGATTTCATGTATGAGGTCATCGAAGATCTTCGTCATGGCCCTCTGATAGGTGGCACCGGCGTTCTTTAGACCGAAGGGCATAACTTTGTAGCAGAATATTCCCAGAGGGGTCCAGAAAGCGGTGTGCTTCTGGTCTTCGGAGTGCATCTTTATCTGATTGTATCCTAATGAGCCGTCCATGAAAGAGAAAACCTCGTGAGTGGACGTGTTATCTATGACCAGCTCGGTTACCGGTACTGGGAAATCGTCCTTCGGGCAAGCTTTATTGAGATCCCGGAAGTCCACGCATATGCGCACTGTCCCATTTTTCTTCATTACCGGGACGATGTTGGCGATCCATTCAGGATATTGAACTTCTTGGATAAACCCAGAATCGATCAGCTTCTTGATTTCGGCGTTGATGCTCATCTCAAGCTCGAGCCGCATTCTTCTCGGCGCCTGTTTGACTGGCTTAACGTCCGGGGATATCGCCAATTTATGGACAGCTATTTCTGGATCTAGTCCTGGCATTTCGGAATAGTTCCACGCGAAGCAATCTCTATGCTGCATAAGCACGTATTTTAACGCAGCCACCTTTTCTGCAGATAGCAGCTCGCTGACGAATGTCGGTCGCAGGTCGTTTGCCGTTCCCAACTCAATCTTCTTGAGGTTATCTGGAGTAGTATGTATGGCATATTCCAGCTCTTTCGACGCTGGTGGAAATTCTGAGATTACCTCGTCGTCGTTGTTTTCGAAGCACCAAGGAAGGTCATCCATATCTTCGGGCTCCCTTTTTTATATTGTTATCATATGACAAGTACGAACTCGCTTCCAAGCCCGACGTGGATCTGGTTCTGCTCTTGTGGTTTTGGGTTCGTGCTTTTGTGGCGGCGTTACCCTCCAGCTGCTGGATAGAGCAAACCTGCCTTGCTGGTACTGGTCTTCGACCCAGTTCTTGAAGCTGAAGCAGTCTTCGATAGGGTGTCCTATGGCTCGGTGATAAGAGCAATAGCCCGGATGAGAGACCTCGTTAGCTCGCTCAGGATGCTTAGACTCCGGAAGTGTGATCATTTGATGTTTTATAGCGAGATCGAGTATCTTCTTCGTCTTGTCTTGAGGGAAAGAATACGCTCGACTCATCTTCTTCATGAGGGACAAATTCGGACCGCGCAATACCCGATCACGTGACTCTTTGATCCTGCGTTGTCGTTGTCGACCTCCTTTTCCGCTTTTTGACTTACTTCTGCCTCTGAGTTGGGCCTTTTGCGCAACGGGTTGACAGGGAGGAGCATCTTCGTCTCTTGTAGCCTGTTGAAACAGATGTTGCGTCCTGGCTTTCTCGTAGATGGCCATCTCACGATTATGGTCGTCCCGAGCTTTTTGACCCGCTTTCCTGATAAGCTTGTCCATTCGTTCTTCAAACGACGGACTCGGCACTTCGATCGCGGGATCTAGTTCTGATGAGGGGTTGGCATTTCCTGACAGGGCGTCCTCTTCTTCATTGAAGTTATATATGGCGTAGCTACTGTGGACTCGTTCCCGTTTCCCGGATCTCAGGTATCCAAGCCCAAGCGTTTCCGTTCTCCCGTTGGGCAATTTGCGCTGAGTCCCAGGGACATCCCAAATCCTGTTATAGAATCGAGCTTTTCGAATAGTCTGTTTTAAGGGTACCCCTTGGCGCTTCAATAGCCTTTTCAATCCGTTTGTGTAATATCTGGGCAGACGGATGGGTTGGAGCCTGTCGAGGGTAGAATCCGCACCGTGCCAGATTTCTTTCTCGACTCTTGTTTCCATGGACCGGTAGAATAGGATCGCCTTTTCGCCTTTTCGCCTGGGAGGGACGTAAAATATTTGCAGGTCTTGCACATCGTAAGCTTCAAGCGTGTCAAGATCTTTGTAGTGCTCCCGCGGAATCATGGTGATTTGCAAACTCTGATCATCACTAGGGGATGTTTGTATTGACAGCCGACTGGAGAACACAGCATTAACCTCGTCTTCCGAGTCGCTTCCGAAGATCAATATGGGGGCGGACGGTCCCGAGTTGCTGCGCCGAGATGGCCCAGCGTAAACTATCTCTTCTTCTTCTTCGGTATCGCTCCTGAAAACAGGGATGGCGGCGGCGGATTTGTTCTCCGGTTTGCGACACCTTTCTGTATCCTCGAAATCCGGCAAAAAGTACTTTGCATCTTCGTACTTGCGGACTTCGTTCACAGAGAATGGGTTCAACTCGCCTGCCACGGTATACTCGAGACCATCCTTGAAATACTTCATACACTGATGTTGTGTAGACGGGATGATGTTGTACTCGTGTAACCAAGGACGACCGAGCAGAGCATTGTAGCAAGTCTTGGCGTCTATGACATGGAACTTAATGTCCGTGACGAGCAGCCCAAAGCGTAACGTTAGTATTACAGATCCCAGAGTCCGTAACGACTGGGAGTCAAAACCGGAGATGGTAATTTTTTCACGAGCGAGGTGCTGGACGCTCATGCAGATCTCCTTCAACACCCGCACGTTGAAGAGATTAACGGAAGACCCATTATCAACCAGGATTTTGCCTATCTTGATGTCGTGGCAGTATCCGGAGACATATAGGGGGCGGTTGTGGTCGCACGTCCCAAGGAGAAGGTCTTCATTACCGAACGTGACATCGGCTGTGTGCACTTCTTCCAGTTCATCCTTCATCCTTTCTTCGGCGAGGAAGGCTTGGAATTGTTCGGGCTCTTGCAGCGCCTTGATTAATGACTCTCTCGCTTCCTTTGATAATAGGAGGGCGTCGAGAATGCTGAGCTGCGAGGGTAGCTTCCTCAGGTGCGCTAGGATATTGTAGTCCACCTTACTTTTCTTAGGCGGGTCTTTGGCAGTCAGCTCTTTCATGACTTGGTCATCTAAGGCGATATCCTCAGCGACCTTTTCCTTTCCCTTATCTTTTCTAGTTACGGGTCTGAGGTTCTTTTCCGGGAGCGTGCGATTGCGCAGCTGAATGTTTTCGCAGGCCTATGGTTCTTCTTCTTTCCCTAAAACGGATTCTTTAAAGAGAGGGCCCAGAGCCATTTCTTCATCAGAGTCGCTCCCAAAGGTGAGAACTTGTGATCCTTCGGCGTTGACCATGTAACAGTTGTCGGTAGTTCTTTTGTGTCCTTCGGTCGTACTTCTCTGCTCCCGACGAGTTCTGTGTTTCATTCACTTAAAATGTTGCCGATGAGCAATATATCCCTGCCACCATATCTTAAAAGCGTCGCACTCCTCAGTGGGGTGTGAAATCTTCCGATGATATGAGCAGTAATTAGGGTGCCTTTCCGCCCCATTGAGCGTGTTTTCTTCCGAGGGCGGTAGCTTCATTCCCATTGACATGGCTTTGGCAAACCTTTTCCTCGTCTTGAATATGTTTTTATCCACGTCGGGTGCCTTTCGATCTGGCGGGAGTGCTTCGACTCTTTCGTTTAATCGCTTGCGTTTGGCTCTTTCTAATGCGGCTATCTCATGCTCCTGGTCGGCTTTACTTTTTAGACGAATTTCGTCTAGAAAGGCGTCGATCATTTCGTCTGTCAGCCACACAAGCTCCGGTTCAGGCTTTGCCCCCAGTTTCTTAGTGCCAGGAATTTTTTCATCGTCCGTAAACGAGTGGGAGATCATATTACAACTTGCCACGTATCCCTCGGATTCATCCGACGAACTCTCCCCCTCATCTTCCTCTTGAAAGACGTGGTTGAAGAACTCTTGGAGTGTGATGGGAGTCCGTGCCTTTTGATTGTACGCTTCCAGCGCGTCGATCTACTTCTGTAAGTCCGTGCGCTTGTCACCAGGCTTCACGGGCTTCTTAGATTTCTTCTTCTTCTTCTTTGAAGATTTCGACGGCTGGTTGTGAGTGGTCGGGCCATCACCACTGATCTTCGGAGCTGGGCGCGGCTTCAGCATCCCTTCAATGATCTGGGGTTCCAGCGGGTTCTTCCACCTGATCATCGGGCATGTTTTAAGATCGTTCAGCATCTTCTTGGTTCTTGCTGAAAGCACGATTTCCCATGGAGCTTCTTCAATGAAAGAACAAGTTACCCCGGTGTGTCCGTCTTCTTGGCAGTGTGAGGTTGTGGCGGGTTCACCTTCCACTTCTCGGACAGCGCAAACTTGCCCTGTAGGTATTGATCTTCAATCCATCCTTTGAAGACGAAACAATCCTCAATCGGATGGCTTACCGTTTGATGGTAAGGGCAGTAGTTGGGGTTATTCACCTCATTGGGTTGCGGCGGTCGCCTTGGTTTGGCAAGTTGATAAGCCTGTTGCGTATTGCCAGCTCGAATAGCCTCTTCGTCTTATCCCGCGGGAATGAGTAGGGGCGCTTCATTTTCTCATTGTAATACCACCGTCTTTCTTCCAGCTGATCCGCCAGCTTTGGGGCACTGGGTTGCTGCTGAGCGTTCGAAACGAAGGTTGCCTTCCCTTTACCCTTGTCATTCCGAGATTCTGGCTTTGGAGGAGACGGTCTGTGACCCATCTGGTCCATCTGGGCCAACTTGTCAATCAAAGCCTGGAACGTGGTCGGCTTAAAGAACATCATGAACTGTGAGATAGTTGCATGCGGATCCAGGGTACCCACGAACATGCCTACCGCGGGTGCTTCCTCAATGCGTTGTTCGCATTTCGACCACAAGTTTCGCCAGCGTATAGCGTACTGGACCCATGTCTCGCCTGGTTTCACCCTAGCATTAATCAACGCCGTTATCGGTGTGCGTTCGCTGGCGCTCGCGAATCTCTGAGTGAATAGCAACTCCATTTCAGCGAACGTCTTGACGGAATCGTTTGGGAGTTCAGAGAACCATTCAAACGCCGTTTCCGACAAGCTGCCGACGAACTGGTGGAGCAGGAGCTTATCATCGCCGCCGGTGTTGCCGCAAAGCACCCTGAACTGGGCAACATGCTGGTGGGGATTGCCCGTCCCCTTATAGACATGAAATTTTAGTATTGTATAGCCGACGGGTACTTGATCTGGTCATACCAGCTCGGATATGGTCGCCCTGTTCTGACAACTTGACCAGCTGCCTCAGTTGCCTGGTGAACCCGTATCTGCTGAGCTATATATTCGTCTAGGTCAGCTTTGGAGATTGTCTCCTCCTTGGCTGTTGATAGAGCGGGTGGAGGATTTGACGTTTCTTCCCTGTCGTCTTCAAGAACGATTGGAGGATCCTCAGCAGGAGAATCTTGTTGGATCATCATTCCCACCATGTCCTGGAACAGGAGGGCCATTCGTTGTATATTGGCTGCTTGTTCGGCAGCCTCTTTATCCTTCTTCTCCAATATTCTGCGAAGGAATTCAGCGTCAGTTTCTTGCTCCTGGCGTTGATCGGATGACGCTTCGGGGCTTTCTTTCGGCCCAGTGAGTGCGGCTATCACGTTCATCATTTCTTGGAGCTTCTGCTGTTGCTCCTGAGCTTTGGTCACTGACCGTGTAAGTGGTCTATGACCCGTGGATGTACGGCTGTCCTCCTTTCCCAACGCCATGTATACCGTATGCACCATCATGCCCCCAGACTTAGGGCGTTTAGTCTTATTGTCCTTAACATTTGCTGCAGGAGTGGGGACTCTATCCGGCCTTCTTCTCTTTTGAGTAGTCGACGTGGAGGGAGCCGTTGCAGCAGGCACCCAAGTGGTTGTCGTCCTTTGTTATTTGACACGACGGTTCTTTTCTTCCTGCATCTTCGCCCTTTTCTGTTGACGAGAGTGATCTTGGTCGATTACTGAGTCTTGAACCTTCCGCCAGACTTTATAAATTTTAGAGGACAGCCGTTGAGGAGGCTGCTCCGGCTTTGTTTCTATAACATTCTCCGCAGGCGGAGGGGATCTTTTGAGAACCACAGTTGGCGAATTTCTGCGTACCGTGTTTAGCAGCTCGAAGCTGTTCCTGGTTGGAACAGCAGCCTCAATTTCCACCGTTGGAGCTGGTGGAGTTAGCCCGGAGGGGGAGTTTCCCCCAGTCTTCCTTATCCGGCGCCAGTGGCGACATCGGGCATGACGGGTTGTTGGGATTGATTCAGCGACGGCTTCGTCTTGCCCCCTGTTCAGGTGAGGGGCTGCTGCCGGAGTCAGCCTTCTGAAGACTGACGTTCGTTGAGAAGCTACAGATTTCTGAGCGGGAGCGGGAACCGGGGTAGTCAGTCTCGCGAAGACCGACCTTCTGGGAGGAGAAGCCGCCTTGACGACTTCGGGAGCGGCTGTCTTCTTCGGGATGGCCTTCTCAGGTACCATAGGCTTTTTGGCGGGCCCTTTAGAGTTCAGGCTTAGCCAGGTGAAGATCGAGGAGTTGGACGACCCGTTGAGAGGGGCCGTAGGAGTAGCAAGTCGATCAAAGACCGACTTCTTGTTCGCTTCCGGTGCAGGCCTTGGCATAGTGAAGCTTGCAGGCGGGAGCATGGTCCCGAAAAACAGACCGGTGGTGGCCTGAGTTACATGTTCCATAGGCATCGTAAACAGGGAAGCAGCCTGCGGTCCATATGCTACACCTCCAGGTGAGGCGGAGCGTTGGTTGCATTTGCAGTTGGAGCAGTTCGAGCAGTTGCCAGCCATTGATCCTTTTGCTTTCTGCAGCAAACGAACACCAAATCTTAGTACTTCGAAACCCAAGGGCAACCATTAGCGAACCGCGATTGGTTCGCGAATCACGACACACGAAGTGTGGAGTGGAAAGAGGAAAAGGTCCCACCGGGCGTGCCAGAATCTGTTCCCCTCCGAAAGATGGCGCGACGCAGGGACGTCTTGCCTGAGATTCGGGGCAGATGCTAATTGGTGCTATCCGTCTACCTCTCCGAAGATGCCAAGTTGATTTATGGCACCGTGTATCGAAGGTTTAAATGGATGCGTCCGATGTAGCAGACTTCGTCAGATTCCCCCTCGCTTGAGGGGTTTTTAATTGTGGGGACGCTCTTCCCTGCAAGCGCAAGCCCCTGCAGTTAATTACGCTACCGCATTGCAGTAACAACTTTCTCCTTCTCCAAATGATCAGTTCGTGTTGTGTGTGTTTGTTTCGTGTTCGGTTGCCCGTGGATTGTATACGAAGCTGGGTTATGTCGTCGCCCGTAGGGCGTGAACTAGTCCAAATCCGTATTATCTTAGATTTAGGTTTGGAGTTTGTGTTTAAGGATACGTTAGTCTCACTTGAGACTAAGATCGACTTAAACATTTGTTAAGGATACGTTAGTCTAGTTTTAAACTAAGATCAACTTAACGGGATCGTTTAAATCCAACAAGAGAGCGATTAAGGGAGCTCTATTGTTTAGTTTAGTGAAATTGCGGTCAATAGGTAGTTTAAGGACATTGCGGTCCAGTGTTAGTTTTAAGACGTTGCGGTCAAGGTTAAGGACATCATAGTCCGTGGATTTAAGGACTCCACAGTCCGATATTAGTTTTAAGACATCACGGTCAAGGTTAAGGACGTCATAGTCCGTTGTTAGTTTTAAGACATTCCGATCAAGGTTAAGGACCTCATAGTCTATGGGTTTAAGGACCCCACAGTCCGGCGTTAGTTTTAAGACATCCCGGTCAAGGTTAAGGATCTCATAGTGCATGAGTTTAAGGACCCCACAGTCCGTATAAGTGTGTGGTCATCGGGACCCGTCACCTCTTTGAAGACATTGAGGAATTACAACGCCAAGTATCAAAAGAGTGAAGAGATGTACCCTTAAACCAAGGTAGATTGGATGATCTTTGGCCCAATTTGGAACCAAGACCAATTAATTATATTATGAGCCCATCAGCCCAGTTAAGTTTGAATTGAGGACTTATGGCCAGCTTGGGCTAAGTCCAATCATGTTTCATATTGACCCTCTGTTGGTTCCTTGAAGGAGAGGCTTTGCCTCTAGAAACTTAGCCAATTGGGCTAAAGCTAGTGTTAAACACTAAAGACCAACAGTGTTGAACACTGGGAATAAGATTAACAAGTTAGTGTTAAACACTAAAAGATAATCAGTGTTAAACACTAGCAACATGGCTTTCAAATTAGTGTTAAACACTAAAGCAAATCAGTGTTAAACACTGGCAACAGAGATTTCAAATTAGTGTTAAACACTAAAGCAAATCAGTGTTAAACACTGGAAACAGAGTTTTCAAGTTAGTGTTAATCACTAAGAAAATCAATGTTAAACACTGCAAATAAAGTTTTCCAATTAGTGTTAAACACTAAGGAAGGAGGGGTCACGTGCGGACACGTGAGAGCGCCCTGATTTCCCTTATTTTATTCTGCAGGTAAGTGTTTAACACTTTTAATTCTGACGGCCATTACGTGTGAGCACGTGATGGAGGCCCATGCTCTGGTCTGTTAGAATGCTCATTAGGGGTCACGTGTTGACACGTGAGGGCGCCCTAGAGCTCTTTTTCTTTTGCTTTTTCTTTATGTGCTTCAAAGATCACGTGGGGCACGTGAGGCGTTGCCTCAAAGTTCTTTTCTATGGATCTTTGCAGGGGTCACGTGGTAGCACGTGAGAGTGCCCTGCTTCCCTTTATTTTGTTCTGCCATAAGCATTAAATAATTTGGAGCATCACGTGCTGTCACGTGATGGGTATTTTGGTGTTTGTTTGTTAGAGCTTCAGCCAATGGGTCACGTGGTAGCACGTGACTCTGGTTCTTTGCATATTTTAAAGATCTGTTCATCTTTTAAGAATTAAATTCTTCATAGGGTTAAACCCTAACAACAAACTTTAGAGGAATTAAATTCCTGTTTTCTTCTGAAGAATTATATTCTTA
Source organism: Agapanthus africanus (assembly GCA_030015575.1). Lineage (NCBI taxonomy): Eukaryota > Viridiplantae > Streptophyta > Magnoliopsida > Asparagales > Amaryllidaceae > Agapanthus > Agapanthus africanus. The sequence goes on along the minus strand of CM057338.1, from coordinate 940,142,948 downwards.
AATAGGGTTAAACCCTAATTTCTTTTCTTAAGGGAATTAAATTCCTGTGAGTTTGAGAGAATTATGTTCTCAATTAGGGTTAAACCCTAGCTCTGTTCATTTTGAAGAAATTAAATTCCTATAACATAGGGTTAAACCCCAATTTTATCTCAAAGGAATTGAATTCCTATCATTTTGTGAGAATTAAATAATCAAAACTCAGTTCCTCCTCTGTGTTTTAGATCTGCATGGCAGGATCTCAACCCAATGAGAATTAAATTCTCAATTCATGGGGAGATGTGCACTTTGCAGATCCTCTACCAGAGAAAGAACTAAGTTCTTTTCTTTATATAAGAGTTAAACTTTTTTGAGAATTAAATTCTCTTTTGAAGCCTCCCTTTTCTTTTCTTACCTAAGTTTTTCCTTTTCCAGAGAATCAAAGGCTCTATATCTTTCTCTCTCTGTGTATCGAAAGAAAAGGTCCTAAAGTCTAAAAAAAAGCTCCCTTTCTTCTTTTCTTGGCTCCTATTTATAAGAGAAGGAATTGAATCAATCTGTTTAGTAAATCTCTCATTGAGAGATTTGATTTGTATTTATCATTAATCTGGGCCTTTAGATTGTTAGGTGAATTTTATGCACCATTGGATTTTAAATCCAAAGATATCTCTTTGTTATTTCGGTTGGATTTAGGGGAAAATCTTTCCAAGTCCAAGATTTTTCCATAAATTGGTGATATTTAATCACCTTTAGATTTTTAATCCAACGGTTTTAGATAATCCTTCTTCATTTTGGAAAGATTTGAAAGATTTATTCTCAGAATTTAATTCTGTTAAAGAATAAGGCTCTTAAAGCCAGTCACGTGTGGCCACGTGACCCTTGGTCATGTGTAGGCACATGACCTCTGGTCACGTGTAGGCACGTGACCCCTGCAATGGGCTTCTCTTCTTCTGCGCTCTGTTCTCTGGCCGCTGCTTTAACCATCACGTGCCAACACGTGACCACTGGTCACGAGTGAGCACGTGATGCTTTTTCTGAAGCTTTTTCTTGACTTTTAATTAGAGAACAAATATGCTCTATGCCGCTGCTTGACTATCAAGTGCCAACACGTGACCACTGGTCACGTGTGAGCACGTGATGCCTCTTCTGAATCTTTTCCTGATTTTTTATAAGAGAACACCTCTAAATCACTGTACCTCGCTAAATACGAGTTCAATCCCATCTTGATTTCCTCATTCCCCTGGTTATGGTGTGCATTCATGAACTAGATAGGTTGTGGACAAACACGTATCACTGTCGCTTTCAATCGCTTTTCCACTTATCAATATCACTGTCGTATTTGCCACAACCTAACCACTAACATTAATATATCGACAATGCAGATGATCACTATGCAGCAAGTATAACTCAAGCATGAAAATATGCAGAAATGCATTGCACATGTATTCATTATTCTATAACGACCAATGTCATGTAATTGGCAGAATTTACGATAAATCATACATATAGAATCGACCAGAACAATATAAAGGGCATATGAAGCACACTGGATTATCTAAACAGCAAAATTTATTTCAGGTCAAACGGAGTTCAGGTTAGGGAATTATCGCCATTTGAAGGCAGCGATCGATCTCTGAAATTCCAGTTTCAGAACTGGAAGCCCAATTTCACGCGCATTTTACCAATGATTATGTTCAGATTCAGGTATTTCCCTAGCTGAATAAAATCTAGTTCTGCCAGTTAAGTTTCCGACGCACCAAACGGATTATCAATTGCACCTCTACATTAGAAGTTATGTTCAGATTAATGTGACAATGTAATGAACAATTCTGCAGAAACTGCAGAACACAATGACATTCTGAAATACAATTTAAATATCAAACGACCGTAAAAATGTACGGGACTAATTTCAGAGGTTAGATAATTAAGTTGTCTACGCGACCATATGGGGCTCCGCTCATTTTCAGTTTTATGCAGGTATGTACAGATGCTTAAAACTCAGGTTCCCCCGTAGAATGCTATCCCGGACTGCAGTCCAGAGTTGCATCCCCGGTTAAGTCTCGTTGCCGTGATCTATCGATATCGAAACATAAACTAAATATGGTTCTATATTATCGAGTCGGCTTCGATTTGAGCCGTGAAACGTTACGTTCCAACCAGTATTAAATTTTACAATGATTTTAGTGGGTTAACCTGTGCGGTAAACTTTAGTTTTAGCGTCGTCCTTAGGGGCGATGTTACAGAATTATAAGCACGGTATATCTAACGTAAATCCTTACACTGTGATCATCAATCAGTAAGGGGTTTGCTGATCATAATTTCGGTAATCTAAGATTTGGTTTCCACTCAAGTATCATGTCGAACACATATATTATGTACGATTATCAGTCAAAACGTTGGTTTCGGTTAATTGATCAAGCTAGTTGTCATTCGATGAAAGTGTAAATGATGTCGATACGGGATAGTAAATTCCTAGTCGGGTTCCATTCGATATGATCAAATTAAGAGGGTTCGCTAAACTAATCGAATTACGATTTTATCGATGTATACGGGCGTGTGCGTGTATTTGTGTATAGCATGTACTTCGCATTATGTAAGTTCATTCTTCTCCAATTAAAAATTATTACTTAGCATGCATAGCAAGTGATTAGCATTCACTTGCCTATTATGAAGGCTCCACGACGACGGTCGCACGGACACGAACGCGGCACGATCACGATGAGGGCATGGCCACAAGCACAACAATTCACAGTTGCGACAGCGATCAACTGGCTCGGCCACGGGCTCTGGAGAAGAGGGTGATGGGCTCTGGCTCTGGGGAAGGTCGAGGGTGAGGTAGGCAGCCGGAGGTGTTCGTCGTGGTGACCGCAGTGGGTTCGAGCGTCGGATGGAGGCAGTGGGTGCAGGGGAGCTCGGGGGCTGCAGGGGATCGGTGCAGTGGCTCTGTCTCGGGCAAAGTCAACTGAGGTAGGCGGCTGGGATGCTCGTCACGGCAAGGTCGGCAAGGCACAGAGGCGATGGGGTTGGAGCTCAGGTGAGGTGCAGGGACAAGGGAGTTGGGTTCGTGTGTGCACGAGGGGCTCGGGTTGCTGTTGGATGGAGGGGAAGATGAAGAAGTAGGGGCGTTCGGTTGCTTGATGGTGGAGGAAGGTTGATTGGGTGTCGGCGGCGGTGGTGCTGGTGATGGCCACGGCGATGGTCGGAGTTGGGGAGTTTGGGTTGGGGTGCTGTTGGCTCGGTGTTGGAGAAGGGCAGAGGAGAGTGAGCAGGGGAGTTTAGTGAGAAAATGAAAACGAGGGAGAAGAAAAGCGAGGGGGAAAAAGAAGGGGGAGCTCGGTCGTCGTGGGGAGGGAGAGCCGTTGGAGGAAGCGAGGTTGTGGGCGGATCTTGAGATGGCGGCGCGAGAAGGGAGGATTCAAGGGGGAGAGCCGTTGGGGGAGCATGGGTGCGAGTCCCGCGGCGCGGGCGCGAGGAGCGCGGAGGCGTGGGGTGATGGCGCGAGAAGCGGGCGTCGAGGCGGGCGCGAGAAGCGGGCGTCGTTGCGAGAGGAGTGGCGGGAAAATGAGAGGGAGTAAGGAAGAAGGAGAGGGGAAAAAGCGGGTCGGGTCGGCATGGGTACGGGTCGGGTACGGTTAGAATTTAGGGATTTAGGTTGGGTTGGGTTTAGGAATTTAATTAAAATAAAATAGAAAGTATAAATAAAAAGAGAAAAATAAAAAAAATATACAGGAAATTATATACGAAACTGGGAATTTATATCATACTCTCCTTACAAAAATTTCGTCCTCGAAATTAAAACAAAACAACAGGACAACACTATACAAATAAATGCGGGAAATGTGCACGGATATCCTCCTCGCGTTCCCAGGTAGACTCCCCTGGAGAACGACCACCCCAAGAAACTCGAACCAGGGGAATGACTCTGTTCTTCAACACTTTATCCTGACGATTGAGAATGGTGGTAGGCTGCTCCTCGTAAGACAGATCAGTGCCCAAAGTTAACTCCGAATGATCCAGTATATGGTTGTCGTCCCGAACATAGCGCCTCAACTGAGAAACATGAAAATTGTTGTGCACACTAGCTAACGATGGAGGTAAGGCAAGTCGATAGGCCACCTCTCCCCACCTCGAAAGGTCCGATGAATCGGGGACTGAGTTTCTCGCGACCTCCAAACCTGATAACACCGCGGGTAGAAGAAATCTTCAGAAACACATGATCTCCGACCTCGAATTCTAGCGCTCTCCTGCTGGCATCCGCCCAACTCTTCTGTCGGTTCTAAGCCGTCTTAATGCACTGTCTAATCATCTGTATCTTGTCCACCGTCTGAAAAATAAGTTCGAAACCCAATAATCTTCACTCTCCCACGTCTCCCAACAAATAGGGGATCGACATTTCCGACCGTAGAGTGCTTCGAATGGAGCCATCTGGATGCTAGCTTGGAAATTGTTGTTATAAGAAAACTCCACCAGATGAAGGTGATCCTCCCAAGAACCCTGAAAGTTTAGCATGCAAGCCCTCAACATGTCCTCGAGCGTCTGAATAGTATGCTCGGACTGTCCGTCCGTCTGGGGATGATAAGTCGTGCTAAACTTGAGACGTGTACCCAGACTCTCTTGTAAGCTCTTCCAAAAGTGTGAAACAAATCTGGTGTCTCGATCCGACACTATACTGACCGGAACCCCGTGAAGTCGCACTACTTCTTGCATGTATTTCTCCGCAATCGACTCTGTCGACTGCAAAGGGTATAAAATGTGCAGCTTTTGTAAGGCGGTCGAAGATAACCGAGACGGCGTTGTTTCCCCTAGGGATCCATGGTAAGGCAGTCACAAAATCTATAGTGATGTGCTCCCACTTCCACTCGGGTATCGGAAGCGGTTGCAACAGTCCAGCCGTTCTCTGGTGTTCTGCCTTTACTTGCTGACATACTAAACACCTGGATACGAACAGTGCAATCTCTCGCTTCATCCCGTTCCACCAAAAGTGTTGCCTTAGATCCCGATACATTTTTGTGCCTCCCGGATGCACAGAATAAGCTGAACTATGAGCCTCAGCTAGTACCTCTTCTCGAACGTCTCCCTTAAGGACGCAGAGTCTGTTACCGAATCTCAGAGAACCGTCTCGATGTATGAGTAAGTCCGTCCTCAGCCCGGCTTCCACCTGCTCTCTGAACTTTTGCAATCAAGGATCATCAGCCTGCGCCGCCTTAATGCGATCTATAAGAGAAGACTGCACCTGTAACTGCCAGAATTGCCTGATTGCACTCGGTGTAACAACTTCTAGTTCGAGCTTCTAAAAATCCTCAATGATGTTCTTCTGACTGGTCAACATCATGACTGCTGGCTTGCGATTGAGAGCGTCTGGTACGACATTTACCTTCCCCGGATGATACTGTAAGTCCAAGTCATAGTCCGCCATTAATTCTAGCTATCGGCATTGCCTCATATTCAGTTCTCTCTGAGTGAACACGTACTTCAGACTCTTGTGATCCGTGTACACTTCCACCTTTTCGCCCAACAAGTAATGTCTCCAGATCTTCAATGCGAAAACCACCGCGGCTAACTCCAAGTCATGTGTTGGGTAGTTCCTCTCGTGATTCTTCAGCTGTCGTGAGGCATAAGCAACTACCTGACCGTGCTGTATCAGGACGCAGCCTAAGCCTTTCCCCGAAGCATCGCTATGTATCACCAACCCGCCTGAATTATCTAGCACTGTAAGGATAGGTGTTGTGGTCAATTTCTACTTCAGTACTTCAAAAGCCCGAGTACACTCCTCCGTCCATACGTACGGTACTTCCTTCCGCGCCAGCTTCGTCAAAGGTTCAGCGACTCGTGCAAAGTCTTGAACGAACCGCCGATAATATCCTGCCAATCCCAGAAAGCTTCTGATTTCAGCAACTGACTTCGGAGTCGGCCAATCTCTAACCGATTCTATCTTCGCTGGGTCCACTGAGATGCCTTCTTCCGAAACGACGTGCCCCAAGAACTGCACTTTGTCGAGCCAGAACTCACACTTGCTCAATTTCGCGTATAGCTTCTCTTACCGAAGAATTTGTAATACTGTCCGCAGGTGTTCGACATACTCCTCCTGGGTCTTTGAGTAGACTAGTATGTCGTCGATGAATACAACGACAAACGTGTCTAAGTAATTTGCAAATACTCTATTCATCAGATCCATAAATATAGCTGGAGCATTGGTAACACCGAACGACATCACAAGAAACTCATAATGCCCGTATCGTGTCCTAAAAGCCGTCTTGCATATATCTTCGGCCGTTACTCTGATCTGTTGATAGCCCGAACGAAGATCCAGCTTCGAAAATACCTTGGCCCCACCCAACTGATCAAATAAGTTGTCAATACGTGGAATATGGTATTTGTTCTTTATCGTAACCCTGTTCAGCTCCCGGTAATCTATACACATCCGTAGCGATCCGTCCTTTTTCTTCACCAACAAGACTGGTGCACCCCACGACGAAGCGCTTGGGCGAATGAATCCTTTCTCCAGGAGTTCTCCAATTTGTTTCTTCAATTCTGCCAACTCAACTGGCGCCATCCTATAAGGAGCCCTAGAAACTGGCGCCGTCCCTGGAATCAAGTCAATAGAGAATCCCAAGACGCGGGGAGGTGGTAGACCTGGTAAATCTTCAGGGAACATATCAAGAAAATCCCGAACGATCTCTAGGGCTGGACTCTCATCAATCTCCATAGCTGTCAACGCTTTTGGTTTGGCTCTAAACTTGGCTGGCTCCAAAGACTCGCTCCTGCCTTCGAAAACAAACTCAGGATGATTGGGAATGCAGAAAATCACCTTCCTTGCTTGGCAATCAATAATTGCATGGAATGTACTCATCCAATCCATCCTGAGAATCGCATCATAACTGCCCGTCTCGATTAAAAGGAAATTCGCATAGAATTCCCTGCCGCATACTACCACCGGACATAAGCTACACTCTTGGTTAGACACAATAATACCGTTACCCGTATGTATCTCCCAATCCTTGGTCAACGGTTCATGAGGTATAGAGTGTGTGTCAACAAACCGCGTGGAAATAAAACAATACGAAGCACCCGAATCGAAAAGAATTCTAGCTGGTACAGAATAAACAAGGATGATACCTGTAACTACATCTCTAGAAGCCTTTGCCTGCTCGGCGAATAAGGTGAAAGCCCATCCCTGATTTCGACCTATACCAGTCTGCCTCTGATCGAAGGACCGCTGCTGGGGCACTCGAGGTGGACACCTCTGAGCTGAAGTGCCGTTGTTGTTGCTCGAATCCTCCTTGCAGCTCAGATATCTGGGGACACCCGCCGACCCTATGCTCGTTGGATCCGCAAATCAGACACTGCCCCTTAGCTCTGCGGCAATCTCTCTGCATGTGTCCTGGCCTATAAAAATAATCGCAAAATAGGGCCCTCCGTTGTAGCTGTTGAGGTGAGAAGGTACGCTTCATCTGTGTGACACCTGACCTGTGAACCGGGATGGCTCCACGGGGCGGAATGGTAGGCCGTGCCGGAACTACGTAGGGTCTCCTGTCCATCGATCGTTGGCCCTTGGCCTTCTCTGCCAGTCTCTCCTGTACTCGGGCAGCGTTCAAAACTTGGGCAAAGGTTGGTAGGTCGAAAGACGCGATAAGTTGTTGTAGTTCAATATTGAGCCCTTGCTGGAAATGTCTTTCCCTGGAGGATTCGGTGGCTACCATGTACGGTGCGAAACGACTCAGCCGATTGAACTCTGCGGCGTAGACATCCACTGAACACCTAATCTGCTTCAACATAATGAATTTCTCCTCCATCTCGGCCTTGGCAGTAGCCGAAAAGTAATGATCCAAGAAGCATGCGGAGAACGTGTACCATCCAATAGGTTTCTCAAGCCGACTCTCCTCTACGGACCACTACGTGCGGGCCTCGTCTTCTAGCTGGATCTTCACTACATTCACTCTGTCGTCGTCAGGAATTCGAGCGGCAGTCAGGAGGTTCTCTACGTTGATGAGCCATTGCTCGGCCTCAAGTGGACTTGCCGATCCCGTGAACACTGCTGGGTGAAGTCTCCTGAAATCTGAAACGGTACCGACCTTAGCCTGTGTGGTCGGTACGAGCGCGCCCTCAGGGGCGGCGGGAACAGCCGTAGATCTCTCCAGGGTGGTAATTGCGGTCTCCTGTACCGCCTTCAACCCCTCGGCCAAAAGATCAGTCTTCCTCTCTTGAGCTTGGGCCAGGGTCGTCAGTGTGCTCAGGATCTTTTCGGTACGATCGTGGTGACCGGCACCTGAGGAGTTGCCTAAGGAGTCCATATCCTGAAAAGATCAAAAGAAATTAGGTTCGAGCAAGGCTACACAATGATTCAACGATGATTAAGAAGTGATGAAGAATGCAATAAGGCATACGCTAAGGGTGTAACTCAATCTAGAGGTCCCTCCACGGAACTGTAATTTCATCCAAAAACCCGGCGCTCTGATACCTACAAAACCATGTCACGCCCCGCTTCCCAAAATACGGGATACGATGGGTGACTAGGCTAGCCATGCTCCTACGGTCAGGGAATAATCCCGCCGTAGTCACACTTCGGCTGCTAGCATTACATGGTAGTCAATAAACAGTACTTGAGTAAAAGAAAATCACAGTTCACAACTTTATTACATTGCAATTTAAAAGAGTTCAAGGTACATTTATTTCACAGAATAAACAACTAACCAATAAAACAAGTGCTGAAATCAAAGAAAATAGCACTGGTGATGCAGTCTAGATCTCCGCAATCTCGAAGGATAAGTCCTGCTCCTGGGCTGGATCCACTTCGTCCTTTGAGCATGCACACTCAGGTTGTCAGGGCGACACATATAACAATAAATATATATAACGGGCGTGCAGTACTATTAAACATGAGGAGTACAATGAATTGCAGAGCATGTGTATAATAACATCAACTGAATACGAATAATGCAATATGAGTATCATGTCAATGAACTAAGCAATGCATATGTCACTACTTAACGGTCACTAAGTCGATGAAATCCAAGGGTGGAGAGGATGCTCGTGTTTAACAAGGGTCTCGTGCATGTCCGAGACTACGGTCCACTGTGCCCGGGACATAACCCTGTCAGCCGTGCCGCTAGGCCCACGACCTAAAGTATGTATGTATATATATATATATATATATATATCACTGATAGCGAATGACCATCCTCTAAATCACTGTATCTCGCTAAATACGAGTTCAATACCACCTTGATTTCCCCATTCCCCAGATTATGGTGTGCATTCACGTATTAGATAGGTTGTGGACAAACACGTATCACTGTCACTTTCAATCGCTTTTCCACTTATCAATATCACTGTCGTATTTGTCACAACCCAACCACTAACATTAATATATCGACAATGCAGATGATCACTATGCTGCATGTATAACTCAAGCATGAAAATATGCAGAAATGCACTGAACATGTATTCATTATTCTATAACGACCAATGCCATGTAATTGGCAGAATTTACGATAAATCATACATATAGAATCGACCAGAACAATATAAAGGGGGTATGAAGCACACTAGATTATCTAAACAGTAAAATTTATTTCAGGTCAAACGGAGTTCAGGTTAGGGAATTATCTCCATTTGAAGGCAGCGATCGATCTCTGAAATTCCAGTTTCAGAACTAGAAGCCTAACTTCGCGCACATTTTACCAATGATTATGTTCAGATTCAGGTATTTCCCTAATTGAATAAAATCTAGTTCTGCCAGTTAAGTTTCCGATGCACCAAACGGATTATCAATCGCACCTTTACATCAGAAGTTATGTTCATATTAATGTGACAATGTAATGAACATTTCTGCAGAAACTCCAGAACACAATGACATTCTAAAATACAATTTAAATATCAAACGACCGTAAAAATGCACGGGACCAATTTCAGAGGTTAGCTAATTAAGTTGTCTACGCGACCATATGGGGCTCCACGCATTTTCATTTTTATGCAGGTATGTACAGGTGCTTAAAACTCAGGTTCCCCCGTAGAATGCTACCCCGGACTGCAGTCCAGAGTTGCATCCCCGATCAAATCTCGTTGCTGTGATCTATCGATATCGAAACATAAACTAAATATGGTTTTATATTATCGAGTCGGATTTGATATGAGCCGTGGAACGTTACGTTCGAACTAGTATTTAATTTTGCAATGATTTTAGTGGGTTAACCTGCGTGGTAAACTTTAGTTTTAGCGTCGTCCTTAGGGGCGAAGTTACAAAATTATAAGCACGATATATCTAACGTAAATCCTTACACTACGATCATCAATCAGTATGGGGTTTGCTGATCATAATTTCGGTAATCTAAGATATGGTTTCCACTCAAGTATCATGTCGAACACATATATTATGTACGATTATCAGTCAAAACGTTGGTTTCGGTTAATTGATCAAGCTAGTTGTCATTCGATGAAACTGTATAGATGTCGATACGGGATAGTAAATTCCTAGTCGGATTCCATTCGATATGATCAAACTAAGAGGGTTCGCTAAACTAAACGAATTACGATTTTATCGATGTATACGGGCGTGTGCGTGTACTTGTGTATAGCATGTACTTCACATTATGTAAGTTCATTCTTCTCCAATTAAAAATTATTACTTAGCATGCATAGCAAGTGATTAGCGTTCACTTGCCTATTATGACGGCTCCACGACGACGGCTGCACGGACACGAACGTGACACGATCACGACGAAGGCATGGCCACAAGCACAGCAATTCACGGCTGCGACAGCGATCAACTGGCTCGGCCACGGGCTCTAGAGAAGAGGGTGCTGGGCTCTGGCTCTAGGGAAGGTCGACGGCGAGGTAGGTAGTCGGAGGTGTTCATCGTGGCACCCGCAGTGGGTTCGGGCGTCAGCTGGAGGCAGTGGGTGCAGGGGAGCTCGGGGGATGCAGGGGATCGGTGCAGTAGCTCTGTCTCGGGCGAAGTCAACTGAGGTAGGTGGCTGGGATGCTCGTCACGGCAAGGTCGGCGAGGCACGGAGGCGACGGGGGTTGGAGCTCAAGTGAGGTGCAGGGATGAGGGAGTTGGGTTCGTCGGCGAGATGTAGGGGGGTTGGTGTGCACGAGGGACTTGGGTTGCTGTTGGCTGGAGGAGACAAGGAGGAAGTGGGGGCGTTCGGTTGCTTGATGGTGGAGGAAGGTTGATTGGGTGTCGGCGGCGGCGGTGCTGGTGGTGGCCGCGGCGATGGTCGGAGCTGGGGATTTTGGGTTGAGGTGTTGTTGGCTCGGTGTTGGAGAAGGGCAGAGGAGAGTGAGCAGGGGAGTTTGGTGAGAAAATGAAAACGAGGGAAAAGAAAAGCGAGGGGGAAAAAGAAGGGGGAGCTCGGTCAACGTAGGGAGGGAGAGTCGTTGGAGGAAGCGAGGATGTGGGCGTATCTTGTGATGGTTGCACGAGAAGGGTGGATTCAAGGGGGAGAGCCGTTGGGGGAGCGTGGGTGCGAGTCTCGCAGCGCGGGCGCGAGGAGCGCGGAGGCATGGGGTCATGGCGCGAGAAGCGGGCATCGAGGCGGGCGCGAGAAGCGGGGAACGTTGCGAGAGGAGTGGCAGGAAAACGAGAGGGTGTGAGGAAGAATGAGAGGGGAAAAAGCGGGTCGGGTCGGGTCGGCATGGGTACGGGTCGGGTACGGTTATAATTTAGGGATTTAGGTTGGGTTGGGTTTAGGAATTTAATTAAAATAAAATTGAAAGTATAAATAAAAAAAGAAAAATCAAAAAAATATACAGGAAATTATATACGAAACTGGGGATTTACAGATAGCTATGACACCATTCTGGGGATGGATTGGCTGAGCACTTTCTATGCTGTTATCAACTGTCGAGCTAGAACTGTGCCATTTCGCATTCTTAATCACCTGGAGTTCGTGTTCACGGGCGGTAGCGAGTCATTGGAGCCAGCTAAGTTCTGAGTGAAGCTGAAGACCTTGACTGCTATGGAGATAGAGGAGAAGCCATCACCGGAGGTAGTTCGAGAGTTTCTTAACGTGTTCCCCGAAGATCTACCAGGTTTATCCCATCACATTTTGGGTTTCTCGATCGACCTGATTCTAGGTACGGCGCTAGTTCCAAGACTCCATACAGGATGGCGTCAGTGGAGTTGGAAGAATTGAAGAAGCAAATATAGGACCTTCTAGACAAGGGATTTATCCGTCCAAGTGCTTCCTCGTGGGGTGCTCCTGTGTTATTGGTGAAGAAGAAAGACGGTTCTTTGCGCATGTGCATTGACTACCGTGAGTTGAACGGGGTGACAGTGAAGAACAAGTATCCCATTCCCTGCATCGATGAATTATTTGATCAGCTAGGTGGTGCTCGGGTATTTTCTAAGCTGGAACTTCGGTCGGGGTATCACCAAATCAGGGTCAAGGCAGATGATGTATGCAAGACGGCCTTTCGAACCCGATATGGCCACTATGAGTTTCTTGTGATGCCGTTCGGTGTTACCAATGCACCCACCATATTTATGGCTTGATGAACATGGTTTTCTCCAAATACTTGGACCATTTTGTCGTTGTATTCATCGACGACATTCTAGTCTATTCCAGGAGTCGAGAGGAGCACGTCGAGCATCTAAGATTTATATTGCGGATTCTACAGGAGGAGAAGCTCTATGCTAAGCTAAGCAAGTGCGAGTTTTGGCTCGACAAGGTGCAATTTCTGGGGAATGTTGTTTCGAGTGACGGTATTTCAGTGGATCCTACGAAAATTGAATCTATCAAAGACTGGCCGATACCGAAATCAATAGCTGAGATAAGAAGCTTTCTAGGATTGACTGGGTATTATCGGCGGTTTGTTCAAGATTTCGCTAGAGTAGCAGAACCCTTGACGAATCTTACATGGAAGGAGGTGCCTTATATTTGGTCGGATGAGTGCACCCAAGCGTTCGAGCTGCTAAAGCTAAAGTTGACCACGGCCCCAATTCTGACTCTGCCAGATAGTTCCGGTGGCTTGGTCGTTTATAGTGACACGTTGGGAAAGGGTTTAGGCTGTGTTTTGATGTAGCACGATTGAGTAGTGGCTTACGCTTCTCGTCAGTTGAAGACTCACGAGAAGAACTACCCCACGCATGACTTGAAGTTAGCGGCCATTGTGTTCACCTTGAAGATATGGAGGCATTACTTACTGGGCGAAAGAGTGGAGGTGTACACGGATTATAAAAGTTTGAAATACGTGTTCACTCAGAAGGAGATGAATATGAGACAGTGCAGGTGGCTGGAGCTGATGGCAGACTATGATATTGACATGCAGTATCATCCGGGAAAGGTGAACGACATTCCCCACACTCTCAGTCGTAGGCCTTCAGCTATGTTGCTGACTTGTCAAAAGGGGATTCTTGAAGATCTTCAGAGACTCGAGTTAGAAATAGTTATATTGGGTGTGCCCGGACAGCTCTGGCAGTTGCAGGTCCAATCATCACTTATAGATCGCATTAAAGCTGCACAGGCTGGAGACCCTCAGTTGCAGAACTTCAGAGGGTTAGTTAAGACTGGTTTGAGGACGGACTTGCGGATTCATGAAGACGGTTCCCTGAGATTTGGAAGCCGGCTATGTGTTCTAAAGGGGGTATTCAAGATGAAGTTCTAGCTGAAACACACAGTTCTGCTTACTCGGTGCACCCAGGAGGCACTAAGATATACAGAGATCTGAGGCAACACTTCTGGTGGAACAAAATAAAGAGAGAGATTACTCGCTTTGTCTCCAAGTGTCTGGTATGCCAATAGGTGAAAGCCGAGTATCAGAGAGTAGCCGGGTTGCTGCAACCGCTTCCAGTGCTGGAGTGGAAATGGGAGCACATCACCATGGATTTTGTGATGGCACTACCTTGCAGTCCAAGGGGCAGCAATGCTTTCTGGGTTATTGTTGATCGTCTCACGAAGGCAGCACATTTCATACCCTTCCGAGTTGGACAATCGACGGAGTCACTTGCAGAGAGGTATATGCAGGATATTGTGAGGTTGCATGGAGTGCCCGTTAGCATTGTGTTTGATCGAGACACCAGGTTCATTTCCTACTTCTGGAGGAGCCTGCAAGAGAGTTTGGGCACCCGTCTCAAGTTCAACACGGTCTATCATCCGCAGACGGACCGGCAATCTGAGCGTACTATCCAGACGCTCGAAGATATGTTGAGGGCGTGCATGTTGGATTTTCAGGGCTTTTGGGAGGATCACCTTCATCTGGTGGAGTTTTCGTATAACAACAGCTATGAGGCTAGCATCCAGATGGCACTGTTCAAAGCTCTTTACGGACGGAAGTGTCGATCCCTCCTTTGTTGGGATGACGTAGGTGAACGAAGGTTGCTAGACCCTAAGCTTATAGTACAGGCAGTGAGCAAGGTTTCGATGATCAGGCAACGTATCAAGGCTGCTCAGGACCGACATAAGAGTTAGGCAGATGCCGGTAGAAGGTCGTTGGAATTTGGTGTGGGTGATCACACATTTATGAAGATATCACCTACTCGGGGAGTGATCAGGTTTGGTAGTCGCGGGAAGCTCAGTCCCCGATTCATCGGACCTTTTGAGGTGCTAGAGCGAGTAGGAGAGGTGGCTTATCAACTTGCCTTGCCTCCATCGTTAGCTGGTGTGCACAATACTTTTCATGTATCTCAGTTGAGATGCTACGTTCGGGATAACATCCATATCTTGGACCATTCAGAGTTGATGTTGAGCACCGATCTGTCTTGCGAGGAGCAGCCTACCACCATTTTCGATAGTAGGGAGAAAGTGCTGAAGAATAAAGTCATTCTCTTGGTTCGAATCTCTTGGAGTGGTCGTTCTCCAGGGAAGTTTACCTGGGAGCATGAGGAGAATATCCGTTCACGATCTCCGCATCCATTTGAGTAGTTGGTTGTTTGCTTGTCCCGTTGTTTTCGTTCTTAATTTCGAGGACGAAATTTTTTGTAAGGGAGGTATGATGTAAATCCCCAGTTCCATTGTACTTCCTATATTTAAAATTTTGGTCCTGATAAATTTTCCGTTTAAATTCCAAATTAGTTTCCTAAGTATTTTTCTTTTTCCCAATCTTTCTATTTTTCTTTTAAACCTCACTTTTACGTGTGTGTATACACTTTAAACCTAACTCTAAATATTTTCAAACCTTCCCACCCCCGGCCTAAGCTCACGCACCTTTTCCCTAAACCTGACCCAACCCGTTCCCCACTTCCCTCTCCTCCTCCTTCTTCTTCTTCTTCTTCTTTTCTTTTCCCTCTTTTTCCCCAATTGCTCCTCCTCTCTCACGCTCGCCCGCGAGACCCGCTCATCTCTGAGGCCACCCCACTCCCAACTAATCTCCGAGATCTCCTCCTTCTCTCCATCACCTTCAACGATCCCTGCTTCCCTCTCTTTTTATTTTTCGTTCTCTCTTTTCTCCAACGGCTCCCTTCCTCCCTCGCTCGCACCCCCGCTACCCGCTCGCCCATGACCCAACCCTCGATCCTAACCTCTCCCAGGATCCCCTTCTGCTCCTCACTTATCTCGCAACGTCTTCTCCCTTCCTCTCTTTATCTCTATCTCCTTCAAGCTCTCTAACTCTCTCACACGATCACTTCTCTCTCTCACTAACCTAAACCCCTCACCGTCAAGCACCGTTGGACCACCACCCACAACCCCGCCACCACCTCGGCCACACCACCAGCATCACCACCGAGCTTCTCACTTCATCACCATCTCCTCCACCCATCAACAACATCTACCCCCCTTAAGAGCCTCACTGCACTACCAATCTTCTTCCATCACCGATGAGCTCTCCACCAGCCACCGACTCCGGCGATCACCACCATACCAACTTCCTCTTTTAAACCGCAACCACTACGAGCTCATCCCCTTCTTGCCTCCCCCTATCGCAACACCACATCATAGTCACCGCCTCCCCTCACCACCTAGCCGACCTGAACCGCCGCCGACTTCCTCTCATCGCCAACGGTCGCTGACAAGCTCCTCGACTCTAGCCGCCTAAACCATGTGCTCCCACGCTCCCCGAACACTCACTGCCCCTAGCCGGGAAACGTCTAGAGTCGTCGTGTCTTCACCATTGCTGCCCGTGTGCGTGTCGTGCTCCTGCTATTCGTCGCCACGATCGTCGCCATGCAAGTTAAAGTCTATCGCTTGCTTATTCATGCTACAGTATTAGTTAATCGACGTAATCACAACAAATGTTTTGTGCACATCCGTATAGTTGTATCGATAACGTGTAAACAAACTATTTCTCTGGAAAACCTTTATAGTTTAACTGTGATGAATGGAAGACGACTTGGTCTTCTAATCCGTAACAATACCAAATAGAATTTAATTAAACGACGTCTAGTTCTAATCGAATATATGGAGCCGCTATTACGATTATTACCCATAGATGTAAACCGAGTGTTCGATATGATTCATGGATGAATACTCTTTCAAAATGCCCAAATATTGTGTTTAGGGAATTCTGTTATTGTTAATAATTATAGTGCAGTGACTTAAATCTAAAATACTGAGAATATCGTCACGTTATATCGCTTCCAAAAGCCGACGTTGAATCTAGAATTCACCGTGCATGTTGCGCTTTAAAATCTTCATTAAATTAGATATAAATTAAAACGAGATGTTCTATGGCTCATATCAAAGCAGACTCGATAAGCCAGAACCCTCTGTAAATTTTATTTCGATACTGATATAACACTACGACGAAAACTGGCTTGGAATGCGGATGTGGATTGCAGTCCAGAGGAGCATTCCATACTGACACTTGACTTTAAATAAATGTGTAGCGCTGTATGAAAGTGAAATTATGTGGAACCCTATACCGTTGCGAAGATAATCCTGTTGGTTAATTATAGGTGATAGTTTTGCTCGATTTTACCGTCGTTTGATATGTTAAACAGTCGAGGTGTTCTGCAGTTTAGTACGGGGACAGATTGTATACCCTACCTTTAGACAAGGCATAACTCTCAGTACACAGTGGGTATTGTTGATCCGTTTGGTGTGTTGGAAACATAATTGATAGATCTAAATTTTACCTAACTGTAGCATCCCCTAATTATGCTCCCAAGAGAGAGTAAAATGTGTTACGAAATGGACTTTCTGTTCAGGAACTGAATTTCCAGCGATGAACGTTTTAAATGAAATGACCGTAACTCGCAAAATTAATAACCGATTGACCTGAAACCAATTTTTTTGGATCATTGTTTGAGTTTACTTATAGCCTCTTTGTAGCATTTTTCCTAATTACGATCATACGAATTAATATGTTTTTTTGAACTCGTAATGGACATTGCGTTTCATATTGTACATGACTTGCTATGTTGCATCATTCTCATATTTTACCTGACCGTGATATCTTTAATGATAGCGAACGCTCATAGTGATTTATAGTGAACTTTGCATTGTTGAACGTGAGTGGTATCAGATTAGTTGTGTCAAGTACGCCAGTGATAAGTGATTGATTCGTGAAAGTGAACAGTGCAGTGGAAAGTGAATAAGACCGTGATTTGGCGCGTGCTTGTGTATAACTAGTCCTATACATATAGTTATTGTAATATGGCGAAATGGGGAAATCAAGGTGGAATCGAACTTGTATTTAGCGAGGTACAGTGACTTAAAGGATGACCATTTGATATATATATATATATATATATATATATATATATTAATTAGGTCGTGGGCCTAACGGCACAGCTGTAGGGTTATGTCCCGGGCAACAGTGGACCGTAGTCTCGGGCATGCACGAGACCCTTGCTAAATACGAGCATCCTTTCCACCGATTGATTTCATTCGACTTAGAGACTGATAGGTAATGACATACATATTGTGTGGATTGTTGACATGATACATATACCGTACTGTTCTTATTCACTTGATATTCCTTATTCTCACGTTACTGTATTCTGCCGTTAATTTCATGTTCAATATCATAGTACACACACCATATATATTGCTATTGTTCCCCTCCGAAAGACGGCGCAAGACTGGCGTCTTGCCTGAAATTCGGGGCAGATGCTAATTGGTGCTATCCATCCACTTCTCCAAAGATACCAAATTGATTTATGGCACCGTGTATCGAAGGTTTAAGCGAATGTGGCCGATGTAGCAGACTTCGTCAGATTCCCCCTCGCTTGAGGGGTTTTTGATTGTGGGGACTCTCTTCCCTGTAGGCGCAAGCCCCTGCAGTTAATTACGCTACCGTATCGCGGTAACCACTTTCTCCTTCTCCAAATGGTCGCTTCGTGTTGTGTGTGTTTGTTTTGTTTTTGGTTGCCCATGGATTGTATACGGAGACTAAGTTATGTTGTCGCCCGTAGGGCGTGGACTAGTCTAAATCCGTATCTTTCTTAGATTTGGGTTTGGGGGTTGGATTTAAAGATACGTTAGCCTCATTTGAGACTAAGATCAACTTAAACGTTAGTTAAGGATACATTAGTCTCAATTTAGACTAAGATCAACTTAACGTTAGTTAAAGATATGTTAGTATCATTTTAGACTAAGATCAACTTAACGGGATCGTTTAGATCCAACAAGAGAGCAATTGGGCTCTATTATTTAGTTTAATAATATTGCGGTCGACCATTAGTTTAAGGACATTACGGTCCAATGTTAGTTTTAAGACATCACGGTCGAGGTTAAGGACATCATAGTCCATGGATTTAAGGACTCCACGGTCCGTTATTAGTTTAAGACATCACGGTCGAGGTTAAGGACATCATAGTCCGTGGATTTAAGGACTCCACAGTCCGTTATTAGTTTTAAGACATCACGGTCAAGATTAAGGACATCATAGTCCGTGGATTTAAGGACTCCACAGTCCGATGTTAGTTTTAAGACATCACGGTCGAGGTTAAGGACATCATAGTCCATGAGTTTAAGAACCCCACAGTCCATGAAATGTATGGTTGTCAGGACCTGTCACGTCTTTGAAGACGTTGAGGAATTAAAACGTCAAATATCAAAGGAGTGAAGAGATGTACCCTTGAACACAGGTGGATTAAATGATCTATAGCCCAGTTTGGAACTAAGACCAATTAATTATATTATGAGCACATTGGCTCTGTTAAGTCTGAATTGAGGACTTATGGCCTTCTTAGGCTAAGTCCAATCAAGTTTGGAATATTGGCCCTCTGTCGGTCCATTGAAAGGGAGGCTTTGCCTCTAGAAAATTAGCCAATTGGGCTGAAGCTAGTGTTCAACACTGGTAATAAGATTATCAAATTAGTGCTTAAACACTAGAAATGTGATTCTCAAATTAGTGTTAAACACTAACAGATAACAGTGTTAAACACTGGCAACAAATTATCAGATTAGTGTTAAACACTAGAAGAGGGAAGGATCACGTGGGAGCACGTGATAGCATCAAAAAGTGGGGGCCAGATCCCTTTATTTTGTTCTCAGGATATTCAGATAAGTGTTAAACACTTTTGGTCTTCAGGCCATCACGTGTGGGCACGTGATGGGCTTCCAGTCATTGATTATTAAAGCGTTTTATTAGGGGTCACGTGGGGACACGTGAGGGCGCCCAAGAATGGTTCCGCATTTGGATTTGTTCTCTTTTGTTTTAAGGGTCACGTGGGAGCACGTGAGGCATTGCCTCCGAGCTTTTTCCTTTCTTATTTTGGGGATCTTTTCAGGGGTCACGTGGGGCCACGTGACCTTAGTTCTTTGCATGCACAGAGATCTTTTAAGTCTCCTTATTTTTATTTTGAGAATTAAATTCTCTGTAGGGTTAAACCCTAATCATGATTTTGGAGGAATTAAATTTCTATTATGAAAGAATTAAATTCTTATATAGGGTTAAACCCTAATTTTCTTTAGAGGAATTAAATTCCCATATATGTCAAAAAATTAAATTCTTGTATATGGTGAAACCCTAGTTCTGTTTTGGAGGAATTAAATTCCTATGATTTTGGAGAATTAAATTCTCAGATAGGGTTGAACCCTAATTCTGTCCATCTTGAAGGAATTAAATTCCTGTAATTTTGGGAGAATTAAATTCTCATATAGGATTAAACCCTAATTTTGTTTTGGGAGAATTAAATTCTCTAAACTCAATTCCCCCTCTAAGTTTTGGATCTGCATGGCAGGATCTCAACCCGATGAGAATTAAATTCTCAACTTATGGGGAGATGTGCTCTGTGCAGATCTTCAACCAGAAGAAGAACTAAGTTCTTTTTTTTTGTAGAAGAGTTAAACTCTTAGATTTGATAATTAAATTCTCTGTTTGAAGTTTTGATCCCCTTTCTTTTCTTACCAAGGGTTTTTCTTTGTAGAGAATTAAATTCTCCTTTCTTTTTCTCTGTGAAATTTTAAGATTCCAAAGCTCTCTCTCTCCCCAAAACTCTCCCTTCTCTTCTCCTCTTGGCTCCTATTTATAGGAGAAGGAAAAGAATCAATTTGTTTAGTAAATCTTTTATTGAAAGATTTTGTTTGCTTTCATAATTAATATGAGCCTTTAGATTACTAAGTGAATTTTATTCACCGTTGGATTTTCAATCCAAAGATATTCTGTTTATTATTTCTGGTGACATTTATGGAAATCTTTCCTTGTTTAAGATTTTTCCATAAATTGGTGATATTTAATCACCCCTGGATTTTTAATCCAATGGCTCCCATAATCTTTTTCCATTTTGAAAGATTTAGAAGCTTTTAGAATTTAATTCTATTAACTGTAAGGCTTTTGAAGCCAGTCACGTGCTGACACGTGACCCCCAATTGAGTCATCTTTCAGCCGCTTGTTTATGTTGCTGTTTAATGAGATTTTAACCATCACGTGTCATCACGTGACCATTGGTCACGTGTGAACATGTGATACCTCATTGAGGTAATTCTTGACTATTAGAATTAAATTCTATTAAGTTGTAAGGCTTTCAAAGCCTGTCACGTGCTGGCACATGACCCTTGGTCACGTGGGAGCACGTGACCCCCAATTGAGTCGTCTTTCAGCCGCTTGTTTATGTTGTTGTTTAATAAGATTTTAACCATCACGTGTCATCACGTAATCATTGGTCACGTGTGAACACGTGATACCTCATTGAGGTAATTCCTGATTTTTAATCAGGAAACAAATGCCTCCACAACGTTGCTCTCACGTGTCTGCACGTGAGTGCAGCGCTGTCACTTTTGTGACCGTTGGATCCATCTAGGGAATCGGGAAGATGAAGCATTTCCATCACATCCTATAAATGCAGGGGTCTCTTCAGAAGTGCCTCCACTCTGTCATCTTCCTCCTTTGGCTATCTTTTCCTTTAAGAATTTAATTCTCGTTTCTCAAAGCTTAGTTCTCTGTTCCAAAAATTTTCCAGAGTTTAACTCTGTTGACAGATTCCTTTTCCTCAGGTAATAATCTTGAACGTACGAAGAACTTTCATAGAAATCACCACTGGATTTTAAATCCACACCAAGGGTTTTCCCTTTTAACAAGAACCCTTTTTTAAGTTCTTTAAAATGAAGAGAAAAACCTTTCAATCTTTAATCAACAGACCCTTTAGGGTTTCTCTGATCTTCAGGGGGCTAATGGTGTTTGTCTTTTCCATGGAATTTAATTCCATCATCAAAAAGCTCTGGCTTTGGGAAGAGCATTTCTGGGAATTTAATTCCCTTTTTCAAAAAAAGGAATTTAATTCATATGAAGAACTTAGTTCTTCTCAGGGGACTTCTTGGGTTTTCTTGCCATGGGCTGTCTCTCTGTAACCAAGAAGAAGAATCCTGTAATGGTGCCTTTCCCTAGGGAATGTACCGAGTTGCTTGAAATCCTTTGTTTATCTAGACAAGTATTCTTCTCGATTGGCTTATCCATTAAATTCTCATGATCTTTATTTCAGGTATTATGGATGCCCATTTGTATGATCTTGATGAAATCATTTCTTACGGGAACATTCGTGCATTGGGCCGCAGCAAGAACCGGGAGTTCACCAACGCTCAATGTGCTGAGATCATGAGCCGCTTCGACGAGTATAACGGCCGGCTACTCCCTCGTCGCTCTTCTCTTTTGAAACTCATCGTGATGGCGATCTGGGAGGCGCTCCTTCTATTTTGCATCGGCGTACCGTTTAGGGCATTGGATACCGTCGAGGATAAAGTGCATTCGGTGTACCTGATGAGCCTAATCTCAAAGAGAAGGCGAGACAATCTTATTGATCTCTTGCATCAGGATTTTCAGCAGTCGGCCATACTTGCTGCCTATCGGAGGGTGGAGGACATCCGTGAGGATCCCAACGCTTATAATCGCGAAAGAAAACATACTAGGATGGTTCGAAATGCCTGTAAGATCTTGGACAAAGTCACTTTTGAGTTTCTCAATCCATGCCCCGAATCTGAGGTCTTGCCATTGTAGTTGTTTCTTCTTACTTTTGTATGAACTTTTAAAGTATGAGTGATAAGTTTTTCCTTCCCTTCTGTGTTTGCATGCCTTTTTTATGGGATTTTGTCATATTGTCATTGTTGCTGCTGACGTGTTTGGCGTGTGAGGCACCATTTAACTTTTCAGTGCCTATCAAGTTTGGTGCTTACGTGCTCTGCACATGGGGCCCTTTTGATGGGGCTGTTTAATTTTTCATGCCATATTTTCTGTGCACAGCATTAGATGCAGAAAAGGAGCCTTGGAAATAGTTTCATCTCCTTGGTTTCCAATACCTTCCCTTTTTTGGACCTTGGAAATAGTTCCACCATGCAATATTCTCCGTGCGCAGCATTTAATGCTCCTCTTTATAACCTGAGGCTATAGCCTTCTTTTTCTCTTCACAGAGAAACCTATTCTCAACTTAGTGTGGTTTATCTTGAGGAAACAACTGAGTGCCATGGCCTGCAACTGCCCCCATGCTCGTCGACAACCATGGAAAGTACCTATCGAGGAGATGATTCCTCGCTTTGCTGCACGACTGGTGGATCCCTTTCTCACCGACGACGAATGTGATTCGGCGACATATGAACTCTTGATCCGTAGGGGGTCCCCTCTTCTAATGGGATCACTTTGGCTCCGGATGATTCTTGCTGCCGTGCTTGCTGACATCCCTCCTCACCCAGCGGAGATGACCCTGGCAATGCTTGACACGGCTGAAGACAAGCCGAGTGTTTTCACGAAGCGTGCCTGATTACTCAGGCTCTGAAAGATTGCTCGGTTCACCTGTTGGGCCAGATAAGAGCCCGGCGGGCTATTACGTCTGCTTTTGCGGACGAACATGGCGCCAATCGGTGGGGAGCCACTCCTCGTGAAAATCGTCGTTTCGGTGTGCTGGAGAAGGCAGAGAGGGAGTTAGAAAATTTTGCATTTTGTTTTGTTAACCCTTGTGCCACCGATCCTTTGTTTGGTGACCTTTTCCCGGTAGTGTAGTATGCTTAAATTGGTGTACTCTTTTCATCATTGGCTGTTGTACGCTTTTCTGTTGAATTTTCATGTTTGCCGGGTACTCGTATGTGCGTCTTACTTGCGTAAATGAGCTTCATATTTTTCCATGGTAATTCTCTTTAATTGCGAGCATCATCGTTATGTTGCATGCACATTTTTTTATCTCATTTATGTTCATACAATTTCACATGTATGCTTGATGGGATATATATCTTGGGTTTTCCTTGTTGCTTCCCATATCAAGTGGTTTTTGTTTATTCTGGATTAAGTATCGTCGTTGAAATAGAGTTTTGCTTGCATATTCTTGAATCTACATGCCTTCCCTCAGAGGTTGTAGCTGCAAAGGGGAGCTTGTAGGGGCCGATTGAGCGGTGCGCGGCGAACATGGTGCCGTGCAAGAAAAGGTTTAGCCGCAAGTTTTCGGAGAGGGAGGTGGCTTCTAAAGCGCTAGTAGAGCTTCAGGCCAACTTTACAGCCAAGGCCAACAAAGCGTATGAACTTTGGCAAGTGCTTCGAGAGGCCATTAAAGAGGTGGTGGCCATCGACAAGGCCGCCGTGTTTACTCACGAAAGGGTCAAGGCTCACAAAGCTGCCGAGAAAGGGCTCGAAGGCCGGCTTGCCTCATATCAGGCCCAGCAGGCTCAGGCGGAGGCCCGTCTTTTGGCGATACTGAATTACGAAGGCACGGCCCAGCGAAAGAGGGATGAGCTGACCAAGCTGCTAAATCGCCCACCGACCTGAAGACTTGTATATCTTTTTTTTCTTTTGTATATATTCCTGAATAAGAGTATATTTTTGTTCTTTCACGAATTGTACTTTGTATCCGTTTTGGTTCATGAATAAAAGACATATTTTTCTTCCCAATGGCGTGTCCCTCTTTATTGAATTTCTTCTGCGGATAGTCTATCCTGATCTCTTTGCAGGACAACGATGGCTTAGGATTCAGGGTTAAAATCTGCCTCCTAAGACTTTTCAATTTTATGAACCGTGAGGGTCTCATAAAGAATTTTTCTCCCTACAGGTCGAGGAGATCCCGTAGGTGTAATTTTTCCTTAAGAATCGTGAGGATTCCTAAGCGTGTTTTCTCTTGAAAGTCGTAAGGATTTCACAAGAGAATTTGCTCCCATACAAGTCGTGGGGACCCGCAAGTGATGGGTGAAGTTGTCCTTATCCGCATTTCACGGAGTTAAGGGTTGTTCTGGATGCTTCCCACGGGTTCACTGCCGTGTTTGGTGAGGACCAGGCTCCGCTCTGGATGTTCTCCGGAGTACCGTAGTTTAAAAATATCGTGGTCGAGGTTAAGGACATGATAGTCCGTGGATTTAAGGACTCCACAGTCCGTTACTAGTTTTAAGACATCACGGTCGAGATTAAGGACATCATAGTCTATGGATTTAAGGACTCCACAGTCCGTTGTTAGTTTTAAGACATCACGATCGAGATTAAGGACATCATAGTCCGTGGATTTAAGGACTCCACAGTCCGTTGTTAGTTTTAAGACATCACGGTCGAGGTTAAGGACATCATAGTCCGTGGATTTAAGGACTCCACAGTTCGTTTTTTGCTCTGGATGCTTCCCATGGGTTCACTGTCGTGTTCGGCGAGGACCAGGCTCCGCTCTGGACGTTTCCCACAGGGTCAGAATTGACGTTATCCGCGTTCCACTTAGCCAGGAATTTTGCTCTAGATGATTCCCACGGGTTCACTGCCGTGTTCGGCGAGGACTAGGCTCTGCTCTGGATGTTTCACACGGGTTCACTGCCGTGCTCTGCGAGGACCAGGATCGGCTCTGGATGTTTCACACGGGTTCACTGCCGTGTTTCACGTAACCAGGAATTTTGCTCTAGATGCTTCCCACGGGTTCACTGCCGTGTTCGGCGAGGACTAGGCTCCGCTCTGGATGCTTCACACGGGTTCACTGCCGTGCTCTGCGAAGACCAGGATCCGCTCTGGATGTTTCACACGGGTTCACTGCCGCGTTTCACGTAACCAGGAATTTTGCTCTAGATGCTTCCCACGGGTTTACTGCCGTGTTCAGCGAGAACTAGGCTCCGCTCTGGATGCTTTACATGGGTTCACTGCCGTGCTCTGCAAGGACCAGGATCCGCTCTGGACGTTTCCCACGGGGTCATTGCCATGTTCCACATAATTAGGAATTTTGCTCTAGATGCTTCCCACGGGTTCACTGCCGTGTTCGGCGAGGACTAGGCTCCGCTCTGGATGCTTCACACGGGTTCACTGCCGTTCTCTGCGAGGACCAGGATCCGCTCTGGATGTTTCACACGGGTTCACTGCCGCGTTTCACGTAACCAGGAATTTTGCTCTACATGCTTCCCACGGGTTCACTGCCGTGTTCGGCGAGGACTAGGCTCCGTTCTGGATGCTTCACACAGGTTCACTGCCGTGCTCTGTGAGGACCAGGATCCGATTTGAACGTTTCCCACGGGGTCATTGCCGCGTTCCACGTAATCAAGAATTTTGCTCTAGATGCTTCCCACGGGTTCACTACCGTGTTCGGCGAGGACTAGGCTCTGCTCTGGATGCTTCACACGGGTTCACTGCCGTGCTCTGCGAGGACCAGGATCGGCTCTGGATGTTTCACACGGGTTCACTGCCGCGTTTCACGTAACCAGGAATTTTGCTCTAGATGCTTCCCACGGGTTCACTGCCGTGTTCGGAGAGGACTAGGCTCCGCTATGGATGCTTCACACGGGTTCACTACCGTGCTCTGCGAGGACCAGGATCCGCTCTGGATGTTTCACATGGGTTCACTGCCGCGTTTCACGTAACCAGGAAGGGTTGACTTTATCCGCATTTCACGGAGTCGGGATTTGACCCTTGGTTATCTGTGCACCGCCGAATCATGGAACTAGGAGTTGCCGCTGTTCCGCTTTGCTTGATATTGTGTCTGTTGTAATGAGACGAATGTTGATATGATCTCTGGGCTATCTGTGAACCGTTGAGATTTGTCTTCTTCTTCTGATGAAGCCTAGGGAGGAAAGGTGTGATTCCCTCTTTGTTTGCGCCCATGAATTGTATACAGGGATTGATGTGATATTACCTGTAGAGCAAAAATTTCATTTTTTTATTTCTTATTTCTTTCCGTGATTCTCTATCATTTCAGCTTTTATATCGCGAAGGTTGCGATCGCCCAATCATTTCGGCTATTTTTCACGGTGCCCAATCATTTCGGCTATTTTGCATGCATATATTTTTACTTGCTGCTTTTTATTTGCAAGTTGCCCCATCATTTCGGCTATTTCGTATGCATGTGTGGCTTGCCAGCATTTTGCTGCAAGCTTGGAATTAGACACTGATTTCGCCATCAGTACCGCTACAACTGGGATATTGCCAGGAGCGAATCATCATTTGCCTTCGTCGATGTCGAAAGGTGGCTTAGTAGACAGGGTTAGGATTCTGTCGACTAAGGCTTTTGACTTCATGAGCCGTAAGGGTCTCATAAAGGTATTTCTCCCTATGAGTCGTGAGGATCTCGTAGGTATACTTTCTCCTTAGGAATCGTAGGATTCCTAAGTGCATGATTTCTTATAAGTTGTAAGGATCTTACAAGAGGGTTTTCTCCTTGTAAGTCGAGAGGACTTACAAGGGTTGTTCACCATGTAGACATATCCTTAGTCACGAATGGGACTTTGTTAGGGAAATGTTCATTCGCGCCCGTGAATTGTATACAAGGGTCAGCATTGAGCCGCTTGTAGGGCAGTATTAGAGGTTGTGGGGGCTGCTTAAGAACAGGTCCAGGTCTCTGTAACTTAAGACTTTCAAATCTTATGAGCCGTGAGGGTCCCATAAGAGAGTTCTCCTTACGAGTCGTGTGGATCTTACAAGTGTAATTTCTCCCTAAGGATCGTGGGGATCTCTAAGTGTGTTGCTCCCTTGTGAGTCGTAAGGATCTCACGCGGGTGGTTTCTCCTCACAAGGTCAAGAGGACCCTGCAAGTGTCTCTTAACGAGGTTGCGCCCTTTCGGATTTTCACAAACACTCGCCGATAGCCCTGCTGTTTTTACTCACGGAGCCCTTTCGGGTTTTCATCCGTGCTAATTTTGCTTATGGACATACCGTTTTTTTGTTTTTTTATTCCTTCTCCAAATGGTCGCTTCGTGTTGTGTGTGTTTTTGGTTGCCCATGGATTGTATACGGAGACTAAGTTATGTTGTCGCCCGTAGGGCGTGGACTAGTCCAAATCCGTATCTTTCTTAGATTTGGGTTTGGGGGTTGGGTTTAAGGATACGTTATCCTCATTTGAGACTAAGATCAATTTAAACGTTAGTTAAGGATACGTTAGTCTCATTTTAGACTAAGATCAACTTAACGTTAGTTAAGGATATGTTAGTCTCATTTTAGACTAAGATCAACTTAACGGGATCGTTTAGATCCAACAAGAGAGCAATTGGGCTCTATTATTTAGTTTAATAACATTGCGGTCGACCATTAGTTTAAGAACATTACGGTCCAATGTTAGTTTTAAGACATCACGGTCGAGATTAAGGACATCATAGTCCATGGATTTAAGGACTCCACAGTCCGTTATTAGTTTTAAGACATCACGGTCGAGGTTAAGGACATCATAGTCCATGGATTTAAGGACTCCACAGTCCGTTATTAGTTTTAAGACATTACGGTCGAGGTTAAGGACATCATAGTTCGTGGATTTAAGAACTCCACAGTTCGATGTTAGTTTTAAGACATCACGATCGAGGTTAAGGACATCATAGTCCATGAGTTTAAGGACCCCACAGTCCATGAAATGTATGGTTGCCGAGACCCGTCACCTCTTTGAAGACGTTGAGGAATTACAACGTCAAATATCAAAGAAGTGAAGAGATGTACCCTTGAACCCAGGTGGATTAAATGATCTATAGCCCAGTTTGGAATTAAGACCAATTAATTATATTATGAGCACATTGGCTCAGTTAAGTCTGAATTGAGGACTTATGGCCTTCTTGGGCTAAGTCCAATCAAGTTTGGAATATTGGCCCTCTGTCGGTCCATTGAAGGGGAGGCTTTCCCTCTAGAAAATTAGCCAATTAGGATAAAGCTAGTGTTCAACACTAAAGAACAACAGTGTTAAACATTGGTAATAAGATTATTAAATTAGTGCTTAAACACTAGAAATGTGATTCTCAAATTAGTGTTAAACATTAATAGATAATAGTGTTAAACACTGGCAACAAATTATCAGATTAGTGTTAAACACTAGAAGAGGGAGGGATCACGTGGGAGCACGTGCTAGCATCAAAAGTGGGGCCAGATCTCCCTATTTTGTTCTCAGGATATTCAAATAAGTGTTAAACACTTTTGGTCTTCAGGCCATCATGTGTGGACACGTGATGGGCTTCCAGTCATTGATTATTAAAGCGTTTTACTAGGGGTTATGTGGGGACACGTGAGGGCGCCCAAGAATGGTTCCGCCTTTGGATTTGTTCTCTTTTATTTTAAGGGTCACGTAGGAGCACGTGAGACATTGCCTCTGAGCTTTTTCCTTTCTTATTTTGAGGATCTTTTCAGGGTTCACGTGGGGCCACATGACCTTAGTCCTTTGCATGCATAGAGATCTTTTGAGTCTCCTTATTTTTATTTTGAGAATTAAATTCTCTGTAGGGTTAAACCCTAATCATGATTTTGGAGGAATTAAATTCCTATTATGAAAGAATTAAATTCTTATATAGGGTTAACTCTAATTTTCTTTAGAGAAATTAAATTCCCATATATGTCAAAGAATTAAATTCTTGTATAGGGTGAAACTCTAGTTCTGTTTTGGAGGAATTAAATTCCTATGATTTTGGAGAATTAAATTCTCAGATAGGGTTGAACCCTAATTCTGTCCATCTTGAAGGAATTAAATTCCTGTAAGTTTGGGAGAATTAAATTCTCATATAGGGTTAAACCCTAATTTTGTTTTGGGAGAATTAAATTCTCTAAACTCAATTCCCTCTCTAAGTTTTGGATCTGCATGGCAGGATCTCAACCCGATGAGAATTAAATTCTCAACTTATGGGGAGATATGCTCTGTGCAGATCTTCAACCAGAAGAAGAACTAAGTTCTTTTTTTTTTTGTAGAAGAGTTAAATTCTTAGATTTGATAATTAAATTCTCTGTTTGAAGTTTTGATCCCCTTTCTTTTCTTACCAAGGGTTTTTCTTTGTAGAGAATTAAATTCTCCTTTCTTTATCTCTGTGAAATTTCAAGATTCCAAAGCTCTCTCTCTCCCCAAAACCCTCCCTTCTTTTCTCCTCTTGGCTCCTATTTATAGGAGAAGGAAAATAATCAATTTGTTTAGTAAATCTTTCATTGAAAGATTTTGTTTGCTTTCATAATTAATATGAGCCTTTAGATTACTAAGTGAATTTTATTCACCGTTGGATTTTCAATCCAAAAATATTCTGTTTATTATTTCTGGTGAGATTTATGGAAATCTTTCATTGTTTAAGATATTTCCATAAATTGGTGATATTTAATCACCCCTGGATTTTTAATCCAATGGCTCCCATAATCCTTTTCCATTTTGAAAGATTTAGAAACTTTTAGAATTTAATTCTATTAACTGTAATGCTTTTAAAACCAGTCGCGTGCTGACACGTGACCCCTAATTGAGTCATCTTTCAGCCGCTTATTTATGTTACTGTTTAATGAGATTTTAACCATCACGTGTCATCATGTGACCATTGGTCACGTGTGAACACGTGATACTTCATTGAGATAATTCTTGACTTTTAGAATTAAATTCTATTAAGTTGTAAGGCTTTCAAAGCCTGTCACGTGCTGGCACGTGACCCTTGGTCACGTGTGAGCACGTGACCCCCAATTGAGTCGTCTTTTAGCTGCTTGTTTATGTTGCTGTTTAATGAGATTTTAACCATCACGTGTCATCACGTGACTATTGGTCACGTGTGAACACGTGATACCTCATTGAGGTAATTCCTGATTTTTAATCAGGAAACAGCTATATGTGTCGTCCTGACGACCTGAGTATGAATGCTCAGAGGACGAAGTGGACCCAGCTCAGGAGCAGGATCTGCCATTCGAGATTGCGGAGATTTAGACCGCGACATCAACGTTATCGCCTTCTACTTGCTATAAGAACATTGTTATTTCTTTAGTTAGCTATTTCTTTAATGTAAATAATTGTACCCTGAACTCTGTTGTTTTAATGTAATAAAGTTGTGAGTTGTGATTTACTTTACTCCAGTACTGTGTTTACCGATTACCATGTAATGCTAGAAGCCGAAGTGTTATTACGGCGGGATTATTTCTTGACCGCGGGAGCATGGCTGGCCTAGTCAACTCTTGTATTCCGTATTTTGGGAAGCGGGGCGTGACAGAATGCTTACAATATAAGAACCTAAATTTATTATCGTAAGAATAAAAAATTCCATTAGCCAACAAAAGAAAGAAAAGAAAAGGAAATTTAAAAAAGTTGTTTTCAACTATATATCATTTCTTCTTCTTCTTCTTCTTCTTTTTATCTTCATCAAAAATATATTATGAAAGAGTAAAAAATTCCATTAGCCAACAAAAAGAAAAAGAAAAGAAAAGAAAAAGAAATAAAAAAGGTTTTTTTTACCAATCTATCATTTCTTTTTTTTGTATCTTCATCAAAAATATATATATTTTGAAAGAAATGGCAAGCTGGAATTAGATGTTTCAAGAATGGGCAAGTTTGGAAAACTTAAAAATAGTGCCTGTGCAAAGATTCCCCAAAAGATACCATTTGCCTGCTCCCCTTTGTATTAGATTAAAGATAATGATAGAAGACACCCTCTTAGTAAATGCAAATACATACATTGAACTTTCAATCTAATTTTATAAAAAAAATGTTTGTCTTTATACATTTCTTTGTTATTTCATGGTAGACTCTCTAAGGCAGTAAATAAAAAACATAAGGTATTTATTTGCAATATGCTAAGTTTAAGGTATTTATCTAAAAATAAAGTATACATTTTTATTTATTTATTTATGAATCTAACCTTTTTCTTCATATGCACTATAGGATGTGTGCTTTTAGTTTGTGTAGAATATAATAAAATGCATGTTTTATATTAGCTAGTATTATTCAATTATTTGATCGATATTGTTGGATTATATTAAGAAATAGAAATATGCAATTAATTTAATCTGGCCCTAGTAACTATGCAATTATGACCGATATTTGGATATTGTTAATAGTTTAAGAGATAACCGACATACAAATGAAATTAAATAGAAAATCAATTATTTAAATGTAGAAAAGAAAAAAGAAAAATGACAGGGAAAAAGAGGATAGAAGAAATAAAAGATATGATGATTACAAATACCATATCAAACTTGACTTTGAAACCTTTGTATACTTAACAAAATGGAGAGAAAAATCATTTGACACAAACTTGCTTAAAACAAAAAAGATATATTAAATACAAACAGTGTCCTTAAGAACCTAATGTAATTCTTTTTTTTAGATAGGGAATTACGATTATCTCCCAATCCAATACGTAAAGCATAAGTATATAAAAACAAAAATTTCATCTAGTAAACCAAGACATCAAGTAATAATAATTCAGTAATACTAAAAAACAGGAAATAAAACTCAAATTAAAAGACCCCAAGGCTCTAAGTCATTATTAAAATTATATAATTTAAGTGATATGAGACTAAAAAAATCTCCTTGATAATTATAATCTAGGATTTGATCTCATGAATGAACAGGCAAAGTTCAGAAAGATTGGATATATTAATAGAATCCTCTTTGTATCTCCTTTAAGTATTCAAAGATGCCGCTAACTTGGTAGGTAACTTGATACCTTTTTTAAATTCCTCTTCTTTTTTGGCATCCGACTTAGAAGATAAAAGCTTAATGTAACGCTTCATCTATGCCACAAACTGTATCTTATCAAATACTGATTATTTCTGAAGTCCGAATGAGTAAACGATATTCACAACCTGGTTATCCACTCCTTCGTCCTTATCACTTATATCATCAGAAAGAATTACAAAAGTCGATATCTCCTTAAAACACCCACTTTCCCTTAACTTCCTAAAGTGCTTCATTTTCAATTTCCTTATGTGAAAATGAGTCACAGACAAGGTCGTCACCAGTGATAAGATCCTCATACACCAATATGATGCAAACCTTAGCCCTAAAATGCGATCGAAAAGACGTAAAACGATTGAATTAAAACAAGTGAGAGTATCTTAAAGAGATTTTAGTAAGTATGAAATAATACCCATATATTATAGGAATTTTTTGTTTCTTCAAATATCTCAACTATCTCAATGAGAAATTTTTTGTTCTTATTCATCTCTTCTTGTTCGTATTTTTGATTGAAACAGAATAGCAATCATACATATCCTAACCAAGAAATATTAAAGTATAGAGATAAGATTCTTAAAATAATTTTCATGATGAAACCATTCGAAGAGCATGAAGTATGTTTTTTCCCTTTGTAAACTATTTGATGGGTTACAATGGCCCTTAATTTTCCTTTACATTTTGGAACTTGTGTCCTTCACATCATAATTTTCATGCTTTACAAACTTTTCCAACTTTTGGGCGTGAGCTTTGATATTATCAAAGAAATAAGGCTTAATTCTATAAAAACTTCCATGAAGTTTGCTTCATTTCAAAAAAAAAAAAAATCTTCTGAACTTTGAAAACTCTAAAAATTCCTGTGGTTGACTGCCACGTCAATCCCATATCATCAAAAAAAATAATTTAAATCCCAAATTACCCATCTGTCGAACCTCCATAACATTTTTTCTGATGCTACGATCATAACCCCACAACCCCTTACCGCTACCTTCCATCTCAAGGTGTGGGCTGGGCCGGGCCGGGCCGGTCCGGTCCGGTCAAATTCAATTTGAATTTGGCCTGCAGGGTTTGGGGTGGGGGCTGGTCAAATTCTTGGGATGGGGTTTTTTTTTAAATGTGGGTGGATTTTTTTAATAAAGAGGGGAAATTTGAATTAAAGTGGGGTTTGTAAAATTATTTAAAACCTCTTAACTCAAAATTATACATTTCTATACCCCTAATCCAAAACTCTATAAATATCTGTCTACACTTCTCATTCTTCTCACAATCCACAATAACAAAATTTTCAATTTCACAATCACTCTCTTTAATTTCCGAGAAGTTTACTGTTAAAATTGGCATCACGCAATTTTCACTTCCGCGGTCTCAATCTTCACTTCAGTTTCACTTATTTGATTCTGCTATTTGGAATCTGGTATTTTTTATTGATTATATATTTTTCTCGCATATTTTTTATCATCTCTCTTTCTCCGTTACTGATATTTTTAATTAAGAATGCTTCATCTTCACAAGATAAAGGAGTGCTTCATCTTCACAGAGACGTTCATTTCAAATCGTTATGGATTCACAAGAGAGACAGAGATTAACCAATATGATGCAAATTAATTTTGATTTTTATTCTCCTGATTATGAATCTTCTAATTATGAGATCCCTGCCGCTTCACAAAATAATGTCCCTGAAGAAGTTTCTGCTCCTACCGTTCTTAAAACAAGAGCTTCTGCCTTATAAATAAAAAAGCTAAAACTTCTGATATTTAGAATCATTTTGTAGTACAAACAGTTGCAGGTAATGGCGAGCGGGCAGTTTCCACTCGTTGCCAATCAGATTTTACTTGTGCCACTTCAGGTGGAACTACCCATCTAAAAAGACATTTAACCAAATACGAAAAATCTGATTCTCGGCAGACGACTCTAAGTATGCCGTCTAACTCTTTAACTATAGCTTTTCTTATTTGCAAGATACTAATAGAAGAGAACTTGTAGGATGTGTCATACATGCTGAACAACCATTTAGTTTTGTAGAAAACGAAAAATTTGATAAATTGGTAAAAAATGTATATAATCCAGTATTTCAAAGAGTACCCAGAACAATACTTAAAAGTGATGTTTTAAAAATGTTTCATAATGGTAAAGCCAATTTGATTGATATTTTTGCAAATTTTAAAAGTAAAATTGCATTAACTTCTGATCTTTGGACTACAAAATGGGGTAAGAGTTGTATTTGTGTTACTTTACATTTTATTGATAATGATTGGTTTTCACATAAAAGGATTATTGGTTTTTAAAAATGGAGCATCCACATAGTAGAAATAATATAAATAATTGTATTTTAACTACTGTACGTGAATATAATATTCAAAATAAAATATTTTCTATTAGTTTTGATAATGCTACTAATAATAATTCAGCTATAGCAATTTTAAAAAATAATTTAAATCCCGTTTTGAATGGAG
Organism: Agapanthus africanus; assembly: GCA_030015575.1. NCBI lineage: Eukaryota > Viridiplantae > Streptophyta > Magnoliopsida > Asparagales > Amaryllidaceae > Agapanthus > Agapanthus africanus. The sequence continues at coordinate 940,108,388 of CM057338.1, read as the reverse complement.
AATTATTTCATCAAAGATGTGCATGCCATGTGTTAAATTTAATTGTGCATGATGGTCTTACTATAATTGATTCTCATTTAGCAAAATTTAAAGATGCAATGATGTTTATTAAAAGCTCTAGATCCCGAAAATAAATTTTTAAGCAAACTTGTACCCAGTTAAATTTAAAATTTAGATCTTTCAAATTCAACATTCCAACTAGGTGGAATTCCACTTATGTCATGTTGAAATGTGTTTTAAAATATCGGGAGCCCAATACTTTATTTTATAAGGAACAAATGCCTAATAATAATTTAGAGAATTATGATTGGTTTGTTTATGAATATGTTTTGAAATTTTTAGAAATATTTTACAATGCAACTAAATGTTTATCTGGTATTTATTATCCTGCTACATATTTAGCAGTAGAACATTTATTTTATATTAGTAAGATTATTAAGGAGCATATAATTGACCCTGAAAGTGCATTTGCTGGAATGTTATGCTTACGAAACTGAATAAATATTGGCGAAAAGTTCCTGTACCGTTTTGTTTAGCATCTGTTTTTGATCCTAAACTTAAAAAGATAATTTATTTATTTTATTAGATGGATACCATGAAAACTTAGGTACTGATATAAGAGATTATAAAAATATTTTAGATTCTTATTTACATGAATTGTATGCCGTATATAATACACAGTACGGTCAAAACATAACCTATTCTTTATTTTCCTCTTCACAGCAAACTTCCAAAAAAGGAATATTTCCGTTTTTGCAACAGAAAAAACAAAGAACAACTGTTTCTATTTCTTCTATTTATAATGAGCTTACAATGTATTTGCAAACTGATTTCAGTAATTTTCTTACCGTGGATCAAATGGATAATCTTGATATTTTGGATTGGTGGAAAACACATGAACACATGTATCATGTGCTTTCTGCCATGACTCGTGATTTACTAACAACTCTGGTGTACACAGTAGTTTCGGAGTATGCTTTTAGTGCAGGTAACAGAGTTTTGAGCAACAAGAGAGCGAGGCAGTCGGATGACGCATTGGAGATCGCAGTGTACCAAAAAGATTGGTTCGATATAGACAACAACACGTAAGAGTATTGAAGACTCCGACACCGATGAAGAGTAAAGACCGATATAAGTTAACCAGTTAGTTTTTTTTATTGAATTGTATTTGTAAATCCCCGTTCCCATCTCAATAAAAGTTTTCTATTTTTCCTAATTCTCCGAGTTTTTTTTCCTTTCCTTTACCCTCGTAATGTTTGTAGGAAATTGATTGCTTAAGATTAGTATTGAAAATTTTTCCAACCCTCTGAATCAAAGCCAAAACTAAAACCAAAAATATATTTATATAAACTACCCAAGCCCAAACTATATTTATATTTCCCCTCAGCCCAGCATAAAATAAATTAATTTCCCTCTAAAAACCCTCAGCCCAAGCTCTTGCCCGGCCCACTCTCCTTCTCTACACAATTAAAACCCCACAGTTCGCCCGGCCCTTTCCCCTGTCGACCCAGCCACAAATTCCTCAGCCCAAAGGATTTTTTTTAAAAAATAAATTAAACCATAACTAACCCTTAGCCCAGCTCCAAGCCCACGCCCGCAGCACACTCAAACCCGACCCGCTTCATAACCTTTCTTCTCCCTCGTCCAAACAGTTCCCGCTCTTTTTCCCTTCAGAACCCACGTTTCCCTGTCGCTCGACCCACGCGCCCACGTCGCCGCGCCGTTGCCCACGCCCCCGCGACCTCAACCATGACTCCCTCGAGTTCCTCAAACTCCTCGTCTCAACCTCACTGCTCCCTCACACGCTTTCACAAACTCCCCATCCCTCTCTCTATCCACAGAAAACCCAACTCGGGCTCCTATCACCCGCTCACCCCGGACGACGACGACGATGACGAACCTCTTCCCTTCCTCTTCCTTCACCAACAGAGCCCCTCACTACTCCACTCCATCAACCGAGCACCCCCCTGCCAAGCTTCCCTGCACCCATTCGACCACCCCCTAAGCTCGACGCCGGCGAGACCCTGCTGACCTGAAACACCGGTCAACCTCTGCACCCTCTGCATCTTCTCCTCCTCCAAAATCCACACCCGAGCCCTACTCTCTCTCTCTCTCTCTCCCCCCTCCAAAACAGCCAACCCTAAACCACAGTCCCCTCACTGCGAGCTCACTGTATTCATTGCCGGAGCGACGCCGCCGACCGTCGTCGACCCCAGCACATCCCAGGCGAACCACAGAGCACCCCCTCCGCTTCCAGCAAGCACAAGCCGTCTCCGGGCAACTCCGACGTCAAACCCGAATCGCGAGCCGAGGTCGTGCAAACCAATTCACGCCGTTCGTCGCGCGCTTGTGACGCTGCTGCTGTCGTGCATCGCCCAAAACGTTCCAAGCAAGTAGTTTACTTGCTACATGCTAATCTATTCGTGTTATAAACTCAAATCGTATAAATTACAAATTTACAATTTCCGATAAATTATATGACATACCTGTTCGATGCATGATCCCAATGAAAATATTTATCTAATTTGACGGAATTGGATTTCCTATGCTGGCCCGTATGATAATGAATACCTTGTATAACTTTCACTGGAAAATATGACTGTTAATGACTAAAACGAATACCCCCAAATACACCCGTGAAAACTGGAAATTCCCCGCATCTGAAAATTGTTAAAATCACCATAAATTATATACGTATTGAAATGATGCGTTCGAGGGCTCAAATCGAAGCCGACTCAACGAACTGTAACCCTGTACAAGTTTCTAATGGTTTCTGTACTGAAATTGTGACGATATTTGGATCGGAGTGTGGCTCTGGACTGCAGTCCAGAGCGACACTGGTTACTGTTTACCGTTCCGTAATGTGTGCCACCTTGTTTCCTAAATCGTATGTTGCGGAACTCTACAGTTTATTAAAGGTGAATCCGTTAGCTAAATAACACAAGTGGTTTCATTCCGTTTCATTGTCGTTTGCTATTAAATTTGTAAATTAAAAGAACAGGGCGCGTAACAGTCCAAAACAGATTCAGAAGTGCCATACTAGTATTAAACAGTGCGTAACTTTTGACGTACAGACGCGATCGAGAATCCGTTGGTTGCGTTGAACACCCTATTGGAAACCCTAGATTTTATTCAACTGTAGCATCGCTAAATTCTGAATCCAACTGGGTGAAATTTGTGTCGCGAAACGGACGTTCAGTTCAGAAAATGAATTTCCTGCAGCGAGCAATTAAAATGAAACGGCTGTAACTTGAATACCGGAAACCCGATTGAACTGAAACCAATTTTGATGAACTTCTGACAGAGTGTACTTATTATCGTATTTGTATAATTTCGTTGAATTCCGAACATATGAATTTATGCAATTTTTGTAAGTTGATGACGTGCATATTGGTTCATAACATACATGACTTGTTAATGGCATACATACACATATCTTACCCAATCACCATATGCATAGTGTTAGTGCGTGTTAGTATTCAGTGGACATTGCATTATCGTGCGTGAATGATATTGGTTTAGGAGTGTCGAGTATACTAATGGAAAGTGAATGATTCGTGACAGTGATTGATACAGTGAACAGTGATAAAACCGTGCCATTGGTATGCTTGTACACGACTAAATCAAAATCATAAATAGTGTAAACCTGGGGAAAAGGGAAAATTGAAGTGGAAAGAGAATCGTATTTAGCGGGACGGTGTTTTAGAGGATGATCATTCGAGCAGTGATATATATATTAGGTAGGATCTAGCGATCCGGCTGACAGGGTTATGTCCCGGGCATGTGGGTCGTTGTCTCGGGTATGTACGAGACTCCTGTTAAACATGATAATCCTTTCCACTATACGATTTCAAACATGATCTAGAGACTGATAGGGACACAGATCATACTTTGCACCATATAGGGACATAGTGATTACATGCATTGTACTTTCACTGTCATCACCGTAATTACTTGTTTCATATCATTATTATATAAATTGCTATTACGTCGCTCTGACGACCTGCGTATGCATGCTCAGATCCCGTGGAAGAACCAGCGCAGGAGACGGATTTATCTTTCGAGCTGATGGAGATCTAGTCTGGAGTGATTTTCTTTCTTTTCTGCTTTCCATAAAGAGATCATGTAATTGAACTTGGTTAGTAACTCTTCTTGTTTATTTGTAATTTGTGAACAATGGATCTTAATGTAATAATTTAGTGATGTAATTCCTTTACTGCTGTGCTTTGTTTACTGATTACCATGTAATGCTAGAAACCGAAGTGTAACTACGGCGGGATTATTCCTTGACCGTAGGAGCATGTCTGGCCTAGTCATCCCCCGTTTTCCGTATTTTGGGAAGCGGGGCGTGACATGGTTTTGTTGGTATCACAGCCGTGTTTTGTAATAAGGGATAACATTAACTATACTGTATTACATTATTTTCGTTTCACTATTCCTGATTTTCATCATTGAATCTGATCTTATCCTTTTGATCTTCCAGCGATATGACGTCCCCGAACGACCCCTCCTCGGACTCCAGTACTCAGGACCGCACGGAAAGAATACTTAGTGCACTGACCTCTCTCGCGGAAGCTCAGGAGAGGAAGACAGACTTACTCGCTGAAGGACTCAGGGCGATTACCGCTGTAGGAGGACCCTCCGCACTCATTACCGCCCCCGAGGGCGCTACTCCACCAGCTTACCCTGCTAGGACTGGTACCGTATCAGACTTCCAGAGGTTGCATCCAGCTGCATTCATAGGGCTAGCTGAACCCCTCGAGGCCGAGCAATGGCTAGTGAACATGGAGAACTTACTGACGGCCGCCAGGATACCATATGAAGATAGAGTAAACGTGATAAAGATCCAATTGGAAGATGAAGCCTGTACATGGTGGTTGATGGAAGAAAGCAGGCTGGACAGGCCGATTGAATGGGGCAAATTCAATGAGTGCTTCCTAGACCATTATTTCCCTTCCACCGCCAAGGCAGAGATGGAGGAAAGATTTATTCCATTGAAGCAGAATGGACGTCCAGTGGACGTATATGCGGCAGAGTTCAACCGTCTAAGCCGTTTTGCTCCATACATGGTCGCCTCAGAGGCCACCAGGGCCAGACGCTTCTCGTAGGGGCTTGATTTCGAGTTGCAGCAGTTGATTGCATCACTGGAGTTGCAGACTTTCGCACAGGTACTCAACGCGGCGAGAGTTCAGGAGCAATTGATCAACAAGTTCAGGAAACCCACAGTCGTTCCAGCACGTACCCTTGCAACTTCTCGAGGAGCCATACCGGTTCACAGGCCTGGAGCGGCACAAATGAAGCGTCCGTTCGTGCCACAGTATCGCCACCAGAGACGGAACGTAGTTTGCAGCTACTGCAATAGAGATGGACATATCCAGAAGGACTGTCGCCGCGCCAAGGGACAGTACTTGATTTGCGGATCCAGTCAGCACAGGATTAGCGGTTTCCCTGAGCAAGCAGAGATACAGGGAGGTTCTGGACCGCCGCAGCAGAGGCCAGAGGAGCAGAGGCAACCCTTTACAGGTCACGGTCAGGGACGGGCTTTCACCTTGACCGCCGAGCAGGCAGAGGCGTCAGGAGACGTTGTTACAGGTACTCTACTCGTACATTCCTTGCCAGCTAGAGTACTATTTGATTCTGGGGCAACGCACTGCTTCATATTGGAGCATTTCATTGATACACACTCCATACCACATGAACCACTAACCAAGGGATGAGAGATACATACGGGTAATGGCATTATAATATCCAGTCGAGAATGTAGATCATGTCCGGTTGTAGTGTGTGGCGGGGAATTCTATGCGAATTTCCTTCTGCTTGGGACAGGCAGTTATGACGCAATTCTCGGGATGGATTGGATGAATACCTTCCATGCAGTTATTGATTGCCGGGCAAGGAATGTGATCTTCCGCATTCCCAATCACCCGGAGTTTATTTTCGAGGGCGGAAGCGAATCTTTGGAGCCAGCCAAGTACAGAGCCAAGCCCAAGGAGCTGACGGTTATGGATATTGATGAGAGCCCAGCCCCAGAGATTGTTCGGGACTTTCCGGACGTATTTCCTGAGGATCTACCAGGTCTACCACCTCCTCGCATCTTGGAGTTCTCGATCGATTTGACTCCAGGTACAGCACCAGTATCCAAGGCCCCATACAGAATGGCACCAGTTGAGTTGGCGGAGTTGAAGAAGTAAATTGAAGAACTATTGGAGAAGGGATTTATCCGACCGAGTGTTTCACCGTGGGGTGCGCTAGTTTTGTTAGTAAAGAAGAAGGATGGATCGCTGCGGATGTGTATAGATTATCGGGAGCTGAACAAGGTCACAATAAAGAACAAGTACCCAATCCCACGCATCGACGACTTATTCGATCAGCTAAGTGGGGCCAAGGTATTCTCAAAGTTGGATCTCCGTTCGGGATATCATCAAATCAGAGTAGCAGCCGAGGATGTATGCAAGACGGCTTTCAGGACCCGATACGGACATTACGAGTTCCTTGTGATGCCGTTCGGTATTACCAATGCTCCCGCGATATTCATGGACTTGATGAACAGGGTGTTTGCAAAGTACTTGGACACGTTCATCGTTGTATTTATCGACGACATACTTGTCTACTCGAAGACCCGGGAGGAGCATGTTGAGCATTTGCGCACGGTTCTACAAATTCTTCGGAAAGAGAAGCTGTATGCGAAATTAAGCAAGTGTGAATTCTGGCTCGACAAAGTTCAGTTTTTGGGACACATCGTTTCGGGCGAAGGCATCTCAGTGGACCCGGCAAAGATAGAATCTGTCAGGGATTGGCCAACGCCGAAGTTAGTAGCCGAGATCACGAGCTTTCTGGGATTGGCAGGTTATTATCGGAGGTTCGTCCAAGACTTCTCGAGAATCGCTGAACCTTTGACGATGCTTACACGGAAGGATGTACCATTTGCGTGGACGGAGGAGTGTACTCAGGCATTTGACACACTAAAACAAAAGTTAACCACGGCACCTATCCTTACAGTACCAGATGATTCCGGCGGCTTGGTGATACACAGCGATGCCTTAGGGAAGGGTTTAGGCTGTGTTCTAATGCAGCACGGCCGAGTGGTTGCTTACGCCTCTCGACAACTGAGAAATCACGAGAAGAACTATCCTACGCATGACTTGGAGTTAGCTGCTGTAGTCTTTGCGTTGAAGATTTGGAGGCACTATCTTTTGGGCGAGAAAGTGGAGGTGTACACGGATCATAAAAGCCTGAAGTACGTCTTCACTAAGAAGGAACTAAACATGAGGCAGCGCCGATGGCTAGAGCAGATGGCAGATTATGACTTGGACCTTCAGCATCACCCGGGGAAGGTGAATGTTATATTAGATGCACTCAGTCGCAAGCCAGCGGTCATGATGTTGACCAGTCAGAGAAGCATTATTGAGGACTTTCAGAGACTCGAGCTTGAATTCATTACACTGGGCGCACTCAGTCAACTTTGGCAACTACAGGTGCAGTCTTCCCTGGTGGATCGCATCAAGGCTACACAAGTGGATGATCCCCGATTGCAGAAGTTCAGAGCGCAAGTAGAAGCCGGACTGAGAACGGACTTGATCATACATGAAGATGGCTCTCTGAGATTCGGTAGCAGACTCTGCATACCCAAGGGAGGTGTTTGAGAAGAGGTACTGGCTGAAGCGCATAGTTCGGCTTATTCTGCGCATCCGGGAGGTACGAAGATGTATCGGGATCTAAAGCAGCATTTCTGGTGGAACGGGATGAAGCGGGAAATTGTGAGGTTCGTATCCAGATGCTTAGTATGCCAGCAGGTGAAGGCGGAGCATCAGAGGACAGCGGGATTGTTGCAACCGCTTCCGATACCAGAATGGAAGTGGGAGCACATTACCATGGATTTCGTGACGGCCTTACCACGGAGCCCTAGGGGCAATAACGCCATTTGGGTTATCGTCGATCGCCTCACGAAAGCTGCACACTTCATACCATTCCGAGTGGGACAGTCGACAGAGTCACTGGCAGAGAGATATATGCAGGAGATTGTGCGACTTCACGGTGTTCCAGTCAGCATTGTGTCAGATCGGGACACCAGATTCGTGTCGCACTTTTGGAGAAGCTTACAGGAGAGCTTGGGTACCCGCCTCAAATTCAGCACAGCTTATCACCCGCAGACGGATGGACAATCCGAGCGTACGATTCAGACGCTCGAGGATATGTTGAGAGCCTGTATGTTGGCTTTCAGGGTTCCTGGGAGGACCATCTGCATTTAGTCGAGTTTTCTTATAACAACAGTTATCAAGCTAGCATTCAGATGGCCCCTTTCGAAGCACTTTACGGGCGGAAGTGTCGATCCCCAGTGTGTTGGGATGATGTGGGAGAGCGAAGATTATTGGGTCCCGAGCTCATTGTTCAGACAGTCGACAAGGTCCAAATGATCAGGCAGCGAATTAAGACGGCTCAGGATCGACAGAAGAGTTGGGCAGATACCAGCAGGAGGGAACTAGAATTTGAAGTCGGAGATCACGTATTCCTGAAGATTTCCCCTACCAGTGGAGTTATCAGGTTCGGAGGTCGGGGAAAGCTCAGTCCCCGTTTCATCAGACCTTTTGAGGTGCTAGAGCGAGTAGGAGAGGTGGCCTACCGACTTGCCTTGTCTCTATAGCTAGCTGGTGTGCACAATACCTTCCATATGTCACAGTTGCAGCTTTATGTTCGGGATGATAGTCATGTCCTGGACTATTCGGAGCTAGTTTTGGGTACCGATCTATCATACGAGGAGCAGCCCACTACCATCCTCGACCGCAGAGAGAAAGTGCTGAAGAACAAGGTCATTCCGTTAGTCCGAGTGTCTTGGGGCGGTCGTTCCCCAGGAGAATCCACCTGGGAGCGGGAGGAAGATATCCGTGCTCGTTATCCACATCTTTTTGTTTAGTACCTTGTTTCTTTGTATCCTTGTTAAATTTCGAGGACGAAATTTTTGTAAGGGGGTATGCTGTAAATCCCCGTTCCCATCTCAATAAAAGTTTTCTATTTTTCCTAATTCCCGAGTTTTTTTCCTTTCCTTTACCCTCGTAATGTTTGTAGAAAATTGATTGCTTAAGATTAGTACTGAAAATTTTTCCAACCCTTTGAATCAAAGCCAAAACTAAAACCAAAAATATATTTATATAAACTACCCAAGCCCAAACTATATTTATATTTCCCCTCAGCCCAGCATAAAATAAATTAATTTCCCTCTAAAAACCCTTAGCCCAAGCTCTTGCCCGGCCCACTCTCCTTCTCTACACAATTAAAACCCCACAGTTCCTCCGGCCCTTTCCCCTGTCGGCCCAGCCAATTCCTCAGCCCAAAGGATTTTTTAAAAAAATAAATTAAACCATAACTAACCCTTAGCCCAGCTCCAAGCCCACGCCCGCAGCACACTCAAACCCGACCCGCTTCATAACCTTTCTTCTCCCTCGTCCAAACAGTTCCCACTCTTTTTCCCTTCAGAACCCACGTTTCCTTGTCGCTCGACCCACGCGCCCACGTCGCCGCGCCATTGCCCATGCCCTCGCGACCTCAACCATGACTCCCTCGAGTTCCTCAAACTCCTCGTCTCAACCTCACTGCTCCCTCACACGTTTTCTCAAACTCCCCATCCCTCTCTCTATCCACAGAAAACCCAACTCGGGCTCCCATCACCCGCTCACCCCCGACGACGACGACGACGACGAACCTCTTCCCTTCCTCTTCCTCCACCAACAGAGCCCCTCACTACTCCACTCCATCGACCGAGCACCCCCCTGCCAAGCTTCCCTGCACCCATTCGACCACCACCTAAGCTCAACGCCGGCGAGACCCCGCTGACCTGAAATACCCGTCGACCTCTGCACCCTCTGCATCTTCTCCTCCTCCTCCAAAATCCACACCCGAGCCCTACTCTCTCTCTCTCTCCCTCCAAAACAGCCAACCCTAAACCACAGTCCCCTCACTGCGAGCTCACTGTATTCATCGCCGGAGCGACGCCGCCGACCGTCGTCGACCCCAGCACATCCCAGGTGAACCACAGAGCACCCCCTCCGCTTCCAGCAAGCACAAGCCGTCTCCGGGCAACTCCGACGTCAAACCCGAATCGCGAGCCGAGGTCGTGCAAACCAATTCACGCCGTTCGTCGCGCGTTCGTGACGCTGCTGCTGTCGTGCATCGCCCAAAACGTTCCAGGCAAGTAGTTTACTTGCTACATGCTAATCTATTCGTGTTACAAACTCAAATCGTATAAATTACAAATTTACAATTTCCGATAAATTATATGATATACCTGTTTGATGCATGATCCCAATGAAAATATTCATCTAATTTGACGGAATTGGATTTCCTATGCTGGCCCGTATGATAATGAATACCTTGTATAACTTTCACTGTAAAATATGACTGTTAATGACTAAAACGAATACCCCCAAATACACCCGTGAAAACTGGAAATTCCCCGCATCTGAAAATTGTTAAAATCACCATAAATTATATATATATTGAAATGATGCGTTTGAGGGCTCAAATCGAAGCCGACTCGACGAACTATAACCCTGTGCAAGTTTCTAATGGTTTCTGTACTGAAATTGTGACGATATTTGGATCGGAGTGCGGCTCTGAACTGCAGTCCAGAGCGACGCTGGTTACTGTTTACCGTTCCGTAATGTGTGTCACCTTGTTTCCTGAATCGTATGTTGTGGAACTCTACATTTTATTAAAGGTGAATCTGTTAGCTAAATAACACAAGTGGTTTCATTCCGTTTCATCGTCGTTTGCTATTAAATTTGTAAATTAAAAGAACAGGACGCGTAACAGTCCAAAACAGATTCAGAAGTGGCATACTAGTGTTAAACAGTGCGTAACTTTTGACGTACAGACGCGATCGAGAATCCGTCGGTTGCGTTGAACACCCTATTGGAAACTCTAGATTTTATTCAACTGTAGCGTCGCTAAATTCTGAACCCAACTGGGTGAAATGCGTGTCGCGAAACGGACGTTCAGTTCAGAAAATGAATTTCCTGCAGCGAGCAATTAAAATGAAACGGCTGTAACTTAAATACCGGAAACCCGATTGAACCGAAACCAATTTTGATGAACTTCTAACAGAGTGTGCTTATTATCGTATTTGTATCATTTCATTGAATTCCGAACATATGAATTTATGCAATTTTTTTAAGTTGATGACGTGCATATTGGTTCATAACATACATGACTTGTTAATGGCATACATACACATATCTTACCCAATTGCCATATGCATAGTGTTAGTGCGTGTTAGTATTCAGTGGACATTGCATTATCGTGCGTGAATGATATTGGTTTAGGAGTGTCGAGTATACTAATGGAAAGTGAATGATTCGTGACAGTGATTGATACTGTGAACAGTGATAAAACCGTGCCATTGGTATGCTTGTACACGACTAAATCAAAATCATAAATAGTGTAAACCTGGGGAAAAGGAGAAATCGAAGTGGAAAGAGAATCGTATTTAGCGGGACGGTGTTTTAGAGGATGATCATTCGAGCAGTGATATATATATTAGGTAGGATCTAACGATCCGGCTGACAGGGTTATGTCCCGGGCATGTGGGCCGTTGTCTCGGGTATGTACGAGACTCCTGTTAAACATGATCCTCTTTTCCACTATACGATTTCAAACATGATCTAGAGACTGATAGGGACACAGATCATACTTTGCACCATATAGGGACATAGTGATTACACGCATTGTACTTTCACTGTTATCACCGTAATTACTTGTTTCATATCATTGTTATATAAATTGCTATTACGTTGCTCTGACGACCTGAGTATGCATGCTCAGATCCGGTGGAAGAACCAGCGCAGGAGACGGATTTATCATTCGAGCTGACGGAGATCTAGTCTGGAGTGCTTTTCTTTCTTTTCTGCTTTCTATAAAGAAATCGTGTAATTGAACTTGGTTAGTAACTTTTCTTGTTTATTTGTAATTTGTGAACAATGGATCTTAATGTAATAATTTAGTGATGTAATTCCTTTACTGCTGTGCTTTGTTTACTGATTACCATGTAATACTAGAAGCCGAAGTGTGACTACGGCGGGATTATTCCTTGACCGTAGGAGCATGTCCGGCCTAGTCATCCCCCGTTTTCCGTATTTTGGGAAGCGGGGCGTGACGGTATTTTTAATTTTTTTGGCAATTGTATGAGGGGTAAGGTTTGCCAACTTATGTCATCCCTCAAAATATTTTTTAATTAATAAAATATTTAGGTCTGCCCCGGGACCTATACGGAATTCGGGTTAAAAAAATTTCCAATTTTTTTCATAAAAATAAAAATTTACTTTAATTTTTTTTATAAATAATTTCAAAATTTTTAAACGGGCCGGCCCGACCCAATCCGGGCCACGGGGGCCAGGCTAGGGGAATTCGAGCCGGGCCTACGGTCAACCCAGACCAGGCCCAGCCCGGCCCAATAGACACCATGACTTCCATCTACCATGCATCATTTTATCTTTTTCATCTTTCTCTTCCTTTTCCCCTAAAATTCCAACATTTCCTCCTCCCTCCTTCTCCATCTTCGTCTTTTCCCTCCTTTGATCTCCTCCACTTCTGCCCTATCTCTTTACTCCTCGCAAATAAAAACCTCATCTATCTCCTCCTCCTCTTTCTCATTCTTGTTTAACAAACCCAAATCCATCAACCAGCTCCATCTATATATCTTCCTCCTCAACTCCAACTCCGTCCTAAAGTCTCTCTTCCGGCCTCCTTCATTGCCGGTCCCCCTCCCTCCCTCTCTATCTCATCTTCTTCTTTCAGGTTTCCAGCAAACTCTAAACTTAAAGCAGTCCTAACCCTAACCCTAGCCCTAAACCCATAACTTTTTTCTCCTCCTCCTCTTCTATCCCAGCACTGCTTACCTTCTCCGCCAACTGCCAACGGGCCATCTCATCCGGTCACCTCGATGGCCTTCATGTCCGCCATAATCAATAACAATTAGTTAAAATATTTAATAATTATAAGTTAATTAATAACTATTTATAATAGTTAATATAATTATTTAATTATAAGATAACTTAAGGGTGGTTAGGTTTCCGCCGATAGAGGGCGATGATGTGGCTAACAATGTCAGGGGTTTTTCTAGAGTTATCAAAATTAAGATGGGTTTTTTTTTATAAAAGAGACTTAGTTCATGGGTTTTTTTGGGGTAGAATTAAGCTTAAAAGTAACCACATCTTTCGGTGAGAGTCCACTTGTTCAATTTGCGTGAGTTTACCAAAGAATATTGCAAAAAAAATAAAAGAACGAAAAAATAATGTTGCTCACCATGGTACCATGAACTTTTAACTTCATTTAGTTGTAACAACCAATATCTTCAAGTATCATAATTCTAATTCTTCGGACTCTGGAGCGGTTTCATCTTGTATTGTACAAAAAGGCATGGATAAAAAAAGCATAAAAGGAAAACAGAAGATTAACATGCATCACACATAATGTTGAATATACATACATCTAATAATTACTGCCTTCAAATAGGTAAAGTAAGGGCAAGTCTGCTAGCTTTGTGATAGCAATCATACTTGTGAGAATGACATCCCTATGCTACAATCAGTCAAACTCTTCTTGTCACAGAAGTTCTCCATGAAAGACTTGGGTGATGCCTCCTACATTCTGAGGATTAAGATCTATCGTGATAGGTCTAAAAGAATATTGGGACTTTCACAGTCCAGATACATTAACACCATACTAAAGAGATTTAGTATGGAAGATTCCAAGCGTGGTAATTTACCCGCTTGTCACGGGATTACCCTCTCCAAAGAGATGTCTCCAAAGACTGATGAAGAGATGGCTCGCATGAGCATTATACCCTACGCTTCGGCGGTAGGATCTATAATGTATGTGATGTTGTAACACCCGAGCCCAATGCTACTATTTTCAGTTACTGTTTGAGCATAATGTGTTACTCATTTCATTTAATTTGCTTGTTTGTTGCTTACTGTAAAATTTACCCGGCAAAGTCATTTCTACATATAACAAATTTTAGCATCTAAAATAAAATTGAAAATATTCATCTTGGCCTACTTGACACCCCTAGCCTCGTGGTAGCGTCCGTGCATTGTGTTCTCGTCCCGTTCAGTAAAACGGGCAAGTTTGGATGGCTACGTGCACGCACGTGTGTCCGTTTTGAGAGTATGCTTTTTAATCATAAAACATTTCATTTTAAAATTTGGAACCCGCTTAAAATCCTATTATTTGAATTTCGAATTTTTGGATCCAACCCGGGCGCAATTTGGAAATATTTCATTTGGCGCCAAAATCCCAAATTTTTAATATTATTAAAACCTTCGCATATATTTTTCTAACTAATCTGATATCTTACTGTTCATTACCTATCTTTTAAATCTTTAAGTTAACCATATAATATTTTTACAATCTTTTATATCCTTCTCAATTTATTCTCTTAGCCAATCGCAACCTCCCCTTTAATCCCGTGGTCCCCACTCTCTCTCTCTCCTTCTTCTCTCTCTTTCCACTTTCTCTCTCTCTCTACCTCTTATATATTCTCTCGTACTTCTCTTTATCATTTTTCTCTTCTTGCTTCATGTCTCGTTTCTCATTCCTTTTAACTGTTCTTTTGTTACCGGAATTCCATCGTGCCGGTGACGTTTCTCGACGTTCCAGCGAGATACCCCGACCCGTGTGGTTCCTTTGTTCGTCGTTTGGGTTCATTCCGTGAACCGTGCGCCGTCGCGAGTTTTCCCCGCCGACGGTTAACGTTCCGTTTTCCCGATTCGCGACCCATCGAGGCAAGTTAATCTTGCTACATGCTATATACTTTTATAATCTTCATTTTATAATATTATACATTTGAAAATCTTATAGTTTACATATGAAATGTCGTTGAAAAATCGGATATGACAAATCTGAAATTTACTATACACCTTATCTTATAAAATTCATTATAAATCATAGAAAAATCATTACGATACGTTCTTTAGTTCGTTACGAAGCTAATTCAGAATACTATAACTCTATGAAATATTTACTTGCAAAATAAATTGTTTAATTAACGTAAAATGCAAATGAACACGTCTCTAAACTGCTGTCCAGGGAAATTCCAGCAGCAAACTTTCAACTTTGAATATTCATAACTTTTTGTAGGGATAACCTGAGATGCTTATACTTATAAAACTGAAAACCTTATTGAATTATCTTCGTTTTGGTATAAGATACGTCTCTTTTGGAGAACATTTGTTATTTTTAAGGTATTTTACAAATTAGGGTGACGCTAAATTTCTGAACGGAACCTTCTTGTGCATGGTTAATCAATACATCTTTTATAGTTACTAATCGCTTTGGATATGCTATCCATATTAATATTATTATATCACATATTGTTTAGTTGTACATCCCACATTACCATTTTATAGTTTTATAACTTTTCGGATACCCGTTTGCATCCATCGCATTTAAGATACATATAATTGCATCCATAGATCACATCACTACATAATAATGTGATATTAACACTCCATGTTTAATAAATTGTATCCTAATTAATATTGGAACTATAAATATAACCCTAATCGATAACTGTGCATCCATATCCTTGAAATTATATCTATTGGCATATCATATTACATGTTCCCGTTATTGTTCTGATAGTACTCATGCTTGTTTATTTATACACATGTTTATGTTAGTTTGATTATGAGCACCCACATGACATCTTGTGCTTCCTGACATGACCTGTTACACTTCCTACTTGACATGACATGGTACCGTACACTCTTGACATGACATGACACCTTTATACATTACCTGGTTGACCTGATGTACCATAGCTTTACCTGTTACCGGATCTCATGCCTAATGCCAACAAACCTGACCATTCCTGCTGTCTATCCAGACAGACCTACTCTTACCGGATTTTGTGTTGGCATTAGTCCCTGACTACTGAATACCTGACCTGACATACATAGCTTGGGGGTATGGGGAAATCAAAGGTGAAACCGACTTGTAACTCAACAGTTCGATACTTGTTCTGATCAGTCTTACGGGCTTGGCCAGTCCGGGAGTGATGATGCTGACATCACTCGTCCATCCTACTACCTACTTTTACTGCTTAGCGGCACGTCTCGGATTCAGCCCCGAAGGTCATGACCGTGGTCCCGGGCACGCACGGAATACTATTGAGTTACATCGACGATTCATCAATTGATTTCAAAGACTATAGAGTAGAAAACCTGATAGGACAGTTTGGACCCCATTGCACATTACCCTGCTTGTTATTTCTTGTTACTGCTTTATTCATGTTCATACTTGCATTGCTTATTACCATGTTTATGCTATATACTTGATGTCATGACGCGCTGACGTCTGGGTTTTGCATGGCCCAGATTCCGTACCCTTGTCGACGACCGAGCAGGAGTACTTCAGCCAGCAGGCTGAACAGTGAGTCCTTAGGGTTAGTTTATTTATTGCTTTTTATTTCCAGATGTGAGCCCGCATTATGGGACGTACTGTTTATTCATTGTATTGGATCATTAGCTTCCGCACTTATTGTTTATTGATTCTTGTTATTATGGATTTGGACATGTATTAGATTAGTTTTATCTTGTTCTTGATATCCTTACAACCGTAATGTGACTGTGGATGGATACTTCCTACCCACAGGTAGCATGGTTGGCTATGTCACGTGCCCAATCTTGCGTACTCTGGGAAGCGGGGCGTGACAGATGTTATGTACCCGACCAGACGTAGCTTATGCACTTAGTATGGTAAGCAGGTATCAGTCAAACCCGGGTGAGAAGTATTGGATAGCGGTAAAGAACATTCTCAAGTACCTGAGAAGGACTAAAGAGATGTTCTTGGTATACGGTAATAGAGACCTCCAGATCGAGGCTTATTCTGACTTCAGCTTCTAAAGTGACAAGGATGAATATAAATACGTCTCGGGTTATGTGTTTACCCTCAATAGAGGGGCAATATGTTGGAAGAGTTTCAAACAAGACACCGTCGCAGACTCAACGATGGAAGCTGAGTATATAGCTGCTAACGATACCGCAAAAGAGGCAGTCTGGATGTGGAAGTTCATCTCTGAACTTCAGGTGGTTCCGTCCATTGCCAATCCAATACTCTTGTATTGCGATAACAATAGGGTTGTAGCATTAGCGAAGGAACTAAGGTCCCATTAGAAATCCAGAAATATCTTGAGACGGTATCACCTGATCAGGGAGATCGTGGATTGGCAGGAGATCAAGGTGCGGAGAGTGGACACAAAAGACAACACGGCAGACCTATTCACCAAGGCCATCCCTCAAGTCCAGATCGAGAGACTGTTTGAGATGTTGGGCATGCGGTACGCCAGCAACTGATTCTAGTGCAAACAGTGGGTATTTATTGCACCAATTACAGGTCTTAGTGCAAGTCGGAGATTGTTGGATATATATACCTTAAAGACCTTCATTGTATAGGATGCTAGGGATATGTATGTACAGGACAATCTTGCTCGATATGATAGTACGCTATTTGGTTTGTCTTTATCTTAAAATGTGATGCGTTTTACTTTGTATTTCATATCTTGTATACATGTTGATAAAGCCCGTAGGATCTTTTCCTGACTACCAGCGTTGTGATGGCAATCATACTTGTGGGAGCTGGGTAGTCGATAGACACATCCTTAAAATGTCCCTATTCGACGGAATATCGAGACTGAGCATCGATACTCCAGAGTAGACTAGTATATACATATCTAGACCCTGACAAGGGGCGATGGATTGGTCCCGCGGCCATTGGTGAGGTACACCTAAGATTATATACAGATGCTCACTGGGTGTGAGTACACCAAACAGGACTCGCCAAGAACCGACTAGATGGTATTATACCTAGCGTCAGATAGCAGTTCTCTGGTGACATATGTGCAGATAGTCTGTCGACCTGAGGTCGTCATTTGTCTCGTGTGAGTTCCTACTGTGCTTTAATTACTACTTACCACGGTTCTACCGAGTCGTGCAAACAGGTTTTAGTTGGGTACAGTTTCGAACCATATGGAGGCAGTGAGTGACTGTTGGGGATTCGTCACTCCGGTATAGGGAGTCGATGTCGCGCTGTGATCGGTTGGTCAACACCATAAGTCCCTGGCCATGGAAGATTGAGAATTACTGGTGGTTGGACTAGTAGATTCTCGGATGTCTTGAGCCACACTGACACGACTTGTTTGGTTATTAGGGGTCTGACATTTTCTACCCCCCCCCGATTTTACATTCGATACTCTCAGACGAACAGACCGGACTGCACGGTGATTGTCACGGACAGGCTCAGTAGGGGTTCGGATGAGTTCGCTCGTCGGCCTTCCTTTTTAACAGATACCTGGGCAGCCGTTACGTGCAGCTAGTACCGCTGACGTGTGTAATACCCAGTCCTTTTGTATATCAATATCCGTATTTTGTTACTCTTAAATTTACTTATTTTATTATTATTATTTATTTATTATTTTAAAAACCCTAAACCCTTTCCCTTCATCCTTCTTTTCCTCTTATTATTCCGGCCCACTTTCTCATATTCCTTTTTCTATTTTAATTTAAACTCCTAACCCAAACCTTATTTATCTTTATTTTCTACTCCCCCGGCCCAACCCGTTCTCTCTATTTCCCATTTAAATCTAAATTATTCAGGTCCACCTCCCTTTCCCCATTTCCCCTTATTCTTTAATTTTAATTCCTAAGCCCGGCCCAATTTTCCAATTTCATTTAATTCTATAACTCCATTTAATTCCTAAATTCCATGCCCGGCCTGTCCCCTCTCTTTTCCCTACCCACTTCCTATTTTTAAATCCTTAATCCCGACCCAAGCCCGTTCCACAGCCCGTGCCCACACCCAGGCGACCCGACCCGTTAGCTTTTCCTCACTCCACTAATTTTTCCCGCTTCTTCTGCTTTCTTCCTCCACGCGCCCCCACGTCGCCACTCGCCTCGCCAACGCTCCGCTTCTCTCGACCACGTTTCTCACGCTCACGACGCGCGCACTCCCCCTACGACCCGCTCCCCTCAACGGCCCTCCTCCTTCTCACTCTCTCTCCCTCCAACCTCTCTATCTCTCTCCCTCTCAAAAGCTCCTCCATCACACCCATCGACAGTCGAACCCCACAGCCGAGCTCCGAACCCTGCACGCCCCCTCACCGCCGATGAGCTCCCCATTGCCTCGCCCTTCCTCTCTCACTCTCGTTCTCCCGCTCTCCACACCACCGACCACCTCCACTGCACATCCCTCGCCGAGCCAACTCCACCATCGCCGAAGAGCCTCCGGCCATCCGCCTCGTCCCCCTCGCGTCTCCCTCCTTTTCACCTACCGCCTACACACCGAGCCCCACCGCCGAGCACGAATGCCTCCCCTGCACCCTCACGCCGACGAGCCCCCATCGCGCCGCTGGCCACATCGCCGGCGCCTCCATCGACCCCCGTCGTCACCGAGTAAATCTCTCTCTCTCTCTCTTTCTCTTTCTCTCTCTCTCTCTCACTCTAAATCTCTCTCTCTCTTTCTTTTTCTCTGAATCTCTCTCTCTCTTTCACTCTAAATCTCTCTCTCTCTCTCTCTCTCAGCATCTCTGCCTCTCTCACATCAAAGTATGTATAAAGCTTGGAGCTGATGAAAATGAGTACACAGTAGTTATCTGGGTTTAATTACATTTATCTGATTCCAAAGGCTGAACCGGTGCTGGGTTCGTGACGCGATCGTGCTATTGCCGCTGCCGTACTATTGTCGACTCGTCACCAGGCAAGTTTAATACTTGCTTCATGCTACTTGTATATGTTACAATTCTAGTTACTAAAAAATTGTCGCATACCCTTTTTAAGTGAACTGTATAATTCAAGTATTCGATACACGGCCCGAATGGGAAACTCACGTTAAATTGACGGCAAAATATAAAATGTGATGGCCCGAGTAATAAGGATTGTTCCTTGAGACTTTGGTTCCAAAACTATGTCGTTTACTCACATAAATGAGGTCTCGGATTCTGTTGTGAAACCTGAAAACCTTCGTACATGCCAAACTATAAAATTTATAGTAAATTGTGTATAAACCGGATTTTAGCATTCGATGGCTCGTATCAAAGCTAATTGTTTAACCCACTGTAATATATTATTGATCATTGAATTTTAGTACACTATGATAGAGATAACTGCGATGGATTATGATTCTGGACTGCAGTCCATAATGGAAATCCAGGTTAACCCATGTTGTTAAACCCCTGTATATCACTGTTCATATAAGAGAATGCGCGGAACCCTGTATCGTCACGTAGGAAAATGGACTATCTTTCTTACTCGATGGGCTTCACTGGTTTCCTCTACCGTTTGATATTTTTAATTCATTTTACCTTGTCGACATGTCTTGCTGAATTCTGCAGAAGCAGATTTTACACCTCAAACTTAATCTGGCCATAACTCTCTGTTGGCATAATATAATACTGATCTGCCAATTGTGGTGGAAACCTGACTGGAAATCCTAAATATAGTTCAACTATAGTGTCGCCTGATTACGATCCCAACTGAGATTAAAATGCGCTACGAAACAGACTTCCGATTCTGAAACCGGATTTCCAGCAGTGAACGCTTAAAATGAAATGGCCATATCTAGTGATCCTAAAACCCGATTGTCGTGAAACCAAATTTGCTGGATATATAATCAAACATACTACTTATCCCCTATTCATTGTTTCGCTAAATTGTGCATGTATGATTATGAAGAATTATGCAAGTGGTAGGACATCGTTTGATGACATCTTAATCATGCCTTAAATACTGTTTTTCTCATCACATTACATATATATTATTGTATTGGTAACCTAGTGATCATATGCATTACCCAGTGTTAGGTAGTAGTGGTGATTGTGGCAAGTACGTTAGTGGTTGAGCATGAATGGATAAGTGAAAGTGATACGTACTTGTACATAATCAATGAGCCTTATTGATTTATTGCATTGTCGACGTCTGTAAGACGTGTATAAGTGTGACTATAATTGGTATGGGACAATTATGGAAGCACTTGTATGGGTGTCACAGGTAAGGCACCAAACACTGTCCGTTTATCTTGGGTATCAGTCGGGACATACTTGATGGAGATCCTGTCTCCAGTTCTCGCGCAGACTTGTCATAGATCGACCGGTATTTGAGATTATGGTTGACGTTTGATGTAGACCACGGGGTGTGGGGTAGTTTGAGTGTGAGTTCAACAGAATCTCGGGAGTCCTATGCCGGCACATATGGAGATATATGGAGATATATAGGGATATCACTGATTATTAGCGAGCAACTCGGGCCGGTGTTCCCTTATCCTTAGGTCCTACCCTTGGGTGGGGGATACTCACGAGTGATTGACTCTCACACTTGGACTAACGATAGGCTTAGTGACCTGTACAGTGAGACTTGGAGACTGATAGGGATAGTGACATTGACATGCATTGCTTACTGATTCAACCCACCTGACATACTATTTACTGCTTTACTGTTCACCTGCTCTATCAGACACCCGCATTTGGATACTTCATGTTCACGTCTTTACTCTCTTGATTTACTGTCATATATTCATTATTATTGTACGAGTTACCATTTGTGTGTGTGTATATATATATATATATATATATATATATATATATATGTGTGTGTGTGTTGCTATCGTGTCGCTCTGACGACCTGAGTATGCATGCTCAGAGTGAGAAGTGGATCTAGCTTGGACCAGGACCAGACGTACATCACGGATACATCACGGACACCTTGATCAGCTACCCAGAGCTACACTCTCTTGATCTCCATCTGGTTAGTTTTTTTTGTATTTGTTTTGATTTAGTTACTGCATTTCTCATTACCTGTGCATTGATTACTGATTACCACTTAAAGCTAGAAGCCGAAGTGTGACTACGGAGAGATATTTCCTCGACCGTAGGAGCATGGCTGGCCTTGTCAACCCCTCGTATTCCGTATTTTGGGAAGCGGGGCATGACAACGTGCTTGTGGTTAAACCCACTGCCAGCATACTGTCGAGACTTTAGAGTCCCACACAGAGGGTTTCTCTGCTTCGGGCGAAACAATGTAGATGCCGTATGGTTTTACGACAGGGTTTCGATTACATACGTGTACTGGCTACACGGATGATGATTGGGCGGATAATACTGGTGGGCTTTGGTTTAAGCCAGATCCTAGTATTAGATTATTGGATTGTTTTCGTCTCTTTGTATTCGTATTTTTCGGAATACGGATATGGATATGTATATACGGTGAGGGGTATTCTTGTAATTTTTGCAAGATTGCATCTAGTAGAAGACACATCATTTTTTTATAACCATTTTTTGTTAAATGGTTAATGAGGTGAAGGATGAGGTGTTATTATGCAATAAATGAAGCATGGCTACTTGGTGACTCATGTAGTGACTCATATAATGATTATTAAGGCATGGTTACTTATTATTATTATTATTGGAAATTCATTTGCTTAATAGTTATCAACAATTAGCCATCTTCATTCATTCTATCCTTAACACTCTCTCTCCTCCAAGCTCTCTTCTTTTTCCTCAAACCCTAATTGTCTCATGAGTTGAGAAACCTAGGGTTCTTGAGACTAATCAATCCATAATCACTCTCCACTTCATCTAGGCTACTTAGATTAGCACACTAGGTACCCTAATTACCTCAATTTAGAGGTAGAAGCTCAAAGTTGATACTCTCGGGTGGATCATTTTTGGCGTGAGGAGGCCGTCGATCAAGCGTGATCCGTTCACTCTTCGAGGAGCTTAAGAAGAGGAGGAGGTGAACATGAACCGAAGGACTGGTACACAAAGGTATAACTTTCTTCATAGTAGTTAGAACCTCTTTCAAGTTTAGTTAGTTAAGGTTTAGTCGGTTCTGTGGTTTAGTCGGTGTTCCGAAGCCCATAAAAAAAATGTTTTTTGCTTATTCCGTCTCCCCGCGAACCCGCAGGGTGTGCGGCATCAACTTACAGTATCGAGATTGGGCATCGGTGCTCTAGTTTAGAGTAGTGTGTACGTTTTCTAACCCGGTTGGAAGGCGATAGTTGATCCTGCAACTATTGGTATTTGATATCGAGGATTGTATACAGGTGCTCATTGGATGAGTTACACTGAATGAGTTACACTGGATGGACTAATCGAGAACTTCTAGTTGGAAATATACCGATGTCAGATAGCAGTTCTTTGGTGACATGAGTACAGGGTAGTCCCTAAGGATCTGAGATCGCCATAGTATTTTCTGTGTGTTCCCACTATACTTAGACTTCTACCCTCCCACGGCTCAAAAGAGTCATGCAAACATGTTTTTTAGGTATAGTCCCGAAGCACGTGGAGGCAGTGAGCGGTCGAGAGGATTCGTCTCTCCCGGTATAGAGAGTTAATGTCGCGCTGTGCAGGACATGACTACAACCACAATTTGATGGCGATCGCAGTGGAGATAAACTGATAAGTATTATCAGCTGTATCTCTGGTTAGTTATGAGTCCTCTGTCGCACGATTTATCGAGTTATTAGGGTCTGATAGATTACAAACCCTAGACACGATATGCGATACTCTTAGACGGTGAGACCGGACTGTACGGTGATGTCACTAATAGAGTTTGCAGGGTTCTGATGAGCTTGCTCATTGATATTCTTTCGATCAATATCTGGATAGCCGTTACGTGCAGCTAGTACCGCTAACATGCTTATGGGCTATGGATATAATCCTAACATACTGTCAGCGTATTGTTGAGTCATTAGAGTCTCACATAGAGATTTCCCAGCACATGCGAAATGATATAGGGCACGTATAGGAATACGTGAGGGAGTTCGATTAAACACATGTATTTGATACACGTATTTTAATCGGGTGTTTAATGATATATTGATATATATGATATAACCGGATTATTAAATCAAGTGTTGATTTAATAATTAAATATATATTTATATATTTATATATTTATATATTAACTAATATCATACTCACTTTATTATTTTCTTCTCTTTATAAATATTTATATTTGATATAAATATTGTTTAATGTATGCTGATACATTATAGATGGATGCGTAAGAATCATATGGTAGAGATGAGAACACTTTTATTCTTTCTTTTATTTAAAAGAGAATGAGTCACGCATTTATGATGGTGGTAGAATTCTTTAGTTCTTTATTTGATTACTCATTGGTTTTTTGATTTGTTCTCATTTAAAACCTTTTCTTTTTTACCATCACCCTCATACTCTCATCTCAATGTCTCTCTCTCTCTCTTGACTTTTTCAAGTGAGAAATCAAAGAAAAGAAAAGAGAAAAATTAAGTGAGCTAATTATTCTACATTTTCTACTAATCATGCTTAGCAAGTTTAATTAGTGGGTTGCTTCATTTTGATGAGATCAATTTGAAACTAAAACTTGTGTTAGAGTTATCTCAAGGTGGATCATTTTCGGTAAGGAGATCATCGAGTAAGTTTGTTCTGGGCTTTGTGGAGATTAGCCGGAGTTCAAGGAGAGATGACTAATGCACTACAAAGGTTGTAGTCCACCAACTCTTGTTTTTAGTTTACTAGTTTAGCTACAAGTTTAGCATTTTTGTTTGATTTTTTAGTTAGGTTTGCTATTTCTCTATAGATTTTTAAAATTACTGCTTCCACCGCGCTTTAAACCCTACGAGAGAAGCCTAGAATCCCATCAATGTTTATCTTTGAAGTCGTGCCTTTCTTCTTCTTTCCATATTTTTAGCTCCTAGGTTAACCGAGAACAGGCTTGGGAGTCGGTCTTTCTTGACGAAGATGAACCATCACAAAGAAACCCAAGCACCAAATTAAAGCAACTACAATCTGTATAAGCATATGTAAAGAATGTTTTATCCAGTAAACATATTTTTTTCAATTATGCTTGAAATTTTATATAAAAAAAAATTGTATGAAGATAAAAAAACAATATTGGTTCTCTTGAAAAAAAGAAAATTACCAAAATTTTCTTTCTAAATCAATACTAAATCATTGTTGGCATTGAATCCAAGTATAAATTAAGGAAATAAAATAAAACAAAAAATAAATAAAAATTGGAAACCAAATAATTAGAAAAAACCCAAATTTTTTTGAGCCCATTTGGAAATGAACAGGAAAAAGAATAAAATGGAAAGATAAGGACAAAAAGGAAAGCGGAAAAATAGTGTTTTGGTAAAAAAATTGTTTGCAAAACATTCTTTTGAGTGATCCAACTTTATAGTAGTACTAGCGTGACCGCCATGCATACCGCGTAGGATCAAAATGTTGTTCTTGTTTTTTTAATTAATTGATAAAACAAAAAGAAAAATGATGCATGTTCAAAGTTTATGTAAATCATATGCAATTTGCTAATTTTATGATAATACTGTTTAATTTATATAATTTAAAGTTTCCAGTTGTTGTGAAATGTTAATTTTCTTTTATTATGTTATGCTTTAAAGTTTATAATATTTTTTAATCTAATTTTGTATTTAAGAATAAAGGAAAATAAACGATAAGAACTTATAAATAAAAGATTCGACATTCAACAAAAAAAATTGTTATAGCTCTATCCAAAAATCTTATAGTAAACAACAATGAATTTATTACCCTTTAAATTAGACCTCAATTAAGAAGAGGCAGTAAAATATTATTATTTTAAAAGCTATTAAAGTAGCTAAAGTTCAAAAAGTTTCCACAAAGTCTTCTTCTATAACAAATCACAAAGCTAATTTATGTGTATATTTTTTTTTAGAGAAATGATGATTTCCACTTTTATTCACAAAAATATCATGACTTTCAGCGTACTTAACCATATATTGGTCAATTTTTGAAACGGTTGGCGCAATCTATTTTGATCATAATCTAATATAGAAATATATCTATAGTGTTTTGGCAGAAAAATATTTGATAATCATAAAACAACAAAATTAAATAAAATTGATGTAGCAATGTTTAGAGCATGAAGTTCAAAATGGACGTTGACGGTCATTCTAAAAGTTGGTAAACAATTATGTTTCCTTTCAAGTTGCTTTAAAAACTTTCCTGTGCATAAATTGTGCAGACGGATTTTTCTTATTGTTGATGTTAAAAAGCTTTTTTCATACAGCTTGAATATCCATTAATTCCAAAAATGGATAATCTTGAGATGAAACCTAAATTAAAAAAGAAATTGAAAATAAAAATTAATATAGAATAAAAGAAAAATCAAGCTAACCTAAAATATAAAAAATATTCATAGAATTCTTACAATATGAGGAACTAAATTTATTATCAAAAGAACAGAGAATTCCATTAGCCAACAAAAGAAAGAAGGAAAAGAAAAAGAAATTTAAAAAAGTTGTTCTCAACTATCTATCATTTCTTCCTTTTTTGTCTTCATCAAAAATATATTATGAAAGAGTAAAAAATTCCATAAGCCAACAAAAAGAAAAGAAAAGAAAAATAAATTAAAAGGTTTTTCTTACCAATCTATCATTTCTTTTTCCTTTTTTTTATCTTCATAAAAAAAAATATATTTTTTGAAAGAAATGGCAAGCTGGAATTAGATGTTTGGAGCAAGGCAAGTTTGGAAAATTTAAAAATAGTGCTTTTGTTATTTTGTACAAAGATTCCCCAAAAGATACCATTTGCCCACTCCCTTTTGTATTAGATTAAAGATAATGATAGAAGACACCCTCTTAGTAAATGCAAGTACATACGTTGAACTTTCAATCTAATTTTAAAAAAAATGTTTGTCTTTATACATTTCTTTGTTATTTCATGGTAGACTCTCTAAGGCAGTAAAAAAAAACAAAAGGTATTTATTTGCAATTTGCTAAGTTTAAGGTATTTATCTAAAAATAAAGTATACAGGTTTTATTTATTTATTTATGAATCTAACCATTTTCTTCATATGCACTGTAGGATGTGTGCTTCTTTGAGTTTGTGTAGAATATATTAAAATGCATGTTTTATATTAGCTAGTATCATTCAATTATTTGATCGATATTGTTGGATTATATTAAGAATTAGAAATATGTAATTAATTAAATCTGGCCCTAGTAACTAGGCAATTATGACCGATATTTGGATATTGTTAATGGTTTAAGAGATGACCGGCATACAAATGAAATTAAATAGAAAATTAACTATTTAAATGTAGAAAAGGAAAAAGAAAAATATCCGGCAAAAAAGAGAAGAAATAAAAGATAAGATGATTAGAAATACTATATCAAACTTGACTTTGAAACCTTTGTAGACTTAACATAATGGAGAGAAAAAACATTTTGACACAAACTTGCTTAAAACAAAAAAGATATATTAAATACAAAAAGTGAGCTTAAGAACCGAATTTAATATCATTTTTTTATAGCGGAATTATGATTATTTCCCAATCCAATACATAAAGCATCAGTATATAAAAACAAAAATTTCATCAAGATTGCTAACAAACCAAGACACCAAGTAATAATAATTCAATAATGCTAAAGAAAAGGAAACAAAACCCAAATTAAAAGGCCCTAAGCCACTAAGTCATTACTACAATTATATAATTTAAGTGA
Source organism: Agapanthus africanus (assembly GCA_030015575.1). Taxonomy (NCBI): domain Eukaryota; kingdom Viridiplantae; phylum Streptophyta; class Magnoliopsida; order Asparagales; family Amaryllidaceae; genus Agapanthus; species Agapanthus africanus. Next base: position 940,080,881 of record CM057338.1, on the reverse strand, counting down.
TATAAGGCTGGAAAACAATCTCCCTGATACTTATAATCTAGTATTTGATCTACTTGAGTGCATGGGAAAAGTGCAGAAAGATTGGATATATTAATAACATCCTCTTTATAGCTTCTTTAAGTATTCAAAGATGCGGCTAATTCGGTAGCTTCCTTGATACCCTTTTTAAATTCGTCTTTTCTTTTAGAATTCAAATTAGAAAATAAAAGTTTAATCAACTACATCCCACAAACTGTTTCTTATCAAATACATCTTATTAAATACCGGTTGTTCCTGAAGACCGAAGGAGTTAAAAATATTAAAAACCTGGTTATCAACTCTTTCGTCCTTATCACTAACTTAATCAGAAAGAATTGCACATATCAACGTCTCCTTGAAACACTCACTTTCCCCCAAATTCCTAATGTGATTCATTTACGATTTCCTTATTTGGAAATAAGTCTGACACAAGGTCGTCACCAGTGATAAGATCCTCATACACCAATATAATCCAAACCCTAACCCTAAAAATTGATCGTATAGACGAATAGCGATTGAATGAAAGCACGTGAGAGTATGTAAATAAGATTTTAGTAAGTAGGAAATAATACTCATATGTTATACGATTTTTTGTTTCCTCCAATATCTCAAGTATCTCAATGAGAAGTTTTTTGTTATGATTCATCTCTTCTTGTTCGTATTTTTGATTGAAAGAAGTGCATTTATACATATCCTAACTAAGAAATATTAAGATATTGAGAGATAAGATTCATAACATAATTTTCATGATGAAACCATTCGAAGAGCATGAAGTATGATGTTTTTTCCTTCGTAAACTATTTGATAGCTTAAAATGTCCCTTAATTTTTCTTTACGTTCTGAAATCTGTGACATCCATATCATAATTTTCATATTTTACCAACTCTTCCATCCTTTGGGTGGGAACTTAGATGTAATCATAAAAATAAGGCTTGATTCTATAAAACTTCCATGAAGTTTGCGTCTTTCCAGAAAAAAAAATCATCTTAATTTTGAAAACTCTAAAATTCCCATATAATCAAAAAAGCTTTAAAATCCCAAATTATCCTGTTTTGAACCTCCGTCCCACATTTTGTAATGCTACATCATTAAACCCCCCCCTCCCCCGCCCCCCCGCACCCACACACCCAACCGCTATCTTCCATCTCCCATCATTTTATCTTTTTCATCTTTCTCTTCCTCCTCCTCCTTTCCTAAAATCTCACCAGTTCCTTCTTCCCACTCCTCCAACTTCTTCTTTTCCCTCCTTTGATCTCCTCCACCTTCACCCTATCTCTTTAGTCCTTGCAAATAAAAACCTCATCTATCTCCTCCTCCTCTTTCTCATTCTTTTTTAACAAACCCAAACCCATCAACCAGCTCCATCTATATATCTTCCTCCTCAACTCCAACTCCGTCCTAAAGTCTCTCCTCCGGCCTCCTTCATTGCCGGTCCCCCTCCCTCCCTCTCTCTCTCATCTTCTTCTTTCAGGTTTCCAGCAAACTCTAAACTTAAAGTAGTCCTATATAACCCTAACCCTAACCCTAACCCTAAACCCATAACTTTTTTCTCCTCCTCCTCCTTTTCTATCCCAGCACTGCCTACCTTCTCCGCCAACTGCCAACGGGCCATCTTCTCCGGTCACCTCTGACGGCCTTCATGTCCGCCATAATCAATAATAACTAGTTAAAATATTTAATAATTATAAGTTAATTAATAATTATTCACAATAGTTAATAATTATTTAATTATAAGATAACTAAAGGGCGGTTAGGTCTTTTGATGCCGCCCATAGAGGGCGATGACGGTGGGTCTACTGGAGTTATCAAAGTTAAGGTGGGTTTTTTGTAATTTGTAAAAGAGACTAAGTTCGGGGGGAGGGGGAAGGGGGGGGGGGGGGGTCTGTAATATTTAGCTTAAAAATAACTATATCTTTCTGTAAGAGTCCACTTGTTGAGTTTGTGTGAGTTTACAAAGGAATATTGCAAAAAAAAAAAAGGAAATAAAGAAAAATAGAAAGAAAGAATGATGTTGCTCACCATGGTACCATGAACTTTTAACTTCATTTAGTTGTAAGAACCAATATCTGCAAGTATCATAATTCTAATTCTTCCGACTCCGGTGCGGTTTCACCTTGTATTGTACAGAAAAAAGACTAGGATGAAAATAGCATAAAAGGAAAACAGAAGACATGCATCACACATAATGTTTAATATACATACATCTAATAATTACTACTTTCAAATAGGGAAAGTAAGGGAAAGTCTGCTAGCTTTCACATTCATTATCGTATTATAATTCAACATGCATCAAAAACACGGCCACTGGTCAATTGCAGTCTTTATATTTATATAATATGTGCTATGCAAGTCTAACATACTTTTTAAATTTAACCTTTTCCTTGATAGGCAATAAAGAAATACTTTGCTCACCCACTATTAATTCATACCCGAATGTATCTAAGAGATAAGCACCATGAGTCTCATATATTGCATTAATATCTAGATGATGTAATCTGGATAGGAATTAATCGTGGGTTGTTAAATAATTGGATAAATTGTCAAAAAACCCCCTACCAACTTTCCTCCTGTCAAACAATCCTTGGCATTTTGATCTTGTTAAAAAAAACCATGAGCCCAATTAAAACCCCTTTATACCAGTTGTCTGTAATATCTAAGCAGTCGTGTGTAATAGCTAAACAGTTGCAGTTGCTTGTAATATTTAAGCAGTTGTCTCTAATATCCAAGCACTTAAGGAAATATTAAACCTAAATGGACTCTCAGTCCACTAGCATTTCTTTTTATAAAAAATTTTGGGGACCGACTTCGCAAGCAATTAATCTCCACTAGAAATACATACTTTAAGAAAGCTAAGAGCATGCCCAAACAAGAAAACAGGCAAGCTCTCTCTTATTATACCACCTCCCACATTTTGAAATCGATAATCTTTCTTGGTTTAGCATAAGAGGATAAGAAATGAAAAAAAAATTCAATCAAATTTATTTCTCTAGCTAGGCGATCCACAATATCATTTATCGATGTGCATTCACACACATCACATGTGTGCAGGGACACTTTTCTCTTGAAGTATAGAAGACTTTGGTTTGGGGATGGCAATAGAGCGTGGTGAGACAGGGGCGGGTTTTGCCTATCCCATCCCCGCCCCACAGATGTAAAACCTCATCCATCCTTGCCTCATGTCCCGCCGGTCAAACAAAATCTACCCCATCTCGGTCTTATTGGGGAACCCAAGTCCCTGCGGGGCCCCTATCCCGTCCCATCATATATTCAATCATTTATTTTTCAAGTGTTCATACTCCAACTGATAAGACCAATTTGATCAAATTATTCATACATAACCATTAAAATTAAGCGTTGTCATAAATAACTATAAATATTAAATCCTTACAATTTGTAAAACAACTCCTAAACGAAAAACAATTAAGTTTAAGCATCACAATCACATGTAGACAGGCTGCAAATAATATTATACATAATTATCTATATTGCGAGTCGGGGCGAGGCAAGGCTGCAAATAATATGATACATAAGTTTAAGCATCACATACATAAAAATCTAAACCAAAACAGATCTTGTTATGACGGAACTTGCGATAGTTCGATTCCTTTAGTATATGCGAATATCGTGTCGAAATTTGGATGCAAAATATCGTGTTTTTAATCATTTAAAGTCGCCCTATAAGGCGACACAAAATCTGAATTTTACCGCGCATGTTACTTCGTTAAAATCATTGTAGATTAAATACCGTTTGGAACACAATGTTCTACAGCTCATATCGAAGCCGACTCGATGACCTAAAACTATCCACAGTTTGTTACTCAACAATTTTGGATAACTGTAACGATACTTGGTCGCGAATGCGGCACTGGACTACAGTCTGGGGCAGAATTTTGCTTGGATACCTGACTTTGAACACATGTACACCCCTGCTTTAAACTGAAAATGCAGGGAGCCCCATATGGTCGCGTAGATAATTTAGTTAGCTAACACATGAATCTTGTCCCGTGCTGTTTTACCGTCGTTTGATATTAAATTTATATTTTAGAGTGTCACTGTGTTTTGCAGTTTCTGCAATAATGTTCCTTACACCGTCACATTAAAAAGAACATAACTTCTAATACAGAAATGCTAATGATAATCCGTTTGATGCGTTAGAAACTTAACAGATAGAACTATATTTAATTCAACTGGGGAAACACCTGAATCTGAACACAATCACTGATAAAACGTATGTGAAGTTGGGCTTCCAGTTCTGAAACTGGAATTCCGTCGGTCGCTACCTTAAAATGATGATAATTCCTTAACCTGAATTCCGATTGACATGAAATAAATTTTACTGTTTCGATAATCAAGTGTGCTTTGTATGCCCTTTATATTATTTTGGTCGATTATATACGTGTGATTTATCGTAAATTTTGCAAGTTATATGGCATTGGTCGTCATAAAATAGTGAATACCTGTTCAGTGCATTTCTGCATATTTTTATGCTTGATTTATATCTGCCGCATAGTGATCGTTCACATTGAGACCCAGCGACTGTTTTGCATTGTCGATATATATTAGTGTTAGTGATTGTGTTGTGGCAAATACGACAGTGATATTGATAAGTGGAAAAGTGATTGAAAGCGACAGCGATACGTATTTGTTCACAACCTATCTAGTACCTGAATGCATACTATAACCCGGGAGAATGGGAAAATCAAGGTGGAATTAAACTCGTATTTAGCGAGGTCCAGTGATTTAAAGGATGATCATTCGCTATTAGTGATATACATATATATACATTAGGTCATGAGCCTAGCGGCACGGCTGATCTCCTCCACTCCTCCCTCTTCTTCCTAAAATCTCACCAGTTCCTACTTCCCACTCCTCCAACTTCTTCTTTTCCCTCCTTTGATCTCCTCCACCCTCACCCTATCTCTTTACTCCTCACAAATAAAAACCTCATCTATCTCCTCCTCTTTCTCATTCTTTTTTAACAAACCCAAATCCATCAACCAACTCCATCTATATATCTTCCTCCTCAACTCCAACTCCGTCCTAAAGTCTTTCCTCGGGCCTCCTTCATTGCCGCCCCCTCCCCCCCTCTCTCATCTTCTTCTTTCGGGTTTCCAGCAAACTCTAAACTTAAAAGTAGTCCTAACCGTAACCCACTACTAAAATAGGGGGTTGCCCCTACGAATAACGATATTCGTATGGGCAATTTTAGTTGTCCTACGGATTAATCCGTAGGGCCAAAAGGTTACCCCTACGGTCCTTACATATTTATATAAAAATTATTAAATCTTAAATTGTTGTTTGCCCCTACGGAGCCGCAAACCAAGAACCTATGAAATTATCTGTAGGGGCATCTAAATAGGGATTTAAGTTAAAAGCTCAGATCGATCCCTACGCTCATTATTCCTAATTCTCGCGTGAAGAAAAAAATTCCCAAACCCTCGTTCCCACCGATTGATCATCGTTCTCGTCATCGCCAGCGCCGCCGATTCGTCGTAGCCACCGCTTTCTTTCGTCGTCGCCAGCGCCGGCTCATCTCCGTTCTCGTCATCGCCTCTGCACAGGTAAGGAAATCTTCAATTACTCAAATTTTTGATTGGGTCTGGGGCTGCGGGCTGGAGCTAGGGCTGGGGCTGCGGCTCGGGCTGCGGCTAGGGCTGTGGTTGGGGTTGGGGCTCGGGCTCGGGCTGCGGTTAGCGTTAGGGTTGGGGCTGGGGCTGCGGTTGGGGTTAGGGTTCGGCAGGGGGTTGCTGTTGGGGTTGGGATTGGGGTTAGGGTTAGGGTTGGGGTTGGGGTTTTGGATTTCAGGGTCTAAGTTAATTTCCATTCTAATTAGCATTAAGCTCGTTAATTGAAATGTTGATGATGATCATAAGAGGAAAATGTGTCTAGTTTGAGAAGGTGTTGGAAACTGGACTAATAATGTAGGTAAAGTTCAGTTTAATTAATAATTTTATTTGTCATTCTCAAATTTTCTTGGAAACGGAGACTGTTTTGTGGAACTTTTAGCCGTTGGGCATGTTGGGGTTTTGTTTTTGGAGTCATGGGACCTGACATTTGGTAGGTATCCAAAGACCCCATGTCTGATTTTGGATATTTTTGATTGATTTAAACTGTGGGTCTGAGTAGTCCCTTAATTTAATCTGGTTGGGGTTTGAGTATGCAAATGATTTGTAGTCTGGTGGAAATTTTGAGGGTGTTTTCGGTTGAATATATTTGCTAATTGCATAAGATGCTCATAAGATTCTGGATTTTAAGGATGGGCCGTTATAATTGGAAATGCTTAGAATTGTAGGACCTTCTTTGTTTTAGCTATATATAATTGCAAAAAAAAAAAAGACACATTTCTGATTTGAAGAAAAGGAAAGGCAAGATAGGGATTTAGTTATGGATTTTACTTGGGTATCTCCTCTTTTAATACATGTCTATCTTTACAAGAATATTGTGTCATATATTCGGTTTTAGCATCTGTACGCAACTGCTTTGATTATCATCGTGTTATTAACATCTTGAACTTCTATCCTTTTTCTAATATGTTTCATAGTTAATATAATAATCCTTTGTTTATATTTATTGACAGTGGCCTTTCTTTTGGATGAACATGTTTTTTGATGCATGTTTCAGTCATGTGAATTCATATGTTGCGTATAACGCTTTATAATATCAGTATCCTACATTTGTAGTTTTAATTGTTGATTGTTATAGATGAATGCCATTGCAATAATAGTTTTTGGTAGATGAATGCCATTGCAATGTAGGATGATTAGTTCTATCAATCTTGATCTCAATGGTTTAAAATCATGTTACACATACAACACGAATGCACAACAAACGCATCATTAGAGAGTGATTCGAGATGTTCAAGTTAAAACCAATATATGATATTCGATAATAATATGAAACCTTCATATTCTCATCGATACTCATATATGAAACTAAAAGCGCCACTTAGCCCCCGTCTATCGGTTAACATACGTGCGATGTTCGTCGTGACATAGAACTATACGATAGTTGTTAAATATTAGACGATATAGCTCAATACTAACAACCGTCGTATAGTCTATACGACGAGAAAATTCAATCGTATGGTAACCGTTAGATTTGTCCCGTGTGGACAAGTTAAGAATGTATAAAGCAAACACCTTCATTCACTTGTGTTTTCATCCGTTTCGAGATATTTCGTCGGTACCTTTCCGTTGGTTCTCCGTGTATAAAGATAGATTAGATGTTCATTTCAACGTTGTTTCACAGCTTTGAAATGATTATCTATTCTATTACATTGTACTCGGAGAACAGCGGGGAGGTGCTGCCGAAATTTACTCGAAACGGTTGAAAGCACAAGTGATGGGTGTTCACTCTATACATTCTTAATGGGATAGAAGCCTTACCCCCGACAGCCGGAACACACACATACAACAAGAATACACAACAAACACATCATTAGAGAGTGATTCGAGATGTTCAAGTTAAAACCAATATATGATACTCGATGATAATATGAAACCTTCATATTCTCATCGATACTCATATATGAAACTAAAAGCGCCAGTTAGTCCCCGTCTATCGGTTAACATACGTGCGATGTTCGTCGTGACATAGAACTATACGAAGGTTGTTAAATATCGGACGATATTGCTCGATACTAATAACAGTCGTATAGTCTATGCGACGAGAAAATTCAATCGTATGGTAACTGATAGATTTGTCCCGTATGGACAAGTTAAGAATGTATAAAGCAAACACCTTCATTCACTTGTGTTTTCATCCGTTTCGAGATATTTCTTCGGTACCTTTCCGCTGGTTCTCCGTGTACAAAGATAGATTAGATGTTCATTTCAACGTTGTTTCACAGCTTTGAAATGATTATCTATTCTATTACAGTGTACTCGGAAAACAGCGGGGAGGTGCTGCCGAAATTTACTCGAAACGGTTGAAAGCACAAGTGATGGGTGTTCGCTCTATACATTCTTAATGGGATAGAAGCCTTACCCCCGACAGCCGGAATACACACATACAACAAGAATACACAACAAACGCATAATTATAAAGTGATTCGAGATGTTCAAGTTAAAACCAATAAATGATACTCGATGATAATATGAAACCTTCATATTCTCATCGATACTCATATATGAAACTAAAAGCGCCACTTAGTCCCCGTCTATCGGTTAATATACGTGCGATAATTTATTCTTTTCAACGACAAACGCACACACAAAGCATATACACGGATTTTCTCTTTTGTCAGTAACTATCCCGTTCTTATATTTCTCAATATAGTCACCATAACCTACAATTTATATGTTATACAGTCTAACATGGCCCATGAGTACGTCAGAGTTAAGGACTGGATGTATGTAGATTGGCAACAACGTATACAACCTAAGTTTGTCGCAAGAGTTGCTGCTTTCATTGAATTTGCACGCGCACATAATAAGATCATAATAGAGAAGATTCTCTGTCCGTGCGATAGATGTGGCAATAAGTACTGGCAGAAGGTAGAATTGGCAGAGCTTCATATTGTAAAATATGGGTTTACTAGACTTTATACAACTTGGAAATATCACGGGGAAGGAGAAAAATGCAGTACTGCGGCAGAAGAAGAAGGAGAACACGATAATGCGGCAGGAGAAGAAAAAGAATTCGGTAATGTGGCAGAAAGAGAAGACGGTAATTTATTTCCATCAGAAGAAATGGAGGATTTGGTAGGGCTGCCCTAGGTGAATTTATTCGTACCGAAGATGACATTCCTTCCGGTCAAGGACCGCGTGCGGATAAATATGAAAATTTCATGAATGATGGTAGGAAACCAATTTATGAGAATGCGAAGTATTCCACCCTCTCATGGTTCGTCCAAGTTTTCCAGATTAAGTGCCTAAATGGATGGAGCAACAAGTCATTTACAATGCTTCTTTCGTTCTTGAAAGATTTTATGCCTCCGGGAAATAACGTGCCCGACAGCTGGTACGGAGCCCGGAAGATGATGTCTGATTTGGGTCTAAAGTGAGATAAAATTCAAGCATGTCCTAAAAATTGCGTGTTGTACCGGAAAGAGAATTCAGATTTGAAAGAGTGTCCAACATGCGGAGAGGGCAGGTATAAGCTGAAAGATTCTGATAAGAAGCCTGATATACCTGTCAAGATAGCACGATACTTTCCCATAACACAGAGGCTATAGAGGCTATTCAGGTGCAAGAAAACAGCCGAGATAATGATTTGGCATCACCGTGCTCCTCCAAGTGAAGATGGAAAAATAAGCCATCCAAGAGATTCACCGGCATGGAAGGATATCGATAGGAGTCACGCAATATTCAGTAGCGATCCTCGCAATGTCCGGCTCGGACTGGCTACTGATGGCTTCTGCCCGTTCAATTATATGGCTGGAAGTCACAGCACATGGCCCGTTATAATGATAATTTATAATCTGTCGTCTTGGTTGGCTATGGACCAATCATACTTTATGATGCCTCTTCTTATCGACGGACCAAACTCACCGGGGAACAATATTGACGTCTATCTCCGACCTTTGATCGAGGAGTTGAAATCTTTGTTCATTGATGGTGTAGAGACATTGATGCAAACAAAAATACAACCTTCATACTGCATGCGGCTTTAATGTGGACAATTAATGACTTTCCTGCGTATGGAATGCTATCAGGTTGGTCCATACATGGTCACAAAGCATGTCCTCATTGCCATGAACACACAACATCGAAATTCTTGAATTTTAGCAGGAAGGTTTGTTATTGCGGCCATCGACGTTTCCTGCCTCCAGACCACCCCTATAGGTTAGACACGATTCACTTTGATGGTCATCAGGAGCTTCTTGGACCTCCATCCCCATTGTCTGGAGAGGACGTGACTGCTAGATGGGATGGTTACAATAATGTGACCTTTGGGATGGATCCGACGAAACAGGTCAAACCACCATTTTGGAACAACTTATACATTTTCTTCGAGCTTCCGTACTGGTCTACAAATTTAGTGCGTCATTGTCTAGACGTCATGCATATAGAGAAGGGAGTATCAGAGCACATACTTAACTTGCTTCTTTGTAAAGACGGGAAATCGAAAGACAACCTGAATGCTCGGATGGATCTACAAGAGTGGGGAATAAGAAGTGAATTGCACTCTAGACCGGTAGCGGGTAAACCGGGCAAGTTTGTACTTCCCAATGCCGCTTATCATATGTCACAACCAGAGAAGAAAAGATTCCTGCAGGTGTTGCATGATTTGAAAGTTCCCACAGGTTTCTCAGGATCATTCAGCAAGAAAATATAAATTGTAAAGGGCAAGATCGATGGGCTGAAAAGTCATGATCACCATGTTATCGTGGAGCACCTTCTTCCATTAGCCGTCGGGACTTCTCTCCCCGAATCGGTTGGTCTAGTAATCAACGACCTATATTGTTTTTTCAGGGAGTTGTGTGCTAAAACACTGGAGGTTGTGACGCTGGATAAACTAGAAAATTCTATTGCGTTGATACTTTGCAAGTTCAAGCATATTTTCCCACCCTCATTCTTCGATATCATAATACACTTAACGGTTCATTTTGCAACTGAGGCTAAGTTAGCCGGACCGGTACAATATCGATGGATGTATCCCGTCGAGAGGTACTTGTAATTTTTCGTTTCGTGCAATTTATAAATTTATTATTGTCCTGTATGCCCGTATTTATTTGTTCAACATATTTTCATTAGGTACCTCTACACTCTTAAGAAGTATATACGCAATAAAAATCGACCAGAGGGTTCTATCATGCAAGGTTATTTTCTTGATGAAGCAACCACATTTTGTTCCCGCTATCTGGACGAGAACATTGAGACAAGACTTAACCGGCCATGAAGAATTAAAGACGGGCTATATGATAAAACCGAGTATAAGAGGGTAGACACTATATTTATCAACAAGATATACCAGTTTATCTTGCTTAATTGCGCATGTCTTGAACAAATTAGAGAGTAAGTTTTTTTGGATTAATTGTTATATCTGTGTTTGTGTGTGTATGAAATGATATAATATTAATGTCACCATTATTTATCGAAAACAGAATTCATTTTAACGAGGTACGTGAGGGGCATCCTGATTGGAACGAAGAATGATTGGAAAAATATCATCAGGATAATTTTTGTGATTGGGTCACAGATCATGTAAGTTATTCGAATAACATTTTATTGCTATCAGTTTTAATCTAAACTTGTATCATTATGTATTTTTTGTAAAATTTGTTTTGTTAGATCCACAATCCGAACTTGTCTGCATCATTTGAGAGTGATTCAAGATGTTTAGCTCAATTTCCTAGTATGGAGGTTGCATATTATAAAGGATTTGGTGTCCTTGGATACAAATTCAAAATTAAGGACATAGAAACATCTAGATACACTCAGAATAGTGGGATTGCGACGGTAGGATCGGACGGTGTGATTTATTATGGGTACTTAAATTGTATACTCGGCATCCACTATCCCGGACGATCAGAACCCTTTTATATATTCCAGTGTACTTGGTATGATACGCGAACCGATACAGACAAGTGGAGAAGCAATCTTGGGACTTGGAAAGATGAATATGGATTGACCAGTGTGGACACATTTCGATTTTACGGTCAGGAAGATCCATTTATCTTTCCGAACCAAGCGTTCCAAGTATACTACTCACAGTTTTTGAAGCATCCGGGATGGAGTGTTGTATACCGATGGAAACCCAGAGATGTCTACGATGTCCCAGAATTCGAGAACAGCGATGTGGACGAAGAAGAGAGAAGGCTTAGAGTGCTCCGACCGTCTGTTTCGAAGGACAGGTTGTCTTCGACCGATCATGAAGTTACGTGGGTTAGAAATGACATCGACGATGAAATCCAAGTAGATATGTATAATGCGCCCACGAAACGAAAAAGGTTATCAGTAATGTTATATTATTACTTCATATTTTACGATCTATATATATATAGTCAATACTTTTAATGATTTTCTAATGCGTCCACGAACCGTTTATCTAGATTTGATGACGATGTCGGGAGCAGCGAGGGGCGGCAGGAGCTCCAGCCGCGGCAGAGGCAGAGGCAAAGCGGTTCTGCTGCCCGGAGAGCTCCGTAGGGAGCTTCAGAGGGCCGGTCTTGCACCCAGATGGAGACCCTGTTTACCCCAATCAGAGCAAAGCTCTGTTCAAATTCCAAGGCGGCAAACGAAGCAACGCTTCTGTTTCCCCCAATCAGAGCAAAGCTCTGGTTTGAAAATTAAAGTAAAAATTAAAAGTTAAAATAAATGAAGCAACGCTTCAGATTCCTTGCGCTGCGCGCAACGCGACACGTGTCAAAATCAGACACGCCAGCGCAAGGAGCGCAGCGCCTAAGGCAGCGCACTCAATCAGAGTAAGGCTTTATAAAAGAAGCAACGCTTCAGATGATCTGCGCTCTGCACTGCGCGACACGTGGCAGCGCAGTCGCGCTAGCGCAGTCGCGCTAGCGCTCTGCACTGCGCGACACGTGACAACGCAGTTGCGCTGCGCTCTGCGCTGCGCGACACGTGTCAAGCGTTGGTGCGTTTGCGCCAAACAGAATTAAAATTCCAGTAAGATCTTTCTGTTCTTGTTAAAACAAGAATATTGTCTTCTGTAAAACAGAAGCCCTTGGATTAAAGATCCAACGGTGGGGAAAAATCCCCAAATCACTCAGAAAATGATCTCTTTAACAAATTTAACAAATCAATGACACTATAAAAAGGCCCCTAGACCCCAAGTCTAAAAGAGACATCAACACATTGAACAACACAGAGATAACTCCTGTAAAGAAAATTTTAGAAGAGCTCAAAGAAAGGAAAGGTAAAAACCTTGAATAAAAGAAGAATTTCTTCTAAAAAGATCATTGATCCAAGAACAAGATCAAAGATCTTCAATAAAAATATAATAATAATAAAGGCATTGCCTTTTGATGAACCACTGGCTTTTTGAAAACAAGAAAATTTGTTTTCTTTGATCTAAAATTGATCAAAATACTAAAACAGTGCCTTGCACTTGCAAATCTGCACTGTTGCGCTCTTGAGTTGGTGCAAGCCACCAGAGAGCGCCACGTGTCAGCTCCAAGACCATTTGCGCTGTGCGCTTTTAAAATAGAGTATTGCTCTCTGAAATTGGTGCAACTCACCAGAGCGCGCTACGTGTCAGCAGCGCAGCACACTGCGCTAACCGCGCTTGCGCTCACCAGAGTGTGACACGCGTCACCACCACATGCACTTGCGCTCAATAATTGGCGCAAAGTGCCTGACAGGCCACATGACCACTGTCAGACAATTAATGTGTTGCATTATTTACAGAAGGGCCATGCCCAATTAAAAAAGGCCTAACAGGCCAAATTAGATGCAATGTATTATTTTAAAGAAGGGCAGAGCCCAAACAGATGCTCTGCATTATAAATAAAGGGATAGAGCCCAAATCAGAAAGGCCTAGCAGGCCAAAATAAAATGCAGTACATTATTAAACAGGGGCAAAGCCCTAGCACAGGCCTAATAGGCCAAAAATAAAAACGTTGAATATTCTCAACTGGACTTAGCCCAATCATGGCCGTAAGTCCTCAAATTAAATTGACTGAGCAAGACTGCTCTCTTAAATCAATTTACATCCGGTTTAAGGGTACATCTCTGAACTCCTCTGACACCTATCGTTATAATACTTCAACGACATCAGAGAGGTGACGGGTCCTGACAACCACACATCGATACGGACCGCGGGGTCCTTAAACTCGTGGACCGAAATGTCCTTAAACTAATGCTCGTCCCCAAATGGGAATGTTGGACCACCATGTCCCTAAACTGGAAATGGACTACCATGTCCCTAAACTGGAAATTGACCGCAACGTCATTAAACTAAACAATAGAGCCAATTGCTCTCTTGTCGGATCCAAACGATCCCGTTAAGTTGATATTAGTCTGGAGATTAGGCTAACGTATCCTTAACAAAAGTTTAAGTTGATCTTAGCCTTAAATAGGGCTAACGTATCCTTAAACAAAAACCCTAAACCCAAATTTAAGAAAATACGGATTTAGACTAATCCACGTCCTACGGGCGACGACATAAATTAGTCTCCGTATACAATCCACGGGCAACCACAAACAAAACAAACACACACGACACGAAGTGAACTTCTGGAGCAGGAGAAAGTGGCTACCGTGATGCGGTAGCGTAATTAACTGCAGGGGTTTGCGCCTGCAGTGAAGAGCGTCCCCACAATCAAAAACCCCTCAAGCGAGGGGGAATCTGATGAAGTCTGCTACATCGGCCGCATCCGTCTAAACCTCCGATACACGGTGCCATAAATCAACTTGGCATCTTCGGAGAGGTGGACGGATAAAACCAAATAGCATCTGCCCCGAATCACAGGCAAGACGTCCCTGTCTTGGCTGTCGTTCGGAGGGGAACAGATTCTGGCACGCCCGGTGGGACCTCTTCCTCTTTCCACTCCACACTTCGTGTGTCGTGTTCGCAAATGAATCGCGGTTTGCTGTGGTTGCCTGTGGATTCGAGGTACTAAGATTTGGTGTCTTGCTCCATGTAGAAAACAGAAGATCAATGGCTTCAAACTGCACTACCTGCAACTGCAACTCTCGCTCGGTCTTTGCTGGAGGAGTGACTTATGGGCCCCAAGCGGCCTCCCTTTTCAAGATGCCAGTGGAGCAGGTAACTCAAGCCACCGCTGGACTATTCTTAGGGACCATGCTCCCACTGATGAGCTTCAATGCCCCAATGACATCGCAAGAAGCTCCAAAGTAGCCGGTCTTTGATCGACTTACCACTGCCGCGACCTCTCTGAACGGGTCTCCCAACTTCAATACATCAGTTTTCAACAGACTGGGCCAGAACGTCTATAAGCCTGTGATACCAGAATGCATTATCCCGATGCGGATAGCCATCCCCGCTCCCGTTCCAGGAGAAATCACCAAGGTTGCTTCCTCTACTCGGAAGTCTTCTTTTGATAGGTTGGCAGTCCCCATTCAACGGACGTCGGTCTTTAAAAGGCTGGTACTAGCGAATTCTGACCAACACAGGGGGCATGAGGAGGTCACCCCTATGGCTAAACCAACTCTATCCGCACGACACACTCGATGTCGCCACTGGCGCCGAGTGAGGAAGGCTGGGGGCAACTCCCCCTCTGGATTTACTCCACCAGCTCCGACGATGGGGATTGAGGCTGCTGTTCTAACCGAGAACAGCTTTGAATTGCTCAATAGAGTGCGCAGAAACTCTCCTACTGCATTGTTGAAGCGAACTCCTTCACTTGTGGAGAATACTCCAGAGAAGAAGCTGGGGCAGCCCCCTCAACGACTGTCCTCTAAAATTTACAAGGTCTGGCGACAGGTCCAGGAGTCGGTGATTGATCAAGACTATCCCCGCCGACAGAAAAAGATGAAGGTTCGGTAAGAGAAGGATTACTCCGTCAAGCCAAAAAAAGCAACAGCTACTTGGGTGCCCACTACAACAGCCCCCTCAACTCCAACCACTCAAAAGAAAAGGAGGTTGCAAAAAGCCCCTGTGAGCATGGCGAACCGTAAGCGCGCTGAGCACAAACACCCCAAGTCTGGGGGCATGGTGGTGCACACTGTTTATATGGCTTCCGGAAAGGAGGAAAGCCGTGCTTCGACGGGTCATCGATCGCTCACCCAATCCGTGACGAAAGCCCAGGAGCAGCAACAGAAGCTTCAAGAGATGATGACTGCTATGGCCGCACTTACCGGGCCAAAAGAAAGCTCGGAGGCATCGTCAGAACAGTGTCACGAACAAGAAACTGACGCTGACTTCCTACGCAGAGTCCTCGAAAGGAAGGGCAAAGAAGCCGCAGAGTAAGCGGCTAACATAAAGCAAATGGCGCCCCTCTTCCAAGATATGGTAGGGATGATGTTACAGCCGGACCCTCCAGCTGATGGCCCTCCAATCATTGTTGAAGACGATAGAAGGGAGACATCTAATCCTCCTCCGGCTCTTTCAGCAGCTAAGGAGGAAACCATTTCCAAAGCTGCACTGGATGACTATATAGCTCAGCAAATACGAGCTCAAAAGGCGAGTGAAGCGGCTGGGCAAATTATTAAAACTGGACGACCCTATTCGGGCTGGTATGACCAGATTAGTTACCCGCCGGGATATACGATCCCTAAATTCCATGTATATAAAGGGACAGGGAATCCACATCAGCATGTCGCTCAATTCAAGGCCTTATGCGGCAACACTGGAGGCGACGACAAACTGCTGCTTCGCCAATTCGTCGGCAGCTTAACGGAAATAGCCTTTGAATGGTATTCGGAGCTACCTAACGACTTTGTCAAAACATTTGCGGAGATGGAGCTACTGTTTACACAAAGATTCGCGAGTGCTAGTGGACGCACCTCGATAACAGCACTGATTAACGCCAGGCGAAACGTGGGTCCAATACGCAACACGATGGCGGAACCTATGGTCGAAATGCGAACAACGCATAGAAGAGGCACCTGCAGTAGGCATGTTCGTGGGCACTCTTGATCCGCAAGCGTCCATCTCACAATTTATGATGTTCTTCAGGCCGACCACCTTCCAGGTCTTGATCGACAAATTAGCCCAAATGGACCAGATGGGCCATGGACCGTCTCCTCCAAAACCAGACTCTCGAAATGAAAAAGGGAAAGCGATCGTCGTCGCCAATACTCAAAAACAGCCGAGCAACTCAAAGCCGGTTGTTCGCCAAAACAACGTGCGTCCACACCCATCTCTCGAGGAGAGACTGGGACGACCTTACTCATTTCCTCAGAATAAAACAAGAAAACTGTTTGAGCTGGCAGTGCGCACCAGATTCGTCAATCTGCCGAGTCCGAAACGTCCGCTACAGCCAGACGATGTCAACGATCCTAATTACTGCCCCTACCATCGAGCAGTAAGTCATCCGATCGAAAATTGCTTCGTTTTCAAAAACTTGGTTGAAGACCAATACCAACAGGGCAAGTTCGCGCTGTCCGAAAACTGGAAGGTAAGCCCACCATAACTACATGCCCCTAAAAAGATGGACATGCCGGGGGCATCGTGCTCATTCATAAGGAAAACCCCATCGACCGAAAAGTCAGTAAACTAGAGGTTCGCCTCAAATACGGCGACGATGGACCACTATGTCCTAAAACTGGCTGATGACCGAAACGTCGTTAAACTAACATTGGACCACCATGTCCTAAAACTGGCTGAGGACCGAAACGTCCTTAAACTAACGGCGGACCGCAATGTCCTTAAACTAACGGCGGACCGAAATGTCCTTAAACTAATGACGGGCCACTACGTCCTAAAACTAGCTGTTGACCGAGATGTCGATAAACTACGGTGGATTGCAATATCCTAAAGCCGATATATAAAAAAAGAAAAGAATAAAATAAATAAATAAAAACGGTATGCCCATAAGCAAAAAGGGCACGGATGAAAACCCGAAAGGGCTCCGTGAGTAAAAACAGTAGGGCTACCGGCGAGTGTTTGTGAAAACCCGAAAGAGCGCAACCTCGTTATATAAAAAAAAGGAGAAAAAGAATAAAAAGAATAAAAAAAAGAGAGACGATATGTCCATAAGCAAAATGGGCACGGATGAAAACCTGAAAGGGCTCCGTGAGTAAAAACAGCAGGGCTACCGGCGAGAGTTTGTGAAAACCCGAAAGGGCGCAACCTCGTTAAAAGACACTTACAAGGTCCTCTCGGCCTTGTAAGGAGAATCCACCCGCGTGAGATCCTTACGACTCACAAGGGAGCAACACACTTAGGGATCCTCACAATTCCTAAGGAGAATTACACTTGCGAGATCCTCACGACTCGTAAGGAGAATTCTCTTATGGGACCCTCACGGCTCATAAGATTTGAAAGTCTTAAGTTACAGAGACCTGAACCTGTTCTTAAGCAACCCCCACAACTTTCGATATTTCCCTACAAGTGGCTCAACACTGACATTTGTATACAATCCATGGGCGCGAATAAACATTTCCCTAACCAAGTCCCACCCGTGACTAGGGATATGTTCGTACAGTGAACAACCCTTGTAAGCCCTCTCGACTTATAAGGAGAAAACCCTTTTGTAAGATCCTTACAACTTACAGGGAACATACACTTAGGAATCCTTACGATTCCTGAGGAGAAAACACACCTACAAGATCCTCATGACTTGTAGAAAGAAATACCTTTGTGAGACCCTTACGGCTCATGAAGTCAAAAGCCTTAGTTGACAGGACCTTAACCCTGTTCGCTAAGCCACCTTTGTTCGACATCGACAGAGGCAAATGATGATTCGCTCCTGGCAATATCCCGGTTGTAGCGGTGCTGATGCCGAAATCGGTGTCTAATTTCAGGTTTACGGCGAAAAGCCAGTAGGCCGCACACGCATACGAAATAGCCGAAATGATGGGGCAACTTGCAATAAAAAGCAGCAAGTAAAAACATGTGCACACAAAATAGCCGAAATGATGGGGCAACTTGCAATAAAAAGCAGCAAGTAAAAACATGTGCAGAAAAAAATAGCCGAAATGATTGGGCAACTCGCAATAAAAAGCAGCGAGTAAAAATAAAAAAAAACATCCGAAATGATGGGGCACCGTGAAAAATAGCCGAAATGATTGGGCAATCGCGATCTTCGCGATATAAAAGCTGAAATGATAGAGCGTCGCGGAAAGAAAAAAAAATGAATGAATGATGAAAGAATGAAACTTTTTGCCCTACAGGTGAGATCACATCGATCCCTGTATACAATCCAGGGGCACAAACAAAGAGGGAACCATACTTCCCCACCAGGCTCCATCAGAAAGCGAAGCCTAATCTCGACGGTTCATAGACAACCTAGAGGCTGTTCCCCTCCGAACGGCGGCGCACAGGACCGCGATGTCCTGACGCTGAGATTCGGGGCAGATGCTATATGGTTTTATCCGTCCACCTCTCCGAATATGCCAAGATGATTTATGGCATCGTGTATCGGAGGTTTAGACGGATGCGGCCGATGTAGCAGACTTCGTCAGATTCCCCCTCGCTAGAGGGGTTTTTGATTGTGGGGACGCTCTTCTCTGCAGGCGCAAGCCCCTGCAGTTAATTACGCTACCGCGCGCGGTAGCCACTTTCTCCTTCTCCGGAATTTCACTTCGTGTCGTGTGTGTTTGTTTTGTTTGTGGTTGCCCGTGGATTGTATACGGAGACTGAATAATGCCGTCACCCGTAGGACGTGGACTAGTCCAAATCCGTATTTACTTAGATTTGGGTTTAGTGTTTTTAGTTTAAGGATGCATTAGTCGCGTTGCGGCTAAGATCAACTTAAACGTTCGTTAAGGATACAATAGTCCTGTTTGAGACTAAGATCAACTTAACGTGATAATCCATTTAATATCTGGCCATCGGGACTTGTCACCTCTCTAACGTCGTTGAAGAATTACAACGGCAGATGTCAGAGGAGTTCAGAGATGTACCCTTGAACCAAAGTCGATTTGGAGTTTTATAGTCCATTTAAATGTTTAAGGATATGTTAGCCGTATTTAGGGCTAAGATCAACTTAAACGGGACCGTTTAAATCTGGCAAAAGAGCATTTGGGAGCTCTATTGTTCCAGTTTAGAGACGTAGTGGTCCATGTTCCAGTTTAGGGACGTGGTGGTCCACCATTAGTTTAGGGACGTTTCGGTCCAATATTAGTTTAGGGACGTTTCGGTCCACTATTAGTTTAGGGACGTTTTGGTCCGACATTAGTTTAGGGACGTTTCGGTCCACGAGTTTAAGGACCCCGCAGTCCGTATTGATGTGTGGTCGTTGGGACCCGTCACCTCTTTGACGTCGTTGAGGAATTACAATGATGGATGTCAAAGGAGTTCGGAGATGTACCCTCGAACCGGATATAAATTGATTTGAGAGAGCATTTGTGCTCAGTTCAATTTAATTTAAGGACTTACGGCCAGAATTGGGCTAAGTCCAGTTGAAAATGTTCAACATTTTATTTATTTTTAGTCCTTTAGACCTGTGTTAGGGCTTTGCCCATACTTAAATAATGCATTGCATTACTTCTATTTTCTTGTTTGGGCTCTGCCCATAAAAGATGCAGAGCATCAATTTATTTTGGGCTCTGCAAGGCATCTGCATAGCATTTTATTATTTTTGTTTGGGCTTTGCCCATTTATAAATGATGTAGAGCATCAATTTAATTAGGCCTGTTTGGTCTTTTAAATGGGCTTGGCCCTGCATTGCATTTGTTAGGCGCTTTGCGCCACTCACTGAGCGTAAGCGCTTGTGGTGAAGACACGAGTCATGCTCTGGTGAGCGCAAGCGCAACAGTGCAGTGCGCTGCGCTAGTGCGCTGTGCTGTTGCGCTGCTGACACGTGGCGCACTCTGGTGAGCGCAAGCGCAACAGTGCAGTGCGCTGCGCTAGTGCGTTGCGCTGTTGCGCTGCTGATACGTGGCGCGCTCCCAAGAGCGCAACAACGCAGTTTGCAAGTGCAAAACACCAAGAATCTTTTAGATTCAAGAACAGAAGTGCAAAGCACTATTTGATTTCTTGATCTAATTTAGATCAAAGAAAAATAAGTTTTTTCTTGTTTTTCTTATCTCAGAGAACCAAAGGTTCATGAAAAGTGCAAAGCACTATTTTTGTTTTATTTTATTTCTATTAAAGATCATTGATCTTGTTTTTAGATCTATGATCTATTCATAAGAGAACTTTCTCTTTTTTCTAAAGGTTTTTACCTTTTTTTATTCTTGAGAAGTTTCTCAGAGTTCTTTTCTCTCCCTTTTTTTAGAAAGATCTTGATGCCTTTTAATTGAGGCCTAGGGTCCTTTTTATAGTGTCCATAAATTAGTTAAATTTGTTAAAGAGATCTTTCTCTGATTGATTTGGGGAATTTTCCCCACCGTTGGATCTTTGATCCAAGGGCTTCTGCTTTGCAGAAGAAAATCTTCTTGTTTTAACAAGAACAGAAAAGATTTCTTAAAATTTTAATTCTGTTTGGCGCAGATGCTCCAGCGCGTGACACGTGTTGCGCAGCGCAACTGCGCTAGCTCATCTGCGCTGACACGTGTCGCGCAACGCGCAGCGCAGCGCAACTGCGCTAGGGCATCTGCGCTGACACGTGTCGCGCAGCGCAGCGCCTGCGCAACTGAAGCGTTGCTTCCTTTAATAGAGCTTTGCTCTGATTGGGTGCGCCTTCTCGGGCGCTGCGCTGACGTATCAGCGCCTGACACGTGGCGCGTTGCGCCCGGGATTTGAAGCGTTGCTTCATAATTTGAATTTTGAATTTTCAGCAGAGCTTTGCTCTGATTGGGGGAAGATGAAGCGTTGCTTTATCTCCCGCCTCGGAATTTGAACAGAGTTTTGCTCTGATTGGGGTAAACAAATGCCCTCCCACCGTTGCGCTTACGTGGCCCCAAACGTGAGCGCAACGGTGGCGGAATTCCAACCGCCGTGATAACTTTCGGAAGTCGAAGAGGTACTTGATGCTTATAAATAGGACCTTTGGTCCCCCACAGATGCTTATCATCTTTCAGATTTTTATATTCAAAAAACTTCAGAGTTTTGCTCTTGCCTTCAAGAACTCCAGAGCTTTGCTCTCCTTTCCAAAGTTTTTAGAAAAACTTTAGGTAAAATTGATTCTTTGATTAAATTAATTTTAATTAATCTTAACCAGCAGAGCTTTGCTCTCATAAATCTTTTGATCTAAAGAGATCCCCATTGGGGTTTCACTAGCAGAGCTTTGCTCATTTTCAAAGTTAGAAACTTTTAGGTAAAATTAATGTAAATCAAATTAATTTAAATTAATCTCAGTCAAAAAGATTTGCTCTCACAGATCTTTTGATCTAAAGAGATCCCCATTGGGGTTTCATTAAGCTTTTGTTCATGGGTTTTAATCCCTGAACAGAGTTTTGCTCTCTAGGAATTTAGCCCTCTATGTATATTATTTTTCTTCTACCGCTAATCTTCCTGTGGTATTTCCTCCAGGCATAATGGCGGTGCATCTATACAGTTTGCACGAGTTCATCACCTATGACGATATCCGCGCACAGGGTCGTCAACAAAACCAGGAGTTTACAGACGCTCAATGTGACGAGGTCATGGGTCGTCTGAACGCAAGCGGTGGTTGGCTGCTACCCCGTCGTTCGGCTCTTTTGAAAGTCGTGCTGGGAGCAATATGGAGAGCACTTCCGGGTCTTCACGAGGCCCTGCCGCTCAATGCGCTGGATGATGCCGAGGACAAGGTGCATTCAGTGTACCTAACGGGGCTGATCTCGAAGAAACGGCGGGACAGCCTCATTGACATCCTACACCGAATCTTCCAGCAGACGACGATAGTTGCTGCTTATCGAAGGCCGGGAGGGCTTGCCGAGGATCTCGACACAGAGGAGCGCGAGAGGCTGCGCATAAGAATAATTAGAAAGGCCAGAAGAACTCTGGATGGCTTTACTTTTGAATTCCTCAATCCATGCCCCGGATCCGAAGTCATACCTTTGTAAACATTTTAATAATGTTATTATTTATTTCTCCGTGATTGTAAGAACCCCCTTTTTTATGATATGAATAGAAAATTTTTATTTCATCTTGTTTTATTCCTCATCCCGAACCGTTTGCACGTGCATGAATGAGTATGTCTTAAACGCTTGATCAAGTGTAAATCGGATGTTCTTTCTGTTGCTTTTCCTCTTTCTCAGCATGTCATCACAATTAGCAGGTAATAGAGTAAGCTTCTTGATTTCTTCACGAGATAGCGAGGGCTTAGGTCACAGGTTCAGATCTGATGCCTAAGACTTTTCAATTCTATGACCCGTGGGGGTATCGTAGAGATTTTTCTCCCTACGGATCGAGAGGATCTCGTAGGTGGGCTTTTCTCCTTAGGAATCATGAGGATTCCAAAGTGTGGTTTTCTCTTATAAGTCGTAAGGATCCTATAAGAGAATTTTTCCCTCTTACGAGTCGAGAGGACTTGTAAGCGGTTGTTTCCCTCCTTGTCGAAATTCGATGTTGGAGAGTGAGACCCGTGGATGGTATGCAAGAGACCGTTTTGGGCCAACTTGCAGGGTCCCAGCGCTTAGGAAACAGGCTTCTTTTATGCCCACTACCTAAGGCTGTATCTCACGAGTCGAGCCGCCTCAACAATTTTTTTCGCAAGTCGAGACGAATCGAGCGTTTCTCGCAAGAACATCTTAACGTCGCATTTAACCTCTGCTCTTTACGACAGAAGCCCGTTAAGGTTGGTGGTACTTAGGGTTTTGGCCATCGCACCATCGCATAAGCTGATATAGTCCTCGATAGGCAATCGTGCTGCTCGAGTAGCCCTGCGACTGCCGTGTCTCTGATCCCTTCGGGGGCTGGACAAGACGTCTTCAAGCAATCCTTCTTGGCAGTTTGACCGTCGGAAGAGCAAGCGTTAGGAATTTGCCATGTCGCTTTTTACTTGAGGTTAGGCTTATTTTGGTGAGCCCCGATGAGTCATAACCACTCCGCGCTGGTGTAGGGATGATCTCCGATGGTCTTTCGGGCTTTATATGAGTTGCCGTCAAGACCCTGAAGTTAGGAATTTGGCCTTTGCTTCGTTTCCTGTCATTGCGTCTGCTGTATCGAGACGAATGTTGCGGTGGGAACTAGAGATTTTGCCGTGGCTCTGTTTGTTTGATGACGTTGCGTCTGCTGTGTCGAGACGAACTTTGGGGTGACATCTCATCTGCTGTATCGAGACGGACGTCGAGGTTGTCTCTAGGTTGCTGGTGAACCGCCGAGGTTTGGAACTAGGGATTTTGCCGTGGCTCCATTCGTTTAATGACGTTGCGTCTGCTGTGTCGAGACGAACATAGGGGTGACATCTCGTCTACTATATCGAGACGGACGTCGAGGTTGTCTCTAGGTTGCTGGTGAACCGTCGAGGTTTGGAACTAGGGATTTTGCCGTGGCTCCATTCGTTTAATGATGTTGCGTCTGCTGTGTCGAGACGGACATTGGGGTGACATCTCGTCTACTGTATCGAGACGGACGTCGAGGTTGTCTCTAGGTTGCTGGTGAACCGTCGAGGTTTGGAACTAGGGATTTTGCCGTGGCTCCATTCGTTTAATGACGTTGCGTATGCTGTGTCGAGACGAATATTGGGGTGGCATCTCGTCTGCTGTATTGAGACGGACGTCGAGGTGGTGACCATTCTGTGCTGGTGCGAGATGATCTCCGATTGTCTTTCCGGTTTTATATGAGTTACCGTCAAGACGTCGAAGCTAGGAATGTGGCTTTCGCTTCGTTTACTTTGGTGTGTCCAAATCCTGTTGGAGGAAGAACGCTGGGGTTGACATTTCGTCTGCTGTATCGAGACGAACGTCCAGGTGGTGACCACTCTGTGCTGGTGCGAGATGACCTCCGATTGTCTTTCCGGTTTTATGTGAGTTACCGTAAAGACGTTGAAGTTAGGAATGTGGCCCTCGCTTCGTTTGCTTTGTCACGTCCGAATCCCTGCTGGAGGAAGAACGCTGGGGTGACAACTCGTCTGCTGTATCGAAACGAACGTCGAGGAGGTGACCACTCCATGTGAGATGATCTCCGGTGGTCTTTCAGGCTTTATATGACTTGCCGTTAAGACCTTGAAGCTAGGAATTTAGCCTTCGCTTCATTTGCTCACACTGCGTCTGGTGTATTGAAACGAGTGCTGAGGTGGAGCTGGGATTTTGCCGTCACTCCTCTTGGTTTCGACCATGGGGTCTTTTGTTAACTTTGCATGTACACCCTGCTGGACTGAGAAGGAACGCCGTTGTTGACATTGCATCTGCTGTAACGAGATGAATGCTAAGGTGGAGTTGGGATTTTGCTGTTACTCCGCTTTGTTTCGACCGTGAGGTCTTTTGTTGATGTTGCATCTGCCTCCAGCTTGACTGCGGAGGAACGCTGTTGTTGACATTGCGTCTACTGTATCGAGACGAATGCTGAGCTGAAGCTGGGATTTTGCCATCGCTCCGCTTGATGGTGTAACATCTGTGTCCTGCTGGAATGAGGAGGCACACCGTTGTTGGTCTCCAGGCTGCAGATGTGGCCATTGAGATTTGGAACTAGAGACTTTGCCATGGTTCCGTTTCGTTGCGATTCTGAGGTCGGTTGTTGACGTCATGTCTGCATCTACTTGGAGTGAGGAGAAACGCCGTTGGTGATCTCTAAGTTGTCGATGTTGACGTCGAGACCCTGAAGCTCGAGATCTTCGTTTGCTTCATTTGTTGACATCGTGTCTGTAATATTGCGATAAATGTCCAGATTGTCTCTAGGTTGTCTATGAACCATCGAGATTTGGCTTCGCTTTCTGATGGAGCCTGTTGGGAAGGTATGGTTCTCTCTTTATCTGTGCCCCTGGATTGTATACAGAGATCGATGTGATTTCACCTGTAGGGCAAAAAGTTTCATTCTTTCATTTTTTTTTATTCTTTCCGCGATGCTCTATCATTTCAGCTTTTTATATCACGAGAATCGCGATTGCCCAATCATTTCGGCTATTTTTCGCGGTGCCCAATCATTTCGGCTATTTTTTCTTTTTACTCACTGTTTTTTATTGCGAGTTGCCTAATCATTTTGGCTATTTATTTTATTTTTACTCGCTGTTTTTTATTGCGAGTTGCCCAATCATTTCGGCTATATTTTTTTTATTTTTACTCGCTGTTTTTTATTGCGAGTTGCCCAATCATTTCGGCTATTTCGTGTGCCCAATCGTTTCGGCTGTTTATTTTGTTTTTATTCGCTGCTTTTTATTGTGAGTTGCCCAATCATTTCGGCTATATTTTTTTATTTTTACTCGCTGTTTTTTATTGCGAGTGTGGAACTTGGAATCTGACATCAATCTCAGCATCAGCATCGCTACAACTGGAATATTGCCATGAGCGAATCATCATTTTCCATGAAGGGACTTGGAATTTGATACCGTTTTAGGCATCAACATCGCTACAACTGGGATTGTTCCCCTCCGAACGGCGGCCGGGACGTTGGGACGTCTGAGGCGTTAGGTTCGGGGCAGATGCCAATTGGTGCTATCCGTCCACCTCTTCGAAGATGCCAAGTTGATTTATGGCACCATATATCGAAGGTTTAAACGGATGCGACCGATGTAGCAGACTTCGTCAGATTCCCCCTCGTTTGAGGGGTTTTTGATTGTGGGGACGCTCTTCCCTGCAGGCGCAAGCCCCTGCAGTTAATTACGCTACCGCATTGCGGTAACAACTTTCTCCTTCTCCAGATGGTCACTTCGTGTCGTGGGTGTTTGTTTTATTGCCCGTGGATTGTTTACGGAGACTGAGTTATGTCGTCGCCCGTAGGGCGTGGACTAGCCCAAATCCGCATTATCTTAAATTTGGGTTTGGGGGGGGGTTTTGGTTTGAGGATATGTCAGCCCTACTCGAGGCTAAGATCAACTCAAACGTTTGTTAAGGATACGTTAGTCTAACTTTGTGACTAAGATCAACTTAACGGGATCGTTTAGATCCGACAAAAGAGTGTTTGGACTCTAATGTTCCAGTTTAGGGACATAGTGGTCCATCGTCTGTATGGCTGTCGGGACCCATCACCTCTCTGACGACGTTGAAGGATTACAACGACAGATGTCAGAGGAGTTCAGAGATGTACCCTTGAGCCGGAGTTAATTTGGGGGATTCGTAGTCCAGTATGTTTGAGGGTTTAAGGACGCGTTAGCCACCTTCGAGGCTAAGATCAACTTAAACGGGACCGTTTAGGTCCAACAAAAGAGCATATGAAAGGGCTCTATTGTTCTAGTTTAGGGACGTTGCGGTCCATGGGTAGTTTAAGGACGTTGCGGTCCGTGGGTAGTTTAAGGACATTGCGGTCCGTTGTTAGTTTTAAGACATCTCGGTCAAGGTTAAGGACGTCGTAGTCCATGGGTTTAAGGACCCCACAGTCCGGTATGTGCTCTGGATGCTTCACACGGGTTCACTGCCGTGCTTAGCGAGGACCAGGCTCCGCTCTGGACGTTTTCCGTGGGGTCAAAGAGTGACGTTATCCACGTTCCGCGTGACCAGGAATTTGTATGAGTTTAAGGACCCCGCAGTCCATATCATGGGTAGTCGTCGGGACCCGTCACCTCTTTGAAGACATTGAGGGATTACAATGCCAAGTATCAAAGGAGTGAAGAGATGTACCCTAGAACCGGAGTGGCTTGAGCAGTCCCTGGCCCAATTTGAGGTCAGGACTGATTATGTTATGAGCCCATTGGCCCAATTAGTCACGAATTGAGGACTTATGGCCAGCTTGGGCTAAGTCCCATCATGTCTGGAATATTGATTCCTTATGAGTCCATCGAGGGAGAAGCTTTGCCTCTATCCCTTTAGCCAATTGGGCTATAGACTAGTGTTAAACACTTCAAAGCAATCAGTGTTGAACACTGGGAATGAGTTTGACAAGTTAGTGTTTAACACTAGAAGAATAATTGGTGTTAAACACCAGCAACAAGGCCTTGAAATGATCATAAGCACTAAAACAGCTCAGTGTTGAACACTTGCAATGGGGATCTCAAATTAGTGCCGAATATTAAAACAATTAATATTGAACACTACGAACAAAATTCTTTAATTAGTGTTGAACACTAAGGCCCGATAGCATTTCAATACTGGATTCGAGGGTTTTAACTTAGTGTCAAACACTACAGCAAGAACGGTCACGTGGCCCCACGTGAGAGTGCCTTCCCTTCAATGATTCTGCCGAAATTACTGTGTCTTTGATAGCGTCACGTGTCAGCACGTGACGGGCATTCAAATGCCTATGTGTTAAGGCTTCTGCTGAAAGTCACGTGGGTCACGTGGGGTGCTGCCTCAAAGGGGCTTTCTGTAGGGCTTTTGGGGGGGGGGTCACGTGGTGACACGTGACCCTGCCTCAATGTTTTTTTTGGAGGATCTGTTACTCCTCTTTCAGGAATTAAATTCCTCGAACTTTTAATTTCAGAGGAATTAAATTCCTATTTCCTTTTGAAGGCTTATATTCTGGAATAGAGTTTAAATCTGAGTTTTCTGTGGGAATTAAATTCCTTGTTTATGCGAAGAACCGAATAGGGTTAAACCCTAACAAAAGCTTTTAAGGAATTAAACTCCCCTTTTCTGAGGATTATGATTAAAGGAATTAAATTCCCACTGTTTCGACAGAACTATGTTCTTAATTAGGGTTCAACCCTGTTTCTTTTTGTTTTGAAGGAATTAAATTCCCATGATACAGGGTCGAACCCTAACTTTATTTTGGAGGAATTAAATTCCTATAGTTCTATGAGAGTTAAATTCTCATGCTTGCATTCCTTCTCTATGTTTTGGATCTGCATGGCAGGATCTCGACCCATTGAGAATTAAATTCTCAACCTTAAGGGGAGATGTGCACTTTGCAGATCCTCTATCAAAGAGGGAGGAGATATGCTCTCTCGTTTTATGCCTCAGAGTTAAACTCTGTTGAGAATTAAATTCTTTTTCTTTCCAAAAGGCTTTCCCTTTCTTACCTAGGGTTTTTTGCAGAAGATCTGAGTCTTTTCAAAATATCAAAGCTCTTCTCCTTTCTGTTTTCTTCTCTGCGTATGTATCTCTTTTTTGTGTCCCTTGGCTCCTATTTATAGGAGAAGCAGCCGAATCAATCAGTCTTTTGTGAATCTTCATTGAGAGATTTGATTTGCGTCCATCATTCATTTTGGGCCTTTGGATTATCAGGTGAATTTTATTCACCATTGGATTTTAAATCCAGAGATTCTCCTTTGTTATTTTGGTTAGATTTAAAGGGGAAAATCTTTCCAAACCCGAGATTTTCCATAGATAGATGATATTTAATCATCTCTGGATCTTTAATTTGATTGGTCCCAAATAATTACTTTCCTTTGGAAAGATTCGAATTTCCTTCAGAATTTAATTCTGTCGTCAAAAATGGGCTTTGAAAGCCGGTCATGTGTGACCACGTGACCCATGGTCACGTGTAGACACGTGACCCTCTTTGGAATGAAGAATCCTCTTCCTTTCTGCGCTATCTTCCGGTTGCTGTTGTAGCCATCACGTGCTACCACGTGACGCCTGGTCACGTGTGAGCACGTGACCCCTGTCTGGCACTTCTTTCTTTGGTTCAATTGGAGAGCGAGTTTGCTGCTTTGAACGTCACGTGTCGACACGTGACCCTGGTCACGTGGAAGCACGTGACCTCTTCTGAAGCTTTTTTCCTTGACTTGATCAACGAATCAAAGTGCGCTTTTTCTGTATTTTATAGGTCACGTGTCAACACGTGACTGCTGTCACGTGTAAGCACGTGGCCTCTTTTGAAGCTTTTCCCAGAAGCTTTCCTGATTTTAAATCAGGAAACAAATGCCCCCACAGCGTTGTTCTCACGTGTCAGCACGTGAGTGCAACGCTGTCATCTCTCGCGACCGTTAGATTCCTTTAGGGATCTGGGGAGATGAAACGTTTCCATTGTTTTCTATAAATACTGCTGTCTCTTCATAGGAGCCTTCACTTTGCTCATTCATCTTCTTCCTCTGAGAATTTCCCCTTTGAGAATTTAATTCTCACTTTCAGAGCTTAGTTATCTGTCTTGATCATTTCCCAGAGTTTAACTCTGTTGACGGATCCTTTCCCTCAGGTAAGAATGTTAAACGGCCAAAGCGCCTTTGTCTTTAAAAGAACTCTTTGGATTTCAAATCTATATTAAGGGTTTCGCCAAGAACCCATTTTTCTTCACGTTTCTCCATAAGAACAGGGAGCCTTCGAACTGTAGATCTCTTAGGTTTTAGGTGACCTTTGGGGAGATGATGACAACGTTTCAACTCCATGGACTTTAATTCCATCAAAATTATTTCTGGGAATTTAATTCCCCTTTTTTTCTAATAAGGAATTTAATTCCTATGAAGAACTCAATCTCTTCACACAGAGGCTCCTTGGGGTCTCTTGGCCCGAGGCTGTTCTTCTGCAATTAATGCGATGGGGATTTTGTAATGATGCTAGTGACTTTTATTTCAGGTATCATGGACGCCCATCTGTATCGTCTTGACGAGATCATTTCCTATGGGAACATTCGTGCGCTGGGCCGCAGTCAGGACCAAGAGTTCACTGATGCCCAGTGCGCCGAGATCATGAGCCGCTTTGATGAGTACAACCATCGACTACTTCCCCGTCGCTCTTCTCTTCTGAGGCTGATCGTACTGGCGATCCGGGAGGCCCTTCCTCTCTTTTGCGCCGGCATACCACTCGGGGACTTAGACGCTGCCGAGGATAAGGTGCATTCGGTGTACCTTATGGGCTTGATCTCAAAGAGGAGGCGGGATGATCTCATTGATCTTCTTCATCAGTTTTTTCAACAATCAGCCATACTGGGCGCCTATCGGAGGGTAGAGGACATCCGTGGGGACCCCGATGCTTGTGACCGTGAGCGAAAGCATACTCGGGAAGTTCGCAACGTTTGGAAGGTTTTGGATAAAGTTAATTTTGAGTTTCTCAACCCATGCCCCGCATCTGAAGTGTTTCCATTGTAAATGTGTCCTCGATATTTTGTATGAACCTCTTGAAGTATGAGTGGCGAGTTTTATTGTGTTCTCTCATGTTTGCACGCCTTTTTCCTGGAATTTTATCATTTCACTATTGTTGTTGCTGATGCCTTTAATATGCATGGTGCTATTCTATTTTCTAGTGCACGTCAAATTTGGGTCTCACACGTTCCGCACGTGGGACCATTTGATGGGGACTGTTCACAAAATTTTGCATGCCGCATTTCTAGCGCGCAGTATCGGATGCATAAAAAAAAAGCCTTGGAAATAGTTATTTCTCCTTGATTTTCGATGCCTTTCCTTTTTGAGCCTTGGAAACATCTTTCGCATGCCAGATTTTCCGCGCATGGCACTTAATGCACCTCTTTATATTCTTGAGGCCATAGCCTATTTTCTCCTTACAGAGAAATTCATTCCCATATCGACGTGATTTAATTTAAGGAGTATCCGAGCGTTATGGCCTGCAACCGTCCACACGCTCGTCGGCAGCCATGGGAAGTGCCCATCGAGGAGATGATTCCCCGCTTTGCCGCTCGGCTGGTGGATCCACTTCTTACTGATGACGAATGCGACTTAGCCATGCATGAACTCTCGATCCGTAGGGGGTCTCCCCTCCCGATGGGTTCTCTCTGGCTCCGGATGATCCTCTCGGCCGTGCTTGCCGATGTTCCTCCTCACCCGGCAGAGATGACCCTGGCGATGCTTGATGCGGCGGAGGAAAAACTCGAGGGCTTTCATGAAGCCTGCCTGATTACTCAGGCTCTGAGGGACTGCTCAATTCATCTACTGAGCGAGATAAAGGCCCAGCGAGCCATTATGTTTGCATTTGCGGACGAACACGGCACCAATCGATGGGGAGCGACTCCTCGCGAGAATCGTCGCTTCGATGTGCTGGAGAAAGCGGAGAGAGAGATGGAGAATCTTGTCCTTTGCTTCATCAACTCCTGTGCCGTTGATCCTGTGTCTGGTGATCTTTTTCGTTAGTGTAGAACCCCCTTTTTTTTTGTACATACACATGAATAAGAGTATCTGCCTTTTTTTGTTTTGAATTGTATTTTGCATCCATTTTGGTTTATGAATAAAAGATACAATTTTCCTCTCAGTGATGTGTCCCCTTTTCATTGAATGCATTCTGCGGATATTCTATCTTAATCTTCTTGCAGGACGGCCGTGGCTTAGGATTCAGGGTTAGGATCTGTTTCCTGAGGCCTTTGCATCTTATGAGCCACGAGGGTCTCATAAGGAGTCTTTCTCCCTATAGGTCGAGAGGATCCCATAGGTGTGAGTTCTTCTTAAAGATCGTGAGGATCCTTAAGCGGGTTTTCCCTTGAGAGTCGCAAGGATCTCACAAGAGAGTTTTTCTTCCTTACAGGTGGCGAGGGCCTGCAAGTGCCGGGTGTGATCACCTTTTTCCGTGTTTCACGGGGTTAGGGATCTCTCAAGGTATCGTAGTTTAAAGACGTCGCGGTCAAGGTTAAGGACCTCATAGTCCGTGGATTTAAGGACTCCACAGTCCGATGTTAGTTTTAAGACATCGCGGTCAAGGTTAAGGACCTCATAGTCCGTGGATTTAGGGACTCCACAGTCCGGTGTTTGGTTGCAGGGACCCGCCACCTCTTTGAAGACGTTGAGGAATTACAACGCCAGGTATCAAAGGAGTGAAGAGATGTACCCTTAAACCAAGGCGAAATCCGTAGGGAATCGGGGGGGTTGATCGTTAGTTTTAAGACATCACGGTCGAGGTTAAGGACGTCATAGTCCGTGGATTTTAAGGACTCCACAGTCCGGTGTTTGCTCTGGATGCTTCACACGGGTTCACTACCGTGCTTGGCGAGGACCAGGCTCCGCTCTGGACGTTTTCCACGGGGTCAAAGAGTGACGTTATCCGCGTTCCACGTAACCAGGAAGTTTGCACTAGATGCTTCACACGGGTTCATTGCCGCATTAGGCGAGGACTAGGCTCCGCTCTGGATGCTTCGCACGGGTTCACTGCCATGCTCTGCGAGGACCAGGATCTGCTCTGGACGTTTTCCACGGGGTCAAAGAGTGACGTTATCCGCGTTCCACGTGACCAGGAAGTTTGCACTAGATGCTTCACACGGGTTCACTGCCGCGTTAGGCGAGGACTAGGCTCCGCTCTGGATGCTTCGCACGGGTTCACTGCCATGCTCTGCGAGGACCAGGATCAGCTCTGGACGTTTTCCACGGGGTCAAAGAGTGACGTTATCCGCGTTCCACATGACCAGGAAGTTTGCACTAGATGCTTCACACGGGTTCACTGCCGCGTTAGGCGAGGACTAGGCTCCGCTCTGGATGCTTCGCACGGGTTCACTGCCATGCTCTGCGAGGACCAGGATCCGCTCTGGACGTTTTCCACGGGGTCAAAGAGTGACGTTATCCGCGTTCCACGTGACCAGGAAGTTTGCACTAGACGCTTCACACGGGTTCACTGCCGCGTTAGGCGAGGACTAGGCTCCGCTCTGGATGCTTCGCACGGGTTCACTGCCACGCTCTGCGAGGACCAGGATCCGCTCTGGACGTTTTCCACGGGGTCAAAGAGTGACGTTATCCGCGTTCCACGTGACCAGGAAGTTTGCACTAGATGCTTCACACGGGTTCACTGCCGCGTTAGGCGAGGACTAGGCACCGCTCTGGATGCTTCGCACGGGTTCACTGCCATGCTCTGCGAGGACCAGGGTCCGCTCTGGACATTTTCCACGGGGTCAAAGAGTGACGTTATCCGCGTTCCACGTGACCAGGAAGTTTGCACTAGATGCTTCACACGGGTTCACTGCCGCGTTAGGCGAGGACTAGGCTCCGCTCTGGATGCTTCGCACGGGTTCACTGCCATGCTCTGCGAGGACCAGGATCCGCTCTGGACATTTTCCACGGGGTCAAAGAGTGACGTTATCCGCGTTCCACGTGACCAGGAAGTTTGCACTAGATGCTTCACACGGGTTCACTGCCGCGTTAGGCGAGGACTAGGCTCCGCTCTGGATGCTTCGCACGGGTTCACTGCCATGCTCTGCGAGGACCAGGATCCGCTCTGGACGTTTTCCACGGGGTCAAAGAGTGACGTTATCCGCGTTCCACGTGACCAGGAAGTTTGCACTAGATGCTTCACACGGGTTCACTGCCGCGTTAGGCGAGGACTAGGCTCCGCTCTGGATGCTTCGCACGGGTTCACTGCCATGCTCTGCGAGGACCAGGATCCGGTCTGGACGTTTTCCACGGGGTCAAAGAGTGACGTTATCCGCGTTCCACGTGACCAGGAAGTTTGTACTGATTGTATCCGCATTTCGCGGGATGGAGGCTTGACTGTTGGCGATATGTATACCACCGAGCCATGGAACTGGGAGCTGCCGCTGCTCTGCTGTGTTTGAAGTCATGTCCGTTGTTACGAGACGAGTGTTTGGATGATCTTTAGGTCGCTTGTGGCCCGTCGAGACCTGGCTTCTTTTTCTGATGAAACCTGGGGGAGAAGTATGATCCCTTTTTTGTTTACGCCCTTGGATTGTGTACAGGGTGTGATGGAATATCACCTGTAGGGCATAAATTTTATTTTTATTTTATTTCTTTTTCCGCGATGCTCTATCATTTCAGCTTTTATATCGCGAAAATCGCGATTGCCCAATCATTTCGGCTATTTTTCGCGGTGCCCAATCATTTCGGCTATTTATTTATTTTCTGCTCGCTGCTTTTTATTGCGAGTTGCCCCATCATTTCGGCTATTTTTCATGCCTTCATTTTTACTTGCTGCTTTTTATTGCAAGTTGCCCCATCATTTCGGCTATTTTGTAGGCATGTATGGCTTGCTAGCTTTTCGTTACAAGCCTGGGTTTTAGGCACCGATTTTGGCCTCAGCACCGCTACAACTGGAACATTGCCAGGAGCGAATCATCATTTGCTTTTGTCGATGACGAACAAAGGTGGCTCAGCAAACAGGGTTAAGGGTCCTGTTGACCAAGGCTTTTGACTTCATGAGCCGTAAGGGTCTCACAAAGGTATTTCTCCCCGCGAGTCGTGAGGATCTCGTAGGTGTGTTTTCTCCTTAGGGATCGTGAGGATTCCTAAGTGTGTGCTCCTCTGTAAGTCGTAAGGATCCTACAAGAGGACTTTCTCATTATGGGTCGAGAGGACCTATAAGGGTTGGACTTTGTTGGGGAAATGTTTATTCGCGCCCGTGGATTGTATACAAGGGTCAGTATGGAGCCGCTTGTAGGGCAGTATTGGAGGTTGTGGAGGATTTTGCTTAAGAACAGGTTCAGGTTTCTGTAATTTAAGACTTTCAAATCTTATGAGCCGGGAGGGTCCCATAAGGGAATTCTCCTTACGAGTCGTGAGGATCTCGTAAGTGTATTTTCTCCTTAGGAATCGTGAGGATCCCTAAGTGCGCTGCTCCTTTGTGAGTCGTAAGGATCTCACGCAGGTGGTTTCTCCTTACAAGGTCGAGAGGACTCTGTAAGTGTCCCTTAACGAGGTTGCGCCCTTTCGGGTTTTCACAAACACTCGCCGGTAGTCCTGCTGTTTTTACTCACGGAGCCCTTTCGGGTTTTCATCCGTGCCCATTTTGCTTATGGACATACCGTTTTTTTTAATTCTTTTTCATATATATATATATATATATATATATATATTTTTGTCAGCCTAAAGATGCTGCGGTAGTAGTTTTAGGGACGTTTCGGTCCGTCGTTAGTTTAAGGACGTTTCGGTTCGTTGTTAGTTTAAGGACGTTTCGGTCCGGCATTAGTTTAAGGACGTTTCGGTCCGTAGATAGTTTCAGGACGTTTCGGTCCGTAGATAGTTTAAGGACGTTTCGGTCCGTCGTTAGTTTAAGGACGTTTCGGTCCGTCGTTATAGGAAGGCCGGCTGCTGCTTGTAAAGTCTGAGCCTGGGAAGATAGCGAGCGGACACAGTCGTCGTCATCTATCATTGACCTAGGCTGCAGCTTATTAAGCATGGTATTTCTTCAAGAAGCGGCCGTTTACTGGCCTGAAAGGCTTTTCACCGTGCATGTCCATGAGTAGATAGGCCCCACCCTGGTAGACCTTGTCTATGATGTACGGGCCTTCATAGTTTGGCTCAAATTTTCCTCGCTTGGCGCGATTGGGGATCATAGGTCTTTTGACCACTAGTACGAGTTCGCCTTGGCGGAATGTCCTCGGCCTGGTCAATCTTTCGTACGAGCGCGTCATCTTTTCTTTGTAGGCCTCTAGATGTTGTTGCGCTATGAGCCGGGTTTCGTCGAGGGCATTAAGCTCCTCAAGCCGAAGGTGAGCATTTTCTTCGTTCGTCAGCTCGTGGTGGACTGCTACTCGTAGAGAGGGTAACTCTATCTCGAGGGGGAGAACTGCTTCCGTCCCAAATACCAACGCGTACGGCGTTGTGTTCGTGGCCGTCTTGAATGTAGTTCGATAAGCCCAAAGGGCTTCTTGCAGCCTTTCGTGCCAGTCCCTCTTATTCCTGGAGATGGTCTTTTTTATGATCTTCGTCAAGGTCTTATTGAAAGCCTCGGCTAGACCGTTAGCTCGTGGGTTGTAAACTGAAGAATATCTCCAGTCTATATTGTGCTGCTGTGCGAAGCGGCTAATCTTATGGCTTCGGTAGGCCGGCCCATTATCGGAGATAATCCGTCGTGGAGTTCCGAACTGATAGATGACGTGCGTCTTGAAGAAATGGAGGATATTCTCCGTCTTCACTTCCTTCAGTGGTACTGCTTCTGCCCATTTGGAGAAGTAATCAGTTGTCGCCAGGATAAAACGGTGTCCCCGGGATGATGCTGGCTCAATGGGGCCGACTATGTCAGTCCCCCACATTTCGAATGGCCAGCTGGCCACCGTTGGGTGTAGTGGATTCGGATGTTGGTGGATGAAGTCTCCATGGATCTGGCATGAGTGGCATTCCTTCGCATACTCGAGGCAGTCCTGGATCATTGTGGGCCAGTAGTAACCCATCCGTTTAATTTTTAACTTCATCTTTGGGCCCGCTTGGTGAGAACCGCAAAGTCCGTCATGAACTTCCCAAATGACTCTTTCTGCTTCGTCAGGTCCCAAGCATCTCAGCCATAAAGAATCAAATGATCTCTTGTATAGAATGTCGTTGACAAAAGCGAAAGATAAAGCTCGTTTCATGAGCTGATGCCTTGAGGACGCTTCTTCGGGCATTCGGCGGGACTTAAAGTAGTCTATGAAGACTTCCCTCCAGTCTTCGGCCTTCTCACGGTCTTTTATTTGTAGGGTCGTCTGCTCAGTCGTTCCCTTTTCTTTATATAATTCCGGAGGTATTTCTGCCGGGGCGAGCACTCGACGGCTTTGTACTACGATTCTGACGTCATCGAGGTTCTCGTCGGCCAGTTCTTTAGCGAGTTTGGCCAACGCGTCTGCTTTGCTGTTTTCTGCGCGCGGTATGTTCTCCAAAGTATAGGAGGGAATTTGGGTCAATAGTCGTTGCACCCTTTCGCCGTACTTCACCAATTCCGGCTTGCACGTCTGGTAGTCACCGTTTACTTGACTGACGACCAGCTGAGAATCCCCGTATATGAGGAGGTCCTCAATCCCCAAGTCGATGGCGATCTCGAGGCCTGCTATCAGGGCTTCGTATTCTGCTTCATTGTTTGTCCTCGGCTCTGTTAAGGAGAAGGCGAAGCGCATTATCCCTCCTTGTGGAGTTGCAAAGATGAGGCCTATCCCTGATTTGATCATTGGGATACCTTGTTTCTGTTTCTTTATGGATGACGCTCCATCGAAATAGAGTTCCCATCGGGTGCTTCCGCCGCTAATCGCATCAAATGCATGTTCGTCCGGCAAATCGCAATTTAGAGGAGAATTGGCCGGTATCGGGTGCTCGGCGAGGAAGTCGGCAATGGCTTGGCCTTTCACTGCCTTGAGAGGTTGATACGTTATCGAGAACTCCATCGAGAGCAGGGCCCATTTAGCGAGTCGTCCCGTCAATATAGCCTTTGACATCAGGTATTTAAGGGGGTCCACCTTCGAAATGAGACGGACTTCATGCGCCAACGCATAGTGCCTGAGCTTCGTTATTGCAAAGATTAATGCCAAGCAATGTTTTTCGATGGGCGAGTAATTGCTTTCTGCACCCAGCAGAACTCGACTTAAGTAGTAGAGTGCTCTCTCTTTCCCCTGATCGTTCTCTTGTGCCCATAATGCGCCCAAGGAACCTTCGAGGGCGGTCGTATAAAGAATGAGGGGTTTTCCCTTGACCGGCGCGGCCAACACCGGAGGGCTCTGCAGGTACTGTTTGATCTCGTCTAGTGCACCTTGACATTTGTGATCCCAAACGAATGGAGTTCCCTTCTTCATCAGGTGGCTGTAAGGACGGCATTTGCCTGAAAGATTGGCGATAAACCGCCGGATGTATGCGAGCTTCCCTTGGAGAGACCGCAGCTGCTTGAGCGTTCTTGGCGGAGGCATTTCCATAATCGCTTTAATCTTTGACGGATCTATTTCAATACCTCGGTGTCGAACGATGAATCCCAGGAATTTACCCGAGGAGACTCCAAATGCGCACTTGAGGGGATTCATTTTCAAATTGTATTGCCGAAGGCGTTGAAATACGGTTTCGAGATGCTTTAAATGCTCTTCGTACGACATGCTCTTTACTACGAGGTCATCGATATAGCACTCGACAATGTCATGTATGAGGTCGTCGAAGATCTTTGTCATAGCCCTTTGATAGGTAGCGCCAGCGTTCTTTAGGCCAAAGGGCATAACCTTGTAGCAAAATATACCCAAAGGAGTCCGGAAAGTGGTGTGCTTCTGGTCTTCGGGATGCATCTTTATCTGATTGTATCCTGATGAACCATCCATAAAGGAGAAGACCTCGTGAGTGGATGTGTTATCTATCATTAGCTCGGTTACCGGCACCGGGAAATCGTCCTTTGGGCATGCTTTATTGAGATCCCTGAAATCCACGCATATGCGCACCGTTCCATTCTTCTTCATTACCGGGACGATGTTGGCAATCCAGTCGGGATATTGGACTTCCTGGATAAATCCGGAATCGATCAACTTCTTGACTTCGGCGTTGATGCTCATCTCCAGCTCAAGTCGCATCCTCCTTGGCGCCTGCTTGACCGGCTTGATATCTGGGGATATTGCTAATCTATGCACCGCAATCTCCGGATCCAATCCTGGCATCTCGGAGTAGTTCCACGCGAAGCAGTCTTTATGACGTAGGAGCACGTTCTTTAACGCGGCCACCTTTTCCTCGGATAACAGCTCGCTGACAAATGTCGGTCGCGGGTCGTCTGCCGATCCCAGCTCGATCTTCTCGAGGTTATCTGCGGTAGTATGTATACCATCTTCAAGTTCTTTCGGAGCGGGCGGAAATTCCGAGATCAACTCATCATCGCTGTTCTCGAAGCACCGGGGAAGGTCATCTTCGTTCTCGGGTTCTTCTTTTAATATCGTAATCATATAACAGGTGCGAACCCGCTCCCAAGACTGAGGTGGATCCGGTTCTGCTCTTGTGGCTTTGGGCTCGTGCTTTTGCGGCGGCGTTACTTTCCAACCGTCGGATAAAGCGAATCTACCCCGTCGGTACTGGTCCTCGACCCAGTTCTTGAAGGTGAAGCAGTCTTCGGTAGGATGTCCTATGGCTCAGTGATAAGAGCAATAAATCGGATGAGAGACCTTGCTAGCTTGCTCAGGATGCCTAGAATCTGGAAGCGTGATCATCTGATGTTTTAGGGCGAGCTTGAGCAACCGTTCCGTCTTGTCTCGGGGGAAGGAGTATGCTCGACTCATCTTTTCCACGAGGGACGAATCCGAGCCGCGCAGTACCCGTAACCCTCTAATCCTGCGTCGTTGTTGTCGGCTTCTTTTCCCGTTTCTTAATTTATTTCCGTCCCCGCATCGGGCCTTTCGTATGACGGGTTGACAATGGTGAACATCTTTATCTTTTGCAGCCTGTGCAGTCTGTTGGAATAGACGTTGCGTCCTGGCCTTCTCATAGATGGCCACTTCGTGGTTGTGGTCTTCCCGAATTTTCTGATCCGCTTTCGTGGTAGGCTTGCCCATTCGTCCTTTAAACAACGGGTTTGGCGCTTCGATCGCGGGGTTTAGTTTTGATGAGGGATTGGCCTCTCCTGACAGGGCGCCTTCTTCTTCATCAGAGGTATATATGGCGTAGCTGCCGTGGGCTCGCTCCCGTTTTCCGGTTCTCGCATACCCAAGCCCAAGTGTTTCCATTTTCCCATTGGGCAATTTGCGCTGAGTCCCGGGGACATCCCAAATCCTGTTGTAGAACCGAGCCTGCCGCACCGTCTGTTTTAAGGGTACTCCTTGGCGCTTCAATAACTTCTTCAATCCATTTGTATAGTATCTAGGCAGACGGATGGGTTGGAGCCTGTCAAGTGTAACATCCGCACCGTGCCAGATCTCTTTCTCCACCTTCGACTCTGAGGATTGGTAGAATAGGATCACCTTCTCACCCCTTCGCCTGGGAGGGACGTAAAATGTTTGCAGGTCCTGCACGCTGTGAGCTTGAAGCGCGTCGAGATCCTTATAGTGTTCTTGCGGTACCATGGTGATTTGCAGACTATGGTCCTCGCAAAGGGGTGCCTGTATTGACAGCCGACTGGAGAATACGGCGTTAACCTCGTCCTCCGAATCACTCCCGAAGACCGGTATGGGGGTGGGCGCCCCCAGGTTGTTGCGTTGGGATGGCCCTGTATACACTATTTCCTCCTCCTCTTCGGTATCGCTCCCAAAAACGGGAATGGTGGCGGCGGCTTTGTCCTCTGGGTCGCGACACCTTTCTGTATCTTCGAAATCTGGCAAAAAGTATTTCGCGTCTTCGTATTTGCGAACTTCGTTTACAGAAAACGGGTTCAACTCGCCTGTTACGGTGTACTCGAAACCATCCTTGAAGTACTTCATACACTGATGTTGCGTAGAAGGGATGATGTTGTACTCGTGTAGCCAAGGACGACCGAGCAAGGCGTTGTAGCAGGTCTTGGCGTCAATGACATGGAATTTGATGTCTGTGACGAGAAGTCCGAAGCGTAACGTCAGTATTACAGATCCGAGAGTCCGTGATGATTGAGAGTCGAAACCGGAGATAGTAATTTTGTCACGAGCGAGGTGTTGCACACTCATGCAGATTTCCTTCAACACCCGAACATTAAGGAGGTTGACGGAGGATCCATTATCCACCAGGATCTTGCCTATCTTGATGTCATGGCAGTATCCAGAGACATATAGGGGGCGGTTGTGGTCGCACGTCCCGAGAAGGAGGTCATCATCACCGAAAGTGACATCGGCCGTATGCACTTCCTCCAGTTCATCCTTCATCCTTTCAGTGGCGAGGAAGGCTTGGAATTGTTCAGGCTCTTGCAACGCCTTAACTAGTGAGTCTCGTGCTTCTTTCGATAATAGGAGGGCATCAAGAATGCTAAGCTGAGAGGGTAGCTTCCTTAAGTGCGCGAGGATGTTATAGTCTACCTTATCCTTTTTGGGAGGGTCTTTGGTAGTTAGCTCTTTTGTGACCTGGTCATCTAAAGTGATATCTTCAATGACCTTTTCCTTTCCCTTATCTTTTCGGCCGACGGGCCCGAGATTCTTTTCTGGGAGTGTGCGATTGCGCAGCTGAATGTTCTCGCAGATCTCCGATTCCTCCTCTTTCCCCGAGAAAGATTCTTTGAAGAGAGGGCCCAGAGCCATTTCTTCATCAGAGTCGCTCCCAAAGGTGAGAACTTGTGACTCCCTGGCGTTAACCATGCAACAGTTGCCAGTCGTTATGTTGTGCCCATCGACAGTGCTTCTTCGCTCCCGACGGATCTTGCGTTTCATGCGCTTAAAATGTTGCTGACGAATAACATATCCTTGCCACCATATTTTAAAGGCGTCGCACTCCTCCGTGGGGTGTGAGATCTTCCGGTGATATGTGCAATAGTCAGGGTGCGTCTCTACCCCATCGTGTGTGTTTCCTTCCGAGGGCGGTAGCTTCATTCCCAATGACATGGCTTTGGCAAACCTTTTTTTCATCTTGAATATCTTCTTGTCTGCTTCGGATGCCTTATGTTCCGGCAGGGGTAGTTCAACTCTTTCGTTCGGTTGCCCGCATTTGGCTCCTTCCGATGTGGCCATCTCACGCTCCTGGTCCGCTTTACATTTTAGACGAATCTCGTCTAGAAAAGCGTCGATCATTTCATCTGTCGGCCATGCGCGTTCTGGTACAGGCTCTGCCTCCAGTTTCCTAATGCCAGGAGTTTTCCCATCATCGGCAAACGAGTGGGAGATTACATTACAACTCGCCACATATCCTTCGGATTCATCCGACGAGCTTTCTCCATCATCTTCCTCTTGAAAGATGTGGTTGAGGAATTCTTGCAGTGTGACAGGAGTCCGCGCCTTCTGATTGTACTCTTCCAACGCGTCGATTTGCTTTTGCAAGTTCGTGTGCTCTTTTCCAGGCTTCACGGACTTCTTGGATTTCTTCTTCTTTTTCTTCGAAGATTTTGACGATTGGGCGTGAGTATTTGGGCCATTATCGCGAGTCTTCGTAGTTGGGCGGGGCTTCAACATTCCTTTGATAATTTGAGGTTCAAGAGGGTCCTTCCATTCGATCGCAGGGCACGCATGAAGGTCTCTCAGCATTCTTTTGGTTTTAGTTGATAGCACGACCTCCCATGGAGCTTCTTCAATAAAAGAACATGTTGCCCTCGGTGCATCCGCTTTCCTCGGAGCATGCGGCTGTGGTGGGTTCACCTTCCACTTTTCGGACAGTACAAACTTCCCCTGGAGGTATTGGTCTTCAATCCATCCTTTGAAGACGAAGCAATCTTCAATCGGATGGCCTACCGTTTGATGGTAAGGGCAGTAGTTGGAGTCATTCACCTCGGTGGGTTGCGGCGGTCACCTTGGATTTGGTAGGTTTATAAGCCTGTTGCGTATCGCCAGCTCGAATAACCGCTTCGTCTTGTCTCGTGGGAACGAGTAGGGACGCTTCATTTTCTCATTATAATACCGACGCCTTTCCTCCAGTTGATCTGCCGGTTTCGGGGCGTTAGGTTGCTGTTGGGCATTCGCAACAAAGGTTGCCCTCCCTTTACCCTTGTCATTCCGAGGTTCCGACTTCGGTGTAGGTGGTCTATGACCCATCTGGTCCATCTGAGCCAACTTGTCGATTAAAGCCTGGAATGTGGTTGGCTTAAAGAACATCATAAACTGGGAGATAGTTGCGTGGGGGTCTAGGGTTCCCACGAACATGCCCACCGCAGGTGCTTCCTCGATGCGTTGCTCACATCTCGACCACAAGTTCCGCCAGCGTATAGCGTACTGGACCCAGGTTTCGCCCGGTTTTACCCTGGCGTTAATAAGTGCGGTTATTGGAGTGCGTTCACTGGCACTTGCAAATCGCTGAGTGAACAACAACTCCATTTCAGCGAACGTTTTGATGGAATCGTTCGGGAGTTCTGAATACCATTCGAACGCTGTTTCTGATAAGCTGCCCACGAACTGGCGGAGCAACAATTTATCATCATCGCCGGTGTTACCGCAGAGGGCCCGGAACTGGGCGACATGTTGATGGGGATTGCCGGTCCCCTTATACACGTGGAATTTCGGTATCGTATAGCCTTGCGGGTATTTGATTTGGTCGTACCAGCTCGGATACGGCCGCTCCGTTTTCACGACTTGACCAGCTGCCTCGGTCGCATGATGAACTCGGATTTGCTGGGCTATGTAGTCAGCTAAGTCAGCCTTAGAGATTGCCTCCTCTTTGGCCGTTGAAAGGGCTGGTGGTGGATTTGACGTTTCTCCTCGGTCGTCTTCAAGAACGATCGGGGGATCCTCGGCGGGTGAGTCCTGCTGGATCATCATTCCTATCAGGTCTTGAAAGAGAAGGCCCATCCGTTGTATGTTGGATGCTTGTTCAGCAGCCTCTTTGTCCCTTCTCTCCAGTGTTCGGCGAAGGAATTCAGCGTCTGTTTCTTCCTCCCGGCGTGCGTCTGAGGACGTTTCTGGGTTTTCTTTTGGTCCGGTGAGCGCGGCCATAGCATTCATCATTTCTTGAAGCTTTTGTTGCTGCTCCTGGGCTTTCGTCACGGATCGGGTTAGGGGTCGGTGGCCCGTGGAAGTGCGGCTTTCCTCTTTCCCAAAGGCCATGTAAACAGTGTGCACCACCATGCCCCCAGACTTTAGGCGCCTGGGCTTAGTGCTTTCAGTCGTCGCTGCATGCTGTGAGGTCCTCTCTGGCCTCCTCCTTTTGTGAGTCAGTTGATCACCAGCTTTTTGGGGTTTAGCCTGGTGACCGGCTTCAGGTTGGATTTTCAGCTTCTTGTGCTGGCGGGAGAAGTTTGGATCGGTGATCGAGTCTCGGGCCTGCCGCCAAGCCTTATAGATTTTAGAAGACAGCCGTTGAGGAGATCGGGGCTGTTCGGGTTTTGTTTCCTCAACCTTTTTCAATGAGGGAGGAGACCTCTTCAGTACTGCCGTGGGGGAATTCCTTCGCACCTTATTTAGCATTTCAAAGCTGTTCCCAGTTGGAACAGCAGCATTGACCTC
Source organism: Agapanthus africanus (assembly GCA_030015575.1). NCBI lineage: Eukaryota > Viridiplantae > Streptophyta > Magnoliopsida > Asparagales > Amaryllidaceae > Agapanthus > Agapanthus africanus. The sequence continues at coordinate 940,036,877 of CM057338.1, read as the reverse complement.
TGCCACCGGGGCCGCTGGAGTCAGCCCGGAGGGAGAGTTGCCCCCAGCCTTCCTTACTCGGCGCCAATGGCGACGTCGAGCGCGTCGAGCGGGCGGCGTTGGGTCAGCAGTAAGAATGGTTCCTTCTTGCCCCCTGTGTGGATGGGGGGTTGTTGTTGGCGTTAGCCTATCGAAGACCGATGTCCTCTGGGAAGCGGGAGCAAAGGCCGGAGCCGTCAATCTTGTAAAGACTGACTTTTTGGCTGGAGAGGTCGCCTTGGCGATTTCGGGAACGGGAACGGCCACTTTCTTAAAAACAGCCTTCTCTGAGATTGTAGGCCCCGTGATGAGCTCGCAGGATTCCTGGCCCAATCTAGAGAAGACCGAGGCATCGACGTTGGGCGACTCGTTGAGAGGAGCCGCGGCAGGGGTAAGACGATCAAAGACCGACTTCCCAAGAGTTTTCTTCGTCAGCACTGGAGCGGTAAAGTTTGTCGGCGGGATCATAGTCCCAAAGAACAATCCTGTGGTGGCGCGAGTGACCTGTTCCACTGGCATTGTGAATAGCGAAGCAGCTTGGGGTCCATAGGCTATACCTCCTGGCGAGGCAGAGCGTCGGCTGCAATTGCCGTCTGAGCAGTTGGAGGATTTCGCAGGGGTGGAAGCCATCGATCCTTTGCTTTCTGCAATAAGCGAGATGCCAATTCTCAGTACCTTGAAACCCGAGGGCAACTATTAGCGAACCGCGATTGGTTCGCGAATCACGACACACGAAGTGTGGAGTGGAAAGAGGAAAAGGTCCCACCGGGCGTGCCAGAATCTGTTCCCCTCCGAACGGCGGCCGGGACGTTGGGACGTCTGAGGCGTTAGGTTCGGGGCAGATGCCAATTGGTGCTATCCGTCCACCTCTCCAAAGATGCCAAGTTGATTTTTGGCACCATATATCGAAGGTTTAAACGGATGCAACCGATGTAGCAGACTTCGTCAGATTCCCCCTCGTTTGAGGGGTTTTTGATTGTGGGGACGCTCTTCCCTGCAGGCGCAAGCCCCTGCAGTTAATTACGCTACCGCATTGCGGTAACAAATTTCTCCTTCTCCAGATGGTCACTTCGTGTCGTGGGTGTTTGTTTTATTGCCCGTGGATTGTTTACGGAGACTGAGTTATGTCGTCGCCCGTAGGGCGTGGACTAGCCCAAATCCGCATTATCTTAAATTTGGGTTTGGGGGAGGGGTTTTGGTTTGAGGATACGTCAGCCCTACTCGAGGCTAAGATCAACTCAAACGTTTGTTAATGATACGTTAGTCTAACTTTGTGACTAAGATCAACTTAACGGGATCGTTTAGATCCGACAAAAGAGTGTTTGGACTCTAATGTTCCAGTTTAGGGACATAGTGGTCCATCGTCTGTATGGCTGTCGGGACCCATCACCTCTCTGACGACGTTGAAGGATTACAACGACAGATGTCAGAGGAGTTCAGAGATGTACCCTTGAGCCGGAGTTAATTTGGGGGATTCGTAGTCCAGTATGTTTGAGGGTTTAAGGACGCGTTAGCCACCTTCGAGGCTAAGATCAACTTAAACGGGACCGTTTAGGTCCAACAAAAGAGCATATGAAAGGGCTCTATTGTTCTAGTTTAGGGACGTTGCGGTCCATGGATAGTTTAAGGACATTGCGGTCCGTGGGTAGTTTAAGGACATTGCGGTCCGTTGTTAGTTTTAAGACATCTCGGTCAAGGTTAAGGACGTCGTAGTCCATGGGTTTAAGGACCCCACAGTCCGGTATGTGCTCTGGATGCTTCACACGGGTTCACTGCCGTGCTTAGCGAGGACCAGGCTCCGCTCTGGACGTTTTCCGTGGGGTCAAAGAGTGACGTTATCCACGTTCCGCGTGACCAGGAATTTGTATGAGTTTAAGGACCCCGCAGTCCATATCATGGGTGGTCGTCGGGACCCGTCACCTCTTTGAAGACATTGAGGGATTACAATGCCAAGTATCAAAGGAGTGAAGAGATGTACCCTAGAACCGGAGTGGCTTGAGTAGTCCCTGGCCCAATTTGAGGTCAGGACTGATTATGTTATGAGCCCATTGGCCCAATTAGTCACGAATTGAGGACTTATGGCCAGCTTGGGCTAAGTCCCATCATGTCTGGAATATTGATTCCTTGTGAGTCCATCGAGGGAGAAGCTTTGCCTCTATCCCTTTAGCCAATTGGGCTATAGACTAGTGTTAAACACTTCAAAGCAATCAGTGTTGAACACTGGGAATGAGTTTGACAAGTTAGTGTTTAACACTAGAAGAATAATTGGTGTTAAACACCAGCAACAAGGCCTTGAAATGATCATAAGCACTAAAACAGCTCAGTGTTGAACACTGGCAATGGGGATCTCAAATTAGTGCCGAATATTAAAACAATTAATATTGAACACTACGAACAAAATTCTTTAATTAGTGTTGAACACTAAGGCCCGATAGCATTTCAATACTGGATTCGAGGGTTTTAACTTAGTGTCAAACACTACAGCAAGAACGGTCACGTGGCCCCACGTGAGAGTGCCTTCCCTTCAATGATTCTGCCGAAATTACTGTGTCTTTGATAGCGTCACGTGTCAGCACGTGACGGGCATTCAAATGCCTATGTGTTAAGGCTTCTGCTGAAAGTCACGTGGGTCACGTGGGGTGCTGCCTCAAAGGGGCTTTCTGTAGGGCTTTTGGGGGGGGTCACGTGGTGACACGTGACCCTGCCTCAATGTTTTTTTTGGAGGATCTGTTACTCCTCTTTCAGGAATTAAATTCCTCGAACTTTTAATTTCAGAGGAATTAAATTCTTATTTCCTTTTGAAGGCTTATATTCTGGAATAGAGTTTAAATCTGACTGTGGGAATTAAATTCCTTGTTTATGCGAAGAACCGAATAGGGTTAAACCCTAACAAAAGCTTTTAAGGAATTAAACTCCCCTTTTCTGAGGATTATGATTAAAGGAATTAAATTCCCACTGTTTCGACAGAACTATGTTCTTAATTAGGGTTCAACCCTGTTTCTTTTTGTTTTGAAGGAATTAAATTCCCATGATACAGGGTCGAACCCTAACTTTATTTTGGAGGAATTAAATTCCTATAGTTCTATGAGAGTTAAATTCTCATGCTTGCATTCCTTCTCTATGTTTTGGATCTGCATGGCAGGATCTCGACCCATTGAGAATTAAATTCTCAACCTTAAGGGGAGATGTGCACTTTGCAGATCCTCTATCAAAGAGGGAGGAGATATGCTCTCTCGTTTTATGCCTCAGAGTTAAACTCTGTTGAGAATTAAATTCTTTTTCTTTCCAAAAGGCTTTCCCTTTCTTACCTAGGGTTTTTTGCAGAAGATCTGAGTCTTTTCAAAATATCAAAGCTCTTCTCCTTTCTCTTTTCTTCTCTGCGTATGTATCTCTTTTTTGTGTCCCTTGGCTCCTATTTATAGGAGAAGCAGCCGAATCAATCAGTCTTTTGTGAATCTTCATTGAGAGATTTGATTTGCGTCCATCATTCATTTTGGGCCTTTGGATTATCAGGTGAATTTTATTCACCATTGGATTTTAAATCCAGAGATTCTCCTTTGTTATTTTGGTTAGATTTAAAGGGGGAAATCTTTCCAAACCCGAGATTTTCCATAGATAGATGATATTTAATCATCTCTGGATCTTTAATTTGATTGGTCCCAAATAATTACTTTCCTTTGGAAAGATTCGAATTTCCTTCAGAATTTAATTCTGTCGTCAAAAATGGGCTTTGAAAGCCGGTCATGTGTGACCACGTGACCCATGGTCACGTGTAGACACGTGACCCTCTTTGGAATGAAGAATCCTCTTCCTTTCTGCGCTATCTTCCGGTTGCTGTTGTAGCCATCACGTGCTACCACGTGACGCCTGGTCACGTGTGAGCACGTGACCCCTGTCTGGCACTTCTTTCTTTGGTTCAATTGGAGAGCGAGTTTGCTGCTTTGAACGTCACGTGTCGACACGTGACCCTGGTCACGTGGGAGCACGTGACCTCTTCTGAAGCTTTTTTCCTTGACTTGATCAGCGAATCAAAGTGCGCTTTTTCTGTATTTTATAGGTCACGTGTCAACACGTGACTGCTGTCACGTGTAAGCACGTGGCCTCTTTTGAAGCTTTTCCCAGAAGCTTTCCTGATTTTAAATCAGGAAACAGGGATATTACCAGGAGCGAATCATCATTTGCCTTTGTCGATATCGAACAAAGGGTGGCTTAGTAAACAGGGTTAGGATTCTGTCGACTAAGGCTTTTGACTTCATGAGCCGTAAGGGTCTCACAAAGGTATTTCTCCCTACAAGTCGTGAGGATCTCGTAGGTGTGTTTTCTCCTTAGGGATCATGAGGATTCCTAAGTGTATGTTCCTATGTAAGTCGTAAGGATCTTACAAAAGGGTTTTCTCCTTATAAGTCGAGAGGACTTGCAAGGGTCGTTCACCGTATGGACATATCCCCAGTCACGGATGGGACTTGGTTAGGGAATGTTTATTCGCGCCCGTGGATTGTATACAAGAGCCAGTATTGGACCACTTGTAGGGCCATAACGAAAGTTGTGGGGGTTGCTTAAGCACAGGTTTAGGTCTCTGTAACTTAAAACTTTCAAATCTTATGAGCCGTGAGGGTCCCATAAGAGAGTTCTCCTTACGAGTCGTGAGGATCTTGCAAGTGTATTTTCTCCTTAGGAATTGTGGGGATCCCTAAGTGTGCTGCTCCCTTTGTGAGTCGTAAGGATCTCATGCGGGCGGTTTCTCCTTACAAGGCCGAGGGGACCTTATAAGTGTCTTTTAACGAGGTTGTGCCCTTTCGGGTTTTCACGAACACTCGCCGGTAGCCCTGCTGTTTTTACTCACGGAGCCCTTTCGGGTTTTCATCCGTGCCCGTTTCGCTTATGGACATACCGTCTCTTTCTCTTTTTTTTTATTTACGAGGTCGCGCCCTTTCGGGTTTTCAAGAACACTCGCCGGTAGTCCTGCTGTTTTTACTCACGGAGCCCTTTCGGGTTTTCATCCGTGCCCGTTTTGCTTATGGACATACCATTTTTTTCTTTTTTTTTATTTACGAGGTCGCGCCCTTTCGGGTTTTCATGAACACTCGCCGGTAGTCCTGCTGTTTTTACTCACGGAGCCCTTTCGGGTTTTCATCCGTGCCCGTTTTGCTTATGGACATACCGTCTTTTTTTTTTACGAGGTCGCGCCCTTTCGGGTTTTCACGAACACTCGCCGGTAGTCCTGCTGTTTTTACTCACGGAGCCCTTTCGGGTTTTCATCCGTGCCCGTTTTGCTTATGGACATACCATTTTTTACTTTTTATATATTTTTTTATATTTTTTTTATCTCGTCAGCCTAACGATGCTGCGGTAGTAGTTTAAAGACATTTCGGTCATTTGCAAGTTTTAGGACATTGTGGTCCATCATTAGTTTAAGGACATCTCGGTCCGCCGTTGCCGTATTTGAGGCGAATATCTAGTTTATTGACTTTTCGGTCTATGGGTCCTTCCCCATGAATGAGCATGATGCCCCCGGCATATCCGTCTTTTTCGGAGCGTGCGGTTGCGGCGGACTCACCTTCCAGTTTTCAGACAGCGCAAACTCGCCATGTTGGTATTGGTCTTCAACCCAGTTTTTGAAGACGCAGCAGTCCTCGATTAGGTGACCTAATGTTTGGTGGTAAGGGCAATAATTGGGATTATTAAGATCGCCTGGCTGCAATGGACGTTTTGGACCCGGCAGATTGATGAGTCTGTTGCACACTGCCAGCTCGAACTGTCTTCTTGTTTTATTTTGCGGAAACGAGTAAGGACGTTTCAACTTTTCTTGGAGGGGTTGCCGCTTGTTGCTTTGGCGAGCAACCGGTCTAGGGTCACCTGATTATTGTTGAGCGCTGGCGACGAGGGTCATTTTTCCTTTTCCTTTATTCTTTTTGTTCGGTCCCTTGTTTACGGGGCCGAGATTTTTTTCGAATAGCGTGCGATTACCTGGCTGAATGTTCTCGCAGCTTCTTAATTCCTTTATTTTCGAAATAGATTCCCCGAGGGAAAAGTTGGGGATAGCTTCTTCGTCAGAGTCGCTTCCAAAGGTGATAATTTGTGATCCCTTGAAGTCGGCTATATGACAGTTTGCGGCGGCTCCTTTGCGCTCATATATCGCATTTTTCCGATGTCCACAAGCTTCACACTTTGTCCTGTCGAATTGTTGCTTTTGAGCGACATACCCTTGCCACCAACAGTTAAAGGACTCGCAGTCTTCGGTAGGATGTATGATCTTCTGATGATATAAACAGAAGTTAGGGTGCATCTCTACCTCAGAGAAAGAATTTTCTTCAGAGGGCGGTAGCTTCATTCCTACTGATAGAGCTTTGGCGAACCGTTTCCTCGTCTTGAATTTGTTTTTACCCGCAGTGTATGGCTTTTGATTTGATGGGAATACCTTGGTTCTTTCTAGTATGGCCATTTCACGCTCTTGATTGGCTTTTGCTTTCAGACGAATTTCACTTAGGAAGACATCGATCAACTCGTCTGATGGCTGTAGAATCTCCGGCTCAGGATTCGCCATTGTTTTCTCAGCGCAAGGAGCCTCTTTATCATCCGTCAGTGAATGAGAAATCATATGACAAGTCGCTACGTAGTCTTCGGATTCATCCGATGAGTTTTCTCCATTGTTTTCATCCTTGACTAAAGAACAAGCTGCTCCCGGCGTGTCCGTCTTCTTTGGAGAGTGCGGCTGTGGTGGGTTTACCTTCCAGCTTTCAGACAGCGCGAACTTGCCTTGCAGGTATTGATCCTCGATCCATCCCTTAAAGACGAAACAATACTCAATCGGGTGACTTACCGTTTGGTGGTAAGGGCAATAATTGGGATTATTAAGATCGCCTGGCTGCGACAGACGCTTTGGACTCGGCAGATTAATGATTCTGTTACGCACTGCCAGCTCGAACAGTCTTCTCGTTTTATTCTGAGGAAACGAGTAAGGACGTCCTAACCTCTCTTCGAGGGATGGGCGTGGACGCACGTTGTTTTGGCGAACGACCGGCTTTGTGTTGCTCGACTGTTGTTGAGCATTGGCGACGACGATCGCTTTCCCTTTTCCTTTCTCATCTCGGGAATCTGATTTTGGAGGAGACGGTCTATGGCCCATCTGGTCCATTTGGGCTAATTTGTCAATCAAGGCCTGGAAGGTGGTCGGCCTGAAGAACATCATGAATTGTGAGATGGCCGCCTGCGGATCGAGAGTGCCCACAAACATGCCTACCGCAGGTGCCTCTTCTATGCGTTGTTCGCATTTCGACCATAGGTTCCGCCATCGTGTTGCGTATTGGACCCACGTTTCGCTTGGCCTTATCCTGGCATTTATCAGTGCTGTTATCGAGGTGCGTTCACTAGCACTCGCGAATCTTTGCGTGAACAGTAGATCCATCTCCGCAAATGTTTTGACAGAGTCATTAGGTAGCTCTGAATACCATTCAAAGGCTGTTTCCGCTAAACTGCCGACGAATTGGCGAAACAATAATTTGTCATCGCCTCCAGTATTGCCGCATAAGGCCCTGAATTGAGCGACATGCTGATGCGGATTCGCTGTCCCTTTATATACATGGAACTTAGGGATCGTATATCCCGGCGGGTAACTAATTTGGTCATACCAGCCCGGATAGGGTCATCCAGTTTTAACAGTTTTCCTAGCCGCTTCATTCGCCTGATAAACCCGGATCTGCTGAGCTATATAATCGTCTAGCGCGGCCTTGGAAATGGTCTCATCTTTGGCTGCTGAAAGAGCCGGCGGAGGATTAGATGTCGCCCCTCCATCATCTTCAACAATGATTGGAGGGTCTTCAGCTGGAGGGTCCGGCTGTAACATCATCCCTACCATGTCTTGGAAGAGGAGTGCCATTTGTTTTATGTTAGCCGCTTGTTCTGTGGCTTCTGTGTCCTTCTTTTTGAGGATTCTACGTAAGAAGTCAGCATCAGTCTCTTGTTCGTGACGCTGCTCTGATGATTCTTCCGAACTTTCTTTCGGTTCGGTAAGTGCAGCCATCACAGTCATCATTTCCTGAAGCTTCTGTTGCTGCTCCTGGGCTTTCGTCACAGATCGGGTGAGCGGTCGGTGACCCGTCGAAGCATGGCTTTCCTCCTTTCCGCAAGCCATATAAACGGTGTGCACCACCATACCCCCAGACTTGGGGCGTTTGTATTCGGTGTCTTTGCGATTTGCCAAAGACACAGGGGCTTTTTGCGGCCTCCTTTTTTGAGTGATTGGAGTTAAGGGAGCCGTTGTAGTGGGCATCCAAGTAGCTTTTGTTTTTTGTGGCTTGACAGAGTAATCCTTCTCCTGCCGCACCTTCATCTTTCTCTGTCGATGAAGATGGTTTTCATTAATTACTGACTCCTGGACCTGTCGCCAGACCTTGTAAATTTTAGAGGACAGCCGTTGAGGGGGCTGCTCTAGCTTCTTCTCTGGAATATTCTTCACAGATAAAGGAGTTCGCTTTAGCACCGCAGTAGGAGAGTTTTTGCGCACCGAGTTCAGCAACTCAAAGCTGTTCCTGGTTGGAACAGCAGTATCGATCCCCACCATTAGAGTTGGAGGAGTAAGTCCAGAGAGGGAGTTGCCCCCAGCCTTCCTCACTCGGCGCCAGTAGCGACGTAGGGCATGTCGTGCTGATAGAGTTGTTTCAGCTATAGGGGTGACCTCCTCATGCCCCCTGTGTTGGTCAGAATATACTGGTACCAGCTTTTTAAAGATCGACGTCCGTTGAACGGGGATGGCTAACTTGTCAGAAGCAGACTTCTAAACATGGGAAGCAACCTTGGTGATTTTGCCAGGAACGGGAGTTGGAATGGCTATCCGCTTCGGGATAACGCCTTCTGGTATGGCAGGCTTCTTCATGAGCCTGTTAGAGCTCTGGCCTAGTCCGTTAAAAACTGAAGCAGTGGAGTTGGACGACCCGTTGAGAGGGGTCGCGGCAGTGGTAAGTCGATCGAAGACCGACTTCTTTGGAGCTTCTTGCAATGTCATTGGGGCGTTGAAGCTCATTGGTGGGAGCATGGTCCCAAAAAATAGTCCAGTGGTGGTTTGAGCCACCTGCTCCACCGGCATTTTGAAAAGGGAGGCCGCTTGGGGCCCATAAGTCACTCCTCCAGCAATGACGGAGCAAGAGTTATCGCTGCGGGCGGTGCAGTTCGAATCCATCGATTTTCTGTTTTCTGCATAAAGCAAGACACCAAATCTTAGTATCTTGAATCCACAGGCAATCACAGCAAACTGCGATTTGTTCGCGAACACGACACACGAAGTGTGGAGTGGAAAGAGGAAGAGGTCCCACCGGGCGTGCCAGAATCTGTTCCCCTCCGAACGGCGGCGCACAGGACCGCGATGTCCTGACGCTGAGATTCGGGGCAGATGCTATATGGTTTTATCCGTCCACCTTTCCGAAGATGCCAAGTTGATTTATGGCACCGTGTATCGGAGGTTTAGACGGATGCGGCCGATGTAGCAGACTTCGTCAGATTCCCCCTCGCTAGAGGGGTTTTTGATTGTGGGGACGCTCTTCCCTGCAGGCGCAAGCCCCTGCAGTTAATTACGCTACCGCGCGCGGTAGCCACTTTCTCCTTCTCTGGAATTTCACTTCGTGTCGTGTGTGTTTGTTTTATTTGTGGTTGCCCGTGGATTGTATACGGAGACTGAATAATGCCGTCGCCCGTAGGACGTGGACTAGTCCAAATCCGTATTTACTTAGATTTGGGTTTGGTGTTTTTAGTTTAAGGATGCATTAGTCGCGTTGCGGCTAAGATCAACTTAAACATTCGTTAAGGATACAATAGTCTTGTTTGAGACTAAGATCAACTTAACGTGATAATCCATTTAATATCTGGCCATCGGGACTCGTCACCTCTCTAACGTCGTTGAAGGATTACAACGGCAGATGTCAGAGGAGTTCAGAGATGTACCCTTGAACCAAAGTCGATTTGGAGTTTTATAGTCCATTTAAATGTTTAAGGATACGTTAGCCGTATTTAGGGCTAAGATCAACTTAAACGGGACCGTTTAGATCCGGCAAAAGAGCATTTGGGAGCTCTATTGTTCCAGTTTAGAGACGTAGTGGTCCATGTTCCAGTTTAGGGACGTGGTGGTCTACCATTAGTTTAGGGACGTTTCGGTCCGACATTAGTTTAAGGACGTTTCGGTCCAAGATTAGTTTAGGGACGTTTCGGTCCGACATTAGTTTAGGGACGTTTCGGTCCACGAGTTTAAGGACCCCGCAGTTCGTATTGATGTGTGGTCGTTGGGACCCGTCACCTCTTTGACGTCGTTAAGGAATTACAACGATGGATGTCAAAGGAGTTCGGAGATGTACCCTCGAACCGGATATAAATTGATTTGAGAGAGCATTTGTGCTCAGTTCAATTTAATTTAAGGACTTACGGCCAGAATTGGGCTAAGTCCAGTTGAAAATGTTCAACATTTTATTTATTTTTAGTCCATTAGACCTGTGCTAGGGATTTGCCCACACTTAAATAATGCATTGCATTACTTCTATTTTCTTGTTTGGGCTCTGCCCATAAAAGATGCAGAGCATCAATTTATTTTGGGCTCTGCAAGGCATCTGCATAGCATTTTATTATTTTTGTTTGGGCTTTGCCCATTTATAAATGATGCAGAGCATCAATTTAATTAGGCCTGTTTGGTCTTTTAATTGGGCTTGGCCCTGCATTGCATTTGTTAGGCGCTTTGCGCCACTCACTGAGCGCAAGCGCTTGTGGTGAAGACACGTGTCATGCTCTGGTGAGCGCAAGCGCAACAGTGCAGTGCGCTGCGCTAGTGCGCTGCGCTGTTGCGCTGCTGACACGTGGCGCGCTCTGGTGAGCACAAGCGCAACAGTGCAGTGTGCTGCGCTAGTGCGCTGTGCTAGTGCGCTGCGCTGTTGCGCTGCTGACACGTGGCGCGCTCCCAAGAGCGCAACAGCGCAGTTTGCAAGTGCAAAGCACCAAGAATCTTTTAGATTCAAGAACAGAAGTGTAAAGCACTATTTAATTTCTTGATCTAATTTAGATCAAAGAAAAATAAGTTTTTTCTTGTTTTTCTTATCTCAGAGAACCAAAGGTTCATGAAAAGTGCAAAGCACTATTTTTGTTTTATTTTATTTCTATTAAAGATCATTGATCTTGTTTTTAGATCTATGATCTATTCATAAGAGAACTTTCTCTTTTTTCTAAAGGTTTTTACCTTTTTTTTTATTCTTGAGGAGTTTCTCAGAGTTCTCTTCTCTCCCTTTTTTATTAGAAAGATCTTGATGCCTTTTAATTGAGGCCTAGGGTCCTTTTTATAGTGCCCATAAATTAGTTAAATTTGTTAAAGAGATCTTTCTCAGAGTGATTTGGGGAATTTTCCCCACCGTTGGATCTTTGATCCAAGGGCTTCTGCTTTGCAGAAGAAAATCTTCTTGTTTTAATAAGAACAGAAAAGATTTTTTAAAATTTTAATTCTGTTTGGCGCAGATGCCCCAGCGCGTGACACGTGTCGCGCAGCGCAACTGCGCTAGCGCATCTGCGCTGACACGTGTCGCGCAGCTCAACTGCGCTAGCGCATCTGCGCTGACACGTGTCGCGCAGCGCAGCGCCAGCGCAACTGAAGCGTTGCTTCCTTTAATAGAGCTTTGCTCTGATTGGGTGCGCCTTCTCGGGCGCTGCGCTGACGTATCAGCGCCTGACAGGTGGCGCGTTGCGCCCGGGATTTGAAGCGTTGCTTCATAATTTGAATTTTGAATTTTCAGCAGAGCTTTGCTCTGATTGGGGGAAGATGAAGCGTTGCTTTATCTCCCGCCTCGGAATTTGAACAGAGCTTTGCTCTGATTGGGGTAAACAGAGGCAACCTCGACATTTATCACAATATTGCAAACACAATGTCATCAAACGAAGCAAAGGAAGATCTCTAGCTTCAGGGTCTCGACGTCGATATCGACAACTTAGATATCACCGACGGCGTTTCTCCTTACTCCAACCAGATGCAGACGTGACGTCAACAAAAGACCTCACGGTCAAAACAAAGTGGAGCGACGGCAAAATCCCAGCTCCACCTCAGCATCCGTCTCGATACAGTAGACGAGATGTCAACAACGGCGTTCCTTCGCAGTCTAACAGGATGCAGATGCAACGTCAACAAAAAACCTCACAGTCGAAACAAAGCGGAGTAACGGTAAAATCCCAACTTCACCTTAGCATTCGTCTCGTTACAAAAGACGAGATGTCACTACGGCGTACTTCCTCCAACAGGATTCGGACACGCTAAAGCAAACGAAGCAAAGGCCAAATTCCTAGCTTCAGGGTCTTGACGGTAACTCACATAAAACCTGAAGGACCATCGGAGATCATCCCACACCAGCGCGGAGCGGTCACCACCTCGGCGTTCGTCTCGATACAGTAAACGTGATGTCACCACAGCGTTCTTCCTCCAACAGGATTCGGACGCGCCAAAGTAAACGAAGCGAAGGCTAAATTCCTAGCTTCAAGGTCTTAACGGCAAGTCGTATAAAGCCTGAAAGACTACAGGAGATCATCCCACATGGAGTGGTCACCACCTCGACGTTCGTCTCGATACAGCAGACGAGATGTCACCCCAGCGTTCTTCCTCCAGCAGGGTTCAGACGCAACAATCAAACAAACGGAGCCACGGCAAAATTCCCAGTTCCAAGCCTCGACGGTTCACCAACAACCTAGAGACAACCGCGACATTCGTCTCGATACAGTAGACGCAATGCCAGCAAACGAAGCGAAGGCCAAATTCCTAGCTTCAAGGTCTTAACGGCATGTCATATAAAGCCTGAAAGACCACCGGAGATCATCCCACATGGAGTGGTCACCACCTCGACGTTCGTCTCGACATAGCAGACGCAACATCATCAAACAGCGGAGCCACGACAAAGCCCCTAGTTCCAAACCTTGACGGTTCACCAACAACCTAGAGACAACCGCGACATTCGTCTCGATATAGAGGACGCAATGCCAGCAAACGAAGCAAAGGCCAAATTCCTAGCTTCAGGGTCTTGACAGCAACTCATATAAAGCCTGAAAGACTATCGGAGATCATCCCACACCAGCGCGGAGTGGTTATGACTCATCGGGGCTCCCCAAAATGAGCCCAACCTCAAGTAAAAAGCGGCATGGCAAAATTCCTAACACTTGCTCTTCCGACGGTCAAACTGCCTAGGAGGATTGCTTGAAGACATCTTGTCCAGCTCCCGAAGGGATCAGAGACACGGCAGTCGCAGGGCTACTCGAACGGCACAATTGCCTATCGAGGGATATACCAGCCAATGTGACGGTACGACGGGCAAAACCCTAGTACCACAGACCCTAACGGACTTCTGTCGTAAAGAGCAGAGGTTAACTGTGATGTTAGGATATTCTTGCGAGAAATGCTCGATTCGTCTCGACTCGTGAGGAGATTGATGTCTTTGCGAGAACTTCTCGATGCGGCTCGACTCGTAAGATAAAGCCTTAGGCAGCAAGGATCAAAAAACCTGTTTCCTAAGCACTGGGACCTTGCAAGTCGGCCCAAAACGGTCTCTTGCATACTATCCACGGGTATCACTCTCCAAAGTCGAATCTTGACAAGGAGGGAAACAACCGTTTACGGGTCCTCTCGACTCGTAAGAGGGAAAATTCTCTTATAGGATCCTTATGACTTATAAGAGAAAATACACTTAGGAATCCTCACGATTCCTAAGGAGAAAATACACCTACGAGATCCTCTCAATCCGTAGGGAGAAAAGTCTTTATGAGACCCCCACGGCTCATAAAGTTGAAAAGTCTTAGGTAGCAGATTTGAACCTACGGCCTAAGCCATCGCTACCTCTTGAAGAAACCAAGACAGGATGCTCGTTCTATTATCTGTCGACCATGTTTGCTAAAGTAACATGCTGGTAATAAAAGAAACAAGAAAACGACAGAAAGAACATCTGACTTGCATTTGATCAAGCACTCGAGACACACTCATTCATGCATGTGCAAAAGGCTCAGAACGAGAAATAAGACAAGCTGAAATGAGAAATTTTCCATTCATATTGCAAAGGGTTCTTACAATCATAAAGAAATAAACAAAGACATTATTTAAATGATTACAACGGCAAAAGCTCAGATCCTGGACAGGGATTTAGGAACTTGAAAGTGACCTTGTCCAAGACTTTCCAAGCTTGGCGAACCATCCTGGTGTGCTTCCTTTCTCGAGCACGGGTGTCGGGATCCCCACTGATGTCCTCCACCCTCCGATAGGCAGCAAGAATGGCGGACTGTTGAAAGGCCTGGTGCAAGAGATCGACAAGATTGTCTCGCCGTCTCTTCGAGATTAAGTTCATCAGGTACACCGAATGCACCTTGTCCTCGGCGGCGTCCAATGCCCTAAGCGGCACGCCGGTAAAGAATAGGGGAAGAGCTTCCCAGATGGCTCCCACAATAAGCTTCAATAGAGGGGAGCGCCGAGAAAGCAGTTGACCGTTGTATGCGTCGAAGTGGCTCATGATTTCGGCACACTCGGCGTTGGTAAATTATCGGTTCTGAGAACGGCCGAGTCGGCGGATGTCTCCATAAGAAATGATCTCGTCGAGATCGTACATGTGGGCGTCCATTACTCCTGTAAAATAAAAGCAACAACATTAGCAGACAGACTGATTAAACAAGACGATATAATTTGTCGAAGAATAAAATGCCATCTTTAAACTCCAAGATCCATGAAAAACTCCTAAGATTTCTTCTGTATGATTTGGAAGGAGCAAAGCTCCATTGATGAATTAAGAAAATACAAGGAAAATCTTTTAAAGGGCACAGTTTTATTAATGGAACCCTAATAGGGTTCTCTTTAGTTCTCTTTAGATCCCTTTAGACCTGTAGAGCAAAGCTCTGCTAAGTGAAACCCTAAACGGGTCTTCCTTAGATCAGGGATCTATTGAGAGCAAATCTCTTAAAATTAATTTAATTTAATCCAAATTAATTTTTACCTAAAAATTTTCTAGAGTTTTAACTCTTAAAAGTGCTTGAACAAAAAGAGCAGGGCTCTGGAAAAAATTCTTATGAAGAGATGAAAATCATCTAAGGGACCAAAGGTCCTATTTATAGGCATCAAATGCCCTTTCAACTTCCAAGAGTTGCCGCAACGATTGGAATTCTGCCACCGCTACGCTCATGTTTGGAGGGCCACGTAAGCACAACGGTGGGGGGAGGGGCATTTGTTTACCCCAATCAGAGCAAAGCTCTGTTCAAATTCCAAGGCGGGAAACGAAGCAACACTTCTATTTCCCCCAATCAGAGCAAAGCTCTGTTCAAATTCCAAGGCGGGAAACGAAGCAACGCTTCTGTTTCCCCTAATCAGAGCAAAGCTCTGGTTTGAAAATTAAAGTAAAAATTAAAAGTTAAAATAAATGAAGCAACGCTTCAGATTCCTTGCGCTGCGCGCAACGCGCCACGTGTCAAAATCAGACACGCCAGCGCAAGGAGCGCAGCGCTCAAGGCAGCGCACTCAATCAGAGCAAGGCTCTATAAACGAAGCACCGCTTCAGAAGATCTGCGCTGCGCGACACGTGGCAGCGCAGTTGCGCTAGCGCAGCCGCGCCGCGCTCTGCGCTGCGCGACACGTGTCAAGCGCTGGTGCGTTTGCGCCAAACAGAATTAAAATTCCAGTAAAATTTTTCTGTTTTTGTTAAAACAAGAAGATTGTCTTCTGTAAAACAGAAGCTCTTGGATCAAAAATCCAACGGTGGGGAAAAATCCCCAAATCACTCAGAGAATGTTCTCTTTAACAAATTTAACAAATCAATGGCACTATAAAAAGGCCCCAAGACCCTAAGTCTAAAAGAGACATCAACACATTGAACAACACAGAGAGAACTCCTGTAAAGAAAATTTTAGAAGAGCTCAAAGAAAGGAAAGGTAAAAACCTTGAATAAAAGAAGAATTTCTTCAAAAAAGATCATTGATCTAAGAACAAGATCAAAGATCTTCAATAAAAATATAATAATAATAAAGGCATTGCCTTTTGATGAACCACTGGTTCTTTGAAAACAAGAAAATTTGTTTTCTTTGATCTAAAATTGATCAAAATACTAAAACAGTGCCTTGCACTTGCAAATCTGCACTGTTGCGCTCTTGGGTTGGCGCAAGCCACCAGAGAGCGCCACGTGTCAGCTCCAAGACCATTTGCGCTATGCGCTTTTAAAATAGAGCATTGCTCTTTGAAATTGGTGCAACTCACCAGAGCGCGCCACGTGTTAGCAGCGCAGCAGCGCATCGCACTGGCGCAGTACACTGCGCTAACTGCGCTTGCGCTCACCGGAGTGTGACACGTGTCACCACCACATGCGCTTGCGCTCAATAATTGGCGCAAAGCGTCTGACAGGCCACATGATTACTGTCAGACAATTAATGCGCTGCATTATTTACAGAAGGGCCAAGCCCAATTAAAAAAGGCCTAACAGGCCAAATTAAATGCAATGTATTATTTTAAAGAAGGGCAGAGCCCAAACAGATGCTCTGCATTATAAATAAAGGGACAGAGCCCAAATCATAAAGGTCTAGCAGGCCAAAATAAAATGCAGTGCATTATTAAACAGGGGCAAAGCCCTAGCACAGGCCTAATAGGCCAAAAATAAAAACGTTGAATATTCTCAACTGGACTTAGCCTAATCATGGCCGTAAGCCCTCAAATTAAATTGACTGAGCAAGATTGCTCTCTTAAATCAATTTACATCCGGTTCAAGGGTACATCTCTGAACTCCTCTGACATCTATCGTTGTAATCCTTCAACGACGTCAGAGAGGTGACGGGTCCTGACAACCACACATCGATACGGACCGCGGGGTCCTTAAACTCGTGGACCGAAATGTCCTTAAACTAATGCTCGTCCCCAAATGGGAATGTTGGACCACCATGTCCCTAAACTGGAAATGGACCACCATGTCCCTAAACTGGAAATTGACCGCAACGTCATTAAACTAAACAATAGAACCAATTGCTTTCTTGTCGGATCCAAACGATCCCGTTAAGTTGATCTTAGTCTAGAGATTAGTCTAATGTATCCTTAACAAAAGTTTAAGTTGATCTTAGCCTTAAATAGGGCTAACGTATTCTTAAACAAAAACCCCAAACCCAAATTTAAGAAAATACGGATTTGGACTAATCCACGTCTTACGGGCGACGACATAAATTAGTTTTCGTATACAATCCACGGGCAACCACAAACAAAACAAATACACACGACACGAAGTGAACTTCTGGAGCAGGAGAAAGTGGCTACCGTGATGCGTTAGCGTAATTAACTGCAGGGGTTTGCGCCTGCAGGGAAGAGCGTCCCAATAATCAAAATCCCCTCAAGCGAGGGGGAATCTGACGAAGTCTGCTACATCGGCCGCATCCGTCTAAACCTCCGATACACGGTGCCATAAATCAACTTGGCATCTTCGGAGAGGTGGATGGATAAAAACAAATAGCATCTGCCCCGAATCACAGGCAAGATGTCTCTGTCTTGGCCGCTGTTCGGAAGGGAACAGACCCCTTCGGATGCCTCATTCCGTGTGGATTTTGCCACACCTCTAGGTATACTGCACGCATATCCATTTTGAATGTAATATTACAGATATTCATGCCTGTTTATATCAAAATTACTTATATTGTCAATTTTTGATTGTCTAGTTGTTGGTGATGCGTCCACATCTGGGACAGAGGCTACTCCCGCTCCTCCAGGTATGTTTATATATCATATAGTGCATGTATATTGATTTAGAATGCTATATCATAAATATACACACATTCCTTTTGCTTTTACTTAGCAATTTTTATTATTGTCTAACTGTAGGTGGCGACACCACCGCACCTGCGGGTATGTTTATATATCTTATAGTTCATGCATATTGATTTAGAACGTTATATTATTGATCTACACATTCTTTTTGCAATTACTTATATAATCTATTTTTAATTGTCTAATTATAGGTGGTACGTCCACATCTTCCGCAGGGGCCACTCCTGCCGCTTCCATACCCTCCGCATCGTCTGCAGGTTAGTATGAATAAATATAAAATATTTATTCATTTTACATATGCTCTATAGAATAAATATGAACTTCATGGAAATTTAGCGTCAATATTTATTTTCAAGTTGGAGGGGATGCGTCCGCATCCGGGACCCCGGCTGTTCCTCACCGGAGAAACTATCGTCCCGCTCGTGCTGCTGCCCGGGCCCAGGCTCGTGCGTTAGTCACCGGAGGTATATATCACACTTCAATTTTCGTTTAAGCTTGATTTCTTAATACAACCTTATCTTAATATTGATTGTCTTGATATTTCGTGTAGACGCAGGGCCTCCCCATCCCCAGAGGGGGACTCGAGGTCCGAATCAGTCCTATAGGCTGAGGCCTGACAGAGCTAGGGGGAGGCAGCATTCCCCATCTTTTTTACCCTTGACTATCGCTATACCGGTCCTCATGCCGAGAGGTTCGGCCGGTATATGGGGGACGAGAGCCGGCTCGTGAAGAACTATCCACTTCACGTTGAGTGGGGCGAGCAGCACCGGCGCTCATTCGCCCTCTTCTTTGATCAGGCTCGGGTACGTATTAATATATATTTTCATTTGATTTATCCAATATATTTATTATTAACACTTGCAATCTAATAACAATGTTTTTTTGTATTTTCAGTCGGATTACGATTTTCAGCCTGTACCTGACCCTGATCACCCTTGGAGGGTGCTCGACCTTCATGCTCTGTACAATGGCCTGATGAAGAACATGTAGACCAAGGTCCGATACAACAGGAATGAGCTGAAGGCCGACTGCTACTCCCTGTGGATGGCGACCCCCGAGGCAAAGAGAGCGGCCCTCCTATCTACTCCGGCGTTTGCGAGAGTTGACGTAGAGATATGGCCTCTATTGTGCGAATATTTCGACTCCCAATGCAAACATGTATGTATTTTAAATGTAATTCATTGTTTTGGATATAATTTATATTTTTGTGTTCCTTAATTAGAAAACTAAATATTAATGCGTTGTGCAGAAACAGGCCGCTCAGAATACAGAGAACAGAAAGTCGGCGAAGAGGGGTCGCCCCACTTACACAAGTGGCTCGAGGAATATTACTCGAGCCATAGAGTTATCGGTAAATTACAATAGACCGACCTTTGTGGTATTCTGCAATATTAAGAGTTATTTTCTAATATTTCTAATATTAAGATTTATTTTCTAATATTGCAGACAGCTCAGACCGTGGCGCAAGGTGGTACACCGAGCGTG
Source organism: Agapanthus africanus (assembly GCA_030015575.1). Taxonomy (NCBI): domain Eukaryota; kingdom Viridiplantae; phylum Streptophyta; class Magnoliopsida; order Asparagales; family Amaryllidaceae; genus Agapanthus; species Agapanthus africanus. The sequence continues at coordinate 940,017,604 of CM057338.1, read as the reverse complement.
CTGTCCGCATATCTTGCCGTCGACGGCACCTCGACAGATCCTGCCACGGGCGAGCTTCGATATCCCGATGTCGCTACCCAGGAGTATTGCGTAAGTGTTAATATTTATTTTACCCATATTTGAAATTTTAGTTTTGGAAGGTTCAAATTTAAATTTTATACTTATACTTTACTGTTTAATGTGGATGTAGGAGCGGGTGGTTGAGCAGGTCGAGGCCTCGGGGATCGATTTTACCGGACAGAGCGATCCGAGGCTGCCGACCCCAGTCCTGGACACCGCACACGGAGGGCACCACGGAGGTTGGGAGAGAGGCTGGGGATTGGGCCCTAGCAGGGCCCATATGAGGTTGGACTCCACCCCGACGGTTACTTCCTCCATCTCCAGTGAGCGACGTGTCCAGCAGGAACTGGAGAGCTTGAGGGCCACCGTTCAGGAGTTGAAGGAGATGCTGGTATGTATACTTGTCACGCCCCGCTTCCCAGAGTACGCAAGATTGGACACGTGACATAGCCAACCATGCTACCTGTGGGTAGGAAGTATCCATCCACAGTCACATTACGGCTGTAGAGATATCAAGAACAAGATAAAACTATCTAACACATGTCTAAATCCAGAATAACAAGAGTCAATGATAAATAAAATGCGGAAGCAAATGATCCAATACAATAATAGAAAAGTATGTCCCATAATGCGGGCTCACATCTGGAAATAAACATGCAGGAAATAAAACTAATCACTACAGAACTCACAAATCAGCCTGCTGGCTGAAGTACTCCTGCTCGGTCAGCGACAGTGGTAAAGAATCTGGGCCATGCAAAACCCAGACGTCAGCGCGTCATGTCAACCAATAATATAATATGAACAGTGTAATAGGCAATGCAGAAATAAACATGAATAAAGCAATAGTGTGAAACAAGCAGTGCAGGGTAGTGTGCAGTGGGTAACTAAACTGTTCTATCGGGTTTTCTATTCTAAAGTCTTTGAAATCAATTCGAGTAATCCTCCATTTAACTCAAAGGATATGTCCCGTTACCCCCCGGGACCACGGATCAGGAAGATGGGAACCAATAATGGTTCTGTCCCGTTGCCCCCCGGGACCACGGATCAGGAAATGTAAGAGTCACGAATGGCTCTGTCGCGTTACCCCCCGGGACCACGGATCAAGTAATACCCTTTTAAGTTACACTTTAGATTACCCTTTTGATTTCCCCATACCCCCAGGTTATACGTGTCAGGTCAGGTATTCAGTGGTCAAGGACTAATGCCAACACAAGTTCAGGTAACAGTAGGTTTGTCTGGATAGACAACAAGCTTGGTCCGTGAGGACTCCATGTCAGGTTTGTTGGCATTAGGCATGAGATCAGGTAACAGGTCAGGTCATGGTACATCAGGTCAAGATGTAACAATATCGTGGGTGTGCTCCCAACAGGTATATATTCGGACAGGGGATTAATCAGTAGGAAATAAGCAATAAATTAAACAACAATAAGCAGTTCATTTAGTCACAATAGTGCATTAGTATAGTACAGCAGTTTTATCATATTAGCAGGTTTCGAGCACCCCTTGCGTTGCAATAGATCACATGATGGTGCAATACGTCATATCAATATCAGAATGTAATAGAGCTACATGTGTAAAGGCTATCATCCTTTAAACGGTAAAATGATATATGTCATGTTGCAACCCAATGAGAAAATAGCTATACCGAGTTAAGTTTGCAAGTTTAATACGTCAAAACATATATAAATGTTTAGTATAGCATGTAGCAAGTGATACTTGCCTCGACGGAACGACGAACACGAAAACGGAACGTAACATCGGCGGGAAAACACGCGACGGACGCACGGTTCACGGATCGAACCCAAACAACGAACAGTGGGATCACGCGGATCGGGGTACCTCGCTGGAAAGTCGGGTCAAGTTGTCGGCACGGCCGGATTCCGGCGAGATGCAAAACAGCGACAAAAGTTTAGAAACCCTATGTACAGACAAAGACCAACCAGGGGGGAAAAAGGAAGGAGGAAGATGAAGGAAAGCTTACTGGGATTGCAACGGTTGCGACAGCGACGGGGTCGACGGCGATGGGGCGCCGGCGAGGAAGCTGCAAGCGGCAGACTAGGCTGTGGGTGCTGGAGGAGGAAAGACGGTGAGGAGGGAGAGGAAGTGGTCGGGTCTGGTGCGCAGGTGAAGAGGAGGTGGTCAGCGGTGGCGCAGGTGACGACGACGAGGGTCAACGGCGGCGTTTCCGGCCAACCAGAGAAGGTGCGGGGGTTGCTGTTGGGTCCCTGTTGCGGCGCCGGGCACACGGGAGAAGGAGGGGGATGTCGAGGTCGGAAAGAGGGGAGAAGGGGAAGGTGCTGGCGTCGTCGGCGACGAGTTGCGGGGGCGACGGCGAGCAGCGATGGGTGCAGGTGGCGCGGCTACGGCGTAGGTGCACGGGGATGTAGGGAGAGGAGGAAGGAGGGTTGTGGTTGAGACGAGGATGATGGTGGTGGTGGCGTCGGCGTTGGGCTGCGGCGGCGACGGGCACCGTGGCTGGGCTAAGGTTCGCGATGGGGTTCTCGTGATGAGGTTCTGGGGAAAAATATGATGGGAGGATACGTATATATATAGGGAAGAGAGAGAGGGGTAGAGAGAGATTAAAGGAAGGGGGTCCACGAGGTTTGAGCAAAGCCTCGTGATTGGCCAGGGCGTGGAAAAATTTAAAAGATTTAAAGGATTTAACAGTAAAGATATGTGTATAAACTAAATATTATATGGTTTAGAATATTTTATTGATTTGTGATTTTGGCGCTAAATGAAACATTTCCAAATCGCGCCCGGATTGGGTCCAAAAATTCGAAATTCAAATAATAGGATTTTAAGCAGGTTCCAAATTTTAAAATGAAATGTTTTATGATTAAAAAGCATGCCCCCAAGTCAGACACCTGTACGCGCGCGTAGTCGTCCAAACTCGCCCGTTTTACCGAACGGGATAAGAACTCGACGCACGGACGCTACCACGCGGCTAGGGGTGACGAGTAGGCCAAGATAGATATTTTTAATTTTGTTTTAGGTGCTAAAATTTGTTATATGCAAAAATGACTTAGCTAGTTAAAATTTTGCAGTAAGACCCAAACAAGCAAGATAAATGAAATGGGTAATATCTAACACTCAACCAGTAACAGAAATAGTAGTATTGGGCTCGGGTGTTACATTATTCCCAACTACAAAAGAGTTTCGTCCTCGAAATTCCAAGAATACAAGATAGTAAACTACAGGAAAAGGTGAGGAAACTTCTGCCGGATCTCGTCTTCTCGCTCCCACGTGGACTCTCCATGCGATCGATTGCCCCAGGAAACTAGCACAAGGGGGATAAACTTGTTCTTAAGAACCTTTTCCCTACGATCCATGATTTCAACCGGTCGCTCCTCAAAAGTTAGGTCCTCCCGTACAGTTAACTCCGAATGATCCAAGACGTGTGTTTCATCTCGAACATACCTTCGTAGTTGAGATACATGAAACACATCGTGCACACCTGCCAAGGACTGCGGTAACGCCAGACGGTACGCTACCTCACCAACGCGCTCCAATATCTCGAAAGGTCCAACGAATCGAGGACTAAGCTTCCCTCGACTCCCAAAACGAATCACTCCTCTTGTCGGTGATATCTTCAAGAATACCAAATCACCCACGGCGAACTCTAGAGGTCTTCTTGACGTGTCAGCCCAACTTTTCTGTCTGTCTTGAGCTGCCTTCATATGCTTCCTGATTGTATTCACTTTCTCAACTGTCTGTACCACCAAATCTGGTCCCAATAATTTTCGTTCACCAACATCATCCCAACAAACGGGTGAACGGCACTTACGACCATACAAAGCTTCAAACGGAGCCATCTGAATAGTCGCTTGGAAACTATTGTTGTAAGAAAACCCCACCAAGTGTAGATGATCCTCCCATGAACCCTTAAAGTCCAACATGCACGCTCTCAACATGTCTTCAAGAGTTTGGATCGTTCTCTCCGACTGGCCATCAGTTTGAGGATGATAAGCTGTGCTAAACTTCAATCGAGTCCCCAAACTTTCCTGTAAGCTCCTCCAGAAGTGTGATAAGAACCGAGTGTCCCGATCGGACACAATACTCACCGGTACGCCATGCAATCTTACAATCTCCTGCATGTACCGTTCTGCCAAAGTCTCCGTTGATTGACCAACCCGGAAAGGAATAAAGTGAGCTGCCTTGGTCAACCGATCCACAATTACCCATACCGCATTGTTGCCTTTTGGACTCCGCGGTAAAGCCGTCACGAAATCCATAGTTATATGTTCCCACTTCCATTGAGGAATCGGAAGTGGTTGCAATAAACCAGCAACCCTTTGGTGTTCAGCCTTGACTTGCTGACATACCAAGCACTTAGCCACGAAGCGAGCAATCTCCCGTTTCATGCCTTCCCACCAGAAATGCTGTCGAATATCTCGGTACATCTTTGTACCTCCTGGATGTACAGAGTAAGCTGAACTGTGTGCCTCCTTCATAAGCTCTTCACGCACATCTCCCTTTGGTACACACACACGGCTACCATACCTCAACGAACCATCTTCGTGGACCAGTAAATCTGTTCGTAGTCCGGCTTCAACCTGCTCTCGAAACTTTTGCAGTCTAGGATCCTGCGATTGTGCCGCTTTAATCTTCTCAACTAAGGACGACCGTACTTGCAACTGCATCAACTGTCCCGTAGAATGTGGTAGCACAACCTCCAAGTCAAATCTTCGAAAATCCGCAATGATCTCCCTCTGCGTAGTCAATACCTGAATCGCTGGTAACCGACTAAGCACATCCGGCACGACGTTAACCTTTCCCGGATGGTACTTAAGATCAAGGTCGTAGTCGGCCATCAGCTCCAACCATCTACGTTGCCTCATGTTCAACTCCTTCTGAGTGAACACATACTTCAAACTCTTGTGATCTGTAAAAACTTCGACTCTCTCAACCAAAAGGTAGTGTCTCCAAATCTTCAAAGCGAAGATCACAGCCGCAAGCTCCAAGTCATGAGTCGGATAATTCTTCTCATGGGTCTTTAATTGTCTCGATGCATACGCTACAACCTTCCCATTCTGCATCAAAAGACATCCCAATCCCTTTCCAGATGCGTCGCTGTGAATCACCAGTCCTCCGGAATTGTCTGGTACGGTCAGGATAGGGGCGGTTATCAACTTCTGCTTCAACGTCTCGAAAGCCAATGCACATTTATCCGTCCAAACAAAAGGTACTTCCTTGCGCGTAAGCTTGGTCAACGGTTCTGCTAAACGAGCGAAGTTCTCCACAAATCTCCTGTAGTATCCGGCCAAACCAAGGAAACTTCTTATCTCAGCCACATTTCTTGGAATACGCCAATCTCGAACTGCTGAAATCTTTTCGGGATCGACGGCGATTCCGTCGCCCGACACAACATGCCCCAGAAACTTCACTTCCTCCAGCCAAATTTCGCACTTACTCATCTTCGCATACAATTTCTCCTGTCTCAATGTCTGCAGTGCGATCTTCAAATGCTCAGCATGCTCCTCCGAACTCTTCAAGTAAACCAGAATATCGTCAATGAATACCACAATAAACTGGTCTAAGAATGGTGAAAAGATTCGGTTCATCGAGTCCATAAACACCGCAGGCGCATTAGTTACTCCGAAGGGCATCACTAGATACTCGTAGTGTCCATACCGAGTTCGAAACGCCGTCTTGCAAATATCTTCTGCTTTCACTCGGACCTGATGATATCCGGATCACAAATCCAGTTTCGAGAATACCCTTGCACCACTAAGTTGCTCAAAAAGTTCTCCAATGCGAGGGATCGGGTACTTGTTCTTAATAGTCACCCGGTTTAATTCTCTATAATCGATGCACATCTTTCTCGTGCCATCCTTCTTCTTTACTAAAAGAACTGGTGCTCCCCAAGGCGAGTTGCTGCTTCGAATCCAACCCTTCTCAAGCAATTCAGCGACTTGCTTCTTAACTTCTTCCAATTCCACTGGTGCCATTGGATATTAAGCTTTAGATACTGGCGCTGCACCAGGAATAAGGTCAATCGCGAACTCCACGTCTCGCTTCGGCGGTAAGCCCGAGATATCTTCAAATACGTCCATAAAGTCGCAAACAACTGTCGGCTCTTCTTTACTACCAACTTCCATAACTGCAAGAACACTGTTTGTCGGCCTAGCCCTAAACTCGACTGGCCCGACAGAACTGCTTCCCCCAGTGAAGGTAAACTCAGGATGTCCGGGAATCTGGAAAATTTCCTTCCTTGCCCTACAGTCAATGTGGGCGTGGAAAGTGCCAAGAAAATCCATTCCCAAGACAACTTCATAGCTGCCCGTATCTATTACCAAAAAATCTGCAAAGAGTTCCCGTCCGCACACAACAACTGTACAATCTTTACATTCCCTACTAGCTATGATCTTTCCATTCCCAGTGTGTATGTCCCAAAAAATGGACAGGGTCGTGCAGGCAATCGAGTGTGTAGTTATAAACTTAGATGACATAAAGCAATGGGATGCACCGGAATCAAATAATGCCAATGCGGGAAAACCATGAACGAGTAAAGTACCTGAAACCACTTCTCCTGATGCCTTAGCTTCCTCAGCTGTCAAGGTGAAAGCTCGAGCCTGATTAGGTCCCTGAGTCAGCTGTTTCTGCCCTTGGAACGGTCTCTGCGGAGGCTTCTGTATATCATCTCTCGTGCGAAGCTTCGACGGACAGGCACCAACTGCGTGATCGGCCGCTCCACAAACCAAACAAAGTCCCAGCTTCCTTCGACAATCCTTCTGCATATGCCCGGGCAAACGGCAGTAGTCACAAATCACGCTCTTTCTTCGATCAACGACCACAGGCTTTTTCATGGGTGCTACACCACGACGGTCCACTGGAATACCTCTGCGCCCATGATCTCGGTTAGGTACGAATGCGGGCTTCCTGGCCGCAACTGCTGTCTGCTGCAGGTTCCCTTTCATTCCCGATAAACTCTGTTTCTCCCGGGCTGCCGTAAGAACCTGTAAGAAAGTGGTCAAACCCAGGGAGAAAATCTGCCTCTGGATGTCCACATCCAAACTGCGCATGAACCTCCGTGCCCTATCTGCATCGTTGGTAACTAAAGGTCCAGCGAATCTGCTGAGTCTCGTCCATTCCGCTGCATGCACATCCACGGGTGCTCCAGTTTGCCTCAGCCCAATAAATTTCTCTTCCATTTCCTCCCGTGCAGTCCGCGGGAAGAATTTCTCCAGGAAACTCTTAGAGAAATCCGCCCAACTGATCGGCTTGGACAAGCGGGTCTCCTCCATAAGCCACCACTCTTGGGCGTAATCCACTAGCTGAATGCGCACCACATCAACTCTTTTGTCCTCTGGGATCTGTGCCGCAATCAGCAAATTCTCCGTGTCAACTAGCCACTGCTCGGCTGGCAACGGCTCCTCCAGACCAGTGAAAGTAGTAGGACCCAAACGTCTGAAATCTGCCACGGTCCCTACCCGGCCAACTGGTTTCGCTCCAGCGTTGTTTACAGACTGCCGAATGGCCTGCAAACCCTCCTGAAATGAATCTGCTTGCTGCTGGATCAGCTCAGTATGCCTCTTCTGATTTTCCAACATTCCACGTATCACTCCCAACATGGCGGCTTCATCCACGCGCCTCTGATACGTCTTGAAATTCTTATCTGCCATATTCCTGAAATCAAAACACCCAACATTAGCATGATGATAGATTCAATATATAAATCAAGGCTAGAACTCCAAGATACTTAAATAGAGTACCGCATTGTAACTATGCCGCGGTATCATAGCCACAATTACTTAACTCCACCCAAGTCGCCTAAGTCCTAGGGATAACAAGAAATCAGGTTTTCGAGTCGACATGCAAAGTAAGTTTGCACGTCGTAAAATATATAATCAGGAAGAATGTGATTCAAGAATGGTAAAACGTTCAAGGTGGCAGGACATGTTTTCTAAGCACGGGTATTCTGATTCGTGTATTAGGTACAATACCCAACTACAAAAGAATCAACCCAACTAACCTATGGCTCTGATACCAGAAGAACCATGTCACGCCCCGCTTCCCAGAGTACGCAAGATTGGGCACGTGACATAGCCAACCATGCTACCTGTGGGTAGAAAGTATCCATCCACAGTCACATTACGGCTGTAGAGATATCAAGAACAAGATAAAACTATCTAACACATGTCCAAATCCAGAATAACAAGAGTCAATGATAAATAAAATGCGGAAGCAAATGATCCAATACAATAATAGAAAAGTATGTCCCATAATGCGGGCTCATATCTGGAAATAAACATGCAGGAAATAAAACTAATCACTACAGAACTCACAAATCAGCCTGCTGGCTGAAGTACTCCTGCTCGGTCAGCGACAGTGGTAAAGAATCTGGGCTATGCAAAACCCAGACGTCAGCGCGTCAAGTCAACCAATAATATAATATGAACAGTGTAATAGGCAATGCAGAAATAAACATGAATAAAGCAATAGTGTGAAACAAGCAGTGCAGGGTAGTGTGCAGTGGGTAACTAAACTGTTCTATCGGGTTTTCTATTCTAAAGTCTTTGAAATCAATTCGAGTAATCCTCCATGTAACTCAAAGGATATGTCCCGTTACCCCCCGGGACCACGGATCAGGAAGATGGGAACCAATAATGGTTCTGTCCCGTTGCCCCCCGGGACCACGGATCAGGAAATGTAAGAGTCACGAATGGCTCTGTCCCGTTACCCCCCGGGACCACGGATCAAGTAATACCCTTTTAAGTTACACTTTAGATTACCCTTTTGATTTCCCCATACCCCCAGGTTATACGTGTCAGGTCAGGTATTCAGTGGTCAAGGACTAATGCCAACACAAGTTCAGGTAACAGTAGGTTTGTCTGGATAGACAACAAGCTTGGTCCGTGAGGACTCCATGTCAGGTTTGTTGGCATTAGGTATGAGATCAGGTAACAGGTCAGGTCATGGTACATCAGGTCAAGATGTAACAATATCGTGGGTGTGCTCACAACAGGTATATATTCGGACAGGGGATTAATCAGTAGGAAATAAGCAATAAATTAAACAACAATAAGCAGTTCATTTAGTCACAATAGTGCATTAGTATAGTACAGCAGTTTTATCATATTAGCAGGTTTCGAGCACCCCTTGCGGTGCAATAGATCACATGATGGTGCAATACCGTTATATCAATATCAGAATGTAATAGAGCTACATGTGTAAAGGCTATCATCCTTTAAACGGTAAAATGATATATGTCATGTTGCAACCCAATGAGAAAATAGCTATACCGAGTTAAGTTTGCAAGTTTAATGAGTCAAAACATATATAAATGTTTAGTTTAGCATGTAGCAAGTGATACTTGCCTCGACGGAACGACGAACACGAAAACGGAACGTAACGTCGGCGGGAAAACACGCAACGGACGCACGGTTCACGGATCGAACCCAAACAACGAACAGTGGGATCACGCGGATCGGGGTACCTCGCTGGAAAGTCGGGTCAAGTCGTCGGCACGGCCGGATTCCGGCGAGATGCAAAACAGCGACAAAAGTTTAGAAACCCTATGTACAGACAAAGACCAACCAGGGGGGAAAAAGGAAGGAGGAAGATGAAGGGAAGCTTACTGGGATTGCAACGGTTGCGACAGCGACGGGGTCGACGGCGATGGGGCGCCGGCGAGGAAGCTGCAAGCGGCAGACTAGGCTGCGGGTGCTGGAGGAGGAAAGACGGTGAGGAGGGAGAGGAAGTGGTCGGGTCTGGTGCGCAGGTGAAGAGGAGGTGGTCGGTGGTGGCGCAGGTGACGACGACGAGGGTCAACGACGGCGTTTCCGGCCAACCAGAGAAGGTGCGGGGGTTGTTGTTGGGTCCCTGTTGCGGCGCCGGGCACACGGGAGAAGGAGGGGGATGTCGAGGTCGGAAAGAGGGGCGAAGGGGAAGGTGCTGGCGTCGTCGGCGATGAGTTGCGGCGGCGACGGCGAGCAGCGATGGGTGCAGGTGGCGTGGCTACGGCGTAGGTGCACGGGGACGTGGGGAGAGGAGGAAGGAGGGCTGTGGTTGAGACGAGGATGATGGTGGTGGTGGCGTCGGCGTTGGGCTGCGGCGGCGACGGGCACCGTGGCTGGGCTAGGGTTCGCGATGGGGTTCTGGGGAAAAATATGATGGGAGGATACGTATATATATAGGGGAGAGAGAGAGAGGTAGAGAGAGAGATTAAAGGAAGGGGGCCCACGAGGTTTGAGCAAAGCCTCGTGATTGGCCAGGGCGTGGAAAAATTTAAAAGATTTAAAGGATTTAACAGTAAAGATATGTGTATAAATTAAATATTATATGGTTTAGAATATTTTATTGATTTGTGATTTTGACGCTAAATGAAACATTTCCAAATCGCGCCCGGGTTGGGTCCAAAAATTCGAAATTCAAATAATAGGATTTTAAGCGGGCTCCAAATTTTAAAATGAAATATTTTATGATTAAAAAGCATGCCCCCAAGTCGGACACCTGTACGCGCGCGTAGTCGTCCAAACTCGCCCGTTTTACCGAACGGGATGAGAACTCGACGCACGGACGCTACCACGTGGTTAGGGGTGACGAGTAGGCCAAGATAGATATTTTTAATTTTGTTTTAGGTGCTAAAATTTGTTATATGCAAAAATGTCTTAGCCACTTAAAATTTTGCAGTAAGACCCAAACAAGCAAGATAAATGAAATGGGTAATATCTAACACTCAACCAGTAACAGAAATAGTAGTATTGGGCTCGGGTGTTACAATACTAGTTTATAGTAAAATACATGTCATATTATAGATATCAACATATCCATAATTAGCACGTAGCCTGAGCTTATTTGGTTGTAGACTTAGCTTTGATTAATCATACATACATATTTAATTAAAATAAACCACGGTTTTCCAAACTAGATATCCAAATGGGGTTTCGAAATAACTTGATAATAATACGAATTCGAATAATACACAGTTCTTACACGCTTATTACACACGTTAGGTCCAGACGCGACAGGGTGTATCGGCCGAGCCTCCACATGCATCTCCTTCGGCTGCGGCTCCGCAAGCCACTACATCGGCTGCGGTTCCGCAGACAGCTCCTATAGCTCCACCGCCCGCTCAGACTCCCGCAGTCGCTGCCCCGCAAGCCACTACCTCGACGGCGGCTGCGCAGACCACATCGCCAGCTCCACAGGCCGCTCAGACTCCCGCACGCGCCGAATTGCATGGTTTATTGACCGAGGAGCGGCACGCCAGATTCTAGCGTTTATCAGAGGTGGAGCTGGACCGAGTTAGGGTAGCTTTTTGATTCTTATTTTTTGAAACATGTATTTATTTATATAATACATATTGTACTATATTTTGAAACATTTTGGACGATATTGATATTGGTTTATATTTATATCATATTCAGTTTTTTGGTTTCTTTTGTATATTATATGCATGAGATGTGATTATGAATACTGCGATATATGTTGTGTGATGATTAATTTTATATTTGATTGATGTATATATTATTGTGCACAGGGCGAGAAAAAATCAGGCAGGCTTTTTTTTAAAAGAAAAACAGATGATCTGTACCTACGGATTAATCCATAGGTACACATGTTGCCCCTACGGATTAAACCGTAGGGGCAAAATATCAGAATAACTGATATTTCCCCCCTGATCTCAGTATCAGGGGGTTGGGAGTGCCCCTACGGATATATCCGTAAGGGCAAACAAAGGTCCCTACGGAGTTATCCGTAGGGGCAAAATATCAGGAATCCTCATATTTTGCCCCTACGGATATGTACCTACGCATGTATCCGTAGGGGCTATCACTTGGACCTACGGATTCATCCGTAGGTACAAGTAATATATTTTAAAAAACCGTAAATAAAATAATTTTTTTGCCCCTACGGCCTACGCCTTAGGGAATACGGGACCTACACAGAACTTCATAGGGGCAGGTTTTTGTTCGTAGGAGTAAGTTCAGGGCTTCAACTTGCACCTACGGCTTTGCACCTACAAGTTAATTTTGTACCCCTACGGATATATCTGTAGAGGCAGTGGTTTGTCTCTACGGGTAAATCTGTAGGGGCAACCCTTATTTGTAGTAGTGATCCTAACCCTAAACCCATAACTTTTTTCTCCTCCTCGTCTTCTATCCTAGCACTGCCTACCTTCTCCGCCAATTGCCAACGGGCCATCTCCTCCGGCCACCTCTGATGGCCTTCATGTCCGCCATAATCAATAACAATTAGTTAAAATATTTAATAATTATAAGTTAATTAATAATTATTTACAATAGTTAATATAATTATTTAATTATAAGATAACTTAAGGGTGGTTGATAGAGGGCGATTATGTGGCTAACAATGTCAGGGGGTTTTCTAGAGTTATCAAAATTAAGATGGGGTTTTTATAAAAGAGACTTAGTTCATGGGTTTTTTTGGGTAGAATTACGCTTAAAAGTAACCACATCTTTCGGTAAGAGTCCACTTGTTCAATTTGCGTGAGTTTACAAAAGAATATTGCAACAAAAATAAAAGAAAGAAAAAATAATGTTGCTCACCATGGTACCATGAACTTTTAACTTCATTTAGTTGTAAGAACCAATATCTTCAAGTATCATAATTCTAATTCTTCCGACTCCGGAGCGGTTTCACCTTGTATTGTACAGAAAAAAGGCAAGGATAAAAATAGCATAAAAGGAAAACAGAAGATTAACATGCATCACACATAATGTTTAATATACATACATCTAATAATTACTACTTTCAAATACGAAAGTAAGGACAAGTCTGCTAGCTTTCACATTCATTATCGTATTATAATTCAACATGCAGCAAAAACACGGCCACTAGTCAATTGCAGTCTTTTTGCTAAGTTAAAGGTATGTATATAGTGCTATACAAGTTTAACTAACTTTTTGATTTTAATCTTTTCCTTAACATGCAATAAAGAAATACTTGGCTCATCCACTATTAATTCATTAATTCATGCCCTAATGTATTTAAGAGATAAACATCATGGTATCATGTATTGCATTAATATCAAGATGATGTAATCCTTACCTTTTTTTATCTCTTGAATATATGCAGATAGGAATTAACAGTGGATAGTTAAATAATTGGATAAATTGTGGAAAAGCCCCCTACCAATTTTCCCCGTGTCAAACAATCCTAGGCATTTTGATCTTGTTAAAAAACCCTATGAGCCCAATTAAAACCCCTTTATACGTAATATCTAAGCAGTTGACTGTAATATCTAAACAGTCGTGTGTAATATCTAAATAGTCGCAGTTGCTTATAATATTTAAGCAGTTGAGTCTAATATCCAAACAGTTTTAGGAATATAAGGCCTAAATGGTCCACCGGCATTTTTTAATAAAAAAATTGGGGACCGACTCCGCTAGCAATTAATGTCCGCTAGAAACGCGTACTTTAAGAAAGCTGAGAGCATGCCCAAACAAGAAAAGCAGGCAAGCTCTCTCTTATTATACCAACTCCCACATTTTGAAATCGATAATCTTTCTTGGTTTAGCATAAGAGGATAAGAAATGAGAAAAAAATTTCAATCAATTTTATTGCTTTAGGCGATCCACAATATCGTTTATCGCTATGCATTCACACGCATCACATGTGTGCGGGGACACTTTTCTCTTGAAGTATAAGAAACTTTGGCTTAGGGATGGCAATGGGGCGAGGTGGGACGGGGGCTAGGTTTGCCTACCCATCCCCACCCCATAGATGTGAAACCTCATCCATCCCTGCCTAATGTACTGCTGGGGCAAACAAATCTACCCTATCCCTATCACACTGGGGAACCCAAGTCCCCGCGGGGCCCCATCCCATCCCATCATATATTCAATCATTTATTTTTCAAGTGTTCATACTCTAACTGATAAGATCAATTTGATCAAAATATTCATACATAACCATTAAAATTAAGTGTTGTCTTAAATACCTATAAATATTAAATCCTTACAATTTGTAAAACAACCCCTAAAGGGAAAACAATTAAGTTTAAGCATCACAATCACATGTAGACGGGCTGCAAATAATATTATACATAATTATCTATATTACGGGTAGGAGCGAGGCGCGGGATGGAGAAGGCTAATACCAGCCCCGCTCTATTCTGCTAATTAGAGACCGATTTTTACAATCCCTGTTCCATGCCCCGGTAACGGTCAAAATCCCCGTCCCGATCGGGACGGAGATGGGGCAGTACCCGCGGGACGGGCAAAATTGCCATCCCTACTGGTAAAAACGCAATAGACTCGATCAATTTTATTAAGAGATAAATTATCTCAATTTATACACCTTATAAAATAACCGAAAGTATTCCTAAGGGAGTGAATAGGAATATGCGACTAATATGTCCAAATTAAAAATTATATCACACTTGCTAAATGAGAATGCAATTGCAAACTTTAACAAATGATATACCAATTGTAGAGTGTTTTTCGTCATCTTATTGAGATAAGAATGTGCGCGCTTGTCAGGCGTATACAGATTCCCCTTTATCTGGGTCAGGCTGGGGTTTTATTAATTGTGAGGATCCAAATCTACGGCACTCGCGGACTAAACCGCCGTTAATTACCCCTCACTTTTGGAGCGAGAGAACCTCCGATTGACGGATCAAACTGGTCATGCAAACTCAATGTAATATGTTGGTGCTTAAAAAATGCATAGGGGTGTGCTCATTTCATTTTTTTTATTTTATTTATGAAAAATAGATTTTTTTCATTCAAAAAAACATTTTTTTAATTTTATTTATTATTATTTTATTTTATTTATTTATTTTATGAAAAGGAGGGAAGCTCCCACTTGGTAGTGGTGGGAGCTTCTCTCGTTCACATGATGGGGATGTGGTAGCTCCTACTTAGTGGGAGCTCCACCTCACGTGAGGGAATAGAAGACCTCCCCTCATGTGGGGGGGCTCCCTCCCAAGTGAGAGAAAGGGGAACCTTCCTTATGTGTGGGGAGCAGGTGCTCCCATTAAGTGGGTGCTTCCCCCCTCATGTGGGAAAAGAGACCTTTCTTTACGTGGGGGAGGCGGCGAAAAGGGGCACGTGCGCGGTACGTGCACGAGGGACGTCCACAGGACACGTGCCCGTATGGCATGAGCGCGGACTGGAAAGGGGGGCTAAACCCTCAAACTTGGAATTGAACTCTTTTGATTTTTATTATGGAGTTAAACTCCCAAAATTTTTGTTTTGGAGTTAAACTCCTGAAAAATGTTTTATTTTGGAGTTAAACTCCCAAATGAATTTTTATTATGGAGTTACACTCCAAAGGATTTTAAAATATGGAGTTGAACTCCCAAAAGAATTTTTATTATGGAGTTAAACTCCAAAAGATTTTCTCCTTTCTTTTTTGAGAAGAAACCCAAATGGGTTCTCTTGAAACTCCTAGATTTAGATTTTGGGCGATGAAAAGAGATCTTTTTTTCTCTCTTGATGGAGTCTTGGGAGGTGTCTCCTTCTCTCAAATTGGATTTTGAGGAGGAAAAAGAAGATAACAAAAATCTTCTCTTTTTGGATTTAATGTGAGAGCTAAACTTTCCTTCAATGGGTTTATGGTGAAACTTTATTTAGTTTTGAGAAAAAGAGAGCTAAGCTCTTGATTTAATTGGAAATGAAGAGAAAGAGGAAGAACTTGAAAGAGAGAAGATGGAGGCACAAACCCTGAATTTTTTTTGAGGGGAATCGATTATCATCCTTAATTTCTCATCATGTTTGTCTTTTATAGACTACACACTTTTACATATAACTCCTTGAGCTTTACAAAATGGCATTTTTCCCATCTCATGTCCATGCACTTATTTCTTTTTGCACATGAGCTATGGGTTTTACATAAATTTGGCTTTTGCCCATTTATTTAAATATTACATTTATTCGTTGTACTTTCTTGGCATGGGGCTGGTCTGGGCTTGAGCCCACCTGCTTGGACTTGGATTTAGGTATGGGCCCGATATGGGTTCGGGCATAGGCTCAGCTTGAGTACGGGCGTGGGCCCGACTTGGATTCGACAGTAAGGTCCGTTTGTTTTAGCTTGGCCTATTTGTCCGCTGTTTGACTTTGACTTTAACCTTTGGTTAATGGGTGTAAATTTTAACCCCAACACCAATATGATAAGAGGCTAAACCAACTACAATTGTGAAACAATTAATAACAAGCAAGTAGCAATATCAATTTATGAGCATAAAAGGCTAGCAGAGAACAAGCATGCAATTTCTAATCTATGGATACTTGCAAGAAATTAGAAACAATATAAATTGCAAGTAATAAGAGAGAGAGAGAGAGAGAGAGAGAGAGAGAAATTGCAAACACGCAAGTTTTTAGAGAGGTTTAGGAGAACCCCTAGTCCTCTTTCTTTAGGCGTACGAGCCCGTTCCATAAATCACGTCTTTTTTGGAGATACACACACGTTGTCCACCGACAACCTAACACGTCTCCTCCGAGACAACACGTTGCACACCCGTAATCTCACATTTCTCCACCGAGACTACAAGATCTCTTCAAAAGACACTCACGTTGTTCGCCACCATGAACAACATTTCTCTCTTCACAAAGCTTGTCACCCTTCTCTCTACAAACCCACATGCTCACACTTGAGCACTTCTTCTTTCAACAAGCTCTTCTCTTCACAATAGAGCTCTTGCACTCAAGAGTCTTTACAATTAAAGCACAATACTCTTTAATAGAGTTTCTCTCAAGCTCACTTCTAATACTGTATGAAGTATGTGCTGGGTTACCTAGCACGGCAGCAAGGTTTCGGGAGATATCGTCCATGCCAAATTCAAAAATTTGCCATTCTAGCTAACCCTAACTAAGAATCGTTAACTAGAAATCGACGGAAAAACATATGTAAACACTTTACATCTTAAGTGAGCAAGGAATACAACCTTTGTAGACTGGTCCTTTACTTCAATAGCTCCGTGTAGTAGTCCCTTCGCTGTGATCGTGAACTCTGGACTCTAGAGAGGCTCTCTTGAAGAAACGAATATGCTTGCTTCGAAGTCTTCGAAGTCGAAGATGATCTACGTCGAGAAGACACTAACCCAAGCTATCTCTTCACTAATTACGGAATTAGTGAAGCAAACACCCTATACTAAATGACAAGTAGTAGAGGATGATGAAGTAGGAAGTGGGCTCATTTTAGATTTGATTTTCTCACTCATTTTCTCACATCTCCATTGAAGCTAGAAAGTTTTGAGGAAGAAGAAGAAGATGAAGAAGATGAAGAAAAATATCTCATATGATAATTATCCTAAAGGATAATTGCAACCATGGTGAGTTAATATTATATATTAATCTTTGTAAAGAGTTAACCATGGCTAGGTTTAATTGGTTGGGTTAACAAATATCTTAGCCAAAACAAAAGAGTGGACTTGGTCAATGAAGACTACAAGCTTCTACAAGCTTTCATCCATGACAAAATGCCACCTTTTGTAATTACCAAAATAAATAAAACCCTAACAATTAAACCAAGCTTGGTGTAAGTAATACACACACCTTTGTTTCATGTATCATCAAGCATGATACAAAATAATGTACACTTATATATATAATATATATACTTATGCAGAAAGTGAGAAAAAGAAATCATAAGTGAGTTTAATATTAGTTAATGTAATATAATATATCAAATATATAATTATACATTAAATTATTAAATCAATTCTTGATTTAATAATCCGGCTATATCACATATAACCGACTAATATCATGTGTAACAACTTATCGAATCAACACTTGATCCGATAACCCGGCTATATCGCATATAACCGACCAATATCACAAATCGCGAGAATAGAATATGGTATCTCATATCGTATCAATCTCGGTCCCGCACATATCACATATGTGCTCCTACTCCGTTTCGCTTAAGCCAGGAAACCCCTATGTAGGACTCTAAAGATTCGTCAATACGTCGGCAGTAGGTGATGATCATATCAAATATCCACAAGCCGCAAGCGATCTGCTAAACGTAACGGCCACCCGGGTATTGAGCGATCAGAAGATCAACAAGCAAGTCTGTTCACACTCCTACGAATCCAATCAGTAACACTACCGTACAGTCCGGTCTCTTCGTTTGATATGTCACATATCTCGTCTAGGGGTGGTAAACGTCAGACCCCAGTAACTCGATAAGTCGTGCCGATATGAGGCTCATAACGGGTCAAGAAACTACTGATAACACTTACCAGTATATCTCTGAAGCAGCCCTGGCCAGGGCTTCCTGTTATAGCCAATCGAGCACAGCGCAACATCAACTCCCAAACCGGGAGAGACGAAACTCCTCCTATCGCTCATTGCCTCCATGTGATTCGGGACTGTACTCAAAAGCCACCGTTTTACACGTTCTCTTGAACGTGGTAAGGTGGAAATCAAAGCACAGTGGGAATCACACAAGACTCTATGACGATCTCGGGTCTACAGACTAACCTGTACCAGGGTCACCAGAGAACTGCCATTTGACGTTAGGTATAATACCATCTGGGAGTTCTCGGCGAGTCCGTCCAGTGTATCCAGTCTCCACTGAGCACCCGTATACTGTCTCTGATGTCAAACACCAATGGATATCGGATCATCCATCGCCCATCTACATGGGTCGAGAAGCTATACGCTACTCTACTCTGGTATATCGATGCCCTGTCTCGATACACTCTCGACTAGAAACATTTGAAGGATGTACTTAACGACTACTCTTTCCCCACTAGTATGATCTGCATCATAATCCAGGTAGTCAAGTACTCATCTTATAGGCTTTATCAACATGTAACATAGAGACAATCAGTGTACATGTTAAGATAAAGAGCAACCAGATAGCATACTATCATGTCGAGTAAGAAAGTCCTCCCTATATATGTCCAAGCATCCACTACAATATACATCATATGTACAATAATGGCCTCTAGGGCACACATATAACTAACAGTATGGATTTACAATTTGAGCTCTTGAATCTTTTTCAAGTGTGTGGGAGTGTAAAAAGGATAAGCAAAACAAAACTCAATTAAACTCTCACAAGAGATGTGATTTTTCTTTGTAGAAACACTTAAGAAGATAGCAAGTGAAATCTGTAATTGAATAGTGCCAAAAATCTAAAGCAAAAATCTTTTTATAGCCCAAAAAAAAACTAGCCGTTATAGTTCAAAATCACAAATCAACAGTATTGACAGACATCTGAAGGTCATCGGGGTAGATGTCTGTTTCTTTATAAAAATCAACACAATAGCTATATAACGACTATATTTTTGAAAACATTAAAGCAGCAGACGTCTGTCCATTTTACCTTCAGACGTCTGTACTTGTCATCGGAAGAGGACTGAAGAATAAAAGCAATTTCAACCCGAGACTTTTGGTTTTGAAAAAAACTCTTAACAGACGTCTGAAGTTCAAATATGGCAGACATCTGAACAAGAAAAGTTTTGGCTAAAATATAATATCAGACGCCTGCTTTGATGATCTGCATACGTCTGGGTTTCAAAGCAAAAACACAGAGCGCAAGGCAAAGCTTGACAGACGTCTGAAGTTCAAATAGCAGACATCTGAAGTTAAAAATACCATTTGAGTCACTTCATCAGATGTTTGGTCTATTGACCTTTAGATATCTGTCTCATCTTAATTTTGAAAAACACATTTGATATATCTGATATCATCGGGCTAGATGTGTGTTTCTTTATAAAAATCAACACGATAGCTATATAACGACTATATTTTTGAAAACATTAAAGCAGCAGACGTCTGTCCATTTTACCTTCAGACGTCTGTACTTGTCATCGGAAGAGGTATGAAGAACAAAAGCAATTTCAACTCGAGACTTTTGGTTTTGAAAAAACTCTTAACAGACGTCTGAAGTTCAAATATGACAGACGTCTGAACAAGAAAAGTTTTGGCTAAAATATAATATCAGACACCTGCACCGATGATCTGCATACGTCTGGGTTTCAAAGCAAAAATACAGAGCGTAAGGCAAAGCTCGACAGATGTCTGAAATTCAAATAGCAGACATCTAAAGTTAAAAAATACCATTTGAATCCCTTCATCAGACGTTTGGTCTATTGACCTTCAGACATTTGTCTCATCTTAATTTTGAAAAACACATCTGATATATCTGATATCAACAATGCACAGACGTCTGAATTTCAACGAGGCAGACGTCTGGCCAAGCATAAAAAGCCAAAGTTAGGGTTTTTATAAAAGTGAAAACTTTAAACTCGAAAACCCAATGATTGTAAAACTTTTGTGTTATCGTGTATGAATGCTCAAGAGCTCTAATTGTTAATAACCATATTAAATAGAGTACTTACATAGAATCTTATGTTGATGTCGTATTTCTTTGAAATCTTGAATCTCCGACACATCGACACGAGCTCTTGAAACTTGGCGCTTGATCTTCAAATGGATTACCCTTGATCTTCGCTGCCACTCACAAACGTCATGAAGTCTTGACTTTGATCTTCAACTTGAACTTCTCGGGCTTCGACGCTTCAATACTTGGAATTTGGTTTCTTAGCTTTATGGCTATTCGTAGCTTGAACTCTTGAATTTCTTGACCCTTGACTACTTAGCATCAAGAAGCTTGAATATGTAAATTGTGAAGCTCTCATCCATATCCTCCAACCTCCATTAGATATTTCGTTTATGTTCAATCTCCTCCATTGTAACAACCCTAAACTTTCTGTACATTTTTTTCAAAAATACAGAACGGGATACTTAAGCCTGAGCACAAGTTATAAATTTGATTTTCTTTTGAACAGCAAGAAGGAGCTTGTAGCTCATTGGTAAGACCTTGCACTGCTGAACCAAAGCACCATAGTTCAAATCCTATCAGCAACATAGTCTTTTGATTTAAAATTCTTTTAATCTTTTAGAAGCCCAAAAGTCTACAAGTGCACAACCCGTAAAACCAAGAGTCACAGCCTAAACAAACATGTGCACGAGACTAGACCAAGCGTCAGGGACACGTGGCACCAATACGAGCCCCCACTTCATGAATCGAGCCGGAGAGATTGTGACTCGGGCCGGCGCCGCCGGTTCAATTCGGACTAAACCCTATTTTTTTTAAACCCTAGCGATTCTTGGACTCCCCCCATAACCCCAATATTGTTTATTCTCTGCACATTTACAGAGAATAATAAAATCCTTTTAAATCCCATTTTAATGCAAATTTAAATGCATATTTATCACACCCTAACCCTAATTTTCTCTATAAATACCCACTCTATTTTTACACCCCTTAACACTGAAATTTCCTACAAAAACTCTACAAAAATTTCCAAGTTCTTTTTGTGTACAAGTGGAGTTAGCGAAGGGCGAAGCTCCGACAAACTTCCGAAAAGATTCCGGCGACGAAACGACGACCCGACGCCTTCCGTAGTTCTCTCTCTCTCCCCTATAGTTCTAAAGCCAGTAAGTCCCTACTTCTCCTTCTTTTCTCTATTCTAAAAACAATCAAAAATAAAACCCGATTGAAGCGGAGTTAATCCAACATCCGATTCGTTTTTTCCTTAAAAAGTTCTATTTTTCTTAAACACAATAATACCAAACTCTTATGTCATGACCATTAAATATTAACGAAGACAATAGAACAAATTTGACATCGAAATAATAACTATAGCAAGTTTTATTTCACTTTTTACATTAAAATAGCTTTATGTTTCATATCGACATGTTTATACCTTTTAACCATAATACCTTAGAAAACTCATGAGGTAATGACCTACCTCCTCATAAAACACATATTTAATATAGCACGATGGAATTTAGGAATATAGATTTGGAAAAATACGACTTTACATATAACTATCTTCAACTTATAAATCTTTTCTATAATAAGTGTATTTAACAAATCTTTGCGATTGTGCCTCTACAACCCATTTTGGGGAACCCATTCAGCATGGTGCGGATTATCGCACATCCCCGGACCTAGTAGAGTGAGATGCAGACCTCCGCAAGGAGCATACGATCTCGAAAGATTTTTTATTTCTATTATAAATTAAACTTATATTTTTAATAAATAAACATATATGTAATTAATATCAAAATATCTATTTTTTAATATTTATAATATTCCACATTTTCAAAATTCAAAAAAATATTCCATTTACAAGAAAATACTATACAATTCTAATATTTCAAATAAATATCCTATATTTTAAAACTAGGTCATATTCACTAGAAATTTCATATTGAATAAAAGAAACATCTATGAAAACTCTAAAAATGATAATAAAATACTTGAGGTGTATTTTGAAAATATAACAAAACTATTTTACGTAAAACCTCCTCAAGTTATACTAAATTACAATAAGGACCCTAGTAAACATAGGTTTATACGGGACCAGTCTCTTCAGCCTCAGGGAGCCGGAGATATGAGTGCTTGCCTATTTAAGGTAGGCAACTTAACAAACGGTGTTATCAACACGGTAATTGTCTTTGAAAAAGACACAAATCCTACCGTCCATGTGCAGCAGTTGCTGATGGCACCAAAACATAATTTAGGACTTCAATTTCTTTTCTAATTTTTTGATTCAGACCGGGTCTCAATATAATCAATCTGACTTGAATATGATTCAAGTATCAAACTACAATACAACATGGATCTATGAATCCGTCTTTTCAATCTAATCAATCTATATTGACTGACCCGAACCATGGATATATTCCATTTACATGATCATCCATTATATCCGTTCCATTACTGATATCATGGTTTTGGCAAGTCATACGTCTATATTCAATATACAATTCAAACAATACAAACAATACAATCAAGACATTGCGGAGTTTATAAGTGGTAGACTGGTACGGAACATGTTAAAGGCGGCACGAGGTGGTCACTTAAGACGTAATTACATCCATGTCGTTGTTCCGTGGTATTATCGATGGATTCTTGTACTACGGGTTACCAAAGTCTCCGATGTAAGTGGGACTCCTCTCGTATACACTGGCATTTTCTGTACCAAGCTAAAAACAACCGTGCTAACAATATAATTAACACTATAAAACTATACTCTCTCTGTCTATTCTACTTCTCTCTCATCTTTGGGATTTACTGAGCGATTGTTTGCTGACGACATTCCTATTTCTCTTCTTCTTTAGAATGTTGTCAGAAGGACCTGGCATTGAGGAGTACAAGAACAGTTAGGAACATTTGGAGCAGGACCCTGAACAGTACACCGAAAACCCAGAGCTGTAGCCACTTGTACTTATTCCGTTTTCATTTCTTTTATGTCATTGTTTAGGCATTGCTTTCATTCAATGTATTTTCATTTCAGTTGTATTGTAAGAAGAATATTTATTAAATAAAGTTGCTGTTCAATTACATCTTATTTCTTGTGTACATTTTACTTATATTGCTTAGATACGCTTAGCGTGTTTACTTCAGAGTAAATACGTAGCGGCCTCGTCGCGTCCTCTGCCCGTATACTGGGAAGCGGGGTATGACAGGATTTGTTGGTGGCCTATGCAGTTCAGTTCTGCATGGACAACCTAAGCAATATAACACAAGAACCAGCAACTGAAAACATTCTTTACAATTCATATTCCTTGAATCTTATAATTCATATACTTTGAATCTATCCTAACCCAAATTTTTCTTTCAAGGTTATGGATTCTCCAAACAACACCATCACGAATGCCAACAACATTCCCCCACCACTACCACTCACACCTACCGTCGTTGCTCCGATCAACGAGCAGACAGTTCTTCTTGAGGCAATCCGCAGCCTCCTGGAAGAACAGCAGCAACAGACTGCTATCCTGATGAACCGACCAGAGGCAGAAGCATCTGGGGTGAAGCAATTCAGGGACTTGCACCCCAAGCAGTTCGCAGGAAAAGAGAGCCCTCTAGAGCCTGAGGAATGGGCTCAAAGCATTGAGAATGACCTGGCAGCGGCACAAGTGATAGAGATAGCTTGGGTTCGTGTTGTGAAGTTGCAGCTCACGGACAATGCACGGGTTTGGTGGAAAGAGGAAGAAAGCCGTCTTGGTCAACCCATCGAATGCAATACTTTCCGTGATATGTTCGACCCAAAGTACTTCTCTAAGACTGCCCGCTTTGATATGGAGCAGCAGTTCATCCATTTGCAACAAGGTTCAATGTGGACCAAATCAGTAGATGAGTATGATGCTGAGTTTACCATGATCAGCAGGTAAGATATGTCTTAATATTCGATTTTATATCACATACTACACAGCTAACACAAGACCGTAATATGTTAGCGGCCCATCTCATACCGACGGATGAGATCAGAGCCCGACAATTCCAACAAGGGTTAGATCCGGAGATCTAGGCTGCCTTAGCCACAGGAGGCTTTCCGACCCATGAATCGGCTCTGAAAGCTTCCCGCTGTTATGAGGCAGTGGTAAAGATGAGAGGCAGATCTCAATCTGCTGGAGTTAAGCGCCCTGCCAACCAGATGGCAGGAGGAGCCTCTTCAAGGCTAATTGTTGAACCGAGGAGACCGGAAGTAACCGATAATCAGTCGAGTCCCGATTTTTGCTTTTATTGCAAGAGGGAAGGACACTTGTGGAAGGACTGTAGGCGTGCAAAAGGCTTGTGCTTAGTTTGTGGCGCATCCAATCACGAAATTGGAAACTGTCCTTATAGACGCAACCCAGCTCACACACCCACCAACTACCCACAGCGGCCAGCTATCCAGGTTCCTGCACCTCGTCTAGCACTCCCAGCTCCACCTCCCGCACAACCTAATCGCCAATTCCATCAGGCTCTGAGGAACATGCCTCGAGGGAAGAGAAACAACCCCCAAGGACAGAGGAATTTGCCCCCAGCTAGGAGGAATGAACCACGGCGTCAGGCTTTCCATTTAGCGGCCAAAGAAGCAGAGGCCGTAGACCAAAGTAACCCTGATAATTTCCTCAACTCTTTTCAAATCTTTCGTTCTTTCACATATTTTTCATACACTACCAATAGTTCTATCACCAAACATTCCTTGAATCCGTTACACTTTCCTTTTACAAATTTCGAGGATGAATTTTTTTTAAGGAGGGTAGAATGTAACAACGCTAAACTTTCTGTATATTTTTTTTCAAAAATACAGAAAAGGTTACTTAAGCCTGAGCACAAGTTATAAATTTGATTTGCTTTTGAACAGCAAGAAAGAGCTTGTATCTCATTGGTAAGACCTTGCACTGCTAAACCAAAGCACCGGAGTTCAAATCCCATTAGCCACACATTTTTTTTATTTAAAATTCTTTCAATCTTTTAGAAGCCCAAGAGTCTACACGTGCACAACCCATCAAACCAAGAGTCATAGCCTAAACAAACATGTGCATGAGGCTAGACCAAGCGTCGGGGGCACGTGGCACCAATACGAGCCCCCACCTCATGAATCGGGTCGGCGAGATTGTGGCTCGGGCCGGCGCCGCCGGTTCATCTTGGACCAAACCCTATTTTTTTAAAACCCTAGCGACTCTTGGACTCCCCCATAACCCCAGTATTGTTTATTCTCTGCACATTTGCACGATGGAATTTCGAACCCTACATTGTGTTTCCCTAATTTCGAACCCAGATTTAAGGTAGTTCCCTAATTTCAAACCGAGA
Organism: Agapanthus africanus; assembly: GCA_030015575.1. NCBI lineage: Eukaryota > Viridiplantae > Streptophyta > Magnoliopsida > Asparagales > Amaryllidaceae > Agapanthus > Agapanthus africanus. The sequence goes on along the minus strand of CM057338.1, from coordinate 939,992,020 downwards.
TCCAGGGCATTTCCTAAATTTCGAATCTTAAATCACACTTTCTTACGGATTTACTTTGTATTTTGAGAATTTATACATGAATTAAGTTTTTAAAATATTGTTTGAAGTAAATTACATGGAATTTCATGTTAATCCATATCAATGTTTGGTTTTGTTTCATCGTTGGAAAGAAAAAAATTTGCAGAAAAATTTCTAAGTAATCTTCAAAACTGACTGATTTTGAATAGAATCCCTGGATGAAAACTTTTCAGAAAAAATTTCAACTTTATACAAACAATAGATCATCACAAGATTACACTGTCTAAACCATTTTCAAATTAAAAAAGCTTACAAATTTACATATACACTCCATACATCAATTCGGTGTTATACTAGACCCGTAAAACACTCGTTGCCACATAGTTTTTGGTGTTTGAATTGAATACAGCTCTGGGATTGGGGGAAAAGCGTGTTCCGACAAGTGATGATGAGACCGGACATTGCAAGTAATAGTTTTTGGTGTTGGATTAAAACACTCGTTATCTTTCACTCTTTAGTAACCACTTAGAATATTTATTGCAAGTGTATTCTCTTCTATCTTCTCTAATTCTTCCATAAATAGACTATTAAGTAGACATCAAAAACCTAAAAATTTTTATCAAGTTTTCTTCACTTGTATTACGCTGTTACACAAGCTGTCTTCATTACTATTTATAAGAGGTTCCAAGCATTGGATTTTTCTTCTATCAACAATTACAACCTTTATATTTAATGATTTTTTCTCACTTTTTGACTAAGTGCGGTGTCACACCTTAAGTATTGGCTATCAACTCTATCCAATCTTTGCATGTGAGGGTCCTTAAAGTGATGATGAGACTGGGCATAAGGTTTCACATGCATAATAATTTGCTAGTAGTTTTTTTTTTTAATAAAATAACCCTAATCTATACAATACGTGTTAAAGAAATTCTGTATTTTGTAGATATGAACTTCATATGGAAATATTTATTATAGCCATTTATTTTTGATAGATTTATGATGAAATGGTAACCATAATTTATCATCATCATGGTGCATTTGTGTTAGTTATATGTATGCCCTAGAGGCCATTACTGTACATGAGATGTATATTTTAGTGGATGCTTGGACATATATAGGGAGGACTTTCTTGCTCGACATGATAGTATGCTATCTGGTTACTCTTTATCTTAACATGTACACTGATTATCTTTCTGTTACATGTTGGTAAAGCTCTTAAGATGTGTACTTGACTACCTGGATTATTATGCGGATCATACTAGTGGGACAAAGGTAGTCGGTAAGTACATCCTTTAATGTCCCTAGTCGTGGGTATATCGAGACGGGGTATCGATATACAAGAGTAGACTAGCGTATAGTTTCTCGACCCATACAGATGGGCGATGGATGATCCCATATCCATTGATGTTTGACATCAGAGATGATATACGGGTGCTCAGTGGAGACTGGGTATACTGGACGGACCCACCGAGAACTCCTAGATGGTATTATACCTCACGTCAGATGGTAGTTCTCTGGTGACACTGGTACAGATTAGTCTGTCGACCCGAGATCGTCATAGAGTCTTGTGTGATTCCCACTGTGCTTTGATTTCCACCTTACCACGTTCAAGAGAACGTGCAAAATGGTGGTTTTTGGGTATAGTCCCGAGTCACATGAAGGCAATGAGCGATAGGAGGGGATTCGTCTCTCCCGGTATTGGGGGTTGATGTTGCGATATGCTCGATTGGCTATAATAGGAAGTCCCTGGCCAGGGCTGTTATGAGATTTACTGGTAAGTGATATCAGTAGTTTTTCGACCCGTTATGAGCCTCATATCGGCAGGACTTGTCAAGCTATTGGGGTCTGACGTTTACCACCCCAGGCAAGATATGCGACATAACAGACGAAGAGACCGGACTGTACGGTAGTGTTACTGATTGGATTCGAAGGAGTATAAGAAGGCTTCCTTGTTGATCTTCTGATCGCTCAATACCCGGGTGACCGTTATGTTTGGCAGACCACTTGCGGCTTGTGGGTGTTTGATATGATCATCATCTACCGCCGGCGTATTGACGAGTCTTTAGAGTCCTACACAGAGATTTTCTGGTTCATACGAAATGAAGTAGGAGCACATATGCGATATGTGCGGGACCGAGATTAATGCGCATATGTGATACCGCATTCTATTTTCGCGATTTGTGACATCGGTCGGTTATATGTGATATAGCCGGATTATTGGATCAAGCGTTGATTCGATAAGTTATTGTATTTGATATTAGTCGATTATATATGATATAGCCGGATTATTAAATCAAGTGTTGATTTAATAATTTAATATATACTTATATATGTGATATATTAATTTACATTAACTAATATTAGCTCACTTAAACATTTCTTTTTCTCACTTATGTACACTTAGTATGTATGTGATATATATTAATGTACAACTTTTGTGTCATGATAGATGCCACATGTGACATGGGTGTATGAGACTTACACCATGCTTATAATAATGGAATGGGTTTATATTTATTTAAATAAATCAAAATTAGTGTTAATTAGTCACATGCTTGGAAGCTTGGAGAAGCTTGTAGCATCTTTGACTAAGTCCACTCATTTTGTTTTACTTGTAGATATTTATTAACCTAACCATTATTATTAGCCATGGTTTAATCTCTACATGGGTTAGTGTACGACACTAACTCACCCATGGTTGTTATTCTCACCTCATTAGTTCATTCTCATCTCTTCTCTTCATCATCTTCGTCCTTGAGAAAAAGCTTTCTAGCTTTTGGAAAAGTGAGAAAATATTGTGAGAAAAATAAATCTAAAGTGAACTCATTTCCTACTTCATCATCCTCTACTACTTGCCATTCAGTTTAGGATGTTCGCTTCACTAATTTCACCATTAGTGAAGAAGTAGCATGAGCTTGAGTCTATTCGACGTAGATCATCTTCGGCCTCGAAGACTTTGAGAAAGCTTGTTCGTTTCTCCGGGAGAACACTTTCTAGAGTTCGGGTGTTCATGACTTGCAGCGAAGGGACTACTATACGGAGCATTAGAAGTGAAGGACCGGTCTACAAAGGTTGTATTTCTCATTCACTTAGTGTAATGTTTGATTACATGGTTGATTAACTCCTAATTTTCTAATTAGATCCTTGGCATGGGTTGCATAGCTCTCTAGGTTTTTTAAAATTGTATACTTGATGCCCCAAAAATCCTAGTTAGGATGCTATGGAAACCATCAATTTGATCCAAGTGATTGTGTATACAAAGGAGTCACTATAGATAATGTTGCTATTGATGTGGATAAGTTAAGCTTCTCTGAGATTGTTAAGCATATTGATGTTCTTGGTTATAAGAAAGGTACTTATAGTATTGTGTGGTATGCAAAATGTCATCGATTGTATGAGCTCAAAGAGGGCATGGAATTGAGATTAATGATGGAAGTATTAGGTGTTCTTGGCTATATGCATCTATATTTTGTACATAAATTGCTTGAGGTCATATAAGTGAAGAAGATATGTTGAATACAAACCATGCACTTAGAAAGGATTCTCTCCTGAGTAGCAATCTAGGGTTATCGATCTATATTTTGTGCAATTTCAAGGGTATGATCGTCTTTTTTCATACATCGAGACGACGTCTAGGGTTTCAAGTTCCAGAGCCTATATAAAGGACTAAGAAGCAATCTAGGGTTATCGATCAATCTAGGGTTTTTAGTTCTTTTAGTATTTTTAGCCAATCAAATTCTGTAATGCAAATTTTCAATAAAAGGTAGTTTCTCTTTTAATTTTGCCTCATTACTTTCCGTATTACTTTTTGCATTTATTTTCCATATTTTTTTTGTTTTTCTTATGGTTTCCTTGTTCTTCTACCTTTCTTCTTTTACTTCGTTTTTCCCAATGAGCGGGTAAATTCTCGCTTGTTAGGGTTTGTAGGAAAGGGTGGTATAATGGATGAAAAAAATTCATTATCTTCTTCTTATGTTTTAATTTTTATAAACTTTAACAAAGGGAGTCTTAACCCTCTTATTCGGGTGTGCAACCAATTTATGATAGCTGTGATATCAATTTGAGATTTGTTAATATTTGATTTGTTGAGGTCTTGAGATCAATAGGGATCAATAGAAGAAGAAGGGTCAGTAGAGCGAATCTCTAATCCCTCCAAATACCCTAATCCATATTTATCGCTATTTCTCTAGTATTAAATAATTAAAAGATAAAAAATATTTTTAAAACTCCATTCTTTAACTACTCAATCCGAAAAACCCTACAAGTCCTTCTCTTATAAAGTTTTCAATTCTCTTTAGTATAAAACGATAAAAATCCAACATTTTTCTATTAACTCGTCTAAAACAAGAAAAATAGTTTACCATTTCCCTGTGGACGACCTGTTTTCACTATCGGCTAGCAATTTGCGACACCATTATTGATCGCGGTAACTAGGAAACACAAAGACTCAATTTTTAACATCAATCATGCACTTTCAGTAGAAGGGTATGCACCAATGCTTATGTCGACGTCACCTTAATCCACTCAGTTTCCCTCAACTTACTAAAGAGCTTACTAAAGACTCTATTTTTAATTTCCTTATATGGAAAGAGGTCTGAGATCGAGATCCTTATCACTAATAAGATTTTGATACACCAACATGATGAAAACATGTGATCGAATCAAAGGAAGCAGGGAACCTCAATGTGATTTTAGTAACCATAAAATAATGTTCATATATTTTAGGATTCTTTGTTTCTTCCGATCTCTCAAGTATGTCAAAGAGAGAAAAATATTTTCTTATTCACCTCTTCTTGTTCACATGTTTTATAGAAAAAAGAATAGCATTTGATACATATAATAAATGAAAAACATTATGATATTGAAAAAGATTAATAAGAAAATTTTTAGGATGAAACCTTCAAAGAGCATGAAGTTTGATAAAAAAAAATTTGTGGCCTTTCTCGAACTTATGGCCTTCACATCATAATTTTCATGTTTACGGACTCCTCCACCCTTTTGGTATGAGTTTTGATGTTATCACAAAAATAAACACATCTTTTGGTAAGATCATCGTTCTCCACTAAAATAAACATGTAGAAAGGTGAGAATGTAATATAATCACCGGTTGTCATCTGCAGGGTATATGTAATATAATCACCGGTTGTCATCTGCAGGGTATATGTAATATAATCACCTCATTCAGAAAGAGAAAGGTAAGAATAAAAGAAACATGTATCACACATGATGATTTATGTACATACATCACGCATGATGATTAATGTACATACATCTAGTAATTTCTACTTTCAAATAGGGAAAGTAAGGGCGAGTATGGTGGCTTTCACATTCATTTTCGCATTTTGATTCAACATCCAGCAAAAACACGGCCATCGGTCAATTGTGATCTTTTTTTTAAAGGTTCGAGTGGAGAAAGCTTGTCCTTTTTACCGTTCCTAGCAAAGCTTGTGTCTCGGAACACCCTTCTTTCTCGTACATGTATCTTTCTGTCCTATTGAAACTGATCTTCTTTATATTCAAATCTATATCCAGGTATCCCAAAGTCCCTTCCACTATATCGAAACTCCGAAGTTATGATGAGAGTTGAGTGAACACATTTTTTATTCTAATAACCATGAGTGAAGGACTAGTACGGTATGTTTTTGATGAAATGCTTCACTCTTGTTATTTAAATAGGCAAAATTTTATATAAATAGCTTAAACTTCCGGCATGTTTATGATGAAATTAATACTTCCCTTTTTGTTTAGCTACATATAAACTTTCAAATAAATCTGTATTTAATATGTGTCCTATAGAAATAGAACCCAGATTGCAATGATATGATTTATTTTTAATTTAAATAAATCCACATTTAATACGCGCCCTATAGAAATCGAACCCGGATTGCTATAATACCAAGTGAAGCGTCACTTTCACTGCACCACAACTCCGCTATTGCTCTGATCCCAATAGGTTTTTCTTAAAATTCTATGACCTTTTTAATGTTTTATAGATAAATACCGTTGGATTTGTATTAAAATATGATGAACTTTTGCTATTTTCAAATAAATACCATGAATTTCGTCCATAAAAATACCATAAATTTCCAACGTTTTCCGGATAAATACCATGGGTTTTGTCCATTACAAATAAATATCGTTTAACTTTCAACGTTTTTCGGATAAATATCATGGACTTTTTCCGTTACAAAAAAATAACGTCAACTTTTGCTTTTTTCAGATAAATGTCATGGATTTACTCTGTTTACAAATAAGTAACACAAACTTTCAGTATTTTATAAGTTAATAGCACTAGATATTCATTAAAATACGATGAACTTTCCCATTTTTACTCTGTTTTCAAATAAATATCATGAACATTGTTCGTTACAAAAAAATACCATAAACTTTCAATATTTTTCAGATAAATATCATGGACTTTGTCTTCTACAAAAAATATCAATAAATTTCAATATTTCTTAGATAAGTACCATGGCTTTGTCCGTTACAAATAAATAACATTAAATTTCAATTCTCTTAAATAAATTTCAACGTTTTTTGGATAAATATCATGGATTTTGTTTTTTTACAAATAAATACCATGGATTTCCACCGCCTTTCAGATAAATGTAATTTTCACAGATTATACCAAAACCCACAGCATCACGCAGGGTTTACCGCTCGTATATCGTATAGAAAGTTGAATACCAAAGTGAAAATTTCACGCTTTCCTAATTTGCCCCTTGATTTTGGCTATTCCCTTTTGCTTCAAATTTGGACTATATTGGTATTTTGGAGAATATGGTTTGATGGTGTGGGCAAACATATAAATTTCCATGGGCAAACCTTTTGGATGCCCATTTTACCCATCAAGTATTGTGATGCAAGCAAATATGTAAATTTAGGTGTTTACAAAAAATGACATAATAAATGTAGCTACGTAAATTTAGCTACGGGCATAGCTTAATAAATACCATAATTGTGGGTTTTAAAATTTTTGCAAATAAATACCATTTCTTTTATCATAAAATGAATTGGAAGCTACAAAAATATAAAAAGTAAAATAAAAATAAAAGAACCTACAATTTTGTCTATTTTTGAGTTTAAGAAAGTTTTTGGTATTTAGTTTATATGATATTTATCTACAAAATACTAGTAATCGGATTTTTTTTAACAAAATCATCATTTTGGTAAGTTAAAAAAGAAAACACAATTTAAGATTTTTTTTGGCAATTCCTTTTATGAAATCCGTGAAGATGAATGTAATTATGAATTTTTTGGTGATTTTTTTGATTATAATTATGATTTTATTTGGTAATTTCTTATTGTAATAAATACCATATACTTCATCCGCTATAAATAAATACCACAAACTTTTGACTTTTTTCAGATGAACACCATGGAATTTGTCCACTACAGATAAATATCATGACTTTCGAAGTTTTCAAATAAATACCATGGATTTTGTTATTACAGATAAATGAAATTTCAATATTTTCTTAGATTACCATAACTTTGTTTTATTGCAGATAAGTATCATATAACCCTATGGATAATCCGTAAATCCCACACATCGCCTGGGGTTTTACCCTAGTTAAAATAAAATAGAAAATATTATAGCTGAGGCTCAAAATGATAAAATGCACCTAATATGAAAATACTGTATTTTTCGAGAGTTGGTGTTGAAATCTTGTTAGATGCTAGAAGGAAGATACATGTCGTCCAAAATTGCAAAAAATGCTAATGAAAATGTGTATTACTTTTTAAAAGATAGCAAATATTGTAATAAATATACCAAATATGAAAATGTTACATTTTATATTAAAAAAATAGATGTATAAGTCTCATTAGATGCTAGAAGGTAGAAATACACCGGTTCATAATTTGATACATTAACGGTTGTGATCTTAATCATGAGAAATTTTATTGTGATGACTACTGCATAACTAGTGAGCTGATGGCTAGTTATGCTGTAACCAATGAAAATTAGCCACATGGCTTAATTCATAAAAACCGGAAAAAACTATTTAATACTCATATGCTCCTCTTTTTCAGAATTACTAATTAACCCTTATCTTTTTTCTTTTCTTTTCACCCTAAAAAGCTTTATAGTCATGGCATGGTCTCCACCACCAGCAACTTCTCTTTCATCTTTCTATTATGAGTTCAACCTCCTCTCCCAACATCCCCACCACCTCATTCTCTCCATGGTTCTCATTATTATCTTCAGAACCAATTAAATTGAAGAGGTAACTTTGGAAAAAATTCTCATAGATTTATCAAAAGGTCTAAATGCACAATTTCTATCCATAATATCAAAATGTTTTTTTTTGTTTGATTTATGGTATGGGAAAACTTTAGTGTTTTTGTTTCAATATATGGGGTAAATTCTTTACTTGAATCTCTCCAATTCCCTAAATATTGAGTCTTTATTCAATTAAATTTTGATAAGAAAAATTTTAAATTATATTTATTGCGATGATCATGAATTCATAGATGACCTAATTTTGAATTTAAACATTGAAGAACTATTTTGCACTCCAGCTTTTTGTTTGTGTATTGTGGTTTCAACTTTGAAAATAATGAAAGCATGGCATATAAAAATTTAGTATTAAACTGAGTTTTAATATTCAAATTTTGAAGAAAATGTTCAAAATAGGTTACTGCCATGGATTTGTTGATGTAGCAAAAAAAAAGTTTAAATCAATTCATAGTGTTGTGTCCAGTCCGCTCTATCTATATTAGCCTTCACTTGTATTTTTTTCTCCATAATACTAAATTCTCCAACATTCTTGTTCTTCGCTGAAAGACGCTGTTCATATCAGATTTTTGCATTTTCATACCGCCCAATTTTTATCACATTGCATATCGGTAGATACTCTTGAGCAGTGTTTGCTAGTCAATTGCAGGATACAGATTCTCGGTTCTAAAACGGTGGAATTCATGGAAAACACGACAAAATCCGGGTTCCTGCCAACCACAGATAAAACACGGTCTCCGCTCTTCATCCGTATGTTGCCAGATACCAGTTTAGGAAGACAAAATGGCAAATCGATTGTCACCTTCATGCACAAGGCTCAATGGCAACAAGAAGTTCCAAGAAATCTATGCGGAGCTCAAGAAAATCTTGACAAAAGTCCACCTTTCCCTCAACAGAAATTCTGGAAGAAATATGGAAGTATTTTCAGAAAATACATGTACCAGACAACAGGGGACAGCAGATCAGGGCAGTACAAGAAGCACCATACCCTGACTCCACCGTAGGGCCGCGGATCCGCGGCCAATAGGGGGTATAGGCGGCGTATCCGCGGCCATACAGTGGAGTCAGGGCATGGGCTTTGGGGGGTATTTGGGTCTTTTCATGTGTATTCTGATGGTTGCCCTAGATTTCCATTCTACAGCCTATAAATAGACCAGAACTTTGAGAAGGAAAGGGTCCATTCTTGTATTTTCATTTTGCTAAGTTTAGTGTGTTTCTTCTTCCTCTTCTCACCTCTTCTCCATTGAAACTTGTAGTGAGCTTATAAGTGAAGAGTGATGAATAAAGAAGAACCATTTATTATCATGCTTGTCTCTTTATCTTGTTAATTGTTGTAATTTTAATTTGTTAAGTAGTTGTTATTTTCTTGTTGTTTCTTTCTTCTCTCTTTTTCTTTATCCTTAATACGACAATGATCCTCGCCAAGGTGAGGTCGCAAATAGCTAGTCGTATTCTTCCAATCTCCTTCTTTCTACCTTCCTCCTTTGTTTTGTTTTATTTTTCCGTATCATGATGTGTGAGTAGTTCATACTTGTTAGGGTAGGATAAGGGAAGTTTGAGAGAAGGAAATCTCTCTCACTCTTTCCTTGTCCAACAGCTTAAATCGACTCCCGTTAATTGAACCACAATCCGCTCCTTACGGCACCCTATCCTACATGATAGCGGTGATTCCGTAGTGAGACCGGTTGTGGTTGAATTAACCGGAGGTTATGGCTAAGAGCCAAGAACGGACGGACAAGCACCAAAAGGAAGGACTTATGCGTTGGAAAGCCTAGCTCATACTCGCAAGTTCCTTCCTAGTCGTGCTAATCCCCGTTGTTGCCGATTACCGTAACACCGATATTAAGAGGGGCAACGAAAGATGTGGAGACTCCTAACTCAAACTAACCTAATCCTAACCCTAACAAGCTCTCTTTAAAACATCAACTTAACACTTAGATAATCACAAACAACTCTGAACTCTCGGACTTAACTCGTTAAAACACATAGAAAAACACTCCCATCTCCCTGCGGACGACCCGTACTCAACCGGCTAGCTACAAGCGAAACCGTCTTGATTGCGGTATTAAACTAAAACTTGAACACGCACATACTCTATCAATCAAATGGCGCCGTTGCCGGGGAGACGGTAGTTTATTTCCTTGTGTAATTTCGGGTTAATTTGTAAGTATAAATATAACCAAAAAACAAAAAAAATATATACTTTGTAAAAAACCATCTTGTTGTTTTTTGATTAGCTTTTTGTGCAAGTGTGCAGGAAAATACGAAGTTCAAGATCGACGCCAAAGACATCGGATAATACGGAGTTCAAGTACAGTGCCAAAGACGTGGGAAGATAGACCCACATTTCGCGGCTACACCGCGACGGACAAAAACGAAGCATCCGGTCTACTGTAAAAATCTGGAGCAGATACAGTGAGCAAATCAGAATTCCACACATCCAGACAAGCAGAGGACACCAAACAGAGCCCACACCAGAAAAATGAAGCATCAACTCCTCTTTTCCGCCGAGGAACCGCGGCATTAGGGCTCTTTTGCCGCGGAACCGCGGCCACTTGGTGGGGTCAGTGTGCCATCTTCTCTGTAAGTGTTCCTCTCCTCTCTCCCACTCCTCTGAACTCCACTGAACTGTGTTTTCTGCAGATTTCTTTGCGCAAACTCTTCTCCCCCTTCCAATAAACTGTTCTTGTGCAGGATTCTTTGCGCCGCAAATAAAAAAAAAATTGTTTGCAGTTGATTTGTTACCGCTTTGGATTCTTTAATACGGACTTAAGGGGCTTGAAACCAATCCAGATTGGGTGGGGATTTCATCACCCTTCCCAGGACCCCAAAAATCACTAAAGCATATGCATTGTCCATTGTAAATTAAAAAATACTAGACTTCAGCCCTAAGGACTTCGCGCTCATTAGGAGAAGATAAACCGTGTTTAGAACCTCGCTTAAAGGTATATTGTTTACGGGGTGTCTAGGAAAGTGTTAAAGGCGCAACCGCCGAAAGAGAAAGGGTTATTTAATTAAGGAACTTCGCGAAAGCGTTGGACAACCTCCCCTTATCTCTGCACTTACCTGGCCTCGTGATCAGTGTATTTTTAAGCCCGTTTCTCGACACTGTTTAACTTCGACAATCAAGTTCAGGAGCAGGTCTAGTAGACCTAGGTTACCCTAGATCTAGGTGTGATTGTGCATATCTTGTTTGTGATTGCTTAAGCCGTATATCCGTACATATTTCTGTAAAAATCTTTCTAAAAAAAAAAAGAAAAAAAAATCAAAAACTTTTATAAAAACTTGCCCTTTGTCGCCTTTCTCCATTGACGTTTTCTTACCCTCACCTTCTCCGCTTTGACTATACTAAACTCGTTTAGTGTATGTCCGCTTGGACTCGGGACACTAGCGCCCGTCTAGTCCGCGTTACGTTAGTCGCTACCGACTACGCGATCGACTCCGAAGTCGATACTCCATCCACTCCTCTTTCACCCCTTCCTTTGCCGGCCAACTCCGACGTTGACCGGAATTCTGTTCATACATCTTCACCTTCACCTTCACCAATCTCTTCTTCCGCGATGTCAGGATTTAATCCGAACATCTCTTTGACCACCCCTGGATTGGCTCCACCTCCTACGGAGACCAATATCCCACCACCACCACCTGTTGTAGCGCCGCAGCGAATCGCGCTCCAGGATCGTTTCTATCCCACCCGTTCTGCACTTCCCACCTGCCTTTCTCTTCCTCCGGCCAATGGGGACAACTTTGAAATTAAGCCCCACTTCATCAACATGCTTCCACGTTTTCATGGGCTTGAATCTGAAGATGCCTATATCTTCATCAACAAATTTCAAAACGTCTGTGCCATGATGAAAACCACCCAGCTGTCGGACGATGCTATACGTCTACGGGTCATTCCGTTCACTCTATGCGATCTTGCTGAAAAATGGCTGTATAGCACCGCTTCCCACTCAATCACCAGCTGGGACGAGTTTGTTAAAGCGTTTCTTAAAAAATTCTATCCGAATCATAAAACCGTAAGAATTCGAAATGAAATCAACCAATTCTCCCAGCTTCCTTCTGAACCCTTCTGGAAGTGCTTTGACCGATACAAAGACCTTCTTGTTCAGTGTCCTCACCACGGTATAGAGAAATGGCAGCTCTGCCAAACCTTATACGAGGGCCTGAACCCAGAAACGAAGCAGTTGTTGGAAACCATCTGTCAGGGCCACTTCTTATCCAAATCTGACGAGGAAGCATGGCAGTTCTTTGACGACCTTGCGGAGCAAACGCTACAGTGGGAAAGCACCAGACCGACTTCTTCTTCTTCTACCTCCACTTCTACCGGTCAGTCTAGGGTAGGAATCCACCAACTTGACGTCTCTATTGCGATGAAAGCTGAAATGGCTGCTATAACAAGAAAGCTTGAAGCGATAGAAAGCAAATTCTCTGCTCCTGCTCCTGCCCCTGTTCTCCCCCTTCGTACCATCTGCGCTTGTTGTTCCGATCCTTCCCACTTGACCGAAGAGTGTCCTTACAATCCACCCTCGCAAGGACAGGATTAGGTTAATGCTGCCTTCCAGCAAAGACCGAGGAATGATCCATACTCTTCCACCTACAATCCCGGTTGGAGGAACCACCCCAATTTCGCCTGGAATCAGAATCAGAATCAATTCCAGGGCAACAATTTCCAAAGGGCCCCTCCGCCGCAACAACAAGCGCAACAACAAACTCAACATCAATATCAGCAGCCCTTCCAACCCCAACCTTTCCAAAATCCGACGAACAACTTTGCACCCAACAATTCTTTTCCACCAAACAACTTTGTTCCGTCAAACAACGATAAGGTTTCCTCGCTCGAGCGAAGTCTGGAGGCGTTCGTTAAACAGTCGACTCAATCCATCGCCAACATCCAGTCTTCCATTCAATCTTTAGTGCAACACACTGCCGTACACGGGCAAAGCATCAAGACCATCGAGGCCCAGATTGCACAGCTAAACGCGGCCTTAAGCGAGCGAGAAAAGGGAAAGCTCCCGTCCCAGCCACTTCCAAATCCCGGTCACCCACATAACGCACATGTTGCTCTTGAACAACAAAACCATAATGTGAGTGCCGTGACCACACTGAGATCGGGGAGGATGCTGCAAAACAACATTGGCACACGGATCAACGATGACACCCCGGCCGCTGCTTCTTCCTCTCCTTCTTCTTCTTCTTCTTCGTCTTCTGAGCCTATTCTCCGTTCTTCACAAGGCTCTCCTTCCTCTTCTTCTGCTCTGAACGGACCCACTTCTCACTCCACGAAAACACCTATTCTGGGATCTGTTCTAACTCCACAATCTCCTCCTCCAGCATTAGACTCAACCAATTTTCAAAATGTTCCATTTCCAAACCGGTTGAGGTCTAACAAACAAAATCCATAATTGGAGAAGATTCTGGAGTTATTCAAGCAAGTTAACATTAACATTCCTCTTTTAGATGCTGTCCAACAAGTCCCATCTTACGCGAAAATCTTAAAGGACTTGTGCACAAAAAAGAGGAAGTCTCAGGTACCCAAGAAAGTTTTCTTGGCTAGTGCTGTGAGTGATGCCCTTACCCAATCTTTACCACAAAAACGGAAGGACCCTGGCTGTCTTACGATTTCAATTACCATTGGGGATAAGAACATCAACCGCGCACTATTAGATCTTGGTGCCAGTGTTAACCTGCTTCCGTATTCAGTATACGAGCAATTAGGCGTCGGAGAGCTGAAACCCACGCACTGCACTCTCCAAATGGCCGACCGATCGATCACCCATCCTAGGGGTGAGCTAGAGGATGTGTTAATAAAAGTCGGGGACTTCATATTCCCCGTTGACTTCATTGTCTTAGATACACGCTCTCAACATGTCTTCAAGAGTTTGGATCGTTCTCTCCGACTGGCCATCAGTTTGAGGATGATAAGCTGTGCTAAACTTCAATCGAGTCCCCAAACTTTCCTGTAAGCTCCTCCAGAAGTGTGATAAGAACCGAGTGTCCCGATCGGACACAATACTCACCGGTACGCCATGCAATCTTACAATCTCCTGCATGTACCGTTCTGCTAAAGTCTCCGTTGATTGACCAACCCGGAAAGGAATAAAGTGAGCTGCCTTGGTCAACCGATCCACAATTACCCATACCGCATTGTTGCCTTTTGGACTCCGCGGTAAAGCCGTCACGAAATCCATAGTTATATGTTCCCACTTCCACTGAGGAATCGGAAGTGGTTGCAATAAACCAGCAACCCTTTGGTGTTCAGCCTTGACTTGCTGACATACCAAGCACTTAGCCACGAAGCGAGCAATCTCCCGTTTCATGCCTTCCCACCAGAAATGCTGTCGAATATCTCGGTACATCTTTGTACCTCCTGGATGTACAGAGTAAGCTAAACTGTGTGCCTCCTTCATAAGCTCTTCACGCACATCTCCCTTTGGCATACACACACGGCTACCATACCTCAACGAACCATCTTCGTGGACCAGTAAATCTGTTCGTAGTCCGGCTTCAACCTGCTCTCGAAACTTTTGCAGTCTAGGATCCTGCGATTGTGCCGCTTTAATCTTCTCAACTAAGGACGACCGTACTTGCAACTGCATCAACTGTCCCGTAGAATGTGGTAGCACAACCTCCAAGTCAAATCTTCGAAAATCCGCAATGATCTCCCTCTGCGTAGTCAATACCTGAATCGCTGGTAACCGACTAAGCACATCCGGCACGACGTTAACCTTTCCCGGATGGTACTTAAGATCAAGGTCGTAGTCGGCCATCAGCTCCAACCATCTACGTTGCCTCATGTTCAACTCCTTCTGAGTGAACACATACTTCAAACTCTTATGATCTGTAAAAACTTCGACTCTCTCAACCAAAAGGTAGTGTCTCCAAATCTTCAAAGCGAAGATCACAGCCGCAAGCTCCAAGTCATGAGTCGGATAATTCTTCTCATGGGTCTTTAATTGTCTCGATGCATACGCTACAACCTTCCCATTCTGCATCAAAAGACATCCCAATCCCTTTCCAGATGCGTCGCTGTGAATCACCAGTCCTCCGGAATTGTCTGGTACGGTCAGGATAGGGGCGGTTATCAACTTCTGCTTCAACGTCTTGAAAGCCAATGCACATTTATCCGTCCAAACAAAAGGTACTTCTTTGCGCGTAAGCTTGGTCAACGGTTCTGCTAAACGAGCGAAGTTCTCCACAAATCTCCTGTAGTATCCGGCCAAACCAAGGAAACTTCTTATCTCAGCCACATTTCTTGGAATACGCCAATCTCGAACTGCTGAAATCTTTTCGGGATCGACGGCGATTCCGTCGCCCGACACAACATGCCCCAGAAACTTCACTTCCTCCAGCCAAATTTCGCACTTACTCATCTTCGCATACAATTTCTCCTGTCTCAATGTCTGCAGTGCGATCTTCAAATGCTCAGCATGCTCCTCCGAACTCTTCAAGTAAACCAGAATATCGTCAATGAATACCACAATAAACTGGTCTAAGAATGGTGAAAAGATTCGGTTCATCAAGTCCATAAACACCGCAGGCGCATTAGTTACTCCGAAGGGCATCACTAGATACTCGTAGTGTCCATACCGAGTTCGAAACGCCGTCTTGCAAATATCTTCTGCTTTCACTCGGACCTGATGATATCCGGATCACAAATCCAGTTTCGAGAATACCCTTGCACCACTAAGTTGCTCAAAAAGTTCTCCAATGCGAGGGATCGGGTACTTGTTCTTAATAGTCACCCGGTTTAATTCTCTATAATCGATGCACATCCTTCTCGTGCCATCCTTCTTCTTTACTAAAAGAACTGGAGCTCCCCAAGGCGAGTTGCTGCTTCGAATCCAACCCTTCTCAATCAATTCAGCGACTTGCTTCTTAACTTCTTCCAATTCCACTGGTGCCATTGGATATTAAGCTTTAGATACTGGCGCTGCACCAGGAATAAGGTCAATCGCGAACTCCACGTCTCGCTTCGGCGGTAAGCCCGAGATATCTTCAAATACGTCCATAAAGTCGCAAACAACTGTCGGCTCTTCTTTACTACCAACTTCCATAGCTGCAAGAACACTGTTTGTCGGCCTAGCCCTAAACTCGACTGGCCCGACAGAACTGCTTCCCCCAGTGAAGGTAAACTCAGGATGTCCGGGAATCTGGAAAATTTCCTTCCTTGCCCTACAGTCAATGTGGGCGTGGAAAGTGCCAAGAAAATCCATTCCCAAGACAACTTCATAGCTGCCCGTATCTATTACCAAAAAATCTGCAAAGAGTTCCCGTCCGCACACAACAACTGTACAATCTTTACATTCCCTACTAGCTATGATCTTTCCATTCCCAGTGTGTATGTCCCAAAAACTGGACAGGGTCGTGCAGGCAATCGAGTGTGTAGTTATAAACTTGGATGACATAAAGCAATGGGATGCACCGGAATCAAATAATGCCAATGCGGGAAAACCATGAACGAGTAAAGTACCTGAAACCACTTCTCCTGATGCCTTAGCTTCCTCAGCTGTCAAGGTGAAAGCTCGAGCCTGATTAGGTCCCTGAGTCAGCTGTTTCTGCCCTTGGAACGGTCTCTGCGGAGGCTTCTGTATATCATCTCTCGTGCGAAGCTTCGACGGACAGGCACCAACTGCGTGATCGGCCGCTCCACAAACCAAACAAAGTCCCAGCTTCCTTCGACAATCCTTCTGCATATGCCCGGGCAAACGGCAGTAGTCACAAATCACGCTCTTTCTTCGATCAACGACCACAGGCTTTTTCATGGGTGCTACACCACGACAGTCCACTGGAATACCTCTGCGCCCATGATCTCGGTTAGGTACGAATGCGGGCTTCCTGGCCGCAACTGCTGTCTGCTGCAGGTTCCCTTTCATTCCCGATAAACTCTGTTGCTCCCGGGCTGCCGTAAGAACCTGTGAGAAAGTGGTCAAACCCAGGGAGAAAATCTGCCTCTGGATGTCCACATCCAAACTGCGCATGAACCTCCGTGCCCTATCTGCATCGTTGGTAACTAAAGGTCCAGCGAATCTGCTGAGTCTCGTCCATTCCGCTGCATGCACATCCATGGGTGCTCCAGTTTGCCTCAGCCCAATAAATTTCCCTTCCATTTCCTCCCGTGCAGTCCGCGGGAAGAATTTCTCCAGGAAACTCTTAGAGAAATCCGCCCAACTGATCGGCTTGGGCAAGCGGGTCTCCTCCATAAGCCACCACTCTTGGGCGTAATCCACTAGCTGAATGCGCACCACATCAACTCTTTTGTCCTCTGGGATTTGTGCCGCAATCAGCAAATTCTCCGTGTCAACTAGCCACTGCTCGGCTGGCAACGGCTCCTCCAGACCAGTGAAAGTAGTAGGACCCAAACGTCTGAAATCTGCCACGGTCCCTACCCGGTCAACTGGTTTCGCTCCAGCGTTGTTTACAGACTGCCGAATGGCCTGCAAACCCTCCTGAAATGAATCTGCTTGCTGCTGGATCAGCTCAGTATGCCTCTTCTGATTTTCCAACATTCCACGTATCACTCCCAACATGGCGGCTTCATCCACGCGCCTCTGATACGTCTTGAAACACTCACTCACTTCTGCTCCCGTTCTTTCTTCACCTGACTGGACGCACCCATTTGAGATCATGTGCGATGCATCCGACTTTGCCATTGGTGCTGTCCTTGGACAACACATCAACAAGATACCGCACGTAATCTATTATGCAAGCCGAACCCTGAACGACGCCCAACTCAACTATACAACAACTGAGAAGGAATTCTTAGCTGTTGTATTTGCTTTAGAAAAGTTCAGGCCCTACCTCATCGGCTCTCCAGTCATTGTCTACACTGACCATTCTGCTCTGGGCTATCTTTTTGCGAAGAAAGATGCAAAATCTCGGTTAATACGTTGGATCCTCTTGCTTCAAGAGTTTGACCTTGTCATTAAGGACAAACGAGGATGTGAAAACGTGGTTTCCGACCATCTCTCATGACTTCCTTCTTCGCCTTCGCTTCCAATTCCAATCAATGACGTTTTCCCGGATGAACAACTCTTAACAGTATCGTGCGAACCCTGGTTCGCAGATATTGTGAACTATTTGGCCACGGGATTACTACCAACTGAATGGTCGAGTCAGGACAGACTTCGCTTCTTATCCCAAGTAAAACACTTTTACTGGGACGAACCCTACTTGTTCAAGTACTGTCCCGACCAGATTATTCGTCGGTGTGTCCCTGATGAGGAATTCAAGAGTGTGCTGTCATTTTGCCACGATCAAGCGTGTGGCGGGCATTTTGGGCCCAGAAAGACAGCTGAGAAGATCTTGCAATGTGGTTTCTACTGGCCACAACTTTTCAAAGACGCTCATGACTATTGCAAGACTTGCTCCCGGTGCCAACACATGGGCCGGATATCCCGGAGGAACGAGATGCCGCTCCAACCGATCTTGGTTGTGGAGATTTTCGATGTTTGGGGGATAGATTTCATGGGGCCGTTTCCCAGCTCTTTCGGGAACTTGTACATCCTTCTAGCTGTTGATTACGTCTCTAAATGGGTCGAGGCTGTGCCCAGCCGGACTAACGACAACAAGGTTGTCGTTAGGTTCCTTAAAGAAAACATTTTCTCCCGGTTTGGGCACCCCCGAGCGATTATTAGCGACAATGGAAGTCATTTCTGCAATAAAACTTTCGAAGCTTTGATGCGGAAATACTCCATTAATCATAAGCTCTCTACGCCCTACCACCCCCAAACCTGCGGGCAGGCCGAAGTTTCAAATCGGCAAATCAAGCAGATACTGGAGAAGACGGTTTCCAAGAACCATAAGGATTGGTCGCTGAAACTCACTGATGCCCTTTGGGCTTTTCGAACCGCTTATAAGACCGACCTTGGCATGTCTCCCTATCGGCTTGTGTACGGAAAAGCCTGCCACCTACCTGTCGAAATAGAGCATCGCGCATTTTGGGCGATAAAGGAGCTGAATCTGTCTCTCGAGGATGCGGGCAGCCATCGAAAGCTGCAGTTGAACGAACTAAGCGAGCTTAGGGATGAGGCTTACGATAACGCGGTTGTCGTTAAGAATCGAACGAAGGTGTTTCACGATAAACACCTTTTGCGCAAAACCTTCGTACCTGGTTAGCAGGTACTGCTTTACGACACCTGACTTCACTTCCATCCTGGAAAGCTCAGATCTCGCTGGAAAGGGCCGTATTTTGTGCGGAATGTGTATCCGCAGGGCGCTGTGGATTTGGAAAATCCAAAGGACGGTTCACTTTTCAAAGTAAACGGACACCGATGCAAACCGTACCTTAGCGCCGAACCAACAGAGGAGCTCCTGTTCTTACAGGAGCCGGTTTACTCTGCATGATCTTCCTCTGCCTACCTCCAAACTTCGGTTATCCAGCCAAGAACAGTGGACACTGTTCTAAATAAGTTTGGTGGTATGTACAAACCATTTTGTATATATTTGTGTATATTCTTTAAAAACAAAAACAAATAAAAATTTGTGTTTTGCTAACCGACAATTTTGACCCTTCAAATGATCTCTTCATGCAATGACAGTGAGGACACTGTCCAGTTTAAGTTTGGGGGTACGCTCGGTACGCATTTCTTACCTTCGCATTCATATGTATATTTTGCATCTGCATATTAAAATCCATAAAATCCATAAAAATCTGAAAATTTTCTAAAAATATAAAAACTTTTCTGTCAAGTTAGCTAGTGGAAAAACTCTGATTCGACATTTCGACGGTTTTTGTTTGAAAAGATAGGAATAACTAAATCTTATGTTTAGATTTTGAAAACCTGAAAGATAACTCTCCTTTGAAGTTAACTATAGCTGATATACGTCTTTACATCACACTACACGTGTCGTGAGTTTTTGGGAATTAGATGACAAGTCTGTTATGTTTAAAAAACTTTTAAATGATTTTCTGAGGATCAAATAGGTTTGTTCTGAAATAAGTAATGTCAAGAATAGTTTATGAAGTAAAGCGAATATGAAGGAATGTTATTGATGCCGTAATTGGAGCTAAGTCTGAAAAATAACCCATCTGAAACTTGATTGGAATGATTACACACCGAACCAACTAAACACGTCTTTTATCCAAAAAAAAAAAATAATTGAACAGCCGGTTATATCTCCGTTCGTATTAAATCATCTGATTTTCACGCCAAACTCTCTTTTGTTTTTGGACCTAGGTAACTTTAGTAATTAAGTCCGCTGGGGTGTTTCTACACCTAATGCCCTAAAACCAACTGGTTTGGGTGCATTGGCCCAAAGCTCGCTAAGAAGCCTAGAAAGTCCAGATTAAAACAAAGTCAAGCAAGTGTTCTCTCCGAGTTAAAATTCCTAACGGTTCTTTGTGTGAGAATAATCTTGATAAAAGACAGGCTTTTATAAAAAAAATTTAGCGGAGATATGAAGGTTTTATTCTGTGATAAAGACTATTGCACGTTCACAGAGGTGTGTATGAAATGAAAACAAGAAAAAGGTGGAGTGAAGAATACGACTTAGTTTCCTGTTAAGGAAGATAGAAATTCTGAAGTTGAAACCTTACTGGAAAACGAAACTTGAAAAATGCTTAACTCTTTATAAAACTTAAGTGATCCTTTTAAAATTGTTATCTGGGCTTTATTGTGCGACATGATGACTTTAATCGATCCTTCTGGAACTTAACGACACTATTTGCACTGCACGTAAAGACATATAAAATCTGTAGTTAAATAAGAAGCGAGGTGTGAAAGATAAAGGTTCGATAGTCTAGGCTTAAGATTATAGAATTGTTATTTTCTGAAACAAAACTTTAGGGTTTGAATCTTAGTTATTTTACAAAACCAACTTGACCGGATTTTATGGGTAGTATCCGCTGAAAACCCTCAGGAGACAACACTCCTCCTACTAGGGACACCTAGAGGTTTAACGGCTTGTTGCACATGCTCAGTGCAATCGCGTTCCCTGCGAAAGTGAGGTTAGGAAATTTTTTGTGAATAAATGGGCTTTGCTCGGGACGAGCAAATGATAAGTTTGGGGGTATTTGTTCATATCAGATTTTTGCATTTTCATACCGCCCAATTTTTATCACATTGCATATCGGTAGATACTCTTGAGCCGTGTTTGCTAGTCAATTGCAGGATACAGGTTCTCGGTTCTACAACGGTGGAATTCATGGAAAACACGACAAAATCCGGGTTCCTGCCAACCACAGATAAAACACGGTCTCCGCTCTTCATCCGTATGTTGCCAGATACCAGTTTAGGAAGACAAAATGGCAATCGATTGTCACCTTCATGCACAAGGCTCAATGGCAACAACAAGTTCTAAGAAATCTATGCGGAGCTCAAGAAAATCTTGTCAAAAGTCCACCTTTCCCTCAACAGAAATTCTGGAAGAAATGTGGCAGTATTTTCAGAAAATACATGTACCAGACAACAGGGGACAGCAGATCAGGGCAGTACAAGAAGCACCATACCCTGACTCCACCATAGGGCCGCGGATCCGTGGCCAATAGGGGGTATAGGCAGCGGATCCGCGGCCATACAGTGGAGTCAGGGCATAGGCTTTGGGGGTATTTGGGTCTTTTCATGTGTATTCTGATGGTTGCCCTAGATTTCCATTCTACAGCCTATAAATAGCCCAAAACTTTGAGAAGGAAAGGGTCCATTCTTGTATTTTCATTTTGCTAAGTTTAGTGTGTTTCTTCTTCCTCTTCTCACCTCTTCTCCATTGAAACTTGTAGTGAGCTTATGAGTGAAGAGTGATGAATAAAGAAGAACCATTTATTATCATGCTTGTCTCTTTATCTTGTTAATTGTTGTAATTTTAATTTGTTAAGTAGTTGTTGTTATTTTCTTGTTGTTTCTTTCTTCTCTCTTTTTCTTTATCCTTAATACGACAATGATGCTTACGCTCGATCCTCGCCAAGGTGAGGTCGCAAATAGCTAGTCGTATTCTTCCAATCTCCTTCTTTCTACCTTCCTCCTTTGTTTTGTTTTATTTTTCCGTATCATGATGTGTGAGTAGTTCATACTTGTTAGGGTAGGATAAGGGAAGTTTGAGAGAAGGAAATCTCTCTCACTCTTTCCTTGCCCAACAGCTTAAATCGACTCCTGTTAATTGAACCACAATCCGCTCTTTACGGCACCCTATCCTACATGATAGCGGTGATTCCGTAGTGAGACCGGTTATGGTTAAATTAACCGGAGGTTATGTCTAAGAGCCAAGAACGGACGGACAAGCACCAAAAGGAAGGACTTATGCGTTGGAAAGCCTAGCTTATACTCGCAAGTTCCTTCCTAGTCGTGCTAATCCCCGTTGTTGCCGATTACCGTAACACCGATATTAAGAGGGGCAACGAAAGATGTGGAGACTCCTAACTCAAACTAACCTAATCCTAACCCTAACAAGCTTTCTTTAAAACATCAACTTAACACTTAGATAATCACAAACAACTCTGAACTCTCGGACTTAACTCGTTAAAACACATAGAAAAACACTCCCATCTCCCTGCGGACGACCCGTACTCAACCGGATAGCTACAAGCGAAACCGTCTTGATTGCGGTATTAAACTAAAACTTGAACACGCACATACTCTATCAATCAGACGCGAAGACTGACATCTTGTCTGAATTTGGGGGCAGATGTTATTTGGATTTATCCGTCCACCTCTCTGAAGATGCCAAGTTGATTTATGACACCGTGTATCGAAAGTATAGACAGATGCGGCCGTAGTAGCAGACTTCATCAGATTCCCCCTCATTTAGGGGGTTTTTGATTGTGGGGACGCTCTTCCCTGCAGGCGTAAGCCCCTGCAGTTAATTATGCTACCGCATCGCGATACCAACTTTCTCCTTCTCCAGATGGTCACTTCGTGTCGTGTGTGTTTGTTTTATTTTTGGTTGCCCGTGGATTGTATACGGAGACTAATTTATATTGTCGCCTGTAGGGCGTGTATTAGTCAAAATCCGTATTTTCTTAAATTTAGGTTTTGGGTTGGGTTTAAGAACCGTTAGTCTCATTTGAAACTAAGATCAACTTAAACGTTTGTTAAGGATACGTTAGTCTAATTTTAGACTAAGATCAATTTAACAATTTGTTAAGGACACGTTAGTCTAATTTTAGACTAAGATCAACTTAATGGGATCATTTAGATCCAACAAAAGAGCATTTGTGCTCTATTGTTTTAGTTTAGAGACTTTGCGGTCCATAATTAGTTTAAGGATGTTACGGTCCAAATTTAAGGACATCATAGTCCATGGGTTTAAGGACCCCACAGTCCAATGTTAAGGACATCATAGTCCATGAGTTTAAGGACCCCACAGTTAATGGAATGTTTGGTTGTCGGGACCCGTCACCTCTCTAAAGACGTTGAAGGATTACAACGAAAAATATCGGAGGAGTAAAGAGATGTACCCTTGAACCAATTTTGGTTGAAAGATCTGTAGTTGGATTGATTTAAGGATCATTAATCTCGTTTGGGATTAATATCAACTTAAATGTTTGTTAAGGATACATTAGTCTAATTTTTTAGACTAAGATCTACTTAACAGGATCATTTAGATCCAACAAAAGAGCATTTGGGCTCTGTTGTTTAGTTTAGGGACATTGCGGTCCATAATTAGTTTAAGGATATTGCGGTCCATAATTAGTTTAAGGACATTACGGTCCAAGGTTAAGAACATCATAGTCCATGGGCTTAAAGGACCCCACAGTCCGAGATTAAGGACATCATAGTCCATGGGTTTAAAGACCCCACAGTCTGAGGTTAAGGATATCATAGTCCATGAGTTTAAGGACCCCACAGTCCTTAAAGTTTAAGGACATCATAGTCCATGGGTTTAGAGACCCTACAGTCCATAGAATGTTTGGTTGTCGGGACCCTCATCTCTTTGAAAACGTTGAAGAATTACAACGACAAATATCAGAGGAGTGAAGAGATGTACCCTCGAACCAATTTTGGTTGGGAGATCTGTATTCTAATTGGGACTAAGATCTGAGATTTATGAGCGTATGAGCTCAATTAATCTGAATGAGGGGTTTATGGCCAACTTAGGCTTGGCCCACTCAGTTAAAATGTTAAACATTTAACAATGCTGAGCATTGGTTTGAGTTCTGACAATATTTTTGTCTTTTACTGAATGCTGAACATTCATCATAGCCCTGGGCTTTATTTATAGAACAATTTATGTTCTTTTAGCGCACACGTGAGGAGCACGTGGCGCGCTTGGCGCTTTGCGCCAGTCAAAGAGCGCAGAGCGCTTCTGCTGGGTAGCGCACACGTGAGGAGCACGTGGCGCGCTTGGCGTTTTGCACCAGTCAAAGAGCTTAGAGCGCTTCTGCTGGGTAGCACACACGTAAGGAGCACATGGCGCGCTTGGCGCTAAGCGCCAGATAAAGGGCGCTAAGCGCTAGTTTAAGAGCGCAAAGCACTATTTTATGAGCGCAAAACGCTATTGTTCAGTGGCGCACACGTGAGGAGCACGTGGTGCGCTTGGCGCTGAGCGCCAGTCCAAGAGCGCAAAAGTGCATCTGATCAATTTTATGATCTAAGAAATGAATTCTCGTTTATAAGAGATTTTGTCTCAAGATTCTAAGAACAAAAGTTCTTACTCCATAGGAGATACTTCAATCTCTTATATTGATGAAAGACTTTGCCTTTATGGATCTGTGATTCTTAAGAGAATTGAATTATTCTCCCCCCTTTTTATAATGAGATGTTCATGATCTCTTTCTATAAAAGACCTTAGTCTTATAGATCTATGATCTGTGAGAAAAATTATGATCTTCTTTTTATTTTATGATGAGATCCTTTGATCTCATTGTGAAAGACCTTGGTCTTGTGGATCTACGATCTTTAAAGAAGTGAATTCTTCTTTTTAATTATGAGATGATTTTATCTCTCTGTTCTTTTACCTTGAAGAAAAATTGTTTTTCTATCCAGACCTTGGCTCTTCTTTATGAGATTTCTCGAAACTTATGGGGGGTTCCTCTCTTTGTTTCTGTATATCTTTTTTTCTTTGTTTCTTTTCCTCTTTTTTTTGAAAAGAAGGATCATTGGTCGTTGGGACCCACCACCTCTCCGACGACACTGAGAGATTACAACACCATATATCGAAGGTGTGGAGGGATGTACCCTTTGAACCATGTCCCACTCATTAGGGGAAAAGAACAGGCTGGAGCTTAAACTTCTCGCTGCTAAAAAAGGCTTTTTTACGTTTGTGCACGTGCGTCGCACGTGTTGGACACACGTGCGTCGCACGTGTTGGGCGCACATGTTTGCATGTAGCGCACATGGAGCTTGCACATATGCGCATTATGGGGGGAGCAAGCTCCTATGGAGAAATAATCTCCTTCGAGTATTATGGAATACTCCCACATGCGTTGCACGTGTTTGTCTCACGTGCGTTGCACGTGGCGCGCATGTGGCCGGCACACGTGCATTGCACGTGGCGCACATAGCGCTTACGCATATGCGCATTATGGAGGGAGCAAGCTCCTATGGAGAAATAATCTCCTTTGAGTATTATGGAATATTCCCACGTGCGTTGCTCGTTTTTGGCTCACGTGCGTTGCACGTGGCGCGCATGTGGCCGGCGCACATACATTGCACGTGGCGCACATGGCGCTTGCACATATGCGCATTATAGAGGGCGGGGGGCAAGCTCCTATGGAGAAATAATCTCCTTTGAGTATTATGGAATACTCATCCTTTTCTAAGAGGTATCCCCTCTTATTTATATGGGAGTGGTAGAGAAGGGATCTCTCTTTTTCCTAATGTGGGACTAAAAATGCACTCCCCATGTAGTAGAGCATTACTTTAGATTACACGTACGTAGCACATTTGCTCATAACTTTTGATCCCGGATGAATTATGAGGCTCATAATATATCAAATCGATGGATTTTTCGAGACACTTTCGATACCATCAGAATTTAGCTGTTTCACATTCGGGAGTTTTTCAAAATACAGCCCGGAAAATACTG
Source organism: Agapanthus africanus (assembly GCA_030015575.1). Taxonomy (NCBI): domain Eukaryota; kingdom Viridiplantae; phylum Streptophyta; class Magnoliopsida; order Asparagales; family Amaryllidaceae; genus Agapanthus; species Agapanthus africanus. The sequence continues at coordinate 939,965,802 of CM057338.1, read as the reverse complement.
GTTCACATTTTCTTAAACGTATCGCTGCTATTTGATACCTTGGGCTCTTTTATGCAGAATTTTTTTTGGCGGGAACAATTGCCCCCCACTACTTTGCCCACGTAAGTATATACGTGGTTGAAGTAGTGCAGAGTAATTCATAGCGTATGACCAGTTTCGGGTTGGTATATAATTTTCAGAATCTTGATCTGAGAAGATAACGAGTGGACACAAGCGTCGTCATTTATTATTGACTCAAATCTTGACTCTTAAGGGATATAGTTCCAAACTCTCAACTCCATGAGCCGCACCCTTCTATTTCATTATGTTTTACTCTGGCGTGAAGTAGTTTATATGCTCATGAGTAACTTCTCCATTTCAGTGGCATGTAGCTTTGGCAAGTGTGGCCCATAGATGGTAGATAACAGTTCATCTTGAACTCTTTATAAGGTAGCGGTGGTTTAGGAAATAGGGTTAGGATCTGTTGTCTAAGACTTTCTAACTTTATGAGCCGTGAGGGTCTCACAAAGGCTTTTCTCCCTACGAGTCGTGAGGATCTCGTAGGTGTATTTTCTCCTTAGGAATCGTGAGGATTCCTAATCGTGCTTTCTCTTGAGAGTCGTAAGGATCTCACAAGAGAATTTTCTCTCTTAGAAGTCGAGAGAACTCGTAAGTGGTTGTTTCCCTCCTTTGGAGAGTGTGGTCCGTGAATAGTATGCAAGAGTCCATTTTGGACCGACTTGCAGGGCCCCAGTGCTTAGGAAACTGGTCGTTATCCCCATTGCCTAAGGCTTTTCCCAACGAGTCGAGACGAATCGAGAAGTTCTCTCAAAGACACTAATTTCCTCACGAGTCGAGACGAATCGAGCAGTTCTCGCAAGAATGTCCTAACGTCACAGTTAACCTCTGCTCTTTACGACAGAGGTCCGTTAGGGTCTGTGGTACTAGGGTTTTGTCCGTCATACCTTCGTGTTGGCTGATGTATTCCTCGATAGGCAATCTTGCTGTTCGAGTAGCCTTGCGACTGTCGTGTCTCTGATCCCTTCGGGGGCTGGACAAGACGTTTTCAAGCAATCTTCCTAGGCAGTTTGACCGTCGGAAGAGCAAGCGTTAGGAATTTTGCCATGCCGCTTTTTACTTGAGGTTAGGCTCAGTTTGGGGAGCCCCAATGAGTCATAACCACTCCGCGCTGGTGTGAGATGATCTCCGATAGTCCTTCAGGTTTTATTCGAGTTGCCGTCAAGTCTCTGAAGCTAGGAATTTGGCCTTTGCTTCGTTTGCTGGCATTGCGTCTGCTGTATCGAGACGAATGTCGCGGTTGTCTTTAGGTTGTTGGTGAACCGTCGAGGTTTGGAACTAGGGATTTTGCCGTGGCTCCGTTGTTTGTTTGTCGCGTCTGAATCCTGCTGGTGGAAGAACGCTGTGGTGACATCTCGTCTGCTGTATCAAGATGAACGTCGAGGTGGTGACCACTCCGCGCTGGTGTGGGATGATCTCCGATAGTCTTTCAGGTTTTATATGAGTTGCCGTCAAGACCCTGAAGCTAGGAACTTGGCCTTTGCTTCATTTGCTGGCATTGCGTCTGCTGTATCGAGACGAATGTAGCGGTTGTCTCTAGGTTGTTGGTGAACAGTCGAGGTTTGGAACTATAGATTTTGCCGTGGCTCTGTTGTTTGATTGTCGCATCTGAATCCTGCTGGAGAAAGAACGCTGTGGTGACATCTCGTCTGCTGTATCGAGACGAACGTCGAGGTGGTGACCACTTTGCACTGGTGTGGGATGATCTCCGATAGTCCTTCAGGTTTTATATGAGTTGCCGTCAAGACCCTGAAGCTAGGAATTTGGCCTTTGCTTCGTTTGCCGGCATTGCGTCTGCTGTACTGAGACGAATGTCGTGGTTGTATCTAGGTTGTTGATGAACCGTCGAGGTTTAGAACTAGGGATTTTGCCGTGGCTCCGTTGTTTGATTGTCGCGTTTGAATCCTGCTGGAGGAAGAACGCTGTGGTGACGTCTCGTCTGCTGTATCGAGATGAACGTCGAGGTGGTAACCACTCCGCACTGGTGTGGGATGATCTCCGATAGTCTTTCAGGTTTTATATGAGTTGTCGTCAAGACCCGGAAGCTAGGAATTTGGCCTTCGCTTCGTTTGCTTTGGCTTGTCCGAATCTTGTTGGAGGAAGAACGCTGTGGTGACATCTCGTCTGCTGTATCGAGACGAATGTCAAGGTGGTGACCACTCCGCGCTGGTGTAGGATGATCTCCAATTGTCTTTCAGGTTTTATATGAGTTGCCGTCAAGACTTTGAAGCTAGGAATATTGCCTTTGCTTCATTTGTTGGTTTTGCGTCTGCCGTATCGAGACGAATGTCACGGTTGTCTCTAGGTTGTCCGTGAACCGTCGAGATTTGGAACTAGGGACTATGTCGTGGCTCCGCTTTACTGATGTTGCGTCTGCTGTAACGAGACGAATGTCGAGGTGGTCTTTAGGTTGTCTGTGAACCGTCGAGATTTGGATCCAGGGACTATGCCGTGGCTCCGCTTTGCTGACGTTGCGTCTGCTGTAATGAGACGAATGTCGAGGTGGTTTCTAGGTTGTCTGTGAACCGTCAAGATTTGGAACTAGGGACTATGCCGTGGCTCCGTTTGGCTGACGTTGCGTCTGCTGTAACGAGACGAATGTCGAGGTGGTCTCTCGGTTGTCTGTGAACCGTCGAGATTTGGAACTAGGGACTTTGCCGTGGCTCCGCTTTGTAGACGTTGCGTCTGCTGTAATGAGACGAATGTCAAGGTGGTCTCTAGGTTGTCTGTGAACCGTCGAGATTTGGAACTAGGGACTTTGCCGTGGCACCACTTTGCTGACGTTGCGTCTGCTGTAACGAGACGAATGTCGAGGTGGTCTCTAGGTTGTCTGTGAATCGTCGAGAGTTGGAACTAGGGATTTTGCCATTGCTCCGTTTATTAACGTCGTATATTCCTGCAGAGACACTGATTTCTCTGGGGGTTGACGTGAATCTTGACGATCTTGTCAAGGATGCTGATTTCCCTGAATCGAGGTTTTTGCCAAGGATGCTGATTTCCTCGGAGTTGAGACGAATCGAGGTATTCCTGCAAAGACACTGATTTCTCTGCGGGTCGACGCGAATCGAGATGCTCTCGTCAAGGACGCTGATTTCCCTGAATCGAGGTTTTTGCCAAGGACGCTGATTTCCTCGGAGTTGAGACGAATCGAGATATTCCTGCAAAGACACCGATTTCTTTGCTGGTCGACGTGAATCGAGATGCTCTCGTCAAGGACGCGGATTTCCCTGAATCGAGATTTTTGCCAAGGACACCGATTTCCTCGGAGTTGAGACGAATCGAGGTATTCCTGTAAAGACACTGATTTCTCTGCGGGTCGACGCGAATCGAGATGCTCTCGTCAAGGACGCTGATTTCCTTGAATCGAGGTTTTTGCTAAGTACGCTGATTTCCCTGGGGGTTGAGACGAATCGAGAGATTCCTGCAAAGACACTGATTTCCTTGCGGGTCGACGCGAATCGAGATGCTCTCGTCAAGGATGCTGATTTCCCTGAATTGAGGTTTTTGCCAAGGACGCTGATTTCCTCGGAGTTGAGACGAATCGAGGTATTCCTGCAAAGACACTGATTTCTCTGCGGGTCGACACGAATCGTGATGCTCTCATCAAGGACACTGATTTCCCTGAATCGAGGTTTTTTCCAAGGACGCTGATTTTCCTGGGGGTTGAGATGAATCGAGAGATTCCTGCAAAGAAACTGATTTCTCTACGGGTCGATGCGAATTGAGATGCTCTCGTCAAGGACGCTGATTTCTCTGAATTGAGGTTTTTGCCAAGGACGCTGATTTCCCTAGGGGTTGAGACAAATCGAAAGATTCCTGCAAAGACACTGATTTCCTTGCGGGTCGACGCGAATCGAGATGCTCTCGTCAAGGACGCTGATTTCCCTGAATCGAGGTTTTTGCCAAGGACACTGATTTCCCTGGGGGTTGGTTGACTTGTTTTCGAGACGGAGCGTTGATCCGGCGGGGAGGTCATTGGTTGGCTCTAGGTTGTCTGTGGACCGTAGAGTCTTGGAACTAAGACTTTGCCGTGGCTCCTCCTTGTTGACGTCGCGTCCGAATCCTGTTGGAGGAAGAACGCTGGGGTGACATCGCGTCTGCTGTATCGAGATGAACGTCGAGGTGGTCTCTAGGTTGTTGGTTAACCGTCGGGACCTGGAACTAGGGACTTTGCCATGGCTCCGTTGTTTCATGTCACGTCTGCATCCTGCTGGGGGAAGAACGCTGGGGTGACATCGCGTCTGCTGTATCGAGACGAACGTCGAGGTGGTCTCTAGGTTGTTGGTGAACCGTCGGGACCTGGAACTAGGGACTTTGCCGTGGCTCCGTTGTTTTGTGTCACGTCTGCATCCTGCTGGGGAAAGAATGCTGGGGTGACATCGCGTCTGCTGTATCGAGACGAATGTCGAGGTGGTCTCTAGGTTTTTGGTGAACCATCGGGACCTGGAACTAGGGACTTTGCCGTGGCTCCGTTGTTTCGTGTCGTGTCTGCATCCTGCTGGGGGAAGAACGCTAGGGTGACATCACGTCTGCTGTATCGAGACGAATGTCGAAATGGTCTCTAAGTTGTTGGTGAACCCTCGGTACTTGGAATGAGGAGGAACGCCTGGCTCCGTTGTTGGTGTCGTTCTTCCGGGATGCCGATGTTGCCGTCAAGATCTGACTCTCCCTTTGAGAAGGTCTGGTGGGGAAATGTGGTCCCCCTTTTTTTTATGCCTATGGATTGTATACAGGGGCAACAGTTTCATTCTTCCATTTTTTTATTTTATTTTTTTTCTTTCCACGATGCTCTATCATTTCAGTTTTTTGTATCACGAAAGTCGTGATTTCCCAATCATTTCGGCTATTTTTTGCGGTGTCCAATCATTTCGGCTATTTTTTTATGCATATATATTTTTACTTGCTGATTTTGTTGCAAGTTGCCCCATCATTTCGGCTATTTCATATGTATTTTTGGCTCGCTGATTTTTATCGTGAGTATGGAACTTGGAATCTGGTGTCAATCTTAGAATCAGCATCGCTGCGACTGGAATATTTCCAGGAGCGAATCATCATTTGCCGTGAAAGGACTTGGGATTTGATACCGATTCAGGCATCAGCATCGCTACCACTGGGATGTTGCCAGGAGCGAATCATCATTTGCCTCTGTTGATATTGAACAAAGGTGGCTTAGCAAACAGGGTTAGGATCTTGTTGACTAAGGCTTTTTGACTTTACGAGCCGTAAGGGTCTCATAAAGATATTTCTCCTTACGAGTCGTGAGGATCTCGTAAGTGCATTTTCTCCTTAGGAATCGTGAGGATTCCTAAGTGTGTGTTATCTTATAAGTCGTAAGGATCTTACAAGAGTGCTTTCTGCTTATAAGTCGAGAGGACTTACAAGTGTCGTTCGCCATATGAAGATATCCCTCATCAGTGGTGGGACTCTATTGGGGAAACGTTTATTTGTGCCCGTGGATTGTATACAAAGGTCAATATTGAACCTCTTGTAGGGCAATCTGGGAAATGTGATGGCTTAAGAACATGTTCAGATCCCTGTAGCTTAAGGATTTTGAATCCCATGAGCCATGAGGGTCTCAAAGAGTAATAATTCTCCTTACGAGTCGTGAGGATCTCGTAAGTGTGCTTTCTCCTTAGGAATCGTGGGGATTCCTAAGTGTGTTGCTCCCTCGTGAGTCGTAAGGATCTCACTCAGGTATTTTCTCCTTACAGGGTCGAGAGGACCTTACAAGTGTCTTTTAATGAGATTGCGCCATTTCGGGTTTTCACAAACTCGCCGGTAGTCCTGCTGTTTTTACTCACGAAGCCTTTCGGGTTTTCATCCGTGCCCATCTCGCTTATGGACATACCATTTTTTTTTGCGAGTATGAACTCAAGATCTGATACCAATCTTAGCATCAGTATCGCTGCGACTGGAATGTTGCCAGGAGCGAATCATCATTTGCTGTGAAAGGACTTGGAATTTGATACCAATTTAGGCATCAATATCGCTACCACTGGGACATTGCCAGAAGCGAATCATCATTTTCCTTTGTCGGTTCGAACAAAGGTGGCTTAGTAAACAGGGTTAAGATCCTGTCGACTAAGGCTTTTGACTTCATGAGCCGTAAGGGTCTAATAAAGATGTTTTTCCTTACAAGTCGTGAGGATCTCGTAAGTGCGTTTGTCCTCAAGAATCGTGGGATCCCTAAGTGTGTTGCTCCCTTGTGAGTCGTAAGGATCTCACGCAGGTATTTTCTCCTTACAAGGTCGAGAGGACCTTGCAGTGTGCAAGAATTTTTTACGAGACTGCGCCCTTTTGGGTTTTCACAGACTCACCGATAGCCCTGCTATTTCTACTCACGGAGCCCTTTCGGGTTTTCATCTGTGCCTATTTTGCTTGTGGACATACCGTTTTTTTTAGGTTTTCAAGTGGGATATTTCACTTGACTGCAGAACTCGTTTGTAAGCCCTTGATATCCTTTCTATTCCTTGAGAAGAAAGGACCATTTTACGTAGAGATTCTTCCTCCAGTGAGAAATATGCCCCCTGTGTATACCTTGGGGAGAGCGAGTACCTATGCCGTCGCTATTTTGGTGACAGGCTGTTTCAAAGTCGCTCATTTTTTTTGTTGAGCGTTGGCGACAAATACCACCTTACCTCCGCTTTTCATTCATCTTCATCAGATGATGAAGGGTCTTAACTCAGCTAATCCAATCGAGTCATTTTATCCATGAGCTCTTGGAAGGCTGTCGGCTTGAAGAGGGCCATATACGAGGACGTCATTGAATTTGGGTCAAAAGTGACTATGAGCATTCCTATGGCTGCAACTTCATCGATTCGTTGCTTTTATTTGACCATAGATTTCGCCATCGGGTAACACATTGAACCTAAGTCTCATTCGGTCTAACCCTTTCGTTGACCAGTGCCATCACGGTTGTGCGTTTATTCACACTAGCGAATCCCTGACAGCAGAGCATCTCCATTTTGTCGAAGGTATTCATGGAGTCATTCGGGAGTTCCGCATACTATTCGAAGGCAATGCCTGCCAGACAGCCGATGAACTGTCAGAGGAGAAGTATATCAGTATTGCCGCACATGGGTTCAAATCGCGCAATGTGCCGGCAAGAATTCTCAGTTCCTTTGTATATGTGGGACGTTGGAAGTGTGTACTCTGGCGGGTACTGTATTTGATTGTGCCATGTCGGATACGGTCGACCAATCTTGATTGATCTATTTGCGGCTTCACCGGCGTAGTGAGCTTCGATTTGCTGAGCGATATATTTGTTCAGCTTTGCTTTTAGGACTTATTTCCTTTTCAGCCATTGATGAGCTTTGCAGAGGATTTGAAATGGCATCCTTATCTTTAAGACCGACTACCGGCAGTTCATCTGCCAGTGGTTCCGATTGAACCATCATTCTAGCCATATTCTGAATCAGAAGGGCCATTTGGTTCATTTTAGTGGACATTTCTGCCGCTTCTGCATCTCACTTTTTTAGAGCGCGCTTTAGGAAATCAATATCCGACTCCTTCTCTATTCTTTCTCTAGGCGCGTCTTCGGGATTTGCCTTAGACGGTGGATTAGCGAGTGGTGCCGCCTGAGCAAGCATCTCCTGCAGCTTTTCATGTTACAGTTGAACTTTTGTTAACGGCCGAGTTTGAGGTCGGTGACTAGTAGAAACTCGAACTTCGTCTTTGGAATTCACCACATAGACTATGTGAACTACCATGCCCCCAGGCTTGGGTGTTTGGAGTTTATTTTGGCCTTTGGAGTTTGCTTCGGGCACTTGAGCTTTATTGGGCCCCTCTTTTTTTTTTGTGAAAAAGCTGCTTTGGTTTTGGAAGGAACCGCTGTCAGGATCCGTCTTGGGGTGAGTCCCCTTCACCTGCTTGCACACCTTATATATGAGGAAAGTTGTCTCAGGAAGCGAACTAGTTTCTGCTCTCGTGGGAACTCCATGGGCTACGGAGACTTCTTCAATATTGCGGTAAGAGAAATTTGTCTGACCCTTCACAATAATTTGAAGCTGTTCCTAGTTGGAACAACAACATTCACCACTGGGGTTGAAACGGGACCATATAGAGAACTGCCCCCAGCTCATTTTGTATGATGCTGATATCGACGTCGACCGTTTCTTACGGCCGGGATTTGACTAGCTTCAGGATTTTGCAGAGCCTGCCCCCTGTTTCCTTTGAGAGCCTAAATATTCTGCCCCCTGCATAGACATTGGTCCTTGGCAGGTGCCAGTTGTTGGAAGACTGATTCTGTCGGCAAAGTTGCAGCTTGGGGAACCAGCCTGTGGAAGACAGATTTCTTCTGGGCTTCCTCCATCGGTGTTGAGGCACCGAGGGTGGGAGGTGGGAGCATCGACCCAAAGAGAAGCCCGTTGATTTCTTGAAGAGACGGATTGCAGAGATTTAAGGCTGCAAGTGGTCCATACTTGACTCTATCGGATATGACAGAGCCTGAGTTGCTAGGGTAGAATCAAACGCCATTCTTCATAGAGACGAAACACCGGTTTCAGTATCCCATCACCTAAGGGCAACCAGAAACATACACACCGCGATTATCTGATCATGGGAAAAACATGACACATGAAGTGTGGAGTGGAAAGAGGAAAAGGTCCCATCGGGCGTGCCAGAATCTGTTCTCCGCCGAAAGGCGCGAAGACTGATGTCTTGCCTGAATTTAGGGACAGATGCTATTTGGATTTATCTGTCCACCTCTCCGAAGATGCCAAGTTGATTTATGGCACCGTGTATCGAAGGTTTAAACAGATGCGGCCGTAGTAGCAGACTTCATCAGATTCCCTCTCATTTGAGGGGTTTTTGATTGTGGGGACGCTCTTCTCTGCAGGCGCAAACCCCTGCAGTTAATTACGCTACCGCATCGTGATAACAACTTTCTCCTTCTTCAGATGGTCACTTCGTGTCGTGTGTGTTTGTTTTATTTTTGGTTGCCCGTGGATTGTATACGGAGACTAATTTATGTTGTCGCCCGTAGGGTATGGATTAGTCCAAATCCGTATTTTCTTAAATTTGGGTTTTGGGTTGGGTTTAAGAATCGTTAGTCTCATTTGAGACTAAGATCAATTTAAACGTTTGTTAAGGATACGTTAGTCTAATTTTAGACTAAGATCAACTTAACAATTTGTTAAGGATACGTTAGTCTAATTTTAGACTAAGATCAACTTAACGGGATCATTTAGATCCAACAAAAGAGTATTTGAGCTCTATTGTTTTAGTTTAAGGACTTTGCGGTCCATAATTAGTTTAAGGACGTTACGGTCCAAGGTTAAGGACATCATAGTCCATGGGTTTAAGGACCCCACAGTCCAAGGTTAAGGACATCATAGTCTATGAGTTTAAGGACCCCACAGTCCATGAAATGTTTGGTTGTCAGGACCCGTCACCTCTCTGAAGACGTTGAAGGATTACAACGACAAATATCATAGGAGTAAAGATATGTACCCTTGAACCAATTTTGGTTGGAAGATCTGTAGTTGGATTGATTTAAGGATCATTAATCTCGTTTGAGATTAATATCAACTTAAATGTTTGTTAATGATACATTAGTCTAATTTTTTTTACTAAGATCTACTTAACAGGATCATTTAGATCCAACAAAAGAGCATTTGGGCTCTGTTGTTTAGTTTAGGGACATTGCGGTCCATAATTAGTTTAAGGACATTACGGTCCAAGGTTAAGGAAATCATAGTCCATGGGCTTAAAGGACCCCATAGTCCGAGGTTAAGGCCATCATAGTCCATGGGTTTAAAGACCCCACAGTCCGAGGTTAAGGACATCATAGTCCATGGGTTTAAGGACCCTACAGTCCGAGGTTAAGGACATCATAGTCCATGAGTTTAAGGACCCCACAGTCCGTAAAGTTTAAGGACATCATAGTTCATGGGTTTAGGGACCCCACAGTCCATAGAATGTTTGGTTGTCGGGACCCGTCACCTCTCTGAAGACGTTGAAGGATTACAACGACAAATATCAGAGGAGTGAAGAGATGTACCCCTTACAACCAATTTTAGTTGGGAGATCTGTAGTCCAATTGGGACTAAGATCTAAGATTTATGAGAGTATGGGCTCAATTAATTTGAATGAGGGGTTTATGGCAAACTTGGGCTCGGCCCACTCAGTTAAAATGTTAAACATTTAACAATGCTGAGAATTGGTTTGAGTTCTGACAATATTTTTTTCTTTTACTGAATGCTGAGCATTCATCATAGCTCTGGGATTTATTTATAGAACAATTTATGTTCTTTTAGCGCACACGTGAGGAGCACGTGGCACGCTTGGCGCTTTGCGCCAGTCAAAGAGCGGAGAGCGCTTCTGCTGGGTAGCGCACACGTGAGGAGCACGTGGCGCGCTTGGCGCTAAGCGCCAGATAAAGGGCGCATTGCGCTATTTTATGAGCGCAAAGCGCTATTTGTTCAGTGGCGCACACGTGAGGAGCCCGTGGTGCGCTTGGCGCTGAGCGCCAGTCCAAGAGCGCAAAAGTGCATCTGATCAATTTTATGACCTGAGAAATAGATTCTCGTTTATAAGAGACTTTGTCTCAAGATTCTAAGAACAAAAGTTCTTACTCCATAGGAGATACTTCAATCTCTTATATTGATGAAAGGCTTTGCTTTTATGGATCAGTGATCCTTAAGAGAATTGAATTATTCTCCCCCTTTTTTATAATGAGATATTCATGATCTCTTTGTATAAAAGACTTTAGTCTTATAGATCTATGATCTGTGAGAAGAATTATGTTCTTCTTTTTATTTTATGATGAGATCCTTTGATCTCTTTGTGAAAGACCTTGGTCTTGTGGATCTATGATCTTTAAAGAAGTGAATTCTTCTTTTTAATATGAGATGATTTTATCTCTCTGTTCTTTTACCTTGAAGAAAAGTTGTTCTTCTATCCAGAGCTTGGCTCTTCTTTCTGAGGTTTCTCAAACCTTATTGGGGGGTTCCTCTCTTTGTTTCTGTATATCTATTTTTTTGTTTCTTTTCCTTTTTTTTGAAAAGAAGGATCATTAGTTGTTGGGACCCACCACCTCTCCGACGACACCGAGAGATTACAACGCCATATATCGAAGGTGTGGAGGGATGTACCCTTTGAACCATGTCCCACTCATTAGGGAAAAAGAACAGGCTGGAGCTTAAGCTTCTCACTGCTAAAAAAGGCTTCTTTGCGTTCGTGCACATGCGTCGCACGTGTTGGGCGCACATGTTTGCACGTAGCACACATGGAGCTTGTGCATATGCGCATTATGGGGGGAGCAAGCTCCTATGGAGAAATAATCTCCTTTGAGTATTATAGAATACTTCCTCGTGCGTTGCACGTGTTTGTCTCACGTGCGTTGCACGTGGCGCGCATGTGGCCGGCGCACGTGCATTGCACGTGGCGCACATGGCGCTTGCGCATATGCGCATTATGGGGGGAGCAAGCTCCTATAGAGAAATAATCTCTTTTGAGTATTATGGAAAACTCCCACGTGCGTTGCACGTGTTTGGCTCACTTGTGTTGCACGTGGCGCTCATGTGTCCGGCGCACGTGCATTGCACGTGGCACGCATGGCGCTTGCGCATATGCGCATTATGGGGGGAGCAAGCTCCTATGGAGAAATAATTTCCTTTGAGTATTATGGTATACTCATCCTTTTCTAAGAGGTATCCCCACTTATTTATATGGGAGTGGTAGAGAAGGGATCTCTCTTTTTCCCGACGTGGGACTAAAAATACATCCTCCATGTAGTAGAGCATTACTTTAGATCATACGTGCGTAACACATTTGCTCATAACTTTTGATCCCGGATGAATTATGAGGCCCATAATATATCAAATCGAAGTATTTTTCGAGACACTTTCGATACCATCGGAAATTGGCTGTTTCACATTCGGGAGTTTGTCAAAATACAGCCTGGAAAATACTGGTTCATATTTTTTTAAACGTATCACTGCCATTTGATACCTTGGGCTCTTTTGCGCAGAATTTTTTTTGGCGGGAACAATTCTCATTTCCAACAAATTGGTATTAGGGCTCAAGGAAGATGGCCGCCCTCATGAGCTTCACCATTTCGATGCCAAAGCTCAATAAGGACTCCATGATTTGGTCAATCTACATGAAGACGGTGCTTACCGCATACGGCGTTTGGAGTGTCGTCAAAGATGGCTATTCGCGACCGCAAGAAGGAGTGAATTTAACGACGAATGAGAGGACGACTTTGAAGGAGAAAGAAAGGAAAGATGGCTACGCTCGAGCCACTATTCTTTTCGGTATCGATGATTCCACCAAACAAAAGGTCATTACCATCGCTACTTCTAAGGAGATGTGGGAGAAAATCCAAAACATCCTTAAAGGAACCGAGAAGGTGAAGAAGGTGCTTTTACAAACTCTTCGAGGAGAGTTTGAATCATTGAAGATGACCGAGAAAGAGTCTGTCTCCGACTACTTCACAAGAGTTTCCATAATCATCAACCAATTAAAAAGGAATGGTGAGACACAAGAAGAAGTTCGCATCATCGAAAAGATCCTACGTTCCTTGTATTCTAAATTCGACTATACCGCTGTAGCGATCGAAGAGCCCAAAGACTTGGACACAATGACTATCAAAGAACTTATAGGTTCACTTGAAGCGCACGAGCAACGTGTCATAAAGAGTAAGTACGAACTGGTGGAGGAAGTCTTACAAGCAAAGTTAAATTTGAAGGAAGATGCTAAAAGTGGAAGAGATCGTAGTCAATTTCGTGGTCGTGGCCGCAGACACGGACAAGGAAGAGGAGAATCCCAACAAAAAGTGGAAGCAACTCAAGCCCGAAATCATGCCAATACAAGAGGACGCGGAAGAGGCGGTCCCGGAAGAGGCCACAGGAATGATAAAAGCAAAGTTCAAAACTTCACTCGTAAGAAGTACGTCCATTACTCTTCGGAGTGTTGGTACTATGAGAACAATCAAGAAAACAAGAGCGCCAACTTCATTAATGAAGACAATTAAGGTTATGCGTTGCAAGCCTACAACAATGAGAGCCCGCAAGAGACGACACATGGTACTTAGACACCGGAGCGAGCAATCACATATGCGGGAAGAAGGACATGTTCGTGGAACAAGATGAGTCTAAGCAAACCTCCGTCTCATTCGGAGATCACTCCAAAGTTTCCATTGAAGGAAAAGGTAAAATTCCTATCCGCCTGAAGCATAAAGATCATCAATTTATTTCAAATGTCTACTATGTGATTTCCATGAAAAACAACATTTTGAGTATCGGCTAATTGCTCGAGGATGGCTACCATTTCGAGATGCAGGACAAGACTCTCACCATGAGAGACCGCAACAAGAAGATTGTTACTAGAGTCTAAATGACTCAAAATAGGATGTTCATCCTGAAGATCAAGCATGAAGTTGCTACGTGTTTGAATAGTTGCATAAAAGACACCTCTTGGCTATGGCACTTAAGATTCGGGCATCTCAACTTTCTTGGGTTGAAACTTTTGTCCTCAAAGAAGATGGTGAACGGGCTTCCACACATCGATCATCCTGATCAAGTATGCGAAGGGTGCATCTTCGGTAAGCAAGTCAGGAACCCAATCCCGAAGGAGGCCACATATCATGCAAGACAACCATTGGAATTGATACATTCCGATATTTGCGGTCCTATCACTCTTTCTTATAGCTCTCGCAAATATTTTATTACCTTCACTGATGACTTTTCTAGAAAAACATGGGTGTATTTTATGAATGTGAAGTTCAATGTGTACGATATCTTCAAAATGTTCAAAGTCTACATTGAGAAGCAAAGCGACCACAATATCAAAGCTTTGAGGACGACTGCGGTGGAGAGTTCATTTCTAAAGAGTTTGAAGATTTTTACCTAAATCACGGCATACGGCGACAACTAATGGCGGCCTACTCACCATAACAAAATGACATCGCCGAGCGGAAGAATAGAACCATTATAGAGATGGTAAGAAGAATGCTCAAGACCAAGAACTTGCCAAAAGAGTTGTGAGCCAAGGCGGTGCACTGTGCGGTCTACTTGCTTAATCTATGTCCCACAAAGAGCCTTTGATACATCACACCACAAAAAGCATGGAGCGGTCAAAAGCCAAACGTCGCCTACCTAAAGATGTTTGGAAGCATCGCGTACGCTCAAATACAACAACAAAGAAGGACCAAGCTCGATGACAAGAGCAACAAATTCATTTTCATTGGGTATGATGCTCACTCTAAAGCATCTAAATTGTTTGATCGTAACTCTCGTGTGATTCATGTTAGTAAGGATGTCCGCTTTGACGAAGAAGATTCATGGTATCAAAACGCCTAAGAGCAAACTCATATAAAGTTGCAACATCTTACTACACTAAGTGTGCTATCACCACCTACTTCGGCGCCCACATCTCCTACTTCTTTAGCGACATCCTCCTCCGAAGAAAGCCTAAGGCCACACAAGATGAGAAGCTTGAACGAGAACTATGAAGCTACGGAGGAGCTTCATCTCGTTTGTCTCCTTGCCGAAATTGAAACAATTCAATTTGAAGAAGCTATCTAAGACAAGAAATGGAAAGCTGCCATAGATGAGGAGATAAAATCTATCGAGAAGAACAAGACCTGGGAGCTTACTACACTTCCCGAAGACCATTAACCCATTGGAGTCAAATGGATGTACAAAGAAAAAAAGAATGCGGAAGGCAAGATCGAGAAGTACAAGACAAGACTGGTGGTGAAGGGCTACAAACAAAAAGCCGGCATCGACTACGACAAGGTGTTTTCTTCCGTCATCTGCATGGAGACTATCCATCTTATCATTTCTATTGCGGCGCAACACAAGTGGAAGTTATATCAAATGGACGTGAAGTCCACCTTCCTCAATGGATACCTTGATGAAGAAGTATACATTGAACAATCTCCGGGTTATGTGAAGAAAGGGCGAGAAGACAAAATTTTGAAGCTCAACAAGGCGCTATATGGCCTAAAGCAGGCTCTAGGAGCTTGGAATGCCTGGATTGACTCCTACTTCAAGGCAAACGGCTACATCCAATATCCGCACGAGCCCCCTTCTACACCAAAATGAAGAATGATGACGTCTTGTTTGTTTTCCTATATATTGATGATTTGATCTTCACCGGCAACAATCCACACATATTCGAAGAGTTCAAGCAAACTATGAAAAAAGAGTTCAAAATGACTGACATAGGTCTTATGCCATATTTCCTCGGCATCAAAGTGAAGCAAACCAAAGGCGGCATCTTTATTTCCTAAGAAGCTTATTCAAATGAGTTTCTCGATAGATTCAAGATGGAGAAATGGAAGCCGGTCAACACGCCGATCGATTGTGGCACCAAATTGTCAAAACACGATGAAGGACAAAAGGTAGATCCTACTCACTTCAAAAGTCTCGTCGGGTGTTTAAGATACTTGACGTGTACGAGGCCGAACATTCTATATGGCGTTAGTATCATCAGCCGCTACATAGAAGAGCCAAAATCCACTCACATGACGGCCGCCAAAAGAATTCTCCGCTACATCAAAGGTACTATCCGTGATGGTCTTCTCTACACTTCCTTAAGCAATGCTCAATTGCTTGGATATTCGGATAGCGATTGATATGGAGATGTTGATCGAAAAAACACTACGTGATTCATTTTCTACTTTGGTGACATCGCATTCACATAGGTATCCAAGAAGCAACCAATCGTCACACTATCATCATGTGAAGCCGAGTATGTTGTAGCTTCATCTTCCACGTGCCATGCTGTTTGGCTAAGTAGATTGCTCGAAGACATTCACTTTTCTCAACAAGACTCTACAAAGTTATATGTGGACAACAAATCGGTGATTGCGTTGGCGAAAAATCTTGTCCATCATGAAAGAAGCAAGCACATTGACACTCGATTCCACTTCATTATAGACCAAGGTAAGAGAAAAGAGATCGAGCTTATGCACATCAAGACCGGCGATCAAGTTGCAGACATTTTCATCCAACCGCTCAAGACGGATCTCTTCTTAAAATTTAAGACTTTACTCGGAATGACAAATTTGGTTTAAGGGGACATGTTGAAAGTTAAGCCAAAAATAAATTAATTCAAAGTTTTCTAGAAATTATTATTTCCAATGTGTGCGTACTGTTAAATGTTAAGAGAATGGTAATAATCAACTGCATGAATGCATCTAGAGAATGACAAGAGTCAAATACATGTGCCAATTTAATAGAGTAAGTTCAATAACTATCTACTTGGCTATATAAACCTATGTATGGGTGGGTTGTTGATGTAGCAAAAAAAAAGAGTTCAAATCAATTTATAGTATTGTGTCCAATCTTCTCTATATTATATTAGACCGCGCTTGCATTTTTTCTCCACAACACTAAATTCCCCAATACTCTCATTTCCAACAAGAGAGAGAGAGGAGTGAGAGGGGGAGAGAGAGCGGGGGGTGGGGGAGGGGGGGATTGGAACCAAGGAAAAAGATAAATAGTATGAAGATGCTTTTATTAATTAAGGCATGTGGTTAATTTTCATTGGTTACAGCGTAACTAGTCATCAGCCGATTAGTTATGCTGTTACCACCATAAAATTTCCCCTAAATCATGTCTAGAATTCTTATTTTTATTCATGTTAATCATTATCCATGGTTTGATGCATATCTAGTCTATATGATTTGCAACAATATATTTCTTGGCAACATAATCTCTCCTTAGCGGTAGCAACTGAGGAAATACAACTTTGAGATGTTCCAACTTCAAAAAAAAAATTCTATTCAAACTCTCATGATTATGCTCTCGATGTTCCATCAACCGTAATTTTAGAGTCGGAAGCAAACGTTTTGAATTTATTTGAATTTTGATTGTGTAAATAGAAAACGAAATCTTATGTAGCATATTGATTAATATGATATGAAATTTTCTCACTTTTCATATATAAAATGTTTAAAAAATGAGATTGTCTATGATTCTTCAAATTGAAATTGAAAGTGATAGGTGCGTCACTTGTGTTTGCCTTATAATAGTAGAGATAGATTAGAAATACGTGCAATGAACCGTGAAAAAAATAGTAATAGTTATGGGGAAAACAGTGGCGAGAGACTAATATGACAAAATTTTCTCTCTCTTTTTTCATTTGTGAAATGTTGAAGAAACAAAGAGTGCCTAATAATAGTAAAGGATATTTCTTATCTTTTTCAATAATTTTTTTTGGGAACTGCCCCGTAAGCCTGAACCACACACATATCACACATAGGCATCTAGATGTCCTATTAATTTGTGCCAAACATGTTAAATTGTTAGCACTTTCCCTTATGGGATCGATTCTCGCACATTTCCCAGAAGGGGAAGTGTTATGACCAACCGAACTATGCTCGTCGTTTTTCTTTTTCCCAAATTGAAATTGGAAGTGATCCTCTCTCTCCCTCCCTCTCCCTCCTCCCATATGCTTTATAATAATAGAGATTATTATAGGTGGTTAAATATATTTCTTATTACAAGTTGCCATTTTTAATTTCAACTTCATATCTAGCTATCAATACAAATATGAAGCAAGCATGGGAGTCTTCATAATTATGAAACCCTAACCCAGTGAATGAAGAAACCTTTCCACCAAACAAATTCAATCCCTAATTGAATAATGCCTTGCAGAAATTGGGACCATCCTGCAATTTTCCCATACCTTGTGTTGTGGCAGTTGGCCCCTCTGATTTTATATAACATATGATAATCGAAGTTGTTATATGCTTATCTTCTTCTTATACGTAACAAAGAAAAAACACCTAACAATTATTATCGGGTTATTTACCTGATGGCTCCTCTAAACTATGCTGACTGCTAACCCTCCACCCCTAATTTCGTATTATTTACTTATTACCCCCTTGAACTACTTTGAAATTATATTTTATTTATTTTTTCCCTTAAACTTGGTTTAATCATAATTAGGGTAATTTCATTCTTCTTCTAGTTTTGATTAGACTTGAAAAGATAGTCTGACGACGACGACGCGACGAACTAGGAGGGCTTCGACTGGGACAGAGGACAAAGTAAGAAGGTCGTGAATTGATTAAGGCTGAGGATGGAAGAAGAAAGAGCGGAAGGAATGGAACGAGGATGAAAAATGTGGAGGTTTTGATGAAGGTTAGCTTTTTGGTACTGATTGATTATGAAAAAGTGAGGAGGAGGTTTAGGAGGATAACGGTGGTGGCCGAAGAGCAGAATCACGATCAGGGCCAATGATGAAACCGGTGGAGGAGGGGTTAGGATAGGGTTAGGGCTAGAAAATAAGAAAGTTCAAGGATGGAGAAAAGTGGTATTTTAGGGTTTAGTAAATCAAAATTTGTATTTTCCCCCCAAAAAATTGATTAGCTTTTTGGTTAAGGATTTAAAATTAGTGAAAACATATCTAATGGATAGAAACCGTTCGATCCTTTAAAAATAACTTAAAAGCATTCGGAGAGGGGTAACAAGTAAATATGAAAATTTGTGGAAGGTTGTGGATTGATTAAGACTGAGGATGGGAGAGGAAAGAAGTGGGAGGAGCCGAGGTAGGAGGAAAAATGTGGAGGTTTTGATTAAGGTTAGATTTTTAGTGCCGGTTGGTTATGAAAAAGTGAGGAGGAGGATAACGGTGGTGGCCGAAGAGCAGAATCACGATCAGGGCCAATGACGAAACCGGTGGAGGAGGGGTCAGGATAGGGTTAGAGTCAGAAAATAAGAAAGTTCAAGGATGATGAAAAGTGGTATTTTAGGGTTTAATAAATCAAAAATTGTTTTTTTCCCCAAAAAAATTGATTAGCTTTTTGGTTAAGGATTTAAAATTAGTGAAAACATATCTAATGGATAGAAACCGTCACATAGAGATCCTTTAAAAAACAACTTAAAAGCATTTGGAGGGTGTAACAAGTAAATACGAAAATTTGTGCTTTTTAGAGATTATCAAAGTTTAAGGAGCCACTAACTAAACTAGTATTTTGCATGTGCGATACACGTGGATGTTATTAGATATGTATGCCGTAGAGATAATTATTGTAACTGTTAGACATAAATATGTACATGACAGTCTTGCTCGATATGATAGTATGCTATTTGGTTTGTCTTTATCATTCATGTGTATAGTTTTACTTGTTATTACTGTCACTAATACATGTTGATAAAGCCCATAAGATCTTTACTTGACTACCAGGATTATGATAGGGATCATACTAGTGGGACCTAGATAATCTATAAGCACATCCTTAAATGTTCATAGTCGTGGGAGTATCGAGACTGGGCATCGATACTCCAGAGTAGACTAGTGTATACGTTTCTTAACCCTGACCAGGGAAATGGTTATTCCCACAGCCATTGGTTTTTGACACCATACATTCTATACAGGTGCTCATTAGAGAATGAGTACACCAAACAGACTCACCAAGAACTCCTAGATGATATTATACCTATCGTCAGATAGAAGTTCTCTGGTGACATGAGTACAGGGTAGTATGTAGGCCTTAGATCGTCATAGTGTCTTATGTGTGTTCCCACTGTACTTTGATTACTACCCAACCACGGCTTTAAAGAGCGATGCATACTGGTTTTAGTTGGGTACAGTCCCGAAGCACAAGAAGGCAGTGAGCGGTCCAAGGAATTCGTCTGTCCCGGTATAGCGAGTTGATATCGTACCGTACTTGATTGGCTATAACCATAAGTCCTTGGTTAGGATGGTTAAGATAACCTGATAAGCGCTATTAGTTGTATCTCATGTGGTTATGAGTTAGACATCAGTATGACTTATCAAGTTATCGAGGGTCCGACAGATCCTAAACCCCAGACCCAGTATGCGACACTCTTAGATGATGAGATCGGACTGTATGATGAGTGTCACTGATAGGCTCTGTAGGGTACGGACGGGCTTGCTTGTCGACCTTTCTTTCGTTCAATATCTGGGTAGCTTTTACGTACAATTAGTGCCACTGACGTGCTTCTGGTTATGGATGTGATCCTAAATTACTGCCAGCGTATTGTTGAGTCTTTAAAGTCCCATAAAGAGGGTTTTCCGGTTCAAGCGAAACGATACAGCGTGCATGGTAATATGCATGGGAGTTCGAATAAATACGTGTATTTGATACACTTAGTTTAATCGGACGTTTTGATTATACTATCCGGTTTTGTATGAAAGCCGGATTATTAAATTAAGTGTTAATTTAATATCACAAATATGATATGTGAACGAGTATAACATCTCTCATTTTATCTCTTTACGTATTTATATTTTGATACGAATATGAATTTGTGTATTATATATATATTCTCTTATCTACTTTGAGCATGTAACGAAGTGGATGGGCTTCTTTATCACTTTGTGGTGAGTGGAATTCCATTTCTCACTTTAGAAAGAGCTATAGTGAAAATGAGAGGATATATATACATTCTCTGCTCATTTCTTTCTCTAGTTTTTTCTAAGTCACAAAGTTAAAAAGAACAGAGAGTGGAAAAGAGAGAAAAAGAGAGTTCTTCAACTACATCTCCTTCCTATTTCATCTTAGCAACTTAAAAGAGAGAGTTGCTTCACAACGAGCTGCTTAGGTGAAGCTATAGCTTGAGTTCAGACTTCCTTCAAGTGGATCTTCTTCGGCAAGCAAAGATCGTTGATCAAATTCGTTCCATCATCTCTAAGAGCTTAAGAAGAGTCGTTTACAAGGATACAACCACGCTTCAAAGGCTGTAGTTCTCATTTCTTAGTATAGCACTCGAGTTGTTGCAAGTTGTGATATTTTAGACTTGATTTTATGTTTGTGATGTTTATGTTGTCTTGAAATTTTTTAAAATCTCTTCCGTCTTGGTTTTCATGCTATCTAGTGAGCAAAACATCCTTCAATGGTATCAGAGCCATCACAAAATATTACAACTTGAGATTTGTAGCTAAAAACCCAATTTATAAAAAAAAACTAGTTTTGAAATTGCCTAAAAAACTAACGTTTTGCATAAAACATGAACTCCGGATGGTTTTGGTTTGGACCAAGGCCTTAAAAGGAGTTAGAACATAATTATTGTAATTGCAAGCATGCGATTATAATAATTGAGGGAGGACCTATATGGGTAGAACGGTATTACTCGAGATGATAGTATACTATCTGATTTATCTTTATCATCATGTACGTGTTAATGTGGTATTACGTATTGCTAGTACATGTTGATAGAGCCCATAGAATTCTTTCTTGACTACCAGGGTTATGATGGCGATCATACTAGTGAGGCCCGGATAGTCCATAAGCACATCCTTAAATGTCTTTATTCGTTAGATTATCGAGACTGGGTATCGATACTCTGGAATAAACTAGTGTATATGTTACTTATTCCCAAGAGGGGAGATGGCTGGTCTCGTAGCCATTAGTGTACGGTACCAAAGATTGTATACATGCGCTCATTAAGGTATGAGTTACACTAGACGGACTCGCCGAGAAGGTGGTTGAGATGAGATTAAATGGTTGAGATTGATTTGTCTTTATGTAAAAGAAATCATCAACCATTTAGAAATGGTTAAGCTTTTCTTTTACACTCTCTCTCATCTCTCAAGTAAGCTCTTATCTCCTTCCTCCTCTTGATAATGAAAAAGAGAAAGAGAAAATAAAGAGGGAAAAATAAGACTAAACTACATCTCTTAGTTATTTAGTTTAGCACCCTAAAGATCTAAGTAATTTCTAATGGAGAAATTGATGCCAAAGTTTGGAGCACTCAAGGTGTATCCATCTATGATAAAGAAAGGCCTTCACCAAACTTCATACATTCATCCTAGGGATACTAAAAAGAGTTCAACATAATAATGGAGTATATAAAAATGCTACAAAGGTTGTATGTTTTAACCTTGTTTAGAAAACTTGTTGCAAATTCAATTCTTTAGCAAAGATTCTATATTCTAGAACTTATTGCTCTCTTATTTATTGAAAACCCAATTACACAATATTTTAAAATTCCATGCTAGGGTGAAAATTGTAAGTGCACGGCGGCGCCCCGGCCGTCAATCCGACGCCGGAATGCGGAAGCGGTGAATAACTTAAATTTTTGCGGACTTAGCAAACCGGCACCACCGCGCACTAAACACCCGGATCGTAACCATTAACAAGTCTAAGCTAACTAGAAGATGGGTTAGAGATATACCGACTGATCCGAGTCCTCCGGTCTTCATCTCCACTCCGATCTCCTCGCGGGATCTCCGTCCGTCTCCTCCTCGTCGGAAAGGGCACCACATCGCCTGTAGCTTTTACGGGCTCCCACCTCAATACCGAGGCAACTCGGGCGCGAAGCTGGCGAATCGACGCGTCCAAGATTTGCTGTAGCAAGTGTAGTGTAGAATACGCTTTGTCTCAATAGGGTATTGGAGTTGCCCTTGATGGAGGAATCAAGAAGAACTTTGGAGAGGTGAGAAGGTTTTGTGTACAAGGCAAGAATGAGATCATGAAATTTCCTCATACAAAAATGAACCAATTTTCCACACTCCCACCAAAAAGTGGCCGGCCAAATGATCTAGGAAAAATGGTGGTGGAGTTGTGAACCAATTGCAAGAGGGAGGTAAGTGTAGGATAACCAAAAAGGTGATCACATCAAACAACAACCATGCTTTATTTAAAAACCAACCATACCCTTTCAATTCTCATCCTCATTCAATCAAATCCCATTAAAACAAAAGCATGGTGCAAAAGAAAAGATTCTTATCATATCAAACCCTTTTGCAATAAAACCCCTCCACAAAAATTATTTGCACAAATGCAAATAACCCCCTCCATCGGAAAAGTCCGGCCGGGAAAGAACAAAGGAAAACCGGCCGGAACGGAATGCAAACTGGCAACTCCAGAAAACTGGTCCCGTAATAAATTACAGGAAAACCCCGATACTGTGCATACACACCCGCATCTGTATTCCGTCCGGATACAAATGCAAAGAGACAAAATCTACACTGTACTAAACTAGGACCGGCTTAAACCAAAGTCGGCTAGTAATATCCGTTCGATCCTGATCCGTGCAATACCGCACGTATCTGATCGAACCCTGCCATATACCTATACGGCTTCTACAGCGTTTCGCCCGAAACTTGAGTAACTGAAAGTGTGGTGGACTCTAAAGACTCGTCAATACTATGGCTGTGGATTTAACCACTAGCACGTCAGAGGTATAAGCCAATACGTGACGGGCCACCAGCTATTGACCAAAAGGGACGTCGATGAGCGAACTCATCCTGACACCCTACTGAGCCTGTCAGTGACAATATCCGTTCAGTCCGGTCCGTTCGTCTATGAGTATCGCATGGCGGGCCTAGGGGGTTGGTAAAAGTCAGACCCCCAAAAGCGGTACAAGTCTTGTCGGAGTGTAGCCCAGAACACCCTGAGATACTACTGGAATACCTACCAGTAAATCTCCTTGCCTTGGCCAAGGACTTTGTGTAATGGCTCTCCTAGACACAGCACGACCTCACCCCCAATACCGGGAGAGACGAACCCCTGAAGATACGCTCACTGCCTCCATGTGGCTCGGGACTGTACCCAACTAAAACCTGTTTGCACGACTCCTTTGAGCCGTGGTAGGGTAGTAATCAAAGTATAGTGGGAACTCACACGAGACAAATGACGATCCCCAGGTCGATGAACTAACCTGCACACATGTCACCAGGGAACTGCCATCTGACGTCTGGTATATGACCAACTAGCATGTTCCCGGCGAGTCCTGTCCGGTGTACTCATAACCCAATGAGCACCTGTATACATCTTAGGTGATCCATCTGACACCAGTGGCTTGTGAGACCGGCCACCGCCCCTCGTCGGGGTCTCGACTGTATACACTAGTCTACTAATGGAGTATCGATGCCCAGCCTCGAAACTCCCACGACTAGGGACCTTTTAAGGATATGCTTGTAGACTCCCAGCTCCCACTTATATGATCGCCCTCATACTGCTGGTGGTCAAGCAAGAATCCTAGGGGCTCTATCAACGTGTAATAGCGACGTGTCAGGTCACCTAAAACAGTACACGATGATAAAGGTAAACCAGATAGCATACTATCATCTCGAGTAAGACTGTCCTACCGGGATAGGTCCTCCCTCAATCATTACAATCACGTACCTGTGACCTAATAATTGACTCTGAGGGCACTATCTCCAACAATCTCCCACTTGCACTCAAGGCTAATTATTGCGATGTCGCATACTCACAGCCCGTGTGATACCGAACATCCAACTCCTCTACTAGTCAGTCTCACAAAGCTCGTTTGCGGAACTATTGCGTTCGAGGAATAGCCTCAGTGAGTGGATCCGCTTAGTTGTTTCTTTCTATGTCTCTCTATATCTCAAGTTCGCGGAGAAAGCCATCTCCCGAAATGAGCAATACCTGTCTTAGAATGTGTCTGGATGTCTGATGGGACATAGCTCATAAATGAACTCCAAATCCAAACTTCTTAGACTGTATCGTCAACTGAACTTAATCAGTATCCTGCGCGCCATGCCTCCCTCAGTATTGCCTTGGACCACCTGTCCAAAATACTGCCCCTCATCAGAAGGAAAAACTATAACTCTGACAACCTCCTTGTCGTCCATGTCACCTTGGAAGCCTGGAATGATAACTGTCTCCTGAATGAGGCTGTCGTTATCATCTCCCTAGAACATCCACTTATGTTCTAAAACTGCTTCCGACTGTTTCTCCAGGATTGGATTAATATCAACTTATTGCATCTAGTGCAAGAACAACATCTGGTGTGGTACTTGACATCTCACGATTGACTCAATTGCCTGAGCAAGTGATCTGCCAATCATGCCCGTCCCTCTCCCCTTTAGTCTATAAGACACCTTTAGAGAGGGTGACTCCATCTTCTGCAGGTACACTACCGTGTATGGAGTCGTCCATTCTAAATACCCTTAGAATGCTGTCTAAGTACCCTGATTGGGAAACCACCCAAATCTAGATCTAATACCATAGATCCAGTAACCAGTATGTCTGATATAATGTCCAAGTCCTGTGTGGAGAAACCACTGTGTGACGACCAAAGTATAACCGATCGTAGTATAGGAGTTTCTTTTCCTACTTTGTGTATGTCATCCAAATACCATGACATTACATCCTACTACCTTCTCAACAGATCCATCTCCTATTCTGATGAAGTCAAACCTATGACTGTCACGTCAGAAATAGATGACCTATCTCCGCTACATCTGCTTTAGTCTATAAATAGACATAAGCTACCTGTCCACCAATGCTTCCGCTGCTCCCACTGACTACGACAACCCTCTGGCAGAGTCATATACACGTACACTTCTAAAACTAGTTTTAGAACGACGCTATACTCATCCTCCCGCCGGGTCTCGTAACCTGGAACATCAGCAATGGCAATTGTGGGTAAACAAGAACTTCCCTGTCACCGTCCTTGAGGCCACCGTAGTGCCTCTCGGGTGCCTGAAGTTACCCACCTTATCTGCGGAGTGGCCAATGGAATGTCAATCCAGATTGAATCTTTAGGTTCCTTATCAAATCTTCAGTAATCGTTTGTGGTTCTGGAATCACTTCCAGTTCTACCATACTCCCACTACTGTTTTCTGAAAAAAAAATCCTTTTTTAATAAAACTGTGGCGAGTCTAGAACAATATCGCTATTGTTCATCCAGATGGTAGAAAATCAACCCTCATCATAGCCTGGGTCAACCCACAAACAACCATTACAGAAACGTGCCTTGAGTTGTCCAGTGTCTGGTTTTAATCATAAACCGGAAAACTCCCCGTACCTTAACATCGTTAAGATATGAACTGTTCTATATCCAATATAGAAACAGAGGCACTGATTTAATTGAACCAGATTCAAATCATGCAGCTGTCCCCAGCGCATGTCAACTAAATGGAAGGAGGCCGATCAGCGTTACTCAACTTAGGAATACTTCCAATTATGAGTAACCTGAAAGAGAAGCAAGATCTCTTTATCATTACTATCAACTGAATACCATACACAAGTATCTACATCTTCGATCTCTTTGAAGAATCCCGATACTTGCTATACCTGGTTCTCTACTCTATTCAAATACCAATAACTTCTCCAAATTCGGACCCTGTGTTTCCACGAAACACCTGTCTAAAAACCAGAGAAGTCATAAGTAAACTGAATGTAGTACGAGGACCAACCCCTCTGTCCTGATGGACCCTGGACAACATACAATACTCTGTATAAGTCCCTTGAGTCTGATAACTCATTCACTGTGTGTCGTAGGTTGAAAACTGTACTTATGGTTAAGAAGAATTACACCGCTGTTTAATGCTCCTTACCTAACCATCCATTGATATAGGTAAATGTCGTAGACATAATTTCAGAAAGGTATATCTCACTCTATGAAAATAGACGTACAGATATATCAATTTGAAATTGGTGCATAACAGCGGATATTCAAAACCAAATATTTGCCGACCGGCAAACAGCCCAGGTGATTTCCTCAAATATCACCGATTACAACGAATCCCGATATAATGAGGATAATCACCCAATTCCCAATAACTTACTCCCACTCATCATCTGTAAAACCATACAGATGTGAGAATCGTACCTGGTAAATACATACCCTGGAGTAAGTATCTAATCGGGAAATCAGTTTTCCTTTAACATTACACAGTGAAACTGAAACATTGAAATGTTCCGACGGGGTATCCTGGTATTCCTAGCAATGCCTCTTCCAGATTCACGACCGTAACCGTATAATTCTTTGCCACCTCTCCAAATCCCTTCATATGTTTTTAGTCATTACCTTCTACACACCCCTTTAGGCCAAATGGTTTTCTTCCTTCCCTACCGTTCGGCACCAGCCTATGGTTTGGAAGAAGACTATCCAAAAAGCATAATGGGTGTACTGTCCTAACCCTAGGATCACTTGCAACACGAGAGAAGGTGAAGATAAAGACAACCGAATAAACCTTATTCCTATTTCTCCTGAACCAGAATCCATCCCCGAACTGGAACCAGTTCCATTCGAGTTCGTATATAACCATACGATGGAGTATCCAAATAAACTGTGGATCTTCGTAGTGATACGGAGTGTCCTGGAGAAATACAAAGGTGATGTGGGAGTGGTAACGAAATATTTGGTTTGGTCGTGAATATCTGTTGCAATTTACTTTGCCCTCTTACTAATCCCTTGCTTTGTCTGAACTTAATACCTTCTGCACACCATCGTTATGCTAATTGGTTTTCTTCATTCCCTACCGGTCGACACCAGCCTAAGGTTTGGAAGAAGACAATCCAATTTGCGTAATAGGTGTACTACCCCTAAACCAAGGAGTACTCGTAACCTGAGAGAGGGTAAAAGGAAAAGACAACTGAATAATCCTATCCGTTTTCTCCAGAACCAGAAACCATCCTCGAATAAATTCTTTCGAGTTCGTATCTAACCATACGATGGTTTTGTCCAATGGAAGTGGACGTTCGTAGTAAAACGGGGTGTCCTGGAGAAAAGGGTAAAAGTAGGAGTGGCAATGAGGTTTGCAACTCTGACAATCCAAAAGCCGGTGTTTAAGAAGGTTCGGTCAACTTGGTCACTGAGTCATAGTCTTAGGGTCGGGTCAATGGTCGCTACCAAAAAGAGAGAGAAAAGAAACACTCAGCGTGCACTCTAACCTAGATCAGAATGGTTACCAATTTATCTAATCTGGAATCCTCCCACTGTTCCTCAAATTCTCCTCCAAACCTGAAAGAAGAATTAGTCGGGGTCACCCGAGGAGTAAACTAACTCATCAGTGGGAATCGGGATCCAACTCTCATCGCATGATAACGTGACGGAATCCGCTCACGGTATCACACTCCAGAAGGTATGCGCATATCTGGCAAGTTTCAGTTCTTTTGAAACTCCCGATGTGGATTTTTACCCCATGCTCTTATGACCTTGACTTTGGCCAACAAATCATAAGTCACATGTCAAGTTCTGCCCGTCATTCTCCAGGTTAATTTGAATCCACCCGTACATACCCTTGACTTTGGCCAACAAGGCAGTACGACTGTTCCAAACCAACGCATCTATCTATGCTGCATATGAATACCCAACAGCTACCAAACACTGTGCCTTGACTTTGGCCAACAAACACAGCTTGAATACTATTGACTACCCATATGAAACGACGGAGGGCTACGAATGGTTTCTGGCGAAAACCTTTAACGTAATGAACTTGATATCGTTGAAGGAACGGATAGCTTTTTAGAAAATATAGTGACGAAAACCTTTACTAAAGAGGTCACTCCCGGTGAAGGGATCTCGGCTCTTTCCCCGTAGGATGGGGTGCTGGATATTCATAACCGAATATCACTGTGCAAAGCAAAAGTAATCGGCTATAGTGAAGTTAATGCCCTGACGCAAACTTCTGTCCAAGGGGTCACTCCCGGTGAAGGGATCTCGGCCCTTGCCTCGTCGACTGAGGAGCAGGATATTCCAACTGAATACCACGATGCAAAACAAAAGTGAACGTCCTTGCAATAACAGCTTTTTGAAAAGTGTTCCAACAACATCAGAATAGGTTTGTTAAACTTGCATTGATCCGAATCAATGCAATCCCATCAATTGATCACACCACAAAGAACGAAAATATACTGACGTACGTATATGCCATCCGCATTCGCCACTGGGTCCCGTCATCACTCGTTAGGTTAGCTTACTAACGACAGAGCGGGGACTGGACTAGCGCGGATGAAAAACATATACAACATCTACTAATATATATACCAATATATTATATTTCGCTCAAGGCGTGAATAAAAAATGCAACATCACAGAAATGTACAGCATCACAGAACAATACAGATATCTGGGATCCCCGGGTTTCACAGAGCCACTACTGAAACCCGACGTTCCCCTGGTCGTGTGGATAGCCTGTGCAATGAAATCCTAGACCCCTACGGGCGCGGCAAGTCACCCGCCAAAACCTGAAGCGAGGCAGCCCCCTTCAGCGCCGTGAATGGACCACCCAGCACTTCACGGAATCCGGTAACTTGGGCATCCCTCCTGGGTCAACCTGTACCCCCTACGAGTGCGGCGAATAGCCCGCCAATTCCAGACTGAAGCCCCCTCCGTCTCAATGCGATGAGATGCGGGCTTGTTGCCCTCCAGAACCCGGCTATCCGTGCACCCCTCCGCGGGGTAACCCTAGTACAGAAAGTAAAATATACATACACCGGGTACATCGACCGCAACCAGGTCGTGCCCCAAAAGAATAATACAATCAGGCAGTGACGGCAGTCCACATGTCGGACGCTCGCCCCGCAATATCAAATGTATATAATACAACAACACTGTACTAGCATTGCATCCAGGCTATCCCCCACGACCGATCCGCAACAACACAGCAAATACATAGAACATCAACGTGAAAGTCACGTTCGCAAATCCGTCTAACCGGGCTATAGCAGTTAGACCGGATTTACCGATCAAGTGACATTCACGGTCGCAGATATAATGTAAATACTGTGAAAAATGTGTTTAAAAAATTTCCGATTGATCAAACAATTAACAAGTGGGCCCCAAAGAAAACTGTAGCACTCACAGAAACAATTGGCCCAACTTTAATATTCCAAAGCCCATATTTTAAGCCCAGAAGGCCTCTGTAAAAAAATGGTGAAGTGATGTGAATAGTGCGCGGCGGAAGGGCCGCACAAATGGGGTTTTAGCGGCGGTTCCGCGCTCCAACTGTGGAATCACTTCATCGAATTTTTACAGAGCTCTTAGATTTTCCAGTACATCAATATTTTACAACCTGAAAAATTTTTCGAGACCAAAATATTTCAACAGAAACTGATGTGAACAAAAAATACGGTTTTTGGAAATTTTGGTCGATCGGAAATGCAAACACACCAAACGAAGCTAGACGAAGTTAATGGCGAGTCTCTGATACCACTGTAAGTGCACGGCGGCGCCCCGGCCGTCAATCCGACGCCGGAATGCGGAAGCGGTGAATAACTTAAATTTTTGCGGACTTAGCAAACCGGCACCACCGCGCACTAAACACCCGGATCGTAACCATTAACAAGTCTAAGCTAACTAGAAGATGGGTTAGAGATATACCGACTGATCCGAGTCCTCCGGTCTTCATCTCCACTCCGATCTCCTCGCGGGATCTCCGTCCGTCTCCTCCTTGTCGGAAAGGGCACCACATCGCCTGTAGCTTTTACGGGCTCCCACCTCAATACCGAGGCAACTCGGGCGCGAAGCTGGCGAATCGACGCGTCCAAGATTTGCTGTAGCAAGTGTAGTGTAGAATACGCTTTGTCTCAATGGGGTATTGGAGTTGCCCTTGATGGAGGAATCAAGAAGAACTTTGGAGAGGTGAGAAGGTTTTGTGTACAAGGCAAGAATGAGATCATGAAATTTCCTCATACAAAAATGAACCAATTTTCCACACTCCCACCAAAAAGTGGCCGGCCAAATGATCTAGGAAAAATGGTGGTGGAGTTGTGAACCAATTGCAAGAGGGAGGTAAGTGTAGGATAACCAAAAAGGTGATCACATCAAACAACAACCATGCTTTATTTAAAAACCAACCATACCCTTTCAATTCTCATCCTCATTCAATCAAATCCCATTAAAACAAAAGCATGGTGCAAAAGAAAAGATTCTTATCATATCAAACCCTTTTGCAATAAAACCCCTCCACAAAAATTATTTGCACAAATGCAAATAACCCCCTCCATCGGAAAAGTCCGGCCGGGAAAGAACAAAGGAAAACCGGCCGGAACGGAATGCAAACTGGCAACTCCAGAAAACTGGTCCCGTAATAAATTACAGGAAAACCCCGATACTGTGCATACACACCCGCATCTGTATTCCGTCCGGATACAAATGCAAAGAGACAAAATCTACACTGTACTAAACTAGGACCGGCTTAAACCAAAGTCGGCTAGTAATATCCGTTCGATCCTGATCCGTGCAATACCGCACGTATCTGATCGAACCCTGCCATATACCTATACGGCTTCTACAGCGTTTCGCCCGAAACTTGAGTAACTGAAAGTGTGGTGGACTCTAAAGACTCGTCAATACTATGGCTGTGGATTTAACCACTAGCACGTCAGAGGTATAAGCCAATACGTGACGGGCCACCAGCTATTGACCAAAAGGGACGTCGATGAGCGAACTCATCCTGACACCCTACTGAGCCTGTCAGTGACAATATCCGTTCAGTCCGGTCCGTTCGTCTATGAGTATCGCATGGTGGGCCTAGGGGGTTGGTAAAAGTCAGACCCCCAAAAGCGGTACAAGTCGTGTCGGAGTGTAGCCCAGAACACCCTGAGATACTACTGGAATACCTACCAGTAAATCTCCTTGCCTTGGCCAAGGACTTTGTGTAATGGCTCTCCTAGACACAGCACGACCTCACCCCCAATACCGGGAGAGACGAACCCCTGAAGATACGCTCACTGCCTCCATGTGGCTCGGGACTGTACCCAACTAAAACCTGTTTGCACGACTCCTTTGAGCCGTGGTAGGGTAGTAATCAAAGTATAGTGGGAACTCACACGAGACAAATGACGATCCCCAGGTCGATGAACTAACCTGCACACATGTCACCAGGGAACTGCCATCTGACGTCTGGTATATGACCAACTAGCATGTTCCCGGCGAGTCCTGTCCGGTGTACTCATAACCCAATGAGCACCTGTATACATCTTAGGTGATCCATCTGACACCAGTGGCTTGTGAGACCGGCCACCGCCCCTCGTCGGGGTCTCGACTGTATACACTAGTCTACTAATGGAGTATCGATGCCCAGCCTCGAAACTCCCACGACTAGGGACCTTTTAAGGATATGCTTGTAGACTCCCAGCTCCCACTTATATGATCGCCCTCATACTGCTGGTGGTCAAGCAAGAATCCTAGGGGCTCTATCAACGTGTAATAGCGACGTGTCAGGTCACCTAAAACAGTACACGATAATAAAGGTAAACCAGATAGCATACTATCATCTCGAGTAAGACTGTCCTACCGGGATAGGTCCTCCCTCAATCATTACAATCACGTACCTGTGACCTAATAATTGACTCTGAGGGCACTATCTCCAACAAAAATATTCCATCAAATGGTATCAGAAATACTAAGCATTGGATACCGACCCATTGGGGGTTCTCACAGGTGACGGTGTGGCTATTCATGGGCTCTTACCCCTAGGGTGTCCCGAGACCGGAATGGTTCCATAAGGGTTGTAGTTCTCGAGAGAGAGCATGTGTAAAAAGTAGCTACCGAGAGACCTGTAGGTGCCACGGCGACCTTATTGGATGTGGTTCGCTGTCTGACTTACATGGTATCAGAGCCAAACTAAAGTATTGAACTTGTTGTAATTTTAGAATCTATGAAAAATAGATTTTTATAAAACTAGTTTTAGTAAAACCTTAAAAATCTAATTTTCAAGCAATGTTTCCGATCATCGCGGGGTTTTGATCCGAACCAAAACTATGCGGGAGATCGATTGGCACCCCCGAGGATCCTTAGGGGGTTTGGTGGTAGGCCCCACGCCACGACCACAAGTGGTGACCATGGAAGGCCTCCCCAAACCGAGAGCACCCATATGGGTGCTCTCGGTTTGGGTTTTCACCCCGAGGACACCAATTTGGTGGCCTCGGGGTGGGGGCACCCCTCATCCCCCGACGAACTTCCAGGGATGCCCTTGAGTATTGTGGCGTGATCCCAGTCATTTTTTTGTGTCTAACGGATTCTGTTTTGGTGCTTGAAAAGTTGTATTTTTGGTGCCAGGTATGCTATTTTGAATTATTGGATAATTCGGGTTAGATGCCTAGCGGTGATTGGTGTAATTTATTGCATATTTTTCTAACTCATTTATCATTTTATAGTCATATTTTATACTTGTCTGGGTATCTTTTGTGAATTGTTACAGATAACAGGGTTTGGATGCAAAAAGACGGAAAATTGTGCTAAAATGAGGATTACGTGTGTATAATGGAGACTTAAGGGAATTATTCAAAAAATCAAAAGACAATTTTCAAATTTGGAACAAATTTGGTAATATCATTACAAATCAGCAAAGGTTGCAACAAATAGAGATGAATCAATCATCACAATAACAAATCAGTTGAAGAAACAAAATCAAATAAAAAAAACAACAAATTAACCTGCATAATTATATGCCAAATTTAGGAACAGTTCGGAGATCGACACAACTACAGAGATATATCGAGATATTCAAGATTTTATGTGCTAAAAAGTCATCTAAATTGATGATAAAACCACAGAAAAAATCTGGAGCCACGAAGCCAAAAAAAGGCAGCGGAACAGCGGTCGATTTTAGGCCATTCGATGAGAATTTTTATGGGAACGATCGTATTTTTAAATAGATTAATATGAGATATAGGGTTTCGTCTTTTGAAAATTCTAAAGGCTCGCAATAGCGTTCAACAGAGCAATTAGATTAGATTATATATCAACAAGTAGATTCTTTTGTATCTTTTATTACTTGTTCTCTAATTTTTCTTAGCCCTATATAAGCACCTGTATAGCCTTAGGGTTTCATATATCTCTCTTGGCAATAAATTCTAGGGTTTTCTTTTGAGAGATCAATTCCATTGTAAGTTATTTTTTTTATGAATAAATTTTTGCTTTATTTTAATATGAAGCGTAACTAATTTCTCTTCTAGGTTTTTGTATTTATTTACGTTATTTGGTTGGATATTATATAGCTTTCTTTTCTTGCGCTTAAATATTAATCTCTTATTATTTAAATTATTCTTATTAAGTTTATTATCTAAAAAGCTAATCTTTTTAATGATAATTGACGATAGGGAAAGATGATAACACCAAGAAACCTATTAGGTTAAATGATAGGTTGACGCCCTAGAGATCTAATGAGAGAAGGTAAGAGACGCGTTTAATTAAAAGAAATTAAAACTAGGTAGTTAAGGATGATTTAAGTTATTCGATAAGATAATAAAAGTAGATTGATCACCTACAGCTATTAATTGAAGATTAAACGTAGATTATTTTTAATTAACTAGAAAAAGTGTTTTAATATTGTTATCTAAATGATATTTTTATAATTGATATATTAACTTTAATAACATTAAATTAACCTATACTTTTATAGGATTAATAGAAAACATATTAAATATAGATCTAGAAAAAAAGTGTTATCTTTTAAACCAACTAATAGAGATAAATAAATATAAAACCCTAGATTCTTCTATATTCATAAAAAGCCCACTTTTAATTGCACTTTTAAAAAAAAATTTAACTCTTTAACTTAGTTTAAAAGTGTTAACACGCCTCTCTGTGGATTGACCCTTAAGTATTATGATTGCACCATGTATACTTGAGATTAAAATTAGAGACTAATGAAATCCCCATTAAGTTTTTGGCGCCGTTACCGGAAATGTGTAGTTTAATTACATTTAAATTTAAATTTTAGATTTTAGTTGTAAATTAAATTAGATTTAGTTTACTTAATTCTGTGAATTCTCAATTTTATATTTCAGGAATCGAGACAAACTTACTAGAAGAGAAGATCAAGATGAACAGAGGTAAATCTAGGTAAGATCTCGTTCTTTCCCAAATCTCGATTTGATTCTAACTAACAGATTTTTGCAGGATTCTTTGCGCTAAAGAAAATTAGTTTATATTTTATATTTTTGATTGTTTTAGACTACATTGCAGATTTTAAAATATTCTATAGGGCAACAACCCAAATCCAGATTAGGTGAGGATTTCATCACCCTTCCTAAGTCCTAAAAATCATAACCGGGCATCCGCATTGACCTACAGTAATTTAAAAAATATCTAGACTTTAGCTCTTAAGGATATATCGCGGTCAACAGGATAAGAGGATGTTGTAGGTAATCTAACAGTAATTCGATTCAATCTTGAAGTGTATAGTGACGTGTGACAAGTTGTGCTTATTTAATTAAGGCCCGCTATTTGGGTGATTCGTATAACGGAACCCTCCCACTTAACTGGCACTGATTTGAATTCAAGGTTGTTAAAGAGCTGTTAGAGGATCTATCCCGTAATTTGTCTCTTGGCAGCTGGGTGCGGGTCTAGTAACTTGACCTAGGTAACCTTAAATCTAGGTGCGCACTGTGTTAGTGATTTGTTAGAATCTCTAGTCATTTTAGTTTTTGCATTAAAAAAAACTTTTACGTACGGTGTAAGCACGTATGGGGTTGAGACGAAACAAAACGTTTGACTCGTCTTGATTCTATAGATACTATGGCTGAAATCGTCCCCGCTACATCTACCCTACTGGATAGATGCTATCCTGTCTGCACATTACTGTCATCTTGCATAGTATTACCGTTAGCAGCCGGTGAGTATGAAATAAAACCTGCTTTCATAAACTCACTTCCTAAGTTTCATGGTTTAGAATCCGAAGACGCCTATGTTTTCATAAGGGAGTTTGAGGATTTATATCAAATCTTTAAACTTAAGCAGTTGAACCAAGATGCAGTTAAGGATAGACTTATTCTCTTTGTCCTCACTGATAAAGCTAAGCATTGGCTTTACAGTATGCCAGCCAATACAATTAGGACATGGAACGAGTTTACGAAGACATTTCTTAAAAAGTTCTACCCACATTTTAAAACCGCCAAATTTCGAAATGAAATTAGGACTTTTTCGCAAAAATAGGGAGAATCTTTTTGGAAGTATTTCAAACGTTTCAAGGATCATATCATAAAATGCCCCCATCATGGTATAACTAAGTGGGAGCTATATCAAATAGTATTATGATGGTATGGAATCCAAGTTTATGATTGAGTCCATGTGTCAAGGGAATTTTATGATGAAGAAAGAGGAAGATGCATGGGACTTTTTAGAAGAATTGTCTGATAAGACCATGCAGTGGGAGAGTTCTAGTGAAAGAGGGTCAACTAATTCTAAGGGTGGGATCCACACGGTTTAAGTTACAATTGGAATGCAAGCCCAGTTTGCTGCCATTCAGAAATCAATAGAAAAGCTATCAACTACTCCCACCCCCGTTGCTCAAGTCAGTTAACCCTCTCATTGTCTTGACTGTCAAGATTCTTTCCACCTTTTGGAAGAATGTCCTTTTTTAAATGGTCCTCAAGGTCAAGAGACCACTAATGCTATCTATCGACGTAACAACAATAATAATCCTTATTCTTAAATCTACAACCAAGGATGGAGGAACCACCCTAATTTAAAATGGAATTAAGGTAACACTAGCCAACAATTCCAAAATCAAAGACAAAGTCCTCCATCCAATCCTACCTAACCTAATGCTTATCAAAGGAATGGGAATGAGAATAATTATATTAACTTTGAGAAGCAAATGACCACCTATTTTCAAAATAAGATAACACCAATTAAACAATCCATCTCTAATATAGAAAGACAAATCGATCAGTTAGCTGCAGCAGTAAGAGAACGTAAGCAAGGAACCCTACATAGTCGGCCTGTTACGAATCCTAAAGATACACGTACAAATCTAGAGCAAGTAAATACCATAATTACCTTGCGATCGGGTAAACAGGTTGATAATCATGTTAGGATGCTCGAAGATTCGGAAGAGATCCCGGCTAACGAGGAGCAGCAGTCTCTTATCCCGCTTACACGGCCGGCATCTAATGATGCACCCACATCTCCACCCACCGATCTTCTATAGATACCTCTCTTGAGTCTAGAGCATCATATCCAAAACTTTTAAAGGTTAAGAAGCAAGCTGCTAAGGTAGAAAAGATGGTGGAGATGTTTAAACAAGTGAAGGTCAATGTCCCTCTTTTGAACATAATTGACCAAGCTCCTTCGTATGAAAAATATCTCAAAGATTTATGCACGAAGAAGAGATAAACTAAAGTGTCTAAGAATGTCTTTTTAGAAGGAAATATTTGTGACGTCCTAAGAAATGCTATGTCCGTTAAGTATAAGGACCCCAGTAGTCCTACTATATCTTGCATTATAGGAGAAAATGTCATAAATAGAGCTTTATAGGACTTGGGTGATAGGATTATTTTTTTTCAATATTCTGTATATGAGCAGTTAGGATTAGATGAGCTTAAGCCTACCAAGATCACTTTGCAATTAGCCGACCGATACATCAAGACTCCTATGGGTGAGATCAATGACGTGCTGATTAAAGTTGGGGAATTTATATTCCCCATAAATTTTATCGTGATAGAAACATAACCCGTCACTAACCCTAGAAATCAAATTCCTGTCATACTAGGTCGGCCCTTCCTCACTACTTCGAATGTATTGATCAATTGTCACAATGGTTCTATGAAACTATCATTAGGGAACATGACAATTGATTGTTCCCTGATTAAAAATCAGGAAAAGATTCAGAAGAGGCATCACATGCTCACACGTGACCAGTGGTCACGTGTTGGCACATGATGGTTCAGCAGCGGCCAGAGAACAGAGCGCAGAAGAAGAGAAGCCCATTCCAGGGGTCACGTGCTTACACGTGACCGGGGGTCACGTGGCTACACGTGACCGGGGGTCACGTGGCCACACGTGACCGGCTTTAAAAGCCTTATTCTTTGACAGAATTAAATTCTGAGGAAAGATCTTTCAAATCTTTCCAAAATGGAAAAGAATTATCTGAAACCGTTGGATTAAAAATCTAAAGGTGATTAAATATCACCAATTTATGGGAAAATCTTGGACTTAGAAAGATTTTTCCTTAAATCTAACCGAAATAACAAAGAGATATCTTTGGATTTAAAATCCAATGGTGAATAAAATTCACCTAATAACCTAAAGGCCCAGATTAATGAAAAACATCAATCAAATCTCTCAATAAACAAATCAAATCTTTTAATGAAAGATTCACTAAAACTGATTGATTCTTTTCTTTCTCCTATAAATAGGAGCCAAGAAAAGAAGAGACGAGGACCTTTTTTGGGAGATACACAGAGAGAGATATAGAGCCTTGGAATCTTGAAAATTCAAAAGGAAGAATTTAATTCTCTGCAAAAGAAAAATCCTAGGTAAGAAAAGAGAAGAGAGGCTTCAAAAGAGAATTTAATTCTCAAAAGAGTTTAACTCTTATAAAAAGAAAAGAACTTAGTTCTTTCTCTGGTGGAGGATCTGCAAAGTGCACATCTCCCTATGAATTGAGAATTTAATTCTTATTGGGTTGAGATCCTGCCATGCAGATCTAAAACATAGAGGAGGAATTAAGCTTTGAGAATTTAATTCTCACAGAATTACAGGAATTTAATTCTTTTGAGATAAAATTAGGGTTTAACCCTAGGAATTTAATTCCTTCAGAATGGACAGAACCAGGGTTTAACCCTAATTGAGAACTTAATTCTCTCAAAATCACAGGAATTTAATTCCCTTAAAGAAGAAGAATTAGGGTTTCACCCTATACCAGAATTTAATTCTTTACAGAAGAGAAATTAGGGTTTAACCCTATTTAAGAATATAATTCTTCAGAAGAAAACAGGAATTTAATTCCTCTAAAGTTCATTGCTAGGGTTTAACCCTATGAAGAATTTAATTCTTAAAAGATGAACAGATCTTTAAAATATGCAAAGAACCAGAGTCACGTGCTACCACATGACCCCTTGGCTGAAGCTCTAACAGACAAACACCCAAATTCCCATCACGTAACTGCACGTGATGCTCCAAAGTATTTAAGGCTTCTGGCAGAACAAAATAAAGGGAAGTAGGGCGCTCTCACGTGCTACCACGTGACCCCTGCAAAGATCCATAGAAAAGAACTTTGAGGAAACGCCTCGCGTGCCCCACGTGACCTCTGAAGCACACAAAGAAAAAGCAAAAGAAAAAGAGCTCTAGGGCGCCCTCACGTGTCAACACGTGACCCCTAATGAGCATTCTAACAGACTAGAGCGTGGGCCTCCATCACGTGCTCACATGTGATGGCCGTCAGAATTAAAAGTGTTAAACACTTACCTGCAGAATAAAATAAGGGAAATCAGGGCGCTCTCACGTGTCCGCACGTGACCCCTCCTTCCTTAGTGTTTAACACTAATTGAAAAACTCTATTTGCAGTGTTTAACACTGGTTTTCTTAGTGTTTAACACTAATTTGGAAAACTCTATTTGCAGTGTTTAACACTGATTTTCTTAGTGATTAACACTAATTTGAAAACTCTGTTTCCAGTATTTAACACTGATTTGCTTTAGTGTTTAACACTAATTTGAAATCTCTGTTTGCAGTGTTTAACACCGATTTGCTTTAATGTTTAACACTAATTTGAAAGCCCTGTTGTTAGTGTTTAACACTGATTATCTTTTAGAATTTAACACTAACTTGTTAATCTTATTTCCAGTGTTCAACACTGTTGGTCTTAGTGTTTAACACTAGTTTTAGCCCAATTGGCTAAGTTTCTAGAGGCAAAGCCTCTCCTTCAATGAACCAACAGAGGGTCAATATGAAACATGATTGGACTTAGCCCAAGCTGGTCATAAGTCCTCAATTCAAACTTAACTGGGCTAATAGGCTCATAATATAATTAATTGGTCTTGGTTCCAAATTGGGCCAAAGATCATTTAATTTACCTTGGTTTAAGGGTACATCTCTTTACTCCTTTGATATTTGGCGTTGTAATTCCTCAACGTCTTCAAAGAGGTGACGGGTCCCGATGACCACACATTGATACGGACTGTGGGGTCCTTAAACTCATGGACTATGAGGTCCTTAACCTTGACCGGGATGTCTTAAAACTAACGCCGGACTGTGGGGTCCTTAAACTCATGGACTATGAGGTCCTTAACCTTGACCGGAATGTCTTAAAACTAACAACAGACTATGACGTCCTTAATCTTGACCGTGATTTCTTAAAACTAATGCCGGACTGTGGAGTCCTTAAATCCACGGACTATGAGGTCCTTAACCTTGACCGCAATTTCTTAAAACTAACATTGGACCGCAATGTCCTTAATCTACCTATTGGCCGTAATGTCACTAAACTAAACAACATGGCTCCCTTAATTGCTCTCTTGATTGGATCCAAACGATCCCGTTAAGTTGATCTTAGTCTAAAAACTAGACTAACGTATCCTTAACAAACGTTTAAGTCGATCTTAGTCTCAAATGAGGCTAACGTATCCTTAAACACAACCTCCAAACCCAAATCTAAGATAATACGGATTTGGACTAGTCCACGCCCTACGGGCGACGACATAACTCAGTCTCCGTATACAATCCACGGGCAACCGGACACAAATCAAACACACACGACACGAAGCGACCATCTGGAGAAGGAGAAAGTTGTTACCGCAATGCGATAGCATAATTAACCGCAGGGGCTTGCGCCTGCAGGGAAGAGCGTCCCCACAATCAAAAACCCCTCAAGCGAGGGGGAATCTGACGAAATCTGCTATATCGGACGCATCCGTTTAAACCTTCGATACATGGTGCCATAAATAAACTTGGTATTTTCGGAGAGGTAGACGGATAGCACCAATTAGCATCTGCCCCGAATTTCAGGCAAGACGTCCCTGCGTCGTGCCGTCTTTCGGAGGGGAACATTGATCTTAATATTTTTAACCTAGGAAATCAGCCAAGTGATCCCTATAAGCCCTTCGAAGTCAACTTAATTAATGATATTTCTAATGATGAAGAAGTTGACTTAGATAACTGCTTTATAGAAAATTGCATAGAGGAGAAACTTAGTAACAAAAAAGTTATTGCTTTTAATGATTCTCTCCCAATAGCCTACATGGAAAGGGCCCCACTTGAGCCACTTTTTCTTGAACCTAGGTCTCTTTTTCGCCCATCGATAGAAGAGTCTCCACAGTTAGAGCTCATGCCCCTCCCATCAAATCTAAAATATTCCTATTTAAGTTTGAATAATACGCTCCCAGTTATAATTTTTGCTGAACTTATTAAGGAGAATGAGGAGGCCTTACTATTTATTCTTAAGAATAATAAGGAGCCTATTGGATGGACTATGACGAATATCAAGGGAATTAGCCCTAATAGAGTGCAACATATCATTCACTTGATAGACAACGCCAAGCCAGTTAGAGATCCTTAACGCCGTTTGAATCCTATTATGAAAGAGGCTGTGAGGAAAGACATAATTAAATGTCTTGATAGTGCTATAATATACCCTATTTCTGATAGCACATGGGTTAGCCCAATTCATGTGGTACCTAAAAGTCAGGTATTACTGTCATTGAAAACCACATGAATGAGTTAGTCCCTATTTGCATGCAAACCGGGTGGTGTGTGTGCATTGACTGTCGTAAGCTTAATGCCGCAACTAGGAAAGATCACTTTCCATTGCCTTTTATCGATCAAATGCTTGAAAGGTTAGCCGGTCTTGAGTACTATTGTTTCCTAGATGGATACTACGGTTATAACCAAATATCCGTTGCATCCGAAAACCAAGAAAAGACCACCTTCATATGTCCATTTGGCACCTTTGCATATAGACGGATGCCCTTTGGGCTATATAATGCACCCGCCACTTTTCAGTGGTGAGTAATGATCCTATTTTCCGACATGGTGGAATATTTTCTTGAGATTTTTATGGACGATTTTTCAGTATATGGGGATACATTTGATGAGTGTTTACACCACTTAGAGTTAGTACTCCAAAGGTGCAAACAAAAGAATTTAACACTTAATTAGGAGAAATGCCACTTTATAGTCAAGCAAGGTATTGTACTAGGCCACATTATTAACGCAAAGGTATTGTGCTAGATAAATCTACAGTAAATGTAATCTCTAATCTACCTCCTCCCAAAACCGTTAAGGAAATTAGGTCATTTATTAGGCATGCGGGATTTTATAGACGCTTTATCAAGGAATTTAGTAAGATTGCTAGACCTTTGACTTCACTTTTGCCAAGGATACACCTTTTGAATATGGTTCCGATTTCCTCAAATCATTCGAGCAATTGAAGAGGGAGCTTACATCCGCTCCTATTATTCAAGCTCCTGATTGGAGTGAGCCCTTTGAGATTATGAGTGATGCATCGGATTTTGCAATTGGAGCCGTCTTAGGATAGCGAATTAACAAGGTACCACATGTCATCCATTATGCGAGTAGGACCCTAAATGATGCACAGTTAAACTATTCCACAACCGAAAAAGAATTTTTAGCTGTTGTATATGCACTTGAAAAGTTTAGGTCCTATTTCATCGGTTCACAAATTATGATCTACACGGATCTGTTTACACCATAATATTGCATTATTATATTCCCCATTCTTATTCTTTTTATAAATAAACGGGTGCTTTTGACGCATGTCTACTACATGT
The DNA here is from genome assembly GCA_030015575.1 of Agapanthus africanus. Taxonomy (NCBI): domain Eukaryota; kingdom Viridiplantae; phylum Streptophyta; class Magnoliopsida; order Asparagales; family Amaryllidaceae; genus Agapanthus; species Agapanthus africanus. The sequence continues at coordinate 939,923,606 of CM057338.1, read as the reverse complement.
TACAGGTTACAGGTTCTTGGATCTAAAACATTGAAAACGATGTAAAGACGATGTAAAAGTGAAACTTTGACCAACAAACAGAAGACTCTTGATCAAGCCTACATCAAAGATAAAGTTTACAAAGTGCAAGGCAATGCAAGGTCCAAAATCGCGAAGCGAACGGTTAGAAGTCCACTACAATGTTCACTGGAATATCTGGAAGAAACCTGGAAGCCTATTTGAGAAAAATACCAAAGAAACAAGAAGCCCAAAATGACATGAGCCAACACAGAAAATTACAGAGCCCAAGCCCACTTGTTGGCCGCGGAACCGCGGCCAAACCCTGGCTGCGGCCGCGGTTCCGCGGTCGTATTGCGCAATTAGGAGTTGATTTTTTTACTAAAATTTGTGGCGGCTTTGACTAGTCAACTTAGGGCTATTTTTGTAATTGTAGACATGCGGGTCAGATGTAACCCTAGGGTTTCCTATTCTTTATAAATAGGAACTCTAATCATTGTAACTTTTGATGCCTCTTTTCAATCAATAAAATTCAGAATTGCTAGGAGTTTATTCAGATCTGTTCTATATTGCTTGGAGGGAGCCATCGAACTAGTAAGTTAATTTTAATACTTTGTTTTAATTCTTTTAATTAGTATGTCTTTTCATCCCCTAATGAGCGAGTAATCTCCTCGCTTGTTAGGGTTAGCCTTAGGGAAAGGTTTGAGAGATGAGATCTCTCACCCCTTTCATGCCATTTCACACCTAAGAGTTAGAACTCTATGCATACACGCACAACCGCTCCCTACGGCATCCTACCCCTCGAGGTAACGATGAACCGTAGTATAAAGGGTCGGTTGCGCGTGTTTTCCATGGGGGTTAGGGTAATTATCGATAAAGGAAGGATAAGAATCTAGAGGAAGAAATATCTTCCCAAAAGATTCTAATCCACTTTATTGATAATTATACCAACATCTAATAGATCAAAAATAGGGCAATAAAAGCGGTGAGGAAACCTTTAATCTCCAAACTTCCCCTAAACCTAACCCTAGCAAGACTTTAATTTAGATTAATTTAGTTTAGTGATAGATCTAGTATTTTAGATTAAAATCGAAACAACATTTGGAATCAACTCGTAAAGACACAATAAGAAATCTACCCATCTCTGTGGATCGACCCGTACTCACCGGCTAGCTGCAAAGCGACACCGTTTCTGATTGCGGTAAACTTAATATTTTTGGACTAATCAGGATCATTCGGCCATTAGACATCTTATTTCTAAGAAAGATGCTAAAGCCCGATTGCTTAGATGGATCATTTTATTGCAAGAGTTTGACCTTGAAATAAAAGACAGAAAGGGATCCGAAAATGTTGTGGCCGATCACTTATCATGTCTACTGTTCATCACAGAAAACTGTATTTTAATACCACTCATTCGTTATCTATTTTTTTATATATCGGTACTATTAACCAGTGTCTGCTCAGTAATTACAGATTACAGGTATTCGTGATACAACACTGAAAACACACTCAATATCACGGATATAGCATTTGGGAGCCGACATTGCAATTAGAACAGAGAACCGATATCCAAAGGATTTTTTTTGCAATAAACAAATGTGCACACAATTTTTGGTCCAACACAATACATGTGTAACACTAGATCATGATGGGGGGCTGCCTTGGCACAAAAGGAGCATGTATGGGTGTGATGTGCATTAAATGTGCATTGAATGCTAAAGATTACGATGTGATTTGAAGTATCTAGTTTCCCTCAAAATCTCTGAGTGCAAACCAGGTTTATATAAGCAAATCAAGCAGTACCATTGGACTTGTAGAGAGAGCGCAAGACCACAACACTAAAACGAGCCCCTATGCTCGGATTTGGACCGGCCAAACCCCCATGAGATCCGAGCTCGCCGGCCCCTCTTGCCCTGTTTGTCCCCATATTTTCTCTGCCCCCTCCTTGCAGCCACATCATCTCATTTTTATTATTTGTTTAATTTTTTTTGAGCCTATAAATACCAGGCCTTTGGGCAAGTTAGAGGGCACTACTTCTTTTGTAAGAGAAAAGTTTGTAAACATTGTAACTAGTGATCTTGTACCTCTTAGTGTGAATTCCTTGCCTTCCTCTAGTCTTGCAACCTCTTTTCTTGAGCTTACAAGATTAGATTTTGGTATTTGAATTCACTTATTTGTACTTGGAACCATTGTAATCAATCTTTAATTATATCAAGTTGTTTCTTGTATATCTTCTGTCTTTGCATCTTTCTTTGTTGTTGTTATTTCAATTTATGATGTGTGAGTAGTTGTTCTTGGGCTATGGTGAGGTAGGTTGTGGAAGGACTTTACTTCCAACCCATCCCTTTTGATTCTTGCATTTTACACTTCTTTTCTTAATTATGCAATTTTATCATGTTTTGCTTGATAGGATATATCGTTTTGAATGGTTCCAAATCAACCTTTAACATATATCATATTCCTTCTTTACATTTTATCGTTGCCATATTATGATTTGAAGTTGAAATGAATACAGAATTATGTTAAGTGTCGCAACTAGCTAGATAAGATATATAGTAAACATGCATATATTCCATACTTGATAATTTCACTTAACTAATTCCATATTCATTTCATTCTCAAACTAAAACATGAACCTTGAATCAAAACGGAGAGTTGTGGGTAAAAGTCGTATTTCACTCATACTAAACTTTAGCCTAAGTTTTCCCTAAAACAAAACCTTCCTTCTTTTAATTATTACAACACGTGACAACTCCTTTCCAAACCTCTTGATTTATAACTCAAATTGATGTCGTGATATCCACTCCTTGTGGTTTGACCCGTGCTTGCCGGGTTGCTTCAACGCACCGTGCACTTGTGGTATTTTTAAAACTCGAGACTCACATCGTGTACTATTTTCATCAACATAACCGACATATCTTAATTAAAACAAAACTCGACAAAAGCATGACACTGTGAGATTTCGAACAAGTTTTTGGCGCCGTTGCCGGGGAGTGGCAACATCACTAAGTTATTTTGAGTTATCTTTGTATATAAACTTCAGAAAAACCAAAACAAATTTTTTTTTCTTTTACCTTGTATATCTTTTTGACATTTTGCTCTCTATTTGTGCAACCTGCTATCACTCTGTGATCAAATTAAAAAATCAATTTATACCAACAGAACAATTAACTATCCTAGAGAACCCACCAAAAATACAAGCACCTAACTCCTAAAAACGACCGGCGACATCTATAAAAATTCCGAGCTCGCCGGCCTTTTCTGGGAGTTTTGAAAATTTTCTTGTGGTGGTGTCTCCAGTACACTGTTAGTATTCTATTGGTATTGTTTGATTTTTATAATTTTTAGTGTGTAGGGATTTGGCCATATATATCGCTTTTCGTACTAAAATTGCCGTGTTTGCGACATTTTCAGATTCGAGGAATTTGCGAATAGCGATTGTGCGAAGAAAAAGGTGCGCTCAAACCCAAGGTGATAACAGGATACAGTGCCAAAAATCCAGGTAGATTGACCCGCGCAACCGAACCTTTCGGGCCGAATGGATTCAAGTCAAACGGGGGTTTCTTAATCTAAAAATTCATCGGTACGTATTCCTTATAACACCTTCTTCTCAAATCCGACGCGTCCACTACTCTATCTTTGCAGGATTCTTTGCAAGCACATTGCCAAACACCAAAAGAAACTAATCCGTATTTTGTTGCAGCGCCGCTTTTAAACATAAAAATGATTGCTTGATGTGTTGTACAACTTTTTCATTGAATTGCGCATTACTTAACTTTAATACAGACTTAAGGGAAAAAGAATCCCAATAAGATACGATAAGGGATTTCATCACCCTTCTCCGTGGCCCACAAATCATAAAGAACGAGCATATTTTTCACACCCCCCATTAACATTAAAAGAAATTAGACTTTCAGTTTCTAAGGACTTTGCGCTCACTAGGGAAAGTTAAGTGTATTTCGAACACCGCACATCAGTACATTGTTCAAGAAGTGTCTAGGAAAGTGTGAAAGGCGCAACCGCCGAAAGAGAGAAGGTTATTCTAATTAAGGAACCTCGCGAAAGCGAGGGACAACCTCCCTTCTTCTCTGCACTTACCTGGCTTCTTGATCAGTCTATCTTAGGCCCGTTTCGCAGTACATTTTTACTTCACAAAGCAAGCTTTTTTGAGCAGGTCTAGTTGACCCAGGTAATCCTAGATTGTTTAGGTGTGTGCAGTGTTTCTTGTTTATTTTCTTGTTATACCTTTTTATGTGATATTTTTTGTTGTGAATATTTTTTGTAAACAACACATTTTTCCTCCATTTCCTCAGTCTCCTCCAACCACTTCCGGATAGTGCATGTCAGCTTGGTCTAGAGATTCACAATCTTGATTAGTCCGGTTTGTGACTGTATCTTCCGACTCTTCTACACCTTCTGATTCCTCGGAACCTTCCGAGACCTTCTTACCTTCTGATCAGTGAATTTGAAGGAGTGTGTGCTATGATGAAAATTCACGGAGTGGGTGAGGATGTCGTTAAGCTCAAATTCATCCCTTTTGCGCTTAAGGACAATGCAAAAATTTGGTTAAACAGTTTGCCAGCTAGATCAATCACGACATGGAACGACTTTGTGAAAGTTTTTCTAAATTTTTTTACCCTATTCATAAAACCGTGCGAATGCGCAATGAAATCCACAATTTTAAACAAAAAGAGGGTGAAATTTTTTGGAAATGCTTAGAAAGATTCAAAGACATCTTAATCAAATGTCCCCATCACGGGTTAGAACAGTGGAAGTTGTGTCAGATTGTCTATGAAGGTTTAGACTCTAGTTCACGCATGATGTTAGAGTCCATGTGTCAGTGCAAATTTTTGAGCTATGGTGCTAAGAACGCATGGAACTTTTTAGAGGAACTGGCTGACAAGACCATTTAGTGGGAGAGTGTGAGTGAGAAACCATTTGTGACTAGGGGCGGTGCACACATAGTTGACACCTCTATAGCTGCCGAAGCAAAAATCGCCGCTCTTGTACGGCGAATGGAAGCTTTAGAGGGCAAAAATTCACCACTACCAGTCAATCAAATTTCTCCGACTTTGTGCGCTAACTGTCAGTATCCTATCCACATAACGGAAGAATGTCCGTTTCTCGTTGGGTCCCAGGGACCTGAAAACGTTAATGCACTGTATCAAAACCAGCGTCCCAGGAACGATCCTTTCGCACAGACATACAACCCTGGATGGAAGAATCATCCCAATTTTACTTGGAATCAGGCACCTTTTAAAAACAACAATTCAAACCCGCCTTTCCAACAATTTTAAAATTCAAAATTTCAAAACCAGAAATTGGGATACTCAACCAAACAGCCCTAACAGCCGAATCATCCTAACCCAACCTTTACACCCCCTGGGTTTGCCCAAGACGACAAGAGGGTGTCATCCATTGAAAAAGGGTCGGAAGCTTCGATTAAAACTTCTGCGCAGACTTCGTCTAGTCTGGCTAATTTTATGCAAACATCTGGTCAGTTGCATAGCGCTAATACTCAAGCGATAGCCAGACTAGAAATCCAAATCAGTTAACTTGTTGCTGCAGTTAATGAACGTGAAAAGGGAACATTTCCCTCTCAACCCGTGATGAATCCAAGAGAGTAGAGAAACAACAACACTCATATTGTTCAGCAAAACAATATTGAGAATGCGAACGCCGTCACCGTCCTCAGATCAGGACGTACAATTGACAACAAGGTTGTCAACCCCAACGACTCATCCAAACGTGCGGTTGTTAGTTTACTAGCACGTATCTCATCTTCTGTTCTTCATTGTGATCCGTCGTCATCTTCATTACCTTCTTCTTCTTCTCCTTCGTCGTCGTCTACTGCACATCCTTCAAAGCAGTTTGAGAATTCGCCGCAAGTCCACCCTGATGACCCAGCAAGAACACTCACACCTTCTGCACCGGTTCCATCTGCAACTTCTCCAAACTTCGTGTTTAGACCTAAGGCTCCCTATCCCAATAGGTTGAAATCAAAGAAGCCTTCTGCAAGTATGGAAAAGGTGTTAGAGGTTTTCAAACGCTGTGAGGTTAACATTCCGTTGTTGGACATGGTCCAACAAGTTCCGGCGTATGCAAAATTCCTGAAGGATTTATGCACGCAAAAATGATCCACGAATGTGCCTAAAACAGTCTTCTCGGCTGCCACTCTAAGCGATGTCTTGTTTAAATCCATTCCGGTAAAATATAAGAACCCTGGTTGTCCTACTATTTCTTGCACTATTGGGGACAAGCAAATCAATCGTGCCTTGTTAGACTTAGGGACAAGTATGAACCTTCTCCCATATTCAGTTTACAAACAACTGGGATTGGGAGAACTCAAGCCGACCAGAGTGACTCTGCAACTGGCAGATCGATCAACAAAGTTACCGAGGGGAGAAATCGATGATGTTCTAATCAAGGTCGGGGAATTCATATTTCCCGTAGACTTCATTGTGTTGGAGACTGAACCTATCACCAATCCCAGCGGTCAAATTCCAGTCATACTGGGACGGCCTTTCCTAGCCATATCCAACGCGTTGATCAATTTTTGTAATGGATCCATGAAACTCTCATTTGAAAACATGACAGTTGACCTCAACATCTTCACGCTAGGAAACCAAGCGAGCGAGAAACACGACGACACTTTTGAAGTCAATGATGTATACGATATGTCTGAGGAGGGGACATTTGACTTCAAAAACGAGTGTCTTGAAGAAACGTTTGAAGAACTGTTTTCTTAGGAGCTTCTTTTCTTTGAGAAGCTAAGTCCTGAACAGGCTTCCTACGCACACTGGGGGCCCCAATTTGAACCACTTTGTAACGAACCGGCCCCTGAAGTGCGACCATCTGTGGAGGAGCCACCAAAACTCGACCTCAAAGTTCTTCCTGACTATCTAAAGTATGCATACTTGGGAAATAATGAAACGCTTCCAGTTATAATTGCAACCGACCTTACGCCTGAGCAAGAATTGGCCCTCATGGATGTTCTGAGAAAGAACATGGATGTCACACCCCGCTTCCCGGTATACGGCGAAGGAGACGGGACTGGTCCGCTACGTATTTAATGTGAAGTAAATACGCTAAGCGTATCTAAGCAATATAAAAGTAAGGCACAAGAAACAAGAGATATGAACTGAACAACAACTTTATTTATTAACATTCTTTTGTACAATGCATGGAAAGTAAATACAACTGATAAAAGGCAATGCCTAAACAATGGCATAACAGAAATGAAAAGTACTGAATGGAAAGTGTACAATGAACTAGAGCTCTGGGTCTTCAGCAAACTGATCCAAGTCTTCAGCAGTGGGCTCGATCTCTGACGTGTCCAGATCACCTGACGACATTCAAAGAAAAAAGAAGAGAATGTCGTCAGCGAACAGATCGCTCGGTAAGTCCCAAAGATAAGGAAGAATAGAATAGACAGAATGAGAATGTAGCTTTTAAAGTTGTATTATATTATTATGATGTTGTGTTAACGCTGTTGTTTGTAGCTTGGTACCGAAGATGCCAGTGTATACGAGAGGAATCCCACTTACACCAGAGACTTTGGTAACCCGTAGTACAAGGCTCCGTCGATAATACCACCGAGCAACGGCATGGATGTAATTATATCTTAAGTGACCACCTCGTGCCACCTTTAACATATTCCGTACCAGTCTACCCCTTAAACCCCGTAGTGTTATCTTGATTATATTGTCTTGCAATGTAAACTGTATACATTGTATAATTGGATGACTGACCGAAACCATGATATCAGTAAACGGATGTAACTGGAGAATCATGTATGTAACTGTAGAATCATGGATGTAACGGTATAATCATGTAAATGGAATGTATATCCATGGTTCAGTTCGGTCAAGTTGATAGATTGAATAATGGATTAATGAATTCATGTTGAATTGTAATATTGTAAATTGTAGATTGTAAATTGTAGATTGTAGATTTTACGTTGTGATATTTCTAGTGAAAATATCCTAATTTCATAATAAATGGTATTTATTGGTAATATTGGTTTTGTATGGAATTCATGGTATTTTATTGTAAAATGATTCTTTTGATGTTGTAGAAAAGATGGAATATATATAATACTTGAAAAATAGATATGTTTATGTTACATATACATATATTTATATGAAAATAATTTTAGTATATATATAATATTCTAGAAATCTCGTTTTCTTAAGATGTCATATTTTAAATCTTTCGAGACCGAATGCTCCTTGCGGAGATCTGCATCTCGCACTACTAAGCCCGAGGATGTACGATAATCCGCACCCTCCCGAACGGGTTCCCCAAATAGGTTGTAGCGGCGCTTTGCAAAGATTTGTATAAATACTAATCATTAAGGAAAAACGATTTTATTAATTATGGTATTTATTTGTAAAGATGTGGATTTCCCGTATTCTATATTCTAAGGTCTCCTAAATCAACTAGACTGCTCCTAATTGGTCCAAAGTGACAAGTTGTGAGATACCTCAAATCGCCTCTTCACCGCCAATTGTGGCCAGGTAAGTACAAGTGAAAAAAGGAGGGATCCGCTCACGAATCACCATGATACGGGCCTTTTAAAGTTACCTTTCTCACTTATCTAGCCTAGGCACCACAAAGTCAGGTTTAGAAAAACGACTGAATGCCCACAACCTTCCTCTGTCCTAATGAGTGCGGCAGTCCTTAATTGGCTGAGTTTAGATATTTTCATTATTAGCTCAAAGGTTATCTATTTGTAAAGATGTATCAATACTAAATCTTTTAGAAATGGTTTTATTAAGTAAAGGGTATTTAAATGAAAATATTTCTTTTCCCGTATTCTAAGTTCTCGAGAGTATCGTGTTATGTTGCATATGAGTGTGTGAAGAAGTAGGTCGTTACCTCGTGATCTACTTAAAGGTATAGCAAGTTTAATAGAGTTAAATGTAGAATTGAAACAATGTTGTATTTAAGTGAAAAATACGATAAATTGAAATAGCCATCATTTTATGAAATGAAACTTGATCAATTTGGTTGATTAGTGTTTAATAGTCAACATGAGAGAGTTTAAGCATAATTGTATTAACGAGAAGTGAAGTTTTATAAGAAAACTGAATCGGAAATCGGATTTGTTCCGATTCCATCGGGTTTGTAAATCTGTATTTTTAGAATAGAAAAGAGAGATAGAAAATGGGGACTTACGGGTTTTGGACAACTAGAAGAAAGAGATAGAACGGGAGGAGTCGCCGGTGCGTCGCTTCGTCGCCGGGAGCTCCTAGATTGATCGTCGGAAGTTCGCCGGAAAATTCGCCGTAGCTTCGCTTCGTGCTCGATTTCAAAGTACACAAGATTTCTTGAGAATTTTTGAGGGTTGGCTCAGAGTTTGGGGTGAGAGGGTAGTGTGTAGGGTTGGTATTTATAGGGTTAGGCTAGGGTTAAGGTAGATGAAGGGTTTAATTGAAAAAGATGTAAAAATATATAAAAATTGGAGTAAATGGGGCTTTCTGAATTCTCGGGAACCGATATGGGAATTTAAAGTATGCAGGGTGGTATAGAATGCCAAGAGCCCCAATTTTTGTGTTGGGGACTCGGCCGTCCGGCCGAGTTCGGTCGGCGGTGCCGTCCCGAGTCGGCCGGCCCGCCGTCCGAGTCGGCTGAGTCGGGCCGAGTCGGAGGTCAGGGAGGTGGGAGGTCATCTGGTGTAGCCTCTGGTATATTTAGTTTTTCATGTGTAGTGGAAAATTTGGGAGTTATCACGTGTTGACTGTTGGACTTCTAAAAAATTCAAAACAAATTAATATTAAAAATAATGTGGGGTATGGGATTTGAACTCTGGTGGCTTGGTTCAGCAGTGCAATGTATTACCAATGAGCTACAAGATCATTCTTGTAATTAAATTTCTAATTAATTACTTATCTTGTTCTCAGGCAATAAATACCCCTTTATGGATTTTGAATTTTTTTTGTAAAAATTTGTATAGGAAATTTAGGGTTGTTACATTCTACCCTCCTTATAAAAATTTCATCCTCGAAATTTGTAAAAGGAAAGTGCAACAAATTCAAGGAAAGTTTGGTGACTAAAGTACTAACAGTGTATGAAAAATGACAAGGTGGTGCAAATGTTTAAAAATGTGAAAGAGTCTTACTACTGTTACCTTGGTCAACTGTCTTGGCTTCTATGGCTGCTAATGTGTAAGCCTGTCGCCGTGGCACGTTCCTCCTAGCTGGAGGCATATTCCCCTGTACTCGAGGCATGTTTCTCAGTGCCTGATGGAATTGGCGATTTTGCTGAGCAGGAAATCCACGTGGAGGTGGTGCTGGAAGTGCTGGACGAGTTGCAGGAGCCTGGATAGCGGGCTGCTGCGGGTAGTTGACGGGTGTGTGAGCCGAGTTGCGTCTATAAGAACAGTTTCCAATTCCGTGATTGGACGCGCCACAAACCAAGTATAGGCCTTTTGCGCGCCTACAGTCCTTCCACAAGTGTCCTTCCCTCTTGCAATAAAAGCAAAAATCGGGTCTTGGCTGATCATTGGCTTCTTCCAGTCTTCCGAGTTCAACAGCTGGTCTTGAAGAGGCCCCTCCTGCCATTTGAGTGGTAGGGCGTTTCACTCCTACAGATTGAGGTCTGCCCCATGCCTTTATCACCGCCTCATAACGGCGGGCAGCTTCCAGAGCATCCTCGTGAGTTAGAAATTTCCCTGTGGCTAGTGCAGCCTGGATTTTCATGTCCAAACCTTATTGAAATCGACGGGCTCTGACCTCATCCGTCGGTATCAGGTGTGCCGCAAATCTGTTACGGTTTTGTGTTAGCTGTGTAATATGTGATATTAGAAATTTGAAATACTGTGACATATCTTACTGACTGAGCATAGTGAACTCAGCGTCATACTCATCTACTGACTTGACCCACGTAGAACCTTGTTGTAGATGAATGAACTGCTGTTCCATGGCAAACCTGGCAGTCACAGGGAAGTACTTCGCGTCGAACTTATCGCAAAAAGTCTTCCATTCAATGGGCTGATCAAGACGGCTTTCTTCCGCCTTCCGCCAGTTCCATGCATTGTCCGTGAGCTGCAGCTTTGCAACTCGGACCCAAGCTATTTCTGGCACTTGTGCTGCTGCCAGATCATCCTTGATACTTTGTGCCCATTCCTCAGCTTCCAGTGGGCTCCCTTTCCTGAGAACTGTTTGGGATGTAAAGCTCTAAATTGCTTCACCCCAGGTGCTTCAGTCTCCCGACGGTTCAAGAGCTGCTGCTGTCCCTCTAGGAGGCTGCGGATTGCCTCGAGCAGAACCGTTTGCTCGTTGAGTGGAGCAGGAACGGCAGGTGTGAGTGGTAGTGGAGGTGTGTTGTTGAAGTTGGTGCTGGTGTTTTTTGGGGAATCCATAACCTTGAAAAAATTTAGGTTAGGACAGATTCAAGTACATGAAATGATAAGATTCAAGGAATATGAAATTGTAAGATTCAAGGAATATGAATTGTAAAGAATGTTTTAGTTGTTGGTTCTTGCGTTATATTGCTTAGGTTGTTCATGAAGAACAGAACTGCATGATAGGATTTCATACAGCTCTGATCTGCATGGGCTACCAACAAAACCTGTCACACCCCGCTTCCTGGTATACAGCGAAGGAGACGGGACTGGTCCGCTATATATTTACTGTGAAGTAAATACGCTAAGCGTATCTAAGCAATATAAAAGTAAGGCACAAGAGACAAGAGATATAAACTGAACAACAACTTTATTTATTAACATTCTTTTGTACAATGCATGGAAAGTAAATACAACTGATAAAAGGTAATGCCTAAACAATGGCATAACAGAAATGAAAAGTACTGAATGGAAAGTGTACAATGAACTAGAGCTCTGGGTCTTCAGCAAACTGATCCAAGTCTTCAGTAGTAGGCTCGATCTCTGATGTGTCCAGATCACCTGACGACATTCAAAGAAGAAAGAAGAGAATGTCGTCTACGAACAGATCGCTCGATAAGTCCCAAAGATAAGGAAAATAGAATAGACAGAATGAGAAAGTAGCTTTTAAAGTTGTATTATATTGTTATGATGTTGTGTTAACACTGTTGTTTGTAGCTTGGTATAGAAGATGCCAGTGTATACGAGAGGAGTCCCACTTACACCGGGGACTTTGGTAACCCGTAGTACAAGGCTCCGTCGATAATACCACGGAACAACGGCATGGATGTAATTACATCTTAAGTGACCACCCCGTGCCACCTTTAACATATTCCGTACCATTCTACCCCTTAAACCCCGTAGTGTTATCTTGATTGTATTGTTGTATTGTATTGTCTTGTAATGTAAACTGTACAGATTGTATAATTGGATGACTGACCGAAACCATGATTTCAGTAAACGGATGTAACTGGAGAATCATGTATGTAACTGTAGAATCATGGATGTAACGGTATAATCATGTAAATGGAATGTATATCCATGGTTCGGTTCAGTCAAGTTGATATATTGAATAATAGATTTATGAATTCATGTTGAATTGTAATATTGTAAATTGTAGATTGTAGATTGTAGATTATAGATTATAGATTTTACATTGTGATATTTCTAGTGAAAATATCCTAATTTCATAATAAATGGTATTTATTGGTAAGATTGGTTTTGTATGGAATTCATTGTATGTTATTGTAAAATGATTCTTGTGATATTGTAGAAAAGATGGAATATTTATAATACTTCAAAAATAGATATGTTTATGTTACATATACATATATTTATATGAAAATAATTTTAGTATATATATAATATTCTAAAAATCTCGTTTTCTTAAGATGTCATATTTTAAATCTTTCGAGACCGAATGCTTCTTGCGGAGGTCTGCATCTCGCACTACTAAGCTCGAGGATGTGCGATAATCCGCACCCTCTTAAACGGGTTCCCCAAATGGGTTGTAGAGGCGCTTTGCAAAGATTTGTATAAATACTAATCATTAAGGAAAAACGGTTTTATTAATTATGGTATTTATTTGTAAAGATGTGGATTTCCCGTATTCTATGTTCTATGGTCTCCTAAATCAACTAGACTGCTCCTAACTGGTTCAAAGCGATAAGTTGTGAGATACCTCAAATAGCCTCTTCACCGCTAATTGTGGTCAGATGAGTACAAGTGAAGAAAGGAGGGATCCGCTCACGAATCACCATGAGACGGGCCTTTTAAAGTTACCTTTCTCACTTGTCAAGCCTAGGCACCAAAAAGTCAGGTTTAGATAAACGACCGAATGCCAAAAACCTTCCTCTGTCCCAATGAGTGCGACATTCCTTAATTGGCTGAGTCTAGATATTTTTATTATTAGCTCAAAGGTTATCTATTTGTAAAGATGTATCAATACTAAATATTTTAGAAATGGTTTTATTAAGTAAAGGGTATTTAAATGAAAATGTTTGTTTTCCCGTATTCTAAGTTCTCGAGGGTATCGTGTTATGTTGCATATGAGTGTGTGAGGAGGTAGGTCGTTACCTCGTGATCTACTTAAAGGTATAACAAGTTTAATAGAGTTAAATGTAGAATTGAAACAATGTGGTATTTAAGTGAAAATACGATAAATTGAAATAGCCATCATTTTATGAAATGAAACTTGATCAATTTGGTTGATTAGTGTTTAATAGTCAACATGGGAGAGTTTAAGCATAATTGTATTAATAAGAAGTGAAGTTTTATAACAAAACCGAATTGGAAATAGGATTTGTTCCGATTCCGTCGGGTTTGTAAATCCGTATTTTTAGAATAGAAATGAGAGATAGAAAATGGGGACTTACGGGTTTTGGAGAACTAGAAGAAAGCGATAGAATAGGAGGAGTCGCCGGTGCATCGCTTCGTCGCCGGGAGCTCTTAGAATGATCGTCGGAAGTTCGCCGGAAAATTCGATGTAGCTTCGCTTTGTGCTCGATTTCAAAGTACACAAGATTTCTTGAGAATTTTTGAGAGTTAGCTCAGAGTTTGGGCTGAGAGGGTAGTGTGTAGGGTTGGTATTTATAGGGTTAGGCTAGGGTTAGGGTAGATGAAGGGTTTGATTGAAAAATATATAAAAATGTATTAAAAATTGGAGTAAATAGAGCTTTCTGAATTCTCTGGAACCGATCTAGGAATTTAAAGTATGCAGGGGGGTATAGAATTCCAAGAGCCCCAACTTTTATGTTGGGGACCTGGCCGTCCGGCCGAGTCCGGCCGGCGGCGCCATCCCGAGTCGGCTGGTCCACCGTCCGAGTCGGCCGAGTCGGAGGTCAGGGAGGTGGGGGGTCATCTGGTGTAGCATCTGGTATATTTAGTTTTTCATGTGTAGTGGAAAATTTGGGAGTTATCACGTGTTGACTGTTGGACTTCTAAAAAATTCAAAACAAATTAATATTAAAAATAATGTGGGGTATGGGATTTGAACTCTGGTGGCTTGGTTCAGCAGTGCAAGGTATTACCAATGAGCCACAAGCTCCTTCTTGTAATTACATTGCTAATTAATTACTTATCTTGTGCTCAGGCAATAAATACCCCTTTATGGATTTTGAAATTTTTTTGTAAAAACTTGTATAGGAAATTTATGGTTGTTACAATGGAAGCGATTGGGTGGTCAATGGCTGATATCAAAGGAATCAGCCTTGCTATCTGCCAGCACAGAATCCATATGACTGATGATTCCAAACCCTTCAAGGATCCTCAACGCCGGCTTAACCCGGTGATGAAAGAAGCGGTATGGAATGAAATGCTAAAGTGTCTGGACAATGGGATCATCTATCCCATATCTGATAGCAAATGGGTAAGCCCCATTCACGTGGTACCAAAGAAATCGGGACTCACTGTAATCACGAATGAAGCAAACGAGCTAATCCAAACCCGCACACAAACGGTATGGAGAGTCTGTATTGATTATAGAAAGCTCAACGCAGCCACTCGCAAGGATCATTTCTCGCTGCCCTTCATTGATCAAATGCTTGAACGCCTAGCCGGACATGACTGCTATTGTTTCTTAGATGGATTTCCGGCTACAATCAAATCCCGATTGATCCAGAAGATCAGGACAAAACAACCTTCATTTGTCCTTTTGGTACCTTCGCCTACCGTCGCATGCCTTTTGGGCTGTGCAATGCACCTGCAACATTTTAGCGGTGCATGATGAGCATCTTTTCTGATATGGTAGAGCGATTCTTAGAAGTTTTCATGGATGATTTCTCTGTCTTTGGAGATTCATTTTCTGAGTGTTTGAAGCATCTTGAGTTAGTCATGTTACGATGCAAAGAAAAACACCTCACACTCAACTGGGAGAAATGTCATTTCATGGTCAAACACGGCATCGTGTTAGGTCATATCAATTCTGAAAAAGGTATTGAAGTCGATAAGGCGAAAATCGATGTCATTTCAAGCCTCCCACCTCCACGGACTGTCCGTGACATTAGGGCGTTCTTAGGCCACGCCGGTTTTTACAGGCGTTTCATCAAGGATTTTAGCAAACTGGCTAGACCCTTGACTTCTTTGCTGGCTAAAGAGACTCCCTTTGATTTCAATTCTGAGTGCCTTCATGCGTTCAAGCTTCTGAAACCGGAACTCACTTCTGCTCCGATTTTAAGTGCACCAGACTGGAGTGAACCTTTTGAGCTAATGTGCGACGCTTCTGACTTTGCGATATGTGCTGTCTTAGGACAGCGATTTGAAAAGAAGCCGCATGTTATCCATTATGCGAGCAGGACGTTGAATGATGCACAGCTGAATTACACCACCACAGAAAAAGAATTCTTAGCTGTTGTGTACGCGCTTGAGAAATTCCGTCCTTACTTGACCGGAACCCACGTTACGATTTACACTGATCATTCTGCGCTTAAGCACCTCTTTGCAAAAAAGGATGCCAAGGCCAGATTGATATGTTGGATTCTCCTTCTTCAAGAATTTGACGTAACCATCAAAGATAAGAAGGGAACCGACAATGTTGTTGTCGATCATTTGTCTCGCTTACCTAATGAACCAAGTGAGGAAATTCCAATCAACGACTATTTCCATGACGAACAACTTCTCTACGTATTAGTCGAACCTTGGTTCGCTGATATCGTGAACTTTCTAGTCACCGGAGAAACACCTTCTTTTTGGTCGAATCAGGACAAGTCTAAATTTCTCTCCTAGGTCAAATTATTTTATTGGGATGAGCCATACTTGTTCAAATACTGTCCTGATCATATTATTAGAAGGTGCATCTCTAATTTTGAAACAAGAAGTGTTCTGTCCTTCTGTCATGATCAAACTTGTGGGGGTCATTTTGGACCCAGAAAGACGGCTGAAAAGGTTTTGCAAAGCGGCTTTTACTGGCCGACGCTTTTTAAGGATGCTTTCGAATATTGCAAAACCTGTATCCGCTGCCAACACATGGGAAAGATTGGAAAACGAAATCAGATGCCCATATAATCCATCCCAATTGTGGAAATTTTTGACGTCTGGGGTATCGATTTCATGGGGCCATTCCCAAACTCTTTTAGGAATTTGTAAATTTTGCTGGCTGTGGATTATGTGTCCAAATGGGTGGAGGTTATTCCTTGTCGAACCAACGATAACAAGGTTATCGTAAAATTTTTAAAAGAGAATATCTTTTCTCGGTTCGGTACGCCTCGCACCATCATCTGTGATAATGGAACACATTTTTGCAACCGATCTTTCGAAGCACTGATGAAAAAGTACTCCATCAGCCATAAACTGTCAACACCCTACCATCCTCAGACTTGCGGCTAAGTTGAAGTCTCTAATAGATAGATTAAACAGATTCTGGAAAAGACTGTCAGCCACAACCGCAAGGATTGGTCATTGAAGTTGAATGACGCGCTTTGGGCATTTTGCACAGCCTTCAAAACAAACCTAGGTATGTCCCCATACTGACTCATCTTTGGAAAAGCGTGTCATTTGCCTGTTGAGTTGGAACACCGCGCATTCTGGCCAATCAAACAGCTCAATGTTGACTCAGAAAAGGTCGGTGAGGCTCGAAAACTTCAATTGAATGAACTTGACAAGATACGCAATGACGCGTATGAAAACGCCAAACTGTACAAAGAAAAAACAAAAGTCTTTCACGACAAGGCGATTCTCCGAAAAACATTCACTGTGGGATAAAAGGTTTTGCTTTACGACTCCAGGCTTCATTTGTTCCTAAGGAAATTGAAGTCACGTTGGACAGGCCCGTTTATTGTGCGCACTGTCTTTCCATACGGTGCAGTTAACATTGAAGATCAGCACTCGGATAATACTTTCAAGGTTAATGTCCAACGTCTGAAGCCATTCTTAGAATTACCTGCGGAAACAGGGGAGCTCATGTTTTTACATGAGCCACATTATCTTGATTGAATCACTTCCCCTAAAATGCTTGTATATACGTTTTTCTTTTTTGTAAATCATTGTTTATTATTTTTACCCCTTAACTATTTTGGCTCTTGTTATATAGCATGACAATGAGGACACTGTCAAGTTTAAGTTTGGGGGTATATTTTTGCTCGGTAAGCTTTTTACCTTCTACCTTCACATTCATGTATATATTTTTGCATTCACACACTTATTAAAAACACGAAAAAATCGAAAGAATTTCAAAAATATAAAAACTTTGTCGTCAAATTAGCTAGTAGGATAACTTAGATTTTTTCCGAAACTTTAGTTGATACTTTAGGAATAACTAAATCCTAGGCCGAGAAGTTTAAAACCCTAAAAATAACCTTCCTTCCATCCAACCTTGGTAAATATACATCCTTGCAGTTTTGTAAAGAGGTGGGTAATCTGGAGTTTAGTTCTTGAGTTAAGTCGAGATGAAAGAAAAGTATTGAAAACTTTATTGAAAGATAAGTCTGAAAAAATAGTTCCTATTCTTGAGTCCAAATTCAGAAAGTATATACCCTACAAATCGCACTTACACGCACCTTGAAACTTGAGATGGTAGAGGATACCTAGAAGTACTCTTGCCTGAAAGCCTTGTATGAAAGAAAAAACGGTATTTAAAGCTAACCACCAAAAGAGTATCATTGAAAAATATATCCGGTCTTGAAAAATAAAAAGAAAAAAAAAGAAAAATCAAGACCTGGAAACTGCTATTTACACTTTAAGCTCATATATTCAGTAATCGGCTGTTAGTGCCTCAAGAAGTATTAATAGTCCCATGAAAGGTGTATGAGCAACACCGTTCATCCTTAACGAAAAGAAGTAGTATTAGGTATTAGGGCAAGGGTACTATAGCTTGAATTAAATTCTTAAGTGTAGGGGTGAAAATTTACACTCACGTAGGGGTATACAATCGATGTTTGGAGGAAAGATTGGAATAAAGAATATGACTTATGTTTTCCGTAAAGATGATAAAAATTCCAGATTGGAGACTGCGCTTTAGAAGGACAACTCAAGAGAAACTGTGATCTTTCTTAAACTGTTAAAACGTATAGGATCCAAGATTGAATAAATAGGAGGCGTGAAACATAAGGGTTGAAAACTTCTAACTTATGATAATTGAATTTCTAATGTAGATACTAAACCGTAGGAGTAAAAGTCGATGTTAACTTATGAAACTAACTTGACGGGATTTTGTGGGTAGTATCCACTGAAAACCCTCAGGAGACAATACTCATCCTACTAGGGACACCTAGAGGTTTAACGGCTTGTTGCACATGCTTAGTGAATCGCGTTCCCTGCGAAAGTGAGGCTATGATTTTTTGTTTTGCTCGGGACGAGCAAAAGATAAGTTTGGGGGTATTTGTTCATCACAAAAACCTGCATTTTAATACCACTCATTCGTTATCTATTTTTGTATATATCGGTACTATTAACCAGTGTCTGCTCAGTAATTACAGATTACAGGTATTCGTGATACAACAGTGAAAACACACTCAATATCACGGATATAGCATTTGGGAGCCGACACTGCAATCAGAACAGAGAACCGATATCCAAAGGATTCTTTTTGCAATAAACAAGTGTGCACATAATTTTTAGTCCAACACAATACATGTGTGACAGTAGATCATAATGGGGGGCTGCCTTGGCACAAAAGGAGCATGTATGGGTGTGATGTGCATTAAATGTGCATTGAATGCTAAAGATTATGATGTGATTTGAAGCATCTAGTTTCCCTCCAAATCTCTGAGTGCAAACCAGGTTTATATAAGCAAATCAAGCAGCACCATTGGACTTGTAGAGACAGCACAAGACCACAGCACAAAAACGAGCCCCTATGCTCGGATTTGGACCAGCCAAACCCCCATGAGATCCGAGCCCGCCGGCCCCCTTACCCTGTTTGTCCCCATATTTTCTCTATCCCCTCCTTGCAGTCACATCATCTCATTTTTATTATTTGTTTAATTTTTTTTTGAGCTTATAAATACCGGGTCTTTGGGCAAGTTAGAGGGCACTACTTCTTTTGTGAGAGAAAAGTTTGTAAACATTGTAAGTAGTGATCTTGTACCGCTTAGTGTGAATTCTTTGCCTTCCTCTAGTCTTGCAACCTCTTTTCTTGAGCTTGCAAGATTAGATTTTGGTATTTGAATTCACTTATTTGTACTTGGAACCATTGTAACCAAGCTTTAATTATATCAAGTTGTTTCTTGTATATCTTCTGTTTTTGCATCTTTTCTTGTTGTTGTTATTTCAATTTATGATGTGTGAGTAGTTGTTCTTGGGATATGGTGAGGTAGGATGTGGAAGGACTTTACTTCCAACCCCTCTCTTTTGATTCTTGCATTTTACACTTCTTTTCTTAATTATGCAATTTTATCATGTTTTGCTTGATAGGATATATCGTTTTGAATGATTCCAAATCAACCTTTAACATATATCATATTCCTTCTTTACATTTTATTGTTGCCATATTATGATTTGAAGTTGAAATGAATACAGAATTATGTTAAGTGTCGCAACTAGCTAGATAGGATATATAGCACACATGCATATATTCTATACTTGCTAATTTCACTTAACTAATTCCATATTCATTTCATTCTCAAACTAAAACATGAACCTTGAATCAAAACGGAGAGTTGGGGGTAAAAGTCGTATTTCACTCATACTAAATCTTAGCCTAAGTTTTCCCTAAAACAAAACCTTTCTTCTTTTAATTATTGCAACATGTGACAACTCCTTTCCAAACCTCTTGATTTATAACTCAATTTGATGTCGTGATATCCACTCCTTGTGGTTTGATCCATGCTTGCCGGCTTGCTTCAACGCACCGTGCACTTGCGGTATTTTTAAAACTCGAGACTCACATCATGCACTATTTTCACGAACAAAACCGACATATCTTAATTAAAACAAAGCTTGACAAAAGCACGACACCATGAGATATCGAACATCTACCACTTGCACCTACATATAAATGACCATTTTTCCGACGAACAGTTAAACACGGCTGCTAGCAAACCATGGTTCGCGGTTATAGTTAACTTTCTCGTCACGAAAATGACACCGCCCGACTGGTCTAAACAAGATCAATATAAATTTCACTCCTAAATAAAATATTTCTTTTGGGACGATCCTTATATATTTAAACAGTGCAATGACCAAATCATTCGGTGGTGTGTACTTAATGATGAAATTTGGAGTGCTCTTTCATTTTGTCACGATCATACAAGTGAGGGCCATTTTGGGGCTAAAACGATGGCGGAAAAAGTTTTACAAAATGGGTTTTATTGGTCCATGTTATTTAAATATGCATATGAATTTTGTAAAACATGTGAACGTTGTCAACACTTAGGTAAAATTACTAGGTGAAACATGATGCCTCTCAATTCTATCCTTATACTTGAGATCTTTGATGTATGGGGTATCGATTTCATGGGGTTGTAGGGTGTTTTTCGTCACCCCATTGAGATGGGAATACGTGCGCGCTTATCAGGCGCATTACAGATTCCCCCTGCCTAGGGTAGGCTGGGGTTTATTTATTGTGGGGATCCGAATCTCCGGCAGCCGCGG
The DNA here is from genome assembly GCA_030015575.1 of Agapanthus africanus. Lineage (NCBI taxonomy): Eukaryota > Viridiplantae > Streptophyta > Magnoliopsida > Asparagales > Amaryllidaceae > Agapanthus > Agapanthus africanus. The sequence goes on along the minus strand of CM057338.1, from coordinate 939,902,698 downwards.
ACTAAAATACCGTTAATTACCCCCTCGTCTTTGGAGCGAGAGAAGCTCCGATTGACGGGTCAAACAGGTCATGCGAACTCAATGTGTAGTGTTATGTTTTGAAAGGGAATCAGATATATCGGAGTTCCCACAGAGTTTTTATGGGGGTCACGCTACCCGGATAGCGGGCTGGGGGTCAAAGGGGCTAGTAGCCCCCTTGCGGGGTAGGGGCAGCGTCCCGTTAGAAATTTTTTTCTAACAAGGACAATGTCGTGGAGTGTGTGTGTATCTATATATACATACATACATATTTACATATATATAAGGAAGGGAAAAAGCGTCCAAAGGACGCGTGGGGGCCAGCGCCTAACGTGCGTAGCACACAGGTGCTGGGCGCTAGCGCTTCACGTTCTTGGCACGTGGGCGCTCGCATGCTGGGCGCTGGGGGCACACGGGCGCTGGGCACAGGCGCCCCAAGTGCATGGCACACAGGCGCCGGGCGCCCTATGTGCTTGGCAAGCGGGCGCCAGGCGCCCCACGTGCATGGCTCGCGGGGGCAGGGCGCCAGCGCCACACATGCTTGGCACGTGGGCGCTGGGCGCCAGCGCCCCATATGCTTGGCATGCGGACGATATGCGTCAGCAAGGAAAGGGACCTGGTCCCTACACTAGGAGCTGTGCTTCTGATTTGACTTATGGAGTTGAACTCCTGACACAGATTAATTTAGGGAGTTGAACTCCAATAGATCTTGAATGGAGTTAAACTCCTAAAAATATTTAGAAATGATCAAAGGTAGCTGCTTTGTTTCTCCCTTTTGGCCCTGGATATTCCCAAGATGGGATTTCTAGAGATGGGTCTCCTTCTTCTTCCTCTCGGTTGGCCGGATCTTGGAGAAAGGGGGTGAGATTTAAAAATCTCTCCTTTTTGAGATCTAATAGAAGATTTGAGCTCCCCTTTGTTGGTTTAGTGGTGAAAAACTATTTAGTTTTGGAAAAGGAAGAGTAAACTCTTGATTTACTTGAAGATGGGAAGAAGCTTTTGAAACGTGAGGAAGGAGAAGGAGGCACAAAAATCCTAGAGCTTTTAGAGAATGAAAAGTCTATTCTTTATTCATCATCATGTTGCCTTATATAGGCTTACACATTTACATATAGTCTCGTGGGCTTTACAAAATGGCATTTTGCCCATCCCATGCCTCATGTGCTGATTTATTTTACACATAAGCCATGGGCTTTACAAAAATTTGGCTTTATGCCCATTTTGCTTACATGCATGCATAAAAAATTACATCAAAATTATTTATTACATGATTTTTATTTTGGCATGGAGGAAGGCCGACCGCTTCATGTTCGGACTCGACCTGGGCATGGGACCACTTGATCTGGGCTTGGGCCCACTTGGCTTGGGGTTGACTTTGACTTGGTCAACCGGGGTGCAATTTTCGACCCCAACAAAGTGTCCCCCATCAACAAATGCATACCACATATGTGGGTCGTGTGTATGAAATTGATGGATCTTCTTTCGCATGGAGGAGACTTGCTTTGGTTCTCACTTTTTGGGATGCACTGCCCTTTTAACGACATGGACGGTCGACGCTTGACGTGTCTCCGAGACGGATTGTCCGTAGTAGACGTTTCCTCGGCACCGAATGATTTGGTTCCCGCTTTGTAGGAAGCCCGCACTGCCCTTTTTACGACATGGACGGTCGACGCTTGACGCGTCTCTGAGACGGAGTGTCCTTGGTAGACTTTTCCCTGGCCCGGAGCGATTTGGTTCCCGATTTTTGGGAAGCCTACACTGCCTTTTTTATGACATGGACGGTCGACGCTTGACGTATCTCCGAGACGGAGTGTCCGTGGTAGACTTTTCTTTGGCCCGGAGCAATTTGGTTCCCAATGTAGGGTTGCTAGGCACTCGCACAAGGGTCTACGAGGCATCAACCATGCCCGATTTAAAATTTAGCCGTGCCGAACAACCCGAATACAGAACTTTAAACTAGAGATTAGGCGAAAACAACATGCTAAACATTTTAACACTAAGTGAGAGGGATTACAACCTTTGTAGATCCGGTCCTTCACTTCATATGCTCCGTGTTGTGGTCCCTTCGCTGCAATCATCGGGATCCGGACTCTCGAGAGGTTCCACGAAGAGAAAGACGCAACCTTTGCTTCCGATCTTCGATACTAAGATGATCTACCTTGAAGTTTCTTTAACACAAGCTAACACTCATGAAATGATGTGAACACCCTCATCTAAATGGCAAGGGAAGATGAGGATGATGAAGTAGGATTTTTGCTCTCTTTATTTATCTTTTTCTCATATTTATTCATCACCTTTTGAAAAACTAGTAAGCTTTTCATGAAAGAATGAAGGAGGAAGAAGATGAATAATCATTTGTGATGAATAATGCAAAAGAGATAATGATGAATTATGCAACCATGGTTGACTTAACCATTGTAGAGAATTGACTAGGGTTAGGGTTTGGGTTAGGTTAAAGCATGAGTCACTTGTAAATATCTTTATCATGACAAAAAGAAAACCTTCTAGAAACATCTAGAAAGCTTAACCCTAATCCAAACCCTAATCATGTTTAAAATCCACTAAACAAGTTGCATTAGTTATCATATCATGTTACAATATTATATATCACATATATAATATTTATCGTAACCAAATAAAATAATACAATTAACATATATCGCATATATATCAATGTATTACCCGAGTGAGAAACAGAATCTTTTAGTGAGCAAATATTAGTTAATGTAATTTAATATATCATATATATTATTATACATTAAATTATTGAATCAACACTTGATCCGACAATCCGGCTATATCGCATATAACCGACTAATATTTATCCGTACCGATTCATCGAATCAACACTTGATCCGATGACCCCGCTGATATCAAATATCGCGAGAATATAATACGGTATCACACATCGCATTATCCTCGGTCCCGCACATATCACATATGTGCCCCTACTCCGTTTTGCCTGAGTCAAGAAACCTCTGTGTAGGACTCTAAAGAATCGTCAATACGCCGGCAGTAGGTGATGATCATATCAAACACCCACAAGCTGCAAGCGGTCAGCTAAACATAACAGCTACCCAGGTATTGAGCGCTCAGAAGATCAACAAGCAAGCCTGTACATTCTCCTGTGAATCCAAATAGTAACACTCCCGTACAGTCCGGTCTCGTCGTCTGATATGTTGCATATCTCGCCTAGGGGTGGTAAACGTCAGACCCCAGTAGCTCGATAAGTCGTGTCGATATGAGATCTATAACAGTTCGAGAAACTACCGATAACACTTACCAGTAAATCTCAGCAACCCTGGCCAGGGATTTCCGGTTATAGCCAATCGAACACAGCACAACATCAACTCCCTATACCGGGAGAGACGAATCCCCTCCTATCGCTCATTGCCTCCATGTGATTCGGGACTGTACCCAAAAACCACCTTTTTGCACGCCCTCTTGGACGTGGTATGATGGAAATCAAAGCACAGTGGGAATCACACAAGACTCTATGACGATCTCGGGTCGACAGACTACTCTGTACCAGTGTCACCGGAGAACTGCCATCTGACGTATGGTATAATACCATCTGGGAGTTCTCGGCGAGTCCGTCCAGTGTACCCAGTCTCCAATGAGCACCCGTACACCATCCTTGATGTCAAACACCGATGGATATGGGATCATCCACCGCCCATCATATGGGTCAAGATGCGTATACGCTAGTCTACTATGGTGCATCGATGCCCTGTCTCGATACACCCTTGACTAGGAACAGTTATAGGATGTACTCGTCGACTACCGTGGCCCCACTAGTATGATCTCATCATAGTCCCAGTAGTCGAGTACATATCCTAAGGGCTTTATCAACATGTAATATAGAGACAATCAGAGTACATGTTAAGATAAGGTACAACCAGATAGCATACTATCATGTCGAGCAAGAAAGTCCTCCCTATATATGTCCTAGCATCCACTACAATATACATCGTATGTACAGTAATGGCCTCTAGGGCATACATATAACTAACAATCTCCCACTTGCACTAGGGCCATCTGTTGTGGTATCGCATACCCAACAATTAGCTGCGGTTGAAGTATCTCATACTCAACTATCCCATAAAAGTCCCTACTGGGAAAAAGGCCTTCGTGAGTGAATCCGCGCTGTTGTCCTCTGTATCTACTCTCCTTACCTCAATCTCCCTAGAGATCAACCATCTCCATGATCAGGTGATACTGCCTAAGAATTATATCTGGATTTCTGATGGGACGGTAGTTCCTTGGCTAGCCACAACTCCATTGTCATACAATGGTAGGAACGAAGTTCATCTTATGAACTTATATATATCCAGACTGCCTCTTTGGTAGCATCCTTGGTAACGATGTATGTTGCCTCTAATCGTCTAGTATGTCACGGTATCTAGCTTGGAACTCTTCCAACATACCGTCCCTCCACTGAGGGTATAGACAATGCCTGCGACTGACATTCAGTCGTCCTTATCACCATGGAACCTTTCCAGTGATTCCCCCCAGGATCGATTAATACCATCTCACTACAACTAGTGAGTGTCCTAACATCCAATTAGATCTATCTCATAGATCCAAAACCCAGGATTTAGGAGGTATCACTTTGATCCTATATGGAGAATCCTTGTGATAAGCGGAGATTGACCGAGCGTAGCATAGGAAACTCCTTCCCTATCAAGAGTATGTCATCCACGTACTCTACGAGGATCACCACCATACTTTCTACTACCCTTTTTATATATACAAGGTTCATCTACCATTTTGATGAAGTCAAACTCTTTGACTACCACATCAAAACAGATGTTCCAACTCCGCGATGCCCGTTTTATCATATAAAACATCTTGCACACGTTTCCGCTGCTCCCACTGTCTACGAAGCCCTCTGGCTGTGTACTTATAGACGCTCTTTTCTAAAACATCATTTAGAAAAGTAGTCATGACACCCAACCACCAGATATCGTAGTCATGGTATGTAGCCGTGGGAAGTAGGATCTGGATGGACTTAAGCTTAGATCCTTAGAAAAGGTTTCAACATAATCCATACCTGGTCTATGATGCAAACCTTTAACAAGTCTAGCTTTGAAAGTCTCAACCTTTCCATGTACACCAAGTAATCTTCTCAAGATATACTTGCTCCTGATGGGGATTTAACCCTTCAGATAAAGCAACCAAAGTCCATACTTTGTTGGTGTATAAGGATTCCATCTCAGATCGATAAGCATCCAGCCATTCTTACAGAGTCCCACTCCTGATAGCCAGCTCGAAAATAGTTTGGTCATCATCTCATGATGCAATCCTCGCTCCCACTGTCATAGAGAAACCGAAGTATCTCTCAGGTGGGTGAGGAACCCTACTAGATCGGCGGAGAGGCTGAGGTTCGTTGGAAACTATTGAATCCTTTGATTCTATCAAATCATCAGCTGTTTTTGTATAGCTGGAACCTTTCCAGTTGTACATAACAGACCTTGCCTCGAGCTTGTCCGGATTTTGCTTTTAGACATAGGCCGGACAACCCCAAATCTTAACAAGCTTAAGATATGGGCTCTTCCCTTTCCATATCACATATGAAGTGGTAGGCAACTGATTTGATTTGAACCCTATTCAATAGGTATGCAGCTTCTCAAGTGCATAACTCCCTAAAGGAAATAGGAAACTCAGTAGTACTCATCATAGAGCACACCATATCACATAGGGTGCTATGGCTCCACCCCGATACACCGACGTGCTGTGGTGTATACGGAGGAGTAATGCTGAGAGAGAATCTCATTCTCCTTTAGAATAGTCCAGGAATTCCGTGCTCAAGTATTCTCCTCCTTGATCACATCAAAGGACATAATACTTTTACCCGTATTTGTTGGTTCTCTACTTCTAACTTATATTCTGTGAATATCTCAAAAGCTTCGGACCTGTGTTTCAACAGAAAAATATGTCTGAATCTTGAGAGATTATCAGAGAATGTAATGAAGTAGAAAGAACCGATCTTGGCATGCGTAGACAGGGGACCTTACATACATCAACATGTATCAATCCCAAGAGTTCACTAACTCTTTCTCTGTTTCCAATAGACAGAGCTATGTTCATCTTATCTTTGTGACATGACTGGCAAGTTTCATAAGATGTAAATTCAAACTAATTTAAATATGCATCTAAATGTAACTTAGCTAGTCGGGTCGCATTGATATGACCTAGTCTACAATACCTCAAGAAGGATTCGTTCATTTCTGAACTCTTCCTCTTGTGTGTGTTCCGTATACTAAGAACTGTAGTTTGATTTAGAACGTCAATGCTTTTAGATAACGTGCCTGAACCGATCAACTCTTGATATAGGAAATGTTCAAAACATTATCCCACAATACAAAATTATATCCTTTCTTTACTAATAAAGAGACTGATATGATTTTGTATATCAGGTTCGGTATCTAATAACATTTGTTCAGAATCAATGTATTCCGGTAATACAAGGTGACAGTGACCAACAGACTTGGCTGCAACACTTGCACCATTTTCTGCCTCATGAAACTTATCACCCGTTCTCAGTTCTTTACCTATCTGTAGCCCATGTAACAAATTACATATGTGGGATCCTGATGCGGTCTCACATACTCAGGACGTAAAAGATACTGAGAAACAGTTCTCTATAATGAACACACCCGAAGATGATGCATCAGTATGCACTTTCTTCATTTGGGCGGCACGGGAATTCTGGTAATCCCCAATTTCCTGCTCTGTCCTATAACAATTATAAGTTGGAGCGGGACCAACATTCCCCAGCTCAGTATAACAAGCGGGTTCGGTCAATATATCCGTATTATTATCTTGATTAAGGCGTGATATTGTCACTACCTGGAGAGAGAGAGAAGAAAACACTCAGCGTATGCTCTTGCAAGATTAGATTGGTTATCTAATATATCTAATCAGGATGACTCCCACTGTTTTAGTCAAATCTTCCTTCAAACCCTAAAAGGAAAGACTAGCCGGGATTAATTACACGCTACAAGTTCGCCAATCTTTCAGCCAGGCCAGTGTCGGTACTTTGAGGGAGGTCCCCCGTGCTATCGCACGAACCTAATTAAAGTAAACCTCGTTTTCCCAGAGGCGAAACCCCGTTAACACCTTTCTAGACACCTACTTGATCGGCTAATTGTAATGTGTAAAACTCTCCCAGGAGTAACTCTTACTCGCAGCGGGTATCGGGATCCAATTATCTTATAGAAGGTATGCAATCTCATTGCAAATTTCAACACTTGAAATTCCCAATAATATTTTGCCCCAAGCGATCTATGACCTTGACAAGGTCAACAAACCATAGACCGCAAGTCAAGTTCAACCCGTCATTTCCTGATTGAATTAAACCCACTCGCACGACCCTTGACAAGGTCAACAAAGTAGCACGACTACCCTAATCCAATCGCATCATATGCTTATGCAGATAAGCATAAATAGCTACCGCACACTACGCCTTGACAAGGTCAACAAACGCAGCACGAATACTATGAAGTACTTATCTGAAATGACGGAGGGCTACGACGGGTTTTTCAGAAAAACCTTTGCGTAATGAACTTGATATCGTCGTAGAATCGAGTGATTTTAAATGGAGTGTTTTTGAGGCTTTTCTAGTTTTGCTAAAGGGGTCACTCCCGGTGAAGGGATCGTCGGCCCTTTCCTCATAGAATAAGGTGCAGGATATTTCACAAATATCACTATGCAAAGCAAGAACTATAGAAGCAATCAAAAGACAAACCGAGTTTGTAGCATCTGCCAGTTATTGCTAAAGGAGTCACTCCCGGTGAAGGGATCTCGGTCCTTTCCTTATCGAATAAGGTGCTGGATGTTCTACAAGGAACACCGCTATGCAAAGCAAGAACTAGAGCTACCAGTTTTTTAATTTAAACAAGTTTCTACAACATCTTAGGTTTCTTTTATTTCATTAATCTCATTAATGAAGTCCCATTTTATTATGCTTCGCAAGCATCTCTTTTGAAACGAAATCTGCAATATAACATATATCTCATATATATTAAATATAAACATTCGTCTCAGGCAGTAATATGATCTCATCACAGAACATTGCAGCAGAAGAAACATATATGAAATATTGGATATACTAGGACGTCCGTGTTTTTAATACGAGCCTGTATAAAATACGGATTCCACGGTCGCGATGAATAGCCAAACCCACATCCCTAGACCCCTACGAGAGCGGCAAGTAACACTGCCAATTCTAGGGTTAGGAGACCTGGTCTCGACTCCTCGAGATGGTCTCCCACTGGACCCTAGAACCCGGTTACTTGTGCTCCCCGCCTTGGGTCTACCTAATGCGAAAAAGTAAATAATATACAACGGTGACATCTTCCGCTACCTGGAAGTGCCCCAATAAAAGAATATTACATACAAATGAATTTTACATGAATGAAAAAGAAAAAACTCTCATCTCACATAAAACCCCCGGCTATTCAAAAGCGACGATCCAATACAACATATCTCAGCAACACATAATATCTCATATCATCAACGTAAACAAGTATGCGTATCCCGATTGTCGTTGATGTATAGCAACGAAGCCGGCGATACACCACATACTACGCTTACGGTCACAGAAAAGAAAGTGTAAAACTACAACAGTTGGAATCCGCAACCTCCTTAGACATTACATGCCTAACCAAATGAATTCCTTATAAACCCCGCATTTTAATCTCATTATCGAAAACTCTTTTCAATATCAAGTCGGGCAATTCAACAAGATTCTCGACGTCCTGATCGAATGCTCGTCGCAAACTTTAGTAGACGGCCGCACCCCCGATACCGTCGACGAAGTGCACCAAGGCGGAACACCGCTACCGGGAGCACCCGAACGGATGCTTTCGGCGACGGGGTTCTCCTACAGTCACTTGGTCGGGGCTATGGAGTGAGGCTGTCTATTAAGTTTACCCGGCGAGTATCCGCGTACGCTATGTGATTGTGACGGACTTTTGATCACATCAAAATTCCGTGGCAACCGATCATCTGAGACTAAACTGCTATGTTTATAATATTCAAATCAGTTATCTCATAACTACCTGTGGATTCCAAATATTGTATCACATTCCAGATAAATAGAAAAAGTTAAACTTTCCGATCGAATCATCAAGCACCCAAGATTTCCCCAATATATCTCAACACTTGAAATCAGTTTAAAAACATCCATTACATGCCACAGTAGCAATGGTCCAGCCGTAGAAGGGTCAAGCCAACGCCTCACATGTGGCACGCCGTACTGCCCCAAACCCTAAGGTTCAAAAGGCAGTTCAAGACGGTCACATAATCGAGTTAAGGTTTGTTGTCTTCTAGAGGGTCCACCGAGTTACTTGCACGACTTAGAACATTCTTAAACACGAGAAAAAATCCAAATTTTAAAAAAATTTCCGACAGGGGAAAAAGTGAGTTATTGATATCCGTTCGAACTTTTTAACAGTTTCTAAAAGTTATCCGGACAAAACACATAGACAAAATTAGACAATCCGATCGAATAATTGAATCCCCAAAACAACCCCAGATAATTCAACAGTTGAATAGATATTAAAAATTCCCAGAGAACTCAGCACCAGAAAATAGGAATTACTGCGCAAATATCAATGCAACAGGAGACCGTACGACCGCGGAACCGCCGCACATGCCTGGCTCGTGCCGCGGTTCCGCGGTGGTTTAATTGAATTAGGCCCCCGTATTTCACAGTAATTCATATTAGACCCTGCTTAATTTTCTGCATATTTTTAATATGGAAAAATCACAGTTTTGAAAAAATTTCTAGAAAGTGGGTTTGTTCGGGTTTTCCGGGTTCGATCGGACTTCAAACTTCGTCTAGAATTCGCCTAAAGCTCTAGCTTGGCTCTGATACCACTGTAGGGTTGCTAGGCACTCGTACAAGGGTCTACGAGGCATCAACCATGCCCGATTTAAAATTTAGACATGCCGAACAACCCGAATACGGAACTTTAAACTAGAGATTAGGCGAAAACAACATGCTAAACATTTTAACACTAAGTGAGAGGGATTACAACCTTTGTAGATCCGGTCCTTCACTTCATATGCTCCGTGTTGTGGTCCCTTCGCTGCGATCATCGGGATCCGGACTCTCGAGAGGTTCCACGAAGAGAAAGACGCAACCTTTGCTTCCGATCTGCGATACTAAGATGATCTACCTTGAAGTTTCTTTAACACAAGCTAACACTCATGAAATGATGTGAACACCCTCATCTAAATGGCAAGGGAAGATGAGGATGATGAAGTAGGATTTTTTCTCTCTTTATTTATCTTTTTCTCATATTTATTCATCACCTTTTGAAAAACTAGTAAGCTTTTCATGAAAGAATGAAGGAGGAAGAAGATGAATAATCATTTGTGATGAATAATGCAAAAGAGATAATGATGAATTATGCAACCATGGTTGACTTAACCATTGTAGAGAATTGACTAGGGTTAGGGTTTGGGTTAGATTAAAGCATGAGTCACTTGTAAATATCTTTATCATGACAAAAAGAAAACCTTCTAGAAACATCTAGAAAGCTTAACCCTAATCCAAACCCTAATCATGTTTAAACTCCACTAAACAAGTTGCATTAGTTATCATATCATGTTACAATATTATATATCACATATATAATATTTATCGTAACCAAATAAAATAATACAATTAACATATATCGCATATATATCAATGTATTACCCGAGTGAGAAAAAGAATCTTTTAGTGAGCAAATATTAGTTAATGTAATTTAATATATCATATATATTATTATACATTAAATTATCGAATCAACACTTGATCCGACAATCCGGCTATATCGCATATAACCGACTAATATTTATCCGTACCGATTCATCGAATCAACACTTGATCCGATGACCCGGCTGATATCAAATATCGTGAGAATATAATACGGTATCACATATCGCATTATCTTCGGTCCCGCACATATCACATATGTGCCCCTACTCCGTTTTGCCTGAGTCAAGAAACCTCTGTGTAGGACTCTAAAGAATCGTCAATACGCCGGCAGTAGGTGATGATCATATCAAACACCCACAAGCTGCAAGCGGTCAGCTAAACATAACAGCTACCCAGGTATTGAGCGCTCAGAAGATCAACAAGTAAGCCTGTACATTCTCCTGTGAATCCAAACAGTAACACTCCCGTACAGTCCGGTCTCGTCGTCTGATATGTTGCATATCTCGCCTAGGGGTGGTAAACGTCAGACCCCAGTAGCTCGATAAGTCGTGTCGATATGAGGTCTATAACAGTTCGAGAAACTACCGATAACACTTACCAGTAAATCTCAGCAACCCTGGCCAGGGATTTCCGGTTATAGCCAATCGAACACAGCACAACATCAACTCCCTATACCGGGAGAGACGAATCCCCTCCTATCGCTCATTGCCTCCATGTGATTCGGGACTGTACCCAAAAGCCACCTTTTTGCATGCCCTCTTGGACGTGGTATGATAGAAATCAAAGCACAGTGGGAATCATACAAGACTCTATGACGATCTCGGGTCGACAGACTACTCTGTACCAGTGTCACCGGAGAACTGCCATCTGACGTATGGTATAATACCATCTGGGAGTTCTCGGCGAGTCCGTCCATTGTACCCAGTCTCCACTGAGCACCCGTACACCATCCTTGATGTCAAACACCGATGGATATGGGATCATCCACCGCCCATCATATGGGTCAAGATGCGTATACGCTAGTCTACTCTGGTGCATCGATGCCCTGTCTCGATACACCCTCGACTAGGAACAGTTATAGGATGTACTCGTCGACTACCGTGGCCCCACTAGTATAATCTCATCATAGTCCCAGTAGTCGAGTACATATCCTAAGGGCTTTATCAACATGTAATATAAAGACAATCAGAGTATATGTTAAGATAAAGTACAACCAGATAGCATACTATCATGTCGAGCAAGAAAGTCCTCCCTATATATGTCCTAGCATCCACTACAATATACATCGTATGTACAGTAATGGCCTCTAGGGCATACATATAACTAACACCCAATTTGTGGGAAGCCTGCACTGCCCTTTTTACGACATGGACGGTCGACGGCACGGAGTGTCGTTGTTCGACTTGTCCCCGGCACGGAGTGTCGCTGGTCGTTCGACTTGTCCCCGGCACGGAGTGTCGGTGGTCGTTCGACTTGTTCCCGGCACGGAGTGTCACTGATTGACTTGTCCCCGGCACGGAGTGGCGCTGGGAGACTTGTCCCCGGCACGGAATGTCGCTGGTTGTTCGAATTATCCCCGGTATGGAGTGTCGCTGATCGACTTGTCCCCGGCATGGATTGACGCTGATCGACTTGTCCCCGGCACAGAGTGTCACTGATGTTCGACTTGTCCCTGGCACAGAGTGTCGCTGGCTGTTCGACTTGTCCCCGGCACGGAGTGTCGCTGGTTGTTCGATTTGTCCCCGGCACAGAGTATCGCCGATCGACTTGTCCCCGGCACGGAGTGTCGCTGGTCGACTTGTTCCCGAGGCGGAGCATGATTCCGATAGGGAGGTCGCTGGTCGACTTGTCCCCGTCACGGAGTGTCGCTGGTCGACTTATCCCCGGCACGGAGTGTCACTGTTTGACTTGTCCCCGGCACGGAGTGTCGTTGGTCGTTCGACTTATCCCCGGCACGGAGTTTCGCTGATTGTTCGACTTGTCCCCGGCACGGAGTGGCGCTGATTGTTCGACTTGTCCCCGGCATGGAGTGTCGCTGTTCGACTTGTCCCCGGCACGGAGTGTCACTGGTTGTTCGACTTGTCCCTGACACGGAGTGTCGCTGTTCGACTTGTCCCCGGTGCGGAGTGTCACTATTCGACTTGTCCCCGGCATGGAGTGTCGCTGGTTGACTTGATCCCGAGGCGGAGTATAATTCCAGCAGGGAAGGTAGATATCTCGAGGCGAAGCATGATTTCTACACGGGGTAAATTCTGGGACGAAGCATGATTCCGCCGTAGAGATTGTTGGTTTGATTTGATTTGGGTTAACATCAGCATCGCTATACTAGAATATGGTACCAGGAGCGAATCATCGTCTGTCATGAGAGGATTTGGGGATTTGGTTTTGGTTTGGCATCAACACCGCTATACTGGAATATGGTACCGGGAGCGAATAATCATTTGCCTTTGCTTATTGGGAAGCGATGGCTTAGGGGACAGGTTTAGATCCCTATCACCTAAGGCTTTTCAATTTTATAGGCCGTAAGGGTCCCATAAAAGCATTTTCTCCCTGCGAGTCGTAAGGATCCCGTAGGTGCATTTTCTCCTTAGGAGTCGTGAGGACCCCCAAGTGTGTTTTTCCTTTGTGAGTCGTAAGGATCCCACGAAGGCATTTTCTTACGAGTCGTAAGGATCTCACAAGTTTTATTTTCCTCATGCGTCGTGAGGACACATGAGTGGATTAGGCACGTTCTCAGTTTAACGACTTAGGGGTCATCTGTTCCCAGTTTAACGACTTAGCGGTCATCTGTTCCCAGTTTAAAGACTTAGGGGTCTATTGTGCCCAGTTTAACGACTTAGCGGACATCTGTTCCCAGTTTAAAGACTTAGGGGTCTATTGGATCGGAAGGTTGGAATTTTGGGGTAGGGGTCGGCATCAGCATTGCTAACACTGAAGCACAGATGCCAGGAGCAATGCATCATTTGCCTTTCCCTGTTGGGGAGCGATGGCTTAGGAGACAGGTTTAGGTCCCTATCACCTAAAACTTTTCAATTTCATGGGCCGTAAGGGTCCCATAAAAGCATTTTCTCCCTACGAGTCGTAAGGATCCCGTAGGTGTATTTTCTCCTTAGGAGTCGTGAGGACTCCCAAGTGTGTTTTTCCTTTGTGAGTTGTAAGGATCCCACGAAGGTTTGTTCTCGTCATGTATCGTGAGGACACATGAGTAGGTCTTCCCAAATGGAGCATAGTTCCAAAGACGGAGAACGGCCGCTAAACACTTGATTGTGGTGGGGCATGAGTATGATGAGAATTATTTGAGCCCGTGGATTGTATACGGTAGTCAACTTGGGGACAAACCATAGGGCTGGAAGAATTTTGGGAAATTGAATTTTGGTTGGCGTCTGCATCGCTGCACTGGAATATGGTACCAGGAGCGACTCATCATTCACCGTTGGGACATTCAGAGATTTCAAATTTTGGTTGGCGTCTGCATCGCTGCATTGGAATATGGTACCAGGAGCGACTCATCATTCGCTATTTGGGGATTCAAGATTTCAAATTTTGTTTGGCGTCTGCATCGCTGCACTAGAATATGGTACCAGGAGCGACTCATCATTCGCCATTTGGGGATCCGATTTTTGGACGGCATCTGCATCGCTGCACTGGAATATGGTACCAGGAGCGACTCATCATTCGCCATTGGGGATTTGAGTTTTGGGCGGCGTCTGCATCGCTGCACCGGAATATGGTACTAGGAGCGACTCATCATTCACCGTTTTTTTTATCGTGAATGCTCTATCATTTCAGCTTTTCTTATCGCGAAGGCCGCGATTGCCCTATCATTTCGGCTTTTATTCGCGGTTGCCCCATCATTTCGGCTTTATTTTCTTATTTATTTTACTCGCTGATTTTTATTGCGAGTTGCCCTATCATTTCGGCTTTCTTTTGATTTTATTCACATTTTTTTTATTTACATTCCCAGTTTAACGACTTATAGGTCGATTATTCCCAGTTTAATGACATGGAGGTCAGTGGTTCCCAGTTTAAAGACTTAGAGGTATATCGTTCCCAGTTTAACAACGTGGTGGTCAGCTGTTTCCAGTTTAACGACGTGGTGGTCCTCTGTTTCTAGTTTAAAGACTTAGAGGTCTACTGTTTCCAATTTAACGACGTGGTGGTCATTTATTTCCAGTTTAACGATATGGTGGTCATCTGTTTCCAGTTTAAAGACTTAGAGGTCTATTAGATCGGAAGCTTGGAGAAGATACCCGATTGAGCAGTTGTCAGGGGCACCACTGGAGCTTGCCCGATATGCCTTATTACTTTGTCGGTGTTGATGGCCTTGTCCCCAGCTGGAGCCAAGGAAAGTCGTTCAAATACCGACTTGTGTTCGAAGATTGCAGTCGAAAGTCGTTAACCCCTGCACAAAGAAGCATGATTACAGTACAGACAATCAATGTATATTGATTGAGTTCGCATGAATATTTAACCCAAAATATGGGAGGAGAAATTGAGTCCCACCGGGCGTGCCAGAATCTGTAGGGTGTTTTTCGTCACCCTATTGAGATGGAAATACGCACGCGCTTATCAGGCGCATTACAAATTCCCCCTGCCTAAGATAGGCTTGGGTTTATTGATTGTGGGGATCCGAATCTCCGGCAGCCGCGGACTAAGCTGCCGTTAATTACCCCTCGCCTTTGGAGCAAGAGAACCTCCGATTGACGGGTCAAACAGGTCATGCGAACTCAATGTGCAGTGTTGTGTTTTTAAAAGGAATCAGATATATCGGGGGCCCCACAGAGTTTTTACGGGGGTCCCGCTACCCGGATAGTGGGCTGGGGGTCAAGGGGCTAGCAGCCCCCTTGCGGGGTGCAGGGCAGCGCCCCGTTAGAAATTTTTTTCTAACAGGGACAGTGTCGTGGAGTTTGTGTATCTATATATACATACATACATATTTACATATATATAAGAAAGGGAAAAAGCGTCTAAAGGACGCGGGCGCCAGCGCCCCACATGCTTGGCACGCGGGCGCGGGGCGCCAGCACCCCATGTGCTTAGCACGCGGGTGCCGAGCGTCAGCAGGGAAAGGAACCTGGTCCCTGCACTGGGAGCTGCGCTCCCGATTTGACTTATGGAGTTGAACTTCTGACAGAGATTAATTTAGGGAGTTGAACTCCAATAGATCTTGAATGGAGTTAAACTCCTAAAAATATTTAGAAATGACTAAAGGGGGCTGCTTTGTTTCTCCCTTTTGGCCCTGGATATTCCCACGATGGGATTTCTAGAGATGGGTCTCCTTTTTCTTCCTCTCGGTTGGCCAGATCTTGGAGAAAGGGGGTGAGATTTAAAAATCTCCCCTTTTTGAGATCTAATAGAAGATCTGAGCTCCCCTTTATGAGTTTTGTGGTGAAAAACTATTTAGTTTTTAAAAAGAAAGAGTAAAACTCTTGATTTAATTGAAAAGGGGAAGAAGGTTTAGAACCTTGAGGAAGGAGAAGGAGGCACAAAAATCCTAGAGTTTTTAGAGAATGAAAAGTCTATTCTTTATTCATCATCAAGTTGTCTTATATAGGTTTACACATTTACTTATAGCCCATTGGGCTTTACAAAATGGCATTTTGGCCATCCCATACCTCATGTGCTCATTTCTTTTGCACATAAGCCATGGGCTTTACAAAAATTTGGCTTTATGCCCATTTTGCTTACATGCATGAATAAAAAATTACATCAAAATTATTTATTACATGATTTTTATTTTGGCATGAAGGAGGGCCGGTCGCTTCATGTTCGGACTTGACCTGGGCATGGGCCCACTTGATCTGGCCTTGGGCCCACTTGGCTTGGGGTTGACATTGACTTTGACTTGGTCAATCGGGATGCAATTTTCGACCCCAACAGGGGCTGTCATGCCCCGCTTCCCGATGTACGACGAAAGGGACGCGATGAGGTCGCTACGTATTTACTCTGAAGTAAATACGCTAAGCGTAACTAAGCAATATAAATGTAAATGCATAAGAGACAAGATATAATAAAACTGCAACTTTATTTATTCACATTCTTTTTACAATACATAGAAAAGTAAATACAACTGAATGAAAGCAATGCCTAAACAGCGGCATAACAGAAATAAAAAGTACTGAAAATAAAAATTTTTACAATGAAGCTAGAGCTCTGGGTCGTAGGCAAGCTGATCCAAGTCCTCACTAGTAGGCTCGATCTCCTGAGTGTCCAGATCACCTGACAACATTCCAAAGAAGAAAGAGAAGGAATGTCGTCAGCGAACAATCGCTCGGTAAGTCCCAAAGATAAGGGAGAAATAGAATAGACAGAGAGAGAAATGTAGCTTTTAAAGTTGTATTATTTGGTTAACGTTGTTGTTTGTAGCTTGGTACAGAAGGATGCCAGTGTATACGAAGGAGTCTCTATATGCTAGAGACCAGGGCAAATGGAAGTACAAGGAACCGTTATGCCACGATACAACAGCAACAGAATATAGGTTAGGTGTCTTAGTCTTGTAGTCTCGTGCCACTTTTAACACCTTCCGTACCAATCTACCCCTTAAACCCCGTGAAGTATTGATTGTATTATTTGTGTTGTATTGTAAATTGTATTGTCTTGTATAGATGGATGACTTGCCGAAACCATGATATCAGTAAATGGATGTGACTAGAGAATCATGTAAATGGAAGTATATCCATGGTTCGGTTGAGTCAATACAGATTAAATAGATTGAATATATGTATTCATGGATTCATGTTGGATTGTAGATTGTACTTGAATCATATTCAAGTCAGATTATTATAATAAGACTCAGTCTGAGTCGGAACAATTAGAAAAGAAATTGAAGTCCTGATTGTTTTGATATTATCGGTAACCGCTGCACATGGGCAGCAGGATTTGTGTCTTTTTCAAAGAAGATTACCGTATTGATAACACCGTTGTTAAGTTGTCTACCTTATATAAGCAAGCAACCATATCTCCGGCTCCCTGAGGCTCAAGAGACTGGTCCCGCTTAAACCTATATTTACTAGGGTCCATAGGGTAATTTATAGAACTTGAGGGGGTTTTATGTAAAAATAATTTGTATACTTTTCAAAATACACCCCAAGTATTTATTTATCGTCTTTAGAGTTTTCATAGTTGTAGATTTTACATTTGTGGCATTTTTAGTGAATAAACCTATTTTTCATAATACATGGTATTTAATTGTAATATTGAACTTGTATGGATTTCATGGTATTTTAATGTAAAGTGATTCTTGTGATTTTTAGAAAAAATTGGAATATTTATATTATCACAAAATAGATATTTTAATGATACATATATATATTTATATAAAAATAATTTTACTATATATTATATTTTTAGAAATTTCATTTTCTTAAGATTTTCGTGTTTTAAATCTCTCGAGACCGTATGCTCCTTATGGAGATCTGCATCTCGCACTACTAAGCCCAGGGCTGTGCGATAATCCACACCATCCCAGTCGGGTTCCCCAAAATGGGTTGTAGCGCCACTTTGCAAAGGTTTATAAAAAAATACGAATTCTTATAGAAAACGGTTTTAATAGTTATTGGTATTTATATGTAAAGTTTCGTTTTCCCGTATTTTATATTTCCGAAAGGTATTGTGCTATGTTGCATATGAGTGTGTGAGGAAGTAGGTCATTACCTCGTGATCTATTTAAAGGTATAGCAAGATTATGATGTTTTAAATGTCGAAATTAAACTACATGGTATTTTAGTGAAAAAGTACGATAAAAATTGAAATAGAAATCCTTTTGATATGGAACTTGTTCAATATGACTTGTTAATATTTAATAGTCAACATGTAAGAGTTTAGTATGATTGCATTTAAGAACAGGTTGAATTTTTAGGAAGAACCGAATCGGAAATCAGATTAACTCCGATTCCGTCGGGTTTTATTAAAAGAAGTTTTAAGACTAGAGAATAGAAGAGGGAGGTGGGACTTACGGGTTTTCAGATTATAGGAGAGGAAGAGGGAACGGTAGGAGACGCCGGTGCGTTGTTTCGTCGTCGGGAGCTCCTGGGGTCGTCGTCGGAAGATCGCCGAAGTTTCGCCCCTTTGCTAACTTCAATTGCACGCTAAAATTTCTAGGGATTTCTTTAGAGTTTTGATCAGAATTTTGGAGTGAGGAGGGTGTGTTTAGGGGTTGTATTTATAGGGTAAGGCTAGGGTTTAGGGTACGTGAAAGGGTGGATTGAAAATTATATTAAAATATATTAAAAATGTATTAAAATGGAGTAAATAGGGTTTTAAAGGGGCTCTGTTACTGTGCAGGACAATTAAAGTATACAGGGGTACTGGGAAGACCAAAAGCCACGACTTTCATGTTGGGGACTCGGCGGTCCGGCCGAGTCCGGTCGGCGGCGGCGGCCCGAGTCGGCCGAGCCGCCGGCCGATTCCGGCCGAGTACGGGGTGAAAAATGTTCCCCGTCGCTTGGTATAGCCCTGGGTCAGTTAATTTTATTTGTGTAGTGGGGTTTTTATGAGTTATGCACGTGTAAACCCTTGGGATTCTAAAAAATTTAAAAGAAAATAATATTAAAGAATAATGTGGGGTATGGGATTTAAACTCTGGTGGTTTGGTTCAGCAGTGCAAGATCTTACCAATTAGCTACAAGCTCCTTCTTGGTATTAAAAAGCAAAACCATTACTTATAGTAATCATAATAAATGCAAATACCCCAAGTATACATTAATTTTTAAACAAATTTTTTGTACACTAAAATTGGGGTTGTTACAGGGGCCATTCCCAAATTCATTTGGGAACGCTTATATTTTAGAAGCGGTCGATTACGTATCAAAATGGGTAGAAGTAATGGCATGCAAAACCAATAACAATAAGGTTGTTGTCAAGTTTTTGAAAAATAATATTATTTCTCGGTTTGGCAGTCCACGCTCCATTATTAGTGATAATGAGACCCATTTTTGCAACCGATCTTTCGAAACTCTTATGAGAAAATATTCGATCTACCACAAGTTATCCAGCCTATATCATCCACAAACTAGTGGGCAAGTTGAGATATCAAATAGACAAATTAAGCAAATATTGGAAAAAACAGTTAATAAGAACCGCAAGGATTGGTCACTTAAGCTTATTGATGCATTATGGGCTTACCGAACCGCTTACAAAACCATTCTTGGTATGTCTTATAGGCTTATATTTGAGAAACCTTGCCACTTACCAGTGGAGTTGGAACACAGCGCTATATGGGCCATAAAACAGTTAAATATGGATATTAAAGAAGCCGGTAAGTACAGAAAGCTCCAACTAAACGAATTAGAGAAAATTAGGAACGATGCTTATGACAATACCAAGATTTTTAAAGAAAAAATGAAAATCTTTCTTGATAAAAATATTTTACAAAAAGATTTTCAAACGGGCCAAAAAGTTTTACTATATGATTCGCGATTGCATCTCTTTCCTGGAAAATTAAAATCGCGATGGACCGGGTCTTTTATTGTCAAAAATGTTTTTTCACATGAAGCTATCGAGATTGAAAATCCTAAAAATGGTGAGGTGTTCAAAGTTAATGGTCAAAGATTGAAACCGTTTTTAGAATTTTCTGCGAATAATGAGGCAGAGCTCAGGGATCTCAAAGAGCCAGAATACACTAGAAAAAATTTTAAAACCCCTCATTTGTAACATATGTATATCATTAGTTTATTAGTTTTTTAAGGAAGAGTCGCGGTAGACAGTGAGGGCACTGTCAAGTTCAAGTGTGGGGGTGGTTTTGTATATAGTTTTTAGATTTCAAAATAAAAAAATAAAAAAATATAGAAAATTAGAAAAATTTTCAAATAAAAATGAAAAAATAAAAAATGTATATAAAAGAGAGAAAGAGATTTGAAGAAAAATAAGAAATAGGAATGGTTTAATAGAACTAGTAATAAGTTATTATGAGCCCGTTCCCAAAAGGCTTGTATCATGAAGGAATTACTAGGCTTGAGAAAATATAAGTGGAACCTATTTTTGAGTTCAAACATTTGAACGTTGATACCCTATTATACACACATGCACACATCTTGAAATTTGGGATAGTAGAAGAGACATGTCATGCTCTTGTCTGTAATACCCTATTATGGAAAAAAAAAATTATATCACCAAAAAAATGAACACTGTCTTGTAATTATCATGGTAACATAAAAAATTCGGCGAAAGTGCTTCATCACCTAGTGACTTAGACCAACTGGTTTAGGATTATTGATGTGCCTTAAGTGTTAAGGAGCTTGAATTGAATTGAATTGAATTCTCCGAGTGTAGGGATGATTTTTTCATATACGTAGGGGTATTTGATCATGTTTGGAAGCAAAATAGGTAGGAAAAATTAGAAGAATGATGAGGAAGTAATTTTCGGCATAAATTAAAGTCTATTAAGGCATGGTTCATGACGACTGAAAATCTAGTAAAGTTTAAACTCTTATTTTTTGTATTTTTCTTATCTATATCTATATTTATATATAGTTTTCATTTTCTTATTTTTGTTTCCTTTATTTCTTTATAGGAATAGGAGTAGGAGCAGGATTTAGTTAGATAGCAGTTTAGTTTAGAGTTTGAAACCCTACATTTGCTCAAGGACTAGCAAAAGATAAATGTGGGGGTGTTTGATTGGTGTAATTTATTGCACATTTTCTAACTCATTTATCATTTTATTGTCATATTTTATGCTTGTCCGGGTATCTTTTGTGAATTATTACAGATAACAGGGCTTGAATGCAAAAAGACGAAAAATTATGCTAAAATAAGGATTACGTGCGTGTAATGGAGACTTAAAGGAATTATTCAGAAAATCAAAAGAAAATTTAAAAATTTGGAACAAATTTGGTAATATCATTACAAATCAGTAAAGATTACAACAAATAGAGGTGAATCAATTATCACAACAATAAATCAGTTGAAGAAACCAAATTAAATCAAAATCAACAAATTAAGCTGCCTAATTATGTGCCAAATTTGGGAACAATTTGGAGATCGACGCAACTACAGAAATATAGCGAGATATTCAAGATTTTATGTGCTAAAAAATCATCTAAATTGACGATAAACCACAGAAAAAATCTGGAGCCACGAAACCAAAAAAACGACGGTGGATCAGCTGTCGATTTTGGATGGTTGGTTGAGAATTTTTATGGGAACAATCATCTCTGTACATAGATTAATATGAGATGTAGCGTTTCATCTTTTGAAAATTCTAAAGGCTCGCAACTGCGTTCAACCGAGCAATTAGATTAGATTGTCAGCAAATAGATTCTCTTGTATTTTCTATTACTTGTTCTCCAATATTCCTTAACTCTATATAAGCACTTGTATAATCTTAGGGTTTCATATCTCTCTCTTGATAATAAACTCTAAGGTTTTCTTTTGAGAGATCAACTCCATTGTAAGTTATTTTTTTCTATGAATAAATTTTTGCTTTATTTTAATATGAAATGTAACTAATTTCTCTTCTAAGTTTTTGTATTTATTTACTCTATTTAGTTGGATGTTATATTGCTTTCTTTTCTTGCACTTAAATATTAATCTCTTATTATTTAAATTCTTCTTATTAAGTTTATCATCTAAAAAGCTAATCTTTTTAATGATAGTTGACGTCTATAAAGAAAATTAGGGAAAGATGATAACACCAAGAAACTTATTAGGTCAAATGATAGGTTGACGCCCTAAAGATCTAATGAGGGAAGGTAAGAGATGAGTTTAATTAAAAGAAATTAAAACTAGATTGTTATGGGTGATTTGAGATATTCGATAAGATGACAGAAGTAAATTGATCAACTACTGCTATTAATTGAAAATTAAACGTATATTATTTTTAATTAACTAGAAAAAGTGTTTTAATATTGCTATCTAAATGATATTTTTATAATTGATAGGTTAAATTTAATAACATTAAATTAACCTATAATTTTATAGGATTAATAGAAAACATATTAAATATAGATCTAGAAAAGAAGTGTTATCTTTTAAACCAACCAATAGAGATAAATAAATACAAAACCCTAGATTCTTCTATATTCATAAAAATCCCATTTTTAATTGCACTTTTAAAAATATTCTAACTCTTTAACTTAGTTTAAAAGTAATTAACACACATCTCTGTGGATCGACCCTCAAGTTGTAACAACCCTAAACTTTCTGTACGAAATTTTTTCAAAAATACAAAAAGGGGTACTTGAGCCTGAGCACAAGTTATAAGTTTGATTTGCTTTTAAATAGTAAGAAGGAGCTTGTAGCTCATTTGTAAGACCTTGCACTGCTATTATAAAGCACCAGAGTTCAAATCTCATCAACCACATATTCTTTTTAAATTGATTTCTTTTAATTTTTTTAGAAGCCCAAGAGTCTACACGTGTATAACTCGTAAAAACAAAGAGTCACACATAAAACAAACGGGTCCACGAGTCAAGTCCAAGCGTTAGGGACACGTGGCGAAGAAGATGGACCCCGACTGGGCTGACTCGGGCCGACGGAGCGGTTGACTCGGCCGGCGCCGCCGGGTCAACTCGGCCCGATTCCATATTTTCTTTTTGCTCTTGCACCCTTTGGCCTACCCCATAACCCCTGTATTATTTAAATTCCCTGCGCATTCACAGAGCAAATTAAAACCCCCATTTAATCCATTTTTAATACAATTTTTATCACACCCTTTCACTACCCTAAAAGCCTAATTTTTCCTATAAATACCACACCTCAAATCACCCCCCTCACTCTCAAATCTCTGCCCAAACTCTCAAGAAAATTCCCAAGACTTTTTGTGTGCAAGTGGAGTTAGCAAAGGGCGAAGCTCCGACGAACTTCCGACGACGATCTGAGGAGTTTCCGGTGACGAAATAACGCACCGGTGTTTTCCCAATCTTCTTCTTCCTCTTCTCTTAACCCTAAACCCGTAAGTCCCCCTTCTCTCTCTCTTTTGCCATTCTCAAATTCTTAATTCTTAAAACGTGTCGGAAGCGGAGTTATCCGGCTTCCGATTCTCTTTTCTTTCAAAAATACAACATTTTATTAAATAACAAACCTACAACTTTTGATATATTGTTTAATACTCATTAACTAAGACAATAGAACAAGTTTGACATTAAAATGATAACCGTAGCAAGTTTTATTTCAATTTTACTTTAAAATACCTTTATGTTTCATATCGACATGTTTATACCTTTAAATCATGCTAGTTTTAGAAAACTCACAAAATAACGACCTACCTCCTCACAATACTCATATATAACATAGCACGATGAAATTTGGGAACATAGTTTTGGGAAAAATACGATTTTACACATAACTACTTTCGATTTATAAAAACCTTTTTCTACAAGATGTGTATTTTTAACAAATCTTTGCAATGTGCCGCTACAACCCATTCAGGATGGTGCGGATTATCACACATCCTCGGGCTTAGTAGTGCGAGATGCAGACCTCCTCAAGGAGCATATGGTCTCGAAAGATTTAAAATACAATTTTCTTAAGAAAATATGATTTCTATTATAAATAAAACTTATATTTTTAATAAATAAATATATATGTAATTAATATCAAAATATCTACTTTTAATATTTATAATATTCCACATTTCCAAAATTCAAGAAAAATATCTCATTTACAAGAAAATACCATACAATTCCAATATTACAAATAAATACCATATATTATGAAAAATAGGTTTTATTCACTAGAAATGTCACAATGATAAAATATACATCAATGAAAACTTTAAAGACGATAATAAAATACTTGAGGTGTATTTTAAAAATTATACAAAATTATTTTTAGATAAAACCCCCTCAAGTTATATTAAATTACAATATGGACCCTAGTAAACATAGGTTTAAGCGAGACCAGTCACTTGAGCCTCTGGGAGCCAGAGATATGGGTGCTTGCCTATTTAAGGTAGACAACTTAACAAACGGTGTTATCAACACGGTAATCGTTTTTGAAAAAGACATAAATTCTGCCGTCCATGTGCAGCGATTACCGATAGAACCAAAACATAATTTAGGATTCAATTTCTTTTCTAATTATTTGACTCAGACCGAGTCTCAATATAATCAATCTGACTTGAATATGATTCAAGTATCAAACTTCAATACAACATGGATCTATGAATCCGTCGATTCAATCTAATCAATCTATATTGACTGAACCGAACGATAGATATATTCCATCTACAAGTTCATCCATTATATCCGTTCCATTACTGATATCATGGTTTCGGCAGGTCATCCATCTATATACAATATACAATTCAAACAATACAATAATACAATCAAGATATCGCAGGGTTTATAAGGGGTAGATTGGTACATAAGGTGTTAGAAGTGGCACGAGACTGCAACCATAATACACCTAACCTGAATTCAATTGTCGTAGTTCCATGGCTGAACGGTTCCTTGTACTCCTGATATCTTAGTCTCCGGGGAAAGTGAGACTCCTCTCGTATACACTGGTCTCTTCTGTACCAAGCTACAAACAACAGCGTTAACAATATAATACAACTTTAAAAGTTACACACTCCCTCTGTCCATTCTATTTCTCTCTCATCTTTAGGACTTACCGAGCAATTGTTCGCTGACGACATTCATTCTCTTTCTTCTTTGGAATGTTGTCAAGTGGATCAGACCTTCAGGAGATCGAGCCCACCAGTGAGAATTTGGATCAGCTGACTTTCGACCCAGAGCTTTAGATTTCTTGTACACATTTACATTCTGTATTTTCCATTTCTGTTATGCCACTGTTTAGGCATTGCTTTCCATTCCATGTATTTACTTTTCAGATGTATTGTAAAAAGAATGTTAATAAATAAAGTTGTTGTTCATTTATATTTTTGTCTCTTGTGTATATTATTATATTGCTTAGTTACGCTTAGCGTATTTACTTTTGAGTAAATACGTAGCGGCCAGTCGCGTTTTCTGCCCGTATACTGAGAAGCGGGGCATGACACAAGTATTACGATTGCACCATCTTATACTTACGGTTAAAATTGGAGGTTAATAAAATCCCCATCAAGTTTTTGAATTAATGTCTTATCGATTAATCTAGATCTTTTTTAATTACTTAGATTGAATATCTTTTGATTAAATTATTTTCTTACCTTCCCTATTTAAGTTTCTAATTTGTCAAACTTTCCTTAACATAATTAAATTATTGGTGTTATCACTCTTCCCTAATCTTATTCTAGACGTTAACTTTCATTATAAGATTAGTTTATTAGATGAAAAACTATAAAGAGGATAATTAAATCATAAGATATTTATCATAAAATTATAGAAAAGAAGAGATAAAAGATTACCCAACCATAAAATTAATACAAACAAAACCCTTGAAAAGAATTAGTTACTTATGTTTATAAAAGAAAAATAAATCTTATTCATAATCAAGAGTACTTACAATAGACTCGATCTCTGCTCCTTGAAAAACTTGATGGGGATTTTTATTAGTTCTCTAATTTTAACCGCAAGTATACAGTTTATTGAAGTTATACTTGAGAATCGTTCCCACAGAAAGGTGTGTTAAATACTTTTAAATTAAGTTAAAGTTGATTTGTTTTTAAAATCTAAAGATTGAAATGCAAAATAAAATAAAAATTAGTTTTCAAGAAAGAGAAAAATCTAGGGTTTTTATTTGCTTTATTTCTATGGTTGGTTTAAAAGATTCATCTACTTTTCTAATCTAGTTCTATTATATTTCCATGAATTATAACTAAGCATATGTTATATTTAAAGTATAAATATAGCCTATCAAAATTATAACATCATTTAGATCATATTAAAACTCTAGTTCTAGTTAATTAGAAGTAACCTAGTTTTAATCTTCCACAAAAATATGTAGGTCATGAGTCTATAATTAATGTATTATCGATTAATCTAGATCGCTTTTAACTACCTAAATTGAATATCTTGTGATTAAATTATTTTCTTACCTTCCCTAATTAAGTTTCTAGTTTGTCAAACTTTTCTTAACCTAATTGAATTATTGGTGTTATCACCCTTCCCTAATCTTATTCTAGGCGTTAACTTTCATTATGAGATTAGTTTATTAGATAAAAAACTATAAAGAGGATAATTAAATCATAAGACATTCATCATAAAAATATAGAAAAGAAGAGATAAAAGATTACCCAACCACAAAATAAATACAAACAAAACTCTAGAAAAGAATTAGTTCCTCATATTTATAAAAGAAAAATAAATCTGATTCATAATCAAGAATACTTACAATAGACTCAATCTCTTCTCCTTGAAAAACCTAACTTGAATACTATGAGAGAGATGAGAAAGATGAAAGTTTTTATGGGAACAATCGTCTTTCTACATAGATTAATATGAGATATAGGGTTTTGTCTTTTGAAGATTCTAAAGGCTCGTAACAGTGTTCAACGGTACAACTATATCAGATTATCAGCAAGTAGATTCTTTTGTATTTTCTATTACTTGTTCTCCAATCTTCCTTAACCCTATATAAACACTTGTATAGCCTTAGGGTTCATATCTCTCTCTTGGTAATAAACTCTAGGGTTTTATTTTGAGAGATCAACTCTACTGTAAGTTATTTTTTTCTATGAATAATTTTTTGCTTTATTTTAATATGAAACGTAACTAATTTCTCTTCTAGGTTTTTGTATTTATTTACTCTATTTGGTTGGATGTTATATTGATTTTTTTTTCTTGCACTTAAATATTAATCTCTTATTATTTAAATTCTTCTTATTAAATTTATCATCTAAAAAGCTAATCTTTTTAATGATAGTTGACGCCTAAAAAGAAGATTAGAGAAAGATGATAACACCAAGAAACTTATTAGGTTAAATAATAGGTTGACGCCTTAGAGATTTAATGAGGGACGGTAAGAGACAATTTTAATTAAAAGAAATTAAAACTAGGTAGTTAAGGGTGATTTAAATTATTCAATAAGATGATAGAAGTAGATTGATCACCTACCGCTATTAATTAAAGATTAAACGTAGATCATTTTTAATTAACTAGAAAAAGTGTTTTAATATTTCTATCTAAATGATATTTTTATAATTGATCGGTTAACTTTACTAACATTAAATTAACCTATACTTTTATAGAATTAATAGAAAATATATTAAATATAGATCTAGAAAAGAACCAACCAATAGAGATAAATAAATACAAAACCATAGATTCTTCTATATTCATAAAAAACCTACTTTTAATTGCACTTTTAAAAAAGATTATGACTCTTTAACTTAGTTTAAAAGTAGTTAACACACCTCTCTGTGGATCGACCCTCAAGTATTACGATTGCACCACCGTATACTTGCGGTTAAAATTGGAGACTAATAAAATCCACATCAAGCGGTTTGTGGATTCTAATAATTATGGGTTTTGGTTACTTCTATGTTCCGCAATCTGTTAAGCATGGTAAAAATTCATTTAATAGCTATATGACAATTAGAAGAGTTTACTCATTTAACAATTGCGATGATGTCCTATGATATTGTTTGTATTGGAATAGTTGCGGTAGTCATGGGGAATAGCCGGAGGTTTTGAGATATGAGAGTTTTATATTTTCATATGTATATTTATTGCGAGACTAGCGTCCGACTTTGTGGACTGCCGTCACTGCGTGATATATATTATTCATTTGAGGGGCACTTCCGGGATGAGGTTGTGTCTCCTATATATAATACTATTTCTCATTTCATATACCTAGGATAGACCCAGGAGGAGTACTCAAGTAGTCAGGTTCTAGGATCCAACGGGTGGCCATCTCAAAGTGTCGAGATCGGGTCACCTAATTCTAGAATTGGCGGGATTGCTTGTCGTGCTCGTAGGGGTCTAGGGGCTAGGGTTATGGCTATTCACATGACCGTGGAATCCGTGTTTCATTCGTGGCTAAAATGAAATACGGAATTTCTAGTATACCCTCTATTTTGTTGTGTTTGCTTCTGCTGCTGTGTTTGTGCTGCCATGCTTGATATATATATATATATATATATATATATATATATATATATATATATATATATATATATTACGCTATATATGTTTTGCATCCGCGCTAGTCCTGTCCCCACCCTACTGTAAGTTAAGTAACCTTACGGTGAAGACCTGGGACCCTGTGGCGAATGCAGATGACATATTTATGCGTTGTATTTTCGTTTCTTCTGGTGTGATAGATTAAATGATGGGATTGTGTTAATTGTATTAATGCAAAGAATAAAAACATAAAATGATGTTGTGGGAACAAAAATTTCGAAAACTATAGGCGTTCTTTTGTGCTTTGCATAGTAGTATTCGATCAGGAATATCCAGCACCTCATTCGACGAGGAAAGAGTATTGGTACCTTCATGGTGATTTCACTCTTAAGCAAAAGTTTACGTGACTATAAATTACTCGGTTTTGTTCAAAACCACTCGTTTTAAAAAGTGGAGCCTAAACCACTCATTTTTAAAACTACTCGGCTCCTTCAATGATATCAAGTTCATTATGTTAAAGGTTTTTCATAAAAAACCAGCCGTAACCCTCCGTCATTTAATATTAGTATTGCTTAGTATTCGTACTACGTGTTTTGAATAAGTTAAGGCGTAGTGTTCGGTAGCTATGTAATACTTTTCTATAGTATAGAGATGTGATTATCTAGGACATTCGCATGGTCATTTTGCCTTAGTTAAAGGCTCGTGCGGGTGGATTTAGATTAATTCAGGATAATGACGGGTTGAACTTGACTAGCGGTTTATGATATTTTGACTTAATTAAGGTCATAATCCGTTAAAGGTAAAAACCATATCAGGAGTTTCAAATATAAAGAAAACTTGTCAAGTATGTGCATACCTTCTGAAGTGTGGTAATTTTGGTCATCTTCCGTCAAAGTTATTATGCAATGATAGTTGGGTTCCGATTCCCACTGATGAGTACGGATTACTCCCGGGTGATTTTCAGATGATCCCGACTAATTCTCCTTTTAGGTTTTGAAAGAGAATTTGAGGAAACAGTGGGAGCCATCTTGATTAGATAAATTAATAAGCCAATCTGATCTAAATTAGAGAGCATGCTGAGTGTTTCTTTTCTCTCTCTGGTATCGACTATGACCCGACTTAAACTAAAACTCATATAACCAAGTTAATCGAACCTTTACCATCCGGCTTTGGATTGTCCTGATTCACGACAAAGTTACATATATCTCTGCCGCTCCTACTTTCCCATTGCATTTCTCCAGAACACTCCGTTTCACTACGAAGATCTACTTTATTTAGATATACCATCTCATATAGTTATATACGAACTCGAAAAAAGTTCGAGGATGGCCACCGGTTCTGATGAAATTGAATTGGATAATTCGGCCATCTCTTCCCCGTTACCTTCGCTCAAGTTGCGAGCTCTTTTTATTAGGAAGTACACCAGTTACACTTGTCAGGTAGTCTTCTTCCAAACCTTATGTTAATAAATGCTCGTGCTCGTGCCGCAAACTTACGGCCAAGGCGGAATGCAAAACGAAAATTTCAAGAACAAAGCACAAACTTCTACGACCTAGAATCGATTCCAAATACTAAACTAGCAAGCTAGAAAGAGTTTAACTACTCGAATAAGTGTTAGCTGTTGGATATAGGTGCCATCAAGTCAATTATTGTAATTGAAAGACCTATACGAGGAAGCAATCTTACTCGAGATGTGCAACATCCTGGTACGGTTATACAACATTAATTGGTATTTTAACACTTGCTTTATATTTTTTCTATTTTATTGTTTTGGTTCGCGAGTGATTCGAATAGTAGTAGTAGTAGTTATTCGAACCGAGTCGCATGTGTGAAACCCATTATGGTGCTAGATTATATCTGATATTTATCAGTAAATTGAATCCATGTGAATCTAGTATAATATATATATCATATATGTTTTAGTAGCTACAAGTTAAGGATAAGTTATATTTTGCTAACTGCCATCATATGGTTAATCTTCCCATATCTTATATTTTGCCTCTATCTATTACGTTTAAATCTCAAGATATCTAATACCAAATATTTGTTAAATCTAGATATATATTTAAAATCCTTTTTAATCTTATGTTAGGGTGTATAATTTATTTAAATTATATTCTTATATTATGGTTTAAAAGTTTACGTATCTGAATTGTTTTCCAAAATATATATTTGATGAAATTTTGGTGGAGATTGGTTGTAATTTGATATTATCTATATACCTTAAAACCTATAATGTAAAATATATGACCTAATAAACAATACTATGTACATATAATATATATAATTCATATAATTTAAAATAAAATAAACCTCTCTCTGTTCTTTCATTCTTTCTCTCTTTCTGTTTCTCTTTTCCAACTCTCTTCACCGTCAAACCGAGACTCTCGGCTCACCTCAACCTTGACTTGACGCTATTACTGCTGTCTCGCCACTACGTCATATCCATCGTCGTCGAGATCATCGGATTTGTCTCGAGCAAGTTCCGATCATATTATACACCGTCGTGATATCGTTTTGTTTGTGTGTTTATAATCGAGGCAAGTATTTCTAAATATTTGTTGCATGCTAGTTACGGCCGGATCATATATGGCGTAACAATATTATTATTGGTTCGTAATATTATTATTTTATATTTGATAGATTGGTATTTTTACAAACTAGATTGACATGAATTTAATACAAATATGGTTAAATTAATATTTCCTATTATGATTGATAGTTTGGTTGATATATGTATGCATATTGATTATAGTTTTAATTAGTGGTTGTTTAATTTGAGTTCACTATACTACAGTTTTCTTTATAACAATTGTTATATTAGAATATTGCATAATTGTTTCACCATCATTTGTCGTTATATAGATAACAATATACTTTATCAACAAATAATTGTTTAGTAAAGATATTATAATGTTATGCAAAATATAGTTTGAAAATATTATAGTTTACACATGAAACGTCGTCACCAAACGGATACGACAAATCTGGAATTTACTGTACATCTTACCTTATAAAATTCATTATAAATCATAGAAAAATCATTAGCACATGTTATTTAGTTCGTTATGAAGATAAATCAGAATACTATAACCTTGTGAAATATTTAATTTCAAAATAAATTATTTAAATAACGTAAACTGTAAATGAAAGTACCTCTGAACAGCTGTCCAGGGAAATTCCAGCAGCAAACTTTAAATTTCGAACGTTCATAACATTTTATAGGAACAACCCGAGATAATTTAACTTATAAAAATGAAAACCTTATTGAATTATCTTTGTTTTGGTATATGACATGTCTCTTTTGGAGGACGTTTGTTATTTTTAAGTTATTTTACAAATCATGGTGATGCTGAATTTCTGAACGGAATTTTCTTATGCATGGTTAATCAACATCACTTTTATAGTTAATAATCGGATTGAATATGCTATCCCTGTTAATGCTATTATCTTGGCATTATACATGATATGATTATGTTATCCTTTACGTGCTTGTAACCTGCCAGACTGTACTATTTTTATTATCATGTTAATACATGTTGCATGTAATACTTACCGATACCAACAATATTGACATGTTATCCTGATTGACCTGGCTTGTTGTCTTGCTAGACAAGACCTACTCATGATTATTCCTATGTTGACATTAGGTATACATACCTGATTTGAACACAAAACCTAGGGGGAAAGGGAAAATCAATAATGAAACCTGACTTGTAACTCAACAGTCCACTACTTTCCAGAGACTGATCAGTCGATAAGGGCTTCGAGTCCCGAAATGATGATGCTAAAATCATTCATCTGTATATAATATTGTTTTTACTGTCTAGCGGCACGTCTCGGATTCAGTCCCGAGAGTCATGTCCCGGGCACGCACGGGATACTATTGAGTTATATTTAGAATTTCATTAATTGGTTTCAAATACCGTTAGAATAGATAAACTAGAAACATAGACTTTAGGATACACGTGAGATACATATAGCCTGCTGATATATCACCTGTGAGTGTTTGTTTATAATTATACTTTATTTTTGCACATAAAACCTTATAGTACATTACTCAGTTTATTATTATGATATTTATGACGCATTGACGTCTAGATTTTGCATGGCCCAAATACTTGATTTAGTACGTGAGTACTTTGGCAGGATCACCGATCAGTGAGGACTATCTCACTAATATAGCTCTTATTGATGGTTAGTTATTCTTTGGATCTTTATTGCTTCCGCTACTATTTCCTATTATTGTTTGTGGCTATTGGACATATTTAGAGATAGACAGTTATATTATTGTTCTTGATTACTAATAGACAGCCGTAATGTGACTATGGGAGTAAACAAGTTGTAAATAAAGTGCTGATAGCAGTTCGGGATCTCATGGATGTGTTCAAGAACATCTTGAGTTTACCGTCAAAACGAGATATGGAGTTCGTGATTGATCTTATTCCTGTAGTGGCACCAATTCAAAAGCTTTTAACCAATGTCACCAGTGGAACTGGAAGAGGTAAAGAGAGAAGTTTCTGAGTTATTAAAGAAGGGTTGGATTCGCAGCAGTGGTTCATCATCGTGGGCTCCAGTTCTTCTAGTCAAGAAGAAAGATGGCACACGGAGGATGTGCATCGACTATCGAGAGTTAAATCGTGTGACTATTAAGAATAAGTACCCAATTCCTCGCATAGGCGAATTATTCGATCACCTCAGTAGTATGAGAGTATTCTCGAAGCTGGATTTGCGATCGGGGTATCA
The DNA here is from genome assembly GCA_030015575.1 of Agapanthus africanus. NCBI lineage: Eukaryota > Viridiplantae > Streptophyta > Magnoliopsida > Asparagales > Amaryllidaceae > Agapanthus > Agapanthus africanus. The sequence goes on along the minus strand of CM057338.1, from coordinate 939,869,278 downwards.
CCAAGTTCGGGTGAAAGCAGAAGACATTTGCAAGACAGTATTCTGAACTCGATATGGGCATTCCGAGTATTTAGTTATGCCATTTGGAGTTACTAATGCACCGACGATATTTATGAATTTGATGAATCAGATCTTTTCACCATTTCTAGATTAGTTCGTGGTGGTATTCATTGATGATATTCTGGTCTATTCAAGGTGCATAGAAAAGTATGAAGAACACTTGAGAATCGCACTGCAGACGTTGAGACGAGAAAAGCTACATGCTAAGATGAGCAAGTGCAAGTTTTGGCTCGAAGAAGTGAAGTTTTTGGGTCATGTTGTATCCGGTGATGGAATTGTAGTTCGCCCCCAAAAGATTGCAGTTGTTCACGATTGGCCAATTCTAAAGAATGTAGGGGAGATCAAACGTTTCTTTGGGCTTGCTGGATACTATAAAAGGTTTGTAGAGAACTTCGCTCGAATAGCAGAACTCTTGACCAAGATAATAAGTAAGGAACTACCGTTCGTATGGATTGAGAAGTGTACGTTAGCTTTTAAAGCACTGAAGTAAAGATTGGCACCCGCTCCTATTTTAACAGTGCCAAGTGGTTGTAAAGGATTAGTTATTGTCACGCCCCACTTCCCATAGTGCGTGAACTACGACACGTGAAAGAGCCAACCATGCTACATGTGGATAGAAATTATCCCTCCACGGTCACATTACGGCTGTCTATAGGATATCAAGAACAGTAAAATATAAAAACTAGCTAGTACATGTCCATTTGCCACAATAAAAAGAGTCAATAAAATGTATAAGCGGAAACGAATTAATATCCAATAAACAACATCTGAAAATACATCCCAATATGGGCTCACAATAAGAAATAAAGCTGCGGAAAATAACTAAACTAAATATCTCTAAATTTAATTTCTCACTGTTCGACTTGATGGCTAAAGTACTCATGTTCAGCCTGCGATAAAGATAGAGCAGCCGGGCCATGCAAAACTCAGACGTCAGTGCGTCATAATATCAAAACATTAGAAATAACCAGGATGTAGCGAAATATGTAAACGTGACCATAACTCAACAACATAAATATAAACAGTGAGGTACATGTGTGCATGTGATGTGTAACCTAAAACTGGGCTTCTAGGTTATTTATACTATAAGTCTTTGAAATCAATTAATGTAATTCTCATCGTAACCCAATAGTCTATGCCCCGTTCATTCCCTACGGGACCACAGTAACAGGATTATTTCATAATGCCCAAAAAAGGGCAAACAGGATTATTCCGAAACGCTCGAAAAAACGACAAACATGTAATTATTCCGTAACGCCCGGAAAAACGGCAAAAAGGATTGTTCCATAATGCCCGGAAAAACGACAAACATGTAATAATAGCCTTTTGAGTTATGTTTCAGTTACATTCTTAATTTCCCCTTTACTCCTAGGTTTGTGTTCAAGTCAGATATTACCAATATAGATCTAATGCCAACACAGGATCAAGCAGGTACAGGTTTTCGTCTATGCAGACAACAAGTAACGTCCGTCAGGACAAAAAGTCAGGATTGTTGGCATTAGTAACTAGATCCAAGTAATGAGTCAAGTAGTGTATCGTAAACATGTCATGTGATGCATATGTATCTGACAGATACCAAATGTAATACTGTAACGAATATCTGAACATGATAAGCACGAAGGATATCAGGATGCATATGTGCCTATCTGTAATAACCTGTATACGTATCCATGCCTGTGTATGATATAACTAGATAGCATGTTGCACTAATATAGAAGTAATATGATATAATGAGATTCCGGCATGCAACTAGATATGCAATTGTCAGTACGGATACGAACGGATATCGAAAAATGGTAAATCTATAATAATTGATGCATACTATAACACATGTATTATTTTTATTCATATAAATAGATATATTATAACATAGCATGTTGCAAGATAAACTTTCCTGATCGGATCTCACGATGGGGTACGTACGTCACGTTCGACGTCGGGTAAACATCGCAATGCAACCACGCGTGTACAGGACTAGACTTGGCTACTCAAAGACATGACCACGCTGGATGACGACAATGACTGGGTTGCCCGGATCGTCGGCAATGGCCAGAAAGAAGAAGAGAAAGAAGAAGAAGAGAAAGGAGAAGGAGAGTGGGGCTGCTCTGGGTTGTGGGGATAGAGAAGATGAGGAGATGACGACGGCGATGATGGGCAGCCGTCGACGACAAAGTCCACGGCGATAGACAGTGGGGATTCTTGGGTTTCTGCAGTTGCGGGGTCGGGGTTGTAGGGAAAGTTGTCGTCGGAGATGGTGATGATGGCCTGAGGTGTCAGGGATGGAGAGGGAGAGGAGGCGGAGATGGTGACGACGACAAGGTCGTCGATGACCGGTGGTAAGGGGTTTGTAGGGTGCTGGGTTAATGGGTTGTTGAGGATAGGTGTGCAGGAATAGGTGTTCGAAGTTCTTGGTGCTCGGGGTTCTTGGTGGTGGTGGTTTGTGGGGATGCGGGCGAGCGGACGAGGAGGTCGACGATGAGGTGAGTGACGTCGGGGATTTGGAGTTCTTTGGGAGTTTTGGGTTGTGGGTTCTCGAGGTTAGAGAAGGAAGAGGAGGTGTAGGTGATGGCGGGGTGATGCTGGCGACATCGCGGTGAGGTCGATGAGGGTTTGAGAAGGCGAGGCTAAGGTTTCGGGAAATGCAGGGTTTGGTCATCGGGGTTCTTGGGTTCTTGTGGAAGGATAAGAGGAGGAGGAGAGGAGAAGGTGGAGGCGGTGGAGGTTACGGTGACGATGAGGTTGGGAGATTGGCGGCAAAAGCGTTGGCAGGCGTGGGTTATGGCTTAATCGCGGGCGAGAGAAGAAGAACAAAAGAGAACGAAATGGAGGAGAGAGATGTGTTTATCTATATATATATATATATATATATATAGAGAGAGAGAGAGAGAGAGACAGAGTGAAAGAGAGGGGAGAGAGAGCGGAGAGAGGGAGAGAACATGAGAAAAGAGAGAGAAAGAATCTGTATGAAATAATTAGTTTAATATATTTGTATATATTATATTAAATGAGAATATATAAGAATATTATAATATATATTCTAGGATTATATATCTAATACCAAAATACTCCAAAAAATACCCAGGTCTTATCTAAAATTCTAGTTTTGAAATATGAATAATACACGTGTCAGTTAAAATTATAATACGAAATCCAGTTAGATTTAATGCATACCCCCAAGAAAAGATATACATAAAATCACGTAGCGATCTAAACGAGTCTGTTTCATCGAACCGGACATGAACACGATATCAGAATGCAACCATAGGGTATGGGGTATGATACAGGCCATGCTAGATATTAAAAATATCATATTTGGTTATAATTTGTATTATTTAAAATATATGCAGATACTAAATATATGATACATGTATATAGAATCTAGATGTGCATGGATCATCTGTACTAGCAAATATATGACGTTATCTAGAATTAAGATGGGTTTCAAGTATGCGGGTCAGGTCAGATACTAACCACAGATACCAAATGCAACATCCGCACCCAAAAGAAAGCAATAAACAAGAAACCGTCGTAAAATTGAAAAATACCCAAATCAAATATGGTATAAATAACTAGGGTGTTACAGTTATTCACAACGATGCATCTGGGAAAGGCTTGGGATGTGTTTTGATGCAGTATGGAAAGGATGTAACTTATGCGTTGAAACAGTTGAAGACTTATAAGAAGAACTACTCAACTCACAACTTAGAAATAACATCAGTTATCTTTGCGCTAAACATTTGGAGACACTATTTATTGGACGAAAAGGTCGAGGTGTTTACTGATCACAAGACCCTGAGGTATGTGTTCACACAGAAAGAGCTCAACATGAGGCAGCGTAGATGGTTGGAGCTAATGGCCGACTATGATCTTGAACTAAAGTACCATCTGGGGAAAGTTAATGTAGTGCCGGATGCTTTAAGTCGGTTGCCAGCAATACAGATGTTAAGTGCATAGAAGAAGATTATAACAGATGTTCAGAGATTCGAGTTAGAGCTTATACTGTGAGATTTTTTGGGACAGTTGATGCAGTTGCAAGTACAGTCATTCTTGATTGATAGCATTAAGACAGCACAGTTGCACGATCCTAGATTTTAGAAATTTCGAAAACAAGTGGAAGCGGGACTTCGAACAGATTTATTGATTCATGAAGATGGTTCTTTAAGACATGGAAGTCGTTTGTGTGTACCTAAAGGTGAAGTTCATGAAGAAGTCATGAAGGATGCTCATAGTTCCGCATATTCAGTACATCCGGGAGGCACGAAAATGCATAAAGATTTACGACAACACTTTTGGTGGGAAGGAATGAAAAGAGAGATTACTCGTTATGTATCGAGGTGCTTAGTGTGTCAGCAAGTCAAGGTTGTAACACCCTAGTACATTTATACTATATATTTAAAGTATTTCAAATCTTGCGGCAAAATTCTTTACTATTGTTGCTATTGGGTTGCGAATGATGCAATTAGTAGCTGTGGTTATTATCCGACCCGATCCGCATGTTTGAAACCCAACATGGTTCGAGATTATATCAAATATTTGCTAGTACAGTGTATCCATGCAAATCTAGAATATATATACATATATAATATATTTTAGACTCTACATATCTTTTTATAATACAATATAAAACCAAATAATATTTTTCCCATCTAGTCTTACATGACAAAGTACCCCATATCAGGTGGTTGCGCCCATATATCATGTTCCTATCTTAAGAGTTAGACAGACCGATTATTGGATCGCTACGTATATTTATGTAGATTTTATTTGGGGTATATGTTTTTAATTATAAACATTTGCATTATGGTTTAAATTTTTACGTATGCTCTTTATATTTAAAAACTAGATTTTTAAAGGGATACGGGTAATATTTGGGGAGATCCGGTATTATCGGTAAAATCCTATCATATATATATATATATATATATATATATATATATATATATATATATATTATAATTTCTTATAACTAATATATATAACAGTTAATATATATAACTATATAATATATTTTTAATTTTTAATTTAAAAAAACTCTCAAATCTCTCTCTCTCTCTCACTCCGTCCCCACCTCCCCCTCTCTCCATATATATATATATATATATATATATATATATATATATATATATATATATATATATATATATATATATAATATTTTAAAAAAACGCTCTCTCTCCCCCCTCGTTTTCTCTCTCCCGTGCACGCCAACCCCAGAACCCTAACCCACGCCATCGCCTCCCCCTTATCGCTTCCCCTCTCGTCATCGTCGTCCCTACCTCCTCACCACCACCACCAGCCACACCTCCTTTCTCTTCTTCCCCGAAGACCCATCGCTCCCACCTTGCCGTCGACCTCTCGCCGAAACCCGACCACCACCCTCACCCTCCATCACCTCATCGTCTCATCGGCAACCTCGGAGCACCCAAACATCGCCGCCGCCGCCCCTCCTGCTCATCCCTGATCACCATCAACCCTCACGGCCACGACGCCTCACCATCAGCCTCCCTGTCACCTCACCACCGCCATTTCTTCTGCCCTCAGAACCCTGCCAACTCCAACAGCCCATTTCTTTCTCTTCTTCTTCTTCTTCTTTCTTTTCTTCTGTTCTTTTCCGATCGATCTAGCCGGAGTTGCGCGCGTCGCAGACGATCCAGACGACCCAGTCGCCGTCGTCGTCTAACCCAGTTACCACGTCATGCAGTTGCTCAGCCAGGTCAAGTCCTGCATACGTTAGTTTGGTATCGTGACGTTATTTCGCGTCGAAACGTGATATCCGTATCTCGTCGTGAGATTCGATCAGGCAAATTTTAAACTTGCAACATACTACTTTATTTATATTTATATGATTAATGATAGTATACGTGTTTTAATATTCAGCAAATATTATCGATTTACAGTTTTGTAATACCAGTCTGTATCCGTACCGATAATGGTTTATCTAATTGCATGCTGGATCATCACAATATTATCATACTACTATATCAGTTCAGTATTTATCTAGATTGCAATATACATGGTAATGGACGTGAAACGGTTTTTACAGATAGATACATATACATCCTGGAATTAGTTGTGGTTACCATGTTTTGATATTGGTTACAATTTTACATTTGGTGCTTATTCTGGTTAAAACATATTGCATGACATGTTCACGGCACGCTGCTAGACTTGTTACTTAGATCTTTTACTAATGCCGACAATCCTGATTTATTGTCCTGACGGACATGACTTGTTGTCTACATAGACAAGACCTGTACCTGCTTGATCCTGTGTTGGTATTAGATTTATATCATCAATATCCGACTTAAATACAAAACCTTAGGGGTAAGGGGAAATCAGTAATGAAAACTGACTTGTAACTCAACAGTTCGATACTCCAGATATTGATTAGTCTATACGGGTTTGGCCGGCCCCGGAATGATACTGCTGACATCATTCGTCTGTACATGTTACCTGTTTACTGCTTAGCGGCACATCTTGGATTCAGCCCCAAGAGTCTTGACCGTGGTCCCGGGCACGCACGGAATACTATTGAGTTACATCGACGATTCTATTAAATTGATTTCAAAGACTTGTAGAATAGATGACCTAGAAGTACAGACTTTAGGATATACGTTGTTCCCCAAAAATTTAAACAATATACAAAGAGCTAAGCTCTGTTAAATTTTATTGAGGTAGCGCCTCGCATGCCCCTCACAAGGGTGCTAGCACTGGCATCAACCCCTTAGGACTAAATCCTATGGTTGCGCCGCACGTGAAGCTCATGTGAGCGCCACTTAAGAATTAAATTTTTATTTATGATAGGCGCTAACAAAAAGTTGGGATATTCTCTGTTAAACAGAGTCGTTGGATCAAAAATCCAATGGTAATGATAAATCATTGAACAATAGAATTAAATTCTATTCTGGGGAATATTTGTCCTCAATCTTTACAAACAAAAAATATTGCTCTCTGTAAAACAGAGAACCTTTAGATTAAAAATCCAATGATGATTAAAAATCACTGCTTGAAAGAATAAAATTCTGTATATGAGAAAATATTTCTCCAATCTTGTTAAAAAAAATAAAAAAATATATTCTGTAAAACAGAAACAGTTGGATCAAAGATCCAACGGTGGGTAAAATTCCCCAAACCAATTTTGAGACCAATTAAATCCATTGGAATTTCTCAATAAGAGATTTTCTCAAAACTAATTAACAATTTGCCTCTACTATATAAAGGACCTGAGACTTCAAGTCTCATATAGAAGGAACCCCCAATAAGTTTCTGCAAAAAAATACAGTGAGCTCTAAAAAACAATAGAGAATTTAATTCTCAAAGAAGAAGATCTTCCTCCTCAAAATCCTAGGTAAAGAAAAAAGAAAAGATCAAAATATCTCCTTTACCTATTATATCACATCTAAGGGTTTAACCCCTTTAAAAAAACTTAGTTCTTTCTCTGGATCTGAGATCCACAAAACAAGTCCCCCACAAGTTGAGAATTTAATTCTCATCGGGAAGATCTTGTTCTTGAGAATCAAAGATTCAGAAAAGAACTAGATTAAAAAAAAGGAAAAAAGAAAAAGAACATGTGTTCTGAGAATTTAATTCTTTCGAAATTAGGGTTTAACCCCACATAAAAAACTTAGTTCTTATAAAAATAAAAAAGAACTCAGTTCTCCAATGAAGAAAAAATGATCTAAGGCCTTAAAAATAGAGATCTTGATGATCATTAATGGCCAAAATGATAGTAACAGAGATTTAATCTCTAAAAAAAAGGACCAGCGCCTCACGTGTTTCCCATGTAGGCGCCTTCTCAATAGCGCCCAACGCCTCACGTGAAAAACATGCGGGCGCTCAATGCAGAAGGCAAGCGCCTCACGTGAAATACACGTAGGCGCTGAATAAAAGTGCTTAGCACTTCATATACAACCAAAATGGCTAAATGCTCAGCACTGATTAGGCAGCGCCCAGCACCTCACGTACTCCTCACGTAGGCGTCACACAAAAAGTTCTTAGCACTTCATAAACAGCCAAAACGGCTGAGTGCTTAACACTAATTGGGCAGCGCCCAGCACCGCGCGTAATCTTCACGTGGACGCCAAAAATATGCTTATATATATATATATATATATATATAATTGAGTTCTTAGCATTGATTGGACAGCGCCCATAACTGAAGGCTTCACATGATACTCATGTGAGTATCAGAGCGTCAAATAAGTGCCTAGCACTTTTGCATAAAAAGGGGGCTGAACAAACAAAGTCCAAATAAGTGCTTAGCACTTTTGAACAATGACCGAGTAGACTAAGCCCAAATTGATTAAGTCTCTTGCAACTGAGCCCAATTGCTCTGAATCTTAATAAATTTAATGATTCTTAAAATATTTCTAAGTTGATCTTAATTTCAAATATGGCAAATGTATCCTTAGTTAAAAATAAATTGGGCCCAAATGCTCATATGTTTAAGTTGATTTTAATCTCAAACCAGATTAACGGTACTTAAACCAAACAAAATATTTTTGAACTAAATGAAAAATATGACTTAAGTTCAAAATCCCAAATCCAAAATATACGGATTTGGACTAATCCGCGCCCTATGGGCGACGACATAAACTAGTCTCCGTATACAATCCATGGGCAACCTTAAAAAATGAAATAACACACGATATGAAGTGAACTACTGGAGAAGGAGAAAGTGGTTATCATAACGCGATAACGTAATTAACTGCAGGGGCTTGCGCCTGCAAGGAAGAGCATCCCCACAATCAAAAACCCCTCATAAAATGAGGGGAATCTGATGAAGTCTGCTACAACGGTTGCATCTGTCCAAACCTCCGATATATGGTGCCATAAATCAACTTGGTATTTTCGGAAAGGTGAATGGATAAATCCAAATAACATCTGCCTCCAAACTCAGGCAAGACGATTTGTCCTAGTTCGTCTCTATTTTCAGCGGTGAACACACGTCACATACATACACCTCACTGTTTTACACCTGTGTTTATTATTTACATTCATGTTTAATCATAGCATCCTATCCAAATTATTATTATTATTTTGATATTATGACATACCGACGTCTGGGTTTTTCATGGCCCAGTTCCTCTAATTTTATCGCAGGCAGATCAGAAGTATTTTAGAAGCAAGCCGAGTAATGAGGAGCTAGATGTTTAGTTTTAGAGATACTTAGTTTATTTTATTTCCGTAGTTTTATTTTTATCGATGTGAGCCCATAAGAGACGTGATTTAGAGATTGTTTTGATTTGGATCGTGATTCGTTTCCGCTATATGCATTTCTTGATTATTATCTACTGTGGCAGATGGACATGTGTTAGCTAGATTTTATTTTACTGTTCTTGATATCCGATTAACAACTATAATGTGACTATAGAGGGATTATTCCTAGCCATAGGTAGCATGATTGGCTCTGTCACGTGCTGTATTTACGTATTTTGGGAAGCGGGACGTGACAGGGTTTGTTTGGTATCAGAGCCATAGGATTTAGGGTTAGTCAGGTTTGGTTCTTTTGTGGTTGGGTATTGAACTCAATACACTAACTAGGAAACCCGGAATTAGGAACATGTCCTGCCACATTACAATCTTACCAGTCTTGAATCTATAGCTATCAATATCTTATTTATTGAATCATGTTTACCGTTACTTGGAGTTGTACGTGGTATGCTGGAAAACCAAAAGCGACAAATTGAGCTAAATCAGCGGTTGGCCGAGGCATTCTAGAAGGGTCTGCGGACGGTCCAGCAGTCCGTAGTTGCAGTAGCACCCAGCCCAACACAGCGTGAGGGCGCCGTGGCGAACTTTAGAAAGCTCGGTCCGTCCATATTTACTGGATTGGAAGAACCATTGCCAGTGGAGCAGTGGCTAGTTGATACAGAGAACATGCTCGTTGCCGTGTAGATTCCAGAGGAGAAAATGGTGGATGCAGTATGCATTTGATTGATCGTGCGAAAAAGTGTTTTTTGTAAATAGCTGCAATCAAAACGGTGTTGCAAGTAGCTAGCCGCGATGAGTATGAGTCGTTCGCAAGGAAACATGGACTCTTTTCTTGCTTTAGACGAGTTGATAAACGAGATATTTGATTGTTGTCGTTCTATTTTAAGACGAATATAAAATTTATAATAAAAAGGCTTGTAGGGTTCATAGAACTTACTAGTTAATGGATGAATGTTTAAAAATGACTCCTTTTATCTTTTAATAGTTTAAAACTAGAGCGATAGCGATGAATTTGGATTAAGGTTCTTGGAGAGAATTAGGATTTCCCACTAACTACCCTAGTCCATCCATTGATCTCTATTCATGTCAAGCCCTTAACAAAACAAGTGTTTAACCAATCTCAAATCGTGGTCGTGACTATCAATAAATTGGTAGCGCGTCCGATAAGAAGGTTAACATTTATTTTTCTAAAATTTATAAACTTTATAAAGTTAAAAAGAAATTAAAAGATTTTTCATCCATTATTCTACCCTATCCTACAAACCTTAGCAAGCAAGGAATTACTCGCTCATAATTAATATTGATTTAGAAGAGAGCTTGAAGATGAATGAAACCATATTTAAGATGCAGAAAAGTAATGCGTAAAGTAAATGCGAAAAAGTATTAAAACAAAAACTATCTTTATTAATTAACTATTACATTACAAATTTTCTCCTTAGAAAGTAGATTACAAGAACCCTAGTTTGCTCTAGATCTCTTTCTTTATAGAGGTAGATGAATAGATGATTATGTGATCTCTTGGATGATTTTGAATGCACAGCTCTCGGTCCTTTATATAGTTCCTGAAACCACAAACCTTAGATGCCATATGTGAGTAGATACAGTTAAGATCATGATCCTAAAATCCCACATCCAACGGCCCTGATTTGACCGCGGAACCGCCGCATAATACCATGTTTGGCCGCGGTTCCGTCGCATCCTAGTGGAATTGGGCCTCGAGATTTTTTCTGGTTTTTTGTGTTAATATTTGGAGATCTTTTTGATGTATAGATTCTGAAAATATTGCTCCGAGTCTCTGCTGCTGCTAGATTTCCTCAATTTGCTTCAAAAATTTAGCAGATTCGGTTTCGATATCCCGATTTGACTTGGATCTCTTACTTGGATTCCAGACCTGAGCTAATACCTGCACAATATCTAAAATCAAATTGTTAGTAGCATTTGGTATTTTTGAGATATTATTCCAACCATTTATATGATATAATATCTTAAGAATATTGATTAGGAATATTAGATATAATATACATATTTTAATTACTAATATTTCATTTAAATATTATATACATATATTTTCCCTAATTATATTAATTATAAATGTAGAAATATATGATAATAATCTTTTACAAATAAACCCACATGTGTTCTTTATTTACAATAAACACTTTTTAGCACTTAACAATAGTAGGGAAAATGTTCATTCAAATATGCAATATATTTGATTAATCAAATACCCCTAAATTTATCTTTGATCTTTCTGAGCAAACTATTTATTAAAGAGAAAAAGAAAAACCTAACTAGCACACTTTCGATGGCAACACGATTGCACTTAGCACGTGTAACAAGCCTTTAAACTTCTACGTGTCCCTAGTAGGAGGAGTGTTGTCTCCTGAGGGTTTTCAGCGGATTACGCCAACAAAATCCCATAAAAGAAAGAAAATGAAAATTACATACAAAGATAAGGAACATATAAAAAAAGAACTTGAAAATAAGTGTTTCAAACTACACTAGCTTTTTAGTTGTCATGAGCTCTATCTTAATATTGATGAAAAGATGTCAGAAATCACATCATTCCTCAATAAAACATCGTCTTTAGTCTTCCTCCCTACCTTTCTTCCAAATATCGATCATATACCCCTATGTGTGTGTAAAAGACATCTCTACACTTAGAGAATTCAATTCAAGCTATCATACTTTTGTCCATCTTCTTTAGTACTTTTTAGTCGGTGAATGTTTTTAGATGAAATTGCTTACACATTCTTCATGCGGCTGTTAATACTTCTTAAGGTACTAACCGATCGATTACCAAATGTGCTCACTCTTTTTGGCGTCATTAGCAATATCCTAGTCTTGCAACACTTAAGGCTTAATAGTGACTCCCAAACCAGTTGGTCTAAGGCACTAGGTGATAAGGCACCCTCGCTATATTATTTTTTTATGTCGCCTTAAGTAAACCAGTGTTCATTTTTCTTCACCATTTATATTTTGTGTCATTTATATTTTTTGTGTCATTTATATTTTATTTATATAATTTTTTCCTTCATACTAAAACTTTTAGACATGAGCATTTCAAGGTATTCTCTACTATCCCAAGTTTCAAGATGTGTGCAAGTACGTATAGTAGGGTATCAACGTTCAGAAATTTGGACTCAAGAATACGGACTATGTTTCAGACTTATTTCTATTATCAGATTAGTGATTCCTTTCATCTTACTAACATTGGGACAGCAACTCATGACTGTCTATTACTAGCTTCATTTTAAACATCTAATTTTCTTGCTTTTCTTAAATATCTTCCTATCTTTAATATGTATTTTCACTTTCTACCTTTATTTCCAAAAAAAAAAATCGGTGCTTTTATTGAGTATACTGCAAAATGATACATGAATAAGCACAAACCTTCCCCCAACCTATTTGCAGCAAAGTCCTCACCGTTGTCATCTTTTAATCTTAAAACCTGAAGATTAGGAGCAACAATTTAATAAGATGGTATAAAGAAGGGGTCAAGAGTGAATAACTGTGAAATCTTCCCCCAAACTTATTCTTGGCTCATAATCGTGCAAAATTTTCTTTTATTTCAAGAGCCAAAATATTTTTCTCTTCCCCCAAACTTGAATAAAACAGTATTTTTCTTTATTATCAAGCATTTAAAATCATAAGAGGAGGGTAAATATTATTGGTCTATATAAAACTTTACAAAGACCAACAGTCAACACCAACCATTCGAATATTTTATTAATATAATACCATGGTTGGTAGAAGGTCATGTTATAGATAGACGTGAAGAAGTGTAGAGGAGATAAGAGGTGTAATTGAAAGGATTTACGTCTCGATTGATAGAGACGAAACAGTGACGGTAGATGAAAACGCGAATGTGAAAGATAAGGAATGGGTGGAATATTCGCATTCTCTATGGGATAAGAAGAATAGGTGGAGGTTCAATTTCTTTGGGTGGAGGTTGATTCATCACAACATCCATGTTTTTTAGGATTGCGAGTTCTTCGGCGATAATGTCTTCAAAACTTTCATCAATATTCCGAATGATAATCTCATCGAAAGGAAAGGTATGCTACTCGGATAGCTCGACTAAATCATTCGACAAGTCAAAGGATTCGGACTTAGGTGTGGACTTGTCGACAGAAGGGTCCTCACGTGTATAATAAACAGCAGGATCAAACAATAATACACTAGTGGCGTCGAGATCAGTATCGTGAAGCTCCTCAAAATCGCAACTGTCAGAAGCTATCTTGTTGACAGAACATACATCAATTATATAAGCATAAGGTTCAGAGGGTTGACTTCCTAACTTGTAGATGTTAAGCTCAATTTTCATCTTCCCGATGGACAGGTACATTGAACCATTACGATAATTGATTATCGCGTTGGAAGTTGCTAGAAAAGGTCGACCTAGAATCATCGGAATTTGGTTCCGTAGGTTTGCCACAGGCAATATATATTCTCCAACTTTGATTAACACGTCCTCTATTTCACCCCTAGGGTGGGTGATTGATCGATTGGCCATCTGGAGAATGCAGTATGCAGGTTTCAACTCTCCTATGCCTAATTGCTCATAGATCGAATACGGAAGCAAGTTAACACTAGCACCTAAATCGAGTAGAGCACGATTGATATTTTTACCCCCAATAGCGATAGATATTGTAGGACAACCGGGGTCCTTACGTTTCTTGGGCACATGTTGGGTAAGAGCATTGCTCATATTACTCGCTAAGAAAACCTTTTTAGGCATTTGAATTTTCCTTTTCCTAGTGCACAAGTCCTTTAGAATTTTTGTATAGAATGGAACTTGTTGAATAGTATCTAAGAGAGGAATATTTATATTAACTTGCTTAAAAATTTCCACAATCTTCTCCATGTGTGGACTTGGTCTGTTTGGTCTCAACCTGTTTGGAAAAGGAGCTTTATTAACAAGGGTTAGGTCCAACTCTTGTGGGGATGGAATGGATCCCAAAATTGGACTTGAGATGGTCGTAAATGGTAATTCATTCAAGGAAATGAGCTGAGAGTTCGAGTCTGTGGAAAACGGAGAATAGGCTCGGAAGAAAATATTGGATCAGACGAAGTAGGAGTAGAAGTAGTAGCCGAGTTATCATCAATATCATCAACTTCTACTTGTTCACCAACTTAGTTATTCTGCTCTCTCCCCGATCTCAACGTAGTTATGGCACTAACATTATGATTTTTTTGGTGAAGGATGAGATTTGTGCATTGTGAGTAGCCGGGATTTGGTAGAGATTGAGATGGAAGCTTCCCTTTCTTTCTTTCGCTCATTATAGCATTTAACTGTGCAATTTGTGCTTCTATCGATCTTATGCTTTCACCGTGGGAAGCAGTGTTTTGCACTAACATTTGGATGGAAGACGCTAAATTAGCCGTCATTTGTGTGGATTGTTTAATAAACATTTCTAAGCTTCGTTCGAGTGCAGAGATTCTATCGGTACCGGCCGTTGGAACATTAGCATGTGATTGGAAAGAATTATTATAAGGGGCAAGGTTGTTGGCCGGATTATGAAAAGCTTGCGATTGAAAGGGCTACTGAATTTTTTGTTGTGGCGGTTGTTGCTGTGGAGAAAGCCTTTGATAGTTATTTTGGCTTGGGAACTGATTTGATTTTGAGATTGGTTTTGGTTCTAAGCAAAATTAGGATGATTCTTCCATCCCTGATTATAAGTGGATGAATAAGGATTATTTCTAGGTTGTTGCTGAAAAGCAGCATTGGTTTGTTCATGACCTTGAGACGGAGGATTCAAAAGACATTCTTCTGTTAAATGTGATGGGTCAAAGTAGCAACCACACACGGTTTTGGGGAGCGTAACTTGGTTTAGGGAGGCTAAAGAGAATTTGCTTTGCATAGTTTCGAGTTTCTTTTGCATTGCAGTGATTTCGGCTTTCTTTGCGATGGAAGTATCAAGCTGATGGATACCTGCTCTAGATGAAGACGATATTGGTCTAGTGCTCTCCCATTGTAACGTTTGTTTGGAGAGATCTTTCAGAAATTTCCATACTTCGCTGTCGTCTTTGGACATGAAATGACATTGACAAATGGTTTCCAGTATTTATTTTGTCGTTGGATTAGCACCCTCATATATAATTCGGCAAAATTGCCATCTATCAATTTCGTGATAAGGGCATTGGAAAAGAAGATCTTTAAACCGTTCAAAACATTTCCAAAAGGGTTCGTTGGGAAGTTGGGCAAATTGGTTAATCTCGCTCCGAATGCGAGCGGTCTTGTGATGGGGGTAGAATTTCTTAAGAAATGCTTTAACGAATTCATTTCATTTACCGATAGAATGTGCGGCGGTGCTATAAAGCCACTTTTCTGCGAGATCGCATAAGGTAAAAGGGAGAAGACGTAATCGCAGAGCATCCTATGAAAGTTGGGTTGTGCTTATCATCGCACATACGTTTTCAAATTTAGTTATAAAAACGTATGCATTTTCAGATTCAAGCCTGTGAAATTTGGGCAACAAGTTGATGAAGTGGGGTTTAATTTCGAAATTACCCTCTTAGCTGGTGGGAGAGACAAACACGTAGGAAGGGGTTCGCGTACGGGATAGCATCTGTCTTGAAGAGTGATGCATGTTGTATTTTGCGCACCTACGGGTGGTGGCAGGGGGGTGTCGTAAAAACCCGATGGAGATCCGTCCATTTCGGGAGATGTAGTAGGTGGAGGAGAAATATAAGATGAAGAGTTATCGACTTCAGAGTCGACAACAAAAACGCGGACTAGACGGGCACTAGAATTCTGTGTCTAACCAATCATGCATTAAGCGGGTTTAGTACACGTGGTAGCGTGTAATATGTGTGAGAAAGATTTTTAAGGAGGCTTGTTTTGAAAAAGATGTCGGACGTGAGGCTTGACTCAACAAATCACAAAATACACAATCAATCCCTAGAACTAGCGTCACTTAGGTCAAATCACTAGATCGCTCCTAGACTTCCAAAGGACAAGTCATAAGATGAATCCTCTATCACCTCCTTATCAATCTTGCGGCCAGGTAAGTGCCAGGTAAATGGGAGGTATCCGCTATACGAATCACCGAAATAGTGGGCCTAATTAAGTAACCACTTTCCTTACTCACACTTGCTTTAGACACCATAAGAAAAATGCGGATAAGCAATAAATTACCCATGATCTTCCTCTGTCCTAATTGAGCGCGACAGTCTTTAGAGGCTTGGTATACATATTTTTTATTAATGTACGGTGATAGTATGCTAGTTTGTGATTTGTGGGGCCTAGGAAGGGTGATGAAATCCCCACCTAATCTGGATTTGAGTTATTGCCCTTTAAAGTCCGATTTGGATATGCAAAAACAAACCGAAATCAAAACATGCAAAAAGATTTTTGAGCGGCGATATTTGCAAAGAATCCTGCAAATAAAAACAATTTATTGGAGTTTTAGAGAAAAGAGAAAGATAATTGGAAAATACTAGAGGATTTTGGGGTCCCAATTCTCCTAATGGACTGCGGTTCCGCAGCCAACTGCATCCAAGCGCCGCGGTTCCGCCACCTATTGAAGTGTTCTTCCATTCAAAATTCTTCAGAGCACTCCAATGCTCCTTTAGTTTAAGTTGAATGTCTCCGAATCTCTATTTGCCTGCTCCAATTACTCCAGATTCCCTTGCAAAACTCGCACAATAATCGTTAAAAACTCAAGATGCGGTTTTGGTTCTCGTTCATTTTATGTTCGCTGGTTTTTATAAGAAATCAACCCGAATAACAAGAAAAAAATTACGACCTTTTCCCCGGCAACGGCACCATTTGATTGATCGTGCGAAAAAGTGTTTTTTGTAAATAACCGTAATCAAAACGGTGTCACAAGTAGCTAGCCGCGATGAGTATGGGTCGTCCACAGGGAAACATGAACTCTTTTCTTATTTTAGACGAGTTGATAAACGAGATGTTTGATTGTTGTAGTTCTATTTTAAGACGGATATAAAATTTATAATAAAAAGGCTTGTAGGGTTCATAGGACTTAGTAGTTAATGGATGAATGTTTAAAAATGACTCTTTTTATTTTCTAATAGCTTAAAACTAGAGCGATAGTGATGAATGTGGATTTGGGTTCTTGAAGGGAATTAAGGTTTCCCACTATCTACCCTTGTCCGTCCATTGATCTCTATTCATGTCAAGCCCTTAAAAAAATAAGTGTGTAACCAATCTCAAATCATGGTGGTGACTATCAATAAATTGGTAGCACGCCCGATAAGAAGGTTAACATTTATTTTGCTAAAGTTTATAAACTTTAAAATGTTGAAAAGAAGTTAAAAGATTTTTCATCCATTATTCTACCATATCCTATAAACCCTAGCAAGTAAGGAATTACTCGCTCATGGTTAATATTGATTTAGAAAAGAGGTTAAAGATGAATGAAACCATATTTAAGATGCAGAAAAGTAATGCGTAAAATAAATGTTGAAAAGTAAATGCGAAAAAGTATTAAAAAAAACTACCTTTATTAATCAACTATTGTATTACAACTTTTCTCCTTAGAAAGTAAATTACAAGAAGCTTAGTTTTCTCTAGATCTCTCTCTTTATGGAGGTAGATGAATAGATGATTATGTGATCTCTTGGATGATTTTGAATGCATAACTCTTGGTCTTTTATATAGTCTCTGAAACCAGAAACCCTAGATGCCATATGTGAGTAGATACAATTAAGATCATGATTCCAAAATCCTAAATCCAACGGCCTTGATTTGATCGTGGAACCTCCGCATAATGCTACGTTTGGCCGCGGTTCCGCCGCATCCTAGTGGAATTAGGTCTCAAGATTTTTTCTGGCTTTTTGTGTTGATATTTGGAGATCCTTTTGATATATAGATTATGAAAATATTGCTCTGAGTCTCTGCCATTGCTAGATTTCTCGATTTGCTTCTAAAATTTGGCAGATTCGGTTTCAATATCCCGATTTGACTTAGATCTCTTATTTGGATTCCAGACCTGAACTAATACCTGCACAATATCTCAAATCAAATTGTTATCAAATCAAATTGTTAGTAGCATTTGGTATTTTTGAAATATTATTCCAACCATTTATATAGTATAATATCTTAAGAATATTGATTAGGAATATTAGATATGATATGCATATTTTGATTATTAATATTTCATTTAAATATTATATGTATGTAGTTTCCCTAATTATATTAATTATAAATGTAGAAACATATAATAATAATCTTTTACAAATAAACCCACTTGTGTTCTTTATTTACAATAAACTCCTTTTAGCACTTAACAATAGTAGGAAAAATGTTCATTCAAATGTGCAATATATTCCTTGGCATTGGTATTATTCTTGGTATTAGGTATGATATTGTTTTAGGTATCCTACTTGTTTATAATTTTTCCGCATTGGTATTATTCCATTCAGATGCATCCCATTACTTCATGTCGTCCAAGTTTATTAGTGTACACTCTATTCCACACACGGCCCTGTCCAGTTGCTGGGACATACACACTGGGAATGGGAGAATTGTATCTAGCAGTGAGTGCAAGGGTTGCTCGATTATCATTAGTGGACGGGAGTTATTTGCGGATTTCTTGGTGATTGATACCGGTAGCTATGATGTTGTCTTGGGAATTGATTTCCTTGGCATTTCCTATGCTCACATTGATTGTAGAGCAAAGAAAGTGTAAGCCCGCGGGGGCGCCCCGGCCGTCGATCCGACGCCGGAAACGCGGAAAACAAAAACTTTGCGAACTTTGCAAAACGGCACCACCGCGGACTTTTTACCCGGATCGGGCCATTAACCTAGCTAGCTAGCAAAATAGAAAAGAGTAGAGATGCTATACCAAGCGATCCGTGTCCTTCGGTCTTCGTCTCCACTCCGATCTCTTGCGGAATCTCCGTCACCTCCTCGCTCGTCGGAAAGGGCACCACGTAGCCGGAATCTTTTACGGGCTCCCGCCTCTTGACCGAGGCAACTCGGGCGCGAAGTTGGCTAGCCGATGCGTCCAAGGCTTGCTATAGAAATAGTGTAGAAGGCATGTCTCTTGGGGTTCTTGAAGTTGCCTTTGGTAATGGTTCCATATGAACCTCTCTCTCACAAGAAATCAAGATCTTTTTAAAGAGGGACTTTCTTTTGTTGCATGAATGAATAAAAATGAGATAGCAAAAATCACAACCTCAATCATCTCTCTCCCTAGATATGGCCGGCCCACTTTCTCACAAAAAAATGGGTGGAGGAAAAAAAACAAGTGATGAAAAAGAAATGTATCAAGCTAAATAAAGTCACACCAATCCTCTTTCAAATCAATTCCTCATCTAATCTCATCATCACATAAAAAGCTAAGAAAGGGACAAGAAAGGCATCTCATGATTATGAAGCCACACTTATGCAAAGAAACCCCTCACAAAATGTTAATTGCAAACTTGCAATTAACACCCTCCAACAAGAAAGTCCGACCGAGAAGGAATGAAGGAAAACCGGCCGGAACGGAATGCAAACTGGCAACTTCATAAAACCGATCCCGTAATAAATTACAGGAAAACCCCGCTACTGCAAATACATGCCCGCATTTGTATTCGCACTGAACACAAATGCAAAGAGACAAAACTACACTATCTAATACTAGAATCCGGCTTAAGCCAAAGCCGGCTAGTAAAAACCGTCCGATCACGATCCGTGCAATACCGCACGTATCTGATCGAACCCTGCCATATCTCCATACGGCCTCTACAGCGTTTCGCCCGAAACTTGAGTAACTGTCTGTGTGGTGGACTCTAAAGACTCGTCAATACTGTGGCTGTGGATTTAACCACTAGCACGTCAGAGGTATAAGCCAATACGTGACGGGCCACCAGGTATTGACCAAAAGGGACGTCGATGAGCGAACTCATCCTGACACCCTACTGAGCCTGTCAGTGACAATATCCGTACAGTCTGGTCCGTTCGTCTATGAGCATCGCATGGCGGGCCTAGGGGGTTGGTAAAAGTCAGACCCCCAAAAGCGGTACAAGTCGTGTCGGAGTGTAGCCCAGAACACCCTGAGATACTACTGGAATACCTACCAGCAAATCTCCTGCCTTGGCCAAGGACTTTTCATGTTCTGGCTCTCCTAGACACAGCACGACCTCACCCCCAATACCGGGAGAGACGAACCCCTGCAGATCCGCTCACTGCCTCCATGTGGCTCGGGACTGTACCCAACTAAAACCTGTTTGCACGACTCCTTTGAGCCGTGGTAGGGTAGTAATCAAAGTACAGTGGGAACTCACACGAGACAAATGACGATCCCAGGTCGATGAACTAACCTGTACACATGTCACCTGGGAACTGCTATCTGACGTCTGGTATATCCCAACTAGCAGGTTCCCGGCGAGTCCTGTCCGGTGTACTCATAACCCAATGAGCACCTGTATACATCTTAGGTGAACCAACTGACACCAGTGGCTTGTGAGACCGGCCACTGCCCCTCGTCGGGGTCTCGACTGTATACACTAGTCTACTCTGGAGAAACGATGCCCTGTCTCGAATCTCCCACGACTAGGGACCTTTTAAGGATGTGCTTGTAGACCCCCAGCTCCCACTTATATGATCGCCCTCATACTGCTGGAAGTCAAGCAAGAATCCTAGGGGCTTTATCAACGTGTAATAGCGACTCGTAAGGTCACCTAAAGCAGTACACGATGATAAAGATAAACCAGATAGCATACTATCATCTCGAGTAAGACTGTCCTACCGGGATAGGTCCTCCCCTCAATCATTGCAATCACGTGCCTGTGACCCAATAATTGACTCTGAGGGCACTATCTCCAACAATCTCCCACTTGCACTCGAGGCTAATTATTGCGATGTCGCATACTCACAGCCCGTGTGATACCGAACACCCAACTCCTCTACTAGTCAGTCTCACAAAGCTCGTTTGCGAAACTATTGCGTTTGAGGAATAGCCTCAGTGAGTGGATCCGCTTTGATGTTTCTTTCTATGTCTCTCTATATCTCATGTTCGCAGAGAAATCCATCTCCCGAAATGAGCAATACCTGTCTTAGAATGTCTGGATGTCTGATGGGACCTAGCTCATAAATGAACTCCAAATCCAAACTTCTTAGACTGTATCGTCAACTGAACTTAATCAGTATCCTGCGCCATACCTTCCCTCAGTTTCCACCTGGACCACCTGTCCAAAATACTGCCCCTCGTTAGAGGAAAAACTATAACTCTGACAGCCACTCCGCCATCCAGGTCACCTTGGAAGCCTGGAATGATAACCGTCTCGTAAAGGAGGCTGCCGTTATCAATTCCCTAGAACATCAACTTATGTTCTAAAACTGCTTCCGACTGTTTCTCCAGGATTGGATTAATATCAACTTATTGCACCTACTGCAAGAACAACATCTGGTGTGGTACTTGACATCTCATGATTGACTCAGTTGCCTAAGCAAGTGATCTGTCAATTATGCGTGTCCCTCTCCCCTTTAGTCTGTAAGACACCTTTAGAGAGGGTGACTCCATTACCTGCAGGTACACTACCGTGCCAGGAGTCGTCCATTCTAAATACTCATAGAATGCGGTCAAAGTACCCAGATTGGGAAACCACCCAAATCTAGATCTAAATCTATAGATCTAGTAACCAGAATGTCTGATATAATATCCAAAATCCTATGTGGAGAAACTACCGTGTGACGACCAAAGTATAACCGATCGTAGTATAGGAATATCACTTCCTACTCTGTGTATGTCATCAAACACCAGGACATCACACCCTACTACCTTTTTAACAGATCCATCCCCTATTCTGATGAAGTCAAACCTATGACTGTCACATCAGAAATAGATGATCTATCTCCGCTATATCTGCTCTAGTCTATAAATAGACATAAGCCTGATATCCACCAATGCTTCCGCTGCTCCCACTGACTACGACAACCCTCTGGCAGAGTCATATAGACGTGCACTTCTAAAGCCAGTTTAGAACGACGCTATACTCATTCTCCCGCCGGGTCTCGCAGCCTGGAACAACAGCAATGGCAAGTCTGGGTAAACAAGAACCTCCTTGCCACCGTCCTTGAGCATACCGAAGTACCTCTCGGGTGCCTGAGGTTACCCACCTTATCTGCGGAGTGGCCAATGGAATGTCAAACCAGATTGAATCTTTAGGTTCTTATGAAATCTTCAGTAATCGTTTGTGGTTCTGGAATCACTTCCAGTTCTACCATACTCCCACTACTGTTTTCTGAAAAAAGTCCATTTTTATTAAAACTGTGGCGAGTCAAGAACAATATCACTATTGATCTTCCAGATGGTAGAAAGTCAACCCTCGTCATAGCCCGGGCCAACCCACAAACAGCCACTACTGAAACGTGCCTTGAGTTGTCCAGAGTCTGGTTTTAAGCATAAGCCGGACAACTCCCCGTATCTTAACAATGTCAAGATATGAACTGTTCTATATCCAAGAAACAGAGGCACTGATTTAATTGAACCAGATTCAAATCATGCAGCTGTCTCCAGTGCATGTCAACTAAATGGAAGAGAGGCCGATCAGCGTTACTCAACTTAGGAGTACTTCCAATTATGAGTAACCTGAAAGAGAAGCTAGTTCTCTTAATCATTACTATCAACTGAATACCATTCACAAGTATCTACATCTTCGATCTCCTTGAAGAATCCCGATACTTGCAACACCTGGTTCTCTACTTTATTCATATACCTATAACTACTCAAAACTTAGACCCTGTGTTTCTACGAACACATGTCTAAGAACTAGAGAAGTTAAAAGTAAACCGAATAAAGTACAAGGACCAACCCCTTTGTCCTAATGGACACTGGACAATATACAATACTCTGTATAAGTCCCCTGAGTCTGGTGACTCATTCACTGTGTGTCGTAGGTTGAAAACTGTACTTTTGGTTAAGAAGAATTACACCGTTGTTCAATGCTCCTTACCTAACCATCCACTGGTATAGGTAAATGTCATAGACATAATTTCAGAAAGGTATATCTCACTCTATAAAAATAGACGTACAGATATATCAATTTGAAATTGGTGCATAACAACGGATATTCAAAACCAAATATTTGCCGACCGGCAAACAACCCAGGTGACTTCCTCAAATATCACCGATTACAACGAATCCCGATATAATGAGGATGGTCACCTAATTCCCAATAACTTACTCCCACTCATCATCTGTAAAACCATACAGATGTGAGAACCATACCTGGTAAATACATACCCTGGAGCAAGTGTCTAATTAGGAAATCAGTTTTCTCTTAACTGTACACAGTGAAACTGAAACATTGAAATGTTTCGATGGGGTATGCTGGTATTCTTAGTAATGCCTCTTCCATTATCCAGATTCACAATTATAACTGTGTAATTCTTTGCCACCTCTCCAAATCCCTTTATATGTCTTTAGTCATTACCTTCTGTACACCCCTTTAGGCCAAATGGTTTTCTTCCTTCCCTACCGTTCGGCACCAGCCTATGGTTTGGAAGAAGACTATCCAATAAGCATAAAGGGTGTACTGTCCTAATCCGAGGAGCACTCCCAATGCGAGAGAAGGTAATGATAGAAGACAACCGAATGTACTTAATTCATAGGTGATTTAGGATTGACAAAGAAGTACATGGTTTGGTCGTGAATAGCAGTCGCAATTTACTTTGCCCTCTTACTAATCCCTTGCTTTGTCTGAACTTAATACCTTCTGTACACCGTTTAGGCTAATTGACTTTCTTCATTCCCTACCGGTCGGCACCAGCCTAGGGTCTGGAAGAAGACTATCCAATTTGCGTAATAGGTGTACTACTCCTAAACCAAGGAGTACTCGCAACCTGAGAGAAGGAAAAAGGAAAAGACAACTGAATAGTCCTATTCGTTTTCTCCAGAACCGGAAACCATCCTCGAAGTCCTTCGAGTTCGTATATAACCATACGATGGTTTTGTCCAATGGAAGTGGACGTTCGTAGTGATACGGGGTATCCCGGAGAAAAGGGTAAAAGTAGGAGTGGCAAAGAGGTCTGCAACTCTGACAATCCAAAAGCCAGTGTTAAGAAGGTTCGGTCAACTTGGTCACTGAGTCATAGTCTAGGGTCGGGTCAATGGTCGCTGCCAGAGAGAGAGAGAAAAGAAACACTCAGCGTGCACTCTAACCTAGATCAGAATGGTTGTCACTTTATCTAATCTGGAAACCTCCCACTGTAACGTCAAATTCTTCCCCAAACCTGAAAGAAGAATTAGCCGGGATAACCCGAGGAGTAAACCAACTCATCAGTGGGAATCGGGATCCAACTCTCATCGCATGATAACGTGACGGAATCCGCTCACGTTATCACACTCCAGAAGGTATGCGTATATCTGGCAAGTTTCAGTACTTTTGAAACTCCCGATGTGGATTTCTACCCCATGCTCTTATGACCTTGACTTTGGCCAACATATCATAAGTCATATGTCAAGTTCTACCCGTCATTTTCCTGGTTAATTTGAACCCACCCGTACCTACCCTTGACTTTGGCCAAAATGGCAGTACGACTGTCCCAAACCAACGCATCTATCTATGCTGCATATGAATACCCAATAGCTACCAAACACTGTGCCTTGACTTTGGCCAACATACACAGCTTGAATACTATTGACCATCCATATGAAACGACGGAGGGCTACGAATGGTTTCTGGCGAAAACCTTTAACGTAATGAACTTGATATCGTTGAAGGAACTGATAGCTTTTAAAAATATAGTGACGAAAACCTTTGCTAAAGAGGTCACTCCCGGTGAAGGGATCTCGGCTCTTTCCCCGTAGAATGAGGTGCAGGATATTCCAACTGAATACCACGGTGCAAAGCAAAAGTAATCGGCTATAGTGAAGTTAATGCCCTGACGCAAACTTTTGTCCAAGGGGTCACTCCCGGTGAAGGGATCTCGGCCCTTGCCTCGTCGACTGAGGAGCAGGATATTCCAACTGAATACCACTGTGCAAAACAAAAGAGAACGCCCTTGCAATAACAGCTTTTTGAAAAAGTGTTCCAACAACATCAGATAGGTTTGTTTAACTTGCATTGATGCGAATCAACGCAGTCCCATCAATTGATCACACCAATAAAGAACGAAAATATACTGACGTACGTATATGCCATCCGCATTCGCCACTGGGTCCCGTCATCACTCGTTAGGTTAGCTAACTAACGACAGAGCGGGGACTGGACTAGCGCGGATGAAAAACATATACAACATCTACTAATATATATATAAATATATTATATTTCGCTCAAGGCGTGATAAAATGCAACACAGAGAAATGTATAGCAACACAGATCAATACAGATATCTGGGATCCCCGGGTTTCACAGAGCCGCTGAAACCCGACGTTCCCCTGGTCGTGTGGATAGCCTGTGCAATGAAAACCCTAGACCCCTACGGGCGCGGCAAGTCACCCGCCAAAACCTGAAGCGAGGCAGCCCCCTTCAGCTACGTGAATGGACCACCCAGCACTTCACGGAATCCGGTAACTTGGGCACCCCTCCTGGGTCAACCCTATACCCCCTACGAGTGCGGCGAATAGCCCGCCAATCCTAGAGTGAAGCCCCCTCCGTCTCAATGCCATGAGATGCGGGCTTGTTGCCCTCTAGAATCCGGCTATCCGTGCACCCCTCCGCGGGGTAATCCTAGTACAGAAAGTAAAATATACATACAACGGGTACATCGACCGCAACCAGGTCGTGCCCCAAAATAATAATACAAACAGGCAGTGACGGCAGTCCACATGTCGGACGCTCGCCCCGCAATATCAAATGTACATATAAAACAGAACTGTACTACCACTGCAACCAGGCTATCCCCACCGACCGATCCGCAACAACACAGTACAATCACAGAACATCAATGTGAAAGTCACGTTCGCAAATCCGTCTAACCGGGCTATAGCAGTTAGACGGGATTTACCGATCAAGTGACATTCACGGTCGCAGATATAATGTAAAAACTGTGAACTAGCATGTTTAAAATATTCGATCGAACAAATTTTATCAAAGTGGGCCCCAAGCAGTACTGTAGCACTTACAGAAAATCTGGGCCCAAAAAGAATATCCCAAAAGCCCTATTTCCAAGTCCAAAGCCTACTGAGAAATTTTGGTGCAGTGATGAAACCTTTCCACCGCGGAACAGCGGCCAAACCATGGGTTTGGCCGCGCTTCCGCGGCCGTACTAAGAGATCAGTGTATGAAAATTTCCCAGAAGTCTTAGAATTGTCCACACATGTTTCTGAAATGGCCTGAAAAATTTTCTGAGACAAAATAAAAACGACAGAAACCTGAAGCATGGGAAAAATACGGTTTTTGGGGATTCTCGTTCGATCGAGTACTAAACATACTAGAGCAAGCTAGGTAGGTTAACGGCGTGGCTCTGATACCATTGTAAGCCCACGGGGGCGCCCCGGCCGTCGATCCGACGCCGGAAACGCGGAAAACAAAAACTTTGCGAACTTTGCAAAACGGCACCACCGCGGACTTTTTACCCGGATCGGGCCATTAACCTAGCTAGCTAGCAAAATAGAAAAGAGTAGAGATGCTATACCAAGCGATCCGTGTCCTTCGGTCTTCGTCTCCACTCCGATCTCTTGCGGAATCTCCGTCACCTCCTCGCTCGTCGGAAAGGGCACCACGTAGCCGGAATCTTTTACGGGCTCCCGCCTCTTGACCGAGGCAACTCGGGCGCGAAGTTGGCTAGCCGACGCGTCCAAGGCTTGCTATAGAAATAGTGTAGAAGGCATGTCTCTTGGGGTTCTTGAAGTTGCCTTTGGTAATGGTTCCATATGAACCTCTCTCTCACAAGAAATCAAGAACTTTTTAAAGAGGGACTTTCTTTTGTTGCATGAATGAATAAAAATGAGATAGCAAAAATCACAACCTCAATCATCTCTCTCCCTAGATATGGCCGGCCCACTTTCTCACAAAAAAATGGGTGGAGGAAAAAAAACAAGTGATGAAAAAGAAATGTATCAAGCTAAATAAAGTCACACCAATCCTCTTTCAAATCAATTCCTCATCTAATCTCATCATCACATAAAAAGCTAAGAAAGGGACAAGAAAGGCATCTCATGATTATGAAGCCACACTTATGCAAAGAAACCCCTCACAAAATGTTAATTGCAAACTTGCAATTAACACCCTCCAACAAGAAAGTCCGACCGAGAAGGAATGAAGGAAAACCGGCCGGAACGGAATGCAAACTGGCAACTTCATAAAACCGATCCCGTAATAAATTACAGGAAAACCCCGCTACCGCAAATACATGCCCGCATTTGTATTCGCACTGAACACAAATGCAAAGAGACAAAACTACACTATCTAATACTAGAATCCGGCTTAAGCCAAAGCCGGCTAGTAAAAACCGTCCGATCACGATCCGTGCAATACCGCACGTATCTGATCGAACCCTGCCATATCTCCATACGGCCTCTACAGCGTTTCGCCCGAAACTTGAGTAACTGTCTGTGTGGTGGACTCTAAAGACTCGTCAATACTGTGGCTGTGGATTTAACCACTAGCACGTCAGAGGTATAAGCCAATACGTGACGGGCCACCAGGTATTGACCAAAAGGGACGTCGATGAGCGAACTCATCCTGACACCCTACTGAGCCTGTCAGTGACAATATCCGTACAGTCCGGTCCGTTCGTCTATGAGCATCGCATGGCGGGCCTAGGGGGTTGGTAAAAGTCAGACCCCCAAAAGCGGTACAAGTCGTGTCGGAGTGTAGCCCAGAACACCCTGAGATACTACTGGAATACCTACCAGCAAATCTCCTGCCTTGGCCAAGGACTTTTCATGTTCTGGCTCTCCTAGACACAGCACGACCTCACCCCCAATACCGGGAGAGACGAACCCCTGCAGATCCGCTCACTGCCTCCATGTGGCTCGGGACTGTACCCAACTAAAACCTGTTTGCACGACTCCTTTGAGCCGTGGTAGGGTAGTAATCAAAGTACAGTGGGAACTCACACGAGACAAATGACGATCCCAGGTCGATGAACTAACCTGTACACATGTCACCTGGGAACTGCTATCTGACGTCTGGTATATCCCAACTAGCAGGTTCCCGGCGAGTCCTGTCCGGTGTACTCATAACCCAATGAGCACCTGTATACATCTTAGGTGAACCAACTGACACCAGTGGCTTGTGAGACCGGCCACTGCCCCTCGTCGGGGTCTCGACTGTATACACTAGTCTACTCTGGAGAAACAATGCCCTGTCTCGAATCTCCCACGACTAGGGACCTTTTAAGGATGTGCTTGTAGACCCCCAGCTCCCACTTATATGATCGCCCTCATACTGCTGGAAGTCAAGCAAGAATCCTAGGGGCTTTATCAACGTGTAATAGCGACTCGTAAGGTCACCTAAAGCAGTACACGATGATAAAGATAAACCAGATAGCATACTATCATCTCGAGTAAGACTGTCCTACCGGGATAGGTCCTCCCCTCAATCATTGCAATCACGTGCCTGTGACCCAATAATTGACTCTGAGGGCACTATCTCCAACAGAAAGTGATTTTCCAGATTCTCGGACACCCGGAGTTCATTTTTTGGGAGGTAGCAGATCTGTCGGGCCATTCAAATTGAGGGCTAGGCCGACAAGTGCCGTTCTTTTGTCGATGGAAGTAAACAAGGAAGAAGCGCCAATAGTAGTTCAGGATTTTATGGATGTATCGAGGACATCTCGGGTTTACCGCCAAAACGATATGTGGAGTTTGCAATTGATCTTATTCCTGGAGAAACACCGATTTTAAAGGCTTATTATCCAATAGCGCCGGTAGAACTGGAAGAGCTAAAGAAACAAGTTGCCAAATTACTAGAGAAGGGTTGGATTCGCAGCAACAGTTCACCATAGGGAGCTCCAGTTCTTCTAGTCAAGAAGAAAGATGGCACGCGGAGGATGTGCATCGACTATCTTGAATTAAATAGGGTGATTATTAAGAATAAGTACCCAATCCCTTGCATCGGCGAATTATTCGATCAACTCAGTGGTGCGAGGGTATTCTCGAAGTTGGATTTGCGATCTTGGTATCATCAAGTTCGAGTGAAATCAGAATACATTTGCAAGACAGTATTCCGAACTCGATATGGGCATTACGAGTACTTAGTGATGCCATTTGGAGTTACTAACGCACCGGCAATATTTTATGGACTTGATGAACCGAATCTTTTCACCATACCTGGACCAGTTCGTTTTATTGATGATATTTTGGTCTATTCGAGGAGTAAAGAAGAGCATGCAGAACACTTGAGGATCACTCTACAAAGGTTGAGATAAGAAAAGCCATATGCTAAAATGAGCAGGTGAGAGTTTTGGCTCGAAGAAGTAAAGTTCTTGGGTCATGTTGTATCCGGAGATAGAATTGCCATTGACCCTGAAAAGATTGCAGCTATTCATGATTGGCCAATTTCAAAGAATGTAAGGGAGATCAGAAGTTTTCTTGGACTTGTCGGATACTATAGAAGGTTTGTGAAGAACTTCGCTCGAATAGCAGAACCATTAACCAAGCTAACACGAAAAGAGGTATCGTTCATATGGATTGAGAAGTGTGCGTTTGCTTTCGAAGCACTGAAGCAAAGATTGACAACCGCTCCTATCTTGACAGTGCCAAATGGTTCCGGAGGACTAGTTATTCACATCGACGCATCTGGAAAAGGCTTAGGATGTATTCTAATGCAGCATCGAAAGGTCATAATTTATGCGTCGAGACAATTGAAAACTCATGAGAAGAACTACCCAACTCATGATCTGAAGCTAGCAGCAGTGATTTTTGCTCTGATGATTTGGAGACATTACTTATTGGGCGAAAGGGTAGAAGTATTTACAGATCACAAGAGCCTAAAGTATGTGTTCACTCAGAAAGAGCTCAACATGAGGTAGCGTAGGTAGTTAGAGCTGATGGCCGACTATGAACTTGATCTAAAATACCATCCGGAGAATGTTAATGTAGTGTTGGATGCTCTAAATCGGTTGCCAGCGATACGGATGTTGACTGCACAGAAGGAGATTATAGCTAATCTTCAGAGATTCTAATTAGAGATTGTACTCCCAAATTCTTCAGGACAGTTGATGCAGTTGCAAGTACAGTCATCCTTGATCAATAACATTAAAACAGTACAGTCGCACAATCCAAGATTGCAAAAGTTTTGAAAACAAGTAGAAGCGGGACTTCGAACAGATTTGTTAATTCATGAAGATAGTTCATTATGATATGGGAGTCTTTTATGTGTTCCTGAAGGAGATGTTCATGAAGAAGTCATGAAGGAGGCTCATAGTTCCGCATATTCAGTATATCCGGACGGCACAAAAATGTATAGAGATCTATGACAACATTTCTGGTGGGATGGCATGAAAAGAGAGACTGCTCGCTACGTATCGAAGTGCTTGGTGTGTCAACAAATCAAGGCTGAATATCAAAGGGTAGCTGGTTTGTTGTAACCACTTCCGATTCCTCAATGGAAGTGGGAACATATAACCATAGATTTCGTGACAGCTTTACCATGGAGTCCAAAAGGCAATAATGCAGTTTGGGTGATTGTCGATCGATTGACCAAGGCAGCTCATTTTATACCGTTTCGAGTTGGTTAGTCAACGGAGGCTTTAGCAGAGCGGTACATGCATGAGATTGTGAGATTGCATGGAGTACCCGTGAGCATCGTTTCGAATCGTGATACTCGATTTCTATCACACTCTTGGAGGAGTCTACAGAAAAGTTTGGGAACTCGCTTGAAATTTAGCACAGCCTATCATCCTTAGAAGGATGGCCAGCCTGAAAGAACGATCCAAACTCTTGAAGATATGTTGAGAGCATGCATGTTAGACTTCAAGGGTTCATGGGAGGATCACTTGCACTTAGTGGAGTTTTCTTACAATAACAGTTTTCAGGCGACTATACAGATGGCTTCATTCGAAGCATTATACGGGCGTAAGTGTTGCTCGCCTGTCTGTTGGGACGATATCAGAGAAAGAAGATTATTAGGACCAGATATTATTGTGCAAATGGTGGAGAACGTGAACTTAATCTGAAATTATATGAAAGCGGCACAAGATCGGCAGAAAAGTTGGGCTGATACTGGACGAAGACCTTTGGAGTTCGCAATTGGTGATCTTGTATTCTTGAAGATATCACCGACTAAAGGAGTGATCCGATTTGGTATTCGAGGCAAGCTTAGTCCTTGATTCATGAGGCCTTTCGATATCATCAAGCATGTTAGAGAGGTAGCTTATCGATTGGCTTTACCACCATCCTTGGCAGGTGTTCATGACGCATTTCATATATCTCAAATTCGCAAATATGTTCGAGATGAGATGCACGTCCTAGATCACTCGAAACTGACAGTAAAAGAAAATTTAACGTATGAAGAGCGACCAATGGTAATTGTGGATCGATGAGAAAAAGTCCTCAAGAATAAAGTTATCCCACTAGTACTCGTCCCGTGGGGGAATCGTTCGCACGGAGAATCTACTTAGGAACGTGAAGACGAGATCCGAAAGAAATTTCCACACCTCTTTTCTTAGATCCGTGTTTTCTTGTCTTTTTCTTGTTCCGTGAATTTCGAGAACGAAATTCTTTTGTAGTTGGGTATAATATAACACCCTAGTATATTTATACTATATATTTGGGGTATTTCAAATCTTGCGGCAAAATTCTTTACTATTGTTGCTATTGTGTTGCGAATGATGCAATTAGTAGCTGTGGTTATTATCCGACCCGACCCGCATGTTTGAAACCCAACATAGTTTGAGATTATATCAAATATTTACTAGTACAGTGTATCTATGCAAATGTAGAATATATATACATATATAATATATTTTAGATTATACATATCTTTTTATAATACAATATAAAACCAAATAATATTTTTCCCATCTAGTCTTGCATGACAAAATACCCCATATTAGGTAGTTGCGCTCATATATCATGTTCTTATCCTAAGAGTTAAATAGACCGATTATTGGATCGCTACATATATTTACGTAGATTTTATTTAGGGGTATATGTTTTTAATTATAGACATTTGCATTATACTTTAAATTCTTACGTATGCTCGCATCTCTTTAAAAACTAGATTTTTAAAGAGATGCGAGTAATATTTGGGGAGATCCGGTATTATCCGTAAAATCATATCATATCATATCATATATATATATATATATATATATATATATATATATATATATATATATATATATATATATATATATATATATATAGATATTATAATTTCTTATAACTAATATATATAATAATTAATATATATATTTAGTTTTTAATTAAAAACTCTCAAATCACTCTCTGTCTCTCTTTCTCACTCCGTCCCAACCTCCCTCTCTCCCCCCTTTATATATATTATACAATATAAAATATTTTTTTAAAAAAACCTCTCTTTCCATCGTCTTCTCTCTCCTGCGCACGCGAACCCCAGAACCCTAACCCACGCCGTCGCCGCCCCCTCGTCGCTGCCTTTCTCGCCGTCGTCGTCCATGCCTCCTCAGCATCACCACCAGCCACACCTTCTTCCTCTTCTTTCCCGAAGACTCACTGAGCCAAACCCCAAACCAGAACCCATCGCGCCCACCTTGTCGACCTCGCCGTCGACCTCTCGCCGAAACCCGACCACTACCTTCACCTTCCATCACTTCCTCGTCTCGTCGGCAACCCCGGAGCACCCACACACCGCTGCCACCGCACCTTCTGCTCATCCCCGATCACCATCAACCCTCAAGGCCATGATGCCTCGCCGTCGGCCTCCTCGTCACCTCGCCGCTGCCATTTCTTCTGTCCTTAGAACCCTGGCAACCCCAACAGCCCATTTCTTTCTTTTTCTTCTTCTTTTTCTTCGTCTTCTTCTTTCTTTTCTTCTATTCTTTTCCGATCGATCTCCCCGGAGTTGCGCGCGTCGCCAACGATCCAGACGACCCATTCACCGTCGTCGTCTAACCCAGTTACCACGTCACGCAGTTACTCAGCCAGGTCAAGTCCTGCGTATGTGAGTTTGGTATCATGATGTTATTTCACGTCGGAACGTGATATCCGTATCTTGTCGTGAGATTCAAACATGTAAGTTTTAAACTTGCAACATGCTACTTTATTTATATTTATATGATTAATGATGGTATACGTGTTTAAATATTCAGCAAATATTATAGATTTACAGTTTTATAATATAAGTTTGTATCCGTACTAATAATGGTTTATCTAGTTGCATGTCGGATCATCACAATATTATCATATACTATATCAGTTCAGTATCTTATCTAGATTGTAATATACATGGTAATGGATGTGAAATGGTTATAACATATAGATATATATACATCCTGGCATTAGTTGTGGTTACCGTGTTTCGATATCGGTTACAGTTTTACATTTTGTGTCTATTCTGGATAAAATATATTGCATGGCATGTTCACGACACGTTGCCAGACTTGTTGCTTGGATTTTTTACTAATGCCGACAATCCTGATTTATTGTCCTGACGGACGTGACTTGTTGTCTACATAGGCAAGACTTGTACCTGCTTGATCCTGTGTTAGCATTAGATTTATATCATCAATACCCGACTTGAACACAAAACCTTAGGGGTAAGGGGAAATCAATAATGAAAACTGACTTGTAACTCAACAGTTCAATACTCCAGATACTGATCAGTCTATACGGGCTTAGCCGGCCTCGGAATGATGCTGCTGACATCATTCATCTGTATATGTTACCTGTTTACTGCTTAGCGGCAAGTCTCGGATTCAGCCCCGAGAGTCTTGACCGTGATCCCAGGTATGCACAGGATACTATTGAGTTTCATCGACGATTTCATTAAATTGATTTCAAAGACTTGTAGAATAGATAATCTAGAAGCACAGACTTTAGGATACACGTCACATGCATACACCTCACTATTTTACACCCGTGTTTATTATTTACATTCATGTTTAATCATAGCATCCTGTCCTGGTTATTAGTATTATTTTGATATTATGACGCACTAACGTCTGGGTTTTGCATGACCCAATTTCTCTGACTTTATCGCAGGTAGATCAAGAGTATTTTAGCAAGCAAGCCGAGCAATGAGGAGCTAGATGTTTATTTTTAGAGATACTTAGTTTATTTTATTTCTATAGTTTTATTTTATCGATGTGAGCCCATAAGGGATGTGATTCAGATATTGTTTTAATTTGGATCTTGATTCGTTTCCGCTATATGCATTTCTTGATTATTATTAACTATGGCAGATGGACATGTATTAGCTAGATTTTATTTTACCATTCTTGATATCTGATTGACAACCGTAATGTGACTATGGAGGGATTATTCCTAGCCATAGGTAGCATGGTTGGTTTTGTCACATGCTGTATTTACGTATTTTGGGAAGCGGGGCGTGGCAAAGGATGAACATCAAAGGGTAGCTAGATTGTTGCAACCACTTCCATTTTTTCAATGGAAGTGGGAACATATAACCATGATTTCGTGACAGCCTTACCATGAATTCCAAAAGGCAATAACGTAATATGGATAATTGTCAATCGACTGACCAAGGCAGCTCGTTTTATATCATTTCGAGTTGGTCAGTCGATGGAGGCTTTAGCAGAGAGGTACATGCATGAAATTGTGAGATTGTATGGAGTACCAGTGAGTATTTTTTCTGACAGTGACACCCGGTTCTTATCTCATTTTTGGAGGAGTCTACAAAAAATTTTGGGAGCTCGCTTGAAATTTAGTACAGCCTACCATTCTCAGACAGATGGACAGTCTGAGAAAACGATCCATACTCTTGAAGATATGTTGAAAACTTGGATGTTAGACTTCAAGGGTTCGTAGGAGTATCATTTATATTTAGTGGAGTTCTCATACTATAACAGTTTTCAGATGACTATACAGATAGCTCCATTTGAAGTATTGTACGGTCATAAGTGTCGCTCGCCAGTATGTTGGGACGATGTTGGAGAAAGAAGATTGTTGGAACCGAAACTCATTGTGCAAACTATAGAGAAAGTTGACTTGATTCGTGATCATATGAAGATGGCTCAAAATCGACAGAAAAGTTGGGCTGATACTGAAACAAGACCTTTGGAGTTGCTGTTGGTGATCTTGTGTTCTTGAAGATATCACCGATTAAGGGAGTAATTCGATTTGGTAGTCGAGGCAAGCTTAGTTCTCGATTCGTGGGGCCTTTCGATATCATTGAGCATATTGGAGAGGCAGCTTATCGATTGGCTTTATCACCATCCTCGGTGGGGGTTCTTGACGCGTTTCATGTATCTCAACTCCGCAAGTATGTTCGAGATGAGACACACATTCTTGATCACTCAGAACTGACAGTGAGAGAAGATTTGACTTATGAATAACAACTGATGGTTATTGTAGATCGATAAGAAAAGGTTCTCAAGAAAAAGGTAATTACTTTAGTACTCATTTTGTGGGGGAATCGTTCGCATGGAGAATCTACTTGGGAACGTGAAGACGAGATTCGACAAAAGTTTCCACATCTCTTTCCTTAGATCCGTATTTTCTTATCTTTTCCTGTTTCGTGAATTTCGAAGACGAAATTATTTTGTAGTTGGGTATAATATAACACCCTAGTACGGTTATACGACATTAATTGGTATTTTAACACTTGCTTTATATTTCTTCTATTTTATTCTTTTGGGTTGCAAGTGATTTGAATAGTAGTAGTAGTAATTCGACCTGACCCGCATGTGTGAAACCTAGTATGGTGCTAGATTATATCTGATAATTATCAGTAAACTAAATCTATTTGAATCTAGTATAATTTATATATCATATATCTAGATCATCATATATGTTTTAGTATTTACAAGTTAAGAATAAGTTATATTTTGCTAACTGTCATCACATGGTTAATCTTCCCATATCTTATTTTTTGTTTTTATCAATTACATTTAAATCTCAAGATATCTAATACCAAATATTTGTTAAATCTAGATATATATTTAAAATCCTTTTTAATATTATGTTAGGGGTATAATTTATTTAAATTATATTCATACATTATGGTTTAAAAGTGTACGTATGTGAATTGTTTTCCAAAATATATATTTGATGAGATTTTGGTGGAGATTGGTTGTACTTTGATATTATCTATATATCTTAAAACCTATAATATATATATATATATATATATATATATATATATAACCTAATAAACAATACTATATATATAATACATATAATTCATATAGTTTAAAATAAACTAAATCTCTCTCTCTGTTCTTTCTTTTCCAACTCCCTTCGCCGTCAAACTGAGACTCTTGGCTCACCTCAACCCCGACTTGATCGTCGTTACTACTATCTTGTCGCCATGTCACATCCATCATCATTGAGATCATCGGATTTGTCTCGAGCAAGTTCCGATCATATTATACACCGTCGTGATATCGTTTCGTTTGTGTGTTCGTAACCTAGGCAAGTATTTCTAAATATTTGTTGCATGCTAGTTACGGCAGGATCATATATGGCGTAACAATATTATTATTGGGTTCATAATATTATTATTTTCTATCTGATAGATTAGTATTTTTACAAACTAGATCGACATGAGTTTAATACAAATATTGTTAAATTAGAATTTACTATTATGATAGATAGTTTGGTTGATATATGTATACATATTGATTATATTTTTAGTTAGTGGTTGGTTAATTTGAGTTCACTATACTACAGTTTTCTTTATAATAATTGTTATATTAGAATAATACATAATTGCTTCACTGTCATTTGTCGTTATATAGTCAACAATATACTTTATCAACAAATAATTGTTTAGTAAACATATTATAACGTTATGCAAAATATAGTTTGAAAATATTATAATTTATACATGAAACGTCGTCGCTGAGCAGATACGAAAAATCTGGAATTTACTGTACACCTTACCTTATAAAATTCATTATAAATCATATAAAAAATAATTAGCATATGTTCTTTATTTCATTACAAAGCAAACTTAGAATACTATAACTTGTGAAATATCTTTTAGCAAAATAAATTGTTTAAATAACGTAAACTGTAAATGAAAGTATCTCTGAACTGCTGTCCAGCAAATTTTCAATTTCGAACGTTCATAATTTTTTGTAGTAAGAGATATTTTAACTTATAAAAATGAAAATTTTATTGAATTAGTTTTGTTTTGGTATATTACACATCCTTTTTGGAGAACGTTTATTATTTTTAAACTATTTTACAAATTATGGCGACGCTGAATTTCTGAATGGAATTTTCTTATGCATGTTTAATCAACACCACTTTTATAGTGAATAATCAAATTGAATATGATATCCCTGTTAATACTATTATTTTGGCCTTGTACATGATAGGATTATGTTATGCTTGATATGCTTGTAACATGCCAGACTGTACTATTTTTGTTATCATGCTAATACATGTTACCTGTAATACTTACCGATGCCAACAATATTGACTTGTTATCCTGATTGACCTGATTTGTTGTCTTACTAGACAAGACCTGCTTATGATTATTCCTATGTTGGCATTAGGTAAACATTCTAGTGATACTTGATTTGAATACGAAACCTGGGGGAAAAGTGGAAATAAATAATGAAACTCGACTTATAACTCAACAGTTCATTACTTTCCAGAGACTGATCAGTCGATACGAGCTTCAGGCCTCCGAATGATGATGCTGACATCATTCGTCTGTACATGATATTGTTTTTACAGCCTAGCGGCACGTCTTGGATTCAGCCCCGAAAGTCATGACCGTGGTCCCGGACATGCACGGGATACTATTGAGTTACATCGATAATTCCTTAAATGGGTTTCAAATACCGTTAGGATAGATAATCTAAAGACACAGATTTTAGGATACATGTGAGATACCTATAGCCTGCTGATATATCACCTGTGAGTGTTTGTTTATAATTATACTTCATTTTTGCACATAACACCTTATAGTACATTGCTCAGTTTATTATTATGATATTTATAACGAACTAACGTCTGGGTTTTTTCTGGCCTAGATACTTGACTTGGCACGTGAGTAGTTCGACAGGATCGCCGATCAGTGGGACCATCTCACTGATATAGCTCTTTTTGATGATTAGTTATTCTTTGGATCTTTATTGCTTTTGCTACTATTTCCTTTTATCGTTTGTGGCTATTGGACATGTTTAGAGATAGATAGTTATATTATTTTTCTTGATTACTGATAGACAGCCGTAATGTGACTATAGGAGAATATTTGCTTACAGTGGGTAGCATGGCTGGCTTTATTACGTTTCCGATTTTATGTATTTTGGGAAGCGGGGAGTAACATGATGATAGTATGCTATCTAGTTTGTCTTTATCTTTCATATGATGCATTTTATTCATTATCACGTATCGTTAAGACATGAGATAAAACCCATAGGATTTTTCTTGACTACCAAGACGATACTGAAGATCAAGTAGTGGGGCCTGGGTTGTCGATAAGCACATCTTTAAATGTCCATAGTCGTAGGAGTATCTGTTGGATATATATATATATATGTCCTAGAGGCCTTCATTGTATAGGATGCTTGGGATATGTATGTACAGGAAAATCATGATCGATATGATAGTACGCTATTTGGTTTGTCTTTATCTTAACATGTGATATGTTTTACTTTGTATTTCATATCTTTTATACATGTTGATAAAGCCCATAGAATTTTTGCCTGACTACCAGTGTTGTGATGGCAATTATAGTTGTGGGAGCTGGGTAGTCGAGGCACATCTTTAAAATGTCCCTAGTCGACGAAGTATCGAGACTGGGCATCGATACTCCAGAGTAGAATAGTATATACATATCTAGACCCTGACGAGGGGCGATGGATTGGTCCCGCAACCATTGGTGAGGTGCACCTAAGATTGTATACAGATACTCACTGGGTGTGAGTACACCGGACATGACTCGCCGATGACTAACTAGATGGTATTATACCTAACGTCAGATAGTAGTTCTCTGGTGACATGTGTGCAAATAGTCTGTCGACCTGAGGTCGTCATTTATCTTGTGTGAGTTCCCACTGTGCTTTGATTACTACCCTACCACGGCTCTACTGAGTCGTGCAAACAGGTTTTAGTTGGGTACAGTCCCAAGCCACATGGAGGCAGTGAGTGACTGTTGGGGATTCGTCACTCCCGGTATAGGGAGTCGATATCGCGCTGTGATCGGTTGGTCAACACCATAAGTCCCTGGCAAGGACGGATTAAGAATTATGGTGGTTGGACCAGTAGATTCTCGTATGGTCTTGAGCCACACTGACATGACTTGTTTGGTTATTAGGGGTCTGACGTTTTCTAACCCCCTAGACCTTACATGCATACTCTCAGACGAACAGACCGGACTGCACGGAGATTGTCACAGACAAGCTCAGTAGGGGTTCGAATGAGTTCGCTCGTTGGCCTTCCTTTTTGACAGATACTTGGGTAGCCGTTACGAGCAGCTAGTACCGCTGACGTGCTTTTGGTTAAACCCACCGCCAGCATACTGTCGAGTCTTTAAAGTCCCACACAGAGAGTTTCTCTGCTTCAGGCAAAATGATGTAGAGGCTGTATGGTTTTACGACAGGGTTTCGATCACATACGTGTACTGGCTACACTAGTGGGCTTTGGTTTAAGCCAGATCCTAATGTTAGATTATTAGATTGTTTTCGTCTCTTTGTATTCGTATTTTTTGAAATACAGATATGGGTATGTATATACGGCGGTGAGGGGTATTCTTGTAATTTTTGCAAGAGTGCTTCTAAAAGAAGACACCTTATTTGTTTTATAACCATTTTTTGTTAAATGGTTAATGAGGTGGAGGATGAGGTGTTATTATGCAATAAATGAAGCATGGCTACTTGGTGACTCATGTAGTGACTCATAGGATGACTATTAAGGCATGGTTGCTTTTTATTTTTATTATTGGAAATTCATTTGCTTAATAGCTATCAAAAATTAGCCATCTTCATTCATTCTATCCTCAACCCTCTCTCTCCTCCAAGCTCTCTTCTTCTTTCTCAAACCCTAATTGTCACATGAGTTGAGAAACCTAGGGTTATTGAGACTAATCAATCTATAATTACTCTCTACTTCATCTAGGCTACTTAGATTAGCACACTAGGTACCATAGTTACCTCAATTTAGAGGTAGGAGCTCAAAGTTGACACTCTCGGGTGGATCATCTTTGGCGTGAGGAGGCCGATGATCGAACGCGATCCGTTCACTCTTCGAGGAGTTTAAGAAGAGGAGGAGGTGAACAAGAACCGAAGGACTAGTACATGGAAGTATAACTTTCTTCATAGTAGTTAGAACCTCCTTCAAGTTTAGTTAGTTAAGGTTTATATATCGATTCTGTGGTTTAGTCGGTGTTGCGAAACCCGTAAAAAATTGTTTTTTGCGTATTCCGCCTCCCCACGAACCATCGGGATCCGCGACATCGACTTACAGTGGTATCATAGCTTAATAAAGCTTAACGAGCTAGTTAGCAAGTAGTTAGAACTTCGATCGTCGGAAAAACCCGAAATCACAAATTCAAAACCCATGCTTGCTGTCATTTTTAAAAACTGGTCTAAAAATTATTTCAGTAGCCTTAAAAATACAAGCAGGGTTTTCTAAAAACACAGAAGAAAAACGACGATGTAACTCGCCAAGACCACCGCGGAAGCACGGCGAAACAGTGCATTTCGCCGCCGTTCCACGGCTGAGTCGAGGCCGAGTCGCACCGATTTTCTTCTGTGGGTCTTATTTTTGAAGTTATGATGTTTGGTATATTTGGTTTCTGCCCATGTGTGCTGGTTTGTATATGGGGTAGACACGGAAAATATGTTTCGATCGAAATTCTAAAGTTCTTGGCTAAGTATTGTGCTGTGTTTGTATATGATGCTTAATGTCTGCTTATCGCTATACGTCGATTAGTGGGGGTTGCACATATCTGTGATCTTGTTGTTAGTTTATGGATATGGAATATTGGACGTCGTGGATGAATAAACGGGGGATGTGAGAAGAGTGTTCTTTTCTTTCATTCATCTACATTTGTAAAGTGATGTAATATTATTTTGCGAGGCACATCCGGATTGAGCTTGTAGCCATCGTTGTATTATTTCATTTACTGTTTTTGCTCCTAAAATAGACCCAAGGTGGGGTGCATAAACTACCAGGTTCTTGAAGTGCCGAGTGGCCTACTCATTTTACCGAGGGAGGTTGCTTCACTTCGGGAATTTGGCGTGTTGTTTGTCGCACCCGTAGGGGTCTAGGGTGGGATTTGGTTATTCATCACGACAGTGTAATCCGTCTTTCGTTATAGGCTTAAATGAAATGCGAAATTCCTAGTATATCCAATATATTCATATGTGATCTGGAATACTTATTATTGCGTGAGACGAATGGATATATATATATATATAGTAGATGTTGCTTATGTTTTGCATCCGCGCTAGTCCAGCCCCCGCTCTGCCGTTAGTTAAGTAACCTAACGGTGCATGAAGAGACCCCGTGACGAATGCGGATGGCATAAGCGTACGTTGTATTTTCGTTTCTTTCTGCAATGATAGGATTAAATGATGGGACAACATCAATTCATTAATGCAAAGAAAATAAACCTAAGCTAAATCGTTGGAACAATTTCAAAACCACTCGGTTTTCTTCAAAAAGCAACTTTTAAATGTGGAGCCTAAACCACTCTTTTAAAAGCTATCATGGTTCCTACGATTATATCAAGTTTATTACGTTCACGGTTTCGCTATAAACCAGCCGTAGCGCTCCGTCGTTTCAAATGAACAACACATCGTATTCGTGCTATGTTTGGTGGCCTTCGTCAAGGCATAGTGAATAGTAGCAATGTGTTGCTTATTTGTAGGATAGATAGATGCATTAGTTTAGGACAGTCGTACAGCTTTGTTGGCCTTTGTCAAGGGCAAGTACGGATGGGTCTAAATTAATCAGGACAACGATGGGAAGAACTTGACTTACATCTTATGATTTGTTGGCCTTCGTCAAGGTCATAAGAGCTTTGGGCAAAAATTACATTGGGAGTTTCAAATATAAAGAAAACTTGCAGATTTAGCATACCTTCTAGAGTGTGGTGACTAGAGTGGCTTCCATCTAGGTCATCACTCAATGATAGTTGGATCTCGATCCCACTGATGAGCAGGATTACTCTCAGGAGATTTTTTCACGTAACAATCAATACTATAAATCAAGTAGGTGTCAAGAACAGTGTTAGCGGGGCTACACCTCCAGGGAAAAGAGCTTATTTAATTAAAGAACTTCGCGAAAGCGTTGGAAAACCTCGCTCGAAGTACCGACACTAGCCTGGCCGAAAGTTTAAGCAAGTATTGTGACGTGCGATTAATCCTGACTAATTCTTCTTTTAGGGTTTGAAGAAGAATTCTAGGAAACAGTGGGAGCCATCCTGTTTAGATAAACTAATAACCAATCTAAACTTGTAAGAGCATACGCTGAGTATTTCTTTTCTTTCT
The DNA here is from genome assembly GCA_030015575.1 of Agapanthus africanus. Classification (NCBI taxonomy): domain Eukaryota; kingdom Viridiplantae; phylum Streptophyta; class Magnoliopsida; order Asparagales; family Amaryllidaceae; genus Agapanthus; species Agapanthus africanus. The sequence continues at coordinate 939,826,548 of CM057338.1, read as the reverse complement.
CTCTGGCAGCTACCATGACGGGACTCAAACTACTACTAGAAAAAAATACACTGACTGGGCCAAACTATAAAGATTGGCTGAGGAACGTCACAATTGCACTTACTTATGACAAAGTTGCATACGTCCTCACCAGTATTGCTCCCTCTGTCCCAGGACCAGATTCCTCAGTTGCGGACAAAGAGGTCCGCAAAACTTGGGATCTGGATTGCGAGAAAGCTAAGTGCATCGCGCTGGCGTCCATGAATAATAAACTCTAGAACCAGCACGAGGATATGGACATCAAATACATTTTTCTCCATTGCAAAGAATTGTATGGAAAGTACTCTTGCATCGCAAGGTACGAGACCTCAAGAAAGTTATTCCAGATGAGGTTATCTCCAGAATCACCTGTAGGAAAGCACGTCTTAAAAATGATCTGTCTCAGAAACTCGCAAACCTAGGATGCGTGCTGGAAAACGAGTTATACATTGACTTGATTCTGCAGTCCCTTCCTCACACCTTCTCTCAGTTCATGCTGAACTTCAACATACACGATATGGAAGCCGATCTTCCAAAGCTCCTCAACATGTTGAGGGTAGAGGAGAGCTCCTTGAAAAAGGATAAGACACCTGTTCCCCTCCGAACGGCGGCCAAGACATCGAGGACGTCTTGCCTGAGATTCGGAGCATATGCTATTTAGTTTTATCCGTCCATCTCTCCGAAGATGCCAAGTCGATTTATGGCACCGTGTATCGGAGGTTTAGACGGATGCGGCCGATGTAGCAGATTTCGTCAGATTCCCCCTCGCTTGAGGGGTTTTTGATTGTGGGGACGCTCTTCCCTGCGGTGCAAGCCCCTGCAGTTAATTACACTACCACATCGCGGTAACAACTTTCTCCTTCTCCAGAATTTCACTTCATATCGTCAGTGTTTGTTTTGTTTGTGGTTGCCCGTGGATTGTATACGGAGACTATTTATTTCGTCGCCCGTAGGACGTGGATTAGTCCAAATCCGTACTTTCTTAGATTTGGGTTTTGGGTTTTGGTTTAAGGATACGTTAGCCATATTTGAGGCTAAGATCAACTTAAACGTTTGTTAAGAATACGTTAGTCTAATTTCAAGACTAAGATCTACTTAACGGGATCGTCTAGATCCATTTCCAGTTTAGGGACTTAGTGGTCCATTTAATATATGGCCGTCGGGACCCGTCACCTCTCTGACGACGTTGAAGGATTACAACGACATGTGTCAGAGGAGTTCGGAGATGTACCCTTGAACCAAAGTTGATTGGGGGTCTTATAGTCCAATTCGGGACTAAAATCTGTTTGAATGTTTAAAGGTACGTTAGCCGTATTTGAGGCTAAGATCAACTTAAACGGGATCGTTTAGATCCAACAAAAGAACGTTTGGGGGCTCTATTGTTCCAGTTTAGGGACGTAGTGGTCCATAGGTAGTTTAGGGGCATTGCGGTCCATTGGTAGTTTAAGGACATTACGGTCCATATGGGTGTGTTTAAGGACGCATTAGTCCGTTAGTTTAAGGACGCATAAGTCCGCGGGTTTAAGGACCCCACAGTCCGTATCTTGGTTTAAGGACGCATAAGTCCATGAGTTTAAGGACCCCACAGTCCGTGTTGATGTGTGGTTGTCAGGACCCGTCACCTCTCTGACGTCGTTGAAGGATTACAATGATGGGAGTCAGAGAAGTTCGGAGATGTACCCTCGAACCGAATGTAAATTGATTTAAGAGAGCAGCTGTGCTCAGTCAATTTAATTTGAGGACTTACGGCTATGATTGGGCTAAGTCCAGTTTAGAAATGTTTAACATCTTATTTGTCTTTGGCCAATTAGGCCTGTGCTAGGGCTTTGCCCATGTTTAATAATGCGCTGCATTTCTTATTTTGTTTGGGCTCTGCCCTTTTATAAATGATGCAGAGCATCAATTTTGTTTGGGCTCTGCCCCTTTTATTGCATTGCAATTTATTTTGGCCTACTAGGCCTTTTTGACTTGGGCCTGGCCCTTCAGTGAACAATGCAGTGCATTTGTCAGGCGCTTTGCGCCAATCATTGAGCGCAAGCGCTTGTGGTGATGACACGTGTCACGCAAGCGCGGTGCGCTGCGCTTGCGCTGCTTACACGTGTCGCGCTCTGATGAGCGCAAGCGCAGCAGCGCAGCGGGCTGTATCGGTGCGTTGCGCCGCTGTGCTGCTGACACGTGGCACTTCCTGGGGGCTTGCGCCAACGCAGGAGCGCAACAGTGCAGTTTTTTACAAGTGCAGAGCACTGTTTTATCTTTGGATCAATTTTAGATCAAAGAAAACAAGTTTTCCTTATTTTCAAAGAACCAGAGGTTCATAAAAAGTGCAAAGCACTGTTCTTATTTCTTTTTCTTTTTTATTGAAGATCATTGATCTTGTTCTTAGATCAATGATCTGTTCTTAAGAGAATCTTCTCTTTTTTTTAAAGGTTTTTTACCTTTTCTTTTTGTTTTTAAAGAGTTCTCTCAAATTCTTCAGAGTTCTTTTCTTCTCGATCTTGATGATGATGATCCTCCTTTGAATTAGGGTCTGAGGGTCTTTATATAGTGCCCATAAATTTGTTAAATTTGTTAAAGAGATCTTTCTCTGAGTGATTTGGGGAATTTCCCCCACCGTTGGATCTTTGATCCAAGGGTTTCTGTTTTACAGAAGACAATGTTCTTGTTTTAACAAGAACAGAAAGATCTTATTAAAATTTTAATTCTGTTTGGCGCAAACGCACTAGCTCTTGACACGTGTCGCGCAGCGCAGAGCGCAGCGCGTCTACGCTAGCGTGTCTGCGCTGCCACGCGTCTACGCTGCCACGCGTCTGCGCAGCCACGCGTCTGCGCAGCGCAGAGCGCATCGCGTCTGCGCTAGCGCAACTGCGCTGACAGGTGTCGCGCAGCGCAGCGCTTGCGCGACTGCAGCGTTGCTTACTTTAATTTTTGCTTTAAATAGAGTTTTGCTCTGATTGGGCGCGCTGCCTTGGGCGCTGCGCTGACGTATCAGTTTCTGACACGTGGCGCGTTGCGCGCAGCGCACGGGATTTGAAGCGTTGCTTCAATTTTTGAATTTTGAAATTCAAACGGAGCTTTGCTCTTATTGGGGGAAACAAATGCCTCCCACCGTTGCGCTCACATGGTACACACGTGAGTGCAGCGGTGGCAAGATCCCAGCCGTTGGATCAACTGATAAGTTGAAGGGGCGCAAGCGCCTATAAATAGGACCCTTGGTCCTTAGAAAATTCTTTACAACTTTCAAGAATCTAGATTTTCAGAGCCTTGCTCTTGCTTAAGAATTTTAAAGCCTTGCTCTTGTTTCTTTCTAAGAACTTCAAAGTTCAGAACCTAGAATCATCTTAGGTAAAATAAAATTTAAAATTGAATTAAATTAAATTTAATTAACAGAGCCTTGCTCTCATAGATCTTTGATCTAAAGGAAACCCCTTTGTGGTTTTATCAACAGAGCCTTGCTCTCAAAAGTTTATAGATTTATAGAGATCTCGTTCATAGGTTTTAACCCATGAATAGAGCTTTGCTCTTGGATCAAATGCAGATCTTTTAGATATGAAAATAAAGAACTTTTTATAAGTTTTCATGGATTTTTCAAAATCCCAAAATTTTAGTTCTTTCAAGTGTTAAAATTTTTTGATGGATCTTTCCATTATTACCACAGAGCTAAGCTCTTTTAGGAAATTTTATTCCCTAAAGACCAGAGTTTGACAAATGTCACTCTGTGACAGAACTTTGCTCTGAAAGAGGAGATTTTCTCCTTGTCTCTAGAGATTTCTCATTAATGAGAACATTCTCTTGGGAATCTTTTCATTTATTGACAGCCTCATCCAATGATGGGGCTATCTTATTAAATGATGCACTGTCATCCAGATTTTGTGGGGTCCCCTTTTGGTCCCCTACCCATTGCATTGCAATGTGGTGAAAAGTAACTTTTTAAAACGCCAAGCATTGGAAGTACAACATTGACGGCTAATTTTTTGTCCCTTCGCAGGAAACATGTCTGCCAATTTGTCTTTTCCATTTGTTCGCTCGGAGGGAGGGTTTCCCCAGGCACCGGTGGACCGAGTGGTCATCGCTCTCATCAAGGATCATGACCCCGAGCACAAGAGCCTTCACTTGTGGGGTAGGTGGTACAATGAGATCATCCAGGGTCGCCGAAGTTTCAGTTCCGCCACGCCGTCTGAGCCAACATCTTCAATCCCCTATGCAGATGAACCCCCGGTGAAGTATGCCGTGGAGGTCAAAAATTGGAATTCGGATGACCTCCTCCAGCCTGCGATTGGTGGTATCCCCGTGCAGCTGCCGCCAACAATAGATATTTTAGGGAGGCGAATCTGTCAGGGCGAAGCACGCCCTTGGGGACAGGCCTATAACATTGGATTGATCCTACGACCGCCTGCCGGATATTTGCAATGGGCCCGGTACATTCTATCAGCGAAGAGGACTCATCTGATGAGGATTGGTATGTACTCGGCCATTTACGTCTCGCTCTTTGAGTATCCTTCTCCTCCAACGTGGTGGATTAAGGCTTTTATCGAGCAATGGAACATCCCCACCCACACCTTCCTGATGACGGACCGGGAAGTCTCTATCTCCTTGGAGGAGTTTGCTGAAATCTCGGGTCTGCCGATGAGGGGGTTGTCTTATGAGGAGCTGCTTCCTCCTGATGAATACGTCTTTGCCACCAAGCCGCTGTTGTTTGACCTGACGCCGGAGAACGCTATTCAACACCAGTTTCCGGGCTTGGTGAAGGTGTTGGAGATCTATGAAGGACTCTATCTGGAATCGGGCGTCCGGGGCGTCGGTTTTGCAGATTTTATTGCCCGTTTCATTCGACCGGAGTTCCTATCGGAGCGGAGCGAGAAGTTTTCCCAGCTCGACGACCCTTTTGGATTCGGTTTGGATCGCCGACCCACATCAGAGGATGACCACAAAGACTTTTATCTCTCCGGTGCCGCCGTTATCCCTTTTTCAGAAATTGTCGTCCCAGGCATGGATGGGGAGACCTTTTTTGTAGGGTTCCTGGGCTTGTGGATGTGCAGCTTTGCGCTGCCCATGCACCCGCGCCATATGTGGCCATCTGTTTTCTACCCAGCGCATCGAATGGTGGCTGGTTTGCAGCTGTCAGTAGGAATCGCCGGGCTGGCTTATCTTTATAATGGACTTAGCGTAGCGGCGGACGCTAGTGGGCCTGGGGTGCAACCCGCTAACTTCCCGATGCACTACTTCACCTCTTGGATGGAAATGCACGTGCACGGGGTGTTTGGTGCCCATAAGATTCCTCCCTTTTTTGAGAAATGCAAACTCCCGAGGGTCATACGGTTGGTCGGGGCTTCGATCGTAGTTGCACCTCCGCGGGAGGTTAGGGGGCTACTCCTTCGTCCACATCTGGTCGGAGTGAAGGTTTCCTTCTTGGATAAGGTCATAACAATAGGCTCAGAAACCACCAAAACGGTAGTGTCGCTACGCGATAATTTTAAAGACGGGGCTTCCATATTGAAGGCTCAGGAAATCCTCCATCTCTACTCCATTCGGCCGGGCTACCTGGTGTTCAGGCAGAATGAGACAGCACTCTTTATGAGGTATAACCCTCACCGGTTTGCTCAGCAATCGAGCTACAACCAAGGGATCCCGATGGAAGCTTTCTTGGAAAAGCCCGTGGTTAGCCGAGAGTGGATAAAGAACGCAATGCACCATTTCATGCGGCTTAACACGGGTTCCTATTTCTTCATCAGCGAGCCGAGCTGCATCCCCAAGGTCCTCAATGCATACGTGGCTTGGTACGCGCATGCTATGGGTCCAGTCATCCAAATGGAAAAGCGCATGTTGGTCGACCGTAAGGGTGCGCCTCCCGGCGGCGATCGCAAGGCTCCCCTGAAGCCGAGGACCCCGGTCATTCCTCCATTAAAAGGTGCTGGAGTTGGACCTCCGCGCGTGTTGAGCCCTCCGCGCGGATTGCCGCTTCGCGATACTGTGGATGCGCCACCAGCCCCCCGTGCTCCAGCGGAGGCGGTAAATGTGGTATCGCCGGAGTCCGGCGCAGGCGCGGATATCGGGACCCGCCGTCCCAAGGTGCCTGCCAAGCGCAAATCAGCCCCGGGTGCATCCAGAGCTGGCGGGCAAAAGAAGAAGAAGTCGCTCCTCTCCCTCGACGCGATCCTCGGTTTAGAGCCTAAGGCCCCTCTTACAGAAGGAATAAGCGAGTATGGCAACAATAAAGGCTTCTTGGTAGACCCAGCAGACACCGATTTGGCGGCCGCTATTGCAGCTTCTGAGCGATCAGCGAGGCTCGAAGCGATGTTGAATAAACTCGCTGAGTCAGGTAACCATTAGCTGCTTTCTTCGTCATTTTATCGCATTTTCTTATCATTATTTTTGACTAATACTTTCCCCCATTTTTCATCAGGTGTCACTACCGAAGAAGCAATTGCTGCATCTTTAAAAACCTTCCAGGAGGAGGAGGAGAAGCGCGCTTTAATGGGCGTTGGTACGTCTCACCTTTAAAAAATTTTGTTATCTTTTCTGATGGTCAACCTAATCTTCTTCCTTTGTTTCTTTGCAGGGGTTATACCAGTTGATGCGGGGACTCTTCCCGGGCCTGTTGCTGAAGTCCCAGTCTCGTCGGGATTGTTGCGAAAGCCTCGACTCGACAAGTCGACGAGGGGTGCCTTGACGAATTTGGAGGCATCCATGTTCACGGACGAGGACGCCTCAATGAAAGAGGCTCTGGTGAAGTCCGTCTCAACTGCCCGGGAGGATAGGAAGCGGCTGAGGCGCGAGGCGAAAGTGCGCAGGGCTGCTTTGGCCACGGGAGCGGGCCCAAGCACCATTATTCTTTCTGCTTCTCCTTCTGAAGAGCTCCCAGCCGGTCTATCTACCGCACGCAGACAGGTGGCGCGTGCAGTTCGGGAAGCTAATGATAAGTCCATTTCAGGTAATGTACCTTTCAAGATTTCGTTGTAAGAATTGTCAATCTATTGGTTCTTATATATCCTGTCTTGCAGGGCCAAGTCCAACCGAAGGGGAGGCGGAGACTGTCGAACCCAAGGAAACAGAGGAGGAGGCACCGGCCGATCCTGAGCCGACGGTGGGCAACGTTGCCAGGGTTACTGAGCCTGAGCTGGGGGTTGAGGGATCTGCACCCGAGAAGGTCGTTGATGCCGAGCCTGAGGTGGCGGCAGATAAGATGACCATTATAACTGAGCCCAGGGTAGTGGCGGACGAGGCGCTTGAGGCCGGCGACCTCATGATGACGGCGGATAAGACGATGGAGACCGCTGAGCCCGAAGAAGTAGCGGATAAGATGAGCACGACTCTTGGGGAAGAGTCAACCGCTCTTTCTCAAGAGTCTGGCAATGCTCCGATTATTGCCCTCCCCGTCTACGGTCTTCCACCATCTCCTGGCCGCGCGAGCACAATGACGGCCCCTATCGAGTCGGGTGATGAGGCCACGGGCAGTGGCCTCATGTCGATGGAGGAGGGAGACGCCTCCGTTTCAGCCGGCAACTCATCAGGTAAATCCTAAGTTAGTGTTCTTTTTATCTTACAATCCTTTCTAACAAGTTTACCTTTGTTTTTAACCCAGGTGCGGCCTGCGCCGATGCCCCATTGCTCGAGGGAGCGCCGTCATCTACTGCCTTGGCGGTGGTCACCTCTCAGCCCTCTCTCATACCATCGAAGATGTTGGAAGGTATGGATTTGCAACTTATTAGTCTTATCTTTCAGACGCATAATTTATGTACTAAAGTTGTACTGTTGTGTCTTTTCAGGAGTGCTTTTTGACCATCTTTATCAGGTGTTGCACCCACATATCTCCTTCCCATCTGAACTCGCTTCTCCCTCTAGTGGCGCTGGTGAGTATAGTTTCTGACTGATATCTTTCTTTTTCAGTGATGGAATTATTTCTAACTTTTTCTCGTACTGACTGCAGTGCTACAAATCGAAGGGGGAGACGAAAGATCGGTCGCGCCACCGGCCCTTCCGGCCTTGCCACCTGCTTCAACTGGTATAGTAGACTATCTCATCAATGACTTTTTCATATTTCTTGAACCGTCATCTAATCGCATTTTGTCTTTTCAGCTGTCGTTCCGGTCTCGCCGCCTTTTGAGTCTCATATTATAATTCCAGCAGGCCCCTTCCTGAGACGTCCGTTTTCAAAGAGTACCGTGAATAGTCTGCGCATGGTGAGTGACTACATTGAGGAGCTCGACGTCGAGACTCCCACGTCTGCTGCAGATTTTGCTACGGCGGTTAACCCAATGCTGGTGATACTCGTAAATTTCCATGACGAGGGAATTGTTGCATCTTGGGTTAATCACTGCAGGGAGATCGAGGCTCGCCTGTATCAGCTGGAGTCGATGCGTCCTGCCCCTGAGGTTCTGGCTGTGAGCACTCAGAGAGCAGCGTGGATTGAGCAAAGCGCTTCTTACGTCCACCACTTGGAACAAGAAGCGGCATTAAGGCTGAGGGAATACCGAGAGACCTCGAGCGAGACGGCTCGTCTGCGTGCTGAGGTTGAGACGAATGCTGCCCAAGTGAAGGCTATCTTTGAGGGCCTCCTGGAACGCATCTCTCATGGGCTAAAATTGAAGCGAAAGCTTGATGTCGCCGAGCGTGACATCCCAGGCCGCGAAGCTGCTCATCAGGCCGTTGGGGAGCAGCTTGCATCTTTCTTGCAGCAGCGGGCTCAAGTGGAGGCAGAACTGGCGGTGGTGGCCGATCAGGAGAAAGCGTGGAAGGAGGTGCGCGAACAATTGCTAGAGCTATGCAAGACGCTTCCTTCCCAGTAGTTCCCCTTGTATCCATATACTTGTAAAAAAAATTCTTCTTTTTTTTTCGAAATGTATCCATTCTTTATTCTTTTATACGCTTCACCTTGTACTTGATTAAATTAATAAATAAAGATACACATTTTTCTTTGCAATGTCTTGTACTATTTCTTTGCTTTCTCCTTTCTCTTATTATCAGTATGCTGTCTTGATAAGCACAATTGACAGATAATAGAGTAAGCATCTAGATTTCTCCAAGAGATAGCGATGGCTTAGGTCGCAGGTTCAGATCTGCTGCCTAAGACTTTTCAACTCTATGAGCCGTGAGGGTCTCATAGAGACTTTACTCCCTACGGATCGAGAGGATCTCATAGGTGGATTTTCTCCTTAGGAATCGTGAGGATTTCTAAGTGTGTTTTCTCTTATAATTCGTAAGGATATTATAAGAGAATTTTTCCCTCTTACGAGTCGAGAGGACCCGTAAGCGGTTGTTTCCCTCCTCGTCGAGATTCGAGTTTGGAGAGTGAGACCCGTGGATAGTATGCAAGAGACCGTTTTGGGCCAACTTGCAGGGTCTCAATACTTAGGGAACAAGTTTTTTAATCCTTACTTCCTAAGGCTTTATCTTACGAGTCGAGCTGCATCGAGCAGTTCTCGCAAAGACATCAATTTCTTTACAAGTCGAGAGGAATCGAACATTTCTCGTAAGAACATCCTAACGTCACCGTTAACCTCTGCTCTTTATGACAGAAGTCCGTTAGGGTCTGTGGTACTTAGAGTTTTGGCCGTCGTACCGTCGCATCGGCTGATATATTCCTCGATAGGCAATCGTGCTGTTCGAGTAGCCCTGCGACTGCCGTGTCTCTGATCCCTTCGGGGGCTGGACAAGACGTCTTGAAGCAATCCTCCTTGGCAGTTTGACCGTCGGAAGAGCAAGCATTAGGTATTTTGCCCTGCCGCTTTTTTAGTTAAGGTTAGGCTCATTTTGGAGAGCTCCGATGAGTCATAACCACTCCGCGCTGGTGTGGGATGATCTCCGATAGTCCTTCAGGTTTTATGTGAGTTGCCGTCAAGACTCTAAAGTTAGGAATTTGGCCTTTGCTTCGTTTGCTGGCATCGCGTCTGCTGTATCGAGATGAATGTCGTGGTGGGAACTAGGGATTTTGCCGTGGCTCCATTTGTTTGTTTGTCACGTCTGAACCTTGCTGGAGGAAGAACGCTGAGGTGACAACTCGTCTGCTGTATCGAGACGAACATCGAGGTGGAGCTGGGGTTTTGCCATGGCTCCGTTTGTTTGATTATCGCGTCTGATCCCTGCCGGAGGAAGAACGCTGAGGTGACAACTCATCTGCTGTATCGAGACGAACGTCGAGATGGAGCTGGGGTTTTGCCGTGGCTCCGTTTGTTTGATTGTCGCGTCTGATCCCTGCCGGAGGAAGAACGCTGGGGTGACATCTCGTCTGCTGTATCGAGACGAACGTCGCGGTTGTCTCTAGGTTGTTAGTGTACCGTCAAGGTTTGGAACTAGGGATTTTGCTGTGGCTCCATTTGTTTGATGATGTTGCGTCTGCTGTGTCGAGACGAACGTTGAAGTGGTGACCATTCCGCACTGGTGTAGGGATGATCTCCAGTTGTCTTTCAGGCTTTATATGACTCGCCGTTAAGACCTTGAAGCCAGGAATTTAGCCTTCGCTTCGTTTGTTCTGTCATGTCCAACTCCTGTTGGAGGAGGGACACTGTTGTTGACATTGCGTCTGCTGTAACGAGACGAATGTTGAGGTGGAGCTGGGGTTTTGCTGTCACTCCGCTTTACCGACCATAGGGTCCTTTGTTGACGTTGCATCTACATCCTGCTGGACTGCTAAAGAACGCCGTTGTTGACATTGCATCTACTGTAACGAGACGAATGCTGAGGTGGAGTTGGGATTTTGCCGTCACTCCGCTTTACCGATCATAAGGTCTTTCGTTGACGTTGTATCTGCATCTTGATGGACTGCGAAGGAACGCCTTTGTTAACATCTCGTCTGCTGTATCAAGACGATTGTTGAGATGAAGCTGGGATTTTGCTGTAGCTTCGCTTTATTTCGACCATGAGGTCTTTTGTTGGCGTTGTATCTGCATCTGGTTGGAATGAGGAGAAACGCCGTTGGTGATCTCTATGTTGTCGATATCGACGTCGAGGCCCTGAAGCTAGGGATCTTCTTTTTGCTCCGTTTGTTGACATTGTGTCTGCAATATTGCGACAAATGTCGAGATTGTCTCTAGGTCGTCTATAAACCGTTAAGATTTGGCTTTGCTTTCTGATGAAGCCTGTTGGGAAGGCATGGTTCCCTCTTTGTTCGTGCCCCTGGATTGTATACAGGGATCGATGTGATCTCACCTGTAGGGCAAAAATTTTCATTCATCATTTTTTTTTATTTTATTTCCGCGATGCTCTATCATTTCAGGTTTTATATCGCGAAAGTCGCGATTTCCCAATCATTTCGGCTATTTTTCGGGGTGCCCAATCATTTCGGCTATTTATTTTATTTTTACTCGCTGCTTTTTATTGCGAGTTGCCCAATCATTTCGGCTATTTTATATGCATACGTTTTCTTTACTTGCTGCTTTTTATTGCAAGTTGCCCCATCATTTCGGCTATTTCGTATGCATGTGCGGCTTGCTGGCTTTTCGCCGTAAGCCTGGAATTAGACACCGATTTCGGCATCAGCAACGCTACAACTGGGATATTGCCAGGAGAGAATCATTATTTGCCTCTGTCGATGTCGAACAAAGGTGGCTTAGCGAACAGGGTTAAGGTCCTGTCGACTAAGGCTTTTAACTTCATGAGCCGTAAGGGTCTCACAAAGGTATTTCTCCCTACAAGTCATGAGGATCTTGTAGGTGTATTTTCTCCTTAAGAATCGTGAGGATTCCTAAGTGTATGTTCCTCTGTAAGTCGTAAGGATCCTACAGTAGGGTTTTCTCCTTATAAATCGAGAGGACCTATAAGGGTTATTCATCATGCGCACATATCCCTAGTCACGGATAGGACTTGGTTAGGGAAATGTTTATTCGCGCCCGTGGATTGTATACAAGGGTCAGTATTGAACCACTTATAGGGCAATATCGAAGGTTGTGGGGGTTGCTTAAGCACAGGTTTAGGTCTCTGTAACTTAAGACTTTCAAATCTTATGAGCCGTGAGGGTCCTATAAGAGAGCTCTCCCTATGAGTCGTGAGGATCTCGCAAGTGTATTTTCTCCTTAGAAATCGTGGGGATCCCTAAGTGTGTTGCTCCCTTGTGAGTCGTAGGGATCTCACGCGGGTGGTTTCTCCTTACAAGGTCAAGAGGACCCTGTAAGTGTCCTTTAACGAGGTTGCGCCCTTTCGGGTTTTCACAAACACTCGCCGGTAGCCCTGCTGTTTTTACTCACGGAGCCCTTTCGGGTTTTCATCCGTGCCCATTTCGCTTATAGACTTACCATTTTTTTATTCTTTTTTTTAAATTCTTTATTCTTTTCTCTCTTTTTTTATCTCGTCAGCCTGAGGATGCTGCTGTAGTAGTTTAAAGACATTTCGGTCGTCAGCTAGTTTTAGGACGTAGTGGTCCATCATTAGTTTAAGGATGTTTCGGTCCGCCGTCGCCGTATTTGAGGCGAATATCTAGTTTACTGACTTTTCGGTCTATGGGGCTTTCTCTATGACTGAGCATGATGCCCCCGGCATGTCCATCTTTCTCGGAGCATGTGGTTGCGGCGGGCTCACTTTCCAGTTTTCGGAGATGACGAGCTTGCCCTGTTGGTATTGGTCTTCAACCCAGTTTTTGAAGACGTAGCAATCCTCGATCAGGTGACCTACCGTTTGGTGGTAAGGGCAATAATTGAGATTATTAACATCGCCTGGCCGCAACGGACGTTTTGGACTCGGCAGATTGATGAGTCTATCGCGCACTGCCAGCTCGAACAGTCTCCTTGTTTTATCTTGAGGAAACGAGTAAGGACGTTTCAACTTTTCATGGAGGGGTTGTCGCTTGTTGTTTCGGCCAAAAACCGGTCTAGGGCCACTCGATTGCTGTTGAGTATTGGCTACGAGGGCTATTTTCCCCTTTCCTTTATCCTTTTTGCTCGATCCTTTGTCCACGGGGCCGAGATTCCATTCGAGTAGCGGGCGATTGCTCGGCTGAATGTTCTCACAACTCCTCAATTCTTTCATTTTTGAAATAGATTCCTTGAGGAGAGGGTTGAGGGAAACTTCTTCGTCAGAGTCGCTTCCAAAGGTGATAATTTGCGATTCCTTGGAGTCGGCTATATGACAGTCGGCGGCGACTCTTTTGCGCTCATCTATCGCATTTTTCCAATGTCTACGAGCTTCACACTTTGTCCTGTTGAAGTGTTGTTTTTGAGCGACATATCCTTGCCACCAACACTTAAAGGAGTCGCAGTCTTCGGTAGGATGTATGATCTTCTGATGATATAAGCAGAAGTTAGGATGCATCTCTACTCCATCGAGAGTATTTTCTTCAGAGGATGGTAGCTTCATTCCTACTGATAGGGCTTTGGCGAACCTTTTCCTTGTCTTGAATTTGTTTTTATCCGTAGCGGATGACTTTTGATTTGACAAAAATGCCTCGACCCTTCGGCCTAGTAGTCGGTGTTTGGCTCCTTCCAGTATGGCCATCTCACGCTCTTGATTGGCTTTAACTTTCAGACGAATCTCATTCAGGAAGGCATCGATCAACTCGTCTGACGGCCGTGGAATTTCTGGTTTAGGGTCCGCCCTCAGTTTCTCGGCGCAAGGAACCTTTTCATCATCTACCAATGAGTGAGAGATCACATGACAAGTCGCTACGTAATCTTCGGATTTCATCTGATGAGTCTTCTCCATTGTTTTCGTCCTTGACAAAAGAACAAGCTGCCCCCACTGTGTCCGTCTTCTTTAGAGTGTGCGGCTGTGGTGGGTTTACCTTCCAGTTTTCAGACAGTGCGAACTTGCTTTGTAAGTACCGATCCTCGATCCATCCCTTAAAGACGAAACAATTCTCGATCGGGTGACTTACCGTTTGGTGGTAAGGGCAATAATTGGGATTATTAAGATCGCCTGGCTGCGACAGACGCTTTGGACTTGGCAGATTGATGAGTCTGTTGCGCACCGCCAGCTCGAACAGTCTTCACGTTTTATTCTGAGGAAACGAGTAAGGACGTCCCAGTCTCTCCTCGAGGGATGGGCGCGGACGCACGTTTTTTTGGCGAACGACCGGCTTTGAGTTGCTCGACTGTTGTTGAGCATTGGCGACGATGATCACTTTCCCTTTTCCTTTCTCATTTCGAGAGTCCGGATTTGGAGGAGGAGGTCTATGGCCCATCTGATCCATTTGCGTTAACTTGTCAATCAGGGTCTGGAAGGTAGTCGGCTTGAAGAACATTATAAATTGCGAGATGGTTGCTTGTGGATCAAGGGTTCCCACAAACATACCTACTGCAGGAGCTTCTTCAATGCGTTGCTCGCATTTCGACCATAAATTCCGCCACCGTATAGCATATTGGACCCATGTCTCGCCTGGCTTCACCATGGCGTTAATCAGTACCGTCATCGGGGTACGTTCACTGGTGCTTGCAAAACGCTGGGTAAACAACAGCTCCATCTCCACGAAGGTCTTGATAGAGTCGTTCGGGAGCTCAGAGTACCACTCGAACGCTGTATCTGATAAGCTTCCAACGAACTGGCGAAGCAACAGTTTGTCATCACCGCCGGTGTTGCCGCAGAGCGCCCTGAACTGGGCAACATGCTGGTGGGGATTGCCCGTCCCCTTATAGACGTGGAACTTGGGAATTGTGTAGCCCGGCTGGTACTTGATCTGGTCATACCAGCTCGGATATAGTCATCCTGTTTTTACGACCTGGCCGGCTGTTTCAGTCGCATGATGAACCCGTATTTGTTGGGCTATGTACTCGTCCAAGTCAGTTTTGGAGATTGTCTCCTCCTTAGCTGTTGACAGAACTGGTGGAGGATTCGACGTTTCTCCTCTATCGTCTTCAAGGACGATCGGGGGATCTTCGGCCGGAGGATCTTGTTGGATCATCATCCCCACCATGTCTTGGAACAGGAGACCCATACGCTTTATGTTGGCCGCTTGTTCAGCAACCTCTTTATCCTTCTTCTCTAATATCCGACGAAGGAATTCGGCATCAGTTTCTTGCTCCTGGCGTTCATCCGAGGACGCTTCAGGGCTTTCCTTTGGCCCAGTGAGTGCGGCCATTGCGTTCATCATCTCCTGGAGCTTTTGCTGTTGCTCCTGAGCTTTGGTTACTGACCGTGTAAGCGGTCTATGACCTGTAGATGCACGGCTGTCCTCCTTCCCCGACGCCATGTATACAGTATGGACTATTATGCCCCCGGACTTAGGACGTTTAGGTTCACCACCTTTGGCATTTGCCACGGGCGCGGGGATTTTCTCCGGCCTTCTTCTTCTGTGGGCCATTGAGGTTGAGGGGGCCGTTGCAGTGGGCAACCTGACGGTTGTTGTCCTTTGCTGTTTGATAGGACGCCCTTTTTCTTCTTGCACCTTCGCCTTTTTCTGTTGACGAGAGTGATCTGGGTCAATTACAGAGTCTTGAACCCTTCGCCAAACTTTATAAATTTTGGAGGATAGCCGCTGAGGGGGCTGCTCCAGCTTCGTTTCCGGAACCCTCTCCGCAGGTGGAGGAGATCTTTTCAGTGTAGCAGTTGGAGAGTTCTTACGTACCTTCTTAAGTGGTTCAAACCTGTTTCTAGTTGGAACAGCAGCATTAACTTCCACTACTGGAGCAGGTGGAGTTAGCCCTGAGAGGGAGTTGCCCCCTGCCTTCCTTACTCGTCGCCAATGGGTACGTCGAACATGACGAGTCGTTGGGACTGGCTCGGCGTTAGAGACGGCTTCTTTTTGCCCCCTGTCTGAATGAGGTGCTGCCGGCGCTAGCCTCTTAAAGACTGATGTCGTTTTTTGAGTGGAGATATTCAATCTGTCAAAGACAGATCCTCGAGCAGGGGCCGAAGCCGGAATAGTCAGCCTTGAAAAGACTGACTCTTTGACAGGGGAAGCCGACTTGACAACTTCTGGAGGAGCGGTTGTTGCCTTCCTTGGGACAGCCATTTTAGAGTTCATGGGCTTCCTGGCGGGCCCATCAGAGTTCTGATCCAGCATGGCAAAGACAGAGGCTGTTGATTTGATATTGGACGACCCGTTGACAGGGGCCGTTGTAGCAGTGAGCCGGTCGAAGACCGACTTCTTGTTCGCTTCTGGAGCTGGCATTGGCATGGTGAAGCTTGCAGGCGGGATCAGGGTCCCGAAAAACAGGCCGGTGGTGGCCTGGGTCACCTGTTCTACCGGCAGGGCAAGGATGGAAGCCACTTGAGGCCCATATGCTACACCTCCAGGTGAGGTGGAGCGTCGGTTGTATTGACACTTCGAGCAGTTTGAGGCCACTGATGCTTGATTTCTGCGCCAGGTAAAAGTCCAAATCTTAGTAACTTGCAATCCAAAGGCAACCATTAACAAACCGCGATTCGTTCGCGAAGACGACACACGAAGTGTGGAGTGGAAAGAGGAAAAGGTCCCACCGGGCGTGCCAGAATCTGTTCCCCTCCGAACGGCGGCCAAGACATCGAGGACGTCTTGCTTGAGATTTGGAGCAGATGCTATTTGGTTTTATCCGTCCATCTCTCCGAAGATGCCAAGTTGATTTATGGCACCGTGTATCGGAGGTTTAGACGGATGCGGCCGATGTAGCAGACTTCGTCAGATCCCCCCTCGCTTGTGGGGACGCTCTTCCCTGCAGGCGTAAGCCCCTGTAGTTAATTACGCTACCGCATCGCGGTAACAACTTTCTCCTTCTCCAGAATTTCACTTCGTGTCGTGGGTGTTTGTTTTGTTTGTGGTTTCCCGTGGATTGTATACAGAGACTATTTATTTCGTCGCCCGTAGGACGTGGATTAGTCCAAATTCGTACTTTCTTATATTTGGGTTTTGGGTTTTGGTTTAAGTATACGTTAGCCATATTTGAGGCTAAGATCAACTTAAACGTTTGTTAAGGACACGTTAGTCTAATTTCCAGACTAAGATCTACTTAACGGGATCGTCTAGATCCATTTCCAGTTTAGGGACATGATGGTCCATTTAATATATAGCCGTCGGGACCCGTCACCTCTCTAACGACGTTGAAGGATTACAACGACATGTGTCAGAGGAGTTCGGAGATGTACCCTTGAACCAAAGTTGATTGGGGGTCTTATAGTCCAATTTGGGACTAAAGTCTGTTTGAATGTTTAAGGATACGTTAGCCATATTTAAGGCTAAGATCAACTTAAACGGGATCGTTTAGATCCAACAAAAGAGCGTTTGGGGGCTCTATTGTTCCAGTTTAGGGACGTAGTGGTCCATAGGTAGTTTAGAGACATTGCGGTCCATTGGTAGTTTAAGGACAGTGCGGTCCATATGGGTGTGTTTAAGGACGCATTACTCCGTTAGTTTAAGGACGCATAAGTCTGCGGGTTTAAGGACCCCACAGTCCGTATCTTAGTTTAAGGACGCATAAGTCCATGAGTTTAAGGACCCCACAGTCTGTGTTGATGTGTGGTTGTCGGCACCCGTCACCTCTCTGACGTCGTTGAAGGATTACAACGATAGGAGTCAGAGAAGTTCGGAGATGTACCCTCGAACCGGATGTAAATTGATTTAAGAGAGCAGCTGTGCTCAGTCAATTTAATTTGAGGACTTACGGCCATGATTGGGCTAAGTCCAGTTTAGAAATGTTTAACATCTTATTTGTCTTTGGCTTATTAGGCCTGTGCTAGGGCTTTGCCCCTGTTTAATAATACACTGCATTTCTTATTTTGTTTGGGCTCTGCTCTTTTATAAATGATGCAGAGCATCAATTTTGTTTGGGCTCTGCCCCTTTTATTGCATTGCAATATATTTTGTCCTACTAGGCCTTTTTGACTTGGGCCTGGCCCTTCAGTGAATAATGCAGTGCATTTGTCAGGCGCTTTGCGTCAATCATTGAGCGCAAGCACTTATGGTGATGACACGTGTCACGCAAGCGCAGTGCGCTGCGCTAGTACGCTGCGCTTGCGCTGCTGACACGTGTCGCGCTCTGATGAGCGCAAGCGCAGCAGCGCAGCGGGCTGTGTCAGTGCGCTGCGCCGCTGTGCTGCTGACACGTGGCGCTCCCTGGGGGCTTGCGCCAACGCAGGAGCGCAACAGTGCAGTTTTTTGCAAGTGCAGGGCACTGTTTTATTTTTGGATCAATTTTAGATCAAAGAAAACAAGTTTTCCTTGTTTTAAAAGAACCAGAGGTTCATAAAAAGTGCAAAGCACTGTTCTTATTTCTTTTTCTTTTTTTATTGAAGATCGTTGATCTTGTTCTTAGATCAATGATCTGTTCATAAGAGAATCTTCTTATTTTTTAAAGGTTTTTTACCTTTTCTTTTTGTTTTTGAAGAGTTCTCTTAAATTCTTCAGAGTTCTTTTCTTCTCGATCTTGATGATGATAATCCTCCTTTGAATTGGGGTCTGAGGATCTTTATATAGTGCCCATAAATTTGTTAAATTTGTTAAAGAGATCTTTCTCTAAGTGATTTGGGGAATTTTCCCCACCGTTGGATCTTTAATCCAAGGGTTTCTGTTTTACAGAAGACAATCTTTTTGTTTTAATAAGAACAGAAAGATCTTATTAAAATTTTAATTCTGTTTGGCGCAAACGCATTAGCGCTTGACACGTGTCACGCAGCGCACAGCGCAGCGCAACTGCGCTTGACACGTGTCGCGCAGCGCAGAGCGCAGCGCGTCTGCGCTTGCGCAACTGCGCTGACACGTGTCGCGCAGCGCAGCGCTTGCACAACTGCGCTGACACGTTCGCGCAGCGCAGCGCTTGCGCGACTGCAGCGTTGCTTACTTTAATTTTTGCTTTAAATAGAGTTTTGCTCTGATTGGGCGCGCTGCCTTGGACGCTGCGCTGACGTATCAATTTTTGACACGTGACGCGTTGCGCGCAGCGCACGGGATTTGAAACGTTACTTCAATTTTTGAATTTTGAAATTCAAACAGAGCTTTACTCTGATTGGGGGAAACAACACCTATTCTTTTTGTTGGTCAATCATCCTTTTCTAAATCCAAAGCGAAAGTTAAGGGGAAGAAGATGTTGATCACCACCAAACCGAAAGGAGGTGTCAAAAAGATGCAGGGAATGAACAAATCGGGAAGAGTAAAACCGGACAAGGATGATGCTACTACTGTCACAAGAAGGGGCACTGGAAGAAGAATTGCATGGCTTTCAAAGCCAAGGGCAAGGACACGAAGCAAGCTGATGCTTCTACTTCAGGTGTGTCCGTAATTGAAAACTTGTTTTCAGTGAACTCTACATCATGGGTACTAGATACCAGTTCCGGTTCTCACATCTGTAATTCTTTGCAGGCTCTGAGAAACCGCAGAGCACTGAAAGCAGGTGATATGACCCTCAGGGTTGGCAACGGAACAAGCGTTGATACTGTTGCAGTAGGTGATTATTACCTGGGGTTGACAAGTGGGCACATTTTGGTTTTGTATAGTTGTTTTTGTGTACCCACTATGCTATGTAATATTATACCAGTGTCTTTATTATCTAATAAAGGATATAATTTTGCACTTGAAAGAAATGTCATGAACATTCACCTAAATTAAGAATTGATTGGGTTTGGCACACTGGAAAACGACATATACGTACTCAATCAACATCAAGTTTTCAATATCCAAAACACACTCAAAAGAAAGGCTCCAGATTCAAACCAAGCCTTCTTATGGTATTGTAGACTTGGTCATATAAATGAAACAAGGTTGGCTAAGTTGTATAAAGATCGATATTTAGATCCGTTTTAATATACATCATATGCAACTTGTCAATCATGTATCAAAGGAAAGATGACCAAATCCCCGTTCACTGGACATGTAGAAAGAGCCACTGAGCTCTTGGGACTCATACACAGCGATGTATGCGGTCTAATGTCTATACATACACGAAGCGGTTACTCCTATTTAATCACTTTTACTGATAATTTCTCGTGGTATGGACATGTGTTCTTAATGAAGCATAAATCCGAGGCTTTTGAGAAATTCAAGGAGTATAAAAATGAAGTGGAGAAACAAACAGGTAAAAATATTAAGACACTTCGATCTGATCGAGGTGGAGAATACTTGAATACTAGTTTCCTTGAATACTTAAAAGAGAATGGAATTCTCTCTCAGCTTACTCCTCCATATACACCTCAGCATAACGGTGTATCCGAGAGAAGGAATCGCACACTACTTGATATGGTATGTTCCATGATGAGTAGTGCAGAGTTGCCACTTTCCTTCTGGGGTTTTGCGCTGGAATCGGCAACATACCTATTGAGTAGGGTTCCAACTAATTCTGTGCCTACCACTCTATATGAAATGTGGAGTGGGAAGAGACTATATCTCAAGTATCTCAAGATATGGGGTGTACAGCTTTTGTCAAAAAGCAAAATCCGGACAAGATCGAGGCACGATCGGTTTTGTGCAAGTTTGTGGGATACCCCAAGAATTCAAGGGGGTATCTTGTCTACCACACTGAAGAACAAAATGTGTTTGTCACTCGCCGCATAGTCTTTTTAGATAGCAAATTTCTTGCAAAAGAAATTTGAGGGAGCGCGGTAGAACTTGAAAAAATTCCAGAACCCCAAACTACTGCCGAGGACTTAGTAGAACCTCAGGTTTCAATACAGCCCGACGAACCGACGCCGCTCCGCAAATCAAGTAAGCTTTCTCGTCCGCCTGAGAGATACTATGGGTTTCTCGTAGATGGGGATCGAGAGGATTGCATTATCGATGATGATGAGCCTACTAATTTTCAGCAGGCTATCACGAGTAAAGACTCGTTGAAGTGGCTGGATGCTATGAGATCCGAAATGGAATCCATGTACATCAACAAAGTATGGATTTTGGAAGTTGCTCCTCCTGGGGTAAAACCAGTTGGATGCAAATGGATCTTCAAAAAGAAGTTTGGTGCAGATGGACAAGTGGAAACCTACAAAGCTAGACTTGTTGCAAAGGGTTTTTTGTCAAAGACCGTGATTGAACTATGATGAAACCTTTTCTCCAGTGGCTATGCTTAAATCCATTCGGATCCTGCTTTCCATTGCTGTCTTCCATGACTATGAAATCTGGCAGATGGACATGAAAACGGCTTTTCTAAATGGAAATTTAGAAGAAAATGTTTACATGGATCAGCCAGAGGGTTTCTTAGACAATGGGAGCAGTGGGAAGGTGTGCAAGTTGCTTAAATCTATTTATGGATTAAAACAAGTATCGCGGAGTTGGAACATCTACTTTGATGAGACAGTCAAAGAATTTGACTTTATCAAAAATGTAGATGAACCATGCATTTATAGGAAGATTGTAAGAGGAGCAGTGGTCTTCCTCGTACTGTACGTTGACGACATACTCCTGATAAGGAATGACATCCCTATGCTATAATCAGTCAAACTTTCTTGTCACAGAAGTTCTCTATGAAAGACTTGGGTGATGCCTCTTACATTCTGGGGATTAAGATCTATCGTAATAGGTCTAAAAGAATGTTGGGACTTTCACAGTCCAGGTACATTAACACCATACTAAAGAGGTTTAGTATGGAAGATTCCAAGCATGGTAATTTACCCGCTTGTCATGGGATTACCCTCTCCAAAGAGATGTCTCCAAAGACTGATGAAGAGAGGGCTCGCATGAGCATTATACCCTACGCTTCGATGGTAGGATCTATAATGTATGCGATGTTATGTACCAGACCAGACGTAGCTTATGCACTTAGTATGGTAAGCAGGTATCAGTTAAACCCAGGTGAGAAGTATTGGATAGCGATAAAGAACATTCTCAAGTACCTGAGAAGGACTAAAGAAATGTTCCTGGTATACGGTAATAGGGACCTCCAGATCGAGGTTTTTACTGACTTCAGTTTCTAAAGTGACAAGGATGAATCTAAATACATCTCGGGTTATGTGTTTACTCTCAATAGAGGGGCGATATGTTGGAAGAGTTTCAAACAAGCGACCCTCGCAGACTCAACGATGGAAGCTGAGTATATAGCTGCTAACGATGCCACAAAAGAGGCAGTCTGGATGTGGAAGTTCATCTCTGAACTTCAGGTGGTTCTGTCCATTCCCAATCTAATACTCTTGTATTGCGATAACAATAGGGCTGTAGCATTAGAGAAGGAACTAAGGTCCCATTAGAAATCCAGACATATCTTGAAGCGGTATCACGTGATCAGGGAGATCATGGATCGGCAGGAGATCGAGGTACAGAGAGTGGATACAAAAGACAACACGGCAGACCCATTCACCAAGGCCATCCCTCAAGCCCAGATCGAGAGACTGTTTGAGATGTTGGGCATGCGGTACACCAGCAACTGGTTCTAGTGCAAACAGTGGGTACTTATTGCACCAATTACAGGCCTTAGTGCAAGTGGGAGATTGTTGGATATATATACCTTAAAGGCCTTCATTGTACAGGATGCTAGGGATATGTATATACATGACAATCTTGCTCGATATGATAGTACGCTATTTGGTTTGTCTTTATCTTAAAATGTGATGCGTTTTACTTTGTATTTCATATCTTGTGTACATGTTGATAAAGCCCGTAGGATCTTTTCCTGACTACCAGCGTTGTGATGGCAATCATACTTATGGGAGCTGGGTAGTCGATAGACACATCCTTAAAATGTCCCTAGTCGACGGAGTATCGAGACTGAGCATCGATACTCCAGAGTAGACTAGTATATACATATCTAGACCATGACGAGGGGCGATGGATTGGTCCCGCGGCCATTGGTGAGGTGCACCTAAGATTATATACAGATGCTCACTGGGTGTGAGTACACCGGACAGGACTCGCCGAGGACTGACTAGATGGTATTATACCTAGCGTCAGATAGCAGTTCTCCGGTGACATATGTGCAGATAGTCTGTCGAGCTGAGGTCGTCATTTATCTCGTGTGAGTTCCCGCTATGCTTTGATTACTACTTACCACGGCTCTACTGAGTCGTGCAAACAGGTTTTAGTTGGGTACAGTTTCGAGCCACATGGATGCAGTGAGTGACTATTGGGGATTCGTCACTCCGGTATAGGGAGTTGATGTCGCGCTGTGATCGGTTGGTCAACACCATAAGTCCCTAGCCATGGCAGATTGAGAATTACTGGTGGTTGGACTAGTAGATTCTCGGATGGTCTTGAGCCACACTGACACGACTTGTTTGGTTATTAGGGGTCTGACGTTTTCTACCCCCCCAGACCTTACATTCGATACTCTAAGACGAACAGACCGGACTGCACGGAGATTGTCACGGATAGGCTCAGTAGGGGTCGGATGAGTTCGCTCGTCGGCCTTCCTTTTTGACAGATACCTAGGTAGCCGTTACGTGCAGCTAGTACCGCTGACATGCTTGTGGTTAAACCCACTGCCAGCATACTGTCGAGTCTTTAGATTCCCACACAGAGGGTTTCTCTGCTTCGGACGAAACGATGTAGAGGCCGTATGGTTTTACGACAGGGTTTCGATCACATACGTGTACTAGCTACACGGATGATAATTGGGCGGATAATACTGGTGGGCTTTGGTTTAAGCCAGATCGTAGTATTAGATTATTGGATTGTTTTCGTCTCTTTGTATTCGTATTTTTCGGAATACGGATATGGATATGTATATACGGTGAGGGGTATTCTTGTAATTTTTGCAAGATTGCATCTATAAGAAGACACCTTATTTTTTTTATAACCATATTTTGTTAAATGGTTAATGAGGTGGAGGATGAGGTTTTATTATGCAATAAATGAAGCATGGCTACTTGGTGACTCATGTAGTGACTCATATGATGATTATTAAGGCATGGTTGCTTTTTATTGTTATTATTGGAAATTCATTTGGTTAATAGTTATCAACAATTAGCCATCTTCATTCATTCTATCCTCAATACTCTCTCTCCTCCAAGCTCTCTTCTTCTTCCTCAAACCCTAGTTGTCTCATGAGTTGAGAAACCTTGGGTTCTTGAGACTAATCAATCCATAATCACTCTTTACTTCATCTAGGCTACATAGATTAGCACACTAGGTACCCTAATTACCTCAATTTAGAGGCAGAAGCTCAAAGTTGATACTCTCGGGTAGATCATTTTTGGCGTGAGGAGGCCGACGATCGAGCGTGATCTGTTCACTCTTCGAGGAGCTTAAGAAGAGAAGGAGGTGAACAAGAACCGAAGGACTAGTACACGAAGGTATAACTTTGTTAGAACCTCTTTCAAGTTTAGTTAGGTAAGGTTTAATCGGTTCTGTGGTTTAGTCGGTGTTGTGAAGCCCATAAAAAATTATTTTTTGCTTATTCCATCTCCCCGCGAACCCGCAGGGTGTGCGGCATCGACTTACAGTATCGAGATTGGGCATCAGTACTCCAGTTTAGAGTAGTGTGTACATTTTCTAACCCGGTTGGAGGGCGATAGTTGATCCTGCAGCTATTGGTATTTGATATCGAGGATTGTATACAGGTGCTCATTAGATAAGTTACACTGGATGGACTCACCGAGAACTCCCAGTTGGTAATATAACGATGTCAGATAGCAGTTCTTTGATGACATGAGTACAGGATAGTCCCTGAGGATCTGAAATCGCCATAGTATCTTATGTGTGTTCCCACTATACTTAGACTTCTACCCTCCCACGGCTCAAAAGAGTCAAGCAAACATGTTTTTTTTAGGTATAGTCCCGAAACACGTGGAGGTAGTGAGCGGTCGAGAGGATTCGTCTCTCCCGGTATAGGGAGTTAATGTCGCGCTGTGCAGGACATGACTACAACCACAATTTGATGGCCATCGCAGTGGAGATAAACTGATAAGTATTATCAGCTGTATCTCTAGTTAGTTATGAGTCCTTTGTCGCACGATTTATCGAGTTATTAGGGTCTGATAGATTACAAACCCTAGACCCGATATGCGATACTCTTAGACGGAGAGACCGGACTGTACGGTGATGTCAATAATAGTGTTTGATGAGCTTGCTCATTGATATTCTTTCGATCAATATCTGGATAGCCGTTACGTGCAGCTAGTATCGCTGACGTGCTTGTGGGTTATGGATATAATCCTAACCTACTGCCAGCGTATTGTTGAATCATTAGAGTCTCACATAGAGATTTCCCAGCACATGGGAAATGATGTAGGGCACGTATAGGGATACGTGCAGGAGTTCGATTAAACACGTGTATTACAGACGTATTTTAATCGGGTGTTTAATGATATATTGATATATATGATATAACCGTATTATTAAATCAAGTGTTGATTTAATAATTAAATATATATTTATATATTAACTAATATCATACTCATTTTATTGTTTTCTTCTCTTTATAAATATTTATATTTGATATAAATATTGTTTAATGTATGCTGATACATTATAGATGGATGTATAAGAATCATATGGTAGAGATGAGAACACTTTTATTCTTTCTTTTATTTAAAAGAGAATGAGTCACGCATTTATGATGGTGGTAGAATTCTTTAGTTCTTTATTTGATTACTCATTGGTTTTTTGATTTGTTCTCATCTGAAACCTTTTCTTTTTTACTATCATCCTCATACTCTCATCTCAATGTCTCTCTTTCTCTTGACTTTTTCAAGTGAGAAAGGAAAGAAAAGAAAAGAGAAAAATTAAGTGAGCTAATTATTCTACATCTTCTGCTAATCATCCTTTGCAAGTTTAATTAGTGGGTTGCTTCATTTTGATGAGATCAATTTGAAACTAAAGCTTATATTAGAGTTATCTCAAGGTGGATCATTTTCGGTAAGGAGATCATCGAGTAAGCTTGTTCCGAGTTTCGTGGAGATTAGTCGGAGTTCAAGAAGAGATGGCTAATGCACTACAAAGGTTATAGTCCACCAACTCTTGTTTTTAGTTTACTAGTTTAGTTACAAGTTTAGCATTTTGGTTTGATTTTTTGGTTAGGTTTGCTATTTCTCTATAGATTTTTAAAATTACTGTTTCCACCGCACTTTAAACCCTACGAGAGAAGCCTAGCATCCCATCAATGGTTACCTTTGAAGTCGTGCCTTTCTCCTTCTTTCTATATTTTTAGCTACTAGGTCAATCGGGAACAGGCTTGGGAGTCGGTCTTTCTTGTCGAAGATGATCCATCGGAAAGAAACCCAAGCACCAAATTAAAGCAACTACAGTCTCTATAAGCATATGTAAAGAATGTTTTATCCAGTAAACATATTTTAATCTATTATGCTTGAAATTTTATTTTAAAAAATTGTATAAAGATAAAAAAAAAAAACAATATTGGTTCTCTTGAAAAAACAAAATTACCAAAATTTTCTTTCTAAATCAATACTAAATCATTTTTGGCATAGAATCCAAGTATAAATTAAGGAAATAAAATAAAACAAAAAATAAATAAAAATTGAAAACCAAATAATTAGAAAAAACCCAAATATTTTTTTGGGCACATTTGGAAATGAATAGGAAAAAAAATAAAATGAAAAGGTAATGGCAAAAAGGGAAAGAAGAAAAATAGTGTTTTGAAAAAAAAAAATTGTTTGCAAAACATTCTTTTGAATGATCTAACTTTGTAGTAGTACTAGCGTGACCGCCATGCATACCGCGTAGGATCAAAAAGTTGTTCTTGTTTTTTTAATTAATTGATAAAACAAAAAGAAAAATGATGCATGTTCAAAGTTTATGTAAATCATATGCAATTTTCTAATTTTATGATAATACTGTTTAATTTATATAATTTAAAGTTTGCAGTTGTTGTGAAATGTTAATTTTCTTTTATTATGTTATACTTTAAAGTTTATAATATTTTTTAATCTAATTTTGTATTTAAGAATAAAGGAAAATAAACGATAAGAACATATAAATAAAAGATTCGACATTCAACAAAAAAAATTTGTTATAGCTCTATCCAAAAATCTTATAGTAAACAACAATAAATTTATTACTCTTTAAATTAGATCTCATCAAGAGGCAGTAAAATATTATAATTTTGAAAGCTATTAAAGTAGCAAAAGCTCAAAAAGTTTTCAGAAAGTCTTCTTCTATAACAAATCACAAAGCTAATTTATGTGTAGATTTTTTTTAGAGAAATGATGATTTCCACTTTTATTCACAAAAATATCATGACTTTCAGCTTCTTTAACTATATATTGGTCAATTTTTGAAACGATTGGAGCCATCTATTTTGATCATAATCTAAAATAGAAATATATCTATAGTGTTTTGGCAGAAAAATATTTGATAATTATAAAACAAGGAAATTAAATAAAATTGATGTAGCAATGTTTAGAGCATGAAGTTCAAAATGGATGAAGACGGTCATTCCAAAAGTTGGTAAACAATTATGTTTCCTTTGAAGTTGCTTTAAAAACTTTCCTGTCCATAAATTGTGCAGACGGATTTTTCTTATTGTTGATGTTAAAAAGCTTTTTTCATACAGATTGAATATCTATTAATTCCAAAAATGGATAATCTTGAGATGAAACCTAAATTAAAAAAAATTGAAAATAAAAATTAATATAGAATAAAAGAAAAATCAAGCTAACCTAAAATATAAAAATATTCATAGAATTCTTACAATATGAGGAACTAAATTTATTATCATAAGGCAGTAAAAAAAGAAAAAGAAATTTAAAAAAGTTGTTTTCAACTATCTATCATTTCTTCTTCTTTTTTCTTCATCAAAAATATATTATGAAAGAGTAAAAAATTCCATTAGCCAACAAAAAGAAAAGAAAAGAAAAGAAAATTAAAAGGTTTTTCTTACCAATCTATCATTTCTTTTTCTTTTTTTTTTATCTTCATCAAAAATATATATTTTTTGAAAGAAATGGCAAGCTGGAATTAGATGTTTGGAACAAGGCAAGTTTGGAAAATTTGAAAATAGTGCTTTTGTTATTTTGTACAAAGATTCCCCAAAAGATACCATTTGCCCGCTCCCCTTTGTATTAGATTAAAGATATAATGATAGAAGACACCCTCTTAGTAAATGCAAGTACATACGTTGAACTTTCAATCTAATTTTTAAAAAAATAAAATGTTTTGTCTTTATACATTTCTTTGTTATTTCATGATAGACTCTCTAAGGCAGTAAAAAAAAACGTAAGGTATTTATTTGCAATTTGCTAAGTTTAAGATATTTATCTAAAAATAAAGCATACAGGTTTAATTTATTTATTTATGAATCTAACCTTTTTCTTCATATGCACTATAGGATGCGTGCTTTCTCTTTGAGTTTGTGTAGAATACAATAAAATGCATGTTTTATATTAGCTAGTATTATTCAATTATTTGATCGATATTGTTGGATTATATAAAGAAATAGAAATATGTAATTAATTAAATCTGGCCCAAGTAACTATGCAATTATGACCGATATTTGGATATTCTTAATAGTTTAAGAGATGACCGACATACAAATGAAATTAAATAGAAAATTAACTATTTAAATGTAGAGAAGGAAAAAGAAATATAACAGGGAAAAGGAGGAGAAGAAATAAAGGATAATATGATTAGAAATACTATATCAAACTCAACTTTGAAACCTTTGTATACCTAACACAATTGAGAGAAAAATCATTTAACACAAACTTGGTTAAAACAAAAAAGATATATTAAATACAAACAGTGTCCTTAAGAACCGAATGTAATTCCTTTTTTTTAACTAGGGAATTAGAATTATCTCCCAATCCAATACATGAAGCATCAGAATATAAAAACAAAAATTTCATCAAAACTGCCAGCAAACCAAGACACCAAGTACTAATAATTCAGTAAAGCTAAAAAAAAGGAAACAGAACTCAAATTAAAAGGCCACAAGGCACTAAGTCATTACTACAATTATATAATTTAAATGATATAAGGCTAAAAAACAATCTCCTTGATACTTATAATCTAGTATTTAATCTACTTGAGTGCATTGGGAAAAGTGCAGAAAGCTTGGATATATTAATAACATCCTCTTTATAGCTTTTTTAAGTATTCAAAGATGCGGCTAACTCGGTAGCTCCCTTGATACCCTTTTTAAATTCCTCTTTCTTTTTAGAATCCAACTTAGAAGATAAAAGTTTAATCAAATACATGCCACAAACTGTTTCTTATCAAATACATCTTATTAAATACTGGTTGTTCTTGAAGAACAAAGGAGTCAAAAAATTTTAAAACCTGGTTATCAACTCTTTCGTCCTTTTCACTAACTTAATCAGAAAGAATTGCAAATATAGACATCCTTGTCACTAGTGATAAGATCCTTATACACCAAATAATCTAAACCCTAACCCTAAAAATCGATCATAGAGACGAATAGCGATTGAATGAAAGCAAGTGAGAGTATGTAAATAAGTTTTTAATAAGTAGGAAATAATACCTATATGTTATACGATTTTTTTGTTTCCTCCAATATCTCAAGTATCTCAATGAGAAGTTTTTTGTTCTTATTCATCTCTTCTTGTTCGTATTTTTTATTGAAGCAGAAGTGCATTCATACATATCCTAACTGAGAAATATTAAGATATTGAGAGATAAGATTCATAACATAATTTTCATGATGAAACCATTCGAAGAGCATGAAGTGTGATGTTTTTTCCTTCCTAAATTATTTGATAGCTTAAAATGTCCCTTAATTT
Source organism: Agapanthus africanus (assembly GCA_030015575.1). NCBI lineage: Eukaryota > Viridiplantae > Streptophyta > Magnoliopsida > Asparagales > Amaryllidaceae > Agapanthus > Agapanthus africanus. The sequence goes on along the minus strand of CM057338.1, from coordinate 939,797,088 downwards.
TTCTTTACGTTCTTGAACTTGTGACATCCATATCATAATTTTCATGCTTTACCAACTCTTACATCCTTTGGACGTGAACTTTGATGTTATCATAAAAATAAGGCTTAATTCTATAAAACTTCCATGAAGTTTGCCTTTTTTTCAAAAAAAGAAATCATCATAATTTCGAAAACTCTAAAATTCCCTATGGTGCCACGTAACAGCTGTATAATCAAAAAAGCTTTAAAATACCAAATTATCCTTTTTAAACCTCCGTCCCACTTTTTCTAATGCTAACCCACCCCCACCCTCCCCCACAACCCGCTATCTTCCATCTCCCATCATTTTATCTTTTTCATCTTTCTCTTCCTCCTCCTCCAACTTCTTCCTAAAATCTCACCAGTTCCTACTTCCCACTCCTCCAACTTCTTCTTTTCCCTCCTTTGATCTCCTCCACCTTCACCCTATCTCTTTAGTCCTCGCAAATAAAAACCTCATCTATCTCCTCCTCCTCTATCTCATTCTTTTTTAACAAACCCAAACCCATCAACCGGCTCCATCTATATATCTTCCTCCTCAACTCCAACTCCGTCCTAAAGTCTCTCCTCCGGCCTCCTTCATTGCCGGTCCCCCTCCCTCCCTCTCTCTCTCATCTTCTTCTTTCAGGTTTCCAGCAAACTCTAAACTTAAAGTAGTCCTAACCCTAACCCTAACCCTAAACCCATAACTTTTTTCTCCTCCTCCTCCTTTTCTATCCCAGCACTGCCTACCTTCTCCGCCAACTGCCAACGGGCCATCTGATCCGGTCACCTCTGACGGCCTTCATGTCCGCCATAATCAATAATAATTAGTTAAAATATTTAATAATTATAAGTTAATTAATAATTATTCATAATAGTTAATAATTATTTAATTATAAGATAACTAAAGGGCGGTTAGGTCTTTTGATGCCGCAGATAGAGGGCGATGACGAGGTTAACAATGTTAGTGGGTGATCAGGAGTTATCAAAGTTAAGGTGGGGATTTTATAAAAGAGACTAAGTTGTGGTGGGTCGGATTGTAATATTTAGCTTAAAAATAACTATATCTTTCTTTAAGAGTCCACTTGTTGAATTTGTGAGTTTACAAAAGAATATTGCAAAAAAGAAAAAGAAACAAAGAAAAACAGAAAGAAAAAAATGATGTTGCCCACCATGGTACCATGAACTTTTAACTTCATTTAGTTGCAAGCACCAATATCTTCAAGTATCATGATCCTAATTCTTCGGAACTCCGGAACTGTTCCACCTTTATACAGAAAGGTAAGGATGAAAGAAACATAAAAGGAGAACAGAATATTAACATGTATCACACATAATGTTGAATATACATACGTCTAATAATTACTACTTTCAAATAGGGAAAGTAAGGGCAAGTCTGCTAGCTTACACATTCATTATCGTATTATAATTCAACATGCATCAAAAACACGGCCACTGGTCAATTGCTGTCTTTTTGCTAAGTTAAAAGATATTTATATAATATGTGCTATACAAGTCTAACAGACTTTTTGAATTTAACCTTTTCCTTACTCGCAATAAAGAAATACTTTGCTCACCCACTATTAATTCATACCCAAATGTATCTAAAAGATAAATACCATGAGTCCAGTAGCATTTCTTTTTATAAAAAATTTTGGGGACGGACTTCGCTAGCAATTAATGTCCAATAGAAATACATACTTTAAGAAAGCTAAGAGCATGCCCAAACAAGAAAACCTGGCAAGCTCTCTCTTATCATACCACCTCCCACATTTTGAAATCGATAATCTTTCTTGGTTTAGCATAAGAGGATAAGATATGGAAGAAAAAAATTCAATCAATTTCATTGCTCTAGGGGATCCACAATGTCATTTATCGCTGTGCATTCACGCACGTCACATCACATGTGTGCAGGGACACTTTTCTCTTGATGTATAGAAGACTTTGGTTTAGGGATGGCAATAGAGCGTGGTGGGACGGGGGAGGGTTTTGCCTATCCCATCCCCACCCCACAGATGTAAAACCTCATCCATCCCTGCCTCGTGTCCCGTTGGTCAAACAAAATCTACTCCATCTCTGTCTTATTAGGGAACCCAAGTCCCTGCGGAGCCCTTATCCCGTCCCATCATATATTCAATCATTTATTTTTCAAGTGTTCATACTCCAACTGATAAGACCAATTTGATCAAAATATTCATACATAACCATTAAAATTAAGCGGCGTCATAAATAACTATAAATATTAAATCCTTACAATTTGTAAAACAACCCCTAAACGAAAAACAATTAAGTTTAAGCATCACAATCACATGTAGACAGGCTGAAAATAATATTATACATAATTATCTATATTGCGGGTCGGGGCGAGGCAAGGCTGCAAATAATATGATACATAAGTTTAAGCATCACATACATAAAAATCTAAACCAAAACAGATCTTGTTATGACGGAACTTGCGATAGTTCGATTCCTCTACTATTTGCGAATATCGTGTCGAAATTTGGATGCAAAATATCGTGTTTTTAATCATTTAAAGTCGCCCTATAAGGCGACACAAAATATGAATTTTACCGCGCATGTTACTTCATTAAAATCATTGTAGATTAAATGCCGTTTGGAACACAACGTTCTACAGCTCATATCGAAGCTGACTCGATGACCTAAAACTATGCACAGTTTGTTACTCGACAACTTTGGATAACTGTAACGATACTTGGTCGCGAATGCGGCACTGGACTACAGTCCGGGACAGCATTTCGCTTGGATACCTGACTTTGAACATCTGTACACCCCTGCTTTAAACTGAAAATGCGAGAAGCCCCATATGGTCGCGTAGATAATTTAGTTAGATAACACATGAATATTGTCCCGTGCTGTTTCACCGTCGTTTGATATTAAATTTATATTTTAGAGTGTCGCTGTGTTCTGCAGTTTCTGCAATAATGTTCCTTACACCGTCACATTAAACAGAACATAACTTCTAATACAGAAATGCTAATGATAATCCGTTTGATGCGTTGGAAACTTAACAGATAGAAATATATTTCATTCAACTGGGGAAACACATGAATCTAAACACAATCATTGATAAAACGTACGTGAAGTTGGGCTTCCAGTTCTGAAACTGAAATTCCAGCAATCGGTCGCTACCTTAAAATGATGATAATTCCCTAACCTGAATTCCGATTGACATGAAATAAATTTTACTGTTTCGATAATCAAGTGTGCTTCGTACGTCATTTATATTATTTTGGTCGATTATATACGTGTGATTTATCGTAAATTTTGCAAGTTATATGGCATTGGTCGTCATAAAATAGTGAATACCTGTTCAGTGCATTTCTGCATATTTTCGTGCTTGATTTATACCTGCCGCATAGTGTTCGTTCACATTGAGACCCAGCGACTTTTTTGCATTGTCGATATATATTAATGTTAGTAATTGTGTTGTGGCAAATACGACTGTGGTATTGATAAGTGGAAAAGTGATTGAAAGCGACAGCGAACATATTTGTTCACAACCTATCTAGTCCCTGAATGCATACTATAACCCGGGAGAATGGAGAAATCAACATGGAATTGAACTCGTATTTAGCGAGGTACAGTGATTTAAAGGATGATCATTCGCTATTAGTGATATACATATATATATATTAGGTCGTGGGCCTAGCGGCACGGCTGACAGGGTTATGTCCCGGGTACAGCGGACCGTAGTCTCGGACATGCACGGGACCCTTATTAAACACGGGCATCCTTTCCACCATTTGATTTCATTGACTTAGTGACCGATAAGTAGTGATATACGCATTGCCTGGTTTACTGACATGATACCCATATTGCACTATTCATATTTAGTTAATGTTTACTATACTCATGTTCTACAATTCATTGTACTCCTCATATTTAATAATATTGCACGCCCATCATATATATATTTATTGCTATATGTGTCGCTCTGACGACTTGAGTGTGCATGCTCAGAGGACGAAGTGGATCCGGCCCAGGAGCAGGACCTTCCCTTCGAGATCGCGGAGATCTAGACTGCTTCATCAGCGCCATTTCTTTTGATTTCAGCACTTTGTTTTGTTGGTTAGTCATTTTATTCCGCAAAATAAATGTATTTCGAACTCTTTTTATTGCAATATAATAAAGTTGTGAGCTGTGACTTTCCTTTACTCTAGTATTGTTTACTAACTACCATGGAATGCTAGAAACCGAAGTGTGACTACGGCGGGATTTTCCCTTGACAGTAGGAGCATGGCTGGCCTAGTCACCCCTCGTATTCCATATTTGGGAAGCGGGGTGTGACATGGTTTTATTGGTATCAGAGCAAGGTTTTGGACGAAATTACAGTTCCTTCGAGGGACCTCTAGATTGAGTTAAACCCTTAGTATATGCCTTATTACATTTTTTTTCCCTTTCTAACCCTCGTTGAGTCATTGTGTAGCCTTGCTTGAATCTGATTTCTTTTGATCTTTTCAGGAATATGGACACCTCAGGCAACTCCTCCGGTGCCGGGCCCCACGATCGTACCGAGAAGATCCTTAGCACACCGACGACCCTAGCCCAAGCTCAAGAAAGAAAGACCGATCTCCTGGCCGAGGGATTGAAGGCGGTACAGGAGACCGCAATTACTGCCCTGGAGAGATCTACTGTTGTTCCCGCCGCCCCTGAGGGCGTGCTCGTACCGACTACACAGACTAGAGTGGGTACCGTTTCAGACTTCAGGAGGCTTCATCCAGCAGTGTTCACGGGGTCAGCAAGTCCACTTGAAGCCGAGCAATGGCTCATCAACGTAGAGAACCTCCTGACAGCCGCTCGAATTCCTGACAACGACAGAGTGAATGTAGTGAAGATTCAGCTAGAAGACGAGGCCCGTACATGGTGATCCGTAGAGGAGAGCCGGTTAGGAAAACCTATTGGATGGGATACGTTCTCTGCATGCTTCCTGGATCACTACTTTCCGGCTACTGCCAAGGCCGAGATGGAGGAAAAGTTCATTATGTTGAAGCAGAATGGGCGCTCAGTGGATGTCTACGCCGCATAGTTCAATCTACTGAGTCGCTTCGCACCGTACATGGTAGCCACCGAAGCTGCCAGGGCAAGAAGGTTCCAGCAAGGGCTCTATATTGAACTGCAACAACTTATCGCGTCTCTCGATCTACCCACCTTTGCCCAAGTGCTGAATGCTGCTCGAGTGCAGGAAAGATTGGTGGAGAAGGTCAACAGCCAACGATCGATAGACAGGAGACCCCATGTGGTTCCAGCATGGCCTACCATCTCCCCCATGGAGCGATCCCAGTTCATAGGCCGGGTGTCACACAGATGAAGCGCACTTTCTCACCTCGGCAGCCGCAGCGGAAGGCCCTGCTTTGCGTTTATTGCCATAGGCCAGAACACATGCAGAAGGACTGTCGCCGCGCTAAGGGACATGTTTGATTTGAAGATCCAACCAGCACCGGGTTAGTGGTTGCCCTCCGCGAACAGAGTTATAGGAATGGTTCAAGCAACAACAACCGTCGTATGGCACTTAAGCTCAGAGGAGTCCACCTCGGGTGTCCCAGCAATGGTCTTTCGACCAGAGGCAGACTGGTACAGATCGGAATCATGGACGGGCTTTCATCTTGACCACCGAGCAGGCAGAGGCCTCAGGTGAAGTTGTTACATGTATTCTACTCGTTCATTCTATGCTAGCTAGAGTACTAATTGATTCTGGAGCATCACATTGTTTCATATCTGCACATTTTGTTGATGCACACTCCATACCACATGAACCATTGACCAAGGGTTGGGAAATACATACGGGTAATGGTGTTATATTATCTAGTCGAGAATGTACATCATGTCCAGTGGTAGTGCGTGGCAGGGAATTCTATGTGAATTTCCTTTTAATCGGGACTGGCAGGTATGATGCAATTCTTGGGATGGACTGGATGAGTACATTCCATGCGATTATTGATTGCCGAGCTAGGAATGTGACCTTCCGCATTCCCAATCACCCAGAGTTTATTTTTGAAGGAGGAAGCGAGTCTTTGGAGCCAGCTAAGTATAGAGCCAAACCGAAGGTGTTGACGGCTATGGAGATTGATGAGAGTCCAGCCCCAGAGATCGTTTGGGATTTTCTCGATGTGTTTCCTGAAGATTTACCAGGTCTACTACTTCCCTGCGTTTTAGGATTCACGATAGATTTGATTCCAGGTACAGCACCAGTTTCCAAGGCACCGTACAGAATGGCACCAGTTGAGTTGGCAGAATTGAAGAAACAAATTGGAGAACTCCTGGAGAAAGAATTTATTCGCCCAAGCGCTTCGCCGTGGGGTGCACCAGTCTTGTTGGTGAAGAAAAAGGACGGATTGCTACGGATGTGCATAGATTACCGGGAGCTGAACAAAGTTACGATAAAGAACAAATACCTCATTCCGCGTATCGACGACTTATTTAATCAGTTAGGTGGGGCCAAGGTATTTTCGAAGCTGGATTTTCGTTCGGGCTATCACCAGATAAGAGTAACGGTCGAAGATATATTCAAGATGGCTTTCAGGACCCGATACGGGCATTATGAGTTTCTTGTGATGCCGTTCGGTGTTACCAATACTCCAGCTATATTTATGGATCTAATGAATAGAGTATTTGCGAAATATTTGGACATATTTGTCGTTGTATTCATCGACGACATACTAGTCTACTCTAGGACCCGAGAAGAGCATGCCGAACACTTGCGAACGGTACTACAAATTCTTCGGGAAGAGAAGCTATACGCAAAATTGAGCAAGTGTGAGTTCTAGCTCGACAAAGTGCAGTTCTTGGGACACGTTTTTTCGGGCGAAGGCATCTCAGTGGACCCAGCGAAGATAGAATCTATTAGAGATTGGCCGACACTGAAGTCAGTGACCGAGATCAGAAGCTTCCTGGGATTGGCAGGATATTATCGGCGGTTCGTTCAAGACTTTGCACGAGTCGCTGAACCTTTGACAAAGCTGACATGGAAGGAAGTACCGTACGTATGGACGGAGGAATGTACTCGGGCTTTTGAAGTACTGAAACAGAAATTGACCACATCACCTATTCTTACAGTGCCAGATAATTCAGGTGGTTTAGTAATACACAGCGATGCTTTAGGGAAAGGCTTGGGCTGCGTCCTGATACAGCACGGCCGGGTAATTACTTATGCCTCACGGCAGCTAAAGAATCACGAGAGGAACTACCCAACACACGACCGGGAGTTAGCCGCAGTGGTTTTCGCATTGAAGATCTAGATACATTACTTGTTATGCGAAAAAGTGGAAGTGCACAGATCATAAGAGTCTGAAATACGTGTTCACTCAGAGAGAACTGAATATGAGGCAACACCGATGGCTAGAATTAATGGCGGACTACGACTTGGACTTACAGTATCATCCGCGAAAGGTAAATGTTGTACCCGAAGTTCTCAGTCGCAAGCCAGCGGTCATGATGTTGACCAGTCAGAGAAGAATCATTGAGAATTTTCAGAAGCTCGAACTAGAGGTTGTTACACCAAGTGCAATCAGACAGTTCTGGCAGTTACAGGTGCAGTCTTCTCTAGTAGATCACATTAAGGTTGCGCAAGCTGATGATCCTCGATTGCAGAAGTTTAGATAGCAGGTGGAAGCCAAGCTGAGGATGGACTTACTCATACATCGAGACGGTTCTCTGAGATTCGGTAGCAGACTCTGCGTCCCCAAAGGGGATGTTCGAGAGGAGGTATTAGCTGAGGCTCATAGTTCGGTTTATTCTGTGCATCCGGGAGGCACGAAAATGTATCAAGATCTGAAATAACACTATTGGTGAAACGGGATGAAGCGAGAGATTGCACGGTTTGTATCCAAGTGTTTAGTATGCCAGCAAGTAAAGGCAGAACACCAGAGAACAGCTGGACTATTGCAACCGCTTCCGATACCTGAATGGAAATGGGAGCACATCACTATAGATTTTGTGACTGCCTTACCACGGAGCCCAAGCGGAAACAACGTTGTCTGGGTTATCGTCGACCATCTTACGAAATCTGCACACTTTATACCCTTCCGTGTGGGACAGTCGACAGAATCGCTTGCGGAGAAATACATGCAAGAGGTAGTGCGACTTCACTGAGTTCCGGTCAGTATAGTGTAAGATCGAGACACCAGATTTGTTTCACACTTTTGGAAGAGCTTACAGGAAAGTCTGGGTACACGTCTCAAGTTTAGCACGGCTTACCATCTCCAGACGGACAGACAGTCCGAGTGTACTATTCAGACGCTCGAGGACTTGTTGAGGGCTTGCATGCTAGACTTTTAGGGTTTATGGGAGGATCACCTTCATCTGGTGGAGTTTTCTTATAACAACAGTTTCTTAGCTAGCATCCAGATGGCTCCATTCGAAGCACTTTACAGACGGAAATGTCGATACTCTGTTTGTTGGGATGACGTGGGTGAGCGAAGATTACTGGGCCCCGAACTTATTGTTCAGACGGTAGACAAGGTCCAGTTGATCAGACAGCGCATTAAGACGACTCAGGATCGACAGAAGAGTTGGACGGAAGCCAGCAGGAGAGTGCTAGAATTTGAGGTCGGAGATCATGTATTTCTAAAGATTTCTCCTACCCGCGGTGTTATCAGGTTTGGAGGTCGCAGAAAACTCAATCCCCGATTCATCGGACCTTTTGAGGTGCTGGAGCGAGTATGAGAGGTGGCCTATCGACTTGCCTTGCCTCCATCGTTAGCTGGTATGCACAATACTTTCCATATTTCTCAGTTGAGGCACTACGTTCGGGATGACGGCCATATCCTGGACCATTCGGAGTTAACATTGGGCACTGATCTGTCTTACGAGTAGCAGCCTACCACCATTCTCGATCGTCGGGAAAAAGTACTGAAGAACAAACTCATTCCCCTAGTTCAAGTTTTTTGGGGCGGTCGTTCTCCAGGGGAGTCTACCTGGGAATGCGAGGAGGACATTCTGCACGTTTTCCATATATATTTCTGTAGTGTTGTTGTTCCGTTGTTTTCGTTTTAATTTCGAGGACGAAATTTTTTGTAAGGAGGGTATAATGTAAATACCCAGTTCTGAATATAATTTTTTCCGTATTTTTCCAGATTTTGTTCCAAATTTTCTTCATTTTATATATATTTTATTATATTTTATTATTTTATTTTAATTATTCCTAAACCTAAACTATATAAAACCTAAGACTACCTGTACCCGACCCGACCCATGCCCGACCCGCTTCACCTTCTTCCTCCCTCGCTCGTTCCCTTCCCGCTCCTTTTCCCCACGTCGCTCTCCGCTCCTAGTGCCACGCCCTCTTCTCACGCCACGACGATCGCGCCCACTTACCCATGACCCGTGCTCGCCCCACGACCCACGCTACCCCAACGGCTCCTTCCCCCAACGACTCTCCCCCAACGACTCTCCCCTATGACTCCTCTCTTCTCGCGCCACCATCGTGAGACCCGCCCACGTCCTCGCTTCCCCAACGGCCCTGACTCCACTCGCCCAAAAAACCCCGACGGTCGCTCGTGCCCTTTACTTCTCTCTCTCCCCCCCTTCCTCTCTCGCTCTCTCATTATCCCTCTCTCCGACTCAACTCCCCGTCTCCGAGCTCCGACTCCCATCGCCGGTGACCCCATCTCCCCAACCTCGACCGAGCAGCCTTGCCTCGTCCGATCGCCGATGACCCCAGTTCCTCCTCTTGCACCGAGCATGACCCCATCGACCAATACCCGTAGACCCAACTAGGGGACCCCTCTGCGTGTCGAGCTTCCTCGCACCCAAGCCCGATCGCCTCTGCTCCACGATCGTCGGAGCCATCCCAGCCCCTCCTGTTTCACTCGAGCACGACCCCGGCAGCTCCTCTATCATTGGAACTCCCCAACCCCTCCACTGCGACTAGGACCCGACCCCTGCACCACTCCGTCGCCGACGAGCCGAGCCCTCGGCAACCGCCGCACCAAGCACCTCACCGGAGTCATTAACAACCTACTGCCATGGCCGTGCCACGCCAGTGCAAGCCCCCATGCCATGCCAGTGCAAGCCTCCATGCCACTCCGTTCCAAGCCCCGTGCCACGCACCGAGCCAGGACCATGCCCAGTACCGCGTCACACCCGCATCGTCACCGTGCCCAGTACTGGATCTCCACGCATCGCGCTCGCGCCACGCGCCGTGTCCAGCATCGCATCGTCTCGTGTTTCGAGACGAATTCCGCGAGTGGTGTCGCTTATATATTAGCGATCGAAGGCAAGTGAAAACCCGATCACTTGCTTTACATGCTAGTATTATTAAATAGATCGATAGGTTTTAATCGTAAGGATAGTATTACATACGTATCTACATTGTTTAATAACCGTACACTAGTTAAGTGCTCGACATAAAAATCTAAACCAAAACAGATCTTGTTATGGAAGAACTTGCGATAGTTTGATTCCTTTACTATTTGCGAATATCGTGTCAAAATTTGGATGCAACGTATCATATTTTTAATCATGTAAAGTCGCCCGTAAAAGGCGACACAAAATCTGAATTTTACCGCGCAAGTTACTTCGTTAAAATCATTGTAAATTAAATACCATTTGGAACACAACATTCTACGGCTCATATTGAAGCCGACTCGATGACCTAAAACTATCCACAGTTTGTTACTCGACAATTTTGGATAACTGTAACGATACTTGGTCGCGAATGCAGTATTGGACTGCAGTCCGGGGCAGCATTTTGCTTGGATACCTGACTTTGAACACCTGTACACCCCTGCTTTAAACTGAAAATGCACGGATCCCCATATGGTCGCATAGATAATTTAGTTATCTAACACATGAATCTAGTCCCGTGCTGTTTCACCATTTTTTGATATTAAATTTATATTTTAGAGTGTCGCTGTGTTTTGCAGTTTCCGCAGTAATGTTGCTTACACCGTCAGATTAAACAGAACATAACTTCTAATACAGAAATTCTAATGATAATACGTTTGGTGCGTTGAAAACTTAACAGATAGAACTATATTTCATTCAACTGGGGAAACACCTGAATCTGAACACAATCACTGATAAAACGAGCGTGAAGTTGGGCTTCCAGTTCTGAAACTGGAATTCCAGTAATCGGTCGCTACCTTAAAATGATGATGATTCCCTAACCTGAATTCCGATTGACATGAAATAAATTTTACTGTTTCGATAATCAAGTTTTCTTCGTACGTCCTTTATATTATTTTGGTCGATTATATACGTGTGATTTATCGTAAATTTTTCAAGTTATATAGCATTGGTCGTCATAAAATAGTGAATACCAGTTCAGTGTATTTCTGCATATTTTCGTGCTTGATTTATACCTTTCGCATAGTGATCGTTCACACTGAGACCTAGCGACTGTTTTGCATTGTCAATATATATTAGTGTTAGTGATTGTGTTGTGGCAAATACGACAGTGATATTGATAAGTGGAAAAGTGATTGAAAGTGACAGCAATACATATTTGTTCATAACCTATCTAATACCTGAATGCATACTATAACCCGGGAGAATGGGGAAATCAAGGTGGAATTGAATTCGTATTTAGCGAGGTACAGTGATTTAAAGGATGATCGTTCGCTACACACACACACACACACACATACACACACACATTAGGTCGTGGGCTTAGCGGCACGGCTGACAGGGTTATGTCCCGGGCACAGCGGACTGTAGTCTCGGGCATGCACGGGACCCTTGTTAAACACGAGCATCATTTCCACCATTTGATTTTATTGACTTAGTGACCGACAAGTAGTGACATACGTATTGCCTAGTTTACTGACATGATACCCATATTGCACTATTCATATTTAGTTGATGTTTATTATACTCATGTTCTGCAATTCATTGTACTCCTCATGTTCAATAATATTGCACGCCCATCATATATATATTTATTGCTATATGTGTCGCCCTGACGACCTGAGTGTGTATGCTCAGAGGACGAAGTGGATCCAGCCCCGGAGCATGACCTGCCTTTCGAGATCGTGGAGATCTAGACTGCTTCATCAGCGTCATTTTTTTTGCTTTCAGCACTTTGTTTTGTTGGTTAGTTATTTTATTCCGCAAAATAAACGTATCTCGAACTCTTTTTATTGCAATGTAATAAAGTTGTGAGCTGTGACTTTCCTTTACTCTAGTACAATTTACTGACTACCATGTAATGTTAGAAGCCGAAGTGTGACTACGGCGGGATTATCCTCTGACCGTAGGAGTATGGCTGGCCTAGTCACCCCTCGTATTCCGTATTTGGGAAGCGGGTTATGACATTTTTGTTTGGAGTTAAACTTCCAAAAGAATTTTTATTATGGAGTTAAACTCCAAAAAATTTTAAAATGCGGAGTTGAACTCCCAAACATTTTTAATGGAGTTAAACTCCTAAAATAATTTTTATTATGGAGTTAGACTCTAAAATATTTCCTCCTTTCTCTTTTAAGGAGAAACCCAAATGGGTTTTCTTGGAAATCCAAGATTTGAATCTTGGGTAATGAAAAGAGATCTCTTTTGTTTTCTAGATGGAGTTTTGGGAGGTGTGTTTCCCTTTTTCTCCCTCTTTAAAATTGGATCTTGAGAAGAAAGAAGAAGATAACAAAAATCTTCCCTTTTTGGTTTTGATATGAGAATTAAACTATTCTTCAATGGATTTATGGTGAAACTGTATTTAGTTTTGAGAAAAAGAGAACCAAGCTCATGATTTAATTGGAAATGAAAAGGAACAGGAAAAACTTGAGAGAGAGAGAGAAGATGGAGGCACAAATCCTAAATTTTTTTTAGGGGAATCGATTATCATCCTTGATTTCTCATCATATTTGTCATGTCCCGCTTCCCAGTATTCGGGCAGAGGACGCGACGAAACCGCTACGTATTTACTCATAAGTAAACACGCTAAGCGTATCTAAGCAAAATAAAATAAAATGTACACAAGAGACAAAATGTAAATGAACAACAAATTTATTTATTAACATTCTTTTTACAATACAACTGAAAAGAAAATACATATACTGAAAGCAATGCCTAAACAATAGCATAGCAGGAATGAAAATGAAATGTACACGTAAACTAGAGCTCCGGGTCGAAGGCTAGCTGATCCAAATCCTCGCTGGTGGGCTCTGTCTTCAGAAGGTCCGAATCACCTGACAATATCCCAAAGAAAGAAGAAAGGAATGTCGTCAGCGAACAATCGCTCGGTAAGTCCTAAAAGTAAGAAGAGACAGAATAGACAGAACGAGAGAGTAACTTTTAAAGTTGTATTATATTGTTAACGCTGTTGTTTGTAGTTTGGTACAGAAGAAGTCAGTGTATACGAGAGGAGTCTCACTATCCTGGAGACTAAGGTATACGGAGTATAAGGATCCGTTCAGCCACGGTACAATGGTAATGGAGATTCAGGTTAGGTGTCTTATGATTGCAGTCTCGTGCCATTTCTAACACCTTCCATACCAATCTACCCCTTATAAACCCCGTGATATCTTGATTGTATTGTTTTGTACTGTAAATTGTATATATGGATGACTTTCCGAAACCATGATAACAATAATGGAACGGATATAATGGAACAACATGTAAATGGAATATATTCATAGTTCGGTTTAGTCAATACAGATTGATATAGATTGAATAGATGGATTCATATTGAATCATGTTGTATTGTAATTTGTACTTGAATCACATTCAAGTCAGATTCATTAGATTGAGATTCAATCTGAGTCAGACACTTTTAAAAGAACTTGAAATCCTAATTGTTTTGGTGTTATCGGTAACTGCTGCACATGGACGGCAGGATTTGTGTCTTTTTCCAAGACAATTACCGTGTTGATAACACTGTTTGTTTGTCTACCTTAAATAGGCAAGCACCCATATCTCCGGCTCCCTGAGACTCAAGAGATTGGTTCCGCTTAAACCTATGTTTACTAGGGTCCTTATTGTAATTTAGTATAACTTGAGGGGGTTTTATATAAAAATAGTTTTGGTATAATTTCAAAATACACCTCAAGTATTTAATTATCGTATTTAGGGTTTTCATTGATGTATATTTTATAAATGTGACATTTCTAGTGAATAAAACCTAATTTCATAATATATGGTATTTATTTGTAATATGAATATTGTTTTGAATTATCATGGTAGTTTTATGTAATATTTGAATTCTTTTCTTGAGTTTTGGAAACATAAAATAATATATATATTTAAAATAAGTATTTTGGTAATATTTATATATACATATTTAACGAAAATAAATTTATTTATTTTCTTGTAAAAATCTAATTTTCTAAAGAAAAATGTATAAAAATTCCATAGAGATCGATTGCTCCTTGCGGAGGTCTGTATCTCGCTCTACTAAGCCCGAGAATGTGCGATAATCCGCACCATCCTGAATGGGGTCCCTAAAAATGGGTTGTAGAGGCGCGATTGCATGGAAAGTTAAATACACTTTTTAAAGAAAACGGTTTTATAAGTTAAAGAAATTTATTTGTAAAGTCGTATTTCCCGTATTCTATTATCCCAAGATTCATCGTGCTATGATAGAGGTGTGTGTTGTGATGAGATAGGTCATTACCTCGTGAACTATCTAAAAGTATAGCAAAGTAAAAATGTTATAATGTTGAAATGAGTAGTTTGTGGTATTTTTATGTAAAAATGCGATAATTGTCACAAAATTGATTATTTTGATGTGAAAGTTGTTTTGTTGAGTTTTTTTTTTAATGTTTTTAAAGAAATATGTGAGAATATGAAGTTATCTTGATTAAGAAAAATATAGTTTTTAAAGAAAACCGAGGAAAACGTTAGGATCGACGGGCTGGTCGGGCCTTCGGAACCTTTAAGCGTCCTTCGGACCTTGGAAAGTTTTTGACATAGGGTTGGGGAGAGAGAATCGATAGTCAGACTAACTCCACTTCCGTCGGGTTTTAGAAATGGAACTTTTTAAAGATGAAGATGAGAGGGGGAAATGGGACTTACTGGTTTGTTGTACTAAAGGAGAGAGAGGGGGTTCTAAAGAGAGCTTCGGGGCGTCGTTTCGTTGCCGGAATTTCCTCGGAAGTTCGTCGGAATTTCGCCCTTCATTAACTCCACTTATACACTAAAAGACTTAGGATTTTGATATAATTTTTGCAAGAGAATTCTGAGTGAGAGGGGTGTAAGATGGGGTGGGTATTTATAGGCCAATCTAGGGTTTAGGGGGAATGAATAATGCGTTAAAATTTTGCATTAAAAATAGAATTTTAAAGGGTTTACTATTCTCTGTAAATGTGCAGAGTAAACAAATAATACTGGAGTTAGGGGGGGGAGTCCAAGGGTCTAGGGAAAAAGAAAAACTTAGGGTTTGGACCAAGGCAAACCGGCGGCGCCGGCCCGAGATGAAATCTCGCCGGTCGAAGCATGGAGGTGGGAGCTCGGATTGAGGTCACGTGTCCCTGACGCTTCAACTAGCCTATTTAACATGTTTGATTATTCTGTAACTTCCCTATTATGTGTGTTGCACGTGTAGACTCTTGGGTTTCTAAAAAGTTAAAAAAAATTAAAATAAAAAGATAATGCGGCTGATAGAATTCAAACACAGGTGCTATATCACAGCAGTGCAAGGCTTTACCAATGAGCTACAAGTGGTTTCTTGTTGTTCTAAAACAAAACAATTATAGCACTCACAGGAAATCAAATACCCAAGTGTACATTAACTTTTAATGAATTTTCTGTATACAGAATTTAGAATTGTTACAATATTTGACTTTTATAGGCTACACACCTTTACATATAGCCCCTTGGGCTTTACAAAATGGCATTTTGCCCACCTTATGCCCACGTGCTTATTTCTTTTTACATATGAGCCATGGATTTTACATAAATTTGGTTTTTTGCCCATTTATTTCACATTTTGCACATTTATTTAAATATTACATTTATTCATTGTACTTTCTTGGCACGGGGCCGGTCTGGGCTTGGGCCCACCTGCTTGGATTTGGGTTCGGGCGTGGTCCCGGCATGGGTTCAGACATGGGCCCGGCTTGAGTTAGGGTGTAAGCCCGGCTTAAGTTTGGGCATTGGCTTGATTTGGATTCGACAGTAGGGTCCGTTTGCTTTGATTTGGGCCTACTTGTTTGCTGTTTGACTTTGATTTTGACATTTTGTAATCACTCTGTTTATAATGTACAAAATTTGTTTAAAGTTAAAGTACTAAATGGAGTAATTGCAATCCTGAGTATGCTATAAATATTTAATTTGTTTTAGAACAGCAAGAAAACAACTTGTAGCTCACTGGTAAAGCCTTGCACTGCTGTGACGTAACTCCTGTGTTCAAATCTCATCAACCGCATATTATTTTTAATGATTTTTCTTTTAAAATTTTTGGAAGCCCAAAAATTTACACGTGCAATACACGTAAAAATAAAAAGTAAAATTAAATAAACATGTGCACTGAGATATATGAAACGACCATGACACGTGGCATCAATCCAAGCAACCCACCCCCACCAACGACCGGCGAGATGTGCTCTGTGGCCGGCGCTGCCCCCCCGTACCAAATGCCTCCAAAATTTTTCCCAACACCCCTTGGCCTTCCCCCACTACCCTAGTTCTGTTTGTTTTTCCTGAAATTAAACAGAGAATTAAAAATGAGCTTTTAATCCAATGTTTAATGCATTTTTAATTCTCATTTTAATTCCCTAAACCCTAATTCTATCCTATAAATACCACCCCATACCCTAGCCCTCTCTATTATGAAATCCATTGTCAAAACTCTTAAAATTTTCTAAGTCAAATTAGTTGTATAAGTGGAGTTAGCCCAAGGTCATCTTCCGGCGACACCGCGACTCCACAACGCTTTCAAACCATTCTTATACCTCTCCTCTCTCTTCTCAACCAGTAAGATCCCTCTCCACTTCTCTCTTCCTAATCTAAAAAGATCTCTTTTCAAAACTCATCGGAAGTGGAGTTATTCCGACTTCCGATTTTAAAATTGTTTAAAACCCAACTTTTCTTAATAACATATTAACAATTTCTTTATATATTGTTTAGCAATTATAAACAAACATTTAGAATAAGTTTCAATTTAAAATGCAATGCTATACAACTTTTATTTCACTTTTTCGTTTAAATAGCACAAAATTTACCTATGACATTATTTCATCATATTGCTCATATTACCTTTAGAAAACTCATGAGATAATGACCTACCCCATCACAACACTTATCATGATATAGCACGATGGCTTGAAAATAATATTTTGGTGGGACAAATACAATTTTATACTAAAATACCTTAAACTAATAAAACCGTATTTCTTTAAGATTGTTTTAATCACATTCTGTGGACCGAGGAGAAAGGTGGCTCAGGGGAAGAGGGTTGTTCCATGAGAGAAGCAAGGGGGTCAACTGCTTCGGAACCACAAGAATCCTTACAATTATGTCCTTACAACCCACTTTTGGGGAATCCGATTTGGTTGGTGCGGGTTATCGCACATCCATCGGGCTAGTAGGGCAAGATGCAGACCTCCTCGCGGAGCATACGATCTTGATAGAATTTTTATTACAATTTTTAAGAAAACGTGATTTCTATTTAATAAATAAATTTATTTTCTAATAATTATATATAATATTATCTGTAACAACTCCAGTTTTTTGGTGTACAAAAATTTGCTTTAAAATTAATGTATACTTGGAGTATTTCCTTTTGCTGTTATCACTTTAACTATTTAGTTCACTCCTTAATTACAAGAAGGAGCTTGTAACTCATTGGTAATACCTTGCACTGCTGAACCAAGCCACCAGAGTTCAAATCCCATACCCCACATTATTTTTAATATTATTTTTTTTTGAAATTTTTAGAATACCAACAGTCAACACGTGATAAATCCCAAAAACCCCACTACACCCAATAAAGTAAATGTTCCAGAGGCTACACCAGAAGACTCCCACCTCCCGACCCATCAACTCGGCCCGACTCGGTTGAGTCGGCGCCGCTGGCCGGACTCGACCGGATGGCTGAGTCCCTAACTGAAAAATTAGGGCTCTTGGCCTTCCCTACCCCCTTGCACACTCCATTTATTTAGATCGGTTCCAGAAAAGCCATAAAGTCCCTTTTACTCCATTTTTAATGCATTTTAACATTTTTTTACATTTTTTTAAATTAAAACCCTTCATCTACCCTAACCCTATAAATACCAACCCTACACACTACCCCTCACCCCAAACTCTGAACTAACTCTCAAGAATTTTCAAGAAAACTTGTGTACTTTGAAAACGAGCAAGAAGCGAAGCTACGACGAAGTTCCGACGACCATCCTGAGAGCTCCCGGCGACCATCCTGAGAGCTCCCGGCGACGAAACGACGCACCGGCGACTCCTCCCGATTCATCTCCCTCTCCTTGTTGTCCTAAACCCGTAAGTCCCCAAATTCTATCTCTCTATTCTTTTCTAGAAATACGGAATTACAAAACCCGACGGAATCGGAACAAAACCGATTTCCGATTCAGTTTCTTTATAAAACCTCACTTTTCTTTAAAACAATCATGCTTAAACTAATTCATGTTAACTATTAAACACTAATCAACCATATTTATCAAGTTTCAAATCAAAAGTAATTGCTATTTCATTTTACCGTATTTTCATTTAAATAACACATAGTTTCATTTCTATATTTAAACCATCAAAACTTTGCTATACCTTTAAGTAGATTACGAGGTAATGACCTACCTCCTCACACACTCATATGCAACATAGCACCATATCCTTGGGAACATAGAATACGGGAAAGCGACACATTTTCATTTAAATACCATTTACTTGATAAAACCGTTTTCTAAAGGATTTAGTATTTATACAAAAGTTTGCAAAGCGCCGCTACAACCCATTTTGGGGAACCCGTTCGGGATGGTGTGGATTATCGCACATTCTCGAGCTTAGTAGTGCGAGATTCAGACCTCCGCAAGGAGCATTCGGTCTCGAAAGATTTAAAATACGACATCTTAAGAAAATGAGATTTTTAGAATATAAAATATATATTAAAATTATTTTTGTATAAATATATGTATATTTATCATTAAAATACCTATTTTGTTATGTTATAAATATTCCACTTTTTTCTAAAAAATCACAAGAATCAATTTTACACTAAAATACCATGAATCCATACAAAACCAATATTACAAATAAATACCACTTATTATGAAAATAGGATTTTTTCACTAGAAATATCACAATATAAAATCTACATTCATTACAACTCTAAAGACGATTAATAAATACTTGGGGTGTATTTTGAAAACTATACAAGAGTGTTTTTACATAAAACCCCCTCAAGTTCTATAATTTATCCTAAGTACCCTAGTAAATATAGGTTTAAGCGGGACGAATCTCTTGAACCTCAGGGAGCTGGAAAAGTGGGTGCTTGCCTATCTAAGGTAGACAACTTAACAAACGGTGTTATCAATATGGTAATCGTTTTTGAAAAAGACACAAATCCTGCCGCCCATGTACAACGGTTACCGATAACATCAAAACAATCAGGACTTCAATTTACTTCTCTAATTGTCTGACTCAGATTGAGTTTCGTTATAATCCGACTTGAATATGATTCAAGTACAATCTACAAGCTACAATCTACAATTTATAATATTACAATTCAATATGAATCCATTATTCCATATATTCAATCTATCAACTTGACCGAACCAAACCATGGATATACATCCATTTACATGATTCTACAGTTATTCCATTTACATGATTATACAGTTACATCCGTTTACTGATATTATGGTTTTGGTCAGTCATCCAACTATATAATCTATACAAAACAATACAACAATACAATCAAAACACTACGGGGTTTAAGGGGTAGATTGGTACGGAAGGTGTTAAAAGTGGCACGAGACAGTAAGATTAAGACACCTAACTTATATTCCGTTGCTGTTGTACCGTGGCTTAACGGTTCCTTATAAATTCCGTTTGCCCTGGTCTCTTGCATATAGAGACCCCTCTCGTATACACTGGCATCCTTCTATACCAAGCTACAAAAAACAGCGTTAACACAACATTAAAACAATATAATACAACTTTAAAAGATACCTCTTATTCTGTCTATTTCTCCCTTATCTTTGGGACTTACCGAACGACCTGTTCGCTGATGACATTCTCTTTCTTTCTTCTTTGAATATCGTCAGGTGATCTGGAAACTTCAGAGATCGAGCCCACTGCTGAAGACTTGGACCAGTTCAGTGAAGACCCTGAGCTCTAGTCATTGTACACTTTCCATTCAGTACGTTTCATTTCTGTTATACCATTGTTTAGGCATTGCTTTCTTTCAGTTGTATTTACTTTTCATGCATTATACAGAAAGAATGTGAATAAATAAAGTTGCTGTTTTTATTATATCTTGTCTCTTGTGCTTTATTTTTGATATTGCTTAGATACGCTTAGCGTAATTACTTCACAGTAAATACGTAGCGGCCTCGTCGCGTCCTCTGCCCGTATGCTGGGAAGAGGGGCGTGACAGGTTTTGTTAGATGGGGGGAATGTAATACCCCAGAGCAGTACGGTCTTAAGATATCATGGTGATCTGCTCTGTCCACACTTAGTGCGGTCTGTTGTGGACATCTTGGTGATCTGAGTGAGGGAGCCATTTCAGAATAATGAGATCGGGTCCCTAAAGCACATTCCGAAAGAGGACCGAACTGTATTATAAATATAATGATACCACCATCAATTACAGAGGCGCCTTTTAAGTGAACCGGAACTACAGGAGCTTGAGAACTCCGTAGTTAAGCGTGCTCGGATCAGGGAAGTCTTGGGATGGGTGACCTCCTGAGAAGTTGCCCCTGGTCGGGTCTGGTTTGCTCTAAAGGGAAAACCGTGCGGTTTCGGCCAAAGCGGACAATACCATCTGTACTGGGGCGTGGGGCGTTACATTTATGGTGGCCCATGTAGGTCCCTCAATAATAGGTCTGTGGTTCGAGGACGAACCATTGTTCTTAGATAGGGGGAATGTAATACCCCAGAGCAGTGCGGTCTTAAAACATCATGGTGATCTGCTCTATCCATACTCAGTGCGGTCTGTTGCGGACATCTTGGTGATCTGAGTGAGGGAGCCATTTCAGAACAATGGGATCGGGTCCCTAAAACACATTCCGAAAGATGACCGAACTGCATTATAAATATAATGATATCACCCTCAATTACAGATGCGCCTTTTAAATGAACCAGAACTACAGGAGCTTGAGAACTCCGTAGTTAAGCGTGCCCGGGCCAGGGAAGTCTTAGGATGGGTGACCTCCTGTGAAGTGGCCCCTGGTCGGGTCTGGTTCGCTCTAAAGGGAAAAACCGTGCGGTTTCGGCCAAAGCGGACAATACCATCTGTACTGGGGCGTTGGGCGTTACATTATCAAAATGTCTATTTTAAATATATATAATAAAGTCCATGTTTTCTAAACAAAGGAATCCCAAATTTCATAAATATACGGTCACAAATCCATACAATTCCAATTTACATTAAAATACCATATACTAATCAATCTTGGTTTATATTCACTAGAATACTTCACATTTAAAAATTACATCCATGAAAACCATAAATACGATTAATAAGTACTTGAGGTTTATTTTGCAATTATATCAAAACTATTTTTTCATAAAACTCCTTCAAGTTATATTAATTTACAATAAGGACCCTAGTAAATATAGGTTTAAGCGGGATCAATTCTCTTGAGCCTCAAGAAACCGGAGAAAGTGGGTGCTTGCCTATTTAAGGTAGATAACTAAAACGGGGTTATCAATACGGTAATTTTCTTAGAAAAAGACACAAATCCCACCGTCCATGTGCAGTAGTTATCGATAACTCCAAAACTAATTCAGGACTTCAATTCTGTTTAAAGAGTCTGACTCAATCTGAGTCTCAGTCTAATCCGAATATAATCCATTATTGAATACAATTCAAATATAACTCCAATACAATATGAATCCATATATACCGAAACTTGAACATGAATACCAGATTACAATCTATATCAACATGACTTGATCTGACCGAACCATGGATATACATTGACTTGTTTATATGACTATCCGTTTACATCATTATCCGTTTACATGAACAAATGATATCATGGTTTCAGCAAGTCTTACATCTACAAATCACTACAAAACAACACAATAAAATATTACGGGGGTTTTTAAGGGGTAGACTAGTATAGAATATGTTAAAAGTGGCACGATAATGGTCACTATAATACACCTAATCTGAACATCTATTGTCGTTGTCCCATGGGTTTTGATGGGGCCTTGTACTCCATATACCTTAGTTCACGGATCAAGTTGGACTTCTCTTGTATACACTTGCATATTCTGTACCAAACTATAAACAACTACATTAACATAACAAACATATACCAGATATATTCTTTTTACTTATTCAGTCTATTTCTATCTCTTTTTAGGACTTACCGAGCGATTGTTCGCTAACGACATTCCTTTTCTATTGTTTCTTTGGAATGTTGTCAGGAGGACCCGACTCTCTGGAGATCAAGCCCGGTACAAAAGACTTGGAGCAGTTCGCAGAAGACGCAGAGTTTTAGTCACTTGTATATACCTTTACTTTCAGTTCATACCATTGTTTAGGCATTGCTTTCCATATTGTATTTACTTTTCAGTTGCATTGTAAAGAATATTTAATAAATAAAAAGTTGTTGTTTATTTATATCTCATGTCTTTCTTGTGTACATTTACATTATATTACTTATTTACGCTTAGCTTGTTTACTTCTGAGTAAATACGTCGCGGGCTTAGTCGCGTCTCCTTACCGTACACTGGGAAGTGGAGTGTGACATTTTTGGTCAATGGGGTGTAAATTTTAACCCCAAAACCAATTTGATAAGAGGTTAATCAAACTACAATAGTGAAATAATGAATAACAAGTAAGCAACAATATCAATTTATGAGCACAGAGAGCAAGCAGAAAACACACATGCAATTTCTAGTTTATGGATACTTTCAAGCAATTAGAAACAAATATAAATTGCAAGTAATGAGAGAGAGAGAGAAATTGCAAACACACAAGATTTTAGAGAGGTTAAGGAGTTCCCTTGTTCCTCTTTTCTCAGGCGCATAAGTTTGTTCCACTAATCACGTCTTTTGCGGAGATACACACACGTTGCCCACCAACAATCTAACACGTCTCCACCGAGACAACACGTTGCGCACCTGTAACCTCAGACGTCTCCACCGAGACTACAAGTTCTCCTCAAAAGACACTCATGTTGTTCGCCACTACGAACAACATTTCTCTCTTCACAAAGCTTGTTATCTTTCTCTGTTCAAACCTTCGTGCTCACACTTGAGCACTTCTCTCAACAAGCTCTTCTCTTCACAATGAAACTCTTGCACTCAAGAGTTTTTACAATTGAAGCACAATACTCTTTAATAGAGTTTTTCTCAAACTCACTTCTAATACTTTATGAAGTATGAATATACAATTTGAGCTCTTGAGTCTTTTTTAAGTGTGTGAGAGGGTAAAAAGGATGAGAAAAACAAAGCTCAATTAAACTCTTATAAGAGATGAAATTTTTCTTTTTAAAAACATTGAAGAAGATAGCAAGTGAAATATGTAATTGAATAGCGCCAAAAATCCAAAGCAAAAGTCTTTTTATAGCCCCAAAGAAAAACTAACCGTTATGGATCAAAATCACAAATCAACTGAATTGACAGACGTCTAAAGGTCATCGGGCCAGACGCCTGTTTCTTTATAAAAATCAACCCAATGGTTATATAACGGCTATATTTTTGAAAACATTAAAGAAGCAGACGTCTGCCCATTTTAGCTTCAGATGTCTGTAGTTGTCATCGGAAGAGGTCTGAGGAACAAAAGCAATTTCAAGCCGAGACTTTTGGTTTTGAAAAAAAACTCTTCAGCAGACGTTTGAAGTTCAAATATTGCAGACGTCTGAACAAGAAAAGTAGGGCTAAAATATAATATCAGACGTCTGGCCCGATGATCTGCATGTGTCTGGGTTTCAAAGCAAAAACACAGAGCGCAAGGTAAAGCTCGGCAGACGTCTGAAATTCAAATAACAGACATCTGAAATTAAAAAATGCCATTTTGAATCCCTTTATCAGACGTCTGGTCTATTGACCTTCCGACATCTGTCTCATTTTAATTTTGAAAAACACGTATGATATATCTGATATCAACAGTGCACAGACGTCTAAATTTCAACGAGGAAACGTCTGACCAAGCACAAAAAACCAAAGTTTGGGTTTTTATAAAATTGAGAACTTTAAATTCGAAAACCCAATGATTGTAAAACTTTTGTGCTATCGTGTGTGAGTGTTCAAAAGCCCTAATTGATAATAACCATATTCAATAGAGTACTTACATAGAATTTTATGTTGATGTTGTATTTCTTTAAAATCTTGAATTTTCGACACATCGACACGAGCTCTTGAAATTTGGCACTTGATCTTCAATTGATCTTTAAATGGATTACCCTTGATCTCTGTAGAGCGTCTTGAAGTCTTGACTTAGTTGACCTGTCTTCTAAAGATAAAAGTAAAGTAAAAAGGAATAAAATAGATGGTGTGTGTGTGTGTGTGTATTATAATATTAAATATGTGTAAAAAATAAAAAGTGATAAGAATGTTTGTCCAAAGGCAGTCCTATGCCGAATTGAAGATCAGACAACATCAATGCAAAAGCAAGCAAGTTGCAACATTTTTAGAGTTGAACCTTTGGCGCCCACAAAATAAACACTCGGAAGCAAACAAGTTACATAAAACAATAAAAATGTAGTAGGGTAAGTAATAATTACATTAGCTTAATCTAAGAAACATAAAAATATTATAAAATGTGAGAAGTGGTAGGTTTAATAATAATTAGCTTAGCCTAATCTGGGAAGCCGTGTCTTTTCTTGTCTAGATAAACTCAGACAGTGTATCAATCCACTTGAGATATTTATTATAATGAAATTCCAGGGATGTAATTTTATATTCTAGCAGGTTATTGCAAATTGAGTCCTTTTTGCTAATCCTTTATAAAATGTGTATCCGGTGGTATTTGACGAAGGAAATCATACGCGTAAAGCAGCGGAATCGGTGCACATGATCTCCAATAATTCATCTGTATGAATGATAAAAAGTATATCTTTGCAGATTTGAATATTTGCAAAAGAATTTTCTTTTGAAGCGAGGCCTCCAATCAAATCCATCGCCTTGCAAACCAAAAACTAGGCTGATAAGAAACCATTTATTTTAAGAGGAGAAGTTTAAATAATTCTTGATTATTTTTCATTTTTGAAATCTTTTATTCTTTACGGTCTACTATAGCCATCATTTTAAAGAGTTATGGTACAATACTTTTTCCCTATTTTATTGATGTGGGACTAAACTCTCTAATATAATAACACAACACATTGTGTTATATTATTTCTTTTCTTATTTGTTTTTGTTTGCTCTTCTATCTTAAGGCTCTGTGATGAGACCAATTGGGTCTCACATCGAGAACCAATTGTCAATCTTAATTAATTCGTAATTAATCAATTGACAATTTTAATTTAACAATCAAATTCCTATTACGCCAATTGTTCAAAAAAGTTCTTCCTAATGTGAGAGAATAATTAATTTTAATTTATATGCAACCCCTTCTAACATCAAATTATTTTTCTTTAGGTCTTTTAACCGAGAAGGGTAAAATCACCTAATCGCTTAAAACCCAAATCTTCGATTATCCATGAACACAATAAATTCATTTCGAAAATAAATATAATAATAATAATATAATTTTGAAAAAACAATTTCCAAAATACTTGATCAGGATTTGACGCTTTCATGTGATTGAACAGTAAACTTATTCTCATCAATATGAGAATGTCGGATCCTATCTAGACATCCATAGTTTTTCTAAGTGCATTTAAGCATCCCAATATTTCAGGTTTTTTATTTCTGTCTAAACGACAAGATTTGCCATCATATCAAAATTTGCTTATCAACAAATTGAAAACTATTTACAATATCATTAAGCCAAAAATGATTATGTAACAGTTTAAATTCTCCATCCCTATAGGTGACATATCCTAGAGAATTCAAATATTGTCATGTACTACACATATCATTATATACACTCATGACATACACCTGGACAATCTCCATTCTCAGAGATTGAGACACATCACCACCTCTCACATGTTAGTGTCATGCATGATAACTTGTCACAACTCTAACCATCCTATGCTACTTATAGGTTAAGTACTCGATTTAAGAAATTACTAAATTAGATCATATCTCCATGCAAGTGACACATCATAGTTTATGATCTAACAATATAAATTCTAAGAATATTATAACAATTATAAATAAATAAGAATATCCACATAATAAATCATTAGGTGCAATTATAAAACTTTATTAATATTCAAGTAATATTACATGAATTGCAATGGATGTTCAAGGACACATATCTACTCTAGCATTTGAATCTGCATTGATCTATGGATGTGTTTGGTTGCTTGTAGGTAGAAAAACAATCTATTTATAACTATCTGTGTCATGTACCGCTTTCCAGTAGGCAGAAATGGTGACGTGGTAAGCTCGCAACGTATTTACTATGAAAATACATTAAATGTAATTAAACAATATAACAATGTGCAACAATGACAAGAGTAATAAAATGAAACAATAACATTATTTACATTCAAGTTTACATACAACTGTCTGAAATAAAAAGATACAATGATAAAAAACAAATGCTTAAACAATTGCATACTGAAAATAAATACAGACAGGAGCTAGTAGTGAGCGGCAAATTGGTCCAGATCCTCCGGATTTGGCTCTATCTTCTTAGAGTCCGATCCTCCTGACGAACATTCCAAAGAAAGAAATAGGAAGGAATGTCGTCAGCGAACTAGTACTCGGTAAGCCCCCAAAAGAAATAATAGAAGATGACTGACTGGTATATAAAGTGAATAGAAATCAAGTAAATATGAATAAGTAAGATTGTATATGAGAGTATCTAAGCATGATCATTTACAGGTATGAGATAGCTATTCTAATATAGTTGTTTGTACTTTGATAAAAATAAAAGGTATTCATGTATACAAGAGAAGTCCATCTTACCCCATGGACTATGGTAACATGTAGTATAAGGCCCTGTCATAACCTACGGGATAACGACACGTGAATTCATATAGGTGTCTTTTAAAGTGATCTCTCGTGCTACGATATACATTCCGTACCAATCTGCCCCTTTATCTTTATCCCCGCGTAATGTAATTTATAGTTCAAGTTAATAGGTCTTGGCCGAATCTATGAATATAAAAGTACAAGTTCATGTTCAAGTTGTAATCACGTGTTCATGTATTCGTGTCAAGTTATATTCATGGTTCGATTAAGTCAAGTCAAGTATTCAAGTTCAAGTTTGGATATTCAAATTCAAGTTCATATATTCAAGTTCAAGATCAAGTGTTCAAATTTGGGTTTGAGTTGGATTCGAGTTCGAATTTGTATTCAGGCTATAGTCATTTTCTTGTGAAAAGATTTAACTGTTGAAATTCTTAAATTCGGGAGTAATCGGACAACTGCTGTACATGAACGGCAGAATTTGTGTCTTCTTCCAAAACAATTGCCATCGATAACTCTGTTAATTTGCAGAGGTGTCTAACCTGAGTAGGCAAGCACCCACTTTCTCCAGCTTTCTGGGGATCAAGAGAAATGATACTGCTTAAACCTATATTATTAGGGTCCTTACAGATTTATTCTTGTTATTTACATTATTTGTATATCTCGAGAGATTTTTATGAAAAATACTTTAATATTGTTTAAAAATAAGTCTCGAGGGTGATTTATAATATTAAGAGTTTTTATGAAAATGTATTTTAGTTGTAGTGGTATTTTAGTGATAAAACTTAGCTTTTAAAAGTTTATGTTATTTTTATGAAAACAATTACTTTTAGAAAATTGGTGGTATTTTATTAAAATTTTAATTTTTCATTTTAAAAGATAATTTTCACAATTTATTTTTATTCAAAATGCGGATTCATAATTTTATATAAATTTTCCAAAGTTTTAATTTGTTTTGAAAAGTCATATTTCATTAAACCGTATTTTTTTATTTCCTTTTGAGACTGAATTCTCCATGAGGAGTTCTGTATCTCACTCTACTATCTAAAGAACGTGCGATAACTCGCACTATCCAAAAATGGGTTCTCCTAAAAGGGTTGTAGAGGCGCAATTGAAAATGTTCCAAAAAATATCGATTAAAAACATTTATTTGTAAAACCGATAGTATTTTTTTGTAAACCGTATTTTTTAAATTAAACATACATCTAAAAATTTCGTGCTATGAAACTATAGTGTATGTGATGGGGTAGATCATTACCCCGTGAGTTTTCTAGAAGAATATATGCTGGTTATCGATTAAAAAGTTATATTTAAAGTTCATGGTATTTATATGAAAAAATTTGTTATATGATTATTTCACATGAAATTCTAATTGCATGAAAAGGTAAAAAAATGTTAATAATATGTTGAGGTGATATTATAGATTTAGAGTGAAATTTTAAATATAGCAAAAGCGACAAAAATTGTTTGAAAAAAAGATAACGAGTTAACTCTACTTTGTAGATATTCTTTTAGAAATTGGTTTGAGATGAAAAGAAAGAGAGAGAAAAAGGACTTACGGTTTTAGAGCGTTGAGAAAAAGAGAGAAAGAAGGCAAGGGGTCTTGTGGAGTCGTGGAACCATTGATTAGTCGTTCCGGTTGTCGAAATTGAATCGCTACTCCTCTTGGCTTGTTTAACTCCACTTGTACATAGAAAATTTTAGAGAATTTTTGCTGTGGATTTCAGAATGGGGGAGAGTTAGGGGATGAGGTGGTATTTATAGTAAAATTGAGAGAATGGGAATTAAAAATCTGAATTAAAAAGAATTAAAATGATGTTAATGGGGGAATTGAAGGGTCTCTGGATGAATGCAGAGTAATCAAATAATAAGGTGGAGTAGAGAGAAGATGAAGGGGTGCACGGGTAAAGAATGGAGGGATTTAGGGGCATCTCGACCACCGGTAGCGTCCAAAGGAGCAAATCCGGTGGTTGGATTTGTGCCACGTGGCTCGAGGCTTTGGGCATGTGTATTATTCTGTGTTAACTCCTTATTTATCCTGTTTGATTTTTCTGAAACTTTTCGATTCTCCGTGTATTGCACGTGTAACTCTTGGGCTTCCGAAAAGTTAAAAAGAAAAATTATAAAAATAATTGGAACTGATAGAAATTGTACACATAGGTTATGGCACAGCAATAAAGAGTATTAACCAGTGGGCTATAAGGAGTTTCTTACTTTTATTGAACAAAAATAACTTATAACTCCTATTCAGGCTGAAATACCCTTTCTATACATTTGAATAAGATACATTTGTACAGGCATTTCAGAATCGTTATATTCTACTCTCCTTATAAAAATTTAGTCCTCGAAATTTACATAAAGACTAATTTCCAAAAAGGTGGGGGTATCGTGCACGCATATCGTCTTCTCATTCCCATGTTGATTCTCCTGGCGAATCCCTTCTCCACATCACTCGAACTAAAGTCACCTCCTTGTTCCGTAATGTCTTCACCTTTCGATCCAAGATATCAATTGATTGCTACTCGCAAGTTAGTTCGGTCTGTACAATGAGCTCTGAGTGATCTAATATATGGCTGGGGTTGTTCACTGTTCCCGCCAAAATTTTCGGCCAAGAGCTACTTGTTCCCTTATAAAAAAGGGGGGAGAGTCCTCAAAATTTGGTCTCACGTGTTAAACACGTGGGCGCTCATATGCAAAGCATATGGGCGCTGAAAATAAAACAATTAATGGACAAACAG
Source organism: Agapanthus africanus (assembly GCA_030015575.1). NCBI lineage: Eukaryota > Viridiplantae > Streptophyta > Magnoliopsida > Asparagales > Amaryllidaceae > Agapanthus > Agapanthus africanus. The sequence continues at coordinate 939,767,255 of CM057338.1, read as the reverse complement.
GCCTCACGTGTAAAACACGTGAGCGCTCATATGCAAAGCGTATGAGCGCTGAACATAAACAACTAATGGCCAAACAGAAATCACGTGCTAGACACGTGAGCGCTCATATGTAAAGCATATGGGCGCTGAAAATAAACTAAATAAAATAATTAATGGCCAAATAGGCTCACGTGTACAACACGTGAGCGCTTATATGTAAAGCATATGGGCGCCGAAAATAAACTAAATAAAACAATTAATGGACAAACATGCCTCACGTGTAAAACACGTGAGCGCTCCTATGTAAAGCATATGAGCGCTGAAAATAAACAAGCTAAAACCCACTCTTGGGGTCACGTGTTAAACACGCGAGTTCTTGTGCTACTCACGTGTAAAACATGTGAGCGTCCCAATTTAAAATGCTCCTGTCAAATTCTAGGATTAAATTCTATTTGGGAAATATTTTCCTGATCTTTCTCAAACTATAAAGATCTTCTCTGTTAAACAGAGGACATTTGGATCAAATATCCAATGGTGATCATCTGATAGAATAAAGTTCTATCATAGGAAAATATTTTCCTAATTTTATTAAACCAACAAGATATTCATATGATAAGAATAAAATTCTATGTTAAAGTAATGAGATGTCCATATGATAGAATTAAATTCTATATTAAGAAAATATATTTCTGATCTTGTTAAACTAAAAGATATGATAGAAAAAAATTCTGATCTTATTAAAAAAAACAGGATATTCATAATCTTGCTAAACAAACAAGAAATCTTTTCTGTTAAACAGAGAGCCTTTGGATTAAAAATCCAACGGGGAATAAAATTCACCAATTGATCTAAAAGATCATGGAATCAATCATGATCTCTCAATGAGGGATTTTCTTAATAATTGATTATTTTTCTTCTCATATAAATAGGAGAAATGAGAGGAGAAAAAAAGAAGAAGACAGATACACAGGAGAGAGGGGAAGAAAAATAGAGAAAGAATTTAATTCTAAAAGAAAGGAGGAGACCACCCCATAAGCTTCTAAAAAAAATATATACAGAAGCCTCTCAAAAGCTCCCACAAAACAAAAGAGAATTTAATTCTCAAACCAAGCGTTTAACTCTTCTCAAAGAACTTAGTTCTTCCTCTGGTTGAGGTCTGCAGAAGCAGATCTCCCCACAAGTTGAGAATTTAATTCTCATCGGGGAGATTCTGTTATGCAGACTCAAAACTTAGGGGAAAGAACTAAGTTCGAAGAATTTAATTCTTCCAAAAGGATATAGGAATTTAATTCCTCTGATAAAACTAGGGTTTAATCCTATAAAAGAATTTAATTCTTATCAAAATAATGGATCTGAAATGCTCAAAACTCAGATCAAGATTTCCATGCAAATAAAAGAAATGATCAGCGTTCAACGCTATTACGACAGATCACGTGTTTCCACGCGAGCATCTCTGAGGAACAAAAAAAGAACGACGGACGATCGAGTCATGTGATCCCACGTGACCCCCTAATAGTGCTCAGCACTTATAAAAGGAAAAGGGGAATAAATCAAAGACCGTTCTTATTTTGGGGTGTCTCACGTGCTCCCACATGATCCCCAATAATGCTTAGCACTTAAAAAAGAAGAAGAGAATAAACCCAAAGAAGCAATACCCAATATTTAAGCGCCTCACGTGCCACACGTGAGCGCTCCAAATTTCAGTGTTTAACACTGCTTAAAAGCCTCACGTGGGAGCATGTGAGCGCCAAACAAATATCAGTGTTTAACACTATGAGGGGGCCAACCTTAGCCTAAACTAGCCATTCTCCTGAGGCCAAAAAACCATGAAACATCAATCAACCGAGCCCTCCTATACTCAGGTTTTCCTAAATCGATCTTAGTTCCAAAGATGACTAATGATCTCCTGACACATGGCATCTAAAATGATGTTCGTTCCACCATGATCTCTCCCTTCAATCTGGAGTTCCGTTCAAGGGTACATCTCTCCACACCTCTGATACATGTCGTTGTAATTCCTCAACGTCTTCAGAGAGATAGAGGGTCCTGACAACCAACAGCTCTTTGGTGCACTCCCAAACCCATGAGCACATTCCTATGGACCGCAACGTTCTTAAACTAGTTATGGACCGCAATGTCCTTACACTAGAACAATAGAGCCTAAATACTCTTTTGTTGGGACTGAATGATCCCAAAATCCTGTTGAGTAGATCTTAGTCTAAAATTAGACTAGCGTATTCTCAACAAACATTTAAGTTAATTTTAATCTCAAATGAGATTAACGATCCTTAAATCAACCCAAACCCAAATATAAGAATATACGGATTTAGGCTAATCCACGCCTTATGGGAGACAACACAAATTAGTCTCCGTATACAATCCACGGGCAACCAAAAATAAAACAAATACACATGACACCGAGTTAACATTTGGAGCAGGAGAAAATAGTTATCGCGATGCGGTAATATAATTAACTGCAGGGGCTTGCGCCTGCAGGGAAGAGCGTCCCCATAATCAAAAACCCCTCACAACGAGGGGGAATTTGATGAAGTTTGCTACAATGGCCGCATCCGTCCAAACCTCCGATATACGGTGCCATAAGTCAACTTGGTATCTTCGGAGAGGTGGACGGATAAATCCAAATAGTATCTGCCCCCAAATTCAGGCAAGACGTCTGTCTTCCCAGTTTTCGGCGGTAAACAAATTCTGGCACGCCCAGTGGGACCTTTTCCTCTTTCCACTCTACACTTCGTGTGTCGTATTTTTCCGTGATCAAATAATCGCGGTATATATGTTTGTGGTTGCCCTTGGGTGATGGGATACTGAAGCCACCGTTTCATCTTTATGAAGAACGGCGTTTGCCTCCCACCCTAGTAGCTCGGGCTCTGTCATATCCGGTGGAGTCAAGTATGGGCTACTTGCAGCCCCAAATCTCTGCAATCCGGCTCTTCAAGAAATCAACGGGCTTCTCTTTGGGTCGATACTCCCACCTCCTACCCTCAGTGCCTCAACGTCGATGGAGGAAGCCCAGAGAAAGTCTTTCTTCCACAGGCTGGTTCCCCAAGATGCAGCTTTGCTGACGGAATCAGTCCTCAAACAATCGGCACCTGCTGAAGACCAAGGTCGACTCAGGGGGCAGAATTTTCAAGCTCTCAAAGGAAACATGGGGCAGGCTCAGCAAAATCCCGAGGCTAATCAAATCCCGACCGTAAGAAATGGTCGACGTCGATATCGGCATAATACAAAATGAGCTGGGGGCAGTTCTCTGTATGGCCCTGTTTCAACCCCAGTGGTGAATGTTGTTGTTCTAACCGGGAACAGCTTCAAACTGTTGTGAAGGGTCAGACAAAATTCTCCCATCGCAATATTGAAGGAATCTCCGCATCTTATGGAGATCCCACGAGAGCAGAAACCAATTCGCTCCCTAAAACAACTTTCCTCATCTATATATAAGGTGTGGAAGCAGGTGAAGGTCTCTGTCGTCAACCGCGGCTCTTTCCCTAGACGTCAGGACAAATCCCTTTTCAAATACAAGGGGACTATCCCAAGAAGGGTCCTGATACAACGGTTCCTCCCAAAACTAAAGCGGATTTTCACAAAAAAGAAATGCCTAATAAAGCTCAAGTGCCCGAGGCAAACTCCAAAGGACAAAACTCCAAACACCCCAAGTCTGGAGGCACGGTAGTTCATGCAGTCCATATGGTGAACTCCAAAGATGAAGTTCAAGCATCTATTAGCTATGGACCGCATACTCGGTCCCTGAAAAAGGCTCAACTGCAACGTGAAAAGCTGCAGGAGATACTTGCTCATGCGGCATCGCTCGCTAATCTATCGTCTATGGCAACTCCCGAAGATGCACTTAGAGAAAGAACAGAGCACGAGTTGGATATTGATTTCCTAGATCACGCTCTCAAAAAGAAAGATGAAGAAGCGGCAGAAATGTCCGGAACGATTGTTCAATCGGAATCACAAGCAAATGAACTGCCGGTAGTCGCTCTTAAAGACAAGGGTGACATTTCAAATCCTCTATAAGTCTCATCAACGACCGAAAAGGAAATGATTCCAAAAGCAAAGCTGAATGAATATGTCGCTCAGCAAATCAAAACTCACTATGCCAATGAAGCATCAAATAGGCCAATCAAGACTGGTCGACCGTATCCGGCGTGTTACTATCAAATAAAGTACCCGCCAGAATACATACTTCCGACTCCACATATACAAAGGAACCGAGAATCCTCACCAGCACATCGCATGATTTAAATCCATGTGCGGTAACACTGGAGAGAATGATATACTACTCCTCTGACAGTTCGTCAGCGGTCTAGCGGGTTTCGCCTTCGTATGGTATTTGGAACTCCTAAGTGATTTCGTGAAGAGCTTTAACGAAATGGATATGCTCTTCTGTCAAGGATTCGCTAATAAGAACGAACATACTACCGTGACGGCGCTAGTCAACGAAAGGGTTAGACCGAAAATGACTTGGGTTCAATATGTTACCCGATGGCGAAATCTCTGGTCAAATACAAGCAACGCATCGATGAAGTTGCAGCCATGGGAATGCTCATAGCTACCGTTGACCCAAATTCAAATGTGTCCTCGTATATGGCCCTCTTCATGCCGACGACCTTCTAAGAACTCATGGATAAAATGGCTCGATTGGATCAAATAGGTCAAGACTCTTTCTCATCCAATGATGACGAGTGAAAAGCGGAGGCAAGATGGCATTTGTTGCCTACGCTCAATAATAATAAGCGGCTCTGAAGCAACCTGTCGCCAAAATAGCGACGACGTGGGTACTCGTTCCCTACGAGATATACATATGGGCATATTCCTCACTGGGGGAAGAATCTCTATGTGGAATGGTCCTTTCTTCTCAAAAGACAGGAAGGATATTAAGGGGCCTATAAATAGGTCCTACAATCTAGTGGAATGCCCCGATCAAAAAAATGAAAGGAAAAAAATCGGTACGTCCACAAGCAAAATGGGCACGGATGAAAACCCGAAAGGGCGCCGTGAGTAAAACCAGTAGGACTGCCGAAGAGCTTGTAAAAGCCTGGAAGGGCACAACCTCGTTAAAATAAATACACTTACGAGATCCTCATGACTCATAAAGAGAATCCTCCTGTGAGACCCTCACGGCTCATAGGATTCAAAAGCTTAAGTTACAGAAATCTGGACCTGTTCTTAAGCCGTCATATCCCCCAAATTGCCCTACAGGCGGTCCATTTTGACCCTTGTATACAATCCAGAGGCACGAATAAATATTTCTTTGCCAAGTTCTACAAATGGTAAGAAATGTTCCCATATGGTGAATAACACTTATAGGTCCTCTCAACTTATAAGGAGAAAACACTGTTGGAAGATCCTTATGATTTACAAGAGATGACATCACTTAGGAATCCTCATGATTCTTAAGGAGAAAATACACCAACGAGATCCTCACGACTCGTAGGGAGAAAACCCTTTATGAGACCCTTACGGCTTGTAAAGTCGAAAAGCCTTAGTCAACAGGATCCTAACCCTGCTTATTAAGCTACCTTTGTCCAAATCGACAGGGGCAAATGATGATTCGCTCATGGCAATATCCCAGTTGTAACTATACTGATACCTAAACAGGTGTTAAACTCCAAGTCAACTTCTCCGGCAAGTGCCGTCCCTACAACCATCTAATGAATAAGGGGACCCCGTTCGTCTGGGATCAGAAATGCCAAAGTACACGGGATGAAATCAAGTAATACCTGCAGAATCCACCGGTACTGACCGCTCCGGTCAAGGGAAAGGCTCTCATCTTGTACACAATAGCCCTTGAAGGTTCTTTAGGCGCGCTATGAGCACAAGAGAACTACCAAGGAAAGGAGAGAGCTCTCTACTGTTTGAGTCGAGTTCTCCTGGGGGCAAAAACAACTACTCCCCAATCAAAAAGTATTTCCTGGCATTAATCTTCGCGGTAACGAAGCTCCGACATTACGCCTTGGCACATGAGGTCCATCTCATATCAAAGGTGGATCCTCTTAAATATTTGATGGCAAGAGCCATACTAACTGGAAGGCTTGCCAAATGGACCCTCCTCTTGATGGAATTCTCGATAATCTATCGACCTCTAAAGGCAGTGAAAGGCTAGGCTATCGTCGACTTTCTCGCAGAGCATCCGATACCCGCCGACTCTCCCTTGAACTGTGAGTTGCCGGACGAACACGCGTTTGACGCAATCGACAGGTAGAAAGAAGGGAGTGATACCTGATGGGAACTCTTCTTCAATGGAGGAATCATCTACGAAGAGGCGGAAGCAAAGCACCCCCATAATCAAAGCCGGAATAGGCCTTATCTTTATGACTCCAAAAAGAGGGATAATGCGATTTTCCCTTTCCTTAACAGAGTCAAGAAAAAGCAATGAAGCGGAATATAAAGCTTTGATAGCAGGTCTTGAGATCGCCATTGACATGAGAATCGAGAACCACTTCATATATAGAGACTCCCAGCTGGTCGTTAGCCAAGTAAATGGCGATTGTCAGACGTGTAAGCCAGAGTTGGTAAAATATGGAAAAAGAGTGCAGCAATTACTGACTCAAGTCCCCTCCTACGTCCTGGAAAGCATACCGCGTGCAGAAAATAGCAAGGCAGATGTGTTAGCCAAACTCCCTAAGGAACTAGCTGACGAGAACCTCGATGACGTAAGGATCATTGTGCAAAGCCGCCGGATTCTCGCACCAGCAGAAATATCTCCAGAATCGTCTGAAGAAGAGGAAGCGACCAAACAAGCGGCCTTCCAAATAGAGGACGAAGAAAAGGCTAAGGATTGGAGAGAAGTCTTCATAGACTACTTCAAATCCTATCGAACGCCCGAAAACGCATCATCAAGACATCAGCTCATGAAGTGAGCTCTGTCTTTCGCCTTCGTCAGTGATACTCTATATAAGAGATCATTCGATTGTTTGTGGCTAAGATGTCTGTGACCAGAAGAAGTAAGGAGAGTCGTCCAAGAAACTCATGACAGACTCTACGGTTCTCATCAAGCTGGGCCAAAGATGAAGCTGAAAATCAAAAGGATGTGTTACTATTGGCCCACGATAATTCAGGACTGTCTCGAATACGCGAAAGCAGTGTCACTCATGACAAATTCACAGGGACTTTATCCATCAGCATCCAAATCCGCTACATCTGACATTGGCTAGTTGGTTGTTCGAAATGTGGGGAACCGATATAATCGGGCCCATCGAGCCAGCATCATCCAGGGGACATCGTTTCATATTGGCAACAACCGATTACTTCTCTAAGTGGGCAGAGGCAGTACCATTAAGGGAGGTGAAGACGGAGAACATCCTCCATTTCTTCAGGACACATGTCATCTACCGGTTCGGCACTCCGCGACGGATCATCTCGGATAATGGGCTAGCCTACAGAAGCCATAAGGTCAGCCGCTTCGTGCAACAACATAATATAGACTGGAGATACTGTTCAGTCTATAATCTCCGAGTTAACGGTCTAGCTGAGGCTTTCAACAAGACCTTGACGAAGATCATAAAGAAGACGGTGTCTAGAAACAGAAAGGATTGGCACAAGAGATTGCATGAAGCTTTCTAGGCTTATCGGACCACGTTCAAGACGACCACGAATACAACGCCATTCGTGTTGGTATTCGGAACGGAAGCGGTTCTCCCCTTAGAGATAAAACTACCCTCTTTACGAGTGGTGGTCCGACATGAGCTGACGGATGAAGAAAATGCCCACCTTCGTCTTGAGGAGCTCGATGCCCTCGATGAAACTCGTCTCATGGCGCAACAAAACCTAGAAGCTTAGAAAGCAAGGATGACGCGCTCATACGAAAGACTAATTAGGCCAAGAGCATTCCGCCAAGGCGAACTCGTACTAGTCGTAAAAAGACCTATGATCCCCAACCGTACAAAACGGGGGAAATTCGAGCCAAACTACGAGGGTCCGTATATCATAGACAAGGTCTACCAAGGTAGGGCCTACATGCTCATGGATATGCATGGCGAAAGACCCTTCCGGCCAATAAACGGCTACTTCCTTCAGAAATACTACCCCTGAAAAGTCACAACTCATCGTGTCCGCTCACTATCTTCCTGAGTCAGCACTATGTAAGTAGTATCCGGCAAAACTTCGCCTCGGAGCTATGGATCGGGATGTCCCTAAACTAACAATGGACCGTGATGTCCTTAAACTAAATACTTTGCCTCAAACATGGCGATAGTGGAATTCAAGTCCACAGGTCCCAGCGGCAAAGACTGCAACTTAAATCCCACTGCCTATACAGCTGCCATTGTGGCGAAGTCCCACCGTGATCATAAAAAAAAGGTACGTCCACAAGCGAAATGGGCATGGATGAAAACTCGAAAGGGTGCTGTGAGTAAAAACAGCAGGGCTACCGGCGAGCTTGTGAAAACCCGAAAGGGCGCAATCTTGTTGTAAAAAAAATGGTACGTCCAAAAGCAAAATGGGCACGGATGAAAACCCGAAATGGCTCTGTGAGTAAAAACAGCAGGGCTACCGGCGAGTTTGTGAAAACCCGAAAGGACGCGATCTCGTTAAAATAAAAAACACCTGCAAGGTCCTCTTGATCTTGTGAGGAGAAAACACTTGCATGAGATCCTTACGACTCATAAGGGAGCAACACACTTAGGGATCCCCACGATTCCTAAGGAGAAATTACACTTACGAGATCCTTACGACTTGTAAGGAGAATTCCCCCTGTGAGACCCTCACGGCTCATAGGATTCAAAAGCCTTAAACTACAGGGATCTGAACCTGTTCTTAAGCCATCACACTCTCCAAGTTGCCCTACAAGCGGTTCAATATTGACCTTTGTATACAATCCACGGGCACAAATAAATGTTTCCCCCACCAAGTCCCACCAAAGACGAGGAATGTTCTCATGTGGTGAACGACACTTATAAGTCCTCTCGACTTATAAAGAGAAAACACTCTTGTAAGATCCTTACGACTTATAAGAGAACACACACTTAAGAATTCTCACGATTCCTAAGGAGAAAATACATCTACGAGATCCTCATGACTCATAGGGAGAAACACCTTTATGAGACCCTTACGGCTCGTAAAGTCGAAAAGCCTTAGTCAACAGGATCCTAACCCTGTTTGCTAAGCCACCTTTGTTCAAATCGACAAAAGCAAATGATGATTCGCTCCTGGCAACATTCCAGTGGCAGCGATGCTGATGCCTAAATTAGTATCAAATTCCAAGTTCTTTCAAAGCAAATGATAATTCGCTCCTAGCCATATTCCAGTCGCAGCGATGCTGATGCTAAGATTGGTATCAGATCTTATGTTCCAAACTCGCAATAAAAAGCAGCGAGTAAAAAGAAAAAATAGCCGAAATGATTAGGCACTGCAGAAAAATAGCCAAAATGATTGGGAATTTATGACTTTCGCGATTTAAAAAAGCTGAAATAATAGAGCATTACGGAAAGAAACAAAATATGAAACTTTTGCCCTACAGGTGAGATCACATTGACCCCTTATACAATCCATGGGCACAAACGGAAAGGGAACCATATTACCCCACCGGGCTTCGTCAAAGGAAGCCAGATCTCGATGGCTACAACTATAGCCTAGAAATTAACAACGGTGTTCCTTTTCGTTCCAACCAGAAGCAGATTTGATGTAAGCAAAACGGAGCCACGGCAAAGTCCGCTAGTTCCAAATCTCGACGGTTCACAGACAGCCTAGAGACTACCTCGGAGCCACGGTAAAGTCCCCTAGTTCCAAATATTGACGGTACACAGACAACCTAGAGACTACCTTGGATACATGGCAAAGTCCCTAGTTCCAAGTCTTGACAGCAGCATCCACAGCCTAGAGATCAACAACAGCGTTCTTCCTCCCTCCAGCAGGATACAGACGCGACATCAACAAACGGAGCCATGGTAAAGTCCCCTAGTTCCAAATATCGACGGTTCAAATACAACCCAGAGACAACCTTGATATTCGTCGCAATATTGCAGACATAATGTCAACAAACGAAGCAAAGGAAGATCCCTTGCTTCAGGGTCTTGACGGCAACTCAAATGAGACTTGAAAGACTATCGGAGATCATCCTACTCTATCGCGGAGTGGTCATGACTCATCGGAGCTTCCAAACTGAGCCTAATCTCAAATAAAAAGAGACATGGAATATCCCTAACGTTTTCTCTTTCGACGGTAATATCACCTGGAAGATTACTTGAAGATGTCTTGTTCAGCCCCGGAAGGGATCAGAGACACGACAGTCGCGGGGCTGCTCGAACAGCAAGATTGCATATCGAGGAATATATTTTCCAAAGCGACGGTACGACGGGTAAAAAACCCTAGTACCACAGACCCTAACGGACTTCTATTAGCAGGAGTTAACTGTGACGTTAGGACATCCTTGCGAGAACTTCTCAATTCGTCTCGACTCGTGGGGAAAATAATGTTCCTGTGAGAACTTCTCGAATCGTCTCGACTCGTAGGTAAAAGCCTTAGGCAATGGAGATAAGGACCCGTTTCCTAAGCACTGGGGCCCTACAAGTCAGTCCAAGATGGACTATTGCATATTATCCACGGCCACACTCTCCGAAGTCGAATATCGACAAGGAGGGAAAAAACCACCTACGAGCCCTCTCGACTTGTAAGGGGAAAAAATTCTCTTATGAGATCCTTACGACTCTCAAGAGAAAATGCACTTAGGAGTCCTCATGACTCCTAAGGATAAAATACACCTACGGGATCCTTTAGACTCGTAAGGAGAAAAGACTTTATGAGACCCTCACGGCTCATGAAGTTGAAAAGTCTTAGGCGCCAGATCCAAACCTGTTTCTTAAGCCATCGCTGCTCAACAAGGAGGTCAAGATGGACTATCTGTGGGTCACATTTGCCAAAGCCACATTCGCCAATGAAATAAAGAAGCTACTTACGGGTCCTCACGATTCGTAAGGAAAAATACCCGAGTGAGAACCTTATGACTCACGGAGGCGACGAATACTTAGAAATCCTCACGATTTTTAGGGAGAAAATACACCTATGAGATCCTCACGACTCCCAGGGAAATAATGTCTGTTCCCACCAAAAATTTCTGCGCAAAAGAGTCCAAGGTATCAAATGACAGCGATACACTTAAGGAAATACGAACCAGTATCTTCCGGGCTGTTTTTTGACAAACTCCCGAATGAGAAATGGATAAATTCTATTTGTATCGAAAGCGTCTCGATAAAACCTTCGATTTGATATATTATGGGCCTCATAATTCATCCGGGATCAAAAGTTATGAGCAAATGTCTATGCACATGTGATTTAAGGAAGAAGATGCGAACCAGTATTTTCCGAGCTGTATTTTGACAAACCCCGGAACGAAAAACAGCTAATTTCTGATGATATTGAAAGCATCTCGAAAAGACCTTCGATTTGATATATTATGGGCCTCATAATTCATCCGAGATCAAAAGTTATGAGCAAATGTGTTATACACGTGTAATCTAAAGTAATGCTCTACTACTTGGGGAATGCATTTTTTAGTCCCACATCGGGAAAAGGAGAGCTGGCTTCTCTACCACTCCCATATAAATAAGAGGGGATACCTCTTAGAAAGGGTAGAGTAAAAATCCTCAAAGGATTCAATACTCAAAGGAGCTTAGTTCTCCAAGATAGGAGCATGCTCCTCCATAATGCGCATATGCGCAAGCGCCATGTGCGCTACGTGCAACGCACGTGTGCCTGCCATGCGGCACTACGTGCAACGCACGTGCGCACCATATGAGAATATTTAATAATATTAAAAGGAGCTTGTTCTCCATATATAGAAGCTTTGCTTCTCCTCATAATGCGCCACGTGCAACGCACGTATGCCCGCCATGCGGCACCACGTGCAACGCACGTGCGCACAACAGATAGTGCCTTGCACTTGCTATGAACCTCTGGTTCTCAGATAAATAAATAAATAAAAATAGTGCCTTGCACTTGCTATAAATAAATAAATAAAAATAGTGCCTTGCACTTGCTATAAATAAATAAATAAAAATAGTGCCTTGCACTTGCTATGAACCTCTGGTTCTCTGAGACAGAAAGAAAGAAAAGATTTTCTTTTCTCTTCTTTGATCTAAATTTAGATCATTAAAAAGTGCTCTGCACTCATTTTCTTGAATCCAAAAGATTCTTGGTGCTTTGCACTATTTGAAGGGTCAGGCCCAAATCAAAATGACCTGACAGGCCAAAATAAATTGCAAGGCAATAAATGGGCAGAGCCCAAATAAATAGATGCTTTGCATCCTTTATATAAGGGCAGAGCCCAAATAAAATTGATACCTTGCATCATTCCTAAAAGGGTAGAGCCCAAAACAAATTGATACTCTGCATCCTTTCCGGGCAAGGCCCAAATAAAAAAAAAAAAAAAAGAAATGCAATGAAAAAGCAAATAAAATGTTGAACATTTCAACTGGACTTAGCCCAATTTTGGCCATAAGTCTTTAAATTAAATTGACTGAGCAAAATGGCTCTCCTAAATCAATCTACATCCGGTTCGAGGGTACATCTCCGAACTCCTTTGACATCCGTCGTTGTAATTCCTCAACGACGTCAAAGAGGTGACGGGTCCCAACGACCACACATCGATATGGACTGCGGGGTCCTTAAACTCGTGGACCGAGACGTCCTTAAACTAATATCGGACCGAGACGTCCTTAAACTAATATTGGACCGAGACGTCCTTAAACTAATGATGGACCACTACGTCCCCAAACTGGCATCGGACCGAAATGTCCCTAAACTAATGATAGACCACCACGTCCCTAAACTGGCGATGGACCGAAATGTCCTTAAACTAATAATGGACCACTACGTCCCTAAACTGGCATCGGACCGAAACGTCCCTAAACTAATAATGGACCACTACGTCTTTAAACTGGTATCGGACCGAGACGTCCCTAAACTAATAATGGACCACTACGTCCTTAAACTGGAACAATAGAGCCAATTGCTCTTTTGCCGGATCTAAACGATCCCGTTTAAGTTGATCTTAGCCCCAAACACGGCTAACGTATCCTTAAACACTTAAATGGACTATAATACCCTCAATCAGCTTTGGTTCAAGGGTACATCTCTGAGCTCCTCTGACACCTATCGTTGTAATCCTTCAACGATGTTAGAGAGGTGATGAGTCCCGATGGCCATAAATTAAATGAATCACCACGTCAGGTTGATCTTAGTCCAAAACAGGACTAACGTATCCTTGACGAATGTTTAAGTTGATCTTAGTCGCAACGCGACTAATGTATCCTTAAACTAAAAACACCAAACCCAAATCTAAGTAAATACGGATTTGGACTAATCCACGTCCTACGGGCGACGGTATTACTCAGTCTCCGTATACAATCCACGGGCAACCACAAACAAAACAAACACCCACGACACGAAGTGAAATTCTGGAGAAGGAGAAAGTTGTTACCGCGATGCGGTAGCGTAATTAACTGCAGGGGCTTGCGCCTGCAGGGAAGAGCGTCCCCACAATCAAAAACCCCTCAAGCGAGGGGGAATCTGACAAAGTCTGCTACATCGGCCGCATCCGTCTAAACCTCCGATACACGGTGCCATAAATCAACTTGGCATCTTCGGAGAGGTAGACGGATAAAACCAATTAGCATCTGCCCCGAACCTCAGGCGAGACGCCATGTCTCGGCCGCCGTTCGGAGGGGAACAGATTCTGGCACGCCCGGTGGGACCTCTTCATCTTTCCACTCCACACTTCGTGTGTCGTGTTCGCGAACAAATCGCGGTTTGCTGTGGTTGCTTGTGGATTCAAAGTACTTAGATTTAGTGTCTTTCTCCATGCAGAAAACAGATGATCGATGGCTTCAAACTGCACCGCCTGCAGCTGCAACTCTCGCTCGGTCCTTGCTGGAGGAGTGACTTATGGGCCCCAAGCGGCCTCCCTTTTCAAGATTCCAGTGGAGCAGGAAACTCAGGACACCACTGGATTATTCTTCGGGACCATGCTCCCACCGTTGAGCTTCAATGCCACAATGACGTTGAAAGAAGCCCCAAAGAAGTCGGTCTTTGATCGGCTTACCACTGCCGCGACCCCTCTCAACGGGTTGCCCAGCTTCAATACCTCAGTTTTCAACAGACTGGGCCAGAACGTCTGCAAACCCGCGATACCCAAAGCTGCCATCCCAAAGCGGATAGCTATCCCAGCTCAAGCGGACGAAATCATTGGAAAGGCTCCTCCTTCCAAGAAGTCAGTTTTTACAAGGCTGGCCATTCCGGTTGCTGCTCCAGGCGAGGTCCTCAAAACTGCTTCCCCTGCTCAGAGGGGGCATGAAGAAGCTCATCCAACAACGGAGGTGATCTCATCCGCACGACATGCTCGACGTCGTCACTGGCACCGAATAAGAAAGGCTGGGGGCATCTCTCCGTCTGGACTTACTCCACCAGCTCTAACGGTGGGGATTGATGCTGCTGTTCCAACCGGGAACAGTTTTGAATTGCTAAACAAGGTGTGCAGAAACTCTCCTACTGCGATGTTGAAACGAACTCCTTCACCTGTGGAGAATACTCCAGAGAAGAAGCTAGAGCAGCCCCCTCAGCGGCTGTCCTCTAAAATTTACAAAGTCTGGCGACAGGTCCAAGATTCGGTGATCGATCAAGACTGCCTCCGACGACAGAAAAAGATGAAGGTTCGGCAGGGGAAGGATTACTCCGTCAAACCACAAAAAGCAAAAGCTACGTGGGTGCCCACTACAACGGCTCCCTTAACTCCAATCACTCAAAAAAGGAGGCCGCAAAAAGCCCCTGTGTCTTCGGTAAATCGCAAAGACACCGAACACAAACGCCCCAAGTCTGGGGGCATGGTGGTGCACACTGTTTATATGGCTTCTGGAAAGGAGGAAAGCCACACTTCTACGGGCCACCGACCGCTCACCCGATCCGTGACAAAAGCCCAGGAGCAACAACAAAAGCTTCAGGAAATAATGACTGCAATGGCTGCACTCACTGGGCCAAAAGAAAGCTCTGAAACATCCTCGGATGAGCGTCAAGAACAAGAAACTGACGCTGAGTTTTTTCGCCGGATATTAGAAAAAAAGGATAAAGAGGCTGCGGAACAAGCAGCCAGCATAAGGAAAATGGCCCTCCTCCTCCAAGATATGGTAGGGATGATGTCACAGCCGGACCCTCCAGCTGAAGACCCTCCAATCATTGTTAAAGATGACGGAGGGGAGACATCTAATCCTCCGCCATCTATTTCAGCAGCCAAAGATGAAACCATTTCCAAGACTGCTCTAGACGATTATATAGCTCAGCAGATCCGGGTTCATCAGGCGAATGAAGCGGCTGGGCAAATTGTTAGAACCGGACGACCGTATCCGGGCTGGTATGACCAAATCAGTTACCCGCCAGGATATACGATCCCTAAATTCCACATATATAAAGGGATAGGGAATCCGCATCAGCATGTCGCTCAATTCAGGGCCTTATGAGGCAATACTGGAGGCGATGACAAATTGTTGCTACGTCAATTCGTCGGCAGCTTAGCAGAAACGGCCTTTGAATGGTACTCGGAGCTTCCCAACGACTCTGTCAAAACATTTGCAGAGATGGAGCTGCTGTTTACACAAAGATTCGCGAGTGCTAGTGGACGCACCCCGATGACAGCACTGATCAATGCCAGGATAAGGCCCGGCGAAACGTGGGTCCAATACGCAACACGATGGCGAAACGTATGGTCGAAATGCGAACAACGCATAGAAGAGGCACCTGCGGTAGGCATGTTTGTGGGCACTCTCGATCCGCAGGCGACCATCTCACAATTCATGATGTTCTTCAGGCCGACCACCTTCCAGGCCTTGATTGACAAATTTGCCCAAATGGACCAGATGGGCCATAGACCGTCTCCTCCAAAATCAGATTCCCGAGATGAGAAAGGAAAAGGGAAAGCGATCGTCGTCGCCAATGCTCAACAACAGTCGAGCAACTCAAAGCCGGTCGTTCGCCAAAGCAACGCGCGTCCACGCCCATCCCTCGAAGAGAGGCTAGGACGTTCTTACTCGTTTCCTCAGAATAAAACGAGAAGACTGTTTGAGCTGGCAGTGCGTAACAGACTCATCAATCTGCCGAGTCCAAAGCGTCTGTCGCAGCCAGGCGATCTTAATAATCCCAATTATTGCCCTTACCACCAAACGGTAAGTCACCCGATTGAGGATTGTTTCTTCTTTAAGGGATGGATCGAGGATCAATACTTACAAGGCAAGTTCGCTTTGTCTGAAAGCTGGAAGGTGAACCCACCACAGCCGCATACTCCAAAGAAGACAAACACGCCGGGGGCAACTTGTCATGTGATCTCTCACTCATTGGCAGATAATAAAGAGGCTCCTTGCGCCGAGAAAACGAGGGCGGACCCTGAAACAGAAATTCCGCAGCCGTCAGACGAGTTGATCGATGCCTTCCTAAATGAAATTCGTCTGAAAGCAAAAGCCAATCAAGAGCATGAAATGGCCATACTGGAAAGAACCAAGGTATTCCCGTCAAATCAAAAGCTACACACTGCGGGTAAAAACAAATTCAAGACGAGGAAACGGTTCGCCAAAGCTCTATCAGTAGGAATGAAGCTACCGCCCTCTGAAGAAAATTCTTTCTCTGAGGTAGAGATGCACCCTAACTTCTGTTTATATCATCAGAAGATCATACATTCTACCGAAGACTGCGAATCCTTTAACTGTTGGTGGCAAGGGTATGTCGCTCAAAAGCGACACTTCGACAGGACAAAGTGTGAAGCTTGTGGACATCGGAAAAATGCGATATATGAGCGCAAAAGAGCCACCGCCGACTGTCATATAGCCGACTTCAAGGGATCACAAATTATCACCTTTGGAAGCGACTCTGACGAAGAAGCTACCACCAACTCTTCCATCGGGGAATCTATTTCAAAAATAAAGGAATTGAGAATCTGCGAGAACGTTCAGCCGTGCAATCGCATGCTACTCGGAAAAAATCTCGGCCCCGTAAACAAAGGATCGAACAAAAAGGATAAAGGAAAAAGAAAAACGGCCCTCGTCGCCAGCACTCACCAACAATCAGGTGACCCTAGACCGGTTGCTTGCCAAAGCAACAAGCGGAAATCCCTCTAGGAAAAGTTGAAACGTCCTTACTCGTTTCCGCAAGATAAAACAAGGGGACTGTTCGAGCTGGCAGTGTGCGACAGACTCATCAATCTGCCGAATCCAAAACGTCCATTGCGGCCAGGTGATATTAATAATCCTAATTATTGCCCTTACCACCAAACGGTAGGTCATCTGATCGAGGATTGCTACGTCTTCAAGAACTGGGTTGAAGACCAATACCAACAGGGCAAGTTCGCGTTGTCCGAAATTTGGAAGGTGAACCCGCAACAACCGCATGCTCCGAAAAATATGGACACGCCGGGGGCATCATGCTCATTCATAGAGAAAGCCTAATGGACCACTACGTCCTAAAACTGGATAATGGACCGAAACGTCCTTAAACTAACAACGGACCGAAACGTCCTTAAACTAACGGCGGACCGCAATGTCCTAAAACTTGCAAATGACCGAAACGTCGTTAAACTACTCCCAACCCGCAGCATCTTCAGGCTGACGTGGTAAGTAAAAAAAAAAAAAAAACAGTACGTCCACAAGCAAAATGGGCACGGATGAAAAACCCGAAAGGGCTCCGTGAGTAAAAACAGCAGGGCTACCGGCGAGTGTTCGTGAAAACTCGAAAGGGCGCGATCTCGTAAAAAAAAAAAATAATAATAATAAATAAATAAGAATAAAAAAATAAAAATACAAAGAATAAAAAAAAAACGGTATGTCCATAAGCAAAATGGGCACGGATGAAAACCCGAAAGGGCTCCGTGAGTAAAAACAGCAGGGCTACTGGCGAGTGTTTGTGAAAACCTGAAAGGGCGCAACCTCGTTAAGAAACACTTATAGGGTCCTCTCGACCCTGTAAGGAGAAACCACCTGCGTGAGATCCTTACGACTCACAAAGGAACAACACACTTAGGGATCCCCACGATTCCGAAGGAGAAGATACACTTGCGAGATCCTCACGACTCGTAAGGAGAACTCTCTTATGGGACCCTCACGGCTCGTAAGATTTGAAAGCCTTAAGTTACAGAGGCCTAAACCTGTGCTTAAGCAACCCCCACAACTTTCGACATTGCCCTACAAGTGGTCCTATATTGACCCTTGTATACAATCCACGGGCGCGAATAAACATTTCCCTAACTAAGTCCCATCTGAGACTAGGGATGTGTTTGCATGGAAAACAACCCTTGTAAATCCTCTCGACTTACAAGGAGAAAACCCTCCTGTAGAATCCTTACGACTTACAAAGGAACAATACACTTAGGAACCCTCACGATTCCTAAGGAGAAAATACACCTATAAGATCCTCACGACTTGTAGGGAGAAATAGCTTTGTGAGACCCTTACGGCTCATAAAGTCAAAAGCCTTAGTCGACAGGACCTTAACCCTGGTCGCTAAGCCACCTTCGTTCTACATCGACAGAGGCAAATGATGATTCGCTCCTGGCAATATCCCAGTGGTAGCGATGCTGATGCCTAAACCGGTATGAAATTCCAAGTCCTTTCAAGGCAAATGATGATTCTTTCCTGGAAATATTTCGGTCGCAGCGATGCTGATGCCAAGATCGGTATCAGATCCCAAATCCCCTACTCGCAAAAAAAAAAAAATGCATACGAAATAGCCGAAATGATGGGGCAACTTGCAAACAAAATCAGCAAGTAAAAATGTATGCATGCAAAATAGCCGAAATGATTGGGAAACTCGCAATAAAAAACAGCGAGTAAAAATAAAATAAATAGCCAAAATGATTAGGCAACTCGCAATAAAAAGCAGCGAGTAAAAAGAAAAAATAGCCGAAATGATTGGGCACCGCGAAAAATAGCCGAAATGATTGGGCAATCGCGACCTTCGCGATATAAAAGCTGAAATGATAGAGTATCGCGCAAAGAATAAAAAAAAATGAAAGAATGAAACTTTTTGCCCTACAGGTGAAATCGCATCGATCCCTGTATACAGTTCAGGGGCACAGATAAAAAGGGAACCATACCTTCCCGACAGGCTCCACCAGAAAGCGAAGCCAAATCTCGACGGTTTATAGATAACCTAGAGACCATCTTGACATTTGTCGCAATATTACAGACACGATGTCAACAAATGAAGCAAAAGAAGGTCCCTAACTTCAGGGTCTCGACGTCAATATCGACAACTTAAAGATCACCAACGGCGTTTCTCCTCACTCCAACTAGATGCAGACATGACGTCAACAACTGACCTCAGAATCGCAACGAAACGGAACCATGACAAAGTCCCTAGTTCCAAATCTCAATGGCCACGTCTAAAGCCTGGAGACCAACAACGGTGTGCCTCCTCATTCCAACAGGACACAGATGTTACACCATCAAGCGGAGTGATGGCAGAATCCCAGCTTCACCTCAGCATTCGTCTCGATACAGTAGACGCAATGTCAACAACAGCGTTCCTCCGCAGTCCAGCTGGAGGCAGATGCAACGTCAACAAAAGACCTCACGGTCGAAACAAAGCGGAGTAACGGCAAAATCCCAACTCCACCTTAGCATTCGTCTCGTTACAACAGACGCAATGTCAACAACGGCGTTCCTTCGCAGCCCAGCGGGGTGTACATGCAAAGTTAACAAAAGACCCCATGGTCGAAACAAAGCGGAGTGATGGCAAAATCCCAGCTCCACCTCAGCATTCGTCTCAATATACCAGACGCAGTGTAAGCAAACGAAGCGAAGGCCACATTCCTAGCTTCAACGTCTTTACGGTAACTCACATAAAACCGGAAAGACAATCGGAGACCATCTCACATAAAGTGGTCACCTCCTTGACGTTCGTCTCGATACAGTAGACGAAATGTCAACCCCAGCGTTCTTCCTCCAACAGGATTTGGACACACCAAAGCAAACGAAGCGAAGGCCACATTCCTAACTTCGACGTCTTAACGGTAACTCACATAAAACTGGAAAGACAATCGGAGACCATCTCACATGAAGTGGTCACCTCCATGACGTTCGTCTCGATACAGTGGACGAAATGTCAACCTCAGCGTTCTTCCTCCAGCAGGGATTCAGACATGACAAAGCAAATGAAGCGAAGGCCACATTCCTAGTTTCAATGTCTTTACGGTAACTCACATAAAACCGGAAAGACAATCGGAGATCATCTCGCATCAGCACAGAGTGGTCACCACCTTGATGTTCGTCTCGACACAGCAGGCGCAACGTCATCAAACGAATGTAGCCACGGCAAAATCCCTAGTTCCAAACCTCGGCGGTTCACCGGCAACCTAGAGACAACCTCGACGTCCGTCTCGATACAGCAGACGAGATGTCACCCCAACGTTCGTCTCGACACAGCAGACGCAACGTCATCAAACAAATGGAGCCACGGCAAAATCCCTAGTTCCAAACCTCGGCGGTTCACCAGTAACCTAGAGACAACCACGACATTCGTCTCGATACAGAGGACGCAATGCCAGCAAACGAAGCGAAGGCTAAATTCCTAGTTTCAGGGTCTTAACGGCAAGTCATATAAAACCGGAAAGACAATCGGAGATCATTTCGCACCAGTATGGAGTGGTCACCACTTCGACGTCCGTCTCGATACAGCAGACGAGATGTCACCCCAACGTTCGTCTCGACACAGCAGACGTAACGTCATCAAACAAACGGAGCCACGGCAAAATCCCTAGTTCCCACCGCGACATTCGTCTCGATACAGAGGACGCAATGCCAGCAAACGAAGCGAAGGCTAAATTCCTAGCTTCAGGGTCTTAACGGCAAGTCATATAAAACCGGAAAGACAATCGGAGATCATCTCGCACCAGTGTGGAGTGGTCACCACTTCGACGTCCGTCTCGATACAGCAGACGAGATGTCACCCCAACGTTCGTTTCGACACAGCAGACGTAACGTCATCAAACAAACGGAGCCATGGCAAAATCCCTAGTTCCCACCGCAACATTCGTCTCGATACAGCAGACGCAATGCCAGCAAACGAAGCAAAGGCCAAATTCCTAGCTTCAGGGTCTTAACGGCAACTCATATAAAGCCCGAAAGACTATCGGAGATCATCCCCACACCAGCGCGGAGTGGTTATGACTCATCGGGGCTCTCCAAAATGAGCCTAACCTCAAGTAAAAAGCGGCATGGCAAATTCCTAGCGCTTGCTCTTCTGACGGTCAAACTGCCAAGGAGGATTGCTTGAAGACGTCTTGTCCAGCCCCCGAAGGGATCAGAGACACGGCAGTCGCGGGGCTACTCGAACAGCACGATTGCCTATCGAGGACTATATCAGCTTATGCGACGGTACGATGGCCAAAACCCTAAGTACCACCAACCTTAACGGGCTTCTGTCGTAAAGAGCAGAGGTTAAATGCGACGTTAAGATGTTCTTGCGAGATCTGCTCGATCCGTTTCGACTCGTGAGGAAATTGATGTCTTTGCGAGATTTTCTCGATGCGTCTCGACTCGTGAGATAAAGCCTTAGGCAGTAGGGATTAAAAAACCTGTTTCCTAAGCACTGGGACCCTGCAAGTCGGCCCAAAACGGTCTCTTGCATACTATCCACGGGTCACATTCTCCAAAGTCGAATCTCGATAAGGAGGGAAACAACCGCTTACGGGCCCTCTCGACTCGTAAGAGGGAAAACTCTCTTATAGGATCCTTACGACTTATAAGAGAAAACACACTTAGGAATCCTCACGATTCCTAAGGAGAAAATACACCTACGAGATCCTCACGACTCGTAGGGAGAAAAGTCTTTATGAGACCCTCACGGCTCGTAAAGTTGAAAAGCCTTAGGTGGCAGATCCTACCCCTGTCTCCTAAGCCATCACTGCCCTGCAAAGAAGTCAAGATGGGCCGACCATCTATGGGCCACACTTGCCAAAGCTACATGCCACTGAAATGGAGAACTTACTCATAAGCGTATGAACTACTCCACGCCAGAGTGAGACAAAAAAAGAAATAGAAGGATGCGGCTCATGGAGTTAAGGGTTGGAACTATATCCCTAAAGAGTTGAGATTTGAGTCAAAGATAAATGACGACGCTTGTGTCCGCTCGTTATCTTCTCAGATCAAAATTCTGAAAGTGATACATCAACCCAAAACTGGCCATACGCCATGCATAACTCTGCATAACTCTGCACTACTTCACCCACGTACATACTTACGTGGGCAAAGTAGTGGGGGGCATTTGTTCCCACCAAAAATTTCTGCGCAAAAGAGTCCAAGGTATCAAATGGCAGCGATACGCTTAAGGAAATACGAACCAGTATCTTCCGGGCTGTTTTTTGACAAACTCCCGAATGAGAAATGGATAAATTCTATTTGTATCGAAAGCGTCTCGATAAAACCTTCGATTTGATATATTATGGGCCTCATAATTCATCCGGGATCAAAAGTTATGAGCAAATGTCTATGCACATGTGATTTAAGGAAGAAGATGCGAACCAGTATTTTCCGAGCTGTATTTTGACAAACCCCGGAACGAAAAACAGCTAAATTCTGATGATATTAAAAGCATCTCGAAAAGACCTTCGATTTGATATATTATGGGCCTCATAATTCATCCGAGATCAAAAGTTATGAGCAAATGTGTTATACACGTGTAATCTAAAGTAATGCTCTACTACATGGGGAATGCATTTTTTAGTCCCACATCGGGAAAAGGAGAGCTGGCTTCTCTACCACTCCCATATAAATAAGAGGGGATACCTCTTAGAAAGGGTAGAGTAAAAATCCTCAAAGGATTCAATACTCAAATGAGCTTAGTTCTCTAAGATAGGAGCATGCTCCTCCATAATGCGCATATGCGCAAGCGCCATGTGCGCTACGTGCAACGCACGTGTGCCTGCCATGCGGCACTACGTGCAACGCACGTGCGCACCACATGAGAATATTTAATAATATTAAAAGGAGCTTGTTCTCCATATATAGAAGCTTTGCTTCTCCTCATAATGCGCATGTGCGCCACGTGCAACGCACGTATGCCCGCCATGCGGCACCACGTGCAACGCACGTGCGCACAACAGATAGTGCCTTGCACTTGCTATGAACCTCTGGTTCTCAGATAAATAAATAAATAAAAATAGTGCCTTGCACTTGCTATAAATAAATAAATAAAAATAGTGTCTTGCACTTGCTATAAATAAATAAATAAAAATAGTGCCTTGCACTTGCTATGAACCTCTGGTTCTCTGAGATAGAAAGAAAGAAAAGATTTTCTTTTCTCTTCTTTGATCTAAATTTAGATCATTAAAAAGTGCTCTGCACTCATTTTCTTGAATCCAAAAGATTCTTGGTGCTTTGCACTATTTGAAGGGTCAGGCCCAAATCAAAATGACCTGATAGGCCAAAATAAATTGCAAGGCAATAAATGGGCAGAGCCCAAATAAATTGATGCTTTGCATCCTTTATATAAGGGCAGAGCCCAAATAAAATTGATACCTTGCATCATCCTAAAAGGGTAGAGCCCAAAACAAATTGATACTCTGCATCCTTTCCGGGCAAGGCCCAAATAAAAATAAAAAAAAAAGAAATGCAATGCAAAAGCAAATAAAATGTTGAACATTTCAACTGGACTTAGCCCAATTTTGGCCATAAGTCCTTAAATTAAATTGACTGAGCAAAATGGCTCTCCTAAATCAATCTACATCCGGTTCGAGGGTATATCTCCGAACTCCTTTGACATCCGTCGTTGTAATTCCTCAACGACGTCAAAGAGGTGACGGGTCCCAACGACCACACATCGATATGGACTGCGGGGTCCTTAAACTCGTGGACCGAGACGTCCTTAAACTAATATCGGACCGAGACGTCCTTAAACTAATATTGGACCGAGACGTCCTTAAACTAATGATGGACCACTACGTCCCCAAACTGGCATCGGACCGAAATGTCCCTAAACTAATGATGGACCACCACGTCCCTAAACTGGCGATGGACCGAAATGTCCTTAAACTAATAATGGACCACTACGTCCCTAAACTGGCATCGGACCGAAACGTCCCTAAACTAATAATGGACCACTACGTCTTTAAACTGGTATCGGACCGAGACGTCCGTAAACTAATAATGGACCACTACGTCCCTAAACTGGAACAATAGAGCCAATTGCTCTTTTTCCGGATCTAAACGATCCCGTTTAAGTTGATCTTAGCCCCAAACACGGCTAACGTATCCTTAAACACTTAAATGGACTATAAAACCCTCAATCAGCTTTGGTTCAAGGGTACATCTCTGAGCTCCTCTGACACCTATCGTTGTAATCCTTCAACGATGTTAGAGAGGTGATGAGTCCCGATGGCCATAAATTAAATGAATCACCACGTCAGGTTGATCTTAGTCCAAAACAGGACTAACGTATCCTTGACGAATGTTTAAGTTGATCTTAGTCGCAACGCGACTAATGTATCCTTAAACTAAAAACACCAAACCCAAATCTAAGTAAATACGGATTTGGACTAATCCACGTCCTACGGGCGACGGTATTACTCAGTCTCCGTATACAATCCACGGGCAACCACAAACAAAACAAACACCCACGACACGAAGTGAAATTCTGGAGAAGGAGAAAGTTGTTACCGCGATGCGGTAGCGTAATTAACTGCAGGGGCTTGCGCCTGCAGGGAAGAGCGTCCCCACAATCAAAAACCCCTCAAGCGAGGGGGAATCTGACAAAGTCTGCTATATCGGCCGCATCCGTCTAAACCTCCGATACACGGTGCCATAAATCAACTTGGCATCTTCGGAGAGGTAGACGGATAAAACCAATTAGCATCTGCCCCGAACCTCAGGCGAGACGCCATGTCTCGGCCGCCGTTCGGAGGGGAACAATGTCCTTACGAGAAATTCTCGACTCGTAAGGAAAATAATGTCCTTACGAGAACTTCTCGACTCGTCTCGACTCGCAGGGAAAATAATGTCCATACGAGAACTTCTCTACTCGTAAGGAAAATAATGTCTTTACGAGAACTTCTCGACTCGTGTCGACTCGTAAGGAAAATAATGTCCTTACGAGAACTTCTCGACTCGTCTCGACTCGCAGGGAAAATAATATCCTTACGAGAACATCTCGACTCGTTTCGACTCGTAAGGAAAATAATGTCCTTAGGAGAACTTCTCGATTCGTCTCAACTCGTAGGGAAAACAATGTTCCTGTAAAAACCTTTTGACTCTTAGGGAGGAAAAAATCTTCTTGAGACCCTTACAGCCCATGAAGATGAAAAGAAAAACGTCTTAGGCTACAAGGACCCTAAACCTATCTCCTAAGCCATCAATTCTATGGTCACGTATTTCTTTGCACCACTTCACCCACGTACATACTTACGTGGGCAAAGTAGTAGGGGGCATTTGTTCCCGCCAAAATTTTTGGCTAAGAGCTACTTGTTCCTTTATAAAAAATGGGGGAGAGTCCTCAAAATTTAGCCTCACGTGTTAAACACGTGGACGCTCATATGCAAAGCATATGGGCGCTGAAAATAAAACAATTAATGGCCAAACATGCCTCACATGTAAAACACGTAAGCGCTCACATGCAAAGCGTATGAGTGCTGAACATAAATAACTAATGGACAAACAGGCCTCACGTGCTAGACACGTGAGTGCTCATATGTAAAGTATATGAGCGCTGAAAATAAACTAAATAAAACAATTAATGGCCAAACAGGCTCACGTGTAAAATATGTGAGCGCTCATATGTAAAGCATATGGGCGTTGAAAATAAACTAAATAAAACAATTAATGGCCAAACAGGCCTCACGTGTAAAACACGTGAGCGCTCATATATAAAGCATATGAGCGCTGAAAATAAACAGGCTAAAACCCACATTAGGGGTCACGTGTTAAACACGTGAGTTCACTTGCTACTCACGTGCAAAGCAAGTGAGCACCCCAATTTAAAATGCTCCTGTCAAATTCTAGAATTAAATTCTATTTGGGAAATATTTTCCTGATCTTCTTCAAAGTAGAAAGATCTTTTCTGTTAAATAGAGTACCTTTGGATCAAAAATCCAACGGTGATCATCTGGTAGAATAAAGTTCTATCATAGGAAAATATTTTGCTAATCTTATTAAACTAACAAGATATTCATATGATAAGAATAAAATTATATATTAAACTAATGAGATATTCATATGATAGAATTAAATTCTATATTAAGAAAATATATTTCTGATCTTGTTAAACTAAAAGATATGATAGAATAAAATTCTGATCTTTTTAAAACTAACAATATATTCATAATCTTGCTAAACAAATAAGAAATCTTCTCTGTTAAACAGAGAGCCTTTGGATTAAAAATTCAACGGTGAATAAAATTCACCGATTGATTTAAAAGATCATGGAATCAATTATGATCTCTCAATGAGGGATTTTCTTAACAAATTGATTCTTTTTCTTCTCATATAAATAGGAGCAAAGAGAGTAGAAAAAAAAATAAGAAGACAGATACACAGGGGAGAGGGGAATAAAAATAGAGAGAGAATTTAATTCTAAAAAAAAGGAGGAGACCACCCCATAAGCTTCTAAAAAATATATATATACAGAAGACTCCTAAAAGCTCCCACAAAACAAAAGATAATTTAATTCTCAAACCAAGAGTTTAACTCTTCTCAAGAAATTTAGTTCTTTCTCTGGTTGAGGTCTGCAGAAGCAGATCTCCCCACAAGTTGAGAATTTAATTCTCATCGGAGAGATTATGTTATGCTGACTTAATACTTAGGGAAAAGAACTAAGTTCGAAGAATTTAATTCTTCCAAAAGGATATAGGAATTTAATTCCTCTGATAAAACTAGGGTTTAACCATATAAAAGAATTTAATTCTTATCAAAATAAGGGATCTGAAATACTCAAAACTCAGATCAAGATTTCCATGCACATAAAAGAAATGATCAGCGTTCAACGCTATTACGACAGATCACGTGTTCCCATGTGAGCATCTCTGAGGAACAAAAAAGGAACGACGGACGATCGAGTAATGTGATCCCACATGACACCCCTAATAGTGCTCAGCACTTATAAAAAGAAAAAGGGAATAAATCAAAGACCGTTCTCATTTTGGGGTGCTTCACGTGCTCCCATGTGACCCCCAATAGTGCTTAGCACTTATAAAAGAAGAAGGGAATAAACCTAAAGAAGCAATCCCAATCTTTAGGCGCCTCACGTGCCACACATGAGCGCTCCAAATTTCAATGTTTAACACTGCTTAAGAGCCTCACGTAGGAGCACATGAGCGCCAAACAAATATCAGTGTTTAACACTATGAGGGGGCCAATCTTAGCCTAAATTAGCCAAGTCTCTTGAGGCCAAAAAATCTTTTAACTATCAATCAACCGAGCCCTCCTATACTCAGGTCTCCCCAAATCGATCTTAGTTTTAAAGATGACTATTGATCTCCTGACACATGGCATCTAAAATGATGTTTGTTCCACCATGATTTCTCCTTTCAATCTGGAGTTCGGTTCAAAGGTGCATCTTTCCACACCTCTGATACATGTCGTTGTAATTCCTCAACGTCTTCAGAGAGATGGAGGGTCCTGACAACCAACAGCTCTTTGATGCACTCCCAAACCCATGAGCACATTCCTACGGACCGCAACGTCCTTAAACTAGATATGGACCGCAACGTCCTTAAACTAGAACAATAGTGCCCAAATGCTCTTTTGTTGGGTCTGAATGATCCCAAAATCCTGTTCAGTAGATCTTATTCTAAAATTAGACTAACGTATCCTCAACAAACATTTAAGTTGATCTTAATCTCAAACGAGATTAACGATCCTTAAATCAATTGTAACGTTTTAGAAATCATTATGCGAAGTTTTCCGTTTTAGGGTAAAATAGTCGGTATTTTCTGTTTTAACCCGACTGTGATCAAACTTCCGTATAAACTTGCCAGCACCTAGTTTAGATAAAATAAAGCTAGTGCGCGAGCTTTGGGGGTATATGGGAAGTTTTGGTTCAAATAGAATTTTTCCCTATTTAAATATTATTTTAATGCGATATTTACATATTGGGTTTGTGTAATTACTCTTAAATTGTATCATTCTAATTAATCAAGCTTGAGTAAAACAAAACCTCCATATAATATCTAGATCTTTTGAGCAAAAGGATTTATGATTTTAAAGAAAAGAAAAGAATGAAAGAGGCGGCATGTTGCATTTATGTGCATTTATTGCAAGAATTAGCTAGAACAATCCACACAAGCCTTCACAAATCCCCCACTCCCTCTATTGGCCGAGCCTCTTCTTCCTCCTTCTGCCCTTTGTGTTTCTTTCACCATTTGCAACAATTTCAAGCTTAATAAATCCTCAAAATTCCATAAATAATCTCACAAAACACATCAAGTCTTGCTTTTGCCTCTTTGATCACTTGGAGCTAGAAAAGCTTGGATCTTGTGAGCAAGTATTGATAGGTATAATTCCTACACTGTTAAATAGGAGTTTTTATGATGTATAGCTCATTGGTTATTGTGTAGAACATTTTAAGTATCGATTAGTGCAATATCGTATTTTTAGTGTCTTTTTCGAGCTTCTGTGATCTACTGTGACTAGGAATTTTTACCGAGTGACCAAACAAGATAGTAGTGTTGTACTAGTGAACCTAAGATTCCACTTGAGATAAGAGAACCACCCTACCGGATTTGGCCGGCGACTATTGGAGAATTCCGGCAACACCGGTTTTGGAGGGGAGTTGGGTGTTTGGTTTTTTGTGGGTACTTGTCTGCTGTGGTTTAGAGGTGTTTGGTACTGTTTAAATTTTTAGTATTTACAGTATGCAAAATCTGGGATCATTTTCCTATAATTTAGTGTTTTGAATCCGCGTGTTACGTTATCCGACACGAATCATGATCTTGTGCAGCTGCTGCACTTAGATTGGTTTCATAGTGTCGTCACTCATGTTAACCACTAGACGGACATTTGTGAGTTAGTTTAGAGTTGGTGCATCGTTTAAAACATAGTTTTACGTGATATTGGTCGATTTCTGAGATTTTGCACTGGCTATGTTTTGTGAAAATTTAGGATCGCAAGCGGGGACTTCGGACACTGCGAACAAGGGGAAGCAGGTGGTCGGATTTTCATAGCTCGAGACCATCGGTGAGTAGATTTAACATCTACAGGAAAATCGCCCGTATGGCGTTAAGCGTCAGGGTTAGATATGATATGATATTAGCCATATGTTTATATGCTCATATAGAGATGATACATGAGTTTCATTGCATATAGTTACTTGTTGTGCCCGAACCTGTATCTATTGTACATTGCACTATTATTGACAGTCCATATTGCACGAGCACCAATGATATGCTACACATACTGTCCGTAATTGCCATGATACGCACAATATAAATATTCATTGATATACCTTGCTAGTAGTTAGCGACATAGAGGCAGTTATTCTTGTGCGATATCGCATACGACATATAGCATACCGTATACCTACATGCCTATACATATGCCATACTATACCTACATGCTCGCACATATACTTTGCTATTGTTACATGATCAGCTTTTTATAACATATATATCGGTGGAATGGGACGCTGTATATAAATGTATTTTGGATTTGGATATTTGGGAACCGCGAGATATATTTAATGACTTGATGCAGTTAAATAGCGGACTTTGCCCGTAATATGCTCATATTGATTTTTTATGTTGCATATGTTATTTACATGAATTTACGCATTTGAGATATATTTTCATGTGATTTGGGGAATTTCAAGTGTCGAGGTTAGGCACTTATATTCCGAGAGATACATGGATTTTGGAGACCGATACGTGGAACACAAGTGTCGAGGTAGGATACTTGGGTTTCGAGGAACGTATGGATATCAGAAAGACCGATACGTGGAACACAAGTGTCGAAGTGGGATACTTGGGTTTCGAGGAACATATGGATACAAGTATTTACGTGTCGATGTTAGACACTGGTTTTCATGATGTTTTAGAGTGTCGATGTTGACACTCAGGTTCCATGAGACTTACAGGATTTGAGCGCCGATCCGAGGGCCGATCTGAGTATTTTGGGATTTGGAGTGTTGTTGATTTACACCGGGTTTTTCCATGCTTATGATTTGTGCATGAGATTATTTATTATCCCGCACTCAGTATTCAGTGATATGCATTTGATTCATGTAGATATAGTACCCTGGTAGTGTACCTCGATCATGATAATTGCATATTCATATTGTCATACTTATGCTACCGGCTTACATGCTAGTGATCATTGTTGTTAGTGCATACTTGCGATTTCCGAATGATGTTATTTAGTATTCACGAGTTGGCAACTCACCCACGTTGTGCCACAGTGTTTTGCAGGACTCACCCTCAGTTTAGTTGCGGCAGGGCGTCTTATCATCTCTACTTTTGCGGATACCGCTACGTTAGGCTATGAGGCCTTTGCTTTTAGGTGGGTTTGCAGTTATCTATTTGTACATTATATATCTTTTGTTGAATCTAGTATTCTCCATCTAACATTTTTTGTATTTGACTTAGAGACGAGTTGTGAGGATTCAGTATTGTATTATTATTTTGGTGACTTTGGATGTCGTGCTCGTAGGAGCCGGTTTTGTTGAAAAGTTGTACTTCTTTATGCAGTTTTCTTTTATATTTCTTCGCTTAGGTGTCGTATATATGTTTGTGGTGGTTTTCTCCGCCGTTGGGCGTGATTTGCTCCCGTTTGGGATGCATTATATATTATCTATGTTGTACCCATTTTCGGGGCTAGTTTTTACAAAGGAGGTCCTGCCGAAATTTTCAAGAAAGAAAACATAGTTAGAGATTTTACTTGTGATTTTCCGAATGCTCTAAACTATGTTTTTCTCTGCTTACTCGGTTTTGGATGGTTTAGATTTCTGGGTTTCGACTTACTTAAGTTGAGTACGCCTATTGACGTTACGTAGTTTAAGTGCCGGTTACGGGCCAAATTTTGGGTCGTGATAAAGTTGGTATCAGAGCGCTAGGTTTTACCTTTCGGAGTGTAGGATGACCTTGGTATGATGGAGTAGGTAGCTAAAGCAGAGTGACGTAGCGTGTGTATGTTCTGCGGCATACTTACGACACGGTACTTCGCCTAAGTGACCTTAGGACCTATTGATTGAAATTTCTTCCGTGATGATATACATCCTTGTGATTCGATTCCTGTTTCCTTATCGAATCTTATTTCAATTTCGAGCCCATATGTCGCCGAAGACTACGAGGGCACAGAGAGCGGCCGCGAGGGCCGAGGTCAGAGTCGACTCGTCTGAGGCGAGGACTGACCAGGGCGGTACGCCTGTTGTACCGGAGCATATGGCTATGTTTGGGGCTGGTATGCAGGACCTGTGCCAGATGATGGGGACCTTAGTAGAGGCCATTCGAGCGCAAGGGAAGGCAGTTGTTCCACCCGTTGCTGGGACCACGATGGTACCTACAGTTCCGGCAGTTGCAGTTACAGCTCCGGAGGTTATTACCATGTTACTGACAGAGTTTATGAGGCTGAGGCCTCCGGTGTTCACTGGCACAGATGCTACAGAGGATCCGCAGTCGTTTATCGACTGGATGGCCAGGATTTGTCGTTCGCTCCGATGCTCCGATGAGAGATGGGTGGAGTTTGCGAGCTTTCGTCTGGAGGGTCTGGCCCAGAAGTGGTGTGAGTCGTTGGAGAGGGGCAGAGCCACGGGTCTTGCTCCTATGACCTGGGCTGAGTTTGTAATGGTATTTCTCGCCCGTTTTCTTCCACCGAGCATCAGGAATGCACGAGCGCGCAAATTTGAGTTGTTACGTTAGACTCCAGGGATGACGGTGTCTGAGTATGTGTACTATTTACCGAGCTGTCTGTGTTTGCTCTGTACTTGGTAGCGACTGAAGAGATGAGGGTGAAGAGATTTGTTCGAGGCCTGCTTACCCAGTTGTTCCTAGCCATCAGCATTCAGCATTGCGACACATATGCGGCAGCGGTGGATGCAGCCCTATTGGTGGAGGAGCGTCTTTCTGATTCGTCAGTTGCTCCGGAACTGAAGAGGGTTCGTACTGGTGATCCAGCGGGGAGGCGGGCGTTTAGACGTCATGACGGTTCCCGTTCAGATACTGGAGGTAGTGGAGGTTCGGGATGAGGTCGTCTTTTTAGCTCTTACCCTCAGGAGGGTCAGCAATTTGCATTTGGATGTTACCAGTGCGGGAGTATGGGTCATCGGGTTCGAGATTGTGCTGAGCCACGTGTGAGCGAGGCAGCTGTACCGCAGGTTACCTTACCACCTTCTCCACCTCAGAGGGCATTGCCCCTTATGCCGGTTGTTACTCCACGTCATACTCTTGTGCAGAGAGGTCGGGGTCGCGGTGGTTTTGTACGGAGAGGGCGGGGTGGTAGAGGCGGAGGTCAGCCAGTTGCCGGTAGAGGGCAGGCTCGGGTGTTTGCCTTGACTCATCAGGAAGCGCAAGCGTCCAATGCTGTGGTTTCA
Source organism: Agapanthus africanus (assembly GCA_030015575.1). Classification (NCBI taxonomy): domain Eukaryota; kingdom Viridiplantae; phylum Streptophyta; class Magnoliopsida; order Asparagales; family Amaryllidaceae; genus Agapanthus; species Agapanthus africanus. Next base: position 939,734,783 of record CM057338.1, on the reverse strand, counting down.
GGTATCCTTTCTGTATGTTCTTATGATGCACATGTTCTTTTTGATCCGGGATCTATGCATTCGTATGTTTCTACGCACTTTGTGCTGAGTTTAGGCCGAGAGTCATGTTGGCTAGATTAGCCGCTTGTCGTGACTACTCCTGCAGGAAAGTCGTTTGTTACACGACACGTGTTCCGGTCGTGTGTTGTCCATTTAGGAGACAGAGATTTGCCCGTCGACTTGATCCTTCTTGAGATGTTAGATTTCGACGTTCTCCTGGGCATGGACTGGTTAGCTACTTGCTACGCGTCCTTGGACTGCCGCGAGAAGAAAGTTAGGTTTTGTTTTCCCGGCGAGTCTGTGTTTTTTATGCAGGGGGACCGTGGTGCCGCCCCTCACAGTTTGATTTCTGTCCTTTGAGCTAGTCGGCTTTTGAGGAGGGGATGTCGGGGATTCTTGGCTTTCATTCATGATATTGGAGCCACAGTGGAGTCGTTGGACGGGGTTCCTACCGTGCGAGAGTTTCCCGACGTCTTTCCTGATGAGTTACCTGGGATGCCGCCAGAGCACGATATTGAGTTCTGCATTGATCTGATTCCTACACGGATCCTATCTCTATACCGCCTTATCGGATGGCTCCGGCAGAGCTTAAAGAGCTTAAAGGTCAATTGCAAGGATTGTTTGATAGGGGACTTGTGCGTACGAGTGTTTCGTCGTGGGGAGCTCCTGTTCTATTCATCAAGAAGAAGGATGGCAGTTTGAGGCTGTGTATGGATTATCGTCAATTGAACCGAGTTACGGTGCAGAATAGGTATCCTTTACCTCGCATTGACGATTTATTTGATCAGCTCCAGGGTGTGAAACATTTTTCTAAGATTGATTTGTGTTTGGGTCATCATTAGTTGCGGGTTCAGAATGATGACATTCCGAAGACTGCTTTTCATACGCGCTATGGGCATTATGAGTTTTTGGTGATGTCGTTCGGACTCACTAATGCACCATCAGCGTTCATGGATCTGATGAACTGGATTTTCAGGCCGTTCCTCGACCAGTTTATTATTGTGTTTATTGATGACATACTGGTCTACTCTAGGAGTCGTGAGGAGCATGAGCAGCACTTGAGGATTGCTTTGTAGATACTGAGAGAGCACCAGCTGTATGCTAAATTCTCAAAGTGCGTATTTTGGCTTGATAGAGTTGACTTCTTGGGTCATGTGGTGACTGGTGATGGTATTCTTGTGGACCCGAGGAAGATCAAGGCTGTACAGCTTTGGCCCAGACCTGTATCGGTGACTGAGGTACGCAGCTTTTTGGGCTTAGCTGGTTATTATCGCCGTTTTGTGCAGGATTTCTCGAGTATCGCTACACTGTTGACTGGACTGACCCGGAAGGGAGTTCCTTTTCTTTGGACTGATGCGTGCGAGCAGTGTTTTCAGTAGTTGAAGACTCGGTTGACGACATCACCAGTTCTATCCTTGCCTTCTGGATCGGGCGGCTATGTTGTTTACTGTGATGCTTCTAGAGTGGGGCTCGGTTGTGTATTGATGCAGCATGATAGAGTGATTGCTTACGCTTCTAGACAGCTGAAGAAGCACGAGCAGAATTACCCCACTCACGATATTGAGATGGCCGCGGTGGTCTTTGCGTTGAAGATTTGGATACACTACTTATACGGGGAGTCGTGTCAGATCTTCACGGATCACAAGAGCTTGAAGTATATCTTCTAGCAGTGAAATCTGAATTTGCGACAGCGCCGTTGGATGGAGCTAGTGAAGGGTTATAATTGTGAGATCCTTTATCACCCGGGCAAGACGAATGTGGTAGCTGATGCTTTGGGTCGTAGGCCCGGGGGTAGCTTGTCCCAGTTGAGCACAGTTCAGCGTCAGTCTTCTGCAGATTGGCAGCTCTTGTGTGATGGTAGAGTGCAGTTCGAGTTCACTTCCACTGGGGGATAGTTTGCTCATGTCCGCGCCCGTCCATTACTAGTTGATCGTATCCGTGAGGCGCAGCCCAGTGATACCCGTTTGTCTGAGATTCTTGAGTTTGTTCGGCAGGGTACAGTTTCGGAGTTCATGATTGATGACCAGGGTGTGCTACGATGCGGGACTCGCTTGTGCGTACCAGATATTGATGGGTTGAGACGCGAGATCGTAGAGCAGGCACATCAGTCGGCCTTTAGCGTTCATCCAGGTTCCACCAAGATGTTCCGCGACTTGAGAGACTTTTACTGGTAGGAAGGGATGAAACGCGATATTTCGGACTTCGTTTCGAGGTGCCTGACTTGTCAGCAAGTCAAGGTTGAGCATCAGAGACCGGCTGGAGAGTTACAGCCTTTACCCGTTCCGGAGTGGAAATGGGATCAAATTTCCATGGACTTCATTGTGGGTCTACCCAGGGCCAGTAGAGGGTATGACTCCATTTGGGTGATTGTTGATCGGTTGACGAAAGCGGCTCACTTCCTTCCAGTGAAGACCACTTTCGGTTATGCTTAGTATGCTCAGTTGTACATAGATGAGATTGTGCGTTTGCACGGTGTTCCCACATGCATAGTATCCGACAGAGGCACCCAGTTTACTAGCCGTCTTTGGCAGAAACTTCAGGAACCTTTGGATACCCGGTTGAGTTTTAGCACCGCTTTTCATCCACAGACCGATGTTCAGACAGAGCGGACTATACAGACTCTGGAGGATATGCTCCGCGCATGTGTGCTTGATTTTGGTGGCAGTTGGGATCGTCACTTGCCATTGATTGAGTTCTCCTACAACAATAGTTTTCAAGAGACTATTCAGATGGCACCTTTTGAGGGTTTATATGGTAGGAAGATGGGTTTCGTTCAGGAATGCATCAATCATTTCGTCTGATGGTCCTAGAAGTTCCGGCTCAGGATCTGCCCCCAATTTCTTTGCGTCAGGAGCTTCTTCACCGTTTATTAACGAGTGAGAGATCATATTGCAACTTGCCACATAATCCTCAGGTTCATCTGACGAGTCTTCTCCATTGTCATCACCTCCGTCCTCAAGGATGTGGCTGAGGAATTCTTGGTGTGTGACTGGGGTCCGCGCCTCCTGATTAGATTCTTCCAGCGCGTCAAAATGTTTTTGCAGGTCCGTGCGTTTGTCATCTGGTTTCACGGGCTTCTTGGGTTTCTTCTTGGAAGACTTTGATGGTTGGGTATGAGCGCTTCGACTATCACCATCGGTTTTTGGAATTGGGCGCGGCTTCAGCATTCCCTCGATAATCTTGGGTTCCAGTGGATTTTTCCACCTGATTGCCGGGCATGTTTGGAGATTCCTCAATATTCTTTTAGTCTTTGCTGAAAGAGCGACCTCCTATGGAGCTTCTTCAATGAAAGAGCATGATGCCCCCGGCGTGTCTGTCTTCTTGGGAGCGTGTGGCAGTGGTAGGTTCACCTTCCAATTCTCGGACAGGGCAAATTTGCCTTGTTGGTATTGATCTTCAATCCAGCCTTTAAAGATGAAGCAGTTCTCAATTGGATGGCTTACCGTTTGATGGTAAGGGCAATAATTGGGACTATTAGCCTCGCCGGGTTGCAACGGTCGTTTTGTATCCGGCAGATTGATGGGTCTGTTGCGCACTGCCAGCTCGAACAGTCTCCTCGTTTTATCCTGAGGAAACGAGTAAGGACGTGCCAGTCTCTCCTCAAGGAATGGGCGTGAATGCACGTTGTTTTGGCGAACAACCGGCTTTAAGTTGCTCGGCTGTTGTTGAGTGTTGGCGACGAAGGTTGCTTTTCCTTTCCCTTTTTCATTTCGAGAGTCCCTCTTTGGAGGAGATGGTTTATGTCCCATCTGGTCTATTTGGGCCAACTTGTCAATCAAGGCCTGGAATGTGGTCGGCTTAAAGAACATCATGAATTGTGAAATGGTTACACGAGGGTCCAAAGTGCCCACGAACATGCCTACCGCCGGTGCTTCTTCGATACATTGTTCGCACTTCGACCATAAGTTCCGCCACCGTATTGCGTAATGAACCCATGTTTCACCCGGCCTTACCCTGGCATTGATCAATGCGGTGATCGGGGTGCGCTCACTGGCGCTTGCAAATCTTTGTGTAAACAGCAGCTCCATCTCTGTAAACGTTTTGACGGAGTCATTGGGAAGCTTCGAGTACCATTCAAAAGCCGTGTCCGCTAAACTACCGACGAATTGACGAAGCAAAAGTTTATCATCGCCCCCGGTATTGCCGCAAAGAGCCCTGAACTGGGCGACGTGCTGGTGAGGATTGCCCGTCGCCTTGTACACATGGAATTTGGGGATCGTGTAGCCCGGCGGGTAACTTATTTGATCATACCAGCTTGGATATGGTCGTCCAGTTTTAACGACTTGGTCAGCCGCTTCATTCGCCTGGTGAGCTCGTATTTGCTGAGCAATATAATCGTCTAGAGCGGCCTTGGAAATTGTTTCCTCTTTGGCTGCTGAAAGAGCCGGAGGAAGGTTCGATGTCTCTTCTCTGTCGTCTTCAATAATGATCGGTGGGTCTTCAGCTGGAGGTTCCGGCTGTAACATCATCCCGACCATGTCTTGGAAGAGAAGCGCCATTCGTTTTATGTTGGCAGCTTATTCTGCTACTTCTCTGTCCTTCTTTTCGAGGACTCTGCGGAGGAAGTCAGCATCGGTTTCTTGTTCGTGACGCTGATCTGATGACGCCTCCGGGCTTTCTTTTGGTCCGGTGAATGCGGCCATCGCAGTCAGCATTTCTTGAAGCTTCTGTTGCTGCTCCTGGGCTTTTGTTACGGATCGGGAGAGCGGTCGGTGACCTGACGAAGCGCGGCTTTCCTCTTTTCCGGAAGCCATGTAAACAGTATTCACCATTATGCCCCCAGACTTGGGGCGTTTGGGCTCAGCGTCTTTGTGGCCTGCCGCAGTCACATGGGCTTTCTCTGGCCTCCTTCTCTTTTGGGTGATTGACGTTGATGGAGCCATTGCAGTGGGCACCCAGGTAGCCGTCGCCTTTTGTGGCTTGACATGATGGTTCTCTTCTCGCCAGACCTTCACCTTTTCCTGTCGGCGAGAGTAATCTTGATCAATTACTGAGTCTTGAACCTTTCGCCAGACCTTGTAAATTTTGGAGGACAGCCGCTGAGGGGGTTGTTTTGGCCTCGTCTTCGGTGCATTCTCCGCGGGTGGAGGAGATCTCTTCAGCACTGCAGTGGGTGAATTCCTGCGTACCCTATTAAGCAGCTCGAAGCTGTTCCCAGTTGGAACAGCAACATTGACTTCCACCATTGGGGCTGGTGGAGTTAGCCCAGAGGGAGAGTTTCCCCCAGCCTTCCTTACTCGGCGCCAATGGCGACGTCGAGCATGTCGAGTCGACGGTGTTGGTTCGGTGATGGGAATGGCTTTGTCTTGCCCCCTATCCAGGTGAAAGGCTATTGCTGGTGTCATTCTCTTGAAGACTGATGTCCGTTGAGAAGCAGTATCCAACCGGTCAAAAACAAACTTTTGAGCGGGGACGGGAACTGTAGTGGGATTCGGAACAGTCAGTCTTGTAAAAACCGACCCTTTGGTAGGAGAAGCCACCTTGACGACTTCAGAAGCAGGGATGGCTATCCTCTTCAGAACAACCTTTTCTTGGATTGCAGGCTTCATCATGGGCCCACATGAACTTTGGCCCAATATCGCGAAGACCGAGGAGCTGGAGCTGGACGACCCGTTGAGAGGGGCCGTGGCTGTAGTAAGCCAATCAAAGACCGACTTCTTGGGAGCTTCTAGTGTTGGTACAGGGGTGCTGAAGCTCATCGGTGGGAGCATACTCCCAAAGAATAGCCCAGTGGTGGCCTGAGTCACCTGTTCCACCGGCATAGCGAAGATGGAGGCCGCTTGGGGCCCGTAAGTCACTCCTCCGGATGGGATGGAGCGAGAGTTGCAGTTGCAGTTAGTGCAGTTTGAAGCCATTAATCTTCTGTCTTCTGCACGGAGCAAGACACCAAATATAAGTATCTCAAATCCACATGCAACTATATCAAACCGCGATTCGTTCGCGAACACGACACACGAAGTGTGGAGTGGAAAGAGGAAAAGGTCCCACCGGGTGTGCCAGAATCTGTTCCCCTTCGAAAGACGCGGCGAACGTCTTGCTTGAAATTCGGGGCATATGCTAATTGGTGCTTTCCGTCCACCTCTCCGAAGATGCCAAGTTGATTTATGGCACCATGTATCGAAGGTTTAAACGGATGCGGCCGATGTAGCAGACTTCGTCAGATTCCCCCTCGTCTGAGGGGTTTTTGATTGCGGGGACGCTCTTCCCTGCAGGCGCAAATCCCTGCAGTTAATTACGCTACCGCAACGCGGTAACAACTTTCTCCTTCTCTATATGGTCACTTCGTGTCGTGGGTGTTTGTTTTGTATTTGGTTGCCCGTGGATTGTATACGGAGACTAATTTATGTTGTCGCCCGTAGGGCGTGGATTAGTCCAAATCCGTATCTTCTTAGATTTGGGTTTGGGGGTTGGGTTTAAGGATACGTTAGCCTCATTTTAGACTAAGATCAACTTAAATGTTTGTTGAGGATACGTCAGTCTAATTTTAGACTGAGATCAACTTAACGGGATCGTTTAGATCCAACAAAAGAGCATTTGGACTCTATTGTTTAGTATAGGGACATTGCGGTCGATTACCAGTTTAAGGACATGGTGGTCCAAGGTTAAGGACATCATAGTCCGTGGGTTTAAGGACCTCACAGTCCGATGTTAGTTTAAAGACATCACGGTTGAGGTTAAGGACATCATAGCCCGTGGGTTTAAGGACCCCACAGTCCGATATTAGTTTAAAGACATCACGGTCGAGATTAAGGATATCATAGTCCGTGGGTTTAAGGACTCCACAGTCCGATGTTAGTTTAAAGACATCACGGTCGAGGTTAAGGACATCATAGTCCGTGAGTTTAAGGACCTCACAGTCCGATGTTAGTTTAAAGACATCACGGTCGATGTTAAGGACATCATAGTCCGTGAGTTTAAGGACCCCACAGTCCGTGGAATGTATGGTTGTCGGGACTCGTTACCTCTTTGAAGACGTTGAGGAATTACAACGACAAATATCAAAGGAGTGAAGAGATGTCCCTTGAACCAAGGTGAGTTGGTTGAAAGAGCAGATGTGCTCAATTGAAGATAGGTTGAAGACTTATGGCCAGAATTGGGCTAAGTCCAATTAAAAATGTTTAACATTTTATTTTTGTTCTGGCTATTAAGCCTTTATTTGGGCTCGGCCCTTTTAATAATGATAAGCATTGAATTCTGACATCTTTTGTCTTCATCAGAACAGATTGTGTTCTGACAATGCGCCACGTGGCGCGCCAGGCACTTTGCGCCAGCTAAAGAGTGCATTGCGTTTCTGTCAGGTAGCGCACACGAAGATGACACGTGTCTCGCTTAGCGCTAAGCGCTAGTTCAATAGCGCATTGCGCTTTTAATTTATGAGCGCTTTGCGCTAGTCTGTTGGTGCACCAGCGAGTGACACGTGGCGCGCTTGGTTCTAAGCGCCAGCCCATGAGCGCAGTGCGCTGTTTCAGAAGCGCAAAGCGCAGATTGTGTCTTTGGTTGATACGTGGCAGGTTTTGGGGCTGAGCGCCGGTCCAATGAGCGCAAGAGCGCAATTCATGAGTGCAAGACACTTTCAAAATCAAATTTATGTTCTTCTTAAAGGAGGATTTGCCTCAAGATTCAAGAACAAAAGTTCTTGTTTTAATAAAAGGCTCTGCCTTTATAGATCACAGATCTGTGAATGAAGTGAAATACTTCTTTTATATTTATATATATTTTTTATGATTAGATCTTTTGATCTTTTGCTTTTTATTAAAGACCTTGGTCTTTTTTCAGATCTACGATCTTTTTAGAAGATGGTTCTTTTTTTTTAACGAGATAATTTCATCTATGTTATTCAAGAACATAGTTCTTTACCTTGAAAATGAAGAAAAATATTCTTTTTTCTAAGAGCTTGCTCTTCTTTTTCTCAAACTTTGTAGAGGGTTTCTCTCTCTCTCTCTTCTGTGTATGTCTTTTAGACTTGAAGTCTACGGGCCTTTATATAGGGTCAAATGATTTGTTGAATCAGTTTTAAGAGATTTTTCTCTGATTGATTTGGGAATATTTCCCACCGTTGGATTTTTGATCCTAAAGCTTTTGTTTTACAGAAGATAATCTTCTTATTTTAATAAGATTGGAAAGATCTTTCCATAACAGAATTTTAGTTCTGATTAATTAATAATTTATTATTAGTAGATCTTTTGATCTAACGGTGGGGGAATTTTAATTCCAGCGATGGCGCACCTTGCGTTAGTGCACCTACGTTCGACACGTGGCGCGCAGCGCAACTGCGCTAGCGCACTCGTGTTTGACATGTTGCACACAGCGCAGAGCGCAGCGCAACTGCGCTAGCGCACCCGCGTTTGACATGTGGCGCGCAGCGCAGAGCGCCGGATCTGAAGCGTTGCTTCAGCTTTTAAATTTTGAATTTTGAAACATAGCTTTGCTCTGATTGGGGGTGCGCTGCCTGATTGGGAGTGCGCTGCCTAGGGCGCAGCGCACTTGGCGCTAGCGCGTCTGCGTTTGACACGTGGCGCGCAGGGCACAGAATCTAAAGCGTTGCTTCAATATAAATTTTGAATTTTGAAACAGAGCTTTGCTCTGATTGGGGGAAACAAATGCCCCCCTACCGTTGCGCTCACGTGGCCCACACGTGAGTGCAGCGGTGGCAGCATCTGAGCCCTTGGATCAACTCAGAAGTTGAAGATGCGGTTCAATACCTATAAATAGGATCTTTGGTCCCTTAGATGATTTCCATTTCCTTCTTGAGAATTTTCATTCAGAGCCTTGCTCTTCTGTTTAAGAACTTTCAAGAGTCAGAACTCTTTCCAAACTTAGGTAAAATTAAAAAAAAATTTAAAATTTTAATAAATTAGGGTTTTTACCCATTAACAGAGCCTTGCTCTTCATAGAACTTTGATCTAAAGAAAAATCTTTTAGGGTTTCATTAATAGAGCCTTGCTCTCATGAACTATAGATCTAAAGAGATCTTTTGGGGTTTCTTAGCCCCTGAACAGAGCCTTTCTCTTTGATAATATGTGGATCTTTTGATCTTTGATGAAGAACTCTTAAGAGTTTTTTCATGGATCTTGAAGATCCCAGAATTTTTAATTCTCAAAAATTAATTTTAATTAATCTTTGATGGATTTTCTATCATCATTACAGACCCAGGCTCTTTAAGGAATTTTATTCTTTCATGACCAGAGTTTGACAAGTGTCACTTTGTTATAGAGTTTTGCTCTCAAAGAGAGATTTTCTCCTTTTCCCGAGAGATTTCTCATTCAATGAGAATTTCTTTGAGGATCTCCTCATTAATTAACAGTCTTATCCAATGATGAGGCTGTTTTATTAATTGATGCATTGTCATCTGGATTTTATGGGTCCTCCTTTGGTCCCCTTTCCACTGCATTGCAGTGTAGTACAACTTTTAAAGTACCGAGTGTCAGAAATTTAAAATTAAATTACAACACTGACAGTTGATTTCTGTCCCCCCTTTTGCAGGCAACATGTCTTTCGATGCTTCGTTCCCGTTCGTTTGTTTAGTGGGAGGATTTCTTGGAGCACCCGTAGACCGGGAGGTCCTAGCTTTGATCAGAGACCATGATTCGGAACATAAGAATCTTCACCTTTGGGGGTCATGGTACAATCAGATTATGAGGGGTCGACAAAGCTTTTCATGCGCGGTACCCTCGGAGCCCATCATGGTGATCCATTACGCCAACTCACCCCCAGTGAACTACGCCGTGGAGATGGTCAATTGGACTTCAGAAGGCCTTCTTCAGCCCGCTATAGCTTCGATTCCCGTTCAGCCTCCCATGGTTTTAGACACTTTGGGATGCCATATTTGTCAAGGCGAAGCGCGGCCGTAGGGGCAACCATATAATATAGGTCTGATTCCTCGTCATCCGATCAGTTATCTGCAATGGGCCCGCTACATTCTGTCAGCGAAGAAGTCGCAGTTGATGAGGCTTGGGTTGTATACTGCCGTTTACGCTTCTCTTTTCCAGTATCCTACGCTTCCCACCTGGTGGGTTAAGGCCTTCTTGGAGCAGTGGAATATCCCTACTCACACCTTCCTTTCACTGGACCGGGAAGTGTCAATCTCCTTAGAGGAGTTTGCAGAAGTTTCTGGCTTACCGGTCATAAGGGAACATTATGAGGAGCTGCTTCCCACAGACGAATATGTCTTCGATGACAAGCCAGTGATAATGTGCCTTACTCCGGTGAATGCTGTTCAACACCAGTTTCCCAGTTTGATCAAAGTGTTGGATATCTACGAGGGCCTTTTTCTCGAATCTGGGAGCCGTGGGGTTAGTTTCGAGAATTTCATCGCTCGCTTCCTTCACCCAAAAGTCACTCGAAGGAGCCCGTTAAATTCGCCACGCTTGACGACCCTTTCGGCTTAGGGTTGCATAACCTGCTAGCGACGGAGGTAAATCAGAAGAGTTTCTTCCTTCCCAACTCTTCAGTTGTTTCTTTTGCGGAGATTGCAGTCCCTGGGATGGATGAGGAAGCATTCTTTTTGGGATTTCTTAGGCTATGGTTGAGCTGGTTCACGCTCCCGATGCACTTTCGCCGCATGAGGCCATCTGTCTTTTATCCGGCTCACCGAATGACTATTGGGGTGAAAGTAGCTGTCGGGGTCGCCGGTTTAGCCCATCTGTATTACGGCCTTAGCCAAGTGGCGGATACTACTGAATCCGGAGTACAACATGTGAACTTCTCGATGCATTACTTCATGTCATAGCACGAGTTACATGCACTTGGCGTTTTTGGTATCCATAGAAGGCTTTCATTCTATAACAGGTGCAGCTTCCCCCGGATTATGCGATTAGTCGGCGCCTCAATTGTAAATCCGTCGCCGTGGGATGCTAAAGGTTTGTTCCTTCGTCCCTGCACGGTTGGAGACGGGATGACCTTTATCGACAAGGTGTTAACCGTCGGAAAAGAGTCTGCCACAACGGTGCGGCCCTTGCAGGACATTTTCAAAGATGGAGCCTCAGTTTTGACGGCTCGGGAGATCCTCCACTTATATTCTATCAGACCGGGCTTTCTGGTGTTTAGACAAAATGATGCGGTGCTTTTCATGAGATATAATCCGCATCGTTTTGCCCAACAATTGAGCTATAATCAAGGAGTGCCGCTGGAGGCTTTCTTGCTGGAACCCGTTGCTACTGAAGAGGGGATGCGGAGTGCGCTGCATCACTTCATGCGTTTGAATACGGGCTCTCACTTCTTTATCAGCGAGCCGAGTTGCGTCCCACGGATCCTTAATGTGTATATGGCATGGTACCAGCATTCGACGGGCGCCGTTATTAAGGAAGAAAGGCAGTTGCTGCTTGATCGCAAAAGTGCACCTCCTGCCAGTGATCGTAAAGTCCCTTTGAAGCGACGGATCGCTGTCCCCCCTCCGGTAAGAGAGGTTGCTGCAGTTGAGCCTCTACGTGTGCTAAGCCCCACGCGTAGATTGCCCCATGCTCCTGTGGAGACGGTGGACGTGCCCTCAGTGCCCCGCGCTCCCGTGGAGATATTAACTGTATCTTCACCCGAATCTGGCGTGGGCTCGGATATCGGGACTCGCCGTCCCAAAGTTCCCACGAAGCGCAAGCTGGTGTTGGCTGCGACCGGAGCTCACTCACAGAAGAAGAAAAAGAAGTCGATCCTTTCTATCGACGTTGTACTTGGCCAGGAGCCTCACGCTCCTTACGGCGAGGGCCTGAGCGAGTATGGGACAAACGAGGGCTTATTCATGCCGCCAGACGATACTGATCTGGCGGCTGCCATTGCAGCTTCTAAACAATTGGCCAGCCACGAAGAGGGGTTGGATATCCTTGCGCGATCAGGTACTCATTAGTTGTATTTTCCGTCATTGCATCATATCTCTATTATTGTGTTATGACTGACGTTTTTCTTCTTTAACAGGAATTTCTACCGAAGAAACTCTCGCTGCTTCTCTCAAAACTTTAGAGGAAGAGGAACGACTTCGAGCATCCTTAGGCATCGGTACATTTCGGTTCACCATGTTCCTGCTCCCATTTCTTATTAGTAATCTGACCCTTTCTTTGTCTTATCGCAGGGACCACAATGCCGATTCCGCAAGCTGATGCGGAAATTCTTCCTGGGCCAGCTACCGAAGTCCCGGCCTCTTCGGCACTGCCGAAAGAGGCCTTACTTAAACAACCGATGAAGGAACCCTTGACGGCTCCAGAGGTAACCCTGGATGCGGATGATGACGTCCTGTTGACGGAGGTCTTGAGAAGATCGGCTCTTACGGCCCGGACGGAAATGAAACGTAGGATGCGTGCGGCAAGGGAGCGTACCGCCGTCTTGGATGCGGGTGCGAGTTCCAGCGCTGTTTCCCTTGCCCCTACTCCTTCAGAGGACGCTCCGGCTGCCTTGTCTACAGCCTATAGATGAGCAGCACGTGCGGCTCGGGAAACGGTCGGAAGACCAACCCAAGGTAATGTGACACGGGGTTCCGTTGTCAAAGTTTTAAGTATCAATTCTTATATATTTTATCTTGCAGAGCCGAGTCTTCCCGAAGAGGTGGTGGCGACCGCTGAGCCTGAGGTAACGGTGGAGGAGGTGGCTGTGATTGCCAAACCCGGGGCGGCGGTAGGCGAGGTGGCTCCAATTGCCGAGCTCGAGGCAGCGGCTGATGAGACAGTCACGTTTGCTGTGCTAAAGATAACTGCCATTGCCGAGCCCCAGGTGGTGATGGGTGAGACGACTATAATTGCTGAGCCTGAGGTGGCCGCTCCCTCTCAAGAGCCAGGCACCGCCTCAATCATTGCTCTTCCCGCTTACGGCTCTTGGCCATTTCCTGGCGTCGCAAGTGTTGCGACGGCTCTTGTAGAGTCAGGGGACGAGGCGACGGGAGGTGAGACCATCCCAATGGAGGAGGAAGAAACAGTTGCTGTATCAAGTGGCGCCCTCGTCGCGGTTCCGACTAGCGACTCATCAGTTAGATTTTGGGTCATTTCTTTTCTTTTGTTCTGCAATCCTTTTCAATCTTTCCTGACAGTATTTGTCTTGTTTCTAATGCAGGTGTGGCGAGTGTTGAGGTCGCGCTACCCGAAGCAATGCCACCAGTTACTGTTTTGACGGTGACTCCTCCTCTACCTTCTTTCGCACCGTCTCAGATGTTGGAAGGTACGGATTTGTGAACCATCAGTCTTACTTCTAGGCTGTATAATTTATGTACTGACATTGCATTACCGCGTCTTTGCAGGAGTCATTTTTGATCACCTGTATCAGGTGCTGCACCCTCACTTCTCCTTCCTGTCAGAGATTGGTCCACCTAGTGGTGTCGGTGGGTATCTTTTCTAGATGATGTCTTTTCTTTAATGGGCAGTCACATTATTGCTAATCCCTCTTTGCATTGCTTGTAGCCTTATAAATCGAGGGCGGAGACGAGGCTGTCGTTGCGCCGCCAGTACTCCCAGCTCTGCCCCCTGTTGCGGCCGGTATAGTAAATCCCATTGTTCATGAACCTCTTACACTTCTTGAACCGTCATTTAATTGTGATTTGTTTTGCAGCGGTCACATTGTCTCTAGCCCCGTTCGAGTCTCGCGTCATAATGCCGACCGGACCCTTTTCCAGACATCCATCCTCGAAAGGTGCCGCGAATAGTCTGCGCATGGTGAGCGACTATATCGAGGAGCTCGACGTGGAGACTCCTACATCTGCCGTGGATTTTGCCGCGGAGGTTAACCTAATGCTGGCGACGCTTGTAAACTTCCATAATGAAGGCGTTGTTGAGTCTTGGGTTAACTATTGCCGGAAGATTGAAGCCTACCTGCCCGAGCTCGAGCTTATGCGTCCTGCCCTTGAGGATCAGGCTTTGAACTCCCAGCGGGCCGCATGGGTTGAGCAGAGCATTCCGTTCCTTCGCCATTTCAAACGAGAGGCAACCCTTAAGCGAAAGGAATGTGAGGTGACTTCCGCTGAATCTGTTCAACTGCGCGCTGAGGTTTCAGCAAATGCTGCCCAGCTGAACACCATCTTTGAAAACCTTCAACGATGTATTTCTGACAGGCTGGTGCTGAGGAAGAAGCTTGTTCTTAGTGAGCAGGTTGCGCAGAGTCAGGAAGCTGCTCAGTAGGAAATTGATGAGAAGATTTCATCGTGCTTGCAGCAAAGGGCTCAAATTGAAGCGGAGCTGGCCATGGCGGCTGATCATGAAAAGGAGCTAAAAGAAGTGCGAGAGCAGCTGGCGGCCTTGCTAAAAACGCTTCCTTCTCAGTAGCAATTTTCGTACCATTTGTAATTTTGAGTAAAATGTATTCATTCTTTTATTCTTTCATATGATGTATTTTGTACCCGATTGAATTCATGAATATAAGATACATTTCTTTCGTAATGTCTTATGTCTCCTCTTTGCTTTCTTCTTTCTTTTATTATCAGCATGTCACCTTAACAAACACAGCCGGCAGTTGATGGGGTGAACATCTTGTTTCGGCTTCTTCGAGGGGTAGTGATGGCTTAAGAGGCAGGTTCTGATCTGCTGCCTAAGACTTTTCAACTTCATGAGCCATGAGGGTCTCATAAAGACTTTTCTCCCTACGAGTCGAGAGGATCCCATAGGTGTATTTTCTCCTTAGGAATCGTGAGGATTCCTAAGTGCGTTTTCCCTTATAAGTCATAAGGATCTTATAAGAGAATTTTCCCTCTTACGAGTCAAGAGGACCCGTAAGTGGTTGTTTCCCTCCTTGTCGAGATTCGACTTTGGAGAGTGTGACTCATGAATAGTATGCAAGAGTTCATTTTGGATCGACTTGCAGGGCCCCAGTGATTAGGAAACCGGTTCTTATCCCCATTGCCTAAGGTTTTTCCCTACGAGTCGAGACGAATCGAGCATTTCTCGCAAGGATATCCTAACGTCACAGTTAACCTCTGCTCTTTACGACAAAGGTCCGTTAGGGTTTGTGGTACTACGGTTTTGTCCATCGTACCGTCGCGTTGGCTGATGTATTCCTCGATAGGCAATCTTGTTTGTTTGAGTAGCTTTGCGACTGTCGTGTCTCTGATCCCTTCGGGGGCTGGACAAGACTTCTTCAAGCAATCCTCCTAGGCAGTTTGACCGTTGGAAGAGCAAGCGTTAGGAATTTTGCCATGCCGCTTTTTACTTAAGGTTAGGCCCATTTTAGAGAGCCCCGATGAGTCAAAACCACTCTGCGTTGGTGTGGGATGATCTTCGGTAGTCTTTCAGGTTTTATATGAGTTTCCATCAAGACCCTGAAGCTAGGAATTTGGCCTTTGCTTCGTTCGCTGGTATCACGTCTGCTGTATCGAGACGAATATCGTGGTTGTCTCTAGGTTGCTGGTGAACCATTGAGGTTTGGAACTAGGGATTTTGCCGTGGCTCCGTTGTTTGATTGTCACGTCTGAATCCTGCTGGAGGAAGAACGCTGTGGTGACATCTCGTCTGCTGTATCGAGACGAACGTCGAGGTGGTGACCACTCCGCGTTGGTGTGGGATGATCTCCGATGGTCTTTCAGGTTTTATATGAGTTGCCGTCAAGACCCTGAAGCTAGGAATTTGGCCTTCGCTTCAATTGCTTTGGCGTGTCCGAATCCTGTTGGAAGAAGGACGCTGTAGTGACATCTCGTCTGCTGTATCGAGACGAACATCGAGGTGGTGACCACTCCGCTTTGTTTCGACCGTGAGGTCTTTTGTTGACGTTACATCTGCATCCTGCTGGACTGCGAACGAACGCCGTTGTTGACATTGCGTCTGGTGTAACAAGGCGAATGCTGAGGTGGAGCTGGGATTTTGCCGTCACTCCACTTTGCTGACGTCGCGTCTGCTGTAATGAGACGGGTGTCGAGATGATCTCCAGGCTGTCTGTAAACCGTCGAGATTTGGCTTCTTTTTTTGATGGAGCCTGGTGGGATGATATGGTTCCCTCTTTGTTTGCGCCCCTGTATTGTATACAGGGATTGATGTGATATCACCTGTAGGGCATAAATTTCATTTTTCTTTTATTTCTTTCCGCGATGCTCTATCATTTCAGCTTTTATATCGCGAAGGTCGCGATTGCCCAATCATTTCGGCTATTTTTCATGGTGCCCAATCATTTCGGCTATTTGTTTTATTTTTACTCGCTGCTTTTTATTGCGAGTTGCCCAATCATTTCGGCTATTTTGCATGCATACATTTTTACTTGCTAATTTCGTTGCAAGCTGCTCCATCATTTCGGCTATTTCGTATGTATGTGTGGCTTGCTGGCTTTTTGCTGCAAGCTTGAAATTAGACACCGATTTCGGCATCAGCACCGCTACAACTGAGATATTGCCAGGAGCGAATCATCATTTGCCTCTGTCGATGTCGAACAAAGGTGTCTTAGCGAACAGGGTTAGGATCCTGTCGACCAAGGCTTTTGACTTCATGAGCCGTAAGGGTCTCATAAAGGTATTTCTCCCTACGAGTCGTGAGGATCTTGTAAGTGTGTTTTCTCCTTAGGGATCGTGAGGATTCCTAAGTGTGCATTCTCTTATAAGTCGTAAGGATCTTACAAGAGTGTTTTCTTCTTATAAGTCTGGAGGACTTACAAGGGCTGTCCACTGTGTAAACACATCCCTAGTCGCGGGTGAGACTTTGTTAGGGAAAATGTTTATTCGCGCCCGTGGATTGTATACAAGGGTCAGCATTGAACCGCTTGTAGGGCAGCATTGGAGGTTGTGATGGCTTAATAACAGGTTCAGATCCCTGTAGCTTAAGGCTTTTGAATCCAATGAGCCGTGAGGGTCTCATAAGAGGGTTCTCCTTACGAGTCGTGAGGATCTCGCAAGTGTAATTTCTCCTTAGGAATCGTGGGGATTCCTAAGTGTGTTACTCCTTTGTGAGTCGTAAGGATCTCACACAGGTATTTTCTCCTCACAAGGTCGAGAGGACCTTGCAAGTGTCTTTTAATGAGATTGCGCCCTTTCGGGTTTTCACAAAACTCGCCGGTAGCCCTGCTGTTTTTACTCATGGAGCCCTCTCGGGTTTTCATCCGTGCCCTTTTCGCTTATGGATGTACCGTTTTCTTTTTTCTCTTCTCTCTTTCTTTCTTTTTTATTCTAACGAGGTTGCGCCCTTTCGGGTTTTCACAAAGCTCGCCGGTAGCCCTGCTGTTTTTACTCACGGAGCCCTTTCGGGTTTTCATCCGTGCCCATTTTGCTTGTGGACATACCGTTTTCTTTTTTCTCCTTTTTTTGATTGTCTCTTTTTTTGTATCAGCCTTGGGATGCTGCGGTCTGTAGTAGTTTATCGACGTCTCGGTCAATATCCAGTTTCAAGACATAGTGGTCCATTGTTAGTTTAACGACGTTTCGGTCAATATCCAGTTTCAAGACATAGTGGTCCATTGTTAGTTTAACGACGTTTCGGTCTTACGTTCATAGGTCGGACATGTTTGAAGATCTTTCAGCACTCTTTTAGTTTTTTGCCGAAAAAACAATTTCTCATGGAGCTTCCCCTATAAAAAAGCATGATGCCCCCGGAGTGTCCATCCTTTTCTGAGCATGTGGTTATGGTGGGTTCACCTTCCAGTTGTCAGACAATTCGAATTTGCCCTTTTGGTATTCATCCTCAATCCAGCCTTTGAAGACGTAGCAATCTTCAGTGGGTGACCCATTACTTTGTGGTAGGGACAATAGTTAGGATGGTTAACGTCACCTGGTTGTGACGGATGTTTTGGATCTGGCAGAGTGATGAGCCCGTTACGCACTGTCAGTTCGAACTGTCTCCTTGTTTTATCCCTGGGAAATGAGTAAGGACGTTTCAACTTCTCATCGAGGGATCGCGGCTTGTTGCTTTGACGAACATACGGTCTCGGGTTACTGTTGCTGAGCGTTGGTGACAAAGGTCGCTTTTCCCTTCCTCTTATCCTTTTTGCTTGATCCCTTGTTGTAGCGCCTTGAAAAGTCGTTTTGGTGTTTTCCCGAAAATCGGTGAAAATGTGGTATTTTTCCGTAAATCGACTTTTTGTTATTTTGCAGTTTAGGGCTAATTATACCTAATTTGGATAGGTAATTGCTTGTTTTTAGTAGCAAATGAGTTACTTATGAAATTCTGGTCGTTTAAAATTTTTCCCTAATTTTTCAATTTTTAATATTATTTTAAGCCGGTAAGAAAATACATTAAATTAGCGATAAATACAAATTTAAATGGGCTAAATTTAAGCTTTAAAATCATTTTAATTAAAATCTAGTTGTAACATAAATTTTTAGTAATTTATTTTAAATTTTAACTAATTTTTATTATGGAAAACGAAATTTATTGAATTTAAGCTTAAACTTGCAATTTTGGACTTGTAGGGGGTCTTTTTGCATAAAATTTCTTTTGTAAAACCCCTCTCTCTCTCTTCCCTCACCCCTAGGTAGGCCCATTTCCAGCAACCCAAGAAAAAAAAATGCTTGCCTCTTTGACTTTTATTCTTGTGTAGAAAAGAGGTGTTTTTTTAAAGGGTTTTGAATTTTTTAATTGGGTATGGGTCTTTACTTGTTTGGTATGGGTTGACCATGACTTTCCCACACCCCACACCTTTCCCCTCCTCCCTCTACTGGCCGAGAATGGTGCAGCAGCCTCCTTCATCTTTGTTTTTTCATTTTCTTCAAAAATTCATTAAGTTGCTCCAAAATTTCCAAATTTAAACCTCACAAAATAACCCCCTCCTTCATCCCATTCTCCTTAGCCTCTCTTGCTTGGGTCATGGTGCTATGAAGCCATCTTTGGAGGCCTCTTGTTCTTGCTAGATCCATAGATCTTGAGGTATAAATTCCATCAAGTTAATTTCTTTTGGTTAAATTCCTTTAGTTAAATGGTTTTAGTGTTAAAAGCTTAGCAAAATCCTAATCTAGTTTTTTCTAGTTCATGGTTGAAATTAAACTAGGGTTTTAGAAACCATTATTTAGTTAATTAAAGCTATTT
Source organism: Agapanthus africanus (assembly GCA_030015575.1). Taxonomy (NCBI): domain Eukaryota; kingdom Viridiplantae; phylum Streptophyta; class Magnoliopsida; order Asparagales; family Amaryllidaceae; genus Agapanthus; species Agapanthus africanus. The sequence continues at coordinate 939,715,845 of CM057338.1, read as the reverse complement.
TGTTATCTAGTTATTTTGTTAGCTTAATCTAAGTGGTTAACTTGCTAATTGGGCTAAAATCTAGTGTTAATTTAGGGTTTTACATGTATAGTTGGATTAAGATTGCTAATTACCAAAATTCAAGAAAGGGTTGTGTTTGGATAATGGGTTTTGTAGCATGGTAAATGAGTTAAAATTGTGTTATTGTGGCTAACTAGTTGTGTGGTTGGATGTTTGTGTTGGATTGTGATAACTTTGTCGCTAATTGTCGATGTTTGCACCAAATTGCAAATTTCTAGCTTACTAGTTTTGTTATAAAATATTGTGGTGAATTATTTGCTATATCTTGATGATATTTTTGGCATATCCTATGACATTTAGGATGTGTGAGTGCGTATTTTTGGATGTTCGGGTTTTAGTTTTTCCGGGCGACCAAATCGACGTTTTAGTTGGTTTTTGCGATTTTCGCGTGTGTTCCGCGCACCTTGTGCACGTTGTACCTAGCTTGTGAACGTTAGTATTTTCGTTTGGGTTTTGCGTCGTTCTCGATACTTAACCTTATGTTTGGTATTGATGTAAATTCCAGGTTCGATCGCGGAGACGTCAGACGCGGCACGAAGGGGGAAAGCGGTGATTGGACGTGACTAGTTAGGGATTCCGGTGAGTAGATGTAACATCTACGGGGGACTATCGTTGGATGGCGCAAGTCGCCCGATAGTTTTAGTAACTTAAAAAGATTCTTAGTAATGTTAGTAATTAGGGATGTAATACTTGTATGATTATTTGCTACATTCATGCCTTATATTGACATACATATGCGAACCCATTTTATAGGACACCTGCACCATTACCAGGGTTTTTATATGCAGCACGAGCACTATTCATGCTTACACCCATGCCCTGGTAATTGCCATGCCACCACACTAGATAACCTATAAATTGAAACCTTTTACTATAATTGATACTTAAACTTGTGCTATTGCCTTTAATTCCTTAAAATGAAATCGTAGGATTGCTATTCATGTGCATGTACCTCATCATATTATTTGTTCATGCCTAGTCTATTAATCACACATTGCAACTTGATTATTGATACCATATGCATTCATTATCATTGGCATATGCATTTATGAAGATTTCTTGAGATTTTGTGATATTTCTGGATTTCGGGGGAAAGCCGCAAAATTTGTAAACTTATTATATTTTTAAAATATGTAAATTGCGGTTTTCTAGTGATGTAAGTGTCGTCTACCATGAGTTTGCTGTGGTTTTCGAGACCCGTTTCGAGGAGTTGGATGAACCGTCTCGAGTACATGGTGGGCCCGGTAAGGTACCCCGGGGCAAGAAGCTTGTGGTGCTGACGATGAGCGTGGCAGGGGGCGGATTACCTACCGGTGACTGTTTGGGACGGCGGATATCCAGAGGATACCGACCGTGGCCGCGAGATGATGAGATATTGATATTGAGATGGGTCAGCCGGATGGTTGAGGCCAGAGATACTATGACATGGATATATGAGATTTGTGATAGTTTTGAGGTGTCGTTGCTGGACACCGGTTCTTGTTGATTCTATTGGTATTGTGCTGGTATTTCAAAAGAGATTCCTAAAGGAAAAACATGATTCTTATACTTACACACTCAGATCATGAGTTGATTTGCATTGCATTCATACCTGCTAGTATATTCATATTGCATACATACCTGCTATTATGTCCTGCCTTACCTGTATTTTAGATGCTAGGATGCTTGTGTGCATGCATTCGATAGCCTGTGTAGATGTTATTTATTACTCACGAGTTGGCAACTCACCCCCGTTGTGCCACAGCCTTTTGCAGGTCCGCTCCGTCAGTACAGTAGCGGCGGGCGCACTTGCTTCTTTTGCCTCTTTTGCTTGGACTCGAGGTTTTGCTCTTAGGTGGGTTATATTATTATTTTTGCACCACCTTGTATATCCTTGTATCTAGTGTACTCCATCTACTGTATCTACCAGTATTGTTGTATATTGACCTAGAGATGAGACTCTGAGATTTGTGGACTTTTTATGCTGTATTTTGGGGTCGAGCTCACTTGAGTCGACATGCTGTTTTTCTCATGCTTCTTTATGATTATTTCGCATGTTGTTGTTTTATATTGCGTGGGATTTGTGAACGCCTTGTGGCGAAGAGCTAGCTCCCGCTTGGGGATGCCTTATTTGTTGGATTCATATATATTCTTGTTGTACCCATTTTGGGGGCCAGTATTTACAAAGGAGACTCTGCCGAAATTTTCGGAAAAATTGATATTGTTTTTAAAAAAAAAGGGTTTTATATGACTTATTTGATAAACTCGCCTTCAATTGATTGGATTTTCTTCACTCTTTTGCTTATTTGGTTTTGGTTTCTGGGCTTTGGCTTACTTATTTTACGGACGTCTTGAGACGTTTCGTAAACTTAAGTGCTAGTCACGTTCCGTACCCTGCGGGTCGTGACAGTTGTTTACGGGTCCGAGATCCTTTTCAGGTAGCGTGCGATTGCGTAGCGGAATGTTCTCACATCTCTTCGTTTCTTCCTCTTTTGCTGAGGTGGATTCCTTGGAGAGAGGGCTGAGAGTAATTTCTTCTTCAGAATTGCTCCCGAAGGTGAGAACTTGTGATCCCCTGCTATCAACCATGTGGCAGTTGTCGGCAGCTCTTTCTTATTCGTCTGTCGCATTTTTCTGCTGTCGACGAGTTTCACGCTCCATCCTCTTGAAGTGCTGCCTGTGGGCGTCATACCATTGCCACCAATTTTTAAAGGCGTTGTACTCTTCAGTGGGGTGCGCAATCCTTTGATGATATAAACAGTAATTAGGATGCGCATCCGCATCATTAAGGCGTATATTGCCAGGTGAATTTTCTCTAAAAGAGGGCAGCTTCATTCCCATCGATATGGCTTTGGCAAACCTTTTTCTCGTCTTGAACCTTCTTTTATTTGCTGTAGATGAAGTGCTTTGACCTGGGGGAGTGTTTTAACCCTTTTGTCCAGTCGCCGGCGTTTAGCCTTTTCAAATATGGCCATCTCACGCTCTCGATCAGCTTTGCTTTTAAGACGGGTTTCGTTCAGGAATGCATCAATCATTTCGTCTGATGGTCCTAGAAGTTCCGGCTCAGGATCTGCCCCCAATTTCTTTGCGTTAGGAGCTTCTTCACCGTTTATTAATGAGTGAGAGATCATATGGCAGCTTGCCACAAAATTCTCAGGTTCATCTGACGAGTCTTCTCAATTGTCATCACCTCCGTCCTCAAGGATGTGGCTGAGGAATTCTTGGAGTGTGACTGGGGTCCGCGCCTCCTTATTATATTCTTCTAGCACGTCAATATGTTTTTGCAGGCCCGTGCGTTTGTCATCACGTTTCACGGGCTTCTTGGTTTTCTTCTTGGAAGACTTTGACGGTTGGGTATGAGCGCTTTGACTATCACCACCGGTTTTTGGAATTGGGCGCGGCTTCAGCATTCCCTCGATAATCTCGGGTTCTAGCGGATTTTTCCACCTGATTGCCGGTCATGTTTGGAGATTCATCAATATTCTTTTAGCCTTTGCTGAAAGAGCGACCTCCCATGGAGCTTCTTCAATGAAAGAGCATGATGCCCCCGGCGTGTCTGTCTTCTTGGGAGCATGTGGCTGTGGTGGGTTCACCTTCCAATTCTCGGAAAGGGCAAATTTGCTTTGTTGGTATTGATCTTCAATCCAGCCTTTAAAGATGAAGCAATCCTCAATTGGATGGCTTACCGTTTGATGGTAAAGGCAATAATTGGGACTATTAGTCTCGCCGGGTTGCAACGGTCGTTTTGGATCAGGCAGATTGATGAGTCTGTTGCGCACTGCCAGCTCGAACAGTCTCCTTGTTTTATCCTGGGGAAATGAGTAAGGACGTTCCAGTCTCTCCTCGAGGGATGGGCGTGAATGCACATTGTTTTGGCGAACAACCGGGTTTAAGTTGCTTGGCTGTTGTTGAGTATTGGCAACGAAGGTTGCTTTTCCATTCCCTTTTTCATTTCGAGAGTCCGTCTTTGGAGGAGATGGTTTATGTCCCATCTGGTCCATTTGGGCCAACTCGTCAATCAAGGCCTGAAATGTGGTCGGCTTAAAGAACATCATGAATTGTGAAATGGTTACATAAGGGTCCAAAGTGCCCACGAACATGCCTACCGCCGGTGCTTCTTCGATGCGTTGTTCGCACTTCGACCATAAGTTCTGCCACTGTATTGCGTATTGAACCCATGTTTTGCCTGGCCTTACCCTGGCATTGATCAATGCGGTGATCGGGGTGCGCTCGCTGGCGCTTGCAAATCTTTGTGTAAACAGCAGCTCCATTTCTGTAAACGTTTTAACGGAGTCGTCGGGAAGCTCCGAGTACCATTCAAAAGCTGTGTATGCTAAACTACCGACGAATTGACGAAGCAAAAGTTTATCATCGCCCCCGGTGTTGCCGCAAAGAGCCCTGAACTGGGCGACGTGCTGGTGAGGATTGCCCGTCCCCTTTTACACATGGAATTTGGGGATCGTGTTGCCCGACGGGTAACTTATTTGATCATACCAGCTTGGATATGGTCATCCAGTTTTAACGACTTGGCCAGCCGCTTCATTCGCCTGGTGAGCTCGTATTTGCTGAGCAATATAATCGTCCAGAGCGGCCTTGGAAATTGTTTCCTCTTTGGCTGCTGAAAGAGCCGGAGGAGGGTTCGATGTCTCTCCTCTGTCGTCTTAAATAATGATCGGTGGGTCTTCAGCTGGAGGTTTCGGCTGTAACATCATCCCGACCATGTCTTGGAAGAGAAGCGCCATTCGTTTTATGTTGGCAGCTTGTTTTGCTGCTTCTCTGTCCTTCTTTTCGAGGACTCTGTGGAGAAAGTCAGCATCGGTTTCTTGTTCGTGACGCTGATATGATGACGCCTCCGGGCATTCTTTTGGCCCGGTGAGTGCGGCCATCGCAATCAGCATTTCTTGAAGCTTCCGTTGCTGCTCCCGGGCTTTTGTTACGGATCGGGTGAGCGGTCGGTGACCCGTTGAAGCGTGGCTTCCCTCTTTTCCGGAAGCCATGTAAACAGTATGCACCATTATGCCCCCAGACTTGGGGCGTTTGGGCTCAGCATCTTTGTGGCCTGTCGCAGTCATAGGGACTTTCTCTGTCCTGCTTCTCTTTTGGGTGATTGACGTTGAGGGAACCGTTGCAGTGGGTACCCAGGTAGCTGTCGCCTTTTATGGCTTGACAGGATGGTTCTTTTCTCGCTGGACCTTCACCTTTTCCTGTCGGCGAGAGTAATCTTGATCAATTACTGAGTCTTGAACCTGTTGCCAGACCTTGTGAATTTTGGAGGACAGCCGCTGAAGGGGTTGTTCTGGCCTCGCCTTCGGTGCATTCTCCACGGGTGGAGGAGATCTCTTCAGCACTGCAGTGGGTGCATTCCTGCGCACCCTATTAAGCAGCTCGAAACTGTTCCCAGTTAGAGCAGCAGCATTGACTTCCACCATTGGGTCTGGTGGAGTTAGCCCAGAGGGGGAGTTGCCCCCAGCCTTCCTTACTCGGCGCCAATGGCGACGTCGAGCATGTCAAGCCGACGATGTTGGTTCGGTGATGGGAATGGCTTTGTCTTGCCCCTATCCAGGTGAGGGGCTGTTGCTAGCGTCAGCCTCTTGAAGACTGATGTCCGTTGAGAAGCAGTATCCAACCGGTCAAAACAGACTTCTGAGCGGGGACAGGAACCGTAGTGGGAGTCGGAACGGTCAGTCTTGTAAAAATCGACCCTTTGGCAGGAGAAGCCGCCTTGACGACTTCAGGAGCAGGGATGGCTATCCTCTTTGGAACAACCTTTTCTGGGATTGCAGGCATCATCATGGGCCCACATGAACTTTGGCCCAATCTCGCGAAGACCGAGGAGCTTGAGCTGGACGACCCGTTGAGAGGGGCCGTGGTAATAGTAAGCCGATCAAAGATCGACTTCTTGAGAGCTTCTGGTGTTGGTACAGGGGTGCTGAAGCTCATCGGTAGGAGCATAGTCCCAAAGAATATCCCAGTGGTGGCCTGAGTCACCTATTCCACCGGCATAGCGAAGATGGAGGCCGCTTGGGGCCCGTAAGTCACTCCTGTCATGCCCCGGTTCCCAGAGTACGCTAAGGTAGGCACATGACATAGCCAACCATGCTACCAGTGGATATGAATTATCCTTCCGCAGTCACATTACGGTTGCAGAGATATCAAAAACAATAAATAAACTATTTAGCACATGTCTATAAGCCAAAATAAAATGAGTCAAGAATAAATAATGCGGAAGCAAGAGATCCAATACAAGAATAACTGGAATGTATGTCCCATAATGCGGGCTCACATCAGGAATAAAATGCTGAAAAGTAAAAGAACTAACTACTACTGAGGCCTCACTGCTCAGCCTGTTGGCTGAACTACTCCTGCTCGGACTGCAGCGAAGGTGCGGAATCTGGGCCATGCAAAACCCAGACGTCAGCGTGTCATAACATCAAGCAATAATATATAAACAAGGTAGCAAAACATGCGAATATAATCATAAATGGTAAAGCAGGTGTAACAGCAATATAAATCAGGGCAGTGAAAGGTAGTGTACAGTGAGTAATCTAAACTGGTCTATTGGGTTGAATAGTCTCAAGTATTTGAAATCAATTTGATGAATCATCGATGTAACTCAATAGTATCCCGTGCGTGCCGGGACCACGGTCAAGATTCTCGGGCTGAATCCGAGACGTGCCGCTAGGCAGTAAAAGGGCAGTATATAAAGATGAGTGATGTCAGCATCATCACCTCGGGGCTGGCCTAACCCGTAAGACTGATCAGAACAGGTAAAGAACTGTCGAGTTACACGTCAGGTTTCGTCATTGATTTCCCCATACCCCCAAGTCAAAAGTGTTCAAGTCAGGTATTAAGTGATCTAAGGCTAATGCCAACACGGGATCAGGCAGGTACAGGTTTGTCTGGATAGACAACATGAACGGTCCGTAAAGACAACATGTCAGGTTTGTTGGCATTAGACACAAGATCAGGTAACAGGTAAGACCATGGTACATCAGGTCAAGCCAGGTAATATATAAAGGTGTCATGTTATGTCAAGAGTTTTACGGTACCATGTCGTGTCAAGTAATAGGTGTAATAGGTCATATCAGGATGCACAAGATGTCATGTGGATGCTCATAATCAAACTAGCGTAAGCATGTTTATACATCACAGAATGGGTACTAATAGAACAATAAACTGGAATATGTAATATGATAATCAAATAGGTGCAGATTAAACTACTTGGATGTACGGTTATTAGTTTGAGTTTAAGGGATGGTTTCAACCTTACATGAATACAGTATGACAAATATGGAAGTTAAAATCATGTTAATATGTATTAAGTAATCTAGAGATGCAATGATATGTATAATATGTTCAATGGATGCAATTACAACTAAAACAGGTTAAAGATGCACACGGGTGTCCAATAGAGTAAAACTATAGAAAGGGTACTATAGACTATGTAAATAGTTATTATGTGATTAACATATAAATGTGGTTACTAGGTTTAGTAAACTAAATGCAATGGGTAGGCTTCAAGTTCCGAATCTAAATATAAACGGAACATCGCACTGTTAACCTGGAACACACGACTTTAGATTCTATCTATAGATTTAATATGAAATCAGATAAATAAATATAGGAATAGTATGAATAGCATGTAGCAAGTTTCACTTGTCTCGATGGATCGCGAGAGGTAAACGGAAAGTCACGCGTTGGTGGGAAAAGTCGCGATGGGCGCACGGAGCGAATCCACACAACGTACAATGGGCTCACACGGGTAAGGTACCCGAGCTGGATTGTCGGGGTCGTCGACGGCACGGCCGGATTCCGGCAATCCAAAACGACAGTGAATACCACAAGAATGAAATGCGAAAAGAAGTGAAGAAGAGGAGAAAAAGAAGATCTTACGGTGGTTAGGCGTCCTGGGATTCTAGGGAAGTCAGCAAGGGCGACGACGACGGGGTTTGCCGGCGTGGTGGTTTTCCGGCGTGGTGATTTTCCGGCGAAGGGCAGTGGGTTTCTTGAGTGCTGTTGTGGTCGTAGGGTTTGCAGAGGGCAGTGGTAGCAGTTTGTGGTGCCGGGAAGTGGAGAGGGATGTGAGGAGGTGACGAGGGTGGCGACGGCTAGTCGCCGTAGAGGTTGGGCTCACGGGAGGTTGCTGCAGGTGGCCTCGTCGGGGTGCAGTGGGTTCTCGGGGATCGTCGGAAAGAAAAGAGGAGAGGAAGGAGGTGGAGAGGGTGGTCACGAGGGCGAGATGATGGTGGCGACGACGAGGTAAGGTCGATGGAGATGGAGCGGCGAAGGCTAGGGCTAGGTTTCGAGTATGGGTTCGTGAGAAAGAAAAACGAGGAAGAAGAAATATATTAAGAGGGGAGAGAGAAAAGATTTTGTGAGAGGAGAGAGAGAGAGAAATCCTGAGAGAAGGAGAGACAAAGAAGTCGCGAGAGGAGAGAGAGGAAGAGAGAGATAGAGATCGAGAGGAGAGAGAGAGAGGAGAGGAGATATGAAATTGTTTTTTAGCGGGATGAGAGAGAAAGAGAAGGAGAGAGAGGTGTGTGGGGCCTGGCGTAAGTCAAGCCTGATTGGCTCGTGGGGATGGAAAAGAAATGGGTTAGGAAAAAATTTGAAAATATTTTAATATTTTCAGGAATATTTTGTTAGCTATAGTAAAATCTTTAGCTGTTAAAAATATATATTAACGAATTAAAAGAATTTAAAATACTAGCATTTGGCGGGATACAAAATATTTCAGAACTGCGCCCGAGTCGGGTCCAAAAATTTGGATTTGAAATATGGAAATTATTAGCAAGTTCCAAAAATTAAAATGAAAGATTTTGTAACAGAAATGCATACCCCCAAGAACAGACGCACGTACGTGCACGTAGCCATCTAAACACATCCGTTCCACTGAACGAGACGAGAAAACGATGCAAGGACGCCACCATAGGGTTAGGGGTATCATGCAGGCTATGCCATGTATTTTTAAATTATTTTAAGTAACTTAAATTGTTATATGCAAAATATGTAATGTCGGGGTAATCTATAATTAGGAAACAACAAGCTCAAGCAAACGGGTCGAATGTAAAGTAAACTACCATTTGCAACCAAACAGGGTAAATGAAATAAACACCATAAACAACACCTAGAGCAACAGAAATTGGTATAATTGAACTCTGTTGTTACATTATACCCAACTACAAAAAGAATTTCGTCCTCGAAATTCCAAGAACACAAAAGGACAATCGACCAACAAACTACAGGAAAAGATGGGGAAACTTCTGCCGGATTTCATCTTCTCGCTCCCAAGTGGACTCTCCATGTGAGCGATTACCCCAAGAAACAAGTACAAGAGGGATAACCCTGTTCTTAAGAACCTTTTCCCTTCGATCCACAATCGCAATCGGTCGCTCCTCAAAAGTCAAGTCTTCTCGTACAGTCAGCTCCGAATGATCCAACACATGTGTTTCATCTCGCACATACTTACGGAGTTGAGATACATGAAACACGTCATGCACATTCGCCAAGGATTGCGGTAATGCCAGTCGATACGCTACTCACTAACACACTCCAAAATCTCAAAGGGGCCGACGAATCGAGGACTGAGCTTTCCTCGACTTCCGAAACGAATCACCCCTCTAGTCGGTGATATCTTCAAGGATACCAAATCACCCACGGCGAACTCTAAAGGTCTTCTCGACGTATCCGCCCAACTCTTCTGCCGGTCTTGTGCTGCCCTCATATGATTCCGGATAGCGTTAACTTTCTCAACTGTCTGCACAACCAAATATGGTCCCAGCAACCTTCATTCATCGACATCGTCCCAACAAACTGGTGAACGACACTTGCAACCATATAAGCTTCGAATGGAGCTATTTGAATCGTTGCCTGAAAATTGTTGTTGTAAGAAAACTCCACTAAATGTAGTTGATCCTCCCATGAACCCTTGAAGTCCAACATGCAAGCTCTCAACATATCTTCAAGAGTTTGGATCGTTCTCTCCAACTGGCCATCTGTTTGAGGATGATAAGATGTGCTAAACTTCAATCGAGTCCCCAAACTTTCCTGTAAGCTCTTCCAGAAGTGTGATAAGAACCGAGTGTCGCGGTCGGACACGATGCTCACCGGTACTCCATGCAATCTTACAATCTCCTGCATGTACCGTTCTGCCAAAGTTTCTGTTGATTGACCAACCCGAAAAGGAATGAAATGAGCTGCCTTGGTCAAACGATCAACAATCACCCACACTGCATTGTTGCCTTTTGGACTCCGCGGTAAAGCTGTCACGAAATCCATGGTTATATGTTCCCACTTCTATTGAGGAATCAGAAGTGGTTGCAATAAACCAGCAACCCTCTGATGTTCAGCCTTAACTTGCTGACATACCAAGCACTTTGCCATAAAGCGGGGAATCTCCCTTTTCATGCCTTCCCACCAGAATTGTTGTCGTATATCTCGGTACATCTTCATGCCTCCTGGATGTACGGAATAAGCTGAACTGTGCGCCTCCTTCATAAGTTCTTCGCGAATATCTCCCTTCGGAACACACAAACGGCTACCATATTTCAACGAACCATCTTCATAGATCAGTAAATCTGTCCGAAGTCCAGCCTCAACCTGTTCTCGAAACTTTTGCAATCTAGGGTCCTGCGACTGCGCTGCTTTAATGTTCTCGATCAACGACGAGTGTACCTGTAGCTGCATCAACTGTCCCGAAGAATGCGGTAGCACAACCTCCAAATCAAATCTTCGAAAGTCTTCAATGAGTTCCTTCCGTGTTGTCAACATCTGAATTGCTGGTAACCGACTGAGCGCATCCGGCACAACATTAACCTTCCCCGGATGGTACTTAAGATCAAGATCGTAGTCAGCCATCAGCTCCAACCATTGACGTTGCCTTATATTAAGCTCTTTCTGCATGAACACATACTTCAAGTTTTTATGATCAGTGAAAACCTTGACCCTTTCGCCCAAAAGGTAGTATATCCAAATCTTTAAAGCGAAGATCACAGCCGCAAGCTCCAAGTCATGCGTTGGGTAATTCTTCTCACGGGTCTTCAACTGTCTCAATGCGTACGCTATAACCTTCCCATGCTGCATTAAAACACATCCCAATCCTTTCTCAGATGTGTCGCTGTGAATTACCAATCCTCCGGAACTGTCGGGCACGGTCAAAATAGGCGCGGTTATCAATCTCTGCTTCAACACCTCAAAAGCTGACGCACAACTATCCGTCCACACGAAAGGTACCTCCTTGCGCGTAAGCTTGGTCAACGGCTCCGCCAGACGAGCAAAGCTCTCTATAAATCTTCTGTAATACCCAGCGAGTCCAAGAAAGCTTCTTATCTCCGCAATATTCTTCGGAACCGGCCAATCTCGAACTGCCGAAATCTTTTCTGGATCGACGGCGATTCCATCGCCAGACACAACATGCCCCAAAAACTTTACTTCTTCCAGCCAAAACTCGCACTTGCTCATCTTTGCATATAATTTTTCTTGTCTCAGTGTCTGCAGTGCGATCTTCAAATATTCTGCATGCTCTTCAATACTCTTCGAATAGACCAGAATATCATCAATGAACACCACTATAAACTGGTCCAAGAATGGTGAAAAGATTCGGTTCATCAAGTCCATGAATATCGCCGGTGCATTCGTTACTCCGAAAGGCATCACTAAGTACTCGTAATGTCCATACCGAGTTCGGAACGCCGTCTTGCAAATATCCTCTGTTTTCACTCGGACCTGATGATATCCGGATCGCAAATCCAGCTTCGAGAATACCCTCGCGCCACTAAGCTGCTCAAATAGTTCGCCAATGCGAGGGATCGGTTACTTGTTCTTAATAGTCACCCGGTTTAATTCTCGATAATCGATGCACATCCTCCTTGTGCCATCTTTCTTCTTAACTAGAAGAACTGGAACTCCCCAAGGCGAGTTACTGCTTCGAATCCAACCCTTCTTAAGTAATTCAGTAACCTGCTTCTTAACTTCCTCCAACTCCACTGGTGCCATTAGATAATACGCTTTAGACACTGGCACTGCACCCGGAACAAGATCAATTGCGAACTCTACGTCTCGCTTCGGCGGTAAACCTGATATGTCTTCAAACACGTCCATGAAATCTCGAACAACAGCTGGCGTTTCATCTTGGGCAACCTCCATTGATGCAAGAATATTAGCTGTCGGCCTAGCCCTAAATTTGACTGGCCCGACAGAACTGCTTCCTCCAGTGAAGATAAACTCGGGATGTTCGGGAATCTGGAAAATTACTTTCTTTGCCCTACAATCAATGTGAGTATGGAAAGTGCCGAGAAAATCCATTCCCAAGACGACTTCATAGCTGCCCGTATCAATCATCAAGAAATCTGCAAAAAGCTCCCGTCCGCAAACAACAACTGCACAATCTTTACACTTTCTACTAGATATGATTTTCCCATTCCCAGTGTGTATGTCCCAGAAACTAGACAGGGTCGTGCAACTGATCGAGTGTGTAGCAATAAACTTGGACGACATAAAACAATGGGATGCACCAGAATCAAATAACGCTAATGCGGGAAAACCATGAACAAGTAGAATACCTGAAACAACTTCCCCTAAGCCTTGGCTTCCTCAGCCGTCAGGGTAAAAGCTCGAGCTTGATTGGGTCCCTGAGTCAGCTGCTTCTGTCCCTGAAACGGTTTCTGCAGTGGCTTCTCAATATCATCCATCGTGCGAAGCTTCGACAGACAAGTGTTGATAGTGTGATCCGCTGCTCCACAAACCAAACAGAGTCCCTGACTCCTTCGACAATCCCTATGCACGTGTCCTGGCAAATGGCAGTAGTCACAAATCACGCTCCTTCTTTGATCAACAACAGGCTTCTTCATCGGTGTTAAGCCACGACGGTTCACTGGAATACCCCTGCGTCCATATGCTCGGTTTGGTGCAAATGCCGGCTTCCGTACTGTGATTGCTGTCTGCTGTGAACTCCCAGTCTTCCCAAATAAGCTCTGCTGTTCTCGGGCCGCCGTAAGTACCTGTGAGAAAGTGGTCAAATCCAGGGAGACAATCTGCCTCTGGATGTCCACATCCAAACTGCGCATGAACCTCCTTGCCCTATCCGCATCGTTGGCAACCAGAGGCCCAGCGAATCTACTGAGTCGCGTCCACTCAGCTGCATGTACGTCTACAGGTGCGCCGTTCTGCTTCAAACTAACAAACTTTTCCTCCATTTCCTCCCGTGCAGTCCGTAGGAAGAACTTCTCCAAGAAACTCTTTGAAAAATCCACCCACATGATCGGCTTGGGCAAGCGGGTCTCCTCCACAAGCCACCATTCACGGGCGTAATCCACCAACTGGATGCGTACTACATCCACCCTCTTATCATCTGGGATCTATGCTGCAATGAGTAGATTCTCCGTGTCAACCAGTCACTGCTCCGCTGGCAATGGCTCCTCCAAGCCAGTAAAGATAGATGGACCCAGTCTCCTGAAATCCGCCACGGTACCCATACGATCTCCTGGTCTGGACACAACATTGTTCACGGACTGCTGAACGGTCCGCAAACCTTCCTGAAAGGATTCAGCTTGTTGCTGGATCAACTCGGTCTGTCACTTTTGATTCTCTAACATCCCACGTATTACTCCAAGCATGGCGGCTTCGTCAACACGCCTTTAGTACGTCTTCAGATTCTTGTCTGCCATGTTCCTGAAATCAAAGCACCAAAGGATTAGCATGATAACAGATTCAAAATGTAGATCAAGGCTAGAACTCCAAGTTACCTAAATAAAGTATCGCATTGTAACTATGCCGCGGTATCATAGCTACAATTACATAACTCCACCCAAGTCGCCTAAGTTCTAGAGATAACAAGGAATCAGGTTTCGAGTCGATATGCAAAGGAGGTTTGCATATCGTAAAAGTATAATCAGGAGGAGGTTATGATTCAAGAACAGTAAAACGGCAAGGTGGCAGGACACGTTTCCTAATCACGAGTATTCTGATTCGTGTATTGGGTCCAATACCTAACTACAAAAGAATCAAACCCGATTAACCTGTCTCTGATACCAAAAGAACCATGTCATGCCCCGGTTCCTAGAGTACGCTAAGGTGGGCACATGACATAGCCAACCATGCTACCTGTGGATAGGAATTATCCTTCCACAGTCACATTACGACTGTAAAGATATCAAGAACAATAAATAAACTATCTAGCACATGTCCATAAGCCAAAATAAAATGAGTCAAGAATAAATAATGCGGAAGCAAGAGATCCAATACAAGAATAACTGGAATGTATGTCCCATAATGCGGGCTCACATCAGGAATAAAATGCTGAAAAGTAAAAGAACTAATTACTACTGAGGCCTCACTGCTCAGCCTGTTAGCTGAAGTACTCCTGCTCGGACTGCAGCAAAGGTACGGAATCTGGGCCATGCAAAATCCAGACGTCAGCGCGTCATAACATCAAGTAATAATATATAAACAAGGTAGCAAAACATGCGAATATAATCATAAATGGTAAAGCAGGTGTAACAGCAATATAAATCAGGGCAGTGAAACGTAGTGTACAGTGAGTAATCTAAACTGGTCTATTGGGTTGAATAGTCTCAAGTATTTGAAATCAATTTGATAAATCATCGATGTAACTCAATAGTATCCCGTGCGTGCCCGGGACCACGGTCAAGATTCTCGGGCTGAATCCGAGACGTGCCGCTAAGCAGTAAAAGGGTAGTATGTAAAGATGAGTGATATCAGCATCATCACCCTGGGGCTGGCTTAGCCCGTAAGATTGATCAGAACAGGTAAAGAACTGTTGAGTTACACGTCAGGTTTCATCATTGATTTCCCCATACCCCCAAGTCAAAAGTGTTCAAGTCAGGTATTAAGTGATCTAAGGCTAATGCCAACACGGGATCAGGCAGGTACAGGTTTGTCTGGATAGACAGCAGGAACGGTCCGTAAGGACAACATGTCAGGTTTGTTGGCATTAGACACAAGATCAGGTAACAGGTAAGACCATGGTACATCAGGTCAAGCCAGGTAATATATAAAGGTGTCATGTTATGTCAAGAGTTGTACGGTACCATGTCGTGTCAAGTAATAGGTGTAATAGGTCATATCAGGGTGCACAAGATGTCATGTGGATGCTCATAAATCAAACTAGCGTAAGCATCTTTATACATCACAGAATGGGTACTAATAGAACAATAAACTGGAACATGTAATATGATAATCAAATAGGTGCAGATTAAACTACTTGGATGTACGTTTTTAAGTTTGAGTTTAAGGGATGGTTTCAACCTTACATGAATACAGTATGACAAATATGGAAGTTAAAATCATGTTAATATGTATTAAGTAATCTAGAGATGTAATGATATGTATAATATGTTCAATGGATGCAATTATAACTAAAACAGGTTAAAGATGCACATGGGTGTCCAATAGAGTAAAACTATAGAAAGGGTACCATAGACTATGTAAATAGTTATTATATGATTAAAATATAAATGTGGTTAGTGGGTTTAGTAAACTAAATGCAACGGGTAGGTTTAAAGTTCCGAATCTAAATATAAACGGAACATCGCACTGTTAACCTGGAACACACGACTTTAGATTCTATCTATAGATTTAATATAAAATCAGATAAATAAATATAGGAATAGTATGAATAGCATGCAGCAAGTTTCACTTGCCTCGACGGATCGCGAAGAGGTAAATGGAACGTCACGCGTCGGTGGGAAAAGTCGCGATGCGCGCACGGCACACAGAGCGAATCCACACAACGTACAATGGGCTCACACGGGTCAGGTACCCTAGCTGGATCGTCGGGGTCGTCGACGGCACGGCCGGATTTCGGCAACCCAAAACGACAATGAATACCACAAGAATGAAATGCGAAAAGAAGTGAAGAAGAGGAGAAAAAGAAGATCTTAGGGTGGTTAGGCATTCTGGGATTCCAGGGAAGTCAGCAAGGGGCGACGACGACGGGGTTTGCCGGCGTGGTGGTTTTCCGGTGAAGGGCAGTGGGTTTCTTGAGTGTTGTTGTGTTCGTAGGGTTTGCAGAGGGTGGTGGTAGCGGTTTGTGGTGCCGGGAAGTGGAGAGGGATGTGAGGAGGTGACGAGGGTGGCGACGGCTAGTCGCCGTAGAGGTTGGGCTCACGGGAGGTTGCTGCAGGTGGCCTCATCGGGGTGCAGTGGGTTCTCGGGGATCGTCAGAAAGAAGAGAGGAGAGGAAGGAGGTGGAGTGGGTGGTCACGAGGGCGAGATGATCGTGGCGACGACGAGGTAAGGTCGATGGAGATGGAGCGGCGAAGGCTAGGGCTAGGTTTTGAGTATGGGTTCGTGAGAAAGAAAAACGAGGAAGAAGAAATATATTAAGAGGGGGGAGAGAAAAGATTTTGTGAGAGGAGAGAGAGGGAGAGAGAGAAATCCTGAGAGAAGGAGAGAGAATGAAGTCGCGAGAGGAGAGAGAGGAAGAGAGAGATAGAGAGGAAGAGAGAGAGGAGAGGAGATATGAAATTGTTTTTTAGCGGGAAGAGAGAGAAAGAGAAGGAGAGAGAGGTGTGTGGGGCCCGGCATAAGTCGAGCCCGATTGGCTCGTGGGGATGGAAAAGAAATGGGTTAGGAAAAAATTTGAAAAGATTTTAATATTTTCAGGAATATTTTGTTAGCTATAGTAAAATCTTTAGCTGTTAAAAATATATATTAACGAATTAAAAGAATTTAAAATACTAGCATTTGGCGGGGTACAAAATATTTCAGAACTGCGCCCGGGTTGGGTCCAAAAATTTGGATTTGAAATATGGAAATTATTAGCAAGTTCCAAAAATTAAAATGAAAGATTTTGTAACAGAAATGCGTACCCCCAAGAATGGACACACGTACGTGCACGTAACCATCCAAACACGTCCGTTCCACTGAACGGGACGAGAACACGATGCAAGGATGCCACCATAGGGTTAGGGGTATCATGCAGGCCATGCCATGTATTTTTAAATTATTTTAAGTAACTTAAATTGTTATATGCAAAATATGTAATGTCGGGGTAATCTATAACTAGGAAACAACAAGCTCAAGCAAACGGGTCGAATATAAAGTAAACTACCATTTGCAACCAAACAGGGTAAATGAAATAAACACCACAAACAACACCTACAGCAACAGAAATTGGTATAATTGAACTCGGTTGTTACAACTCCTTCGGACGGGATGGAGCGAGAGTTGCTGTTGCAGTTAGTGCAGTTTGAAGCCATTGATCTTTTGTCTTCTGCACGGAGCAAGGCACCAAATCTAAGTATCTCAAATCCACATGCAACCATATCAAACCGCGATTCGTTCGCGAACACGACACATGAAGTATAGAGTGGAAAGAGGAAAAGGTCCTACCGGGCGTGCCAGAATCTGTTCCCCTCCGAAAGAAGAGACGAAGACGCGGCGAACGTCTTGCCTGAAATTCGGGGCAGATGCTAATTGGTGTTATCCGTCCACCTCCCCGAAGATGCCAAGTTGATTTATGGCACCATGTATCGAAGGTTTAAACGGATACGGCCGGTGTAGGAGACTTCGTCAGATTCCCCCTCGTCTGAGGGGTTTTTGATTGTGGGGACGCTCTTCCCTACAGGCGCAAGCCCCTGCAGTTAATTACGCTACCGCATCGCGGTAACAACTTTCTCTTTCTCCATGTGGTCACTTAGTGTCGTGGGTGTTTGTTTTGTGTTTGGTTGCCCGTGGATTGTATACGGAGACTAATTTATGTTGTCGCCCGTAGGGCGTGGATTAGTCCAAATCTCTATCTTCTTAGATTTGGGTTTGGGGGTTGGGTTTAAGGATACGTTAGCCTCATTTGAGACTAAGATCAACTTAAACGTTTGTTGAGGATACGTCAGTCTAATTTTAGACCGAGATCAACTTAACGGGATCGTTTAGATCCAACAAAAGAGCATTTGGACTCTATTGTTTAGTTTAGGGACATTGCGGTCGATTACCAGTTTAAGGACATGGTGGTCCAAGGTTAAGGACATCATAGTCCGTGAGTTTAAGGACCTCACAGTCCGATGTTAGTTTAAAGACATCATGGTCGAGGTTAAGGACATCATAGTCCGTGGGTTTAAGGACCTCACAGTCCGATGTTAGTTTAAAGACATCACGGTCGAGGTTAAGGACATTATAGCCCATGGGTTTAAGGACCCCACAGTCCGATATTAGTTTAAAGACATCACGGTCGAGATTAAGGATATCATAGTCCGTGGGTTTAAGGACTCCACAGTCCGATGTTAGTTTAAAAACATCACGGTCGAGGTTAAGGACATCATAGTCCGTGAGTTTAAGGACATCACAGTCCGATGTTAGTTTAAAGACATTACGGTCGAGGTTAAGGACATCATAGTCCGTGAGTTTAAGGACCCCATAGTCCGTGGAATGTATGGTTGTTGGGACCCGTCACCTCTTTGAAGACGTTGAGGAATTACAACGACAAATATCAAAGGAGTGAAGAGATGTACCCTTGAACCAAGGTGAGTTGGTTGAAAGAGCAGATGTGCTCAATTCAAGATAAGTTGAGGATTTATGGCCAGAATTGGGCTAAGTCCAATTAAAAATGTTTGACATTTTATTTTTGTTCTGGCTATTAAGCTTTTATTTGGGCTCGGCCCTTTTAATAATGCTAAGCATTGAATTCTGACATCTTTGGTCTTCATCAGAACAGATTGTGTTCTGACAATGCGCCACATGGCGCGCCAGGCGCTTTGCGCCAGCTAAAGAGCGCATTGCGCTTCTGTCAGGTAGCGCACACGAATATGACACGTGTCACGCTTAGCGCTAAGCGCGGGTTCATTAGCGCATTGCGCTTTTAATTTATGAGCGCTTTGCGCTAGTCTGTTGGTGCGCCAGCGAGTGACACGTGGCGCGCTTGGCGCTAAGCGCCAGCCCATGAGCGCAGTGCGGTGTTTCAGAAGCGCAAAGCGCAAATTGTGTCTTTGGTTGACACGTGGCAGGTTTTGGCGCTGAGCGCCGGTCCAATGAGCGCAAGAGCGTAATTCATGAGTGCAACGCACTTTCAAGAACAAATTTATGTTCTTCTTAAAGGAGGCTTTGCCTCAAGATTCAAGAATAAAAGTTCTTGTTTTAATAAAAGGCTCTGCCTTTATAGATCAAAGATCTGTGAATGAAGTGAAATACTTCTTTTATATTTATATATATTTTTTATGATTAGATCTTTTGATCTTTTGCTTTTTATTAAAGACCTTGGTCTTTTTTCAGATCTATGATCTTTTTAGAAGATGGTTCTTTTTTTTTAACGAGATGATTTCATCTCTGTTATTCAAGAACATAGTTCTTTACCTTGAAAATGAAGAAAAATCTTATTTTTTCTAAGAGCTTATTTTTCTTTTTCTCAAACTTTGCAGAGGGTTTCTCTCTCTCTCTTCTGTGTATGTCCTTTAGACTTGAAGTCTAGGGGCCTTTATATAGAGCCGAATGATTTGTTAAATCAGTTTTAAGAGATATTTCTCTGATTGATTTGGGAATATTTCCCACCGTTGGATCTTTGATCCTAAAGTTTCTGTTTTACAGAAGATAATCTTCTTATTTTAATAAAATTGGAAAGATCTTTCCATAACAGAATTTTAGTTTTGATTAATTAATAATTTATTATTAGTAGATCTTTTGATCTAACGGCGGGGGAATTTTAATTCCAGCGCTAGCGCACCTACGTTCGACACGTGGCGCGCAGCACAACTGCGCTAGCGCACCCGTGTTTGACACGTGGCGCGCAGCGCAGTGCGCCAGATCTGAAGCGTTGCTTCAACTTTTAAATTTTGAATTTTGAAACAGAACTTTGCTCTGATCGGGGGTGCGCTGCCTAGGGCGCAGCGCACCTGGCGCTAGCGCGTCTGCGTTTGACACGTGGCGCCCAGCGCGCATCGCACAGAATCTGAAGCGTTGCTTCAATTTAAATTTTGAATTTTGAAATAGAGCTTTGCTCTGATTGGGGGAAACATTACGCTTAATATGAAATTTTAATTTGGGGCTCGAATTTCTATAAGAGGGGAGATTGTAACGTTTTAGAAATCATTATGCGAAATTTTCCGTTTTAGGGTAAAATAGTCGGTATTTTCTGTTTTAACCCGACTGTGATCAAACTTCCGTATAGACTTGCCAGTACCTAGTTTAGCTAAAATAAATCTCGTGCGCGAGCTTTGGGGGTATATGGGAAGTTTTGGTTCAAATAGAATTTTTCCTTATTTAAATATTATTTTAATGCGGTATTTACATATTGGGTTTAGGTAATTACTCTTCAATTGTATCATTCTAATTAATCAAGCTTGAGTAAAACAAAACCTCCATATAATATCTAGATCTTTTGAGCAAAAGGATTTATGATTTTAAAGAAAAGAAAAGAATGAAAGAGGTGGCATGTTGCATTTATGTGCATTTATTGCAAGAATTAGCTAGAACAATCCACACAAGCCTTCACAAATCCCCCACTCCCTCTATTGGCCGAGCCTCTTCTTCCTCCTTCTGACCTTTGTGTTTCTTTCACCATTTGCAACAATTCCAAGCTTAATAAATCCTCAAAATTCCATAAATAATCTTACAAAACACATCAAGTCTTACTTTTGCCTCTTTGATCACTTGGAGCTAGGAAAGCTTGGATCTTGTGAGCAAGTATTGATAGGTATAATCCCTACACTATTAAATAGGAGTTTTTATGATGTATAGCTCGTTGGTTATTGTGTAGAACACTTTAAGTATCGATTAGTGCAATATCGTATTTTTAGTGCCTTTTTAGAGCCTCTGTAATCTGCTGTGACTAGGAATTTTTACTGAGTGATCAAACAAGATAGTAGTGTTGTACTAGTAAACCTAAGATTCCACCTGAGACACGAGAACCACCCCACCGGATTTGGCCTGCGACTATTTGGAGAATTCCGGCGACACCGGTTTTGGAGGGGAGTTGGGTGTTGGTTTTTTTGTGGGTAGTTGTCTGCTGAGGTTTAGGAGTGTTTGGAACTGTTTAAATTTTTAGTATTTACAGTATGCAAAATCTGGGATCGTTTTTCTATAATCTAGTGTTTTGAATCCGCGTGTTACATTATCCGACACGAATCGTGATCTTGTGCAGCTGCTGCACTTAGATTGGTTTCGTAGTGTCGTCACGCACGTTAACCACTAGACGGACATTTGTGAGTTAGTTTGGAGTTGGTGTGTCGTTTAAAACGTAGTTTTACGTGATATTGATTGATTTCTGAGATTTTGCACTGGCTATGTTTTGTGAAAATTTAGGATCGCAAGCGGGGACTTCGGACGCTGTGAACAAGGGGAAGCAGGTGGTCGGATTTTCATAACTCGAGACCATCGGTGAGTAGATTTAACATCTACGGGGAAATCGTCCGTATGGCGTTAAGCGTCAGGGCTAGATATGATATGATATTAGTCGTATGTTTATATGCTCATATAGAGATGATGCATGAGTTTCATTGCATATAGTTACTTGTTGTGCCTGAACCTGTATTTATTGTACACTGCACTATTATTGACAGTCCATGTTGCACGAGTACCAATGATATGCTACACTCACACTGTCGGTAATTTCCATTGTTCCCCTCCGAAAGACGCGCAAGACGGACTGTCTTTCCTGAGATTCGGGGCAAATGCTAATTGGTTTTATCTGTCCACCTCTCCGAAAATGCCAAGTTGATTTATGGCACCGTGTATCGGAGATTTGGACGGATGCGGCCGATGTAGCGGATTTCGTCAGATTCCCCCTCGCTTGAGGGGTTTTTGATTGTGGGGACGCTCTTCCCTGCAGGCGCAAACCCCTGCAGTTAATTATGCTACCGCACCGCGGTAGCAACTTTCTCCTTCTCCAGAATTTCACTTCGTGTCGTGGGTGTTCGTTTTGTTTGTGGTTGCCCGTGGATTGTATACGGAGACTAATTTATGTCGTCGCCCGTAGGACGTGGATTTGTCCAAATCCGTATTTTCTTAGATTTGGGTTTGAGGTTTTGGTTTAAGGATACGTTAGCCATGTTTGAGGCTAAGATCTACTTAAACGTTTGTTAAGGATACGTTAGTCCAGTTTGAGACTAAGATCAACTTAACGGGATCGTTTAGATCCGACAAAAGAGCATTTGGGCTCTATTGTTCCAGTTTAGGGACATAGTGGTCCATTGAATGTATGGTGGTCGGGACCCGTCACCTCTTTGACGACGTTGAAGGATTACAACGACAGATATCAGAGGAGTTCAGAGATGTACCTTTGAACCAAAGTTGGTTGGGAGACCTGTAGTCTAATTTGGGACTAAAGTCTGTTTGAGGGTTTAAGGATACGTTAGCCGTATTTGAGGCTAAGATCGACTTAAACGTTTGTTAAGGATACGTTAGTTTAATTTGAGACTAAGATCAACTTAACGGGATCGTTTAGATCCGACAAAAGAGCATTTGGGCTCTATTGTTCCAGTTTAGGGACATAGTGATCCATTGAATGTATGGCCGTCGGGACCCGTCACCTCTCTGACGACGTTGAAGGATTACAACGACATATATCAGAGGAGTTCAGACATGTACCCTTGAACCAAATGCAAATTGATTTAAGAGAGCAATCTTGCTCAGTCAATTTAGTTTGAGGACTTACGGCCATGATTGGGCTAAGTCCAGTTGAGAATATTCAACGTTTTTATGTTTGGCCAATTAGGCATGTGCTAGGGCTTTGCCCCTATTTAATAATGTACTGCATTTTATTCTGGCCTGCTAGACCTTTTTGATTTGGGCTCTGTCCCTTTATTTATGATGCAGAGCATCTGTCATTGTTGGGGCTCTACCCTTTTTTTAAAATAATGCATAGCATTTTATTAGGCCTGTTAACCCTTTTTTAATTGGGCTTGGCCCTTCTGTAAATAATGCAATGCATTAATTATCTGACAGTGGCTTGTCAGGCGCTTTGCGCCAATTATTGAGCGCAAGCGCTTGTGGTGGTGACACGTGTCACACTCTGGTGAGCGCAACCGCAGTTAGCGCAGTGCGCTTCGCCAGTGCGCTGCGCTGCTGACACGTGGCGCGCTCTGGTGAGTTACACCAATCCAAGAGCGCAACAGTGCAGATTGCAAGTGCAAGGCACTGTTTTAATGACTTAATCCAATTTTGGATTTAATAGAGGAATCTTTAAGATTCAGAACCAATGGTTCATAAAAAAGTGCAAGGCACTGTTATTATTTATTTTTATTGAATATCATTGATCATGTTCTTAGATCAATGATCTATTTAGAAGAAGTTCTTCTTTTTTTTAAAAGCTTTTACCTTCTTTTTTCTTTCTGAATTTCTTCTCAGAGTTCTTTAGAGGAGTTCTCTCTTTGTTTCTTGAGTTTCTCTCTTTTCTCTGTGTTGATGTGTTTTTGAATTGGGGTCTAGGGGCCTTTATATAGTGCCCATTAATTTGTTAAATTTGTTAAAGAGATCATTCTCTGAGTGATTTGGGGAATTTTCCCCACCCTTGGATCTTTAATCCAAGGGCTTCTGTTTTACAGAAGACAATCTTCTTGTTTTTACAAGAACAGAAGGATCTTACTGGAATTTTAATTCTATTTGGCGCAGATGCACCAGCGCTTGACACGTGTCGCGCAGCGCACAGCGCAGCGTAACTGCGCTTGTGCAACTGCGCTGACACGTGTCGCGCAGCGCAGAACGCAGCGCAACTGAAGCGTTGCCTCTTTAATTTTTAATTTTTAATTTTAATTTTCCGAACAGTGCCTTGCTCTGATTGGGGGAAACAGAAGCGTTGCTTCGTTTCCCGTCTTGGAATTTGAAATGAGCTTTGCTCTGATTGGGGTAAATAAATGCCCCCCCCACCGTTGCGCTTATGTGGCCTCCAAACGTGAGCGCAGCGGTGGCAGAATTCCAACCGTCGCGCTATCCCTTGGAAGTTGAAACGACTCTTCAATGCCTATAAATAGGACCTTTGGTCCCTTAGATGATTTTCATCTCTTCATAACAATTTTGTTCAGAGCCCTGCTCTTTTGTTTAAGCACCTTTAAAAGTTCAAACTCCAGAGAATTTTAGGTAAAAATTAATTTGGATTGAATTAAATCAATTTTAAGAGCCTTGCTCTCAATAGATCCCTGATCTAAAGAAGACCCATTTAGGGTTTTACTTAGCAGAGCTTTGCTCTAAAGGGGTCTAAAGAGAACTAAGGAGAACCGTATTAGGGTTCCATTAATAGAGCTCTGCTCTCTAAAAGATTTTCCTTAGATTTGCTTAATTAATGGAGCTTTGCTTCTTCCAAATCATATAGAAGAACTCTTAAGAGTTCTTCATGGGTCTTTGAAATTAAAGATGGTATTTTATATTATTATTATTATTATTATTATTATTATTATTATTATTATATCATCTTTTCAGAGTAAATCTCTTAATGTTCTTAGGGGATTTTCTTCAAATTCTTCTCATAACTGACTTTGACAAGTGTTACTCCTGTCTGCAGAGCATTGCTCTCGAAGAGTTTAACTTCCTGTATTCCCCCCTTTTTTTATCGCTAATCTTCCATTGATGTTTCCTTCAGGCATTATGGCTGTTCGTCTATACAGTCTGCACGAAATCATCACCTATGAGGATATCCGCGTACAGGGTCATCACCAAAACCAGGAGTTTACAGATGCCCAGTGTGCGGAGGTCATGGGTCGCTTGAACGCACGTGTTGGTTGGCTGCTCTCTCGCCGCTCTGCTCTCTTGAAAGTCGTGCTGGGAGCAATCTGGAGGGCACTCCCGGGGTTCCACGAGGCCTTGCCGCTTAATGTGCTGGATGATGTCGAAGACAAGGTACATTCAGTATACCTATCGGGGCTGATCTCGAAGAAACGGCGGGATAGCCTCATCTACATTCTGCATCAAGTTTTTCAGCAGACGACGATAACCGCTACTTATCGAAGGGTAGGGGGCCTTGCCGAAGATCTTGACACACGTGAGCGCGAGAGGCTGCGCACGAGAATAATCAGAAAGGCCAGAAGAACTCTAGATGGTCTTACTTTTGAATTCCTCAATATATGCCCTGGATATGAGGTTATACCTTTATAATAATTTGAGTAATGTTTTGCTTATTTCTCTATGATTGTAAGAACCCTTTGTAATGGAAAATTTCTCCTTTCAGCTTGTCTTATTTCTCGTTCTGAGTCTTTTGAACATGCATGAATGAGTGTGTCTCGAGTGCATGATCAAACACCAATCAGATGTTCTTTCTGTCGCTTTCTTCTTTCTTTTATTATCCGTATGTTACCTTAGTGAACATGGTTGACAGATAACAGAGTAAGCACCTTGGTTTCTTCAAGAGATAGCGATGGCTTAGGCCGCAGGTTCAGATCTGCTGCCTAAGACTTTTCAACTCTATGAGCCGTGAGGGTCTCGTAGAGACTTTTCTCCCTACGGATCGAAAGGGTCTCGTAGGTGGATTTTGTCCTTAGGGATCGTGAGGATTCCTAAGTATGTTTTCTCTTATAAGTCGTAAGGATCCTATAAGAGAATTTTTCCTCTTACGAGTCGAGAGGACCCGTAAGCGGTTGTTTCCCTCTTTGTCGAGATTCGACTTTGGAGAGTGAGACCCGTGGATAGTATGCAAGAGACCGTTTTGGGCCAACTTGCAGGGTCCCAGTGTTTAGGAAACAGTTTTTTTTAATCCCTACTGCCTAAGGCTTTTCCTCACGAGTCGAGACGAATCGAGCAGTTCTCGCAAAGACATCAATTTCCTCACGAGTCGAGACGAATCGAGCATTTCTCGCAAGAATATCCTAACGTCACAGTTAACCCCTGCTCTTTACGACAGAAGCCCGTTAGGGTCTGTGGTAGTTAGGGTTTTGGCCGTCGTACCGTCGCATCAGCTGATATATTCCTCGATAGGCAATCGTGCTGTTCGAGTAGCCCTGCGACTGCGGTGTCTCTGATCCCTTCGGGAGCTGGACAAGACGTCTTCAAGTAATTCTCCTTGGCAGTTTGACCGTCGGAAGAGCAAGCGTTAGGAATTTTGCTATGCCGCTTTTTACTTGAGGTTAGGCTCATTTTGGAGAGCCCCGATGAGTCATAACCACTCCGCGCTGGTGTGGGATGATCTCCGATAGTCTTTCAGGTTTTATGTGAGTTGCCGTCAAGACCTTGAAGCTAGGAATTTGGCCTTTGCTTCGTTTGCTGGCATCGCGTATGCTGTATCGAGACGAATGTCACGGTTGTCTCTAGGTTGCTGGTGAACCGTCGAGGTTTGGAACTAGGGATTTTTCCGTGGCTCTATTTGTTTGATTGTCGCGTCTGATCCCTGCTGGAGGAAGAATGCTGGGGTGACATTTCGTCTGCTGTATTGAGACGAACGTCGCGGTTGTCTCTACGTTGTTAGTGAACCGTCGAGATTTGGAACTAGGGATTTTGCCGTGGCTCCTTTTGTTTGATGATGTTGCATCTGCTGTGTTGAGACGAACGTCGAAGTGGTGACCATTCCGCACTGGTGTGGGATGATCTCCAGTTATCTTTCAGGCTTTATATGACTCGCCGTTAAGACCTTGAAGCTAGGAATTTAGCCTTCGCTTCGTTTGTTCTGTCATGTCCGAATCCTGTTGGAGGAAGGACACTGTTGTTGACATTGCGTCTGCTGTAACGAGACGAATGCTGAGGTGGAGCTTGGATTTTGCCGTCACTCCGCTTTGTTTCGATCATGGGGTCTTTCGTTGGCGTTGTATCTGCATCTTGATAGACCGCGAAGGAATGCCTTTGTTAACATCTTGTCTGCTGTATCGAGACGATTGTTGAGATGAAGCTGGGATTTTGCCGTAGCTTCGCTTTGTTTCGACCACGAGGTCTTTTGTTGGCGTTGTATCTGCATCTGGTTGGAATAGGGAGAAACGCCGTTGGTGATCTCTAAGTTGTCGATATTGACGTCGAGACCCTGAAGCTAGGGATCTTCTTTTTGCTTCGTTTGTTGACATTGTGTCTGCAATATTGCGACAAATGTCGAGATTGTCTCTAGGTTGTCTATGAACCGTTGAGATTTGGCTTTGCTTTCTGATGAAGCCTGTTGGGAAGGTATGGTTCCCTCCTTGTTTGTGCCCCTGGATTGTATACAGGAATCGATGTGATCTCACCTGTAGGGCAGCAGTTTCATTCATTCTTTTTATTATTTTATTTCCGCGATGCTCTATCATTTCAGCTTTTATATCGCGAAGGTCGCGATTGTCCAATCATTTCGGCTATTTTCGCGGTGCCCAATCATTTCGGCTATTTATTTTATTTTTACTCGCTGTTTTTTTATTGCGAGTTGCCCAATCATTTCGGCTGTTTTTTTTATTCTGCTCGCTGCTTTTTATTGCGAGTTGCCCAATCATTTCGGCTGTTTTTTTTATTCTACTCGCTGCATTTTGAGTTGCCCAA
This sequence comes from Agapanthus africanus, assembly GCA_030015575.1. Taxonomy (NCBI): domain Eukaryota; kingdom Viridiplantae; phylum Streptophyta; class Magnoliopsida; order Asparagales; family Amaryllidaceae; genus Agapanthus; species Agapanthus africanus. The sequence continues at coordinate 939,688,443 of CM057338.1, read as the reverse complement.
TCATTTCGGCTATTTCGTATGCATGTATGGCTCGCTGATTTTTTTTATCGCGAGTGTGGAACTTGGAATCTGACGCCAATCTTAGCATCAGCATCGCTACAACTAGAATATTGCCAGGAGCGAATCATCATTTTCCATGTAAGGGCTTGGAATTTGATACCGACTTAGGCATCAGCATCGCTACAACTGGGATATTGCCAGGAGTGAATCATCATTTGTCTCTGTCGATGTCGAACAAAGGTGGCTTAGCGAACAGGGTTAGGGTCCTGTCGACTAAGGCTTTTGACTTCATGAGTCGTAAGGGTCTCACAAAGTTATTTCTCCCTACAAGTCGTGAGGATCTTGTAGGTGTATTTTCTCCATAGGAATCGCGAGGATTCCTAAGTGCATGTTCCTCTGTAAGTCGTAAGGATCTTACAAAAGAGTTTTCTCCTTATAAGTCGAGAGGACTTATAAGGGTTGTTCACCATATGGACATATCCCTAGTCACGGGTGGGACTTGGTTAGGGAAATGTTTATTCGCGCCCATGGATTGTATACAAGGGTCAGTGTTGAGCCACTTGTAGGGCAATATCGAAGATTGTGGGAGTTGCTTAAGAACAGATTCGGGTTTCTGTAACTTAAGACTTTCAAATCTTATGAGGCGTGAGGGTCCCATAAGAGAGTTCTCCTTACGAGTCGTGAGGATCTCGCAAGTGTATTTTCTCCTTAGGAATCGTGAGGACCCCTAAGTGTGTTACTCCGTTATGAGTCATAAGGATCTCATGTGGCTGATTTCTCCTTACAAGGTCGAGAGAACCCTGTAAGTGTCCTTTCACGAGATTGCGCCCTTTTGGGTTTTCACAAACACTCGCCGGTAGCCCTGCTGTTTTTACTCACGGAGCCCTTTCGGGTTTTCCTCCGTACCCATTTTGCTTATGGACATACCGTTTATATATATATATATATATATATTTTATATTCTTTTTATTCTCTTTTTTTTACGAGGTCGCGCCCTTTCGGGTTTTCACGAACACTCGCCGGTAGCCCTGCTGTTTTTACTCACGGAGCCCTTTCGGGTTTTCATCCGTGCCCATTTTGCTTATGGACATACCGCTTATTATTTTTTATTATTTTTTTATATATCGGCTTTGTGGTGTTTCAATCCACCGTTGTTTATTGACATCTCTGTCAACAGCTAGTTTTAGGACGTAGTGGTCCGCCGTTAGTTTAAGGACGTTTCGTTCCGCCGTTAGTTTAAGGACGTTGCGGTCCGCCGTTAGTTTAAGGACGTTGTGGTCCGCTGTCGCCGCATTCGAGGCGAATCTCTAGTTTACTGACTTTTCGGTCTATGGGGCTTTCCCTTTGAATGAGCATGATGCCCCTAGCGTATCCATCTTTCTCAGAGCGTGCGATTGTGGAGGGTTCACCCTCCAGTTTTCAGAGATGACGAACTTACCCTGTTGGTATTGGTCTTCAACCCAGTTCTTGAAGACGTAACAGTTTTCGATCGGATGGCCCAATACTAGGTGGTAAGGGCAATAATTAGAACTGTTGACATCATCCAGTTGTAGTTGGTGTTTCGGCTCCGGTAGAGTGATAAGCCCGTTATGCACTGCCACTTTGAACAGCCTCCTTGTTTCATCCTGGTGAAATGAGTAAGGACGTCTTAGCCTCTCATCGAGGGATATGCGTGGACGCATATTGTTTTGACGAACAACCCGTCTAGGGCCACTCGACTGTTGTTGAGTGTTGGCGACGAAAGTCATTTTCCCCTTTCCTTTATCCTTTTTGCTCGATCCTTTGTTTGCGGGGCTGAGATTTTTTTCGAGTAGCGGGCGATTGCACGGCTGAATGTTCTTGCAACTTCTCAATTCTTTCATTTTTGAAATGGATTCCTTAAGGAGAGGGTTGAGGGTAATTTCTTCGTCAGAGTCGCTTCCAAAGGTGATAATTTGCGATCCCTTGGAAGGTTATATGACAGTTGTTGGCGGCTCTTTTGCGCTCATCTATCGCATTTTTCCGATGTCTACGAGCTTCATACTTTGTCCTGTTGAAGTGTTGCTTTTGAGCGACATATCCTTGCCACCAACACTTAAAGGAGTCGCAGTCTTCGGTAGGATATATGATCTTCTGATGATACAAGAAGAAGTTAGGATGCATCTCTACTCCGTTGAGAGTATTTTCTTCAGAGGGTGGTAGCATCATTCCCACTGATAGGGCTTTGGCGAACCTTTTCCTCGTCTTCAATTTGTTTTTATTCGCAGCGGTTGACTTTTGATTTGACGGAAGTGCCTCGACTCTTTGGTCTAATAGGGGGCGTTTGGCTCCTTCCAGTATGGACATCTCACGCTCTTGATTGGCTTTAACTTTCAGACGAATCCCATTCAGGAAGGCATCGATCAACTCGTCTGACGGCCGCGGAATTTCTGGTTCAGGGTTTGCCCTCGGTTTCTCGGCGCAAAGAGCCTCTTTATCACCTACCAATGAGTGAGAGATCATGTGACAACTCGCTACATAGTCTTCGGATTCATTTGATGAGTCTTCTCCATCGTTTTCGTCCTCAACAAAAGAACAAGCTGCTCTCATCGTGTCCGTCTTCTTTGGAGTGTGCGGCTGTGGTGGGTTTACCTTCCAGTTTTCAGACAGCACGAACTTGCCTTGTAGGTACTGATCCTCGATCCATCCCTTAAAGACGAAACAGTCCTCGATCGGGTGACTTACCGTTTGGTGGTAAGGGCAATAATTTGGATTATTGAGATCGCCGGGCTGCGACAGACGTTTTGGACTCGGCAGATTGATGAGTCTGTTGCGCACTGCCAGCTCGAACAGTCTTCTCGTTTTATTCTGAGCAAACGAGTAAGGGCATCCCAGTCTTTCCTCGAGGGATGGGCGTGGACGCACGTTGTTTTGGCGAACAACTGGCTTTGAGTTGCTCGACTGTTGCTGAGCATTGGCAACGACGATTACCTTCCCTTTCCCCTTCTCATTTCGAGAGTCCGGTTTTGGAGGAGACGGTCCATGGCCCATCTGGTCCATTTGGGCTAATTTGTCGATCAAGGCCTGGAAGGTGGTCGGCCTGAAGAACATCATAAATTGTGAGATGGTCGCTTGCGAATCAAGAGTTCCCACGAACATGCCTACCGCAGGTGCCTCTTCTATGCGTTGTTCGCATTTCGACCATAGGTTCCGCCATCGTGTTGCGTATTGGACCCACGTTTCACCGGGCCTTATCCTGGCGTTAATCAGTGCTGTTATCGGGGTGCGTCCACTAGCACTCGCGAATCTTTGTGTAAACAGTAGTTCCATCTCTGCAAATGTTTTGACAGAGTCGTTAGGTAGCTCCGAATACCATTCAAAGGCTGTTTCTGCTAAGCTGCCGACGAATTGGCGAAGCAGTAGTTTGTCATCGTCTCCAGTATTGCCGCATAAGGCCCTGAATTGAGCGACATGCTGATGTGGATTCCCTGTCCCCTTGTACACATGGAATTTAGGGATCTTATATCCCGGCGGGTAACTGATTTGGTCATACGAGCTCGGATAGGGTCGTCCGGTTCTAACAATTTGCCCAGCCGCTTCATTCGCCTGATGAGCCCGTATTTGCTGAGCATTATAATCATCGAGCGCGGCCTTGGAAATGGTTTCTCCCTTCTATCGTCTTCAACAATGATTGGAGGGTCATCAGCTGGAGGGTCCGGCTGTAATATCATCCCTACCATATCTTGGAAGAGGAGCGCCATTTGTTTTATGTTAGCCGCTTGCTCTGCGGCTTCTTTGTCTTTCTTTTCGAGGATTCTGCATAAGAAATCAGCATCAGTCTCTTGTTCGTGACGCTGTTCTGATGATTCCTCCGAACTTTCTTTTGGCTCAGTAAGTGCAGCCATTGCAGTCATCATTTCCTGAAGCTTCTGTTGCTGCTCTTGGGCTTTTGTCACGGATCGAGTGAGCGGTCGGTGACAAGTCAAAGAACGGCTTTCCTCCTTTCTGGAAGCCATATAAACAGTGTGCACCACCATGCCCCCAGACTTGGGGCGTTTGTGCTCAGCGCTTTTACGGTTCGCCATATTCACATGGGCTTTTTGCGGCCTCTTTTTCCTTTGAGTAATTGACGTCGAGGGAACCGTCGCAGTAGGGACCCAGCCAGCTGTCGCCTTTTGTGGCTTGACAGGACGGTTTTCTTCTCGCTGAACCTTTATCTTTTTCTGTTGGCGGGAGTAATCTTGATCAATCACCGACTCCTGGTCCTGTCGCCAGACTTTGTAAATTTTGGAGGACAGCCGTCGAGGAGGTTGCTCCGGCTTCTTTTCTGTATCATTCTCCACAGGTGAAGGAGTTCTCTTCAGCAATGCAGTGGGAGAGTTTCTGCGCACTTTGTTGAGCAGTTCAAAGCTGTTCTCGGTTGGAACAGCAGCATCGATCCCCACCGTTGGAGCTGGCGGAGTTATCCCAGAGGGGGAGTTGCCCCCAGCCATCCTCACTCGGTGCCAGTGGCGACGTCGAGCGTGTCTTACAGATGAGTTGTTTCAGCTATAAGGGTGACTTTGTCATGCCCCCTGCTTTGAGAAGAGATTGTTATCGGTGCTAGCCTGTCGAAGACTGACACCCATTGAGAAGCAATGTCCACTCTGTCAAAGACAGACCTCTGGGCAGGGGAAGCAGCCTTGAGGACCTTGCCAGGAGCAGAAACCGGAATGGTTAGCCTTGTAAAAACTGATTTCTTGGAAGGAGAAGCCTTTCCAATGATTTCGTCGGCTTGAGCCGGGATGGCTATCCGTTTTGGGATGGCAGCTTCGGGTATTGCGAGCTTGTAGATGTCCTGGCCCAGTCTGTTGAAAACTGAGGTATTAGAGTTGGGCTACCCGGTAAAAGGGGCCGTGGCAGTGGTAAGTCGATCAAAGACCGACTTCTTTGGGGCTCCTTGCAACGTCATTGGGGCATTGAAGCTCATCGGTGGAAGCATGGTCCCGAAGAATAGTCCAGTGGTGGCTTGAGTTACCTGTTCCACTGGCATCTTGAAAAGAGAGGCCGCTTGGGGCCCGTAAGTCACTCCTCCAGCAGTAACGGAGCGAGAGTTGTAGTTGCAGGTAGTGCAATTTGAAGCCATTGATCTTCAGTTTTCTGCACGGAGCAAGACACCAAATCTTAGTACCTCGAATCCACAGGCAACCACAGCAAACCGCGATTTGTTCGCGAACACGACACACGAAGTGTGGAGTGGAAAGAGAAAAAGGTCCCACCGGGCATGCCAGAATCTGTTCCCCTCTGAAAGACGCGTAAGACGGACCGTCTTGCCTGAGATTCGGGGTAGATGCTAATTGGTTTTATCCGTCCACCTCTCCGAAGATGCCAAGTTGATTTATGGCACCGTGTATCGGAGGTTTGGACGGATGCGGGCGATGTAGCAGACTTCGTCAGATTCCCCCTCGCTTGAGGAGTTTTTGATTGTGGGGACGCTCTTCCCTGCAGGCGCAAGCCCCTGCAGTTAATTACGCTACCGCACCGCGGTAGCAACTTTCTCCTTCTCCAGAATTTCACTTCGTGTCGTGGGTGTTTGTTTTGTTTGTGGTTGCCCGTGGATTGTATACGGAGACTAATTTATGTCGTCGCCCGTAGGACGTGGATTAGTCCAAATCCGTATTTTCTTAGATTTGGGTTTGAGGTTTTGGTTTAAGGATACGTTATCCATGTTTGAGGCTAAGATCTACTTAAACGTTTGTTAAGGATACGTTAGTCCAGTTTGAGACTAAGATCAACTTAACGGGATCATTTAGATCCGACAAAAGAGCATTTGGGCTCTATTGTTCCAGTTTAAGGACATAGTGGTCCATTGAATGTATGGCGGTCGGGACCCGTCACCTCTCTGACGACGTTGAAGGATTACAACGACAGATATCAGAGGAGTTCAGAGATGTACCCTTGAACCAAAGTTGGTTGGGAGACCTGTAGTCCAATTTGGGACTAAAGTCTGTTTGAGGGTTTAAGGATACGTTAGCCGTATTTGAGGCTAAGATCGACTTAAACGTTTGTTAAGGATACGTTAGTCTAATTTGAGACTAAGATCAACTTAACGGGATCGTTTAGATCCGACAAAAGAGCATTTGGGCTCTATTGTTCCAGTTTAGGGACATAGTGGTCCATTGAATGTATGGTCGTCGGGACCCGTCACCTCTCTGACGACGTTGAAGGATTACAACGAAATATATCAGAGGAGTTCAGAGATGTACCCTTGAACCAAATGCAAATTGATTTAAGAGAGCAATCTTGCTCAGTCAATTTAGTTTGAGGACTTACGGCCATGATTGGGCTAAGTCCAGTTGAGAATATTCAACGTTTTTATCTTTGGCCTATTAGGCCTGTGCTAGGGCTTTACCCCTATTTAATAATGCACTGCATTTTATTCTGGCCTGCTAGACCTTTTTGATTTGGGCTCTGTCCCTTTATTTATGATGCAGAGCATCTGTCATTGTTGGGGCTCTGCCCTTTTTTTAAAATAATGCATAGCATTTTATTAGGTCTGTTAACCCTTTTTTAATTGAGCTTGGCCCTTCTGTAAATAATGCAATGCATTAATTATCTGACAGTGGCTTGTCAGGCGCTTTGCATCAATTATTGAGCGCAAGCGCTTGTGGTGGTGACACGTGTCACACTCTGGTGAGCGCAAGCACAGTTAGCGCAGTGCGCTGCACCAATGCGCTGCGCTGATGACACGTGGCGCGCTCTGGTCAGTTGCACCAACCCAAGAGCGCAACAGTGCAGATTTGCAAGTGCAAGGCACTATTTCAATGACTTAATCCAATTTTGTATTTAAGAGAGGAATCTTTAAGATTCAGAACCAATGGTTCATAAAAAAGTGCAAGGTACTGTTATTATTTATTTTTATTGAAGATCATTGATCTTGTTCTTAGATCAATGATCTATTCAGAAGAAGTTCTTCTTTTTTTAAAAAGGTTTTACCTTCTTTTTTCTTTTTGAATTTCTTCTCAGAGGTCTTTTGAGGAGTTCTCTCTTTGTTTCTTGAGTTTCTCTCTTTTCTCTGTGTTGATGTGTTTTTGAATTGGGGTCTAGGGGCCTTTATATAGTGCCCATTAATTTATTAAATTTGTTAAAAAGATCATTCTCTGAGTGATTTGGGGAATTTTCCCCATCGTTGGATTTTTGATCCAAGGGCTTCTGTTTTAAAGAAGACAATCTTCTTGTTTTAATAAGAACAGAAGGATCTTACCGGAATTTTAATTCTGTTTGGTGCAGATGCACCAGCGCTTGACACGTATCGCGCAACGTACAGCGCAGCGCAACTGTGCTGACACGTGTCGCGCAGCGCACAGTGCAGCGCAACTGAAGCGTTGCCTCTTTAATTTTTAATTTTTAATTTTAATTTTCCGAACAGAGCCTTGCTCTGATTGGGGGAAACAGAAGCGTTGCTTCGTTTCCCGCCTTGGAATTTGAACAGAGCTTTGCTCTGATTGGGGTAAACAGCCATGATACGCACAACACAAATATTCATTGATATACCTTGCTAGTGGTTAGCGACATAGAGGCAGTTATTCTTGTGCGATAGCGCATACGGCATATAGCATACATGTATACCTACATGCCTATACATATGCCATACTATACCTACATGCTCGCACATATACTTTGCTATTGTTACATTATCAGCTTTTTATAACATATATTTTGGTGGAATGGGACGCTGTATATATATGTATTTTGGATTTTGATATTTGGGAACCGCGAGATATATTTAATGACTTGATGCGGTTAAATAGCGGACTTTGCCCGTGATATGCTCATATTGATGTTTTATGTTGCATATGTTATTTACATGGATTTACGCATTTGAGATATGTTTTCATGCGATTTGGAGAATTTCAAGTATCGAGATTAGGCACTTATATTCCAAGAGATACATGGATTTTGGAGACCGATACGTGGAACATAAGTGTCGAGGTGGGATACTTGGGTTTCGAGGAACGTATGGATATCAGAAAGACCGATACGTGGAACACAAGTGTCGAAGTGGAATACTTGGGTTTCGAGGAACATATGGATACGAGTATTTACGTGTCGATGTTAGGCACTGGTTTTCATGATGTTTTAGAGTGTCGATGTTGACACTCAGGTTCCATGAGACTTACAGGATTTGAGGGCCGATCCGAGGGCCGATCTGAGTATTTTGGGATTTGGGGTGTTGTTGATTTACCCAGGTTTTTCCATGCTTATGATTTGTGCATGAGATTATTTATTATCCCACACTCAGTATTCAGTGATATGCATTTGATTCATGTAGATATAGTACCCTGGTGGTGTATCTCGATCATGATAGTTGCATATTCATATTGTCTTACTTATGCTACCAGCTTACATGCTAGTGATCATTGCTGTTAGTGCATACTTGCGATTTTAGTATGATGTTATTTACTATTCACGAGTTGGCAACTTACCCCCGTTGTGCCACAGTGTTTTGCACGACTCACCCTCAGTTTAGTCGCAGTAGGGTGTCTTATCATCTCTACTTTTGCGGATACCGCTACGTTAGGCTGTGAGGCCTTTGCTTTTAGGTGGGTCTGCGGTTATTTGTGTGTACATTGTATATCTTTTGTTGGATGTAGTATTCTCCATCTACCACTTCTTGTATTTGACTTAGAGACGAGTTGTGAGGATTCGGTGTTGTATTATTGTTTTAGTGACTTTGGATGCAGTGCTCGTGGGAGCCAGTTTTATTGAAAAGTTGTACTTCTTTATACAGTTTTCTTTTATATTTCTTCGTTTCGGTGTCGTATATATGTTTGTGGTGGTTGTCTCCGCCGTTGGGCGTGATTTGCTCCCGTTTGGGATGCATTTATATTATCTATGTTGTACCCATTTTCGGGGCTAGTTTTTACAAAAGAGGTGCTGCCGAAATTTTCAAGAAAGAAAACTAGAGTTAGAGATTTTACTTGTGATTTTCCGAATGCTTTAAACTATGTTTTTCTCCGCTTACCCAGTTTTGGGTGGTTTAGATTTCTGGGTTTTGGCTTACTTAAGTTGCGTACGCCTGTTGACGTTACGTAGTTTAAGTGCCGGTTACGGGCCAAATTTTGGGTCGTGACATCAACCCAAACCCAAATATAAGAATATACGGATTTGGACTAATCTACGCCCTACGGACGACAACACAAATTAGTCTCCGTATACAATCCACGGGAAACCAAAAATAAAATAAACACACACGACACGAAGTGAACATCTGGACCAGGAGAAAGTGGTTATCGCGATGCGGTAACGTAATTAACTGCAGGGGATTGCGTCTGTAGAAAAGAGAGTCCCCACAATCAAAACCCCCTCACAACGAGGGGGAATCTGATGAAATCTGTTACAACGGTTGCATCCGTCCAAACCTCCGATACACGGTGCTATAAGTCAACTTGGCATCTTTGAAGAGGTGGATGGATAAATCCAAATAGTATCTGCCCCCAAATTTAGGCAAGACGTCTGTCTTCCCGATTTTCGGCGGTAAACATTCATATATCACCGTAGTTGGGATATATGGAACACATTGTGCACTCCTTCCAATGAGGGTGGTGGTGCCAAGCGGTATGCCACTTCTCCAACTCGTTCAAATATGTCGAACGGACCGATATACCTTGGACCGAGTTTACCCCTTTTACCAAAACGCATCACTCCTCTGTTCGGAGAGATCTTCAGAAACACATACTCTTCGGGTTTGAAGTCCAGGCGCCGACGCTTTGCATCTACCTAATATTTCTATCGGTCCTGGGCTATTCGCATGTTTTCCCTGATCATGCGAACCACATCTACAGTTGCCACGATCATCTCTGGCCCAAGGAGTTCACGATCTCCATCGTCGTCCCAACTCAGTGGGGAACGAAACTTACGTCTATAGAGTGCTTCGAAAGGTGCCATTCTAATACTTCCTTCGTAGCTGTTATTAGAGGAAAACTTTATAAGGTATAGGTGATCTTCCAACGAACCTCCGATGTCTAGCATACAGGCTTTTAGCATATCTTCTAAGATATGAATTGTCCGCTCGGACTGTCCGTCTGTGTATGGATGATACGCCGTGCTGAAATTCAGAATTGTTCCTAAGCTGGCTTGAAGACTCTTCCAAAACTGGGATCGAAATCTAGTATCATGGTTGGAGACGATGCATACATATACCCCATGCAATCTTACGATCTCCTCCATGTATTTTCTTGCCAACGTTTCGGTTGATTGGCCAACTCTGAATGGGATGAAGTGAGCTGATTTGGTGAGTCAATCCACAATAATCTAAATTGCGTCATTACCCTTCGTACTGCGAGGGAGTGCAATCACGAAGTCTATGGTAATGCGCTGCCATTTCCATTCTGGAATAGGTAATGGCTGAAGTAGACCAGCAGTTCTGTGATGTTCAGCCTTCACTTGTTAACAGATTAAGCACTTTGCTACGCTCCTTGGTACTTCACACTTCATTTCATACTACCAGTAGTGCTGTCGTAGATCCTTGTACATCTTCATGCCGCCGGGGTGTGTTTCCCCAATCAGAGCAAAGCTCTGTTCAAATTCCAAGATTTGAAATGAAGCGACGCTTCTGTTTCCCCAATCAGAGCAAAGCTCTGTATTGAAATTCAAAAGTAAAAAATTGAAGCAACATTTCAGATCGAGCGCTCTGCGCTAGGCGCGCCACGTGGCAAACACGGGTGCGCTAGCGCAGGCTGCGCTGCGCCCTAGGCAGCACACCATGAGTGCGCTAGTGCTAGGCGTACCGTGCGCCACGTGTCAAATGTAGGTGCGCTAGCACAAAATGCGCTGCGCTCTGCGCTGTGCACCCCCAATTAGAGCAAAGCTCTATTTCTAAGATTGGAAAGCGAAGCAACGCTTCATGAAAAGTGCTAATATCAAATGTGCTAAGAGTCAAAGACTCTGAAACGGCGCTCACGTGCAAAGCACGAGAGCGCTAAGCGCCAGAAGCGCTTCACCTTTACAAGAATTACTTGCACCTGATTATAACAAATCAAATTATGCTGTGCACAAGTGCCTTACAAAGAAATAACAGAGAATTAAAAATAAAGGAGCACTTAGCGGATAATAAAATACTTGATTAGAAATCTTTTAATTATTATTACAATGCAAACAGATCACCAAATATGGGGTCAAAAGGACAGGGGTTAGCAAAGCTAAGAATGAGATTGTCCAGTTCCCTCTCCGTCTTCTCTACCATGTCAAAACGGCGATCCTCTCGAGCAGTAGCCATCCATCGATCAACGCCACACTCCCCAGAGAAAGTGGAGATAACGACCCGACGAGCCCGTATCTGGCTCAGCAAGTGGATAGAGCAATCTTTCAGGGCTTTAGTGATAAAATGCGCCTCGAAGAAGCACTCGATCTTGTCTTCAACATCATCGAGCATTGCCGAGGATATCTCTGCTGGAGGAGGGGGAATATCAGCGTGCACAGACGCAAGGATCATCCGAAGCCAAATAGAGTGTGGGGGGAGAGGAGACCCCACACGAGTCAAGAGCTCGTACAGTGCTGCGTCGCATTGGTCATCCGTAAGAGAAGGATCCACCAAGCACGCAGCAAAACGAGGAACAATGTCCTGGATGGGCACTTCGCATGGTTGTCGGCGAGCATGTGGACGGTTATAAGCCATAAATGAAAGGACTCTTTGGAGGTGGGAAAAGAAAGAAGCTTTGCTTCAGATTATAAAGACTAAGCACAGAAAATTTTGTGTGCACAGTGGAACTATTTCCAAGACTTGGGGAATGAAAGTTCTAGGGGATACAAGTTTGACTTAAAAGGAAAGTAAAAAGACACCTCTGTTGAAGCAACGCTTCAGATCCAGCGCTCTGCGCTGCGCGCCACATGTCAAACATAAGTGCGCTAGCGCAGACTGCGCTGCGCGCCACATGTCAAACGTAGGTGCGCTAGCGCAAGGTGCGCCAGCGCTGGAATTAAGAATTCCCCACCGTCAGATCAAAAGATCTAATAATAAGTTCTTAATTAATCAGAATTAAAATTCTGTTATAGAAAGATCTTTCCAATCTTGTTAAAAACAAGAAGATTGCCTTCTATAAAACAGAAGCCCTAGGATCAAATATCCAAAGGTGGGGAAACATCCCCAGATCAATCAGAGAAAGATCCTTTCAACTGATTCAACAAATCAATTTGCCCTATATAAAGGCCCCAAGAGTTCAAGTCTGATATAGAGAAACCCCCCTACAAACTTTGAGAAAACTCAAAGAAAGAAAAGCAAGTTTTTAGCAAAAGAAGATCACTTCTTCAAGGTAAAAGAACATGATTCTTGAACACAGAGATGAAATCATCTCATGAAAAGAAGAACTATCTTATAAAAAAGATCATAGATCTACAAAAGACCAAGGTCTTTGATAAAAAAAGAGATCAAAAGATCTCATCATAAAAACAAAAGAAGTATTTACTTCATTCACAGATCATTGATCTACAAAGGCAACCCTTTTTTTTAAAATAAGAACTGCTGTTCTTAAATCTTGAGGCAAAGCCTCCTTTTTTAAAGAACATAAACTTGTTCTCTGATCATAAATTTGATCAAATGCGCTTTGCGCTACTGGAAAGTGCCTTGCACTCAAGAACTGCGCTTTTGCGCTCTCTGGACCGGCGCTCAGTGCCAAAACGTGCCACGTGTCCACCACAGATACAACTTGCGCTTTGCGCTTCTGAAACAGTGCACTGCGCTCATGGGCTGGCGCTCAGCGCCAAGCGTGCCACGTGTCACTCACTGGTGCGCCACTGAACTAGCGCAACACGCTCATAAATTGAAAGCGCAATGCGCTCATAAACTGGCGCTTAGCACTAAGTGCGACATGTGTCCTTTTCGTGTGCGCTACTTGGCAGAAGCGCAATGCGCTCTTTAACTGGCGCAAAGCGCCTGGCGCGTTTCGTGGCGCATTGTCAGAACACACATTGTTCTGATGAATGCTATGCATTCAATACAAGACAAAAGATGTGTCAGGATCTAATGCTCGGCATTATTAAAAGGGACCAAGCCCAAATAAAGGCTCAACAGCCCAGAACAATAAAATATTAAATATTTTAATCTTATTGGACTTAGCCCAATTCTGGCCATAAGTCCTCAATCTATATTTAATTGAGCCCATCTGCTCACGAATATTCAACAGATCTTAGTCCCAAACTGGGCTACAGATCTTCCAACCAATACACACCGGTTCGAGAGTACATCTCTTTACTCCTCTGATATCTGTCGTTGTAATCCTTCAACATCTTCAGAGAGGTGAAGGGTCCCGACAACCACATATTTCTACGGACTGTGGGGTCCTTAAACTCATGGACTACAATGTCCTTAAACTTCATAGACTACGATGCCTTTAAACTCATGGACTACGATGTCCTTAAACTCATGGACTACGATGTCTTTAAACTAAGGACTGTGGGGTCCTTAAACTCATGGACTACGATGTCCTTAACCTTGGACTGTGGGGTCCCTTTAAACCCATGGACTATGATGTCCTTAATCTTGGACCACCATGTTCTTAAACTTGTAATCGACCGCAATGTCCCTAAACTAAATAATAGAGTCCAAATGCTCTTTTGTTGGATATAAACGATCCCGTTAAGTTGATCTTAGTCTAAACATTAGACTAACGTATCCTTAATTAACGTTTAAGTTGATCTTAGTCTCAAATGAGGCTAACGTATGTTAGTGTATATGCCCTAGAGGCCATTACTGTATCATACTAGTATGTATATTACTTGATGGAAGCTTGGGATATTCACAGTTGTATATACAATCTTGCTCGAAATGGTAGTATGCTACTTGGTTTGTCTCTGCTTTAATATGTGCATGTGTTTCTTTTAGCATATCGCTTATATACATATTAGTAGAGCCCTTAGGATCTTTGCTTGATTACCAGCGTTGTGATGGCGCTCACACTCGTGGGGGTTGGGTAATCCATAAGCACATCTTTATACAGGCCCCTAGTCGTTGGACTATCGAGACAGGGCATCGATACTCTGGAGTAGACTAGCGTATGCGCTTCTTATCCCAGCGTGGGAGACGATCTGTCCCACAGCCATCAGTACGTCGTACTTGAGATAGTATGCGGGTGCTCGTTAGGTTACGAGTACACTGGACAGGACTCGTCGGGAACTGTTGGTTGGTATTATACCTATCGTCAGTTATCAGTTCCCAGGTGACATGAGTACAGCTTAGTCCGCTGACTTGACACTGTCACTTCGCCTCGAGTGTGTTCCCACTGTACTTTGATTACTACCCTACCACGGCTCAAAGGAGTCGTGCAAACAGGTAGTAGTTGGGTGCAGTCCCGAAGCACTTGGAGGCAGTGACGGTTAGACAGGATTCGTCTCTCCCGGTATTGGAGATTGACATTGCGCAGTGTCTAGGAGAGCCATTATACGAGCAGTCCCTGGCCAGGGCAAGCGAGATATACTGGTAGGTTTCCAGTGTTATCTCAGGGTGTTCTGGGCTACACTCCGACACGACTTGTACCGCTATTAGGGGACTGACGTTTACCGCCCGCCATGCGATGTATCAGACGAACAGACCGGACTGTACAGAGACTGTCACATACAGGCTCAGTAGGAGTTCAGATGGGTTCACCTCGTCAGTCTTCTTATCGGCATCTACCTGGGGACCGTTACGTACAGCTAGTGCCGCTTGCGGTCTGTGGTTAAACTCACTGCCAGCGTAGTGTCGAGTCTTTAGAGTCCCACACAGAAAGTTATTCGCCTTTTGGTAAAATGAGTAGAGGTCGCATGGTTTTGCGACAGGGTTCGTTCACATCCGCGCACTTGTGCACGTTTGATGTCCGGACAGCTTGTACTAGCAGGCTTTGGTTTAAACCGGATCCTAGTAATGATTTGAGATTGGTTTTATCTCTTTGTGTTTGTGTTCATTGGAACATGAATGCGGGTGTGTATGCACAGTTGATTGAGGCGGAGGAAGAGGTTTTTCATTAGGGTTTTGGAACGGGTGTGTATGCACAGTTGACAGTCGTCTTTTTCCAAACCCTAATGATATTGTGATTTATCAATTAATAATATTAATTAAGTGAAATTGTGTCATGGTTGGGCTTGTTGACTTGTTGACCATGGTTGACTAGTTGACTAGGTTTGAAACATTGACCATCATCATTACTTTTTATTTGCTCTTTGATCTTTGCAAAATCATTTATTGTGATATGATAATGGTCTCTTCAAACTAACCATCACCTTTTCATTTTTGATTAATATTATTATTTGAAAAATCACATATATTTTGTTATGGTTGTAAAAACCATTTTATTCTATCATATGCTTTCTCTCTCTTGCTCTTCCTCTTCCTCAAGCTCTCCCCTCTCATAAGTTGAGAAACACATGAGCTTGAGTAAAACCACTCTAAAATAATCTCTACTCTCATCTAAGGTTCTAGGATTAGCACTTCTAGTATCTTAGTTACTTCTAGTTTGAAGTTGAAGCCATAGGTTGAGACTCTCGGGTGGATCCTTCTTCGACGAGAGAAGACGACAAGGAGATCACTTCCGTTCCCTACAAGGAGCAAGGAGAGAAGGACACAAAGCCCTAGGTATAACCTCTTTTCCGAGTAGCTAACTCTCTTTAGCTTGGTAGCTAGTTTTGTTTAGAAAAGATCCCGCCTTTAGTTAGTCCATGTTGCCTTGAGTGCTAAAAATCCGATTTTTATACCGTTTCCACCTCCCCGCAAGCACCGGGGTGGGCAACGTGGACTTACAACGTATCTTTAAACCCAAACCCAAAACTCAAATCTAAGAAAATACGGATTTGGACTAATCCACGCCCTACGGGCGACAACATAAATTAGTCTCCGTATACAATTCACAGGCAATCACAAACAAAATAAACACCCACGACACGAAGTGACCATCTGGAGAAGGAGAAAGTTGTTACCGCGATGCGGTAGCGTAATTAACTGTAGGGTCTTGCGCCGCAGGGAAGAGCGTTCCCACAATCAAAAACCCCCTCATCAACGAGGGGGAATCTGACGAAGTCTGTTACATCGGCCACATCCGTTTAAACCTTCGATACATGGTGCCATAAATCAACTTGGCATCTTCGGAGAGGTGGACGAATAGCACCAAATAGCATCTGCCCCCAGATTCAGGCAAGACGTTTCGTCTTCCCGGTTTCCGGCGGTAAACAGATTCTGGCATGCCCGGTGGGACCTTTTCCTCTTTCCACTCCACACTTCGTGTGTCGTGTTCACGAACGAATCACGGTTTGATATGGTTGCCCTTGGGTTCGAGGTTCTATGATTTGGTTTCTTGCTCGGCGCAGAAAGCGAAATATCAATGGCATCCACTTGCGTGAAGTGTTCCAACTGCAATTTCAACTCGCGCTCCGCCTCATCTGGAGGCATAGCCTACGGGCCCCATGCGGCCTCCTTGTTCACGATGCCGGTGGACCAGGTGACTCAGGCCACCACCGGATTGTTCTTTGGGACTATGCTCCCACCGATGAGCTTCAGCACCCCTGTACCAACACCAGAAGCTCCCAAGAAGTCGGTCTTTGATCGGCTTGCTACTACCGCGGCCCTTCTCAATGGGTCGTCCAACTCCAGCGCCTCAGTCTTCGCCAGATTGGGCCAAAGTTCATGTGGGCCCATGATGAAGCCTGCAGTTCCAGAAGAGGTTGTTCCGAAAAGGATAGCCATCCCTTCTCCCAAAGTCGTCAAGGCGGCTTCTCCTGCCAAAGGGTCGGTCTTTATAAGACTGATTGTTCTGGCTCCCACTCTGGCTTCCGTCCCTGCTCCAAAGTCTGTCTTTGACAGATTAGATACTGCTACTCAACGGATATCAGTTTTCAAGAGGCTGGTACCAACGGCCCTTCTCCAAAACAGGGGGCACGGCGAAACCATCCCCATCGCTGAATCAATCCCAGCAGCTCGGCATGCTCGACGTCGCCACTGGCGCCGAGTAAGGAAAGTTGGGGGCAACTCCCCCTCTGGGCTAACTCCACCAGCCCCAACGGTGGAAGTCAATGCTGCGGTTCCAACCGGGAACTGGTTTGAATTACTGAACAAGGTGCGAAGGAACTCTACTACCGCCGTACTGAAAAGATCTCCTCCACCGGGGGATAATGTTACAGAAATGAAGCCGGATCAGCCCCCTCAACGGCTATCCTCCAAAGTTTATAAAGTCTGACGACGGGTCCAAGAGTCGGTGATTGATCAAGACTATCCCCGTCGACAGAAGAAGCTGAAGGTTCAGCAGGAAGAGAACCGTCCTGGCAAGCCATAAAGGACGACAACCACCTGGATGCCCGCTGCAACGGCTCCCTCAACGTCAACTGCTCAAAAGAGAAGGAGGCCAGAGAAAGCCCCTGTGGCTACAACAGATCGTAAAGACGCTAAGCCCAAACGCCCCGAGTCTGGGGGCATAACGGTCCATACTATTTACATGGCTTCCGGAAAAGAGGAAAGCTGCGCTTCGACGGGTCACCGACCGCTCACCCGATCCGTGACCAAAGCCTAGGAGCAACAACAGAATCTTCAGGAAATGCTGACGCAAATGGCCGCACTCACCGGGCCAAAAGAAAACCCAGAGGCGTCATCAGAACAGCGTCATGAACAAGAAACCGATGCTGACTTCCTCCGCAGAGTCCTCGAAAAGAAGGACAGAGAAGCAGTAGAACAAGCGGCTAATATAAAACGAATGGCGCTCCTCTTCCAAGACATGGTCGGGATGATGCTACAACGAGAACCTCCAGCTGAAGACCCTCCTATAATCATTGAAGACAACAGAGAGGAGACATCGAACCCTCCTCCGGCTCTTTCAGCAGCCAAAGAGGAAACCATTTCCAAGACCGCTCTGGATGACTATATTGATCAGCAAATATGAGCTTACCAGGCGAATGAAGCGGCCGGCCAAGTCGTCAAAACTGGGCGACCGTATCCAGGCTGGTATGACCAAATAAAATACCCGCCGGGATACACGATCCTTAAATTCCATGTGTACAAGGGGACATGCAATCCTCACCAGCACGTCGCCCAGTTCAGAGCTCTTTGCAGCAACACCGGGGGCGATGATAAGCTTTTGCTCCGTCAATTCGTCGGCAGCTTGTCGAAGACGGCCTTCGAATGGCACTCCGAACTTCCAAACGACCCCGTTAAGACATTTGCGGAAATGGAGCTGTTATTCACCCAGCGATTCGCGAGTGCTAGTGAACGCACCCCGATAACGACATTGATCAATGCCAGGGTAAAGCCAGGTGAGACGTGGGTCCAATACGCGATCCGATGGCGGAATCTGTGGTCGAAATGCGAACAACGCATCGAAAAAGCACCGGCGGTGGGCATGTTCGTGGGCACCCTAGACCCTCATGCAACTATTTCAAAATTCATTATGTTCTTTAAACCGACCACATTCCAAGCCTTAATCGACAAACTGACCCAGATGGACCAGATGGGTCATAGACCGTCTCCTCCAAAGCCGGACTCTCGAAATGAGAAGGGAAAGGGAAGGCGATCGTCGTCGCCAATGCTCAACAGCAGCCCGGTGACCCAAGACCAGTTGATCGCCAAAATAACAGAACTCGATCGCTTGAAGATAAAATGAATCGCCCTTACTCATTCCCTAAAGACAATACGAAGAGGTTATTCGAGCTTGCACTGCACAACAGGCTCATCAATCTGCCAGAGCCATGACGCCCAGCGCAACCCGGCGACATTAGCAATCCTAACTACTGCCCTTATCATCGAATGTTAGGCCATCCGATCGAGGATTGTTACATCTTCAAAAGTTGGATAGAAGATCAATACCAGCAGGGAAAATTCGTATTATTTGAGAATTGGAAGGTGAACCCGCCTCGGCCACACACTCCCAAGAAAACAGATACACTTGGGGCATCATGCTCTTTCGTAGAAAAAGCTCCATGGGAGGTCGCTCTTTCAACCAAGACAAAAAGAATGCTGAAGGATCTCAACACATGTCCGGCAATTAAGTGGAAGAATCCACTGGAGCCTGAAATCATCGAGGGGATACTGAAATCGCGCCCAACTCCAAAAATCGGTTGTGATAGCCAAAGCACTCACACCCAGCCGTCAAAATCTTCGAAGAAGAAAAAGAAATCCAAGAAGCCCGTGAAGTCTGGCGACAAGCGCACAGACCTACAAAAGCAAATTGACGCGCTGGAAGAGTATAACCAGAAGGCGCGGACTCCAATCACGCTCCAAGAGTTCCTCTGCCACGTCCTTGAGGACGGAGATGATGGAGACGACTTATCGGATGAATCTGAAGATTATGTGGCGAGTTGCCATGTCTCACTCGTCGATAGATGATGAAGAAGCTCCTTGCACCAAGAAACTGGGGGCAAATCCTGAACCGGAACTTCCAGGGCCATCAGACGAAATGATTGATGCATTCCTGAACACAGCCTTTCTTAAAAGCAAAGCTGATCGGGGGCGTAAGATGGCCATATTTGAAAAGGCCGGCATTGGACGAAAGGGCTGAAATATTCCCACCAAATCAAAATACCTCCGTTGCAAATAAAAACAGGTTCAAGACGAGGAAGAGGTTCGCTAAAGCCATATCAATGGGAATGAAGCTACCATCCTCCGAAGCGAACGCCTTTGGTGAAGCAGAAACACATCCTAGCTACTGGCTATATCATCGAAAGATTGCGCACCCCACCGAAGAATGCAACGCTTTTACAATATGGTGGCTGGGATATGTGGCTCACCGGCAGTATTTCAAGCGGATGAAACGCAAAACTCGTCGGGAGCAAAGAAATACGACCGAGGAGCATAAAAGAACTGCCAGCGACTGTCGCATGGTCAATGCCGGGGGATCGCAAGTTCTTACCTTCGGGAGCAACTCTGACGAAGAAATGTCTCTTAGCCCTCTCTTTAAAGAGTCCACTTTGGGAAAAGAGGAAGAACCAAAAGCCTGTGAAAATATTCAGCTGCGCAACCGTACGTTGCCCGAAAAGAATCTTGGGCCCTCGAACAGTGGATCAAATAGAAAAGATAAGAGAAAAGAAAAGGTCCCTGATGATATCATCCTTGATGACCAAGCCGTTGAAAAACTGACAGCCAAAGACCCGCCAAAGAAAAGTAAGGTGGACTACAACGTTCTAGCACACTTGAGAAAGCTACCTTCGCAGTTAAGCATTCTCGACGCCCTTCTGCTATCAAAGGAAGCAAGAGATTCTTTGATCAAGGCATTACAAGAGCCCGAGCAATTCCAAGCTTTCCTCGCCGAAGAAAAGATGAAGGAGGATCTAGAAGAAGTACACACGGCCGATATCACCTTCGGCGATGAAGATCTCCTTCTTGGGACATACGAGCACAACCGTCCCTTATATGTCTCCGGATACTGTCATGACATCAAGATATTTGCAGAATCCGCCTGTACTAGCCGCTCCCGTTAAAGGAAAACCTCTCGTCCTGTACACAACAGCTCTTGAAGGTTCTTTAGGTCCGTTGTGGGCACAAGAGAACGACCAAGGGAAAGAGAGAGCCCTTTATTATTGTTAGGTTTACCTAGCACCTCATGAAGGGTTTGGAAGCATCACATGTCACAAAATCAAATTTTTAAGGTGCTAAGTGAACATACAAAGAATCATCACTAGAAAATTAGGGTTTCACTACAAAGACAACATCACAAGTAATAAAAGGCTAGGGTTTTGAGAGTACAACCTTTGTAGCTCCCTACGCTAGACTCCTTGGCTACTTGAGGGTTGGAAGAAGGTTCTCTTGAGGTCTTCTAAGTCCACGACGATCCACCCAAAGCTCCTTTGCCCAAAGCTCCTTGCTTTACTCGATATATCAATGAAGTAGAGCAAACACCCTACACAAACCGGCTAGATGTATGTAGTATGATGATATGGTTTGTATTCTTTAATCAAAACTCTTTCTTTTTATTAACCTCACTTAAGAAAATAATCAAGAGAGGAAGAAGAAGATGGTGGCTAAGCTTTTTCACACAAGAAAATGATATGAGAGTGGATAATTATTGAAGTGAGAAAAGAATAAACTATATTAATCCTTCTCACTTCAACCATGGTTAGAATCATCTAGATTTTTATCAAATGAGTTAAAGACAAAAGGATAATTAACTCAAGGTTAAATGGTGATTGAAGCATGCTCTTAGATGATAAGCTTAAACCTTATATGAATTATCCTTTCTCTTTTTCTAAAATGATAAATATATAGATAATTCTACAATGTAAGTTTTCCATTGCCACCAAACTTGTATCAACAACCATGATACTATGTATGTATGTATGTATCCATGCACATCATCATGTGCATACATGCATACATACAAAAATAGAAAAAGAGTTTGATTAAAGAATTAATCTAAAAGTCATTTGTTAAATCAACACTTGATTTTGCAAACCGGTCATATCATATACGACCCGACCAATAGAAAATGCCCGATTAATATACGGTATCACATATCCGTATTTAATCGGGTCCTTGCGCATATCTCATATGCACACCACATCTTTTCGCCCGAGCCAGGAAACTTCATTATGGGACTCTAAGATTCGTCAATACGCCGGCAGTAGGTAATGATCATATTGAATAGCTACAAGCCGCAAGTGGTCAGCTAAACGTAACGGCCACCCGGGTATTGAGCGATCAGAAGAAAACAAGCGAACCTGTTATAACTCCCGTCGAGCCAACCGGCAACACTACCATACAGTCCGGTCTCTTTGTCAGATATTCTGCATATCGAGTCTAGGGATGGTAACGTCGACCCCAATAACTCAATAAGTCGTTCCGATGAATGGTCTATAACAGATCGAGAAACTACTGATAACACTTATCAGTAAATCTCAACAGCCCTGGCCAGGGACTTACTGATATAGCCAGTCGAGCACAACACAGCATCAACTCCCAATACTGGGAGGGATGAAACCCCTCCTATCGCTCATCGCCTTCGTGTGTCTCGGGACTGTACCCAACGGCCACCTATTTGCACGACTCAGTAGAGCCTTGGTAGGGTGGTAATCAAAGTACAATAGGAGAACACACAAGACTCTATGACGATCTCGGGTCTACAGACTACCCTGCACCAGTGTCACCTGAGAATTGCTATCCGATGATAGATATAATTCCATATAGGAGTTCTCGGCGAGTCCGTCCAGTGTACCCAGTCACTACTGAGCACCCGTATACGATCTCGATGTCAAACATCGATGAATGTGGGAACATCCATCGCCCATCATATGGGTCTAGTATCATATACGCTAGTTTACTCTGGTATATCGATGCCCCGTCTCGATACACCTATGACTAGGGACTTTTCAGGATATGCTTATAAACTACAGATGTCCCACTAGTATGATCTCTATCATAATCACAGTAGTCAAGTCTATATCCTGAGGGCTTTATCAACATGTGTGAATGAATAAAAGCATGATCAAATCAACATGTCAGATAAAGAAGAACCAGATAGCATACTATCATGTCAAGCAAGAATGTATACTGAATATATATATATATATATATACACATCCACTATCATATAATGGCCTCTAGGGCATACATATATCCAACAATCTCCCAATTGCACTAAGGCCAGTTATTGGCGTATCTCATACCCAACATCTCAAAAAGTCGCTCATGCTGCGGCTGAGGGAGGGCCTTGGTGAGTGGATCCGCGGCGTCACATATCCGACCCGACCAATAGAAAATATACGGTATCACATATCCGTATTTAATCGGGTTCCCGCGCATATCTCATATGCACACCACATCTTTTCGCCTGAGTCAGGAAACTTCATTATGGGACTCTAAGACTCGTCAATACGCCGGCAGTAGGTAATGATCATATCGAATACCTACAAGCCGCAAGTGGTCAGCTAAACGCAACGGCCACCCGGGTATTGAGCGATCAGAAGAAAACAAGTGAACCTGTTACAACTCCCGTCGAGCCAACCGGCAACATTACCGTACAGTCCGGTCTCTTCGTCAGATATGCTGCATATCGAGTCTAGAGATGGTAACGTCGACCCCAATAACTCAATAAGTCGTGCCGATGAAAGGTCTATATGCAGCGTTCCTAGGCACACTCTAGAGGTCATACAAGGCATCAACCATGCCAAATTCAAATTTTTCCGGTGCCGAGAAACCCTAATGTGATCGTTAACTAGAATTTAGGCGAATCTAAATGAATGTAAATCACATTTACACTAAGTGAACGGAAAATACAACCTTTGTAGATCCGGTCCTCCACTTCCTTAGCTCTATGATGATGTCCCTCTGCTGCGATCATCGGATCCCGGACTCTAGCGATGGTTTCGTCGAAGAAATGATCGGGCTAGGTTGTCGACTTCGATGCCGAAGATGATCTACGTCGAGGCAACTCAAGATCAAGCTCCAACTTCACCAAGTCATGAAACTTGTGAAGAAAACACCCTATACTACTTGGCAAGTGGTAGAGGATGAAGAAATAGAAAGTGGGTTCACTTTAGAATTGAATTTCTCACTCTTTTTCTCAAGTCACCATTGAAACTAGCAAGCTTCTTTCTTCTTGAAGAAGAAGAAGAAGAAGAAGAAGAAAAAGAATATGATAAGAATAAAAACATAAATGGAAATTAAAGTCATTCTTATCATTTTAGCAACCATGGTTAAGTGTAGAGAATAAACCAAGGTTAGGTGAATGGTTAGGTTTAGGAAAGAAATAAGAATGGTCAAAGCTTCTTGAAGCTTCAAAGAAACAAACAAAAGAAGCAACCATTTCTTTTCTTGCCCTAAAATAAATAAGTAAAATAAATAGTTAAGAAAAGATAACAAAACCCTAACCAGTCACTTAAAAATGGTTTAAATTAAACATACACCTAAATTTGCATGTATCATCAAATATGATACAATCTAGTGCACAAAAACTATATAATATATACAATGTGCACATCAAGTGAGAAAATCCATCTTAAGTGAACCAATACTAGTTAATGTAAAGTAATATATCAAATATATAATTATACATTAAATCATTAAATCAACACTTGATTTAACGATCCGGTCATATCGCATATGACCGACTAATATCCAATGTATCGACTTATCGAGTCAATCCTCGATTCGATAACTAAGTTATATCGCATACAACCAATCGATACATTCATCGAATACGGTATCACATACACGCATTATTTTCGGTCCCGCACATATCTCATATGCGCTCCTATTTCGTTTTGCTTGAGCCAGGAAACCTCTATGTAGGACTCTAAAGACTCGTCAATACGCCGGCAGCAGGTGATGATCATATCAAACACCCACAACCCGCAAGCGGTCTGCCAAACGTAACGGCCACCCGGGTATTGAGCGATCAGAAGATCGACGAGCAAGCCCGCTCACACTCCTGTGAATCCAACCAGTAATACTTACCGTACAGTCCGGTCTCGTCGTATGATATGTCGCATATCTCGCCTAGGGGTGGTAAACGTCAGACCCCAATAGCTCGATAAGTCATGTCGATATGAGGTCTATAACAGTTCGAGAAACTACTGGTAACACTTACCAGTAAATCTCAGCAACCCTGGCCAGGGATTTCCGGTTATAGCCAATTGAACACAGCGCAACATCAACTCCCTATACCGGGAGAGACGAATCCCCTCCTATCGCTCATTGCCTCCATGTGATTCGGGACTGTACCCAAAAACCACCGTTTTGCACACCCTCTTGGACGTGGTAAGATGGAAATCAAAACACAGTGGGAATCACACAAGACTCTATGACCATCTCGGGTCTACAGACTAACCTGTACCAGTGTCACCAGAGAACTGCCATCTGACGTAAGGTATAATACCATCTGGGAGTTCTCGGCGAGTCCGTCCAGTGTACCCAGTCTCCACTGAGCACCCGTATATCATCTCTGATGTCAAACACCAATAGATATGGGATCATCCATCGCCCATCTGTATGGGTCGAGATGGTATACGCTAGTCTACTCTGCTATATTGATGCCCCATCTCGATACACCCACGACTAGAGATCTTGAAGGATGTACTTATGGACTACCATGTCCCCACTAGTATGATCCGCATCATAGTCCAGGTAGTCAAGTACTCATCCTAAGGGCTTTACCAACATGTAATAGAGAGACAATCAGTGTACACGTTAAGGTAAAGAGCAACCAGATAGCATACTATCATGTCGAGTAAGAAAGTCCTCCCTATATATGTCCAAGCATCCACTACAATATACATCATATGTATAGTAATGGCCTCTAGGGCATACATATAACTAACAATCTCCCACTTGCACTAGGGCCATCTGATAGCAGTGGTTGTAGTATCTCATACTCAACCATCCCATAAAAGTCTGTCTCTGGGAAAAGGCCTTTGTGAGTGGATCCGCCGTATTGTCCTCTGAGTCTACTCTCCTAACCTCGATCCCTTGGAGATCAACCATCTCCATGATCAGGTGACACTGCCTCAGAATGTGGCTGGATCACTGATGGGACGGACGTTCCTTCGCATAAGCCACAATTCCATTGTCACACAATGGGAGGAACTAAGTTCATCTCATGAGCAAATATACACCCAGACAGCCTCTTTGGTAGCATCTTAAGTAGCGATGTATCCAGCCTTTATCGTCTAGTATACCACGGTATCTAGCTTGGAACTCTTCCAACATACCGTCCCTTCACTGAGGGTAAAGACAATGCCTGTGACTGACATTCAGTCGTCCTTATCACCCTAGAACCTTTCCAGTGATTCTCCCCAGGATCGATTGATACCATCTCACTACAACTAGTGAGAATCCTAACATCCATTTAGATCTATCTCATAGATCCAAAACCCAGGATTTAGTAGGTATCATCTTGATCCTTTGTGGAAAATCATTGTGATAAGCGGAGATTGATCGAGCGTAGCATAGGAAACTCCTTCCCTATCAAGAGTATGTCATCCACGTACTCTACGAGGATCGCCACCATACTCCCTACTACCTTTTTGTATATACAAGGTTCATCTTCCATTTTGATGAAGTCAAACTATTTGACTACTACATCAAAACAGACGTTCCATCTCCGCGATGCCTGCTTTATCCTATAAAGCATCTTGTACACGTTTCCGCTGCTCCCACTGTCTACGAAGCCTTCTGGCTGTGTACTTACAGACGCTCTCTTCTAAAACATCATTTTAGAAAAGCAGTCATGACACCCAACCGCCAGATATCATAGTCATGGTATGTAGCCGTAGCAAGTAGGATCTGGATGGACTTAAGCATAGCCACTGGAAAAGGTTTCATCATTATCCATGCCTGGTCGATGACGAAAACCTTTAACAAGTCTAGCTTTGAAAGTCTCAACTTTTCCATGTACACCAAGTAATCTTCTCAAGATATACTTGCTCCTGATGGGGATTTAACCCTTCAGATATAGCAACCAAAGTCCATACTTTGTTGGTGTATAAGGATTCCATCTAAGATCGCTAAGCATCCAGCCATTCTTATAGAGTCCCACTCCTGATGGCCAGCTCGAAACTAGTTGGGTCATCATCTCATGATGCAATCCTCGCTCCCACTGTCATAGAGAAACTGAAGTATCTCTCAGGTAGGTGAGAAACCCTACTAGATCGGCAGAGAGGCTGAGGTTCGTTGGTATCTACTGAATCCTTTGGTTGTACCAAACCATCTGCTGTAGTTTGCATAGCTGGAACCTTTCCAGTTCTACATAACTGACCTTGCCTCGAGCTTGTCCGGATTTTTCTTTTAGACATAGGCCGGACAACCCCAAATCTTAACTAGCTTAAGACATGGACTCTTCCCATACCATATCTCATATGGAGTGGTAGGCTGTGATCTGATTCGAATCCTATTCAATAGGTATGCAGCTTCTCAAGTGCATAACTCCCAAAAGGAAACAAGTAACTCAGTAGTACTCATCATAGAGCGCACCATATCGAATAGGGTGCAATTGCTCCGCCCCGATATACCATCGTGCTATGGTGTATACGGAGGAGTAATGCTGAGAGAGAATCTCATTCTCCTTTAGAATAGTCCAGAAATTCCGTGCTCAAGTATTCTCCTCCCTGATCGCATCAAAGGACATAATACTTATACCCTCATTTTGGTTCTCTACTTCTAACTTATATTCCGTGAATATCTCAAAAGGTTCGGACTTGTGTTTCAACAGGAACATATGTCTGAATCTTGAGAGATCATCAGAGAATGTAATGAAGTATAAAGAACCGGTCTTGGCATGTGTAGACAGGGGACCTTTATACATCAACATGTATCATCCCAAGAGTTCACTAACTCTTTCTCTGTTTCCAATAAACAGAGCTGGTGTCATTATATCTTTGTGACATGACTGGCAAGTTTCACAAGATGTAAATTCAAACTGATTTAAATATGCATCTACATGTAACTTCAGCTAGTCGGGTCGCATTGATATGACCTAGTCTACAATGCCTCAAGAAGGATTCGTTCATTTCTGAACTCTTCCTCTTGTGTGTGTTCTGTATACTAAAAACTGTAGTTTGATTTAGAACATCAATGCTTTTAGATAACGTGCCTGAACCGATCAACTTTTGATATAGGAAATGTTCAAAACATTATCCAACAATATAAAATTTTATCATTTCTTTACTAATAAAAAAGAGTGATATGATTTTGTATATCAGGTTCGGTATCTAATAACATTCGTTCAGAATCAATGTATTGGTAATACAGGGTGACAGTGACCAACAGACTTGGCTGCAACACTTGCCCCGTTTTCTGTCTCATGAAACTTATCACCCGTTCTCAGTTCTCTACCTTTCTGTAGCCCTATGCATCAGATTACATATCTGAGATCCTGATCCAGTATCTAATACCCAGAACGTAGAGGATACAGAGAAACAGTTCTTTGTAATGAACACACCCGAAGATGATGCATCAGCATGCACTTTCTTCGTTTGGGCGGCACGGGAAATCTGGTATTCCCCTATTTCCTGCTCTGTCTTATAACAATTATAAGTTGGAGTGAGACCAACGTTCCCCAGCTCAGTATAACAAGCGGGTTCGGTCAATACATCCGTATTATTATCTTGATTAAGGCGTGATATGGTCGCTATCTGGAGAGAGAGAGAAGAAAACACTCAGCGTATGCTCTTGCAAGATCAGATTGGTTATTATTTTATCTAATCAGGATGGCTCCCACTGTTTTTTATCAAATATTCCTTCAAACCCTAAAAGGAAAGACTAGCCGGGATTAATTACACACTACAAGTTCGCCAATCTTTCAGCCAGGCCAGTGTCGGTACTTTGAGGGAGGTCCCCCGTGCTTTCGCACGAACCTAATTAATGTAAACCTCGTTTTCCCAGAGGTGTAACCTCGTTAACACCTTTCTAGACACCTACTTGATCGGCTAATTGTAATGTATAAAACTCTCCCAGGAGTAACTCTTACTCGCAGCGGGTATCGGGATCCAACTATCTCATAGAAGGTATGCAATCTCATTGCAAATTTCAACACTTGAAATTCCCGATAATATTTTGCCCTTAGCGTCCTATGACCTTGACGGAGGCCAAACTACCCATAGTCCGCTTAGTCAAGTTCAACCCATCATTTCCTGATTGAATTAAACCCACCCGCACAATCCTTGACGGAGGCCAAACAACGCCGTACGAATACCCTAATCCAATCGCATCATATGCTAGCAGATAAGCACTAGTTAGCTACCGTACACTACGTCTTGACGGAGGCCAAACTACCGCAGCACGAATACTAACTAGTACTTATCTGAAATGACGGAGGGCTACGACAGGATTTTCTGAAAACCTATTGCGTAATGAACTTGATATCGTTGTAGAATCAAATGATTTTCAAATGGAGTGTTTTTGAGGCTTTTCTAGCTTTGCTAAAGGGGTCACTCCCGGTGAAGGGATCGTCGGCCCTTTCCTCGTCGAATGAGGTGCGGGATATATCATATATATCACTGTGTAAAGCAGAAACTATAGAAGCAATCAAAAGACAAACCGAGGGTTGTAGCATCTGCCAGTTATTGCTAAAGGGGTCACTCCCGGTGAATGGATCGTCGGCCCTTTCCTCATCGAATAAAGTGCAGGATATATCATATATACCGCTGTGCAAAGCAAGAACTGTAGCTACCTGTTTTATTTTTGAAATTCGATTCCACAACATCTTTAGGTTTCTTTTACATTCATTAATCATATTAATGAAGTCCCATCATTTAAGTACCTAAACATCACAGATAAATACGACGTACACTTATGCCATCCGCATTCGCCTCGATGTCCTCTCGTGCACCGTTAGGTTAGGTAACTAACGGCAGAGCAGGGTGGGGCTAGCGCGGGTGTAAAACATAAGTAACGTCTATATAATATATCATATATACTATATACTGTATCTATCACAGAACATCAAATGATCACATCACAGATATCGCAGCAGAAGAAACATATGAATATTGGATATACTAGGACGTCCGTCTTTTCAATACGAGCCTGTATAAAACACGGATTCCACGGTCGCGATGAATAGCCAAACCCACACCCCTAGACCCCTACTAGAGCGGCAAGCAACTCTACCAATTCTAGAGTTAGGAGACTCGGACTCGACTCCTCGAGTTGGTCTCCCACTGGACTCTAGAACCCGGTTACTTGTGCCCTCCTCCTTGGGTCTATCCTAGTGCGGAAAAGTAAATAATATACAAAAGGTGACATCTTCCGCAACCTGGAAGTGCCCCAATAAAAGAATATTACATACAAGTTTTTACATGAATGAAAATGAAAAACACTCATCTCACATAAAACCCCCGGCTATTCAAACACGACGATCCAATATAACATATCCAGCAACACATAACATCACATGTCATCAACGTAAGTAAACACGCGTATCCCAATTGTCGTTGATATATAGCAACGAAACCGGCGATATCACATATTACACTTACGGTCGCAGAAAAGAAAGTGTAAAACTACAACAGTTGGAATCCGCAACCTCTTTAGACATCGCATGCCTAATCAAATGAATTACTTAGACATCGCATGCCTAACAATTATAAACCCCGCATTTTAGTCTCATTATCGAAAACTCTTTTCAATACCAAGTCGGGCAATTCAAAAAAATTCCCGACATCCCCGATGCCGTCGACGAAGTGCCGTCGTCGCAAACTTCAGTAGACGTCCGCACCCCCGATGCCGTCGACGAAGTGCACTAAGGAGGAACACCGCTGCCGCGAGCACCCGGACGGATGCTTTCGGCGACGGGGTTCTCCTACAGTCACTTGGTCGGGGCTATGGGGTGTAGCTGCCTATTAAGTTTATCCGGCGAGTATCCGCGTACGCTACGTGATTGCGACGGACTTTTGATCGCATCAAAATTCCGTGGCAACCGATCAAGTGAGAATAAAGTGCTATGTTTATAACATTCATTCAGTTATCTCATAACTATTTGTGGATTCCAAATATTGTATCACATTCCAGATAAGCAGAAAATGTTAAACTTTCCGATCGAACAGTCAAACACCCAAGTTTTCCCGAAACAGCTCAACACATGAAATAAGTTTAAAAACATTCAGTTCATGCCTCAGTACCAACGGTCCAGCCGTAGAAGGGTCAAGCCAACGCCTCACATGTGGCACGCCGTACTGCCCCAAACCCTAAGGTTCAAAGGGCAGTTCAAGACGGTCACATAATCGAGTTAAGGTTTGTTGTCTTCTAGAGGGTCCATCGCGTTACTTGCACTACTTAGAACGTTTTCAAACTACGGAAAAATCCAACACTTGGAAATTTCCCGGCAAGGGAAAAATTGGGTATTTATATCCGGTCGAACTTTTTAACATATTCTAAAATTACCCGGAAAAACCCAGACGAAGTTAAACTTCCCGATCGAAACACCGAGTCCCCAATACAACCCAGAAAACTCAACTCTTGAGTAAATATTAAAAATTCCCAGAAAATACAGCACTAAAATATAGGAATTACTGTGCAAAGAAAATGAAAAGATGCCCCTATATGGCCGCAGAAACGCCGCACATGCCTGGGTGGGGCCGCGGTTCCGCGGCACTTTAGTCGATTTGGGGTTTCGTGCTTCACAGTTACTCTTATAATACCCTGCTGTAATTTTTGGATATT
Source organism: Agapanthus africanus (assembly GCA_030015575.1). Lineage (NCBI taxonomy): Eukaryota > Viridiplantae > Streptophyta > Magnoliopsida > Asparagales > Amaryllidaceae > Agapanthus > Agapanthus africanus. Next base: position 939,657,410 of record CM057338.1, on the reverse strand, counting down.
TTTAATTTGGAAAAAACCATATTTTCAGAAAATGTACAGAGAAGGCTTAGAATTAGGGTTTCGGGGTTCGATCGGGTTTCTAATATCGTCTACGCATCGCCTAAGACTCTAGCTAGGCTCTGATACCACTGTAGGGTTCCTATGCACACTTTAGAGGTCTCACAAGGCATCAACCATGCCAAATTCAAATTTTTCCGGTGCCAAGAAACCCTAATGTGATCGTTAACTAGAGTTTAGGCGAATCTAAATAGAATGTAAATCACATTTACACTAAGTGAACGGAAAATACAACCTTTGTAGATCCGGTCCTCCGCTTCCTTAGCTCCATGATGATGTCCCTCCGCTGCGATCATCGGATCCCGGACTCTAGCGATGGTTTCGTCAAAGAAATGATCGGGCTAGGTCGTCGACTTCGATGCCGAAGATGATCTACGTCGAGGCAACTCAAGATCAAGCTCCAACTTCACCAAGTCATGAAATTTGTGAAGAAAACACCCTATACTACTTAGCAAGTGGTAGAGGATGAAGAAATAGGAAGTGGGTTCACTTTAGAATTGGATTTCTCACTCTTTTTCTCAAGTCACCATTGAAGCTAGCAAGCTTCTTTCTTCTTGAAAAAGAAGAAGAAGAAGAAGAAAAAGAATATGATAAGAATAAAAACATAAATGGAAATTAAATTCATTCTTATCATTTTAGCAACCATGGTTAAGTGTAGAGAATAAACCAAGGTTAGGTGAATGGTTAGATTTAGGAAAGAAACAAGAATGGTCAAAGCTTCTTGAAGCTTCAAAGAAACAAACAAAAGAAGCAACCATTTCTTTTCTTGACCTAAAATAAATAAGTAAAATAAATAGTTAAGAAAAGATAACAAAACCCTAACCATTCACTTAAACATGGTTTAAAGTAAACATACACCCAAATTTGCATGTATCATCAAACATGATACAATCTAGTGCACAAAAACTATATCATATATACAATGTGCACATCAAGTGAGAAAAATCCATCTTAAGTGAACCAATACTAGTTAATGTAAAGTAATATATCAAATATATAATTATACATTAAATCATTAAATCAACACTTGATTTAACGATCCGGTCATATCGCATATGACCGACTAATATCTAATGTATCGACTTATCGAATCAATCCTCGTCGATAACTAGGTTATATCGCATACAACCAATCGATACATTCATCGCGAGAATAGAATACGGTATCACATACACGCATTATTCTCGGTCCCACATATATCTCATATGCGCTCCTATTTCGTTTTGCTTGAGCCAGGAAACCTCTGTGTAAGACTCTAAAGACTCGTCAATACGCCGGCAGCAGGTGATGATCATATCAAACACCCACAAGCCGCAAGCGGTCTGCTAAACATAACGGACACCTGGGTATTGAGCGATCAGAAAATCGACGAGCAAGCCCGCTCACACTCGTGTGAATCCAACCAGTAACACTTACCGTACAGTCCGGTGTCGTCGTCTGATATGTTGCATATCTCGCCTAGGGGTGGTAAACGTCAGACCCCAATAGCTCGATAAGTCGTGTCGATATGAGGTCTATAACAGTTCGTGAAACTACTAGTAACACTTACTAGTAAATCTCAGCAACCCTGGCCAGGGATTTCCGGTTATAGCCAATCGAACACAGCGCAACATCAACTCCCTATACCGGGAGAGACGAATCCCCTCCTATCGCTCATTGCCTCCATGTGATTCGGGACTGTACCCAAAAACCACCGTTTTGCACACCCTCTTGGACGTGGTAAGGTGGAAATCAAAGCACAGTGGGAATCACACAAGACTCTATGATGATCTCGGGTCTACAGACTAACCTGTACCAGTGTCACCAGAGAACTGCCATCTGACGTAAGGTATAATACCATCTGGGAGTTCTCGGCGAGTCCGTCCAGTGTACCTAGTCTCAACTGAGCACCCATATATCATCTCTGATGTCAAACACCAATGGATATGGGATCATCCATCGCCCATCTGTATGGGTCGAGAAGGTATACGCTAGTCTAATCTGGTATATCGATGCCCTGTCTCGATACACCCACGACTAGGGACCTTGAAGGATGTACTTATGGACTACCATGTCCCCACTAGTATGATCCGCATCATAGTCCAGGTAGTCAAGTACTCATCCTAAGGGCTTTACCAACATGTAACAGAGAGAAAATCAGTGTACACGTTAAGGTAAAGAGCAACCAGATAGCATACTATCATGTCGAGCAAGAAAGTCCTCCCTATATATGTCCAAGTATCCACAACAATATACATCCTATGTATAGTAATGGCCTCTAGGGCATACATATAACTAACACTATAACAGATCGAGAAACTTCTGATAACACTTATCAGTAAATCTCAACAGCCCTGGCCAGGGACTTACTGATATAGCCAGTCGAGCACAGCACAGCATCAACTCCCAATACCGGGAGAGATGAAACCCCTCCTATCGCTCATCGCCTTCGTGTGTCTCGGGACTGTACCCAACGGCCACCTGTTTGCACGACTCAGTAGAGCCTTGGTAGGGTGGTAATCAAAGTACAGTGGGAGAACACACAGGACTCTATGACGATCTCGGGTCTACAGACCACCCTGCCCCAGTGTCACCTGAGAACTGCTATCCGACGATAGATATAATTCCATATAAGAGTTCTCGGCGAGTCCGTCTAGTGTACCCAGTCACCACTGAGCACCCGTATACGATCTCGATGTCAAACATCGATGAATGTGAGAACATCCATCGCCCATCATATGGGTCTAGTATCATATACACTAGTCTACTCTGGTATATCGATGCCCCGTCTCGATACACCTACGACTAGGGACTTTCCAGGATATGCTTATAAACTACAGATGTCCCACTAGTATGATCTCTATTATAATCACAGTAGTCAAGTCTAAATCCTGAGGGCTTTATCAACATGTGTGAATGAATAAAAGCATGATCAAATCAACATGTCAGATAAAGAAGAACCAGATAGCATACTATCATGTCGAGCAAGAATGTATACTGAATATATATATATATACATGTATAAATACATCCACTATCATATAATGGCCTCTAGGGCATACATATATCCAACAATTATCTAAGTCGAGTTCTACTGGGGACAGAAAGCAATTACTCTCCCATTGAAAAACACTGCCCGGCGTTGATCTTCGCGATAACGAAGCTCAGAAACTATGCGTTGGCACATGAGGTCCATCTCATATCAAAAGTGGATCCTCTCAAGTATTTGATGTCGAAGGCCATATTAACAGGACGACTCGCTAAATGGGCCCTGCTCTTGATGGAGTTCTCGATAACTTTTCCGCCTCTTAAGGCAGTAAAAGGCCAGGCCATCGCCGACTTCCTCGCTGAGCATCCGATACCTGCCGATTCTTTTTTGAACTGCGAGCTGCCAGACGAACATGCGTTTGAAAAGATCGACAGGGTGAGAAGAGAGAGTGATACCCGGTGGGAACTTTACTTTGATGGAGCGTCTTCCATGAAGAAGCGCAAACAAAACACCCCTTTAATCAAATTAGGGGTAGGCCTCATCTTCGTAACTCCAAAAGGAGGGATAATGAGCTTTGCTTTCTCCTTAACAGAGCCGAGAACGAATAACGAAGCCGAGTATGAAGCTTTGATAGCAGGTCTCGAGATCGCCATCGACATGGGAATTGAAAACCTCCTCATATACGGAGACTCCCAGGTGGTCATTAGTCAAATAAACGGCGACTACCAAACGTGCAAGCCAGAGTTGGTGAAGTACGGTGAGAGGGTGCAGTAACTGCTGACCCAAATTCCTTCCTACACCTTGGAAAGCATACTGCGTGCGGAAAATAACAAAGCGGATGCATTAGCCAAGCTCGCTAATGAACTGGCTGATGAAAACCTCGATGACGTGAGGATCGTTGTGCAAAGCCGTCGGGTTCTCGTACCGGCAGAAATATCTCCGGAGTCGTCCGAATAAAAGGGAGCGACCGAGCAAACGACTCTACAAATAGAAGACCAAGAAAAGGTTACGGATTGAAGAGAAGTCTTTATAGACTACTTCAAATCCCGTCGAACACCTGAAGATGCGTCCTCAAGACATCAGCTTAGGAAACGAGCTCTGTCTTTCGCTTTCGTCAATAATACTCTGTATAAAAGGTCATTTGACTCTCTGTGGCTAAGATGCCTGGGACCTGAAGAGGCGAAGAAAGTCATTCAGGAAACTCACGACGGACTCTGCGGTTCTCACCAAGCCGGGCCGAAGATGAAGCTGAAGATCAAACGGATGGGTTATTATTGGCCCACGATGATCCAGGACTGCCTCGAATACGCGAAGCAGTGCCACCCGTGCCAGATTCATGGAGACTTTATCCATCAACATCCAAATCCGCTACATCCAACAGTGGCTAGCTGGCCGTTCGAAATGTGAGGGACTGACATAATCGGCCCCATCGAACCAGTATCATCCAGAGGACATCGATTCATCTTGGCGACAACGGATTACTTCTCTAAATGGGCAGAAGCAGTACCGCTGAGGGAAGTGAAGACGGAGAATATCCTCCATTTCTTCAAGACACACGTCATTTATCGGTTTGGAACTCCGAAACGGATCATCTCCGATAACGGGCCAGCCTACAGAAGCCACAAGATTAGCCGCTTCGCACAACAATATAACATAGACTGGAGATACTCCTCAGTCTATAATCCCCGAGCTAACGGTCTAGCCGAGGCTTTTAACAAGACCTTGACGAAGATCGTGAAAAAGACGGTGTCTCGAAATAAGAAGGACTGGCATGAACGACTGCATGAAGCTCTCTGGGCGTATCGAACCGCGTTCAAAATGGCCACTAACACAACGCCGTATGCATTGGTATTCGATGCAGAGGCGGTACTCCCCCTCGAGATAGAGTTACCCTCTCTACGAGTGGCAGTTCATTACGAGCTAACGGACGAAGAGAGTGCCCACCTTCGGTTTGAGGAGCTCGATGCCCTTGATGAAACCCGGCTCATAACGCAACAAAATCTGGAGGCTTATAAAGCAAAGATGACGCGCTTAGATGAGGGATTGACTAGGCCGAGAACATTCCGCCAAGGCAAACTCGTGCTAGTGATCAAAAGACCTATGATCCCCAATCGTGCCAAATGGGGGAAATTCGAGCCGAACTATGAAGGCCCGTATATCATAGACAAAGTCTATCAGAGTGGGGCCTATCTACTTATGGACACGCATGGCGAAAGGCCCTTCAGGCCAATAAATGGTCGCTTCCTGAAAAAGTACTATGCCTGACGAGTCACGGCCTAGGTCAATGATAGATGACGACGACTATGTCCGCTCGCTATTTTCCTAAGCCCAAACTCTATAAGTAGTAGCCGAACAACGGACCGAAACGTTCTTAAACTAACAACGGACCGAAACGTCCTAAAACTAACAACGGACCGAAACGTCTTTAAACTAACAATGGACCACTATATCCTAAAAACTAGCTGTTGACCGAGACGTCGATAAACTACGGTAGATTGCAGCGTCCCAAAGCTGATACAAAAAATAATTTAAAAAAAAACAGTATGTCCACAAACAAAATGGGCATGAATGAAAACCCACAAGGGCTCCGTGAGTAAAAACAGCAGGGCTACCGGCGAGTTTTGTGAAAACCCGAAAGGGCGCAACCTCGTTTTTATTTTAAAAAAAAAAGAAAAAAGAAAACGGTATGTCCATAAACAAAAGGGCATGGAGGAAAACCCGAAAGGGCTCTGTTAGTAAAAACAGCAAGGCTACCGGCGAGTTTTGTGAAAACCCGAAAGGGCGCAATCTCGTTAAAAGACACTTACAAGGTCCTCTCGACTTTGTTAGGAGAAAGCATCCGTGTGAGATCCTTACGACTCACAAGGGAGCAACACACTTAGGGATCCTCACGATTCCTAAGGAGAAATTACATTTGCGAGATCCTCACGACTCGTAAGGAGAACCCCTTTATGAGACCTTCACGGCTCATAAGATTCAAAAGTCTTAAGCTACTGGGATCTAAACCTGTTCTTAAGTACCCATCACAACTTCCGACATTTCCCTACAAGCGGCTCAATGCTAACCCTTGTATACAATCCATGGACGCGAATAAACATTCCCCTTACAAAGCCTCATCCGTGACTAGGGATATGTTTGCACGGTGAACCCCCTTGAAATCCCTCTCGACTTATGAGAAGAAAATACTCTTGTAAGATCCTTACGACTTACGAGAAGCCATACACTTAGGAGTCCTCACGATTCCTCAGGAGAAAACGCACCTGCGAGATCATCACGACTCGTAGGGAGAAATACCTTTATGAGACCCTTACGGCTCATGAAGTCAAAAGCCTTAGTCAACAGGATCCTAACCCTGTTTGCTAAGTCACCTTTGTTCGTCATCGACAGAGGCAAATGATGATTCGCTCCTGGCAATATCCCAGTTGTAGCGGTGCTGATGCCGAAATCGGTGTCTAATTCCAAGCTTGCAGCAAGGAGCTAACGAGCCATACGTGCATACGAAATAGCCAAAATGATGGGGCAACTTGCAACAAAAACAGCAAGTAAAAAAATGTATACATACAAAATAGCCGAAATGATTGGGCAACTCGCAATAAAAAAAGCAGCTAGTAAAAAATAAAATAAATAGCCAAAATGATTGGGCGCCGCGAAAAATAGCCGAAATGATTGGCAATCGTGACCTGCTCGATATAAAAGCTGAAATGATAGAGCATCGCGGAAAGAAATAAAGAAAAATGAAATTTATACCCTACAGGTGATATCACATCAATTCCTGTATACAATCCAGGGGCGCAAACAAAGAAGGAACCACACCTTCCCTCCTCAGGCTCCATCAGAAGAAGAAGCCAAATCTCAACGGTTCACAGACAACCTAGAGACCACTTCGATATTCATCTCATTACAACAGACGCAACATCATCCACATGACCCCGTCACGGAAACACGTCATCCAAATGACCCCGTCGCGGAAATACGTCATCTACATAACCCCGTCTCGGAAATACGTCATCCACATGACCCCGTCGCGGAAATACATCATCCACATAACCCCGCTCGAAAATACGTCATCCACATGACCCCGTTCGGAAATACGTCATCCACATGACCCCGTTCGGAAATACGTCATCCATATGACCCCGTTCCGTTCGGAAATACGTCATCCACATGACCCCGTTTCGGAAATACGTCATCCACATGACCCCGTTTCGGAAATACGTCATCCACATGACCCCGTTTCGGAAATACGTCATCCACATGACCCCGTTCGGAAATACGTCATCCACATGACCCCGCTCGGAAATACGTCATCCACATGACCCCGCTCGAAAATACGTCATCCACATGACCCCGCTCGGAAATACGTCATCCACATGACCCCGTTCGGAAATACGTCATCAACATGACCCCGTTCGGAAATACGTCATCCATATGACCCCGTTCGGAAATACGTCATCAACATGACCCCGTTCGGAAATACGTCATCCACATGACCCCATTCGGAAATACGTCATCCATATGACCCCGTTCGGAAATAAGTCATCCACATGACCCCCTCGTAAATACGTCATCCATATGACCCCGCTCGGAATATGACCCCGTTCGGAAATACGTCATCCACATGACCCCGCTCGGAAACACGTCATCAACATGACCCCGTTCGGAAATACGTCATCCACATGACCCCATTCGAAAATACGTCATCCATATGATCCCGCTCGGAAATACGTCATCTACATGACCCCGTTCAGAAATACGTCATCCATATGACCCCGTTCGGAAATATGTCATCCACATGACCCCGCTCGGAAATACGTCATCCACATGACCCCACTCGGAAATACGTCATCCATATGACCCTGCTCGGAAATACGTCATCCATATGACCCTGCTCGGAAATACGTTATCCATATGACCCCATTCGGAAATACGTCATCCATATGACCCCGTTCGGAAATACGTCATCCACATGATCCTGTTAGGAAATACGTCATCAACATAACCACGTTTCGGAAATACGTCATCCACATGACCCCGTTTCGGAAATACGTCATCTACATGTCAATCCCACTAAACACTTACGGGTGCTCTCGATTCGTAAGGAAGAAAACTCTCTTATAAGATCCTTACGACTTATAAGGGAAAACGCACTTAGGAATCCTCACGATTCCTAGGGAGAAAAGACACCTACGAGATCCTCACGACTCGTAGGGAAAAAATTCTTCATGAGACCCACACGGCTCATAAAATTGAAAAGTCTTAGGTGACAGATCCTAACCCTATTTCCTAAGCCATCACCACCCTACAAAGAGTCCAAGATGGACAGCTATATACCATCTACAGGCTACGCTTACTAAGATAACATGCCGGCAACAAAGAAAAAAAAGAGGAAAGCGACAAGGAGAACATTTGATTCGCATTTGGTTAAGCGCGCGAAGCATACCCATTCACAAATATGCAAAAGATTCAGTACATAAAATAAAACACGCTGAAATGAGGAATTTGCCATTCATACATCGAAAAAGTTCTTACAATTATGAAAGCAGTAAACAAAAACATTATCAAAATGATTAAAATGGTAAAACCTCAGATCCAAGGCATGGATTGAGGAATTCAAAAGTGAGGTTGTCCAGAATCTTCCAGGCCTTTCGAACCATCTTAGTATGCTTTCTTTCGTGATCACAAGTGTCGGGATCATCACGGATATCCTCCACCCTCCGATAGGCAGCAAGTATTGCCGCCTGTTGAAAAGCCTGATGCAGAAAATCGACAAAATTGTCTTGCCTTCTCTTTGAGATTAGGCCCATCAGATACACCGAGTGCACCTTATCCTCGGCAGCATCCAATGCCTTAAGCGGCATGCCGGCAAAGAATAGAGGAAGTGCTCCCCAGATCACTCCCACAATAAGCTTCAAGAGAAAGGAACATCAAGGAAGCAGTCGACCATTGTATGCGTCAAAGCGACTCATGATTTCGGCACACTGGGAGTTTGTGAATTCTCGGTTTTGAGAACGGCCGAGTGAGCGGATGTCTCCGTAAGAGATAATCTCATCAAGGTCATACATTTCAACGTCCATAACTCCTGAAAAAGAAAATCAACAAGAATTAGTAGACAGACTGATTAAGCAAATTCTTATTAAAAAAACAGGCATAAGAATTTAAACGATTCTTGATATCCCCATAGAGAAAACAAATTCTAATTATGACACCTAACAAATTTGAATTTGGGAGAAACCCTAAAAAAAAGGGGGAATCTTATTTAATGAGCGACCCCTCAGGTCAAGGATTAAACTCTTCGAGAGCAATGCTCTACAGACAGGAGTGACACCTGTCAAAGATGAAGGGAATTTAAAGAAATTCCCCGAGAATGCTAAGAGCCTGGCTCTGTAAAGATGATGAAAAACCCATTAGAAAATTAATTAAAATCAATTTTTATGAATCAAAAATTCTGGGATCTTCAAGATCCATGAACAAAACTCTTAAGAGTTCCTCTCAAGAGATTAAAAGATCTACCCGTTACCAAAAGAGCAGAGATCTGTTCATGGGCTAAGAAACCCCAAGAAAAGATCTCTTTAGATCTATGGGTTCAAGAGAGCAAAACTCTATTAATGAAACCCTAAAAAGGTTTTTCTTTAGATCAAAGATCTATGAAGAGCAAGGCTCTGTTAATGGGTAAAACCCTAATTTAGTGAAAGTTCTAAACTTTACCTAAACTTTAACAGAATTTTGACTCTTAGAAGGTTCTTAAACAGGAGAGCAATGCTCTGAAGAAGAGATAATTCTCAAGAAGAAGATGAAAATCATCCAAGGGACCAAAGGTCCTATTTATAGGCATTGAGAGCCGTTTCAACTTCCAAAATTTGATCCAACGACTGAGAGGCTACCACCGCCGCACTCACGTATGGGCCACGTAAACGCAACGGTTGGCGGGGGCATTTATTTCCCTAATCAGAGCAAAGCTCTGTTCAAATTCCAAGATTTGAAATGAAGCGACGCTTCTGTTTCCCCAATCAGAGCAAAGCTCTGTATTGAAATTCAAAATTCAAAAATTGAAGTAACCACGTGGCAAACACGGGTGCGCTAGCGCAGGCTGCGCTGCGCCCTAGGCAGCGCACCATGAGTGCGCTAGCACTAGGCGCGCCGCGCGCCACATGTCAAACGTAGGTGCGCTAGCGCAAAATGCGCTGCGCTCTGCGCTGTGCACCCCCAATTAGAGCAAAGCTCTGTTTTTAAGATTGGAAAGCGAAGCAACGCTTCATGAAAAGTGCTAACATCAAATGTGCTAAGAGTCAAAGACTCTGAAACGGCGCTCACGTGCAAAGCACGAGAGCGCTAAGCGCCAGGAGCGCTAAGCGCCAGAAGCGCTTCACCTTTACAAGAATTACTTGCACCTGATTATAGCAAATCAAATTATGCAGCGCACAAGCGCCTTACAAAGAAATAACAAAGAATTAAAAATAAAGGAGCACTTAGCGGATAATAAAATACTTGATTAGAAATCTTTTTATTATTATTACAATGCAAACAAATCACCAAACATGGGGTCAAAAGGACCGGGGTTAGCAAAGCTAATAATGAGATTGTCAAAACGGCGATCCTCTCGAGGAGAAGCCATCCTTCGATCAACGCTGCACTCCCTAGAGAAAGTGGAGATAACGACCCGACGAGCCCGTATCTGGCTCAGCAAGTGGACAGAGCAATCCCTCAGGGCTTTAGTGATCAAATGCGCCTCGAAGAAGCACTCGATCTTGTCTTCAGCAGCATCGAGAATTGCCGAGGACATCTCTGCTGAAGGAGGAGGAATATCAGCGTGCACAGACGCAAGGATTATCCGAAGCCAAATAAAGTGTGGGGGGAGAGGGGACCCCACATGAGTCAAGAGCTCGTACAGTGCTGCGTCGCATTGGTAATCCGTAAGAGAAGGATCCACCAACCGCGCAGCAAAACGAGGAACAATGTCCTGGATGGGCACTTCCCATGGTTGTCGGTGAGCATGTGGATGGTTACAAGCCATAACTGAAAGGACTCTTTGGAGGTGGGAAAAGAAAGAAGCTTTGCTTCAGATTATAAAAACTAAGCACATAAAATTTTGTGTGCGCAGTGGAACTATTTCCAAGGCTTGGGGAATGAAAGTTCTGGGGGATACAAGTTTGACTTAAAAGGAAGGTAAAAAGACAACTCTGTTGAAGCAACGATTCAGATCTAGCGCTCTGCGCTGCGCTCCATGTGTCAAGCACAGGTGCGCTAGCGCAGACTGCGCTGCGCGCCACGTGTCAAACGTAGGTGCGCTAGCGCGAAATGCGCTGCGCTCTATGCTGCGCGCCACGTGTCAAATGTAGGTGCGCTAGCGCAACGTGCGCCAGTGCTGGAATTAAGAATTCCCCATCGTTAGATCAAAAGATCTAATAATAAGTTATTAATTAATTAGAATTAAAATTCTGTTATGGAAAGATCTTTCCAATTTTGTTAAAAACAAGAAAATTGTCTTCTGTAAAACAGAAGCCCTAGGATCAAAAATCCAACGGTGGGGAAACATCCCCAGATCAATCAGAGAAAGATCTCTTCAACTGATTCAAAAAATCAATTTGCCCTATATAAAGGCCCCAAGACTTCAAGTCTGATATAGAGAAACCCCCCTACAAATTTTGAGAAAACTCAAGGAAAGAAAAGCAAGCTTTTAGCAAAAGAAGATCACTTCTTCAAGGTAAAAGAACATGATTCTTGAATACAGATATGAAATCATCTCATGAAAAGAAGAACTATCTTCTAAAAAAGATCATAGATCTACAAAAGACTAAGGTCTTTGATAAAAAAAATGAGATCAAAAGATCTCATCATAAAAACAAAGGAAGTATTTACTTCATTCACAGATCATTGATCTACAAAGGCAACCCTTTTTTAAAAAAAAATAAGAACCGTTGTTCTTAAATCTTGAGGCAAAGCCTCCCTTTTTAAAGAACATAAACTTGTTCTCTGATCATAAATTTGATCAAATGCACTTTGCGCTACTGGAAAGTGCCTTGCACTCATGAACTGCGCTTTTGCGCTCCCTGGACCGGCGCTCGGCGCCAAAACGTGCCACGTGTCTACCACAGATACAACTTGCGCTTTGCGCTTCTGAAATAGCGCACTGCACTCATAGGCTGGCGCTCAGCGCCAAGCGCGCTACGTGTCACTCACTGGTGCGCCACTGAACTAGCGCAAGGCGCTCATAAATTGAAAGTGCAATGCGCTCGTAAACTGGCGTTTAGCACTAAGTGCGACACGTGTCCTTTTCGTGTGCGCTACTTGGCAGAAGCGCAATGCGCTCTTTAACTGGCGCAAAGCGCCTGGCGCGCTACGTGGCGCATTGTCAGAACACACATTGTTCTGATGAATGCTATCCATTCAATACAAGACAAAAGATGTGTCAGGATCTAATGCTCGGCATTATTAAAAGGGGCCAAGCCCAAATAAAGGCTCAACAGCCCAGAACAATAAAATGTTAAACATTTTAATCTTATTGGACTTAGCCCAATTCTGGCCATAAGTCCTCAACTTATATTTAATTGAGCCCATCTGCTCACGAATATTCAACAGATCTTAGTCCCAAACTGGGTTACAGATCTTCCAACCAATACACACTGGTTCGAGGGTACATCTCTTTACTCCTTTGATATCTGTCGTTGTAATCCTTCAACGTCTTCAGAGAGGTGATGGGTCCCGACAACCACATATTTCTACAGACTGTGGGGTCCTTCAACTCATGGACTACGATGTCCTTAAACTTCATAGACTACGATGTCTTTAAACTCATGGACTACGATATCCTTAAACTCATGGACTACGATGTCTTTAAACTACGGACTGTGGGGTCCTTAAACTCATGGACTACGATGTCCTTAACCTTGGACTGTGGGGTCCCTTTAAACCCACGGACTATGATGTCCTTAACCTTGGACCACCATGTCCTTAAACTGGTAATCGACCGCAATGTCCCTAAACTAAACAATAGAGTCCAAATGCTCTTTTGTTGGATCTAAACGATCCCGTTAAGTTGATCTTAGTCTAAACATTAGACTAACGTATCCTTAACTAATGTTTAAGTTGATCTTAGTCTCAAATGAGGCTAACGTATCCTTAAACCCAAGCCCCAAACCCAAATCTAAGAAAATACGGATTTGGACTAATCCACGCCCTACGGGCGACAACATAAATTAGTCTCCGTATACAATCCACGGGCAACCACAAACAAAACAAACACCCACGACACGAAGTGACCATCTGGAGAAGGAGAAAGTTGTTACCGCGATGCGGTAGCGTAATTAACTGCAGGGGCTTGCGCCTGCAGGGAAGAGCGTCCCCACAATAAAAAAAACCCTCATCAACGAGGGGGAATCTGACGAAGTCCTCTACATCGGCCGCATCCGTTTAAACCTTCGATACATGGTGCCATAAATCAACTTGGCATCTTCGGAGAGGTGGACGGATAGCACCAAATAGATCTGCCCCCAGATTCAGGCAAAAAGTTTCGTCTTCCCGGTTTCCGGCGGTAAACAGGGTGTATAGTATATAGAGAGTTTTGAGCTTCTTTCATTAACTCTTCTTGAACAGAGCCGACTGGCACGTATAAATTTCTCCCATACCGTAAGGATATATCTTCGTGGAGGATGAAGTTAGTTCGAAAACCACTTTCTACTTGTTCTCGGATCTTTTGTAGCTTGGCATCATTTGCTTGAGCTGCCTTGATCTGATTGACAAGAGTGGACTGGACTTATAAGTTCATCAAAGATGAGACGTTACCTGGCACAACTACTTCAATCTCCAATCTATGCAGTTCTTGTTGTAGTCTCCACTGAGCGATGAGGTTCATTTCTAAAGGCTGGCGACTAAGGGTATTGGGAACTACGTTCACCTTTTCAAGATGATATTGTATGTTGATGTCGAAATCTGCCATGAGCTCTAGCCATCTTCTCTGCCGCATGTTGAGTTCCTTCTAAGTAAATACATACTTAAAACTCTTGTGATCGGTGTATATATCCACTCACTCTCCCAAAAGATAGTGATGCCAAATTCTGAGTGTGAAGATCACGGCTGCCAATTCTATATCATGTGTTGGATAATTGCACGCATGTACTTTCAACTGCCTAGATGCAAAGTCACAACTTTTCTATGCTGATGTAAAACACATCCTAATCCTTTACCGGACCCATCACAATTCACATCGAATCCGTCAGATCGATCTGGTATTATGAGGATAGGTGCAGAGGTTAATCTCGGCTTGAGTTCCATAAAAACCTTCTCACATGCTTCTGACCACACGAATACTTCGTCTTTACGTGTAAGCTTGGTCAGGGGTGCTGCGATCTTTGAGGATTCTTCGATGAAACATCTGTAGTATCCTGCTAAACCTAGAAAACTTCTTATATTTTTGACGGACTTTGGTGTAGGCCATTCGCCGACAGCTGAGACCTTAGCTGGATCCACAGAGATTCCTTCGCCTGAAATGATGTGTTTGAGAAATCCGACCTGGTCTAACCAAAATTCACACTTGCTGTACTTGGCGTAGAGTTGATGTTATTGTAGTGTCTCTAGGACAATTCGTAAGTGCTCGGCGTGCTCTTTCCGATTCTTTGAATATATCAGGATGCCATCAATGAAGATAACAACAATTTTTTCTCAGTACTCTCGGAAAACTTGGTTCATCAAGTTCATAAAAATGGCTGGTACATTGGTCAATCCAAATAGCATTACAAGATATTCATAATGGCCATAACGAGTCTTAAATGTCGTCTTCGAAATGTCGGACTCCTTGAACTTCACCTTATAATAACCCGAGCGAAGATCTAACTTAAAGAAAACACAAGATCCACTTAATTGATCGAAAAGGTCATCGATGCGAGATAGCGGATACTTGTTCTTAATCGTTACTTCATTCAGTGCTCAATAATCCAAGCACATCCGGTACGTACCTTTCTTCTTCTTCACTAGTAACACAGGTGATCCCCAACTTTAAGTAATGCGTCTGATCCAACTTTTCTTTAGGAGCTCGTCTAACTGGATACGAATTTCTTTCAATCCCTTCGGACTTAGTCGATACGGAGCTTTGATTACAGGTTGTCCACCAGGTTGTAAATCAATACTAAATTCAAGAGCTCGATCAGGAAGCAAATCTGATATGTCTTCAAGGAAAACATTCTTGAACTCTTGAACTACTTTAGGTTTTTCTTCTTCAGCTGGTAGGGAGAACACTTCTGCAATCTTCGGTTTAGCATGATAGTTTCCTGGTTCCAAGGTTCTGTCTCCACTTTTTAAATAGAAGACTGGGTGATCTGGTATCTCAAATACTACCCTTCTTTGACGGCAGTCAATGGTAACATAAAATACTCTTAGCCTATCTATTCCCAACACAACATCGAAATTTGGTATGTCCAGCACATTGAAATTCATGTTGAATTCTCGACCGCAAACTACAACTGGGCACCGATTATATCCAAAGGTTGCCTTCAAGACTCCATTCTCGGAACTGACGTTCCAGCTCAAAACGAGTGGCTTGATGGGAATCACGTAAGTCTCACGAACCGTTGTGACATGAAGCAATATGAAGCTCCGGTGTCGAAAAGTGTTAGTGCAGGAAGGGTGGCATTAATATAGTACCTAAATTGTGTGAGGTTGCATTTAGGTATAGGGGAAAGTATAACGATATGCAAGTATCGAAGGTCGAAAGGGCGGGAAGAATTTACCGGTAATGACTTGTCCTGTGGCTTTGGCATCTTCGACCGTCATTATGAAAGCCTGACGACTCGGTACATTCCTCCTCGCCGGAGGCACATTCTTCTGCCCTTGAGGCATGTTTCTCTGTGCCTGATGGAATTGACGTTGAGGCTGTGCAGGTGGTCCATATAGAGTTGGTGCAGGAAGAGCTAGGCGGGGTGCAGGTGCCTGAATAGCTGGCCTCTGCGGAGTTGGCATTATGGGTCTGAGTGCTGGTGCTGTGTTACTTCGATATGGGCATACTCCTATAGCGTAAGTAGATGCGCCACAAATCAGACATAGGCTAGTGCTGATTCACTTAAAAGGCGCCTATATAATTGAGGGTGGTATCATTATATTTATAATGCAGTTCGGTCATCTTTCGGAATGTGTTCCGAAGATCCCATTTGTTCTACAGTGGGGGGTCCTACGGACTTTAGAGGTGGCCCCTACAGATTCAAGAGGTGGCCCCGCCCCCTTGGTATGAAGATTGGCGTGGCACTTTGTTCTGTGTAGTACTTTGCTCCATGAACAAGAACCGGGTCCCGACATTCTCCCCCCTTTGAAAAATGGTTCGTACTTAAACCACAGACCTACTACTGAGGGACCTGCATAGGCCACCATAAATGTAATGCCCTAGGCCCCAGTATAGATGGTATTGTCCACTATGGCCAAAACCGCACGGTTTTGCTCTTTAAAGCGAACCGGACCCGACCAGGGGCCACTTCCCAGGAGGTCACCCATCCCAAGACTTCCCTGGCCCAAGCACGCTTAACTACGTAGTGCCAATTCATTTAAAAGACGACATTGTAATTGAGAGTGGTATCATTATATTTATAATGCAGTTCGGTTCTCTTTCGGAATGTGTTCCGAAAATTCCCTATTGTTCTACAGTGGCTCCCACGGACTCTAGAGGTGGCCCCCACAGATTCAAGAGATGGCTCCCGCCCTCTTGGTATGACAATTAGTGTGGCACTTTGTTCCATATGGCACTTTGCTCCGTGAACAAGAACTGGGTCCCAACAACCTAATAAGGTATTAATGTCATAATAGTTACTTGTTTTACGGAACAGAATTTGAGATGAATTGTTTAACTACTGAGCATGATGAATTCGGCATCATATTTATCCACTGATTTTACCCACATAGAGCCTTGTTGTAGGTGAATGAACTATAGTTCCATATCTGTCACGCCCCGCTTCCCAGAGTATGCTAAGGTAGGCACGTGACATAGCCAATCATGCTACTTGTGGATAGGAATTATCCTTCCACAATCACATTATGGCTGTAGAGATATCAAGAACAATAATAAACTATCTAACACATGTCCATAATGTAAATGCACGGCAGCGCCCTGGCCGTCAATCCGACGCCAAAATGCGGAAACAAAACTTTTCTTTAAACTTTAAAACCGGCGCTACCGCGCACTATAAACCCGGATCGGGCTATTAATCTAATGCTAGCAAATACGAGAAAGGGTAGAAAGCTATACCGAGCGATCCGTGTCTTTCGGTCTTCGGCCTCCATTCCGATCTCCTTGCGGAATCTCCGGTCTTCACCTCCTCGTCGGAACGGGCACCACACCGCCGGGTTCTTTTACGGGCTCCCACCTCTGGACCGAGGCAATTCGGGCACGAAGTTGGCGAGCCGACGTGCCTAAGGATGCTGTAGGCTAGTGTAGAGAGGTTTGTCTCATGGGGTTGTGAAGTTGCCATAAAGATGTGGTGGAAAAAGATATGGAGATGAGCATTGGAATTTTGAAGCAAGCAAAGCAAAGTGAGAATGAATAATTTTCCACTCCAAATGAATTTCCCTCTCCTCAAATGTGTGGCCGGCCCCTTGGTATGGTGGAGGGAAAAAGAATCAATAATTGCAAGAGAAGAAAATGTATGATAATGAGAAGAAATGGTCACACCATTTTTCAAATCAATCCCTTCATAATCCATCACCATTAATGCTAGCCATGATCACTAGAAAAAGCAAAAATGCTTAAACCATCATAAAGCCACAAATCACAAATAACCCCCTCCACATAACTAATTTGCACACTTGCAAATAACCCCCTCCATCAGAAAAATCCGGCCGTGAAGAAACAAAGGAAAACTGGCCGAAACGGAATGCAAACTGGCAACTTCAGAAAACTGATCCCGTAATAAATTACAGCAAAACCCCGCGACTGTATATACATACCCGCACTTGTATTCCCACTGAATACAAATACAAAGAGACAAAATTTACACTGTACAATACTAGGATCCGGCTTAAACCAAAGCCCGCTAGTATTATCCGTCCGATCATGATCCGTGCAATACCGCACGTATAAGATCGAACCCTGCCATATCTCCATACGGCCTCTACAGCGTTTCGCCCGAAACTTGAGAAAACGGTCTGTGGGGGACTCTAAAGACTCATCAATATTTTGGCTGTGAATTTAACCACTAGCACGTCAGAGGTATTAGCCATACGTGACGGGCTACCAGGTATTGACCAAAAGGGACGTCGATGAGCGAACTCATCCTGACACCCTACTGAGCCTGTCAGTGACAATATCCGTACAGTCCGGTCCGTTCGTCTATGAACATCGCATGGTGGGCCTAGGGGGTTGGTAAAAGTCAAACCCCCGAAAGCGGTACAAGTCGTGTCGGAGTGTAGTCCAAAACACGCTGAGATACTACTGGAATACCTACCAGTAAATCTCCTTTCTTGGCCAAGGACTTTCATGTACTGTCTTTTCTAGACACAGCGCAACCTCACCCCCAATACCGGGAGAGACGAACCCCTGTAGATCCACTCACTGCCTCCATGTGGCTCGGGACTGTACCCAACTAAAACCAGTTTGCACGTCTCCTTTGAGCGTGGTAGGGTAGTAATCAAAGCACAATGGGAACTCACACGAGACAAATGACGATCTCAGGTCGATGAACTAACATGTACACATGTCACCAGGGAACTGCTATCTGACGCTAGGTATAATACCAACTAGCATGTTCCCGGCGAGTCCTGTCCGGTGTACTCATAACCTAATGAGCACCTGTATACATCTTAGGTGAACCAACTGACACCAGTGGCTTATGAGACCGGCCACCACCCCTCGTCGGGGACTCGACTGTATACATTAGTCTACTCTGGAGTATCGATGCCCTGTCTCGAAACTCCCACGACTAGCGACCTTTTAAGGATGTGCTTATAGACCCCAGCTCCCACGTATATGATCGCCATCATACTGCTGGCAGTCAAGCAAGAATCCTAGGGGCTCTATCAACGTGTAATGGTGATCAGTAATGTCACCTAACGAAGTACACGATGATAAAGATAAACCAGATAGCATACTATCATCTTGAGTAAGACTGTCCTACCGGCATAGGTCCTCCCTCAATCATTGCAATCACATGCCTGTGATCCAATAATTGATTCTGAGGGCACTATATCCAACAATCTCCTACTTGTACTCAAGGCTAATTATTGCGATGTCGCATACTCACAGCCCGTGTGATACCGAACACCCAACTCCTCTACTAGTCAGTCTCACAAAGCTCGTTTGCGAAACTATTGCGTTCGAGGAATAGCCTCAGTGAGTGGATCCGCTCTGATGTTTCTTTCTATGTCTCTCTTTATCTCAAGTTCGCGGAGAAAACCATCTCCCGAAATGAGCAATACCTGTCTTAGAATGTGTCTGGATATCTGATGGGACCTAGTTCATAAATGAACTCCAAATCCAAACTTCTTAGACTGTATCGTCAACTGAACTTAATCAGTATCCTGCGCCATGCCACCCTCAGTATCCGCTTGGACCACCTGTCCAAACTACTGCCCCTCGTCAGAGGGAAAACTATAACTCTGATAGTCACTCTGTCATCTAGGTCACCTTGGAAGCCTGGAATGATAACTGATTGACACGAAAAAGTGTGTTTGTAGTTAACCGCAATCAGAACGGTGTCTCAAGTAGCTAGACCGAGATGAGTACGGGTCGTCCTTGGAAAATTCTGCACAACTTGGAAATATTCTGCACAACTTGGAAATATTCAGAACGGTGTCGCACGTAGCTAGACCGAGGTGAGTACGGGTCGTCCTCAGGGAAACGTTGAACCTTTTACCTTTACTTTAGATGTGTTGAGAAAGAGAGGAGGGATAAAGAATTTTATAGAATGATTTCTAGATCTACGTTAAACAAGAATGTAAAATATAGATCCAGATTATTTTAAAGATGTAGTAAATATAATAAGAAGGCTTGTAGGGTTCGTTAGGATTTAGTAGTTATGGACGATTAATTAAAAGTTACCCTTTTTATCCATTAATAGATTTAGAACTAGAACGACGGTGATGCTTGTAGATTAGGGTTTCTGGAGGGAAAAGGAATCCCACTCTTAACCCTTATCTCGACACGGAACTCCGTTCATATCTAGCCTTTACCAAAACAATCATTAATCTAATCTCTAATCGCGGTCGGAACTAGCAAAGAATTGCTAGCGCGCCCGATTAGGATGTTAATGATTCTTTTGATAAAGTTCCTAAACTTTATAGGACTTAAATAGGGTTTAGTTATTTTCATCGTCCATTAACCTACCCTAATCCTACGAACCCTAACAAGCGGAGAATTACTCGCGCATGTTGGGAGAAAAAGATGAAAAGACAAAGAGGGAAAACATAATGTAAAATGCAAAAAGAATTAAATAAAATAACTACCTTTATTAATCAACTTGAACAATCTACACTTTTAATCCGTAGAAAATGATTACAATCTAGTTGCTTCTCGATCTTTCCTAAGGAGGTAGATGAACAGTTGATGATCAGCCTGAATGCGTGAGCCGTCTTGGACTTCGTGATCTCGTCGGCTTGATACCTTTTCCAAGAGACTCTCGGTGCCTTTTTATAGGGCAAATCCAGAATCTTGTAGTTGGAAGCTTGGTAAAATTCAGCATAGATTTACGCCAAAAAAATATTGTGCTCTGATTCCCTATAATTGCGGCGGATCCGCGGCTCAAGTGTGGGTTTGGCCGCGGATCCGCGCTCAATGGTGAAGATCACTTCGTCAATTTTCTTGGGCTTTCTGATTGTGACATTTGGCAATCCAAGGCACCTTTAGAATTAAGAAATCTTCTCTCGGTTGCTTCCAGACTTGGTCTCTAAGTTTGCTTCTTAATTTGGCAAGATTTCTTCAACAACTTGATTTGCTTGATTCTAGCCTTGGAAAATTCCGCACAACTTGGAAATATTCTGCACAACAACTCAAATAAGATTTTAGTAGACTTTGTTCTACTAGGATTAGGTCAATAATATTATTTGCAAACATTTTCCTACCAAATGATAATTAAAATATATTAACACATGGAAAATAATGTTTTTACACATAAACCCTCATATGTATAATATATTATAATAAAGTCCTTTTTTTATTATAAAAATGGTAGGAAAAATGTAATATAAATGTGCAGTTTTATCAACTGAACAAATACCCCCAAACTTATCTTTGATCGTCCCGAGCAAACTAGTTTATTTAAGAGGAGAAAAAGAAAGGAGAAAACTAAGCACACTTTTGTAGGCAGACCCGATTGCACTGAGCACGTGCAACAAGCCGTTAAATCTCTAGGTGTCCCTAGTAGGAGGAGTGTTGTCTCCTGAGGGTTTTCAGCGGATTACACCCACAAAATCCAATAACAAAAGAGAGATGGTGAAATTTACATATAAAGATAAGAATCATAAAAGAAAGACTTTGAAAATAAGAGTTTCCAACTATACTAGCTTTTCAGTTGTCATGAGCCCTATCTTAATAGTCATGAAAAAATGTTAGAAATCACATCATCCCTCAATAAAACATCGTCTTTATTCTTCATTCCTACCTTTCTTCCAAACATTGATCATATAACCCCACGTGTGTGAAATGGACATCCCTACACTCGGAGAATTCAATTCAAGTTATCATACTCTTGTCCATCTACCTTAGTACTTTTTAATTTAATGAATATTAAAGATTTGCTCACACATTTTCATGCGACCGTTAATACTTCTTGAGGTACTAACCAACCGATTACTCATGTGCTTGCTAATTAGGTGATAATATTTTCCTCGTCTTGCACCACCTAAGGCTTAGCAGTGATTCCCAAACCAGTTGGCCTTAGGGCACTAGGTGAAGAGGCACCCTCGCTATATTTTTTTTGCTGCCTTGGCGATAACAAAACCAGTGTTCATTTTTTTCTTTTCACCATTTTTATATTTTCTTCATTTTTTTTAATTTCCTTCATACTTTGGCTTTTAGACAAGAGCATTTCAAGGTATTCTCTACTATCCCGAGTTTCAAGACGTGTGTAAGTGCATATAGTAGGGTATCAACATTCAAATGTTTGGCTTCCAGAATAGAAACTATTTTTCAGACTTATTTTTATCCTCAGATTAGTGACTTCCTTCATTTTACTAACCTTTGGGACAACAGCTCATAACTACTTATTACTAGTTCGTTTAAGAAACTTCTAATTTTCTTGGTTTTCTTAAACTATTCCTATATTTTGGATGTAATTTTTCACTTTCTACTCTTTTGTTATAATTTTTTTTTTAATTTTTGAAAAAGTTGTGCTTATGCAAAATATGATGCAAATTGATATGTAAATAAGCACAAACCTCCCCCAAATCTGTTTACAGCAGTGTTCTCACTGATGTCATCCATTAAGCATAAAAACCTGTAGACTTGGGAGGAAATT
Organism: Agapanthus africanus; assembly: GCA_030015575.1. Lineage (NCBI taxonomy): Eukaryota > Viridiplantae > Streptophyta > Magnoliopsida > Asparagales > Amaryllidaceae > Agapanthus > Agapanthus africanus. The sequence goes on along the minus strand of CM057338.1, from coordinate 939,634,964 downwards.
ATTAATGGGGGCAAAAATATATGAAAGTGAAAATCCTCCCCCAAACTTATTTTAGGCTCACAATTTTGTAAAAATCATTTTCTTTTTAAGAGCCAAAATATACCAAATCCCCCCAAACTTGAGTTAAACAATTTTAATCTTTTAAAATCACACGAGGGGGTCAAGGTTATTGGTCAATGCCAAGCTTTGCAAAGACCGAAGGTCAACACCAACCATTCAAAAATTTTATCAATGAAGTACCAAGGTTGGTGGAAGAATATGTTACCTTTCGACGAGAAGAAGTGGGGAGGTGATGAGAGGTGTAATGGAAAAGGATTGCGTCTCAATTTGGAGAGACGACACAGTGATAGTAATGATGGATTACTCGCATTATCATGATTGTCCAAAAGAGGGGGTGGAGGTCCAATTTCTTCATCTTGGAGTTGATTCATCTCAACACCCGTGTCTTGTAAAAATGCGAGTTCATCAGCGAAAATTTCCTCAAAACTTTCATCGATACCCCGAAGAATAATGTCATCAGAAAAAATGGGTTGATCGTCCGACTCTATAAAAAGTTCCTCATCAGCGTTAGATGTTGACCTGGACAACTTGGTGGAAGAGTCCGTGTCAAGCAACAACATATGAAAAGAGTCAGTATCATGAGATTGATCAAATTCGCTGCTGTCGACATCCATTAATTCGACAGAACATACATGAGCATAGGGTTCGGAGGGTTCACTTCCCAACTTGTAAATGTTAAGCTCAATTGACTTCTTTCCAAAGGATAGGGTCATAGAGCCGTTTCTACAATTGATTACTGCGTTGGAAGTGGCCGAAAAGGGCCGACCGAGTATCACCGGGATTTGATTGCATGGGTTTGCTACAGGTTGTGTATCTATAACGATAAAGTTCACAGGAAATATAAATTCCCCGACTTTGATTAACACATCCTCTAGCTCACCCCTTGGTTGGGTGATAGATCGATCGGCCATCTGAAGAGTGCAATGCGCAGGTTTTAACTCTCCGATTCCTAATTGCTCATAAACCGAATACGGAAGCAAGTTAACACTAGCACCTAGATCGAGTAGAGCACGATTAATATTTTTACCCCCAATAGAAATTGAAATTGTAGGACTTCCGGGATCCTTTCGTTTCTTGGGAAGTTGTTGTGTAAAAGCAGTGCTCACATTACTCGCAAGGAAAACTTTTTTAGGTACTTGAACTTTTCTCTTCCTAGTGCACAAGTCCTTTAAGATTTTTGCATATGACGGAACTTGTTGAATAGCATCTAGGAGAGGAATGTTTATGTTAACTTACTTAAAAATTTCCACAATCTTCTCCATTTGTGGACTTGGTCTGTTGCCCCTTAACCTGTTTGGATAAGGTGCTTGATCAATAAGTTTTGGGTCCAACGTTGGAGAGGATTGTGGGGACGGATTCGATCCCAAAACTGGAGTGGGAATCGACTTAGATAGATTTGGTGAAATGGGCGAAGGGTTCGAGCCTTAGGGAAAACGGAGAATAGGCTCGGGTGAAGGTGGGAGACTAGACTAATTAGGGGAAGAAGAAGAAGCTGGGGTATCATTGGTGTCACTATCATCACACTGTTCACCCGCTCGGTTATTCAGCACTTTTCCCGATCTCAACATGGTAACAGCACTCACATTATAACTTTGTGAGTGGCCAGGATTAGGTATGGGTTGAGATGGGAGTTTCCCTTTCTCTCTCGCACTCATTGCGGCGTTTAACTGTGCGATTTGGTTTTCTATTGATTTAATACTTTCACCATGGGAGGCGGAGTTTTTCGTTAGGGTATCAATAGAAGACCTCATCTCAGCCGAATTTTGCATGAATTGTTTCATGAACATATCCAAATTTTGTGCAAGTGAGTTGTCAGTACCGGCCACTTGTGGTGTAGAAATGTTGGCCGGATTTTGGAAATTCTGTGACTGAAAGGGGGGCTGATTCTATGGTTGTGGTTGCTGTGGAGGAGGTCTTTGATAATTGCTTTGTTGGTTTTGATTCCAAGCAAAATTAGGATGATTCCTCCATCCTTGATTGTATGTGGAAGAATAAGGGTCGTTTCTAGGTCGCTGCTGAAAAGCAGCATTAGCCTGAAACGATGCATTCATAGGACATTCTTCCGTTAAGTGTGAAGGATCCGAACAACATCCACAGACGGTCTTAGGAAGCGTGACCTGATTTAGGGAGAAAGATGAGAACTTGTTTTCAATAGCGTCGAGTTTCTTTTGTATCGCTGCCATTTCGGCTTTTACTGCGATGGAAACGTCGAGCTGGTGAATACCTCCCTTAGTTGAAGGTGGTCTTACGCTTTCCCACTGCAAAGTGCTTTCTGCGAGATCTTCCAGATATTTCCAAGCTTCACCATCATCTTTAGACATGAAATTGCATTGACACATTGTTTCAAGCATCTGCTTTGTCGCTGGATTAATGCCCTCATATATAATCCGACATAAATCCCATCTTTGTATTCCGTGATGGGGGCATTGGACAAGCAGATCCTTGAAACGTTCAAAGCACTTCCAAAATGGTTCGTTGGGAAGCTGGGTGAACTGGTTGATCTCGCTCCTAATATGTGCAGTCTTATGGTTTGGGTAAAACTTCTTAAGAAATGCTATGACAAATTCATCCCAATTAGTGATAGAGTGTGCGGCAGTATTATAAAGTCATTTTTCTGCCAAGTCGCACAGTGTGAATGGGAGAAGACGTAAGCGCATAGCATCTAAAGTCAATTGTGAAGTACCCATCATTGCGCATATGTTTTCGAATTTGGTGATGAAAACGTACGCGTCTTCAGACTCAAGCCCGTGAAATTTGGGCAGCAGATTGATGTAGTGGGGTTTAATTTCGAAATTATCCCCGTTAGGTGGTGGAAGAGATAGACAAGTAGGAAGAGGACCACGAATAGGATAGCATCTCTCTTGGAGAGAGATGCGCGGTGGATTCTGCTCACCTGCGGGCGGTGGCAGCGTGGTGTTATAATTAGATGGAGTGTCGTCCATCACGGTCTATGTGGTGTGTGGTGGGGGAAAAGAAGATGAAGAAGTACCGACTTCGGTGTCGATATCAGGAACGCGGACAAGACGGGCACTAGGATCCCGTGTCCAGCCGAGCATGCACTAAGTGGGTTTAGTGCAAGTGGCAGCGTGTGTGTGAATTTAAAATTGGCTTGTTTTGAAAAAGTGGAACTCAAGACAAATCACCCTAAGATGCACAAGCAACCCTAGAACTACGGTCATCTAGGTCCAGTCTCTAGACCGCTCCTAGACTTCCAAAGGACAAGCCGCAGGATCAATCCTCTACCGCCTCCGTACTACCCTTGTAGCCAGATAAGTGCCAGGTAAGTGGGAAGGAACCACGTCGTGGGCCTAATTAAAAACCGCTAGCCTTTGTCACACTTGCCTAGGCACTACAAAAGTAATGCGGATAAACGATAGATTACCCACGACCTTCCTCTGTCCTTATTGAGCGCGACAGTCCTTAGAGTCTGGTCTAGATATTTTTTAAATTAATGAAGGGTTGATCTATATGCTCAGTTTGTGATTTGTGGGGCTTAGGAAGGGTGATGAAATCCCCACCTAATCTTGATTTGGTCTTTGCCCCTTAAAGTCCGTATTAAATATGCAAAACAAAACCAATCACAAAACTTTTGCAAAAAGATTTTTGAGCGGCGCGATTTTGCAAAGAATCCTGCAAAAAATAGATTTTATTGGACTTGAGAGGAGAGAGAAGGAGTTGAGAAAGATACCAGAGAAGATTGAAGCCTTAATTCTTCCAACTTGCCGCGATTCCGCCGCAGAAGGAGCACTTTAGCCGCGGTTCCGCCGCGTGGCAGAGGGATCACTTGATGAAAATTTTTGTATAGCCTTCTGTGCTCCTCTGGATCTCTAAAAATGTCTCTGTTCCCTGTTCCCCTTAATTCTGTGTCTCCAGATCTCCTTGCAAAAATTCACACACAAATCGTTAAATATGCAATTTGCAGTTTTGTACTAATAATGATATGACTCGTCTAAGAATTCAACACAAATAGTAAAAATAAAAAATTACGCACGTATCCCCGGCAACGGCGCCATTTGATTGACACGAAAAAGTGTGTTTGTAGTTAACCGCAATCAAAACGGTGTCGCAAGTAGCTAGACCGAGATGAGTACGGGTCGTCCTCTGGGAAACGTGGAACCTTTTACTTTTACCTTAGATGTGTTGAGAAAGAGAGAAGCGATAAAGAATTTTATAGAAAGATTTCTAGATCTACGTTAAACAAGAATGTAAAATATAGATCTAGATTATTTTTAAAATGTAATTAATATAATAAGAGGGCTTGTAGGGTTCGTTAGGATTTAGTAGTTATGAACGATTAATTAAAAGTTACCCTTTTTATCCATTAATAGATTTAGAACTAGAACGACGGTGATGCGTGTAGATTAGAGTTTCTGGAGGGAAAAGGAATCCCACTCTTAACCCTTATCTCGACACGGAACTCCGTTCATATCCAGCCTTTACCAAAACAATCATTAATCTAATCTCTAATCGCGGTCGGAACTAGCAAAGAATTGCTAGCGCGCCCGATTAGGATGTTAATGATTCTTTTGATAAAGTTCCTAAACTTTATAGGACTTAAATAGGGTTTAGTTATTTTCATCGTCCATTAGCCTACCCTAATCCTACGAACCCTAACAAGCGGAGAATTACTCGCGCATGTTGGGAGAAGAAGATGAAAAGACAAAGAGGGAAAACATAATGTAAAATGCAAAAAGAATTAAATAAAATAACTACCTTTATTAATCAACTTGAACAATCTACACTTTTAATCCGTAGAAAATGATTACAAACTAGTTGCTTCTCGATCTTTCCTAAGGAGGTAGATGAACAGTTGATGATCAGCCTGAATGCGTGAGCCGTCTTGGACTTCGTGATCTCGTCGGCTTGATACCTTTTCCAAGAGGCTCTCGGTGCCTTTTTATAGGGCAAAGCCAGAATCTTGTAGTTGGAAGCTTGGTAAAATTTAGCATAGATTTACGCCAAAAAAATATTGTGCTCTGATTCCCTATAATTGCGGCGGATCCGCGGCTCAAGGGTGGGTTTGGCCGCGGATCCGCGCTCAATGGTGAAGATCACTTCGTCAATTTTCTTGGGCTTTCTGATTGTGACATTTGGCAATCCAAGGCACCTTTAGAATTAAGAAATCTTCACTCGGTTGCTTCCAGACTTGGTCTCCAAGTTTGCTTCTTAATTTGGCAAGATTTCTTCAACAACTTGATTTGCTTGATTCTAGCCTTGGAAAATTCTGCACAACTTGGAAATATTCTGCACAACAACTCAAATAAGATTTTAGTAGACTTTGTTCTACTAGGATTAGGCCAATAATATTATTTGCATACATTTTCCTACCAAATGATAATTAAAATATATTAACACATGGAAAATAATGTTTTTACACATAAACCCTCATATGTATAATATATTATATTAAAGTCCTTTTTTTATTATAAAAATGGTAGGAAAAATGTAATACAAATGTGCAGTTTTATCAACTGAACAATAACCATCTCCCAAAAGAGGCTGCCGTTATCATATCCCTTGAATATCAACTTATGTTCCAAAACTGCTTCCAAATGTTTCTCCAGGATTGGATCAATATCAACTTATTGCATCTGGTGCAAAAACAATATCTGGTGTGGTACTTGACATCTCATGATCAACTCAATTGCCTAAGCAAGTGATCTGCCGATCATGCACATCCCTCTCCCCTTTAGTCTATAAGACACCTTTAGAGAGGGTGACTCCATCACCTGCAGGTACACTACCGTGCCTGGAGTCGTCCATTCTAAATACTCTTAGAATGCTGTCTAAGTACCCTGATTCGGACACTTCCCAAATCTAAATCTAAAACCATAGATCTAGTAACCAGAATGTATGTTATAATATCCAATTCCTATGTGGAGAAACCACTGTGTGACAACCAAAGTATAACTGATCGTAGTATAGGAATATCATTTCCTACTCTGTGTATGTCATCCAAATACCAGGACATCACACCCTACTACCTTCTTAACAGATCCATCCCCTATTCTGATGAAGTCAAACCTATGACTGTCACATCAGAAATAGATGATCCATCTCCGCTGTATCTGCTTTAGTCTATAAATAGACATAAGCCACTTGTCCACTATGCTTCCGCTGCTCCCACTGACTACGACAACTCTCTGGTAGAGTCATATAGACGTACACTTCTAAATCTAGTTCAGAACGACGCTATACTCATCCTCCTGCCGGGTCTCACAGCCTGGAGCAACAGCAATGGCATGCTTGGGTAAACAAGAACCTCCCTGTCACCGTCCTTGAGGCTACCGAAGTACCTCTCGGGTGCCTGAGGTTACCCACCATATCTGCGGAGTGGCTAATGGAATGTCAAACCAGATTGAATCTTTAGGTTCTTATCAGATTTTCAGTAATCGTTTGCGGTTCTAGAATCACTTCCAGTTCTACCATACTCCCACTACTGTTTTCTGAAAAAAAAATTCTATTTTTATTTAAAACTGTGGCGATTCAAGAACAATATCACTATTGATCTTCCAGATGGTAGAAAATCAACCCTCGTCATAGCCCGGGTCAACCGACAAACAGCCATTACAGAAACCTGCCTTGAGTTGTCCAGTGTCTGGTTTTAAGCATAAGCCGGACAACTCCCCGTACCTTAACATCGTTAAGATATGAACTGTTCTATATCCAATATAGAAACAGAGGCACTGATTTAATTGGAACCAGATTCAAATCATGCAGTTGTCTCCAGTGCATGTCAACTAAATGGAAGGAGGCCGATCAGCATTACTCAACTTAGGAATGCATCCAGATATGAGTAACCCGAAAGAGAAGGAAGTTCTCTTAATCATTACTTATTAACTGAATACCACACACAAGTATCTACATCTTCGATCAGCTTGAAGAATCCCGATACTTGCAATACCTGGTTCTCTACTTTACTCATATACCTATAACTTCTCAAAACTTGGACCCTGCGTTACTACGAAACACTTATCTAAAAACTAGAGAAGTCATAAGTAAACCGAATATAGTACGAGGACCAACCTCTCTGTCCTAATGGACACTAGACAATATAAAATATTCTGTATAAGTCCCCTGAGTCTAGTGACTCATTCACTGTGTGTCGTAGGTTGAAAACTGTACTTATGGTTAAGAAGAATTACACCGCTGTTCAATACTCCTTACCTAACCATCCACTGATATAGGTAAATGTTATAGACATAATTTCAAAAAGGTGTATCTCACTCTATAAAAATAGACATACAGATATATCAATTTGAAATTGGTGCATAACAACGGATATTCAAAATCAAATATTTGCCGTCCGGCAAACAACCCAGGTGACTTCCTCAAATATCACCAATTACAACGAATCCCAATATAATGAGGATGATCACCTAATTCCCAATAACTTACTCCCACTCATCATCTGTAAAACCATACAGATATGAGAATCAAACTTGGTAAATACATACCCTGGAGCAAGTGTCTAATTGGGAAATCAGTTTTCTTTTAACAGTACACAGTGAAACTGAAACATTGAAATGTTTCGATGGGGTATCCCGGTATTCCTAGTAATGGCTCTTCCATTATCCAGATTCACAACTGTAACCGTATAATTCTTTACCATCTCTCCAAATCCATTTATATGTCTTTAGTCATTACCTTCTGTACACCCTCTTAGGCTAAATGGTTTTCTTCCTTCCCTACCGTTCGGCACCAGCCTATGGTTTGGAAGAAGACTATCCAATAAGTATAATGGGTGTACTATCCTAATCCTAGGAGCACTCACAATGCGAGAGAAGGTGAAGATAAAAGACAACCGAATAAACCTTATTCCTATTTCTCCTGAACCAGAATCCATCCCCGAACTGGAACAAGTTCCTTTCGAATTCGTATATAACCATACGATGGAGTGTCCAATAAACTGTGGATTTTCATAGTGATACAGAGTGTCCTAGAGAAATACAAAGATGATTTAGGATTGGCGAAGAAATACTTGGTTTGGTCGTGAATAGCAGTCGCAATTTACTTTGCCCTCTTACTAATCCCTTGATATGTCTTTACTTAATACCTTCTGTACACCATTGTTATGCTAATTGGTTTTCTTCATTCCCCACCGTTCGGCACCAGCCTAAGGTTTGGAAGAAGACAATTCAATTTGCGTAATAGGTGTACTATATCCTAAATCAAGGAGTACTCGTAACCTGAGAGAAGGTAAAAGGAAAAGAAAACTGAATAGTCCTATTCGTTTTCTCCAGAACCGGAAACCATCCTCGAATAAATTCCTTCGAGTTCATATATAACCATACGATGGTTTTGTCCAATGGAAGTGGACGTTCGTAGTAATACGGGGTGTCCTGGAGAAAAGGGTAAAAGTAGGAGTGGCAATGAGGTATACAACTCTGACAATCCAAAAGCCAGTGTTTTAAGAAGGTTCGGTTAACTTGGTCACTGAGTCATAGTCAAGGGTCGGGTCATGGTCGCTGCCAAAGAGAGAGAGAAAAGAAACACTCAGCGTGCACTCTAACCTAGATCAGAATGGTTATCACTTTATCTAATCAGGAAACCTCCCACTGTAAAGTCAAATTCTTCCCCAAACCTGAAAGAAGAATTAGTCGGGATCGCCCGAGGAGTAAACCAACTCATCAGTGGGAATCGGGATCCAACTATCATCGCATGATAACGTGACGGAATCCACTCACGTTATCACACTCCAGAAGGTATGCGCATATCTGGCAAGTTTCAGTTTCTTTAGAAACTCCCGATGTGATTTTTGCCCCATGCTCTTATGACCTTGACTAAGGCCAACAAATTATAAGTCACATGTCAAGTTCTACCCGTCATTGTCCAGGTTAATTTGAACCCACCCGTACAAGCCCTTGACTAGGGCCAACAAGGCTATACGACTATCCCAAACCAACGCATCTATCTATGCAGCAGAAAGGTAACAAGCAGCTACCATACACTATTCCTTGACTAAGGCCAATAAACATAGCATGAATACTACGTGCTACCCGTCTGAAATGACAGAGGGCTACGAATGCTTTTTGGCGAAAAACCTTTAACGTAATGAACTTGATATCGTTGAAGGAACCGGATAGCTTTTATAAAAATATAGTGGTGAAAACCTTTGCTAAAGAGGTCACTCCCGGTGAAGGGATCTCGGCTCTTTCCCCATAGAATGAGGTGCATGATATTCCAACTGAATACCACGATGCAAAGCAAAAGTAAACGACTATAGTAAAATTATTGCCCTGACGCAAACTCCTGTCCAAAGGGTCACTCCCGGTGAAGGGATCTCGGCCCTTGCCTCGTCGACTGAGGTGCAGGATATTCCAACTGAATATCACTGTGCAAAACAAAAGAGAACGCCCTTGCAATAACAGCTTTTTGAAAAATGTTCCAACAACATCAGAATAGGTTTGTTTAGCTTGCATTGATCCGAATCAACGCAGTCACATCAATTGATCACACCAATAAAGAACGAAAATAATGATGTACGTATATGCCATCCGCATTCGCCACTGGGTCCCGTTATCACCCGTTAGGTTACTTAACTAACGACAGAACGGGGACTGGACTAGCGCGGGTGCAAAACATATACAACATCTACTAGTATATATATCAATATATAATATTCGCTCAAGGCGTGATAAAATGCAACATCACAGAAATGTAATAAGCATCACAGAAAAATACAGATATTTGGGATCCCCGGGTTTCATAGAGCCGCTACTGAAACCCGACGTTCCCCTGGTCGTGTGGATAGCCTGTGCAAGGAAATCCTAGACCCCTACGGGCGTGGCAAGTTACCCGCCAAAACCTGAAGCGGGGCAGCCCCCTTCAGCAACGTGAATGGACCACCCAGCACTTCACGGAATCCGGTAACTTGGGCACCACTCCTGGGTCAACCTATACCCCCTACGAGTGTGGCGAATAGCCCGCCAATTCTAGAGTAAAGCCCCCTCCGTCTCAAAGCCATGAGATGCGGGCCCGTTACCCTCTAGAACCGGCTACCCATGCACCCCTCCATAGGGTAATCCTAGTACAGAAAGTAAAATATATATACAACGGGTATATCGACCTCAGCCCGGTCGTGCCCCAAAAGAATAATATACAAACAGGCAGTAACGACAGTCCACATGTCGGACGCTCGCCCCGCAATATCAAATGTACATAATAAACCAAACTGTACTACCATTGCATCCAAGCTATCACTACGACAATCCGCAACATCACAGCACAACACAGAACATCAACGTGAATATCACGTTCGCAAATCCGTCTAAAAGGGCTATAGTGGTTAGACAGGATTTACCGATCAAATGACATTCACGGTCGCAGATATAATGTAAATACTGTGAACTAACATGTTTAAAATTTTCGATCGACTAAATTTTCCGGAGTGGGCCCCAAGCACAATACCCAGTACTCAAAATAAATCTGGGCCCAAACAGAACATACCAAAAACCCTATTTTTATGTCAGAAGCCCACTGTGAAAATTTGGCGCAGTTTGGCCACAGAACGGCGGCGGATCCACGGCCAAAACGTAGTTTTGGCCGCTGATCCGTCGCGCTACAGTAACATCAGCGTACCAAATTTTCATAGAATTCATAAAAAACCCTGCACGTAATTTTCCAATGTACCAAATAATTTTTAGAGCACAGAAAAATTCAATAGAAAGTACGACATGGAAACACGGTTTTTGGAAAATCCGTTCGATCGAACTTGTAAACACGTTAGAGCAAGGTAGACTAGGTTAATGGCGTGGCTCTGATACCAGTGTAAATGCACGGCAGCGCCTCGGCCGTCAATCCGACGCCAAAATGCGGAAACGAAACTTTTCTTTAAACTTTAAAACCGGCGCTACCGCGCACTATAAACCCGGATCGGGCCATTAACCTAATGCTAGCAAATACGAGAAAGGGTAGAAAGCTATACCGAGCGATCCGTGTCCTTCGGTCTTCGGCCTACACTCCGATCTCCTTACGGAATCTCCGGTCTTCACCTCCTCGTCGGAACGGGCACCACACCGCCGGGTTCTTTTACGGGCTCCCACCTCTAGACCGAGGCAACTCGGGCACAAAGTTGGCGAGCCGACGTGCCCAAGGATGCTGTAGGCTAGTGTAGAGAGGTTTGTCTCATGGGGTTGTGAAGTTGCCATAAAGATGTGGTGGAAAAAGATATGGAGATGAGCATTGGAATTTTGAAGCAAGAAAAGCAAAGTGAGAATGAATAATTTTCCACTCCAAATGAATTCCCCTCTACTCAAATGTGTGGCCGGCCCCTTGGTATGGTGGAGGGAAAAAGAATCAATAATTGCAAGAGAAGAAAATGTATGATAATAAGAAGAAATGGTCACACCATTTTTCAAATCAATCCCTTCATAATCCATCACCATTAATGCTAGCCATGATCACTAGAAAAAGCAAAGATGCTTAAACCATCATAAAGCCACAAATCACAAATAACCCCCTCCACATAACTAATTTGCACACTTGCAAATAACCCCCTCCATCAGAAAAATCCGGCAGTGAAGGAACTAAGGAAAACTGGCCAAAACGGAATGCAAACTGGCAATTTCAGAAAACTGATCCCGTAATAAATTACAGGAAAATCCCGCGACTGTATATACATACCCGCACTTGTATTCCCACTGAATACAAATGCAAAGAGACAAAATCTACACTGTAAAATACTAGGATCCGGCTTAAACCAAAGCCCGCTAGTATTATCCGTCCGATCATGATCCGTGCAATACCGCACGTATAAGATCGAACCCTGCCATATCTCCATACGGCCTCTACAGCGTTTCGCCCGAAACTTGAGAAAAAGGTCTGTGGGGGACTCTAAAGACTCGTCAATATTTTGGCTGTGAATTTAACCACTAGCATGTCAGAGGTATTAGCCATACGTGACGGGCTGCCAGGTATTGACCAAAAAGGATGTCGATGAGCGAACTCATCCTGATACCCTACTGAGCCTGTCAGTGACAATATCCGTACAGTCCGGTCCGTTCGTCTATGAGCATCGCATGGCGGGCCTAGGGGGTTGGTAAAAGTCAGACCCCCAAAAGCGGTACAAGTCGTGTCGGAGTGTAGTCCAGATCACCCTGAGATACTACTGGAATACCTACCAGTAAATCTCCTGCCTTGGCTAAGGACTTTCATGTACTGGCTCTCCTAGACACAGCGCAACCTCACCCCCAATACCGGGAGAGACGAACCCCTGCAGATCCACTCACTGCCTCCATATGGCTCGGGACTGTACCCAACTAAAACTTGTTTGCACGTCTCCTTTGAGCGTGGTAGGGTAGTAATCAAAGCACAGTGGGAACTCACACAAGACAAATGACGATCTCAGGTCGATGAACTAACCTGTACACATGTCACCAGGGAACTGCTATCTGACGCTAGGTATAATACCAACTAGTATGTTCCCGGCGAGTCCTGTCCGGTGTACTCATAACCCAATGAGCACCTGTATACATCTTAGGTGAACCAACTGACACCAGTGGCTTATGAGACCGGCCACCGTCCCTCGTAGGGGTTTCGACTGTATACACTAGTCTACTCTGGAGTATCGATGCCCTGTCTCGAAACTCCCATGATTAGGGACCTTTTAAGGATGTGCTTATAGACCCCAGATCCCACGTATATGATCGCCATCATACTGCTGGCAGTCAAGCAAGAATCCTAGGGGCTCTATCAACATGTAATAGTGATCAGTAATGTCACCTAAAGAAGTACACGATGATAAAGATAAACCAGATAGCATACTATCATCTTGAGTAAGACTGTCCTACCGGCATAGGTCCTCCCTCAATCATTGCAATCACGTGCCTGTGATCCAATAATTGATTCTGAGGGCACTATATCCAACACATAAGCCAAAATAAAATGAGTCAAGAATAAAATAATGCGGAAGCAAAACATCCAATACAAGAATAACTGGAATGTATGTCCCATAATGCGGGCTCACATTAGGAATGAAAATACTGAAAAAAAAATAAAAGAACTAACTACTAACGAGTCCTTACTGCTCAGCCCGCTGACTGAAGTACTCCTGCTCGGACTGCAGCAAAGGTACGGAATCTGGGCCATGCAAAACCCAGACGTCAGCGCGTCATAACATCAAACAATAATATATAAATAGGGTAGCAAGACATGCAAGTATGATCATAAATGGTAAAGCAGGTATAACAGCAATATAAATCAGGGCAGTAAAGGGTAGTGTGCAGTGAGTAATCTAAACTGGTCTATTGGTTTAACTACTCTCAAGTCTTTGAAATCAATTTGATAAATCATCGATGTAACTCAATAGTATCCCGTGCGTGCCCAGGATCACGGTCTATGACTCTTGGGCTGAACCCGAGACGTGCCGCAAGGCAGTAAAGGGTAGTAGGTAATGACGAGTGATATCAGTAGCATCACTCCGGGGCTGGCCTAGCCCGTAAGACTGATCAGAAAAGATATAGAACTGTCGAGTTATAAGTCAGGTTTCATCATTAATTTCCCCATACCCCCAAGTTATATGTGCTCAAGTCAGGTATTAAATAATCTGGAGCTAATTCTAATAGATGATCAGGCAGGTACAGGTTTGTCTGGATAGACAACAGGAAACGTCCGTAAGGACAACATGTCAGGTTTGTTGGCATTAGTCACAAGATCAGGTAACAGGTAAAGCCATGGTACATTAGGTCAAGTCAGGGAGTATATAGGTATCATGTCATGTCAAGTAGTAGGTGTAACAAGTCGTGTCAAGGTGCACAAGATGTCATGTGGGTGCTCATCATCAACTCACATAAGTATAGGTATACAAAACAAGCATGGGGTACTAAAGGAACAATAGAATGGAAGATTGTAATGTGAAATGCAATCAGATACAGATTAAGGTATATTGATGCACAGTTATGATTAAGGTTAAGATTACAGTCCAATGCTAATTAAACTACAATTTATCAAATGTGGAATGTCAAGTTTATAATATAATATATTCAAGTGATTTATGGATGCAATAATATGTATACTAGACGAGATGGATGCACATGGGTGTTTGAACAGTTAAAAACTATTTTAAAGGTACCATGGGTTATGTAAACAATTATTATGCAATTTAAACAGGGACATGGGTACACGATATTGTAATCTAACATGCAACAATGTATAATTCAAGATCCCAATCTAAAATGATATATGGAATATCGAAAAGGAAAATGGAACACGTGGCACTATATGTAATCTACAGTTTTACTATGCAATTTAATAGGTATAAAAATAATATAGATAGCATGTAGCAAGTTTGCCTTGACAGATCGCGATACGGGTATACAGAACGTCACACGTCGGCGGGAAAAGTCGCGACGCGCGCACGGTACATGAAACGAATCCAAACAACGTACAAGGTGATCACACGGGTCAGGTTTGTTCGCTGGGTCGTCGGGATCATCGCCGGCACGGTCGGATTCCGGCAAACCAAGAAACAACAGTGAACAACTACAAAGAAAATGCATGGAAAAGAAAAGAGAAGCATGGAAGGAGGATAGAGAAGTTTGAGAAGAGAATGCTTACCCACTGGATTTCAGAGGGGCGATGGCGTCGACGGTGATGATCGGCGAAGCTCCGGCGATGAGGTTAGGGTTAGTTTTAGATGAGGTATGGTTAGGGTTTTGTGTGCTGTGGCTTGGGTGCAGGGCTGGTGCCGGGGTATTTATGAGGTAAGGGTGCAGAGGAAGGGAGAGGAGAGGAAGGAGATGGCGATGGCGATGGGAGATGGTCGGCGGCGATGGAAAGGCGACGTTGGGTTCTTAGGTGTGCAGGGTGCAGTGGGCTCGGAAATGGGAGAAGGAAAAGAAAGAAGGAGGAAGGAGATGAGACGAAGCTCGGTTGGGGTTGAGGAGGTGATAGCGTGATGGAGTTTAGGGTTAGGGTTTGAGGAAGGAGTTGAGGAGTTGTGGGTTAAAGGAGGAGGGCTCGAGTTTTTAAACAGAAGAAGAAGAAGATAGAAAGAAGGGAGATGACGGGATCCAGAGGGGGGTGACGGGAATCGAGAAGCGAACAGTGTTTGCGAGAGGAGAGAAAGAAGGCGCGAGAGGAGAGAGAAAGAGAAGAGAGAGAGCTGCGGAGAAAGAGAAAGAAAGAGAAAGGGAAAGAAGAGAGAGGGATTTGTGTGGGGCCCGGTGTAAAGAAGGAGAGGGATATGATTGGCTGGGGAAGGAGAGAGAGAAGCTGGGTTATGAGAAAGGGTTTTAAAAGAAAATAAAATGAAAAGATTTTAGTTGTTAAAATATTTTCGTTAGCAGTAGAATAAATCTTAGGTTGTTTAAACGAATTTAAAGAGATTTAAAACAATTAGAACTTGGCGGGATACAAAATATTTCAGAATTACACCCGGGTCGGGTCCAAAATTTTGGATTTAAAATACAAAAATTATTTGTAAGTTCCAAAATTTGAAATGAAAGATTAGGTAACAAAAATTTATACCCCCAAGAACGGACGCACGTACATGCGCGTAGTTATCCAAACACGTCTGTTTCACTGAACGGGACGAAAACAAGATGCACGGACGCTACCACAGGGTTAGGGTATGCAGGCCATATTATGTATTTTTAAATTATTTTACGGGACTTAAATTTTTATATGCAAAAATACGCGATGCTAGGCGAAGATGTTGATATGCAGTTTATACTATATGCATGTTTCAATGCCACAAGCTAGGGTACTCTATAACTATGAATCAACGGGTTCAAACAAGCGGGTCGGATCGAATGTAATGTAAAAGTAAAGTACCCATCACATCCACACAAGATATATCAGTAAAATACCACAGATAAGAAATACTGAAACAGAAATTGGTATAACTGAACTCGGTTGTTACAATATCAAAACGGACAGCCTCAGGGAAAAACTTCGCATCGAATATGTCGTGGAACATCTTTCACTTTATTGGTTATGCAAGACGGCTTTTCTCGACCTTCCACCAGACTCTTACGTTGTCTGTGAGCTGAAGTTTTGACACACGAACCCAAGCTATGTCTGGTACCTACGCCGCTGCAAGGTCGTCATCGATATTTTGAGCTTATTCTTCAGCCTCAAGAGGACTCTCTTTCTCTGAGAAGTTCTTTGGACGCAACATCCAGAATTGCTTTACTCCAGGTGCTTCAGCTTCAGAGCGGTTCATAAGAATAGTAGTCTGCTGCTGCTGGCCTTCCAGAAGGCTTTTGATGGCTTCTAGAAGTACCGTCTGTTCACTGATCAGAGCAGCAACGGTAAGGGGTGGTAGGGTAAGTGATGGTGTGTTGTCATTGACGTTGGTGCTGGTGTTGTTTGGAGAATCTATCACCTTGATAGAAAAAACAGATTATGATTGATTCTAGGAATTTAAAATGCAAGGAATGTATAGTTGCTGATTTCTTATATTTCTTGTTATATATTGCTTAAGATTTCATGCAGAATTGACCTGCATGGGCCACCAACAAAACCTGTCACGTTCCGCTTCCCAATAGACGGAAACGGTGACATGGCAAGCCCACGATGTATTTATTATGAAAATACGTTAAGCGTAATTAAGCAATATAACAATATGCAAGAATGACAAGAGTAATAAAATGAAACAGCAATTTTATTTACATTCAACTTTATATACAACTGTTTGGAATAAAAAAGATACAATGATAAAAAAACAAATGCCTAAATAATAGCATACTGAAAATAAATACAGACAGGAGCTGGTAGTCAGGCTGAACGGCAAATTGGTCTAAGTCCTTCGGGTTCGGCTCTATCTCCTCTGAGTCTGGTCCTCCTGACGAACATTTCAAATAAAGAAACAGAGAGAAATGTTGTCAGCGAACTAGCGCTCGGTAAGTCCCCAAAAGAAGTAATAGAAAATAACTGACTGGTATATAAAGTGAATAGAAACCAAGTAAATGTGAGCAGGTAAGGTTGTATATAAGAGTATCTAAGTATGATCATTTACAGGTATGAGATAGCTATTCTAACGTGGTTGTTTGTACTTTGATAAATAAAGTATTCATGTATACAAAAGAAGTCCATCTTACCCCTGGACAATGGTAACATGTATTACAAGTCCCCGTCATAATCCACGGGACAATGACACGTGAATTCATGTAAGTGTCTTTTAAAGTGACATCTCGTGCCACGATATACATCTCATACCAATCTACCACTTTATCCCTGCGTATTGTAGTTTATAGTTCAAGTTAACAGGTCTTGACTGAATTCATGAATATAAAAGTCCAAGTTTATATTCAAGTTGTAATCATGTGTTCGAGTATTCACATCAAGTTATATTTATGGTTCGATCAAATCAAGTCAAGTATTCAAGTTCAAGTATGGATATTTAAGTTCAAGTTCATATATTTAAGTTCAAGATCAAGTATTCAAGTTTCGGTTTGAGTTGGATTCGAGTTCGAGTTTGTATTTAGGCTATAGTCATTTTTTTGTGAAAGTATTTAATTGTTGAAATTCTTAACTTCGGGAGTTATTGGACAACTGCTGCACATGGACGACAGAATTTGTGTCTTTTTCCAAAACAATTGTCATTGATAACTCCGTTAATTTGCAGAGTTGTCTAACCTGAATAGGCAAGCACTCACTTTCTCCGGCTCACTGAGGCTTAAGAAAAATGATACTGCTTAAATTTATATTACTAGGATCCTTACAAATTTATTTTTGTTGTTTATATTGTTTGCATATTTCGAGGGAGTTTTATGAAAACATTTTAATATTTTTTAAAAATAAGGCTCGAGGGTGATTTATAAGATTAAGAGTTTTTATGAATTGTATTTTAGTTTTAAGAGTATTTTAGTGATAAAACGTAACTTTTTAAAGTTTATGGTATTTTTATAAGAACAACTACTTTTGGAAAATTGGTAGTATTTTATTAAAATTTTAATCTTTCATTTTAAATGATAATTTTCACAATTTGTTTTTATTGAAAATACAGATTCATAATTTTATATAAATTTTCCAAAGTTTTAATTTGTTTTGAAAAGTTGTATTTTATTAAACCGTATTTTTATTTCCTTTCGAGACCGAATTCTCCATGAGCAGTTCTGTATCTCACTCTACTATCCCAAGGTCGTGTGATTACCCGCACCATCCGTAAATGGATTTCCCTAAAATGGTTGTAGAGGAGCAATTGCAAAGGATCCAAAAAATATCGATTAAAAACATTTATTTATAAAAACGATGGAATTTTATTGTAAACGGTATTCTTTTAATTGAATATACATCTAAAAATTTCGTGCAAGCCATAGTTTATGTGGTGAGGTAGATCATTACCCTGTGAGTTTTTTAGAGGGATATATGCTAGTTTTCGATTAAAAGGTTGTATTTAAAGTTCATGGTATTTATATGAAAAATTCGTTATATGTTTATTTCACATGAAATTCTAATTACATGAAAAGGTAAAAGATGTTAATAATATGTTAAGGTAATATTAGAGATTTAAAGTGAAATATTAAATATAGAAAAGACGACAAAAATTGTTTGAAGAAAAAAAAACAAGTTAACTCCACTTTGTTGATATTCTTTTAGAGACTGGTTTGAGATGAAAAGAAAAAGAGAGAAAAATGACTTACGGTTTGAGGGCGTTGAGAAAAAGAAAGAAAGAAGAGGAGGGGTCTTATGGAGTCGTGGAACCGTCGATTAGTCACTTTGGTCGTCGAAATTGAATCGCTACCGCTCTTGACTTGCTTAACTCTACTAGTACTTAGAAAATTTTGGATAATCTTTGTTATGAATTTCAGAACGGGAGAGAGCTAGGAGATGAGGTGGTATTTATAGTGAAATTGAGAGTATGGAAATTAAAAATTTGAATTAAAAAGAATTAAAATGGTATTAATGGAGGAATTGATGGGTCTCTGGATGAATGCAGAGGAATCAAAAAAATATGGTGGAGTAGAGGGAAGCTGAAGGGGTGTACAGGCAAAGAATGGAGGGATTTGGGGACATCTCGTCTGCCAGTAGCGGCTAATGAAGCAAATCCGGCGGTTGGATTTGTGTCACGTGGCTCGAGACTTTCGGTATGTGTATTATTCTGTATTAACTCCTCATTTATCACATTTGATTTTTCTAAAACTTTTCAATTCTCCGTATATTGCACGTGCAATATTTGGGTTTCCAAAATGTTTAAAAGAAAAATTATAAGAAATAATTAGGACTAATGGGAATCAAACACATAAGTTATGACACAACAGCAGGGAGTATTAACCAGTGGGCTATAAGGAGTTTCTTAATTTTATTGAATAAAAATAATTTATAACTCCTAATCAGGCTAAAATACCCTTTCTATACATTTGAATAAGATACATTCGTACAGGGATTTCAGAGTCGTTACAATCTATAGATCTGACAATTGCAGATGCAATGTCATTATTTTGTTTGATATGTAGTTTTAATATAATGTTCTACAAAATATGTCTTATTGAATGTAGTTTGAAACACATTGCTTGCTCATCTACTTTTCTTTTCTTCTTGCCCACTTTGATAGCTTTTGCATACGTCAAAAATGACAACCACAGTAATAAATTGGTCATACAAACTTTGAACACAGCAATTCTTAAAATTTGGAAATTTATACCAAACAAGTCGTATTGATAATATTTGAAAGCTTTAAATAAACATGCAACCTAATTTTATCGAATCATTCGGCACCCCACTGAAATTCAAAACAATCATAGCAGTTCACCTCAATTTGTTTTCTCACCTATCATCCTATACACAAGCTGTATTTTTTTCTCTAAATAATCCTAACCCTTCCTACATTAATACAGTGTTTTATTTTGTTACAACACAAGATTCTGGTGAACAATCCCAAGCGGAAGATAGATGGTCAGGCCATGTAAATTACGGTAGCAAGTCCATGCCATGAAACTACCATAAGAATAGAGAAGACCAGCCTCATTTATGAAACAAGAGGAATGAAACTACCATAAGAATAGAGAAGACCGGCCTCATTTATGAAACAAGAGCAACAATATCGTATGGGTATCATATGGGACACACTTTATGACTCAAATTACTCACATATGAAACTGAAGCCATAGTTTGGCTGAAATATGCGGTTAATTTTAAATAGACTAAATTTCATAAAAGTACCTTAAAATTTCTGATGAATACTTTGAACTTTTTTCCCTACTAGAAATTTCTGATGAAATCGCGTGAGGTCAAAATAATTCAAGATATTTCTGAAAAAATTGTAACATATATTCATTTTGTCAAGAAGAAGTTAATTAGTACCCATTTTTAATAACATAGAAAATTAACATTAGTTCCACCTAAGAAATCCATATTATTATTATTTTTCTGAAAGTACTCCATGAAATTTTAAACATTGATATTTTTTATTTGAATGAGCATTTGATAATTATTTAAATAATGAAACCCAAGCACCAAATTTGAAGCAACTACAATCTCTATAAGCAAATGTAAAGAACATATTATCCAGTAAACATAATTTATTCTATTATGCTTGAATTTTTATATAAAAAAAAAACAAATTGTATGAAGATAAAAAAAACACTATTGGTTCTCTTGGAAAAATAATATTACTAGAATTTTCTTTCTAAATCAATACTAAATCATTGCTTGCCGTAGAATCCAAGTATAAATTAAGGAAATAAAATATAACAAAAAAAATTAAAATTGAAACCAAATAATTAGAAAAAATCCTCACATATTTGTTTTTGGGCCTCACATGGACCATCTGGAAATGGGCAAAAAAAAGATTAAAATGAAAAGGACAAAAAGAGAAAGGGGAAAAATAGTGTTTTGGGAAAAGATTTTTGTTTGCAAAACATTCTTTTGAGTGACCCAACTTTATAATAGTACTAGCGTGCCCGCCAAGCATACCACATGGGATCAAAAAGTTGTTTTTGTTTTTTTAATTAATTGATAAAACAAAAAGAAAAATGATGCATGCTCAAAGTTTATGTATTTCATATGCAATTTGCTAATTTTATGATACTACTGTATAATTTATATATTTTAAAGTCTTCAATTGTTGTGAAATGTTAATTTTCTTTTATTATGTTATGCTTTAAAGTTTATAATATTTTTTAATCTAATTTGTTATTTAAGAATAAAGGAAAATAACGATAAGAACTTACAAATAAAAGATTCGACATTTAACAAAAAAAATTGTTAGAGCCCTGTCCAAAAATCTTATATAGTAAACAACAATAAATTTATTACCCTTTAAATTAGATCTCAATTAAGAAGGTGCAGTCAAATATTATTATTTTGAAAGCTATTAAAGTAGCGAAAGTTCAAAAAGTTTTCACAAAGTCTTCTTCTATAACAAATCACAAAACTTATTTATATGTGTGTGTGTGTGTATATATATATATATTTAGAGAAATGACGATTTTCAACTTTTATTCACTAAAATACCATGACTTTCAGCGTCTTTAAGCATATATTGGTGAATTTTTAAAACGATTGGTGCCATCTATTTTGATCATAATCTAAAATAGAAATATATCTATACTGTTTTGGCAGTAAAATATTTGAAAATTATAAAACAACGAAATTAAATAAAATTGATATAGCAATGTTTAGAGGATGAAGTTCAAAATGGACGAAGACGGTCATTCCAAAAGTTGGTAAACAGTTATGTTTCCTATGAAGTTGCTTTAAAAACTTTCCTCTGCATAAATTGTGCATACGGTTTTTTCTTATTATTGATGTTAAAAAGCTTTTTTCATACAGATTGAATATCCATTAATTACAAAAATGGATAATCTTGAAATGAAACCTATCACGCCCCGCTTCCCAAAATTACGGAATATGAGTGGTGACAAGACCGGCCATACTCCTACAGTCAAGAAAATATCCTGTCGTAGTCATACCTCGGCTTCTAGCATTACGTGGTAATCAGTAATCATAGCACAGGTAATGAGAAATGCGGTCACTAACTCTATCAAAACAGATGTCAAACTGACCAGATAGAGTCCGAGGAAAGGATAGCGCTGATATCACTAATCTAAATGTCCGCAGTATTCTTGAGGTAAGACAGATCCTGATCCGAGCTAAGTCCACTTCTCATTCTGAGCATGCATAGTCAGGTCGTCAGAGAGATACAATAGCAATATATATAAATATGTAATATGTGCAATGATGATAAATATGAAGCAGTAATATAGAGTAATGACGTGAGCATAAAATAACCAGTACAGGTCAATAGTAAAGCATGTGTATCGAATCAATAATCAATGCAATGTCCATGTCACTAAAGCTATCAGTCTTCAAGTCTTAATATCCAGGTCACTAAACCTATCGTCAGTCTAAATGTGAGCGTCAAACCGCAGAAATATCCCCAATCCAAAGGTAGGCCCTAAGGGAAAGCGAACACGGGCCCGAATCACTATCAGTAAGAATCAGAAACACTATCAGTATAAATCCCGAAATCACTAAATATGCCGACAGTGGTTTTTACCGCCGAAAACGGGAGACGGGACGGCGTGTGCCGTCTTGCCTGAATTTGGAGGCGGATACTATTTGGTTTTATCTGTCTACCTCTCCAAAAATACCAAATTGATTTATGGCGCCGTGTATCGAAGGTTTAGACAGATGCGGCCGTTGTAGCAGACTTCTAGTCAGGTGAGGCGCTTGCCTCAGAGTTTTTAACTCTTGGCGCTGCCTTCAAATTCAGGTAGAAAATGTTCATCTCTGTTTTACAGAGATTAACCTGTTTTTTAAGAAGATTCGAGAAATATTTTCTCAACAAAATTTAATTCTGTAATTTGATGATTTATCATCTTCGTTGGATCTTTGATCCAAGGGTGGAAAACTTTTAGTTCTGGTGCTGGCGCTCTCATGCTTTGCACGTGATGCGCTTGCCTCAGAGTTTTTAACTCTTGGCGTTGCCTCAGAGTTTTTAACTCTGGGCGCTGGCGCTCTCGTACTTTGCACGTGAGGCGCTGCCTCAGAGTTTTTAACTCTTGGCGTTAGCACGCCCTTGAGACGACTTCTGTTCATCTTCTTCCTTTCTTGTTTCTGAGAATTTAATTCTCCCTTCAGAGCTTAGATCTCTGCCTAAGGAAATCCCTTTTAGAGTTAGAACTCTTCCCAAATTTGGTAAGGATCGAACCCATTAACACAGCTTTACTCTTTTCAGATCGTAGATCTTAAAATGGATTTTTATGGTTACTTAACCTATTAATTAGAACATTTTTCATCTCTATGAAGAACTCTTAGAGTTCATTTTGTAGATCTTAAAGATCTTGGAGTTTTTACTTTGCAAAAAGCTTTGCTTTTTAGGGTTCTGATGGATTACTCCATCGTTTTCACAGAGCATGGCTCTTAGAAATTTTAGGGAATTTTTATTCCCCTCATAATTAAAGTTGACAGATGTAATTTCTGTTTACAGTGCACTGCTCTCGAGGGAGTTTAACTCCTTTGCCCAATGAGTTTCTCATTAAATGAGAATCTTTTTAGGATTTCCTCCTTAATGATTGACTGTCTCATCAATGATGAGCCGTCACTTTGATTTTGTGGGTCCCCCTCGGTCCCTTTTTCCTGGATTGCAGTGTGGTACAAATTTAAAGTACCAAATGTCAGAATTTGTAATGTAGTATTGACATCTAACCCTCGTTTCTTTTCGCGCAGGTACTATATCTTTTGACTCTTCTTTCCTCTTTGTTCACTCAGAGAATGCATACGCCGATGCGCCCGTGGATCAGGAAGTTTTTGCATTGATTAATGATCACGACCCGGAGCAGAAGTCTCTTCACTTATGGGGGTTGTAGTACAACCAAATTATTCGGGGTTGGCGCAGTTTCTCTTGTGCGGCGCCTTCAGAGTCAATTTCCGCCATTCATTATGCCGACTCGCTCCAGGTGAATTACGCTGTGGAGGAGGTTAACTGGACTACGGAGGGTCGCCTCCATCCCTCTATGGGCTCGATACTTGTACAGCCGCCGATGGCTTTAGATATTCAGGGGCAACGCAAATGTCAAGGCGAGTCGCGCCCTTAGGGACAGGTATACATGATAGGCTTGATTCCTCGACATTCAGCCGGATACTTGCAGTGGGCTCGATACATCTTGTTGGCCAAAAAGTCGCTGCTGCTAAAGCTCGGGTTGTACCCCGTTATCTACACGTCTCTTTTCCAGTATCCCGCGCCTCACGTATGGTGGGTCAAGGCTTTCTTGGAACAGTGGAATATCCCGACTCACACCTTTCTTTTATTGGACCGGGAGGTTGCGATTTCCTTGGAGAAATTTGCAGAAATTTTGGGACTACCCGTCAGAGGGGAACATTATGAGGAAATACTTCCCCCTGACGAGTACATCTTCGCCACCAATTCAGTAGTGATGGGTTTCACTCCGGAGAATGCTATTCAACAACGATTCCCAAGCCTAATCAAAGTGTTGAACATTTACGAGAGTTTGTTTCTCGAGTCCGGAGGGCACGGAGTCAGCTTCGCAGATTTCATTGCCCGCGTTCTTCGCCCGGAAGTCTTGTCAAAACAAGCCGCGAAATTCGCCAAGTTTGACAATCCTTTTGGTTTTGGCTTGGACAACCAGCCGACAACGAAAGCGGATCAAAGGAATTTCTTCATCCCAGACGCCCCGGTCGTCCCCTTTGCAGAGCTCACAGCTTCAGACGTCGACAAAGAGACGTTCTTTTTAGCGTTTCTCAGCCTATGGTTAAGCTGGTTTATGCTCCCAATGCACCCTCGCTAATGAGACCATCCGTCTTCTATCCGTTTCACCGAATAGTTGCCGGGACGCGAGTGGCTGTCGAGATTGCTAGGCTGGCTCACCTGTATCATGGCCTAAGCTTAGCGGCAGACACCACTCAGCCGGGGGTACAGCCCGTATATCTCCTGCTGCACTATTTCACGTCGTGGATTGAGTTGCATGTGCTTGGCGATTTTGGAGTCCGCAAACGGCCCCATTTCTATGACAGCTATAATTTCCCCCGGGTTATATTTCTAGTTGACGCTTCTGCTTTAGATCCGTCACAGCGAGAGGCTCGGCGTCTGGTCCTTCGCTTGCGTATGGTCGGGGATAGCATGACTTTTGTCGATAGGGTCTTAACTATCGGCAAGGAATCCACTAAAACGGTGCAGCCGCTGAGCGATACCTTCAGAGAAGGGGCTCCTACATTGAAGGCTCGGGAGATTCTGCATTTGTATTCAATCAGGCTGGGCATTTTAGTGTTCAGGTAGAACGACTCGGCGCTATTCATGAGGTACAACCCGCACCGTTTTGCCTAACAGTCGGGTTACAATTAGGGTGTTCCCCTCAAGGCCTTCCTAGAGAACCGGTTGCCACGGAAGAGGGTATTTGTATCGCGCTGCACCACTTTATGCGGCTAAATACCGGGTCCAACTTTCTCATAAGTGAGCCGAGCTATGTTCCGAAAGCCTTAAACGCATACGTGGCGTGGTACCAGTATGCAACGGGTGCTGTTATTAGAGAAGAAAGGCGGCTACTGCTCGACGCAAGGGTGCGGTCCCTGCTGGTAATCCAGCTGTCCCCTTAAAGTGACGAATCGCCGTTCATCCTTTATTAAGAGAGATTGATACGGTTGTGGTCCCACACACCTTTCCTATTAAGCCCCAGCCCAGTGTTCCCGAAACTACGGTAGCTATGGTGTCTCCGGACTCTGGAGTGGGTACGGAAATCGGGACTCGTCACCTAAAAATGCCCGTCAAGCATAAGCTCATGTCATCGGCCGCTGGCGTTCACTCGCAGAAAAAGAAGAAGTCGGTCTTTTCTGCTGACGTTGTATTCGGCCAGGAGCCCCATGCTCCCTACAGCGAAGGCTTGGGTGAGTATGGCACTAACGATGGCTTGTTCGACACGCCTGTGACCGACACCGATCTACAGGCTGCTCTTATGACCTCCGAGCGATTGGCTCGCGAAGAAGCGACGCTGATATCGATTGCGGAGACGGGTATGCTTTAAACATATTGTTTTGGGCTTATTCATTCTCTTTTGTTATGCTTTTATTAATATTTCCTTCTTTGACAGGTATTTCTGCCGAAAAGGCTCTTGCGGCTTCTCTCCGGATGTTTGAGGAGGAAGAGAGGCTCCGTGCTTCTTTGGGACTTGGTATAATTTATTTTATTACGCTTTTATTCTTTCCATTAGTACTTTGACGCTTTCTTTTACCTTACTGCAGGGATTACCTCAGCTCATGTTCTTCCAAGTGTAGCGCCGATCTTGAGTGGTGACGCGGCAAGACTATTAGAGCCAGCTACCACGGCCACGGCTATCCCTAAGCCACCGCGGGAGTCTTCGCTAAAGCAGCCGATGATGGAAGCCGTAACGGCGCCGGAGGCAGAGCTTTGTTCAGATGACGGTGTCCTCTTGTCGGAAGTCTTAAGAAAGTCAGTTCTTACGGCACGGACCGAAAGTTAGCACAGGAAGCGTGCAACGAAGGAACGCGATGCCGCCTTGGCCGTGGGTGTAGGCTCAAGTAACATTCCGTCTGCTGATATCCCTTTGGCGGATGTTCCAGATGCCCTATCTACCACTTATAGACAGGTTATAAGCGCAGCTCTGGAGGAAACTGGGAATCTATCTTAAGGTAACTTAATGCCCGGTATTTTTTTATTAAAACTCGATCCGCAAATTCTTATATACTATATCCAGCAGGGCCAAGTCCTGACGGTGGGATGGCAGGCGAAACGATGGCGGTCACAGAGCCCAAAGTGGGCACTCTCTCTCGGAGTCTAGGACTGCCCAAACCGCCGCTCTTTCCCTTGTGGCTCCATGGTATCGGTGGGCGTTGCAAGTATCATGACGGCCCTCATCGAATCAGGGGATGAAGCTATGGGCGTAGAAACTACTCCTTCGAAGGAGAGCGAAGAAGCCGCTATGCCTGATGATGCTTCCGTCGCGGTTTTGGTTAATGACCCATCAGGTAGGTCTTGGGTCACTGTTCTCTTTTTATTTCTCAATCTCGTTCAGCCCCCTCTGACAATATTTTGTTTGTTTTGAGTGTAGGTGCAGTGAACGCTGAGGTTGTGCCATCTGAAGCACCTCCGGTCGCCGCTATGACGTCTGTTGTTCCCCCGCCTTCTCCTATGTCCTCTGAAATGCTGGAAGGTATAGGTTTGTGATTTATCGGTTTCACTGTGGGTACCATCCTCCTTATATTGACAGTGTATTGTCACAACCTTGCAGGAGTCCTTTTTGACCATTTATATCAGGTGCTGAACCCGCATTTCTCCTTCCAGTCAGAAATCTTCTTACCTGCTGGTGTTGGTTAGTATAGTCTTTAGCCAGCGCTTCTCCTTTTCTTTTATGAGTAAACGTATTGTTTTTTTATTTTTTTTAAGTTTTCTTCATGTTGATCATAGTGTCGCGGGTCGAGAGAATAGCCGAGCCTCCTGCACTCCCCATCCTGCCGCTTGTTACAGCTGGTATAATAGACTCTATCCCTTATGTATTTTCTTTATCACCTGAGTCGATGTTTGATCATTATTGATTTTGCAACAATTGCACCAGCCCCAGCTCCCTTTGAGTCTCGCGTTCCGATGCCGGCAGGGCCCTTTGCTAAACGTACATCTTCTAGGGGTGCTGCAAACAGCCGACGCATGTTGAGAGAATTCATCGAGGATCTTGACGCCGAGGCCCTCACATCCACTGCAGATTTTGCTGCTGAGGTTAATCATATGCTGGCGATGCTCGTGAACTTCCATGATGAAGGTGTCGTCGAGTCTTGAGTTAATTACTGCAGAAAGATCGAGACTTGCCTGCACGAGATTGAGCTCAAGCGTCTTGCTCCTGAGGTTCTGGCTTTGAATTCCCAGCGAGCTGCATGGGTTGAGCATAGTGTTCCTTTCCTCTGTCATTTTGAAAAAGTGGCGACCCTGAGATGAAAGAAACATGAGGTGGCTTCTAACGAGTCTGTCCGATTGCGTGCCCAGATTGAAGCGAATGTTGCACAGCTAAAAGCCGTCTTTGACAACCTTCAAAGATGTATTTCGGATGGGTTGGCGCTAAGGCGGACGCTTGACCTCACCGAGTGGGTTGTACAAGACTGCAAAGCTGCCATGCTAGAAACCGTCGAAATGCTTTCATCCTGTTCACAGCAGCGAACTCAAATTGAAGCGGAGTTGGCCGCGGTGGCTGACCATGAGAAGGGATTGAGAGGAGTGTGCGAGCGACTTGCTGACTTATTGAACATGCCTCCTTCTTAGCAGCCGTTTCTGTATTTTTTTTTTGACTGAAAATTTGTAATTGGTGAATAGCATGCATTCATTTTTTATTCTTTTATGTGATGTATCCTGTATTCATTTGAATTCCTGAATAAAAGGCATATTTTATCTCATACTATCGCTTTCTTTTCTTTGTCGTGTCATTGGCATGTTATTTAGCAAATGTAGCATGTAGATGGTAGATAACGGTTCATCTTAAACTTTTTATAGGGTAGCGATGGCTTAGGAAACAGGTTCAGGTCTGCTGCCTAAGACTTTTCAACATTATAAGCCGTGAGGGTCTCATAAAAATGTTTCTCCCCACGAATCGAGAGGATCTCGTAGGTGTAATTTCTACTTAGGGGTCATGAGGATTCCTAAGTGCGTTTTCTATTGAGAGTCGTAAGGATCTCACAAGAGAGTTTTCTTTTTACGGGTTGAAAGGTTTGCGTAGGGACACTGATTTCCCTGGGGGTTAAGACGAATCGAGAGATTATTGGTTGACTTGATTCCGAGACCGGGCATGATTCCGGCAGGGAGGTCATTGGTTAACTTGTTTCCGAGATGAAGCATGGTTTCGGCGGGGAGGTCATTGGTTGACTTGTTTCCGAGACGGAGCATGGTTCCGGCGGGGAGGTCATTAGTTGACTTGTTTCCGAGACGGAGCATGGTTCCAGTGGGGGGGTAATTGGTTGACTTATTTCCGAGACGGAGCATAGTTCCGGTGGGGAGGTCGTTGGTTGACTTGTTTCCGAGACGGAGTATTGTTCCGGCGGGGAGGTCATTGGTTGACTTGTTTCCGAGACGGATTGTTCCGGCGGGGAGGTCATTGGTTGACTTGTTTCCGAGACGGAGCATTGTTTCGGCGGGGAGGTGTAACAACTCTATTTCTTGTGTACATAAATTTGATTTAAAATTAATGTATACATGGGGTATTTACATTTCCTGTGGGTACTATAAGTATTTGATTTGCTTTTTAAGAGCAAGAAAGAGCTTGTAGCTCATTGGTAAGACCTTGCACTGCTGAACCAAAGCACCAGAGTTCAAATCCCATTAGCCACATTATTTTTTAATTAGTTTTCTTTTAAATTTTTAGAAGCCTAAGAGTCTACACGTGCATAACTCATAAAAACCAAAAGTCACATATAAAACAAACGAGTCCAGTAGGTAGACCAAGCGACAAGGGGCACGTGGCGGCGAGGCACGGCATGACTCGGCCGGATCGGGCCGGCGGCGCCGCAGGCCGAATCAGCTCGGATCGCCGATTTTCTTCACTCCTCTGCAACTGTTGGCCTACCCCACTCCCCTGCACTATTTAAAACCTCTGAAATTAAACAGAGAATTAAAACACTCTCTTTTAAATTTTTTAAATGCAAAATTTAATACAATTTTCTCACACTCTTTCATTTACCATAAACACTAATTTTTCCTATAAATACCACGCCTAAACTCACCCCTCCTCACTTCCAAAACTATGTCCAAACTCTCAAGAAAAATCTCTAGACTTTATTGTTAGTTATATGTATGCCCTAGAGGCCATTACTGTACATACGATGTATATTGTAATGGATGCTTGGACATATATAGGGAGGACTTTCTTGCTCGACATGATAGTATGCTATCTGGTTGTAATTTATCTTAACATGTACTCTGATTGTCTCTATATTACATGTTGATAAAGCCCTTAGGATATGTACTCGACTACTGGGACTATGATGAGATCATACTAGTGGGGCCACGGTAGTCGACGAGTACATCCTATAACTGTTCCTAATCGAGGGTGTATCGAGACAGGGCATCGATACACCAGAGTAGACTAGCATATACGCATCTTGACCCATATGATGGGCGATGGATGATCCCATATCCATCGGTGTTTGACATCAAGGATGGTGTACGGGTGCTCAGTGGAGACTGTGTACACTGGACGGACTCGCCGAGAACTCCCAGATGGTATTATACCTCACGTCAGATGGCAGTTCTCCGGTGACACTGGTACAGAGTAGTCTGTTGACCCGAGATCGTCATAGAGTCTTATGTGATTCCCACTGTGCTTTGATTTCCATCATACCACGTCCAAGAGGGCGTGCAAAAAGGTGGCTTTTGGGTACAGTCCCGAATCACATGGAGGCAATGAGCGATAGGAGGGGATTCGTCTCTCCCGGTATAGAGAGTCGATGTTGTGCTGTGTTCGATTGGCTATAACCGGAAATCCCTGACCAGGGTTGCTGAGATTTACTGGTAAGTGTTATCAGTAGTTTCTCGAACTGTTATAGACCTCATATCGACACGACTTATCGAGCTACTGGGGTCTGATGTTTACCACCCCTAGGCGAAATATGCGACATATCAGACGACGAGACCGGACTGTACGGGAGTGTTACTGATTGGATTCACAGGAGAATGTACATGCTTGCCTATTGATCTTCTGAGCGCTCAATACCTAGGTGGCTGTTACGTTTAGCTGACCGCTTGCAGCTTGTGGGTGTTTGATATGATCATCTCCTACTGCCGGCGTATTGACGATTCTTTAGAGTCCTACACAGAGGTTTCTTGACTCAGGCAAAACAGAGTAGGAGCACATATGTGATATGTGCGTGTCCGAGGATAATACGATATTAGATACCGTATTCTATTCTCGCGATATTTGATATCAGCTGAGTCATCGGATCAAGTGTTGATTCGATGAATCGGTACGGATAAATATTAGTCGGTTATATGCGATATAGCTAGATTGTCGGATCAAGTGTTGATTCGATAATTTAATGTATAATAATATATATGATATATTAAATTACATTAACTAATATTTGCTCACTAAAAGATTCTTTTTCTCACTCGGGTAATACATTAATATATATGCGATATGTGTTATTTGTATTATTTTATTTGGTTACAATAAATATTATATATGTGATATATAATATTGTAACATGATATGATAACTAATGCAACATATTTAGTAGAGATTAAACAAGATTAGGGTTTGATTTGGGTTAATGCTTTCTAGATGATTCTAGAAGGTTTAGTTTTGTTTTGTGAAAGATATTTTGTTATGACTCATTTCTTTACCTAACCCAAACCCTAGCCCTAATTAAGTCTCTACAATGGTTTAGTTGACTATGGTTGCATTAATCATCATATTTATCTTTTCATTACTCATCACAAAAGGATTCTATGTTGATTGTTCATCTTCTTCCTTCTTTCTTTCATAGAAAAAGCTTTCTGGCTTTTTCAAGGTGATGAAAAATGAGTGAGTAAATGAAAATAAAAGAGAGAAAAAATCCTACTTCATCATTCTCATCTATCCTTGCCCTTTATATGAGAGTGTTCACTTCATTTAGTGAGTGTTAGCTTGTGTTAATGAAACTTCAAGGTAGATCATCTTTGTTATCGAAGATCGGAAGCAAGCTTGCATCTTTCTCTTCGCGGAGCCTCTCGAGAGTCCGGAACACAATGATCGCAGCGAAGGGACTTCCACACGGAGCTTAAGAAGTGAAAGACCGGATCTACAAAGGTTGTAATCCCTCTCCCTTAGTGTTAAAGTGTTTAACATGCTAGTTTTCGCATAATCTCTAGTTTAAAGATCTCGTATCGGGTTGTTCGGCACGGCTAATTTTTAAATCGGGCATGGTTGATGCCTCTTAGACCCTTATGACAGTGCCTAGCAACCCTACAGTGGTATCAGAGCCAAGCTAGAGCTTTAGGCGAAGTCTAGACGAAGTTTAAACTCCGATCGAACCCCGAAACCCTAATTTGAACCCTTCTCTGGACATTTTCTGAAAATGTGATTTTTTATGAATTAAAAATGCTCAGAAAATAGAGCAGGAAAAACTAAGAATTACTGTGAAGTACGGACCACTAATACTTTTATATGACCGCGGAACCGCGGCCAAACCAAGGGTTTGGCGGCGGTTCCGCGGCCAAAATTATGAATTAGTCCCTGGAACTTCATATATTTATTCTTAGGTCCTTTCTTGTCATTGTTTTTCTGGGAATTTTTTAATTCCACTCAAGTGTTGAGTTTTCTAGGGTTGTATTGGAGACTCGTTGATTCGATTGGATAATTTAACTTCGTTTAGTTTGTCCGAATAATTTTAGAAACTGTTAAAAAGTTCGAACGGATATCAATAACTAACTTTTTCCCCTGTCGGAAAATTTTCAAAAGTTGGATTTTTTCTTGAGTTTGAAACTTTTGTAAAGTCATGCAAGTAACGCGGTGGACCCTCTAGAAGACAACAAATCTTAACTCGATTATGTGACCGTCTTGAACTGCCTCTAAACCTTAGGATTTGCGGCAGTACGGCGTACCACATGTGAGGCGTTGGCTTGACCCTTCTACGGCTGGACCATCGGTATTGTGGCATGTGATGGATATTTTTGAACTCCGCTCAAGTGTTGAGCTATTTGGGAAAACTTGGGTGTTTGATTATTCGATCGGAAAGTTTAACATTGTCTATTTATCTGGAATGTGATACAATATTTGGAATCCACATGTAGTTATGAGATAACTAATTTGAATGTTATAAATCTAGCAGTTCAGTCTCAGATGATCGGTTGCCACGGAATTTTGATGTGATCAAAAGTCCGTCGCAATCACGTAGCGTACACGGATACTCACCGGGTAAACTTAATAGACAGCCAGGCCCCATAGCCCCGACCAAGTGACTGTAGGAGAACCCCGTCGCCAAAAGCATCCGTTCGGGTGCTCGCGGCAGCGGTGTTCCTCCTTAGTGCATTTCGTCGACGGCATTTGGGGGTGCGGCTGTCTACTAAAGTTTGCGACGAGCATTCGATCGGGATATCGGGAATCTTGTTGAATTGCCCGACTTGATATTGAAAAGTGTTTTCGATAATGAGACTAAAATGCGGGGTTTATAATTGTTAGGCATGCGATGTCTAAGGAATTCATTTGGTTAGGCATGCGATGTCTAAGAAGGTTGCGGATTCCAACTGTTGTAGTTTTACACTTTCTTTTCTGTGACCGTAAGCGTAGTATGTGGTGTATCGCCGGCTTCGTTGCTATACATTAACGACAATCGGGATACGCATACTTGCTTACGTTGATGATATGAGATATTATGTATTGTTGTGATATGTTATATTGGATCGTCGCATTCTGAATAGCCGGGGGTTTTATGTGAGATGAGAGTTTTTCTTTTTCATTCATGTAAAATTCATTTGTATGTAATATTCTTTTATTGGGGCACTTCCGGGCTGAGGATTATGTCACCTTTGTATATTATTTACTTTTCCGCATTAGGTAGACCCAAGGCGGGGAGCACAAGTAACCGAGTTCTGGGGTCCAGTGGGAGACCATCTCGAGGAGTCGAGACCGGGTCTCCTAACCCTAGAATTGGCAGTGTTGCTTGCCGCTCTCATAGGGGTCTAGAGATGTGGGTTTGGCTATTCATCACGACCGTGGAATCCGTGTTTTATACAGGCTCGTATTGAAAACACGGACGTCCTAGTATATCCAATATTTCATATATGTTCTTCTGCTGCAATGTTCTGTAATGAGATCATATTACTGCCTGAGACGAATGTTTATATTATATATATGAGATATATGTTATATTGCAGATTTCATTTCAAAAGAGATGCTTGTGAAGCATAATAAAATGGGACTTCATTAATGAGATTAATGAAATAAAAGAAACCTAAGATGTTGTAGAAACTTGTTTAAAAACTGGTAGCTCTAGTTCTTGCTTTGCATAGCGGTGTTCCTTGTAGAACATCCAGCACCTTATTCGATAAAGAAAGAGCTGAGATCCCTTCACCGGGAGTGACCTCTTTAGTGAAACTAGCAGATGCTACAAATTCGGTTTGTCTTTTGATTGCTTCTATAGTTCTTGCTTTGCACAGCGATATTTGTGAAATATCCTGCACCTTATTCGATGAGGAAAGGGCCGGCGATCCCTTCGTCGGGAATGACCCCTTTAGCAAAACTAGAAAAGCCTCAGAAACATTCCATTTAAAAAATCACTCGATTCTACAACAATATCAAGTTCATTACGCAAAGGGTTTTCTTAAAAACCCGTCGTAGCCCTCCGTCATTTCAGATAAGTACTTCATAGTATTCGTACTGCGTTTTTTGACCTTGTCAAGGCGTAGTGTGCGGTAGCTATTTATGCTTATCTACATAAGCATATGATGCGATTGGATTAGAGTAGTCGTGCGACTTTGTTGACCTTGTCAAGGATCGTGCGGGTGGGTTTAATTCAATCAGAAAATGACGGGTTGAACTTGACTTGCGGTCTATGGTTTGTTGACCTTGTCAAGGTCATAGATCGCTTGGGGCAAAATATTATCGGGAATTTCAAGTGTTGAAATTTGCAATGAAATTGCATACCTTCTATGAGATAGTTGGATCCTGATACCCGCTGCGAGTAAGAGTTACTCCTGAGAGAGTTTTGCACATTACAATTAGCCGATCAAGTAGGTGTCTAGAAAGATTTTAACGGGGTTACACCCCTGGGAAAACAAGGTTTACTTTAATTAGGTCCGTGCGAAAGCACGGGGAACCTCCCTCAAAGTACCGGCACTGGCCTAGCTGAAAGATTGGCGAACTTGTAGTGTGTAATTAATCCCGGCTAGTCTTTCCTTTTAGGGTTTGAAGGAAGATTTGACTAAAACAGTAGGAGACATCCTGATTAGATATATTAGATAACCAATCTAATCTTGCAAGAGCATATGCTGAGTGTTTTCTTCTCTCTCTCTCCTGGTAGCGACCATATCACGCCTTAATCAAGATAATAATACGGATATATTGACCGAACCCGCTTGTTATACTGAGCTGGGGAACGTTAGTCCCGCTCCAACTTATAATTGTTATAAGACAGAGCAGGAAATAGGGGATTACCAGAATTCCCATGCCGCCCAAACGAAAAAAGTGCATGTTGATGCATCGTCTTCAGGTGTGTTCATTACAGAGAACTGTTTATCAGTATTCTTTACGTCCTAGGTATGAGATACCGGATCAGGATCCCGCAAATGTAATTTGTTACATGGGCTACAGATAGGTAGAGAACTGAGAACGGGTGAAAAGTTTCATGAGATAGAAACGGTGCAAGTGTTGCAGCCAAGTCTGTTGGTCACTATCACTCTGTATACCAGAATACATTGATTCTGAATGAATGTTATTAGATACCGAACCTGATATACAATATCATATCAGTCTCTTTATTAGTAAAGAAAGAATATAATTTTGTATTGTTGGATAATGTTTTGAACATTTCTTATATCAAGAGTTGATCGGTTCAGGCACGTTATCTAAAAGCATAGACGTTCTAAATCAAACTACAGTTTTTAGTATACAGAACACACACAAGAGGAATAGTTCAGAAATGAACGAATCCTTCTTGAGGTATTGTAGACTAAGTCATATCAATGCGACCCGACTAGCCAAGTTACATTTAGATGCATATTTAAATTAGTTTAAATTTACATCTTATGAAACTTGCCGGTCATGTCACAGAGATAAGATGACCACAGCTCCGTTTATTGGAAACAGAGAAAGAGTTAATGAACTCTTGGGATTGATACATGCTGATGTATGAAGGTCCCCTGTCTATACATGCCAAGACCAGTTCTTTGTACTTCATTAAATTCACTGATGATCTCTCAAGATTCAGACATATGTTCCAGTTGAAACACAAGTCCGATACTTTTGAGATAATCACTTAATATAAGTTAGAAGTAGAGAACCAAAACCGGGTATAAGTATTATGTCCTTTGATGAGATCAAAGAGGAGAATACTTGAGCACGGAATTTCTGGACTGTTCTAAAGGAGAATGAGATTCTCTCTCAGCATTAGTCCTCCGTATACACCATAGCACGATGGTATATAGGGGCGGAGCAATAGCACCCTATATGATATGGCGTGCTCTATGATGAGTACTACTGAGTTTCCTATTTCCTTTTGGGAGTTATGCACTTGTGAAGCTGCATACCTATTGAATAGGGTTCAAATCAAATCAGTTACCTACCACTTCATATGTGATATGGAAAGGGAAGAGCCCATATCTCAAGTTTGTTAAGATTTGGGGTTGTCCGGACTATGTCTAAAAGCAAAATCCGGACAAGCTCGAGGTAAGGTCTGTTATGTAGAACTGGAAGGAGTTCCAGCTATACAAACTACAGCAGATGATTTGGTAGAACCAAAGGATTCAATAGTTTCCAAAGAAGCTCAGCCTCTCCGCCGATCTAATAGGGTTTCTTTCCCACCTGAGAGATACTTCGGTTTCTCTATGACAGTGGGAGCAAGGATTGCATCATGAGATGATGACCCAACTTATTTCGAGCTGGCCATCAGGAGTGGGACTCTGTAAGAATGGCTGGATGCTTATCGATCTGAAATGGAATCCTCATACACCAACAAAGTATGGACTTTGGTTGCTTTATCTGAAGGGTTAAATCCCCATCAGGAGCAAGTCTTTCTTGAGAAGATTACTTGGTGTACATGGAAAAGTTGAGACTTTCAAAGATATGCTTAAGTCCATCCAGATCCTACTTGCCACTGCTACATACCATAACTACGATATCTGGTGGTTGGGTGTCATGAAAGCTTTTCTAAATGATATTTTAGAAGAGAGCGTCTATAAGTACACAGCCAGAGGGCTTCGTGGACAGTGGGAGCAGCGGAAACATGTGCAAGATGCTTTATAGGATAAAGCAGGCATCGCGGAGTTGGAACATCTGTTTTGATGTGGTAGTCAAAGAATTTGACTTCATCAAAATGGTAGATGAACCTTGTATATACAAAAAGGTAGTAGAGAGTATGGTGGTGATCCTCGTAGAGTACGTAGATGACATACTCTTGATAAGAAAGGAGTTTCTTATGCTACGCTCGGTCAATCTCCGCTTATCACAAAGATTCTCCGTATAGGATCAAAGTGATACCTTCTAAATCCTAGGTTTTAGATCTATGAGATAGATCTAATTGGATGTTAGGATACCCACTAGTTGTAGTGAGATGGTATTAATTGATCCTAGGGAGAATAACTGGAAAGGTTTCAGGGTGATAAGGACGACTGAATGTCAGCCGCAGGCATTGTCTTTACCCTCAGTGGAGGGACGGTATGTTGAAAGAGTTCCAAGCTAGATACCGTGACTTGCTAGACGATTAAAGGCAAGATACATCGTTACCAAAGATGCTACCAAAGAGGCAGTCTGGATACATATAAGTTCATGAGATGAACTTCGTTCCTACCATTGTATGACAATGGAGTTGTGGCTTTAGCCAAGGAACTACCGTCCCATCAGAAATCCAGATATAATTCTTAGGCAGTATCACCTGATCATGGAGATGGTTGATTTCTAGGGAGATCGAGGTTAGGAGAGTAGACACAGAGGACGACAGCGCAGATCCACTCACAAAGGCCTTTTTCCCAGTAGAGACTTTTATGGGTTGGTTGAGTATGAGATACTTCAACCACAGCTAATTGTTGGGTATGTGATACCACAACAGATGGCCCTAGTGCAAGTGGGACATTGTTAGTTATATGTATGCCCTAGAGGCCATTACTGTACATACGATGTATATTGTAATGGATGCTTGGACATATATAGGGAGGACTTTCTTGCTCGACATGATAGTATGCTATTTGGTTGTACTTTATCTTAACATGTATTCTGATTGTCTCTATGTTACATGTTGATAAAGCCCTTAGGATATATACTCGATTACTGGGACTATGATGAAATCATACTAGTGGGGCCACGGTAGTCGACGAGTACATCCTATAACTGTTCCTAGTCGAGAGTGTATCGAGACAGGGCATCGATACACCAGAGTAGACAAGCGTATACACATCTTAACCCATATGATGGGCGATGGATGATCCCATATCCATCGGCGTTTGACATCAAGGATGGTGTACGGGTGCTCAGTGGAGACTAAGTATACTGGACGGACTCGCCAAGAACTCCCAGATGGTATTATACCTTACGTCAGATGGCAGTTCTCCGGTGACACTGGTACAGAGTAGTCTGTTGACCCGAGATCGTCATAGAGTCTTGTATGAT
Source organism: Agapanthus africanus (assembly GCA_030015575.1). Classification (NCBI taxonomy): domain Eukaryota; kingdom Viridiplantae; phylum Streptophyta; class Magnoliopsida; order Asparagales; family Amaryllidaceae; genus Agapanthus; species Agapanthus africanus. The sequence goes on along the minus strand of CM057338.1, from coordinate 939,596,712 downwards.
TCCCACTGTGCTTTGATTTCCATCATACCACGTCCAAGAGGGCGTGCAAAAAGGTGGCTTTTGGGTACAATCCCGAATCACATGGAGGCAATGAGCGATAGGAGGGGATTCGTCTCTCCCGGTATAGAGAGTTGATGTTGTGCTGTGTTCGATTGGCTATAACCGGAAATCCCTGGCCAGGGTTGCTGAGATTTACTGGTAAGTGCTATCAGTAGTTTCTCAAACTGTTATAAACCTCATATAGACACGACTTATCGAGCTACTGGGGTCTGACGTTTACCACCCCTAGGCGAGATATGCGACATATCAGACGACGAGACCGGACTGTACGGGAGTGTTACTGATTGGATTCACAGGAGAATGTACATGCTTGCCTGTTGATCTTCTGAGCGCTCAATACCTGGGTGGCTGTTACGTTTAGCTGACCGCTTGCAGCTTGTGGGTGTTTGATATGATCATCACCTACTGCCGGCGTATTGACGATTCTTTAGAGTCCTACACAGAGGTTTCTTGACTCAGGCAAAACAGAGTAGGAGCACATATGTGATATGTGCGGGACCGAGGATAATACGATATGAGATACCGTATTCTATTCTCGCGATATTTGATATCAGCCGGGTCATCGAATCAAGTGTTGATTCGATAAATCGGTACGGATAAATATTAGTCGGTTATATGCGATATAGCTGGATTGTCGGATCAAGTGTTGATTCGATAATTTAATGTATAATAATATATATGATATATTAAATTACATTAACTAATATTTGCTCACTAAAAGATTCTTTTTCTCACTCGGGTAATACATTGATATATATGCGATATATGTTATTTGTATTATTTTATTTGGTTACAATAAATATTATATATGTGATATATAATATTGTAACATGATATGATAACTAATGCAACATGTTTAGTAGAGATTAAAATAAGATTAGGGTTTGATTTGGGTTAATGCTTTCTAGATGATTCTAGAAGGTTTAGCTTTGTTTTGTGAAAGATATTTTGTTATGACTCATTCCTTGACCTAACCCAAACCCTAGCCCTAGTTAAGTCTCTACAATGGTTTAGTTTACCATGGTTGCATTAATCATCATATTTATCTTTTCATTATTCATCACAAAAGGATTCTATGTTGATTGTTCATCTTCTTCCTTCTTTCTTTCATAGAAAAAACTTTCTAGCTTTTTCAAGGTAATGAAAAATGAGTGAGTAAATGAAAATAAAAGAGAGCAAAAATTCTACTTCATCATTCTCATCTATCCTTACCCTTTAGATGAGAGTATTCACTTCATTTAGTGAGTGTTAGCTTGTGTTAATGAAACTTCAAGGTAGATCATCTTTGTTATCGAAGATCGGAAGCAATCTTGCATCTTTCTTTTCGCGGAGCCTCTCGAGAGTCCGGAACACGATGATCGCAACGAAGGGACTTCAACACGGAGCTTAAGAAGTGAAGTACCGGATCTACAAAGGCTGTAATCCCTCTCACTTAGTGTTAAAGTGTTTATCATGCTAGTTTTCGCATAATCTCTAGTTTAAAGATCTCGTATCGGGTTGTTCGGCACGGATAATTTTTAAATCGGGTATGGTTGATGCCTCGTAGACCCTTGTAGCAGTGCCTAGCAACCCTACATTTTTGTTAGCAAGTGGAGTTAGCAAAAGGGCAAAACTCCGACGAACTTCCGACGGCGACCCGAGGAAATTCCGGCGATGAAACGACGCACCGGCACCTCCTACTTCCTCCATTTCCTATTCTCTACACAACAAACCAGTAAGTCCCTTCTTCCCCTTCTCTTTACTATTCTAAAAACTTAGAACTCTAAAACCCGACGGAAGTGGAGTTAATCCGACTTCCGATTCAGTTTTTCCTTAAAAATAATATTTTTTCTTAAAAACAATAATACCAAACTCTCACATCATGATCATTAAACATTAACAAAATATCTTGACAAGTTTCATATCAAAAGAATTCATATTCCAATTTTTATAGCACTTTTACAGAAAAATACCATATAATTTAGTTTTGACATAAACATCATTACCCCTTGCTATACCTTTAGTTAGTTCACGAAGTAATAACCTATCTCCTCACAACACTCATATGTAACATAGCACGATGATCTTTGGGAACATACTTTTGGGAAAATACGATTTTAAACAAAACAACCTCAAACTTATAAAAACCTTTTTCTATAAGATTATGTATTTTAAACAAATCTTTGCAAAGCGCCGCTACAACTCATTTGGGGAACCCGTTCGGGATGGTGCGGATTATCTCACATCCTCAGGCTTAGTAGTGCGAGATGCAGACCTCCGCAAGGAGCATACAGTCTCAAAAGATTTAAAAATACAAATATCTTAAGAAAATGAGATTTCTAGAAAAATAATAAATTAAATCATTTTATAAATACATATGTATCCTCAAAATATCTATTTTTGATATAGTATAAATATTCCAATTTTTCTAAATAAAAAAGAATCACTTTACATGAAAATACCATGCAATTCTATACAAGTTCAATACTTTACAAATAAAATACCATATATTATGAAAAATAGGTTTTATTCACTAGAAATGTCACAATGATAAAATATACATCAATGGAAACTTTAAAGACGATAATAAAATACTTGAGGTGTATTTTAAAAATTATACAAAATTATTTTTACATAAAACTCTCTTAAGTTATACTAAATTACAATAAGGACCCTAGTAAACATAGGTTTAAGCGGGACCGGTCTCTTGAGCCTCAGGGAGCCGGAGATATGGGTTCTTGCATATATAAGATAGACAACTTAACAAACGGTGTTATCAACACGGTAATCGTCTTTGAAAAAAGAAACAAATCCTGCCACCCATGTGCAGCGGTTACCGATAATACCAAAACCTAATTCAGGATTCAATTTCTTTTCTAATTGTCTGACTCAGACTGGGTCTCAATATAATCAATCTGACTTGAATGAGATTCAAGTATATATAATAATTCAATATGAATCCATATAATCAATATGTTCAATATAATCAATCCGTATTGAATAAACCGAACCATGGATATACTTCAATCTACATGATTCTCCAGTTACATCCATTTACTGATATCATGGTTTCGGCAAGTCATCCATCTATACAATCTATAATACAAGACAATACAATTTACAATACAATACAAACAATACAATCAAGATATTGCGGGGTTTAAGGTGTAGATTAGTATGGAAGGTGTTAGAAGTGGTACGAGACTGCAACCATTAAGACACCTAACCTGAATTCAATTGCCGTTGTACATTGGCTGAACGGTTCCTTGTACTTTCCGTCCACCTAAGTCTCTGGTCTACTGAGACTCCTCTTATATACACTGGCCTCTTCTATACCAAGCTACAAACAACAGCGTTAACACCAAATACAACATTATAACAATATAATACAACTTTAAAAGCTACACACTCTCTCTGTCTATTCTACTTCTCCCTTATCTTTGGGACTTACCGAGCGATTGTTCGCTGACAACATTCCCTTTCTTTCTTCTTTGGAATGTTGTCAGGTGATTCTGATCTTCAGGGGACCGAGCCCACCAGTGGGGACTTGGACCAGCTAGTCTTCGACCCGGAGCTCTAGTTCATTGTTCACATTTACATTCTGTATTCTCCATTTCTGTTATGCCTCTATTTAGGTATTGTTTTCCATTTCATGTATTTACTTTTCAAATGTATTGTAAAAAGAATGTTAATAAATAAAGTTGATGTTCAATATATATCTATTGTCATTGTCTCTTGTGTATTTTACTTATATTGCTTAGATACGCTTAGCGTGTTAACTTCAGAGTAAATACGTAGCGGCCTTATCACATCCTCTGCCCGTATACTGGGAAGCGGGGCGTGACGGGTTTTGTTGGTGGCCCATGCAGGTCAGACCTGTATGGAACTCTACCATGTAGTTCAGTTCTGCGTGGAAAACCTAAGCAATATAACATAAGAACCAGCAACTAAAACATTCTTTACAATTCATATTTCTTGAATCTTATCATTTCATATACTTTGAATCTGTTCTAACCCAAAATTTTCATTCAAGGTTATGGATTACCCAAACAACACCAGCACCAATGTCAACAACACACCTCCACCACTATCACTCACACCTGCCGTAGCTGCTTCGATCAACGAGCATACAGTTCTGCTTGAGGCAATTCGCGGCCTCCTAGAAGGACAGCAGTAGCAGACTGCTATTCTTATGAACCGACCAGAGGCAGAAGCACCTGGGGTGAAGCAATTCAGGGCCTTGCACCCCAAACAGTTTGCAGGAAAAGAGAGCCCTCTTGAAGCCGAGGAATGGGCTCAGAGCATCGAAGATAATCAGGTAGCGGCACAAGTGCCAAAGATAGCTTGGGTCCGTGTTGCGAAACTGCAGCTCACGGATAATGCACAGGTTTGGTGGAAGGCGGAAGAAAGACGTCTCGCCCAACCGATCGAATGGAAGACTTTGCGCGACATGTTCGACGCAAAGTACTTCCCTAAGACTGCCAGGTTCGACATGGAACAGCAGTTCATCCATCTGCAACAAGGTTCAATGTGGACCAAGTCAGTAGATGAATATGATGCTGAGTTCACCATGCTTAGTCGGTAAGATATGTCTCGATAATTCGATTTTTCAACATATCACATACTACACAGCTAACACAATACTTTAACAGATTTGCGGCATACCTGATACCGACGGATGAGATCACAGCTCGTCGATTTCAACAAAGGTTAGATCTGGAGATCCAGGCTGCACTAGCCACAGGAGATTTTCCGACCCACAAATCGTCTCTGAAAGCTGCCCGCCGTTATGAGGCAGTGGTAAAGATGAGGGACAGACCTCAATCTGCTGGAGTTAAGTGCCCTGCCAACCAGATGGCAGGAGGAGTCTCATTGAAGCCATCTTTTGTACCAAGCAGACCGGGAGTACCAATCAACAGGCCCAGCCCAGCCTTTTGTACCTACTGTAAGAGGAATGGACATCTGATGAAAGACTGCCGGAAAACCAACCGTCTTTGCTTAGTCCGCGGCTCAGCTACACATGATATTGGGTATTGTCCCATAAGACACAACCCAATTGCTGCACCTAGGCCAGCAATCACTTACCAGCAGAGACCAGCACCTCAGGCACCTGCTCCAAAACTAGGTCTCCCAGCTTCACCACGTAGAGGACCACCGACTGCATCTCCTCTTCGTCAGTTCCATCAAGCTCAACGGAATGGTCCGAGAAATTCTCCTCCAGCCAGGAGGAATGTACCACGGCGACAGGCTTTCATGATGACCGTAGAAGAAGCCGAGGCCACTGGCCAGGTCATCACTGGTAACCCTTTCTTTTCAAGCTTTTCTTTCAGTCTTAACACCTACCTACATAGTTTTCTCTATACCTAAAACATATCCCATATACCTTAGGTACAATCTTAGTAGCCTCACTTCCTACACTAGCACTCTTCGATACTGGAGCGTCTTACTGCTTTATATCGCAACGGTTCGTCCGAACTCATGCGATTTCAGTCACACCGCTTGTATCCAGTTGGAATGTCAGTTCAGGGAACGACGTTCTGAAGGCAACAATGGGATAGAGTTTGTGTCCAGTAGTCGTCTACAGCAGAGAATTCTATGCTGACTTCAAGGTGCTGGACATACCGAACATCGATGTGGTTCTAGGAATAGATTGGTTAGGAACCGTTTTACGCTACCATCGATTTTCGTCAAAAGAGGGTAGTATTCGAGATTCCAGACCATCCGGTCTTTTATTTCAAAAGTGGAGACTGTACCCTGGAGCCAAGTACTTACAAGGCGAAACCAAAGTAGGCAATGATTGCAGCAATTCAAGCAGAAGAAGGATCAAAGCCAGAAGTGGTTCAAAAGTTCAACGATATGTTTCCTGACGATATATTAGGTTTGTCTCTCGATCAAGCTCTTGAATTCAGCATTGATTTAGAACCAGGAGTACAACCGGTGATCAAAGCACCTTATCGATTAAGTCAAGAAGGTTTGAAGGAATTCCGAACTTAGTTGGACGAATTATTGGCGAAAGGATGGATTCGTCCCAGCACTTCAAGTTGGGGATCACCAGTATTGCTTGTGAAGAAGAAGGAAGGTTCATCCAGAATGTGCATCGATTATAGAGCCTTGAACGAAGTAATGATAAAGAATAGGTATCCGCTACTGCGTATCGACGATTCATTCGAACAGCTAAGTGGTTCTTATGTTTTCTCCAAATTAGATCTTCGTTCAGGTTATCATCAGGTAGAGGTCAAGAAATCTGATATCTACAAAACGGCTTTCAGAATTCGCTATGGTCATTACGAATTTCTTGTGATTCCATTTGGAGTGACCAACGCACCAGCAATATTCATGAACCTGATGAATCAAGTTTTCCGGGAGTAGTTAGACAGGTTGGTTGTCATCTTCATTGACGACATCCTGGTGTGTTCTCTGCCGAAAGACGCGACCGGGACGTTAGGACATCCTGCCTGAATTTCGAGGGTAGATGCTATTTGGTGCTATCCGTCCACCTCTCCGAAGATGCCAAGTTGATTTATGACACCGTATCGAAGGTTTAAACGGATGCGACCGATGTAGCAGACTTCGTCAGATTCCCCCTCGTTGAAGGGTTTTTGATTATGGGGACGCTCTTCCCTGCAGGCACAAGCCCCTGCAGTTAATTATGCTACAGTATCGTGGTAACCACTTTCTCCTTCTCCAGATGTTCACTTCATGTCGTGGGTATTTGTTTTGTTTTTGGTTGCCCGTGGATTGTATATGGAGACTAATGTATGTTGTTGCTCATAGGGCGTGGATTAGTCTAAATCTGTATTTTCTTAGATTTGGGTTTGGGGTTGGGTTAAAAGATACGTTAGTCTTATTTGAGACTAAGATCAACTTAAACGTTTGTTGAGGATACATTAGTCTAATTTTAGACTAAGATCTACTCAACGGGATCATTTAGATCCAACAAAAAATCATTTGGGCTCTATTGTTTAGTTTAGGGACATTGCGGTCCATTAGTTTAAGGACATTACGGTCCAAGGTTAAGGACATCATAGTCCATGGGCTTAAGGACCCCACAGTCCGAGGTTAAGGACATCATAGTCCATGGGTTTAAGGACCCCACAGTCCGAGGTTAAGGACATCATAGTCCATGGGTTTAAGGATCCCACAAGGTTAAGGACATCATAGTCCATGGGTTTAAGGATCTTACAGTCCGAGGTTAAGGACATCATAGTCCATGGGTTTAAGGACCCCACATCCGAGGTTAAGGACATCATAGTCCATGGGTTTAAGGACCCCACAGTTCAAGATTAAGGACATCATAATCCATGGGTTTAAGGACCCCACATTCCGAGGTTAAGGACATCATAGTCCATGAGTTTAAGGACCCCACAGTCCGTAAAGTTTAAGGACTAATATCAGAGGAGTTTGGTTGTCGGGACCCATCACATCTCTAAAAACGTTGAAGGATTACAACGACAAATATCAGAGGAGTGAAGAGATGTACCCTCGAACCAATATTGGTTGAGATATGTAGTCCAATTTGGGACTAAGATCAATGACTTATGAGCATATGGGCTCAATTAATCTGAATTAAGGTTCTGTGACCATTCTGGGCTTGGCCCATTTAAACAAAATGTTAAACATTTGATAATGTTGAGTATTGGTTTGAGTTCTGACAATATTTTGGTCATTTACTGAATGCTGAGTACTCATCATAGCTCTGGGCTTTATTTATAGAACAATTTATGTTCTTTTAGCGCACATGTGAGGAGCACGTGGCGCGCTTGGAGCTTTGCGCCAGTCAAAGAGCACAGAGCGCTTCTGCTGGGTAGCACACACGTAAGGAGCACGTGGTGCGCTTCGCGTTGTACGCCAGTGAATGAGCGCAAAGTGCTTCTTGTGATGTAGCACGCACGTGAGGAGCACGTGGCGTGCTTAGCGCTGAGCGCCAGTCCAAAGAGCGCAAAGCGCTTCTGTTCAAGTAGCGCACACGTGAGAAGCACGTGGCGTGCTTGGCATTGAGGGCCAGTTCAAAGAGCGCAGTAGCGCACACGTGAGGAGCACGTGGCGCGCTTGGCGTTGAGCGCCAGTCCAAAGAGCGCAATACGCTTCTGTTCAAGTTTGGAGCATTGTGTGCTAGATTTGGAACGCTGAGGCGCTCTTCTTTGATTGGAGCGCTAAGGCTCCTTTTAGGCAGCTTTGCGTCCTGAGAATTAGATTCACTCTTATAAGAGACTGTCTTATGGATTTAAGAACAAAGCTCTTATTTTTTTTATAGGAGATGTTTCAATCTTTTATATTTTTGGTGAAAGGCTCTGCCTTTATGGATCCATGATCCCAAGAGAATTGAATTATTCTCCCCCTTTTTTATGATTGGATATTACGATCTCTGAAAGATAATTTGTCTTATAGATCTATGATCTGAAGAAAATTAAGTTCTTCCTTTTATTTTTATGATGAGATACTTTGATCTCTTTGTGAAAGAACTTGGTCTTATAGATCTATGATCTTAGAAAAAGAAGTAAATTCTTCTTTTTATATGAGACGATTTCGTCTTTCTGTTCTTTTACCTTGAAGAAAATTTTCTTCTTTTGAGAGCTTGCTCTTTATCTTTGAATTTCTCAAAGTTTCTTGGGGGTTCCTCTATTTTTTTTTCTCTTTTTTATTTCTTTTCCTCTTTTTTTTGAAAAGAAGGATCATTGGTCGTTGGGACCCACCACCTCTGCGACGACGCTGAGAGATTACAGCGCTATATATCGAAGGTGTGGAGGGATGTACCCTTTGAACCATGTCCCACTCATTAGGGGGTAAGAACAGGCTAGAGCTTAAGCTTCTCGCTGCTGAAAAATGCTTCTTTGCGTTCGCGCACGTGCGTCGCACGTGTTGGGCGCACGTGCGTCGCACGTGTTGGGCGCACGTGCGTCGCACTTGTTGGGCGCACGTGTTGGGCGCACGTGCGTCGCACGTGTTGGGCGCACGTGCGTCGCACGTGTTGGGCGCACATGTTTGCACGTAGCGCACATGGAGCTTGCGCATATGCACATTATGGGGGGAGCAAGCTCCTATGGAGAAATAATCTCCTTTGAGTATTATGGAATACTCCCACATGCGTTGCACGTATTTGGCTCACGCGCGTTGCACGTGGCGTGCATGTGGCCGGCGCACGTGCATTGCACGTGGCGCACATGGCGCTTGCACATATGTGCATTAAGAAGGAGCAAGCTCCTATGGAGAAATAATCTCCTTTGAGTATTATGGAATACTCCCATATGTGTTGCACGTGTTTGGCTCATATGCGTTGCACGTGGCGCGCATGTGGCCGGCGCGCGTGCATTGCACGTGGCGCACATGGCGCTTGCGCATATGCGCATTTTGGAGGAGCAAGCTCCTATGGAGAAATAATCTTCTTTGAGTATTATGGAATACTCATAATTTTCTAAGAGGTATCCTCTCTTATTTATATGGGAGTGGTAGAGAAGGGATCTCTCTTTTTCCCGATGTGGGACTAAAAATGCATCCCCCGTGTAGTAGAGCATTACTTTAGATTGCACGTGCGTACCACATTTGCTCATAACTTTTGATCCCGGATGAATTATGAAGCCCATAATATATAAAATCGAAGGATTTTTCGAGACACTTTTGATACCCTCAGAATTTAGCTGTTTCCCATTCGGGAGTTTGTCAAAATACAGCCCAGAAAATACTGGTTCGCATTTTCTTCCTTAGATTACATATGCATAGTATATTTGCTCATAACTTTTGATTCCGGATGAATTATGAGGCCCATAATTTATCAAATCGAAGGCTTTCGATACCATCTGAATTTAGCTGTTTCATATTCGTGAGTTTGTCAAAATACAGCCCGAAAAATACTGATTCACATTTTCTTAAGCGTATCGCTGCCATTTGATATCTTGGGCTCTTTTGCGCACAAATTTTTTAGCGGGAACATGGTGTATTCAAAAAGTCGGAAAGAACATGCCGAGCACCTAAAAATTTTCCTGGAAACTCTACGACAACATCAGCTCTATGCCAAATACAGCAAGTGTGAGTTTTGGCTAGATCAAGTCGGTTTCTCGGACATATTGTATCAGGCGAAGAAATCTCTGTGGATCCAGCGAAAATAGCAGCAGTAAGCGAATGGCCGACGCCGAAGTCAGTGAAGGAAATTCGAAATTTCTTGGGTCTAGCTGGATATTACCGAAGGTTCATTGAAGGTTTTTCAAAGATAGCAACACCCCTGATCAAGCTCACACGTAAAGATGAAGAATTTGTGTGGTCAGAAGTATGTGAACAAGCTTTCGTAGAACTCAAGTCAAGGTTGACATCAGCGTCTATTCTCGTTATACCGGATCAATCTGGAGGTTTCAAAGTGCATTGCGATGCATCCGGTAAGAGATTAAGATGTGTTCTGCATCAGCACGGTAAGGTTGTGGCTTATGCTTCAAGACAGCTGAAGATTCATGAGCGCAATTATCCGACGCATAATTTGTAATTGACAGCCGTTATCTTTGCTCTTAAGATTTGGCGTCATTATCTTCTTGGTGAGCGAGTAAACATATACACAGTTCACAAAAGTCTAAAATATGAGTTTACTCAGAAGGAGCTTAATATGCGGCAGAGACGATGGTTAGAACTCATGGCGGACTTCGACATCAACCTGCAATATCACCCAGGGAAGGTGAATGTAGTTCCAGATGCTCTTAGTCGCCAACTATTAGCAATGCATCTCATCGCTCAGTGAAAGCTTCAACAAGACTTGCATCAGCTGGAGATTGAAGTAGTCATGCCAGGTAATGCTTAAAGTTTGATGAACTTACAAGTTCAATCTACCATTGTCAATCAGATCAAAGCAGCTCAAGCAAGTGATACTAAATTGCAAAAGATCAGAGAACAAGTAGAAAATGGACTCAGAACAGACTTCATCATCCATGAAGACGGATCCTTGAGATATGACAGCAGATTGTGTGTACCAAAAGGTTCTGTTCAGGAAGAGTTAATGAAAGAAGCTCACAGCTCTCCCTATTCGGTACATCCTGGAGGTACAAAGATGTATAAAGATCTGCGTCATAATTACTTGTAGCATGGAATGAAGCGTGAAGTAGCTAGAAGCATCGCTAAATGCTTGGTGTGTCAGCAAGTAAAGGCTGAACATCACAGGACTGCTGGATTACTTCAACCGTTATCTATCCCAGAATGGAAGTGGCAACACATCACAATGTATTTTGTGACTGTACTTTCTCGCAGCACAAAGGGTAACGATGCGGTATGGGTTATTGTGGATCGACTCACGAAGTCGGCTCACTTCATCCTATTTTGAGTTGGCCAATCTACTGAGACACTAGCAAAGAAGTACATGGAGGTAAGAATCTAAGTAAGATTTAAGTTCTTCAAAATGTACTCTCTCTGATACCCATGAACTCATACAGGAAATCGTGAGACGTCATAGAGTACCGGTCTGCATTGTCTCCGATCGTGACACCAGGTTCCGATCGCAATTCTGGCAGAGTTTGCAAGCGAGCTTGGGAACAAGTCTGAACTTCAGCACGGCTTATCATCCACAAACTGATGGTCAGTCTGAGCGAACTATTCAGATCTTGGAGGATATGCTTAAAGCATGTATACTAGACCTCGGAGGATCGTGGGAAGATCACCACATCTTGTGGAGTTTTCATACAACAACAGCTACCAAGCAAGCATTGGAATAGCTCCTTTTGTAGTGCTCTATGGAAGAAAGTGTCGATCGCCATTAAGTTGGGACGACATCGACGATAGAAAACTCCTTGGACCTGAGATGATAGTAACAACTGTTGATGTGGTTCGTACTATCTAGGAAAGAATATGCATAGCCCAAGATCGACAGAAGCACTGGGCTGATGTAAAGCGACGTCACTTGGAGTTCTAGCCGGGAGATCGTGTATTCTTAAAGATATCTTCAAACCGTGGAGTGATTCATTTTGAAAGACGGGGTAAGCTAAGTCCGAGATACATTGGACCGTGCGACATACTCGAATGAGTCGGTGAAGTGGCATACCGCTTGGCACTTCTACCTTCATTGCAAGGAGTGCACAATGTGTTCCACATATCCCAACTCAGGAGGTATGTGAGTGACCCCAGCCATATTCTCGATCATTCCGAACTCACTGTACAGCCCAAATTATCTTATGAGCAACAACATGTTGAGATCCTGGACAGGAAAGTGAAGTCACTTCGGAACAAGGAAATCGACTTGGTTCGAGTGATGTGGAGAAAAGACACTCCAGGAAAATCGACATGGGAAAGGGAAGATGAGATGCGTGCAAGATATCCTCACCTATTTGTAAACTAGTACTTAAAATAAATTGTAAATTTCGAGGACGAAATTTTTGTAAGGAGGGTAGACTGTAACAACTCCATTTCTTGTGTACATAAATTTGATTTAAAGTTAATGTATAATTAGGGTATTTACATTTCCTGTGAGTACTATAAGTACTTGATTTGCTTTTTAATATCAAGAAAGTGCTTGTAGTTCATTGGTAAGACCTTTCACTGCTGAACCAAAGCACCAGAGTTCAAATCCCATTAGCCACATTATTTTTAATTAGTTTTCTTTTAAATTTTTAGAAGCCCAAGAGTCTACACGTGCATAACTCGTAAAAACCAAAAGTTATATATAAAACAAATGAGTCCAGGAGGTAGACCAAGAGACAAGGGACACGTGGCGGCGAGGCACGGCATGACTCGGCCGGATCGGGCCGGCGGTGCGGCTGACTCGGGCGGCGCCGCCGGCTGACTCGGGCGGCGCCGCCGGCTGACTCAGCTCGGATCACCGATTTTCTTCACTCCTCTGCAACTGTTGGCATACCCCATTCCCTCTGCACTGCTTAAAACCTCTGAAATTAAACAGAGAATTAAAACACTCTCTTTTAAATTTTTTAAATGCAAAATTTAATACAATTTTCTCACACCCTTTCATCTACCCTAAACCCTAATTTTTCCTATAAATACCACAACTAAACTCACCCCTCCTCACTTCCAAAACTCTCAAGAAAAATCTCTAGACTTTTTGTGTGCAAGTGGAGTTAGCAAAGGGCGAAACTCCGGCGAACTTCCGACGACGACCTGAGGAGATTTCGGCGACGCAACAACACACCGGCACCTCCTACTTCCTCCTTTTCCTCTTCTCTACACAATAAACATGTAAATCCCTTCTTCCCCTTCTCTTTACTATTCTAAAAACTTAGAACTTTAAAACCCGACGGAAGTGGAGTTAATCCGACTTCCGGTTCGGTTTTTCCTTAAAAATCATATTTTTTCTTAAAAACAATAATACCAAACTCTCACATAATGATCATTAAACATTAACAAAATATCTTGACAAGTTTCATATCAAAATAATTCATATTCCAATTTTTATAGCACTTTTACAGAAAATACCATTTAATTTAGTTTCGACATAAACATCATTACCCCTTACTATACCTTTAGTTAGTTCACGAGGTAATGACCTATCTCCTCACAACACACATATGTAATATAGCACGATAATCTTTGGGAACATACTTTTGGTAGAATACGATTTTACACAAAACTATCTCAAACTTATAAAAACCTTTTTCTACAAGATTATATATTTTAAACAAATATTTTCAAAGCGCCGCTACAACCCATTTACGGAACCCGTTCGGGATGGTGCGGATTATCGCACATCCTAGGGCTTAGCAGTGCGAGATGCAGACCTCCGCAAGGAGCATACGGTCTCGAAAGATTTAAAAATACAAATATTTTAAGAAAATGAGATTTCTAGAAAAATAATAAATTAAATTATTTTATAAATACATATGTATCCTCAAAATATCTATTTTTGATATAGTATAAATATTCCAATTTTTCTAAATAAAAAATAATCACTTTACATGAGAATACCATGCAATTCCATACAACTTCAATACTTTACAAATAAATACCATATATTATGGAAAAATAGGTTTTATTCACTAGAAATGTCACAATGATAAAATATACATCAATGGAAACTTTAAAGACGATAATAAAATACTTAAGGTGTATTTTAAAAATTATACAAATTATTTTTACATAAAACCCTCTTGAGTTATACTAAATTACAATAAGGACCCTAGTAAACATAGGTTTAAGCGGGTCCAGTCTCTTGAGCCTCAGAGAGCCGGAGATATGGGTGCTTCCCTATCTAAGGTAGACAACTTAACAAACTGTGTTATCAATACGGTAATCATCTTTGAAAAAGACACAAATCCTTCCGCTCATGTGCAGCGGTTACCGATAACACCAAAACCTAATTCAGGATTCAGTTTCTTTTCTAATTGTCTGACTCAGACTGGGTCTCAATATAATCAATCTGATTTGAATGAGATTCAAGTATATATAACAATTCAATATGAATCCATATAATCAATCTGTTCGATATAATCAATCTGTATTGACTGAACCGAATCATGGATATACTTCCATCTATATGGTTCTCCAGTTACATCCATTTATTGATATCATGGTTTCGGCAAGTCATCCATCTATACAATCTATAATACAAGACAATACAATTTATAATATAATACAAACAATACAATCAAGATATCACAGGGTTTAAGGGGTAGATTGGTACGGAAGGTGTTAGAAGTGGCACGAAATTGTAACCATTAAGACACCTAATCTGAATTCAATTGCCGTTGTACCATGGTTGAACGGTTCTTTGTACTTTCCGTCCACCTTAGTCTCTAGTCTACTGAGACTCCTCACGTATACACTGGCCTCTTCTGTACCAAGATACAAACAACAGCGTTAACACTAAATACAACATTATAACAATATAATACAACTTTAAAAGCCACTCTCTCTGTGTCTATTCTACTTCTTCATTATCTTTGGGACTTACCGAGCGATTGTTCGCTGACGACATTCTCTTTCTTTCTTCTTTGGAATGTTGTCAGGTGATTCGGATCTTCAGGAGATCGAGCCCACCAGCGAGGACTTGGACCAGCTAACCTTTGACCCGGAGTTCTAGTTCCTTATACACATTTACATTCTGTATTTTCCATTTCTGTTAAGCCACTATTTAGGTATTGTTTTCCATTCCATGTATTTACTTTTCAGATGTATTGTAAAAAGAATGTTAATAAATAAAGTTGATGTTCAATATATATCTATTGTCATTTGTGCATTTTAATTATATTGCTTAGATACGCTTAGTGTTTTTACTTCAGAGTAAATACGTAGCGGCCTTGTCGCGTCCTCTGCCCGTATACTGGGAAACGGAGTGTGGAAGGAGGTCATTAGTTGGCTTGTTTCCTAGACGGAGCATTGTTCCGGCGGGGAGGTCATTAGTTGACTTGCTCCGCTTTCTGCGGTGTCGGGGTTGACTTGGTCCTCTTTCTGCGGTGTCGAGAAGTAACGCCGTGTTGATCTTTTGGGATGCAGATGTTGCCGTCGAGATCTGACTCTCCTTTGACAGAGTCTGTTGGGAAATGTGGTTCCCTTTTCGTTTGTACCCATGGATTGTATACAAGGGTCAGTACGGACTCGCCTGTAGGGCAAAAGTTTCATTCTTTCATTCATTTTTTTATTTCTTTTCGCGATACTCTATCATTTCATCTTTTTATATCATGAAAGTCGTGATTGCCTAATCATTTCGGCTATTTTTTGCGGTGCCCAATCATTTCGGCTATTTTTCTTTTTACTCGCTGCTTTTTATTGCGAGTTGCCCAATCATTTCGGCTATTTTTATATGTATTTTTGGCTCGCTGATTTTGTTGCGAGTATGGACTTGAGAACCGATACCAATCTTAGCATCAGCATCGCTGCGACTGGAATATTTCCAAGAGCGAATCATCACTTGCGGTGAAAGGACTTGGAATTTGTTACCGATTTAGGCATCAGTATCGCTACTACTGGAACGTTATCAGGAGCGAATCATCTTTTGCCTTCGCCGCTATCGAACAAAGGTGGCTTAGTAGACAGGGTTAGGGACCTAACAACTAAGGCTTTTGACTTCGTGAGCCATAATGGTCTCATTAAAGTATTTCTCTCTACGAGTCGTGAGGATCTCGTTGGTGTAATTTCTCCTTAGAGGTCATGAGGACTCCTAAGTATGTTTTCTCTTGAGAGTCGTAAGGATCTCACAAGAGCATTTTCTCCTTGCAAATCGAGAGGACCTACAAGTGTTGTTCACCAAATAGGGGAATTTCACACCATTGGTGGAACTGGACGAGGGAACGCTTATTTTTTTCCCGTGGATTGTATACAAGGGTCAATATTGACTGCCTGTAGGGCAGTTTGGGGGATATAATGGCTTAAGAACAGGTTCAGGTCCCTGTATCTTAAGACTTTTGAATCCTGTGAGCCGTGAGGGTTTCATAGGGGGGAAATTCTCCTTACAAGTCGTGAGGATCTTGTAAGTGTAATTTCTCCTTAAAGATCGTGAGTATTCTTAAGTGGTTTACTCCCTTGTGAGTCGTAAGGATCTCACATGGGTATTTTCTCCTTACAAGGTCGAGAGGACCCTGAAAGTGCACAGGAAATTTTTTACGAGTCTGCGCCCTTTCGGGTTTTCACAAACTCGCCGATAGCCCTGCTGTTTTTACTCACGGAGCCCTTTCGGGTTTTCATCCGTGCCCATTTCGCTTATGGACGTACCGTTTTTTTCCCGCGTTAGCCTAAGGATGCTGCGGTTCGTAGTAGTTTAAGGACGTTACGGTCCATAACCAGTTTGAGAACATTGCGGTCTATTGTTAGTTTAGGGACGTTTCAGTCCGCTGTTGGTTTTCTGCGGAGAAATTTTGCCAGATAGCACTTACAGTGTTTAGTACTCAGGAAGACAGCGAGCGGACACAAGCGTCGTTATCTATCATTAACCTGGGCTGTGACTCGTCAGGCGTAGTATTTCTTAAGGAATCGGTCGTTTATTGGCCGGAAGGGTCTTTCGCCATGCATATCCATGAGCAAGTAAGCCCCACCTTGGTAGACTTTGTCTATGATGTACGGGCTCTCATAGTTTGGCTCGAATTTCCCCTGTTTGGTACGATTGGGGATCATAGGTCTTTTGAAAACTAGCACGAGTTCGCCATGGCGGAATGTTCTTGGCCTAGTTAATTTTTCGTATGAGCGTGCCATCTTTTCTTTGTATGCCTCCAAGTTTTGTTACGCCATGATATGAGTTTCATCGAGGGTGTCGAGCTCCTCAAGCCGAAAATGAGCATTCTCTTTATCTGTTAGTTCGTAATGAACCGCAACTCGTAGAGCGGGTAGCTCTATTTCTAAAGGGAGTACCGCTTCTATGCCGAATACCAATGCATACGGTGTTGTATTCGTAGCTGTTTTGAACGTAATTCGATACGCCCAGAGAGCTTCATGCAGTCTCTCGTGCTAGTCCTTTTTATTTTTGGACACCGTCTTCTTTATGATCTTTATCAAGGTTTTGTTGAAAGCCTCAGCTAGACCGTTATCTCGGGGATTATAGACCGAAGAGTATCTCCAGTCTATATTATACTGCTGTGCGAAGCGGCTGATTCTGTGACTTTTGTAGGGTGGCCCATTATCGGAGATAATCCATCGTAGAGTGCCGAATCGATAGATGACGTGTGTCTTGAAGAAATGGAGGATGTTCTCCGTCTTCACTTCTCTTAGCGGTATGGCTTCTGCCCACTTAGAGAAGTAATCGGTTGTCGCCAATATGAACCGATGTCCTTTGGACGACGCTGGTTCGATGGGCCCAATTATATCGGTTCCCCACATTTCGAACGGCCATCTAGCTACTGTTGGATGTAGCGGATTTGGATGCTGGTGGATGAAGTCCCCGTGAATTTGGCACGGGTGGCACTGCTTCGCGTATTTGAGACAGTCCTGAATCATCGTGGGCCAATAGTAGCCCATCCTTTTGATCTTCAGTTTCATCTTTGGCCCGGCTTGATGACGATGACTCTCCTTGCTTCTTTCGGTCCAGAAATCTCAGCCATAGAGAGTCGAACGATCTCTTATATAGAGCATCATTGACGAAGGAAAAAAACATAGCTCGTTTCATGAGCTGAAGTCTTGAGGATGCATCTTCAGGTGTTCGACAGGATTTGAAGTAGTCTATGAAGTCTTCTCTCCAATCCTTAGCTTTTTCTCAGTCCTCTATTTGCAGGGTTGTTTTCGTGGTCGCTTCCTTTTCTTCGGACGACTCTGGAGATATTTCTGCTGGTGCGAGAACCCGACGGCTCTGCACAACGATTCTTACATCATCGAGGTTTTCGTCAGCCAGTTCTTTAGCGAGTTTGGCTAATACATCCGCTTTGCTATTTTCTGTACACAGTATGCTTTCTAGGGCGTAGGAAGGGATTTGAGTCAGTAGTTGTTGCACTCTCTCACCGTACATTACCAACTCTGGTTTGCACATTTGATAGTCACCGTTTACTTGACTAACGACCAACTGGGTGTCTCCGTATATAAAGAGATTTTCGATCCCCATATCAACAGAGATTTCAAGACCTGCTATCAAAGCTTTATATTCCGATTCATTGTTCTTGGCTCCGTTAAGGAAAAGACAAAGCGCATTATCCCTCCTTGTGGAGTCAGGAAGATGAGGTCTACCCCAGATTTGATTATGGGGGAGCTGTACTTTCGCTTCTTCATGGAAGATGCCTTATCGAAGTAGAGTTCCCATCGGGTATCACTCCCTTCTCTCTCCCCGTCGATCATGTCAAATGCCTGCTCGTTTGTCAATTGGCAATTTAGGGGTGAATCGGCAGGTATCGGATGCTCAGCGAGGAAGTCGGCGATGGCCTGGCCTTTCACTGCCTTGAGAGGTCGGTATGTTATCAAGAATTCCATTAAAAGTAAGGCCCATTTAGTAAGCCGTACCGTTAGTATGGCTCTTGAAATTAGATATTTGAGAGGATCTGCCTTTGATATAAGATGGACCTCATGCGCTAAGGCATAATGCCGAAGCTTTGTTATAGCGAAGATTAATGCCAGACAGTGTTTTTCGATAGGGGGTAGTTATTTTCTGCCCCCAAGAGAACTCGACTCAAATAGTAGAGGGCTCTCTCCTTCCCTTGGTCGTTCCTCTATGCCCATAGTGTGCCTAAGGAACTTTCAAGGGCGGTTGTGTACAGGATGAGGGGCTTTCCCTTGACCGGAATGGTCAGTACCGGTGGATTCTGCAGGTATTGCTTGATTTCGTCTAGTGCACTCTGGCTTTTACGATCCCAAAAGAACGGGGTTCTCTTCTTCATCAGGTGACTGTAGGGACGACATTTGGGCTTTCCCTTGACCGGAATGGTCAGTACCGGCGGATTCTGCAGGTATTGCTTGATTTCGTCTAGTGCACTCTGGCTTTTACGATCCCAAAAGAACGGGGTTCTCTTCTTCATCAGGTGACTGTAGGGACGACATTTTCCAGAGAGGTTGGCTATGGACCGTCGGATATATGCGAGCTTCCCTTGTAAAGACCGCAATTGTTTTAAAGTTCTTGGAGTGGGCATTTCCAAAATCGCCTTGATCTTCGATGAATCTATTTCGATGCCCCGGTGTCGTATGATGAACCCTAGAAATTTGCCTGAGGAGACTCTGAATGTGCATTTCAGAGGGTTCATCTTTAGGTTATTCTTACGAAGATGTTGGAACACTATTTTCAAATGCTCCCAGTGTTCCTCGTACGATTTGCTTTTCACTACGAGATCGTTGATGTAACATTCGACAATCCCATGTATGAGGTCATTGAAGATCTTTGTCATGGCCCTCTAATAGGTAGTGCCGGCGTTCTTCAGACCGAAAGGCATCACTTTGTAGTAGAATATGTCCAGAGGAGTCCGGAAATCGGTATGCTTCTGGTCTTTGGGATGCATCTTTATTTGATTGTATCCTTATGAGCCGTCCATGAAGGAGAAGACTTCGTGAGTGGACGTGTTATCTATCATCAGCTCAGAAACCGATACGGAGAAATCATCCTTCGGACAGGTTTTGTTGAGGTCCCAAAAGTTTACGCAGATGCGCACCGTCCCATTTTTCTTCATCACTGGGACAATGTTGGCGATTCAGTCAGGGTATTGAACTTCTTGGATGAAGCCGGAGTCGATTAGCTTCTTGACCTCAGTGTTGATACTCATTTCAAGTTCGAGCCGCATTCTTCTTGGTGCTTGTTTGACTGGCTTGATCCGGAGATATCGCCAATTTAGGCACATCTATTTTTGGATCTAGCCCAGGCATCTCGGAATAGTTCCATGCGAAGTAGTCTTTATACTACATAAGCACGTCTTTTAGCATAGCCACCTGTTCTTTAGACAGCAGCTCACTGACGAACGTAGGCAGCGGGTCATTTTCCGTCCCTAAGTCGATTTTCCTTAGGTCGTCTGCAGTAGTGTATATTCCATCTTCCAACTCTTTTGGCGCTGGTGGAAATTCTGAGATTAACTCATCTTCATCCTCATTTTCTAAGCGCCAGGAGAGGTCATCCATATTCTCGTGCACTCCTTCTTCCGACAGCGTTATCACGTGACAGGTACGAGATCGTTTTCAAGACCGATGATGATCTGGTTCTAATCTCGCTATATACGTTACTTTTAGCACATGCTTTTGTGGTGGGGTTACCCTCCAACTGTTGGATAGAGCGAATCTGCCGAGTTGATATTGGTTTTCGACCCAGTTTTTGAATGTGAAGCAGTCTTCAAGAGGATGTCCTATCGCTCGGTGATAGGAGCAATAATCCGGGTGATGAACCTCGTTTGCTTGATCGGGGTGCCGAGACTTCGGGAGTGTCACCATTTGATGTTTCATGACAAGGTCAAAGATTCTCCTTGTCTTGTCTCGAGGGAAAGAATATGCTCGACCCATCTTTTTCATAAGAGACAGATTCCGGCTGACCTTTTCTCGATCGCGTGGCTTTTTGGATCCGTTTTGCCGCTGTCGAACGTTTTTTCCGTTCTTTAACTTGTTTTTACCTCCGCGTCGGGCCTTTTTCTTGTCTTGGGAATGCATGGCGGGCTGACGGTGAAGGGCATTATCATCCTCCGTAGCCTGCTGAATGAGGCGTTGCGTCTTGGCTTTCTCGTAAATGGCCATTTCGCGGCTGTGGTCGTTCCAAACCTTTTAACTCGCTTCCCTTACTAGCTTGTCCATCTGTTCTTCAAACGACGGACTCGGCATTTTTTTGGCAGGACCTCGTTCTGGTTCAACATCAGCGTCTTTTAAAATTGCATCCCCTTCTTCATTGAGGTCATTTATGACATGGCAACCATGGAATTACTCCCGTTTCTTGAAATGGACATATCCAAGCCCAATCGTTCCCATTTTACCGTTGGGCAATTTTCGTTGAGTTCCGGAGACGTTCCAAATCCTGTTGTAGAACTGAGCTTGTCGAGCAGTCTGTTTGAAAGGTACGCCTTGGCATCTTAATAACCTTCTCAATCCTCCATGTAGTATCTGGAAAGACGGATAGATTGGAGCCTGTCGAATGCAAAATCGGCACCATGCCAGACTTCTCTTTCGACTTTAGTCTCCGTGGATCGATAGAATAGGATCACCTTTTCACCTCTTCGCATGGGAAGGACGTAAAATGTCTGCAGCTCTTGCACACTATATGTCTCAAGCGCATCAAGCTCTCTGTAGTGCTGCCGCGGAACCATGGCGATTTGCAAACTCTGATCATCTCCAGTGAGGGCCTGCATTGATGGACGGACCGAGAACACTACATTGACTTCATCTTCAGATTCACTGCCAAAGACCAGAAAAGGGGTAGATGGTCCCGGTCTGTTGCATTGGGGCGATCCCGAATAGACTATCTCTTCTTCCTCCTCAGTATCGCTCCCGAAGACCGGAATAGTGGTGATAGATTTTTGCTTATTCTCCGGTTTATGGCATCTTTCCGTGTCTTCAAAGTCTGGTAGGAAATACTTTACATATTCATACTTTCGGACTTCATTTACAGATAATGGGTTTAGTTCCCCCGTCACGGTATACTCGAGACCATCTTTGAAATACTTCATACACTGATGTTGTGTAGAAGGGACGATGTTGTATTTGTGTAACCAAGGCCTGCCGAGCAAAGCGTTGTAGCAGGTCTTGGCGTCAATGACATGAAATTTGATATCAGTGACGAGCCTCCCAAAGCGTAACTTCAGTATTACAGACCCGAGCGTCTGTGATGACTGGGAGTTGAACCCGGAGATGGTGATTTTATCCCGAGCGAGGTGCTGAAAGCTCATGCAGATTTCTTTTAGCACCCTCACATTTAGGAGGTTGACAGAGGACCCATTTTCAACTAAGATCTTCCCTATCTTGATGTCATGGTAGTACCCGGTGACATACAGGGGATGGTTGTGCTCGCACGTTTTAGGAGGAGATTTTCATCGCCCAAAGTGATGTCAGCTGTGTACACTTCTTCCAGCCCATCCTTCATCTTTTCTTCGGTAAAGAAAGTTTGAAACTGCTCGGGCTCTTGTAATGCCATGATCAGAGAATCTCATGCCTCTTTAGACAACAGAAGGGCATCCAAAACGCTTAGCTGTGAGGGTATCTTCCTCAGGTGTGCCAGTGCATTATAATCCACTTTGTTTTTCTTGGGCGGGTCCTTAGCTGCCAGCTCTTCGATGACTCGATCATCGAGGGCGATATTCTCAGGGACTTTTTCCTTCACCTTATTTTTTTTGTTCGATCTCTTGTTTGTAGGTCCGAGATAATTTTCGGGCAACGTACGATTACACAGCTGAATGTTTTCACAGTTCTTTATCTCTTCCTCTTTTCCTGAGGTGGATTCCTTGAAGAGAGGGCCGAGGGCTACTTCTTCATCAGAATCGCTTCCGAAGGTGAGAACTTGTGATTCTCTGGTATCAACCATGTGACAGTTGCCGGCAGTTCTTTTGTGCTCATCTGTCGTGCTTCTCTACTCTCGAAGAGTTTTGCACTTCATCCGCTTGAAATGTTGTCGGTGAGCAACGTATCCCTGCCACCACTTTTTAAAGGCCATGCATTCTTCGGTAGTGTGTGCAATCCTCTGATAGTATAAGCAGTAGTTAGGATATACATCCGCATCGTCAAAGTGTATACCGCCATGAGTATTTCCTTTGAAAGATGGCAGCATCATTCCCGTTGACAGGGCTTTAGCGAACCGTTTCCTTGTCTTAAGCCTGTTTTTGTCTGCCGCGGACGTGCTTCGATCTGGTTGGAGTGCTTTGCGACTCATCCCTACTATGACTTTCTCAACTTGATGCCGACGCCTGGCCCTTTCGAATATGGCCATTTCACGCTCTTGATCAGCTTTGCTCTTCTGACGCGCTTCGTTCAGCAGCATGTCAATCATCTCGTATGACGGTTCCAAGGATTTTGGCACCGATTCTTCCCCCAGGTCCTCTATATTATCTTCTGACGCCGAGTGAGCTTCTTCGTCATTTATTGACGAATGAGAGATCATGTGACAACTTGCCACATAATCCTCGGGTTCTTCTGACGAGTCGTCTCCGTCGTCATTGTTATTATCTCCGCTCTCAAGAATATGGTTGAGAAAATCTTGGAGTGCGACCGGGGTTCGCGTCTTCTGGTTATATTCCTCCAGTGCATCAATATGCCTTTGCAGATTCGTGTGCTTGTCATCAGGCTGCGCGGGCTTCTTGGTCTTCTTCTTCTTCTTCGAAGAGTTTGACGGCTGGGCCTGGGTGTTTTTCCCATCGCTACCAACTCCCGATGTTGGGCACGGTTTCAGCATCCCCTCAACGATCTCAGGCTCCAGCGGGCTTTCTCATCTAACTGCCGGACATGCTTGAAGATCTTTTAGTATTCTTTTAGTTTTAGCCGAAAGAATAACTTTCCATGGAGCTTCCTCTATGAATGAGCAAGATGCCCCCAGCGTGTCCATCTTTTTAGGAGCATGCTGTTGTGGCGGGTTTACCCTCCAGTTTTCAGACAATGCGAACTTTCCCTATTTGTACTGGTCCAGTATTTTAAGACGAAGCAATCTTCGATTAGGTGGCCCACTATTCGGTGGTAGGGGAAGTAATTGGGGTTGTTGACGTCGCCCGGTTGCAGTGGGCGTCTCGGATCCGGCAAAGTGATGAGCCTGTTGCACACCACCAGTTCGAACAATCTTCTCGTTTTATCCCGAGGGAATGAGTAAGGATGTTTCAACTTTTCTCCGAGTGATTGCGGTTTATCGTTTTGGCGAGCAGCTGGTTTCAGATCACTCGGCTGTTGCTGAGCGTTGGCGACGAAGGTCGCTTTCCCTTTACCTTTTTCATTTCGAAGCTCCGTTTTCGAGGAGGACGGTCTATGACCCATCTGGTCCATTTAGGCCAGCTTGTCGATTAAGGCCTAGAAAGTGGTCGGCTTGAAGAACATCATAAATTGGGCTATAGTTGCCTGCGGATCGAGGGTCCCTATGAACATGTCCACGGTAGGAGCTTCTTTTATGTGTTGTTCGCATTTCGACAATAGGTTCCGCCACCGAATTGCATACTGAACCCAAGTCTCTCCTGGCTTCACCCTGGCATTGATCAATGCCGTGATCGGGGTGCGTTCGCTGGCGCTTGTTAAACGCCGGGTGAATAGCAACTCCATTTCTGTGAATATTTTGATGGAGTCATTCAGAAGCTCCGAGTACCATTCAAATGCCGTCTCCGCTAAGCTGCCGATGAACTGGCGAAGTAGCAATTTGTCGTCGCCTCCTGTATTGCCGCATAGAGCCTTGAACTGAGCGACGTGCTGATGGGAATTTCCTGTCCCCTTATACACGTGGAATTTAGGGATCATATATCCCGACGGGTACTTAATTTGATCATACCAGCCTGGATATGGTCGCCCAGTTCTAACGACTTAGCCAGCAGTTTCGCAGCTTTCGAGATCGTCTCCTCCCTGGCTGCTGATAAAGCCGGAAGAGGATTTGATGTCTCCCCTCTGTCGTGTTCGATGATTATCGGGGGATCTTCAACTGGAGGGTCTGGTTGGATCATCATCCCCACCTTATCTTGGAATAGGAGCGCCATTTGTTTTATGTTAGCTGCTTGTTTAGCGGCTTCTTTATCTTTCTTTTCAAGCATTCTTCGAAGGAACTCGGCGTCGGCTTCCTGCTTCTGGCGTTGATCCGACGGTGCTTCCGGGCTTTCCTTCTGCCCAGTAAGTGCGGCCATCTTTGTTAGCATCTCCTGGAGTTTCTGTTGTTGCTCCTGAGCCTTTGTTACTGACTGGGTAAGTGGTCGATGACCCCCGGAAGCACGGCTTTCCTCTTTTCCGGAAGCCATGTAGACGTTGTGCACTACTATGCCCCTAGACTTAGGGCGTTTGGATCCATCAAGCTCAGAATTTGTCGCCGGTGGTGGTTGATTCTCTGGCCTTCTCTTTTTGTGGGAGGCCGAAGTTGAGGGAGCCGTTGCAGCGAGCACCCGTGCAGACGATACTTTCCGTGTCATGACGGCAGGATGGTCCTCCCTTGCCGAGCCTTTGTTTTCTTCAGTCGGCGAGAGTATTCTTTGTCGATTACAGAGTCTTGGACTTTCCGCCAGACTCTGTGGATCTTGGAGAACAACCGCTGAGGAGGCTATTCTGGCTTCACCTGTGTAACGTTCTCCACAGGTGGAGGAGACTTCTTCAATATGGCGGTTGGAAAGTTCTTGCGCACTCTCCTGAGCAGCTCGAAGCTGTTCCTAGTTAGAACGGCGGCGTCAATTTCTACCATTGGAGCTGGTGGGGTAAGTTCAGAAGGAGAGTTGCCCCCAGCTTTCCTCACTCGGCGCCAATGGCAACGTCGAGCATGTCGTGCGGCCGGGACCACCTCTGTTGTTAGAGCAGCTTCGTCATGCCCATTGCTTTGATGAGAGGTAGTTGTCGGCGTCAGCCTGTCGAAGACAGACGTCCGCTGAGAGGGAATAGTCAATCTTGCAAAGGATGACTTTCGAATAGGGGAAGCACTTGTAACGACCTCACCCGTAGCAGGAGTTGGAACGGCCAGTCTTGCGAAGAACGATCCCTTAGCAGGAGAAGCCCTTTTGACGACTTCGTCTACCGGAGTTGGAATAGCTATCCACTTCGGGATAACTCTTTCAGGTATCACAGGCCTCCTTATGGGCCCACTGGAGCCTTGGCCCAGTCTCTTAAAGACTGAGGCATTAGAATTGCATGACCCGTTGAGAGGGGTCGTGGCAGTCATAAGCCGATCGAAGACCAACTTCTTTGGAGCCTCCTGTAATGGCATTGAAGCATTGAAGCTCATTGGAGGGAGCATAGTCCTAAAGAATAGTCCAGTGGTGGCCTGAGTCACCTGCTCCACTGGCATCGCAAAGATGGAGGCCGCTTGGGGCCCAGAAGTCACTCCTCCAGCAGGGACGGAGTGGTAGTTGCTGTTGCAATTGGTGCAGTTGGAAGCCATCGATGTCATCTTCTCTTCTGCATAGGAGCAAGAAACAAAATCTTAGTACCTCGAATCCAGGGGCAACCATATTAAACCGCGATTCGTTCGCGAACACGACATACGAAGTGTGGAGTGGAAAGAGGAAAAGGTCCCACCGGGCGTGCCAGAATCTGTTTACCTCCGAAAACGGGAGACGGGAACGCGTGGGCCGTCTTGCCTGAATTTAGGGGCAGATGCTATTTGGTTTATCTGTCTACCTCTCTGAATATGCCAAGTTGATTTATGGCACCGTGTATCGAAGGTTTAGACAGATGCGGCCGTTGTAGCAGAC
This sequence comes from Agapanthus africanus, assembly GCA_030015575.1. Taxonomy (NCBI): domain Eukaryota; kingdom Viridiplantae; phylum Streptophyta; class Magnoliopsida; order Asparagales; family Amaryllidaceae; genus Agapanthus; species Agapanthus africanus. The sequence continues at coordinate 939,570,043 of CM057338.1, read as the reverse complement.
TTCATCAGTTTTCCCGTCGTTGTGAGGAGTTTTTTATTATGGGGACGCTCTTCCCTGCAGGTGCAAGCCCATACAGTTAATTACACTACCGCGTAGCGATAACCACTTTCTCCTGCTCCAGAAGGTCACTTCGTGTCGTGCGTGTTTGTTTTATTTTTAGTTGCCCGTGGATTGTATACGGAGACTAATTTATGTTGTCGCCCGTAGGACGTGAATTAGTCCAAATCCGTATTTTCTTAGATTTGGGTTTGGATTGATTTAAGGATCGTTAACCTTATTTGAGATTAAGATCAACTTAAATATTTGTTAAGAATACGTTAATCCGATATTGGACTAAGATCTACTTAACGGGGGTTTGGGATCATTTTTTATCCAATGAAAGAGCATTTGGGCTATATCGTTTTAGTTTAAGGACGTTGCGGTCCACAGCTAGTTTAAGGACATTGCGGTCCACAGTTAGTTTAAGGACGTTTCGGTCCAAAGTTTAGTTTAAGGACGTTTCGGTCTAGATTTTAGTTTAAGGATGTTACGGTCCGTAGTTTAGTTTAGGGACGTTGCGGTCCACGGATCACCATTTTTGAGGTGAGGGTTTAGTTTAAAGACGTTGCAGTCCACGGTTATTTAAGGACGCTGCGGTCCGTTATTAGTTTAAGGACGTTGCGGTCCACAGTTGTTGGTTGTCGGGATCTGCCACCTCTCTGAAGATGTTGAAGAAATACAACGACATGTATCAGAGGTATGAAGAGATATACCCTTGAACCAATGAATGTTCATCCGGGGCTTGGTAGTCTTATTTGGGACTAAGGGCAATTTAGAAGAAGACATATAGGCTTGGTCAATTTGGGGTTTGGTCAACCTTGGGTTTAGCCCACTTGATTATTTATTTGGGCTTGATCCCCTTTTTGTATCAGCACTGCTGAGCATTGATTTGGGTTTTGACACCCTTTTTTCTTTTTGTTTTATTTATATTCTTTTATATGGAGTGTTAAACAATTTATGGCGCTCACGTGCAGAGCACGTGAGGCACTCGGCGCTGAGCGCCAAACACTGAGTGCTAAGCACTTTTTTATTAAATAGCGCCCACGTAAGGGGCACATGGAGCGTTCGGTGCCGACGCCAGACTTTGAGTGCTAAGCGCTTCTTATTAAACAGCGCCCACGTGAGGAGCACGTGGAGCGCTCGGCGCTGAGCACTAGACTTTGAGTGCTAAGAACTGAGTTTTCTGTTCTGCTCAATTCAATTCTCTGAGAATTAGATTCTTACTTGTGAAAGACTTTGTCTTATAGATCTGAGATCTGGAAAAAGAACTAAGTTTTTCTGATGTGAAAGTTAAACTCTTAGATATGGAGGAGATGCTACGATATCTCTTATTTTTATTTACCTTGAGGAGAAATCGTTCTCGTCTTGAAGTTTGAAGTTTATGGGGGGTTCTTTTATACAAGACTTGAAGTCTTGGGTCCTTTATATAGTGGGGGCTGATTTGTTGATTTAGTTAAGGAAATCTCTCATTGAGAGATCTCTAATTGATTTGGGGATTTTATCCACCGTTTGATCTTTGATCCTAGGCTTTCTGTTTTACAGAAGATATTTTTCTTGTTCTCAACAAGATTGGGAAAATATTTTCCCATACAGAGCTTATTTTGTATTTTGGTGATTTTTAATCACCATTGGATCTTTAATCCAACGGTGCTCTGTTTTACAGAGTTTAACCTTTCTTGTTTAGAAAGATTCAAGAAATATTTCCTCAACAGAATTTAATTCTGTAATTTGATAATTTATCATTTTCGTTGGATCTTTGATCCAAGGATGGAGAACATTTAGTTCTGGCGCCGGCGCTCTCGTGCTTTGCACGTGAGGCGCTGCCTCAGAGTTTTTAACTCTTGGCTCTGCCTCAGAGTTTTTAACTCTGGGCGCTAGCGCTCTCGTGCTTTGCATGTAAGGCGCTGCCTCAGACTTTTTAACTCTTGGCATTGGCGCTCTCGTGATTTGTACGTGAGGCGCTGCCTCAGTTCAAATTTTGAATAGAGCCTTGCTCTCTTATTGGGGGAAACAAGTGGGACTCCTGAGATTCCGTTGATCGAACTCACACTCAAACCACCCCACACCCCGCGGTCTATATTAAACACCGACCATGAATCTAAATACTAGTCGCTTTATGACAAGTCTGCGTGAGAACTAAAGACAGGGTCTCCATGAAGCATGTCTCGACTGGTATCTAACATAAATGGACAGAGCTCGATATATTACCTAGGACAGTAATATAAGTGCTTCCAAACACGTCCCATACTAGTTATAGTTACACTTATATATGCCACATAGGCGTCGACAATGCAATAACTAATTGGTTCCCCTGATTGTTTACAAGTACGTGTCACTTCACTTATTCAATCACGCTTTTACACTAACGTACTTGCCACAATCCAATCACTAACATTTATCACTTTGTAATGTAACACGGTCACTAGGATTTCGATACAAATGAACACTATTTACAAGGATATAACAGTCATGCAAAATGATGGGAATATAGTAAATGCACTACTGAATACATATGAGCAACCAGTGTCGGTTGGATTAGAAAAATCACATAAAATCACACGTGCATAATTTGGCAAAACAATATAAAAATAGTAAATAGTGTATTGAATTATCTCTACGGAAAAATTAGTTTCGAGTCAATCGGCTTTCAGGTTTGCGAGTTACGGTCATTTCATTTTAAGTGTTCACTGCTGGAAATCCAGTTTCTAAACTAGAAATCCGTTTCGTAACACGCTTTACTCCCTGTTGGGAGCATAATTAGGCGACGATACAGTTATATAGTATTTATATTTATCTATTATGTTTCTAGCGCATCAGACGGATCAATAATATCCACTGTACGGAGGAAGATATTCACTGTCTAAGGTTAAGGTATACATTTTGTTCCTGCATGAAACCGTAGAACACATCGATGGTTTAAAAGGTGTTATAAATATCAAACGACAATGGAATGCAATAAGACCAGTACCGTTAGAAAGATAATTCGATTATATACACTTCTATGTATGGTTCCGCACACTTTCACGCTTAAACAATAAGAAACATGCGTTCCAAAACGGGTAAGGGTAAAGATTCTTGCTCTGGACAGCAGTCCAAAGCCACGAATCGCCTAAGTTTTCGTTGCTATAACTTATTAAAATTCAGAGATCAACTATAAGATAATGTAGGTTTATCTGTTGGTTTTGATAGGATATCTTGAACATTATGTTACAAGTTGCATTCATTTTAATATAGATTTTAGAACGGGGCATGTGCGGTGAATTCCTGATTCAACATCGCCTTTTGGGGACGTCGTTTCTTGTACGAAACAACGTTATTTTGCATTCAAATTTCTACACGATAATTATAAACAGTAAAGGGATTTATCGATCATTTCGATATTTTCATTTAGATTTTGGTTTAGGATACGCATCGAACACTCTTGCATTATATACATGTCACAATTGAAACATCGGTTTTACCCAATTAATTAAAGTATGATTTAATCACTACAGATTCTACACGGTACTAGAAAGGTAATATTAAACCCGAATGTGTTCCACTCAATATGATTAAATAACTACGGTCACACATTAGAATGTAATGATAATTATAGTGTAAATATAATATCAATATAACTATAATTTGACAAACTAATAACTTATAGCATGCAAAGCAAGTGATGGGTTCACTTGCCTCGGTCGCTGACATGGAAGTGAAGAATGTGCAGACTATTCGTCTCGACGCACGAGACGGCTACGAACGTTGCAGAATCGGGCATGACGGACGCGGGGCTCGAGCGTGATACAGATTGCGATGGACATGTGCGATGTTGTGACGGCGGCTAAGTTGACGACCATGACGACTACGGAGACCGAGGCCATGGCTTGGACGGCGACAAAGGTGACGGGAACAGCGGCTACAACGACTGCAACAGGTGCTCGATAAAACGCCTATAGGGATTAGGCTTGGACTCAAGCTTGAAGTGAAGCTCTGGTGTTGCAACAGAGTTGAAGATGGCGATGGTTATGACGACAGCGACTACTACTTCGACGATGGCTACAACGGCGGCAACAGTATTGGGAGCTTAGCTCGAGGAGAAAATGATGAAGGAGTTGGGAAGCTCGGTTGTGTGAGAATGCGGGTGCGAGGGCAACACTGGTGTGGGCTCGGCTGTAGTGGTTGTGCGATGGTTTGCTAGAGCTCGGCAGCGGCGGCGGTGATATGCAGGAAGAAGAAGAAGTTGGCTGCGGAAAGAAGGAGTTTCCGGCGATGATTGAGTATTGGGTTTCTCGGCTTAGGTTGAAAAGGAAGATGGCGATGATGCTAGGGTGATCGAGGAAGAAGGAGGCGTGGTTTGAGTTGTTGGAGTTGCTTGAGTCGATGGCAACGGTTAGGGTGCAGCGACGGCGATGGGGTTCAGGTGAAGGAGTTCTTGGTTGTGGGGCGGCGGAAGTCCTTAGCGCGATGGTGAAGGTTGATGGTGCTGTTGGGGAAGTTATGGTGAGAGGAGTTTGGTGGTGAGGAGGAGGGGGCGAAGAGGTAGCAGTGAGCTCGGTTGGTTGCAGGGAGGAGGAGCTCATCGGCAGTCTGTTGAGGTTGTAGGGGAGCTTGACCTTGTCGTGGTGCTCGTCGGTGGTCAGAGATGAAGAGTAGAGCTCGCCGAGGAAAGCGGATGAGGGTGGTCACGGCAGTAAGGTAGCAGCGGTCGTCGAGAGTGCAGTGGGCGGTTATGAATGTTCGGGTGTGAGTTGGTGGAGGCGACGAGGTGGAGCGGTGGAGTGTAGTGCTCGGGCTCGGAGATGGAGGAGGGCAGCGGATGTGTTGGGGTAGCAGTGGGGATCCTCACGGTCGGAGGAGGACGGGGGGAGAGGGGAAGAGAGGAGCAGGGAAAATGAGGTTCTTGGTGTAGGGAAGAAGAGGGCTCGACAGTGGTGATGAGGGTGTTAGCGGTGGTTGAGGTTGATGGGAAGCGAGAAAGGCGGCGGAGTTGTTGATAGGTTTGTGGTGGGGGTTGGGCATGCGGGGGGTCGGTTGTTGAGAGGGAGGTGAGGCAGGCGAGGGGATCGCGGAGTTGTCGCGGCGAGGGCGGGGATCTCGTGGGTAGTTGGCGGGCGGGGGCAGCGCCGACGAGGGCTGGTTCGTGGGCGAGCACTGGTCTCTAAGGGACGTGGGTACGAGGAAGAGGTCGCGGGTCGTAGGGGCTCAGCGCGAAAATGGCGGGAAAGAGAAGAAGAAGGAAAAGGGATGGGGGTTTCGGGTCGGGTCGAGTAGGCCAGGTCGGGTAGGGAAAAGGGTTAGGGTTTAGTTGAGGGAGTTGGGTCGGGTTGGGTCTTGGAGGAAAAGAAAAGATAGAGAGAGAGAGGGAAAAATTGGGCCGGGATTGGGGTTAGGAAATAGTTAGGGTTTTGGATGGAAAATAATTTGGGTTAGGGTTATAGAATTAGAAATATTTAAGTTAATAAAAATTAGTAATTTTTGTTTTAAAAATACGGAAATTATTTAAAAGGAATTGGGTATTACAAAACCTAAATTGAAAAAATTGAAAATAAAAATTAAGATAGAATAAAAGAAAAATCAAGCGAACCTAAAATATAAAAATATTCATAGAATGCTTACAATATAAGGATCTAAATTTATTATTGTAAGAATAAAAAATTCCATTAGCCAACAAAAGAAAGAAAGAAAAGGAAAGGAAATTTTAAAAAGTTGTTTTCAACTATCTATCATTTCTTCTTCTTCTTCTTTTATCTTCATCAAAAATATATTATGAAAGAGTAGACAATTCCATTAGCCAACAAAAAGAAAAGAAAAATAAATAAAAAAGGTTTTTTTAACCAATCTGTCATTTCTTTTTCTTTTTTTTTTTATCTTCATCAAAAAAATATATATTTTGAAAGAAATGGCAAGCTGGAATTAGATGTTTAAAGCAAGGGCAAATTTGGAAAACTTAAAAATAGTGCTTGGGCAAAGATTCCCCAAAACTTGTCTTTATACATTTCTTTGTTATTTCATGGTAGACTCTCTAAGGCAGTAAAAAAAAAAAGGTATTTATTTGCAATTTGCTAAGTTTAAGGTATTTATCTAAAAATAAAGTATACAGGTTTAGTTTATTTATTTATGAATCTAACCTCTTTCTTCATATGCACTGTAGGATGCGTGCTTTCTCTTTGAGTTTGTGTAGAATACAATAAAATGCATGTTTTATATTAGCTAGTATTATTCAATTATTTGATCGATATTGTTGGATTATATTAAGAAATAGAAATATGTAATTAATTAAATCTGGCCCAAGTAACTATGCAGTTATGACCGATATTTGGATATTCTTAATAGTTTAAGAGATGACCCGCATACAAATGAAATTAAATAGAAAATTAACTATTTAAATGTAGAAAACAAAAAAGAAAAATAACAGGGAAAAAGGAGAGAAGAAATAAAAGATAATATGATTAGAAGTACTATATCAAACTTAACTTTGAAACCTTTGTATACCTAACACAGTGGAGAGAAAAATCATTCAACACAAACTTGGTTAAAACAAGAAAGATATATTAAATACAAACAGTGTCTTTAAGAACGGAATGTAATTCCATTTTTTTTAGATAGGGAATTAGGATTATCTCCCAATCGAATACATAAAGCATCAGTATATAAAAACAAAAATTTCATCAAGACTGCTAGCAAACCAAGACACCAAGTAATAATAATTCAGTAATGCTAAAAAAAAGGAAACAAAACACAAATTAAAAGGCCTTGAGTGTCTAAGTCATTACTACACTTGTATAATTTAAGTGATGTGAGACTAAAAAACAATCTCCTTAATACTTATAATCCAGTATTTGATCTCCTTGAGTGCATGCATGGGCAAAGTGCAGAAAGATTGGATATATTAATAGCATCCTCTTTACAGCTCTTTTAAATATTCAAAGATTCGGCAAACTCGGTAGCTCACTTGATAGGTTTTTAAATTCCTCTTCCTTTTTAGCATCCAACTTAGAAGATAAAAGCTTAATATAAAGCTTCATACATAACATAAGCTGCATTTTATCAAATATATCTTATTAAATACTGGTTGTTCCTGAAATCTGAATAAGTTAACAATATTGACAACCTGGGCATTAACTCCTTCGTTCTCGTCAATAACTACATCAGAAAGATTTACACAAATTGATGTCTCCTTGAAACACCCACTTTCCCTCAACATCCTAAAGTGCTCCATTTTCAATTTCCTTATATGGAAATGAGTCTGAGAGAAGTTGGTCACCGGTGATAAGATCCGCATACACCCACATGATGTAAACCCTATCCATAAAAAGAGACCGAAGAAACGAAGAGCGATTGAATCAAAGCAAGTGAGAGTAGCTAAATAAGATTTTAGTAAGTAGGAAATAATACCCATATATTATACGATTTTATGTTTCTTCCAATATCTCAAGTATCTAAATGAGAATTTTTTTGTTCTTATTTATCTGCTCTTGTTTTTTTTGAATTGAAACAGAATAGCATTCATACATATCCTAAACGAGAAATATTAAGATATTGAGATAAGATTCACAAGATAATTTTCATGATGAAACCATTCGGAGAGCATGATGTTTGATGTTTTTTCCTTCGTAAACTCTTTGATGGGTAAAAACGTTCCTTAATTTTCATTTACGTTCTCGAACCTGTGGCATACACATCATAATTTTCATGTTTTACCAACACTTCCATCCTTTGGGTGTGAGCTTTAATGTTATCATAAAAATAAGACTTAATTCTATAAAACTTCCATGAAGTTTGCCTCATTTCAACAAAAAAAAAAATCATTTTAATTTTGAAAACTCTAAAAGTCCCTATGATTAACGGTGCCACATCACTGCCATATCATCAAAAAAACTCCTCGCAAATAAAAACTCGTTTATCTTCTTCTCTTCTTTCTCATTCTTTTCTAACAAACCCAAACCCAAACCCATCAACCACATCTTAGTTCATGGGTTTTTTTTTGTTGCAGAATTGAGCTTAAAAATAACCACATCTTTCGGTAAGGGTCCCCTTGTTCAATTTGTGTGAGTTTACAAAACAATATTGCTAAAAAAAGAAAGGAAAAAGGAAAAAAATGATGTTACTCTCCATGGTACCATGAACTTTTAACTTCATTTAGTTGTAAGAACCAATATCTTCAAGTATCATAATTCTAATTCTTCCGACTCCGGAGCGGTTTCACCTTGTATTGTACAGAAAAAAGACGAGGATAAAAATAGCATAAAAGGAAAACAGAAGATTAACATGCATCACACATAATGTTTAATATACATACATCTAATAATTACTACTTTCAAATAGGGAAAGTAAGGGCAAGTCTGCTAGCTTTCACATTCATTATCGTATTATAATTCAACATGCAGCAAAAACACGGCCACTGGTCAATTGCAGTCTTTTTGCTAAGTTAAAGGTATTTATATAAAATGTGCTATACAAGTTTAAATGACTTTTTGAATTTAACCTTTTCCTTAATATGCAATAAAGAAATGTTTTGCTCACCCACTATTAATTCATGTCCGAATAATGTATCTAAGAGATAAACACCATGAGTCCCATGTATTACATTAATATCTAGATGATGTAATCCCTGCCTGATTTTTTATCTCTTGGATATATGCGGATAGGAATTAATAATGGGTAGTTAAATAATTGGATAAATTGTCCAAAAGCCCCCTACTAATTGTCCCCCTGTCAAACAATCCTAGGCATTTTGATCTTGTTAAAAAATCCCATGACCCCAATTAAAACCCAGTTGTCTGTAATATCTAAACAGTCGTGTGTAATAACTAAGCAGTTGCAGTTGACTCTAATATCTAAGCAGTTAAGAAAATATAAGACATAAATGGACTTTCAATCCACAAACATTTATTTTTATAAAAAATTTTGGGGACCAAGATTCAGCTTGCAATTAATGTCCACTAGAAATGCATACTTTAAGAAAGCTGAGAGCATGCCCAAACAAGAAAAGCAGGCAAGCTTTCCTTTATTATACCACCTCCCACATTTTGAAATCGATAATTCAGTACTGCATTCACTACTGCAATAATGGGTTGTCCCTACGGATTTAGCCGTAGGGGCAAACCACTGGCCCTACAGATATATCCGTAGGAACATAAAATTCCCCATAGGTGCAAAGGCCGTGCAAATCTTCGTCGTGAACAAACCTCTACGAAGTAATAATTGCCTCTACGCCTTATTCCGTAGGGATATATATCCCTACGGATTACTCCGTAGGGACAAAATATTTATTTAATTTACTAGTTTATAAAATAAAATACTTGCCCCTACGGATTTATCCCTAGGGCCTGATACTTATCCCTACGGATTTATCCGTCAGTCCAGATAAATGCCCCTACGCATAAATTCGCAAGGACGAATTTAACCCCTGTTACTGAGTTCATATCCCGATATTTTGTCTCTACGGCTAACTGTGTAGGGGTAAACTTTGCACCTACGGATAAATCCGTAGGTCCAGGTAAATGCCCCTACGGATAAATCCGTAGGGGCAAGTTTAACCCCTGTTACTGAGTCCATAGGGACAAAATATCAGATATCCTGATATTTTGTCCCTACGGCTAACTGTGTAGGGGCAAACTTCGCACCTACAAATTAATCCATAGGTGCAACAGATGGCCCTACAGATTAATCCGTAGGGAAAAATTATCAGTTTTTTTTAAAAAGGTGCTTCCTATTTTTTCCGCGCCCTGTACACAACAATATATACATTATATAACCAAATATAGAAATATTCATAATCAATGTCTCACGCATAATATATAAAAGAAATAAACAAATAGAATACGATATCAATCTAAATTATCGTGAACAAGCAAACAACCACAAATATCATCCAAAATATATACAATATGTATCAGATAAGTACATACATCCTCAAAAATATTTAAAAAAAAACTACCCTAACTCGGTCCAGCTCCTCCACCTCTGATAAACGCCGTAATCTGGCGCATCTACTCCTCGGTGCGGCCCTGAGTTGTCAAAAACTCAACTAATGAAAGAGTGGACTGTGCGAGAGTCTGAGCGGGCTATGGAGCTGCAGGAGTGGTCTGCGCAACCGCAGCTGAGGTAGTAGCTTACGGAGCCGCAGCCGAAAGAGATGTATGTGGAGCCGCAGCCGAAATAGCCTGTCGCATCTGTTAAATTTTGTGTGTAATAAACGAGTAGGAACGGCGTATTAGATTTTAGTCGAATTCGTATCATCAGGTTATTGCGAAACCTCAATCTAAGAATACTTTGGGACTTAGGCCTCGTTTTGGTATCTAGTTTGGAAAACCGTAGTTTATTTTAATTAGATAGTTTTATGTAAGTATGATTAATCAAATCTAAGTCTACAACCAAATAAGCTCAGGCTACTAATATTGCATATGTTACTATTTATAATATGATATAATATTTTACTATTAAGTAGTATACGTACCAACATCTCTTTCAACTTCTCGACGGTGGTCTTTAAGATGGCAACATCATGCTCTAGACGTCGCTTATGGGGGGTAGGGGAAGTAACCGCCGGAGTGGAGTACAACTTCATATGGGCCCTGCTAGGACCCAGTCCCCGGTCTCTTTCTCAACCTCCGTGGTGCCCTCCGTTTGCGGCGTCTAGGACTGGGGTCAGGAGTATCGGATCGGTCTGTTCAGTAAAATTGATCCCCGATGCCTCCGCCTGCTCCACCACCCGCTCCTACACCCACATTAACCATTAAAATATAAGTACATCGTTTAAATTTGAACTTTTCAAAACAAAAATTTCAAACATGTTAAAATAAATATTAACACTTACACAATACTCCTGAGTAGCGGTGTCGGGGAATTGAAGCTCGCCCGTCGCGGGATCTGTCTAGGTGCCGTGGACGGCAAGATACGCGGTCAGCACGCTCGGTGTGCCACCCTGCGCCAGGGTCTGAGCTCTCTGCAATTCGCCAAAAATTTACATATATGATAAAATAACTCTTAATATTCCATTATATCAAAATAGATCTATTGTAATTTACCGATACCTCCATGGCACGAGTAATGTTCCTCGAGCCACCTGTATAAGTGGGGCGATCCCACTTCGCCGACTTCCTATTCTCCTTATTTTGAGCGGCATGTTTCTGCACAACACATTCAGATTTAGTTTTCTAATAAAGCAATACAAAAAAATAAATTATATACTAAACAATGAATTACATTTAAATTACAAGTCTGTTTGCACTGAGAGTCGAAATATTGGCACAAGAGAGGCCATGTATCTACGTCGACTTTCGCAAAGGCCGGAGTATGTAGGAGAGCCGCTCTCTCTGTCTCGGGGGTCGCCATCCATAAGGAATAGCAGTTGATCTTCAGTTCGTTCCTATTGTATCGGACCTTTGATTGCATGTTCTTCATCAGGCCCTAGTACAGATTATGAAGATCGAGCACTCTCTCAGGGTGATCGGAGTCGGGTATAGGCTGAAAGTCGTAATCCAACTGTAAATACAAAAAAGATATGTATTTAAATTGCAAGTGTTAAATAATAATAAATATATTGGATAAGTCAAATGAAAATATATATTAATACCCGAGCATGATCCCAGAAGAGGGCAAATGAGCGCCGATGCTGATCGTCCCACTCAACGTGAAGTGGATACTTCTTTAGGATGCGGCTCTCATCCCCCATATACCGGCCGAACCTTTCAGTATAATCATCGGTATAGTAATAATCGGGGGTAAAGAAGAGAGAGAATTATGCCTCCCCTCTAGCTCTATCGGGCCTCAGCCTTGTTCTCTGTCGAACACAGAGACGCGACCGCGTAGGTCCGTCTTGCCTGAATTTCGAAGGCATATGCTATTTGGTGCTATCCGTACACCTTTCCGAAAATGCCGAGTTGATTTATGACACCGTATATCGAAGGTTTAGACGGATGCGACCGATATAGCAGACTTCGTCAGATTCCCCCTCGTTGAGGGGTTTTTAATTGTAGGGACACTCTTCCCTGCAGGCGCAAGCCCCTGCAGTTAATTACGCTATCGCATCACAGTAACCACTTTCTCCTTCTCCAGATGGTCACTTCGTGTCGTGTGTGTTTGTTTTGTTTTTGGTTGTCCGTGGATTGTATACGGAGACTAATTTATGTTGTCACCCGTAGGGCGTGGATTAGTCCAAATCCGTATTTTCTTAGATTTGGGTTTGGGTTGGGTTTAAGGATCATTAGTCTCATTTGAGACTAAGATCAACTTAAATGTTTGTTAAGGATACGTTAGTCTAATTTTAGACTAAGATCAACTTAACGGGATCATTTAGATCCAACAAAAGAGCATTTGGGCTCTATTGTTTTAGTTTAGGGACATTGCGGTTCATAATTAGTTTAAGAACATTACGGTCCAGTTTAAAGACGTCATAGTCTATAAAGTTTAGAGACATCACAGTCTATGGGTTTAAGGACTCCACAGTCTGAGATTAAGGACATCATAGACCATAGGTTTAAGGACCCCATAGTCCAAGGTTAAGGACATCATAGTCCATAAGTTTAAGGACCCCACAGTCCATGGTAGTTTATAGACGTCATAGTCTGTAAAGTTTAAGGAAATCATAGTTCATGAGTTTAAGGACCCCACAATCCATAGAATGTCTAGTTGTCGGGACTCGCCACCTCTCTGAAGACGTTGAAAGATTACAACGACAAATATCAGAAGAGTGAAGAGATGTACTCTTGAACCAATTTTGGTTGGGAGATATGTAGTCCAATTGGGACTAAGATCTGAAATTTACAAGCATATGGGCTCAATTAATCTGAATGAGGGGTTTATGGCCAACTTGGGCTCGGCCCACTCAGTTAAAATGTTAAACATTTGACAATGTTGAGTATTGATTTGGGTTCTGATAGCCTTTCTGTCTTTTATTGAATGCTGAGTATTCATCATAGCTCTAGGGTTTTTTTAAAGAACGCTTTATGTTCTATCAGCACAAGCGTGAGGCACACGTGGCGTGCTTGGCGCTAGCGCCAGTTAACTAGCGCAAAGTGCTTCTGTGATATAGTGCACACGTGAGGAGCACATGGCGCGCTTGGCGCTGTGCGCTAGTTAATGAACGTAAAGCGCTTCTGAGATATAGCGCACACGAGGAGGCACGTGGCGCGCTTGGCGCTAGCGCCGGTCTATGAGCGCAAAGCACCAGTTTATGAACGCAAAGCACTATTTGTTCAGTGGCGTACACTTGAGGAGCATATGGTGCGCTTAGCGTTGTGCGCCAGTCCAAGAGCGCAAAAGCGCTTCTGATCAGTTTTATGATCTGAGAAATAAATCCTCGTTTATAAGAGATTTTGTCTCAAGTTTTTAAAAATAAAGCTTTTATTTTATAGGAGATGTTTCAATCTCTTATTTTGGTAAATGTCTTTGCCTTTATGGATCTGTGATCCTAAGAGAATTGAATTATTCTCCCCCTCTTTTATAATGAGATGTTCATGATCTCTTTTTGTAAAACGACCTTAGTCTTATAGATCTATGATCTGTGAGAAGAATTATGTTCTTCTTCTTTAATGAGATTTTTCTTATCTCTGTTTTTTTTTTTACCTTGAAGAAAAGTTCTTATTCTACCGAGAGCTTGCTCTTCTTTCTGAGATTTCTTCAAGTTTATAGGGGGTTCCTCTATATTAGACTTGAAGTCTTGGGGCCTTTATATAGGGTAAGCTGATTTGTTGAATCGGTTAAGGAGATCTTTTCTCCAATTGATTTGGGGATTTCCCCATCGTTGGATCTTTGATCCAAGAGCTTCTGATTTATAGAAAGCAATCTTCTTGTTTCTAACAAGATTGGGAAATCTTTCCCCATACAGAATTTATTCTGTATTTTGGTGATTTTTTAATCACCATTGGATCATTGATCCAACGGTGCTCTGATTTACAGAGCACAATTTTTTGTTTGAAAAGATTTTTAGAAATCTTTTTTTAACAGAATTTCATTCTGGTCAATTGATGATATATCATCTTTATTGGATCTTTGATCTGACGGTAGGGAACATTTACTTCCAGCGCTAGCGCACTCGTGCTTTGCATGTGAGCGCTGCTTCAGAGCACTGGCGCTCTTTGCGCCTGTGCACTCGTGCTTTGCACGTGTGCGCTGCTTCAGAGCGCTGGCGCTCTTATGAAGCGCTGCTCATTTTAAATTTTGAATTTGAACAGAGCTTTGCTCTGATTGCGAGAAACAAATGTCTCCCTACCGTTGCGCTCACGTGGCTCACACGTGAGTGCAGCGGTGACAGCATCTCCACCATTAGATCAACTTTGATGTTGAAACGGCTCTCAGTGCCTATAAATAGGGCTTTTGGCCCTTAAGATGACTTCTGTTTATCTTCTTTCTTGTTTTCTGAGAATCAATTTCTCTTTTAGAGCATAGCTCTCTATTTTAAGAACTCTCTTAAAGACGGAACTCTGTCAAATTTTTAGGTAAAAGATCAAATCTTTTAAGAGATTAGTCAATAAACGAGGGTTTCACCCATTAACAGAGCTTTTTCTCTTCTTAGATCATAGATCTTCAAGAAAACCTTTTTTAGGGTTTCTCAACAGAGCTTTGCTCTTGTTAGATCTTAGGTCTTTCTAGGGTTTCCTAACCCATCAACAGAGCTTTTCTCTTTTTAAATCATATAGATTTATTAATCTTTCATGAAAACTCTTAGAGTTTGTTCATAAATCTTGAAGATCTCAGAATTTTAATTCATTAAAAAATTTATTTTTAAGTTTTCTGATGGGTTATTCCATCATTTTTACAGAGCAAGGCTCTTGAGAAATTTTTATTCCTTTCATCATCAGGGTTGACAGATGTCACTCTGTTACAGAGCGCTGCTCTCAATGGGAGATTTACTCCTTGGCCCGAGAAGTTCTCATTAAATAAGAATCTTTGAGGATTTTCCTATTTAATGACAGCCTCATCAAATGATGAGAATGTTTCATTAATGATGAACTGTCATCTAGATTATGTGGGTCCCCTTTGGTCCCTTTTCACTGCATTGCAGTGCGGTACGGATTTAAAGTACCTAGTGATGGGACTTAATCTGTAGCATTGGCGGCTGAAAATTTATTCTTTTTCCCGCAGGTACTATGTCTTTCGACACTTCCTTCCCATTATTCCATTCGGAAGGCGGATTTCCCGAAGTGCCCGTAGACCGAGAAGTTTTTGCACTGATCAAAGACCATGATTCAGAGCACAAGAATCTTCATCTCTGGGGAACATGGTACAACCAAATCATCAGGGGCCGGTAGAGCTTTTCTTGTGCGGTACCCTCGGAGCCCATTTTGGCGATCTCTTACGCCGACCCACCCCCTGTGAACTATGCCGTGGAGGAGGTTAATTGGACTTCAGTTGGTCTCCTTCAGCCTTCTTTGGCTGTGATACCCGTACAGCCTCCAATGGCGTTGGATATCCTAGGGCGGCGTATATACCAAGGTGAGTCGCGCCTTTGGGGACAGCCGTACAACATAGGCTTGACTCCCTGTCACCCAGCCGGATATTTGCATTGGTCCCGGTACATTCTGTCCGCCAAGAGGTTGCAATTGCTGAGGCTCGGGTTGTATCCCGCAGTTTATGTTTCTCTCTTTCAGTACTCCACGCCTCCTACATGGTGGGTAAAAGCCTTTTTGGAACAATGGAACGTTCCAATTCACACCTTCCTTTTGTTGGATCGGGAAGTCTCCATCTCTTTAGAGGAGTTCGCAGAGATTTCTGGCTTGCCTGTTAGAGGGGAGTATTATGAGGAACTAATTTCTCATGATGAGTACGTCTTTGCCGCCAAGTCGGTGGTGATGGGCCTTACCCCGGACAACGCCATTCAACATCAATCACCAAGTTTGATTAAGGTGTTGAATAACTATGAGGGCCTATTTCTCGAGTCTGGGAGCCGTGGGGTTAATTTTATGGATTTTATTGCCCGTTTTCTTCGCTCGAAAGTACTGTCGAAGGAAGCTGCGAAGTTCGCCAAACTTGACGATCTTTTTAGCTTAGGTTTAGGCAACCTGCCAACGACGGAGGCGAATCAGAAGAGTTTCTTTCTTCCCGACACCCCGATCGTCCCTTTTGCAGAGCTTGCAGCTCCTGGGATCGACGAAGAAACGTTATTTTTGGGGTTTCTTGGGCTATAGCTGAGCTGGTTTGTGTTTCCGATGCTCCCTCGCCGTATGAGGCCGTCCATCTTCTACCCAACGTATCGAATGGTTATTGGGGTAAAAGTGGCCGTCGGGGTCGCTGGGTTAGCCCATTTGTATCATGGCCTTAGCGTAGCGGCAGATACTACTCAACCGGGGGTGCAGCTCGTGAACTTCTCAATGCATTACTTCACCTCGTGGCTCAAGTTGCATGTGCTTGGTGCCTTTGGAATCCACAAAAGGCCCATTTTTTATGAAAGATATAACTTTCCTCGATTGCTGCGGCTGGTTGACGCTTCTATTTTAGAACCGACTCCATGAGAGGCTCGGGGCTTACTCCTTCGCCCGCGTATCGTCGGAGATGGCATGACCTTTGTTGACAAGGTCTTAAGTATCGGCAAAGAATCCGCGAAGGCGGTGCAGCCGCTGCGGACACCTTTAAAGATGGTGCCTCTACCTTGAAAGCTCGGGGGATTCTCCACCTATATTCGATCAGGCCGAGCTTTCTGGTGTTTAGGTAGAATGATGCGGCATTGTTTATGAGATACAATCCACATCGTTTCGCCCAACAATCTAGCTACAATCAAGGTATTCCGCTTGAAGCCTTTCTAGCTGAGCCGCCCGCCACAGAAGAAGGCATCCACATCGCGTTACATCATTTCATGATACTCAACACCGGTTTTAACTTTTTTATCAGTGAGCCAAGCTGCATCCCAAAGGTGTTGAACATGTACGAGGCATGGTACCAGCATGCGATGGGTGCTGTCATCAGGAAGGAAAAGAAGTTGTTGCTTGATCGTAAGGGTGCAGCCCCTGCTGGTAATCCAGCTATTCCTTTGAAGAAACGGACCGTCGTTCGTCTTCCTTTGAGAGAGATTAGTGCGGTTGTGGTACCACGTGAGATTCCTGAGCTACCGCTACCCCATGCTCCCATTGAAGTGGCAGCCGTGGCGTCTCCTGAGTCTGGCTTGGGTGCGGAGATTGGGACTCGCCGCCCGAAGTTGCCCGATAAGCGCAAGCTCGTGCTAGCGGCTACGGGCACTCGCTCGTAGAAGAAGAAGAAGTCGATTCTTTCTGTAGACGTCGCATTCGGCCAGGAGCCTCATGCTCCTTATAGAGAGGGCATAAGCGAATATGAGACCAATGGGGGTTTATTTATGGCGCCGGATGATACTGATTTGGAGGCCGCCATCGCAGCTTCCGAGCGACTAGCTGGCCACAAAGCAGGATTGATCATCCTCACACAGCCAGGTATACTTCCGCCGTATCTTTGCGTGGTTTCATCACATATTTTTTTTTATCATGCTTTGACTGATACTTCTTTTTCAACAGGCATCTCCACTGAAGAAGCTATCACGGCTTCTCTCAAGACTTTCGAAGAGGAAGAGAGGCTTCGCGTTTCCTTGGGCCTTGGTACATTTCGGCTCACTGTGCCTTCATTCCCATTTTTATGGGTAAACTAACTTTTCTTTTCCATCTTATTGCAGGGACTATCTTGACTCAGGTTATCCTACGCGCCGTGCCGATCGCAAGTGGTGACGCGGCGACGCTCCTAAGGACGGCTGCCGAAGTCCCAGCTCCGCCAGTATTGCCGAAAGAAGCTTCACTTAAGCAACCGATGACGGACGCCACAACGGCTCCAGAAGTAGCTCCTGGCTCGGACGATGACGTCTCCCTGACGGAAGTCTTAAGAAGATCAGCTCTCACGGCCCAGGCAGAAAGGAAGCGCAGGAGGCGTGCAGCAAGAGAACGTAACGCTGTCTTGGCTGTAGGTGCAGGCTTGAGCGCTGGTCCTCCTGTCCCTGCTTCTTCAGAGCGTGCTCCGGTCACCCTGTCTACCACTCATAGACAGGCGGCACGCGCGGCTTGAGGAGCAATTGAAAAGCCGACCCAAGGTAACATAATACTGGGTCCTTTTATTAGAGTTTAATTTTTAGATTCTCATATATCATCTCCTGCAGGGCCAAGTCCGGGTGAGGAGGTGGCAGGCAAGACGACGGCAACTACCGAGCCCGAAGCGGCTACTCTTTCTCAGGAGTCCGGGACTGCTCCAATTGCCGCTCTTTCCACCTGTGGTTCCTTGCCATCGCCTGGCATTGCGAGTGTCACGACGGCCCTCGTGGAATCAGGGGACGAAGCCGCGGGCGGCAAAACCATCCCCTCGAATGAGATCGAAGAAGTCGTGATGCTTGGCGATGCTTCCATCACCGTTTTGGCTGATGACCTGTCTGCTAGGTTTCGAGTTGCTGCATTCTTTTCGTTTTGCAATCCCTTTTGATGACATTTTGTTCCCTTCGAATGTAGGTGTGGTGAGCGCTGAGGTTGTGACACCTGAAGAAGCACTACCAGCTGCCGCTCTGATGGTCGCTGCCCCTTCATCTCCTCTTATATCCTCTCAAATGCTGGAAGGTATGGATTTGCGATTTAAATTAAGACAGCATCTTTCACGTATTGACCATGTATCATCATGATCTTGCAGGAGTTCTTTTTGATCATCTGTATCAAGTGCTGAACCCGCACTTCTCCTTCCAGTCTGAAGTTACTCAGCCTGCTGGTGCTGGTGAGTATAGCTTTCTAAACCGACGTCCCTTCTTTTCTTAGACGGGCGACCCGACCATTTTTAATTTTGAGTTGATTGCAGCACTACAAATTGGAGGAGGGGAAGAGGGGATCGTCACGCCACCAGTACTCCCAACTCTGCCCCCTGTCGTAGCTGGTATGGTAGACTCTATTGTTCGTGCATTTTTTTATCTCTTGAGCCGACATCTGACTATGATTTGTTTTGCAGCGGTCGCACCGACTCCAGCTCCGTTCGAGTCTCGCATCACAATGCCGGCAGGCCCCTTTTCTAGACGTCCATCTTCAAAAGGCACTGTGACCAGTCTGCGTATGTTGAACGAATAAATCGAGGAGCTTGACGCGGAGGCCCCTACATTCGCTGCAGATTTTGCTACCGAGGTTAATCCAATGTTGGCGACGCTTGTGAACTTCCATAACGAAGGCGTCGTTGAGTCTTGGGTTAACCACTGCAGAAAAATTGAGGCCTGCCTGCATGAGCTTGAGCTTAGACGTCCTGCTCCTGAGATTCTGGCTTTAAACTCCCAGCGGGCTACGTGAGTCGAGCAAAGCGTGTCCTTCCTCCGCCATTTTGAGCAAGAAGCGACCTTGAGGCGGAAGGAACTCGAGGAGGCTTCAGGTGAATCTGCTTGGCTGCGCGCCCAGGTTGAAGCGAATGCCGTGCAATTGAGAGCTGTCTTTGATAATTTGCAGCGATGTATTTCGGACGGGCTGGCATTAAGGCGGAAGCTCGACTTCATTGAGCGGGTTACGCAGAGTCGCGAAGCCGCCCAACAGGAAATCGATGAGAAGGTTTCATCGTGCTTGCAGCAGTGGGCTCAAATTGAAGCGGAGCTGGCCGCGGCGGCCGATCATGAGAAGGGGTTGAGAGGAGTGCGCGAACAGCTAGCTGATTTATTGAAGACACCTCCTCCTTAGTAGCTGTTTTTGTATAAATTGAACACTTGTAATCTTTGAATAATATGTATCCATTTTTTTATTCTTTCATATGATTCAACTTGTAGTCCATTGAATTCATGAATGAAAGATACACATTTTTTTGTTCTATTGTTGCTTTCTTCTCTTCGCTGTGTCATCGCCATGTGATTTTAGCAAGTGTGGCCTGTAGATAGTAGAGAGCATTTCATCTTAGTCTCCTTATAGGGTAGCGATGGCTTAGGAAGCAGGTTCAGGTCTGCTGCCTAAGAATTTTCAACTTTATGAGCCGTGAGGGTCTCACAAAGACTTTTTTCCCTACGAATCGAGAGGATCTCGTAGGTGTATTTTCTCCTTAAGAATCGTGAGGATTCCTAAGTGTGCTTTTCCCTTGAGAGTCGTAAGGATTCTAAGAGAGAATTTTCTTCCTTACAAGTCGAGAGGATTTGTAAGTGGTTGTTTCCTTTCTTGTCGATGTTTGACTTAGGAGAGTGTGGCCTGTAGAAAATCTACCTTGACCTCTCTGCGAGGCCATGAAGGCTTGAGAGACAGGGTTAGGATCTGCCACCTAGGACTTTTCAACTTTATGAGCCGTGAGGGTCTCATAAAGATTTTTCTTGCTACGAGTCGAGAGGATCTCGCAGATGTGGTTTCTCCTTAGGAATCGTGAGGATTCCTAGGTGTGTTTTCTCTTGAGAGTCGAAAGGATCTCACAAGAGAATTTCTCCTTAAAAGTCAAAAGGACTCGTAAGTGATTGATGAGTTGACCTGCTCTCGAATCAAAGCGTTGCTTTGATGGGGAGTTCGAGGGTTTACTCTGGCTGTTTCCCACAGAGTCAGAATTCACTTTAGCCTTATTCTACGGGACCAGGATTTGCTCTGGCTGTTTCCCACGAGGTCAGAATTGACTTTAGCCGTGTTCTACGGGACCAGAATGGGTTGACTTTGGCCATACGGATTCAGGATTGACTTTAGCCGTACGGGGTCAGGGGTTGCTCTGACCGTTTCCCACGGGGTCAGGATTGACTTTATGTCACGCCCCGCTTCCCGGTGTACGGCGAAGGGGATGCGACTCCGCTACATATTTACTGTGAAGTAAATACGCTAAGCGTATCTAAGCAATATAAAAAAATAAATGCACAAGAGACAAGATATAATCAAAACAATAACTTTATTTATTCACATTCTTTTGTACAATGCATGAAAAGTAAATACAACTGAAATAAAAGTGATGTCTAAACAATGGCATAACAGGAATATAAAGTACTGAAAAGAAATGTGTATAATGAAACTAAAGCTCAGGGTCTTCAGCAAACTGATCCAAGTCTTCAGCAGTAGGCTCGATCTCTGACGTGTCCAAATCACCTGACGACATTCAAAGAAGAAAGAAAGAGAATGTCGTCAGCGAACAGATCGCTCGGTAAGTCCCAAGGATAAGGAAGAATAGAATAGAAAGAATGAGAAGATAGCTTTTAAAGTTATATTATATTGTTATAATATTGTGTTAACGCTGTTGTTTGTAGCTTGGTACAGAAGATGCCAGTGTATACGAGAGGAGTCCCACTTACACCGGGGACTTTGGTAACCCGTAGTACAAGGCTCCGTCGATAATACCACGGAAAAACGGCATGGATGTAATTACGTCTTAAGTGACCACCTCGTGCCACCTTTAACACATTCCGTACTAGTCTACCCCTTAAACCCCGTAGTGTTATCTTGATTGTATTGTTGTGTTGTATTGTATAGCTGGATGACTGACCAAAACTATGATATCAGTAAACGGATGTAACTGGAGAATCATGTAAATGGAATAACTAGATAATGGATGTATATCTATGGTTTGATTCAGTCAAGTTGTATAGATTGATAACTGGATTCATGGATTCATGTGTTCATATTGAATTGGAATATTGTAGATTGTACTTGAATCATATTCAAGTCAGATATAATCAGACTCAAACCCGAGTCAGACAATTAGAAATGTAAATCGAAGTCTTGATTATTTCTTAAACCTATATTTACTAGGGTCCTTAGGGTAATTTATAAAACTTGAGGGGGTTTTATGTAAAAATATTTTTTATATAGTTTTCAAGATAAACCCCAAGTAATTATTATTGTCTTTAGAGTTGTAATAATTGTAGATTTTATATTAGTGATATTTCTAATAAGAATAACTTAATTCCATAAATAAAGGTATTAAAATAGAATTCATGGTATTTTAGTGTAAACCAATTCTTGTGTCATTTTTAGAAAAAGGATGAATATTTGTAATAATTCAAAATAGATATTTATATGTTCCATATACATATATTTATATGAAAATAATTTTAGTATATATAATATTCTAGAAATCTCGTTTTCTTAAGATCTCGTATTTTAAATCTTTCGAGATCGAATACTCCTTACGGATGTCTGAATCTCGCACTACTAAGCCCGAGGATGTGCGATAATCCGCACCCTCCCGAACGGATTCCCCAATTGGATTATAGTGGCGCTTTGCAAAGATTTGTATAAATACTAATCATTAAGGGAAAACGGTTTTATTAATTATGGTATTTATTTGTAAAGATATCGATTTCTCGTATTCTATGATCTAGGGTCTCCTAAGTCAACTAGACTGCTCTTAACTGGTCCAAAGTGACAAGTTGTAAGATACCTCAAATCCACTCTTCACCTCCAATTGTGGCCAGGTAAGTACAAGTGAAGAAAGGAGGGATCCGCTCACGAATTACCGTGAGACGGGCCTTTTAAAATTACCTTTCTCACTTGTCTAGCCTAGACACCACAAAGTCAGGTTTAGATAAACGACTGATTCCCACAACCTTATCCTATTTCATAATAAGTGGTATTTATTTATAAAGATGTATCAATACTAAATCTTTTAGAAATGGTTTTATTAAGTAAATGGTATTTAAATGAAAATGTTTATTTCCTCGTATTCTAAATTCCCAAGATTATTGTACTATGTTTACATGTGAGTGTATGAGGAGGTAGGTCGTTACCTCGTGATCTACTTAAAGATATAGCAAGGTTTAATGAAGTTAAATGTATAATTGAAACAATGTGGTATTTAAGTGAAAAATACGATGAATGGAAATAGCTATCATTTTATGTAATAAAACTTGATCAATTTGTTTGATTAGTATTTAATAGTCAACATGAGGAAGTTTAAGTATGATTGTATTAGTGAGAAGTAGAATTTTATAGGAAACCGAATCGGAAATCGGATTGTTCCGATTCCGTCGGGTTTTCTAATTCCGTATTTTTAGAAAAAGAATAGAGATAAGGGATGGGGACTTACGGGTTTGAGAAAAAAAGAAGAGTGAGAGGGAAGTAGAGGAATCGCCGGGGTGTTGCTTCGTTGTCGAGGTTCTTAGAACGATCGCCGGAAGTTCTGCCGGGAAATCGCCGGAGCTTCGCCTCATGCTCGTTTTCAAAGTACACAAGTTTATTGGAAATTTTGAGAGAGTTGGCTCAGAATTTTAGAATGAGAGGGTAGGGGTAGGGGTGTATTTATAGGGTTAAGCTAGGGTTAGGGTAGGTGTAGGGTTTTTAATTAAAAAATGTAAAAAAGATATGTAAAAATCATTAAATTGGAGTAATTGGGTGTTAATGTGCTCTCTGGAACCGATCTCATAAATTGGAGTGTGCAGGGGAGTGGGGAGGCCAAGAGGCACTTTTTCCCTGTTGGGAACTCGGTCGTCCAGCCGAGTCCGGCCGGCGGCGCCGGCCCGAGTTGGCCAGTCAGCCGGCCGACTCGGCCGATCCCAGCTGAGTCGATGGGTCGGAATGTGGGGGGTCGCCAGAGGTAGTCACTAGTATATTTAGTTTTTCAGGTTCAGTTCAAAGTTTGGGAGTTATCTCAGGTAGACTGTTGGGCTATAAAATTTTAAAACAAATAAATATTAAAAATAATGTGGGGCATAGGATTTGAACTCTGGTGGCTTGGTTCAGCAGTGCAAGGTATTACCAATGAGCTACAAACTCTTTCTTGTAATTATGGAGCTATTTAATTACTTAAAATAGTTACAGAAAATGTAAATACCCCAAGTATACATTAATTTTCAAGCAAATTTTTGTATACTAAAAATGGAGTTGTTACATTCTTGTAACTTGTAATTAAAAAGCAAGATAGTTACTTATATCTTATGCTCAGGCTAAAATACCCTTTTATGGATTTTGAAAAAATATTTGAAAAAATTTGTATAGGAAAATTAGGGTTGTTACACTTTAGCCGTGTTCTACGGAACCAAGATTCGCTCTGGCCATTTCCCATGGGGTCAGGATTGACTTTAGCCGTGTTCTACAGGACCAGGATTTGCTCTGGCTATTTCCTACGGGGTCAGGATTAATTTTAGCCGTGTTCTACGGGGCCAGGAGGGGTTGACTTTAGCCATACGGAGTCAGCATTGACTTTAGCCGTACGGGGTCAGGAGTTGCTCTGGCCGTTTCCTACGGGGTCAGGATTGACTTTAGCCGTGTTCTACGCGACCAAGATTCGCTCTGGCCATTTCCCACGGGATCAGGATTGACTTTAGCCGTGTTCTACGGGACCAGGATTTGCTCTGACTGTTCCCACGGGGTCAGGATTGACTTTGGCCGTGTTCTACGTGACCAGGATTTGCTCTGGCTATTTCCCATGGGGTTAGAATTGACTTTAGCCGTGTTCTACGGGACCAGCATTTGCTCTGGCTGTTTCCGACGGGGTCAGGATTGACTTTAGCCGTGTTCTATGGGACCAGGATTTGCTCTTGCCGTTTCCCACGGGGTCAGAATTGACTTTAGCCGTGTTCTACGGGGCCAGGATTTGCTCTGGCTGTTTTCCACAGGGTCAGGATTGACTTTAGCCGTGTTCTACGTGACCAGGATTTGCTCTCTCGGTTGTCTGTGAACCGTCGAGGTTTGGAACAGGGACTTTGCCATGGCTCCAAGGTTGATTGTCGCGTCTGGATCCTGCTGGAATAAGGAGGAACGATGTTGATGATCTCTAGGCTGTCGATGTCGCCGTTGAAATCTGGAACTAGGGACTCTGCCGTGGCACCGTTTGGTGGATGGCGCGTCCATATCCTGCTAGAATGAGGAAGAACGCTGTTGGTGATCTCTAGGTTGTCTGTAAACCATCGAGATTTAGAACATGGACTTTGCCATGGCTCCGATTTGCTGATGTTGCGTCTGTTGTAATGAGACGAATGTCAAGGTGATCTCTAGGTCGTCTGTGAACCGTAGAGTCTTGGAACTAGGGACTTTGCCATAGCTCCGAGATTGATCGTTGCGTCTGAATCCTGCTGGAATGAGGAGGAACGCTATTGTGGGTCTCCAGGCTGTAGATGTAGCCGTCAAGACTTGGTTCTCTTTCTGATGGAGCCTAGTGGGAAGATATGGTTCCCTCTTTGTTCATTCCCCTGGATTGTATACAGGGATTGATGTGATCTCACCTGTAGGGCAAAAGTTTCATTTCATATGTATTTTTTGTTTTCTTTCCGCGATACTCTATCATTTCAGCTTTTTTATTGCGAAAGTTGCGATTGCCCAATCATTTCGGCTATTTTTCGCGGTGCTCAATCATTTCGGCTATTTTTCTTTTTACTCGCTGTTTTTTATTGCCAGTTGCCCAACCATTTCAGCTATTTTTGTATGTATACATTTTTACTTGCTGATTTTGTTGAAAGTTACCCCATCATTTCGACTATTTCATATGCATTTTTGGCTCGCTGAATTTTTTTTCGCGAGTGTGGGATTTGATACCGATTTAGGCATCAGCATCGCTACAACTGGGATATTGCCAGGAGCAAATCATCATTTGCCTCTGTCGATGGCGAACAAAGGTGGCTTAGCAAACAGGGTTAGGATCCTGTTGACTAAGGCTTTTGACTTTACGAGTCGTGAGGATCCCGTTGGTGCGTTTTCTCCTTAGGAATCGTGAGGATTCCTAAGTTTGTGTTCTCTTATAAGTCGTAAGGATCTTACAAGAGTGTTTTCTCCTTATAAGTCGAGAGGACTTATAAGTGTCGTTCGCCATATGAAGATATCCCTCGTCAGTGGTGGGACTCTGTTGGGGAAAGGTTTATTCACGCCCGTGGATTGTATACAAGGGTCAGTATTGAACCGCTTGTAGGGCAATCTGGGGATTGTGATGGCTTACGAACAAGTTCAGATCCCTGTAGCTTAAGGCTTTTGAATCTTATGAGCCGTGAAGGTCTCAAAAAAGGGTTCTCCTTACGAGTCATGAGGATCTCGTAAGTGTAAGTTCTCCTTAGGAATCGTGGGGATCTCTAAGTGTATTACTCCCTTGTGAGTCGTAAGGATCTCTAAGTGTATTACTCCCTTGTGAGTCGTAAGGATCTCACGCAGGTATTTTCTCCTCACAAGGTCGAGAGGACCTTGCAAGTGTCTTTTAACGAGATTGCGCCCTTTCGGGTTTTCACAAAACTCGCCGGTAGCCCTATTGTTTTTACTCACGGAGCCCTTTCGGGTTTTCATCTGTGCCCATCTTGCTTATGGACATGCCGTTTTCTCTTTTTTTGTCAGCCCTGGGATACTGCAGTATGTAGTAGTTTACAGACGTTTCGGTCAGTAGCTAGTTTCAGGACATTGCGGTCCGTTGTTAGTTTAGGGATGTTTCGGTCCGTTGTTAGTTTAGGGACATTTCGGTCCGTTTGCCGGCTACTACTTATAGAGTTTGGGATTAGGAAGATAGCGAGCGGATATAGGCGTCGTCATCTATTATTGACCTAGGCCGTAACTCGTCAGGCGTAGTATTTTTTTAGGAATCGACCATTTATTGGCCTGAAAGGTCTTTCGCCATGCATGTCCATGAGTAGATAGGCTCCACCTTGGTAGACCTTGTCTATGATATATGGGCCTTCATAGTTCGGCTCAAATTTCCCCCGTTTGGCACGATTGGGGATCATAGGACTTTTGACCACTAGCACGAGTTCGCCTTGGCGGAATGTTCTCGGCCTAGTAAATCTCTCGTATGAGCGCATCATCTTTGCTTTATAAGCCTCCAGGTTTTGTGGCCCCATGAGCTGGGTTTCATCAAGGGCGTCGAGCTCCTCATGTCGAAGGTGAGCATTTTCTTCGTCGGTTAGCTCATAGTGAATCGCCACTCGTAAAGAGGGTAATTCTATCTCGAGGTTGAGTACCGCTTCCGTTCCCAATACCAATGTATACGGCGTTGTGTTTGTGGCCGTTTTGAACGTAATTCGATACGCCCAAAGAGCTTCATGCAGTCTCTCGTGCCAGTCCTTCTTATTTTTGGACACCGTCTTTTTCACGATCTTCGTCAAGATCTTGTTGAAAGCCTTAGCTAGAACGTTAACTGAGGGATTATAGACCGAAAAGTATCTCCAGTCTATATTATGCTGGTGTGCGAAGCGGCTGATCTTGTGGCTTCTGTAGGCTGGCCCGTTATCGGAGATAATCCGTCGCGGAGTGCCGAACCGATAAATGACGTGTGTCTTGAAGAAATGGAAGATATTCTCCGTCTTCACTTCTCTTAGCGGTATTGCTTCCGTCCACTTAGAGAAATAATCAGTTGTCGCCAATATGAATCGATGCCCTCTCGATGATGCCGGTTCGATGGGCCCGATTATATCAGTTTCCCATATTTCGAATGGCCAGCTAGCTACCGTTGGATGTAGCGGATTTTGACACTGGTGGATAAAGCCCCCGTGAATCTGAGAAGAGTGGTATTGCTTCGTGTATTCGAGGCAGTCTTGGATCATTGTGGGCCAATAGTAGCCCATCCTTTTGATCTTCAGCTTCATCTTTGGCCCGGCTTGATGAGGACTACAGAGTCTGTCATGAGTTTCTTGGATGACTCTCTTTGCCTCTTCAGGTCTCAGGCATCTTAGCCATACATAATCAAATGATCTCTTATACAGTGTATCATTGACGAAGGCGAAGGATAGAGCTCGTTTCATGAGCAAGCTCTTGAGGACACATCTTCAGTTTTATGACGGAATTTGAAGTAGTCTATAAAGAATTCTCTCCAATCCTCAGGCTTTTCCTGGTCTTTTATTTGTAGGACTGTTTCTTTGGTCGCTTCTTTCTCTTCAGACGACTCCGGAGACATTTCTGCCGGTGCAACAACCCGACGGCTTTGCACAACGATCCTCACATCATCGAGGTTTTCGTCAGCCAGTTCTTTAGCGAGTTTGGCTAACGCATCTGCCTTGCTATTTTCCACGCGCGGTATGCTTTCCAAGGCGTAGGAAAGGATCTGAGTCAGCAATTGTTGCACTTTCTCACCATACTTTACCAATTCCGGTTTGCACGTTTGATAGTCGCCATTGACTTGACTAACGACCAGCTGGGAATCTCCGTATATGAGGAGGTTTTCAATTCCCATGTCGACAGCGATCTCAAGACTTGCTATCAAAGCTTCAAATTCGGCTGCATTGTTCATCCTTGGCTCTGTTAAGGAAAAAGCAAAGCGCATTATCCCTCCTTATGGAGTCACGAAGATGAGGCATACCCCAGACTTGATTATGGGGGAGTTGTGCTTTTGCTTCTTCATAGAAGATACTCCATCGAAGTAGAGTTCCCATCGGGTATCACTCCCTCCTTTCTCCCCATCGATTGTGTCAAACGCGTGCTCGTTTGGCAATTCGCAGTTAAAGGGAGAATCGGCAGGTATTGAATGCTCAGCAAGGAAGTCGGCGATAGCCTGGCCTTTCACTACCTTGAGAGGTCGGTATGTCACCGAGAATTCCATTAAGAGTAGGGCCCATTTAGCCGGCCTTCCCGTTAGAATGGCTTTTGACATCAAATACTTAAGAGGATCCACCTTTGATATGAGATGGACCTCATATGCCAACGCATAGTGCCCGAGTTTAGTTATTACGAAGATCAACGCAAGGCAGTGTTTTTCAATGGGAGAGTAATTGTTTTCTGCTCCCAGAAGAACTCGACTCAAATAGTAAATGGCCCTATCCTTCCCTTGGTCGTTTTCTTATGCCCATAATGCGCCTAGGGAACCGTCAAGGGCGGTTGTATACAAATGAGAGGCTTTCCCTTGACCGGAGCTGTTAGCACCGGAGGATTCTGTAGATATTGCTTAATTTCGTCATGCACGCTTTGGCATTTGCGATCCCTAACGAATAGGGTTCCCTTCTTCATCAAGTGACTGTAGGGACGACATTTGCCGGAGAGGTTAGCTATGAACCGCCGGATATACGCGAGCTTTGCTTGGAGAAACCGCGGTTGTTTGAGAGTTCTTGCCGGGGGCATTTCCATGGTCGTCTTGATCTTTGATGGGTCTATCTCGATACCTCGATGTCGTACGATGAATCCTAGGAATTTGCCCGAAGAGACTCTGAACGCGCATTTCAGAGGGTTCATCTTCAAGTTGTATTTCTGAAGATGTTGGAACACTATTTTTAGATGCTCCCAATACTCTTCATGTGATTTGCTTTTCACCACAAGGTCGTCGATATAACATTCGACGACTTCATGTATGAGGTCATCGAAAATCTTCGTCGTGGCCCTCTGATAGGTAGCGCCGGCATTCTTCAGGCCGAAAGGCATCACTTTGTCCGAAAAGCGGTATGCTTCTGGTCTTCGGGATGCATCTTTATTTAATTGTACCCTGATGAGCCGTCTATGAAGGAGAAGACTTCATGAGTGGACGTGTTGTCTATCATCAGCTCGGTAACCGGTACGGGAAAATCATCTTTCGGGCAAGCTTTGTTGAGGTCCCGAAAGTCCACGCAGATACGCACTGTCCCATTTTTCTTCATCACTGAGACGATGTTGGCAGTCCAGTCAGGTTACTGAACCTCTTGGATGAAGCCGGAGTCGATTAGCTTTTTGACTTCGGCGTTGATGCTCATCTCAAGCTCGAGCCGCATTCTTCTCGGTGCTTGTTGATTGGTTTTACGTCCAGAGAAATTGCCAATTTATGGACGGCTATTTCTGGATCTAGCCTTGGCATCTCGGAATAGTTCCATGCGGAGCAATCTTTATACTGCATGAGCATGTCTTTAAGCATAGCCTCCTTTTCTTCAGACAACAGTTCACTGACGAACGTCGGCCGCGGGTCATTTGCCGTCCCCAAGTTGATCTTTCTGAGGTCGTCTGCAATAGTATGTATTCCATCTTCCAGCTCTTTTGGCTCCTGTGGAAATTCTGAGATCACATCGTTATCAACATTTTCGAAGCACAAGGGGAGGTCCGCCATATCCTCGTGTACCCCTTCTCCTGACAGCATTATCACGTGACATGTACGAGATTGCTTCCAAGATCGATGTTGATCCGGCACTACTCTCGCTATACACGTTGCTTTCGGTTCATGCTTCTGTGGCGGGGTTATCCTCCAACTGCTGGATAGAGCGAACCTGCCTTGTTGATATTGGTCATCGACCCAGTTCTTGAAGGTGAAGCAGTCTTCGAGAAGATGTCCTATTGCTCGGCGATAGGAGCAATAGTCTGGGTGAGAGACCTCGTCTGCTTGCTCGGGGTGCTTGAACTCCGGGAGCATAATCATCCGATGTTTCACGATGAGGTCGAATATCTTCCTTGTCTTATCTTGGGGAAAAGAATATGCTCGACCCATTTTCTTTATAAGAGACGGATCTCGACTGCTCGATTCTCGATCGCGTGGCTTCTTGGACCCGCTTTGCCGCTGTCGAACGTTTTTTCCGTTCTTTAACTTGTTTCTACCTCTGCGTCGGGTCTTTTGTATGACGGGTTGACGACGAGGATCATCGTCATTCATCGTAGCCTGCTGAAGGAGGCGCTGCGTCCTGACTTTCTCGTAGATGGCCATTTCGCGGCTATGATCATCCCGGACCTTTTGACCCGCTTCCTTTATTAGCTTGTCCATCTGTTCTTCGAACGACGGACTTGGCATTTTCACGGTGGGATCTCGTCTTGGTTCAGGGTTAGCGTCTTCTACTAGAGCATCTCCTTCTTCATCAAAATCATGTATGACGTAGCAGCCATGGAATCACTCCTGTTTCTTGGATTGAACATATCCAAGCCTGATCGTTTCCATTCTCCCGTTGGGAATTTTTTGCTGAGTTCCGGGGACGTTCCAGATCTTGTCATAGAACTTAGATTTTCGAGCAGTCTGTTTAAAGGGTACGCCTTGGCACCTCAACAGCTTTTTTAATCCTTCTGTGTAGTATCTGGACAGACGGATGGGCTGGAGCCTGTCAAGTGTAGAATCAGTGCCATGCCAGATTTCTTTCTCCTCTTTGGTTTCCGTGGATTGATAAAAGAGGATCGCATTTTCATCTCTTCGCCTGGGAGGGACGTAGAATGTCTGCAGTTCCTGCACACCATAGGTATCAAGTGCGTCGAGCTCTTTGTAATGCTCTTACGGAACCATGGCGATTTGCAAACTCTGATCATCACCAGCGAAGGCTTGTATTGATGGCCGAACAGAAAATACGGTATTGACCTCATCTTCCGAGTCGCTGCCGAAGACCGGAATAGGGGTGGACGGTCTCGGCTTGTTGCATTAGGGCGGTCTTGAATAAACTATTTCTTCTTCCTCCTCGGTATCACTCCCGAAGACCGGAATAGTAATGATAGCTCTGTTCTTCGGTTTGTGGCATTTTTCCGTGTCTTCGAATCTGGTAAGAAGTATTTTGCATCTTCGTACTTTCGGACTTCATTCACGGAGAATGGGTTCAACTCCCCTGTCACGGTATACTCGAGACCATCCTTGAAATACTTCATACACTGATGTTGTGTAGAAGGGATGATATTGTACTCGTGTAACCAAGACTTGCCGAGCAAGGCATGTAACATGTCTTAGCGTCAATGACATGAAATTTGATGTCCGTGACGAGCAGCCTAAAGCGTAACGTTAGTATCACAGACCCGGGCGTCCATGATGACCGGGAGTCAAACCCGGAGATGGTGATTTTATCACGAGCGAGGTGTTGAACGCTCATGCAGATTTTCTTCAACACTCTTACATTGAGGAGATTGACGGAGGACCCATTGTCAACCAGGATCTTGCCTATCATAATATCATGACAGTATCCGGAGACATAAAGGGGACGGTTATGCTCGTATGTCCCGAGGAGGCGCCGAAGGTGATATCGGCTGTGTGCACTTCTTCCAGCTCATCCTTCATCTTTTCTTCGGTGAGGAAAGCCTGGAACTGTTCGGGCTCTTGTAGTGCCTTGATCAGGGAATCTCTCGCCTCTTTAAATAGCAGAAGGACGTCGAGAATGCTTAGCTGCGAGGGTATCTTCCTCAGGTGTGCCAGAACATTGTAATCTACCTTGTTTTTCTTGGGCGGGTCCTTGGCTGCCATCTTTTCGACGACTCGATCATCGAGGGCGATATCCTCAGGGACCTTTTCTTTCCCCTTATCCTTTTTGTTCGATCCTTTGTTTGCGGGTCCGAGATTCTTTTCAGGTGACGTGCGATTGCGCAGCTGAATGTTCTCATAGCTCTTCGGTTCTTCCTCTTTTCCTGGGGTGGATTTTTTGAAGAGAGGGCCGAGAGTCATTTCTTCTTCAGAATCACTCCCGAAGGTAAGAACTTGCGATCCCCTGTTATCAACCATGTGACAGTTGCCGGCAGCTCTTCCTCGTTCGTCTGTCGCATTTTTCCGCTGTCGACAAGCATGCTTCATCCTCTTGAAGTGTTGCCTGTGAGCGACATACCCTTGCCACCAATTTTTAAAGGCGTTGCATTCTTCAGTAGGGTGCGCAATCCTTCGATGATATAAACGGTAATTAGGATGCACATCCTCTACATTAAGGTGTATCTCATCAGCAGCGTTTCTTTCGGAGGGTGGCAGCTTCATTCCCATCGATATGGCTTTAGGAAACCTTTTCCTTGTCCTGAACCTGCTTTTGCTGGCGGCCGAAGTGGTTTGACTTGGTGGGAGTGTTTCTACCCTTTCGTCCAGTCGCCGGCGTTTGGCTCTTTCGAATATGGCCATTTCGCGTTCTCGATCAGCTTTGCTTTTCAGAAGAGCTTTGTTCAAGAATGCGTCAATCATCTCGTTAAACGGTTCTAGGAGTTCAGACTCAGGATCTGCCCCCAGTTTCTCTGCATCCAGAGCTTCTTCACCGTTTATTAATGAGTGAGAGATCACGTGACAGCTTGCCACATAATCCTCAGGTTCATCCGACGAGTCTTCTCCTTCATCATTTCCATCCTTAAGGATGTGGTTGAGAAACTCTTGGAGTGTGACTGGGGTCCGCGCTTTCTGGTTATATTCTTCGAGCGCGTCAATATGTTTCTGCAGGTCCATGTGCTTGTCACCAAACTTCACGGGCTTTCTGATCTTCTTCTTCTTTTTTGAAGACTTTGACGGCTGGGTATGGGCGTTTTGACCATCCCTACCAATTTTTGGCGTCGGGCGTGGATTCAACATTCCCTTGATGACTTCGAGTTCCAGCAGACTTTTTCATTTGATCGCCGGGCATATTTGGAGATCCTTCATCATTCTTTTCGTTTTGGCTGAAAGAACGACCTCCCATGGAGCTTCTTCTACAAAAGAGCATGATGTCCCCGGTGTGTCTGCCTTTTTTAGAGCGTGCGGCTGGGACGGGTTTACTTTCCAATTCTCGGATAGTGTGAATTTGCCCTGTTGGTATTGGTTCTCAATCCACCCTTTGAAAACGAAGCAATCATCGATTGGATGGCCTATCGCTTGGTGATAGGGGCAATAATTGGGATTATTAGACTCACCAGATTGCAATGGGCGTTTTGGATCTGGTAGGTTGATGAGCCTGTTGCGCACCGCCAACTCGAACAGTCTTCTTGTTTTATCCCAGGGAAACGAATAAGGGCGCTTCAGTTTCTCATTGAAGAACCACCGTCTTTCATCTTGGCGATCAATTGGCTTTGGTCCACTGGGCTGCTGCTGAGTATTGGAGACGAAGGTCGCTTTCCCTTTCCCTTTCTCGTTCCGAGATTCCAACTTCGAAGAAGAGATTCTATGACCCATCTGATCCATTTAGGCCAATTTGTCAATCAAGGCCTAGAAAGTAGTTGGCTTGAAGAACATCATGAATTGTGAAATGGTTGCCTCAAGGTCGAGGGTCCCTACGAACATGCCTACTGCAAGCGCTTCTTCGATGCGCTGCTCGCACTTCGACCATAGATTCCGCCACCGTATTGCATATTGCACCCATTTTTCACCTGGCTTTACTCTGGCGTTAATTAACGCGGTGATCGGGGTGTGCTCGCTAGCGCTGGCGAACCTTTGTGTAAATAGTAATTCCATCTCCGTAAAAGTTTTGACAGAGTCATTAGGAAGCTCTGAGTACTATTCGAAAGCTGTCTCCGCTAAGCTGCCGACGAATTGGCGAAGCAGTAGCTTATCATCCCCTCCAGTGTTGCCGCAAAGAGCCCTGAACTGAGCGACGTGTTGATGGGGATTGCATGTCCCCTTGTACATATGGAATTTAGGAATTGTGTATCCTGGCGGGTACTTTATCTGATCGTACCATCCTGGATATGGTCGTCCAGTTCTGACGACTTGGCCAGTTGCTTCATTCGTTTGATGAGCTCGTATTTGCTGAGCTATATAATCATCGAGCATGGCTTTAGAGATGGTCTCCTCCTTGGCTGCTGATAGAGCCGGCAGAGGATTTGATGTCTCTCCTCTATCATCTTCAATTATTATTGAAGAATCTTCGGCTGGAGGGTCCGGCTGGATCATCAAGCCCACCATATCTTGGAATAAAATGGCCATTTGTTTTATATTGGCCGCTTGTTCCGCAGCCTCTTTGTCCTTCTTCTCAAGCATCCTCCGAAGGAATTCAGCATCTGTTTCCTGCTCATGACGCTGCTCCGATGATATCTCCGGGCTTGCTTTTGGTCCCGTAAGTGCAGCCATGGCTGTCAGCATTTCTTGGAGTTTTTGTTGTTATTGCTCCTGAGCCTTAGTCATTGATCACGTAAGTGGTTGATGACCTGTGGAGATACGGCTATCCTCTTTTTCGGATGCCATATAGACGGTATGCATCACCATGCCCCCAAACTTAGGGCGTTTAGGCTCAGTGCCCTTGACATTTGTCGCAGACACGAGAATCTTCTCCGACCTTCTCTTTTTGTGGGCTGTCGAAGTTGAAGGAGCCGTTGAGCGGGCACCCAAACAGATGACACCTTCTATGGCTTGACAGGGTAATCCCCTTCTCGCCGAACTTTCATCTTTTTCTGTCGATGAGGGTAGTCTTGATCAATCACCGAGTCTTGGACTTGACGCCAGACCTTGTAAATTTTAGAGGACAGCCGCTGAGGAGACTGCTCCGGCTTCGCCCTTGTGATCTTTTCAACAGGCGGAGGAGACTTTTTTAGCACGGCAGATAGCGAATTCATGCACACATTGTTAAGTAATTCAAAGCTGTTCCCAATTGGAACAGCAGTATCTACTTCCACCGTTGGAGCTGGCGGAGTCAGCCCAGAAGGAGATCTGCCCCCAGCCTTCCTTACTCGGCGCCAGTGACGACGGCTAGCATGGCGAGCAGCCGCGATTACCTCCATTGTTGGATCAGCTTTTCCATGCCTCCTGTTTTGAGGAGAGGCTGTTATTGGCGCTAGCCTGTCAAAGACAGACGCCGGCTGAGAGGGAATGGTCAACCTGTCGAAAGCCGACCTTCGGGTAGGGAGAGTAGCCTGGATGACCTCAACTGTAGCAGAAGTTAGAGTGTCTATCTCTGGTATTGCGAGCCTCTTTGCGAGCCCACTTGAGCTTTGACCCAACCTGTCGAAGACTGAGGCATTGGAGTTGGACGACCCGGTGAGAGGGGCCGTGGTGGTTGCAAGCCGATCAAAGACCGACTTTTTCGGAGCTTTTTGTGATGGTACAGGAGCGCTGAAGCTTGTTGGCGGGATCATGGTCCCGAAGAATAGCCCAGTGGTAGTTTGGGTCACTTGTTCTGCCGGTATTGTGAAAAGGAAGGCCGCTTGGGGCCTGTAGGTCACTTCTCCGGCGGGGATGGAGTGAGAGTTGTTGCAGTTGTTACAATTTATGCAGTTGAAAGCCATTGATCTTCTGTTTTCTGCACGGAGTAAGACACCCAATCTTAGTACCTCGAATCCAGGGGAAACCATAGCAAACCGCGATTCGTTCGCGAAACACGACACACGAAGTGTAGAGTGGAAAGAGGAAAAGGACCCACCGGGCGTGCCAGAATCTGTTCTCCGCCGAACACAGAGACGCGACCGCGTAGGTCTGTCTTGCCTGAATTTCGAGGGCAGATGCTATTTCGTGCTATCCGTCCACCTCTCCGAAGATGCCAAGTTGATTTATGACACCGTGTATCGAAGGTTTAGATGGATGCGACCGATGTAGCAGACATCATCAGGTTCCGCCTTGTTGAGGGGTTTTTGATTGTGGGGACGCTCTTCCCTGCAAGCGCAAGCCCCTGCAGTTAATTATGCTACCGCATCGCGGTAACCACTTTCTCCTTCTCCAGATAGTCACTTCGTATCGTGTGTGTTTGTTTTGTTTTTGGTTGTCCGTGGATTGTATACGGAAACTAATTTATGTTTTCGCCCGTAGGGCGTAGATTAGTCCAAATCCGTATTTTCGTAGATTTGGGTTTGGGTTGGGTTTAAGGATCGTTAGTCTCATTTGAGACTAAGATCAACTTAAATGTTTGTTAAGGATACGTTTGTCTAATTTTAGACTAAGATTAACTTAACGGGATCGTTTAGATCCAACAAAAGAGCATTTGAGCTCTATTGTTTTAGTTTAGAGACATTGCGGTCCATAATTAGTTTAAGAACATTACGGTCCAGTTTAAAGACGTCATAGTCTATAAAGTTTAGAGACATCATAGTCTATGGGTTTAAGGACCCCACAGTCCGAGGTTAAGGACATTATAGTCCTTGGGTTTAAGGATCCCATAGTCCAAGGTTAAGGACATCATAGTCCATGAGTTTAAGGACCCCACAGTCCATGGTAGTTTACAGACGTCATAGTCTGTAACGTTTAAGGACATCATAGTCCATGAGTTTAAGGACCCCACAGTCCATGGAATGTCTGGTTGTCGGGATCCGTCACCTCTCTGAAGACGTTGAAGGATTACAACGACAAATATCAGAGGAATGAAGAGATGTACCCTTGAACCAATTTTGGTTGGGAGATCTGTAGTCCATTTGGGACTAAGATCTGAAATTTATAAGCATATGGGCTCAATTAATCTGAATGAGGGGTTTATGGCCAACTTGGGCTCGGCCCACTCAGTTAAAATGTTAAACATTTGACAATGCTGAGCATTGATTTGGGTTCTGACAGCCTTTCTGTCTTTTATTGAATGCTGAGTATTTATCATAGCTCTAGGGCTTTATTTAAAGAATAGTTTATGTTCTATCAGCACACGCGTGAGGGACACGTGGCGCGCTTGGCACCAGCGCCAGTTAACGAGCGTAAAGCGCTTCTGTGATATAGAGCACACGTGAGGAGTATGTGGCGCGCTTGGCGCTGTGCGCCAGTTAACGAGCGCAAAGCACTTCTGTGATATAGCGCACACGTGAGGAGTACGTGGCGCGCTTGGCGCTGTGCGCCAGTTAATGAGCGCAAAGCGCTTTTGTGATATAGCACACACGTGAGGAGCACGTGGCGCGCTTGGCGATGTGCGCCAGTTAATGAGCGCAAAGCGCTTCTGTGATATAGCGCACACTTGAGAAACACATGGCGCGCTTGGCGCTAGCGCCAGTCTATGAGCGCAAAGCGCTATTTGTTCAGTGGCGCACACGTGAGGAGCACATGGTGCGCTTGGCGCTGTGCGCCAGTCCAAGAGCGCAAAAGCGCTTCTGATCAGTTTTATGATCTGAGAAATAAATTCCCGTTTATAAGAGATTTTGTCCTAAGATTTTAAGAACAAAGTTCTTATTTTATAGGAGATGTTTCAATCTCTTATTTTGGTGAAAGGATTTGCCTTTATGGATCTGTGATCCTAAGAGAATTGAATTATTCTCCCCCTCTTTTATAATGAGATGTTCATGATCTCTTTTTGTAAAAAGACCTTAGTCTTATAGATATATGATCTGTAAGAAGAATTATATTCTTTTTCTTTAATGAGATTTTTCTTATCTCTGTTTTTTTACCTTGAAGAAAAGTTCTTTCTCTACTGAGAGCTTGCTCTTCTTTCTGAGATTTCTCCAAGTTTATAGGGGGTTCTTCTATATTAGACTTGAAGTCTTGGGGCCTTTATATAGGGTAAGCTGATTTTTTGAATCGGTTAAGGAGATCTTTTCTCCAATTGATTTGGGGATTTCCCCATCGTTGGATCTTTGATCCAAGGGCTTCTGATTTACAGAAGGCAATCTTCTAGTTTCTAACAAGATTGGGAAATCTTTCCCCACACAGAATTTATTCTATATTTTGGTGATTTTTAATCACCATTAGATCATAGATCCAACGGTGCTCTGATTTACAGAGCACAATCTTTTGTTTGGAAAGATTTTGAGGAATCTTTCTTTAACAGAATTTCATTCTGGTCAATTGATGATTTATCATCTTTATTGGATCTTTGATCTGACGGTGGGGAACATTTAGTTCCAGCGCCAGCGCACTCGTGCTTTGCACGTGAGCGCTGCTTCAGAGCGCTGGTGCTCTTTGCGCTAGCGCACTCATGCTTTGCACATGTGCACTGCTTCAGAGTGCTGGCGCTCTTATGAAGCGCTGCTCATTTCAAATTTTGAAAACTTGAACAGGGCTTTGCTCTGATTGGGGGAAACAAGCCTGTGGGACCGATTCGGCCTTCGAGTCATCCTTTCGGGATGGGGCTGCCCTGCATCTATAAGAAGTATTAAGACAAGCAATATTAAAACAATGTGGTATTAAGAAATCAAGGATTAATGAAAATTGAAGTGTGATATATACCTCCGGCGACAGTACCATGAGCCTGGGCCCGGGCAGCCGTACGAACGGGATGATAGTTCCTCCGGTAAGGAACAGCCGATGACCCGGACGTGAACGCATCCCCTCCAACTAGAAAATAAATATTGACGATAAAATTAAATGAATTTTATGTTTATTCTTAGAGGATATGTAAAATGAATAAATATTTTATATTTATTCATACTAACCTGCAAACTGAGCAGAGGATACGGAAGTGGCGGCAGTAGCCTTTGCGCCAGATGTGGACGCACCATCTATAATTAGACAATTAAAAATAGATTATATAAGTAATTGCAAAAAGAATGTGCATATCAATAATATAACATTCTAAATCAATATGCATGCAATATATGATATATAAACATACCCGCGGGTGCGGTGGTGGCCTCTGCCCGAGATGTGGAGGCACCACCTACAGCTAAACAATCATAATATGATTATCTAAGTAAGAGCAAAAAGAATGTGTGTATATTATGATATAAAATTCTAAATCAATATGCAAAAAATGATTATCTAAGTTAGAGCAAAATGAATGTGTGTATATTTATGATATAATATTCTAAATCAATATGCATGCACTCACTACTACAAAAAAGGGTTGCCCCTACGGCTTTCTCCGTAGGGGCAAAGCACTGCCTCTACGGATATACGCGTAGGGGCTCGAAAATACACCGTAGGTGCAATGGCCGCAGGTGCAAGTCTTCGCCCTGAACATGTCCCCACGGATATATAATTGCCCCTACAATTTAATCTGTAGGTACTCATATCCCTATGGTGTATTCCGTAGGGAAAAAATATTTATTTAATTTAGTGGTTTATAAAATAAAATACTTGCCCCTCCGGTGTTATCCGTAGGGGCAACTTCCTGCCCCTACGGAGTTAGCCGTAGGTCCATAAATAAGGCTCTACGGATATAGTCGTAGGGGCAAGTGTAACGCCTGTTACTGAGTCCATAGGGGCAAAATGTCAGGTTTCTTGATATTTTGTTCCTATGGATAAATATGTAGGGGCAAAATATAAACCTACGGATTACTCCGTAGGGGCAATATATAGACCTATGGATTAATCCGTAGGGACAAAATATCAGGTTTTTTTAATAAAAAGGGGCTTCCTATTTTTTCCAGCCCTATGCACAATAATATATACATCATATAACCAAATACCACAGTATTCATAATCAACATCTCACACATATCATATAAAAGAAATCAACAAACAGAATACGATATCAATCTAAATAATCGTGAACACGCAAACACCACCAATATCGTCCAAAATAAATACAATATGTATCATATAAGTACATACATGCTTAAAATATAAAAAAAAGCTATCCTAGCTCGTTCCAGCTCTTCCACCTCTGATAATCGCCGTAATCTGGCGCATCTGCTCCTCAGTGCAGCCCTGAGTCACCAAAAACTAGACCATGAAGGAGCGGAATGTGCGGGAGTTTGAGCAGGCTGTGGAGCTGCAGGAG
Organism: Agapanthus africanus; assembly: GCA_030015575.1. NCBI lineage: Eukaryota > Viridiplantae > Streptophyta > Magnoliopsida > Asparagales > Amaryllidaceae > Agapanthus > Agapanthus africanus. Next base: position 939,530,088 of record CM057338.1, on the reverse strand, counting down.
TAGTCTGCGCAACCGCAACAGAAGTAGTGGCTTGCGGAGCCACAGTCGTAGGAGATGCATGTGGAGCCACAGCCGAAGTACCATGTCGCATCTGTTCAATTTTGTGTGTAATAAACGAGTAAGAACTGTGTATTAGTCAAATTAGTTTCATTATCAGGTTATTGCGAAACCCCAATCTAAGATTAATCAAAGTTAAGTCAACAGCCAAAAAAGCTCAGGCTACTAATATTGGATATGTTACTATCTGTAATACGATATAATATTTTACTATTAAGTAGTATACATACCATCATCTCCTTCAACTCTTGGACGGTGGTCTTCAAGGTGGCAACATCTTGCTCTAGATGTCGCTCACGGGGGGTAGGGGAAGTAACCGCCGGAGTAGAGTCCAACCTCATATGGGCTCTGCTAGGACCCAGTCCCCGGCCTCTCTCCCAAACTCCGTGGTGCCCTTCGTGTGCAGTGTCTAAGACTGGGGTCAGCAGCATCAGATCGTTCTGTCCAGTAAAATCGATCCCCAATGCCTCCGCTTGCTCCACCACCCGCTCCTACATCCACATTAGCCAGTAAAATATAAGTATATCATTTAAATTTGAACTTTTCAAAACAAAAATTTCAAACCTATTAGAATAAATATTAACACTTACGCAATACTCCTGGGTAGCGGTTTCAGAGAATCGAAGCTCACCCGTTGCGGGATCTGTTGAGGTGCAAGATACGCGGTCAGCACGCTCGGTGTACCACCCTGCGCCAGGGTCTGAGCTCTCTACAATTCACAAAAAAATTACATATATTATAAAATAACTCTTAATATTACATTATATCACAGTAGATCTATTGTAATTTACTGATGCCTTCATGGCACGAGTAATATTTCTCGAGCCACCTGTATAAGTGCGGTGGCCCCTCTTCGCCGACTTCCTATTCTCTTTATTTTGATCGGCTTGTTTCTGCACAACACATTCAGATTTAGTTTTCTAATTAAGCAAAAAAAAAAAAAAATTATATACTAAACAATGAATTATATTTAAAATACAAACCTGTTTGCGCTGAGAGTCAAAATATTGGCACAAGAGAGGTCATGTATCTACGTCGATTCTCACAAAGGCCGGAGCATATAGGAGAGCTGCTCTCTACCTCGGGGGTCGCTATCTACGGGGAATAGCAGTCGATCTTCAGCTCGTTGCTATTGTATCGGACTTTTGATTGCATGTTCTTCATCAGGCCATGGTACAGAGTGTGAAGATCGAGCACTCTCTCAGGGTGATCAGGGTTGAGTACAGGCTAAAAGTCATAATCCAACTGCAAATACAAAAAAACAATATTATTAAATTGCAAGTGTTAAATAATAATAAATATATTGGGTAAGTCAAATGAAAATATATATTAATACCCGAGTCTGATCCCAGAAGAGGGCAAATGAGCGCCGGTGCTAGTCGCCCCACTCAACGTGAAGTGGATACTTCTTCACGAGGCGGCTCTCATTCCCCATATACCGGCCGAACCTCTCGGCATAATCGCCGGTATAGCGATAATCAGGGGTAAAGAAGAGGGGGAATGCTGCCTCCCCCTAGCTTTGTCGGGCCTCAGCCTGTGGGACTGATTCGGACCTCGAGTCCCTCTCTCGGGATGGGGATGCCCTGCATCTACAAGAAATATCAAGACAATCAATATTAAGACAAAGTGGTATTAAGAAATAAAGGTTTAACAAAAATTGAAGTGTGATATATACCTCCGGCGATAGGAGTACGAGCATGGGCCCGGTCAGCAGCACGAGCGGGACGATAGCTCCTCCGCCGAGGAACGGCCGGTGACCCGGGCGTAGATGCATCTCCAATTAGAAAATAAACAACGATAAAATTACATGAAGTTCATGTTTATTCTTAAAGGATATGTAAAATGAATAACTATTTTATATTTATTCATACAAACCTGCAGACTGAGCAGAGGGTATGGAAGTGACGGGAGTGGCCCCTGCACCAGATATGGATGCACCACCTATAATTAGACAATCAAATATTGACTATATAAGTAATTGCAAAAAGAATGTGTATGTCAATAATATAACATTCTAAATCAACATGTATACACTATAGCATATATAAATATACCCGCAGGTGCGGTGGTGAGCTCTACCCGAGATGTACGTGCGTAAGAGCAAAAAGAATGTATGTATATTTATGATATATCATTCTAAATCAATATACATGCACTATATGATATATAAACATATCTGGAGGTGTAGTAGTGGTCTCTGTCCCTGATGTGGACGCACCACCAACAGCTAGACAATCAAACATTGATTATATAAGTAATTTTGACATAAATATACATGTATATCTATAATATTACATTCAAAATGAATATGCATGCAATATACCTGGAGGTGTGGCAAAGTCCACACGGAAGGAGGCGTCCGAAGGGGTCTCCGATCGGGGTGCGAGACCGGCCCTCTGAAGCTACCTACGCAGCTCTTCGGGCGGCAGAACTGCTCTGCCTCTGCCGATGCCGCGGCTGGAGCTCCTGCCGCCCCTCGCTGCTCCCGTCATCGTCATCAAATCTAGATAAAACGGTTCGTGGACGCATTAGACAATCATTACATATGCATGCTATATATGTATAGATTATAAAAGGTAAAGTAATAATATAACACTACTGATAACCCTTTTCGTTTCATGGATGCATTAGACATATCTACTTGGATTTCATCATCGATATCATTTCAAACCCACGTAACTTCATGATCAGTCGAAGACAACCCGTCTTTTGAAACAGACGGTTGGAGCACTCTAAGTCTTCTCTCTTCTTCATCCTCGTCGTTGTTCTTAAATTCTGGGACATCGTAAACATCCTTGGGTTTCCAACAGCATACGACACTCCATCCCGGATGCTTCAAACACTGTGAGTAGTATACTTGGAACGCTTGGTTCGGAAAGATAATCGGATCGTCCTGACCGTAAAATCGAAGTGTGTTCACACCGGTCAATCCATATTCATCTTACCAAGTCGTGAGATTGTTTCTCCACTTATCGATATCAGTTCATGTATCGTACCAAGTACACTGAAATATATAAAACGGTTCTGATCGTCCGGGATATTGGATGATGTTTACCACTGAAAACAGAGACGAAACCGCATAGGCCGTCTTGCCTGAATTTGGGGGCAGATGCTATTTGGTTTTATCTATCCACCTCTCCGAAGATGCCAAGTTGATTTATGGCACCGTGCATCGGAGGTTTGGACAGATACGACCGTTATAGCAGACTTCGTCAGATACCCTTTCGTTGGTGAGGGGTTTTTGATTGTGGGGACGCTCCTTCTCCAGATGTTCACTTCGTGTCATGTGTGTTTGTTTTGTTTTTTGGTTGCTCGTGGATTGTATACAGAGACTAATTTATGTTGTCGCCCGTAGGACGGGGATTAGTCCAAATCCATATTTTCTTAGATTTGGGTTTGGTTGATTTAAGGCTCATTAACCTCGTTTGAGATTAAGATCAATTTAAATATCTGTTAAGGACACGTTAGTCTAATTATATACTAAGATCTAGTCAACTGGATTTTTGGGATCATTTTTGATCCAATGAAAGAGCATTTGGGCTCTATCGTTTTAGTTTAGGGACATTACGGTCCATTGGGTTTAAGGACATCATAGTCCGTGGAGTTTAAGATCATCATAGTCCATAGAGTTTAAAGACATCATAGTCTATAGAGTTTAGTTTAGGGACGTTGCGGTCCAAAGGGTTTAGTTTAAAGACTTTACGGTCATGGAATTTAGTTTAAGGACATTACGGTCCATAGAATTTAGTTTTTTAGGGACATTGCGGTCTGCAATTTAGTTTTTAGGGACGTTGCGGTCCACAATTTAGTTTTAAGGACGTTGCGGTCCGGTGGGATTATGGTTTGTTGGTTTGGGGGTATACCAAGGGTTATTGGTTATTGGGACCCTCCACCACTCTAAAGACGTTGAAGAATTATAACGACATGTATCAGAGGTATGGAGAGATGTACCCTTGAACCAATGGGTATTCATCAAAAAATCGGTGGTCTTATTTGGGACTAAGACCAGTTTGGAAAAATAAAGAGCATATGGGCTCGGTTGATTTGGGGTTTGGCCAACCTTGGGCTCAGCCCACTTGATTACTTATTTGGACTTAATCCCTTTTGTTCAACAATGCTGAGCATTGACATGGGTTTTGATGCCCACCCTCCTTTCTTTGTTTTGTATTGAGTGTTGAACACTCTTTATGGTGCTGGGCTCTATTTACAGAGCACTCTTTATTTCATCAGCGTCTACATGAAGGGCACGTGGAGTGCTTGGCGCTGAGCGCTAAACTTGGAGCGCTTGACGCAGAGCGCCAAACTTGGAGTGCTAAGTGCTTCTTATAAAATAGCGCCCACATGAGGAGTACGTGGAGCGCTTGGCGCTGAGTGCCAGACCTGGAAAACTAAGCGCTTCTTATAAAATAGCGTTCACGTGGGGAGCAGGTGGAGCGCTTGGCGGTAAGCTCCAGACTTGGAAAGCTAAGCGCTTTTTATTGAATAGCGCCCATGTGAGGTGAACGTGAGGCGCTTGGCACTGAGCGCCAACCACTGAGTGCTAAGCACTCTTTATTTTGCAGCGCTTGGCACTAGGTTTTTTCTTTCATTCTGTGTTATGTTCAGCAAAGTTCAATTCTTTGTTCTCCCTTGGATCTTCGATCCCTAAGAACAAATTCATCGCCGTAAGAATTAAATTCTCATTTGGGGGAGACTTGTCTCATGGATCTCAGATCCGAGGAAAGAACTATGTTCTTTTTATGAGGGTTAAACCCTTGAGATGCTCTGATCTCTATTTTTATTTACCTTGAAGGAAATTCTTCTTCTTAAAGCTTGCTCTTCTCTTTGAGATCGTAGTTTATGGGGGGTTCTTCTGTACAAGACTTGAAGTCTTGGGTCCTTTATATAGGGGAGGCTGATTTATTGATTCAGTTAAGGAAATCTCTCATTGAGAGATTTCTTAATTGATGTGGGGAATTTATCCACCGTCGGATCTTTGATCCAAAGACTGTTGTTCTACATAAGACATTTTTCTTGTTTTTAACAAGATTGGGGAAATACTTTCCCATACAGAACTTATTCTGTATCTTGGTGATTTTTTAATCACCATTGGATTTTTGATCCAACGGTACTCTGATTTATAGAGCACAATTTTTCTTGTTTAGAAAATTTTGAGGAGTATTTCCTCAATCAGAATTTAATTCTGTATTTTGGTGATTTTTAATCACCCTTGGATCTTTGATCCAAGGGTAGAGAACTTTTAGTTCTGGCGCTGGCACCCTCATGCTTTGCATGTGAGGCGCTGCCTCAGAGCTTTTAACTCTTGGCGCTGCCTCGAGTTTTTTAACTCTGGGCGCTAGCACTCTCGTGCTTTACACGTGAGGCGCTGCCTCAGTTCAAATTTTGAACAGACCCTAGCTCTCTTATTGGGGGGAAACAAATGCCCCCCCACTGTTGCGCTCATGTGGGTTACACGTGAGTGCAGCAGTGGCAGCTTTTCCACCGTTGGATCTTCTTATAATTCGAATCGTCTTCCGGTACCTATAAGTAGGGCCTTTGGCCCTTGAGATGACTGCTGTTCATCTTCTTGCTTTTCTTGTTCCTGAGAATTTAATTCTCCCTTCGGAGCTAAGCTCTCTGCTTTAAGAAACTCTTTTAGAGTCAGAACCTTGTCAAAAATTTTGGTAAAGATCAAATCTTTGAAGGAATCATTTCATGTTCTAGGGTTTTACCCATTAACAGGGCTTTGCTCTTCTCAGATCTTAGATCTTCAAGATGTTTTTTAGGATTTCTTGACAGAGCTTTGCTCTTCTTAAATCATAGATGTAAAGAGATCTTTCTTAGGGTTTCTTAACCCATTAATGAAGAACTCTTAGAGTTTCTAAGATTTGTATTTCAGATCTTTAAAGATCTTGCGGTTTTACCTATGTAAAAAGCTTTGCTTTTTTGGGTTCTGATGGCTTGTTACATCGTTTTCGCAGAGCATAGCTCTTTTGAATTTTTGGGGAATTTTATTCCCCTCATAATGACAAATGTGATTTCTGTTGCAAAGCACTGCTCTCGAGAGAGTTCAACTCCTTCGCCCAATGATTCTCTCATTAAATGAGAATCCGCTTAGGATTTCCTCTTTAATGAGTGATTATATCATCAATGATGAACCGTTACTTTGATTTTGTGGGTCCCCTTTTGGTCCCTTTCCACTGCATTGCAGTGTGGTACAATTTAAAGTACCAAGTGTCAGAATTTGGACTGTAGCATTGACAGCTAACCCTCATTCCTTTTCGCGCAGGTATTATATCTTTCGACACTTCTTTCCCGTTTGCTCGCCCCGAGAGTGCATATGCCGACGCGCCTGTGGATAGGGAAGTCTTTACGCTCATTAAAGATCACGACCCGGAACAGAAATCTCTTTATCTATGGGGGTTGTGGTAAAATCAAATTATCCAAGGTCAGTGTAGTTTCTCTTGTGCAGTACCCTCAGAGCCCATTTCGGCAATTCACTATGTCGACCCGCCTCCGGTGAATTACGCCATAGAGGAGGTCAACTGGACCTCAGAAGGTTTCCTTCAGCCTTCTATGGCCTCAGTACCTGTACAGCCGCTGATGGCTTTGGATATTTTAAGGCAGTGCATATGTCAAGGCGAATCGCGCCCTTGGGGACAAACATATATGATTGGCTTGACTCCTCGCCACCCAACCAGATATCTGCAGTGGGCTCGATATATCCTGTCGGCCAAGAAGTCACTGCTATTGAAGCTCGGGTTGTACCCCGCAATTTATGCGTCGCTTTTCTAGTATCCCACGCCCCCTGTGTGGTGGGTAAAAGCTTTCTTGGAACAATGGAACATCCCGACTCACACCTTTTTTCTATCGGACCGGGAAGTTTCAATCTCCTTGGAGGAATTTGCGGAGATCTCCCGCTTACCCGTCAAGGGAAAACATTACGAGGAGCTACTTCCTCCTGATGAGTACATCTTTGCCACCAAATCAGTGGTGATGGGCCTTACCCCAGAGAATGCCATTCAACATCGATTCCCGAGTCTGATCAAGGTGTTGAACATCTACGAAAGTCTATTTCTAGAGTCTGGAGGATATGGAGTCAGCTTCACATACTTCATCGCTCGCTTTCTTCGTCCGGAAGTCTTATCAAAACAAGCTGCGAAATTCGCCAAGCTTGATGACCTGTTTGGTTTTGGTTCGGATAACCAACCGATGGCGGAAGCAGATTTAAAAAGCTTCTTCATTCCGGATACCCCGGTCGTTCCTTTCACAGAGCTTGCTGCTTCAGACATCGATGGAGAGACGTTCCTCTTGGGGTTTATTGGTTTGTGGTTGAACTGGTTCATGCTTCCGATGCACCGTCGCTATATGAGGTCGTCAGCCTTTTACCCAGCCCACCGTATGGTTACAAGGACGTGCGTGGCCACTAAGATTGCGGGACTGGCCCATCTATACAACGGCTTGAGCTTAGCAGCGGATACTACTCAACCTGGAGTAAATCCTGTGCATCTTCCGCTGCATTATTTTACATCTTGGGTCGAAATGCATGTGCTTGGTGCTTTCGGAGTCCATAAACGACCCCGCTTCTATAACAGTTATAACTTTCCCCAGGTCATGTCTCTGGTGGACGCTTCCCCCTTAGAGCCGTTGCAGTGAGAAGCTCGACACCTGGTCCTTCGCCAGCGTATTGTCGGGGATAGTATGACTTTTTTTGACAGAGCCTTAACTATCGGTAAGGAATCTACCAAGGCAGTGCAACCCCTGTGCGATACTTTCAAAGATGGGGCTCCTACGTTGAAAGCTCGGGAGATCCTGCATTTATATTCGATCAGGCCAGGATTTCTAGTGTTCAAGCAAGGCTCCTCGGCATTGTTCATGAGGTATAACCTGTACCGTTTTGCTCAACAGTCGGGTTATCATCAGGGTGTCCCGCTCGGGGCTTTCTTAGCTGAGCCGGTTGATACGGAAAAGGGTATCCGCGGCGCGCTGCACCATTTTATGCGGCTGAACACGGGGTCTAGCTTTCTCATCAGCGAGCCAAGCTATGTGCCGAAAGCTTCGAACGCCTACGCGGCGTGGTATCAACATGCGACAAGTGCTGTTGTCAGGGAAGAGAGACGGCTACTGCTTGATCGCAAGGGTGCGGTCCCTGCCGGTAATCCAACTGTCCCCTTAAAGCGATGGACCTCTGTTGGTCCTTCCTTAAGAGAAGCTGCCGTGGTTGAGGTCCCGTGCGCCTTCCTTGAGAAGCCTCTACTCCGTGTTCCTGTGGAAACGGTGGCTGCAGCATCCCCGGAGTCCGGTGTGGGTATGGAGATCGGGACTCGTCGCCCAAAATTGCCCGCCAAGCGCAAGATCCTGCCATCGGCCGCTGGCACTCGCTCGCATAAAAAGAAGAAGTGCTTGTTCATACCATAATATTGCATTATTATATTCCCCATTCTTATGCATTTTACAAATAAACAGGTGCTTTTGACCCATGTCTGCTACTTAGTTACAGGTTACAGGTTTTTGGATCTAAAACAGTGAAAAAGATAAAAGATGATGCAAAAGTGAGACTTTGACCAATAAACAGAAGACTCTTGATCAAGCCTACATAAAGACCAGTTCACAAAGCAAGGTTCAAGACGTCGACACAAATCGAACGGTTAGAAGTCCACTACAATGTTCACTGGAAAATCTGGAAGAAAAATAGAAGCTAATTTGAGAAAATACCTGCAGAAGAAGAGAGTAAAATCAAGCAGAGCCACTACAAGGAATATCAGATCACAAGTCTCTTGTTTGGCCGCGGAACTGCGGCCAAACCCTGGCTGCGGCCGCGGTTCCGCGGCGGGGTTAGGCGTTTAAAGAATAAAAATTTTACCAAAATAAAGTGCGGCTCTGACTAGTCAATCTAGGGGTATTCTTGTAAATGCAGACGTGCGAATCAATTATAACCTAAGGTTTCCTATCCTCTATAAATAGGAACTCTAAAGCTTGTATTAGGTTATGCCTCCCTCATGCCTCTTTTTATGAATAAAATTTAGAAATCTTTTGAAGAGCATCGATGCCTCTTTTCATATCATCTATTCAGATCTGACAACCCTGTGTAAATGTTTGGAGAGAGCCATCTGTAAAATAAGTAGATTTATTTAATTGCCCTAGTTTAGATTTCAATTCTTGCCCTAGGTAATTTTTCATTCTCTGCCCTAGATTAAATTTAATTCCTTTCCCGAGTTAGATAGTTAGATCTTTAATTCAATTGCCCTAGATTAATTTAGTTTTTTTAGATATAATTAATCCATTCACACCGTTTGGAATTAACTCGTAAGAGCGATTAGGAAATTCACAACATCCCTGTGGACCGACCCGTACTCACCGTCTAGCTACATGCGACGCCGTTCTTGATTGCGGTAATAGATAGTTTTTGAGATCAATCAAATGGCGCCATTGCCGGGGATGGCGTGTTATTTTCTTTTTGCAATTTCGGGTTAATCTAAAATTAAAAAAAATCAGAAAAATCTGAAAAATCAACAAAATATAAAAATATATCATCTGCTATTTTTGGAAAGGGTACTTTTGTTTGAATTTTGCAGGACCTACACACAAATTCGGATCTGGAAATCTACAGAAATCAAAACAGAAAACAAACGATCCTAACAACAGAAAATTGCAACAACAGAGGAGTACAATTTTTTTTGGGAACAGCGACTCTTCTATCACCGCGGATACGCGGCATTAAGGCGTTTTCACTGCGGAAGGGCGGCGGGAATGTGACATCATCTTCCACAATTTTTTTTTGGGGAACCGAGCCTCTGAAATAACCGCGGAAACGCGGTCTAAAGGGCCAGAGTGCGGCGGAAATGCGGCGGGCCTGTTGCCTCTTCGTGTGAAATTTGCTCTGTAAGTTTCCCTCTTTCTCCTCTGCAAGAAATCTCCATATATCTTCTGAAAAATTCCTACAGAATTTGGTGCGCTTTAAAAATCTTCCCCTTCTGAATAACAATCTTGTGCAGGATTTTTTGCGCCTCGCTTAACATAGAAATTGATTGCAAGTTATCTTTTTTTTTCTGTTTTGCATATCTTTTATCAAAAAAATCTTTTTGGCAGAAATTTCCAAATAAAGAGCAAACGGAAAAAGAAATTTTTTTTAACGACTTGCAACTTTTGCCGCTAAGAAATCCTTGCACCACCTACCTTCTTTCTCTTCTCTTTCTTCTATCATGGGTACCCCACATCATAAATCACTTTCCGAACTTTGGTATCCCGAGCCTAACTTTGCTTCGTATGTCAATTGTTTCGGTCGATTTAAGGAAGATCCCTCCGTGCCCAGAATTTCTTTGAAAGATCAAATAGAAGCGTCTAGGAGAAACAGTTCGACGTCGCAAACCACTTTGTGTCAACCATGTCAACCTTCATCACCTTCGTACGTTGATACCACTTTTTCGAGTCCTGTTGTAACTCCTAAGCCGATGTCTATTGCTGAGCACATTGCACAATCTTGTAGCCGATCTTTCACTCCTCTCCACGCATCCAGTTCTAAGGATCAACAAGTCCATTCACCTTTTTATCCACATATTGATCCTATTCCTATCCAACCATCCAATTCTTATCAGTCCTACCCGACTTTCCCACCTTCACTAGACATTGCTTCTACACAGCCATTTGGGAGTTTCACGTATCCAAACAGTTTTGAATCTTTTACCAAAACCTCCTCACCACCCATGTCTAGTTTGGAACAGTCGTTGGCAGCTTATATTTCAGCAACAAACAAAATGGTTAGGAGTGTGGATGCGTCCATTACCGCCCTTCTGCAACCTAGTGATCCGGCAGCTAGTTTCCAACTAGCTTCAAAATTTTCAATGTATGAGGAGGCGGTTGGACATAGTGCGAATTTGAGAGGATTTACAAATCAAACCTACCCATACCCAATTGAAGCCCACAACTCCGGTTTTCTATCGATTGTCCCAAATGATTCACAAGTTGAAAATAAAACATCTAACGAGTTGTGTGATTTTGTAGTGCTTGATTTGCCAGATTGTGAAGAACCCCTTTCGAGTGAAACCACACTTAATCCTTTCGATCCTTACACCTCCAATCTAGAACCTAAATTGATAAATATCCATGCTTTTGATGAGGTGTCAGAAAAAATTGATTTTCTCTTGATTGAGGATATAGACGCCGGGAATATTTTGGATGATGAACCAGTAGATTTGATTGAAATTTTATGTCCAATTCATCATCCCGAGTCATTAAATGTTTCTCCCGAACTTCATATGCGTCTTGATTTTGATGATATTGGCATGGATAAGCAAAATTTTGAGGAAAATATTGAGGAGAATTATAAGGATAGTATTGAGGAGAGTATTGAGGTTGAACCATTTTTGTTTGATGTGTCGGATTTTCCAATTCATCCTCTTGAACCTTTAACTGAATCACCCTCCCTCCTTTCCATCGTTCCGACCACGCTTGAAGACTGTGAGCTTGAAAAATTTCTCTTTGAATGTGACACAGTTCTCACAGCCGATAACACTTACGAGTGTTTCACTTTTGGGACGATGTTGATAACTCACCGCCCGAGTTTGAGTCCTTTGAATTTTCAGGTGAGTTAGTTGAACCATCAGACTCGGTTGCTTACAGTCATTTCGAACCATTGATGGAATTTTTCAAGTTCGAGACAGTTTACTATGGTGAGAATGAGACTATCCCTAATTCACTTCCTTTCGTCCTTCCTATCGTCCCGACCGTACAAGAGACTGTTACGCTTTCATCTCCAATACAAAGTTCGGCGTACCCATGCTTTCTTGCGAATCTTGAGAGATTTGACCCCATTTCATGACGAGTTGATAGATCAGCACAATCACTTTTAACACTTCGGTCATCCCAAATTGCGCTAATTTATTCACTCGATTTACTCGCTCAAGTTCGTACTACACTTCTTTCTCTCTTCCGCCATTCTTCTCCTTCACCGAGACCGTATACCGTTTCTATCTCCACACGGTCTTGTGTGCTTCTCATTTCTTTTCTTTCCACCCCATTCTTTCACCAACCATACCATTACCACGATAAGATCTTTGAATGGTTGGTGCTAACCTTTGGCTTATATAAGGCCTTGCTTAGTTTAGGGAGGACCTTATTGTATATATGTATATATCTTTTTTGTTTTCTTTTCTAATAAAAAAATTCAAAAAAAAATAATAAAAATAAAAAAAATTTGTAAATAAATAAACAGGGGAGTGCCGACATTTTGACCCTCTTGGTGTGGCATGACAGTGAGGACACTGTCAAGTTTAAGTTTGGGGGTATGCTCGGTAAGCCTTCTTCCTTCGCATTCATATGTAATTTTTTGCATTTACATACTTATTTTAAAATCCATAAAATATTAAAAAATTTCAAAAAATTATAAAAATTAATGTATTCAATTTTGGCCTTATTTGACTTGAGTTTGACAAATAGGTTAACTGGCTAGGAACAACTAGATCTTAGATTTAGTAAATTAAAAACCCTAAAAATAGCCTTCCTTAAGATTTAACTGTAGAAATTATATGTCTTTGTAGCTTATTTAGAAATAGGCAAATTCTGAGTCCACTTCTTGGGCTAAGTCAAAGCAAAGGAAAAGTATTGATGTTTTTATTAAAGTATAAGTATGAAAAATAATTCCTATCTTAAGTCTAGATTCTGAAAATGTATACCCTACAATTTGCACAATCACGCACCTTGAAACTTGGAATAGTAGAAGAGACCTTGAAATGCTCTTGTCTAAAGTCTTTAGTACGATGAAAAATGAAAAAAAAATACAAGTGTGAATAAAGAAAAAAATGAACACTGGTTTTTGTGATTACTTAAGGCTAAAAAAAATAGAAAAAATATTTAGCGAGGGTGCTTCATCACTTAGTGCCTTAGACCAACTGGTTTGGGAGTCACTGCTAAAGCCTTGGGTGTTGCAAGACTAGGAATTACGCTTTAATGTACATGCACATCTTATAATTGGTTGTTGGTACCTCAAGAAGTATCAACGGTCGCATGAAGGATGTGTAAGCAAAATTCATTTAAATTCACCTATTAAGAAGTGCTTTGGACAACGGATAAGAGTATAATTGCTTGATTTGAATTTCCAAGTGTATGGGGTGATATATACACACACACGTAGGGATATGTGATTGGAATTTAGATAAGAGAGAGGAATGAAGAATAGAACTTGTATCTTTAGTAAAGTTGATAAAAATTCCTAAGTTGAGATGGAACCCTAGAAGAAAAACTTAAGAGATGCCGAAAGCTAAGTAAGTCTACAGAACATATATAATCTTAAGTTAAATGATAAGGAAGCGTGAAGAATATGGGTGGATAATTTACGAGTCGACGATAATAGAATTTCTTGTTAGAAAACCTAATTGGAGAACAAAAGTCGAAAAAGCCAAATTGATAGGATTTTGTGGGTAGTATCCGCTGAAAACCCTCAGGAGACAACACTCCTCCTACTAGGGACACCTAGAGGTTTAACGGCTTGTTGCACGTGCTCAGTGCAATCGCGTTTCCCTGCGAAAGTTAGGTTAGGATTTTGTCGAGAATAAAACTAGGTTTGCTCGAGGACGAGTAAAAGATAAGTTTGGGGGTATTTGTACATACCATAATATTGCATTATTATATTCCCCATTCTTATGCATTTTACAAATAAACAAGTGCTTTTGACCCATGTCTGCTACTTAGTTACAGGTTATAGGTTCTTGGATCTAAAACAGTGAAAAAGATAAAAGATGATGCAAAAGTGAGACTTTGACCAATAAACAGAAGAATCTTGATCAAGCCTACATAAAGACCAGTTCACAAAGCAAGGTTCAAGACGTCGACACAAAGCGAACCGTTAGAAATCCACTACAATGTTCATTGGAAAATCTGGAAGAAAAAAAGAAGCTAATTTGAGAAAATACCTGCAGAAGAAGAGAGTAAAAATCAAGCAGAGCCACTACAAGGAATATCAGATCACAAGTCTCTTGTTTGGCCGCGGAACCGCGGCCAAACCCCGCGGCCGCGGTTAGGCGTTTAAAGAATAAAAAATTTACCAAAATAAAATGCGGCTCTGACTAGTCAACCTAAGGGTATTCTTATAAATACAGACGTGCGAATCAATTGTAACCTAGGGTTTCCTATCCTCTATAAATAGGAACTCTAAACCTTGTATTAGTTTATGCCTCCCTCATGCCTCTTTTTATGAATAAAATTTAGAAATCTTTTGGAGAGCATCGATACCTCTTTTCATATCATCTATTCAGATCTGACAACCCTGTGTAAATGTTTGGAGAGAGCCATCTGTAAAGTAAGTAGATTTATTTAATTGCCCTAGTTTAGATTTCAATTCTTGCCCTAGGTAATTTTTCATTCTCTGCCCTAGATTAAATTTAATTCCTTGCCCTAGTTATATAGTTAGATCTTTAATTCAATTACCCTAGATTAATTTAGTTTTTTTTTAGATTTAATTAATCCATTCACACCGTTTGGAATTAACTCGTAAGAGCGATTAGGAAATTCACAACATCCTGTGGACCGATCCGTACTCACCGGCTAGCTACATGCGACGCCGTTCTTGATTACGGTAATAAATAGTTTTTGAGATCAATCAGTGCACTTTTCTGACGACGTTGTACTCGGTCAGGAGCCCCATGCTCCCTACAGCGAAGATTTGTGTGAGTACGGCACCAATGAGGGTCTATTCATCGCGCCCGCGGATGATACTGATCTCCATGCTGCTCTTGTGGCTTCCGAGCGACTGGCTCGCGATGAAGCGGCACTGATCACTATCACGAAGTCAGGTATACTTCAGTTACATTCCTCTATGGTTATCTTCTTTTATTATGCTTTTACTGACGCTTTCTTCTTCAACAGGTATATCTGCCGAAGAGGCTCTCGCAGCTTCCCTCAAAACATTTGAAGAGGAAGAGAGGCTCCGCGCTTCTTTCGGTCTCGGTATAATCCAGCTCATTGTGTCTTCATTCCCCTTTTTTATTTGTGCTCTGGCCTTTTCCTTTATTTTATTACAGGGACTACCTTAACTTAGGTTATCCCGAGTGTGGTGTCAATCCCGAGTGGTGATGCGGCGACGCTTCTAGAGCCGGCTATTGTGGCCCCAGCTCCCCCAACATTACCGTAGGAGGATTCTCTCAAGCAGCCGATGACAGACATCGTAACGGCTTCGGAGGCGGAGCTTGGGTCGGATGATGAAGGTGTCTCATTGTCAGAAATCTTGAGGAGGTCAGCTCTCACGGCCCAAACTGAAAGGAAACGCATGAAGCGCGCAGCGAAGGAACGTGAAGCCGCCTTGGCTTTGGGTGCAGGCTCAAGCACTACTCCATCTGTCGCTATTCCGTCAGAGGGTGCTCCGGCTGCCCTATCTACCGCCCACAGACAGATTGTGCGCGCGGCTCTGGAGGCAACTGAGACTCTTTCACAAGGTAATGTAATGCCCGTTTGTTTATTAGAACTTGATCTGCAAATTATTATATATCATATCCTGCAGGGCCAAGTCCCGGCGATGAGATGGCAGGCGAGACGACGGCGACCATAGAGCCCGAAGTGGCTACTCTCTCTCTCTCTCAGGAGTCTGGGACTGCCCAAACCTCCGCTCTTTCCCCTTGTAGCTCCCTGGTATCGGCGGGCATCGCAAGCGTCACGACGGCCCTTGTCGAATCGGGGGATGAAGCCATGGGCGCAGAAACTATCCCACTAAAGGAGAGCGAAGAAGCCGCTATGCCTGGTGATGCTTCCGTCGCAGTTTTGGTTGATGACCCGTCATGTAAGTTTTGAGTCACTATTTTCTTTTTATTTCACAATCCCGTTCAGCTTTTTTTGACGATGTTTTGTTTGTAGGTGCAGCGAATGCCGAGATTGTACCATCTAAAGCACATTCGGTCGCCGCCATGACGGTTGTTGTTCCCTCGCCTTCTCCTATGTCCTCCGAGATGATGGAAGGTATAGGTTTGCCTTTCTTTAGTTTAAATGTGGACACCATCTTCCTTGTATTGACAGTATATTGTCGTAACTCTGCAAGAGTCCTTTTTGACCATCTATACCAGGTGTTGAACCCGCATTTCTCCTTCCAGTCAAAAATCGTCCTACCTGCTGGTGTCGGTGAGTATAGTTTTTAACCGACATCCTTTCCTTTCTTTTACGGGTAGCCATGTCGTCGCTAATTCTTCTTCATATTGAATGTAGCATCACGGGTCGAAGGAGGAGGCGAAGGAACAGCCTGGCTCCGACACTCCCCCTCCTGCCGCCTGCCACAACTGGTATAATAGACTTTATCGACGATGTGATTTCTTTATTTCATGAGTCAGTATTTAACCGCAATTCATTTTGCAGCAATCGCACTGGCTCCAGCTCCCTTCGAGTCTCGCATCCCAATACCGGCAGGGCCCTTTGCTAAACGCCCATCTTCCAGGGGTGCTGCGACTAGCCTGCGAATGTTGAGCGAATTCGTCGAGGATCTTGACGCCGAGGCCCTTGCATTCGCTGCAAATTTTGCTGCTGAGGTTAATCCTATACTGGCGACGCTCGTGAACTTCCATAACGAAGGTGTCGTCGAGTCTTTTGTTAATTATTGCAGAAAGATCAAGGCCTGCCTGTATGAGATTGAGCTCAAGCGTCCCGCTCCTGAAGTATCAGCTTTAAACTCCCAGCGGGCTGCGTGGGTTGAGCAAAGTGTTCCTTTCATCCGCCATTTTGAACAAGAGATGACCTTGAAGCGAAAGGAACATGAAGTAGCTTCAAGCGAATCCGCCCGGTTGCGCGACCAGGCCGAAGCAAATGCTGCGCAGTTGAAAGCTGCCTTTGACAATCTCCAGCGATGCATTTCGGATGGGTTGACGCTGAGACGAGCGCTTGACTCTGCGGAGCAGGTCGTGCAGGACTGTGAAGTTGTCATGCTGGGGACTGATGAAAAGCTTTCATCATGTCTGCGACAGCGGGCTCAAGTCGAAACGGAGTTGGCCGCGGCAGCCGATTGCGAGAAAGGATTGAGGGGAGCGCGCGAGCAGCTGGCTAATTTGTTGAAAATGCCTCCTCCTCAATAGCCGTCTTTGTATCGACTGAAAATTTGTAATCTATAAATAACATGCATTCATTCTCTTTTTTTTATACGATATATCTTGTACTCAATTGAATTCATGAATAAAAGACACATTTTTTTGTTGCTATCGCTTTCTTTTCTTTGTTGTATCGTTGGCATGCTACTTTAGTGAATGCTGCCTGTAGATGGCAGATAACAGTCCATCTTATCCTCTTTGTAGGGTAGTGATGGCTTAGGAAACAAGTTCAGGTCTGCTGCCCAAGACTTTTCAACTTTATAAGCCGTGAGGGTCTCGTAAAAACATTTCTCCCTACGAGTCGAGAGGATCCCGTAGGTGTATTTTCTCCTTAGGCGCCGTGAGGACTCCTAAGTGCGTTTTCTTTTGAGAGGCGTAAAGATCTCACAAGAGAATTTTCTTTTGTGCGAGTTTGAGGTTCGCGGGTTGACTTGTTTCCGAGTCGAAGCATTGCTCCGACGGGGGGTCATTGGCTGACTTGCTCCGCTTTCTGCGGTGTCGGGGTTGACTTGCTCCTCTTTCTGCGGTGTCATGGTTGACTTGCTCCGCTTTCTACGATATTAGGGGTTGACTTGTTCCGCTTTCTGCGGTGTCGGGGTTGACTTTCTCTGCTTTCTGCGGTCTCGGGGTTGACTTTCCCCGCTTTCTGCGGTGTCGGGTTGACTTTCCCCGCTTTCTGCGGTGTCGGGTTGACTTTCTCCGCTTTCTGGGGGTCGGGTTGACTTTCTCCGCTTTCTACGGTGCCCGGGTTGACTTTCTCCGCTTTCTGCGGTGTCGGGGTTGACTTTCTGCGCTTTCTGCGGTGTAGGGGTTGGCTTTCTCCGCTTTCTGCGGTATCCGGGTTGACTTTCTCCACTTTTTGTAGTGTCAGGGTTGACTTGCTCCGCTTTCTGCGGTGTCATGGTTGACTTGCTCCGCTTTCTGCGGGTGTCGGGTTGACTTTCCCCGCTTTATGCGGTGTCGAGTTTGACTTTCTCCGCTTTCTGCGGTGTCGGGTTAACTTGGTCCGCTTTGTGCGGTGTCGGATTTGATTTTCTTTGCTTTCTGGGGTGTTGGATTTTATTTCCTCCGCTTTCTGCGGTGTCGGGTTGACTTGCTCTGCGGTGTCGGGTTGACTTGCTCCGCTTTATGCAGTGTCGGGTTGACTTGCTCCGCTTTCTGCGGTGTCAGGGGTTGACTTGTTCCGCTTCTGCGGTGTCGGGGTTGACTTTAGGTTGTCTGTGAACTATGGAGTCTTAGAACTAGGGACTTTGCCATGGCTCCATTTCGTTGTGACCCTGAGGTCGGTTGTTGACGTTACGTCTGCATTCGATTGGAGTGAGAAGAAACATCGTGCTGATCTTTAGGCTATAGAAGTTGCCGCTGAGATCTGGCTTCCTTTTGACGGAGTCTGGTGGGGAAAAGTGGTTCCCTTTGCGTTTATGCCCATGGATTGTTTACAGGGGTCAGTATGGACTCACCTGTAAGGCAAAAGTTTCATTCTTTCATTTTTTTTTATTTCTTTCCGCAATGCTCTATCATTTCAGTTTTTATATCGCGAAAGTCGCGATTGCCCAATCATTTCGGCTATTTTTCGCAGTGCCCAATCATTTCGGCTATTTTTCTTTTAACTCGCTACTTTTTATTGCGAGTTGCCCAATCATTTCGGCTATTTTTGTATGCATATATTTTACTCGCTGATTTTTATTGCGAGTTGCCCAATCATTTCGGCTATTTTTGTATGCATATATTTTACTCGCTGATTTTTATTGCGAGTTGCCCCATCATTTCGGCTATTTCATATGTATTTTTGGCTCGCTGATTTTGTTGCGAGTATGGCACTCAAGACCTGATACAAATCTTACCATCAGTATCGCTGTGACTGGAATATTGCCAGGAGCGAATCATCATTTGCCTTGAAAGGACTTGGAATTTGTTACCGATTTAGGCATCAGCATCGCTGCCACTGGAATATTGCCATGAGCAAATCATCATTTTCCTGTGTCGATTTGAACAAAGGTAGCTTAGCGAACAGGGTTAGGATCCTGTCGGCTAAAGCTTTTGACTTCATGAGCCGTAAGGGTCTCATGAAGGCGTTTCTCCCTACGAGTCATGAGGATCTCGTAGTTGCATTTTCTCCTTAGAAATCATGAGGATTTCTAAGTGTGTGTCCTCTTATAAGTCGTAAAGATCTTACAAGAGTGTTTTCTCCTTATAGGTCGAGAGGACTTACAAATGTTGTTCACTACCTGAGGACATCTCGCACCATTGGTGGAACTTGGTGAGGGAAAGTTTATTTGTGCCCGTGGATTGTATACAAGGGTCAATATTGAACCGCTTGTAGGGCAGTCTAGGGAATGTGATTGCTTAAGAACAGGTTCAGATCCCTGTAGCTTAAGGCTTTTGAATCTTATGAGCCGTGAGGGTCTCATAAGAGAGTTCTCCTTAGGAGTCGTGAGGATCTCGTATGTGTAATTTCTCCTTAAAAATCGTAGAGATACCTAAGCGTGTTGCTCCCTTATAAGTCGTAAGGATCTCACGCAGGTATTTTCTCCCTATAAGGTCGATAGGACCTTACAAGTGTGCATGAAAAAAAAAATTTACGAGTCTGCGCCCTTTCGGGTTTTCACAAACTCGCCGGTAGCCCCGCTATTTTTACTCACGGAGCCCTTTCGGGTTTTCATTCGTGCCCATTTCGCTTTTGGACGTACCGTTTTTTTTGCCACATTAGCCTAAGGATACTGCGGTTTGTAGTAGGTTAAAGACGTTTCGGTCCGTAGCTAGTTTAAGGACATTGCGTTCCATTTTTAGTTTAGGGACGTTTCGGTCCGTAGCTAGTTTAAGGACATTACGGTCCGTTTTTAGTTTAGGGACGTTTCGGTCCGTAGCTAGTTTAAGGACATTACGGTCCGTTATTAGTTTAAGGACGTTTTGGTCCGTACCTAGTTTAAGGACATTACGGTCCGTTGTTTTCCGTGTTCTGGGACAGGGTATCGCTGGATACTACTTTTAGAATCTTGACTCAAGAAGATAGCGAGCGAACATAGGCGTCGTCATCTATCATTGACCTAAGTCGTGACTTGTCAGGCGTTGTATTCTTTAAGGAACTGGCCGTTTATTGGCCGGAATGGTCTTTCTCCATGCATATCCATGAGCAAACAAGCTCCACCTTGGTAGACTTTGTCTATGACGTACGGGCCCTCATAGTTTGGCTCGAATTTCTCCCATTTGGCACGATTAGGGATCATAGGTCTCTTGACCACTATCACGAGTTCGTCTTGGTGGAATGTTCTCGGCCTAGTCAACCTTTCATATGAGCCTGTCATCATCGCTTTGTTTTTGCCATGATAGCGCACAGCGGGTTTGGGGTGAAAGGGCTCGTCATCCTCCATAGCCTGCTGAATGATACGTTGCGTCCTGGCTTTTTCGTAAATTGCCATTTTGCGGCTGTGGTCATCCCGAACCCTTTGACCTGCTTCTCTTATTATCTTGTCAATCTGTTCCTCAAACGACGGGCTCGACATTTTTATTGCAGGACCTCGTTCTGGTTCAACGTCAGCATATTTTAAAAAACATCCCCTTCTTCATCGAGATCATTTATGGCATGGCAGCCATGGAACTGCTGTAACATTTCAGAAAAATAAAATATTATTTTTGAGAATTTTTATAATTAAATAATAATATATTGAATATTTTAATAAGGCGGTATAATTAAATACCGATAAATCAGGAAAAAATTTGAAAAATTATAGAAATTACTGAAATGAGGGTGTTTTATTGGATTTAAGCAAAATATGAAATTTTATGATTTATTATACACTATTTTAATGTTAATCGCGATTAAATATCGCTAATCGTGCATTAAGCGTGTTTTGTGCACATGACATGCACCGTGTCATTTTTCACACTAGTTACATTCTTTCATGATTCTTTCATTTTTCACACTAGTTACATTCTTTCATGATTCTTTCTTTTTATCATGCATGGTTTTAAATTTTAAAAAGAGAAGATAAAAGAATAGAAAAGAAAAGAAAAGAATAAGGAAAAAAAATTAAAAAATGAGGTATGGGCAAGTGAGAGAAGAGAGAGAGAGAGAGGGGTAAGGGGTTCTTTGACCTTGGCTCCCATTCTTCATCTTCACCATTTCCTCTCCCATTTTCAGCCATGGCTGCTGCCCTCACTCCCTCCCCCTCTTCATCCTCTCAAACATCATAAAAAATGCACCAAAATTCTATCTCCATTTCACAAAAAGTATACACAAGCTCACACCAAGCACTTTGGACCAAGAAAGCTTGCATTTTGGGCACTTGGGCAACTCAAGAAAATTCTTGAGTTGCCAAATGAAGTACCCTCGCGAAGACTTCGAGACGACAAGCGAGCGCATGGCGACATCGGCATCGGCAAGCGAAGATCAATGTGAGTAGATATATATCTACGGGGGAAGTCGGGTGAATGGCGTATAGCACCCCCGCGGTTTCGTAGTATAGAACGCGAATGCGTTATGATATTATATATGTATGTGTGTGTGTGTGTGTGTGTGTGTGTGTGTGTGTGTTATTATCAGATGTGTATACATTACTAGAAATGGTTTAGTGGACTTTGGGTTAGTGTAAGCGTAATTGGTAATTATTGGTATAGTTTAGTGTTAGTCGCGAAACCCTAGAATAAGGTTTACACCCACACGCACATGCACACACTTACATTGTTTTATTTGTGCGTATATGGGGATATGTATATATACACACACACACACACACACACACACTGGGTATGGGACTATGTGTGTGTGTGTGTGTGTGTGTGTGTGTGTGTATATTGGTATACATATACATGGATGATGAGGATAGTATATGGTATTTGGAGATGAGTCGATGAGAGTGGGCTAGATGCTATGAGATCGGTGATATGACGTGATTCGTATTATGAGATACGACACGATGTTTAGCGGGTCCTTTAGGCGTGGTGTTTTCATACACACGTATGTATATATTGTAGATGGTATCAGTATAGTACTAGACTTAGATCAGTACCCCAGATCATGATATATGATGATAAAGATACCAGATGAGAAATAAGATAAATGTGATATTTGACCCGTACCCAGATTGGGATACCGTACGAGCTATATTGATGATAGATCCGCACTCTTGACTCGAGGATGTCATAATATATAGGGTATCGTATGGGATACTATTGAGGCGGGATCACCGACTATTATATATATATATATATATATATATATATATATATATATATATATATATATATATATCGACTCAGATTTTAGGCGGTTTCCTTACCTTTTTATTTGCCTGTTAGTTCAGACCTGTAGTTACCTGTATGACTCGTTACATTATTGCATATTCCTTATTGTTGTGTTTATTATTCAGCTCCCGTATATTCTTGTTGTTCGCATCGCATTGCATACTTATATTGTGTTTTCATATGTTAATATTGAAATCATGCTGTCAGGACACCAGCACCATTACCGATGATGCGTATGTTCCACATACACTTACTTGCCGGCTCACACACATCATCATCGGTAATTGCCATGTCACGTACACTTTAGAGAATATTATTTGATTAATATCGCTCGTTAGCTGATAGTTTCGACATATCATTAGTGTGCTAGTTTAGATATCGCATTCATTACTGTTATACTTCATGCATATTTATTACTCATTGCCATGCATTTTTATTTAGGGTCAGTCCGGATTTGCCGGAGCCCAATGCTTTTAAATTCATTGTTATTTATTCTCGAGATTTGGGTTTCCATGAGATTTATGGATTTGGAGAAACCGCAAGATTTTATAAAACTGATTATCATTTTAAAATGAAAGTTGCGGTTTTTTCATGATATGATTTGAGATTGTTCACCATGAGTTTTCTCGGCTCTTGAGCGATATCTTACACCCAATTCGAGAAGGAGGAGGAACCGTCTGTGGGTGCATGGTAGATCCGGTGCGGTATCTCGGGGCAAGAAGATCGCAGTTGATCGGTGTTGAACCTGTAACAGGGGAGCATTGCTGACCGATGATTGTATTGTGACTCGTCGGATATCCGGAGGATACCGATCGGAGTTGGGCCAGTCCGGATAACCGGAGCCCAGGGGCCAGTCCGGATAGCTGAAGGCCTAGATATTGATATTGAGGTATTGAGATATTATGATATGGGCCAGTCCGGATAGCCAGAGCCCTAGATATTGAGATATTGGGATTTATATTTTGTGTCGATACTAGACACTGATTTATGTTGATTTCATTAATGATACCTCGTTTTATATAAACAGAAATTTCACTAAAACAAGAAAACAGTTTCTTCATTTACATTTATTCTGTTTTCATTACATTACATTCATACCTCATACACATGATATATTGCTACCTGAGGCACTAACACGAGCACATGGGATTACACTTATGCATTGATATTTACCCTTGCCGCCTTTTTATCCTTCAGACCTTATCATATTGAGGTTATATATATTATTGATCGTATTGACCTAGGATTGAGTCATACATACGATTTCTGCTCGTTGATGTTTTCTACTCCCGAGTTGGCAACTCACCCCCGTTGTGCCACAGTTTCTTGAAGATTTTGCCGTACAGGTTTCGTTATGGCACACTGCTTCCATTCCGGGTGATTTGTTTTGGTAGGTGGGTTCACTTGTATCGTGACCACCATTATACTTTACTTTATTCGTTGTATCTAGTAAACTCCATCAACCAGACATGTATATTTTATAGACTTAGATGACCAGTGATGTTTATTCTTTCGACCTTAGAGTCGCGCGTTGTATTATTATGGTGTCATTGATGTTTTGAGTTTCCTTTTGAGTTTTGATCCTTGCCCTTCGGCGTTGTATATTATATTGCTTGCGTGGTTGTGGCCGTCGACTGACGAAGAGCTAGCTCCCGCTTGGGGATGCCTTTTATTATTCATGTATATATTATTCATGTTGTACCCCTTTTGGGGCCAGTATTTACAAAGGAAACTCTGCCGAAATTTTCTGAAAAGACTTGATGTTTTAAAAATGCAATACTTCGGCATATGTTATCAAAACCACTTGTTTAAAAATCAGTTTTCTTCACTTTTTCCTTAAAATGGTTTAGATTTCTAGGCTTTTGGCTTACTTGAATTAGATGTGGTCCTATAGACTTCATATGATTCAAGTGCCAGTCGCGTGCTATTTCGGGTCGTGACAAAGTTGGTATCAGAGCACTAGGTTAACCTTGGTTCGAGTCTAGGTTTGACTATGCGGAGCCTAGGGCGTTTGTATATATACGGAATCTAGGCTTGACCTTACGGAACTTAGACTTAGTCGATGGGGTATTAGACCCGAACTTTCGTCGCATAGGTTGACCTTGGTTGATGGAGTAGGTGATTTAAGGAGAGTGACGTACCGTGTGTATGTTCCGCGGCATACTTACGATACGCTAGTCCACTTAAGATGCCTTAAGATATATATTTCCTTACACAACATTATATTCATTCATGATCTATCCCCATCGATATCGGTTTATGGTTTTGCTGCCATGATTACACGGGCAGAGAGAGCTATGGCTAGAGTTGTGGTCAGCATGAGCTCGTCACAGACGAGAACTGACCAGGGCGTGATTCCAGGGACATACGATTTTCTTAGAGGCGTCGTTTTATTGTGTTTTCGCGCTAAGAGCGTTTGATGGATCGCTTTTACGAGATTACTCGGACGTGCAGATAAGCACCAGAGGATTGAGCCACTGATAGAGGCTAGCCAGAATGTGATAACCGTCAATGCACAGATTGTTCTTGATGATTGAGACACTGTTCACCGTACAGACGAATAAGCCAGTTGTTGCTGCGAACGACGAGATATTGCCCCAGATGTTGGAGCTATTGCAGTACGAGTTGTACTTAGAGATATGATAGAAGGTCGCTAGTCAACAGAGGATGAATGACTAGGATGTGTGGTTCGTTCACTTACCCCGATGCGAGGTCATCAGATTGATTGATTCCAGCTTGAGAAGACTTCACGCAGATACGTTGGGAGTCGATAAAGACGATCGAATGTCAGAAAACCATTTTCCAAGTTTAAAGTATTTGAAGAAAACATGCAAGTAATTCTACGGACCCTCTAGAAGAATGAAACCCTAACTCGACATAATGACCATGAGAACGCCTTTAAACCTTAAGGTTTGCGGCAGTTCAGCAGTGCCATTAATGAGGCTTGGGTTTGCCCTTCTACGGTTGGTCGATAGGTGCTGCGGCATGTACTCGATGTTATTAAACTGTACCCAAGATGTTGGGCTCTTGGTGGATTATGAGGTTTTGACGAATCGATTGAAAGGTTCGACTTCATTCGGATATCATGTGATGGGATGCATTGCTTGGGAGACTCCAGATACGAGTATAGCAGCTGGGGCGCAGTCCATGCAGCCACGAAGAGACGGGTCCGAAGCAGTCGACAGTAGAGACAAGTGTTGTAAGAGGTTCGTACGAGATCTTGATGAGATGACGTTCCACTCCGCCGACATCAAAGATGTGACACGCATACAGAGGCGTTATATATGGATATATCTTCCAGAAGGAGTCGTGATGAGTATGCAGCCATTCCGGAACAAGAAACAAATATAGAAAATGGTGATAACCTCCGGGCAGTTCGGCAGAAACGAGATTTGGGAGAGATCTCGACAGGACCTTTCTGGAATAATTCACGAGAAGACTTAGACCCAGGAGCGGTCAAATTACACACACCCAGTAGGCCAGAGTTTGGCATCGTCGATGAGACATGTTATGAGTGACCACGACAGTTGGCCAGAGATCTTTAAAGGATGTGTTTGAGCGAGACTATTCCGCCATACTTGATTTCGGTATTTTCGGAGATCTATTCGCATGATTGAGTTTTGATGACTAACTTTCATGATATTTGTTTTCATACACCATGGCTACATCTACTGGGTATTTATATTTTGTGCATAGTTATTACACTTGAGATATGCTTTATACACCATTGTGTTGATTTATGATTTGTGCATATGCGCTTGATATCGTTTTTGTGCCTTGGCTGCACATGTTTATGATTTCATGGATTTCATACAGTTAGGTTGATTTTCTGCATATGGTACGCACTCGATTTTGTTTTTGCACTCGGTATAGTTCACATATGCTTGCAGTGCATTGATATGTATTTTGTGCACGCGGTTGCACATGGTTATGAGAATATATACCACGGTATACCTGATTTGGATTGAGATTTGTTGTATAACGTCGATTTCGGTTGTGATACTCGATATTTGTTTTCGTACACCTTGTGCACCTGATTGGATTCTTGCGCATATTTGACGCGCTTGGATTGGATTTTGCGCATGTTCGGCGCTTGATATTGGATTTCGTCTATGATGGATGCACTTGATTTGGACTTTTGCGCATGTTGGGCACATGATATGAGATGCGATTTTGGTGTACACCAGATGCACTAAATCGGGATTCTTGGTGCATATCAAATGCACCTGATATTGCTGTCAGGTATACCCGTTGCCTATGACAGGTGTTTTGTGCACACCCGTTGCACTTAGATTTTGTTTCTGTGCTGGCACATTTATGGATTTCAATTTTCCATGCGCACCAAACGCACGCGACATTCTTATGCACATTTTGGATTTGATTTCTGCTGGAGCAGTACGTTTTTATGATATTTACTATTTGATATAGTGACTGAGCATGACTAGTCAGAGGACAATACCTGAATATTTTTTTTTGCATGCATTGATAGTTATCGAAGGGATTTCCAAAAAAAGGAGGGGAGCTATAGTCTCAGTATTTACCTACGTGCCCAAGATGACACGAAACGTTTAAAATAAGGAAACCCTTCCATCTTATTTTCAAAGGCGGGACGTGTATGTTAAACAAAGGATATATATATTTATATAGTTATTTCTTATAATAGACGTCCGCCCCTGTGCCGCGATACCTGCATCACACAGCAACATGAAAGTTTGGCATGCATATCTTTCCGATGTTTTAATGATATTTACATGTATAGTTTGATGCATTTCGTGTTGGTTTTTGTATTGGATTTGACATTGATGTCATCCCCATGACTCCGATGATTGCGAGATACTTGACGGAGTTTTACTTTTGATTGATATACTCGTTTTCATGCGCATACAGTGCGCTGCGACGTATTTTATGTATTTATGATTTCGGAGCTCCGACGACTTGAACTTTTTACTGAAATGTTTTAGTATTGAGGGGTTTAAATTTAAGTTCGGGGACCGAATTTTTTTAAGAGGGGAAGACTGTAACATTTCAGAAAAATAAAATATTATTTTTGGGAATTTTTATTATTAAATAATAATATATTGAATATTTTAATAAGGCGGTATAATTAAATACCGATAAATCGGGAAAAAATTTGGAAAATTACTGAAATGAGGGTGTTTTATTGGATTTAAGCAAAATATGAAATTTTAGGATTTATTATACACTATTTTAATGCTAATCGCGATTAAATATCGCTAATCGTGCATTAAGCGCATTTTGTGCACATGACATGCACCGTGTCATTTTTCATACTTGTTACATTCTTTCATGGTTCTTTCTATTTATCATGCATGGTTTTAAATTTTAAAAAGAGAAGAGAAAAGAATAGAATAGAAAAGAAAAGAATAAGGAAAAACATTAAAAAATGAGGTATGGGCAAGTGAAAGAAGTGAGAGAGAGAGAGGTGAGGGGTTTGACCTTGGCTCCCATTCTTCATCTTCACCATTTCCTCTCCCATTTTCAGCCATGGCTGCTGCCCTCACTCCCTCCCCCTCTTCATCCTCTCAAACATCATCAAAAATGCACCAAAAGTCCATCTCCATTTCACAAAAAGCATGCACAAGCTCACACCAAGCACTTTGGACCAAGAAAGTTTGCATTTTGGGAACTTGGGCAACTCAAGAAAATTCTTGAGTTGCCAAATAAGGTACCCTCGCGAAGACTTCGAGACGACAAGCGAGCGCGTGGCAACATCGGCATCGGCAAGCGAAAATCAATATGAGTAGATATATATCTACGGAGGAAGTCGGGTGGATGGCGTATAGCACCCCCGCAGTTTCGTAGTATAGAACGCGAATGCGTTATTGATATTATGTGTGTGTGTGTGTGTGTGTGTTATTAACAGATGTGTATACATTACTAGAAATGCTTTAGTGGACTTTGGGTTACTATAAGCGTAATTGGTAGTTAATGGGATAGTTTAGTGTTAGTCGCGAAACCCTAGAATAAGGTTTACACCCACACGCACACACACACACTTACATTGTTTTACTTGTGCGTATATAGGGATATATATATACACACACACACATAGGTATGGGACTATGTATACATATATATATATATATATATATATATACATGGATGATGAGGATAGTATATGGTATTTGGAAATGAGTCGATAAGATTGGGCCGGATGCCATGATATCGGTGATATGACGTGATTCATATTATGAGATACGACACGATGTTTAGCGGGTCCTTTAGGCGTGGTGTTTTCATACACACGTATGTATATATTGTAGATGGTATCAGTATAGTACTAGACTTAGATCAGTACCCCAGATCATGATATATGATGATAAAGATACCAGATGAGAAATGAGAAAAATGTGATATTTAACCCGTACCCAGATTGGGATACCGTACGATGGATTTACCGTACGAGCTATATTGATGATAGATCCGGACTCATGACTCGAGGATGTTATAGTATATAGGGTATCGTATGGGATACTATTGAGGCAGGATCACCTACTATTACATATATATATATATATATATATATATATATATATCGACTCAGATTTTAGGCGGTTTTCTTACCTTTTTATTTGCCTGTTAGTTCAGACCTGTAGTTACGTGTATGACTTGTTTACATTATTGCATATTCCTTATTGTTGTGTTTATTATTCAGCTCCCGTATATTCTTGTTGTTCGCATCGCATTGCATGCTTATATTGTGTTTTCATATGTTAATATTGAAATCATGCTGTCAGGACACCAGCAACATTACCGATGATGTGTATATTCCAAATACACTTACTTGCTGGCTCACACACATCATCATCGATAATTGCCATGTCACGTACACTTTAGAGAATATTATTTGATTAATATCGCTCGTTAGCTGATAGTTTCGACATATCATTATTGTGCAAGTTTAGATATCGCATTCATTACTGTTATACTTCATGCATATTTATTACTCATTGACATGCATTTTTATTTAGGGCCGGTCCGGATTTGCCGGAGCCCAATGCTTTTAAATTCATTGTTATTTATTCTCGAGATTTGGGTTTCCATGAGATTTATGGATTTGGAGAAACCGCAAGATTTTATAAAACTAATTATCATTTTAAAATGAAAGTTGCGGTTTTCTTATGATTGAGACTGTTCACCATGAGTTTTCTCGGCTCTTGAGTGATATCTTACACCCAATTCGAGGAGGAGTAGGAACCGTTTGTGGGTGCATGATGGACCCGGTGCGGTGTCCCGGGGCAAGAAGATCGCAGTTGATCGGCGTTGAGCCTGTAACAGGGCAGCATTGCTGACCGGTGATTGTATTGTGACTCGTCGGATATCCGGAGGATACCGATCGGAGTTGGGCCAGTCCGGATAGCCGGAGCCTATGGGCCAGTCCGGATAGCCAGAACCCTAGATATTGATATTGAGGTATTGAGATATTATGATATGGGCCAGTCCGGATAGCCGGAGCCCTAGATATTGAGATATTGAGATTTATTTTTTGTGTCGATGCTAGACACTGATTTATGTTGATTTCATTGATGATACCTCATTTTATATAAACAGAAATTTCACTAAAACAAGAAAACAGTTTCTTCATTTACATGTATTCTGTTTTCATTACATTACATTCATACCTCATGCATATGATATATTGCTACCTGGGGCACTGACACGAGCATATGTGATTACACTTATGCATAGATATTTACCCTTGCCACCTTTTCATGCTTCAGACCTTATCATATTGAGGTTATATATATCATTGATCGTATTGACCTAGAATTGAGTCATACATACGATTTCTGCTTGGTGATGTTTTCTACTCACGAGTTGGCAACTCACCCCCGTTGTGCCACAATTTTTTGCAGGTTTTACCGTACAGGTTTCGTTACGGCTTTGCTGGCACACTGCTTCCATTCCGGGTGATTTTCTTTGGTATGTGGGTTCACTTGTATCGTGACCACCATTGTACTTTACTTTATTCGTTGTATCTAGTAAACTCCATCAACCAGATATGTATATTTTATAGACTTAGATGACCAGTGATGTTTATTCTTTCGACCTTAGAGTCGCACGTTGTATTATTATGGTTTCATTGATGTTTTGAGTTTCCTTTTGAGTTTTGATCCTCGCCCTTCGGTGTTGTATATTATATTGCTTGCGTGGTTGTGGCCGTCGATTGATGAAGAGCTAGCTCCCGCTTGGGGATGCCTTTTATCATTCATATATATATTATTCATGTTATATCCCTTTTGGGGCCAGTATTTACAGAGGAAACTCTGCCGAAATTTTCTGAAAAGACTTGATGTTTTAAAAATGCAATACTTCCGCATATGTTATCAAAACCACTTATTTAAAAATCAGTTTTTTTCACTTTTTTCTTAAAATAGTTTAGATTTCTGGGATTTTGGCTTACTTGAATTAGATGTGGTCCTATAGACTTCATATGATTCAAGTGCCAGTCACGTGCTATTTCGGGTCGTGACAACTGCTCCCGTTTCTTGAACTGGACATATCCAAGCCCGATCGTTTCCATTTTTCCGTTGGGTAATTTTCGCTGATTTCCAGGGATGTTCCAAATCCTGTTGTAAAACCGAGCTTGTCGAGGAGTCTATTTGAAAGGTACGCCTTGGCATCTTAATAACCTTTTCAATCCCTCCGTGTAGTATCTGGGCATACGGATTGGTCAGAGCCTGTCGAGCGCAGAATCGGCACCATGCCAGACTTCCTTTTCGACTTTAGTTTCCGTGGATCGATAGAATAGGATTGCCTTTTCACCTCTTCGTCTGGGAGGGACGTAGAATGTCTGTAGCTCTTGCACACTAAATGTCTCAAGCGCATCAAGCTCTTTGTAGTGCTGCCGCAGAACCCTGGCAATTTGCAAACTCCAATCATCCTCATTGAGGGCCTGCATTGATGGAAGGACCGAAAACACTGCGTTGACTTTGTCTTCAGAGTCGCTGCCAAAGACCAGAATATGGGTAGATGGTCCTGGCATGTTGCATTGGGGTGGCCCCGAATAGACTATCTCTTCTTCCTTCTCGGTTTCGCTCCCGAAGACCGGAATAGTGGTGATAGTTTTTTGCTTATTCTGCGGTTTATGGCATCTTTCCGTGTCTTCAAGTCTGGCAGGAAATACTTTGCATCTTCGTATTTTCGGACTTCATTTATGGAGAATAGGTTTAGTTCCCCCGTCACGGTATACTCGAGACCATCTTTGAAATATTTCATACACTAATATTGTGTGGAAGGGATGATATTGTACTCGTGTAACCAAGGCCTGCCGAGCAAAGCATTGTAGCAGGTCTTGGCGTCAATGACATGAAATTTGATGTCGGTGATGAGCAGCCCAAAGCGTAACGTCAGTATTACAGACCCAAGCATCTGTGATGATTGGGAGTCGAACCCGGAGATGGTGATCTTATCCCGAGCGAGGTGCTGAACATTCATGCAGATTTCTTTTAACACCCTCATATTTAGGAGGTTGACAGAGAACCCCTTGTCAACTAAGATCTTCCCTATCTTGATATCACGGCACTACCCGGTGACATACAGGGGACAGATGTGCTCGCACGTTCCGAGAAAGAGATCTTCATCGCCGAAAGTGATGTTAGCTGTGTACACTTCTTCCAGCTCGTCCTTCATCTTTTCTTCGGCAAGGAAAGCTTGAAACTGCTCAGGCTCTTGTAATACCCTGATCAAGGAATCTCGTGCCACTTTAGACAACAGAAGGGCATCCAAAACGCTTAGCTGTGAGGGTATCTTCCTCAGGTGTGCTAGGACATTGTAATCCATTTTATTTTTCTTGGACGGGTCCTTGGCTGCCAGCTCTTTGACGACTCGATCATCGAGGGCGATATCCTCAGGGACTTTTTCCTTCACCTTATCCTTTTTGTTTGACCCCTTGTCTGTGGGTCCGAGATTCTTTTCGGGCAATGTACGATTGCGCAGCTAAATACTCTCACAGTTGTTCATCTCTTCCTCTTTCCCTGAAGTGGATTCTTTGAAGAGAGGGCCGAAAGCTATTTCTTCATCGGAATCGCTTTCGAATGTGAGAACTTGCGATCCCCTGGTATCAACCATGTGACAGTTGCCAGCAGTTCTTTTATGCTCATATGTCATGCTTCTGTGCTCCCGACAAGTTTTGCGCTTCATTCGCTTGAAATGTTGTCGGTGAGCAACGTATCCTTGCCACCACTTTTTAAAGGCATTGCATTCTTCAGTGAGATGTGTAATCCTCTGATGGTATAACCAGTAATTAAGATGTATGCCCGCTTCGTCAAGGTATATACCGCCAGAAGTATCTTCTTTGAAAGGAGGCAGCTTCATTTCTATTGACAGGGCTTTAGCGAACCGTTTCCTTGTCTTAAGCCTGTTTTTGTCAGCCGCAGGCGTACTTCGATCTGGTTGGAGCACTTTGCGACTCATCCCTACCATGACTTCTTCAACTTGACGCCGGTGCCTGGCCCTTTCAAATATGGCCATTTCACGCTCTTGATCAGCTTTGCTCTTCTGACGGGCTTCGCTCAGCAACATGTCAATCATCTCGTCTGACGGTTCCAAGAATTTTGGCACCGATCTTGCCCCCAGTTCCTGTACATTATCTTTTGATGCCGAGTGAGCTTCTTCGTCATTTATTGGTATTTGAGAGATCATGTGACAACTTGCCACATAATCCTCGGGTTCTTCTGACGTGTCCTCTCCCTCATCGTTGTCATTATCTTCGCTCTACAGGATATGGTTGAGAAACTCTTGGACTGTGACCGGGGTTCATACTTTCTGGTTATATTACTCCAGTGCGTCAATATACCTTTGCAAATCCGTGCGTTTGTCATCAGACTGCGTGGGCTTTTTGGTATTCTTTTTCTTCTTTGAAGACTTCGACGGCTGGGCCTGGGTATTTTGCCCATCGCTACTAACTCCCGATGTTGGGCGCGGTTTCAGCATCCCCTCAATGATTTCTGGCTCTAGTGGGCTTTTCCACCTAATCGCCTGACATGCTTGGAGATCCTTCAGCATTCTATTGGTCTTAGCCGAAAGAACAACTTCCCATGGAGCTTCCTCTATAAATGAGCATGATGCCCCCGGCGTGTCCATCTTTTTAGGAGTGTGTGGTTGTGGCAGGTTTACTCTCCAGTTTTCGGATAGCGCGAATTTGCCTTGTTGGTACTGGTCCTCAATCCAGTTTTTGAAGACGACGCAATCTTCGATTGGATGGCCCAATATTCGGTGGTAGGGGCAGTAATTGGGATTGTTGACGTCACCGGGCTGCAGTGGGCATTTCGGGTCTGGCAGGGTGATGAGCCAGTTGTGCACCGCTAGTTCGAACAGTCTCCTCGTTTTATCCTGGGGAAACGAGTAAGGACGTTTCAACTTCTCGTCGAAGAATCGCAGTTTGTTGCCTTGGAGAGCAACCGGTTTCGGATCACTTGGCTGTTGCTGAGCGTTGGCGACGAAGGTCGCTTTACTTTTCCCCTTTTCATTTCAAAACTCCGTTTTCGATGAGGGCGGTCTATGGCCCATCTGGTCCATTTGGGCCAGCTTGTCGATCAAGGCTTGGAAAGTGGTCGGCTTGAAGAACATCATGAATTGGGATATAGTTGCATGTGGATCCAGGGTCCCTATGAACATGCCCACGGCAGGAGCTTCTTCTATGCGTTGTTCGCATCTCGACCATAGGTTCCGCCAGCGAATTGCATACTGAACCCAAGTCTCTCCTGGCTTCACCCTGGCATTGATCAATGCCGTGATCAGGATGCGTTCGCTGGCTCTTGCAAACGCTGGGTGAATAGAAACTCCATTTCTGTAAACGTTTTGATGGGGTAGTTCGGAAGCTCTGAGTACCATTCAAAAG
Organism: Agapanthus africanus; assembly: GCA_030015575.1. Taxonomy (NCBI): domain Eukaryota; kingdom Viridiplantae; phylum Streptophyta; class Magnoliopsida; order Asparagales; family Amaryllidaceae; genus Agapanthus; species Agapanthus africanus. The sequence continues at coordinate 939,495,891 of CM057338.1, read as the reverse complement.
CTTTCTCTGCTAAACTGCCGACGAACTGGTGAAATAGCAATTTTTCATCACCTCCAGTATTGCCACAGAGAGACCTGAACTGAGCGACGTGCTAATAGGGGTTTCCCGTCCCCTTGTACACGTGAAATTTAGGGATTGTATATCCCGGCGGATACTTAATTTGATCGTACCGGCCTGGATAGGGTCGCCAAGTTCTGACGATTTGGCCAGTTGCTTCACTTGTCTGATAAGCTCGTATTTGCTGAGCTATGTAGTCATCAAGTGCAGCTTTCGAAATCGTCTCCTCCATGGCTACTGATAAAGCCGGAAGAGGGTTTGATGTCTCCCCTCTGTCATCTTCAATGATTATTGGGGGATCTTCGGCTGGAGGGTCCGGTTGAATCATCATGCCCACCATATCTTGGAACATGAGCGCCATTTGTTTTTGTTAGCCGCTTGTTCAGCGGCCTCTTTATCTTTTTTCTCGAGCATTCTTCGGAGGAACTCGGCATCGGTTTCCTGCTTCTGGCGTTGATCCGACGATGCTTCTGGGTTTTCTTTCTGCCTAATGAGTGCGGCCATTATTGTCAGCATCTTCTGGAGTTTCTGTTGTTGCTCCTGAGCCTTTTTTACTAATCGTGTAAGTGGTCGATGACCCCTAAAAGCATGACTTTTCTCTTTTCTGGAAGCCATATAGACAGTATGCACTACCATGCCCCCAGACTTGGGGCATTTGGGTTCAGTACCCTTGAGATTTGTCGCAGGCATGGAGATCTTCTCCGGCCTTCTCTTTTTGTGGACGGTCGAAGTTGAGGGGGCCATTGCAATAGGCACCCGTGCAGACGATACCTTCCCTAGCATGGCGGCGGGGTGGTCCTCCTCTTGCCGAACCTTCATTTTCATCGGCTGGCGGGAGTATTCTTTGTCGATTACAGAATCTTGGACTCTTCGCCAGACCCTATAGATTTTGGAGGACAGTCGCTGAGAAGGCTGCTCCGGCTTCATCTTAATAACATTTTCAGCGGGTGGAGGAGACCTCTTCAATACAACAGTTGGAGAGTTCTTGCGCACCCTCCTGAGCATCTCAAAGCTGTTCCCAGTTAGAACAGCAGCATCAATTTCCACCATTGGAGCTGGTGGAGTCAGTCCAGAGGGAGAGCTGCCCCCAGTTTTCCTCACTCGGCGCCAGTGGCGACGTCGGGCATGTCTTGCAAATGGGACTGGCTCGGTTACGGGGGTGGCTTCATCATGCCCCTGTTCTGGTGAAGGGCTGCTGGGGTCAACCTATCGAAGACCGGCGTCTGCTGAGAGGGAATGGTCAATCTTGCAAAGACCGACTTTTTGGCAGGGGAAGCATTTTTAACGACCCCGCCTCCTATAGCAGGAATTAGGATGGCCAGTCTTGCAAAGACCGACCTCTTAGCAGGAGAAACCCGTCTGATGACTTCGTTTACTGGAGCTGGAATGGCTATCCGCTTCGGGATAACTCCTTCGGGTATTCCAGGCTTCTTCATGGGCCCGCTTGAGCTTTGGTCTAGTCTGTTAAAGACCGAGGCGTTGGACTTGGACAACCCGTTGAGAGAGGTCGTGGTAGTGGTAAGTCGGTCAAAGACCGACTTCTTCAGAGCTTCCTGTGATGGCACTGGGGTGTTAAAGCTCATTGGTGGGAGCATGGTCCTGAAGAACAATCCCGTGGCGGCCTGTGTCACCTGTTCCACCAGCATTGCGTAGATAGAAGGTTCTTAGGACCCGTAAGTTACTCCTCCAGATGGGGCGGAGCGAGAGTTTTTGTTGTAATTAGTGCAGTTAGAAGCTATTGACGCCATCTTCTCTTCTGCATTGAGTAAGACACCAAATCTTAGTATCTTGAATCCTCAGGAAACCATAGAAGACCGCGATTTGTTCGCGAAACATGACACATGAAGTGTGGGGTGGAAAGATGAAAAGGTCCCACCGGGCGTGCCAGAATCTGTTTACCGCCTTAAAAAGTGAAGAAACCGCGTAAGCCGTCTTGCCTGAATTTGGGCGCAGATGCTATTTGGTTTTATCCGTCCACCTCTCCGAAGATGCCAAGTTGATTTATGGCATCGTTCATCGAAGGTTTGGACAGATGCGACCGTTGTAGCATACTTCGTCAGATTCCCCCCAGTTGATGAGGTGTTTTTGATTGTAGGGACGCTCTTCCCTGCAGGCGCAAGCCCCTGCAGTTAATTACGTTACCGCGTAGCGATAACCACTTTCTCCTTCTAGAGATGTTCACTTCGTGTCGTGTGTATTTATTTTATTTTTTGGTTTCCCGTGGATTGTATACGGAGACTAATTTATATTGTCGCCCGTAGAGCGGGGATTAGTCCAAATCCATATTTTCTTAGATTTGGGTTTGGTTGATTTAAGGCTCGTTAACCTCGTTTGAGATTAAGATCAACTTAAATGTCTGTTAAGGACACGTTAGACTAATTTTAGACTAAGATCTACTCAGCAGGATTTTTGGGATCATTTTTGATCCAATGAAAGAGCATTTGGGCTCTATCGTTTTAGTTTAGGGACATTTCAGTCCATTGGGTTTAAGGACATCATAGTCCGTGAAGTTTAAGGACATCATAGTCTATATAGTTTAGTTTAGGGACGTTGCGGTCCAAAGGGTTTAGTTTAAAGACGTTACGGTTATGGAATTTAGTTTAAGGACATTACGGTCCATAGAATTTAGTTTTTTAGGGACATTGCGGTCCGCAATTTAGTTTTTAGGGACGTTGCGGTCCACAATTTAGTTTTAAGGACGTTGCAGTTCGGTGGGATTATGGTTTGTTGGTTTGGGGGTATACCAAGGGTTATTGGTTATTGGGACCCTCCACCTCTCTGAAAACGTTGAAGAATTACAACGACATGTATCAGAGGGGTGGAGAGATGTACCCTTGAACCAATGGGTATTCGTCAAAAGATTGATGGTCTTGTTTGGGGCTAAGACCAGTTTGGCAATATAAAGAGCACATGGGCTCGATTGATTTGGGATTTGGACAACCTTTGGCTTAGCCCACTTGATTACTTATTTGGACTTAATCCCTTTTGTTCAACAATTCTGAGCATTGACATGGGTTTTGATGCCCACTATCCTTTCTTTGTTTTGTATTGAGTGTTGAACACTCTTTATGGCACTGGGCTCTATTTACAGAGCGCTATTTATTTCATCAGCGCCCATATGAGCGGCACGTGGAGCGCTTGGCGCTGAGCGCCAAACTTGGAGCGCTTGGCACTGAGCGCCAAACTTGGAGTGCTAAGCGCTTCTTATAAAATAGCGCCCACGTGAGGAGCTCATGGAGCGCTTGGCGCTGAGCGCCAGACTTGGAAAGCTGAGCGCTTCTTATAAAATAGCGCCCATATGAGGAGCACGTGGAGCACTTGGTGCTGAGAGCCAGACTTGGAAAGCTAAGCGCTTTTTATTGAATAGCGCCCACTTGAGGGGCACATGAGGCGCTTGGCACTGAACGTCAACCACTGAGTGCTAAGCACTCTTTATTTTGCAGCGCTTGGCGCTAGGTTTTTTCTTTCTTTCTGTGTTATGTTATGCAAAGTTCTATTCTTTGTTCTCCCTTGGATCTTCGATCCCTAAGAACAAATTCATCCCCGTAATAATTAAATTCTCATTTGGGGGAGACTTGTCTCATGGATCTCAGATCCGAAGAAAGAACCGTGTTCTTTTTATGAGGGTTAAACCATTGAGATGCTCTGATCTCTATTTTTATTTATCTTGAAGGAAATTCTGTTAGTGTATATGCCCTAGAGGCCATTACTGTATCATACTAGTTTGTATATTACTTAATGGAAGCTTGGGATATTCACAGTTATATATACAATCTTGCTCGAAATGGTAGTATGCTACTTGGTTTGTCTCTGCTTTAATATGTGCATGTGTTTCTTTTAGCATATTGCTGGTATACATATTAGTAGAGCCCTTAGGATCTTTGCTTGATTACCAGCGTTGTGATGGCGCTCGCACTCGTGGGAGCTGGGTAATCTATAAGCACATCCTTATACAGGTCCCTGGTCGTTGGACTATCGAGACAGGGCATCGATACTCCGGAGTAGACTAGCGTATGCGCTTCTCATCCCAGTGTGGGAGACGGTCTGTCCCACAGCCGTTAGTACGTCGTACTTGGGATAGTATGCGGGTGCTCGTTAGGTTACGAGTACACTGGACAGGACTCGTCGGGAACTGTTGGTTGGTAATATACCTATCGTCAGTTATCAGTTCCCAGGTGACATGAGTACAGCTTAGTCCGCTGACTTGACACTGTCACTTCGCCTCGAGTGTGTTCCCACTGCACTTTGATTACTACCCTACCACGGCTTGAAGGAGTCGTGCAAACAGGTAGTTTTTGGGTGCAGTCCCGAAGCACTTGGAGGCAGTGACGGTTAGACAGGATTCGTCTCTCCCGGTATTGGGGGTTGACATCGCGCTGTGTCCAGGAGAGCCATTACACGAGTAGTCCCTGGCCAGGGCAAGCGAGATATACTGGTAGGTTTCCAGTGTTATCTCAGGGTGTTCTGGGCTACACTCCGACACGACTTGTACCGCTATTAGGGGACTGACGTTCACCGCCCCCCTAGGCCCGCCATGCGATGTATCAGACGAACAGACCGGACTGTACGGAGACTGTCACATATAGGCTCAGTAGGAGTGCAGATGGGGTTCACCTCGTCAGTCTTCTTATCGACATCTACCTGGGGACCGTTACGTACAGCTAGTGCCGCTTGCGGTCTGTGGTTAAACCCACTGCCAGCGTAGTGTCGAGTCTTTAGAGTCCCACACAGAGAGCTATTCGCCTTTAGGCTAAATGAGTAGAGGTCGCATGGTTTTGCGACAGGGTTCGTTCACATTCGCGCACTTGTGCACGTTTGCTGTCCGGACAGTTTATACTAGAGGGCTTTGGTTTAAGCCGGATCCTAGTATATGATTTGAGATTGGTTTTTCTCATTGTGTTCGTGTTCCTCGGATCACGAATGCGGGTGCGTATGCACAGTTGCTTGAGATTGAGGGAGAGGACCTTAATTAGGGTTAATGGCTATTGTCATTTTATTAACCCTAATATTTATGTGTGTGTTATTGTTAATTAGTAATTAGTTTAATAATTATCCATGGTTCTGGTTGTTGACCATTTGACTTCTTTGACTTGTTGACCTAGGTTGACACTTTGACCATCATCATTTCTTTTGGAAGATGCTTTTTGATCTTTGCAATTTGAAATGATAATGGTCATGTCATGATTTACCATGATAATTATCTAGCTAATTATTCAATTAAATTAATTCACACATATTAGTGAGAATGGCTCTATTATTTTCTCATTCTCTCATATCATTTCTCTCTCTTGCTCATCCTCTCCCTCAAGCTCTCTCCCTCTCATGTGTTGAGAAACAAAAAGCTTGAGAAAAACCTTCACTTGATCCTCTCTACTCTCTTCTAGGGTTCAAGTCTTAGCATTTCTTGCACTCTAGTTACTCCTAGCTTGGAGTTGAAGCTAAAGGTGGTGGCTTTCAAGTGGATCTTTCTTTGACGGGAGAAGACAAGCAAGGTGAACTCTTTCTACCATTCCTAGGAGCAAGGAGAGAAGGACTAAAAACCAAAGGTATAACCTTTCCATCACTTAGCTACTTTGTAGTTAGGGTTAGCAAGTTTATGTTTAGCAAAGATCCTCACAAGCTTGGTCCATGTTGCCTAAGTCCATAAAAATCCAATTTTTATTATGTTTTCCGCCTCCCCGTAAGCACCGGGGTGGGCAACACGGACTTACAGTGGTATCAGAGCCTAACTAAACCTAAACTAGCTAAGTAGTTAAGTGTAACGAAGTTTCGAAACCGAAAAACCCAAAAACCAAACTTTTTCAAAATCCAAGTTTCTGTTAAAATTTTTTCTGGTCAAAATGAAAAACTTTATACTCCAAAAATTATCTCAGGGTTTTGTGTGAAACACCACCAAAGACGAACCAGAGAGGAGTCTAGAGGACCGCGCTTCCGCGGCATAAGGAAGCTCTTGCCGCGGAAGCGCGGCCGTCTTGTCCCCTCTCTGCATCGTTTTTGGTGCAGTATGTTTCTGTGTTGGTTTTGGGATTTTTGAAATGTATTATATGTACCCAGATATTCCAGAGAAGAAATTTCCTTTTAGGGTCCTATAATTCCGTATTTTTTTCGGAACTTCACTACACTTTAACTATATCGGTTATATCTGTGATGCTTGTATGTATTGAACGTCGGCTAATCGCTATAAGTCGATTAGTCGGGGTTGTACATCTCTGTGATCTGTGATTGTTGGTTTGTGGATATGAATGGATTGGATCGTCGCGGGTGAATAGCCGGGTTGGATGTGAGATGAGCGTTATTTTTCTTTCATTCATTTGTAACATGTAAATTGATGTAATAATATTCTTTGTATGGCCGCACAACCGGGTCGGGGTTGTAGCCGTCATTGTATAATTCTTTTTACTGTTTTTGCTCCTAGGATAGACCCATGGAGGGGGTGCACAAACTACCGGGTATCTCGAAGCGCCGAGTGGCCTACTCACGGTGGTGAGGGAGGTTGCTTCGCTTCGGGTGCTTGGCGGGTAGTTTGCCGCACCCGTAGGGGTCTTGGGTGGGGTTTTGGCTATTCACCGCGACCGTGTAATCCGCTTTGCGTTGCAGGCTCGAACGCATTGCGGATTCCTAGTATATCCAATGTATTCATCTGTGATCTGTAATGTCTATCATTGCTATATATTTATATATAATAACTATTTAGGCGTTGCTTATGTTTTACAGCCGCGCTAGCCCAGCCCCCGCTCTGTCGTTAGTTAAGTAACCTAACGGGTGATGACGGGGCCCCGTGGCGAATGCGAATGGCATAAGCGTACGTCATATTTTGGTTGTTTTCTGCAATGGTAGGATTAAATGATGGGACGCATTAAAAGAACTAATGCAAGAAATAAACCAAGTAAAAGTCGATTGGAACACTTTGAAAACCACTCGGTTCTTTTCAAAACTAAACTTTTAAACGCGGAGCTTGAACCACTCCTTTTAAAAGCTATCTCGTTCCATCGATTATATCAAGTTCACTACGTTCACGGTTTCGCCAAAACCATCCGTAGCCCTCCGTCATTCCACATGAATGGTCAAAAGTATTCAAGCTATGTATTTTGGCCAAAGTCAAGGCATAGTGATTGGTAGCGTTTGGGTATTCATGTGCAGCATAGATAGATGCGTTGATTTGGGACAGTCGTGCTGCCATTTTGGCCAAAGTCAAGGGTAGGTACGGGTGGGTCCAAATTAACCAGGAGAATGACGGGTAGAACTTGACATGTGACTTATGATATTTTGGCCAAAGTCAAGGTCATAAGAGCATGGGGCAAAAATCCACATCGGGAGTTTCATAAGTACTGAAACTTGCTAGCGTTGCATAACATTTGGAGTGTGATGATTCTGGTAGGATTCCTTCGGCTTTATCACGCGATGATATTTGGATCCCGATCCTACTGTGAGTATATGCTACTCCTCGGGAAAACTCTCACTTAACGATCAATGCTATAAACCTAGTAGGTGCCTAGAAAGGTGTTAGCGGGGCTACGCCCACAGGGAAAAGAGGTTACTTAATTAAGGAACTTCGCGAAAGCGTTGGAAAACCTCCCTCGAAGTACCGACACTGGCCTGGCTGAACGGTTAAGCAAGTATTGTACGGTGAGAATGATCCCGGCTAATCCTTTTCTTTACGGTTTGAGAAGGGATTCGAGAGACAGTGGGAGCCATCCAGTTTAGACAAACTAAAAACCACTCTAAACTTGCAAGAGCATCATGCTAAAGTGTTTCTTTTCTCTCTCCTAATTGCAGCGACCATTCAAGATGACCGGACTTAAGTTACTATTAGATAAAAACATATTGACAGGGCCAAACTACAAAGATTGGCTCAGGAATGTCAAGATGGCTATCACTTATGACAAGCTGGGGTATATACTTACCACCAAAGCTCCCCCCGTCCCAGGTCCCACCTCCAGCGTCGCGGATGTAGAAATCCGTAAGACATGGGAGATAGATTGCGCGAGGGCCAGATGCCTCGTACTAGCCTCGATGGACAACGAACATCAGAGGAGGCACGAGAATATGGACCTAGAGTCCATATTTCTCCATACAAAAGAACTGTATGGAGAGCAGTCTCGTATCGCTAGATACGAAGTGTCGAAGAAGCTCTTTTCGGCAAGGTTGGCCGTCGGATCATCGGTAGCGGACCACGTGCTTAAGATGATCGGCTACATAGAGGAGCTCGCGGACCTTGGGACCACGTTGGAGAATGAACTCTATACCGATTTGATTCTCCAGTCCCTTCCTTCCACTTACGCCCAGTTCATTCTTAACTTCAACATGCAAGGAAAGGAGGTTGAACTTGCCGAACTTCTGAACATGTTGAGGACTGCTGAGGGCACCCTACAGAAGGGTAGGGAGACATCCACTTTGTTTGTAGGAGGATCTTCCTCTTCTAGGTCCAGGGCGAAAGCCAAGGGCAAGAAGAAGAAAGCCCCCGCCAAACCAAGAGGCGGTGTCGGTAAAGTGGATACGAAGGGAAAGGGTAAAGCAACAAAGGTAGCGGGGAAGCTGGTGGGGAAGGAAGAATGCTTCTATTGTCACAAAAGTGGTCACTGGAAACAAGATTGCAAGGCTTGGAAAGCCAGAACACAGGATTTGAAGCGAGTTGCAGCTTCAGCTTCAGGTGTGTATGTTATTGAAAACTGTCTATCAATAAACTCTACATCCTGGGTATTGGATACCGGATCAGGATCTCATATCTGTAATTCTTTGCAGGCGTTGAGAAAGCGTAGAGTTTTGAAGGCAGGTGACATGACCCTCAGAGTTGCGAACGGTGCTAGCATGGATGCTGAGGCCGTGGGGGACTATCACCTGGGATTATCAGATGGACACTTTTTGGTTTTGCGTAGTTGTTATTATGTACCAAATGCAACCTGTAATATCATTTCTGTATCTTTATTATCTAAAGAAGGTTATGAATTTGCATTTGTAAGTAATGTAGTGAACATTCACCTTAATCAAGTGTTGATTGGGTCAGGTACATTGAACAACGGTATATACGTTTTAAACCAACCACAGGTTTTCAATATCCAGAATACACACAAAAGAAAGTCTCCAGAAATTAATAAAACTTTCTTATGGCATTGTAGACTGGGTCACATCAATGAGAGAAGATTGACTAAGTTACATACTGAAGGATATTTAGATTCGTTCGAATATCAATCGTATGCAACTTGTCAATCCTGTCTCAAAGGAAAGATGACAAAGGCTCCGTTTTCTGGACACGGAGAAAGAGCGAGCGAGCTCTTGGGACTCGTACACAGTGACGTGTGCGGTCCAATGTCTACACATGCGCGAAGCGGTTTTTCTTACTTCATAACTTTTACGAATGATTTTTCAAGGTACGGTTATGTCTTCTTAATGAAACATAAATCCGAGGCTTTTGAAAAATTCCAGGAATATAAGAGTGAAGTAGAAAAACAGACCGGCAAAAGTATCAAGATCCTAAGATCGGATCGAGGAGGAGAATACTTAAGTGCCGAATTCCTGAATTACTTAAAAGAGAATGGAATTCTCTCTCAGCTTACTCCTCCATACACCCCGCAACATAACGGTGTATCGGAGAGACGGAACCGAACCCTATTGGATATGGTACGGTCCATGATGAGTAACGCTGAGTTACCGCGATCGTTCTGGGGGTATGCGCTAGAAACTGCTGCATATCTTTTGAACCGTGTTCCCACTAAGACTGTGCCTACCACACCATATGAGTTATGGAGTGGGAAGAAACCCTATCTTAATCACATTAAGACATGGGGATGTCCAGCTTTTGTAAAAAAGCAGCATGCGGACAAGCTCGAGGCACGCTCAGTACAGTGCAAGTTTGTGGGATATCCAAAGAACTCCAAGGGATATTACTTCTATTGCGAAGAGGAACAAAAAGTCCTTGTTTCTCGCTATGCCCACTTTCTAGAACATCAGTTCATAGAAAAAGAATTAAGTGGGAGCGCGATAGAACTGGAAGAAATTCCAGAACCACAAACTATTACTGAAAGTTTAGTGGAACAAGAAGGTTCAAAAGAACAGGACATTCCTACGCCGCTCCGCAGGAGTAGTAGGCAGTCTCATCCGCCCGAGAGGTACTACGGTTTTCTCATTGACGGGGATAGAGAGGACTGCATCATAGATTCTGATGAGCCTACTAGCTTCCAGCAAGCCATTCAGAGCGTCGACTCGGTAAAATGGCTGGATGCAATGCGGACCGAGATGGAGTCCATGTACACCAACAAAGTATGGACGTTGGACATTGCTCCAGACGGGGTAAAACCCGTAGGATGCAAGTGGATCTTCAAAAGGAAGATTGGTGTAGATGGACAGGTTGAGACCTATAAAGCTAGACTGGTAGCAAAGGGTTTTCGTCAGCGACCTGGTTTGGACTATGACGAAACCTTTTCTCCAGTAGCTATGCTGAAATCCATTCGGATCCTTCTTGCCATCGCTGCTTTCCACGATTATGAGATTTGGCAGATGGACGTAAAGACAGCTTTTCTAAATGGTCATTTAGAGGAGTGTGTCTATATGGACCGGCCAGAGGGTTTCATTCAGGGTGGGAGCAGCAGAAAGGTGTGCAAGTTGCTCAAGTCCATTTATGGACTCAAGCAGGCATCGCGGAGTTGGAACATCTGTTTTGATGAGACGGTCAAAGAATTTGGCTTTATCAAAAATCCAGATGAACCATGCATCTATTGTAGATTTGTAGCGAGAACTGTAGTATTCCTCGTTTTATACGTGGATGACATTCTCTTAATAGGAAATGACATTCCTATGCTACAATCTGTCAAGGGGTTCTTGTCACACAGGTTCTCCATGAAAGACCTGGGTGATGCCTCCTACATTCTGGGTATCCGGATCTACCGTGACAGATCCAAGAGGATATTAGGACTCTCGCAGTCAAGGTACATCGACACCATACTGAAGAGATTCAGTATGGAAGATTCCAAGCGCGGTAATCTACCGGCTTGTCACGGGATCACCCTCTCCAAGGAGATGTCTCCCAAGACTGATTTGGAGAGGGATCGCATGTCTATTATACCCTACGCTTCTGCGGTAGGCTCTATAATGTATGCGATGTTGTGTACCAGACCGGATGTGGCTTATGCACTGAGTGTGGTAAGCAGGTATCAGTCAAACCCTGGGGAGAAACATTGGATAGCAGTAAAGAACATTCTCAAGTACCTGAGAAGGACTAAGGAGATGTTCTTGGTGTATGGCGGAAAAGACCTGCAGGTTGAGGCCTTTGCTGACTCCAGCTTCCAGAGTGACAAGGATGATTCCAAGTCCATGTCGGGTTTTTTTTTACCCTCAATAGAGGGGCGGTGTGTTGGAAGAGCTCCAAACAGGAAACCGTTGCTGACTCGACTATGGAAGCGGAATACATCGCTGCATCTGATGCCGCAAAAGAAGCTGTCTGGATGAGGAAGTTCTTGAAAGAACTTCAGGTGGTTCCGTCCATTGTTGACCCAATACCTCTGTATTGCGACAACAACGGGGCTATAGCTTTAGCGAAGGAACCCAGGTCCCATCAGAAATCCAGACACATCTTAAGGCGGTATCACCTGATCAGGGAGATCGTGGATCGCCAGGAGATCGAGGTCCGGAGAGTTGCATCAGAGGATAACACTGCAGATCCACTCACGAAGGCCCTACCCCAGACTCAGTTCGAGCGGCTGATCGAGATGATAGGTCTTCGATACGCCAGTACATGGCCTTAGTGCAAGTGGGAGATTGTTAGTGTATATGCCCTAGAGGCCATTACTGTATCATACTAGTTTGTATATTACTTAATGGAAGCTTGGGATATTCACAGTTATATATACAATCTTGCTCGAAATGGTAGTATGCTACTTGGTTTGTCTCTGCTTTAATATGTGCATGTGTTTCTTTTAGCATATTGCTGGTATACATATTAGTAGAGCCCTTAGGATCTTTGCTTGATTACCAGCGTTGTGATGGCGCTCGCACTCGTGGGAGCTGGGTAATCTATAAGCACATCCTTATACAGGTCCCTGGTCGTTGGACTATCGAGACAGGGCATCGATACTCCGGAGTAGACTAGCGTATGCGCTTCTCATCCCAGTGTGGGAGACGGTCTGTCCCACAGCCGTTAGTACGTCGTACTTGGGATAGTATGCGGGTGCTCGTTAGGTTACGAGTACACTGGACAGGACTCGTCGGGAACTGTTGGTTGGTAATATACCTATCGTCAGTTATCAGTTCCCAGGTGACATGAGTACAGCTTAGTCCGCTGACTTGACACTGTCACTTCGCCTCGAGTGTGTTCCCACTGCACTTTGATTACTACCCTACCACGGCTTGAAGGAGTCGTGCAAACAGGTAGTTTTTGGGTGCAGTCCCGAAGCACTTGGAGGCAGTGACGGTTAGACAGGATTCGTCTCTCCCGGTATTGGGGGTTGACATCGCGCTGTGTCCAGGAGAGCCATTACACGAGTAGTCCCTGGCCAGGGCAAGCGAGATATACTGGTAGGTTTCCAGTGTTATCTCAGGGTGTTCTGGGCTACACTCCGACACGACTTGTACCGCTATTAGGGGACTGACGTTCACCGCCCCCCTAGGCCCGCCATGCGATGTATCAGACGAACAGACCGGACTGTACGGAGACTGTCACATACAGGCTCAGTAGGAGTGCAGATGGGGTTCACCTCGTCAGTCTTCTTATCGACATCTACCTGGGGACCGTTACGTACAGCTAGTGCCGCTTGCGGTCTGTGGTTAAACCCACTGCCAGCGTAGTGTCGAGTCTTTAGAGTCCCACACAGAGAGCTATTCGCCTTTAGGCTAAATGAGTAGAGGTCGCATGGTTTTGCGACAGGGTTCGTTCACATTCGCGCACTTGTGCACGTTTGCTGTCCGGACAGTTTATACTAGCGGGCTTTGGTTTAAGCCGGATCCTAGTATATGATTTGAGATTGGTTTTTCTCATTGTGTTCGTGTTCCTCGGATCACGAATGCGGGTGCGTATGCACAGTTGCTTGAGATTGAGGGAGAGGACCTTAATTAGGGTTAATGGCTATTGTCATTTTATTAACCCTAATATTTATGTGTGTGTTATTGTTAATTAGTAATTAGTTTAATAATTATCCATGGTTGTGGTTGTTGACCATTTGACTTCTTTGACTTGTTGACCTAGGTTGACACTTTGACCATCATCATTTCTTTTGGAAGATGCTTTTTGATCTTTGCAATTTGAAATGATAATGGTCATGTCATGATTTACCATGATAATTATCTAGCTAATTATTCAATTAAATTAATTCACACATATTAGTGAGAATGGCTCTATTATTTTCTCATTCTCTCATATCATTTCTCTCTCTTGCTCATCCTCTCCCTCAAGCTCTCTCCCTCTCATGTGTTGAGAAACAAAAAGCTTGAGAAAAACCTTCACTTGATCCTCTCTACTCTCTTCTAGGGTTCAAGTCTTAGCATTTCTTGCACTCTAGTTACTCCTAGCTTGGAGTTGAAGCTAAAGGTGGTGGCTTTCAAGTGGATCTTTCTTTGACGGGAGAAGACAAGCAAGGTGAACTCTTTCTACCATTCCTAGGAGCAAGGAGAGAAGGACTAAAGACCAAAGGTATAACCTTTCCATCACTTAGCTACTTTGTAGTTAGGGTTAGCAAGTTTATGTTTAGCAAAGATCCTCACAAGCTTGGTCCATGTTGCCTAAGTCCATAAAAATCCAATTTTTATTATGTTTTCCGCCTCCCCGTAAGCACCGGGATGGGCAACACGGACTTACAAATTCTTCTTCTTAAAGCTTGCTCTTCTCTTTGAGATCGAAGTTTATAGGGGGTTCTTCTGTACAAGACTTGAAATCTTGGGTCCTTTATATATGGGAGGCTGATTTGTTGATTCAGTTAAGGAAATCTCTCATTGAGAGATTTCTTAATTGATGTGGGGAATTTATCCACCGTCGGATCTTTGATCTAAGGACTTCTGTTCTACAGAAAACATTTTTCTTGTTTTTAACAAGATTGGGAAAATACTTTCCCATACAGAACGTATTTTGTATCTTAGTGATTTTTTAATCACCATTGGATCTTTGATCCAACGGTGCTTTGATTTACAGAGCACAATCTTTCTTGTTTAGAAAGATTTGAGGAGTATTTCCTCAATCACAATTTAATTCTGTATTTTGGTGATTTTTAATCACCATTATATCTTTGATCCAAGGGTAGAGAACTTTTTGTTCTAGCGATGGCGCCCTCGTGCTTTGCACGTGAGGCGCTGCCTAAGAGTTTTTAACTCTTGGCGCTACCTCAGAGTATTTTAACTCTGGGCGCTAGCGCTCTCATGCTTTGTACGTGAGGCGCTGCCTCAGTTCAAATTTTGAACAAAGCCTAGCTCTCTTATTGGGGGAAACAGATGCCAAGTATACAATTTAAGTATCCATAATAAATCACACCATCCGATTCTACCATCACAATCCCACTATTCTGAGTGGTTCTAGATGTTTTTATGTCCTTAATTTCGAATTTGTATCCAAAGACACCGAATCCTTTATAATATACAATCTCCATACTATGAAACTGAGCTAAACATCTTGAATCACTCTCTAATCATGCAGAAAAGTTCATATCGTGGATCTAAAAAACACATTTTACGACAAATACATAACGATATAAGTTTAGATTAAAACTGGTAGCAATAACATGTTATTCGAATAACTTATATGATCTGCAACCCAATCGCAAAAATTATCATGATAATATTTTTCCAATCGTTCATCGTTCCAATCAGGATGCCCCTCACGTACCTCGTTAAAATGAATTCTTTTCTCAACAATAAATTATGATATTAATATTATATCATTTCATACACACACAAATACAAATATAACAATTAATCCAAAAAAACATACTCTCTAATTTTTTCAAGACATGCGCTATTGAGGAGGATAAACCGGTATATCTTGTTGATAAACATAGTTTATGCCCTCTTATAATCAGTTTTACCATATGACCCGTCCTGAATTCTTCGAGGCCGGTTAAGTCTCGTCTCAATATTTTCGTCCAGATAGCGGGAACAAAATGTGGTTGCTTCATCTAGAAAATAACCTTGCATGATAGAACCCTCTGGTCGATTTCTATTTTGTATATACTTTTTTAGAGTGTAGAGGTACCTAAACAAAAATATGTTAAATAAATAAATATGTGCATACAGAACAACAATAATTTTACAAATTGCGTGAAACGAAAAATTCCACGTACCTCTCGACGGGATATATCCATCGACATTGTACCGGTC
Source organism: Agapanthus africanus (assembly GCA_030015575.1). Taxonomy (NCBI): domain Eukaryota; kingdom Viridiplantae; phylum Streptophyta; class Magnoliopsida; order Asparagales; family Amaryllidaceae; genus Agapanthus; species Agapanthus africanus. The sequence goes on along the minus strand of CM057338.1, from coordinate 939,480,543 downwards.
CGGCTAACTTAGCCTCAATTGCAAGATGAACCGTCAGGTGTATTATGATATCGAAGAATGACGGTGGGAAAATACGCTCAAACTTGCAAAATATTAACGAAATAGTTTCTCCAGCGTCACAACATCCAGTGTTTTAGCGCATAATTCTCTGAAAAAACAATATAGGTCATTGATTACTAGACCAACCGATTCAGGAAGGGAATTCCTGATGGCTAATGGGAGAAGGTGCTCCATAATAACATGGTGATCATAACTTTTCAGCCCATCGATCTTGCCTTTCACAATTTTTATTTTCTTACTAAATGATCCTGAGAAACCTGTGGGAACATTCAAATCATGCAACACCTGCAGGAATCTTTTCTTCTCCGGTTATGACATATGATATGTGGCATTGGGAAGTACAAACTTGCCTGGTTTACCTGCTATCGGTTTACGATGCAATTCACTTCTAATTTCCCAGTCCTGTAGATCTATCCGAGCATGGAGTTTGTCTTTCGATTTTTCGTCTTTACAAAGAAGCAAGTTGAGTACGTGCTCGGATACTCCCTTCTATATGTGCATGACGTCCAGACAATGACGCACTAAATTTGTTGACCAGTACGGAAGCTCGAAGAAAATGCTTAACTTGTTCCAGAATGGTGTTTGACCTGTTTTGTCGGATCCATCCCGAAGGTCACATTATTGTAACCATCCCACTGAGCAGTCACGTCCTCTCCGGACAATGGGGCTGGAGGTCCAAGAAGTTCCTGATGACCATCAAAGTGAACAACGTCAACCTGTAGGGGTGGTCTAGAGGCAAGAAACGTCGATGGCTACAATAACAAACATTCCTGCTAAAATTCAAGAATTTCGATATTGTATGTTGATGGCAATAAAGACATACTTTGTGACCATGTACGGACCAACTGATAGCATTCCATACGCAGGAAAGTCATTAATTGTCCACATTAAAGCCGCACGCAGTATGAATATTGTATTTGTGTTTGCATCGTAAGTCTCTACACCATCAATGAATAAACATTTTAACTCATCGATCAGAGGTCGGAGATAGACGTCGATATTTTTTCCCAGTGTGTTTGGTCCGTCGATAAGAAGAGACATCATAAAATATGATTGGTCCATAGCCAACCAAGGCGACAGATTATAAACTATCATTATAACGGGCCATATGCTGTGGCTTCCAGCCATATAGTTGAATGGGCAGAAGCCATCACTAGCAAGTCCGAGCCTGACATTGCAAGGATCGCTACTGAATATTTCATGCCTCCTATCGAAATCCTTCCATGCCGGTGAATCTCTTGGATGACTCATTTTTCCATCTTCACTTGGAGGAGCATGGTGATGCCAAATCATTGCCTCGGCTGTTTTCTTGCACTTAAATAGCCTCTACGGCCTCTGTGTTATGGGAAAGTATCATGCTCTCTTGACAGGTATATTGGGCTTCTTATCAGAATCTTTGGTTTATACCTGGCCTCTCCGCATGTTGGACACTATTTCAAATCTGAGTTCTCTTTCCGGTACAACACGCAATTTTGGGGACATGCTTGAATTTTCTCACACTTCAAACTCAAATTAGACATCATCTTCTGGGCTTCATACCAACTGTCGGGCATGTTATTTTCCGGGGGCATAGAATCTTTCAAGAACGAAAGAAGCATTGTGAATGACTTGTTGCTCCATCCATTTAGGCATTTAATCTGGAAAATTTGGACGAACCATGAAAGGGTGGAATACTTTGCATTCTCATAAATTGGTTTTCTAGCATCATTCATGAAATTTTCATACTTATCCGTACGCGGTCCTTGACCGGAAGGAATGTCATCTTCGGTACGAATAGATTCACCTAGGGCAGCCTCTACCATATACTCCATTTCTTCTCCTGGAAAGAAATCACAGTCTTCTTCTTCTGCTGCATTACCATCTTCTCCTTCTTCTACTGCAGCATTACCGTCTTCTCCTTCTTCTTCTGCCGCATTATTGTCTTCTTCTCCTTCCCCGTGATATAGCCAAGTTGTATAAAATCTAGTAAAACCATGTTTAACGATATGAAGCTCTACAAATTCTACCTTCTGCCAGCACTTATTCCCACATCTATCGCACGGGCAGAGAATCTTCTATAACACGATCTTATTATGTGCGTGCAAATTCAATAAAAGCAGCAACTTCTGTGACAAACTTAGGTTGCATACGTTGTTTCCAATCCACATACATCCAGTCCGTAACTCTGATGTACTCATGAGCCATGTTAGACTGTATAACATATAAATTGTAGGTTATGATGACTATATTGAGAAATCTAATAACGGGATGGTTACTGACAAAGGAGAAAATCCGTGTATGTGCTTTGTGTGTGCGTTTGTTGTTGAAAAGAATAAATTATCGATAATAAAAGTTAGATTTGAGGATATCCATGTATGAATTGTATTATATATATGGGTGTTTCAATTTATGAGTCCACATAAGTATAGGGTTGTTAGTGTGTATGTGTTGTGTGGGCATTTGTTGTGTATTCGTGTTGTATGTATGTGTTTCGGCTATCAGGGGTAAGGCTTCTGTCCCATTAAGAATGTATAGAGCAGACACCCATTCGATTGTGCTTTCAACCGTTTCGAGTAAATTTCGGCAGCACCTCCCCGCTGTTCTTCGAGTACACTGTAATAGAATTGATAATCATTTCAAAGCTGTGAAACAACGTTGAAATGAACATCTAATCTATCTTTGTACATGGAAAACCAGCGAAAAAATACCGACGAAATAACTCAAAACGGATGAAAACACAAGTGGATGCAAGTGTTTTCTTTATAGATTCCTAACTTGTCTACACTGGACAAATCTATCGGTTATCATATGATTGAATCTTCTCATCACATAAACTATACGACGGTTTTTAGTACCGAACTATACCGTCCGATATTTAACAACTTTCGTATAGTTCTATGTCACGACGAACATCGAACGTATGTTAACCGATAGACAGGGACTAAGTCGCACTTTGAATTTCATATATGAGTATCGATGAGAATATGAAAGTTTCATATTATCATCGAGTATCATATATTGGTTTTAACTTGAACATTTAACTTGAATAGGTTTGACGTTTACGTTTCGTTATTAAGGGTTCGAAGTTTTTTGTTTAGGGTAAATTTTTCTTGCATTTACGGTAAAGTTGTACGTTTACGTTATCATCGAGTATCCTACTGAATAAACTAATGCACCCTAAACCCTAACCCTAAATAACCCAAATTATCCTAATTAACCACAATTAACCATAATCGTTACCCTAACACAAATTATCCCTAATTAACCCAAACTTAACCCAATTTACCCAAATTAACCTAATTAACCCTAATCAACCCAAACTTAACCCAATTTACCCAAATTAACCTAATTAACCCTAATCAACACCGTAACCCTTTCAAATTATCACTAATTAACCCAAATTAACCATAGTCTCTAATTAACCCAAATTAACCCTAGCCTCTAACCCTAAACCCTAACCCTAACCCTAACCATACACTGAACCCTAACCCTAACCCTAACCCTAGCCCTAGCCCTAGCCCAAGTATTACCCTAACCCTAACCCCAACTAATTATCCCTAACCCTACTAAACCGAACCTTAACCCTATCCCTACACTGAACCCTAACCCTAACCCTCACCCTAACCGAACCCTGAACCCTAACCCTAGCCCAAGTAGCAACCCAATAATCAACAAAAACAGAAATAAAAGCATAATTATAAGTAAAAATATGAAATTTACTAACCTGTAGCTAGGCCGGTGATGGAGGAGACCAGAGATGGTCGACGACAAGTCGCAGACGGTGGCGACGAGAAAGTCGACGGTGATGTCGGGGACAACGAGGTGTGCGCAGGAGGGCGGTGGCGACGAGGCGCGGGCGTGGCGACGAGAGGAGCGCTCGGGAGATTGAGGAATTTTTGGGAACGGGGACTTTTCTGTGCTTAATTTTTTTATTAATAACCTATATATGCCCCTACGGATTAAACCGTAGGTCCTTCTTTTGCGGCTCCATAGGACCAAATAACAAATTACGTTTTGATATTTTTAAATTAATTCATATGGCACCGTAGGGACAACCATGTGGACCTACGAATTAATTCGTAGGGGCAACCTTTTATTGCCCCTATGGATACCTTTATCCGTATGGGGCAACCCCTTATTGTAGTAGTGACTATAGGATATATAAACATACATGCAGGTGCGGTAGTAGCCTTTGCCTCTGAAATTGGGCGCACCACCAACAGCTAGAAAATTAAAAATTGACTATATAAGTAATTTTGAAATAAATATGCGTGTATATCTATAATAATACATTCAAAATGAATATACGTACAATATACCTGGAGGTGTGGCAAAGTCCACACGGAAGGAGTCATCCAAAGGAAATACCGATCGGGGTGCAAGACCGGCCCTATGAAGCTCCCTATGCAGCTCTCCGGACGGCAGAACCACTCTCCCTCTGCCTCTGCCGCTACCGCGGCCGGTGCTCCTGCCGCCTCTCGCTACTCCGGTCGTCGTCATCAAACCTAGATAAGAGTACAACCATTATATATGCATACAATATATGTATAGATCGTAGAAATGTGAAGTAATAATATAACATTACTGATAACCATTTTTGTTTCGTGGACGCATTAGAAATATCTACTTGAATTTCATCATCGATATCATTTCTAACCCACAAAACTTCACGATCAGCTAAAGACAACCCGTCTTTTGAAACAGACGGTCGGAGCGCTCTAAGTCTTCTCTCTTCTTCATCCACATCGCTGTCTTCTATACGATCCTAGAATTCTGGGACTGTTGGGTTATGCAAGCGCCTTGGCCATCAATCCGTGGCCAAATGCGGAACAAAATTTTTAAAAAAGTTGTCGCTAACACAACCCTAAAACCCGGATCGACCCATAAGCCCTAGATAACAAAACATGAAAAGGAGTTAATATGGTTATACCTAATGAACCAAGTCTTTCGGTCTTCTACCATCTCCAAAGCTCCATGAAATCGCAGATCGAATTTGGTTGCCGGTCTTCCTCCATCCACGATGATCCATCCGAGGGAAACAACGCAAGCTTCAGCCTTGCCTAGCAAGGCAACTGATGCTCCAAGTTTGCTAGCAATGGAGAGTGGAGGTGTAAGAATGTCTCACTATAATTTTCTCTTATCACTAATGCTCAAAAGTGCAACCATAGAAGATGAAGAGGAGATGAGGAAAACAATGGCATGAGCAACTAAAGAAATGGCTAAGCTTTCTCCAAGTGAGAATGAGAAAGTCAAGAAGAAAGTCAAGAAAAATCAAAAGCATGGCATGTAAAGAATTGTGGCTGCCTCTTTTTTTAATCATGCAACAAAATATCTCTTTTCATTTATCAAATAAACTGATGTGGTGCCATACCTCTCTACATGCCATCAAGCCATGCTTATACCAACTCACCCCTCCACCTCATTTGTAAAACAAATGAATTTCTAAAATGAAAATCATACAAATGAGGTGTCCATCATCTAGAAACTATTCCGTATAAATACGGAATACAGCCTGGTATATGTATCGAAATACACATACGCGTATTCGTACAAAAATACGAATAGCCAAGAGAGAAAATGAATAGTGAACAATAATACTAGAATACATATATATAAATTATTAAATCAAAACCTGATTTTACAATCCGGCTCAATCCTAAGCCGCTAGTATTATCAACTGTCTGATTAAAATCTGTGTAGCCTGTACACATATTTAATCGGACACCTGTATATACCAACATACGTCATATACACCATATCACCTGAACCGTGAAAACCCTCTGTGTGGGACTCTAAAGACTCGTCAATACGCTGGCAGTGGGTTTAACCACAAGCACGTCAGCGGCACTAGCTGTATATAACAGCTACCCAGGTATTGAGCGAAAGGAAGGCCGACGAGCAAACTCATCCGTACCCCTACTGAGCCTGACAGTGACAACATCCGTACATTCCGGTCCGTTCGTCTATGAGTATCGCATATCGAGTCTAGGGGGTGGATAAAGTCAGACCCCTAATAACGCGACATTTAGTGTCGGTATGAAGTGTAAGTCAATGCCATGCACCCTACGTGTTCGCGGGGAGGCGGAGTTTGCAAAAAACGATTTTTATAAGTTTCGTAACATCGACTAAACTCCAGGATCGATACTAAACCCTAACTAACAAATCTAGCTTAGAGGTTTAACTACTATGTAAGAAAGTTATATCTCAAGTTCTTACTGTCCTTCACCTCCTCGCTTTCCTTCTCCACCTCGTGAGCTCCTCGAAGTGAGAACGGATCGTGCTTCCTCGTCGGCTTCTCCAAATCGTAGAAGATCCACCCGAGAGTTCCGACTTTGAGCTTAACCACTAACTTGAGATAACTAGGTCACTTGGTGTGCTAAATTAAGTAGCCTAGGATGTGTAGAGAGTGATTAGGAGTCTAGTAGTCTCACAAACCCTAGGATTCTCAACTCATGAGATGGTTAGGATTTGAAATGAGATGGAGAAAGCTTGAGAAGAATGAGAGAAAGAAAGTATCTGTAGTTTTCTCAAGTGAAAAAGATTAAGTGAAAATGGCTAGAGTTTTAGACTTTAAACCATATGAAAATATCTCACACAAATATCTCAAAATATCTAAGTAAACAAATCTCATATGAGTCCAAGAAAGTCAATATGAAACCCTAATACCATTTCACTAAAATACCACAAAGTTTCCTCTCTCATTTCCTCCACCTTACAAAAGAATTAATCATAAAAGAAAAACCCTAATTGAGGTGTAATACTCCGAGAAACAATCTTGATCAAAATACAAGAATGCCTCTCTCATCCGCATATACATACCCGTATCCATATTCTGAGAAACACGAATACAATGAGACGAAACTAATCCAATAATCAAATACTAGGATCCGGCTTAAACCAAAGCCCACTAGTATTGTCCGCCCGAACATCATATGCGCACAAGTACACGTATATGATTGAACCCTGTCGTAAAACCATACGACCTCTACACGTTTCGCCCAAAGTTGGGAAACCCTCTGTGTGGAACTCTCAAGACTCGACAGTATGCTGGCAGTGGATTAAACTACAAGCGCGTCAGCGGTACTAGCTGCACGTAACGGCTACCTAGGTATCTGTCGATAAGAAGGTCGACGAGCAAACTCATCCGTACCCCTACTGAGCCTGTCTATGGCAATCTCCATATAGTCCGGTCTGTTCGTTTAAAAGTGTCGCATATCGGTCATAGGGGGCGGCAAGCATCAGACCCCTAATAGTGCAATAAGTCGTGTCGGAGTGCGGCCAAAAACACCCTGAGAAACTACTGGAATCCCTACCAGCAAATCTCTCTTGCCCTGGCCAGGGACTTTGTGTAATGGCTTTCCGAACACAGCGCGACATCGACCCCCAATACCGGAAGAGATGAATCATATCTAATCGCCACTGCCTCCAAGTGCTTCGGGACTGCACCCAACTACTACCTGTTTGCACAACTCAACAGAGCCGTGGTAGGGTAGTAATCTAAGAACAGTGGGAACACACTTGAGGCGAAGTAGCAGTGTCAAGTCGATGGACTAAGATGTACTCATGTCGCTTGGGAACTGCTACCTGACGATAAGTATATTACCAATCAGCAGTTCCCTACGAGTCCGTCTAGTGTAACTCATAACCCAATAAGCACATACATACTATCTCCAGTACGACGTACTGATGGCTGTGGGACAGACCATCTCCCCTCCTGGGATGAGAAACGTATACACTAGTCTACTCTGGAGTATTGATGTCATGTCTCGATAATCCTGCGACTAGGGACCTGTGTAAGGACGTGCTTATAGACTACTCAACCCCCACTAGTGTGACTGCCATTACAACATTGGTAGTCAAGCAAACATCCTAAGGGCTCTATCAATATGTATTAGCGATACGTTAAAAGAAACATATACACATATTAAGATAGATACAAACCAAGTAGCATACTACTATATCGAGCAAGACTGTCATAAATCTGTGTATATATCCCAAGCTTCCAAAATGTAATATACAAACTAGTATTATACAATAATGGACTCCAGGGCATATTACACTAACATGAAGCCCATCATCCACTAAGAAATTACTGATCCGAATCAGTAATTCTCGACTACCTTGGCCAAGGATTTCTGGTGATGGCCACCCGTGCATAACACGACATCAACCCCCAATACCGGGAGAGATGAATCCCCTGACGATCTGCTCACTGTCTCAATGTGGCTCAGAACTGTACCCGACTAAAACCTATTTGCACGATTCTTTTGAGCCGTGGTAGGGTAGTAATCAAAGCACAGCGGGTATTCATATAAGAAGAATAACGATCTCAGGTCGATAGACTAACCTGTACATATGTCACCTAGGAACTGCTATTTGACAATAGTTATAATACTAACTAGCATGTTCCCGGCGATTCCATTCGGTGTACTCATAACCCAATGAGCACATGTATACATCTTAGGTGAACAAACTAACACCAATGGCTTGTGAGACCGGCCACCGCCCCTCGTCGGGGTCTCGATCAGTATACACTAGTCTAATCTGGAGTATCGATGCCCAGTCTCGAAACTCCCATGACTAGGGGCATTTAAGGATGTGCTTATAGACTACCCAGCTCCCACGTATATGATCGCCATCATAATGATGGTAGTCAAGCAAGAATCCTATGGGCTCCATCAACATGTAATAGTAATCTATAAAACCACCTAATGCTGTACATGATAATAAAAACAAACCAGATAGCATACTATCATCTCGAGTAAGACTGTTCTACCAGTATAGGCCCCCCTTCAATCATCACAATCGCGTTCCCGCGATTCAATAATTGACTTGAGAGCACTATAGCCAACAATCTCCCACTTGCACTTAAGGCTAATTATTGAGGTGTCGCATACTCATAGCCCGTGTGATACCGAACACCCAACTTCTCTACTAATCAGTCTCGCAAAGCCCGTTTGCAAAACTATTGCGTTCGAGAAATAGCCTTAGCGAGTGGATCCGCTCCAGTGTTTCTATCTTTATCTCTCTATATCTAAACTTCGCGGAGAAAGATTATCTTCCGAAATGAGCAATACATGTCTTAGAATTTGTTTGGATATCTGATGGGACCCAGTTAACAAATGAACTCCAAATCCAACAAACTTCTTAGACTGTATCATCCACTGAATTTAATCAGTATCCTGCGACATGCCTGCCTCAGTATCCCCGTGGACCACCTGTCCAACATACTACCCCTCAGAAGAGGGAAAACTATAACTCTGACAGTCACTCTGTCATCCAGGTCACCTTGGAAGCATGAAATGATAACCGCCTCCCGAAGGAAGCTTTCGTTACCATATACTAAGAATATCCACTTATGTTCATAACTGCTTCCCAATATTTCTCCAGGATTGGATTAATATATGTTTATTACAGCTAGTGCAAAAACAATATCTGGTGTTGTACTTGACATTTCATGATTGACTCAATTGCCTAAGCAAGTGATATGCCAATCATGTAATCCCTCTCTTCATCAGTCTAGAAGACATCTCTTTAGAGAGAGTGACTCCATCACCTGCGGGTACACCACCTTACCAGGAGTCGTCCATTCTAAAACACTTTAGAATAGTATCAAAGTACCTGAATTGGGACACTTCCTAAATATAGATCTAAAGCCGTAGATCTAATGACCAAAAAACCTGATATAATATCCATATCCTATGTGGAGAAACAACTTTGTGACAACCATAGTATAACCGATCATAGTATAGGAATTTCACTTCTTATAAAGTGCATGTTATCCAAATACTAGGACATCACACCCTACTATCTTCTTACCAGATCCATCTCCTATTTTGATGAGGTCAAAACCTATGACTGTCACATCAAAAATAGATAATCTATCTCCGTTATATCTGCTTTAGTCTATAAATAGACACAAGCTACTTGTCCACTATGCTTCCGCTGCTCCCACTGACTACAACAACCCTCTGGCAGAGTCATATACATGTGCACTTCTAAAGTTAGTTTAGAACGACACTATACTCATCCTCCTGCCGTGTCTCATAGTTTAGAACATCAGCAATGATAAGTATGGGTAAAAAACCTCCCTGTCACCGTCTCTGAGAAGACCGAAGTACCTCTCGGGTGCCTAAGGTTATCCATCATATCTATGGATTGGCTAATGGAATGTCAAAACTAATTGAATCTTTAGGTTCTATTAAATTTTCAGTAATCGTTTGTGGTTCTGGAATCACTTCCAGTTCTACAGTACTCCCACTAATATTTTCTGAAAAGAATCCATTTTACTAAAACTGGTGGTGAGTCAAGAACAATATAACCATTGATCTTCCAGATGGTAGAAAGATAACCCTCGTCGAAGCCTGGGATAACTCATAAACTGTCATTGCTGAAACGTGCCTTGAGTTCGTCCAAACTCTGATTTTAAGCACCAACCGGACAACTCCTTTTACCTTAACATCGTTAAGGTACAAAACCATTCTATATACCATATAGAAACAAAGGCACTAATTTACTTGGAACCAGATTCAAATCATGCAGCTGTCTCCAGTGCATGTCAACTAAGTGGAATGAGGCCAAGCAGCATTACTCATCTAGGATTGCATCCACATATGAGTAACCTGAAAGAGATGCAAGTTCTCAAAACCATTACTATCAACGGAATACCTAGCACAAGTATCTACATCTTCGATCACCTTGAAGAATCCTGATACTTGCAACATGTGGTTCTCTACTTTATTCATATACGTATAACTTCTCAAAATTTGGACCTTGTATTTCAGTGAAACACATATCTAAAAATTAGAGAAGTCACAAGTAAACAGAATATAGTACGAGTACCAACCCGTTTGTCCTAGTGGACACTGGACAACATACAATACGTTGTATAAGTCCCCTGAGTTAAATAACTCATACCCTGTGCGTCGTAGGTTGAAAACTGTACAGTGGTTAAGAAGAATTACACCATTGTTGAATGCTCCTTACCCAATCACCAACTGATATAGGTAAATGTCATAGACATAATTTCAAAAAGTTATATCTCACTTTATAAAATAAACGTACAGATATATCAGTTTGAAATTGGTGCATAACAATGGATATTCAAAACCAAATATTTGCCGTCAGGCAAAAACCCAGGTGATTTCCTCAAATATCACCAATCACAGGGAATTCCGATATAATGAGGATATAATCACCTAATTCCCAATATTCTACTCTCACTCACCATCTGTGACACTATACATATGTGAAAATCAAAGTTGGTAAATACATACCCTGGAGTCAGAATCTAATTGGGAAATCGGTTTTCAATTAATACTGCACAGTAAACTGAAACATGAAAATGTTTCGAAGAGGTATCCGGGTATTCCTAGTAATGCCTCTTCCACTATTCATATTCATGACTTTAACCGTCTATTTCCTTGCCATCTCTCCAATCCCTTTATTTGTCTTTACATATTACCTTCTGTACACCACCTTTAGGCAATTGGTTTTCTTCCTTCCCTATCCTTCGGCACCAGCCTAAGGTTTGGAAGAAGACTGTCCAATAAGCATAATGGGTTTACTCTCCTAATCCTAGAACCCCTGGCAACCTTACAGAAGGTAAAAGGAAAAGACAACTGAATAATCCTATTCTATTTCTCCTGAATCGGAAACCAACCTCGAATCTGGAACAAGTTCCTTCGAGTTCGTATGTAACTATACGATAGCTTATCCAATAAATGTGGATCTTCGTAGTGATACGGAATGTTCAGGAGAAATGCAAAGGTGAAGTAGGAGTAGCGATGATATACGCGGTTTCGTCGTGAATGATAACAGTCGCAATTTCCTTTGCTCTTATTCTAATCCCTTTATTTTGTCTTTACTTAATACCTTCTGTACACCACACTTAGGCTAATTGATTTTCTTCATTCCCTACCTTTCGGCACCTGCCTATGGTTCGAAAGAAGACTATCCAATAAGCGTAATATGTGTACTTTCCTAAATACCAGGAGCCCTCGCAACCTGAGAGAAGGTAAAAGGAAAAGACAACAGAATAGTCCTATTCAATTTCTCTAGAACCAGAAACCATCCTCGAATCTGAAACAAGTTTTTTCGAGTTCGTATGTAACTATACGATGGTCATATCCAATAAATATGGATCTTCGTAGTGATACGAAATGTTCCGGAGAAATGCAAAGGGTAAAAGCAGGAGTGGCAATGATATATGCAACTATGACAATCCAAAATCCAATGTGTTTTAAGATGGTTCGGTTAACTTGGTTCATGAGTTTTAGTTTAGGCGGGTCATGGTCGCTGCCAGAGAGAGAGAGAGAGAAGAAACACTAAGCGTGCACTCTAACCTAAATCAAAATGGTTAATCACTTTATCTAATCAAGATGGCCCCCACTGTATCCTCGAATTTTCCTTCAAACCCAAAAGGAGAATTAGTCGGGATCATATAAAATCACCTGAGGAGTAAACCTGCTCATCAGTAGGAATCGGGATCCAACTATCATCGCAAGATAACCGGATGGAAGCCACTCAAGTCACCACACTCCAGAAGGTATGTGCATGCCTGGCAAGTTTCCTGTATTTTTGAAACTCCTGATGTGTGTTTTTACCCCTAAGACCCAAGTGACCTTGACGAGGTCAACAAGTCAAAAGGTCCTAGTCAAGTTCAACCCGTCACTATCTTGATTGCATTAGACCCACCCGCACAGACCTTTGACGAGGTCAACAAGGTTGAACGACTGTCCTAAACAATCCACATATCCATGCGACAGAAAAATATTACAGAGCTATCGCACACTATGCCTTGACGAGGTCAACAAACGTAGCACGAATACTAAGCAATACTAATCTGAAATGAAGGAGGGCTGCGGCTGGGTTTTTGGCGAAAAACGCTTTAATGTAATGAACTTGATATTGTTGAAGGAACCGAGTAGTTTTACAAATATATAGTGGCGCAAACTTTTGCTAAAGAGGTCACTCCCTGTGAAGGGATCTCAGCTCTTTCCTCATCGAATGAGGAGAAGGATATTCCCAATCGAATACCACTATGAAAAGAAAAGGGAAACAACTATAGTAAAGTTATTACCCCGACGCAAACTTTTACTCAATGGGTCACTCTCGATGAAGGGATCTCGGCCCTTGCCTCATCGAATGAGGTGCTGGATATTCATAACCCAATACCACTATGCAAAGCAAAAAAAACGTCTGTAATGTCAGTTTTAAAAACTTGGTTCCAACAACATCAAATATATATAGGTTTGCTTTCCTTGCATTAATCAGAATCAACGCAGTCCAATCAATTAATCACACCAGAAAAGAACGAAAAAATAATGTACGTATATACCATCCGCATTCACCACTGGGCCCCGTCATCATCCGTTAGGTTACTTAACTAACGACAGAGAGGGGGCTGGACTAGCACGGGTGCAAAACATATACAACATCTACTGGTGTGTGTGTGTGTGTGTGTGTGTGTGTGTGTGTAACTATCATCCCAGACATGATATATGCAACATCACAGAATAACGATAAGCATCACAGAATAAACGGATAATCTGGGAGCCCCGGGTTTCCTTTGAGCCACAAGTAAAACCCGACGTTCCCCTGGTCATGTGGATAGCCTGTGCAATGAAAACCTCGACCCCTACGAGCGCGGAAAGTTACCCTCCAATCCCAGAAGTGAGGCAACCCTAATCAACAAAGTGAGTGGGCCACCCACCACTTAACGGAATCCAGTAACTTGAGAACCCCTCCGTAGGTCAACCTATACCCCCTACGAGTGCGGCGAATAGCCCGTCAATTGTAGAGTAAGGTCCTCTCCGTCTCAACGCCATGAGATGCGGACCCGTCGCCATTTAGAACCCGGCTATTCGTGCACTCCACTGCGGGGTGATCCTAGTACAGAAAAGAAAATAATATGTACAAAGATGATATCGACCTCAACCCGGTCGTTCCCCAAAAAAATAATATACAAACAGACAGTGACGGCAATCCACAAGTTAGACACTTGCCCCGCAATATCAAATGTACAAATAAATTCAAACTGTACTACCATTGCACCCAAACTATCCACCACGACGATCCCGCCACAACCACAGCACAATACAGAACATCAACGTGAATGTCACGTTAGCAAACTCGTCTAAAAGAACATATAGCAATTAGATGAGTTGTACCACTTTAATGACATTCACGATTGCAGATAGTAATGTATGTACTAAAAACTATGACATTAAAAATCCGCACGCAATTAGCAAACTAAACCAATTTCCAAAACCATGAAAAAACAGTGAGCTAAAGTTCCAAAAACCGACCGTTTAAAGCCAATTCAGAAGTCCGAATCAAAACGAAACGCGTCCAAACCTTCATAGAGAGTTAGAGCACGAAATTAAATTCGAGTTGGGAGGCCTAGAGGGGGTACCTTACCCTGAGTCCACCACGAGGTGGCCAGGGGCGAGGCAGACCCGAAACTGCCCAAGGTAGGGCAGTTTCGGGTCCCCACCGCCAAGACCACCTTGTGGTGGTCTTGGGGAGTGGGCCCAGCCGTTCGGTCCCCGCCGGGGATTCCCCAGGGTGTCCATGCATCACCCCGGAGCTTCTCAGTTCAAATCATGAGCCCGCAGGATGTGCAAACATCTCAAACTTTCAGTTTTCGGAACTGTTTTTGTCGGCAGTTTTGGATGACAAAATCGACGGATTTCTAATGTCGCAATGAGTTAACTAAGGATTATGGAGTTGCTCTGATACCATGTTGGGTTATGCAAGCACCCCGGCCATCAATCCATGGCCAAATGCGGAACAAAATTTTTCAAAAAACCGGCGCTAACACAACCCTATAATCCGGATCGACCCATAAGCCCTAGATAACAAAACATGCAAAGGAGTTAGAATGGTTATACCTAATGAACCAAGTCCTTCGGTCTTCTACCATCTCCTAAGCTCCAAGAAGTCGCGAATCGAATTTTGTTGCCGGTATTCCTCCATCCACGATGATCCACCCGAGGGAAACGGGCCTAGCAAGCAACCAACGCTCCAAGGTTGCTAGCAATGGAGAGTGGAGGTATAGAAATGTCTTACTATAATTTTCTCTCATCACTAATGTTCAAAAGCGCAATCATAGAAGATGAAGAGGAGGTGAGGAAAACAATGGCATGAGCAACTAAAGAAATGGCTAAGCTTTCTCTAAGTGAGAATGAGAAAGTTAAGAAACAAGTTTAAAAAATCAAAAGCATGGTATGTAAAGAATTGTGGCTGCCTCTTTTTTTAATCATGCAACAAAATATCTCTTTTCATTTATCAAATAAACTAATGTGGTGCCATACCTCTCTACATGCCATCAAGCCATGCTTATGCCAACTCACCCTTCCACCTCATTTGTTAAACAAATGAATTTCCAAAATGAAAATCATACAAATGAGGTGTCCATCTTCTAGAAACTATTCCGTATAAATATGGAATACAAACTGGTATATGTATCGAAATACACATACGCGTATTCATACAAAAATACGAATAGCCAAGAGAGAAAATGAATAGTGAACAATAATACTAGAATACATATATAAATACATATATGTAAATTATTAAATCAAAACCCGATTTAAAAATCCGGCTTAATCCTAATTCGCTAGTATTATCAACCGTCCGATTAAAGTCTGTGTAGCCTGTACACATATTTAATCAGACACCTGTATGTACAAATATACGTGATCTACACCATATCACCTGAACCGTGAAAACCCTTTGTGTGGGACTCTAAAGACTCGTCAATACGCTGGCAGTGGGTTTAACCACAAGCACGTCAGCGATACTAGCTGTACGTAACGGCTACCCAGGTATTGAGCGAAAGGAAGGCCGACGAGCAAACTCATCCGTACCCCTACTGAGCTTGACGATGACAATATCCGTACAGTCCGGTCCGTTCGTCTATGAGTATTGCATATCGAGTCTGGGGGGTGGATAAAGTTAGACCCCTAATAATGCAACATTTAGTGCCGGTATGAAGCCCATTACCCACTAAGAAACTACTGATCCGAATCAGTAATTCTCGATTACCTTGGCCAAGGATTTCTGGTGATGGCCATCCGTGCACAACACGACATCAACCCCCAATACCGGGAGAAACGAGTCCCCTGACGATCTGCTCACTGCCTCCATATGGCTTGGGACTGTACCAACTAAAACCTGTTTGCATAACTCCTTTGTGCCGTGGTAGGGTAGTAATCAAAGCACAGTGAGAACTCACACGAGACAAATGACGATCTCAGGTCGATAGACTAACCTGTACACATGTCACCTGGGAACTGCTATTTAACGATAATTATAATACCAACCAGCATGTTCCTGGCGAATCCTTCTGGTGTACTCATAACCCAATGAGCACATATATACATCTTAGGTGAACAAACTGACACCAATGGCTTGTGAGACCGGCCACCGCCCCTTGTCGGGGTCTCGATCAGTATACACTAGTCTACTCTGGAGTATCGATGCCCGGTCTCGAAACTCCCACGACTAGGGACATTTAAGGATCTGCTTATAGACTACCCAGCTCCCACGTATATGATCGCCATCATAATGCTGGTAGTCAAGCAAGAATCCTATGGGCTCTATCAACATGTAATAATAATCTCTAATGCTATCTAATGTTGTACATGATGATAAAGACAGACCAGATAGCATACTATCACCTCGAGTAAGATTTTTCTACCGGTATAGGTCCTCCCTCAATCATCACAATCGCGTGCCCGTGATTCAATAATTGACTTGAGGGCACTATACCCAATAGGGACATCATAAACATCCATGGGTTTTCAACGGCATACGACACTCCATCTCGGATGCTTCAAGCACTGTAAGTAGTATACTTGGAACGCTTGGTTTGGAATGATAAATGGATCGTCCTGACCATAAAATCGAAGTGTACACTAGTCAATTCATATTCATCTTTTCAAGTCCCGAGAATGTTTCTCCACTCATCCGTATCGGTTCGTGTATCGTACCAAGTACACTGAAATATATAAAATGGTTCTGATCATCCGGGATATTGGATTCCAAGTATGCAATTTAAGTATCCATAGTAAATCACACCTCTGATCCTACCGTCGCAATCCCACTATTCTGAGCGGTTTGAGATGTTTCTATGTCCTTAACTTCAAATTTATATCCAAGGACACCGAATCCTTTATAATATGCAACCTCCATGTTAGGAAACTGAGCTAAGCATCTTGAATCTCTCTCTAATGATGCAAACAAGTTCGGATCGTGGATCTAACAAAACAAATTTTACAACAAATACATAAAGATATAAGTTTAGATTAAGACTGGTAGCAATAATATGTTATTCGAACAACTTACACGATCTGCAACTTAATCGCAAAAATTATCCTGATAATATTTTTCCGATCGTTCATCATTCCAATCAGGATGCCCCTTACGTACCTCATTAATATGAATTCTGTTCTCAATAATAAATTATGACATTAATATATATCATTTCATACACACACAAATACAAATATAACAATTAATCCAAAAAAAAATTTACTCTCTAATTTCTTCAAGACATACACTATTAAGAAAGATAAACCGATATATCTTAATGATAAACATGGTGTCTACTCTCTTATAATCAGCTTTACCATATAACCCGTCCTAAATTCTCCAAGGCCGGTTAAACTTCGTCTCAATGTTCTCGTCCAGATAGCGGGAACAAAATGTGGTTACTTCATCTAGAATATAACCCTGCATGATAGAACCCTTTGATCGATTTCTATTGCGTATATAATTTTTTAGAGTGTAGAAGTACCTAAAGAAAAATATGTTAAATAAATAAATACGCGCATATAAGACAACAATAATTTTACAAATTGCGTGAAACGAAAAATTCCACGTACCTTTCGACGGGATGCATCCATCGATATTGTACCGGTCCGGCTAATTTAGCCTCGGTTGTAAGATGAACCGTCAGGTGTATTATAATATCGAAGAATGACGGTGGGAAAATACGCTCAAGCTTGCAAAGTATCAATAAAATAGAATTTTCTAGATTCTCCAGTGTCACAACATCCAGGGTTTTAGCGCACAATTCTCTAAAAAAGCAATAAAGGTCATTGATTACTAGAACAACCGATTCGGGAAGGGAAGTTATGAGGGCTAATGGGAGAAGGTGCTCCATAATAACATGGTGATCATGACTTTTCAGCCCATCGATCTTACCTTTCACAATTTTTATTTTCTTGCTAAATGATCCTGAGAAACCTATGGGAACTTTCAAATCATGCAACACCTGCAGAAACCTTTTCTTCTCCGGTTGTGACATATGATACGCGGCATTGGGAAGTACAAACTTGCCTGGTTTGCCTGCTATCAGTTTAGGATGTAATTCACTTCTAATTTCCCAGTCCTGAATATCCATCCGAGCACGAAGGTTGTCTTTCGATTTTTCGTCTTTACAAAGAAGCAAGTTGAGTACGTGCTCAGCTACTCACTTCTCTATGTACATGACATCTAGAAAATGACGTGCTAAATTTGTTGGCCAGTATGGAAGCTCGTAGAAAATGCTAACTTGTTCCAGTATGGTAGTTTGACCTGTTTTGCCGGATCTATCTCAAATGTCATATTATTGTAACCATCCCACTAAGAAGTCACGTTCTCTCCGGACAATGAGGCTGGAGGCCCAAGAAGCTCCTGATGACCATTAAAGTGAGCAACGTTTAATCTATAGGATGGTCTAGTGGCAGGAAATGCCGATGACCGCAATAACAAACCTTCCTGCTAAAATTCAACCATTTCGATGTTGTATATTGATGGCAATAAGGGCTTGCATTGTAACCATGTGCGGACCAACCTGATAGCATTCCATATGCAAGAAAGTTATTAACTGTGCACATTAAAGCCGTGCGCGGTGTGAATGTTGTATCTGTGTATATATCATAAGTCTCTACACCATCAATGAGTTTGGTCAAATTGAGTTTTCTCAATTTGGATATCTGTAGATCAAGTTATATGTCTAAGAAGTTGACCAATAAATACAGTTTTCTATTTTTTTGCGAACAGTGAATAAAAACGATATAATTCCTAAACTGTTAAGCGATTCAATCTGAAATTTTTACAGCATGTACAAAATTATATATTCTATCATATGTAAATTTCCTGAAATTTCCAGAAGTAAAAATTAATTTCTATAAATTATTTTAAAAGTAAAGATATTGATATGTCATATGTGAGAAATGAGAAAACCATGGTATTTATTCGTAACTTCATTTTTTTACAAAATTTAAATAAAGTAATTTAAAATACAACAACAAACGATGCAATCCTAATTGGTTACTATGAAATCTTAACATATGGATTGAGAGTAATGAAAAAGACTTTACAAACTATATATTTGTGTATGTTTGTGTGTGTTCATTATTTATATATCTATCCATTTAATTAATTATTTAGGGACTATGATATGATAAGGAAAGTTTTTCATGGCAATATAAAAAAGAGAAAGATAAAGAGAAAAAGATGGAGGGAGGGAAAGAGAGAAGGGACCTACATACACAAGCCGGTATTGTCACCGTGCTTGTCTATCCACCGATAATCTCGCGTTACTAGCGAGATTTTCTTAAAACTTCTTGGTGTTCTTCTTCTATGACTTTAGGTAAAGAGGGAGAAGGGAGAGATAGAAAAATGTGAGGAAGAAAAAGAAAGAGGGGGACAAATAAAGATGGTGTAATGGTGAATTATCTATAATAATATATGCTTTCAACATGAGAATTAAAAAAGAAATGAAAGGTCACCATTCATTTTGGAAATGAAAGGTCGCATTTGTAAGTTATGAGAATAATAAAAATTGATAAAAAATAATAATTGCAAGAATGGGGATTTGAACATGTGATCTATAAAATAACAATGCAAAAGACTTAACCAATGAGCTACAAGATTGTTCATACACATATTTAATAAGAATTAAATATATGATGTTGCTTAAAAAGAAAATGTGCTTTTGGGCTCATAGTTTTATTAAAGAAAATGAAAATGGAATTGGATTTGAGTTATGGGCTGGGTTAGGTCTTATGTTTAATTTTAAAAAAAATTAAAATTTATTTTTAAATAAATGTGTATGGGAAAAATAGATAGAATAATAAAATAATATATTTATAAAAAACAAAATATACAGAAAATACTAAGAATAAATAAATACAATATTTTAATAAAGAAAGAAAATACGGAGGTATATTAATATTGGGGTCGTTACAGCCACCCGTGCACAACGCGACATCAACCCCTAATACCGGGAGAGGCAAATCCCCGACGATTCGCTCACTGCTTCCATGTGTCTTGGGACCGTACCCAACTAAAATCTATTTGCACGACTCGTTTGAGCCGTGGTAGGGTAGTAATCAAAGCACAGTGGGAACTTACACGAGACAAATGACGATCTCAGGTGTAATACCCCAGAGCAGTGCGAACTTAAGATATCATGGTGATCTGCTCTGTCCACACTAAGTGCGGTCTGTTGCGGACATCTTAGTGATCTGGGTGAGGGAGCCATTTCAGAACAATGGGATCGGGTCCTTAAAGCACATTCCGAAAGTGGACCGAACTGTATTATAAATACAATGATACCACCATCAATTACAAAGGCGCCTTTTAAGTGAACTAGAACTACAGAAGCTTGAGAACTCCGTAGTTAAGCGTGCTCGGGCCAGGGAAGTCTTGGGATGGGTGACCTCCTGGGAAGTGGCTCCTGGTCGTCGGGTCCGGTTCGCTCTAAAGGGAAAAACTGTACGGTTTTGGCTAGAGCGGACAATACTATCTGTATTGGGACGTAGGGCGTTACATTTATGATGGCCCATGCAGGTCCCTCAATAGTTGGTCTGTGGTTCGAGGACGAACCATTATTCTTAGATGCGGGGTATGTAATACCTCAAAGCAGTGTGGTCTTAAGACATCATGGTGATCTGCTCTGTCCACACTCAGTGCGGTCTGTTGCGGACATCATGATGATCTGAGTGAGGGAACCATTTCAGAACAATGGGATCGGGTCCTTAAAGCACATTCCGAAATAGGACCGAACTGCATTATAAATATAATAATTCCACCCTCAATTACAGAGGTGCCTTTTAAGTGAACCGCAACTACAGGAGCTTGAGAACTCCGTATTTAAGCGTGCTCGGGTCAGGAAAGTCTTGGGATGGGTGACCTCCTGGGAAGTGGCCCCTGGTCGGGTCCAGATCGCTCTGAAGGGAAAAACCGTGCGGTTTCGGCCAGAGCGGACAATACCATCTGTATTGGGACGTGGGGCTTTACATCAGGTCAACAGACTAACCTGTACACATGTCATCTGGGAATTGCTATCTGACAATAGGTATAATACCAACTAGCAGGTTCCCGGCGAGTTCGTCCAGTGTACTCATAACCCAATGAGCACATGTATACTATCCTAGGTGAACAAACTAACACCAATGGCTTGTGAGATATGGCAACCGCCCCTCGTCGGGGTCTCGATCAGTATACACTGGTCTACTCTAGAGTATCGATGCCCAGTCTCGAAACCCCCATGACTAGGGACATTTAATGATGTGCTTATAGACCATACAGCTCTCACGTATATGATCGCCATCATATGGGCTCTATCAACATGTAATACTGATCTGTAATACCACCTAAAGTATGCACATGATGATAAAGACAAACCAGATAACATACTATCATCTCGAGTAAGATTGTTCTACCGGTATAAGTTCTCCCTCAATCATCACAATCGCGTGCCTGTGATTCAATAAATGACTTGAGGGCACTATAGCCAACAAAATCAAAATTAACCCTAATTAATCTAATTAACCCTAACCCTAATCATCACCAACCCTATTTTACTTAATTAACCCAAACTAACCATAACCCTACCTAATTAACCTTAAACCGAACCTTAACCCTAACCCTAACCCTACCTAATTAACCCTAACTCTAATTAGCCCCCAATTAACCCGAAAATAGCTATAACCCTAACTTTAACCCTAAAATCAACAATTACACAAAAAAGCATAATTATAAGTTCAAAATGGAAATTAACTCACCTCAGTAGTAGTTTTGCCGGCGGCAAAGAGCTCGACGAGGTGGAGGAGGCCGGGATTCTACTATCGACGAGAATGTGGTGGCGGAAAAAAGCTCGACGAGCTCATGGCGAGACTGTGGTACGGCCAACGACGATGAGGAAGTCGACGACGGGTGTGGTAGCGACGAGAAAGTCAACGACGGGTGTGGCGACGACGAGGCTAGCGGGAGATCGATCACGGGAGTTGGGAAATTTTGGGGACGATGAGGAAATTACTGAGCTTTATTTTTTCTATGAATAACCCTTTATTGCCCCTACGGATTAATCCGTTGGGCTTTCTTTTGCGGCTCCGTAAGGCCAAATAAAAGATTACATTTTAATATTTTTTAATTAATCCGTAGGATACCGTAGGGGCAAACCGATGGCCTTACGGATTAATCCGTAGGGGCAATAAAAAGTTGCCCCTATATATTCCTATATCCGTAGGGGCAACCCCTTATTGTAGTAGTGTAATCTTTCTTTTTTTAGCATAAGAGGATAAGAAATGAGAAAAAAATTTCAATCAATTTCATTGCTTTAGGCGATCCACAATATCAATTATCGCTATGCATTCACACGCATCACATGTGTGCGGGGACACTTTTCTCTTGTAGTATAAGAAACTTTAGTCTAGGGATGGCAATGGAGCGAGGTGGGACGGGGGCGGCGTTTGCCTATACCATCCCCGCCCCATAAATGTGAAACATTACCTATCGCTACCTCATGTCCTGCCGAGGCAAACAAAATTTACCCCATCCCTGTCCCACTTAGAAACCCAAGTCCCTGCTGGCCCCCCATCCCGTCTCATCATATATTCAATCATTTATTTTTCAAGTGTTCATACTCCAACTGATAAGACTAATTTGATCAAAATATTCATACATAACCATTAAAATTAAGTGTTGTCATAAATAACTATAAATATTACATCCTTACAATTTGTAAAACAACTCCTAAACGAAAAACAATTAAGTTTAAGCATCACAATTACATGTAGACAGGCTGCAAATAATATTATACATATTTATCTATATTGCGGGTCAGGGCAAGGCACTGAATGGAGAGGGCTAATACCACCCCCGCTAATTAGAGACCGGTTTTTCCAATCCCCGTTCCATGCCCCAGTTAACGGTCAAAATCCCCATCCCGATCGGGATGGAGATTGGGCAGTACCCGCGGGACAAGCAAAATTGTCATCCTTACTGATAAAAAAGCAATAGACTCAATCAATTTTATTAAGAGATAAATCATCTCAATTTATACACCTCATAACATAACTAAAAGTATCCTGGGGGGATGAATAGGAATATGCGACAAATATGCCCAAATTTAAAATTATACTACACGTGCTAAATGAGAACACAATTGCACAGCGTAACAAATGATATACGAATATGATAAAAGGCTAAGCAAACTACAATTGTGAAATAATGAATAACAAGCAAGTAACAATATCAATTTATGAGCATAAAGAGCAAACAGGGAACAAGCATGCAATTTCTAATTTATAGATACTTGCAAGCAATTAGACACAAATATAAATTGCAAGTAATCAGAGAGAGAGAGGGAGGGAGGGAGGGAGAGAGAGAGATTGCAAACACGCAAGTTTTTAGAGAGGTTTAGGAGATCTCCTAGCTCTCTTTCTCTTGGCACATGAGCTCGTTCCACTAATCATGTCTTTTTCGGAGATACACACACGTTACCCATCAGCAACCTAACTGTAACATTTAAAATAAAATAAAATATTATTTTTGGGAATTTTCATAATTTAATATTAATTTTTAATGAATATTTTAATAGTCGGTATAATTAAATACCGATAGGTAGGGAAAATTCCGGAGAAAATTTTGGAAATTCTAAAATAGGGTATTTTGTGGAAATATGTCATTTTTAAGTTTTTATGGTTAAGTATATGCTTTTTTAGTGTTAATCGCGATTAAAAATCGATAATTGGATTTTTTGGCCCTTTGTGCAAAAATGTGCACATAACATTTCCACACTTGTCACACTTGTTCATGTTTTGGACTCATGGTGGCCTAGGGTTGGACCATGTTTAGATGACCATGGTGGGTTAGCCAAGTTTAGGCAACCATGATGGGTTGAACCTTTTGGTTAAATTAAGTGGGTTAATTAAGGGCTTTTACCTTGGTTGAAGGTGATTAGGGTTAGGATTGACCTTGTGTAGAGAGAGAGAGAAAGAGCCATGTTGGTTGTGCATTATTTTGGAGAGAGAGAGAGGTGGTTAGGGTGTGCCATGATCCATTCCACTTCATAACCCCTTGTGCTCTTTTACTCCCTCTCACACATCAGCTCCAACATTCCAACCTCAGCCAACTTCAGCAGCTGAAACAATACATGCGCCAACCCTACACCAGCCCCTAACACCAAAACCCAACACCTACACACTCACATCAACACTTCAGCCCCCATATCAACACTTCAGCCCCAATTGTTATCACATCAGCTGATATACCACATCAGCCCCTATTTCCTCACATCAGCAGCTACATCAGCCACTTTCAGCAGCAACAAAAGCATCAGCACTGCTGTGAAAAATAGCCACAGCAGCAACAACTCCATTCAAAACCACACCACACCCCCATCATACTTCAACTTCACCCCACAACACACCAACCCCCAACACTTCTGCTGCTGCACACAGCCACAACTACTACAGCAACAACAACAAAAGAAAGAAAATATTGCAAGCAGCAGCAGCAGCCTGAGCAGCTTCAGCAACAGCTGCAACAGCAACTACAGGAGCTGTAGAAGAAGCTCAGCAGCAGCAGCAAACCCTTCTCCTCCTTCTCCTTCTCCTCTTCTCCTTCATCTTGGATCTCTTGAGGTATAATCTCACAACTCAATTCCTATCTTGCCAAGTTCTGGTTATATAGCTGAAATTAGGTGTTTATATCGTAATTAGTGCTAGTTTAGGCAAATTTGAGTGAGACTTGACCAAGTGTTGGTTTTGATTGTTAGGGTAACCTTATTAGGTGTGTTTGAGACCAGTTTAACCAAGATTACCCCAGTTTCCCAGTTGGTTACCAGAAAGTTTCAACTTGGCGTATTTTATCGATATTGTCGACTTTATGGCTTTTCTGGAAACTGCTATCAACCCAGACCTCCTAAAATAATTTTGACTTGGCAGTAGGATGTGCAGGCAGATAGGAACCAATACCCAAAACCCTAGCCCCAACCACCTTACTCCGGCCGCAGATTTAATCCCTCTGGCTGCAATTTGCGGCCAGAGCAGGAGGGAACTGCCTCGTTTTGCGTGCACGACTCTTTTACCTGTAAACTTGACCCTGGGTATGTCTAGTTTTGACTGATTCCAGTTAGGGTAGAATCTGGGTTGATTTTCATGAGTTGGCGTATGATTTATGACTTGTTTTCGTATGGATTTTTAGTATTCGATGATTCGTTCTGTCGGGTGGCGGTTGGACGTCAATGACAGTGGATATTGGCTGTGTTGGCACGCGAGGTTACGGGTTTTTACCTATGAGCGTAGCGTGTACCATTTTGGTTTCTGATGTGATTTTCATGTGTTTTAGCGTGTGATATCCTTATAGGTACCCCACGTGGCGTCGAAGCGTTGGAGATACAAATGGCGATATCGGCACCGGCACGCATAAAACAAGGTGAGTAGATTTATATCTACGGGGAGAAGTCGGGTGGATGGCGTATAGCACCCTCGCAGTCCGTGGTGATGTATACGGATGCGTATACACACCAACAATTATTATATATTATTTATGATTCATTATTGAGGTTTAGGATGGATAATTGGTGTGTTGGATTGGGAAAAGGTTACGAAATCCTAGGATAGTGGGTGCACTACACATACATATACACACATACATACTTGCATACATCCTTATTTCATATATGGTTATGGGATTCTATATAGATATGTGTTCACATGGGTATAGGACTATGTGTTCGCATACGGATTTAAGGATGATACATAGGATTGAGATGAGTCGATGAGTTTGATCTGAAGTTATGATATCGGTGATATGATAAAATTCATAATTGAGATACGTCTTGATGCTTTAGAGAAATTTGGGGATGATGATGCCATAGGAATGGTGACATATATATTAAATGGTCGACATGTGATTACGTTACGAGATATGACATGATATGATATGACAAGATTAGAATGATAGGCCGCATTCGGCGATGTATACTCCTTGAGATGATATATGATGACGATATCGATTTATACGAGACTGTCGATCAGTAGTCGGATCATAATTATAGTGACGATATTAGCTTTGTACTAGACGTAGGTCAGTACCCAGATTATGATATTTGATATAGAGAATACCAGATGAATGATATGACGAATGTGATATTGACCCATACCCAGATTTGGGGATACCGTACGACGGATTTACGTACGAGCTGTAATTTGATGTTTGATCCGCACTCTTGACTGGGGAATAACCGATTATAGAGATATGGTATCGGATGTGATATTATCGAGGCGCGATCACCGATTATATGTATGTATGTATGTGTGTGTGTGTGTGTGTGTGTGTGTGTGTGTATATGTATCGACTCAGAGGTTAGGCGGTTTCCCTTACCTACTGTTAGCTTTAGCTCAGCCTTATAGTGGTGTAGCTATATGACTCTTATGACATTAGATGTAGTTTAGCGATCATGGTGTTTAGTATTCAGCTCCCGCACATTATTATTGTTGCTCTGCATCGCATACTGTTGTAATTCATATTCCATTATTGATATCATGCTGTTAGGATACCAGCACCATTACCGATGATGCATATGTACCACGTACACTTATTTGCCGGCTCACACACATCTTCATCGGTAATTGCCATGTCACAAACACTTAGAAAATATTATTGCTTAATTTAGCTGTTAGCTAGTAGTGGCATGATATTAGTATGCTTGCCATATATGCCAGCTTGACATCGTAGTTATTACTTGTCACTTCATGCATACTGTTATTCATTATATGCCACATTCATGGATTCTCATGCTTATATTCATGATTTACATGCTATTAATGACTCGGATTTCGATGATATTTTCTGGATTTGGAGGAAAACCGCAAAACATATATAAACTGCTTTCACTCTTTTTAAATAAAAATGCTGTTTCCCCATGATGTATGAGTCGTCCACCATGAGTTTTGCTGATGGATTTCGAGACCCGATTCGAGAAGGCGGATGAACCGTTTCGGGTACAAGGTGGGCCCGGTGCGGTACCCTGGGGCAAGAAGATCGCAGGAGATGGCGTTGAGCCTGGCAGAGGATCACTACCGACCGGTGATATTACCCGACGCGTCGGATATCTGGAGGATACCGTCATGGTCATGAGATGGATGGTAGGGGCCGGTCTGGACTGACGACGCCCTACATATTGTGATTGAGACATTGAGATTCTGAGATATTGAGGTACAGAGATTGTGATACAGAGATATCGAGATATGAGATTTATGTTTTGTGCCAATGCTAGGCACTGTTTTATGCTGATTTCATTATGATACCTCATTTTAAAATACAGAAATCTCACAAATTATGAAAGCAGTTTTCTTCAGTACATGCATTCTGTTTCATGCATTCATATATCATCCATATGACATATTGCTACCTGAGGCACTGACACGGGCATATGAGATTACATTTGGGTTAAATATTTACCCTAGCCATGGTTTTAGAATGCTGGTTATATATTTGAGGATTATATATTATAATCGTATGACCTAGGATTGCGACATACATGGATTTTCTGTTCGTAGATCTTTTTCTACTCACGAGTTGGCAACTCACCCCCGTTGTGCCCCAGTTTCTTGCAGGTGTTGCCGTACAAGTTTCATTACGGCTTTGCGGGCACTGTTCCTTTCGGGTGACTTGCTAGTAGGTGGGTTTATTTGTATCGTACCCATCATTATACATTGTATATTATATTTCAGTTGTATCTAGAAGTTCCATCAACCAAACATGTACTTATTTGAGATAGAGACCAGTGGTGTTTATTCTTTCGACCATAGAGTCGCACGTTATATTTCTCTGTGTTTCATGCTGTTGAGTTTCCTTCTCTGTTGTGATCCTCGCATTTAGGCGTTGTATATTATATTACTAGCTGGTTGACTTATAGTGATTTTCCTGTACTCTACTACTTTTCTTGGTTTAGATTTCTGGGCTCGGCTTACTTAGAGCACGTACGCCTTGAGACGTTCGTAGCCTAAGTGCCGGTCATGTTCCGTACTTTCGGGACGTGACACTAACACGTCTCCACCAAGACAACACGTTGCGCAACCGCAACCTCACACATCTCCACCAAGACTACAAGATCTCCTCAAAAGAAACCCATGTTGTTCGCCACTAAAAACAACACTTCTCTCTTCACAAAGCTCGTCACCTTTTTCTTTACAAACCAACAATGCTCACACTTGAACACTTTTTCTCTCAACAATCTCTTCTCTTCACAATGGGACTCTTGCACTCAAGAGTCTTTACAATTGAAGCACAATATCATTTAATAGAGTTTCTATCAAGATCACTTTTAATACTCTATGAAGTATGGGTATACAATTTGAGCACTTGAATCTTTTTCAAGTGTGTGAGAGTGTAAAAAGGATAAACAAAACAAAACACAATTAAACTCTCACAATATATGAGATTTTTCTTTCTAAAAACACTTAAGAAGATAGCAAGTGAAATCTGTAAGTGAATAGTGGCAAAAATTCAAAGCAAAAGTCATTTTATAGCCACAAAGAAAAACTAGCCATTATGGATTAAAATCACAAATCAACAGTATTGACAGAAATTTGAAGGTCATCGGGCCAGACGTCTGTTCCTTTATAAAAATCAACACAACGGCTATATAACGACTATATTTTTAAAAACATTAAAGAAGCAGACGTCTGTCGGGACCCGGTTCTTGCTCTCGGAACAAAGTGCCACACGGAATAAAATGCTATGCCAAGTGTCATGCCAAGGGGCGGGGCCACCTCTTGAATCCGTGGAGGTCACTTCTTGAGTCTGTGGGACCCACTGTAGAACAATGAGGAATGTTCGGAACACATTCCGAAAAAGGACTGAACTGCATTATAAATGTAATGATACCACCCTCAATTACAGAGGCGCCTTTTAAGTAAATCGGCACTATAGGAGCTTGAGAACTCCGTGGTTAAGCATGCTCGGGCTAGGGAAGTCTTAGGATAGGTGACCTCCTGAGAAGTGGCCCCTGGTCGGGTCCGGTTCGCCCTAAAAGGGCAAAACCGTGCGGTTTCGGCCAGAGCGGACAATACCATCTGTATTGGGGCGTGGGGCATTACATTTATGGTGGCCCATGCAGGTCCCTCAGTAGTAGATCAGTGATTCGAGGAAGAACCATTGTTCAAAGGTGGGGAGAATGTCGGGATCCGGTTCATACTCTCGGAACAAAGTGTCACACGGAACAAAATGCCACCCCAAGTGTCATGCCAAGGGACGGGGGCCACCTCTTGAGTCCATAGGGGCCGCTGTAGAACAATGAGGAATTTTCGGAACACATTCCGAAAGAGAACCGAGCTGCATTATAAATGTAATGATGCCACCCTCAATTACAAAGGCGCCTTTTAAATGAATCGGTACTATAAGAGCTTGAGAGCTCCATAGTTAAGCGTTCTCGGGCTAGAGGAAGTCTTGGGATGGGTGACCTTCTAGGAAGTGGCCCCTGGTCGGGTCCGGTTCGCTCTAAAAGGGCAAAACCGTGCGGTTTCGGCCAGAGCGGACAATATCATCTGTACTAGGGCGTGGGGCGTTACAACATCTGTCCATTTTACCTTCAGACGTCTGCAGTTGTCATCAGAAGAGGTTTAAAGAAAAAAAGCAATTTCAACCTGAGACTTTTGGTTTTGAAAAAAATCTTATGCAGACGTCTGAAGTTCAAATATGGCAGACGTCTAAACAAGAAAAGTTTTGGCTAAAATATAATATTAGATGTCTGCCCCGATGATCTGCATATGTCTGGGATTCAATGCAAAAACACAGAGCGCAAAGCAAAGCTTGGCAGATGTCTGAAGCTCAAATAGCAGACGTCTGAAGTTAAAAAATGTCATTTTGAAACCCTTCATCAGACGTCTGGCCCATTGACCTTCAGACATCTGTCTCGTCTTAATTTGAAAAACACATCTGATATATCTGATATCAACAGTACACAGACGTTTGAAGTTTAACAAGGCAGACGTCTGGCCAAGCATAAAAATCCAAAGTTTGGGTTTTTATAAAAGCGAAAACTTTAAACTCGGAAACCCAATGATTGTAAAACTTTTGTGCTATCGTGTGTGAGTGTTCAAGAGTTCTAATTGATAATAACCATATTCAATAGAATACTTACATAGAATCTTATGTTGATGTCATATTTCTTTGAAATCTTGAATCTTCGATATTTCGACACGAGCTCTTGATACTTGATGCTTGATCCCTTTTTGATGCGCCGCTTTACCCTCTTCAAAAGGATTACCCTTGATCCTCGCCACCACTCACAAGTGTCTTGAAGTCTTGACTTTGATATTCAACTTGAACTTCTCGGACTTCGACGCTTCAATACTTGGACTTTGGCTTCTTAGCTTTATAGCTATTCATACCTTGAACTCTTGAATTCCTTGACCCTTGGCTACTTAGAATCAAGAAGCTTAAATATACAAATTATGAAGCTCTAATCTATTTCCTCCAATCTCCATTAGATACTCCGTTTAGGCTCAATTTCTTCCATCCTCCATGAAACGCTTGTGCCGTGAGATATCCGATATCCTGAAAAATTAATCTTAACACGACCAAGCTTATCATATACAGTGTTATGAAAATAAACAAGATAGTAAACACTAGTATATGGACATTCATTATTTGATATCACAATCATAAATAGTATATCAATATCAAGATATAAATCAAACTTAAAACATGAGATATTGATTTATTATATGTATGTATACATAGTATAAGAAAAGAAAGGTATGAAACACATGTATATTCATATTATGAATTACCAAAACAATGAATTTGAGTAATATACCAATATCAAAGATATAACACAAGTAAAGCATGATATATTGATATATTACTCGGTATATACAAGATATAGGAAAAGCAAGTTAATACACAAGTGTATACGAGTGTAGAGTATTTTTCGTCACCTTACTGAGATAGGAATACGCATCGTTTGTCAGGCGTATTACAGATTCCCCCTGCCTAGGATAGGCCGGGGTTTATTGATTGTAGAGATCCGAATTTCCGGCAGCCGTGGACTAAGCTATCGTTAATTACCCCTCGTTTTGTAGCGAGAGAACCTCCGATTGATGGGTAAAACTAGTCATGCGAACTCAATGTGCAGTGTGCGTATGTTGTGTTTTAGGCGTATCGGGGGCCTCGCAAAATTTACGGGGGTCCTGCTAGCCGGATACCTGACCAGGGGTCAAGGGGGCTAGCAGCCCCTTATGGGGTGTGGGGCAGCACCCCATAAGAAATTTTTTCTAACGGGGGATATGTTTTGATTATGGAGCGCATGAGAAAAAGAGGGATGATGAGCGTCCTAAGAACGCGTGAGACAACACATGACCGCTAGGCGTCAGCGGGTCGTGTGGACGCTGGCCAACAGAGGGTCGCATGAGCGGCGTGCGGCTGCTAGGCGCCAGCGGGTCGCATGCGCGGCATGCGGCCGCTGGGCGCCAGCGGGTCGCGTGCGATACACGCGACCACTGGAAACACCAGCGGAAGAAGGGGCTAAGCCCTAGGGCTTGGAGTTGAACTCCCGAATAGGAATTGGGTATAGATTTGGAGTTAAATTCCCAAAATATTTGGATTTGGAGTTAAACTCCTAAAAGATCTATATTTGGAGTTAAACTCCTATGAGAATTTGGATCTTGGAGTTGACTCCGCAAAAATATTCGGAGATGGTCAAAGAGGACCTCTTTCTTCTCTCTTGAGCCTTGGATCCTCCAAAAGTGGGATTTTTGGAGGTAGGTCTTCTTCCTCCTTCTCTTTTTATGCTAGATCTTGGGGGGAAAGGAATGTGAGATTAAAAATCTCCTTTTTAGGGATTTGATGGGAGATCTGAATTCCCCTTCGAGGGTTTTATGGTGAAATTTTATTTAGTTCTGAGAAAAAGAGAGCTAAGCTCTTGATTTAATTGGCAATGAAGAGGAAGAAAATAACTTGAGAGAGAGAAGATTAGGCACAAACCCTAGAATTTTTAAGAAAATGAAAATTGTTATTGATTTTTTCATCATGTTTGTCTTTTATAGGCTACACACTTTACATATAGCCCTTAGGGCTTTTCAATATGGCACTTGTGTCATCCCATACCTTCAAAATTTTGGTTGTTTGCCCATTTTTCATACATTTATTTCTAAAAATTGCATTTAAACTAATTTATTGTTTCCTTTTTGGTATGAAGCCGGCCCTTTCCATACTCGGTCTTGACTTGGGCTTGGGCTTGGGCTTATTTGGCTTGGGCTCGGGCCCACTTGGCAGGGGGTTGACTGACTTTGACTTGGTCAACGGGGGTGTAACTTTTGACCCCAACAAAATATCCCTCATTAATAAATGCACACCGTATGTATGGGTTGTGTGCATGACATTGATAGATCTTGTTCTAAATGGAGATTGGTTTGGTTTGGTTCCCTGTGAAGGGTCGATGCTGCCCTTTTAATAACGTGGACGATCGATACTGCCATTTTTGCGACTTAGACGGTCGATACTGCCATTTTTTGCGACTTGGACGGTCAGTGCTGCCATTTTTGTGACTTGGACAGTCGGTGCTGCCATTTTTGTGATTTGGACGGTCGATACTTGATTTGACTTGCTTTGCTTCTTGCGATGTCAGGGTTTGGATTTGACTTGCTCCATTTTCTGCGGTGTCTGGGTTGAAGTTGACTTGCTCCGTTTCTTGTTGTTTGGTGTTTGATTTGACTTGCTCTGCTTCTTATGGTGTAAGGGTTGATTTGTTTCCGAGGTGGAGCTTGATTCCACCGAAGGGGTCATTGGTGTTGTTGAATTGGTTGATTTGATTGGTTTTGGAGTTCTTGTCCGTTCAGCGGGACATTTTGAGCTTGGAACCACTGCCGGTGGGATTTTGATTTGATTTATTTGATTTCTGTCTTGTCTGGCGGGACTTTTGAATTTGAGTAGGACTTGGAATTTGGATTTTGTTTGGCATCAGCATCGCTGCACTGGAACAATGCCCGGAGCGACTCATCATTTACCCTGGAAAGACTTGGGATTTGGGTTTTGGGTCGGCATCAGCACCATTAACACTGAAGCATAGTGCCAGGAGCGACTCATCATTTACCATTGGGAAAACTTGGGTTTTGAGTTTTGGGTTGGCATCAGCACCGCTAACACTGAAGCATAGTGCCAGGAGTGACTCATCATTTGTCATTGGAAAAACATGGGTTTTGAGTTTTGGATGGGTATCAGCACCGCTAACACTGAAACGTAGTGCCAGGAGCGACTCATCGTTTGCCATTGCCCGTTAGAGAGCGATGGCTTAGGGGACTGGTTTAGATCCCTATCACCTAAGGCTTTTCAATTTTATGAGTCAGAAGGGTCTCATAAAAGAACTTTCTCCCTACGAGTCGAGAGGATCTCACAGGTGTATATATTCTCCTTAGGAATTGTGAGGATTCCTAAGTGTGTTGCTCCTTCGTGAGTCGTAAGGATATCATGCGGGGATATTCTCCTTACAAGGTCGAGAGGACCTTGCAAGTGTACTTTTGTCTCCTTTTCACGAGTTTGCGCCTTTTCGGTTTTTCACAAAATCGTCGGCAGTCTTACTATTTTTACTCACGAAGCCCTTTCGGGCTTTCATCCATGCCCATTTTGCTTGTGGACATACCCTTTTTTTTACATTGGTGGAGCTTCATCGCCGGTAGGACTTCAGATGTAGTCTCACCGGTAGGACTTAGGAGAGATAAGGGGCATTTACACCTGTGGATTGTATACGGTTTTACAGGATGTATGATCCAGACCGTAGAGCCAATGTGCGACTTGGAGCATTAACGCGTAGTATTTCTTGAGATATCAGCCATTGATGGATGGCATGGGCCTTTCTCCTTCGGCAATTATTAGTTGGTAGGATCCTCCGTCGAACACTTTCTCGATGACGTATGGTCCTTCCCAGTTTGGCTCGAATTTTCCCTTAGCATGTCGATTGGGGATGATCGGTCTTTTGAGGACCAACACAAATTCGCCTTTCTTAAAATCACGGAGACTGGTCATTTTAACATAGGCCCGTGACATTTGGGCTCGGTACAGCTCCAGATTTTGCTGTACCGCGAGTCTCTTTTTTCAAGAGTGTCGAGCTCTTTGAGCCGAAGGAGGGCATTTTCCTCCTCCGTCAAACCATACTGGACAGCCATCTTTAGGCTTAGAATTTTGACTTCGAGGGGGAGGATCGCTTTCACTCCGAAGAGTAGTGAGTATGGAGTGGACTGAGTTGGAGTGCGGTGCGTGGTACGATATGTCCACAACGCCTCATGGAGTTTGAGATTCTATTCTCTTTTGTTGGCTGAAGTATTTTCCTCAGGAGCTAGCATAAAGTTTTATTGAAGGCTTCGGCTAACCCATTGGCTCTTAGATTATTGATGGAGGAATATCTCCAGTCTATCTTATGCTGTGTGGTGAACCTTGAGACTTTGAAGCTCTTAAAAGAAAGCCCGTTGTAAGAAATGATTCTTCTTGGTGTACCGAAGCCGTATAGAATATTATGCCGAAAGAATGTCAGAATATCTTCTGTCTTCATATCTTTTAGCGGGACAGTTTCAGCCCATCTGGAGAAGTAGTCAGTTGTGTCCAATATAAACCGGTAGCCGTTAGATGACGGATGATCAATCGGGCCAACTATGTCGGTACCCCAAACTTCGAAGGGATATGACGCCACCGTAGGATGCAACAGATTGGGGTGCTTGTGAATGAAGTCACCGTGAATTTGGCAGAGGTGACATTTCTTTGCATGCTCTTCGCAGTCCCTTATCATGGTAGGCCAGTAATATCCAAACTGTTTGATTTGAAACCGTATTTTAGGACCAGATTGGTGAGCTCCGCAGACGCCCGAGTGAACTTCTTTCATGACTCTTTGGGTTTCGGCCGAAGACATATATCTGAGCCAGAGTTGGTCATATGATCAGCGGTATAGCGTATTATTTACAAACACATATCGAAGGGCACTCTTCTTCAACTGAACCCTCGTAGATTTTTCTTCGGGCAGCTTGTTATATCGGAGATACTCTATGAAGGGCTCTCTTCAATCGGGCTCGTCTTGAATGATCATAACTTCTTTGGCAGAATTTGCCGGCTTTTGACTGTGATTAGAATTTCATCCATGTCGGGATCAGCCAGCTCTTTTGCTAGATGAGTATTCACACCAGAATATTGCATTTAATATTGCCCATTCTTTTGCGTGTTTGTTTATAGGCAGGTGCTTTTAATCCGTGTTTGCTACATATTTACAGGTTTTATGTTTCTAGTCCAAAATAATGCAAATCATACAAAATCTCCACAGTTATACCAAAATCCAGAACATCTGCCACAGAAAGATAAAATCCAGGTTTCGGTCATCTACACCCGTCCAGTGCCGCTTACCAGTTCAAGAGACAAGACAAATAATAGTGGTCATTCGTGTCTCAGTCAAGCACAGAGCACGAGAGGGGCAGCACAAAATTCAAGAGATGCGTGGAGCTCGAGGGAGATAAAGGTCAAATGAATTAAAAGTGAAGCCATTTTGGACTGTTGAAAATCTGAAAATATTTTGGAACTATTTTTTAATTTTGGACCTTTCAAACAGAAGAACAAAGCAACAGGAGAAAGCATAGAAAAAATGAGACCCCAATTCCACAAAACGGCGGCGGAACCACCGCCAAATATGGGTTTTGGCGGCAGTTCCGCGGCCATTTCGTGTCATCTCTTGACCTTCTTTTGGAGGTAGTTTGGTAACAATGTAAGGGCTCAGAATATGGCCATAGGGTTTCAGTTCTCTGCTTATAAATACTTCAGTTTTGAGCCCAACCAATATGCCTTTTCTTTAGTAGAATTAGTGTAGTTGATTTTGTATTTTCTTCTTCTTCATCTATTCTCCATGAAAGTGTAGTGAAAGCTCTTGAGTGTAAGTTAATGAAGATGAGAGTTATTTTTCTTAACTTGTATTTTTATTTTCTTGTCTTTTAATTTTAATTCCTATTGTAATTTTGTTTATTGTTGTTAAGTAGTTGTTGTTATTTCTTTTCTTGTTTTTTTTTCTTTTCTAAACCGTATTTTCAAGCCATAATACTCTATGGAGTCCCTTGCTTAGGTGAGGGCCCAAGTAGTTAGCTTGCTACCATTTTGTAAAACCGTATTTTTTCTTTCTTGCTTTTCTTCTTTCTTATTTTGTTTTTCTTTTAAATGTGCGAATTGTTAGTGTATATGCCCTAGAGGCCATTACTGTATCATACTATTTTGTATATTACTTAATGGAAGCTTGGGATATTCACAGTTGTATAGACAATCTTGCTCAAAATGGTAGTATGCTACTTGGTTTGTTTCTACTTTAATGTGTACATGTGTTTCTTTTAGTATATCATCATACAAATTAGTGGAGCCCTTAGGATCTTTGCTTGATTACCAGCGTTGTGATGGCAATCACACTCGTGGGGGCTGGGTAATCCATAAGCACATCCTTATACAGGTCCCTAGTCGTAGGACTATCGAGACAGGGTATCGATACTCCGGAGTAGACTAGCGTATGCGCTTCTCATCCCAGTTGGGGAGACGGTCTGTCCCACAGCCGTCAGTACGTCGTACTTGAGATAGTATGCGGGTGCTCGTTAGGTTACGAGTACACTGGACAGGACTCGTCGGGAACTAATTGGTTGGTACTATACCTATCGTCAGTTATCAGTTCCCAGATGACATGAGTACAGCTTAGTCCGCTGACTTGACACTGTCACTTCGCCTCGAGTGTGTTCCCACTGTACTTTGATTACTACCCTACCACGGCTCAAAGGAGTTGTGCAAACAAGTAGTAGTTAGATGCAGTCCCGAAGCACTTGGAGGCAGTGACGGTTAGACAGGATTCATCTCTTCCGGTATTGGGAGTTGATATCGCGCTGTGTCATGGAGAGCCATTACACATAGTCGTCCCTGGCCAGGGCAAGCGAGATATACTGGTAGGTTTCCAGTGTTATCTCAGGGTGTTCTGGGCTACACTCCGACACGACTTGTACCGCTATTAGGGGACTGACGTTTACCGCCCCCCTAGGCCCGCCATGCGATATTCTCAGATGAACAGACCGGACTGTACGGAGACTGTCACATTCAGGCTCAGTAGGAGTTCAGATGGGTTTCACCTCGTCCGTCTTCTTATCGGCATCTACCTGGGGGCCGTTACGCACAGCTAGTGCCACTTGCGGTCTGTGGTTAAACCCACTGCCAGCGTAGTGTCGAGTCTTTAAAGTCCCACACAGAGAGCTATTCGCCTTTAGGCAAAAGAGTAGAGGTCGCATGGTTTTGCGATAGGGTTCGGTCACATCCATGCACTTGTGCACGTTTAGTGTCCGGGCAGTTATCACTAGCGGGCTTTGGTTTAAACCAGATCCTAGTGTACGTTTTGAGATTGGTTTTATCTCGGTTGTATTCGTGTTCCCCGGAACGCGGATGCGGGTGTGTATGCACGGTTGACAGAGACAGAGGCAGAGGATTCTCATTAGGGTTGTTGACTATTGACTTTTGCTAAACCCTAATGAGAATTAGAAATATGATTAACAATAATATTAATTAAGTATTATTGTGACATGGTTGGGTTGAAAGGTTAACTTTGTTGACTTGTTGACTTTGTTGACCGGTTGACTAGGTTGGACTTGTTGACCACCATCATGACAATGGCTATCATTTCATGGCATTGACCTTTGCTTGCTTATTTGTTCACACATTGCATTTAATGCATGAAATGATATTTCCATTTGATATGATAACAACCATCACATAATACTCAATTATTATTATGTGTTATGATGATTTTGGATTATGAGAGTAAGGGTGAGAAAAGTCTTGCTCATTCTTTCATTTGCTTTCTCTCTCATGAAAGCTCTCTCATCCTCAAGCTCTCCCTCTTCCTCTTTCTCTCTCTCTAGTTCAAGGCAAAAACCTCTCATGTGTTGAGAATCATTTGCCTTGGAGATAAAAACCCAAAACACTTCTCTACTCATCCTAGTACACAAAGTATAGCAAGCCAAGTGTTTTAGTTTCCTCTAGTTTGAGGTTGAAGCCAAAGGTAGAAGCTTTCGGGTGGATCCATCTTCGGCGCAAGGAGACGACGAGGTAAGGCCGATCCGACTACCGCAAGGAGTTGAAGAGAAGGAGTTCAAGTTAAGGTATAACCCCCTAACCGAGTAGGTAACACTCCTAGTTAAGTTGTTAGATAGTTGTTTAACAAAGATCCGTATTTTGAGTCCATGTTACCACCAAAGTAAAAATCGTTTTTCACCATTTCCGCAACCCCAAAGAATCGGGGACGGGTAACGTGGACTTACAATAATTTTCACTTGTAAGTGCTAAGGAAGGTTGGTATGAGGGACGGAAAACTCCCTTGTGCTTCTCTTTGCCAAACACTTTAAAATGAACCTTGACCAAACAAACACAATCCCCTCCCTTAGGCACGCTATTCGTGACATATAGCCGCAACCTAAGTCGAGAAGTCCTTTGGACACACTACAACGTGACATATAGTTGTGACCCAATTAATACATGGTTGCGTATGTTTGGCCGAGGGTTGGAAATAAGCGCACGTAGCGGAAGGACAAGGGACACTAGGAATGGATTTAGCGTTGGAAAGCTTGCTTAAACTCACAAATCCTATTCTTATGCCCTCCTAATCCCCGCTACTTTCAATTATCCCAATATCATTTCAAGAATGGCAAAAGAAAAGACTAATCCTAACTCTACTAACCAATTTTAACCCTAACAAATTTACCTGAACATAAATACGAACACTTAGGATAAATTTGAACATACACATATACATTATTGAATTAACTCGTCTAAGATAAGAACAGACATACAACCATCTCTCTGTGGACGACCCGTGCTCAACTGGCTAGCTGCAAAGTGACACCGTCTTGATTGCGGTAAATATAGAACACGTAGAACGCATAGCATAAAATTGTAACGATCAAATGGTGTTGTTTCCGGGGATACGGTAACATATTTCTTTCCTGTCATTCGGGTTAATATATTATTTTGTATATATATAAAAATAATAATAAATATAATAAAAAAAACATCTTGTTATTTTTGATATTTTTTGTGTGCAAGTGTGCAGGCAAATCTGGAGCAGGTACAGTGATCTTATTAAGAAACAGAGGATTGGATACTGGAGAGAAGAACAAGGGGAGTACATAGAGAAAATTTGAAGCCCCAATTCAACTATTCCACCGCGGAACTGCGGTCAAAGCTAGGGAATTGTCGCGGTTCCGCGGTCCTATCTTGGCTTCTGAGCCCAAAATTTTTTGTGCCTTTTCTACTTATCCAAACACCTCTATAAACTTCACTGAATTGTATTTTCTGCAGATTTCTTTGTACAGATTGTGCTGCCGCCAAATAAAATTTTTGTTGTTTTAGATTTTGTATGTTTACCACTTTGCATATAATAATACGGACATTAAGGGGCTATAACACCAATTAAGATTGGGTGGGGATTTCATCACCCTTCCTAAAACCCCACAAATCACAAAATGCATATGCATTACCTTAGTTAATAAAAAATATCTAGACCAAACCTTTAAGGACTTGTCGTGCTCATTTAGGATAAGTGAAGGTTGTGGGGAATCGGTCATTTATCTAAACTTGATTTTGTGGTGCATAGGCTGGACAAGTGAGAAGGTAATTTTAAAAGGCCTGTCTCACGGTGATTCGTGAGCG
The DNA here is from genome assembly GCA_030015575.1 of Agapanthus africanus. Lineage (NCBI taxonomy): Eukaryota > Viridiplantae > Streptophyta > Magnoliopsida > Asparagales > Amaryllidaceae > Agapanthus > Agapanthus africanus. The sequence goes on along the minus strand of CM057338.1, from coordinate 939,440,517 downwards.
GAACTCTCCTTACCTCACTTATGCTTATCTGGCCACAATTGGCAGTGAATAAGCAAGTCGAGCATTATCCTGCAACTTGTTGCTTGGAAGTCTAGGAGCGGTCTAGTTAAACTTTAAAGAACCTATCTCTAGGTGTTGTTTGTGTATATTATGATTGTGGTTATACTTGTGTAAATTTTAGTCCTATAATTCCGTATTTTTCAAAAGCCAAAACAAACAATTTCAAAAACTCCAAAAACAAAAAAAATTATAAAAATTCACCCACTTTTCACCCTCCACTCTTTTCATAACATGGGTACCCCAAAACGACCAACTATTGCTGAACTTTGGTACCCACAACCAGACATTTCTTCTTACGGTTCTTACTTTGGTCGAACTTCGAATGATCCATCCATGCCAAAAATTTCTTTGAGAGATCGGATAGACGCGTCTAGGACCAACAATTGGACACTGAACTCCACTTTGTATCAACCATTTCAATCTCTCCCACCTTCTTACGTTGATACCCTTTCTGAGAGTCATGTTGCGACTCCGAAACCCATGCCATTGCTAAAAGAATTGAACAATCCCGTAACTGATCTTTCATTCCTTTCACCACTCAAAATTTGTTAGGGCAACAATTCCAATCACCTTCTTATAAGAATGTTGATCCTACTCCTGTCCATTTTTCACATTCATTCGATTCCTATCAATCCTACCTGACCTTTACACATTCTCTAGACATTGCTTCTGAACAGTCTTTTGGGAGTTTCACGTATCTAGACAGTTTTGAATCTTTTACTGAAACCCCTTCATAACCCATGTCTAGTTCTGAACAGTCATTAGAAGAATTTCGGATCGCGTCGTGCCAATAGATGATGGATTTGAATGCGTCTATGGCCGCCCTCATACAACTTAATTAACCGGCAGCTAGTTTCCAACTAGCTCCGAATTTTCCAATGTATAATGAGGCGATAGGACAATTTGAGGATTTGAGTCGTGAGAGTGAGCAGTACACCCTTCTAAATCAAACCTACCCATTTCAAATTGAATTTCGCAACTCTAGTTTCAAAATTCTATCGAGTGCCCTAAATGATTCACCAATTGAAGATAGAATGTTTGATGAGTTGTGTGACTACGTAGTTTTTGATTTATCCGATTGTGAAGGGTCCATTTCAAGTGAAACCAATGCCAGTCTTTTTTATCTCTACACCTCATATTACATCGCCTAACTAGAGAAAGCCTTCAATTCCCTTAGTGTGAAATGGGTAGTTTTCAAAAAGTAGAAGAAACTGGGTTTTCTAGAACCACAATTGATTGAAATCCATGCTTTTGATGAAGTGTCTGAGAAATTTGACTTTCACTTGATTGAGGATATTGACGCTAGGAATATTTTGGATGATGAACCCACGGTTTTGGATGAGTTTTTCTCACCAATTCATCATGTCTTTTCACTTCTGTGTGGACATCATCCCGAACCATTAGCTGTCTTTCCCGAACTCCATATGCGTCTAGATATTGATGATGATAAATGGATGGATGAGCTGAATTTTGAGGAGAGTCTTGAGGATAGCATTGAGGATGAACCAGTTTTACTAGATGAGTCGGATTTTCCAATTCATTATGTCCCTTCCATTGACTGTGCATACCCTCCTGAATATTTAACCGATAGCATTCCTCAATCACGTCTCTCCATCCTTTCTGTCGTTCCCACTTCGCAAGCCACTGTATCACTGTCATTTCCTACATTTGGTTCACCAAGTTCGATCAGCCCATATTTTCTTGCGAATCTTGAGAGGTTTGATCCCATTTCTCAACGTGTTGATAGATTAGCACAATTCATTTTTACAATTTGATCATTACAAATTGTACTAATTTATTCATCCCATTTGCACCATCAAGTTCGTTTTCCATTTCTTTTTCCCCTCCGCCATTCATTTCCTCTACTGAGACAGTATCCCACTTCCATCCACACACGGTCTCGTGTATTCTCCATCTCTTTTCTCTACGTGTTCTTTCACCAACCCGAGCATTATCGTGATAAATTTTTTGAATGGTTGGTGTTAATTTTTGGCCTGTGTAAGGCCTTGTATAGATTAATAACGTTCTCTCCCTCTTAACTCTGAACTTAATGCCTAAACAGTGGTAATACTATTTCACTTAAGTTTGGGAGGACCCTTTTTGTGTATATATTTTGTTTGCTTTTTCTTTCATACAAAACAAAAAAAACAGGGGAGCACCAACAATTTTGACCCTCTTGGTGTAGCACTACGGTGAGGACACTGTCAAGTTTAGTTTGGGGGTGTACTCGGTAAGCTTTCTATCTTCTTATTCGTGTGTATATTTTACATTTGCATACTTATTCAAAAACCCATAAAAAACGAAAATTTTTATAAAAATATAAAAACTTTGTCGTCAAGTTGGCTAGTATGGCAACTTAGACTTTTATTCCGAAAATTTAGTTTGATAGGTTAGAAATAACTAAATCCTAAGCTTAAGAATTGAAACCCTAAAAATAACCCTCCTTCTGTTTAATATTAGCAAATATATGTCTTTGCGGTTTTTTTAGAATTAGGTAATCTCGAATTCAGTTCTTGAGTTAAGTCGAGATGAAGAGAAAATATTGAAAGCTTTATTGAAGGATAAGTCTGAAAAATAGTTCCTATTCTTTAGTCCAAATTCAGAAAGTATATACCCTACAAATCGCATATACACGCACCTTGAAACTTGGGATAGTATAGGATACCTAGAAATACTCTTACCTAAAAGCCTAGTATGAAAGAAAAAACGGTATTTAAAACTAACCACCAAAAGAGGATCATTGAAAAATATATCCGGTCTTGAAAGGAAAAGAAAATAATAAATAAATTACAAGACCTAGAAACTGCTATTTACGCTTTAAACTCACATATTCAGTAATCGGCTAATTAGTGTCTCAGGAAGTAGTAATAGTTGCAGGAAAGGTGTGTGAGCAAATCCGTCCATCATTAATGAAAAGAAGTAGTATTAGGAATTATGGCAAGGGTACTATAGCTTGAATTGAATTCTTCAGTGTAGGGGTGAAATTTACACACACGTAGGGGTATACGATCGATATTTGGAGAAAAGAAAGGGATATAGAATAAAACTTATGTTTTCCATAAAGTTGATAAAAATTCCGGATTGTAGACTGCGCTTTAGAAGGAAAACTCAAGAGAAATCGAGATCTTTCTAAGCTGTCAAAACGTATAGGATCTTAGATTGAATAAATAGGAGGTGTGAAAAATAAAGGATGGATATTCCTAACTCAGGATGATAGAATTTCTAACTTAGATGCTATACTGTAGGATTAGAATCGACGTTAACTTATGAAACTAGCTTGACGGAATTTTGTGGGTAGTATCCGCTGAAAACCCTCAGAAGACAGCACTCCTCCTACTAGGGACACCTAGAGGTTTAACGGCTTGTTGCACACGCTAAGTGCAACCGTGATGCCTTCGAAAGTGAGCTTAGAAATTTTTGAAAATAAATGGTTTTGCTCGGGACGAGCAAAAGATAAGTTTAGGAGTATTTGTTCACACCAGAAAATTGCATTTAATACCGCCCATTCTTCTGCTCGTTTGTTTATAGGCATGTGCTTTTAATCCATTTTTGCTACATATTTACAGGTTACAGGTTTCTAGTCCAAAATAACGCAAATTATACAAAATCTCTACAGTTTTACCAAAATCCAGAACATCTGCCACAAATAGATAAAATCGAGGTTCCGATCATCTACACCCGTCCAGTGCCGTTTACCAGTTCAAGAGACAAGACAAATAACAGTGGTGATTCATGTCTCGGTCAAGCACAGAGCACGAGAGGGGCAGCACAAAATTCAAGAGATGTGCGGAGCTCGAGGGAAATAAAGGTCAAATGAATTAAAAGTGAAGCCATTTTGGACTGTTGAAAATCTGAAGTTATTTTGGAACCATTTTGCAATTTTGGACCTGTCAAACAGAAGAACAAAGAAACAGGAGGAAGCACAAAAAAAACGAGACCCCAATTCCACAAAACGGCGGCGGAACCGCCGCCAAATATGGGTTTTGGCGGCGGTTCCATGGCCATTTTGTGTCATCTCTTGACCATCTTTTGGGGTTAGTTTGGTAATAATGTAAGGGCTCAGAATATGGCCCGAGGGTTTCAGTTCTCTTCCTATAAATGCTCCAGTTTTGAGCCCAACCAATATGCCTTTTCTTTAGTAGAATTAGTATAGTTGAGTTTGTATCTTCTTCTTCTTCTTCAACTATTCTCCATGAAAGTGTAGTGAGAGCTCTTGAGTGGAAATTAATGAAGATGAGGGTTGTTTTTCTTAACTTGTATTTTCATTTTCCTTGTCTTGTAATTTTAATTCCAATTGTAATTTTGTTTATTGTTGTTAAGTAGTTGTTATTATTTCTTTTCTTGTTTTGTTTTTCTTTTCTTCTCTAAACCGTATTTTCAAGTCATGATACTCTATGGAGTCCCTTGCTTAGGTGAGGGTCCAAGTAGTTAGTTTGCTACCATTTTGTAAAACCGTATGTTTTCCTTTCTTGTTTTTCTTCTTTCTTGTTTTGTTTTTCTTTTAAATGTGTGAATAATTTCCACACTTGTTAGGGCTAAGGAAGGTTGGTATGAGAGACAGAAAACTCCCTTGTGCTTCTCTTCGCCAAACACCTTAAAACAAACCTTGACCAAACAAACACAACCCCATCCCTTAGACACGCTATATGGGACATATAGTCGCGACCTAAATCGAGAAGTCCTTTAAGCGCACTACAACGTGACATGTAGTTGTGACCCAATTGGATACATGGTTGCATATGTTTGGCCGAGGGTTGGAAATAAGCGCACATAGCGAAAGGACAAGGGGCACTAGAAATGGATTTAGCGTTGGAAAGTTTGCTTGAACTCGCAAATCCCATTCCTATGTTCTCCTAATCCCCGCTACTTTTGATTATCCCAACATCATTTCAAGAATGGCAAAAGAAAAGCACAAGACTAATCCTAACTCTACTAACCAATCTTAACCCTAACAAATTTACTTGAACATAAATACAAACACTTAGGATAGATTTGAACATACGCATATACATTCTTGAATTGAATCGTCTAAGATAAGAACGGATATACAACCATCTCCCTGCTGACGACCCGTGCTCAACCGGCTAGCTGCAAAGCGACACCGTCTTGATTGAGGTAAATATATAACACGTAGAACGCATAGCATAAAATTGTAACGATCAATGAGCGAGTACATCGGCTTTTCCGTTCAACGCCCTAGGGACTCTCATTAGTTCAATATGAGTGAACTGTTTTATGAGTTCCACCACCCGGCTTCTATATAGATCTAACTCCGGTTTGTATATCTTATAGTCGCCGCTTGGTTGACGACAAGCTGGGAATTACCGTAGACCCATAGCAGAAGGATTTTCATTTCTATGGCAAGTTCCAGACCAGCTATCAAAGCTTCGTACTCAGTCTCGTTGTTTGTGCGAGGCTCGGTTAGAGCAAAAGAACGTTGTAGGGTTCTTATCGATGGTGCGATGAACACCAATCATATCCCTACTTTTATGTCACGACCCGAAATATTACCTCATGACCAGCACTTGAATCATGCGACGTCTAAAGGCGTAACGGAATTCAAGTAAGCTGAAATCCAGAAATCTAAACCTTTTAAGAAAAATAAAGGAGGTGAAGTTTTGAAATAAAAGTATAATGAAATCAAGTTTTCTTAATGCATAGAAAGGGAACATGAAAATGCAAGTAAAATTTACTAGTTTGAAAACGTGTTTCGTTTTTTAAAAATTTAGGCAGCACCTCCTTTGTATATTTTGATCCAAAACCACAATACATAACAAGAATAATGGCATCCCCAAGTGGGGGCTAGCTCTTCGCCCAACGGCGGATCACAACCACGCAAGACAATATATATAAGTATATAACGCCCAACGGCGAAGATCACCACAAAAGATAAAAAAAAAGCAAGATATCAAACCACAAGTAGCGAAAAACCCCTCGCTCTAAGTCTCGCAACCACAACTCACTAAGTCTCATTACTTATACAATTACTAATTTTGATTGATGGAGTTACTAGATACAATATGAAATATAATAAAAGAGTGGGTACGATACAAATGTCCCACCTACCACTGCAAAACACCTAAATGAAGCTGTGTGCCAGCGAAGCCGCTACTGATCCAAGCGGTCAACCTGCAAGAACTGTGGCACAACGGGGGTGAGTTGCCAGCTCGTGAGTAGAAAAATATCAACAGATAGAAATCGAATAAACAACGACTCCTAGGTAAACTATATCATAAAGGTAATACTATGATATCTAGGGTGACCGGGTCTGCATATGTGCCAACAAGGTAGTCAATGCCTATAAGCATGTGGATAACATCCAACGGTAATAATCAATGCATGTATGCATGTGGATCTCGTCCATCTATATAATCAATGTATGTATGCATGTGGGTCTCGTCCACCCATATAATCAATGTATGTATGCACGTAAATATCATAAAACAGTGTGCATAAAAGTATGAGGAAATAAATCAGCGGTGTCCCTCGCGACACATCAAAATCATGGAACATGAGTGCCCAACATCGACACCCGAAAATATCATGAAACCCGTGTCCAGTATCGATACGTAAATCCTCATATATCGGGCTCCGTCAGTCCGGATCGGCCCCTATCATCTCTCAACTCCGGTCGGTATCCTCCGGATATCCGCCGAGCCCAAATACTATCACCGGTAGATAGTAGTCTCTCTGCCAGGCTCACCGTCTGTATACACAGCATCCCTTTCTTGTCCCGGGGTACCATACCGGGTCCACTATGTACCCGCAATCGGGCTCATCCAGCTCCTCGTATCGGGATTCACATGTCACACGTCTCAGAACCGAGAAAATGCATGGCGGACGCACTGAAATATCATATCAAGAGAAACCGGGTTTTTAAACAATGCATACTTTCCTTTTTAAAATGACTACGGTTCTCAAATCCAGAAATCTCATGAAAACAGCATATCTCAATGCGTAAAATCATAAAGCATGATGTATGCGACATATGATGGAAATGTAAGCATATACGTATATCATGCAACGTGGAATAGTGATATGACATATTAAGGGAAAGCCGCTCTTTTAAATGATTCCAGTTTTTAAAATATGACATGCGGTTCTCAATTTCCCAAATAAAACCAGTTATCTAGATAGGTACAATATGTATATGCGCAAGTATAGATGTACCAATATATGTGTGCACAAATATGGATATACAATGTATATGTTATGATGCGGCAACCCTACTGTATAGTGACATGGCAATTATCGATGATGAAGTGTGTGAGCCGGCAAATCTGTGTACGTGTAACATACGCATCATCGATAATGGTGCAGGTATACTAGCACAGGTATATGCAATGCAATGATAATATCATGAATGCGGCATAAGGTAATTCACTAGCTAAAAGCTATAAGGTATACGTAACTATCATATGTCTGAGTCGGTGAATCTATCCATCGGCATCTAGCCTCACAGCATCACGTACGGTATAATCCATCGTACGGCATCCTCTAGTCAAGGGTAGGGATCAAACATCAAGTCAAACTCATCACGCACGGAAAATCATCGTACGGCGGCATTAAGCTATCAGGGATCCTATCATCCTATAAGACGAGGAGGGTACGGACCTAACGCCTCGTACAGCTATCACTCATGATTCACAACATAAAAATATCTCTATATACCTATGTCCCAGGTCACATCTGCAATAATCTCATATCGGGGGACCGGCAGGGTATAAATCATCTCAATCGACTCGCATCCGTATACCAACGTATCATCATATTCGTCTTATATTCTTTTCATCACATTTATATCTCACATCAAGTCGAGTTTACATAAACATTCAATCTCTATTATAAGTATTAGTATCTAATCTAACATACACACCCAAACCATACAATCAGATTTTTAAAGAAGTGAATCGTAGTTTTGAAAATAGGGGTTACGGTGTTTTAAAGGAAAAGATATCATTTGCAAATCCGTAACATCCCTCAAGGTATATATTTAAAAGGTACATACGATTCTTCGGTTTAGAAAAAGGTATGGTTCGGATGACACATCTACATCGACTATCTGGTCCTACAGTACCCTAAACGGCAATATCGACAAACGCCATACTTAAATTCCGGCATCCTATAATAGTCGTAACATATCACATCTAACTATCCTCTAGTTTCTAATATGGTTTCATAGCTATCTTCATTTTAACCCTAGTTTCCTAATCTAGGTTTCCTTAACCATATTCTATAAATCGGTTTTCCATCAGAACTTTGCGAGGGTGCTATACGCCATCCACCCGACTTCAGATCCACTCACCTGGTCTTCGCTTGCCGAAATCGATGACGCCACGCTCCGTCGCATCGGAATCCACATGAAGGTACCTACAATAATAAACAATCGCAATGCATATTAAAATCAAGGCGGAAAACCAAAACGACACACGTTTCGCTCATAGATTAAAACCTATAACCTAGCGTGCAAAACACGACCAATAATCCTGGTCGTTGACGTCCAAACGCCACACGACAGACACACGATACCAAATACCAAATTTAAATTCATTAAAAGCCGCAAAACAATTTCAGAAACTAAGTAAAACACTCCCAGATTTTCCCCATGTGACAATTAGCCAATTTTGCATACAGGAGGGGTCAAATATATTGAAAAAGGAGCCATGGACCAAACCTAGGACCCTAATTCCCTGCTCTGGCCGCAAATTGCGGCCAGAATAGATAAATCTGTGGCCTGGGTTTGGAGTTGGGGTCTCGGGTCTCTAGGGTACACTCACAATCGTCTACTCATCTCACTGTCTTTGCAAAATTATTTTTAGTGCCCTGGGTTACTCCAGATTTCCCTACACACTCAATTTCCTCACAAACCGACATGAATAGTTTCCTGTTTTCAGTATTTGGGTTTGTTTCGGTAAAGTCTGGGTTTCTAAGATTATAGGGGGGTTAAGGTCGCCACCTAGGCTTAATTACACCATCACAACTCAAAATCAACCCTAACCCTCTCTAGGGATTCCCAAATTCCACTAAACTTCGCCAAATCGATTTTAATCTTGAATAGAGGCTAAAGCAATTGAAATACTATTCTATTTGGGAAGGGATTACCTCATTTGACACTCATGAATCCCCAAGATCATCAAAATCAGAATTTTCTTTGTCCAATGTGCTTCCCTTGGACTTGTGCAAGTTTTTAATGAAATGGGTATGGGGTTTTAGTGGATTTTTCATATAGGGGTCAAGTGGGTAGAAGATGGAGGGAGAGGAGGAAGAAGAAGAAGAAGAAAATGGTGGAGGATGTGAATTTAGGCAGCCCCTATCTCTCCCTCTCAATTATTCTCACTTCTCCCTCTCACTAAAAGCTCACCTACCCTAATCATTATATCCCCCTCTCTCCTCATCATGACACCCTTTCTCTTTCCTTTATTTTTCTTTCTCACCACAACAAAACAAAACACATAACACAAATGAAATGAACAACATGTAACATGTTATGGTGCACTAACCATGAAAACTGTAGAAACATGGATTTGGCTTAATCGCGATTAACAATGCGCTAATCGGGTTTTTATCAAAACCGCGTATAATAAATTTTTAAAATGCCAAATCCTTTAAATATATTTTTAAATGAATAAATCATTTTAATTTCTAATTATTTCATAATTATTGGTATATATTTATACCCTTTTTCGAAAACCCCAATTTCGCAATTCGGGCAATTTTCGGGAAATATATTATTTTAATATTAAATTCCAAAAATAATATTTTATATTTTCTGAAATGTTACAATCTTCCCCCTTAAAGAAATTCGGTCCCCGAATTTAAGTTTAAACCCCCAAAATCTAAAACATTTCAAAAATCAGCTCAAATCAACGGGGCTCCGAAATCATGGAAAACGCAGAAATAACACGGCGCGTCAAGTGCGCATGAAAACGAGTACAAAACTCAAAATCGAACTCTGTCAAGCGTCACGCAAATCGTCGGATTTGTACGCATATCCTCGGAGTTACAATAGAGATACAGATCTCTAAATCAACTACTGAAATCCAATATACACTAGCAAAATACTATAATACGTGTATAGTACGCATCCTTGAAAACTCCAAAATCTGAATAAAATACATGCAAAATCTTTTCTAAATCGCTGCGTGAATGCGTAACTCACGGCATAAGTGACGGACGCTCATTTTAAAATAATAATATATGTCCATATATGTTTTCCAAAATACACGTTCCGTCGTTTTCAAAATATCCCAAAAGGTTTTCCCTTTATAAACGTTCGTGTCGCTCACGGACACGTAGGAAATAGCGAGACTATAGCTCTTTTTCAAAAACCCCTTGGTAAATTTTAATGCATGCAAAGTACTCAGGTACTGTCCTCAGATCAGTCATGTTCGGCTACTTCATAATATGGTGCCCATCAAGGAAATAAAGTGCTCAAAAGCAAAATCAGCCTCAAAGGCGTAACCAATAATCACGTGCGTATGATGCGCACGGAAATCAAGTCCCAATACAAATGCTACCAATGTGCACAAAAGTAAACTAAGTGCAACGGGTGTGCACAAAAATATCTGTCCAGTGCAACGGGTGTGCACGACAACAATATCAAGTGCATCTAAAGTGCACTAAAATCTCAATCCAGTGCATCCAGTGTGCACAGAATCGCATCTCATATCATGCGCCCAACATGCGCGAAAATCCAAATCATTGCATATGTCCCGCACGAATGAAATCGCATCCAATATGCACGGAATAAATCTAAATCAAGAGAATCCAACATGCACGAGTAAAATCTCACTCAAGTGTATCCGATGCGCACAAAAATCCAAAATTAAGCACCTAATATGCGCAAAAATCCAACCAAAGTACGTCGGGTCCGTAAAAGCATATAGTACAGTAACATGCACGAAAACGAACGGCAAGTGCCAATGCGCACAAAAATACAAATCTGGTAAAATGAATACTCAAGCTTATAAATCGGGTGCAACCAAGGTATGGAGTATAAATCCAGTGCGACAAACACATAAATACCCGTCCGGTGCAACAAATGCAAGAAATGCAAATCTAATGCAACTAATGTACGGAGTACGAATCTGGTGCAGCAAATGCACAAAATATAAATCCGGTGCGACAATCGCACGAAATGAAAATCTAGTGCCACAAATGCACGAAGTTTAAAGCTGATGCATCCAGTGCACGAAATACAAATACAGTGCATCCAGTGCACGAAATACAAAATCTAGTGCCACAAATGCACGAAGTGTAAAGCTGATGCATCTTGGAAGGAATTCTGCTCAAGGTCTCTTCCGATCTCGCCTATGCCGAACTGTACGGAGGCTGGTGCTCTTACATAATCTTTTCTCGTTTTCTGCAGATCTGCGTTTCCGCAAACATTTTCTCGGAAACTGGCCGTATCCCAACGCCTCTGTACGCATATCAGATCTCTAGTCTCGACGGGGAGTAGCAACAGCTCGTCAGCATCTCGCATGAACCTCTGGTTCCACTCGTCCGTATAATCGTCCATTATGACGTCACGCCATGCCATCTGCGCACTGCAACTGTTCTCGGCCACGGTCAATCCGAAGTCTCTCACACGGACTCGAAATCGCATATTATATATCTTCATCACTCTATAAAAGATATCTGGCCGAACACGTCCTCGGGAACTCGTCCCAACCATCGGAGGAATACTCAATACTCGTCCGCTCTCGATCAACTCACAACGTATCAGGGTGAGGTCCTCTATCCGAAGCTGGTCAGCTTACTGGTCTCTTATCACATGATATCCGGACGACGTCAAACTTTTCGATCGAGTCATCGAGGTCCTAAAATTTCCCGACGACTCAACACCTGAGCGCAGTCTAAAAATATCTGGTACATACCACAGCACCTCTGGACCAACCGTAGAAGGGCAAACCCAAGCCTCACTGATGGCACCGCTAAACTGCCACAAACCCTAAGGTTCAAAGCGGTTCCATGGTCATCATGTCGAGTTAGGGTTTCATTCCTCTAGAGGGTCCACAGAATTACCTGCATGTTCCTTCGAACACTTTAAACTTGGGAAAAATGGTTTCCTGACACTCGTTCAAACCTTTTTAGCTCCGTCTATACAACATGTGAATACCCTTCGCCCGCATGCCAACCAATGCCTCAATGCTCCAGGAAAGGCGAGACATCAACGGTCATCTCTGGATCGGTCTGCTCTGGGTCTGAGGAAGATTCTCTCCACACTGGAAATCTTCAACTCAACTGGTCCTGCGTCGATGCATCAATCTGACGAATCACCTTCGTCTCTCAACTAGGGATAGACTAGCTATCATCTGTCGCACTCTGCCCGGAAGCTCCGGCGATCTCATCTTATAAGCTCAGGAAGCAACATTCCATCAATCTCGGCAACAGCTGCGTCATCTGTCTGCATGGTAGGCGACATCAAAATCTCTGAGGTATGTTGTACATCAACAGTCCTCTCGCAACTGGCAGCTCTAACAGTGGACCGATCCTCCGGTGCAAAACCAAACACTCGCCTCAACCGAAGGTCACAACGCAACACTATATCGATACGTTCCCAGGTCACCAGAAAACACAATGGTCGGCCCTCATACCATACGAGCTCGTCCTGACCGCAACACTAGCAGCAACTCAATCTGCGCTCAAATCCTGGTGACAGAAATCTCAATCGAGTATCGAAGAAAGCATATCAACGGCATGAGAGGAAACTACAGATTCCAGAATGGATACATGATCATAAGAAGGAACAGTATCAATGAAAGTATGATCATGGAACTAATAGAATCGAGGATCTCAAATGGATGTATAATCAAGGATACGAAGAGAATCACAGATCTCAAAATATGTACATCCTAAGGTTTCTTAAGTGGAGTATCGTATCGTAAATATGCCGCGGAACATACGTACGGTACGTCACTCTACTCAAGCTACCTACTCCATCAATCAGGGCCAGCCTATAAAACGAAAGTTCGGGTCTAATACCCCCCGTTCAAGTCTAAGTTCCGTAAGGTCAAGCCTAGGTTCCGAAATACATACCCGCCCTAGACTCCGCATAGTCAAACATAGACTCGAACCAAGATTAAACCTAAAGCTCTGATACCAACTTTGTCACGACCCAAAATATTAGCTCGTGACCAGCACTAGAATCACGCAACGTCTAAAGGCGTAACGGAATTCAAGTAAGCTGAAACCCAGAAATCTAAACCTTTTAAGAAAAATAAACGAGGTGAAGTTTTGAAATAAAAGTATAATGAAATCAAGTTTTCTTAATGTATAGAAAGGGAACATGAAAATGCAAGTAAAATTTACTAGTTTGAAAACGTGTTTCGTCTTTTAAAAATTTGGGCAGCACCTCCTTTGTATATTTTGATCCAAAACCACAATACATAAAAAGAATAATGGCATCCCCAAGAGGGAGCTAGCTCTTTGCCCAACGGCGGATCACAACCACGCAAGACAATATATATAAGTATACGACACCCAACGGCGAAGATCACTACAAAAGATAAAAAAAAAAGCAAGACATCAAACCACAAGTAGCGAAAAACCCTTCACTCTAAGTCTCGCAACCACAACTCATTAAGTCTCATTACTTATACAATTACTAATTTTGATTGATGGAGTTACTAGATAAAATATGAAATATAATACAAGAGTGGGTACGATACAAATGTCCCACCTACCACTGCAAAACACCCAAATGAAGCTGTGTGCCAGCGAAGCCGCTACTGATCCAAGCGGTCAACCTGCACAACGGGGGTGAGTTTCCAACTCGTGAGTAGAAAAATATCAACAGAAAGAAATCAAATAAACAACGACTCCTAGGTCAACTATATCATAAAGATAATACTATGATATCTAGGGTGACCGGGTCTGTATATGTGCCAACAAAATAGTCAATGCCTATAAGCATGTGGATAACATCCAACAGTAATAATCAATGCATGTATGCATGTGGATCTCGTCCACCCATATAATTAATGTATGTATGCATATGGGTCTCGTCCACCCATATAATCAATGTATGTATGTATGTGGGTCTCGTCCACCCATATAATCAATGTATGTATGCATGTAAATATCATAAAAAAGTGTGCATGAAAGTATGAGGTTATAAATCAACGGTGTCCCTCGTGACACATCAAAATCATGGAACATGGGTGTCCAACATCGGCACCCGAAAACATCATGAAACCCTTATCCAGCATCGACACGTAATATATCGGGCTCCGTCGGTCCGGATCGGCCCACGGGCTCCGTCAGTCCAGATCGGCCCCTATCATCTCTCGACTCCGTTCGGTATCCTCCGGATATCCGCCGAGCCCAAATACTATCACCGGTAAGTAGTAGTCCTTCTGCCAGGCTCACCGTCTGTATACACAGCATCCATTTCATGCCCCGAGGTACCATACCGGGTCCACCATGTACCCGCAATCGGCCTCATCCAGCTCTTCGAATCGGGTTTCACATGTCACACGTCTCAGAACCGAGAAAACGCATGGTGGACGCACTGAAATATCATATCAAGAGAAACCGGGTTTTTAAACAATGCATACTTTCCTTTTTAAAATGACCACGGTTCTCAAATCCAGAAATCTGATGAAAACAGCATATCTCAATGCGTAAAATCATAAAGCATGATGTATGCGACAAATGATGGAAATGTAAGCATATACGTATATCATGCAATATGGAACAGTGATATGACATATTAAGGAAAAGCCTCTCTTTTAAATGATTCCAGTTTTTAAAATATGACATGCGGTTCCCAATTTCCCAAGTAAAACCAGTTATCTATATAGGTACAATATGTATATGCGCAAGTATAGATGTACCAATGTATGTGTGCACAAATATGGATATACAATGTGTATGTCATGATGCGGCAACCCTACTGTGTAGTGACATGGATGAAGTGTGTGAGCCGGAAAAACTGTGTACGTGTAACATACGCATCATCGATAATGGTGCAGTTGTACTAGCACAGGTATATGCAATGCAATGATAATATCATGAATGCAGCATAAGGTAAATCAATAGCTAAAAGCTATAAGGTATACGTAACTATCATATGTCTGAGTTGGTGAATCTATCCATCGGCATCTAGCCCCACAGCATCGCGTACGGTATAATCCATCATACGGCAACCTCTAGTCAAGGGTAGGGATCAAACATCAAGTCAAACTCATCACGCACGGAAAATCATCGTATAGCGGCATTAAGCTATCGGGGATCCTATCATCCTATAAGATGAGGAGGGTACGGACCTAACGTCTCATACGGCTATCACTCACAATTCACAACATAAAAATATCTATATATACCTATATCCCAGGTCACATCCGCAATAATCTCATATCGGGGGACCGGCAGGGTATAAATCATCTCAATCGACTCGAATCCGTATACCAACATATCATCATATTCGTCTTATATTCTTTTCATTACATTTATATCTCACATCAAGTTGAGTTTACATAAACATTCAATCTCTACTATAAGTATAAGTATCTAATCTAACATACACACCCGAACCATACAATCAGATTTTTAAAGAAGCGAATCGTAGTTTTGAAAATAGGGGCTACGGTGTTTTTAAGGAAAAGATATCATTTGCAAATCCGTAACATCTCTCAAGGTATATATTTAAAAGGTACATACGATTCTTCGGTTTAGAAAAAGGTATGGTTCGGATGACACATCTACATCGACTATCTGGTCCTACAGTACCCTAAACGGCAATATCTACAAACGTCATCCTCAAATTCCGGCATCCTATAATAGTCGTAACATATCACATCTAACTATCCTCTAGTTTCTAATATAGTTTCATAGCTATCTTCATTTTAACCCTAGTTTCCTAATCAAGGTTTCCTTAACCATATTCTATAAATCGGTTTTCCATCAAAACTTTGCGGGGGTGCTATATGCCATCCACCCGACTTCCCTCATGGATATAGATCCACTCACCTGGTCTTCGCTTGCCAAAATCGATGACGCCACGCTCCGTCGCCTCGGAATCCATGCGAAGCTACTTACAATAATAAACAATCTCAATGCGTATTAAAATCAAGGCGGAAAACCAAAACGGCACACGTTTCACTCATAGATTAAAACATATAGCCTAGCGTGCAAAACACGACCAATAACCCTGGTCGTTGACGTCCAAACACCACACGACGGACACACGATACAAAATACCAAATTTCAATTCATTAAAAGTGGCCAAAATGGATAAATCTGCGGCCTGGGTTTGGAGTTGGGATCTCGGATCTCTAGGGTACACTCACAATCACCTGCTCATCTCACTGTCTTTGCAAAATTATTTTTAGTGCCCCCGGGTTACTCCAGATTTCCCTTCACACTCAATTTCCTCACAAACCGACATGAATAGTTTCCTGTTTTCAGTATTTGGGTTTGTTTCGGTAAAGTTTGGGTTTCTAAGATCATAGGGGGGTTTAAGGTCGCCACCTAGGCTTAATTACACCATCACAACTCAAAATCAACCCTAACCCTCTCTAGGGATTCCCAAAGTCCACTAAACTTCGCCAAATCGATTTTAATCTTGAATAAAGGCTAAAGCAATTGAAATACTATTCTATTTGGGAAGGTATTATCTCATTTGACACTCATGAATCCCCAAGATCATCAAAATCAGAATTTTCTTTGTCCAATGTGCTTCCCTTAGGCTTGTGCAAGTTTTTAATGAAATGGGTATGGGTTTTGGTGGATTTTTCATATAGGGGTCAAGTGGGTAGAAGATGGAGAGAGAGGAGGAAGAATAAGAAGAAGAAAATGGTGGATGATGTGAATTTAAGCAGCCCCTCTCTCTCCCTCTCAATTATTCTCACTTCTCCCTCTCACTAAAAGCTCACCTACCCTAATCATTATGTCCCCCCTCTCTCCTCATCATGACACCCTTTCTCTTTCCTTTATTTTTCTTTCTCACCACAACAAAACAAAACACATAACACAAATGAAATGAACAACATGTAATATGTCATGGTGCACTAGACATGAAAACTGTAGAAACACGAATTTGGCTTAATTGCGATTAGCAGTGCGCTAATCGGGTTTTTATCAAAACTGCGTATAATAAATTTTAAAAATGCCAAATCCTTTAAATATATTTTTAAATGAATAAATCATTTTAATTTTCAATTATTTCACAATTATTGGTATATATTTATACCCTTTTCCGAAAACCCCAATTTCGCAATTCGGGCAGTTTTCGGGAAATATATTATTTTAATATTAAATTCCAAAAATAATATTTTATATTTTCTGAAATGTTACATTTTATCTGTGGGATGCTTGATTTGCTGGAGCTCCTTATTGATGAGGCTCCATCGAAATAGAGCTCCTGACATGGTTCCTTATCCTCGAGATGCAACACATATTCGTCGGGTAACTCGCAATTGAGCGGCGACCCTACAGGTATGGGATGAGCAGCGAGGAAGTCAGCGAGGTCATTCTTTTTTACTGCTTTCTGAGAAGTATAGACTATGTCGAACTCAAGCAGCATGACAGCCCATCTTGCCATTCTGCCAGCTAGGCTTGCCTTGGTCATTAAGTATTTAAGCGGGCCAACCTTAGAGATCAACATAACCTGATGAGCGAGCAGATAGTGCCTCAGCTTCTTCATTGCGAATATGAGAGCCAGGCATTGCTTTTCGATTGGGGAATAGTTGTGTTCCGTCCCGACTAAAGTTCGACTGAGATTGTAGAGGGCATTTTCTTTTCCATCCTCATTGTTCTGGGCAAGTAGCGCACCGAGTGACTAATCTAGCACGGCATTATAGAGAATCAACAATTTATTTGGAATGGGAGCAGCAAGCACTGGAGGGTGCAACATATACTGTTTGATGCTTTCGAATGCTTCTTGACATTCGACATCCCAGACAAAGCGAGCTTCCTTCTTCATGAGCTTTGAGAAAGGCCGACATCTCCCTGATAAGTTCGAGATGAACCTTCGTATGTAAACGAGCTTGCCTTGAAAGATCTTAGCTGCGTCAGATTCTTTGGAAGAGGCATCTCCATGATGGCCTTTATCTTTGATGGGTCGACTTCGATCCCACGATGTCGGACTATAAAGCCCAAGAATTTTCCCGACAACATGCCAAAAGCGCACATCAGAGGATTCAACTTTAGATCGCATTCCATCAGTCTGATGAAAACGGTCCTGAGGTCCTGAGTATGATCGGTATTGGATTTATTCTTGATGACCAAGTCATCGACATTGCATTCGATGAATTTGTGAATTATGTCGTCAAAGATCTTGGTCATTGCCCTTTGATATGTGGCACCTGCGTTCTTTAGTCTAAACGGCGTCACTTTGTAACAGTATATGCTGATTGGGGTTCGAAATGCTGTATGCTTCTCATCCTCAAGAGACATTTTTATCTGATTGTAACCAGACGAACCATCCATGAAAGTGAACAGCTCGTAATTTGAGGTGTCGTCGACCATCATTTCCATGACCGGAAGTGGGAAATCATCTTTAGGGCATGCCTTGTTAAGGTCTCTAAAATCGACACGGACTTAGATCTGGCCATTCTTCTTTTTCACTGGGATGATGCATGCGATCTAATCTGTATATTTCTCTTCTCTGATGAAGCCGGCATCAATGAGTTTCTTGGTTTCCTCGATAACCTTTTCCTCCTGTTCCCTTCTCATTCTTCGAGAAGTTTGTTTAACTGGCTTGGCATCAGGAGATATAGCCAGCTTATGCACGGCCATTTCAAGAGAGAGGCAAGGCATTTTTTTGTATGTCCACGTGAAGCAGTCGACAAACTCATGCAGCAGGGTAATTATTTGTTCTTTCATTTTCTCTGACAACGGTGAGTTGATGTAGGTTGGCCTTGGATTATCGGGCGTTCCCAAATCAACCTCAGTTAACTCGTCGAAGGTTGCTTATCCACTATCTTCGACCTCTCAAGGGGCTTCTTCTGGTTCGGCCAACTCATCGTCGTCATTTGACTTTCTGTTGGCTTCACCAACACGGATCATATAGCATGCCTTGACGTCAGGTTAAATGAAACTTATGCCCCATTTATCTGAGATTCGTCCATCGATGAGTGCTCGGACCTGAGGCGGATGCCATAGCCCCTCATAAAACTTCGACTCGGAGTCCGTTTGATATAACCGACAACTACACTTTTTAAAATATTCCCGCATCTCGGGCACGTAATATCTAAAATTGAGGACGGCTCTTATGCCTCTCTCATAGGGAAGGCATGTGATAGACAAATCATCTGGGTGTGCGACAGGATTTGACCCATAAAACAGGGTGCCCTTATGTCCACTTTTCCTCTCGGGAATGTAGAAGGTTTTCAGCTGGTCCACGGTGAAGACTGACAATGTATTAAGCTCTTTGCACATCTGCTCTAGCACTCTTGTGATAGCCAGGGACCCTTCTGAAACTTCGAAGGTCTCTCTTAGCTTCGCTTTTTGCATGAGAGCCCAATTTGCATAACTGTTTCAAGACGAGCCATCTTCTTCTGATTCTTCAATGCTACTGCCTAAATGAGGGCGAATTTTGCTGCCGGCTAGGCCTTCAATATCAGACTCGTCTGTATCGCTACCGAAATGAGGGTGAGTTTTACGGAAGGACGGACTTCCAGCATCGGACTCATCGGTGTCACTGCCGAAATACGGACGCACTTAGGGTCTTTTGCTTTTGAAAGTGACAGTCGACTCAGATCAGTTTTTGAGTTTCGAAGATGTTCTGTCCATGGTCAGCTGTGGCTCAACAGTTTGGGGGTTCACAAAGTACCGAGAATCTTCATATCGGATTTCATGCACACCGAATGGCTGGATGTCTCCATCAAGGCGTCTTTCTTCGCCATTTTTTGTATACTTCATGCACCGATGGAGAGTTGACGGAACGATATCGTAATCGTGGAGCCACGGCCGTCCCAATGTGTCAGCATCAAACATGTATATTTTAGTTTCGGTTTGTAGATCCTTAAATTTAATTGGCCAAGCTATGGACCCCAGAACTTGCTGACAGTTTTGATTGAAGCCTTGTATGACTATCCTTTCCCTTGACAGGTGTCGAACGTCCAATGACAAACTCTTCAGAGTCCGCAAGTTCATGATGTTCACTGAGGACCCCGGATCAATCAATATACGATTAATCCGGTCTCTGTCGCTGTACCCTATCACATAAAGCTGCCGGTTATGCTCAGCCGTTCTTAGTAGCAGGTTTTCACCTTTAAATGTGACCGCGGATGTATGCAGAGTGTATTGGGCCTCTTTCATATTAATTTCCGCGAAACGAGCCTGATACTGCTCGGGGTTTTGCAGGGCATGAATGAGAACATCTCTGAGCTCCTTGGATATGACCAGAGTATTATAGATGCTTAAGAGAGACAGAAGCTTGCGGAGGTAAGCTAAGACATTGTAATCTACCTGAGAACTCGAATCTTCATGAGTCGGCTCTACGCCGTTTTCTTCATTAGCGACATGTTTTTCATTCCTTTTTGGGGTGTTGCCTTAATTTGGCGGTAGAGCTTTGCCACTGCTGAGCTGAATTTGGTTGGCATTCGTGGCGAGCTCCTCGTCCTCTTTAGGAAAACAAAGATCTTCCTCAGAGTCCCTATCAAGATGGATGACGTAGCAGGTCATGACAGGGACCTCATCATTTGAGTCTTCTTCCAGCTCTTCCAGAATCTCAGCTGCTTCTATGGGGAAGAACTCCTTTAATTGAATTAGAGTTCTTTCCTTTTGCTCGTAGTTTTCGAGAGAATCGATATGCATTTGAATGGTCGATTTCCCCGCCGACTCACTTTCGCTTCGAGCCGCACCTTTCCTTTTCTTCTTCTTTAGGTTTTTAGATTTTGAGCCCGATTGAGCCGAATTGGTAGCTGGAACGGTGGGCTCTTTCTGCCCCTCCCATTTTGTTTTAGGCTCTTTCTGAAGTAGGTTTAGTATCTTCTTCATCTTATTAGATATGTGTATACTCCATGGAGGTTGCGGCGAGTCGGATTCATTTCTCGAGGAGCGGATACAGCCTTCTGCTCCCAGAAGGTTTCGGCTTCTGTCTGTATAAAGTTGGTAGTTGCAGTTTGATTGTTCACCAACACACTCTTGGACTGCTCGATCTCTCCGATATTGTGTTTCTTTTCGACCCAGTCTTTGAAAATGTAGCAATCCTCGATCGCATGGCTCACTACTTTGTGGTATGGCAATACAGGGAATTGTCGGTCATTTTTGCTTCATGAGATCTTTTCGACTCCGGAAATTGTAGACCGCTGTTCACGGCATCCTTGAATATCTTATAGACCTTGTCCCTCCTGAAAGAGTAAACCTTATTCTTCTTCTCCTTTAGGGAAGGCCCTTCTCCTCCTCACACTGGCTTTTGGGACCAGTCCGTTTTTCATCCATCCGCTTTTCGCTTGTCTTCATTGTCAGACGCATTGAAGGCATTGGTATTATTGGAATTCCCGCTTTTACGGTTGTCATCCTTTCGGCTTTTCCAAGGCTTGTCACCCTGAGAGTCCAGGGTAGACTCTTGCTTCGAGCGTTCCAACATTTGTACTCTCTTGGTCAGCTCTTGAAACGTTTTGAGGCCCGCGGTACATAGAAATGGGACTATCCAATTGCTGAGGTTCCCAATAAGAAGGCTGACGGACTGGTCCTGCTCCAGCGGCGGTTCGCACTTAACCGTGAGATTACGCCACCGGACGATAAGGTCCGTGTTGCTTTTGTTCTTCCCCGGCTTGGTCCTCACAAGGTCAGCAATGGAGATTTTATCACCGACACTCATGAATTTTTGCTGAACAGAGACTCCATTTGGGCGAAATTAGTGACGGACCTGTCTGGTATGCTTCCGTACCGGTCGAAAACAACATCGGTCAGGCTGTTGACAAATTGGCAGAGAAAAAGCGCATCATTGCCCCCAGTATTTCCTCAGAACGCTTTAAAGTGGAAAACATGCTGATTTGCATTTCTCATCCTGTCAAATCATCCGAACTTAGGAATGACATAGCCGCTGGAGAACTTGATCAGATCATACTGTGCGGGATATGGCCACCCAATTTCAGAGTTTCGGCTTCGGCCACCAATATTTTAACCTTGCTGGTGACCAAATCCATTATCCAATCTTGTGTTAGCGGGATAGTGTCATCCGGGGCCAAGGCGTCCCCAGAAGTGGAATTTGGCCGGTTTTCGTGTGGCTCGCCTAAACTTGGACCTAAGGGGACAGGTATCGATTGTTTCGGGTTGTTATCACCCGGCTCATGAGTAGAAACTTGTGTTTGATTGGAGGGTGCCCGAGCAACTTGAGCCATGAGCTGCATCATAACGTTCGTCGGGTCATCAATTTTTGAATAAAATTTGGCCATCACTTTATCTTTGCTCCTGAGCTGTTTTCGGAGCTCTTGAAGCAGCTCTTGCTCTGCGGTCCTGAGACGGAAAGTCGGCTCTTCCTCGCTATCCGAGCTTGACTCCGCGTGGACTGAGAGATCTTTCTGCCTATCGGCCTTATCAAGAGGGTTTTCATTGTCATGCAGAGGAAGCTGATCTTGGGAATTGGTGCCCACATTCATGCTAGATTAGGCTTGGGATGTGGGGGGCACATCCTTGCTTTTACTGTGAAGGTTATCGCTTGGACGCGTGCCCGCCATGTAGACCGTTTTGATAACATGCCCGGCTATCTTTTCATCATTGGCAGCTAATTTTGCGGACAGCTGTCGCGGCCCTTCTGTTTCGGGAACGGACAATCGATTGAAGATGGCTGGCCTGACCGGGTTCTTGAGTGATGCTGGCACTTCTTTTCTAGTTTTTCCCCACTACTTTTACGCGACACAGAGTTCCTGATAGACCCTTGAAGAGACGGTGCCATGCTTTCTATGTTGGGACTGGGAGACGTCTCTTTGTAGTATTGTTCGGATTGTTTCCTTCTTGATTTTGGCGGTCATGGCGTTTTTCCGAACCCATTTAAGAGGTTCGAAAGAATTGCTGACTTTTATGGCCGAGTCGGCTGTCGTCGTGGGGTAACCCTGTTCTTGGAACTACACAAAATTCCACTTGGCCGGAGTCATGGCCCTCTTGTTGGCTCTATATCTGAGACGTTTCTGACTCAACGTTTCTGTTTTAAGCACTTAGCAGGCTTCAGCTCTTCGAGAAGACGCCGCAGGCCGAGCGCTGGAAAGCCTTGGAGATATGCATGATCGTGCACTTGTCGGCGGCGGCGCCTGAGCTTGTCCGCGACATCTGATGATGCCCTTTGTTCTGACAGTCTTGCCTCCAGTTGGAGTACCAGAGAGTCGTACGAACACCGTCATACGTTTGGATTGTGATGCCTTGGCGATCACAATGTTCATCCTCTTGCCTTTTGAGACCAGCTTGTCCACCTGGCTTGCCGGGATTTCCGCCAGATGATCGCTTCTAGCAGGGTAGATGATGACGGAACCAAATTAGCAGGGCAGTTCCTTCCATTGCTGACTGAGGCTTGCGAGGAGAACCATGCGAGCATTGATCTTGACCACGTACGGGACCGGAGTTGCCTCGAAGATCGAACTGGTCCTTAGAGACATTCTCGTTGAATTTGAAGATTGTGATTGGAAATCCGTTATCATGCATAAAGAAGCATGATTTCAGTACAGGCAATCGATATATATGTTGATTGAATTCGCATGAACGTTTAACCCGAAATATAGGAGGAGAGAAAGGTCCCACCGGGCATGCCAGAATCTGTAGAGTATTTTTCATCACCCTATTGAGATAGGAATACGCATCGCTTATCAGGCGTATTACAGATTCCACTGCCTAGGGTAGGCCGAGCTTTATTGATTATGGAGATCCGAATCTCCGGCAGACACGGACTAAGCTGCCGTTAATTACCCCTCGCTTTTTGAGCGAAAGAACCTCCGATTGATGGGTAAAACTAGTCATGCAAACTCAATGTGCAGTGTGCGTATGTTGTGCTTTGGACGTATTGGTGGCCTCGCAGAGTTTACGGGGGTCCCGCTATCCGGATAGTGGGCTGGGGGTCAAGGGGCTAGCAGCCCATTTGAGTGGTATGGGGCAGCGTCCCGTTAGAAATTTTTACTAACGAAGGATGTGTTTTGAATGTGGAACGCGTGAGAAAACGAGGGGTGAGGTGCGTCCTAAGGACGTGTGGGCGTTGGGCGTCAGCGGGTCGCATGAGCGGCGCGTGGCCGCTAGGCGCCAGCGGGTCGCGTGCGCAGCACACGGCCGCTAGAAACACCAGCGGAAGAAGGGACTAAGCTTTTGGGCTTGGAGTTGAACTCCCGAACAGGAATTGGGTGTAGATTTGGAGTTAAACTACCAAAAGATTTGGATTTAGAGTTAAACTCCTAAAAGATCTGAATTTGTAGTTAAACTCTTTTGAGAATTTGGATGTTAGAGTTGAACTCCTCAAAGATCTTCGGAGATGATCAAAGAGGACCCTTTTCTTCTTCCTTGAGCCTTGGATCCTCCAAAAATAGGATTTTTTGAGGTGGGTCTTCTTCCTCCTCCACTCTTTTTACTAGATCTTAGGGAAAAGAGAGGTGAGATTAAAAATCTCCCTTTTAGGGAATTGATGGCATATCTGAACTTCCCTTCGAAAGTTTTATGGTGAAACTTTATTTAGTTTTAAGAAAAAGAAAGCTAAGCTCTTGATTTAATTGGAAATGAAGAGCAAGAGAAAAAACTTGAGAGAGAGAAGATGGAGATACAAACCCTAGAATTTTTAAGAGAAGGAAAAAAGTTGTTAATTTTTTCATCATGTTTGTCTTTTATAGGCTACACACTTTACATATAGCCTCTTGGGCTTTTCCATATGGCACTTGTGCCACCCCATACCATATGTGCTTTTTTTTGTACATAAACCATGGGGTTTACAAAATTTTAGCTTTTTGCCTATTTTTCATATATTTATTTTTTAAAATTGCATTTAAACTAATTTATTGTCTCCTTTTTGGCATGGAGCCGGCCCTTTCCATACTCGGTCTTGACTTGGGCTTAGGCTTAGGCCCGCTTGCTTAGACTCGGGCCCACTTGGCTGGGGGTTGACTAACTTTGACTTGGTCAACGGGGGTATAATTTTTGACCCCAATAACGAGTTTAGTGTCGATAAAGTAAAACAAGATAAGTAAATGATACTAAACAAACTATTCATATTTAAGCTGTCATCAAAACAAAGAAAGAATGGATAAACGATATCATCAAAATGCATGAGCTAATAATAACTAATTGATAACTAATAATCCTAATAATCTTACATACTAATCATAATCTCAATAACATAAATCAGAACTTATCTGATTTATAATAACCATAAGATCTAATGCAGTTATATTCAAATATCTCATAATCTAACAGCCTCTCTTAAACTTACAGTGGATAACCGAGAGTTTGAATAATATTGAACCAAAATATGCAACTTATAGAGCGATGGAGAAGAACAACAAATCTAAAGTATTGAGCATGGCAGACTAATACCCTTTGGTCTCTTTCGTGGATTGCAAGGTGGACCAAATAAGCTGCAGTCTCTTTCACTGTAAATGCTAAAAGATAAAGACCATGCTGCTAGAAGACGTTATGAGAAAAAAATAGCTGCTTGGATGGAAAAAGATCATGCTACTAGAAGACGTCATAAAAATATATAGCTGCTTGGACTTGATATTGATGGAGGCAACTGATTATGATCAAACTGAGAGAACTTATTACTGAATTAGTTATTATTGATGTAACTTTATTTATTTGGAATAATAAACTAAAAATATAAATGATGATAAATTTTACCAATGAAACCATGGCAAGAAAGAAATAAACTCGATCAATTTTATTAAGAGATAAATCATCTCAATTTATACACCTCATAACTCACAGATAACCAATAATCCTAACAATCTTACACACTAATCAAAATCTCAATACCATAAATCAGAACTTATCTGATTTATGATAAGCATAATATCTAATACAATTATATTCAAATATCTCATAATCTAAGTTGTCTTGGGCCTTTGTTCATTCGCCATTCTTGGGCCTTCATATGAATTCATATCGAAGCTTCATACACCATAAGGAAAATTTGGCACCCCACAGGCACAGATTTATTGATCTTCAAACATCATAAAGATACAACAAATAATGCAGGTTTTGCTTCATTTTGTCAAGTTGGATTTGAAATAAATATTGCAAAAAAATGCTACAAAACGTGTCGACTATTAAAAAGGGTTAGCAAAATTTTGCAACCAAGGTTCAAAATGATATATAGCAACAAATGCACCATATATGAAAATGCATTTAACCTTTTTCTTCATGTGCACTATGGATGTGTGTTTTCTCTTTGAGTTTGTACATGCAGAGTATTTTTATTTGTATTTTATGTTCATTATGGGCCATCTTATCATTTCATAACGTCCAAGATATCATTCTGTATATCTGCATATATTTTTATTGATTCAATAGAGAAAGGATTACATTCTCTACCAATTCGTGAATCATGGTATCAGAGCTAGGGTTTTAAATCCTAAGTTTCTTTAGACAACACAATCTTTTTATCCAGATCAAGGAATCACTGATTGCTCTAAATCATAGTTATTAGCGATCGTTGCTATCTGAATTGTGGTTGCCCAACGAAGTCTTCACACACCAATACAATCATCGGCTCCAAGTCTTCGCCGCCGTTGCTAGTTCGTCGTCTTTCTGCCATTCATCAGGGATATCTTACCGGTCAATTTTCTACACCATCAGTGTTGCACATATCCGCTCTTTCTATGAACTTATTTTTAGTTAGTCAAATTACATATCATAATTGCACTATTATTTTTGACTCGACATCTTGTTTGGTGCAGGATCCACGATCTGGAGTAATGGTTCATTAAGGTCATCGATGTAACGGGATTTATGTTATAGATCATCTACAAATACCATCAAAACCCTGTACTTCTGTCGCTGCATCATCTTCCATCACTCCCACTACCTTTGCTCTTAGCACTGGTGATCTCTGGCATCGTCGTCTTGGTCATTAAACAGTTGATCGTCTTCATATGCTTATCCATAAGGGTGTTTTCGGTCAGGTATCTTCCTTCAATCTTTCAAATTGTATCAGTTGTCACCTAGGTAAACAATCCACTCGTCATTTTCCTCACAGTGAGTCTGGTCTAGTTGTCCTTTTCAACTAATTCATTTAAATGTCTAGGGACCTACTCATATCCCTTCTTGTAGAGGAAATCGTTACTACGTTATTTTTATTGATGATTATTCATGTTTTACCTAGGTTTATTTTATGCATCATCGATCTGCTTTGCCTCAGATTTATCAAGATTTTACCGCTATGGTACATACTCAGTTTGGAGCCACCATTCGATTTTTCCGTTTGGACTTTGGTGGTGAGTATCTTTCACAAAAGATTCGTCGTATGTTTGCAGATCATGGTACTCTTCCACAATTATCATATCCTTATGCACATCAGCAAAGTGGTCTTGCTGGATGCAAACATTGTCACATTTTGTAGATGGCTCGTTCTCTTCTTTTTTGTAGTTCCATGCCTAAACAGTTTTGGGTTGATATTATATTTACATCCGTTTACCTTATTAACCTAATGCCTTCTTCTGTTCTAGGTGGCACATGTCCTGGTGAGCGTCTTTGCTCACATCCACCTTCTTATTCTCATCTTAAGATCTTTGGATGTACTTGTCTAGTCCTTCTTCCACCACATAAACGAGATAAATTGTCTCCTAAGTCTGTTATTTGTCTGTTTGTTGGATATAGCCCTGAGCATAAGGGCAATCGTTGTTATGATCCTAGTCGATGTCGACTCCATCACACCTTCTGCCCTTCATGATCCACCTGTAGCCGTAGTTGATCCGACATGCCCAAATGATCATCATATAGATACTATTACCCCACCGGTCTTAGCTTTTGATATCGATCCAGCTGAGCGTCACTATCTACTTAGCATTCGTCAGCCGAAACAACCCTTTGGTTGTTCCTCATTTACTCCAGACTTTCATGCTTTTATAGTGGATATTCATCCTCATCATGAGCCTACTACTTATCGACAGGCTGTATCTATTTTTGAGTGGCAGACAACTATGACTGAAGATCTTGAGGCACTTCAGCGGATCGGTACATGGGATCTTGTGTCTTTCCCTCCCGGCAAGGTTTATATTAGCTGCAAGTGGATTTACAGGATCAAAACATGTTTTGATGGCTCAATTGATCGTTTTAAAGCCCATTTGGTTGTGTGAGGTTTCTCTCAAGAGTATGGGATAGATTATGAGGAGACCTTTGCCCCTATTGCAAAGATGGCCTCGATTCGAGCCCTTATTGCAGTTGCCGCTACACGTAAGTGACCCTTATATCAGCTTAACGTGAAGAATGCTTTTCTTTATTGTGATCTTCATGAGGAGGTATACATGCAGCTCCTCTAGGGCTTTCTTATTCATCTGGTCAGGTTTGTTATCCTCGCAAAGCCTTATATGGTCTCAAACAGGCTTCTCGGGTTTGGTTTGAGAAGTTCAGTGCCACTATCTTTTAGCTTGGTTTCTGGTTGAGTACAGTTGATCCTGCCGTGTTTATTCATAGTTTTGCTCGGGGTCGTACTATCCTTCTTCTCTGTGTAGATGACAACATCATCACCGGTGATGATGTTGACTTCATACATGTTGTTAAATCACATCTGCATCGACAGTTTGACATGAAGGATTTAGGTTTTCTGCGATACTTTCTTGGTCTTGAGGTTGCTTTTGGTCCTCAAGGTTATCTCCTATCCCAACCAAAGTATACGGCCGAAATACTTGATCGTGCTGCTATTTCTGATATTACTATTGCGAATACTCCGATCCAGCTTCATCAGAAGCTCTATCCTGAAATGGGAGAACCATTGGAGAACCTAACTCGTTATCATGAGCTAGTTGGTGCATTATTATATCTTACTATATCTCGACCGGATATTGCATATGCCGTTTATATTGTCAGTCAGTTTGTTAAGACGTCTATCTCAGTTCATTATGCTGCTCTACTAAGAATTCTTTGCTATCTTCGTGGCACCATCTCTTGGCTACTGTTTTTCTCTTTTACATCTTCTTTACAGCTTTGAGCGTTCAGTGATTCTGATTGGGTAGGGAATATTACTGACCGTCGATTTATTACGGGATATTGCATGTTTCTTGGAGAATCGCTTATTTCATGGCGTTTCAAGAAACAAGATGTCTCATGTTCTAGTTTTGACGCCGGGTATCGTGTTATGGGAGATGCTACATTGGAGATCCTCTGGCTATGATGACTTTTTCCGGAGTTGTGTGTCAATTGTTCATCTCGTACTCCACTTTACTGCGACAATCATAGTGCGATTAAATTCGCAACAAATCCGGTATTTCATGAGCACACTAAGCATATTGAGATTGATTGGCATATAGTGCGTCATCGAGACCAAACAAATTTCTTTTCCTTATGTCTCTTCAAAATTGCAGACTGCGTACTTCTTTACCAAAAGTCATACCTCCAAGCGTCATAAATTTTTGCTGTCCAAACTCTCGATGTTTGATCCACCGAGTTTGAGGGAGGGGGGTATTAGAGATATTATTATTTGTATTTTATGTTCATTATGGACCATCTTATCATTTCATAAGGCCCAAGATATCATTATGTATATCTGTATATATTCTTATTGATTCAATAGAGAAGGATTCCATTCTCTACCAATTCGTGTATCAATTTGATCGATATTGGATTTTATTAAGAAATATAAATCCGCAAATAATTAAATCTGGCCCTAGACTCTATACAAGCTAGTGTATCAGGTCAATTATGATTGATATTTGGATACTGTTAATAGTTTAAGAGATAATTCGCATACAAATGAAATTACATAGAGAATTAACTATTTAAATATAGAAAAGAAAAAAAATAAAAATAAAAGGAAAAAAAAAGGAGAAGAAATGAAGACAAGATGATTAAAAATTCTATATCAAGCAAAAATAATTTAGTACTGATGCAAAAAAAAAGGATATTTTTTCTTTCCAAAATTTAAAGACGGTAAAGCACAAATTCATTAGTGCAATATGATTACAATTAGGTGATATGAGACTAAAGTACAATCTGCTTGATGCTTACAATCTAAATCATCATGCATGCTCTCGCCAACAAACAATTGGAAGTCTTGATCTTTTAAGGGTTATTTCACAAAAAGCTCTTTGAAGTTTAGGGTAATAACCAGAAACCCATATAGTTCTGCCATTAGTCGAAAACCTCCTGAGATTTACAATCGTTACCCCGCAGCCCCTGGCGTTAAATCAATAATCAAATGACCTTATTACCCTCGTCTTTCTCAAAATAAAACCTGATCTCGTTTGGGAAAGAGAAAACCCAAATTTTTAGGGACGATTTGGTTGGGATTCACAGTTTCGTAGAGAAATTCTTCGAGGAACCAAGATCTTCACCGAATTCGACAAGAAACCGACAGGAAGACAGCTGCGACACGAAATCGACTGGACAACAGCTCAGATCCATTGAAGAATTGAGATATATTTTCTGAATTTCAAACCCTACATTGTATTTCCCTAATTTCGAACCCAGATCTAAGATATTTCCCTAATTTCAAACCGAGATCTAGGGTATTTCTCAAATTTCGAACCTTAGATCACACTTTCTTAGGGATTTACTTTGTATTTTGAGAATTTATCCATGAATTAAGTTTTTTAAATATTGTTTGAAGTAAATTACATAGAATTTCATGTTGATCATATCAATGTCTGGTTTTGTTTCATAGGCAGAAATTTATCGTTGGAAAGAAAAAAAAATTGCAGAAAAATTTCTAAGTAATCTTCAAAACTTACTGATTTTGAACAGAATTCCTGAAAGAAATTTTTTCAGAAAAAATTGCAACTTTACACAAACAGTAGATCATCACAAGATTACATTGTCTAAACCATTTTCAAATTAAAAAAACTTATAAATTTACATATACACCCATACATCAATTCGGTGTTATAAAACACTCGTTGCCACATAGTTTTTGGTATTGGATTGAATGCAGCTCTGGGATGGAGGGAAAAGTATGTTCCGACAAGTGAGGATGAGACGGACATTGCAAATAATAGTTTTTGGTGTTGGATTAAAGCACTCGTTATCTTTCACTCTTTGGTAACCACTTAGAATCTTCATTTCAAGTCTATTCTCTTCTATCTTCTCTAATTCTTCTATAAATAGACTATTAAGTAGACAACAAAAACCTAAAAATATTTATCAAGTTCTCTTCACTTGACTTGTATTACGCTGTTACACAAGCTGTCTTCATTGCTATTTATAGGAGGTTCCAAGCATTGGATTCTTCTTCTACCAACAATTACAGCCCTTATATTTAATGACTTTTTCTCACTTTTTGACTAAATGTGGAATCTTATAGAGGTAATATTTTCTCCCTAGGGCAGTGTCATACCTTAAGCATTGGCCATCAACTCTATCCAATATTTGCATGTGAGGGTCCTTAAAGTGATAATGAGACTGGATATAAGGTTTCAAATGCACAATAATTTGCTAGTGGTTTTTTTTAATAAAATAACCCTAATCTATACATTACATGTTAAAGAAATTCTGTATTTTATAGATATGAACTTCATATGGAAATATTTATTATAGCCATTTATTTTTGATAGATTTCTGATGAAATGGTTACCATAATTTATCATCATCATGGTGCATTTGATCCAAGTAATTGTGTATACAAAGGGGGGACTATAGATAATGTCGCTATTGATGTGGATAAGTTAAGCTTCTCTCAGATTGCTGGGCATATCGATGTTCTTGGTTATAAGAAAGGTACTTACAGTATTGTGTGGTATGCAAAAAGTCATCGATTGTGTGAGCTCAAAGAGGGCATGGAATCGAGATTAATGATGGAAGTATTAGGTGTTCTTGGCTATATGCATCTATATTTTGTACATAAATTGCTTGAAGGTCATATAAGTGAAGAAGATACTAATACAAACAATGCACTTAGAAGGGATTCTCAGTTATTAACTCCCCATTCTGGTGCACCTTTCAACAGAAGGGTATGCACTAATGTTTATGTTCACATCTCCTTAAACCACTCAATTTCCCTCAACTTATTAAAGACTCCATTTTCAGTTTCCTTACATGGAAAGAGGTCTGAAACAAGATCCTCGCCACTAATAAGATTTTGATACTCCAACGTGATGGAAACATGTGATCGAATCAAAGGATGTGAGGGAACCTAAATGGGATTTTAGTATCCATAAAATAATGTCCATATATTTTAGGATTCTTTGTTTCTTCCAATCTCTCAAGTACGTATCTCAAAGAGAGAGAAATATTATTCTTATTCAACTCTTCTTGTTCACATTTTTTTTATAGAAAAAAGAATAGCATTTGATAAATATGATAAACGAAAAGCATTATGATATTGAAAAAGATTAATAAGAAAATTTTCAGGATGAAACCTTCAAAGGGCATGAAGTTCGATTAAAAAAAAATTTGTGGCCTTTCTCGAACTTATGGCCTTCACATCATAATTTTCACCCTTTACCGACTCTTTCATCCTTTCAGTATGAGTTTTGATGTTATCACAAAAATATATAAGATCATCATTCTCCACTAAAATAAACATGCAGAAAGGTGAGAATGTAATATAATCACCGGTTGTCATCTGCAGGATATATGTAATATAATGACCTCACACAGAAAGAGAAAGATAGGAATAAAAGAAACATATATCACACATGATGATTAATGTACATACATCTAGTAATTTCTACTTTCAAATAGGAAAAGTAACGGCGGGTATGGTGGCTTTCACATTGATTTTCACATTTTGATTCGACATCCAGCAAAAACACGGCCATCGGTCAATTGTGATCTTTTTTTAAAGGTTCGAGTGGAAAAAGCTTATCCTTTTTACCGTTCCTAGCAAAGCTTGTGTCTCGGAACACCCCTCTTTCTTGTACATGTATCTTTTCTGTCCTATTGAAATCGATCTTCTCTATATTCAAATCTATATCCGGATATCCCAAAGTCTTTTCCACTGCATCAAAACCCCGAAATTATGATGAGAGTTGAGTAAATATATTTTTTATTCTAACAACCATGAGTGAAGGACGTGATGATGCTCAGTATTGGCGATCTCTAAGATCAGGACACGTGGCAGATGATGTGTCCTAGAGCTCAAAAGAAAGGGCCGCAGGGGCCGACCAGGCAACCCCTGTACCCGACCTGCAAGCACAAGCTGGCTCACCTCAGAGCCCCATGAAAATTGGCTTCCTCGGCCTCTCAGCTCGCCCCGAGCTGACACAGGACCAAGATTCCTCGGCCCTCTCGCTCGTCCCCAAGCTCCCCAGCCGAGGCCATCTTCCTCGGTCCTCCGACCGACCAACTCCACCACTCACAGGCGTAACCGCCGCTCCGCAAATCTCGCCATGCGCAGATTCTCCACCAGCAACATCCCACGTTCCACGCCATCACGATCTTCATTAATGGGCGATCCGCTCTTTACGCAGGCGTGACGTCGGGAGCGTAATTGCCGGCGAGATTCTCGCGTCTGCTGCTGCGTATGCTACCATCACTATATAAACCCCCATCTCAGAGGGGTCAAGTAAGCCATTTTTTATTCCACTTAGCCGTTACTCTGCTCGGATCTAGTGCTAACTTGATCGTCGGAGGGTCCTCGGTGGTACCAAACCATCCCAGGACTTCTTTGCAGGTACTCGGTGCCAAACTCCTCAAATCACCAATCTCCTCAAAACCCATTGAGACCTACGCGCAACAGGAGATCACCTCCAAAATCAACTAGGAGATCAACGGAAAACAACATTTGAAGGAGACCCGAAAAGGAGCTCTATCAGTTGGCGCCGTCTGTGGGAACGGAAACTCCACAAAAAACAAAGTTGGCCTTCCGATCTTCATTTACATGGCAAGCGACCACCCAGAAGATCCTGGTACCAGCCTCCGCCTCCCCCTCACAGGAGGCGCGGATGAACCTCCCCCGGCGACCATCATCAATGCTCTCGCCAGCCGAATAGATCGGCTACAGTCCCTCGTGGAGGCGCTCGTCCGCGTTCAAACAGTTGGACCAGGGCCCCAGATCGCCGCTCCTCCACCTCCAAAAGGCTCTGCCCTCGTCGGCATGGCTGACCACCGGCAGGCTGCGACCTCTGGCCACAGATCTCACGGGTCGATACTCCCTGAGGCCCGCTGGGCGCCCCACGGCTCCACACCGGGATCCGCCGCCAGGGCGCCTCGCCTCGAGCCTCCTCGCGACCCTTACCCCCCCGAGGAGATATCGGTCACCTCGCCTGTCCACCGGCATGATCGACACCCCCTTCCTCGACGGGGTCGCACAGAAGGGGCTCGCCATAACGGCTTGAGGGCCACCTCGCCTGGGGATCTGAGGAACATTATCGAGAGGAACCGGGGCCGTGCCCAGACGCAGGTCTCCCACAGAAAAGGCCAGGGATCACAAGGCGCCGAATCCTCGGGTACCATGGCCGACTCGAGGCCCTCGAAAAGAAAATCAAGGGCATGCACCGGGAAGGTCACCTCTCGGACGACGGGGCTAAGTACGCCGCCGACTCGCTCACCAAACCGTTTACCGAGGGACTACTCACCGTCCACGTCTCCTCGCGCAACAAGTCCCCGAAGGTCTCCCTATTCTACAGGAAAACCGACCCGAAAGACCATTTAGATGCTTTCACCGCGGGGATGAGCTTCCAGGACCATTCCGATGCCGCCCAGTGCAGGGCCATCCCAGCCACCCTCATCCTCTCTGGTCGGGACTGGTTCCGAGGACTCAAGCCTCGCTCAATCTCGACCTTTGATGAGCTGGCTACTCAGTTCCTCAGCCACTTCGTTGGGAATCGTCGGCAGAAGCGCACCGTCGACTACCTCTTCACAATTAAGAGCGGGGACAAGGGGACGTTCAAGGCTTACATCACCCGCTTCTACAACGCCCTCCTCGAGGTCCCCGAGCACCGGGACGAGACCGTCATCACGGCACTCAGATCTGGTCTTAGGCACAAGGAGTGGTTGCGCTCCTTTGCGTTGGCACAGCCTAAGACCATGGCCGAGGTCAAGGCGTGGACCGAGCATGAGGTTCAGCTGGAGTCCGAGGTGAACGCGAACCTCCCCCAAGCAGAATGATCCGACCAGAAGAAGAGGGCTCGGGAAGAGAGGTCGGAGCGTCAGCAGCCCTATCACCCGAAGTTCCAGGAGTGCACCCCGCTCAACTTCTCCCTCGCAGTCTTGCTAGAGGAGGCCCAGGGCGAAGGGTTATTCAAGTTCCCTCCTATCCCGTGTCAGGCCTCGAAGCGGTCCCGGGGCCCTTACTGTGCTTTCCACCGGACGTTGGGCCACGCCACAGAGGATTGTAAGCAACTCCGGGACTACATTGAAGAGCTCATCCGATCGGGGCACCTCGACGCCTACTTGAGGGACAAACGGCAGGCCGACCGCGAGTACGAGCAGCGACCCCTCCCTCCGAGCTGACCATTGGCCAGATCATGCTCGTTTCGGCAGATGACCAGTCCGGTGCTCAGGGAGCCCCATACCCAGTGCCCAGCACGGAGACTAACAAGCCTCCGGGGAGCTCGAGCCACCCTAATAAGGTCATCTATTAGCATGCATTTTTCTTTTAAAGCAATGTAAACTCTTCCTACGGTCTGTTGTTAATTTAATAAAGATCAATGGAATATTGCGAAAAAGAAGGAAAGATCTCATTTATTCCAAAAGGTATTATGGGCTCCTCAGCCATACATACAAAAAGAGAAAAAAATTACAACAGCGGGGGAAGGGGGTGCAGAGAGCACTGCTCATGGTACTCGATGAAGATCTCTGCCAGCCGAGACCTCACAAGATCCAACCTCAGCCCTCGATTCCCCCCGTGCATGTTGACCCCGAGCCTCAGTTCGTAGCACTCACGGAAGAGCGCCACTGAGCGAGCCAGCAGATTCACGGAGATCAGGCCGAAGCGCCTAAGGGACCGCAGCTTACTCACGGCCTCGTCGTAGAGCTTCTCGGACAAGGGGTTGTAAAGCCCCGGCGACACCCTCCAGATGGAGTACATCAGCAGCTGCAGCAGGGAGGAGCGCCGGGGGAGCAGCCGGCCGAAGTGGTCTTCGATGATCCCATAAACCAACTACACCGTGTCCTCGGTGCAGTTCTGGTCATAGAGGTATACGTCTTCGAAGTGGATGATTTTGGGGATGGTAAAGGGCAAGTCCTGCATTCTCAATGATCAGTTTGCGAGGAAAGGAAGGACCAGTGCTCTTTCGGCCTTATATAGCCCGTTGCGCCCCAACGGAACTCAACAGTCCCCTGCTTTCGCCCAAAAAGTCGCCGCCACGCAGCGATCTTCGAGCCTTCTCTGGCGGAATCAAAACGACGCGGCCCTGGCGCTTTGCCTCCCCCCACATTCAATGCGCATGCTACGCGCACGACCGCCGCGACCGTCCCTGTTCCCCATACCTGCAACTAGATGGTTGGGCGAAGCCTCATGAAGAATCAGCCAAGCGGCTACCCTGCTCGGTTATCCCTGTCCGGTAGCTTCCCTACTCGCGACGCCAAGGATCAAAGCCCTCGCCACGAGGCAACCGCGCAGCTTCACTGCCCGGATATCCTTAGCAGGCTTCATACGGCCCCTCCAACTCTAAGGATCAAAGTCCTCCGCGGAGGCAGTTGAGCGGCTTCCCTGCTCGGCTATCTCTGGCCGGTAGCTTCCCTACTCGCAACGCCAGGGATCAAATCCCTCGCCAAGAGGCAATCGTGCAGCTTCACTGCCCGGATATCCTTAGCGGGCCTCAAAACGACGCCTCCAACGCTAAGAATCAAAGTCCTCCGCGGAGGCAGTCGAGCGGCTTCCCAGCTTGGCTATCCCTGGCTGGTAGCTTACCTACTCGCAACGCCAGGGATCAAAGCCCTCGCCAAGAGGCAACCGCACAGCTTCACTGCTCGGACATCCTTAACAGGCCTCATATGGCCCCTCCAATGCTAAGGATCCAAGTCCTCCCTAGAGGCAGCTCAGCAGCTACCCTACTCGGCTATCCCCGGCCGGTAGCTTCCTACCACGACCGACAGGGATCAAAAGCCCTCCCAGAGGCAATCGAGCCCGAGGATCCCTCGCTCGGCTATCCTTCAAGACAAAAGACCTCGCCAAGAGGCACCGGGCAGTAACTCTGCCCGGCCAAGGGTCCTTTGTAGGCTTCTTACAACCCCTCCCGCGCTAAGGACCAAAGTCCACCCAGAGGCAGTCGACTCCTTGCTCGGCTATCCCCGGTTGGTAGCTTCCTACCACAACCGACAGGGATCAAAGTTCTCGCCAAGAGGCACTGGGAAGTAACCCTGCTCAGTCCCCGTCCTGAAGGATCAAATCCCTCGCAAGAGGCAACCGAGCGCTACCTTGCTCGGTCATCTCCGGCTGGTAGCTCCCTACCCATGACGCTAGGATCGAAGCCTTCGCAAGAGGCATCCGAGTGGCTACCCCGCTCGGTCATCCCAGGTTGGTAGTTGCCTACCCACGACGCCAGAGATCAAAGCCCTCGCCAATAGGCAACCGCGCAGTTTAACTGCCCGGTCATCCTTAGTGGGTTTCTTACAACCCCTCCAACGCTAAGGACCAAAGTCCTCCTTAGAGGCGGCTCAGCAGCTCCCCTGCTCGGCTATTTCCGGTGGGTAGCTCCCTACTCATGACGCCAGAGATCAAAGCCTTCGCCAAGAGGCAATCGCGCAGATTCACTGCCCGATCATCCTTAGTGGGCTTCTTACAGCCCCTCCAACGCTAAGGACCCAAAGTCCTCCCAGAGGCAGTCGAACCCGACCCTCGCTCGACCATCCCCAGCTAGCGGTCGTTGCTCCCAGCGCCAGAAATCGGAAGCCCTCGCCAAGGGGAAAACAAGCAGCTTCCCATTCATCCTCGGCACAAATACGGTGGATAGCCCTCTGCCGATCACATGCAGAGGAACCGAGGCACCAACAAGGGGCATCAGGTCTATCCAAGTCTTGAGCAATCCCCCCTCGACTTCGGGGCCATGGAGATGCCTCCTTCTCAGTAGCGCTTGGCACGCTTGGCAAGTGATCGAAATCAACTCGACGAACGATCGCTAGACAAATAGCCGACTTGACATAGAAGCCCAACAATGCAAGAAGAGAATTTTACGAGCATTTTTCACGAACAGAAGATAAAGTGCAAACCAAAGAAAAAAAAGTTTTATTACCAAAGGAAAAGTCTTTACAAAGGGTATTTTGGACTCCCCAGCCTTACAAACTGCCCGGAGGCTTACAAAAATTCCAAAAGCAACAAAATAAAAGAAGGAGGAAGACGGGGGCTTTAGGCCTCGGGGCCGGACGCGACCTCGGGGTCCTCGACATCCACCACGGGATGAGCAGTGTCCTCGGCGACTTCCTCGTCAGGAATCTCTTTCCCCTGCTCCTCGGCGTCAGCGAGGGGGTATTCGGCCCGGAGCTCTTCGTCGGCGAACTCCGGCATCCGGGCCTTAACGGCGTCGAGGGCCTCGTGCCAGATGAGGGTTGTGGCCACGGCCAGGTCATCATAGAAGTCCTTCGACTTCTTGTATCCCTCCACCGCCTTCGCCACCGAGAGGTCGCCAACTTCGCCGCTCTCAGGTCGGCCGACTTCGCCGACTCGGCCGCTGCCCCCAGCTCCTTCCGGAGGGTCTTCACCATCTTCTTCAGGTTGCTGGCAAGCACCTGAGCGTCTTCAAGCTTGGCCTCGGCAGCCACGGCGTCCTCGTGTTACCGGGCAACCTCCCATTTCCCGGCCTCCACCTCACCCTCTGGGGCGGCAACCCTTACCATTGTTTCCCCAATTAGAGTAAAGCTCTGTTCAGAATTCAAAATTTGAATTAAATCTGCACTTTTATAAAAGCGCTGTGCTACAACTAGCGCACCCCGTGCAAAGCGCATAGGCGCTCGCGCTAGATGCGCTGTGCTCCAAGTAGCACACCATGTGCAAAGCACGTGTGCACTAGCGCTAAGAGCGCTGCGCTCCAAGTAGCGCACCATGGGCAGAGCGCATAAGCGCTAGCGCTGGAACTAAATGTTCCTCACCGTTGGATCAAATATCCAACGGATATGATTAAATCATCAATTAACAAGAATGAAATTCTGTTGAATCTTTCCAAACAGAAAAGATTGTGCCCTGAATTTGGAACACCGTTGGATCAATGATCCAATGGTGATTAAAAATCACTAAAGTAGAGAACAAATTCTGTAAGAGGGGAAAGATTTTCCAATCTTGGTAAAAAAACAAGAAGATTGTCTTCTGTAAACCAGAAGCCCTTGGATCAAAGATCCAACGGTGGGAAATTCCCAAAATCAATTGGAGAAAAGATCTCCTTAACTGATTGAACAAACCATCTTGCCCTATATAAAGGCCCAGAGACTTCAAGTCTCAAAAAAAGAGGAACCCCCCATAAACTTTGAGAAAAATCTCAAGAAGAAGAAGAAGTTCTCCGCAAAAGAAGACAATTCTTTTCAAGGTAAAAAAAAAAATAGAAAGACGAAATCGTCTCAATATAAACAGAAGTATTTACTTCTTTCACAGATCACAGATCATAGATCTATAAGACAAATTGTCTTTCACAAAAGAAATTATGAATATCTCATTATAAAGGGGGGAGAATTATTCAATTCTCTTAGGATCACAGATCCATAAAGGCAAAACCTTTCATCAAAAAGAGATTGAAATATCTCCTATGAACTAAGAACTTTATTCTTATAATCTTGAGACAAAGTCTCTTATCAAAGAAAATATAATCTTCAGAGCGCAAAGTTAATCTAAGAAGAGCCTTAGCGCTCCTAATTTAAAAGTGCCTTAGTGCTCTTCATCTAGCGCAAAGCGCTGCAGTGCCATAGCGCTTCAAACACAGCGCACTTCGCTCATTGTCTAGCGCTAAGCACGCCACGTGCTCCTCACGTGTGCGCTGCATGGCACCAGCGCCAAACGCCTCAACGCTTCAACAATAGCGCATCGGCGCTCTACATCTAGCGCAAAGCGCTAAGCCCATTAATGCTTCATATCTGGCGCTAAGCGCATTAGCGCTTTAACCATAGCGCACTGCGCTCATCGACTGGCGTTAGTGCCAAGTGCGCCACATGCTTTTATGTGCGCTTAAACAGAACATAAACTGTTCTTTGAATAAGCCTGGAGCTATCATAAATGCACAGCATTCAACTAAAGACAAAACATTGTCAGAGATCAAACCAATGCTTAGCATTTTTTAAGGGGATTGGGCTCAAACAAACACCTAACAACTCAAAAACAAATGTTGAACATTGTAATTGAATGGAGTTAGCCCAAATTGGCCATAAGTCCTCAATTCAGATTAATTGAGTTCATATGCTCATAAATCACAGATTTTAGTCCCAATTGGACTACAGGTCTCTCAACCCACATCGGTTTAAGGGTACATCTCTGAACTCCTCTGATATTTGTCGTTGTAATCCTTCAACGTCTTTAGAGAGGTGACTGGTCCCGACAACCATACATTTTATGGACGGTGGGGTCCTTAAGCCCATGGACTATGATGTCCTTAACCTTGACTGTAAGGTCTTTAAACTCACGGACTATGATATCCTTAACATTGACGTGAGGTCTTTAAACTCACGGACTATGACGTCCTTAACCTTGACTGCGAGGTCTTTAAACTCATGGACTATGACGTCCTTAACCTTGACTGTGAGGTCTTTAAACTCATGGACTATGACGTCCTTAACCTTGACTGTGAGGTCTTTAAACTCACGGACTATGACAGCCTTAACCTTGACTGTGAGGTCTTTAAACTCACGGACTATGATGTCCTTAACCTTGACTGTGAGGTCTTTAAACTCACGGACTATGACGTCCTTAACCTTGACTGTGAGGTCTTTAAACTACGGACTATGATGTCCTTAACCTGGACCGAGATGTCCTTAAACTAACAATGGACCGTAATGTCCCTAAACTAATCGACCGCGATGTCTCTAAACTAAACAATAGAGCCCAAATGCTCTTTTGTTGGATCTAAACGATCCCGTTAAGTTGATCTTAGTCTAAAATTAGACTAACGTATTCTTAACGAACTGTTAAGTTGATCTTAGTCTAAAATTAGACTAACATATCCTTAACAAACGTTTAAGTTGATCTTAGTCTCAAATGAGGCTAACGTATCCTTAAACCTAACCCCCAAACCCAAATTTAAGAAGATACGGATTTGGACTAATCCACGCCCTACGGGCGACAACATAAATTAGTCTCCGTATACAATCCACGGGCAACCAAAAAACAAAACAAATACACACGACACGAAGTGACCATCTGGAGAAGGAGAAAGTGGTTACCGCGATGCGATAGCGTAATTAACTGCAGGGACTTACACCTGCAGGGAAGAGCGTCCCCATAATCAAAAATCTCTCAAATAAGGGGGAATCAGACAAAGTCTGCTATATCTGCCGCATCCTTTTAAACCTCCGATACAAGGTCTCATAAATCAACTTGGCATCTTCGAAGAGGTGGAAGGATATCACCAATTAGCATCTGCCCCGAAATTCAGGCGAGACGGACCTGCGCGGTCGCATCTCCGTGTTTCGGCGGGGAATAGATTCTGGCATGCCCGGTGCGACCTTTTCCTCTTTCCACTCCACACTTCGTGTGTCGTGTTCGCGAACGAATCGCAGTTTGATATGGTTGCCCTTGGATTCGAGGTACAAAGATTTGGTGTCTTGCTCCGTGCAGAAAACAGAAGATCAATGGCTTCAACCTGCACTAACTGCAACTGCAACTCTCACTCCGTCCTGTCCAGAGGAGTGACTTACGGGCCCCAAGCGGCATCCATCTTCGCTATGCCGGTGGAACAGGTCACTCAGGCCACCACTGGATTGTTCTTCGGGACCATACTCCTGCCAACGAGCTTCAGCGCTCCTATACCAACACAAGAAGCTCAGAAGAAGTCGGTCTTTGATCGGCTTACAACTACTGCGGCCCTTCTCAACGGGTCGTCCAGCTTTAACGTCTCAGTCTTTGATAGACTGGGCCAAAGCTCAGTTGGGCCCATAAAGAAGCCCGTGATACCAGAAAGGGTTATCCCAAAAAGGATAGCCATCCCAGCTCCCGAAGTCGTCAAGGCGGCTTCTCCTGCCAAAGGGTCGGTCTTCACAAGACTGACTATTTCAGCTCCTGTTCCAGGCAAAGTCGTCAAGGTTGCTTCCCCTACACGGAAGTCTGCCTTCGACAGGTTGGCCATCCCCACTCAGCGAACATCAGTTTTCAATAGGCTGACAACGACAACTTCTGACCAACACAGGGAGCATGAGGAAGTCACCCCTATAGCCGAGACAATCCCAACGGCTTGACACGCTCGACGTCGCCAGTGGCGCCGAGTGAGGAAGGCTGGGAGCAGCTCCTCCTCCGGACTAACTCCGCCAGCTCCCATGGTGGAAATCAATGCTGCTGTTCCAACTGGGAACAGCTTTGAACCGCTTAGGAGGGTTCGCAAGAATTTTCTAACTGCCGTGCTGAAGAGATCTCCTCCACCTATGGAGATTACTACAGAAAAGAAGCCGGAGCAGCCCCCTCAGCGGCTGTCCTCCAAGATTTATAAAGTCTGGCGGCAGGTCCGGGAATCGGTGATCAACCAGGACTACTCTCGCCGACCAAAGAAGCTCAAAGCTCGGCAAGAAAAGAGCCATCTCATAGTACCACAGAAGACGTCATCCGTTTGGATGCCTGCCGCAACGGCTCCCTCAACGTCAACCGCTCAAAAGAGAAGGAGGCCAGAGAAAGCCCCCGTGAATGCGGCAAACCGCAAGGACGTCAAATCTAAACGCCCCAAGTCTGGGGGCATGGTAATACATACCGTTTATATGGCTTCTAGAAAAAAAGCAAGCCGTGCTTCTACGGGTCATCGACCGCTTACCCGATCGATAACGAAGGCTCAGGAACAACATCAGCAAAAACTTCAGGAGATGCTGACTGCAATGGCCGCACTCACTGGGCCGAAAGAAAATCCAGAGACCTCAGAGCAGCATCGGGAACAAGAAACTGATACTGAATTCCTCTGAAGAATGCTCGAGAGGAAAGAAAAAGAGGCTGCGGAGCAGGCAGCCAATATAAAACGAATGGCTATTTTATTCCAAGACATGACTGGGATGATGTTACAGCCGGAACCTCCAGCTGTAGACTCCCGATCATCATTGAAGACGACAGAGGGGAGACATCGAACCCCCCCCTCCGGCTCTTTCAGCAGTCAAAGAAGAGACAATCTCTAAGGCTGCCTTGGACGACTACATCGCTCAGCAAATACGAGCTTACCAGGCGAACGAAGCGGCTGGACCGATTGTTAAAACTGGACGACCATATCCAGGCTGGTATGACCAAATAAGGTACCCGCCGGGATATACGATCCCTAAATTCCATGTATATAAAGGGACGGGAAATCCGCATCAGCATGTCGCCCAGTTCAGGTCTCTATGTAGCAACACTGGAGGTGATAATAAACTTCTGCTCCGCCAGTTTGTTGGTAGCTTGTCGGAAACAGCGTTCGAGTGGTATTCTGAACTTTCAAATGACTCTATAAAGACATTTGCGGAGATGGAGTTACTATTCACCCAGCGTTTCGCGGGTGCTAGTGAACGCACCCCAATAACGGCATTGATCAATGCCAGGGTGAAGCCAGGTGAAACGTGGGTGCAGTACGCAATACGATGGCGGAATTTATGGTCGAAATGTGAGCAGCGCATCGAAGAAGCACCGGCAGTGGGCATGTTCGTGGGCACTCTTGACCCTCAAGCGACCATTTCCCAATTCATGATGTTCTTCAAGCCGACCACGTTCCAGGCCTTG
Organism: Agapanthus africanus; assembly: GCA_030015575.1. Taxonomy (NCBI): domain Eukaryota; kingdom Viridiplantae; phylum Streptophyta; class Magnoliopsida; order Asparagales; family Amaryllidaceae; genus Agapanthus; species Agapanthus africanus. The sequence goes on along the minus strand of CM057338.1, from coordinate 939,396,647 downwards.
ATTGACAAACTGGCCCAAATGGACCAGATGGGCCATAGGCCTTCCTCTTCGAAGTCGGAGCGGCGGAATGAAGAAGGGAAAGGGAAAGCGACCTTCGTCGCCAATGCTCAACAGCAGCCCAGTAGTCCAAAATTAACGGATTGACTCGACGAGAGACGGCGATACTATAATGAGAAAATGAAGTGCCCTTATTCATTTTCCCGAGACAAAACGAAGAGATTATTTGAGCTGGCGGTGAGCAACAGGCTCATCAATCTGCCGAATCCAAAATGACCGTTGCAACCTAGTGAGGCTAATAGTCCCGATTATTTCCCCTACCAACAAACGGTAAGCCATTCAATTGAAGATTGCTTCGTCTTTAAAGGCTGGATCGAAAATCAATACCAACAGAGCAAATTATCCTAAGGAGAAATTACACTTGCGAGATTTTCACGACTCGTAAGGAGAACCTTTCTATGAGACCCTCACGGCTCATAGGATTCAAAAGCCTTAAGCTACAGGGATCTGAACCTGTTCTTAAGCAGCCATCACAACCTCTAATGCTGTCCTACAAGCGTCTCGACCGTTGTATACAATCTACGGGCGCGAATAAATATTTCCCTAACAAAGTCCCATCCGTGACTAGGAATATGTTTACACTGTGAACAGCCCTTGTAAGTCCTCTCGACTTATAAGGAGAAAGCCCTCTTGTAAGATCCTTATGACTTACGAGAAGCCATACACTTAGGAGTCCTCACGATTCCTAAGGAGAAGACGCACCTACGAGATCCTCATGACTCACAGGAAGAAATACCTTTATGAGACCCTTACGGCTCATGAAGTCAAAAGCCTTGGTCGACAGGATCCTAACCCTGTTCGCAAAGCCACCTTTATTCGACATCGACAGAGGCAAATGATGATTCGCTCCTAGCAATATCCTAGTTGTAGCGGTGCTGATGCCGAAATCGGTGTCTAATTCCAAGCTTGCAGCAAAAAGCCAGCGAGCCACACATGCATACGAAATAGCCGAAATGATGGGGCAACTTACAACAAAATCAGCAAGTAAAAATGTATGCATACAAAAATAGTCGAAATGATTAGGCAACTTGCAATAAATAGCGAGTAAAAATAAAACAAATAGTCGAAATGATCAGGCACCGCGAAAAATAGCCGAAATGATTGGGCAATCGCGACCTTCACGTTATAAAAGCTGAAATGATAGAGCATCACAGGAAGAAATAAAAAAAATTAATTAAAATTTTTTTTTGAAAAGAATGAAACTTTTTCCCTACAGGTGATATCATATCAATCCCTGTATACAATTCAGGGGCGCAAACAAAGAAGGAATCACACCTTCCCTCCCCAGGATCCATCAGAAGAAGAAACCAAATCTCAATGGTTCACAGACAGCCTGGAGATCATCTCAATATTCGTCTCATTTCAACAGACACGACATCAACAAATCGGAGCTGCGGCAAAATTCTCAGTTCCATGACTCAACGATGCACAAACAACCGAGAATCAACAATTCCTGGCCACGTAGAACACGGCCTATGTCAATCCTGACCCCATGGGAAACATCCAGAGCGGATCCTGGTCCTCGCAGAACACGGCCTATGCCAATCCTGACCCCGTAGGAAGTATCCAGAGCAAATTCCTGATCACGCGGAACACGGCCTATGTCAATCCTGACCCCATGGGAAACGCCCAGAGCGGAGCCTGGTCCTCGCAGAACACGGCTATGTCAATCAGACCACGTGGAAAGCATCCAGAGCAAATTCCTGGTTACGTGGAACACGGCCTATGTCAATCCTGACCCTATAGGAAACGTCCAGGGCGGATCCTGGTCCTCACAGAACACGGCTATGTCAATCAGACCCCGTGGGAAGTATCCAGAGCAAATTCTTGGTCATGTGGAACATGGCCTATGTCAATCCTGACCCCGTGGGAAACGTCCAGAGCGGATCCTGGTCCTCGCAGAACACGGCTATGTCAATCAGACCTCGTGGAAAGCATCCAGAGCAAATTCCTGGTCACGTGGAATACAGCCTATGTCAATCCTGACCCCGTGGAAAACGTCCAGAGCGGATCCTGGTCCTCGCAGAACACGACTATATCAATCCGACCCCGTGGGAAGCATCCAGAGAAAATTCCTGGTCACGTAGAACACGGCCTATGTCAATCCTGACCCCGTGGGAAACGTCCAGAGCGAATCCTGGTCCTCGCAGAACATGGCCTATTTCAATCCTGACCCCGTGGGAAGCATCCAGAGCAAATTCCTGGTCACGCGGAACACGGCCTATGTCAATCCTGTCCCCGTGAGAAACGTCCAGAGCGGAGCCTGGTCCTCGCAGAACACAACTATGTCAACCGACCCCGTGGGAGGCATCCAGAGCAAATTCCTGGTCATGTGAAACACGGCCTATATCAATCCTGACCCCGTGGGAAATGTCCAGAGCGGATCCTGGTCCTCGCAAAACACAGCTATGTCAAACCGACCCCGTGGGAAGCATCCAGAGCAAATTCCTGGTCACGTGGAACACGGCCTATGTCAATCCTAACTTTGTGGGAAACGTCCAGAGCGGAGCCTGGTCCTTACAGAACACGGCTATGTCAAACCAACCCCGTAGGAAGCATCCAGAGCAAATTCCTGGTCACTTGGAACACGGCCTATGTCAATTCTGACCCCGTGGGAAACGTCCAGAGCGGAGCCTGGTCCTCGCAGAACCCGGCTATGTCACACCGAGCCCATGGGAAGCATCCAGAGCAACCCTTAACCCCATGAAATGCGGATAAAGTCAACCCTTGACACCATATGGCTAATGTCAATCTTGACCCCGTATGGCTTATGTCAACCTTTGTCGTAGACCAAGGCTCCGACACTTCCTCGTCGTTGAGTAAAGCTTCGACTTGGACCTTATGTTAACCCCTATCGTCGAGCAATGCTCTGACACCTCCTCATCGTTAAGCAAAGCTTCAACTTGGACACATATCATCCCCCTGTCATCGAACAATGCTCCGACATTTCCTTGTCGTCAGGCAAAGCCTCGACTTGGATACATGATAACTCATAACTCCCCTTGTCGTTGAGCAATGCTCCGACACTCCCTGTCGTCAAGCAAAGCTCCGACACCAAAAAAAATATCAACTCATGACCCTCTCAACCAGAGCAATGCTTCGTCTAAAAATATATATATATATATATACATTAATTCATAACTTCTCCATCATAGAGCAATGCTCCGTTTCAAGAACAAATCAAATCGCAAATATCTTAACTTGAAAAAGAAGGGCACAGTCTTGAAAAGAGATTTAAATAAACTATCAACAAAATGCATATCTTAAAATGAACACATCACTATAAAAAAATATACGTCTTTTTATTCATGAATCAAAATGAATACAAAGTACAATTTATGAATGAATTAAGAATATATTTTCTGTTAAGAACACGTATAAGAAAGAAAAAAATAAAAAATAAAAAATAAAAAAAATAATACATCTTTCAAGTTGGCGGATGATTCAAAAGGTTCATCAGTTCATCCTTCCTTTCTTGGGTCGCTGCTTCAAAATTGACTATGGCTGCGAGACGGGCCTCTGCTTCCGACTGTTGGGCCTGATGCGAGGCAAGCCGGCCTTCAAGCTCCTGCTCAATAGCTTTATGAGCATCAATCATCGTGTGGGTAAAGATAACAGCTTTATCAACAGCCACCACGTTCTTGATTGCGGCTTGAAGCTCCTGCCAAAGTTCATATGCATAGGTGGTCTTAGCTGTAAGTTCGGCTTGAAGCTCCCCGAGCGCGGTTGAAGCCAGCTTTCGGCAGAGTCTCTTTTCACAGGAAAGCGTATTAGCGGCGTACCGCTTAATCAGCCCCTGCAAGCTCGTCTCCACAACCACCACCTCCGAAGGAAGGCGCGCGCATTCAAGACTATACAACCAAGCCTCCACTCGACGACAGAATTCGACCCAGACTTGCACCAATGCTTCACTGTAATAAGTGGCAAGAAAGGGGAGCGAACCGTTGGCTTCAGCAGCAAATTCTTCGGCCGTAAGCGAGTTACCAACACGAAGGTCTTCGATCAATGCTAACAAAGAGTGAAGGCATAACTTGGGTATACATTCGGATGCACGCAGCGCATAAGGAACAGACGGCATGAGAATGCAAGTCTCCAATGGGGTAAAAGTAGGCAGAGCTGTTAAAAATTGATAAATGATCAGCGAAAGTTGCAAACAGAGGACAGATGCAAAGGCGTCGAAACTTTACTTACCCACGTTTATACAAGAAGAGTCTAGAAGATCCCCAGGCCCATCGAGGACCTCAACCTCATCATCAGCTTCCAGAACTACAGAAGACATGAACATTGTAATATGAGGAAGTAACAATACCGGGAAAGGAGCGAACAATGCTAACCTTGTCCGGAAGATAAAATGATAAGTTGAGGGGATATCGCCTATGGAGCAGCCAGTTCAAGCAGATGCTGGAAAGATTTCCTGGGAGACAGGCCAGCAATGGACGCCGCCAAGCCTCGTAGCTCTGAAAAAGACAAGGAAGGTTCAGATAATCGAAATATCGTTTAAAACAAAGTATGGGATAATACCTTCGATACTCCTCCCACTTTGAACAGGAGGGATAGCAGCCTCAGCAGCCTCCTCCGTACCATCGGGCACATCACCGGAAACGTTTGCTGGTTGAGGCACAGCAGCCACTTCAGGAACAGTAATCTCAGCCACTTGTTCCACCGCCTCCAGGCCGTCACCGGAAAGGTCCATTAAATCTACGACGGGTAAAGGAACCTCTTCAGGGCCAACGGGCATGGAAGGAACGGAGGCCATTAGTGGAAGCTCTATAGCAGGAATGGCAACCGTGGCAATCCCCTCCACACCTACGAGTGTCTCATCGGGGATATTTGCAGAATCCATAGTAAGGGCACCACTTGGACTCAGATCCTCTGCCATCAGCGAAGTCCCTGCAAAGTTTGCATGAGGATAAGGATATGTATATATATATAAGCAGTGCAAAATACTACAAAAGGATATATAAGTGTACCAATGCGCAAAGGAGCTTCTAGTATGGCTTGTTCAAGCCGATGCTCCTTCCTCAGGAGGTATGCTCGCCGAGATTCGAGGGTAGACCCGTGGCCACCGGTCCACAATGAAAGTGCATCTTCAGTGTCGGCTAAAACAGTCTACTTAAGGGCTCTCTTGCCCCCTTCTTCCAAAGGACCTATGAATATCCGCCGTATCGATGGAGGATCTTCGTAAAAGATGACGGCAGGATAAGGCCTCTTTGGAATTCTTACATTTTCGGATTCATCCTGTGAGCGTCTTATAGCCTCAGCCAATTGTGCGGCTTCCTCGGCAGATGAACCAGGAAAAAGAAGACTGTCTTCCGGCGGACTAGTAACGGTCTTCTTCCTCCGCTTTGGCCCAGAGCTAGTGACTGTAGAAGATCGCTTCCTTCCCCTTGCCGCCCGCTTTTTGAGCTGCTTCTCGGTTTTGACAGGGAGGGAAGACTTCCTCAGGACCTCCGCCAAGGGGTTATTATCATCAGAGCTAGGTTTTACCTCTGGAACCGTTACAGTATCCATCATCGGCCGTTCAAGTGAAGCCTCTGTTGGCAATGAGGCGCGAAGCCTTTCTTCCTCTCTAAAGGTTTTAAGCGAAGCAGCAATGGCTTCTTCTGTGGAGGCACCTGTTAAAACAGCAGGCGTCAGTCAAAGCATGATAAAAAAAAGTGAAATGAACAGCGGAGAGATAAGGGTGAAGTATACCTGACTGCGGAAGGGAGGCCAGTTCTCTATCGAGGATGGCTGACTGTTTAGAAGCTTCGATGGCAGCTTCCAAATCGGTATCATCGAGCGTCCCGAATAAACCCTCATTGGTCCTATATTCGCTCAAGCCTTCGCTTGACGGAGCAAGGGGCGTCGAGCCTAATTTGGTGTCCAAAGAAAGTACTTGTTTCTTTTTCTTCTGAGGACGAGCGCCGGTGGCCGATAACACGAGTTTGCATTGGTAAGCGCCTTTGGACGACGAGTCCCAATTTCTTTTCCTACATCCGACTCAGGGGACGCAGCAGCTACCTCTTTTTCAGGCGTGCTAAATGGGGACAACCCGTGCGTAGGGCTTAGCACGTGTGAGGGCTCAACTGCAGTGACCTCTCTCAAGGGAGGATGAACAATGTTCCGTCGCTTCAGAGGAACATTTCGATCACCAGCCGGCACTGCGCCCCTGCGATCAAGCAGCAATCGTTTTTCCTCCCTAATGACGGCACCCATCGAATGTTGGTACCACACCACATACACATTCAGAGCATGCGGAACACAACTCGGTTCGCTGATGAAGAAGTTAGACCTTGTGTTTAGGCACATAAAATGATGTAGTGCGCTCCGAGTACCCTCTTCAGTGGCAGCCGGTTCTGCCAAGAAAGCCGAGTGGGACGCCTTAATTGTAGCCTAACTGCTGAGCGAAGCGATGCTGGTTATACCTCATAAATAAAGCCGAGTCATTCATCTTAAATACGAGAAAGCCCGGCCGGATAGAGTCCCGAGCTTTCAAGACGGAGGCCATATCTTTAAATATATCCTGCAATGGCAGCACCGTCTTCCTCGATTCCTGGCCGACGGTCAAAACTTTATCAGTAAAGGACATGCCAGCTCCAACCGTGCGTGGGTGAAGAAGGAAGCCTCTAGCTTCCCATTGCATTGGAGTCACAATAGAAGCGCCGACCAGTCGCATGATCCGAGGGAACCTGCACCTGTCATAAAACCCAGCCTCTTGTGGATGCCAAAGACGCCTAGCACGTGTAACTCGAGCTATGATGTGAAATAATGCATCGGGAAATTTACCGACTGCACCCCGGGCTCAGTGGTATCCGCTGCTGATTGTTAAGGATTCTGTGTGTTTAAGGTTAGTTAATTACCGCAATCAAAACGGTTTCGCTTGTAGCTAGCCGGTTGAGTACGGGTCGTCCGCAGGGAGATGGGAATCTTTTTCTATGTGCTTTAACGAGTTAAGTCCGAAAGTCCAGATTTGTTTGTGATTATCTAAGTGTTAGAATGATATGTAAAGAGAGCTTGTTAGGGTTAGGATTAGGTTAGTTTGAGTTAGGAGTTGCTCACTTCTTTCGTTGCCACTCTTAATCGGTGTTACGGCAATCGGCAATAACGGGGATTAGCACGACTAGGAAGGAACTTGCGAGTATAAGCTAGGCTTTCCAACGCTTAAGTTCTTCCTTTTGGTGCTTGTCCGTCCGTTCTTGGCTCTTAGCCATAACCTCCGGTTAATTCAACCACAACCGATCTCACTACGGAATCACCGCTATCATGTAGGATAGGGTGCCGTAGGGAGCGGATTGTGGTTCAATTAACGGGAGTTGATTTAAGATGTTGGGCAAGAAAAGAGTGAGAGAGATTTCCTTCTCTCAAACTTCCCTTATCCTACCCTAACAAGTATGGAAACTACTCACACATCATAATGAAAAGAAAATAAAACAACAAGGAAGATAGAAAGAAAGAGATTAGAAGATAACAACTAGCTATTTGCGGCCTCAGCTTGGCAAGGATCAAGCGTAAGCATCATGGTTGTTTTAAGGATAAAGAAAAAGAGAAAGAAAGAAACAACAATAAATAACAACAACTACTTAACAAATGAAAATTACAAGCAATAATAAGAGAACAAGACTGTTTCCTGATTTAAAATCAGGAAAGCTTCTGGGAAAAGCTTCAGAAGAGGGTCACGTGCTTACACGTGACTAGCGGTCACGTGTTGGCACGTGACACCTAAGCACATCATCAAGGCAAGTTCAGTTTCCTGACTACATTGAAGAAAAGAGGCTTCAGAAAGAGTCACGTGCTCCCACGTGACCAGGGTCACGTGGAGACACGTGACATTTAAATGCAAGCGTCAAAGGCATACCGGTTCCCTGATCAAGTCAAGGAAAAGGCTTCAGAAGAGGTCACGTGCTCCTACGTGACCAGGGTCACGTGTTGGCATGTGACGTTCAAAGCAGCAGACTCGTTCTCCAGTTGAACTAAGGAAAGAGGCTCCAGACAAGGGTCACGTGCTCATACGTGACCAGTGGTCACGTGTTGGCACGTGATGACCAAGCAACAACCAGAAGACAGCGCAAAAGGAAAGAAGAAGGCTCATTCCAAAGGGGGGTCACGTGCTCACACGTGACCATGGGTCACGTGGTCACACGTGACCGGCTTTCAAAGCCCATTTTGTCAACAGAATTAAATTCTGAAAGAAATTCAAATCTTTCCAAAGGAAAGCGGCTATCTGGAACCAATCGAATTAAAGATTCAGAGGTGATGAAATATCATCTATCTATGGGAAAATCTCGGGTTTGGAAAGATTTCCCCTTTAAATCTAATCGAAACAACAAAGGAAAAATCCCTGGATTTGAAATCCAATGGTGAATAAAATTCACCTAGTAATCCAAAGGTCCAAAACGAATGATGGATGCAAATCAAATCTCTCATGAAGATTCGTCAAAAACTGATTGATTCGGCTGCTTCTCCTATAAATAGGAGCCAAGAGACACAGAGAAAATATATACAGAGACAGGGAGAGAAAAAGAGAAAGAAGAGAGCTTCGATACTTGGAGAAACTTGGATCTTCTGCAAAAACCCTAGGTAAGAAAGGGAAAAGCTCCTTGAGAGAAAAAGAGAATTTAATTCTCAACAGAGTTTAACTCTGATATATAAAACAGAAGAACATATTTCTTCTCTCTTTGATAGAGGATCTGCAAAGTGCACATCTCCCCTTGAAGTTGAGAATTTAATTCTCAATGGGTCGAGATCCTGCCATGCAGATCCAAAACATAGAGAGGGAATGCAAGCACGAGAATTTAATTCTCACAGAACTATAGGAATTTAATTCCTTTAAAATAGAATTAGGGCTTGACCCTGTATCATGGGAATTTAATTCCTTCAGAACAAAAAGAAACAGGGTTTAACCCTAATTAAGAACCTAGTTCTGTTGAAACAGCGGGAATTTAATTCCTTTAATCATAATTTAACAGAGGATGGAAGTTCAAATTCCCTAAAAAGCTTTTGTTAGGGTTTAAACCTATTTGGTTCTTCACATGTATGAGAAATTTAATTCCTACGGAAAATTCAGAGTTCAACTCTATTCAGAATATAAACCTTCGAAAGGAAGTAGGAATTTAATTCCTCTGAAATTACTGTCAGGATTTAACCCTACGAGGAACTTAATTCCTGAGAAAAGGTTAACAGATCCTCTAAATAACACACATAGAGGCAGGGTCACGTGTCATCACGTGACCCCCCCAAAAGATCTACAGAAGCCCCTTTGAGGCAGCACCCCACGTGACCCACGTGACCCTCGGCAGAAGCTCTAATACATAGGCATTTGAATGCCCATCACGTGATGGCACGTGATGCTCTGAAAGACGCGATAACCTCAGCAGAATAAATGAAGGGAGGGCGCTCTCACGTGCTGCCATGTGACCCCTCTTGCCTTAGTGTTTAACACTAAATTAAAACCCTCGAACCCAGTGTTAAAACACTGTTGGGCCTTAGTGTTCAACACTAATTAAAAAGCTTTATTTGCAGTGTTCAACACTGATCTGTTTTAGTGTTTAACACTAATTTGAAAAGCCTTGTTGCTGGTGTCTAACACCAATTGTCTCTTAGTGTTAAACACTAACCTGTCAACCTCATTCCCAGTGTTCAACACTGACTGCTCTGTAGTGTTTAATACTAGGCTTTGGCCCAATTGGCCTAAATGGATAGAGGCAAAGCCTCTCCTGATTGGACTTAGCCTAAGATGGCCATAAGTCCTCAATTTGTGATTAACTGGGCAAATGGACTCATAACATAATTAATTCTTCTTGATCCCAAATTGGGCCAAGGACTATTTAATCCACTCCGGTTCTAGGGTACATCTCTTCACTCCTTTGATACTTGGCATTGTAATCCCTCAGTGTCTTCAAAGAGGTGACGGGTCCCGACGACCACACATTGATACGGACTGTGGGGTCCTTAACCCGTGTTTAATGCAAAATTCCTGGTTACGTGGAACGCGGATAATGTCACTCTTTGACCCCGTGGAAAACGTCCAGAGCGGAGCCTGGTCCTCGCAAAGCACGGCAGTGAACCCGTGTGAAGCATCCAGAGCACATACCGGACTGTGGGGTCCTTAAACCCATGGACTACGACGTCCTTAACCTTGACCGAGATGTCTTAAAACTAACAATGGACTGTGGGGTCCCTAAACCCATGGACTACGACGTCCTTAACCTTGACCGAGATGTCTTAAAACTAACAATGGACCGCAATGTCCTTAAACTACCCATGGACCGCAACGTCCTTAAACTACCCATGGACCGCAATGTCTTTAAACTAGAACAATAGAGCCCCGTATGCTCTTTTGTCGGATCTAAACGGTCCCGTTTAAGTTGATCTTAGCCTCAAAGATGGCTAACGTATCCTTAAACCTTCAAACAGACTGGACTATGAATCCCCCCAATTAACTCTGGCTCGAGGGTACATCTCTGAACTCCTCTGACATCCGTCGTTGTAATCCTTCAACGTCGTCAGAGAGGTAATGGGTCCCGACGGCCATACATACAATGGACCACTATGTCCCTAAACTGGAACATTAGAGCCCAAACGCTCTTTTGTCGGATCTAAACGACCCGTTAAGTTGATCTTAGTCTCAAATTTAGACTAACGTATCCTTAACAAGCGTTTGAGTTGATGTTAGCCTCAAGTATGGCTGACGTATCCTCAAACCAAACCCCCAAATCCAAATCTAAGATAATACGGATTTGGACTAATCCACGCCCTACGGGCGACGACATAACTCAGTCTCCGTAAACAATCCACGGGCAACAAAACAAACACCCACGACACGAAGTGACCATCTGGAGAAGGAGAAAGTTGTTACCGCAATACGGTAGCGTAATTAACTGCAGGGGCTTGCGCCTGCAGGGAAGAGCGTCCCCACAATCAAAAACCCCTCAAACGAGGGGGAATCTGACGAAGTCTGCTACATCGGCCGCATCCGTTTAAACCTTTGATACATGGTGCCATAAATCAACTTGGCATCTTCGGAGAGGTGGACGGATAGCACCAATTAGCATCTGCCCCGAATCTCAGGCGAGACGCCCATGTCGCGCCGTCTTTCGGAGGGGAACAGATTCTGGCACGCCCGGTGGGACCTTTTCCTCTTTCCACTCCACACTTCGTGTGTCGTGACTCGCGAACCAATCGCGGTTCGCTAATGGTTGCCCTTGGGTTTCAAGATACTAAGAATTAGCCTCTCGCTTATTGCAGAAAGCAAAGGATCGATGGCTTCTACTTCCGTGAAATTCTCCAACTGCTCAGACTGCAATTGCAACCAATGCTCTGCCTCGCCAGGAGGTATAGCCTACGGACCCCAAGCTGCTTCGCTATTCACAATGCCCGTAGAACAGGTCACTCGCGCCACCACAGGATTGTTCTTCGGGACCATGCTCCCGCCGACAAACTTCACCGCTCCAGTGCTGACAACGGAAGCTCTCAAGAAGTCGGTCTTTGATCGTCTTACCCCTGCCGCGGCTCCTCTCAATGAGTCGCCCAACGTCAACGCCTCGGTCTTCTCTAGATTGGGCCAGAAATCCTGCAAACCCATCATGGGGCCTACAATCTCAGAGAAGGCTGCTTCTAAGAAAGTGGCTGCTCCTGCTCCCGAAATCGTCAAGGCGGCTTCTCCGGCCAAAAGGTCAGTCTTTACAAGATTGACGGCTCCAGCTCCCGCTCCTGCTTCCCAAAGGACGTCGGTCTTTGACAGGCTAACACCAACAGCGACCCCCCACCCAGACAGGGGGCAAGACGTAGCCATTCTTACCGCTGACCCTACGCCCTCCGCTCGACACGCTCGACGTCGCCATTGGCGCCGAGTAAGGAAGGCTGGGGGCAACTCCCCCTCCGGGTTGACTCCATCGGCCCCGGTGGCAGAAGTTAATGCTGCTGTTCCAACTGGGAACAGCTTCGAAATGCTAAATAAGGTGCGAAGGAATTCTGCTACTGCGGTACTGAAGAGGTCTCCTCCCCCGTTAAAAAAGGTTATGGAAATAAAACCCGAACAGCCCCGATCTCCTCAACGGCTGTCTTCCAAAATCTATAAAGTTTGGCGGCAGACCCGAGACTCGATCATCGATCCAAACTTCTCCCGCCAGCACAAGAAGCTGAAACTCCAACCGGAAGCCGGTCACCTGGCTAAACCCCAAAAGGCTGTTGATCAACTGGCTCATAAAAGGAGGAGGCCAGAGAAGACCCCCAGCATGCAACGACGGCTAAAAGCACTGAGCCCAGACGCCCTAAGTCTGGGGGCATGGTGGTGCACACTGTTTACATGGCCTCTGGAAAAGAGGAAAGCCGCACCTCTACGGGCCACCGACCGCTAACCCGATCCGTGACAAAGGCCCAGGAGCAGCAACAAAAGCTTCAGGAAATGATGAATGCTATGGCCGCACTTACCGGGCCAAAAGAAAACCCAGAAACGTCCTCAGACGCGCGCCAGGAGGAAGAAACCGGCGCTGAATTCCTTCGCCGGATACTGGAGAAAAAGGACAAAGAGGCTGCTGAACAGGCAGCCAACATACAACGTATGGGCCTTCTCTTTCAAGATATGATAGGAATGATGATCCAGCAGGACTTACCCGCCGAAGATCCCCTAATCGTGCTGGAAGACGACCAAGGAGAAACGTCAAATCCACCACCAGCCCTCTCAACAGCCAAGGAGGAGGCAATCTCTAAGGCTGACTTGACTGACTACATAGCCCAGCAATTCCGGGTTCATCACGCGACTGAGGCAGCCGGTCAAGTCGTGAAAACGGGGCGACCGTATCTGAGCTGGTACGACCAAATCAAATACCCGCCAGGCTATACGATACCAAAATTCCACGTGTACAAGGGAACCGGCAACCCCCATCAACATGTCGCCCAGTTCCGGGCCCTCTGCGGTAACACCGGCGGTGATGATAAACTGTTGCTCCGCCAGTTCGTGAGCAGCCTATCGGAAACTGCGTTCGAATGGTATTCAGAACTCCCGAACGATTCTATCAAAATGTTCGCTGAAATGGAGCTGTTGTTCACTCAGCGATTCGCAAGTGCCAGCGAACGCACTCCAATAACTGCACTAATTAACGCCAGGGTAAAACCAGGCGAAACCTGGGTCCAGTATGCTATACGCTGGCGGAATTTGTGGTCGAGATGCGAGCAACGCATTGAGGAAGCACCTGCGGTAGGCATGTTCATGGGAACTCTAGACCCTCATGCAACTATCTCCCAGTTTATGATGTTCTTTAAGCCAACCACATTCCAGGCTTTAATCGACAAGTTGGCTCAGATAGACCAGATGGGTCATAGACCACCTTTTCCGAAGTCGGAACCTCGGAATGACAAGGGTAAAGGAAGGGCAACCTTTGTTGCGAATGCCCAACAGCAACCTAACGCCCCGAAACCGGCAGATCAACTGGAGGAAAGGCGTCGGTATTATAATGAGAAGATGAAGCGTCCCTACTCGTTCCCACGAGATAAGACGAAACGGCTATTCGAGCTGGCAATACGCAACAGACTTATAAACCTGCCAAATCCAAGGCGTCCGACGCAACCCACCGAGGTGAATAACCCTAACTATTGCCCTTACTATCAAACGGTAGGCCATCCGATTGAAGATTGCTTCGTCTTCAAAGGATGGATTGAAGACCAGTACCTCCAGGGGAAGTTTGTACTGTCCGAAAAGTGGAAGGTGAACCCACCACAGCCGCATGCTCCTAGGAAAGCGGATACACCGGGGGCAACATGTTCTTTTATTGAAGAAGCTCCATGGGAGGTCGTGCTATCAACTAAAACCAAAAGAATGCTGAGAGACCTTCATGCGTGTCCTGCGATCGAATGGAAGGACCCTCTTGAACCTCAAATTATCAAAGGAATGTTGAAGCCCCGCCCAATTACGAAGATTCGCGATAAGGGCCCGAATACTCACGCCCAACCGTCAAAATCTTCGAGGAAAAAGAAGAAGAAATCCAAGAAGCCCGTGAAGCTTGAAAATGAACACACGAACTTGCAGAAGCAAATCGACGCGTTGGAAGAATACAATCAAAAGGCGCGAACTCCTGTCACACTGCAAGAGTTCCTCAACCACATCTTTCAAGAGGAAGATGATGAAGAAAGCTCGTCGGATGAATCCGAAGGATATGTGGCGAGTTGTAACGTGATCTCCCACTCGTTTACCGATGATGGGAAAACTCCTGGCACTAAAAAGCTGCAGGCAGAGCCTGTACCAGAGCGTGCATGGCCAACAGACGAAATGATCGACGCTTTTCTAGACGAGATTCATCTAAAATGTAAAGCGGACCAGGAGCGTGAGATGACCACATGCGGGCAACTGAACGAAAGAGTTGAACTACCCCTGCCAGAGCGAAAGGCATCCGAAGTAGACAAGAAGATATTCAAGACGAGGAAAAGGTTCGCCAAAGCCATGTCAATGGGAATGAGCTACCACCCTCGGAAGGAAACACACACGATGGGGTGGAGAGGCACCCTGACTATTGCGCATATCACCGGAAAATCTCACACCCCATGGAGGAGTGCGACGCCTTTAAGATATGGTGGCAAGGATATGTCGCTCGTCGGCAACATGTTAAGCGCATGAAACGCAAGAGCCGTCGGGAGCGAAGAAGTACTATCGATGGGCACAACAAAACTACTGGCAACTGTTACACGGTAAACGCTAGGGGGTCCCAAGTTCTCACCTTTGGGAGCGACTCTGATGAAGAAATCGCTCTGGGCCCTCTCTTCAAAGAATCCGTGTTGGGGAAAGAGGAGGAATCGGAGATCTGCGAGAACATTCAGCTGCGCAATCGCACACTCCCAGAAAAGAATCTCGGGCCCGGGAATAGAAAGGATAAGGGAAAGGAAAAGGTCACTGAAGATATCACTTTAGATGACCAAGTCATGAGAGAGCTGGCTGCCAAAGACCCTCCTAGGAAGAGTAAAGTGGACTATAACATCCTCGTGCACCTAAGGAAACTACCTTCTCAGCTTAGCATTCTCGATGCCCTCCTATTATCAAAAGAAGCGCGAGACTCACTAATTAAGGCGTTCCAAGAACCTGAGCAATTCCAAGCCTTCCTCGCCACTGAAAAGATGAAGGATGAACTGGAGGAAGTGCATACGGCCGACATCACTTTCGGTGATGAAGACCTCCTTCTCGGGACGTGCGACCATAACCGTCCCCTATATGTCTCCGGATACTGCCATGATATCAAGATAGGAAAGATTCTGGTGGATAATGGATCCTCCGTCAATCTCCTTAATGTTCGGGTGTTGAAGGAAATCTGCATGAGCGTGCAACACCTCGCTCGTGACAAGATTACTATCTCCGGTTTCGATTCACAATCGTCACGGACTCTCGGATCTGTGATACTAACATTACGCTTTGGACTTCTCGTCACAGACATCAAATTCCATGTCATTGACGCCAAGACCTGCTACAACGCCTTGCTCGGTCGTCCTTGGTTACACGAATACAACATTATCCCTTCTACACAACATCAGTGTATGAAGTACTTTAAGAACGGTTTCGAGTATACCGTAACAGGTGAGTTAAACCCATTTTCCGTGAACGAAGTCCGCAAATACGAAGATGCGAAGTACTTTTTGCCAGATTTCGAGGATACAGAAAGATGTCGCAATCCGGAGAACAAAACCGCCGCCACCATCCCTGTTTTCGGGAGCGATACCGAAGAAGAAGAAGAGATAGTTTATGCAAGGCCATCTCAACGCAACAACCTGGGGACGCCCGCCCCCGTGTTGGTCTTCGGAAGTGATTCAGAAGATGAAGTTAATGCTATGTTCTCCAATCGGCTGTCAATACAAGCACCCCCTGGCGATGACCATAGTTTGCAAATCACCATGGTACCGCGAGAACACTACAAGGATCTCGACACGCTTCAGGCTCACAATGTGCAGGACCTGCAAACATTTTACGTCCCTCCCAGGCGAAGGGGCGAGAAGGTGATCCTATTCTACCGATCCTCAGAGTCGAAAATAGAGAAAGAGATCTGGCATGGCACGGATGCTACACTTGACAGGCTCCAACCCATCCGTCTGCCCAAATACTATACAAATGGATTAAAGAAGCTATTGAAGCGCCAAGGAGTACCTTTAGAACAGACCGTTCGGCAGGCGCGGTTCTACAACAGGATTTGGGATGTCCCCGGGACTCAACGCAAATTGCCCAACGGGAAGATGGAAACACTCGGGCTTGGATACGCAAGAGACGGAAAACGGGAACGGGCTCACAGTAGCTACGCTATATATACCTTTGACGAAGAGGAGGACGCCCTGTCAGGAGACGCCAACCCCCCATCAAAACTAGACCCCGCGATTAAAGCGCCGAGTCCGTCGTTTGAAGAACGAATGGGCAAGCCTATCAGGAAAATGGGTCAGAAAGCTCGGGAAGACCACAACCGCGAAATGGCCATCTACGAGAAGGCCAGGACGCAACGTCTATCTCAACGTGCTGCAAAAGACAAAGTCGCTTATCCTCGTCAATCCGTTGTACGAAAGGCCCGACGCAAACACGGAAATAAATCAAGAAGCGGCTCGGGTTTGTCCCTCATGAAGAAGATGAGTCGAGCGTACTCCTTCCCCCGAGACAAGACGGAGAGGTTACTCAACCTCGCTATAAAACATCAAATGATCACGCTTCCAGAGTCTAGACATCCTGAGCAAGCTAGCAAGGCCTCTCATCGAGTTATTGCTCTTATCACCAAGCCATAGGACATCCTACCGAAGACTGCTTCACCTTCAAGAACTGGGTCGAGGACCAGTACCGACGGGGCAGATTCGCTTTATCCGACGGCTGGAAGGTAACGCCGCCACAGAAGCATGAGCCCAAAGCCGCAAGAGCAGAACCGGGTCCACCTCAGTCCGGGGAGCGGGTTCGCACTTGTTATACGATTACGATATTAGGAGAAGAGCCCGAGAACGTAGATGACCTTCCCCGGTGCTTTGAGAACAGCGATGATGAGGTGATCTCAGAATTTCCGCCCGCTCCGAAAGAACTAGAAGATGGCATACATACTACTGCAGATAACCTCAAGAAGATTGAGTTGGGATCGGCAGACGACCCGCGACCGACATTTGTCGGCGAGCTGTTATCCGAAGAGAGGGTGGCTGCGTTAAAGAACGTGCTTCTACAGCATAAAGACTGCTTCGCGTGGAACTATTCCGAGATGCCAGGATTAGATCCGGAGATTGCTGTGCATAAATTAGTGATATCCCCAGATATCAAGCCAGTCAAGCAGGCGCCAAGAAGGATGCGACTCGAGCTTGAAATGAGCATCAATGCCGAAGTCAAGAAGCTGATCGATTCTGGATTTATCCAAGAAGTCCAGTATCCCGACTGGATCGCCAATATCGTCCCGGTAATGAAGAAGAATGGGACGGTACGCATATGCGTGGATTTCAGGGATCTCAATAAAGCTTGTCCAAAGGACGATTTTCCAGTACCAGTAACCGAGCTAATGATAGATAACACGTCCACTCACGAGGTTTTCTCCTTTATGGACGGTTCGTCAGGATACAATCAGATAAAGATGCATCCCGAAGACCAGAAGCATACCGCTTTCCGAACCCCTTTGGGTATATTCTGCTACAGGGTTATGCCCTTTGGTCTAAAGAACGCCGGCGCTACCTATTAAAGGGCCATGACAAAAATCTTCAACGACCTCATACATGACATCGTCGAGTGCTATATCAATGACCTTGTAGTAAAGAGCATGTCATACGAAGATCATTTAAAGCATCTGGAGACTGTATTTCGACGCCTTCGGCAATATAATTTGAAAATGAATCCCCTCAAATGCGCGTTTGGAGTCTCCTCGGGCAAATTCCTGGGATTCATCGTTCGACACCGAGGTATTGAAATAGATCCGTCAAAGATTAAGGCGATCATGGAAATGCCTCCGCCAAGAACCCTCAAGCAGTTGCGATCTCTCCAAGGGAAGCTCGCATACATCCGGCGGTTTATCGCTAATCTTTCGGGCAAATGTCGTCCTTACAGCCACCTGATGAAAAAGGGAACTCCATTCGTTTGGGATCACAAATGTCAAGGTGCACTAGACGAGATCAAGCAGTACCTGCAGAACCCTCCGGTGTTGGCCGCGCCGGTCAAGGGAAAACCCCTCATTCTTTATACGACCGCCCTCGAAGGTTCCTTGGGCGCGTTATGGGCACAAGAGAACGATCAGGGGAAAGAGAGGGCACTCTACTACTTAAGTCGAGTGCTGCTGGGGGCAGAAAGCAACTATTCCCCCATTGAAAAGCACTGCCTGGCGTTGATCTTCGCAATTACAAAGCTTAGACATTACGCATTAGCACATGCAGTCCGTCTTATTTCGAAGGTGGACCCTCTCAAATATTTGATGTCGAAAGCCATATTGACGGGACGACTCGCTAAGTGGGCCCTGCTATTGATGGAGTTCTCGATAACGTATCAACCTCTCAAGGCAGTGAAAGGCCAGGCCATTGCCGACTTCCTCGCCGAGCACCCGATACCGGCCGATTCTCCTCTGAACTGTGAGTTGCCGGACGAGCATGCATTTGATGCGATTGGCGGCGGAAGCACCCGATGGGAACTCTATTTCGATGGAGCGTCCTCCATAAAGAAACAGAAACAAGGTGTCCCAATGATCAAATCAGGGATAGGTCTCATCTTTGCAACTCCACAAGGAGGGATAATGTGCTTCGCCTTCTCCTTAACAGAGCCGAGGACAAACAATGAAGCCGAATACGAAGCTCTGATAGCAGGCCTCGAGATTGCCATCGACATGGGAATTGAAGACCTCCTTATATACGGGGATTCTCAGCTGGTCGTTAGTCAAGTAAATGGTGACTACCAAACGTGCAAGCCGGAGTTGGTGAAGTACGGCGAAAGGGTGCAACAACTATTGACCCAAATTCCCTCCTATACTTTGGAGAACATACCGCGCGCGGAAAACAGCAAAGCAGACGCGTTGGCTAAACTTGCTAAAGAACTGGCTGATGAGAACCTCGATGACGTCAGAATCGTGGTACAAAGCCGTCGATGCTCGCCCCGGCAGAAATATCTCCGGAATCATGCGAAGAAAAGGGAACGACTGAGCAGACGACCCTACAAATAAAAGACCATGAGAAGGCCGAAGACTGGAGGGAAGTCTTCATAGACTACTTTAAGTCCCACCGAATGCCCAAAGAAACGTCCTCAAGACATCAGCTCATGAAACGAGCTCTATCCTTCGCTTTCGTCAACGATATTCTATACAAAAGATCGTTTGATTCTCTATGGCTGAGATGCTTAGGACCTGACGAAGCAGAAAGAGTCATTCAGGAAGTTCATAACGGACTTTGCGGTTCTCACCAAGCAGGCCCAAAGATGAAGTTAAAAATTAAACGGATGGGTTATTACTGGCCCACGATGATCCAGGACTGCCTCGAGTATGCGAAGCAATGCCACTCATGCCAGATTCATGGAGACTTCATCCACCAACATCCGAATCCACTGCACCCGACGCTGGCTAGTTGGCCATTCGAAATGTGGGGGACTGACATAGTTGGCCCCATTGAGCCAGCATCATCTCGAGGACACCGTTTTATCCTGGCAACAACTGATTACTTCTCCAAATGGGCAGAAGCAGTACCACTGAAGGAAGTGAAGACGGAGAATATCCTCCATTTCTTCAAAACGCATGTCATCTATCGGTTCGGAACCCCACGGCGGATTATCTCCGATAATGGGCCGGCCTACCGAAGCCATAAGATTAGCCGCTTCGCACAGCGGCACAATATAGACTGGAGATATTCTTCGGTTTACAATCCACGAGCTAACGGTCTGGCCGAGGCTTTCAATAAGACCTTGACGAAGATCATAAAAAAGACCGTTTCCAGAAATAAGAGAGACTGGCACGAAAGGCTGCAAGAAGCCCTTTGGGCTTATCGAACTACGTTCAAGACGGCCACGAACACAACGCCGTACGCGTTGGTATTTGGGACGGAAGCAGTGCTCCCCCTCGAGATAGAGTTACCCTCTCTACGAGTAGCAGTCCACCATGAGCTGACAAACGAAGAGAATGCTCACCTTCGGCTTGAGGAGCTTGATGCCCTCGACGAAACCCGGCTCATAGCGCAACAACATCTAGAAGCCTACAAAGCAAAGATGACACGCTCGTACGAACGATTGACCAGGCCGAGGACATTCCGCCAAGGCGAACTCGTACTAGTGGTCAAAAGACCTATGATCCCCAATCGTGCCAAGCGGGGAAAATTTGAGCCAAACTATGAAGGCCCGTACATCATAGACAAGGTCTACCAGGGTGGAGCCTACCTACTCATGGACATGCACGGTGAAAGGCCTTTCAGGCCAATAAACGGCCGCTTCTTAAAGAAATACTACGCTTAATAAACCACAGCCTGGGTCAATGATAGATGACGACGACTATGTCCGCTCACTATCTTCCTAGGCTCAGACTTTACAAGCAGCAACCGGCCTTCCCATAGCGACGGACCGAAACGTCCTTAAACTAACGACGGACCGAAACGTCCTTAAACTATCAACGGACCGAAACCTCCTTAAAACTAACGACGGACCGAAACGTCCCTAAAACTACTACCGCAGCATCTTTAGGCTGACGAGATAAAAAAAAGAGAGAGAAAGAAAAAAATTTAAAAAAAGAATAAAAAAAACGGTATGTCCATAAGCAAAATGGGCACGGATGAAAACCCGAAAGGGCTCCGTGAGTAAAAACAGCAGGACTACCGGCGAGTGTTTGTGAAAACCCGAAAGGGCGCAACCTCGTTAAAAGACACTTGTAGGGCCCTATCGACCTTGTAAGGAGAAACCACCTGCGTGAGATCCTTACGACTCACAAAGGAGCAACACACTTAGGGATCCTCACGATTCCTAAGAAGAAAATACACTTACGAGATCCTCACGACTCGTAAGGAGAATTCTCTTATGGGACCCTCACGGCTCATGAGATTTGAAAGTCTTAAGTTACAGAAACCTAAACCTGTTCTTAAGCAAATCCTCCACAACCTTCGATATTGCCCTACAAGAGGCTCAATACTGACTCTTGTATACAATCCACGGGCGCGAATAAACATTTCCCCAACAAAGTCACACCCGTGACTAAAGACATGTCCATGTGATGAGCAACCCTTGTAGGTCCTCTCGACCCATAAGGAGAAAACCCTCTTGTAGGATCCTTACGACTTACAGAGGAACATACACTTAGGAATCCTCACGATCCCTAAGGAGAAAATACACCTGCAAGATCCTCACGACTTGTAGGGAGAAATACCTTTGTGAGACCCTTACGGCTCATGAAGTCAAAAGCCTTAGTCGACAGGACCTTAACCCTGTTTGCTAAGCCACCTTTGTTCAACATCGACAGAGGCAAATGATGATTCGCTCCTGGCAACATCCCAGTTGCAGCGGTGCTGATGCCGAAATCGGTGTCCAAAATCCAAGCTTACAGCAAAAAAAAAAGGGGGGGCTAGCAAGCCACACATGCCTACAAAATAGCCGAAATGATGGGGCAACTTGCAATAAAAAGCAGCAAGTAAAAATGTATGCATATAAAAAATAGCCGAAATGATGGGGCAACTCGCAATAAAAAGCAGCGAGTAAAAAGAAAAATAGCCGAAATGATTGGGCACCGCGAAAAATAGCCGAAATGATTGGGCAATCGCGATTTTCGCGATATAAAAAGCAGAAATGATAGAGCATCGCGGGAAAAGAAATAAAATAAAAATAAATAATATGCCCTACAGGTGATGCTACATCAATCCCTGTATACAATCCAGGGGCGCAAACAAAGAAGGAGTCGCACTCTTCCTCCCCGGTTTCATTAGAAGAAGAAGCCGAATCTCGACGGGCCACAAGCGACCTAAAGATCATCCCAATACTCGTCTCGTAACAACGGACACAACTTCAAGCTAAGCGGAACAGCGGCAACTCCCAGTTCCATGGCTCGGTGGTATACATATCGCCAACAGTCAAACCTTCACCCCGTGAAATGCGGATATATAGTGCAAAATTCCTGGTTACGTGGAACGCGGATAACGTCACTCTTTGACCCCGTGGAAAACGTCCAGAGCGGATCCTGGTCCTCGCAGAGCATGGCAGTGAACCCGTGCGAAGCATCCAGAGCGGAGCCTAGTCCTTGCCTAACGCGGCAGTGAACCCGTGTGAAGCATCTAGTGCAAAATTCCTGGTTACGTGGAACGCGGATAATGTCACTCTTTGACCCCGTGGAAAACATCCAGAGCGGATCCTGGTCCTCGCAGAGCATGGCAGTGAACCCGTGCGAAGCATCTAGAGCGGAGCCTAGTCCTTGCCTAACGCGGCAGTGAACCCGTGTGAAGCATCTAGTGCAAAATTCCTGGTTACGTGGAACGCGGATGATATCATTCTTTGACCCCGTGGAAAACGTCCAGAGCGGATCCTGGTCCTCGCAGAGCATAGCAGTGAACCCGTGCGAAGCATCCAGAGCGGAGCCTAGTCCTCGCCTAACGCGGCAGTGAACCCGTGTGAAGCATCTAGTGCAAAATTCGTGGTTACGTGGAACGCGGATAATGTCACTCTTTGACCCCGTGGAAAACGTCTAGAGCGGATCCTGGTCCTCGCAGAGCATGGCAGTGAACCCATGCGAAGCATCCAGAGCGGAGCCTAGTCCTCGCCTAACGCGGCAGTGAACCCGTGTGAAGCATCTAGTGCAAAATTCCTGGTCACGTGGAATGCGGATAATGTCACTCTTTGACCCCGTGGAAAACGTCCAGAGCGGATCCTGGTCCTCGCAGAGCATGGCAGTGAACCCGTGCGAAGCATCCAGAGCGGAGCCTAGTCCTCGCCAAGCACGGCAGTGAACCCGTGTGAAGCATCTAGTGCAAAATTCCTGGTCACGTGGAACGCGGATAATGTCACTCTTTGACCCCGTGCAAAACGTCCAGAGCGGAGCCTGGTCCTCGCAGATACCGGACTGTGGAGTCCTTAAAATCCACGGACTATGACGTCCTTAACCTCGACCGTGATGTCTTAAAACTAACGATCAACCACCCCGATTCCCTACGGATTCTGCCTTGGTCTAAGGGTACATCTCTTCACTCCTTTGATGCCCGGCGTTGTAATTCCTCAACGTCTTCAAAGAGGTGACGGGTCCCTGCAACCAAACACCAGACTGTGGAGTCCCTAAATCCACGGACTATGAGGTCCTTAACCTTGACCGCGATGTCTTAAAACTAACAGCGGACTGTGGAGTCCTTAAATCCACAGACTATGAGGTCCTTAACCTTGACCGTGACGTCTTTAAACTACGATACCTTAATAGACCCCTGACTCCGTGAAACACAGATAAGGATGATCACATCCGGCACTTGCAGGCCCTCACGACCTGTAAGGAAGAAAAACTCTCTTGTGAGATCCTTACGACTCTCAAGAGAAAACCCGCTTAAGGATCCTCACGATTCTTAAGAAGAACTTACACCTATAGGATCCTCTCGACCTGTAGGGGAAAAACTCTTTATGAAACCCTCGTGGCTCATGAAATGCGAAAATCTTGGGAAGCAGATCTTAACCCTGAATCCTGAGCCATTGCTGTCCTGCAAGGAGATCAAGATAGAATATTCGCAGAATACATTCAATGAGAAGGAAACACATCATTGAGAAGAAAAATGTATCTTTTATTCATAAACCAAAATGGGTACAAAGTACAATTCATGAAAGAAACAAAAAGAAAATACTCTTATCCATGAGTACGTACAAAAAGGAAGGAAAAGATACAAATGTTTCAAGCCGGCGGGCGATTCAGCAGCTTGGTCAGCTCATCCTGCTTTTGCTGGACCACGGCTTCATGACGCAAGATCTCCAAAAGACGAGCCTCCGCCTGAGCTTGTTGGGCCTGATATGAAGCAAGCCGGGCTTCAAGCTCTTTCTCAATGGCCTTATGAGCCTCGACCCTCTCACAAGTGAACGTGGCAGCTTTATCGAGAGCCACAACCTTATGTTCGCTACGTATCGCTCTATCAGGCCACGTAAGCTCGCTTTCGTAACCACAGCAAACGCGCTCACATCGCCTGATGTGAAAGGCAACAAGAAAAGTTTCCGACATATTTCAAGCATACGTTCGCAATCATATGAGTATTCAAAAAGGGAATAATAATAATAATAATAGCGTTTGCAATCGCATGAACGTTCATAATACCCAAAATGGTCTGATGCGCAGGAAAGCGATGGTAGCATTTGCAATTAAAAAAAGTTCTCATGAGAAGAATACAAAGTTTATTTATGCAAGCGGAAACATACATACTAGCACCAAGCCTACACGGAATCTCGGCATAAAGCGTAAAAAAGGAGGGACTAATTTAAAAATGTTTTACGCTAACGGAAAAGGTCACCAAACATGGGATCAACGGCACAAGGGTTAATGAAACAGAGGACAAAATTCTCCATCTCTCTCTCTGCTTTCTCCAACACGTCAAAGCGACGGTTCTCACGAGGAGTCGCTCCCCATCGATTGGCGCCGTGTTCGTCCGCGAAAGCAGACATAATAGCTCGGCGGGCCTTGATCTGGCTCAGCAGGTAAATTGAGCAATCCTTCAAAGCCTGAGTAATCAAGCACGCTTCATGAAAACCCTCGAGCTTTTCTTCTGCCGCATCGAGCATCGCCAGGGTCATCTCCGCCGGGTGAGGAGGGATGTCGGCAAGCACGGCCTTGAGAATCATCCGGAGCCAGAGAGAACCCATCGGGAGGGGGGACCCCCTACAGATCGAGAGTTCATGCATGGCTGAGTCGCATTCGTTGTCGGTAAGGAGGGGATCCACCAACCGAGCAGCAAAGCGGGGGACCATTTCCTCAATAGGAACTTCCCATGGCTGTCGACGAGCATGAGGGCGATTGCAGGCCATGGCGCTCGTTTGTTTCTCAAGACAAGTTACTCCAAAAAAAAATAATAATAATATAATATAAATCTCTTGGTGAGAGGAAAAGGGAAACTATAGCCTCATATATAAGGAAATGCATTAAGTGCTGTGCGCGGAAAATCTTGCATGGTGAAACTATTTCCAAGGCCCAAAAAAGGAAAGGCATCGAAAATCAAGGAGATGGAACTATTTCCAAGGCCCTTTTTTCTGCGTCCAATATTGTGCGCTGAAAATAGGGCATGAGAAGATTTTGTGAACAGCCACATCAAGGGACCCCACGTGCAGGCTACGTGAGGACTAAACCTGATGTACACTAAAAAAAAATGGAGTAGCACCCTGCATATTGAAAGCACCAACAACAACAGTAGCAAAATGATAAAATCCCAGAGAAAAGACATGCAAACATAGAAAGACATAATAACAATTGTCACTCATACTTCAAGAGGTTCATACAAAACACAGAGGACACATTTACAACGGTAAAACTTCAGATGCGGGACATAGGTTGAGAAACTCAAAATTTTATCCAAGATTTTCCAAGCATTTCGAACCTCCTGAGTATGCTTCCTCTCACGATCACAAGCATCGGGGTCCTCACGAATGTCCTCCACCCTCCGATAGGCGGCAAGTATGGCCGACTGCTGGAACATCTGATGCAGGAGATCAATGAGATTATCCCGCCTTCTCTTTGAGATCAAGTGCATCAGATACACCGAGAGTACTTTATCCTCGGCGGCGTCCAATGCCCCAAAGGGCACACCAGCACAGAATAGAGGGAGAGCCTCCCTGATCGCCAGCACGATCAGCCTCAGAAGAGAAGAGCGACGGGGGAGTAGCCGATGGTTGTACTCGTCAAAGCGGCTCATGATCTCGGCACATTGAGCATCGGTAAACTCCTGATTCTGACTGCGGCCCAGCGCACGAATATTCCCATAGGAGATGATCTCGTCAAGACCATACAGATGGGCATCCATGATACCTGAAATAAAAGTCATGAGACATCATTACAAAGCCCCCATTGCATTAATTGCGGGAAGAACAACCTAGGGCCAAGAGACCCCAGGAAGCCTCCGCATATAGAAATCAAGTCCTTCATTAGAATTAAAACTCCTTATTAAGAAAAGGGAATTAAATTCCCAGAAACATTTTTGGATGGAATTAAATTCCATGGATTTGAACCACCATCATCATCTCCCCAAAGATCATCTAAACCCTAAAAGATCCACGGTTTGAAAGTTAAGCGGTTCTTATGGGAAAACATGAAGAGAAAAGGGTAAAAACCCTTGTTTTGGATTTAAAATCCAGAGAAATGTGAAGGTCCGTCGTTGTCCAAGAACATTACCTGAGGAAAAAGGATTCTTTTCGAACAGAGTTAAACTTTGAAGATTGTTTCAAGACAGAGAACTAAGCTCTGAAAGCGAGAATTAAATTCTCAAAGAAGAAGTTCTCAGAAGAGGAAGATGAGCAAAGTGAAGGCTCCTATGAAGAGACGGAGGTATTTATAGAAGGCAATGGAAACGTTTCATCTCCCCAGATCCCTAGAGGAATCCAACGGTCACAAGAGGTGACAGCGTTGCACTCACGTGCAGACACGTGAGAACAACGCTGTGGGGGCATTTGTTTCCTGATTTAAAATCAGGAAAGCTTCTGGGAAAAGCTTCAGAAGAGGGTCACGTGCTTACACGTGACTAGCGGTCACGTGTTGGCACGTGACACCTAAGCACATCATCAAGGCAAGTTCAGTTTCCTGACTACGTTGAAGAAAAGAGGCTTCAGAAAGAGTCACGTGCTCCCACGTGACCAGGGTCACGTGGCGACACGTGACATTTAAATGCAAACGTCAAAGGCACACCGGTTCCCTGATCAAGTCAAGGAAAAGGCTTCAGAAGAGGTCACGTGCTCCTACGTGACCAGGATCACGTGTTGGCACGTGACGTTCAAAGCAGCAGACTCGTTCTCCAGTTGAACCAAGGAAAGAGGCTCCAGACAAGAGTCACGTGCTCACACGTGACCAGTGGTCACGTGTTGGCACGTGATGACCAAGCAACAACCAGAAGACAGCGCAAAAGGAAAGAAGAAGGCTCATTCCAAAGGGGGGTCACGTGCTCACACGTGACCATGGGTCACGTGGTCACACGTGACCGGCTTTAAAAGCCCATTTTGTCAACAGAATTAAATTCTGAAAGAAATTCAAATCTTTCCAAAGGAAAGCGGCTATCTGGAACCAATCGAATTAAAGATTCAGAGGTGATGAAATATCATCTATCTATGGGAAAATCTCGGGTTTGGAAAGATTTCCCCTTTAAATCTAATCGAAACAACAAAGGAAAAATCCCTGGATTTGAAATCCAATGGTGAATAAAATTCACCTAATAATCCAAAGGTCCAAAACGAATGATGGATGCAAATCAAATCTCTCATGAAGATTCGTCAAAAATTGATTGATTCGGCTGCTTCTGCTATAAATAGGAGCCAAGAGACACAGAGAAAATATATACAGAGACAGGGAGAGAAAAAGAGAAAGAAGAGAGCTTCGATACTTGGAGAAACTTGGATCTTCTGCAAAAACCCTAGGTAAGAAAGGGAAAAGCTCCTTGAGAGAAAAAGAGAATTTAATTCTCAACAGAGTTTAACTCTGATATATAAAACAGAAGAACATATTTCTTCTCTCTTTGATAGAGGATCTGCAAAGTGCACATCTCCCCTTGAAGTTGAGAATTTAATTCTCAATGGGTCAAGATCCTGCCATGCAGATCCAAAACATAGAGAGGGAATGGAAGCACGAGAATTTAATTCTCACAGAACTATAAGAATTTAATTCCTTTAAAATAGAATTAGGGCTTGACCCTGTATCATGGGAATTTAATTCCTTCAGAACAAAAAGAAACAGGGTTTAACCCTAATTAAGAACCTAGTTCTGTTGAAACAGCGGGAATTTAATTCCTTTAATCATAATTTAACAGAGGATGGAAGTTCAAATTCCCTAAAAAGCTTTTGTTAGGGTTTAACCCTATTTGGTTCTTCACATGTATGAGGAATTTAATTCCTACGGAAAATTCAGAGTTCAACTCTATTCAGAATATAAACCTTCGAAAGGAAGTAGGAATTTAATTCCTCTGAAATTACTGTCAGGATTTAACCCTACGAGGAACTTAATTCCTGAGAAAAGGTTAACAGATCCTCTAAATAACACACATAGAGGTAGGGTCACGTGTCATCACGTGACCCCCCCAAGAGATCTACAGAAAGCCCCTTTGAGGCAGCACCCCACGTGACCCACGTGACCCTCGGCAGAAGCTCTAATACATAGGCATTTGAATGCCCATCACGTGATGGCACGTGATGCTCTGAAAGACGCGATAACCTCAGCAGAATAAATGAAGGGAGGGCGCTCTCACGTGCTGCCACGTGACCCCTCTTGCCTTAGTGTTTAACACTAAATTAAAACCCTCGAACCCAGTGTTAAAACACTGTTGGGCCTTAGTGTTCAACACTAATTAAAAAGCTTTATTTGCAGTGTTCAACACTGATCTGTTTTAGTGTTTAACACTAATTTGAAAAGCCTTGTTGCTGGTGTTTAACACCAATTATCTCTTAGTGTTAAACACTAACCTGTCAACCTCATTCCCAGTGTTCAACACTGACTGCTCTGTAGTGTTTAACACTAGGCTTTGGCCCAATTGGCCTAAATGGATAGAGGCAAAGCCTCTCCTGATTGGACTTAGCCCAAGATGGCCATAAGTCCTCAATTTGTGATTAACTGGGCCAATGGACTCATAACATAATTAATTCGTCTTGATCCCAAATTGGGCCGAGGACTATTTAATCCACTCCGGTTCTAGGGTACATCTCTTCACTCCTTTGATACTTGGCATTGTAATCCCTCAGTGTCTTCAAAGAGGTGACGGGTCCCGACGACCACACATTGATACGGACTGTGGGGTCCTTAAACCCGTGTTTAATGCAAAATTCCTGGTTACGTGGAACGCGGATAATGTCACTCTTTGACCCCGTGGAAAACGTGCAAAGCGGAGCCTGGTCCTCGCAGAGTACGGCAGTGAACCCGTGTGAAGCATCCAGAGCACATACCGGACTGTGGGGTCCTTAAACCCATGGACTACGACGTCCTTAACCTTGACCGAGATGTCTTAAAACTAACAATGGACTGTGGGGTCCCTAAACCCATGGACTACGACGTCCTTAACCTTGACCGAGATGTCTTAAAACTAACAATGGACCGCAATGTCCTTAAACTACCCATGGACCGCAACGTCCTTAAACTACCCATGGACCGCAACGTCCTTAAACTACCCATGGACCGCAATGTCTTTAAACTAGAACAATAGAGCCCCGTATGCTCTTTTGTAAACGGTCCCGTTTAAGTTGATATTAGCCTCAAAGATGGCTAACGTATCCTTAAACCTTCAAACAGACTGGACTATGAATCCCCCCAATTAACTCTGGCTCGAGGGTACATCTCTGAACTCCTCTGACATCCGTCGTTGTAATCCTTCAACGTCGTCAGAGAGGTAATGGGTCCCGACGGCCATACATACAATGGACCACTATGTCCCTAAACTGGAACATTAGAGCCCAAACGCTCTTTTGTCGGATCTAAACGATCCCGTTAAGTTGATCTTAGTCTCAAAGTTAGACTAACGTATCCTTAACAAGCGTTTGAGTTGATCTTAGCCTCAAGTATGGCTGACGTATCCTCAAACCAAACCCCCAAACCCAAATCTAAGATAATACGGATTTGGACTAGTCCACGCCCTACGGGCGACGACATAACTCAGTCTCCGTAAACAATCCACGGGCAACAAAACAAACACCCACGACACGAAGTGACCATCTGGAGAAGGAGAAAGTTGTTACCGCAATGCGGTAGCGTAATTAACTGCAGGGGCTTGCGCCTGCAGGGAAGAGCGTCCCCACAATCAAAAACCCCTCAAACGAGGGGGAATCTGATGAAATCTGCTACATCGGCCGCATCCGTTTAAACCTTCGATACATGGTGCCATAAATCAACTTGGCATCTTCGGAGAGGTTGACGGATAGCACCAATTAGCATCTGCCCCGAATCTCAGGCGAGACGCCCATGTCGCGCCGTCTTTCGGAGGGGAACAAAGACAAGTATAATAACAAAAGGAACTTCTTTATTCATCATTCTTCACTCACAAAAGCTCACTACAAGTTTTTCAATGGAGAAGAGATGAGAAGAGGAAGAAGAACAAGTATTCTAAAACCTAGAAAAAATACAAGATTATGCACCCTTGGCTTTGGCAAGTTCTGG
Organism: Agapanthus africanus; assembly: GCA_030015575.1. NCBI lineage: Eukaryota > Viridiplantae > Streptophyta > Magnoliopsida > Asparagales > Amaryllidaceae > Agapanthus > Agapanthus africanus. The sequence goes on along the minus strand of CM057338.1, from coordinate 939,366,396 downwards.
ACTATTTATAGGCAGGCAACTGAAATCCTAGGGCAAAATTCTGAGCCTTCATAAAAATACCAAACTGTCCCTGAAATGTCTTCAGCCGACAAGGCCGTACGGCCGCGGTTCCGCGGCCTAAGCATGCTTAGGCCGTGGTTCCGCGGCCTAATAGAGGATTTGGCTCATCGTATTTTGTGGGGCCTCCTGGTCTGATGTTGTCTGTAGTTTGGCATATGTTTTTTTCTGATAATCCTTCCACATTTCTTCCAGAATTTTAGTAGACCAAAAGGTGATTGGATGTGGATCTTTTTGCCATGATTTTCTTGAGCTCCGCGTAGATTTCTTGGATCTTGTGTTTCCATGGAGCCTTGTGCATGAAAATGACATTGATTTGCCATTTTGTCTCTTAACTGGTGTGTGGCAACAGACTGATAAAGAGCGGAGACCCGTGTTTTATCTGTGGTTGGCAGGAACTCGGATTTTGTCGTGTTTTTCCATGAATTTCACCGTTTAGAGTCGAGAACCTGTATCCTGCAATTGACTAGCAAACACGGCTCAAGAGTACCTACCGATAAGCAATGTGATAAAAATTGGGCGGTATAAAAATGCAAAAATCTGATATGAACAAATATCCCCAAACTTATCATTTGCTCGTCCCGAACAAAACCAATTTATTCACAAAAAATTTCCTAACCTCACTTTCGCAGGGAACGCGATTGCACTGAGCATGTGCAACAAGCCATTAAACCTCTAGGTGTCCCTAGTAAGAGGAGTGTTGTCTCCTGAGGGTTTTCAGCGAACACTACCCACAAAATCCGGTCAAGCTAGTTTTGTAAAATAACTAAGATTCAAACCCTAAAGTTTTGTTTCAGAAAATAACAATTCTATTATCCTAAGTCTAGACTATCGAACCTTTATTTTTCACACCTCGCTTCTTATTTAACTACAGATTTTATATGTCTTTACGTGCAGTGCAAATAGTGTCGTTAAGTTCCAGAAGGATCGAATAAAGTCATCATATCATACAATAAGTCCAGATAAAAATTTTTAAAAGGATCACATAAGTTTAATAAAGAGTTAAGCATTTTTCAAGTTTCGTTTTCCAGTAAGGTTTCAACTTCAGAATTTCTATCTTCCCTAACAGGAAACTAGGTCTTATTTTTCACTCCACCTTTTTCTTGTTTTCATTTCATACACACCTCTGTGAACGTGCAATAATCTTTATCATAGAATAAAACCTTCATATCTCCGCTAAAATTTTTATAAAAGCCTGTCTTTTATCAAGATTATTCTCACACAAAGAACCGTTAGGAATTTTAACTCGGAGAGAACACTTGCTTGACTTTGTTTTAATCTGGACTTTCTAGGCTTCTTAGCGAGTTTTGGGCCAATGCACCCAAACCAGTTGGCTTTAGGGTATTAGGTGTAGAAACACCCCAGCGGACTTAATTACTTAAGTTACCTAGGTCCATAAACAAAAGACAGTTTGGCGTGAAAATCATGATGATTTAATACGAACGGAGATATAGCCGGCAGTTCAATTATTTTTTTGGATAAAAGACGTGTTTAGTGGGTTTTGGTGTGTAATCATTCCAATCAAGTTCCAGATGGGTTATTTTTCAGACTTAGTTCCAATTAAGGCATCAATAACATTCCTTCATATTCACTCACTTCATAAACTATTCTTAATATTACATATTTCCGAACAAACCTATTTGATCCTCAGAAAATCATTTATCCATTTAAAAGTTTTTTAGACATAAAAAGACTTTTCATCTAATTTCCAAAACTCAAGACACGTGTAGTGTGATGTAAACACGTATATCAGCTATAGTTAACTTCAAAGGAGAGTTATCTTTCAGGTTTTCAAAATCTAAACATAAGATTTAGTTATTCTTATCTTATCAAACAAAACCGTCGAAATGTTGAATCAGAGTCCTCCCACTAGCTAACTTGACAAAAAAGTTTTTATGTTTTAAGAAAATTTTCAGATTTTTATGGATTTTAATATGCAGATGCAGAATATACATATGAATGCGAAGGTAAGAAATGCGTACCGAGCGTACCCCCAAACTTAAACTGGACAGTGTCCTCACTGTCAGTGCATGAAGAGATCATTTGAAGGGGCAAAAGTGTCGGTTAGATATACACAAAAATTTTATTTTTATTTTTTTGTGTTTTTGGTTTTAAGGAAAAGAAAAAGAATATCCACAAAAATGTACAAAATGGTATATACATACCCCCAAACTTATTTGGAACAGTGTCCACTTGTTCTTGGCTGGATAACCGAAGTTTGGAGGTAGACGGAGGAAGATTATGCAGGGTAAACCGGCTCCTGTAAGAACAGGAGCTCCTCTGTTGGTTCGGCGCAAAGGTATGGTTTGAGTCGGTGTCCGTTCACTTTAAAAAATGAACCGTCCTTTGGATTCTCCAAATCCACAGCGCCATGCGGATACACATTCCGCACAAAATACGGCCCTTTCCAGCAAGATCTGAGCTTTCCTGGATGGAAGTGTAGTCTGGTGTCGTAAAGCAGTACCTGTTGACCAGGTACGAAAGTTTTGCGCAAAAGGTGTTTATCGTGAAACACCTTCATTCGATTCTTAACGACAACCGCGTTATCGTAAGCCTCATCCCTAAGCTCGCTCAATTCGTTCAACTGCAGCTTCCGATGGCTGCCCGCATCTTCAAGAGACAGATTCAGCTCCTTTATCGCCCAAATTGTGCGATGCTCTATTTCGACAGGTAGGTGGCAAGCTTTTCCGTACATAAGCCGATAGGGAGACATGCCAAGATCGGTCTTATAAGCGGTTCGAAATGCCCAAAGGGCATCAGTGAGTTTCAGCGACCAATCCTTACGGTTCTTGGAAACCGTCTTCTCCAGTATCTGCTTGATTTGCCGATTTGAAACTTCGGCCTGCCCGCAGGTTTGGGGGTGGTAGGGCGTAGAGAGCTTATGATTAATGGAATATTTCCGCATCAAGGCCTCGAAAGTTTTGTTGCAGAAATGACTTCCATTGTCGCTAATGATCGCTCGGGGGTGCCCAAAATGGGAGAAAATGTTTTCTTTAAGAAACCTAACGACAACCTTGTTGTCGTTAGTCCGGCTGGGCACAGCCTCGACCCATTTAGAGACGTAATCAATAGCGAGAAGGATGTACAAGTTCCCGAAAGAGCTGGGAAACGGCCCCATGAAATCGATCCCCCAAACATCGAAAATCTCCACAACCAAGATCGGTTGGAGCGGCATCTCGTTTCTCCGGGATATCCGGCCCCTGTGTTGGCACCGGGAGCAAGTCTTGCAATAGTCATGAGCATCTTTGAAGAGTTGTGGCCAGTAGAAACCACATTGCAAGATCTTCTCAGCTGTCTTTCTGGGGCCAAAATGCCCGCCACACGCTTGATCGTGGCAAAATGACAGCACACTCTTGAATTCCTCGTCAGGGACACACCGACGAATAATCTGGTCGGGACAGTACTTGAACAGATAGGGTTCGTCCCAGTAAAAATGTTTTACTTGGGATAAGAAGTGAAGTCTGTCCTGACTTGACCATTCAGTCGGTAGTAATCCCGTGGCCAAATAGTTCACAATATATGCGAACCAGGGTTCGCAAGATACTGTCAAGAGCTGTTCATCCGGGAAAACGTCGTTGATCGGAATTGGAAGCGAAGGCGAAGAAGGAAGTCATGAGAGATGGTCGGCAACTACGTTTTCACATCCTCGTTTATCCTTAATGATAAGGTCAAACTCTTGAAGCAAGAGGATCCAACGTATTAACCAAGATTTTGCATCTTTCTTCGCAAAAAGATGGCGCAGAGCAGAATGGTCTGTGTAGACAATGACTGGAGAGCCGATGAGGTAGGGCCTGAACTTCTCTAAAGCAAATACAACAGCTAAGAATTCCTTCTCAGTTGTTGTATAATTGAGTTGGGCGTCGTTCAGGGTTCGGCTCGCATAATAGATTACGTGCGGCATCTTGTTTATGTGTTGTCCAAGGACAGCACCAATGGCAAAGTCGGATGCATCGCACATAATCTCAAATGGGTGCGTCCAGTCAGGCGAAGAAAGAACGGGAGCAGAAGTGAGTGAGCTTTTCAATAACTCGAATGCAGTCACACAGCTCGAGTTGAAGTCGAACGGCGTATCCTTGGCCAGCAAAAGAGTCAAGGGCCTAGCAATCTTGCTAAAGTCCTTGATGAACCGTCTATAAAAACCGGCATGGCCAAGGAAGGCTCGGATATCTCTGACGCATCGGGGAGGAGGGAGATTGGAAATGACCTCAATCTTCGCTTTGTCAACCTCTATGTCATTTTGCGAGATGATATGTCCTAAGACAATACCTTCGCGCACCATGAAGTGGCACTTCTCCCAATTCAAAGTGAGATTCTTGTCCTTACATCGGGTAAGGACAGCGTCAAGATGCAGCAAACACTCGTTGAAGGAATCGCCGAAGATGGAGAAATCATCCATGAAGATCTCCAGAAATTTTTCCACCATGTCTGAGAAGATTCCCATCATAACCGCTGGAAGGTAGCGGGAGCATTGCATAACCCAAAGGGCATGCGACGATATGCAAACGTGCCGAAAGGACAAGTGAATGTGGTCTTGTCCTGGTCTTTTTCGGCGATGGGAATCTGATTATAGCCAGAGTAGCCATCAAGGAAGCAGTAGTACTCGTGTCCGGCCAATCGTTCAAGCATTTGGTCAATGAAAGGTAGCGGAAAGTGGTCCTTCCGCGTTGCGGCGTTGAGTTTTCTGTAATCGATGCATACTCGCCACCCAGTTTGGGTGCGAGTAGGGATTAACTCGTTCGCCTCGTTGGTTATAACCGTAATGCCTGACTTCTTGGGGACAACATGAATGGGGCTAACCCACTGGCTATCAGAGATAGGGTAAATGATACCACTATCTAGACATTTTACGATCTCCTTCTTCACAGCCTCTTTCATGACTGGATTGAGACGTCTTTGTGGATCCCGGGCTGGTTTGGCTTCATCCATCAGATGAATGTGATGTTCAACGATCAGGGGACTAATCCCCTTGATGTCCGCCATGGACCAGCCAAAAGCTTGCCTGTTGCTGTGCAAGACCGCGAGAAGGGCTTTCTCTTGCTTTGGAGCTAGAGAAGCCGAGATGATGACAGGGAGGGTCTCGTTCTCACCTAAGTAAGCGTACTTAAGGTGAGACGGCAAAGGCTTGAGTTCGAGCGTTGGAGGTGAAACGATGGAAGGCAAGATTGGTGAAGCGGTCTCGAACTCAAAAGATTCCAGCAAAGGTTCGAAACGAGTGTAAGCGACCGAGTCGGATGGTTCAGGTAACTCATCCGGAAATTCGAAGGATTCAAACTCGGGTTGCGAGCGGCTAAGATCGTTCAAGAACGTGAAACACTCGTAGTCGTTGTCGGACGCAGAAACAGCAGCAGGTTCGAGGAGGAACGCACTAGTGGCGTTAAGGTTAGCATGATCGAACAGAAACTCCTCGAATTCACACTCTTCAGGGGTGATCTCTTGGATCGAGCAGACGTCCAGTATATGAGCATGAGGTTCGGAGGTCTGATTCCCCAACCTAAAAATGTTGAGTTCAATTGTCATGTTTCCAAAAGAGAGGTTCATCGAACCATTGCGACAATTGATCACAGCATTTGAGGTTGCAAGGAATGGGCGACCGAGTATCACCGGAATCTGATTCCGGGGGTTAGCTACAGGCTGTGTGTCTAATACAATGAAGTCAACGGGGAATATGAAGTCCCCGACTTTGACTAACACATCCTCTAGCTCACCCCTAGGATGGATGATCGATCGGTCGGCCATTTGGAGAGTACAGTGTGTGGGTTTCAGCTCTCCTACGCCTAATTGCTCGTATACTGAGTACGGAAGCAGGTTAACACTGGCACCAAGATTTAATAGTGCGCGGTTGATGTTCTTATCCCCAATGGTAATAGAAATCGTAGGACAGCCAGGGTTTTTCCGTTTTTGTGGTAAAGATTGGGTAAGAGCATCACTCACAGCACCAGCCAAGAAAACTTTCTTTGGTACCTGAGACTTCCTCTTTTTCGTGCATAAGTCCTTTAAGATTTTCGCGTAGGATGGGACTTGTTGGACGGCATCTAAAAGAGGAATGTTAATGTTAACCTGCTTAAATAACTCCAGAATCTTCTCCATTTGAGGATTTTGTTTATTAGACTTCAACCGGTTTGGAAATGGGACGTTTTTAAAATTGGTTGAGTCTAATGCTTGTGGAGGAGATTGTGGAGTTGGAACGGATCCCAGAACAGGTGTTTTCGTGGAGTGAGAAGTGGGTCCGTTCAGAGCAGAAGAAGAGGAAGGAGAGCCTGTTGAAGAGCGGAGAATAGGCTCAGAAGACGAAGAAGCAGGAGAAGAAGAAGAAGAAGAAGCGGCCGGGGTGTCATCGTTGATCCGTGTGCCAATGTTGTTTTGCAGCATCCTTCCCGATCTCAATGTGGTCACGGCACTCACATTATGGTTCTGTTGTTCAATAGCAACATGTACATTCTGTGGGTGACCGGGATTTGGGAGTGGCTGGGACGGGAGCTTCCCCTTTTCTCGCTCGCTTAAGGCCGCATTCAGTTGTGCAATCTGGGCCTCGATGGTCTTGATGCTTTGCCCGTGAGCGGCAGTGTGTTGCACTAAGGACTGAATAGAAGACCGGATGTTGGCGGTGGATTGTGTCGATTGTTTAACGAACGCCTCCAGACTTCGTTCGAGCGAGAAAACCTTATCGTTGTTTGATAGAACAAAGTTGTTTGGTGGAAAAGAATTGTTGGATGCAAAGTTGTTCGTCTGATTTTGAAAAGGTTGGGGTTGGAAGGGCTGCTGAAACTGATGTTGAGTTTGTTGTTGCGCTTGTTGCTGCGGCGGAAGGGGCCTTTGGAAATTGTTGCCTTGGAATTGATTCTGATTCTGATTGCAGGCGAAATTGGGATGGTTCCTCCAACCGGGATTGTAGGTGGAAGAGTATGGATCATTCCTAGGTCTTTGCTGGAATGCAGCATTAACCTGATCCTGTCCTTGCGATGGTGGATTGTAAGGACACTCTTCGGTTAAGTGAGAAGGATCGGAACAACAAGCGCAGATGGTACGAAGGGGAAGAACAGAGGCAGGAGCAGGAGAAGAAAATTTGCTCTCTATGGTTTTAAGCTTTCTCGTTATTGCAGCCATTTCAGCTTTCATCGCAATAGAGACATCAAGTTGGTGAATTCCTACCCTAGACTGACCGGTAGACGTGGAGGTAGAAGAAGAAGAAGAAGTCGGTCTGGTGCTCTCCCATTGTAGCGTTTGCTCCGCAAGGTCGTCAAAGAATTGCCAAGCTTCCTCGTCAGATTTTGATAGGAAGTGGCCCGGACAGATGGTTTCCAACAACTGCTTCGTTGCTGGGTTCAGGCCCTCGTATAAGGTTTGGCAAAGTTGCCATTTCTCTATACCGTGGTGAGGACACTGAACAAGAAGGTCTTTGCACCGGTCAAAGCACTTCCAGAAGGGTTCAGAAGGAAGCTGAGAGAATTGGTTGATTTCATTGCGAATCCTTGCGGTTTTATGATTCGGATAAAATTTCTTTAGAAATGCTTTTGCAAACTCGTCGCAACTGGTTATGGAGTGGGAAGCGGTGCTATACAGCCATTTTTCAGCAAGATCGCATAAAGTGAACGGAATGACCCGTAGACGTATAGCATCGTCCGACAGTTGGGTAGTTTTCATCATGGCACAAACGTTTTGAAATTTATTGATAAAGATATAGGCATCTTCATATTCAAGCCCATAAAATCGTGGAAGCATGTTGATGAAATGGGGCTTAATTTCAAAATTATCCCCATTGGCCGGTGGAAGAGAAAGGCAGGTGCGAGGTGCAGAACGGGTGGGATAGAAACGATCCTGGAGCGCGATTCACTGCGGCGCTACAACAGGCGGTGGTGGGTTCTTGGTCTCCGTAGGAGGTGGAGCCAATCCAGGGGTAGTCAAAGAGATTTTTGGATTAAATCCTGACATCGCGGAAGAAGAGGTTGGTGATGGTGAAGGTGAAGATGTATGAACAGAATTCCGGTCAACGTCGGAGTTGGCCGGCAAAGGTAAAGGTGAAAGAGGAGTGGACGGAGTTTCGACGTCTGAGTCGATCGCGTAGTCGGTAGCGACTAACGTAACGCGGACTAGGCGGGCGCTAGTGTCCGAGTCCAAGCGGACATACACTAAATGAGTTTAGTATAGTCAAAGCGGAGAAGGTGAGGGTAAGAAAACGTCAATGGAGAAAGGCGATGGGTGGTGGGTGAAAAATGGATTTTGGCGACAAAGGGCAAGTTTTTATAAAAGTTTTTGATTTTTTCCTTTTTTTTATTTTATTTTTAGAAAGAGCTTTACAGAAATATGTACGGACTTACGGCTTTAAGCAATCACAAACAAGATATGCACAATCACACCTAGATCTAGGGTCACCTAGGTCTGCTAGACAGCTCCTAACTGTTCCAGAGGGCTAGAAATAGGACCTCAAACCGCCTCTTCTCCGTCAATTGGGACCAGGTAAGTGCCATGTAAGTGGGAGGTTGTCCAACGCTTTCGCGAAGTTCCTTAATTAAATAACCACTTGCCTTCGACACACTTGCCTAGACACCGCAAAAGTCAGATAGGATAAACAGCCGATGCCTGTAACTAGTCCTCTGTTCTATTGAGCGCGAAGTCTTTAGGGCTGAGTCTAGTATTTTTTAATTAACAATGGTCAATGCATATGCTTTTTGTGATTTCTGGGGTCCTGGGAAGGGTGATGAAATCCCCACCCAATCTGAATTGGTTTCAAGCCCCTTAAGTCCGTATTAATGAATGCAAAGCGGTAACAAATCAACTGCAAACAATTTTTATTTTTTAGCACGGCGCAAAGAATCCTGCACAAGAACAGTTTATTGGAAGGGGGAAGAGAGTTTGCGCAAAGAATGCTGCAGAAAACACAGTTCAGTGGAGTTCAGAGGAGTGGGGAGAGGGAAAGAAAGACTCACAGAAAAAATGGCAGCCAGAAGGCTCCAAATGGCCGCGGTTCCATGGCCAAACGCGTGCTTAGGCCGCGGTTCCGCGGCTGAACAGAGAGATTGGGCTTCCAATTTTTCTGTGTGCTTCCCTGGGAGTCCTCTGCTTGTCTGGATTTGCTGAATCTTGATTTGATTACTGTTTCTGCTCCAGATCTTTACAGTAGACTGTTTTCTTCGTTTTGATCCGTCGCGGTGTAGCCGCGAAATATGGGTCAATCTTCCCACGTCTTTGGCACTGAACTCGAATTCCGTATTATCCTGCACACTTGCACAAAAACTAATCAAAAATAACAAAATGTTTTTTTTTTACAATGTATATTTTTTTGTTTTGTTTTTCGGTTAGATTTATATTCACAAGTTAACCCGAAATTACACAAAGAAATAAACTACCGTCTCCCCGGCAACGGCGCCATTTGATTGGTAAGGATTCTACGTGTTTAAGGTTAGTTAATTACCGCAATCAAAACGGTTTCGCTTGTAGGTAGCCGGTTGAGTACGGGTCGTCCGCAGGGAGATGGGAATCTTTTTCTATATGCTTTAACGAGTTAAGTCCGAAAGTCCAGATTTGTTTGTGATTATCTAAGTGTTAGAATGATATGTAAAGAGAGCTTGTTAGGGTTAGGATTAGGTTAGTTTGAGTTAGGAGTCGCTCACTTCTTTCGTTGCCACTCTTAATATCGGTGTTACGGTAATCGGCAACAACGGAGATTAGCACGACTAGGAAGGAACTTGCGAGTATAAGCTAGGCTTTCCAACGCTTAAGTTCTTCCTTTTGGTGCTTGTCCGTCCGTTCTTGGCTCTTAGCCATAACCTCCGGTTAATTCAACCACAACCGGTCTCACTACGGAATCACCGATCATGTAGGATAGGGTGCCGTAGGGAGCGGATTGTGGTTCAATTAACGGGAGTTGATTTAAGATATTGGGCAAGGAAAGAGTGAGAGAGATTTCCTTCTCTCAAACTTCCCTTATCCTACCCTAACAAGTATGGAAACTACTCACACATCATAATGAAAAGAAAATAAAACAACGAGGAAGATAGAAAGAAAGAGATTAGAAGATAACAACTAGCTATTTGCGACCTCACCTTGGCAAGGATCAAGCGTAAGCATCATGGTTGTTTTAAGGATAAAGAAAAAGAGAAAGAAAGAAACAACAATAAATAACAACTACTTAACAAATGAAAATTACAAGCAATAATAAGAGAACAAGACAAGTATAATAACAAAAGGAACTTCTTTATTCATCATTCTTCACTCACAAAAGCTCACTACAAGTTTTTCAATGGAGAAGAGATGAGAAGAGGAAGAAGAACAAGTATTCTAAAACCTAGAAAAAATACAAGATTATGCACCCTTGGTTTTGGCAAGTTCTGGACTATTTATAGGCAGGCAACTGAAATCCTAGGGCAAAATTCTGAGCCTTCATAAAAATACCAAACTGCCCCTGAAATGTCTTCAGCCGATAAGGCCGTACGGCCGCGGTTCCGCGGCCTAATAGAGTATTTGGCTCCTCGTATTTTGTGGGGCCCCCTGGTCTGATGTTGTCTGTAGTTTGGCATATGTTTTTTCTGATAATCCTTCCACATTTCTTCCAGAATTTTAGTAGACCAAAAGGTGATTGGATGTGGATCTTTTTGCCATGATTTTCTTGAGCTCCGCGTAGATTTCTTGGATCTGGTGTTGCTATGGAGCCTTGTGCATGAAAATGACATTGATTTGCCATTTTGTCTTTAACTGGTGTGTGGCAACAGACGGATAAAAAGCGGAGACCCATGTTTTATCTGTGGTTGGCAGGAACTCGGATTTTGTCGTGTTTTTCCATGAATTTCACCGTTTAGAGTCGAGAACCTGTATCCTGAAATTGACTAGCAAACACGGCTCAAGAGTACCTACCGATAAGCAATGTGATAAAAATTGGGCGGTATAAAAATGCAAAAATCTGATATGAACAGCTGCCAAGCTGAGGCCGTGATACACATGGGCTAACCCAGCAATCCCTACAGCCACTTGTATCCCAGCAACCATCCGATGCGCAGGATAGAAGACGGACGGTCTCATACGGCGAGAGTGCATGGGAAGCGCAAACCAACTCAGCCATAACATAAGAAACCCTAAAAAGAACGTTTCTTCGTCAATCCCAGGAACCGCCAACTCTGCAAAAGGGATGACCGGGGTATCGGGTAGAAAGAAGCTCTTCTGATTCGCCTCCGCCGCCGGCAGGTTGCCCAAACCTAAGCCGAAAGGGTCGTCAAGACTGGAGAATTTCTCGACTTCTTCCTTCAATACTTCTGAGCGAAGAAAATCAGCGATAAAAGCCGTAAAATTAACTCCACGACCTTCGGATGCAAGAGAAAGGTTCTCATAGATATTCAACACCTTTATCAAACTCGGAAATTGGTGTTGAATAGCGTTCTCAAGAGTAAGATCCATTACCACTGATTTGGTGGCGAAAAAATACTCATCCGGGGGAAGCAATTCCTCATAATGTTCTCCCCTAACGGGTAAACCCGAAACCTTTGCAAATTCCTCCAAAGAGATGGAGACTTCACGATCTGATAGGAGGATGGTGTGGGTCGGAATGTTCTACTGCTCCAGAAATGCCCTGACCCACCATGTAGGAGGTGTGGAATATTGAAAAATGAAGTGTAAACGGCGGGATACAATCCGAGCTTCAACAACTGTGATTTCTATGCCGATAAAATATACCGAGCCCACTGCAAGTATCCGGCCGGATGACGGGGAGTCAGTCCGATGTTGTAGGGCTGTCCCCAAAAGCGTGATTCACCCTGACATATGCGTCGTCCTAGAGTGTCCAAGGCCACCGGCGGCTGCACGGGTATTGCGGCCATAGAAGGCCGAAGGAGTCCCTCTGAAGTCCAGTTGACCTCCTCCACGGCGTAATTTATCAGAGGTGCATCTGCATAAGCGATCGCCAAAATAGGCTCCGAGGGTATCGCACAAGAAAAGCTCCGTCGGCCCATGATAATTTGATCGTACCATTTACCCCATAGATGAAGACTCTTGTGCTCTGGGTCATGGTCTTTGATCAGCGCAAAAACCTCTCGGTCTACGGGTGCTTCAGGGAATCCGCCTTCTGAGCGAATGAACGGGAAGGAGGTGTCGAAAGACATAGTACATGTGCAGAAAAGAACGAATTTTCATCCACCAATGCTATAAATTAAACTCTATCACTAGGTACTATAAAATCGTACCGCACTGCAATGCAGTCAAAAGGGACCAAAGGGGACCCACAAAATCTAGATGACAGTTCATCATTAATAAAACAGCCCCATCATTTGATGAGAATATCAATTAAATGAGGAAATCCTCAAGAGATTCTCATTAAATGAGAAATCCCTCAGGCAGAGGAGTAAAACTCCCATTGAGAGCAGCGCTCTTAACTAGACTGAAATCTGTCAAAGTCTAATGATGAAGGAATAAAATTCCTCAAGAAAATCCAAAGAGCCTTGCTTTGAGAAGATGATGGAATAATCCATCAAAAATCTTCAAGATCCAGGAACAAACTCTTAAGAGTTCTTCTATATGATCTGAAAGGAGCAAAGCTCCATTAATGGATTAAGAAATCATAAGCAAGATCCTTTTAGATTTGTGATTCCAAGAGAGCAAAGCTCTGTTAATAAAACCCTAAAAAGGATTTTATTTAGATCAAAGATCTATGAAGAGGAAGGCTCTGTTGATGGGTGAAACCCGAAAAGATGTTTCAAAAAGATTTAATCTTTTACCTAAAAAATCTGACAGAGTTTAGTCCTTAAGAAAACTCTTAAGAGGAAGAGCTGCTCTTTGAAAGAGAAAATAAATTTTCAAGAAGGATTGAAGATAAACAGAAGTCATCTCAAGAGCCAAGGGTCTTATTTATAGGCACTAAGCGTCGTTTCAATTCCTCGGTTGATCCAAGAGTGGAGATGCTGCCACCGCTGCACCCACGTGTGGGCCCCGTGAGCGCAAAGGTAGGGGGCATTTGTTTCCCCAATTAGAGCAAAGCTCTGTTCAGAATTCAAAATTTAAATTAAAACTGCGCTTTTATAAAAGTGTTGCGCTACAACTAGCGCACCCCGTGCAAAGCGCATAGACGCTAGCGCTAGATGCGCTGCGTTCCAAGTAGCGCACCACGTGCAAAGCACGTGTGCGCTAGCACTAAGAGCGCTGTGCTCCAAGTAGCGCCCCATGGGCAGAGCACATAAGCGCTAGCACTAGAACTAAATGTTCCTCACCGTTGGATCAAATATCCAACGGATATGAATAAATTATCAATTAACAAGAATGAAATTCTGTTGAATCTTTCCAAACAAAAAAGATTGTGCCCTGAATTTGGAATACCGTTAGATCAATGATCCAATGGTGATTAAAAATCACTAAAATACAGAACAAATTCTGTAAGGGGGGAAAGATTTCCAAAAACAAGAAGATTATCTTCTGTAGACCAGAAGCCCTTGGATCAAAGATCCAACTGTGGGAAATTCCCCAAATCAATTGGAGAAAAGATCTCCTTTACTGATTGAACAAACCATCTTGCCCTATATAAAGGCCCCGAGACTTCAAGTCTCAAAAAGAGAGGAACCCCCCCCCCTAAACTTTGAGAAAATCTCAAGAAGAAGCTCTCGGCAAAAGAAGACAATTCTTTTCAAGGTAAAAAAAAAAGAATAAAAAGACGAAATCGTCTCAATATAAAAAGAAGTATTTACTTCTTTCACAAATCATAGATCTATAAGACAAATTGTCTTTCACAAAAGAGATTATGAATATCTCATTATAAAGGGGGGAGAATTATTCAATTCTCTTAGAATCACAGATCCATAAAGGCAAAGCCTTTCGTCAAAAAGAGATTGAAATATCTCCTATAAACTAAAAACTTTGTTCTTAGAATCTTGAGACATAGCCTCTTATCAAAGAAAAGATAATTTTCAGAGCGTAAAGTTAACCTAAGAAGAGTCTTAGCTCTCCTAATCCAAGAAGAGCCTTAGCGCTCCTAATTTAAAAGTGCTTTAGTGCTCTTCATCTAGCGCAAAGCGCTGCAGTGCTATAGCGCTTCAAACACACCGCACTGCGCTCATTGGCTAGCGCTCAGCGCTAAGCACGCTACGTGCTCCTCACGTGTGCGTTGCATTGCACCATCGCCAAACGCCTCAACGCTTCAACTATAGCGCATCAGCGCTCTACATCTAGCGCAAAGTGCTAAGCGCATTAGCGCTTCATATCTTGGCGCAAAGCGCTAAGTGCATTAGCGTTTTAACCATAGCGCACTGCGCTCATCGACTTGCGCTAGTGCCAAGTGCGCCACATTGCTTTTATGTGCGCTTGAACAGAACATAAACTGTTCTTTGAATAAGCCTGGAGCTATGATAAATGCATAGCATTCAACTAAAGACAAAACATTGTCAAAGATCAAATCAATGCTTAGCATTTTTTTAAGGGGATTGGGCTCAAACAAACACCTAACAACTCAAAAAAAATGTTGAACATTGTAATTAAATGGACTTAGCCCAAATTGGCCATAAGTCCTCAATTCAGATTAATTGAGTTCATATGCTCATAAATCATAGATCTTAGTCCCAATTGGACTACAGGTCTCTCAACTCACATCGGTTTAAGGGTACATCTCTGAACTCCTCTGATATTTGTCATTGTAATCCTTCAACGTCTTCAGAGAGGTAACAGGTCCTGACAACCATACATTTCATAGACTGTGGGGTCCTTAAGCCCATGGACTATGATGTCCTTAACCTTGACTGTGAAGTCTTTAAACTCACGGACTATGATGTCCTTAACCTTGACTGTGGGCTCTTTAAACTCACGGACTATGATGTCCTTAACCTTGACTGTGGGGTCTTTAAACTCACGGACTATGATGTCCTAACCTTGACTGTGAGGTCTTTAAACTCACGGACTATGATGTCCTTAACCTTGGACCGAGATGTCCTTATACTAACATTGGACCGTAATGTCCTTAAACTAATCGACCGCAATGTCCCTAAACTAAACAATAGAGCCCAATTAGTCTTTTATTGGATCTAAACGATCCTGTTAAGTTGATCTTAGTCTAAAAATTAAACTAATGCATCCTTAACATACGTTTAGGATGATCTTAGTCCCAAATGAGACTAACGTATCCTTAAACCCAACCCCCAAACCCAAATCTAGGAAGATACGGATTTGGACTAATCCATGCCCTACGGGCGACAGCATAAATTAGTCTCCGTATACAATCCACGGGCAACCAAAAACAAAACAAACACCCACGACACGAAGTGACCATCTGGAGAAGGAGAAAGTGGTTACCGCGATGCGGTAGCGTAATTAACTGCAGGGGCTTGCGCCTGCAGGGAAGAGTGACCCTACAATCAAAAAACCCTCAAATAAGGGGGGATCTGACAAAGTCTGCTACATCGGCCGCATCCGTTCAAACTTTCGATACATGGTGCCATAAATCAACTTGGCATCTTCAGAGAGGTGGACGGATAGCACCAATTAGCATCTGCCCCCGATTTCAGGCAAGACGAACCTACGCGGTCGCGTCTCTGTAATCGGAGGGGAACAGGGACGTAGAATGTCTGCAGTTCCTGCACACTATAGGTATTAAGTGCATCGAGCTCTTTGTAATGCTCCCGCGGAACCATGGCGATTTGCAAACTCCGACCATCATTAGCGAGGGCTTGCATTGATGGACGAACAGAGAATACGGCATTAACTTCATCTTCCGAGTCGCCGTCGAAGATCAACATAGGGGTGGATGGTCCCGGCTTGTTGCATTGGGGCGGCCCTGAGTAAAATATTTCTTCTTCCTCCTCGGTGTCACTCCCGAAAACCGGAATAGTGGTGATAGCTTTGTTCTTGTCCTCCGGTTTGCGACATCTTTCTGTGTCTTTGAAATCAGGAAGGAAGTATTTGGCATCCTCATATTTGCGGACTTCGTTCACGAAGAATGGGTTTAGTTCTCCTGTCACAATGTACTCAAGACCATTCTTGAAATACTTCATACACCGATGTTGTGTAGAAGGGATGATGTTGTACTCGTGTAACCAAGGCCGGCCGAGCAAAGAGTTATAGTAGGTCTTAGCATCAATGACGTGGAATTTGATATCAGTGACGAACAGCCCAAAGCGTAACGTCAGTATCACAGACCCAAGCGTCTGTGATGATTGGGAGTCAAACCTGGAGATGGTAATTTTATCACGAGCGAGGTGCTGAACGCTCATGCAGATTTCCTTCAACATTCTCACATTGAGGAGGTTAACGGAGGACCCATTGTCAACCAGAATTTTTCCTATCTTGATATCATGACAGTATCTGGAGACATAAAGGGGACAGTTATGCTCGCACGTCCTGAAGAGGAGATCTTCATCGCCGAAGGTGATATCGGCTGTGTGCACTCTTCCAGCTCATCCTTCATCTTTTCTTCGGCGAGGAAAGCTTGGAACTGTTCAAGCTCTTGTAATGTCTTGCTCAAAGAATCTCTTGCTTCTTATGATAGCAGAAAGGCGTCGAGAATGCTGAGCTGTGAGGGTATCTTCCTCAGGTGTGCCAGAATATTGTAATCCACCTTGTTTTTCTTTGGCAGGTCTTTGGCTGCCAGCTCTTCGACGACTCGATCATCGAGGGTGATATCCTTAGGGACCTTTTTTCCCCTTATCTTTTCTATTCGACCTAATGTTTGCAGGTCCGAGATTCTTTTCAGGCAGCGTGTGATTGCGCAGTCGAATGTTCTCGCAGTCCTTCGGTTCTTCCTCTTTTCCCGAGGTGGGTTCTTTGAAGAGATGGCCAAGAGTCATTTCTTCGTCAGAATCGCTCCCAAAGGTGAGAACTTGTGATCCCTCATAGTCAACCATATGGCAGTTGCCGGCAGTTCTTTTGCGCTCCTCGATCGTATTTATTTGCTCCCGACGAGCTTTGCTTTTCATCCGCTTGAAATGTTGTCGGTGGGAAACATATCCCTGCCACCATCTCTTAAAAGTGTTGCACTCTTCGGTGGGGTGCGCGATCTTTTGATGATATAAGCAGTAGCTAGGATGTATTTCCGCTTTACCAAGAGTGTTTCCTTCGGAGGGTGGCAGCTTCATTCCCATCGATATGGCTTTGGCGAACCTCTTTCTTGTCTTGAACCTGCTTTTATTTGCGACGGATGTACTTTGATCTGGCGGGAGTGTTTCAACCCTTTCGTCCAGTCGCCGGCGTTTAGCTTTTTCAAATATGGCCATCTCACGCTCTCGAGCAGCTTTGCTTTTAAGAAGAGCTTCATCCAGGAATTCATCAATCATTTCATGTGATGGCCCTAGAAGTTCCGGCTCAGGATTTGCCCCCAGTTTCTTTGTGTAAGGAGCTTCTTCATCGTCTATCGACGAGTGAGAGATCACATGGCAACTTTCCACATAATCTTCAGATTCATCCAACGAGTCTTCTCTATTGTCATCATCTCCATCCTTAAAGGATGTGGCTGAGAAATTCTTAGAGTGTGACTGGAGTCCGCGCTTTTTGATTATATTCTTCCAACGCGTTAATCTGTTTTTGCAGGTCCGTGCGCTTGTCACCAGGCTTCACGGGCTTTTTGGTCTTCTTCTTCTAAGACTTTGACGGCTGGGTGTGAGCGCTTTGGCTATCACCACCAATCTTTGGAGTTGGGCGCGGCTTCAGCACTCCCTCGATAATCTCGGGTTCCAGCGGATTCTTCCACCTGATTGCCGAGCACGTTTGGAGATCTTTCATCATTCTTTTAGTCTTGGCTGAAAGAACGACTTCCCATGGAGCTTCTTCTACGAAAGAACATGATGCCCCCGGTGTGTCCGTCTTCTTGGGAGCGTGTGGCTGTGGTAGGTTCACCTTCCAATTCTCGGACAGGGCAAATTTGCCCTGTTGGTATTGATCTTCGATCCAGCCTTTAAAGATGAAGAAATCTTCAATTGAATGGCTTACCGTTTGATGGTAGGGGCAATAATCGGGACTATTAGCCTTACCGGGTTGCAACGGTCGTTTTGGATTCGGCAGATTGATGAGCCTGTTGCGCACCGCCAGCTCAAACAATCTCCTCGTTTTGTCCCGGGGAAATGAATAAGGGCACTTCATTTTCTCATTATAGTATCGCCGTCTCTCGTCTAGTCGATCCGTTAATTTTGGACCACTGGGCTGCTGTTGAGCATTGGCGACGAAGGTCGCTTTCCCTTTCCCTTTCCCTTTTTCATTCCATAGCTCCGGCTTCGAAGAGGAAGGCCTATGGCCCATCTGGTCCATTTGGGCCAGTTTGTCAATCAAGGCCTGGAACATGGTCGGCTTGAAGAACATCATGAATTGGGAAATGGTCGCTTGAGGGTCAAGAGTGCCCACGAACATGCCCACTGCCGGCGCTTCTTCGATGCGCTGGTCACATTTCGACCACAAATTCCGCCATCGTATTGCGTACTGCACCCACGTTTCACCTGGCTTCACCCTGGCATTGATCAATGTCGTTATTGGGGTGTGTTCACTAGCACTCACGAAACGCTGGGTGAATAGTAGCTCCATCTCCGCAAATGTCTTGATAGAGTCATTTGGAAGTTCAGAATACCACTCGAACGCCGTTTCCGACAAGCTACCAACAAACTGGCGGAGCAGAATTTTATCATCGCCTCCAGTGTTGCCATATAGAGCCCTGAACTGGGCGACATGCTGATGCGGATTTCCTATCCCTTTATATACATGGAATTTATAGATCGTATATCCCGGCGGGTACCTTATTTGGTCATACCAGCCTGGATATGGTCGCCCAGTTTGAACAATCTATCCAGCCGCTTCGTTCGCCTGGTGAGCTCGTATTTGCTGAGCAATGTAGTCGTCCAAGGCGGCCTTAGAGATTTTCTCTTCTTTCGCTGCTGAAAGAGCCGGAGGGGGTTCGATGTCTCCCCTCTGTCGTCTTCAATGATCATCGGGGGGTCTTCAGCTGTAAGTTCCGGCTGTAACATCATCCCAGCCTTGTCTTGGAATAAAATA
This sequence comes from Agapanthus africanus, assembly GCA_030015575.1. NCBI lineage: Eukaryota > Viridiplantae > Streptophyta > Magnoliopsida > Asparagales > Amaryllidaceae > Agapanthus > Agapanthus africanus. Next base: position 939,347,409 of record CM057338.1, on the reverse strand, counting down.
GCCATTCGTTTTATATTGGCTGCCTGCTCCGCAGCCTCTTTTTCTTTCCTCTCGAGCATTCTTCGTAGGAATTCAGTATCAGTTTCTTGTTCTCGACGCTACTCTGAGGTCTCTGGATTTTCTTTCGGCCCAGTGAGTGCGGCCATTGCAGTCAGCATCTCCTGAAGTTTCTGCTGCTGTTGTTCCTGAGCCTTCGTTATCGATCGGGTAAGCGGTCGATGACCCGTAGAAGGACGGCTTTCTTCTTTTCCGGAATCCATATAAACGGTATGTATTACTATGCCCCCGGACTTGGGGCGTTTAGATTCGACGTCCTTACAGTTTGCCGCATTCACGGGGGCTTTCTCTGGCCTCCTTCTCTTTTGAGCGGTTGACGTTGAGGTGGCCGTTGCGGCGGGCATCCATACGGATGACGTCTTCTGTGGTACTACGAGATGGCTCTTTTCTTACTGAGCTTTGAGCTTCTTTGGCCGGCGAGAGTAGTCCTGGTTGATCACCGATTCCTGGACCTATCGCCAGACTTTATAAATTTTGGAGGACAGCCGTTGAGGGGGCTGCTCCGGCTTCTTCTCTGTAGTAATCTCCATAAGTAGAGGAGCTCTCTTCAGCACGGCAGTCGGAGAGTTCTTGTGAACCCTCCTAAGCGGTTCAAAGTTGTTCCCAGTTGGAACAGCAGCATTGATTTCCACCATGGAAGCTGGCAGAGTTAGTCCAGAGGGGGAGCTGCCCCCAGCCTTCCTCACTCGGCGCCAGTAACGACGTCGAGCGTGTCGACCGTTGGGATTGTCTCGGCTATAGGGGTGACTTCCTCATGCCCCCTATGCTGGTCAGAAGTTGTCGTTGTCAGCCTATTGATGACTGATGTCCACTGAGTGGGGATGGCCAACCTGTCGAAGGCAGACTTCCGAGTAGGGGAAGCAACCTTGAAGACTTTGCCTGGAACAGGAGATGAAATAGTCAGTCTTGTGAAGACCGACCCTTTGGCAGGAGAAGCCGCCTTGACGACTTCGGGAGCAGGGATGGCTATCCTTTTTGGGATAACCCTTTCTGGTATCACGGGCTTCTTCATGGGCCCAACTGAGCTTTGGCCCAGTCTGTCAAAGACTGAGGCATTGGAGCTGGACGACCCGTTGAGAGAGGCCGCAGTAGTTGTAAGCCGATCAAAGACCGACTTCTTCTGAGCTTCTTGTGTTGGTATAGGAGCGCTGAAGCTCGTTGGCGGGAGCATGGTCCCGAAGAACAATCCAGTGGTGGCCTAAGTGACCTGTTCCACCGGCATAGCGAAGATGGAGGCCGCTTGGGGCCCGTAAGTCACTCCTCTGGATGGGACGGAGTGAGAGTTGCAGTTACAGTTAGTGCAAGTTGAAGCCAATGATTTTCTGTTTTCTGCACGGAGCAAGACACCAAATTTTAGTACCTATAGGCAACTATATCAAACCGCAATTCGTTCGTGAACACGACACACGAAGTGTGGAGTGGAAAGAGGAAAAGGTCCCACCGGGCGTGCCGGAATCTGTTCCCCTCCGATTACAGAGACGCGACCGCATAGGTTTGTCTTGCCTGAATTCGAGGGCAGATGTTAATTGGTGCTATCCGTCCACCTCTCCGAAGATGCCAAGTTGATTTATGGCACCATGTATCGAAAGTTTGTACGGATGCAGCCGATGTAGCAGACTTTGTCAGATTCCCCCTTATTTGAGGGGTTTTTAATTGTGGGGATGCTCTTCCCTGCAGGCGCAAGCCCCTGCAGTTAATTACGCTACCGCATCACGGAAACCACTTTCTCCTTCTCCAAATGATCACTTTGTGTCATGGGTGTTTGTTTTGTTTTTGGTTGCCCGTGGATTATAGACAGAGACTAATTTATGTTGTCGTCCGTAGGGCGTGGATTAGTCCAAATCCGTATCTTCTTAGATTTGGGTTTGGGGGTTGGGTTTAAGGATACGTTAGTCTCATTTGGGACTAAGATCAACTTAAACGTATGTTAAGGATGCTTTAGTCTAATTTTTAGACTAAGATCAACTTAACAGGATCGTTCAAATTCAACAAGAGAGCAATTGGGCTCTATTGTTTAGTTTAGGGACATTACGGTCGGTTAGTTTAAGGACATTACGGTCCAATGTTAGTTTAAGGACATCTCGGTCCAAGGTTAAGGACATCATAGTCCGTGAGTTTAAAGACCTCACAGTCAAGGTTAAGGACATCATAGTACGTGAGTTTAAAGACCCCACATTCAAGGTTAAGGATATCATAGTCCGTGAGTTTAAAGACCTCACAGTCAAGGTTAAGGACATCATAGTCCGTGAGTTTAAAGACCTCACAGTCAAGGTTAAGGATATGATAGTCCATGGACTTAAGGACCCCACAGTCCATGAAATGTATGGTTTCGGGACCCGTCATCTCTCTGAAAACGTTGAAGGATTACAACGGCAAATATCAGAGGAGTTCAGAGATGTACCCTTAAACCGATGTAGCTTGAGAGACCTGTAGTCCAATTGGGACTAAGATCTGTGATTTATGAGCATATGAACTCAATTAATCTGAATTGAGGACTTATGGCCAATTTGGGCTAAGTTCATTCAATTACAATGTTCAACATTTGTTTTTGAGTTGTTAGGTGTTTGTTTGAGCCCAATCCCCTTAAAAAATGCTAAGCATTGGTTTGATCTCTGACAATATTTTGTCTTTAGTTGAATACTGTGCATTTATTATAGCTCCAGGCTTATTCAAAGAACAGTTTATGTTCTGTTCAAGCGCACATAAAATCATGCGGCGCACTTGGCACTAACGTCAGTCGATGAGCGCAGTGCGCTATGGTTAAAGCGCTAATGCGCTTAGCGCTTTGCGCCAGATATGAAGCACTAATGGGCTTAGCGCTTTGCGCTAGATGTAGAGCGCTGATGCGCTGTAGTTTAAGTGTTGAGGCGTTTGGCGCTGGTGCCATGCAGCGTACACGTAAGGAGCACGTGGCGCGCTTAGCGCTGAGCGCTAGCCAATGAGCGCAGTATGCTGTGTTTGAAGTGCTATAGCACTGCAGCGCTTTGCGCTAGATGAAGAGCACTAAGACACTTTTAAATTAGGAACGCTAAGGCTCTTCTTGGATTAGGAGCGCTAAGACTCTTCTTAGGTTAACTTTGCGCTCTGAAAATATCTTTTCTTTGATATGAGTCTTTGTCTCAAGATTCTAAGAACAAAGTTCTTAATTTATAGGGGATATTTCAATCTCTTTTTGATGAAAGGCTTGCCTTTATGGATCTGTGATCCTAAGAGAATTGAATAATTCTCCCCCCTTATAATGAGATGTTCATAATCTCTTTTGTGAAAACAATTTGCCTTATAGATCTATGATCTGTGAAAGAAGTAAATACTTCTTTTTATATTGAGACGATTTCGTCCTTATATTCTTTTTTTTACCTTGAAAAGAATTGTCTTCTTTTGCCGAGAGCTTCTTCTTCTTCTTGAGATTTTCTCAAAGTTTAAGGCGGGTTCCTCTCTTTTTGAGACTTGAAGTCTCGAGGCCTTTATATAGGGAAAGATGGTTTGTTCAATCAGTTAAGGAGATCTTTTCTCCAATTGATTTGGGAAATTTCCCACCGTTGGATCTTTGATCCAAGGGCTTTTGGTTTATAGAAGATAATCTTCTTGTTTTTTACCAAGATTGGGAAATCTTTCCCCCCTTACAGAATTTGTTCTGTATTTTAGTGATTTTTAATCACCATTGGATCATTGATCCAATGGTGTTCCAAATTCAGGGCATAATCTTTTCTGTTTGGAAAGATTCAACAGAATTTCATTCTTGTTAATTGATAATTTAATCATATCCGTTGGATATTTGATCTAACGGTGAGGAACATTTAGTTCCAGCGCTAGCGCTTATGCGCTCTGCCCATGGTGCGCTACTTGGAGCGCAGCGCTCTTAGCGCTAGCACACACGTGCTTTGCACGTGGTGCGCTACTTGGAGCACAGCGCATCTAGCACTAGCGCCTATGCGCTTTGCACGGGGTGCGCTAGTTGTAGCGCAGCGCTTTTATAAAATCGCGGCTTTAATTCAAATTTTGAATTTTGAATAGAGTTTTGCTCTAATTGGGGAAACAGTCCCTCCCAGGCGAAAGGGTTAAAATGCGATCCTATTCTACCGATCCGAGGAAACCAAAGTGGAGAAAGAAATCTGGCATGGTGCGGATTCTATGCTTGACAGGTTCCACCCTATCCGTCTGCCCAGATATTACACAGGCGGATTAAAAATACTGTTGAGGCGCCAAGGCGTGCCCCTTAAGTAGACTGCTCGACAAGCTCAGTTCTACAACAGGATCTGGAGCGTCCCCGGAACTCAACGAAAGTTGTCCAACGGGAGAATGGAAACGATCGGGTTTGGATATGTTCAGTCCAAGGAAAGAGAGCGATTTCGCGGCTGCTACGTCATACATGACTTCGACGAAGAAGGAGATGCTCTGTGGGAAGATGCTAACCCTGAAGCAAAATGAGCTCCCACCGTGAAAATTCCAAGCCCTTCGTTTGAAGAACAAATAGACAAGCTTATAAGGGAAGCGGGTCAAAAGGTTCGACACGATCATAATCGCGAAATGGCCATCTACGAGAAAGTCAGAATACAGCATCTCCTTAAGCAGGCTACAGAAAGTGACGATGCCCTTCGTCGCCAACCCGTCATACAAAAGGCCCAACGCAGAGATAAAAATAAATCAAAGAGCGGGAAAGGAGTTCGACAGCGACAAAGCGGGACCAAGAAGCTACGCGATAGAGAATCGAGCAACCGGGATCCGTCCCTTATAAAGAAGATAGGTCGGGAATATTCTTTTTCCCAAGATAAGACAAAGAAGATATTCGATCTCGTCGTAAAGCATCAGATGATGACACTCCCGAAGTCCAAGCACCCCGAGCAAGCAAGCGAGGTCTCTCACCCGGATTATTGCTCTTATCACCGAGCAATAGAGCATCCTCTCGAAGACTGCTTCACCTTCAAGAACTGGGTTGAAGACCAATATCAACTCGGCAGGTTTGCTCTATCCAGCAGTTGGAGGGTAATCTCGCCGCAGAAGCAAGAACCGAAAGCCACGTATGCAGCGAGAATGGAATCAGATCAATATCATTCTTGGAAGCGATCTCGTACCTGTCACGTGATAACGCTGTCAGAAGAAGATCTCGAGAATATGGATGACCTCCCCTGGTGCTTCGAAAATGATGATGACGAGGGAATCTCAGAGTTTCCACCGGCGCCAAAAGAGCTGGAAGATGGAATACATACTACTGCAGATAACCTCAAGAAAATTGATTTGGGGACGGCAAGTAACCCGCGGCCGACATTCGTCAGTGAGTTGTTGTCTGAAGAAAGGGTGGCAACGCTAAAGGACGTGCTCATGCAACACAAAGATTGTTTCGCATGGAACTATTCCGAGATGCCAGGGCTAGATCCAGAGATTGCTGTACACAAATTGGCAATATCCCCGGATGTCAAGCCGATCAAACAAGCACCGAGAAGAATGCGGCTCGAGCTTAAGATGAGTATCAACGCCGAGGTCTAGAAGCTAATCGACTCCGGCTTCATCCAAGAAGTTCAGTATCCTGACTGGATCGCCAACATCGTCCCAGTGATGAAGAAAAATGGGATGGTGCGCATATGTGTGGACTTTCGGGATCTCAATAAAGCCTGCCCGAAGAACGACTTCCCAGTACCAGTCACTGAGCTAATGATAAATAATACATCCACTCACAAAGTTTTCTCCTTCATGGACGGCTCATCGGGATACAATCAGATAAAGATGCATCCCGAAGACCAGAAGCATACCGCTTTCCGGACTCCTTTGGGCATATTATGCTACAAGGCGATGCCCTTCGGTCTAAAGAACGCCGGTGCCACCTGTCAAAAGGCCATGACAATGATTTTCGATGACCTCATACATGAAATCGTCGAATGCTATATTGACGACCTCGCAATTAAAATCAATTCATATAAGGAACATTTAGAGTATCTGAAGATCGTGTTTCAGCGCCTTCGGAAATACAACTTGAAGATGAACCCTCTCAAATGCGCGTTCGGAGTTTCCTCAAACGAATTCCTGGGATTCATCGTCAGACATCGAGGCACCGAGATAGACCCGTCGAAGATCAAGGCGATCATGGAAATGCCACCGCCAAGGACTCTCAAGCAACTACGGTCTCTCTAAGGAAAGCTCGCATATATCCGGCGATTCATAGCCAACCTCTCCAGCAAATGCCGTCCTTACAGTCACCTGATGAATAAGGGAACCCCTTTCGTCTGGGATCGCAAATGCCAAAGCGCACTTGACGAAATCAAACAATACCTACATAATCCTCCGGTGCTAACCGCTCCGGTCAAGGGAAAGCCTCTTATTCTGTATACAACCGTCCTTAAAGGTTCCTTAGGCACGCTATGGGCACAAGAGAATGACCAAGGGAAAGAGAGAGCCCTTTACTACTTGAGTCAAGTTCTCTTGGGGGCAGAAAGCAATTACTCCCCCATAGAAAAACACTACCTAACGTTGATCTTCGCGATAACGAAACTCAGATACTACGCGTTGGCACATGAGGTCCATCTCTTATCAAAGGTGGATCCTCTCAAATAATTGATGTCAAAAGCCATATTAAAGGGACGTCTCGCTAAATGGGCCCTGCTCTTGATGGAGTTCTCGATAACTTATCGACCCCTCAAGGCAGTGAAAGGCCAGGCCATCGCCGACTTCCTCGTTGAGCATCCGATACTTGCCGAATCTCCCTTGAACTGCGAATTGCCAGACGAGCACGCGTTTGACACGATCGATGAGGAGAGGAGAGAGGAGAGAACTATACCCAGTGGGAACTCTATTTCGATGGGGCATCTTCTATGAAGAAGCGCAAATAAAGCACCCCTATAATCAAATCCGGGGTAGGCCTCATCTTCGTGACTCCACAAGGAGGGATAATGCGCTTTGCCTTTTCCTTGACAGAACCGAAAACAAACAACGAAGCCGAATACAAAGCTTTGATAGCAGGTCTTGAGATCGCCGTCGACATGGGAATTGAGGACCTCCTCATATACGGAGACTCCTAGCTGATCGTCAGTCAAGTAAACGGTGACTATCAAATGTGCAAGCCAGAGCTGGTAAAGTACGGTAAGAGAGTGCAGCAATTGCTGACTCAAATCCCTGCCTATGCCCTGGAGAGCATACCGCGTGCGGAAAATAGCAAGGTGGATGCATTAGCCAAGCTCGCTAAAGAACTGGCCGACGAAAACCTTGATGACTTGAGGATCGTTGTGCAAAGCCGTCGGGTTCTTGCACCGGCAGAAATATCTCCGGAGTCGTCTGAAGAGAAAGAAGCGACCAAAGAGACAGCCCTACAAATAAAAGACCAAGAAAAGGCTGAGGATTGGAGAGAAGTCTTTATAGACTACTTCAAATCCTGTCGAACACCTGAAGATGCATCCTCAAGGCATCAGATCATAAAACGAGCTCTATCCTTCGCCTTTGTTAATGATACTCTGTATAAGAGATCATTCGATTCTCTATGGCTAAGATGCCTGGGACCCGAAGAGGCAAAGAGAGTCATCCAAGAAATTCACAACGGACTCTGCGGTTCTCACCAAGCCGGCCCAAAGATGAAGCTGAAGATCAAAAGGATGGGCTATTATTGGCCCACGATGATCCAGGACTACCTCAAATACGCGAAGCAGTGCCACTCGTGCCAGGTTCACGGGGATTTTATCTATCAGCATCCGAATCCACTACATCCAACGGTGGCTAGCTGGCCATTCGAAATGTAGGGAACTGACATAATCAGCCCCATCGAACCGGCATCATCCAGAGGACATCAGTTCATTTTGGCAACAACTGATTACTTCTCTAAGTGGGCAGAAGTAGTACCGCTGAGGGAGGTGAAGACGGAGAATATTCTCCATTTCTTCAAGACACACGCCATTTATCGGTTTGGCACTCCGCGACGGATTATCTCTGATAACGGGCCAGCCTATAAAAGCCACAAAATCAGCCACTTCGCACAACAGCATAACATAAACTGGAGATACTCTTCAGTCTATAATCCCCGAGCTAACGGTCTAGCTGAAGCTTTCAACAAGACCTTGACGAAGATCGTGAAAATGACGGTGTCTCGAAATAAGAAGGACTGGCACGAGAGACTGCATGAAACTCTTTGGTCGTATCGAACTACATTCAAAACAGCTACAAACACAACGTCGTATGCATTGGTATTCGGCACAGAAGCGGTACTCCCCCTCGAGATAGAGTTACCCTCTCTACGAGTGGCGGTTCATTACGAGCTAACAGATGAATAGAATGCTCACCTTCGGCTTGAGGAGCTTGATTCCCTTGATGAAAACCGGCTCGTGTCGCAACAGAGTCTGGAGGCTTATAAAGCAAAGATGACGCGCTCATATGAAAGGTTGACTAGGCCAAGAACATTCCGTCAAGGCAAACTCGTGCTACTGGTTAAAAGACCTATGATCCCCAATCGCGCCAAGCAGGGGAAATTCGAGCCGAACTATGAAGGCCCGTATATCATAGACAAAGTCTACCATGGTGGAGCCTATCTACTCATGGACATGCATGGTGAAAGACCTTTCAGGCCAATAAACGGTCGCTTCCTGAAAAAATACTACGCCTGACGAGTCACGGCCTAGGTCAACGATAGATGACGATACCTATATCCGCTCGCTATCTTCCTAAGCCTAAACTCTATAAGTAGTAGCCGGCTTTCAGACCGAAATGTCTTTAAACTAATAATGGACCACTACATCCTAAAACTGGCGTCTGACCGGAACGTCCTTAAACTAACGACGGACCACTATGTCCTAAAACTGGCTGTTGACCGAGACGTCAATAAACTATTACGGACCGCAGCATCCTAAGGCTGACACAAAAAAAAACGATATGTCCATAAGCAAAATGGGCACGGATGAAAACCCGAAAGGGCTCCGTGAATAAAAACAACAGGGCTACCGGCGAGTTTGTGAAAACCCGAAAGGGCACAATCTCGTTAAAAGACACTTGCAAGGTCCTCTCGACCTTGTGAGGAGAAACCACCTACGTGAGATCCTTACAACTCACAAGGGAACAACACACTTAGGGATCCCCACGATTCCTAAGGAGAAATTACACTTGCGAGATCCTCACGACTCGTAAGGAGAACCCTCCTATGAGACCCTCACGGCTCATAGGATTCAAAAACCTTAAGCTACAGAGATCTGAACCTGTTCTTAAGCAGCCATCACAACCTCCAATGCTGCCCTACAAGGGTCTCGACCCTTGTATACAATCCACGAGCACGAATAAACATTTCCCTAACAAAGTCACATCCGTGACTAGGGATATGTTTGCACAGTGAACAGCCTTTATAAGTTCTCTCGACTTATAAGGAGAAAGCCCTCTTGTAAGATCCTTACGACTTACTAGAAGCCATACACTTAGGAGTCCTCACGATTCCTAAGGAGAAAACGCACCTACATGATTCTCACGACTCGCAGAGAGAAATACCTTTATGAGACCCTTACGGCTCATGAAGTCAAAAGCCTCAGTCGACAGGATCCTAACCCTGTTCACTAAGCCACCTTTGTTCGACATCGACAGAGGCAAATGATGATTCGCTCCTGGAAATATCCCAGTTGTAGCAGTGCTGATGCCGAAATCGGTGTCTAATTCTAAGCTTGCAGCAAAAAGCCAGCGAGCCACACATGCTTACGAAATAGCCAAAATGATGGGGCAACTTGCAACAAAATCAGCAAGTAAAAGTATATGCATACAAAAATAGCCGAAAAGATTGGGCAACTCGCAATAAAAAGCAGCGAGTAAAAATAAAACAAATAGCCGAAATGATTGGACACCGCGAAAAATAGCCGAAATGATTGGGCAATTGCGACCTTCGCGATATAAAAGATGAAAAGATAGAGCAACGCGGAAAGAAATAAAAAATATAAATTAAAAAAAATTGAAAAGAATGAAACTTTTTCCCTACAGGTGATATCACATCAATCACTGTATACAATCCGGGGGCGCAAACAAAGAAGGAATCACACCTTCCCTCCCCAGGCTCCATCAGAAGAAGAAGCCAAATCTCAATGGTTCACAGACAGCCTGGAGATCATCTCAATATCCGTCTCATTTCAACAGACACGACATCAAAAAATCGGAGCTGCGGCAAAATTCCCAGTTCCATGACTCGACGATGTACAAACAATCGAGATTCAACAATTCCTGGTCACGTAGAACACGGCCTATGTCAATTCTGACCTCGTGGGAAATGTCCAGAGCAGATCCTGGTCCTCGCAGAACACGGCCTACGTCAATCCTGACCCCATGGGAAGCATCCAGAGCAAATTCCTAGTCACGCGGAACACGGCCTATGTCAATCTTGACCCCGTAGGAAACGTCAAGAGCGGAGCTTGTTCCTCACAAAATACGGCTATGTCAATCAGACCCCGTGGGAAGCATCCAGAGCAAATTCCTGGTCATGTCGAACACGGCCTATGTCAATCCTGACCCCGTGGGAAACGTCCAGAGCGGATCCTGGTCCTCGCAGAACACGACTATGTCAATCAGACCCCGTAGGAAGCATCCAGAGCAAATTCCTGGTCATGTGGAACACGGCCTATGTCAATCCTGACCCCGTGGAAAACGTCCAGAGAGGATCCTGGTCCTCGCAGAACATGGCTATGTCAATCCGACCCCGTGGGAAGCATCCAGAGCAAATTCCTAGTCACGTAGAACACGGCCTATGTCAATCCTGACCCCGTGGGAAACATCCAGAGCGGATCCTGGTCCTCGCAGAATATGGTCTATGTCAATCCTGACCCCGTGGGAAGCATCTAGAGCAAATTCCTGGTCACTGTTGGGGTAAAAATTTACACCCCGGTTGACCAAGTCAAAATCAAAGTCAACCCCAAGCCAGGTGGGCCCAAGCCCAGATCAAGCGGGCTCATGCCCAAGTCGAGCCCGCAGCCAGCCTCCCCATGCCAACAACAAAATCATGTAATAAATAATTTTTATGTAATTGTTTATGCATGAATGTAAAAAAAATGGGCATAAAGCCAATATTTTGTAAGCCCATGGCTTATGTGCAAAAATGAAATGGCACATGAGCCATGGGATGGCTAAAATGCCATTTTTGTAAAGCCCAAGGGGCTATATGTAAATATGTAAGCCTATAAAAGGCAACATGATGATGAATAAACCATACACTTTTCATTCTCACAAAAAACCCTAGGGTTTGTATCTCTTTCCCTTTTCTGAAGGTTCTAAACCTTCTCAATTCTTTTGAATTAAATCAAGAGTTTTACTCTTTCTTTTCCAAAACTAAGTAGTTTTCCACCACAAAACCCACAAAGGGGAACTCAGATCTCCCATCAGATCTCAAAAAGGAGTGATTTTTAAAATCTCCTACTTCTTGATCTTCAAGATCCGGCCAAACAACAGAAGGAAGAAAAAGAACCCCCTTCATCAGCTTCAAAACATTATAGGAGTTTAACTCCATACATATATACATAATAAATATTTCTTTTCTGAAGCATAGCTTCTGTTTCTTAGGCTAAAAGCCTCCTTTTCTCGCCGGCGTTCAAGCGCAGAGCGCCCGCGTGCCGACACGTGGCGTGCTTGCGCTCAAGCGCTCAAGCGCTCGAGCGCAAAGTGCCCACGTGCTGACACGTGGCGCGCTTGCGCTCCAGCGCAAGCGCTCGAGCGCAAAGCGCCCACGTGCTGACAAGTGGCGCGCTTGCGCTAAAGCGCAAGCGCTCGAGCGCAAGTCTCCCCCGTGCCGACACGTGGCGCGCTTGTGCTCCAGCGCAAGCGCTCGAACGCAAGTCGCCCCGTGCCGACACGTGGCGCGCTTGCGCTCAAGCGCAAGCGATAGAGCGCAAGTCGCCCCGGTGCCGACACGTGGCGCGCTTGTGCTCAAGCGCAAGCGCTAGAGCGCAAGTCGCCCCGGTGCCGACACGTGGCGCGCTTGCGCTCATGCGCAAGCGCTCGAGCGCAAGTCTCCCCCGTGCCGACACGTGGCGCGCTTGCGCTCCAGCGCAAGCGCTTGAGCGCAGAGCGCCCCCGTGCCGATACGTGGCACGCTTGCGCTCAAGTGCCCAGCGCTCAAGCGCAGAGCGCCCACGTGCCGACACGTGGCAATCTAGCGCCAGAGCGCACAGCACCTAGGCGCACAGCGCCCAAGGTGCTGCCCCACGCATCCTTTGGATGTCTTTTCCCTTTTATATATATATATATATATATATATATATATATATATATATATATATATATATATATATATATATGTATACATATTTACACACACACATACTCCACGACGCTGTCCCTGTTAGAAAAAAATTTCTAACGGGGCGCTGCCCCGCACCCCGCAAGGGGGCTGCTAGCCCCCTTGACCCCCAGCCCGCTATCCGGATAGCGGGACCCCCATAAAAACTCTGCGTGGTTCCCGACATATCCAAAACCCCCTTTCAAAACACACCGCACGTACACCGCACATTGAGTTCGCATGACCAGTTTAACCCGTCAATCGGAGGTTCCCTCGCTCCAAAGGCGAGGGGTAATTAACGGCAGCTTAGTCCGCGGCTGCCGGAGATTCGAATCCCCACAATCATTAAACCCCGACTTACCCTAGGCAGGGAGAATCTGTAGTACGCCTGACAAGCGCGCGCGTATTCCCATCTCAATGGGGTGACGAAAAACACCCTACAGATTCTGGCACGCCCGGTGGGACCAATCTCTCCTCCCATATTTCGGGTTAAGCATTCATGCGAGCTCAATCAATGTACATACCTGTATTTATACTAAAATAATGCTCTTTCATGCAGATTTTCAAGCAATCACCTTTCAACGATGTCTTCGATAATGAACTCAGCTCCCGTCTCCTACACGATGAAGATAGACTCCAGGACGGTCCTTCCGGTCAGTCTCGGGCAACAATTGGAGGAGCCGCTGCTACCATTTGGCTCTATTATGTTCATACCAGTTGGCGCCATCCCAGCTCCTCAAGCCCCGGCGACAGACAAACCGGTCTCGAAAGGCAAGAGGCCAAATGTGGTGGTCTCGAAGGCACCCCAACTCAAACGAAAATCGGTGTTTGAACGACTCTCTCTGGCCCCAGCTGGGGGCAAGGCCATCAACACCAACAAAGCAACAAGGCATCTCGAGCAAGCTCCTGCGATGTCCCTGACAACTGCTCGATCGAGTGTCTTCTCTAAGCTCCCCGTCGACCGACTCACAGTGGCTTCCCAGGAAACAGATGCCCGCCGAGCCCTTAAAATTGAGAAGCTAAGGCAGAAAAGGCTCAGATATAGAGCCAACAAAAGGGCTAAGGCTCCTGCTAGGCTGAACCTCATGAGGTTCGAAGAACAGGGTTACCCCGCCGAAGATGAGGAAATGTCTGGGTATGTGGTCCACACAGTCTATATGGTGGGCACGCGCAGCAAGAGCAAAGTTGGGGCTACCACATCTCAAATCCAATCTGGCTTGAATGTGGTTGCCGCTTCCCAAGAACAGCCGCCTCCGCTAGGTGATGAAAACCCTCTTGATGAGGATGATAGGCAGAAAGACCCTTCGGCCCATGAGGAGTCAAGCTCGGAAAGCGAAGATGAGCCAACTTTCCAGCCTAAGAATGCGGAGCAGCAACTTCTCCAAGAGCTCCGAAAACAGCTCAAAAGCAAAGACAAGGAGATGGCCAAGCTCTACTCAAAGATCGACGACTTGACAAATGTCGTCTTACGGCTTACGGCCCAACTTGCCTCTCAGCCGCCCAATCAAGCACAGGGCTCTGCTCATGAACCGGGAAACGTTGTCCCGAGACAGCCGGTGCCTATTCCCTCAAATCCAAAGGTGGGCGGACCGCATGAAAGTCAATCGCGTCCTATCTCAGGGAATGTCTTGGCTACTGATGACAGTATCCTACTAACTCAAGATCAAATCATGGATTTGGTTGCCAACAAAGTCAAAACATTGGTGGCCGAAACCGAAGCGCAAAAAGATATCAGCAGTAGTGGGAGACCTTATCCTGCTCGGTATGATCTGGTAGAATTTCCTAGCGGCTATGTCATCCCCAAATTCGGAAGATTCGATGGGACGGGAAATGCGAATCAACACATCGCCCACTTCAAAGCCTCATGCGGGAATACTGGGGGCAATGATGCGCTTCTCCTCCGCCAGTTCGTTAATAGCTTGACCGACGTTGCTTTCGACTGGTACGCAAGCATACCGGATGGCTCCGTTACTACTTTCGTCCAAATGGAATCTTTGTTTCGACAAAGATTCATGAGCGTCACCGATAAGATCACCATTGCCGAGCTCGTAAGGACCAAGCCCAAGAATAATGAAAGCAGCACGGCGCAATCTCTCCGTCAAATGCGAACCGCCGATAGAGCAGGACCAATCTGTCAGTCTCCTCGTCAGAAATCTCAACAATTGGATGGCCCCGTTTCTATGCACCGCGGGTCTCAAAACATTCCAAGACCTGACCGGGAAAGTTCAAATGCTGGAGCGCTCAAAGCAGGAGTCCTCCTCTGACTCCCAAAATAACAATAGGTCCTGGAGAAACCGAAATGACGAAAACCGCAAAGGCGGAGGTTCTGACGATACTGAATCTTTTAACAGTTCGACTAACCGAAATAAGAAAGGGATGAGAGGGCCTAATGCCAACCAGCCTCGGAAGCCAGTGTTCGGAGTGGGAGGAGAATCTCCACTAAAAGAGAAGCTGGATAAGGTCTAATCCTTCAGAAGGGACAAAATCCGTAAAATATTCAAAGACGCCCTGAAGAACGGTCTACAACAGCCAGAGTCAAAAAGACCGCAGGAAGCGAATATGACCGACGACCCCAAATACTGCCCCTATCACAGAATGATAGGTCATGCTATTGAGGACTGCTTCGTCTTCAAAGATTGGGTTGAAAAGCAATATAAGGCAGGAGAGATAGAACTGTCCAAAGGCGTGTTAGTAAACAGTCAAGATGCGACCGCCAATTTCATACAAACGGAGACCGAAGTTCTTCGTGAAACTGATTCTCTCAGACATCTGCCTTTCTCTGAAAACAATCGACCACCACGTCATTAAACAGGGAACAATCGACCTCTAAGTCATTAAACTGGGAATGTAAAAATATACATACATATATATATATATATATATATATATATATATATATATAAAATGTGTAAATAAAAGAAAAATAGAGAAAAGCCGAAATGATTGGGCAACTCGCAATAAAAATTAGCGAGTAAAAATAAAAATGAAATAAAGCCGAAATGATGGGGCAACCGCGAATAAAAGCCGAAATGATAGGGCAATCGCAATCTTCGCGATAAAAAAGCTGAAAGGATAGAGCAATCGCGGTAAAATAAAAAAAAACACAAACAAAAATTCAAATTTCCAAAATTCTTCCGGCCCTACGGTTAGTCCCCAAATTGACTACTGTATACAATCCACGGGCTCAAATAATTCTCGTCAAACCTATGCCCCTGGATAGACCTCTAAGTCTTTAAACTGGAAACAGACGACCTCTACGTCGTTAAACTGAAGACAGATGACCTCTACGTCTTTAAACTGGAAACAGATGACCTCTACGTCTTTAAACTGGAAACAGATGACCTCTACGTCTTTAAACTGGAAGCAGATGACCTCTAAGTCGTTAAACTGGAAACAATAGACCCTAAGTCTTTAAACTGGAAACAGATGACCTCCAAGTCGTTAAACTGGAAACAGATGACCACCAAGTCGTTAAACTGGAAACATTAGACCTCTAAGTCTCTAAACTGGAAACAGATGACCACCAAGTCTCTAAACTGGAAACAGATGACCTCTAAGTCTTTAAACTAGAAACAGATGACCTCTACATCTTTAAACTGGAAGCAGATGACCACCAAGTCTTTAAACTGGAAACAGATGACCTCTAAGTCTTTAAACTGGAAACAGATGACCACCAAGTCTTTAAACTGGAAACAGATAACCTCTAAGTCTTTAAACTGGAAACAGCAGACCACCAAGTCTTTAAACTGGAAACAGATGACCTCTACGTCTTTAAACTGGAAACAGATGACCACCAAGTCGTTAAACTGGAAACAGATGACCACCAAGTCGTTAAACTGGAAACAGATGACCGCTAAGTCATTAAACTGGGCACCACAGACCCCTAAGTCTTTAAACTGGAAACAGATGACCGCTAAGTCGTTAAACTGGAAACAGTCGACCTCTAAGTCATTAAACTGGGAACGAGGGAAATCCACTCATGTGTCCTCACGATACATGAGGAGAACAAACCTTTGTGGGATCCTTACGACTCACAAAGGAAAAACACACTTAGGAGTTCTCACGACTCCTAAGAAGAAAATACACCTGCGGGATCCTTACGACTCGCAGGGAGAAAATGCTTTTATGGGACCCTCACGGCCCATAAAATTGGAAAGCCTTAGGCGATAAGGATCTGAACCTGTCTCCTAAGCCATCGCTCTCCAATACCCCCGCGGCGAATGATGAGTCGCTCCTGGTACCATATTCCAGTGTAGCGATGCAGACGCCAACCAAATTCCAAATCCCATACCCCAACGGCAAATGATGAGTCGCTCCTGGTACCACATTCCAGTGCAGCGATGCAGACGCCAACAAAGTCCTAAAATTTTTCCGGCCCTACGGTCTGGATCATACATCCTGCAAAACCGTATACAATCCACGGGCGTAAAACGATCCCGATCTCAAAAAAAAACGGTATGTCCACAAGCAAAATGGGCACGGATGAAAACCCGAAAGGGTTCCGTGAGTAAAAACAGCAGGACTGCCGGCGAGTTTGTGAAAACCCGAAAGGGGGAAAACTCGTAAAAGAAAAAAGAAGAAGAATGAAATGAAATGCACTCGCAAAGTCCTCTCGACTTTGTGAGGAGAAAATTCCCGCGTGAGATCCTTACGACTCACAAAGGAGCAACACACTTGGGAGTCCCCACGACTCCTAAGGAGAAAATACACTTACGGGATCCTTACGACCCGTAGGGAGAAAATGCTTTGTGAGACCCTTACGGCTCACAAAATTGAAAAGTCTTAGGTGATAAGGACCTAAAACCTGTCTCCTAAGCCATCGTTTCCTAATAAGCAAACGCAAATGATGAGTTGCTCCTGGTATTATTCCAGTGCAGCAATGCAGATGCCAAACAATCCCAAATCCTCCCAGGGCAAATGATGAGTTGCTCCTGGCATTATTCCTGTGCAGCAATGCAGATGCCAAAACAAAACCAATTCCCAAATCCACCCGGGACACATGATGAGTTGCTCCTGCCATTATTCCAGTGCAGCAATGCAGATGCCGACAGAAAATCAATTCCCAAATCCTTTCAAGACAGATGATGATTCGCTCCTGGTACCATATTCCAGTGTAGTGATGCTGATGTCAACCCAAATCAAATCAAACCAACCTGTATGGCGGAATCATGCTCCGTCCCAGAATTTACCCCGTGTCGAAATCATGCTTCGCTTCAGGATATCTACCTTCCCTATCGGAATTATGCTCCGCCTCGGAATCAAGTCAACCACCGACACTCCGCGCCGGGGAAAAGTTGATCAGCGACACTCCGTGCCGGGGAAAAGTCAACCCGACAATCCGTGCCGGGGAAAAGTCGATCAGCGACACTCCGTGCCGGGAAAAATTCAACCACCGACACTCCGCGCCGGGGATAAGTCGATCAGCGACACTCCGTGCCAGGGAAAAGTCAACCCGACACTCCTCGCAGGGGAAAAGTCGATCAGCGACACTCCGTGCGGGGGAAAATTCAACCACCGACACTCCGTGCCGGGGAAAAGTCGATCAGCGACACTCCGTGCCGGGGAAAAGTCAACCAGCGACACTCCGCGCCGGGGAAAAGTCCATCAGCGACACTCCGTGCCGGGGAAAAGTCAACCCGACACTCCGCGCCGGGGAAAAGTCCGTCAGCGACACTCTGTGCCGGGGAAAAGTCAACCCGACACTCCGCGCCGGGGAAAATTCGATCAGCAACACTCCGTGCCGGGGAAAAGTCAACCACCGACACTTCGCGCCGGGGAAAAGTCGATCAGCGACACTCCGTGCCGGGGAAAAGTCAACCCGACACTCCGCTCCGGGGAAAAGTCCATCAGCGACACTCTGTGCCGGGGAAAAGTCAACCACCGACACTCCGAGCCGGGGAAAAGTCGATCAGCGACACTCCGCGCCGGGAAAAAGTCGATCAGCGACACTCCGTGCCGGGGACACGTCAACCAGCGACACTCTGCATCGGGGAAACGTCCAACACAGACACTCTGCATCAGGGAAACGTCAACCAGCCGATACTCCGCCTCGGGGAAACGTCAAGCAGACACTCCGTGCCGGGGGCACATCGACAGCAGACACTCCGCCTCGGGGAAACGTCGACCAGCGACACTCCGTGCCGTGGACATGTCTACCAAATCGCTACGCGTCAAGCGTCGACCGTCCACGTCGTAAAAAGGGCAGTGCATCCCAAAAAGTGGGAACCAAAGAAAGTCGCCTCCACGTGAAAGAAGATCCATCAATTTCGTGCACACGACCCACATGTGCGGTGTGCATTTATTGATGGGAGGCAATTTGTTGGGGTAAAAATTTACACCCCGGTTGACCAAGTCAAAATCAAAGTCAACCCCAAGCCAGGTGGGCCCAAGCCCAGATCAAGCGGGCTCATGCCCAAGTCGAGCCCGCAGCCAGCCTCCCCATGCCAACAATAAAATCATGTAATAAATAATTTTTATGTAATTGTTTATGCATGAATGTAAACAAAATGGGCATAAAGCCAATATTTTGTAAGCCCATGGCTTATGTGCAAAAATAAAATGGCACATGAGCCATGGGATGGCTAAAATGCCATTTTTGTAAAGCCCAAGGGTCTATATGTAAATATGTACGCCTATAAAAGGCAACATGATGATGAATAAACCATACACTTTTCATTCTCACAAAAAAACCTAGGGTTTGTATCTGTTTCCCTTTTCTGAAGGTTCTAAAACTTCTCAATTCTTTTGAATTAAATCAAGAGTTTTACTCTTTCTTTTCCAAAACTAAGTAGTTTTCCACTACAAAACCCACAAAGGGGAACTCAGATCTCCCATCAGATCTCAAAAAGGAGTGATTTTTAAAATCTCTTACTTCTTGATCTTCAAGATCCGGCCAAACAACAGAAGGAAGAAGAAGAACCCCCTTCATCAGCTTCAAAACATTATAGGAGTTTAACTTTATACATATATACATAATAAATATTTCTTTTCAGAAGTATAGCTTCTGTTTCTTAGGCTAAAATCCTCCTTTTCTCACCGGCGCTCAAGCGCAGAGCGCCCGCGTGCCGACACGTGGCGTGCTTGCGCTCGTACGCTCAAGCGCTCGAGCGCAAAGCACCCACGTGCCGACACGTGGCGCGCTTGCGCTCGAGCGCAAAGCGCCCACGTGCCGACACGTGGCGCGCTTGCGCTCCAGCGCAAGCGCTCGAGCGCAAGTCTCCCCCGTGCCGACACGTGGCGCGCTTGCGCTCCAGCGCAAGCCGCCCGTTCCGACACGTGGCGCGCCTGAGCTCAAGCGCAAGCGCTAGAGCGCAAATCTTCCCGGTGCCGACACGTGGCGCGCCTGCGCTCAAGCGCAAGTGCTAGACCGCAAGTCTCCCCGGTGCCGACACGTGGCGCGCCTGCACTCATGCGCAAGCGCTCGAGCGCAAGTCTCCCCCGTGCCGACACGTGGCGTGCTTGCGCTCCAGCGCAAGCGCTCAAGCGCAAGTCGCCCCCGTGCCGACACATGGCGCGCTTGCGCTCAAGTGCCCAGCGCTCAAGCGCAGAGCGCCCACGTCCCGACACGTGGCAATCTAGCGCCTGAGCGCACAGCACCTAGGTGCACAGCGCCCAAGGTGCTGCCCCACGTATCCTTTGGATGTCTTTTCCCTTATATATATATATATATATATATATATATATATATATATATATATATGTATATCTATACATATGTATACATATTTACACACACACATACTCCACGACGCTGTCCCTGTTAGAAAAAAATTTTCTAACGGGGCGCTGCCCCGCACCCCGCAAGGGGACTGCTAGCCCCCTTGACCCCCAGCCCTCTATCCAGATAGCGGGACCCCCGTAAAAACTCTGCGTGGCTCCCGACATATCCAAAACCCCCTTTCAAAACACACCGCACGTACACCGCACATTGAGTTCGCATGACCAGTTTAACCCGTCAATCGGAGGTTCCTCCGCTCCAAAGGCGAGGGGTAATTAACGGCAGCTTAGTCCGCGGCTGCCGGAGATTCGGATCCCTACAATCATTAAACCCCGGCCTATCCTAGGCAGGGGGAATCTGTAGTACGCCTGACAAGCGCGCGCGTATTCCCATCTCAATGGGGTGACGAAAAACACCCTACAGTCACGTGGAACACGTCCTATGTCAATCCTGACCCCGTGAGAAACGTCCAGAGTGGAGCCTAGTCCTCGCAGAACATGGCTATGTCAACCGACCCTATGGGAAGCATCCAGAACAAATTTCTGGTCATGTGGAACACGGCCTATGTCAATCCTGACCCCGTGGGAAACGTCCAGAGCGGATTCTGCTCCTCACAGAACAAGGCTATATCAAACCGACCCCGTGGGAAGCATCCAGAGAAAATTCCTGGTCACGTGGAACACGGCCTATGTCAATCCTGACCCCGTGGGAAACGTCCAGAGCGGAGAATGGTCCTCGCAGAATACGGCTATATCAATCAGACCCCGTGGGAAGCATCCAGAGCAAATTCCTGATCACGTGGAACACGGCCTATGTCAATCCTGACCCCGTGGGAAACGTCCAGAGCGGAGCCTAGTCCTCGCAGAACACGGCTATATCAAACCGACCCTGTGGGAAGCATCTGAGCAACCCTTGACCCCATGAAATGCGGATAAAATCTACCCCTGACACCATATGGCTAATGTCAATCTTGACCCCGTATGGCTTATGTCAACCTTTGTCGTAGAGCAGGGCTCCGACACTTCCTCGACGTTGAGCAAAGCTTCGACCTGGACCTTATGTCAACCCCTGTCGTCGAGCAATGCTCCGACACCTCCTCGTCGTTAAGCAAAGCTTCGACTTGGACACATAGCATCCCCCTGTCATCGAACAATGCTTCGACATTTCCTTGTCGTTAGGCAAAGCCTCGACTTGGATACATGATAACTCATAACTCCCCTTGTTGTTGAGCAATGCTCCGACACTCCCTGTCGTCAAGTAAAGCTCCGACACAAAAAAATATCAACTCATGACCCTCTCAACCAGAGCAATGCTTCGTCTAAAAAAAATATACATATATATATACATTAATTCATAACTTCTCCATCATAGAGCAATGCTCCGTTTCGGGGATAAATTAAATCGCAAATATCTTAACTTGAAAAAGAAGGGCACGTCTTGCAAAGAGATTTAAATAAACTATCAACGAAATGCATATCTTAAAATGAACACATTACCATAAAAAAAATATACGTCTTTTTATTCATGAATCAAAATGAATACAAAGTACAATTTATGAAAGAATTAAGAATATATTTTCAGTTAAGAACACACATAAGAAAGGAAAAAAAAATTTAAAAAAAATACATCTTTCAAGCTGGCAGATGATTCAAAAGGTTCATCAGTTCATCCTTCCTTTCTTGGGACTCTGCTTCAAAATTGACTATGGCTGCGAGACGGACCTCCGCTTCCGACTGTTGGGTCTGATGCGAGGCAAGCCGGCCTTCAAGCTCCTGCTCAGTAGCTTTATGAGCATCAACCATCGTACTGGTAAAGATAACAGCTTTATCAACAACCACCACGTTCTTGATTACGGCTTGAAGCTCCTGCCAAAGTTCATATGCGTGGGTGGTCTTAGCTGTAAGTTCGGCTTGAAGCTCCCAGAGCGCGGTTTGAAGCCAGCTTCCTCTCTGAGAACTTTCGGCGGAGCCTCTTTTCATAGGAAAGCGTATTAGCGGCGTACCGCTTAATCAGCCCCTGCAAGCTCGTCTTCGCAGCCACCACCTCCGAAGGAAGGCACACGCATTAAAAACTATACAAGCAAGCCTCCACTAGACGACATAATTCGACCCAGACTTGCACCAATGCTTCACTGTGATAAGTGGCAAGAAAGGGGAGAGAACTGTTGGTTTCAGCAGCAAATTCTTTGGCCGTAAGCGAGCTACCAACATGAAGGTCTTCGATCAATGCTAACAAAGAGTGAAGGCTTAACTTGGCCATATGTTTGGATGCACGCAGCGCATAAAGGCCAGACGGCATGAGAATGCGAGTCTCCAACGGGGTAAAAGTAGGCAGAGCTGTTAAAAATTGATAAATGATCAGCGAAGGTTGCAAACATAGGACAGATGCAAAGGCGTCGAAACTTTACTTACCCACGTTTATACAAGAAGAGTCTGGAAGATCCCCAGGCCCATCGAGGACCTCAACCTCATCAACAGCTTCCAGAACTACAGAAGACATGAACATTGTTATATGAAGAAGTAACAATACCGGGAAAGGAGCGAACAATGCTAACCTTGTCCGGAAGATAGAATGATACACTGAGGGGATATCTCCTGTGGAGCAGCCAGTTCAAGCTGACGCTGGAAAGATTTCCTGGGAGACAGGCCAGCAATGGACGCCGCCAAGCCTCATAGCTCTGAAAAAGACAAGGAAGGTTCAGATAATCGAATTATCGTTTAAAACAAAGTATGGGATAATACCTTCGATACTCCTCCCGCTTTGAACAGAAGGGATAGCAGCCTCAGCAGCCTCCTCCGTACCATCGGGCACATCACCGGAAACGTTTGCTGGTTGAGGTACAGCAGCCACTTTAGGAGCGGTAATCTCAGCCACTTGTTCCACCGCCTCCAGGCCGTCACCGGAAAGGTCCATTAAATCTACGACGGGTAAAGGCACCTCTTCAGGGCCAACGGGCGCGGAAGGAACGGAGGCCGTCAGTGGAAGCTCTATAGCAGGAATGGCAACCGTGGCAATCCCCTCCACACCTACGAGTGTCTCATCGGGGATATTTGCAGAATCCATAGTCAGGGCGCGACTTGGACTCAGATCCTCTGCCATCAGCGAAGTCCCTGCAAAGTTTGCACGAGGATAAAGATATGTATATATATATATATAAGCAGTGCAAAATACTACAAAATGATATATAAGTGTACCAATGCGCAAAGGAGCTTCTAGTATGGCTTGTTCAAGCCGATGCTCCTTCCTCAGGAGGTATGCTCGCTGAGATTCGAGGGTAGACTTGTGGCCACCGGTCCACAACGAAAGTGCATCTTTAGCGTCGGCTGAGACAGCCTGCTTATGGGCTCTCTCGCCCCCTTCTTCCAAAGGACCTATGAATATCCGCCGTATCGATGGAGGATCTTCATAAAAGATGGCGGTAGGATAAGGCCTCTTCGGGATCCTTACATTGTCGGATTCATCCTGTGAGCGTCTTATAGTCTCAGCCAATTGTGCCGCTTCCTCGGCAGATGAACCAGGAAAAAGAAGATTGTCTTCCGGCGGACTAGTAACGGTCTTGTTCCCACGCTTTGGCTCAGAGCTAGTGACTGTAGAAGATCGCTTCCTTCCCCTTGCCGCCCGCTTTTTGAGCTGCATCTCGGTTTTGACAGGGAGGGAAGACTTCCTCAGGACCTCCTCCAAGGGGATATTATCATCAGAGCTAGGTTTTACCTCCGGAACCGTTACGGTATCCGTCATCGGTCGTTCAAGTGAAGCCTCTGTTGGCAATGAGGAGCGAAACCTTTCTTCCTCTCTGAAGGTTTTAAGCGAAGCAGCAATGGCTTCTTCTGTGGAGGCACCTGTTAAAACAGCAGGCGTCAGTCAAAGCACTATATAAAAAAGTGAAATGAACAGCGGAGAGATAAGGGTGAAGTATAACTGACTGCGCAAGGGCGGCCGGTTCTTTTTCGAAGATGGCTGACTGTTTGGAAGCTTCAATGGCAGCCTCCAAATCGGTATCATCGAGCGTCCCGAATAAACCCTCATTGGTCCCATATTCGCTCAAGCCTTCGGTAGACGGAGCAAGGGGCGTCGAGCCTAATATGGTGTCCAAAGAAAGTACTTGTTTCTTTTTCTTCTGAGGACGAGTGCCAGTGGCCGATAACACGAGTTTGCGTTTGGTAGGAGCCTTTGGACGACGAGTCCCAATTTCTTTTCCTACGTCCGACTCGGGGGACGCAGCGGCCACCTCTTTTTCAGGCGCGCTGGATGGGGGCAACCCGTGCGTAGGGCTTAGCATGTGTGAGGGCTCAACTGCAGTGACCTCTCTCAAGGGAGGATGAACAATGTTCCGTCGCTTCAGAGGAACATTTCGATCACCAGCCAGCACTGCGCCCTTGCGATCAAGCAGCAATCGTTTTTCCTCTTTAATGACGGCACCCATCAAATGTTGGTACCACGCCACATACACATTCAGGGCTTGCGGAACACAATTCGGTTCGCTGATGAAGAAGTTAGACCTTGGGTTTAGGCGCATAAAATGATGTAGTGCGCTCCGAGTACCCTCTTCAGTGGCAGCCGGTTCTGCCAAGAAAGCCTCGAGTGCGACGCCCTGATTGTAGCCTAACTGCTGAGCAAAGCGATGCGGGTTATACCTCATAAATAAAGACGAGTCATTCATCTTAAATACGAGAAAGCCCAGCCGGATAGAGTACATATGAAGAATCTTCCGAGCTTTCAAGATGGAGGCCCCATCTTTAAATATATCCTGCAATGGCAGCACCGTCTTCCCCGATTCCTGGCCGACGGTAAAAACTTTATCAGTAAAGGACATGCCAGCTCCAACCGTGCGTGGGCAAAGAAGCAAGCCTCTAGCTTCCCGTTGCGTTGGAGTGACAATAGAAGCGCCGACCAATTGAGGGATCATGCACCTGTCATAAAAACCCGGCCTCTTGTGGATGCCAAAGACGCCTAGCGCATGTAACTCGAGCCATGATGTGAAATAATGCATCGGGAAAATTACCGACCCCCGGGCTCAGTGGTATCCGCTGCCAAGCTGAGGCCGTGATACACATGGGCTAACCCAGTGATCCCTACAGCCACTTGTATCCCAGCAACCATCCGATGCGCAGGATAAATGACGGACGGCCTCATACGGCGAGAGTGCATGGAAAGCGCAAACCAACTCAGCCATAACCCAAGAAACCCTAAAAAGAACGTTTCTTCGTCAATCCCAGGAGCCGCCAGCTCTGCAAAAGGGATGACCGGGGTATCGAGTAGAAAGAAGCTCTTCTGATCCACCTCCGCCGCCGGCAGGTTGCCCAAACCTAAGCCGAAAGGGTCGTCAAGACTAGCGAATTTATCGACTTCTTCCTTCAATACTTCTGGGCGAAGAAAATCAGCGATAAAAGCCGTAAAATTAACTCCACGACTTTCGGATGCAAGAGAGAGGTTCTCATAGATATTCAACACATTTATCAAACTCGGAAATTAGTGTTGAATAGCGTTCTCAGGAGTAATATCCATTACCACTGATTTGGTGGCGAAAATATACGCATCCGAGGGAAGCAATTCCTCATAATGTTCTCCCCTAACGAGTAAACCCGAGACCTCTCCAAATTCCTCCAAAGAAATGGAGACTTCTCGATTTAATAGGAGGAAGGTGTGGGTCGGAATGTTCCACTGCTCCAGAAATGCCCTGACCCACCATGTAGGAGGTGTGGAATATTGAAACAAAGAAGCGTAAACGGCGGGATATAATCCAAGCTTCAACAACTGTGATTTCTTCACCGATAAAATATACCGAGCCCACTGCAAGTATCCGGCCGGATGACGGGGAGTCAGTCCGATGTTGTAGGGCTGTCCCCAGGGGCGCGATTCGCCCTAACATATGCGCCGTCCTAGAGTGTCCAAGGCCACCGGCGGCTGCACGGGTATTGCGGCATAGAAAGCCGAAGGAGACCCTCTGAAGTTCAGTTGACCTCCTCCACAGCGTAATTTATCGGAGGTGCATCTGCATAAACGATCGCCGAAAAAGGCTCTGAGGGTGTCGCACAGGAAAAGCTCCATCGGCCCATGATAATTTGATCGTACCATTTACCCCATAGATGAAGACTCTTGTGCTCCGGGTCATGGTCTTTGATCAGCGCAAAAACCTCTCGGTCTACGGGTGCTTCAGGGAATCCGCCTTCTGAGCGAATGAACGGGAAGGAAGTGTCGAAAGACATAGTACCTGCGCAGAAAAGAACGAATTTTCATCCACCAATGCTATAAATTAAATTCTATCACTAGGTACTATAAATCCTACCGCACTGCAATGCGGTCAAAAGGGACCAAAGGGGACCCACAAAATCTAGATGACAATTCATCATTAATAAAACAGCCCCATCATTTGATGAGAATGTCAATTAAATGAGAAAATCCTCAAGAGATTCTCATTAAATGAGAAATCCCTCGGGCAGATGAGTAAAACTCCCATTGAGAGCAGCGCTCTTCACTAGACTGACGTCTATCAAAGTCTAATGATGAAGGAATAAAATTTCTCAAGAAAATCCTAAGAGCCTTGCTTTGAGAAGATGATGGAATAATCCATCAAAAATAAAATTTCAATTTGATTTTCAAGATCCATGAACAAACTCTTAAGAGTTCTTCTATATGATCTGATAGGTGCAAAGCACCATTAATGGATTAAGAAATCATAAGCAAGATCCTTTTAGATTTGTGTTTCCAAGAGATGAAAGCTCTGTTAATAAAACCCTAAAAAAGATTTTCTTTAGATCAAAAATCTATGAAGAGTAAGGCTCTGTTAATGGGTGAAACCCTAAAAGATGTTTCAGAAAGATTTAATCTTTTACCTAAAAAATCTGACAGAGTTTGGACCTTAAGAAAAATTTTAAGAGGAAGAGCTGTGCTCTGAAGAAGAAAATAAATTTTCAAGAAGGATTGAAGATGAACAGAAGTCATCTCAAGGACCAAGGGTCCTATTTATAGGCACTAAGCGTCGTTTCAATTCCTCGGTTGATCCAAGAGTGGAGATGCTGCCACCGCTGCACCCACGTGTGGGCACCGTGAGCGCAACGGTGGAGGGGCATTTGTTTCCCCAATTAGAGCAAAGGTCTGTTCAGAATTCAAAATTTGAATTAAAGCTGCGCTTTTATAAAAGCGTTGCGCTACAACTAGCGCACCCCGTGCAAAGCGCATAGGCACTTGCACTAGATGTGCTGCGCTCTAAGTAGCGCACCATGGGTAGAGCGAATAAGCGCTAGCGCTGGAACTAAATGTTCCTCACCGTTGGATCAAATATCCAACGGATATGATTAAATCATCAATTAACAAGAATGAAATTCTGTTGAATCTTTCCAAACAAAAAAGATTGTGTCCTGAATTTGGAACACCGTTGGATCAATGATCCAATGGTGATTAAAAATCACTAAAATACAGAACAAATTCTGTAAGGGGGGAAAGATTTCCAAAAACAAGAAGATGATCTTCTGTAAACCAGAAGCCCTTGGATCAAAAAGATCCAACGGTAGGAAATTCCCCAAATCAATTGGAGAAAAGATCTCCTTAACTGATTGAACAAACTATCTTGCCCTATATAAAGGCCCCGAGACTTCAAGTCTCAAAAAAAGAGGAACCCCCTATAAACTTTGAGAAAAATCTTAAGAAGAAGAAGAAGTTCTTGGCAAAAGAAGACAATTCTTTTCAAGATAAAAAAAATAATAGAAAGACGAAATTGTCTCAATATAAACAGAAGTATTTACTTCTTTCACAGATCATGGATCTATAAGACAAATTGTCTTTCACAAAAGAGATTTTGAACATCTCATTATAATGGGGGGAGAATTATTCAATTCTCTTAGGATCACAGATCCATAAAGGCAAAGCCTTTCATCAAAAAGAGATTGAAATATCTCCTATAAACTAAGAACTTTGTTCTTATAATCTTGAGACAAAGTCTCTTATCAAAGAAAAGATAATTTTCAGAGCTCAAAGTTAACCTAAGAAGAGTCTTAGCGCTCCTAATCTAAGAAGAGCCTCAGCGCTCCTAATTTAAAAGTGCCTTAGTGCTCTTCATCTAGCGCAAAGCGCTGCAGTGCCATAGCGCTTCAAACACAGCGCACTGCGCTCATTGGCTAGCGCTCAACACTAAGCGCGCCACGTACTCCTCACGTGTGCGCTGCATGGCACCAGCGCTAAACGCCTTAACGCTTCAACTATAGCGCATCAGCGCTCTACATCTAGCGCAAAGCGCTAAGCGCATCAGCGCTAAGCGCATCAGCGCTTCATATCTTGCGCAAAGCGCTAAGCGCATTAGCACTTTAACCATAGCGGACTGCGCTCATCGACTGGCACTAGTGCCAAGTGCGCCACATGCTTTTATGTGCGTTTGAACAGAACATAAACTGTTCTTTGAATAAGCCTGGAGCTATGATAAATGCATAGCATTCAACTAAAGATAAAACATTGTCAGAGATCAAACCAATGCTTAGCCTTTTTAAAGGGATTGGGCTCAAATAAACATCTAACAACTCAAAAACAAATGTTGAACATTGTAATTGAATGGACTTAACCCAAATTGGCCATAAGTGCTCAATTCAGATTAATTGAGCTCATATGCTCATAAATCACAGATCATAGTCCCAATTGGACTACAGGTCTCTCAACCCACATCGGTTTAAGGGTACATCTCTGAACTCCTCTGATATTTGTCGTTTTAATCCTTCAACATCTTTAGAGAGGTGACGGGTCCCGACAACCATACATTTCATTAACTGTGGGGTCCTTAAGCCCATGGACTATGATGTCCTTAACCTTGACTGTGAGGTCTTTAAACTCACGGACTATGATGTTCTTAACCTTGACTATGAGGTCTTTAAACTCACGGACTATGATGTCCTTAACCTTGACTGTGAGGTGTTTAAACTCACGGACTATGATGTCCTTAACCTTGACTGTGAGGTCTTTAAACTCACGGACTATGGCGTCCTTAACCTGGACTATGACGTCCTTAACCTTGACTGTGAGGTCTTTAAACTCACGGACTATGACGTCCTTAACCTTGATTGTGGGGTATTTAAACTCACGGACTATGACGTCCTTAACCTTGACTGTGAAGTCTTTAAACTCACGGACTATGACGTCCTTAACCTTGACTGTGAGGTCTTTAAACTCACGGACTATGATGTCCTTAACCTGGACCGAGATGTCCTTAAACTAACAATAGACCGTAATGTTCCTAAACTAATCGACCGCTATGTCTCTAAACTAAACAATAGAGCTCAAATGCTCTTTTGTTGGATCTAAACGATCCCGTTAAGTTGATCTTAGTCTAAAATTAAACTAACGTATTCTTAACGAACTGTTAAGTTGATCTTAGTATAAAATTAGACTAACGTATCCTTAACGAACGTTTAAATTGATCTTAGTCTCAAATGAGGCTAACGTATCCTTAAACCCAACTCCCAAACCCAAATCTAAGAATATATGGATTTGGACTAATCCACGCCCTACGGACGACAACATAAATTAGTCTCCGTATACAATCCACGGGCAACCAAAAAACAAAACAAACACACACGACACGAAGTGACCATCTATAGAAGTAGAAAGTGGTTACCGCGATGCGGTAGCGTAATTAACTGCAGGGGCTTGCGCCTGCAGGGAAGAGCGTCCCCACAATCAAAAACCCCTCAAATGAGGGGGAATCTGACGAAGTCTGCTACATCGGCCGCATCAGTTTACACCTTCGATACATGGTGTCATAAATCAACTTGGCATTTTCGGAGAAGTGGACGGATAGCACCTATTAGCAACTACCCCGAAATTCAGGCGAGACGGACCTGTGCGGTCGCGTCTCCGTGTTTCGGCGGGGAACAGCCATCACCGCCTCCAGCTCCCGCTTGGAGCTCTCTTCCAGAGAGGCGAGCTGGCCCGCAGCCTTCATCGCCGGGGCTATCACCTCGGCCTCCCTGCATAGGGCGAGGGGCAACGTGCTGGAGAACCTAAAAGATAGGAAAGAGATCAGAAAAATGAAGGAAGCACCGAATCTCACAAAAAAAAAACCAAACACTTACCTGCACGGACTCCTGGGCGATGGACGCCATCTAGGCCCTGAAGGTCCCCCCGGGGACCCTACCCCCCGCCGATTTCTCTATCTCATGAAGCAGGCTATCCACGACGGATAACCCCGAGGGCACCGCGAACTGGAGACCTCCTTCCTCCACCATGATCGGCGAGGGCGGGCCCCGGGAAGACCTCCAGGAACCCCTCTTAAGCGGCTCCGATGGAGAGCCGATCTCTTCTTCCGAGGCCGAGTCTTCCAGAATCCGAGCCCGCTTCCGGCCCGACGCTCCACTAGGCCCCGGGGCGGGATCCGCCCCGGAACACTCACGGGACGCGACCACCGGAGGAGAAGGAGCCGGGGCGGGCTTCGAGCGGGAAGGGCCGACGCCTCCGGCCTTCATGACCCTCCTCGGCTGGCGCATGAAGGCTTTGAGCTCGTCCATATCCATGGGTCCTGCACAAAACCAAATGCAAAGAAGTCAGCGACACAAGCAATATACAAGCCAAAAAGCAAGCCCAACTTACCGATGAACTCAACGGGGCTGAGCCCGGCCCAATTCAGAACCCTCTCAGACAGCAGCACGTCAAACCAGGGGATGGGCTCCCACGACGCCACTCTCACTGCGGCGGGGTCATAGGATTGGTTCCCCGGCAAGCATTTTCCCTCGACCACTTGGTAGGCATGGGCCAGTCCTCACCCTCGGGAGGGGAAACGAAGAAGAACTTCTTCTTCCAGTCGTGAATGGAAGAAGGCAGAGCCACAACCCCTGTCCCGATGGCGTCCCCCCTGTTGCTTTCTAAAGGAGAGGTAGACCTACCTCGGGTCGCCTACTTGATCCCCAGGATGATTTTTGAAAACGAGGGAAGAATCAAGGAAGGAGAGGCTGAAAGGAACCGCCTGTAACTTCAGGCGGATCAGGAACCCGAGGAGGATCCTCCATGAGTTCGGCACTAACTGGCTATGGGCTAACCCGAAGAAGTTCAGTGCTTCAACGACCTCGGGAGAGAAGGGCAGGCGCATTCCACCCCAAAAAGATTCCAACTACAGGACGATCTCCCTATCCCGTACGTGGTCCTCCCTCTATCCCTCCTTGGCCAGACAAAGCGTATAACGTGAGGGGATGTGGAAGCGAGCCCGAGCATTGGCGAGCTCGTCCTCATGCCTCACATAACACGAGGCGCTGGGGGCAGCATCTACCGTCTCCTCCCTGGGGGCTGCCCCCGCCGCACGATCCCGAGAAGACTCAGGCTCAACTAAAGAGACCCTAGAACCTACTCCTACCACATCTACAGATTCCCTGAAAGAAGACATCTAACCTGAAGAATATGGATCCTCGGGAAACGAAAGCAGAAGAAAGAAGAAGAATGCCGAGCAGCCAAGACTTAGAAGAAATGAAGTATGAAAGAGTAGGGGCCCTGGAGTGGGCCCCAACTCTACTTATCGCCGCAAACGACCTCATCCGACGGCGCCCTTCATCTCCCGCCAAAACGTCTCATCGCGTCCAACGGCTCCGATTGCTCCACTTGTCGTTCCCACACTGGACCGCACCCCATCAAACGCCGCAGGTCTGCACATCTCGCGTCGGCCAACCGACACTCAACACGTGGACCGTCGCTTCAGTGGCAGGATGCACGAACCGGCGCACCTTCCATAAATGCAGAGATCTCGCTCTGAGTCGCTGGCGGAAAAGACAGCTGACAGCCCGGGGACGCGTCCTGACGAAACCTTAGGAGGGAGCTCACCCCGGGCGGCCCGGCAATCCACTCCTAACCCGACCCGCTTGCTGGTCGGGACAAGAGTGGGGGGCTAATGATGATGCTCAGTATTGGCAATCTCCAAGATCAGGACACGTGGCAGATGACGTGCCCCAGAGCTCAGAAGAAAGGGCCGCAGGGGCCGACTAGGCCACCCCTGTACCCGACATGCAAGCACAAGCTGGCTCACCTCAGAGCCCCCTGAAAATTGGCCTCCTCGGCATCTCAACTCGCCCCGAGCTGCCACAGGACCAAGATTCCTCGGCCCTCTCGCTCGTCCCCGAGCTTCCCAGCCGAGGCCATCTTCCTCGGTCCTCTGACCGACCAACTCCACCACTCACAGGCGTAACCGCCGCTCCGTAAATCTCGCCATGTGCAGATTTTCCGCCAGCAACATCCCACGTTTCACGCCATCACGATCCCCATTAATGGGCGATCCGCTCTTTACGCAGGCGTGACGTCGGGAGCGTAACTGCCGGCGAGATCTCATGCCTGCTGCTGCGTGCTACCGCCACTATATAAACCCCCATCACAGAGAGATCAAGTAAGCCATTTTTTATTCCACTTAGCCGTTACTCTGCTCGGATCTAGTGCTAACTTGATCGACAGAGGGTCCTTGGTAGTACCAAACCATTCCGGGACATCTTTGCAGGCACTCGGCGCCAAACTCCTCAAATCACCAATCTCCTCAAAACCCATTGAGACCCACGCGCAATAGGAGATCACCTCCAAAATCAACCAGGAGATCAACGGAAGACAACATATGAAGGAGACCCGAAAAGGACCTCCATCAGAACGAGTACGATATGTTTTTGATGAAATGCTTCACTCTTGTTATTTAAATTGGCTAAATTTTATATAAATAGCTTAAACTTTCAGCATGTTTCTGATGAAATTAATACTTCCCTTTTTGTTAAGCTAATAAATACCTCTAAACTTCCAAATAAATCTGTATTTAATATGTGCCCTATAGGAATAGAACCCAGATTGCAATGATATGAATTATTTTTAATTTAAATAAATCCATATTTAATACATACTCTATAGAAAACGAACCCGGGTTGCTTTGATACCAAGTGAAGCGTCACTTTCACTGCACCACAACTTCCGACGCTATGATGATGGTTGAAGGCTCTTTGGGATGAAACTAGGCTTTTGCACAATGGAAATTTTTCTCCAAATAAATCTGTATTTAACACCCGTCCGATGGGAATCGAAGCTGGGTTGCTTTGATTCTACATGAAATTTCTTTTCCGCGGCACCAAACTCCGAAGTTATATATGAGAGTTGGGGGTAATTATTTCATATTCTAATAAAGGGAGGCTTTTCACTCGAGGAATAAGAGCCTTTGATTCTATTGGGCCTTTGTTAATCTGCCATTCTTGGGTCTTTATGTAGTGACCATGTTTCCCTACTTCATACATCATAAGAAAATGGGTAAATTATAAAAAAGCCCCCGGCCCGGTCGGGAGTTGTTTGAAAACCCTTGTAATTTTTGAAATTATTGGGAAGTGGCCACTGTTTAAAATCTTTGTGAAAAACCCGCTGAATTTCATTTTAGCCTTGTATTACTGATTGGATATTACAAGCAACTGCAACTGCTTAGATATTGCAAGCATCTGCAACTGCTTAGATATTACTGACAACTTCTTAGATATTACAGAAAATTGGTATACATCGGTTTTGAGTTCGCCTAGGTTTTTTTTAACATGAGCAAAAAACCCAAGGGTTTTTACATAAGTTTGAAGAGGGCTAGGGGCTTTTTGTCAATTTACCCTAAGAAATTTTGGCAGGCCACATGTTTATTGATCTTCAAATATCATGAAGATTGTTTGGTTCACAAAAATGAAGTTGTAACAAGTAATGCAGGTTTTGCATCATTTTTGAAAGTTTGATTTGATATAAAACTGCTAAAAATGCTATAAATAACATGTCTCTACTATCTATCTATCTATCATTATCATTATACTAATATAAAGCTATATGACAACTGAAATTTGGTGATCCCCAAAATGCACCCTTTAGATTTGTTTGCAAAAATTATGGTATTTTTGTAAATTCTGATGTTTTGTGGGGTATTTTAGGTGGTTCAAGACAAAATTTTGTCAACTTCTTATTATTTACAATTTTGCCATCATCTCAATTTCTCACTATTTACAAATGTGTCATTAATTCAAAAAATTTCAATAATTATAAGTATGCGATCAATTCAAAATCCCAATAGGTTTTCCCTAAAATACCATGAACTTTCAATGATTTATACATAAATACCATTAGATTTTCATTAAAATATGATCAACTATCGCTATTTTAAAATAAATACCATAAATTTTGTCCATAAAAAATACCATAAATATCTAACGTTTTCCAAATAAATACCATGGGTTTTATCCGTTGCAAATAAATATCATTAATTATAAGCGTTTTTCAGATAAATATTATGGACTTTTTCCGTTACAAATAAATAACGTTAACTTTTGTCGTTATTCAGATAAATACCCTGGACTTGCTCTGTTTATAAATAAGTGGCATAAACTTTCAATGTTTTATAAGTTAATAACACTAGATATTCATTAAAATACGATGAACTTTCCTTTTTCAAATAAATATCATGAACTTTGTTCGTTACAAAAAAAATATTATAAACTTTCAATATTTTTCAGATAAATATCATGGACTTTGTCTGTTATAAAAATTATCAATAAATTTCAACGTTTCTTAGATAAATAACATGGCTTTATCTGTTACAAATAAATAATATTAAATTTCAACGCTTTAAAATAAATTTCAACGTTTTTCGAATAAATACCATAGATTTTGTTTTTCACAAATAAATAACATTCACAGATTATTTCAAAACCCGCCGCATCGCGTGAGGTTTACTGCTAGTACACTAATATAAAGTGGTATCAAAAGTGGAAATTTAGATATTTCCACTTTTGCCTTTTGATTTTGGCCATTCTCTTTTGCTTCACATTTGGACTATATTGGTATTTTGGAGAATATGGTTTGGAGTTGTGGGCAAGCATGTAAATTTATTTATGGGCAACACTTTTGGATTCTCATTTTGCCCTTCATATCAAGTATTGTGGAGATTTGATGGTGCGGACAAACATGTAATTTAGCTATAGGCAAAGATTTGATATTATAAATGTAGTTATATAAATTTAGCTATGTTAATAAATATCATAATTATGGATTTTAAATTTTTTGCAAATAAATACCACTTTTTTCTCATCGTATGGATCGAAAGCTATAAAAATATAAAAAGTAAATAAAATAAAAGAACCTACGATTTTATCTATTTTTACTTCCAATTTTTTTTCATATTTAGTTTCTATGATATTTATCAAAAAAAATACTAAAATCAATATTTGGTGAAATTTAATCTGATTTTCTAAAAATCCTGCACATGGTGAGGGTTTACATCCGGGGCCTAAGGGTTTTTTTGAGTAATCATATAAAACATTGCCAACTTCTCATTATTTACAATTTTACCATCATCTCAACTTCTCACTATTTATAAATGTGTCATTACTTCAAAAAATTTCAATAATTACAAGTATGGTATCAATTCAAAATCCTAATAGGTTTTTCCCAAAATTCCATGACCTTTCTAATGTTTTATAGATACATACCGTTAGATTTGTATTAAAATATGATGAACTTTCGCTATTTTCAAATAAATATCATGAATTTTGTCCATAAAAAATACCATAAATACCCAACGTTTTCCGGATAAATACTATGGGTTTTGTCCGTTACAAATAAATATCGTTTAATTTTCAATGTTTTTCGGATAAAAATCATGAACTTTTTCCGTTACAAAAAAATAACGTTAACTTTTGCTTTTTCTAGATAAATGTTATGGACTTATTCTGTTTACAAATAAGTAACATAAATTTTCAGTGTTTTATGAGTTAATAGTACTAGATATTCATTAAAATACGATAAACTTTCCCTTTTTCAAATAAATATCATGAATTTTGTTCGTTACAAAAAAATACCATAAACTTTAATATTTTTCAGATAAATATCATGGACTTTGTCTGTTACAAAAATATCAATAAATTTCAACGTTTCTTAGATAAAAACAATGGCTTTGTCCGTTACAAATAAATAACATTAAATTTCAATGTTTTCGGATAAATACTATGGATTTTGTTTTTTTACAAATAAATACCATGGATGTCAACACCCCACCCCCAATACAAAGAATATTGTTCCGCTCTGGCCGAAACCGCATGGTTTTGTCCTTCGGGACGAACCGGACCCAACTAGGGGCCAACATCCCAGGTGGTCACCCATCCCAGAACTTCCCTGGCTTGAGCACGCTTAACTAAAGAGTTCTCAAGCTCCTGTAGTGCTGGTTCCCTTAAAATACGTCTTTGTATTGAAGAGTGGTATCATTCCATTTATAGTACAGATCTGCCCATTTTCGGAATGTATTCCGAAGATTTCCCATTGTTCTACAGTGGGTCCTACGGACTCAAGAGGTGGCTCCCGTCCACTTAAACATGACACTTGGCGTGGCACTTTGTTCCGTGAGTAAGAACTGGGCCCCGACAATGGATTTCCATCGCTTTTCGGATAAATGTCATTTTCACATATTATACCAAAACCTGCCGCATCATGCTGAGTTTACCACTAGTATATCGTATAGAAAGATGAATACCAAAGTGAAGATTTCAAGCTTTCCTAATTGACCCCTTCACTTTGGCTATTCTCCTCTTACTTCAAATTAAGACTATATTGGTATTTTAGAGAATATTGTTTAATGGTGTAGACAAACATGTAAATTTAGCCATAGGCAAAACTTTTGAATGCCTATTTTGCCCTTCTAGTATTATGATGTAGGTAAATATGTAAATATAGCTATTTACAAAAAATGATATAATAAATGTAGCTACGTAAATTTAGCTATGGGCATAGCTTAATAAATACCATAATTGCGGGTTTTAAAATTTTTGCAAATAAATACCATATCTTTTATCATCAAATGAATTGGAAGCTACAAAAATATAAAAAGTAAAATAAAAATTAAAGAACCTACAATTTTGTCTATTTTTTCGTTCAAGAAACTTTTTGGTATTTAGTTTATATGATATTTATCTAAAAAATACTAAGAATCGGATTTTTTTAACAAAATCATCATTTTCGTAAGTTAAAAAGAAAACACAATTTAAGATTTTTTTGGCAATTCCTTTTTATGAAATCCATGAAGATGAATGTAATTATGAATTTTTTTTTGGTGATTTTTTCGATTATAATTATGATTTTCTTTGGTAATTTCTTATTGTGATAAATACCATATACTTCATCTGCTACAAATAAATACCACAAACTTTTGACTTTTTTCACATAAACGCCATGAAATTTGTCTGCTACAAATAAATATCATGACTTTCGAAGTTTTCAAATAAATACCATGAATTTTGTTATTACAAATAAATGAAATTTCAATATTTTCTTGATTATCATAAACTTTGTTTTATTGGAGATAAATATCATCTAACCTTATGGATGGTCCGTAAATCCCACACATAGCCTGGGGTTTTACCCTAGTTAAAATAAAATAGCAAATATTACAGCCGAGGTCCAAAATGATAAAATGCACGGAATATGAAAATACTATATTTTTCGAGAGTTGGTGTTGAAGTCTTGTTAGATGCTAGAAGGAAGATACAAGCC
This sequence comes from Agapanthus africanus, assembly GCA_030015575.1. NCBI lineage: Eukaryota > Viridiplantae > Streptophyta > Magnoliopsida > Asparagales > Amaryllidaceae > Agapanthus > Agapanthus africanus. The sequence goes on along the minus strand of CM057338.1, from coordinate 939,309,937 downwards.
GACCAAAATTGCAAAAAAGGTTGAAGAAAATGTGTATTACTTTTTAAAAGATGGCAAATATTGTAATAAATGTACCAAATATGAAAATGTTACATTTTATATTAAAAAAAATTGATGTGTAAGTCTCATTAGATTCTAGAAGGTAGAGATACATTAAGGGTTGAGATCTAAATCATGCGAAATTTTATGGTGGTAACAGCATAACTAGTCAGCTGATGACCACTTAGATTGTAACCAATAAAAATTAGCCAGATGACTTAATTAATAAAATCCGGCAAAAACTTTTTAATACACATATGCTACTCTTTTTCAGGATTACTAATTTATCCTTATCTTCTTTATTTTCTTTTCATCCTAACAAGCTTTAATTGTCATGACAAGATAGCCTCTCGTCATCATCACCATCTCCATCACCAGCAACTTCTCTTTCATCTTTCTATTATGAGTTCAACCTCCTCTCCCAACATCCCCATCATCTCATTCTCTCTATCATTCTCATTGTCATCTTCAGAACCAATTAAATTGAAGAGCAACTTTGGAAAAAATTCTCAATGATTTATCAAAAGGTTTAAATGCACAATTTCTATCCATAATATCAATATGAATTTTTTTGGTTTGATTTATGGTATGGGAAAATTTTAGTGGTTTTGTTTCAAGATTATGTCCATGGTGTAAATTCTTTACTTGAATCTCTCCAATTCCCTAAATATTGAGTCTTTATTTATTCGATTAAATTTCGATGGGAAAATTTTTAATTTAAATTTATTGCGATGATCATGAATTCATAGATGACCTAATTTCAAATTTAAACATTGAAGAACTATTTTGCACTCCAGCTTTTTGTTTGTCTATAGTGGTTTCAACTTTGAAAATAAAGAAAGCATAACATATAAAAATTTAGTATTAAACCCAGTTTTAAAATTCAAATTTTGAAGAAAAGGATTCAAAATAGGTTACTGCCATGGATTTGTTGAAGAGGAAAGGTTGAAGAGAGGGAAGAAAATGTTGGAAATTAAGCTAAAAATAAATTAATTAAATCAAAGTCTTCTAGAAATTATTATTTCCAATGTGTGCATGTTATTAAATGTCTAGAGAATGACAAGAGTCAAATACATGAATACGCCTTGAGAATGATAAGAGTCAAATGCATGTACCCATTTAAAAAAGTAAGTTCAATAACCATCTACATGGCTATATAAACACATATATGGGTGGGTTGTTGATGTAGCAAAAAAAAATTCAAATCTATGCATTGTGTTGTGCCCAATCTCCTCTATGTTATATTAGACTCCACGTGCATTTTTTTCTCCACAACACTAAATTCTCAAACACTCGCATTTCCAACAAATTGGTATCAAAGCTCAAGGAAGATGGTCGTCCCCATGGGTTTCATCCTTCCGACACCAAAGCTCGAGAAGGACTACACGACATGGTCGATCCACATGAAGGCGGTGCTTACCGCATACGGCGTTTGGAGTGTCGTCAAAGATGGCTATTCGCGACCACATGGAGCGACCTTAACGGCGAATGAAAGGACGATTTTTAGGGAGAATGAAAGAAAGAATAGCTACGCTCGAGCCAACATTCTTTTCGGCATCGATGATTCCACCAAACGAAAGGCCATCACCGTTGTGACTTCTAAAAAGATGTGGGAGAAAATCCAAAACATCCTCAAAGGAACCGAGAAGGTGAAGAAGGTGCGTTTACAAACTCTTCGAGGAAAGTTTGAATCATTGAAGAGGACTGAGAAGGAGTCTGTCTCTGACTACTTCATAAGAGTTTCCACAATTCTCAACCAATTAAAGAGAAACAGCGAGATATTGGAGGACGTTCGCGTCATCGAAAAGATCCTACGTTCCTTGGATTCTAAATTCGACTACATTGCTGTAGCAATCGAAGAGTCCAAAGACTTAGACACGATGACTATCGAAGAACTTATAGGCTCACTTGAAGCAAACGAGCAATGCGTCACAAAGAGTAAACAAGAACCGGTGGAGGAAGCCTTACAAGCAAAGTTAAATTTGAAGGAAGATGCTAAAAGCGGAAGAGGTCGTGGTCAATTCCGTGGTCGTGGTCGCAGAAAAGGCCTGGGACATGGACAAGGAAGAGGAGAATCCCAACAAAAGGAGGAAGTAACTCAAGCCTGAAGTCATGCTAATACAAGAGGACGCGGAAGAGACTGTCCCAGAAGAGGCCATAGGAATGATAAAAGCAAAGTTCAATGCTTCACTTGTAAGAAGTACGACCATTACTCATCGGAGTGTTGGTACAATAAGAACAATTAAGCAAACGAGAGCGCACCTTTGTTAATAAAGACAATCAAGGTTATATGTTGTAAGCCTACAACAATAAAGAGCCCGCAAGAGATGACACATGATACTTGGACACTGGCGCGAGCAATCACATGTGCGGGAAGAAGGACATGTTCATGGAACTAGATGAGTCCAAGCTAACCTCCGTCTCATTCGGAGATCACTCCAAAGTTTCCGTTGAAGGAAAAGGTAAAATTCTCATCCGCCTGAAGAATGAAGATCATCAATTCATTTCAAATGTCTACAATGTGCCTTCCATGAAGAACAACATTTTGAGTATCAACCAAATTGTTCGAGAAAAGCTACCATTTCGTGATGTAGGACAAGACTCTCACCATGAGAGACCGCAACAAGAAGATTGTTACTAGAGTCGAAATGACTTAAAACAGGATGTTCATATTGAAGATCAAGCATGAAGTTGCTAAGTATAGTTGCATAAAAGACACTTCTTGGCTTAGGCACTTAAGATTCGGGCATCTCAACTTTTATGGGTTGAAGCTTCTGTCCTCAAAAAAGATGGTGAATGGGCTTCCATACATCGATCATCCTGATCAAGTATGCCAAGGGTGCATATTCGGCAGGCAAGCAAGGAACCCATTCCCGAAGGAGGCCACATATCATGCAACACAACCATTGGAATTGATACATTCCGATGTTCGCGGTCCTATCACTCCTTCTTATAACTCTCACAAATATTTTATTACCTTCACTAATGACCTTTCTAGAAAAATATGGGTGTATTTCATGAAGGAGAAGTCCAATGTGTACGATATCTTCAAAAAGTTCAAAGTCTACATTGAGAAGCAAAGCGGCTACAACATCAAAGCTTTGAGGACTGACCGTGGTGGAGAGTTCATTTCCAAAGAGTGTGAAGATTTTTGCCAAAATCACGGCATACGGTGACAGCTAACGGCGGCCTACTCTCCACAACAAAATGGCATCGCCGAGCGGAAGAATAGAACAATTATGGTGATGGTTAGAAGCATGCTCAAGAGCAAGAACTTTCGAAAAGAGTTATGGGCCGAGGCAGTGCACTATGTGGGCTACTTGCCATGTGGAGAGTTCATTTCCAAAGAGTGTGAAAATTTTTGCCAAAATCACGGCATACGGTGACAGCTAACTGCGGCCTACTCTCCACAACAAAATGGCATCGCCGAGCGGAAAAAAAGAACAATTATGGTGATGGTTAGAAGCATGCTCAAGAGCAAGAACTTTCAAAAAGAGTTATGGGCCGAGGCAGTGCACTATGTGGGCTACTTGCTCAACCTATGTCCCACAAAGAGCTTTGGATATATCACACCATAAAATGCATGGAGCAGTCAAAAACCGAACGTCGCCTACCTAAAAGTGTTTGGAAGCATCGCGTACGCTCAAGTACCACAACAAAAAAGCACCAAGCTCGATGATAAGAGCAACAAATTCATTTTTATTGGATATAATGCTTTGTCGAGCCCCGATCCTTGCTCCCGGAACAAAATGCCATATGGAATAAAGTGCCACGCTAAGGGGCGGAGCCTACCTCTTAAGTCTGTGCGACCTACTCTAGAACAAAGGGATCGGTCCCTGAAACACATTCCGAAAGAGGGCGGATTTGTACTATAAATGGAATGATACCACTCTTCAATGCAGAGCCGTTTTTTAAGTGAATTGTCACTACAGGAGCTTGAGAACTCCATAATTAAGCATGCTCGAGCCAAGGAAATTCTGGGATGGGTGACCTCCTAGGAAGTGACCCCTGGCCGGGTCCGGTTTTCTCTGAAGGACAGAACCGTATGGGTTCGGTCAGAGCGAACAATACCGTCTGTGTTGGAGGTGGGTCGTGACAGAATGGTCTCAGAACCAGCTCCTCAGTAGTAGATTTGTGGTTCGAAGAAAAACCATTGCTCTAAGGTGGAGAGAATGTCGGGCCCCGGTCCTCACTCCCGGAACAAAGTGCAACACGAAACAAAGTACCACGCCAAGGGGAAGGGACCACCTCTTGAATCCGTAGAGGCCACCTCTTGAGTCCGTTGGACCTGCTCTAGAACAATGGGATCGGTCCCTGAAACACTTTCTGAAAGAGGGTAGATCTGTACTATAAATGGAATGATACCACTCTTCAATGCAGAGGAGCCTTTTAAGTGAACTGGCACTACATGAGCTTGAGAACTCAGTAGTTAAGCGTGTTCGAGCTAAGGAAATTCTGGGATGGGTGACCTCCTGGGAAGTGGCCCCTAGTCGGGTCCGGTTCGCTTCGAAAGACAAAATCATGCGGTTTCGGCCAGATCGGACAATACCATCTGTGTTAGGGGTGGGTCGTGACATACTCGCTCCAAAGCATATAAATTTTTTGATGAAGAAGGGATGTCCGCTTTGACGAAGAAGGCAGATGGCATCAAAACGTCCAAGAGAAAACTCATATGGATTTGCAACATTCTACTACATCAAGTGCGCTATCATCACCTACTTCGGCGGCTACATCTTCTATTCTTCAGCGACATCCTCCTCCAAAGAAAGCCCAAGGCAACACAATATGAGAAGCTTGAATGAGATCTATGAAGCTACAGAGGAGCTTCATCTCGTTTGTCTCCTTGCCGAAAGTGAAACAATTCAATTTGAGAAGCTATCCAAGACAAGAAGTGGAATGCCGCTATGGATGAGAAGATCAAATCTATCGAGAAGAACAAGACTTGGGATCTTACTGCGCTTCCCGAAGGCCATCAACCCATTAGATTCAAATGGGTGTACAAAGAGAAGAAGAACGCGGAAGGCAAGATCGAAAAGTCCAAGGCATGACTAATGGCGGAGGGCTACAAGCAAAAGGCCGGCATCGACTATGACGAGGTGTTTGCTCCCGTCATCCGCATGGAGACTATCCGTCTTATCATTTTTATTGCGGCGTAACACAAGTGGAAGCTATATCAAATGGACGTGAAGTCCACCTTCCTCAACGGATACTTTGATGAAGAATTATATATTGAACAACCTCCGGGTTATGTGAAGAAAGGGCGAGAAGACAAAGCTTTGAAGCTCAACAAGGCGCTATACGGCCTAAAGCAAGCTCCAAGAGCATGGAATGTCCGGATTGACTCCTAATTCAAGGCAAACGGCTACAACCAATATCCGCACGAGCCTTCGCTCTACACCAAAGTGAAGAATGAAGACGTCTTGTTAGTTTGCCTTTTTGTTGATGATTTGATCTTCACCGACAACAATCCACACATGTTCGAAGTGTTCAAGCAAACTATGAAAAGGGAGTTCGAAATGACCGACATAGGTATTATAGCATATTTCCTTGGCATCGAAGTGAATCAAACCGAAGGCGGCATCTTTATTTCCCAAGAAGCTTATGCAAATAAGATTTTCAAAAGATTCAAGATGGAGAAATGCAAGCCCATCAATACACCAGTCGATTGCGGCACCAAATTGTCAAAACGCGATGAAGGACAAAAGGTAGATCCTACCCACTTCAGAAGTCTCGTTGGGTGTTTGAGATACTTGATGTGTTCAAGGCCAGACATTCTATATGGCGTTGGTGTCATCACCCATTACATGGAAGAGCCAAAATCCACTCACATGACGGCCGCTAAAAGAATTCTCCGCTATATCAAAGGTACTATCCATGAATGGACTTCTCTACACTTCGTCAAGGAATGCTCAATTGCTTGGATATTCGGATAACGATTGGTGTGGAGATGTTGATGATCGAAAAAGGACCACGGGATTCATTTTCTACTTTGGTAACACCGTATTCACATGGGTATCTAAGAAACAACCAGTCATCACACTATCATTATCCAAAACCGAGTATGTTGCAGCTTCATCTTCCACGTGCCATGCTATTTGTCTAAGGAGATTGCTCAAAGACATTCACTTTCCTCAACAAGATTCTACAAAGTTATATGTGGACAACAAATCGACGATCACGTTGGAGAAAAATCCTGTCCATTAAGAAAAAAACAAGCACATTGACACTCGATTCCACTTCATTAGAGACCAAGTCAAGAAAAAAGAGATCGAGCTTATGCACATCAAGACTAGTGATCAAGTTGCAGACATTTTCACCAAACTGCTCAAGGTGAATCTCTTCTTCAAGTTTAAGACTCCACTTTGCATGACAAATTTGGCTTAAGGGGGCATGTTGGGAGTTAAACCAAAAATAAATTAAGTCAAACTCTTCTAGAAATTATTATTTCCAATGTGTGTATATTGTTAAATGTCTAGAGAATGGTAAAAGTAAAATGCATGAATGCTCCTAGAGAATGACAAGAGTCAAATACATGAATATACTTAGAGAATGGTAAGAGTCAAATGCATGTACCCTGTTTACTGCCGAAAATAGAGATGAAACCGGGATGGATCGTCTTTCCTGAATTTTGGGGAAGATGCTATTTGGGTTTATCCGTCCACCTCTCCGAAGATACCAAGTTGATTTATGACACCGTATATCGGAGGATTGGACGGATGTGACCGTTGTAGCAGACTTCGTCAGATTCCCCCTTATTTGTGAGGGGTTTTTGATTGTGGGGACGCTCTTCCCTGCAGGCACAAGCCCCTGCAGTTAATTATGTTATCGCATCGCGATAACCACTTTCTCCTGCTCCAGAAGTTCACTTCGTGTCGTGTGTGTTTGTTTTATTTTTGGTTGCCCGTGGATTGTATACGGAGACTAATTTATGTTGTCGCCCGTAGGGCGTGGATTAGTCCAAATCCGTATATCTTATATTTGGGTTTGGGTTGATTTAAGGATCATTGATATGTTTTAAGATCAAGATCGACTTAAAAGTTTGTGAGCATTTGAGGCTCGATTGGTTTTTTGTTAAGGATACGTTAGTCCAATTTGAGACTAAGATCTACTTAACAATGTGTTAGGATCATTTTTATTTCAGATCCAACAAGAGAGCATTTGGGCTCTGTTGTTTTAGTTTAAGGACGTTTCGGTCTCTTATAGCCGTTTTGGAGGCGAAGTTGTAGTTTGAGGTCATTTCGGTCTGTAGATCACCATTTTGGAGGTGAAGTTGTAGTTTGAGGACATTTCGGTCTACAGATCATCTTGCACGCACGTGTATTTGTTACGTGTCGGGATGAGCAACGATGATATGGAAGACACCCGGCTTGGGGTGTGGTTTGATCTGGGGTGTGCACGTAAGTTTGGGAAGTGCACCGACGAGCAGTTGGTTGTCGGTACCCGCCACCTCTCTGAAAATGTTGAGAAATTACAACGACATGTATCAGCGGTGTGGAGAGATGTACCCTTGAACCAATTTCCCTATTCGAGAGAAAATGAAATTGGTGGTCAACCCTGAAATTATTAATCGTATTTTGAGACTAAGATTTCCTCAGGGGAATGTGGACGGATATCGTCTTGGATATCATCAGTTAAGGGGTCATCAATCATGTTTTAGACCGAGATTAGTTCGGGAAAATATGAGCACAGAGGCTCGGTTGATTTGGAGATCAAAAGGGTTTTGACCTCAGGAAAACTTAGCCCATTTGAGGCTGGAGTCTGAATCTTCATAATGCTAAGCATTGGTGTATGTTCAGCACTCACGTGTTCCCATGTGAGGCTCTGAATCGGTGTTAAATACTGCACTTTGGAAGCACTCACGTGTGGGCACGTGAGGCGCCCCAAAGTGGGATTTGTTCTCTGGGTTCTATTCTCCCTGTCTCTTTATATAGAAGTGTTAAACACTGTACTTTGGAAGCGCTCGCGTGTGGGAACGTGAGGCGCCCCAAAGTGGAATTTGTTCTCTGGGTTCTATTCTCCATTTCTTTTTTTTAAACAGAAGTGTTAAACACTTGACTCATGTGGTGCTCACGTGCGAGCACGCGAGGCGATTTTGTGTGTTTCCCTTTTCATTCATTAAAGACGCTCACGTGGAGAAATGAATCACCAATCTTTCCTTCTGAGTGTTTGGAGATTTTGATCTCATGCTAGTATTTTGGAGGATCTCATGCCTCTTGTTTTTTTTGTAAGAATTAAATTCTTATTTGTAGGGTTAAATCTTGATTTTCAGAGGAATTAAATTCCCATATATCTCTGTAAGAATTAAATTCTTTGAACTCGGTTCTTTCCCCTAGGTTTTGAATCTGTATGACAGAATCTCTCCGATGAGAATTAAATTCTCAACTTATGTGAAGATCTGCTTCTACAAATCTCAACCAGAGGAAGAACTAAGTTCTTATACGAAGAGTTAAACCTTTAGAAAGGTCAAGAAAAGATAGAATAATCTCTGTGTATTTCTCTTTTTTTTTACCTAGAATGTTATGATGAAGCAAGTCTTTTCCGAGACTTAAATTCTCTTCTTCCTCTTTTCACTATCCTCTCTGTCTCTGTATGTTTCTCTCTTTTCTCTCCTTACTCCTATTTATATGAGAAGAAAAAAGAATCAATTTATTAAGAAAATCCCTCATTGAGAGATCATCATTGATTTCATAATCAATCCAATTGTTCTGGTGAATTTTATTCACCATTGGATTTTTAATCCAAAGGCTTTCTGTTTAACAGAGAAGATTTTTTATTTGTTTTTTAACCAGATTAGGAAATATTTTTCTAAGATAGAATTTTATTCTATCAGACGATCACCGTTGGATGTGTTCCCGCCAAAATTTTGGCTCAAAAATTGCTCTCTTATAAAATAATAACAATAAAATTAAAATTAAAATAAAGGGAAAGCTCCACATGCAAAGCATGTAGGTACTGTCTCGGATAGAATTAAATCCTATGATGGCGCCTCGCGTACTCCTCACGCGGACGCCAATGTGCAAGGCACAAAAAGAAATCTATTAAATAAGAGTTAAAAACTCAGAGGTAGCGCCTCACGTGCAAATCACGAGAGCGCTGATTGAAAGAATTAAAATTAACCGCAATCAAGACGGTGTCGCTATGCAGCTAGCCGGTTGAGCACGGGTCGATCCACAGGGAGATGGTTGTATGTCCGTTCTTGTCTTAGACGAGTCAATAAAGAATGAGTATATGTTTGTTCAATCTAACCTATGTGTATTATTTGCAAGTATAAAGTTGTTAAGAAAAGATACGATAATGTAAGCTAAAGAAATCCGTACTCAAAAACCTTTGAGCCGAGTCTTGACCAATTGAAGCTAGAGCAATCGGCAACAACGTGGATTAGGGGATTTAAGCGCGGTATTCGTGGAATCCGGCTTATTTACCCTTGTCCTTCCGTTCTTGTCTCTTGCTTTTGCCTCCGGCCAAACAGAACGCAACCGGTCGCGGTTAGGAACCACCGTTACCTTGTTAGGGTAGGGTGCCTAACGGAGCGCTTGCGTATCGTTTGGGCTGAGTTCAATGGAAAATAACGGGAAAAGGAAATGAGCAAAGAAAATCTTAACTTACAATACCGTATTTATTCTTAACAACAACAATAATTACAACCATTCACAAAGAGAACCAAGAAGAGCAAAAGAAAAGAACAAAGAAAAGAAAAGATTACAAGTAAGTAAGTGCATGAATTAAATTGCAAGTAAGTAAAGCAAGGTAATAAAAAGCAAGTAATAAAAAGCGAGAAAGAAAACTAGAAACTAGAACTCAAGACAAGTATGGGATCAATAGCCAACCTTTAAACTTGCAAGCTCAATCAAGAGGTTGCAAGATCAAGAGAAGGGTAAAGAACGCATGTGAAATGAAGCACTAATTCCATAAGAAAATACAACCCTTGAGATCAATAACTAACCCTTAACCTTTCAAGCTCAATCAAGAGGTTGAAAGATCAAGAGGAAGCAAAAATCTCAAGGGGAAGCTAAACAAACAAGAATGATACAAAAACCCTCATCTTCATTAACATCCACTCAATGCTCTCACTACATTTTCATGGAGGAAGAATGAAGAAGAAGAAGAAGAAGAAGAAGAAGAAGAAAACTAAAACTAACAAAAAGAGGGCATGAGAATGAACACCAAAAGCTTGGCAAGTTCTGCGATATTTATAGGCAGGGAACTGGAAACCTAGGGCAAGAATCTGCCCCTACATAAAATTACCCAATTGCCCCTAAAAATGACCAACTGCCGACACCGTACGGCTGCGGTTCCGCGGCCTAAGCATGCTTAGGCCGCGGTTCCGCGGCCATAGTATGGAGTTGGGCCATCATATTTTGTCGGGATCCCTGGTTTTATGTTGTTTGCTGTTTGGTATATGACTTTTCTCAGAATCTCTTCACATTTCTTCCAGAATTTTAATAGATCAAAAGGTGATGTGATGTGGATCTTTTGCCAAGATTTCCTCGAGCTCCGCGTAGATTTCTTGGATCTTGTGTTGCCATTGAGCCTTGTGCATGACATGACAATCGATTTGCCATTTTGTCCCTTAAACTGGTGTGTGGCAACACACGGATAGAGAGCGGAGACCCGTGTTTTATCTGTTGTTGGCAGTAATCCAGAATTTGTCGTACTTTTTCATGATATTTACTGTTTAGAGCTGAGACAAGTATCCTGCAATTATGTAGCAAACACTGATAAAAAGCACCTGCCTATAAACAAACGAGCGTAAGAATAGGCGGTATAAAATGCAATATTCTGTTATGAACAAGCGCCAGCGCCCAGAGTTAAAAACTCTGAGACAGCGCCTCACGTGCAAAGCACGAGAGCGCCGGCACTAGAATTAAAAGTTCTCCACCCTTGGATCAAAGATCTAACGAAGATGATAAATCATCAAATTACAGAGTTAAATTCTGTTGAGGAAATACTCCTCAAATCTTTCTAAACAAGAAAAATTGTGCTCTGTAAATCAGAGTACCGTTGGATTAAAGATCCAAAGGTGATTAAAATACCACCAAGATACAGAATTAAATCCTGATTGAGGAAATACTCCTCAAATCTTTCTAAACAAGAAAGATTGTGCTCTGTAAATCAAAGCACCGTTGGATCAAAGATCCAATGGTGATTAAAAATCACCAAGATACAGAATAAGCTCTGTATGGAAAGTATTTTCCCAATCTTGTTAAAAAGAAGAAAAATGTCTTCTGTAAAACAGAAGTCCTTGGATCAAAAATCCAACGGTGGATAAATTCCCCAAATTAATTAAGAAATCTCTCAATGAAAGATTTCCTCAACTGAATCAACAAATCAGCCTCCACTATATATAGGCCCCAAGACTTCAAGTCTAAAAAGAGAGGAATCCCCCCATAAGATATGAGAAGAGAAAGAAGAAGAGGGGCTCTCTTTGAAGAAAAAGAAACCCTAGGTGTGGGAAAAGACCTAGAGATCATTTCGTCTCCTTTTACAAGAGTTTAACTCTTCCAACAAAAAAATGAAGAGAACTTAGTTCTTTCTCTGGTTGAGCTCTGCAGAAGCAGATCTTCCCACAAGTTGATAATTTAATTCTCATCGGGGAGATTCTGTTATGCAGTCCCATAACTTAGAGGAAAGAACTAGGTTTGGAGAATTTAATTCTTACCAAAAGATATAGGAATTTAATTCCTTTGATAAATCTAGAGTTCAACCCTATAAAAGAATTTAATTCTTATAAAACTAAGGGACCTGGAATTCACAAAACTCAGATCAAGAGCTCCATGCATATTAGTGTTCAATGCTACACGATAAAAGCTCACGTGTTCCCACGTGAGCACCTTTGAGGAACAAAAAAGGAAAGACTGAGATCTAGCCACGTGACCCCACGTGCCCCTGAGAAGTGCTCAGCACTTATAAAAGAGAAAAGGGAATAAACCCTATTTTTGGGGCGCTTCACGTGACCCCACGTAACCCCTGAGAAGTGCTCAGCACTTATAAAAGAGAAAAAGGAATAAACCCTATTTTTAGGGCGCCTCATGTGATCCCACGTGACCCCCCAACAGTACTTAGCACTTGTAAAAGAATAAGAGAATAAAAGAGGCAGCGCCCAACTCTAAGCGCCTCACGTGCCACACGTGAGCCCCGACTTTCAGTGTTTAACACTGCTATAGCGCATCATGTGCAACATGTGAGCGATCCTAAATTCTAGTATTCAACACTGCTTTAGAGCCCTACATCCCACACGTGAGCGCCTTCAACTTTCAGTGTTTAACACTGCCTTAAGAGCATCACGTGGGAACACGTGAGCTCTAAAAAATACATTAGTGTTTAACACTATAAAGAACCAATTTCAACCCCAGATTGTTTAAAGTTCCTCCTGAGATTAAATCTCCAAGCAAACCGAGCCTCTATGCTCAGAACTGATAACTCCTTGATTTGGAATTTAGTTCAAGGGTACATATCTTCACACCTCTGATATATGTCGTTGTAATCTTTCAACAACTTCAGAGAGGTGGAGGGTCCCAATAACCAATAACTCTTGGCACACCCCCAAACCAATGAGCCAAAACAATATGGACTATAATGTCCTTAAACCCAATAGACCGTAACGTCCCTAAACTAAACTCCATGGACTATGATATCCTTAAACCCGATGGACCGTAATGTCCTTAAACTAACTATGGACCATAATGTCCTTAAACTAATTACGGACTGCAACGTCCCTAAAATAAACTCTACAGACTATGGTGTCCTTAAACCCAACGGACGCAACGTCCCTAAACTAAACTCTACGGACTATGACGTCCTTAAACCCAATGGACCGCAACGTCCCTAAACTAAACTCTATAGACTATGATGTCCATAAACCCAATGGACCGTGACGTCCTTAAACTAAAACGATAGAATCCAAATGCTCTTTTGTTGGATCAAAAATGATCCTGAACCCCCGTTGAGTAGATCTTAGTCTAAAATTAGACTAATGTATCCTTAAAAAACATTTAAATTGATTTTAATCTCAAATGAGATTAACAAGACTTAAATCAAACAAACCCAAATCTAAGAAAATACGGATTTGGACTAATCCCCGCCCTACGGGCGACAACATAAATTAGTCTATGTATACAATCCACGGGCAACCAAAAATAAAATAAACACACACGACACGAAGTGAATATCTGGAGCAAGAGAAAGTGGTTATCGCTACGCGGTAACGTAATTAACTGCAGGGGCTTGCTCCTGCAGGGAAGAGCATCCCCACAATCAAAAACCCCTCGCAAACGAGGGGGAATCTGACGAAGTCTGCTACAACGGCAGTATCTATCCAAACCTCCGATATACGGTGCCATAAATAAACTTGGCATCTTTGGAGAGGAGGACGGATAAAACCAAATAGCATCTGCCCCCAAAATTCAGGCCAGACGTCCTTAACGCCCCGATCAGGATGTTTGATCCAAAGGACCTTCATTTAACAAAGAAGATCTTTCTAGTTTAAAGAAGATCAGGGAAATATTTCCCACATATATAGAATTTAATTCTATCAGATAGTTTATCCAAAATTCTTTGTTAGGGAAAGATCTTTCCATATTAGAAAGATTTAAGGAAATATTTTCTAAATATAGTTTTAATCCTGTTGTCTAGAATTTAATTCTTGTTAGTTATTTGTATGCCCTAGAGGCCATTACTATACATAGGATGTATATTGTAGTGGATGCTTGGACATATATAGGGAGGACTTTCTTGCTCGACATGATAGTATGCTATCTGGTTGCTCTTTACCTTAACATGTACACTGATTGTCTCTCTGTTACATGTTGGTAAAGCCCTTAGGATGTGTACTTGACTACCTGAACTATGATGCGGATCATACTAGTGGGGACATGGTAGTCCATCCTTCAAAGTCCCTAGTCGTGGGTGTATCGAGACGGGGCATCGATATACCAGAGTAGACTAGCGTATACCTTCTCGACCCATACAGATGGGCGATGGATGATCCCATATCCATTGGTGTTTGACATCAGAGATGATATACGGGTGCTCAGTAGAGACTGGGTACACTGGACGGACTCGCTGAGAACTCCCAGATGGTATTATACCTTACGTCAGATGGCAGTTCTCTGGTGACACTGGTACAGAGTAGTCTGTTGACCCGAGATCGTCATAGAGTCTTGGGTGGTTCCCACTGTGCTTTGATTTCCATCTTACCACGTCCAAGAGGGCGTGCAAAACGTTGGTTTTTGGGTACAGTCCCGAATCACATGGAGGCAATGAGCGATAGGAGGGGATTCGTCTCTCCCGGTATAGGGAGTTGATGTTGCGCTGTGTTCGATTGGCTATAACCGGAAATCCCTGGCCAGGGTTGCTGAGATTTACTGGTAAGTGTTACCAGTAGTTTCTCGAACTGTTATAGACCTCATATCGACACGACTTATCGAGCTATTGGGGTCTGACGTTTACCACCCCTAGGCGAGATATGCGACATATCAGACGATCAGACCGGACTGTACGGTAAGTGTTACTGGTTGGATTCACAGGAGTATGAGCGGGCTTGCTCGTCGATCTTCTGATCGCTCAATACCCGGGTGGCCGTTACGTTTAGCAAACAGCTTGCGGCTTGTGGGTGCTTGATATGATCATCACCTGCTGCCGGCGTATTGACGAGTCTTTAGAGTCCTACACAGAGGTTTCCTGGCTCAAGCGAAACGAAATAGGAGCGCATATGAGATATGTGCGGGACCGAGAATAATGCGTGTATGTGATACCGTATTCTATTCTTGCGATAAATGTATCGATATGGTTGTATGCGATATAACCTAGTTATCGAATCAAGGATTGATTCGGTAAGCCGATACATAGGATACTAGTCGGTTATATGCGATATGACCGGATCGTTAAATCAAGTGTTGATTTAATGATTTAATGTATAATTATATATTTGATATATTACTTTGCATTAACTAGTATTGGTTCACTTTAAATGGATTTTCTCACTTGGATGTACAAGTTGTATATGTGATATACTTTTTGTGCAAATGTTTGTATCATGTTTGATGATACATGTTTGCTTGGTTAAGTGTAAAGAATTAAACCATGGTTAAACTTATGATTGGGGTTTTGTTTTCTTTTTCATTTATTTCTCTATTTATTCTTTTTGGAAAAATAATAAGCATAAAGGAAAATGGTGGCTTATTTTGTTTTCTAGTTAAAGCTTCATGAAGCTTTGACCAAGTGACCATTTTGTCTCCATGCTTAACCCTAACCATTCCACTAACCATGATTTATTCTCTACACTTGACCATGGTTGAGAGATGATAAGTATTCTTATTATTTTCATTTTACAAATACTTATCATAATATCATCTTCTTCTTCTTCATCTTCTTCAAAGAAGAAAACCTTGGACCATCAATGGTGATTGATGAAAAAGAGTGAGAAATCCAATTCTAAAGTCTACCCATTTCCTATTTCTTCATCCTCTACCTCTTGCCAAGTAGTAGAGTGTGTTTTCTTCACAAGTTTCATGACTTGGTGAAGTTGGAGCTTGATCTAGCGATGCCTCGACGTAGATCATCTTCGGCATCGTCGTCGATGACCTAGCCCGCTTTTTCTCCGATGAAGCCGACGCTAGAGCCCAAGATCCGTTTTGTACAGCGATGAGACATCATCGCGGAGCTATGGAGGTGAAGGACCGGATCGACAAAGGTTGTATTTCCGTTCTCTTAGTAAAGTAGTTTACTAGTTGCATCTTTCGCCTAGACATCTAGTTAACGATCCGTAGTCTAGGGTTTCTCGGCACCGTAAAATTTGAAATTGGCATGGTTGATGCCTTGTGAGACCTCTTGTGTGTGCCTAGGAACCCTACAGTGGTATCAGAGCCTAGCTAGAGCCTTAGGCGATGCGTAGACGGAGTTTGAAGTCCGATCGAACCAAAACCCTAACCCGAAACATGCTCTCTGGACTTTTTCTAAAAACTGGGATTTTTCCACATTAAAAATGATTAAAAAATTCAGAAGGGAATTATAAGAATTACGGTGCAAAATTTGACTCATGAACAGTACAAAGAGCGGCGGAACCGCGGCAGAAGCATGCCTTCTGCGGCGGTTCCGCGGCTAAAGTATGACATCATCATCCCCTGTTTGCACAGTAACTCCTATTTTATTATGCTGGATTTTCTGGGAATTTTTAATATTTATTCAAGAGTTGAATTTTCTGGGGTTGTTTTGGGGATTCGGTGTTTCGATCGGAGTATCGGATTTTGTCTGTGTGGCTTTCCGGATAAATTTTAGAATATGTTAAAAAGTTCGACCGGATATAAATACCCAATTTTTCCCCTGTCGGGAAATTTCCAATGTTGGATTTTTCCGTAGTTTAACGATGTTCTAAGTAGTGCAAGTAACGCGATGGTCCCTCTAGAAGACAACAAACCTTAACTCGATTATGTGACCGTCTTGAACTGCCCTTTGAACCTTCGGGTTTGGGGCAGTACGGCGTGCCACATGTGAGGCGTTGGCTTGACCCTTCTACGGCTGGACCGTTGGTACTGAGGCACGAACTGAATGTTTTTAGACTTATTTCATGTGTTGATCTGTATCGGGAAAACTTGGGTGTTTGACTGTTCGATCGAAAAGTTTAACATTTTCTATTTATCCGGAATGGGATACAATAATTGGAATTCACAAGAAGTTATGAGATAACTGTATGAATATTATAAACATAGCACTTTAGTCTCACTTGATCGGTTGCCACGGAATTTTGATGTGATCAAAAGTCCGTCGCAATCACGTAGCGTACGCGGATACTCGCTGGATAAACTTAATAGACAGCTACACCCCAGAGCCCCGACCAAGTGACTGTAGGAGAACCCCGTAGCCGAAAGCATCCGTTCGGGTGCTCGCGGTAGCGGTGTTCCGCCTTGGTGCACTTCGTCGACGGTATCGGGGGGTGCGGCCATCTACTGAAGTTTGCGACGAGCATTCGATCAGGATGTCGGGAATCTTGTTGAATTGCCCGACTTGATAGTGAAAAGAGTTTTCGATAATGAGACTAAAATGCGGGATTTAAAATTGTTAGGCATGCGATGTCTAAGGTATTCATTTGATTAGGCATGCGATGTCTATGCAGATTGCGGATTCCAACTGTTGTAGTTTTACACTTTCTTTTCTGTGACCGTAAGTGTAATATGTGATATCGCCGGCTTCGTTACTATATGTCAACGACAATTGGGATGCGCATATTTACTTACGTTGATGACATGTGATGTTATGTGTTGCTGGATATGTTATATTGGATCGTCGTGTTTGAATAGCCGGGGGTTTTTATGTGAGATGAGTGTTTTTCATTTTCATTCATGTAAAAACTTGTATGTAATATTCTTTTATTGGGGCACTTCCAGGTTGCGGAAGATGTCACCCTTTGTATATTATTTGCTTTTCCGCACTAGGATAGACCCAAGGAGGGGAGCACAAGTAACCGGGTTCTGGGGTCCAGTGGGAGACCAACTCGAGGAGTCGAGTCCGGGTCTCCTAACTCCAGAATTGGTAGGGTTGCTTGCCGCTCTCGTAGGGGTCTAGGGGTGTGGGTTTGGCTATTCATCGCGACCGTGGAATCCATGTTTTATACTGGCTCGTATTGAAAACACGGACGTCCTAGTATATCCAATATTTCATATGTTTCTTCTGCTGCGATATCTGTGATGTGATCATATGATGTTTTGTGATAGATATAGTATATAGTATATATGATATATTATATAGACGTTACTTATGTTTTACACCCGCGCTAGCCCTGCCCCGCTCTGCCGATAGTTACCTAACCTAACGGTGCACGAGGGGACATCGAGGCGAATGCGGATGGCATAAGTGTACGTCATATTTATCTGTGATGTTTAGGTACTTAAATGATGGGACTTCATTAATGTGATTAATGAAAGTAAAAAGAAACCTAAGATGTTGTAGAATCGAATTTCAAAATAAAAAAGGTAGCTACAGTTCTTGCTTTGCACAGAGGTATATGTGATATATCCTGCACCTTATTCGATGAGGAAAGGACCGAGATCCCTTCACCGGGAGTGACTCCTTTAGCAATAACTGGCAGATGCTACACACTCGGTTTGTCTTTTGATTGCTTTTAAGTGTTTTTTCTTTGCACAGTGATATATATGATATATCCCGCACCTCATTCGACGAGAAAAGGACCGACGATCCCTTCACCGGGAGTGACTCCTTTAGCAAAACTAGAAAAGCCTCAAAAGCACTCCATTTTAAAATCATTTGATTCTACAACGATATCAAGTTCATTACGCAATAGGTTTTCAGAAAAACCTGTCGTAGCCCTCCGTCATTTCAGATATGTACTGGTTAGTATTCGTGCTGCGTTTGTTGACCTCTGTCAAGGCGTAGTGTGCGGTAGCTAATTAGTGCTTATCTGTTTAAGCATATGATGTGATTGATTTAAGGTAGTCGTGCGACCTTGTTGACCTCTGTCAAGGGTCGTGCGGGTGGGTTTACTTCAATCAGGAAATGACGGGTTGAACTTGACTAGCAGCCTATGGTTTGTTGACCTCTGTCAAGGTCATAGGACGCTAGGGGCAAAATATTATCGGGAATTTCAAGTGTTGAAATTTGCAATGAGATTGCATACCTTCTATGAGATAGTTGGATCCTGGTACCCGCTGCGAGTAATTGTTACTCCTGGGAGAGTTTTACACATTACAATTAGCCGATCAAGTAGGTGTCTAGAAAGGTGTCAACGGGGTTACGCCTATGGGAAAACGAGGTTTACATTAATTAGGTTCGTGCGAAAGCACGGGGGACCTCCCTCAAAGTACCGACACTGGCCTGGCTGAAAGATTGGCGAACTTGTAGTGTGTAATTAATCCCGGCTAGTCTTTCCTTTTAGGGTTTGAAGGAAGATTTGATAAAATCAGTGGGAGCCATCCTGATTAGATAAAATAATAACCAATCTATTCTTGCTAGAGCGCACGCTGAGTGTTTTCTTCTCTCTCTCTCTCCAGGTAGCGACCATATCACGCCTTAATCAAGAAAATAATACGGAATATTGACCGAACCCGCTTGTTATACTGAGCTGGGGAACGTTGGTCCCGCTCCAACTTATAATTGTTATAAGACAGAGCAGGAAATTGGGGATTACCAGAATTCCCGTGCCACCCAAACGAAGAGAATGCATGATGATGTATCATCTTCGGGTGTGTTCATTACAGAGAACTGTTTCTCAGTATCCTTTACGTCCTGGGTATGTGATACCAGATCAGGATCCCAGATATATAATATGTTACATAGGGCTACAGAAAGGTAGAGAACTGAGAACGGGTGATAAGTTTCATGAGGCAAAAAACGGGGCAAGAGTTGCAGCCAAGTCTGTTGGTCACTGTCACCCTGTATTACCAATACATTGATTCTGAACAAATGTTATTAGATACCGAACCTGATATACAAAATCATATCAGTCTCTTTATCAGTAAAGAAATGATAAAATTTTGTATTATTGGATAATGTTTTGAACATTTCCTATATCAAAAGTTGATCGGTTCAGGCACGTTATCTAAAAGTATTAATGTTCTAAATCAAACTACAGTTCTTTAGTATACGGAACACACACAAGAGGAAGAGTTCAGAAATGAACGAATTTTTCTTGAGGTATTGTAGACTAGGTCATATCAATGCGACCTGACTAGCTGAAGTTACATTTAGATGCATATTTAAATCTGTTTGAATTTACATCTTGTGAAACTTGCCAGTCAAGTCACAAAGATATAATGACACCAGCTCTGTTTATTGGAAACAGAGAAAGAGTTAGTAAACTCTTGGGATGATACATGTTGATGTATGTAAGGTCCCCTGTCTACATATGCCAGGACTGGTTCTTTGTACTTCATTACATTCTCTGATGATCTTTCGAGATTCAGACCTATGTTCCTGTTGAAACACAAGTCTGAACCTTTTGAGATATTCACAGAATATAAGTTAGAAGTAGAGAACCAATACGGGTATAAGTATTATGTCCTTTGATGAGATCAAGGAGGAGAATACTTGAGCACAGAAATCCTGGACTATTCTAAAGGAGAATGAGATTCTCTCTCAGCATTACTCCTCCGAATACACCAAAGAACGATGGTATATCGGGGTGGAGCAATCACACCCTATTTGATAAGGTGTGCTCTATGATGAGTACTACTGAGTTACCTATTTCCTTTTGGGAGTTATGCACTTGAGAAGCTGCATACCTATTGAATAGAGTTCGAATCAAATCAGTTGCCTACCACTTCATATGTGATATGGAAAGGGAAGAGCCCATATCTTAAGTTGGTTAAGATTTGGGGTTGTCCGGGCTATTTCTGGAAAGCAAAATCCGGACAAGCTCGAGGCAAGGTCTGTTATGTAAAACTGGAAAGGTTCCAGCTATACAAAACTGCAGCTGATGATTTGACAGAACCAAAGGATTCAATAGATACCAACGAACCTCAGCCTCTCCGCCGATCTAGTAGGGTTCCTCACCCACCTGAGAGCTACTTCGGTTTCTCTATGACAGTGGGAGCGAGGATTGCATCATGAGATGATGACCTAACTAGTTTCGAACTGGCCATCAGGAGTGGGACTCTGTAAGAATGGCTGGATGCTTAGCGATCTGAGATGGAATCCATGTACACCAACAAAGTATGGACTTTGGTTGCAATATCTGAAGGGTTAAATCCCCATCAGGAGCAAGTATATCTTGAGAAAATTACTTGGTGTAGATGGAAAAGTTGAGACTTTCAAAGCTAGACTTGTTAAAGCTTTTCGTCATCGACCAGGCGTGGATTATGATGAAACCTTTTCAAGTGACTATGCTTAAGTCCATCCAGATCCTACTTGCACGGCTACATACCATGCTACGATATCTGGCGGTTGGGTGCCATGACTGCTTTTCTAAATGATGTTTTAGAAGAGGACGTCTATAAGTACACAGCCAGAGGGCTTCGTAAACAGTGGGAGCAGCGGAAACGTGTACAAGATGTTTTATAGGATAAAGCAGGCATCGCGGAGTTGGAACATCTGTTTTGATGGATAAGTCAAAGAGTTTGACATCATCAAAATGGTAGATGAACCTTGTATAAACAAAAAGGTAGTAGGGAGTATGGTGGTGATCCTCGTAGAGTACGTGGATGTCATGCTCTTGATAGGGAAGGAGTTTCCTATGCTACGCTCGGTCAATCTCCGCTTATCACAATGATCCTCCATATAGGATCAAAATGATACCTCTTAAATCCTGGGTTTTGGATCTATGAAATAGATCTAAATGGATGATAGGATTCTCACTAGTTGTAGTGAGAAGGTATCAATCGACCTTGGGGAGAATCACTGGAATGGTTCCAGGGTGATAAAGACGACTGAATGTCAGTCACAGGCATTGTCTTTACCCTCAGTAAAGGGACGGTATGTTGGAAGAGTTCTAAGCTTGATACCGTGACATACTAGACGATAAAGGCAGGATACATCGCTACTTAAGATGCTACCAAGGAGGATGTTTGGGTGTATATTGGTTCATGAGATGAACTACGTTCCAACCATTGTGAGACAATGGAGTTGTGGCTTATGCCAAGGAACGCCGGTCCCATCAGTGATCCAGACATATTCTAAGGCGGTGTCACCTGATCATGGAGATGGTTGATCTCCAAGGAGATCGAGGTTTGGAGAGAAGACTCAGAGGACAACACAGCGGATCCACTCACAAAGGCCTGTTCCCAGAGAGAGATTTTTATAGGATGGTTGAGTATGAGATACTACAACCACTGCTATCAGATGGCCCTAGTGCAAGTGGGAGATTGTTAGTTATATGTATGCCCTAGAGGCCATTACTATACATAGGATGTATATTGTAGTGGATGCTTGGACATATATAGGGAGGACTTTCTTGCTCGACATGATAGTATGCTATCTGGTTGCTCTTTACCTTAACATGTACACTGATTGTCTCTCTGTTACATGTTGGTAAAGCCCTTAGGATGTGTACTTGACTACCTGAACTATGATGCGGATCATACTAGTGGGGACATGGTAGTCCATAAGTACATCCTTCAAAGTCCCTAGTCGTGGGTGTATCGAGACGGGGCATCGATATACCAGAGTAGACTAGCGTATACCTTCTCGACCCATACAGATGGGCGATGGATGATCCCATATCCATTGGTGTTTGACATCAGAGATGATATACGGGTGCTCAGTAGAGACTGGGTACACTGGACGGACTCGCCGAGAACTCCCAGATGGTATTATACCTTACGTCAGATGGCAGTTCTCTGGTAACACTGGTACAGAGTAGTCTGTTGACCCGAGATCGTCATAGAGTCTTGGGTGGTTCCCACTGTGCTTTGATTTCCATCTTACCACGTCCAAGAGGGCGTGCAAAACGGTAGTTTTTGGGTACAGTCTCGAATCACATGGAGGCAATGAGCGATAGGAGGGGATTCGTCTCTCCCGGTATAGGGAGTTGATGTTGCGCTGTGTTCGATTGGCTATAACCGGAAATCCCTGGCCAGGGTTGCTGAGATTTACTGGTAAGTGTTACCAGTAGTTTCTCGAACTGTTATAGACCTCATATCGACACGACTTATCGAGCTATTGGGGTCTGACGTTTACCTCCCCTAGGCGAGATATGCGACATATCAGACGATCAGACCGGACTGTACGGTAAGTGTTACTGGTTGGATTCACAGGAGTATGAGCGGGCTTGCTCGTCGATCTTCTGATCGCTCAATACCCGGGTGGCCGTTATGTTTAGCAGACCACTTGCGGCTTGTGAGTGCTTGATATGATCATCACCTGCTGCCGGCGTATTGACGAGTCTTTAGAGTCCTACACAGAGGTTTCCTGGCTCAAGCGAAACGAAATAGGAGCGCATATGAGATATGTGCGGGACCGAGAATAATGCGTGTATGTGATACCGTATTCTATTCTCGCGATAAATGTATCGATATGGTTGTATGCGATATAACCTAGTTATCGAATCAAGGATTGATTCGGTAAGCCGATACATAGGATACTAGTCGGTTATATGCGATATGACCGGATCGTTAAATCAAGTGTTGATTTAATGATTTAATGTATAATTATATATTTGATATATTACTTTGCATTAACTAGTATTGGTTCACTTTAAATGGATTTTCTCACTTGGATGTACAAGTTGTATATGTGATATACTTTTTGTGCAAATGTTTGTATCATGTTTGATGATATATGTTTGCTTGGTTAAGTGTAAAGAATTAAACCATGGTTAAACTTATGATTGGGGTTTTGTTTTCTTTTTCATTTATTTCTCTATTTATTCTTTTTGGAAAAATAATAAGCATAAAGGAAAATGGTGGCTTATTTTGTTTTCTAGTTAAAGCTTCATGAAGCTTTGACCAAGTGACCATTTTGTCTCCATGTTTAACCCTAACCATTCCCACTAACCATGATTTATTCTCTACACTTGACCATGGTTGAGAGATGATAAGTATTCTTATTATTTTCATTTTACAAAATACTTATCATAATATCATCTTCTTCTTCTTCATCTTCTTCAAAGAAGAAAACCTTGGACCATCAATGGTGATTGAAGAAAAAGAGTGAGAAATCCAATTCTAAAGTCTACCCACTTCCTATTTCTTCATCCTCTACCTCTTGCCAAGTAGTAGAGTGTGTTTTCTTCACAAGTTTCATGACTTGGTGAAGTTGGAGCTTGATCTAGCGATGCCTCGACATAGATCATCTTCGGCATCGTCGTCGATGACCTAGCCCGCTTTTTCTCCAATGAAGCCGATGCTAGAGCCAAAGATCCGTTTTGTACAGCGAGGAGACATCATCGCGGAGCTATGGAGGTGGAGGACCGGATCTAAAAAGGTTGTATTTCCGTTCTCTTAGTAAAGTAGTTTACTAGTTGCATCTTACGCCTAGACATTTAGTTAACGATCCGTAGTCTAGGGTTTCTCGGCACCGTAAAATTTGAAATTGGCATGGTTGATGCCTTGTGAGACCTCTTGTGTGTGCCTAGGAACCCTACAATTCTATCAGCTTTGAAGGTTTTAAGAGCACTCACGTGTAGCACGTGATCCCAATGCGATTAATCTTGTTTGCTTATATGCAATAGCCTAAGAGTGTATCACGTGTTAACACGTGAGCCTTTTTGGCTTGCCATCTTTTTGAATGCAGCTCCTATATGCTTTGCATATAGGCGCTCACGTGCTTACATGTGAGGCTCAGTTTTAGCCTATCAATTACTTAAATGCAGCGCCTATAAGCTTTGCATATAGGTGCTCATGTGTGGGCACGTGAGGCTCCATTAGCCTAGCAGTCATTTTAACTGCAGTGCTTATATGTGTTGCATATAGGCACTCACGTGGTAAACATGTGGGGTTGTTTTAGTGGGGAATTTTCCCCTACCCATTTTTTTGTAAGGGAACAAATGCCCCCCAGCGTTGCTCTCATAAGGCTTGCACGTGAGTGCAACGCTGTCTGCCCTTATAGACGTTGGATTGCCTAGGGGAATGAGAAGATGAACCATTCCCCATCATGTCTTATAAATGCGGGGCTTTTTCCTCTGGGAAGAACACTATTCTTTCATCTCCTTCCTTGCTTATTTTTCTTGAGAATTTAATTCTCTTTTTCAGAGCTTAGTTCTCTGCTCGCTGAAACTTTAGAGTTAAACTCTGTCAAAACTTTTCTTTGGTAAGGATCATGAACGGGACCCCCCTTTTTTGTTTTTTTTTGTTGTCGATTTTAAATCCGGGGATAGAGTGTTGCTCTTTTCTTGAACTGATTTCTTAAAGATCCAAAGCACACATTTTTTTTGTAGATTTTGAAGTCTCGAATCAATGGGGATTGTTAATCATCCTCTTAGAGTTTTACCCTGCCACCGATCTTCAAGATCCTTGGAATTTAATTCCATTTTCTTTGCCTCCTTGCCATGGGGGTTTTCTGGGATTTAGTCCATTTATTAAAGGAATTTAATTCCTTGTTCACAGAGCTTGGCTCTGAGAGAGACTCAGATATTTCTGGGAAATTTATTCCCTAATGCTCTCGAGTATTTGATGGTTTTAATGCCCCTAATGCAGATTTGAATTTGTTGTGTTTTTTTAACAGAACTTGCCTTAAGAGTCATTTAAACTTTACTGTTTACCTGACGAGAATCCTTTTTGATTCTCCCAATAATTATTTTGCCTCATCATTGGTGAGCCGTTATTTAGATTTTGTAGGGTCCATTGGTTTTGCAGGCAGTGGTCCCGTCACATCACGGTTTTCTGTTATTTTATTTTATGTTACCTTATTGTTTATTATTATTATTTTTAAATGGTTTTTTTTTTCTATTTAGGAATGATGGCCTCGCTTCCCGACTTCCCTTACACTCGCTCAGAAGCGGCTTTTCCGCAGTCGCCATCGGACGAGGAGGTTATGGCGATGATCAGGGTGCATGACAGGGACCATACTAGTCTTCTCTTATGGGGAAAGTGGTATGGTCGTATCATCGGGGGTTGCCGTAGTTTTACCTGCGAAGAGCCGACAGAACCCATCCGCTCTATATCATTGACAGAACGCCCACGGACTGCTTATGCAGTGGAGGCGACTAACTGGACTCCCGCTGGTCGACTCGAGCCATCAACGACCGGGATACCCAACCAACCCATGGTGTCCATCAAAATTCTGGGACGCCGAATATGTCAGGGCGAAGCTCGACCTTGAGGGCAGGTTTAAAAGGTAGGCGTTATCCCCTGCCACCCAGTGGGCTACCTTCCCTGGCCCCGGTACATTCTCTCTGCCCAACGCGCACGTCTGCAGAAGATCGGGTTGTACCAGGCAGTGTACGCTTCGTTGTTTTATTACCACGCCCCTCACGTCTGATGGATTAAAGCTTTCCTGAATCAATGGAACCTTCCTACCAACACGTTCTTGCTAGGGGATCGGGAGGACTCAATTTCACTGGAAGAGTTTCGCGAGATCTCCGGGTTCCTGATCAGGGGAGAGCATTATGAAGAGTTACCGCCTCCCGATGAATATGTGTTTAATACGGTGCCTGCTATGCTTGACGGCCTATCGACTGAGAACGCCTTATGTCACAAGTACCCGAGTCTAATCAAGGCCCTGGGTATCTTTGAAAAGATGTTCGTGACATCGGAAGGGCAAGGTTTCATCTTTGATACTTTCATTGCTCGCTTCCTTCGAGAGGACGTCTTATCCAAAAAGGCTCCGAAATTTGCAAAAATTGAAGACACTTTTGGATTAGGATTAAGGAATTTGCCGGCCAAGGAGGAAGACCTGTCGCATTTCTATATCCCAAACTTGTCAACCATAGCTTTCGATGCAATTGCGGCCCCTGGCATGGACAAAGAGACCTTCTTCATTGGTTTTATCGGTCTTTGGCTAAGCTGGTTCGCCATACCGATGCATCGCCGCTTTATGAGAGCCTCCGTCTTTTATCCTGCTCATCGCATAGCTGGAGGAGCACGACTGGCTGTTGGCATCATGAGGTTGTCGCATCTATATCACGGGTTGAGCATTGCGGCTAATACTTCAAACCCGGGTGCGAAGACCATGAATTTCCACCTCCACTACTTCACGTCGTGGATCGAGATGGACATGCTAGGAGCATTCGCCGCGCACCAGTGACCGGATTTTTATGAGTCGTACACCTTCCACGGATCATGAGGTTGGTTGATGCCTCTGCTTCCGATCCGACCCAGATAGGGGCTCTCTGCATGCTGATGAACCCGTACTCAAATGAAGGCGGAATGGTGTTCAGTGATCGGGTCCTTTCCGCTCCAGCGGGGCCCGTTCAGCAGTTGTTTGATTTATCTAAGGGTGGGGTCCCATCCTTGAAACCAAAAGAAGTCATGCACCTATACTCGATCAGGCCAGGGTATCTGGTGTTTTTTCGGAACAACGCTGTCCTTTTTATGCGGTATAACTCGCACCGCTTTGCCCAGCATTTAAGTTATGACCAGGGCGTCCCCCTCAAGGCATTTTTAGTCGAGCCTGCTCTCTCCTTGGAGGTTACTCACGACGTCATTAACCACTCCATGCGGTTAAACACTGGCTCCCGCTTCATGATCCCGGAGCCTGACTATCTTCCGAGGCTTGTGGGGTCCTTTAAGGGTTGGTATCGCCATCGGGTCGACCCCTTCATTGCAGAGGAGAGACAGGTGCTTTTCAAGGGTAGAGCTCCCATTCCAACTCAGGCCACCGACGCCCTATTATGGCCGCGGTCAGTTGTTCTCCCTCCACTGAGGGATAGCGGTTTGGTATTTATCCCTAAAACCACAGAAATAGAACCGACCCCTCGTACTGCTGGTATGCCAGTGCGCACTAGAGCTGAAGCAAAGGCTTCTAATGAAGCACCAGCGATAGTGTCACCAGCGGTGGTGTCACCAAAGGGCGATACCGAAGGTGAAGTTAGGCAGCGTCGCGCCAGAGCACCCAGGGGGAAGAAGCGCTCCTCTGTTAGCGTTAGCACAAGCTCCAAGAGGAGAAAGAAATTGGTCCCCGGCCCACTCGATACTCTGCTTGAATCTGATCCATTCATTCAGGACGAGCCGATATCTATGCAAGAGTCGGACGACAGTCGTCTCTTTCTTGGCTCGTCTGCCGAGGAGGCCGCGCAGTTGGCTGAGATTTTAAGGCGCTCACAAGATGAAACTGAGAATGTGTGCGCCCCAAAGAAGCCCTACCCCCCGTTATATTCTATGATGTTGACCCATACTTGCGACAGGTATACATGGGTCTTTTGTTAATGGAAGAAGAACGGGCTCTCAAACAGTCCATTTCGGTTGCATCCGAAGACGAGCTTGCAATAAAAACGGGTAGTCATTCATTTATGCTTGAATCCCGACGAGCGTATTTAATGAGAAAAGAACGGCTCGAAAAAGCCATACTTCAAGCTCCCTGGCGTATTGGTATACGTTTTCTCGTGTCCTTCTTTTAGCGAGTAATCTGTATTACTTTTATGTCTTCTCATTTTGGTGAAAACTTTGCAGGGACTTCTGCAGTAGAAGCGGGTTTGAGTCCGGATCGAGCCATGGATGCAGATTCTAAGAACATCTCCCGTGACACACCAAAGGGTGTAGAGGAGATGACTGAAGCTTCCGCCCTTGCTGTGGAGCTTCCGGTGGTGACTGGTGTCTCTTCCGTATCTACTCCTTCAGCAGAGCTGACCTCATCAGCCATAGATCCCATGGACATCCCCAGTGACGTACCGGAGAGTGTAGAGAAGATTGCCGAAGACGTCATCCCTGCCTTTGAGCCTTCAGTGGCGGCTTTTGTCCCTCTATTGGAGACTACCGCACCGGCTCCAGATTTTACAAATATCTCCAATGATGCACCTGAGGGTGTGGAGGAGACCGCTGAGGCTGCCATCCTTCCAGCTCAGGGCGGGTGAAGCATTGAAGGTAATCTCATATACATATATATTTTGCTTAATGATCCTTCTTTCATCTGGCCCTTTTTCTTTCCTTCAGAATTGCGGGAATTGGCAGCTTCCATCGTGGACCTCTCTCCGAAGAAAACCTTCCAGCGCTTGCTTGACATGGCTGCCCTATAAGAAATACCCCCACAAAGCATAGTTCTTTCCTTAGGCCAAGGTTGGTATGCTTTGCCTTTCTGGTTTTATATTTTCATAATGATGCGGATATGCCCTTTATTCTAAATGCCGCAGGTGAAAGTCTTCGTCCTGAACATACCTCTACGGAGTAATAATTGCCCTTATGTCTTACTCCATAGGGACATTTATCCCCACGGATTATTCCGTAGGGACATAATCGTTATTTAATTTATTTGTTAATAAAATAAAATACTTGCCCCTACAGATTTATCTGTAGGGCCTGATAAATGCCCATTCGAATTTATCCGTAGGTCCTGATAAATGTCCCTACGGATTAATTCGCAGGGGCAAGTTTTACCCTGTTACTTAGTCCATAGGGACAAAATATCAGATACTTTGATATTTTGTCCCTACAGAGAAATGTGTAGGGGCAAGACTTGCTCTACGGATTAATCCGTAGGGGAAACAGTTGCCCCTACGGAGTAATCCATAGGGACATTATATCAGGTTTTATTTAAAAAGCGGACTTCCCATTTTTTCCCCGTCCTGTGCATAATAATATATATATCATGTAACTAAATACAGAAATATTCATAATCAATGTCTCACGGATAATATATAAAAGAAATAAACAAACAGAATATGATATCAATCTAAATCATCGTGA
Source organism: Agapanthus africanus (assembly GCA_030015575.1). Taxonomy (NCBI): domain Eukaryota; kingdom Viridiplantae; phylum Streptophyta; class Magnoliopsida; order Asparagales; family Amaryllidaceae; genus Agapanthus; species Agapanthus africanus. The sequence continues at coordinate 939,280,676 of CM057338.1, read as the reverse complement.
ACAAGTAAACAACCACTAATATCATCCAAAATATATACAATATGTATCAGATAAGTACATACATTCTCAAAAATATAAATAAAGCTACCCTTACTCGGTCCAGCTCCTCCACTTCTAATAATCGTCGTAATTTGACACATCTCCTCCTCGTTGCAACCCTGAGTCGTCAAAAACTCGACTAATGAAGGAGCAGACTGCGCGGGAGTCTGAGTGGGTTGTGAAGCTGTAGGAGTGGTCTGCGCAACCGCAGCCGAGATAGTCGTTTGCGAAGCCGCAGCCGTAGGTGATTCATGTGGAGCCGCAGCCGAAGTAGCCTACCGAATCTATAAATTTTTGTGTGTAATAAACGAGTAAGAACGATGTATTAGATTTTAGTCGAATTCGTATCATTATCAGATTATTGCGAAACCCCAATCTAAGAATACTTAGGGACTTAGGCCTAATTTGGGTATCTAGTTTGGAAAACCGTAGTTTATTTTAATTAGATAGTTTTATATAAGTATAATTAATCAAAGCTAAGTCTACAACCAAATATCCTCAGGCTACTGATATTGCATATGTTAATATCTATAATGTGATATAATATTTTACTATTAAGTAATATACGTAACAACATCTCTTTCAACTCCTCGACGGTGGTCTTCAAGGCAGCAACATCAAACTCCAGACGTCGCTCACGGGGGGTAAGGGAAGTAACGCCGGAGTGGAGACCAACCTCGTATGGGCCCTGCTAGGACCCAGTCCACGGCCTCTCTCCCAACCTCCGTGGTGCCCTCCGTGTGCGGCGTCTAAGACTACGGTCAGTAGCATCGGATCGTTCTGTCCGCTAAAATCGATTCCCGATGTCTCCGCCTGCTCCACCACGCACTCCTACACCCATATTAACTATTAAAATATAAGTATATCATTTAAATTTGAACTTATCAACACAAAAATTTCATTCGAATTAGAATAAATATTAACACTTACGCAATACTCCTAGGTAGCGGTGTCGGGGAATCAAAACTCGCCCGTGGCGGGATCTGTCGAGGTGCCATGGACAGCAAAATACGCAGTCAACACGCTCGGTGTACCACCCTGCGCCAGGGTCTGAGCTCTGCAATTTGCCTAAAATTTACATATATTATAAAATAACTCTTAATATTGCATTATATCAAAATAGATCTATTGTAATTTACCGATGCCTTCATGACGCAAGCAATGTTTCTCGAACCACCTGTGTAAGTGGGGTGACCCCTCTTCGCCAACTTTTTATTCTCCTTATTTTGATCGGCCTGTTTCTGCACAACACAATCAGATTTAGTTTTCTAATTAAGCAACATAAAAAAATAAATTATATACTAAACAATGAATTACATTTAAATTACAAATCTGTTTGCGTTCAGAGTCTTAATATTGGCATAAGAGAGGCCATGTAACTATGTCAACTCTGGCAAATGCCGGGGTATATAGGAGAGCCGCTCTCTCAGTCTCGGAGGTCGCCAGCCATACCAAATAGCAATCGATCTTTAGCTCGTTCATATAATATCGAACCTTAAATTGCATGTTGTTCCCCTCCGAAAGACGGCGCGACACCGCGTCTTGCCTGAGATTCGGGGCAGATGCTAATAGGTGCTATCCGTCCACCTCTTCGAAGATGCCAAGTTGATTTATGGCACCACGTATCGAAGGTTTAGGCGGATGCGTCCGATGTAGCAGACTTCGTCAGATTCCCCCTCGTTTGAGGGGTTTTTGATTGTGGGGACGCTCTTCCCTGCAGGCGCAAGCCCCTGCAGTTAATTACGCTACCGCATTGCGGTAACAACTTTCTCCTTCTCCAGATGGTCACTTCGTGTCGTGGGTGTCTGTTTTGTATTTTGTTGCCCGTGGATTGTTTACGGAGACTGAGTTGTGTCGTCGCCCGTAGGGCGTGGACTAGTCCAAATCCGTATTATCTTAGATTTGGGTTTGGGGGGGTTTGGTTTGAGGATACGTCAGCCATACTTGAGGCTAAGATCAACTCAAACGTTTGTTAAGGATACGTTAGTCTAACTTTGTGACTAAGATCAACTTAACGGGATCGTTTAGATCCGACAAAAGAGCGTTTGGACTCTAATGTTCCAGTTTAGGGACATAGTGGTCCATGAAATGTATGGCCGTCAGGACCCGTCACCTCTCTGACGACGTTGAAGGATTACAACGACGGATGTCAGAGGAGTTCAGAGATGTACCCTCGAGCCAGAGTTAATTGGGGGGATTTATAGTCCACTCTGTTTGAAGGTTTTAAGGATACGTTAGCCATCTTTGAGGCTAAGATCAACTTAAACGGGACCGTTTAGATCTGACAAAAGAGCATGCGGGTCTCTATTGTTCTAGTTTAAGGACATTGCGGTCCATGGGTAGTTTAAGGACATTGCGGTCCATGGGTAGTTTAAGGACATTGCGGTCCATTGTTAGTTTTAAGACATCTCGGTCAAGGTTAAGGACGTCGTAGTCCATGGGTTTAAGGACCCCACAGTCCGGTATGTGCTCTGGATGCTTCACACGGGTTCACTGCCGTGCTCTGCGAGGACCAGGCTCCGCTCTGGACGTTTTCCACGGGGTCAAAGAGTGACATGATCCACGTTCCACGTAACCAGGAATTTGCATTAGACATGAGTTTAAGGACCCCACAGTCTATATCAATGTGTGGTCGTCGAGACCCGTTACCTCTTTGAAGACATTGAAGGATTACAATGCCAAGTATCAAAGGAGTGACGAGATGTACCCTAGAACCGGAGTGGATTAAATAGTCCTTGGCCCAATTTGGGGTCAAGACGAATTGATTAGGTTATGAGTCCATTGGACCAGTTAATCACCAATTGAGGACTTATGGCCATCTTGGGCTAAGTCCAATCAGGAGAGGCTTTGCCTCTATCCATTTAGGCCAATTGGGCCAAAGCATAGTGTTAAACACTACAGAGCAGTCAGTGTTGAACACTGGGAATGGGGTTGACAAGTTAGTGTTTAACACTAAGAGAATATTTGGTGTTAAACACCAGCAACAATGCTTTTTCAGATTAGTGTTAAACACTAAAGTAATCAGTGTTGAACACTGCAAATGAAGATCTCAGATTAGTGTTTAAACACTAAGGTAATCAGTGTTGAACACTGCAGATAAAGCTTTTTATTTAGTGTTGAACACTAAGGCCCAACAGTGTTTTAACACTAGGTTCGAGAGTTTTAATTTAGAGTTAAACACTAAGGCAAGAGGGGTCACGTGGCAGCACGTGAGAGCGCCCTCCCTTCATTTGTTCTGCTGAGATTATCGCGTCTTTCAGAGCATCACATGCCATCACGTGATGGGCATTCAAATGCCTATGTATTGGAGCTTCTGCCAAGGGTCACGTGGATCACGTGGGGTGCTGCCTCAAAGGGGCTTTCTGTAGCTCTCTTGGGGGGTCACGTGATGACACGTGACCCTGCCTCTATGTATTTTGTTTAGAAGCTTTGTTAATCTTCTTTCAGGAATTAAATTCCTCGAACTGTAAATTTCAGAGGAATTAAATTCCTACTTTCTTTCGAAGACTTTGTTTTCTGGAACAGAGTTTAACGCTGAATTTTCTGTGGGAATTAAATTCCTCATATACGTGAAGGGCTGAATAGGGTTAGACCCTAATAAAAGTTTTTAAGGAGTTTAAACTTCCATCCTCTGTTAAATTATGATTAAGGGAATTAAATTCCTGCTGTTTCAACAGAACTAGGTTCTTAATTAGGGTTAAACCCTGTTTCTTTTTTGTTCTGAAGGAATTAAATTCCCATGATATAGGGTCAAGCCCTGACTTTTATTTAAAGGAATTAAATTCCTATAGTTCTGTGAGAATTAAATTCTCGTGCTTGCATTCCTTCTCTATGTTTTGGATCTGCATGGCAGGATCTCAACCCATTGAGAATTAAATTCTCAACCTTAAGGGGAGATGTGCACTTTGCAGATCCTCTATCAAAGAGAGAGGAGATATGTTCTTCTGTTTTCACATTTTCAGAGTTAAACTCTGTTGAGAATTAAATTCTCCTTCTTTCAAAAGGCCTTCCCTTTCTTACCTAGGGTTTTTTGCAGAAGATCCGAGTCTTTTCAAAGTATCAAAGCTCTTCTCCTTTTCTTTTTTCTTCTCTGCGCATGTATATGTATGTATGTCTCTTGGCTCCTATTTATAGGAGAAGCAGCCGAATCAATCAGCTTTTGACGAATCTTCATTGAGATTTGATTTGCATTCATCATTCATTTTGGACCTTTGGATTATTAGGTGAATTTTATTCACCATTGAATTTTAAATCCAGAGATTCTCCCTTGTTATTTTGGTTAGATTTAAAGGGGAAATCTTTCCAAACCCGAGATTTTCCCATAGATAGATGATATTTCATCACCTCTGAATCTTTAATTTGATTGGTTCCAGATAGTTGCTTTCCTTTGGAAAGGTTTGAATTTCTCTCAGAATTTAATTCTGTTGACAAAATGGGCTTTGAAAGCCGGTCACGTGTGACCACGTGACCCATGGCCACGTGTGAGCACGTGACCCCCTTTGGAATGAGCCTTTTCCCTTCTTTTGCGCTTTGTCTTCTGATTGCTGTTAAAACGTCACGTGCTACCACGTGACCCCTGGTCACGTGTGAGCACGTGACCCTTGTTTGAACTCTCTTTCTTCGGTTCTTTTGGAGAACGAGTCTGCTATCTTGAACGTCACGTGCCAACACGTGACCCTGGTCACGTGGGAACACGTGACCTCTTCTGAAGCCTTTTCTTGACTTGACCAGAGAACTTGTGTGCCTTTGACGCTTGGATTTAAATGTCACGTGTCGCCACGTGACCCTGGTCACGTGGGAGCACGTGACTCTTTCTGAAGCCCATTTTCTTCAGCGTAGTCAGGAAACTGAACTTGATTTGATGATGCCTTTTAGGTGTCACGTGCCAACACGTGACCCCTTTTTGAAGCTTTTCCCAGAAGCTTTCCTGATTTTAAATCAGGAAACAAATGCCCCCACAGCGTTGTTCTCACATGTCTGCACGTGAGTGCAACGCTGTCACCTCTTGTGACCGTTGGATTCCTCTAGGGATTCGGGTAGACGAAACGTCCTTTCAGAAACGCCTTCACTTTTTCATGCCCTTCCTTTCAAACCTTTCTTTTAAGAATTTGATTCTGGTTATCAGAGCTTAGTTCTCTGTTGTGTCTGTGCAGTGCCGCCTTATTTTCCAATCAAAGGCTAGTGCTCACGTGTTGCGCATGCAGGGATCTGCTTGATGGGGACGTTTCATTTCCTTAACCTGATTCCAATGCGTCGTTGGATTTCATTTCCAACGCTCTCCCCTTCTTTCCGGGCTTTAAGAATAGTCCCACCATGCACAACATTTTTTGTGCATGGCATTAAATGCTCCCCTTTATAAGCTGAACCCATGCCTTGCTTCTTTTCTTCACAGAGAAGCCCATTCGTGCCTTAAGGCGGTCATCTTTGAAAACCCGATCAATCGCCATGGCTTGCAATCGTCCCCATGCTCGTCGGCAACCATAGGAGGTGCCCCTTGAGGAGATAATTCCTCGCTTCGCTGCGCGGCTGGCGGATCCCCTTCTCACCGACGCTCAATGTGACACGGTGATGTACGAGCTACTGACCCGTCGGGGTTCTCCTCTTCCCATGGGCTCCATTTGGCTCCGGATGATCCTCCTGTCTGTGCTTGCCGATATACCCCCTCATCCGGCGGAGATGACTTCGGCGATCATTGACGCGGCGGAGGACAAGCTTGAGTGTTTTCATGAGGCTTGTCTAATCACTCAAGCTCTGAAGGATCACTCAGTTCATTTACTGAGTCAGATAAGAGCTCGTCGGGCCGTCATGTCTGCTTTCGCTGATGAGCACGGCTCCAACCGGTGGGGAGCGACTCCTCGCGAAAACCGCCATTTTGACGTGCTGGAGAAGGCGGAAAGGGAGTTGGAGAATTTTGTCCTTTGCTTTGTCAACCCATGTGCCGTTGATCCTGTGTTTGGTGATCTTTTCCGTTAGTGTAGAACCTTTTTAAATTAGTCCTTCCTTTTTGCATGCTTTATGTTGAACTTCCATGTAGGCTCGGTACTCGTGTGTATATTTCCGCTTGCATGAATAAATTTTGTGTTCCTTTTATGAAAATTTTCTTCAATTATCAATACTGTTGTCATGTCGCGTGCACATTAAAGCTTCTAATTTTACTTCTTTTTCGGATGTTCATATGATTGCGAGCACATGCTTGATAGGATAATCATCTGAAAGTTTTCTGTTGCTTGCCATATCGGGCATGCCAGCGCGTTCTGGAGCGATTATTGCTATCGATCGGGAGCCCACTTATATGGTCTCGAGCGTGTATGTTCTATTTCTAAGGTTGTGGTCGCAAGGTGAGCTTTCATGGTCTGATAGGGCGACACGTAGCGAACGTAAGGTTGTGGCTCTCGATAAAGTTGCCATGTTCACTCGTGAGAGGGCTGAGGCTCATAAGGCCACTGAGAAAGAGCTTGAAGCCCGGCTCGCTTCGTATCAGGCTCAGCAAGCTCAAGCGGAGGCTCGTCTTCTGGAGATCTTGCGTCATGAGGCCGTGGCTCAGCAAAAGCAGGATGAGCTGACCAAGTTGCTGCATCGCCCGCCGACCTGAAACATTTGTATCTTTTTCTTCCTTTTTGTACATACTCATGGATGAGAGTATTTTCTTTTTGTTTCTTCCATAAATTGTACTTTGTACCCGTTTTGGTTTATGAATAAAAGATACATTTTTCTTCTAAATGGTGTGTCTCCTTTTCACTGAATGTATTCTGTGGATATTCTATCTTGATTTCCTTGCAGGACAGCAGTTGCTCGGGACTCAGGGTTAAGATCTGCTCCTTAAGACTTTTGCTTTTTTGCGAGTCACAAGGGCCTCATGAAGGGTTTTTCTCCCTACAGGTCGAGAGGATCCCATAGGTGTGAGTTCTTCTTAAGAATCGTGAGGATTCTTAAAAGGGTTTTCCCTTGAGAGTCGTAAGGATCCCACAAGAGAATTTTTTCTTCCTTACGGGTCGTGAGGGCCTGCAAGTGTTGGATGCGGTCACCCTTGTCCGTGTTTTACGGAGTCGGGAGTTTTTCAAAGTATCGTAGTTTAAAGACGTCACGGTCAAGGTTAAGGACCTCATAGTCCGTGGATTTAAGGACTCCACAGTCCGCTGTTAGTTTTAAGACATCACGGTCAAGGTTAAGGACCTCATAGTCCGTGGATTTAGGGACTCCACAGTCCGGTGTTTGGTTGCAGGGACCCGTCACCTCTTTGAAGACGTTGAGGAATTACAACGCCGGGCATCAAAGGAGTGAAGAGATGTACCCTTAAACCAAGGCAAAATCTGTAGGGAGTCGGGGTGGTTGATTGTTAGTTTTAAGACATCACGATCAAGGTTAAGGACGTCGTAGTCCGTGGATTTTAAGGACTCCACAGTCCGGTGTTTGCTCTGGATGCTTCACACGGGTTCACTGCCGTGCTCGGCGAGGACCAGGCTCCGCTCTGGACGTTTTGCACGGGGTCAAAAAGTGACATTATCCGCGTTCCACGTAACCAGGAATTTTGCACTAGATGCTTCACACGGGTTCACTGCCGCGTTAGGCGAGGACTAGGCTCCGCTCTGGATGCTTCGCACGGGTTCACTGCCATGCTCTGCGAGGACTAGGATCCGCTCTGGACATTTTCCACGGGGTCAAAGAGTGACATTATCCGCGTTCCACGTAGCCAGGAATTTTGCACTAGATGCTTCACACGGGTTCACTGCCGCGTTAGGCGAGGACTAGGCTCCGCTCTGGATGCTTCGCACGGGTTCACTGCCATGCTCTGCGAGGACCAGGATCCGCTCTGGACGTTTTCCACGGGGTCAAAGAGTGACATTATCCGCGTTCCACGTAACCAGGAATTTTGCACTAGATGCTTCACACGGGTTCACTGCCGCGTTAGGCGAGGACTAGGCTCCGCTCTGGATGCTTCGCACGGGTTCACTGCCATGCTCTGCGAGGACCAGGATCCGCTCTGGACGTTTTCCACGGGGTCAAAGAGTGACATTATCCGTGTTCCACGTAACCAGGAATTTTGCACTAGATGCTTCACACGGGTTCACTGCCGCGTTAGGCGAGGACTAGGCTTCGCTCTGGATGCTTCTCACGGGTTCACTGCCATGCTCTGCGAGGACCAGGATCCGCTCCAGACGTTTTCCACGGGGTCAAAGAGTGACATTATCCGCGTTCCACGTAACCAGGAATTTTGCACTAGATGCTTCACACGGGTTCACTGCCGCGTTAGGCGAGGACTAGGCTCCGCTCTGGATGCTTCGCACGGGTTCACTGCCATGCTCTGCGAGGACCAGGATCCGCTCTGGACGTTTTCCACCGGGTCAAAGAGTGACATTATCCGCGTTCCACGTGACCAGGAATTTTATCGATTGTATCCGCATTTCACGGAATGGAGGTTTGACTCTTGGTGATACGTATATCACCGATCCATGGAACTGGGGGTTGCCGCTGTTCCATTTCGCTTGAAGTTGTGTCTGCTGCGTCGAGATGATCTCCGGGTTATTTATGAACCGTCGAGATTTGGCTTCCTCTCATGATGAAACCTGGGGGAGGAGTACGACTCCTTCTTTGTTTGCGCCCCTGGATTGTATACAGGGATTGATGTAGCATCACCTGTAGGGCATGTATTTTATTTTTATTTTATTTCTTTTCCCGCGATGCTCTATCATTTCAGCTTTTATATCGCGAAAATCACGACTGCCCAATCATTTCGGCTATTTTCCGCGGTGCCCAATCATTTCGGCTATTTATTTATTCTCTACTCGCTGCTTTTTATTGCGAGTTGCCCCATCATTTCGGCTATTTTTCATGCATACATTTTTACTTGCTGCTTTTTATTGCAAGTTGCCCTATCATTTCGGCTATTTTGTAGGCATGTGTGGCTTGCTAGTTTTTTTCGCTACGAGCTCGGATTTTGGATGCCAATTTCGGCATCAGCATCGCTGCAACTGGGACGTTGCCAGGAGCGAATCATCATTTGCCTTGAAAGGGCTTGGAATTTGATACCGGTTTAGGCATCAGCATCGCTGCAACTGGGGTATTACCATGAGCGAATCATCATTTGCCACTGTCGATGTTGAACAAAGGTGGCTTAGCAAACAGGGTTAAGGTCCTGTCGACTAAGGCTTTTGACTTCATGAGCCGTAAGGGTCTCACAAAGGTATTTCTCCCTACAAGTCGTGAGGATCTTGCAGGTGTATTTTCTCCTTAGGGATCGTGAGGATTCCTAAGTGTACGTTCCTCTGTAAGTCGTAAGGATCCTACAAGAGAGTTTTCTCCTTATGGGTCGAGAGGACCTACAAGGGTTGGACTTTGTTGAGGAAATGTTTATTCGCGCCCGTGGATTGTATACAAGGGTCAGTATTGAGCCTCTTGTAGGGCAATATCGGAGGTTGTGGGGGATTTGCTTAAGAACAGGTTCAGGTTTCTGTAACTTAAGACTTTCAAATCTCATGAGCCGTGAGGGTCCCATAAGAGAGTTCTCCTTACGAGTCGTAAGGATCTCGCAAGTGTATTTTCTCCTTAGGAATCGTGAGGATTCCTAAGTGTGTTGCTCCTTTGTGAGTCGTAAGGATCTCACGCAGGTGGTTTCTCCTTACAAGGTCGAGAGGACTCTGCAAGTGTCCTTTAACGAGGTTGCGCCCATTCGGGTTTTCACAAACACTCGCCGGTAGTCCTGCTGTTTTTACTCACGGAGCCCTTTCGGGTTTTCATCCGTGCCCATTTTGCTTGTAGACATACCGTTTCTTTTTATTATTTTTTTTTCACTTTTTTTTTACAAGGTCGCGCCCTTTCGGGTTTTCACGAACTCTTGCCGGCAGCCCTGCTGTTTTTACTCACGGAGCCCTTTCGGGTTTTCATCCGTGCCCACTTTGCTTATGGACATACCGTTTTTTTTTATATTTTTTTTTATCCATCTCGTCAGCCTACGGATGCTGCGGTAGTAGTTTTAGGGACGTCTCGGTCCGTTGTTAGTTTAAGGACGTTTCGGTCCGTCGATAGTTTAAGGACGTTCCGGTCCGCCGTTAGTTTAAGGACGTTTCGGTCCGCCGTTAGTTCAAGGACGTTTCGGTCCGCCGTTAGTTCAAGGACGTTTCGGTCCGCCGTTAGTTTAAGGACATTTCGGTCCGTCGTTAGTTCAAGGACGTTTCGGTCCGCCGTTAGTTTAAGGACGTTTCGATCCGCCGTTAGTTTAAGGACGTTTCGGTCCGTCGTTAGTTTAAGGACGTTTCGGTCCGTCGTTATGGGAAAGATGGCTGCCGCTTGTAAAGTCTGAGCCTAGGAAGATAGCGAGCGGACATAGTCGTCGTCATCTATCATTGACCCAGGCTGTGGCTTATTAAGCGTAGTATTTCTTTAAGAAGCGGCCGTTTATTGGCCTAAAAGGCCTTTCACCGTGCATGTCCATGAGTAGGTAGGCTCCACCCTGGTAGACCTTGTCTATGATGTATGGGCCTTCATAGTTTGGCTCAAATTTTCCTCGCTTGGCGCGATTGGGGATCATAGGTCTTTTGACCACTAATACAAGTTCGCCTTGGCGAAATGTCCTCGGCCTGGTCAATCTTTCGTATGAGCGCGTCATCTTTGCTTTGTAGGCCTCTAGATGTTGTTGCGCTATGAGCCGTGTTTCGTCGAGGGCATCAAGCTCCTCAAGCCGAAGGTGAGCATTTTCTTCGTTCGTCAGCTCGTGGTGGACTGCTACTCGTAGAGAGGGTAACTCTATCTCGAGGGGGAGCACTGCTTCCGTCCCGAATACCAACGCGTACGGCGTCGTATTCGTGGCCGTCTTGAATGTAGTTCGATAAGCCCAAAGGGCTTCTTGCAGCCTTTCGTGCCAGTCTTTCTTATTCCGGGAAACGGTCTTTTTTATGATCTTCGTCAAGGTCTTATTGAAAGCCTCGGCCAGGCCGTTAGCTCGTGGGTTGTAAACTGAAGAATATCTCCAGTCTATATTGTGCTGTTGTGCGAAGCGGCTAATCTTATGGCTTTGGTAGGCCGGCCCGTTATCGGAGATAATCCGCCGTGGAGTTCCGAACCGATAGATGACGTGCGTCTTGAAGAAATAGAGGATATTCTCCGTCTTCACTTCCCTCAGTGGCACTGCTTCTGCCCATTTGGAGAAGTAATCAGTTGTCGCCAGGATAAAACGGTGTCCCCGGGATGATGCTGGCTCAATGGGGCCGACTATGTCAGTCCCCCACATTTCGAATGGCCAACTAGCCAGCGTCGGGTGCAGTGGATTCGGATGTTGGTGGATGAAGTCTCCATGGATCTGGCATGAGTGGCATTGCTTCGCATACTCGAGGCAGTCCTGGATCATCGTGGGCCAGTAATAACCCATCCGTTTAATTTTTAACTTCATCTTTGGGCCTGCTTGGTGAGAACCGCAAAGTCCGTCATGAACTTCCCGAATGACTCTTTCTGCTTCGTCAGGTCCCAAGCATCTCAGCCATAGAGAATCAAATGATCTCTTGTATAGAATGTCGTTGACAAAAGCGAAAGATAAAGCTCGTTTCATGAGCTGATGCCTTGAGGACGCTTCTTCGGGCATTCGGCGGGATTTAAAGTAGTCTATGAAGACTTCCCTCCAGTCTTCGGCCTTCTCACGGTCTTTTATTTGTAGGGTCGTCTGCTCAGTCGTTCCCTTTTCTTCGCATGATTCCGGAGGTATTTTTGCCGGGGCGAGCACTCGGCGGCTTTGTACCACGATTCTGACGTCATCGAGGTTCTCGTCAGCCAGTTCTTTAGCAAGTTTAGCCAATGCGTCTGCTTTGCTGTTTTCCGCGCGCGGTATGTTCTCCAAAGTATAGGAGGGAATTTGGGTCAATAGTTGTTGCACCCTTTCGCCGTACTTCACCAATTCCGGCTTGCACGTCTGGTAGTCACCGTTTACTTGACTGACGACCAGCTGAGAATCCCCGTATATGAGGAGGTCCTCAATCCCCAAGTTGATGGCGATCTCGAGGCCTGCTATCAGGGCTTCGTATTCGGCTTCATTGTTTGTCCTCGGCTCTGTTAAGGAGAAGGCGAAGCGCATTATCCCTCCTTGTGGAGTTGCAAAGATGAGGCCTATCCCTGATTTGATCATTGGGATACCTTGTTTCTGTTTCTTTATGGATGACGCTCCATCGAAATAGAGTTCCCATCGGGTGCTTCCGCCGCTAATCGCATCAAATGCATGTTCGTCCGGCAAATCGCAATTTAGAGGAGAATTGGCCGGTATCGGGTGCTCGGCGAGGAAGTCGGCAATGGCTTGGCCTTTCACTGCCTTGAGAGGTTTATACGTTATCGAGAACTCCATCAAGAGCAGGGCCCACTTAGCGAGTCGTCCCGTCAATATGGCTTTAGACATCAAATATTTGAGAGGGTCCACCTTCGAGATAAGACGGACTTCATGTGCTAATGCGTAATGTCTAAGCTTTGTTATCGCGAAGATTAATGCCAAGCAATGCTTTTCAATGGGGGAATAGTTGCTTTCTGCACCCGGTAGAACTCGACTTAAGTAGTAGAGTGCTCTCTCTTTCCCCTGATCGTTCTCTTGTGCCCATAATGCGCCCAAGGAACCTTCGAGGGCGGTCGTATAAAGAATGAGGGGTTTTCCCTTGACCGGCGCGGCCAACACCGGAGGGCTCTGCAGGTACTGTTTGATCTCGTCTAGTGCACCTTGATATTTGTGATCCCAAACGAATGGAGTTCCCTTCTTCATCAGGTGGCTGTAAGGACGGCATTTGCCTGAAAGATTGGCGATAAACCGCCGGATGTATGCGAGCTTCCCTTGGAGAGACCGCAGCTGCTTGAGCGTTCTTGGCGGAGGCATTTCCATGATCGCTTTAATTTTTGACGGATCTATTTCAATACCTCGGTGTCGAATGATGAATCCCAGAAATCTGCCCGAGGAGACTCTAAACGCGCACTTGAGGGGATTCATTTTCAAATTATATTGCCGAAGGCGTTGAAATACAGTCTCCAGATGCTTTAAATGCTCCTCGTACGACATGCTCTTTACTACGAGGTCATCGATATAGCACTCGACGATGTCATGTATGAGGTCGTCGAAGATCTTTGTCATAGCCCTTTGATAGGTAGCGCCAGCGTTCTTTAGGCCAAAGGGCATAACCTTGTAGCAAAATATACCCAAAGGGGTGCGGAAAGCGGTATGCTTCTGGTCTTCGGGATGCATCTTTATCTGATTGTATCCTGATGAACCATCCATAAAGGAGAAAACCTCGTGAGTTGACGTGTTATCTATCATTAGCTCGGTTACCGGTACTGGGAAATCATCCTTTGGACAGGCTTTATTGAGATCCCTGAAATCCACGCATATGCGTACCGTCCCATTCTTCTTCATTATAGGGACGATATTGGCGATCCAGTCGGGGTACTGGACTTCTTGGATAAATCCAGAATCGATCAGCTTCTTGACTTCGGCGTTGATGCTCATTTCAAGCTCGAGTCGCATCCTTCTTGGCGCCTGCTTGACTGGCTTGATATCTGGGGATATTGCTAATCTATGCACAGCAATCTCCGGATCCAACCCTGGCATCTCGAAATAGTTCCATGCGAAGCAGTCTTTATGCCGTAGAAGCACGTTCTTTAACGCAGCCACCTTTTCTTCGGATAATAGCTCGCTGACAAATGTCGGTCGCGGGTCGTCTGCCGATCCCAACTCAATCTTCTTGAGGTTATCTGCAGTAGTATGTATGCCATCTTCCAGTTCTTTTGGAGCGGGCGGAAATTCCGAGATCACCTCATCATCGCTGTTCTCAAAGCACCGGTAAAGGTCATCTACGTTCTCGGGCTCTTCCCCTAATATCGTAATCGTATGACAAGTGCGAACCCGCTCCCCGGACTGAGGTGGACCCGGTTCTGCTCTTGCGGCCTTGGGCTCATGCTTTCGCGGCGGCGTTACCTTCCAGCCGTCGGATAGAGTGAATCTACCCCGTCGGTATTGGTCCTCGACCCAGTTCTTGAAGGTGAAGCAGTCTTCGGTAGGATGTCCTATGGTTCGGTGATAAGAGCAATAACTCGGATGAGAGACCTTGCTAGCTCGCTCAGGATGTCTAGACTCTGGAAGCGTGATCATTTGATGTTTTATAGCGAGGTTGAGTAATCTCTCCGTCTTGTCTCGGGGGAAGGAATACGCTCGACTCATCTTCTTCACGAGGGACAAACCCGAGCCGCTTCTTGATTTATTTTCGTCTCTGCGTCGGGCCTTTCGTACAACGGATTGATGAGGATATGCGTCTTTGTCTTTTTCGGTACGCTGAGATAGACGTTGCGTCATGGCCTACTTGTAGATGGCCATCTCACGGTTGTGGTCTTCCTGAGCTCTTCGACCCATTTTCCTGATAGGCTTGTTCGTTCGTTCTTCAAACGACGGACTCGGTGCTTCGATCGCGGGGTCTAGTTTTAATGAAGGGTTGGCATCTTCTGACAGGGCATCCTCTTCTTCATCAAAGGTATATATAGGGTAGCTGCTGTGAGTCCGTTCCCGTTTTCCAGCTCTTGTGTATCCAAGCCCGAGTGTTTCCATCTTCCCGTTGGGCAATTTGCGTTGAGTCCCGGGGACATCCCAAATCTTGTTGTAGAACCGTGCCTGCCGAACGGTCTGTTCTAAAGATACTCCTTGGCGCTTCAATAGCTTCTTTAATCCATTTGTATAGTATCTAGGCAGACGGATGGGTTGGAGCCTGTCAAGTGTAGCATCCGTGCCGTGCCAGATCTCTTTCTCTATTTTCGACTCTGAGGATCGATAGAATAGGATCACCTTCTCGCCCCTTCGCCTGGGAGGGACGTAAAATGTTTGCAGGTCCTACACGTCGTGAGCCTGAAGCGCGTCGAGGTCTTTGTAGTGTTCTCGCGGTACCATGGTGATTTGCAAACTATGGTCATCGCTAAGGGGTGCTTGTGTCGGCAGCCGATTGGAGAACACAGCATTAACTTCATCTTCTGAATCACTTCCGAAGACTAATACGGGGGCGGGTGTCCCCAGGTTGTTGCGTTGAGATGGCCCTGCATAAACTATCTCTTCCTCCTCTTCGGTATCGCTCCCGAAAACGGGGATGGTGGCGGCGGCTTTGTTCTCCGGCTTGCGACACTTTTCTGTATCCTCGAAATATGGCAAAAAGTACTTCGCATCTTCGTATTTACGGACTTCGTTCACGGAAAATGGGTTTAATTCACCTGTTACGGTATACTCGAAACCATCCTTGAAGTATTTCATACACTGATGTTGTGTAGAGGGGATGATGTTGTATTCGTGTAGCCAGGGACGACCGAGCAAGGCGTTGTAGCAGGTCTTGGCGTCAATGACATGGAATTTGATGTCTGTGACGAGAAGTCCGAAGCGTAATGTTAGTATCACAGATCCGAGAGTCCGTGACGATTGTGAATCGAAACCGGAGATAGTAATCTTGTCACGAGCGAGGTGTTGTACGCTCATGCAGATTTCCTTCAACACCCGAACATTAAGGAGATTGACGGAGGATCCATTGTCCACCAGGATCTTGCCTATCTTGATATCATGGCAGTATCCGGAGACATATAAGGGCCGGTTGTGGTCGCACGTCCCGAGAAGGAGGTCTTCATCACCGAAAGTGACGTCGGCCGTATGCACTTCCTGCAGTTCATCCTTCATCCTTTCAGTGGCGAGGAAGGCTTGGAATTGCTCGGGTTCTTGTAACGCCTTAATTAGTGAGTCTCGCGCTTCTTTTGATAATAGGAGGGCATCAAGAATGCTAAGCTGAGAAGGTAGCTTCCTTAGGTGCGCGAGGATGTTATAGTCGACTTTACTCTTCCTAGGAGGGTCTTTGGTAGCCAGCTCTTTCGTGACTTGGTCATCTAACGTGATATCTTCAGTGACCTTTTCTTTTCCCTTATCTTTTCTATTCCCGGGCCCGAGATTCTTTTCTGGGAGTGTACGATTGCGCAGCTGAATGTTCTCGCAGGCTTCCGATTTCTCTTCTTTCTCTAAAACAGATTCTTTAAAGAGAGGGCCCAGAGCCATTTCTTCATCAGAGTCGCTCCCAAAGGTGAGAACTTGTGACCCCCTGGCGTTAACCATGCAACAGTTGCCAGTCGTTATGTTGTGCCCATCGACAGTACTTCTTCGCTCCCGACGGATCTTGCGTTTCATGCGCTTAAAATGTTGCCGGCGAGCAACATATCCTTGCCACCATATCTTAAAGGCGTCGCACTCCTCCGTGGGATGTGAGATTTTCCGATGATATGTGCAATAGTCAGGGTGCGTCTCTACCCCATCGTGTGTGTTTCCTTTCGAGGGCGGTAGCTTCATCCCCATTGACATGGCTTTGGCAAACCTTTTTCTCGTCTTGAATATCTTCTTGTCTACTTCGGGTACCTTTCGCTCTGGCGGAGGTAGTTCAACTCTTCCGTTCGGTCGCCCGCATTTGGCTCTTTCCGACGTGGTCATCTCACGCTCCTGGTCCGCT
This sequence comes from Agapanthus africanus, assembly GCA_030015575.1. Taxonomy (NCBI): domain Eukaryota; kingdom Viridiplantae; phylum Streptophyta; class Magnoliopsida; order Asparagales; family Amaryllidaceae; genus Agapanthus; species Agapanthus africanus. The sequence continues at coordinate 939,264,165 of CM057338.1, read as the reverse complement.
TTACATTTTAGACGAATCTCGTCTAGAAAAGCGTCGATCATTCCATCTGTTGGCCATGCACGTTCTGGTACAGGCTCTGCCTCCAGCTTTTCAGTGCCAGGAGTTTTCCCCTCATCGGTAAACGAGTGGGAGATTACGTTACAACTCGCCGCATATCCTTCAGATTCATCCGACGAGCTTTCTCCCTCATCTTCCTCTTGAAAGATGTGGTTGAGAAACTCTTGCAGTGTGACAGGAGTTCGCGCCTTTTGATTGTATTCTTCCAGCGCGTCGATTTGCTTCTGCAAGTTCGTGTGCTCGTTTCCAAGCTTCACGGACTTCTTCGATTTCTTCTTCTTTTTCCTCGAAGATTTTGACGGTTGGACGTGAGTATTTGGGCTCTTATCGCGAGTCTTCGTAATTGTGCGGGGCTTCAACATCCCTTCGATAATTTGAGGTTCAAGAGGGTCCTTCCATTCGATCGCAGAGCACGCATGAAGGTCTCTCAGCATTCTTTTGGTTTTAGTTGATAGCACGACCTCCCATGGAGCCTCTTCAATAAAAGAACATGTTTCCCCCGGTGTATCCGCTTTCCTAGGAGCGTGCGGCTGCGGTGGGTTCACCTTCCACTTTTCGGACAGTACAAACTTCCCCTGGAGGTACTGATCTTCAATCCATCCTTTGAAGACGAAGCAATCTTCAATTGGATGGCCTACCGTCTGATGGTAAGGGCAATAGTTAGGGTTATTCACCTCGGTGGGTTGCGGCGGTCGCCTTGGATTTGGCAGGTTTATAAGTCTGTTGCGTATTGCCAGCTCGAATAGCCGTTTCGTCTTGTCCCGTGGGAACGAGTAGGGACGCTTCATCTTCTCATTATAATACCGACGTCTTTCCTCCAGTTGATCTGTCGGTTTCGGGGCGTTAGGTTGCTCTTGGGCATTCGCAACAAATGTTGCTCTTCCTTTACCCTTGTCATTCCGAGGTTCTGACTTCGGGGTAGGTGGTCTGTGACCCATCTGGTCCATCTGAGCCAACTTGTCGATCAGGGCCTGGAAGGTGGTTGGCTTAAAGAACATCATAAACTGGGAGATAGTTGCGTGAGGGTCTAGAGTTCCCACGAACATGCCCACCGCAGGTGCTTCCTCAATGCGTTGCTCACATCTCGACCACAAGTTCCGCCAGCGTATAGCGTACTGGACCCAGGTTTCGCCCGGTTTTACCCTGGCGTTAATAAGTGCAGTTATTGGAGTGCGTTCGCTGGCACTTGCAAATCGCTGAGTGAACAACAACTCCATTTCAGCGAACGTTTTGATAGAATCGTTCGGGAGTTCCGAATACCATTCGAACGCTGTTTCTGATAAGCTGCCCACGAACTGGCGGAGCAACAATTTATCATCACCGCCGGTGTTACCGCAGAGGGCCCGGAACTGGGCGACATGTTGATGGGGATTGCCGGTCCCCTTATACACGTGGAATTTTGGTATCGTATAGCCTTGTGGGTATTTGATTTGGTCGTACCAGCTCGGATACGGCCGCCCCGTTTTCACGACTTGACCAGCTGCCTCAGTAGCGTGATGAACTCGGATTTGCTGGGCTATGTAGTCAGCCAAGTCAGCCTTAGAGATTGCCTCCTCCTTGGCCGTTGAGAGGGCTGGTGGTGGATTTGACGTTTCTCCTCGGTCGTCTTCAAGAACGATTGGGGGATCCTCGGCGGGTAAGTCCTGCTGGATCATCATTCCTATCATATCTTGGAAGAGAAGGCCCATCCGTTGTATGTTGGCCACTTGTTCAGCAGCCTCTTTGTCCCTTTTCTCCAGTGTCCGACGAAGAAATTCAGCGTCGGTTTCTTCTTCCCGGCGTGCGTCTGAGGACGTTTCTGGGTTTTCTTTTGGCCCGGTGAGCGCGGCCATAGCATTCATCATTTCTTGCAGCTTTTGTTGCTGTTCCTGGGATTTCGTCACGGATCGGGTTAGCGGTCGGTGGCCCGTAGAAGTGCGGCTTTCCTCCTTTCCAGAGGCCATGCAGACGGTGTGCACTACCATGCCCCCAGACTTAGGGCGTCTGGGCTCAGTGCTTTTAACTGCCGTTGCATGCTGTGGGGTCTTCTCCGGCCTCCTTCTTTTATGAGTCAGTTGATCCACAACCTTTTGGGGTTTGGCCTGGTGACCAGCTTCCGGTTAGATTTTCAGCTTCTTGTGTTGGCGGGAGAAGTTCGGATTGATGATCGAGTCCCGTGCCTGCCGCCAGACTTTATAGATTTTGGAAGACAGCCGTTGAGGAGATTGGGGCCGTTCTGATTCCATTTCCATGACAATTTTTAACGGGGGAGGAGACTTCTTCAGTACTGCCGTAGGGGAATTCCTTCGCACCTTATTCAGCATTTCGAAGCTGTTCCCAGTTGGAACAGCAGCATTAACTTCCGCCACCGGGACTGATGGAGTCAACCCAGAGGGGGAGTTGCCCCCAGCCTTCCTTACTCGGCGCCAATGGCGACGTCGAGCGTGTCGAGCGGACGGCGTAGGGCCAGCGGTAAGAATGGTTTCGTCTTGCCCCCTGTGTAGGTGGGGGGTCGCTGTTGGTGTTAGCCTGTCAAAGACTGACGTCCTTTGGGCAGCAGGAGCGGGAGCTGGAGCCGTCAATCTTGTAAAGACCGACCTTTTGGCCGGATAGGCTACCTTGATGACTTCTAGGACAGGAGCGGCCACTTTCTTAGAAGCAAGCTTCTCTGAGATTGTAGGTCCCATGATGGGTTCGAAGGATTTCTGGCCCAATCTAGAGAAGACCGAGGCGTTGACGCTGGGCGACTCGTTGAGAGGAGCCGCGGCAGGGGTAAGTCGATCAAAGACCGACTTCTTGAGAGCTTCCGTTGTCAGCACTGGAACGGTGAAGTTTGTCGGCGGGAGCATGGTCCCAAAGAACAATCCTGTGGTGGCACGAGTGACCTGTTCCACGGGCATTGTGAATAGCGAAGCAGCTTAGGATCCGTAGGCTATACCTCCTGGCGAGACAGAGCGTTGGTTGCAATTGCAGTCGGAAGTAGAAGCCATCGATCCTTTGCTTTCTGCAATAAGCAAGACGCCGATTCTTAGTATCTTAAAACCCAAGGGCAACCATTAGCGAACCGCGATTGGTTCGCGAGTCACGACACACGAAGTGTGGAGTGGAAAGAGGAAAAGGTCCCACCGGGCGTGCCAGAATCTGTTCCCCTCCGAAAGACGGCGCGACACCGCGTCTTGCCTGAGATTCGGGGCAGATGCTAATAGGTGCTATCCGTCCACCTCTTCGAAGATGCCAAGTTGATTTATGGCACCACGTATCGAAGGTTTAGGCGGATGCGTCCGATGTAGCAGACTTCGTCAGATTCCCCCTCGTTTGAGGGGTTTTTGATTGTGGGGACGCTCTTCCCTGCAGGCGCAAGCCCCTGCAGTTAATTACGCTACCGCATTGCGGTAAAAACTTTCTCCTTCTCCAGATGGTCACTTCGTGTCGTGGGTGTCTGTTTTGTATTTTGTTGCCCGTGGATTGTTTACGGAGACTGAGTTGTGTCGTCGCCCGTAGGGCGTGGACTAGTCCAAATCCGTATTATCTTAGATTTGGGTTTGGGGGGGTTTGGTTTGAGGATACGTCAGCCATACTTGAGGCTAAGATCAACTCAAACGTTTGTTAAGGATACGTTAGTCTAACTTTGTGACTAACATCAACTTAACGGGATCGTTTAGATCCGACAAAAGAGCGTTTGGACTCTAATGTTCCAGTTTAGGGACATAGTGTTCCATGAAATGTATGGCCGTCAGGACCCGTCACCTCTCTGACGACGTTGAAGGATTACAACGATGGATGTCAGAGGAGTTCAGAGATGTACCCTCGAGCCAGAGTTAATTGGGGGGATTTATAGTCCACTCTGTTTGAAGGTTTTAAGGATACGTTAGCCATCTTTGAGGCTAAGATCAACTTAAACGGGACCGCTTAGATCTGACAAAAGAGCATGCGGGGCTCTATTGTTCTAGTTTAAGGACATTGCGGTCCATGGGTAGTTTAAGGACATTGCGGTCCATGGGTAGTTTAAGGACGTTGCGGTCCATAGGTAGTTTAAGGACGTTGCGGTCCATGGGTAGTTTAAGGACATCTCGGTCAAGGTTAAGGACGTCGTAGTCCATGGGTTTAAGGACCCCACAGTCCGGTATGTGCTCTGGATGCTTCACACGGGTTCACTGCCGTGCTCTGCGAGGACCAAGCTCCGCTCTGGACGTTTTCCACGGGGTCAAAGAGTGACATGATCCGCGTTCCACGTAACCAGGAATTTGCATTAGACATGAGTTTAAGGACCCCACAGTCCATATCAATGTGTGGTCGTCGGGACCCGTTACCTCTTTGAAGACATTGAAGGATTACAATGCCAAGTATCAAAGGAGTGACGAGATGTACCCTAGAACCGGAGTGGATTAAATAGTCCTTGGCCCAATTTGGGGTCAAGACGAATTGATTAGGTTATGAGTCCATTGGACCAGTTAATCACCAATTGAGGACTTATGGCCATCTTGGGCTAAGTCCAATCAGGAGAGGCTTTGCCTCTATCCATTTAGGCCAATTGGGCCAAAGCATAGTGTTAAACACTACAGAGCAGTCAGTGTTGAACACTGGGAATGGGGTTGACAAGTTAGTGTTTAACACTAAGAGAATATTTGGTGTTAAACACCAGCAACAATGCTTTTTCAGATTAGTGTTAAACACTAAGGTAATCAGTGTTGAACACTGCAAATGAAGATCTCAGATTAGTGTTTAAACACTAAGGTAATCAGTGTTGAACACTGCAGATAAAGCTTTTTATTTAGTGTTGAACACTAAGGCCCAACAGTGTTTTAACACTAGGTTCGAGAGTTTTAATTTAGTGTTAAACACTAAGGCAAGAGGGGTCACGTGGCAGCACGTGAGAGCGCCCTCCCTTCATTTGTTCTGCTGAGATTATCGCGTCTTTCAGAGCATCACGTGCCATCACGTGATGGGCATTCAAATGCCTATGTATTGGAGCTTCTGCCAAGGGTCACGTAGATCACGTGGGGTGCTGCCTCAAAGGGGCTTTCTGTAGCTCTCTTGGGGGGTCACGTGATGACACGTGACCCTGCCTCTATGTATTTTGTTTAGAAGCTTTGTTAATCTTCTTTCAGGAATTAAATTCCTCGAACTGTAAATTTCAGAGGAATTAAATTCCTACTTTCTTTCGAAGACTTTGTTTTCTGGAACAGAGTTTAACTCTGAATTTTCTGTGGGAATTAAATTCCTCATATACGTGAAGGGCTGAATAGGGTTAGACCCTAATAAAAGTTTTTAAGGAGTTTAAACTTCCATCCTCTGTTAAATTATGATTAAGGGAATTAAATTCCTGCTGTTTCAACAGAACTAGGTTCTTAATTAGGGTTAAACCCTGTTTCTTTTTTGTTCTGAAGGAATTAAATTCCCATGATATAGGGTCAAGCCCTGACTTTTATTTAAAGGAATTAAATTCCTATAGTTCTGTGAGAATTAAATTCTCGTGCTTGCATTCCTTCTCTATGTTTTGGATCTGCATGGCAGGATCTCAACCCATTGAGAATTAAATTCTCAACCTTAAGGGGAGATGTGCACTTTGCAGATCCTCTATCAAAGAGAGAGGAGATATGTTCTTCTGTTTTCACATTATCAGAGTTAAACTCTGTTGAGAATTAAATTCTTCTTCTTTCAAAAGGCCTTCCCTTTCTTACCTAGGGTTTTTTGCAGAAGATCCGAGTCTTTTCAAAGTATCAAAGCTCTTCTCCTTTTCTTTTTTCTTCTCTGCGCATGTATATGTATGTATGTCTCTTGGCTCCTATTTATAGGAGAAGCAGCCGAATCAATCAGTTTTTGACGAATCTTCATTGAGATTTGATTTGCATTCATCATTCATTTTGGACCTTTGGATTATTAGGTGAATTTTATTCACCATTGGATTTTAAATCCAGAGATTCTCCCTTGTTATTTTGGTTAGATTTAAAGGGGAAATCTTTCCAAACCCGAGATTTTCCCATAGATAGATGATATTTCATCACCTCTGAATCTTTAATTTGATTGGTTCCAGATAGTTGCTTTCCTTTGGAAAGGTTTGAATTTCTCTCAGAATTTAATTCTGTTGACAAAATGGGCTTTGAAAGCCGGTCACGTGTGACCACGTGACCCATGGCCACGTGTGAGCACGTGACCCCCTTTGGAATGAGCCTTTTCCCTTCTTTTGCGCTTTGTCTTCTGATTGCTGTTAAAACGTCACGTGCTACCACGTGACCCCTGGTCACGTGTGAGCACGTGACCCTTGTTTGAACTCTCTTTCTTCGGTTCTTTTGGAGAACGAGTCTGCTGTCTTGAACGTCACGTGCCAACACGTGACCCTGGTCACGTGGGAACACGTGATCTCTTCTGAAGCCTTTTCTTGACTTGACCAGAGAACTTGTGTGCCTTTGACGCTTGGATTTAAATGTCACGTGTCGCCACGTGACCCTGGTCACGTGGGAGCACGTGACCCTGGTCACGTGGGAGCACGTGACTCTTTCTGAAGCCCATTTTCTTCAGCGTAGTCAGGAAACTGAACTTGATTTGATGATGCCTTTTAGGTGTCACGTGCCAACACGTGACCCCTTTTTGAAGCTTTTCCCAGAAGCTTTCCTGATTTTAAATCAGGAAACAAATGCCCCCACAGCGTTGTTCTCACGTGTCTGCACGTGAGTGCAACGCTGTCACCTCTTGTGACCGTTGGATTCCTCTAGGGATTCGGGTAGAAGAAACGTCCTTTCAGAAACGCCTTCACTTTTTCATGCCCTTCCTTTCAAACCTTTCTTTTAAGAATTTGATTCTGGTTATCAGAGCTTAGTTCTCTGTTGTGTCTGTGCAGTGCCGCCTTATTTTCCAATCAAAGGCTAGTGCTCACGTGTTGCGCATGCAGGGATCTGCTTGATGGGGACGTTTCATTTCCTTAACCTGATTCCAATGCGTCGTTGGATTTCATTTCCAACGCTCTCCCCTTCTTTCCGGGCTTTGAGAATAGTCCCACCATGCATAACATTTTTTGTGCATGGCATTAAATGCTCCCCTTTATAAGCTGAACCCATGCCTTGCTTCTTTTCTTCACAGAGAAGCCCATTCGTGCCTTAAGGCGGTCATCTTTGAAAACCCGATCAATCGCCATGGCTTGCAATCGTCCCCATGCTCGTCGGCAACCATGGGAGGTGCCCCTTGAGGAGATAATTCCTCGCTTCGCTGCGCGGCTGGCGGATCCCCTTCTCACCGACGCTCAATGTGACACGGTGATGTACGAGCTACTGACCCGTCGGGGTTCTCCTCTTCCCATGGGCTCCATTTGGCTCCGGATGATCCTCCTGTCTGTGCTTGCCGATATACCCCCTCATCCGGCGGAGATGACTTCGGCGATCATTGACGCGGCGGAGGACAAGCTTGAGTGTTTTCATGAGGCTTGTCTAATCACTCAAGCTCTGAAGGATCACTCAGTTCATTTACTGAGTCAGATAAGAGCTCGTCGGGCCGTCATGTCTGCTTTCGCTGATGAGCACGGCTCCAACCGGTGGGGAGCGACTCCTCGCGAAAACCGCCGTTTTGACGTGCTGGAGAAGGCGGAAAGGGAGTTGGAGAATTTTGTCCTTTGCTTTGTCAACCCATGTGCCGTTGATCCTGTGTTTGGTGATCTTTTCCGTTAGTGTAGAACCTTTTTAAATTAGTCCTTCCTTTTTGCATGCTTTATGTTGAACTTCCATGTAGGCTTGGTACTCGTGTGTATATTTCCGCTTGCATGAATAAATTTTGTGTTCCTTTTATGAAAATTTTCTTCAATTATCAATACTGTTGTCATGTCGCGTGCACATTAAAGCTTCTAATTTTACTTCTTTTTCGGATGTTCATATGATTGCGAGCACATGCTTGATAGGATAATCATCTGAAAGTTTTCTGTTGCTTGCCATATCGGGCATGCCAGCGCGTTCTGGAGCGATTATTGCTATCGATCGGGAGCCCACTTATATGGTCTCGAGCGTGTATGTTCTATTTCTAAGGTTGTGGTCGCAAGGTGAGCTTTCATGGTCTGATAGGGCGACACGTAGCGAACGTAAGGTTGTGGCTCTCGATAAAGTTGCCATGTTCACTCGTGAGAGGGCTGAGGCTCATAAGGCCACTGAGAAAGAGCTTGAAGCCCGGCTCGCTTCGTATCAGGCTCAGCAAGCTCAAGCGGAGGCTCGTCTTCTGGAGATCTTGCGTCATGAGGCCGTGGCTCAGCAAAAGCAGGATGAGCTGACCAAGTTGCTGCATCGCCCGCCGACCTGAAACATTTGTATCTTTTTCTTCCTTTTTGTACATACTCATGGATGAGAGTATTTTCTTTTTGTTTCTTCCATAAATTGTACTTTGTACCCGTTTTGGTTTATGAATAAAAGATACATTTTTCTTCTAAATGGTGTGTCTCCTTTTCACTGAATGTATTCTGTGGATATTCTATCTTGATTTCCTTGCAGGACAGCAGTGGCTCGGGACTCAGGGTTAAGATCTGCTCCTTAAGACTTTTGCTTTTTTGCGAGTCACAAGGGCCTCATGAAGGGTTTTTCTCCCTACAGGTCGAGAAGATCCCATAGGTGTGAGTTCTTCTTAAGAATCGTGAGGATTCTTAAAAGGGTTTTCCCTTGAGAGTCGTAAGGATCCCACAAGAGAATTTTTTCTTCCTTACGGGTCGTGAGGGCCTGCAAGTGTTGGATGCGGTCACCCTTGTCCGTGTTTTACGGAGTCGGGAGTTTTTCAAAGTATCGTAGTTTAAAGACGTCACGGTCAAGGTTAAGGACCTCATAGTCCGTGGATTTAGGGACTCCACAGTCCGCTGTTAGTTTTAAGACATCACGGTCAAGGTTAAGGACCTCATAGTCCGTGGATTTAGGGACTCCACAGTACGGTGTTTGGTTGCAGGGACCCGTCACCTCTTTGAAGACGTTGAGGAATTACAACGCCGGGCATCAAAGGAGTGAAGAGATGTACCCTTAAACCAAGGTAAAATCTGTAGGGAGTCGGGGTGGTTGATTGTTAGTTTTAAGACATCACGATCAAGGTTAAGGACGTCGTAGTCCGTGGATTTTAAGGACTCCACAGTCCGGTGTTTGCTCTGGATGCTTCATACGGGTTCACTGCCGTGCTCGGCGAGGACCAGGCTCCGCTCTGGACGTTTTGCACGGGGTCAAAAAGTGACATTATCCGCGTTCCACGTAACCAGGAATTTTGCACTAGATGCTTCACACGGGTTCACTGCCGCGTTAGGCGAGGACTAGGCTCCGCTCTGGATGCTTCGCACGGGTTCACTGCCATGCTCTGCGAGGACTAGGATCCGCTCTGGACATTTTCCACGGGGTTAAAGAGTGACATTATCCGCGTTCCACGTAGCCAGGAATTTTGCACTAGATGCTTCACACGGGTTCACTGCCGCGTTAGGCGAGGACTAGGCTCCGCTCTGGATGCTTCGCACGGGTTCACTGCCATGCTCTGTGAGGACCAGGATCCGCTCTGGACGTTTTCCACGGGGTCAAAGAGTGACATTATCCGCGTTCCACGTAACCAGGAATTTTGCACTAGATGCTTCACACGGGTTCACTGCCGCGTTAGGCGAGGACTAGGCTCCGCTCTGGATGCTTCGCACGGGTTCACTGCCATGCTCTGCGAGGACCAGGATCCGCTCTGGACGTTTTCCACGGGGTCAAAGAGTGACATTATCCGTGTTCCACGTAACCAGGAATTTTGCACTAGATGCTTCACACGGGTTCACTGCCGCGTTAGGCGAGGACTAGGCTTCGCTCTGGATGCTTCGCACGGGTTCACTGCCATGCTCTGCGAGGACCAGGATCCGCTCCGGACGTTTTCCACGGGGTCAAAGAGTGACATTATCCGCGTTCCACGTAACCAGGAATTTTGCACTAGATGCTTCACACGGGTTCACTGCCGCGTTAGGCGAGGACTAGGCTCCGCTCTGGATGCTTCGCACGAGTTCACTGCCATGCTCTGCGAGGACCAGGATCCGCTCTGGACGTTTTCCACCGGGTCAAAGAGTGACATTATCCGCGTTCCACGTGACCAGGAATTTTATCGATTGTATCCGCATTTCACGGAATGGAGGTTTGACTCTTGGTGATACGTATATCACCGATCCATGGAACTGGGGGTTGCCGCTGTTCCATTTCGCTTGAAGTTGTGTCTGCTGCGTCGAGATGATCTCCGGGTTATTTGTGAACCGTCGAGATTTGGCTTCCTCTCATGATGAAACCTGGGGGAGGAGTACGACTCCTTCTTTGTTTGCGCCCCTGGATTGTATACATGGATTGATGTAGCATCACCTGTAGGGCATGTATTTTATTTTTATTTTATTTCTTTTCCCGCGATGCTCTATCATTTCAGCTTTTATATCGCGAAAATCACGACTGCCCAATCATTTCGGCTATTTTCCGCGGTGCCCAATCATTTCGGCTATTTATTTATTCTCTACTCGCTGCTTTTTATTGCGAGTTGCCCCATCATTTCGGCTATTTTTCATGCATACATTTTTACTTGCTGCTTTTTATTGCAAGTTGCCCTATCATTTCGGCTATTTTGTAGGCATGTGTGGCTTGCTAGTTTTTTTCGCTACGAGCTCGGATTTTGGATGCCAATTTCGGCATCAGCATCGCTGCAACTGGGACGTTGCCAGGAGCGAATCATCATTTGCCTTGAAAGGGCTTGGAATTTGATACCGGTTTAGGCATCAGCATCGCTGCAACTGGGGTATTACCATGAGCGAATCATCATTTGCCACTGTCGATGTTGAACAAAGGTGGCTTAGCAAACAGGGTTAAGGTCCTGTCGACTAAGGCTTTTGACTTCATGAGCCGTAAGGGTCTCACAAAGGTATTTCTCCCTACAAGTCGTGAGGATCTTGCAGGTGTATTTTCTCCTTAGGGATCGTGAGGATTCCTAAGTGTACGTTCCTCTGTAAGTCGTAAGGATCCTACAAGAGGGTTTTCTCCTTATGGGTCGAGAGGACCTACAAGGGTTGGACTTTGTTGAGGAAATGTTTATTCGCGCCCGTGGATTGTATACAAGGGTCAGTATTGAGCCTCTTGTAGGGCAATATCGGAGGTTGTGGGGGATTTGCTTAAGAACAGGTTCAGGTTTCTGTAACTTAAGACTTTCAAATCTCATGAGCCGTGAGGGTCCCATAAGAGAGTTCTCCTTACGAGTCGTAAGGATCTCGCAAGTGTATTTTCTCCTTAGGAATCATGAGGATTCCTAAGTGTGTTGCTCCTTTGTGAGTCGTAAGGATCTCACGCAGGTGGTTTCTCCTTACAAGGTCGAGAGGACTCTGCAAGTGTCCTTTAACGAGGTTGCGCCCATTCGGGTTTTCACAAACACTCGCCGGTAGTCCTGCTGTTTTTACTCACGGAGCCCTTTCGGGTTTTCATCCGTGCCCATTTTGCTTGTAGACATACCGTTTCTTTTTATTATTCTTTTTTTCACTTTTTTTTTACAAGGTCGCGCCCTTTCGGGTTTTCACGAACTCTTGCCGGCAGCCCTGCTGTTTTTACTCACGGAGCCCTTTCGGGTTTTCATCCGTGCCCACTTTGCTTATGGACATACCGTTTTTTTTTATATTTTTTTTTATCCATCTCGTCAGCCTACGGATGCTGCGGTAGTAGTTTTAGGGACGTCTCGGTCCGTTGTTAGTTTAAGGACGTTTCGGTCCGTCGTTAGTTTAAGGACGTTTCGGTCCGTCGATAGTTCAAGGACGTTTCGGTCCGCCGTTAGTTCAAGGACGTTTCGGTCCGCCGTTAGTTTAAGGACGTTTCGGTCCGTCGTTAGTTCAAGGACGTTTCGGTCCGCCGTTAGTTTCAGGACGTTTCGGTCCGCCGTTAGTTTAAGGACGTTTCGGTCCGTCGTTAGTTTAAGGACGTTTCGGTCCGTCGTTATGGGAAAGCTGGCTGCCGCTTGTAAAGTCTGAGCCTAGGAAGATAGCGAGCGGACATAGTCGTCGTCATCTATCATTGACCCAGGCTGTGGCTTATTAAGCGTAGTATTTCTTTAAGAAGCGGCCGTTTATTGGACTGAAAGGCCTTTCACCGTGCATGTCCATGAGTAGGTAGGCTCCACCCTGGTAGACCTTGTCTATGATGTACGGGCCTTCATAGTTTGGCTCAAATTTTCCTCGCTTGGCGCGATTGGGGATCATAGGTCTATTGACTACTAATACAAGTTCGCCTTGGCGAAATGTCCTCGGCCTGGTCAATCTTTCGTATGAGCGCGTCATCTTTGCTTTGTAGGCCTCTAGATGTTGTTGCGCTATGAGCCGTGTTTCGTCGAGGGCATCAAGCTCCTCAAGCCGAAGGTGAGCATTTTCTTCGTTCGTCAGCTCGTGGTGGACTGCTACTCGTAGAGAGGGTAACTCTATCTCGAGGGGGAGCACTGCTTCCGTCCCGAATACCAACGCGTACGGCGTCGTATTCGTGGCCGTCTTGAATGTAGTTCGATAAGCCCAAAGGGCTTCTTGCAGCCTTTCGTGCCAGTCTTTCTTATTCCGGGAAACGGTCTTTTTTATGATCTTCGTCAAGGTCTTATTGAAAGCCTCGGCCAGGCCGTTAGCTCGTGGGTTGTAAACTGAAGAATATCTCCAGTCTATATTGTGCTGTTGTGCGAAGCGGCTAATCTTATGGCTTCGGTAGGCCGGCCCGTTATCGGAGATAATCCGCCGTGGAGTTCCGAACCGATAGATGACGTGCGTCTTGAAGAAATAGAGGATATTCTCCGTCTTCACTTCCCTCAGTGGCACTGCTTCTGCCCATTTGGAGAAGTAATCAGTTGTCGCCAGGATAAAACGGTGTCCCCGGGATGATGCTGGCTCAATGGGGCCGACTATGTCAGTCCCCCACATTTCGAATGGCCAACTAGCCAGCGTCGGGTGCAGTGGATTCGGATGTTGGTGGATGAAGTCTCCATGGATCTGGCATGAGTGGCATTGCTTCGCATACTCGAGGCAGTCCTGGATCATCGTGGGCCAGTAATAACCCATCCGTTTAATTTTTAACTTCATCTTTGGGCCTGCTTGGTGAGAACCGCAAAGTCCGTCATGAACTTCCCGAATGACTCTTTCTGCTTCGTCAGGTCCCAAGCATATCAGCCATAGAGAATCAAATGATCTCTTGTATAGAATGTCGTTGACAAAAGCGAAAGATAAAGCTCGTTTCATGAGCTGATGCCTTGAGGACGCTTCTTCGGGCATTCGGCGGGATTTAAAGTAGTCTATGAAGACTTCCCTCCAGTCTTCGGCCTTCTCACGGTCTTTTATTTGTAGGGTCGTCTGCTCAGTCGTTCCCTTTTCTTCGCATGATTCCGGAGGTATTTTTGCCGGGGCGAGCACTCGGCGGCTTTGTACCACGATTCTGACGTCATCGAGGTTCTCGTCAGCCAGTTCTTTAGCAAGTTTAGCCAATGCGTCTGCTTTGCTGTTTTCCGCGCGCTGTATGTTCTCCAAAGTATAGGAGGGAATTTGGGTCAATAGTTGTTTCACCCTTTCGCCGTACTTCACCAATTCCGGCTTGCACGTCTGGTAGTCACCGTTTACTTGACTGACGACCAGCTGAGAATCCCCGTATATGAGGAGGTCCTCAATCCCCAAGTTGATGGCGATCTCGAGGCCTGCTATCAGGGCTTCGTATTCGGCTTCATTGTTTGTCCTCGGCTCTGTTAAGGAGAAGGCGAAGCGCATTATCCCTCCTTGTGGAGTTGCAAAGATGAGGCCTATCCCTGATTTGATCATTGGGATACCTTGTTTCTGTTTCTTTATGGATGACGCTCCATCGAAATAGAGTTCCCATCGGGTGCTTCCGCCGCTAATCGCATCAAATGCATGTTCGTCCGGCAAATCGCAATTTAGAGGAGAATTGGGCGGTATCGGGTGCTCGGCGAGGAAGTCGGCAATGGCTTGGCCTTTCACTGCCTTGAGAGGTTTATACGTTATCGAGAACTCCATCAAGAGCAGGGCCCACTTAGCGAGTCGTCCCGTCAATATGGCTTTCGACATCAAATATTTGAGAGGGTCCACCTTCGAGATAAGACGGACTTCATGTGCTAATGCGTAATGTCTAAGCTTTGTTATCGCGAAGATTAATGCCAAGCAATGCTTTTCAATGGGGGAATAGTTGCTTTCTGCACCCGGTAGAACTCGACTTAAGTAGTAGAGTGCTCTCTCTTTCCCCTGATCGTTCTCTTGTGCCCATAATGCGCCCAAGGAACCTTCGAGGGCGGTCGTATAAAGAATGAGGGGTTTTCCCTTGACCGGCGCGGCCAACACCGGAGGGCTCTGCAGGTACTGTTTGATCTCGTCTAGTGCACCTTGACATTTGTGATCCCAAACGAATGGAATTCCCTTCTTCATCAGGTGGCTGTAAGGACGGCATTTGCCTGAAAGATTGGCGATAAACCGCCGGATGTATGCGAGCTTCCCTTGGAGAGACCGCAGCTGCTTGAGCGTTCTTGGCGGAGGCATTTCCATGATCGCTTTAATTTTTGACGGATCTATTTCAATACCTCGGTGTCGAATGATGAATCCCAGAAATCTGCCCGAGGAGACTCCAAACGCGCACTTGAGGGGATTCATTTTCAAATTATATTGCCGAAGGCGTTGAAATACAGTCTCCAGATGCTTTAAATGCTCCTCGTACGACATGCTCTTTACTACGAGGTCATCGATATAGCACTCGACGATGTCATGTATGAGGTCGTCGAAGATCTTTGTCATAGCCCTTTGATAGGTAGCGCCAGCGTTCTTTAGGCCAAAGGGCATAACCTTGTAGCAAAATATACCCAAAGGGGTGCGGAAAGCGGTATGCTTCTGGTCTTCGGGATGCATCTTTATCTGATTGTATCCTGATGAACCATCCATAAAGGAGAAAACCTCGTGAGTTGACGTGTTATCTATCATTAGCTCGGTTACCGGTACTGGGAAATCATCCTTTGGACAGGCTTTATTGAGATCCCTGAAATCCACGCATATGCGTACCGTCCCATTCTTCTTCATTATAGGGACGATATTGGCGATCCAGTCGGGGTACTGGACTTCTTGGATAAATCCAGAATCGATCAGCTTCTTGACTTCGGCGTTGATGCTCATTTCAAGCTCGAGTCGCATCCTTCTTGGCGCCTGCTTGACTGGCTTGATATCTGGGGATATTGCTAATCTATGCACAGCAATCTCCGGATCCAACCCTGGCATCTCGAAATAGTTCCATGCGAAGCAGTCTTTATGCCGTAGAAGCACGTTCTTTAACGCAGCCACCTTTTCTTCGGATAATAGCTCGCTGACAAATGTCGGTCGCGGGTCGTCTGCCGATCCCAACTCAATCTTCTTGAGGTTATCTGCAGTAGTATGTATGCCATCTTCCAGTTCTTTTGGAGCGGGCGGAAATTCCGAGATCACCTCATCATCGCTGTTCTCAAAGCACCGGTAAAGGTCATCTACGTTCTCGGGCTCTTCCCCTAATATCGTAATCGTATGACAAGTGCGAACCCGCTCCCCGGACTGAGGTGGACCCGGTTCTGCTCTTGCGGCCTTGGGCTCATGCTTTCGCGGCGGCGTTACCTTCCAGCCGTCGGATAGAGTGAATCTACCCCGTCGGTATTGGTCCTCGACCCAGTTCTTGAAGGTGAAGCAGTCTTCGGTAGGATGTCCTATGGTTCGGTGATAAGAGCAATAACTCGGATGAGAGACCTTGCTAGCTCGCTCAGGATGTCTAGACTCTGGAAGCGTGATCATTTGATGTTTTATAGCGAGGTTGAGTAATCTCTCCGTCTTGTCTCGGGGGAAGGAATACGCTCGACTCATCTTCTTCACGAGGGACAAACCCGAGCCGCTTCTTGATTTATTTTCGTCTCTGCGTCGGGCCTTTCGTACAACGGATTGACGAGGATATGCGTCTTTGTCTTTTTCGGTACGCTGAGATAGACGTTGCGTCATGGCCTACTTGTAGATGGCCATCTCACGGTTGTGGTCTTCCTGAGCTCTTCGACCCATTTTCCTGATAGGCTTGTTCGTTCGTTCTTCAAACGACGGACTCGGTGCTTCGATCGCGGGGTCTAGTTTTAATGAAGGGTTGGCATCTTCTGACAGGGCATCCTCTTCTTCATCAAAGGTATATATAGGGTAGCTGCTGTGAGTCCGTTCCCGTTTTCCAGCTCTTGTGTATCCAAGCCCGAGTGTTTCCATCTTCCCGTTGGGCAATTTGCGTTGAGTCCCGGGGACATCCCAAATCTTGTTGTAGAACCGTGCCTGCCGAACGGTCTGTTCTAAAGATACTCCTTGGCGCTTCAATAGCTTCTTTAATCCATTTGTATAGTATCTAGGCAGACGGATGGGTTGGAGCCTGTCAAGTGTAGCATCCGTGCCGTGCCAGATCTCTTTCTCTATTTTCGACTCTGAGGATCGATAGAATAGGATCACCTTCTCGCCCCTTCGCCTGGGAGGGACGTAAAATGTTTGCAGGTCCTACACGTCGTGAGCCTGAAGCGCGTCGAGGTCCTTGTAGTGTTCTCGCGGTACCATGGTGATTTGCAAACTATGGTCATCGCCAAGGGGTGCTTGTGTCGGCAGCCGATTGGAGAACACAGCATTAACTTCATCTTCTGAATCACTTCCGAAGACTAATACGGGGGCGGGTGTCCCCAGGTTGTTGCGTTGAGATGGCCCTGCATAAACTATCTCTTCCTCCTCTTCGGTATCGCTCCCGAAAACGGGGATGGTGGCGGCGGCTTTGTTCTCCGGCTTGCGACACTTTTCTGTATCCTCGAAATATGGCAAAAAGTACTTCGCATCTTCGTATTTACGGACTTCGTTCACGGAAAATGGGTTTAATTCACCTGTTACGGTATACTCGAAACCATCCTTGAAGTATTTCATACACTGATGTTGTGTAGAGGGGATGATGTTGTATTCGTGTAGCCAGGGACGACCGAGCAAGGCGTTGTAGCAGGTCTTGGCGTCAATGACATGGAATTTGATGTCTGTGACGAGAAGTCCGAAGCGTAATGTTAGTATCACAGATCCGAGAGTCCGTGACGATTGTGAATCGAAACCGGAGATAGTAATCTTGTCACGAGCGAGGTGTTGTACGCTCATGCAGATTTCCTTCAACACCCGAACATTAAGGAGATTGACGGAGGATCCATTGTCCACCAGGATCTTGCCTATCTTGATATCATGGCAGTATCCGGAGACATATAAGGGCCGGTTGTGGTCGCACGTCCCGAGAAGGAGGTCTTCATCACCGAAAGTGACGTCGGCCGTATGCACTTCCTGCAGTTCATCCTTCATCCTTTCAGTGGCGAGGAAGGCTTGGAATTGCTCGGGTTCTTGTAACGCCTTAATTAGTGAGTCTCGCGCTTCTTTTGATAATAGGAGGGCATCAAGAATGCTAAGCTGAGAAGGTAGCTTCCTTAGGTGCGCGAGGATGTTATAGTCGACTTTACTCTTCCTAGGAGGGTCTTTGGTAGCCAGCTCTTTCGTGACTTGGTCATCTAACGTGATATCTTCAGTGACCTTTTCTTTTCCCTTATCTTTTCTATTCCCGGGCCCGAGATTCTTTTCTGGGAGTGTACGATTGCGCAGCTGAATGTTCTCGCAGGCTTCCGATTTCTCTTCTTTCTCTAAAACAGATTCTTTAAAGAGAGGGCCCAGAGCCATTTCTTCATCAGAGTCGCTCCCAAAGGTGAGAACTTGTGACCCCCTGGCGTTAACCATGCAACAGTTGCCAGTCGTTATGTTGTGCCCATCGACAGTACTTCTTCGCTCCCGACGGATCTTGCGTTTCATGCGCTTAAAATGTTGCCGGCGAGCAACATATCCTTGCCACCATATCTTAAAGGCGTCGCACTCCTCCGTGGGATGTGAGATTTTCCGATGATATGTGCAATAGTCAGGGTGCGTCTCTACCCCATCGTGTGTGTTTCCTTTCGAGGGCGGTAGCTTCATCCCCATTGACATGGCTTTGGCAAACCTTTTTCTCGTCTTGAATATCTTCTTGTCTACTTCGGGTACCTTTCGCTCTGGCGGAGGTAGTTCAACTCTTCCGTTCGGTCGCCCGCATTTGGCTCTTTCCGACGTGGTCATCTCACGCTCCTGGTCCGCTTTACATTTTAGACGAATCTCGTCTAGAAAAGCGTCGATCATTCCATCTGTTGGCCATGCACGTTCTGGTACAGGCTCTGCCTCCAGCTTTTCAGTGCCAGGAGTTTTCCCCTCATCGGTAAACGAGTGGGAGATTACGTTACAACTCGCCGCATATCCTTCAGATTCATCCGACGAGCTTTCTCCCTCATCTTCCTCTTGAAAGATGTGGTTGAGAAACTCTTGCAGTGTGACAGGAGTTCGCGCCTTTTGATTGTATTCTTCCAGCGCGTCGATTTGCTTCTGCAAGTTCGTGTGCTCGTTTCCAAGCTTCACGGACTTCTTCGATTTCTTCTTCTTTTTCCTCGAAGATTTTGACGGTTGGACGTGAGTATTTGGGCTCTTATCGCGAGTCTTCGTAATTGTGCGGGGCTTCAACATCCCTTCGATAATTTGAGGTTCAAGAGGGTCCTTCCATTCGATCGCAGGGCACGCATGAAGGTCTCTCAGCATTCTTTTGGTTTTAGTTGATAGCACGACCTCCCATGGAGCCTCTTCAATAAAAGAACATGTTGCCCCCGGTGTATCCGCTTTCCTAGGAGCGTGCGGCTGCGGTGGGTTCACCTTCCACTTTTCGGACAGTACAAACTTCCCCTGGAGGTACTGATCTTCAATCCATCCTTTGAAGACGAAGCAATCTTCAATTGGATGGCCTACCGTCTGATGGTAAGGGCAATAGTTAGGGTTATTCACCTCGGTGGGTTGCGGCGGTCGCCTTGGATTTGGCAGGTTTATAAGTCTGTTGCGTATTGCCAGCTCGAATAGCCGTTTCGTCTTGTCCCGTGGGAACGAGTAGGGACGCTTCATCTTCTCATTATAATACCGACGTCTTTCCTCCAGTTGATCTGTCGGTTTCGGGGCGTTAGGTTGCTCTTGGGCATTCGCAACAAATGTTGCTCTTCCTTTACCCTTGTCATTCCGAGGTTCTGACTTCGGGGTAGGTGGTCTGTGACCCATCTGGTCCATCTGAGCCAACTTGTCGATCAGGGCCTGGAAGGTGGTTGGCTTAAAGAACATCATAAACTGGGAGATAGTTGCGTGAGGGTCTAGAGTTCCCACGAACATGCCCACCGCAGGTGCTTCCTCAATGCGTTGCTCACATCTCGACCACAAGTTCCGCCAGCGTATAGCGTACTGGACCCAGGTTTCGCCCGGTTTTACCCTGGCGTTAATAAGTGCAGTTATTGGAGTGCGTTCGCTGGCACTTGCAAATCGCTGAGTGAACAACAACTCCATTTCAGCGAACGTTTTGATAGAATCGTTCGGGAGTTCCGAATACCATTCGAACGCTGTTTCTGATAAGCTGCCCACGAACTGGCGGAGCAACAATTTATCATCACCGCCGGTGTTACCGCAGAGGGCCCGGAACTGGGCGACATGTTGATGGGGATTGCCGGTCCCCTTATACACGTGGAATTTTGGTATCGTATAGCCTTGTGGGTATTTGATTTGGTCGTACCAGCTCGGATACGGCCGCCCCGTTTTCACGACTTGACCAGCTGCCTCAGTAGCGTGATGAACTCGGATTTGCTGGGCTATGTAGTCAGCCAAGTCAGCCTTAGAGATTGCCTCCTCCTTGGCCGTTGAGAGGGCTGGTGGTGGATTTGACGTTTCTCCTCGGTCGTCTTCAAGAACGATTGGGGGATCCTCGGCGGGTAAGTCCTGCTGGATCATCATTCCTATCACATCTTGGAAGAGAAGGCCCATCCGTTGTATGTTGGCCACTTGTTCAGCAGCCTCTTTGTCCCTTTTCTCCAGTGTCCGACGAAGAAATTCAGCGTCGGTTTCTTCTTCCCGGCGTGCGTCTGAGGACGTTTCTGGGTTTTCTTTTGGCCCGGTGAGCGCGGCCATAGCATTCATCATTTCTTGCAGCTTTTGTTGCTGTTCCTGGGATTTCGTCACGGATCGGGTTAGCGGTCGGTGGCCCGTAGAAGTGCGGCTTTCCTCCTTTCCAGAGGCCATGCAGACGGTGTGCACTACCATGCCCCCAGACTTAGGGCGTCTGGGCTCAGTGCTTTTAACTGCCGTTGCATGCTGTGGGGTCTTCTCCGGCCTCCTTCTTTTATGAGTCAGTTGATCCACAACCTTTTGGGGTTTGGCCTGGTGACCAGCTTCCGGTTAGATTTTCAGCTTCTTGTGTTGGCGGGAGAAGTTCGGATTGATGATCGAGTCCCGTGCCTGCCGCCAGACTTTATAGATTTTGGAAGACAGCCGTTGAGGAGATTGGGGCCGTTCTGATTCCATTTCCATGACAATTTTTAACGGGGGAGGAGACTTCTTCAGTACTGCCGTAGGGGAATTCCTTCGCACCTTATTCAGCATTTCGAAGCTGTTCCCAGTTGGAACAGCAGCATTAACTTCCGCCACCGGGACTGATGGAGTCAACCCAGAGGGGGAGTTGCCCCCAGCCTTCCTTACTCGGCGCCAATGGCGACGTCGAGCGTGTCGAGCGGACGGCGTAGGGCCAGCGGTAAGAATGGTTTCGTCTTGCCCTCTGTGTAGGTGGGGGGTCGCTGTTGGTGTTAGCCTGTCAAAGACTGACGTCCTTTGGGCAGCAGGAGCGGGAGCTGGAGCCGTCAATCTTGTAAAGACCGACCTTTTGGCCGGATAGGCTACCTTGATGACTTCTAGGACAGGAGCGGCCACTTTCTTAGAAGCAAGCTTCTCTGAGATTGTAGGTCCCATGATGGGTTTGAAGGATTTCTGGCCCAATCTAGAGAAGACCGAGGCGTTGACGCTGGGCGACTCGTTGAGAGGAGCCGCGGCAGGGGTAAGTCGATCAAAGACCGACTTCTTGAGAGCTTCCGTTGTCAGCACTGGAACGGTGAAGTTTGTCGGCGGGAGCATGGTCCCAAAGAACAATCCTGTGGTGGCGCGAGTGACCTGTTCCACGGGCATTGTGAATAGCGAAGCAGCTTGGGGTCCGTAGGCTATACCTCCTGGCGAGACAGAGCGTTGGTTGCAATTGCAGTCGGAAGTAGAAGCCATCGATCCTTTGCTTTCTGCAATAAGCAAGACGCCGATTCTTAGTATCTTAAAACCCAAGGGCAACCATTAGCGAACCGCGATTGGTTCGCGAGTCACGACACACGAAGTGTGGAGTGGAAAGAGGAAAAGGTCCCACCGGGCGTGCCAGAATCTGTTCCCCTCCGAAAGACGGCGCGACACCGCGTCTTGCCTGAGATTCGGGGCAGATGCTAATAGGTGCTATCCGTCCACCTCTTCGAAGATGCCATGTTGATTTATGGCACCACGTATCGAAGGTTTAGGCGGATGCGTCCGATATAGCAGACTTCGTCAGATTCCCCCTCGTTTGAGGGGTTTTTGATTGTGGGGACGCTCTTCCCTGCAGGCGCAAGCCCCTGCAGTTAATTACGCTACCGCATTGCGGTAAAAACTTTCTCCTTCTCCAGATGGTCACTTCGTGTCGTGGGTGTCTGTTTTGTATTTTGTTGCCCGTGGATTGTTTACGGAGACTGAGTTGTGTCGTCGCCCGTAGGGCGTGGACTAGTCCAAATCCGTATTATCTTAGATTTGGGTTTGGGGGGGTTTGGTTTGAGGATACGTCAGCCATACTTGAGGCTAAGATCAACTCAAACGTTTGTTAAGGATACGTTAGTCTAACTTTGTGACTAAGATCAACTTAACGGGATCGTTTAGATCCGACAAAAGAGCGTTTGGACTCTAATGTTCCAGTTTAGGGATATAGTGTTCCATGAAATGTATGGCCGTCAGGACCCGTCACCTCTCTGACGACGTTGAAGGATTACAACGACGGATGTTAGAGGAGTTCAGAGATGTACCCTCGAGCCAGAGTTAATTGGGGGGATTTATAGTCCACTCTGTTTGAAGGTTTTAAGGATACGTTAGCCATCTTTGAGGCTAAGATCAACTTAAACGGGACCGCTTAGATCTGACAAAAGAGCATGCGGGGCTCTATTGTTCTAGTTTAAGGACATTGCGGTCCATGGGTAGTTTAAGGACGTTGCGGTCCATGGGTAGTTTAAGGACGTTGCGGTCCATGGGTAGTTTAAGGACATCTCGGTCAAGGTTAAGGATGTCGTAGTCCATGGGTTTAAGGACCCCACAGTCCGGTATGTGCTCTGGATGCTTCACACGGGTTCACTGCCGTGCTCTGCGAGGACCAGGCTCCGCTCTGGACGTTTTCCACGGGGTCAAAGAGTGACATGATCCGCGTTCCACGTAACCAGGAATTTGCATTAGACATGAGTTTAAGGACCCCACAGTCCATATCAATGTGTGGTCGTCGGGACCCGTTACCTCTTTGAAGACATTGAAGGATTACAATGCCAAGTATCAAAGGAGTGACGAGATGTACCCTAGAACCGGAGTGGATTAAATAGTCCTTGGCCCAATTTGGGGTCAAGACGAATTGATTAGGTTATGAGTCCATTGGACCAGTTAATCACCAATTGAGGACTTATGGCCATCTTGGGCTAAGTCCAATCAGGAGAGGCTTTGCCTCTATCCATTTAGGCCAATTGGGCCAAAGCATAGTGTTAAACACTACAGAGCAGTCAGTGTTGAACACTGGGAATGGGGTTGACAAGTTAGTGTTTAACACTAAGAGAATATTTGGTGTTAAACACCAGCAACAATGCTTTTTCAGATTAGTGTTAAACACTAAGGTAATCAGTATTGAACACTGCAAATGAAGATCTCAGATTAGTGTTTAAACACTAAGGTAATCAGTGTTGAACACTGCAGATAAAGCTTTTTATTTAGTGTTGAACACTAAGGCCCAACAGTGTTTTAACACTAGGTTCGAGAGTTTTAATTTAGTGTTAAACACTAAGGCAAGAGGGGTCACGTGGCAGCACGTGAGAGCGCCCTCCCTTCATTTGTTCTGCTGAGATTATCGCGTCTTTCAGAGCATCACGTGCCATCACGTGATGGGCATTCAAATGCCTATGTATTGGAGCTTCTGCCAAGGGTCACGTGGATCACGTGGGGTGCTGCCTCAAAGGGGCTTTCTGTAGCTCTCTTGGGGGGTCACGTGATGACACGTGACCCTGCCTCTATGTATTTTGTTTAGAAGCTTTGTTAATCTTCTTTCAGGAATTAAATTCCTCGAACTGTAAATTTCAGAGGAATTAAATTCCTACTTTCTTTCGAAGACTTTGTTTTCTGGAACAGAGTTTAACTCTGAATTTTCTGTGGGAATTAAATTCCTCATATACGTGAAGGGCTGAATAGGGTTAGACCCTAATAAAAGTTTTTAAGGAGTTTAAACTTCCATCCTCTGTTAAATTATGATTAAGGGAATTAAATTCCTGCTGTTTCAACAGAACTAGGTTCTTAATTAGGGTTAAACCCTGTTTCTTTTTTGTTCTGAAGGAATTAAATTCCCATGATATAGGGTCAAGCCCTGACTTTTATTTAAAGGAATTAAATTCCTATAGTTCTGTGAGAATTAAATTCTCGTGCTTGCATTCCTTCTCTATATTTTGGATCTGCATGGCAGGATCTCAACCCATTGAGAATTAAATTCTCAACCTTAAGGGGAGATGTGCACTTTGCAGATCCTCTATCAAAGAGAGAGGAGATATGTTCTTCTGTTTTCACATTATCAGAGTTAAACTCTGTTGAGAATTAAATTCTCCTTCTTTCAAAAGGCCTTCCCTTTCTTACCTAGGGTTTTTTGCAGAAGATCCGAGTCTTTTCAAAGTATCAAAGCTCTTCTCCTTTTCTTTTTTCTTCTCTGCGCATGTATATGTATGTATGTCTCTTGGCTCCTATTTATAGGAGAAGCAGCCGAATCAATCAGTTTTTGACGAATCTTCATTGAGATTTGATTTGCATTCTTCATTCATTTTGGACCTTTGGATTATTAGGTGAATTTTATTCACCATTGGATTTTAAATCCAGAGATTCTCCCTTGTTATTTTGGTTAGATTTAAAGGGGAAATCTTTCCAAACCCGAAATTTTCCCATAGATAGATGATATTTCATCACCTCTGAATCTTTAATTTGATTTGTTCCAGATAGTTGCTTTCCTTTAGAAAGGTTTGAATTTCTCTCAGAATTTAATTCTGTTGACAAAATGGGCTTTGAAAGCCGGTCACGTGTGACCACGTGACCCATGGTCACGTGTGAGCACGTGACCCCCTTTGGAATGAGCCTTTTCTCTTCTTTTGCGCTTTGTCTTCTGATTGCTGTTAAAACGTCACGTGCTATCACGTGACCCCTGGTCACGTGTGAGCACGTGACCCTTGTTTGAACTCTCTTTCTTCGGTTCTTTTGGAGAACGAGTCTGCTGTCTTGAACGTCACGTGCCAACACGTGACCCTGGTCACGTGGGAACACGTGACCTCTTCTGAAGCCTTTTCTTGACTTGACCAGAGAACTTGTATGCCTTTGACGCTTGGATTTAAATGTCACGTGTCGCCACGTGACCCTGGTCATGTGGGAGCACGTGACTCTTTCTGAAGCCCATTTTCTTCAGCGTAGTCAGGAAACTGAACTTGATTTGATGATGCCTTTTAGGTGTCACGTGCCAACACGTGACCCCTTTTTGAAGCTTTTCCCAGAAGCTTTCCTGATTTTAAATCAGGAAACACATGTTCTTCATGAGGTCCAGGTAAAGAGCGTGAAGATCGAGCACTCTGTCAGGGTGATCAGGGTCGGGTACAGGCTGAAAGTCGTAATCCAACTGCAAATACAAAAAAATTATGTATTTAAATTACAAGTGTTAAATAATAATAAATTAATTGGATAAGTCAAATGAAAATATATATTAATACCCGAGCCTAATCATAGAAGAGGGCAAATAAGCGCCGGTGCTAATCGCCTCATTCAACGTGAAGTGGATACTTCTTTTAGATGCGGCTCTCATCCCCCATATACCGGCCAAAGCTCTCAGCATAATCGACGGTATACCGATAATCGGGGGTAAAGAAGAGGGAGAATGGTGCCTCCCCCTAGCTCTATCTGGCCTCAGCCTGTGAGACTGATTCGGCCCTTGAGTCCCCCTCTCGGGATGGGGCTGCCCTGCATCTACAAGAAATATCAAGACAAGCAATATTAAGACAAAAAGGTATTAAGGAATCAAGGATTAACGAAAATTGAAGTGCGATATATACCTCCGGCGACAGCAGCACGAGCCTGGGCCAGGGTAGCAGTACAAGCGGGAAGATAGTTCCTCCAGTGAGGAACAGGCGGTGATTCGGACGTGGACGCATCCCCTCCAACTAGAAAATAAATATTGACGATAAAATTACATGAAGTTCATGTTTATTCTTAGAGGATATGTAAAACGAATAAATATTTTATATATATTCATACTAACCTGCAGACTGAGCAGAGGGTATGAAAGTGGCAGGAGTGGCCTCTGTGCCAGATGTGGATGCACCACCTATAATTAGACAATTAAAAATAAATTATATAAGTAATTGCAAAAAAATATGTATATCTATAATATAACATTCTAAATCAATATACATGCAATAGAGGATATATAAAGATACCCACGGGTGCGGTGGTGGCCTCTGCCCGGGATGTGAAAGCACCATGTTCAGTCAAAAATATTGCACATTTGATATAACATTTTCCTTACTTTTCTTAAATATTTAAAGGTGTTTATTATAAATATGACACATATGAGGGTTTATCTGCAAAATATCTATTTTCATATATTTATATATTATAATTAACATTATGAAGGAAAATGTATGCATATAATATTTATATAATATTTTGATAATTTAAATATGCATATCATATCAAATATCCTTAATAAATATTCTCAAAATATAATATCATATAAAATGTTTAGGATAATATCTCAAAAATACCAAATATTACTAACATTATTCATTGAGATATTATGCAAGTTTTAGCTCAGGTCAGGAGATCGGGATATCGAGATGTCGGGAATCAAAAATCTGCCGATAAAGTTAGATAAAATCGAAGAATCAATACTGGCAGAGACTCAGAAAAGATATGAAGATTTCAGACATCAAATAAATCTCCACGTGTCACAACGAAGCAGCCCCAGAATTTTGAAGCAATGATCCAACCAAACGGCCGCGATTCCGTGACCAACACATGCCATATGCGGCGGATCCGCGACCGATTCACCGAGTTAGGAGTTGGGATTTTGTGGTTTGGATATTCACAACAAACCCTAATTTCTGGGATCTATAGTTTCTGGTTTTGGGTCTATATAAAAGACGCGACCGGGACGTTGGAACGTCCAGTCTGAACTTCGAAGGCAGATACTAATTGGTGCTATCTGTCCACCTTTCCGAAGATGCCGAGTTGATTTATGACACCGTATATCGAAGGTTTAAACGGATGCGGCCGATGTAGCAGGCTTCGTCATATTCCCCCTCGCTGAGGGGTTTTTTGATTGTGGGGACGCTCTTCCCTGCAGGCGCAAGCCCTTGCAGTTAATTACGCTACCGTATCACAGTAACCACTTTCTCCTTCTCCAGATGGTCACTTCGTGTCATGTGTGTTTGTTTTGTTTTTTGGTTGCCCATGGATTGTATACGGAGACTGATTTATGTTGTCGTCCGTAGGGCGTGGATTAGTCCAAATCCGTATTTTCTTAGATTTAGGTTTGGGGGTTGGGTTTAAGGATACGTTAGTCTCATTTGAGACTAAGATCAACTTAAACGTATGTTAAGAATACGTTAGTCTAATTTCAGACTAAGATCAACTTAACGGGATCATTTAGATCCGACAAAAGAGCATTTGGGCTCTATTGTTTAGTTTAGGGACATTGCGGTCCAAGGTTAAGGACATCATAGTCCATGGGCTTAAGGACCCCACAGTCCAAGGTTAAGGACATCATAGTCCATGGGTTTAAGGACCCCACAGTTCGAGGTTAAGGACATCATAGTCCATGGGTTTAAGGACCCCACAGTCCAAGGTTAAGGACATCATAGTCCATGAGTTTAAGGACCCCACAGTCCAAGGTTAAGGATATCATAGTCCATGAGTTTAACGACCCCACAGTCTGTGAAATGTCTGGTTGTCGGGACCCGTCATTTCTCTAAAGACGTTGAAGGATTACAACGACAAATATCAGAGGAGTGAAGAGATGTACCATTGAACCAATATTGGTTGGAGGATCTGTAGTTGGATTGATTTAAGGATCGTTAATCTCGTTTGGGATTAAGATTAACTTAAATATTTGTTAACGATACGTTAGTCTAAGTTTAGACTAAGATCTACTTAACATGATCATTTAGATCCAACAAAAGAGCATTTGGGCTCTGTTTTTTAGTTTAGGGACATTGCGGTCCAAGTTCAGATGCAAACATAGATTTGGGAATGCACCAGATAATTATTGGCCATTGGGACCCACCACCTCTCAGAAGACGTTGAAGAATTACAACGACATGCATCAGAGGTGTAGAGAGATGTACCCTTGAATCAAAGTTGTCTGAAAGGATCTGGGTTTAACTTTGAATGACAAATGAGATGACCAATTTTGGAAGATAAAAGTGTGTTTGAGGTTCAGTCAAAAGAGGGTACTGCCTCTAGTTCAAGCTAAGATTGGCTTGGATATAGTATTGACACTAGAGTACATTCGGCTATCACGTGCTCCCACGTGATGCGCTTAAAATAGTGTTAAACATTAAGGATGCAGCGCACAAAACAGTGTTGGGCCCAACCTTCCTGTATTTTATTCTCAGGATATGCAGGTAAGTGTTAAACACTTTAGTCTTCATGGCCATCACGTATGAGCACGTGATGGGTACCCATGCACTGGATATTAAAAGGATTTGTTAGGGGTCACGTGGGGACACGTGAGAGCGCCCATGCATTGGATTTTAATCCTTCAGTTCTTTTCATCTTCTCTTTTTTAAAGAGGTATTTGTCAGGGGTCACGTGGGGACACGTGAGGGTGCCCAAAGTCTATTCTGTCTTTATTTTGGAGAAGTTTGTTCAAGGGTCATGTGGGAGCACGTGACCCGATCTGATTCATTCTTTTTGACCATTGAGGGGAAGGTCACGTGTTACCACGTGATCAGGTTGGGTACTTGATCTTTTTATGTGCATGAAAAGTCCTTTATTTAAGAATTAAATTCTATTATAAGGTTAAACCCTGATTTTATTTAGAGGAATTAAATTCCTATATATTTGGAAGAATTAAATTCTTTAAACTCGATTCTCCCTCTAAGTTTTGGATGTGCATGGCAGAATCTCCCCGATGAGAATTAAATTCTCAACTTATGGGGAGATGTGCTTCTGCAGATCTTCAACCATGAAGAAGAACTAAGTTCTTATTTTTTAAGGGTTAAACCCTATCTTTATTGGAGGAATTAAATTCCTAAGTATTTGGAAGAATTAAATTCTTTTATAGGGTTAAACCCTAATTTTGTTGGAGGAATTAAATTCCTATTTGCTTTGTGGGAGAATATAATTCTCTGAACTTAGGTCTTCTCTTAGGTTTTAGATCTGCATGGCAGAATCCCCCCGATAAGAATTAAATTCTCAACTTATGGGGAGATCTGCTTCTGCAGATCTTTAACCAAAAGAAGAACTAAGTTCTTATTCAGAAGAGTTAAACTCTTAGTTTGAGAATTAAATTCTCTTTTTATTTTGTGGGAACTTATAAAATGATCTCTTTCTCTCTCTTACCTAGGGTTTCTTTCTTTTCTCAAGAGACCTTCTTTTCTTTCTGGAGAATTAAATTCTTTTCTTTTTTCTCTCTGTTGTTGTCTCTCTTTTTTCTCTTCTATTCTTGGCTCCTATTTATAGGAAAAAGAAAAGAATCAGTTTATTTAGTCAATCTTTCATTGAAAGATTTTGATTGATTTTGTAACCAACATGATCTTTTAGATCACTCGGTGAATTTTATTCATCATTGGATTTTAATCCAAAAGATATTTTATCTGTTATTCCTGGCAAATTTCGGGGAAATATCTCCTTGTATAGAATCTTTCTATAAATTGGTGATTTTTAATCACCATTGGATTTTTAATCCAATGGTGCTCCACTTTACAGAGCGTAATCTTTTTGTTTGGAAAGATCCAGGGAAATATTTTTTTAATTAGGGTTTTTGATTTCTTTTAATTAGAATTTAATTCTATTTTAAGAGCCTATCACATGTTAGTATGTGACCCCACTGATTGAGCATTTAACCAGAATTTAATTCTGTTGTTTTAAAGAACTCAGGAATTATCACGTGTCAGTACGTGACCCTTGGTCACGTGTGGGCACGTGATGCCCCATTAGGGTTTTTCCTTGTTGTTTTATTATACCTTTAATTCTTTTTAGTGGGTTTAAAGGCCCGTCACGTATGGGCACGTGACCCCATTTGATTAGGATTCAATTCTTATCATTTCAGAGCCCTCAGGAAGCTATCACGTGTCGGCACGTGACCCCCGATCACGTGTATGCACGTGATGCCCCATTGGGGTTTTTCCTTGTATTTTATGAGGGAACAAATGCCCCCACAGCGTTGTTCTCACGTGTTTTCACGTGAGTGCAACGCTGTAACTTTTGTGGCCGTTGGATCTGCCTAGGGAAGGGGGTAGATGAACCGTTTCCCATCACATCCTATAAATGCAGGGGTCTCTTCAGAAGCGCCTCCACTCTTTCATCTTCTTCCTTCCTTGTTCTTGCCTTGAGAATTTAATTCTCTTTCTCAGAGCTCAGTTCTCTATTCTAAAAAAATCTTCAGAGTTTAAGTCTACCAACAAAAGATTTCCTTTTTCAGGTAAGGATCTTGAACGGCCGAGAAACTTCTTGTAGAAATTTTCTTTGGATTTTAAATCCACACCAAGGGTTTTTCCCTTTAACAAAAACCCATCTTTCCAAGTTCTTTAACAGTGTCCAATCTTTAAATAATAAACCCCTTTTGCTAGGGTTTCTCTGATCTTAGGAAATTGATGATGATACTTGTTTTCCCTCTGGAATTTAATTCTATTTCAAAGAGCTTAACTCTGAAATTTTTTCTGGGAATTTAATTCCTCAAAAGAACTTAGTTCTTAAAGAAGACTTCTTGGGATTTTTCATCCTGAGTTGTTCTTGCAGAGATCCTTCTCGATTTGCACAGAGTTTCTGCGATGGGTTTTCTCCTTGGGGGAATGTGTAGAGTTGTTTGAATTTATTGAGAATCTTCCTTTTGTTCTCATAATGATTACCTGCATCATCATTAGTGGGCCGCCATCTTGATTTTGTGGGGCCCCAGTGTTTTGTAACCCATGGTCCCATGAAATAAGTTGTTTGTCGTTTTCTTCCATTGTCCTCTTATATATATATACTTATATATATATATAGGCAGCTTTTCCTCAATCACCGTCGGACGAAGAAGCGATGGCAATGATCAGGGCTCATGACCCGGATTGCACCAATTTACTTTTATGGGGAACCTGGTATAGGCATATCTTCCGCGGTCACCGAAGCTTTCTTTGCGAGGTGCCAACAGAGCCTATTCGCCCATTCTTGCCGATGGACCGTCCGCGGACTGCTTTTGCTGTAGAGGTGACAGATTGGACTCCTACCGGCCGGCTCGAACCGTCGACAACTGGGATACCAAACCAGCCTATGTCGGCCATAGACATCTTGGGGAGTCGTATCTGCCAAAGTGAAGCCCAGCCTTGGGG
The DNA here is from genome assembly GCA_030015575.1 of Agapanthus africanus. Taxonomy (NCBI): domain Eukaryota; kingdom Viridiplantae; phylum Streptophyta; class Magnoliopsida; order Asparagales; family Amaryllidaceae; genus Agapanthus; species Agapanthus africanus. Next base: position 939,233,376 of record CM057338.1, on the reverse strand, counting down.
ACAAGTTTACAAGATAGGGCTTACCCCTCGCCATCCCACGGGCTATCTTTTTTGGGCTCGTTACACCTTATCCGCTTATCGTGCGTGATTGCAGAGGGTCGGGCTTTACCAAGCGGTGTATGCGTCCATCTTCCATTATCAATCTCCACATGTATGGTAGGTTAAAGCTTGCCTAAATCAATGGAATCTTCTCACCAATACTTTCTTGTTAGGGGACCGCGAAGTTTCGATCTCTTTGGAAGAGTTTCGCAAGATCTCGGGTTTACCGATCAGGGGAGCGCCTTACGAAGAATTGTTGCCCCCTGACGAGTATGCTTTCAAGACTGTGCGCGCTACGCTCGACGGCTTGTCGACTGAAAATGCCGTCCGCCATAAGTACCCGAGTCTAATCAAGACTCTGGGGATTTTTGAGAAGCTGTTCACGGAATTAGAAGAACGTGGCGTTACTTTTAAAAGCTTTATCGCCTGCTTCCTTCATGGAGATGTTCTATGAAAGGCGACTCCGAAGTTCGCAACTATCAATGACCCCTTCGGGTTTGGTTTAAATAAGCTACCGGCCAGAGAAGAAGATCTGCCTCAGTTTTATATCCCAATCTTGTCTGTTGTACCTTTTGAGTCGATTGCAGCTCCGGGCATGGATGAAGAAACTTTCTTCGTCGGCTTTATCAGCGTTTGGCTCAATTGGTTTGTCATTCCAATACACCGTTTATTCATGAGAGCCTCGGTCATTTACCCTGCTCATCGCATCGCCGAAGGGACGCGACTAGCCGTGGGCATCGCAGGGCTGTCGCATCTGTACCATGGGCTAAGCACTGCAGCCAATACCTCAACCCCAGGCGTGAACGTAGTGAGTTTCTCTCTTCATTACTTTACGTCATGGATTGAGATGCATGTGCTAGGGGCATTTGCGGTGCACCAGAGACCCAGCTTTTATGATGCTTATACTTTTCCACGGCTCATGAGGTTGGTGGACGCTTCTGCTCCTGACCTGACTCAATTAGAGGCTCTTCGTGTGCTGCTCAATCCGTATGCCAACGAAGGCGGAATGGTATTTAATGATCGAATCCTCTCTGCTCCCTCGGGACCTGTTCAACAGCTTTTTGACTTGTCGAAAGAGGGAGCACCCTCCTTGAAGCCCAAGGAAGCCATGCACTTGTATTCAATCAGACCTGGTTATCTGGTGTTCCGTCGAAACAATACGGCTCTTTTCATGCGGTACAATCCACACCGCTTTGTCCGGCAATTGGGTTATGACCAGGGTGTTCCCTTTGAAGCATTCACAGTGGAACCCCGCCCTTCTTTAGAAGCTGTTCGTGACGCCACCCACCATTTCATGAGGCTGAAACACACCGGTTCTCATTTCATGATCCCCGAAGCTGACTACATTCCGAGGTGCGTGGGGGCTTTCACGGGTTGGTATCGCCACCGGGTTAGTCCAATCATTGCTGAGGAGAGGAGGATACTTTTTGGGCTTAGAGCTCCCTCCCCGCTCCAGGCTACGGGAGTCCCGCCACGACCGCAGACAACGGTTTGCCTTCCCTTGAGGGATACTGGTACCATACTTATTCCTGAGGCGGCGTATGTGGACTTGACCCCGACAGTTGGTATGCCGATGCGCACTAGAGCTCATGCAAGGGCTTTTGATAAGGCGCCAGTAGAAGTTTCATCAGCTGCGACGTCAGCAATGGCGGTGTTGTCATCGGTAGTACCATCGAGAGAGGATACTGAAGGCGAAGTGGGTCAACGTCGCACCAAAGCACTGAGGGAAAAGAAGCGATCGTCTTCTGGTGTTAGTTCTGGGTCAAAGAGGCGAAGAAAGACGGTCACAAATCTGCTCGGCTCTTTAGTGGAATTCGAGCCTATCTTTCAGGACGAGCCAATAGCTATGCAAGAGCCGGATAGTGGTCTTCTTTTTCCCGGTTCATCTGTCGAGGAAGCCGCACAATTGGCTGAGGTTAAAAGACGCTCCCAGGATGAGACTAAAAATGTAAGGGTCCCGAAGATGCCTTATCCTGCTGTCATCTTTTATGAAGATCCTCCATCGATATGGCGGATATTTATAGGTCCTTTGGAAGAGGGAGGCGAGATAGCCCATAAGCAGCTTATCTCGGCCGATGCCGAAGATGCGCTGTCGTTGTGGACTGGCGGCCACGAGTCTACCCTCGATCCCCGGCGAGCACACCTCCTCAGGAAGGAATGTTGGCTAGAAAAAGTCATATTAGAGGCATCTTGGCTCATTGGTATACTTATATATCTTTTTGCAGTATTTTGCACTGCTTATATATATATATATATTCTTATCTCTGTGAAAACTTTTGCAGGGACTTTGGCAATGTCAGAGGATCTGAGTTCGAGTCGCGCCTTGACTATGGACTCTGTAGATATCCCCGATGAGACACCAGTAAGTGTGGAGGGGGTCGATACAGCTGTTCTTCCTGCCACGGAATTCCCATTGGTGATTTCTGTTCCCCCGGTGCTTGCTCTCCCGGAAGAGGCATCTTCATTGGCTGCGGATTCAATAGATCTTTCTGGGGACGGCTCGGAGACTATGGGTGTAACGTTTTAGAAATAAATAAATATATAAAAAAATCATTTAATTGAATTTTCTGATAATCGGTAAAATAAATGGTATTTTCCGTAAAAATTAACTATAATTATTTTTCAACATAGAATTAAGTACGCCTATTTTAACTAGGTAATTGCTAGTATTTGGTATTTAATTAGTCACTTTTTAATTATTAGTTTACTTAAATATATTTTTAATTAATTATTATAACTATTATTATAAGCTTTCATTTATACATTAAATTAGTGTAAATTACAAAACGAGTATGGGTTAATCATACATTACTGAACCATGACCACTTATAACCTAGTTTATAACATGCTTAATCTATTTACATTTGACCCAATAGTTTAAGAAAATCCTAGAGAAAAGGTAGTTAGAGAAAGAAAATTTATAATTAAGGGAATAAGTAAATAGGTAATAAATTAGGAATACTTCCACACACTTCTTTCTCTCCCCCTTTTCTTTTATCCCTGGCCGAATTCTGCACAGCCCCCTGCCTCTCCTTCCAAGGCCGAAACCCCCTGCAGCTGCTCACAAATTTCTTCACCTCATTTTACCTCATTTCACTTCACCCCCGCTTCATCAATTTCACTCGCTTCTTATCATCAGCACCGACATTTGCGCGCCCAAAAGTGCACCCGCCCTTTCACCCCAAACCTAGTCGCCCTTTGCCATCATCCACGTGGCAGAGTCTTAACGCACGCGAGGTTCGACAAGTTCGACTACGCCGAAGCCACGTCGGCTCCGGCCACTGCCGATCCCGACGATGATGCTCCACAAGAGCAGCAAGAATCCGTTGGAGCGATTTACCTTTCCATTTGGAGGATGCGATTCTTCAATCGATCAAGGCAACCGCGACGTTTGTAACCTGGAGGGATGAGAGCAAGGGTAGAGCTTTTATTACCTCAATTGAAATTTCTTGATGCTAAACGCATTGCTTGCGAGTTATCACTTCGGGTTCTAATTGTTCACTTTGTTTGATCAATTCTGTAGTTTCTGGGCCTCTTTCACTTGGATCTGAACTGTTTGATCTGATACTGGAATTTATCGTCTTAGTTTGTGCTGAGATCGGTTGATTTAGAGATTTGAACCGTCTCGAATTGTTTGCTCATTAATTGTTTGCTGTATTTTCTTTATGAATCACTTGCTAGCTTAAAAAAAATTCTAAACTGAGTCGAATCATTTGCTTATAAGATGTTTGATCTATTTTCTATGAGGAATGTTTTCTGTGGAGCTGCCAACAGTTACTTGATAACACATTATGTTTTGTTTTGATGTTCTGGACAAATATTCCCTTAATTCAACTCAAAAGTGATTTTTTGAATAACTAAACAGGTTGAGGGTTAAATAAAGCTAAGATATTTTCATCTTTTAACATACTTAATGATATTTTAAGTTCAAAATGGCTGTTTCTTATGCATATGTCTACAAATATAATTTGGATCATAAAACTACATATTTTTGGCATACGTAATGGTTGTATAAATTAAAACTCTATATTTCTAGCCTGCTTTAGAGAAGCTTAGGGTTGCTGACAGCAGATTAAACTTTTGAATTTTTGCAAGATTCTCATTAAATCGTGGAACCCACTCATGAATTACGTGTCTTATTTTTTCCCCCCTACATTGTGCAAGTTTGCAGCCAGTACTGCTACATAGGTCGATGTTTCCTTCTTTGTGCTTGAATGTCTTGTTTTGTTATTTCTAGTATCTCTTTCTCAATTCAAACTCCTCAATGTTTTTTTTCTTTCTTTTGTATTCAATCTTTACTTCTTTCATAAATAATTCAATGAATCCTGCCTTCGTCTTACTTCTTTTATTATTCATATTATATTGTCTCCCTAGGGCGTGCGTGTCTAGTTAGTGCGCGTTGGTAGTCTTGCATAGTTTGTCTCTGCGACTGTTTATGTATCTATCCTCTTATTTACTTATGTGCGGTTCTAGGTTCAGATGCAGAGGCGTCGGGTGTGACGCGGAAAGACATGGCGGAGATCGGATCAGATTAGCCGAGGCGTCCTGGTGAGTAGATGTATTCATCTATGGAGGAATCGTCTGGATGGCGCGAGGCGCCCCATAGTTAGGATTACTTTATTTTTTGCAAGATATGCATTGTTAGTTAGCTAACCCCCCTCATGCACATTTCATACATTTATAGCTATTCGTCTGCAAGATTTGCATAGGATATCCATATACACATGTGCGATATCACTTCGTAGGACACGAACACCATTACCATTGGCTCCTGTTGCACGCGCACTATTCATATGACACACACGCCTTTGGTAATTGCCATGCCACGAGCACTGTAGGACCTGTTTAGTTTAGTATCACCATTTGCATTATACACGATATATGAAATCGCATAGCATGTATATGCCTCGCATCATCTTCATACTTACATAGATTCTAGCCACAAATCGCATCGCATACCTTGATATCATAGACATTTATCATATAAAACATGTTGGGTATTATGATTTTCTTGAGGATTTCAGTATTGCTGCGATTTCTGGATTTTGGGGAAAACCGCCAAAATTTAACAAAAGCTTAATAGTATCATTTTTTTTAAAAACAAAGTTGCGGTTTTCTCGTGATGTATGTGTCGTCCACCATGAGTTTTTATGTTTTCTGTTGGATTTCGAGACCCGATTCGAGGAGTGGGTGAACCGTCTCGGGTACATGGTGGGCCCGGTATGGTACCCCGGGGCAAGAAGATCGAGTTGTAGACGATGAGCCTGGCAGGGGAAGACTACCTACCGGTGATGTCTGGCGCGGCGGATATCCGGAGGATACCGACTGTTGTCGTGAGATTTGATGATATGGCTGATCCGGACTGACGGAGCCCGATGTATTGAGACATTGATACAGTGAGACATTGAGACAGATGTGTTTTCATATTTGGCGTCGATACTTGACACGGGTTTCAGATGATTTCTTGATGGTATTTAGCTATTATACAGATATTCTTTTTTTTTTAAGTTAAGAATGCAGAACTCATAGCATTTAAACACTTAAAGATTTAGTATTGACATTGCATACATGTGCATGCATACTAGAAGTATTACATCACATCTGGACATACATGCTGCGACGCATCTGCGTGCATTCTTACGATAGCCTTACTAGATGTTATATTCTACTCACGAGCTGGCAACTCACCCCCGTTGTGCCACAGTGTCTTGCAGGTCGGACTCATCAGCCTAGCAGCGGCGACTTATCTTATTAGTGACTTTTTTTTGCTCAGACTCGCGACATTGCTCGTAGGTGGGTTGCAAGAGCGCTTTTATCTCTTTTTGTACTATTTTTGTATCTAGTATTCTCCATCTACCACCTCTTATGTGTATATTCGACCTAGTGATGAGACTGAGAGATTTGTGTATATGTGGTTTCTTTGGGTCGAGCTCACTTGAGCCGATGTTGTGTTTTTCTTATATTTTGCAATTCTTTATGCTCTTTTCTTGATATTACATACATGTATCACGTGTGGTTGTGATCTGCCTTGGGCGAAGAAATAGCTCCCGCTTGGGGATGCCATTTTGTGATTACATGTTATATATCTTGTTGTACCCATTTTGGGGGATAGAATTTACAAAGGAGACTTTGCCGAAATTTTCGGAAAATTTTTGAGGTTTTTTTTTAAAGGGGTTCAATGCAACTTAATTGATTTCAAAATCGTTTTCATGAAAGGTTTCCTTCACTCTTTTGGTTTTGGTTTAGATTTTTTTGGGCTTTGGTTGACTTAGGTTACGTTACGCCTTTAGACGTCTCGTAATCTAAGTGCCAGTCACGTTCCGTACCTTCGGGTCGTGACAAAGTTGGTATCAGAGCGAGGTTTTACCTTTCTGAGTGTAGGATGACCTTGGTAGACGGAGTAGGTGACTTAAGCAGAGTGGCGTAGCGTGGGTATGATCCGCGGCATACTTACGATACGGTACTCCGCCTAAGTGACCTTAGGACAAATTTGCTTCTATTTCCTTTCTCGATTCCTTGCATTCCTTGATTCAATTGCAATATTCTTATTGGTCCTGTTTCTTATTCTAGCTTAGATGCCGCCAAAGACTACGAGAGCTCAGCGGGTTGCCGGTGAGATTCGAGCGGGCTCGTCTGAGGCGAGGATCGAGCAGGATGATACGCCTACCCCTCAGGGTCATATTGATCCGCCTTATCCAGACCGTATTGCCAGATTAGAGGCCGGTATGCAGGAGTTGCGACAGATGAGGGGATCTTTAGTTGAGTCCAGTCGGGCACAGAGATCCGAGGGCGTTCCTTCCACCGCACAGACCATAATAGTACCTGCTGCACAGATGGTTACTCCTGCTACTACTGCGACTATCCCTGTTTCACTACAGGAGTTCATGAGATTGAGACCTCCAGCTTTTACCGGTACGGATGCGACAGATGACCCACAGGCATTTCTTGATAGGATGGCTCGGAATTGCCGTTCGTTGAGGTGTTCTGATGATAGATTGGTGGAGTTCACGTGTTTTCGTCTGGAGGGTCTTGCCCAGACATGGTACTATTCAGTAGAGAGAGGCCGAGCTGCAGGTCTACCTTCTATGACCTGGGATGAGTTTACAACTACGTTTCTTGCCCGTTTTCTTCCGGAGTGTGTCCAAGATGCTCGAGCCCGTAGTTTTGAGTCTCTGCGCAAGACTCCTGGGACGACAGTGTCCAAGTATGATGTTTAGTTTACTCAACGTTTCGATATGCTCCTTACCTGGTGGACACTGAAGAGAGACGAATAAAGAGGTTCGCGTGAAGATTGCATATGCAGTTATTTCTTGCTGTTGGTACCCAACCCTTTGACACTTATTTCGTTGTTATGGACGAAACCTTTTTGTTGAAGGAGCATATTTATGAGACATCAATCGTTTCTTGACCAAAGCGGATTCGTACCGGTATGCCAGCACAGAGGCGGTTAGATAGACGCCGTTGTGATAGGTATTCGTTCGGTGTTTTCTTCCGATACGTATTTCTTTCTGGTGTCGTTTAAGATGGCATCCATATACCTTGTATCGTAGTCCAGCCGATAGTAGTCCTTGCTAAATCATCCGCTTGTTGTGATTCCTTCCGTAGGCTAATCCTTAGTCGCTCGATGTGTTTTTCGTTCATCTTTGTTTTGTTCACATCAGAGATAAGGATTCTTCATTCAATTTGATTTCTTCTCTTCGCGCTGCTCCATTTTTAGGAAAGGATGTCAGGAAATTCTTGGCGTATGTTTGCGATGTTGGAGCCGTAGAGGTCCCGTTGGACCAAGTCCCGATTGTAAGGAAATTTCAAGATGTCTTTCCTGACAAGATGCTTGGTTTGTCGCCAGAGCGCGATGTTGAGTTCTGCTTGACTTGATTCCCGGCACGGAGCCTTCTTCTATACTGGGATATCGGATGAAACCGGCGGAGCTATGAGGACTGGAGGATCAGTTGCAAGATTTTTTGGATAAAGGGCTTGTTTGAACGAGTGCGTCACCTGCGGTACTCATATCCTGTTCGTCTAGAAAAAAAAAAGACAGCAGTTGTATTTGTGCATCAATTTTCGTCGGTTGAGTTGGGCTACTGTGCGGAACAGATATCCCCTACCTTGCATCGATGAATCATTGGATTAGCTCTAGGGTGCGGGATATTTCTCGAAGCTTGACTTGTACCATCTGTTGCGGGTTCAAGAGGATGATATTCCGAAGATTGTTTTTCGCACGCACAACGGGCACTATGAGTTTTGGTGATCTCGTTCGGATTCATCAATGCCCCAGCAGCATTTATGAATTGGATGAACCGCATTTTCAGGACGCTTCTTGATTAGTTTAGCATGATGTTCATTAGGGACATCCTAGTGTACTTTTGGAGCCGAGTGGAGCCTGGACAGCAATTGGGGATTTCATTACAGATTTTGAAGGAACACCAGCTATTTGCTAAATTATTCAAGTGCATTTTTTTTTATTGGATAGTGTTGACTGCATGGGTCACGTGGTTATGAAGGATAGTATATGTATGGAACCGAAGAAGATTGAGGCCGTTCATCACTGGCCAAGACCTGAAACAGTGACAGTGGTTTGCAGCATTTTGGGTTTGGACGGATTCTATTGATATTTCATACAGGATTTTCTCATATAGCTACAACGTTGATCGGGTTGATCCGGAAGAGAGTTTTTTTTCTTTGGACCACAAGAAGCTTAAAGTTTATTTTCAGCAGTGAAATCTAAATTTAAAGCAGCGCAGATGGATACAGCTAGTGAAGACTGTGACTGCGTGATTCCTTATCATTCGGGCAAGGGGAATGTTGTGGCAGATGTTTTGAGTCGGAGTCCCGTAGGTAGCTTTTGTTGTTTGAGCACGGTTCAAAGACAGTCGACGGCAGATTCATGACAGCCGGCCCTGTTTGAGAATTCTGGCTTCAATTTTTTTCAGTGTTCCAGGATCTGGGTTTTAGAGTTTCAGGTGTTGCTTGTTTTTGCTACGATTGCATGTGATGTGATCTTACAATATAGGCAATTCGGAGTGTTTCGTATTCGTAGTTCTAACATTGTTTCGGGTTTACGCATGTTGTCTAGGAGAAGTCAAAAAGTTCGAACGAATGTCAAAAACCCATTTTTTTTCCAAATTTAAGGTGTTCGGAAAAACATGCATGTAATTCTATGGCCAATCTAGAAGAATGAAACCCTAATTCGACATAGAACCGCTTTTGAATCTTAGGGTTTGTGGCAGTTCAGCGGTGCAATTAGTGAGGCTTTGGACACCAATTGAGTATCAGTGCAATTTTCTATCCGAAGACCGACGGTCAATCTGAGAGGACTATTCAGACTATTGAGGACATACTCCGAGCCTGCGTTCTAGATTTTGTGGCGTTAAGGTCATCATTCACCCTTAATAAAGTTTTCCTATAATACCAGCTCCCAGGAGAAGATTCAGATAGCACCCGTCGAGGCGTTATTTGGAAGGAGATGTCGATCGCCTGTATGTTGGATAGAGCTCAGGGAGAGCAGTATTTTGGGGCCGCAGATCGTACAGGAGACGACCGAGAAGATACAGCTGATTCGGGACAGGATGATAGCGGTACAGAGTAGGCAGAAATCATATGCTGACAGGCGCCGTCGCCGACTCGAGTTCGCTGTTGGCGATCATGTTTTCCTGAAGGTCTCTCCGATGAAGGGTGTGATGAGATTTGGGCGGAAAGGGAAACTTAGTCCTAGATATATTGGTCCCTTCGAGATCCTAGAGCGTTTTGGTCCAGTCGCTTATCGGTTAGCTCTTCCGCCCAGCTTCCCCGATGTTCACCCCGTGTTCCATGTTTCGATGCTCCGCAAGTACCTTCATGACCCTTCTTATGCGATACAGCATCAGACAGTTCAGCTGGAGCGCAATCCTTCTTTCACTAAGTAGCCGATAGTCATTCTAGATCGGCAGGTGAAGAAACTGAGGTCCGAAGTCCTATCGACCGTATTAGTTCTTTGGCATGGCCCGACTAGCGGAAAGAGACACGTGAGAAGCAGAGGATGAGATGCGGGAGGAATATACCTATCTCTTCGAGGGTACGCGTAGTTAGATTTAATTCGGGGACCGAATTTCCTTAAGAGGGGAAGATTGTAACGTTTTAGAAATAAATAAATATATAAATAAATCCTTTAATTGAATTTTCTGATAATCGGTAAAATAAATGGTATTTTCCGTAAAACTTAACTATAATTATTTTTCAACATAGAATTAAGTACTCCTATTTTAACTAGATAATTGCTAGTATTTGGTATTTAATTAGTCACTTTTTAATTATTAGTTTACTTAAATATATTTTTAATTAATTATTATAACTATTATTATAAGCTTTCATTTATACATTAAATTAGTGTAAATTACAAAACGAGTATGGGTTAATCATACATTACTGAACCATGACCACTTATAACCTAGTTTATAACATGCTTAATCTATTTACATTTGATCCAATAGTTTAAGAAAATCCTAGAGAAAAGGTAGTTAGAGAAAGAAAATTTATAATTAAGGGAATAAGTAAATAGGTAATAAATTAGGAATACTTCTACACACTTCTTTCTCTCCCCTTTTCTTTTATCCCTGGCCGAATTCTGCACAGCCCCCTGCCTCTCCTTCCAAGGCCGAAACCCCCTGCAGCTGCTCACAAATTTCTTCACCTCATTTTACCTCATTTCACTTCACCCCCGCTTCATCAATTTCACTCGCTTCTTATCATCAGCACCGACATTTGCGCGCCCAAAAGTGCACCCGCCCTTTCACCCCAAACCTAGTCGCCCTTTGCCATCATCCACGTGGCAGAGTCTTAACGCACGCGAGGTTCGACAAGTTCGACTACGCCGAAGCCACGTCGGCTCCGGCCACTGCCGATCCCGACGACGATGCTCCACAAGAGCAGCAAGAATCCGTTGGAGCGATTTACCTTTCCATTTGGAGGATGCGATTCTTCAATCGATCAAGGCAACCGCGATGTTTGTAACCTGGAGGGATGAGAGCAAGGGTAGAGCTTTTATTACCTCAATTGAAATTTCTTGATGCTAAACGCATTGCTTGCGAGTTATCAGTTCAGGTTCTAATTGTTCACTTTGTTTGATCAAATCTGTAGTTTCTGGGCCTCTTTCACTTGGATCTGAACTGTTTGATCTGATACTGGAATTTATCGTCTTAGTTTGTGCTGAGATCGGTTGAGTTAGAGATTTGAGCCGTCTCGAATTGTTTGCTCATTAATTGTTTGCTGTATTTTCTTTGTGAATCACTTGCTAGCTTAAAAAAAAATTCTAAACTGAGTCGAATCATTTGCTTATAAGATGTTTGATCTATTTCCTATGAGGATTGTTTTCTGTGGAGCTGCCAACAGTTACTTGATAACACATTATATTTTGTTTTGATGTTCTGGACAAATATTCCCTTAATTCAACTCAAAAGTGATTTTTTGAATGACTAAACGGGTTGAGGGTTAAATAAAGCTAAGATATTTTCATCTTTTAACATACTTAATGATATTTTAAGTTCAAAATGGCTGTTTCTTATGCATATGTCTACAAATATAATTTGGATCATAAAACTACATATTTTTGGCATACGTAATGGTTGTATAAATTAAAACTCTATATTTCTAGCCTGCTTTAGAGAAGCTTAGGGTTGCTGACAGCAGATTAAACTTTTGAATTTTTGCAAGATTCTCATTAAATCGTGGAACCCACTCATGAATTACGTGTCTTATTTTCCCCCCCTACATTGTGTAAGTTTGCAGCCAGTACTGCTACATAGGTCGATGTTTCCTTCTTTGTGCTTGAATGTCTTGTTTTGTTATTTCTAGTATCTCTTTCTCAATTCAAACTCCTCAATGCTTTTTTTCTTTCTTTTGTATTCAATCTTTACTTCTTTCATAAATAATTCAATGAATCCTGCCTTCGTCTTACTTCTTTTATTATTCATATTATATTGTCTCCATAGGGCGTGCGTGTCTAGTTAGTGCGCGTTGGTAGTCTTGCATAGTTTGTGTCTGCGACTGTTTATGTATCTATCCTCTTATTTACTTATGTGCGGTTCTAGGTTCGGATGCAGAGGCGTCGGGTGTGGCGCGGAAAGACATGGCGGAGATCGGATCAGATTAGCCGAGGCGTCCCGGTGAGTAGATGTATTCATCTATGGAGGAATCGTCTGGACGGCGCGAGGCGCCCCATAGTTAGGATTACTTTATTTTTTGCAAGATATGCATTGTTAGTTAGCTAACCCCCCTCATGCACATTTTATACATTTATAGCTATTCGTCTGCAAGATTTGCATATGATATCCATATACACATATGCGATATCACTTCGTAGGACACGAACACCATTACCATTGGCTCCTGTTGCATGCGCACTATTCATGTGACACACACGCCTTTGGTAATTGCCATGCCACGAGCACTGTAGGACCTGTTTAGTTTAGTATCACCATTTGCATTATACACGATATATGAAATCGCATAGCATGTATATGCCTCGCATCATCTTCATACTTACATAGATTCTAGCCACAAATCGCATCGCATACCTTGATATCATAGACATTTATCATATAAAACATGTTGGGTATTATGATTTTCTTGAGGATTTCAGTATTGCTGCGATTTCTGGATTTTGGGGAAAACCGCCAAAATTTAACAAAAGCTTAATAGTATCATTTTTTTTAAAAACAAAGTTGCGGTTTTCTCGTGATGTATGTGTCGTCCACCATGAGTTTTTATGTTTTCTGTTGGATTTCGAGACCCGATTCGAGGAGTGGATGAACCGTCTCGGGTACATGGTGGGCCCGGTATGGTACCCCGGGGCAAGAAGGTCGAGTTGTAGACGATGAGCCTGGTAGGGGAAGACTACCTACCGGTGATGTCTGGCGTGGCGGATATCCGGAGGATACCGACCGTTGTCGTGAGATTTGATGATATGGGCTGATCCGGACTGACGGAGCCCGATGTATTGAGACATTGATACAGTGAGACATTGAGACAGATGTGTTTTCATATTTGGCGTCGATACTTGACACGGGTTTCAGATGATTTCTTGATGGTATTTAGCTATTATACAGATATTCTTTTTTTTTTAAGTTAAGAATGCAGAACTCATAGCATTTAAACACTTAAAGATTTAGTATTGACATTGCATACATGTGCATGCATACTAGAAGTATTACATCACATCTGGACATACATGCTGCGACGCATCTGCGTGCATTCTTACGATAGCCTTACTAGATGTTATATTCTACTCACGAGCTGGCAACTCACCCCCGTTGTGCCACAGTGTCTTGCAGGTCGGACTCATCAGCCTAGCAGCGGCGACTTATCTTATTAGTGACTTTTTTTTGCTCAGACTCGCGACATTGCTCGTAGGTGGGTTGCAACAGCACTTTTATCTCTTTTTGTACTATTTTTGTATCTAGTATTCTCCATCTACCACCTCTTATGTGTATATTCGACCTAGTGATGAGACTGAGAGATTTGTGTATATGTGGTTTATTTGGGTCGAGCTCACTTGAGCCGATGTTGTGTTTTTCTTATATTTTGCAATTCTTTATGCTCTTTTCTTGATATTACATACATGTATCGCGTGTGGTTGTGATCCGCCTTGGGCGAAGAAATAGCTCCCGCTTGGGGATGCCATTTTGTGATTACATGTTATATATCTTGTTGTACCCAATTTGGGGGATAGAATTTACAAAGGAGACTTTGCCGAAATTTTCGGAAAATTTTTGAGGTTTTTTTAAAAGGGGTTCAATGCAACTTAATTGATTTCAAAATCGTTTTCATGAAAGGTTTCCTTCACTCTTTTGGTTTTGGTTTAGATTTTTTTGGGCTTTGGCTGACTTAGGTTACGTTACGCCTTTAGACGTCTCATAATCTAAGTGCCAGTCACGTTCCGTACCTTCGGGTCGTGACAAAGGGACAGGTAGTCAAGGCCACCGTCCTTTCATTGGAGCCTGCAGTGGTGGACACTGCTCCTCAATTGGAAGTTGTTATACCGGCCCATGTCCCTGATGATGTGCCTGGGGACATGAAGGACGCCGCCGAAGCTGCTATCCCTCCAGTCCAGAGCGGGAGGAGCATCGAAGGTAGCCTTCTATATTTTATTTTAATAATCTCCCCATCGTCTGAACCTTTCTGTCTTTTCAGAGCTACGAGGATTGGCGGCGTCCATCGCGAACCTGTCCCCTAGGAAGTCTTTTCAGCGTCTGCTAGAGATGGCCACTCCGCAAGCAATATCCCCTCAACGCATCGTCCTCTCTTCCGGGCAAGGTTAGTGTTATTTGCCTTCTCCTCACGGCATTATTATTATTTCATATAACGATACTGATGTATTTTGTAGTTCTGGAAGCCGATGACGAAGTTGAGATTCTTGACGGGCCTGGGGATCTTTTGGACCCTTCTTGCATGACTGTGGGTAAGTAAAGTTTCGACGTTGTTCCATCTGCTCTTTGCTTGCAAGTTACGATGATTGTTTATAAATCTTAACAGCTTTGCTAATTCTTACCACACTGGAATCTCGCATCGCCATGCCACCCGGCCCTGTGCTCTACGTGCCTCGGAACGGATGGCAAAGCTAAGCCTTCACTCTTTGTCAGCTCTGATCGAAGACCTTCGTTCTGGTAGTTTGATCATGGCCGAAGAATTTGCCGCCAAAGCCAACAGTTCTCTCCCCTTTCTTGCTGCTTACCACAGTGAAACATTGGTGAAAGTATGGGTTGAGTTTTGTCGTCGGGTGGAGGCTTGCTTGCATAGTCTTGAATGTACGTGCCTTCCTTTAGAGGTTGTGGCTGCAAAGACGAGCTTGCGGGGGCTGATCGAACGGTGCGCCGCAAATATGCCATCATGCGAGAAGAGGCTCAGCTATAAATTTTCAGAGAAGAAGCTGGCTTCAACTGCGCTGGGGGAACTTCAAGCTGATCTTACGGCCAAGACCACTCGGGCGTATGAACTTTGGCGGGTGCTTCAAGAAACTATCAGGGAGGTGGTAGCCATTGATAAAGCCATCATTTTTACTCGCGAAATGGTCGAAGCTCATAAAGTTACCGAAAAGGAGCTTGAAAGTCAGCTTGCCTCGTATCAGGCCTAACAGTCTCAAGCGGAGGCCCGTCTCTTAGCGATAATGAATCATGAAGCCGAGGCCCAGGGGAAAAAGGATGAACTGGCAAATCTATTATATCGTCCGCCGGCTTGAATAAATTGTATATTTTTTTTTTATTCTTCTCTTATACATACTCCTGAATGAGAGTATTTTTTTGATTCTTTCATAAATTTTACTTTTGTATTCATTTTGATTCATGAATAAAAGACATATTTTGCTTCATGATGATGTGTCCCTTTTAGTAAATGCATTTTGTGGATAATCTATTCTTATCTCCTTGTAGAACAGCAATGGCTTAGGAGTCAGGTTCAAATCTGCCTCCTAAGGCTTTCCAACTTTATGAGCCGTGAGAGTCTCATAAAGACTTTTCTCCCTACGATTCGAGAGGATCTCGTAGGTGTATTTTCTTCTTAAGAATCGTGAGGATTCCTAAGTGTATTTTCTCTTGAGAGTTGTAAGAATCTCACAAGAGAGTTTTTCTTGCTTACGAGTCGAGAGGACTTGTAAGTGGTTATTTCCTTTCTTGTCGATGTTTGACTTAGGAGAGTGTGGCCTGTAGAAAATCTACCTTGACCTCTCTGCAAGGCGATGATGGCTTGGGTGACAGAATTAGGATCTGCCACCTAAGACTTTTCAAATTTATAAGCCGTGAGGGTCTCATAAAGACTTTTCTCCTTATGAGTCGAGAGGATCTCGTAGGTATGGTTTCTCCTTAGGAATTGTGAGGATTCCTAAGTGCGTTTTCTCTTGAGAGTCGTAAGGATCTCATAAGAGAATTTTTCTTGCGTACGAGTTGAGAGGAGTTGTAAGTGATTGATGAGTTGACCTGCTCCCGAGTCAAAACATTGCTTTGACGGGGAGTTTGAGGGTTTACTCTGGCTGTTTACCACGGAATCAGGATTGACTTTGGCCGTGTTCTATGGGGCCAGGAGGGGTTGACTTTGGGTTGTCTGTGCACCGCCGAGTCCTGAAACTGGGAACTTAGCTGCGACTCTGCTTTGCGAGACGAATGTCGAGGTGGTCTCTAGGTTGTCTGTGAACCGTCGAGATTTGGAACTAGGGACTTTGCCATGGCTCCAATTTGCTGACATTGTATATTCGTGCAGAGATACTGATTTCCTTGCGGGTCGACGTGGATTGAGATGCTCTCGTCAAGAACGCTGATTTCCCTTAATCGAGATTTTTGCCAAGAGCACTGATTTCCTCGAAGTTGAGACGAATCGAGAGATTCCTGCAAAGACACTAATTTCCATGTGGGTCGACGCGAATCGAGATGTTCTCGTCAAAGACGTTGATTTCCCTGAACCGAGGTAGTTGCCAAGGACACTGATTTCCTCGGAGTTGAGACGAATCGAGATATTCCTGCAAAGACACTGATTTCCTTGCGAGTCGACGCGAAACGAGATGCTCTCGTCAAGGACGTTGATTTCCTGAATCGAGGTACTTGCCAAGGACATTGATTTCCTCGGAGTTGAGACGACGAATCGAGGTATTCCTACAAAGACACTGATTTCCTTACGGGTCGACGCGAATCGAGATGCTCTCGTCAAGGACGCTGATTTCCCTGAATCGTGGTATTTGCTAAGGACACTGATTTCCGCGGAGTTGAGACGAATCGAGGTATTCCTGCAAAGACACTGATTTCCTTTCGGGTCGACGCGAATCGAGATGCTCTCGTCAAGGACGCTGATTTCCCTGAATCGAGGTTTTTGCTAAGGACACTGATTTACTCGGAGTTGAGACGAATCGAGAGATTCCTGTAAAGACACTGATTTCCTTGTGAGTTGACACGAATCGAGGTGCTCTCGCTAAGGATGCTAATTTCCCTAAATCGAGGTATTTGCCAAGGACACTAATTTCCTCAGAGTTGAGACGAATCGAGGTATTCCTGCAAAGACACTGATTTCCTTACGGGTCGACACGAATCGAGATGCTCTCATCAAGGACGCTGATTTCCCTAAATCGAGGTATTTGCCAAGGACACTGATTTCCTCGGAGTTGAGACGAATCGAGGTATTCCTGCAAAGACACTGATTTCCTTGCGGGTCGACGCGAATCGAGATGCTCTCGTCAAGGACGCTGATTTCCCTGAATCGAGGTTTTTGCCAAGGACACTGATTTCCTCGGAGTTGAGACGAATCGAGAGATTCCTGTAAAGACACTGATTTCCTTGCGGGTCGATGCGAATCGAGATGCTCTCATCAAGGACGCTGATTGTCCTGAATCGAGCTATTTGCCAAAGACATTGATTTCCCTGGGGTTGAGACGAATCGAGATATTCCTGCAAAGACACTGATTTACTTGCGGGTCGACGCGAATCGAGGTGCTCTCGCCAAGGATGCTAATTTCCCTGAATCGAGGTATTTGCCAAGAAAACTGATTTCCTCGGAGTTGAGACGAATCGAGATATTCCTGCAAAGACACTGATTTCTCTACGGGTCGACGCGAATCAAGATGCTCTCGTCAAGGACGCTGATTTCCCTGAATTGAGGTATTTACCAAGGACACTAATTTCCTCGGAGTTGAGACGAATCGAGAGATTCCTGCAAAGACACTGATTTCTCTGCGGGTCGACACGAATCAAGATGCTCTCGTCAAGAATGCTGATTTCCCCGAATCGAGGCTTTTGCCAAGGACATTGATTTCCTCGGAGGTTGGTTGACTTGTTTCCGGAACGGAGCGTTGATCCGGCGGGGAGGTCATTGGTTGACTCTAGGTTGTCTGTGGACCGTAGAGTCTTGGAACTAGGGACTTTGCCATGGCTCCGTTAGGTGATGTTGCGTCCGAATCCTGTTGGAATGAGGAGGATCACCGTTGCTGATTTTTAGGCTGTAGATATTGCCGTTAAGATTTGGAACTAGGGACTTTGCCATGGCTTCGTTTCGTTGTGTCGCTTCCGTGCCCTGCTGGCATAAGAAGGAATGTCGTTGTTGATCTTCTGGGATGCAGATATTATTGTTGAGATCCGACTTTCCCTTTTGACAGGATCTGGTGGGGGACATGTGGTTCCCTTTTCGTTTATGCCCATGGATTGTATACAGGGGACAGTATGGACTCACCTGTAGGGCAAAAGTTTTATTCTTTCATTTTTTTATTTCCGTGATGCTCTATCATTTCAGCTTTTATATCGCGAAGTTCGCGATTGCCCATTCATTTCGGCTATTTTTCGCGGTGCCCAATCATTTTGGCTATTTTTCTTTTTACTCGCTGCTTTTTATTGCGAGTTGTCCAATCATTTCGGCTGTTTTTGTATGCATACATTTGTACTTGCTGATTTTGTTGCAAGTTGCTCCATCATTTCGGCTATTTCATATGCATTTTTGGCTCGCTAATTTTTCTCGTGAGTGTGGAGTCTGGAATCTGGTGCCAATCTTAGCATCAGTATCGCTACGACTGGAATATTGCCAGGAGCGAATTATCATTTACCGTGGAAGGGCTTGAAATTTGATACCGATTTAGGTATCAGCATCGCCACCACTGGGACATTGCCAGGAGCGAATCATCATTTTCCTCTATCGATGTCAAACAAAGGTGGCTTAGCAAACAGGGTTAGGATCCTGTTGACTAAGGCTTTTTGACTTTACGAGCCATAAGGGTCTCATAAAGGTATTTCTCCCTACGAGTCATGAGGATCTCGTAGATGCGTTTTTTCCTTACGAATCGTAAGGATTCCTAAGTGTGTATTCTCTTATAAGTCGTAAGGATCTTACAAGAGTGTTTTCTCCTTATAAATCGAGAGGACTTACAAGTGTCGTTCACCATATGAAGATATCCCTTGTCGCTGGTGGGACTTTGTTAGGGAAATGTTTATTCGTGCCCGTGGATTGTATACAAGGGTCAATATTGAACCGTTTGTAGGGCAAAATCAGGGTGTATGACTGCTTAAGAACAGGTTCAGATCCATGTAGCTTAAGGCTTTTGAATCTTATGAGCCGTGAGGGTCTCATAAGAGGGTTCTCCTTACGTGTCGTGAGGATCTCGCAAGTGTAATTTCTCCTTAGGAATCGTGAGGATCCCTTAGTGTGTTTTTCCTTTGTGAGTCGTAAGGATCTCACGCAGGTGGTTTCTCCCTACAGGGTCGAGAGGACCTTGCAAGTGTCTTTTAATGAGATTGCGCCATTTCAGGTTTTCACAAAACTCGCCGGTAGTCCTACTGTTTTTACTCACGGAGCCCTTTCGGATTTTCATCCGTGCCCATCTCGCTTATGGACATACCTTTTTTTGTGTCGTCAGCCTTGGGATGCTGCGGTCAGTAGTAGTTTATAGATGTCTCGGTCAACAGCTAGTTTTAGGACATAATGGTCCATCGTTAGTTTAAGAGTGTTTCGGTCCGTAGCTAGTTTTAGGATATAGAAGTCCATTGTTAGTTTAAGAACGTTTCGGTCCGTTGTTAGTTTAGGGACGTTTTGGTCCGTAGCTAGTTTTAGGACATAGTGGTCCATTGTTAGTTTAAGGACGTTTCGGTCCGTAGTTGCCATATTTGAGGCGAATTTCTAGTTTACAGATTTTTCGGTCTATGGGGATTTCTCTATGAATGAGCACGATGCCCCTGGCATGTCCATCTTTTTCGGAGCATGTGGTTGTGGTGGGTTCACCTTCCAATTTTCAAACAATGCGAATTTGCCTTGCTGGTACTGGTCTTCAACCCATTTTTTGAAGACGTAGCAATCTTCGATTAGATGGCCCATTACTCGATGGTAGAGACAATAGTTAGGATGGTTGGCGTCACCAGGTTGCGATGAGTGTCTCGGCACCGGCAAGGTGATGAGCCCATTGCGTATTGCCAGTTCGAACGGTCTCCTTGTCTTATCTCGGGAAAATGAGTAAGGACGTCCCAGTTCCACTTCGAGGGATTGGCGTTTGTTGCTTTGGCGAACAACCAGTCTCGGCCACTCGGTTGTTGTTGAGCATTGGCAACGAAGGTTGCTTTCCCTTTTCCCTTTTCATTCTGAGGCTCCAGTTTTGAAGAGGAAGGCCTATGGCCCATCTGGTCCATTTGGGCTAACTTGTCAATCAAGGCCTTAAAGGTAGTCGGCTTGAAAAACATCATGAATTGGGATATGGTCGCCTGCGGATCGAGGGTTCCCACAAACATGCCTACTGCAGGAGCCTCTTCGATGCGTTGTTCGCACTTCGACCATAGATTCCGCCACCATATCGCGTACTGGACCCAAGTTTCTCCCGGCTTCACCCTGGTATTGATCAGTGCCGTGATTGGGGTACGTTCGCTAGCGCTCGCAAAACGTTAGGTGAATAGCAGCTCCATCTCTGCAAATGTCTTGATAGAGTCATTCGGGAGTTCCGAATACCACTCGACTGCTGTCTCCGACAAGCTGCCAACAAATTGGCAGAACAGTAATTTATCATTACCTCCGGTATTACTGCACAGAACCCAAATTGAGCAACGTGCTGGTGTGGATTTCTCGTCCCCTTATATATGTGGAATTTAGGGATCATGTATCCCGGTGGGTACTTTATCTGGTCGTACCAACCCGGATAGGGTCGTCCAGTCTTAACAATTTGCCCAGCCGCTTCATTCGCTTGATGAGCTTGTATTTGTTGAGCTATATAATCATCGAGCGTGGTTTTGGAGATGGTCCCCTCCTTGGCCGTTGACAGGGCCGACAGAGGATTTGATGTCTCTCCTCTATCATCTTCAATTATTATTGGAGGATCTTCGGCTGGAGGGTCCGGCTGGATCATCATGTCCACCATATCTTGGAATAGAAGGGCCATTTATTTTATATTGGCCGCTTGTTCCAAGGCTTCTTTGTCCTTCTTCTCAAGCATTCTTCGAAGGAATTCGGCATTAGTTTCCTGCTCATGACGTTGCTCCGAGGATGTCTCCGGGCTTGCTTTTGGTCCTGTGAGTGCGGCCATGGCTGTTAGCATCCCTTAGAGCTTTTGTTGTTGTTACTCCTGAGCCTTAGTCACTGATCGCGTAAGCGGTCGATGACCTGTGGAGATACGGCTATCCTCTTTTCCGGATGCCATATAGATGGTATGCACCATCATCCCCCCAGACTTAGGGCGTTTACGCTCAGTGCCCTTGACATTTGTCGCAAACACGGGAATTTTCTCCGGCCTTCTCCTCTTGTGGGCGGTCGAAGCTGAGGGGGCCGTTGCAACGGGAACCCAGGTAGACGACACCTTTTGTGGCTTGACAGGATTGTCCTCTTCTCGCCGAACCTTCATCTTTTTCTGTCGGCGGGGATAGTCTTGATCTACCACGGAGTCCTGGACCTGTCGCCAAACTTTATAAATTTTAGAGGACGGCCGCTGAGGGGGCTCCTCCAGCTTCGCCTTTGGGGCATTCTCCATAGGTGGAGGAGATCTTTTCAGCACAGCGGTTGGCGAATTCCTGCGTACCCTGTTAAGTAGTTCAAAACTGTTCCCAGTTGGAACAACAGCATCAACTTGAACCATTGGAGCTGGCGGAGTCGGTCCAGAAGGGGAATTGCCCTCAGATTTCCTCACTCGGTGCCAGTGGCGACGTCGAGCATGTCGTACGGCCGGGATCACCTATGCTGTTGGATCAGCTTTTCCATGCCCCCTACTCTGATGAGAGTCTGTTGTTGGCGCCAGCCTGTCAAATACAGATGCTCGCTGAGAGGGAACGACCAATCTTGAAAAGGCCGATTTTCGTGCAGGGGAAATGGCCTTGGTTACTTCACCCGGAGAGGGAGCCGAAAAGGCCAGTCTTATGAAGACCGACCCCTTAGCCGGAGAAGCCGCCTTGGTGACTTCAGGAGTAGGAATGTCTATCCGTTTCGGGATAACGCCTTCTGGTATTGCGGGCTTCTTCACGGGCCCGTTGGAGTTTTGGCCCAGTCTGCTGAAAATTGAGGCGCTTGGTTTGGGCGACCCGTTAAGAGGGGCTGCAGTAGTTGTAAGCCGATCAAAGACCGACTTCTTCTGAGCCACTTGCAATGGTACAGGGGCATTGAAACTCATCGGTGGGAGCATGATCCCGAAGAATAGCCCAGTGGTGGCCTGAGTTACCTGCTCCACTGGCATCTTGAACAGGGAGGCCGCTTGGGGCCCATAGGTTACTCCTCCAGATGAGGCGGAACGGGAGTTGCAGTTGCAGTTGGAGCAGTTAGAGGCTATTGCTGTTCTTTTTCTGCACGGGAGCAAAACCATATCTTAGTACCTCGAACCCAAGGGCAACCATATTAAACCGCGATTCGTTCACGAACACGACACACGAAGTGTGGAGTGGAAAGAGGAAGAGGTCCCACCGGGCGTGCCAGAATTTGTTCTCCGCCGAAAGACGCGACCAGGACGTTGGGACGTCCGGCTTGAACTTTGAGGGCAGATACTAATTGGTGCTATCCGTCCACCTCTCCGAAAATGCCAAGTTGATTTATGACACTGTATATCGAAGGTTTAAACGGATGCGGCCGATATCGCAGATTTCGTCAGATTCCCCCTCGTTGAGGGGTTTTTTTATTGTGGAGACGCTCTTCCCTGCAGGCCCAAGCCCCTACAGTTAATTACGCTACCGCATCACGGTAACCACTTTTTCTTTCTCCAGATGGTCACTTCGTGTCGTGTGTGTTTGTTTTGTTTTTTGGTTGTCCGTGGATTGGATACGGAGACTAATTTATGTTGTCGCCCGGAGGGCGTGGATTAGTCCAAATCCGTATTTTCTTAGATTTGGGTTTGGGGGTTGGGTTTAAGGATACGTTAGTCTCATTTGAGACTAAGATCAACTTAAACGTATGTTAAGGATACATTAGTTTAATTTCAGACTAAGATCAACTTAACGGGATCGTTTAGATCTGACAAAAGAGCATTTGGGCTCTATTGTTTAGTTTAGAGACATTGCGGTTTAAGGTTAAGGACATAATAGTCCATGGGCTTAAAGACCCCACGGTCCAAGGTTAAGGACATCATAGTCCATGGGTTTAAGGACTCCACGGTCCGAGGTTAAGGACATCATAGTCCATGGGTTTAAGGACCCCACAGTCTAAGGTTAAGGACATCATAGTCCATGAGTTTAAGGATCCTACAGTCCAAGGTTAAGGACATCATAGTCCATGAGTTTGAGGACCCCACAGTCCGTGAAATGTCTAGTTGTCGGGACCCGTCACCTCTCTGAAGACGTTGAAGGATTACAATGATAAATATCAGAGGAGTGAAGAGATGTACCCTTGAACCAATATTGGTTGGGGGATCTGTAGTTGGATTGATTTAAGGATCGTTAATCTCGTTTGGGATTAAGATCAACTTAAATGTTTGTTAAGGATACGTTAGTCTAATTTTAGACTAAGATCTACTTAACAGGATCATTTAGATCCAACATACGAGCAATTGGGCTCTGTTGTTTAGTTTAGGGACATTGCGGTCCAAGTTCAGATGCAAACATAGATTTGGGAATGCACCAGATAGTTATTGGCCATTGGGACCCACCACCTCTCTGAAGACGTTGAAGAATTACAACGACATGCATCATAGGTGTAGAGAGATGTACCCTTGAACCAAAGTTGTCTGAAAGACTCTGGGTTTAACTTTGAATGTCATATGAGATGACCAATTTTGGAAGACAAAAGTGTGTTTGAGGTTCAGTCAAAAGAGGGTATTGCCTCTAGTTCAAGCTAAGATTGGCTTGGATATAGTGTTAACACTAGAGTACACTCGGCTATCACGTTCTTCCACGTGATGCGCTTAAAATAGTGTTAAACACTAAGGATGCAGCGCACAAAATAGTGTTGGGCCCAAGCTTCCTTTATTTTATTCTCAGGATATGCAGGTAAGTGTTAAACACTTTAGTCTTCACGGCCATCACGTGTGAGCACGTGATGGGTACCCATGCACTGGATATTAAAAGGATTTGCTAGGGGTCACGTGGGGACACGTGAGGGCGCCCATGAATTGGATTTTAATCCTTCAGTTCTTTCCATCTTCTCTTTTTTAAAGAGGTGTTTGTCAGGGGTCACGTGGGGACACGTGAGGGCGCCCAAAGTCTATTCTGCCTTTATTTTTGAGAAGTTTGCTCAAGGGTCACATGGGAGCATGTGACCCGATCTCATTCATTCTTTTTTACCATTGAGAGGAGGGTCACGTGTTACCACGTGATCAGATTGGATACTTGATCTTTTTACGTGCATGAAAAGTCCCTTGTTTAAGAATTAAATTCTTTTATAAGGTTAAACCTTGATTTTATTTAGAGCAATTAAATTCCTATATATTTGGAAGAATTAAATTCTTTAAACTCGATTCTCCCTTTAAGTTTTGGATGTGCATGGCAGAATCTCCTCGATGAGAATTAAATTCTCAACTTATGGAGAGATCTACTTCTGCAGATCTTCAACCATGAAAAAGAACTAAGTTCTTTTTTATTTAGGGTTAAACCCTATCTTTGTTGGAGGAATTAAATTCCTAAGTATTTGGAAGAATTAAATTCTTTTATAGGGTTAAACCCTAATTTTGTTGGAGGAATTAAATTTCTATGTGCTTTGTGGGAGAATATAATTCTTTGAACTTAGGTTTTAGATCTGCATGGCAGAATCTCCCCGATGAGAATTAAATTCTCAACTTATGTGGAGATCTGCTTCTGCAGATCTTCAACCAAAGGAAGAACTAAGTTCTTATTCAAAAGAGTTAAACTCTTAGTTTGAGAATTAAATTCTCTTTTTATTTTGTGGGAACTTATAAGATGATCTATTTTCCTCTCTTACCTAAGGTTTCTTTCTTTTCTCAAGAGACGTTCTTTTCTCTCTGGAGAATTAAATTCTCTTCTTTTTTCTCTCTGTTGTTGTCTCTCTTTTTTCTCTTCTATTCTTGGCTCCTATTTATAGGAGAAAGAAAAGAATCAGTTTGTTTAGTCAATCTTTCATTGAAAATTTTTGATTGATTTTGTAACCAACATGATCTTTTAAATCACTCGGTGAATTTTATTCATCATTGGATTTTAATCCAAAAGATATTTTATCTGTTATTCCTTGCAAATTTCGGGGAAATATCTCCTTGTATAGAATCTTTCTATAAATTGGTGATTTTTAATCACCATTGGATTTTTAATCCAACGGTGCTCCACTTTACAGAGCGCAATCTTTTTGTTTGGAAAGATCTAGGGAAATATTTTTTTAATTAGGGTTTTTGATTTCCTTTAATTAGAATTTAATTCTATTTTAAGACCCTATCATATGTTAGCACGTGACCCTACTGATTGAGCATTTAACCAGAATTTAATTCTGTTGTTTTAATGAACTCAGGAATTATCACGTGTCAACACGTGACCCTTGGTCGCGTGTGGGCACGTGATGCCCCATTGGGGTTTTTCCTTGTTGTTTTATTATACCTTTAATTCTTTTCAGTGGGTTTAAAGGCCCATCACGTGTGGGCACGTGACCCCATTTGATTAGAATTCAATTCTTATCATTTCAGAGCCCTCAGGAAGCCATCACGTGTCGGCACGTGCCCCCCGATCATGTGTGTGCATGTAATGCCCTATTGGAGTTTTTCCTTGTATTTTATGAGGGAATAGAAGCAAATCACCGTCAAAGAACAAGTGATCCATGACAGGTTCGTGATTCCACGTGATAGGGCGACGTGAGATTCGACGGAACATCTACTTTCTACGATGCAGAGATCGAGAGCAATTTCTTCTTCCTCTTGTAATCTAAACTCGAACGTTTTGTAATTGTGAAGTTGATTAATAAAAGTAGATCATTAGTTTAATTAGTTTGCATTTATTTTCTGTATTTACATTATGATCTCTATCCGTTTTTCTTCTATCTCTATTATGCGTGAGTAATTCTCCGCTTGATAGGGTTCGTAGGATCAGGGTAGAACAATGGATGAAAAAATATTTTAACTGCTTTTATATCTTATGAAGTTTATAAACTATAGCAAAAGAATCGTTAAAATCAGCGCGCTACCAATTTATTGCTAGTCCCGACCTTGATTTGACATCAGATTAACAATTGTTTTGTTAAGGGCTAGACATGAATAGAGATCAATGAAAGGACAAGACTCAATAGTGTGGAAACCCTAGTTTCTTCCAAGAAGCCTAATCCTCATTCATCACTATCAATCTAGTTTTAAATCTATCAAAAGATAAAAAGAGTCATCTTTATTAGTCATCCATAACTACTAAATCCTAACGAACCCTATAAGCCCTCTTCTGATATAAAATCTACATCCGTAATTAAACTAGATCAGTATTCTAAATCCGTGTTTAACATAGATCTAGAAACTATTCTCCACTATTCTTTACTCTTCTATTCTTCCTCTTTTCAATCAACACGTCTAAAGTAAGATTAAAAGATTCCATATATACCTGAGGACGACCCGTACTCATCTCGGTCAGCTACACGCGACACCGTTATTGATTGCGGTTATTACTACACACACTTTAGAAATCAATCAAATGGCGCCGTTGCCGGGGATACGTGCGTAATATTTTTTTCTTACTATTCGTGTTGAATTCTTATTCGATACATATCATAAAAAAAATAAAACAGCAAATTGTGTATTTAACGATTAATGTGCGATTTTTGCAAGAGAATCTGGAGTCACTTTAATGAGGAGATAAAGATTCAGAGACATTTATCAAGACCCAGAGGAGGAAATGAGGCCACAGTAAAATAATTAAACAAAGAACCCCCTAAAGCGCGGCGGAACCGCGGCATAAACTTGCCTTTTGGGCGGTTGGGCGGCGGAGTTGGGGAGTTGTGCCCCTAAATTTCTCTGGTATATTCCTCAACTCTTTCTCTCTCCTCTGAAATCCAATAAAATATTTTTCTGCGGGATTCTTTGCAAAATATCGCCGCTCAAAAATCCTTTTGCATGTTTTGTAATTGGTTTGTGCATATTTTAATACGGACTTTAAGGAGCAAGACCAAAATTCAAATTAGGTGGGGATTTCATCACTCTTCCTAGGCCCCACAAATCACTAAACGTGCATCCTCATCACCCTATTTTAATTAAAAATATCTAGACCAAGACTCTAAGGACCGTCGCGCTCAATTAGGACAGAGGAAGGTTGTGGATAATCTATCGCTTATCCGTATTTCTTTTGTGGTGTCTAGGCAAGCGTGACTAAGGCAAGTGGTTATTTAATTAGGCCCGCTATTTTCGATGATTCATATAGCGGATACCTACCACTTACCAGGCACTTGCCTGGCCACAAGAGCGATAAAGAGGTGGTAGAGGATTGATCCTGCGACTTTTCCTTTGGAAATCTAGGAGTGGTCTAGTGACTTGACCTAGGTGACCTTAGTTCTAAGGTTGATTGTGCATTGACACATTTTTCAAAACAAACCATTTTAAATAATTAACACACAAGCTGCCACTTGCGCTAAACCCGCTTAGTGCATGCTTGGCTGGACACGGGATTCTAGTGCCCGTCTTGTCCGCGTTTCTGCTATTGACTTCGAAGTCGGTACTTCTTCATCTCCTTTTTCCCTTCCACCTACCACATCGACCGAGATGGACAATTCTCCATCAGATTATAACACCACCCTGCCACCACCCGTAGGTGTGCAGAATCCACCGCGCATATCTCTCCAAGAAAGACGCTATCCCGTGCGTGGACCCCTTCCTACCTGTCTATCTATTCCACCAGCCAATGGGGATAATTTTGAAATTAAACCCCACTTCATCAAATTGTTGCCCAAATTTCACAGGCTTGAATCCGAAGACGCATACGTTTTTATAAACAAATTCGAAAACATATGTGCAATGATGGGCATGTCATAACTTTCTATGGATGCTATGAGATTACGTCTTCTCCCTTTTACTTTGTGCGATCTAGCAGAAAAATGGTTTTATAACACTGCCGCGCATTCTATTGCCAAATGGGATGAATTCGTTGTAGCATTCCTTAAGAAATTTTATCCCAATCATAAGACCTCCCGCGTTCAAAGCGAGATTAACCAGTTTACCCAACTTCCCAATGAACCATTTTAGAAATACTTTGAACGGTTTAAGGATCTTCTACTACAATGCTCTCATCACGGAATCAACAGATGGGACCTTTATCGCATTATATATAAGAGTGTTTATCCTGCAACAAAACAGATGCTTGAAACTATGTGTCAATGCCATTTCATGTCTAAAGATGATGGTGAAGCTTGGCAATTTCTGGAAGATCTCGCTGAACAAACTTTACAGTGGGAAAGTGTTAGACCAACATCGTCTAGGGGAGGTATTCATCAACTCGAAATTTCCATCGCAGTGAAAACCGAAATGGTCGCGATACAAAGGAAACTCGATGCTATAGAAAACAAAGTCTCTTTAGCCTCCCTAAACCAATTTACGCTCCCCAAAACCGTGTGTGGTTGCTGTTCCAACCCATCACATTTGACGAAATAATGTCCTTTGAATCCACCGATTCAAGGTCAAGAACAAATTAATGCTACTTCTCAGCAGCGACCTAGAAACGATCCTTATTCTTCCACATATAATCAGGGATGGAGGAGTCATCCTAATTTTGCTTGGAACCAAAACCAAACCCAAAATTAAAACTAGTTCCAAAGCAATTATCAAAGATTTCCTCCACGGTAACAGCAACCACCACAACCGAGTCATCACCCCTTTCAACCGCAACCTTTGCAAAACCCGGCCAACAACTTTGATCCTTATAATAATTCTTTTGCCGGTACCGATAAACCCTCTGCACTTGACACGTTCATTAAACATTCCATGCAAACGACCGATACTTTAACATCTTCTATCCAAACGTTAATGCGGAACACCGCTTTCCACGATGAAAGCATAAAATCGATAGAATCACAACTTGCACAGTTAAATGCCGCGATGAGTACGAAAGAGAAAGGGAAATTTCCATCTCAACCTATACCTAATTGTCACGCCCCGCTTCCCGGTATACGGCGAAGGGGACACGACTGGTCCGCGACGTATTTACTCAGAAACAAATACGCTAAGCGTAGCTAAGCAATATAAAAGTAATTACACAAGAGACAAGATATATAAACTGAACAACAACTTTATTTAATAACATTCTTTTGTACAATGCATGAAAAGTAAATACATCTGAAGTAAAAGCAATGCCTAAACAATGGCATAACAGGAATGTAAAGTAATGAAAGGAAATGTGTACAATGAAACTAAAGCTCTGGTTCTTCAGTAAGCTGATCCAAGTCTTCTGCAGTTGGCTCGATCTCTGACGTGTCCAGATCACCTGACGACATTCAAGAAGAAAGAAAGAGAATGTCGTCAGCGAACAGGTCGCTCGGTAAGTCCCAAAGATAAGAGGAGAAATAGAATAGATAGAGAGAGAGTAGCTTTTATAGTTGTATTATATTGTTATATTGTTGTATGTAGTGTTAACGCTGTTGTTTGTACCTTAGTACAGAAGGATGCCAGTGTATACGAGAGGAGTCTCACTTGCCCCGGAGACTAAGCTATCAGGAACTCAAGGAACCGTTTATACCACGGTACAACAGCAACTGGATTCATGTTAGGTGTCTTAATCTTACCGTCTCGTGCCACTTTTAACACCTTCCGTACCAATCTACCTCTTAAACCCCGTAGTGTCTTATTTGTATTGTTTTGTACTGTAAATTGTATTGAGTGTATAATTGAAAGACTGACTGAAACTATGATATCAGTAAACGGATGTAACCGTAGAATCATATAAATGGAAATCTGGAGAACCATGTAAATAGAATGTATATCCATGGTTCGGTTCAGTCAAGTTATATAGATTGATAATTGGATTCATACATTCATTTTGAATTGTAATATTGAAGATTGTAGATTGTAGATTGTAAATTGAATCATATTCAAGTCAGATTATACTGAGACTCAAACTGAGTCAGACAATTAGCAAAGTAAATTGAAGTCCTGATTGTTTTTATTACTTTGTCTACCTTAGATAGGCAAGCACCCACTTCTCCGGCTCCCTGAGGCTCAAGAGGTTGGTTCCGCTTAAACCTATGTTTACTATGGTCCTTAAGGTAATTTATAGAACTTGAGGGGGTTTTATGTAAAAATACTTTTATATACTTTTCAAAATATATCTCAAGTATTTATTATTCGTCTTTAGAGTTGTAATGAATGTGGATTTTATATTGTGATATTTCTAGTGAAAATATCCTAGTTTCATAAATAAAGGTATTTATTTATAATATTCATGTTATTTTAGTGTAAAATTGATTCTTGTGATTTTTTAGAAAAATGTGGAATATTTATATCATAACAAAATAGATATTTTAATGATAAATATACGTATATTAATACAAAAATAATTTTAATATATTTTTTTATATTCTAAAAATCTCATTTTCTTAAGATGTCGTATTTTAAATCTTTCGAGACCGAATACTCCTTGCGGAGGTCTGAATCTCGCACTACTAAGCCCGAGGATGTGTGATAATCCACACCATCCCGAACGGGTTCCCCAAAATGGCTTGTAGCGGCGCTTTGCAAAGATTGTAAAATACTAAATCCTGTAGAAAACGGTTTTATAAAGTATATGGTATTTATTTGTCAATTTTCTGTATTCTATATTTTAGGGTCTCTTAAGTCAACTAGACTATTCCTAACTGGTCCAAACGATAAGTTGTGAGATACCTCGAATCGCCTCTTCACCGCCAATTGTGGCCAGGTAAGTACAAGTGAAGAAAGGAGGGATCCGCTCACGAATCACCGTGAGACGGGCCTTTTAAAGTTACCTTTCTCACTTGCCTAGTTTAAACACCACAAAGTCAGGTTTAGATAAACGACTGATGTCCACAACTTATCCTAATTTCATAATAAGTGGTATTTATTTAAAAGTGTATCAATACTAAATCCTTTAGAATTGGTTTTATTAAGTCAATGGTATTTAAATGAAAATGTTTGTTTTCTCGTATTCTTGGTTCTCGAGAGTATCGTGTTATATTGCATATGAGTGTGTGAGGACATAGGTCGTTACCTCGTGATCTACTTTAAAGGTATAGCAAGTTTAGTGGAGTTAAATGTATAATTGAAACAATGTGGTATATAAGTGAAAAATACGATAATTTGAAATAGCCATCATTTCATGTGATGAAACTTGATCAATTTGGTTGATTAGTGTTTAACAGTCATCATGAGAATGTTTAAGTATGATTGTATTAGTGAGAAGTGGAATTTTATAGGAAACCGAATCGGAAATCGGATTTGTTCCGATTCCGTCGGGTTTTGTAAAACCGTATTTTTAGATAGAAGAGATAGGTAGAATTTGGGACTTACGGGTTTTAGACCACACAAGAGAGTGAGAGGGGAGTAGAGGAATCGCCGATATGTTGCGTCGTCGCCGGTAGTTCCTAAAACGATCGCCGGAAGTTCACCGTAAATCTCGCCGGAGCTTCGCATCGAGCTCGTTTTCAAAATGTACAAGATTCTTGGAAATTTTGAGAGGGTGGGCTCAGAATTTTGGGGTGAGAGGGTAGAGGGTAGGGGTGTATTTATAGGGTTAAGGTAGGATTAGGGTAGATGAAAGGTTTTTAAATAAAAAATGTAAAAATGTATTAAAAAAATCATTAAAAATTAGAGTAAATGGGGTATAATTAGCTCTCTGTAACCGATCCATTTAATTGGAGTGTGCAGGGGAGTTTAGGAGCAGATAAGTCATAACTTTTCAGTTGACGACTCGGCCGTCCGGCCGAATCGGGCCGAGTCGGGGGTCGGGTAGGTGGGGGGTCGTCGGGGGTAGGCACTGGTGCTTTCAGATTTTCAGGTTCAGATAAAGTTTTGGGAGTTATCTCAGGTGGACTGTTGGGCTTCCTAAGAATTTAAAACAAAATAATATTAAAAAATAATGTGGGGCAGGGGATTTGAACTCTGGTGGCTTGGTTCAGCAATGCAAGGTATTACCAATGAGCTACAAGCTCTTGCTTATAATTAAATTGCTAATTAATTACTTAAGTCTTGTGCTTAGGCAATAAATACCCCTTTATGGATTTTTGAAAAAATATTGTAAAAACATGTATAGGAAATTTAGGGTTGTTACACTAATCTTGGCCACTCACAAAGTTATAATGTGAGTGCCGTTACCACGTTGAGATCGGGTAGAGTGCTGGATAACCAAGTGGGTGAAAACGTTGATGACGTTGATGATATTAATAACACCCTGGTTTCTACTTCTTCTCCTATTTCGTCTATTCCTCCATCTTCCGAGCCTAGTCTCCGTTTTCCCCAAGGCTCGAACACTCAGCCCACTTTCTTAATTCTACCTAAAATGATCCCCACTCTAATTCTGGGATCTATTGCATCTCCACAAACATCTCCAATGTTGGACCCAACCCTTACTGATAAAGCACTTTATCCACACAGGTTAAAGGGGCAACAGACCAAATCCACAAATGGAGAAGATTGTGGAAATTTTTAAGCAAGTTAACATAAACATTTCTCTCCTAGATGCTATTCAACGAGTTCCGTCTTATGCAAAAATTCTAAAGGACTTATGCACCAGGAAGAGAAAAACTCAAGTGCCGAAAAATGTATTCTTAACGAGTAACGTGAGCACCGCTTTTACACAACAACTACCCAAGAAATGAAAGGACCCCGGAAGTCCTGCAATATTTATTTCTATTGGGAGTAAAAATATCAATCGTGCTTTACTCGATTTAGGTGCTAGTGTAAACTTGCTTCCGTATTCTGTGTATGAGCAATTAGGGATCAGAGAGTTAAAATCGGCACACCGCACTCTTCAGATGGACAATCGATCTATCACCCAACATAGGGGTAAGCTAGAGGATGTGTTAAACAAAATCGGGGAGTTTATATTCCCTGTGGACTTTATCGTTATAGATACACAGCCTGTAACAAACCCCCGAAACCAAATACCGGTGATTTTAGGTCGACCTTTTCTAGCGACTTCCAAAGATGTAATCAATTATCGTAACGGCTCTATGACCCTATCCTTCGGGAAGATGTCAATTGAGCTTAACATTTACAAGTTGGTGTTAGTGCATATGCCCTAGGGGCCATTATTGTATCATACTAGATTTTATATTACTTAATGGAAGCTTGGGATATTCACAGTTATATATACAGTCTTGCTAAAAATGGTAGTATGCTACTTGGTTTGTGTCTACTTTAATATGTGCATATGTTTCCTGTAATGTATCACTTATACATATTAGTAGAGCCCATAGGATCTTTGTTTGATTACCAGCGTCGTGATGGCAGTCACACTAGTGGGGCTGGGTAGTCTGTAAGCAACATCCTATACAGGTCCCTGGTCGTTGGATTATCGAGATAGGGCATCAATATTCCGGAGTAGACTAAGTGTGTACGCTTCTCATCCCAGTTGGGGAGATGGTCTGTCCCACAGCCATCAATACGTCGTACTGGAGATAGTATGCAGGTGCTCGTTAGGTTACGGGTACACCGGACAGGACTCGCAGGGGAACTAATTGGTTGGTATTATACCCATCGTCAGTTAACAGTTCTCAGATGACATGAGCACAGCTTAGTCCGCAGATTTGACACTGCTACTTCGCCTCAAGTGTGTCCCACTATTCTTAGATTGCTACCCTACCACAGCTCAAAGGAGTCGTGCAAACAGGTAGCAGTTGGGTGCAGTCTCGAGCACTTGAAGGCAGAAGTGGTTAGATAGGATTCATCTCTCCCGGTATTGGGAGATGATATCGCGCTGTGTCAGAGAGCCATTACGCAAAGTCCCTGGCCAGGGCAAGCGAGATATACTGGTAGGTTCCAGTAGCTTCTCAGGGTGTAATGGACTTCGCTCCGACACGACTTATACAGCTATTAGGGGACTGACGCTTGCCGCCCCCTAGGCTTGATATGCGATGGTCTTAGACGAACAGATCGGACTGTACGGAGATTGTCACATCAGGCTCAGTAGGGGTTCAGATGGTTTTCTTCATCGGCCTTCTTATCGACATCTACCTGGGGACCGTTACGTATAGCTAGTGCCGCTTGCGGTTTGTGGTTAAACCCACTGCCAGCGTAGTGTCGGGTCTTTAGAGTCCCACACAGAGAGTTTCCCTGCTCCAGGCAAAACGATATAGAGGTCGTATAGTTTTACGACAAGAGTTCGGACGCATACGTGTGTTTACGCACGTACGACTTTTCGGACAGTTTTTACTAGCCGGCTTTGGTTTAAGCCAGTTTCTAGTATCGGGTTATTGGATTTATACAGTCTAAAGTTTTTCCGTGTTTTCACGGATTGGAGGGGCGTTCTCGTAATTTGTCGGGAAGCTTCTAGAAGAGTGGTGACTAAGGGGTTAAGGTGGCATTGCATTAAATGAGATTAGTGACTCATTTGTGTGATTCATCCAAGTCATTAATGCATCATAAATGCTTAATGACTCATGGAGATGAATTACTCAAAGATATTTGTGAAGCATGGTTGTTAATTCTATTATTTGATTTTTGGATAAATAATAATGCTTCATATATATCATGATAAGTTCATTATCTCATTTCATTATTATTCTCACCTTCTCTCTCCTCAAGCTCACTCTCTCTTCAAACCCTAACCCTAACCTCTCATGAGTTGAGATCAAGGGTTAGCTAGACTAATACATCTATAACCTCACTCTATATCCCCTAGGTAGCTTAGATTAGCACTTTAAGCAACCTAGTTATCTCAAATTTGAGATTAAGCTTGGCGTAGGAGCTTTCGGGTGGATCGTCTTTGATTCGAGGAGGCCGTTGAGGTGCCGATGTTCCAAAGATCCTACGAGGAGTGGAGGACCGCGATGATGACCCGAAGGACAAGTAACGTGAGGTATAACTTCGTATCCGAGTAGTTAAACCTCTAGTACTTTGTTAGCAATGGTTTAGAAACGATTTATGCGCTCAAGTCCGTGTTACGAAACTTTGATAATTATTTTTCATATATTTCGCCTCCCCGCAAGTTCGTGGGGTGCGTGACATGGACTTACCAGTAAATCCCTAAAGCAACCTTGGCCAAGGACTTCCTGTTATAGCCAATCGAGCACAGCGCAATATCAACTCCCTATACCGGGAGAGACGAATCCCCTCCTATCGCTCATTGCCTCCATGTGATTCAGGACTAAACCCAAAAACCACCATTTTGCACGCCCTCTTGGACGTGGTAAGATGGAAATCAAAGCACAGTGGGAATCACACAAGACTCTATGACGATCTCGGGTTAACAGACTACTCTGTACCAGTGTCACCAGAGAACTGCCATATGACGTAAGGTATAATACCATCTGGGAGTTCTCGGCGAGTCCGTCCAGTGTACCCAGTCTCCACTGAGCACCCGTATATCATCTCTGATGTCAAACACCAATAGATATGGGATCATCCATCGCCCATCTGTATGGGTCGAGAAGGTATACGCTAGTCTACTCTGGTATATCGATGCCCCGTCTCGATACACCCACGACTAGGGACCTTGAAGGATGTACTTATGGACTACTATGTCCCCACTAGTATGATCTGCATCATAGTCCAGGTAGTCAAGTACACATATTAAGGGCTTTACCAACATGTAACAGAGAGACAATCAGTATACACGTTAAGGTAAAGAGTAACCAGATAGCATACTATCATGTCGAGCAAGAAATTCCTCCCTATATATGTCCCAGCATCCACTACAATATACATCCTATGTATAGTAATGGCCTCTAGGGCATACATATAACTAACAATCTCCCACTTGCACTAGAGCCATCTGTAGCAGTGGTTGCAGTATCTCATACTCAACCATCCCATAAAAGTCTCTCTCTGGGAAAAGGCCTTTGTGAGTGGATCCGCCGTGTTGTTCTCTGAGTCTACTCTCCTAACCTCGATCTCCTTGGAGATCAACCATCTCCATAATCAGGTGATACTGCCTTAGAATATGTCTGGATCACTGATGGGACGGGCGTTCCCTGGCATAAGCCACAACTCCATTGTCACACAATGGGAGGAACTAAGTTCATCTCATGAACTGATATACACCCAGACAGCCTCTTTGGTAACATCTTAAGTAGCGATGTATCCAGCCTTTATCGTCTAGTATGCCACGGTATCTAGCTTGGAACTCTTCCAACATACCATCCCTTTACTGAGGGTAAAGACAAAGCCTGTGACTGACATTCAGTCGTCTTTATCACCCTGAAACCCTTCCAGTGATTCTCCCCAGGATCGATTGATACCATCTCACTACAACTAGTGACTATCCTAATATCCAATTAGATCTATCTCATAGATCCAAAACCCAGGATTTAGTAGGTATCACTTTGATCCTATATAGAGAATCATTGTGATAAGCGGAGATTGACCGAGCGTAGTATAGGAAACTCCTTCCCTATCAAGAGTATGTCATCCACGTACTCTACGGGGATCACCACCATACTTCATACTACCTTTTTTGTATATACAAGGTTTATCTACCATTTTGATGAAGTCAAACTCTTTGACTACCACATCAAAACAGAGATTCCAACTTCGCGATGCCTGCTTTATCCCATAAAGCAACTTGTGCTGTTTCCGCTGCTCCCACTGTCTACAAAGCCCTCTGGCTGTGTACTTATAGACGCCCTCTTCTAAAACATCATTTAGAAAAGTTGTCATGACACCCAACCACCAGATATCGTAGTCATGGTATGTAGCCGTGACAAGTAGGATTTGGATGGACTTAAGCATAACTACTTAGAAAAGGTTTCAACAAAATCCTCACCTGGACAATGATGCAAACCTTTAACAAGTCTTGCTTTGAATGTCTCAACCTTTCCATGTACACCAAGTAATCTTCTCAAGATATACTTGCTCCTGATGGGGATTTAACCCTTCAGATAAAGCAACTAAAGTCCATACTTTGTTGGTGTATAAGGATTCCATCTCAGATCGCTAAGCATCCAGCCATTCTTACAGAGTCTCACTCCTGATGGCCAGTTGATTTAATGATTTCTTTGTGTGTCGTTTTAGAGAATGAATAGAATCACAATCAAAGAATTATTTTGACTGCAATCAACTACGGTGTCGGATTGTAGATTGTAAGTGAGTGCGGATCGTCCACAGGGACAGTGTAATCGTTCGTCTTTTGAATTAGATGAGTCGAAACTTTAAAGAAAAGAAACGAAAACAATTCATGATTTAAACTTGAAGTTCAAGAATTAGAAAAATCTAGATCTAATAACAAGAAAAAGATAGAATCAAGAATTGATAGTTTGATGATTTTTCCAAACCAAATATCAAGAATCGAAATGAGGCTCGTAGGAATCGATCGGATCTATAGATGTGATGTAATCTTACGATGACGTATTCTTATCCTTCGATGAATTGATACTAGATCGATGATGATCAACAAGAATTAGGGATTTCTAGTGAAACTAGGGTTTCATCTCATCCCTTGTTTTTTCATCGATATCATTCACATTCTAGCCTCTAGTAATTTCAAGAAACGATTGTAGATCCCTAATTTCGAGCGATCACAATCAAGAAAGCATCGCTATTAAACTAGGTCATCGATTCTTGAACTTGCTAGGGTTTACAAAACTCGTAGGACTTAAAAATCGTATTATGATTTGTTACATCATCATTCTACAATCGTCTCGACTCCTTTACGAGCGGAGTTTTACTCAAACATCACAACAAGAACAACAATTACAAATTGAGATCTAATCATGATGCAAGAATTAAAAGAAAACAAGATTAAAGAATTTCACCTTTTATTTATATCAACAATTTCATTACATTCGCTCAAGAACTACAAGAGGAAGAACTTGATCGTCGATTTGGCTTCGCTCGGCTCCGTGGGTCGCGGATCGGCTTGGATCACTTGCCCGATTGAAGATCGGCTCGGCTCCTAAAAGGTTGAAGGCTTCTTACTTGATTGGCACTCAAGATCTTGAATTTGGAATGGAATTAGGGTTAGGGTTTCGCACAAGCCTTGTCACTAGACTTGTGGAAGAAAATGATGTAAGAGGAAAAGATTAACTAAAATTGATTACCTAAAGATTGATTCCCCTTTAACCCTAGGTCTAGGTTCCTATTTATAGATAACTAAACCCTAGATCTAGGATTTCAAATTCTAAGTTTCCCTCCTAAAGTTTGTTGAGGAAATTCAAATTTCCCTCCAAAAGTTAGTTAGGGGAGAAGTTTCTAGATGTGATTAGTTAGGAGGGAGCTTCTAGAAGAGGATTAATTAGGAGCTTAATTAGGATTAGCCTTGCTTAATCTTCTTTGCTGATCTGGAGTAGCTTCTGGAGAATTATGGAATTTGACGTATCAGAAATGCATGTGGGCCCTGAGATAAGAATAATGCCCTAAAAATAAACTGATGATGTGGCAGAAGCGCGGCGGATCCGCGGCGCAAGCAGGCTCTCGCCGCGGATCCGCGGCGCTTTTGAAGCTTTAGGGCTTGCGCTCTCTGGTACATATTTGGGCTAATACTTGTGGCCTTTTATGATATGTTGAATATAATATCTCCTTCTGAAATGCTACCAGATCTGAAATCATGAAGTTGGCGTAATTTTTGATCAGCTCTTTTGTTTTTCTTCCGTATTTTCCTGCACAGACTCAAGACAAGTGTTGCGCAAATACAGAAATGATGCGATGCCATGAAATGCGGTTAATTTCCCTTAAAGTGTCGGTTTAAAAGTCTAATACATGAAATCTGATATTTTACGACTGATTTGCTAATATGTGAAATATGAATACCGAACACTTCTAAATGAGTGCAAATGTTAGGGAAATTGCCGTGTTAAAAATACATTATTTTCGACTGATCACCAGTTCGAAACTAGTTGGGTCATCATCTCATGATGCAATCCTCGCTCCCACTGTCATAGAGAAACCAAAATATCTCTCAGGTGGGTGAGGAACCCTACTAGATCGGCGGAGAGGCTGAGGTTCGTTGGTTACTATTGAATCCTTCGGTTCTACCAAATCATCTGCTGTAGTTTGCATAGCTGGAACTGCTTCCAGTTCTACATAACAGACCTTGCCTCGAGCTTGTCCTGATTTTGCTTTTAGACATAGGCCGGACAACCCCAAATCTTAACTAACTTAAGATATGGGCTCTTCCCTTTCCATATCACATATGAAGTGGTAGGCAACTGATTTGATCGGAACCCTATTCAATAGGCATGCAACTTCTCAAGTGCATAACACCCAATAGCTAAAAAAGGTAACTCAGTAGTACTCATCATAGAGCACACTATATCAAATAGGGTGTATCTGCTCCGCTCTGATATACCATCGTGCTATGGTGTATACGGAGGAGTAATGCTGAGAGAGAATCTCATTCTCCTTTAGAATAGTCCAGGAATTTTATGCACAAGTATTCTCCTCCTTGATCTCATCAAAGGACATAATACTTATACCCGTATTTTGGTTCTCTACTTCTAACTTATATTCTGTGAATATCTCAAAAGGTTCGGACTTGTGTTTCAACAGGAACATATGTCTGAATCTTGAGAGATTATCAGAGAATGTAATGAAATACAAAGAACCAGTCTTGGCATATGTAGACAGGGGACCTACATACATCAACATGTATCATCGCAAGAGTTCACTAACTCTTTCTCTGTTTCCAGTAAATAGAGCTATGGTCATCTTATCTCTGTGACATGACTGGCAAGTTTCACAAGATGTAAATTCAAACAGATTTAAATATGCATCTATGTGCAACTTAGCTAGTCGGGTCGCATTGATATGACCTAGTCTACAATACCTCAAGAAGGATCCGTTCATTTCTGAACTCTTCCTCTTGTGTGTGTTCCGTAT
Source organism: Agapanthus africanus (assembly GCA_030015575.1). Lineage (NCBI taxonomy): Eukaryota > Viridiplantae > Streptophyta > Magnoliopsida > Asparagales > Amaryllidaceae > Agapanthus > Agapanthus africanus. The sequence goes on along the minus strand of CM057338.1, from coordinate 939,193,571 downwards.
ACTAAGAACTGTTGTTTGATTGAGAACATCAATGCTTTTAGATAACGTGCCTGGACCGATCAACTTTTGATATAGGAAATATTCAAAACATTATCCAACAATACAAAATTATATCCTTTCTTTACTAATAAAGAGACTGATATGATTTTGTATATCAGGTTCGGTATCTAATAACATTCGTTCAGAATCAATGTATTCTGGTAATACAGGGTGACAGTGACCAACAGACTTGGCTGCAACACTTGCTCCGTTTTCTGTCTCATGAAACTTATCACCCGTTCTCAGTTCTTTACCTATCTGTAGCCCATATAACAAATTACATATGCGGGATCCTGATCCGGTATCTCATAACCAGGACGTAGAGGATATAGAGAAACAGTTCTTTGTAATGAACACACCCGAAGGAGATACATCACATGCACTTTCTTCGTTTGGGCGGCATGGGAATCCTGGCATTCCCCTAATTCCTGCTCTGTCTTATAACAATTATAAGTTGGAGCGGGACCAACGTTCCCCAGCTCAGTATAACAAGCGGGTTCGGTCAAAATATCCGTTTTATTATCTTGATTAAGGCGTGATTTGGTCGCTACCTGGAGAGAGAGAGAAGAAAACACTCAGCGTATGCTCTTGCAAGAATGGATTGATTATTATTTTATCTAATCAGGATGGCTCCCACTGTTTTTATCAAATCTTCCTTCAAACCTTAAAAGGAAAGACTAGCCGGGATTAATTACACGCTACAAGTTCGCCAATCTTTCAGCCAGGCCAGTGTCGGTACTTTGAGAGAGGTCCCCCGTGCTTTCGCACGAACCTAATTAATGTAAACCTCGTTTTCCCAGAGGCGTAACCCCGTTGACACCTTTCTAGACACCTACTTGATCGGCTAATTGTAATGTGTAAAACTCTCCCAGGAGTAACTCTTACTCGCAGCGGGTATCGGGATCCAACTATCTCATAGAAGGTATGCAATCTCATTGCAAATTTCAACACTTGAAATTCCCAATATTATTTTGCCCCTAGCGTGCTATGACCTTGACGCATGCCAAACAACCCATAGTCCGCTAGTCAAGTTCAACCCGTACATTTCTTGATTGAATTAAACCCACCCGCACGACCCTTGACGCATGCCAAACAACGCCGTACGAATACCTTAATCCAATCGCATCGTATGCTAGCAGATAAGCACTAGTTAGCTACCGTACATTACGCCTTGACGCATGCCAAACTACCGCAGCACGAATACTAACTAGTACTTATCTGAAATGACGGAGGGCTATGACAGGTTTTTCTGAAAACCTATTGCGTAATGAACTTGATATCGTTGTAGAATCAAATAATTTTAAAATGGAGTGTTTTTTAGGCTTTTCTAGTTTTGCTAAAGGGGTCACTCCCGGTGAAAGGATCGTCGGCCCTTTCCTCATCGAATGAGGTGCGGGATATATCATATATATCACTTTGCAAAGCAGAAACTATAGAAGCTATCAAAAGACAAACCGAGTGTGTAGCATCTGCCAGTTATTGCTAAAGAGGTCACTCCCGGTGAAGGGATCGTCGGCCCTTTCCTCATCGAATAAGGTGCAAGATATATCATATATACCGCTGTGCAAAGCAAGAACTGTAGCTACCTGTTTTATTTTTGAAATTCGATTCTACAACATCTTTAGGTTTCTTTTTTTTTCATTAATCACATTAATGAAGTCCCATCATTTAAGTTACCTAAACATCACAGATAAATACGACGTACACTTATGCCATCCGCATTCGCCTCGATGTCCCCTCGTGCACCGTTAGGTTAGGTAACTAACGGCAGAGCGGGGCAGGGCTATCGCGGGTGTAAAACATAAGTAACGTCTATATAATATATCATGTATATCATATACCATATCTATCATCACATATCAAATGATCACATCACAGATATCGCAACAGAAGAAACATATGAAACATTGGATATACTAGGACGTCCGTGTTTTCAATACGAGCCAGTATAAAACACGGATTCCACGGTCGCGATGAATAGCCAAACCCACACCCCTAGACCCCTACGAGAGCGGCAAGCAACCCTACCAATTCTAGAGTTAGGAGACCCGGACTCGACTCCTCGAGTTGGTCTCCCACTGGACTCCAGAACCCGGTTACTTGTGCTCTCCTCCTTGGGTCTATCCTAGTGCGGAAAAGTAAATAATATACATCAACGGTGACATCTTCCGCAACCTGGAAGTGCCCTAATAAAAGAATATTACATACAAGTTTTTACATGAATGAAAATGAAAAACACTCATCTCACATAAAAAAAACCCAGCTATTCAAACACGACGATCCAATATAACATATCCAGCAATACATAATATCACATGTCATCAACGTAAGTAAATATGTGCATCCCAATTGTCGTTGACATATAGCAACGAAACCGGCGATATCACATATTACACTTACGGTCACAGAAAAGAAAATGTAAAACTACAACAGTTGGAATCCGCAACCTGCATAGACATCGCATGCCTAATCAAATGAATTCTTTAGACATCGCATGCCTAACAATTATAAACCCCGCATTTTAGTCTCATTATCGAAAACACTTTTCAATATCAAGTCGGGCAATTCAACAAGATTCCCGACATCCTGATCGAATGCTCGTCGCAAATTTTAGTAGGCGGCCGCACCCCCGACGACGTCGACGAAGTGCACCAAGGTGGAACACCGCTGCCGCGAGCACCCGAACGGATGCTTTCGGCGACGGGGTTCTCCTACAGTCACTTGGTCGGGGCTATGGGGCGTGGCTGTCTATTAAGTTTACCGGCGAGTATCCGCGTACGCTACATGATTGTGACGGACTTTTGATCGCATCAAAATTCCATGGCAATCGATCAATTGAGACTAAACCGCTAGATTTATAACATTCATTCAGTTATCTCATAACCACTTGTGAATTCCAATTATTGTATCACATTCCAGATAAAATAGAAAATGTTAAAATTTCTGATCGAACATTCAAACACCCAAGTTTTCCCGAAACAGCTCAACACATGAAACAAGTTTAAAAACATCCAGTTCATGTTCAGTACCAACGGTCCAGCCGTAGAAGGGTCAAGCCAACGCCTCACATGTGGCACGCCGTACTGCCCCAAACCCGAAGGTTTAAAGAGCGGTTCAAGACGGTCACATAATCGAGTTAAGCTTTATTGTCTTCTAGAGAGACCATCGCGTTACCTGCACTACTTAGAACGTTATTAAACCACGGAAAAATCCAACACTTGGAAATTTCCCGGCACGGGAAAAAGTGGGTATTTATATCTGGTAGAACTTTTTAACATATTCTAAAATATCCGGAAAAACTTAAACGAAGTTAAATTATCCGATCAAATTAACGAGTCCCCAATAAAACCCTAGAATACTCAACACTTGAGTGGAATTAAAATATTCCCATAAAAAATTGCCAAGAAAGGACCTAAGAATAAATATATGAAATTTCAGGGACTAAGTCCAAATTTTGGCAGCGGAACCGCCGCAAAACCCATGGTTTCGCCGCGGTTCCGCGGTCAAATTGTTGACTTAGGGGACCGTACTTCACAGTAATTCTTAGTTTTTCCTGCTTAATTTTTTGAGAATTTTTAATTCACAAAAATCCACTGTTTGAAAAATTGTACAGAGAGGGTTGAAATCGGGGAATATCGGGTTCGATAGGACTTCTAGTTTCGTCTACACATCGCCTAAAGCTCTAGCTAGGTTCTGATACCACTTTAGGGTTCCTAGGCATACTAATGAGGTCTCACAAGGTATCAACCATGCCATTTTCAAATTTTTCCGGTACCGAGAAACCCTAATACGGATCGTTAACTAGAAATTAGGCGAAACAAGCAACTAGTTAACAACTTAACTAAGTGAACGGAAATACAACCTTTGTAGATCCGGTCCTCCACCTCCATAGCTTCGTGATGAAGTCCCCTCGCTGCGATCATCGGATCCCGGGCTTTAGCGTCGGCTTAATCGGAGAAATGGGCGGGCTAGGTCGTCGACTTCGATGCCGAAGATGATCTACGTCGAGGCAACACAAGATCAAGCTCCAACTTCACCAAGCCATGAAACTTGTGAAGAAAACACCCTATACTACTTGGCAAGTGGTAGAGGATGAATAAATAGGAAGTGGGTTCATTTTAGAATTGGATTTCTCACTCTTTTCATCAAGTCACCATTGAAGGTAGCAAGCTTTTCTTCATCTTGAAGAAGGAGAAGAAGAAGAAGATAATATGATAAGTATTATGGAAAATAGAAAATAAGATGATACTTATCATATTTGCAACCATGGTTTAGTGTAGAGAATTAACTAGAGTTTAGTTGAATGGTTAGGGTTAAAGGAAAGAAACAAAATGGTCAAGCTTTCAAACCTTCATGAAGTTTCAAAGAAAAGACAAAGCAAGCCACCATTTCATTTTCCTTTGCCAAAATAAATAAACAAAATAAATATATGAATAAGTAAATCAAATGAAACCCTAACCATTAACTAACCATGGTTTAAATCACACACTAACCCAAGTTTGCATGTATCATCAAACATGATACAATCTTGTGCACAAAAATATATCACATATACAATGTGCACAATCAAGTGAGAAAATCCATCTTAAGTGAACCAATACTAGTTAATGCAAAGTAATATATCAAATATATAATTATATATTAAATCATTAAATCAATACTTGATTTAACGATCCGGTCATATCACATATAACCGACTAATATCAATAGTAACAACTTATCGAATCAACACTTGATCCGATAACCCGGCTATATCACATATAACCGATCAATGTCACATATCGCGAGAATTGAATACAGTATCACATACTGGTATCATTCTCGGTCCCTCACATATCTCATATGCACTCCTATTTCGTTTCGCTTGAGCCAGGAAACCTCTGTGTAGGACTCTAAAGACTCGTCAATACGCCGGCAGCAGGTGATGATCATATCAAACACCCACAAGCCGCAAGCGGTCTGCTAAACGTAATGGCCACCCGGGTATTGAGTGATCAGAAGATCGACGAGCAAGCCCACTCACACTCCTGTGAATCCAACCAGTAACACTTACCGTACAGTCCGGTCTGTTCGTCTGATATGTCGCATATCTCGCCTAGGGGTGGTAAACGTCAGACCCCAATAGCTCGATAAGTCGTGTCGATATGAGGTCTATAACAGTTCGAGAAACTACTGGTAACACTTACCCGTAAATCTCAGCAACCCTGGCCAGGGATTTCCGGTTATAGCCAATCGAACACTGCGCAACATCAACTCCCTATACCGGGAGAGACGAATCCCCTCCTATCGCTCATTGCCTCAATGTGATTCGGGACTATACCCAAAAACCACCGTTTTGCACGCCCTCTTAGACGTGGTAAGATAGAAATTAAAGCACAGTGGGAATCACACAAGACTCTATGACGATCTCGGGTTAACAGACTACTCTGTACCAGTATCAACAGAGAACTGCTATCTGACGTAAGGTATAATACCATCTGGGAGTTCTCGGCGAGTCCGTCCAGTGTACCCAGTCTCCACTGAGCATCCGTATATCATCTCTTATGTCAAACACCAATGGATATGGGATCATCCATCGCCCATCTGTATGGGTCGAGAAGGTATACGCTAGTCTACTCTGGTATATCGATGCCCCGTCTCGATACACCCACGACTAGGGACCTTGAAGGATGTACTTATAGACTACTATGTCCCCACTAGTATGATCTGCATCATAGTCCAGGTAGTCAAGTACACATTCTAAGGGCTTTACCAACATGTAACAGAGAGACAATCAGTATACACGTTAAGGTAAAGAGTAACCAGATAGCATACTATCATGTCGAGCAAGAAAGTCCTCCCTATATATGTCCCAGCATCCACTATAATATACATTCTATGTATAGTAATGGCCTTTAGGACATTCATATAACTAACATAAACCAAGTAGGTGCCTAGAAAGGTGTCAGCGGGGTTACGCCCCCAGAGAAAAGAGGTTATTTAATTAAGGAACTTCGCGAAAGCGTTGGAAAACCTCCCTCGAAGTATCGACACTGGCCTGGCTGAACGGTTAAGCAAGTATTGTACGGTGTGAATTGTCCTGGCTAAATCTTCTTTTATGGTTTGAGGAAGGATTCGAGAAACAGTGGGAGCCATCCTGTTTAGATAAACTTAAAACCAATCTAAACTTGCAACAGCATCATACTAAAATATTTCTTCTCTCTCTCTTAATTGCAGCGACCTTGTGACCACACATAGGTTACATCTAGATAACAAATTGACTGAATCTGACTTATATGACTGGCAAAGGTCTGTCCAGTTGTCCATTGGCTATGACAAGCTGGACCACCCTATTACTACTCAAGATCCCGCCGTCCCAGGTCCAGTTTCCACTGTCGCGGATATGGATATCCGTCAGACAATGGAAAAAGATAAAGCAAAAGCTAAGTGTCTCGTGTTAGCTTCAGTTGATGGTGTATACCAGAAGCAGCACGAGAAGATGGACTTAGTTTCCATCTTTCTCCATAATAAAGATTTATATGGAGAGCAATCTCATATCATGAGATATGAAATCTCGAACGAATTAATTCAAGCGAGATTGGCTGACGGGTCATCTGTAGAGGACAACGTCCTTACAATGACTAGCTATATTGATGAGCTCCAGGACCTGGAGACCACGTTGCAGAACGAGTCAAGTACTGACTTGATTCTACAGTCTCTACCTTCTACCCTGAAAGAAACCAGGGAAGTAGAAGGAAAGAGAAGGGCAAAAGTTTCGGGACTTAAAATAGTAAAAGAGGGACGTTCCTATTGTTATGGGATTGGGCATAGGCAGAATGATTGCAGGGCTTTAGAAGCCAGTAGCCAAGATACGAAGAATGTTGTGGCTTCGACTTCGGGTGTGTTTATGATAGAGAACTGTATGTCAGTTAACCCTATTTCCTGGGTATTGGATACCGGATCAGGAACTCACATCTGTAATTCATTACAGGCTCTGAGAAATCGTAGGGTTATCGGGATAGGTGATATGACCCTCACAGTTGCTAACAGAATGAGCATGGACGCTGAATCCGTAGGGGAATATCATCTTGGAATGACAACTGGGCAGATATTGATTCTGCATAACTGTTTTTATGTACCAGGTACGACTTGTAATATCATATCTGTACCCTTACTTTCTAAGGAAGGATATGATTTTGCTTTTACAAGAGACGTGGTTCACATCCACCTAAATCAAGATTTGATTGGGTCAGGTACATTAGAAAACGGAATATACATATTAAATCAAGCTCAGATTTTCAGTGTCCAGAACACAGTTAAAAGAAAGTCTCCGGAATTAAATCAGGCTTTCTTATGGCATTGTAGACTAGGTCACATCAATGAGAGGAGGTTGACTAAGTTACATAGAGAAGGATATTTGAATCCGTTCGAATATCAATCTTATACTACTTGTGAATCTTGTCTCATAGGAAAGATGACAAAGACTCCGTTTACTGGACACGGAGTAAGAGCGAGCGAGCTCTTGGGACTCGTACACAGTGACATGTGCGGTCCAATATCTACACATGCGCGAGGTGGTTATTCCTACTTCATTACTTTTACGGATGATTTCTATAGGTATGGATATATCTTCTTAATGAAATATAAATCCGAGCCCTTCGAGAAATTCCAAGAATACAAGAATGAAGTAGAAAAACAGACCGGCAAAAGTATCAAGAAACTGAGATCTGATCGAGGTGGTGAATACTTAAGTGCTGAGTTCCTGGGTTACTTAAAAGAGAATGGAATTCTCTCTCAGCTTACTCCTCCATACACACCACAACACAACGGTGTATCAGAAAGGAGGAATCGAACCCTATTGGATATGGTTCGTTCCATGATGAGTAAAGCTGAGTTACCGCGATCTTTCTGGAGATATGCACTAGAATCAGCTGCATATCTTTTGAACAAGGTTCCAACCAAAACTGTGCCTACCACACCATATCAGATGTGGAGTGGGAAGAAACCCTGTCTTCAGTACCTGAAGACAGGGGGATGTCCAGCTTTTGTAAAAAAGCAGCATCCGGACAAGCTCGAGGCACGCTCAGTACTGTGTAAGTTTGTGGGATACCCAAAGAACTCCAGGGGGTATTTTTCTATTACGCAGAGGAACAAAAGGTTTTTGTTTCTCGTAATGCCCATTTTCTAGAATATCAATTTTTAGAAAAGGAAACAAGTGGGAGCGAAATAGAACTGGAAGAAATTCCAGAAACACAAACTACTACTGAAGGTATGGTAGAACCAGAAGTTTCAGAAGAAAGGGACATCCCGATGCCACTCTGTAGGAGTAGTAGGCAATCTCATCCGCCCGAGAGATACTACGGTTTTCTCATAGACAGGAATAGAGAGGATTGCACTATTGACTATGATGAGCCTACTAGCTTCCAGCAAGCCATTCAGAGCGGTGACTCAGTAAAATGGCTAGATGCAATGCGGACCGAAATGGAGTCCATGTACACCAACAAAATATGGACTTTGGACATTGCTCCAGATGGGGTAAAACCCGTAGGATGAAAATGGATCTTCAAAAAGAAGATTGGTGTAGATAGATAGGTTGAAACCTATAAGGCTAGACTTGTTGCAAAGGGTTTCCGTCAAAGACCTGGTTTGGACTATGCCGAAACCTTTTCTCCAGTGGCTATGCTTAAATCTATTCGGGTCCTTCTTGCTATTGCTGCCTTTCACAATTATGAAATCTGGCAGATGAACGTAAAGACGGCCTTTCTAAATGGAAATTTGGAAGAGAGCGTTTATATGGATCAGCCAGAGGGATTCATTCAGAGTGGGAGCAGCGGTAAAGTATGCAAGCTGCTTAAGTCCATTCATGGACTAAAGCAGGCATCGCGGAGTTGGAACATCTGTTTTGATGATGCTGTCAAAGAATTTGACTTTATCAAAAATCCAGATGAACCATGCATATACAGTAAGATTGTAGGGAGAGCTGTAGTATTCCTCGTCTTGTACGTGGATGACATTCTCCTAATAGGAAATGATATTCCTATGTTACAGTCAGTCAAAAGATTCTTGTCATATAAATTCTCCATAAAAGACCTGGGTGATGCCACCTACATTCTGGAGATCCGGATCTATCGTGATAGATCAAAGAGGTATTGGGACTTTCGCAGTCCAGGTACATAGACACCATAGTGAAGAGATTCAGTATGGATGATTCTAAGCGCGGTAACCTACCAGCTTGTCACGGAATCACCCTCTCCAAAGAGATGTCTCCCAAGACTGATTTGGAAAGGGATCGCATGTCGATTATACCCTACGCTTCTGCGGTAGGCTCTATAATGTATGCGATGTTATGTACCAAACCAGATGTAGCATACACACTGAGCGTTGTAAGCCGGTATCAGGCAAACCAAAGGGAGAAGCACTGGATAGCAGTAAAGAACATTCTCAAGTACCTGAGAAGGACTAAGGAGATGTTCTTGGTGTATGGCGGAAAAGACCTCCAGATGGAGGCCTTTGCCGACTCCGGTTTCCAGAGTGACAAAGATGACTCCAAATCCATGTCGAGTTATGTCTTTACCCTCAATGGAGGGGTGGTCTGTTGGAAGAGTTCCAAGAAGGAAACCGTTGCAGACTCAACGATGGAAGCGGAGTACATAGCTGCTTGCGATGCCGCAAAAGAAGCTGTCTGGATGAAGAAGTTCCTCACAGAACTTCAGGTGGTTCCTTCCAGTGTTGATCCAATACGTCTGTATTGTGACAACAACGGTGCTATAGCTTTAGCGAAGGAACCCAGGTCCCATCAGAAGTCCAGACACATCTTAAGGCGGTATCACCTGATCAGGGAGATCGTAGATCGCCGGGAGATCGTAGATCGCCGGGAGATCGAGGTGAAAAGAGTAGAGACGGAGAATAACATTGCCGATCCATTCACAAAGGCCTTTCCTCAGACGCAGTTCGAGAGGCTATTCGAGATGATAGGTCTATGATATGCCAGCTCATGGCCCTAGTGCAAGTGGGAGATTGTTAGTGCATATGCCCTAGGGGCCATTATTGTATCATACTAGATTGTATATTACTTAATGGAAGCTTGGGATATTCACAGTTATATATACAGTCTTACTAAAAATGGTAGTATGCTACTTGGTTTGTGTCTACTTTAATATGTGCATATGTTTCTTGTAACGTATCACTTATACATATTAGTAGAGCCCATAGGATCTTTGCTTGATTACCAGCGTCGTGATGGCATTCACACTAGTGGGGCTGGGTAGTCTGTAAGCAACATCCTATACAGGTCCCTGGTCATTGGATTATCGAGATAGGGCATCGATATTCCGGAGTAGACTAAGTGTGTACGCTTCTCATCCCAGTTGGGGAGATGGTCTGTCCCACAGCCATCAGTACGTCGTACTGGAGATAGTATGCAGGTGCTCGTTAGGTTACGGGTACACCGGACAGGACTCGCAGGGGAACTGATTGGTTGGTATTATACCCATCGTCAGTTAACAGTTCCCAGATGACATGAGTACAGCTTAATCCGCAGACTTGACACTGCTACTTCGCCTCGAGTGTGTCCCACTGTTCTTAGATTGCTACCCTACCACGGCTCAAAGGAGTCGTGCAAACAGGTAGCAGTTAGGTGTAGTCCCGAGCACTTGGAGACAGTAGTGATTAGATAGGATTCGTCTCTCCCGGTATTGGGAGATGATATCGCGCTGTGCCAGAGAGCCATTAAGCAAAGTCCCTGGCCAGGGCAAGCGAGATATACTGGTAGGTTCCAGTAGCTTCTCAGGGTGTAATGGACTTCGCTTCGACACGACTTATATAGCTATTAGGGGACTGACGCTTGCCTCCCCCTAGGCTTGATATGCGATAGTCTTAGACGAACAGACCGGACTGTACGGAGATTGTCACATCAGGCTCAGTAGGGGTTCGGATGGTTTTCCTCATCAGCCTTCTTATCGACATCTACCTGGGGACCATTACGTACAGCTAGTGCCGCTTGCGGTCTGTGGTTAAACCCACTGCCAGCGTAGTGTCGAGTCTTTAGAGTCCCACACAGAGAGTTTCCCTGCTCCAGGCGAAACGATATAGAGGTCGTATAGTTTTACGACAAGAGTTCGGACGCATACGTGTGTTTACGCACGTACGACTTTTCGGACAGTTTTTACTAGCCGGCTTTGGTTTAAGCCAGTTTCTAGTATTGGGTTATTGGATTTATACAGTCTAAATTTTTTTCGTGTTTTCACGGATTGGAGGGGCGTTCTCGTAATTTGTCGAGAAGCTTCTAGAAGAGTGGTGACTAAGGGGTTAAGGTGGCATTGCATTAAATGAGATTAGTGACTCATTTGTGTGATTCATCCAAGTCATTAATGCATCATAAATGCTTAATGACTCATGGAGATGAATCACTCAAAGATATTTGTGAAGCATGGTTGTTAATTCTATTATTTGATTTTTGGATAAATAATAATGCTTCATATATATCATGATAAGTTCATTATCTCATTTCATTATTATTCTCACCTTCTCTCTCCTCAAGCTCACTCTCTCTTCAAACCCTAACCCTAACCTCTCATGAGTTGAGATCAACGGTTAGCTAGACTAATACATCCATAACCTCACTCTATATCCCCTAGGTAGCTTAGATTAGCACTTTAAGCAACCTAGTTATCTCAAGTTTGAGATTAAGCTTGGCGTAGGAGCTTTCGGGTGGATTGTCTTTGATTCAAGGAGGCCGTTGAGGTGCCGATGTTCTAAGGAGCCTACGAGGAGTGGAGGACCGCGATGAAAACCCGAAGGACAAGTAATGTGAGGTATAACTTCGTATCCGAGTAGTTAAACCTCTAGTACTTTGTTAGCAATGGTTTAGAAACGATTTATGCGCTCAAGTCCGTGTTACGAAGCTTTGATAATTGGTTTTCATATATTCCGCCTCCCCGCAAGTTCGTGGGGTGCGTGACATGGACTTACAGTTGGGAAGTGAACCATCCGAACCCTATGCTCAAGTATGTTCTGTCGAAGCGATAAATTCCGATAGAAGCAAACCTGAAAAGCTTCACGCAACTGATCTCGACCCCGCTATTATGTTGTTGTTTGACCCTGCTATTTGTTATACACATACGGACCCTTCTATCAAGCTGTCTGGGTCAACATCTAACGCTAACTATGAACTTTTTATGGAGTCCGAGTATCATCCCGTTCTTTCCAATGAGATTATTATTCGGGATATCGATAAAAGTTTTGAAGAAATCTTCACTGAAGAACTCGCATTCTTAGAAAACATGGGAGTTGTGATGAATCAACCCCATCCCAAAGAAGTTGAACCGCCGCCTCTTCTTCTTAACAATAACGAGAATGCGAGTAATCCACCATCATTGTTTCGTCTTTACAAACCGAGACGTAAACCCGTTCTATTCCACCTCTTATCCCCTCCCCACTTCTTCAAATCTCTGATCTTCCACCAACCAGTGCGTTACATCGATAAAATATTTGAATGGTTGGTGTTGACTTTTGGTCTTTGTAAAGCTTTATATTGACCAATAACTTTAACCCCCCCTCATAATTTTAAATGCTTAATGTTTACCCCAATCAGAGCAAAGCTCTGTTCAAATTCCAAGGTGGAAAAAGAAGCAATGCTTCTGTTCTAAAAAATAAAAAAATAAAAAAAAATAAAAAATTGCGCGCTCAGCGCTGTTGCACGCTGCGCGACACGTGTCTGCGCAGCGCAACTGCGCGCTGCGCAGCGAGAAGGAAGGAAAAAAAAAAAAAAGTGGCGCGCGCAGCGCAGTTGCGCGCTGCGCGACACGTGTCAGCGCAGCGCAACTGTGCGCTGGGCAGCGCAAAAAAAAAAAAACCTGCGCGACACTTGTCACGCGCTGGGGCACTGCGCCAAACAGAATTAAAAGATTTAAAAAATCTTTTCTGTTCTTGTTAGAACAAGAAAATTTTCTTCTGCAAAGCAGAAACCCTTGGATCAAAGATCCAACGGTGGGGAAAATTCCCAAAATCACTCAGAGAAAGATTTCTTTAACAAATTTAACTAATTTATGGGTACTATAAAAAGGACCCCAGACCTCAATTAAAAAGCATGAACATCTTGCTAAAAAGAAAAAGAGAAGAGAACTCTTGAAGAATAAAAAAAAAGGTAAAAACCTTTTAAAGAAGAGAAAATTCTCTTATGAACAAGATCATAGATCTTTAACGATAAATAAATAAATAAATAAATAAAATAGTGCCTTGCACTTGTTTTATGAACGATCGTTCTTGAACCTAAAAGGTTTCTGAAATTAATAGTGCTTTGCACTTGTTCATGAACCTTTGGTTCTTTAAGATAAAAAAAAAACTTATCTTCTTCTTTGATCTAAATTAGATCAAAAGATTTAATAGTGCTTTGCACTTGTTTTATGAACCATCGGTTCTTGAACCTAAAAGGTTCTTAAATTAATAGTGCTTTGCACTTCATATGAACCACTGGTTCTCTAAAACAAGAAAAAACAGAAATAAAAAAAAATATATAGTGCTTTGCACTTTTATGAACCTTTGGTTCTTGAAATAAAAAGAAAAACTTGTTTTTCTTTAATCTAAATTAGATCAAGAAATCAAATAGTGCTTTGCACTTCTTTTATGAACCATTGGTTCTTGAATCTAAAAGATTCTCAAATTAATAGTGCTTTGCACTTATGAATTTGCACTGTTGTGCTTTTTGATTGGCGCAAAGCGCTTGATAAATGCAATGCATTTTCTAAAGAGCCAGGCCCAAACCAAAAAGACCTAGTAGGCCTAATTAAATTGCAAGGCAATAAATGGGCAGAGCCCAAATAAATTGATGCTTTGCATCCTTTATACAAGGGCAGAGCCCAAATAAAATTGATGCCTTGCATCATTCCTAAAAGGGCAGAGCCCAAAACAAATTGATGCTCTGCATCATTTCTGGGCAAGGCCCAAATAAAAATAAAAAAAAGAAATGCAATGCAAAACCAAATAAAATGTTGAACATTTCAACTGGACTTAGCCCAATGTTGGCCATAAGTCCTTAAATTAAATTGACTGAGCAAAATTGCTCTTCTAAATCAATTTACATCCGGTTCGAGGGTACATCTCCGAACTCCTTTGACATCCGTCGTTGTAATTCCTCAACGACGTCAAAGAGGTGACGGGTCCCAACGACCACACATCGATACGGACTGCGGGGTCCTTAAACTCGTGGACCGAAACGTCCTTAAACTAACATCGGACCGAAACGTCCTTAAACTAACATCGGACCGAAACGTCCCTAAACTAATATTGGACCACCACGTCCCTAAACTGGCGATGGACCACCACGTCCCTAAACTGGAAAGTGGACCACTACGTCCCTAAACTGGAACAATAGAGCCTCCAAATGCTCTTTTGCCGGATCTAAACGGTCCCGTTTAAGTTGATCTTAGCCGCAACGCGACTAACGTATCCTTAAACTAAAAACACCAAACCCAAATCTAAGTAAATACGGATTTGGACTAATCCACGTCCTACGGGCGACGGCATTACTCAGTCTCCGTATACAATCCACGGGCAACCACAAACAAAACAAACACCCACGACACGAAGTGAAATTCTGGAGAAGAAGAAAGTTGTTACCGCGATGCGGTAGCGTAATTAACTGCAGGGGCTTGCGCCTGCAGGGAAGAGCGTCCCCACAATCAAAAACCCCTCAAGCGAGGGGGAATCTGACGAAGTCTGCTACATCGGCCGCATCCGTCTAAACCTCCGATACACGGTGCCATAAATCAACTTGGCATCTTCGGAGAGGTGGACGGATAAAACCAAATAGCATCTGCCCCGAACCTCAGGCACGGACGCCCTAACGTCCAGGCCGCCGTTCGGAGGGGAACAGATTCTGGCACGCCCGGTGGGACCTCTTCCTCTTTCCACTCCACACTTCGTGTGTCGTGTTCGCGAACAAATCGCGGTTTGCTGTGATTGCCTATGGATTCAAGGTACTAAGATTTGGTATCTTGCTCCGTGCAGAAAACAGAAGATCAATGGCTTCGAACTGCATCGTCCGCAGCGATAACTCTCGCTCCGTCATTGCTGGAGGAGCGACTTATGGGCCCCAAGCGGCCTCCTTTTTCAAAATGCCGGTGGAGCAGATGGCTCAAGCCGCCACTGGACTATTTTTTGGGACCATGCTCCCACCAATGAGCTTCAACGCCCCAATGACATTGCAAGAAGCTCCAAAAAAGTCGGTCTTCGATCGACTCACCACTGCCGCGACCCCTCTCAATAGGTCGCCCAACTCCACTGCTTCAGTTTTTAACAGATTAGGCCAGAGCTCTAACAGGCTCATGAAGAAGCCTGCCATACCAGAAGGCGTTATCCCGAAGCGGATAGCCATTCCAACTCCCGTTCCTGGCAAAATCACCAAGGCTGGTTCCCATGTTCAGAAGTCCGCTTCTGACAAGTTGGCCGTCCCCATTCAACGGACGTCGATCTTTAAAAAGCTGGTACCAGTATATTCTGACCAACACAGGGGGCATGAGGAGGTCACCCCTATAGATGAAACAACTCCATCAGCACGACATGCCCGACGTCGCTACTGGCGCCGAGTGAGGAAGGCTGGGGCAACTCCCCCTCTGGACTTACTCCTCCAACTCCGATGGTGAGGATCGATGCTGCTGTTCCAACCAAGAACAGCTTTGAACTGCTCAATAAGGTGCGCAGAAACTCTCCTACTGCGATATTGAAACGAACTCCTTCACCTGTGGAGAATACTCCAGAGAAGAAGTTAGAGCAGTCCCCTCAACGGCTGTCCTCTAAAATTTACAAAGTCTGGCGACAGGTCCAAGAGTCGGTGATCGATCAAGACTGCCTCCAACGACAGAAAAAGATGAAGGTTCGGCAGGGGAAGGATTACTCTGTCAAACCACAAAAAGCAAAAGCTACTTGGGTGCCCACTACAACGGCTCCCTTAACTCCAATCACTCAAAAAAGGAGGCCGCAAGAAGCCCCTGTGTCTTCGGCAAATCGCAAAGACACCGAATACAAACGCCCCAAGTCTGGGGGCATGGTGGTGCACACTGTTTATATGGCTTCTGGAAAGGAGGAAAGTCGCACTTCTACGGGCCACCGACCGCTCACCCGATCCGTGACGAAAGCCCAGGAGCAACAACAAAAGCTTCAGGAAATGATGACTACAATGGCTGCACTCACTGAACCAAAAGAAAGCTCTGAAACGTCTTCGGATGAGCGTCAAGAACAAGAAACCGACGCTGACTTTTTACGCAGAGTTCTCGAAAAGAGGGACAAAGAAGCTGCAGAGCAGGCGGCTAACATAAAGCAGATGGCGCTCCTCTTCAAAGATATGGTAGGGATGATGTTACAGCCGGACCCTCCTGCTGAAGATCCTCCGATCGTCCTTGAAGACGACAGGGGAGAAACGTCAAATCCTCCGCCGGCTCTATCAACAGCCAAGGAGGAGGCAATCTCCAAAGTTGACCTAGACGAATATATAGCTCAGCAGATCCGAGTTCATCAGGCGAATGAGGCGGCTGGGCAAATTGTTAGAACCGGACGACCATATCCGAGCTGGTATGACCAAATCAATTACCCGCCAGGATATACGATCCCTAAATTCCACGTATTTAAAGGGACAGGGAATCCGCATCAGCATGTCGCTCAATTCAGGGCCTTATGCGGCAATACTGGAGGCGATGACAAATTGTTGCTACGTCAATTCGTCGGCAGCTTAGCAGAAATAGCCTTTGAATGGTATTCAGAGCTACCTAACGACTCTGTCAAAACATTTGCAGAGATGGAACTGCTGTTTACACAAAGATTCGCAAGTGCTAGTGAACGCACCCCGATTACAGCACTGATAAATGCCAGGATAAGGCCCGGCGAAACGTGGGTCCAATACGCAACACGATGGCGAAACCTATGGTCGAAATGCGAACAACGCATAGAAGAAGCACCTGCGGTAGGCATGTTTGTGGGCACTCTCGATCCGCAAGCGACCATCTCGCAATTCATGATGTTCTTCAGGCCGACCACCTTCCAGGCCTTGATCGACAAATTAGCCCAAATGGACCAGATGGGCCATAGACCGTCTCCTCCAAGACCCGATCCCCGAAATGAGAAAGGAAAAGCGATCATCGTCGCCAACGCTCAGCAACAGTCGAGCAACTCAAAGCCGGTCGCTCGCCAAAACAACGTGCGTCCACGCCCATCCCTCGAAGAGAGGCTAGGACGTCCTTACTCGTTTCCTCAGGATAAAACGAGAAGACTGTTTGAGCTGGCAGTGCGCAACAGACTTATTAATCTGCCGAGTCCAAAGCGTCTGTCGCAGCCAGGCGATCTTAATAATCCCAATTATTGTCCTTACCACCAAACGGTAAGTCACCCGATTGAGGATTGTTTCGTCTTTAAGGGATGGATCGAGGATCAATACCTGCAAGGCAAGTTCACGCTGTCTGAAAGCTGGAAGGTAAACCCCCCACAGCCGCACTCTCCAAAGAAAACGGACACGCCGGGGGCAACTTGTTCTTTCGTCGAGGATGAAAACGATGGAGAAAACTTATCGGATGAATCCGAAGACTACGTAGCGACTTGTCATGTGATTTCTCATTCACTGACGGATGATGAGGAGGATCCTCGCGCTGAGAAATCAACGGTGGGCCCTGAAACAGAAATTCCGCGGCCAGTCAGACAATTTGATCGATGCCTTCCTAAATGAAATTCGTCTGAAAGCAAAAGCCAATCAAGAGCATGAAATGGCCATACTGGAAAGAACCAAGGTATTCCCGTCAAATCAAAAGCCATACACTGCGGGTAAAAACAAATTCAAGACGAGGAAACGGTTCGCCAAAGCTCTGTCAGTAGGAATGAAGCTACCGCCCTCCGAAGAAAATCCTTTCTCTGAGGTAGAAATGCACCCTAACTTCTGTTTATATCATCAGAAGATCATACATCCTACCGAAGACTGCGAATCCTTTAACTGTTGGTGGCAAGGGTATGTCGCTCAAAAGCGACACTTCGACAGGACAAAGTGTGAAGCTTGTGGACATCGGAAAAATGCGATAGATGAGCGCAAAAGAGCCACCGCCGACTGTCATATAGCCGACTTCAAGGGATCACAAATTATCACCTTTGGAAGCGACTCTGACGAAGAAGCTACCCCCAACTCTTCCCTCGGGGAATCTATTTCAAAAATAAAGGAATTGAGAAGCTGCGAGAACGTTCAGCCATGCAATCGCATGCTACTGGGAAAAAATCCCGACCCCGTAAGCAAGGGACCGAACAAGAAGAACAAAGGAAAAGGAAAAACGAGCCCTCGTCGCCAGCACTCACCAACAATCAGGTGATCTTAGACCGGTTGCTTGCCAAAGCAACAAGCGGCAATCCCTCCAGGAAAAGTTGAAACGTCCTTACTCGTTTCCACAAGACAAAACAAGAGGACTGTTCGAGCTGGCAGTGTGTAACAGACTCATCAATCTGCCGGCTCCAAAACGTCCGTTGCGGCCAGGCGATGTTAATAATCCTAACTATTGCTCTTACCACCAAACAGTAGGTCACCTGATCGAGGACTGCTACGTCTTCAAAAACTGGGTTGAAGACCAATACCAACAGGGCAAGTTTGCGCTGTCTGAGAACTGGAAGGTGAGTCCGCCACAACCGCACGCTCCGAAGAAGATGGATACGCCGGGGGCATCATGTTCATTCATGGAGAAAAACTCATAGACCGAAAAGTCAATAAACTAGATATTCGCCTCAAATACGGCGACAACGGACCGAAACGTCCTTAAACTAACAACGGACCGAGATGTCCTTAAACTAATGACGGACCGCAATGTCCTAAAACTTGCAAATGACCGAAACGTCGTTAAACTAACTCCCAACCCGCAGCATCTTCAGGCTGACGTTAAAAAAAAAATAAAAAAAAAATAATAATAACGGTATGTCCACAAGCAAAATGGGCACGGATGAAAACCCGAAGGGGCTCCGTGAGTAAAAACAGCAGGTCTACCGGCGAGTGTTCGTGAAAACCCGAAAGGGCGTGACCTCGTTTAAAAAAAAAAAAAGAAGAAAAGAAAAGAAAAAAAAAAGAATAAAAAAGAATAAAAAAGAGAAAAAAAACGGTATGTCCACAAGCAAAATGGGCAAGGATGAAAACCCGAAAGGGCTCCGTGAGTAAAAACAGCAGGACTACCAGCGAGTGTTTGTGAAAACCGAAAGGTGCGCAACCTCGTTGAGAAACACTTATAGGGTCCTCTCGACCCTGTAAGGAGAAACCACCTGCGTGAGATCCTTACGACTCACAAGGGAGCAACACACTTAGGCCTCCTCACGATTCCTAAGGAGAAAAATACACTTGCGAGATCCTCACGACTCGTAAGGAGAATTCTCTTATGTGACCCTCACGGCTCATAAGATTTGAAAGTCTTAAGTTACAGAAACCTTAACCTGTTCTTAAGCAACCCCCACAAACCTTCGATATTGCCCTACAAAGTGGCTCATACTGACCCTTGTATACAATTCACGGGCGCAAATAAATATTTCCCTAACAAAGTCCCATCCGTGACTAGGGATATGCTTGTACAGCAAACAACACTTGTAAGTCCTCTCGACTTATAAGGAGAAAACCCTTTTGTAAGATCCTTACGACTTACAAGAGAACATGCACTTAGGAATCCTCACGATTCCCAAGGAAAAAACCTACAAGATCCTCACGACTTGTAGGGAGAAATACCTTTGTGAGACCCTTACGGCTCATGAAGTTAAAAGCCTTAGCCGACAGGACCCTTAACCCTGTTTACTAAGCCACCTTTGTTCAACATCGACAGAGGCAAATGATGATTCGCTCCTGGCAATATCCCAGTTGCAGCGATGCTGATGCCTAGACCGGTATCAAATTCCAAGTCCTTTTACGGCAAATGATGATTCGCTCCTGGCAATATTCCAGTTGCAGCGATGCTGATGCCTAAATCGGTATCAAATTCCAAGTCCTTTCATGGCAGATGATGATTCGCTCCTGGCAATATCCCAGTTGCAGCGATGCTGATGCCTAGACCGAAATCAAATTCCAAGTCCTTTTACGGCAGATGATGATTCGCTCCTAGCAATATTCCAGTGGCAGCGATGCTGATGCCAAGATTGGTATCAGACCCCAAATTCCCTACTCGCAAAAAAAAAAAAACAGCGAGTAAAAATAAAATAAACAACCGAAATGATTGGGCACCGCGAAAAATAGCCGAAATGATTGGGCAATCGCGACCTTCGCGATATAAAAGCTGAAATGATAGAGCATCGCGGAAAGAATAAAAAAAAAATGAAAGAATGAAACTTTTGCCCTACAGGTGAAATCACATCGATCCCTGTATATAATCCAGGGGCACAGATAAAAAGGGAACAATACTTTCCCAACAGGCTCCACCAGAAAGCGAAGCCAAATCTCGACGGTTCATAGATAACCTAGAGACCATCTCGACATTTGTCGCAATATTACAGACACGATGTCAACAAATGAAGCAGAAGAAGATCCCGAGCTTTAGGGTCTCGACGTCAACATCGACAACTTAGAGATCACCAACGGCGTTTCTCCTCACTCCAGCCAGATGCAGACGTGACGTCAACAATCGACCTCAGAGTCGCAACGAAACGGAACCATGGCAAAGTCCTTAGTTCCAAATCTCAATGGCCACATCTACAGCCTGGAGACCAACAACGGCGTGCCTCCTCATTCCAGCAGGACACAGATGTTACACCATCAAGCGGAGCGATGGCAAAATCCCAACTCCGCCTTAGCATTCGTCTCATTACAGCAGACAAAATGTCAACCCCAGCGTTCTTCCTCCAACAGGATTTGAACACACCAAAACAAACGAAGCGAAGGCCACATTCCTAACTTCGACGTCTTGACGGTAACTCACATAAAACCGGAAAGACAATCGGAGACCATCTCACATGAAGTGGTCACCACCTTGACGTTCGTCTCGATACAGCAGACGAAATGTCAACCTCAGCGTTCTTCCTCCAGCAGGGATTCAAACATGACAAAGCAAATGAAGCGAAGGCCACATTCCTAGCTTCAACGTCTTTTACGGTAACTCACATAAAACCGGAAAGACAATCGGAGATCATCTCGCACCAGCACAGAGTGGTCACCACCTTGACGTTCGTCTCAATACAGCAGACGAAATGTCAACCCCAGCGTTCTTCCTCCAACAGGATTTGGACACACCAGAGCAAACGAAGCGAAGGCCACATTCCTAACTTCGACGTCTTGACGGTAACTTATATAAAACCGGAAAGACAATCGGAGATCATCTCGCACCAGCACAGAATGGTCACCACCTCGACGTCCGTCTCGATACAGCAGACGAGATGTCACTCTAACGTTCGTCTCAACACAGCATACGCAACGTCATTAAACGAATGGAGCCACGGCAAAATCCCTAGTTCCAAACCTCGGCGGTTCACCAGCAACCTAGAGACAACCTCGACGTCCGTCTCGATACAGCAGACGAGATGTCACCCCAACGTTCGTCTCGACACAGCAGACGCAACGTCATCAAACAAACGGAGCCACGGCAAAATCCCTAGTTCCCACCGCAACATTCGTCTCGATACAGCAGACGCAATGCCAGCAAACGAAGCAAAGGCCAAATTCCTAGCTTCAGGGTCTTAACGGCAAGTCATATAAAACCTGAAAGACTATCGGAGATCAACCCCACACCAGCGCGGAGTGGTTATGACTCATCGGAGCTCTCCAAAATGAGCCTAACCTCAAGTAAAAAGCGGCATGGCAAATTCCTAGCGCTTGCTCTTCCGACGGTCAAACTGCCAAGGAGGATTGCTTGAAGACGTCTTGTCCAGCCCCCGAAGGGATCAGAGACACGGCAGTCGCAGGGCTACTCGAACAGCACGAATGCCTATCGAGGACTATATCAGCTTATGCGACGGTACGATGGCCAAAACCCTAAGTACCACCAACCTTAACGGGCTTCTGTCGTAAAGAGCAGAGGTTAAATGCGACGTTAAGATGTTCTTGCGAGAAACGTTCGATTCGTCTTGACTTGTGAAAAATTGTCGAGGCGGCTCGACTCGTGAGATAAAGCCTTAGGCAGTGGGCATAAAAGAAGCCTGTTTCCTAAGCATTGGGACCCTGCAAGTTGGCCCAAAACGGTCTCTTGCATACCATCCACGGGTCTCACTCTCCAACGTCGAACTTCGACAAGGAGGGAAACAACCGCTTACAAGTCCTCTCGACTCGTAAGAGGGAAAAATTCTCTTGTAGGATCCTTACGACTTACAAGAGAAAACCACACTTAGGAATCCTCACGATTCCTAAGGAGAAAAACCCACCTACGAGATCCTTTTGATCCGTAGGGAGAAAAGTCTCTATGAGACCCTCACGGCTCATAGAGTTGAAAAGTCTTAGGCAGCAGATCTGAACCTGCGGCCTAAGCCCTCACTATCTCATGAAAGAAATCAAGATGCTTACTCTATTACCTGCTAATTGTTACGACATGCTGAGAAAGAGGAAAAGCAACAGAAAGAGCACCCGATTTACGTTTGATCAAACGTTCAGGACGTATTCATTCATGCATGGGCAAAAAGACTCGGGACAAAGATATATAATAAATACAAGCTGGGATAAAAAAGAAAAAATTTCCATTAATATCGCCCGAAGTTCTTATAGTCATAAAAACAATAAACGAAAGTTACAATGGAATAACCTCAGATCCAGAGCATGGATTGAGGAATTCAAAAGCGACCCTATCTATGACTTTCTAAGCCTCACGGACCATCCTAGTGTGCTTCCTTTCGCGAGCACAAGCGTCAAGGTCCCTCCCGATGTCTTCCACCCTCCGATAAGCAGCGAGTATGGCAGACTGTTGAAAGATCTCGTGCAAGAGGTCAATAAGACTGTCTCGCCGTCTCTTCGAGATAAAGTTCAATAGGTACACAAAGTGCACCTTGTCCTCAGCGGCATCCAACGCCCTAAGCGGCGCGCCGGAACAGAATAGGGGAAGCGCTTCCCAGATAGCTCCCACGATAAGTTTAAGAAGAAAGTAACGTCGGGGAAGCAGTGGACCGTTGTATGCGTCGAAGCGACTCATTATTTCAGCACACTCCTCGTTTGTGAACTCCCGATTTTAAGAGCGGCCAAACAGGCGGATGCCCTCATGAGAGATGAGCTCGTTAAGAGCATACATTTGGACGTTCATTGTTCTTGTGAAAGAGGATCAACAAATTATCAGAAAGACTAATTAAGTAAAATGATATAATGCACTGAGGAATAAAATATCATCTTTAACTTCCAAGATCCATGAAGAATTCTTAGGAGTTCTTCTATATGATTTGGGAGGAGCAAAGCTCCATTAATGAAATGAGAAAATACAGGGAAAATCTTTTAGAGAGCAAAGCTTTATGGAACTCTAATAGGGCTCTCCTTAGTCTTCTATAGACCCCCTTAGAGCAAAGCTCTACTAAGTGAAACCCTAAATGGGTCTTCTTTAGATCTGGGATCTATTGAGAGCAATGCTCTTAAAATTGATTTAATTTAATTAAAATTAATATTTTTACCTAAAATTCTCTAAAAGTTTGAACTTTTAAAAGTGTTTAAACAAGAGAGCAGTGCTCTAAATTCTGAAAGTAAAATTTTAGAGATGAGAATCATCTAAGAGACCAAAGGTCCTATTTATAGGCATCAAGTGCCCTTTCAGCTTCCAAGGGATGGCGCGACGGTTCGGAGTCTGCCACCGCTGCGCTCACGTTAGGAGGCCACGTAAGCGCAACGGTGGGGGGGCATTTGTTTACCCCAATCAGAGCAAAGCTCTGTTCAAATTCCAAGGTGGAAAAAGAAGCAATGCTTCTGTTCTAAAAAAAAAAAAAAATGCGCGCTCAGCGCTGTTGCGCGCTGCGCGACACGTGTCTGCGCAGCGCAACTGCGCGCTGCGCAGCGAGAAGGAAGGAAAAAAAAATGTGGCGCGCGCAGCGCAGTTGCGCGCTGCGCGACACGTGTCAGCGCAGCGCAACTGTGCGCTGCGCAGCGCAAAAAAAAAAAAAAAAAAAAAACCTGCGCGACACGTGTCAACGCAGCGTGACACGTGTCACGCGCTGGGGCACTGCGCCAAACAGAATTAAAAGATTTAAAAAATCTTTTCTGTTCTTGTTAGAACAAGAAGATTTTCTTCTGCAAAGCAGAAACCCTTGGATCAAAGATCCAACGGTGGGGAAAATTCCCAAAATCACTCAGAGAAAGATTTCTTTAACAAATTTAACTAATTTATGGGTACTATAAAAAGGACCCCAGACCTCAATTAAAAAGCATGAACATCTTGCTAAAAAGAAAAAGAGAAGAGAACTCTTGAAGAATAAAAAAAAAGGTAAAAACCTTTTAAAGAAGAGAAAATTCTCTTATGAACAAGATCATAGATCTTTAACGATAAATAAATAAATAAATAAATAAAATAGTGCCTTGCACTTGTTTTATGAACGATCGTTCTTGAACCTAAAAGGTTTCTGAAATTAATAGTGCTTTGCACTTGTTCATGAACCTTTGGTTCTTTAAGATAAAAAAAAAACTTATCTTCTTCTTTGATCTAAATTAGATCAAAAGATTTAATAGTGCTTTGCACTTGTTTTATGAACCATCGGTTCTTGAACCTAAAAGGTTCTTAAATTAATAGTGCTTTGCACTTCATATGAACCACTGGTTCTCTAAAACAAGAAAAAACAGAAATAAAAAATATATATAGTGCTTTGCACTTTTATGAACCTTTGGTTCTTGAAATAAAAAGAAAAAACTTGTTTTTCTTTAATCTAAATTAGATCAAGAAATCAAATAGTGCTTTGCACTTCTTTTATGAACCATTGGTTCTTGAATCTAAAAGATTCTCAAATTAATAGTGCTTTGCACTTATGAATTTGCACTGTTGTGCTTTTTGATTGGCGCAAAGCGCTTGATAAATGCAATGCATTTTCTAAAGAGCCAGGCCCAAACCAAAAAGACCTAGTAGGCCTAATTAAATTGCAAGGCAATAAATGGGCAGAGCCCAAATAAATTGATGCTTTGCATCCTTTATACAAGGGCAGAGCCCAAATAAAATTGATGCCTTGCATCATTCCTAAAAGGGCAGAGCCCAAAACAAATTGATGCTCTGCATCATTTCTGGGCAAGGCCCAAATAAAAATAAAAAAAAGAAATGCAATGCAAAACCAAATAAAATGTTGAACATTTCAACTGGACTTAGCCCAATGTTGGCCATAAGTCCTTAAATTAAATTGACTGAGCAAAATTGCTCTTCTAAATCAATTTACATCCGGTTCGAGGGTACATCTCCGAACTCCTTTGACATCCGTCGTTGTAATTCCTCAACGACGTCAAAGAGGTGACGGGTCCCAACGACCACACATCGATACGGACTGCGGGGTCCTTAAACTCGTGGACCGAAACGTCCTTAAACTAATATCGGACCGAAACGTCCCTAAACTAACATCGGACCGGAACGTCCCTAAACTAACATCGGACCGAAACGTCCCTAAACTAATA
This sequence comes from Agapanthus africanus, assembly GCA_030015575.1. Classification (NCBI taxonomy): domain Eukaryota; kingdom Viridiplantae; phylum Streptophyta; class Magnoliopsida; order Asparagales; family Amaryllidaceae; genus Agapanthus; species Agapanthus africanus. The sequence continues at coordinate 939,168,022 of CM057338.1, read as the reverse complement.
TTGGACCACCACGTCCCTAAACTGGCGATGGACCACCACGTCCCTAAACTGGAAAGTGGACCACCACGTCCCTAAACTGGAACAATAGAGCCTCCAAATGCTCTTTTGCCGGATCTAAACGGTCCCGTTTAAGTTGATCTTAGCCGCAACGCGACTAACGTATCCTTAAACTAAAAACACCAAACCCAAATCTAAGTAAATACGGATTTGGACTAATCCACGTCCTACGGGCGACGGCATTACTCAGTCTCCGTATACAATCCACGGGCAACCACAAACAAAACAAACACCCACGACACGAAGTGAAATTCTGGAGAAGGAGAAAGTTGTTACCGCGATGCGGTAGCGTAATTAACTGCAGGGGCTTGCGCCTGCAGGGAAGAGCGTCCCCACAATCAAAAACCCCTCAAGCGAGGGGGAATCTGACGAAGTCTGCTACATCGGCCGCATCCGTCTAAACCTCCGATACACGGTGCCATAAATCAACTTGGCATCTTCGGAGAGGTGGACGGATAAAACCAAATAGCATCTGCCCCGAACCTCAGGCACGGACGCCCTAACGTCCAGGCCGCCGTTCGGAGGGGAACACTTAATACTATTTTACTCAAGTTTGGGGGGGAAATATTTTGGCTCTTGAACGAAAAGGCTTTTTTATTGTGAGCCAAAAATAAGTTTGGATGAGAATTTCACTGTCATTATTTTTTTCCCCTTTACTAACTTTTCCTCCCAAACCTACAGTTTTTTTTAAAAATCTTAACAGATGACATCAGTGAGGATACTACTGTAAACAGGTTTGTGGGAGGTTTGTGCTTATTCACACATTATTTTGCATTATACTATATATAAGCACAAAAAAAATTGATAATGAAAGTTTGAAAGTGAAAATTTTACATATGTATGATTGGAAAAGTTTAAGAAAAGTAAGAAAATTAGTTATTTTCTTAAACGAAGCCAGTAATAAGTAGTTATGAGCCGTTGTTCCAAAGGTTAGTAAGATAAAAGAAATTACTAATCTGAGGATAAAAATAAGTCTAAAAAATAGTCCCTATTCTTAAAGCCAAGCATTTGAACGTTGATACCCTACTATACGCACTGTCACACATCTTGAAACTTGGGATAGTAGAGGATACCTTGAAATGCTCTTGTCTAAAAGCCGTGGTATGTAGGAAAATTTAAATAAAAGTATAAGTGGTGAAGAAAAAAATGAACACTGGTTTTGTAATTACTAAGGCAGTATAAAAAAAATATAGCGAGAGTGCTTTATCATCTAGTGCATTAGACCAACTGGTTTAGGAGCCACTGCTAAGCCTTAGGTGTTGCAAGACGAGAAATTACGCCCGAATGCACGATCACATTTTGTAATCGGTTGGTTAGTATCTCATGAAATATTAACGGTGGCATGAAGGATGTGTTAGCAATTCCATCTAAAATATTCACCGACTATAAGTACTTTGGAAGATAGACAAAGAGTATGATAGCTTGAATTGAATTCTTTGAGTGTAGGGATGTCTTTTACACACACGTAGGGGTATATGATCAATGTTTGGAAGAAAGATAGGGAGGAAGACTAAAGGAGATATTTTATTGAGGGATGATGTGATTTCTAACATCTTTTCACGACCATTAAGATAGGGCTCATGACAACCGAAAAACTGGTGTACTTGGAAACTCTTATTTTCAAGTTCTTTCTTTTATAGCTCTTATCTTTGTATGTAACTTTCACCTTCTTCCTTTTATTATAGGATTTTGTGGGTGCAATCCGCTGAAAATCCTCAGGAGACAACACTCCTCCTATTAGGGAGATCTAGAGATTTAACGGCTTGTTGCACGTGCTCAGTGCAATCGTGTTGCCTACGAAAGTGTGCTACTTAGGTTTTTCTTTTTCTTTTTCTTACTCTCTTGAATAACTAGTTTGCTCGAGACGATCAAACTTAAATTTGGGAGTATTTGTTCAGTCGAAAATATTGCACATTTGATATAACATTTTCCTTATTTTTCTTAAATATTTAAAAGTGTTTATTATAAATATGACACATATGAGGGTTTATCTGCAAAATATCTATTTTCATATGTTTATATATTATAATTAACAATATGAAGGAATATGTATGCATATAATATTTATACAATATTTTGATAATTTAAATATGCATATCATATCAAATATCCTTAATCAATATTCTCAAAATATAATATCATATAAAATGGTTAGGATAATATCTAAAAAATACCAAATATTACTAATATTATTCATTGAGATATTGTGCAAACTTCAGCTCAGGTCAGGAGATCGGGATATCGAGATGTCGGGAATAAAAAATCTGCCGATAAAATTAGATAAAATCGAAGAATCAATATTGACAGATACTCAGAAAAAAATATATGAAGATTCCAGATATCAAATAAATCTCCACGTGTCACAACGAGATAGCCCCAGAATTTTGAAGCAATGATCTAACCAAACGGCCGTGGTTCCGCGGCCAAAACATGCCATATGCGGCGGATCCGCGGCTGATTCACCGAGTTAAGAGTTGGGATTTTATGGTTTGGATCTTCACAACAAACCCTAATTTCTGGGATTTATAGTTTCTGGTTTTGGGGCTATATAAAGGACCGAGGGCTAAAATTAGAAATCATCAATCTTTTACACGAAGCAAATCACCGTAAAAGAACAAGTGATCCACGACAAGTCCGCGATTCCACGTGATAGGGCGACGTGAGATTCAACGGAACATCTACTTCCTACGAGGCAGAGATCGAGAGTAACTTCTTCTTCCTCTTGTAATCTAAACTCGAAGGTTTTGTAATTCTGAAATTGATTAATAAAGGTAGATCATTAGTTTAATTAGTTTGCATTTATTTTCTGTATTTACATTACGATCCCTATCCGTTCTTCTTCTATCTCCATCATACGTGAGTAATTCTCCGCTTGATAGGGTTCGTAGGATTAGAGTAGAACAATAGATGAGAAAATATTTTAACTTCTTTTACATCTTATGAAGTTTATAAACTTTAGCAAAAGAATCGTTAACATCCTAATTGGACATGCTACCAATTTATTGCTAGTCTCGACCGTGATTTGAGATCAGATTAACAATTGTTTTGTTAAGGGTTAGATATGAATAGAGATCAATGAAAGGACAAGAGTCAATAGTGTGGAAACCCTAGTTTTTTCCAAGAACCCTAATTCCCATTCATCACTATCAATCTAGTTTTAAATCTATCAAAAGATAAAATGAGTCATCTTTATTAGTCATCCATGACTAAAATCCTAACGAACGCTACATGCCCTCTTCTGATATAAAATCTATATCCGTAATTAAACTAGATATGTATTATACATCCGTATTTAACATAGATCTAGAAACTATTCTCCACTATTCTTTATCCTTCTATTCTTTCTCTTTTCAATCAACACATCTAAAGTAAGATTAAAAGATTCCACATATCCTGAAAGACGACCCGTACTCATCTCTGCTAGCTACACACGACATCGTTATTGATTGCGGTTATTACTACACACACTTTAGAAATCAATCACACCACCTACAGCTAGACAATCAAAAATTGATTATCTAAGTAAGAGCAAAAAGAATGTGTATATATTTATGATATAATATTCTAAATCAATATGCATACATTATAGGATATATAAATATACCTGCAGGTGCGGTAGTGGCCTCTGCCTTTGATGTGGATGCACCACCTACAGCTAGACAATTAAACATTGACTATATAAGTAATTTTAAAATAAATATGCATGTATATATATAATATTACATTCAAAATGAATATGCGTGCAATATACCTGGAGGCATGGCAAAGTCCACACGGAAAGAGTCATCCGAAGGGGATATGGATCGGGGTGCAAGATCAGCCCTCTGGAGCTCCTTACGCAGCTCTCGGGACGGCAGAACCGCTCTGCCTCTACCGCGGCTGGTGCTCCTGCCACCCCTCACTGCTCCGGGCGTAGTCATCAGACCTAAATAAGAGTACAATCATTACATATGGATGAAATATATGTATAGATCGTAGAAATATGAAGTAATAATATAGCATTACTGATAACCTTTTTCATTTCGTAGATGCATTAGATATATCTACTTGGATTTCATCATCGATATCATTTCTAACCCACGTAATTTCACGATCAGCCGAAGACAGCACGTCTTTTGAAACAGACGGTCGGAGCACTCTAACTCTTCTATCTTATTCATCCTCATTGATGTCCTCTATACGATTCTCGAATTTTAGGACATCGTAAACATTCCTGGGTTTCCAACGGCATATGACACTCCATCCCGGATCCTTCAAGCACTGTGAGTAGTATACTTGGAACGCTTGATTCGGAAAGATAAATGGATCGTCCTCGCCGTAAAATCGAAGTGTGTTCACACTAGTCAATCCATATTCATCTTTCCAAGTCCTGAGATTGTTTCTCCACTTATCTGTATCGGCTCGTGTGTCGTACCAAATAAATATATAAAACGGTTCTGATCGTCCGGGATATTGGATGCCAAGTATGCAATTTAAGTATCCATAATAAATCACACCATCCGATCCTACCATCGCAATCCTACTATTCTGAGTGGTTTGAGATGTTTTAATATACTTAACTTCAAATTTGTATACAAGGCCACCGAATCCTTTATAATATGCAACCTCCATACTACGAAACAGAGCTAAATATCTTGAATCTCTCTAATGATGCAAACAGTTCGGATCATGGATCTGAAAAAATAAATTATATGGCAAATACATAACGATATAAGTTTAGATTAAGACTGATAGCAATAACATGTTATTCGAACAACTTACATGATCTGCAACCCAACCAAAAAAATTATCCTAATTATATTTTTCCAATCGTTCGTCATTCCAATCAGGATGCCCCTCACGTACCTCATCAATATGAATTATGTTCTCAACAATAAATTATAACATTAATATTATATCATTTCATACACACACAAACACAAGTATAATAATTAATCAAAAAAAATTTACTCTCTAATTTCTTCAAGACATACGCTATTGAGGAGGATAAACCGATATATTTTGTTGATAAATATAGTGTCTACACTCTTATAATCAGCTTTACCATATAGCCCGTCCTGAATTCTCCGAGGCCGGTTAAGTTTTGTCTCAATGATCTCGTCCAGATATCGGGAACAAAATGTGGTTATTTCATCTAAAAAATAACCTTGCATGATAGAGCCCTTTGGTCGATTTCTATTATGTATATACTTTTTTAGAGTGTAGAAATACCTAAAAAAAATATGTTTAATAAATAAATACGGACATATAGGACAATAATAATTTTACAAAATGCATGAAATGAAAAATTCAACGTACCTTTCGACGGGATACATCCATCGATATTGTACCAGTCCGACAAATTTAGCCTCGGTTGCAAGATGAACCGTCAGGTGTATTATGATATCGAATAACGACGGTGGGAAAATACGCTCAAACTTGTAAATTATCAATGAAATAGAATTTTCTAGATTCTCCAGCATCATAACATCCAAGGTTTTTGCGTACAATTCTCTAAAAAAAACAACAAAAGTCATTGATTATTAGACCAACCGATTCGGGAAGCGAAATCCTAAGCGCTAATGGGAGAAGGAGCTCCATAATAATATGGTGATCATGACTTTTCAGCCCATCGATTTTGTCTTTCACAATTTTTATCTTCTTGCTAAATGATCCTGAGAAACCTGAGGAAACTTTCAAATCATGCAACACCTGCAGAAACCTTTTCTTCTCCGATTGTGACATATGATACAGGGCATTAGGAAGTACAAACTTTCCTGGTTTATCCGCTATCGGTTTAGGATGCAATTCACTTCTAATTTCTAAGTCCTGAAAATCCATCCGAATACGGAGGTTGTCTTTCGATGTTCCATCTTTACAAAGAAATAAGTTGAGTACGTGTTCGGATACTCCTCTCTATGTGCATGACGTCCAGATAACGACGCACTAAATTTGTTGACCAGTACGAAAGTTCGTAGAAAATGCTTAACTTGTTCCAGTACGGTGCTTTGCCCTGTTTTGCCGGATCTATCTCGAAGGTCACATTATTGTAACCATCCCACTAAGCAATCGCGTCCTCTTCAGACAATAAGGCTGGAGTCCCAAGAAGCTCTTGATGACCATTAAAGTGAGCAGCGTCTAACCTGTAGGGATAGTCTAGTGGCAGGAAATGCCGATGACCACAATAACAAACCTTCCTGCTAAAATTCAACCATTTCGATGTTGTATCTTGATGACAATAAAGGCATACTTTGTGAACATGTACGGACCAACCTGATAGCATTCCATTCACAGAAAATTCATTAATTGTCCACATTAAAGCCGCACGCATTTTGAAGGTTGTATCTATGTTTGCATCGTAAGTCTCTACACCATCAATGAATAAAGATTTTAACTCATCGATCAGAGGTCGGAGATAGATGTCGATATTGTTTCCCTGTAAGTTTGGTCCATCAATAAGAAGAGACATCATAAAGTAGGATTGATCCATAGCCAACCAAGGCGATAGCTTATAAACCATCATTACAACGGGCCATGTGCTGTGGTTTCCAGCCATATAGTTGAATGGGCAGAAGTCATCACTAGCCAGTCTGAGCCTGACATTGCGAGAATCGCTACTGAATATTTTGTTGCCTCTTATTGAAATCCTTTCATGCCGGTGAATCTCTTGAATGACTCATTTTTCCATTTTCTCTTGAAGCAGTACGGTGATGCCAAATTATTGCCTCGGTTGTTTTCTTGCACCTGAATAGCCCCTGCAGTCTCTGTATTATGGGAAAATATCGTGCTACCTTGACAGATAGATCGGGCTTCTTATTAGATTCTTTCGGCTTATACCTGGTCTCTCCGCATATTGGACACTCTTTCAAATCTGAATTCTTTTTTCGGTACAACATGCAATTTTTGGGACATGTATGAATCTTCTCACACTTCAGACCTAAATCAGACATCATCTTTTGGGCTTCGTACCAGTTGTCGGGCACGTTATTTTCCAAGGGCATAGAATCTTTCATGAACTTCAGAATTATCGTGAATGACTTGTTGCTCGATCCATTTAAACACTTATTCTGGAAAAGTTGGACGAACTATGATAGGATGGAATACTTTGTATTCTCTTGATCTTCTTGTTAGGTCCACGTTACCCACCCCGGTACTTTCGGGGAGGCGGAATAGGTAAAACGAAAATTTTCCCTAGCTAGGTAACATGGACCGTTTCATGAAGGATCATCGCTAAACAAAAACTAACAAAAACTACAAGTACTAACTACTATGTAGAATGGTTATACCTTGGTCTTGAACTCCTTCTCCTCTTGTTGTGGTTCTCCCTCTTGCTTGCTCCTTGTAGTTGCTTCAACAGATCCTCCTCGTCGTCTCCTCTTTGCCATAGATGGATCCACCCGTGGGCCTCGAACTTGAGCTCCTATCTCAATCTAGAGATCATTAAGGTGCTTGGTTTGCTAAACCTAGTACCTTAGAGTGAGTAGAGAAGATTTGTGGTGGTTTTGTCTCAAAGGTTCATGATTTCCAACTCATGGAACACTTGAACCTTGAGAGAGGAAGAGGAAGAGGGAGAGCTTTTTTTTCTAGGAGAGAGAAAGAGAATGATAGAATGAGCTCTCATAATTCAACCCTTCTCACAAAAGTGAGAATAATGATAATAATAATAATAATTGAGTATATGGTGATGGTTAGTTTCAATGACCATTATCATTTCATGCTATTATTGGTTTTGCAAAACAACAAGCAAGCAAAAGTCATACCCATGAAATGATAGCCATGAAATGATGATGGTCAACAAGTCCAAAATGGTCAACCGGTCAACAAAGTCAACAAGTCAACAAAAGTCAAACTTTCAACTCAACCATGGCACAATAATACTTAATTAATATTATTAATCATATATCATATTCTCATTAGGGTTTAAAGAAAAGTTAACGGTCAACAAGTCAACCAAAGCCAAATGGTCAACAACCCTAATGAGAATTCTCTGCCTCTGCCTCTGTCAACTGTGCATACACACCCGCATCCGTGCTCCAAGGAACACGAATACACTGAGACAAAACCAATCCCAAAACAGTTACTAGGATCCGGCTTAAACCAAAGCCCGCTTGTAACTACTGTCCGGACCCCAAAAGTGCACAAGTGCGCGGATGTGAACGAACCCCGTCGCAAAACCATGCAACCTCTACTCTGTTTTGCCCAAAGGCGAGTAACCCTCTGTGTGGGACTCTAAAGGTTCGACACTATACTGGCAGTGGGTTTAACCACAGGCCGCAAGCGGTACTAGCTGTACGTAACGGTCCCCAGGTAGATGCCGATAAGAAGACTGATGAGGTGAACCCATCGAACTCCTACTGAGCCTGAATGTGACAATCTCCGTACAGTCCGGTCTGTTCGTCTGAGAATATCGCATGACGGGCCTAGGGGGCGGTAAATGTCAGTCCCCTAATAGCGATACAAGTCGTGTCGGAGTGTAGCCCAAAACACCCTGAGAATCTACTGGAAAACCTACCAGCAATTCTCGCTTGCCCTGGCCAGGGATTTTGCGTAATGGCTCTCCTAGACACATCGCGATATCAACCCCCAATATCGGGAGAGACGAATCCTGTCTAACCGTCACTGACTCCAAGTGCTTCGGGACTGCACTCAACTACTACCTGTTTACACGACTCAGTAGAGCCGTGGTAGGGTAGTAATCTAAGAACAGTGGGAACACACTCGAGGCGAAGTGACAGTGTTAAGTCAGCGGACTAAACTGTACTCATGTCACCTGGGAACTGTTAACTGACGATAGGTATAATACCAACCAACAGTTCCCGACGAGTCCTGTCCGGTGTACTTGTAACCTAACGAGCACCTGCATACTATCTCCAGTACGATGTACTGATGGCTGTGGGACAGACCATCTCCCCTGCTGGGAAGAGAAGCGTATGCACCAGTCTACTCTGGAGTATCGATGCCCTGTCTCGATAATCCTACGACTAGGGACCAAAATAAGGATGTGCTTATAGACTACCCAGCCCCCACTAGTGTGTTCGCCATCACAACGCCGGTAGTCAAGCAAAAATCCTAAAGGCTCTACCAATATGTTTTTAGCGATATGTTAAAAGAAACATATACACATATTAAGATAGAAACAAACCAAGTAGCATACTACTATATCGAACAAGACTGTCGTAAAACCATATATATATCGCAAGCCTCCAAAATGTATTATACAAACCAGTACTATACAATAATGGTCTCTAGGGCATACATATCTAACACTTCTAGCATCATTCATGAACTTTTTATACTTATCCGCACGCGGTTCTTGACCGGAAGGAATGTCATCTTCAGCAGGAATACTATTACCGAGGACAGCCTCTACCATATCCTCCATTTTTTCTCCTGAAAAGAAGTTATCGTCTTCTTCTTCTGCCGCGTTACCGTCTTCTCCTTCATCTTCTACCGCATTACCGTCTTCTTCTTGTATTTCTCCGTGATATAGCCAAGTTGTATAAAATTTAGTAAAACCATGTTTAACGATATGAAGCTCTACGATTTTTACCTTCTACCAGAACTTATTCCCACATCTATCGCACGGACAAAAAATCGTCTCTAACACGATCTTATTATGTGTGCATGCAAATTCACTGAAAGCAGCAACTCCTGCGACAAACATAGATTGCATGCGTTGTTGCCAATCTACGTACATCCAGTCCTTAACTCTGATGTACTCATGAGCTATGTTAAACTGTATAACATATAAATTGTAAGTTATGGTGACTATATTGAGAAATCTAATAACGAGATGGTTATTGACAAAGAAGAAAATCCGTAGAGGCAGGTTTGTCATTGAAAAGAATAAATTATAGATTAACAAAGTTAGATTTGAAGATACCCAAATATGAGTTGTATTCTGTGTATATTTGTTTCAATTTTTGATTTTGCTTAGGTGTGAGGTTATTAGTGTGTATGTACTTGTGTATTCGTGTTGTATGTATGTGTTTCGGCTGTCGAGGGTAAGGCTTCTATCCCATTAAGAATGTATAGAGAAGACACCCATTCGCTTGTGCTTTCATCCTTTTCGAGTAAATTTCGGCAGCACCTCCCCGCTGTTCTCCGAGTATACTGTAATAGAATAGATAATCATTTTAATGCTGTGAAACAACATTGAAATGAATATCTAATCTATCTTTGTATATGGAGAACCAGCGGAAAAGTACCGACGAAATAACTTGAAACGAATGAAAACACAAGTGAATGCAGGTGTTTACTTTATACATTCCTAACTTTTCCACACTGGACAAATCTATCGGTTATCATACGATTGAATCTTCTTGTCACATAGACTATACGACGGTTGTTAGCACCGAACGATACCGTCCGATATTTAACAACATTCGTATAGTTCTATATCATGACGAATATCGAATGTATGTTAACTGATAGACGGGGTCTAAGTCGCGCTTTGATTTTCACATATGACTATTGATGAGAATATGAAAGTTTCATATTATCATCGAGTATCATACATATACTTGGTGTAAGATTTAACTTCAATTGTTTTTACGTTTATTTTCAATTACAAGGGTTCGAAGTTTTTAGTTTAGGGTAAAGTTTTTTAAAATTAAAGGTTTTCTTAATCAAATTTAAAATTTTTGAATTTATTGGGATTAGGATAGGATTTGACAAGAGTTCAATATAGAGGAAAATGATAATGAATTAAGGTTTGGCCTTATTTGTATGTGTGTATGTGTCTGCGTGTGCGTGTACACACAGACACACACACACATACATGCATACACATACACACATACACACACAATTTGCTAAAATACCTTTAACTATTGTCGGTTTGCTAAAAATTACACTAAAATACCTTTACCCTAACCCTAACCCTAACGCTAACCCTAACCTAAGCCTAATCATTAACCACAACCACAACCCTAAACCTAACCCTAACTATTAACACCAACCTTAATCATTAACCCTAACCACAGCCCTAACCCTAACCCTAACCCTAACCATTAATCCTAACCCTAATTAACCCTAACCCGGCCCTAATTAACCTTCTAACTATTAACCTTAATCATAAACCTAACCCTAATTAACCCAACCCAGCCTTAAACCGGTCTTAACCCTGACAACAAAATTATAATAATTTTTAATAATTATTAGAAATCAACAACAACACCACCAAAAAATTATTTAAAATTAACAATTAAATCCCTAAAATTGAAGAAATTAACAACAAAATTTTAGGAAAATTAAAATTAAAATTGCTAAAACTAACCGGTAAATCGAACAAGTTAGAAGGGAGGCGGCAGCGACAAAAAGGAGGTTGGCTGTTACAGCGACGCGGAGGAGGAGGAAGAGGAAGAGGGTGGCTGTTGCAGCGACGAGGAGGAGGAGGTGGCTGCTGCGGCGGCGAGGAGGAGGCCGGAGAGGAGGATTGACGATGGGAGGTTGGGGAAGGAGGAGGGCGACGGCGATAATGAGGAAGGTTAGGGCGACGGCGACGAGGAAGAGGAAGACGATGGCGACGAGATGAAAATTTAAGGGGGGATTTAGGCGATGGCGACAAGGATGATGAGGTCTAGGGTGATGACGATGAGGAGGCCGAGCTCGGGAACGAGGAGGAGGCAATAGGGAAAATTTGGGGGGGGGGGGGGAATTTCGGGCTAAGGATTTTGGGCATGAGGTTTTTATTTTTTATTTTTTTAAGTGCTTGACTTTACCTCTATGGTGCCAACTGTAGGGGTTTCTTTTGAGACACCGTAGGGGCAACAAAAGGAAATAAATTTTTTATAGTCTTTGCCTCTACGGCTATCACTGTAGGAGCAAACAAAAATTGTCCCTACGTATTTTCCAATCCGCAGGGGCAACCAACATTTGTAGTAGTGATTTCTTATTTACAAGTTGCCATTTTTAATTTCAACTTCATATCTAGCTATCAATACAAATATGAAGCAAGCATGGGAGTCTTCATAATTATGAAACCCTAACCCAGTGAATGAAGAAACCTGTCCCCCCAACAAATTCAATCCCTAATTGAATAATGCTTTGTAGAAATTGGGACCATCCTGCAATTTTCCCATACCTTGTGCTGTGGCAGTTGGCCCCTCTGATTTTAGATAACATATGATAATCGAAGTTGTTATATGCTTGTCTTCTTCTTATGCGTAACAAAGAAAAAACACCTAACAATTATTATGGGGTTATTTACCTGATGGCTCCTCTAAACTATGCTGACTGCTAACCCTCCACCCCTAATTTCGTATTATTTACTTATTACCCCCTTGAACTACTTTGAAATTATATTTTATTTATTTATTCCCTTAAACTTGGTTTAATCATAATTAGGGTAATCTCGTTCTCCTTCTAGTTTTGATTAGACTTGAAAAGATGGTCTGACGACGACGACGACACGACGAAGTAGGAGGGCTTCGACTGGGACAGAGGACAGAGTAAGAAGGTCGTGAATTGATTAAGGATGAGGATGGAAGAAGAAAGAGCGGAAGGAATGGAAGGAGGATGAAAAATGTGGAGGTTTGATGAAGGTTAGCTTTTTGGTACTGGTTGATTATGAAAAAGTGAGGAGGAGGTCTAGGAGGATAACGGTGGTGGCCGAAGAGCAGAATCACGATCAGGGCCAATGACGAAACCGGTGGAGGAGGGGTTAGGATGGGGTTAGGGTTAGAAAATAAGAAAGTTCATGGATGGAGAAAAGTGGTATTTTAGGGTTTAGTAAATCAAAATTTGTATTTTCCCCCAAAAAAATTGATTAGCTTTTTGTTTAAGGATTTAAAATTAGTGAAAACATATCTAATGGATAGAAACCATCATACGGGGATCCTTTAAAAATAACTTCGCATTTGAAGGGGGAAACAAGTAAATATGAAAATTTGTGGTTTTTTTTAAGAGATTATCAAAGTTAGGGAGCCACTAAGTAAACTAGTATTTTGCAGATGTAACCGTATAAAACAAATTAAGACGCTATACAAATAAGGTTACAATACTGTATATTACTATAATAAAAGATACAACATGCCTATTAAATTCCAATCTGACTTGACAAATTGAATAAACAGATTTTTCAAAAGAAACTTGTGCTTAAAACAATAAAGATGGTGCCAAAGAAAAGTGAAGGAAAAAACAAAAAAAATGAACAAACTACTTTTGCCTTTTCTTTCTCATTCATTTTCTGAAAATTGATAAAATAGAAAATTACAATTCTATGCTTAAATCGGAACAAATGGTTTCCTCCGGAAAAATAAAAAGTTGCAAAAAAACATGAAAGAGCAAACCTCCTCCTCCCCCTTCTTCTGCATCTTTTATTGTTGTTGATGGGTTCAATAGTATTTTTAGTCTAAATTTGGATCCCAATTTTATTATGCAAGTGTTTAGTTGTCATTTACATTTTGAGCCCTTTAGATTCCATATGTAAACCTTGCTTGGACAATAAGAAATAAGAAAAATAGGAAATTTTTTGTCTTTTTCTAAGTATGAGGTGGACACTCTACTTTGCTTACTTTGTTTGTAGGATTTTTATCCTTTTTCTTATTTTTCCCTGCAAAATAGTAAAGTGCCACATCATCACCCATGTGTTTGGGTTATAATAATAAAAATAAACCATTTGTTTAATTTTTGGCACTGGCCCGTAAGCCTTAACCTATGTATACAACACACCCACGCGCACATCACATATAAGCACACAACACACACAAACAAATCCACGCACACATCACATACAAGCACACAACACACACAAGCACCTAGGGGACCTATGAATTTGCCCCGAAAGCGTTAATTTATGACCACTTTCTCTCCTAAAGTTTTTGGGGTTAGAGCCCCGCATTCATAGGTATAAACCATCACTAATCACCATCATCATCATCATCATGTAACTCCTTCTTCCCTTTCTCTTTTCCTCTTTTGCCTTTTCTTTTATTATTTTAACAAACCAAACCAGATTAGAGATGGATTCAAAAATATCAAGTGTGAGAACCAAGAGACCCAACCATGCGGCTCACAATTTATTACCATTTGCAACCTATCAATGCAACCAATGCCAAATCACAACTATTATATATTGAAGGGAGAGAGAGAGAGAGAGAGGGCCGGTACCATGTTTGGTGTGATTAAATAAATGAACATGCCTCTTGTGAACCAACTCTGGTACTCCCATCCCCATGTTTGGTGTGGTTCATGAATGAATGGATGGGCCATGAATCTTTGATCATCGTGACATGGACAAGGTTTAAAATTTAATGTGCTAGTTAACAAATAAGGTGCAACTAAATTATTTTAATTTACATAACAAACTCAAGTTACTCAACCTTGCTAGGATTAAATATCCGGATTTAATTAATCGGAAGCAGTCCTATATTAAGAGGCCGTTTGTTTGGTGGAAAAAGGATACGAAAGCTTGCTTTTAAACTATAGCAAATTTTGGTGCCAAGAACCTATTTTCCTTTGTTTCATTCAAAAAATAAAGGTCTACAATGAAATGGGAAAGTACCGTGCCACCTAATAAAAAATACGGATTTACTTTTCATTGCTTGAGGTCATGAAAACACATGGAAATTTGACAGGGGAAAAACTAATTTTATTATTCTATTAATGATAACCTTATAATAGGAAAATGGTGTATGTTTGGATAAAACAACGATTGCTTTTCAATTAAAATAAATAAAAGAAATAGCTCTCCTTAATTTTCATTGGCAGGCCCTGTTTGGATATGGAGCTAGGAAAACTCTGGTTTATTTTTAAGTGAAGGCACAGAGGAGCAAACTATGGTTTGCAAGCCCCTAACTCCAAAAATATAGTTTACAGAACTTTGGTCATATTAGAGTTGAGATATCACAGTTATCTTAACTTTTGGGCTGAGATAATTGTAGTTATCTCAACTCCAAAATGATTGCCAAACATTTCTAAAACAGGGCCTAATAGTTTTATTTCAAAAGAAAAATAATAGGGAAAGACAATTCCAAAATGAAAAATCAACTTCAACCAAATAAGATAATAACATTTTTAGAAAGTCGATGTAATGTATTTCTTTGAGGCTACACTTTCTCCTAACTTTTTTTTTGCAACCAGACATGCCCTAAATGCTGCACCTCCTTTCGTTATATTCAGAGTGTGAGGCAATTCCTTTTTTATATCATAATTAAACAAATCCTGTCACGCCCCGCTTCCCAGAATGCGCTAAGATCGGCACGTGACAGAGCCAACCATGCTACCTGTGGCTAGAAAACATCCCCCCACAGTCACATTACGGCTGTCTATAAGATATCAAGAACAGTAGAAATAAAATAAACTATCTAGTACATGTCCATATACCAGAATGAACGAGTCAAGAAATAATATGCGGAAGCAATAAATCCAAGTAACAATAACAATCTGGAAAGTACGTCCCAAATACGGGCTCACATCAGGAAATGAAAATGCTGAAAGAAACTAAACTAACTAGAATACTAACAGGGTCCTCACTGCTCGGTCTATCGACTGAAATACTCCTGAACGGCCTGTGATAGGGAGAGAGGATCTGGGCCATGCAAAACCCAGACGTCGGTGCGTCATAATATCAACAATAATACAATCATGAGGTAACAAGACATGCAGGCATGAGTATGAACAGTAATAAGAGTATAACGGTATCACGAATAAGAAATAGTGAAGGGTATAAGCACATGTGATGTGCAGTGAGTAATCTAAACTGTGCTACTGAGTTATTTATTCTAAAGTCTTCGAAATCAATTAATGTAATTCTCATCGTAACCCATCGGTGATTATTCCGTAACGTCCGGAACAACGACAAACAATATGTATTCCGTAATGCCCGGAAAAATGGCAAACAATATGTATTCCGTAACGCCCGGAAAAACGACAAACAATATGATAATCTTTTGAGTTACGTTCGGTTACATTCTTTATTTCCCCATACCCCCAAGTTATGTGTTCAAGTCAGGTATTGCCAATTGATCTCTAATGCCAATACAGGATCAAACCGGTACAGGTTTTGTCTATGCAGACAACAATAACGTCCATTAGGATAACATGTCAGGATTGTCGGCATTAGAAACATGATCGGGTAACATGTCAAGTAGTGATATATCAGGTCATGTCAGGTAATGTACATGTATCAAGTCATGTCAAGTAGTGGTGTATCAGATCATGTCAAGTAGTGCACAGGTATCAAGCGGGTGCTCATAATCAAACTGTAGCAAGTATTGAATCAGGATGAAAGTACGGATGTACAATAAAAGCATGGATGCAAAAATATCGATCAGGGGTTACATCATGACTAAGTAAGATGCACAATATCAAGCATGGGGTACTAATGTATTAATAATATGAGTTAATGTAATATGGGGTGCAACTAGTTATGCAGAATTAATGGTATGGATACACAAATAAACATGGATGCATAAATAACTATCAGGGGTTACAACTATAGCTTCATGACTATGTAGAATGCACATTATCTAGCATGGGGTGTTAATGTAGCAGTAATATGAAATAACGTGTTATGGTATTCAACTAGATATATAATTAATGGTATGGATGCACAAATATCGATTGGGGTTACATTTACAGCTTCAAGACTAAGTGGAATGCACATTATTAAACATGAGATGTTAATATGACAATAATATGTAATAATGTGATCTGTAGATGCAGCTACATGTATATTAAATGATATGGATGCATACGGGTATCCGAAAACGGTAAAAATTTAATATGGATGTATAATGTGATAAAACGGGTAACATTTTACTCATATGGATGCATAATAATATACCTAGCATGTAGCAAGATGAATTAGCAAGCGACTAGATATGTAAATAGTGATATGGATGCACACGGATGTCCGAAGACAGTAAAATAGTAAAATGGTAATGTGGGATGCATAATTAAACAATGAGTAATGTTATTATTCACATGTGTGCAATATATTGTAGTATAGCATGTAGCAAGATAAACTTGCCTGAACGGATCGCACGACGGGTACGTACGGTACGTCCGACGTTGGGTAAACGTCGCAAAACCACACGCGCGCACGGGACGGGTCCAGGCAAGGCAAGAAGATAACCACGCTGACTGGGAACGTCCTCAGGGTTGCCTGGATCAGCGGTGGGCACGGCTCCGGCGGTGATCACCGGATAAGAAACAAGATCAAGAAAAGAAATGTAAAGAAGAAGAAGAAAGAAGAAGAAGAGCAAGAAGAAAGAAAAGGGGACTGGGGTTTAGTGTTTTAGGTTTAGGAGAAGGCGAGGAGGTGAGGGGTGAAGCCGACGGGGGTTTGAGCTCCGGTGAGGGTGCAAGGGAAGGTTGCAGGCGAGGGTTTCTGGGGCTGTCGGGTGCGGTGATGGTGGTGTCGGAAGTGGAGAAGGGTGATGAGGGAGAGGAAGTGGAGACAAGGCGAGGTCGAGGAGGTTGTCGGTGAAGAGAGGTCGAAGCTCCGGCGGAAAAAACCAGATCAAGAAAAGAAAAGATAGAGAAGAAGAAGAAGAAGAAGAGAGAAGAGAGGAAGAAGGAGAGATGCTGCACTGTGGTCTCTGGTATGGCTCTGGGTCAGGGACAGAGGAGGCGAGGGGCGTCGACCGGGGTTTTCCGGTGATGGGCAGTGATGGGTACAAAAGGGTTTGCAGTGAAAGATGGGTTCGAAGGTGGTTAGAGTCGTGGGTTGCGGGGTCGAGAGGTTTGCAGGGTTTGGGAACTCGGGATCAGGGCAGTGGCGATGAGGAAGAGGTGAAGGGAAGGTGAGAGGGAAGGCGAGGTCGAGAAGATGGAGGCGGCTAGTGTTAGGCGAGGGTTCTCGTCGCGGGGGGTTTTAAAAGGAAGAAGAAGGAAGAATTGAAGGAGGGAGATGAGAGTAGTGGGTGCGGGAGGTGAAGAGAATCGAGAATGAATAGGATTCGTGAGAGGAAAGAGAGAGGGATCGAGAGGAGAGAGAAAGGAAGAGAGAGAGAGAGAGAGAGTGCTGTGTGTGAGAGAGAGATAGAGAGGCAGAGAGAAGAGAGAGAAAAAGAATGTCAGTGAGAGAGAGATTGTTAATTAGTTAGAATTTAATTTTATTTTTAAAATCTTTTCGTTATATAAATTTTTAAACTGTTATTAAAATTTTAAATATTGTATTAATAAAATTTTATATTCTAGTAAATACAAACATAGTTCAAAACACGCCCGGGTCGGGTATAAATATTCAGTTTTAAAATACGAAAAATATATGTGTCGACCAAAACTAAAATTGGATATTCGGATAACGGAAATGCATACCTCAAGAACGGATGTACGTACGTGCGCGTAGCCATCCAAACCAGTCCGTTTCACTGAACGGGACGAGAACAAGATATGCGGATGCTATCGCAGGGTCAGGGGTATCATGCAGGCCATGCAATGTATTTTTAAAATATTTTATGTGACTTTTAAATGTTATATTAAAATATGCAAATACCAGATATAATACCAGTATGCAGTATGTATAATATGAAAGTGTACGGATCTACGTAACAAGCCAGGATAAATCACAAACATGAATCAAGACTGGATTCAAGCATGTGGGTCGGGTCGGATGCAAATACAGATGTCAAATACACTATTCGCACCCAAAACACAATAAATCAAGAAAATACCATAAATAAAGAAATACCTGAACTAGAACTGGTATAAATGAACTAGTATGTTACAGAAAAAAAAAAGAGTTAAACCCTTGATTTAATTCAAAAAAGAAAGAAAGTTTAGAACCTTAAGTAAGGAGAAGGAGGCACAAAACCCTAATTTTTAAGGGGAATGAATTATTGTCTTTTATTTCATTATCATGTTGTCTTATATAGGCTTACAAATTTACACATAGCCTCTTGGGCTTTACAAAATGGAATTTTGCCCATCCCATATCTCATGAGCTTATTTCTTTTGCACATGAGCCATGGGCTTTACAAAAATTTGGCATTATACCCATTTTCCTTACATTTATTCATAAAAATTACATCAAAATTATTTATTACATAATTTTCTTCTTGGCTTGGGGGAGGCCGGTTGGGGGGGCTCGATTTCGGCATGGGCCCATTTGACCTAGGCTTGGGTCCGTTTACTTGGTGTTGACTTTGACTTTGACTTGGTCAACCGGGGTATAATTTTTGACCCCAAAAAAGTGCCCCCCATCAATAAATGCACACCGCGTATATGAGTTGTGTGCATGAAATTGATGGATCTTGTTCCGCAGAAGTTTGACTTTGAGGTGGAGCATCATTCCGGGGGCGGGGCATCCTTCCGGGAGCATGATTCCGAGGGTTAGAGCATCATTCCGATTTGCGGAATATAATTCCAAAGTCGGAGCATCATTCCAAAGAGCGGAGCATAATTTCGGGGGTCAAAGTATCATTCCGAGGTGTGGAGCATAATCCCGACAGGGAAGGAAGATATTCCGAGACGAAGCATGATTTCGACACGGGGCACATTCTGAGACGAAACATGATTCCAATGCAGAGGTTGATATTCTGAACGAAATATAGTTCCGATGCAGAGGTTGATTCCCAAGAGAACATAGTTCCAATGCAGAGCTTGATTCCAAGGCGAAGCATAATCCCGACAGGGAAGGCAGATATTTCAAGGCGAAGCATGATTTCGACACGGGACACATTCTGAGACGAAAAATGATTCCGACGCAGAGGTTGTTGGTTGACTTGATTCCGAGACGGAGTATAATTCCGACAAGGAGGTCGTTGGTCGACTTGATTCTGAGGCGGAGCTTGATTTTGATTGGGAGGTCGTTGGTTGACTTGATTCCGAGACGAAACATGATTCCGACAGGGAAGGCAGATACTCCAAGGCAAAGCATGATTTTGACACGAGGTACATTCTGAGACGAAACATGATTTTGAAACGTAGTACATTCTGAGACGAAACATGATTCAGACGCAGAGATTGTTGGTTGACTTGATTCCGAAACGGAGCATAATTCCGACAGGGAGGTCGTTGGTGACTTGATACCGAGACGGAGCATAATTTCGATAGGGAAGGCGGATACTCCGAGGCAAAGAATGATTTCGACACGGGGTACATTCTAAGATGAAACATGGTTCCGGCGCAGAGCTTGTTGGTTCACTTGATTCCGAGACGGAACATAATTCCGACGGGAAGGTCGTTGGTTGACTTGATTCCGAGGCGGTGCATAATTCCGACAGGGAAGGAGGATACTCCGAGGCGAAGCATGATTTCGACATGGGGTACATTCTGAGATGAAACATGATTCCGACGCAGAGGTTGTTGATTTGATTTGATTTGGGGATTTCTTATCCGTCCAGCGGGGCTTTTGAGCCTGCGGCCTGGAATTTGGGTTTTTGTTTGGCGTCAGCATCACTATACTGGAATATAGTACCAGGAATGAATCATCATTTGCCGTGGAGAACATGGGATTTGTGTTGGCATCAGCATCGCTACACTGGAATATGGTACCAGGAGCGAATCATCATTTGCAATGAGAGGATTTCCTTCGTTCCCAGTTTAACGACTTAGGGGTCATCTGTTCCCAGTTTAACGACGGTCTATGTTCCCAGTTTAATGACTTAGGGTCTTCTGGATCCAAAGTTTGGAATTTTGGAGTTGGGGTTGGCATCAGCGTTGCTAACAGTGGAGCATAAGTGGCAGGAGCAATTCATCATTTGCCTTTACCTGTTGGGGAACGATGACTTAGGAGACAGGTTTAGGTCCCTATCACCTAAGGCTTTTCAATTTTATGAGCATAAGGGTCCCATAAAAGCATTTTCTACCTCCGAGTAGAAAGAATCTCGTAGGAGTATTTTATCCTTAAGAGTCATGGGGACCCCCAAGCGTGTTTTTCCCTTGTGAGTCGTAAGGATCCCACAAAAGTGTTTTCTTACGAGTCGAGAGGATCTCGTAAGTTTTTTTCTCCTCATGTATCATGAGGACACATGAGTGGGTCTTCCCAAATGGAGCATAATTCTGATGGTGTAGACCGGCTGCGAGGCTTGCGATTGCTATGGGGTATGGGTATGATGAGGATTATTTGAGCCCGTGGATTGTATACGGTATTCAATTTGGGGACTGGCCGTATGGCTGAGAGAATTTAGGGGATTTAGAATTTGGTTGGCGTCTGCATTGCTGCACTGGAATATGGTACCATGAGCGACTCATCATTCACCGTTTGGGAATTTGGGGATTTGGATTTTGGTTAGCGTCTGCATCGCTGCATTGGAATATGGTACTAGGAGCGACTCATCATTTGCCGTTGGGATATTCAGGGATTTGAAATTTTGCCAGCGTCTGCATCGCTAACACTGAAGTATGGTTTCAGGAGCAACTCATCATTCACTTTTGGAAGGGTTTTTTTACCGCGATTGCTCTATTATTTCAGCTTTTCTTATCATGGAAGTCGCGATTACCCTATCATTTCGACTATTCAATCACGGTTGCCCCATCATTTCGGGTTTTCTTTTATTTACACAACAAATTTTTTTTACACTCCCAGTTTAACGATTTTGGGGTCGATTGTTCCCAGTTTAACGGTGTGGAGGTCATCTGTTCCCAGTTTAACGACGTGGAGGTCATCTGTTCCCAGTTTAACGACATGGTGGTTAATTGTTGGAGCTTGGGTTCAATTCTGCAGGAACCACGGGCTCCTTTGGCTTAATTGCATAAACGGGCTCTTCATCATCCAGACCGAGCCGGTGTTGGATGGCAAAACCACGTCATCACCATGGCTATAAGGCGTAGGAGGACTTGTTCCTCTGGGCTCCATCATGTAGACGGTATGGGTTATGTACTCGTCTATTGCTTCTTTATTGGCAATGTTCTCATTTGGCTCTTAGCTTGTTGTCTTGGCCCGCTCTTTTCCAAGAAGGGCGAATGATTGAGAGCGGCAGATTCCTAAAGGGCTTCAGTCTCCGCTTGTATGAAATTGGCGGTCACGGCTTGTTTGTTCGCTAACACGTCTTTAGACAGTTCTATCTCTCCCAACTTGTATTGCTTTTCGACCCAATCTTTGAAGACGAAGCAGTCCTTAATGGCATGACCTATCACTATATGATAGGGGCAATATTTAAGATCATCGGTCATATTTTCTTCTTGTGGTCTTTTTGATTCTGGCAAATGTAGACCGTTCCTTAGGGCGTCCTTAAATATCTTGTGGATTTTGTCTCTTCTGAAAGAATATACCTTATCCAGCTTCTCTTTCAGTGGAGACTCTCCTCCTTCACCCAACACTGGCTTCCAAGGCTGGTTGGCATTAGTCCTACTCATCCCTCACTTATTTCGATTATCCGAAGTGTTAAAAGATTTAGCATTTTCGGAATTTACGCCTTTGCGATTATCGTCCTTTCGGTTTCTCCAGGATCTATTGCTACTTTGAGAATCCGAGAAAGATTCCTGTTTTAAGCGCTCCAACATTTGAACTTTCTAAGTCAGTTCTTGGAACGTCTTGAGACACGCGGTGCATAGAAAAGGTACCGAGATTTCCGATGAGGATATTGACGGATTGGCCTTGTTCATACAGTGGCTCACTTTTGACGGAGAGACTGCGCCATCGGGTAAATCCGTGCTGTTTTCGTTGTTTTTTAGCTTGGTCCTTACGAGGTCGGCAATGGTGATCTTATCGCTGACACTGTAATACACAGTTCCTTTTTAAATATTTTCTGTATTTTTAAAATAAAAATTACTAATTTTTATTAACTTAAATATTTCTAATTATTAAAACCCAAACCCAATCCCTATCCCTACCTGACCCGGCCCAGCCCATTCCCCCCCAGCTCCATTCTCTTCCTCCTTTTCTCTTTCTTTTTTTTCTTTCTCTTTCTTTCTTCCTTTCCGCCACGACTCGCACAAACCCACGACCCCCCTTCTCCTTCGCCAACCGCCCGCGACACCCGCTCCCCTCGACGTCGCCTACTCCCCCGAGATCCCCTCAACGTCCTCTGCGATCCCCCTCGCCTTCCCTTCATCCCTCTCAACAACTGACCCCCCTCTCTCTTTACCTCTCTCTATCTCATTCTCTACCTCTCTATCTCTTCACTCTCGAAGACCCCAAGCTCCACCTCCTCTCGTCGCCGACCCAGCGCCACCGATGATCTCGCCTTCACCACCGCACCCCCATTACCTTCATCTTCTCCTTCACCAAACCCGAGCCCTCAACCCTCCATGAGTACCCACCGCCACCATTACCTTCGCTCTCCTCGACCCCTCTTTCTCCCACCGGCGAGCTCCTCAACCTCGTGACCACCTTCACTGCCACCACGACAAGCTCCTCCATCAACCTCATCGCCATTGACACCTCCCTCTTCCTCTATCACCCGAGAGCCCAACCCTGGCCATCACCCTGCCGCTACAACTACCGGCCACCTCCTTTTTCTTCATCAAAACCCACCGACACCATCGCCGACCCCATTTTCTGCTCATTTGCAGCACTTCCCTAGCCCTTGCACTACTGTCGCCTAACACTACACCCACCACCGACCAAGCCCCCGGCACCCGCCACTTTATCGAGACCCATCAAAACCCACAACTCCAACCCCCATCGCCTTCACCGCTTCCAACCCGAGCTCCTCCCGTTGCCACCTCCGCACCACCGGCGGACCCCTCTGCACTCAACGTCGCCGGCCACTTTCATTCCCACTAGAGCTCCTCGCCGTCACCACCACTGCCACTGTGCCTAGCCGAGCTCCAAGCTGAGCCTTGGTGATGTCATGTCGTGCCTAGCTCGTGCGTTAAGGCCGTGCCATTCATCGCCGCGAACGTCGCTAGGCAAGTTAAACACTTGCTTTACATGCTATCTATACAATACACACACACACACACACAACCCTTAATAACAATGAAACTTAATTATATTTCATAGAGTCTGATGAATGTGGCAACCCGTATTCGTCCATTTCACGATGAGCTGAACAAATAATGAGTCTAATATCCCGTGGTTGATATATAAACTTCACATGGATCGAATCCCATTCATGTTCGTGAGATAAACCAAATCCGCTATAGTTTCGAAATGATGTGCTAAGTGCTCGATGCAAACCGTATACGAAAACATAATCAAAATGGCGAAGCCCATGATATTTAGACCCTAATACTGTTAAAAAACACTCTGTAGAAAATTGACTGCAAACCGACATCGTTTCGCACCTAAAGTGACGCCCATACCGAAACTCGCATTTTACCAAACACTTGACATCATTAAATTCATAATTAATTTCAGAAAAAACTACTCGTAGCGTACCTGGGTTCGTTGTGAAGTGTACTGCATAATCTTTAACCTGACGTGTAGGTTTATTGTTAGATATATCCTCTGAACATCGAAAACAAAGAACTTACCTGACCTTGGATTGCAGTCTAAAGCAGGAACTTACCCCTTGACATGCTTTTATATACCTAAAAACTTAACGTTTAATTGCGATAGTGTGCGGAGCCATTTACCTCCGCGTATACAATTGTTTTATATTTCCAATGGTACTGGTTTCATTAAATTCCAGTATCATTCGGTATTTAAATCATATTTTAAACGGATGATATGTACGGCAGATTTCTGTCATTTCAGTTTGCACCCTTCATCAGTAATCTGATCATAACTTCTAAACCAAGATGACTTTTGTTGATCCATCTCATGCTCTGTAAATTTAAGTCATAGACCTACAATTAGTTGAACAGTAGCGTCGCCTAATTATGATCTATTAAAACGTGTTACGAAACGGACTTCCAGTTCAGAAATTGAATTTCAAGCAGTAAACACTCAAACTGGAAGGACCGTAACTCGCAAACCTGAAACCCGATTGACTCGAAACCAATTTTTATATAGAGATAATTTAATTCAATATTTAAGCATTTTATATTGTTTTGCCAAATTATATACGTGTGATTTTATATGATTTTTTCTAATCCAACCGACACCGGTTGCTCATACGTATTTAGTAGTGGATTTACAATATCACCATCATGTTGCATGACTGTTATACCCTTTATAAATAATGTTCATTTGTATTGATACCCTAGTGACTTTCTTAGATTACCAAGTGATAAATGTTAGTGATTGGATTGTGGCAAGTATGTTAGTGTAAAAACGTGATTGAATAGTGGAAGTGACACGTACTTGTACACAATCAGCGAAACCATTTAGTTATTGCATTATCGACATTTATGGGACATATATAAGTGTAACTATAACCGGTATGGGACGGATATGGAAGCACTTATATTAGTGTCATTGGTAAGATATCGAGGACTGTCCACTTATCTTGGATACCAGTCGGGACATGCTTGATGGAGACCATGTCTCGCGTAGAGTTGTCATGGAGTGACTAGTATTTAGATTCATGATCGGTATTTGATGTATATCATGGGGTGTGGGGTAGTTTGAGTGTGGGTTCGATCAACGGAATCTCAGGAATCCCACTGCCGGTATATTTCGTGACTTCATGATTTTGATACTGACTCTTGCTGATCGTGATTCGGGCCCGTGTTTCTTTGCCCCTAGGGCTTACCTTTGGGTTGGGAATACTCCTGCGGTGGTTGACTCTCACACTTGGACTGACGATAGGTTTAGTTACATGGACATTGCATTGATTACTGATTCGATACTCATGCGTTAACATTACATGTACTAGTTATTTCATGCTCATGTCATTACTCTATACTTACTGCTTTATATTTATCATCGTTGCACATTATATATGTAAATATTGATGTTGTGTCTCTCTAACGACCTGAGTATGCATGCTCAGAGTGGAAAGATTGGACCCGTCTGATTTCGAGGAGATCGTAGATATCTAGACCAGTAAGCCGGCCCTATCGTTCATTTCATTTTCACTAGTTAGTTGTTGAATTTGCTGCACTCAGTTTCTTTTCACCTGATAGTTTTAGTGACTGTATTATCTCATCATCTGTGTTATGTTACTGCTACCATGTACCGCTAGAAGCCGAACCCTTTTGAGTTTCCGGTTCCGGCAAGAGAGTGTGACTACCGCAGGATTATTCCCTGACCGTAGGAGCATGGCTGGCCTTGTCACCTCTCGTGTTCCGTATTTTGGGAAGCAGGGCGTGACATGATTTTGTTGGTATCAGAGCCAGGTTTAGATTAAAATTACAGTTTCCGACTAGAGCTTGACAATTTAAGTCGTCCATACGGTCTAGATTGTAAACTTGTTATCCTTGAATATGATCCTTATAGTTTGTCTAACTACATTTTTGACTCCATCCGCTCGAGTTTTGGGTGACTTAGTAGAGTTATGTGATTGTAACTATGAACTGCAGTATAGTTACAATGCAGCACTCTGCTTGAGTGACTTGGAGTTCTACATTTGATTTCCGCTCGATTGAGTTTCATCTCACCACATATTCTTGCTTCGTTTGTCAATTCTATATCTTATTCTGATTCTTATACCCTGTACCTTATGCCATCCGAAAATTTGTTGTTTCAGGACCATGACTTCCAACAACTCTCCTTCCTCTTCCACTACCCAGAGTCAGACCGTAAGATTTTGGGTGTACTGCAAAGTTTGATGGAAGCTCATGAGCGAACCAACGATCTCTTGGCTGAAGGGCTAAGAAGGCAAATGGTTCAAGCACTGGCGGGAGTCCCCGATCGTAGGGGAATCCCTGTTAAGCAAAAAGGAGATGTGCAGATGAAGAGCCCATTTGTTCCTCAGCAACAGAAGCAACGGAAAACCCAAATTTGTAGTTATTGCAAGAAGCCGGGACACCTTCAGAGGGACTGTCGCCGGGCCAAGGGGCGGTGCTTGATTTGTGGATCCGGCAAGCATCTTTTCAATGATTGCTCTCGAAGGAAAGAACCGCAAGGAGGAGATTAGTCAACACCCTCCACATCTACTTGAGTAACTTGGTTGTTTTCGTAGTTCAAATTTCGAGGATGGTACGGACGCACCACAGGATTCAGACTCGCTTAACGAGATTGCAGAGATCTAGATATCAACGCGGAGTTATCACCCTTCCTGCTCTCAATAAAGACATTGTCATTTTATTTAGTAATCGTTTCTTTTCGTCTGAAGCTTGTATTTTGTTGAACCCCTTGGTTTAAATGGAAAAAAATGTGGGTTGTGATTTGTATATCGTTTCCTTACCATTCACTTTCATATATTATTTGCTGCATCATCACTTAAGTTTATGATTTTAGATTTTATCCACCTTATATTTTCCATGTGCTCCACATCTCTAGTTATTATTTTTTTTGTATGTTCCACTATCTAATCATGACCCTCTCTTTTCAGGCCATGGCCAACCCTGTGGCATCGCCGCCTCTCGATGAGGACACTCGGTCCTGCATTTCTTTTGACTGCATACTAGTGAGTTCAGATGACGAGGTCGATGGCCTATGGGTTATTTTCGATGGTAGCGATTCCGAGGTCAAGGGAGTCGCAGTCGCAGCTCCAGAGATCAATATGATCGGTGACTCTGATGATGAAGAAGATGACACCGAAGAAGACCCAATAGAATATGATTGTTTACCCCAATCAGAGCAAAACTCTGTTCAAATTCCAAGGCGGGAGATGAAGCAACGCTTCATCTTCCCCCAATCAGAAACAAAGTTTTGCTTTGAAAATTTAAACCTTAATAAATGAAGCAACGTTTCAGATCATTTGCGCTGCGCGCGACGTGCCACGTGTCTGGCGCAGATACATTAGCGCAGCGTCCAAGAAGGCGCGCCTAATTAGAGAAAAGCTCTGTTAAAGGAAGCGCCGCGCTGCGCTGTGCGACATGTGGCAGCGCAGTTGCGCTGCGCTGTGCGCTGCGCAACACGTGTCAGCGCAGATGCGCTAGCGCAGAAGAAGGGGCTAAGTGCCAAAGGCAATTTATCCATGCAAAATTACATGCACTTGATAATAACAAATTAAAATCATACGATGCACAAGCACAACAGAGAGCTAAAATAAAAAGAACACTTAACAGATAATAAAATACTTAATTAAAACATTTATTTGTTATTACATTTAAAAAAGCTCACCGAATACGGGATCAGAGAGACAAGGGTTCACAAAAAGAAAAAGAAGATTATTCAGCTCACTCTCCGTCTTCTCCATCACGTCGAAGCGGCGATCTTCCCGAGGGGTAGCCATCCAACGGTCGCGCCGCACTCCTGAGAAAAAGTGGTGATGACAACCCGACGAGCCCGCATCTGGCTCAGCAAGTGGAAGGAGAAGTCCCTTAGGGCTTTGGTGATCAAGTGCGCTTCGAGAAAGCACTCAATCTTATCCTCGGCGGCATCCAGCATCGCCGAGGACACCTCTGCTGGAGGAGGAGGAATGTCGGCGAGCACCGAGGCAAGGATCATCTGAAGCCAAATGGAATTCGGAGGGAGAGGAGACCCCACACGAGTCAAAAGCTCGTGTATTGCGGCATCGCATTACTCGTCCGAAAAAGAGGAGTCCACCAAGCGCGCAGCAAAACGGGGAACGATGTCCCAAATCGGTACCTCCCATGGTTGTCGGCGGGCATGAGGGCGGTTGCAAGCCATGATCGAAGAAGTTCTCTGAAAATGAGAGAAGAAAAGGCCCAGCATCGAGTTATATATATAGACCCAAGCACAGAAGATTCTGTGCACAATGAAATCATTTCCAAGGCCCGGGAAATCAGAATTTTGGAAATACAAGTTTGACTTGAAAAAAGGAGATGAAAAGATATCTTAGGTGAAGCGACGCTTCCGATTTGGCCAAAATCTAAGTTTTAATAAATGAAGCAACGCTTCAGATCCTCTGCGCTGAGCGCAGGGCGCCACGTGTCTGGCGCAGACGCATCAGCGCAGCGCCCAAGGCAGTGCGCCCAATCAGAGCAAAACTCTATTTTTTAAGCAAAATTAAAGGAAGCAACGTTTCAGTTGCGCAAGCACTGCGCTGCGCGACACGTGTCAGTGCAGATGCGCTAGCGCAGTCGCGCTGCGCTGGGCGCTGCGCGCCACGTGGCAGCGCAGTCGCACTACACAGTGCGCTGCGCGACATGTGTCACGCGCTTGGGCATTTGCGCCAAACAGAATTAAGATTTTAAAGAAATCTTTCTGTTCTTCTTAAAACAAGAAGATTTTCTTCTGTAAAACAGAAGCGCTTGGATCAAAGATCCAACGGTGGGGAAAATTCCCCAAATCACTCAGAGAAAAATCTCTTTAACAAATTTAACTAATTTATGGGCACTATAAAAAGGACCCCAGACCTCAATTCAAAGGAATGAACATTTTTCTAAAAAAAGAATAAAGAAGAAGAAGAGAACTCTGAAGAAATTTCAAGAAGAAAGGTAAAAAAGACCTTTTAGATAGAAGAATTTCTTCTGATAAATCATTGATCTAAGAACAAGATCAATGATCTTTAATAAAAAAACAAAATAAAAAAAGTGCTTTGCACTTATGAACCATTGGTTCCTTGAAAACAAGAAAAACTTGTTTTCTTTGATTTAAAATCGATCAAAAGATAAAATAGTGCTCTGCACTTTCAAGAACTGCGCTGTTGCGCTCCTGTGTTGGCGCAAGCCACTAGGGGGCGCCACGTGTCAGTAACGCAGCAGTGCAGCGCACTGACACAGCACACTGCGCTGTTGCGCTTGCGCTCACCAGAGCGTGACACGTGTCACCACCATATGAGTTTACGCTCATTACTTGGCGCAAAACGCCTGACAAGCCACGTGGGGCACTGTCAGAGTATTTAATGCTCTGCATTATTAAAGAAAAGGGACAGAGCCCAATTAAAAGGCCTAACAGGACTAATAAAAAATGCTATGCATTTTAAAAAAGGGGCAGAGCCCAAACAAAATAGATGCTCTGCATCATTTATAAAAGGGCAGAGCCCAACCAAAACAAGAATAATGCAGTGCATTACTAAAAAGGGGCAAAGCCCTAGCACAGGCCAAAGACAAAAGATGTTGAAACTGGACTTAGCCCAATTTTGGCCGTAAGTCCTCAAATTAAATTGACTGAGCAAAATTGCTCTCTTAAATCAATTTACCTCCGATTCGAGGGTACATCTCCGAACTCCTCTGACACCCATCGTTGTAATCCTTCAACGACGTTAGATAGGTGACGGGTCCCAACGACCACACATCAATATGGACTGCGGAGTCCTCAAACTCGTGGACCGGAACGTCCTTAAACTAATCTTGGACCGAAACGTCCTTAAACTAATGTTGGACCGGAACGTCCTTAAACTAATATTGGACCGGAACGTCCTTAAACTAATAGCGGACCACCACGTTCCTAAACTGGAATATAGACCACCACGTCCCTAAACTGGAATGCGGACCACCACGTCCCTAAACTGGAATGCGGACCACCATGTCCCTAAACTGGAGCATGGACCGCAACGTCCCTAAACTACCTATGGACCACTACGTCCCTAAACTGGAACAATAGAGCCTCCAAATGCTCTTTTGCCGGATCTAAACGATCCCGTTTAAGTTGATCTTAGCCCCTAAACACGGCTAACGTATCCTTAAACATTCAAACGGACTATAAAACTCCAAATCAACCTTGGTTCAAGGGTACATCTCTGAACTCCTCTAACATCTGCCGTTATAATCTTTCAACGACGTTAGAGAGGTGACGAGTCCCGATGGCCAGATATTAAATGGATTATCACGTTAAGTTGATCTTAGTCCCAAACAGGACTAACGTATCCTTAACGAACGTTTAAGTTGATCTTAGCCGCAATACGGCTAACGTATCCTTAAACTAAAAACACCAAACCCAAATCTAAGTAAATACGGATTTGGACTAATTCACGTCCTACGGGCGACGGCATTACTTATTCTCCGTATACAATCCACGGGCAACCACAAACAAAACAAACACACACGACACGAAGTGAAATTCTGGAGAAGGAGAAAGTTGCTACCGCGATGCGGTAGCGTAATTAACTGCAGGAGCTTGCGCCTGCAGGGAAGAGCGTCCCCACAATCAAAAACCCCTCAAGCGAGGGGGAATTTGACGAAGTCTGCTACATCGGTCGCTTCCGTCTAAACCTCCGATACACGGTGCCATAAATCAACTTGGCATCTTCGGAGAGATGGACGGATAAAACCAAATAGCATCTGCCCCGAACCTCAGCGTCAGGACATCGCGGTCCTGTGCGCCGCCGTTCGGAGGGGAACAGATTCTGGCACGCCCGATGGGACCTTTTCCTCTTTCCACTCCACACTTCGTGTGTCGTCTTCGCGAACCAGTCGCGGTTTGTTAATGGTTTCCTTCGGATTTCAAGTTACTAAGATTTGGTCTTTTGCCTGGCGCAGAACTCAAGATTCAATGGCCTCTAATTGCACCAACTGCTCGAAGTGCCACTGCAACGGACGCTCCACCTCACTGGGAGGTGTAGCATATGGGCCCCAAGCGGCTTCCTTCCTCACTCTGCCAGTAGACCAGGTGACCCAGGCCACCACTGGCCTGTTCTTCGGGACCATGATCCTACCCACAAGCTTCCCTATGCCAATACCTGCACCGGAAGTGAACAAGAAGCGGTCTTCGACCGGCTCACTGCTACGACGACCCCTGTCAACGGGTTGCCCACTGCCAAACCAACAGCTTCGGTTTTCGCCAGGCTGGATCAGAACTTTAAATTGGCTGTCCCAAGGAAGGCAATGACTACTGCTCCAGAAGTCGTCAAGGCGGCTTCCCCTGTCAAAAAGTCAGTCTTTTCAAGACTGACGATTCCTGCTTCTGCCCCTGCTCAAGGATCCGTCTTCGATAGATTGAATATCACCCCTCAAAAGACAACCTCAGTCTTTAAAAGGTTAACACCAGCGATGCCTCATTCAAACAGGGGGCAAAAAGAAGATGTTTCAATCTCCGAGCCAGTCCTAATGGCTCGTCGTGCTCGACGTCGCCACTGGCAACGAGTAAGGAAGGCAGGGGGCAACTCCCCCTCAGGGCTAACTCCACCGGCTCCAGTGGTGGAATTCAACGCTGCTATTCCAACTGGGAACAGATTTGAACTGCTGAGGAGGGCACGGAAGAATTCTCCAACCGCTACACTGAAAAGATCTCCCCCGCCTGCGAAGAGAGTCCCAGAAACAAAGCAAGAACATCCCCCTCAACAGCTGTCCTCAAGAATTTATAAAGTTTGGAGGAGGGTTCAAGACTCCGTGATCGACACGGATCACTCCCATCAACGAAAGAAGATGAAGGTGCAAAAAGAAAAGGACTGTCCTATTAAACAGCAGAGGACAACAATCACCAAGATGCCCACTGCAACGGCCCCTTCAACTTCAACGGCCCATAAAAGAAGAAGGCCGGAGAAAACCCCCGCGCCCACGGCAAATGCCGAAGGTGGTGATCCTAAACGCCCTAAGTCCGGGGGCATGATAGTTCATACGATTTACATGGCATCGGGAAAAGAAGATAGCCGCATATCAACAGGTCATAGACCGCACACGAGGTCAGTGACCAAGGCTCAGGAGCAGTAGCAGAAGCTCCAAGAAATGATGAACGCTATGGCCGCACTTACAGGGCCAAAAGAAACCCCTGAAACGTCCTCGGACGAGCGTCAAGAACAAGAAACGGACGCTGAATTCCTTCGTCGCGTACTGCAGAAGAAGGATAAAGAAGCTGCGGAGCAGGCAGCCAACATAAAGAAAATGGCCCTCCTGTTCCAGGATATGGTGGGTATGATGATTCAACAAGATCCACCTGCTGAAGATCCCCCGATCATCCTTGAAGACGATAGGGGAGAGACGTCGAATCCTCCGCCAGCTCTGTCAGCAGCTAAGGAAGATACAATCTCCAAAGCTGATTTGGATGAGTACATCGCCCAGCAAATACGGGTTCATCATGCGACCGAAGCGGCCGGTTAGGTCGTAAAAACGGGGCGGCCATATCCAAGTTGGTACGATCAAATCAAGTACCCACCCGGTTACACAATTCCTAAGTTCCATGTCTACAAGGGGACAGGCAATCCGCACCAGCATGTTGCCCAGTTCAGGGCACTCTGCGGCAACACCGGCGGTGATGACAAACTGTTGCTTCGCCAGTTTGTTGGAAGCTTATCAGATACGGCGTTTGAATGGTACTCTGAGCTCCCGAACGACTCTATTAAAACCTTCGCGGAGATGGAGCTGTTGTTTACTCAGCGTTTTGCAAGCGCCAGTGAACGTACCCCGATGACGGCACTGATTAACGCCAGGGTAAAACCCGGTGAGACATGGGTTCAGTACGCTATACGATGGCGGAACTTATGGTCGAAGTGTGAGCAGCGCATTGAAGAAGCTCCCGCGGTGGGTATGTTTGTGGAAACCCTTGATCCACAAGCAACCATCTCACAATTTATGATGTTTTTCAAGCCAACTACCTTCCAGGCCTTGATTGACAAACTAGCGCAAATGGATCAAATGGGCCATAAACCCCCTCTTCCAAGGCCGGACTCCCGAAATGACAAAGGGAAGGGAAAAGCGATCGTCGTCGCTAATGCTCAACAACAACCGAGCGTCTCAAAGCCGGTTGCTCGTCAAAATAATATGCGCCCTTACGTGCCCCTTGAGGATAGGATGGGACGTCCTTATTCCTTTCCCCGCGATAAAACGAGGAGGTTATTCGAGCTGGCGTTGCGCAACAGACTCATAAATCTGCCGGATCCAAAACGTCCGTTGCAACCAAGTGACGTCAACGAGCCCAACTACTATCCTTATCATCGAGTACTAGGCCATCCGATCGAAGATTGCTACGTTTTCAAGAATTGGCTTGAAAACCAGTACCGACAGGGCAAGTTCGCGTTATCTGACAAATGGAAGGTGAATCCTCCGCAGCCCCACACCTCTAAGGGGACGAATACGTCGGGGGCAACATGCTCCGTCATTGAAGAAGTTCCTTGGGAGGTTGTATTATCAGCCAAGACAAAGAGGATGCTAAACGATCTTCAGACATGTCCAGCGATCAAGTGGAAGAACCCGTTGGAACCGCAAGTCATTGAAGGGATGTTGAAGCCACGTCCAACTCCAAAGACCGATGGTGGCGGTTCAAGCACTTGCAGCCAGCCGTCAAAATCTTCGAAAAAGAAGAAGAAGAAATCTAAGAAGCCCGTGAAGCCTGGCGGCAAACGCACGGACTTACAAAAGCAAATTGACGCGTTGGAAGAATACAACCAAAAGGCGCGGACTCCCATTACGCTCCAAGAGTTCCTCAATCACGTTTTTCAAGAAAAAGATGAGGGAGAAAGTTCATCAGATGAATCCGAGGAATATGTGGCGAGTTGTCATATGATTTCCCATTCGATCACGAACGATGAGGAGACTCCTTGCACAGAAAAGCTGGGGGCAGATCCTGAACCAAAAGTCCTGGGGCCACCAGATGAAGTAATCGACGCATTCCTTAAAGAAGCTCGGTTGAAAAGTAAAACTGATCGGGAGCGCGAGGCGGCTATATTTGAAAGGGCCAAGCGCCAGCGACTTGATGAAGGAGCTGAGACGATCCCGGTGGAGCTAAACACTTCCGCTACCGACAAAAGCCAATTCAAGATGAGAAAGAAGTTTGCTAAGGCCATATCAATGGGCATGAAGCTACCATCCTCCGAAGAAGAAATTACCGGTGAAACGAAAATGCACCCGTCTTATTGCTTATATCATCAAAAGATTTCGCACTCCACTCAAGAATGCAAAGCTTTCGATAGATGGTGGCAAGGATATGTTGCTCATTGACAATGCTTTAAGCGGGAAAAGCGTAAAACTCGTCGAGAGCAAAGAAATACGACCGAAGGACTTAAAAGAACTGCTGGCGATTGTTGCATGATTAACACCGGTAGATCACAAGTGCCTACATTCGGGAGTGATTCTGATGAATAGCTAGAACTTGCCCCTCTCTTTAAAGAGTCCGCTTCGAGAAAAGAAAAAGAACCGGAGGTTTGCGAAAATATCCGGCTACGTAATCGCACGCTGCCCGAAAAGAACCTCGGACCCTCGAACAGGAAAGATAAAGGGAAAGAAAAGGTCTCTGAAGATATCGTCTTAGATGACCAAGTGGTGGAAGAGCTAGCTGCCAAAGACCCACCAAAGAAGAATAAGGTGGACTACAACGTCTTAGCACATCTGAGGAAGCTACCCTCACAGCTCAGCATTCTTGACGCCCTTTTGCTATCAAAAGAGGCGAGAGATTCGTTAATTAAGGCGCTCCAAGACCCAAAACAATTCCAAGCATGCCTGGCCGAGGAAAAGATGAAGGATGAATTAGAGGAAGTGCACACGGCCGATGTCACTTTTGGCGATGAAGACCTTCTACTTGGGACGTGCGAACACAATCGCCCTCTCTATGTCTCGGGATACTGCCATGATATAAAGATAGGCAAAATCCTGATCGATAACGGGTCGTCTGTTAACCTACTCAACGTGCGGGTGTTGAAGGAAATCTGCATGAGCGTCCAGCACCTTGCTCGGGACAAGATCACCATCTCCGGGTTCAATTCCCAATCGTCAAAGACTCTTGGATCTGTGATACTGACGCTACACTTCGGGCTACTCGTCACGGACATTAAGTTCCACGTCATAGACGCCAAGACATGCTACAACGCTTTGCTCGGCCGACCATGGTTACACGAGTACAACATCATCCCTTCTACACAACATCAGTGTATGAAGTATTTTAAGGATGGTTTCGAGTATACCGTGACGGGAGAACTGAACCCGTTCTCTGTGAACGAGGTCCGCAAATATGAAGACGCCAAATACTTCTTACCGGATTTCGAAGACACAGAGAAGTGTCACAAGCCGTAGAATAAAACTAACGCTATCATCCCTGTCTTCGGCAGTGATACTGAGGAGGAAGAGGAGATAGTTTATTCAGATCCGCCCTAACACAACAAGCTGGGACCATCGGCTCCTACATTGATCTTTGGCAGCGACTCGGAAGATGAAGTCCATGCCGTATTCTCTGCTCGACCTTTAATACAAACGTCCGCTGATGAAGAGCAAAGTCTACAAGTTGCCATGGTGCCGCCTGAACATCATAAAGAACTGGATGCACTTAATATCTACAGTGTAGAAGAGCTGCGGACATTCTATATCCCTCCCAAACGAGAAAGCGAAAAAGCAATTCTATTTTACCGCTCTGAAGAAAACAAAGCGGAGAAAGAATTCTGGCACGGGGCGGATCCTACGTTGGACAGGCTTCAGCCTATCTGTCTCCCCAGATATTATACGGAAGGTTTGAAAAAGCTGCTAAAACGCCAGGGGATACCCTTCAAACAGACCGTTAGAAAGGCCAAATTCTATGACAGGGTCTGGAATATCCTCGGGACTCAACGCAAATTGCCTAACGGGAGAATGGAAACAAAAAGGCTTGGATACATCCGGTCAAAGAAACGAGAGTTACTACCTGGCTGCTACGTCGTGTATGACCTTGATGAAGAAGCGGATGCTCAATGGGAGGACGCTAATCCTAAGCCAGTAAAAGTTCCAGATGCAAAGAAGCCCAGTCCGTCGTTCGAAAAACAAATGGACAAACTTATAAGGAAAGCTGGTCAAAAAGTCTGAGATGATCACAACCGCAAGACGGCCATCTACGAGAAAGCCAAGACGCAACGCCTTCTCCAACAGGCCGTGAAGGATGAAAATGCCACTCCTTGTCAACCTGTTATAGAGAAGGCTCGGCGCAAAAGCAGAAATAAGTCGAAAAGCCAAAAAGGCACTCAACAAAAACAAAGTATGGCTAAGAAGCCACACAAACGGGAGTCGAGCAATATCGATCTATCCCTTATGAAGAAAATGGGTCGAGCATACTCGTTTCCTCGGGACAAGACGAAGAAGATACTTGATCTTGCTCTAAAACATCAAATGCTTACATTGCCGGAGTCTAAACACCCCGAACAAGCGGGCAAAGTCTCACACCCGAACTATTGCTCTTACCATCGAGTAATAGGGCACCCGCTCGAAGACTGCTTCACCTTTAAGAATTGGGTCGAAGATCAGTACCAGCTCGGCAAGTTCGCTCTGTCTGACAACTGGAAGGTAACGCCGCCACAGAAGCACGAACCCAAAGCTACAAAAACAGAACCAACTCCACATTGGGATTGGGAGCGGATTCGCACTTGTCACATGATAACAATATCAAAAGAAGAGCCCGAGAACATGGACAGCCTTCCCTGGTGCTTCGAAAACAGCAATGAGGAGATGATCTCAGAATTTCCGCCAGCTCCGAAAGAATTGGAGGATGGAATACATACCACCGCAGATAAGCTCAAGAAAATCAAGTTGGGGACAGCTGATGACCCACGGCCGACGTTTGTCGGTGAGCTGCTATCTGAAGAAAGGGTGTCTGCTTTAAAAGACGTCCTTATACAGCACAAAGATTGCTTCGCATAGAACTATTCCGAAATGCCGGAACTAGATCCAGAAATTGCTGTGCATAGGTTGGCAATATCTCCGGACGTCAAACCGGTAAAAAAGGCGCCGAGAAGAATGCGACTCAAGCTTGAGATGAGCATCAACGCTGAGGTCAAAAAGTTAATCGACTCTGGCTTTATTCAGGAGGTTCAACATCCTGAATGGATCGCTAATATCGTCCCGGTGATGAAGAAAAATGGAACAGTGCGCATATGCGTAGATTTCCGGGATCTCAATAAAGCCTGCCCGAAGGACGATTTCCCAGTGCCAGTCACCGAACTAATGATAGACAATACGTCCACTCATGAGGTTTTCTCCTTCATGGATGGCTCATCAGGGTATAACCAGATAAAGATGCATCCAGAAGACCAGAAGCATACCGCCTTCAGGACTCCTCTGGGTATATTCTGTTACAAGGTGATGCCCTTTGGTTTAAAGAACGCCGGTGCCACCTACCAAAGGGCCATGACGAAGATCTTCGATGACCCTATACATGAAATCGTCGAATGCTATATCGACGATCTTGTGGTTAAAAGCAAATCATACGAGGAACATCTCGAGCATTTGAAGACTGTATTTCAACGCCTTCGACAATACAACTTGAAAATGAACCCGCTCAAGTATGCATTCGGAGTTTCCTCAGGAAAATTCTTGGGATTCATTGTTCGACACCGAGGTATTGAAATAGATCCGTCTAAGATCAAAGCGATCTTGGAAATGCCTCCGCCAAGGAATCTCAAACAACTGCGGTCTCTCCAAGGGAAGCTCGCGTATATACGGCGATTTATAGCCAACCTTTCAGGAAAGTGCCGTCCTTACAGCCATCTGATGAAGAAGGGAACCCCGTTCGTCTGGGACCAAAAATGCCAAAGCGCACTAGACGAGATCAAGCAATACCTGCAGAACCCGCCAGTGTTGGCTGCTCCAGTCAAGGGAAAACCCCTCATTCTTTATACAACCGCCCTCGAAGGTTCTTTAGGCGCATTATGGGCACAAGAGAACGATCAAGGGAAAGAAAGAGCACTCTACTACTTAAGTCGAGTTCTGCTGGGGGAAGAAAGCAACTACTCCCCCATTGAAAAACACTGCCTGGCGTTGATCTTTGCGATAACAAAGCTCAGGCTCTATGCATTGGCGCATGAAGTCCGTCTCATTTCAAAGGTGGACCCCCTTAAATACTTGATGTCAAAGGCCATATTGACAGGACGACTCCCTAAATGGGCCCTGCTCTTAATGGAGTTCTCGATAACCTATCAACCTCTCAAGGCAGTGAAAGGCCAGGCCATCGCCGACTTCCTCGCTGAGCATCCAATACCCGCCGATTCTCCTCTGAATTGCGATCTTCCAGACGAACATGCATTTGATGCGATTGACGGTGATAATACCCGATGGGAGCTTTATTTCGACGGAGCATCATCCGTGAAGAAGCGCAAACAAAGTACCCCTATAATTAAATCGGGGGTAGGACTCATCTTTATAACTCCACAAGGAGTGATAATGCGCTACGCGTTCTCCCTAACAGAGCCGAGGAAAAATAACAAAGCCGAATATGAAGCTCTGATAGCAGGCCTCGAGATCGCCATTGACATGGGAATTGAAAACCTCCTCATATACGGAGATTCTCAACTGGTCGTTAGTCAAGTAAACGGCGACTACCAAACGTGCAAGCCAGAATTGGTAAAGTACGGCGAAAAGGTGTAACAATTGTTGACCCAAATTCCCTCTTATACTTTGGAGAACATACCGCGCGCGGAAAACAGCAAAGCAGACGCATTGGCCAAACTTGCTAAAGAATTGGCTGACGAGAACCTCGATGACGTTAGAATCGTGGTACAAAGCCGTCGAGTGCTTGCCCCAGCAGAAATATCTCCGGAATCATCCGAAGAAAAGGGAGCGAGCGAGCAGACGACCCTGCAAGTAAAAGATTGGAAAAATGCCGAGAATTGGAGAGAAGTCTTCATAGATTACTTCAAGTCCCACCGAATGCCTGAAGAAGCATCCACAAGACATCAACTCATGAAACGAGCTCTGTCTTTCGCCTTCGTCAATGATACCCTGTACAAGAGGTTATTTGATTCTCTGTGGCTGAGATGCTTAGGACCTGACGAAGCAAAAAGGGTCGTCCAGGAAGTTCACGACGGACTCTGCGGTTCTCACCAAGCGGGCCCAAAGATGAAGTTGAAGATAAAACGGATGGCCTACTACTGGCCCACGATGATTCAGGACTGCCTCGAATATGCGAAGCAATGCCACTCATGCCAAATCCATGGGGACTTCATCCACCAGCATCCAAATCCACTACATCCAACGGTGGATAGCTGGCCATTCGAAATGTGGGGGACTGACATAGTCGGCCCTATCGAACCAGCATCGTCTAGGGGACATCGTTTCATCCTGGAGACGACTGACTACTTCTCTAAATGGGCAGAAGCAGTACCGTTAAGAGAAGTGAAGACGGAAAATATCCTCCACTTCTTCAAGATGCACGTCATATATCGGTTTGGAACTCCGCGACGGATCATCTCCGATAACGGGCCAGCTTATAGAAGCCACAAGATCAGTCGCTTTGCGCAACAGCATAATATAGACTGGAGATATTCCTCAATTTATAATCCGCGAGCTAACGGTCTAGCTGAAGCCTTCAACAAGACCTTGACGAAGATCATGAAGAAAACGGTGTCCCGAAATAAGAAAGACTGGCACGAAAGACCGCAAGAAGCTCTCTGGGCGTATCGAACTACGTTTAAAACGGCCACAAACGCAACACCATATGCGTTAGTATTCGGGACAGAAGCAGTACTCCCCCTCGAGATAGAGTTACCCTCTCTACGAGTGGCAGTCCACTACGAGCTGACGGACAAAGAAAATGCTCACCTTCGGCTTGAAGAGCTTGACGCCCTTGATGAAACCCGGCTCATAGCACAGCAAAATTTGGAAGCTTATAAAGCAAAGATGACGCGCTCATATGAAAGATTGACCCGACCGACGATATTCCGCCAAGGCGAACTCGTGCTAGTGGTCAAAAGGCATATGATCCCCTATCGCGCCAAACGGGGGAAATTCGAGCCAAACTATGAAGGCCCGTACATCATAGATAAGGTCTACCAGGGCGGGGCCTATCTACTCATAGATATGCACGGTGAAAGGCCTTTCAGGCCGATAAACGGTCGCTTCCTAAAGAAATACTACGCTTAATGAGCCACAGCCTAGGTCAATGATAGATGACGACGACTACGTCCGCTCGCTATCTTCCTAAGCTCAAGCTTTATAAGCAGTAGCCAGCCTCTCAACGCCGGACCGAAATGTCCTTAAACTAATAGCAGACCGAAACGTCTTTAAACTAATACCGCAGCATCCTTAGGCTGACGAGATGAATAAAAAAAAATACAAATAAAAAATATAATAAATAAAGACGGTATGTCCATAAGCAAAAAGGGCACGGATGAAAACCCGAAAGGGCTCCGTGAGTAAAAACAGCAGGGCTACCGGCGAGTGTTCGTGAAAACCCAAAAGGGCGCGACCTCGTAAAAAAAATATATATATAAAAATAAAAAGAATAAAAAAAACAGTATCTCCATAAGCAAAATGGGTACAGATGAAAACCCGAAAGGGCTCCGTGAGTAAAAACAGCAGGACTACCGGCGAGTGTTTGTGAAAACCCGAAAGGGCGCAACCTCGTTAAGAAACACTTATGGGGTCCACTCGACCTTGTAAGGAGAAACCACCCGCGTGAGATCCTTACGACTCACAAGGGAGCAACACACTTAAGGATCCCCACGATTCCTAAGGAGAAAATACACTTGCGAGATCCTCACGACTCGTAAGGAGAACTCTCTTATGGGACCCTCACGGCTCGTAAGATTTGAAAGTCTTAAATTACAGAGGCCTAAACCTGTGCTTAAGCAACCCCCACAACTTTCGACATTGCCCTACAAGTGGCTCAATACTGACCCTTGTATACAATCCACGGACGCGAATAAACATTTCCCTAATCAAGTCTCATCCGAGACTGGGGATATGTTAGCATGATGAACAACCCTTATAAGTCCTCTCGACTTACAAGGAGAAAACCCTCTTATAGAATCCTTAAGACTTACAGAGGAAACAAACACTTAGGAATCCTCACGATTTCTAAGAAGAAAATACACCTATAAGATCCTCACGACTTGTAGGGAGAAATAACTTTGTGAGACCCTTACGGCTCATGAAGTTAAAGCCTTAGACGATAGGACCCTAACCCTGGTCGCTAAGCCACCTTGGTTCAACATCGACAGAGGCAGATGATGATTCGCTCCTGGCAATATCCCAGTTGTAGCGGTGCTGATGCCGAAATCGGTGTCTAATTCCAGGTTTACGGCAGAAAGCCAGTAAACCGCACATGCATACAAAATAGCCGAAATGATTGGGCAACTTGCAATAAAAAGTAGCAGGTAAAAATGTATGCATGCAAAATAGCCGAAATGATTGGGCAACTCACAATAAAAAGCAGCGAGTAAAAATAAAATAAATAGCCGAAATGATTGAGCACCGCGAAAAATAGCCGAAATGATTGGGCAATCGCGACCTTCGCGATATAAAAGCTGAAATGATAGAGTATCGCGGAAATAAAACAAAAAAAAAGGAAGATGATAAAACTTTGGCCCTACAGTTAAGATCACATCGATCCCTGTATACAATCCAAGGGCGTAAACAAAGAAGGAACCGTACTTTCCCAACAGGCTCCGCCAGAAGACGAAACCAAATCTCGACGGTTCAGTCCAACTCCGAAGAAATCAGTGTCTTCAGCAAATTCCTCGACTCACGGATACAAACACTCCTTGACGAGAGCCTCCTGATCCGCGTCGACTCGCAGAGCCACCAGTGCCTCCGTGGGAAATTCTCGACTCGTTTCAAACCCCAAGGAAACAAATAATCCTTGGCGCATGGGAAACAAATAATCCCTAGCAAACTCCTCGACTCACGGATACAAACACTCCTTGACGAGAGCCTCCTGATCCGCATCGACTCTCAGAGCCACCAGTGCCTCCGTGGGAAATTCTCGACTCGTTTCAAAGCCCAAGGAAACAAATAATTCTTGGCGCTTGGGAAAAAAATAATCCCTAGCAAACTCCTCGACTCACGGATACAAACACTCCTTGACGAGAGCCTCCTGATCCGCGTCGACTCGCAGAGCCACCAGTGCCTCCGTGGGAAATTCTCGACTCGTTTCAAACCCTAAGGAAACAAATAATCCTTGGCGCTTGGGAAACAAATAATCCCTAGCAAATTCCTCGACTCACGGATACAAACACTCCTTGACGAGAGACTCCTGATCCGCGTCGACTCGCAGAGCCACCAGTTCCTCCGTGGGAAATTCTCGACTCGTTTCAAACACCAAGGAAAAAAATAATCCTTGGCGCTTGGGAAATAAATAATCCCTAGCAAATTCCTCGACTCACGGATACAAACACTCCTTGACGAGAGCCTCCTGATCCGCGTCGACTCGCAGAGCAACCAGCGCCTCCGTGGGAAATTCTCGACTCGTTTCAAACCCCAAGGAAATAAATAATCCTTGGTGCTAGGGAAACAAATAATCCCTAGCAAACTCCTCGACTCACGGATACAAACACTCCTTGACGAGAGCCTCCTGATTTGAGTCGGCTCGCAGAGAAACTAGCGTCTCCGCGAGAAAATTCCTGATTCATCTCAAACTGCAAATGAAGTCTCAGGCAGCAGGGACTAAAAAACTTGCTTCCTGAACAATGGGACCCTGCAAGTCGACCCAAAAAGGTCTCTTGCATACTATTCACGGGTCTCACTCTCCAAAGTCGAATCTCGACAAGAAGGGAAACAACCGCTTACGGGTCCTCTCGACTCGTAAGAGGGAAAAATTCTCTTACAGGATCCTTACGACTTATAAGAGAAAATCACACTTAGGAATCCTCACGATTCCTAAGGAGAAAAACCCACCTACGAGATCCTCTCGATCTGTAGGGAGAAAAATCTCTACGAGACCCTCACGGCTCATAGAGTTGAATAGTCTTAGGCAGCAGATCTGAACCCGCGGCCTAAGCCATCGCTATTTCTTAAGAAACTCAAGATGCGTGCTCTATTATCCGTCAACCATGATTATTAAAATAGCATGCCGATAATAAGAGAAAGAAGAAAGCTACAGAAGGAGCATCCGATTTACGTTTGATCAAGCGTTTGAGACGCACTCATTTATGCATGGGCAGAAGACTCAGGACGAGAAAGAAGACAAGCTAAAATAATAAAAAAAAGGGGTTTCCATTCATATTGCTAAAAA
The DNA here is from genome assembly GCA_030015575.1 of Agapanthus africanus. Taxonomy (NCBI): domain Eukaryota; kingdom Viridiplantae; phylum Streptophyta; class Magnoliopsida; order Asparagales; family Amaryllidaceae; genus Agapanthus; species Agapanthus africanus. Next base: position 939,124,416 of record CM057338.1, on the reverse strand, counting down.
TTCTTACAATCATAAGAGCAATGAATAAGAAACATTATTCAAATTATTACAACGGTATAACCTCAGATCCGGGGCACGGATTGAGGAATTCAAAAGTAAGGCCAACCAGTGTTCTTCTGGCCTTTCTAATTATTCTTATGCGCAGCCTCTCGCGCTCCTCTGTGTCGAGATCCTCGGCAAGCCCTCCTGGCCTTCGATAAGCAGCAACTATCGTCATCTGCTGGAAGATTTGATGTACGATGTCAATGAGGTTGTCCCGCCGTTTCTTCGAGATCAGCCCCGTCAGGTACACTGAATGCACCTTGTCTTCGGCATCATCCAGCGCATTGAGCGGTAGGGCCTCGTGAAGACCCGGAAGTGCTCTCCATATTACTCCCAGCACGACTTTCAAAAGAGCCGAACGACCAGGTAGCAGCCAACCACCGCTTGCGTTTAGACGACCTATGACCTCGGCACATTGGGCATCTGTAAACTCTTAGTTTTGATGACGGCCCTGTGCACAATTATCCTCATAGGTAATGAACTCGTGCAGACTGTATAGATGCACCGCCATAATGCCTGAAGGAAGCAACATTGGAAGTTTTGCAATGAGGAAAAGGTATAGGGAGTTAAAACTCCTCGAGAGCAATGCTCTATAGACAGGAGTGACACCTGTCAAAAAACCAGTTATGAGGAGAATTTAAGGAAAATTCCCTAAGAACATTGAGAGCTTTGCTCTGAGAAAAAATGATATAATAATAATAATAGTATCAAATGCCATGAAGAACTCTTAAGAGTTCTTCTATATGATTTGTTAGGAGCAAAGCTCTATTAATTAAGAAAATCCAACGGAAACCTTTTGGAGAGCAGAGCTCTATTAATGGAACCCTAATAGGGTTCCCTTTAGTCCTCTTTAGACCCCTTTAGAGCAAAACTCTGCTAAGTGAAACCCTAAATGAGTCTTCTTTAGATCAGGGATCTATTGAGAGCAAGGCTCTTAAAGCTGATTTAATTTAATCAAAATTAATATTTTTACCTAAAATTCTCTAAAGTTTGAACTTTTAAAAAGTGTCTAAACAAGAGAGCAAGGCTCTGAGTTCTGAAAGTAAAAATCTGAAAGATGATAAGCATCTGTGAGGGACCAAAGGTCCTATTTATAGGCATCAAGTGCCTCTTCAACTTCCAAAAGCTACCGCGACGGTTGGGATTCTGCCACCGTTGTGCTTGCGTTTGGAGGCCACATAAGCGCAGCGGTAGGGGGGCATTTGTTTACCCCAATCAGAGCAAAGCTCTGTTCAAATTTCAAGGCGGGAGATGAAGCAACGCTTCATCTTCCCCCAATCAGAAACAAAGCTTTGCTTTGAAAATTTAAACCTTAATAAATGAAGCAACGCTTCAGATCCTTTGCGCTGCGCGCGACGCGCCACGTGTCTGGCGCAGATACATTAACGCAGCGTCCAAGAAGGAGCGCCTAATTAGAGCAAAGCTCTGTTAAAGGAAGCGCCGCGCTGCGCTCTGCGCTGTGCGACACGTGGCAGCGCAGTTGCGCTGCGCTGTGCGCTGCGCGACACGTGTCAGCGCAGATGCGCTAGCGCAGAAGAAGGGGCTAAGTGCCAAAGGCAATTTATCTATGCAAAATTACATGCACTTGATAATAATAAATTAAAATCATACGATGCACAAGCACAACAGAGAGCTAAAATAAAAAGAGCACTTAACAGATAATAAAATACTTAATTAAAACATTTATTTGTTATTACATTTAAAAAAGATCACCGAATACGGGACAGAGAGACAAGGGTTCACAAAAAGAAAAAGAAGATTATTCAGCTCCCTCCCCGTCTTCTCCATCACGTCGAAGCGGCGATCTTCCCGAGGAGTAGCCATCCAACGGCCGACGCCGCACTCCTGGGAAAAAGTGGCAATGACAACCCGACGAGCCCGCATCTGGCTCAGCAAGTGGAAGGAGAAGTCCCTTAGAGCTTTGGTGATCAAGTGCGCTTCGAGAAAGCACTCAATCTTATCCTCGGCGGCATCCAACATCGCCGAGGACATCTCTGCTGGAGGAGGAGGAATGTCGGCGAGTACCGAGGCAAGGATCATCCGAAGCCAAATGGAATTCGGAGGGAGAGGAGACCCCACACGAGTCAAAAGCTCGTGCATTGCGGCATCGCATTGCTCGTCCGAAAAAGAGGAGTCCACCAAGCGCGCAGCAAAACGGGGAACGATGTCCCGAATCGGTACCTCCTATGGTTGTCGGCGGGCATGAGGGCGGTTGCAAGCCATGATCGAAGAAGTTCTCTAAAAATGAGAGAAGAAAAGGCCCAGCCTCGAGTTATATATATAGACCCAAGCACAGAAGATTCTGTGCACAATGAAATCATTTCCAAGGCCCGGGAAATCAGAATTTTTGAACTACAAGTTTGACTTGAAAAAAGGAGATGAAAAGATATCTCAGGTGAAGCGACGCTTCCGATTTGCCCAAAATCTAAGTTTTAATAAATGAAGCAACGCTTCAGATCCTCTGCACTGAGCGTAGGGCGCCACGTATCTGGCGCAGACGCATCAGCGCAGCACCCAAGGCAGTGCGCCCAATCAGAGCAAAGCTCTATTTTTTTAAGCAAAATTAAAGGAAGCAATGCTTCAGTTGCGCAAGCACTGTGCTGCGCGACACGTGTCAGCGCAGATGCGCTAGCGCAGTCGTGCTGCGCTGTGCGCTGCGCGACACGTGTCAGCGCAGATGCGCTAGCGCAGTCGCGCTGCACAGTGCGCTGCGCGACATGTGTCACGCGCTGGGGCATTTGCGCCAAACAGAATTAAGATTTTAAAGAAATTTTTCTGTTCTTGTTAAAACAAGAAGATTTTCTTCTGTAAAACAGAAGCTCTTAGATCAAAGATCCAACGGTGGGGAAAATTCTCCAAATCACTCAGAGAAAGATCTCTTTAACAAATTTAACTAATTTATGGGCACTATAAAAAGGACCCCAGACCTCAATTCAAAGGAATGAACATTTTTCTAAAAAAAGAAAAAAAAAGAAGAAGAGAACTCCGAAGAAATTTCAAGAAGAAAGGTAAAAGACTTTTTAGATAGAAGAATTTCTTCTGATAGTTCATTGATCTAAGAACAAGATCAATGATCTTTAATAAAAAAAACAAAATAAAAATAGTGCTTTGCACTTATGAACCATTGGTTCCTTGAAAACAAGAAAAACTTGTTTTCTTTGATTTAAAATCGATCAAAAGATAAAATAGTGCTCTGCACTTTCAAGAACTGCGCTGTTGCGCTCCTGTGTTGGCGCAAGCCACTAGGGGGCGCCACGTGTCAGTAGCACAGCAGCGCAGCGCACTGACACAGCGCACTGCGCTGTTGCGCTTGCGCTCACCAGAGCGTGACACGTGTCACCACCATATGAGTTTGCGCTCATTAATTGGCGCAAAACGCCTGACAAGCCACGTGGGGCACTGTCAGAGTATTTAATGCTCTGCATTATTAAAGAAAAGGGACAGAGCCCAATTAAAAGGCCTAACAGGCCTAATAAAAAATGATATGCATTTTAAAAAAGGGGCAGAGCCCAAACAAAATAGATGCTCTGCATCATTTATAAAAGGGCAGAGCCCAACCAAAACAAGAATAATGCAGTGCATTACTAAAAAGGGGCAAAGCCCTAGCACAGGCCAAAGACAAAAGATGTTGAAACTGGACTTAGCCCAATTTTGGCCGTAAGTCCTCAAATTAAATTGACTGAGCAAAATTGCTCTCTTAAATCAATTTACCTCCGGTTCGAGGGTACATCTCCGAACTCCTCTGACACCCATCGTTGTAATCCTTCAATGACGTCAGAGAGGTGACGGGTCCCAACGACCACACATCAATATGGACTGCGGGGTCCCTAAACTCGTGGACCGGAACGTCCTTAAACTAATGTTGGACCGAAATGTCCTTAAACTAATGTTGGACCGGAACGTCCTTAAACTAATGTTGGACCGGAACGTCCTTAAACTAATAGCGGACCACCACGTCCCTAAACTGGAATATAGACCACCACGTCCCTAAACTGGAATGCGGACCACCGCGTCCCTAAACTGGAATGCGGACCACCATGTCCCTAAACTGGAGCATGGACCGCAACGTCCCTAAACTACCTATGGACCACTATGTCCCTAAACTGGAACAATAGAGCTTCCAAATGCTCTTTTGCCAGATCTAAACGATCCCGTTTAAGTTGATCTTAGCCCCTAAACACGGCTAACGTATCCTTAAACATTCAAACGGACTATAAAACTCCAAATCAACCTTGGTTCAAGGGTACATCTCTGAACTCCTCTGACATCTGCCGTTGTAATCCTTCAACGACGTTAGAGAGGTGATGAGTCCCGATGGCCAGATATTAAATGGATTATCACGTTAAGTTGATCTTAGTCCCAAACAGGACTAACGTATCCTTAACGAACGTTTAAGTTGATCTTAGCCGCAATACGGCTAACGTGTCCTTAAACTAAAAACACCAAACCCAAATCTAAGTAAATACGGATTTGGACTAATCCACGTCCTACGGGCGACGGCATTACTTAGTCTCCGTATACAATCCACGGGCAACCACAAACAAAACAAACACACACGACACGAAGTGAAATTCTGGAAAAGGAGAAAGTTGTTACCGCGATGCAGTAGCGTAATTAACTGCAGGGGCTTGCGCCTGCAGGGAAAAGCGTCCCCACAATCAAAAAACCCTCAAGCGAGGGGGAATCTGACGAAGTCTGCTACATCGGTCGCATCCGTCTAAACCTCCGATACACGGTGCCATAAATCAACTTGGCATCTTCGGAGAGATGGACGGATAAAACCAAATAGCATCTGCCCCGAACCTCAGCGTCAGGACATCGCGGTCCTGTGCGCCGCCGTTCGGAGGAGAACAATGATTCTGATGATGACCCAGTGGAAGATGATCCAAATGAAGATCCTGAAGAGGAGGATCCAAATGAGGACCCGGTGGCAGAGGATCCAGAAGAGACGGATAATGTGGAAGAGGACCCCGATGAGGAAGCTCCCGCCGAAGAGGAAGGACCAGAAGAAGAAAACCCCATGGAGGAAGAGTCCAAAAATGAGGCTTCAGCCGAGAAAGAGTCAGAGGATGAAATCTCGAGTGAGGAGGAACTCGAGGCTGAAGAATCTTAAGCAACAATCCATGTAAGGCACTATGGAAATGGACGTCCCTATCTTAGCGCGAGAGCTTATCGTAACTTGTTGAACTTCCATAATCACGACTGACGCGACTTATTTTCTTTTCTTCTGGCCATATAAAAATAATGTATAGCTTAGGGCCATGTTTATCTCTCAATTGTGCTTTTTCAAGATTTTATAAATAATAAAGTTCGGTTCGAGCAAATTTTTCTTAAGTATTATACCTTTGAAGTCCACTTAATGCATTGATTGTTCCTTCTTCCAATAATTTCTTTCCCTCCTTGAGATTCATTATCGTTATTTCATTCTTGAACCCTGTAGTAACCTGACCTCCAGCCCCATTGACACTATAGTTGAGCACCACCTTCCTGACTTCACCTTTCGATTGGGTCGTATTTTACCGCAATTCATGCCCTAGCAAGTTTACTATGTGTTACCTGTATTATTTTCTATTATTGTAGTTATATATTTAGTGGCGTTTGAAACTTAGTTTTCTCTATTTTTGTGCTTTCTAAAAGTGCACATTATTAATTACTTTCGTTATTTCAAATGATCTACTATCCTTCAAATTTTAATCGTACAATCTTACGCCGTATACTCTATTTCTAGTAAATTGTTCCTATAAACACTCTTCATGTTATCGTTGTTTTAATACGTAATTCTGTTTTTCATACTTTTATTTTAATTTCTTCTGCTTTTAACTACAGGACATCGCTTCAGGTTATCTTCTATTTTATATTTTCTCTAACGTTATATGTTTTATTTCAGTGTTATCACTCATATTCGTTTCATCGTTGGTGTCATTTTGTTTAAATCTCAAATTCATATATTTGGCGATTTGGGTTTTCTTTACAATGTGTTTCATCTTGAGTGTCTACATAGTATTCCCTTTTTCTTGTTCCTAATTATGCGAACTATCTTTTAATTTCGTATTTACGTTTCATTACGTATACTTGTGCTCCAATCGATTTAAATTTCTATTTACTGTAAGATGAATTATAGTTATTTTGTATGCTTATATATCTTATTTACTCGTACTCATATCATCATTATCTCGATATTATCTTAGTTTCTTTCGTATTGTAATATCTCCCAACTTTTGCATATATAGTTTGGTATTGACCTTTACGTTAATTGTTGATATCTAGTTTGTTTATCAGCCTACTTATTTTTCATTTTATTTTCTTCTATATTTTTCCGTATGAGTATTCTCAAGTTATTTTATAATTGATTAGTTTGTAGTTTTACTAAAGTAGTTTTACTAAAGTAGTTTTGATTCTTAAGACCTATCAGTCAATCATTCACTATTATTTATTATTGTTATTCTATTTTTTCATTGTAATTGTGTGTGTGTGTAGTTTATTACTATTCTTGTTATTTATTTTGACCTTACATAAGATTTTTCCTGCTCTATTTGCTTACATATAATTGTTCGATTTTTCTAGTGGTTGCTTTTTGCATAACTTTTATAGCTTATTGTTTATTTTAATTTCGAGAACGAAATTTTATATAAGTGGGGTATGATATAATTCCCAGTTCCATTTTAAATATTTTCCGTATTTTTAAAATAAAAATTACTAATTTTTATTAACTTAAATATTTCGAATTCTTGAAACCCAAACCCAAACTTAATCCCTAACCCTACCTAACCCGGCCCAGCCCACTCCCCCCAGCTCCATTCTCTTCCTCCCTTTCTCTTTCTTTTTTCCTTTTCTCTTTCTTCCTTTGTTTCCCCCACGACTCGCACAAACCCACGACCCCCCTTCTCTTTCGCCAATCGCCCGCGACACCCGCCCTTCACGACGTCGCCTACTCCATCGAGATCCCCTCAACGTCCTCCGCGATCCCCCTCGCCTGCCCCTCATCCCTCTCAACAACCGACCCCCCACTCTCTTTATCTCTCTCTATCTCATTCTCTACCTCTCTATCTCTTCACTCTCGAAGACCCCGAGCTCCACCTCCTCTTGTCGCCGACCCACGCCACCGACGATCTTGCCTTCACCACTACACCCCTATCACCTTCATCTTCTCCTTCACTAAACCCGAGCACTCAACCCTCCACGAGCACCCACTACCACCACCACCACCTTCCCTCGCCTCGACCCCTCTTTCTCCCGCCGGCGAGCTCCTCGACCTCATGACCACCTTCACCGCCACCACGACAAGCTCCTCCATCAACCTCATCGACATTGACACCTCCATCTTCCTCTATCATCCAAGAGCCCAACCCCGGCCATCACCTTGCCGCTACAACCACCAGCCACCTCTTCTTTCTTCATCAAAACCCATCGACACCATCGCCGACCCCATTTTCTGCTCATTCGCAGCACTCCCCTAGCCCTTGCACCACCGTCGCCTAACACTACACTCACCACCGACCCCTAACACTACACCCACCACCGACCAAGCCCCCGGCACCACCACTTCACCGAGACCCATAAAAACCCATGACTCCAACCCCTATCGCTTTCGCCGCCTCCAACCCGAGCTCCTCCCGCTGCCACCTTCGCACCACCGGCGGACCCCTCTGGATTCGACGTCGCCGGCCACCTTCACGCCCACTGGAGCTCCTCGCCGTCACCACCACGCCACCACTGCCACTGTGCCCAGCCGAGCTCCAAGCCGAGCCTTGGTGATGCCATATCGTGCCTAGCCCGTGCATCGAGACCGTGCCATTCGTCATCGCGAACGTCACCAGGCAAGTTAAACACTTTCTTTACATGCTCTCTATACACAATATATATATATATATATATATATATACAACCCTTAATAACAATCGAAACTTAATTATATTTCATGGAGTCTGATGAATGTGGCGACCCGTATTCGTGTGTTGCACGATGAGCTGAACAAATAATGAGTCTAATATCCCGTGGTTGATATATAAAGTTCACATGGATCGAATCTCGTTCATATTCATGAGATAAACCAAATCCGCTATAGTTTCAAAATGATGTGCTAAGTGCTCAATGCAAACCGTATGAGAAAACAAAATCAAAATGGTGGAGCCCATGATATTTAGACCCTAATACTATCAACAAACACTCTGTAGAAAATTGACTGCAAACCGACATCGTATCGCATCTAAAGTGACGCACATACCGAAACTCGCGTTTTACCGAACACTTGACATCGTTAAATTCATAATTAATTCCAGAAAAATCCACTCGCATTGTGCCTGGGTTTGTTTTGAAGTGTATTGCATAATATTTAATCCTACGTGTAGGTTTACTATTAGATATATTCTCTGAATATCGAAAACAAAGAACTTACCTGACCTTGGATTGCAGTCCAGAGCAGGAACTTACCCCTTGACATGCTTTTATACACCTGAAACCTTGATGTTTAATTGTGATAGTGTGTGGATCCATTTACCACTACGTATACAATTGTTTTAGATTTCCAATGGTACCAGTTTCACCAAATTCCAGTATCATTCGTTATTTAAATCATATTTTAAACGGATGACATGTACGGCAGATTTCTGTCATTTCAGTTTGCACCCTTCATCAGTAATCTAATCATAACTCCTAAACCAAGATGACCATTGTTGATCCGTCTCATACGCTGTAAATTTAACTCATATACCTACAATTAGTTGAACAGTAGTGTCTCCTAATTATGATCCCAACAGAGAGTAAAACGTGTTACGAAACGGACTTCCAGTTCAGAAATTGGATTTCCAGCAGTAAACACTCAAAATGGAAGGACCGTAACTCGCAAACCTGAAACCCGATTGACTCGAAACTAATTTTTCTGAAGAGATAATTTAATGCAATGTTTACTCCTTTTATATTGTTTTGCCAAATTATGTATGTGTGATTTTATATGATTTTTTTCTAATCCAACTGACACCGACTGCTCATACGTATTTAGTAGTGGATTTACTATATCACCATCATGTTGCATGGCTGTTATACCCTTTGTAAATAGTGTTCATTTGTATTGATACCCTAGTGACTTTCTTAGATTACCAAGTGATAAATGTTAGTGATTGGATTGTGGCAAGTACGTTAATGTAAAAACGTGATTGAATAGTGGATGTGACACGTACTTATACGCAATCAGCGAAACCATTTAGTTATTGCATTGTCGACGTCTATGGGACATATATAAGTGTAACTATAACTGGTATGGGATGGGTGTGGAAGAAATTATATTAGTGTCATAGGTAAGACATCGAGGACTGTCCACTTATCTTGGATACCGGTCGGGACATGCTTGATGGAGACCCTGTCTCCAATTCTCGCGTAGACTTGTCATGGAGTAACTAGTATTTAGATTCATGATCGGTGTTTGATGTATATCGCAAGGTGTGGGGTAGTTTGAGTGTGGGTTTGATCAACGGAATCTCAGGAGTCGCACTGCCGGCATATTTCATGATTTTATGATTTTGATACTTACCGTATTACTGACTCTTACTGATCGTGATTCGGGCTCGTGTTTCCTTATCCGTGGGGCTTACCCTTGGGTTGGGAATACTCCTGCGGTGGTTGACGCTCACACTTGGACTGATGATAGGTTTAGTGACATGGACATTGCATTGAATACTGATTCGATACACATGAGTTACCATTACATGTACTGGTTATTTCATGCTCATGTCATTACTCTATACTTACTGCTTTATGTTTATCATCATTGCACATTATATATGTAAATATTGTTGTTGTGTCACTCTGACGGCCTGAGTATGCATGCTTAGAGTGGAAGGAGTGGACCCGTCTGATTTCGAAGAGATCATGGATATCTAGACCAGTAAGTTGGCCCTATCGTTCATTTCATTTTCACTGGTTAGTTGTTGAATTTGCTACGCTCAGTTTCCTTTCACTTGATAGTTTTAGTGACTATATTATCTCATCATCTGTGTTATGTTATTGCTACCATGTACAGCTAGAAGCCGAAGTGTGACTACGGCGGGTTTATTCCCTGACCGTAGGAGCATGGCTGGTCTTATCACCCCTTGTGTTCCGTATTTTGGGAAGCGGGGCATGACAGACACTCATGAACCTTTGTCAAAACAGAGACTCCATTTGGACGAAAGTAGTAACGAAGCCATCCAGTATGCTCGCGTACCATTCGAAAGCGACACCGGTTAAGTTATTAACGAACTAGCGGAGGAGAAGCGCATCATTGCCCCCAGTATTCCCGCTTGAGGCTTTAAAGTGGGCGATGTGCTGATTTGCATTTCCCGTCCCATCGAATCTTTCGAACTTGGGGATGACATGGCCACCACGAAACTCTACCAGATCATACCGAGCAGGATATGGTTTCCCACTACTGCTGATATCTTTTTGCGCTTCGACTTCAGCTTCAGCTACCAATGTTTTGACTTTGTTGGCGACCAAATCCATGATTTGATTTGCGTTAGCGGATTGCTGTCATCTGTAGTCAAGACATTTTCCGAGATAGGATGTGGCCGACTTTCATGCGGCTCGTCCACCTTGGATTTGAGGGAATAGGCGTCGGTTGTCTCGGGACACCGTTTCCCGGTTCATGAGCAGAGCCCTGCGCTTGATTGGGCGGCTAAGAGACAACTTGGGTTGTGAGCTGTAAGACGATGTTTGTCAAGTCATCAATCTTTGAGTAGAACATGGCCATCTCCTTGTTTTTATTTCTGAGCCACTTTTGGAGCTCTTGGAGAAGTTGCTGCTCTGCGGTCTTGGGACGGAAGATTGGCTCCTCTTCTCTTTTCCGAGCCTGACTCCTCATGAACTGAGTGATCTATCTGCTTATCGGCCTCACTGGAAGGGTCTTCAATACCTTCCAGAGGAGGCTAGTCTTGGAAAGTGGCAGCCACATTCACACCAGATTGGATTTGAGATGTGGTGGCCCCATCCATACTTTTACTGCATGTGCTTGCCGTGTAGACAACGTTGACCTCATATTTAGCCATCTCTTTATTTTTGGTGGCTGATTTTTCGGACCGTCGTCGTGGCCCTTCCTCTTCTGGAAAGGACAGGCGACAGAAGACAATTGGCCTGACTGGGTCCTTGGGTGGCGCTGTCTGAATTGCAGTTTTCTTGACTCTTGCGGTCATGGCATTCTTCTGAACCAATTTCAGCGGTTCAAAAGAGTTAGCGAGCTTTAAAGCTAATTCAGCTGTTGTTGCGGGGTAACCCTATTCTTGGAACCTCATGAAGTTCATCCTAGCAGGAGCCCTAGCCTTTTTGTTGCTTCTGTATCTGAGCATTTTCTGTTTTAGTTTCTCAATTTTGAGGGCTTGGCAAGCATCCGTTATCCAGGATACCATCGTGAGTTGATTGACGGGAAGCTTAGAGAAGATACCCGAGCGAGTAGTTGTCAGGGGTACCGCTCGAGATTGCCCAAAACGCCTTATTTCTTTGTTGGTGTCGATGGCATTGCCCCCAGCTGGAGCAACGGAGAGTCATTCGGAAACGGATTTGTGCTTGGTCTGAGGTGCCTTCGCGACCATGACATTTGGCCTTTTCCCTTTTGAGGCCGGTTTATCTGTCACCGGAGCTTGAGGAGCAGGGACGACGTTAGCTAGCACGAACAGAATAGAGCTAAATGGTAGCGGCGGCGGCTCCCACTGTCGCCCGAGACTGGTCGGGAGGACCGTCCTGGCGTCCATCTTCATCATGTAGGAGATGGGAGCTGTGTTGAGAGCTGGGCTTTTCCTTGGAGACATCTGAGTTGGGTCTGAAGATTGAGATTGAAGGTTGTTAATCTGTGCAAAGAAACAGAATTCAGTATAAACAATCAACATATATTAATTGAGCTCGCATGAACACTTGACCCGAAATATGGGAGGAGAGAAAAGGTCCCACTGGGCGTTCCAGAATCTATAGAGTGTTTTTCGTCACCCCATTGAGATAGGAATATGCGTCGCTCGTCGAGCGTATACAGATTCCCTCTGCCTAGGATAGGCCAGGGTTTATTGATTGTGGGGATCCAAATCTCCGGTAGCCGTGGACTAAGCTCTCGTTAATTACTCATCGCTTTTGGAGCGAGTGAACCTCCGATTGACGGGTAAAACTGGTCATACGAACTCAATGTGCAGTGCATATATGTTGTGTTTTGAAGGAGTCTTGGACGTATCGGGGGCCTCGCAGAGTTTACGGGGGTCTCACTACCCAGATAGCGGGCTAAGGGTCAAGGGGGCTAGCAGCCCCCTTTCGGGGTATGGGATAGCGCCCCATTAGAAATTTTTTTCTAATGAGGGACGTGTTTTGAGTATGGGGCATAAGGGAAAAAGAGGGTAAGGAGCGTCCTAAGGACGCGTGAGCGGCATGGGTCACGTAAGCGGCAGCGGAGGCTGCACGCGGGCTCTAGGCGCCAGCGGGCTACGTGCCTTGCACGCGGGCGCAGGACACCAGTGGTTCACGTATTTAGCGCGTAGGCGCCACCGGGTCATGCGCCCTGCACGCGAGCGCTGGGCGCCAGCGGTTTACGTGCTTGGCGCTTGGGCGCTGGGCGCCAGCGGGTCACGCGCCGTGCAAGCAGGCGCTGGGCGCCAGCGGTTCACATGATTGGTGCGTGGGCACTGGGCGCCAACGGGTCACAAGCCCTAAACGTGGGCGCCCGCGAAAAAAGAGACTTAGCCCCTGAACTAGGAGTTGAACTCCCGAGTGACTTTTGGAGTTAAACTCTTAAAAAAAAGGATCTTTTGTAGAGTTAAACACCTAAAAGATCTAGATTTTTGGCCCCAACACTTACTTGATCGTCGGAGGGTCCTACGGTAGTCTTTCACCCCGGGACTTGTTTGCAAGTAGCTCGGCTTCGACATCAATCATCTACCCATTGAGATCTACACTCTCTCTCTAAAGCACAGCCCCTTTAACCTCGTTGGCCACAAGACCGACGGAGGATAATATCTAAGGGAGGTTCCGACCTCTATCAGTTGGCGTCGTCTGTGGGAACGAGAAGCTTTTCCACCCAAAAATTTGATCTTCCATCTTCAATTCGATGGCCAGCAATCATTACAACGAAGATCCTAGCACGAGTTATCCCGTCCTCCGCAACGAAGGCGGGGTAGTTCCACTCCTCCTTTCAACATCGTCAAAGCCTTAACGACACGTATTGACCGACTAACAGCAATGGCGGACGCGTTCCCTCGTGTTCAAACTGCAAGCCACGCCCGGCAAAATGCCACCCCTGCTCCCCAGAATGACGGCATGCACGAGGTGACAAATGGACGTGTTCAGGTCGTCAGCTTCGCTCGTGTCAATCCTGACACCTCGGACTATCGGTGTGCCGATTCCGACAGTCATAACCCTTATACAAGAAATGATTCCATGACACGTTGGGCACCAGACAGTCCAACGCCGAGGTCTCAGGACCAACCGAACTGTCGCTTCAACGCTCGCCGCACTCCCTCGCCCTTCGAGGCGACGTCAGTTAGGCCGCCTGATTCCAGGGAAGACCGACATCACCATAATCATTGAGGTCGTGCATGTGGCGCACGTCGGGAGAAGCCATGAAGAGTTCACCCTGAGGATCTGAGGAACGTGATAAAACGAAGCCAAAACTGTTCCGTTGCCAAAGCCTGAAGCAGGGATAGCGGGGACTCCGATTATGGAGAATCATCGGGATACCAGCAGTGGATCGAGGTCCTCGAAAAGAAGGTCAAGGACATGCAACTTGCCACCCATTCGCCAGGCGTCTCAGCGAGGTATTCCGCGGACTCTCTCACGAAGCCCTTCACCGAGCAGTTACTAAGGGAGCGGGTCTCATCCCGGAATAAACCGCTCAAAGTGGCTCTTTTCGACTGGAAGTCTGACCCGAAAGACCACTTGGACAAGTTCACCGCGGGCATGAGCTTTCAAGATAACTCGGATGCGGCTCAGTGCCAAGCATTCCCCACCACTCATCTGGGTCAGGCGATATTGGTTACGCGGCCTAACTCCTCGCTTAATCTCAACTTTCGACGAGTTGGCTACTCAGTTCCTTAGCCACTTCGTCGAAAACCGACGACAGAAGAGGTCAGTTGACTACCTATTCACCATCAAGAGTGAAGACAGAGAATCTTTTAAGGGCTATATCACCCGATTCTACAATGCTCTCATAGAAGTACCCGAGTATCGGGACGAGATGGTCGTCACCGCCCTGAGATCTGGTCTTTGGCACAAAGAGTGGCTCCACTCTTTAGCATTGGCACAACCTAAGACCATGGCCGAGGTAAAAGTTTGGACCGAATGGGAAAACCAACTCAAGTCTGAAGTGAATGCTAATCTTCCCCGTGGGGACCGGGCAAACAGAAAGAAAAGGGACCAAAAAGAGAAGAAGAAGGTTGATCGCCCGAAGCCTTACTCCCCGAGGTTTCACGAGTACACGCCTCTGAATGTCTCGCAGGCCAAGCTGCTAAAGGAAGCGAAGAGCGAGAGATTCTTCAAGCTGCCGCCGATGACACAAAGACTGGGCAAGCGACTCCGCAACCCGTATTGTGCTTTTCATCGGTCACGGGGACACTCTACCGAGAACTGCAAGCAGCTGCACGATTACATCGAGGAGATAATCCACTCTGGCCGCTTGGCAAAACACCTGCGAGACAAATGTCAAGAAGATAGGGAGCAAGCGGACCAACCCCCAACAGGAGAGTTGATAGTCGGGCAGATCATGGTTGTCTCCATTGGCACGACTCCGAGAAACGAAGACACCCGCCATATCTGGCCAATCATGACCTTAGATACCCCCTCCTCCAAGAAGAAAATGAAGGTCACCTCCATCACCTTCACCAGCGACCTACATGGCATATCCGTCACAGACAATGATCCCTTAGTGATCCTGGCCCGGGTAGATCGGTACGAAGTCAGGAGAATCCTCGTTAACTCGGGAAGCTCGGCAGACATCCTATTTTACGACTGCTTCCATCATATGGGACCCGTCCGATTTCTAACCTACCTCATATGTTCACTCCGGGTTTACTAACCACTCTGTCCAAGCTGTGGGAATAATCACTCTCCCTTTCAATATTGGGGAGGCCGGAAGAACCTGAACAATGGCGGTGAGTTTCCTCGTCGCTCGGACTCCTTCGTCTTATAACATTCTCTTGGATCGCCCCATCTTAAACGCCTTTCAAGCTCAGATCTCGACCTACCACATTGCGATCAAGTTTCCTCTAAGCGATGGTGGGATAGGCCGGGCCTACGGAGATCAGCAAATTGCTAGGGTGTGTCTCGCTATGACAATTCTCGAGGACAAAGAAGTTGATCTGACCGACGGACCGTGTGATCCTCAGGAATCGCTGGATACACGTGATGACAAGAAGGAGATCCGGGATTCTCCGATAGAATCCTTGTCCGAAGTTCCCCTTAAAGAGGTGGATAGCAGCCGAACTATTTAGATCGGCTCCCTCTTGACCGGGGAAACTCGGGATAACCTTATCCAGTTCCTTCGAGACAACTTTGACGTGTTCGCTTGGACTCCCACGGACATACCGGGGATCGAGCCCAAGGTGATCTCCCACAAGCTCGGAGTTGACTCAAAAGCTCGGCCAGTCCGGCAAAACAAAAGAAGTTTCGCTCCTGTCAAATAGAAGATGATTGAGGAGGAAGTGGACCAACTACTCGCTGCGTACTTCATCAGAAACCTGGACTACTCGGCTTGGCTACCCAACATAGTCATGGTCAAGAAAGCGAATGGGAAGTGGTGTATGTGCATTGAATTTACCGACCTAAATAAGGCCTGCTCGAAAGACAACTATCCGCTCTCTCGGATAAATCAGCTGGTGGATAGCTTGGCCGGTCATGAGCCGCTGAGCTTCATGGATGCCTTCTCCGGTTATAATCAAATCCGGATGGACTTGACGAAGAGCTCATCGCTTTCACCACTAATCGAGGGGTCTACTGCTATAAGGTAATGCCCTATGGTCTTAAAAATATTAGGGCAACTTATCAACGGCTGGTCAATAAGATGTTCAAGTCATAGATTGGGAGGAATATAGAAGTTTACGTCGATGACATTCTTGTGAAGTCCACCCAGTCAGCCGGGCATACCACAGACCTTAGCGAAACCTTCGAGGTTATGCGAAAGTACAAAATGAAGCTGAATCTAGCCAAGTGTGCTTTTGCTGTCACGGGTGGAAAGTTCCTCGAATTCACGGTCACCCACCGAGGAATCAAGGCAAACCAGGAAAAGATCAAAGCCATCATTAACATGACGACTCCCAAGAGCAACATAGAAGTCATGCGACTCATAGGCAGAGTGGGCGCTCTGAGTCATTTCATGTCCAGATCCGGGAAAAAGTGCCTATCTATCTTCAAAGCCTTAAGGAAGATCACAGGGTTCGAGTGGTCCGAGGATTGTCAAGTCGCCTTCAAGCAGATCAAGGCGCATCTGTCGATGCCACTGCTACTCACCCGATCAGCCAAAGGAGACAAGCTACTGTTGTGCCTGTCCATCTCCGGCCAGGAAGCTACCTCCATACTCATCAAAGAATCCGAGGGAATATATAGGCCAGTTTACTACATCAGTCGCGTTTTCAAAAATGTGGAGACAAGATACCTGGCCATCGAAAAGATAGTCCTGGCGCTCGTCGCCACCTCCCAGAAGCTTCAGCACTGTTTCCAGGCTCATACGATCATCGTTCTCACTGACCGACCCCTGAGGAACATCCTCGGTTCCCCCGAGTAGTCAGGCCGCTTGGAAAAGTGGAGATGGGAGTTTTCGCAATTCGACATCCAGTACCAACCAAGAAAAGCTATTAAAGCCTAAGCCCTGGCCGATTTTGTGGTCAAATCCACCATTCCCAATAAAGAAGAAGCGCTAACACAGGATCCAAACCCATAAAACTCAGTCATAGAAAAGCTCGGTCCGATTCCGGACTGGGTACTCTATATGGACGGTTCTTCTATAGAGGAAGGCAGTGGAGATGGACCGGTCATCCACTGCCCAAATGAAACGGAGATGGAGTATTTTCTGCGGTTCGACTTCAAGGTCTCGAACAACGCTGCGGAGTATGAAGCCTTATTGGCCGGCTTATGAATCGTCTCGGGGGTGGGGCTAAAGAAGATCAGAATCCACAGCGACTCCGCGTTGGTCATCGGCCAAGTTCCCGGACGATTCGAACCCCAAGAACCCCTATGATGAAATATCTCGCCAGGGTGAAATGTCTACAGGAAAATTTCGACGAAGTCCAAGTAGAGTAGGTTCCCCGGAGTATGAACATCGAGGCCGACGCCTTGAGCAAGCTCGTCTCCTCCTATTCGGTCAATCACAAGAGGAACATCCTCTTCGAAGCTCTGTCGCGTCCCAGCATCGAAAATACAGAAATGATACACATGGTCTACACTACTCAGGGAAGTATCCTAGATTGGAGAAAGCCCATAGTGGAATTCCTCAAAGATGGAATGCTCCCCGAGGACTGAACGGAAGCACGCAGGCTCCGCATGAAAGTTCGTCACTTCGTATGGAGTAAAGGTAACTTGTATAAAAAATCATACACCCAATCTCTAGTCAGATGCGTCGATTCTAATGAAGCTGAGTATGTTCTCCAAGAGATACACGAAGGAGTCGGCGGCGCACATCAGGAAGCCCGCAATCTGATCCCAAAGACGCTACTACAGAGCTGTTATTGGCCGACTATCCATACTGATGCAGAAAAGCTCATACGGGGGTGCAAGATGTGTCAACTCTTCGGCAGCATTTCTCGGCTACCATCCACAGAGCTAACGCCGCAGAGCTCCCCTTGTCCATTCGCCCAGTGAGGAATAGACATGGTTGGCTAGCTCTCTACAGGCAAAGGGGGCACAAATATATCCTCGTCGCCATGGATTACTTTATAAAATGGATCGAAGCCATGCCGATAAGAAAACCAGATTCTGCCTCCATAGTGAAGTTCCTATAGAACAACATAATTGCACGATTTGGAATTCCGAGGTGTATCATCACCGACCACGGAACCAATTTTGAAAACAACAAAGTCAAAGAATTCTACAACGATTACCATATACCGATGAAGTTCTATGCGGTCATTCATCCCCAGTGCAGCAGGCAGGTTAAGTTTGCAAACCAAGGTGTCATCCGGGGGCTAAGAGCCCACGTGGAAGGAAGGCAAGGCGGATGGGTCGAAGAACCGCCCCGGGTACTCTGGGCATTGCGAACATCGAGGAAGACACCCATGGGGGAGATCCCATTCAGTCTCTGTAATGGAACCGAGGCAATGGTCCCCGCGGAAATTGGCTTACCCAGTTACCAAGTCGAACACTTTGACGAGGAAGCCAACATCTCGGCCCTTCAAACCAACTTAGACATCCTGCTGGAGAAGAGAGACCGGACACAAATAAGGATGGCCGCATATCAGCAGTAGACCGCCCGGTACTACAATGCTCAGGTCAAACACCAAGCGTTAAAATCAGGAGCTTAGTCCTCCGACGCAACGAACTCGAGGACCAAGGGAAGCTGCACAAGTTCTCTCCGAAGTGGGACAACCCTTTCCTCATGACCGAAGTACTGCCCAGAGGAGCATACAACCTCCAAGACTCCTTGGGACGTAACTTTCCGCGGCTGTATAATACCGAAAAGCTTAAATTGTATTGTTAAACTTATACTCTCTTTAATAACAAAGATTCCTGCTATCCTATCATCTAAAATTGTTATTCTCGATTCTGAGCTAAGCTTTCGCCACGAGACCGGCGGACAGCTTCCTGTACGTTGTACCCATTCACGGTGGGTAATTTCCTACCCAAACCTAAGCCGTGAATCCTGAGCCCTCTCCACGGGTCGGCAGACAGAATCCTGCCCGTCGCGCCCATTCACAGCGGGTAGATTCCTACCTGGCCTAAACTGTGGATCTGAAGCCCTCTCACAAGGCCGCTGGGCAGTTTCATTCCCGGCCAATTCACAACCAGTAGATTCCCGCTCGACCCAAACTGTGGATCTTATGAGGCCGCTAGGTAGCTTCCTGCCTGGACAATTCGCAGTGAGTAGATTCCTGCTCGGCCCAAACTATGGATCTGAAGCCCTCTCATGAGGCCGTTGGGTAGCTACCTGCTCGACTAATTCGCAACGAGTAGATTCCTGCTCCGCCCAAACTGTGGATTGGATGCCCTCTCACGAGGCCGTTGGTAGCTTCCTACCCAGCCAATTCACAGCGAGTAGATTCCTGCTCGGTTTAAACTGTGAATCCTAATTCCCCGCGTGGGTAGACTCCTGCTCGATGTCGAGACACACCCATTCATGACGAACAGATTCTTGCTCGGCCTAAATGGTGGATCCTAAAACTTCACATTAGACCGATGGGCAAACTCTTATTCGGCACGCATACTCGAAGCAGGCAGACTCCTGCATAACCCAAGCAAAGAAAGCTCGTCTATGGTCGATAGCTGGCCTAACTTTCATTCCGCTCGAATCCGCCTGTCTTCGGGAAAAGAGAGGATATTACCGAGCATTACTTTGCAAAGTTTAGTCCAAGTTTCTAGAGTTTCCAAGAGGACACCGGTCTATCTATACTTGAAAGAATAAACTTAATGATCGCTCAACTCACGTTACCTCGTCTTCGAGGTGAAGGGGGACACCGGTCTGCTCACACTTGAAAAATAAAAACGAAAAATTTTCCAATCAGACACGTTGCAGTCGAGCGAATATAAGAGCAAGTATACTTGGAAAATAAAAACGAAAATTTTCCGATCAGACACATTGTTGACAAGCAAATATACTTCCTTAATTTCAAAATTATATGTAAGGTATTATGAGTTCCTCGGCTTTACAAAATTGTTGCAGAATTTCCCGCAGGCTTATAATGGAAAATAAAGGAAAAGAAAAAGAGCAGAGAGAGCGGCGGCTTTAAGTCGTCTTCTTGGCCAAGGTCTCGTCGCCGCCCGCCTTCCCGGCGCCTCCACCCTTTGACTCTTTCTCTGGGTGGGGTACCTCACGAGGAGCTCCTGGTCATCGAACCCGGACACCATCTTTTTAACAGCGTCGAGGGCATTATGCCATCCAACGTCCGCAGAGTCGGCGAGGTCGACATAGGACTGGTCGGACATTTTGTGGTCCTCCACAGCCTTCTCCTGGACCTTTTTTCCGTTTCATTGGCCGTCCGGGCATCCTCTTTAAACGTGTCTCTTTGCTTCTTCATCACATCAAAGAGCTCGTGGACTTCACCGACCTGGGATTGAAGGGCCTGGTTGGACTCAGTCAGAGCCCGGTGAGACTTTCTCAGCCTTGTGGCCTTCATCCCCTCGGAGAGAAACCGCGTCTCGAAGGAAGGGCGTTGTCCTTAACCTCCTTCTGTTTGACGAGGATTTCTTCCTCACGTAAAGATGTCTCCCCGGGCTTTTTTATCGCCGGGGCAACTTCTTCGACCTCCATGGCAGCCAGGAGGGCACAGTGATGGAGGACCTGTAGAAGGAAGCAAACAGTATCCATCAAAGACTAAACAGGGAAAAATTACTTGAAAAATTCATGGAGAGCTCACATACCTGGACGAACTTCTGAGCTATCGCGGCGACCTAGGCTTTCATAGTGCCCCGAGGTATTTTGGTCCCCGCCGCTTTTTCCATATCCGCCAGGAGGTTGTCAACCATAGACAATCCCGACGGCACCTCGATGCGGAAGTCACACTCCTGAATGTGTACCTCGGTCGGCTCTTGCCGGGAAACCACCCTCTTGAACTTCTTGGTCGGAGATTCGGCGGAAGAAGGCGCCTCCAGCCTCACCCAGGGAATCTGTTCCCAGGCTTGTTTCTGCCCACTTCCCCTGCGTGCCTCAGGGACTGGTGGGGGGACGATAGGCTTTGCAGAAGCCTCCTGGCGTAGCGTCCCACTCGGCGCGGGCTTAGACGAGCTAGCGCCCCCGCCATTCCTGCCCTGTGTCTTAGCGGCCAAGACGGCCATAATCTTCGACCGGTCCATAGGCTCTGCGAAGAGAAACAAAAAGGGTTAGCAACAAAAGCAACAAAATATACCAAGTCTAAATCGATCGGCTAAGACCTAACTTACCTAGGAAGCATGCGGGATTGAGTTCCGCCCAGCTCAGGGCCTGCTTGGAAAGTAAGACATCGGCGCGCTGGATCGGCTCCCACCGGGACACGATCCTCGCCTCCGGGGCATTCGACAGCTTGGCCTTCGGACAATCTATCCTATGCCACTCGGTGGGCACCAGCACTCCTCTCCCTTCGGAGGACCGATGAAGATGAACTTCTCCTTCCACTCATGGATAGAAGAAAGGACAACTACTACCCTAACCCGACTGTCCTACCCTTGTGCTTCTTAAAAGAAAAGTATACCCAACTCGGCTTGTTCTTACAAGTACCCAGATGGTTCTTGTAGAAGAGAAAGGACAAGAGGAGTCCTAGATTAAAGGTGATCCGACCAATTTTAAGCTGGACCAGGAATCAGAGGAGAATCCTCTACGAATTCGGTGCTAGCTGGCCCGAGGCGAGTTAAAAACAGTGAAGGACTACATAAATCTCGGATGAAAAGGGCAGACGCATCCTTTCTCGGAACGCTTCCAAGTACATGGTAATCTCATTACCATGTATTTGGTCTGCCCGTTCACCCACCCTAGCCAGACGGAGCGTATAACCAGAGGGAATGTAGAAACAAGCCCGTACGTCAAAAAGCTCGTCCAACCAGTTCAGCACCGAGGCAGCGTCACGAGTATTCTCGATACGCGCCTTAGAGGCCTTCTTGGCCTCTCGATGACGGGAAACAAGAGAATCGCCACCCCTTGAGAACAAACCCGACACATAAGAAGAAGAACTTTCTTGGCTATCAGAAGCCGAGAAAGATGAGGAAGACCCACTAAACTCGGTTTCAGAGGTCAAAGCCTTATCACCTGACTCTAACCTATTCCCCTCCAAAAGACGGCGCAGACATGGACGTCTTGCCTGAAGGTCGGGGCAGATACTATTTGGTTTTATACGTCCACCTCTCCGAAGATGCCAAGTTGATTTATGGCACCGTGTATCGGAAGTTTAGACGGATGCGGCCGATGTAGCAGATTTCGTCAGATTCCCCCTCGCTAGTGGGGTTTTTGATTGTGGGGACGCTCTTCCCTGCAGGCGCAAGCCCCTGTAGTTAATTACGCTACCGCACCGCGGTAGCAACTTTCTCTTTCTCCAGAATTTCACTTCGTGTCGTGGGTGTTTGTTTTGTTTGTGGTTGTCCGTGGATTGTATACGGAGACTAATTTATGCCGTCGCCCGTAGGACGTGGATTAGTCCAAATCCGTATTTTCTTAGATTTGGGTTTGGGGTTTTGGTTTAAGGATACGTTAGCCGTATTTGAGGCTAAGATCAACTTAAACGTTTGTTAAGGATACGTTAGTCCTATTTGAGACTAAGATCAACTTAACGGGATCGTTTAGATCCGTTCCAGTTTCGGGACATGGTAGTCCATTGAATGTATGGCCGTCGGGACCCGTCACCTCTCTGACGACGTTGAAGGATTACAACGACAGATATCAGATGTACCCTTGAACCAAAGTTGATTGGGGGATCTATATTCCAATTTGGGATTAAAATCTGTTTGAAGGTTTAAGGGTACGTTAGCCATATTTGATGCTAAGATCAACTTAAACGGGATCGTTTAGATCCGACAAAAGAGCATTTGGGGGCTCTATTGTTCCAGTTTAGGGATATAGTGGTCCAACATTCCCATTTTGGGGACGGATATTAGTTTAAGGACACGTTAGCCATATTTGAGGCTAAGATCAACTTAAACGTTTGTTAAGGATACGTTAGCCTAATCTCCAGACTAAGATCAACTTAACGGGATCGTTTGGATCCGACAAGAGAGCAATTGGCTCTATTGTTCCAGTTTAGGGACATGGTGGTCCAACATTCCTATTTTGGGGACGGATATTAGTTTAGGGACGCATTAGCCATATTTGAGGCTAAGATCAACTTAAACGTTTGTTAAAGATACGTTAGCCTAATCTCCAGACTAAGATCAACTTAACGGGATCGTTTGGATCCGACAAGAGAGCAATTGGCTCTGTTGTTCCAGTTTAGGGACATAGTGGTCCAACATTCTCATTTTAGGGACGGATATTAGTTTAGGGACGCATTAGCCATATTTGAGGCTAAGATCAACTTAAACGTTTGTTAAGGATTCGTTAGCCTAATCTCCAGACTAAGATCAACTTATCGGGATCATTTGGATCCGACAAGAGAGCAATTGACACTGTTGTTCTAGTGTAGGGACATAGTGGTCCATTGCCAGTTTAAGGATGTGGTGGTCCATTGAATTGGTTTAAGGACGCTTAAGTCCGTAGGTTGGTTTAAGGACGCTTAAGTCCATGAGTTGGTTTAAAGACGCTTAAGTCCATAGCAATGTATGGTTGTCGGGACCCGTCACCTCTCTGACGACGTTGAAGGATTACAACGACGGATGTCAGAGAAGTTTAGAGATATACCCTTGAACCGGATGTAAATTGATTAAGAGAGCAGTTGTGCTCAGTCAATTTAATTTGAGGACTTACAGCCATGATTGGGTTAAGTCCAGTTGAAGATAATCAACGTTTTTATTTATCTTCGGCCTATTAGGCCTATGTTAGGGCTTTGCCCCTGTTTAATAATGCACTGCATTTTATTTTAGCCTGTAAGGCCTATTTGATTTGGGCTCTGTCCCTTTATTTTTATGATGCAAGGCATCTGTTTTGGCCTGACAGACCTTTGCTTGGGCTCTGTCCTTTTTAAAATAATGCATAGCATTTTATTAGGCCTGTTAGGCCTTTTTTAATTGGGCTCGGCCCTTCTTTTCAATAATGCAGTGCATTAATTATCTGACAGTGGCCATGTGGCCTGTCAGACGCTTTGCGCCAACTAATGAGCGCAAGCGCATATGGAGGTGACACGTGTCACGCTCCGGTGAGCGCAAGCGCAGTGCGCTGCGCTGTTGCGCTGCGCTGTTGCGCTGCTGACACGTGGCGCGCTCTGGTGAGTTGCGCCAATTTCATAGAGCAATACTCTATTTTAAAAACCCACAGCGCAACTTGTTCTGGAGATGACACGTGGCGCTCTCTGGTGGCTTGCGCCAACCCAAGAGCGCTGTTTTAATATCTTGATCCAATTTTGGATTCAAGAAAAGAATCTTTTAAGATTCCAGAACCAGTGGTTCATCAAAAGGCAATGCCTTTATGTAGATCAAATGATCTGTGAAGTAATACTTCTTTTTTTTTATCTTTTTGTGATTGGATCTTTTGATCTTTTTTCCTTTTTAATTGAAGATCTTGATCTTGTTCTTAAATCATTGATCTTTATAGAAGAAAGTTCTTCTTTTATTTAAAGGTTTTTACCTTTTTTCTTTTCTCTGAGTTTTTTCTCAAAATTTTCTTTAGAGGAGTTCTGAATATCTCTGTGTGTTTCTTTTTTAGACTTGGGGTCTAGGGGCCTTTATATAGTGCCAATTAGTTTGTTAAAATAGTTAAAGAGATCTTTCTCTGAGTGATTTAGGGATTTTTCCCCACCGTTGGATCTTTGATCCAAGGGGTTCTATTTTACAGAAGACAATCTTCTTGTTTTAACAAGATCAGAAAGATCTTTTAGAATTTTTCTGTTTGGCGCAAGCGCACCTGCGCTTGACACGTATCGCACAGCGCAGAGCGCAGCGCCACTGCACTGACACGTGTCGCGCAGCGCAACTGCACTGACACGTGTCGCGCGGCGCTGAGCGCAAATCATCTGAAGCGTTGCTTCCTTTATTGGGGCTCTGTTTTAAAAAGATAATAAAATTTGAATTTTATTATCTTTTTAAAACAGAGCCTTGCTCTGATTAGGGGAAACAGAAGCGTTGCTTCATTTCCCGCCTTGGGATTTGAACAGAGCTTTGCTCTGAAAGGGAGATTTTCTCCTTTATTATTATTATTATTTATTTGTTTGTTTATTTGTTTATTTTTTCTTTTATTGTTATTATTTTATAAGGAGCGAATTTTGAGCCAAAATTTTGGCGGGAACAAATGCCCCCCACTACTTTGCCCATGTAAGTATGTACGTGGGTGAAGTAGTGCAAAGTTATGGGTAGCCATGGAACCGAGGGCTTAGAAAACAAGTTTAGGGTCCTTGTAGCCTAAGACTTTTCAACTTTACGAGCCGTGAGGGTCTCACATAGACTTTTCTCCCTACGGATCGAGAGGATCTCGTAGGTGTTTTTTCTCCTTAGGGGTCGTGAGGACTCCTAAGTGTGTTTTCTCTTATAAGTCGTAAGGATCTTTATAAGAGAATTTTCCCTCTTACGCATCGAGAGGACCCGTAAGCGGTTGTTTCCCTCCTTGTCGAGATTAGACTTTAGAGAGTGCGACCCGTGGATAGTATGCAAGAGACCGTTTTGGATCGACTTGCAGGGCCCCAGTGCTTAGGAAACATGTTTTTTAATCCCCGCTGCCTAAGGCTTTTCCTCACGAGTCGAGACGAATCGAGCATTTCTCGCAAGAATGTCCTAACGTCACAGTTAACCTCTGCTCTTTACGACAGAGGTCCGTTAGGGTCTGTGGTACTTAGTGTTTTGGCCATCGTACCATCGCGTTGGCTGATATATTCCTCGATAGGCAATCTTGCTGTTCGAGTAGCCTTGCGATTATCATGTCTCTGATCCCTTCGGGGGCTGGACAAGACGTCTTCAAGTAATCTTCCAGGTAATATTACCGTCGAAAGAGCAAGCGTAGGGATATTCCATGTCACTTTTTACTTGAGGTTAGGCTCATTTGAGCCCCGATGAGTCATAACCACTCCGCGCTGGTGTGGGATGATCTCCGATAGTCTTTCAGGCTTTATATGACTTGCCGTTAAGACCCTGAAGTTAGGAATTTGGCCTTTACTTCATTTGCTGGCATTGCGTCCTTTATATCGAGACGAATGTCGCGGTTGTCTCTAGGTTGTTGGTGAACCGTCGACCTTTGGAACTAGGGACTTTGCCGTGGCTCCGTTGTTTGATTGTCGCGTCTGAATCCTGTTGAAGGAGGAATGGTGGGGTGACATCTCGTCTGCTGTATCGAGACGAACGTCGAGGTGGTGACCACTCCGCACTGGTGCAAGATGATCTTCGATTGTCTTTTAGGCTTTATATGACTTGCCGTTAAGACCCTGAAGCTAGGAATTTGGCATTCGCTTCGTTTGTTTGCATTGCATCCGCTGTATTGAGATGAATGTAGTGGTTGTCTCTAGGTTGCTGATGAACCGTCGAGGTTTGGAACTAGGGACTTTGTCGTGGCTCCTTTTGGTGATGTTGCGTCTGCTGTGTCGAGACGAACGTCGAGGTGGTGACCACTCCGCCCTAGTGCGAGATAATCTCCGATTGTCTTTCAAGCTTTATATGACTTGCCGTTAAGACCCTGAAGTTAGGAATTTGGCCTTCGCTTCGTTTGTTTTGTCACGTCCGAATTCTGTTGGAGGAAGGACGCTGGGGTGACATCTCATCTGCTGTATCGAGACGAATGTCGAGGTGGTTACCACTCCGCGCTGGTGCGAGATGATCTCTGATTGTCTTTTAGGCTTTATATGAGTTGCCGTCAAGACCCTGAAGCTAGGAATTTGGCCTTTGCTTCGTTTGTTTTGTTACGTCCGAATTCTGTTGGAGGAAGGACGCTGGGGTGACATCTCATCTGCTGTATCAAGACGAATGTCGAGGTGGTGACCACTCCGCGCTGGTGTGAGATGATCTCTGATTGTCTTTCAGGCTTTATATGAGTTGCCGTCAAGACCCTGAAGCTAGGAATTTGGCCTTTGCTTCGTTTGTTTTGTCACGTCCGAATTCTGTTGCAGGAAGAACGCTGTTGTGACATCTCGTCTGTTGTATCGAGACGAACGTCGAAGTGGTGACCACTTCGCGCTGGTGCGAGATGATCTCCGATTGTCTTTCAGGCTTTATATGACTTGCCTACAAGACCCTGAAGTTAGGAATTTGGTCTTTGCTTCGATTGCTTTGTCGTGTCCGAGTCCTGTTGGAGGAAGAACGCTGTTGTGACATCTCGTCTGTTGTATTGAGACGGTCGTCGAGGTGGTGACCACTCCGCGCTGGTGCGAGATGATCTCCGATTGTCTTTCAGGCTTTATATGACCTGCTTTCAAGACCCTGAAGCTAGGAATTTGGCCTTTGCTTCGATTGCTTTGTCGCGTCTGAATCCGGTTGGAGGAAGGACACTGGGGTGACATCTCATCTGCTGTATCGAGACGAATGTCGAGGTGGTGACCACTCCGCGCTGGTGCGAGATGATCTCTGATTGTCTTTCAGGCTTTATATGAGTTGCCGTCAAGACCCGAAGCTAGAAATTTGGCATTTGCTTCGTTTGTTTTGTCATATCCAAATCCTGTTGGAGGAAGGATATTGTTGACATTGCGTCTGCTGTAACGAGACGAATGCTGAGGTGGAGCTGGGATTTTGCCGTCACTCTGCTTTACTAACCATGGGGTCTTTTGTTGACGCTGCATCTACATCCTGCTGGACTGCGAAGGAACGCCGTTGTTGATACCTCGTCTGCTGTATCGAGACGAATGATGAGGTGAAGTTGGGATTTTGTCGTCGCTTCACTTTGTTTCGACCGCGAGGTCTTTTGTTTGCATTGTGTCTGCATCTTGCTGGACTGCGAAGGAACGCTGTTGTTGACATCTCGTCTGCTGTATCGAGACGAATGTTGAGGTGAAGCTGGGATTTTGTCGTCGCTTCGCTTTGTTTCGACCGCAAGGTCTTTTGTTGGCGTTGTATCTGCATCTTGCTGGACTGCGAAGGAATGCCTTTGTTGATTCTTAGGCTGTAGATATTGCCGTCAAGATTTGGAGCTAGGGACTATGCCGTGGTTCCGTTTCATTGCGACTCTGAGGTCGGTTGTTGACGTCATGTCTGCATCTGGTTGGAGTGAGGAGAAACGCCGTTAGAGATCTCTAAGTTGTCGATATAGACGTCGAGACCCTGAAGCTAGGGATCTTCTTTTGCTCCGTTTGTTGACATCGTGTCTGCAATATTGCGACAAATGTCGAGATTGTCTCTAGGTTGTCTATGAACCGTCGAGATTTGGCTTCGCTTTCTGGTGGAGCCTGTTGGGAAGGTATGGTTCTCTCTTTGTTTGTGCCCCTGGATTGTATACAGGGATCGATGTGATCTCACCTGTAGGGCAAAAAGTTTCATTCTTTCATCATTTTTTATTCTGTCCGCGATACTCTATCATTTCAGCTTTTATATCGCGAAGATCGCGATTGCCCAATCATTTCGGCTATTTTTCTTTTTACTCGTTGCTTTTTATTGTGAGTTGCCCAATCATTTCGGCTATTTATCTTATTTTCACTCGCTGCTTTTTATTGCGAGTTGCCCAATCATTTCGGCTATTTCGCATGCATGTATTTTTACTTGCTGATTTTTATTGCAAGTTGCCCCCATCATTTCGGCTATTTCGTATGCATGTATGGCTCGCTAATTTTTTTTATCGCGAGTGTGGAACTTGGAATCTGACGCCAATCTCAGTATCAGCATCGCTCCAACTGGAATATTGCCAGGTGCGAATCATCATTTGCCATGAAAGAACTCGGAATTTGATACCGGTTTAGGCATCAGTATCGCGACAACTGGGATATTGCCAGGAGAGAATCATCATTTGCCTCCGTCGATGTCGAACAAAGGTGGATTAGTAAACAGGATTAGGATCCTGTCGACTAAGGCTTTTGACTTTATAAGCCGTAAGGGTCTCACAAAGGTATTTCTCCCTACGAGTCGTGAGGATCTCGTAGGTGTATTTTCTCCTTAGGGATCGTGAGGATTCCTAAGTGTATGTTCCCCTGTAAGTCGTAAGGATCTTACAAAAGGGTTTTCTCCTTATAAGTCGAGAGGACTTATAAGGGTTGTTCACCGTATGAACATACCCCTAGTCACGGATGGGACTCGGTTAGGGAAATGTTTATTCGCGCCCGTGGATTGTATACAAGGGTCAGTATTGAACCACTTGTAGGGCAGTATCGAAGGTTGTGGGGGTTGCTTAAGCACAGGTTGAGGTCTCTGTAATTTAAGACTTTCAAATCTTATGAGTCGTGAGGGTCCCATAAGAGAGTTCTCCTTACGAGTCGTGAGGATCTCGCAAGTGTATTTTCTCCTTAGGAATCGTGGGGATCCCTAAGTGTGTTGCTCCCTTGTGAGTCGTAAGGATCTCACGCGGGTGGTTTCTCCTTATAAGGTCGAGAGGACCCTGCAAGTGTCCTTTAACGAGGTTGCGCCCTTTCGGGTTTTCATAAACACTCGCCGGTAGTCCTGCTGTTTTTACTCACGGAGCCCTTTCGGGTTTTCATCCGTGCCCATTTTGCTTATGGACATACCGTCTCTTTTTTTTCTTTTATTCTTTTTATTCTCTTTTTTTTTTTCTAACGAGGTCGCGCCCTTTCGGGTTTTCACGAACACTCGCCGGTAGCCCTGCTATTTTTACTCACGGAGCCCTTTCGGGTTTTCATCCGTGCCCACTTTGCTTATGGACATACCGTTTTTAATTTATTTTTTTTATTATTATATTTTTTTATCTCGTCAGCCTGAGGATGCTGCGGTAGTAGTTTAAAGACGTTTCAGTCATCAGCTAGTTTTAGGACGTAGTGGTCCATCGTTAGTTTAAGCACGTTTCGGTACGCCGTCGCCGTATCTGAGGCGAATCTCTAGTTTACTGACTTTTCGGTCTATGGGGCTTTGAGCATGATGCCCCCGGCATATCCATCTTTCTCGGAGCATGTGGTTGTGGCAGGCTCACCTTCCAGTCTTCGGACAACGCGAACTTGCCCTGTTGGTATTGGTCTTCAACCCAGTTTTTGAAAACGTAGCAGTTTTCGATCGGATGGCCCAATACTTGGTGGTAAGGGCAGTAATTAGGATTGTTGACATCATTCAGTTGTGGTTGGCATTTTGGCTCCGGTAGAGTGATAAACCTGTTGTGCACTGCCGCTTCGAACAACTTCTTTGTTTCATCCCGGGGAAATGAGTAAGGACGTTTCAACCTTTCACAGAGGGGTTGCCGCTTGTTGTTTTAGCGAACAATCGGTCTAGAGCCACTCGATTGTTGTTGAGTGTTGGCGACGAAGGGCATTTTTTCCTTTCCTTTATCCTTTTTGTTCGCTCCGTTGTTTGTGGGTCCGAGATTTTTTCCGGGTAGTATGCCCTTGCACGGATGAATGTTCTCATAATTCTTCAATTCTTCAGAGATGGATTCCTTGAAGAGAGGGTTGAAGGCTATTTTTTCGTCGGGGTCGCTCCCAAAGGTGAGAACTCGTGATCCCCCGGGCTCGTCCCTATGACAATTGCCGGAAACTCTTTTATGCTCATCTGTCGTATTTTTTCGCTGTTTACGAGCTTCCCGCTTTATTCTGTTGACGTGTTGTCTATGAGCGACATACCCTTGCCACCAATACTTAAAGGAGTCGCAGTCTTCAGTGGGATGTGCGATCTTCTGATGATACAAGCAGTAGTTAGGATGCATCTCTACTCCATCGAGAGTGTTTTCTTCAGAGGGTGGTAGCTTCATTCCCATTGATATGGCCTTAGCAAACCTTTTCCTCGTCTTGAATTTGTTTTTATCCGCAACGAATGTCTTTTGATTTGACGAGAGTGCTTCAACTCTTTTGTCTAGTCGCCGGTGTTTGGCTCCTTCCAATATGGCCATCTCGCGCTCCTGTTTGGCTTTACTTTCCAGGCGAATCTCATTCAGGAAGGCATCGATCATCTCGTCTGACGGCCACAGAAGTTATGGTTCAGGACCCACCCTCGGTTTCTCGGTGCAAGGAGCCTCTTCATCATCTATCAATGAGTGAGAGATCACATAACAACTCGCTACGTAGTCCTCGGATTGATCTGATGAGTCTTCTCCATCGTTTTCGTCCTTAACAAAAGAACAAGCTGCCCCCGGAGTGTCCATCTTCTTTGAAGTGTGTGGTCGTGGTGGGCTCACCTTCCAGTTTTCGGACAGCGCGAGTTTGCCTTGTAGGTACTGATCCTTGATCCACCCCTTAAAGACGAAACAATCCTCGATCGGGTGACTTACCATTTGGTGGTAAGGGCAATAATTGGGATTATTGAGATCGCCTGGCTGCAACAGACGTTTTGGACTCGGCAGATTGATGAGTCTGTTGCGCACGGCCAGTTCGAACAGTTTCCTTATTTTATTCTGAGGAAACGAGTAAGGACGTCCCAGTCTCTCCTCGAAGGATGGGCGTGGTCGCACATTGTTTTGGCGAACAACCGGCTTTGAGTTGCTCGGCTGTTGTTGAGTATTGGCGACGAAGTTTACTTTCCCTTTGCCCTTTTCATTCCAAGGTTCCGTCTTTGAAGAGGAAGTCCTATGACCCATCTGGTCCATTTGGGCCAGCTTGTCAATTAAGGCCTGGAAGGTGGTCGGCTTGAAGAACATCATAAATTGGGAAATAATTGCTTGAGGGTCAAGAGTACCAACGAACATGCCCACTGCCGGTGCTTCCTCTATGCGTTGTTCGCATTTCGACCATAGATTCCGCCACCGTGTTGCGTATTGAACCCACGTCTCGCCTGGCTTCACCCTGGCATTGATCAGTGCTGTTATCGGGGTATGTTCACTAGCACTCGCGAATCTTTGTGTAAACAATAGCTCCATCTCCGCAAATTTTTTGACAGAGTCGTTAGGTAGCTTCGAATACCATTCAAAGGCCGTCTCCGATAGGCTGCCGACGAATTGGCAAAGCAAGAGCTTGTCGTCGCCTCCAGTATTGCCGCATAAGGCCCTGAATTGAGCGACATGCTGATGTGGATTCCCTGTCCCTTTATATACTTGGAACTTAGGGATCGTATATCCTGGCGGGTAACTGATTTGGTCATACCAGCTCGGATAGGGCCGTCCGGTTCTAACAATTTGCCCAGCCGCTTCATTCGCCTGATGAATTCGTATCTGCTGAGCTATATATTCATCCAGGGCAGCTTTAGAGATAGTTTCTTCCTTGGCTGCTGAAAGGGCCGGAGGAGGATTAGATGTCTCCCTTCTATCGTCTTCAACAATGATTGGAGGGTCATCAGCTGGAGGGTCCGGCTGTAATATCATCCCTACCATATCTTGGAAGAGGAGCGCCATCTGTTTTATGTTAGCCACTTGCTCTGTAGCTTCTTTGTCTTTCTTTTCGAGGACCCTACGTAAGAAGTCAGCGTCAGTTTCTTGTTCGTGTCGTTGTTCTGATGATACCTCCGAGCTTTCGTTTGGCCTAGTAAGTGCGGCCATCGCAGTTATCATCTCCTGAAGCTTCTGCTGCTGTTCTTGAGCTTTTGTCACGGATTGGGTGAGCGGTCGGTGACCCGTCGAAGCGCGGCTATCCTCCTTTCCGGAAGCCATATAAACGGTGTGCACCACCATGCCCCCAAACTTGGGGCGTTTAGCTTCAGTGTCTTTGTGATTTGCCAAAGACATGGGATCTTCTCCGACCTCCTTCTTTTTTGAGCGGTTGAAATCGAGGGGGCCGTTGCAGTGGGCATCCAGCCAGCTATTGCTTTTTCTGGCTTGACAGAGTAATCCTTTTCCTGCCGAACCTTCATCTTTTTCTGTCGGCGGAGATAGTCTTGATCAATCACTGACTCCGGGACCTGTCACCAGACCTTGTAAATTTTAGAGGACAGACGTTGAGGGGGCTGCACCAGCTTCTTTTCTGGAGTATTCTCCACAGGTAAAGGAGTTCTCTTCAGCACTGCAGTAGGAGAGTTTCTGCGCACCTTGTTGAGCAGTTCAAAACTGTTCTCGGTTGGAACAGCAGCATCAATCCCTACCATCGGAGCTGGCGAAGTTATCCCAGAGGGGGAGTTGCCCCCAGCCTTCCTCACTCGGCGCCAGTGGCGACGTCGAGCGTGTCGTGCGGATGGAGATCACCTCCGTTGTTGGATAAGCTTCTTCATGCCCCCTCTGGGCAGGGGAAGCAGCTTTGAGGACCTCGCCTGGAGCAAAACCCGGAATGACCAGCCTTGTAAAAACTGACTTCTTGGAAGGAGAAGCCTTTCCAATGATTTCGTCCGCTTGAGCCAAGATGGCTATCCGCTTTGGGATGGCAGCTTCAGGTATCGCGGGCTTGTAGACGTTCTGGCCCAGTCTGTTAAAAACTGAGGTATTGAAATTGGGCGACCCATTGAGAGGGGTCGCGGCAGTGGTAAGTCGATCAAAGACCGGCTTCTTTGGAGCTTCTTGCGATGTCATTGGAGCATTGAAGCTCATCGGTGGGAGCATGGTCCCGAAGAATAGTCCAGTGGTGGCCTGAGTTACCTGTTCCACTGGCATCTTAAAAAGGGAGGCCGCTTGGGGCCCATAAGTCACTCCTCCAGCAAGGACGGAGTGAGAGTTGCAGTTGCAGTTGCAGTTTGTGCAGTTTGAAGCCATTGATCTTCTGTTTACTGCACGGAGCAAGACACCAAATCTAAGTACCTCGAATCCACAGGCAACCACAGCAACTGCGATTTGTTCGCGAACACGACACAGGAAGTGTGGAGTGGAAAGAGGAAAAGGTCTCACCGGGCGTGCCAGAATCTGTTCCCCTCCGAAAGACGGCGCAAACATGGACGTCTTGCCTGAAGTTCGGGGCAGATGCTATTTGGTTTTATCCGTCCACCTCTCCGAAAATGCCAAGTTGATTTATGGCACCGTGTATCGAAAGTTTAGACGGATGCGGCCGATGTAGCAGATTTCGTCAGATTCCCCCTCGCTGGAGGGGTTTTTGATTGTGGGGATGCTCTTCCCTGCAGGCGTAAGCCCCTGCAGGCGTAAGCCCCTGCAGTTAATTACTCTACCGCACCGCGGTAGCAACTTTCTCTTTCTCCAGAATTTCACTTCGTGTCGTGGGTGTTTGTTTTGTTTGTGGTTGCCCGTGGATTGTATACGGAGACTAATTTATGCCGTCGCCCGTAGGACGTGGATTAGTCCAAATCCGTATTTTCTTAGATTTGGGTTTAAGGTTTTGGTTTAAGGATACGTTAGCCGTATTTGAGGCTAAGATCAACTTAAACGTTTGTTAAGGATACGTTAGTCCTATTTGAGACTAAAATCAACTTAACGGGATCATTTAGATCCGTTCCAGTTTCGGGACATGGTGGTCCATTGAATGTATGGCCGTCGGGACCCGTCACCTTTCTGACGACGTTGAAGGATTACAACGACAGATATCAGAGGGGTTCAGAGATGTACCCTTGAACCAAAGTTGATTGGGGGATCTATAGTCCAATTTGGGATTAAAGTCTGTTTGAAGGTTTAAGGGTACGTTAGCCATATTTGAGACTAAGATCAACTTAAACGGGATCGTTTAGATCCGACAAAAGAGCATTTGGGGGCTCTCACTAGTAAAATAGGGGGTTGCCCCTACGGATATTGGAATCCGTAGGGGCAGATTTAACTTGGCCCTACGGATTAATCTGTAGGGCTAAAAGGTTGCCCCTACGGGCCCAGACGTCCAAGAATAAAAATATTAATTCTTAATTTGGTGTTTGCCCCTCGGAGCCGCAAACAGAGGACCTACGGGTAAATCCGTAGGGGCAACTAAATATCGATTTAATAAAGGCACAGATCGATCGCCTACACTCACTTTCTTTCTCTCTCTCGATCGCGCGCGAAAAAAATCCCTAAATCGCCACGCCGTTCTCCTCGTCGCCACCGTCGTTCTCCTCGTCGCCACCGCCGTTCTCGTCGCCACCGCCGTTCAGGTCGTCACCACCGCCGTTCAGGTGAGTAAATCTTGAGGTAAATTAAAGAATTTTTTGATTATTTTGGGCTTAGGGTTCATGGCTGGGTCTGGGGTTGCGCGAGCGAGTTGGGGTTCGGCAGGGGTCGCGGTCGGGGTCGGGGTCAGGGTTAGGGTTAGGGTTAGGGTTGGGGTTCGGCTGCTGCTGGGGCTGGGGCTGGGGTTAGGGTTTGCCTTAGGGTTGGTGTTGGGGTTTAGCTGGCCGCGCTGGGGTTAGGGTTAGGTTGGGGCTGGGCTGGGGCTGGGGCTGGGGCTGGGGCTGGGGTTAGGTTGGGGTTAGGTTAGGTGGATTGATGACAACAAAATACCATAATTTATAACTATATTACTCATCTAATGTGTATGGCATGTGAAAGCTAGATGAAGGTCGAGGCAAGCACAACAAATTTGTTGGATGGGACAATGTCAATAGGAGCTCAATGCTATTTGGAAAAATAATAATTCAAAGACATAGTGGAGTTTCCGATTGGTGGCATGGACTAGTTTGATGTATTTAGTTGGTTTGATTTATGAAAAAATGGGGAGACAACATGCATGTATGCATATAGGTAACATCTGTCAAT
This sequence comes from Agapanthus africanus, assembly GCA_030015575.1. NCBI lineage: Eukaryota > Viridiplantae > Streptophyta > Magnoliopsida > Asparagales > Amaryllidaceae > Agapanthus > Agapanthus africanus. The sequence goes on along the minus strand of CM057338.1, from coordinate 939,089,099 downwards.
AAGCCATATCCAGACCGCAATCTTTTTTTACCTATTGGCTAATATGAAAATATCGGCCCGCGTATATGACATAATCAAAGTTGTTAAATCTTGATACGGTTTGTGTTTCGTTTTTTTATTTATCAGGTCTATCAATGTTGCGTATAACGCTTTATGATATCAGTATCCTACATTTGTAGTTTTAATTGTTGATTGTTATAGATGAATACCATTGCAATAATAGTTTTTGGTTGATGAATGCTATTGCAATGTAGGATGATCAGTTCTATCAATCTTGATCTCAATGGTTTAAAATCATGTTACACATACAACACGAATGCACAACAAACGCATAATTAGAGAGCGACTCGAGATATTCAAGTTAAAACCAATATATGATACTCGATGATAATATGAAACCTTCATATTCTCATCGATACTCATATATGAAACTAAAAGCGCCACTTAGTCCCCGTCTATCGGTTAACATACGTGCGATGCTCGTCGTGACCTAGAACTATACGAAAGTTGTTAAATATCGGACAGTATAGCTCGATACTAACAACCGTCGTATAGTCTACGCGACGAGAAAATTCAATCGTATGGTAACCCATAGATTTGTCCCGTGTGGACAAGTTAAGAATGTATAAAGCAAACGCCTTCATTCACTTGTGTTTTCATCCGTTTCGAGATATTTCGTCGGTACCTTTCCATTGGTTCTCCATGTACAAAGATAGATTAGATGTTCATTTCAACGTTGTTTCACAGCTTTGAAATGATTATCTATTCTATTACAGTGTACTCGGAGAACAGCGGGGAGGTGCTGCCGAAATTTACTCGAAACGGTTGAAAGCACAAGTGATGGGCGTTCGCTCTATACATTCTTAATGGGATAGAAGCCTACCCCCGACAGCCGGAACACACACATACAACAAGAATACACAACAAACGCATAATTAGAGAGCGATTCGAGATGTTCGGGTTAAAACCAATATATGATACTCGATGATAATATGAAACCATTATATTCCCATCGATACTCATATATGAAACTAAAAGCGCCACTTAGTCCCCGTCTATCGGTTGACATACGTGCGATACTCGTCGTGACCTAAAACTATACGAAGGTTGTTAAATATCGGACAGTATAGCTCGATACTAACAACCGTCGTATAGTCTACGCGACGAGAAAATTCAATCGTATGGTAGCCCATAGATTTGTCCCGTGTGGACAAGTTAAGAATGTATAAAGCAAACGCCTTCATTCACTTGTGTTTTCATCCGTTTCGAGATATTTCGTCGGTACCTTTCCGCTGGTTCTCCGTGTACAAAGATAGATTAGATATTCATTTCAACGTTGTTTCACAGCTTTGAAATGATTATCTATTCTATTACAGTGTACTCGGAGAACAGCGGGGAGGTGCCTACGGATAGGTACCTACGCAGTTATCCGTAGGGGATATAACTTGGACCTACGGACATATCCGTAGGTACACTTAATATATTAAAAAAAACCGTAAATAATATAAATTTTTTACCCTACGGCTTAGTCCGTAGGGACACTAGGACCTACATAGAAATCCGTAAGGGCAAGAATTTGCCCGTAGGGGCAAGTTCATGGCCTCAACTTGCACCTGCGGCCTTTGCATCTACGGGGTATTTTTCCGCCCCTACGCATATATCCGTAAGGGCAGTGGGTTGCCCCTACGGATAAATCCGTAGGGGCAACCCTTATTTGTAGTAGTGTCTATTGTTCCAGTTTAGGGACAGAGTGGTCCAACATTCCTATTTTGGGGACAGATATTAGTTTAAGGACACGTTAGCCATATTTGAGGCTAAGATCAACTTAAACGTTTGTTAAGGATACGTTAGCCTAATCTCCAGACTAAGATCAATTTAACGGGATCGTTTGGATCCGACAAGAGAGCAATTGGCTCTATTGTTCCAGTTTAGGGACATAGTGGTCCAACATTCCCATTTTGGAGACGGATATTAGTTTAGGGACGCATTAGCCATATTTAAGGCTAAGATCAACTTAAATGTTTATTAAGGATACGTTAGCCTAATCTCCAGACTAAGATCAACTTAACGGGATTGTTTGGATCAGACAAGAGAACAATTGGCTCTGTTGTTCCAGTTTAGGGACATAGTGGTCCAACATTCCCATTTTGGGGATGGATATTAGTTTAGGGATGCATTAGCCATATTTGAGGCTAAGATCAACTTAAACGTTTGTTAAGAATACGTTAGCCTAATCTCCAGACTAAGATCAACTAAACGGGATCGTTTGGATCCGACAAGAGAGCAATTGGCTCTGTTGTTCCAGTTTAGGGACATAGTGGTCCATTGCCAGTTTAAGGACGTAGTGGTCCATTGAATTGGTTTAAGGACGCTTAAATCCGTAGGTTGGTTTAAGGACGCTTAAATCCAAGAGTTGGTTTAAAGACGCTTAAGTCCGTAGCAATGTATGGTTGTCGGGACCCGTCACCTCTCTGACGACGTTGAAGGATTACAATGACGGATGTCAGAGAAGTTTAGAGATGTACCTTTCAACCGGATGTAAATTAATTAAGAGAGCAGTCGTGCTCAGTCAATTTAATTTGAGGACTTACAGCCATGATTGGGTTAAGTCCAGTTGAAGATGATCAACGTATTTATTTATCTTCGGCCTATTAGGCCTATGCTAGGGCTTTGCCCCTGTTTAATAATGCACTGCATTTTATTTTGGCCTGTAAGGCCATTTGATTTGGGCTCTGTCCCTTTATTTTTATGATGCAGGGCATTTGTTTTGGTCTGACAGACCTTTGCTTGGGCTCTGCCCTTTTTAAAATAATGCATGGCATTTTATTAGGCCTGTTAGGCCTTTTTTAATTGGGCCCGGCCCTTCTTTTCAATAATGCAGTGCATTAATTATCTGACAGTGGCCATGTGGCCTGTCAGGCGCTTTGCGCCAACTAATGAGCGCAAGCGCATGTGGAGGTGACACGTGTCACGCTCCGGTGAGCGCAAGGGCAGTGCGCTGCGCTGTTGCGCTGCTGACACGTGGCGCACTCTGGTGAGTTGCGCCAATTTTAGATAGCAATGCTCTATTTTAAAAGCGTACAGCGCAAGTTGTTCTGGAGCTGACACGTGGCGCTCTCTGGTGGCTTGCGCCAACCCAAGAGCGCAACAGTGCAGATTTACAAGTGCAAAACACTGTTTTAATATCTTGATCCAATTTTGGATTCAAGAAAAGAATCTTTTAAGATTCCAGAACCAGTGGTTCATCAAAAGGCAATGCTTTTATGTAGATCAAATGATCTGTGAAGTAATACTTTTTCTTTTTTTTATCTTTTTGTGATTGGATCTTTTTGATCTTTTTTCCTTTTTAATTGAAGATCTTGATCTTGTTCTTAGATCATTGATCTTTATAGAAGAAAGTTCTTCTTTTATTTAAAGGTTTTTACCTTTTTTCTTTTCTCTGAGCTTTTTCTCAAAATTTTCTTTAGAGGAGTTCTGAATATCTCTGTGTGTTTCTTTTTTAGACTTGGGGTCTAGGGGCCTTTATATAGTGCCAATTAGTTTATTAAAATAGTTAAAGAGATCTTTCTCTGAGTGATTTAGGGATTTTTTCCCCACCGTTGGATCTTTGATCCAAGGGCTTCTGTTTTACAGAAGACAATCTTCTTGTTTTAATAAGATCAGAAAGATCTTTCAGAATTTTTCTGTTTGGCGCAAGCGCACCTGCGCTTGACACGTGTCGCGCAGCGCAGAGCGCAGCGCAACTGCGCTGCCACGTGTCGCGCAGCGCAGAGCGCGGCGCAACTGCGCTAGCGCAAATGCGCTGACACGTGTCGCGCAGCGCAGAGCGCGGCGCAACTGCGCTGACACGTGTCGCGCGGCGCTGAGCGCAAATCACCTGAAGCGTTGCTTCTTTTATTAAAATTTGAATTTTATTATCTTTTTAAAACAGAGCCTTGCTCTGATTGGAGGAAAAAGAAGCGTTGGTTCATTTTCCGCCTTGGGATTTGAACAGAGCTTTGCTCTGAAAGGAAGATTTTCTCCTTTATTATTATTATTTATTTGTTTGTTTGTTTGTTTGTTTGTTTTTTCTTTTATTGTTATTATTTTATAAGGAGCGGGTTTTGAGCCAAAATTTTGGCGGGAACATACCCTCACTATATCTACTAGAGAATCGGAGGAAGACATCTGACCTAATTCAAAAGAAGGGGAGCTGAAGGAGGGTTTGAACTGTAAATCTGACCTAAGAGCGAGTCCGCCAAGCAATCAAAGACAACAGAAGGCAAGTGTAGCAAAGGTGTTTTCTGGGGACAGGCCGTCCCTATTTATACACTCAGCAAAGGCCATCCAGCGGCCCAGATCCACTCCCGCTGAAACGAAGCGTCGTGCCCAATGATCTAGATGGACTACGTGGTAGCCGACCATTGGACGCTTCCCTCTCACGCGGATCCGATCGGCTGAAGAAACGTCTCACATCCGCCATCCGAATGCAGCCACGTGGCACGAAATCGACGGTCGGCCTATTGCTACGATGGCCTGAGCAAGCGAAACGACATCTCCATGTGGGCGTTGTCCTCTCAGCGATCTGCTGACATCATCGAGGATACACACAGAAATTAAGGCGTATGATGAACGCCATATGGACCCGAAAATCGGAGTGACACAAACCCCGAAAGCCATGCCGTTCCCGAACGATCCACATCATAGATTCTTCGGCAAAAAGCTGAAGGGAGAAGACCAAGCAATCCACCCTCGACCCGACCCATAAATAGGCCGGAACGAGTGGGGGGCTAATGATGATACTTACAGTTTGGGGATTCATAGATCTTGACACGTAGCAGATGGCGTATTCTCTATGCACGTCGCCTAGATTTTCGGGAAGCTATCGAACTGGAATAAGGATGATGCGAAAGGAACATTCCTCGGTGTCTCGTCTCCAAAGCTCAGTCTGAGGAATAGAACCCGACCTCTAGGAGGCTTCCTCTTCGTACATTCCTCTTTCGACCAACCACCAATCAGTAGATCATTTCCGAGCAATCATAGAGCTGAGCTTCCTCGGCTCCCTTGCTCATCTCTGAGCTATCTTATAGCAGAGATTCCTTGGCTTCCCTGTTTGGCTAAGGGTATAGAGCACGAGCGTCCTCGTGACGGTTCCGTGTATCTCGCCACGACGAGATCTCCGCCGCTCCACGTCCCGCGTCCCATGCTAGCATATCTCTCCTTTAATGAGCGCATCTCGCCATTAATGCGGACGTTACGCCTGGACGGAACTGACGGCAAGAATCTCGCAACGGCTCACTCCGATGCGACCCCTATATAAACCCCACCTCTAGACGATTCAAGTAACTCAAAATCATTCCAACACGCTGCCGCTCTGTCTGAATATTCCCTAGTACTTACTTAATCATTGGAGGCTCCTACGATGGTCTCCCACCTCGGGACTTCTTTGCAGGTAGCTTGGTTTCAACATCAATCAACCACCTATTGAGATCCACACTCTCTCTCCAAATCAAAACCCCTTCAACCCTGCTGGCCATAAGATCAACAGAGGACAACATCTGAAGGAGGTTCTGACTTCCATCACATACCTTCACTAAAACCTTATTACAAAAGACTTGATAAGAGCTAAAGCCTGTAAGAAACCCCCACCAAAATTGTCTGAGATTGATGAGAATATGAGCTTGGGGGTTTAAAAGAAGAATTATAGTAGTTAGGAGGTAAAAGAGTAAATTAATACCATTAATTAACATATTTAACAGTGTTAGCATGATTGTTAGCTTGCGGGGGTGGGGGTGGCGGTGGGGATTAGTTAAATTAGCAGATTTGGAAAGCTTTTTCAAATAAGAAAGATTTGGGGCGTTTTTTCTTAGTAGCTAAGATTTGGTGGACATGTTTCCAAAAATCTTTTGTTTCTTTATATGCGGATGTACGAAAAAAATCGTTTCTTTATTTGAAAGATTCGTTTAGAACAACTGCACGTGAAGATGTAATACATTGGTGTGAGTATTGTTCGGAATAGTCAAACTCATCTTGTCGCTGTTTTTACTATTTTAATTTCATTTGTCCATTTATGAAGACACCATTTTCATTTGAGTTATGCATGTGAATAAAAGCAACAAAGGATATTCTGAATAAAAGCCAAAAATAATATAATTAAGTAATGAAATTATCAATACTCTCATCATGTCTCAACCTTTTATTTTTCTTAAATATTCATATTATACATCCAATTTGATTTGTTTTGTTGACTCCACTGTTTCTTGGTATGATTAACCATCATAAATTTCAATTTATTTTATTACACTATCTTTTTAGAAGCAATATCAGTTCTAATCACAATGATCATCTCGCGAGAAATAAGATGAAGTCATCTGTTTGGTCCATCTCTTTTGGACCTTCTTTGTTCGATTTTTATTTTTTCTAGCATTATTTTGCTACACATGAAGGTTATAAATAGCCATCACAAGCAACACACAATTTAAATATGATGCATTTCATATGACAATGAGAGGAAAATGAATCAAGAAACAAACCAAATACATAAAAGAGAATAATGGAGAAAAGATGCCATATCCCTCCTATGGCGTCGAAAAATACCCCCTCCACCAATTTTTCCGACGATCGGCCCCCATCATCTTCATCGTCATCATTTAAGATGTGGATACACCAAATTTCATGTGATTCTACAACTTTTTCACCGTTGATTTAGCAATGTAAAAAGTTCTATTGTCGGTAAACCGTTAATTTTGAACCCACTAAATCAACGGTGAAAAAGTTGTAGAATCACATGAAATTTGGTGTACCCACATCTTAAATGATGACGATGAAGATGATGGGGGCCGATCGTCGGAAAAATTGGTGGAGGGGGTATTTTTTCGACGCCATAGGAGGGAATTCCCTCCTATGGCCTCTTTCCTCCATTAATCTCTACATAAAATGCCAATTGAAAAGTTCTAGATGACCATAAGAGGAAAGAATTATCAAAACTATTGATAACTTAACACCGGCAATGAAAAACTAAAAACTACGACAGTAAAAAAAAAGGAACGGCAAGGAATAAAAAGAACAAATGCGTGTTAAATAAAGGAAGAAAGGTCTCCCCCGCTAAACGTACTAAACGTAAGCGACACACATCCTACTGTTCTTTCTTGACACTGCGATGACCGCAACGAATTAGCAGTGCTGCGGAACTTTTACGAAAAATGCAACAAATTGTATATTGTAAAAGGCACAAGATGGTATTAAAGGTTAAAACTTTTAGGTTGGGTGATAATTAAAGAAATCCTCTAGAAGAATCCAAGACTTAACAAAGGTAGTTCTTTTTGTTAAATTTTTCATGGGATATGCATTCCACCCCCATCATAATCAAAACCCCATTCTTTTCATCTCATGATTCAATCTGCTCTCTCATCACCACCCCATGAAACTTCCACCAGTTTTTGTCAGCTGAAGCTTCCTTTAAACCCACCCCTCTCACATTCAAAGAAACACCAACCATTGACTTTGAACAAGCCATAGCAACTACAGTTAAAATTTACAAAAAAAAGTCTCCTCAGATATTTTTGCAGCTATAGAAGAAGAAAAATATTATCATTTAACACTAATTGCGTGTTGGCCCATCTCTTTTCCTTCATGTGTACTCATCTCTTAACCATTAAGCTTTTATATGGTCTCACATCTCTCCTCTCTCTTTCATTAGCCTTGGTTGAATTTGATCTCCCTATATAATTCATTTGCTCCTAGGACTCTTTTGTAAAATAAAATACCCATCTCATTATTTTTCTGTTTCAAGAACAACATGGAGTTTATCTCATCGTCTTCATCTTCTTCTTCTTTGTCTTCCGCTGTTGGTTCTAATGGTGGAAGAGGAAGGGATAGGGGAAGAGATCGATCCATGGCTTCAGAGTTGGCTGAAAGGATCATTTGTGGAATAGTCACTTGTGTGTTTGCTACAGGTTTGTTCCTCTCTTTTTGGTCATCTTGATGATTTGAGATTTGAGTTTTTGATGATTGATTGAAGATGGGTTTTTGATTAGAAGTGGGAATTTGGTTTTAGATTTGTGCGATTCAGCATCGGTTTTTGTGTCAAACTGCTATTGGGAAATTAAGAACGGCATGTCTCAAATTTGAGGGTGATTGCGTTAAGAATATTGATGTGATTGAGTGATAATTAATATTCTATAAAGTATAATGAGAAATTCATGAGAAATGCTATGAGGCTAGTAAATGTGATGATACAATTTTTTTTGCTATTATTGGATCCCAGCTACACATTTCAAATCAAAAAACACCAAATCTTATGGTGTCTCATGTTTTGCCCACATATCCACAGCTGGATTTTATAGCAGACAATAGAGACCAGGAATCTAGCAAAAACTTGATTTAATTGAGGAAAAGTTGAAATTTATGTAATCGAACCCCAAAAATTTGATATAAAGCCTGATGACATTGTTTTTGTTGCGAGGAAACAGTTATCAACTATCTGATATTAAACCGTTAGCTAGCCTATTACATAATCCAATCCGACTGTGAAATCGATTATCCGTTCCGGCTACCTTATTCCGCATATGGAGTGATCTCTGTGTGTGCAATTTTGATCGATATGATGCATTACAAGTGATGAGTCAAGCATTTAAAAAATGGATGGCTGCTAAACACAATAAAAATACCATATATTGGGGACACTTGATCAAAGACATAGATGGTGTAAAAGTGATTAAAATTTTATACACAGATCATTCTATGTGTAGAACAAGGTGGCCGGAGTGGACCGTCGATTTGACGGTTGGTTTGAGTTATGTAATATGCTAGCTGACGGTTTAATATCAGCTAGCTAGGTGATAACCCGTTTCCTCTTTTGCTTATTGGTTTTGTTGTTATGCTTATATTTGATCATGTTGATAAAAATTTGATCTTTTGTTTCATTTGGATACAGTGGGTTCATTGGCTGGAGCCATTACTGGAGCTTTGATTGGCCTAGCAACCGAGAGCGGCCTATTCCGAGGCGCCGGAATCGGAGCAATCTCTGGAGCTGTTTTCTCTCTCGAGGTCGTTGAGTCGTCTTTTGCTCTATGGCATTCTAATGAATCAGGCATTTGGAGCATCCTCTATGTTGTAAGTACTACTTTTATTTTCAGGCATATATATTTGGCTAAATGACATTAAACTACCGTTAGCTATGGTTGTCTTCACTAAACTCCCTTAAGGGTTTTTTTAATTACGACAAACTCCCTTGGACTTTGGTTTCAAGGGAGTTCTTGAAGTGCCTAGCAAAAGCACTTTTAGGGCAGTTTAGTGTAATTTAGCAAAAACATTCTTTACTTATTCATTTCATATTGCTACAATCTCTTGACATAAAATCTTACTGCTTGCAGATTGATATCCTTGCTAGTCTTTTGAGCGGAAGGCTTGTCCGAGAGAAGGTGGGCCCCGCTGTTCAAAGCGCCGTGCAAAGTCAGGTATAGTTACATTTCTTGGCCTAAGCTAGCGTCAATTTTAAGTAAAAGGCTGGCTACATGGTACGACAATTTTTGTCTGTTGTTCATTTCAGATGAGCGCTGTAGATTCACCTATCAACGAATTTCTCGACATTTTTGAGACGGGCAGCAGCGGGGGCATGTCAGAGGATTCTCTGAATAAACTCGGAACGGTTGAAATCTCAACAGAGAACAAGGTTGATGCATCCGGGGAAGAACTGTGCTGCTCAGTGTGCCTTCAGGTTCATTTTTCATCGGCACCCTACTTACTAGTTTTGTGGTGTCTGATTACAGTACACTAAAGCTGTATGATTTCGTTTTCTGTATCAGGATTTTCAAATCGGCGAAAATGCAAGATGCTTGCCTCATTGTAACCACATGTTTCACTTAGAGTGCATCAATAACTGGCTCATTAGGCACGGCTCTTGCCCATTATGCAGGCGAGATATTTAAATTTGGTGATCACTTGCTCTGTTGTTCTTGTAAATACTGAGAGGCATCGGTTGTATGATGCACCTGATCGATGTTGTTAGTTTTTTTTTCCCTTGATTCTTTTAGATGGTTATGTTCACTGCGCCATTTTTTTCGGCCTATTTTTGTGAAATATGAAATAAAATTCTACCTTCCCTTGGACAAAATTTAGTGCATTTTTCATCATTAGTTGTTTCCATAGATCGATAGAAAATGTATTAGATTATACAGATGTGAATGTTTTGTAAAATTCAAGCCATCGATATACATCTCAGTTTTCTATCTTGCGACCGCAACTCTATTAAATTCTTTACGCATTATTAGTCGTCCAGGACGATGTATATGTTTGGTAGACCCGTGAATGTCAAAATTCGAAAGGGATGCATTTGGTAAAGAAAATTTCATTTAGTGAATATTCTGCTGAAAAATGCCCTCTATTGCTTTGATGAACTTTGTGACGAGACGATCCAACAAAGACGCAACATTGACACAGTCTCGCATAAAAGATAGCTTGTACAAGGTATCTGCTGTAAAACCTTGGGGATGAAATTGCAGTCATCTTTGCAGGAACAGTAAAATCCCGCGAAACTAACTGTGCTTATAGCTCAGTTGATACAAATTCCTCTTCAATATGAGAGGTTGTAAGTTCAGTTCCCAAAGGGATCGGGTTTTAGAGGGAAAAAAAGCACCAGTGAAGATGATGTGTTGTTTAAATTTTATTATCGAGCTTGGCTTGAATTCGGTTTGAGCTGAGCTTGTGTGACTCAAGTTCAGGTTGACTCATTTCCTTAAATGGAGTCCGGCTTGTCAAAGGCCCGATTACAAACTGAGGCGAGCTTATAACCAAACATAAGCTTGGCTCGAGCTTCCGTGTGAATACGGCTCGTTTATAGCTCGTAAGCTAATATCACCAAGATTTATCAATACAAAGCAGAAAAATCAGAACATTTTGGACATTAAATATTATTTTAGGCTTTAGTATCAAGTTTAATGAATATGTGCCTATTTGTCTATTTAAAAACTAAATATTATTTTAATATATATAAAGTATGATATGAGATGCAAATGAGCTGGACTCAAGCTATATACGAACCAGCCGGGTGAGCTTAAATTCAGCCCATTACTAACTAAGCCTAATTTATTTCTCCAATTTGGTCCGTTTTTTAATGAATCGAACTTGAACGAGTTCTTGGTGAGCCGAAACCAGGCTGAACTCTAGCTGGCTCGATTTGACTAGCATCCCTACCCAAATGTTTGACCTTTTGCACTATAATACCTCGAATTTTATGTATGTATTAACACTCCAAAACATTACCTTGTTACTAGTTAATATTCCTCAGATATCCTCCGATTAACCACTAGTCAAAAAACATCTTTTGTTTTTCCGAACCTTATATGACTTTTGTACGGATGTATCGGTTAGATAGTTGCATTTAAAATAGTTGGAGGTTAACAGAAGGCAGAAGGCAGTTAACTGGTAACAAATAGCACTTTAGGGTATTCATACGCAAAGAAAAAATCATTGAGGTAAAAAAGCGCAACGACAAAAAGCTTTTATCCCAAAACTTTAAGATAAGCTCTATGAAATCTTTTTTCCTTATGGTCTACGGTTCTTCCAAGGACCATATTTTAGTTACATTAACAATTAGCATAGCTTTCTTAATTGTCTCTATCCATATTTATCTAGATCTATCCCTATTTCTACCTTCATTAATAATAATGTTGAAGATTTGATTGTGCGTGCGTTTAGGGGTTTTAGCGAAATGTCGAAGTTCGTGAAATAGCACCCTACACAATCAAGTTTTTAAAATAATAATACCGCAAGTGTACGGCTCGTTTGTAGCGAGCTAGCAAATACGGGTCGATCCACAGAGAGTAAGCATTCACTTTAGAAATTATTTAGGCAAGTTAGAGAAAAAATTGGTTTGAATGTCGGTTTTTTGTAACTTTTGCTAAAAATACGAGATTATGGAATACGAAATTACGGGGATGCTTAGGATTAGATTTGGTTGAATGAATCGTGAAGAAAGCAATCGATTCACACCCCGCTTGATCAACATACAATATCCGTTTACAACTCATTAACATGTGAATGAATCATCAAGTAAATCTCAAAGGATTGCAAGAATGATTCATCAACACCTTAAGTGGCAAATGAACAGTAAACAGGATTCACTTATCCTTAATCTTGTTAATATGTGAATGTGGAAAGTCTATCCTATATGCTAAAGGAAAAGCTATAAACGATATCAAACTTTATTTCAACAATTTCCAATCCTAAGGGTAAATGGTTAACTTAATCATAAACTCCTTAAATGTGAATTTTGAAAGTATGAAACATATGCTATGAAAAGGATAAAACCTACCATACAAGCAACATGTTCTATCAAACATTTATTCACACACCGAGGGGGCATATGCTTCAATTCAAGTTTAAGCTCATGATATCAAAAGATAATTAGAATCTTGTTCTTACCAAATGTTTGTTAGCTAGTATAGGGTATATACTAAGGTTGATATGCAACAATCGAGAGCAACATACCCTAAAAAGCAGTTTATCAAACACTTGATAAGCACAACCTTCTAATTTAGAGTTTAAGTTCATAATGATCAAGAGAGGTGGATGAAGGCTTACCCATTCATCATCCATCATCCCCTTCACCTAAGCAAGGGAAAACTACTTACAATCCATAAGAAAACTGCTAGAATACATCATTAATGAAAAATTCATGAAAGTAAAGTAAGAATATAAAGAGCAAGAATTAAAGAGAATGAAATGATACTAAACCATACACAACTTGAAAAAATGAAAGAAATGAAAGCTTTATTGAACCTTGAACTTGGAAATACACTCTAACTAGAACTCAAAAACTTCAACCCAACCTTACAAGCTCAGAAATGGAGATTACAAGATGGAGGAGAAGAAGAGAGTTCAAGAAAATAACACAAAAGCTAAACTAAACACTAAAATAAACCTCCTTTTACACTTCAGAGTTATGCTGTATTTATAGATACATTTGTCAACTTTAGAGCAGGCAAAAGGAGAAGACATGAAGTGACAATGAGCCACCCAAATGCCTGAGCCATTTAAACTTATTATTGTAGCTCCAGACGACCATTAGGCAGCTCTGGACTGCACTTTGGGGGAATTAGGGTTTGGGTCTAAGGCCATGTTCTTTGTAGCTCTTGAGGGTCTCCAAAATATGCTCAATTTGTCATAATTCAGTCTTGACCGTTCTCTATAAATTTCAGTGACGAATCGTGTGTTTCGGTTATGAAAATCCTATTCTTGAACTTTATTGTGCATGTCCGGAACCTGCGCAAGAAACAACCTGCATCAGTTATTTGTTCATAAGAGATAGGTAATCAAGGGTTATATATGGAAATAAACGTGTCGATCAAATACCCCTAAACTTACCTATTGCTCGTCCTCGAGCAAATCAAAATCCTAAAAACGAAAAAAAAATCCTAGTTCGCTTTCACAGGCATCACGGTTGCATTTATCATGTACAACAAGCCGTTAAACTCCTAAGTTGCCCTAGAGGTCAAGTTTTGTCTCGTCAGGGTTTTCAGCGGATTACACCCAGATAGATTTTGTTAGTTAGTGAAAAGTCAAAATAGCTAATCCTAAGGTTTTTGAATCAAGACTAGAATACTGAATTCACCCTAGAAAGAAACTTTAGCCCCTATTCTTCATCCCACTTCTTATCGCATTCTTAATTCTATACCCCTACGTGTATGTGTATGCGTTTTCAGTACTAGAAGTTTCGAGTCAAACTAGAGAGTGTCCCGTTTCCGTATCCCCGTACTTAGTCTTTTATTTTCGTCTTTATTTACAAGTTTTATTTATTTGTCGTGTTTTATTAGGGTTTCTAAGAATCTTAGCGAGTATTTGGGCCGATGGTTCCCAAGTCAGATGACTCTAGGCTATCGAGCGATAGAGCACCCCGATGGCTTAATAACCCACGAATTCACTAGGCCACAAAACACGACTTATTATTGTTTTTTATATTAATTTTTTTTGTGTATAATCTTGTTAGCCTAGAATATTCATCAAGCCTGGGCCAGTGCTCCCAAAACATACGACTTTAGGGTACTAGGTGTGTCACGTCCCGCTTCCCAAAATACATAAATACGAGAACGTGACTCGGCCAACCATGCTACCAACAGTAAGAAATCATCCTTTCATAGTCACATTAAGACTGTCTTGTAGTAATCAAGCGACACAGAAAATATAAATAATGTTGACATTGTTGGGTAACATCTACTCACCTTAGTTTTGATATTGGATAAAACATTATTTAACTATTTTACACACCGACGATACTTGTAGTTGGGTTATATGTTTTCAGTGTGAGAGACATAAAAGATATAGCAATAACGAAGAAAAAGAACAAGTATAGCGGTATCGAAGAGCAAAAAGACATGACGACATGTATTATTAAGACGAAGAGATAAAGAATCAAAATGACATAGATTTAGAGATGAAGACTCAAGGCGACTCAGAGAACGTGCTACAAATATGTAAATTATGTATTTTCTCTTTTATTGAGTCGTAAATTATCTCGTATGAGTCATACGGTTTTAAAGTCTACAAATATTAAATATATCAGTTCTTGAGCCGGTTCATGTTCTTCTGAACCGTCTCATAAGTCCTTTAATCTTTTCTTTCACGTCTTGTCTCCATGAGTCGGCTCGTCAATTCTTTGAGCCGTCTCAAGTAGTCTCTTTGATCATCTTTGAATTCTTTGTGTGTGAGCCGGCTCATCCATTCCTTGAGCCGTCTTATAAGATCACCTGCACATTCTTTTTCACACTGTTGGTAAGAGACAGCTCATGCTATTTTTGAGCCGGTTCAACCTTGTTCTTGAGATGGCTCAAGCACTTTTCGAGACGTCTCAACACGTGACTACACTTGATGAATTTTTCTCTGTTGCTATTAGACGGCTCACATTGTCTTTGAGCCGGCTTAAGATTAAACCGTTGGAAACCTCATTTATTATTTCGACCAATTTGTTTCCAGATTTGTGGGATTCTTTCTTAACATTTTAAATTCTGCCTTGGCCAAAATAAACATAAAAATTATTCAGATTATTTTTTGATCATCTCTCTTGCTCTCAAAGATCATCATCTCTCAAGCATTCGAAACCCTAGATGTCACCAGGTTTTATTTTCCTTTTGGGTTTTGTAAAAGCTTTTCATTTTTCTATTGCAAAGGATTTTTCTAAACTCGTTTAATTCATATACCTTTGCAAAATCTTGATCTATCGTTCTAAAACTCTTTATCAATTTTCTTTGAGATTAAAAATGGGTTTCGTCTTGATATATAAAAAAAATCTAATTCTCCGTTTTAAAATTGTTTAATTCAAATACGAGATTAGGAGTCAAGTTTTCTTTTATTTTCCGATAGAGATTATCTATCAAGTTAGTTTACCCGTTGGAGCTTGTTTATCAAAGTGTTGAGATGTAAAAGTTTGATCTAAACTTTAAAAAGATTACTCGGTGGAGGTGGCCCATCAGATGTAAAGGTTTCTTCGTCTAAAGAAGAATTGTTTAGTGGATAGTTTCTAGGGAGATACTTAGACGGAGAGTAGATACTGCGGTATCGAATTTCATTATCAATCGCTGGTGTCGATCTAAGTTTGCATCTTTCTAACTCTATTTACTCTATTATTGTTTAATGTGTTATTATTCATTATTATTCCGCAACTTGTATTGATTTGAGCAATAAAGTTTTAATTATTAGTCATTGTCCTATTCTCCCCCCTGTAGGATACTTTTCAATTGGTATCAGAACGGTTAGCTCTCTTTTCAGTTTAAAACCCTAGATTTTAGATCCTATGGTTAATAATAATAGTACTCAAAACAATAAATCACTAGAGGATCAAGCCACCAATAGGCCACCGCTCTTTGATGGGACTAACTACAATTTCTGGAAGATCAAGATGCAAAATTTTCTCCAATACATCGATCTTGATATTCTAGACGTTGTAGATGATAAATTTGTTATACCGGCTAGAGCTTATATTGAGAGTGATCGGAAAGACATGACTTTGAATATTAAAACGATGAATGCATTAAACTACTCTCTTTCACCCGACGAGTTCAACCGAGTCTCCATGCGCACCACCGCACATGATATTTGGAAGACTCTCGAAACTTCTCACGAATGGACAAGTCAGGTGAAAGAAAATAAAATCAATTGGCTCATGAGTGAATACGAACAGTTCAAAATGAACACTGATAGGACGATTGATGTAATGTATTCAAAATTTAATAAATCGTTGCTGAACTTTTCAACTATGGCAAAACTTTTACAGAAAAAGAGAAATGTTTGAAGATCTTGAGGATTCTCACGGAATAATGGCAACCCAAGTTTCCAGCGATTGAAGAAGCGAACGATCTAGACGAACTAATCTTGGAGAACCATATTGGGAAACTCAAGACGCACGAGATGAAGCTAAATAGCATTAGAGCAAGGCAAAAGAGTAACGAACCTCAAAAGAACAGATGCCCAACTCTAAAAGCTAAAAGCATTCCACTAGAAGAGTCTGAAGGTGAAGGTGAAAGTGAACAAAGCGGAAGTGAAGATGATATGGCGGCACTCGCTAAACAATTCATAAGATTTATGAAGCTTAGAAACTTCAAGAAGAGAGGAAACTACCAAGGTAATAAAATTTTAAGTTATAACAGTAATCCTACTTGTTATGAATGCCATAAGCAGGGTCACATAAAGGGCGATTGCCCAAAGGCAAGAAAAAGTATAAGGAGGGAAAGGACAAAAAAGAAAAAGGAGAGTATTCCAAGCAAAGTGGGATGAATCAGATTCTGACGCTTCTGACAACGAGGAAAAGCTCGTTGCCAACATGTGCTTAATGGCACATGAGGACAACGACGAGGTATGGGATGACGATCTTGATAACTTAGATAGAGATGAATTGATTGATTTATATGTTGAATTTTAAGAAAACTTTCAAAAATTATTTTCTAAGTATAAGAGTTTAAAAAAGAAATCGTCTTTTACTTTTTGTAACTCTTGTATTATTCTTAAGAATGAAAATGATGTTTTGAAAGATGAAATCATTGAATTGAATACCAAGCTTGAAACTATCACTGTTGAGCGTGAAAATTTAGCATCTTTCCTTAAAGATTTACAAAATTTAAATGCTAAATTAGAACATGAGCTTGTTAGTACCAAAACACAGACCACGAAACTTGAAGACGCTCTCGTTAAATTCACCCAAGGAAAGAACAACTTGGATATCATACTTGGTGAATTTAGCGGGAACTGCAAATCTTTTGGTCTTGATTTTGATCCTAACACTTCAGCCGGTACTTCAACCAATAGGTTTTTTAAGGGTACCACTTACCGATATGACCATAGACACGCTTTGAAAACATGTCACTGTTGGGGCCAAAATTTACACCCCGGTTGACCAAGTCAAAATCAAAGTTAACCCCAAGCCAAACATGCCCAAGCCCAGGCCAAGTGGGCCCATGCCCAAGTCAAGCCAGAACATGAAGCGGCTGGCCTCCCCCATGCCAAAAAGAAAATTATGTAATAAATAAGTTTGATATAATTTTCATGCATTAATGTAAAATAAATGGGCAAAAAGCTAAATTTTTGTAAAGCCCGTGGCTCATGTGCAAAAAGAAATAAGCACATGAGGCATGGAATGGGCAAAATGCCATTTTGTAAAGCCCAAGGAGCTATGTGTAAATTTGTAAGCCTATATAAGGCAATATGATGATGAAATGAAGAGACAGAATTCATTCCTCTCAAAATCTAGGGTTCATGTGCTTCATTCTCCTTCCTCAAGGTTCTAAACCTTCTTTCTCTTTCTTGAATTAAATCAAGAGTTTAACTCTTCTTTTTCCAAAAAGAAACAGTTTTTCACTATAAAACCCTTGAATAGGAACTCAGATCTTCCATCAAATCCCCAAAAGGGGTGATTTTTAAGTCTCCTCCCCTTTTCTTCAAGATCCAGCCAACAGAGAGGAGGAAGAAGGAGACCTATCTCCAAAAAAAACCCTATTTTGGAAAAATCTAAGGCTCAAGAGAAAACCCAGGGCTAAAGGGAGAAGAAAGGGGCTCTCTTTCATCATCACCGAAAATCTCTTAGGAGTTTAACTCCACAATATATATATATATATATATATATATATATATATATATATAATTATAATAATAATAATAATAAATCTTTCTTTTTAGGAGTTCAACTCCAAAAGTCAATTGGGAGTACAACTCCCGCTGCAGGGGCTAAACCCCTTTGTCCTTCTTTTAGGAGTTTAACTCCAAAAGTAAATTGGAAGTACAACTCCCAGTACATGGGCTAAGCCCTTTTTTCCGTAGGCGCTCAGCGCTTCATATCGTCGGGCAGCCTTCAGTGCAAGATCATGGGTTGGGAAATCCCTTGTAGCTAGTACAGCTTGGATCTTCGGGTCCAACCCTTGTTGAAATCTTCGTGCCCTGATTTCAGCAGTCGAAATAAGGTATGCCGCGAACCTGCTAAGCATGGTAAACTCAGTATCGTATTCATCCACAAATTTGCTCCACATAGAGCCTTCCTGTAAGTGGATAAACTGTTGTTCCATGTCGAATCAGGCAGTCTCAGGAAAATATTTCGCGTCGAACATATCGCGAAAAGTCCTCCATTTGATCGGTTGGACGAGTCGGCGTTCTTCATCCTTCCACCATACTCTGACGTTATCTGTGAGTTGCAGCTTCGCAACTCTTATCTAAGCAATCTCTGGTACTTGTGCTGCTAGGTCATCTTCAATAGACTGAGCTCATTCCTCTGCCTCTAGTGGGCCCTCTTTCCAAGAAAAGTGTTTAGGGCGCAATACCCGGAATTGTTTGACTCCCGGTGCCTCAGTCTCAGGACGGTTCAATAGGATAGCAGTATACTGCTGCTAAACCTCCAAGAGGCTCTTGATCGCCTCAAGCAATACCATCTGCTCGTTGATGAGAGCTGTAACGGTATGTGGTGGTGGTAGAGGAGGTGGTGGAGTGTTGTCATTCATGTTGGTGCTCGTGTTGTTCGGGGAATCCATAACCTTGAGAGAAAGGAAGGGTTAGGATAGATTCAAGAGATTAAAAATGTAAGGAATGTTTAGTTGTCGTGTCTTATAATTCTTGTGATATATTGCTTAGGATTCCATACAGAACTGACCTGTATGGGCCACCAACAAAACCTGTCACGCCCCACTTCCCAGTATACGGAGAAGTAAACGTGACGGGCCGCGACGTATTTACTCAAAAATAAACACGTTAAGCGTAAATAAGTAATATAAATAAAAGCATAAGAATGACAAGAGATGTAATAACAACAGAAACTTTTATTAACATTCATATTTTCATTACAACTACTTTTGAAAAGGAAAATACAATGATGGAAAGCAATGCCTAAACAATGACATATGAACTGAAATAAGTACAAGTGAAAGCTAGAAGTCGTGCTGCTCGGTGATCTGCTCCAAGTACTCCTGGCTGGGCTCGGTCTCCTGAGAGTCCGGTCCTCCTGACGAACATTCTAAAGAAAGAAAGAAACAAGAATGTCATCAGCGAACTAGCGCTCGGTAAGTCCCAAAAAAGATAGAATAGAACAAGTAAAAAGGAGAGAACTGGTAATATAAACAGGTATATGTTTGCTATACTAACGCAGTTGTTTGTAGCTTGGTACAGAAGGTATTAGTGTATGCGAAAGGAGTCCAACTTTCACCGTGGACTATGGTAACCCATAGTATAAAGCCCCGTCAATACCCACGGGACAACAGCAATGGATGCTTATCTACGTCTTTTAGTGTCCATCATCGTGTCACTTTTAATACATTTCGTACCAGTCTACCCCGTTAAACCCCGTAATGTATATATATAGATTGTAGTTATCAGACTTGCCGAGACCATGGGTAAAAGTTGTTCATGTAAACGGTTTCAGGATGTATTAAGTAGGCAAGTAATCAAGTCAAGATATAGTCATGGTTCGGTCAAGTCAAGTCATGCTTGCATATTGATCTTGTTCTGGTATTCAGGTTCAGGTTCAGGTTCAAGTATACATGTTGGATATATTGAATTCACGTTGAATTGGATTCAGGTTGAATTGGAATTATGATTGGATTCATGTTTGGATTAGATTCATATTAGACTGAGACTCAGATTGAGTCAGACACTTAACAGATTTGGATTCTGAATTAGGTTTGGGTGTTATCGGTAACTGCTGCACATGGACGGCAGGATTTGGTCTTTTTCCAAGACAATTACTATTAATAACCCCATTTTAGTTTTCTATCTTAAATAGGCAAGCACCCACTTTCTCCGGCTCCCTGAGGCTCAAGAGAATTGGTCCCGCTTAAACCTATATTTACTAGGGTCCTTAATGTAATTTTATATATCTCGAAGGGGTTTTATGAAAAATATTTTATATACTTTCAAAAAAAAACTCGAGTAATTATTTATGTCCTTTAGGGTTTTTATGGATGTGAATTTTAAAGAGTTAGGTATATTAGTGAATAGTAACTTAGCTTGAATAGTTCATTGTATTTTAGTGTAACTTGTCTTGTATTGATACTTGATGGTATTTTAATGAAACTTGTCATTCTTTTATTTTCTAGAAAACGTGGAATTTTATTATATATTAAAAATATATGGTTTGATAATATTTATATAATTATTAAAAATTAATTTTATTTATTAAGTAGAAAATTTCGTTTTTCTTAAAAAATCGTATTAAAAATCTTTCGAGACCGAATGCTCCGTGAGGAGGTCTGCATCTCACTCTACTAGCCCGAGAATGTGCGATAATCCACACCATCCAATAGCGAGTTCTCCAAAATGGGTTATAGAGGCATAATCGCAAAGAATTTTTGATAATACAATTCAAAGAAAACCAGGTTTTATAGTTTATGGTATTTTGATGAAAAGTCGTATTTTGCAACAAAAGTTATGTCTCAAGAGAATCGTTCTATATCAATATGTGTGTATGTGAGAGGCAGGTCATTACCTTGTAAAGTTTTCTAAAGATATGCTAAGCAAAATGTTTAAAGGTTAAGGTATATAAACTTCATGGTATTTAAATATAAAAGCTAAATTAAAGTTAATTAACATGGAGTTTTAGAGTGAAAGTTGTTTCTAAACCTTTATAATAGTGTTACAAATATTGTGTAAAAGTTTATTGAACAATATGTAAATAAAAAATGAGATTATAGAGTTTAGAAGATTTACATCGGTAATAACTCCACTTGTCGATACTTTGTTTTGAAAAGAGAATTTAGCAAAGAGGGGGAGGAAATAGAAAGAACTTACAAGCTAGGAGGAGAGAGGAGAGGTAGAGGAAGATATCGTATCCTTCGTGACGTCGTGGGGTTGCCGGAATCTCCTCTAATCATCGCATGAATTTGACCTTGGGCTAACTCCACCTGTACTCTTCTTGGACTTGAGAATTTTTGATAATTTCATCTAGAGATTTCAGTATGAGGAGAGACTAGGGTATGGGGTTGTATTTATAGGGTGAAATTAGGGTTTTGGAATTAAAAGATTGAATTAAAAAGCATTAAAAATGAGATTAAAGATGAATTTTAATTCTCTGTTAAATTGCAGAGAAAACAAACAAAACAGGGGTAATGTGGTAGGCCAAAGGGTGTAGTGTGCAAAGAAAAATCAGGAAAAATAATATGTTGCTGATGGGATTCGAACACAGGGGCTATGTTACAGCAGTGCAAGGCTTTACCAGTGAGCTACAAGTTGCTTCTTTCTGTTCTTAAATAAAAATAACTTTTAAATTGTGCTTAGACTTGCAAACTCCTTTCTGTACTTTAAGAAGAAAAATTTTGTACAGAAAATTCAGGGTCGTTACAGTGATTCTGAAAACCAATTAGGAAGTTCCACGGTTCAAAGAAAATCCTTCATTGGAATTTCTTCACAACCCATGTCTAGTCTTGAAGTAGAGTTGGAATTGAGTAGTGAAAAAGATCAAGAGATCCATCAAAGTCAAAACAAAACCAATTCTTTTGATCTCGACACCTTCCTTCTTGCACCCCAACCGAATATATTCGATGTTCAACCGCTTCATAGTCTAAGTGATGAGGTGCCTGAGAATAATATGTTTGACTTTGCTAATAGTAAGTGTGAAAGAGAGTTTGACACCATTTCAAATCAAACCGATCCTTATTCAACTATACTTGATATTTCAAACCTTCCAACTCCATCAAGTGAACCAAGTAATTTATCGATTGAGGATAGTATAATTGATGAATTCTTGAATACCTATTCGTTTGATTTGACCGAAGGTGTTAGTGAGAGCGATGATGAGAATATCGTTAAAGATGAACCCGTTATGTTAGATGAGTTGGATTCTACGACCCATCATGTCCCTTCTATTGAATATGAACATCTTCCTATCCAATTAACCGATCCTATTCTTATCACCGACCTCTCCGATAAGCAGAATGATATTCAGCCTTCATTTCCTACATATGGGTCAACAATGCTCGACACCCAAATTTGTTTACCCATTTTATCATCCACTTTCTTTGGTTCTTCTAATCCTCT
Source organism: Agapanthus africanus (assembly GCA_030015575.1). NCBI lineage: Eukaryota > Viridiplantae > Streptophyta > Magnoliopsida > Asparagales > Amaryllidaceae > Agapanthus > Agapanthus africanus. Next base: position 939,066,623 of record CM057338.1, on the reverse strand, counting down.
TTCAACTCCACCGAGTTTTGATGAATCACACTCCGGTATTTCGAGTTCTATGATTCTTGAAAGACCACTTGATTTAGACTCTTTTAAAAATAAGATAAATGAGCTTTTTGAGGCTCCTACATCCATAATTTATGAAAAATCAAGTGTGTTGAATTCTGGCGCGAAAAAGATTGACCTTGAAACTTTCAGTCTTTCTAGAGAATCTGCTTATTCTACTGATTCTTTTCTTTCTGATGGGATCATCATCGATGAAAGTTTCGAAAATATTTTCGCCGAAGAACTTGTGTTTCTTAAAGATTTGGATATTGTGATGAATCAACCTCCATTGGAAATTCGTGCGCCTCCATTTGAGGCCGGAGAAGTTGAATCATCACCCTTTCTTCTTATCCCATACGAGAATGTGACTATTCTATCCATTCCTAATCATTCATATTCTCGTTTTCGTTCTCCATCGCTGTTTCGTCTCTATCAACTGAGACGTAAACCCGATGATTACGCCTCTTATCTTCCCACTTTTTCACGTTTATAATCTTCTACCAACTATGGTGTTATATTGATAAAATATTCGAATGGTTGGTGTTAACTTTTGGTCTTTGTAAAACTTTGCATAGACAAATAACTTTACCCCCTTTTATAATTTTAAATGCTTAATTCTGTTTCACTCAAGTTGGGGGTAGGGAGAAAAATATTTTGGCTCTTAAAAGAAAAAGAAAATTTATACACAATTATGAGCCAAAAATAAGTTTGGGGGAGGATTTCACTATCATTGACTTTTTGGTCCATTTTGCTAATAATTGAAAACTTGTTCCTCCTAAGACTACAGGTTTTTAACCTTAACAGATGATATCAGTGAGAACACTGCTGCAAATAGATTTGGGGGAGATTTATGCTTATTCACGCATCATTTTGCATTATACTAAATAATAGCACAAAAAAATTTAAAATTTTTTGATAATAAAAGTTAGGATATGAAAAATACATATGAAAGATAGGATATTCAAGAAAAGCACGAAAATTAGATGTTTTAAAACGAAGCTAGTAATAGGTAGTCGTGAGTTGTTGTCCTAAGGGTTAGTAAGATGAAAGGAATCACTAATCTGAGGATAGAAATAAGTCTGAAAAATAGTCTCTATTTTTGAGTCCAAACTTCTGAATGTTAATACCCTACTATACGCACTTGCACACATCTTGAAACTTGGGATAGTAGAGGATACCTTGAAATGCTCTTGTTTAAAAGTTTTAGTATGAAGGAAAATATATATATAAACAAAAATATAAATGTCATAAAAAAATGGTGAAGAAAAATGAACACTGGTTTTGTAATTACTTAAAGCAGCATAAAAAAAATATATCATGGGTGCCTTATCACCTGGTGCCTTAGACCAACTGGTTTGGGAGCCACTGTTAAGCCTTAGGTGTTGCAAGAATAGAATATTACTAATTATGCCCAAAAGAGTGAGCACATTTGGTAATCGGTTGGTTAGTACTTTAAGAAGTAATAACGATCGCATGAAAAATGTGTGAGCAATTCCATCTATATAACATTCACCGACTAAAAAGTACTAAGGAAAATGGACAAGAGTATGATAACCTGAATTGAATTCTCTAAGTGCAGGGATGTCTTTTACACACATATAGGGGGTATATGATCGATATTTGGAAGAAAGATAAGGAGGAAGACTAAAGGCGAAGTTTTATTGAGGGATGATATGATTTCTGACATCTTTTCACGACTATTAAGATATGGCTCATGTCAACTAAAAAGCTAGTATAGTTTGAAACTCTTATATTCAAGTTTTTTCTTTTATATGTTATCTTTGTATGTAACTTTCATTTTCTTTCTTTTATTATGTAATATTATGGGTGTAATACGCTGAAAACCCTCAGGAGACAACACTCCTACTAGGGACACCTAGAGGTTTAAAGTTTGCTGCATGTGCTTGTTTCCCCCAATCAGAGCAAAACTCTGTTTGAATTTCAAAAAAATTCAAAAATTGAAGCAACGCTTCACATTCTTTGCGCAGCGCGCAGCGCGCCACGTGTCAAAAGCTGACACGCCAGCGCTGCGCCCAAGACAGCACACCCAATCAGAGCAAGGCTCTATTTAAAATAAAAATGAAGGAAGCAACGCTTCAGATGATCTGCGCTCTGCGCTGCGTGACACGTGTCAGCGTAGTTGCGCTGCGCTCTGCGCTGCGCGACACGTGTCAGCGCAGGTGCGCTAGCGCAGTTACGCTGCGCTCTGCGCTGCGCGACACGTGTCAAGCGCAGGTGAGCTTGCGCCAACTGTGCCAGCACTAAAACAGAATTAAAATTCCAGAAAGATCTTTCTAATCTTATTAAAACAATAAGATTATCTTCTGTAAAACAGAGCCCTTGGATCAAAGATCCGACGGTGGGGAAATATCCCCAGATCAATCAGAGAAAGATCTCTGTAACCAACGTAACAAATCAATTGGCACTATATAAAGGCCTCTAGACTCCAAGTCTAAAACACATTGACATCAAGAGAGAGATACAGAGCTCTTAAAAAGAAAACTTGGAGAAGAAACTCAGAGAGATAAAAAAAAGGGTAAAAACCTTTGAAAAAAAGAAAAATTTCTTTTAAAAAGATCGATGATCTAAGAACAAGATCAAGATCTTTAGTAAAAAAATAATAATAATAAAAAAGAAGTAATTTACTTCTTTACTAGATCTTTTGATCTATATAAAGGCATTGCCTTTTGATGAACCAATGGTTCTTGAAAACAAGAAAAACTTGTTTTCTTTGATCTAAATTTGATCAAAATATTAAACAGTGCCTTGCACTTTTGAAATCTGCACTGTTGCGCTCCTTGGATTGGCGCAAGCCACCAGAGAGCGCCACGTGTCGGCCCCAGAACAAACCGCGCCTTGCGCTTCTAAAACAGAGCACTGCTCTCTTAAATTGGCGCAAGTCATCAGAGCGCGCCACGTGTCAGCAGCGCGCCGGCGCAGCGCGCCGCGCTAACAGACTTGCGCTCACCAGAGCGTGACATGTGTCACCCCCACATGAGTTTGCGCCTTGCGCTCCTCAATTGGCGCAAAGCGCCTGACAAGCCACGTGGGGCACTGTCAGAACATTAAATGCAATGCATTATTAAAAGGGCAGAGCCCAATTAAAGGTCTATCAGACCAAAATAAAAAATGCAATGCATTAATAAAAGGGCAGAGCCCAAATAAAGGCCTGATAGGCCAAACACAAATAAAATGTTAAACATTTTCAAATGGACTTAATCCAATTCTGGCCGTAAGTCCTCAAATTAAATTGAACTGAGCACAACTGCTCTCCCAAATCAATTTATACCCGGTTCAAGGGTACATCTCTGAACTCCTCTGATATTCGTCGTTGTAATCCCTCAACGTCGTCAGAGAGGTGACGGGTCCCGACAATCACACATTGCTACGGACTGTGGGGTCCTTAAACTCATGGACTAATGCGTTCTTAAACCAACATTCGTCCCCAAAATGGGAATGTTGGACCACCATGTCCCTAAACCGGTAATACGGACTGCGGGGTCCTTAAACTCATGGACTTATGCGTCCTTAAACCAATATTCGTCCCCAAAATGGGAATGTGGACCACCATGTCCCTAAACTGGAGATGGACCACTATGTCCCTAAACTGGAACAATAGAGCCTAAATGCTCTTTTGTCGGATCTAAACGATACCGTTAAGTTGATCTTAGTCTCAAATTAGACTAACGTATTCTTAACAATTGTTTGAGTTGATCTTAGCCTCAAATATGGCTAACGTATCCTTAAACCAAAACCCCAAACCCAAATCTAAGAAAATATGGATTTGGACTAATCCACGTCCTACGGGCGACGACATAAATTAGTCTCCGTATACAATCCACGGGCAACCACAAACAAAATAAACACCCACGACACGAAGTTAAATTCTGGAGAAGGAGAAAGTTGTTACCGCGATGCGGTAGCGTAATTAACTGCAGGAGCTTGCGCCTGCAGGGAAGAGCGTCCCCACAATCAAAAACCCCTCGAACGAGGGGGAATCTGACGAAGTCTGCTACATCGGCCGCATCCGTCTAAACCTCCGATACACGGTGCCATAAATCAACTTGGCATCTTCGGAGAGGTGGACGGATAAAACCAAATAGCATCTGCCCCGAATCTCAGGCAAGACGTCTCCACGTCGCGCCGCCATTCGGAGGGGAACAGATTCTGGCATGCCCGGTGGGACCTTTTCCTCTTTCCACTCCACACTTCGTGCGTCGTATTCGCGAACGAATCGCGGTTTATTAATGGTTGCCCTCGGATTTCAAGTTACTAAGATTTGGTCTCTTGCTTGGCGCAGAAATCAAATGGCAATGGCGTTCAACTGCTCGAGCTGCTCCAACTGCAAGTGCAACCGACGCTCCGCCTCACCTGGAGGTGTAGCCTATGGACCACGGGCGGCATCACTATTCACGATGCCGGTGGAAAAAATTACCCAAGCTACTACCGGTCTGTTTTTCGGGACCATGCTCCCGCCAGCGAGCTTCACCATCCCTGTACCCATGTCGGAAGCTCCAAAAAAGTCGGTCTTCGATCGACTTGCTACTCCCACGGCCCCTCTCAACGGGTCGTCCAATTCCTCAGTCTTCACCAGCTGAACTCGGGCTCCAAAGGGCCTACCAAAAAGCCCATAATACCTGAAGTGGCCATCCCAAAGAAGATTGCCATCCCTGCTCCTGAGGTCGTCAAGGCGGCTTCTCCTCCCGGAGGGTCGGTCTTTGCGAGACTGACTGCACCCGTTCCCGCTCCCACTCAGAAATCTGTGTTTGACCGGTTGGACACGGTTTCTCAACGGATGTCAGTCTTCAAGAGGCTGACACCGGCAACAGCCCCTCACCTGAACAGGGGGCAAGACAAAGCCGTCGCTGAACCAATCCCAACAACCCGTCACGCCCGACGTCGCCACTGGCGCCAGATAAGGAAGGCTGGGGGCAACTCCCCCTCGGGGCTAACTCCACCAGCTCCAACGGTGGAAGTTAATACTGCTGTTCCAACCGGGAACAGCTTTGAGCTGCTAAACAGGGTACGCAGAAATTCGCCAACTGCGGTGCTCAAAAGATCTCCTCCATCGGTAGAGACCGTCGTGGAAGCAAAACCAGAAAAGCCGGAGCAGTCTCCTCAACGGCTGTATTCCAGAATCTACAAGACTTGGTGACGGGTCCGAGAATCAGTGATTGACCCGAATTTCTCCCATCAGCATAAGAAGTCGAAAGTCCGACAGGGAGAAAACCGCCCTGTTAAGCAACGGGAGATGACGGCCACCTGGGTGCCCACATCAACGGCCCCCTCAACTTCGACGCCCCACAAGAGAAGAAGGCCGGAGAAAATCCCTACACCTGCGGCGAACGTCAAAGGCAGTGAACCCAAACACCCTAAGTCCGGGGGTATTGTGGTACACACCGTCTATATGACGTCCGGGAAAGAGGACAGCCGTATATCCACAGGTCATAGACCGCTTACGCGATCGGTGACTAAAGCTTAGGAGTAGCAGCAGAAGCTCCAAGAAATGATAACTGCGATGGCCGCACTCACTGGGCCAAAAGAAAGCCCAGAAGCATCCTCGGATCAGCGCCAGGAGCAAGAAACCGACGCCGAATTCCTTCGCAGGATACTGGAGAAGAAGGACAAAGAGGCTGCAGAACAAGCAGCCAATATAAAACGAATAGCCCTTCTGTTCCAGGACATGGTCGGGATGATGATCCAGCCGGATCCCCCAGCCGAAGATCCTCCGATTATCGTTGAAGATGACAGAGGAGAAATGTCAAATCCACAGCCGACTCTTTCAACAGCTAAGGAGGAGACAATTTCCAAAGCTGCCCTGGATGACTACATTGCTCAGCAAATACGAGTCCACCAGGCAAATGAAGTGGCCGGTCAAGTTGTCAAAACGGGGCGACCATATCCGAGTTGGTATGATCAGATCAAGTACCCACCGGGCTATACAATCCCGAAATTCCATGTCTATAAGGGGACTGGCAATCCCCATCAACATGTTGCCCAGTTCAGGGCTCTTTGTGGCAATACCGGCGGTGATGATAAATTGTTGCTTCGCCAGTTCGTCGGTAGCTTATCGGAGACGGCATTTGAGTGGTACTCCGAACTTCTGAATGACTCCGTCAAAACCTTCGCTGAAATGGAGTTGTTGTTTACTCAGCGATTCGCGAGCGCCAGCGAGCGTACTCCAATAACAGCTTTGATCAATGCAAGAGTAAAGCCGGGCGAAACTTGGGTTCAATATGCAATCCGGTGGCGAAACTTGTGGTCGAAGTGCGAACAGCGCATCGAAGAAGCGCTAGCGGTGGGCATGTTCGTGGGCACCTTAGATCCTCATGCAACTATTTCACAGTTCATGATGTTCTTTAAACCGACCACGTTCCAGGCTTTGATCGACAAACTAGCTCAAATGGACCAGATGGGCCATAGACCGTCTCCTCCAAAGCCGGACTCTCGAAATGAGAAGGGAGAAGGAAAAGCGATCGTCGCCGCCAATGCTCAACAACAGCCGAGCAACTTGAAGCCGGTTGTCCGTCAAAATAATATGCGTTCGCGCTTCTCCCTCGAGGAGAGGCTAGGACGTCCTTACTCATTTTCTCAAGATAAAACGAGAAGACTGTTCGAGCTGGCAGTGCGCAACAGACTCATCAATCTGCCGGATTCAAAACGTCTGTTGCAGCCAAATGACGTCAATGATCCCAATTACTGCCCCTACCATCGAATACTGGGTCATCCGATCGAAGATTACCATGTCTTCAAAAAACTGGATTGAAGACCAATACCAACAAGGCAAGTTCGCGTTATTCGAAAAATGGAAGGTGAACCCGCCGCAACCTCATACCCCTAAAAAGGTGAATATGCCGGGGGCAACGTGCTCCCTTGTTGAAGAAGCTCCGTGGGAGGTTGTGCTATCAGCCAAAACCAAAAGGATGCTGAATGATCTCAAGACATGCCCGGCGATCAGGTGGAAGAACCCGCTAGAACCTGAGATCATCGAAGGGATGCTGAAGGCGCGCCCAACTCCAAAGGTCGGTGGTGATGGCCTAAGCACTTGTACCCAGCCGTTGAAATCTTCAAAGATGAAGAAAAGATCCAAAAAGCCCGTGAAACCTGGCGATAAGCGCACGGACTTACAGAAACAGATTGACGCGCTGGAGGAATATAATCAGAAGGCACGGACTCCCATCACGCTCCAAGAGTTCCTCAGCCACGTCTTTCAGGAGGAAGATGATGGAGAAAGCTCGTCGGATGAATCTGACGGTTACGTGGCGAGTTGTCATATGATCTCCCACTCGTTTACAGACGATGAGAAAACTCCTTGCACTGAGAAGCTGGGGGCAGATCCTAAACCGGAACTTCTGGGGCCATCAGATGAAACAATTGATGCATTCCTCAACGAAGCTCTTTTGAAAAGTAAAGCTGATCGGGAACGCGAGACGGTCATATTTGAAAGGGCCAAGCGCCGGCGACTAGACGAAAGAGTCGAGACACCCCCGTCAAATCAAAAGACATCCGTTGAAGATAAAAACAAATTCAAGACGAGGAAAAGGTTTGCTAAAACCATATCAATGGGGATGAAGCTACCACCCTCTGAAGGAAACACTGCCAGCAAAGCAGAAATGCACCCTTCCTATTGCTTGTATCATCGGAAGGTTTCGCACCCCACCGAAGAGTGCAAAGCTTTTAATAGATGGTGGCAGGGGTATGTTGTTCACCGGCAACATTTTAACCGGGAGAAGCGCAAAACTCATCGGGAGCGGAAAAATACGACCGAGGAGCTTATAAGAACTACCAGCGATTGTCGCATGGTTAACGCCGGGGAAGCGCAAATTCTCACATTTGGGAGCGACTCTGACAAAGAAATGGCTCTTAACCCTCTCTTTAAAGAGTCCACCTCAGGAAAAGAGGAATAGCCGAAGGCCTGCGAAAATATCCGGCTGCGTAATCGGACGCTACCCGAAAAGAATCTCGGGCCCTTAAATAAAAAAGATAAGAGAAAAGAAAAGGTCTCTGAGGATATCGTCCTGGACGACCAAGTCATGGAAGAGCTAACCGCCAAGGACCCACCAAAGAAAACTATGGTCGACTACAACGTCCTGGCGCACTTGAGGAAATTACCATCACAACTCAGTATTCTCGACGCCTTTTTGCTATCCAAAGAAGCGAGAGATTCGTTGATCAAGGCGCTACTAGAGCCAGAGCAATTTCAAGCTTTTCTCGCCGAAGAAAAGATGAAGGACGAGCTGGAGGAAGTGCACACAGCCGATGTCACCTTCGGCAACGAAGACCTCCTTCTTGGGACGTGCGAACACAATCGTCCCCTTTATGTCTTAGGGTATTGCCACGATATAAAGATTGGCAAAATTCTGGTCGACAATGGGTCTTCCGTTAATCTCCTCAACGTGCGAGTGTTGAAGGAAATCTGCATGAGCGTCCAGCACCTCGCTCGGGATAAGATCACCATCTCCAGGTTTGACTCTCAATCATCACGGACTCTTGGGTCTGTGATACTGACGTTACGCTTTGGGCTACTCGTCACGGACATTAAATTCCATGTCATAGACGCCAAGACATGCTATAATGCTTTGCTCGATCGACCTTGGTTACACGAGTACAACATCATCCCTTCTATACAACATCAGTGTATGAAATACTTTAAGGATGGTCTCGAGTATACCGTAACAGGAGAGTTGAACCCATTCTCCGTAAACGAGGTCCGTAAGTACGAAGATGCAATGCAAAATACTTCTTGCCAGATTTCGAAGACACGGAGAGGTGTCACAAGTCGGAGAACAAAGATATCACCACCATCCCGGTCTTCGGGAGCGATACCGAGGAGGACGAAGAAATAGTCTATTCGGGTCCACCCCAATACAACAAGCCGGGACCGTCCGCTCCCATGTTGATCTTTGGCAGTGACTCGGAAGATGAGGTCCATGCTATATTTTCCGCTCGACCTTCAATACAAACTTTCGCTGATGAAGAGCAAAGTCTGCAAGTCGCCATGGTTCCACTTAAACATCATAAAGAACTGGACGCGCTTGATACCTATAGTGTGGAAGAGCTGCAGACGTTCTATGTCCCTCCCAGGCAAGAAGGCGAAAAGGCGATCCTATTCTACCGCTCCGAGGAAACTAAAGTGGAGAAAGAAATCTGGCACGGCGCAGATCCTACACTTGACAGGCTCCAGCCCATCCGCCTGCCTAAATATTACATGGAAGGCTTGAAAAGGCTATTGAAGCGCTAAGGGATACCCTTCAAACAGACCACTCGAAAAGCTAAGTTCTATGACAGGATCTGGAACGTTCCCGGAACTCAGCGCAAGTTGCCTAGCGGGAGAATGGATACAGTCGGGCTTGGATACGTTCGATCCAAGAAACGGGAGCTAATAGGCGACTGCTATGTTGTACATGACTTTGATGAAGAAAGAGATTCACAATGGGAGAGTGTTAATCCTGAACCAGAAAAAGTCCCCGACGTAAAAATGCCCAGTCCGTCGTTCGAAGAACAAATGAACAAGCTTATAAGGGAAGTTGGTCAAAAAGTTCGAGACGACCATAACCGCGAAATGGCCTTCTACGAGAAAGCCAGGACGCAACGCCTCCTTCAACAGGCTGTGAAAGACGAAAATGCCGCTCCCTGTCAACCTGTTGTAAAAAAGGCCCGACGCAGAAGCGGAAACAAGTTAAAAAGCGGAAAAGGCACTCAGCAACGACAAAGTGGGACCAAGAAGCCACGCAGTAAGGAATCCAGCGGCCCGGATTTGTCCCTTATGAAGAAGATAAGTCGAGCATACTCTTTTCCTCAAGACAAGACAAAGAAGATACTTGACCTAGCTATAAAGCACCAAATGCTTACATTTCCGGAGTCCAAGCACCCCGAAAAAGCATGCGAGGTCTCTCACCCAGAATATTGCTCTTATCACCGAGTAATAGGACATCCTCTCGAAGATTGCTTTACCTTCAAAAACTGGGTCGAAGATCAGTACCAGCTCGGCAAGTTCGCTCTATCCGACAGTTGGAGGGTAACGCTGCCACAGAGGCATGAACCCAAAGCCACGATAGCAGAACCAGATCCACATCGGTCTTAGAAGCAGGCTCGTACTTGTCATATGATAACAATATCAAAACAAGAACCTGAGATTATGGATGATCTTCCCTGGTGCTTCAAAAACAACGATGACGAGGTAATCTTGGAATTTCCACCAGCGCCGAAAGAGCTGGAAGATGGAATACACACCACTGCAGATAACCTAAAGAAAATTGAGTTGGGGACGGCGAACGACCCGCTGTAGGGTGTTTTTCGTCACCCCAGTGAGATGGGAATACGCGCGCGCTTGTCAGGCGTACTACAGATTCCCCCTGCCTAGGGTAGGCCGGGGTTTAATGATTGTGGGGATCCGAATCTCCGGCAGCCGCGGACTAAACTGCCGTTAATTACCCCTCGCCTTTGGGGCGAGGGAACCTCCGATTAACGGGTTAAACTGGTCATGCGAACCCAATGTGCGGTGTGCGTGTGTTCTGTTTTGAAAGGGGGGTTTTGGATATATCGGGAGCCACGCAGAGTTTTTTACGGGGGTACTACAAATGTATATATATACATATATATATAAATAAAGGGGAAAAGGCATCCAAAGGATGCGTGGGGCAGCACCTTGGGCGCTGTGCGCTTAGGTGCTGTGCGCTCAGGCGCAAGCGCGTCACGTGGGCGCTTTGCTCATGAGCGCTGCGCGCAGGAGCGCAAGCGCGCGCGCCACGTGTCGGCACGTGGGCGCTTTGCGCATGAGCGCTGGAGCGCACGCGCGCGCGCGCCACGTGTCGGCACGTGGGCGCTTTGCGCATGAGCGCTGCGCGCTGGAGCGCAAGCGTGCTGGTGCGCACGCGCGCGCGCGCCACGTGTCGGCACGTGGGCGCTTTGCGCATCGCGCTGGTGCGCAAGCGCGCGCGCCACGTGTCGGCACGTGGGCGCTTTGCGCATCGCGCGCTGCGCGCAGGAGCGCAAGCGTGCTGGTGCGCAAGTGCGCGCGCCACATGTCGGCACGTGGACGCTTTGCGCATCGCGCTGGTGCGCAAGCGCGCGCGCCACGTGTCGGCGCGCCACGAGCTCTGCGCGCTGGAGAAAAAGAGGGCTTTTAGACCCAAAAACTCTCGAAAGAGAAATTAGTGGAGTTAAACTCCTGAACAAAGGGAAAATGTTTTGGTTGGGGAAATGGGTTCTTCTCCTTCCTCCTCTGTTGGCTGGCTCAAGAGATGTGAGATCTAAAAATCTCTTCTTTTTGAGATCTAATGATAGATCCAAGTTCCCCTATGTGGGTTTTATGGTGAAAAACTAATTTGTTTTGAAAAAGGAAGAGTAAAACTCTTGATTTAATTCAAAAGAAAGAAGAAGGTTTTAGAACCTTGGAGAAGGAAGAAAGACCTCAGATCTAAAACTTTTTTTTGGAGAGAGAAAAAGTTGTTGAGATATTTCATTATCTTTGCTTTTATAGGCCATACATTTTACACATAGCCCCTTGGGCTTCACAAAATGGCATTTTGCCTATCCCATGGCTCATGTGCCATTTCTTTTTTGCACATAAGCCATGGGCTTTACAAAAATTTGGCTTTATGCCTATTTTTCTTACATTTATCCGAAAATAAAATAAAAGAAAATGCAACAAAATTATTTATTACAAAAATCATCTTGGCGTGGGGGAGGCCGGCCGCTTCATGTTCGGGCTCGACCCGGGCATGGGCCCACTGGATCTGGGCTTGGGCCCACTTGGTTTGGGGTTGACTTTGATTTTGACTTGGTCAACCGGGGTGTAAATTTTTACCCCAACAAATTGCCCCCCATCAATAAATGCACACCACATATGTGGGTCGTGTGCATGAAATTGATGGATCTTCTTTCACGTGGAGGCGACTTGATTCGGTTCCGGCTTTTTGGGAAGCTGGCACTGCCCTTTTTTACGACATGGACGGTCGTTGCTTGACATGTCTCCGAGACGGAGTGTCCGTGATAGACGTTTTCCCTGGCCCGGAGTTATCTGGTTCCCGCTTTGTAGGAATCCTGCGCTGCCCTTTTTGCGACTTGGACGGTTGGTGCTGCCCTTTTAGCGACTTGGACGGTCGATACTGCCCTTTTAGCGACGTGGACGGTCGGTGCTGCCCTTTTAGCGACGTGGACGGTCTGTTCTGCCCTTTTTGCGACTTGGACGGTCGGTGCTGCCATTTTTGCGACTTGGACGGTCGGTGCTGCCCTTTTAGCGACGTGGACGGTCGATGCTGCCCTTTTAGCGACGTGGACGGTCGGTTCTGCCCTTTTTACGACTTGGACGGTCGGTGCTGCCATTTTTGCGACTTGGACGGTCGATGCTGCCCTTTTAGCGACGTGGACGGTCGGTGCTGCCCTTTTAGCGACGTGGACGGTCGGTGCTGCCCTTTTAGCGACTTGGACGGTCGGTGCTGCCCTTTTAGCGACGTGGACGGTCGGTGCTGCCCTTTTAGCGACTTGGACGGTCGGTTCTGCCCTTTTTGCGACGTGGACGGTCGGTTCTGCCCTTTTAGCGACGTGGACGGTCGATGCTGCCCTCTTAGCGACGTGGACGGTCGATGCTGCCCTTTTAGCGACGTGGACGGTCGGTTCTGCCATTTTAGCGACGTGGACGGTCGATGCTTGATTTGACTTGCTCTGCTTCTTGCAATGCCAGGGGTAGACTTGACTTGCTCCGCTTCTTGCGGTGTCGGAGTGGAAGTTGACTTGTTGATTTTGATTTGGGTTGACATCAGCATCGCTATACTGGAATATGGTACCAGGAGCGAATCATCATCTGTCATGGAGAGGATTTTGGGATTTTGGTTTTTGTTTGGCATCTGCATTGCTGCACTGGAATAATGCCAGGAGCAACTCATCATTTGCCCTGAGAGGATTTGGGAGAAATTGGGATTGTTTTACGCCCGTGGATTGTATACGGTTTTGCAGGATGTATGATCCAGACCGTAGGGCCGGAAAAAATTTTGGGACTTTGTCGGCGTCTGCATCGCTGCACTGGAATATGGTACCAGGAGCGACTCATCATTCGCCGTGGGGTATGGGATTTGGAATTTGGTTGGCGTCTGCATCGCTGCACTGGAATATGGTACCAGGAGCGACTCATCATTCGCCATTTGGGGATTGGGGAGCGATGGCTTAGGAGACAGGTTTAGATCCCTATCGCCTAAGGCTTTTCAATTTTATGGGCCGTGAGGGTCCCATAAAAGCATTTCCTCCCTACGAGTCGTAAGGATCCCGCAGGTGTATTTTCTCCTTAAGAGTCGTGAGGACTCCTAAGTGTGTTTTTCCTTTATGAGTCGTAAGGATCCCACAAAGGTTTGTTCTCCTCATATATCGTGAGGACACATGAGTGGGTCTTATCAATGGAGCATCATTCCCAAAGCGGAGACCGGCCGCGTAACTGGTGATTACGGTGGGGCATGGGTATGATGAGAATTATTTGAGCCCGTGGATTGTATACGATGGTCAATTTGGGGACCCACCGTAGGGCCGGAGAATTTTGAGAAATTGGATTTTGGTTGGCGTCTGCATCGCTACACTGGAATATGGTACCAGGAGCGACTCATCATTCGCCGTTTGGGGACTTGGAATTTGGTTGGCGTCTGCATCGCTGCACTGGAATATGGTACCAGGAGCGACTCATCATTCGCCATTTGGGGATTGGGGAGCGATGGCTTAGGAGACAGGTTTAGATCCCTATCGCCTAAGGCTTTTCAATTTTATGGGCCGTGAGGGTCCCATAAAAGCATTTCCTCCCTACGAGTCGTAAGGATCCCGTAGGTGTATTTTCTCCTTAAGAGTCGTGAGGACTCCTAAGTGTGTTTTTCCTTTATGAGTCGTAAGGATCCCACAAAGGTTTTCTCCTCACAAGGTCGAGAGGACTTTGCGAGTGTATTTCATCTCTTTTCACGAGTTTGCGCCCCTTTCGGGTTTTCACAGACTCGCCGGTAGTCCTGCTGTTTTTACTCACGGAGCCCTTTCGGGTTTTCATCCGTGCCCGTTTTGCTTGTGGACATACCGTTTATTTCTTCTTCTTCTTTTTTTCTTTTTCTTTTTTTTCTTTTTTTTTTTGGCCGCTGGTGGGACTTTAAAGTAGTCTCACCGGCAGGATTTGGGAGAAATAGGGGTCATTTACGCCCGTGGATTGTATACGGTTTTGCAGGATGTCTGATCCAGACCGTAGGGCTGATGTGCTCAATTCGCCTGCGACTTGGAGCATTCATGTGTAGTATTTCTTGAGATATCGTCCATTGATGGGTGGCATGGGCCTTTCTCCCTCTGCACTTATTAGTTGGTAGGATCCTCCGTCGAACACTTTCTCAATGACATATGGTCCTTCCCAGTTTGGCTCGAATTTTCCCTTGGCATGTCGATTGAGGATGATCGGTCTTTTGAGGACCAACACCAATTCACCTTTCTTGAAAGCACGGAGACGAGTTATCTTGTCATAGGCCCGCGACATTTGGGCTCGGTATAGCTCCAGGTTTTGCTGCACCACGAGCCTCTTTTCTTCGAGGGCATCGAGTTCTTCAAGTCGAAGGAGCACGTTTTCCTCTTCTGTCAACTCATGCTGAACGGCCATTCTCAAGCTTGGAACTTCGACTTCGAGGGGGAGGACCGCCTCCACTCCGAAGAGCAATGAGTATGGAATGGACTGAGTTGGAGTACGGTGCGTGGTACGATATGCCCACAATGCCTCGTGAAGCTTGAGATTCCAGTCTCTCTTGTTGGCTGAAGCATTTTTCCTCAGGAGCTTGCATAGAGTCTTATTGAAGGCTTCGGCTAGCCCATTGGCTCTTGGATTATAGATGGAGGAATATCTCCAGTCTATCTTGTGCTGAGTAGCGAACCTTGAGACATTGAAGCTCTTGAAAGAAGGCCCGTTGTCAGATATGATTCTTCTTGGTGTACCGAAGCGGTATAGAATGTTATGCTGGAAGAATGTCAGAATATCTTTTGTCTTGACTTCTTTTAGCGGGACAGCTTCAGCCCATCTGGAGAAGTAGTCTGTGGCGGCCAGTATAAACCGATGGCCTTTGGATGACGGAGGATCAATTGGGCCAACAATGTCGGTGCCCCAGACTTCGAAGGGCCACGACGCCACCGTAGGATGCAATGGATTGGGATGCTTGTGAATAAAATCACCGTGAATTTGGCAGATATAACATTTCTTTGCATGCTCTCCGCAGTCCCGTATCATGGTGGGCCAATAATACCCAAGCCGTTTAATTTGCAGTCGCATCCTGGGGCCAGATTGGTGAGCACCGCAAACGCCCGAGTGAACATCTTTCATGACCTTTTGGGCTTCGGCCAATGACAGACACCTGAGCCAGAGTTGGTCATATGACCTGCGGTATAACGTGTCATTTACAAACACGTATCGGAGAGCTCTTTTCTTCAGCTGAATCCTCGCAGATTTTTCTTCGGGAAGCTTGTCATATCGGAGGTACTCTATGAAGGGTTCTCTCCAATCGGGCTCGTCTTGAACGATCGAAGCTTCTTCAGCGGGATTGCTCTTCGGTTCCGCGTTTTCCTCTTCTCGTAGAGAGACAGGGGGTAGGATTTGCCGGCTCCTGACTGTGATCAGAATTTCGTCCATGTCAGGATCAGCCAGCTCCTTGGCCAAGCGAGCGAGTACATCAGCCTTTCCGTTCAACGCTCTAGGGACTCTCGTTAGTTCAATATGAGTGAACCGTTTCATGAGTTCCACCACTCGACCTCTGTACCGAGCTAACTCGGGTTTGTATATCTTATAGTCGCCGCTTACTTGGTTGACGACAAGCTGGGAGTCACCGTAGACTCGTAGCCGACGGATTTCCATTTCTACGGCGAGCTCCAAACCAGCTATCAGAGCTTCATACTCAGCTTCGTTGTTTGTCCGAGGCTCGGTGAGAGCGAAAGAACGCCGTAGGGTTCCCATTGATGGTGTGATGAACACCAATCCTATCCCTGCTCTTATCTCCGAGATGCTTGATTTACTGGAGGTTCTTATTGATGAGGCTCCATCGAAGTAGAGCTCCCAACATGGCCCATCTTCCTCGAGGTGTAGCACTTGTTCGTCGGGTAACTCACAATTTAGCGGCGACCCTTCTGGTATGGGATGAGCAGCGAGAAAGTCTGCAAGGGCTTGCCCTTTTACTGCTTTCTGAGGAGTATAAACTATATCAAACTCAAGTAGCATGACAGCCCATCTTGCCATCCTGCTGGCTAGGCTTGCTTTGGTCATCAAGTGTTTGAGCGGGTCGACCTTGGAGATCAGCATAACCCGATGAGCCAGCAGATAGTGCCTCAGCTTCTTCACAGCAAATATCAGAGCCAGGCATTGCTTTTCGATTGGGGAATAGTTGTGTTCCGCCCCGACTAGAGTTCGACTGAGGTAGTAGAGGGCATTTTCCTTTCCCTCCTCGTTATTCTGGGCGAGGAGCGCACCGAGTGACTCATCTAGCGCGGCAGTATAGAGAATCAACGGTTTATTTGGAATGGGAGCGGCCAGCACTGGAGGGTGCAACAAGTATTGTTTGATGCTTTCGAACGCTGCTTGACATTCGGTATCCCAGATAAAAGGAGCTCCTTTCTTCATGAGCTTTGAGAAAGGCCTACATCTCCCTGATAAATTTGAGATAAACCTCCGTATATAAGCAAGCTTGCCTTGAAAAGATCTTAGCTGCGTCAGACTCTTCGGAGGGGGCATCTCCATGATGGCCTTTATCTTTGATGGGTCAACTTCGATCCCTCGATGTCGGACTATGAAGCCCAGGAATTTTCCCGATGACACGCCAAAAGCGCACTTCAGAGGATTCATCTTCAGATCGTATTCCCTCAGTCTGGTGAGAACGGTCCTGAGATCTTGGATATGATCGGCCTTGGCTTTAGTCTTGACGACCAGATCATCAACATAGAATTCGACGACTTTATGGATTAGGTCATCAAAGATATTAGTCATTGCCCTTTGATATGTAGCACCTGCGTTCTTCAGTCCGAATGGCATTACCTTGTAGCAATATATTCCGATCGGGGTTCGAAATGCTGTGTGCTTCTCATCCTCAGGCGACATCTTGATCTGATTATATCCAGACGAGCCATCCATAAAGGTGAACAGTTCGTAATTTGAGGTGTCATCGACCATCATTTCCATGACCGGTAGCGGGAAGTCGTCTTTAGGACATGCCTTGTTGAGGTCCCTGAAATCGACACAAACTCGGATCTGCCCATTTTTCTTCTTCACTGGGACTATGCATGCGATCCAGTCTGCATATTTCTCTTCCCTGATGAAGCCGGCATCGATGAGTTTCTTGGTTTCCTCGATGACCTTTTCTTCTAACTCCCTTCTCATTCTTCGAGGAGCTTGTTTGACTGGCTTAGCATCAGGAGATATAGCCAGCTTATGCACGGCTACCTCAGGAGAAAGGCCAGGCATTTCTTTGTACGTCCACGCGAAGCAGTCGACGAACTCACGCAGCAGGGCAATTATCTGCTCTTTCATTTCCTCCGACAAGAGTGAGCTGATGTAGGTCGGCCTTGGATTATCGGGCGTTCCTAAGTCAATCTCGGCTAGCTCATCAAAGGTTGCTTGTCCGCCATCTTCGAGCTCTTGAGGAGCTTCTTCTGGCTCGGCTATCTCGTCATCATCATTTAATCTTTCGCTGGCCTCACCAACATGGATCATGTAGCACGCTTTGGAATCAGGTTGAATGTAGCCTATGCCCCGTCTATCTGGAATTCGTCCATCGATGAGTGCTCGGACCTGGGGCGGATACCATAGCCCTTCGTAAAACTTTGCTTCGGACTCCGTTTGATATAACCGGCATCCGCACTTTTTAAAGTATTCCCGCATCTCGGGCGCATAGTATCTGGGATTGAGGATGGCTCTTATGCCTCTCTCATAGGGAAGGCACACGCTAGAAAGGTCGTCCGGGTGCACAATGGGGTTTGACCTGTGAAACAGGATGCCCTTCTGTCCATTTTTCCTCCCGGGCACGTAGAAAGTTTCCAGCTGGTCCACGGTAGAGACTGACAATGCGTCGAGCTCTTTGCACATCCGTTCCGGCACCCTTGTGATGGCCAGGGACCCTTCTGCGACTTCGAAGGTCTCTCGTAGTTTCGCTTGCTGCACGGGGGGCCGATCTGCACAGCTGTTGCACGGCAGGTCCTCTTCTTCTGACTCTTCAGTGTCACTGCCAAGATGAGGGCGGACTTTGCTGCTAGACGGGCCTTCGGTAACAGATTCGTCCGTATCGCTGCCGAAACGAGGGTGAGTTTTACGGGAGGACGGGCTTCCAGCATCGGACTCATCAGTGTCGCTGCCGAAATGCGGGCGCACTTGGGTATTTTTGCTTTTGAAAGTGACAGCCGGCGCAGATTTGCTTTTGAGTCTTGGGGCCGGTCTATCCTCAGTCAGTTGTGGCTTAGCATTTTGGTGGTTCATAAAGTACCGAGAATCTTCATACCTGACTTCATGCACACCGAACGGCTGGATGTCTCCGTCAATGCGTCTTTCTTCGCCATTTTTAGTATACTTCATGCATTGATGGAGAGTTGACGGAATGATGCCGTAATCGTGGAGCCATGGCCGCCCTAAGAGAATCTTATAAGACGTGTCGGCGTCGATCACGTATATCTTAGCTTCAGTTTGCAGATCCCCGAATTTGATTGGCAAAGCTATAGACCCCAGAACTTGCTGGCAATTTTGGTTGAAGCCTTGAATGACAATCCTTTCCCTTGACAGGTGTCGGACGTCCATTGACAAACTCTTCAGAGTTCGCAAGTTCATGATGTTCACTGAGGACCCCGGATCAATCAATATGCGATTAATTCGATCTCCGTCGCTGTACCCGGTCATGTAAAGCGGCCGATTATGTTCAGCCGTTCCCAGTAGCAAGTCTTCATCCTTAAATGTGACTGCGGCGGCATACAAAGCGTGTTGGGCTTCTTTCATATTAATTTCCGCAATGTGAGCCTGGTACCGCTCGGGGTTTTGTAGAGCGTGAATGAGAACATCTCTAAGCTCCTTAGATAGGACCAAGGCGTCGTAGATGCTCAGGAGAGACGGAAGCTTCCGGAGATGTGCCAAGACATTATAGTCCACCGAGGAAGGACTTATGTTTTCATCAATCGGTTCTCTGCCATCTTCTTCATTAGCGACTTGTTTTTCCTTCCCTTTTGGGGCGTTGCCCTGATTTGGCGGTAGAGCCCTGCCGCTTCTAAGCTGGATTTGATTGGCCGTTGTGGTGAGCTCCTCATCCTCTTCAGGAAAACAGAGCTCATCTTCGGAGTCACTGCCAAGATGGATGGCGTAGCAGGTCACTACTGGGATTTCTTCATTGGAGTCTTCTTCTAACTCCTCCAGAATTTCAGCCGCTTGCACAGGGAAGAACTCCTTCAATTGTACCAATGTTCTTTCCCTTTGTTCATATTCTTCGAGGGAATCGATATATTTTTGAATGGTCGATCTCCCTGCAGACTCTTTTTTGTGCCGAGCTGCACTTTTCTTCTTCTTGAGCTTCTTGGATTTTGAGCCTGATGGAGCCGCATTGGCAGCTGGACTGGTAGGCTTCTTCTGTCCTTCCCATTCCATCCTGGGCTCTTTCTGAAGCAGCTTTAGCATCTTCTTCATCTTATTAGATATGTGCGTACTCCATGGAGACCGCGATGAGTCCATCTCATTTCTCGGGGCAGCGAGTTCGGCTATCTGCTCTCAGAAGGCTTCAACTTCTGTCTGTATAAAGTTGGTGGTTGCAACTTGGTTGTTCACCAACACGCTTTTAGACAGCTCGATCTCTCCAGCCTTGTACTGCTTCTCGACCCAGTCTTTGAAGATATAGCAATCCTCGATCGCATGGCTCACTACTCGGTGGTACGGGCAATACAGAGGATTGTCGGTCATTTTTGCTTCTTGGGGTCTTTTCGACTCCGGCAATTGTAGGCCGTTGTTCAAGGCATCTTTAAATATCTTGCGAACCTTGTCCCTTCTGAAAGAGTAACCCTTGTTCTTTTTCTCCTCTAGGGTGGGCCCATCTCCTCCCAGCAATGGCTTTCGAGACCGGTTAGTTTTAGATTCGCCCGCCCTTCGCTTTTCTTCATTTTCGGACGCATTGAAGACATTGGTACTGCTGGAACTCCCACTTCTACGGTTGTCGTCCCGCTTGCTTTTCCAGGTTTTGTCTCTCTGAGAGTCCGGCGGGGACTCTTGCTTCGAGCGTTCCAGCATCTGGACTTTCTTGGTTAGCTCCTGAAATGTCTTGAGGCCCGCTGTACACAAGAATGGGACCATCCAATTGCTGAGGTTCCTAATAAGAAGGCTGACGGACTGGTCCTGCTCCAGCGGCAGTTCGCACTTGACCGTGAGATTACGCCATCGGGCGATAAAATCAGTGTTGCTTTCATTCTTCCCCGGCTTGGTCCTCACAAGGTCAGCAATGGAGATTTTATCACTGACGCTCATGAATCTTTGCCGGAACAGAGACTCCATTTGGGCAAAGGTAATGACGGACCCGTCTGGTATGCTCGCGTACCAGTCGAAAGCGACACCGGTCAGGCTGTTGACAAATTGACGAAGAAGGAGCGCGTCATTGCCCTCTGTATTTCCGCACGATGCTTTGAAGTGGGCAACGTGCTGATTTGCATTCCCCGTTCCATCAAATCTTCCGAACTTAGGAATGACGTAGCCGCTTGGGAACTCGATCAGATCGTATTGCGCGGGATATGGCCGGCCACTACTGCCGATTTCTTTCTGAGCTTCAGCTTCGGCCACCAATGTTTTAACCTTGCTGGTGACCAAATCCATTATCCGATCCTGTGTTAGCGGGATAGTGCTATCAGGGGCCAAGGCGTCCCCAGAAGCGGAGTGCGGCCGGCTTTCATGCGGCTCGACCAGTCTTGGTCCTAAAGGAACAGGCATTGGCTGCCTCGGATTGTCATCACCCGGCTGATTAGTAGCGGCTTGTGCTTGATTGGGAGGTGCTCGAGCAATTTGAGCCGTAAGCTGCATCACCACGTTCGTTAAGTCGTCAATCTTCGAATAGAGCTTGGCCATCTCTTTATCTTTGCTCCTGAGATGTTTTCGAAGCTCTTGAAGCAGCTCTTGCTCCGCAGTCCTGGGGCAGAAAGTCGGCTCATCCTCGCTGTCCGAGCTTGACTTTGCATGGGCCGAGGGGTCTTTCTGCCTATCATCCTCATCGAGAGGGTTTTCTTCATCTAGCGGGGGCGGCTGTTCTTGGACGGCGGCAACCACATTTAGGCTAGATTGGGCTTGGGATGTGGTGGCCCCGTCCTTGCTTTTGCTGCGAAGGTTGTCGCTGGGGCGCCCGCCCGCCATATAGACTGTATGGATGATATATCCGGCCGTCTTTCTATCATTGGCAGCTGATTTCATGGATTGCTGTCTTGACCCCCTTGTTTCGGTAGCTGGTAGTCGATTGAAGGCGGCTGGCCTAACCAGGTTCTTAAATGGTGCTGGCGCATCTTTTCTGGGTTTTCCCCGCTGCTTTCGTGCGGCACAGAGCGCTTGATAGACTCTTGATGAGACAGTGTCATACTTCTTCTGTTAGGGCCGGGACACGTCTCTTTGTGGCACTGTTCGGACCGCTGTCTTCTTGATTCTGGCGATCATGGCGTTTTTCTGAACCCACTTCAGAGGCTCGAAGGAATTGCTGATTCTTACGTCCGACTCAGCCGTCATCGCGGGGAAACCCTGCACTTGGAACTTCACATGGTTCCATTTGGCTGAAGCCTTGGCCCTCTTATTGGCTCGATACCTGAGCCGCTTCTGCCTTAACTTTTCTGTTCTAAGCACCTGGCAGACTTCAACTCTTTGGGAAGACGTCGCAGACCGGGCGATGGAAGGCCTTGGATATACGCTCGATTGTGCATTTGTTGGAGTAATCGCGTGAGCTCGTCCGCAGCATTGGATGTTACCCTTTGTACCGGAGTTCTTGCCCCCCGCTGGAGCACCAGAGAATCGTTCACACACCGTCTTGAGTTTCGGTTGTGGTGCCTTGGCGATCACGACATTCGGCCTCTTGCCCCTCGAGACCGGCTTGGCTGCCTGTTCCGCCGGGATCTCCGCCAGATGAGCGCTCCCGGCAGGGTAGATGATGATGGAGCCAAACTGGTGGGGCGGTTCCTCCCACTGTCGACTGAGGCTCGCGGGGAGAACCACACGAGCGTTGATCTTGACCACGTACGGAATCGGGGTCACGTTGGAAGCTGAGTTCGTCTTGGGAGACATTGTCGTCGAAATTTGATTGCTGCACGAAAAGAAAACATCATTTCAGTATAGGCAATCGATATGTGTATTGATTGAGTTCGCATGAACGTTTAACCCGAAATATGGGAGGAGAGGTTGGGTCCCACCGGGCGTGCCAGAATCTGTAGGGTGTTTTTCGTCACCCCAGTGAGATGGGAACACGCGCGCGCTTGTCAGGCGTACTACAGATTCCCCCTGCCTAGGGTAGGCCGGGGTTTAATGATTGTGGGGATCCGAATCTCCGGCAGCCGCGGACTAAACTGCCGTTAATTACCCCTCGCCTTTGGGGCGAGGGAACCTCCGATTAACGGGTTAAACTGGTCATGCGAACCCAATGTGCGGTGTGCATGTATTCTGTTTTGAAAGGGGGGTTTTGGATATATCGGGAGCCACGCAGAGTTTTTTACGGGGGTCCCGCTACCCGGATAGCGGGCTGGAGGTCAAGGGGGCTAGCAGCCCCCTTGCGGGGTTCGGGGCAGCGCCCCGGCCCAAAAATTTTTTGGAGGGGGAGAATGTTGCGGAGTATGTGTATGTGTACATTTGTATACAAATGTATATATATACATATATATATAAATAAAGGGGAAAAGGCATCCAAAGGATGCGTGGGGCAGCACCTTGGGCGCTGTGCGCTTAGGTGCTGTGCGCTCAGGCGCAAGCGCGCCACGTGTCGGCACGTGGGCGCTTTGCGCATGAGCGCTGCGCGCAGGAGCGCAAGCGCGCGCGCCACGTGTCGGCACGTGGGCGCTTTACGCATGAGCGCTGGAGCGCAAGCGCGCGCGCCACGTGTCGGCACGTGGGCGCTTTGCGCATGAGCGCTGCGCGCTGGAGCGCAAGCGTGCCGGTGCGCAAGCACGCGCGCCACGTGTCGGCACGTGGGCGCTTTGCGCATCGCGCTGGTGCGCAAGCGCGCGCGCCACGTGTCGGCACGTGGGCGCTTTGCGCATCGCGCGCTGCGCGCGGGAGCGCAAGCGTGCTGGTGCGCAAGCGCGCGCGCCACGTGTCGGCACATGGGCGCTTTGCGCATCGCGCTGGTGCGCAAGCGCGCGCGCCACGTGTCGGCACGTGGGCGCTTTGCGCCCGAGCTCTGCGCGCTGGAGAAAAAGAGGGCTTTTAGACCCAAAAACTCTCGAAAGAGAAATTAGTGGAGTTAAACTCCTGAACAAAGGGAAAATGTTTTGGTTGGGGAAATGGGTTCTTCTCCTTCCTCCTCTGTTGGCTGGCTCAAGAGATGTGAGATCTAAAAATCTCTTCTTTTTGAGATCTAATGATAGATCCAAGTTCCCCTATGTGGGTTTTGTGGTGAAAAACTAATTTGTTTTGAAAAAGGAAGAGTAAAACTCTTGATTTAATTCAAAATAAAGAAGAAGGTTTTGGAACCTTGGAGAAGGAAGAAAGATCTCAGATCTAAAACTTTTTTTTGGAGAGAGAAAAAGTTGTTGAGTTATTTCATTATCTTTGCCTTTATAGGCCATACATTTTACACATAGCCCCTTGGGCTTCACAAAATGGCATTTTGCCTATCCCATGGCTCATGTGCCATTTCTTTTTTGCACATAAGCCATGGGCTTTACAAAAATTTGGCTTTATGCCTATTTTTCTTACATTTATCCGAAAATAAAATAAAAGAAAATGCAACAAAATTATTTATTACAAAAATTTCATCTTGGCGTGGGGGAGGCCGGCCGCTTCATGTTCGGGCTCGACCCGGGCATGGGCCCACTGGATCTGGGCTTGGGCCTACTTGGCTTGGGGTTGACTTTGATTTTGACTTGGTCAACCGGGGTGTAAATTTTTACCCCAACACCCGCGGCCAAAATTCGTCAGCGAGCTGCTGCCTGAAGAAAATGTGGCTGCACTAAAAGACGTACTTATGCAGTATAGAGATTTCTTCGCATGGAATTATTCCGAAATGCCAGGACTGGATCCAAAGATTGCTGTCCACAAACTGACGATATCCCCGAACATCAAGACGATCAAACAAGCACCGAGAAGAATGCGGCTCGAGCTTGAGATGAGCATCAACGCTGAGGTCAAGAAGCTGATCGACTCTGGCTTTATCCATGAAGTTCAGTATCCCGATTGGATCGCCAACATTGTTCCGGTGATGAAGAAAAATGGGACTGTGCGCATACGTGTAGACTTTCGGGATCTCAATAAAGCCTGCCCGAAGGATGATTTTCCAGTACCGGTCACCGAGCTGATGATAGATAATACGTCCACACACGAAGTCTTCTCCTTCATGGACGGATCCTCAGGATATAATCAGATAAAGATGCATCCCGAGGACCAGAAACATACCGCTTTCCGGACCCCTCTGGGTATATTCTGCTACAAGGTGATGCCCTTCGGTCTAAAGAACGCCGGCGCCACTTATCAGAGGGCCATGACGAAGATCTTCGATGACCTCATACATGAAATCGTCGAATGTTATATCGACGACCTCGTGGTGACAAGCAAATCATACGAGGAACATCTCGAACATCTGAAGATCGTATTTCAACGCCTCCGACAATACGACTTGAAGATGAACCCTCTCAAGTGTGCATTCGGAGTTTCCTTGGGCAAATTCCTAGGATTCATCATTCGACACCGAGGTATCGAGATAGATCTGTCAAAGATTAAGGCGATCATGGAGATGCCCCCACCAAGGACTCTCAAGCAATTGCGGTCTCTCCAAGGAAAGCTCGCATATATTCGGGGATTTATAGCCAATCTCTCATGCAAATGCCGTCCTTACAGCCACCTGATGAAGAAGGGAACCCCGTTCGTCTGGGATCACAAATGCCAGAGCGCGCTGGACAAAATCAAGCAGTATCTGCAGAATCCGCCAGTGCTGGCCGCTCCGGTCAAGGGAAAGCCTCTTATTCTTTATACAACAGCCCTTGAAGGTTCTTTAGGCGCATTATGAGCACAAGAGAACGACCAAGGGAAAAAAGAGCTCTTTATTACCTAAGTCGAGTTCTCCTGGGGGCAGAAAGCAATTACTCCCCCATCGAAAAACATTGCCTAGCGTTGATCTTCGCGATAACAAAGCTTAGGCACTATGCATTGGCGCATGAAGTCCGTCTCATTTCGAAGGTGGACCCCCTTAAATATTTAATGTCGAAGGCCATATTGACAGGGAGACTCGCTAAATGGGCCTTGTTCTTAATGGAGTTTTCGATAACCTATCAGCCTCTTAAGGCAGGGAAAGGCCAGGCCATCGCCGACTTCCTCGCTGAGCATCCGATACCTGCCGATTCTCTTCTGAATTGTGAGCTGCCAGAAGAACACGCGTTTGATGCGATCGACGGTAGTAATACCCGATGGGAACTTTATTTTGATGGAGCGTCTTCTATGAAGAAGCACAAACAAAGCACCCCTATAATCAAATCGGGGGTAGGCCTCATCTTCGTAACTCCACAAGGAGGAATACTGCGCTTTGCTTTCTCCTTAACAGAGCCGAGGACGAATAATGAAGCCGAATACGAAGCTTTGATAGCAGGCCTCGAGATCGCCATCGACACGGGAATTGAAAACCTCCTCATATATGGAGATTCTCAACTGGTCGTCAGTCAAGTGAATGGTGACTACCAAACGTGCAAACCCGAACTGGTAAAGTATGGCGAGAGAGTACATCAATTGCTGACTCAAATCCCCTCCTACATGCTGGAAAGCATACCGCGTGCGGAAAATAGTAAAGCAGATGCACTAGCTAAGCTCACTAAAGAACTGGCCGACGAGAACCTCGATGACGTAAGAATCGTGGTACAAAGCCGTCGGGTGCTTGCCCCAGCAGAAATATCTCCGGAATCATCCGAAGGAAAGGGAGTGACTGAGCAAATGGCTATGCAAATAAAAGACCAGGAAAAGGTTGAGGATTGGAGAGAAGTCTTTATAGACTACTTCAAATCCCGTCGAACACCTGAAGATGCGTCCTCAAGACATCAGCTTATGAAACGAGCTCTGTCTTTCGCCTTCGTCAATGATACTCTGTACAAGAGGTTGTTTGATTCTCTGTGGTTGAGATGCTTGGGACCTGAAGAAGCAAAAAGAGTCGTCCAATAAGTTCACGACGGACTCTGCGGTTTTCACCAAGCCGGGCCGAAGATGAAGCTGAAAATCAAGCGGATGGGTTATTATTGGCCCACGATGATCCAAGACTGCCTCGAGTATGCGAAGCAATGCCACTCGTGCCAGATTCATGGGGACTTTATCCATCAGCATCCAAATCCACTCCATCCAACGGTGGCTAGCTGGCCATTCGAAATATGGGGGACTGACGTAATCGGCCCCATCGAACCAGCATCGTTCAGGGGACATCGATTCATTTTGGCGACGACTGACTACTTCTCCAAATGGGCAGAAGCAGTACCGCTGAGGAAAGTGAAGACGGAGAATATCCTCCATTTCTTCAAGACGCACGTTATTTATCGATTTGGAACTCCTCGGCGGATCATCTCCGATAACGGGCCAGCCTACAGAAGCCACAAAATCAGCCGCTTCGTGCAACAACACAACATAGACTGGAGATATTCCTCAGTTTATAATCCCCGAGCTAACGGTCTGGCTGAGGCCTTCAACAAGACCTTGATGAAGATCGTGAAGAAGACGGCGTCCCGAAATAAAAGGGACTGGCACGAGAGACTGTAAGAAGCTCTCTAGGTGTATCGAACTACGTTCAAGATGGCCACGAACACAACGCCGTACGCGTTGGTATTCAGTATAGAAGCAGTACTCCCCCTCGAAATAGAATTACCCTCTCTACGGGTGGCAGTCCACTACGAGCTGACGGACGAAGAAAATGCTCACCTTCGGCTTGAGGAGCTTGATGCCCTCGATGAAACCCGGCTCATAGCGTAACAAAATCTGGAGGCTTATAAAGCAAAGATGACGCGCTCATATGAAAGATTGACCAGGCCGAGAACATTCCGCCAAGGCGAACTCGTGTTAGTGGTCAAAAGACCTATGATCCCCAATCACGCCAAGCGGGGAAAATTCGATCCGAACTATGAAGGCCCGTACATCATAGACAAGGTCTACCAAGCTGGAGCTTATCTACTCATGGATATGCACGGCGAAAGGCCTTTCAGGCCAATAAACGGTCGCTTCCTAAAGAAATACTACGCTTAATGAGTCACAGCCTAAGTCAATGATAGATGACGACGACTATGTCCGCTCGCTATCTTCCTAAGCCCAAACTCTATAAGTAGTAGCCGGCCTTCTTCAACAACGGACCGAAACGTCCTTAAACTAATGACGGACCACTACGTCCTAAAACTAGCTGTTGACCGAGATGTCGATAAACTACGGTGAATTGCAACATCCCAAAGCCGATATAAAAAAAAAAGAATAAAAAAAAATAAAAATAAAAACGGTATGCCCATAAGCAAAAAGGGCGCGGATGAAAACCCGAAAGGGCTCCGTGAGTAAAAACAGCAGGGCTACCGGCGAGTGTTTGTGAAAACCCGAAGGGGCGCAACCTCGTTATATAAAAAAAGAAGAATAAAAAGAAAGAAAACGGTATGTCCATAAGCAAAATGAGCACGGATGAAAACCCGAAAGGGCTCCGTGAGTAAAAACAGCATGGCTACCGACGAGTGTTTGTGAAAACCCGGAAGGGCGCAACCTCGTTAAAAGACACTTACAGGATCCTCTCGACCTTGTACAGAGAAACCACCCGCGTGAGATCCTTACGACTCACAAGGGAACTACACACTTAGGGATCCTCATGATTCCTAAGGAGAAATTACACTTGCGAGGTCCTCACGACTCGTAAGGAGAACTCTCTTATGGGACCCTCACGGCTCATAAGATTTGAAAGTCTTAAGTTACAGAAATCTGAACCTGTTCTTAAGAAACCCCCGCAACTTTCAATATAGCCCTACAAGTGGCTCAATACTGACCCTTGTATACAATTCACGGGCGTGAATAAACATTTCCCCAGCAAAGTCCCATCCGTGACTGGGGATATGTCCATATGGTGAACAACCCTTGTAAGCCCTCTCGACTTATAAGGAGAAAACCCTTTTGTAAGATCCTTACGACTTACAGGGGAACACACACCTAGGAATCCTCACGATTCCTAAGGAGAAAACACACCTACGAGATCCTCATGACTTGTAGGGAGAAATACCTTTGTGAGACCCTTACGGCTCATGAAGTCAAAAGCCTTAGTCGACAGGACCCTAACCCTGTTTACTAAGCTACCTTTGTTCAACATCGACAGAGGCAAATGATGATTCGCTCCTGGCAACATCCTAGTTGTAGCAGTGCTGATGCCGAAATCGGTGTCTAATCCCAAGCTTGTGGCGAAAAGACAGCAAGCCACACATGCATACAAAATAGCCGAAATGATGGGGCAACTTACAACGAAATCAGCAAGTAAAAATGTATGCATGCAAAATAGCCGAAATGATTGGGCAACTCGCAATAAAAAGCAGCGAGTGAAAATAAAATAAATAGCTGAAATGATTGGGCACCGCGAAAAATAGCCGAAATGATTGGGCAATCGCGACCTTCGCGATATAAAAGCTAAAATGATAAAGCATCGCAGAATGAAATAAAAATATATATAATGAAATTTATGCCCTACAGGTGACATCATATCGATCCCTGTATATAATCTAGGGGCACAAACAAAGAAGGAATCACATCTTCCCTCCCCATGCTCCATCAAAAAACGAAGCCAAGTCTGGACGGCAACTCATATAAAACCTGAAAGACTATCGGAGATCATCCCACATCAGCGCGGAGTAGTCACCACCTCGACGTTCGTCTCGATACAGCAGACGATATGTCACTACAGCATCCTTCCTACAGCCGGATTCGGACACGCCAAAGAAAATGAAGCAAAGGCCAAATTCCTAGCTTCAGAGTCTTGACGGCAAGTCATATAAAGCCTGAAAGACAATCAGAGATCATCTTGCACCAGTGCGAAGTGGTCACCACCTTGAAGTTCGTCTTGATACAGCAGACGATATGTCACTACAGCGTCCTTCCTCCATCCGGATTCGGACACGCCAAAGAAAATAAAGCAAAGGCCAAATTCCTAGCTTCAGGGTCTTAACGGCAAGTCATATAAAACCTGAAAGACAATCGGAGATCATCTCGCACCAGCACGGAGTGGTCACCACCTCGACGTTCGTCTCGACACAGCAGACGCAACATCACCAAAAGGAGCAACGGCAAAATCCCTAGTTCCAAACCTCGACGGTTCACCAACAACCTAGAGACAACCGCGACATTCGTCTCGATATAGAGGACGCAATGCCAGCAAACGAAGCGAAGGCCAAATTCCTAGCTTCAGGGTCTTAACGACAAGTCATATAAAGCCTGAAAGATTATCGGAGATCATCCCACACCAGCGCGGAGTGGTTATGACTCATCGGGGCTCTCCAAAATGAGCCTAACCTCAAGTAAAAAGCGGCATGGCAAAATTCCTAACGCTTGCTCTTCCGACGGTCAAACTGCCCAGGAGGATTGCTTGAAGACGTCTTGTCCAGCCCCCGAAGGGATCAGAGACACGACAATCGCAAGGCTACTCGAACAGCAAGATTACCTATCGAGAAATAAATCAGCCGACGCGACGGTACGACGGACAAAACCCTAGTACCACAGACCCTAACGGACCTTTGTCGTAAAGAGCAGAGGTTAACTGTGACGTTAGGATATTCTTGCGGGAAATGCTCGATTCGTCTCGACTCGCGTGTGAGAACTTCTCGATTCGTCTCGACTCGTGAGGAAAAGTCTTAGGCAATGGGGATTAAAAAACCTGTTTCCTAAGCACTGGGGCCCTACAAGTCGGTCCAAAATGGACTCTTGCAAACTATTCACGGGTCACACTCTCCAAAGTCGACTCTCGACGAGGAGGGAAACAACCGCTTACGGGTCCTCTCGACTCGTAAGAAGGAAAAATTCTCTTATAAGATCCTTACGACTTATAAGAGAAAACGCACTTAGGAATCCTCATGATTCCTAAGGAGAAAATACACCTACGAGATCCTCTCGATCCGTAGGGAGAAAAGTCTTTGTGAGACCCTCACGGCTCATAGAGTTGAAAAGTCTTAGGCAGCGGATCTGAACCTGCCTCCTAAGCCATCACTATCTCTTGAAGAAGCCAAGATAGGATGCTCGCTCTATCATCTGTCGACCATGCTTACTAAGGTAACATGCAGATAATAAAAGAAAGAAGAAGGCAGAGAAATGACACCAGACATTTTTGAAGAATGTATATCTTTTATTCATAAATTTGATTGAGTACAAGATACATTGTGGTAAAGAATAAAAGAAACAGATACATTTTATTTACAATTGCAAATGATACAAAATGTTCACGGAAAAGGAAGTGTCTTCAACAAATCTGCAAGCTGCTCTCGCACTTCCTTCACCGCCCTCTCCTGATCGGCTGCCACAGCCAACTCCGCCTCCACCTGGGCCCGCTGCCGCATGTAGGATGAAAGCTCCTCTTCGACTACCTGCTGAGCTGCTTCGTGACCTTGGGCATCACGCTCTACGGTATCGAGCTTCCGCTTCAGTGCTAGCCCGTCAGAAATACTTTGCAGTAGACCATTAAAGATAGCCTTCACCCGGTGTCACGTCCCGAAAGTACGGAACATGACCGGCACTTAAACTACGAATGTCTCAAGGCGCACGTAATCTAAGTAAACCGAAAACCCAGAAATCCAAACCAAGAAAAGTAGTAGAGTGAAGGAAAACCAATTTAAAACAAGTAGTTTTAATAGCATAAGCCGAATTATGCGGTTTTAAAAAAAACATCAAAAATTTCCTGAAAATTTCGGCAGAGTCTCCTTTGTAAATACTGGCCCCTAAACGGGATACAACATGAATAGTATACGAATTCAAAAAAAAGGCATCCCCAAGCGGGAGCTAGCTCTTCGTCAATCGACGGTCACAACCACACAAGCAATATAATATACAACGCCAACGGCGAGGATAAAAAACTCAAAAGGAAACTCAAAACCACAAGAAATCCGCAGAAATATAACGCGCGACTCTAAGGTCGAAAGAATAACATCACTGGTCTCTATCTCAAAAATAAATACATGTTTGGTTGATGGAACTTCTAGATACAACAGAATAATAATATCTTGTGGGGGTACGATACAAGTAAACCCACCTACTAGCAAATCACTCGAAGGAAACTATGCCCGCAAGCCGTAATGAAACCTGTACGGCAAACCTGCAAGAAACTGGGGCACAACGGGGGTGAGTTGCCAACTCGTGAATAGAAAAACATCTACGCACAGAAATCGCATAAATAACGCAACCTAGGTCAATGATCATAATATATCCTCAAATATATGAATAACATGCAGCCTATAACAATGGCTAGGGTAATATCTAACCCGAGTGTGATCTCATGTGCCCGTGTCAGTGCCTCAGGTAGCAATATATCATATGAATGAGGTATGAATGCATGAAAACAGAATACATGTAAATGAAGAAACTGTTTTCATAAATTAGTGAGATTTCCTTTGTATTTTTAAAATGAGGTATCATAAATGAAATCAGCATCAACAGTGTCTAGCATCGACACAAAACATAAATCTCAATGTCTCAAAGCCTCAGGCTCCGGCTATCCGGACTGGCCTGTATCATCAAATCTCAGCACCTCAATATCTAGAAATCTCAATATCTAGGGCGCCGTCAGTCCAGACCGGCCCCTACCATCCATCTCAAGACCATGATGGTATCCTCCGGATATCCGACGCGTCGGGTAAAATCACCGGTAGATAGTCTCCCCCTGCCAGGCTCATCGTCATCACCATGAGCTTCTTGCCCCGGGATACCTTACCGGGTCCACCATGTACCCGAAACGGTTCATCCAACTCCTCGAATCGGGTCTCGAAATCCATCAGCAAACTCATGGTGGACGACTCATATATCATGGGAAAAACCGCGCTTTTCATTTAAAAAGAGAAAGAAGAAGTTTTCATATGTTTTAGGGTTTTCCCCAAATCCAGAAAATCTCATGGAATCCGAATCCAAAACCTCAATAGCACGTAAAAAGTGAATATATGCATGAGAATCCATGAATGCGGCATAACAATGAATAACAGTATGCATGAAGTAGCAGGTAATAACTACAATGTCTAAACTAACATATAAGGCAAGTACACTAATATCATGTCTAAACTATTAGCTAACAGGCTATGTCAAGCAATAATATTTTCTAAAGTGTACGTGACATGGCAATTACCGATGAAGATGTGTGTGAGCCGGCAAGTAAGTGTATGTGGTACATACGCATCATCGGTAATGGTGCTGGTGTCTTAACCAAAAGATATCAACAGTAGAATATGAAGCATAATATAAGCATGTGATGCGGAGCGAACAACAATAATGAGCGGGAGCTGAATACTAGACGCAACGATAACTAATCTGCATTAACCTAATATAAGTCCTACAATAGTGCCTTTTGAAATAATACGAATCGTGGGGTTTTGAAAATAGGGGCTACGGTGTTTTTTAAGAAAAGATACGTTTTTTTGAAATATCCGTAGAATCCCTTGACTTGTCTTTTAAAATACGCACGATTCGTAAGCTTTGAAATAGGTAGGAACCGAATCTAATCTAACAACTAACTAAACTAAAGGGCTAAGCTACAAGCTAGGCTACAGATAAGGAAACCGCCTAACATCTGAGTCGATACATGTACATACCTGTATATATATTAGTCGGTGATCCCGCCTCAATAATATCATATCCGATACCATATCTATAATCAGACATCCCAAGTCAAGAGTGCGGATCAATCATCAAGATATAGGTCGTACGTAAATCCGTCGTACGGCATCCCCAAATCTGGGTACGGGTCAATATCATATTCCTCACACTATTCCTCTGGTATCCTCTTTATCCAAGATCATAGTCTAGAGTACTGACCTATGTCTAGTACAATACTAATATCCTCAATATACTCATGATCTTACTACTGATCGACAATCTCGTACAAACCGATATCGTCAGCACATATCATCATCAAGGGGTATACATCGCCCGATACGACCTAATATCAATATCCTAGCATATCATGCCTCATATCACGATCACATGTCGACCATTTTATTTATAACACTATTCACCCGTATCGCCGCCCCAAGATCCGCTATAACACCAGGACGTACCTCAAGTACGAATCCTGCCATATCACCGATATCACAACCTCAACACAAATCTCATCGACTCATCTCAATCCCAAGTATCATCCTCAAATCCGTATGTGAACAAATAGTCCCATACCCATGTGAACACATAACTATATATAGTCCCGTAAACACAAATGGAAGAAGAATGTATGCAAGTATGGGTGGGTGTGTGCATGTATGGTGCGACCACTACTCTAGGGTTTCGCGATACTAAACCATCCATATTTATCATCAATAAACTCAAACAAAATATAATCAATAAATGTGTGTATACGTATTCGTATACATCACCACGAACTGCGGGGGTGCTATACGCCATCCACCCGACTTCTCCCCGTAGATATAAATCTACTCACCTGGTCCTCGCTCGCCGGTGCCGACGTCGCCACGTGCTTTATTGTCGTCTCGAAGTCCACATGGGTATCTACATATCATAACGCACCGTATCGCATTATAATCCGATTCATGACCAAAACGACACACAAAACCCACATAGGTCAAAACCTATGGTTGCTTTCACAAATCAACCCAAAAACCCTTGACGTCGGCGTACAAACGTTAAACCATCGAGAAAAACCCAAACACTCTCATTTGCGCATTCACAAACACTAATTATAATATAAAATAGCTTAAAATTCACAAAAACCCCAAATTCACCTTAAAAGCCATTTTTCCGAAAATCTAGCAAGTAAAAATTACCCGTTTTAGTACAAAACTCGATATTTAAACAATTCTAATGGCCATAATACTTATTAAACATCTTAAATAAGTCATAAAAACAATTTCCATAATTTTATTTCATTAAATTCCATTAACCCCAAAATTCTAGTATACAATATACCCAAATTTTAACAATTTTATAGCAAAATGCACAAACAACAATTTAGCTTGGATTTTCATGAACTAAAGTACTAAACTACACTTAATAATGTTAATGAAGTCATGAAAAAAACTAATTACAATTTTAAACCAAATTATTTAACCATTTCCAAAAACCTAGATAGCAATTTAACGTAATTATCACAATTTTTAAACTAACAAATAACAACTAGCTACTAACTTGTTTTAACATGTCATAAGAGCTTAAATACATTACACAACCATACACTAATTTCACAAAACCCTAACTTTCTTTCAAGTTCTTCTCTTGAATTTTCATCACACAAACCACAACAACCAATTTAACACTTTAAAAGCCTATTTTAGCATAATCAAACTACAAATTAAACATTAAATTAGAATTATACCTCTCAAGTTTGAAACCCTAGGTTTCTCTAACCTCCAAAGACACCTCCTTTCATCATGCTTTAAACCAATATGAGTGTTAGAAGAGGTAAAATAGGGATTAGCTTTGAATTTGTGAAGGATTTGTCGATTTTTAATGGATTTTGAGATGGATTTTGAAGCAAATGAGATGGGGAAAATGGGGGAGAATTGGGGCTGCAGCAGGAGGTATTTTCGGCCAAAGGGGAGGATGGGGAAAAGTGAGGGAGTGTTGTGTGGAAATACCCAAGTCAAAGCCCTCACAATTTACCATAATACCCCTACCCATTTAACTTATATTAAAACCCTTTTCATTCACATGAACCATGACAACAAGAGGGGGAATTTTTTTTTTTGGGGCTGCTGAAATAGTGGTGGGGCCGGCCAAATAAGTGGGGTGAGGTTGTGAGAGAGTGTACAAAAAAATTCTATGCAAAAAGACCTCCCACAATACCATATTTGCAAGTTTTAGCTCAAAATAAAATATTTTTGTTTTCCCTAATAAAAACCAATTAAATCTTGAAATAAAATACTAAAAAATTATATTACAACTAGATTTTAATTAACATGATTTTAAAGATAAAATTTAGCACATTTAAATTTGTATTTATCGCTAATTTAATGTATTTTCTTACCGGCTTAAAATAATATTAAAATAACTAATTTCGGAAAAAATTTCAGAAAATTTGAAATTTCACCAGTGGCTCAATAAACACCAAATACTAGCAATTACATAGCTAGAATATGTATATTTAATTTTATAAGAAAGATATTTGTATTTTGACTTTTTTTACAGAAACCCCCTTATTTTACCGATTTTTCGAAATTTCACCGAAAAGATTTTCAAAACGTTACACCCGGGTAGCGTTCGCGTCGACCTCAGTATGCAATCGAGCAGACTCGTTTGAGGTCTCTTGGCACTCCTTCCGCCTTAAAGCCGCTTCTTGTTCAAGATAGCGGAAGTAAGAAGCGCTTTGCTCGATCCATGCAGCCGTTGAGTACTCATGGCCAAAACCTCGGGGGCAGGACGCATAAGCTCCAGTTGATGTAGGCGGGCCTCAATCTCCCTGTAGTGGTTAATCCAAGACGCGACGATGCCTTCGTTATGGAAGTTTACAAGTGTCTCCAGCATTAGGTTAACCTCCGCAGCAAAATCTGCGGCAGGTGTAGGAGTCTCCACATCAAGCTCCTCAATATATTCGCTCACCATGCGCAGACTATTCGCGGCGCCTTTCGAGGACGGGCGTCTGGAAAAGGGTCCGACCGGCATGATGACACGAGACTCGAAAGGGACCGGAACCGGAACGATAGCTGCAAAACAAGTCACGATCAGATGACAGACCTAAAATACAGGAGACCCGTAAGCAGTAAAGTCTACCATACCGGCTGCAGCAGGTGGCAAAGCCGGGAGGACCGGTGGCGCAACTGATCTTTCATCTCCCCCTTCGATCTGCAGCACTGCAATCAGGGCAAGGAAAAGTCAGAAAAAAGTCCATTATTGGAAAAAGAAAGAGTATTAGTGGAAACTAT
The DNA here is from genome assembly GCA_030015575.1 of Agapanthus africanus. Taxonomy (NCBI): domain Eukaryota; kingdom Viridiplantae; phylum Streptophyta; class Magnoliopsida; order Asparagales; family Amaryllidaceae; genus Agapanthus; species Agapanthus africanus. The sequence goes on along the minus strand of CM057338.1, from coordinate 939,030,368 downwards.
ACTCACCAGCGCCACTGGAGGAAGCGAGCTCCGACGGGAAGGAAAAATGTGGGTGCAGCACCTGGTAGAGGTGATCAAAAAGCACTCCTGCAAAGATGTAATAGTACGACATTAGTACATAAATTATGCGGCCGAAAGATAAAACTAATGGGTTACAAAGCCATACCTTCCAACATTTTCGACGACACAAGAGAAGGTGGAGAGGTGGCCACCGTCAAGGCAGTAGCTGACGGCGCTCTCTCAAGCAAGGGGCATCAACACTAGCCGCACCTGCGTTAGAAACAAGATAAGCCCTGTCAGGGAGGATTGCAAAATGAATAAAAGAAGGATGGTAACCCAAAATTTACCTGATGATGATCCAGCCGAAACGGTGGCGTCTCCCACCATTGACATGAGACCACCTCCTGACGCCTCATCGCCAAACTCTACGGGAGCCGTCGTCGTGCTCGCGAGGCCAAGAGACGACCGAGGACCGTAAACGGGGAGAGCAATGATCGGAGCATTGCCAGACTCTTGAGAAAGAGCGGCCGGCTCGTCCTCAGGAATCATACCCGTCTCACCCGCTACTCCCTCGGGCTCAGCGGTCACGGCCGTCTCGTCTACCGTTGCCATGGGGTCGTCGGTCTTAGCCGCTCCATCCGCTACTGCCCCAGGCTCGGTTATAGCAGCCGTCTTATCCGCCGCTACCTCGGGTTCGGCATCGGCAACCTTCTCAGGCATAGTAGGCGTGACCGTTTCGTCAGCAACTAGCTCGGGCCCGGCAACCCCGGCTACGTTGCCCACCGTCGGCTCGGGTTCAGCCAGTACCTCTTCCACTGTCCCCTTAGGCTCGACGGTTTCCGCCTCCCCTTCAGTTGGACTTGACCCTGCAGGACAGGATATATAAGAACCGATAGGTTTATAATTCTTACAACAAAGTCTCGAAAGATACATTACCTGAGGTGGATCGATCGTTGGCCTCCCGAACTGCACGCGCCGCCTGTCTATGAGCGGTAGACAAGGCAACCGGGGGCTCCTTGGAAGGAGAAGCAGCGGGAATAATGGTGCTTGGGCCCGCTCCTATAGCCAAAGCAGCTTTGCGCTCCTTTGCCTCGCGCCTCAAGCGCTTCCTCTCTTCCCGGGCTGTCACGACTGACCTCTTGGAAGCTTCCAACAAGGCGTCGTCGTCCGCTTTTAGAGTTGCCTCCAGAGCCTTCAAGGCATCCCTCATCGGCTTTTTAAGTCGGGTCTCTCGCGGCAGCCCCGAAGAGGCCGGGACTTCAGTAGCTGGCTCGGGAAGAGTCCCCGCATCGGCTTGCGCGAAAGATCCCACAGCCCCTGCAAAAAGATAGAGAGAAGATTAGATTAGCTATAAAAAAAAGCGAGAATAAAGACTCAGTGAGCCGAGACATACCAACGCCCGACAGAGCGCGTTTCCTTTCCTCCTCCTGGAAAGTTTTGAGGGAAGCAGCGATAGCTTCTTCGGTGGTAATTCCTGTTAAAAAAAAGGGGAAAAGCATTAGTCAAACACAATAATAAAAGTATGAGGAAATAACAAAAAATACAACTAGTCATTACCCGATTGCGCGAGTTTGGCCAACCACGCTTCGAGCCTTGCCGATCGCTCAGAAGCCGCGATGGCGGCCACCATATCGGTGTCTGCTGGATCTACGAAGACACCCTCGTTGCTCCCGTATTCGCTTAATCCTTCGGTGAGAGGGGCCTGAGGCTCTAAGCCGAGGATGGCATCGAGAGAGAGGATCGATTTCTTCTTCCTCTTCTGCACGCGAGCCCCGGGTGCACCCAAGATCAACTTGCGCTTTGCGGGCACCTTAGGACGGCGAGTCCCGATGTCCGGGCCCACGCCAGACTCGAGCGAAACTACGTTCACCGTCTCCACTGGAGCACGGGGCGCTGGAGGCACGTCGGCGGTAGCACGAGGCAATCTGCACGGAGGGCTCAACACGCGCGGTGGCTCAGCTCCAGCACCTCTTAGCGGAGGAACGACAGGAATCCTTGGCTTCAGGGGAGCTTTGCTGTCGCTGCCAGGGGGCACACCCTTGCGATCAACCAGCAACCGCTTCTCTTCCCGGATGATGACACCCATCGCGTCCGCGTACCAAGCTACGTACATGTTGAGGGCCCGAGGGACGCAGCTCGGCTCGCTGATAAAGAAGTGGGAGCCCGTGTTCAGCCGCATAAAATAGTGCAGCGCATTCCGTATCCCCTCCCTAGTGGCCGCGGGCTCTTCTAAAAACTCCTCCAGTGGGACCCCTTGGTTATAACTTAACTGCTGGGAGAAGCGATGGGGGTTGTACCTCATGAAGAGCGCCATGTCGTTTTGCCTGAACACTAGGAAGCCCGGCCGGATGGAGTATAGGTGAAGAATCTCCCGGGCTTTCAATACGGAAGCCCCGTCCTTGAAGCCATCACGCAGCGCCAACACCGCCTTGGAGGTTTCCGAGCCGACAGTCACGACTTTGTCCATAAAAGAAATCCTCGCTCCGACCAGGTGCGGACGAAAGAGCAACCCCCTAGCCTCCCGTTGAGACGGATTCACAATCGAGGCGCCAATCAGCCGCATAACTCTTGGGAGCCTGCAATTCTCGAAAAACGAGGGGCTCTTATGAATGCCGAATACCCCGAGCACATGCATTTCCATCCACGAAGTGAAGTAGTGCATCGGGAAATTGGTAGGTTGCACCGCAGGTTCATTTGCGTCCGCTGCCACGCTGAGTCCATGGTATAAGTAGGCCAACCCGGCGATTCCGATCGACAACTGTAGGCCAGCCACCATCTGATGCACTGGGTAGAAAACGGACGGCCTCATGTAGCGCGGGTGAATGGGGAGCGCGAACCAGCACAGCCACAATCCCAAAAATCCTAAAAAGAAGGTCTCCTCATCAATGCCCGGGGCGGCAATTTCTGATAAGGGCATGATGGCGGCATCGGGGAGATAGAAATCCTTTTGATCATCTTCCGATATTGGTCGACGATCTAAGCTAAAGCCGAAAGGGTCATCGAGCTTAGCGAACTTTTCACTCCGCTGCGATAGAATCTCCGGTTGAAGGAAGCGGGCGATAAAGTCTGCAAAACTAACTCCCCGGACTCCCGATTCCAAGTAGAGACCTTCATATATATTCAGCACCTTCACCAGACTTGGAAACTGGTGCTGAATAGCATTCTCGGGTGTTAGGCCCATTACCAGTGGCTTGGTGGCGAAGACATACTCGTCAGGAGGAAGCAGCTCCTCATAATGCTCCCCCATCGCAGGCAAACCCGAGATTTCAGCGAACTCTTCCAGGGAGATGGAGACTTCCCTGTCCGACAGAAGGAAGGTATGGGTGGGGATGTTCCATTGTTCTATGAATGCCTTAACCCACCACATCGGAGGAATAGGATACTCGAACAATGAGACGTAGACTGCGGAGTACAGACCAATCTTCATCAGATGCGTCCTCTTCGCTGATAGGATATACCTGGCCCACTGCAAATATCCGGCCGGTTGTCGAGAGGTCAATCCAATATTGTAGGGTTGTTCCCAAGGGCGTGCCTCACCCTGACATATGCGCCGCCACAAGATGTCCACGGCTGCCGGCGGCTGCACGGGAATGGCAGCAATCGAAGGCTGGAGAAGATCCTACGAATTCCACTTCACGACCTCCATGGCATACTTCACCGGGGGTTCATCCGCATAGGGGATCGACGAGATAGGCTCAGCCGGCGTCGCGCAACCGAAGCTTCGGCGACCCTTGATGATTTCACTGTACCACCTACCCCACAGGTGAAGGTTCTTATGCTCGGGGTCATGATCCTTAATGAGAGCGAGAACCTCCCTGTCCACTGGCGCCTAGGGAAACCTCCCTCTGAGCGGACAAATGGGAAAGATAGATCAACATACATGATTGCCTGCAAAGAAAAGTGAAATTCAGCCGTCAGTATCATAATTTAATTTTAAAAGCCTGACGCTTGATACTACACTGCAATGCAGTGTAGAGGGGACCAAAGGAGGACCCACAAAATCTAGATGACAATGCATCAGTTAATAAGACAGCCTCATCATTGGATGAGACTGTCAATTAATGAGGAGATCCCCAAAAGAATATTCTCATTAATGAGAAATCCCTAGAGACAAGGAGAAAATCTCTCCTTTCAGAGCAAAGCTCTGTCACAGAGTGACACTTGTCAAACTCTGGTCTCAAGGGAATAAAATTCCTTAAAAGATTAAAAGAGCCTAGCTCTATGGTAATGATGGAAAAATCCATCAAAGGAAAATTAATTCTTAAAAATTAAAAAAAAAATTGGGATCTTAAAGATTCATGAAAACTCTCAAGAGTTATTCATTTTTAGATCAAAAAGATCTATATTTTGTCCATGAGCAAAACTCTGTTCATGGGTTAAAAACCCTGAAACAAGATCTCTTTAGATCTATGGATTCTTGAGAGCAAGGCTCTGTTGGTGAAACCCCAAAGGGGTTTTCTTTAGATCAAAGATCTATGAGAGCAAGGCTCTGTCAATTAAAATTAATTTAATTTAATTTAATTTAATTTAAAAAAATTTACCTAAAAGTTTTAAGAGTTTAACTCTTGGAGTTCTTGGAAGCAAGAGCAAGGCTCTGAAGTTCTGAGAATAAGAAATCTTGAAGATGATAATCATCTGTTGAGGACCAAGGGTCCTATTTATAGGCGCTTGTGCGCCCCTTCAACTCCTGAGTTGATCCAACAGCTAAGATCTTGCCACCGCTGCACTCACGTGTGCGCCACGTGAGCGCAACGGTGGGGGGGCATTTGTTTTCCCCAATCAGAGCAAAACTTTGTTTGAATTTCAAAAAAATTCAAAAATTGAAGCAACGCTTCAGATTCCTTACGCTGTGCGCAGCGCGCCACGTGTCAAAAACTGACATGCCAGCGCTGTGCCCAAGACAGCGCACCCAATCAGAGCAAGGCTCTATTTAAAATAAAAATGAAGGAAGCAACGCTTCAGATGATTTGCGCTCTGCGCTGCGCGACACGTGTCAGCGCAGTTGCGCTAGCGCAGTTGCGCTGCGCGACACGTGTCAGCGCAATGCGCTAGCGCAGTTGCGCTGCGCTCTGCGCTGCGCGACATGTGTCAAGCGCAGGTACGCTTGCGCCAACTGTGCCAGCACTAAAACAGAATTAAAATTCCAGAAAGATCTTTCTAATCTTATTAAAGAAATAAGATTATCTTCTGTAAAACAGAGCTCTTGGATCAAAGATCCGACGGTGGGGAAATATCCCCAGATCAATCAGAGAAAGATCTCTGTATCCAACGTAACAAATCAATTGGCACTATATAAAGGCCCCTAGACTCCAAGTCTAAAACACATTGACATCAAGAGAGAGAGATACAGAGCTCTTAAAAAGAAAGCTTGGAGAAGAAACTCAGAGAGATAAAAAAAAGTAAAAACCTTTGAAAAAAAAGAAGAATTTCTTCTAAAAAGATCGATGATCTAAGAACAAGATCAAGATCTTTAGTAAAAAAATAATAATAATAAAAAAGAAGTAATTTACTTCTTTACTAGATCTTTTGATCTATATAAAGGCATTGCCTTTTGATGAACCAATGGTTCTTGAAAAAAAGAAAAACTTGTTTTCTTGGATCTAAATTTGATCAAAATATTAAATAGAGCACTTTTGAAATCTGCACTGTTGCGCTCCTTGGATTGGCGCAAGCCACCAGAGAGCGCCACGTGTCGGCCCCAGAACAAACCGCGTCTTGCGCTTCTAAAACAGAGCACCGCTCTCTTAAATTGGCGCAAGTCATCAGAGCGCGCCACGTGTCAGCAGCGCGCTAGCACAGCGCACTGGCGCAGCGCACTGCGCTAACAGACTTGCGCTCACCAGAGCGTGACATGTGTCACCTCCACATGAGTTTGCGCCTTGCGCTCTTCAATTGGTGCAGAGCGCCTGACAAGCCACGTGGAGCACTGTCAGAACATTAAATGCAATGCATTATTAAAAGGGCAGAGCCCAATTAAAGGTCTATCAGACCAAAATAAAAAATGCAATGCATTAATAAAATGGCAGAGCCCAAATAAAGGCCTGATAGGCCAAACACAAATAAAATGTTAAACATTTTCAAATGGACTTAACCCAATTCTGGCCGTAAGTCCTCAAATTAAATTGAACTGAGCACAACTGCTCTCCCAAATCAATTTACACCCGGTTCAAGGGTACATCTCTGAACTCCTCTGATATTCGTCATTGTAATCCCTCAACGTCGTCAGAGAGGTGATGGGTCCCGACAACCACACATTGCTACGGACTGTGGGGTAATTAAACTTATGGACTAATGCGTCCTTAAACCAACATTTGTCCCCAAAATGGGAATGTTGGACCACCATGTCCCTAAACCGGTAATACGGACTGTGGGGTCCTTAAACTCATGGACTTATGCGTCCTTAAACCAATATTCGTCCCCAAAATGGGAATGTGGACCACCATGTCCCTAAACTGGAGATGGACCACTATGTCCCTAAACTGGAACAATAGAGCCCAAATGCTCATTTTTCGGATCTAAATGATCCCGTTAAGTTGATCTTAGTCTCAAATTAGACTAACGTATCCTTAACAAATGTTTGAGTTGATCTTAGCCTCAAATATGGCTAACGTATCCTTAAACCAAAACCCCAAACCCAAATCTAAGAAAATACGGATTTGGACTAATCCACGTCCTACGGGCGACGACATAAATTAGTCTCCGTATACAATCCACGGGCAACCACAAACAAAACAAACACCCACGACACGAAGTGAAATTCTGGAGAAGGAGAAAGTTGTTACCGCGATGCGGTAGCGTAATTAACTGCAGGGGCTTGCGCCTGCAGGGAAGAGCGTCCCCACAATCAAAAACCCCTGGAACGAGGGGGAATCTGACAAAGTCTGCTATATCGGCCGCATCCGTCTAAACCTCCAATACACGGTGCCATAAATCAACTTGGCATCGTCGGAGAGGTGGACGGATAAAACCAAATAGCATCTGCCCCGAATCTCAGGAAAGACGTCTCCACGTCGTGCCGCCATTCGGAGGGGAACAGTGCTCAGTGCAATCGTGTTGCCTACGAAAGCATGCTACTTAGTTTTTCTTTTTTCTCTTTTATAATTAGTTTGCTCGGGACGATCAAAGTTACGTTTGGGGGTATTTGATTAGTCTAAAATATTGCACATTTGAATGAACATTTTCCTTACTAGTGTTAAGTACTAAAATGTGTTTATTGTAAATATAGAACATATGAGGGTTTATTTGTAGAAGTTTATTATCATATGTTTCTACATTATAATTAACATAATGAGGGAAATATATGCATATAATATTTATATGAAATCTTAGTAATTAAAATATCCATATCATATCAAATATTTCTAATCAATATTCTTAACATTTAATATCATTTAAATGGTTAGGATAATATCTCTAAAATACTAAATGCTACTAACACTATAATTTGAGATATTGTGCAGATATTAGCTCAAGTCTGGAATCCAAGTAAGAGATCCAAGTCAAATCGGGATATCGAAACCAAATCTGCCAAAATTTAGAAGCAAATCGAGAGATCTAGCAACGGCAGAAACTCAGAGCATTATTTTCAGAATCTAGATATCAAGAGGATGTCCACATGGCAACACAAAAGACCATAAAAAATCCAAAAATTTGATACCACCAAACTGCGGCGGAACCACGGCCAAACAAGGCTATATGCGGCGGTTCCACGGCGGTTTGATAGCTCTACAAAGTGATATTTGGTGGTTTGGATATTAACCGCATATATTCTTATATGGAATCTAGGGATTCTAGTTTCTGGGACTATATAAGGAACCGAGAGCTGTACATTGAAACTAGGGTTCTTGTATTCTACTTTATAAGGAGAATTGTAAATACAATAGTTGATTAATAAAGATAGTTTTTTTATTATACTTTTTGCAATTAATTTCCACACTTACTTTCTGCACTTACATTTCTGCATCTTAATCATGATTTCATTCTTCATCAATCTTTCTTCTAAATCTTTAATCATGAGCGGGTAATTTCTAGCTTGCTAGGGTTCATAGGATAGGGTAGAACAATGGATGATAAATTTTTTTAAAGTTTATAAACTTTAGCAAAATAAATGTTAACATCCTAATCGGGCGTGCTACTAATTTATTGATAGTCACGACCATGATTTGAGATTGGTTTAATACTTGTTTTGTTAAAGGCTAGACATGAATAGAGATCAATGCAAGGACACGGGTTAGTATTGGGGAAACCCTAGTTTCTTCCAAGAACCCTAATCTACATTCATCACTATCGATTTAGTTTTAAACTATTAAAAAATAAAATGAGTCATTTTTAATTATTCATCCATTACTACTAAATCGTATGAACCCTACGGAGCTTTTTCATCATAAATTCTATATCCGTAACGACAAAACAACTATCCCATCTTCAATCAAATCGTCTAAAGCAAGAAAAGAGTTCATGTTTCCCTGCGGACGACCCGTACTCATCGCGGCTAGCTACTAGCGACACCGTCTTGATTGCGGTTATTTTACAAAACACTTTTTAGCAGATCAATCAACACACATACACCATGAATAGAGATCAATGCAAGGACACGGGTTAGTATTGGGGAAACCCTAGTTTCTTCCAAGAACCCTAATCTACATTCATCACTATCGATTTAGTTTTAAACTATTAAAAAATAAAATGAGTCATTTTTAATTATTCATCCATTACTACTAAATCGTATGAACCCTACGGAGCTTTTTCATCATAAATTCTATATCCGTAACGACAAAACAACTATCCCATCTTCAATCAAATCGTCTAAAGCAAGAAAAGAGTTCATGTTTCCCTGCGGACGACCCGTACTCATCGCGGCTAGCTACTAGCGACACCGTCTTGATTGCGGTTATTTTACAAAACACTTTTTAGCAGATCAATCAACACACATACACCTTTATGTTTGAGTACTTGTTGGGTGTTCTGACGCCCCTGGGATTTACCACCTCAGGCTTAGAGACGGACGCATCAGCAGAACAGGATCAGGGCTATTCGAGGCGCTGGCTGAGGAGCATTCGTTTAGTATATGTTTATTTTTCCTTTATCTGTTTCATTTCGCTTTTAGTATATGAGCCCCTCGTGGGACAAGGATTTATATATCTCTTTCGGATTTGTACTCCTTTATTCGAACCAGTTGTCATTTCGTGAATATTCTTTGAATCTATTGTTTTATGGACCCATCTTTATACTCTTGATATTTTATGCAGCATGATATTAGTATTATCTTTGTGGTATATTGTTATATATATCTTGGATATTATCATACAGGTTTAGCTAGAAGCCGTAGCATGACTATGGAAGGATCTTTCCTTATCGTAGGAGCGTGGCTAGCCTTGGTTACTTCCCGTATTCCCGTATTTTAGGAAGCGGCGCGTAACAAGGTTTTGTTGGTATGAAAGCTATGCTAACATTGAAGTTAGACTTGGTTCTACCGACCTTTTAGGTTACGATCGCGTGTCTAGAGTTCCCTTAGTGTGTCATGCTACATATTTCATTAACTCTGATTGTAGGATTCGGATGACTTAGATGGAGTTATGTTATTGCACCCATGCACCACGACATGGCTACAATGCCGTATTCTATTTAAGTAAATTAGAGTTCTGCCTTGATTCATTTCCATTGATTTGATTTCGTTGTACCACTTACTTTCTTTTCCGTTCAGTTACTTGCAAATCTATATCTTATCTTGAGCCTTGAATCTAACGCCGTCCAAATCTCGTTTCAGATCCATGGCTTGACGAGGTGCAGACGAAACCTTTGGTTCCCAAGCCAGTATCGCTGAATTACTAGTCTTTATGAGAGGTATGGTGGAGAACCAGCAGCAACAAACAGGCATATTTCAGAAGGGTCTGCTTGCGTCCCAGCGGACTACTATTGCCGCCTTGGATAGGATGGCTGGGGCCCGTAATGGAAGGCGTCCCTACAGTGTTGCAGACTTCAGGAGACTGCAACCGGCAGTTTTCACAGGATTGGGCAGTCCACTGGATGCGGAGCAATGGATTATCGACATGGAGAATTACTATCAGCTGCTCGAGTTACGGAGGAGGATCGGATGGATATAGTGAAGATTCAATTGCAAGATGTAGCTAGGATATGGTGGTTCACAGAGGAAAATAGGTTGGACAAACTTATTTCCTAGGCAGACTTCTTGACCGCTTTTCTCGAGAAGTTCTTTCCCAAGTCGGTCCGCATAGAGATGGAGCAGCAGCTCATTAACCTTCAACATAGGGAATGCACCGTCGATGAGGTAGCCACCGAGTTCATCAAGCTTAGACGTTTTGCCCCTTCTATGGTAGCCCAGGAGGAGGATCGAACAAGGAGGTTCATGTAGTGCCTCACTTTAGAGATTCAGGAGAGATTGACATCACACGAGCTTGCGACATACTCTGTGGTACTGAATGCAGCCCTCCAGATTGAGGCTGTTATGGACAAGAGAAAGAAATTTCAGGTAGGAGGACTGAGGCGCAAAGTTGGCTAGACTTCCGGAGGGACCCCGGTCCGATTAGGTGGAGGGATCCTTGTCATGCAGCATGGTGGGGTTCAGATGAAGCGTGCCACCGTCCCACCGCAGTAGAAAGACATGGTTTGTAACCACTGTCAGAAACCGGGGCATATTCAGAGAATTGCCGCAAGGCCAAGGGTCTGTGTTTAATCTGCGGGGCTAGCGATCATCAAGTTGGAAGTTACCCCGTAAGGAAGGAGCTCAACGGATCCAACCAACAGCAAGAAGTTTCACCAGGACCCGTTCAGAGGGGGCAGACTTTTACTCCGTCGGCTAGGCAGGTGGAGGCATCAGAGGACATCGTCGTAGGTACTATTTTTTACAGTCAGTTCCCGCTAGAGTATTATTGATTCAGGGGCATCCTACTACTTTAATTTTTTCTAGTTCGTTATCCTAATCTCTAGATAAAATTTTGGCATGGACTATAGAGCTAGAACTTAACGATTACACCTCAGATCTATTTTTAAATCTTATTCTCTTGAATCATTTCTTGCTTTCCCTGACGATCATAACCCGATAAAAGGAAACGAATTTACTGTCCTTTCGTCTCTGTTTATAGCATCTTGCAATCTCCTTGATTCCTTCTGTTTTCTTAAATCACATTAATTGAATTCGACTCTTTTATTCGATTTTCTTCAAATGTGCTTCTCAATTTCATGAATCCCATCTTCCTTTTAACTTCTCTTAGACTGACTGATCAGTTTAAAATATTGCACATTTGAATGAACATTTTTCCTATTATTGTTAAATACTAAAAGGTGTTTATTGTAATTAAAGAACATATGAGGGTTTGTGTACAAAGTTTATTATCATATGTTTCTACGTTATAATTAACAGAATGAGGAAAAATACATGCATATAATATTTATATGAAATATTAGTAATTAAAATATGCATATCATATCAAATATTTCTAATCAATATTCATAAGATTTAATATCATATAATTGTTAGGATAATATCTCAAAATACCAAATATTACTAACACTTTGATTTGAGATATTGTGCAGATTAGCTCAGGTCTGGAATCCAAGAGATCCGGGATAAATCAAGATGTCGAAATGAAATCTGCCAAAATATTGAAGCAAATCGTAAGATCTAGCAATGACAGAGACTCAGTGTATTATTATCAGAATATAGACATCTAGAATATCTCCAAATGACAATACAAAACACCACAAAAAATCCCTAATCCTAATTCCACAATATTGCGGTGGAAGGGCGGCAAAATGGAGGTATCCGCGGCGGCTTGGTAACCGTAGGATTTGAGATTTTGTGGTTTGGATTTTAGTTGCATATCCTCAATTATGGAATTTAGGGTTTCTAGTTTCTGTGACTATATAAGAGACCGAGAGTTTCACATCAAAAATCATCATCGAAGAGATCAAGAGGGCCAAAGCGATCCACGCATCTGAGTGATCATCAACTAGTCATCTACTTCCAGTAAGAAAGAGATCTAGAGCAACTAGGGTTCTTGTACTCTACTTTCAAAAGTTGTATGCAATAGTTGATTAATAAAGATAGTGTTTTTATCAATCTTTTTGCAATTACTTTCTGCACTTACTTTCTGCATCTTAATCATGTTGTCATTCTTCAACCTTCCTTCTAAATCTCAAACCATGAGTGAGTAATTCCTAGCTTGCTAGGGTTCGTAGGATATGGTAGATCAATGGATGATAAAACAATTTAACATCTTTTATACATTTTAAAGTCTATAAACTTTAGCATAATAAATGTTAACATCCTTATTGGGCGCGCTACCAATTTATTGCTAGTCACAACTACGATTTGAGATTGGTTTAATACTTGTTTTGTTAAGGGCTAGACATGAATAGAGATCAATGCAAGGACAAAGGTTAGTAGTGGGGAAACCCTAGTTTCTTCTAAAAGAACCCTAATCTATATTCATCACTATCGATCTAGTTTTAATTAGTCATCCATTACTACTAAGTCCTATGAACCCTACAAGCCTTATTTTTTTATAAATCCTACATCCATGTTATATCCGTAACAACAAACAACTATCCCATCTTCAATTAACTCGTCTAAAGCAAGAAAAGAGTTCACGTTTCCCTGCGGACGACCCGTACTCATCACGGCTAGCTACTAGCGACACCGTCTTGATTGCGGTTATTTACGAACACACTTTTTTTCGTAAGGACCAATCAAATGGCGCCGTTGCCGGGGATACAGCTGTAATTATTTTTCTTGTTCTTCGAGTTGATTTCTTATAAAATCCAGCAAACATATTATAAACGAGAACCAAAACCGCATCTTGTGTATTTAACGATTATTTTGCGAGTTTTGCAAGGGAATCTGGAGTAACTGGAGTAAGGAAACAGAGATTCAGAGACTTTCAACATATCCCAGAGGAGCAGAGGGGAGCACTGCAGAAAATTTGGCCAACAACCCTTCTACCCTACGGCGGAACCGCGGCGGAATAGTGATTTTTGCGGCGGAACCACGGCGTCTTGGAGGAATTGCGGCGCCAAAATTTTCAGGTAATTTCCTAATATCTTTCTCTCTTCTCTAAGATCCAATAATCTGATCTTTCCTGCAGGATTCTTTGCAAATATCGCCGCTCAAAATCTTTTTGCGTGTTTTGATATCGGTTTGTTTGTGCATATCTAAACCGGATATTAAGGGGCAATAACTTAAATCAAGATTAGGTGGGGATTTCATCACCCTTCCTAGGCCCCACAAATCACAAAACAAGCATACTATCACCCTACATTAATTTAAAAAATATCTAGACTAAGCCTTTAAGGACCGTCGCGCTCAATTAGGACAGAGGAGGGTCGTGGGTAATCTATCACTTATCAGCATTTCTCTTGTGGTGTCTAAATAAGTGTGACTAAGGAAAGTGGTTACTTAATTAGGCCCGCTATTTCGGTGATTCGTATAGCGGATACCTCCCACTTCCCTGGCACTTATCTGGCTACAAGAGTGATAAAAAGGTGGTAGAGGATTGATCCCGCGACTTGTCCTTTGGAAGTCTAGGAGCGGTCTAGTGACTTGACCTAGGTGACCATAGTTCTAGGGTTTGATTGTGCATTTTGTGATTTGTTGAGTCAAGCCTCACGTCCGACACTTTTTCAAAACAAACCTTCTAAAAATCGTTCTCACACACGCTGCCACGTGCACTAAACCCGCTTAGTGCATGATCGGCTGGACACTGGATTCTAGTGCCCGTTTTGTCCGCGTTTTTTCTATCGACTCCGAAATCGGTACTTCTTCATCTTCTATTTCCCCTCCACCCACCACATTTCCCGAGATGGATGGATCTCCATCGGGATTTAATGATGCCACCCGGCCGCCACCCGTAGGTACACAGAATCCACCGCGCATCTCTCTCCAAGAAAGATACTACCCCATACGTGGACCCCTTCCTATTTGTCTGTCTCTTCCACCAGCCAATGGGGGTAATTTCAAAATTAAAACCCACTTCATCTACTTGTTGCTCAAATTCCATGATCTTGAATCCAAAGACGCATACGTTTTCATAACCAAATTCGAGAATGTATGTGCAATGATGAGCACAGCACAACTTTTAGTGGATGCTATGCGATTACGTCTTCTCCCTTTTACCTTGTGCGATCTAGCGGAAAAATGGATTTATACCACTGCCGCACATTCTATCGCTAAGTGGGACGAATTCGTTATAGCATTCCTTAAGAAATTTTATCCTAATCACAAGACCGCCCATGTTCGAAGCGAGATTAACCAGTTTACCCAACTTCCCAATGAACCATTCTGGAAATGCTTTGAACGGTTTAAAAATATTCTTGTACAATGCACCCATCACGGAATTGATAGATGGCAACTTTGCCGAATTATATACGAGGGTGTTAATCCTGCTACGAAACAAATGCTTGAAACCATTTGTCAATGCCATTTCATGTCAAAAGACGATGGCGAAGCTTGGCAATTTCTGGAAGATCTCGCCGAACAAACCTCACAATAGGAGAGCACTAGACCAACATCATCTTCATCTAGGGTAGGTATCCATCTGCTCGACGTTTCCATCGCAGTGAAAGCCGAAATGGCCGCGATGCAAAAGAAACTCGAAACTATCGAAAACAAAGTCTCGTTAACCTCCCTAAACCAAGTTACGTTTCCGAAAACCGTGTGTGGATGCTATTCTGACCCATCACATTTAACGAAAGAATATCCTTTGAATCCCCCGTTTCAAGGTCAAGAACAAACTAATGCTGCTTTTCAGCAACAACCTAGAAACGATCTTTATTCTTCCACATACAACCAGGGATGGAGGAATCACCCTAATTTTGCTTGGAACCAAAACCAAACTCAAACTCAAAAATTCGTTCCCAAGCCAAAATAACTATCAAAGGCCTCCCCCATAGCAACAACAGCCACCACAACAAAGTCAGCACCCCTTTCAACCGCAATCTTTTCAAAATCCGGCCAACAACTTTGCACCTTATAATAATTCTTTCCCAACGGCCGGTACCGATAAAACCTCTACACTCGAACGTAACTTAGAAACATTCATTAAACAATCTATACAAACGATGACTAATTTAACGTCGTCTATCCAAACGTTAGTGCAACACACTGCTTCCCACGGTGAAAGCATTAAATCGATAGAAACACAACTTGCACAGTTAAATGCCGCAATAAGTGAAAGAAAGAAAGGGAGACTTCCATCTCAACCTCTACCAAATCCCGGCCACTCACAAAGCGCGAATCGCATCCTTCAAAATCATAATGTGAGTGCCGTAACTACGTTGAGATCGGAAAGAGTGCTGAATAACAATGTTGATAAACAAGTTGAAGTCGATGACATTGATGAAACCCCGGCTACTACTTCTACTCCTACTTCATCTAATCCAACATCTTCTTCCGAGCTTATTCTCCGTTTTCCACTAGGCTCGAACCCTCAGCCTATTTTCTTGAAGGAATTACCATCTACGACCATCCAAAATCCAATTTTGGGATCCATTCCATCCCCACAAACTTCTCCTCAAAAGTTGGACCCAACCCTTATTAATAAAGCTCATTTTCCACACAGGTTGAGGGCCAACAGACCAAGTCCCTAAATGGAGAAGATTGTTCACATTTTTAAACAAGTTAACATAAATATTCCTTTCCTAGATGCTATCAAATAAGTTTCTTCCTATGAAAATTTTTTAAAGGACTTGTGCACTAAGAAGAGGAAAACTCAAGTACCTAAAAATGTTTTCTTAGCGAGTAATATGAGCAATTCTCTTACCCAATTGGTGCCCACGAAATGTATGAACCCTGGTTGTCCTACAATATCTATAACTATTGGGGGTAAAAATATCAATCGTGCTCTACTCGATTTAGGTGCTAGTGTTAACTTGCTTCCGTATTCTGTTTATGAGCAATTAGGGATAGAAGAGTTGAAACCTACGCATTGCACTCTCCAGATGGCCGATCGATCTATCACCCAACCTCGGGGTGAGCTAGAGAACGTGTTAATCAAAGTCGGAGAATTTATATTCCCTGTGGACTTTATAGTCATAGATACATAGCCCGTAGCAAACCCACGGAACCAAATTCTGGTGATTCTAGGTCGACCTTTCCTAGCAACTTCAATCGCGATAATCAATTGTCGTAACGGTTCTATGACCCTGTCTCTTGGGAAGATGACAATTGAGCTTAACATCTACAAGCTAGGAAGTCAACCCTCTGAACCCTATGCTCAGATAAGTGATGTATGTTTTGTCGACATGATAGCTACCGACAGTTGCAAATTTGAGGGGCTTCTCGATTCTGATCTCGAGGCCACTAGTGCATTATTGTTTGATCCTACTATCTATTATACAAGTGAAGACTCTTTTGTCGACAAGTCTACACCTAAGTCCGAACCCTTTGACTTGTCAAATGATTTAGTCAAGCTATCCGAGTTTCATAACTCCCTTTCTGATGAGATTATCATTCGGAATATCGATGAAAGTTTTGAAGACATTTTTGCCAAAGAACTCGCATTCCTAGAAGACATGGGAGTTGTGATGAATTAACCCCCACCCAAAGAAGTTGAACCGTCACCCCTTCTTCTTATCAAGAATGAGAATGCGAGTAGTGCACCATCACTGTTTCGTCTCTACCAACCAAGACGTAAACCAGATCGATTACGCCTCCTATCTCCCCACTTCTTCACATCTATGATCTTCTACCAACTATGGTGTTACATTGATAAAATATTCGAATGGTTGGTATTGACTTTTGGTCTTTGTAAAGTTTTGCATAAACCAATAACTTTACCCCCCCTCTTATAATTTTAAATGCTTAATACTGTTTCACTCAAGTTTAGGGGGGGAGAAAAATATTTTGTCTTTTGAAAGAAAAAAAAATTTAAAAATTGTGAGCCAAAAATAAGTTTGGGGGAGGATTTCACTATCATTAATTCTTGTCCCCGTTACTAACTTTTCCTCCCAAGTCTATAGGTTTTAAGCTTAACAGATGACATCAGTGAGGACATTGCTGCAAATAGGTTTGGGGGGAAGGGTTTGTGGTTATTCACGCATCATTTTGCATTATACTAAATAATAGCACCAAAAAAAATTTAAAATTTTCTTAGAAATGAAAGTTAGAAAATGAAAAATACATAAGACAGGAAGAGGTTAAAGAAAAACAAGAAAATTAGATGTTTTAAAACGAAACTAGTAATAGGTATTCATGAGCTGTTGTCCCAAGGGTTAGTAAGATGAAGGGAATCACTAATCTAAGGATAAAAATAAGTTTGAAAAGTAGTCCCTCTTCTTGAGTCCAAACTTTTGAACGTTGATACCCTACTATACGCACTTGCACACATCTTGAAAATTGGGATAGTAGAGGATACCTTGAAATGCTCTTGTCTAAAAGCCTTAGTATGAAGGAATATATATATATATATATATATATATATATATATATATATATATATAAATGACATAAAAAATGGTAAAGAAAAATGAACACTAGTTTTGTAATTACTTAAGGCAGCATAAAAAAAATATAGCGTGGGTGCCTTATCACCTAGTGCCTTAGACCAACTGGTTTAGGAGCCACTGCTAAGCCTTAGGTGTTGCAAGACTAGGATATTGCTAATTACGCCTAAAACAGTGAGCACATTTAGTAATCGGTTGGTTAGTACCTCAAGAAGTAATAACGGTCGCATGAAGAATGTGTGAGCAATTCCATCTAAAACATTCACCGACTAAAAAGTACTAAGGAAAATGGACAAGAGTATGATAGCTTGAATTGAATTCTCTAAGTGTAGAGATATATTTTACACACAGTAGGGGTATATGATCTATGTTTGGAAGAAAGCTAGGGAGGAAAACTAAAGGCGATGTTTTATTGAGGGATGATGTGATTTCTGACATCTTTTCATGACCATTAAGATAGGGCTCATGACTACTAAAAAGCTAGTGTAGTTTGAAACTCTTATTTTCAAGTTCTTTCTTTTATATGTTTTTTTATCTTTGTATGTAACTTTCGTCATCTTTCTTTTATTATGGGATTTTGTGGGTGTAATCCGCTGAAAACCCTAAGGAGACAACACTCCTCCTACTAGGGACACGTAGAGGTTTAAAGGCTTGTTGCACGTGCTCAGTGCAATCGTGTTGCCTACGAAAGTGTGCTCGGTTTATCTTTTTCTTTTTCTTCTTCTTCTCTTTAATAACTAATTTGCTCGGAACGATCAAAATTAAGTTTGGGGGTATTTGATTAGTCTAAAATATTGCACATTTGAATGAACGGTTTCCCTATTATTGTTAAGTACTAAAAGGTGTTTATTGTAATTATAGAACATATGAGGGTTTATATGTAAAAAGTTTATTATCATATATTTATATGTTATAATTAACATAATGAGGGAAAATACATGCATATAATATTTATATGAAATATTAGTAATTAAAATATGCATATCATATCAAATATTTCTAATCAATATTCTTAAGATTTAATATCATATAAAATAGTTAGGATAATATCTCAAAATACCAAATATTACTAACACTTTGATTTTAGATATTGTGCAGATTAGCTCAGGTCTGGATTCCAAGAGATCCGGGATAAATCAAGATGTCGGAATCAAATCTGCCAAAATATTGAAGAAAATCGTAAGATCCAGCAATGGCAGAGACTCAGTGTATTATTATCAGAATATAGACATCTAGAGGATCTCCAAATGACAATACAAAACACACAAAAAATCCCTAATCCTAATTTCACAATATTGCGGCGGAAGGGCGGAAAAATGGGGGTATCCACGGCGGCTTAGTAGCCGTAGGATTTGAGATTTTTTGGTTTGGATTTTAGCTGCATATCCTTAATTATGGAATCTAGGGTTTCTAGTTTCTGTGACTATATAAGGGATCGAGAGCTTCACATCAAAAATCATCATCGAAGAGATCAAGAGTTCCAAAGCGATCCACGCATCCGAGTGATCATCAACTTGTCATCTACTTCCAATAAGAAAGAGATCTGGAGCAACTAGGGTTCTTGTACTCTACTTTCAAAAGTTGTATGCAATAGTTGATTAATAAAAATAGCGTTTTATCATTCTTTTTGCAATTAATTTCTACACTTACTTTTTGCATCTTAATCATGTTGTCATTCTTCAACCTTCCTTCTAAATCTCAAACCATGAGTAGGTAATTCCTAGTTTGCTAGGGTTCGTAGGATAGGATAGATAAATGGATGATAAAATCTTTTAACATCTTTTATACATTTTAAAGTCTATAAACTTTGGCATAATAAATGTTAACATCCTTATCGGGAGCGCTACCAATTTATTGCTAGTCACGACCACGATTTGAGATTGGTTTAACACTTGTTTTGTTAAGGGCTAGACATGAATAGAGATCAATGCAAGGATAAGGGTTAGTAGTAGGGAAACCCTAATTTCTTCCAAAAGAACCCTAATCTACATTCATCACTATCGATAGAGTTTTAAACTATTAAAAGATAAAAGGAGCCATTTTTAATTAGTCACCCATTACTACTAAGTCCTATGAACCTTACAAGCCTTTTCTTTATAAATCCTACATCCGTAACGACAAACAACTATCCCATCTTCAATCAACTCATCTAAAATAAGAAAAGAGTTCACATTTCCCTGCGGACGACCCGTACTCTACGCCGCAAGCTACTAGCGACACCGTCTTGATTGCGGTTATTTACGAACACACTTTCTTTTCAAGCAACAATCACCGACCTTTATATCCTTTACTCCAGCTTTGGAACTTTTGGGTCGGGAGAATCTCAAGTCCTATCGATACCATATCCTTTCTTACTTGAAGAATGGAGTACGAAGGTGACAAGCGACCGCATTATCTCTATCTTGTCCAGTAGTGACGTAATACTTCCAAGATTCGAAGGGCAGGGAGAAGCGCAAAGAGCGGTTAAGGATTGTACTTAGGGCATTGAGGAAAGAGAGATTGTATACCAAACTCGCTCTTGTTCAGCCCAGTTTGGCTAGATGAAGTTGGGCTCTTGGGCCCGTCATATCAGGAGACGACATAGTAGTGGAGACGGAAAGAAAACGCAGTTCAGGATTGGTCGAGTCCGAGTAAACTTTGAGATAAGAATAAGTTGGACTCGCTGGGTATGATCGAAGATTCGTGTAGGATTATGCTTGATCGATTGAGTGGTTAATTAAGTCGGCTTGAAAAGAAGAACCCATTTATATGGTATGAGGTGTGTACTCATTTTTCGACCCGTTGAAGTTGAAACTAATGACCGCTCCAATGATAATCGTGCCAATGATTTTTAGGAGGGTGGTGACCATGTATTCTTAAAGATTTCGCCGATGAGAAGGATGATTAGATTCAATAGTCGTGGAAAACTCAGTCACCGATTCATCGGCCCCTTCAAAGTTGTGGAGCATTTTGGAAAGATGGCTTACCGATTTGCTTTACCTCCTTTTTTGGCTGGCGTGCACTATGTATTTCATGTTTCCTAGCTACGTCGGTATGTTCGAAATGACAGCCATGTTATTGATCACTCCGAATTGACCTTGATCACCGATCTGTTCCCGCCAAATTTTTTGGCCAAGAGCTATTTGTTCCCTTATAACTCTTATAAAAAAGGGAGAGAAGAAAGAGGAAAAGAATTTATGGTTCGACATCACGTGTTAAACACGTGAGCGCTTATATGCAAAGCATATAAGTGCTGAAAGAAAATAACTAAGGGCCAAACATGCCTCACGTGTAAAACACGTGAGCGCTCATGACCGCTGAACATAAATCACCAATGGACAAAAAGGCCTCACGTGTTAAACACGTGAGCGCTCATATGATCGTATGAGCGCTGAAAATAAACAGGCTAAAACCCACACTAGGGGTCACGTGTTAAACACGTGAGTTCTCTCGCCGCTCACATGCAAAGCATGTGAGCACCCCAATTTAAAATTCTACTATCAAATTCTAGAATTAAATTATATTTGGGAAATATTTTCCTGATCTTTCTCAAACTAGAAAGATCTTCTCTGTTAAACAGAGAACCCTTGGATCAAATATCCAGCGGTGATTATATGATAGAATAAAATTCTATCATAGGAAAATATTTTCCTAATCTTGTTAAACTAACAAGATATTCATTCAACATTCCTAATCTTGTTAAACTGACAAGATATTCACATGACAAGAATAAAATTCTATGTTAACAAGATATCCATATTAAGAAAATATATTTCTGATCTTGTTAAACTAAAAAGATATGATAGAATAAAATTCTAATCTTGTTAAAACTAACAAAATATTCATAATCTTGTTAAACAAACAAGAAATCTTTTCTTTTAAACAGAGAGCCTTTGGATTAAAAATCCAACGGTGAATAAAATTCACCGATTGATCTAAAAGATCATGAAATCAATCAAGATCTCTCAATGAGAGATTTTCTCAACAAATTGATTTTTTCTCTTCTCCTATAAATAGGAGCAAGGAGGTTAAATCTAAAAAAGAGGAGACCGCCCCATAAGCTTCTAAAAAAATATACAGAAGCCTCCCAAAAGCTCCCACAAAATAAAAGATAATTTAATTCTCAAACCAAGAGTTTAACTCTTCTCAAAGAACTTAGTTCTTCCTCTGGTTGAGGTCTGCAGAAGCAGATCTCCCCGGAAGTTGAGAATTTAATTCTTATCGGGGAGATTCTGTTATGCAGATTCAAAAATTAGGGGAAAGAATTAAGTTCAAAGATTTTAATTCTTCCAAAAGTATATAGGAATTTAATTGCTCTGATAAAACTAGGGTTTAAACCTGTAAAAGAATTTAATTCTTATAAAACAACGGACCTGAAATTCTTAAAACTCAGATCAGAATCTCTATGCATAGAAAAGACCGGTCTCGTGTTCCCACATGAGCATCTCCGATGAACAAAAAGGAATGACTGAGATCGAATCACGTGCTCCCATATGACCCTTTAAAACGAGCGCTCAGCAATTACATGAAAAAGGGAATAAATCCAAAAATAGTTCTCATTTTGGGGCACCTCACGTGTTCCCACATGACCCCAAACAGTTGCCTAACACATACATGGAAAAAGGGAAAATTCCAAAGACAGCACTCACATTTTGAGCACCTCACGTGTTCGCACGTGAGCATTATATGAGCTAAGTACTTAGCACTTAAAAAAGGAAGAGGGAATAAATCCAAAGAGGCAGTGCCCAACTCTGGGGCGCCTCACGTGTCCATACGTGATGGCCAAAAGACTTAAGTATTTAACACTTGTATATATAGACAAGGATTTGAACCCAATGGCACAAAACCAACTTTTAGGTGCCTCACGTGCCACACGTGAGCATCCCAAATTTCAGTGTTTAACACTGATTTAGAGACACACGTGAGAGCACGTGAGCACCAAGCATATATTAGTGTTTAACATTGTAAGAAGCCAACTTCAGCCTCAAATTGGCTAAGTCTTTCTGAGATTAAAATATTTTGGATATCCAAATAGACAGAATCTCTATGCTCATGATTTCCCAAACTAATGCTTCCTCAATGGATGATGACCAGAACGATGTCCATCCCATATCTCCTAAGGCAATCTTAGTCTCCCAAAAATGACTAATGATTCTTATATAGTCCACCATCATCTCTCCCTTCAATCTGGAATCGGGTTCAAGGGTACATCTCTCCACACCTCTGATACATGTCGTTGTAATTCTCCAACGTCTTCAGAGAGGTGGAGGGTCCTGATAACCAACAACTCTTTGGTGCACTCCCAAACCGATGAGCTCATCCCAACGTACCGCAATGTCCTTAAACTAGCTATGGGCCGAAACGTCCTTAAACTAACAACGGACCATAACGTCCTTAAACTCCAACGGACTGCAACGTCCTTAAACTAGCTATGGACCGAAACGTCCTTAAACTAATAACGGACCGCAACGTCCTTAAACTAGCTATGGACCGAAAACGTCCTTAAACTAAAACAATAAAGCCCAAATGCTCTTATGATCCTAAATCCTGTTGAGTAGATCTTAGTCAAAAATTGGACTAACGTATCCTCAACAACCATTTAAGTTGATCTTAATCTCTAACGAGATTAACGATCCTTAAACCAACCCAAACCCAAATCTAAGAATATGCGGATTTGGACTAATCCACGCCCTATGGGCGACAACATAGATTAGTCTCCGTATACAATCCACAGGAAACCAAAACAAACATAAACACACACAACATGAAGTGACCTTCTGGAGCAGGAGGAAGTGGTCAGCGCTACGCGGTAACGTAATTAACTGCAGGGGCTTGCGCCTGCAGGGAAGAACGTCCACACAATCAAAAACCCCTCGCAAACGAGGGGAATCTGACGAAGTCTGCTATAACGGCCGCATCCGTCCAAACTTCCGATATACGGTGCCATAAATCAACTTGGCGTCTTCGGAGAGGTGGAAGGATAAACCCAAATAGCATCTGCCCTCAAATTCAGGCAAGACGTTTGTCTTCCCCGTTTTCGGCGGTAAACAGATTCTGGCACGTCCGGTGGGACTTTTTCCTCTTTCCACTCCACCCTTTGTGTGTCGTGTTTTTCCACGATCAAATAATCGCGGTATATATGATTGCGGTTTCCCTTGGGTGATGGGATACTGAAGCCGACGTTTCATCTCTATGAAAAATGGCGTTTGCTTCCACCCTAGCAACTCAGGCTCTGTCATATCCGGTAGAGTCAAGTATGGGCCACTTGCAGCCTCAAATCTCTGCAATCCGGCTCTTCAAGAAATCAACAGGCTTCGATTTAGGTCGATACTCCCACCTCCCATCCTTAGTGCCTCAACGCCGATGCAGGAAGCCCATAGGAAGTCTGTCTTCCACAGGCTGGTTCCCCAAGCTGCAGCTTTGCCGACGGAATCAATTCTCAAACAACTGGCACCTGCCAAGGACCAAGGTCGACGCAGAGGGCAGAATATTCAAGCTCTCAAAGGAAACAGGGGGCAGGCTCGGCAAAATCCTAAGGCTAATCAAATCCCGGCCGTAAGAAACGGTCGACGTCGATATCGGCATCATACAAAATGAGCTGGGGCAGTTCTCCGTATGATCCTGTTTCAACCCCAGTGGTGAATGTTATTGTTCCAACTAGGAACAGCTTCAAACTGTTGCGAAGGGTCAGACAAAATTCTCCCACCGCAATATTGGAGAAATCTCCGCAGCCCATAGAGATCCCGATAGTAGAAACCAGTTCGCTCCCTATAACAACTTTCCTCATCTATATATAAGGTGTGGAAGCAGGTGAAAGTCTCTGCATCAACCGCGGCTCTTCCCCTAGACGTCAGCCAAATTCTGAAAAATCCCCTTTCAAATACAAGAGGATTCATCCCAAGACGGATCCTGATACAGCGGTTCCTCCCAAAACCAAAGGGGCTTTTCAAAAAAAATGAGAGGCCTAATAAAGCTCAAGCGCCCGAAGCAAACTCCAAAGGCCAAAACTCCAAGCACCCCAAGCTTGGGGGGCATGGTAGTTCACATAGTCTATGTGGTGAATTCCAAGTACGAAGTTCGAGCTTCTACTAGTCACCGACCTCAAGCTCGGTCCCTGACAAAAGTTCAACTGCAACGTGAAAAGCTGCAGGAGAAGCTCGCTCAGGCGGCAACAAACACTAATCGATCGCCTAAGGAAAATCTCGAGGACGCACCCGAAAAAAGAGTAGAGAAGGAGTCAGATATTGATTTCCTAAAGCACGCTCTGAAAAAGAAAGATGAAGAAGCGGCAGAAATGTTCACTAAAATGAACCAGATAGCCCTTCTGATTCAGAATATGGCTGGAATGATGGTTCAATCGGAACCACTGGCAGATGAACCGCCGGTGGTCGGTCTTAAAGACAAGGGTGACATTTCAAATCCTCTACGAGTCTCATCAACGGCTGAAGAGGAAATGATTCCAAAAGCAAAGATGAACGAATATATCGCTCAGCAAATCAAAGCTCACTACGCCAGTGAAGCCGCAAATAGATCAATTAAGACCGGTCGACCGTATCCGACGTGGTACGATCAAATACAGTACCCGCCAGAGTACACACTTCCAACGTTCCACATGTACAAAGGAACTGGGAATCATCGCCTGCACATTGCGAGATTTAAATTCATGTGCGGTAATTCTGGAGGAAATGACATACTACTCCTCCGACAGTTTGTCAGCGGTCTGGCGGGCATCGCCTTCGAATGGTATGCGGAACTCCCAAATGATTTATGAAGAGCTTCGACGAAATGGATATGCTCTTCTGTCAGGGATTCGCTAATGAGAACGAACATACTACCGTGACAACACTGATCAACGAAAGGGTTAGACCGAGTGAGACATGGGTTCAATATTTTACCCGATGGCGAAATCTCTGGTCAAATACGAGCAACATAGCCACCCTTGACCCAAATTCAAAGGCGTTCCCGTATATGGCCATCTTCAAGCCGACGACCTTCCAAGAACTCATGGATAAAATGACTCGATTGGATCAAATGGGTCAAGACTCTTTCTCATCCGATGATGACGAGTGAAAAGCTGAGGTAAGATGGCGTTTGTCGCCTAGGCTCAACAAAAATAAGCGGCTCTGAAGCAACCTGTCGCCAAAATAGCGACGGCGTGGGTACTCGTTCCTCGCGAGATATACACAGGGGGCATATTTCTCACTTGCAGAAGAATCTCTATGTAGAATAGTCCTTTCTTCTCAAAGGACAGGACGGATATTAAGGGGCTTACAAACAGGTCTTACAATCTAGTGGAATGCCCCGCTAAAACAAAAAACAAAAAACAAGAAAAACAAAAAAAAAAATGGTACGTCCACAAGCGAAATGGGCACGGATAAAAACCCCAAAGGGCACCGTGAGTAAAAATAGCAGGGCTACCGACGAGTTTGTGAAAACCCGAAAGGGCGCAATCTCGTTAAAATAAAGACACCTGCAAGGTCTTCTTGACCTTGTGAGGAGAAAACACCTGCGTGAGATCCTTACGACTCACAAAGGAGCAACACACTTAGGGATCCCTACGATTCCTAAGGAGAAATTACACTTTCGAGATCCTCACGACTCGTAAGGAGAATTCCCCCCTGTGAGACCCTCACGGCTCATAGGATTCAAAAGTCTTAAGTTACAGGGATCTGGACCTATTCTTAAGCCGTCATATCCCCTAAATTGCCCTACAGGCGGTCTATATTGACCCTTATATACAATCCACAGGGCACGAGTAAATATTTCTTTGCTAAGTTCTACAAATGGCAAGAAATGTCCCCATATGGTGAATAACACTTATAGGTCCTCTCGACTTATAAGGAGAAAATACTCTTGGAAGATCCTTACGACTTACAAGAGAAGACATCACTTAGGAATCCTTATAATTCTTAAGGAGAAAATACGCCTACGAGATCCTCACGACTCGTAGGGAGAAAACTCTTTATGAGACCCTTACGGCTCATAAAGTCAAAAGTCTTAGTCGACAGGATCCTAACCCTGTCTACTAAGCCACCTTTGTCCAAATCGACAGAGGCAAATGATGAGTCGCTCTTGGCAATATCACAGTTGTAGCGATACTGATGCCTAAACAAGTGTCAAACTCCAAGTCAAGCTCTCCGGCAAATGTCGTCCCTACAACCATCTAATGAAGAAGGGGACCCCGTTCGTCTGGGATCAGAAATGCCAAAGTATACTGAACGAAATCAAGCAATACCTGCAGAATCCGCCGGTACTGACCGCTCCGGTCAAGGGAAAACCCCTCATCCTGTAAACAACAACCCTTGAAGGTTCTTTAGGCGTGCTATGGGCACAGGAGAATGACCAAGGAAAGGAGAGAGCTCTCTATTATTTGAGTCGAGTTCTCCTGGGGGAAGAAAAC
This sequence comes from Agapanthus africanus, assembly GCA_030015575.1. Taxonomy (NCBI): domain Eukaryota; kingdom Viridiplantae; phylum Streptophyta; class Magnoliopsida; order Asparagales; family Amaryllidaceae; genus Agapanthus; species Agapanthus africanus. The sequence goes on along the minus strand of CM057338.1, from coordinate 939,003,532 downwards.
AACTACTCCCCTATTGAAAAGCATTGCCTGGCACTGATCTTTGCGATAATGAAGCTTCGACACTACGCCTTGGCACATGAGGTTAGTCTTATATCAAAGGTGGATCCTCTCAAATATTTGATATCAAGAACCATACTAACGGGAAGGCTTGCCAAATGGGCCCTCCTCTTAATGGAGTTCTCGATAATATATCGACCCCTCAAGGCAGTGAAAGGCCAGGCCATCACCGACTTTCTCGTTGAGCATCCGATACCAGCTGATTCTCTCTTAAATTGTGAATTGCCAGACGAACACGCGTTTGACACAATTGACGAGGAGAAAGAAGGGAATAATGCCCGATGGGAACTATACTTCGACGGAGCATCTTCCATGAAGAAGCGAAAGCAGAGCATCCCCATAATCAAAGCTGGGGTGGGCCTTATCTTTATGACTTCACAAGGAGGGATAATGTGTTTTGCCCTTTCCTTAACGGAGCCAAGAACAAATAACGAAGCAGAATATGAAGCTTTGATAGCAGGTCTTGAGATCGCTGTCGACATGGGGATCGAAAACCTCCACATATATGGAGACTCCCAATTGGTTGTTAGCCAAGTAAATGGCGACTACTAGACGTGCAAGCCAGAGTTGGTGATATATGGTGAAAGAGTGCAGCAAATGCTGACACAAATTTTCTCCTACATCCTGGAAAGCATACCGCATGCGGAAAATAGTAAGGCGGATGCATTAGCCAAGCTTGCTAAGGAACTGGCCGACGAAAACCTTGATGACGTAAGGATCATTGTGCAAAGCCGCCGGATTCTCGCGCCAGCAGAAATATTTCGGGAGTCGTCTGAAGATAAGGAAGTGACCAAGCAAGCAGCTTGCCGAATAGAAGACGAAGAAAAGGCTACGGATTGGAGAGAAGTCTTCACAGAAATAGCTCATGAAGCGAGCCCTGTCTTTCGCCTTCGTCAATGATACTCTTTATAAGAGATCATAAAACTCTCTGTGGCTGAGATGCCTGAGACCAGAAGAAGCGAGGAGGGTCGTCCAAGAAACTCACGACAGACTCTACGGTTCCCATCAAGCTGGGCCCAAGATGAAGCTGAAGATCAAGAGAATGGGCTACTATTGGCCCACAATGATTCAAGACTGTCTCGAATATGCTAAGTAGTGCCGCTGGTGCCAAATTCATGCGGACTTCATCCACCGACATCCAAATCCGCTACACCCAATGATAGCCAGTTGGCCGTTCGAAAGGTGGGGAACCGATATAATCGGGCCCATCGAGCCAGCATCGTCTAGGGGACATCGGTTCATATTGGCAACAACCGATTACTTCTCTAAGTGGGCATAGGCAGTACTGCTGAAGGAGATGAAGAATGAGAACATCCTCCATTTCTTCAGGACACACGTCATCTACCGGTTCGGTACTCCGCGACGGATTATCTCTGATAACGGGCCAGCCTACAGAAGCCATAAGATCAGCCGCTTCGTACAGCAGCATAAAATAGATTGGAGATACCCTTTGGTCTATAATCCCCGAGCTAACGGTCTAGCTGAGGCTTTCAACAAGACCTTGAAGAAGATCATAAAAAAAACGGTGTCCAGAAATAGAAAGGACTAGCACGAGAGACTGCATGAAGCTCTCTGGGCGTATCGAATCACGTTCAAAACAGCCACAATACAACACCATTCGCATTGGTATTCGGCACGGAAGCGGTACTTCCCTTGGAAATAGAGTTACCCTCACTACGAGTAGCAGTTCGATAAGAGCTGACGGATGAAGAAAATGCCCATCTTCGGCTTGAGGAGCTCGATACCCTCGATGAAACTCGTCTCATGGCACAACACAACCTGGAAGCTTACAAAGCAAGGATGACGCGCTCATACGAAAGACTGACTAGGCCGAGAACATTCCGCCAAGGCGAACTTGTGCTATTCGTAAAAAGACCTATGATCCCCAATCGTACCAAACGGGGGAAATTCGAGCCGAACTATGAGGGCCCATACATCATAGATAAGATCTACCAAAGCGGGGCCTAATTTCTCATGGATATGCATGGCGAAAGACCCTTCCGGCCAATAAACGGCCGGTTCCTTAAAAAATACTACGCTTGACAAGTCACGGCTCAGGTTAATGATAGATGACGACGCTCGTGTCCGCTCGCTGTCTTCCTGAGTCCAAACGCTGTAAGTAGTATCCGGCAAAACTTTGTTCCTAAACTAACATTGGACTGAGATGTCCCTAAACTAACATCGGACCGTAACATCCTTAAACTAACAATGGACCAAGATGCCCCTAAACTAACAATGGACCGAGATGTCCCTAAACTAGTACTCTCCGCCCCAAACATGGCGATATCTTTTCCTGGGATCTGTGTTGCAATCAAACCTCCCACGACAAAAAAAATGGTACGTCCACAAGCGAAATAGGCACGGATGAGAACCCGAAAGGGCGCCGTGAGTAAAAACAGCAGGACTACCGGCGAGCTTGTGAAAACTTGAAAGGGCGCAATCTCGTTGTTAATAAAAAAAAGGTACGTCCACAAGCGAAATGGGCACGGATGAAAACCCGAAAGGGCGTCGTGAGTAAAAACAGCAGAACTACCGGTGATTGTGAAAATATGAAAGGACGCAATCTCGTTGTTAATTAAAAAAAAGGTACGTCCACAAGCGAAATGGGCACGGATGAAAACCTGAAAGGGCGTCGTGAGTAAAAACAGCAAGACTACCGGCGAGTTTGTGAAAACCCGAAATGGCGCAATATCGTTAAGATAAAGACACCTGCAAGGTCCTCCCGACCTTGTGAGGAGAAAACACCTGCGTGAGATCCTTACGACTCACAAGGGAGAAACATACTTAGGGATCCCCATGATTCCTAAGGAGAAATTACGCATACGAGATCCTCACGACTCGTAAGGAGAATTCCCCCCTACGAGACCCTCATGGCTCATAGGATTAAAATGCCTTAAGATACAGGGACCTGAACCTGTTCTTAAGCTATCGCACTCCCCAAGTTGCCCTATAGGTGGTTCAATATTGACCTTTGTATACAATCCATGGGCATAAATTAACGATTCCCCCCAAAAAGTTCCACCAACGACGAGAAATGTCCTCATGTGTTGAACGACGCTTATAAGTCCTATCGACTTGTAAGGAGGAAACACTCTTGTAAGATCCTTACGACTTGCAAGAGAAAGTATCACTTAGGAGTCCTCACGACTTCTAGGGAGAACCTACATCTACGGGATCCTCTCGACTCGTAGGGAGAAAGCTCCTTTATGAGACCCTTACGGCTCATAAAATCAAAAGCCTTGGTCGACAGGATCTTAACCCTGTTTACTAAGCCACCTTTGTTCAAATCGACAAAGGCAAATGATGATTCACTCCTAGCAATATCCCAGCTGTAGTAATGGTGATGCCTAAATCGGTATCCAATTCCAAGTCCTTTCAAGGCAGATGAAGATTCGCTATTTGATTGCAATAGCCTATTTGAAATAGAAAACCCTAGAATCTAAAATACGGAAAATAGACTTTTGTAAATAAATACCTTGTACTTAATAAAACCGTTTTCTAATGGATTAGTATTTATAAATCTTTGCAAAGCGCCACTACAACCCACCTTTGGGGAACCCGTTAGGGATAGTACGGTTTATCGTGCACCCCCGGGCTTAGTAGTGCGAGATACAGACCTCCACAAGGAGCATTCGGTCTCGAAAGGTTTAAAATACGACATCTTAAGAAAATGAGACTTTTAAAGTATAAAATATTTATTGAAATTATTTTTGTATAAATACATATATATTTATCATTAAAATATCTATTTTGTTATAATATAAATATTCCACTTTTTCTAAAAATCACAAGACTAAATTTTACATTAAAATACCATGAATTTCAAATAAATCAATATTACAGATAAATACCTTTATTTATGTAATTAGGATATTTTCACTAGAAATAGCACAAAATAAAATTACACTCATCATAAATATAAAGACGAATAATAAATACTTGGGGTGTATTTTGAAAACTATACAAAAGTATTTTACATTGAACCCCCTCAAGTTTTATAAATTACAATAAGGACCCTAGTAAAAAAAATAGGACTTCGATTTACATTTCTTCCGTCCGACTCTGGTTTGAGTCTGATCATAATTCGACTTGAATATGATTCAAGTACTATATAAATCTATAATATTCCAACTCAATACGAACACATGAATCCCATAATCCAGTTATCAATCTATACAACTTGACTGAATCAAACCATGGATATACATCCGTTATTCCGTTATTCCATAACCTGATTATGCAGTTACACTCGGTTTACTGATATCATGGTTTTGGTCAGTCATCTAACTTATACAATACAATACAACAATACAATCAAAACACTACGGGGTTAAAGGGGTAGATTGGTGCGGAAGGTGTTAGAAGTGGCACGAGACGGTAAGATTAAGACACCTAACCTATATTCCGTTGTTGTTGTACCGTGGCTTAACGGTTCCTTGTACATTCCGTTTGCCCTGGTCTCTGGCATACTGAGACCCCTCTCGTATACACTGGCATCCTTCCGTACCAAGCTACAAACAACAGCGTGAACACAATATTCTACAATATTATACAACTTTAGAAAATACCTCTTATTCTGTCTTTTCTAATTCTTCCTTATCTTTGGGACTTACCGAGCGACCTGTTCGCTGACGACATTCTATTTCGTTCTTCTTTGAATGTCGTCAGGTGTTTTGGACCCGTCAGAGATCGAGCCCACCGGTGAAGACTTGGATCAGTTCCACGAAGACCCCGAGCTCTAGACATTGTACCTTGTTCTATTCAGTATTTTTCATTTCCTGTTATGCCATTGTTCAGGCATCGCTTTTATTTCAGATGTATTTACTTTTCATGCATTGTACAAAAGAATGTTATTAATAAGGTTGCTGTTAATTTTATATCCCTTGTCTCTTGTGATTTACCTTTATATTGCTTAGATACGCTTAGCGTATTTACTTCACAGTAAATACGTAGCGGACCTCATCGCGTCCCCTTCGCCGTACACCGGGAAGCGGGGCGTGACAGGTTTTGTTGGTGGCCCATGCAGGTAAGAGCTGTATAGAATCATACTATGCAGTTCTGTTCTGCGTGAACAACCTAAGAAATATAACACAAGAACCAGCAACTAAAACATTCTTTACAATTCATGTTTCTTGAATCTTACAAATTTCTATTCCTTGAATCTTATCATTTCATGTATTTGAATCTATCCTAACCCAAATTTTCTTCAAGGTTATGGATTCCTCGAACAACACCAGCACCAATCTCAACAACACACCTCCAGCACTACCTCTCACACCAGTTGTTCCTGCGCCAACTACCGAGCAAACAGTGCTACTTGAGGCGATTCGCAGCCTTCTTGAGGGACAGCAACAACTTCTGAACCGTCCTGAGATCGATACACCAGGGGTAAAGCAATTTAGGGCTTTGCACCCCAAACAGTTCTCTGGAAAAGGAAGCCCTCTTGAAGCGGAAGAATGGGCACAAAGCATAGAAGATGATCTGGCAGCAGCTCAAGTGCCAGACCTAGCTTGGGTCCGTGTGGCGAAACTACAGCTCACGGATAATGTTCGCAACTGGTGGAAGGCGGAAGAAAGCCGTCTGGTACAGCCTATTGAATGGAAGACTTTTCGCGAGAAGTTCGACACGAAATACTTCCCTGTGACTGCCAGGTTTGCCATGGAGCAGCAGTTCATTCATCTACAACAGGGTTCAATGTGGGACAAATCAGTAGATGAGTACGACGCTGAATTCACTATGCTAAGCCGGTAAGATATGTCACAACGGTTCAATTTTTTTAAATCTCACATACTACACAGCTAACACAATCCTTAAACAGATTCGCGGCACATTTGATACCGACGGGCGAGATCAGAGCCCGTCGCTTTCAACAAGGACTGGACACGGAGATTCAGGCTGCCCTAGCCACGGGAAAATTTCTGACTCATGAGGATGCTCTGGAAGCTGCCCGCAGTTATGAGGCAGTGATAAAAGCAAAGTGCAGACCTCAGTCTGCAGGAGTCAAACGCCATGCCAACCAGATGGCAGGTGGAGCCTCGTCCAGGCCACCTTTCGTACCAAGACGACCCGGAGTACCAAACCATCGTCCCAACCCAGCCTTTGGCACCTACTATAAGAGAACTGGACATATGATGAAAGACTGCCGTCGAGCCAACCGTCTTTGCTTAGTCTGCGGCTCAGCTACTCATGATATTGGGTCTTGTCCCTAAAGACAAAACCCAGTTGCTGCATCCAGGCCAGCAATTACCTATCCGCAGCGACCAGCTCTTCAGGTATCTGCTCCAAGACCTGCACTACCTGCACCACCCAGAGGACCACAAGCTGCACCACCTCCTCGTCAGTTCTATCAAGCTCAAAGGAACGTTCCGAGGAATGCTCCTCGGGTCAGGAGGAATGTACCAAGGCGCCAGGCTTTCACTATGTCAGTGGAAGAAGCTGAGGCCACTGGCCAAGTCATCACTGGTAAACTTTTCTTTTCAAACTTTGCTTTTCTATCCTACTACTTAGCTACATATTTTTCTATACCTAAAACATATTCCACATACCTTAGGTACAATCTTAGTATTCTCAATCCCTGCACTAGCACTGTTTGATACTGGAGCATCACACTGTTTTATGTCGCAACAGTTTGTACGAACCCATGCGATTCCAGTCTCACCGCTTGTATCCAGCTGGAATGTCAGTTCAGGAAATGGCGTTCTAAAAGCAACTATGGGATACCGTTTGTGTCCAGTCGTCGTCTGCAGCAGAGAGTTTTATGCTGACTTCAAAGTGCTGGACATACCGAATTTCAATGTGGTTCTAGGAATGGATTGGCTTGGAACTTTGTATGCTACCATCGACTGTCGTCAAAGGAGGGTAGTATTCGAGATTCCAGACCATCCGGTCTTCTATTTCAAAAGCGGAGACCGTACACTGGAGCCAAGTACCTACAAAGCGAAGCCAAGAGAAGCAGTAGTTGCAGCAGCTCAAGCGGAGGAAGAATCAAGACCAGATGTAGTTCGAGAGTTCGATGATGTATTTCCTGATGATATATCAGGTTTGCCTCCCAATCGAGCTCTTGAATTCAGTATTGATTTAGTACCAGGAGCACAACCGGTGATCAAAGCACCCTATCGTTTAAGTCCGGAAGGTTTGAAGGAAGTCCGAACACAGTTGGACGAATTACTGGCGAAAGGATGGATTCGTCCCAGTACTTCAAGTTGGGGATCACCTGTACTACTTGTGAAGAAGAAGGAAGGTTCATACAGAATGTGCATCGATTACAGAGCCTTGAACGAAGTCACTATAAAGAACAAGTATCCACTCCCGTGCATCGATGATCTATTCGATAAGCTAAGTGGATCTTGTGTTTTCTCTAAATTGGATCTTCGTTCAGGTTATCATCAAGTGAAGGTCAAGGAAGCTGATATTCACAAAACAGCTTTCAGAACTCGCTATGGACATTACGAATTTTTAGTGATGCCATTTGGAGTGACCAACGCACCCGCAATATTCATGAACATAATGAATCAAGTTTTCCGGGAGTACTTAGACAGGTTTGTTGTCATTGTAGGGTGTTTTTCGTCACCCCATTGAGATGGGAATACGCGTGCACTTTTCAGGCATACTACAGATTCCCCCTGCCTAGGGTAGGCCGGGGTTTAATGATTATGGGGATCCGATTCTCCGGCAGCCGCGGACTAAGCTGCCGTTAATTACCCCCTGCCTTTGGGGCGAGAGAACCTCCGATTAACGGGTTAAACTGATGATGCGAACTCAATGTGCAGTGTACGTGTGTTTTGTTTTGGAGGGGGGTTTAAATATACCGGGAGCCACGCAGAGTTTTTACGGGGGTCCTGCTACCCGGATAGCGGGCTGGGGGTCAAGGGGGCTAGCAGCCCCCTTGCGGGGTGCGGGGCAGTGCCCCGTTAGAAATTTTTTTCTAACAGGGACAGTGTCGTGGAGTATGTGTGTATGTACATATGTATACATATGTATAGATATACATGTATATATATATATATAAAAAGGGAAAAAGACATCCAAAGGATGCGTGGGGGCAGCACCTTGGGCGCTGTGCGCCTACGTGCTGTGCGCTCAGGCGCTAGAGTGCCACGTGTCAGCACGTGGGCGCTCTGCGCTTGAGCGTAAGCGCGCCACGTGTCGGCACGTGAGCATTTTGCGCTTCAGCGCCCGACGCTCGAGCGCAAGTCGCCCCGGTGCCGACACGTGGCGCGCTTGCGCTCAAGCGCTGCCATGTGTCGGCACTGGGGCGTTTTGTGCTCGAGTGCTGAGCGCTTGAGCGCAAGCGCGCCACGTGTCGGCACGCAGGCGCTCCGCGCTTAAGCGCCGGCGAGAAAAAGAGGCTTTTAGCCTAAAAAAATTTCTCGGAAGAGAAATCAGAGAGGAGTTGGACTCCTGAGTTTGTTTTTTTTTGGGGGTTTAGTGAAAGATGTTCTTCTTCTTCCTCCTCTGTTAGCTGGATCTTGAAGATCAAGAGATATGGGATTTTTAAAAATCTCTTCTTTTTGAGATCTAATGGAAGATCTGAGTTCCCCTTTATGGGTTTTGTGGTGAAAAACTAATTTGTTTTGTAAAAAGAAGAGTAAAACTCTTGGTTTAATTCAAGAGAAAAAAGAAGGTTTTGGAACCTTGAAGAAGGAGAAAAGATCTCAGATCTGAAAATTTTTTAGAGAGAGAGAAAAGTTGTGAGATATTTTCATTATCTTTGCCTTTATAGGCTATACACTTCACACATAGCCACTTGGGCTTCACAAAATGGCATTTTGCCTATCCCATGGCTCATGTGCCATTTCTTTTTGCACATAAGCCATGGGCTTTATAAAAATTTGGCTTTATGCCTATTTTTCTGACATTTATCCATAAAATAAAAGAAATGCAACAAAATTATTTATTACAAAATTTTTATCTTGGCATGGGGGGAGGCCGGCCGCTTCATGTTCGGGCTCGACTCGGGCATGGGCCCACTGGATCTGGGCTTAGGCCCACTTGGCTTGGGGTTGACTTTGATTTTAACTTGATCAACCGGGATGTAAATTGTTACCCCAACAAATTGCCCCCCATCAATAAATGCACACCACATATGTAGGTCGTGTGCATGAAATTGATGGATTTTCTTTCACGTGGAGGCGACTTGATTCGGTTCCCACCATTTGAGAAGCTGGCACTGCCCTTTTTACGATATGGACGGTCGATGCGGCCTTTTTGGCGACTTGGACGGTCGGTTCTTCCCTTTTTGCGACTTGGACGGTCGGTGCTGCCCTTTTAGCGACGTGGATGGTCGGTTCTGCCCCTTTAGCGACTTGGACGGTCGGTACTGCCCTTTTAGCGACTTGGACGGTCGGTGCTTCCCTTTTAGCGACGTGGACGGTCGGTTCTGCCCTTTTTGCGACTTGGACGGTCGGTGCTGCCCTTTTAGCGATGTGGACGGTCGGTTCTGCCCTTTTAGCGATGTGGGCGGTCGGTACTGCCCTTTTAGCGACTTGGACGGTCGGTACTGCCTTTTTAGCGACTTGAACGGTCGGTGCTGCCCTTTTAGCGACTTGGACGGTCGGTGCTGCCCTTTTTGCGACGTGGACGGTCGGTGCTGCCCTTTTTGCGATTTGGACGGTCAGTTCTGCCCTTTTTGCGACTTGGACGGTCGGTGCTGCCCTTTTTGCGACGTGGACGGTCGGTGCTGCCCTTTTAGCGACGTGGACGGTCGGTGCTGCCCTTTTAGCGACTTGGACGGTCGGTGCTGGATTTGACTTGCTCCGCTTCTTGCGGTATGTTGCTCCTTTGTGAGTCGTAAGGATCTCACGTGGGAATTTTCTCCTCACAAAGTCGAGAGGAGTTTGTGAGTGCATTTCATCTCTTTTTTACGAGTTTGCGCCCTTTCGGGTTTTCATAAACTCGTCGGCAGTCCTGCTGTTTTTACTCACGGAGCCCTTTCGGGTTTTCATCCGTGTCCATTTTGCTTGTGGACATACCTTTTTTTTTGGACTTTGAATGTGGTCTCACCGGTAGGACTTGGGAGAGATTGGGATTGTTTTACGCCCGTGGATTGTATACGGTTTTGCAGGATGTATGATCCAGACCGTAGGGCCGAAAAAATTTCGGGACTTTGTCGGGGTCTGCATCGCTGCACTGGAATATGGTACCAGGAGCGACTCATCATTCGCCGTTGGGGTATGGGATTTGGAATTTGGTTGGCGTCTGCATCGCTGCATTGGAATATAGTACCAGGAGCGACTCATCATTCGCCATTTGGGGATTGGGGAGCGATGGCTTAGGAGACAGGTTTAGATCCCTATCGCCTAAGGCTTTTCAATTTTATGGGCCGTGAGGGTCCCATAAAAGCATTTTCTCCCTACGAGTCGTAAGGATCCCGCAGGTGTATTTTCTCCTTAGGAGTCGTGAGGACTCCTAAGTGTGTTTTTCCTTTATGAGTCGTAAGGATCCCACAAAGGTTTGTTCTCCTCATATATCGTGAGGACGCATGAGTGGGTCTTATCAATGGAGCATCATTCCCAAAGCGGAGACCAGCCGCGTAACTGGTGATTACGGTGGGGCATGGGTATGATGAGAATTATTTGAGCCCGTAGATTGTATACGATGGTCAACTTGGGGACCCACCATAGGGCCGGGAGAATTTTGAGAAATTGGATTTTGGTTGGCGTCTGCATCGCTGCACTGGAATGTGATACCAGGAGCGACTCATCATTCGCCGTTTGGGGACTTGGAATTTGGATCTTGTTTGGCATCAGCATTGCTGCACTGGAATAATGCCAGGAGCAACTCATCATTTGCCTTGGGAGGACTTGGGATTTGGGTTTTTGGTCGGCATCAGCACCGCTAACACTGAAGCGAAATGCCAGGAGCGACTCATCATTTGCCGTTGCCCGTTGGGGAACGATGGCTTAGGAGACAGGTTTGGGTCCCTATCACCTAAGGCTTTTCAATTTTTTGGGCCGTGAGGGTCTCATAAAAGCATTTTCTCCCTACGAGTCGTAAGGATCCCACAGGTGTATTTTCTCCTTAGGAATCGTGAGGATTCCTAAGTGTGTCGCTCCTTTGTGAGTCGTAAGGATCTCACGCAGGGGTTTTCTCCTTACAAGGTTGAGAGGACTTTGCGAGTGTATTTCATCTCTTTTCATGAGTTTGCGCCCTTTCGGGTTTTCACAAACTCGCCGGTAGTCCTGCTGTTTTTACTCACGGAGCCCTTTCGGGTTTTCATCCGTGCCCGTTTTGCTTGTGGACATACCGTTTATTATTATTTTTTATTTCTTTTATTTTTCTTCTTCTTTTTTTCTCTTCTTTTTCTCTTTTTTTTTGCCGCTGGTGGGACTTTAAAAGTAGTCTCACCAGTTTTGCAGGATGTATGATCCAGACCGTAGGGCTGATGTGCTCAATTCGCCTGCGACTTGGAGCATTCACGTGTAGTATTTCTTGAGATATCTGCCATTGATGGGTGGCATGGGCCTTTCTCCCTCGGCACTTATTAGTTGGTAGGATCCTCCGTCAAACACTTTCTCGATGACGTATGGTCCTTCCCAGTTTGGCTCGAATTTTCCCTTGGCATGTCGATTGAGGATGATCGGTCTTTTGAGGACCAACACCAATTCACCTTTCTTGAAAGAGCGGAGATGGGTTATCTTGTCATAGGCCCGTGACATTTGGGCTCGGTATAGCTCCAGACTTTGCTGCACCGCGAGCCTCTTTTCTTCGAGGGCATCGAGTTCTTCAAGTCGAAGGAGCACATTTTCCTCCTCCGTCAACTCATGCTGAACGGCCATTCTTAAGCTTGGAACTTCGATTTCGAGGGGGAGGACCGCCTCCACTCCGAAGAGCAATGAGTATGGAGTGGACTGAGTTGGAGTATGGTGCGTGGTATGATATGCCCACAACGCCTCGTGAAGCTTGAGATTCCAGTCTCTCTTGTTGGCTGAAGCATTTTTCCTCAAGAGCTTGCATAGAGTCTTATTGAAGGGTTCGGCGAGCCCATTGGGTCTTGGATTATAGATGGAGGAATATCTCCAGTCTATCTTGTGCTGAGTAGCAAACCTTGAGACATTGAAGCTCTTGAAAGAAGGCCCGTTGTCAGAAATGATTCTTCTTGGTGTATCGAAGCGGTATAGAATATTATGCTGGAAGAATGTCAGAATATCTTTTGTCTTGACTTCTTTTAGCGGGACAGCTTTAGCCCATCTGGAGAAGTAATCAGTTGCGACCAGTATGAACCAGTGGCCTTTGGACGACGGAAGATCAATTGGGCCAACGATGTTGGTGCCCCAGACTTCGAAGGGCCACGATGCCACCGTAGGATGCAACGGATTGGGATGCTTATGAATGAAATCACCATGGATTTGGCAGATCTGACATTTCTTTGCATGCTCTCCGTAATCCCGTATCATGGTGGGCCAGTAATACCCAAGCCGTTTGATTTGAAGTCGCATCTTGGGGCCAGATTGGTGAGCACCGCAAACGCCCGAGTGAACATCTTTCATGACCTTTTGGGCTTCGGCCAATGACAGACACCTGAGCCAGAGTTGGTCATATGACCTGCGGTATAGCGTGTCATTTATAAACACGTATTGGAGAGCTCTTTTCTTCAGCTGAATCCTCGCAGATTTTTCTTCGGGCAGCTTGTTGTATCGAAAGTACTCTATGAAGGGTTCTCTCCAATCGGGCTCGTCTTGAACGATCGAAGCTTCTTCGGCGGGACTGCTCTCCTGTTCCGCGCTTTCCTCTTCTCGTAGAGAGACAGGGGGTAGAATTTGCCGTCTCCTGACTGTGATCAGAATTTCGTCCATGTCAGGATCAGCCAGCTCCTTGGCTAAGCGAGCGAGCATGTCAGCCTTTCCGTTCAACGCTCTAGGGACTCTCGTTAGTTCAATGTGAGTGAACCGTTTCATGAGTTCCACCACTCGGCTTCTGTACCGAGCTAACTCGGGTTTGTATATTTTATAGTCGCCGCTTACTTGGTTGACGACAAGCTGGGAGTCATCGTAAACCCGCAGCCGAAGGATTTCCATGTTATGGCGAGCTCCAAGCCAGCTATGAGAGCTTCATACTCGGCCTCATTGTTTGTGCGAGGCTCGGTGAGAGCAAAAGAACGCCGTAGGGTTCCCATCGATGGTGTGATGAACACCAATCTTATCCCCGCTTTTACCTCCAGGACGCTTGATCTGCCGGAGCTCCTTATTGATGAGGCCCCATCGAAGCAGAGCTCCCAACATGGCTCATCTTCCTCGAGGTGCAGCACTTGTTCATCGGGTAACTCACAATTTAGCGGCGACCCTTCTGGTATGGGATAAGCAGCGAGAAATTCTGCAAGAGTTTGCCCTTTTACTGCTTTCTGAGGGGTATAAACTATGTCAAACTCAAGTAGCATGACAGCCCATCTTGCCATTCTGCCGGCTAGGCTTGCTTTGGTCATCAAGTGTTTGAGCGGGTCGACCTTGGAGATCAGCATAACCGGATGAGCGAGCAAATAGTGCCTCAGCTTCTTCACAGCAAATATTAGAGCCAGGCATTGCTTTTCGATTGGGGAGTAGTTGTGTTCCGCCCCGACTAGAGTTCGACTGAGATAGTAGAGGGCATTTTCTTTTCCCTTCTCGTTATTCTGGGCAAGGAGCGCACCGAGTGACTCATCCAGCGCGGCAGTGTAGAGAATCAGCGGTTTATTTGGAATGGGAGCGGCCAGCACTGGAGGGTGTAACAAGTATTGTTTGATGCTTTCGAACGCTGCTTGACATTCGGCATCCCAGATAAAAGGAGCTCCTTTCTTCATGAGCTTTGAGAAGGGCCTACACCTTCCCAATAAATTTGAGATAAACCTCTATATATAAGCAAGCTTGCCTTGAAAAGATCTTAGCCGCGTCAGACTCTTCGGAGGGGGCATCTCCATGATGGCCTTTATCTTTGATGGGTCAACTTCGATCCCTCGATGTCGGACTATGAAACCCAGGAATTTTCCCGATGACACGCCAAAAGTGCATGTTAGAGGATTCATCTTCAGATCGTATTCCCTCAGTCTGGTGAGAATGATCCTAAGATCTTGGATATGATCAGCCTTGGTTTTAGTCTTGACGACCAGATCATCAACGTAACATTCGACGACTTTATGGATTAGGTCATCAAAGATATTGGTCATTGCCCTTTGATATGTAGCACCTGCGTTCTTCAGTCCGAACGGCATTACCTTGTAGCAATATATTCCGATCGGGGTTCGAAATGCCGTGTGCTTCTCATCCTCAGGCGACATCTTGATCTGATTATATCCAGACGAGCCATCCATAAAGGTGAACAATTCGTAATTTGAGGTGTCATCGACCATCATTTCCATGACTGGTAGCGGAAAGTCGTCTTTAGGACATGCCTTGTTGAGGTCCCTGAAATCGACACAAACTCGGATCTGCCCATTTTTCTTCTTCACTGGGACTATGCATGCGATCCAGTCCGCATATTTCTCTTCCCTGATGAAGCCGGCATCGATGAGCTTCTTAGTTTCCTTGATAACCTTTTCTTCTAATTCCCTTCTCATCCTTCGAGGAGCTTGTTTGACTGGCTTAGCATCAGGAGATATAGCCAACTTATGTACGACCACTTCAGGGGAAAGGCCAGGCATTTCTTTGTATGTCCACGCGAAGCAGTCGACAAACTCATGCAGCAGGGCAATTAGCTGCGCTTTCATTTTCTCTGACAAGAGCGAGCTGATGTAGGTCGACCTTGGATTATCGGGCGTTCCTAAGTCAATCTCGGTTAGCTCGTCAAAGGTTGCTTGTCCGCCATTTTCGAGCTCTTGAGGAGCTTCTTCTGGCTCGGCCATCTCGTCATCACCATTTGATCTTTCGCTGGCCTCACCAACATGGACCATGTAGTACACTTTGGAATCAGGTTGAATGTAGCCCATGCCCCGTCTATCTGGAATTCGTCCATCGATGAGCGCTCGGACCTGGGGCGGATACCATAGCCCTTCGTAAAACTTTGCTTCGGACTCCGTTTGATATAACCGGCATCCGCACTTCTTAGAGTATTCCCGCATCTCGGGCGCATAATATTTGGGATTGAGGACGGCTCTTATGCCTCTCTCATAGGGAAGGCACGCGACAGAAAGATCGTCCGGAGGCACAACGGGGTTTGACTCGTAAAACAGGATGCCCTTTCATTTTTCCTCCCGGGCACGTAGAAAGTTTTCAGCTGGCCCACGGTAGAAACTGAAAATGCGTCGATCTCTTTGCACATCCGTTCTGGCACCCTTGTGATGGCCAGGGACCTTTCTGCAACTTCGAAGGTCTCTCGTAGTTTCGCTTGCTGCATGGGGGTCCAATCTGCACAGCTGTTGCACGGCAGGTCCTCTTCTTCTGACCAAGATGAGGGCGGACTTTGCTGCTAGATGGGCCTTCAGTAACAGATTCGTCCGTATCGCTGCCGAAACGAGGGCGGGTTTTACGGAAGGACAGGCTTCCAGCGTCGGACTCGTCAGTGTCGCTACCGAAATGTGGGCGCACTTGGGCGTTTTTACTTTTGAAAGTGACAACCGGCGCAGATTTGCTTTTGAGTCTTGGGGTCGGTCTATCCTCAGTCAGTTGTGGCTTAGCATTTTGGTGGTTCGTAAAGTACCGAGAATCTTCATAGCGGACTTCATGCACACCGAACGGCTGGATGTCTCCGTCAATGCGTCTTTCTTCGCCTTTTTAGTATACTTCATGCATTGATAGAGAGTTGACGGAATGATACCGTAATCGTGGAGCCACGACCGCCCCAAGAGAATCTTATAAGATGTGTCGGCGTCGATCATGTATATCTTAGCTTCAGTTTGCATATCCCCGAATTTGATTGGTAGAGCTATGGACCCCAGAACTTGCTGGCAATTTTGGTTGAAGCCTTGAATGACAATCCTTTCCCTTGACAGGTGTCGGACGTCCATTGACAAACTATTCAGCGTCCGCAAGTTCATGATGTTCACTGAAGACCCCGGATCAATCAATATGCGATTAATCCGATCTCCGTCGTTGTACCCAGTCACGTAAAGCGGCCGATTATGCTCAGCCGTTCCTAGTAGCAAGTCTTCATCCTTAAATGTGACCGCGGCGGCATGCAAAGCGTGCGGAGCTTCTTTCATATTAATTTCCGCAAAGTGAGCTTGATACCGCTCGGGGTTTTGTAGAGCGTGAATAAGAACATCTCTAAGCTCCTTAGATAGGACCAAGGCGTCGTAGATGCTAAGGAGAGACGGAAGCCTTCGAAGGTGAGCCAAGACATTATAGTCTACTAGGGAAGGACTCGAGTTTTCATCAGTCGGTTCTCCGCCATCTTCATCATTAGCGACTTGTTTTTCCTTCACTTTTGGGGCGTTGCCCTGATTTGGCGGTAGAGCCCTGCCGCTTCTGAGCTGGATTTGATTGGCCGTTGTGGCGAGCTCCTCGTCCTCTTCGGGAAAATAGAGATCCTCTTCCGAGTCGCTGCCAAGATGGATGGCGTAGCAGGTCACTACTGAGATCTATTCATTGGAGACTTCTTCTAACTCCTCCAGAATTTCAGCCGCTTGTACAGGGAAGAACTCCTTTAATTGAATCAGAGTTCTTTCTTTTTGTCAATATTCTTCGAGGGAATCGACATATTTTTGAATGGTCGATCTCCCTGCAGACTCCTTTTCGCGCCGAGCTGCACTTTTCTTCTTCTTGAGCTTTTTGGACTTTGAGCCTGATGAAGCCGCATTGGCAGCTGGCAAGGTAGGCTTTTTCTGCCCTTCCCATTCCGTCCTGGGCTCTTTCCGAAGTAGCTTTATCATCTTCTTCGTCTTATTAGATATGTGTATACTCCATGGAGGCTGCGGCGAGTCGGTCTCATTTCTCAGGGCAGCGGGTTTGGCTGTTTGCTCCCAGAAGGCTTCAGCTTCTGTCTGTATAAAGTTGGTGGTTGCAACTTAATTGTTCACCAACACACTTTTGGACAGCTCGATCTCTCTAGCCTTGTACTGCTTTTCGACCCAGTCTTTGAAGATATAGCAATCCTCGATCGCATGGCTCACTACTCGGTGGCACGGGCAATACAGAGGATTGTCGCTCATTTTTGCTTCTTAGGGTCTTTTCGACTCCGGCAATTGTAGGCTGTTGTTCAAGGTATCTTTAAATATCTTGCGGACCTTGTCCCTTCTGAAAGAGTAAACCTTGTTCTTTTTCTCCTCTAGGGAAGGCCCATCCCCTCCCAGCAATGGCTTTCGAGACCGGTTAGTTTTGTATTCGGCCGCCCTTCGCTTTTCTTCATTGTCGGACGCATTGAAGACATTGGTACTGCTTGAACTCTCGCTTCTACGGTTGTCGTCCCGCTTGCTTTTCCAAGTTTTCTCTCTCTAAGAATCCGGCGGGGACTCTTGCTTCGAGCGTTCCAGCATTTGGACTTTCTTGGTTAGCTCCTGAAATGTCTTGAGGCCCGCCGTACACAAGAATGGGACCATCCAATTGCTGAGGTTCCTAATGAGAAGGCTGACGGACTGGTCCTGCTCCAGCGGCGGTTCGCACTTGACTGTGAGATTACGCCATCGAGCGATAAAGTCGGTGTTGCTTTCATTCTTCCCCGGTTTGGTCCTCACAAGGTCGGCAATGGAGATTTTATCACTGACACTCATGAACCTTTGCCGAAACAGAGATTCCATTTGGGCAAAGGTAATGACGGACCTGTCTGGTATGCTCGCGTACCAGTCGAAAGCGACACCGGTCAAGCTGTTGACAAACTGACGAAGAAGGAGCGCGTCATTGCCCCCTGTATTTCTGCACGATGCTTTGAAGTGGGCGACGTGCTGATTTGCATTCCACGTTCCATCAAATCTTCCGAACTTAGGAATGATGTAGCCGCTTGGGAACTCAATCAGATCGTACTGCGCGGGATATGGCCGCCCACTACTGCCGATTTCTTTCTGAGCTTCAGCTTCGGCCACCAATGTTTTAACCTTGCTGGTGACCAAATCCATTATTCGATCCTGTGTTAGCGGGATAGTGCTATCTGGGGCCAAGGCGTCCCCAGAAGCGGAGTGTGGCCGGCTTTCATGTGGCTCGACCAGTCTTGGACCCGAAGAAACAGGCATTGGCTGCCTCGGATTGTCATCACCCGGCTGATTAGTAGCGGCTTGTGCTTGATTGGGAGGCGCTCGAGCAATTTGAGCCGTAAGCTGCATCACCATGTTCGTTAAGTCGCCAATCTTCGAATAGAGCTTGGCCATCTCTTTATCTTTGCTCCTGACCTGTTTTCGAAGCTCTTGAAGCAGCTCTTGCTCCGCAATCCTGGGGCGGAAAGTCGGCTCTTCCTCGCTGTCCGAGCTTGACTCTGCATGGACCGAGGGGTCTTTCTGCCTATTATCCTCATCGAGAGGGTTTTCTTCATCCAGCGGGGGCGGCTGTTCTTGGGCAGCGGCAACCACATTCAGGCTAGATTGGGCTTGGGATGTGGTGGCCCCATCCTTGCTTTTGCTGCGAAGGTTGTCGCTGGGGCGCCCGCCCGCCATATAGACCGTATGGATGATATATCCAGCCGTATTTCTATCATTGGCAGCTGATTTCATGGATCGCTGTCTTGACCCCCTTGTTTCGGTAGCTGGTAGTCGATTGAAGGCGGCTGGCCTACCCAGGTTCTTGAATGGTGCTGGCGCTTCTTTTCTGGGTTTGCCTCGCTGCTTCGTGCGGCACAGAGTGCTTGATAGACTCTTGAAGAGACAGTGTCATACTTTTTCTGTTGGGGCCGGGACACGTCTCTTTGTGGCACTGTTCGGACCGCTGTCTTCTTGGTTCTGGTGGTCATGGCATTTTTTTGAACCCACTTCAGAGGCTCGAAGGAATTGCTGATTCTTACGTCTGACTCAGCCGTCGTCGCGGGGCAACCCTGCACTTGGAACTTCACATGATTCCATTTGTCCGAAGCCTTAGCCCTCTTGTTGGCTCAATACCTGAGCCGCTTCTGCCTTAACTTTTCTGTTCTAAGCACCTGGCAGACTTCGGCTCTTTGGGAAGATGCCGCAGACCGGGCGATGGAGGTCCTTGGAGATACGCTCGATTGTGCATTTGTCGGAGTCATCGCCTGAGCTCGTCCGCAACATTTGATGTTGCCCTTTGTACCGAAGTTATTGCCCCCCGCTGGAGCACCAGAGAATCATTCAGATACCGTCTTAAGAAAAGCACAAGTCCCTGTCGGGGATTTCGGTTGTGGTGCCTTGGCGATGATGACATTCGGCCTCTTACCCCTTGAGACCGGCTTGGCCACCTGTTCCGCCGGGATCTCCGCCAAATGAGCACTTCCGGCAGGATAGATGATGACGGAGCCAAACTGGCGGGGCGGTTCCTCCCACTATCGACTGAGGCTTGCGGGGAGAACCACACGAGTGTTGATCTTGACCACGTACAGAATCGGGGTCACTTTGGAAGTTGAATTCGTCTTGGGAGACATTGTCGTTGAAAGTTGATTGCTGCATGAAAAGAAAACATCATTTCAGTATAGGCAATCGATATGTATATTGATTGAGTTCGCATGAACGTTTAACCCGGAGTATGGGAGGAGAGAAGGGTCCCACCGGGCGTGCCAAAATCTGTAGGGTGTTTTTCAGCACCCTATTGAGATGGGAATACGCGCGCGCTTGTCAGGCGTACTACAGAATCCCCCTGCCTAGGGTAGGCCGGGGTTTAATGATTATGGGGATCCGAATCTCCGGCAGCCGCGGACTAAGCTGCCGTTAATTACCCCCCGCCTTTGGGGCGAGGGAACCTCCGATTAACGAGTTAAACTGGTCATGCGAACTCAATGTGCAGTGTACGTGTGTTTTGTTTTGGAGGGGGAGGTTTAAATATACCGGGAGCCACGCAGAGTTTTTACGGGGGTCCCGCTACCCGGATAGCGGGCTGAGGGTCAAGGGGGCTAGCAGCCCCCTTGCTGGGTGCGGGGCAGTGCCCCGTTAGAAATTTTTTTCTAACAGGGACAGTGTCGTGGAGTATGTGTGTATGTACATATGTATACATATGTATAGATATACATGTATATATATATAAAAAGGGGAAAAGACATCCAAAGGATGCGTGGGGGCAGCACCTTGGGCGTTGTGCGCCTAGGTGCTGTGCGCTCAGACGCTAGAGTGCCACGTGCCGACACGTGGACGCTCTGCGCTTGAGCGCTGGGCGCTTGAGCGCAAGGGCGCCACGTGTCGGCACGTGAATGTTTTGCGCTTCAGCGCCTGACGCTCGAGCGCAAGTGCGCCACGTGTCGGCACGGGGGTGACTTGCGCTTGAGCGCTGGGCGCTTGAGCGCAAGCGCGTCACGTGTCGGCATGGGGGCGACTTTCGCTCGAGCGCTTGCGCTTGAGCGCAAGCACGCCACGTGTCGGCACCGGGGCGACTTGCGCTCGAGCGCTTGCGCTTGAACGCAAGCGCGCCACGTGTCGGCACCGGGGCGACTTGCGCTCGAGCGCTTGCGCTTGAGCACCAGCGCGCCACGTGTTGGCACGCGGGAGATTTGCGCTCGAGTGCTGAGCGCTTGAGTGCAAGCGCGCCACGTGTCGGCACGCGGGCGCTCTGCGCTTGAGCGCCGGCGAGAAAAAGAGGCTTTTAGCCTAAAAAAATATCTCGGAAAAGAAATCAGAGAGGAGTTGGACTCCTGAGTTTGTGTGTTTTTTTTGGGGTTTAGTGAAAGATATTCTTCTTCTTCCTCCTCTGTTAGCTGGATCTTGAAGATCAAGAGATATGGGATTTTTAAAAATCTCTTCTTTTTGAGATCTAATGGAAGATCTGAGTTCCCCTTTATGGGTTTTGTGGTGAAAAACTAATTTGTTTTGTAAAAAGAAGAGTAAAACTCTTGATTTAATTCAAGAGAAAAAAGAAGGTTTTGGAACCTTGAAGAAGGAGAAAAGATCTCAGATCTGAAAATTTTTGAGAGAGAGAGAAAAGTTGTGAGATATTTTCATTATCTTTGCCTTTATAGGCTATACACTTCACACATAGCCACTTGGGCTTCACAAAATGGCATTTTGCCTATCCCATGGCTCATGTGCCATTTCTTTTTGCACATAAGCCATGGGCTTTACAAAAATTTGGCTTTATGCCTATTTTTCTGACATTTATCCATAAAATAAAAGAAATGCAACAAAATTTTTTATTACAAAATTTTTATCTTGGCATGGGGGGAGGCCGGCTGCTTCATGTTCGGGCTCGACCCGGGTATGGGCCCACTGGATCTGAGCTTGGGCCCACTTGGCTTGGGGTTGACTTTGATTTTGACTTGGTCAACCGGGGTGTAAATTTTTACCCCAATAGTCATCTTCATCGACGACATCCTGGTGTATTCTAAGAGTCGAAAAGAACATGCAGAGCACCTACGAATTGTCCTAGAAACTCTTCGACAACATCAGTTTTATGCCAAGTACAGCAAGTGCGAGTTTTGGTTGAAGCAAGTTGGTTTTCTTGGATATATCGTATCAGGAGAAGAAATCTCTGTGGATCTAGCGAAAGTTTCAGCAGTTAGCGAATGACCTACACCAAAGTCAGTGAAGGATATTCGAAGTTTCTTAGGTTTAGCCGGATATTACAGAAGGTTTATTGAAGGCTTTTCAAAGATAGCAACGCCCCTGACCAAGCTCACACGTAAAGATGAAGAATTTGTGTGGTCAGAAGCATGCGAACAAGCTTTCGTAGAACTCAAGTCAAGGTTAACATCAGCACCTATTCTCGTTATACCGGATCAATCTGGAGGATTCGAAGTGCATTGCGATGCATCCGGTAAGCGATTAGGATGTGTTCTACATCAGTACGGTAAAGTTGTGGCTTATGCTTCTAGACAGCTGAAGATTCATGAGCGCAATTATCCGACGCATGATTTGGAATTGGCAGCCGTCATCTTTGCTCTCAAGATTTGGCGCCATTATCTACTTGGTAAACGAGTGAACATCTACATAGATCATAAGAGCCTGAAGTACGTGTTTACTCAGAAGGAGTTGAATATGCGGCAGAGAAGATGGTTAGAACTCATGGCGGACTTTGACATCAACTTGCAATATCACCCAGGGAAGGTGAATGTAGTACCTGATACTCTTAGTCGCCAACCATTAGCAATGAATCTCACCGCTCAGTGGAAACTTCAACAAGACTTGCATCAGATGGAGTTTGAAGTACCCATGCCAGGTAATGCTTCAAGTTTGATGAATTTACAAGTTCAATCAACCATTGTTAATCAGATCAAGGCAGCTCAAGCAAGCGATGCTAAGTTGCAAAAGATCAGAGAACAAGTGGAGAATGGACTCAGAACAGACTTCATCATCCATGAAGACGGATCTTTGAGATACGGCAGCAGATTGTGTGTACCAAAGGGTCCTGTTCGGGAAGAGTTAATGAAAGAAGCTCACAGCTCTCCATACTCAGTACACCCTGGAGGTACCAAAATGTACAAAGATCTACGTCAGAATTATTAGTGGCATGGAATGAAGCGTGAAGTAGTCAGAAGCGTCGCAAAATGCTTGGTGTGTCGGCAAGTAAAGGCTGAACATCACAGGACTGCTGGATTACTTCAACCGTTACCAATCCAAGAATGGAAGTGGCAACACATCACAATGAATTTTGTGACTGCTCTTCCTCGCGGCACAAAGGGTAACGATGCCGTATGGGTCATTGTGGATCGACTCACAAAGTCGGCTCATTTCATCACATTTCGAGTTGGCCAATTAACTGAGACACTAGCAAAGAAGTACATGGAGGTAATAATCTAATTAAGATTTAAACTCTTCATAATGTACTATCTCTGATACCCATGAACTCATACAGGAAATTGTGAGACTTCATGGAGTACCGGTCTGCATTGTCTTTGATCGTGACACCAGGTTCCGATCGCAATTTTGGTAGAGTCTGCAAGCAAGCTTGGGAACAAGTCTTAACTTCAGCACGACTTATCATCCACAAACAGATGGTCAGTCGGAACGAACTATTCAGATCTTGGAGTATATGCTCAGAGCGTGTATGTTGGACTTCAAAGGATCGTGGGAAGATCACCTACATCTTGTGGAGTTTTCGTACAACAACAGCTACCAAGCAAGCATAGGAATGGCACCTTTTGCAGCACTGTATGGAAGGAAGTGTCGATCGCCATTAAGTTGGGACGACATCGGAGATAGGGAACTTCTTGGACCAGAGATGATAGTAGCGACTGTTGATGTGGTTCGTACTATCAGGGAAAGGATGCGCATAGCCCAAGATCGACAGAAGCACTGGGTTGATGCAAAGAGATGAAACTTGGAGTTCCATCCAGGAGATCACGTATTCTTGAAAATATCTCCGAACCGCGGAGTGATCCGATTTGGAAGACGGGGTAAACTAAGTCCGAGATATATTGGACCATTCGACCTACTCGAACGAGTCGATGTGGTGGCATACCGCTTAGCGCTTCCACCTTCATTGGAAGGAGTGCATAACGTGTTCCACATATCCCAACTCAGAAGGTATGTGAGTGACCCCAGTCATGTTCTCGATCATTCCGAGCTTACGATACAGCCCGATTTGTCTTGTGAGCAACAGCCTGTGGAGATCCTAGACAGGAAAGTGAAGACACTTCGGAACAAGGAAGTTAACTTGGTTCGAGTGATGTGGAGGAAAGACACTCCAGGAGAGTCCACTTAGGAAAGGGAGGATGAAATGCGTACTAGATATCCACACCTCTTTATAAACTAGTCCTTAAATAAAAGTTGTAAATTTCGAGGACAAAATTTTTGTAAAGAGGGTAGACTGTAACAACTCTATTTTTAATGTACAAAGAATTGATTTAAATTCAATGTATACTTGGAGTATTTATTGTTGCTGATATCTCTGTAAGTATTTATTTCACTCCATAATTATAAGAAGGAGCTTGTAACTCATTGGTAACACCTTGCACTGCTGAACCAAGCCACCAGAGTTCAAATCCCCTGCCCCATATTATTTTTAATATTATTTTGTTTTTGATTTTTTTAGAATACCAACCGTTACACGTGCGTTTCTCACAAAATTCCTTCTACACATAAAAAGTTAGATGCACCAAAAATCCCCCCAGGAGACCCCCCACCCCCGGAGCCTCCGACTCGGGCCGACTCGGTCCGGCGCCACCGGCCGGACTTGGCCGGACGGCCGAGTCGTCAACATCGAAGTTGAGCATCTTTGACTAGTCAACCCCCCTGCACACACTAAATTTCTAGATCGGTTACAGAGAAC
Source organism: Agapanthus africanus (assembly GCA_030015575.1). Taxonomy (NCBI): domain Eukaryota; kingdom Viridiplantae; phylum Streptophyta; class Magnoliopsida; order Asparagales; family Amaryllidaceae; genus Agapanthus; species Agapanthus africanus. The sequence continues at coordinate 938,979,284 of CM057338.1, read as the reverse complement.
ACATTAAACCTCTTTTACTCCAAATTTTAATGATTTTTATATAATTTTTACATTTTTTAATTAAAAACCCTAACCCTAGCCTAACCCTATAAATACACCCTTACCCTCTACCCTCTCATCCTAAATTTCTGAGTCCACTCTCTCAAAATTCCAAGAGAACTTTGGTACGTTGGAAAACGAGCGAAAGGCGAAGCGCTGACGAAATCGACGGCGAAATTCCAGTGATCGTGCTAGGAATTCTCAACGACGATTCGACGAACCGACAAACCCTCTACTTCCCTCTCACTCTTTAGTGTTATCCAAACCCGTAAGTCCCCCTCTTCTATCTTTCTTTTCTTTCATAAAAATACGAATTTACAAACCCGATGGAATCGGTACAAAACCGATTTCCGATTCGGTTTTCTATAAAAACTCACTTATCACCAATTCCATCATGCTTGAACATCTTCATGTTGACTATTAATCCCTTAACAACTAATTTGAACAAGTTTTCTCACATGAATGATAACTTTTGCAATATATCGTATTCTTTCGATTAAATACCACAATGTTTAGTTTTCACATTTAACCCCTTAACATTGCTATACCTTAAAGTAGATCACGAGGTAATGACCTACCTCCACACACACGCAAATACAACCCTAAATGATATCATCAAAACTTAGAATACGATAATACAAGATTTTACATTTAAATACCATTTTCTTAATAAAACCTTTTCTAAAAGTTTTAAGTTTGATACACTTTCAAAACAAATATCTTTTAATAGGAAAATATGATATGTTGTGGACATCGATCGTTTATCTAAACCTGACTTTGTGGTGTCTAGGCTAGGCAAGTGAGAAAAGGTAACTTTAAAAGGCCCGTCTCACGATTCGTGAGCAGATCCCTCCTTTCCTCATTTGTACTTACCTGGCAACAATTGGCGGTGAAGAAACGATTTGAGACTTCTAACAACTTTTCGTTTAGACCATTTAGAAATAGCCTATTTGAAATAGAAAACCCTAGAATCTAAAATACGGAAAATCGACTTTTGTAAATAAATACCTTGTACTTAATAAAACCGTATTCTAATGGATTAGTATTTATAAATCTTTGCAAAGCGCCGCTACAACCCACCTTTGGGGAACCCGTTAGGGATAGTACGGTTTATCGTGCACCCTCGGGCTTAGTAGTGTGAGATTAAGACCTCCGCAAGGAGTATTCGGTCTCGAAAGGTTTAAAATACGACATCTTAAGAAAATGAGACTTTTAAAGTATAAAATATTTATTGAAATTATTTTTGTATAAATATATGTATATTTATCATTAAAATATCTATTTTGTTATAATATAAATATTCCACTTTTTCTAAAAATCACAAGACTAAATTTTACATTAAAATACCATGAATTTCAAATAAATCAATATTACAGATAAATACCTTTATTTATGTAATTAGGATATTTTCATTAGAAATAGCACAAAATAAAATTACACTCATCATAAATATAAAGACGAATAATAAATACTTGGGGTGTATCTTGAAAACTATACAAAAATATTTTACATTGAACCCCCTCAAGTTTTATAAATTACAATAAGGACCCTAGTAAAAAAATAGGACTTCGATTTACATTTCTTCCGTCCGACTCGGGTTTGAGTCTGATCATAATCCGACTTGAATATGATTCAAGTACTATATAAATCTATAATATTCCAACTCAATACGAACACATGAATCCTAGAATCCAGTTATCAATCTATACAACTTGACTGAATCAAACCATAGATATACATCCATTATTCCGTTATTCCATTACCTGATTATGCAGTTACACTCGGTTTACTGATATCATGGTTTTGATCAGTTATCCAACTTAAACAGATACCAGCACCAATCTCAACAATACACCTCCAGCACTACCTCTCACACCAGTTGTTCCTGCGCCAACTACCGAGCAAACAGTACTACTTGAGGCGATTCGCAGCCTTCTTGAGGGACAACAACAACTTCTGAACCGTCCTGAGACTGATGCACCAGGGGTAAAGCAATTCAGGGCTTTGCACCGCAAACAGTTCTCTGGAAAAGGAAGCCCTCTTGAAGCGGAAGAATGGGCACAAAGCATAGAAGATGATCTGGCAGCAGCTCAAGTGCCAAACCTAGCTTGAGTCCGTGTGGCGAAACTACAGCTCACGGATAATGCTCGCAACTGGTGGAAGGCGAAAGAAAGCCGTCTGGTACAGCCTATTGAATGGAAGACTTTTCGTGAGAAGTTCGACGCGAAATACTTCCCTGTGACTGCCAGGTTTGCCATGGAGCAGTAGTTTATTCATCTACAACAGGGTTCAATATGGGACAAATCAGTAGATGAGTACGACGCTGAATTCATTATGCTAAGCCGATAAGATATGTCACAACAGTTCAATTTTTTTAAATCTCACATACTACACAGCTAACAAAATCCTTAAACAGATCCGCGGCACATTTGATACTGACGGACGAGATCAGAGCCCGTCGCTTTCAACAAGGACTAGACACGGAGATTCAGGCTGCCCTAGCCACGGGAAAATTTCTGACTCATGAGGATGCTTGATTGTATTGAAATTCTTGTGATGTGTAGTTTTAGAAAATTGTAAAGAAATCACAACCAAAAATATTTGACCGCAATCAATAACGGTGTCGAATGTAGCGCGTTAGTAAGTGCGGATCGTCCACAGGGAAAGTGTAATCGTTCGTCTTTCGAATTAGATGAATTGAAACTTTAAAGAAAAGAAAACAAACAATTCATGATTTATATTTGAAGTTCAAGAATTAGAAAATCTAGATCTAATAACAAGAAAAAGATAGAATCAAGAATTGATAGTTTGATGATTTTTCCAAACCAAATATCAAGAATCGAAATAAGGCTCGTAGGAATCGATCGAATCTATAGATGTGATGCAATCTTACAATGACGTATTCTTATCCTTCGATGAATTGATACTAGATCGATGATGATCGATCGAGAATTAGGGATTTCTTATGAAACTAGGGTTTCATCTTATCCCTTGTTCTTTCGTCGATATCATTCACATTCTAGCCTCTAGTAAATTCAAGAAACGATCGTAGATCCCTAATTTCGAGCGATCACAATCAAGAAAGCATCGCAACGAAACTAGGTCATCGATTCTTGAACTTGCTAAGGTTTACAAAGCTCGTAGGACTCAAGAATCGTATTAATATTTGTTGCATCATCATTCTATTGATCGTCTCGACTCCTTTACGAGCGGAGTTTTACTCAAACATCACAACAAGAACCACAATCACAAATTGAGATCTAATCATGATGCAAGAATTAAAAGAAAGCAAGATTAAAGAATTTCACCTTTTATTTATATCAACAATTTCATTACATTCGCTCAAGAACTACAAGAGGAAGAACTCGATCGTCGATTTGGCTTCGCTCGTCTCCGTGAGTCGCGGATCGGCTTGGATCACTTGCTCTATTGGAGATCGGCTCCGCTCATAAAAGGTTGAAGGCTTCTCGCTTGATTTGGTACTCAAGATCTTGAATTTGGATTGGAATTAGGGTTAGGGTTTCGCACAAGCCTTGTCACTAGACTTGTGGAAGAAGATGAAGAAAGAGGTAAAGATTGGAATATTGAAGATTCAGGATTCCCTTTAACCCTTAGATCTAGGCTCCTATTTATAGATATCCAAACCCTAGATCTAGGATTTCAAATTCTAAGTTTCCCTCCAAAAGTTTGTTGAGAAAATTTGAATTTCCCTCCAAAAGTTAGTTAGAGGAGAAGCTTCTAGATGTGATTAGTTAGGAGCTTAATTAGGATTAGCCTTGCTTAATCTTCTTTGCTGATCTGGTAAAAGCTTCGAGGTCCTTCTGGAATTTGACATATCAGAGAGGAATGTGGGACCATAGCTGAGAATTGTGCACTAAAAATGAAGCGATGACGTGGCAGAAGTGACGCGGAACCGCGGCACAAGCTGGCTCCCGCCGCGGTTCCGTGGCCATGTTGGGGGCTTGGGTCTTGGGCTCTCTGGTAAATGCTTGGGCTGATTCTTGGGCCTTTTTAGGATATATTGATTTGTATAATTCCTTCTAAATTGCTACCAGATCTGAAATCATTGAGTTGGCGTATTTTTGATCAGCTCTTTTGGCTTTGCTCCTGCAATTTCCTGCACGGACTCAAGACAAGTGTTGCGCAAATACAGAGATGATGCGATGCCATGAAATGCGGTCAATTTCCCTTAAAGTGCCGGTTTAAAAGTCTAACACATAAAATCTGATATTTAACAACTGATTTGCTAATATGTGAAATATGAATACCGAACACTTCTAAATGAGTGCAAAAGATGGGGAAATTGCCGTGTTAAAAATACATTATTTTCGACTGATCAATGCTCTAGAAGCTGCCCGCAGTTATGAGGCAGTGATAAAAGCAAGGGGCAGACCTCAGTCTGCAGGAGTCAAACGTCCTGCCAACCAGATGGCAGGTGGAGCCTCGTCCAGGACACCTTTCGTGCCAAGGCGACCCGGAGTACCGAACCATCTTCCCAGCCCAGCCTTTTGCACCTACTCTAAGAGAACTGGACATATGATGAAAGACTGCCGTCGAGCCAACCGTCTTTGCTTAGTCTGCGGCTCAGCTACTCATGATATTGGGTCTTTTCCCCAAAGACAAAACCCAGTTGCTGCATCCAGGCCAGCAATTACCTATCCTCAGCGACCAGCTCTTTAGGCATCTGCTCCAAGACCTGCACTACCTGTACCACCCAGAGGACCACAAGCTGCACCACCTCCTCGTCAGTTCCATCAAGCTTAAAGGAACATTCCGAGGAATGCTCCTCGGGTCAGGAGGAATGTACCAAGGCGCCAGGCTTTCACTATGTCAGTGGAAGAAGCTGAGGCCACTGGCCAAGTCATCACTGGTAAACTTTTCTTTTCTATCCTACTACTTAGCTACATATTTTTCTATACCTAAAACATATCCCACATACCTTAGGTACAATCTTAGTATCCTCAATCCCTGCACTAGCACTATTTGATACTGGAGCATCACACTGTTTTATGTCGCAACGGTTTGTACGAACCCATGCGATTCCAGTCTCACCGCTTGTATCCAGTTGGAATGTCAGTTCAGGAAATGGCGTTCTAAAGGCAACTATGGGATACCGTTTGTGTCCAGTCGTCGTCTGCAGCAGAGAGTTTTATGCTGATTTCAAAGTGTTGGACATACCGAATTTCGATGTGGTTCTAGGAATGGATTGGCTTAGAACTTTTTATGCTTCCATCAACTGTCGTCAAAGGAGGGTAGTATTCGAGATTCCAGACCATCCGGTCTTCTATTTCAAAAGTGGAGACCGTATACTAGAGCCAAGTACCTACAAAGCGAAGCCAAGAGATGCTGTAGTTGCAGCAGCTCAAGCGGAGGAAGAGTCAAGACCAGATGTAGTTCGAGAGTTCGATGATGTATTTCCTGATGATATATCAGGTTTTCCTCCCGATCGAGCTCTTGAATTCAGTATTGATTTAGTACCAGGAGCACAACCGGTGATCAAAGCACCCTATCGTTTAAGTCCGGAAGGTTTGAAGGAAGTCCGAACACAGTTGGACGAATTACTAGCGAAAGGATGGATTCGTCCCAGCACTTCAAGTTGGGGATCACCTGTACTACTTGTGAAGAAGAAGGAAGGTTCATATAGAATGTGCATCGATTACAGAGCCTTGAACGAAGTCACTATAAAGAACAAGTATCCACTACCGCGCATCTATGATCTATTCGATCAGCTAAGTGGATCTTGTGTTTTCTCTAAATTGGATCTTCGTTCAGGTTATCATCAAGTGAAGGTCAAGGAAGCTGATATTCACAAAACAGCTTTCAGAACTCGCTATGGACATTACGAATTTCTAGTGATACCATTTGGAGTGACCAACGCACCCGCAATATTCATGAACCTAATGAATCAAGTTTTCCGGGAGTACTTAGACAGGTTCGTTGTCATCTTCATCGACGACATCCTGGTGTATTCTAAGAGTCGGAAAGAACATGCAGAGCACCTACGAATTGTCCTAGAAACTCTTCGACAACATCAACTTTATGCCAAGTACAGCAAGTGCGAGTTTTGGTTGAAGCAAGTTGGTTTTCTTGGACATATCGTATCAGGAGAAGGAATCTCTGTGGATCCAGCGAAAGTTTCAGCAGTTAGCGAATGGCCTACACCAAAGTCAGTGAAGGATATTCGAAGTTTCTTGGGTTTAGCCGGATATTACAGAAGGTTTATTGAAGGCTTTTCAAAGATAGCAACGCCCCTGACCAAGCTCACACGTAAAGATGAAGAATTTGTGTGGTCAGAAGCATGCGAACAAGCTTTTGTAGAACTCAAGTCAAGGTTAACATCAGCACCTATTCTCGTTATACCGGATCAATCTGGAGGATTCGAAGTGCATTGCGATGCATCCGGTAAGAGATTAGGATGTGTTCTACATCAGCGATGAAATGTAGAAGCTACTTACGGGTCCTCACGATTCGTAAGGAAAAAAATACCCGATTTAGATCCTTACGACTCACGGAGGCGATGAACGCTTAGAAATCCTCATGATTTCTAAGGAGAATATGCACCTATGAGATCCACTCGACTCATAGGAAGAAAAAAATCTTCTTGAGACCCTTACGGCTCTTGAAAATGAAAAAGTCTTAGGCTACAAGGAACCTAAACATGTCTCCTAAGCCCTCGATTCTCTGGTCACGCATTACTTTGCACTACATCACCCATGTACATACTTACGTGGGCAAAATAGTAGGGGGCATTTGTTCCCGCCAAAATTTTCGGCCAAGATCTATTTGTTCGCTTATAACCCTTATAAAAAAAAGGAGAGAAGAAAGAGGAAAAGAATTCATGGTTGGACATCACATGATAAACACGTGAGCGCTTATATGCTTTGCGCTTATATGCAAAGCATATAAGCGCTAAAAGAAAATAACTAAGGGCCAAACAGGCCTCACGTGTAAAACACGTGAGCGCTCATGAGCGCTGAACATAAATCACCAATGGCTAAAAAGGCCTCACGTGTTAAACACGTGAGCGCTCATATGCTCGTTTGAGCGCTGAAAATAAATAGGCTAAAACCCACACTAGGGGTCACGTGTTAAACACGTGAGTTCTCTTGCCGCTCACATGCAAAGCATGTGAGCACCCCAATTTAAAATGCTCCTATCAAATTCTAGAATTAAATTCTATTTGGGAAATATTTTTCTGATCTTTCTCAAACTAGAAAGATCTTCTCTGTTAAACAGAGTACCCTTGGATCAAAGATCCAGCGGTGATCATATGATAGAATAAAATTCTATCATAGAAAAATATTTTCCTAATCTTATTAAACTAACAAGATATTCATTCAACATTCCTAATCTTGTTAAACTAACAAGATATTCACATGACAAGAATAAAATTCTATATTAACATGATATCCATATTAAGAAAATATATTTCTGATCTTGTTAAACTAAAAAGATATGATAGAATAAAATTCTAATCTTGTTAAAACTAACAAAATATTCATAATCTTGTTAAACAAACAAGAAATCTTTTCTGTTAAATAGAGAGCCTTTGGATTAAAAATCCAACGGTGAATAAAATTCACCGATTGATCTAAAAGATCGTGAAATCAATCAAGATCTCTCAATGAGAGATTTTCTCAACAAATTGATTTTTTCTCTTCTCCTATAAATAAGAGCAAGGAGGTTAAATCTAAAAAAGAGGAGACCACCCCATAAGCTTCTAAAAAAATATACAGAAGCCTCCCAAAAGCTCCTACAAAACAAAAGAGAATTTAATTCTCAAACCAAGAGTTTAACTCTTCTTAAAGAACTTAGTTCTTCCTCTGGTTGAGGTCTGCAGAAGCAGATCTCCCCACAAGTTGAGAATTTAATTCTCATCGGGGAGATTCTGTTATGTAGATTCAAAATTTAGGAGAAAGAACTAAGTTCAAAGAATTTAATTCTTCCAAAAGTATATAGGAATTTAATTCCTCTAATAAAACTAGGGTTTAACCTTGTAAAAGAATTTAATTCTTATAAAACAAGGGACCTGAAATTCTTAAAACTCAGTTAGAATCTCTATGCATATAAAAGAAAAGACCGGTTACGTGTTCCCACGTGAACACCTCCGATGAACAAAAAGGAATGACTGAGATCAAATCACGTGCTCCCACGTGACCCTTTAAAATGAGCGCTCAGCAATTACATGAAAAAGGGAATAAATCCAAAGACAGTTCTCATTTTGGGGCGCCTCACGTGTTCCCACGTGACCCCCAAACAGTTGCCAAACACTTACATGGAAAAGTGGAAAATTCCAAAGACAACGCTCACATTTTGAACACCTCCCGTGTTCGCACGTGAGCACTATATGAGCTAAGTGCTTAGCACTTATAAAAGGAAGAGGGAATAAATCCAAAGAGGCAGTGCCCAACTCTGGGGTGTTTCCCCCAATCAGAGCAAAGCTCTATTTTAAAATTCAAAATTTAAAAATTGAAGCAACGCATCAGATTCAGCGCTAGACGCGCTGCGCGCCACGTGTCAAATACAGATGGGCTAGCGCCAGGTGCGCTGCGCCCTAGGAAGCGCACCCCAATCAGAGCAAAGCTCTGTTTTAAAATTCAAAATTCAAAAAAAATTGAAGCAACGCTTCAGATCCAGCGCTCTGCGCTGCGCGCCACGTGTCAAACACAGGTGCGCTAACGTATGTGCGCTAGCTCAAAGTGCGCTGCGCGCCACATGTCAAACGTAGGTGCGCTAGCGCAAAGTGCGCGCTGCGCTCTGAGCAGCGCACCATGTGCAAAGCACGGGTGCGCCAGCGCTGGAATTATAAAATTCCCCACCGTTAGATCAAAAAATCTAATAATGATGATAAATTATTAATTAATCAGAATTAAAATTCTGTTATGGAAAGATCTTTCCAATCTTGTTAAAAACAAGAAAATTACCTTCTGTAAAACAGAAGCCCTAGGATCAAAGATCCAACGGTGGGGAAACATCCCTAAATCAATCAGAGAAAGATCTCTTTAACTGATTTAACAAATCAATTCGCCCTATATAAAGGCCCCAAGACTTCAAGTCTGATATAGAGAGACCCCTCTACAAACTTTGAGAAAACTCAAAGAATGAAAAGCAAGCTTTTAGCAAAAGAAGATCATTTCTTCAAGGTAAAGAACATGAGCAATGAATACATAGATGAAATCATCTCATGAAAAAAAGAACTATCTTCTAAAAAAAAGATCATAGATCTAAAAAAGACCAAGATCTTTCATAAAAGAGGTCAAAAGATCTCATCAAACAATAAAGAAGTATTTACTTCATTCACAGATCATTGATCTACAAAGGCAAAGAACTATTGTTCTTGAATCTTGAGGCAAAGCCTCCTTTTAAAAAGAACATAAACTTGTTCTCTGATAATAAATTTGATCAAATGCGCTTTGCGCTTCTGAAAAATGCCTTGCACTCATGAACTGCGCTTCTGCGCTCCTTGGGCTGGCGCTCAACGCCAAAATGCGCCACGTGTCAACCACGTATGTAGCTTACGCTTTACGCTTTTGAAACAGCGCACTGCGCTCATGGGCTGGTGCTCAGCGCCAAGCGCGCCACGTGTCACTCACGTGTGCGCCTCTAAATTGATAGCGCAATGCGCTCATAAATCAGCGCTCAGCACTCATACATTGGCGCAATGCGCCCATCATTTGGCGCTTAACGCCAAGTGCGCCACGTGACATTCATGTGTGCGCTACTCAACAGAAGCGCACTGCGCTCTTTAATTGGCGCAAAGCGCCTGACGCGCCACATGGCGCGCTGTCAGAACATAAATTGTTCTGATGAATGCTGCGCATTCAATACAAGACAAAAATTGTCAGGATCTAATGCTCAGCATTATTAAAAGGGCCAAGCCCAAGTAAAGGCTCAACAGCCCAGAACAATAAAATGTTAAACATGTTAATCTTATTGGACTTAGCCCAATTCTGGCCATAAGTCCTCAATTTATATTTAATTGAGCCCATCTGCTCATGAATATTTAACGGATCTTAGTCCCAAAGTGGACTACAGATCTTTCAATCAACTCACACCGGTTTGAGGGTACATCTCTTTACTCCTATGATATCTGTCGTTGTAATCCTTCAACGTCTTCAGAGAGGTGACGAGTCCCGACAACCACACATTTCTCGGATTGTGGGGTCCTTTTAATCCCACGGACTATGATGTCCTTAACCTCGGACTATGGGGTCCCTTTTAAACCCACGGACTACGATGTCCTTAACCTCAGACTGTGGGGTCCCTTTAAACCCACGGACTACGATGTCCTTAACCTCAGACTGTGGGGTCCCTTTAAACCCACGGACTACGATGTCCATAACCTTGGACCACCATGTCCTTAAACTGGTAATGGATCATCATGTCCTTAAACTGGTAATGGACTACCATGTCCTTAAACTGGTCATCGACCGCAATGTCCCTAAACTAAAGAATTGAGTCCAAATGCTCTCTTGGATCTAAACGATCCCGTTAAGTTGATCTTAGTTTAAAATTAGACTAACGTATCCTTAACAAACGTTTAAGTTGATCTTAGTCTCAAATGAGACTAACGTATCCTTAAACCCAATCCCCAAACCCAAATCTAAGAAAATATGATTTGGACTAATCCACGCCCTACGGGCGACAACATAAATTAGTCTCCGTATACAATCCACGGGCAACCAAAAACAAAACAAACACACACGACACGAAGTGACCATCTGGAGAAGGAGAAAGTTGTTACCGCGATGTGGTATCGTAATTAACTGCAGGGGCTTGCGCCTGCAGGGAAGAGCGTCCCCACAATCAAAAAACCCCTCAAATGAGGGGGAATCTGACGAAGTCTGCTACATCGGCCGCATCCGTCCAAACCTTCGATACACGGTGCCATAAATCAACATGGCATCTTCGGAGAGGTGGACGGATAGCACCAAATAGCATCTGCCCTCGGAATTCAGGCCCCGACGTCCCAACGTCCCGGCCATGTCTTTCGGCGGGAAACAGATTCTGGCATGCCCGGTGGGACCTTTTCCTCTTTCCACTCTACACTTCATGTGTCGTGTTCGCGAACGAATCGCGGTTTGATAAGGTTACCCTTGGGTTCGAGGTACTAAGATTTGGTTTCTTGCTTGGCGCAGAAAGAGAAACATCAATGGCGTCTACTTGCGTGAAGTGTTCCAGCTGCAACTGCAACTCGAGTTCCGTCTCATCAGGAGGCATTGCTTACGGACCTCAAGTGGCCTCCCTGTTCACAATGCCGGTGGACCAGGTGGCTCAGGCCACCACTGGTTTATTCTTCGGGACCATGCTCCCACCGATGAGCTTCAGCGCCCCTGTGCCATCGCAAGAAGCCCCCAAGAAGTCAGTCTTCGATCGACTTACCACTACAGCGGTCCCCTTCAACGGGTCGTCCAGCTCCAGCGCCTCAGTCTTCGTCAGATTGGGCCAATGTTCATGTGGGCCCATGATGAAGCCTGCAATGCCAAAACAGGTTATTCCGAAGAGGATAGCTATCCCTGCTCCTGAAGTCGTCAAGGCGACTTCTCCTGCCAAAAGGTCAGTCTTTACAAGACTGACTATTCCGGCTCCCACTCTGGCTCCCGTCCCTGCTCAAAAGTCTGTCTTTGACAGATTGGATACTGCTACTCAACGGACGTCGGTCTTCAAGAGGCTGGTACCGGCAACGCCTCACCAGAACAGGGGGCATGACGAAGCCATCCCCATCACCAAACCAACACCATCGGCTCGACACGCTCGACGTCGCCACTGGCGCCGAGTAAGAAAGGTCGGGGGCAACTCCCTCTCTGGGCTAACTCCACCAGCCCCAATGGTGGAAGTCAATGCTGCTGTTCCAACCGGGAACAGCTTTGAATTGCTGAACAAGGTGCGCAGGAACTCTCCCACCGCCGTACCGAAAAGATCTCCTCCACCCATGGAGAATGTTACAGAAGCGAAGCCGGAGCAGCCCCCTCAGCGGCTATCCTCCAAAATCTACAAAATCTGGCGACAGGTCCAGGAGTCGGTGATTGATCAAGATCACTCTCGCCGACAGAAAAAGGCGAAGGTTCAGCAGGAAGAGAACCGTCATGTCAAGCCACAAAGGACGACAACCACCTGGGTTCCCGCTGCAACGGCCCCCTCAATGTCAATCACTCAAAAAAGAAGGAGGCCGGAGAAAGCCCCTGTAAATGCAGCAAACCGTAAAGACGCTGAGCCCAAACGCCCCAAGTCTGGGGGCATGATGGTGCATACTATTTATATGGCTTCCGGAAAAGAGGAAGCCGCGCTTCTACAGGTCATCGACCGCTCACCCGATCCGTGACAAAAACCCAGGAGCAGCAACAGAAGCTTCAGGAAATACTGACGCAAATGGCCGCACTCACCGGGCCAAAAGAAAGCCCGGAGGCGTCATCAGAACAGCGTCATGAACAAGAAACCGATGCTGACTTCCTCCGCAGAGTCTTCGAAAAGAAGGACAGAGAAGCAGCAGAACAAGCGGCTAATATAAAACGAATGGCATTTCTCTTCCAAGATATGGTCGGGATGATGTTACAGCCGGATCCTCCAGCTGAAGATCCTCCGATCATTATTGAAGACGACAGAGGAGAGACATTAAACCCTCATCCGGCTCTTTCAGCAGCCAAAGAGGAAACTATTTCCAAGGCCGCTCTAGATGACTATATTGCTCAGCAAATACGAGCTCACCAGGCGAATGAAGCGGCCGGCCAAGTCGTTAAAACTGGGCGACCGTATCCAGGCTGGTATGACCAAATAAAGTACCCACCGGGATACACAATCCCTAAATTCCATGTGTACAAGGGGACAGGCAATCCACATCAATATGTCGCCCAGTTCAGGGCTCTATGTGGCAACACCGGAGGTGATGATAAACTTCTGCTCCGCCAGTTTATTGGCAGCTTGTCGGAGACGGCGTTCGAGTGGTATTCTGTACTTCCAAATGACTCTATCAAGTCATTTGCGGAGATGGAGCTGCTGTTTACACAGAGATTCGCAAGCGCTTGCGAGCGTACCCCGATTATCGCACTAATTAACGCCCGGGTGAAGCCAAGCGAAACATGGGTGCAATATGCAATACGGTGGCGGAATTTATGGTCAAAATGTGAACAGCGCATCGAAGAAGCACCGGCGGTGGGCATGTTCGTGGGAACCCTAGACCCTCATGCAACTATTTCACAATTCATGATGTTCTTTAAGCCGACCACATTCCAAGCCTTAATTGACAAACTGGCCCAAATGGACCAGATAGGTCATAGACCGTCTCCTCCAAAGCCGGACTCTCGAAATGAGAAGGGAAAGGGGAAAGCGATAGTTGTCTCCAATGCTCAACAGCAGCCCGGTGGCCCGAGGCCAGTTGATCGACAAAATAACAGAATTCGATCTCTCGAAAATAAAATGAGACGCCCTTACTCGTTTCCTAGAGACAAGACGAAGAGGTTATTCGAGCTTGTACTGCGCAACAGGCTCATCAATCTGCCGAAGCCAAGACGCCGACGACATTAGCAATCCAAACTATTGCCCTTATCACCGAATGTTGGGCCATCCGATCGAGGATTTTTATATCTTCAAAAGCTGGATAGAAGATCAGTACCAGCAGGGCAAATTCGTATTATCTGAGAATTGGAAGGTGAATCCGCACCGGCCACACACTCCTAAGGATACGGATACACCGGGGGCATCATGTTCTTTCGTAGAAAAAGCTCTATGGGAGGTCACTCTTTCAACCAAGACAAAAAGAATGCTGAAGGATCTACACACATGTCCGGCGATTAGGTGGAAGAATCCACTGGAGCCTGAAATCATCGAGGGGATGTTGAAGCCGCGACCAACTCCAAAAATCGGTGGTGATAGCCAAAGCACTCTTACCCAGCCGTTAAAATCTTCGAAGAAGAAGAAGAAGACCAAAAAGCCCGTGAAGCCTGGCGACAAACGCACGGACCTGCAAAAACTGATTGACGTGCTGGAAGAGTATAACCAGAAGGCGCGAACTCCAGTCACACTTCAAGAGTTTCTCAGCCACGTCCTTGAGGACGGAGATGACGATAATGGAGAAGACTCGTCGGGTGAATCTGAGGATTATGTAGCAAGTTGCCATGTGATCTCTCACTCGTCGATAGACGATGAAGAAGCTCCTTACACCGAGAAACTGGGGGCAAATCCTGAACTGGAACTTCCAGGGCCATCAGACGAAATGATCGATGCGTTCTTAAACGAAGCTCTTCTGAAAAGTAAAGCTGATCGGGAGCGTGAGATGGCCATATTTGAAAAGTCCAAACGCCGGCGACTGGATGAAAGGGTTGAAACACTCCCGCCAGATCAAGGTGCCTCCGTTGAAAATAAAAACAGGTTCAAGACGAGGAAGAGGTTCGCCAAAGACATATCAATGGGAATGAAGCTGCCACCCTCCGAAGGAAACATTCTCGGTGAGGCGGAAACACATCCTAGTTACTGCCTATATCATCGAAGGATTGCGCACCCCACCGAAGAGTGCAATGCTTTTAAAAACTGGTGGCAGGGGTATATTGCTCACCGGCAACATTTCAAGCGGATGAAACGCAAAACTCGTTGGGAGCAAAGAAGTACGACCGAAGAGCGCAAAAGAACTACCAGCAACTGTCACATGGTCAACGCCGGGGGATCGCAAGTTCTCACCTTCGGGAGCAACTCTGACGAAGAAATGGCTCTTGGCCCTCTCTTTAAAGAGTCCACCTTGGGAAAAGAGGAAGAACCAAGGACCTGTGAAAATATTCAGCTATGCAACCGTACGTTGCCCGAAAAGAATCTTGGGCCCTCAAACAGCGGGTCAAATAGAAAAGATAAGAGAAAAGAAAAATTCCCTGAGGACATCGCCCTAGATGATCAAGTCGTCAAAGAGCTGACAGCCAAGAACCCACCGAAGAAGAACAAGGTGGACTACAACGTTCTGGCGCACCTGAGAAAGATACCCTCGTAGTTAAGCATTCTCGATGCCCTTCTGTTATCCAAAGAGGCAAGAGATTCTTTAATCAAGGCACTGCAAGAACCCAAGCAATTTCAAGCTTTCCTCGCTGAAGAAAAGATGAAGGACGAGCTGGAAGAAGTGTACACAGCCGATTTCACCTTTGGCGATGAAGATCTCCTCCTTGGGACGTGCGAGCACAACCTTCCCCTATATGTCTCCGGATACTGTCATGATATCAAGATAGGCAAAATCCTGGTCGATAATGGGTCCTCCGTCAATCTCCTTAACGTGAGGGTGTTAAAGGAAATCCGCATGAGCGTTCAACACCTCGCTCGCGACAAAATCACCATCTCCGGGTTCGACTCTCAGTCATCACGGACGCTTGGGTCCGTAATATTGACGTTACGCTTTGGGCTGCTCATCACGGATATTAAGTTCCACGTCATTGATGCCAAGACATGCTACAACGCTTTGCTCGGCCGGCCTTGGTTACACGAGTACAACATCATCCCTTCTACACAACATCAGTGTATGAAGTATTTCAAAGATGGTCTCGAGTACACTGTGACAGGGGAACTAAACCCGTTCTCCGTGAACGAAGTCCGCAAATATGAAGATGCAAAATACTTCTTACCAGATTTTGAGGACACGGAAAGATGTCTGATTTTACGATGTTTTGTGATCAAAAATATTTTTACCGCAATCAAGAACGGCGTCGCTTGGTAGCTAGCCGGTGAATACGGGTCGGTCCACAGGGATGCTGTGTATCTCCTAATTGTTCTAATGAGTTAATTCCAAATGGTGTTTGGATCTTTATCACTAAGTTGATTTAGACTAGGATTAGAAATCTTGCTAGGGTTAGGTTTAGGTTAAGTTTGGAAAATTAAGATTTCCCACCTCTTTCAATGCCCTAAATTAGATCTCTTTAGGTATTATGGTAATTATTAATAAAGGGAATTGGGACGATCGGGAAGAAACGATGTTTCTTCCTCTAGGTCCTTGTCCGTCCTTTCTTAATCCTTACCCTAACCTCCATGGAAAACATGCACATCCGGTCTTTTATACTACGGTATCACCGTTACCTCGTGGGTAGGGTGCCGTAGGGAGCGGTATGTGTATGTATGCATAGAGTCCTAATTATTAATATGTGATGGGCAAGAAAGGGGTGGGAGATTTGCATCTCTCAAACCTTCCCTATTCCTAACCCTAACAAGCGAGAAACTACTCGCTCATTAGGGGATCTATGAAAGACATGATTTTTATTTGAGTTTTCGATTTAAGAGATTAATTATCTAACTACTGCAGATTAATAAAAAGTTCTAATCTAAATTAAACTAGGGCAGAGAATAAATTAAACTGGGGCAGAAATAAAAACTAAGAACTAGGGCAAAATAAAAGAAACTACTTACAAAATTGATGCTCTCAAAACATGATAGGAATTCTGAATTTTATTCAATGAAAAGAGGCATAACCTAAAACAAGTTTTAGGGCTTCTATTTATAGAGCATAGAAACCCTAGGGTTACAATCGACACACATCTGATTTTACAAATATACCCCTAGGAAGACTATTCAACGCGCCGCCAACCTCCAAAATTTTTCTGCACCGACACGGGTTATACACGGCTGCGGATCCGCGGCCAAAACTCATGTTTGGCCGCGGTTCCGCGGCCATGTAAGGGGCTTCTTGGCTCAATTTGTCTTGCCTTCTCCCTGTTGCTATTTTCTCCTGTTTTCCTTAGTTGGTTCTCCAGGATGTCTTCTAGTTCTCTTCTAGATCTCCACAGTGAGTAATGTAGTGGACTTTACCGTTCGCTTCATGTCGAAGTCTTGAACCTTGCGTTGCCTTTGTACTTTTGTGAACTTGTTCATTGATCTTCATTGTCCCTAAAAAATGTAGGCACGATCAAGATTCCACCATTTATCGGTAGTAGTCTCATTTTGTATCATCTTTTCGTCAATTTCACTGTTTTTGTTCCGAGAACCTGTAACCTGTAACTATGTAGCAGACATGGATCAAAAGCACCTACTTATTTGTAAAATGAATAAGAATGGGGTTTAAAAGAATGCAAAATTATGGTATGAACAAATACCCCCAAACTTATCTTTTGCCCGTCCTCGAGCAAACCTAGTTTTATTCTTGAAAAAGACTTAGCCTCACTTTCGCAGGGAAACGCGATTGCACTGAGCTCGTGCGACAAGCCGTTAAACCTCTAGGTGTCCCTAGTAGGAGGAGTGTTGTCTCCTGAGGGTTTTCAGCGGATACTACCCACAAAATCCTATCAATTCGGCCTATTAACTTTTATTCTCCAATTAGGTTTTCCAACAAGAAATTCTATTATCTTCGACTCATAAATCATCCACCCGTATTCTTCACGCTTCCTTATCATTCAACTTAAGATTATATATTATTTGTAGACTTACTTAGCTTTTAGCATCTTTTGAGTTTTTTCTTCTAGGGTTCCATCTCAACTTAGGAATTTTTATCTTCTCTACTAAAGATATAAGTCCTATTTTTCATTCCTAACTCTTATCTAAACCCAATCACATACCCCTACGTGTGTGTATATATCACCTCTACACTTGGAAATTCAAATCAAGCTATCATACTCTTGTCCGTCGTCCAAAGCACTTCTTAATTGGTGAATTTTTAGATGAATTTTGCTCACACATCCTTCATGCGACCGTTAATACTTCTTGAGGTACCAACAACTGATTAAAAAATATGTTTGCACATTAAAGCGTAATTCCTAGTCTTGTAACACCTAAGGCTATAGCAGTGACTCCCAAACCAGTTGGTCTAAGGCACTAGGTGATGAAGCACCATCGCTAAATATTTTTTCTATTTTTGTAGCCTTAAGTAATTACACAAACCAGTGTTCATTTTTTTCTTTATTCACACTTGTATATATTTTTTATTTTTCTTCGTACTAAGGACTATAGACAAGAGCATTTCAAGGTCTCTCCTACTATTCCAAGTTTCAAGGGTGCAATTTTGTAGGGTATATATTTTCAGAATTTAGACTTAAGCTTAGGAATTATTTTTCAAGCTTATACTTTAATAAAGATATCAATACTTTTTCCTTGTTTTAACTTAGCCCAAGAAGTCAACTCGAAATTTGCCTATTTCTAAATAAACTACAAGACATACACTTTCTACCGTTAAATTTTAAGAACGGTTATTTTTAGGGTTTTTAATTTACTAAGTCTAAGATCTAGTTGTTCCTAGTTAGTTAACTTATTTGTCAAACTCAAGTCGATTAAGGCCAAAATTGAATGTTTTAATTTTTATAATTTTTTAAAATTTTCAATTTTTATGGGTTTTAAAATAAGTATGCAAATGCAAAAATATACAAATGAATGCGAAGGAAGAAGGCTTACCGAGCACACACCCCAACTTAAACTTGACAGTGTCCTCACTGTCATGTTACACCAAGAGGGTCAAAATGGGCGGCACTTCCCTGTTTATTTTCTTATATGACAAAAAATACCCAAATAAAAATCTTTTCTTTTATGTTATTTTGTATTTATATATATTTACAAATGAAACACACCCCCAAACTTGTTTGAAATAAGGTTTTGGCAGGAAGATCAAAAATTTGAGGGTCAAATAGAGGAAGATCAACCAGTGTAAACCGGCTCCTGCAAAAACAGGAGCTCCTCTGACAGGTCCACAGTGAGGAACGGTTTCAGTCGATGTCCGTTCACTTTAAACAAAGTACCGTCCTCCGGATTTTCAAGATCTACTGCACCGTGCGGATATACGGTGCATACTAAAAACAGCCCTTTCCATCTAGATCTGAGCTTCCGGGGTGAAAGTGTAACCGAGTGTCATAGAGTAAAACCTGTTGACCAGGTTTAAACGTTTTGCGCATAAGGTGTTTGTCATGGAACAGCTTAGTTCGGTTTTTAACAATGACAGCATTATCATAAGCCTCATCCCGCAGCTCTTCTAGTTCGTTTAATTGCAGCTTTCGATTGCTGCCCGCATCTCCCATTGATAAATTCAACTCCTTGATTGCCCAAAATGCCTTGTGCTCAATCTCAACTGGGAGGTGGCAAGCCTTCCCATAAACAAGCCGGTATGGAGACATACCAAGATCGGTCTTGTATGCAGTACGGAATGCCCATAGGGCATCAATCAGCTTATGTGACCAATCTTTACGGTTTTTAGAAACCGTTTTCTCCAAAATTTGTTTAATTTGCCGATTCGAAATCTCGGCTTACCTACATGTTTGGGAATGGTATGGCGTTGATAGTTTGTGAGTAATGGAATATTTGCGCATTAAGGACTCAAAAGTCCTATTACAGAAGTGAGATCCATTATCACTTATAATTGCTCGAGGGTGCCCAAACCGAGAAAAGATATGTTCTTTAAGAAATCGAACGACAACCTTGTTATCATTCGTTCGGCTAGGCACAGCCTCGACCCACTTTGACACATAGTCAACAGCCAAAAGAATATACACATTCCCAAAAGAATTGGTAAATGGTCCCATGAAGTCTATTCCCCAAACATCAAAAATATCTACAACCAAAATTGATTGGAGCGGCATTTCGTTTCTCCGCGATATCCGGCCCAAGTGTTGGCACCGAGAGCATGTCTTGCAGTATTCATATGCATCTTTAAATAGACGTAGCCAGTAGAAACCACACTGCAAGATTTTCTCGGCTGTCTTCTTTGGGCCAAAAAGCCCGCCACACGCTTGATCGTGGCAAAAAAACAGCACACTCTTAAACTCATTTTCAGGTACACACCGACGAATGATTTGGTCGGAACAGTATTTAAAAAGATACGGCTCATCCCAGTAAAAATGTTTTACTTGGGACAAGAATCGGAGTTTATCCTGTTTCGACCAATCTTTAGGTATCAAGCCGGTGGCCAAGTAGTTTACTATATCAGCGAAACAAGGTTCGCAAGACACGGTTAAGAGTTGCTCATCGGGAAAAACATCTTTAATTGGAATTTCAAGTGTAGGCAAAGAAGGAAGTCGTGAAAGGTGATCGGCCACTACATTTTCACATCCTCTTTTGTCCCTTATGACAAGGTTAAACTCTTGTAGCAAGAGAATCCAACGTATTAGCCTTGATTTAGCATCATTCTTCGCAAAAAGGTGGCGAAGAGCTGAATGGTCCGTGTACACTATCACTGGAGAGCCGATTAAATAAGGCCGGAATTTTTCAAGTGCAAACACAACGGCTAAAAATTCCTTTTCTGTTGTTGTGTAGTTCAGTTGGGCCTCATTTAACGTTCGGCTAGCGTAATAAATCACGTGCGGCATCTTATTAATGTGCTGTCCAAGAACAGCACCAATGGCAAAATCTGATGCGTCGCACATAATTTCGAAGGGATGCGTCCAGTCGGGAGATGAAAGAATGGGCACAGAAATGAGTGAGTGTTTCAATGACTCGAACGCTTCCATGCAAGTTGAGTCAAAATCAAATGTTGTGTCCTTGGCCAATAAGAGAGTCAAAAGTCTAGCAATCTTGCTAAAATCCTTGATGAACCGTCTATAAAAACCGGTATGGCCAAGGAAAGCTCGGATGTCTTTGACGCATTTAGGAGGAGGAAGATTGGAAATGACTTCAATCTTGGCTTTATCAACCTCTATGCTATTTTACGAGATGACATGTCCTAAGACAATACCCTCTTGTACCATAAAGTGGCACTTCTCCCAATTTAGAGTGAGGTTCTTATCCCTACAGCGGGTAAGAAATGCGTCAAGGTGTAGCAAACACTAATCGGAGAAGTCACCAAAAATGGAGAAATCATCCATAAAAATCTCCAAAAACTTTTCAACCATGTCTGAAAAGATCCCCATCATACACCGCTGGAATGTAGCAGGTGCATTGCATAACCCAAAGGGCATGCGACGATAAGCAAAAGTACCGAAAGGACAAGTAAATGTGGTCTTGTCTTGATCCTTTTCGGAGATGGGGACTTGGTTATAGCCAGAATAGCCATCCAAGAAGCAGTAGAACCCGTGCCCAGCCAATCGTTCTAGCATTTGGTCAATGAAAGGTAAAGGAAAGTGGTCTTTCCTTGTCGCGGCATTGAGTTTTCTATAGTCGATGCAAACTCGCCACCCAGTTTGGGTGCGAGTATGTATTAACTCATTTGCCTCATTGGTTATAACCGTAATGCCCGATTTCTTTGGGACAACATGAATGGGGCTAACCCACCGGCTATCCGAGATAGGGTAAATGATACCACTATCAAGACATTTAACAATCTCCTTCTTGACAACCTCTTTCATTATGGGGTTGAGGCGTCTTTGTGGATCCCTCACTGGCTTGGCATCATCCATCAAGTGTATATGATGTTCAACTATGAGTAGACTAATCCCCTTGATTTCCGCCATAGACTATCCAAAAGCTTGCCGATTATTTTGTAAGACCATTCAAAGGGCCTTCTCCTGCTCGAGAGCTAGAGAGGCCGATATGATAATGGGAAGGGTCTCATTCTCACCTAGGTAAGCATATTTAAGGTGCTACGGCAAAATCTTTAGTTCGAATTTAGGAGGTGAAACAATTGAAGGTAGTATTGGTGAAACTGTTTCAAACTCGAAGGATTCCATCAACGGTTCAAATCGAGTGTACGCAACCGAGTCGGATGGTTCAACTAACTCATCCGAAAAATCAAAAGACTCAAATTCGAGTGGTGAGTCTTCAAAATCGTCCAAAAAGGTGAAACACTCATAATCGTTGTCCGGCGTGAAAGCTGTGTCGGATTCTAAGAGGAACGCACTAGAGGCATCAACACTGCTGTGATCGAACATAAATTTTTCGAGCTCACAGTCTTCCTCCGTGATCTCGTGGATCAAGAAAACATCAAGTATACTAGCATTAGGCTCGGAAGGCTGATTCCCCAACTTAAAGATATTAAGTTCAATCGTCATATTTCCAAAAGATAGGTTCATTGAACCATTACGACAATTGATCACCACATTAGAAGTCGCAAGGAATGGTCGACCAAGTATCACCGGAATTTGACTCCGGGGGTTAGCTACAGGTTGTGTATCCATCACGATGAAGTCAACGGGGAAAATCCCTACTTTAATTAACACATCCTCCAACTCTCCCTAGAATGGGTGATAGATCGGTCGGCCATTTGGAGAGTACAATGAGTGGGTTTAAGCTCTCCAACGCCTAATTGCTCGTACACTGAATAGGGTAGCAAATTGACACTAGCACCAACATCTAATAGTGCTCTATTGATGTTCTTGTCCCCAATTTTTATCGAAATAGTAGGACAGCCGGGGTGCTTATGTTTTTGGGGTAAAGATTAGACAAGAGCATCACTAACAGCACTAGCCATGAAAACTTTCTTTGGTACTTGTGACTTCCTCTTCTTGGTGCATAAGTCCTTTAATATTTTTGCGTAAGAAGGAACTTGCTGGATTGCATCCAAGTGAGGTATATTTATGCTAACCTGTTTAAACAACTCTACAATCTTCTCCATTTGTGGAGTTGGTTTATTGGATCTCAACTTGTTTGGAAAAGGAACATTTTGAAGATTTGTCGAGTCTAATTTTTGTGGATCAGATTGTGGAGTTGGAACGGATCCCGGTGTAGATGTGTTCGTGATGTGAGAAGTGGGTCCGTTCGAAGCAGAAGAAGTAGAGCCTTGTGAAGAATGAAGAATAGGCTCTAACGAAGAAGTAGAAGATGATGAAGAAGAAGATAAAGAAGAAGAACCACCGGCAGGGGTGTCATTATTAATACCCACGTTATTGCGCAACACTTTTCCGGATCTCAACGTGGTCACAGCATTTACGTTATGATTCTGCTGTTCATATGCAACATGTGCATGACCGGGATTTGGCAGTGGTTGAGATGGAAGCTTTCCCTTTTCTCGCTCGCTCAACGCAACATTGAGTTGTGCAATTTGTGCTTCAATAGATTTGATGCTTTGATCGTGTGAAGCACTGTTTTGCACCAAAGATTGAATGGAAGTCTCCAACCTTGCTGCGGATTCTGTGGATTGCTTTAGAAACGCATCTAGACTTCTTTCTAGCGAGGTAACCTTATCATTATTTAGTTGAACAAAATTATTTTGAGGGTAAGAGTTATTGGGAACAAAATTGTTCATTTGGTTTTGGTAAGGTTATGGGTGGAATGGTTGCTGGTATTGAGTTTGTGGGGGTGCTTGTTGTTGTGGAGGAGGAGGCCTTTGAAAGTTGTTGTTTCCTTGGAATTGCTGATTTTGATTCCAAGCAAAATTTGGGTGACTCCTCCAACCCTGATTATAAGTCGAAAAGTATGGATCATTTCTTTGTCGTTGCTGAAAGAAAGCATTGACGTGATCTTGTCCTTGAGCAGGTGGATTTTAAGGACACTCTTCGGTAAGATGTGATGGATCCGAACAACAAACACAAACAGTTTGTGGGGGCAAAGCAGGGGTAGGAGAAGGCGATGAGATTTTGGTCTCAATGGCTTCTAGCTTTTTCGTAAGTGCGGCCATTTCGGCCTTCATAGCTATCGACATATCTAGTTGATGTATGCCTGCCCTAGACTGACCAATAGAAGAAGATGAGGTGGTCTTGGTGCTTTCCCACTGAAGTGTTTGTTCAGCAAGATCGTCGAGAAACTGCCATGCTTCCTCACTAGATTTGGTTAGAAAGTGACCTTGACAAATGGTTTCTAGCAACTGCTTCATTGCTGGGTTCAATCCCTCGTATAAAGTTTGGCAAAGTTGCCAATTTTCGATACCATGGTGAGGGCATTGAATAAGTAGGTCTTTGAATCTTTCAAAACACTTCAAAAAGGGTTCGGAAGGAAGCTGGGAAAATTGAATAATCTCATTGCGAATTCTCGCGGTCTTGTGATGTGGATAAAACTTTTTAAGAAAAGCTTTAACAAACTCTTCCCAATTTTTAATTGAATGTGATACTGTGCTGTATAACCACTTCTCGGCTAAGTCACATAAGGTGAAAGGAATGACCCTTAGCCTTATAGCATCATCTAATAATTGGGTTGTTTTCATCATTGCGCAAAACGTTTTGGAATTTGTTTATGAAGATATAGGCATCTTCGGATTCCAGTCCGTGAAATTTTGGCAACATGTTGATGAAGTGGGGTTTGATCTCAAAGTTGTCCCCATTTTCCGGTGGGAGTGAAAGACAAGTAGGTAAGGCGGTGCGGATCGGGTAGAAAAGATCCTGGAGCGCGATTCGTTGGGGCGCTTCAACAGGCGGGTGTTGCGGGTTATTCGCACCTAACGGAGGTGGAATCAGTCCTGTGGGTAACGTGTTGTTAGGATTATATCCCAACATCCCTTCGGAGAAAGAATGTGAAGGTGAAGGTAAGGAAGTGGAAGGAATTTCGACTTCGGAGTCGAAAGCTTCGTCGGTCGGTACCAACGAGACACGGACTAATCGGATGCTAGTGTCCCTAGTTCAACCAGACATACACTAAAGAGGTAGTGTAGTCAAAAAGTGAAAAACAGAATGTGGAGGTAAGAAAATGTTAATGAGAAGAAAATGGGTGTAAGTGGGGTGCACGGATTTTTTAGCGACAAGTTGCAAGTTTTTGTAAAAAAAAATTCCTTTTTTTTATATATGTGGGGCTTTTAGCAAAAAAGATTTTTGATAGAAGGCTTAGACACACGTTCAATCAACCACAAATGCACAATCAGGCCTAGATCTAGGGTCACCTAGGTCAGCTAGACAGCTCCTAACTGTTCCAAAGGGCAAGAAGTAGGACCTCAAACCGTCTCTTCACCGCCAATTGTGGCCAGGTAAGTGGGAGGTTCTCCACTACGTAAGTAGTGGGCCTAATTAAGTAACCACTTGACTTAGACATACTTGCCTAGACACCACAAAGTCAGGTTAGGATCAACGGTCGATGCCTACAACTATTCCTCTGTCCTATTGAGCGCGAAGTCCTTAGGGCTGAGTCTAATCTTTTTTAATTAAATGATGGTCAATGCAATATGCCTTATGTGATTTCTGGGGTCCTGGGAAGGGTGATGAAATCCCCACCCAATCTGGATTGGTTTCAAGCCCTTTAAAGTCCGATTAAATATGCAAAACAGTATACAATCACTTGCAAACAATTTTTTTATTTTTAGCGCGGCGCAAAAAATCCTCCACAAGATCAATTATTGGAAGGGGAGAGATTTTTTTAGCGCAAAGAATCCTGCAGGAAATTTTACAGAGGAGATATCAGGGGGTTTAGAGAAGGAGAAAGGAAGCAAACAGAGATTTTTCCACGTGCTGACTCGACCCCACAACCGCGTTTCCGCCGCCAAAGGGTGCCTCCCGCCGCGGTTCCGCGGTATGATCTGCGGCTCGGTTCCCAAAATTTTTTGCCCCTCTGATTTGACTTTTCTCTGTTGTTCAGATCTAGGGTTTTCTGTTTTGATCTCTGGATTTTTCCTGATCCGAACTCGTTCGTTGATCCTGCAAAATTCAGACGAAACACCCTTCAAACAATAAAAAGATGATATAATTTTTATATTTTTCAAATTTTCAGTTTTTATGAATTTTTTTAATTTTATATTAACCCGAAATTGCAAAAAGAAAATACTACGCCATCCCCGGCAACGGCGCCATTTGATTTTACGATGTTTTGTGATCAAAAATATTTTTACCGCAATCAAGAACGGCGTCGCTTGGTAGCTAGCCGGTGAATACGGGTCAGTCCACAGGGATGCTGTGTATTTTCTAATTGTTCTAACGAGTTAATTCCAAATGGTGTTTGGATCTTTATCACTAAAACTAAGTCGATTTAGACTAGGATTAGAAATTTTGCTAGGGTTAGGTTTTGGTTAAGTTTGAAAAATTAAGATTTCCCACCGCTTTCAATGCCCTAAATTAGATCTCTTTAGGTATTATGGTAATTATTAATAAAGGGACTTGGGACGATCGGGAAGAAACGATGTTTCTTCCTCTAGGTCCTTGTCCGTCCTTTCTTAATCCTTACCCTAACCTCCATGGAAAACATGCACATCCGGTCTTTTATACTACGGTATCACCGTTATCTCGTGGGTAGGGTGCCATAGGAAGCGGTATGTGTATGTATGCATGGAGTCCTAATTATTAATATGTGATGGGCAAGAAAGGGGTGGGAGATTTGCATCTCTTAAACCATCCCTATTCCTAACCCTAACAAGCGAGGAACTACTCGCTCATTAGGGGATCTATGAAAAACATGATTTTTATTTGAGTTTTCGATTTAAGAGATTAACTATCTAACTACTGCAGATTAATAAAAAGTTCTAATCTAAATTAAACTAGGACAGAGAATAAATTAAACTGGGGCAGAAATAAAAACTAAGAACTAGGGCAAAATAAAAGAAACTACTTACAAAATTGATGCTCTCAAAACATAATAGGAATTCTGAATTTTATTCAATGAAAAAAGGCATAACCTAAAACAAGTTTTAGGGCTTCTATTTATAGAGCATAGAAACCCTAGGCTTACAATCGACACACATCTTCTTTTACAAATATACCCCTAAGAAGACTATTCAACGCGCCGCCAGCCTCCAAAATTTTTCCGCACCGACACGGGTTATACACGGCCGCGGATCCGCGGCCAAAACCCATGTTTGGCCGCGGTTCCGTGGCCATGTAAGGGACTTCTTGGCTCAATTTGTCTTGTCTTCTGCCTATTGCTATTTTCTCCTGTTTTCCTTAGTTGGTTCTCCAGAATGTCTTCTAGTTCTCTTCCAGATCTCCACAGTAAGTAATGTAGTGGACTTTTACCGTTCGTTTCGTGTCGAAGTCTTGAACCTTGCGCTGCCTTTGTACTTTTGTGAACTTGTTCATTGATTTTCATTGTCCCTCAAAAATGTAGGCACGATCAAGATTCCACCATTTATCGGTAGTAGTCTCACTTTGTATCATCTTTTCGTCAATTTCACTGTTTTTGTTCCGAGAACCTGTAACCTGCAACTATGTAGTAGACATGGATCAAAAGCACCTGTTTATTTGTATAATGAATAAGAATAGGGTCTAAAAGAATGCAAAATTATGGTATGAACAATGTCACAAACCGGAGAACAAAGCTATCACTACTGTTCCGGTCTTCGGAAGTGATACCGAGGAGGAAGAAGAGATAGTCTATTCAGGGCCGCCCCACTACAACAAACCGGGAACGTACACCCCTATGTTGATCTTTGGCAGCGACTCGGAAGATGAGGTCAATGCCGTATTCTCTGCTCGGCCATCAATACAAGCCCTCGCTGATGAAGATCAAAGTTTGCAAGTTTCCATGGTTTCACCCAAGCATCATAAAGAGCTGGACGCGCTTGATACCTAAAATGTGGAAGAACTGCAGACATTCTACGCCCCGCCCACGCGAAAGGGTGAAAAGGCGATCCTATTCTACCGATCCGGGAAAACCAAAGTGGAGAAAGAAATCTGGCATGGCGCGGATTCTACACTTGACAGGCTCCGGCCCATCCGCTTGCCCAGATATTACACGGACGGATTAAAGAGACTCTTGAGACGCCAAGGTATATCTCTTAAGCAAACGGCGCGACAAGCACGGTTCTATAACAGGATCTGGAACGTTCCCGGAACTCAACGAAAGTTGCCCAACGGAAGAATGGAAATGACCGGGCTTGGGTATGTTCAATCCAAGAAACGGGAGCTACTCCGCGACTGCTACGTCATACATGACTTTGATGAAGAAGGAGATGCTCTGTGGGAAGATGCTAACCCTGAACCAAAAAGAGCTCACGCCGTGAAAATGCCCAGTCCGTCGTTTGAAGAACAAATGGACAAGCTTATAAGGGAAGAGGGTCAAAAGGTTCGAGACGATCATAACCGCGAAATAGCCATCTACGAGAGAGCCAGGACGCAACGCCTCCTTCAGAAGGCTACAGAAAATGATGATGCTCTTCGTCGCCACCCCGTCATAAAGACTCGACGTAGAGGCAAAAATAAATCAAAGAGTGGGAAAGGCGTTCGACAGCGACAAAGCGGGACCAAGAAGCCACGCGATCGAGAATCGAGCAATCCGGATTCGTCCCTTATAAAGAAGATAGGTCGAGCGTACTCCTTTGCCCAAGACAAGACAAGGAAGATACTTGATCTTGTCATAAAACATCAAATGATTATCCTCCCGGAGTCCAAGCACCCCGAACAAGCAGGCGAAGTCTCTCACCCAGACTATTGCTCCTATCACCGGGCAATAGGACAACCTCTTGAAGACTGCTTCACTTTTAAGAACTAGGTCGAAGACCAATACCAACTAGGCAAGTTCGCTCTATCCAGCAGTTGGAGAGTAACTCCACCGCAGAAGCATGAAACAAAAGCTGCGCATGCAGCGATAGTAGAACCAGATCAACATCGGTCTTGGAAGCAAGCTCGTACCTGTCACGTGATAACGCTATCAGAAGAAGAACCCGAGAATATGGATGACCTCCCTTGGTGCTTCGAAAACGATAACGACGAGGTGATCTCAGAGTTTCCACCAGCGCCAAAAGAGCTGGAAGATGGGATACATACTACTGCAGATAACCTCAAGAAAATCGACTTGGGAACGACAAACGACCCACGGCCGATGTTCGTCAGTGAGTTGTTGTCTGAAGAAAAAGTGGCTACGCTCAAAGACGTGCTCATGTAGTATAAAGATTGCTTTGCATGGAACTATTCCGAAATGCCGGGACTAGATCCAGAGATTGTTGTGCACAAATTGGCGATATCTCCGGACATCAAGCCAGTCAAACAAACACCGAGAAGAATGCGGCTCGAGCTTGAGATGAGCATCAACACTGAGGTTAAGAAGCTAATTGACTCCGGCTTCATCCAAGAAGTTCAATACCCTGACTGGATTGCCAATATTGTCCCAGTGATGAAGAAAAATGGAACTGTGCGCATATGCGTAGACTTCCAGGATCTCAACAAAGCTTGCCCGAAAGACGACTTCCCAGTACCGGTCACCGAGCTGATGATGGATAATACGTCCACTCATAAAATTTTCTCCTTCATGGACGGCTCATCGGGGTACAATCAAATAAAGATGCATTCCGAGGACCAGAAACATACCACTTTCCGAACCCCTTTGGGCATATTCTGCTACAAAGTGATGCCTTTCGGTCTGAAGAACGCCGGTGCCACCTATTAGAGGGCTATGACGAAGATTTTCGATGACCTCATACATGAAATCGTCGAATGCTATATCGACGACATCGTATTTAAAAGCAAATCATACGAGGAAAATTTAGAGCATCTGAAGATCGTGTTTCAGCGCCTTCAGAAATACAACTTGAAGATGAACCCTCTCAAATGCGCGTTCGGAGTTTCCTCGGGCAAGTTTCTAGGATTCGTCGTCCGACATCGAGGCATCGAGATAGACCCGTCAAAGATCAAGGCGATTATGGAAATGCCTCCGCCAAGGACTCTCAAGCAATTGCGGTCTCTCCAAGGGAAGCTCGCGTATATCCGGCGATTTATAGCCAACCTCTCAGGCAAATGCCGTCCTTACAGTCACCTGATGAAGAAAGGAACCCCGTTCGTCTGGGATCACAAATGCCAAAGCGCGCTGGATGAAATCAAGCAATATCTGCAGAATCCGCCAGTACTAGCCGCTCCCGTTAAAGGAAAACCTCTTGTCCTATACACAACAGCCCTCGAAGGTTCTTTAGGCGCGCTATGGGCATAAGAGAACGAACAAGGGAAGGAGAGGGCCCTCTACTATTTGAGTCGAGTTCTCCTGGGGACAGAAAGAAATTATTCTCCCATTGAAAAGCACTGCCTGGTGTTGATCTTAGCAATAACGAAGCTCAGACACTATGCGTTGGCACATGAGGTCCATCTCATATCAAAGGTGGATCCTCTCAAATACTTGATGTCGAAGGCCATATTAACAGGGCGACTCGCTAAATGGGCCCTGCTCTTGATGGAGTTCTCGATAACTTATCGTCCTCTTAAGGCAGTGAAAGGCCAGGCCATCTATGACTTCCTCGCTGAGCATCCGATACCTGCCGATTCCCCTTTGAATTGCGAACTGCCAGACGAGCATGCGTTCGACATGATCGACGGGGGTGATATCTGATGGGAACTTTATTTTGATGGAGCGTCTTCCATGAAGAAGCGCAAACAAAGCACCCCTATAATCAAATCCGGGGTAGGCCTCATCTTCGTGACTCCACAAGGAGGGATAATGCGCTTTGCCTTCTCCTTAACAGAGCCGAGGACGAACAACGAAGCCGAATATGAAGCTTTGATAGCAGGTCTCGAGATCGCCATCGATATGGAGATTGAAAACCTCCTCATATACGGAGACTCCCAACTGATCGTCAGTCAACTGAATGGCGACTACCAAACGTGCAAGCCAGAGTTGGTGAAGTACGGCGAGAGAGTACAACGACTCCTGACTCAAATTCCTTACTATACCTTGGAAAGCATACCGCGTGTAGAAAATAGCAAGGCAGATGCATTAGCCAAGCTCGCTAAAGAACTGGCTGACGAAAACCTCGATGATGTTAGGATCGTTGTGCAAAGTCATCGAGTTCTTGCACCGGCAGAAATATCTCCAGATTCTTCCGAAGAAAAGGGAGCGATTGAGCAAACGGCTCTGCAAATAAAAGACCAGGAAAAGGTTGCCGATTGGAGAGATATCTTTATAGACTACTTCAAATCCCGTCGAACACTTAAAGATGCATCCTCAAGACATCAGCTTATGAAACAAGCTCTGTCTTTCGCTTTCGTCAATGATACTCTGTATAAGAGATCATTTGATTCTCTGTGGTTAAGATGCCTGGGACCTGAAGAGGCAAAGAGAGTCGTCCAAGAAACTCACGACGGACTCTGCGGTTCTCACCAAGACGGCCCTAAGATGAAGCTGAAGATCAAACGGATGGATTATTATTGGCCTACAATGATCCGAGACTGCCTCAAATACGCGAAGCAGTGCATTCGTGCCAGATTCACGTGGACTTTATCCACCAGCATCCAAATCCACTACATCCAATGGTGGCTAGCTGGCTGTTCGAAATGTGGGAAACTAACATAATCGGCCCCATCGAACCAGCATCGTCCAGAGGACATCGATTCATTTTGGCGACAACTGATTACTTCTCCAAATAGGCAAAAGCAGTACCACTGAGGGAAGTGAAGACAGAGAACATCCTCCATTTCTTCAAGACACACGTCATCTATCGATTCGGCACTCCGCAACGGATTATCTCCGATAACGGGCCAGCCTAAAGAAGCCACAAGATCAGCCGCTTCGCACAACAGCATAACATAGACTGGAGATACTCTTCAGTCTATAATCCCCGAGCTAACGGTCTAGCTGAGGCTTTTAACAAGACCTTGACGAAGATCGTAAAAAAGACGGTGTCGCGAAATAAGAAGGACTGGCATGAACGACTGCATGACGCTCTCTGAGCATATCGAACTACGTTCAAAACGGCCACGAACACAACGACGTACGCATTGGTATTCGGTACAGAGATGGTACTCCCCCTCGAGATAGAGTTACCCTCTCTACGAGTGGCAGTTCATTATGAGCTAACGGACGAAGAGAATGCTCACCTTCGGCTTGAGGAGCTCGATGCCCTTGATGAAACCCGGCTCATGGCGCAACAAAATCTCGAAGCTTATAAAGCAAAGATGACGCGCTCATATGAAAGATTAACTAGGCCGAGAACATTCCGCCAAGGCGAACTCGTGCTAGTGGTCAAAAGACCTATGATCCCCAATCGTGCCAAACGGGGGAAATTCGAGCCGAACTATGAAGGCCCATATATCATAGACAGGGTCTACCAGGGTAGGGCCTATCTACTCATGGACATGCACGGCGAAAGGCCCTTCAGGCCAATAAATGGTCGCTTCCTGAAAAAGTACTATGCCTGACAAGTCACGGCCTAGATCAATGATAGATGACGACGACTATGTCCGCTCGCTATCTTCCTAAGCCCAAACTCTCTAAGTAGTAGCCGGTTAACGGACCGAAACGTTCTTAAACTAACAACGGACCGAAACGTTCTTAAACTAACAACGGACCAAAACGTTCTTAAAACTAACAACGGACCGAAACGTCCTTAAACTAATGATGGACCACCATGTCCTAAAACTAGCTGTTGACTAAGACGTCGATAAACTACGGTGGATTGCAGCATCCCAAAGCTAATACAAAAAAAAGAATAAAAAAAAGAGAAGAAATAAAAACGGTATGTCCATAAGCAGAATGGGCACGGATGAAAACCCGAAAGGGCTCCGTGAGTAAAAACAGCAGGGCTACCGGCGAGTTCTGTGAAAACCCGAAAGGGCGCAATCTCGTTAAAAGACACATGCAAGGTCCTTTCGACCCTGTAAGGAGAAATCACCTGCGTGAGATCCTTACGACTCACAAGGGAGCAACACACTTAGGGATCCCCACGATTCCTAAGGAGAAATTACACTTGCGAGATCCTCACGACTCGTAAAGAGAACTCTCTTATGAGACCCTCACGACTCATAAAATTCAAAAGTCTTAAGGTACACGGATCTGAACCTATTCTTAAGCAGCCATCACAACCTCCAATGCTGCCCTACAAGTGGTTCAATATTGACCCTTGTATACAATCCACGGGCGTGAATAAACATTTCCCTAACAAAGTCCCACCCACGACTAGGGATATGTTTACACAGTGAACAACCCTTGTAAGTCCTCTCGACTTATAAGAAGAAAGCACTCTTGTAAGATCCTTACGACTTATAAGAGAACACACACTTAGGAATCCTCACGATTCCTAAGGAGAAAACGCACTTACGAGAGCCTCACGACTCGTAAGGAGAAATACCTTCATGAGACCCTTACGACTCATGAAGTCAAAAGCCTTAGTCGACAGAATCTTAACCCTTTTTACTAAGCTACCTTTGTTCGGACGGACAAAGGCAAACTATGATTCGCTCCTGGCAATATCCCAGTTGTAGCGGTGCTAATGCCTAAATCGGTATCAAATCCCAAACTCGCAGCGAAAAGTCAGCGAACCACAAATGCATATGAAATAGTCGAAATGATGGGGCAACTTGCAACAAAATCAGCAAGTAAAAATATATGCATCCAAAATAGCCGAAATGATTGGGCACCGCGAAAAATAGCTGAAATGATTGGGCAATCGCAACTTTCGCGATATAAAAGCTGAAATGATAGAGCATCACGGAAAGAAAAATATATAAAATGAAAAAAATTTTGCCCTACAGGTGAAATCACATCGATCCCTGTATACAATCCAGGGGCACAAACAAAGAGGGAACCATACCTTCCCACCAGGCTTCATGGAAATGAAGCCAAATCTCGACGGTTCACGGACAGCCTTGAGATCGTCAACAGCGTTCCTCCTCATTCCAACAGGATTCAGACGCTAAAATCAACTATGGAGCCATGGCAAAGTCCCTACTCTGAATCTCGACGGTTCACAGACAATCTAGAGACCACTTCCATATTCGTCTCATTAAAACAAACACAACGTCATCAAATGACCCCGTCGCGGAAATACGTCATCCACATGACCCCGTCTCGGAAACACGTCATCCACGTGACCCCATCTCGGAAACAAGTCATCCACATGACCCCATTCGGAAATACGTCATCAACATGACCCCATTCTGAAATACGTCATCCACATGACCCTGTTCGGAAATACGTCATCCACATGACCCCGTCTCGGAAATACGTCATCAACATGACCCCGTTCAGAAACACGTCATCAACATGATCCCGTCGTGGAAATACGTCTTCCACATGACCCCGTCTCGGAAATGCGTCATCCACATGACCCCGCTCGGAAACACGTCATCTACATGACCCCGTTCGGAAATACGTCATCCACATGACCCCATTCGGAAATACGTCATCAACATGACCCCGTTCGGAAATACGTCATCCACATGACCCCGTCTCGGAAACACGTCATCAACATGACCCCGTTCGGAAACACGTCATCAACATGACCCCGTTCGGAAATACGTCATCAACATGACCCCGTTCGGAAATACGTCATCCACATGACCCCGCTCGGAAACACGTCATCCACATGACCCCGTTCGGAAACACGTCATCAACATGACCCCATCACGGAAATACGTCATCCATATGACCCCGCTCAGAAACACGTCATCCACATGACCCCGCTCGGAAATACGTCATCCACATGACCCCGCTCGGAAACACGTCATCCACATGACCCCGTTCAGAAACACGTCATCCACATGACCCCGTTCGGAAATACGTCATCAACATGTCAATCCCACTAAACACTTGCGGGTCCTCTCGATTCGTAAAGAAGAAAACTCTCTTATAAGATCCTTACGACTTATAAGGGAAAACATACTTAGGAATTCTCACGATTCCTAAAGAGAAATTACACTTACGAGATCTTCACGACTCGTAGGGAGAAAAGTCTTCATGAGACCCTTACGGCTCATGAAGTTGAAAAGTCTTAAGTAGCGGATCTGAAGCCGTCACTACCTCTCGGAGAGTTCAAGATGAAACGTTCTTTATTATCTACAGGCCACACTTGCCAGAGTAACATACCAACAACATAGAAAAGAGAAGAAAGCGAAAAAGAGAACATCTGATTCACATCTGATTAAGCGTTCGAAGCATACCAGTCCATGCATGTGCAAAAGATTTAGCGCATAAAATAAAACGTGCTGAAGTGAGAAATTTATCATTCATACTTCAAAAGCTCTTACAATCATGAAAACAATAAACGAAAACATCATCAAGATGATTACAATGGCAAAACCTCGGATCCAGGGCATGGATTGAGGAACTCGAAAGTGAGGCCGTCTAGGATCTTTCTGGCCTTTCTGACCATTCTCGTGTGCATCCTCTCGCGCTCACGAGTGTCGAGATCCTCGGCAATGTCCCCCTCCCTTCGATAAGAAGCAATTATCGTCGTCTGTTAGAAAACCTGATGCAGTATATCGATGAGGTTATCTCGCCGCTTCTTCGAGATCAGCCCCGACAGGTACACTGAATGCACCTTGTCTTCGGCATCATCCAGCGCATTAAGCGGCATGGCCTCGTGAAACCCAGGAAGTGCTCTCCAAATTGCTCTCACTACAATTTTCAAGAGAGCGGAACAGCGAGGAAGCAGCCAACCGACGCGTGCATGCAGACGATCCATAACCTCCGCACATTGGGCATCTGTAAACTCTTGGTTTTGGCAATGACCCTGTGCGCGAATATCCTCGTAAAAGATGAACTCGTGCAGACTATACAAATGAACAGCCATAATGCCTGAAAAGAAACATCATTAGAAGATCAGTAATGAAGGAAAACAGATACGGAATTTAAACGACTCTTGATATCCCTAAGGAGAAAACAAATTCTAATTATGACACCTAATAAATTCGAATTTGTGAGAAATCCTTAAAAAGGAATCTCATTTAATAAGCGACCTTTCGGGTCAAGGAATTAAACTCCTCGAGAGCAATGCTCTACGAACAGGAATGACACTTGTCAAAGTCAATTATGAAAAGAATTTAAACAGATTCCCCGAGAATATCAAGAGCCTGGCTCTGTAATGATGATGGAAAAACCTATCAGAAAAGAAAATTAAAATCAATTAATTTTTATGAATAAAAATTCTGGGATCTTCAAGATCCAGGAAAAAACTCTTAGGAGTTCTTCATCAAAAATTAAGAAATCTAAAGAGTAAGGCTCTGTTTATGGGCTATGAAACCCCAAAAGATCTCTTTAGATCTATGGGTTCATGAGAGCAAAGCTCTGCTAATGAAACCCTAAATGGGTTTTCTGTAGATCAAAGATCTATAAAGAGCAAGGCTCTGTTAATGGATAAAACCCTAATTTATTAAAATTTATTAAATTTTTTTAAACTTTACCTAAATTTGGAAAGAGTTTTTACTCTTAAGAAGTTCTTAAACAGAAGAGCTGTGCTCTGAACAAAAGTTTTCAAAGAAGGAAGATGATAATCATCTAAGAGACCAAAGGTCCTATTTATAGGCATTGAACCGCCTCTTCAACTTCTAAGTTGATCCAAGGGCTCAGATACTGCCACCGCTGCACTCACGTGTGCGCCACGTGAGCGCAACGGTGGGAGGGAATTTGTTTCCCCCAATCAAAGCAAGGCTCTGTTTTAAAATTCAAAATTTAAAAATTGAAGCAACGTTTCAGATTCAGCGCTAGACGCGCTGCGCGCCACGTGTCAAACACAGATGGGCTAGCGCCAGGTGCGCTGCGCCCTAGGCAGCGCACCCCAATCAGAGCAAAGCTCTATTTTAAAATTCAAAATTCAAAAAAAATGAAGCAACGCTTCAGATCCAGCGCTCTGCGCTGCGCGCCACGTGTCAAACACAGGTGCGCTAACGCAGGCTGCGATGCGCTCTGCGCTGTGCGTCATGTGTCAAACGTAGGTGCGCTAGTGCAAAGTGCGCTGCGCTCTGCGCAGTGCGCCACGTATCAAACGTAGGTGCGCTAGCGCAAAGTGTACTGCGCTCTGAGCAGCGCACCACGTGCAAAGCACCGGTGCGCCAGCGCTGGAATTATAAAATTCCCCACAGTTAGATCAAAAGATCTAATAATAATGATAAATCATTAATTAATCAGAATTAAAATTCTGTTATGGAAAGATATTTCCAATCTTGTTAAAAACAAGAAGATTGTTTTCTGTAAAACAGAAGCCCTAGGATCAAAGATCCAACGGTGGGGAAATATCCCCAAATCAATCAGAGAAAGATCTCTTTAACTGATTTAACAAATCAATTCGTTCTATATAAAGGCCCCAAGACTTCAAGTCTGATATAGAGAGACCCCCCTACAAACTTTGAGAAAACTCAAAGAATGAAAAGCAAGCTTTTAGCAAAAGAAGATCATTTCTTCAAGGTAAAGAACATGAGCAATGAACTCAGAGATGAAATCATCTCATGAAAAGAAGAACTATCTTCTAAAAAAAGATCATAGATCTAAAAAAGATCAAGGTCTTTCATAAAAGAGGTCAAAAGATCTCATTAAACAATAAAGAAGTATTTACTTCATTCACAGATCATTGATTTACAAAGGCAAAGAACTGTTGTTCTTGAATTTTGAGGCAAAGCCTCCTTTTAAAAAGAACATAAACTTGTTCTCTGACCATAAATTTGATCAAATGCGCTTTGTGCTACTAAAATGTGCCTTGCACTCATGAACTGCGCTTCTGCGCTCCTTGGACTGGCGCTCAGCGCCAAAATGCGCCACGTGTCAACCACGTATACAGCTTGCGCTTTGCGCTTCTGAAACAGCGCACTGCGCTCATGGGCTGGCGCTCAGCGCCAAGCGCGCCACGTGTCACTCACGTGTGCGCCTCTAAATAGATAGCGCAATGCACTCATAAATCAGCGCTCATACACTGGCGCAATGCGCCCATCATCTGGCGCTTAACGCCAAGTGCGCCACGTGTCATTCATGTGTGCGCTACTCAACAGAAACGCACTGCGCTCTTTAATTGGCGCAAAGCGCCTGACGCGCCACGTGGCGCGCTGTCAGAACATAAATTGTTCTGATGAATGCTGTGCATTCAATACAAGACAAAAATTGTCAGGATCTAATTCTCAGCATTATTAAAAGGGCCAAGCCCAAGTAAAGGCTCAACAGCCCAGAACAATAAAATGTTAAACATGTTAATCTTATAGGACTTAGCCCAATTCTGGCCATAAGTCCTCAATTTATATTTAATTGAGCCCATCTGCTCATGAATATTTAATGGATCTTAGTCCCAAAGTGGACTACAGATATTTCAATCAACTCACACCGGTTTGAGGGTACATCTCTTTACTCCTCTGATATTTGTCGTTATAATCCTTCAACGTCTTCAGAGAGGTGACGGGTCCCGACAACCACACATTTCTCGGATTGTGGGGTCCTTTTAAACCCACGGACTACGATGTCCTTAACCTCGGACTGTGGGGTCCCTTTTAAACCCACGGACTATGATGTCCTTAACCTCGGACTGTAGGGTCCCTTTTAAACCCACGGACTACGATGTCCTTAACCTCGGACTGTGGGGTCCCTTTAAACCCACGGACTATGATGTCCTTAACCTTAGACCACCATGTCCTTAAACTGGTAATGGACCACCATGTCCTTAAACTGGTAATGGACCATCATGTCCTTAACTGGTCATCGACCGCAATATCCCTAAACTAAAAAATTGAGTCCAAATGCTCTCTTGTTGGATCTAAACGATCCCGTTAAGTTGATCTTAGTCTAAAATTAGACTAACGTATCCTTAACAAACGTTTAAGTTGATCTTAGTCTCAAATAAGACTAACGTATCCTTAAACCCAACCCCCAAACCCAAATCTAAGAAAATACGGATTTTGACTAATTCACGCCCTACGGGCAACAACATAAATTAGTCTCCGTATACAATCCACGGGCAACCAAAAATAAAACAAACACACACGACACGAAGTGGCCATCTGGAGAAGGAGAAAGTTGTTACCGCGATGCGCTAGCGTAATTAACTGCATGGGCTTGCGCCTGCAGGGAAGAGCGTCCCCACAATCAAAAAACCCCTCAAATGAGGGGGAATCTGACGAAGTCTGCTACATCGGCCGCATCCGTCTAAACCTTCGATACACGGTGCCATAAATCAACTTGACATTTTCGGAGAGGTGGACGGATAGCACCAAATAGCTTCTGCCCTCGGAATTCAGGCCCCGACGTCCTAACGTCCCGGGCGCGTCTTTCAGCGGGAAACATAGGGCGCCTCACGTGTCCACACGTGATGGCCACAAGACTTAAGTGTTTAACACTTGTATATATAGACGGGGATTTAGACCCAATGGCACAACACCAACTTTCAGGTGCCTCGCATGCCACACGTGAGCGTCCTAAATTTCAGTGTTTAACAATGCTTTAGAGACTCACGTGAGAGCACCAAGCATATATTAGTGTTTAACATTGTAAGAAGCCAACTTCAGCCTCAAATTGGCTAAGTCTTCCTGAGATTAAAATATTTTGGATATCTAAATAGACAGAATCTCTATGCTCATGATTTCCCAAACTAATGCTTCTTCAATGGATGATGACCAGAACGATGTCCATCCCATATCTCCTAAGGCAATCTTAGTCTCCCAAAAATGACTAATGATTCTTATATGGTCCACCATGATCTCTCCCCTCAATCTGGAATCTGGTTCAAGGGTACATCTCTCCACACCTCTGATACATATCGTTGTAATTCCTCAACGTCTTCAGAGAGGTGGAGGGTCCCGATAACCAACAACTCTTTAGTGCACTCCCAAACCGTTGAGCTCATCCCAATAGACCGCAATATCCTTTAACTAGCTATGGACCGAAATGTCCTTAAACTAACAACAGACCGTAACGTCCTTAAACTCCAACGGACCGCAACATCCTTAAACTAGCTATGGACCGAAACGACCTTAAACTAACAACGGACCGTGACGTCCTTAAACTAACAACGGACCGCGACGTCCTTAAACTAGCTATGGACTGAAAATGTCCTTAAACTAAAACAATAGATCCCAAATGCTCTTATGATCCTAAATCCTGTTGAGTAGATTTTAGTCAAAAATTGGACTAACGTATCCTCAACAACCATTTAAGTTGATCTTAATCTCGAACGAGATTAACGATCCTTAAACCAACCCAAAGCCAAATCTAAGAATATGCGGATTTGGACTAATTCACGTCCTACGGGCGACAACATAGATTAGTCTCCGTATACAATCCACGGGCAACCAAAACAAACACAAACACATACGACATGAAGTGACCTTCTGGAGCATAAGAAAGTGGTTATCGCTACGCTGTAACGTAATTAACTGAAGGGCCTTGCGCCTGCACGGAAGAGCATCCCCATAATAAAAAAACTCCTCGCAAACGAGGAGGAATCTAACGAAGTCTTCTACAACGGCCTCATCCGTCCAAACTTCCGATATACGATACCATAAATCAACTTGGCGTCTTCGGAGAGGTGGACGGATAAACCCAAATAGTATCTGCCCCTAAATTCATGCAAGACGTTTGTCTTCCCCGTTTTTGGCGGTAAACACGATCTCTCGTATGAGGAGAAACCTACAACCATCATTGACCATAGAGAGAAAGTGTTGAAGAACAAGGTCATTCATTTAGTTCTTGTGTCTTGGGGCGGACAATCACGAGGGGAATCCACTTGGGAGTGTGAGGACGAGATCCGTCTAAAGTACCCTCGTTTATTTCTTTGTTTCCTGTATTTTCGTTCTTTTAAATTTCGAAGAAGAAATTTCTTGTAAGGTGGGTAGGATGTAACACCATGTACCTTGAATACCAATAAAATAAGTATTTAAACATATTCCTTTGAATTCGTGTCCATTTGAGGTGTTAAGTGCAATGTCAGACCTAATATTGGCCAAATATCAGCCTTGTGCCGGCTCAAAACTTTTAGAGACAGCTCAAGAGTTTTCTCCAGTGTTTATTTTCTTCTCTAGTTGCGTGAGACGGCTTATGACCATCTTGAGCCGGCTCATCAGTCCAGAGAGTTGTTTTTCCTTCTTTATGTGTATGAGACGACTCATGATGATGTTGAGATGGCTCAAAACTTCTTGAGATGGCTCAAGTTTACCTTGAGACGGTTCAGCGTGTACCTGGAGCAATTATTTTCTTTTCTGTCTCTTTGATACAGCTCAACAATACTTTGAGCCAGCTCAACGCAGATCTAATTGAATTCCTGATATTTCACATGAATCTTTCCATCACATAACCGAACCAGCTTCTATTTAAACTTAAGATTAAACTCGAGACAGCCCTCGACCGCCTTTTTCATCCAGAAACCCTAAATTTCATCTTCAAGACTCTAGAGCTCCAATCCACAAAACCCT
Organism: Agapanthus africanus; assembly: GCA_030015575.1. Taxonomy (NCBI): domain Eukaryota; kingdom Viridiplantae; phylum Streptophyta; class Magnoliopsida; order Asparagales; family Amaryllidaceae; genus Agapanthus; species Agapanthus africanus. The sequence goes on along the minus strand of CM057338.1, from coordinate 938,938,512 downwards.
AGCCACCCTTCTCCACCAAGATTTCCAAGTAACCCGACATCGTCACCATCGACTTCCTCTTCTTCGTGAGATCGCTACATCCATCGATCCACGCCACCAGGTCGAGATCATCCATCGTTGTTTCAAGATCCTACGATTCCCGTCAAAGGCAAGTACTCTTGTTCCCTGATTTAGAGAGATTTTTACGATCAAAAATATATGTTACCGCAATCAAGAACGGCGTCGCTTGGTAGCTAGCCGGTGAATACGGGTCGGTCCACAGGGATGGTGTTAATTTCCTAAATGTTCTTACAAGCTAATTCCAAAGGGTGTTGGATCTTTTATCACAAAAACTAATTTGAGTTATACTAGGATTAGGAAACTTGCTAGGATTAGGTTTAGGTAAAGTTTGGTAAAATAAAGATTTCCACCTCTTTCAATGCCCTAAATTAGATCTTTTTAGAAGTTATGGTAATTATTAATAAAGGAGATTAGGATGATCGGGAAGAAACTATGTTTCTTCCTCTAGATCCTTGTCCGTCCTTTCTTAATCCTTATCCTAACCTCCATGGAAAACATTCATATCCGGTCTTTTATACTACGGTATCACCGTTACCTCGTGGGTATGGTACCGTAGGGAGCGGAATATGAAAGTATGCATGGAGTCCTAATTATTCATAAGTGATTGGACAAAGAAAGGGGTGAGAGATCTTCATCTCTCAAACCCTTCCCTATTCCTAACCCTAACAAGCGAGGAAACAACTCGCTCATTAAGGGATCTACGAAAGACATTATTTTTATTTTGTTTTTAGGGTTACGAGATTAATGATCTACTGCAGATTAATAAAAATTCTAAACTAGATTAAACTAAGGCGAATAAGAATTTATCCTAGGGCAGAAATTAAAACTAAGAACTAAGGCAAAAAATAAAACCTACTTACAAGTTGATGCTCTCTAAACTTCAAAAGAATTCTGAATTTTTATTGATGAAAAGAGGCATGACCTAATACAAGAATTTGGGCTTCTATTTATAGGACATAGAAAACCCTAGGTTTACAATTGCCGCATGCCTGATATTACAAAAATACCCCTAGGAAGACTAGCAAACGCCGCCACAGCTTTTGGTAAAAAATTCTGCCACTCCGTGCTATACACGGTCGCGGAACCGCGGCTGCAGCTATGGTTTGGCCACGGTTCCGCGGCCAAAAGAAGGACTTGTTGCTTCATTTTCTCTGTGCTGGCTCTGGTTGACTGCTTCTTCCTACTTCTTTAGTTCTTTTCTCAGATTGGCTTCTAGGTTTCTTCCAGATCTCCTCAGTGAATAATTGTAGTGGACTTTTACCATTTGCTTCGTGTCGAAGTCTTGAACCTTGCGCTGCCCTGTATTTTGTGAACTGATCTTCGTGTAGGCTTGATCAAGATCCTTCTATTTGTTGGTCGTAGTCCCACTTTTGCATCATCTTTTATCTTTTTCACTGTTTTAGCTCCGAGAACCTGTAACCTGTAACTATGTAGCAGACATGGGTCAAAAGCACCTGTTTATTTGTAAAAATGCATAAGAATGGGCAATATAATAATGCAATATTATGTTATGAACAAATACCCCCAAACATATCTTTTGCTCGTCCTCGAGCAAACCTAGTTTTATTCTCGACAAAAACCTAACCTCACTTTCGCAGGGAAACGCGATTACACTGAGCTCGTGCAACAAGCCGTTAAACCTCTAGGTGTCCCTAGTAGGAGGAGTGTTGTCTCCTGAGGGTTTTCAGCGGATACTACCCACAAAATCCTATCAATTTAGCTTATCGACTTTTATTCTTCAACTAGGTTTTCTAACAAGGAATTCTATTTGTCACGCCCCGCTTCCCAAAATACGGAATACGAGGGGTTGACAAGGGCAGCCATGCTCCTACGGTCAAGAAAACATCCTGCCGTAGTCACACTTCGGCTTCTAGCTTTACATGGTAATCAGTAAATAATGTACAGGTAATGAGAAATGCAGTAACTGGAACAAAACAGTATAAAGAACTGACCTGATGGGAAACAAAAGGTATAACCCTGGATAGCTAATCAAGATGTATGTGATGTACGTCTAGTCCTGGTCCAGGCTAAATCTTCTCCTCACACTGAGCATGCATACTCAGGTCGTCAGAGCGACATAATAGCAATATAATATATAAAACCAAGTGAAAACTCTAACAGTGATAATAAATATATATAACAGTAACTCAATGACGGTATAGGCATGAACATGCAGTAATCAATGCAGTGGAACAGTAAAAGCAGTAAAATAATATGCCAAGTAGGTCAACACAGTAAGTATGTATATCGATGCCATCATCACTATCAGTCTCTAAGTCTCACTGTACAGGTCACTAAGCCTATCGTCAGTCCAAGTGTGAGTCAACCACTCGCGAGTGTCCTCCACCCAAGGGCAAGGGACCACGGGCCCAACATGTAACTCACGGTAATAATCATGTACCCTGTAAATCTCCATATATCTCCATATATATAAGCCGGCAAGGGACTCCCGAGATTCTGTTGAACTCACACTCAAACTACCCCACACCCCGTGGTCTACATCAAACGCTAAGCATAACCTCAAATACCAATCGGTCTGTGACAAGTCTGCGCGAGAACTGGAGGCAGGACCTCCATCAAGCACGTCCCGACTAATATCTAAGATAAATGGCAGAATCTGGTGCCTTATCTGTGACACCCATGCAAGAGTTTCCATAAGTGTCCCATACCACTTATAGTCACACGTACACGCGTCTCACAGACGTCGACAATGCAATAGAATAATAAGGTTCGTTGATTGTGTACAAGTATGTGTCACTTTCACTTATTCACGTATACACGAACACTAACGTACTTGCCACAATCATCATTAATACCTAACACTGGATAATGCAGATTATCACTAAGTTATCAATGCAGTGACATGTGTATGATATGATGCGTAAACAGTATGTAAAGCATGATTAGGATGTCATGAATCAATAATCTACCACTTGCAATATTTATCATAAATCAAACGTGTACAGTTTAGCGAAACAATAAATGGGGAATAAATAGTGTGTTCAGTTATCTATCCAGCGAATTTGGTTTCACGGCCATCGGGTTTCAGGATCATTAGTTAAGGCCATTTCCTTTTAAGCGTTCACGGCTGGAAATCCGGCTTCAGAATCAGAAGTCCGTTTCGCAACACATTTTAATCCCAGTTGGGATCAGATTTTAGCAATGCTACAGTTGGATGAAATCTAGGATTTTCAGTAAGGTTTTCAACGCAATAGACGGATCTTCAATCGCGTCTGTACGTCAGGAGATATACACTGTTTAATACTAGTATGTCAATTCTGATTCTGTTGGGACTGTTATGCGTCCCGATCTTTTAAATTACAGGTTAAATAGCAAGTGATGACGAAACAGGATGAAACCACTTGTATTATCTAGCTAACAGATTCATCTTTAATAAACAGCGGAGTTCCGCAACCTATGAGTTAAGGAAACAGGGTGGTACCCATTACGGGACAGTAAACAACAACTGGAGTCGCTCTGGACTGCAGTCCAGAGTCGCACTCCGATCCAAATATTGACATAGTTTGAGTACAGAAACAATTTGAAACTTGCATAGGGTTATAGTTCGTCGAGTCGGCTTCGATTTAAGCCCTCTAACGCATCATTCCAGTATGCATATAATTTATGGTGATTTTAACGGTTTTTAGGTACAAGAAATTTCCAGTTTTACAGGTAAACTTGGGGGTAGTCGTTTTAGTCATTAACGGTCATATTTTCCAATGATATTCACACACTAGATCCACAGCCATATGGGCCAGATTATACAAGTGAGTGCCGCCAAATTAAATGAGAATTTCCTTAGAGAACACGTATCGAACAGTTGAGTCGTATAATTTAACAGAAAAGTAAAATATGGAATATATACGATTATAATTTGTAATTAACATAAAGTAGCATGTAGCAAGTAGAGAACTTGCCTGGACACGCCCCGGGTATGCACGGCAGCGACGCGGTCTAATGCAATGGCACGACGCGATCACGACGCGGTAACGACGAAGATTGGCCTCGGTGGAGCTTGAGCTTGGTAGCTCGGCGGTTGCGACGAAGGGGATTTTGTGGCTCATAGGTTTAGCGGCGGTGGCCCGATGCTCCGGCAGTGGCTGGCAGCACAGAGAGCTCGATGAGTAGGTGAGGTGGAGAGAGAGAGTTGTAGAAAGAGTGGGGGCAGTGAGAGAGAAAGTGATATAGAGAGAGAGAGTGAGAAAAAGAGACAGGGAGAGCTGGAGGGAGAGTGGGAGAGAGCTGAAGAGGGGGAGGAAGAGAGCCAGAGAGAGAAAAAGAGAGATCAAGAGGGAGAGAGAGAAAACACAAAGAGAGAGAGGGGAAATTTAGAGAGAGAGATTGAGAGATTGAGAGGACAGAGAGAGAGAGAGAGAGGGAAGCAGGGAGGGAGAGAGAAACAACAAAGAGAGGGAAAGAGTAGAGACAATGGTGACGATGATGAGGAGATCGCCGGCGAGAGGGCGCAGGGTGGCCGGTGATGGGTGCAGGGAGGAGGAAAGAGGAGGAGCTCGGGGTTTCTGGAGAGAGGAGTGAGCGAGGGAGGAGGGTGAGGTGATGAAGGAAGAGGGATCGGTAGTCGTCGTCGTCGCCGGTGGAAGTGGTGGGCGATGGAGGCGGTGGCTGCGGGAGTGGGTTCGAGAGAGAAGGAGGAAAGAAAGAGAGGAGGGAGAGAGTGATGGGAGTGAGGGAGAGAGAAGGAGGGATAGGGGTTGCGCGTCGTGGGGAGTAACGCGCGCGAGCGACGAGGGCGCAAGCGTGGGCGGAAGCGACGGAAGCTGGTCGAGCGCGTGGGGGAAAGAAAATAGCCGTTGGAGGAAGAGGAAAGGCGAAACGGGTCGGGTCGGGAAGCGGGTGCGGGCAGAAGTGAGTGGGCCAAGGAAAAATTTTGGCTGAGGAATTTTGGAATGGGAGAAGTGGGCTGGGTCGTGGTTAAGGATTAATAAAAAGAATAATGGAGTTCTGGGCTCGGCTGAAGGAGTTGGGAAAATTAAGAAAATTTAGGAGAAAAGAGGGAGTGGGCTTGGGATTGAGTGATACGGGCTGGGCCAGGGAAAAATGAAATAAAGGAATGAGAAAATTAAAAAGGGCCGGTCTGAAAAGAGAGGCTGGGCTGGAAAAATTAAATAGGAATTGAATTTATTTAAAAGGGTGGGCTTGGGTTCTATTAAAAGAAAAATGGGGTTGGGCTGAGGGAATTAGTTGGGCAAAATGTAGTAGGGTTTGGGTTTTAATAAAATAGATTAAGTTCTAAAAGAATGGGCTTGGAAAATAGTATATGAGCTGGGGAAAATTATTTGCTGATTCTAAATAAATTTGTATTGGGTTTGAGGAAAAGGAAACTATAAAAGAAATAGATAATCGGGTTCTGGTCTAGCTTAGGGAAAAGTAGTGAAGGGAAAATGAAAGTGTGATTAGGTTTTATTTTTCTTTGGGAAGACTACCAGGTAGAAAATGAAAAGGGTTTTAGAATTCTAGAAACAATAATAATAAACTAAATAACTTTTGAGGTGAACAAAATACGAATATTGGTATAATAAGAAGCTGGATATTACATTATACCACCCTTACAAAAATTTCGTCCTCGAAATTTAAAATAAACGATAAGTAATACAAACATAGGCGAAAGCTATTATATTGCAAACTAACACATAAAGATTTACTTGAACTAGGGGGATGAAGAAATTTGAAGGTTTATATATGTAAAAACAGCATACAAAGATATAGGTTTAAATAAGTATAAGACAGGAACAACTACAAAGGCAACCTATATGTATACGAGAATAGCAATAACAACAATAACAAACAATGATATTCGAGGCGTACTCGATAAAATCGAAACTCAAATATGTGCACGTATAAGTATATCAAAGGTAGCACGGCAGAAATAATAAGTATGAGGCACAATCATTTATAATAGTAAACGTAGGCACAATACCCGAAAAATAAAGCAACGACAATAAAATAGTGAAAGATTTGTCGGTAGGTTAAAACATTTTAGGACGATGTATCGATCAAATAGTTTTAAAATAACTTAGAAAACTCATATCGTGAAAATAAGAAACATGGAACAAAAATATGCGCGGTGTAAGATTGCGCTACTGAAAATGAGAATAATAATAGTGTACTTAAAATACATAAAATGGAGTAATCAATAACACGCACTCTTCGACAAATACAAGATAATGAAAACAAAATTTCGAATAATAAAGTCCCTAAATATTTATAGGGTAATAGGAAAACATACAAAAACGTATAGGGCTAGCTAGGGTAAGGATTACAAGGAAGTGTGGATCATTCAAAGGTTGGAGTATGGCGGCTTTAGGCTGAATGTTAAGGAGATTGGGATCGGGTCAGCACATGAAGTAAGGGTGAGCAGCAAGGACTACTAGGGGAAAAATATGGGGAGGATAACGGTCGGTAGGTCATATGAATCAAAATTTGAAGAGTTAGCTAACTCGAAAATTTCACAAGGATGTTCTCCTCCCAGAAAGATCTCAAACGGGGCACAGACGAAGGATGAAGGGTGGATCTCTAAAAGATCAGGTGTGGTACTGGTTAATCTGAGTGAGAGTTAAGGCAATGTAAGGAGTAGGGGTAGACAGACCTCAGTAGGAAAATAATTGTATAGGAAAAATAATCAAGCAGCAAGTGAATTAAGAAGGTCAAAAGATTAGCGAACTCAGCAATTTATTTAATTCTAGAAGATTTTAAACAAAGCATTCTCAAAAAACGAAAGGTGGCCCTAAACTATATACAGTTTTATTTAGCCAGATAAGACAACATCTAAAAGAAATCCCGTCAGTCGCGGTTGTAGAGATTCAGCAGGTTGCGGTAGGCTCGCGCGCTCAAGTAGGGGCGTCCATTCCCATATCGCCTCGTAGGGATCGCCATTGGGAGTTCTTCCACAGCAGGGTCTTGATCTTCTGGTCCTTCTTCCTCGGCTGGAGCTTCTTCATCGAGGTCTGATTCCATGTGATTCTCTTCTTCTGGATTCTCTTCCATGGAATTTTCCTCCACTGGATTTTCTTCTATCGGGTCTTCTTCAGGGTCTCCTTCCTCTTCGTCGGAATCGCCTATCATGTCAAACTCTGGGGCGGCTGCTCCTTCGTCCTCTGAATCGTTGTTTCCGAAATTGACCTGGGGACCGTTGATCTCATCGTCAGAACTCATCAGCGTGCGGTCTAAGGAAACGCATGACTGTGCATCCTCATCCGAATGCGGCGCTGCTCCAGGGTGGGCCATGGCCTAAAAATGAAGAGTCATGATTAGATAGTAGAATACATCAAGAAAATAGCCAAGTGTACAGAGTATAGGAAAATATACGGTGGGCAGGAACTGAAAAATCAGGATTAAAAATGTTGTGGTAGTGAATAGTATGAATAAGGGGAGAAACAAGAGAATGATACATATATTACGATTCAAAGTTTTATTGCATTCAACTAAAAGTTCGACGGATACAAGATTTCAAATGGAAAGGAATATTTATAAGAGGATGACAACATTATTACTGAAAGTAGAAAACATGAAAATTCTTCTTTGATTGTTAAACCGCTGCATTCTCGTCATACGAGTTGAATCCTGTGTTGGGTCCGCTTTATCCTCGAAGTTTGAACTACGCAGTAATCATAACTTGGCAGAAGTGGAGAGTGTGGTCGAGTCTCCTCCCTGTAGCTCTTTCTTTTTTGGGCAACCGTTGATGAGATGTTCGTTGGATCCGCAAATCAGACATTTCCCTTGGGCGCGGCGACAATCCCTCTGAAGATGTCCTAGCCTCTTACAGTACCCACAACATGGGGTCTTCTGCTGCTTCTGTCGAGGGGAAACAAATTGGCGCTTCATCTTCTTCTCTTTTCCTCGTCTAACAGGGATCCCTTTACAATTTGAGACTCCCGCTGGTGCCTGATTCACCTGCCTTCTCAGTCCTTCAGCTAACAAGTCGTTCGTTCGCTCCTGGGCTTCCTTTAAACCTTGCAGTACACTCATGATCTCAACGGTCTGATTCTGGGGAGTGGAGATAGAGAAAGAGTTGTTGGAAGACATGATCCTGAAAAATATTTAGCGAGTTTAGGGTTTTTAATTTACTAAGTCTAAAATCTAGTTGTTCCTAGCTAGTTAACCTATTTGTCAAACTCAAGTCAAATAAGGCCAAAATTGAATACGTTAATTTTTATAATTTTTGAAATTTTCAGTTTTTTATGAGTTTTTCTTTTTCTATTTTTTTTTTCAAATTTGTCAATTTTTATGATTTTTATATAAGGATGCAAATGCAAATATACATATGAATGTGAAGGAAGAAGACTTACCGAGCATACCCCCAAACTTAAACTGGACAGTGTCCTCACTGTCAGGCTGCACCAAGTGGGTCGATAATGTCGGCAATTTCCTGCTTAAATTTTTTTTTATTTTTTATTTTTAATAATCATATTTACAAATGATATACACCCCCAAACTTATTTGAAACAAAGTTTTGGCAAGAAGATTGGAAATTCGGGGGTGAAAGTGGAGGAGAATTAATCGGTGTAAAGCGGCTCCTGCAACAGGAGCTCCTCCGATGGGTCCGCTGTGAGGAACGGTTTCAATCGATGTCCATTTATTTTGAATAAAATACCGTCCTCCGTATTTTCAAGATCGACCGCACCGTGCGGATAAACGGTGCGAACTACGAATGGCCCTTTCCACCTAGAACGGAGCTTGCCTGAGTGATAATATAACGGAGTGTCATAGAGTAAAACCTGTTGACCAGGTTTAAACGTTTTTCGCAGAAGGTGTTTATCATGGAACGCCTTAGTTCAGTTTTTAACAATTACGGCATTATCATAAGCCTCATCCCGCAGCTCTTCTAATTCATTTAATTGCAGCTTTCGATTGCTGCCCGCATTTCCTAATGATAAATTCAACTCTTTGATTGCCCAAAATACCTTATGCTCAATCTCTACTGGGAGGTGGCAAGCCTTCCCATAAACAAGCCGGTATGGAGACATACCAAGATCGGTCTTGTATGCAGTACGGAAAGCCCATAGTGCATCGATCAGTTTGAGTGACTAATCTTTACGGTTTTTAGAAACCGTTTTCTCCAAGATTTGCTTAATTTGCCGATTTGAAACCTCGGCTTGCCCACATGTTTGGGGATGGTATGGCGTTGACAGTTTGTGGGTAATAGAATATTTGCGCATTAAAGACTCAAAAGTCCTATTGCAAAAGTGAGAACCATTATCACTTACAATCGCTCGAGGGTGCCCAAACCGAGAAAAGATATGTTCTTTAAGAAATCGAATGACAACCTTGTTGTCATTCGTTCGGCTAGGCACAATCTCGACCCATTTTGACACGTAGTCAACAGCCAAAAGAATGTACACATTCCCAAAGGAATTGGGAAATGGTCCCATGAAGTCTATTCCCCAAACATCAAAAACATCCACAACCAAAATTAGTTGGAGCGGCATTTCGTTTCTCCGCGATATCCGGCCCAAGTGTTGGCACCGGGAGCATGTCTTGCAGTATTCATATGCATCCTTAAAGAGTCGTGGCCAATAGAAACCACACTGCAAGATTTTCTCGGCTGTCTTCTTTGGGCCAAAGTGCCCGCCACACGCTTGATCGTGGCAAAAAGACAGCACACTCTTAAACTCGTTTTCCGGTACACACCGACGAATGATTTGGTCGGAACAGTATTTAAAAAGATAAGGTTCATCCCAGTAAAAATGCTTTACTTGGGACAAGAATCGGAGTTTATCATGTTTCGACCAATCTTTAGGTATCAAGCCGGCGGCCAAGTAGGTTACTATATCATCGAACCATGGTTCGCAAGACACGGTTAAGAGTTGCTCATCGGGAAAAACATCTTTGATTGGAATTTCAAGTGTAGGCGAAGAAGGAAGTCGTGAAAGGTGATCGGCCACGACGTTTTCACATCCTCTTTTGTCCCTTATGACAAGGTCAAACTCTTGTAGCAAGAGGATCCAACGTATTAACCTCGATTTAGTATCCTTCTTCGCAAAAAGATGGCAAAGAGCTGAATGGTTCGTATACACAATAACTGGAGAGCCGATTAAATAAGGCCGGAATTTTTCAAGTACAAACACAACGGCTAAGAATTTTTTTTCCGTTGTTGTGTAGTTCAGTTGGGCCTCATTTAGTGTACGGCTAGCGTAATAAATCACGTGCGGCATCTTATTAATGTGTTGTCCAAGAACAACACCAATGGCAAAATCTGATGCGTCGCATATAATTTCGAAGGGATGCGTCCAGTCTGGAGATGAAAGAATGGGCGCAGAAATGAGAGAGTGTTTCAATGACTCGAACGCTTCCATGCAAATTGAGTCAAAATCAAATGTTGTGTCCTTGGCCAATAAGAGAGTCAAGGGTCTAGCAATCTTGCTAAAATCCTTGATGAACCGTCTATAAAAACCGGCATGGCCAAGGAAAGCTTGGATGTCTTTGACGCATTTAGGAGGAGGAAGATTGGAAATGACTTCAATTTTGGCTCTATCAACCTCTATGCCGTTTTGCGAGATGACATGTCCTAAGAAAATGCCTTCTCGTACCATAAAATGGCACTTCTCCCAATTTAAAGTTAGGTTCTTATCCCTACAGTGGGTAAGAACTGCGTCAAGGTGTAGCAAACACTCGTCGAAGGAGTCACCAAAAATGGAGAAATCATCTATAAAGATCTCCAAAAACTTTTCAACCATGTCTGAAAAGATCCCATCATACACCGCTGAAATGTAGCGGGTGCATTGCATAACCCAAAGGGCATGCGACGATAAGCAAAAGTGCCAAAAGGACAAGTAAATGTGGTCTTGTCTTGATCCTCTTTGGCGATGGGGACTTGGTTATAGCCGGAATAGCCATCCAAAAAGCAATAAAACTCGTGCCCAGCCAATCGTTCTAGCATTTGGTCAATGAAAGGTAAAGGAAAGTGGTCTTTCCTTGTCGCGGCATTGAGTTTTCTATAGTCGATGCAAACTCGCCACCCAGTTTGGATGCGAGTGCGTATTAACTCATTTGCCTCATTGATAATGACCGTGATGCCCGATTTCTTTGGCACAACATGAATGGGGCTAACCCATTGGCTATCCGAGATAGGGTAAATGATACCACTATCAAGACATTTAACAATCTCCTTCTTGACAGCCTCTTTCATTATGGGGTTGAGGCGTCTTTGTGGATCCCTTACCGGCTTGGCATCATCCATCAAGTGTATATGATGTTCAACTATGAGGAGACTAATCCCCTTGATGTCCGCCATAGACCATCCAAAAACTTGCTGATTATTTTGTAAGACCATTAAAAGGGCATTCTCTTGCTCGAGAGCTAGAGAGGCCGATATGATGACGGGAAGGGTCTCATTATCACCTAGATAAGCATATTTAAGGTGTGACGGCAAAAGCTTTAGTTCGAGTTTAGGAGGTGAAACAATCGATGGTAATAATGGTGTAACTGTTTCAAACTCGAAGGATTCCATCAAAGGTTCAAATCGAGTGTACGCAACCGAGTCGGATGGTTCAACTAACTCATCCGAAAAAGCAAAAGACTCAAACTAGGACGGTGAGTCTTCAAAATCGTCTACAAAGGTGAAACACTCATAATCGTTGTCCGCCGTGAAAGCTGTGTCGGATTTTAGGAGGAACGCACTAGAGGCATCAACATTGCTGTGATCGAACATAAAATTTTCGAACTCACAGCCCTCCTCCGCGATCTCATTGATCGAGCAAACATCAAGTACGCTAGAATTAGGCTCGGAAGGCTGATTTCCCAACTTAAAAATATTGAGTTCAATTTTCATATTGCCAAAAGATAGATTCATTGAACTATTATGACAATTGATCACCGCATTAGAAGTCGCAAGGAATGGTTGACCAAGTATCAACGGAATTTGACTCCGGGGGTTAGCTACAGGTTGTGTATCTATAACAATAAAGTCAACGGGAAAAATGAAATCCCCTACTCTAATTAACACATCCTCCAACTCTCCCCTAGGATGGGTGATGGATCGGTCGGCCATTTGGAGAGTACAATGAGTGAGCTTAAGCTCTCCAACGCCTAATTGCTCGTACACAGAATAAAATAGCAAATTGACACTAGCACCAAGATCTAATAGTGCTCTATTAATGTTCTTGTTCCCAATTGTTATCGAAATAGTAGGACAACCGGGGTCCTTGTGCTTTTGGGGTAAAGATTGGACAAGAGCATCGCTAACAGCACTAGCTACGAAAACTTTCTTTGGTACTTGTGACTTCCTCTTCTTGGTGCATAAGTCCTTTAACATTTTTGCATATGAAGGAACTTGTTGGATTGCATCCAAGAGAGGAATATTTATGCTAACCTGTTTGAACAACTCTACAATCTTCTCCATTTGAGGAGTTGGTTTATTGGATCTCAACCTGTTTTGAAAAGGAACATTTTGAAAATTTGTTGAGTCCAATTTTTGTGGATCAGATTGTGGAGTTGGAACGGATCCCTGTGTAGATGTGTTCGTGTTGTGCGAAGTGGGTCCGTTCGAGCTAGAAGAAGTAGAGCCTTGTGAAGGATGGAGAATAGGCTCTAACGAAGAAGAAGAAGGTGAAGAAGATGAAGAAGGACCACCGGCAGGGGTGTCATTGTTAATACCCACATTATTTTGCAACACTTTTCCGGATCTCAACGTGGTCACAGCATTTACGTTATGATTCTGCTGTTCATATGCAACATGTGCGTGACCGGGATTTGGCAATGGTTGAGATGGAAGCTTTCCTTTTTCTCGCTCGCTCAACGCAGCATTGAGTTGTGCAATTTGTGACTCAATAGATTTGATGCTTTGATCGTGTGAGGCACTGTTTTGCACCAAAGATTGAATAGAAGTCTCCAACCTTGTTGCGGATTGTGTAGATTGCTTTAGGAACGCATCTAGACTTCTTTCGAGCGAGTTAACCTTGTCATTATGAGGTTGAACAAAATTGTTTATTTGATTAGGGTTAGGGTAAGGTTGCGGTTGGAAAGGTTGCTGAAATTAAGTTTGTGGAGGTGCTTGTTGTTGGAGGAGGAGGCCTTTGAAAATTGTTGTTTTCTTGAAATTGTTGAGGTTGGTTCCAAGCGAAATTTGGGTGACTCCTCCAACCCGGATTGTATGTCGAAGAGTATGGATCGTTTCTTTGTCGTTGCTGAAAGGCAGCATTGACTTGATCATGTCCTTGAGCAGATGGATTGTAAGGACACTCTTCGGTGAGATGTGACGGATCCGAACAACAAGCACAAACAGTTCGTGGGGGCACAACAGGGGCAGGAGAAGGCGATGAGATTTTGATCTCAATCGCTTCTAGCTTTTTCGTAAGTGCGGCCATCTCGGCCTTCATAGCAATCGACATTTCTAAGTGATGTATGCCTGCCCTAGATTGACCAATAGAAGAAGATGATGTGGTCTTGGTGCTCTCCCACTGAATTGTTTGTTCACTAAGATCATCGAGAAACTGCCACGCTTCCTCACTAGATTTGGTTAGAAAGTGACCTTGACAAATGATTTCTAACAACTGCTTCGTTGCCGGGTTCAATCCCTCGTATAATGTTTGGCAAAGTTGCCAATTTTCGATCCCATGGTGAGGGCATTGAACGAGTAGGTCTTTGAATCTTTCAAAACACTTCCAAAATGGTTCGGAAGGAAGCTGGGAAAATTATATAATCTCATTACGGATTCTAGCAGTCTTGCGATGAGGATAGAACTTTTTAAGAAAAGCTTTCACAAACTCTTCCCAATTCTTAATTGAATGCGACGTTGTGTTGTATAGCCACTTCTCGGCTAAGTCGCATAAGGTGAAAGGAATGACCCTTAGTCTTATAGCATCGTCGGATAATTGGGTTGTTTTCATCATAGCGCAAACGTTTTGGAATTTATTGATAAAGATATAAGAATCTTCGGATTCCAATCCGTGAAATTTGGGCAGCATATTGATGAAGTGGGGTTTGATCTCGAAATTGTCCCCATTTGCCGGTGGGAGGGAAAGACAAGTAGGTAGGGCGGTGCGGATTGGGTAGAAAAGATCCTGGAGCGCGACTCGTTGGGGCGCTTCAACAGGCGGGTGATTCGGGTTATTCGCACCTAACGGAGGTGGAATCAGTCCCGTCGGTAAGGTGTTGTTAGGATTGTATCCCGACATACCTTCGGAAGAAGAGTTTGAAGGTGAAAGTGAAGAAGTGGAAAGGATTTCGACTTCGGAGTCGAAAAGTTCGTCGGTCGGTACCAACGAAACACGGACTAATCGGACGCTAGTGTCCCTAGTCCAACCGGACATACACTAAAGAGGTAGTGTAGTCAAAAAGGTGAAAAACAGAATGTGGAGGTAAGGAAACGTCAATGAGAAGAAAGTGGTGTAAGTGGAGTGCAGGGATTTCTTTAGCGACAAGTTGCAAGTTTTTTGTAAAAATTTTTCCTTTTTTATCCATTTTTTATGTGGAGCTTTTTGCAAAAAGATTTTTTGATAAGAGACTTTGACACAAATGCAATCAACCACAAATGCACAATCAGGCCTAGATCTAGGGTCACCTAGGTCAGCTAGACAGCTCCTAACTGTTCCAGGGCTAGAAATAGGACCTCAAACCGCCTCTTCACCGCCAATTGCGGCCAGGTAAGTGCCAGGTGAGTGGGAGGCTCTCCACTGCAAGTAGTGGCCCTAATTAAGTAACCACTCGCCTTAGACACACTTGCCTAGACACCGCAAAGTCAGGTTAGGATTAACGGCCGATGCCTACAACTAGTCCTCTGTCCTATTGAACGCGACGTCCTTAGGGCTAAGTCTAGTATTTTTTAATTAAAGATTGGTTAATGTAAATGCCTTATGTGATTTCTGGAGTCCTGGGAAGGGTGATGAAATCCCCACCCAATCTGAATTGGTCTCAAGCCCCTTAAAGTCCGATTAAAAATATACAAAACAATAAATCACTTGCAATCAATTCTTTTAGCGCGGCGCAAAGAATCCTGCAGAGAATCAATTATTGGAAGGGGAAAGATTTTTAAGCGCAAAGAATCCTACAGAAGATTTGACAGAAGAGATTATTTAGGTTGCAGAGGAGAGAGAAAGAAACAAACAGAGATTTTTTTCAGGTGATGATGTCAGAGGAAGGCCGCGGTTGCGCGGTCCGAGGGGAAGTTTGGCGGCGGTTTAGCGGTCGCGTGGAGGGTTCAGGTCCCAAAAAAAATTCTGTTGTTCCAATCCCCTTCTGTTCTAATCTTCCGTTTTCTGTTTCGCACTCTGAATTTTTCCAGATCCGTCGATCCTGCAAAGATTTACACAAGAAACCCTTCAAACAATAAAAAATGATAGAATTTTTTATTTTTATTTTTTTTGTTTTTCAGTTTTTATAATTTTTATATTTTATATTAACCCGAAATTACAAAAAGGAAATTTTACGCCATCCCTGGCAACTGCGCCATTTGATTTAGAGAGATTTTTACGATCAAAAATATATGTTACTCAATCAAGAACGGCGTCGCTTGGTAGCTAGCCGGTGAATACGGGTCGGTCCACAGGGATGGTGTTAATTTCCTAAATATTCTTACGAGCTAATTCCAAAGGGTGTTGGATCTTTTCTCACAAAAACTAATTTGAGTTATACTAGGATTAGGAAACTTGCTAGGATTAGGTTTAGGTAAAGTTTGGTAAAATAAAGATTTCCACCTCTTTCAATGCCCTAAATTAGATCTTTTTAGGAGTTATGGTAATTATTAATAAAGGGGATTAGGATGATCGGGAAAAAACTGTGTTTCTTCCTCTAGATCCTTGTCCGTCTTTTCTTAATCCTTACCCTAACCTCCATGGAAAACATTCATATCCGGTCTTTTATACTACGGTATCACCGTTACCTCGTGGGTATGGTGCCGTAGGGAGCGGAATATGAAAGTATGCATGGAGTCCTAATTATTCATAAGTGATTGGGCAAAGAAAGGGGTGAGAGATCTTCATCTCTCAAACCCTTCCCTATTCCTAACCCTAACAAGCGAGGAAACTACTCGCTCATTAAGGGATCTACGAAAGACATTATTTTTATTTTGTTTTTAGGGTTAAGAGATTAATGATCTACTACAGATTAATAAAAATTCTAAACTAGATTAAACTAAGGCGAATAAGAATTTATCCTAGGGCAGAAATTAAAACTAAGAACTAAGGCAAAAAATAAAACCTACTTACAAGTTGATGCTCTCCAAACTTCAAAAGAATTCTGAATTTTTATTGATGAAAAGAGGCATGACCTAATACAAGAATTTGGGTTTCTATTTATAGGACATAGAAAACCCTAGGTTTACAATTGTCGCATGTCTGATATTACAAAAATACCCCTAGAAAGACTAGTCAACGCCGCCACAGCTTTTGGTAAAAAATTCTGCCACTCCGTGCTATACACGGCCGCGGAACCGCGGCCGCAGCCATGGTTTGGCCGCGGTTCCGCGGACAAAAGAAGGACTTGTTGCTTCATTTTCTCTGTGCTGGCTCTGGTTGACTGCTTCTTCCTACTTCTTTAATTCTTTTTTCAGATTGGTTTCTAGGTTTCTTCCAGATCTCCTCAATGAATAACTGTAGTGGACTTTTACCATTTGCTTCGTGTCGAAGTCTTGAACCTTGCGCGGCCCTGTATTTTGTGAACTGATCTTCGTGTAGGCTTGATCAAGATACTTCTATTTGTTGGTCGTAGTCCCACTTTTGCATCGTCTTTTATCTTTTTCACCGTTTTAGCTCCGAGAACCTGTAACCTGTAACTATGTAGCAAACATGGGTCAAAAGCACCTGTTTATTTGTAAAAATGCATAAGAATGGGCAATATAATAATGCAATATTATGTTATGAACACTCCCTCTCATTAATCGATGCGTCATCGATTATCTTTTGATTTTGATTCGCTTGCCTTTGAATTAAATAACAAAACTCTAAATATCATGATTCTTTATTGATATGTAATCCTATGGTTGTTGTGAGTATAAATGAAACCATAGTATCTAGCACACCTATTAATCAAGATCTTTAAATGTCATGTTTAATTTGATATTGGTTAGATGACAAATACGCTTGCCGATATGCACTACTTATATGATTCATGTATAATCCTTGTTTATCGTTAGAGTTGAGACCATGCCATTACTTTCTTAACATTATTGATTAAGACCATAAAATTACTCGTTAACATCGACATGCATGAGAACCCTTTTGATATGCCATTTACATATTTGAGACTACTAAAATCTACATATTTACATGATTCATGTTCAACACGTAGTTAAGATATTGCTATGACACGATTTCCGTTATTATTAACATGCTTAATCAACTCCTAAATCATGTTTTAAAATGTGGTTGATTTAAGAATGAATTTGATTACCATAATGAGATATTTTCTTAGAATCTAACAGTCTTTATCTCGTGATTCGTGATTATTCTCTTTTATTAGTGATTGCGTGATACCGTTATACTTGCTATACTTTACACGCATGAAAACCATTGACATGCTATATCTTTTGTGATCACTATAAATTGATATTAAAATGCAATCACCGAATGGAATGTCGTACTTCATGTCCTAAAATAATTATTCGTGTTTACATGTCTCCTGCTCAGTAATAGTATCGTGAATTTTCGTGATTCTAGTCCAGAACCTGTCCAGTCATCATGCGTGTTTAGTGAGTGTATTACTATGGTATAGGGCTAAAATGGTAAAGTGAGAGTGTATTGCTATGGTACCAGGTTAAAACGATAAAGTGAGAGTGTTGCTAAGGTACCGTGCTGAAACGGTAAACTGCTTACTTATTGAATCGAGCCGTGTTTCCTTGCCCATGGACATTATCCCTTTAGTGACATATAGGACTTGTTATGATACATATCTCCCCTGTTTCTATATCCATACTTGTATGTGCACTCAGGCATTTCACAACACCCATATATTCATTCTATCATATACACACATACACCTTTACATTTGAGTACTTGTTAGATGTTCTGACACCCCTAGGATTTGCCACCTCAGGTTAAGAGACGGACGCATCAGCAGAACAGGATCAGGGTTATTCGAGGGGTTAGCTGAGGAGCATTGGTTTAGTGTAGGTTTATTTTTCCTTTATCTGTTTCAGTTCGCTTTGAGTATGTGAGCCCCTCGTGGGACTAGGATTTATGTATCTTTCTTAGATTTGAACTCCTTTATTCAAACCGGTTATCATTTCGTGAATATTATTCGAATCTATTATTTTATGGACCCATCTTTGTACTCTTGATATTTTATGCAGCATGATATTAGTATTATCTCTGTGGTATATTATTATATATATCTTGAATATTATCGTACACGTTTAGCTAAAAGTCGTAGCGTAACTATGGAAGGATCTTTTCTTACCGTAGGAACATGGCTGGCCTTAGTTATTTCTCATATTCCCGTATTTTGGGAAGCGGGGCGTGACATTTACATTTCAAATGAAATGTTGAGGACCCTACCTAAGAAGTCCTGCCTACACTTCAAATGAAGTGATGTGATCTCCACATAGGGCAGTGCCAATCAACTTTTACCAAGTTAACACTAAAATACCCCTAACTATTTCCATTCAACTCTCAAATGAGAGTCCTATGTAATTTTACATTCTTTTTGCAAATATCAATATATTTACATGTATACAAACTAGAACAAAATGAATAAAATATACATTCTTTAGTTTGACCTATGTTGTTCATTTACTTTACTAATACACACACACACTCTCACACACACACACACACACACACACACACACACACACACACACGAGCCCTCATACTATAATGATGCGATTTGAAGCGAGCTAGTACGGTTTCCCGTCCAGATGTGTCCTATGACAATAGGGTGGAATTAACGGTACGCGCTTGTGCTGCTGGAAGTCTCGAACCCAGGATCTTTTGGTTAACTCTGAGCCCTCATACTATAATGATGCGATTTGAAGTGAGCTAGTACGGTTTCCCGTCCAGGTGTGTCCTATGACAATAGGGTGGAATTAACGGTACGCGCTTGTGCTGCCGGAAGTCTCGAACCCAGGACCTTTTGGTTAACTCTTAAAACACAAAATAACTTGTTTTGTTTAAACTCACTTTTGTTTCAACGTTCAAACGCTGAAGGTCCTAAAGAGGGTAAAAAAAAATGGCGACTCTGCTGGGGACCTGACTTCTCCTTAGTCTACTTTGATTTCGTATCGCTTTGCACGTTTCGTCCCAGAACCTCTGGTCGACGGAACCCATGACACATGGTCTTGCAGACCCGTGCTTTCTTCATGGAGACATATTCCCATGTACCTACTAGCAAAGCTTACGAAGTTTGGACATCGACTTAGACGCTGATTGTGTACCATAATATCGACATCACGAAACCTTTAATACACTTGCACAAAGTAGCGAGGTCCGGTCAAGCACTATGACCGAGACCCGTTCCATCTACAAGGTTTCTAATGCCACCATGGCTATTCCTTTTCAGGACTAACAAATGGACTACAACAACAACGGCACACCATCACCTGCTAACCTCACTGCAGCAGCCAAAATAGTGAGAACAATGTTCTTCATAACCTGGGCCAATCCCCATTTCGTCATGTCCGCTGCAGGCCTTGCCGGATATGACCCTGAAACGTGCCCTTTTGGTATGATTAATGACTTCACGGCGCTGCAAGCCGGATAGGGGAGCACCCAGCCCCCAAAGCAGAGAATGAGCCACCAGGAAAACCAGCCAATGACACCAGCTCAGAGGCCAGTCAGACCAATACAGACCAGGCCTGAAAAGAGGCCGGTCCCTAACCCAGTCACTCCTAATTTCCCCTCATCATCCAGTAGGGCTACCTGACAAGTTCGGGGTGGAAAGGTGGTTCTGAACGACACCACCACTGTATGCAGGGGCCAACCGCTCGCAGTGCCAGCTTCCTGTGTCGGCAATAAACAAAGTCCATATTTGAGAGACTTTCGATTACTCAGGGCCCCCAGCAAGATCCCTAAGAGAACGATGACATCGTCTTCAAGGCAGGCTGCTTTGCTACTCCGTTTTACACCAAGAAGAGTGGGTCCTCTAGCATGCGAGAAGGATGGCTTCAAAAAGAGCTCGAGAAGAAAGAATTTGTCCCATCCCCCAGCAAAGACAGGTGTCAGTGCTGCCTATCAAGAATTCATTCTTTTCCCTCCAACAGATAAGAGACCAGCCCAGGTGGAATGGGTGAATCACTGGTCTCTTTCTCAAGCAGGGGACCGCCAATTAGAAGACCTACCGGGCGTACTGAGAGGTAAAGAGCATCCAGAGGACCGTCCCTCCTAAAGTATTCTATCAAAAGAAAAGGAAAATCCTCAACGAGCTTGATAATGAGGCGTGTGTGCCCACTCATGAGGAGTGAAGCTTGATTCCCGGTTATCTGGAGCCAAATACGATAAGGGTTAATTTCAAGCGAGGAAACCCAGCCCCTTCAAGGATTTCTTCCACAAGCCCAGTAAGAGATCGCCCAGCTAGCCATATGGCGGCTTCTCTAGTCCGTTCAATTGTCCGTGAAAGGTTGTCTTGCTCACTTGATTAGATTTTAAAACATAGCGGAAACGGATTTTCAAAGTTTCAAGAGAGCAAAGATAAAACTCTAACACAAAATCTAGCCTAAAGACACAAACTTTTAACTAAACTAGGAGATTTAACTACTATGTTAAGGCTACAACCTTTGTAGCGCGATAGCCTTCTCTCTTTGGACTCCTTTTATGCTCCTAGTTGAAGGAACAAGCTTGATTGTAGATCCTTGAGGTCCTAGATGATCCATTTGAGGCAAGTAGACTCTAGCTTCAACTCCATTAAAAGATCTAATCTTTGTAGTGAAGAAACTTGAAGAACTAGTCTTGTTAGAACAATCTTTAAGTGATGTAGTATTTCTCTCTCAATTTTTCCTCTCTTTTCTTCTCCTTTTTCCTTTTTCTTTCTCTAAAGAAATAACTCAAGAGAGAGAAAGATGAGATGAAAATGAAAAAGCTTGAGATAAAAAATGAATAAGTCTTTATGCTTTATTTCAATGTTTAATGTAGAATGATCTTTAGCCATCTACACAAATCTATTGCTTTTGACTCATTTATTTTTCTTTTTCATAATTAAAGAAAACCAAATGGTTCTTATATTATCTTCCGTGTGTATCCTATACACACTAACACTATGTATAATCATACATGAGCTTATATATATATTTATCACACACACACACACACACACACACACATATATAAGTAAAGAGAAGAAATTATAAAGGATATATGATATTAATAAATATACATATATCAATATATACATATATTCAATTATTAAATCAACACTTGATTTAATAATCTGGTTATATCAATATATATACCGGCTAATATCATACAACGCTCGGTTAAAACTGTGTGTATAAATATACGTGTTTAATCGAACTCCAGCACGTATCTCTATACATGCCCTATATCGTTTCGCTAGAACCGAAATAACCTCTGTGTAGGACTCTAAAGACTCAAAAATACGCTGGCAGTAGGTCAGGATCACATCCATAACTTACAAACACGTCAGTGGCACTAGCTGTACGTAATGGCTACCCAGGTATCTGTCGAAGAGGAAGATCGACAAACAAGCCTATCCAAACCCCTACAGAGCCAATCAGTGACATTCACCGCACAGTCTGGTCTCTTCGTCTGAGAGTGTCGCATATCAAGTCTGGAAGGTGGAATCCGTCAGACCCCAATAACTCGATAAGTCATGTCGATCGGTGACCTATAACCACTATAGATACAACTGATAACACTTATCAGTTTATCTCATCCGCCCTGGCCAGGGACTTATGGTTACAGTCGATCAGGCATAGTGCGACATCAACTCCCCATACTGGGAGAGACGAAACCCTTCCGATCGCTCATTGCCTCCATGTGGTTCGGGACTGTACCCAACTAAAACATGTTTGCATGGCTCTTTAAAACCGTGGTAGGATAATAATCAAAGTACGGTGGAAAGCACATAAGACACTATGACGATCTCAGGTCTACAGACTATTCTGTACTTATGTCACCAAAGAACTGCTATCTGACGATAGGTATAATACCATCCAGGAGTTCTCGGTGAGTCCGTTCGGTGAAACTCATTCTCCAATGAACACCTGTATACAATCTTTGGTGTCAAACACCAATGGCTGTAGGAACAGTCATCGCCCCGATCGGGGTCAAGAAACATATACACTAGTCTATTATGGAGTATCAATACCCTGTCTCGATACTCCCACGATTAGGAACATTTAAGAATGTGCTTAAAGACTATCCAGGCCCCACTAGTACGATCTCTCTCATAATCTTGGGAGTCAAGCAAAGATCCTACGGGCTTTATCAACATATATTAGCGATAGTAATAATAAGTAGAATCTATACACATGAATGATGAAGGCAAACCAAATAGCATACTATTATATTGAGAAAGACTGTCATGTACATATATATGTCCAACAATTACAATAATTGCCTCTAAGGCATACATATCTAATAATCTCCCACTTGCATTAAGGCTAATTATTGACGTATCACATACCTAACATCTCAAAAAGTCACTTGAACTGTGTCTGAGAGAGGGCCTTGGTGAGTGGATCTGCTGTGTTATTCTTTATGTCTACTCTTATAACCTCGATCTCACGGTAATCAACTATCTCCCGGATCAGGTGATACCACCTCAAAATATGTCTGGAACGCTGATATACCGGGGTTTCTTGGCTAACACCATAGCCCCATTGTTATCTCAATACAAGGGTATTGGATTAACAATGGTTGGAACCACACCGAGCTCTGAGATGAACTTCTGCATCCAGAATGCTTCCTTGGCAGCATCGTTGGCAGCAATGTACTCAGCTTGCATCGTCAAGTCTGCTACGGTATCCTATTTGGAACTTTTCCAAGATATCGCCCCTCCATTAAGGGTAAACACAAAACCCGAGATAGACTTGATGTCATCCTTGTCACTCTGAAAGCTTGAATCAGTAAAGGACTTTATTTGGAGGTCACTGTTACCATACACCAAGAACATTTCTTTAGTCCTTCGTAAGTACTTAAGAATGTTCTTCACAGCTATCCAGTGTTTCTCCCCCGGGTTAGATTGATACTTGCTTACTACACTAAGTGCGTAAGCTATATCTGGTCGAGTACACAACATTGCATATATGATAGACCCTACAGCAGAAGCATAGGGTATAACACTCATGCGAGCCCTCTCTTCATCAGTCTTGAGAAACATATCTTTGGAGAAGGTGATTCCATGACAAACGGGTAAATTACCGCGCTTGGAATCTTCCATACTAAACCTCTTTAGTATGGTGTCGATATACCTGGACTGGGACAACCTAACATCCTTTTAGATCCATCCTTATAGATCTTTATCCCCAGAATGTAAAAGACATCACCCAGGTCTTTCATGGAGAACCTTTGTGACAAGAATAGTTTGACCGATTGTAGTATAGGAATGTCATTTCCTATCAAGAGAATGTCATCTACGTACAATACCAGGAAAGTGACGTACTCCCTACAATCTTTTTATAAATACAATGCTCATCTATATTTTTGATAAAATCAAACTCTTTAATCGTATCATCAAAGAAGATGTTCCAACTCCGTGATACCTGCTTTAATCTATAAATGGATTTAAGCAACTTACACATCTTCCCGCTGCTCCCACTGTCAATGAAACCCTATGACCGATCGATATAAACATATTCTTCTAAATCTCCATTTAGAAAATCGGTATAAATGTCCATCTGTCAGATGTCATAGTCGTAGAAGGCAGAAATGGCATATAGGATCCGTATGGATTTAAGCATAGCCACTGGAGAAAATGTTTCTTCATAGTCCATGCCTGGTCTTTGACGAAAACCTTTAGCAATAATTCTAGCCTTATAGGTCTCCACCTGTCCATCTACACCAATCTTCTTTTTGAAGATCCATTTGAATCCAACGAGTTTTACCCCTGGAGGAGTAATGTCCAAAGTCCAAACTTTGTTAGTGTACATGGATTCCATTTTGGATCTCATAGCATCCAACCACTTCACTGAGTCCCTACTCGTGATAGCTTGTTGAAAACTAATAGGGTCATCATCTTACATGATGCAGTCTTCTTGATCACCGTCTATGAGAAAACGTAGTATCTCTCAAGTGGGTGAGAAGGTCTATTAAATCTACGAAGTGGCCGGAGTTCGTCAAGTTCTATTGAAGTTTCAGGTTCAACCATATCTTCAGCATCAGCTTGTGGTTCTGGAATTTCTTCCAGTTCTACTGCACTCCCACTAATTTCTTTATCAAGAAATTCCTTTTCTAAAAAGGCGGAATTGTCACACCCCACTTCCCAAAAGACAGGAGCATGCACGTAACGAGGCCTGCGACGTTTTTATTCCGAGAAGATCATTTCTCGAAACAAATACGCTAAGCGTATATAAGAAATATAAAAATGACAAGAAATGACATGATAATGAAAATCTAACTTTATATATTTACAATCCAAACTTTACAGAGTTGAAACTGCTATATGATGTCTAAATAAGAAACAATAACAAGATGCCTTAAATAATAGGTGTACTGAAAAATGGGAAAACTGGACTGAAACTAAGAATCTGCTTGTGATGCAAACTAGTCTTAATCCTCAGCAGTAAATTCCAACTTCTCAGTCTCTAGATCATCTAACGGACATTCCAAAGAAACAAAAGATAGGTGGAATGCCCGTCAGTGAACTTGCACTCGGTAAGTCCCAAAAAAAGGTGGGATGTGAATATATATAAATGAAATGCAAGGTGACATGTGATATGGTATGAATGGAAATGAAATATGAACAAGTATAACATGGAAATGTTAAAGGCAACTATGTAAACATGGTAATGTAACATGAGCATAGCAAACAAGTATTGCATGGCCGTGTAGTGTAGGTATAATGAACATGAAGTGTACTGCCAACGTGTCTTAAAGAGGCCGCTAAAAAGTAAGCTAACTAACGTGAGTTCAAGTGTGAATGTCAACCAATCTCAAGAGTGTTCTCGAACCCAACAGGCTATCGTCCAGGGGTAAGGAACCACGGGCCCAAATAAAGATAGTTACTTTGGGACCCCAAGCTGTGGAGGAATCTACCCGATCAACAGTGTGGCATCGGGACCCCAAGCTGTGGAGGAGTCGACCTGATCAAGAGTGTGGCATCGGGACCCCAAGCTGTGGAGGAGTCGACCCGGTCCAAGATTTCATGTACTAGTGGGACTCCAGAGATTTTGTTGGATTCATGTTTAAACTACCCCAACACCCCGCATATCTAATCTATAGTTAAAGTTACAAGTCTTACCCGAATCCATGAATACATAAGGAGAGTGCAATTCAAGTATCGAGTCGAGTTCAAGTATTTAAGTCAAGTGTTCAAGTATTCATGTCAAGTGTCCATATCAAGTCATTACGTATTCATGGTTCGGGTCAAGTCGAGTCAAGTATGCAATAGGTTTATTCATGTAAATCATATAGATACATAGATACATTAAGCAAGCGGTACATAGCATGAGATGATACAAGTATAATATTCAAGTAACGACCAGAAACAATGCTATAAAGAAGTGTTATGTACGATTCATTACTCAAGTCAATTGGATTCAGAATATAAACGAAAAACATAGCCCTAAGTGTTATGAATGCATGAGTTCCAGTAGAGCCTAAATACGAGTACTTGTTTGAGAGATATACCCGTTTTCGTATCGTTATGCAGAACAGATCAGAATCTATCTAGCACCGTCGCACATTTTTAAAACACGTTTTGAGTTAATTTCCATCAGGTTTCAGGTTACAAAGATTATTAGAAACTTGTAGGTACTTTCGGTGTACATATCCAAACAACTAAGGTTCACGTGATTTGGACTCGTGAAGCTCCAGTTACGGTCATTTTAACATCAGCGTTTAAAATAGAAATTCTGATTTCTGGACAGCAACTATGTATTATATTGCAAAGCATATATCCGGTTGTTTCATGAATTTCTAAGTAATCTAGTATACTGGAAATTATATTTCTATCAATTGTGCATCTACACATCTAAAGTATGTCACGAACGGACATCGGGAGTTCGAGTTATGTCCTATTTAAAAACAGTGTGCGAATCAGGACAGATTCTGTCCAGATTCGTCACTAAATATTGTAACACAATTTTCTATATTTTACGTTGTTTTCAGTAAAAACTTAAAACTAAGAAAACCTAGATCATTCGATGTAGATGTCCAAAACACCTGATTTTGCTCAATTTGGATATCGGTAGACCAAGTTATTTTTCCTAAAAGTTGACCGATAAATGCAGTTTTCTATTTTTACAAACAGTGAATAAAAATGATATAATTCCTAAACTTATGCGTTTAGATCTGAAATTTTTATAGCAAGTACAAAAATATATTTTATCATATGTAAATATATTGAAATTTCTAGAAGTGGGATTTAATTTCTACAAATTATTTTAAAAATAAATGTTTTGTAAGATCGTATTTGAAAATGATAAATCTATGGTATTTATTTATAACTTTGTTTTCTTGTATGCAAAAGTAAATATAAATAGTTAAAATTTCAGCGATAAATAACATGAATTAACATATGTAGAGTAAACATATCAGCCGATCATGATTAATCATTAAAAACAATATTACTTAACATGCAATCAACTATAGAAGTCAATAAGTTAAGACTAAATATATATTCTTTATGTCAAAATTTTAACTTAACAAAAAAAATATTTTATCATGGGACTAATCAGAGCAAAACATCGACATCAACGACAATATGACAAAAGGAGGGAGATTCAAGAAGAAAGAGGGAGAGACAAAGGAGAGAGAGAAGAAACTTACGGGTTGTGTGAGTAGGTATAACAACCGGCTCACCGATTAATTTCTAGCGGCAAAAACAAGTCTCGGGGACCAAAACTCGAGCACCCAAGACAAGAATCAAATTAGTAAAAGTATTCTCTGTGGAGCTTTTGAGAGGAAAGAAAAGAAAACGAAAGCGACACTTACGAAGTTTATGAATGGTACAATACTTCGGTCTTGAATTCCTAGAGACGAAGTGAACTCCGATGACGCCAAAACTTTGAGATCTCTAAGGATGAAGATTTGAAATAATGTTTGAAGAAGGATGAAGAATGAGGGAGAGAACATATAAAAGAATATTAATATGGTCATTATCATAATTCATAACCATAACCATTCTAATTATTATATTCATTCATTTTGAGAGTTAAAAAAAAGAGAAAATGAAAGGTCTCATGTGTATGTAAGGTATAAGAAAAATAGATAAAAATAATTGCAAGAGCCGAATTCGAACATATGTCCTATGGAATAATAATGTAATGATTTAACCAATGGGCTACAAGGCCATTATTGCATAGAATTAAATAGAAATAAATATATGCAAAGTTTCAAAAGAGAATAATTTAAAAATTAAACGAAACAAATCATTTTCTTAACTAATTTTTTTCTTTTTAAGCAAAACAAATTCTCTTTCCAAAATTTTCCTTGCAAAAAAAATATAGAATAAGTCCTTTATATTAAAGTGATCAAATTAAATCTTTTAAAAATCTATCAAAACCTTTTCTTTTTATAAAACGTGTCATTTCAAAACAAGTATATTTTTATTTATTAAAAAGCATTATAGTAAAAATAAGGTCGTTACCTTCTACCCTTCTTAAAAAGAATTCCGTCGAAATTTCATGAGAATTATATAAGATACAAGTAGAAGGGTGAAATAAGGCTAAGAATTCAAAAGTCGAGAGATTACATTCATGGAAGTCGAAAGTGAAATTCAAGATGGATTCAAGGAATAGGATGGGATTCAAAGGAAAGGTAGAATATAATAGTTAGATTTCTCAATTCTTGTACCATATTACTTATGATGTTCATGCAGAAGTGATCTGCATGGGGTCACCAATAAAACCTGTCACGCCCCGCTTCCTAAAAGACGGGAGCATGCATGTGATGAGACCCGCGACGTATTTATTCTGAGAAGGTCCTTTCTCAAAACAAATACGCTAAGCGTATATAAGCAATATAAAAATGACAAGAAATGACATGATGATGAACAACTTTATATATTTACATTCCAAACTTTACAGAGTTGAAACTGATACATGATGTCTGAACAAGAAACAATAATTAGATTCCTTAAACAATAGGCGTATTGAAAAATGGGAAAACTGGACTGAAACTAAGAATCTGCTTGTGATGCAAACTGGTCATAATCCTCAGTAATAGGTTCCAGCTTCTTGGTCTCTAGATTATCTAATGAACATTCCAAAGAAATAAAAAATGGATGAAATGCCCGTCAGCGAATCTGCGTTCGGTAAGTCCCTAAGAAAGGTGGGATGTGAATGTATATAAATGAAATGTAAGGTGACATGTGATATGGTATGAATGGAAATGAAATATGAACAAGTATAACATGGCAATGTTAAAGGCAACTATGTAAGCATGGCAATATAACATGAGCATAGCAAACAAGTATAGCATGTCCGTGTAGTGTAGGTATAATGAACATGAAGCGTACTGTCAATGTGTCCTAAAGAGACCACTAAAAGATAAACTAACTAACGTGAGTTCAAGTATGAATGCCAACCAATCTTAAGAGTATTCTTGAACCTAACAGGCTATCGTCCAGGGGTAAGGAACCACGGACCCAAATAAAGAGAGTAACTTCAGGACCCCAAGCAGTGGAGGAGTCGACCCAAATCAAGCGTGAAGTATCGGGACCCCAAGCCGTGGAGGAGTCGGCCCGATCAAGAGTGTGGCATCGGGACCCCAAGCTGTAGAGGAGTCGACCCGATCCAACATTTCATGTACTAATGGGACTCCTGAGATTTCGTTGGATTCATACTTAAACTATCCCAACACCCAGCGTATCTAATCTATAGTTAAAGTTACAAGTCATGCCCGAATTCATGAAAACTTATGGAGAGTGCAATTCAAGTATCGAGTCGAGTTCAAGTATTCAAGTCAATTGTTCATGTATTCATGTCAAGTGTTCATGTCAAGTAATTACGTATTTATGGTTCTGGTCAAGTCGAGTCAAGTATGAAATAGGTTTATTCATATAAATCATGTAGATACATTAAGCAAGCGGTATATAGCATGAGATGATACAAGCATACTGTTCAAGTAACAACCATAAACAATACTATAAAAAAGTGTTATGTACAATTCATTACTCAAGTCAATTGGAATCAGAATATAAACGAAAAACATAGCCCTAAGTGTTATGCATGTGTGAGTTCTAGTCGTGCCTAATTACGAGTACTGGTTTGAGAGATATATCCATTTTTGTATCGCTGTGCAGAACAGATCAGAATATATCCAGCACCGTCGCATATTTTTAAAACATGGTTTGAGTTAATTGCCATCAGGTTTCAGGTTATGAAGATTATTAGAAACTTGTATGTATTTCGGTGTACATATCCAAACAACTAAGGTTGGCACAATTTGGACTCCTGTACTCCAGTTACGGTCATTTTAACATCAACGTTTAAAACAGAAATTCTGATTTGTTGACAGCAACTATATATTATATTGAAAAACCTATATTGGGTTGTTTCATGCATTTCTAAGTAATATAATATACAGTAAATTATATTTCTATCAACTATGCATCTACACATCTAAAGTTTATCACGAACGGACATCGGGAGTTCGATTTATGTCCTATTTAAAAATAGTGTGCGAATCAGGACAGATTCTGTCCAGATTCGTCACTAAATATTGTAACACGGTTTTCTATATTTTACGTCGGTTGTAGATGAAAACTTAAAATTAAGAAAATCTAGATCTTTCAATGTAGATATCCAAAACACCTAATTTTGCTCAATTTGGATATCGATAGACCAAATTATGTGTCGTAGAATTTGACCGATAAATACAGTTTTCTGTTTTTACGAACAGTGAATAAAAACAATTTAATTCCTAAAAAGTTATGCGGTTAGATCTGAAATTTTTATAGCACGTAAAAAAATATATTCTATCATATGTAAATATACTAAAATTTTCAAAAGTGGGAATTAATTTCTAAAAATTATTTTAAAGATAAATGTTTTATAAGACCGAATTTGAAAATGATAAATTTATAGTATTTATTTATAACTTTGTTTTCTTGTATGCAAAAGTAAATATAAATAGTTAAAATTTCATCGATAAATAATATGAATTAACATATGTGAAGCAAACATATGAGCCGATCATGATTAATCATTAAAAATACTATTTCTTAACTGCAATCAACTATGATAGGCAATAATTTAAGACTAAATATATATTCTTTATGTCTAAATTTTAAATTAACAAAAAAATATTTTATCATGGGACTAATCGGAGCAAAATATTGGCATCAACGACAACATGAAAAGAAGAGAGAGATTCAAGAAGAAAAAAAGAGACAAAGGGGAGATTGAAGAAACTTACAGATTGTGTGAGTCGGTATAACAACCGTTTCACCGATTAGATTCTAGCGGCAAAAACAAGTCTCGGTGACCTATGATCGAGCAACCAAGAGAATGATCAAGTTAGTTTCTAAAAGTATTCTCTATGAACCTTTTGAAATAAAAGAAATTAAAAGAAAAGCGACACTTACGAAGTTTGTGAATGGTACAATACTTCGGTATTGAATTCCTAGGGACGAAGTGAACTCCGGTGACGCCGAAACTTTGAGTACTCTAAACATGAAGGTTTGAAATAATGTTTGAAAGAGGATGAAGAATGAGGGAGAGAACATATAAAAGAATATCAATATGGTCATTATAGTAATTCATAACCATAACCATTCTAATTATTATATGCATTCATTTTGAGAGTTAAAAGGAAGTGAAAATGAAAGGTCTCTTGTTTATGCAGGGTATAAAAAATAGATAAAAATAATTGCAAGACCCAAAATTCGAACATGTGGTTTATGGAATAATAATGCAATGGCTTAACCAATAGGCTACAAGGCTATTATTATATAAAATTAAATAGAAATAACTATATGCAGAGTTTCAAAAGAGAATAATTTAAAAATTAAACGAAACAAATCATTTTCTTAACTATTTTTTTCTTTTTAAACAAAATAAATTCTCTTTCCAAAATTTTCCATGCAAAACAAAATAGAATAAGTCCTTTATATTAAAGAGATCAAATTGAATCTTTTAAAAATCTTTCAAAACCTTTTCTTTTTATAAAACGTGTCATTTCGAAACAAGTATATTTTTATTTATTAAAAGCATTATAGTAAAAATAAGGTCATTACAGGAATGCCGAGAAACAAACACCTTTAGTTCTTCAGGGTAGTAGAAAATATATCCTCAAGAATTCTTGGGATATCACACAAATTTGCATAGTACTGATCGTGTCTCGAGTTTGTCTAGATTATGTTTCTTTACATAAACAGGACAACCCCATACTTAATAAACTTAAGACATGGTCTTTTTCCACTCCATCTTTCATATAAAGTGGATGGCACAGACTTGGTTAGAACCCTATTCAACAGGTATGCTGCTGATTCAAGTGCCCAGAAAGAAAGCGGTAGCTCGGCATTACTCATCATAGAACGCACCATATCAAATAGGTTACGATTTTTACGCTCCGACACACCATTGTGTTGCGGTGTATACGGAGGAGTAAGTTGAGAGAGAATCCCATTCTCTTTTACGAACTCAAGGAAATTGGTGCTTAAATATTCTCCACCTCGATCTGATCGAAGTATCTTAATACTTTTGCCCGTTTGTTTTTCTACTTCATTCTTATAGTCTTTGAACTTTTCAAAAGGTTCGGACTTATGTTTCAATAAGAACATATGTCCATATCTTGAAAAATCATCGGTAAAAGTAATGAAGTAGAAATAACCACTTCTCACATGTGTAGATATTGGACTACATACATTACTATGTATGAGTCCCAAGAGTTCAGTAGCTTTTTCTCTGTATCTTGTAAACGGAGTTTTGGCCATCTTACTTTTTAGACACGACTGACAAGTTGCATAAGATTGATATTCGAACGGATTCAGATATCCTTCTTTATGTAACTTGGTCAATCTTATTTCATTGATATGACCAAGTCTACAATGCCATAAGAAAGCTTCATTCATGTCTGAAATTTTCTTTTGTTAGGGTGTTGGACGTTGAAAATTGTGTGTTGATTTAGAACGTAAATACCGTTATTTAATGTTCCGGACTGAATCAACTGTTGATTCAGGTGAATGTTCATAACATTACTTTGCAACATAAAATGATATCCTTCTTTATCTAATAAAGATACTGACATTGTATTATATAACATGTTCGGTACATAATAACATGGTTCCAAAACCAATATGCATCCTTAAGGCAACCCTAGATGATACTCTCCAATAGCTACGGCATCAACACTTGAACCATTCCCAACGCAGAGGGCCATATCACATTTTCTCAAAAACTTGCTATTTCTCAGCACCTGCACACATTTACAAATGTGAGAACATGACCCGGTATCTAATACCCAGGAAGCAGAGTTTATTGAAAAACAGTTTTATGTGACAAACTCACCTGAAGTAGAAGAATCAACATGCTTCTGTTCCTTACGTTCGGCGAGGTAAGCCTTAAAATTCCTTCTCCAGTACCCCGTCTTATGACAATGGAAACATTCACCCTTTCCAGTTCTCGCATCCTTAGAAGTGTCCTTTCCCTTTTCCTTTTTGACACCACCTCTCTGCTTGGTGGATTTCTTCTTCTTCTTTCCCTTTGCCTTAGCTTTGGGGACAGAAGAGGAAGATTGCCTTACAAGAAGAGTGGGTGTTTTCTCCTTCTTAAAGTTGCTCTCAGCACTCCTCAACATATTTAGAAGCTCAGGAAGAGTCCTTTCCATGTTGTGCATATTGTAATTCACCATAAACTGAGCAGAGGCAGGAGGAAAGGACTGTAGAACTAGATCAGTATATAGTTCATTTTCCAGCGTCCAGCCCAGGCCTTCGAGATCTTCGATAACGCTCATCATCTTTAGGACGTGGTCCTTAACAGATGATCCTGCAGCCATCCTCATCTGAAACAGTTTCTTAGAGATCTCGTATCTAGCTATACGAGATTGCTCTCCATACATGTCCTTTGTATGGAGAAAGATGGACTGAACGTCCATCTTCTCGTGCTGCCTGTGATGCTCGTTATCCATCAAGGGCAACGCCAGGCACTTGGCTGTAGCGTAGTCCTGATCCCATGTTTTGCGAATCTCTTTATCCGCAATTGAGGAATCAGGTCCTGGGAGCTGGGGTGCGAGGGCAGTGAGGACGTATGCGACCTTATCATAGGTCAGGGCAATAGTAACGTTTCTCAGCCAGTCCTTATAATTATGTCCCGTGAGGTTGTTTTTATCTAGTGGAAACTTAAGTCCCGACATTGGTTGATGCCTGTCAGAAAGAGAAAAGAATTACTCAGCGTGCGCTCTTATAAAATTAGAATGGTTTATTATTTTATCTAATCAGAATGGCTCCCACTGTTTTATCGAATTCTACTTAAAACCTTATAAAGAGAATTAGCTGGGATTAATTACACTCTACAAGTTCGCTAACCGTTCAGCTAGGCCAGTGTTGGTACTCCGAGGGAGTTTTCCTGTGCTTTCGCACGGAACTAATTAAATAATCTCGTTTCCGCTGAAGTGTTTTCCCGTTAACACCTTTCTAGACACCTACTGGATTGATAATTATAAAGTGAAAAACTCTCCGGGGAGTAACTCTTACTCACAGTGGGATTCAAGATCCAACTATCACAAAGAAGATATGCAATCTCATTGCAAATTTCAATAATTGAAACTCTCGATATGGTTTTTACCCCTAACGACTTATGACCTTGACGAAAGCCAACAAACCATAGGCCACTAGTCAAATTCTACCCATCATTTTATGACTAATTTAAACCCTCCTATATAGACCTTGATAAAGACCAAAAAGGCTATGCAAATGTTCTAACTAATCGCATCATATACGGCAAATGAGCATCACTTAGCTACCATACACTACACTTTGACGAAGGCCAACAAACGTAGCATGGATACTAAGTACTCTACCCATTTGAAATGACGGAGGGCTACGACTGGTTTTGATGAAAACCATTAATATAGTGAACTTGACATCGTTGTAGAAACCGAGCGATATTTAAATGAAGTGGCTTAAGTTCCGCTTTAAAACAAGTAGTTTTGAGGAAAAAACTGAGTAATTTAAAAATTTATTTCTACAACATCGTTTTAGATTTATTTTCTTTACATTAATCATATTAATATTGTCCCATCATTTAATTCCTAGTCACACCAGAAATAACGAAAATAGAACGCATATATATGCCATCCAAATTCGCCACGGGGCCCCGAGTCTTCACCGTAAGGTTACTTAACTTACGGAAGGACGGGGGCAGGGCTAGCGCAGATGCAAAAAATATATAGCGTTTATATATATCATATATATATAGTCATCTCAGGCAGTTATATCATGATCACATCATAGAAACAAATGAAAAATGGATATATTAGGAGTTTCGTTTTCGATCGAGCCTTCAAATGAAATGCGAAGTTCCATGTTCATGTGAATAGCCACTAACCCATCTATTCTAGACTCCTACAAGTGCGGCAAGATACCCACCAATTCTAGAATTAGGTGACCCGGGTCTCAACTCCTTGAGATGGCCACCTTTTGGATTCTAGGACCCGGTAACTTGAGCACCCCGTCTCGGGTCAAACCTACTTGCGGGAAAAGTAAAATATACATCGAATGGAGACATCAACCTTAATCCGGAAGTGTCCCAATAAAAGAATATACAAATTTGTATCGAATGAATTACGAATTACATACAACAATTGAATGTAAAAACCCCATTCTAAGCTATTCACACGACGATCTGTTTTCCATACCAATAACAACAACAACACAACACAAATATCTAATGCGCAATCTCGACTAATTGAACATATAGAAATTAGCGACGTTTACCAACGCATTTCTATAGATGTGAAAATAAAAAACGATGTGATAACTTTAATCTAAAACTTTCCCGGATAAGTTTTGAATCACAGAGAACACAATTCAACACTTGAGCAAAAAAGAAGATGCCGAAGCCTTAGTTTCTGAAGTATAAAGCCACCATCTGAACACAAAGCAATTTAGGATTATCCTCGCCACAAATTGCTTCCAGAACCAATTAATAGGTGGCCAGAGCTAAAGCTCTGGCCCTCGGGGAATCGGTGTATCAATGTGGTATCAACAAGATCTCAAATCTATGCTCTGAAAATATTTCAGAGTCTCAGAATGGTTCCAGAAGTGACTTGAACAATAGAAACTAATCCGGTTAAGTTTCGATTACAACTTTATCGTATAGTTAAAACAAGTTAATGTCTTTAGGTTGGCTCTGATAACATGAAAAGTTGCCTTGCTTACTTGATTAGGTTTTAAAACGTAGCGGTAACGGATTTTCAAATTTTCAAGAGAGCAAAGAGAAACCCAAACTCAAAATCTAGCTTAAAGACAAAAACTTTTAACTAAACTGGAGATTTAACTACTATGTTAAGGCTACAACCTTTGTATCGCGATATCCTTCTCTTCTTGGACTCCTTGTATGCTCCTAGTTGAAGAAACATACTTGATTGTAGATCCTTGAGGTCCTAGATGATCCACTTGAGGCAAGTAGACTCTAGCTTCAACTCCACTTGAAGATCTAATCTTTGTAGTGAAGCAACTTGAAGAACTAGTCTTGCTAGAACTAATCTTTAAGTGATGTAGTATTTCTCTCTCAATTTTTCCTCTCTTTTCTTCTCCTTTTTCATTTTTCTTTCTCTAAATAAATAACTCAAGGGAGAGAAAGATGAGATGAGGATGAAAAAGCTTGAGATAAAAATGAATAACTATTTATGCTTTATCTCAATGTTTAGTATAGAATGATCTTTAGCCATCTACAAAAATCTATTGCTTTTGACTCATTTATTTTTCTTTTTCATAATTAAAGAAAACCAAATGTTTCTTATCTCATATCCTATACACTAACACCATGTATTATTATACATGAGCTTATATATATATTTATCACACACATACATTTAGGTAAGGAGAATAAATGATAAAGAATATATGATATTAATAAATATACATATATCAATATATACATATATTCAATTATTAAATCAACACTTAATTTAATAATCCGGTTATACACACACACACACACACACACACACACACACTAATATGATACAACGCTTGATTAAAACTGTGTGTATCAAATATACGTGTTTAATCGAACTCCAGCACGTATCCTTATACATGCCCTACATCGTTTCGCTAAAACCGAAATAATCTCTTTGTGGAACTCTAAAAACTCGACAATACGCTGGCAATAGGTCAGGATCACATCCATAACTTACAAGCGCACGTCAGTGGCACTAGCTGTACGTAATGGCTACTCAGGTATCTGTCGAAGAGGAAGATCGACAAACAAGCCTATCAAAACCACTATAGAACCAATCAGTGACATTCACCGCACAATCCGGTCTCTTCGTCTACGAGTGTTGCATATCAAGTCTGGAGGGTAGAATCCGTCAGACCCCCAATAACCCGATAAGTCATGCCGATCGGTGACCTATAACCACTATAGATACAACTGATAACACTTATCAGTTTATCTCATTCTCCCTGGCCAGGGACTTATGGTTACAGTCGATCAGGAACAGTACGACATCAACTTCCCATACCGGGAGAGACGAAACCCTTCCAATCGCTTATTGCCTCCATATGGTTCGGGACTATACCTAACTAAAACCTGTTTGCACGGCTCTTTAAAACCGTGATAGGGTAATAATCAAAGCACAGTGGGAAACACATAAGACACTATGACGATCTCATATCTACAGACTACCATGTACTTATGTCACCAGAGAACTGTTATCTGACAATAGGTATAATACCATCTAGGAGTTCTCTCCTTTCGTTGAAACTCATTCTCCAATGAGCACCTGTATACAATCTTTGGTGTCAAACACCAATGGCTGCGGGAACAGTCATCGTCCCGATCGGGGTCAAGAAATATATACACTAATCTACTCTGGAGTATCGATGCCCTGTCTCAATATTCCAACGACAAGGAACATTTAAGGATGTGCTTATAGACTATCCAGGCCCTACTAGTACAATCTCTATCATAATCCTGGGAGTCAATCAAAGATTCTACGGGCTTTATTAAGATGTATTAGCGATAGTAATAACAAGTAGAAACTATACACATGAATGATAAAGGCAAACCAAATAGCATACCCATCATATTGAGCAAGATTGTCATGTACATATATATGTCCAAAAATTACAATAATTCCTCTAGGGCATACATATCTAACAATCCACACTTGTCGGATGGTCGGGATGGGTAATCCAGACGATCACCAGCCTTCTCGGCCAAAAGGTCCAGCAGCATGCATAAGAAGCCACGACAGTCATGCTCAATCTGAGGGGGTATTAAATATAGATCCTCTTAACCCCACATTTCGAGAAAGGATCACTCAGATAAATGAAGCAGACGAAAACCTGCTTCATATCAATGAAAATCCTCTTTCCGCATAGCGGGACGATGATACTAATGAAAACGTCCCTTTAAAGGATAGAGATCGTCAGATTGATGAATTGCGAAGATAAATGACCAATATGGAGAATATTATTCAAGTCATGTCCGCACAATTGAAAAGCCTAATGATGACACCACGACCGGATTCGCAGGGAGAAAAAACGCAACGACCACCTACTCTAGCAGGCTTTGCAACCCATGCCCCTCGCAAGGAGCAACATCCCGCGATTTTGCAAGAAATGCCAATGCCGAGGAAAGAACAGCCGCATCCATCTCTTCAAGCAGCGCCTACCCTGCGCGAAGCAACTGTTTCACCTCCCATAGAAGCTGGTCTACAGCCGGTACTCTCTAGACCCATAACAACATTAGTGGTGGCAACCACCCCAATGGTAGCAGCCTTTTCTTCATCATCGTTAATCTCGACAGTAGGGTCTTTGTCCCTTGCTAACATAGACGTCGCTACTCTGTAGAAGTTAATTGCCGAGCATATAAAACAGATGAACAAGAAAATGGTGGTACAAGTAGCCAGCCAACCGTACCCTGATAAATACAACGATGTGTCATACCCTATAGGGTATGTCATTCCTACGTTTCGTACGTATAATGGAACTAGAATCCCTGACCAGCATTTAGCCCATTTTAAAGTGGCATCCAATGATTCAGCCAGAAAGGAGAAGCTCCTGCTGTAGAAATTCTCGAAGAGCTTGCATGGCATAGCATTCGAATGGTTCACTAAATTAGAACCAGGCTCGATACCCACCTTCAACCAGTTGGCAAAAAAGTTCAAACACAAGTTTGGAGGTAGCGTCGCCGACAAAGTAACATTTACCCAACTCACCATGCTGAATCCATCAAGGGATGAAATGTTGTTGGAGTTTGGACAAAGATGGAGAACTACTAGCATACGCTACGATCCTTCAGCTCCCGAGGAACAATCAGTGCAACTCTTTCTTAGCAGGATTCCAGGTCAAATCCGATTATTTCTCTTGTCCATAAAACACAAAGCGTTTGCTATGTTGTTTGAGCAGATAGTATAATTGGAAAATGCCAATCCTGCACTGCTCGAAGATTACCGGGCATATGCACGCAAAAAGCCGGAGCGAACCCAAAAGTCTCATAGCCGGCAGAAACTTAAGAAGGTTATGTCCCTGATAGTGGACACTAATGAAGGCTTGCCTGGTCCAATTTCGACACAATCGGCCCCTCAACTGGAAAAATCGTCTGAAGGAGCCCGATCATAAATTTCTCTAGAAGAGAAAATGAACAAGAAGTACTCTTTCACGAAGGAGTCCACTAAGCACATCTTCAAGTTGACTTTGAAGCATGGGATGGAGCTGCCTAAGATCAGGAAACCCGACGAGGCCAATAAAAAGAACAACCCAAAGTACTGCATGTACCATCGTTTGATATCTCACCCTATCGAAGACATTTTGTCTTCAAAAATTAGGTGGAGGAGCGGTATAAGCTCAGAAATATCATTTTGGTCGATAAATTCAAGGTCGACATTCCCACCATACACAGTCACTGTATAACTACATGCGGCCAAAGCGACTAATCACATCCGCAATCTTAGAGGCCCAAACAAACCCCTGGGAAGTGTTCATTTCGAAGAAAACCACAAAACTCCTAAAGTGTTTAGAAAGAATGCCCGGGATTCCTCGAAAGAAGAAGGTGCACGCACTGGAGGCAGTATCTGCCCTGACTACTGGCACACGGAAAGATAAGGGAAAGAAAGCGAAAGCACCTCAGCCATTGGAGCCGCAAAACCTTCCCCCAATAACATTGTGTGACTTCATCCCATCTTGTTTTTGGAATGAAGAAATGAATGACGAAAATCTATAAGAGAAGTTCTGGGAACCAGGCAGTTCTGAGTCATCTGATCCAGAAGAAGCAGAACGACAAAAGCAACGTTTAATCTTGCTGGCAAATGCATTATTAAGAACTGATGTCTGAACTCGGCTTATACGGACTCACACCTGTCAATGCACCGCCTGTAGACCTAACGAGATAAGAGAGGTCGCAATCGACTCTTCCAAGCCATACACGTCACCGGATATAGGCAACACTGATGAAATCCATTAAGAACCCGAACCAACAGCCGAAGCTAACCCTTCTCCTGTCCAAGAAAGCGCTGCCATCCCTCGTGTGATACTTCGAGGGGAAAGTAGAAATTCTCAACAGGAAAAAGATGAAGAATACCATCCATTAGTTGTTGGGGGAGGAATTGAGAGATTCACTGATAAGCCATCCCATCTCGAATGAGATGTCGATTTCTTACCGGTTTTTGAAGCTGGGATTGGAATGGCCCCAACTGTGCACTAACTCCATTCCTCAGCAAAGCAATCCGGTCGGTGCTGGCAAGGCTGTACGGTACCAATCCCATCGGTCGTAGCAAGCTTCAATCTTCTGTCTTTCCGTTTCACTTCTAGGCGCAAGAAGTGCAAATAAGCGTACGGTTCGTAAGTAGGAAGTCAAGTAGGATGATCATCACTACAGTAGGCTTTTTTCAGCCAGACAACACGGGAGATAGCCAGCAGCTTAGCCGAATGGTGCTCGCCTGCTGGCTCGCATCTGCCATCAGGGGAGGATTAACATGTCCGGTAGCGGGGGGGGCAACCAGCTGCCGGGTAAACTCCATGGCATTGCCTTACGCGACTTACCCGCGACCAGTTTCAATCTCGCCTGGGAAGAATCACCGACAAAAATATGCAAGTTTGGAGCCGGATTCCCATTGGTCCCACCCTATCGGCACCTCTTCCTCAAGAAGAACCTGAAGATTCACTATCCGGAACGCCACGATCCATCGAACGCCTGACGAGGCTAATGTTCCTCAACCACATAGAGATACGGAAACCATAAGCAAAACCATTGCTCATCTGACCGCAATAGCAGAAAGGCACAACTTCATAGAGGCCACAAATAACACGCTCTCAGAAGTCTTGGAAGAATACAAAAGACTCTGAGGAGAAAACAACTTAATCCGCAGGGATGTCGATTTCTTACGAAAACGGGCTCGTGAATCAGAAATATTGACTGGAAACCTGCAGCGACAGATATCAAAATTCCAATGCAATCGGGTTGAACATGCCTCCTCATGCGCCAATCACAGGAAAGCCCGAGAAATCGAGGTGCCTCAGATTTCCCGAAACATGGGGAGAACACCCCACCCTGCACGGAACTAACCTTACCCTTTCCACGTTGGCAATCACCAAGCCTGAGGGGGTAAGTAGGTTAAGCGATTGAATTAATGACCAACCGAGATCTATACGGAGCATTCCGCCTACTCAGAAATCTGAGCATGAAACTTATATATCTTAGAATGCCTGGAGAAGCAGAATTAGCAGCATCTCCTTGCTTCTGCATATTACATCAGCGAGCAGGAGATGATACAAGATTCTTCACAGAATCAAGTCTCGACCACCTCTTAGAATAGAAGGAAGCAATCATCCCCCTCACACTCTTCGGACATTTTCCATACCTATCGCTGGATAAGCCATCAGAGTTCAAGCGTAGATGAATCCAAAGAGCCTCAACAAGGACACAATCATCCCCAAGCCTTCCAGTAGGGAGAAAGCAGTAATGCAAATACTGACATCAGTCCTCGGGTTGAAGAAACACCTGATATTCTACCTATGGAAGAAGATCAACACCTTCCTTTACATCCCTTGCCGCAAAGGAGTTCCATGGAAAGGTTAGACTTCTTATTTAGAGTATCTGAAAGGCACAATGAGATGCACATGGTGTCCATGCAAACAATCTCTCGTCTAAATGACGAAGTCAGAGATTTATGGGAAGACAATCTTAAGATGCGCCAACATATGAGACAATTCTGGCGGCAGCACAGCGATACAGAAAACCGAATCGATGCTTTGCAACGTCAGGTATCGGGACGCCAACGCGAGCAAGTAAATGCGATCACTCCACACAGACGTCCGATGAGAACTCGAACTTCAGAAAACATTGGACCTGATCAAAATCACATAGCCAGACCATCCTAAGAATCCCTTTACTCTCTTCCATCCAGGGGGCAGACGAGTCAGAAAATAGCCTCGGTGTATGGTTTGGAATTACTATGAATCTGCAAACTATCAAGAGAATTGGTGAAGAACGCCCAATTTCAACCATGCCAACATAAGAAG
The DNA here is from genome assembly GCA_030015575.1 of Agapanthus africanus. NCBI lineage: Eukaryota > Viridiplantae > Streptophyta > Magnoliopsida > Asparagales > Amaryllidaceae > Agapanthus > Agapanthus africanus. Next base: position 938,896,755 of record CM057338.1, on the reverse strand, counting down.
AGCTAGTGGATAACCCTGACTTCTGTGTGTTTCACCAAATCTACGGGCACACGCTGAGAGACTGCGTCATGTTCAGACGACGCATGCAGGAGTTAACAGAAAGCCGGTCATCGGCATCTTCTTCGCCACCCCCGCAGATACAAAGGAGAACGCCTCGGCCATCAAATCCCTCACACACTTGTAGGGTCATAAGAGTCGAGAGCGAAGTTGAAAATGATGCACTATACTTCTCTAACAGTGAAGACAATGACAACATTAGATTTGTAAATAACATGGTGACTCACTAAGGAACGGTCGTTTCCTCGCCAAAAGCTGGCAATCAAAAGAAAAAGCCTAAAGAGACAGAGAAGGTTAAAGCCATCGAAATTGAAGAAGGTGCCATCCCCTCAGCTTCAAAAGTCAAGAGCAAACCCAGCTACAATGTGCTAGCACACTTAAAAATGCCGGTGCTAATGACCGTATACAAAGCATTCATGTTGTTCTCAGAACTAAGGAATATGCTAGTCGAAGCCTTACAAAATCCTGAGGAATATCAAGCTTTCTTTTCCGAAGCAGTAATGAAAGAAACCTGCTACGAGGAACGGACTATTGGGGTAGTATTCACCGATGAAGAAATGTTGTTGGGAACGTCAGAACACAACCAACCCTTATATATCACGGGAATCTTCAATGACACTCCAGTCAAAAGGGTATTGGTGGACCCCGGGGCATCAATAAATTTGATTACCCTGAAAACTCTTCATAACTTGGCTCTTAATATGAGCCATCTCACAACCGAAAAGATATTAATCCAGGGATTCGATCAGAACACGAGAAAACCTTTGGGGTATGTCACACTGGATTTCCAGGTGGGACCGCTCAAGTCTAGAGCGAAGTTCCACATCCTCAATTCAGATACCGCGTACCGGGATCTACTGGGCAGGCCATGGATACATGATTATAGCATAGCACCATCGCCATTGCACCAATGTTTCAAGTATAAAGAGAATGATCGCGAATATCACATCGATGGGGAAACACACCCGTTCAGCATCAATGAATTATACCTAGAAAAATCCAGGTATTTCATCAAAGAATTCAATGGTGAGTCAGCCAACCCGAGGCAGAAATTCCCTCAGGAAAATGATAACTTCGATCATATGAGTTGTTATTCTTCTGAAACTGGTCCGAACTTCAGAAAATCCTGCGTGTTGGTTTCAATTCAGAATCCTCAAGCGATGAAGGTGATGCAGCCGTACAATTCATCCCTAGAGTTTGTCAGCAGATCAAGAATTTCTATATACCGGACAGTGATGATGATGACAATCCTCGTTATCAAAGTCGAAAAAGCTATCATCAAAGAGGTCAAAAAGGTGATCGATGCGGGCTTTATTCATGAAGAACGGTACTCTGACTAGGTCTTCAATAGTCCCAATCAAAAAGAAGAAGAGGGATATCCAGATTTGCATCGACTTCAGGGACGTCAACAAAGCATGCGCCAAAGATGACTTCCCGCTGGTAGCCACGGAGTTTCTAATCGACAACACCTCAACATACGAGCTATTTTTGTTCATGGATGGCTAATCCGGCTACATTCAAATAAAGATGCACCTGGACGATGAAAGGCATACCTCTTTCAAAACTCTGATGGGATCTACTGCTATAAAGTCATGCCCTTCGGCTTAAAAAATGCTGGGGCCGCATACCATAGGGCAATGACTAGAATCTTCGATGAACTTTTACACGATGTCTGTGAATGCTATATAGACGATCTTATTGTAAAAAGTTCCAATAAATATGACCATTTGAAGCATTTATCTATTGTTTTCGATCGTATTCGTGAATTCAAATTAAAAATGAAACCAACTAAACGTGCTTCTGTAGTTTCCTCCGGCAAATTTTTGGGTTTTATTGTCAGGCAGGTCTTAAGATTGATCTAGCCAAAATAAAGGCTAATATGGATATGCCTCCCCCTAAAATCCTTAAAGAGTTACGCTCTTTTCAAGGAAAGCTGGCTTACATCAGAAAATTCATCGCTAATCTCTTAGAGAAATGCAAGCCCTTTTCTAAATTGGTTAAAAAGAATAAGCCATTCATTTGGAATAGTGATTGGCAAGAGGCTTTTGAATAAATCAAGGCTTATCTCTTGCATCCACCAGTTTTGGTCCCCCTGTTCAGGGTCGTCCCTTTATCCTCTATACTGCAGCGTTAGAGGGTTCTTTAGGGACAATGCTAGCTTAAGCAAATTATGCCGAGAAAGAAAACGCACTTTACTATTTAAGCGGAGTGCTTATGGAGGCAGAAGTAAATTACTCCCCCATCGAAAAACACTACATGTCTTTAGTCTTCACTGTGACAAAACTAAGGCACTATCTATTATCAAACGAAATTCGTTTGATATTCAAAAATGACCCCATAAAATACTTAATGAGGTTGCCGGTATTGGTCGAGCGACTCAACAAATAGGCTCTAATGCTGCTCCAATTCGACATTCAATACGTGCCTCAAAAGCTATCAAAGGTCAAGTTTTTGCTGACTTTTTGGTCCTCATCATGTGCCAAATAATTCATCTCTAATCTTTGAATTTCCTGGATAAGATATTCTTCTTATAGAAAATAATGAACCTTACTAGGAGTTGTATTTCGACGGGACATCCTCGCTCGAAACCGAGACATAAGACGACATTCCCAAAGTCAAAGTGGGACTTGGTCTGGTGTTCGTTACCTCTGTCCGGGGCATCATTCGACAAGATTTTGCGATGACCGAACCCAAAACAAACAATGAAGCTAAATACGAAGCTCTCATTCTAGATTTGGAGCTTACCATCCAAATAGGAATACGAAATCTCTATATTTATGAGGATTCTCATCTAATAGTTAGGAAAGTTCTGGGAACCTTCAAAACTTATAAGTCTACGTTAATAACCTATTGCAAACATGCCAGATAGCTTCTCTTGCAAATACTAAATTTCAAGATAGAAAACATCCCTCGGTCACAAAATGGAAAGGCCGACGCCTTAGCAATACTGGCTAAATAATTGGTTGAACATGAAACAGGCAAGATCCAAATTATAATACGGAACCACTTAAGTGTGCCTCGCAGTCCTTGATGACAAAGGAGCTCATGCATAAGCTCTCCATATACGAAACGATGAAGAAATCATAGAAAAACCCGACTGGCAGCAACTGTTTTAAGATTTCTTTTATAACGATGTATTACCTGAAAACAAGTCGGTCCAATTCACCTTGAGAGAGCAGGCACTGCGATATGTGTTCTTCAATAACACGCTATATTGCCGGATTTTTTACGAACTCCTTTTACGATGTCTATTCTCAGATGAGGCAGCTCAAGTGATGGAAGAAGTTCATTCAGGTATTTGTGGAGCCCATCAAGCGGGTCCCAAACTGAAAATCAAAAGAACGGATTATTATTGGAAACATGACGCAAGACTGCATATAATATGCAAGGAAATGCCATATGTGCCAGATACACGATAACTTCATTCACAAGCACCCAAACCTGTTACATCCCACTGTGGCGTCATGGCCCTTCGAGATGTGGGGAACAAATATCATTCGCCCAATCAAACCTCCATCACTCAACAGACATAGGTTCATCCTCGCGGTCACCGACTACTTCTCATGTTGGTCTGAAGATGCTAGTTTCAAGGAAATTACAGCAGAAACCATCGTCAAGTTCTTCCAGAACAATGTGTTATATAGGTTCGGCATACTAAGACGTATCATATCAGATAACGGGTCTGCCTATAGAAGAAACTAAATCATAAAATTCGCCAGAACTCATAAGATTGACCGGCGATACTCTACCATATATAACCCAAGAGCCAACGGTATAGCAGAAGCCTTTAACAAGACTCTGACCAAACTGCTCAAGAAGACAGTTCTCAAAAATAAAAAGGACTGGCAAAAAAAATGACAGAGGAATTGTGGACCTACCGGACCACATATAAGACTCCCACAAAATCTACACTATATCAATTAGTATTTGGAACAGAAGTGGTGCTTCCCCTCGAAATCGAAATTCCATCTCTTCGAGTTGCGATCCAAGAACGATTAACAACCGAAGAAAATGCCGCACTAAGATCCTTTATTATCCTTGTCTGATCCTTTCTTATCCTTGATGATAAGATCGGATTCTTGCAAAAGAAGGATCCATCGAATGAGTCTGGCCTTGGCATATTTCTTTGCAAAAAGATGTCGTATGGCAAAATGGTCCATGTAAATTGTGGCAGGAGAGTCGATCAAGTAAGGATGAAATTTTTAATTGTATAGACGGCATATAAGAACTCTTTATCAATGGTAGTGTAATTCAGCTATGCATCGTTCAACGTCCTGCTCTTATAGTAAATCACGTGCGGCTTCTTGTCAATTCGTTGTCCCAATACTGCACCAATTGCGAAATCTGAAGCGCCGCACATGATTTCAAATGGTTGAGTCCAATCTGATGCACTAAGTATCGGAGCAGAAGTGAGCTCCTTCTTCAGAAGTTCGAAGGAAGTGAGGCACTCAGAATTGAACTTAAAGGGTACATCCTTAGCTAGAAGAAATGTCAAAGGTCTAGACAGTTTGGTAAAGTCCTTAATGAACCATCTGTAAAACCCGGCATAGCCTAAGAATGACTGAATGTATTTCACAATTTGTAGGGAGGGAGATTTGAAATCATATCGATTTTTAGTTTATCGACTTCGATGCTCTTGTCAGAGATGATGTGGCCTAACACAATGCAATGTTTGACCATGAAATGACATTTCTTCCAGCTGAGTGTGAGATTATTTTGCTTGCATCGTATCAGTACGAGCTTTAAATGTCTCAAACACTCAGAAAATGAATCTCCAAAGACGGAGAAATCATCTATGAACACTTATATGAATTGCTCTACCATATCCGAAAAAATGCCCATCATGCACCGCTAAAATGTTGTGGGAGAATTGCACAAGCCAAAAGGCATGCGTCGGTAGGCGAAAGTGCCAAAAGGACAAGTGAATATGGTTTTATCATAGTCCTCGGGATCAATTGGGATCTGATTGTAGCCGGAATATCCATCGAGAAAACAATAGAATTCGTGTTCAGCTAAGCGTTCGAGCATCTAATCAATGAAGAGCAGCGAAAAATGATCCTTTCGAGTGGCTGCATTGAGTTTTCTATAATTGATACAGACTCTCCAACCTGTCTGAGTGCGGATTGGGACAAGCTCATTTTTTTCGTTGGTGATTACAGTGATCCCCGACTTCTTGGGCACGACATGTATGGGGCTTACCCATTTACTATCCGAAATGGTATATATAATCCCTTATCTAAGCATTTCAGCATTTCCTTTTGCACCGCCTCTTTCATGACCGAATTAAGCCGGTGTTGTGGATCCTTGGCGGGTTTAGCATCATCATTCAAATGGATTCTATGCTGAACAATTGCAAGGTTAATTCTTCTTATATCGGCCATCGTCCATCCAATTGCTTCCTTGTTCTTTCTCAGAACATTCATCAGAGCCGACTCTTGCTCTGGAGCAAGATCGGCTGCAATTATCACTGGAAGCGTATCTTTGACCCCTAAGTACGCATACTTAAGATGGTCAGGAAGAACTTTGAGGTCTAACTTAGGGGGTTCCTCAATAGAAGATCTCACGCGGGGGGTCAGTTCAATGCGCAAAGGTTCAAATAGTTGCCCCTAGTTAGTGTATGAGACCTGTCAGGGCTTTAGATCGTCTAACAAGAGGAGCTCCTCAATGAATATTTCTTCAAAACTTCCATCAAAACATTCATCTTCGAAGCCAAGTGTCTCCTCTTCAGACACATCACAAACAGCGTTGACTTCGAATAGTTCATCGTATGGGTCATTTGGTTGGTTTCCTAGGCTAAAAATATTTAGATCAATCGACATATTCCCAAAGGAAAGTTTCATTGAGCTGTTTCGGCAGTTGATCAGAGCATTTGAAGTAGCCAGGAAAGGTCATCCCAAAATCACTGGAATTTGACTACTGGGATTGATGACAGACTGTGTTTTTAGGACAATGAAATCGACGGGAAATATGAATTCCCCGACTTTTATCAATACATCCTCAACCTCCCTCTTTGGTATTTTGATGTAACGATTTGCCAACTGTAGAGTGACCTTGGTCAGTTTCAACTCCCCCAAACCTAGTTGTTAATATACTGAGTAGGGGAGCAGGTTAACGCTTGCGCCTAAATCCAACAAGGCACGATTAATCTGCTTGTCACTGATAATACAGGAAATAGTGGGACAACTTGGGTCCTTATACTACACCGGTATTGCCATTGACAAGACTTCGCTTAGGTTTGTGGCCAAAAAGACTTTCTTTGGCATGTTCGTTCTCCATTTCTGGGTTCACAAATCCTTTAAGAATTTGGCATACGATGGGATCTGTTGGACAACATCCAACAACGGAATGTTAACCTTAACCTGTTTGAATACTTTGAGAACCTTCTCCATGTTAGCTAATTGCTTCTTAAACCGTAAGAGATTCGGGAATGGAGCCTTGGGCTCAAAAGTTCGGTCTACATATGATGGAGGAATAGGTTCAGGAGGTGTTGAGTTTTGAAAATGTGCCTCTGGAAGTGACTGGGGCGCTGATTCAAACTGATCGAAAGAATTGTCAACAGGAGAAGAAAAAGAAGAAGAAGAAGACGAAGGATCTGATAGAGTCAAAACAGGTGAATGAGAAGAATCAACAACTGGACGTTTAGAATTTTCGTTTTGGTTGACGACCTTGTTATCAACCGTACGTCTGGATCTTAATATTGTGACCGTGTTCACGTTCTCCACTTGGTCCTGTTGAACCAAGTATGCGTTCTAGGCCCGTGGATCTCTTGGATTTGCGACTGGTTGGGAGGGAATGTTCCCTTCACGCTCGCTCACTGCAGAAGCGATTTGACTTATCTGAACTTCTAGTCTAGCTATTGCCTGAGTGATGGCATTGTGCAACTGTCCTAAAGTTTGCATAAATATAGCTAAAGTAGATGAAGTCTGTGTGGATGTTTTCATCATAGCCTATAACCCTTTCTCGATAGTGGACATCCTTTTGTCATCCTAGACAAAACCTGGAGGGTGCAAAGTTAGGGTTTGGCTGATTCAGCAAAGGTTGACTCTGGTTGTTCTGAAATCCCAATTTCTGATTTTGAAAATTAGAATTTTGAAATTGCTGGAAAGACGGATTTGAATTTGCATTTTGAAAAGGAGCCTGATTTCAAGCGAATTTGTGATGATTTTTCAAACCAGGGTTGTAAGTTTGCGAATATGGGTCATTCCGAAGGCGCTGATTTTGGTACAATGCATTTATGTTCTCTTGTCCTATAGACCCGAATGAAAACAGACATTCATCAGCAATGTGGCAAGGATCCTGACAACTAGCACGTATTGGACGAGAGATCTGATTCACGAAAGATGGTGAATTCTTAACCTCTAAAGCTTACAATCGTCGCATCAAAGAAGCGGTCTTAGCATCAGCAGCTATCGAGGTTTTGACGTTGTGGACTCCACTCTTCCTGGACATGCTCGGCTTATCACTGATGCTTTCCCACCGAATTGTTTTGTCAGCGAGCTCCTCCAAGAAATTCCATGCTTCATTTGCACCATAATTCAGGAATTTACATTAACACATGGATTCTAACATCATTCTGGAACTGGCGTCTAATCCCTCATAGATTATCTAGCATAACCACCACTGTTCCAATCCATGATTGGGAAAATTTATTAGAAGATCTTTTAGTCTCTCAAAACATTTCCAGAAAATTTCGCCATATTTTTGTTTAAAATTTGGAATCTCGCTTCGGACTTTAGCAGTTTTGTGAATAGGGTAAAATTTCTTTAGAAATATTTTGACAAACCCATTTTACGTGGATATAGAATTGGCGGGTAAGCTATTTGACCAATTCTTTGCATTGTCCTTAAGAGCAAAAGGTATGAACCTTAGCTTGATGGCGTCCTCACTCACTTGATGAATTTTCATCATCGTACAGACACGCTCAAACTCACTGATGAGAAGATATGCATATTCCGATTCCAGGCCATAGAACTTCGAAAGTAGAGGAATGAACTGTGGCTTGATTTCATAGTTGTTGGCCTCAATGATAGGCAACACTATGCGGGAAGATAGTGATGAACGGTGAGGGTGACAGTGATCTTGTGACGCGGTTTCTGGCTGGTTCTCCATCGTTTGTTCGTGATCCATCAGTGGTGAAGAAGGAGAAGAAAAAAGCATAGGAGAATTAAGAACAGAGGGTAAGAAGGAATCGGACGGCTACAATGAAGCAGAAGGTGAAAAGGAATCAGGCGGTTCTGATGAATTGGTAGGACAAATGACGACTCAGACTAATCGAAATTTTGAATCTCTAACCCAAACCGACATGCACTAATCTTATCGTTGAAGAGAAGACTAAGAAGGGAAAGGAAGTATTCACAAATTCCTAAAAAGAATGTTCTGTTAGTTTGTTTAAAGGAAAAGAGGATTGTTCCTTTATAAAAAAAAAGGGAGAAAGAAAAAAGAAGCGAATTCCTTCCATGTGCAAAGCACGTGAGCGTTTTGCTTTTAAGGGAAATTAGAACCCACGGTTAGGCCCCACGTGTTAAATACGTGAGCACTCATATGCAAAGCATATGAGCGCTGAACATAAATAACCAAAGGCCAAAAGAACCCCACGTGTTAAATACGTGAGCACTCATATGCAAAGCATATGAGCGCTGAAAATAAGTAACTAAAGGGCCAAAAATACCCCATGTGTTAAACACGTGAGCACTCATATGCAAAGCATATGAGTGCTAAAAGTAAGTAACCGAAAGCCAAATAGGCCTCACGTGTTAAACATGTGAGTGCTCATATGTAAGGCATATGAGCGCTGAATATAGACATGCTAAAACCCACACCAAGGGTCACGTGTTAAACACGTATGCACAAAGTTTTAAAGCGTTGGCTTCAGATAGAATTAAATTCTATTTGAGAAAATATCCCCTAGATCTTTCCAAAATGAGAAAGATTTTTCTCTGTTAAAAAGAAAACCTTTGAATTCAAAATCCAACAGTGATTATAATATCACCTACCAAATCAGAAAATCAAATCAATTTCTTTGTTAGGAAAATATTTTCTTAATTTTGTTAAAAATAAGAAAATATATTCCGTTAAACAGAAAAATACTGGATCAAATATCTAACGGTGGATAAGATTCCCCGAATAATTTTTGAGGCCAATTAAATCAATTGGTATCTCTCAATGAAAGATTTTCTCAAAAATGATCAACAATTTGCAATCTCTATATAAAGGACCCGAGACATCAAGTCTCGGAAGAGGGAGACACGCTCATATAAAAAAGCCCCTAAAAGTTTTGGCAACTACAACCGAGAATTTAATTCTCTTGCGGAAGAAATGTCCTTGCTCCTCTCAAAACCCTAGGTAAAGAAAACGGAGATAAAAATATCTCTTTTGCCTAACACATAAAAATATACAAGGGTTTAACCCTCCAAAAGAACTTAGTTCTTTCTTTGGATATAAGATCCGCAAGGCAGATCTTCCATAAGTTGAGAATTTAATTCTCATCGGAATGATTTTGTTCTTTAGACTCAAGATCTAGGAAAAAAAACTAGGTATGAGCAAAGAAATAAAAAAGAGAAAAGAAATGGAAGTTGTATTTCAGGAATTTAATTCCTCTGAAAACAAGGTTTAACTATATATGAAGAATTTAGTTCTTACAAAAAAGAAGAACTTAGTTCTCAAAGAAAATCTGATCCCCGGATCCTCAAAACAATGATCTCGATGATCATTAATGGTCAAAACGTCATTAATAGAAGTTTAACTTCTTCTCAAAACCCTAGAGATTAAATCTCCAAGAACTCAGCAGCTCACGTGAAAAGCACTTGAGCACTCAAAAGAAACCATGAAGAAAATGTCTCACGTGTGAGCGCCAGAAAGCAAAATACATTAGTGCTTAGCACTATTGCAGCGCCGCACGTGATAGCACATGAGCACCCATAAAAGAAAATTCGGCGCCTCACATGAAATGCATATGGGCGCTCAAAAAACTCAGCGTCTCACGTGAAGCACACGTGGGCATCAAGAAACTCACCGCCCCACATGAAATATATATGAAAGCTGAACAAAAGTGCTTAGCACATATATATAGTCAAAAGACCAAGTGCTTAGCACAGCTGAATGAGGGAAAATCCCAGGACTGAGCCCAAATTAGCTAAGCCTTTGAAACTTCACTACGGCCGAGCCCATATGCTTTGTTGGTGGATCTTAACAAAATTTAATGATCTCCAAATATATTTCTAAGTTGATGTTAGTCCTATACAAGACTAACTTATCCTTAATTAAAATAAATTAAGCTCAAATGCTCATATATTTAAGTCGATCTTAATCTAAAGGCAGATTAACGGTCCTTAAATAGAATAAAATATTCTTTGAACTGATGGGACATACAACCTAAGTTCACACTCCAAATCTAAATTATACGAATTTGGACTAATCTGCGCCCTACGGGAGACGGCATAAAATAATCTCTGTACACAATCTACGGGCAACCTTAATAAGCAAAAATAACACATAATACAAAGTGACCTACCGGAGCAGGAGAAAGTTGTTATCGCAACGCGATAACGTAATTAACTGTAAGGGCTTGCGCCTGCAGGGAAAAGTGTCCCCACAATCAAAACCCCTCACAAACAAGGGGGAATCTGATAAAGTCTGCTATATCGGTCGCATCTATCCAAACCTCCGATATACGGTGCCCTAAATCAACTTGTCATCTTCGGAGAGGTGGATGGATATGTTCCAAATAGCATTTGCCCCCAAATTCAGGCTAGACATCTCAACGTCTCAGATCTAGTTTTCGGCGGTAAACAGATTTTTTCAAACTATTCACACAAAAAGAAAAATCAATCAGTCAAGATACAAACTTTCACATCCCTAATCAATTCCATGTTATTCTAGGTCAACTAGGCCTGCTAAGAAACTTGATTTTTGAAGTAAAACCAGTGTCAAAAGTCAGACTCAAGATTACGCTAATCAGAAGATCGGGTAAATGCAAGAGGGAAGGGAGTTTTTCCAACGCCTTAGCGAAGTTCCTTAATTCAAGAGCCTTCTTCTTTTCGGCGGTTGCGTCTTGAACACTTGCCTTAGACACCTTATGAAGAGCGAACCGTTAAGCAAGATTTTAAAATACGGTTAATTTGCCCTATGAGTGCGAATTCCTTAAGTGTCACGACCCGGAAATAGCACGTGACCGACACTTGAATCACGTGAAGTCTATAGGACCCCACCGTAACCCAAGTAAGCCGAAAACCAGGAATCTAAACCTTTGTAAGAAAATAATGGAGTTCAAGTTTTGAAATAAAAGTATAATGAAATCAAGTTCCCTTTTTAAAGTATATAAACAAGGTTCGTTTGAAATACAAGCGGGTTTGCATACTAAAATTTGAAAACATTTTCGCCATTTGAAATTTGGGCAAAATCTCCTTTGTAAATTTTGATAAAAACATGTACATATACATAATAATATTGGTATCCCCAAGCGGAAGCTAGCACTTCGCCAATCGGCGGAAACACAACCACGCAAGATGAATATATGATGCCCAAGGCGAAGATCAATCACAGAAAAGAAAGTAAAGAAAACCAAAATATCATCAACTCCAATATAAAGAATATACAAGCCACGACTTTAAGTCCGAAAGAATATACAACTGGTCTCTAAGTCCACAATATACATACTTTGGTTGATGGAGCTTTTAACTAGATTACAAATGAATAAATAATATACAAGCGGTGGTCATGATCCGAAGTGTAACACACCTACCAAGCAAATCACCCAAAAGAAGCAATATGCCAGGAAGCCGCTACTGATCCGAGCGGTCGATCCTATAAGAAAACTATGGCACAACGGGGTGAGTTGCCAACTCGAGAGTAGAGATATCATTAGGTAGAAATCGAATGTATGATGATCTTCTAAGTCATACAGTAATATAATAATATCATACCGTATGGTATAATAGGTGATCGTGTATACATATGTATATAAATATATAATATAGTGCATGTGTCAATATGTGATATCATGTCATCCATATCGTATATATATACATATCATCCAAGGAGTGTCCATCAACGACACTCGAAATTATCATAAAATCTTGAGTGCCCGGTATCGACACTCGAAATCATCATAAAACCCGTGCCCAGCATCGACACGTAAATCCCCATATCTCAGACGCCTGGTGGGTTACACTAACGCCCTGGCCATCATCTGTGGCTATCTGCGGAACAAAAATTTTACAACTAGTTAAACTGGCGTTAGAATAACCCTATACCGGATCTAGCATATAACCTATCTAGCAAGCTAAAGAAGCTATCTACTATGATTGAAGATTATACCTAAAGAACCAAGTCCTTCGGGTCTTCAATGCTCTCCTCTAGCTCCTCTAAGGAAGTACGGATCGCGCTTGATTGACGGCCTCCTCGTGTCAAAGATGGTCCATCCAAGAGTGTATGCTTTGAGCTCCTACCTCCTAATTTAGGTAACTAGGGTACTTAGAATGCTAATCTAAGTAGCCAAGATGAAGTAGAGAGTGATGATGGATTGCTTTGTCTCACAACTCTAGGTTTCTCAACACATGAGACTTTTAGGGTTTGAGCTAGAACAAGAGAGCAAGGAGAAGATGAGAGTGTAGAGTGAGCATAGAAAATGAAGAATGGGTAAGTGTTGTGAACTAATAATGCAAAGCCAAAATATCTTGAAGCTACACAAATATCTAATATGCCGCCTTGCATCAATAATTCACAACACATGAAAATATAAAGCATACTCCAATAGTAAACAATGAGTCATGCCATGAGTCACCAAGTAGCCATGCTTCATTTAAACCAAATGAACACCTCATTTCTCCACCTCATCAACCATTAACAAAAATGGTTTAAACAAATAATGAGGTGTTTTCTTCTAGAAGAATCTTGCACAATTACAAGAATGCTCATCACCGTATATAGATACCCGTATCCGTATTCCGAAAAATACGAATACAAAGAGACAAAATAATCCAAGAATATAATACTAGGATCCGGCTTAAACCAAAGCCCACTAGTATTATCCGCCCGAACATCATAGGTGCACAAGTACACGTATGTGATCGAACCCCTGACGTAAAACCATACGGCCTCTACATCGTTTCTCCCGAAGCAGGGAAACCCTCTGTGTGGGACTCTAAAGACTCGACGGTACGCTGGCAGTGGGTTTAACCACAAGCACGTCAGCGGTAATAGATGCACGTAACGGCTATCCAGGTACCTGTCGAAAAGGAAGGCCGACGAGCAAACTCGTCCGAACTCCTACTGAGCCTATCCATGACAATCTCCGTACAGTCCAGTCTCTTCGTCTAAGAGTATCACATACCGGGTCTAGGGGGTGGTATAAGTCAGACCCTAATAACCCGATAATTCATGCTGATGGGGCTCAGGACCAATCCGGAAAACTACTGATCAACCTATCAGTAAATCCCAACTGCCTTGGCCAAAGTCTTATGGTCCTGGCCAATCGAACACAGTGTGATATCGACTCCTAATGCCTGGAGAGACGAATCCTTGACAATCACTCACTGCCTCCATGTGGCTCGGGACTGTACCCAACCAAAACCTGTTTGCACGACTCAGTAGAGCCATAGTAGGATAGTGATCAAAGCACAGTGGGAACTTAGATGAGACAAATGACGATCTCAGGTCCAAAGACTAACCTGTACACATGTCATATGAGAACCGCTATCTGACGATAGGTATAATACCATCTAAAGGTTCTCAGCGAGTCCGTCCAGTGTACTCACCCCCAGTGAGCACCCGTATACAATCTTAGGTGATCACACCAATAGTTGTGGGACCAACCACCGCCCCTCGTCGGGGTCTAGAAACGTACACGCAAGTCTACTCTGGAGTATCGATGCCCAATCTCGATACTCCTGCGACTTGGGACATTTAAGGATGTGCTTATAGAATACCCAGCTCCCACAAGTATGATCGCCATCATAACGTTGGTAGTCAAGCAAGATCCTACGGGCTTTATCAACATGTGGTCGACATATATAACATATGCACATGTTAAGATAAAGTCAAACCATAATAGTATACTACTGTATCAAGTCTTTATCAATATGTGCAAGCTGGATAAAACATCAATAGAAATAGATACACATATCCTGATAAAGACAACTCAAATAATATACTATATAACTGAGCAAGAATATCCTGTACATACATATCCCCGGCATACACATGTATACATATACAATAATGGCCTCTAGGGCATACATATCCAACAATCTCCTACTTGCACTAAAGGCCAGTAATTGGCTTACCGAATACCCAACGTCTGCACTAAGGCCAGCTGCTGGCGTACCGCATACCCAACATCTCAAAAAGTCGCTCGAACTGCGCTTGAGGGAGGGCCTTTATAAATGGATCTTCCATGTTTTCTTTTGTATCCACTCTCCGGACCTCGATCTCCTGGTGATCTATGATCTTCCTGATTACCGCCTTAAGAAGTGTCTGGATTTCTGATGGGACCGTGGTTCCTTCGCTAAAGCTATAGCCTCATTGTTATCATAATACAAAGGTATTGGATCAACAATGGACGGAACTACCTAAAGTTCAGTAATGAACTTCTTCATCCAGACCACTTCTTTTGCGGCATCATTTGCAGCAATGTATTCAGCCTCCAACATCGAGTCTGCGACGGTGTCCTGTTTAGAGCTCCTCCAACACACCGCCCCTCCGTTGAGGGTAAACACAAAACCTGAGATAGACTTGCTGTCATCCTTATCACTCTGAAAGCTGGAATCGGTAAAGGACTCGACCTTAAAGTCTCCATTACCGTATACTAAGAACATTTCCTTAGTCCTTCTCAGGTACATGAGAATGTTCTTCACAGCCGTCCAATGATCCTCACCTGGGTTTGAATGATACCGGATCACCACGCTAAGCGTGTATGCTATATCTGGTTTGGTACATAGCATCACATACATTATAGATCCTATCGCCAAAGCATAGGGTATAATGGTCATGCAAACCCTCTCCTCATCAGTCTTGGGAGACATCTCTTTGGAGAGGGTGATTCTGTGCAGTGTGGGTATGTTACCGCGCTTGGAATCTTCCATACTAAATCTCTTTAGTACGGTCTCTATATACCTGGACTGCGAAAGTCCCAATAATCTCTTAGATCTATCTCTGTATATCTTAATCCCCAGAATGTACGAGGCATCACCCAGGTCCTTCATGGAGAACATTTGTGACAAGAACAGCATGACCGATTGTACATAGGAATATCATTTCCTATCAAAAGAATGTTGTCCACGTATAAGACTAAGAATACGACAGTTCGTACTGCAATCTTCTTATATATACATGGTTCATTCTCGTTCTTGATGAAATCAAATTCTTTGACTGTTTCATCAAAACAGATGTTCCAGCTCTGCGTTTTCTGCTTCAATTCATAAATTGATTTGAGCAACTTCCACACCTTCCTACTGCTCCCACTGTCTACAAAACCTTCTGACTGATCCATATAAACGCGCTCTTCCAAACTTCTATTTAGAAAATCCATTTTTACGTCCATCTGCCAGATTTCATAGTCATGGAAGGCAGAAATGGCAAGTAGGATCCGAATGAATTTGAGCATAACCACTGGAGAAAAAGTTTCGTCATAGTCCAATCCTGGTCTTTGACGAAAACCTTTTGCAACAAGTTTAGCCTTATAGGTTTCCACCTGCCCATCCACACGAATTTTCCTTTTGTAGATCCATTTGCATCCAACGGGTTTTACCCCAGGTGGAGCAATATCCAAGGTCCACATTTTATTGGCGTACATGGACTCCATTTCGGATTGCATAGCATCCAGCCACTTATCAGAGTCCCTACTGATAATGGCCTGCTTGAAACTAGTAGGATCATCTTCTTCCAAGATGCAATCCTCTCGATCCCCGTCTATGAGAAAACCGTAGTATCTCTCGGGCGGATGAGAAATCCTACTAGATCTGCGGAGTGGCTGAGGCTCGTCCGGGGTTATTGAATCTAGAGGTTCCACCAAATCTTCAATTATAGTTTGTGTTTCTGGAACTTCATCCAGTTCTACCGCGCTGCCACTAATATTTTTTGCAAGAAATTCTTTTTCCAAAATGTGGCGTTCCTAGAAATAATAATCCTTTGTTCCTCTGTGTGGTAGAATAGATACCCATTAGAATCTTTTGGGTATCCTACAAACTTACACAAAACTGACCGTGCCTCGAGTTTGTCTGGGTTCTATTTTTTGACATAAGCAGGGCAGCCCCAAACCTTAACACGTTTAAGATACAAACTCTTACCACTCCATATTTCATACAGAGTTTTAGGCACGGATTTGGATGGAACTTGATTCAAAAGATATGCCGCTGTTTGTAGCGCATGTCCCCAGAATGAAAGAGGCAACTCAGCACTACTCATCATGGAGCGAACCATATCCAATAGAGTACGATTCCTCTGCTCCGATACACCGTTGTTCTGTGGTGTATACGAAGGAGTAAGCTGAGAGAGAATTCCATTCTCTTTTAAGTATTCTAGGAATTCTGTGCTTAAGTACTCTCATCCTCTATCAGATCGAAGGATCTTGATACTTTTTCCAGTCTGGTTCTCTACTTCGTTTCTGAATTCTTTGATTTTCTCAAAAGCTTCAGATTTCTGTTTCATTAGATACACATATCCGAGCCTAGAGAGATCGTCAGTGAATGTGATGAATTATAAGAACCCACCCCTTGCATGTATAGATATCGGACCACATACATCACTGTGTGTGAATCCCAGGAGCTCTGCTGCTTTTTCTCCGTGTCCGGTGAACGGAGATTTGGTCATCTTTCCTTTGAGACAAGATTGACAAGTTTTATAAGATAAAAATTCAAACGTATTCAAATATCCATCCTTATGCAACTTACGTAGTCTTTTCTCTCCGATATGACCAAGTCTACAATGTCACAAGTAGTATTCGTTCGTATCTGAACTCTTCCTCTTGCGTGTGTTTTGTACATTGAAAACTGTGTTTTGATTTAGAACATAGATACCATTACACAGTGTACCTTCTGCAACCAATACCTGATTAAGGTAAATGTTCATGACATTTCTATCAAGAACAAACTTATATCCATCTTTATCAAGTAAAGAAACTGATATGATGTTGCAAACTATGGAAGGTACATGGTAGAAATTGTTCAAAACCATAGTATTGCCTTTTGGCAACACTAGGTGATATTCATCGACGGCAGCAGCATCAACTTGTGCTCTGTTCCCTTCTCTGAGGGACATATCACCAGGTCCAACTATCCTACTTTTTCTCAGTCCCTGCAATAAATTACAGATATGAAATCATGATCCGGTATCTAGTACCCAGGAGGTAGGACTGACCGAAAAACAGTTCTCAATAACAAAAACATCTGAAGAAGACGCAATAGTGTACTTCTTCATTGGGATCATCAAGGAATTCATGCAATCCTCTTTTCCTTGCTCATACTCATGACAGCTGTTATAGTTTAGAGTCGAACCGACGTTCCCCATCCCCGAATAAGAATTCGGATCGGTCAAGAGATACATTTTATTATCTTCATTAGGACGTGAAATGGTTGCTACCTAGAGAGAGAAAAGAAACACTTAGTGTGCGCTCTTGTAAAATTAGATTGGTTATTAGTTTATCTAATCAGGATGGCTCCCACTGTTTTCTCGAATTCTCCATCAAACCTTAAAAGGAGAACTAGTCAGGAATAATTGTACGTTACAATACTTGCTTAACCTTTCGACCAGGCTAGTGTTGGTACTTTGAGAGAGGTTTTTCAACGCTATCGTGAAGTTCCTTAATTATATAACCTATTTTCCCTAGAGGCGTAGCCCCTCTAACACCGTTCTAGACACCTACTTGGTTTATAATATTGATTGTTAAGTGAATTAATCTGTCAAGAGTATCAGTGGGATCGTGATCCAACTATCATTGTGTGATGACCTAGATGGAATCCACTCCAGAAGGTATGCTAAATCTGCAAGTTTCCTGTATGTTTGAAACTCCCGATGTGGTTTTTGCCCCTAGGACCCAAGTGACCTTGACACGGTCAATAAATCAAAGAGTCCTAGTCAAGTACAACCCGTCATTATTTGATTGCATTAAACCCACCCGCATAACCCTTGACACGGTCAACAAGGTTATACGACTGTCATAACCAATCGCATCGTATGCTACAAATAAGAAGTACTCAGCTACCGTTCACTACGCCTTGACACAGTCAATAAACGCAGCACGAATACTAAGTATTAATTATAAGAAATGACGGAGGGCTACGGCTGAGTTTTTGGCGAAAAACCCTTTAATCTAATGAACTTGATATTGTTGAAGGAACCTGAGCAGTTTTTGAAAAGGAGTGGTTTAGGCTCCGCTTTTGAAAACTTCTAGTTTTGAAAAAACCGAGTAATCTACAGTATAAACTTTTTCTCAAGAGGTCACTTCCCGCGAAGGGATCTCAGCTCTTGCCTCCTGGAATGAGGTGCTGGATATTCATGACCGAATACCACTATGCAAAGCGAAAGAATATAACTATAGTTTTTCGAAATTTGTTCCAATAACATCTTTTTAGGTTTCTTTTCTTGCATTAATCAAAATTAATACGGTCACATCAATTAAACCTATCACACGAGAAAATAACGAAAATACAATGTACGTATATGCCATCCGCATTTGCCACTGTCACGCCCCGCTTCCCGGTATACGGCGAAGGGGACGGGACGAGGCCGCTACGTATTTACTGTGAAGTAAATACGCTAAGCGTATCTAAGAAATATAAAAGTAAGCACAAGAGACAAGAGATATAAACTGAACAACAACTTTATTTATTAACATTCTTTTGTACAATACATGAAAAGTAAATACAACTGAATAAAAAGCAATGCCTAAACAATGGCATAACAGAAATGAAAGTATTGAATGGAAAGTGTACAATGACTAGAGCTTGGGGTCTTCACTGAACTGGTCCAAGTCTTCAACAGTGGGCTCGATCTCTGACGGGTCCAAATCACCTGAAGACATTCAAAGAAGAAAGAAATAGAATGTCGTCAGCGAACAGGTCGCTCGGTAAGTCCCAAAGATAAGAGGAAAGTAGAATAGACAGAATAAGAAGGTATCTTTTAAAGTTGTATTATATTGTTGTAATGTTGTATTAACGCTGTTGTTTGTAACTTGGTACAGAAGAATGCCATTGTATACGAGAGGAGTCTCTATATGCCAGAGACTAGAGGCAAGTATAGTACAAGGAACCGTTTATGCCACGATACAACAGCAACTGGATTCATGTTAGGTGTATTAAGTCTTACTGTCTCGTGCCACTTCTAACACCTTCCGTACCAATCTACCCCTTAAACCCCGAGATGTCTTGTTTGTATTGTTTGTATTGTAAATTGTAAATTGTATAATTGATTGACTGACCGAAACCATGATATCAGTAAACGGATAAAACCGTAGAATCATGTAAATGGATGTAACTGGAGAATCATGTAAATGGAATAATTGGAGAACCATGTAAATAGAATGTATATCCATGGTTCGGTTCAGTCAAGTTGTATAAATTGATAATTGGATTCATGGATTCATGATAAATTGTAATATTGAAGATTGTAGATTGTAGATTGTAGATTGTAGACTGTAGACTGTAGATTGTAGATTGTACTTGAATCATATTCAAGTCAGATTATACTAAGACTCAAACTGAGTCAGACAATTAGAAAAGTAAATTGAAGTTCTGATTGTTTTGATGTTATTGGTAACCGCTGCACATGGACGGCAGGATTTGTGTCTTTTTCAAAGACGATTACTGTATTGATAACACCATTATTAAGTTGTATACCTTAAGTAGGCAAGCACCCACTTCTCCGGCTCTTTGAGGCTCAAGAGATTGGTCCCGCTTAAACCTATGTTTACTGGGGTCCTTAGGGTAATTTATAGAACTTGAGGGGGTTTTATGTAAAAATACTTTTATATACTTTTCAAAATACACCCCAAGTATTTATTAATCGTCTTTAGAGTTGTAATGAATGTAGATTTTATATTGTGATATTTCTAGTGAAAATATCCTATTTTCATAAAAAGTGGTATTTATTTGTAATATTGGTTTTGTATAGAATTCATGGTATTTTAATGTAAACGGATTCTTGTAATTTTTGAAAAGAGTTGTAATATTTATATTCTTACAAAATAGATCTTTTAATGTTATATATATATATATATAAATAATTTTAATATATATATTATAATTCTAAAAATCTTGTTTTCTTAAGATGTCGTATTTTAAATCTTTCGAGACCAAATGCTCGTTGCGGAGGTCTGTATCTCGCACTACTAAGCCCGAGGATGTGCGATAATCCGCACCATCCTGAACGGGTTCCCCAAATGGGTTGTAGCGACGCTTTGCAAAGATTTGTATAAATACTAATCATTAAGCAAAAACGGTTTTATTAATTATAGTATTTATTTATAAAGATGTCGATTTCCCGTATTCTATGTTCTAGGGTCTCCTAAGTCAACTAGACTGCTCCTAACTGGTCCAAAGCGACAAATTGTGAAATATCCCTCAAATCGCCTCTTCACCGCCAATTGTGGCCAGGTAAGTACAAGTGAAGAAAGGGGGGTTCCGCTCACGAATCACCGTGAGATGGGCCTCTTAAAGTTACCTTTCTCACTTGTCTAGCCTAGGCACCACAAAGTCAGGTTTAGATAAACGACTGAATGCCCACAACCTTCCTCTGTCCTAATGAGCGCGACAGTCCTTAATTGGCTGAGTCTGGATTTTTTTTTATTAGCTCAAAGGTTATTTATTTGTAAAGATGTCGATTTCCCGTATTCTATGATCTCGAGGGTGTCGTGCTATGTTGCATATGAGTGTGTGAGAAAGTAGGTAGTTACCTCGTGATCTACTTAAAGGTATAACAAGTTTAATGGTTTAAATGTATAATTGAAACAATGTGGTATTTAAATGAAAAATACGATAAAGTGAAATAGCCATCATTTTATGAAATGAAACTTGATCAATTTGGTTGATTAGTGTTTAATAGTCAACATGAGAGAGTTTAAGCATAATTGTATTAACGAGAAATGAAGTTTTATAAGAAAACCGAATCGGAAATCGGATTTGTTCCGATTCCGTCGGGTTTTGTAAATCCGTATTTTTAGAATGGAAAAGAAAGTTAGAAATGGGACTTACGGGTTTTGGACAATAACGAGAGTGAGATGGAAGAAGAGGAATCGTCGGTGCGTCGATTCGTCGCCAAGAGTTCCTAGAACGATCGCCGGAAGTTCGCCGGGAATTTCGCCGTAGCTTCGCTTCGTGCTCGTTTTCAAAGTACACAAGATTTCTTGAGAATTTTAGAGAGTTGGCTCAGAATTTTAGGGTGAGAGGGTAGAGAGTAGGGGTGTATTTATAGGGTTAGGCTAGGGTTAGGGTAGATGTAGGGTTTTAATTTTAAAAAATGTAAAAATGTGTGAAAAATGTATTAAAAATGAAGTAAATGAAAGTTAATGGGCTCTCTGGAATTAATCTCAGAAATTGAAGTATGCAGGGGAGTGGGGGAGTTGAAGGGCCATAATTTTCCTTCAGGTGACTCGGCCGTCCGGCCGAGTCCGGCCGGTGGCTCAGGCCGAGTCGAAGTGTCAGGAGGTGGGGGGTCTCGAGGTGTAGTCTCTGGTGCATTTACATTTGTGGGTGTAGTAGAAAAATTGGGAGTTATCTTGTGTGGACTATTGGGCTTCTATAAAATTTAAAACAAAATAAATATTAAAAATAATGTGGGGCATGGGATTTGAACTCTGGTGGCTTGGTTCAGCAGTGTAAGGTATTACCATGACCCACAAGCTCCTTCTTGTAATTATGGAGCTAATTAATTACTTAAAGTAATAACAGTAAATGTAAATACCCCAAGTATACATTAATTTTAAAGCAAATTTTTGTACACTAAAAATGGAGTTGTTACATTCTTTTAACTTGTAAATAAAAAGCAAAATAATTACTTATAACTTGTGCTCAGGCTAAAATACCCCTTTCTGGATTTTTGAAAAATTGTACCGGAAATTTATGGTTGTTACAGCCACGGGGCCCCGTAATGCACCGTTAGGTTACTTAACTAACGACAGAGCGGGAGCTGGACTAGCGCAGGTGCAAAACATATACAACATCTAGTAGTATATAGATATATATAACATTTGTCCCATGCATGATAATAAGCAACATCATATAATCTCAGCAAGCAACACAGAATGGTGGATAAATTTGGAGCCTCGAGGTTCATTTGGGCCACAAATAAAACCCGACATTCCCGGTCATGTGGATAGCCTGTGAAATGAAAACTTGGATCCCTACGAGCGCGGCAAGTTACCCGCCAATCTCAGAAGTGAAGCAACCCCAATCAACAAAGTGAATGGGCCACCCAGTATTTCACGGGATCCGGTAACTTGAGCACCCCTCCGTGGGTCATACAATACCCCCTACGAGTGCGGCGAATAGCCCGCCAATTCTAGAGTGAAGCCCCCTCCATCTCAACGCTATGAGATGCGGGCTTGTTGCTTTCTAGAACCCGAAAATTTGTGCACTCCACCCCAGGGTAATCCTAGTACAGGAAAAAAATGTACAATGGTGACATCGACCTCAACCCGGTCGTGCCCCAATCAAATAATATACAACATGGCAGTAACGGCAGTTCACATGTCGGACGCTCGCCCCGCAATAACAAATGTACAAATGAATCTTAATTGTACTACTATCATTGCACCGTAAGCTATTCACCACGACAATCCAACCACAATCTCAGCACAAACACAGAACATCAACGTGAATGTCATGTTCGCAAACCCGTCTAATAGAACGTATAGCAGTTAGACGGGTTATACCGCTCTAATGACATTCACGGTCGCAGATAGTAATGTATGCACTGAAACTAACGCATTTAAAATTTCGATCGACAAAAAACTTATCCGTATTGGCCCCAAATGCAATCGAGTACTCAAACAAATCTGGGCTAGAAACTAAATATCTCAGAAATCACATTTCCAAATATTAGAACACCAGAAGAAATTTTGTGCACTGATACCCTACTTCAACAGCGGAACCGCGGCAAACAAGGGTGTTCTGCCGAGGTTCTGCTGCCGTTGTATGGGGTCATGTGCCCAAATTTCTTCTGGGGTCCTAAAAAACCCTGCACGAATTTCTGAAACACTGAAAATGATTTTTTGAACACATTAAAAAATCGGCAGAAACATGAAAATTGAAATCGTGATTTCGGAAAGTTTTGTCGATCGATCTTTTAAGCACATTAGAACTAGCTAGTTTAGGTTTTATGGGTTGGCTCTGATACCATGTTGGGTTACACTAACGCCCTGGCCATCATCCGTGGCCATTTGCGGAACAAAATTTTTACAACGAGTTAAACTGGCGTTAGAATAACCCTATACCGGATCTACCATATAACCTATCTAGCAAGCTAAAGAAGCTTTCTACTATGATTGAAGATTATACCTAAAGAACTAAGTCCTTCTGGTCTTCAATCCTCTTCTCTAGCTCCTCGAAGGAAGTACGGATCGCGCTTGATTGACGGCCTCCTCGTGTCAAAGATGATCCACCCGAGAGTGTATGCTTTGAGCTCCTACCTCCTAATTGAGGTAACTATGGTACTTAGAATGCTAATCTAAGTAGCCAAGATGAAGTAGAGAGTGATGATGGATTGCTTTGTCTCACTAACCCTAGGTTTCTCAACACATGAGACTTTTAGGGTTTGAGCTAGAAGAAGAGAGCAAGGAGAAGATGAGAGTGTAGAGTGAGCATAGAAAATGAAGAATGGCTAAGTGTTGTGAACTAATAATGCAAAGCCAAAATATCTTGAAGCTACACAAATATCTAATATGCCACCTTGCATCAATAATTCACAACACATGAAATATAAAGCATACTCCAATAGTAAACAATGAGTCATGCCATGAGTCACCAAGTAGTTATGCTTCATGTAAACCAAATGAACACCTCATTTCTCCACCTCAGTAACCATTAACAAAAATGGTTTAAAAAATAATGAGGTGTCTTCTTCTAGAAGCATCTTGCACAATTACAAGAATGCCCTTCACCGTATATACATACCCGTATCCGTATTCCAAAAAATACGAATACAAAGAGACAAAATAATCCAAGAATATAATACTAGGATCCGGCTTAAACCAAAGCCCATTAGTATTATCCGCTCGAACATCACACGTGCACAAGTACATGTATGTGATCGAACCCCTGTCGTAAAACCATACGGCCTCTGCATCGTTTCTCCCGAAGCAGGGAAACCCTCTGTGTGGGACTGTAAAGACTCGAAGGTACGCTGGCAGTGGGTTTAACCACAAGCACGTCATCGGTACTAGCTACACGTAATGGCTACCCAGGTACCTGTCGAAAAGGAAGGTCGATGAGCAAACTCGTCTGAACTCCTACTGAGCCTATCCATGACAATCTTCGTACAGTCTGGTCTCTTCGTCTAAGAGTATCGCATACCGGGTCTAGGGGTGGTATACGTCAGACCCTAATAACCCGATAATTCGTGCTGATGCGGCTCAGGACCAATCTGGGAAACTGCTGATCAACCTATCAGAAATCCCAACTGCCTTGGCCAAGGTCTTATGGTCCTGGCCAATCGAACACAGTACGATATCGACTCCCAATACCTGGAGAGATGAATCCCTGACAATCACTCACTTCCTCTATGTGGCTCGGGACTGTACCCAACCAAAACCTGATTGCATGACTCAGTAGAGCCGTAGTAGGGTAATGATCAAAGCACAGTGGGAACTTACATGAGACAAATGACGATCTCAGGTCCAAAGACTAATCTATACATATGTCACATGAGAACCGCTATCTGACGATAGGTATAATACCATCTAGAGGTTCTCAGCGAGTCCGTCCAGTGTACTCACCCCCAGTGAGCACCCGTATACAATCTTAGGTGATCACACCAATGGTTGTGGGACCAACCACCGTCCCTCGTCGGGGTCTAGAAATGTACACGCAAGTATACTCTGGAGTATCGATGCCCGATCTCGATACTCCTGCGACTTGGGATATTTAAGGATGTGCTTATAGACTACCCAGCTCCCATAAGTATGATCGCCATCATAACGCTGGTAGTCAAGCAAGAACCTACGGGTTTTATCAATATGTGGTCAACATATATAACATATGCACATGTTAAGATAAAGTCAAACCATAATAGTATACTACTGTATCAAGTCTTTATCAATATGTGCAAGCTGGATAAAACATCAATATAAACAGATACACATATCCTGATAAAGACAACTCAAATAATATACTATATAACTGAGAAAGAATGTCCTGTACATACATATCCCCAGCATCCACATGTATACATATACAATAATGGTCTCTAGGGCACACATATCCAACAGCGCCGTCTCATCGGATCGACCCTCATATCTCAGGCACCGTCTCATCAGATCGGTCCTCATATCTATCTATCTCATATCACTACGGTCGGTATCCTTCGGATATCCGCCGAGTCCAGTACTGTCACCGGTAGGGAGTGTTCCCCTGCCAGGCTCAACGTCTTTCTATACGATCTTCTTGTCCCGGGGTACCGTACCGGATCCACTATGTATCCACAATCGGTTCCTCCCCCTGCCTCAATTCGGATAATCATCATAGCTCAGTACTGAGAAATCTCATAGTGGACGTCGAAATATCATATCAAGAGAAACCGTGTTTTTTAAAACAATCACAAGTTTTTTAATAACATCTGCAGTTTCTCAAATCCAGAAATCTCATGAAAACAGAATCTCATAAAAACATAGCAATAATGAGATAATATGTATAGGCACAAAACAATACTATAATGCATAGCAAGTGTGTTCATATGAGCGTGTCGTATAGCAAGGTAAAGAAACTGCAATATCTACAATAATATGTGGTACTGTGTACTAAACAGTAACTAAAATGCTAACAGGTTGTAAAGTGATTCGGTGACATAGCGAGTTCTAATGTGTACATGGAATGGCAATTACCGATGATGTGTGTGTGAGCCGGCAAGTATGTGTACGTGCAACGTGTGCATCATCGGTAATGGTGCGTGTGTCCTAGCAAACGAAATCATGTAAAGATAAGGATATGAAACATAGTATATATATCGTTAATGAAAATAATGCGAGCGTATGCAGAATAAGAAATTGTAACGCGAGCGTAAAAGAAATAAAGAAATCGTAAACATGAACAATATAAAAATACAAAACTATGTATGAGCTATATAGTTATAGTTTAAAATAGTACGAATCGTTGTTTAGAAAATTAGGGCTACGATATTTTTGAAAAATATACCATTTGAAAAGGTGTAGCGTCCCCTTGAAATTATCATTTAAAAGTGCGTAATGATTCATTACTTTTGAAAATAGGTATGGCTCTAAACATATCATAATATCTATTTAAATGATTTAAAAACAATATTTCTCGAGTCGAAATAATATCGGCGATCTATCCTCATCATATCACGTACAAAATATCTATCGTACGATATCCTCAATCAATAGTACGGATCTATAATCATGTACATCATCTCATCTCATATTATCATATATCATCCCATGTTCTCATATATTATATCATATAACATGGCCTCATATCATCATATCCAATCATATCGACTCGTGTCATCATATCAGATCATATCCTCATCTCATCATATCATATCGTAAATATCCTCATATATATATATATATATATATATACACACACACACACACATAAGTAGATATAGTTCATAAGTTAAGAAATAGTACTAGGGTATATCATTCTACTAAGTATACTACTATGGTATGGTATTCTAGAAAACTTATTCTCTAAGTATACATATGTAGTATATATTTACAGATATCCTAATTCTACTGTTGCGAGGGTGTTATACGCCATCCACCCGATTTTCCCCGTAGATATAGGTCTACTCACCTACAAATGCCTCACTCTAGTCGATCCCGACGGATGCTTTGTCCTCCTTCGTTGTCTCAGAAGTCCACGCAAATGTACCTACAATCGAGTCCATAATCAAAATCAAATAAAAACCCGAATCGAATTGCATAGAAATCCATATCCAAAAACCGATACAACAAGCGAAGGGAACATAGGTTAAAACTTATGGTCAACGCGTGCTTAAACAATAAAATACTTTCTGACGTCAACGTACGAACGCCGAATGACCAAGTCACATCAAGAAAATCCAAAAACCAAGTTTCAAATATCGGAAAACATTGACAGAAATCAAGTAGAACGACTCTAGATTTTTCTTAAGGTGATCTGAGACTTTTTAGCATATAGGGTAGTCCTAGTTATCTAATGAGTGAGCTACAAAACAAATTTTAAGGCCTAACTCCAAAATTAACCCGCAAATTGCGGTCAAAATGAATAAAACGGCAGCCAAGGAAAAGAGTTAGGGACTCGGGCTTCTATGGTGGCTTTCTACTGGTCTATACATCTCTCAGTATCCTTTATTTAATTTTCAGAGTTCCCAAGTAGTACCAGATTCCATTTGATCATCAATAGTCAATGAAAAACCGATATCGGAAAATTCTAAACGCATCTTTGAAACTTCTAAGCTCATTCAGGTCAAGGATTCTATCACTAATAGGGTTGTAGTCACTTTATAGACCCTCTATATATCACTACTACAAGTCTTATCCATCAAAGCTCACTTAATCTCACTTTAGAATTTTCCAAGTTCATAGACATGTATATTTTAACTCTAAACTAGTTTGTGAGGTTAGGAAACTTAAAAATTTGATAAGTGAGATCCTTACCTCAAGAAGCAACTCAAGAAAATTCCTAGATGGCATAAGCTGCTCAAAACCCAAACTTGATCCCACCAAGATGCTTTGGATGAGATTATAAACATTATTTGAGAAGGTTGTGTGATATTTTGATGAGGTTTTGGGGATGTTTTATAGTGGTAGTGGGGTGGGAGGAGATGGAGGAAGAAGATGGAGGAGATGAAGAAAATGTAGATGAGAAAATGATGAAAAGATGAGATGAAGAAAGGCAAATGAATGGTTATAGTAACCATATCTCTCTCCCTCTCTCATTCTCTCTCATGCCCATGCATCTATGTCTCCCTGTCCACCCTATTTCTTTTTCTTTTTCTTTTTCCTTTATCTTTTCTATATAAGAAAACACAAACCAAAACATAAAACCATAATAACATGTACACAATAAGTCATGCACACTAAATATGGGTTAACAAAGTAAAACATAGTTTAATGTAGTAATTAGTAGAATATAAATCAAGTGTAACATTAAACTTGTATGTAAATAATTGTATATAGATTTATAAAGGCCCAAATCAATTAAATGCTTTCATAATAATAATTCATTTTTAAATTCCAACTATATTCCAAAAATATAAGTATATAATTATACCAATCTACAAAAACTCGAATCTATATTCATATAATATCCGTGAAATTTATTATTTTATGATTTAAATTCCAAAAATAATATTTTCTATTTTCTGAAATGTTACAGTCTTCCCCCCTTAAATAAATTCGGTCCCCGAATATAAATTTAAATCCCCCAAGTATTAAAACATTTAAGTAAATCAAATCGGATCAATGGGGCTCCGAAGTCACGAATAAGCTAGAAATATCATAGCGCAACACGTACGCATGAAAACAAGTGTAAAACTCAATAATCGATACTCCGACAAGTGTCTTGCAAATCATAAAAGTTATGATGAATATGCAAGTTTCAAAATCTACTGTTTAAATCAAGTATAATATAATCAAGACTATAATACATCCATAGTACGCATCAATTAAAATCATTTAAGCAGCTAAAAAATGTATGCGTGAAAAATCCTTTTCAAATCACCGTGTGATACGTATATCACGGCCCAAGTAGCGGACGTTCATTTGTAAGGAAATATATATCTATATACGTTTTGCTTAAAATATACGTCCCGCCTTTTGAAAATGATTTAGAAGGGTTTTCCTTTTGTAAAATTTCGTGTCGCTCATGGACACGTAGGAAAATAGTGAGACTATAGCTCTTTTTGAAAACCTCTTCAGTAAATATCGATGCATGCAAAAACACTCTAGTATTGTTCTCAGACCAGTCCTACTCTGCTACTATATAATATAGTATATATCCTAAAATCACGATGCTCAAAAAAAAGAAATCAAGCTCAATAGGTGTACATGAAAACCAACCCGTGTGCGTCTTGTGTGCACGAAAATCGAAGTCAAATCCAAGTGCCACAAATGTGCACAGCAACAAAAACCGACTGCAACGAGTGTGCATGAAAGTATCAGTCAAGTGCAACGAGTGTGTACGACAACAATATCAAGTGCATCTATAGTGCATGAAAATCTCAATCAAGTGCATCAAATGTGCACAAAACCACATCAAGTGCTCCGAGTGTGCCCAAAAATCTAAATCAAGTGCATCATGTCTGCACAAAAACAATTTGGTGCCATAGGATGCACGAAAATCAAAATCAATGCGTCGAAAGCACATGTAAACAATATCGAGCACATGAATCAAAATCAGGTGCATACAACGTGCACGAAATCAAAATCGAGTGTATCGGGATACACGAAATCATCAATATATGCAACTGGGTGCACAAAATAATATCGAGTGTAATGAATATGCACAAAAACATAAATCAAGTGTACTGGTATATAAAAATATAAATCAAGCGCAACTGCTGTACACAAGGGAAAGTATCCATCGGGTGCAGCTACGGTGCACGAAAATCTCAATCATGAAATCCAATTATCAAAACACAATAATCAAAACAATAAAAACGTGATATTCTAATCACCAAAACAAAAATCGCAAATAAATGACATTAAGGTACACCTCGTTCAATGTCGACAGGTGTCGGTGCACCCGGAGCTGGCAGAGCTAGAATTCCTACTTACCTTCTGCCCACGGTCTAGCGTCCTCTATCTTTAGGTCCTTGTTCTCTCTGTGGATCACTGATTCTGCAACCTCTCGGCTCGATGGCCCGGTTAGGAGTAGCGACGGAAACAGTCCCGTTCTGACGCCTCTCTGAACATCTCCTGGCCAATTAACTTGGCCACTCTCAACGTAGCAAGTTAACGGTGGCGGCCTCTGGTCCACTGAATACATGCCATACAACCGATCCTAGGTCCAAATCTTTATCGTTGTAGTATCCTGGAAAGATCCTGCCACGGTCTCTTCCGATATCATCTCTGCAGAACTGCCCGGAAGTTGGCACTTTTAAATTAATCTGTTTCCGTTCTGGAACAGCTGCAATCTCATCAAGACTTTCCTTTGGAAAAGGTGGCTGCATCTAATGTCTCTGTATACATATCAAATCTCTAGCATCAATGGAGAGAAACGACTCGTTGAGATTTCGCGCGAATCTCTTAATCCACTATTCTTCAGTATCGACCAAATCGGGATCACATCTTGATAGCTATATAATCTGCAATTCATCCTCCATTACGGTCATATTCGGAGTCTCTCGCAGAGACTCGAAGCTATGAACTCGGGCATCCCCAACACTCGGTAGAAGAAATCTGGCGAAATTCGCCCTCGAGAACTCGTCC
This sequence comes from Agapanthus africanus, assembly GCA_030015575.1. NCBI lineage: Eukaryota > Viridiplantae > Streptophyta > Magnoliopsida > Asparagales > Amaryllidaceae > Agapanthus > Agapanthus africanus. The sequence continues at coordinate 938,866,118 of CM057338.1, read as the reverse complement.
GTTCTATTGGAGGAATACGCACTGCTTGTCTTCTCTTGATTGATTCACTCCAGGTCTGAGCAAGACCCTTCAACTGAAACTAGTCAACTCAACTGATCTCGTATCGAGGCATCCAAACAAACGAAATATCCTAGTCACTTTATCCAAGAATGACTAGGAATCTTCTGTCGCATCCCTGCCTGTAAACTCATATAGCTTTAGCTTCGTGAACTCTGGAAGCGACATCTCGTCAACCTTAGCAATGGCTGGTACATCAGTCTGCACGGTAGACAACAGAACGATCTCCAGAGTAAGATGTACGTCAACAGTCCTCTCAATCTAACTGGCCTCAAACAATGGCCCGATCATCTGGTGCAGATCCAGAATAATCGTCTCAAATGAGAAATCCTAACATAAAAGAGAAATCAAAATATTCCTGCATCACCGGAATAACACCCTGGTCAGTCCTCGTCCCTGACGAGCTCGCTCAGACTGCATCTCTAGCCGCAGCTCTCTTAGCTCGCATAACTATGGTGACAGAAACCGCAAACAAACATCGATGAGGATAGATCACAAGAACGAATAGAATAACGGATCTCAAGATATGTACATCCTAAGGTTACTTAAGCGGAGCATCGTATCGTAAGTATACCGCAGAACATACACACGATATATTACTCTACATGAGTTAGCTACTCCATCAACCAAGGTCAACCTACGTAACGAAAGTTCGGGTCTAATACCCCCTCAGTCAAGTCTAAGTTCCGTAAGGTCAAGCCTAAGTTCTAATATATGCCCTAGGCTCCGCATAGTCAAACCTAGACTCGAACAAAGGTTAAACCTGGCTTTGATACCAACTTTGTTATGACCCGGAAATGGCATGTGACCGGCACTTGAATCACGTGAAGACTCTAGGACCCCACCGTAATCCAAGTAAGTCGAAAACCAAAAATCTAAACATTTTTAAGAAAATAATGTTGGTGAAGTTTTGAAATAAAGGTATAATGAAATCAAGTTCCCTTTTTAAAGTATATAAATAAAGTTCGTTTGAAATACGGGCGGGTTGCATACTAAAGTTTGAAAACATTTTTGCCATTTGAAATTTAGGCAGCACCTCCTTCATAAATTTTGATAAAAACATGTACATATACATAATAATATTGGCATCCCCAAGCGGGAGCTAGCTCTTCGCCAAACGGCGGAAACACAACCACGCAAGATGAATATATGATGCCCAAAGCGAAAATCAATCACAGAAAAGAAAGTAAAGAAAACCAAAACATCATCAACTCTAATATAAAGAATATACAAGCCACGACTCTAAGTCCGAAAGAATATACAACTGGTCTCTAAATCCACAATATACATACTTTGGTTGATGGAGCTTTTAACTAAATTACAAATGAATAAATAATATACAACTGGTGGTCATGATCCGAAATGGAACCCACCTACTAAGCAAATCGCCCAAAAGAAGCAATGTGCTAGCAAGCCGCTACTGATCCGAGCGATCGATCCTGCAAAAAAACTATGGCACAACGGGGGTGAGTTGCCAACTCGTGAGTAGAGATATCATCAGGTAGAAATCGAATGTATGATGATCTCCTAGGTTATACAGTAATATAATAATATCATACCGTGTGGTATAACAAGTGATCGTGTATACATATATATATAAATATATAATATAGTGCCTGTGTCAATATGTGATACCATGTCATCCATATCGTATATATATACATATCATCCAAGGAGTGTCCATCAACGACACTCGAAATCATCATAAAATCCTGAGCGCCCAGCATCGACACTCGAAATCATTATAAAACCCGTGCCTAGCATCGACACATAAATCCTCATATCTCAGGCGCCGTCTTATCGGATCGGCCCTCATATCTCAGGCACCGTCTCATCAGATTGGTCCTCATATCACTCCGGTCAGTATCCTCCGGATATCCGCCAAGTCCAGTACTGTCACCGGTAGGTAGTGTTCCCCTGCCAGGCTCAACGCCTTTCTATACGATCTTCTTGCCCCGGGGTACCGTACCGAGTCCACAATGTATCCGCAATCGGTTCTTCTCCTGCTTCGATTCAGATAATCATCATAGCTCAGCACCGAGAAATCTCATGGTGGACTTCGAAATATCATATCAAGAGAAACCGTGTTTTTTTAAAACAATCACAAGTTTTTAAATAACATCTGCGGTTTCTCAAATCCAGAAATCACATGAAAACAGAATCTCATAAAAGCATAGCAGTAATAAGATAATATGTACAGGCACAGAACAATATTATAATGCATAGCAAGTGTGTTCATATGAGCGTGTCGTATAGAAAGGTAAATAAACTGCAATATCTACAATAATATGTGGTACTGTGTACTAAACAGTAACCAAAATGCTAACAGGTAGTAAGGTGATACGGTGACATGGCGAGTTCTAATGTGTACGTGGCATGGCAATTACCGATGATGTGTGTGTGAGCCGGCAAGTATGTGTACGTGCAACATGTGTATCATCGGTAATGGTGCGTGTGTCCTAGCAAACGAAATCACGTAAAGATAAGGATATGAAATGTAGTATATATATTGTAAATGAAAATAAGCGAGCGCATGCAGAATCAGAAATCGTAACGCGGGCGTAAACAGAATAAAGAAATCGTAAACATGAACAGTATGAAAATACGAAACTACGTATGAGCTATATAGTTATAGTTTAAAATAGTTCGATTCGTTATTTTAGAAAATAGGGGGTTATGATGTTATTGAAAAAGATACCATTTGAAAAGGTGTAGCATCCCCTTGAAGTTATCATTTAAAAGTGTGTAATGATTCGTTAGTTTTGAAAATATGTATAGCTCTAAACATATTATAATATCTATTTAAGTGATTTAAAAACAATATTTCTCGGGTCGAAATAATATCGGCGATCCATCCTCATCATATCATGTACGGAATATCCATTGTACGATATCATCAATCAATAGTACGGATCTATAATCACATACATCATCTAATATTATATCATCATATATCATATCATGTCCTCATATATCATATCATATAACATCGCCTCATATACAATCATATCGACTCGTGTCATCATATCAGATCATATCCTCATCTCATCATATCATATCGTAAATATCCTTATATATATATATATATATATATATATATATATATATATATATATATATATATATATATATATTTACATAAGTAGATATAGTTCATAAGTTAAGGAATAGTACTATGGTATATAATTCTACTAAGTATACTACTAGGGTATGGTATTCTAGAAAATTTATTCGCTAAGTATACATATCTAGTATATATTTTTAGATATCCTAATTCTACGGTTGCGGGGGTGCTATACACCATCCACCCGACTTTTCCCGTAGATATACGTCTACTCAAATATAAACGCCTCGCTCTAGTCGATCCCAACGGATGCCTTGTCCTCCTTCGTTGTCTCGGAAATCTACGCGAATGTACTTACAATTGAGTCCATAACCAAAATCCAATAAAAACCCGAATCGAATTGCATAGAAATCCATATCCAAAAACCGATACAACAAGCGTAGGACAAATAGGTTAGAACCTATGATCAACGCGTGCTTAAACAACAAAATACTTTCCGACGTCGACGTACGAACGTCGAACGACCAAGTCACATCAAGAAAATCCAAAAACCAAATTTCGGATATTGGAAAATATTGACAGAAATTAAGTAAAATAACTCTAGATTTTTCTTAAGGTGATCTGAGACTTTTAGCATATAGGATAGTTCTAGTTATCTAATGAGTGAGCTACAGAACAAATTCAAGGCCTAACTCTAAAATTGACCTGCAAATTGCGGTCAAAATGAATAAAACGACGGCCAAGGAAAAGAGTTACGAACTCGGGCTTCTATGATGGCTTTCTACTGGTTTATATATCTCTCAGTATCCTCTATTTAATTTTCAGAGTTTCCAAGTAGTACCAGATTCCATTTGATCATTAATAGTCAATGAAAAACCGATATCGGAAAATTCTAAACTCATCTTTGAAACTTCTAAGCTCATCCAGGTCAAGGATTCTATCACTAAAAGGGTTGTAGTCACTCTATAGACCCTCTATATATCACTACTACAAGTCGTATCTATCAAAGCTCACTTAATCTTACTTTGGAATTTTCCAAGTTCACAAAACATGTATATTTTAAATCTAAACTAGTTTGTGAGGTTGGGAAACTTTAAAATTTGATAAGAAGTGAGATCCTTACATCAAGAAGCAACTCAAGAAAATTCCTAGATGGCATAAGCTGCTCAAAACCCAAACTTGATCCCACCCAGATGCTTAGGATGAGATTATAAACATTATTTGTGAAGGTTGTGTGATATTTTAATGAGATTTTGGTGGTGTTTTGTGGTGGTGGTGGGGTAGGATGAGGTGGAGGAAGAAGATGGAGGAGATGAAGAAAATGAAGATGAGAAAATGATGAAAAGATGAGATGAAGAAAGGTAAATGAATGGTTGTAGTAACCATATCTCTCTCCTTCTCTCATTCTCTCTCATGCCCATGCTTCTATGTCTCCTTGCCCCCCCCCCCTCCTTTCTTTTTCTTTTTCCTTTATCTTTTCTATATAAGAAAACACAAACCAAAACATAAAATCATAATAACATGTACACAATAAGTCATGCACACTAAACATGGTTAACAAACAAAAGCATAGTTTAGTGTAGTAATTAGTAGAATACTAATAAGTATAACATTAAACTTGTATGTAAATAATTGTATATAGATTTATAAAGGCCCAAATCAATTAAATACTTTTATAATGATAATTCATTTTTAAATTCCAATTATATTCCAAAATTATAAGTATATAATTATACCAATATACGAAAACTCAAATCTATATTCGTATAATATCCGTGAAATTTATTATTTTATGATTTAAATTCCAAAAATAATATTTTCTATTTTCTGAAATGTTATATTAAGGTTGAAGTCTAGTTGATTTTAAGTTAATTGGGGAATACAAAATGCTCGATTTATTATTTGCGGGCAACGGAAAGGGTGATGAAATCCTTTACCGTATTTTATTAGGGTTCTTATGCCTTTAAAATCAGTATTAAAATGCAATGCGTAATTAATAAAAAAAACAATTTAAACAATTTCACGCCCCGCTTCCCAGCATACGGAAGCGATGACGTGGCAGGCCCGTAACGTATTTACTAAGAAATAAATACGTTAAGCGTAATTAAGCAATATATAATGCACAAGAAATGACAAGAGATATAAAATAAACAGCAACTTTTATTAACATTCATCTTTACAATACAACTGTTTTGAAAAGGAAAGATACAATGATATAAAGCAATGCTTAAATAGTGGCATACAAACTGAAATAAGTACAAGATGAGCTAGAAGTCCATCTGGGCAGTGAACGGGTCCAAGTCCTCCTGGCTCGGCTAGATCTTCTAAGAGTCCGGTCCTCCTGACGAACATTCCAAAGAAAGAAATAGACAAGAATGTCGTCAGCGAACTAGCGCTCTGTAAGTCCCAAAAGAAGGAATGGAATATAACAGTAAAGAGAATTGAACTGGTAAGTTGTACAAGTATATGATTGTTATTTTAACATAGTTGTTTGTAACTTGGTACAGAAGGTATTTGTGTATACGAAAGGAGTCCATCTTACCCCGTGGACTATGGTAACATGTAGTACAAGACACCGTCAAAATCCACGAGACAATGACACGAGAGTTCATGTAGGTGTCTTTTAAGTGACCATCTCGTGCCGCGTTAATATGTTCCGTACCAATCTACCCCGTTATCCCCACGTAATGTATTGTATAGGTTATAGTTGCAAGTCTTGCCGAAACCATGGATATAAATTATTCAAGTAGTCAGGTTCAGAATGTAATCTTATAAACATGTCAAGTTTTCTACCTTAAGCAAGCACTCACTTTCTCTGGCTCCCTGGGGCTCAAGAGAATTGATCCCGCTTAAACCTATATTTAATAAAGTCTTTAAATGTTGTTTTATATAACTCGAGAGGGTTTTATGAAAATATTTTTAATATAGTTTCAAAATAACCTTGAGAAGTTATTTATATTATTTAGGGTTTTCATGGATATGAATTTTAAGGATTTGAGGTGTTTTAGTGATGATAGCTTAGTTTGGAAAGTTCATGGTAGTTTATTGAAAAACTTGTCTTTTGTTGGTATCTTGATGGTATTTTAGTGAAACCTGTAATTCTTTTATTTAAAAAATGTAAGTTTATTATATTTTAAAATTATATGAATTTGTACCCTTTTATATAATTATTAAAAATTTTATTTAAGTATAAATATGTGTTTTTCTTAAAAACCGTATTTAATCTGCACCATCCAATAGCGGGTCCCCTAAAGAGGGTTGTAGAGGCATATTTGCAAAGGAATTTTAAAATACAATTTAAAAGAAAATCGTTTTTATAGTAAATGGTATTTTCTTGTAATATGGTATTCGTAATAAAAATTCCAACAAAGATGTATCGTGCTATGGAACCATGTGTGTATGTGAGAGATGGGTCGTTACCTGGTGAATTTTCCTAAAGGTATATTTAAGAAAAACAATAAAAGATAATATATACAAAGTTCATGGTATTTTAATGTAAAAGTTAAGTTAAAGTTATTTTGCATGATGTTTCTGATTAAAAGTTGGTTCTAAACATTGGTTTTCTGATAACAAGCATGGTGTAAGAATATGGATGAGCAATGTTTAAAAAAAAGTGGAATTTCTAGGGTTTAGAAGAAGATGTCGGTATTAACTCCACTTACCGACATATGTTTTGAAATGAGATTATCAAGGAAGAAGAAGAGGGATTGAGAGGGACTTACAAGTTATTTAGGTTAAGGAAAGGTAAGAGAAGAGAGGGTTGTCGTCGCGAGAGCTCCGGAATTGCTTCGATTCTTCGCCGAAAGTTGACCGCTTGCTAACTCCACTTGCACTTCACTTGTACTTAGAAAATTTTTAAGAGTTTTGACTAGGAATTTCAGAATGATGATGGGATAGGACATGGGGTAGTATTTATAGTGTAGAATTAGGGTTTGGGAATTAAAATGGTGAATTAAAATGCATTAAAATGATGACAAATAGGAAATTGAAGGGTCTCTGTTTGATTGCAGAGCAATCAAACAGTGCAGGAGAGTTAGGGGTAGGGGAAAGGGTTTGTGTACAATGCCTGGGCCCCATTAAGCTCGGGACGACCGTCGGTGCCGGCCTAAGGAGATGATCCGCCAGTCGAATTGGAGGTGGGGCCGGTGGATTCTTTCCACGTGTTCCTCTCAGTGTTAATACTTTTTTCACATGTTTGATTTCTTCTGACTTTTCATTTTTATGTGCATTGCACGTGTAAACTTTTGGGCTTCCAAAAATTTTAAAAATAAAATCAGAAAAATAATGTGTCTGATGGGATTCGAACACAGGGGCTACGTCACAGCGGTGCAAGGGATTTACCAGTGAGCTACAAGTGGCTTATTGCTGTTCTTAAACAAAAATTAACTTATAATTTGTACTCAGGCTTGTAAACTCCTTTCTATACATTAAACTGAAAAATTTTGTACAGTAAATTCACAGTCGTTACATTCTACCTTTTTTATAAAAATTTCGTTCTCGAAATTTACATTTACATAAGGACTAATTTACAAATAAGTGAGGATATCTTGCACGCATGTCTTCTTCTCGTTCCCACGTTGATTCTCCTGGTGAATCTTTTCTCCATATCACTCGGACCAAATTTACTTCCTTGTTCCGCAGTGTCTTTACCTTTCTATCCAGGATCTCAACAGATTGTTGCTCGCAAGTCAGGTCGGTCTGGACTGTGAGCTCTGAATAATCAAGGATGTGGCTGGGGTCGCTCACATGTCTTCGTAGCTGGGATATGTGGAACATGTTGTGCACTCCTTCCAATGAGGGTGGTAGTGCTAAACGGTATGCCACTTCTCCGACTCATTCGAGAATGTCGAACAGTCCTATGTATCTTGGACTGAGCTTACCCCTCTTGCCAAAGCGGATCACTCCTCTGTTTGGAGATATCTTTAGAAAAACATGGTCTCTAGGTTGGAACTCCAGGTGTCGGCACTTTGCATCAACCCAATGCTTCTGTCGGTCTCGGTTATGCGCATTCTTTCCCTGATCGTGTGAACTACGTCCACAGTTGCAACGATCATCTCTGGTCCAAGGAGTTCACGATCTCCGATGTTGTCACGACCCAAATATGGCACGTGACCGGCACTTAAATCACGTGACATCTAAAGATGTCGATGCGGTCCAAGTAAGCCGAAACCCGGAATCTAAACCTTTTTCTTTTAAAAACATTGGAGGTGAAGTTTTAATAATCATCATATGGAATCATTTTAAAATAACCATTTAAATTTAACTAAGTATGTTTAAAGAGCATCTATGACAATTTGAAATTCGACAACACCTCTTTTGTATGTTTTGCATAAAAACCCTATACAACTACAATAATAAAATAGCATCCCAACGGGAGCTAGCTTCCACGCCCAAACGGCGGAGCAACCAAGCAAACGATATAAAAAGTCGACTCCAATGAGTGCGACATCACAACACACAAATTCTAAGTCTCGCTTCTAAGTCCACACTATACCATTTCTAAGTTGATGGAGTTTTTGCTAGATACAAGAATATATGAATAACCAAGTGCGAGTACGATACAATAGTAACTCACTTATCCAAAGCAATCACCGGAAGAAGTATGTGCCCAAAGCCGCTGATAATCCAAGCGGTAAAACCTGCAAGAAACTGTGGCACAACGGGAATGAGTTGCCAACTCAGTGAATAAAGTACATTACAAGGTAGAAATCGAAATGCACGACGATACCTAGGTCATAAGTAAAGTACTATCATAATTTGTACTAATATAATATATGATATGCATATGTATCTTAATGCAACACTCTCTATCATGCGATCCCGAGTAGAACACATCAAATGCAAATGACCTGTATCTAGGCATAAGCTCAAAGTGGCCGAAAATATATGTATATAAACCTCTTCTCTAAAATAGCCGCGGAATAGATATGTCACGACATACAAGCAGACGTGATAGTATGAAATATAATAGGTATCTTATTTTAGATATATGTCCTGCTGTTTTAGTAAAGAATGTTTAGAGGTTTAAAATTTAAAGATCTCAGTGTCATATCCGACATGTCAAAATAAGGAGGCTATAGCTCGCTTTTGAAATTCCTTTTTATATGCAAATGCCCGTAAAATGATTTGCAGGTACTGTCCCCCGGATCAGTCCTGGTCGGCTACAATAACTGTAATCTAACTGTGTACCTCATGATAGCAATCATATCAATATATATATATAGATATGGATGTCCAGTATCGACACCCGAAATCAGAAATCTCTCGTGTCCATCCCCGACACACAAATCCTCAAATCTCTCGTGTCCATCACCGACACGTAAATGCAGATATCGTCGATACCATCTCAACAGATGATCACCACCCGATATCCCTGGCCCCGGTCGGTATCCCCTGGATATCCTCCGTGCCCAAATCGAACCCCAGTCAGTATCTCCTGGATATCTGCCGTGCTCATCTCAATCTCCGGTATTGAGTATCCTCGCTAGGCTCCCCCGCCTCAATGCGGCAATCCTACCCCTCGGTCTCGATCCGGGTCCACCATGTATCCGACTGTATATTTTCCCCACTCATTCCGGATAAGAAACAAGTCCGAAACCGTATAGCTCCCCCACTCGGTTAGGAATAAAAATCATCATAAAACATCAAACTCATAGTGGACGTCAACTCATCATATCCAGGAATATCAAGTAAAGAAGGAGAACATTTGCATAGATTATTCTGATGATATATTATATATATACATATATAACAGCGTCCCATACCACTGATATATATCATCAGGAGTAGAATATCCAGAAAAGTACTGGTATTCGCAATGTGAAATAGGAAATAAAGCAAGACTGCGTAAATAAATCATACAGGTACAACGATATCAATTCTACTGTGTCATGGCACTACTAATGATGTGTAGTGTAACATACGCGTCTGTGCTCGTGCAACATGGAAATCATTAGTATTTGTGCAAGTGTTCTAAAAGTGTAATAGCATACTCATATCGACATCTATATACGCATTATATATCATAACGGTCCTACAGTAACATGGCAGTACCAATGAGGTATAGTGTAACATATGTGTACGTGCTTATGCAGCATAGTACTCATTGGTAGTTGTGCAGTGTTCTATCAGAGTATTCGTATTACGGAAACGTATAACATCCATCATTATAACGTGCATAAGTAAAGTAATCCTAAGTGTATCTAATAATATAACTACTTGCTATGGGCTATACCATTATCTTGGAAAATGAAACGAAATGTTAGTTTTTAAAAGAGTATAGCTCACTTCAAGTACTACGTTCAAAAAGGAAATTAAACACTAATTTACGATTCTAAAGTAACTGGATCGTTATTTGGTATACTAATCACATTATCATTAATACAGTATAATATCTAGTATAATAACTCACCTTATTACAATATCAAATTCACCTCTGGTACCGCATGGTCTTTTGTAACAATTTACCCTAACCATATGTAAACTACATGCAAATGAGTATCATGCTATATGCAATTTAACTTCAATATCCATATCGTAAATAATTACCAAAACGAGTATATACCATACTACTATTTATAAGGTTGCGGGGGTGCTATACGCCATCCACCCGACTTCCCCCCATAGATGTAAATCTACTCACCAACATGATGAGCTTGCCGAAATCCACGCTGCTATGTCCGCCAACTCCATCTCGAAAACCTTCGCGATTGTACATATAATCGTATTTATGAAATATCGGCGTAAATATCATATCCAATTCAAAATAACGAGTTAAAAATCCATAGGTTAGAACCTACAGTATACATAACTCAAAAATGACAATATGCCACTGAAATCTACGTACGAACGTCGATGTTTCAGTCTCAGTACAAAATACGAAAAACCGTATCAGAATATCAGAAAACTTGGTAAAACCTTAACTAATCACTCCCAGATTTCTCTGTACACATCTTGGGATAAAACAAACAATACTAGAGATCATAAACTACCCAAAAGAGGCCACAGAAGAAAAACCAACACCAAAAGCCAAAGGGGGCCGATGAGCTCGGAAAATTGATACATGTCGCCGGATCAATCAAGGAATTAGGGGCTCGGGCTTTTAGTGAAGTCTCCTAGTGATCTTATTAAACCTTTAGTCTTGCTAGTTTTTCTATTAGTTATACCTATTAGCTCCAGATTCAAATATGGTACCACAAATATCATAATTTTCCTAGTTTTCTAACACTGCATATGAAAATTGATACAAAACAGAATTGATTAAGTAAAGAGAGAAGAAGATATACCTATTGGGATGATGCACAAAGGATTTCAGCTCAAGAATGGTATGATGGAGACCCTTAGGGATTGTAGTGGCTCCTAGGTTGATGGTGTGCACAAATTGATGAAGGAATTAAGGTTTCCTTCATTTGAATTGATGAACACTTTGGAATTTTAGTTGGGAGCTGAAGAATGTGTTTTGTTCAGTTGAGAAAACTAAGGAATTCCCTAGGTGTTGTGTTGTGTAGAGAAGGCATGAGGTGGAGGTTGAGAGGTGGAGGTGGCATGGAGGAAGGAGGAGGTGTAAAAAGAAGAAGGAAGAGGTGGAGGGATATGAACAAGGGTAAGGTGTGTTGAAGGTGAGGATTTAGACTTAGGTTAAGATATAACCAACAATACAATAATTAAAACCTTTTGTGTAAAATCTAAATTCAAATACAAAAAGATGAAATACTTATCTTAACATTTAAATACCATTATCTTATAATAACATCTCATGTCATGTTTAGAACAATTAAAATATCATATTTATGATATCACATCTTTTCTTCATATTTACCAAAATAATTACAATTTTACGGATATAATTCCGATACCAAAAGTCGTATGTGATATCACTTTGCAAACTTTATTTAAATTCATATTTAAAATTATAAATTAATATTTATAATTTTCCAAAATGTTACAGATGTCATCACAACTTAGTGGTGAATGACACTTCCTTCCGTAGAGTGCTGCAAATGATGTCATTCCAATACTCGCCTGATAGTTGTTGTTGTATGAAAACTCCACAAGGTGTGGGTGATCTTCCCACGAACCTCCAAAGTCTAACATACAAGCTCTTAGCATGTCCTTCAGAATCTGAATTGTTCGCTCGGACTGTCCGTCCTTTTGTGGATGGTAAGCCGTGCTGAAGTTCAGACTCGTTCCCACGTTAGCTTGTAGACTCTGCCAAAACTGTGATCGGAATCTGGTATCATGATCGGAGACGATGCAAACTGGTACTCCATGTAATCTCACAATCTCCTGCATGAGTTCATGGGTATCAATATAGTACATTTTGAAGAGTTAAATCTTACTTTAAATTCATGCTCACCTCCATGTACTTCTTTGCTAACGTCTCGGTAGATTGGCCAACTCGAAAGGGAATAAAGTGGGCCGACTTGGTGAGTCGATCCACAATAACCCATACTGCGTCATTACCCTTCGTGCTGCGAAGAACGGCAGTCACGAAGTCTATAGTAATGTGCTGCCATTTCCATTCTGGGATTGGTAACGGCTGAAGTAGACCAGCAGTTCTGTGATGTTCTGCCTTCACTTACTGTCACACAAAACACTTGGTTACGCTTCTTGCTACTTCGCGCTTCATTCCATGCCACCAGTAATGTTGCCGTAGATCCTTGTACATTTTTGTACCACCGGGGTGTACTGAGTATGGAGAGCTATGAGCTTTTTTCATCAACTCTTCTCAAACTGAGCCATTTAGTACACATAATCGACTTCCTTGTCGCAAGGATCCATCTTCGTGGATGATGAAGTTAGTTCGAAGTCCACTTTTTACTTGTTCTCGGATCTTTTGTAGCTTGGCATCACTTGCTTAAGCTGCCTTAATCTGATTGACAATAGTAGACTGGACTTGTAAGTTCATCAAATACGAAGCGTTACCTGGCATAACTACTTTGATCTCCATTCCGTGCAATTCCTGCTGTAGCTTCCACTGAGCGGTGAGATTCATTGCTAATGGCTGGCGGCTAAGTGCATCAGGAACTACATTCACCTTCCCGGGATGATACTGTAGGTTGATGTCGAAGTCCGCTATGAGTTATAGCCATCTTCTTTGCCGCATGTTCAATTCCTTCTGAGTAAATACATACTTCAGACTCTTGTGGTTAGTGTATATATCCACTCTTTCTCCTAGAAGATAGTAGCGCCAAATCTTAAGTGCAAAGATAACGGCTGCCAACTCCAAATCATGTGTTGGATAGTTACTCTCATGAACCTTTACCTGTCTTGATGCAAAAGCTACAACTTTCCCATGCTGATGCAGAACACATCCTAATCCCTTACCAGACGCATCACAATGTACGATGAATCCTCCAGATTGATCCAGTATTATAAGGACAGGAGCTGAAGTTAATCTTGATTTGAGTTCTACAAAAGCTTGTTCACATGCTTCACGAATGCTTCATCTTTACGTGTGAGCTTGGTCAGGCGTGCTGCAATTTTTGAAAAGCCTTCAATGAATCTTTGGTAGTATCCTGATAAACCCAAGAAACTTCGTATATCCTTCACTGTCTTTGGTGTCGGCCATTCGCTGACAGCTGACACCTTAGCTGGATCTACTGAGATTCTTTCGCCTGAAACGATATGTCCGAGAAATCTAACTTGATCTAGCTAAAATTCACACTTGCTGTACTTGGCATAGAGCTGATGTTGTCACAATGTCTCCAGGACAATCCGTAAATGTCGACATGTTCTTTTCGATTCTTTGAATACACCAGGATGTCGTCGATGAAAATAACAACAAACATGTCTAAGTACTCTTGGAAAACTTAGTTCATCAGATTCATAAATATAGCAGGTGCATTGGTCACTCTAAATGGCATCACGAGATATTCGTAATGACCATATCGAGTCCTGAATGCCATCTTCGGAATATCGGACTCTTTGATCTTCACCTGATGATAACCCGAACAAAGGTCTAGCTTCGAAAATACACAAGACCCACTTAGCTGATCGAAAAGGTCATCGATGCGCGGTAGTGGATACTTGTTCTTGATCGTCACTTCGTTCAGAGCTCGTTAATCTACACACATTCTGTATGAACCTTCATTCTTCTTCACGAGCAAAACTGGAGATCCCCAACTTGAAGTACTGGGACAAATCCAACCTTTCTTCAGGAGTTCTTCCAACTGAGTACGGATCTCCTTTAATCCTTCTGGACTTAACCGATATGGAGCTTTGATCACCGATTGCGCACCAGGTATTAAGTCAATGCTAAATAAAAGAGCGCGATCGGGAGGCAAACCTGTTATATCTTCAGGGAACACATCCTCGAACTCTCGAACTACCTCTGGCTTTTCTTCTTCCGCCGGTAGAGTAAACACTTCTGCATTATTTGGATTAGCATGGAAGATTCCTGGCTCCAACGTTCTGTCTCCGCTCTTGAAGTAGAAGACTGGGTGATCTGGTATCTCAAATACTACCCTCCTTTAACGGCAATCAATCGTAGCATAGAAAACTCCCGGCCAGTCCATCCCCAACACAACATCGAAATTTGGGATGTCCAGTACTTTGAAATTCGCGTAGAATTCTCGTCCGCAAACTACAACTGGACATTGATCAAATCCCATGGTTGCTTTTAATACTCCATTCCCGGAACTGACATTCCAGCTTGAAATGGTGGCTTTACGAGAATCGCATGCGTTCTCACGAATCGTTGCGACATGAAGCAGTGTGATGCTCCAGTGTCGAACAGTGCGAGTGCAGGAAGGGTGGCTACTAGTATAGTACCTAAGTTGTGTGAGGTTGGTTTTAGATACAGGAGAAATATAGAGGTATACAAAGATTGAAAAGATGTGAAAGGATTGGGAATTACCAGTGATTACTGTAAGTGCACGGCGGCACCCCGGCCGTCAATCCGACGGCCAAATGCGGAAGCGGTGATAAACTTTAAATTTTCTTGAACTGGAAAACCGCCGCGCACTAATACCCGGATCGAACCATTAATTAGTCCTAGCTAACTATAAGATGGGAAAGAGATATACCGACGATCCAAGTCCTCCGGTCTTCTCGTCATCGTCCCGATCTCCTGCGGAAGCTCCGGTCTCCACCTCGACGCCGGAAGTGCACCACATCGCCTACTTCTTTTACGGGCTCCCACCTCAATGCCGAGGCAACTCGGGCACGAAACCGGCTACTCGACGTGCCCAAGGTTCGCTGTAGAATATGTAATCCTCAAGTCTCACTTTGGGGTTTATGGAGGTACCATTTTAGGTGGAGGAATTGAAGTGAACTTTTGGAGAGGGAGTTGTAGGGATTTTCAAAACTCAAGATACAAAAAATCCCACCTCATGAAATGAAATCCCCTCTCCTTCAAGGAATGGCCGGCCCCCCCAATTTTGGTGTGATTGGAGAGAGAGAGAGAATGGCTTGATCAATAATGCAAAGAAAATGATGGCTTGGAAAGTCCAACACTCAACAACCATCTCCTCTCCCATCATCACAACCAAAGTCAAGAAATCATGAAAACAAAGTCAAGAAGTCAAGGTAAGGTGCAACCATGATGAAGTCAAAAAGTCAAGCAAGGTCAAGGTAAGGTGAGCCATCATGATACAAGGAAATATGCAAAGACCCCCTCCACAATTGCTTATTTGCAACAATGCAAATAAGCCCTCCTCCACCAATCATCGGCCAATGAACGGAACAATGGAAATTGGCCGAAACGGAAAGCAAACTGGCAACTCCAGAAAACTGGTCCCGTAATAAATTATAGGAAAACCCCGAAACTGTGCATACACACCCGCATCTGTATTTCTACCGAAATACAAATGCAATGAGACAAAATCTATACTGTACTATACTAGGATCCGGCTTATACCAAAGCCGGCCAGTATTATCCGTTCGATCCTGATCCGTGCAATACCGCACGTATCTGATCGAACCCTTCCATATAACCATATGGCCTATAGTACAAACTGTCCGATCCTGATCCGTGCAATACCGCACGTATCTGATCGGACCTTGCCATATCTCCATACGGCCTCTACAACCTTTCGCCCGAAAGCTGAGTAACAGAATGTGGGGGACTCTAAAGACTCGTCAACACCTTGGTTGTGGATTTAACCACTAGCACGTTAGAGGTATAAGCCAATACATAACGGGCTACCAGGTATTGACCAAAAGAGACGTCTGTGAGCGAACTCAGCCTGACTCCCTACTGAGCCTGTCAGTGACAATATCCGTACAGTCCGGTCCGTTCGTCTATGAGCATCGCATGGCGGGCCTAGGGGGTTGGTAAAAGTCAGACCCCCAAAAGCGGTACAAGTCGTGTCGGAGTGTAGCCCAGAACACCCTGAGATACTACTGGAATACCTACCAGTAAATCTCCTTGCCTCGGCCGAGGGCTTCGTGTAATGGCTCTCCTAGACACAGCACGACCTCACCCCCAATACCGGGAGAGACGAACCCCTGAAGATACGCTCACTGCCTCCATGTGGCTCGGGACTATACCCAACTAAAACCTGTTTGCACGACTCCTTTGAGCCGTGGTAGGGTAGTAATCAAAGTACAGTGGGAACTCACACGAGACAAATGACGATCCCCAGGTCGATGAACTAACCTGCACACATGTCACCAGGGAACTGCCATCTGACGTCTGGTATATGACCAACTAGCATGTTCCCGGCGAGTCCTGTCCGGTGTACTCATAACCCAATGAGCACCTGTATACATCTTAGGTGATCCAACTGACACCAGTGGCTTGTGAGACCGGCCACCGCCCCTCGTCGGGGTCTCGACTGTATACACTAGTCTACTATGGAGAATCGATGCCCTGTCTCGAAACTCTCACGACTAGGGACCTTTTAAGGATATGCTTATAGACTGCCAGCTCCCACGTATATGATCGCCCTCATACTGCTGGTGGTCAAGCAAGAATCCTAGGGGCTCTATCAACGTGTAATAGCGACGTGTCAGGTCACTTAAAGCAGTACACGATGATAAAGGTAAACCATATAGCATACTATCATCTCGAGTAAGACTGTCCTACCGGGATAGGTCCTCCATCAATAATTGCAATCACGTACCTGTGACCTAATAATTGACTCTGAGGGCACTATCTCCAACAATTACTTGGCAAGTGGCTTCGGCTTCCTCAACCATCATTGTGAAAGCCTGACGTCTGGGTACATTCCTTCTTGCTGGAGGCACATTCCTCTGTCCTTGGGGCATGTTTCTTTGCCCTTGAGGCATGTTCCTCTGAGCCTGATAGAACTGACGAGGAGGCTGTGCAGGAAGACCACGTGGAGGTGGTGTAGGAAGAGCAAGACGAGGTGCAGGAGCCTTAATAGCTGGCCGCTGCGGGACTGTGATTGTGGGTCTAGCTACTGAAGCTGGGTTGAGTCAATATGGACATGCTCCTATGGCGTGAGTGGATGCGCCACAAACCAAACACAGGCTATTTGCACACCTGCAGTCTTTCGCCAGGTGTCTATTCCTCTTGCAGTAGAAGCAAAAGTCTGGACTGGGCCGGTTAAATGATCCTTCCGTTCTCCTGGGTGAAAATGTCGGCCTAGAGGAGGCTCCTCCTATCATTTGTGTGGCAGGGCATTTCATACTAGCAGTTTGCGTTCGCACCTTCTTCACAACTGCCTCATAACATCGGGCAGCCTTCAAAGCAAGATCATGGGTTGGGAAATCCCCTGTAGCGAGTGCAGCTTGGATTTTCGGGTCCAACTCTTGCTGAAATCTTCATGCCCGGATCTGTAGGGTTCCTAGGCACACTAATGAGGTCTCACAAGGCATCAACCATGCCAATTTTAAAAATTACAAGTGCCGGGAAACCCTAATACGGATCGTTAACTAGAATTTTAGGCGAAACAAATGCGAATAGTTAACAACTTAAATAAAAGAACGGAAATACAACCTTTGTAGATCCGGTCCTCCACCTCCATAGCTCCGCAATGAAGTCTCCTCGCTGTCCAAATGGAATCCCGGGCTCTAGCGTCGGCTTCATCGGAAAAATGGGCGGGCTAGGTCGTCGACTTCGATGCCGAAGATGATCTACGTCGAGGCATCACAAGATCAAGCTCCCACTTCACCAAGTCTTGAAACTTGTGAAGAAAACACCCTATACTACTTGGCAAGAGGTAGAGGATGAAAAAATGGGAGGTGGGTTCACTTTAGAATTGGATTTCTCACTCATTTGCTCAAGTTGCCATTGATGGAGCAAGCTTTCTTCATCTTTTAAGAAGAAGAAGATAATGAAAAGAATATGATAAGTTGTCTTTAAAAAAGAAAATAAAAACAATACTTATCATTTTGCAACCATGGTCAAGTGTAGAGAATAAATCATGGTTAGATGGAATGGTTAGGGTTAAGCATGAAGACAAAATGGTCACTTAGTCAAAGCTTCATGAAGCTTCAACTTAGAAACAAAAATAGCCACCATTTTCCCTTTTGCCAAAATGAATAAATAAATAAATTCAAAACCCTAACCATTTCATAACCATGGTTTAGTCTAAACATACACTTAAACATTCATGTATCATCAAACATGATACAATCAAGTGTACAAAATATATCAAATATATAATTATGCATTAAATCATTAAATCAACACTTGATTCAATGACCCGATCATGTCGCACACAACCGACTAGTATTCAATGTATCGGCTTATCAAATCAATCCTTGATTCGATAACTAGGTTGTATCGCATACAACCAATCGATACATTCATCGCGAGAATAGAATACGGTATCACATACACGCATTATTCTCGGTCCCGCACATATCTCATATGCGCTCCTATTTCGTTTCGCTTGAGCCAGGAAACCTCTGTGTAGGACTCTAAAGACTCGTCAATACGCCGGCAGCAGGTGATGATCATATCAAACACCCACAAGCCGCAAGCGGTCTGCTAAACGTAACGGCCACCCGGGTATTGAGTGATGAGAAGATCGACGAGCAAGCCCGCTCACACTCCTGTGAATCCAACCAGTAACACTTACCGTACAGTCCGGTCTCGTCGTCTGATATGTCACATATCTCGCCTAGGGGTGGTAAACGTCAGACCCCAATAGCTCGATAAGTCGTGTCGATATGAGGTCTATAACAATTCGAGAAACTACTGGTAACACTTACCAGTAAATCTCAGCAACCCTGGCCAGGGATTTCCGGTTATAGCCAATCGGACACGGCGCAACATCAACTCCCTATACCGGGAGAGATGAATCCCCTCCTATCGCTCATTGCCTCCATGTGATTCGGGACTGTACCCAAAAGCCACCATTTTGCACGCCCTCTTGGACGTAGTAAGGTGGAAATCAAAGCACAGTGGGAACCACACAAGACTCTATGACGATCTCGGGTCAACAAACTACTCTGTACCAGTGTCACCAGAGAACTGCCATCTGACGTAAGGTATAATACCATCTGGGAGTTCTCGGCGAGTCCGTCCAGTGTACCCAGTCTCCACTGAGCACCCGTATATCATCTCTGATGTCAAACACCAATGGATATGGGATCATCCATCGCCCATCTGTATGGCTCGAGAAGGTATACGCTAGTCTACTCTGGTATATCGATGCCCCATCTCGATACACCCACGACTAGGGACCTTGAAGGATGTACTTATGGACTACTATGTCCCTACTAGTATGATCTACATCATAGTCCAGGTAGTCAAGTACACATCCTAAGGGGCTTTACCAATATGTAACAGAGAGACAAACAGTATACACGTTAAGGTAAAGATCAACCAGATAGCATATTATCATGTCGAGCAAGAAAGTCCTCCCTATATATGTCCCAGCATCCACTACAATATACATCCAATGTACAGTAATGGCCTCTAGGGCATACATATAACTAACAATCTCCCACTTGCACTAGGGCCATCTGATAGCAGTGGTTGTAGTATCTCATACTCAACCATCCCATAAAAGTCTCTCTCTGGGAAAAAGGCCTTTGTGAGTGGATCCGCCGTGCTGTCCTCTGAGTCTACTCTCCTAACCTGGATCACCCTGGAGATCAACTATCTCCATGATCAGGTGATACTGCCTTAGAATATGTCTGGATCACAGATGGGACGGACGTTCCTTGGCATAAGCCACAACTCCATTGTCACACAATGGGAGGAACTAAGTTCATCTCATGAACAAATATACATCCAGACTGCCTCTTTGGTAGCATCTTAAGTAGCGATGTATCGGGCCTTCATCGTCTAGTATGCCACGGTATCGAGCTTGGAACTCTTCCCACATACCGTCCCTTTACCAAGGGTAAAGACAATGCCTGTGACTGACATTCAGTCGTCCTTATCACCCTGGAACCCACTGGACTCCAGAACTCGGTTACTTGTGCCCTCCTTCTTGGGTCTATCCTAGTGCGGAAAAGTAAATAATATACAAAAGGTGACATCTTCCGCAACCTGGAAGTGCCCCAATAAAAGAATATTACATACAAGTTTTTACATGAATGAAAATGAAAAACACTCATCTCACATAAAAACCCCCGGCTATTCAAACACGACGATCCAATATAACATATCCAGCAACACATAACATCACATGTCATCAACGTAAGTAAATATGCGCATCCCAATTGTCGTTGACATATAGCAACGAAACCGGCGATATCACATATTACACTTACGGTCACAGAAAAGAAAGTGTAAAACTACAATAGTTGGAATCCGCAACCTCCACAGACATCGCATGCCTAATCAAATGAATTCCTTAGACATCGCATGCCTAACTATTATAAACCCCGCATTTTAGTCTCAAAATCGAAAACACTTTTCAATACCAAGTCGGGCAATTCAACAAGATTCCCGACATCCTGATCGAATACTCGTCGCAAACTTCAGTAGACGGTCGCGGCCCCGATACCGTCGACGAAGTGCACCAAGGCGGAACACCGCTACCGCGAGCACCCGGACGGATGCTTTCGGCGACAGGGTTCTCCTATAGTCACTTGGTCGGGACTAAGGGGTGTAGCTGTCTATTAAGTTTACCCGGCGAGTATCCGCGTACACTACGTGATTGCGACGGACTTTTGATCACATCAAAATTCCGTGGCAACCGATCAAGTGAGACTAAAGTGCTATGTTTATAACATTCATTCAGTTATCTCATAACTACTTGTGAATTCTAAATATTGTATTCCATTCCGGATAAATAGAAAATGTTAAACTTTCCGATCGAACATTCAAACACCCAAGTTTTCCCGATACAGATCAACTCATGAAATAAGTTCAAAGACATTCACTTCATGCCTCAGTACCAACGGTCCAGCCGTAGAAGGGTCAAGCCAACGCCTCACATGTGGCACGCCGTACTGCCCCAAACCCTAAAGTTCAAAGGGCAGTTCAAGACGGTCACATAATCGAGTTAAGGTTTGTTGTCTTCTAGAGGGTCCATCGCGTTACTTGCACTACTTAGAACGTCTTTAAACCATGGAAAAATCCAACACTTGGAAATTTCCCGACAGGGGAAAAGGTGGGTATTTATATCCGGTCGAACTTTTTAACATATTCAAAAATATCCGGAAAGCGACATAGACAAAATCTGATAATCCGATCGAATCTACGAACTCCTAATACAACCCAGAAAACTCAACTCTTGAGTGCATATTAAAAATTCCCAGAAAACTCGGCACCTAAAAACATGAATTACTGTGCAAAATTGAAAGGGTGACGTCATCATATGGCCGCGAAACCGCCGCAGAAGCCAAGCTTCTGCCTCGGTTCCGCCGCACTTTGATCATATCATTTGGAAAATTTTGCACCGTAATTCTTAGAATTTCCTGCTGAATTTTTTAAGTATTTTTAATCTGGAAAAAACCCAGTTTTTGAAAAAATTCCAGAGAGCATTTTCGGGTTAGGGTTTCGGGTCGATCGGGTTTCAAACTTCGTCTACGCATCGCCTAAGGCTCTAGCTAGGCTCTGATACCACTGTAGGGTTCCTAGGCACACTAATGAGGTCTCACAAGGCATCAACCATGCCAATTTTAAAAATTACAAGTGCCGGGAAACCCTAATACGGATCGTTAACTAGAATTTTAGGCGAAACAAATGCGAATAGTTAACAACTTAACTAAAAGAACGGAAATACAACCTTTGTAGATCCGGTCCTCCACCTCCATAGCTCCGCAATGAAGTCTCCTCGCTGTCCAAATGGAATCCCGGGCTCTAGCGTCGGCTTCATCGGAAAAATAGGCAGGCTAGGTCGTCGACTTCGATGCCGAAGATGATCTACGTCGAGGCATCACAAGATCAAGCTCCCACTTCACCAAGTCCTGAAACTTGTGAAGAAAACACCCTATACTACTTGGCAAGAGGTAGAGGATGAAGAAATAGGAGGTGGGTTCACTTTAGAATTGGATTTCTCACTCATTTGCTCAAGTTGCCATTGATGGAGCAAGCTTTCTTCATCTTTTAAGAAGAAGAAGATAATGAAAAGAATATGATAAGTTGTCTTTAAAAAAGAAAATAAAAACAATACTTATCATTTTGCAACCATGGTCAAGTGTAGAGAATAAATCATGGTTAGATGGAATGGTTAGGGTTAAGCATGAAGACAAAATGGTCACTTAGTCAAAGCTTCATGAAGCTTCAACTTAGAAACAAAAATAGCCACCATTTTCCCTTTTGCCAAAATGAATAAATAAATAAATTCAAAACCCTAACCATTTCATAACCATGGTTTAGTCTAAACATACACTTAAACATTCATGTATCATCAAACATGATACAATCAAGTGTACAAAATATATCA
The DNA here is from genome assembly GCA_030015575.1 of Agapanthus africanus. NCBI lineage: Eukaryota > Viridiplantae > Streptophyta > Magnoliopsida > Asparagales > Amaryllidaceae > Agapanthus > Agapanthus africanus. The sequence goes on along the minus strand of CM057338.1, from coordinate 938,843,237 downwards.
AATATATAATTATGCATTAAATCATTAAATCAACACTTGATTCAATGACCCGATCATGTCGCACACAACCGACTAGTATTCAATGTATCGGCTTATCAAATCAATCCTTGATTCGATAACTAGGTTGTATCGCATACAACCAATCGATACATTCATCGCGAGAATAGAATACGGTATCACATACACGCATTATTCTCGGTCCCGCACATATCTCATATGCGCTCCTATTTCGTTTCGCTTGAGCCAGGAAACCTCTGTGTAGGACTCTAAAGACTCGTCAATACGCCGGCAGCAGGTGATGATCATATCAAACACCCACAAGCCGCAAGCGGTCTGCTAAACGTAACGGCCACCCGGGTATTGAGCGATGAGAAGATCGACGAGCAAGCCCGCTCACACTCCTGTGAATCCAACCAGTAACACTTACCGTACAGTCCGGTCTCGTCGTCTGATATGTCGCATATCTCGCCTAGGGGTGGTAAACGTCAGACCCCAATAGCTCGATAAGTCGTGTCGATATGAGGTCTATAACAATTCGAGAAACTATTGGTAACACTTACCAGTAAATCTCAGCAACCCTGGCCAGGGATTTCCGGTTATAGCCAATCGGACACGGCGCAACATCAACTCCCTATACCGGGAGAGACGAATCCCCTCCTATCGCTCATTGCCTCCATGTGATTCGGGACTGTACCCAAAAGCCACCGTTTTGCACGCCCTCTTGGACTTGGTAAGGTGGAAATCAAAGCACAGTGGGAACCACACAAGACTCTATGACGATCTCGGGTCAACAGACTACTCTGTACCAGTGTCACCAGAGAACTGCCATCTGACATAAGGTATAATACCATCTGGGAGTTCTCGGCGAGTCCGTCCAGTGTACCCAGTCTCCACTGAGCACCCGTATATCATCTCTGATGTCAAACACCAATGGATATGGGATCATCCATCGCCCATCTGTATGGGTCGAGAAGGTATACGCTAGTCTACTCTGGTATATCGATGCCCCATCTCGATACACCCACGACTAGGGACCTTGAAGGATGTACTTATGGACTACCATGTCCCTACTAGTATGATCTGCATCATAGTCCAGGTAGTCAAGTACACATCCTAAGGGGCTTTACCAATATGTAACAGAGAGACAAACAGTATACACGTTAAGGTAAAGATCAACCAGATAGCATACTATCATGTCGAGCAAGAAAGTCCTCCCTATATATGTCCCAGCATCCACTACAATATACATCCAATGTACAGTAATGGCCTCTAGGGCATACATATAACTAACAGGATCTCAGCAGTCGGGATAAGGTGTGTCGCGAGCCTGTTACGGTCTTGTGTTAGCAGTGTAATAAGTGATATCAGGAATTTTGAATTTAAGGCAATATCTTACCAGCTAAGTATGGTAAATTCAGCATCATATTCATCCACGGACTTACTCCACATCGAGCCTTATTGTAAGTGGATGAACTGCTGTTCCATGTCAAAACGGGCAGTCTCAGGGAAGTGTTTCGTGTCAAACATATCGCGAAACGTCTTCCATTCAATCGGTTGGGTGAGACGGCTTTCTTCAGCCTTCCACCAGACTCTGGCGTTGTCTGTTAGTTGTAGCTTCGCAACTCTCACCCAAGCAATCTCTGGCACTTGTGCTGTTGCCAGATCATCCTCTATTGACTGAGCCCATTCTTCTGCCTCCAGTGGGCTCTCTTTTTCTGAAAAGTGTTTTGGGTGCAGTGCCCGGAATTGCTTGACTCCGGGTGTCTCGACTTCAGGGCGATGCATGAGGATAGCAGTCTGCTCCTGCTGACCCTCCAAGAGGCTCTTGATTGCCTCAAGCAGTACAGTTTGCTTGTTGATAGGAGCTGCAATGGTAGGTGGTGGTGGTAGAGTAGGCGGTGGGGTGTTGCCATTGACGTTCGTGCTGGTATTGTTCGGTGAATCCATGACCTTAATAGAAAAAGAAAGGTTAGGATAGATTCAAGGAATTTGAAATGTAAAGAATGTATAGTTGCTGATTCTTATAATTCTTGCGATATGTTGCTTAGGATTCCATGCAGAACTGACCTGCATGGGCCGCCAACAAAACTTGTCACGCCCCGCTTCCCAGCATACGGAAGCAATGACGTGGCAGGCTCGCAACGTATTTACTAAGAAATAAATACGTTAAGCGTAATTAAGCAATATATAATGCACAAGAAAGGACAAGAGATATAAAATAAATAGCAACTTTTATTAACATTCATCTTTACAATACAACTGGTTTGAAAAGGAAAGATACAATGATATAAAGCAATGCCTAAACAGTGGCATACAAACTAAAAAAAGTACAAGATGAGCTAGAAGTCAGTCTGGGTAGTGAACGGGTCCAAGTCCTCCTGGCTCGGCTAGATCTCCTGATAGTCCGGTCCTCCTGACGAACATTCCAAAGAAAGAAATAGACAGGAATGTCTTCAGCGAACTAGCGCTCAGTAAGTCCCAAAATAAGGAATGGAATATAACAGTAATGAGAATTGAACTGGTAAGTTGTACAATTATATGATTGTTATTCTAACGTAGTTGTTTGTAGTTTGGTACAGAAGGTATTTGTGTATACGAGAGGAGTCTATCTTACCCCGTGGACTATGGTAACATGTAGTATAAGGCCCCGTCAAAACCCATGAGACAACAGCACGAGAGTTCATGTAGGTGTCTTTTAAGTGACCATCTCGTGCCACGTTAATACGTTCCGTACCAATCTACCCCGTTATCCCCGCGTAATGTATTGTATAGGTTATATTTGCAAGTCTTGCCGAAACCATGGATACAAATTATTCAAGTAGTCAGGTTCTGGATGTAATCTTATAAACATGTCAAGTTATAACCATGGTTCGGTCAAGTCAAGTCAAGTTATACAGGTTTGATATTGAAGTTTGAATTCAGGTATTCAGGTTCATGTTCAAGTATACATGTTAGAGTTTGGATTCATGTTTGAATTGGACTCTGGTTTGAGTTTGAATTCAAATTTGATTTAGACTCAGACTTGAGTCAGACATTTATAACTGATTTGGGTCCTGAATTAGATTTGGGAGTCATCAGTAACTACTGCACTTGGACGTCAGGATTTGTGTCTTTTTTCAAGACAATTACTATTGATAATCTCGTTAAGTTTTCTACCTTAAATAGACAAGCACTCATTTTCTCCGGCTCCCTGGGGCTCAAGAGAATTGATCCTGCTTAAACCTATTTTTACTAAAGTCCTTAAATGTTGTTTTATATAACTCGATAGGGTTTTATGAAAATATTTTTAATATAGTTTCAAAATAATCTCGAGAAGTTATTTATATTATTTAGGGTTTTCATGGAGGTGAATTTTAAGGATTTGAGCTATTTTAGTGATAATAGCTTAGCTTGGAAAGTTCATGGTAGTTTATTGAAAAACTTGTCTTTTGTTGGTATCTTGATGGTATTTTGGTGAAACTTGTAATTCTTTTATTTAAAAAATGTAAACTTATTATATTTTGAAACTATATGGATTTGTACCTTTTTATATAATTATTAAAAATTAAATTTTATTTAAGTAGAAAAATGCGATTTTCGTAAAAACCGTATTTAAAACCTTTCGAGACCGAATGCTCCGTGAGGAGGTCTGCATCTAGCTCTACTAGCCCAAGGATGTGCGATAATCCGCACCAGCCATACGGGTCCCCTAAAGAGGGTTGTAAGGCATATTTGCAAATAAATTTTAAAATACAATTTAAAAGAAAACCGTTTTTATAGTTATGGTATTTTCTTGTAATATGGTATTCGTAACAAAAATTCCAACAAAGATGTATCGTGCTATGGAACCATGTGTGTATGTAAGAGGTAGGTCGTTACATCGTGAATTTTCCTAAAGGTATGTTTAAGCAAAACAATAAAAGATAATATATACGAAGTTCATGGTAATTTAATATAAAAGTTAAGTTAAAGTTACTTTGCATGATGTTTTTGATTAAAAGTTGGTTCTAAACATTGGTTTTATGATAACAAGCATGGTGTAAGAATATGGATGAGCAATGTTTAAGAAAAAGTGGAATTTCTAGGGTTTAGAAGAAGATGTCGGTATTAACTCCACTTACCGACATATGTTTTGAAATGAGATTTTCAAGGAAGTAGAAGCGGGATTGAGAGGGACTTACAAGTTATTTAGGTTAAGGAAAGATAGGAGAAGAGAGGGTTGTCGTCGCGGGAGCTCCGGAATTGCTTCGATTTTTCACCGGAAGTTGACCGCTTGCTAACTCCACTTGCACTTCACTTGTACTTAGAAATTTTTTGAGAGTTTTGGTTAGGAATTTCAGAATGATGAAGGGTTAGGACATGATGTAGTATTTATAGTGTAGAATTAAGGTTTTGGAATTAAAATGGTGAATTAAAATGCATTAAAATGTTGATAAATGGGGAATTAAAGGGTCTCTGTTTGATTACAGAGCAATCAAACATTGTAGGGGAGTTAAGGGTAGGGGAAAGGGTTTGTGTGCAAAGCCCGGGCCTCATTGGCCTCAGGCCGACCGTCGGTGTTGGCCTAGGGAGAAGATCCGCCAGTCGAATTGGGGGTGGGGCCGGTGGATTCTTGCCACGTGTTCCTCTCGGTGTTAATACTTTTTGCACATATTTGATTTCTTCTGACTTTTCATTTTTTATGTGCATTGCACGTGTAAACTTTTAGGATTCCAAAAATTTTCAAAATAAAATCAAAAAAATAATGTGTCTGATGGGATTCGAACACAAGGGCTACGTCACAACAGTGCAAGGATTTTACCAGGAAGGTACAAGTGGCTTCTTGTTGTTCTTAAATAAAAATTAATTTATAATTTGTACTCAGGCTTGTAAACTCCTTTCTGTACATTAAACTGAAAAATTTTGTACAGTAAATTCACAGTCGTTACAAACAAGCATCAAAATTTTATTCTTTCCGTTTAAGCTTAAACACTGCAACAAATACGTTAGTTCTCTTTTGCGTTTTTGTGGCAGTTTTTGAAGAATCCTGCAGAAGATCATAAGTATTGGAAGGCGTCGGATTCAAGAGAGAAGGGGTTAGAAATTTAGTCTCCTGATGTGTTTGGGTTAAGAAACCCCGTTGAGTTGATCTCGTGCACTTGAACGTTTGCTTGTCAGGGGAAATCTATCCCGGCACTTTGGCACTGACTTCGTATATTCCTTGCTCTCAATTCCAATTCTTTTCCGTGTTTGCCGCTTGCTAACTCGTCAAAACCTGAAAATCGAAAAATCGAAGCTTTTTGAGCGAGAATTGCGATGTTTCTGGCCCCTGAACTGCAAATGAATAATTATCAAATTTAGAGAACAAATTTGGGATGAAAAAAGAGCATATAGCAATTTGCAAAAACCCTGTGCACTGAATGCACTAATATGCAGCCTCAGACGGCAATAATGCACCCCTGGACGACCAATTGAAGGAGTTAGTTAGGGTTTGGGACTTTTGAAGATCACTCCATATTCAATCTTTGTTCCATTTTTATACTCTAAATGATTTTTGGAATTTCAGAATTACAGTAGATAAAAAACATAGAGAACGTAAGTAAAAAAGAGTTAGTTTTTTCTGTGAAATTTTGAATTTTTCAAATTTTTTGTTTTGTTTTTGAAATTGAAGTAACTCAAACTAAAAACTTCTAAATAGACTACCGTACTCCCCGGCAACGGCGCCAAAAACTTGTTGAAGATTTGATCGTGCATGCTTTTTAGGGTTTTAGCGAAATGTCGGAGTTCGTGAAATAGCACCCTACACCATCGAGTTTTCAAAATAATAATATCGCAAGTGTATGAATCGTTTGTAGCGAGCTAGCTAGTACGGGTCGGTCCATAGAGAGTAGGCATCCACTTTAGAAGTTATTTAGACAAGTTAGAGAAAGAATTGGTTTGAATGTCGGTTTTTTGTCACCTTTGCTAAAAATACAAGATTATGGAATACGAGATTACGGGAATACTTAGGATTAGGTTTGGTTGAATGAATCGTGATGAAAGCAATCGATTCACACCCTTCTTGATCAACATACGATATCCATTTATAACTCATGAACATAAGCATGAATCATCAAGCAAATCTCAAATGATTGCAGAAATAACTCATCAACACTATTGAGTGGCAAATGAACAGTAAATAGGATTCACGTATCCTTAATCTTTTTAATGTGTGAATGTGGAAAGTATATGGTATTTGCTAAAGGAAAGCTATATATAAGAATCTTGTTCTTACTTAATCATAAACTCGTTAAATATGAATTTTGAAAGTATAAAACATATGTTATGGGGAGGATAAAACCTACATACAAGCTACATGTTCTATCAAACATTTATTCAAATACCTAGGGGGCATATGCTTAAATTCAAGTTTAATCTCATGATATCAAAAGATAATTAGAATCTTGTTCTTACCCAATGTTTGTTAGCAAGTATAGGGTATATGCTAAGGTTAATATGCAACCGTCTATAGCAACATACCCTCTCAAGCATTTTATCAAACACTTGATAAACACAACCTTCTAATTTAGAGTTTAAGTTCATAATGATCAAGAGTGGTGGATGAAAGCTTAGTCATTCATCATCCACCCTTCCCTTCACCTAAATAAGGAGAAACTACATACAATCCATAAGAAAATTGCTAGAATACATCATTAATGAAAAATTCATGAAAGTAAAGCGAGAATATAAAGAGCAAGAATTAAAGAGAGTGAAATGACACAAAACCATACACAACTTGAACAAATGAAAAAAATGAAAGCTTTATTGAATCTTGAACTTGGAAATACACTCTAACTAGAACTCAAAAATTTCAATCCAACCTTCCAAGCTCAGCAATAAAGGTCGCAAGATGGAGGAGAGAAGAGAGTTCAAGAAAATAACACAAAAGCTAAACTAAACACTAAAATTAATCTCCTTTTACACTTCAGAGTTCTGTTGTATTTATAGATACATTTGTCAACTTTAGAGCAGACAAAAGGAGAAGACATGAAGTGACAATGAGCCACCCAAGTGTCGGAGCCATTTAGACTTATTATTGCAGCTCCAGACAGCTATTAGGCAACTCTAGACTGCACTTTAAAGGAATTAGGGTTTTGGGTCTCAGGCCATATTGTCACGCCCCCAAAAAATAGTAGCAGGCACATGGCGAGATCCGCGACGTATTTATACCGAGAAATGGATTTTTCTCAAAATAAATACGTTAAGCGTTATAGTAAGCAATATTTATTATAACAAGAATTTAGCAAGAGAATAGAATCCAACTATATTATTACATTTCAAATTCCACAATATTCAAAATAACTGACAACGAGTCTGAAAATCAAATACAACGAAAATAGAAATAAAAGAAACCCGAACAAATAGGCATACAGAAGGGTAAGGTCTAATATGTTGCTAGAAATCCACTTGAGAAGAAAGTTGCGAAAACTGTAGGGTTCCTAGGCACTCTCAAGAGGTCTCACAAGGCATCAACCATGCTAATTTCAAATTTTAACGGTGCCGAGAAACCCGACTACGGATCGTTGGCTAAATTTCTAGGCGAAAAAGAAATCTAGTTAACACTTAACTAAAATTTTAACGTAAATACAACCTTTGTAGATCCGGTGCTCCACCTCCATAGCTCCGCAACGAAGTCCCCTCGCTGTCCAAAAGAATTCCCGGGCTCTAGCGTCGGCTTCGTCGGAGAAATGGCGAGCTAGGTCGTCGATGTCCATGCCGAAGATGATCTACGTCGAGGCATCGCTAAATCAAGCTCCGACTTCACCAAGTCAAGAAACTTGTGAAGAAAACACACTCTACTACTTAGCAAGAGGTAGAGGATGAAGAAATAGGAAGTGGGTAGACTTTAGAATTGGATTTCTCACTCATTTCATCAATCCACCATTGATGAAGTGAAGGTTTTCTTCAACTTGAAGAAGAAGAAGAAGATGAATAAGTTATGATAAGTTATTTAGAAAATACAAAATAAAAGAATACTTATCATAATCAACCATGATCAAGTGTAGAGAATTAACTAAGGTTAGATTAATGGTTAGGGTTAAAGATAAAGACAAAGTGGTCACTTTGGTCAAAGCTTCATGAAGCTTCAAAAAGCTTCATGAAAGAAAATAAAATAAAGAAACCATTTTGCTTTTCTTTTATGCTTTTATTAATATCCAAAATGAATAAACAAATGATTAAATGAAAAAGCAAAACCCTAATCATTAAGTTAACCATGGTTTAATTCTATACACTTAACCAAAAGGCATGTATCATCAAACATGATACAAGCAAGTGCACAAAAGCATATCGCATATGCAATGCGCACAATCCGAGTGAGAAAATCCATTTAAAGTGAACCAATACTAGTTAACGCAAAGTAATATATCAAATATATAATTATGCATTAAATCATTAAATCAACACTTGATTTAATGATCCGGTCATATCGCATATAACCGACTAGTATCCAATGTATCGGCTTATCGAATCAACCCTCGATTCGATAACTAGGTTATATCGCATATAACCATACGACACATTCATCGCGAGAATGAAATACGGTATCACATACACGCATTATTCTCGGTCCCGCACATATCTCATATGCGCTCCTATTTCGTTTCGCTTGGGCCAGGAAACCTCTGTGTAGGACTCTAAAGACTCGTCAATACGCCGGCAGCAGGTGATGATCATATCAAGCACCCACAAGCCGCAAGCGGTCTGCTAAACGTAACGGCCACCCGGGTATTGAGCGATCTGAAGATCGACGAGCAAGCCCGCTCACACTCCAGTGAATCCAACCAGTAACACTACCGTACAGTCCGGTCTGATCGTCTGATATGTCGCATATCTTGCCTAGGGGTGGTAAACGTCAGACCCCAATAGCTCGATAAGTCGCGTCGATATGAGGTCTATAACAATTCGAGAAACTACTGGTAACACTTACCAGTAAATCTCAGCAACCCTGGCCAGGGATTTCCTGTTATAGCCAATCGAACACAGCGCAACATCAACTCCCTATACCGGGAGAGACGAATCCCCTCCTATCGCTCATTGCCTCCATGTGACTCGGGACTGTACCCAAAAATCACCGTTTTGCACGCCCTCTTGGACGTGGTAAGATGGAAATCAAAGCACAGTGGGAACCATACAAGACTCTATGACGATCTCGGGTCAACAGACTACTCTGTACCAGTGTCACCAGAGAACTACCATCTGACGTGAGGTATAATACCATCTGGGAGTTCTCGACGAGTCCGTCCAGTGTACCCAGTCTCCACTGAGCACCCGTATATCATCTCCGATGTCAAACACCAATGGATATGGGATCATCCATCGCCCATCTGTATGGGTCGAGAAGGTATACGCTAGTCTACTCTGGTATATCGATGCCCCGTCTCGATACACCCACGACTAGGGACTTTGAAGGATGTACTTATGGACTACCATGTCCCCACTAGTATGATCCGCATCATAGTCCAGGTAGTCAAGTACACATCCTAAGGGCTTTACCAACATGTAACAGAGAGACAATCAGTATACACGTTAAGGTAAAGAGCAACCAGATAGCATACTATCATGTCGAGCAAGAAAGTCCTCCCTATATATGTCCCAGCATCCACTACAATATACATCCTATGTACAGTAATGGCCTCTAGGGCATACATATAACTAACAAAAAGTCCTTCTCAGTCAGCTCAATCTCTCATGTCCCTAAGTCACCTGACGAACATTTCCAAAAGAAGAAAGAAACAATGGAATGTTCGTCGGCGACCTTGCGCTTGGTAAGTTCCCGATTTAAAGTAAGATTATGATAAGCATATAATAGATAAGAAAAGCATAATGCAGAGGACAAGCATGATATGACAGTTAAACATGACAGACTATATAAGTATGGCAGTTCTACGGTTACGTGTTTTGTTGTAGTACAATAATGAAAGTATGCGTGTATACGAGGGTAGTCCGTCAAACCCATGGACCAACTGCACGTTGAGTTAAGCTCCGTCAAACCCATGGAACAACAGCACACAAGATTCAGGTTAGTGGTTTTTAGTGGACTCTCGTGCAAGGACATACGTTCATTACCAAACTATCCCTTCCCCGCGTGTGTTAAGTTATAGAAATTGACACAAGCCCTATACGAATCCATGAATACATTAGAGTGTTGTAAGTTCATGTCAAGTTCATGTCATTACGTATTCACGATTCGAGTTAGGTTCGTATCAAGTATGCAATACATCTAACCATATGATTCATGTTAGTACAACAATGAGGGAGTCGGGCTACACAAGTTCGCATACATGAAATAATACAAAATTGAAGTATCCACAAGACACAAACTAGAAACAGTAGCATAAAGAAGTACTGAATACTAGCAGATAAACAATTCATATGAGCTACTCAACTAGGCGGATAGGGTTGTTCTTAACTTAGGATAAACACGAGAAACGTAGTCCTAGATGTTATGCAGACATGGGTTCATGTCTCGATTAATTCCGATTAGCGGTTTAGGAGATAATCGCGTTTTGGTTTCGCCGCGCAGAAAAAATTAGAATCTGTCCAGCACCGTTGCATGTTTTAAAGTGCTATTTATGATATTTTCTATCGGTTTTCTGGTCTAGGGTTAAACTAAAAAGGTGTAGACCTTTCATTCTAGTTATCAAAATAACTTAAGTTTACGCGATTTAGATCTCTGAAACTATAGTTATGATTATTTTTATCTCAGGGTATAAAATAGATTTTATTTTCTGGGATAGCTGTGAGGGGGCAACTTGCAGAACATATATCGTATCAATATATACAATTCTGAGTCTGGGGGTTCTATAGGGAAGTTGTAGGGTTGTCAAATTGGCATCCATAGATATAAGGACCGTCGCAATCCGAGTTCAATAGAGTTAATTATGACGTTTTGAAAAACATTGCGTAGATCTGGACAGAATCCGTCCAGACTTGACACACAAATTTAAAAGACAGAAATAAACTATTTCCGTCAATTTTCAGAAGTAGGGTTGAATTAAGAAAGTTAGATCTTTCGTTGTAGTTGTCAAAACAATTTGATTTCACTCAGTTTGGATCTCGAAAACCAGAGTTACGAAAAATTAAAGATAGCTTTAAAAAACAGTTTTCAAAGTTAGCAAAAACAGTAACAAAAAATGACATAAATCATAAATCGCAGTTTTGTTCGATCTGAAATTTTTACAGTGCGTTTAGAAAAATATCTATTATCTTAACTAATTTTCTTGAAATTTCCAGAATTTAAAAACATATCCTGATCCCATGTCAATTAGGTGTCAAAAAGGTCGGTTTTTCAATACATAAGGTTCCGTTAGAAAATATAGTTTAAATTTTAATATTAAAAATACGGAGAAAGGTGTGATCCTCCCCATTTACATAGAGCAAAATAATATGAGATAATATATGAAGCAAAGCACGCGAATTGTTCATGAAACGTACGCTTAAGACAAGCACAAGACACACTATGACTTTAAATAAAATAAAAAAACTTTTTTTTCATATGAAAAATTGGAGTCTAAGATGTCATGCAATTATTTTGTGAAAGGATTCAGCGTGGAAACTAATCTTACATCTTAACATGTTTGCAAACTCATGGAGGCAAAAAATACTATAACAACCATTGTCATTTTATTTTATGGATATTATTTAAACATGGGAATAATCGGAGTATAACAAGTATCGACATGACGGAGACATGGAAAAGGGAGAGAAGAACGTACAAGAAGGTACAAAAAAGAGGGAAGCGGAAGAAGGGACTTACGGGTCTTTGCAATACGGTATAACAACCGTATCGCCGATTGCGATAAAAGTCTCGACTTATGCGAGACTTCGAAACTTGAGGGAACTGATACTTCCAAAGCTTAAGGGAATTTGGATTTTCAGAATTGATCAAGAGGAATGAGCCAAGATAGGATGATGAAGAAGGTTTTATTGGTATTAAAAGAGAATAAAAAACAGGTTTAATAGTGATAAAAACTCTTCATAATAATTCTAATTTATTATGAATCAATTTTGGGAGTAGGTTATGAGGGGGTAAATAAAATTTGATAAAAATAACTGCAAGTGAAGTGATTTAACCAATGTGATACAAGTTTGTTCTTGCATATATTGTAGGGTTCCTAGGCATACTCATGAGGTTCCACAAGTGATCAACCATGCCAAATTCAAAAATTTATGTGCCGAGAAACCCTATGCAAGATCGTTAACCAGAGGATAGGCGAAAACAAATGCAAGTTAACAACTTAAGTACAAGTGAAAGGGATTACAACCTTTGTAGATCCGGTCCTCCACTTCTTTAGCTCCGTGATGACGTCCCTCCGCTGCGATCATCGGAATCCCGGACTCTAGCGATGGTTTCGTCGGAGAAATGATCGGGCTAGATCATTGACTTCGATACCGAAGATGATCTACGTCGAGACAACTCAAACTCAAGCTCCATCTTCACTAAGTCATGAAACTTGTGAAGAAAACACCCTATACAACATGGCAAGTGGTAGAGAATGAAGAAATAGGAAGTGGGTTCACTTTGGATTTTGATTTCTCACTTGATTTCATCACTTGGAATTTTCAAGAAGGGTTTCTTCACTTCATGAAGAAGAAGAAGAAGAAGAAGAAGAAAAGAAAAAAAAAGGATTATTTCTAAAAGAAAATTCAAGTGAATCTTATCATAATGCAACCATGGGTGAAGTTAATACATGTAGAGAATAAACTAAGGTTTAGGTGTAATGGTTAGGTTAAGAAAAAAACAAAATGGTTAAGACTTTCAAAGCTTCATGAAGCTTCAAGAATAAAACAAAGCAAGCCACCATTTTATTTTTGCCAAAAATAAATAAATAAAATAAATAAATAAGTTAAAACCCTAACCATTAACCTAAACATGGTTTAAAGCATACACACACCCAAGTTTGCATGTACCATCAAACATGATACAAACTAGTGCACAAACATATATCATATATACAATGTGCACAATCAAGTGAGAAAAATAATCTTAAGTGAACCAATACTAGTTAATGTAAAGTAATATATCAAATATATAATTATACATTAAATCATTAAATCAACACTTGATTTAATGATCCGGTCATACTGCATATAACCGACTAATATCAAGTGTATCAATATATCGAATCAACATTTGATTCGGTAACCCGGCTATATCTTATATAACCGTTCGATGATACAAATCACGAGAATAGAATTCAGTATCACATACTGGTATTATTCTCGGTCCCGCACATATCTCATATGCGCTCCTATTTCGTTTCGCTTGAGCCAGAAAACCTCTGTGTAGGACTCTAAAGACTCGTCAATACGCCGGCAGTAGGTGATGATCATATCAAACACCCACAAACCGCAAGCGGTCTACTAAACGTAACGGCCACCCGGGTATTGAGCGATCAGAAGATCAACGAGCAAGCCCGCTCACACTCCTGTGAATCCAACCAGTAACACTTACCGTACAGTCCGGTCTGTTCGTCTGATATATCGCATATCTCGCCTTGGGGTGGTAAACGTCAGACCCCAGTAGCTTGATAAGTCATGCCGATGTAAGGTCCATAACAAGCGTGAAACTACTGATAACTCTTACTAGTGAATCACTGCAACCCTGGCCAGGGATTTCCAGTTATGGCCAGTCGAGCACAGCGCAACATCAACCCCCAATACCGGGAGAGACGAATCCCCTCCTATCGCTCATTGCCTTCATGTGAATCGGGACTGTACCCAAAAATCACCTGTTTGCACGACTCAGTAGAGCCGTGGTAGGATGGAAATCAAAGCACAGTGGGAGACACACAAGACTCTATGACGATCTCGGGTCAACAGACTAAGCTGTACCAGTGTCACCAGAGAACTGTCATCTGACGTGAGGTATAATACCATCTGGGAGTTCTCGGCGAGTCCGTTCAGTGTATCCAGTCTACACTGAGCACCCGCATACTATCTCTGATGTCAAACACCAATGGATATGTGATCATCCATCGCCCATCACATGGGTCGAGAAGATCTACGCTATTCTACTCTGGAATATTGATGCCCCGTCTCGATATTCCCACGACTAGGAACATTGAAGGATGTACTCATGGACTACCCAGGCCCCACTAGTATGATCTACATCATAGTCCTGGAAGTCGAGTACACATCCTAAGGGCTTTATCAACATGTAACAGAGAGACAGAAAGTATACATGTTAAGATAAAGAGCAACCAGATAGCGTACTATCATGTCGAGCAAGAAAGTCCTACCTATATATGTCCCAGCATCCACTACAATATACATCCAATGTACAGTAATGGCCTCTAGGGCATACATATAACTAACAATCTCCCACTTGCACTAGGGCCATCTGCAGCAGTGGTTGCAGTAACTAATACTCAACCATCCCATATAAGTCTCTCTCTGGGAAAAAGCCTTTGTGAGTGGATCCGCCGTGTTGTCCTCTGAGTCTACTCTCCTAACCTCGATCACCCTGAAGATCAACTATCTCCATGATCAGGTGATGCTGCCTCAGAATATGTCTGGGTCACTGATGGGACCAGGGTTCCTGGGCCAAAGCCACACTTCCATTGTTACACAATGGTAGGAACCTAGTTCATCTCATGAACCAATATACACCCAAACAGCCTCTTTGGTAGTATCTTTGATAGCGATGTTACCAGCCTTTATCGTCTAGTTTGTCACGGTATCTAGCTTGGAACTCTTTCAACATACCGTCCCTCCACTGAGGGTAAAGACAATGCCTGCGACTGACATTCAGTCGTCCTTATCACCTTGGAACTTTTCCGGTGATTCTCCCCAGGATCGATCGATACCATCTCACTAAACCTAGTGAGAACCCTAATATCCATTTAGATTTATCTCATAGATCCAAATCCCAGAATTTAGGAGGTATCACCTTTATCCTATTGGAGAATCCTTGTGATAAGAGGAGATTGACCGTGTGTAGTATAGGAAACTCCTTCCCTATCAAGAGTATGTCATCTACGTACTCTACGAGGATCACCACCATACTCCCTACTACCTTTTTGTATATACAAGGTTCATCTACCATTTTGATGAAGTCAAACTCTTTGACTACCACATCAAAACAGATGTTCCAACTCCGCAATGCCTGCTTTATCCTGCAAAGCAACTTGCACACGTTTCCGCTGCTCCCACTGTTTACGAAGCCCTCTGGCTGTGTACTTATAGACGTTCTCTTCTAAATCATTATTTAGAAAAGCAGTCATGGCACCCAACCACCAGATATCGTATTCATGGTATGTAGCAATGGCAAGTAGGATCAGAATGGACTTAAGCATAGCCACTGGAAAAAGTTTCATCATTATCCACGCCTGGTTGATGACGAAAACCTTTAACAAGTCTATCTTTGAAAGTCTCAACTTTTCCATCTACACCAAGTAATCTTCTCAAGATATACTTGCTCCTGATGGGGATTTAACCCTTCAGATATAGCAACCAAAGTCCATACTTTGTTGGTGTACATGGATTCCATCTCAGATCGCTAAGCATCCATACATTCTTACAGAGTCCTTACTCCCGATGGCCTGCTCGAAACTAGTTGGGTCATCATCTTATGATGCATTCCTCACTTCCACTGTTATCGAGAAACCGAAGTATCTCTCAGGCGGATGAGGAACCCTTCCAGATCGGCGGAGAGGCTGAGGTTTGTCGGAGACTATCGAATCCCTTGGTTCTGTCAAATTATCAGGTGCAGTTTGTATAGCTGGAACCTTTCCAGTTCTACAGAACTGACTATGCCTCGAGCTTGTCCGGATTTTGCTTTTGACATAGGCCGGACATTCCCAAATCTTAACTTACTTAAGAGATAGGCTCTTCCCATACCATATCTCATATGGAGTGGTAGGCACTGATTCGATTTGAACCCAATTCAATAGGTATGCAGCTTCTTAAGTGCATAACCCCCAAAAGGAAAAAAGGTAACTCAGCAGTACTCATCATAGAGCACACCATATCATATAGGGTGCTATTGCCGCGCCCTGATACACCGTTTTGCTGTGGTGTATTCAGAGGAGTAATACCGAGAGAGAATCTTATTCTCCTTTAGAACAGTCCAGGAATTCTATGCACAAGTATTATCCTCCCTGATCTTATCATAGGACATAATACTTATACCCGTATTTTGGTTCTCTACTTCTAACTTATATTCTGTGAATATCTCAAAAGCTCCGGACTTATGTTTCAACAGGAACATATGGCTGAATCTTGAGAGATCATCAGAGAATGTAATGAAGTACAAAGAACCGGTCCCGGCATGTGCAGACAGGGGACCTTACATACATCATCATGTATCAGTCCGAAGAGTCTACTAACTCTTTCTCTGTTTCTAATAACAGAGTTATGATCATCTAATCTTTGTGACATGACTAGCAAGTTTCACAATATGTAAATTCAAACTAATTTAAATATGCATCTAAAATGTAACTTAAGCAAGTCGGGTCATATTGATATGACCTGGTCTACAATACCTCAAGAAGGAATCGTTCATTTCTGAACTCTTCCTCTTGTGTGTGTTCTGTATACTAGGAACTGTAGTTTGATTTAGAACGTCAATACTTTTAGATAACGTGCCTGAACCGATCAACTTTTGAAATAGGAAATGTTCAGAACATTATCCAACAATACAAAATTTTATCATTTCTTTACTAAATAAAGAGATTGATATGATTTTGTATATCAGGTTCGATATCTAATAGTATTTGTTCCGAATCAATGTATTGGTAATACAGGGTTGTTCCCCTCCGAATGGCGGCGCGCAAGACTGCGATGTCTTGGCACTGAGACTCGGGGCAGATGCTAATTGGTGCTATCCGTCCACCTCTCCGAAGATGCCAAGTTGATTTATGGCACCATGTATCGAAGGTTTAGACGGATGCGTCCGATGTCGCAGACTTCGTTAGATTCCCCCTCGTTTGAGGGGTTTTTGATTGTGGGGACGCTCTTCCCTGCAGGCGCAAGCCCCTGCAGTTAATTACGCTACCGCATCGCGGTAACAACTTTCTCCTTCTCCAGATGGTCACTTCGTGTCGTGGGTGTTTGTTTTGTGTTTGTTGCCCGTGGATTGTTTACGGAGACTGAGCTATGTCGTCGCCCGTAGGGCGTGGACTAGTCCAAATCCGTATTATCTTAGATTTGGGTTTGGGGGTTTGGTTTGAGGATACGTCAGCCATACTTGAGGCTAAGATCAACTCAAACGTTTGTTAAGGATACGTTAGTCTATCTTTGAGACTAAGATCAATTTAACGGGATCGTTTAGATCCGACAAAAGAGCATTTGGGCTCTAATGTTCCAGTTTAGGGACATAGTGGTCCATCATATGTATGGCCGTCGGGACCCGTCACCTCTCTGACGACGTTGAAGGATTACAACGACGGATGTCAGAGGAGTTCAGAGATGTACCCTCGAGCCAGAGTTAATTGGGGGGATTCATAGTCCAGTCTGTTTGAAGGTTTAAGGATACGTTAGCCATCTTTGAGGCTAAGATCAACTTAAACGGGACCGTTTAGATCCGACAAAAGAGCATACGGGGCTCCATTGTTCTAGTTTAAGGACATTGCAGTCCATGGGTAGTTTAAGGACGTTGCGGTCCATTGTTAGTTTTAAGACATCTCGGTCAAGGTTAAGGACGTCGTAGTCCATGGGTTTAAGGACCCCACAGTCCATTTTTAGTTTTAAGACATCTCGGTCAAGGTTAAGGACGTCGTAGTCCATGGGTTTAAGGACCCCACAGTCCGGTATGTGCTTTGGATGCTTCACACGGGTTCACTGCCGTGCTCTGCGAGGACCAGACTCCGCTCTGGACGTTTTCCACGGGGTCAAAGAGTGACATTATCCGCGTTCCACGTGACCAGGAATTTTGCACTAGATGCTTCACACGGGTTCACTGCCGCGTTAGGCGAGGACTAGGCTCCGCTCTGGATGTTTTCCACGGGGTCAAAGAGTGACATTATCCGCGTTCCACGTGACCAGGAATTTTGCACTAGATGCTTCACACGGGTTCACTGCCGTGCTCGGCGAGGACTAGGCTCCGCTCTGGACGTTTTCCACAGGGTCAAAGAGTGACATTATCCGCGTTCCACGTAACCAGGAATTTTGCATTAGACACGGGTTTAAGGACCCCACAGTCCATATCAACGTGTGGTCGTCGGGACCCGTCACCTCTTTGAAGACATTGAGGGATTACAATGCTAAATATCAAAGGAGTGAAGAGATGTACCCTAGAACCGGAGTGGATTAAATAGTCCTTGGCCCAATTTGGGATCAAGACCAATTAATTATGTTATGAGCCCATTAGCCCAGTTGATTACGAATTGAGGACTTATGGCCAGCTTGGGCTAAGTCCAATCAGGAGAGGCTTTGCCTCCATCCATTTAGCCAATTGGGCCAAAGCCTAGTGTTAAACACTACAGAGCAATCAGTGTTGAACACTGGGAATGAGGTTGACGAGTTAGTGTTTAACACTAAAAGATAATCGGTGTTAAACACCAGCAACAAGGCTTTTCAAATTAGTGTTAAACACTAAAACAGATCAGTGTTGAACACTGCAAATAAAGCTTTTTGATTAGTGTTGAACACTAAGGCCCAACAGTGTTTTAACACTGGGTTCGAGAGTTTCAATTTAGTGTTAAACACTAAGGCAAGAGGGGTCACGTGGCAGCACGTGAGAGCGCCCTCCCTTCATTTATTCTGCTGAGATTATCGCGTCTTTCAGAGCATCACGTGCCATCACGTGATGGGCATTCAAATGCCTATGTATTAAAGCTTCTGTCAAGGGTCACGTGGGTCACGTGGGGTGCTGCCTCAAAGGGGTTTTCTGTAGATCTCCTGGGGGGTCACGTGGTGACACGTGACCCTGCCTCTATGTATATTGTTTAGAGGATCTGTTAATCTTTTCCAGGAATTAAATTCCTCGTAGGGTTAAACCCTGACAGTAATTTCAGAGGAATTAAATTCCTACTTCCTCTTAAAGGTTTATATTCTGAATAGAGTTGGACTCTGAATTTTCTGTAGGAATTAAATTCCTCATACATGTGAAGAACCAAATAGGGTTAAACCCTAATAAAAGCTTTTAAGGAATTAAATTCCCACTCTCTTGTTAAATTATGATCAAGGGAATTAAATCCCCGCTGTTCCAACAGAACTAGGTTCTTAACTAGGGTTAAACCCTGTTTCTTTTGTTCTGAAGGAATTAAATTCCCATAACACAGGGTCAAGCCCTAGTTTTATTTCAAAGGAATTAAATTCCTATAGTTCTGTGAGAATTAAATTCTCGTGCTTCCATTCCCTCTCTATGTTTTGGATCTGCATGGCAGGATCTCGACCCATTGAGAATTAAATTCTCAACCTCAAGGGGAGATGTGCACTTTGCAGATCCTCTATCAAAGAGAGAAGAAATATGTTCTTCTGTTTTATATATCAGAGTTAAACTCTGTTGAGAATTAAATTCTCTTTTCCTTCAAGGAGCCTTCCCTTTCTTACCTAGGGTTTTCTTTTGCAGAAGATCTAAGTTCCTCGAAGTATCAAGGCTCTCTCTCCCTTTCTTCCCTCTGCGTGTATCTCCCTTTTTTTGTGTCTCTTGGCTCCTATTTATAGGAGAAGCAGCCAAGTCAATTAGTTTTTTTACGAATCCTCATTGAGAGATTTGATTTGCATCCATCATTCATTCTGGACCTTTGGATTATTAGGTGAATTTTATTCACCATTGGATTTCAAGTCCCGGGATTCTCCTTTGTTGTTTCGGTTAGATTTAAAGGGGAAATCCTTCCAAACCCGAGATTTTCCCATAGATAGATGATATTTCATCACCTCTGAATTTTTAATTCGATTGGTTCCAGATAGTCGCTTTCCTTTGGAAAGATTTGAATCTCTTTCAGAATTTAATTCTGTTGACAAAATGGGCTTTGAAAGCCGGTCACGTGTGACCACGTGACCCATGGTCACGTGTGGGCACGTGACCCCCTTTGGAATGAGCCTTCTTCTTTCTTTTTGCGCTGTCTTCTGGTTGTTGCTTAACCGTCACGTGCCATCACGTGACCCCTGGTCACGTGTGAGCACGTGACCCTGGTCTGGACTCTTTTTCCTTGACTTGATCAGGGAACCGATGTGCCTTTGAATCCGCTTTAAAATGTCACGTGCCAACACGTGACCCTGGTCACGTGGGAGCACGTGACCCTTTCTTAAGCCCTTTTTCTTTGATGTAGTCAGGAAGCTGAACTTGATTTGCCGGTACTTTTGGGTGTCACGTGCCAACACGTGACTGCTGGTCACGTGTAAGCACGTGACCCTCTAGCTTTTTCCATAAGCTTTCCTGATTTTAAATCAGGAAACAAATGCCCCCACAGCGTTGTTCTCACGTGTCAGCACGTGAGTGCAACGCTGTCACCTCTTGCGACCGTTGGATTCCTTTAGGGATTTGGGGAGATGAAACGTTTCCATTGCCTTCTATAAATACCTCTGTCTCTTCATAGGAGCCTTCACTTTGTTCATCTTCTTCTTTTGAGAATTCTTTCCTTGAGAATTTAATTCTCGCTTCCAGAGCTTAGTTCTCTGCCTTGAAACAATTTTCAGAGTTTAACTCTGTTCGAAAAGATTTCTTTTCCTCAGGTAATGTTCTTGGACAAACGATGGACCTTCACATTCCTCTGGATTTTAAATCCAAAACAAGGGTTTTTACCCTTTTTCCCTCATGTTTTTCCATAAGAACCTGAAACCGCCTAACCTTCGAACTGTAGATCTCTTAGGGTTTAGATGATGTTTGGGGAGATGATGATGGCGTTTCAACTCCATGGAATTTAATTCCATCCAAAAATGTTTCTGGGAATTTAATTCCCTTTTCTTAATAAGGAATTTAATTCCAATGAAGAACTCGATTTCTTCACACAGAGGCTTCCTGGGGTCTCTTGGCCCGAGGTTGTTCTTCTGCAATTAATGAAATGGTAGTTTTCTAATGATTCTCATGACCTTTATTTCAGGTATCATGGCTGCCCATCTGTATAGTCTTGACGAGATCATTTCCTACGGGAATATTCGTGCACTGGGCCGCAGTCAGAACCAGGAGTTCACCGATGCTCAATGTGCCGAGATCATGAGCCGCTTTGACGAGTACAACCATCGGCTACTCCCCCGTCGCTCTTCCCTTCTGAGGCTGATCGTGCTGGCGATCAGGGAGGCTCTCCCTTTATTCTGTGCTGGTGTGCCGCTTGGGGCGTTGGACGCCGCCGAGGATAAAGTACACTCGGTGTATCTGATGCACTTGATCTCAAAGAGAAGGCGGGATAATCTTATTGATCTCCTGCATCAGATTTTTCAGCAATCAGCCATACTTGCCGCCTACCGGAGGGTAGAGGACATCCGCGGGGACCCCGATGCTTGTGATCGTGAGAGGAAGCATACTCGGGAGGTTCGAAATGCTTGGAAGATCTTGAATAAAGTTAATTTTGAGTTTCTCAACCCATGCCCCGCATCTGAAGTTCTGCCGTTGTAAATGTGTCCTCTGTATTTTGTATGAACCTCTTGAAGTATGAGTGACAAGTGTTATTAGGTCTTTCTATGTTTGCATGTCTTTTCTCTGGGATTCTATCATTTTGCTACTGTTGTTGTTTGTGCTTTTAATATGAAGGGTACTATTCCATATATTTTCTTTTAAGTGTACATCAGGTTTAGGCCTCACGTGTTCTGCACATGGGGTCCCTTGATGGGGCTGTTCACAAAATTTTCCCATGCCGTATTTTCAGTGCATAATATTGGATGCAGAGAAAGGGCCTTGGAAATAATTTCATCTCCTTGATTTTAGATGCCTTTCCTTTTTTTTTGGCCTTGGAAATAGCTTTACCATGCAAGATTTTCCGCGCACAGCACTTAATGCACTTCTTTATATATGAGGCTATAACTTTCTTTTCCCTTTACGGAGAGATTTATATTATTATTATTTTTTTGTAACTTGTCTTGAGAGACAAACGAGTGCCATGGCCTGCAATCGTCCGCACGCTCGTCGACAGCCATGGGAAGTTCCTATCGAGGAGATGCTCCCCCGCTTTGCTGCTCGGTTGGTGGATCCCCTCCTTACCGACAACGAATGCGACTCAGCCATGCATGAACTCTCGATCCGTAGGGGGTCCCCCTTCCCGATGGGTTCTCTCTGGCTCCGGATGATCCTCACGGCCGTGCTTGCCGACATCCCTCCTCACCCGGCAGAAATGACCCTGGTGATGCTTGATGCGGCGGAAGAAAAGCTCGAGGGCTTTCATGAGGCGTGCCTGATTACTCAGGCTTTGAAGGACTGCTCAATTCATCTGCTGAGCGAGATAAGAGCCCGACGGGCTGTTATGTCTGCTTTTGCAGATGGCCATGGTGCCAATCGATGGGAAGCGACTTCTCGTGAGAACCGTCGCTTCGATGTGTTGGAGAGGGCAGAGAGAGAGATGGAGAACCTTGTTCTTTGTTTTGTTAACCCTTGTATTTCTGATCCCCTGTTTGGTGATCTTTTCCGTTAGCGTAGAACATTTCTAAATTAGTCCCTCATTTTCTACGCTTTATGTCGAAATTCCATGTAGGCTTGGTGCTAGCATGTATGTTTCCGCTTGCATAAATAAACTTTGTATTCTTCTCATTAGAACTTTCTTTAATTGCAAATGCTATCATCACTTTCCTTTCTTGTTGCCTTTCACGTCAGGTGATGTGAGCGCGTTTTAGATCGATTATTCCCGTCGACTGGAAGCCCATTTATACGGTCTTGTAAATGTCTTGTTTCCAAGGCCGCGGTCGCGAAAGCAAGCTTACGTGGCCTGATACGTAGCGAACATATTGTTGTGCGAGAAAAGGGCTCGGCCGTAAATTTTCGGAGAGGGCATTGGCTTCTAAGGCGCTGAGCGAGCTTCAGGCCAGCCTCACAGCCAAGGCCAACAAAGCATACGAACTCTGGCGGGTGCTTCAGGAGTCCACAAAAGAGGTGGTGGCTCTCGATAAAGCTGCCATGTTCACTCGTGAGAGGGTCGAGGCTCATAAGGCCACTGAGAAAGAGCTTGAAGCCCGGCTCGCTTCGTATCAGGCTCAGCAAGCTCAAGCGGAGGCTCGTCTTTTGGAGATCTTGCGTCATGAAGCCGTGGTCCAACAAAAGCAGGATGAGCTGACCAAGCTGCTGAATCGCCCGCCGGCTTGAAACATTTGTATCTTTTCCTTCTTCTTGTACGTACTCATGGATGAGAGTATTTTCTTTTTGTTTCTTTCATGAATTGTACTTTGTACCCATTTTGGTTTATGAATAAAAGATACATTTTTTCTTCTCAATGATGTGTTTCCTTTTCATTGAATGTATTCTGCGAATATTCTATCTTGATCTCCTTGCAGGACAGCAATGGCTCAGGACTCAGGGTTAAGATCTGCTTCCTAAGACTTTTGCTTTTTACGAGCCACGAGTGTCTCATAAAGAGTTTTTCTCCTACAGGTCGAGAAGATCCCATAGGTGTGAGTTCTTCTTAGAGATCGTGAGGATTCTTAAGCGGGTTTTCCCTTGAGAGTCGTAAGGATCTCACAAGAGATTTTTTCTTCCTTACAGGTCGTGAGGGCCTGCAAGTGCCGGATGTGATCATCCTTATCCGTGTTTCACGAGTCGGGGGTCTATCAAGGTATCGTAGTTTAAAGACGTCACGGTCAAGGTTAAGGACCTCATAGTCCGTGGATTTAAGGACTCCACAGTCCGCTGTTAGTTTTAAGACATCACGGTCAAGGTTAAGGACCTCATAGTCCGTGGATTTAGGGACTCCACAGTCCGGTGTTTGGTTGCAGGGACCCGTCACCTCTTTGAAGACGTTGAGGAATTACAACGCCGGGCATCAAAGGAGTGAAGAGATGTACCCTTAAACCAAGGCAGAATCCGTAGGGAATTGGGGTGGTTGATCGTTAGTTTTAAGACATCACGGTCGAGGTTAAGGACGTCATAGTCCGTGGATTTTAAGGACTCCACAGTCCGGTATTTGCTCTGGATGCTTCACACGGGTTCAATGCCGTGCTTGGCGAGGACCAGGCTCCGCTCTGGACGTTTTCTACGGGGTCAAAGAGTGACATTATCCGCGTTCCACATGACCAGGAATTTTGCACTAGATGCTTCACACGGGTTCACTGCCGCGTTAGGCGAGGACTAGGCTCCGCTCTGGATGTTTTCCACGGGGTCAAAGAGTGACATTATCCGCGTTCCACGTAACCAGGAATTTTGCACTAGATGCTTCACACGGGTTCACTGCCGCGTTAGGCGAGGACTAGGCTCCGCTCTGAATGCTTCACACGGGTTCACTGCCGTGCTCTGCGAGGACCAGGATCCGCTCTGGACGTTTTCCACGGGGTCAAAGAGTGACGTTATCCGCGTTCCACGTAACCAGGAATTTTGCACTAGATGCTTCACACGGGTTCACTGCCGCGTTAGGCGAGGACTAGGCTCCGCTCTGGACGTTTTCCACGGGGTCAAAGAGTGACATTATCCGCGTTCCACGTGACCAGGAATTTTGCACTAGATGCTTCACACGGGTTCACTGCCGCGTTAGGCGAGGACTAGGCTCCGCTCTGGACGTTTTCCACGGGGTCAAAGAGTGACATTATCCGCGTTCCACGTAACCAGGAATTTTGCACTAGATGCTTCACACGGGTTCACTGCCGCGTTAGGCGAGGACTAGGCTCCGCTCTGGACGTTTTCTACGGGGTCAAAGAGTGACATTATCCGCGTTCCACGTGACCAGGAATTTTGCACTAGATGCTTCACACGGGTTCACTGCCGCGTTAGGCGAGGACTAGGCTCCGCTCTGGACGTTTTCCACGGGGTCAAAGAGTGACATTATCCGCGTTCCACGTAACCAGGAATTTTGCACTAGATGCTTCACACGGGTTCACTGCCGCGTTAGGCGAGGACTAGGCTCCGCTCTGGACGTTTTCCACGGGGTCAAAGAGTGACATTATCCGCGTTCCACGTGACCAGGAATTTTGCACTAGATGCTTCACACGGGTTCACTGCCGCGTTAGGCGAGGACTAGGCTCCGCTCTGGACGTTTTCCACGGGGTCAAAGAGTGACATTATCCGCGTTCCACGTGACCAGGAATTTTGCTGAATATATCCGCACTTCACGGGATGGAGGTTTGACTGTTGGCGATATGTATACCACCGAGCCATGGAACTGGGAGTTGCCGCTGTTCCGCTTAGCTTGAAGTTGTGTCCGTTGTTACGAGACGAATGTTGGGCTGATCTCTAGGTCGCTTGTGGCCCGTCGAGCTTTAGCTTCTTTCTTTGGTGAAACCTGGGGGAGGGAGGTATGATCCCTTTTTGTTTCTGCCATTGGATTGTATACAGGGTGTGATGGAACATCACCTGTAAGGAATACATTTTATTTTTATTTTATTTCTTTTTCCGCGATGCTCTATCGTTTCAGCTTTTATATCGCGAAGGTCGCGATTGCCCTATCATTTCGGCTATTTTTCGCGGTGCCCAATCATTTCGGCTATTTATTTATTTTATTTTTTTTTACTCGCTGCTTTTTATTGCGAGTTGCCCCATTATTTCGGCTATTTTGTAGGCATGTGTGGCTTGCTAGCTTTTTCGCCGCAAGCTTGGATTTTGGACATCGATTTCGGCATCAGCACCGCTGCAACTGGGATGTTGCCAGGAGCGAATCATCATTTGCTTCTGTCGATATTGAACAAAGGTGGCTTAGTAAACAGGGTTAAGGGTCCTGTCGACCAAGGCTTTTGACTTCGTGAGCCGTAAGGGTCTCACAAAGGTATCTCTCCCTACAAGTCGTGAGGATCTTGCAGGTGTATTTTCTCCTTAGGGATCGTGAGGATTCCTAAGTGTATGTTCCTCTGTAAGTCGTAAGGATCCTACAAGAGGGTTTTCTCCTTATAAGTCGAGAGGAATTATAAGGGTTGTTCACCATGTGGGCATATCCCTAGTCACGGGTGGGATTTTGCTGGGGAAATATTTTTTCGCGCCCGTGGATTGTATACAAGGGTCAGTATTGAGCCTCTTGTAGGGCAATATCGAAGGTTGTGGAGGATTTGCTTAAGAACAGGTTTAGGTTTCTGTAACTTAAGACTTTCAAATCTCATGAGCCGTGAGGGTCCCATAAGAGAATTCTCCTTACGAGTCGTGAGGCTCTCGTAAGTGTATTTTCTCCTTAGGAATCGTGAGGATCCCTAAGTGTGTTGCTCCTTTGTGAGTCGTAAGGATCTCACGCAGGTGGTTTCTCCTTACAAGGTCGAGAGGACCCTACAAGTGTCTTTTAACGAGGTTGCGCCCTTTCTGGTTTTCACAAACACTCGCCGGTAGTCCTGCTGTTTTTACTCACGGAGCCCTTTCGGGTTTTCATCCGTGCCCATTTTGCTTACGGACATACCGTTTTTTTTTTCACTTTTTTTTTTACAAGGTCGCGCCCTTTCGGGTTTTCACGAATGCTTGCCGGTAGCCCTGCTGTTTTTACTCACGGAGCCCTTTCGGGTTTTCATCCATGCCCATTTTGCTTATGGACATACCGTCTCTTTTTTTTATTCTTTTTCATATATATTTTTTTTCTTTTTTTCTTTCTCTTTCCTCTTTTTTTATCTCGTCAGCCTAAACATGCTGCGGTAGTAGTTTTAGGGACGTTTCAGGTCCGTCGTTAGTTTAAGGACGTTTCGGTCCGTCGATAGTTTAAGGACGTTTCGGTCCGTCGTTAGTTTAAGGACGTTTCGGTCCGTCGATAGTTTAAGGACGTTTCGGTCCGTCGTTAGTTTAAGGACGTTTCGGTCCGTCGATATGGGAAGGCTGGCTGCTGCTTGTAAAGTCTGAGCCTAGGAAGATATTGAGCGGACATAGTCGTCGTCATCTATCATTGACCTAGGCTGTGGCTTATTAAGCATAGTATTTCTTTAAGAAGCGGCCGTTTATTGGCCTGAAGGGCCTTTCACCGTGCATGTCCATGAGTAGGTAGGCTCCACCCTGGTAGACCTTGTCTATGATGTACGGGCCTTCATAGTTTGGCTCAAATTTTCCTCGCTTGGCACGATTGGGGATCATAGGTCTTTTGACCACTAGTACGAGTTCGCCTTGGCGGAATGTCCTCGGTCTGGTCAATCTTTCGTACGAGCGCGTCATCTTTGCTTTGTAGGCCTCTAGATGTTGTTGCGCTATGAGCCGGGTTTCGTCGAGGGCATCAAGCTCCTCAAGCCGAAGGTGAGCATTTTCTTCGTTCGTCAGCTCGTGGTGGACTGCTACTCGCAGAGAGGGTAACTCTATCTCGAGGGGGAGCACTGCTTCCGTCTCAAATACCAACGCGTACGGCGTTGTGTTCGTGGCCGTCTTGAATGTAGTTCGATAAGCCCAAAGGGCTTCTTGCAGCCTTTCGTGCCAGTCTCTCTTATTCCTGGAAACGGTCTTTTTTATGATCTTCGTCAAGGTCTTATTGAAGGCCTCGGCCAGACCGTTAGCTCGTGGATTGTAAACCGAAGAATATCTCCAGTCTATATTGTGCTGCTGTGCGAAGCGGCTAATCTTATGGCTTCGGTAGGCCGGCCCATTATCGGAGATAATCCGCCGTGGAGTTCCGAACCGATAGATGACGTGCGTCTTGAAGAAATGGAGGATATTCTCCGTCTTCACTTCCTTCAGTGGTACTGCTTCTGCCCATTTGGAGAAGTAATCAGTTGTCGCCAGGATAAAACGGTGTCCCCGGGATGAGGCTGGCTCAATGGGGCCGACTATGTCAGTCCCCCACATTTCGAATGGCCAACTAGCCAGCGTTGGGTGCAGTGGATTCGGATGTTGGTGGATGAAGTCTCCATGAATCTGGCATGAGTGGCATTGCTTCGCATACTCGAGGCAGTCCTGGATCATCGTGGGCCAGTAGTAACCCATCCGTTTAATTTTTAACTTCATCTTTGGGCCTGCTTGGTGAGAACGCAAAGTCCGTCATGAACTTCCTGAATGACTCTTTCTGCTTCGTCAGGTCCTAAGCATCTCAGCCATAGAGAATCAAACGATCTCTTGTATAGAATATCGTTGACGAAAGCGAAAGATAAAGCTCGTTTCATGAGCTGATGTCTTGAGGACGCCTCTTTGGGCATTCGGTGGGACTTAAAGTAGTCTATGAAGACTTCCCTCCAGTCTTCGGCCTTCTCATGGTCTTTTATTTGTAGGGTCGTCTGCTCAGTGGCTCCCTTCTCCTTATATAATTCCGGAGGTTTTTCCGCCGGGGCGAGCACTCGACGGCTTTGTACCACGATTCTGATGTCATCGAGGTTCTCGTCAGCCAGTTCTTTAGCAAGTTTAGCCAACGCGTCTGCTTTGCTGTTTTCCGCGCGCGGTATGTTCTCCAAAGTATAGGAGGGAATTCGGGTCAATAGTTGTTGCACCCTTTCGCCGTACTTCACCAACTCCGGCTTGCACGTTTGGTAGTCACCATTTACTTGACTAACGACCAGCTGAGAATCCCCGTATATAAGGAGGTCTTCAATTCCCATGTCGATGGCGATCTCGAGGCCTGCTATCAGAGCTTCGTATTCAGCTTCATTGTTTGTCCTCGGCTCTGTTAAGGAGAAGGCGAAGCGCATTATCCCTCCTTGTGGAGTTGCAAAGATGAGGCCTATCCCTGATTTGATCATTGGGATACTTTGTTTCTGTTTCTTTATGGAGGACGCTCCATCGAAATAGAGTTCCCATCGGGTGCTTCCGCCGCTAATCGCATCAAATGCATGCTCGTCCGGCAAATCACAGTTCAGAGGAGAATCGGCCGGTATCGGGTGCTCAGCGAGGAAGTCGGCAATGGCCTGGCCTTTCACTGCCTTGAGAGGTTGATACGTTATCGAGAACTCCATCAAGAGCAGGGCCCACTTAGCGAGTCGTCCCGTCAATATGGCTTTCGACATCAAGTATTTAAGGGGATCTACTTTTGAAATGAGACGGACTTCATGTGCCAACGCATAGTGCCTGAGCTTTGTTATCGCGAAGATTAACGCCAAGCAATGTTTTTCAATGGGAGAGTAGTTGCTTTCTGCCCCCAGTAGAACTCGACTTAAGTAATAGAGTGCCCTCTCTCTCCCCTGATCGTTCTCTTGTGCCCATAACGCGCCCAAGGAACCATCGAGGGCGGTCGTATAAAGAATGAGGGGCTTTCCCTTGACCGGCGCGGCCAACACCGGAGGGTTCTGCAGGTACTGCTTGATCTCGTCTAGTGCACCTTGACATTTGTGATCCCAAGCGAATGAAGTTCCCTTTTTCATCAGGTGGCTGTAAGGACGGCATTTGCCCGAAAGATTAGCGATAAACAGCCGGATGTATGCGAGCTTCCCTTGGAGAGACCGCAACTGCTTGAGGGTTCTTGGTGGAGGCATTTCCATGATCGCCTTAA
Source organism: Agapanthus africanus (assembly GCA_030015575.1). NCBI lineage: Eukaryota > Viridiplantae > Streptophyta > Magnoliopsida > Asparagales > Amaryllidaceae > Agapanthus > Agapanthus africanus. The sequence goes on along the minus strand of CM057338.1, from coordinate 938,813,859 downwards.
TCTTTGACGGATCTATTTCAATACCTCGGTGTCGAACGATGAATCCCAGAAATTTGCCCGAGGAGACTCCAAACGCGCATTTGAGGGGATTCATTTTCAAATTATATTGCCGAAGGCGTCGAAATACAGTCTCCAGATGCTTTAAATGATCTTCGTATGACATGCTCTTTACTACGAGGTCATCGATATAGCACTCGACGACGTCGTGTATGAGGTCATCAAAGATCTTTGTCATGGCCCTTTGATAGGTAGCGCCAGCGTTCTTTAGACCAAAGGGCATAACCCTGTAGCAAAATATACCCAAAGGGGTGCGGAAAGCGGTGTGCTTCTGGTCTTCGGGATGCATCTTTATCTGATTGTATCCTGACGAACCATCCATAAAGGAGAAAACCTCGTGAGTGGACGTGTTATCTATCATTAGCTCGGTTACTGGTACTGGGAAATCATCCTTTGGACAGGCTTTATTGAGATCCTTGAAATCCATGCATATGCGTACCGTCCCATTCTTCTTCATTACCGGGACGATATTGGCGATCCAGTCGGGATATTGGACTTCTTGGATAAATCCAGAATCGATCAGCTTCTTGACTTCGGCGTTGATGCTCATCTCAAGCTCGAGTCGCATCCTCCTTGGCGCCTGCTTAACTGGCTTGATATCTGGGGATATTGCTAATCTATGCCCAGCAATCTCCGGATCTAATCCCGGCATCTCGGAGTAGTTCCACGCGAAGCAGTCTTTATGCCGTAGAAGCACGTTCTTTAACGCAGCCATCCTCTCTTCGGATAACAGCTCGCTGACAAATGTCGGTCGCGGGTCGTCTGCCGATCCCAACTGAATCTTCTTGAGGTTATCTGCAGTAGTATGTATACCATCTTCCAGTTCTTTCGGAGCGGGCGGAAATTCCGAGATCACCTCATCATCGCTGTTCTCAAAGCACCGGGGAAGGTCATCTACGTTCTCGGGCTCTTCCCCTAATATCGTAATCGTATAGCAAGTGCGAACCCGCTCCTCGGACTGAGGTGGACCCGGTTCTGCTCTTGCGGCCTTGGGCTCATGCTTTTGCGGCGGCGTTACCTTCCAGCCGTCGGATAAAGCGAATCTGCCCCGTTGGTACTGGTCCTCGACCCAGTTCTTGAAGGTGACGCAGTCTTCGGTAGGATGTCCTATGGCTTGGTGATAAGAGCAATAACTCAGATGAGAAGCCTTGTTAGCTTGCTCAGGATGTCTAGACTCTGGAAGCGTGATCATTTGATGTTTTATAGCGAGGTTAAGTAACCTCTCCGTCTTGTCTCGGGGGAAGGAGTACGCTCGACTCATCTTCTTCATGAGGGACAAACCCGAGCCGCTTCTTGATTTATTTCCGTCTCTGCGTCGGGCCTTTCGTACAGCGGATTGACGAGGATAAGCGTCTTTGTCTTTTGCAGCACGTTGAAATAGACGTTGCATCCTGGCCTTCTCGTAGATGGCCATTTCGCGGTTGTGGTCTTCCCAAGCTTTCTGACCCACTTTCCTGATAGGCTTGCCCATTCGTTCCTCAAACGACGGACTCGGCGTTTTAATCGCCGGGTCTAGTTTTGATGGGGGGTTGGCATCTCCTGACAGGGCGTCCTCCTCTTCATCAAAGGTATATATAGCGTAGCTGCTGTGAGCCCGTTCCCGTTTTCCGGCTCTTGCGTATCCAAGCCCGAGTGTTTCCATCTTCCCGTTGGGCAATTTGCGTTGAGTCCCGGGGACATCCCAAATCCTGTTGTAGAACCGAGCCTGCCGAACGGTCTGTTCTAAGGGTACTCCTTGGCGCTTCAATAGCTTCTTTAATCCATTTGTATAGTATCTGGGCAGACGGATGGGTTGGAGCCTGTCAAGTGTAGCATCCGCGCCATGCCAGATCTCTTTCTCTATTTTCGACTCTGAAGATCGGTAGAATAGGATCACCTTCTCACCCCTTTGCCTGGGAGGGACGTAAAATGTTCGCAGGTCCTGCACATTATTAGCCTGCAGCGTGTCGAGATCCTTGTAGTGTTCTCGCGGTACCATGGTGATTTGCAAACTATGGTCATCGCCAGGGAGTGTTTGTATTGACATCCGATTGGAGAACACGGCATTAACTTCATCTTCTGAATCACTTCCGAAGACCAACATGGGGGCAGGCGTCCCCAGGTTGTTGCGTTGAGATGGCCCTGCATAAACTATCTCTTCCTCTTCTTCGGTATCGCTCCCGAAAACAGGGATGGTGGCGGCAGTTTTGTTCTCCGGATTGCGACATCTTTCTGTATCCTCGAAATCTGGCAAAAAGTACTTCGCATCTTCGTATTTGCGGACTTCGTTCACGGAAAATGGGTTTAACTCACCTGTTACGGTATACTCGAAACCATCCTTAAAGTACTTCATACACTGATGTTGTGTAGAAGGGATGATGTTGTATTCGTGTAACCAAGGACGACCGAGCAAGGCGTTGTAGCAGGTCTTGGCGTCAATGACATGGAATTTGATGTCTGTGATGAAAAGTCCAAAGCGTAATGTTAGTATCACAGATCCGAGAGTCCGTGACGATTGTGAATCGAAACCGGAGATAGTAATCTTGTCACGAGCGAGGTGTTGCACGCTCATGCAGATTTCCTTCAACACCCGAATATTAAGGAGATTGACGGAGCATCCATTATCCACCAGAATCTTTCCTATCTTGATATCATGGCAGTATCCGGAGATATATAGGGGACGGTTGTGGTCGCACGTCCCGAGAAGGAGGTCTTCATCACCGAAAGTGATGTCGGCCGTATGCACTTCCTCCAGTTCATCCTTCATCTTTTCAGTGGCGAGGAAGGCTTGGAATTGCTCAGGTTCTTGTAACGCCTTAATTAGTGAGTCTCGCGCTTCTTTTGATAATAGGAGGGCATCGAGAATGCTAAGCTGAGAAGGTAGCTTCCTTAGGTGCGCGAGGATGTTATAGTCCACCTTACCCTTCCTGGGAGGGTCTTTGGCAGCCAGCTCTCTCATGACTTGGTCATCTAAATTGATATCTTCAGTGACCTTTTTCTTTCCCTTATCCTTTCTACTTACGGGCCCGAGATTCTTTTCTGGGAGTGTGCGATTGCGCAGCTGAATGTTCTCGCAGATCTCCGATTCCTCCTCTTTCCCTAAAACGGATTCTTTGAAGAGAGGGCCCAGAGCGATTTCTTCATCAGAGTCGCTCCCAAAGGTGAGAACTTGTGACCCCCTGGTGTTTACCATGTAACAGTTGCCAGTAGTTCTGTCGTGCCCATCGATAGTACTTCTTCGCTCCCGACGGCCCTTGCGTTTCATGCGCTTAACATGTTGCCGACGAGCAACATATCCTTGCCACCATATCTTAAAGGCGTCGCACTCCTCTGTGGGGTGTGATATTTTCCGGTGATATGCGCAATAATCAGGGTGCCTCTCCACCCCATCGCATGTGTTTCCTTCCGAGGGCGGTAGCTTCATCCCCATTGACATGGCTTTGGCAAACCTTTTTCTCGTCTTGAATATCTTCTTGTCTACTTCGGATGCCTTTCGCTCCGGTAGTTCAACTCTTTCGTTCAGTTGCCCGCATTTGGCTCCTTCTGATGTGGCCATCTCACGCTCCTGGTCCGCTTTACATTTTAGACGAATCTCGTCTAGAAAAGCGTCGATCATTTCGTCTGTTGGCCATGCACGCTCTGGTACAGGCTCTGCCTCCAGCTTCTTAGTGCCAAGAGTTTTCCCATCATCGGTAAACGAGTGGGAGATTACGTTACAACTCGCCACATATCCTTCGGATTCATCTGACGAGCTCTCTCCACCATCTTCCTCTTGAAAGATGTGGTTGAGGAACTCTTGCAGTGTGACAGGAGTTCGCGCCTTTTGATTGTATTCTTCCAGCGCGTCGATTTGCTTCTTCAAGTTCGTGTGCTCGTTTCCAAGCTTCACGGGCTTCTTGGATTTCTTCTTCTTTTTCTTCGAAGATTTTGACGATTGGGCGTGAGTATTTGGGCTCTTATCGCGAGTCTTTGTAGTTGGGCGGCGCCTTAGCATCCCTTCGATAATTTGAGGTTCAAGAGGGTCCTTCCATTCGATCGCAGGGCACGCATGAAGGTCTCTCAGCATTCTTTTGGTTTTAGTTGATAGCACGACCTCCCATGGAGCTTCTTCAATAAAGGAGCAGGTTGCCCCCGGTGTATCTGCTTTCTTAGGAGTATGCGGTTGTGGTGGGTTCACCTTCCACTTTTCGGACAGTACAAACTTCCCCTGGAGGTACTGGTCTTCAATCCATCCTTTGAAGACGAAGCAATCTTCAATCGGATGGCCTACCGTTTGATGGTAAGGGCAATAGTTAGGGTTATTCACCTCGGTGGGTTGCGGCGGTCGCCTTGGATTTGGTGGGTTTATAAGTCTGTTGCGTATTGCCAGCTCGAATAACCGTTTCGTCTTGTCCCGTGGGAACGAGTAGGGACGCTTCATCTTCTCATTATAATACCGACGTCTTTCCTCCAGTTGATCTACCGGTTTCGGGGCGTTAGGTTGCTGTTGGGCATTCGCAACAAAGGTTGCCCTTCCTTTACCCTTGTCATTCCGAGGTTCCGACTTCGGGGGAGGTGGTCTATGACCCATCTGGTCCATCTGAGCCAACTTGTCGATTAAAGCCTGGAATGTGGTTGGCTTAAAGAACATCATAAACTGGGAGATAGTTGCGTGAGGGTCTAGGGTTCCTACGAATATGCCCACTGCGGGTGCCTCCTCAATGCGTTGTTCACATCTCGACCACAAGTTCCGCCAGCGTATAGCATACTGGACCCAGGTTTCGTCTGGTTTTACCCTGGCGTTAATCAGTGCAGTTATTGGAGTGCGTTCGCTGGCACTTGCGAATCGCTGAGTGAACAACAACTCCATTTCAGCGAACGTTTTGATAGAATCGTTCGGGAGTTCTGAATACCATTCGAACGCAGTTTCTGCTAGGCTGCCCACGAACTGGCGGAGCAACAGTTTATCATCACCGCCGGTGTTACCGCAGAGGGCCCAGAACTGGGCGACATGTTGATGGGGGTTTCCGGTCCCCTTGTACACGTGGAATTTTGGTATCGTATAGCCTGGCGGGTATTTGATTTGGTCGTACCAGCTCGGATACGGCCGCCCCGTTTTCACGACTTGACCAGCTGCCTCAGTCGCGTGATGAACCCGGATTTGCTGGGCTATGTAGTCAACCAAGTCAGCCTTAGAGATTGCCTCCTCCTTGGCCGTTGAGAGGGCTGGTGGTGGATTTGACGTTTCTCCTCGGTCGTCTTCAAGAACGATTGGGGGATCCTCGGCGGGTAAGTCCTGCTGGATCATCATTCCTATCATATCTTGGAAGAGAAGGCCCATACGTTGTATGTTGGCCGCCTGTTCAGCAGCCTCTCTGTCCTTTTTCTCCAGTGTCCGGCGAAGGAATTCAGTGTCGGTTTCTTCCTCCTGGCGCGCGTCTGAGGACGTTTCTGGGTTTTCTTTTGGCCCGGTAAGTGCGGCCATAGCATTCATCATTTCCTGAAGCTTTTGTTGCTGCTCCTGGGCTTTCGTCACGGATCGGGTTAGCGGTCGGTGGCCCGTAGAAGTGCGGCTTTCCTCTTTTCCAGAGGCCATGTAAACAGTGTGCACCACCATGCCCCCAGACTTAGGGCGTCTGGGCTCAGTGCTTTTAGCCGTCGTTGCATGCTGGGGGGTCTTCTCTGGCCTCCTCCTTTTATGGGCCAGTTGATCAACAGCCTTTTGGGGTTTAGCCTGGTGACCAGCTTCCGGTTGGATTTTCAGCTTCTTGTGCTTGCGGGAGAAGTTTGGATCGATGATCGAGCCTCGGGCCTGCCGCCAAACTTTATAGATTTTGGTAGACAGCCGTTGAGGAGATCGGGGCTGCTCGGGTTTTATTTCCACAACCTTTTTTAATGGGGGAGGAGACCTCTTCAGCACTGCAGTAGCAGAATTCCTTCGCACCTTATTTAGCATTTCGAAGCTGTTCCCAGTTGGAACAGCAGCATTAACTTCTGCCACCGGGGCCGATGGCAGTCAACCCGGAGGGGGAGTTGCCCCCAGCCTTCCTTACTCGGCGCCAATGGCGACGTCGAGCGTGTCGAGCGGACGGCGTAGGGTCAGCGGTAAGAATGGTTTCGTCTTGCCCCCTGTCTGGGTGGGAGGTCGCTGTTGATATTAGCCTGTCAAAGACCGATGTCCTTTGGGCAGCAGGAGCGGGAGCTGAAGCCGTCAATCTTGTAAAGACCGACCTTTTGGCCGGAGAAGCTGCCTTGACAACTTCGGGGGCAGGAGCGGCCACCTTCTTAGAAGCAGCCTTCTCTGAGATTGTAGGCCCCATGATGAGTGCGCAGGATTTCTGGCCCAATCTAGAGAAGACCGAGGCGTTGACGTTGAGCGACTCGTTGAGAGGAGCCGCGATAGGGGTAAGACGATCAAAGACCGACTTCTTGAGAGCTTCCGTTGTCAGCACTGGAGCGGTGAAGTTTGTCGGCGGGAGCATGGTCCCAAAGAACAATCCTGTGGTTGCGCGAGTGACCTGTTCCACGGGCATTGTGAATAGCGAAGCAGCTTGGGGTCCGTAGGCTATACCTCCTGGCGAGGCAGAGCGTTGGTTGCAATTGCAGTCTGAGCAGTTGGAGAATTTCACGGAAGTAGAAGCCATCGATCCTTTGCTTTCTGCAATAAGCGAGACGCCAATTCTTAGTATCTTGAAACCCAAGGGCAACCATTAGCGAACCGCGATTGGTTCGCGAGTCACGACACACGAAGTGTGGAGTGGAAAGAGGAAAAGGTCCCACCGGGCGTGCCAGAATCTGTTCCCCTCCGAATGGCGGCGCGCAAGACTGCGATGTCTTGGCACTGAGACTCGGGGCAGATGCTAATTGGTGCTATCCGTCCACCTCTCCGAAGATGCCAAGTTGATTTATGGCACCATGTATCGAAGGTTTAGACGGATGCGTCCGATGTAGCAGACTTCGTCAGATTCCCCCTCGTTTGAGGGGTTTTTGATTGTGGGGACGCTCTTCCCTGCAGGCGCAAGCCCCTGCAGTTAATTACGCTACCGCATCGCGGTAACAACTTTCTCCTTCTCCAGATGGTCACTTCGTGTCGTGGGTGTTTGTTTTGTGTTTGTTGCCCGTGGATTGTTTACGGAGATTGAGCTATGTCGTCGCCCGTAGGGCGTGGACTAGTCCAAATCCGTATTATCTTAGATTTGGGTTTGGGGGTTTGGTTTGAGGATACGTCAGCCATACTTGAGGCTAAGATCAACTCAAACGTTTGTTAAGGATACGTTAGTCTATCTTTGAGACTAAGATCAACTTAACGGGATCGTTTAGATCCGACAAAAGAGCATTTGGGCTCTAATGTTCCAGTTTAGGGACATAGTGGTCCATCATATGTATGGCCGTCGGGACCCGTCACCTCTCTGACGACGTTGAAGGATTACAACGACGGATGTCAGAGGAGTTCAGAGATGTACCCTCGAGCCAGAGTTAATTGGGGGGATTCATAGTCCAGTCTGTTTGAAGGTTTAAGGATACGTTAGCCATCTTTGAGGCTAAGATCAACTTAAACGGGACCGTTTAGATCCGACAAAAGAGCATACGGGGCTCCATTGTTCTAGTTTAAGGACATTGCGGTCCATGGGTAGTTTAAGGACGTTGCGGTCCATTGTTAGTTTTAAGACATCTCGGTCAAGGTTAAGGACGTCGTAGTCCATGGGTTTAAAGACCCCACAGTCCATTGTTAGTTTTAAGACATCTCGGTCAAGGTTAAGGACGTCGTAGTCCATGGGTTTAAGGACCCCACAGTCCGGTATGTGCTCTGGATGCTTCACACGGGTTCACTGCCGTGCTCTGCGAGGACCAGACTCCGCTCTGGACGTTTTCCACGGGGTCAAAGAGTGACATTATCCGCGTTCCACGTGACCAGGAATTTTGCACTAGATGCTTCACACGGGTTCACTGCCGCGTTAGGCGAGGACTAGGCTCCGCTCTGGATGTTTTCCACGGGGTCAAAGAGTGACATTATCCGCGTTCCACGTGACCAGGAATTTTGCACTAGATGCTTCACACGGGTTCACTGCCGTGCTCAGCGAGGACTAGGCTCCGCTCTGGACGTTTTCCACGGGGTCAAAGAGTGATATTATCCGCGTTCCACGTAACCAGGAATTTTGCATTAGACACGGGTTTAAGGACCCCACAGTCCATATCAACGTGTGGTCGTCGGGACCCGTCACCTCTTTGAAGACATTGAGGGATTACAATGCTAAATATCAAAGGAGTGAAGAGATGTACCCTAGAACCGGAGTGGATTAAATAGTCCTTGGCCCAATTTGGGATCAAGACCAATTAATTATGTTATGAGCCCATTAGCCCAGTTGATTACGAATTGAGGACTTATGGCCAGCTTGGGCTAAGTCCAATCAGGAGAGGCTTTGCCTCCATCCATTTAGCCAATTGGGCCAAAGCCTAGTGTTAAACACTACAGAGCAATCAGTGTTGAACACTGGGAATGAGGTTGACGAGTTAGTGTTTAACACTAAAAGATAATCGGTGTTAAACACCAGCAACAAGGCTTTTCAAATTAGTGTTAAACACTAAAACAGATCAGTGTTGAACACTGCAAATAAAGCTTTTTGATTAGTGTTGAACACTAAGGCCCAACAGTGTTTTAACACTGGGTTCGAGAGTTTCAATTTAGTGTTAAACACTAAGGCAAGAGGGGTCACGTGGCAGCACGTGAGAGCGCCCTCCCTTCATTTATTCTGCTGAGATTATCGCGTCTTTCAGAGCATCACGTGCCATCACGTGATGGGCATTCAAATGCCTATGTATTAAAGCTTCTGTCAAGGGTCACGTGGGTCACGTGGGGTGCTGCCTCAAAGGGGTTTTCTGTAGATCTCCTGGGGGGTCACGTGGTGACACGTGACCCTGCCTCTATGTATATTGTTTAGAGGATCTGTTAATCTTTTCCAGGAATTAAATTCCTCGTAGGGTTAAACCCTGACAGTAATTTCAGAAGAATTAAATTCCTACTTCCTCTTAAAGGTTTATATTCTGAATAGAGTTGGACTCTGAATTTTCTGTAGGAATTAAATTCCTCATACATGTGAAGAACCAAATAGGGTTAAACCCTAATAAAAGCTTTTAAGGAATTAAATTCCCACTCTCTTGTTAAATTATGATCAAGGGAATTAAATCCCCGCTGTTCCAACAGAACTAGGTTCTTAACTAGGGTTAAACCTTGTTTCTTTTGTTCTGAAGGAATTAAATTCCCATAACACAGGGTCAAGCCCTAGTTTTATTTCAAAGGAATTAAATTCATATAGTTCTGTGAGAATTAAATTCTCGTGCTTCCATTCCCTCTCTATGTTTTGGATCTGCATGGCAGGATCTCGACCCATTGAGAATTAAATTCTCAACCTCAAGGGGAGATGTGCACTTTGCAGATCCTCTATCAAAGAGAGAAGAAATATGTTCTTCTGTTTTATATATCAGAGTTAAACTCTGTTGAGAATTAAATTCTCTTTTCCTTCAAGGAGCCTTCCCTTTCTTACCTAGGGTTTTCTTTTGCAGAAGATCCAAGTTCCTCGAAGTATCAAGGCTCTCTCTCCCTTTCTTCCCTCTGCGTGTATCTCCCTTTTTTTGTGTCTCTTGGCTCCTATTTATAGGAGAAGCAGCCGAGTCAATTAGTTTTTTTACGAATCTTCATTGAGAGATTTGATTTGCATCCATCATTCATTCTGGACCTTTGGATTATTAGGTGAATTTTATTCACCATTGGATTTCAAGTCCCGGGATTCTCCTTTGTTGTTTCGGTTAGATTTAAAGGGGAAATCCTTCCAAACCCGAGATTTTCCCATAGATAGATGATATTTCATCACCTCTGAATCTTTAATTCGATTGGTTCCAGATAGTCGCTTTCCTTTGGAAAGATTTGAATCTCTTTCAGAATTTAATTCTGTTGACAAAATGGGCTTTGAAAGCCGGTCACGTGTGACCACGTGACCCATGGTCACGTGTGGGCACGTGACCCCCTTTGGAATGAGCCTTCTTCTTTCTTTTTGCGCTGTCTTCTGGTTGTTGCTTAACCGTCACGTGCCATCACGTGACCCCTGGTCACGTGTGAGCACGTGACCATGGTCTGGACTCTTTTTCCTTGACTTGATCAGGGAACCGATGTGTCTTTGAATCCGCTTTAAAATGTCACGTGCCAACACGTGACCCTGGTCACGTGGGAGCACGTGACCCTTTCTTAAGCCCTTTTTCTTTGATGTAGTCAGGAAGCTGAACTTGCTTTGCCGGTACTTTTGGGTGTCACGTGCCAACACGTGACTGCTGGTCACGTGTAAGCACGTGACCCTCTAGCTTTTTCCATAAGCTTTCCTGATTTTAAATCAGGAAACAAGGGTGACAGTGACCAACAGACTTGGCTGCAACACTTGCACCGTTTTCTGTCTCATGAAACTTATCACTCGTTCTCAGTTCTCTACCTTTCTGTAGCACTATGTAACAAATTACATATCTGGGATCCTGATCTAGTATCAAATACCCAGGACGTAGAGGATACTGAGAAACAGTTCTTTATAATGAACACACCCGAAGGAGATGCATCTCATGCACTTTCTTCGTTTGGGCGGCATGGGAATCCTGGTATTCCCATATTTCCTGCTCGGTCTTATAACAATTATAAGTTGGAGCGGGACCAACGTTCCCCAGCTCAGTATAACAAGCGGGTTCGATCAATACATGCATATTATTATCTTGATTAAGGCGTGACATGGTCGCTACCTGGAGAGAGAGAGAAGAAAACACTCTGCGTGCGCTCTTGCAAAATTAGATTGGTTATTTATTTTATCTAATCAGGATGGCTCCCACTGTTTTTATCAAATCTTCCTTCAAACCCTAAAAGGAAAGACTGCCGGGATTAATTACACTCTACAAGCTCGCCAATCTTTCAGCCAGGCCAGTGTCGATACTTTGAGGGAGGTTCCCCGTGCTTTCGCACGGATCTAATTAAAATAAACCTCGTTTTTCCAGAGGCGTAACCCCGTTGACACCTTTCTAGACACCTACTTGATCGGCTAATTGTAAAGTGCAAAACTCTCCTAGGAGTAACAATTACTCGCAGTGGGTATCGGGATCCAACTATCTCATAGAAGGTATGCAATCTCATTGCAAATTTCAACACTTGAAACTCCCGATAAAGGTTTTTACCCCTAGCACTTATGACCTTAACTATGGTCAACAAATCATAAGCACTAGTCAAGTTCTACCCATCATTTCGTGATTAATTAGACCCACCCACATGACCCTTAACTAAGGTCAACAAAGTCACGCGACTGTCCTAACTAATCGCATCATATGCGGTATAGGAAGACATCACTTAGCTACCGTACACTGTGCCTTAACTATGGTTAACAAATACAACACGAATACTAAGTACTCTACTTCCTAAAATGACGGAGGGTTGCGGATGGTTTTTGAGAAAACCTTTAACGCTTTGAATTGATCTCGTTGCGGAATCAAATGGTTTTTAAATGGAGTGTTTTTGAGGCTTTTCTAGTTTTGCTAAAGGGGTCACTCCCGGTGAAGGGATTGTCGACCCTTTCCTCATCGAATAAGGTGCAGGATATATCATATATACCGCTGTGCAAAGAAAAAACTATAGAAGCAATCAAAAGACAAACCGAGGGTTGTAGCATCTGCCAGTTATTGCTAAAGGGGTCACTCCCGGTGAAGGGATCTCGGCCCTTTCCTTATCGAATAAGGTGCAGGATGTTCTACAAGGAACACCGCGATGCAAAGCAAGAACTGTAGCTACCTGTTTTTAAGAAATTCGATTCCACAACATCTTTTAGGTTTATTTTCTTTCATTAATCTCATTAATGAATGTCCCATCATTTAAGTCCACCTAAACATCACAGATAAATATAACGTACGCTTATGCCATCCGCATTCGCCTCGATATCCCGTCTGCACCGTTAGGTTAGGTAACTAACGCCAGAACGAGGCAGGGCTAGCGCTGGTGTAAAACATAAGCAACGTTTATATAATATATTATATATACTATATACAATATCCATCTGAACAAATCACATGATCACATCACAGATAACGCAGCAGAAAATATCATATGAAATATTGGATATACTAGGACGTCCGTGTTTTATTTTGAGCCTGAATAAAACACGGATTCCACGATCGTGATGAATAGCCAATCCCACACCCCTAGACCCCTACGAGAGCGGCAAGCAACCCTACCAATTCTAGGGTTAGGAGACCCGGACTCGACTCCTCGAGATGGTCTCCCACTGGACCCTAAAACCCGGTTACTTATGCTCCCCTCCTTGGGTCTATCCTAATGCGGAAAAGAAAATAATATACATCAACGGTGACATCTTCCGCAACCTGGAAGTGCCCCAATAAAAGAATATTACATACAAGTTTTTGCATGAATGAAAATGAAAAACACCCATCTCACATAAAACCCCCCCGGCTATTCAAACACGACGATCCAATATAACATATCCAGCAACACATAACATCACATGTCATCAACGTAAGTAAATATGCCCATCCCAATTGTCATTGACATATAGCAACGAAACCGTCGATATCACATATTACACTTACGGTCGCAGAAAAGAAAGTGTAAAACTACAACAGTTGGAATCCGCAACCACCATAGACATCGCATGCCTAACAGTTATAAACCCCGCATTTTAGTCTTTATATCGAAAACTCTTTTCAATATCAAGTCGGGCAATTCAACAAGATCCCCGACATTTTGATCGAATGCTCATCGCAAACTTTAGTAGGCGGCCGCACCCCCGATACCGTCGACGAAGTGCACTAAGGCGGAACACCGCTGCCGCGAGCACCCGAACGGATGCTTTTGGCGACGGGGTTCTCCTACAGTCACTTGGTCGGGGCTATGGGGCATGGCTATCTAATAAGTTTACCCGGCGAGTATCCGCGTACGCAACGTGATTGCGACGGACTTTTGATCACATCAAAATTCCGTGGCAACCGATCAAGTGAGACTAAACTGCTATGTTAATAACATCCATTCAGTTATCTCATAACTACTTGTGAATTCCAAATGTTGTATCACATTCCAGATAAAATAGAAAATGTTAAACTTTCCGATCGAACAATCAAACACCCAAGTTTTCCCGAAACAGCTCAACACATGAAATAAGTTTAAAAACATTCACTTCATGCCACAGTACCAACGGTCCAGCCGTAGAAGGGTCAAGCCAACGCCTCACATGTGGCACGCCGTACTGCCCTAAACCCTAAGGTTCAAAGGGCAGTTCAAGACGGTCACATAATCGAGTTAAGATTTGTTGTCTTCTAGAGGGTCTATTGCGTTACTTGCACTACTTAGAACGTCCTTAAACCACGGAAAAATCCAACACTTGGAAATTTTCCGGCAGGGGAAAAATTGGGTATTTATATCCGGTCGAACTTTTTAACATGTTCTAAAATTACCCGGAAAAAACACTTAGACGAAATTAAACTTTCGATCGAATCAACGAACTCCCAATACAACCCAGAAAACTCAACTGTTGAGTGTAGATTAAAAATTCCCAGAAAACACAGGAATTACAGACGGGGATTACTGTGAAAAGCACGTGACAAGATGCTCCTATATGGCCGCGGAACCGCCGCGCATGCCAGGGTGGGGCCGCGGTTCCGCGGCGCTTTAGTCAAGTTGGGGGCACGTGCTCCACAGTAACTCCTAGAAAACCCTGCTGTATTTTTTGGATATTTTTAATTTGGAAAAATCCACTGTTTTCAAAAATGTACAGAGAGGGGTTACGATTAGGGTTTCGGGGTTCGATCGGGTTTCTAACTTCGTCTACTCATCGCCTAAAGCTCTAGCTAGGCTCTGATACCACTGTAGGGTTCCTAGGCACACTCATGAGGTTCCACAAGTGATCAACCATGCCAAATTCAAAAATTTATGTGCCGAGAAACCCTATGCAAGATCGTTAACTAGAGGATAGGCGAAAACAAATGCAAGTTAACAACTTAACTGCAAGTGAAAGGGATTACAACCTTTGTAGATCCGGTCCTCCACTTCTTTAGCTCCGTGATGACGTCCCTCCGCTGCGATCATCGGAATCCCGGACTCTAGCGATGGTTTCGTCGGAGAAATGATCGGGCTAGGTCATTGACTTCGATGCCGAAGATGATCTACGTCGAGGCAACTCAAACTCAAGCTCCATCTTCACCAAGTCATGAAACTTGTGAAGAAAACACCCCATACAATATCGCAAGTGGTAGAGAATGAAGAAATAGGAAGTGGGTTCACTTTGAATTTTGATTTCTCACCTGATTTCATCACTTGGAATTTTCAAGAAGGGTTTCTTCACTTCATGAAGAAGATGAAGAAGAAGAAAAGAAAAAAAAGGTTTATTTCTAAAAGAAAATTCAAGTGAATCTTATCATAATGCAACTATGGGTGAAGTTAACACATGTAGAGAATAAACTAGGGTTTAGGTGTAATGGTTAGGTTAAGGAAAAAACAAAATGGTTAAGACTTTCAAAGCTTTATGAAGCTTCAAGAATAAAACAAAGCAAGCCACCATTTTATTTTTGCCAAACATAAATAAATAAAATAAATAAATAAGTTAAAAGCCTAACCATTAACCTAAACATGGTTTAAAGCATACACACACCCAAGTTTGCATGTACCATCAAACATGATACAAACTAATGCACAAACATATATCATATATACAATGTGCATAATCAAGTAAGAAAAATAATCTTAAGTGAACCAATACTAGTTAATATAAAATAATATATCAAATATATAATTATACATTAAATCAACACTTGATTTAATGATCCGGTCATACTGCATATAACCGACTAATATCAAGTGTATCAATATATCGAATTAATATTTGATTCGGTAACCCGGCTATATCTTATATAACTGTTCGATGATACAAATCGTGAGAATAGAATTCAGTATCACATACTGGTATTATTCTCGGTCCCGCACATATCTCATATGCGCTCCTATTTCGTTTCGCTTGAGCCAGGAAACCTCTGTGTAGGACTCTAAAAACTCTTCAATACGCCGGCAGTAGGTGATGATCATATCAAACACCCACAAGCCGCAAGCGGTCTGCTAAACGTAACGGCCACCCGGGTATTGAGCGATCAGAAGATCAACGAGCAAGCCCGCTCACACTCCTGTGAATCCAACCAGTAACACTTACCGTACAGCCCGGTCTGTTCGTATGATATGTCGCATATCTCGCCTAGGGGTAGTAAACGTCAGACCCCAGTAGCTTGATAAGTCATGCCGATGTAAGGTCCATAACAAGCGTGAAACTACTGATAACTCTTACAAGTGAATCGCTGCAACCCTGGCCAGGGATTTCCAGTTATGGCCAGTCGAGCATAGCGCAACATCAACCCCCAATACCGGGAGAGACGAATCCCCTCCTATCGCTCATTGCCTCCATGTGAATCGGGACTGTACCCAAAAACCACCTGTTTGCACGACTCAGTAGAGCCGTGGTAGGGTGGAAATCAAAGCACAGTGGGAGACACACAAGACTCTATGACGATCTCGGGTCAACAGACTAAGCTGTACCAGTGTCACCAGAGAACTGCCATCTGACGTGAAGTATAATACCATATAGGAGTTCTCGGCGAGTCCGTTCAGTGTACCCAGTCTACACTGAGCACCCGCATACCATCTCTGATGTCAAACACCAATGGATATGGGATCATCCATCGCCCATCACATGGGTCGAGAAGATCTACGCTAGTCTACTCTGGAATATCGATGCCCCGTCTCGATATTCCCACGACTAGAAACATTGAAGGATGTACTCATGGACTACCCAGGCCCCACTAGTATGATCTACATCATAGTCCTGGAAGTCGAGTACACATCATAAGGGCTTTATCAATATGTAACAGAGAGACAGAAAGTATACATGTTAAGATAAAGAGCAACCAGATAGCGTACTATCATGTCGAGCAAGAAAGTCCTACCTATATATGTCCCAGCATCCACTACAATATGCATCCAATGTACAGTAATGGCCTCTAGGGCATACATATAACTAACATATATTGAATAAGAATTGAATATATATCAACATTTGAAAAGAAAGCAGGCGTTTGAATATAAAGGTGTGGGGATTTTGGGCTCATATAGCAATTTATATCCTTTACATAAAAATATAAATCTCTTACTGAATGGATGCTTACATTCTCGGGTTTGATTTACCGAAGCCCAATCCGAACCGTACCATTCGAGCCGGATCCGGCTCGAATATTCAATTATCCGCCCCGCTCCATCGAGGCAGAAAAATTGAGATAGATCACTGAATTTCAATTAATTGAGCAGAAAATCCCCAAAAAAGAAAAAAAATAAAAGAAAATGGAGCTGGAGATATTGGGGATGAATTTTGGGTGCGTTCTTGGATCGCTGAGCGCGGGAAATTTCCCAGAAAAGGATTGCTTGCTCCCTCTCGTCTCCAAGATCCTTGGATACCTCATCGTCGCTGGATCCATCACCGTCAAAATCCCCCAGGTATCTCCATCATCAAACCCTAGCAATTTTGTGTTGTTAGTCGTGAATTTCTTGTTGGTTTTGTTCATTTTTATGCAACTGGAAAGCTTTGAGGCCTTCAATTAGGAGAATTTTGATCTGAAGAAGCTTAAAAATTACATTTTTTAGTTTTCATGATTTTTTTTATAAAATAATTGCTGTGAAAAGATGGGCTTTTTGAAGATGATCAGTTTGGCATGAGACCATAGTCGTAGACGAGCTTAGGGTTTAAGCTGAAGAGCGATCTACAAACGAAAAATATAGTAACTTCACAAAAAAACAAGTAAATAGGATATAATCATGGATGTATTTCTTATGAGTTTGATGGCGCTGCTGTATTACTGCAGATCCGTTTTGTGAGGAGGGGGAGGGGGGGGGGGGCACGGGGCCACATAGTTTAAGTTGGCGGGCCCCGTGAAGCCCATCCCCCAGTCTGCGCTCTTGGTAGCGTGGTTGACGGGGCTGTGGCCCCCATGTATTCAATTTCTTATACGTCCATTGCATATGGAAAGTGCTATATTGGAGAATTATGCATTTATTACGTTTTTCCTTTTTTCAAGTTTTCTTTGGCAAATATTTCCATATCCTATGTCAAACTAGACTCCTCCTTAGGTTGTTTATTTGGTTGCATGAACTTAGTTTACATAGCACATGTTTAAACCGTAAACTCAAAGCCGACTATAATGGAATAAATTCCTCTAATTTAAAACATCCGATCTATGACTAGAAATTACTAAGAAAGAGTTTTGAAATTCGAGTCGTGACCAGCCGTAACCTTATAAAGTAACTATATCGATTGCAAGACCGTTTCTACCTTGTTGTATAACCTTGAAGTTTAAAAAGTAACTATATCGATTGCAAGACCGTTTCTACCTTGTTGTATAACCTTGAAGTTTAAAAAATTACAATAAATTAACTATGGTTGATTTCATGTCGTGCAAAATTTACTTTTAGTGACATTCACCGAATGACTAAGTCCGTGACTTCCTCAATCACACATGCATACATGCAAGCGTTCCCATCGAGCAGTGTAAAAACTACATGTATACAAATCTGCGCCCATTCAGAGATATACATATGCAATAATTAACGCCTTAAATAAGATCAATAGAAGTCAAATAACAAAGATTATGCAACAAACAAAGCAAGATTCATAGAAATCATTCAATAAAGAGTATACATATGCTACTTAATTTTGATGGGATAGTCATTCCTATATTTCTAAGGTCACAACAAGTCACAGATCAAGGACTTTAGAAGTTACTAATAACCGGAACATGAACCAATTCAAAAGATACAAAAAGTTAGAATTAGAACACACGTAAGCTGTTACACAATCAATATCCATACACTCAACTCATTATTGCTCACTCATTTACTTGCTTCCGCGTCTACGGGAGCAGTGATATAGATATGATAAAATCTTTTAACTGCTATGCCATTACTGTACATATGATGTATATTGTAGTGGATGCTTGGACATATATATGGAGGACTTTCTTACTCGACATGATAGTATGCTATCTGGTTGCTATTTATCTTAACATGTACACTGATTGTCTCTATATTACATGTTGATAAAGCTCTTAGGATGAGTACTTGACTACCAGGATTATGATGTAGATCATACTAGTGGGGACAGTGTAGTCGCTAAGTTCATCCTTCAAATGTTCCTAGTCGAGAGTGTATCGAGACAGGGCATCGATATACCAGAGTAGACTAGCGTATAGCTTCTCGACCCATGTAGATGGGCGATGGATGATCCCATATCCATTAGTGTTTGATATTAGAGATAGTATACAGGTGCTCAGTGGAGAATGGGTACACTGAACAGACTCGCCGAGAACTCCCACATGGTATTATACCTCACGTCAGATGGCAGTTCTCTGGTGACACTGGTACAGGTTAGTCTGTAGACCCGAGATCGTCATAGAGTCTTGTGTGATTCCCACTGTGTTTTGATTTCCACCTTACCACGTTCAAGAGAACGTGTAAAACGGTGTCTTTTGGGTACAGTCCCGAGTCACATGGAGGCAATGAGCGATAGGAGGGGTTTCGTCTCTCCCGGTATTGGGAGTTAATGTTGCGTTGTGCTCGATTGGCTATAACAGGAAGTTCCTGGCCAGGGCTGCTTTAGAGATATACTGGTAAGTGTTATCAGTAGTTTCTCGACCCTTTATGAGCCTCATATCGACACGACTTATCGAGTTACTGGGGTCTGACGTTTACCACCCCTAAACGAGATATGCGACATATCAGACGAAGAGATCGGACTGTACGGTAGTGTTACTGACTGGATTCGCAGGAGTATGAGCAGGCTTGCTTGTTGATCTTCTGATAGCTCAATACCCAGGTGGCCGTTACGTTTAGCAGACCGCTTGCGGCTTGTGGGTGTTTGATATGATCATCACCTACTGCCGACGTATTGACGAGTCTTTAGAGTCCTACACAGAGGTTTCCTGGCTCAAGCGAAACGAAGTAGGAGCGCACATGTGATATGTACGGGACCGAGAATGATACGATATAAGATACCGTATTCTATTCTCGCGATTTGTGACATTGGTCGTTTATATGCGATATAGCCGGGTTATCGGATCAAGTGTTGATTCGATAAGTTGTTACACATGATATTAGTCGGTTATATGTGATATAGTCGGATTATTAAATTAAGAGTTGATTTGATAATCTAATGTATAATTATATATTTGATATATTACATTACATTAACGAGTATTAGCTCGCTTATGATTTCTTTTCTCACTTGATGTGCACATTGTATATATATGTTATATGTATATTTGTGTACATGTATTATGTCATGCTTGATGATACATGCAAGATGGGTGTATGAGACTTAGACCATGCAAGGGTTAAGTTAGGGTTTGATATTTATGAATTAAGTTATCACAAATTAGTTGGACTTAGTCAATAATTCAAGCTTGGATGAAGCTTGTAGAAGATTGACCAAATCCACTCTTTTGTCATAGCTTAAGATATTTGTTAACCCAACCTTAACTCTTGCCCTTGGTTTATTCTCTACATGAGTTAGGTATGAGAGGGCTTAACTCACCCATGGTTGCAATTATTCATTTTGGAGAATTATTCATTTTTCATATGAGTTCATTTCTTCTTCTTCTTTCTCAAAAAGCTTTCTAGCTTTAATGGAGTTGTGAGAAAAAAGTGTGAGAAAATGAAATCTAAAGTGAGCCCACTTCCTACTTCATCATCCTCTACTACTTTCCATTTAGTATAGGGTGTTTGCTTCACTAATTCCATAGTTAGTAAAAAGATAGCTTGGGTTAGTGTCTCCTCGACGTAGATCATCTTCGGCCTCGATGACTTCGAAACAAGCATGTTCGTTTCTTCATGGAAGCCTCTCTAGAGTCCGGAGTTTACGATCGCAGCGAAAGGGACTACTACATGGAGCTATTGAAGTGAAGGACCGGTCTAAAAAGGTTGTATTCCTTACTCACTAGACTTGCAAAGTGTTTGCACTTATATTTCCGTCGATTTCTAGTTAACGATTCTTAGTTAGAGTTAGCTAAAACGACAAATTTTTGAATTTGGTATGGACGATACCTCCCGAAACCTTGCTGCCGTCTTAGGTAACCCTGCAGTGGTATCAGAGCCATGCTAGAAATTTATACGGATTTTGTTAGAATTACGAAACTAAAATACTCCGAAACTTAAGATGGAAAATTAATGTTTCTGTCGATTTTAAAAGTTTGTCAAATTTTTTTTTAAACAAGTACAGAATGATGTATGAGATATATCTAGAACACCGTGAAAATTTCAAGGGATTTCATGAAATTTTGGCCGGCCACCTACCCCATGATCTCGTCCAAATCCGAGCCCCCTCCCCTGATAATTTTTGTGTGTTCCAGAAACTTGGTTTTATGTTTCAGGTGTTGTTTGTTTTTGGTAATTTTGCATGTGATGTGAACTTACACTATAAACAATTCGGAGTGTTTCGTATTCGGAGTTTTAACATTGTTTTAGATTATTCACATATTGTCTAGGCGAAGTTAAAAAGTTCGATCGAATGTCAAAAACCCATTTTTCCAACTTTAACGTATTCGGAAAAACATGCAAGTGATCCTATGAACCCTCTAGAAGAATGAAACCCTAACTCGACTTGTTGGATCGCGGAACCGCGGTCAAACCCTAGGGTTTGCCGTTGTTCCGTGGCGACATGAGTGAGGCTTGGGTTTGCCCTTCTACGGCTGGTGCATAGGTACTGTGGTATATTCTGGGTATTATTAAAACTGTGCTCCAGTGTTGAGTCGTCGGGAAATTGTGGGATTTTGATGAATCGATCGAAAAGTTTAACATCGTCCGGATATTATGTGATATGATACAATATTTGGAATCCACAAAACTAGTTATGAGATAACTAGTTTGAATGTTATAAATCTAGCAGTTTAGTCTCAGATGATCGGTTGCCATGGGATTTTGATGAGATCAAAAGTCCGTCGCAATCACGTAGCGTACGTGGATACTTGCCGGGTAAACTTAATAGATAGCCATGCCCCATAGCCCCGACCAAGTGCTGTAGGAGAACCCCGTCGCCAAAAACATCCGTTCGGGTGCTCGCGGCAGCGGTGTTCCGCTTTAGTGCACTTCGTCGACGGTATCGGGGGTGCGGCCGTCTACTAAAGTTTCCGACGAGCATTCGATCAGGATGTCGGGAATCTTGTTGAATTGCCCGACTTGTTATTGAAAAGTGTTTTCGGTATCGAGACTAAAATGCGGGGCTTATAATTGTTAGGCATGTGGTGTCTAAGGAATTCATTTGGTTAGGCATGAAATCCAATATATGAGATACATTAGATTTATGATGTCTAAGCTGGTTGCGAATACCAACTGTTGTAGTTTTCACTTTCTTTTCTGCGACCGTAAGTATAATATGTGGTGTATCGCCGGTTTTGGTGCTATATGTCAACGACAACTGAGATACGCATATTTACTTACGTTGATGACATGTGATGTTATGTGTTGCTGTGATATGTTATATTGGATCGTCGTGTTTGAATAGCCGGGGGTTTTATGTAAGATGAGAGTTTTTCATTTTCATTTATGTAAAATTCATTGTATGTAATTGTTTCCCCCAATCAGAGCAAGGCTCTGTTTGAAATTCAAATTTCAAAATTGAAGCAACGCTTCAGATGCAGCGCTAATTGCGCTGCGCCTTAGGAAGCGCATCATGAGTGCGCTAGCGCTAGGCGTGCTGCGCAGCGCGCCACATGTCAAATATGGGTGCGCTGCGCTCTGAGCAGCGCACCACGTGTCAAACACAGATGCGTTAGCACAAGGTGCGCTGTGCTCTGAGCAGCGCACCACGTGCAAAGCACGGGTGCGCTAGCGCTGGAATTAAAAAACTCCCCACTGTTAGATCAAAAGATCTAATAATAATGATAAATCATTAATTAACCAGAATTAAAATTCTGTAATGGAAAGATTTTTCAATCTTGTTAAAAACAAGAAGATCGCCTTCTGTAAAACAGAAGCCCTAGGATCAAAGATCCAATGGCGGGGAAACATCCCCAAATCAATCAGAGAAAGATCTCTTTAACTGATTCAACAAATCAGCTTACCCTATATAAAGGCCCCAAGACTTCAAGTCTGAGATAGAGAACCCCCCCATAAACTCTGAAAAATTCAAAGGAAAAGAAGCATAGCTCTCAGCAAAAGAAGATTTTTTTTTCTTTAGGTAAAAAGAATGATGATGAACAAAGAGATGAAATTATCTCATAATTAAAAAGAAGAATTATCTTCTTAAAAGATCATAGATCTTCAAGACAAAAAGTCTTTCATAAAAGAGATCAAAAGATCTCATCATAAAATAAAAGAAGAACATAATTCTTCTCACAGATCATGGATTTATAAAGGCAAAGCCTTTCATCGAAATAAGAGATTGAAAATCTCTCCTGCAAAATAAGAACTGTTGTTCTTGAATTTTGAGACAAAGTCTCTTTTAAAAGAACATAAACTTGTTTTCCAGATCATAAAATTGATCAAATGCGCCTTGCGCTCTTGAACAGCGCTTCTGCGCTCTCTGGACTGGTGCTAAGCGCCAAATGCGCCGCGTGTCAACCACGTATGCGCCAATTAACAACTTGCGCTTTGCGCTTCTGAAATAGCGCACTGCGCTCATGGGCTGGCGCTCAGCGCCAAGCGCACTACGTGTCATTCACGTGTGCGCCACTAAATTGAATGCACCTTGCACTCATGAAATGCGCCTTGCGCTCTTGAACAACGCTTCTGCGCTCTCTGGACCGGTGCTAAGCGCCAAATGCGCCACGTGTCAACCACGTATGCGCTAATTAACAACTTGCGCTCTGCGCTTCTAAAATAGCGCACTGCGCTCATGGGCTGGCGCTCAGCGCCAAGCGCACCACGTGTCATTCACGTGTGCGCCACTAAATTAAAAGCACAATGCGCTCATGGATTAGCGCTCAGCGCTCATAAACTGGCATTATACGCTCATCATCTAGCGCCTAGCGCTGAGTGCGACATGTGTCCGTTACATGTGCGCTACTTGGCAGTAGCGCACTGCGCTTTTTGATTGGCGCAAAGCGCCTAGCGCGCCACGCGTTGCGCTGACAGAGCATAAATTGTTCTTTAATAAGCCCAGAGCTCTGGTGAATGCTCAGCATTCAATAAAAGACAAAAATATTGTCAGAAGGGCCAAGCCCAAATGAAGGCTCAATAGCCAGAATAAAATGTTAAACATTTATTGGACTTAGCCCAATATTGGCCATAAGTCCTCAAATTATATTAATTGAGCCCATCTGCTCATAAATATTTCAACAGATCTTAGTCCCAAATTGGACTACAGATCTTCCAACCAACTCACATCGATTTAAGGGTACATTTCTGAACCCCTCTGATATATGTCGTTGTAATCCTTCAACGTCTTCAGAGAGGTGACGAGTCCCGACAACCATACACTTCATAGACTATGACGTCTTTAAACTGGACTATGGGGTCCTTAATCCCATGGACTATGATGTCCTTAACCTTGGACTGTGGGGTCCTTTAAAACCCACGAACTATGATGTCCTTAATCTCGGACTGTGGGGTCCTTTAAAACCCATGGACTATGATGTCCTTAAACTTGGACCGTAATGTCCTTAAACTAACGTTGGACCGTAATGTCCTTAAACTAATCGACCGCAATGTCCCTAAACTAAACAATAAAGCTCGAATGCTCTTTTGTTGGATCTAAACGATCCCGTTAAGTTGATCTTAGTCTAAAAATCAGACTAACGTATCCTTAACAAACGTTTAAGTTGATCTTAGTCTCAAATGAGACTAACGTATCCTTAAACCCAACCCCCAAACCCAAATCTAAGAAGATACGGATTTGGACTAATCCACGCCCTACGGGCGACAACAAAAATTAGTCTCCGTATACAATCCACGGGCAACCAAAAACAAAACAAACACTCACGACACGAAGTGACCATCTGGAGAAGGAGAAAGTTGTTACCGCGATGCGGTAGTGTAATTAACTGCAGGGGTTTGCGCCTGCAGGCAAGAGCGTCCCCACAATCAAAAACCCCTCAAATGAGGGGGAATCTGACGAAGTCTACTACATCAGCTGCATCCGTTTAAACCTTCGATACACGGTGCCATAAATCAACTTGGCATATTCGGAGAGGTGGACGGATAACACCAATTAGCATCTGCCCTCGAATTTCAGGCCTGACGTCCCAACGTCCCGGTCGCGTTTTTCGGCGGGGAACAGATTCTGGCATGCCCGGTGGGACCTTTTCCTCTTTCCACTCCACACTCCGTGTGTCGTGTTCGCGAACGAATTGCGGTTTGATATGGTTGCCCTTGAATTCGAGGTACTAAGATTTGGTGTCTTGCTCCGTGCAGAAAACGAAAGATCAATGGTGATCAGTCGAAAATACTGCATTTTTAACACGGCAATTTCCCTATCATTTGCACTCATCTAGAAGTGATCGGCATTCATATTTCACATATTAGCAAAACAGTCGTTAAATATCAGATTGCATGTGTTATAATTTTAAACCGGCACTTTAAGGGAAATTGACTGTATTTTATGGCATCGCATCATCCCTATATTGCGCAACACTTGTCTCGAGATTCGTGCAGGAAATTACAGGATTAAAGCCAAAAGATGCTGATAAAAAATACACCAACTCCAAGTCTTGAGTTCTGGTAGCAATCTAGAGGGCAAAACACAATTCAACATATCACAAAAGGGCCCATATGTCAATACCAGAGAAGCCCAAAAGTTTCAAGCCATGAAGCCTCTAAAGCGCCGCGGAACCGCGGCGGGAGCCAGCTTATGCCGCGGAACCGCGGCGGGAGCCAGCTTATGTCGCGGAACCGCGGCGCTTTCGCCACATCATCATCCCATTTTTTGTGCATAACTCCTCTCTCAGGGCCTACATTCATTTAAGATGCCTCAAATTCCAGAAGGACCTCGAAGCTACTGCCAGATCAGTAAAGATCATTAAGCAAGGCTAATCTTAATTAAGCTCCTAACAAACTATTTCTAGAAGCTCCCTCCTAACTAATCACATCTAGAAGCTTCTCCTCAACAAACTTTTGGAGGGAAATTCAAATCTTGCTAACAAACTTTTGGAGGGAAATTCAAATTCAAATTCCTAGATATAGGGTTTTGAGATCTATAAATAGGAGCCTAGATCTGAGGGTGGGGGTTAATCAATAGTTCATTAGTGAAATCAATCTTAGTTCAATCCTAGTTGTTAATTCTTCATCTTCTTCCACAAGTCTAGTGACAAGGCTTGTGCGAAACCCTAACCCTAATTCCAATCCAAATTCAAGATCCCGAGTACAAATCAAGCAAGAAGCCTTCAACCTTTTAGGAGCCGAGCCGATCTTCAATCGGGCAAGTGATCCAAGCCGATCCGTTACTCAAGGAGACGAGCGAAGCCAAATCGACGATCGAGTTCTTCCTCTTGTAGTTCTTGAGCGAATGTAACAAAATTGTTGATATAAATAAAAGGTGAAATTCTTTAATCTTGCTTTCTTTTAATTCTTGTATCATGATTCGATCTCAATTTGTGATTGTAGTTCTTGTTGTGATGTTTGAGTAAAACTCCGCTCGTAAAGGAGTCGAGACGATCAATATAATGATGATGTAACAAATCTTAATACGATTCTTGAGTCCTACGAGTCTTGTAAACCCTAGCAAGTTCAAGAATCGATGACCTAGTTTCGTTGCGATACTTTCTTGATTGTGATCGCTCGAAATTAGGGATCTACGATCGTTTCTTGAATTTACTAGAGGCTAGCATGTGAATGATATCGATGAAAGAACAAGGGATAAGATGAAACCCTAGTTTCACAAGAAATCCCTAATTCTTATCGATCATCATCGATCTAGTATCAATTCATCGAAGGATAAGCATACGTAATTGTAAGATTACATCACATCTATAGATCCGATCGATTCCTACGTGCCTCATTTCGATTCTTGATATTTTGTTTGGAAAAATCAACAAACTCTCAATTCTTGATTCTATCTTTTTCTTGTTATTAGATCTAGATTTTCTAATTCTTGAACTTCAAATACAAATCTTGAATTGTTTTGTTTTGTCTTCTTTAAAGTTTCAATTCATCTAATTCGAAAGACGAACGGTTACACTTTCCCTGTGGACGATCCGCACTTACTAACGCGCTACATTCGACACCGTTATTGATTGCGGTCAAAAATATTTTTGGTTGTGATTTCTTTACAATTTTCCAACTACATAATCCGAAATCAATTCAATCAAATGACGCCGTTGCCGGGGATCATTTGATTTACACACACAATCGGAAATCAATTCAATCAAATGGCGCCGTTGCCGGGGATCATTTGATACTACACAACAAAAATCATACAATCAAATGGCGTCTACCTGCACGAAATGCTCCAGCTGCAACTGCAACTCACGTTCCGCCTCATCTGGAGGTGTAACTTATGGGCCCCAGGCGGTCTCCCTTTTCACAATGCCGGTAGAGCAGGTGACGCAGGCTACCATCGGGGTGTTCTTCGGGACCATGCTCCCACCAGTGAGCGTTAACATCCCGCTGCCGCAAGAAGCGCAGAAGAAGTCGGTCTTTGATCGGCTCACTACCACCACGGCCCCTCTCAACGGGTCATCTAATGCCAAGCCAACAGCATCAGTCTTCGATAGGCTGAGTGATTGAATGATTTTTGTATTGTGTTTATCAAATGATCCCCGGCAACGGCGCCATTTGATTTTTGTTTGATTTCCGATTGTGTAAGTAAAAGCAAGTATCGAATCAATTGTTTCCCGATGTCGGTTTCATTTGATCGATAACAGTATCTTGTATAGGTATTTAGAAAATTTTATAAAGAAATCACAATCAAAAAATATTATATTTGACCGCAATCAACTACGGTGTCAGTTGTAGATCGTAAGCGAGTGCGGATCGTCCACAGGGATTGTGCGATTCGTTTCTGTATTTAATTTGTTTGAATCGAAAAGTTAATCGAAAAGGAAAGAAAACATGATTCAAGAATTTATCGATTGATTCAGGTGTCACGATGTTTAATCAAGAATCAAGAAACAGATAAACAAATCAAGAATCGGTGTTTCGATGATATTTCCAACCAAAATGTCAAGAGTCTAAATGAGGCTCGTAGGAATCGATCGGATCTATAGACGTGATGTAATTCAAAATTTCGTGTTCTTGTCCTTCGAAGGATTGATACTAGATTGATGATGATCGACGAGAGTTAGGACTTTCTTGATGAAACTAGGGTTTCATCTTTTAAACCCTTGTTCTTTCGTTGATATCATTTGCATTCTAGCCTCTAACAATTTCAAGAAACGATCGTAACTCTCCAATCTCGAGCGATATCAATCAAGAAAGCATCGCAACGAATTGGGTCGTCGATTCTTGAACTTGCTAGGGTTTACAAAACTTGTAGGAATCAAGAATCGTTTTCAGATATATTACATCATCATTTTATTGATCGTCTCGACTCCTCGACGAGCGGAGTATTACTCAAACATCACAACAAGAATTACAACTAGAAATTTAGATTGAATCATGATGCAAGAATTTAAAGAAAACAAGATAAAAGAATATCACCTTTTATTTATATCAACAATTTGATTACAGTCACTCAAGAACTACAAGAGGAAGAACTGAATTGTCGATTTGGCGTCGCTCGGCTCCGTGAGTCGTGGATCGGCTTGGACCACTTGCTCTGTTGAAGATCGGCTCGGCTCATAAAAGGTTGCAAGGCTTCTTGCTTGATGGGTACTCGGGATCTTGGCTTTTGATTGGAATTTAGGGTTAGGGTTTCACACAAGTCCTCTCACGAGACTTGTGGAAGAAGAAGATGAAGAAAGAGATAGAATGGCTCTAAAATGAACTAATGGATTGATTTTTCCAAGGTTCCAAGATGATTTACAAGTGAGCCTAGGGTCTTATTTATAGAGCACCCCTAACCCTAAGCCTTTGAGTTCCCTCCAAAAGTTTGTTGAAAGACTTCTAGAAAGAGTTTGTTAGGCTTAGCTTAGGGTTTAAGCTAAGGTTTAGGAAGAAGTTTCTAGAATGATAGGCTAGTTTAGTGTTGATCCCAAAGCTTGCTGATCTGGCAGAAGTCTCTGGAGTCTTCTGGAATTTGCATAGGTTTTCTGAAGTGTGGGAGCTGAGATTGACATTTTGCACCAAAATTGAGGTGATGAAGGGGCAATACCACAGCGGAACCGCGGCACAAGCAAGCTTCGGCCGCGGTTCCGCGGCCATGTTGGAAGCTTGGGCTATGGTCTCTCTGGTGTGGTCTTGGAATGCCATTTTGGGCTTTATCTGATATGTTGAATTTTATTTGTCCCTTTGTATTGATACCAGAATTGAAATCATTGAGTTGGCGTCATGTTTGATCGGTACCATGTACATTTTGGCCTTTCTTCTGGATTTTCCTGCACAGATCTCAAAACAAGTGTTGCGCAAATGTAGGGATGATGCGATGCCATGAAATGTGGTCAATTTCCTTTATAGTGTCGGTTTCAGAGTTTAATACATGCAATCTGATATTTTGCGACAGTTTTGCTAATATGTGAAATATGAATGCCGAACACTTCTATATGAATGCAAATGATTAGGAAATTGCCGGCTAAAATGTACAATATTTTCGACTAATCACTGAGCCTGAACTCTAATGGGACCGTTAGGAAGCCTACGATACCTGAAGCGGCCATCCCAAAGCGGATATCCATTCCTGCTTTCGAGGTCACTAAAGAAACTTCTCCCGTCAAAGGATCGGTCTTTATGAGGCTGACCACTCCGGCTCCCGTTCCTACTCAAAGGTCTGTCTTTGACAGATTGGATACTGCTGCTCAATGGACGTCGGTCTTTAAGAAGCTGGTACCAGCAGCGCCTCACCAGAACTGGGGGCATGACAAAGCCATCCCCATAGATGAACCAACACCATCTGCGCGACATGCTCGCCGTCGTCACTGGCGCCGAGTAAGGAAGGCTGGGGGCAGCTCTCCGTCTGGATTTACTCCACTAGCTCCAACGGTGGAGATCGATGCTGCTGTTCTAACCGGGAACAATTTTGAATTGCTTAACAAGGTGCGCAGGAACTCTCCTATTGCAGTGCTGAAGAGATCTCCTCAACCCCTGGTGAATGCACCGAAGGCGAAGCCAGAACAACCCCCTCAGCGGCTTTCTTCCAAAATTTACAAAGTCTGGCAACAGGTTCAGGACTCAGTAATTGATTAAGATTACTCTCGCCGATAGAAAAAGATAAAAGTTCGGCAAGAAAAGGACCATCCTGTCAATCCATAAAAGACAACAGCTGCCTGGGTGCCCGCTGCAACGGCCTCCTCGACTTCAACTGCTCAAAAGAGAAGGAGGCCAGAGAAAGTCCCTGTGAACATGGCAAACCGTAAAAGCGCTGAATCTAAACGCTCCAAGTCTGGGGGCATGATGGTACATACCGTTTATATGGCTACTGGAAAAGAGGAAAGCCGTGCTTCTACGGGTCATCGACCGCTTACCCGGTCAATAATGAAGGCTCAGGAACAACAACAGCAGAAGCTTCAGAAGATGCTGACTGCAATGGCCGCACTCACTGGGCCAAAAGAAAATCCAGAGACCTCGGAGCAGCGTCGGGAACAAGAAACTGACACCGTGTTCCTCCGAAGAATGCTCGAGAGGAAAGAAAAAGAGGCTGCGGAACAGGCAACCAATATAAAACGAATGGCTCTCTTGTTCCAAAACATGGCCGGGATGATGTTACAGCCAGAACCTCCAGCTGAAGACCCCCCGATCATCATTGAAGACGACAGAGGGGAGACATCGAACCCTCCTCCGGCTCTTTCAGCAGCCAAAGAGGAAACCATTTCCAAGGCCGCTCTGGATGACTACATTGCTCAGCAAATACGAGCTCATCAGGCGAATGAAGCGGCCGGCCAAGTTGTTAAAACTAGGCGACCATATCCAGGCTGGTATGACCAAATAAAGTACCCGCCGGGATATACGATCCCTAAATTTCATGTATATAAAGGGACGGGCAATCCCCACCAGCCTGTCGCCCAGTTCAGGGCTCAATGTGGCAACACCGGAGGTGATGATAAATTGCTACTTCGCCAATTCGTCGGCAACTTGTCAGAAACGGCATTTGAGTGGTACTCTAAACTCCCGAACGACTCTGTCAAGACATTTGCGGAGATGGAGCTGTTATTTACGCAAAGATTCGCAAGCGCTAGCGAGCGCGCTCTGATTACCGCACTAATTAATGCCAGGGTGAAACCAGGAGAAACATGCGTTCAGTACGCGATACGGTGGCGGAACATATGGTCAAAATGCGAACAGCGCATCGAAGAAGCGCCGGCGGTGGGCATGTTCATGGGCACTCTTGATCCACAGGCGACCATTTCCCAGTTCATGATGTTTTTCAAGCCGACTACCTTTCAGGTCTTGATTGATAAGCTGGCCCAAATAGACCAGATGGGTTATAGACCGTCTCCTCCAAAATCGGAGCCGCGGAATGAGAAGGGAAAGAGGAAGGCGACCGTCATCGCCAATGCTCAACAACAGCCCAGTGGTCTAAGACCAGTTGATCTCCAAAATGATAGAACTCGATCTCTTGGAGATAAAATGAGACGCCCTTGCTTGTTCCCTCAAGACAAGACGAAGAGGTAATTCGAGCTAGCACTGCGCAACAGGCTCATCACTCTGCCGGAGCCAAGATGCCCAGCGCAACCAGGCGACATTAGCAATCCTAACTATTGCCCTTATCATCGAATGTTGGGCCATCCGATCGAAGATTGTTACATCATCAAAAGCTGGATAGAAGATCAGTACTAACATGGCAAATTCGTATTATCCGAGAAGTGGAAGGTGAACCCGCCTCAGCCGCACGCTCTCAAGAAGACGGATACACCGGGGGTATCGTGTTCTTTCGTAGAAGAAGCTCCATGGGAGGTCGCTCTTTCAGCCAAAACTAAAAGAATGCTGAAGGATCTCCACACATGTCCGGCAATTAGGTGGAAGAATCCACTGGAACCTGAGATCATCGAGGGGATGCTGAAGCCGCGCCCAACTCCAAAAATTGGTGGTGATAGCCAAAGCATTCACACCCAGCCGTCAAAGTCTTCAAAGAAGAAGAAGAAGACCAAAAAGCCCGTGAAGCCTGGTGACAAGCGCACGGACCTGCAAAAACAGATTGACGCGTTGGAAGAATATAATCAAAAAACGCGGACTCCAGTCATACTCTAAGAATTTCTCAGCCATGTCCTTGAGGACGGAGATGATGACAATGGAGAAGACTCGTCGGATGAATCTGAAGGTTATGTAGCAAGATTCCATGTGATCTCTCACTCGTCGATAGACGATGAAGAAGCTCCTTACACAAAGAAACTGGGGGCAAATTCTGAACCGGAACTTCTAGGGCCATCAGACGAAACGATTGATGCATTCCTGAACGAAGCTCTTCTTAAAAGCAAAACCGCTCGAGAGCGTGAAATGACCATATTTGAAAAAGCCATGTTCCCGCCGAAAATTTCTGCGCGAAAGAGCCCAAGGTATCAAATGGTGGCGATACGCTTAAGAAAATGGGAACCAGTATCTTCCGGGCTGTTTTTTGATAAACTCTCGAATGAGAAACAGATAAATTCTGATGGTATCGAAAGCGTCTCGAAAAACCCTTCGATTTGATATATTATGGGCCTCTTAATTCATTCGGGACCAAAAGTTATGAGGAATTACGTGTCCACAGGTGATGGGCTTTTAAAAACCCGCTGGAGGAGTTAAAAAATATAATAAAAACTCAGAAAAGACCCCAATGGGGCATCACGTGCTCACACGTGACCATGGGTCACGTGCAGACACGTGATGGGCTTTTAAAGCCTCTAAAATAATGAATAGAATTTAATTCTAAAAGTCAGAAAATACCTCAACGAGGTATCACGTGCTTACACGTGACCAATGGTCACGTGTTGACACGTGATGGTTAAAACTGAAACATAAATAAGCGGCTGAGAAAGGAACCCAATTGGGGGTCAAGTGCTCACACGTGACCAAAGGTCACGTGCCAGCACGTGACTGGCTTTAAAAGCATTATAATTTAATAGAATTAAATTCTAAAAGTTTCTGAATCTTTCCAAATGGAAAAGGGTCATGGGGAACCGTTGGATTAAAAATCCAAGGATGATTAAAAATCACCAATTTATGGAAAAACCTTGGACAAGGAAAGATTTCCCTGAAAATCTCACCAGGATAACAAATAGAATATCTTTTGGATTTAAAATCCACGGTGAATAAAATTCACTGAATGATCTAAAGGCCCAGATTAATGATAAATATAAATCAAATCTCTCAGCGATCAAATCAAATTTTCCAATGAGAGATTTGCTAAACAAATTAACTCTTTTCCTTCTCCTATAAATAGGAGCCAAGAAGAGAAGAGGGGGGATCTACTTTTTTGAGAGAAAAACAGAGGGAGGAGAATTTAATTCTCAAGAGGGAAGAAAAGAAAGGAGAATTTAATTCTCAACAAAGAAAACCCTAGGTAAGAAAAGGGAAAAAGATAAACTTCAAACAGAGAATTTAATTCTCAAAATCCAAGAGTTTAACTCTTATACAAAAAGAACTTAGTTCTTCTTCTGGTTGAAGATCTGCACAGAGCACATCTCCCCATAACTTGAGAATTTAATTCTCATCGGGTCGAGATCCTGCCGTGCAGATCCTAAACTTAGAAGGGGAATTGAGTTTTGAGAATTAATTCTCCTAAAACAAAACTAGGGTTTAACCCTAATCAAGAATTTAATTCTTTTACAGATCTGGGAATTTAATTCCTTTAAAAAGAAATCAGGGTTTTATCCTAAATAAGAATTTAATTCTTTCACGATAGGAATTCAATTCCTCCAGAATCATAATTAGGGTTTAACCCTACAAAGAATTCAATTCTTAAAAGATCTCTGTTCATGAAAAGAACTAGGGTCACGTGCCCCACGTGACCCTTGAAAAGATCCCCTGCAAAGAACTTTGAAGCATCACCTCACGTGCTCCCACGTGACTCCCAAAACGCAGAAAGAAAAAGCAAAGGGAATGAAAGCTTTGGGCGCTCTCACGTGTCCACACGTGACCCCTCTCTCCTTAGTGTTTAACACTAATCTGAAGACTTTGTCTTCAGTGTTTAACACTGATTTTCTTAGTGTTTAACACTAGTTTGGAAAACTCTATTTGCAGTGTTTAACACTGATTTGCTTAGTGTTTAACACTAATTTAAAAACACTGTTCCCAGTGTTTAACACTGATTATCTTTTAGTGTTTAACACTAACTTGCTATCTTATTCCCAGTGTTCAACACTGTTGGTTTCTAGTGTTTAACACTAGCTTCAGCCCAATTGGCTAAGTTTCAGAGGCAAAGCCTCTCCTTCAATGGACCAAAAGAGGGCCAATATTTCAAACATAACTGGACTTAGCCCAAACTGGCCATAAGTCCTCAAATCATCTTGATCTGAGCACATCTGCTCTTTCAACCAACTCATTGGTTCAAGGGTACATCTCTGAACTCCTCTGATATTTGTCGTTGTAATCCTTCAACGTCTTCAGAGAGGTGACGGGTCCCGACAACCACACATCAACACGGACTGTGGGGTCCTTAAACTCATGGACTTATGCGTCCTTAAACCAAGATACGGACTGTAGGGTCCTTAAACCTGCGGACTTATGCGTCCTTAAACTAACGGACTAATGCGTCCTTAAACACACCCATATGGACTGTGGGGTCCTTAAACCCATAGACTTATGCATCCTTAAACTACCATTGGACCACCATGTCCCTAAACTGGCATTGGACCACTATGTCCTTAAACTGGTATTGGACCACCATGTCCCTAAACTGGAACAATAGAGCCCCCAAATGCTCTTTTGTCGGATCTAAACGATCCCGTTAAGTCGATCTTAGTCCCAAACTGGACTAACGTATCCTTAACAACCGTTTAAGTTGATCTTAGCCTCAAATATGGCTAACGTATCCTTAAACCTTCAAACAGACTTTAGTCCCAAATTGGACTATAGATCTCCCCAATTAACTCTGGCTCGAGGGTACATCCCTGAACTCCTCTGACATCCGTCGTTGTAATCCTTCAACGTCGTCAGAGAGGTGATGGGTCCCGACGGCCATACATACGATGGACCACTATGTCCCTAAACTGGAACAATGGAGCCTAAAACGCTCCTTTGTCGGATCTAAACGATCCCGTTAAGTCGATCTTAGTCTCAAAATTAGACTAACGTATCCTTAACAAACGTAAACCCAAATCTAAGAAAACACGGATTTGGACTAATCCACGTCCTACGGACGACAACATAAATCAGTCTCCGTATACAATCCACGGGCAACCACAAACAAAACAAACACCCACGACACGAAGTGACCAGCTGGAGAAGGAGAAAGTTGTTACCGCGATGCGGTAGCGTAATTAACTGCAGGGGCTTGCTCCTGCAGGGAAGAGCGTCCCCACAATCAAAAAACCCCTCAAACGAGGGGGAATCTGACGAAGTCTGCTACATCGGCCGCATCCGTCTAAACCTCCGATACACGGTGCCATAAATCAACTTGGCATCTTCGGAGAGGTGGACGGATAGCACCAATTAGCATCTGCCCCGAACCTCAGGCGAGACGTCCATGTCTCGGCCGCCGTTCGGAGGGGAACAGATTCTGGCACGCCCGGATTTAGACTCTGTAAAAACCCCTCAACGGGCGAGACGTCCATGTTTACGGAGTTAAACTCTGTAAAAGAATTAAATTCTTGAAGCATCACCTCACGTGCAGAGCATGTATAACGTACAGAAAGTGGGTATTTACATCCGGTCGAACTTTTTAACATATTCTAAAATTATCCGGAAAAACTTATAGACAAAGCTAAACAATCCGATCGAATCATCGATTCCCCAAAACAACCCAGAAAACTCAACTCTTGAGTGCAAATTAAAAATTCCCAGAAAATACAGCATTAAAATATAGGAATTACTGTGCAAAGAAAATTACAAGAAGCTCCTACACGGCCGCGGAACCGCCGCAAATGCCATGCTATTGCCACTTTCTTAGAAGCAGCCTTCTCTGAGATTGTAGGCCCCATGATGGGTTTGCAGGATTTCTGGCCCAATCTAGAGAAGACCGAGGCATTGACGTTGGGCGACTCGTTGAGAGGAGCCGCGACAGGGGTAAGACGATCAAAAACCGACTTCTTAAGAGCTTCCGTTGTCAGTACTGGAGCGGTGAAGTTTGTCGGCGGGAGCATGGTCCCAAAGAACAATCCTGTGGTGGCGCGAGTGACCTGTTCCACGGGCATTGTGAATAGCGAAGCAGCTTGGGGTCCGTAGGCTATACCTCCTGGTGAGGCAGAGCGTTGGTTGCAATTGCAGCCTGAGCAGTTGGAGAATTTCACGGAAGTAGAAGCCATCGATCCTTTGCTTTCTACAATAAGCAAGACGCCAATTCTTAGTATCTTGAAACCCAAGGGCAACCATTGGCGAACTGCGATTGGTTCGCGAGTCACGACACACGAAGTGTGGAGTGAAAAGAGGAAAAGGTCACACCGGGCGTGCCAGAATCTGTTCCCCTCCGAACGACGGCGCACAGGACTGCGATGGCTTGGCGCTGAGACTCGGGGCAGATGCTAATTGGTGCTATCCGTCCACCTCTCCGAAGATGCCAAGTTGATTTATGGCACCGTGTATCGAAGGTTTAGACGGATGCGTCCGATGTAGCAGACTTCGTCAGATTCCCCCTCGTTTGAGGGGTTTTTGATTGTGGGGACGCTCTTCCCTGCAGGCGCAAGCACCTGCAGTTAATTACGCTACCGCATTGCGGTAACAACTTTCTCCTTCTCCAGATGGTCACTTCGTGTCGTGAGTGTTTGTTTTGTTGCCCGTGGATTGTTTACGGAGACTGAGTTATGTCGTCGCCCGTAGGGCGTGGACTAGTCCAAATCCGTATTATCTTAGATTTGGGTTTGGGGGTTTGGTTTGAGGATACGTCAGCCATACTTGAGGCTAAGATCAACTCAAACGTTTGTTAAGGATACGTTAGTCTCACTTTGAGACTAAGATCAACTTAACGGGATCGTTTAGATCCGACAAAAGAGCATTTGGGGGCTCCATTGTTCCAGTTTAGGGACATAGGGGTCCATCGTATGTATGGCCGTCGGGACCCATCACCTCTCTGACGACGTTGAAGGATTACAACGACGGATGTCAGAGGAGTTCAGAGATGTACCCTCAAGCCAGAGTCAATTGGGGGGATTCATAGTCCAGTCTGTTTGAAGTTTTAAGGATACGTTAGCCATCTTCGAGGCTAAGATCAACTTAAACGGGATCGTTTAGATCCGACAAAAGAGCATGCGGGGGCTCTATTGTTCTAGTTTAAGGACATTGCGGTCCATGGGTAGTTTAAGGACATTGCGGTCCATGAGTAGTTTAAGGACATCGCGGTCCAGGTTAAGGACGTCGTAGTCCATGGGCTTAAGGACCCCACAGTCCATTGTTAGTTTGAAGACATCTCGGTCAAGGTTAAGGACGTCGTAGTCCATGGGCTTAAGGACCCCACAGTCCATTATGTGCTCTGGATGCTTCACACGGGTTCACTGCCGTGCTCTGCGAGGACCAGGCTCCGCTCTGGACGCTTTCCACGGGGTCAAAGAGTGACATTATCCGCGTTCCACATAACCAGGAATTTGCATTAAACACGGGTTTAAGGACCCCGCAGTCCGTATCAATGTGTGGTCGTCGGGACCCGTCACCTCTTTGAAGACATTGAGGGATTACAATGCCAAGTATCAAAGGAGTGAAGAGATGTACCCTAGAACCGGAGTGGATTAAATAGTCCTTGGCCCAATTTAGGATCAAGACGAATTAATTATGTTATGAGTCCATTGGCCCAGTTAATCACAAATTGAGGACTTATGGCCATCTTGGGCTAAGTCCAATCAGGAGAGGCTTTGCCTCCATCCATTTAGGCCAATTGGGCCAAAGCCCAGTGTTAAACACTACAGAGCAGTCAGTGTTGAACACTGGGAATGAGGTTGACAGGTTAGTGTTTAACACTAAGAGATAATTGGTGTTAAACACCAGCAACAAGGCTTTTCAAATTAGTGTTAAACACTAAAACAGATCAGTGTTGAACACTGCAGACAAAGCTTTTTAATTAGTGTTGAACACTAAGGCCCAACAGTGTTTTAACACTGGGTTCGAGAGTTTC
The DNA here is from genome assembly GCA_030015575.1 of Agapanthus africanus. NCBI lineage: Eukaryota > Viridiplantae > Streptophyta > Magnoliopsida > Asparagales > Amaryllidaceae > Agapanthus > Agapanthus africanus. Next base: position 938,776,531 of record CM057338.1, on the reverse strand, counting down.
AATTTAGTGTTAAACACTAAGGCAAGAGGGGTCACGTGGCAGCACGTGAGAGCGCCCTCCCTTCATTTATTCTGCTGAGATTATCGCATCTTTCAGAGCATCACATGCCATCACGTGATGGGCATTCAAATGCCTATGTATTAGAGCTTCTGCCGAGGGTCACGTGGGTCACGTGGGGTGCTACCTCAAAGGGGCTTTCTGTAGATCTCTGGGGGGGGGTCACGTGGTGACACGTGACCCTGCCTCTAGGTATTTTGTTTAGAGGCTTTGTTAATCCTTTTTCAGGAATTAAATTCCTCGAGCTGTAAATTTCAGAGGAATTAAATTCCTACTTCCTTTCGAAGACTTATATTCTGGGATAGAGTTTAACTCTGAATTTTCTGCAGGAATTAAATTCCTCATATATGTGAAGAACCAAATAGGGTTGAACCCTAACAAAGCTTTTTTAAGGAGTTTAAACTTCCATCCTCTGTTAAATTATGATTAAGGGAATTAAATTCCCGCTGCTGCAACAGAACTAGGTTCTCAATTAGGGTTAAACCCTGTTTCTTTTTATTCTGAAGGAATTAAATTCCCATGATACAGGGGCAAGCCCTAATTTATTTTAAAGGAATTAAATTCCTATAGTTCTATGAGAATTAAATTCTCGTGCTTGCATTCCTTCTCTATGTTTTGGATCTGCATGGCAGGATCTCAACCCATTGAGAATTAAATTCTCAACCTTAAGGGGAGATGTGCACTTTGCAGATCCTCTATCAAAGAGAGAAGAAATATGTTCTTCTGTTTTTACATTCTCAGAGTTAAACTCTGTTGATAATTAAATTCTCTTTTTCTTTCAAGGAGCTTTTCCCTTTCTTACCTAGGGTTTTTGCAGAAGATCCAAGTTCTCCAAGTATCGAAGCTCTCTTCCTTTTCTTTTTTCTTCTCTGTGTATGTATATATCTATCTCTGTGTCTCTTGGCTCCTATTTATAAGAGAAGCAGCCGAATCAATCAGTTTTTGACGAATCTTCATTAAGAGATTTGATTTGCACCCATCATTTGTTTTGGACCTTTGGATTATTAGGTGAATTTTATTCATCATTGGATTTCAAATCCAGGGGTTCCCCTTTATTATTTCGGTTAGATTTAAAAGGGAAATCTTTCCAAACCCGAGATTTTCCCATAGATAGATGATATTTCATCACCTCTGAATCTTTAATTCGATTGGTTCCAGATAGCCGCTTTCCTTTGGAAAGATTTGATTCTCCTTCAGAATTTAATTCTGTTTGACAAAATGGGCTTTGAAAGCCGGTCACGTGTGGGCACGTGACCCCCTTTGGAATGAGCCTTTTCCTTTCTTTTGCGCTCTGTCTTCTTATTGCTGCTTAAACGTCACGTGCTGCCACGTGACTCCTGGTCACGTGTGAGCATGTGACCCTTGTTTGAACTCTCTCTTTCCTTGGTTCAACTGGAGAACGAGTCTGCTGTCTTGAACGTCACGTGGCAACACGTGACCCTGGTCACGTGGAAGCATGTGACCTCTTCTGAAGCCTTTTCCTTGACTTGATCAGGGAACTGGTGTGCCTTTTGACGCTTGCATTTAAATGTCACGTGTCGCCACGTGACCCGGGTCACGTGGGAGCACGTGACTCTTTCTAAAGCCCCCTTTTCTTCAGCGTAGTCAGGAAACTGAACTTGCCTTGATGATGTTTTTAGGTGTCACGTGCCAACACGTGACCGCTAGTCACGTGTAAGCACGTGACCGCTAGTCACGTGTAAGCACGTGACCGCTAGTCACGTGTAAGCACGTGACCCTCTTCTGAAGCTTTTCCCAGAAGCTTTCCTGATTTTAAATCTTTCGTATGAGCTTGCCTTGGTTCTTGGCGAAATGTCCTCGGCCTGGTCAATATTTCGTATGAGCGCGTCATCTTTGCTTTGTAGGCCTCTAGATGTTGTTGCGCTATGAGCCGGGTTTCGTCGAGGGCATCAAGCTCCTCAAGCCGAAGGTGAGCATTTTCTTCGTTCGTCAGCTCGTGGTGGACTGCTACTCGTAGAGAGGGTAACTCTATCTCGAGGGGGAGCACTGCTTCCGTCCCAAATACCAATGCGTACGGCGTTGTGTTTGTGGCCGTCTTGAACGTAGTTCGATAAGCCCAAAGGGCTTCTTGCAACCTTTCGTGCCAGTCTTTCTTATTCCTGGAAACGGTCTTTTTTATGATCTTCGTCAAGGTCTTATTGAAGGCCTCGGCTAGACCGTTAGCTCGTGGATTGTAAACCGAAGAATATCTCCAGTCTATATTGTGCTGCTGTGCGAAGCGGCTAATCTTATGGCTTCGGTAGGCCGGCCCGTTATCGGAGATAATCCGCCGTGGAGTTCCGAACCGATAGATGACGTGCGTCTTGAAGAAATGGAGGATATTCTCCGTCTTCACTTCCTTCAGTGGTACTGCTTCAGCCCATTAGGAGAAGTAATCAGTTGTTGCCAGGATAAAACGGTGTCCCCGGGATGATGCTGGCTCAATGGGGCCGACTATGTCAGTCCCCCACATTTCGAATGGCCAACTAGCCAGCGTTGGGTGTAGTGGATTCGGATGTTGGTGGATGAAGTCTCCATGAATCTGGCATGAGTGGCATTGCTTCGCATACTCGAGGCAGTCCTGGATCATCGTGGGCCAGTAGTAACCCATCCGTTTGATTTTTAACTTCATCTTTGGGCCTGCTTGGTGAGAACCGCAAAGTCCGTCATGAACTTCCTGAATGACTCTTTCCGCTTCGTCTGGTCCTAAGCATCTCAGCCATAGGGAATCTAACGATCTCTTGTATAGAATATCGTTGACGAAAGCGAAGGATAGAGCTCGTTTCATGAGCTGATGTCTTGAGGACGCTTCCTCGGGCATTCGGTGGGACTTAAAGAAGTCTATGAAGACTTCCCTCCAGTCTTCGGCCTTCTCATGGTCTTTTATTTGTAGGGTCGTCTGCTCAGTCGTTCCCTTTTCTTCGCATGATTCCGGAGATATTTCTGCCGGGGCGAGCACTCGACGGCTTTGTACCACGATTCTGACGTCATCGAGGTTCTCGTCAGCCAGTTCTTTAGCAAGTTTAGCCAACGCATCTGCTTTGCAGTTTTCCGCGCGCGGTATGTTCTCCAAAGTATAGGAGGGAATTTGGGTCAATAGTTGTTGCACCCTTTCGCCGTACTTCACCAACTCCGGCTTGCACGTTTGTTAGTCACCATTTACTTGACTAACGACCAGCTGAGAATCCCCGTATATAAGGAGGTCTTCAATTCCCATGTCGATGGCGATCTCGAGGCCTGCGATCAGAGCTTCGTATTCAGCTTCATTGTTTGTCCTCGTCTCTGTTAAGGAGAAGGCGAAGCGCATTATCCCTCCTTGTGGAGTTGTAAAGATGAGGCCTATCCCTGATTTGATCATTGGGATACCTTGTTTCTGCTTCTTTATGGAGGACGCTCCATCGAAATAGAGTTCCCATCGGATACTATTGCCACCAATCGCATCAAATGCATGCTCGTCCGGCAAATCGCAGTTCAGAGGAGAATCGGCCGGTATCGGGTGTTCAGCGAGGAAATCGGCAATGGCCTGGCCTTTTACCGCCTTGAGAGGTTGATACGTTATCGAGAACTCCATCAAGAGCAGGGCCCACCTAGCGAGTCGTCCTGTCAATATGGCTTTTGACATCAAGTATTTGAGGGGGTCCACCTTCGAGATGAGACGGACTTCGTGTGCCAACGCATAGTGCCTGAGCTTTGTTATCGCGAAGATTAACGCCAAACAATGTTTTTCAACGGGAGAGTAGTTGCTTTCTGCCCCCAGCAGCACTCGACTTAAGTAGTAGAGTGCTCTTTCTTTCCCCTGATCGTTCTCTTGTGCCCATAATGCGCCCAAGGAACCTTCGAGGGCGGTCGTATAAAGAATGAGGGGCTTTCCCTTAACCGGAGCAGCCAACACCGGAGGGTTCTGCAGGTATTGCTTGATCTCGTCTAGTGCACCTTGACATTTGTGGTCCCAAACGAATGGAGTTCCCTTTTTCATCAGGTGGCTGTAAGGACGGCATTTGCCCGAAAGATTAGCGATAAACCGCCGGATGTATGCGAGCTTCCCTTGGAGAGACCGCAACTGCTTGAGGGTTCTTGGCGGAGGCATTTCCATGATCGCCTTAATCTTTGACGGATCTATTTCAATACCTCGGTGTCGAACGGTGAATCCCAGAAATTTGCCCGAGGAGACTCCAAACGCGCATTTGAGGGGTTTCATTTTCAAATTATATTGCCGAAGGCGTCGAAATACAGTCTCCAGATGTTTTAAATGCTCTTCGTACGACATGCTCTTCACTACAAGGTCATCGATATAGCACTCGACGATGTCATGTATGAGATCGTCGAAGATTTTCGTCATGGCTCTTTGATAGGTAGCGCCAGCGTTCTTTAGGCCAAAGGGCATAACCCTGTAGCAGAATATACCCAAAGGGGTCCGGAAAGCGGTATGCTTCTGGTCTTCGGGATGCATCTTTATCTGATTGTATCCTGACGAACCATCCATAAAGGAGAAAACCTCGTGAGTGGACGTGTTATCCATAAAGGAGAATCTGTTCCCCTCTGAACGGCGGCCGAGACATGGACGTCTCGCCTGAGGTTCGGGGCAGATGCTAATTGGTGCTATCCGTCCACCTCTCCGAAGATGCCAAGTTGATTTATGGCACCGTGTATCGGAGGTTTAGACGGATGCGGCCGATGTAGCAGACTTCGTCAGATTCCCCCTCGTTTGAGGGGTTTTTTGATTGTGGGGACGCTCTTCCCTGCAGGAGCAAGCCCCTGCAGTTAATTACGCTACCGCATCGCGGTAACAACTTTCTCCTTCTCCAGCTGGTCACTTCGTGTCGTGGGTGTTTGTTTTGTTTGTGGTTGCCCGTGGATTGTATACGGAGACTGATTTATGTTGTCGCCCGTAGGACGTGGATTAGTCCAAATCCGTGTTTTCTTAGATTTGGGTTTACGTTTGTTAAGGATACGTTAGTCTAACTTTGAGACTAAGATCGACTTAACGGGATCGTTTAGATCCGACAAAGGAGTGTTTTAGGCTCCATTGTTCCAGTTTAGGGACATAGTGGTCCATCGTATGTATGGCCGTCGGGACCCATCACCTCTCTGATGACGTTGAAGGATTACAACGACGGATGTCAGAGGAGTTCAGGGATGTACCCTCGAGCCAGAGTTAATTGGGGAGATCTATAGTCCAATTTGGGACTAAAGTCTGTTTGAAGGTTTAAGGATACGTTAGCCATATTTGAGGCTAAGATCAACTTAAACGGTTGTTAAGGATACGTTAGTCCAGTTTGGGACTAAGATCGACTTAACGGGATCGTTTAGATCCGACAAAAGAGCATTTGGGGGCTCTATTGTTCCAGTTTAGGGACATGGTGGTCCAATACCAGTTTAAGGACATAGTGGTCCAATGCCAGTTTAGGGACATGGTGGTCCAATGGTAGTTTAAGGACGCATAAGTCCATGGGTTTAAGGACCCCACAGTCCATATGGGTGTGTTTAAGGACGCATTAGTCCGTTAGTTTAAGGACGCATAAGTCCGCAGGTTTAAGGACCCCACAGTCCGTATCTTGGTTTAAGGACGCATAAGTCCATGAGTTTAAGGACCCCACAGTCCGTGTTGATGTGTGGTTGTCGGGACCCGTCACCTCTCTGAAGACGTTGAAGGATTACAACGACAAATATCAGAGGAGTTCAGAGATGTACCCTTGAACCAATGAGTTGGTTGAAAGAGCAGATGTGCTCAGATCAAGATGATTTGAGGACTTATGGCCAGTTTGGGCTAAGTCCAGTTATGTTTGAAATATTGGCCCTCTGTTGGTCCATTGAAGGAGAGGCTTTGCCTCTGAAACTTAGCCAATTGGGCTGAAGCTAGTGTTAAACACTAGAAACCAACAGTGTTGAACACTGGGAATAAGATAGCAAGTTAGTGTTAAACACTAAAAGATAATCAGTGTTAAACACTGGGAACAGTGTTTTTAAATTAGTGTTAAACACTAAGCAAATCAGTGTTAAACACTGCAAATAGAGTTTTCCAAACTAGTGTTAAACACTAAGAAAATCAGTGTTAAACACTGAAGACAAAGTCTTCAGATTAGTGTTAAACACTAAGGAGAGAGGGGTCACGTGTGGACACGTGAGAGCGCCCAAAGCTTTCATTCCCTTTGCTTTTTCTTTCTGCGTTTTGGGAGTCACGTGGGAGCACGTGAGGTGATGCTTCAAAGTTCTTTGCAGGGGATCTTTTCAAGGGTCACGTGAGGCACGTGACCCTAGTTCTTTTCATGAACAGAGATCTTTTAAGAATTGAATTCTTTGTAGGGTTAAACCCTAATTATGATTCTGGAGGAATTGAATTCCTATCGTGAAAGAATTAAATTCTTATTTAGGATAAAACCCTGATTTCTTTTTAAAGGAATTAAATTTCCAGATCTGTAAAAGAATTAAATTCTTGATTAGGGTTAAACCCTAGTTTTGTTTTAGGAGAATTAATTCTCAAAACTCAATTCCCCTTCTAAGTTTAGGATCTGCACGGCAGGATCTCGACCCGATGAGAATTAAATTCTCAAGTTATGGGGAGATGTGCTCTGTGCAGATCTTCAACCAGAAGAAGAACTAAGTTCTTTTTGTATAAGAGTTAAACTCTTGGATTTTGAGAATTAAATTCTCTGTTTGAAGTTTATCTTTTTCCCTTTTCTTACCTAGGGTTTTTTTTTTGTTGAGAATTAAATTCTCCTTTCTTTTCTTCCCTCTTGAGAATTAAATTCTCCTCCCTCTGTTTTTCTCTCAAAAAAGTAGATCCCCCCTCTTCTCTTCTTGGCTCCTATTTATAGGAGAAGGAAAAGAGTTAATTTGTTTAGCAAATCTCTCATTGGAAAATTTGATTTGATCGCTGAGAGATTTGATTTATATTTATCATTAATCTGGGCCTTTAGATCATTCAGTGAATTTTATTCACCGTGGATTTTAAATCCAAAAGATATTCTATTTGTTATCCTGGTGAGATTTTCAGGGAAATCTTTCCTTGTCCAAGGTTTTTCCATAAATTGGTGATTTTTAATCATCCTTGGATTTTTAATCCAACGGTTCCCCATGACCCTTTTCCATTTGGAAAGATTCAGAAACTTTTAGAATTTAATTCTATTAAATTATAATGCTTTTAAAGCCAGTCACGTGCTGGCACGTGACCTTTGGTCACGTGTGAGCACGTGACCCCCAATTGGGTTCCTTTCTCAGCCGCTTATTTATGTTTCAGTTTTAACCATCACGTGTCAACACGTGACCATTGGTCACGTGTAAGCACGTGATACCTCGTTGAGATATTTTCTGACTTTTAGAATTAAATTCTATTCATTATTTTAGAGGCTTTAAAAGCCCATCACGTGTCTGCACGTGATGCCCCATTAGGGTCTTTTCTGAGTTTTTATTATATTTTTTAACTCCTCCAGCGGGTTTTTAAAAGCCCATCACGTGTGGACACGTAATTCCTCATAACTTTTGATCCCGAATGAATTACGAGGCCCATAATATATCAAATCGAAGAGTTTTTCGAGCCGCTTTCGATACCATCAGAATTTATCTGTTTCTCATTCGGGAGTTTATCAAAAAACAGCCCGGAAGATACTGGTTCCCATTTTCTTAAGCGTATCGCCGCCATTTGATACCTTGGGCTCTTTCGCGCAGAAATTTTCGGCGGGAACAAATGCCCCCCACTACTTTGCCCACGTAAGTATATACGTGGGTGAAGTAGTGCAAAGTAATGCATAGCGTATGACCAATTTCGGGTTGGTATATTACTTTCAGAATCTTGATCTGAGAAGATAACGAGCGGACACAAGCGTCGTCATTTATCATTGACTCAAATCTCAACTCTTAAGAGATATAGTTCCAAACCCTTAACTCCATGAGCCGCACCCTTCTATCTCTTTATATCTTACTCTGGAGTGAAGTAGTTTATATGCTCATGAGTAGCTTTTCCATTTCAGTGGCATGTAGCTTTGGCGAGTGTGGCTCATAGACGGTCCATCTTGACCTCTTTGCAGGGCAGTGATGGCTTAGGAGACAGGGTTAGGATCTGCCACCTAAGACTTTTCAACTTTATGAGCCGTGAGGGTCTCATAAAGACTTTTCTCCCTACGGATCGAGAGGATCTCGTAGGTGTATTTTCTCCTTAGGAGTCGTGAGGATTCCTAAGTGTGTTTTCTCTTATAAGTCGTAAGGATCTTATGAGAGAATTTTTCCCTCTTACGAGTCGAGAGGACCCGTAACCGGTTGTTCCCCTCCTTGTCGAAATTCGACTTCGGAGAGTGAGACCCGTGGATAGTATGCAAGAGACCATTTTGGGCCGACTTGCAGGATCCCAGTGCTTAGGAAACAGGTTTTTTAATCCCTACTGCCTAAGGCTTTATCTCACGAGTCGAGACGAATTGAGAAGTTCTCGCAAAGACATCATTTTCCTCACGAGTCGAAACGAATCGAGCAGATCTCGCAAGAATATCCTAACGTCCCAGTTAACCTCTGCTCTTTACGACAGAAGTCCGTTAGGGTCTGTGGTACTTAGGGTTTTGGCCGTCGTACCGTCGCATGAGCTGATGTATTCCTCGATAGGCAATCGTGCTGTTCGAGTAGCCCTGCGACTGTCGTGTCTCTGATCCCTTCGGGGGCTGGACAAGACGTCTTCAAGCAATCCTCCTTGGCAGTTTGACCGTCGGAAGAGCAAGCGCTAGGAATTTGCCATGCCGCTTTTTACTTGAGGTTAGGCTCATTTTGGAGAGCCCCGATGAGTCATAACCACTCCGCCCTGGTGTGGGATGATCTCCGATAGTCTTTCAGGCTTTATATGACTTGCCGTTAAGACCCTGAAGCTAGGAATTTGGCCTTTGCTTCGTTTGCTGGCATTGCGTCCTCTGTATCGAGACGAATGTCGTGGTTGTCTCTAGGTTGCTGATGAACCGTCGAGATTTGGAACTAGGGATTTTGCCGTGGCTCCTTTTGGCGATGTTGCGTCTGCTGTATCGAGACGAACGTCGAGGTGGTGACCACTCCATGTGGGATGATCTCCGGTGGTCTTTCAGGCTTTATATGACTTGCCGTTAAGACCCTGAAGCTAGGAATTTGGCCTTCGCTTCGTTTGCTTTGTCATGTGCGAATCCTGTTGGAGGAAGAACGTTGTTATGACATCTCGTCTGCTGCATCGAGACGAACGTCGAGGCGGCGACCACTCCATGTTGGTGTGAGATGATCTCTGATTGTCTTTCCAGTTTTATATGACTTATCGTTAAGACCCTGAAGCTAGGAATTTGGCCTTTGCTTCGTTTGCTGGCATCGCGTCCTCTGTATCGAGACGAATGTCATGGTTGTCTCTAGGTTGCTGGTGAACCGTCGAGCTCTGGAACCAGGGATTTTGCCGTGACTCCTTTTGGTGATGTTGCGTCTGATGTGTCGAGACGAACGTCGAGGGGGTGATCACTCCATGTTGGTATGAGATGATCTCTGATTGTCTTTCCGATTTTATATGACTTACCGTTAAGACCCTGAAGCTAGGAATTTGGCCTTTGCTTCGTTTGCTGGCATCGCGTCCTCTGTATCGAGACGAATGTCATGGTTGTCTCTAGGTTGCTGGTGAACCGTCGAGCTCTGGAACCAGAGATTTTGTCGTGACTCCTTTCGGTGATGTTGCGTCTGCTGTGTCGAGACGAACGTCGAGGTGGTGATCACTCCATGTTGGTATGAGATGATCTCTGATTGTCTTTCCGGTTTTATATGACTTACCGTTAAGACCCTGGAGCTAGGAATTTGGCCTTCGCTTCGTTTTCTTTGGTGTGTCCGGATCCTGTTGGAGGAAGGACGCTTTAGTGACATTTCGTCTGCTGTATCGAGACGAATGTCGTAGTGGTGACCACTCCATGTGGGATGATCTCTGTTTGTCTTTCCGGTTTTATATGAGTTACCGTCAAGACGTATGAAGCTAGGAATTTGGTCTTTGCTTCATTTGCTTTGGCGCGTCCGAATCCTGCTGGGGGAAGAACGCTGGGGTGACATTTCATCTGCTGTATCGAGACGATCGTCAAGGTGGTGACCACTCCGCGCTGGTGTGAGATGATCTCCGATTATCTTTCAGGCTTTATATGACTTGCCGTCAAGACGTATGAAGCTAGGAATTTGGTCTTTGCTTCATTTGCTTTGGCGCGTCCGAATCCTGCTGGGGGAAGAACGTTGGGGTGACATTTCATCTGCTGTATCGAGACGATCGTCAAGGTGGTGACCACTCCGCGCTGGTGTGAGATGATCTCCGATTGTCTTTCAGGCTTTATATGACTTGCCGTCAAGACCCTGAAGCTAGGAATTTGGCCTTCGCTTCGTTTGCTGGTATCGCGTCTGCTGTATCGAGACGAATGTTGAGGTGGTGATCACTCTATGTTGGTGTGAGGACCAGGATCCGCTCTGGACGTTTCCCACGGGATCGAAGAGTGACGTTGTCCGCGTTCCACATGACCAGGAATTTTGCTCTAGATGCCCCACACGGGTTCACTGCCGCGTTAGGCGAGGACTAGGCTCCGCTCTGGATGCTTCACACGGGTTCACTGCCGTGCTCTGCGAGGACCAGGATCCGCTCTGGACGTTTTCCACGGGGTCAAAGAGTGACGTTATCCGCGTTCCACGTGACCAGGAATTTTGCACTAGATGCTTCACACGGGTTCACTGCCGCGTTAGGCGAGGACTAGGCTCCGCTCTGGATGCTTCACACGGGTTCACTGACGTGTTCTGCGAGGACCAGGATCCGCTCTGGACGTTTCCCACGGGGTCAAAGAGTGACGTTATCCGCGTTCCACGTGACCAGGAATTTTGCACCAGATGCTTCACACGGTTTCACTGCCGCGTTAGGCGAGGACTAGGCTCCGCTCTGGATGCTTCGCACGGGTTCACTGCCGTGTTCTGCGAGGACCAGGATCCGCTCTGGACGTTTTCCACGGGGTCAAAGAGTGACGTTTTCCGCGTTCCACGTGACCAGGAATTTTGCACTAGATGCTTCACACGGTTTCACTGCCGCGTTAGGCGAGGACTAGGCTCCGCTCTGGATGCTTCACACGGGTTCACTGCCGTGCTCTGCGAGGACCAGGATCCGCTCTGGACGTTTTCCACGGGGTCAAAGAGTGACGTTATCCGCATTCCACGTGACCAGGAATTTTGCACTAGATGCTTCACACGGTTTCACTGCCGCGTTAGGCGAGGACTAGGCTCCGCTCTGGATGCTTCACACGGGTTCACTGCCGTGCTCTGCGAGGACCAGGATCCGCTCTGGACGTTTTCCACGGGGTCAAAGAGTGACGTTTTCCGCGTTCCACGTGACCAGGAATTTTGCACTAGATGCTTCACACGGTTTCACTTCCGCGTTAGGCGAGGCTCCGCTCTGGATGCTTCACACGGGTTCACTGCCGTGCTCTGCGAGGACCAGGATCCGCTCTGGACGTTTTCCACGGGGTCAAAGAGTGACGTTTTCCGCGTTCCACGTGACCAGGAATTTTGCACTAGATGCTTCACACGGTTTCACTTCCGCGTTAGGCGAGGACTAGGCTCCGCTCTGGATGCTTCACACGGGTTCACTGCCGTGTTCTGCGAGGACCAGGATCCGCTCTGGACGTTTTCCACGGGGTCAAAGAGTGACGTTATCCGTGTTCCACATGACCAGGAATTTTGTTGATTATATCCGCATTTCACGGAGTTGGGATTTGACTCTCTGTGGGAGTACATCGTCGAGTCATGGAATTGGGAGTTGCCGCTGTTCCGCTTTGCTTGATGATGTGTCCGCTGTGACGAGACGAGTGCTAAGGTGGAGCTGGGATTTTGTCATCACTCCGCTTTGCTGACCATGGGGTCTTTTATTAACTTTGCATGTATATCCTGCTGGACTGCGAAGGAACGCCGTTGTTAACATTGCGTCTGCTGTAACGAGACGAATGCTAAGGCGGAGTTGGGATTTTGCCATCGCTCCGATTGATGGTGTAACATCTTTGTCCTGCTGGAATGAGGAGGCACGCCGTTGTTGGTCTCCAGGGTGTAGATGTGGCCATTGAGATTTGGAACTAAGGACTTTGCCATGGTTCCGTTTCGTTGCGACTCTGAGGTCGATTGTTGACTCACGTCTGCATCTGGCTGGAGTGAGGAGAAACGCCGTTGGTGATCTCTAAGTTGTCGATGTTGACGTCGAGACCCTGAAGCTCGGGATCTTCTTTTTGCTTTGTTTGTTGACATTATGTCTGCAATATTGCGATAAATGTCGAGATTGTCTCTAGGTTGTCTATTAACCGTCGAGATTTGGCTCCGCTTTCTGATGGAGCCTGTTGGGAAGGTATGGTTCCCTTTTTATCTGTGCCCCTGGATTGTATACAGGGATCAATGTGATTTCACCTGTAGGGCAAAAAGTTTCATTCTTTCATCATTTTTTTTATTCTTTCCGCGATGCTCTATCATTTCAGCTTTTATATCGCGAAGGTCGCGATTGCCCAATCATTTCGGCTATTTTTCGCGGTGCCCAATCATTTCGGCTATTTATTTTATTTTTACTCGCTTGTTTTTATTGCGAGTTGCCCAATCATTTCGGCTATTTTGCATGCATATATTTTTTTTTACTTGCTGATTTTTATTGCAAGTTGCCCCATCATTTCGGCTATTTCGTATGCACGTATGGCTCGCTTTTTTTTTTATCGGGAGTGTGGAACTTGGAATCTGGTGCCAATCTCAGCATCAGCATCGCTACGACTGGAATATTGCCAGGAGCGAATCATCATTTGCCATGAAAGGACTTGGAATTTGATACCGGTTTAGGCATCAACATCGCTACAACTGGGATATTGCCAGGATCGAATCATCATTTGCCTTGAAAGGGCTTGGAATTTGACACCGGTTTAGGCATCAGCATCGCTGCAACTGGGATATTGCCAGGAGCGAATCATCATTTGCTATGACAGGACTTGGAATTTGATACTCGTTTAGGCATCAGCATCGCTACAACTGGGATATTGCCAGGAGCGAATCATCATTTGCCTCTGTCGATGTTGAACAAAGGTGGCTTAGCAAACAGGGTTAGGGTCCTGTCGACTAAGGCTTTTGACTTCATGAGCCGTAAGGGTCTCACAAAGGTATTTCTTCCTACAAGTCGTGAGGATCTCGTAGGTGTGTTTTCTCCTTAGGGATCGTGAGGATTCCTAAGTGTATGTTCCCCTGTAAGTCGTAAGGATCTTACAAAAGGGTTTTCTCCTTATAAGTCGAGAGGACTTATAAGGGTTGTTCACCGTATGGACATATCCCCAGTCACGGGTGGGACTTGGTTAGGGAAATGTTTATTCGTGCCCGTGGATTGTATACAAGGGTCAGTACTGAACCATTTGTAGGGCAAAATCGGAGGTTGCGGGGGTTGCTTAAGAACAGGTTCAGGTCTCTGTAACTTAAGACTTTCAAATCTTATGAGCCGTGAGGGTCCCATAAGAGAGTTCTCCTTACGAGTCGTGAGGATCTCGCAAGTGTAATTTCTCCTTAGGAATCGTGAGGATCCCTAAGTGTGTTGTTCCCTTGTGAGTCGTAAGGATCTCACGCAGGTGGTTTCTCCTTACAAGGTCGAGAGGATCCTGTAAGTGTCTTTTAACGAGATTGCGCCCTTTCGGGTTTTCACAAACACTCGCCGGCAGCCCTGCTGTTTTTACTCACGGAGCCCTTTCGGGTTTTCATCCGTGCCCATTTTGCTTATGGACATACCGTTTTTTTTTTATTCTTTTTTTTTTTTAACGAGGTCGCGCCCTTTCGGGTTTTCACGAACACTCGCCGGTAGCCCTGCTGTTTTTACTCACGGAGCCCTTTCGGGTTTTCATCCGTGCCCATTTTGCTTATGGACATACCGTTTTTGTTTTTTTTTTGTGTTATTTTTTGTGTTTTTTTTTTTAACCACGCCAGCCTGAGGATGCTGCGGGTTGATAGTAGTTTAATGACGTTTCGGTCATTTGCAAGTTTTAGGACATTGCGGTCCGCCGTTAGTTTAAGGACGTTTCGGTCCGCAGTTGCCATATTTGAGGCGGATTCTTAGTTCCCGGACTTTTTGGTCCAGGAGGCCTTCCCTATGAACGAGCATGATGCCCCCGGCATATCCACCTTTTTCGAAGCATGTTGTTGTGGCGGGTTTACTTTCCACTTTTCGGGTAACGCGAACTTGCCCTGTTGGTATTGGTCTTCAACCCAGTTTTTGAAGACGTAGCAATTATCGAGTGGGTGACCCATTACTCTGTGGTAGGGACAATAGTTAGGATTGTTAACGTCAACTGGTTGCAATGGACGTTTTGGATCTGGCAGAGTGATAAGCCCGCTGCGCACTGCTAGCTCGAACAATCTCTTTGTTTTATCTTTGGGAAATGAGTAAGGACGTTCCAACTTCTCATTGAGGTATCGCGGCTTATTGTTTTGACGACAAAACGGTCTCGGGTTACTCGGCTGTTGTTGAGTGTTGGCAACAAAGGCCGTTTTTTCCTTTTCCTTTCTCATTTCGTTTGCTCCGTCGTTTGCGGGTCCGAGATTCTTTCCGGGTAGCGTGAGATTGTACGGCTGAACATTCTCACAACTCCCCAATTCTTTTGTTTTAGAAATGAATTCCTTGAAGAGAGGGTTGAGGGCGGCTTCTTTGTCAGAATCGCTTCCAAAGGTGAGAACTCGTGATCCCCCGGGCTCGTCCCTATGACAATTGCCGGTAACTCTTTTATGCTCATCTGTCGCATTTTTTCGCTGTCTACGAGCTTCACGCTTTGTCCTGTTGAAGTGTTGCCTGTGAGCGACATACTCTTGCCACCAACGCTTAAAGGAGTTGCAGTCCTCAGTAGGATGTGCGATCTTCTGATGATATAAGCAGAAGTTAAGGTGTACGTCCGTTTGATCAAAATGTATACCACCAGGAGAATTTTCTCTGAAAGAGGGCGGCCTCATCCCCATTGATATGGCTTTGGCGAATCGTTTCCTTGTCTTAATCCTGCTTTCATTTGTGGCGGATGTACCTTGATATGGTGGGAGTGTTTCGACCCTTTCGTCCAGTCGCCGGCGTTTGGCCTTTTCAAATATGGCCGTCTCGCGCTCCCGATCAGCTTTACTTTTTAGACGAATCTCATCTAGAAAAGCGTCGATCGTTTCGTCTGACGGCCACACGAATTCCGGCTCAGGCTCTACCCCCAGTTTCTCAGTGCAAGGAGTTTTTTCATCGTCCGTAAATGAGTGGGAGATCACGTGACAAGTTTCCCCCGGTGCGTCCGTCTTCTTTGGAGTGTGCGGCTGTGGTGGGTTTACTTTCCACTTTTCAGACAGCGTGAACTTGCCTTGTAGGTACTGATCTTCGATCCATCCTTTAAAGACGAAGCAATCCTTGATCGGGTGACTTATCGTTTGGTGGTAAGGGCAATAATTAGGATCGTTGACATCGCCTGGCTGCAACGGACGCTTTGGACTCGGTAGATTGATGAGTCTGTTGCGCACTGCCAGCTCGAACAATCTCCTCGTTTTATTCTGAGGAAACGAGTAAGGACGTCCCAGTCTCTCCTCGAGGGACGGGCGTGGTCGCACATTGTTTTGGCGAACAACCGGCTTTGTGTTGCTCGGCCGTTGCTGAGTATTGGCAACGAAGGTTGCTTTCCCTTTGCCCTTTTCATTCCAAGGATCCGTCTTTGAATGAGATGGTGTATGACTCATCTGATCCATTTGGGCCAACTTATCAATCAAGGCCTGGAAAGTAGTTGGCTTGAAGAACATCATGAATTGCGAGATGGCCGCTTGAGGGTCGAGAGTACCCACGAACATGCCCACGGCAGGAGCTTCTTCGATGCGCTGCTCGCACTTTGACCATAGATTACGCCACCGTATCGTATACTGGACCCAAGTTTCTGCAGGCTTCACCCTGGCATTGATCAATGCCGTGATTGGGGTGCGTTCGCTAGCGCTTGCAAAACGCTGGGTGAATAGCAACTCCATCTCTGCGAATGTCTTGACAGAGTCATTTGGGAGTTCAGAGTACCACTCGAATGCCGTCTCCGATAAGCTGCCGACGAATTGGCGAAGCAACAATTTGTCATCGCCTCCAGTATTGCCGCATAAGGCCCTGAATTGAGCGACATGCTGATGTGGATTCCCTGTCCCCTTGTACACATGGAATTTAGGGATCGTATATCCCGGCGGGTAACTGATTTGGTCATACCAGCCCGGATAGGGTCGTCCGGTTGTAGAAATTTGCCCAGCCGCTTCATTCACTTGATGAGCCCGTATTTGATGAGCTATATAGTCATCCAGCGCAGCCTTGGAGATGGTTTCATCTTTAGCTATTGAAAGAGTCGGAGGAGGATTAGATGTCTCTCCTCTATTGTCTTCAGTAATGATCGGAGGGTCTTCAACTGGAGGGTCTGGCTGTAGCATCATCCCTACCATATCTTGAAAGAGGAGCGCCATTTGCTTTATGTTAGCCGCTCGTTCTGCGGCTTCTCTGTCCTTCTTTTCGAGGACTCTGCGTAGGTAGTCAGCGTCAGTTTCTTGTTCATGACGCTGCTCTGATGATGCCTCCGGGCTTTCTTTTGGCTCGGTGAGTGTGGCCATTGCAATCATCATCTCCTGAAGCTTCTGTTGCTGCTCCTGGGTTTTCGTCATGGATCGGGTGAGCGGTCGGTGACCCGTCGAAGCACGGCTTTCCTCCTTTCCAGAAGCCATATAAACAGTGTGCACCACCATGCCCCCAGACTTGGGGCGTTTAGATTCAGCGCTTTTACGGTTCGCCATGTTCACAGGGGCTTTTTGCGGCCTCCTTTTCTTTTGAGTGATTGACGTTGAGGGAGCCGTTGCAGTGGGCACCCATCCAGCTGTTGCTTTTTCCGGCTTGACAGAGTAATTCTTCTCCTGCCGAACCTTCATCTTTTTCTGTCGGCGGAGACAGTCTTGATCTATCACGGAGTTTTGGACTTGACGCCAGACTTTGTAAATTTGAGAGGATAACCGTTGAGGAGGTTGCTCCGGCTTCTTCTCTGTAGCATTCTTCATAGGTGAAGGAAGTCTTTTCAGTACCGCAGTAGGAGAGTTTCTGCGCACCGTGTTCAGCAATTCAAAGTTGTTCCCTGTTGGAATAGCAGCATCGATCCCCACCGTTGGAGCTGGTGGAGTTATCTCAGAGGGGGAGTTGCCCCCAGCCTTCCTCACTCGGCGCCAGTGGCGACGTCGAGCATGTCGTGCGGATGGAGTTATTTCAGCTATAAGGGTGACTTCGTCGTGCCCCCTCTGGGCAGGGGAAGCAGCTTTGAGGATCTCTCCTGGAGCAGCAACCGGAATGGCCAGTCTTGTAAAAACTGACTTCTTGGAAGGAGGAGCCTTTCCAATAATTTCGTCCGCTTGAGCCGGGATGGCTATCCGCTTTAGGATGGCAGCTTTGGGTATCACGGGCTTGTAGACGTTCTGGCCCAGTCTGTTGAAAACTGAGGTATTGAAGTTGGGCGACCCGTTGACAGGGACCGCGGCAGTAGCAAGCCGATCAAAGACCGACTCCTTTGGGGCTTCTTGCAACGTCATTGGGGCATTAAAGCTCATCGATGGGAGCATAGTCCCGAAGAATAATCCAGCGGTGGCCTGAGTTACCTGTTCCACTGGCATAGGGAAGATGGAGGCCGCTTGGGGCCCATAAGTCACTCCCCCAGCAAGGACGGAGCGAGAGTTGCAGTTGCAGGTAGTGCAGTTTGAAGCCATTGATCTTCTTTTTTCTGCACGGATCAAGACACCAAATCTTAGTACCTCGAATCCACAGGCAACCACAGCAAACCGCGATTCGTTCACGAACACGACACACGAAGTGTGGAGTGGAAAGTGGAAAAGGTCCCACCGGGCGTGCCAGAATCTGTTCCCCTCCGAACGACGGTGCACAGGACTGCGGTGTCTTGGCGCTGAGACTCGGGGCAGATGCTAATTGGTGCTATCCGTCCACCTCTCCGAAGATGCCAAGTTGATTTATGGTACCGTGTATCGAAGGTTTAGACGGATGCGTCCGATGTAGCAGACTTCGTCAGATTCCCCCTCGTTTGAGGGGTTTTTGATTGTGGGGACGCTCTTCCCTGCAGGCGCAAGCCCCTGCAGTTAATTACGCTACCGCATTGCGGTAACAACTTTCTCCTTCTCCAGATGGTCACTTCGTGTCGTGAGTGTTTGTTTTGTTGCCCGTGGATTGTTTACGAAGACTGAGTTATGTCGTCGCCCGTAGGGCGTGGACTAGTCCAAATCCGTATTATCTTAGATTTGGGTTTGGGGGTTTGGTTTGAGGATACGTCAGCTATACTTGAGGCTAAGATCAACTCAAACGTTTGTTAAGGATACGTTAGTCTCACTTTGAGACTAAGATCAACTTAACGGGATCGTTTAGATCCGACAAAAGAGCATTTGGGGGCTCCATTGTTCCAGTTTAGGGACATAGGGGTCCATCGTATGTATGGCCGTCGGGACCCATCACCTCTCTGACGACGTTGAAGGATTACAACGACGGATGTCAGAGGAGTTCAGAGATGTACCCTCAAGCCAGAGTCAATTGGGGGGATTCATAGTCCAGTCTGTTTGAAGTTTTAAGGATACGTTAGCCATCTTCGAGGCTAAGATCAACTTAAACGGGATCGTTTAGATCCGACAAAAGAGCATGCGGGGGCTCTATTGTTCTAGTTTAAGGACATTGCGGTCCATGGGTAGTTTAAGGACATTGCGGTCCATGAGGACATCGCGGTCCATTGTTAGTTTTAAGACATCTCGGTCAAGGTTAAGGACGTCGTAGTCTATGGGCTTAAGGATCCCACAGTCCATTATGTGCTCTGGATGCGGGTTCACTGCCGTGTTCTGCGAGGACCAGGCTCCGCTCTGGACGCTTTCCACGGGGTCAAAGAGTGACATTATCCGCGTTCCACGTAACCAGGAATTTGCATTAAACACGGGTTTAAGGACCCCGCAGTCCGTATCAATGTGTGGTCGTTGGGACCCGTCACCTCTTTGAAGACATTGAGGGGTTACAATGCCAAGTATCAAAGGAGTGAAGAGATGTACCCTAGAACCGGAGTGGATTAAATAGTCCTTGGCCCAATTTGGGATCAAGACGAATTAATTATGTTATGAGTCCATTGGCCCAGTTAATCACAAATTGAGGACTTATGGCCATCTTGGGCTAAGTCCAATCAGGAGAGGCTTTGCCTCCATCCATTTAGGCCAATTGGGCTAAAGCCTAGTGTTAAACACTACAGAGCAGTCAGTGTTGAACACTGGAATGAGGTTGACAAGTTAGTATTTAACACTAAGAGATAATTGGTGTTAAACACCAGCAACAAGGCTTTTCAAATTAGTGTTAAACACTAAAACAGATCAGTGTTGAACACTGCAGACAAAGCTTTTTAATTAGTGTTGAACCCTAAGGCCCAACAGTGTTTTAACACTGGGTTCGAGAGTTTCAATTTAGTGTTAAACACTAAGGCAAGAGGGGTCACGTGACAGCACGTGAGAGCGCCCTCCCTTCATTTATTCTGCTGAGATTATCGCATCTTTCAGAGCATCACATGCCATCACGTGATGGGCATTCAAATGCCTATGTATTAGAGCTTCTGCCGAGGGTCACGTGGGTCACGTGGGGTGCTACCTCAAAGGGGCTTTCTGTAGATCTCTGGGGGGGTCACGTGATGACACGTGACCCTGCCTCTAGGTATTTTGTTTAGAGGCTTTGTTAATCCTTTTTCAGGAATTAAATTCCTCGAGCTGTAAATTTCAGAGGAATTAAATTCCTACTTCCTTTCGAAGACTTATATTCTGGGATAGAGTTTAACTCTGAATTTTCTGCAGGAATTAAATTCCTCATATATGTGAAGAACCAAATAGGGTTGAACCCTAACAAAGCTTTTTTAAGGAGTTTAAACTTCCATCCTCTGTTAAATTATGATTAAGGGAATTAAATTCCCGCTGCCGCAACAGAACTAGGTTCTCAATTAGGGTTAAACCCTGTTTCTTTTTATTCTGAAGGAATTAAATTCCCATGATACAGGGGCAAGCCCTAATTTTATTTTAAAGGAATTAAATTCCTATAGTTCTGTGAGAATTAAATTCTCGTGCTTGCATTCCTTCTCTATGTTTTGGATCTGCATGGCAGGATCTCAACCCATTGAGAATTAAATTCTCAACCTTAAGGGGAGATGTGCACTTTGCAGATCCTCTATCAAAGAGAGAAGAAATATGTTCTTCTGTTTTTACATTATCAGAGTTAAACTCTGTTGAGAATTAAATTCTCTTTTTCTTTCAAGGAGCTTTTCCCTTTCTTACCTAGGGTTTTTGCAGAAGATCCAAGTTCTCCAAGTATCGAAGCTCTCTTCCTTTTCTTTTTTCTTCTCGGCGTATGTATATATATATCTCTGTGTCTCTTGGCTCCTATTTATAGGAGAAGCAGCCGAATCAATCAGTTTTTGACGAATCTTCATTAAAGAGATTTGATTTGCACCCATCATTTGTTTTGGACCTTTGGATTATTAGGTGAATTTTATTCACCATTGGATTTCAAATCCAGGGGTTCCCCTTTATTATTTCGGTTAGATTTAAAAGGGAAATCTTTCCAAACCCGAGATTTTCCCATAGATAGATGATATTTCATCACCTCTGAATCTTTAATTCGACCGGTTCCAGATAGCCGCTTTCCTTTGGAAAGATTTGATTCTCCTTCAGAATTTAATTCTGTTTGACAAAATGGGCTTTGAAAGCCGGTCACGTGTGACCACGTGACTCATGGTCACGTGTGGGCACGTGACCCCCTTTGGAATGAGCCTTTTCCTTTCTTTTGCGCTCTGTCTTGCTATTGCTGCTTAAACGTCACGTGCTGCCACGTGACTCCTGGTCACGTGTGAGCACGTGACCCTTGTTTGAACTCTCTCTTTCCTTGGTTCAACTGGAGAACGAGTCTGCTGTCTTGAACGTCACGTGGCAACACGTGACCCTGGTCACGTGGAAGCACGTGACCTCTTCTGAAGCCTTTTCCTTGACTTGATCAGGGAACTGGTATGCCTTTGACGCTTGCATTTAAATGTCACGTGTCGCCACGTGACCCTGGTCACGTGGGAGCACGTGACTCTTTCTGAAGCTCCCTTTTCTTCAACGTAGTCAGGAAACTGAACTTGCCTTGATGATGTTTTTAGGTGTCACGTGCCAACACGTGACTGCTAGTCACGTGTAAGCACGTGACCCTCTTCTGAAGCTTTTCCCAGAAGTTTTCCTGATTTTAAATCAGGAAACAAGCCAAACGCCGGCGACTGGACAAAGGAGTTGAAACACTCCCGCTATATCAAAGTACATCCGTCGCAAATAAAAACAGATTCAAGACAAGGAAAAGGTTCGCTAAAGCCATATCGATGGGAATAAAGCTGCCACCCTTTGAAGGAAATATTCTTGGTGAAGCGGAAACACATCCTAGCTACTGCTTATATCATTGAAAGATTGCGCACCCCACCGAAGAGTGCAACGCTTTTAAAAGATGGTGGCAGGGATATGCTGCTCACCGGCAACATTTCAAGCGGATGAAACGCAAAACTCGTCGGGAGCAAAGAAGTACGACCGAGGAGCGTAAAAGAACTACCGGCAACTATCGCATGGTCAACGCCGGGGGATCGCAGGTTCTCACCTTCGGGAGCGACTCTGACGAAGAAATGAGTCTTGGCCCTCTCTTTAAAGAGTCCACCTTGGGAAAAGAGGAAGAACCGAAGACCTGTGAAAATATTCAGCTGCGCAATCGTACGCTGCCCAAAAATAATCTTGGGCCCTCGAACAGCGGGTCAAATAGAAAAGATAAGGGAAAAGAAAAAGTCCCTGAGGATATCATCCTTGATGACCAAGCCGTCGAAAAGCTGACAGCCAAGGACCCGCCAAAGAAAAGTAAGGTGAACTACAACGTTCTGGCACACTTGAGAAAGCTACCTTCACAGTTAAGCATTCTCAACGCCCTTCTGTTATCCAAAGAAGCAAGAGATTCTTTGATCAAGGCATTACAAGAGCCCGAGCAATTCCAAGCTTTCCTCGCCGAAAAAAAGATGAAGGACGAGCTGGAAGAAGTACACACAGCCGATATCACCTTCGGTGATGAAGATCTCCTCCTTGGGACATGCGAGCACAACCGTCCCCTATATGTCTCCGGATACTGTCATGACATCAAGATAAGTAAAATCCTGGTCGACAATGGGTCCTCCGTCAATCTCCTTAACGTAAGGGTGTTAAAGGAAATCTGCATGAGCGTTCAACACCTCGCTCGCGATAAAATCACCATCTCCGGATTTGACTCCCAGTCATCATGGACGCTTGGGTTTGTAATATTGACACTACGCTTTGGGCTGCTTGTCACAGACATTAAGTTTCACGTCATTGATGCCAAGACATGCCACAATGCTTTGCTCGGGCGGCCCTGGTTACATCAGTACAACATTATCCCTTCTACACAACATCAGTGTATGAAGTATTTCAAAGATGGTCTCGAGTATACCGTAACAGGAGAGATGAACCCATTCTCCGTGAACGAAGTCCGAAAGTACGAAGATGCAAAATACTTCGTACCGGATTTTGAGGACACGGAAAGATGTCACAAACCGAAGAACAAAGCTATCACTACTATTCCGGTCTTCGGGAGTGACACCGAGGAGGAAAAAGAGATAGTTTACTCAGGTCCGCCCCAGTGCAACAAGTCGGGACCGTCCGCTCCTATGTTGATCTTCGGCAGCGACTCGGAAGATGAGGTCAATGCCGTATTCTCTGCTCGACCATCAATCCAAACCTTCGCTGATGAAGATCAAAGTTTGCAAGTTGCCATGGTTCCGCCCAAGCATCATAAAGAACTAGACGCGCTTGATACCTACAGTGTGGAAGAACTGCAGACATTCTACGTCCCTCCCACGCGAAAAGGTGAAAAGGAAATCCTATTCTACCGATCCGGGGAATCCAAAATGGAGAAATAAATCTGGTACGGCACGGATTCTACACTTGATAGGCTCCAGCCCATCCGTTTGCCCAAATATTACACAGACGGGCTAAAGAGACTCTTGAGACGCCAAGGTGTACCCCTTAAACAAACTGCGCGACAAGCACGGTTCTATAACAGGATCTGGAACGTTCCCGGAACTCAACGAAAGTTGCCCAACGGGAGAATGGAAACGACCGGGCTTGGGTATGTTCAATCCAAGAAACGGGAGCTATTCCACGACTGCTACGTCATACATGACTTTGATGAAGAAGGAGATGCTCTGTGGGAAGACGCTAACCCTGAACCGGAACGAGCTCCCGCCGTGAAAATGCCAAGTCCGTCGTTCGAAGAACAGATGGACAAGCTTATAAGGGATGTAGGTCAAAAGGTTCGAGACGACCATAATCGCGAAATGGCCATCTACGAGAAAGCCAGGACGCAACGCCTCCTTCAACATGCTGTGAAAAATGAAAATGCTCCTCCTTGTCAACCTGTTGTACAAAAACCCCGACGCAGAGGCAAAAATAAATCAAAGAGTGGGAAAGGCGTTGGACAGCGACAAAGCGGGTCCAAAAAGCCACGCGATTAGGAATCGAGCAATCCGGATTCGTCTCTTATAAAAAAGATGGATCGAGCATATTCTTTTCCCCAAGACAAGATAACGATGATATTCGATTTTGTCATAAAACATCAGATGATGACGCTCCCGGAGTCCAAGCACCCCGAGCAAGCAGGCGAAGTCTCTCACCCGGACTATTGCTCCTATCACAGGACAATAGGACATCCTCTCGAAGACTGCTTCACACTTAAAGACTGGGTAGAAGACCAGTATCAGCAAGACATGTTTGCTCTATCCAGCAGCTAGAGGGTAACCCCACCGAAAAATGAAAGAGCCCAAAGCTGCGAGAGCAGAACCAGATCAACATCGGTCTTGGAAGCGATCTCGTACCTGCTACGTGATAATGCTGTCAGAAGAAGAGCCCGAGAATGTGGATGACCTCTCCTGGTGCTTCGAAAATGATGTTGGCGAGATCATCTCAGAGTTTCCACTGGCGCCAAAAGAGCTGGAAGATACATACCACTGCAGATAACCTCAAGAAAATTGATTTGGGGACGGCAAGTGACCCGCGGCCGACATTCGTCAGCGAGATGCTGTCTGAAGAAAGGGTGGATACACTAAAAGACGTGCTTATGCAGCATAGAGACTGTTTCGCATGGAACTATTCCGAGATGCCAGGACTAGATCCAGAGATTGCTGTACACAAATTGGCGATATCCCCGGACGTCAAGCCGATCAAACAGGCACCGAGGAGAATGCGGCTCGAGCTTGAGATGAGCATCAACGCCGAGGTCAAGAAACTAATCGACTCCGGCTTCATCCAGGAAGTTCAGTATCCTGACTGGATCGCCAACATTGTCCCAGTAATGAAGAATAATGGGACGGTGCGCATATGTGTGGACTTTCGGGATCTCAACAAAGCTTGCCCGAAGGACGACTTCCTAGTATCAGTCACTGAGCTGATGATAGATAATACGTCCACTCACGAAGTTTTCTCTTTCATGGACGGATCATCAGGATACAATCAGATAAAGATGCATCCCGAGGACCAGAAGCATACCGCCTTCCGGACTCCTTTGGGTATATTCTGCTACAAGGTGATGCCTTTCGGTCTAAAGAATGCCGGTGCCACCTATCAGAGAGCCATGACGAAGATTTTCGATGACCTCATACATGAAATCGTCAAATGTTATATCGACGACCTCGTAGTTAAAAGCAAATCATACGAGGAACATTTAGAACATCTGAAGATCGTGTTTCAGCGCCTTCGGAAATACAACTTGAAGATGAACCCTCTCAAATGGGCGTTTGGAGTTTCCTCGGGCAAGTTCCTGGGATTCATCGTCTGACACCGAGGCATCGAGATAAATCCGTCGAAGATCAAGGCGATTATGGAAATGCCCCCGCCAAAGACTCTCAAGCAACTGCGATCTCTCCAAGGAAAGCTCTCATATATCCGGCGATTCATAGACAATCTTTCCGGCAAGTGCCGTTTTTACAGTCACCTAATGAAGAAGGGAACCCCATTTGTCTGGGATCACAAATGTCAAAGCGCACTGGAAGAAATTAAGCAATACCTACAGAATCCGCCAGTGCTAGCCGCTCCCGTCAAAGAAAAACCTCTCGTCCTGTACACAACAGCCCTCGAAGGTTCTTTAGGCGCGCTGTGGGCACAAGAGAACGATCAAGGGAAAGAAAGAGCTCTCTACTATCTGAGTCGAGTTCTCCTGGGGGCAGAAAGCAACTACTCCCCCATCGAAAAACACTGCCTAGCGTTGATCTTCGCGGTAACGAAGCTCAGACACTACGCGTTGGCGCATGAGGTCCATCTCATATCAAAAGTGGATCCTATCAAGTATTTAATGTCAAAAGCCATATTAACGGGGCGTCTCGCTAAATGGGTCCTACTCTTGATGGAATTCTCTATAACTTATCGGCCTCTTAAGGCAGTGAAAGGCCAGGCTATCGCCGACTTCCTCGCTGAGCACCCGAAACCCGTCGATTCTCCTTTGAACTGCGAATTGCCAGACGAACATGCGTTTGGCACGATCGACGGGAATGATACCCGGTGGGAACTCTATTTTGATGGAGCGTCCTCCATGAAGAAGCGCAAACAAAGCACCCACATAATCAAATCATGGGTAGGCCTCATCTTCGTGACTCCACAGGGAGGGCTAATGCGCTTCGCCTTCTCCTTAACAGAGCCGAGAATGAACAATGAGGCCGAATATGAAGCTTTGATAGCAGGTCTCGAGATTGCTATCGACATGGGAATTGAAAACCTCCTCATATACGGAGACTCCTAACTGGTCGTTAGTCAAGTAAACGATGACTATCAAACGTGCAAGCTGTAGGGTTCCTAGGCACCCTAATGAGGTCTCACAAGGCATCAACCATGCCAATTTCAAATTTAAACGGTGCCGAGAAACCCTAGAACGGATCGTTGGCTAGATGTCTAGGCGAAAAAGAAACTAGTTAACAACTTAACTAAAGTTTAAACGGAAATACAACCTTTGTAGATCCGGTGCTCCACCTCCATAGCTCCGCAACGAAGTCCCTTTGCTGTCCAAATGAATTCCCGGGCTCTAGCGTCGGCTTCGTCGGAGAAATGGCGAGCTAGGTCGTCGATGTCCATGCCGAAGATGATCTACGTCGAGGCATCGCTAAATCAAGCTCCACCTTCACCAAGTCATGAAAACTTGTGAAGGAAACACACTCTACTACTTGGCAAGAGGTAGAGGATGAAGAAATAGGAAGTGGGTAGACTTTAGAATTGGATTTCTCACTTGTTTTCATCAATCACCATTGATGAAGTAAGGTTTCTTCATGTGTCAAGATGAAGAAGAAGATAGAAATTGTTATGATAAGTTAATTTAGAAAATAGAAAATAAAAGAATAATTATCATAATCAACCATGGTTAAGTGTAGAGACTAAACTCAAGTTAAGTGAATGGTTAGGTTAGGTATGAAGACAAAAATGGTGACTAAGTCAAAGCTTCATGAAGCTTCAACATATATCCAAATTAGCCACCATTTTCCTTTTGCCAAAAATGAATAAATAAACAAACAAATGAATAAGTAAAAACCCTAATCATCCACTTAACCATAGTTTAATACTTTACACTTAACCAAAAAGCATGTATCATCAAACATGATACAATCATGTGCACAAAATCATATCGCATATGCAATGCGCACACCCGAGTGAGAATATCCATTTAAAGTGAACCGATACTAGTTAATGCAAAGTAATATATCAAGTATATAATTATGCATTAAATCATTAAATCAACACTTGATTTAACGATCCGGTCATATCGCATATAACCGACTAGTATCATTAGTAACAACTTATCGAATCAACACTTGATCCGATAACCCGGCTATATCGCATACAACCGATCAATGTCACATCGCGAGAATCGAATACAGTATCACATACTAGTATTATTCTCGGTCCCGCACATATCTCATATGCGCTCCTATTTCGTTTTGCTTGAGCCAGGAAACCTCTGTGTAGGACTCTAAAGACTCGTCAATACGCCGGCAGCAGATGATGATCATATCAAGCATCCACAAGCCGCAAGCGGTCTGCTAAACGTAACGGCCACCCGGGTATTGAGCGATCAGAAGATCGACGAGCAAGTCCGCTCACACTCCTGTGAATCCAACCAGTAACACTACCGTACAGTCCGGTCTGATCGTCTGATATGTCGCATATCTCGCCTAGGGGTGGTAAACGTCAGACCCCAATAGCTCGATAAGTCGTGTCGATATGAGGTCTATAACAATTCGAGAAACTACAGGTAACACTTACCAGTAAATCTCAGCAACCCTGGCCAGGGATTTCCTGTTATAGCCAATCGAACACAGCGCAACATCAACTCCCTATACCGGGAGAGACGAATCCCCTCCTATCGCTCATTGCCTCCATGTGACTCGGGACTGTACCCAAAAACCACCGTTTTTCACGCCCTCTTGGACGTGGTAAGATGGAAATCAAAGCACAGTGGGAACCACACAAGACTCTATGACGATCTCGGGTCAACAGACTACTCTGTACCAGTGTCACCAGAGAACTGCCATCTGACGTAAGGTATAATACCATCTGGGAGTTCTCGGCGAGTCCGTCCAGTGTATCCAGTCTCCACTGAGCACCCGTATATCATCTCTGATGTCAAACACCAATGGATATGGGATCATCCATTGCCTATCTGTATGGGTCGAGAAGGTATACGCTAGTCTACTCTGGTATATCGATGCCCCGTATCGATACACCCACGACTAGGGACTTTGAAGGATGTACTTATGGACTACCATGTCCCCACTAGTATGATCCGCATCATAGTCCAGGTAGTCAAGTACAGATCCTAAGGGCTTTACCAACATGTAACAGGAAGACAATCAGTGTACACGTTAAGGTAAAGATCAACCAGATAGCATACCATCATGTCGAGCAAGAAAGTCCTCCCTATATATGTCCCAGCATCCACTACAATATACATCCTATGTATAGTAATGGCCTCTAGGGCATACATATAACTAACAATCTCCCACTTGCACTAGGGCCATCTGATAGCAGTGGTTGCAGTATCTCATACTCAACCATCCCATAAAAGTCTCTCTCTGGGAACAGGCCTTTGTGAGTGGATCCGCTGTGTTGTCCTCTGAGTCTACTCTCCTAACCTCGATCTCCCTGGAGATCAACCATCTCCATGATCAGGTGACACTGCCTTAGAATATGTCTGGATCACTGATGGGACGGACGTTCCTTGGCATAAGCTACAACTCCATTGTCTCACAATGGTTGGAACGTAGTTCATCTCATGAACCAATATACACCCAAACATCCTCCTTGGTAGCATCTTAAGTAGCGATGTATCCTGCCTTTATCTTCTAGTATGCCACGGTATCTAGCTTGGAACTCTTCCAACATACCGTCCCTCCACTGAGGGTAAAGATAATGCCTGTGACTGACATTCAGTCGTCTTTATCACCCTGGAACCCTTCCAGTGATTCTCCCCAGGATCGGTTGATACCGTCTCACTACAACTAGTGAGAGTCCTAACATCCAATTAGATCTATCTCATAGATCCAAAAACCCAGGATTTAGGAGGTATCACTTTGATCCTATATGGAGAATCATTGTGATAAGCGGAGATTGATCGAGCGTAGCATAGGAAACTCCTTCCCTATCAAGAGTATGTCATCCACGTACTCTACGAGGATCGTCACCATACTCCCTACTACCTTCTTGTTTATACAAGATTCATCTATCATTTTGATGATGTCAACTTCTTTGACTAATCCATCAAAACAGATGTTCCAACTCCGCGATGCCTGCTTTATCCTATAAAGCATCTTGCACACGTTTCCGCCGCTCCCACTGTCATAGAGAAACCGAAATATCTCTCAGGTGGGTGAGGAACTCTACTAGATCGGCGGAGAGGCCGAGCTTCGTTGGTAACTATTGAATCCTTTGATTCTTTCAAATCATCTGCTGTAATTTGTATAGCTGGAACCTTTCCAGTTCTACATTACAGACTTTGCCTCGAGCTTGTCCGGATTTTGCTTTCAGACATAGGCCGGTCAACCCCAAATCTTAACTAGCTTAAGACATGGGTTCTTCCCTTTCCATATCACATATGAAATGGTAGGCGACTGATTTGATTTGAACCCTATTCAATAGGTATGCAGTTTCTCAAGTGCATAACTCCCAAAAAGGAAATAGGTAACTCAGTAGTACTCATCATAGAGCACACCTTATCATATAGGGTGTGATTGCTCCGCCCTGATATACCATCGTGCTATGGTGTATACAGAGGAGTAATGCTGAGAGAGAATCTCATTCTCCTTTAGAATAGTCCAGTATTTCCGTGCTCAAGTATTCTCCTCCTTGATCTCATCATAGGACATAATACTTATACCCGTATTTTGGTTCTCTACTTCTAACTTATATTCTGTGAATATCTCAAAAGGTTCGGACTTGTGTTTCAACAGGAACATAGGTCTGAATCTCGAAAGATCATCAGAGAATGTAATGAAGTACAAAGAACCGGTCCTGGCATGTGTAGACAGGGGACCTACATACATCAACATGTATCATCCCAAGAGTTCACTAACTCTTTCTCTGTTTCCAGTAAACAGAGCTATGGTCATCTTATCTCTGTGACATGACTGGCAAGTTTCACAAGATGTAAATTCAAAACGATTTAAATATGCATCTACATGTAACTTCAGCTAGTCGGGTCACATTGATATGACCTAGTCTACAATGCCTCAAGAAGGATTCGTTCATTTCTGAACTCTTCCTCTTGTGTGTGTTCCATATATTAAGAACTGTAATTTGATTTAGAACATTAATGCTTTTAGATAACGTGCCTGAACCGATCAACTTTTGATACAGGAAATGTTCAAAACATTATCCAACAATACAAAATTTTATCATTTCTTTACTAATAAAGAGACTGATATGATTTTGTATATCAGGTTCGGTATCTAATAACATTCGTTCAGAATCAATGTATTGGTAATACAGGGTGACAGTGACCAACAGACTTGGCTGCAACTCTTGCCCCGTTTTCTGCCTCATGAAACTTATCACCCGTTCTCAGTTTTTCTACCCTTTTGTAGCCCTATGTAATAGATTACATATCTGGGATCCTGATCCGGTATCATATACCCAGGACGTAAAGGATACTGAGAAACAGTTCTCTGTAATGAACACACCCGAAGATGATGCATCATCATGCACTCTCCTCGTTTGGGCGGCACGGGAATTCTGGTAATCCCCAATTTCCTGCTTTGTCTTATAACAATTATAAGTTGGAGCGGGAGCAACGTTCCCCAGCTCAGTATAACAAGCGGGTTCGGTCAATATTTCCGTATTATTATCTTGATTAAGGCGTGATATGGTCGCTATCTGGAGAGAGAGAGAAGAAAGCACTCAGCGTGCGCTCTTGCAAGAATAGATTGGTTTTTATTTTATCTAATCAGGATGGCTCCCACTGCTTTTTATCAAATCTTCCTTCAAACCCTAAAAGGAAAGACTAGCCGGGATTAATTACACACTACAAGTTCGCCAATCTTTCAGCCAGGCCAGTGTCGGTACTTTGAGGGAGGTCCCCCGTGCTTTCGCACGAACCTAATTACTGTAAACCTCGTTTTCCCAGAGGCGTAACCCCGTTGACACCTTTCTAGACACCTACTTGATCGGCTAATTGTAATGTATAAAACTCTCCCAGGAGTAACAATTACTCGCAGCGGGTATCGGGATCCAACTATCTCATAGAAGGTATGCAATCTCATTGCAAATTTCAACACTTGAAATTCCCGATAATATTTTGCCCCTAGCGTCCTATGACCTTGACAGGGGTCAACAAACCATAGGCTGCTAGTCAAGTTCAACCCGTCATTTCCTGATTGAAGTAAACCCACCCGCACGACCCTTGACAGAGGTCA
Organism: Agapanthus africanus; assembly: GCA_030015575.1. Classification (NCBI taxonomy): domain Eukaryota; kingdom Viridiplantae; phylum Streptophyta; class Magnoliopsida; order Asparagales; family Amaryllidaceae; genus Agapanthus; species Agapanthus africanus. The sequence continues at coordinate 938,745,467 of CM057338.1, read as the reverse complement.
ACAAGGTCGCACGACTACCCTAAATCAATCACATCATATGCTTATGCAGATAAGCACTAATCAGCTACCGCACACTACGCCTTGACAGAGGTCAACAAACGCAGCACGAATACTAACCAGTACATATCTGAAATGACGGAGGGCTACGTCAGGTTTTTTCTGAAAACCTATTGCGTAATGAACTTGATGTCGTTGTAGGATCGAATGATTTTAAAATGGAGTGTTTTTGAGGCTTTTCTAGTTTTGCTAAAGGAGTCACTCCCGGTGAAGGGATCGTCGGTCCTTTCCTCGTCGAATGAGGTGCGGGATATATCATATATATCACTGTGCAAAGCAAAAATACTTAAAAGCAATCAAAAGACAAACCGAGTGTGTAGTATCTGCCAGTTATTGCTAAAGGAGTCACTCCCGGTGAAGGGATCTCGGTCCTTTCCTCATCGAATAAGGTGCAGGATATATCATATATACCTCTGTGCAAAGCAAGAACTGTAGCTACCTGTTTTATTTTGAAATTCGATTCTACAACATCTTAGGTTTCTTTTTATTTCATTAATCACATTAATGAAGTCCCATCATTTATATACCTAAACATCACAGATAAATACGACGTACACTTATACCATCCGCATTCGCCTCGATGTCCCCTCGTGCACCGTTAGGTTAGGTAACTAACGGCAGAGCGGGGCAGGGCTAGCGCGGGTGTAAAACATAAGTAACGTCTATATAATATATCATATATACTATATACTGTATCTATCACAGAACATCACATGATCACATCACAAATATCGCAGCAGAAGAATCATATGAAATATTGGATATACTAGGACGTCCGTGTTTTCAATACGAGCCAGTATAAAACACGGATTCCATGGTCGTGATGAATAGCCAAACCCACACCCCTAGACCCCTACGAGAGCGGCAAGCAACCCTTCCAATTCTAGAGTTAGGAGACCCGGACTCGACTCCTCGAGTTGGTCTCCCACTGGACTCCAGAACCCGGTTACTTGTGCTCCCCTCCTTGGGTCTATCCTAGTGCGGAAAAGTAAATAATATACAAAGGGTGACATCTTCCGCAACCTGGAAGTGCCCCAATAAAAGAATATTACATACAAGTTTTTACATGAATGAAAATGAAAAACACTCATCTCACATAAAAACCCCCGGCTATTCAAACACGACGATCCAACATAACATATCCAGCAACACATAACATCACATGTCATCAACGTAAGTAAATATGCGCATCCCAATTGTCGTTGACATATAGCAACGAGACCGGCGATATCACATATTACACTTACGGCCACAGAAAAGAAAGTGTAAAACTACAACAGTTGGAATCCGCAACCTCTTTAGACATCACATGCCTAATCAAATGAATTACTTAGACATCGCATGCCTAACAATTGTAAACCCCGCATTTTAGTCTCAAAATCGAAAACTCTTTTCAATATTAAGTCGGGCAATTCAACAAGATTCCCGACATCCTGATCGAATGCTCGTCGCAAACTTTAGTAGGCGGCCGCACCCCCGATGCTGTCGACGAAGTGCACTAAGGCAGAACACCGCTTCCGCGAGCACCCGAACGGATGATTTCGGCGACGGGGTTTTCCTACAGTCACTTGGTCGGGGCTATGGAGTGAAGCTGTCTATTAAGTTTACCCGGCGAGTATCCGCGTACGCTACGTGATTGCGACGGACTTTTGATCGCATCAAAATTCCGTGGCAACCGATCAAGTGAGACTAAAGTGCTATGTTTATAACATTCATTCAGTTATCTCATAACTTATTGTGAATTCCAATTATTGTATCAGATTCCGGATAAACAGAAAATGTTAAACTTTCCGATTGAACATTCGAACACCCAAGTTTTCCCAATACAGATCAACACATGAAACAAGTCTAAAAACATTCAGTTCGTGCCTCAGTACCAACGGTCCAGCCGTAGAAGGGTCAAGCCAACGCCTCACATGTGGCACGCCGTACTGCCCCAAACCCGAAGGTTCAAAGGGCAGTTCAAGACGGTCACATAATCGAGTTAAGGTTTGTTGTCTTCTAGAGGGTCCATCGCGTTATTTGCACTACTTAGAACGTCTTTAAACTACGGAAAAATCCAACACTTGGAAATTTCCCGACAGGGGAAAAATTGGGTATTTATATCCGGTCGAACTTTTTAACATATTCTAATATTTATCCGGAAAGCCACATAGACAAAATCTGATACTCCGATCGAAACACCGAATCCCCAAAACAATCCCAGAAAATTCAACTCTTGAATAAATATTAAAAATTCCCAGAAAATCCAACTCCAGAAAATAGGAATTACTGTGCAAACAAAAGAAGCTGACGTCATCAATGGGCCGCGGAACCGCCGCAGAAGCTAGGCTTCTGCCGCGGTTCCGCCGCAGTTTGGACTGTTCATGAGAAAAATTTTGCGCCGTAATTCTTATATTTCCCTGCTGAATTTTTTAGCAATTTTTAATTTGGAAAAATCCCAGTTTTTGAAAAAAGGACAGAGAGCAATTTTGAAATGGGTTTTTAGGTTCGTTCGGACTTCAAACTCCGTCTAGACTTCGCCTAAGGCTCTACCTTGGCTCTGATACCACTGTAGGGTTCCTAGGCACCCTAATGAGGTCTCACAAGGCATCAACCATGCCAATTTCAAATTTAAACGGTGCCGAGAAACCCTAGAACGGATCGTTGGCTAGATGTCTACGCAAAAAAGAAACTAGTTAACAACGTAACTAAAGTTTAAACGGAAATACAACCTTTGTAGATCCGGTGCTCCACCTCCATAGCTCCGCAACGAAGTCCCTTTGCTGTCCAAATGAATTCCCGGGCTCTAGCGTCGGCTTCGTCGGAGAAATGGCGAGCTAGGTCGTCGATGTCCATGCCGAAGATGATCTACGTCGAGGCATCGCTAAATCAAGCTCCACCTTCACCAAGTTATGAAAACTTGTGAAGGAAACACACTCTACTACTTGGCAAGAGGTAGAGGATGAAGAAATAGGAAGTGGGTAGACTTTAGAATTGGATTTCTCACTTGTTTTCATCATTCACCATTGATGAAGTAAGGTTTCTTCATGTGTCAAGATGAAGAAGAAGATAGAAATTGTTATGATAAGTTAATTTAGAAAATAGAAAATAAAAGAATACTTATCATAATCAACCATGGTTAAGTGTAGAGACTAAACTCAAGTTAAGTGAATGGTTAGGTTAGGTATGAAGACAAAAATGGTGACTAAGTCAAAGCTTCATGAAGCTTCAACATATATCCAAATTAGCCACCATTTTCCTTTTGCCAAAAATGAATAAATAAACAAATAAATGAATAAGTAAAAACCCTAATCATCCACTTAACCATAGTTTAATACTTTACACTTAACCAAAAAGCATGTATCATCAAACATGATACAATCATGTGCACAAAATCATATCGCATATGCAATGCGCACACCCGAGTGAGAATATCCATTTAAAGTGAACCGATACTAGTTAATGCAAAGTAATATATCAAGTATATAATTATGCATTAAATCATTAAATCAACACTTGATTTAACGATCCGGTCATATCGCATATAACCGACTAGTATCATTAGTAACAATTTATCGAATCAACACTTGATCCGATAACCCGGCTATATCGCATACAACCGATCAATGTCACATCGCGAGAATCGAATACAGTATCACATACTGGTATTATTCTCGGTCCCGTACATATCTCATATGCGCTCCTATTTCGTTTTGCTTGAGCCAGGAAACCTCTGTGTAGGACTCTAAAGACTCGTCAATACGCCGGCAGCAGATGATGATCATATCAAGCATCCACAAGCCGCAAGCGGTCTGCTAAACGTAACGGCCACCCGGGTATTGAGCGATCAGAAGATCGACGAGCAAGCCCGCTCACACTCCTGTGAATCCAACCAGTAACACTACCGTACAGTCCGGTCTGATCGTCTGATATGTCGCATATCTCGCCTAGGGGTGGTAAACGTTAGACCCCAATAGCTCGATAAGTCGTGTCGATATGAGGTCTATAACAATTCGAGAAACTACAGGTAACACTTACCAGTAAATCTCAGCAACCCTGGCCAGGGATTTCCTGTTATAGCCAATCGAACACAGCGCAACATCAACTCCCTATACCGGGAGAGACGAATCCCCTCCTATCGCTCATTGCCTCCATGTGACTCGGGACTGTACCCAAAAACCACCGTTTTGCACGCCCTCTTGGACGTGGTAAGATGGAAATCAAAGCACAGTGGGAACCACACAAGACTCTATGACGATCTCGGGTCAACAGACTACTCTGTACCAGTGTCACCAGAGAACTGCCATCTGACGTAAGGTATAATACCATCTGGGAGTTCTCGGCGAGTCCGTCCAGTGTACCCAGTCTCCACTGAGCACCCGTATATCATCTCTGATGTCAAACACCAATGGATATGGGATCATCCATCGCCCATCTGTATGGGTCGAGAAGGTATACGCTAGTCTACTCTGGTATATCGATGCCCCGTCTCGATACACCCACGACTAGGGACTTTGAAGGATGTACTTATGGACTACCATGTCCCCACTAGTATGATCCACATCATAGTCCAGGTAGTCAAGTACAGATCCTAAGGGCTTTACCAACATGTAACAGGGAGACAATCAGTGTACACGTTAAGGTAAAGATCAACCAGATAGCATACCATCATGTCGAGCAAGAAAGTCCTCCCTATATATGTCCCAGCATCCACTACAATATACATCCTATGTATAGTAATGGCCTCTAGGGCATACATATAACTAACACAAGCCAGAATTGGTGAAGTACGGCAGGAGAGTACAGCAACTGCAGACTCAAATTCCTTCCTATACGCTGGAAAGTATATTGCGTGCGGAAAATAGCAAGGCGGATGCACTAGCTAAGCTTGCTAAAGAGTTGGCCGACGAGAACCTCGATGACATGAGGATCATTGTGCAAAGCCGTCGGGTTCTCGCACCAGCAGAAATATCTCTGGAATCGTCCGAAGAAAAAGGAGCGACCGAGCAAACGGCCCTACAAATAAGAGACCAAGAAAAGGCTGAGGATTGGAGGGAAGTCTTTATAGACTACTTCAAATCCCGTTGAATACCTAAAAATGCGTCCTCAAGAAATCAACTTATGAAACGAGCTCTGTCTTTCGCCTTCGTCAATGATACTCTGTATAAAAGATCATTTGATTTTCTGTGGTTAAGATGCCTGGAACCTGAAGAGGCGAAGAGAGTCGTCCAAGAAACTCATGACGGACTCCGCGGTTCTCACCAAGCCGGGCCAAAGATGAAGCTGAAGATCAAACGGATGGGTTATTATTGGCCCACGATGATCCAAGACTGCTTAGAATACGCAAAGCAGTGCCACTCGTGCCAAATTCACGGAGACTTTATCCATCAGCATCCAAATCCACTGCATCCAACAGTGGCTAGCTGGCCGTTCGAAATGTGGGGGACTGACATAATCGGCCCCATCGAACCAGCATCGTCCAGATGACATCGACTCATTTTGGCGACAACTGATTACTTCTCCAAATGGGCAGAAGCAATACCACTGAGGGAAGTGAAGACGGAGAATATCCTCCATTTCTTCAAGACGTACGTCATTTATCGGTTTGGAACTCCACGACGGATTATCTCCGATAACGGGCCAGCCTATAGAAGCCACAAGATCAGCCGCTTCGCATAACAGCATAACATAGACTGGAGATACTCTTCAATCTATAATCCCCGAGCTAACGGTCTAGCTGAAACTTTTAACAAGACCTTGACGAAGATCGTAAAAAAGACGGTGTCTCGAAATAAGAAGGACTGGCATGAAAGACTGCATGAAGCTCTCTGGGCATATCGAACTACATTCAAAACGGCTACAAACACAACACCGTATGCATTGGTATTCGGCACAGAAGCGGTACTCCCCCTCGAGATAGAGTTACCCTCTCTACGAGTGGCGGTTCACTACGAGCTAACAGACGACGAAAATGCTCACCTTCGGCTCGAGGAACTCGATGCCCTTGATGAAACCCGACTCATGGCGCAGCAAAATCTGGGGGCTTACAAAGCAAAGATGATGCGCTCATATGAGAGATTAACTAGGCCGAGAACATTCCGCCAATGCGAACTCGTGCTAGTAGTTAAAAGACCTATAATCCCCAATCGCGCCAAGTGGGGAAAATTCGAGCCGAATTATGAAGGCCCGTATATCATAGACAAAGTCTACCAGGGTGAAGCTTATCTACTCATGGACATGCATGGTGAAAGACCTTTTAGGCCAATAAATGGTCGCTTTCTAAAGAAATACTATGCCTGACGAGTCACGGCCTGGGTCAACAATAGATGACGACGCCTATGTCCGCTCGCTATCTTCCTAAGCCCAAAACTCTATAAGTAGTAGCCGGTTTCGGACCAAAATGTCCTAAAACTAACAATGGACCGAAACGTCCTTAAACTAACGACGAACTGAAATGTCCTAAAACTAACAATGGACCACTATGTCCTAAAATTAGCGTCGGACCTAAACGTCCTTAAACTAACGATGGACCATTATTTCCTAAAATTAGCTATTGACCGAGACGTCGATAAACTACTGTGGACTGCAGCATCCCAAGGCTGACACAAAAAAATAGAAAGAATAAAAAAATATAGAAAGAATAAAAAAAGGAGAGAAAGAAAAAGAAAACGGTATGTCCATAAGCAAAACAGGTACGGATGAAAACCCGAAAGGGCTCCGTGAGTAAAAACAGCAGGGCTACCGGCGAGTTTTTGTGAAAACCCGAAAGGGCGCAATCTCGTTAAAAGACACTTGCAAGGTCCTCTCGACCTTGTGAGGAGAAACCACCTGCGTGAGATCCTTATGACTCACAAGGGAGCAACACACTTAGGGATCCCCACGATTCCTATGGAGAAGTTACACTTACGAGATCCTCACGACTCGTAAGGAGAACCCTCTTATGAAACCCTGCTCATAAGATTCAAAAGTCGTAAACTACAGGGTCTGAACCCGTTCTTAAGCAGCCATCACAACCTCCGATTTTGCCCTACAAGCGGCTCAATGCCGACCCTTGTATACAATCCACGGGCGCGAATAAACATTTCCCTAACAAAGCCCCATCCATGACTAGGGATATGTTTATACAACGAACAACCCTTGTAAGTCCTCTCGACTTAAAAGGAGAAAATACTCTTGTAAGATCCTTACGACTTACGAGAAGCCATACACTTAGGAGTCCTCACGACTCCTAAGGAGAAAATGCACCTACGCGATCCTCATGACTCGCAGGGAGAAATACCTTTATGAGACCCTTATGGATCATGAAGTCAAAAGCCTTAGTCGACAGGATCTTAACCCTGTTTGCTAAGCCACCTTTGTTCAACATTGACAAAGTCAAATGATGATTCGCTCCTGGCAATATCCCAGTTGTAGCGGTGCTGATGCCGAAATCAGTGTCTAATTCCAAGCTTGCAGCGAAAAGCCAGCAAGCCACACATGCATACGAAATAGCCAAATGATGGGGCAACTTGCAAATAAAGAACAACAAGTAAAAAAATATATGCATGCAAAATAGCTGAAATGATTGGGCAACTCGCAATAAAAAGCAGCGAGTAAAAATAAAACAAACAGCCGAAATGATTGGGCACCGCGAAAAATAGCCGAAATGATTGGGCAATCGCAACTTTCGCGATATAAAAGCTGAAATGATAGAGCATCGCGGAAAGAAAAATATATAAAATGAAATTTTCTGCCCTACAGGTGATATCACATCAATCCCTGTATACAATCCAGGGGCGCAAACAAAGAAGGAATCACACCTTCCCTCCCCAGGCTCCATCAGAAAACGAAGCCAAATCTCGACAGTTCAGGGATAGCCTAGAGATCATCAACAGCGTTCCTCCACAAACCAGCAGGATTCAGACGCTGCAATCAACCCTGGAGCTACGGCAATGCCCCTATTCCGAATCTCGATGGTTCCCAGACAACCTAGAGACCACTTCGATATTAGTCTCATTACAACAGACAATACGTCATCCGCATGACCCCGTCTCGGAAATACGTCATCCGCATGACCCCGTCTCGGAAATACGTCATCCGCATGACCCTGTCTCGGAAATACGTCATCCCCATGACCCCGTCGCGGAAATACGTCATCCAAATGATCCCGTCTCGAAAATACGCCATCCACATGACCCCGTCTAGGAAATACGTCATCCACATGACCCCGTCTCGGAAATACGTCATCCAAATGACCCCGTCTCGGAAATACGTCATCCACATGACCCCGTCGCGGAAATACGTCATCCAAATGACCCCGTCACGGAAATACGTCATCCACATGACCCCGTCTCGGAAATACGTCATCCACATGACCCCGTCTCGGAAATACGTTATCCACATGACCCCGTCGCGGAAATACGTCATCCAAATGACCCCGTCTCGGGAATACGTCATCCATATGACCCCGTCTCAGAAATACGTCATCTACATGACCCCGTCTCGGAAATACGTCATCCAAATGACCCCGTCTCGGAAATACGTCATCCACATGACCCCGTCTCGGAAATGCGTCATCCAAATGACCCCGTCTCAGAAATACGTCATCCACATGACCTCGTCTCGGAAATACATTATCCACATGATCCCGTCGCGGAAATACGTCATCTACATGACCCCGTCTCGGAAAAACGTCACCCACATGACCCCGTCGCGGAAATACGTTATCTACATGACCCTGTCTCGGAAAAACGTCATCCAAATGACCCCGTCGCGGAAAAACGTCACCCAAATGACCCCGTCGCGGAAACACGTCATCCACATGACCCCGTTGCGGAAAAACGTCATCTACATGACCTCGTCTCGGAAATACGTCATCCAACGACTCCGTGGAACACGGCCAAAGTTAACCTTGACCTTGTGGGAAATGCCCGGAGCAACTTCTTACGCCGTGAAATGCGGATAATGTCAATCTCATTAAACACTTACGGGTCCTCTCGACTCGTAAGGAAGAAAACTCTCTTGTAAGATACTTGCGACTTATAAGGGAAAACGCACTTAGAAATCCTTATGATTTCTAAGGAGAAAATACACCTACGAGATCCTCTCGACTCGTAGGGAGAAAAGTCTTTATGAGACCCTCATGGCTCATGAAGTTGAAAAGTCTTAGGTAGCAGATCTGAACCTGCTTCTTAAGCCATCACTACCTCTCAAAGAATTCAAAACAGAATGCTCTCTATCTTCTACAGGCTACGCTTACTAAGGTAACATGCCGACAACACAGAAAGGACAAGAAAGCAGGAAATATTACAAGATGGTGCGAAAGAAATGTATCTTTTATTTATGAGTTCAATTGGGTACAAAATACATCATATGAAGGAATAAAAAAATGGATACATTTTATTCGAAATTATAAATGGTACAAAAAAAACAATTATTGAGAGGGAAGCGCTTTCAATAATCCGATCACCCGCTCGCGCTTTTCCCTTAGCCCCTTTTCTTGGTCAGTTGTCGCGACCAACTCTGCCTCGACTTGAGCTCGTTGCTGCAGGTAGGACGAAAGTTGCTCTTCGACGGCCCGCTGAGCTGTCCTACGATTCTGTGCATCCCGCTCGACAATGTCGAGCTTCTGCCTCTGTGTTAGCCCGTCAGAGATGCATCGCAGAAGGCCTTCAAAAATAGTCTTCAACTGTGCAGCATTTGCATCAACCTGAGCGTGCAGCCGGGCAGATTCGCTTGAAGTCTCTTCGCACTCCTTACGTTTTAAGGCCGCCTCTTGTTCAAGATGACGGAAGTAGGGAGTGCTCTGCTCGACCCACGCAACCCGCTGAGTGTTCACAGCCAGGACCTCTGGAGCAGGACGTCCGACCTCGAGCTCATGCAGGCAAGCCTTAATTTTCCTGCAGAGATTAACCCAAGACTCAACGACGCCCTCATTATGAAAGTTCACGAGCGTCGCCAGCATAGGATTAACCTCCGCGGCAAAATCCGCAGCGAATGTGGGAGTCTCCATGTCAAGCTCCTCGATGTAGTCGCTCAACATGCGCAGACTATTCACAGCGTCTTTGGAAGATGAACGTCGAGAAAAGGGGCCTGCTGCCATTACGACTCTCGATTCAAACAGAGCTGAAGTTGATATCACCGCTACAAAACAAATCACAGTCAAATGACGGTTCAAGAAATAGAAGAGGTTCATGAACAATGGAGTTTACTATACTGGCTACAGCAGGTGGCAAGGCCAGGAGTACCGGTGGCGCAACTATTCTTTCGTCTCCTCCTTCGATCTGTAGTGCTGCAATCAAAATAAAGAAGAATTAGAAATGATTTGACTGCCGGTAAAAGAAGAGACATTAGCTGAAGCCTATACTCACCAGCGCCACTAGATGAGGCAATCTCTGACTGGAAAGAAAAGTGTGGGTGTAACACCTGATACAGGTGATCAAAAAGGACTCCTGCAAGGACGCAGTAATGCAATGTCAGTACATAAAGTATACAGCCTGTAATGAAACTGAGGGGTCACAAATCCATACCTTCCAGCATTAAAGATGGTACGAGAGAAGGTAGAGGAGCGGTCACCGTTAAAGCAGCAACTAGAGATGCTTCCTCGGGTGGCATAACCCCAACGCTCATCACACCTGCATTTAAAATAAGAGAAACGCTGTCAAAAAGAAATTAAAAGGGATTGCAGAATAAAGGGGAAAGTAATGACCCAAAATCTATCTGGTGAGTCGCCGGTCGAGACCGCGACAAGAGCGTCACTGGAAGAAGCAAATGCTTCACCCTCCTCCATCGGAATGGTCTCGCCATCCGTAGCCTCATCCCCCGACTCTACGAGAGCCGTCGTAACGCTCGCGACGCCAGGAGATGGCAAGGAGCCGCAAGAAGAAAGAGCGACGATTGGAGCAGTGCCTGACTCTTGAGAAAGAGTGTCTACCTCGGGCTCGACGATTGTAGCCATCTCACCCACCGCTACCTCGGGCTCGGCAATTGTAGCCATCTCACCTACCGCTACCTCGGGCTCGGCGATCGTGGCTGTCTCACCTGCCGCTACCTCAGGCTCGGTGGTTGCCGCCACGACACCCACCACCTCCTCGGCAAGACTCGGCCCTGCAAGATAGGATATATGAGAACCTGAAAGTTAAAACTTTGACAGAACAACCCAATGTCATGTTACCTTGAGTCGATTTTCCGATTGCTTCTCGAGCGGCACGTGCTGCCTGTCTGTGGGCGGTGGATAAGGCAGCCGGAGCGTCCTCTGAAGGAGTAGGGGCAGGGGTAGCGGTGCTCGAACCTGCACCCGCGGCCAAGGCGGCATTAGCTCCCTTGCCGCGCGCATTCTGCGCTTCCTTTCCGCTCGGGCCGTGAGAGCGGATCTTCTAGAAGCCTCCATCAATAGGACGTCATCATCCGCGCCAAGGGTTACCTCTGGAGCCGTTACGACATCCGTCATCGGTCGTTTAAGTAAGGCCTCTTTTGGCAGTCCTGAGGAGGCCGAGACTTCGATGGCTGGCCCTGGAAGAATCTCCGCATCACCTTGCGGGATTGGAAATGTAATCCCTGCGATAAGATAAAGAGAGGGTCAGATTACCCATAAGAAATGAGAGCAGAGACGCGGTGAGCCGAAATATACCAATGCCCAGCGAAGCGCGCATCCTCTCCTCTTCCTCAAAAGTCTTAAAAGAAGCTGCGAGAGCTTCTTCGGTGGAAATGCCTGTCAAAGAAGGAAAGGTGTCAGTCAAAACATGATGATAAAAATATGATGTAATGACAAAAGATACAGTTGATGGTTACCTGATCGTGCAAGGATAGCCATTCCCGCTTCGTGGCTTGCCACTTGCTCAGATTCTGCAATGGCAGCTGCCAGATCAGTGTCATCTGGCGGCATGAATAGACCCTCGTTTGTCCCATACTCTCTCAGGCCCTCGCCATAAGGAGCGTGGGGCTCCTGACTAAGTACAACGTCGGCAGAGAGGATCGACTTCTTCTTACTCTTCTGCGAGCGAGCTCCGGTCGCCGCAAGCACAAGTTTACGTTTAGCAGGCACCTTGGGGCAACGAGTCCCGATATCTGAACCCACGCCAGAATCGGGAGAGGCTACAGTCGCCTTTTCTACAGGAACCCGGGGTATTGGTAGCTCGGGCCTGTCGTGTGGGATTTCGATCATGGCAGCTTCTCTTAGCGGAGGGGGGATAATGGTCCGTCACTTCAAAGGGACGTTTCAATCACCAGCAGGGGGTGCACCTTTGCGATCTAGCAGCAGTCGCTTATCCTCCCTGATAACGGTGCCCATTGAATGCTGGTACCACGCCACGTACACATTAAGGACCTTTGGGACACAGCTAGGTTCGCTGATGAAGAAGCTGGACCCTGTGTTCAAGCGCATGAAATGATGCAGCGCACTCCGCATTCCCTCTTCGGTAGCAGTAGGCTCTGCCAAGAAAGCTTCAAGTGGGACGCCCTGATTGTAACTCAGCTGTTGGGCAAAACGATGCGGGTTGTATCTCATGAATAACGCCGCATCATTTTTCCTGAATACGAGAAAGCCCGGCCTAATGGAGTATAAATGAAGAATTTCCAGGGCTTTCAACACAGCGGCCCCGTCTTTAAAGATGTCTCGCAATGGCAGCACCGCTTTTGAAGTTTCCTGGCCGATCGTCAAGACATTTTCTGTGAAAGACATACCATCTCCAACCGTGCGCGGACAAAGGAGCAAGCCCCTAGCTTCCCGCGGTGACGGACTCATGATGGAGGTGTCAACCAGCCGCATTATCCGAGGGAACTTGCATCTGTCGTAAAAAGAAGGTCTTTTGTGGATGCCAAAGACCCCAAGCACGTGCAGCTCTATCCATGAAGTGAAGTAATGCATTGGGAAGTTGGCAGGATGCACCCCTGGTTCAGTGGTATCCGCTGCTAAGCTAAGACCGTGATATAGGTGGGCTAACCCGGCGATCCCGATGGCCACTTGTATTCTGGCAACTATGCGATACGCGGGGTAGAAGACAGAAGGCCTCATGTAACGAGGGTGCAGAGGAAGCGTGAACCAGCTTAACCATAAACTGAGAAACCCGAGAAAGAACGCTTCCTCATCAATGACCGGAGCGGCGATTTCTGACAGGGGGACGATCGCGACGTCGGGAAGAAAGAAACCTTTTTGGTCTGCTTCCAGTATTGGCCGACAGTCCAAGCCAAAGCCGAAAGGATCATCAAGTTTAGCAAACTTTTCGCTTTGTCGCGACAAAATTTCTGGGCGAAGAAAACGGGCAATGAAGTCCGCAAAGCTGACCCCCCGGCCTCCGGATTCAAGAAAGAGGCCCTCATACATGTTCAACACCTTTATCAAACTTAGGAACTAGTGCTGAATTGCGCTCTCTGGGGTAAGGCCCATCACCACTGGCTTGGTGGCAAAAACATATTCATCCGGAGGAAGCAGCTCCTCGTAGTGCTCCCCCCTAACTGGTAGACCAGAAACCTCGGCAAATTCTTCCAAGGAAATGGAGACCTCTCTGTCCAATAGGAGGAAGGTATGGGTCGGGATGTTCCACTGCTCTAGAAACGCCTTGATCCACCATGTGGGAGGTGCAGAATATTGGAACAAGGAAGCGTAGACCGCAGGGTATAAGCCAAGCTTTAGCAGCTGCGATTTCTTTGCCGATAAGATATACCGGGCCCACTGCAAGTACCCGGCCGGATGACGGGGAGTTAGCCCGATGTTGTAGGGCTGTCCCCAAGGGCGCGACTCGCCCTGACATATGCGCCGTCCTAGGGTGTCCAAAGCCGCCGGCGGCTGCACAGGAATCGCAGCCATAGAAGGCTGAAAGAGACCCTCCGAAGTCCAATTAACCATCTCCACGGCATAGTTCACCGGGGGTGCATCTGCATACGGGATCGTCGAAATAGGTTCCGAAGGCGTCGCACAAGAAAAGCTCCGGCGGTCTCTGATAATTTGATCATACCATCTACCCCATAGGTGAAGATTCTTGTGTTCCGGGTCGTGGTCTCTAATCAGCGCGAGAACCTTTCGGTCTACAGGAGCCTCAGGAAATCTGCCTTCTGAGGGAATGAACGGGAAGGAAGTGTCGAAAGACATGACGCCTGCGTAAAAAGGGACAAAAGTCAATTGTCAGTGCTATAATTTAAACTTCTGACATTTGGTACTTTAAAATTTGTACCGCATTGCAATGCAGTGGAAAGGGAACCAAAGGGGGGACCCACAAAATCTAGATGACAATGCATCAATTAGATAAAACAGCCTCATCACTTGATGAGACTGTTAATTAAATGAGGAGATCCTCAAGAAACTTCTCATTAAAGGAGAGATCTCTCGGTCAGAGGAGTAAATCTCCCTTTGAGAGCAATGCTTTGTGACAGAGTGACGCTTGTCAAACTCTGATCATGAGGAAATAAAAAATTCCTCAAGAGCCTTGCTCTGAAAAAAAAATGATGGAATAATCCATCAGAAAGAAAGAAATTTTTTTGAAATCAATTTTTATGAATTAAAAATTCTGGGATCTTCAAGATCCATGAACAAACTCTTAAGAGTTCTTCATAAGAGATTAAAAAATCTACATGTTATCAAAAGAGCAAAGCTCTGCTCATGGGCTAAGAAACCCCAAGAAAAGATCTCTTTAGATCTATGGGTTCAGGAGACCAAAGCTCTGTTAATGAAACCCTAAAACGGTTTTCTTTAGATCAAAGATCTATGAAGAGCAAGGCTCTGTTAATGGGTAAAACCCTAGATTATCTAAAAAAAAATTTTACCTAAAATTTTGGCAGAGTTTTGACTCTTGAAAATTCTTAAGATGGAGAACTATGCTCTGTGAGAGAATAAAATTCTCAGAAAACAAGAAGAGGATGAACATAATCATCTAAAGGACCAAAGGTCCTATTTATAGGCATTGAAATACCTCTTCAACTTCTGAGCTGATCCAAGGGCGCAGATGCTGCCACCGCTGCACTCACATATGGGCCACGTGAGCGCAACGGTGGGGGGGGCATTTGTTTCCCCCAATCAGAGCAAGGCTCTGTTTGAAATTCAAATTTCAAAATTGAAGCAACGCTTCAGATGCAGCGCCAAGTACGCTGCGCCCTAGGCAGCGCATCATGAGTGCGCTAGCGCTAGGCGCGCTGCGCAGCGCGCCACGTGTCAAACATGGGTGCGCTAGCGTAGGGTGCGCTGCGCTATGAGCAGCGCACCATGTGTCAAACACAGGTGCGTTAGCGCAAGGTGCGCTGCGCTCTGAGCAGCGCACCACGTGCAAAGCACGGGTGCGCTGCGCTCTGAGCAGCGCACTACGTACAAAGCACGGGTGCGCTAGCGCTGGAATTAAAAACTCCCCACCGTTAGATCAAAAGATCTAATAATAATGATAAATCATTAATTAACCAGAATTAAAATTCTGTAATGGAAAGATTTTTCAATCTTGTTAAAAACAAGAAGACCGCCTTCTGTAAAACAGAAGCCCTAGGATCAAAGATCCAATGGCGGGGAAACATCCCCAAATCAATCAGAGAAAGATCTCTTTAACTGATTCAACAAATCAACTTGCCCTATATAAAGACCCCAATACTTCAAGTCTGAGAGAGAGAACCCCCCCCCCCCCCCCCATAAACTCTGAAAAATTCAAAGGAAAAGAAGCATAGCTCTCAGCAAAAGAAGATTTTTTTTTCTTCAAGGTAAAAGGAATGATGATGAACAAAGAGATGAAATCATCTCATAATTAAAAAGAACAATTATCTTCTTAAAAGATCATAGATCTTCAAGACAAAAAGTCTTTCATAAAAGAGATCAAAAGATCTCATCATAAAATAAAAGAAGAACATAATTCTTCTCACAGATCATGGATCTATAAAGGCAAAGCCTTTCATCGAAATAAGAGATTGAAAATCTCTCCTGCAAAATAAGAACTGTTGTTCTTGAATCTTGAGACAAAATCTCTTTTAAAAGAACATAAACTTGTTTTCCAGATCATAAAATTGATCAAATGCGTCTTGCGCTCATGAAATGCGCCTTGCGCTCTTGAACAACGCTTCTGCGCTCTCTGGACTGGCGCTAAGCGCCAAATGCGCCGCGTGTCAACCACGTATGTGCCAATTAACAACTTGAGCTTTGCGCTTCTGAAATAGCGCACTGCGCTCATGGGCTGGCGCTCAGCGCCAAGCGCACCACGTGTCATTCACGTGTGCGCCACTAAATTGAATGCGCCTTGCGCTCTTGAACAGCGCTTCTGCGCTCTCTGGATCGGCGCTAAGCGCCAAATGCGCCACGTGTCAACCACGTATGCGCCAATTAACAACTCGCGCTTTACGCTTCTGAAATAGCGCACTGCGCTCATGGGCTGGCGCTCAGCACCAAGCGTACCACGTGTCATTCACGTGTGCACCACTAAATTAAAAGCGCAATGCGCTCATGGATTAGCGCTCAGCGCTCATAAACTGGCATCATGCGCTCATCATCTAGCGCCTAGCGCTGAGTGCGACACGTGTCCCTTACATGTGCGTTACTTGGCAGTAGTGCACTGCGCTTTTTGATTGGCGCAAAGCGCCTAGCGCGCCACGTGTTGCGCTGACAGAGCATAAATTGTTCTTTAATAAGCCCAGAGCTCTGGTGAATGCTCAGCATTCAATAAAAGACAAAAATATTGTCAGAAGGGCCAAGCCCAAATGAAGGCTCAATAGCCAGAATAAAATGTTAAACATTTATTGGACTTAGCCCAATATTGGCCATAAGTCCTCAACTTATATTAATTGAGCCCACCTACTCATAAATATTTCAACAGATCTTAGTCCCAAATTGGACTACAGATCTTCCAACCAACTCACATCGATTTAAGGGTACATCTCTGAACCTCTATGATATATGTCGTTGTAATACTTCAACGTCTTCAGAGAGGTGACGAGTCCCGACAACCATACACTTCATAGACTATGACGTCTTTAAACTGGACTGTGGGGTCCTTAAACCCATGGACTATGATGTCCTTAACCTTGGACTGTGGGGTCCTTTAAAACCCACGGACTATGATGTCCTTAACCTCGGACTGTGGGGTCCTTTAAAACCCATGGACTATGATGTCCTTAACCTTGGACCGTAATGTCCTTAAACTAACATTGGACCGTAATGTCCTTAAACTAATTGACCGCAATGTCCCTAAACTAAATAATAAAGCTCGAATGCTCTTTTGTTGAATCTAAACGATCCCGTTAAGTTGATTTTAGTCTAAAAATTAGACTAAGGATCCTTAACAAACGTTTAAGTTGATCTTAGTCTCAAATGAGACTAACGTATCCTTAAACCCAACCCCCAAACCCAAATCTAAGAAGATACGGATTTGGACTAATCCACGCCCTATGGGCGACAACATAAATTAG
Organism: Agapanthus africanus; assembly: GCA_030015575.1. NCBI lineage: Eukaryota > Viridiplantae > Streptophyta > Magnoliopsida > Asparagales > Amaryllidaceae > Agapanthus > Agapanthus africanus. The sequence goes on along the minus strand of CM057338.1, from coordinate 938,728,082 downwards.
TCTCCGTATATAATCCACGGGCAACCAAAAACAAAACAAACACCCACGACACGAAGTGACCATCTGGAGAAGGAGAAAGTTGTTACCGCGATGCGGTAGTGTAATTAACTGCAGGGGATTGTGCCTGCAGGGAAGAGCATCCCCACAATCAAAAACCCCTCAAATGAGGGGGAATCTGATGAAGTCTGCTACATCGGCCGCATCCGTTTAAACCTTCGATACACAGTGCCATAAATCAACTTAGCATCTTCAGAGAGGTGGACGGATAGCACCAATTAGCATCTACCATCGAATTTCAGGCCTGACGTCCCAACGTCCCGGTCGCGTCTTTCGGCGGGGAACATTAATATTCTTTTATTGGGGCACTTCCGGGTTGAGGATGATGTCACTATTGTATATTATTTACTTTTCCGCATTAGGATAGACCCAAGACGGGAAGCACAAGTAACGGGGTTCTAGGGTCCAGTGGGAGACCATCTCGAGGAATCGAGACCGGGTCTCCTAACTCTAGAATTGGTAGGGTTGCTTGCCGCTCTCGTAGGGGTCTAGGGGTATGGGATTGGATATTCATCACGACCGTGGAATCCCTGTTTTATACAGGCTTAAAATAAAACCCGGAAATCCTAGTATATCCAATATTTCATATGTTGTTTTCTGCTGCAATATCTGTGATGTGATCATTTTATATATTGATGAGATGATTACAGGATATAGTATATGTGATATATTATATAAACGTTGATTATATTTTACACCCGCGTTAGCCCTGCCCCGCTCTGCCATTAGTTACCAACCTAACGGTGCACGAGGGGACATCGAGGCGAATGCGGACGGCATAAGCGTATGTTGTATTTATCTGTGATGTTTAGGTAACTTAAAATAATAGGACTTCATTAATGAGATTAATGAAATAAAAGAAACCTAAAGATGTTATGGAATCGAATTTTCAAAATCAGGTAGCTCTATTTGTTGCTTTGCATAGCGGTATTCCTTGTAGAATATCCAGCACCTTATTCGATAAGAAAAGAGCCGAGATCCCTTCACCGGGAGTGGCCTCTTTAGCGAAACTAGCAGTTACTACAAACTCGGTTTGTTTTTTGATTGCTTTTCTAGTTTTTGCTTTGCATAGTGGTATTGTGAATATCCTGCACCTCATTCGATAAGGAAAGAGCCGAGATCCCTTCACCGGGAGTGACCTCTTTAGCAAAACTAGTAAAAACCTCAAAAACACTCCTTTTCAAAATCACTCGATTGTACAACGATATCAAGTTCATTACGCAAAAGGTTTTCATAAAAACCTGTCATAGCCCTCCGTCATTTCAGATAAGTACTTCATAGTATTCGTGCTACGTTTGTTTGCTTTTTTCAAGGCGTAGTGTGCGGTAACTATTTATGCTTATCTGCATAAGCATATGATGCGATTGAGTTAGGGTAGTCGTGCGACTTTGTTGGCTTTCGTCAAGGGTCGTGGGGTGGGTTTAATTCAATCAGGAAATGTACGGGTTGAACTTGACTAGTAGCCTATGGTTTGTTGGCTTTCGTCAAGGTCATAGGATGCTAGGGGCAAAATATTATCGGGAATTTCAAGTGTTGAAATTTGCAATGAGATTGCATACCTCCTATGAGATAGTTGGATCCCGATACCCACTGCGAGTAAGAGTTGCTCCTGGGAGAGTTTTACACATTACAATTAGCCGATCAAGTAGGTGTCTAGAAAGGTGTCAACGGGGTTACGCCTCTGGGAAAACGAGCTTTATTTTAATTAGGTCCGTACGAAAGCACGGGGAACCTCCCTCAAAGTACCGGCACTGGCCTGGCTGAAAGATTGGCGAACTTGTAGGGTGTAATTAATCCCGGCTAGTCTTTCCTTTTAAGGTTTGAAGGAAGATTTGACTAAAATAGTGGGAGCCATCCTGATTAGATAAATTAATAACCAATCTAATCTTGCAAGAGCATACGCTGAGTGTTTTCTTCTCTCTCTCTCCAGGTAGCGACCATGTTACGCCTTAATCAAGATAATAATACGGATGTATTGACCGAACCCGCTTGTTATACTAAGCAAGGGAACGTTGGTCCCGCTCCAACTTATAATTGTTATAAGACCGAGCAGGAAATAGGGGATTACCAGGATTCCCATGCCGCCCAAACAAAGAAAGTGCATGCTGATGAATCATCTTCGGGTGTGTTCATTACAGAGAATTGTATCTCTGTATCCTTTACGTCCTGGGTATGTGATACCGGATCAGGATCCCGCATATGTAATCAGTTACATGGGCTACAGATAGGTAGAGAACTGAGAATGGATGATAAGTTTCAAGAGTTGGAAATGGTGCAAGTGTTGCAGCCAAGTCTGTTGGCAGTTATCACTCTGTATTACCAAATGCATTGATTCTGAACGAATGTTATTAGATACCAAACCTGATATACAATATCATATCAGTCTCTTTATTTAGTAAAGAAGGATATAATTTTGTATTGTTGGATAATGTTTTGAACATTTCCTATATCAAGAGTTGATCAGTTCAGGCACATTATCTAAAAGCATATACGTTCTAAATCAAACCACAGTTCTTAACGTACAAAGCACACACAAGAGGAAGGGTTCAGAAATGAACGAATTCTTCTTCAGGCATTGTAGACTAGGTCATATCAATGCGACCCGACTAGCCAAGTTACATTTAGATGCATATTTAAATCAGTTTGAATTTACATCTTGTGAAATTTGCCAGTCATGTCACAAAGATAAGATGACCATAGCTCCATTTATTGGAAACAGAGAAAGAGTTAGTAAACTCTTGGGATTGATACATGATGATGTCTGTAGGTCCCCTGTCTACACATGCCATGACTGGTTCTTTGTACTTCATTACATTCACTGATGATCTCTCAAGATTTGGACATATGCTCCTGTTGAAACACAAGTCTGATGCTTTTGAGATATTCAAACAATATAAGTTAGAAGTAGAGAACCAAAACGGGTATAAGTATTATGTCCTTTGATGTGATCAGGTAGGAGAATACTTGAGCACGGAATTTCTGGACTATTCTAATGGAGAATGAGATTCTCTCTTAGCATTACTCCTCCGTATACACCACAGCACGTTGGTATATCGGGACGGAGCAGACGCACCCTATGTGATAAGGTGCTCTCTATGATGAGTTTTACTGAGTTTCCTATTTCCTTTTGGGGGTTATCCACTTGAGAAGTTGCATACCTATTGAATAGGGTTCCAACCAAATCAGGTGCCTACCACTCTATATGTGATATGGTATGGGATCCGGCCTATGTCTAAAAACAAAATCCAGACAAGCTCGAGGCAAGGTCAGTTCTGTGGAAGTTTGTTGGATATTCCAAGCATTCGCAAGGGAATATATTCTACCACACTGAGGAGCAAAAGGTGTTTTGTTTCTCAGCATGCCACCTTTTGGAAAGGGAATTTCTTATGAAGAAATTAGTGGTCATGAGGTAGATCTGGAAGGAGTTCCAGCTATACAAACTGCAGCTGATGATTTGGTAAGCCCGGAGAATTCAATAGCTCCCGACGAATCTCAGCCTCTCCGCCGATCTGGTAGGGTTCCTCATCCACCTGAGAGATACTTCGGTTTCTCTATGACAGTGGGAGCGAGGATTGCATCATGAGATGATGACCCAACTAGTTTCGAGCAGGCCATCAAGAGTGGGGACTCTGTGAGAATGGCTGGATACTAAGCGATCTGAGATGGAATCCATATACACCAACAAAGTATAGACTTTGGTTGTTTTATCTGAAGGGTTAAATCCCCATCAGGAGCAAGTATATCTTGAGAAGATTACTTGGTGTACATGAAAAAGTTGAGACTTTCAAAGCTAAAACTTGATGCAAAAGGTTCTCGTCATAGACCAGGTGTGGATAATGATGAAACTTTTCTAATGCCTATGCTTAAGTCTATCCAGATCCTACTTGCCATTGCTACATACCATGACTACGATATCTGGCGGTTGGGTATCATGACTGCTTTTCTAAATGATGATTTAGAAAAGAGCGTCTATAAGTACACAGCCAAAGGGCTTCGTAGACAGTGGGAGCAGCGGAAACGTGTGCAAGTTTCTTTATGAGTTAAAGAAGGTATCGCGGAGTTGGAACATCTGTTTTGATGTGGTAGTCAAAGAGTTTGACTTCATCAAAATGGTAGATGAACCTTGTATATACAAAAAGATAGTAGGTAGTATGGTGGTGATCCCCGTACTGTACGTCGATGACATACTCTTGATAGGGAAGGAGTTACCTATGCTACGCTCGATCAATCTCCTCTTATCACAAAGATTCTCCATATAGGATCAAGGTGATACCTCCTAAATCCAGGGTTTTGGATCTATGAGATAAATCTAATTGGATGTCAGTATTCTCACTGGGTGTAGTGAGATGGTATCAATCGATCTTGGAGAGAATCATTGGATAGCTTCCAGGATGGTAAGGACGTCTGAATGTCAGTCGCAGGCATTGTCTTTACCCTCAATGGAGGGACGGTATGTTGGAAGAGTTCCAATCTAGATACCGTGGCATACTAGACGATAAAGGCTGGATACATGGCTACCAAAGATGCTACCAAAGAAACAGTCTGGGTGTATATAAGTTCATGAGATGAACTTTGTTCCTACCATTGTGTGACAATGGAGTTGTGGTTTTGGCCTAGGAACCCCGTCCCATCAGTAATCCAGACATATTCTTAGGCAGTATCATCTGATCATGGAGATGGTTGATCTCCAGGGAGATCGAGGTCAGGAGAGTAGACACAGAGGAGAACAGGGCGGATCCACTCACAAAGGCTTATTCCCAGGAGAGACTTATATGGGATGGTTGAGTATGAGATACTTCAACCACTGCTGATTGTTGGGTATGAGATACTACAACAGATGGCCTTAGTGCAAGTGGGAGATTGTTAGTGATATGTATGCCCTAGAGGCCATTACTGTACATACGATGTATATTGTAGTGGATGCTTGGACATATATATGGAGGACTTTCTTGCTCGACATGATAGTATGCTATCTGGTTGCTCTTTATCTTAATATGTACACTGATTGTCTCTATGTTACATGTTAATAAAGCCCTTAGGATGAGTACTTGACTACCAGGATTATGATGTAGATCATACTAGTAGGGACAGTGTAGTCGCTAAGTACATCCTTCAAATGTTCCTAGTCGAGGGTGTATCGAGATAGGGCATCGACATACCAGAGTAGACTAGCGTATAAATTCTCGACCCATGTAGATGGGCGATGGATGATCCTATATCCATTGGTGTTTGATATCAGAGACAGTATACGGGTGCTCAGTGGAGACTGGATATACTGAACGGACTCGCCGAGAACTCCTAGATAGTATTATACCTCACGTCAGATGGCAGTTCTCTGGTGACACTGGTACAGGTTAGTCTGTAGACCCGAGATCGTCATAGAGTCTTGTGTGATTCCTACTGTGCTTTGATTTTCACCTTACCACGTTTAAGAGAACGTGCAAAACGGTGGCTTTTGGGTACAGTCTCGAGTCACATGGAGGAAATGAGCGATAGGAGGGGTTTCGTCTCTCCCGGTATTGGGAGTTGATGTTGCGCTGTGCTCGATTGGCTATAACAGGAAGTCCCTGGTCAGGGCTGCTTTAAAGATATACTGGTAAGTGTTATCAGTAGTTTCTCGACCCGTTATGAGCCTCATATCGACACGACTTATCGAGTTATTGGGATCTGACGTTTACTACCCCTAGATGAGATATGCGACATATCAGATAAAGAGACCGGACTGTACAGTAGTGTTACTGACTGGATTTGCAGGAGTATGAGCAGGCTTGCTTGTTGATCTTCTGATCGCTCAATACCCGGGTGGCCGTCATGTTTAGCAGACCGCTTGCGGCTTGTTGGTGTTTGATATGATCATCACCTACTGCCGGCGTATTGACGAGTCTTTAGAGTCCTACACAGAGGTTTCCTGGCTCAAGCGAAATGGAGTAGGAGCGCATATGTGATATGTGCGGGACCGAGAATGAAACGATATAAGATACCGTATTCTATTCTCGCGATTTGTGATATTGGTCGGTTATATGCGATATAGCCGGGTTATCGGATCAAGTGTTGATTCGATAAGTTGTTACACATGATATTAGCCGGTTATATGTGATATAGCCGGATTATTAAATCAAGAGTTGATTTGATAATCTAATGTATAATTATATATTTGATATATTACATTATATTAACTAGTATTAGCTCACTTATGATTTCTTTTCTCACTTGATGTGCATATTGTATATATATGTTATATGTATATTTATGTACATGTATTGTGTCATGCTTGATGATACATGCAAGATGGGTGTATGATACTTAGACCATGCAAGGGTTAAGTTAGGGTTTGATATTTATGAATTAAGTTATCACAAATTAGTTGGACTTAGTCAATAATTCAAGCTTGGATGAAGCTTGTAGAAGATTGACCAAATCCACTCTTTTGTCATAGCTTAAAATATTTGTTAACCCAACCTTAACCCTTGCCCTTGGTTTATTCTCTACATGAGTTTGGCATGAGAGGGCTTAACTCACCCATGGTTGCAATTATTCATTTTTCATATGAGTTCATTTCTTCTTCTTCTTCTTCAAAAAGCTTTCTAGCCTCAATGGAGTTGTGAGAAAAAGTGTGAGAAAATGAAATCTAAAGTGAGCCCACTTCCTACTTCATCATCCTCTACTACTTGCCATTTAGTATAGGGTGTTTTCTTCACTAATTCCATAGTTAGTGAAGAGATAACTTGGGTTAGTGTCTCCTCGACATAGATCATCTTCGGCCTCGAAGACTTCGAAGCAAGCATATTCGTTTCTTCATGGGAGCCTTTCTAGAGTCCGGAGTTTACGATCACAGCAAAAGGGACTACTACATGGAGCTATTGAAATTATGGACCGGTCTATAAAGGTTGTATTCCTTGCTCACTAGACATGCAAAGTGTTTGCATTTATATTTCCGTCGATTTCTAGTTAACGATTCTTAGTTAGGGTTAGCTAAAACGGCAAATTTTTGAATTTGGCATGGACGATGCCTCCCGAAACCTTGCTGCCGTCTTAGGTAACCCTGCAGCTGTGAGATGGTGGTGTTGTAAAGGAAGGCTTGGGGTGTTGGGTAATGAAGAAGGTAGAGGATGGAGGAGTTGGTGGCGCTGACGAGGGGCTTGTCGGTGGTGAAGGGGATGGTGGCGGGGGTTTGCGGTGAGAGGAGTAGAAGGGAAGCTCGGTGGATTTTTGGGAGAGAGAGAGTGAAAGAGTAAGAGATAGAGGGAAAGAGATTAAGAGAGGGTGAGAGAGAGACGTTAAGGGAAGAGAGGAGGCCGGCGCTGAGATCTCGGGGTCAGTTGGGGCGTGGCTTCGTCATGGGTAGAGCGGGTCTCGCAGGCACTGTTTGCGAGGAAGGAGGACATGGGATCTTCGAACAGGAGGGAAAAAGAAAAGAAGAGGAAGAAAGAAAGAGAGATGGGTTCGGGTCGGGTCGGGTTAGGGAATTGGTTTCGTGGGCTTGGGCTAGGGAATTGGGTTAGAGGTTTTTTTAAAAAAAATATTTAGAGTTAGGTTAATATATATATATATATATATATATATATATATATATACACGTGTGGTTTTTTTTTGGGTTAATTAGGGTTTTAAATAAAATGAGAAAAGAATTTGAAAGAAAAAATTGGAAAAAATATTTATAAAGAAGTACGGAAAATACACGGAACTGGGGATTTACACTAAATATATTAATACCACTAATATCGAATGATCATTCTCTAAAACAATAAATCTTGTTAAATTCAACTTCGAATCCACCATCGATTTCCCCTATTTTTCCCGGGTTAAAGAAATATGTTCATGACTCAGGTTGATTGTGTACAAGTACGTGTCACTTCCTTTATTCAATCACACTTTCACGTGTATCGGTATCGGTTTCGCTTTTAATCACTTGTACACTAACGTACTTGACATTATCCAATCAATAACATGTCTCATTCGACAATGCAATACAGTCACTAGGGTATCAATGTAAACGTGTACTAATCATGAGTGTAAATCAATCATGTAGCATGGTAGAAATACATTAAATAAACTTCAACTAATAAGGGACAGCTAGTATTATTCAGTTTGCGGAATTTATTAAAAATCATACATTCATAATAAGGTAACACAATATAAAAGATATAGCAAGTAGACTCGTTTAGCTAAACAGAAATGTTGGTTTCACCTCGATATCTATTCGAATTAGGGAGATATGCTCAATCTAAGTCAGGTGTATACTACTAGAATTCCAGTTTCAAAACAGGAAGTCCAATTTCAAACACAATTTACTACCAGTTATGTTCAGAATCTAGGATTGCTACAATTCAATAAATTCTAGATTTATCAATTAACTTTTTAACTCAACCGATAGAACATTAATATCAGGCGTGTGCAAGGAGATATGATCGTTGTAAGATCGATACGTATAAACATCACAGCAGAAAACAGCAGGACATGTCAATAGTATAATTTACTTTACAAATATCAAACAGTAATTAAAATCAATAAAACCAGTGCCAAATGTCATTTAGCTCAATTATCTACGCAACCATATAGGTCTCCGCATAATAGTATATTTATACAGGGTTATAACAGAGTTTAAAGACAGATGTCAATAGAGAATACTGCTCTGGACAGCAGTCCAGAGCTCTATTTATCCCCAGTTTACAGTATCGTAACCAAACCATTTTCAGTAAAATTTAATATAGGTTTACAGTCTATCCAATTATCTTTGCCACGAACCTAAGAACGTCACAATGCGATTTACCTTTAATTTATTATGAATTTTACAAGGTGAGATGTACAGTAATATTCAGATTTGTCGTCGTCTTTTGGGGATGACATATCATGTTCGAAACCTTAACGTTTTGATCCCAATTTTCTACACATTACTCGTTAACAGAAAATGATTTTATTGATAAAAGATTTGAGCGTTTTAAATTAGGTTTCGGTTCAAAACATCACAATGAACACTTAGCATATAATTCCGTAAATATCGAAATGTCGGTTTTATCCAACCGATAAGAATGGGATTTGATCCCTATAAGTTATATATGATTAGCATGTGGTATTAGACCCATTATATGTTCAATTCATCACGTTACCCGCAATCATGGCTCACACTCGAAAACCGGTTCGGTTACAATGTGTTTTAAATATAATTATCGATTCGATTATACAAATTATAACATATAACATAGCATGATAACAAGTGAGCGAGATCACTTGCTTTGGGTTGCTGAAATAGAAGCGACGCACGCGACGTGCAAGGGATCGCCTCGACACATAAGGCGGCGCGAGGTGGCGCGGAGCCGGGCACGGACGCGATGCGAGTGTGGCTCTAATGCGGTCCTGGGCTGCGACAAACATGGCGACGACGGTTGCGATAATAACGGCGACAGACGCGAAGACGGCTTGGTCGGAGGCGAAAGCGATGAGGACAGCACTCGGTTGAAGGAAAGTAGCGGCGATGGCGGAACTTAGTCAATGGAGGAGGAGTGGGGCTCGGCTGCGATGCAGAGGGGCTTGGAAGAGCTCATCAGCGGTAGGTCCAAGGAGGAGGTCGCCGGCAAGGTGGAAGCGAGGTGCGGTGGTGGTTGGTGATGAAGTGGAGGGGGTGTTTGAGAGAAGAAGCGGGGGAGTTCGAGCGCGGTGGTGTTGCGGGGGTTATCGGGAGAGCACGATGGTGGTGGTTGCGATGGTGGCTGGCCGGAGCTGCAGGCTGTGGTCGCCGAAGCGATAGGTGTTGGAATCGAGTCTTTAAAAGGGAAAGGCTAGGTGGTTGCAGGAAGGTAGAGGAGAAGGAAGTAGGGAAGGAGCTCGAAGCTCATCGGTGGTGGTCGACGACTGTGATAGTGGCAGTAGGGTGGCCGGCAGTGAGGGGAGAGAGAGTTGGAGATTTTTAGAGAGTAAGGGATAGAAATTAAAAGAGAGGGAGAGATATGAAGAGTGAGGGAGAGAGAAGGGAGGTGCTGTTCTTAAAATGAGAGAAAGAAAGATAATGGGAATTAAGGGGATTTAAGAATGTATTAAAGCGTTGTTTTGAGGGAATTGAATGATAATTTTGGTTGAGATTTGAGGGAGAAGAATAGGAGGAAAATTTAAAAGAAAGGAAAAGAAGAAAGTGAAAAGGGAGAATGGAGAAGAAAGGGAGGGGCTGGCTGGGCTTGGTTTAATTCAATGGGCCAGATAAAAAGAAAAAGAAAGAAAAGGAGCGAGGGAAGAGAAGATTGGGCCGGGTTAGTAGGATTAGCTTAGCACCTTAGCAAGTTTTTGGCAAGCATCAAACATGCTACTTTAAAATTTTTGGGGTGCTAAACAAACCCTAACCGAGATCTTAACTAGAGACTTAGGGTTAAACATGCAAGTAAACAACTTTACTTCTAAGAGTTTGGGATTACAACCTTTGTAGTCCATTCCTTCGCTTCATAAGCTCCATGTTGAGGTCCCTTCGCCACGATCATCATGTACCCGGACTCTAGAGAGGCTCCATGAAGACAAAGATGCAAGCTTGCTTCCAATCTTCAACAGCTAAGATGATCTACCTTGAAGAATCTCAAACCCAAGCTCATGCTTCACTAATCAAGTATTAGCAAAGCAAACACGCTAATCTAAGTGGCTAGAATAGATGAGGATGATGAAGTAGGAATTTAGCTCTCTTTTATTTTCGATTTCTCACTTTATTCCATCACATCACAAAAAGCTAGAAAGCTTTTTTTAAGAGCAAGAAGAAGAAGAATTTCTTTTGTGATGAATAATGAATTATTGTTTGAGGTTATAATTGCAACCATGGGTTAAAGAAAAAATCCTTAACTCTTGTAGGGAATAAACCATGGGTTGAGGTTTGGGTTGGGTTAACAAATATCTTCACAAAATATCATATGATGAAGACTAAAGTCAAAGGTTCAAGAAGCTTCCACAAAGTTCATCCATAACATTAACCCTAATCCAAAACCCTAACATGTTTTATTCTCAAAACCCTAGTTGCAAATTTAACCCTAACATGTTACAATATTATATATCACATATATAATATATTTTGTAACAAAATAAAATAATACAATTAACATATATCACATATATATCAATGTATTATCTAAGTGAGAAAAAGAATCTTTAAGTGAGCTTATATTAGTTAATGTAACTTAATATATCACATATATAATCATACATTAAATTATCGAATCAACACTTGATCCGATAATCCGGCTATATCGCATATAACCGACCAATATAATCTGTATCAGTTCATCGAATCAACACTTGAACCGATGACACGGCTATATCACATATACCCGGCCGATATCACATATCGCGAGAATCTAATACGGTATCGCATACACGTATTATTCTCGGTCCCGCACATATCACATATGTGCTCCTACTCTGTTTTTCCTGAGCCAGGAAACCTCTATGTAGGACTCTAAAGAATCGTCAATACGCCGGCAGTAGGTGATAATCATATCAAACACCCACAAGCTGCAAGCGGTCAGCTAAACGTAACAGCCACCCAGGTATTGAGCGATCAGAAGATCAACAAGCAAGCCTGTACATTCTCCTGTGAATCCAACCAGTAACACTCCCGTACAGTCCGGTCTCTTCGTCTGATATGTCGCATATCTCGCCTAGGGGTGGTAAACGTCAGACCCCAGTAGCTTGATAAGTCGTGTCGATATGAGGTCCATAACAGTTCGAGAAACTACTGATAATACTTACCAGTAAATCTCAGCAACCCTAGCTAGGGATTTCTAGTTATAGCCAATCGAACACAGCGCAACATCAACTCCGTATACCGGGAGAGATGAAACCCCTCCTATCGTTCATTGCCTCCATGTGATTCGGGGCTGTACCCAAAAGCCACCGTTTTGCACGCCCTTTTGGACGTGGAATGATTGAAATCAAAGCACAGTGGGAATCACACAAGACTCTATGACGATCTCGGGTCTACAGACTAACCTGTACCAGTGTCACCAGAGAACCGCCATCTGACGTGAGGTATAATACCATCTGGGAGTTCTCGGCGAGTCCGTCCAGTGTACCCAGTCTCCACTGAGCACCCGTATACCTTCTCTGATGTCAAACACCAATGGATATGGGATCATCCATCGCCCATCATATGGGTCAAGAAGCGCACACGCTAGTCTACTCTGGAGTATCGATGCCTTGTCTCGGTACTCCCACGACTAGGAACATTTGAAGGATGTACTTAGTGACTACACTGTCCCCACTAGTATGATCTGCATCATAGTCCTGGTAGTCAAGTACTCATCCTAAGGGCTTTATCAACATGTAACATAGAGACAATCAGAGTACATGTTAAGATAAAGAGTAACCAGATAGCATACTATCATGTCGAGCAAGAAAGTCCTCCCTATATATGTCCAAGCATCAACTACAATATACATATGTATGTACAGTAATGGCCTCTAGGGCATACATATCACTAACAATCTCCCACTTGCACTAGGGCCATCTGTTGTGGTATCGCATACCCAACAATCAGCTGTGGTTGAAGTATCTCATACTCAACCATCCCATAAAAGTCTCTACTGGGAAATGGGCCATTATGAGTGGATCCGCGCTATTGTCCTCTGTGTCTACTCTCCTAACCTCGATCTCCCTGGAGATCAACCATCTCCATGATCAGGTGATACTGCCTAAGAATATGTCTGGATCTCTGATGAGACGGGGGTTCCTAGGCCTAAGCCACAACTCCATTGTCATATAATGGCAGGAACAAAGTTCATCTCATGAACTTATATATATATCCAGACTGCCTCTTTGGTAGCATCCTTGGTAACAATATATCCTGCCTTTAATCGTCTAGTAAGTCACGGTATCTAGCTTGGAACTCTTCCAACATACCGTCCCTTCACTGAGGATAAAGATAATGCCTGCGACTGACATTCAGTCGTCCTTATCACCCTGGAACCTTTTCAGCGATTCTCCCCAGGATCGATTGATACCATCTCACTACAACTAGTGAGAATCCTAACATCCAATTAGATCTATCTCATAGATCCATAACCCAGGATTTAGGAGGTATCACCTTGATCCTATATGGAGAATCTTTGTGATAAGAGGAGATTGACCGAGCGTAGCATAGGAAACTCCTTCCCTATCAAGAGTACGTCATCCACGTACTATACGAGGATCACCTTCATACTCCCTACTACCTTTTTGTATATACTTGGTTCATCTACCATTTTGATGAAGTCAAACTCTTTGACTACTACATCAAAACAGATGTTCCAACTCCGCGATGCCTGATTTATTACATAAAACATCTTGCACACGTTTCCGCTGCTCCCACTGTCTACGAAGCCCTCTGGCTGTGTACTTATAGACGCTCTCTTCCAAATCATCATTTTAGAAAAGCAGTCATGACACCCAACCGCCAGATATCGTAGTCATGATATGTAGCCATGGCAAGTAGGATCTGGATGGACTTAAGCATAGCTTTGAAAGTCTCAACTTTTCCATGTACACCAAGTAATCTTCCCGATATACTTGCTCCTGATGGGGATTTAACCCTTCAGATAAAGCAACCAAAGTCCATACCTTGTTGGTGTATAGGGATTCCATCTCAGATCGCTAAGCATCCAGCCATTCTCACAAAGTCCCCACTCCTGATGGCCTGCTCGAAACTAGTTGGGTCATCATCTCATGATGCAATCCTCTCTCCCACTGTCATAGAGAAACCGAAGTATCTCTCAGGTGGATGAGGAACCCTACCAGATCGGCGGAGAGGCTGAGATTCGTTGGAAACTATTGAATCCTCCGGGTTTACCAAATCATCAGCTGCAGTTTGTATAGCTGGAACTCCTTCCAGTCTACTTCATGACCACTAATTTCTTCACAAGAAATTCCCTTTTTCTCAAAAAGTGGTATGCCGAAAAATAAAACATCTTTTGTTCCTCGGTGTGGTAGAAGATATTCCCTTGCGAATGCTTGGGATATCTAACAAACTTTCACAAAACTGACCTTGCCTCGAGCTTGTCTGGATTTTGCTTTTGACATAGGCCGGACAACCCCAAATCTTAACTTCCTTAAGAGATGGGCTCTTCCCATACCATATCACATATGGAGTGGTAGGCATCTGATTTGGTTGGAACCTTATTCAATAGGTATGCAACTTCTCAAGTGCATAACCCCAAAAGAAAATAGGCAACTCAGTAGTACTCATCATAGAGCACATCATATCACATAGGGTGCGATTGCTTCGCACCGATACACCGACGTGCTGTGGTGTATTCGGAGGAGTAATGCTGAGAGAGAATCTCATTCTCCTTTAGAATAGTCCAGGAATTCAGGAATTCCGTGCTCAAGTATTCTCCTCCTTGATCATATCAAAGGACATAATACTTATACCTGTTTTTGGTTCTCTACTTCTAACTTATATTCATTGAATATCTCAAAAGATTCGGACTTGTGTTTCAACAGGAACATATGTCTGAATCTTGAGAGATCATCAGTGAATGTAATGAAGTACAAAGAACCGGTCCTGGCATATGTAGACATGGGACTTTCATATGTCTGAATCTTGAGCGATCAGAAGATCAACAAGCAAGCCTGTACATTCTCCTGTGAATCCAACCAGTAACACTCCCGTACAGTCCGGTCTCTTCGTCTGATATGTCTCATATCTCGCCTAGGGGTGGTAAACGTCAGACCCCAGTAGCTTGATAAGTCGTGTCGATATGAGGTCCATAACAGTTCAAGAAACTACTGATAACACTTACCAGTAAATCTCAGCAACCCTGGCCAGGGATTTCTAGTTATAGCCAATCTAACACAGCGCAACATCAACTTCCTATACCGGGAGAGACGAAACCCCTCCTATCGCTCATTGCCTCCATGTGATTCGGGACTGTACCCAAAAGCCACCGTTTTGCACGCCCTTTTGGATGTGGTATGATGGAAATAAAAGCACAGTGGGAATCACACAAGACTCTATGACGATCTCGGGTTTACAGACTAACCTGTACCAGTGTCACCAGAGAACTGCCATTGACGTGAGGTATAATACCATCTGGGAGTTCTCGGCGAGTCCGTCCAGTGTACCCAGTCTCCACTGAGCACCCGTATACCTTCTATGATGTTAAACACCAATGGATATGGGATCATTCATCGCCCATCATATGGGTCAAGAAGCGCATACGCTAGTCTACTCTGGAGTATCGATGCCCTGTCTCGGTACTCCCACTACCAGGAACATTTGAAGGATGTACTTAGCGACTACACTGTCCCCACTAGTATGATCTACTTCATAGTCCTGGTAGTCAAGTACTCATCCTAAGGGCTTTATCAACATGTAACATAGAGACAATCAGAGTACATGTTAAGATAAAGAGTAACCAGATAGCATACTATCATGTCGAGCAAGAAAGTCCTCCCTATATATGTCCAAGCATCCACTACAACATACATCTGTATATACAGTAATGGCCTCTATGGCATACATATCACTAACAGGGTCAAGGGCTATAGGTTTGGGTGAAAAGAAATAGAAGAGGGAAAAAAATTGAAAAGTAAGGTAGGGGAAAATAATTAGGGAATTAAATTTATTCAATACGGAATTTCACGTACAAATAGAACCGGTTATTACACCTGTTGTTTCAATATTTTCATAGATAGCGCACCAAAATGTAAAAAAATTCAAAATTCTTAAAACATTTTGTTTTCTTCTTTTCTTTCAATAGTATGCATGCTATATAGAACACAAAAATGAAAATTTCAAAATCTTAAATATTTTTGTTTTCTTCATTTTTTAAATATTTTGTATTCACATGATAATTGCGAAATTTACAAAATCCCAAAATTTTATGTTTTGAAAAATTTATTATATTTTGCACGCTGCTGTGTAATTTTCAAAAATTAAAATCTTACCAAAATGGTTTGCGCTTTTTCAATATTTTGCTTGCCACAAGAAATTCGCGAATTTTTCAAAAATCTCAAGAAATTGATTTCATTCAATATCATCATGATATAGCACACAAAAACGATTTTTTTTTAAAAAATCTTAATTCTTTTGTTTTATTCTTTTCTTTCAATAGTATGCATGCGGAAAAATTAAATTTCAAAATCTCAAATTTTTTCGTTTTTTTCGGGGTTTTTTTAATATCTTGCATAGCACATGATAATTGCGAAAATTACATATTCTAAAAATTATATGTTTTCTTCAAATTTATAATATTTTGCACTCTGCCACAAGAAAATTACGTAATTTTCAAAAAATTTGAACTTTTCCTAATTTTTCTCTTTTAAAAATATTTTAATTGCTATAGCACAAATAAATCTCAAAAATTTCAAAAATCTCAAAAATGTTTTCCCCCAATATTCTTATGATATAGCACACGAAAATGGCAAAATTTTCAAAAACCTTAAGGGAAAATTGTTTCCGGGCCTAACTTAGAAAGGTGACTTATTTTTAAACCCATATATTTTCAAAATCGTGCAAAAACCCAATAAGAAGCGCCTACGCAAAAGTCTGCAACTCGAGTAACGCGATCAACTGCTGTAACTCAAAATCAAGTCCCTGTAAGAAGCGTCTGGCCCTCGTGGCGTCTGAAGCGATCATATAAGGAGCAAATCGGCTCAGACGGTTGATTTCTGCCGCATATATGTCCACGGGACGGCCATTCTGCTTCAGTAAGATGAATCTCTCTTCCATCTCTGCTTTTGCGGTGGAAGAAAAGTAATGGTCCAAAAAGCACTCCTTGAATTTTCTCCATTCGATTGGCCCGTCTAGTCTGCTTTCTTCAACTGACCACCAAGTACGGGCTTTGTCCTCCAACTGTATCTTTATTACATTCACTTTTTCTTCATCGGGTACCCATGAGGCCGTCAGTAGGTTCTCCATATTGACCAGCCATTTCTCGGCCTCGAGTGGTTCGGCTAATCCCGTAAATGCAGCTGGATGTAACCTCCGAAAATCCGACACGGTGCCAGCCCTGGCAGAAAAAAACTGGTGGAGCAGTGCTCTCGGGGGAGGTAATGAGAGCGGAGGGTCCTCCTACTGCGGTAATTGCCCTGAGTCCCTCGGCGAGTAGGTCCGTCTTCCTCTCTTGAGCTTCTGCGAGGGTTGTCAGTGCACTCAAGATCCTCTCCGTGCGATCCTGAGAACTTGAGTCCGAGGAGTGGTCGTTCGGGGATGTCATGTCGCTGGAAAACATTTAAACGGATATGATTAGATACAAGGATGAAAGTGAGGGATGGTGAAGTGAAAATAATGTAATAAAGTGTAGTTAATGTTATCCCTTACTACTAAACCTGGCTCTGATACCAACAAAACCATGTCACGCCCCTCTTCCCAAAAACGGAATACGAGGGATGACTAGGCCAGCCATGCTCCTACGGTCAAGGAATAATCCCGCCACAGTCACACTTCGGTTTCTAGCATTACATTGTAGTAAACACAACACATAAGTAATGAAAATACATCACTAGTTATTACATCAACTTTCATTGTTCACAATTTGCAACAAAACAAAGAAAAGAAATACTAACCAAGTGTGAATACAAGGTTTCTTTAGGGAAAACAATAAAGGTACTGGAGGTACGACCGTCAAAATCTCCGCAAGCTCGAAGGCCAGGTCTGACTCCTGAATTGGTTCTTCCTCAAGGTCTGAGCATGCATACTCAGGTCGTCAGAGCGACATAATAGAAATATTATAATAGTAACAAGAGACAAAAATGAAAGTAATAACGGTGGAGATAAAATGCAGGTAGTCAATATGTCACTAACTGATGCAATGTATGATTTGTGTCCCTATCGGTCTCTAATTCATCTTTGAAATCGAGTTGTGGAAAGGAAGATCATGTTTAACGAGGGTCTCGTACGTACCCGAGACTACGGCCCGCTGTTGCCCGGGACATAATCCTGTCAGCCGGACCGCTAGGCCCAACCTAATATATATAAGAGTCGCTGTTCGAATGGTCATCCTCTAAATCACTGACCTCGCTAAATACAACTCCCTTTCCACTTCGATTTCCCCCTTTTTACCTAGGTTTTACTATTCATGAGTATGGGCTAGTTATGTACAAGTACACATCAATAACACGATTTCTTTCACTGTTCACTGTATGGTTCATTGTCACGAATCACTTACTATTCATTGGCGTACTTGACACAACCACACCAATACTACACACGTTCAACAATGCAGTATACACGGAGAATTAACACGTAATTTCACTATCACTAGGGGTCCTGTAGTCGGGTAGAACTATGAATCATGCCGCTAAACAGTTTATGTGCAGTACACGTCATTATATATCTTATGAACATAGAAAATTCGTATTAAATCATGCATTCATAATAAAGCAAAAAGATATAAAAGCGGTAATAAGTAAACTCAATCAGAAGTTCAACAAAATTAATCTCAAGTCAATCGGGTTTCGGGTTCGCAAGTTACAGTCATTTCATTTAAGTGTTCGCTGCTGGAAATTCAGTTGCTGAACTGAATACCCATTTCGCAACACAATTTTCACCCTGTTGAGATCAAAATTAGGCGTCTTTATAGTTGAACAAAATTTAGATTCATTAGTCAGGTTTCCAACGCACCAGACGGATCGATAATATCCATGGTGTACTGGAAGTTATGCACTGTACAACAATGGGGTATACGTTCTGTCCCTGTTTGGGACTGCTATATGTTCTGTTGGTTTAAAATACAGTTTAAATAGTAAACGGCGGTAGAAATGAATGAAATCACTTTCATCAGTTAGCTAACAGTTTTATATTCGCCAAGGTATATGGTTCCGCATCATAACATTTTCATACAGCAGCATGAAGGCATTACAAGACGAGAATCGACAGCCAGAGCTGCTCTGGACTGCAGTCCAGAGCCGCACTCCGAAATAGTTTTCGTCATTTTTTTAGCATAGAAGTAAATTAAAAATCTTATGGGTTCTAGTTCATCGAGTCGTCTTCGATATGAGCCCTCGAACGCAACGTTCCAATTTGTAATCAATTTACTGTGATTTTTACGAGTTTCAGGTACGGGAAAATTTCAGTTTTACGGGTCTAAATGGGAAAGGCCTATCACATCATTAGAGATCGTATTTTCCAGCCAAATCATAGCACGACATTCGTTATTACTCGGGCCATCCTATGTGATCATTTTCAGTCAATTTAATAGGGGTTTTTCATTCGGGTTTTGCATCAAACACTTGCATCATATTAATTCGCACGAATTGTTTATACGGAATTTGTTGGTATTTTGAATTGTAATAGATAAAAATAGCATGGAGAAAGCAGTACACTTTCCTGATGACGTGTTTACGACGGTACGGCAGTAGCAACGGCAATGGCGCAATCGCGATGCTCACACGGACTAGGCACGACACGGCAAAACGAAGAGTTTGGCCTCAGATCGAGCTCGGTGCGGCGATGGTGGAGCTCGGTTGATGGAAACGGGGCCGTTGGGCTCGATGACTTGTCTGTAGTGGTCGTCGGAGTTGGCGGTGGAGGTGGCTATTGGGTTCGAGGAAGGAGGAGGCGGCGGTGCTCGGTGAGGATCTTGGGTTGTGGGTTATGGTGGAAGTGGAAGAGCTTGGGATAGAGGGAGATGGCAAAAGTGGTGATGGGGTGACGCCGGTGACATGGGGGACCGACGGTGCAGAGGAGGTTGGTGGCTGGAGGTGCTCGCGGTGGAGGCGCAGTGGGTTCGGTTGGGCAGTTGTGGATGGAGAATGGTGGAGGCGAGGGTTTGAGGATGAGGAAGCTGAGGTGGTCGCTGTATCGTCGTTGAGGGGAGCTCAGCGGGGTGTACGGGAGAGGAGGCAGTGGGAAGCTCTGCTATCGTTAGGGCTCTGTTGTGTTGGAGTGGCGATGAGAGAAGGAGGTGGAAAAGATGAGGTCGAGGGAAGTTTCGTGAGCGTGTGCACGTGCGCGAGGTCGTGGGTCGAGGAGGGGGCGTGTGGCGAACGAGGAGCGGGGCGTGGGGCGACGTGGGGAAGAAGGAGGAAGAAGCGGGAAAAGAAAAGGGTGTGGGGAAAGGAACGGGTCGGGTATGGGGCATGGGACATGGGGCCGGGTCGGTAGGGCTAGGCCGGGATTGGGTTTGGCCCGGGAATTTATATATTTTTTTTGTTTAGGAAAAGTTTTAATATTTAAAACCTAAGCATCTCAATTCATACAAAAATGCGGAGAAAATAGAAAACATTCAAGGGGTCTTGGAAAAATATGGAAAATTTTTATTTACGAAATTGGGAATTTACATCATTCCGTCCTTACAAAATTTCATACTCGAAATTTAGAAAAGAGACAACAAAACAGCACTACACAAACAGATGTGGAAAACGCGCACGAATATCCTCCTCACGCTCCCAGGTAGATTCTCCTGGGGAACGACCGCCCCAGGACATTCGGACTAACGGAATGACTTTATTCTTCATCGCTTTTTCTCTGCGGTAGAGGATAGTGGTGGGCTGCTCTTCATACGACAGATCATTGCCCAAGGCTAACTCCGAATGGTCCAGAACATGGCTCTCATCCCGAACATAACGCCGCAACTGAGATACGTGGAAGGTATTGTGCACACCAGCTAGAGACAGAGGCAAGGCAAGTCGATAGACCACTTCTCCTACTCGCTCTAGCACCTCAAATAGTCCGATGAAATGGGGACTGAGTTTCCTGCGACCTCTAAACCTGATAACTCAGCGGGTAGGAGAAATCTTCAGGAATACGTGATCTCCGACTTTAAATTCTAGTGCTCTCTTGCTGGCATCCGCCCAACTCTTCTGTCGATCCTGAGCCGTCTTAATGCGCTGTCTGATCATCTGGACTTTGTCTACCATCTGAACAATGAGTTTGGGGCCCAGTAATCTTCGTTCGTCCACATCATCCTAGCAAACAGGGGATCAATATTTACGCCCGTACAGTGCTTCGAAAGGAGCTATCTGGATGCTAGCCTGGTAACTGTTGTTATAAGAAAACTCAACTAGATACAGATGATCCTCCCAAGAACCCTGGAAGTCCAACATACAAGCCCTCAACATGTCCTCGAGCGTCTGAATCGTGCGCTCGGATTGTCCGTCTGTTTGTGGATGATACGCTGTGCTAAACTTGAGGCGGGTACCCAGACTCTCCTGTAAGCTCTTCTAAAAATGCGAAACAAATTTGGTGTCTCGATCTGACACAATACTAACCGGAACTCCATGAAGTCGCACTATCTCTTGCATGTATTTCTCCGCCAGCGACTCTGTCGACTGTCCCACCCGGTAGGGTATAAAGTGTGCAGCTTTCGTAAGGCGGTCGACGATAACCCAAACGACGTTGTTGCCTCTAGGGCTCCGTGATAAGGCAGTCACAAAATCCATAGTAATGTGCTCCCACTTCCATTCTGGTATCGGAAGCGGTTGTAACAGTCCCGCTATTCTCTGGTGTTCCGCCTTCACTTGCTGACATACCAAACACCTGGATACAAACCGTGCAATCTCTCGCTTCATACCGTTCCACCAAAAGTGTTGCTTCAGATCTCGATAAATTTTCGTGCCTCCTGGATGCACAGAATAAGCTGAACTATGAGCCTCAGCTAGTACCTCTTCTCGAACATTCCCTATGGGTATGCAAAGTCTGCTACCGATTCTCAGAGAACCGTCTTGATGTATGAGTAAGTCTGTTCTCAGCTTGGCTTCTACCTGCTCTCTGAACTTTTGTAATCGGGGATCATCAGGTCGCGCAGCCTTGATGCGATCTACGAGAGAAGACTGCACCTGTAGTTGCCAAAACTGCCCGATTGCACTTGGCGTAACGACCTCTAGCTCGAGCTTCTGAAAATCTTCAATGATGCTCCTCTAGTTGGTCAACATCATGACCGCTGGCTTGCGACTGAGTGCATCGAGTACAACATTTACTTTTCCCGGATGATACTGCAAGTCTAAGTCATAGTCCGCCATTAATTCTAGCCATCGGCGCTGCCTCATATTCAGTTCTTTCTGAGTAAAGACGTATTTCAGACTCTTGTGATCCGTGTACACCTTTACCTTCTCTCCTAACAGGTAATGCCTCCAGATCTTCAATGCGAAAACCACTGCAGCTAATTCCAAGTCGTGAGTAGGGTAGTTCCTCTCGTGATTCCTCAGCTGTCGTGAGGCGTAAGCAACCACCCGACCGTGCTGCATCAGAACACAGCCTAAACCCTTCTCTGAACCATTGCTATGTATCACCAAACCACCGAAATTATCTGGTACTGTAAGAATAGGCGCCGAGGTCAATTTCTACTTTAGTTCTTCAAAAGCCCGAGTACACTCCTCCGTCCATACATATGGCTCATCCTTCCGTGTCAGCTTCGTCAAGGGTTCAGCGACTCGTGCAAAGTCTTGAACGAACCATCGATAATATCCGGCCAGTTCCAGGAAACTTCTGATCTCGGCCACTGAATTCGATGTTGGCCAATCTCTAACAGATTCTATCTTTGCCGGGTCCATTGAGATGCCTTCGCCCGAAACAACGTGTCCCAAGAACCACACCTTATCGGGCCAGAACTCACACTTGCTCAATTTCGCATACGACTTCTCTTCCCGAAGAATTCGTAATACTGTTCGCAAGTGTTCGGCATGCTCCTCTCGAGTCTTAGAGTAGACTAGTATGTCGTCGATGAATACAACGACAAAAGTGTCCAAGTACTTCTCAAATACCCGATTCATCAGATCCATAAATATAGCTGGAGCATTGGTGACACCGAACGGCATCACAAGGAACTCATAGTGCCCGTATCGGGTCCTGAAAGCTGTCTTGCATATATCCTCGGCCGCTACTCTGATTTGGTGATAGCCCAAACAGAGATCCAACTTCGAAAATACTCTGGCCCCACTTAGCCGATCAAATAAGTCGTCGATGCGTGGAATGAGGTGTTTGTTCTTTATCGTCACTTTGTTCAACTCCCGATAGTCTATGCACATCCGTAGCGATCTGTCATTTTTCTTTACCAACAAAACTGGTGCACCCCACGGTGAAGCTCTTGTTCGGATAAATCCTTTCTCCAGAAGTTCTCCAATTTGCTTCTTCAATTCTGCCAACTCAACCAGTGCCATTCTGTAAGGAGCCTTGGAAACTGGTGCTGTACCTAGAATCAAATCAATCGAGAATTCCAAGACGTGGGGAGTTGGTAGACCTGGTAAATCTTCAGGGAACACATCCAGGAAATCCTGAACAATCTCTGGGACTGGACTCTCATCAATCTCCATAGCTGTCAACTCTTTTGGCTTGGCTCTGTACTTGGCTGGCTCCAAAGATTCGCTCCCGCCTTCAAAAATAAACTCTGGGTGATTGGGAATGCGGAAAGTCACATTCCTTGCTCGGCAATCAATAACTGCATGGAATGTACTCATCCAATCCATCCCGAGAATTGCGTCATAGCTATCTGTTTCGATTAAAAGGAAATTCGCATAGAATTCCCTGTCACACACTACAACTGGACATGATCTACATTCTCGACTGGATACTATAACACCATTACCCGTATGTATTTCCCAACCCTTGGTTAATGGTTCATGTGGTATGGAGTGTGTATCAACGAAACGCGCAGATATGAAACAGTACGATGCTCCAGAATCAAACAGTACTCTAGCTGGCATGGACTGTATGAGTAGAATACTTGTAACAACTTCGCCTGAAGCCTCTGCCTGCTCGGCGGTCAAGGTGAAAGCCTGTCCCTGACCGCGGCCTGTGTAGGGTTGCCTCTGCTCCTGTGACCTCTGCTGCTGCGGTCCAGACCCTCCCTGTAGCTCTGTTCGTTCGGGGAAACCACTGACTCGATGCTGGCTGGATCCGCAAATCAAACACTGTTCTTTGGCACGGCGACGGTCTTTCTGGGTGTGCCCATCCCTGTTGCAGTAGCCGCAAACTAAGTTTTTACCGTGAGGGCGATGCAGGGGCGCGAATGGACGCTTCATCTGTGTCGTCCCTGGCCTGTGAACTGGTATGACTCCTCTAGACGGTGTGTGAGTACACGCTGGAACGACTGGGGGCCTCCTATCACTCGAACTGGGCCCCCTAAATTTATTGATCAGCTTCTCCTAAATTCGTGCCGCGTTGAGCACCTGCGCAAAAGTCAGCAACTCGAGTGACGCGATCAACTGCTGTAGCTCAAAATCAAGTCCCTGTAAGAAGCGCCTGGCCCTGTGGCCTCTGAAGCGACCATATACGGAGCAAATCGGCTTAGACGGTTGAATTCTGCCGCATATATGTCCACGGGACGGCCATTCTGCTTCAGTAAGATGAATCTCTCTTCCATCTCTGCCTGGCAGTGGAAGGAAAGTAGTGGTCCAAGAAGCACTCCTTGAATTTGCTCCATTCGATTGTCCCGTCTAGTCTCCTTTCTTCAACTGACCACCAAGTACGGGCTTCGTCCTCCAACTGGATCTTTATCACATTCACTTTCTCTTCATCAGGTACCCTTGCGGCCGTCAGTAGGTTCTCCATATTGACCAGCCATTTCTTGGCTTCGAGTGGTTCGGCTAATCCCGTAAATGCAGCTGGATGTAACCTCCGAAAATCCGACTCGGTGCCAGCCCTGGCAGAAAAAAATGGTGGAGCAGTGCCCTCAGGGGAGGTAATGAGAGCGGAGGGTCCTCCTACTGCGGTAATTTCCCTGAGTCTCTCGGCGAGTAGGTCCGTCTTCCTCTCTTGAGCTTCTGTGAGGGTCATTAGTGCACTCAAGATCCTCTCCGTGCGATCCTGAGAACTTGAGTCTGAGGAGTGGTCGTTCGGGGACGTCATGTCGCTGGAAAACATTTAAACGGATATGATTAGATACAAGGATGAAAGTGAGGGATGGTGAAGCGAAAATAAAGTAATAAAGTGTAGTTAATGTTATCCCTTACTTCTAAACCTGGCTCTGATATCAACAAAACCATGTCACGCCCCGCTTCCCAGAAAAGGAATACGAGGGATGACTAGGCCAGACATGCTCCTACGGTCGAGGAATAATCCCGCCGTAGTCACACTTCGGCTTCTAGCATTACATGGTATTCAGTAAACACAGCACAGAAGTAAAGAAAATACATCACTAGTTATTACATCAACTTTCATTGTTCACAATTTGCAACAAAACAAAGAAAAGAACTACTAACCAAGTGCGAATACAAGGTTTCTTTGGGGAAAACAATAAAGGTACTGGAGGCACGACCGTCAAAATCTCCGCAAGCTCGAAGGGCATGTCTGATTCCTGAATTGGTTCTTCCTCAAGGTCTGAGCATGCATACTCAGGTCGTCAGAGCGACATAATAGCAATATTATAATAATAACAAGAGACAAAAATGAAAGTAATAACGGTGGAGATAAAATGCAGGTAGTCAATATGTCACTAACTGATGCAATGTATGATCTGTGTCCCTATTGGTCTCTAAGTCATCTTTGAAATCGAGTTTTGAAAAGGAGGATCATGTTTAACGAGGGTCTCGTACGTACCCGAGACTACGGCCCGCTGTTGCCCGGGACATAACCCTGTCAGCCGGACCGCTAGGCCCAACCTAATATATATAAGAGTCGTCGTTCGAATGGTCATCCTATAAATCACTGACCTCGCTAAATACAACTCCCTTTCCACTTCAATTTCCTCCTTTTTACCCAGGTTTTACTATTCATGAGTATGGGCTAGTTATGTACAAGTACGCATCAATAACACGATTTCTTTCACTGTTCACTGTATGGTTCATTGTCACGAATCACTCACTATTCATTGGCGTACTTGACACAACCACACCAATACTACACACGTTCGACAATGCAGTATACACGGAGAATTAACACGAATATTCACTATCACTAGGCGTCCTGTAGTCGGGTAGAACTATGAATCATGCCGCTAAACAGTTTATGTGCGGTACACGTCATTATATATCTTATGAACATAGAAAATTCGTATTAAATCATGCATTCATAATTAAACTAAAAGATATAAAAGCGGTAATAAGTAAACTCAATCAGCAGTTCAAAAAAATTAATCTCAAGTTAATCGGGTTTCGGGTTCGCAAGTTACAGTCATTTCATTTTAAGTGTTCGCTGCTGGAAA
The DNA here is from genome assembly GCA_030015575.1 of Agapanthus africanus. Taxonomy (NCBI): domain Eukaryota; kingdom Viridiplantae; phylum Streptophyta; class Magnoliopsida; order Asparagales; family Amaryllidaceae; genus Agapanthus; species Agapanthus africanus. The sequence goes on along the minus strand of CM057338.1, from coordinate 938,702,001 downwards.
TTCAGTTGCTGAACTGAATGCCCATTTCGCAACACAGTTTTCACCCTGTTTGGGTCAAAATTAGGCGACGCTATAGCTGAAAAAAATTTAGATTCATCAGTCAGGTTTCCAACGCACCAGACTGATCGATAATATCCATGGTGTACTGGAAGTTATGCACTGTACAACAATGCGGTATACGTTCTGTCCCTTTTTGGGACTGCTATATGTTCTGTTGGTTTAAAATACAGTTTAAATAGTAAACGGGGGTAGAAATGAATGAAATCACTTTCATCAGTTATCTAACAGTTTTATATTCGCCAGGGTATATGGTTCCGCATCATAACATTTTCATACAGCAGCATGAAGGCATTAAAAGACGAGAATCGACAGCCACAGCTGCTCTAGACTGCAGTCCAGAGCCGCACTCCGAAATAGTTTCCGTTACCTTTTTAGCATAGAAGCAAATTAAAACTCTTATGGGTTCTAGGTTGTCGAGTCAGCTTCGATATGAGCCCTCTAACGCAACGTTCCAATTTGTAATCAATTTACTGTGATTTTTACGAGTTTCAGGCACGGGAAAATTTCAGTTTTACGGGTCTAAATGGGAAAGGCTTATCACGTCATTAGAGATCGTATTTTCCAGCCAAATCATAGCACGACGTTCGTTATTACTCGAGCCATCCTATGTGATCAGTTTCCGTCAATTTAATGGGGATTTTTCATTCGGGTTTTGCATCAAACACTTGCATCATATTAATTCGCACGAATTGTATATACGGAATTTGTTGGTATTTTGAATTGTAATAGATAAAAATTGCATGGAGCAAGCAGTACACTTGCCTGATGATGTGTTTACGATGGTACGGCAGCGGCAATGGCAACGGCGCGATCGCGACGCTCTCACGGACTAGGCACGACACGGCAAAACGAAGAGTTCGGCCTCAGATCGAGCTCGGTGCGGCGATGGTGAAGCTCGGTTAATGGAAACGGGGCCGTTGGGCTCGATGACTCGTCTGCAGTGGTCGTCGGAGTTGGCGGTGGAGGTGGCTATTGGATTCGAGGAAGGAGGAGGCGGCGGTGCTCGGTGAGGATCTTGGGTTGTGGGTTATGGGAGAAGTGGAAGAGCTTGGGATAGAGGGAGATGGCAAGGGTGGTGCTGGGGTGATGCCGGTGACATAGGGGACCGACGGTGCAGAGGAGGTTGGTGGCTGGAGGTGCTCGCGGTGGAGGTGCAGTGGGTTCGGTTGGGCAGTTGTGGATGGAGAGAGGTGGAGGCGAGGGTTTGAGGATGAGGAGGCTAAGGTGGTCGCTATGTCGTCATTGAGGGGAGCTTAGCTGGGTGAACGGGAGAGGAGGCAGTGGGAAGCTCTGCTATCGTTAGGGCTCTGTTGTGTTGGAGTGGCGATGAGAAAAGGAGGTGGAAAATATGAGGTCGAGGGAAGTTTCGCGCGCGTGCGCGAGGTCGTGGGTCGAGGAGGGGGCGTGGGGCGAACAAGGAGCGGGGTGTGGGGTGACTTGGGGAAGAAGGAGGAAGGAGCGGGAAAAGAAAATGGTGTGGGGAAAGGAACGGGTCGGGTATGGGGCATGGGGCCGGGTTGGTAGGGCTAGGCCGGGATTGGGTTTGGGCCGGGAATTTATATATTTTTTTGTTTAGGAAAAGTTTTAATATTTAAAACCTAAGCATCTCAATTCATACAAAAATGCGGAGAAAATAGAAAACATTCAAGGGGTCTTGGAAAAATATGGAAAAAATTTATTTACGGAACTGAGAATTTACATCATACCCTCCTTACAAAATTTCGTTCTCGAAATTTAGAAAAGAGACATCGAAACAGCACTACACAAACAGATGTAGAAAACGCGCACGAATATCCTCCTCACGCTCCCAGGTAGATTCTCCTGGGGAACGACCGCCCCAAGACACTCAGACTAACGGAATGACTTTATTCTTCAGTACTTTTTCTCTGCGGTCGAGAATAATGGTGGTCTGCTCTTCATACGACAGATCATTGCCCAAGGCTAACTCCAAAAGGTCTAGAACATGGCTCTCATCCCGAAAATAACGCCGCAACTGAGATACATGGAAGGTATTGTGCACACCAGCTATCGACGGAGGCAAGGCAAGTCGATAAGCCACCTCTCCTACTCGCTCTAGCACTTCAAAAGGTCCGATGAAACGGGGACTGAGTTTCCCGCGACCTCCAAACCTGATAACTCCGTGGGTAGGAGAAATCTTCAGGAATACGTGATCTCCGACTTCAAATTCTAGTGCTCTCCTGCTGGCATCCGCCCAACTCTTCTGTCGATCCTTAGCCGTCATAATGCGCTGTCTGATCATCTGGACTTTGTCTACCGTCTGAACAATGAGTTCGGGGCCCAGTAATTTTCGTTCGCCCACATCATCCCAGTAAATAAGGGATCGACATTTACGCCCGTACAGCGCTTCGAAAGGATCCATCTGGATGTTAGCCTGGTAACTGTTGTTATTAGAAAACTCAATTAGATGCAAATGATCCTCCCAAAAACCCTGAAAGTCCAACATACAATCCCTCAACATGTCCTCGAGCGTTTGAATCGTGCGCTCGGATTGTCCGTCTGTTTGTAGATGATACGCTGTGTTAAACTTGAGGCGGGTACCCAGACTCTCCTGTAAGCTCTTCCAAAAATGCGATACAAATCTGGTGTCTCGATCTGACACAATACTAACCGGAACTCTATGAAGTCGCACTATCTCTTGCATGTATTTCTCCGCCAGCGACTCTGTCGATTGTCCCACCTGGTAGGGTATAAAGTGTGCAACTTTCGTAAGGCGGTCGACGATAACCCAAACGGCGTTGTTGCCTCTAGGGCTTCGTGGTAAGGCAGTCACAAAATCCATAGTAATGTGCTCCCACTTCCATTCTGGTATCGGAAGCGGTTGTAACAGTCCCTCTGTTCTCTGGTGTTCCGCCTTCACTTGCTGACATACCAAACACCTGGATACAAACCGTGCAATCTCTCGCTTCATCCCGTTCCACCAAAAGTGTTGCTTCAGATCTTGATACATTTTCGTGCCTTCTGGATGCACAGAATAAGCTGAACTATGAGCCTCAGCTAGTACCTCTTCTCGAACATCCCCTTTGGATACGCAAAGTCTGCTACCGAATCTCAGAGAACCGTCTTGATGTATGAGTAAGTCTATTCTCAGTCCGGCTTCTGCTCTCTGAACTTTTGCAATCGGGGATCATTAGGTTGCACAGCCTTGATGCGATTTACGAGAGAAGACTGCACCTGTAGTTGCCAAAACTGCCCGATTGCACTTGGCGTAATGACCTCTAGCTCGAGCTTCTGAAAATCTTCAATGATGCTCCTCTGGTTGGTTAACATCATGACCGATGGCTTGCGACTGAGTGCATCGGGTACAACATTTACTTTTCCCGGATGATACTGCAAGTCTAAGTCATAGTCCGCCATTAATTCTAGCCATCGACGCTGCCTCATATTCAGTTCTTTCTGAGTGAAGACGTACTTCAGACTCTTGTGATCCGTGTACACCTCTACCTTCTCGCCTAACAGGTAATGCCTCCAGATCTTCAATGCGAAAACCACTGCGGCTATTTCTAAGTCGTGAGTAGGGTAGTTCCTCTCGTGATTCCTCAGCTGCCGTGAGGCGTAATCAACCACCCGACCGTGCTGCATCAGAACACAGCCTAAGCCCTTCCCTGAAGCATCGCTATGTATCACCAAACCACCGGAATTATCTGGTACTGTAAGAATAGGCGCCGTGGTCAATTTCCGCTTCAGTGCTTCAAAAGCCCGAGTACACTCCTCCGTCCATACATACGGCTCATCCTTCCGTGTCAGCTTCATCAAGGGTTCAGCAACTCGTGCAAAGCCTTGAACGAACCGTCGATAATATCCGGCCAGTCCCAGGAAACTTCTTATCTCGGCCACTGACTTCGGTGTTGGCCAATCTCTAACAGATTCTATCTTTGCCGGGTCCACTGAGATGCTTTCGCCCGAAACAACGTGTCCCAAGAACTGCACCTTATCGAGCCAGAACTCACACTTGCTCAATTTCGCATACAACTTCTCTTCCCGAAGAATTCGTAATACTGTTCGCAAGTGTTCGGCATGCTCCTCTCGAGTCTTAGAGTAGACTAGTATGTCGTCGATGAATACAACGACAAAAGTGTCCAAGTACTTCGCAAATACCCGATTCATCAGATCCATAAATATAGCTGGAGCATTGGTGACACCGAACGGCATCACAAGGAACTCATAGTGCCTGAATCGGGTCCTGAAAGCTGTCTTACATATATTCTCGGCCGCTACTCTGATCTGGTGATAGCCCGAACGGAGATCCAACTTCGAAAATACTCTGGCCCCACTTAGCTGATCAAATAAGTCGTCGATGCGCGGAATGGGGTATTTGTTCTTTATCGTGACTTTGTTCATCTCCCGATAGTCTATGCACATCCGTAGCGATCCGTCCTTTTTCTTTACCAACAAAACTGGTGCACCCCACGGTGAAGCGCTTGGTCAGATAAATCCTTTCTCCAGGAGTTCTCCAATTTGCTTCTTCAATTCTGCCAACTCAACCGGTGCCATTCTGTACGGGGCCTTGGAAACTGGTGTTGTACCTAGAATTAAATCAATCGAGAATTCCAAGACGCGGGGAGGTGGTAGACCTGGTAAATCTTCAGGGAACACATCCAGGAAATCCCGAACAATCTCTGGGGATGGACTCTCATCAATTTCCATATCTGTCAACTCTTTTGGTTTGGCTCTATACTTGGCTGGCTCCAAAGATTCGCTCCCGCCTTCAAAAATAAACTCTGGGTGATTGGGAATGCGGAAAGTCATATTCCTTGCTCGGCAATCAATAACTGCATGGAATGTACTCATCCAATCCATCCCGAGAATTGCGTCATAGCTACCTGTTTCGATTAAAAGGAAATTCACATAGAATTCCCTGCCACACACTACAACTGGACATGATCTACATTCTCGACTGGATACTATAACACCATTACCCGTATGTATTTCCCAACCCTTGGTTAATGGTTCATGTGGTATGGAGTGTGTATCAACGAAATGCGCAGATATGAAACAGTGCGATGCTCCAGAGTCAAACAGTACTCTAGCTGGCATGGAATGTACGAGTAGAATACCTGTAACAACTTCGCCTGAACCTTTGCCTGCTCGGCGGTCAAGGTGAAAGCCCGTCTCTGACCGCGGCCTGTGTAGGGTTGCCTCTGCTCCTGTGACCTCTGCTGCTGCGGTCCAGACCCTCCCTGTAGCTCTGTTTGTTCGCGACAACCACTGACTCGGTGCTGGCTGGATCCGCAAATAAAAGATTGTCCCTTGGCACGGCGACAGTCTTTCTGGGTGTGCCCATCCCTGTTGTAGCAGCCGCAAACTAAGTTTTTACCCTGAGGGCGATGCTGGGGCGTGAATGGACGCTTCATCTGCGTCGTCCCTGGCCTGTGAACTGGTATGACTCCTCCAGACGGTGTGTGAGTACGCGCTGGAACAACTGGGGGCCTCCTATCACTCGAACTGGGCCCCCTAAATTTATTGACCAGCTTCTCCTGAATTCGTGCCGCGTTGAGCACCTGTACAAAAGTCTGCAACTCGAGTGACGCGATCAACTGCTGTAGCTCAAAATCAAGTCCCTGTAAGAAGCGCCTGGCCCTGGTGGCCTCTGAAGCGACCATATACGGAGCAAATCGGCTCAGACGGTTGAATTCTGCCGCATATATATCCACGGGACGGCCATTCTGCTTCAGTAAGATGAATCTCTCTTCCATCTCTGCCTTGGCGGTGGAAGGAAAGTAGTGGTCCAAAAAGCACTCCTTGAATTTGCTCCATTCGATTGGCCCGTCTAGTCTGCTTTCTTCAACTGACCACCAAGTACGAGCTTCGACCTCCAACTGGATCTTTATCACATTCACTTTCTCTTCATCGGGTACCCTTGCGGCGGTCAGTAGGTTCTCCATATTGACCAGCCATTGCTCGGCCTCGAGTGGTTCGGCTAATACCGTAAATGCAGCTGGATGTAACCTCCGAAAATCCGACACGGTGTCAGCTCTGGCAGAAAAAACTGGTGGAGCAGTGCCCTCGGGGGAGGTAATGACAGCGGAGGGTCCTCCTACTGCGGTAATTGCCCTGAGTCCCTCGACGAGTAGGTCCGTCTTCCTCTCTTGAGCTTCTGCGAGGGTCATCACTGCACTCAAGATCCTCTCCGTGCGATCCTGAGAACTTGAGTCCGAGGAGTGGTCGTTCGGGGACGTCATGTCGCTGGAAAACATTTAAACGGATATGATTAGATACAGGGATGAAAGTGAGGGATGGTGAAGCGAAAATAATGTAATAAAGTGTAGTTAATGTTATCCCTTACTACTAAACCTGGCTCTGATATCAACAAAACCATGTCACGCCCCGCTTCCAAAAAACGGAATACGAGGGATGACTAGGCCAGCCATGCTCCTATGGTCAAGGAATAATCCCGCCGTAGTCACACTTCGGCTTCTAGCATTACATGGTAATCAGTAAACACAGCACAGAAGTAAAGGAAATACATCACTAGTTATTACATCAACTTTCATTGTTCACAATTTGCAACAAAACAAAGAAAAGAACTACTAACCAAGTGCGAATACAAGATTTCTTTAGGGAAAACAATAAAGGTACAGGAGGCACGACCGTTAAAATCTCCGCAAGCTCGAAGGGCAGGTCTGACTCCTGAACTGGTTCTTCCTCAAGGTCTGAGCATGCATACTCAGGTCGTCAGAGCGACATAATAGCAATATTATAATAATAACAAGAGACAAAAATGAAAGTAATAACGGTGGAGATAAAATGCAGATAGTCAATATGTCACTAACCGATGCAATATATGATCTGTGTCCCTATCGGTCTCTAAGTCATCTTTGAAATCGAGTTGTGGAAAGGAGGATCATGTTTAACGAGGGTCTCGTACGTACCCGAGACTACGGCCCGCTGTTGCCCGGGACATAACCCTGTCAGCCGGACCGCTTGGCCCAACCTAATATATATAAGAGTTGTTGTTCGAATGGTCATCCTCTAAATCACTGACTTCGCTAAATACAACTCCCTTTTCACTTCGATTTCCCTCTTTTTACCCTGGTTTTACTATTCATGAGTATGGGCTAGTTATGTACAAGTACGCATCAATAACACGATTTCTTTCACTGTTCACTGTATGGTTCATTGTCACGAATCACTTACTATTCATTGGCGTACTTGACACAACCACACCAATACTACACACGTTCGACAATGCAGTATACACGGAGAATTAACACGAATATTCACTATCACTAGGGGTCCTGTAGTCGGGTAGAACTATGAATCATGCCGCTAAACAGTTTATGTGCGGTACACGTCATTATATATCTTATGAACATAGAAAATTCGTATTAAATCATGCATTCATAATTAAACAAAAAGATATAAAAGCGGTAATAAGTAAACTCAATCAGCAGTTCAAAAAAATTAATCTCAAGTTAATCGGGTTTCAGGTTCGCAAGTTACAGTCATTTCATTTTAAGTGTTCGCTGCTGGAAATTCAGTTGCTTAACTGAATACCCATTTCGCAACACAGTTTTCACTCTGTTGGGATCAAAATTAGGCGACGCTATAGTTGAACAAAATTTAGATTCATCAGTCAGGTTTCCAACGCACTAGACTGATCGATAATATCCTTGGTGTACTGGAAGTTATGCACTGTACAACAATGGGGTATACGTTTTGTCCCTGTTTGGGACTGCTATATGTTCTGTTGGTTTAAAATACAGTTTAAATAGTAAACGGCGGTAGAAATGAATGAAATCACTTTCATCAGTTAGCTAACAGTTTTATATTCGCCAGGGTATATGGTTCCTCATCATAACATTTTCATAAAGCAGCATGAAGGCATTACAAGACGAGAATCGACAGCCATCGCTGCTCTGGACTGCAGTCCAGAGCCGCACTCCGAAACAGTTTCCGTCACCTTTTTAGCATAGAAGCAAATTAAAACTCTTATGGATTATAGGTTGTCGAGTCAGCTTCGATATGAGCCCTCGAACGTAACGTTCCAATTTGTAATCAATTTACTGTGATTTTTACGAGTTTCAGGTACGGGAAAATTTCAGTTTTACGGGTCTAAATTGGAAAGGCCTATCACGTCATTAGAGATCGTATTTTCCAGCCAAATCATAGCACGGCGTTCGTTATTACTCGGGCCATCCTATGTGATCAGTTTCCGTCAATTTAATGGGGGGTTTTTCATTCGGGTTTTGCATCAAACACTTACATCATATTAATTTGCACGAATTAAATATACAGAATTTGTTGGTATTTTGAATTGTAATAGATAAAAATAGCATGGAGCAAGCAGTACACCTGCTTGATGACGTGTTTACGACGGTACGGCAGCGCAGCGGCATCGGCGCGATCGCGACGCTCGCACGGACTAGGCACGACACGGCAAAACGAAGAGTTCGGCCTCAGATTGAGCTCGGTGCGGCGATGGTGGAGCTCGGTTGATGGAAACGGGGCCGTTGGGCTCGATGACTCGTCTGCAGTGGTCGTCGGAGTTAGCGGTGGAGGTGGCTGTTGGGTTCGAGGAAGGAGGCGGCGGTGCTCGGTGAGGATCTTGGGTTGTGGGTTATGGGGGAAGTGGAAGAGCTTGGGATAGAGGGAGATGGCGAGGGTGGTGCTGGGGTGACGCCGGTGACATGGAGGACTGACTGTGCAGAGGAGGTTGGTGGCTGGAGGTGCTCGCGGTGGAGGCGCAGTGGGTTCGGTTGGACAGTCATGGATGGAGAGAGGTGGAGGCGAGGGTTTGAGGATGAGGAGGCTGAGGTGGTCGCTGTATCGTCGTTGAGGGGAGCTCAGCGGGCTGAACGGGAGAGGAGGCAGTGGGAAGCTCTGCTATCGTTGGGGCTCTGTTGTGTTGGAGTGGCGATGAGAGAAGGAGGTGGAAAAGATGAGGGCGAGGGAAGTTTCGCGAGCGTGCGCGCGTGCGCGAGGTCGTGGGTCGAGGAGGGGGCATGGGGCGAACGAGGAGCGGGGCGTGGGGAGACGTGGGGAAGGAGGAAGAAGCGGGAAAAGAAAATGGTGTGGGGAAAGGAACGGGTGGGGCATGGGGCATAGGGCATGGGGCCGGGTCGGTAGGGCTGGGCCGGGATTGGGTTTGGGCCGGGAATTTATATATATTTTTTGTTTAGGAAAAGTTTTAATATTTAAAAGCTAAGCATCTCAATTCATACAAAAATGCGAAGAAAATAGAAAACATTCAAGGGGTCTTGGAAAAATATGGAAAAATTTTATTTATGGAACAGGGAATTTACATATGCATACTATAAGCACCCAAAAAAATGAAATTTTCAAAATCTCAATTTTTTTTCATTTTCTTTGGTTTTTTGGTATTTTGCATATAATGATTGTGAAACTTACAAAATCCCCAAATTATAAATTTTCTTCAAATGTAAAATATTTTGTATGCTGCCGGAAGAAAATTTTGTAATTTTCAAAATTTTAAAACTTTCCTGTTTTTCTTCGATTTTTAAATATATTAGTTGTTATAGCACATGAAAATTAAGATTGGTGGAATCCGTTCGTTCTTTCCAGTTCAATATTTTTGATGGAATCCATTCGCGGTTTCTTTAGAAAGGCAAGGTTGATGTTAGTACTATAAACTTTCCATCATATGAATTGGAGTAGGACGCTGCAAATCTAATAAGGAGAATGCCCTTGGTGTTATCAATTTAGAGGATTTTTTTTGAGAAAAAAGATGGGATGATTAGCCCCACCTAAACTACATTAAAATGAATTTAAGGATTACAAATCTCTAAGCCTCTCAAACCTATCCCATTCTACAAAGGAAAGACTTAAGTTCATTTGCCATGACTTATATATTTTTGCAACTCCGAAGCTGTCGAGAAATTTTTAATTACCGCAAGCGCACCGTGTACAGTTGTACACTTATACGTTTAACAGGTCGATCCATAGAGAAGGCTATTAGTTAATTTTTTGCTCAATCAGATTAAAATTAAAAATCTAGTTTTTATATTTAAAAATTAAAAAGATTATTTTTTACCACTTAAAATTAAAATAGCAAATAAGATTAATTGAATTTAATGATAAAAGGGCATAGTTAGGGTGTTGAATTCCCTAGACTAGTTATAAAGGAAATCTGCATAAATCATAATCTTAAAACTCGTATTTTTACAACCTATGATCTAGTTTGAAAGTATAGACTATATGGATTTTGATCCTATATAACCTATCAAGCTATCTGGTTTGTAAGTTTATAAAAACACGATTTTTATAATGCAAGTTAAACCAAAATATGATCTTATTACTCCATGAGCATTGCTAAATAACCTATCAAAGAGATCTAGAAAAATAAATCTATGTTCATATTACATTTATCTTTTAAGTGCATCTTTTTAGAATAATGATTTATACGATTAATATTTTTCGAGCTTGCCGGCCGGGCCCACCGGGCTCACCGGACAGAGTTGTTTAACAGAGGAGCTCCCCCTCAATCGCCGGGGGCTCACATCCGCACAGGTTCATCCTATCCCAGGCATGTTAATATTTAACTAAGGGTGTAATAACACTTCCGAGTACAATCTGATGCCAAGCACATCCAATTAGTAACGGTAGCATAATTGGAAGCTATAACTGAATTGATAGAATGACATTTGTTTTCAAAAACTTGATGTTATGTTCCCGCCATAAACCCCATAGAATAGTAATTACCACCATTTACTGCTCTAGTTCTTCAAGGTCCCTAAAGTTCTAAAAATGAAATGGGATAGGACTCTGGAACACTCGTAAAGACACCTACACTCTGTTATTCGTAGTCTTCGCTTGAATCGAATTTTCCACTCGTTCCCATTCCATTGGCTTTGAACGGATGCATACCTATCTCTCGCAAGAAGAAATAATTCCGGAAACTTGTATCGTAATGTTTCTCCTCCGCACCATCTATCTTTCTAAAAATTAATACGGTCCCATCGTCCAATTGAAAAGTTAGCTCCTGCATAAAACAAACCTCTCACTTTGTGAATTCCTCTCCAAAACCCAGATGATGTAGTATTGTTTTTATTCCTCCCTCTCAAAACCTCCGAATGAGAATAATCTTTTACAAACAATTTTGCCCATGTCGATGCTCGCCATTATGAAGTTTCCACCGCCATTTACTCAGCAATGTTGTAACGACCCCAACACTCCTATACCTTCGTATTCTTCTTCTTTAATAAAATACGGTATTTTTATATTTTCCATATCATCTATTTTCTAATAAATATGTTATGTTATATTTTCTCTCTCTAATAAATATACTATTTATTTATTTTTATCACTCCAACTGTTTTATTTTCTAAAAAAGCCCAAATTCCATTTTTCTATTTTCCCAAGAATTATTTTTCCAATACACAAACTAACCAAAACTGTAAGGCACACCCATTTATTTTTAAACCAAATTCTTTAACCCAAATCCCTTCGCTTTCTCTTTTATAATTATTCTATTAGCCCAACCCAATAACCCAAACCCATTTGCTATTTGATTTGTTCAAACCTAAAGCCCAAATTTTTCTTCTCATCCACTCACTACAAACCAACCCAACAGAAAATTCAATTTTGGTCATTTTTGACTTAAGTTCGACAAGACGGTTGACTAGCTAGGAAAAACTAGATCCTAAAGTTAGTAAGTTAAAAACCTTAAAAATAACATTTCTTAAAGTTTAACTGTAGAAAATATATGTCCTTGTGGTTTATTTAGAAATAGGCAAATTTTGAGTTCAGTTCTTGGGCTAAATCAAAAGAAAGGAATAGTATTGAAATTTTTATGTGAAGAGTAAGTCTGAAAAATCCAGTTCCCGTTCATTTTTCTTTTAAACCAAAACAAAAACAAAACCCCACACCATTCCAACAACCACTGCTCATTTTTTTCATTCATAAAAATTCTTCACATTTCTTCGCTTAAGAAATCTTCTCTCGTTTCTTACGTCTTAAACCCAAGTAAGCCCCTTTTTCCGCTCCGTCTCTCTACTACATCTTAAACCCGAGTAAGCCCCTTTTTCCCATCCGTCCCTCTCCCTTGTTCCTTCTTCTTCTTCTTTTATATATATATATATATATATAGAGAGAGAGAGAGAGAGAGAGAGAGAGAGAGTATTTCTTTGAATGTAAGCCCTCGCTTTTTTACTTAGTCCGGTCTTGGGTTTTCTCTCAAACATAACAAAACAACTTGGATCAACCTGTTAGATTATTAGAATTGCCAATTGGGATGCCTAAGGGCTTCCAATTAGGATGGTAGATCTCTTGGGTTTTCATTCGGAACGTGGATCTCGTGATTGTGATATTGCTATGATCCAGTCAAATTAGTCCTTCACATGCAAATAAAATGGAGAACTATACTTTAGAATACACACTAATAGTAATATGGCACCCTTTTATCTGTAATTATCAGTTATATACATGCTTATGAGCACTAACACAGTAATTCTGAATATTACTGTGACTACCTGAATAATAAATAAACTATGAAACTACATTACTAATACTAAATTATTAATAGCATGAACATGCACAATGTAAGTGTAATGGACATTTAACTAATGACACAACAAAACACTTGTACTATATAACCTTATAAAAAAAACTTTGTGAAAACAATCTATTTATACACAATACAACATTGTACATATACATTAGGTATGTGACAACAATAATGTAACAATCTACTACACCCAAAATGACAACAATTGAACTAGTACTCACAATAAAAATTTCAAAACTGTACATGTACACCTATCGATAATAAGCAATGAACTAAAGAATTAGCTACTAACTATTCCTTTACAATTTCACCTCTACAATCCTCCTCTTTAAGGAAACCCTATTACGGATTATCGCACGTCTTGAGTCTAGCAGAGTGAGACGAGCTTTTCACAGGGGCATGGTCTCGAAGGAAAAGTGTTTTTAAAATATAAAACAATTTCTATAAAATTAAAAATAAACGATAAGACGATAACTTTAAATAAAACCCATTGCTTATAGTTTCTCTAATTAAAAAAAAAAGAGGTTTCAAATTAAGTTTTTCATAAAAATATCTTAACTCCTGTAAGGGTAGTTTTTCACTTAAAAACCAAAAACTCTTAAAAGCTGGTTTTTATCGCTAAAATAGCACATAATATAAAATACGTTTTTATGAAAACTCTTGAAATTTTAATTGACATATTTTTATCAAAAACACTCTTGAGGTTTATTTTTAAAACATTTTACATAAACCCTTTCGATAAATGCAAACATGTAAATACATATAATAAACAATTGATAAACATTTTAAGGACTTTAGATTAATAATGGGTTTAAGCGGCATCAATTCTCTGGGCCTCGGGGAGCCGGAGAAAGTGGGTGCTTATTTATCCAGTTTAGATAATACTGCAAATTAAAGGAATTGTTGTTGGCAATTGTCCTTAAAAACGTCACAAATTCTGTCGGCCATGTGTAGTGGTTGCCATATCAAATCACATTGAACTCAAACATGAACTTAAACTCGAACTTGAATTTGAACTTGACTTAAAGCTAAACATGAACTTGAATTAAACTTAAATTTGTTTTTAACCCGAGCTATCTACTTGGAACTTGACATGAATACACGAACTCAACAAATATACCTGAAACCAACTTGACTCAAACTACAAATACAAATGATATGACTCGCACTTGACATGACTACATGAATTCAATATTCATATTATATCACCTTTTGTATTCATAAACTCGATCAAGACTCGTAACATTAATCGTAGACTAATATACGTGGGTGTTGGGGTAGTTTAAGTCAGAATCTAATGAAATCTCAGGATTTCTCCTAGTTCATGAATCTATGTCTACTGACAAAAGCAATCTATTATGAGGGCCCGTGTTTCCAAACCTCTGAGGACCTACTCTTAGGTTTGGAATACTTTGACGATGGTTGAAGTCCCGTTACTAACATTCTTGATTCAGGCTCGTGATTCCTTATTCCTGGGGTCCTACCCTTTAGTTCGAGAATATTCTTGAGATTGGTTTACATTCACATTTGAACTGTCGTTAGAATAGTTTACCCTTGTAGAGATCTCTTTAGGACACATTGTTATTCATTACATGTTCAGCACTTTACTGGATACATGCTCACTATATCTACACTATATGGCCATGCTATACTTGTTTGCAATACCCATGTATCATATATTGCTTATACATATTGCCATACTCATGATACATTATCATGTACATATAGTTGTTAGGTTTAATTGACACCCTTACATAATTATATTAGAATTTATATTCTACTTACATGCCGTCCTTTACCATTTTCACATTTCTATCATTTTTGGGGACTTACCGAGTGCAAGTGCACTGACTGGCATTCCACCCTGTTTCTTTTTCTATCCTTAGAATGTTAGTCAGGTTAGGGACTGAGGCGGGAAAATCAACTGAAGAGGAGCACAATCAGTTTGCTTCACAAGCAGACTTCTATTTTCATTTCAGTCTTTTACTTTTCAGTATGCCCCCTGCTTAGGCATTTTATGTTTATGTTCTTATCATAAATCTTGTATCAATTGAAAACTTTATGAGATTTTGAATGTAATAAAATAGTTGTTAGAATTTTCATTCTCTTGTTCATGTCTTGTTACTTTATATTGTTTACTTTACATTTAGCGTATTTATTTTGAGAAATGATCTTCTCGGAATAAATACGTCGCGGACCTCGTCACGTGCTGTTACCGTCTTCTTGGAAGCGGGGCGTGACAAATGCCCTATTCATATTTCGTAGATTGATGACACCCAGTTCTCCTTCCTTTCCCTTCTTACAAGCCTCCGACCAAAGTACTAATGGGTACCCTTTTGCATTGTTGTTTACTCCTTTCCATAAAAATGCTTGTCGTCTCCTATCTATACGTCTCTCTACCTAAATAGGCATTTCATAAATGATAAGTAGTACGTTGGGATCACCGAGAGAGCCGCATTCAATAACGCAATCCTCCTTCCTAAAGAAAGAAACCTACCCTTCCACCCATCTAATCTCCTTTCAATCTTCTCGATCATTGGCATCCAATCCCCTTTCTTCAAGTTTTCTGGTCCAATCGACAAACCTAAATATTTTATTGGAAAATTCTCTTCTTTGCAACCAAAAATATCTATGAGTTCCCACCGTTCATGCGATTTATTGCCAATTGTTGCTAATTCTCTTTTGTGAAGTTAATTCGTAGCCCCAACCAACTTTTAAATATGTAAAGAATCCATTTGACCAGCATAGTCTGTCTGGAATCGTTAACCCCAAAAATAATAGTATCGTCTGTATATTGTAAATGAGAAAACGGAGCTTGTAGGAACCCTGCAGACCCAAACTGCAGTGGCCTCTCACATGGGCCAGTAGCGCCCACTGGCTATTTTGCAGTTAGGCCCCTAGATCTCATTGGCCCCATATGAGAGGCCATTGCAGTTTTGTGTCTGCAGGGTCCCTGCAGGCCCCATTTTTTTATCGTAAATTTACCACAACATTGACATCCAATCTATCTCTAAGGCCTTGTAGCATTCCAATTCCACAAACATTCTCTATCATCTAATTCAAACTATCCGCCACCAACGTAAAAATTAACGATGATAATGGATCCCCTTGTCTAAGTCCCCTCCAACATTTTATTTCCTCTGTCAGATCTCCATCAACAATAATCGATGACTTAGCCGATATAAGCCACTCCCTACATCAATTAACCCATCTCTCACCAAATCCTCTGTGTTTTTGTACTCCCAAGACACATCCCTGTGGATTAGTCCTGAAGTGTGAGTCCAAGGTGTCCCCAATGGCGTGAGTTGTTGCTTGAAAGTCCGGAGCTTATCCCTACCGATTCCGGTCGATTTTACGATCGTCACTACGTTTCTGAATTGGGCTGCTAGCCACCCTTTGATTTGATCATCGTTTGCCTGAGAGATTGTTGTGATTCCCCTGTCCTCGTGAGTTAGCGCAAAACCAACCAAAAGCTTTTCTTCGATCTTGATTCTTCTGAAACAGTAAAGTTCCTTACTTTAAAGACGTGCGTGTAGTAATCAATTCAAGCAAAATAACATGAAAAGAGAAAGAAGAGAAGAGAGAACTCACCAGCCGTACGGTTGGGGAAAATCTATCCATACCCTTTTAGTTTTAAAAAGGTTTGATTTTTAATTTAAAAAGATGATTTTTATTTGTTTTTATGATTTTTTATGAATGAAATAGAAAGATGATGAGATTAAGAGAGGATTAGAAGGAGCCTAATTGCGGCTCTCGTGCCGCTGTCTACGAAATCCTTCGGAGCTTCCGCGATCCCTTACAAGCGAACACCAGAATTGAGAATTTTGCCTCTTCAAAGCTCTATGATACTTTAGATGGAAAAGAGGTTTTGGGATGAAGAATTCTGAAGGAAGGGGGTCGCTTATATAGCCCTCCCACTGAATCTTAAGAGAAATATTCGAGATTTGAAAAAATCTACGAAATTGGTACACATGCGGATAGTCTCCGTCCGCATGCATACCAATTTGCCTATTTCAGGCAACTCGTCCAGATTAATAGAAAATCTTTTAAAAATCGGTTGTGACACGCATACGGACGGTCTCCGTCCGTATGCGCGCCATAATCGGTGAAAATTTTACCAACTTTGGTGTCTTCATACGCAAGTAAAGTCCGAATTCGGGCATCGGGGCATGCATGCGGACGACATGCATCTGCATGTGAGCCACCGACTCCAAATTTTGGATATTTTTAAATCTTTTAAAATTTTTCATTTTTGCCATAGGATTTTGATTGAAAACAGTTTCGAAATTCGTTTAAATCACGGGCCCGTAAGTTAGTTTTTTCAAATTCCAAAAATTCTAATTTTGGATATGTATGATATGAATGATATAGTTAATAAATATAGCTCAATGCACTTTTCATGTCGCCTATGAGGACATGGCCAGTCCTCATGTGTGGCATATTTCCTTAAAATTTTTGTAAAAATCTTTAAAAATTTTGTAAAATCATTTCGAAGTTCCAGGCACAATTTGATGGTATTTTGAACTATTTTTACGTTCTATATATGGAGTATCCAAAACTAGCCCGATTCGGTCGAAATGACATATCAACAATCCTCAATTGACATTATCGTATGCCTTTTCGAAATCTAACCTTAGAGGACAACCCTTCCGAGTCTTCCTCTTGCATGCTTGAATAACCTTCTATACAACTGCAACACCCTACAATATCGACCTTCCGGGTACGAAACCTATTTGATAATCGCCGACTAACCTCGTAACTATCCGACCCAGTCTATTGGCCATAAATTTAGAAATGATCTTTAATGTGCAGTTAACCAGACTGATAGGGAGGAAGTCGCCAATCACTTGAGCTTGCTCTTTCTTCGGGATTAGAACCACATGTGCATAATTTAATCTATAAAGCTCCATTTTACCTTCGTACTAGGAGCCAACCATTTCCATAATGTCATTTTAACTGTATTCCAAAAAAGTTGGTAGAATAACATAGGGAATTCCTGTCTCCTTCTCTACCCCCAGTACGAACACTGCTCTTTTCACCTCTTCCTCGTCAAATTTTCTCTCCAAACTATTCAATTCCTGCGGTGTAGGTTTCTGACTATTTCCCCACATTCCTTCTGCACATGTGAATCTTTCATTTGTTCTCCCTGCAAATATGTTCACAAACATCTCTAAGACATGTGACCGGATCACCTCTGCATCTGAAATTTCCTAATTATCAATTAGCATGCTCTTTATATGATTAGCCTGTCGTCTACCATTTGCAACTTTATGAAAGTAACTCGTGTTAATATCTGCTTCCTTTAGCCATATCACTCTCGACCTCTGATGCCACATAATTTCCTCCCTACGATACACCAAAAAATATCATCTCTAAGTATTCCCAGTCTTAATTGTTCTTGTTCTTCAAATCCGTCTTCTTCTTCTTTTCTCTCTAGTCTGTTAACCTCTTGTAATAACTCCTCCTTCCTTTTCCTAATATTCCAAAACTCGTTACAACCCTATTTGGATAAAGTGCCTCAAAGTCTCCTAAGCTTAAGCACCAATCTTGCCGTTGGGGACAAATTCCTCATGACTCTTCTTTCCCAACACTTCTTTACCATCCCTTCGAACCTCTTATCCTCGAATCACATTTTTTCAAAACGAAAGATCCATTTTTTCTTCGGTGTCGACTCCCCCGTACTCAAACAAAGTGGTGTATGATCCGATGTGGGTTTAGGTAATGATTGAACCGTAGCTAGAGGAAAGCGAGACTCCCGATCTACTTATACCAGAATCCTGGCAAGCTTTGCTAAACTAGGCACTTCTTGATGATTAGACCATGTAAATCTACGATCCGCCGTCCTTAACTCCATCAAATGTAAATCATTAATCACTTCATTAAACCTCCTTCTATCGACTGCATCGCCTCTTCTTCCTTTCCTCTCATCTAAAAATCGAACTACATTAAAATCTCCTCCAATCACCCATGGAAAAATCCATCTACTCCCGATGGTTCTAATTTCTTCAAAGAATACTTGTCTTCTATTCTATTGATTCGGTCCATACACAGCCGTAATTGTTTCAGATCAACCACTATCTATTGCTTCATTACCAAATACAGAGTAAACCCACCTTTCCATTCATCAACAATTGTGAACCTCTTCTGCTTAAGCCTATAAGAATATCTTTAGACGCTACGTGTGCATGCTTACATCTCCACACGTCTATCTTCAACCCCCCAATACTCCTTAGAACCCTACTGCTCGGATTATTAAGCTTTGTCTCCATCAACCAAACTATTCCCAAATCATTAGCAGATATAACCTCCTTAACCATCATCCTCTTTTTACAGAAAATTATATTAATATATATTTTTGTAAAATATTTTAACTATATTTTTTTGAAACGTTTTTTCAGGAATGGTTTTTAGTAACGGGTGAGTCTGGTGGTAGTTGACCATTGCAGTTTGAACGGTTGAGATCGGGCGGTTGCCAGCAGTTGCAGATTAAACGATTGAGATCGGGCGGTTGCAGATCAAACAGTCGCGAATAATTGGTTGCAAATGAAGGATTGCAACTTTTGGGGTTCCAACCTTTTGGAAGGCTATATAAAACCTTCCTTGAAGGTAAAAGAAAAAAACAACACAAATCCAATCATCAAAAACCACATGCACACACAGATCTTTCTTCTTCTTCTTCTTCTTCTTCTTCACTGCAATCATAAACATCCTAAGCATCTGACTTCGAAACAGAAAGGGTACTAATACTATTTCGGCGACTTGTGCAATCCGGAGTAGAAGAGGGGCTGAGGAAGTTGTATCTTAGGATTGAATCGCCGCTATAAACCTGCTAAGAGGGGGCCGATATCTTTCTTAGATCAGTACGCTCAAATGTATTCCTCTTTCCCATAAAATTCAATTTTCATATTTGTGATTCACAAAGGTTAGAATTTTGTTTATTCAATTTTTTCAGATATAAAACGTAATAAACAGCAAAATTTTCCAACAATCTAAGAAAGATATCGATCTGTTTAATTCGTTTTTGTTCCTTCATGAAAACTGAATAATAAATATAAAAGCAATAGGAAAAGTCCCCAAACGGAGCATCACGTGCCCACACGTGATAAGGCACTGCGCTTGATAAAGCAAGGCTGAAATTGAGGCTAAAACTGAGCCTCACATGCAGACACGTGACCTTCTATATACAAAGTATATAGGCACCTTCTTAAAACAAACAATTGGTCAGAAAAGGTCACGTGGTAGCACGTGATGCTATTTGATGGCCTTAGCTTTGTGGGGTCACGTGCTATACGTGATGGGCTCCTATGCCTTCTGAACTAATAGAATTAAATTCTAAATAAAAAGGATCAAAGCCCTATTTAGAAAATATTTTCTTAGATCTTTCTAAATAAGAAAAATTGCGTTCTGTAAAGCAGAACACCGTTGGATTAAAAATCCAATGGTGATTAAAAATCACCAATTTACAGAAGAAGATTCTATATAGGGAAATATTTTCCCAATCTTGTGAGAAATATCTTCTGTAAAACAGAAGTCCTTGGATTAAAAATCCAACGGTGAATAAAATTCACCGATTGATCTAAAAGATCATTTTGGTTGATTATAAAATCAATCAAAATCTTTCAATAAGAGATTTTCTGAACAAATTGATTCTTTTCTTTCTCCTATAAATAAGAGCCAAGAGACACAAAAAAAGAGATAAAGAAAAGAGAGAGAAAAAAGAAGAGAAAAACCCCCCTCGTAAGCTTAAAACAAAGAGAATTTAATTCTCCAGAGAGAAAAAGAGAAAAAAGAAACTTTAGGTAAGCGAAAGAACGAAACACAAAGAATATCTCATCTCCTTTTCACCTCCATAAGAGTTTAACTCTTCTAAAAAGAATTTAGTTATTCCTTTTGTTGAGATTTGCAGAAGCAGATCTCACCACAAATTGAGAATTTAATTCTCATCGGGGAGATCCTGCCATGCAGATCCAAAACCTAGGGGAAGATCTAAATCCAGAGAATTTAATTCTCCTAAAAAGTATATAGAAATTTAATTCCTCTGATAAAATAAGGGTTTAACCCTTCATATAAGAACTTAGTTCTTCCTTATGGTAAAAGATCCGCAGAAACAGATCTCCTCACAAGTTGAGAATTTAATTCTCATCGAGAAGATTCTGCCATACAGATCCCAAAGCTAAGAAAAAAAAACTAAGTCCTGAGAATTTAATTATTACAAAACAGTGGGTTTGAAAGTCTCGAAACTAAGGATCTCCATGCATGTAAAAGGATTGGCATCCAACATGATAACGACCGATCACGTGCTCCCACATGAACACCCTTGATGAACAAAAGAGGACAACTAAGACTAGCTTACGTGATCCCACGTGACCCCCCAAGTAGTGCTTAGCACTTATAGAAATGGAGTAAATCAAAAGGCAGTTTCCACTTGGGGCGCCTCACGTGACCCCACGTGACCCAATAGCGCTTAGCGCTCAGAAAAGAACAAGGGAATAAACCCAAGGAAGCAGCGCCTCAAATTTTTAGTGTTTAACACTACTTCAAGCGCCTCACGTGACCCCACGCGAGTGCCTCCAATTTTTAGTGTTTAACACTATTTCAAGCACCTTACGTGGGAGCACGTGAGCGCTAAGCATATACTAGTGTTTAACACTATGAAAGGCCAATGTTAGCCAAACTCAGACCAAATTTCCCGAGAAGCGTCAATTGAGTTCCTCATGCTCAGGGTCTCCAAATCTGAACTTAGTCCTAGAGATAGCTAATGAGCTCCCAACAGATGGCATCTAAAATGATGTTCGTCCTATTCCCCCTCAGTCGGGACATTGGTTCAAGGGTACATCTCTTCATACCTCTGATACATGTTGTAATTCTTCAACGTCTTCAGAGAGATGGAGGGTCCCAATAACCAATAACTTTTGGCGCATCCCCAAACGGTTAAACCAAAACCTTACAGACTATGTTGTCTTTAAACCGTACAGACTATGATGTCTTTAAACCAGACTATGATGTCTTTAAACCATACAGACTATGATGTCTTTAAACCTCACAGACTATGACGTCTTTAAACCAGACTATGATGTCTCTAAACCTTACGGACTATGAGGTCCTCAAACTCATGGACTATGATGTCCTTAAACCCAATAGACTGCAATGTCCCTAAACTAAAACGATAGAGTCCAAATACTCTTTCGTTGGATCTAAATGATCCCAAAGTCTTGTTAAGTAGATCTTAGTCTAAAATTAGACTAACGTATCCTTAACAAGTATTTAAGTTGATCTTAATCTAAAAACAAAGTTAACGATCCTTAAACCAACCCAAACCCAAATCTAAGAAAATACGGATTTGGACTAATCCACGCCCTACGGGCGACAACATAAATTAGTCTCCGTATACGATCCACGGGCAACCAAAAATAAAACAAACACATACGACACGAAGTGACCATCTGGAGAAGGAGAAAGTGGTTACCGTGATGCGGTAGCATAATTAACTACAGGGGCTTGCGCCTGCAGGGAAGAGCGTCCCCACAAAAAAAAAAAACCCCTTATAAACAAGGAGGAATCTGACGAAGTCTGATACAACGGCCGTATCTGTCTAAACCTCCGATATACGGTGCCATAAATCAACTTGGTATCTTTGGAGAGGTAGACGGATAAAACCAAATAACATCTGCCCCCAAAATTCAGGCCGGACGTCCCAACGTCCCGGTCGCGTCTTTCGGCGGAGTACAGATTCTGGCATGCCCGGTGGGACCTTTTCCTCTTTCCACTCCACACTTTGTGTGTTGTGTTCGCGAACGAATCGCGGTTTAATATGGTTGCCCCTAGATTCGAGGTACTAAGATTTGGTGTCTTGCTCCCGTGCAGAGAAAATGGCTTCCAACTGCACCAGCTGCAACAACAACTCCCACTCCGTCCTCACCGGAGGAGTGACCTATGGGCCCCAAGCGGCCTCCATCTTCATCATGCCAATGGAATAGGTGACTCAGGCCACCATTGGACTGTTCTTTGGGACCATGATCCCACCGGCATGCTTCAGCGTCCCAATGCCGTCACAGGAAGCTCCAAAGAAGTCGGCCTTCGATCGTCTTACAACTATCACGGCCCTTCTCAACGGGTCGTCCAAGTCCAACGCCTCGGTCTTTAACAGACTAGGCCAAAGCTTAAGTGGGCCCATGAAGAAGCCTGCAATACCTGAATGAGTCATGCCGAAGTGGATAGCCATTCCAACTCCGACGGACGAAGTCGTCAAAGGGGCTTCTCCTGCTAAGGGATCGGTCTTTACGAGACTGGCTATCCCAATTCTTGCTTCAGCTGAGGTCATCCAAACTACTTCCCCTGCCCAAAGGTCAGTCTTCGACAGGTTGGACGTTTCTTCTCAGCGGACGTCAGTCTTTGATAGGCTGGCACCAACAACAACCCTTCACCAGAACAGGGGGCATGATGAAGCCACCCCCGTAACTGAGCCAGTCCCATCTGCAAGACGTGCTCGACGTCTCTACTGGTGCCGAGTGAGGAAAGATGGGGGCAGTTCCCCTTCTGGACTTACCCCACCAACTCCAACAGTGGAAGTTGATGCTGCTGTTCTAACTCGGAACAACTTTGAGCCGCTCAGGAGGGTGCACAAGAACTTTCCAACTGCCGTATTAAAAAGGTCTCCTTCAACTGTTGAAAATGTTACAAAGGCGGAGTCAGAACAACGCCCTCAGCGGTTGTCCTCCAAAATCCACAGGGTCATGTGAAGGGTCCAAGACTCTGTGATTAACCAAGACTACTCCTGCCGACCGAAGAAAATGAAGGTTTGGCAAGAGAAGGACCACCCCGCTGTACCATAGAAGGTATCGTCTATATGGGTTCCCGCTGCAACGCCCCCCTCAAATTCGACCGCTCATAAAAGGAGAAGGCCGGAGAAAATCCCTGTGTCTGCAACAAATCTCAAGGGTGCTGAATCCAAACGCTCCAAGTCTGGGGGCATAGTAGTGCACACCATCTATATGGATTTCGGGAAAGAGGATAGCCGTATCTCCACGCGTTATCGACCACTCACCCATTCTGTGACAAAGGCTCAGCAGCAACAGTAAAAGCTCCAGGAAATGCTAACGAAGATGGCCGCGCTCACTGGGCCGAAAGAAAGCCCGGAGATGCCGTCAGAGCAGCGTCAGGAACAGGAAACCGAAGCCGAGTTCCTCCGAAGAATGCTCGAGAAGAAAGACAAAGAGGCCGCGGAACAAACGGCTAATATAAAACAAATAGCACTTGTTCCCCTCCGAAAGACGGCGCGGAGACGCGACGAACGTCTTTGCCTGAAATTCGGGGCAGATGCTAATTGGTGCTATCCGTCCACCTCTCCGAGGATGCCAAGTTGATTTATGGCACCATGTATCGAAGGTTTAAACGGATGCGGCCGATGTAGCAGACTTCGTCAGATTCCCCCTCGCTTGAGGGGTTTTTGATTGTGGAGACGCTTTTCCCTGCAGGCGCAAGCCCCTGCAGTTAATTACGCTACCGCATCGCGGTAACAACTTTCTCCTTTTCCAGATGGTGACTTAGTGTCGTGGGTGTTTATTTTGTGTTCGGTTGCCCGTGGATTGTATACGGTGACTAATTTATGCTGTCGCCTGTAGGACGTGGACTAGTCCAAATCCGTGTCTTTCTTAGATTTGGTTTGGGGGGGTTGTGTTTAAGGATACGTTAGCCTTATTTGAGGCTAAGATCAACTTAAACGTTCGTTAAGGACACGTTAGTCTAATTTTAGACTAAGATAGACTTAACGGGATCGTTTAGATCCGACAAGAGAGCAATTGGACTCTATTGTTTAGTTTAATGACATTGCGGTCGATAAGTAGTTTAAGGACATTGCGGTCCAATGTTAGTTTTAAGACGTCGCGGTCAAGGTTAAGGACATCATAGTCCATGAGCTTAAGGACCTCACAGTCTGATATTAGTTTTAAGACATCGCGGTCAAGGTTAAGGACATCATAGTCTATGAGCTTAAGGACCTCACAGTCCAGTGTTAGTTTTAAGACATCACGGTCGAGGTTAAGGACATCATAGTCCGGTATTACTTTTAAGACATCACGGTCGAGGTTAAGGACATCATAGTCCATGAGTTTAAGGACCCCACAGTCCGTAGCAGTGTGTGGTTGTAAGGACCCATTACCTTTCTGACGACGTTGAGGAATTACAACGACAGATATCAGAGGAGTAAAGAGATGTACCCTCGAACCGGGTGTAAATTGATTGGGAGCGCAGTTGTGCTCAGTTCAATTTAAATTGAGAACTTATGGCCAGAATTGGGCTAAGTCCAGTTAAAAATGTTCAACATTTTATTCATGTTCTGCCTACTAGGCTTTTGCTTGGGCTCTGCCCTTTTAAACAATGCATAGCATTAGGCTTCTTAATAATGCATAGCATTTAAAATTGGCCTGCACACCATTTGAATTGGTTTGTTAGACTTTTAATTGGGCTCTACCCTTTTTAAACAATGCATAGCATTTAAATTTGGCATGTTAGGCCTTTAATTGGGCTCTGCCCTTTTAAATAATGCACAGTATTTTAGTGGTCTGACAGTGCGCTACGTGGCTTGTCAGGCGCTTTGCACCAATTAAAGAGCGCAAGGCGCCAGCGCATGTGGAGGTGACATGTGTCACGCTCTGCTGAGCGCAAGTCTGTTAGCGCAGTGCGCTGCGCTAGTGCGCTGCTGACACGTGGCGCGCTCTGATGACTTGCGCCAGTCCAAGAGCGCAGTGCTTTATTTTAGGAGCGCAAGGCACAGATTATTCTGTGGTTGACACGTGGCGCGCTCTGGTGACTTGCGCCAGTCCAAGGAGCGCAAATGCACAGATTAAGAGTGCACGGCATTGTTCAATAGTGCAGAGCGCATCTTGATCTAATTATGATCAAAGAAACAAGTTTTTTTCTTGTTCTAAAGAGGTTCTACCTCAAGATTCAAGAACCAATGGTTCATCAAAAGGCTGTGCCTTTATATAGATCAAAAGATCTAGGGATGACGTAAATTACTTCTTTAATTTTTGTGATTGGATCTTTTTCTTTTTGTAGTGAAGATCTTGATCTTGTTCTTAGATCTTTGATCTTTTTAGAAGAAATTCTTCTTTTTGTGAGATATTTTCATCTCTGTTCTTCCAAGGATTTTAATTCTTTACCTTGAAGAAGATGATCTTCTTTCTTCAAAGGCTTCCCTTTCAAATTTTTTTTCAGAGTTCTCTTTTTTTTTTCTATTTCTGTGTATATGTGAGACTTGGAGTCTAGGGGCCTTTATATAGGGCCAATTGGTTTGTTGAGTTAGTTACAGAGATCTTTCTCTGATTGATCTGGGGATATTTCCCCACCGTTGGATCTTTGATCCTAAGGCCTCTGTTTTACAGAAGATAATCTTCTTATTTTAATAAGATTGGAAAGATCTTTCTAGAATTTTAATTCTGATTAATTAAATAATTTATTATTTAAATTTTAGTGCTGGCGCAGTTGGCGCAAGCGCACCTGCGCTTGACACGTGTCGCGCAGCGAACTGCGCTAGCGCACCTGCGCAGACACGTGTCGCGCAGCGCAGACCACTGTTTGACACGTGGCGCACAGCACAGCGCAACTGCGCTAGCGCACCACTGTTTGACACGTGGCGCACAGCGCAGAGCTCAATTTATCTGAAGCGTTGCTTCCTTTATTTAAAATTTGAATTTTAAAACAGAGCCTTGCTCTGATTGGGTGTGCGCTGCCTTGGGCGCAGCGCTCCTTGCGTTGGTGTGTCTGCTTTTGACACGTGGCGCTCTGCGCGCAGCGCAAGAGATCTGAAGTGTTGCTTCACCTTTTGAATTTGAAATTCAAGCAGAGCTTTGCTCTGATTGGGGGAAACAAATGCCCCCCCACCGTTGCGCTCACGTGGCGCACACGTGAGTGTAGCGGTGGCAAGATCCAGACCGTTGGATCAACTCAGGAGTTGAAGAGGCGCTTGAGTGCCTATAAATAGGACTCTTGGTCCTCAGCAGATGATTATCATCTTCAAGAATTTTATTTTCAGAGCCTTGCTCTTGTTTTCAAGAACCTTAAGAGTTAAAACTTTAGAAAAATTTTAGGTAAAAATTTAAATTTAATTAAATCAACTTTAATTAATAGAGCCTTGCTCTTATAGATCTTTTGATCTAAAGAAATCCCCTTTGGGGTTTCACAAACAGAACTTTGCTCTCAAGAATTTGTTTCAGGGTTTCTTAACCCATGAACAGAGCTTTGCTCATTGACAGAATATAGGTCTTTTGATCTTCTGATGATGAGCTCTTTTAGAGTTTTTCATGGATCTTTAAGGTCCCAAACTTTAATTTTTAGAAATTAATTTTTCCTTTGATGGATTTTTCCATCATTATTACAGAGCTGGGCTCTTTAAGGAATTTTATTCCCTTATGACCAGAGTTTGACAAGTGTCACTCTGTGACAGAGCTTTGCTCTGAAAAGGGAGATTTTCTCCTTGTCTCAAGGGATTTCTCATTTAATGAGAATATTCTTTTGTGGATCTCCTCATTAATTGACAGTCTCATCCAATGATGAGGCTGTCTTATCAACTGATGCATTGTCATCTGGATTTTGTGGGTCCCCCTTTGGTCCCCTCTCCACTGCATTGCAGTGTAGTACAAATTTCAAAGTACCAAGCGTCGGAATTAAATTATGATACTGATCATTGAACTTCGCTTTTTCTTGCAGGCAACATGTCTGCTGATCTTTCGTTCCCATTCTTCCGCTCAGAGGGAGGATTCCGTGAGGCGCCGGTGGACCGGGAGGTTCTTACTCTTATTAAGGATTACGACCATGAGTATAAGAACCTTCACCTGTGGGGTAGGTGGTATAGCGAGATTATTAAGGGTCGCCGAAGCTTCTCTTGCGCGACGCCGTCAGAGCTGATCTCATCGATCCCATATGCAGACGCACCCCCGGTGAATTATGCCGTGGAGGTCGTAAATTGGAATTCGGAGGATCTTCTTCAGCCTTCGATTGCTGCCATCCCCATGCAGCCGCCGGCAGCCGTGGATATTCTGGGGCGGCGCATATGCCAGGGTGAGTCGCGCCCTTGGGGACAACCTTATAACATCGGATTGACCCCTCGACAGCCGGCTGGGTATTTGCAGTGGGCCAGATACATCTTGTCAGCGAAGAGGACGCATTTGATGAAGATTGGTCTGTACCCCGCAGTGTACGCCTCATTGTTTGAGTACCCTATTCCTCCGACGTGGTGGGTTAAGGCATTCGTGGAACAATGGAACATCCCCACCCATACCTTTCTTCTGACGGACAGGGAAGTCTCTATCCCCCTGGAAGAATTTGCTGAGATTTCGGGTTTGCCGGTGAGGGGGGAGCATTATGAAGAGTTACTTCCTCCTGACGAATATGTCTTCGCCACCAAGCCGCTGGTAATGGGCCTAACGCCGGAGAAAGCTATTCAACACCAGTTTCCGAGCCTGGTGAAGGTGCTGAATATGTATGAAGCCTCTATTTGGAATCGGGAGGCCGGGGAGTTAGTTTTGCAGACTTCATTGCCTGCTTTCTTCGACCGGAGATTCTATCGCAGCGGAGCGAAAATTTTTCCAAGCTTGACGACCCCTTCGGTTTTGGCTTAGATCATCGACCAGTACTGGAAGACGATCAAAAGGGTTTTTATCTCCCCGATGCCGCCATCACCCCCTTATTGGAAATTGCCGCCCCGAGCATCGACAAGGAGACCTTCTTTCTCGGGTTTCTGGGGCTATGGCTGTGCTGGTTCGCTCTCCCCATGCACCCGCGCTACATGAGGCCGTCCGTCTTCTACCCAGCGCATCAGATGGTGGCTGGTATACAGTTGTCGATTGGAATTGCCGGGTTGGCCCACCTATACCATGGACTCAGCGTGGCGGCGGACGCAAATGAACCGGGGGTGCAACTCGCCAATCTCCCGATGCACTACTTTACTTCATGGCTGGAAATGCATGTGCTCGGGGTTTTTGGTATTCACAAGAGGCCCTCGTTCTACGAGAAGTGCAGACTCCCGAGAGTTATGCGGCTGGTCGGTGCTTCTATTGTGAATCCGTCTCCGCGGGAGGCTAGGGGGTTGCTTCTTCGTCCGCCCACGGTCGGAGCGGGCATTTCTTTCACGGACAAGGTCATGACCATCGGCCCGGAGACTTCCAAGGCGGTGTTGGCGTTGCGTGATAGTTTCAAGGACGGGGCCTCCGTATTGAAAGCCCGGGAGATTCTTCACTTATATTCCATCCGGCCGGGCTTCCTGGTGTTCAGGCAGAATGACTTGGCGCTCTTTATGAGGTACAATCCCCATCGCTTCTCCCAGCAGCTAAGCTATAACCAGGGGGTCCCACTGGAGGCATTTTTGGAAGAGCCTGCGGCCACCAGGGAGGGGATACGGAGTGCACTACATCATTTTATGCGGCTGAACACGGGCTCCCACTTCTTCATCAGTGAGCCGACTTGCATTCCAAAGGCCCTCAATGTATACGGGGCCTGGTATCAGCACGCGATGGGTGCTGTTATCCGGGAAGCGAAGCGGCTGCTGATTGAACGCAAGGGTGCGCCCCCGGCCAGCGATCACAACGTTCCCCTAAGGCGAAGGACCCCTGTCCCTCCTCCACTAAGAGGAGGTGCTGGAGATGAGCCTCCACGTGTGCTAAGCCCCACGCGTTGATTGCCCCGTGATACCGTGGACGTGCCCCCAGCGCCCCGTGCTTCGATGGAGACGGTGAATGTGGTATCGCCTGAATCCGGCGTGGGCTCGGACATCGGGACTCGCCGTCCCAAGGTGCCCACGAAGCGCAAGTTGATTTTGGGTGCGACCGGGGTCCGGGCTCAGAAGAGGAAGAAGAAGTCTGTTCTTTCTCTTGATGCTGTGCTCGGCTTAGAGCCTCAGGCCCCTCTTACCGAAGGCCTAAGTGAGTATGGAAGCAACGAGGGTTTCTTTGTAGAGCCAGAAGACACCGATCTGGCGGCCGCCATCGTGGCTTCTGAGCGATCGGTAAGGCTCGAAGCGTGGTTGGCTAAACTCGCGCAATCAGGTAATCACTAGTTGCATTCTTCGTCATTTCATCATACTTTTATCATTGTCTTTGACTAACGCTTTTCCTTTTTAAACATGCATTTCTACCGAAGAAGCCATCGCTGCTTCCCTCAAAACCTTCGAGGAGGAGGAAAGGAAACACGCTCTATCGGGCGTTGGTACGTCTCGGCTCATTGAGTCTTTATTCTCCTTTCTTATGGCCAATCTAACCTTTTCTTTGTCTTATTGCAGGGACCACAAGACCTGCCTCGCAAGCCGACGCAGGAATTATCCCCGGGCCAGCTGTTGATGTTCCGGCCTCTTCGGTTCCGCAAGAGACCCAACTCAAAAAGCCGATGATGGATGCCTTGAAGGCTCTGGAGGCAACTCTGAATGCGGACGACGACGCCTTGCTGAAGGAGGCTTCCAAGAGGTCCGTCGTGACGGCCCGGGAGGAGAGGAAGCGCTTGAGGCGCGCAGCGAAGGAGCGTAGCGCTGCTTTGGCTGTGGTAGCGGGCTCAAGCGCCGTTACTCCCGCTGCTACTCCTTCAGAGGAGCCGCCGGTCGCCTTGTCTACTGCTCACAGACGGGCGGCGCGTGCAGTTCGGGAGGCTAACAGTCAATCCACCTCAGGTAATGTATTTTTTGAGGCTTTGTTGTAAAAGTTGTAAAACTATCGGTTCTTATATATCTTGTCTTGCAGGGCCGAGTCCTACTGAAGGAGCGGCGGCGACCGTCGAGCCTGAGGGGACGGTGGAGAAGGTAGCAGCTGATCCCGAGGCGATGGTAGACGGTGCAGCCGTAGTTGCCGGGCTCCAGCTAGTGGCTGACAAGGCAGTCACGCCTACTATGCCCGAGACGGTCACCACTGCTGAGTGCGAGGTGGCGGCAGATGAGACGGCTGCTACGACCGAGCCTGAGGTAGCAGCGGATGGAGCGGCTGCAACCGATGAACCCATGGCAGTGGTGGACGAGACGGCTGCGACCGTCGAGCCCGAGGTGGTGGTGGATGAGACGGGCATGATCGCTGAGCACGAGACGGCCGCTCTTTCTCAAGAATCAGGTGCCGCTCCGATCATCGCTCTCCCTGCTTACGGCTCCTTGTCATCTTCCGGCGTCGCGAGCGTGACGACCGCTCCTGTAGAGTCGGGCGATGAGGCAACGAGAGGTGAGACCGTCCCAATGGAGGAGGAAGACGCCACCGTTACATCAAGCAACGCCCTCGTTAGGGCCCTGGCCGGCGGCTTTTCAGGTAAATCTTGGGTTACCGCCCTTCTTCTATTCCGCAATCTTTCCTAATAAAGTTTATCTTGTTTTCTAACGCAGGTACGGCTAGTGCTGATGCCACTTTTCCTGAGGGAGCGCCGTCAGTTACCGTCCTGACGGTGGCCACCTCTCTAACCTCCTTCGTACCGTCGCAGATGTTGGAAGGTATGGATTTGCGACCCATCAGTCTTATCTTGGCTACATAATTTATGTACTGATGTTGTACTATTGCGTCCTTGCAGGAGTGCTTTTTGATCACCTGTACCAGGTGCTGCACCCACACTTCTCCTTCCCGTCGGAGCTTGCTTCCTCCAGTGGCGCTGGTGAGTATAGTTTTCAACTAATGCCCTTTCTTTTTTCAATAATTGAATTATTTCTGATTCTTTCTTGCCCTGATTGCAGTGCTACAGATCGAAGGAGGAGATGTAAGATCAGTCGCGCCACCGGTCCTCCCGGCTTTGCCACATGCTGCAGCTGGTATAGTAGATTCCGTCATTGATGACCTTTCTATATTTCTTGAACCGTTATTTGATTGTGTTTTGTTTTGCAGCTGTCGTTCCGATTCCGGCCCCTTTCGAGTCTCGCATTATGATGCCGGCAGGCCCATTCTCCAGACGTCCATCCTCAAAGGGTGCTGCGATGAGTTTGAGCATGCTGAGCGGATGCGTCGAGGAGCTTGACGCAGAAGCTCCTGCATCTGCCGCAGATTTCGTTGCTGAGGTTAATCCGATGCTGGCGATGCTTGTAAATTTTCATAATGAAGGCGTCATCGAGTCTTGGGTTAATCACTGAAGGAAGATCGAGGCCCGCCTGCATCAGCTGGAGCTTATGCGTCCTGCCCCCGAGGTTTTGGCCATGAGTACTCAACGGGCGACATGGATCGAGCAGAGCGCTTCTTACTTCCGCCATCTTGAACAGGAAGCGGCTTTGAGGCGGAGGGAATGCAAAGAGACCTCAAGCGAGTCTGCTCGACTGCGTGCTGAGGTCGACGCGAACGCTGCTCGGGTGAAAGTTATCTTCGAGGGCCTCCTGCAAAGTATCTCCGATGGGTTAACATTGAAGCAGAAGCTCGATACCGTTGAGCATGATGCCCAAGGTCGTGAAGCAGCTCAGCGAGCCATCGAAGAACAACTTTCATCCTACTTGCTGCAGCGGGCCCAGGTGGAAGCAGAGTTGGCTGCGGCAGCCGATCAAGAGAAGGCGCTGAAGGAAGTGCGAGAGCAACTTGCGGATTTGTTGAAGACGCTTCCTTCTCCATGAACATTTTGTATCATTTGTAATTGTAAATAAAATGTATTTGTTTCTTTTATTCTTTAACACGATGTAACTTGTACTCAATTGAATTTATGAATAAAAGATATACATTCTTCATAATGTCTTGTGTCATTTCTCTGCTTTCTTTTTTCTTGCTGTGTTGTTTGCCCTGAGACTTCTCAACTTTATGAGCCGTGAGGGTCTGATAAAGTATTTTCTCCCTACAGGTCGAGAGGATCCCGCAGGTGCGTTTTCTCCTTAGGAATCATGAGGATTCCTAAGTGTGTTTTCTCTTGAGAGTCGTACGGATCTCACAAGAGAATTTACTCCCTTACGAGTCGTGAGGACCCGCAAGTGATGGGTGAAGTTGCCCTTATCCGCATTTTACGGAGTCAGGGGTTGTTGCGGATACTTTTCGGGGTACCGTAGTTTAAAGACATCGCGGTCAAGGTTAAGGACATCATAGTCCATGGATTTAAGGACTCCACAGTCCGTTGTTAGTTTTAAGACATCACGGTCGAGGTTAAGGACATCATAGTCCGTGAGTTTAAGGACCTCACAGTCCAACGTTAGTTTTAAGACATCACGGTCGAGGTTAAGGACATCATAGTCCGTGAGTTTAAGGATCTCACAGTCCGGTGTTAGTTTTAAGACATCACGGTCGAGGTTAAGGACATCATAGTCCGTGAGTTTTAAGGACCTCACAGTCCGCGAAATGTGTGGTTACTGGGACCCGTCACCTTTTCGAAGACGTTGAGGAATTTCAACGACAAATATCAAAGGAGTGAAGAGATGTACCCTCAAACCAAGGTAAAATCAGTTTAAAATCATTTTGGTTGATTGTTAGTTTTAAGACATCACGGTCAAGGTTAAGGACATCATAGTCCGTGAGTTTAAGGACCTCACAGTCCGGTATTTGCTCTGGATGCTTCCCACGGGTTCACTGCCGTGTTCGGCGAGGACCAGGCTCCGCTCTGGATGCTTCACACGGGTTCACTGCCGCGCTACGCGAGGACCAGGAATTTTGCACTAGATGCTTCACACGGGTTCACTGCCGTGTTCGGCGAGGACTAGGCTCCGCTCTGGATGCTTCACACGGGTTCACTGCCGTGCTCTGCGAGGACCAGGATCCGCTCTGGACATTTTCCACGGGGTCAGAAGTGACGTTATCCGTGTTCCACGTAACCAGGAATTTGCACTAGATGCTTCCCACGGGTTCACTGTTGTGCTCTGAGAGGACCAGGATCCGCTCTGGACGTTTTCCACGGGGTCAGAAGTGACGTTATCCGTGTTCCACGTAACCAGGAATTTGCACTAGATGCTTCCCACGGGTCCACTGCCGTGTTCGGCGAGGACTAGGCTCCGCTCTGGACGTTTTCCACGGGGTCAGAAGTGACATAATCCGCGTTCTACGTAGCGAGGAATTTTGCTCTGGATGCTTCACACGGGTTCACTGCCGTGCTCGGCGAGGACCAGGCTTTGCTCTGGATGCTTCACATGGGTTCACTGCCGTGCTCTGCGAGGACCAGGATCCGCTCTGGACGTTTTCCACGGGGTCAGAAGTGACATAATCCGCGTTCTACGTAGCCAGGAATTTTGCTCTGGATGCTTCACACGGGTTCAGTGCCGTGCTAGGCGAGGACCAGGCTCCGCTCTGGATGCTTCACACGGGTTCACTGCCGTGCTCTGCGAGGACCAGGATCCGCTCTGGACGTTTTCCACAGGGTCAGAAGTGACATAATCCGCGTTCCACCTATCCAGGAATTTTGCTCTGGATGCTTCACACGGGTTCACTGCCGTGCTCGGCGAGGACCAGGCTCCTCTCTGGATGCTTCACAAGGGTTCACTGCCGTGCTCTGCGAGGACCAGGATCCGCTCTGGACGTTTTCCACGGGGTCAGAAGTGACATAATCCGCGTTCCACGTAGCCAGGAATTTTGCTCTGGATGCTTTACACGGGTTCACTGCCGTGCTCTGCGAGGACCAGGATCCGCTCTGGACATTTTCCACGAGGTCAGAAGTGACATAATCCGCGTTCCACGTAGCCAGGAATTTTGCTCTGGATGCTTCACATGGGTTCACTGCTGTGCTCTGCGAGGACCAGGATCCGCTCTGGACGTTTTCCACGAGGTCAGAAGTGACATAATCCGTATTCTACGTAGCCAGGAAGGGTTGACTTTATCCGCATTTCACGGAATCGGAATTTGACTCTCGGTCATCTGTACACCGCCGAGTCATGGAACTGGGAGTTGCCGCTGTTCCGCTTTGCTTGATGTTGTGTCTGCTGTAATGAGACGAATGTTGAGATGATCTCGAGATTATTTGTGAACCGTCGAGATTTGGCTTCTCCTTCTGATAAAAACCTGGAGAGGAAAGGTGTGATTCCCTCTTTGTTTGCGCCCCTGGATTGTATACAGAGATTGATGTAATATCACCTGTAGGGCATAAATTTCATTTTTATTTTTCAATTCTTTCCGCGATGCTCTATCATTTCAGCTTTTATATCGCGAAGGTCGCGATTGCCCAATCATTTCGGCTATTTTTCGCGGTTCCCAATAATTTTGGCTATTTATTTTATTTTTACTCGCTGCTTTTTTTGCCCAATCATTTTGGCTATTTTGCATGTATACATTTTTACTTGCTGATTCTGTTGCAAGTTGCCCCATCATTTCGGCTATTTTGAATGCATGTGTGGCTCGCAAGCTTTTTGCCGCAGGCTTGGGATTAGACACCGATTTCAGCATCAGCACCACTACAACTGAAATATTGCCAGGAGCGAATCATCATTTGCCTCCGTCGATATCGAACAAAGGTGGCTTAGCGAACAGGGTTAGGATCCTGTCGACTAAGGCTTTTGACTTCATGAGCCGTAACGGTCTCATAAAGGTACTTCTCCCTGCGAGTCGTGAGGATCTCGTAGGTGCGTTTTCTCCTTAGGAGTCGTGAGGACTCCCAAGTGTATGATCTCTTGTAAGTCGTAAGGATCTTGCAAGAGTGTTTTCTCCTTATAAGTCGAGAGGACTTACAAGGGCCGTTCATCGTGCGAACATATCCCTAGCCACGGATGGGACTTTGTTAGGGAAATGTTTACTCGCGCCCGTGGATTGTATACAAGGGTCAGTATTGAGCCGCTTGTAGGGCAGTAGTGGAGGTTGTGGGGGCTACTTAAGAACAGGTTCAGGTCTCTGTAACTTAAGACTTTTGAATCTTATGAGCCATGAGGGTCTCATAAGAGGATTCTCCTTACGAGTCGTGAGGATCTCGCAAGTGTAATTTCTCCTTGGGAATCGTGAAGATTCCTAAATGTGTTGCTCCCTTGTGAGTCGTAAGGATCTCACGCAGGTGGTTTCTCCTCACAAGGTCGAGAGGACCCTGTAAGTGTCTTTTAACGAGGTTGCGCCCTTTCGGATTTTCACAAACACTCGCCGGTAGCCCTGCTGTTTTTACTCACGGAGCCCTTTCGAGTTTTCATCCGTGCCCATTTTGCTTATGGACATACCGTTTTTTTATTCTTTTTTTTATTCTAACGAGATTGCGCCCTTTCGGGTTTTCACAAAACTCACCGGTAGCCCTGCTGTTTTTACTCACGGAGTCCTTTCGGGTTTTCATCCGTGCCCACTTTGCCTATGGACATACCTTTTTCCTTTTTTTATTCTTTTTTTATCAGCTTTGGGATGCTGCAATCCACCGTAGTTTATCGACATCTCGGTCAGCAGCTAGTTTTAGGACATAGTGGTCCGTTGTTAGTTTAAGGACGTTTCAGTCCGTTGTTAGTTTAGGGACGTTTCGGTCCGTTGTTAGTTTAGGGACGTTTCTGTCCGTCGTTAGTTTAAGGATGTTTCGGTCCGTTGTTAGTTTAAGGACGTTTCGGTCCGTTATAAAGTAAGCCGGCTACTACTTATGGAGTTTGGGCTTAGGAAGATAGCGAGCGGACATAGTCGTCGTCATCTATCATTGACCTAGGCCGTGACTCGTCAAGCGTAATACTTCTTCAGGAAGCGACCGTTTATTGGCCTGAAAGGTCTTTCACCATGCATGTCCATGAGTAGATAGGCTCCACCCTGGTAGACCTTGTCTATGATGTAGGGCCTTCATAGTCCGGCTCGAATTTTTCCCGCTTAGCATGACTGGGGATCATAGGTCTTTTGACCACCAGCACGAGTTCACCTTGGCGAAATGTCCTCGGCCTGGTTAATCTTTCATATGAGCGCGTCATCTTCGCTTTATAAGCTTCCAGATTTTGCTGCGCCAGGAGCCGAGTTTCATCAAGGGCATCGAGCTCCTCGAGGCGAAGGTGAGCATTCTCTTCGTCCGTTAGCTCGTAATGGACTGCCACTCGTAGAGAAGGTAATTCTATCTCGAGGGGGAGCACTGCTTCTATACCGAATACCAATGCGTACGGCGTTGTGTTCGTGGCTGTCTTGAACGTAGTTCGATACGCCCAGAGAGCTTCTTGCAGTCTCTCATGCCAGTCTTTCTTATTTCGGGACACCGTCTTTTTCACGATCTTCGTTAAGGTTTTGTTGAAATCCTCAGCTAGACCGTTAGCTCGGGGATTATAAACTGAGGAGTATCTCCAGTCTATGTTGTGCTGTTGTGCGAAGCGGTTGATCTTGTGGCTTCTGTAGGCTGGCCCGTTATCAGATATGATCCATCACGGAGTTCCAAATCGATAAATAACGTGCGTCTTGAAGAAATGAAGGATATTCTCCGTCTTCACTTACCTTAGCGGTACTGCTTCTGCCCACTTGGAGAAGTAATCAGTCGTCGCTTAAATGAAACGGTGTCCCCTGGACGATACTGGTTCGATGGGGCCGATTATGTCAGTCCCCGACATTTCAAACGGCCAGCTAGCCACTGTTGGGTGTAATGGATTTGGATGTTGATGGATAAAGTCCCCATGGATTTGGCACGAGTGGCATTACTTCGCATATTCGAGGCAGTCCTGGATCATCGTGGGCCAGTAGTAGCCCATCCGTTTAATCTTCAACTTCATCTTTGGGCCTGCTTGGTGAGAACCACAGAGTCCGTCATGAACTTCCTGAACGACTCTCTTTGCCTCTTCAGGTCCTAGGCATCTCAACCACAAAGAATCAAATGATCTCTTATACAGAGTGTCATTGACGAAAGCGAAAGATAGGGCTCGCTTCATGAGCTGATGTCTTGAGGACGCATCTTCAGGCGTTCGATGGGATTTGAAGTAGTTGTTCCCCTCTGAATGGCGGCCAAGACAGGGACGTCTTGCCTGAGATTCGGGGCAGATGCTATTTGGTTTTATCCGTCCACCTTTCCGAAGATGCCAAGTTGATTTATGGCACCGTGTATCGGAGGTTTAGACGGATGCGGCCGATGTAGCAGACTTCGTCAGATTCCCCCTCGTTCGAGGGGTTTTTGATTGTGGGGACGCTCTTCCCTGCAGGCGTAAGCCCCTGCAGTTAATTACGCTACCGCATCGCGGTAACAACTTTCTCCTTCTCCAGAATTTCACTTCGTGTCGTGGGTGTTTGTTTTATTTGTGGTTGCCCGTGGATTGTATACGAAGACTAATTTATGTCATCGCCCGTAAGACGTGGATTAGTCCAAATCCGTATTTTCTTAGATTTGGGTTTGGGGGTTTGGGTTTAAGGATACGTTAGCCTCATTTGAGACTAAGATCAACTTAAACATTTGTTAAGGATACGTTAGTCTCATTTCAGACTAAAATCAACTTAACCGTTTGTTAAGGATACGTTAGTCTCATTTCAGACTAAGATCAACTTAACGGGATCGTTTAGATCCAACAAAAGAGCATTTGAGCTCTATTGTTCAGTTTAGGGACATGGTGGTCTATTGCCAGTTTAGGAACATGGTGGTCCATTGCCAGTTTAGGGACATGGTGGTCCAACATTCCCATTTTGGGGATGAATATTGGTTTAAGGACGCATTAGTCCATGAATTTAAGGACCCCACAGTCCGTATTACCAGTTTAGGGACATGGTGGTCCAACATTCCCATTTTGGGGACGAATATTGGTTTAAGGACGCATTAGTCCATGAGTTGAAGGACCCCACAGTCCGTATTATGTGTGGTTGTCGGGACCCGTCACCTCTCTGACAATGTTGAAGGATTATAACGACAAATATCAGAGGAGTTCAGAGATGTACCCTTGAACCGGGTGTAAATTGATTTGAGAGAGCAGTCATGCTCGGTTCAATTTAATTTGAGGACTTACGGCCAGAATTGGGCTAAGTCCAGTTGAAAATGTTCAACATTTTATCTGCATTTGGCCTGTTAGGCCTTTACTAGGGCTCTGCCCCTGTTTAATAATGCATGGCATTTTTGTTTGGTCTATTAGACCTTTATTTGGGCTCTGCCCTTTTTTAAATGATGCACATCATCTGTTTTGGTCTAACAGACCTTTGTTTGGGCTCTATCCCTTTTATAATGCATTGCATTTTTATTAGGCCTGTTAGGCCTTTTAATTGGGCTATGTCCCTTCTTTTTAATAATGCACTGCATCAATTAGTCTGACAGAGTGCCACGTGGCTTGTCAGGCGCTTTGCGCCAATTAAAGAGCGCAAGGCGCCAGCGCATATGGAGGTGACACGTGTCGCGCTCTGGTGAGCGCAAGTCTGTTAGCGCAGTGCGCTGCGCTAGCGCGCTGCTGACACGTGGCGCGCTCTGATGACTTGCGCCAATTTATGAGAGCACTGCTCTGTTTTAGAAGCGCATAGCGCAGTTTGTTCTGGGGCTGACACGTGGCGCTCCCTGGTGGCTTGCGCCAATCCAAGGAGCGCAACAGTGCAAATTTCAAAAGTGCAAGGCACTGTTTAATATTTTGATCAAATTTAGATCAAAGAAAAACAAGTTTTTCTTGTTTTCAAGAACCAGTGGTTCATCAAAAGGCAATGCCTTTATACAGAAGTAAATTACTTCTTCTTTTTTATTATTATTATTATTATTTTTTATCCAAGATCTTGATCTTGTTCTTAGATCATTGATCTCTTTTAGAAGAAAATTTTCTTTTATTTAAAGGTTTTTACCTTTTCTTTCTCTGAGCTCTTCTCAAAATTTTTTTTAGAGGAGTTCTCTCTATGTCAATGTGTTTTAGACTTGGAGCCTAGGTGGCCTTTTTATAGTGCCAATTGATTTGTTAAATCGGTTAAAAAGATCTTTCTCTGAGTGATTTAGGGGTTTTTCCCCACCGTTGAATCTTTGATCCAAGGGCTTCTGCTTTACAGATGATAATCTTCTTGTTTTAATAAGATCAGAAAGATCTTTCTGGAATTTTAATTCTGTTTTAGTGCTGGCACAGTTAGCGCAAGCGCATTTGCGCTCGACACGTGTCACGCAGCGCAGAGCGCAGCACAACTGCGCTGACATGTGTCGCGCATCGCAGAGCGCAGCGCAACTGCGCTGACACGTGTCGCGCAGCGCAGAGCGCAAGTTGCCTGAAGCGTTTCTTCCTTTATTTTTTATTTTAAATAGAGCCTTGCTCTGATTGGGTGCGCTGCCTTGGACGCAGCGCTGGCGCGTCAGCTTTTGACACGTGGCGTGCTGCGCGCAGCGCAAGGAATATGAAGCGTTGCTTCAATTTTTGAATTTTTGAAATTCAAACAGAGCTTTGCTCTGATTGGGGGAAGCCGTAGTATATAAAGTCTTCTCTCCAATCCACCACCGTTTCTTGGTCTTTTATTTGCAGGGCCGTCTGCTTGGTCTCTTCCTTTTCCTCGGATAATTCCGGAGATATTTCTGCCGGTGCGAGGAACCGACGGCTTTGTACCACGATTCTTACGTCATCGAGGTTCTCATCGGCCAGTTCTTTAGCGAGCTTAGCTAGTGCATCCGCTTTACTATTTTCTGCACGCGGTATGCTTTCCAAGATGTAGGAAGGTATTTGGGTCAGCAGCTGCTGTACTTTCTCGCCGTACTTCACCAACTCTGGTTTGCACGTTTGGTAGTCGCCATTTACTTGACTGACGACCAGTTGGGAGTCTCCATATATGAGGAGATTTTCAATTCCCATGTCGATGGCGATCTCGAGACCTGCTATCAAAGCTTCATACTCGGTTTCATTGTTTGTCCTCAGCTCTGTTAAGGAGAAAGCAAAGCACATTATCCCTCCTTGTAGGGTCACGAAGATAAGGCCTATCCCTGATTTGATTATGGGCGTGTTTTGTTTGCGCTTCTTCATGGAGGATGCTCCATCAAAATAAAGTTCCCACCGGATACCACCACCGTCGATCGCGTCAAACGCATGTTCGTCTGTGTAACGTTTTGAAAATCGTTTCAGTGAAATTTCGGAAAATCGGCAAAATAAAGGTGTTTTCTGTAAAAAGTCAAAATACAAATATCTTTATTATAAAATTAAATATACATATTCTAGCTATGTAATTGCTAGTATTTGATGTTTATTGATCCACTGGTGAAATTTCAAATTTTCTGAATTTTTTTCCGAAAATAATTATTTTAATATTATTTTACGCCGTCACTAATACATTTAATTAGGGAAAATTACAAATTGTAATGGGTTTATGCAAATTTTATAATTCATAACACATTAAACAAAATTTTAACATGTTGTTTTTGAAATGAAATGGTTTGCCAAAACGGTTTAGAAAATATTGAAGAAAAAGGCTTTTTTTAGTGAATTTAGTGTAAATGGATGTTTAGGGTATAGTATTTATCATTTTCCATCACCCCACACCCATACCCACACTCACACACTCCCATTTTACCTTCCCCTTGGCTGAATTCAGCAGCCCCCCCTCAATTTTCCCCACTTGTTTTGCAAAAGAAAAGAAAAGAAAAGAAAATGAAAGAAGTTAAGGTGGACTTTGACTTTTCCCCCACTTTCTCCACCTCACTCTCTCTCCTCCCTCCCCCCACCCTCAAACCTGGCCGAAAATTTCAGGGAACAACCAGCAGCCCCTCTTCTCTTTTCTCCCCTCATTTTTCCCTCAAAAAAATTCACCAATTCCCATCAAAATCTAAACTAAAATTCAAAACAAAGCCCTACCCATTTTCCCTCATCTCCTTTAGCATGGATCTTGGTGCAAGGATTTCAAATTGGAGGTCTAGATTTCAAGTTTGATCATGGTTTTTGAGGTATAACTTTTGACCCATTGTTCAATTGTTGGTTTAAATTCCTTAATGCAGCTTATTAGGTGCTTAATTATGGTTTAATTGAAAAGATGCGGGTTTTCAAGAGAAGGTTTAGATTAGTGTTTGTGAAAATCTAGTTAGGGTTTTGTGTTGTGAGACTATGGTTGTGGGATATATTTGACATATCAATATTATGCTAAATCAAATTAAGTTGCTAGTTTGCATTTTTGTTGATTTAAATTGTGATAATTATATAAATTGCAAACTAGGTTTTTAAAATATTTATATTTTGGTGAGATAAAATTCTAATTAAGGTTACATGTCATTATTAATATTATAATGAGTGGTTTAATACTTTGGATCATGCAAAGTCAAGCGTAGTTGTTGTTTTGTGCATTTTCACTCGAAATTGATAAAATTAGATAAATTGCAAAACTAGAATTTTTAGTTTTATAAGAATTGATGAGATTAATTTTTGAAATGGGTTGTATGACTTATTTAAGATATTTAATAAGTATTATGGCCATTAGAATTGTTAAAACATCAAGTGTTGTACTAAAAACGGTAAATTTTGCTCGCTAAGGTTTTCGGGAAAATGACTTTTAAAGTGAATTTGGGGTTTTTGTGAATTTTAACCTATTTTATATTTTAATTAGTGTTCGTGGATGCGCAAATGAGTGTGTTTGGGTTTTCTCGATGGTTTGACGTTTGTACATCGACATCGAGGGTTGGTTTGGCTATTCTTGCATGCGTAGGCGATAGGTTTTGACCTATGCGTGATACGCGTGCCGATTTGATTATCGTATGCCGTTTCGATTTCGAATTTGGTTTTAATGCGATACGGTGCGTTATGATATGTAGGTACCCCATGTGGACTTCGAGACGACAAGCAAGCGCGTGGCGACGTCGGCACCGGCGAGCGAGGACCAGGTGAGTAGATTTATATCTACGGGGAGAAGTCGGGTGGATGGCGTATAGCACCCTCGCAGTTCGTGGTGATGTATACGAATACGTATACACACATATATATTGATTATTCATTATTGAGTTTATAGATGATAAAGATAGATTTTAGGTGTGATTGGATAGGTTTAGTGTTGCGAGACCCTAGAGTAGAGGTTGCACCACATTTACACACACACACCCATACTTGCATGCATTCTTCTTTCATATGTGCTTATATGGGGCTATATTATTATGTGTTCACATGGGTATGGGACTATGTGTTCACATACTGGATTTGAGGATAGTGTTTGGGAATTGAGGTGAGTCGATGAGATGTGATTTGAGATCATAAGATCGGTGATTTGGTAGAATTCATGTTTGAGATACGTTATGATATTAAAGCGGATTGTTGGACGACGATACCATGTGAATAGTGATATCAATAAAATGATCGACATGTGGTCGTGTTATGAGATATGATATGTGCTGATGATATCGGTTGTACGAGATTGTCGATCAGTAGTCAGATCACGACTATATTGATGATATTAGTATTGTACTAGACATAGATCAGTACCCGGTTTATGACCTTGATAAAAAAGGAAACCAGATGAATAATATGAGGAATATAATATTGACCGTACCCAGATTTGGGGTGCCGTACGACGGATTTACGTACGAGCTATTTATTGATGTTTGATCCGCACTCTTGACTTTGGAATATTGATTATAGATATGGTATCGGATGTGACATTATCGAGGCGGGATCACCGACTAATATATATATATATATATATACATATATATCGACTCAGGTGTTAGGCGGTTTCCTTACCTTTAGTTTAGTTTGACAGCTTAGCCCTATAGTTTAGTGTAGTTGTTAGCCCATATTAGTTGTCGTTGTGTCTAGTATTCAGCTCCCGCTCATTATTGTTGTTCGCTCCGCATCGCCTGCTTACATTATGATTCATATTCTATTGTTGATATCATGCTGTTAGGACACCAGCACCATTACCGATGATGCGTATGTACCACGTACACTTACTTACCGGCTCACACACATCTTCATCGGTAATTGCCATGTCACGAACACTTTAGAAAATACTATTTCATTTGACATAGGTTGTTAGCTAATAGTTTAGACATGATATTAGTGTACTTGCATTATATGCTAGTTTAGACATTGTAGATATTACTTGCTACTTCATGCATGTTATTATTCATTGATATGCAGCATTCATGGATTTTTATGTCTATATTCACTGTTTACATGCTATTGATGATTTGGATTCGGATTTTCATGAGATTTCCTGGATTAGGGAGAAACCGTAAAAAACACTTATAAAATTCTTTTTCTTTTTTTTAAAAAAAGAAAAGTGCGGTTTTCCCATGATGTATGAGTCGTCCACCATGAGTTTGCTGATAGATTTCGAGACTCGAGTTCGAGGAGTGGAGGAACCGTTTCGGGTACATGGTGGACCCGGTGCGGTACCCCGGGGCAAGAAGATCGTAGATGATGGCGTTGAGCCTGGCAGGGGAGCACTACCGACCGGTGATATTACCCGACGCGTCGGATATCCGGAGGATACCGTCGTGGTCTTGAGATTGATGGTAGGGGCCGGTCTGGATTGCCGTCGCCCTAGATAGTGAGATTGAGACATTGAGATCCTGAGATATTGAGACATTGGGATTTATGTTTTGTGTCGATGCTAGACACTGTTTATACTGATTTCATTTATGATACCTCTTTTAAAAGTACGGAAATCTCAATAAATTTTGAAAGCAGTTTTATTCAGTACATGCATTCTGTTTCATGCATTCATACATCATCCATATGATATATTGCTACCTGAGGCACTGACACGGACACATGGGATTACACTCGGGTTAGGTATTTACCCTAGTCATTGTTATAGGCTGCATGTTATATATATTTGAGGATATATTATGATCATATGACCTAGGATTGCGTTGTTCATACGATTTCTGTTCGTAGATGTTTTCTACTCACGAGTTGGCAACTCACCCCCGTTGTGCCACAGTTTCTTGCAGGTTTTGCCGTACAGATTTCATTACGGCTTTGCTGGCACTACTTCCATTTCCGGGTGATTTGCTAATAGGTGGGTTTATTTGTATCGTACCCCTCATTATATACCTTGTATATTATTACTCTATTGTATCTAGAAGTTCCATCAACCAAACATGTATTTATTTTGAGATAGAGACCAGTGATGTTATTCTTTCGACCTTAGAGTCTTGCGTTATATTTCTGTGGTTTTCTTATGGTTTTGAGTTTCCTTTTGAGTTTTGATCCTCGCCCTTGGCGTTGTATATTATATTGCTTGTGTGGTTGTGACCGTCGATTGACGAAGAGCTAGCTCCCGCTTGGGGATGCTCTTTTTGTTGATTTCATATACTATTCATGTTGTATCCCGTTTGGGGGCCAGTATTTACAAAGGAGACTCTGCCGGAATTTTCAGAAAATACTTGATGTTTTTAAAATGCATAATTCGGCTTATGCTATTAAAACTACTTGTTTTAAGTTGGTTTTCCTTCATTCTACTACTTTTCTTGGTTTGGATTTCTGGGTTTTCGGCTTACTTAGATTACGTACGCCTCGAGACGTTTCGTAGTTTAAGTGATGGTTATGTTCCGTACTTTCGGGACGTGACAGTCTGGCAGTTCGCAATTCAAAGGGGAATCGGCCGGCATCGGATGCTCAGCGAGAAAATCGGCGATGGCTTGGCCTTTTACTGCCTTAAGAGGTTGATAAGTTATCGAGAACTCCATCA
This sequence comes from Agapanthus africanus, assembly GCA_030015575.1. NCBI lineage: Eukaryota > Viridiplantae > Streptophyta > Magnoliopsida > Asparagales > Amaryllidaceae > Agapanthus > Agapanthus africanus. The sequence continues at coordinate 938,657,097 of CM057338.1, read as the reverse complement.
AGAGCAGTGCCCATTTAGCGAGTCGCCTCGTCAATATGGCTTTTGACATCAAATATTTGAGAGGATCCACCTTCGATATGAGACGGACTTCATGCGCCAATGCATAGTGCCGGAGTTTCGTTATCGTGAAGATCAATGCTAGGCAATGTTTTTCGATGGGAGAATAATTGCTTTCTGCCCCCAGGAGAACTCGGCTTAGGTAGTAGAGAGCTCTTTCTTTCCCTTGGTCGTTCTCTTGTGCCCATAATTCGCCTAAAGAACCTTCGAGGGCTGTTGTGTAAAGAATAAGGGGATTTCCTTTGACCGGAGCGGCCAGCACTGGCGGGTTCTGCAGATACTGCTTGATTTCGTCCAGCACGCCTTGGCATTTGTGATCCCAGACGAACGGGGTTCCCTTCTTCATCAGGTGACTGTAAGGGCGGCACTTGCCAGAGAGATTGGCTATAAATCGCCGGATGTATGCAAGCTTCCCTTGGAGCGACCGCAATTGCTTAAGAGTCCTTGGCGGGGGCATCTCCATGATTTCCTTGGTCTTTGACGGATCTATCTCGATACCTCGGTGTCAGATGATGAATCCAAGGAATTTACCTGAGGATACCCCGAACGCGCATTTGAGAGGGTTCATCTTCAAGTTGTATTGCCAAAGATGTTGAAACACGATCTTCAGATGCTCGAGATGTTCCTCGTACGATTTGCTTTTCACCACGAGGTCGTCGATATAGCATTCGACGATTTCATGTATGAGGTCATCGAAGATCTTCGTCATGGCCCTCTGATAGGTGGCACCGGCGTTCTTTAGATCGAAGGGCATCACTTTGTAGCAGAATATACCCAGCGGGGTCCGGAAAGCGGTGTGCTTCTGGTCTTCAGGGTGCATCTTTATCTGATTATATCCCGATAAGCCGTCCATGAAGGAGAAAACCTTGTGAGTGGACGTGTTATCTATCATCAGCTCGGTGACCGGTACTGGGAAATCGTCCTTCGGGCAGGCTTTATTGAGATCCCGGAAGTCCACACATATGCGCACCGTCCCATTTTTCTTCATCATCGGGACGATGTTGGCGATCCAATCAGGGTACTGAACCTCTTGGATGAAACCAGAGTCAATCAACTTCTTGACCTCGGCGTTGATGCTCATCTCAAGCTCGAGCCACATTCTTCTCGGCACCTGTTTGACTGGCTTGACGTCCGGGGATATCGTTAGTTTGTGGACCGCGATCTCTGGATCTAGTCCTGGCATTTCGGAATAGTTCCATGCGAAGCAATCTCTATGCCGCATAAGCACGTCTTTTAACGCAGCCACCCTCCCTTCAGATAGCAGCTCGCTGACGAATGTGGGTCGCGGGTCACTTGCCGTTCCCAAATCAATCTTCTTGAGGTTATCCGCAGTAATGTGTATTCCATCTTCCAGCTCTTTTGGCGCCGGTGGAAACTCTGAAATCACCTCGTCATCATTGTTTTTGAAGCACCAGGTAAGGTCATGCATATTCTCAGGTTCTTCTTTTGATGATGTTATCATATGACAAGTACGAGTTCGCTTCGAAGACCGATGTGTATCTGGTTCTACTCTCATAGCTTTGGGTTCATGCTTTTGCGGCGGTGTTACCCTCCAACTGTCGGATAGAGCGAACTTGCCGAGCTAATATTGATCTTCGACTCTTGAAGGTGAAGAAATCTTCGAGAGGATGTCCTATTGCCCTATGATAAGAGCAATAATTCGGGTGAGAGACTTCGCCTGCTTTCTCAGGGTGTTTAGATTCCGGCAGGATAATCATTTGATGTTTTATAGCGAGGTCAAGTATCTTCTTTGTCTTGTTTTGAGGAAAAGAGTATGCTTGACTCATCTTCTTCATGAGGGACAAATCCGGACCGCTCGATTCCCGACCGCATGACTTCTTGGTCCCGCTTTGTTGTTGCTGAAGGCCTTTTCCGCTTTTTGACTTGTTTCTGCCTCGGCGTCGGGCCTTTTTTGCAACAGGTTGACAGGGAGGGGCATTTTCATTTTCCGCAGCCTGTTGGAGAAGGCGTTGCATCCTGGCTTTCTCGTAGATGGCCATTTCGCGGTTATAGTCGTTTCGAACTTTTTGACCAGCTTCCCTTATAAGCTTGTCCATTTGTTCTTCGAACGACGGACTGGGCATTTTTACGTCGGGGACTTTTTCTGGTTCAGGATTAGCACTCTCCCATTGAGCATCTCCTTCTTCATCAAAGTCATGTACGGCATAGCAGTCACGGAGTAGCTCGCGTTTCTTGGACCGAACATATCCAACCCCGATTGCTTCCATTCTCCCATTGGGCAACTTGCATTGAGTTCCGGGAACATTCCAAACCCTGTCATAGAACTTGGCTTTTCGAGCGGTCTGTTTGAAGGGTATCCCTTGGCGTTTCAATAGCCTTTTCAAGCCTTCCGTGTAATATCTAGGCAGACGGATGGGCTGAAGCCTGTCAAGTGTAGGATCCACGCCGTGCCAGATTTCTTTCTCCACTTTAGTCTCCCCGGAGCGGTAGAACAGGATCGCCTTCTCGCCTTCTCGCCTGGGAGGGACATAGAACGTCTGCAGCTCTTCCACACTGTAGGTATCAAGCGCGTCTAGTTCTTTATGATGTTTGGGCGGAACCATGGCAACTTGCAGATTCTGCTCTTCATCAGCGAATGTTTGTATTGAAGGCCGAGCAGAGAATATAGCATGGACCTCATCCTCCGAATCGCTGCCAAAGATCAACATAGGAGCGGATGGTCCTGGCTTGTTGTGCTGGGATGGACCTGAATAAACTATCGCTTCCTCTTCTTTAGTATCACTCCCGAAGACTGGAATGGTGGTGATAGCTTTGTTCTCCGGTTTATGACATCTTTCCGTGTCCTCAAAATCTGGCAAAAAGTATTTTGCATCTTCGTACTTGCGGACTTCGTTCACGGAGAATGGGTTTAGCTCTCCTGTTACGGTATACTCGAGACCATCCTTGAAATACTTCATACACTGATGTTGTGTAGAAGGGATGATGTTGTACTCGTGTAACCAAGGCCTACCGAGCAAAGCATTATAGCATGTCTTAGCGTCAATGACATGAAATTTAATGTCCGTGACAAGTAGCCCGAAACGCAGCGTTAGTATCACAGATCTGAGAGTCCGCGATGACTGGGAGTCAAAACCAGAGATGGTGATTTTATCACGAGCGAGATGCTGGACACTCATGCAGATTTCCTTCAACACTCGCACGTTGAGAAGATTGACGGAAGACCCATTGTCGACCAGGATTTTGCCAATCTTTATATTGTGGAAGTATCCTGAGACATAGAGGGGACGGTTGTGCTCGCACGTCCCAAGGAGGAGGTCTTCGTCGCCGAAGGTGATATCGGCCGTGTGTACTTTCTCCAGCTCGTCCTTCATCTTTTCTTCGGCGAGAAAAGCTTGGAATTGCTCTGGCTCTTGCAGCGCCTTGATCAGTGAATCTCTCGCTTCTTTGGATAGTAAAAGGGCGTCGATAATGCTGAGCTGCGAAGGTAACTTCCTCAAGTGCGCCAGAACGTTGTAGTCCACCTTGTTCTTCTTTGGCGGGTCCTTGGCAGTCAGCTCTTTCATGACTTGGTCATCCAGGGCGATATCCCCAGAGACTTTTTCCTTTCCCTTATCTTTCTACTCGTGGGTTCGAGATTCTTTTCTGGAAGCGTGCGATTGCGCAGCTGAATGTTTTCACAAGCCTTCGGTTCTTCCTCTTTCCCCAAGGTGGGTTCTTTAAAGAGAGGGCCAAGAGCCATTACTTCGTCAGAGTCGCTTCCGAAAGTGAGAATTTACGATCCCCCGGTGTTGACCAGGCGACAGTTACCGGTATCTCTTTTATGCTCCTCAGTCGCACTTCTTTGCTCCCGCTGGGTTTTGCGTTTCATTCGCTTAAAATGTTGCCGGTGAGCAACGTACCCTTGCCACCATCTTTTAAAAGTGTCGCATTCCTCGGTGGGGTGCGAAATCATTCGATGATATGAGCAGTAGCTAGGATGCATCTCTGCTTCAGCGGGAGTGTTTCCTTCAGAGGGTGGTAGCTTCATTCCCATTGATATGGCTTTAGCAAACCTTTTCCTCGTCTTGAATTTGTTTTTATTCACGACGGATGTCCCTTGATTCGGCGGGAGTGTCCCGACTCTTTCATCTAGTCACCGGCGTTTGGCTCTTTCAAATATGGCTGTCTCGCGCTCCCGATCAGCTTTACTTTTCAAAAGAGCCATGTTCAGGAATGCATTAATTATTTCATCTGATGGCTCCAGGAGTTCCGGCTTAGGATTTGCCCCCAGCTTCTCAATGCAAGAAGTTTCTTTATTGTCTATCGGTGAGTGATAGATCACATGGCAACTTGCCACATACTCCTCAGATCTGTCCGACGAGTCTTCTCCATCATCTTCGTCCTTAAGGACGTGGCTGAGGAACTCTTGGAGCGTGATGGGAGTCCGCGCCTTCTGATTATACTCCGCCAGAGCGTCGATCTGTTTCTGTAAGTCCGTACGCTTGTCACCAGGCTTCACGGTCTTTTTGGATTTCTTCTTCTTCTTCTTTGAAGATTTTAACGGCTGGATGTGAGTGATCGGGCCACCACCACCAATCTTTGGAGTTGGGCGCGGCTTCAGCATCCCTTCGATGATCTGGGGTTCCACCGGGTTCTTCCACCTGATCGCCGGGCATGTCTAGAGATCATTCAGCATCCTTTTGGTTTTGGCTGAAAGCACGACCTCCCATGGAGCTTCTTCAACAAAGGAACACGTTGCCCCCGGTGCGTCCGTCTTCTTAGGAGTGTGCGGTTGCGGTGGGTTTACCTTCTACTTCTCGGACAGCGCAAACTTGCCTTGTAGGTACTGATCTTCGATCCATCTCTTAAAGACGAAGCAATCTTCGATCGGGTGACTTAACGTTTGGTGGTAAGGACGGTAATTGGGATTATTCACTTCGCTGGGTTGCGGCGGTCGCCTGGGATTTGGCAAGTTGATAAGCATGTTGCGCATCGCCAGCTCGAACAACCTCTTCGTTTTGTCCCGTAGGAATGAGTAAGGACGCTTCATTTTCTCATTGTAATAACGCCATCTCTCCTCCAGTTGATCCGCTAGCTTTGGGGCACTGGGCTGCTGTTGGGTGTTCGCAACAAAGGTCGCCTTCCCTTTACCCTTGTCGTTTCGAGGTTCCGGCTTCGGGGGAGACGGTCTGTGACCCATTTGATCCATCTGGGCTAACTTATCAATTAAAGCCTGGAATGTGGTCGGTTTAAAGAACATCATGAACTGTGAAATAGTTGCATGAGGATCTAGAGTACCCACGAACATGCCCACCGCTGGTGCTTCTTCGATGCGCTGTTCGCACTTCGACCACAAGTTCCGCCATCGGATTGCATATTGAACCCAAGTTTCGCCTGGCTTCACTCTTGCATTGATCAAAGCTGTTATCGGGGTGCGTTCACTGGTGCTCGCGAATCGCTGAGTGAATAGCAACTCCATCTCTGCGAAAGTTTTGACGGAGTCATTTGGAAGCTCGGAGTACCATTCAAACGCTGTCTCCGATAAGCTGCCGACGAATTGGCGAAGCAAGAGCTTATCATCTCCACCGGTGTTGCCACAAAGAGTCCTGAACTGGGCAACATGTTGATGAGGATTTCCTGTCCCCTTGTAGACATGGAACTTCGGGATCGTGTAGCCCGGCGGGTATTTTATCTGATCATACCAGCTCGGATATGGTCGCCCCGTTTTGACGACTTGGCCGGCCGCCTCAGTTACCTGGTGAACTCTTATTTGCTGAGCAATATAGTCATCCAGGGCGGCCTTAGAGATTGTTTCCTCTTTGGCCGCTGAAAGAGCCGGAGGTGGATTTGACGTTTCTTCTCTGTCGTCTTTGAGGATAATCGAAGGATCCTCAGCTGGGGGATTCGGTTCGATCATCATGCCCACCATGTCTTGGAACAGAAGAGCCATCTGCTTTATATTGGCCGCTTGTTCCGCAGCCTCCTTGTCCTTCTTTTCAAGCATTCTACGAAGGAACTCAGCATTAGTCTCGTGTTCACGACGTTGTTCTGATGACGCCTCCGGGCTTTCTTTTGGCCCGGTGAGTGCAGCCATCGCAGTTAGCATCTCTTGAAGCTTCTGTTGCTGCTGTTCCTAGGCTCTTGTGATGGATCAAGTGAGTGGTCGGTGGCCCGTAGAAGCGTGGCTATCCTCCTTCCCAGATGCCATGTAAACGGTATGGACCGTTATGCCCCCAGACTTAGGGCGTTTGGGTTCAGTGCCTTTGACATTTGTCGCAGGCATGGGGATCTTCTCCGGCCTTCTTTTCTTATGAGCGGTCGAAATTGAGGGGGCCGTCGCAGTGGGCACCTAGATAGATTTTCGTGGCTCGGCAGGATGGCTTTGTTCCTGTCGGACCTTCAGCTTCTTGTGCTGGCGGGAGAAATCTGGATCGATCACCGAGTCCCGGACCTGCCGCCAGACTTTGTAGATCTTGGAGGACAGCCGCTGAGGGGACTGTTCTGGCTTTGCTTCCGCGACCTTCTCCAATGGAGGAGGAGACTTTTTCAGTACGGCGGTAGGAGAATTCCTACGCACCTTATTCAACAGTTCAAAGCTGTTCCCGGTTGGGACAACAGCATTAATTTCCGTCGTCGGGGCTGGTGGAGTTAGCCCAGAAGTGGAGTTGCCTCTTGACTTCCTCACTCGACGCCAGTGGCGACGTCGAGCGTGCCGCGCTGATGGAATTGGCTCGGTGACATGGATGGCCTTGTCTTGCCCCCTGATCAGGTGAGGGGCCGTTTCCAGTGTCAGCCTGTTAAAGACTGATGTTCTTTGAGTAGCAGGAGCGGGAGTTGGGACAGTCAATCTTGTAAAGACCGACCTCTTGGCAGGAGAAGCCGTCTTGACGACTTCGGGAGCAGGGTTGGTTACTTTCTTCGAAATGACATTCTCTGGGATTGCAAGCTTTATTGTGGGCCCGCAGGAATATTGGCCCAATCTGGAGAAGACCGAGGCACTGGTGCTGGACGACCCGTTGAGAGGGGCCGCATTAGCTGTAAGTCGATCGAAGATCGACTTCTTAGGAGCTTCTGGTACGGGCACGGGAGCAATGAAGCTCGTTGGCGGGAGCATAGTCCCGGAAATAGTCCAGTAGTAGCCTGGGTGACCTGTTCTACCGGCATCGTGAACAGGGACGCTGCTTGAGGTCCATAAGCTACACCTCCAGGTAAGGCGGAGCGTAAGTTGCAGTTGCAGTTGGAACATCTTGCACAAGTGGACGCCATTGATTCTTTGCTTTCTACAGCAAGCAAAACGCCAAATCTTAGTACCTTGAAACCCAAGGGCAACCATTAGCAAACCGTGATTGGTTCGTGAACACGACATACGAAGTGTGGAGTGGAAAGAGGAAAAGGTCCCACCGGGCATGCCAGAATCTGTTCCCCTCCGAAAAACGGCTTGGAGATGCGGCGAACGTCTTTGCCTGAAATTTGGGGCAGATGCTAATTGGTGCTATCCGTCCACCTCTCCGAGGATGCCAAGTTGATTTATGGCACCATGTATCGAAGGTTTAAACGGATGCGGCCGATGTAGCAGACTTCGTCAGATTCCCCCTCGCTTGAGGGGTTTTTGATTGTGGGGATGCTCTTCCCTGCAGGCGCAAGCCCCTGCAGTTAATTACGCTACCGCATCGCGGTAACAATGTTCCCCTCCGAACGGCGGCCGAGATGTGAGGACGTCTTGCCTGAGATTCGGGGCAGATGCTAATTGGTTTTATTCGTCTACCTCTCCGAAGATGTCAAGTTGATTTATGGCACTGTGTATCGGAGGTTTAGACGGATGCGGCCGATGTAGCAGACTTCGTTAGATTCCCCCTTATTAGAGGGGTTTTTGATTGTGGGGACGCTCTTCCCTGCAGGCGCAAGCCTTTGCAGTTAATTACGCTACCGCATCGCGGTAACAACTTTCTCCTTCTCCAGAATTTCACTTCGTGTCGCGGGTGTTTGTTTTGTTTGTGGTTGCCCGTGGATTGTATACGGAGACTAATTTATGTCGTCGCCTGTAGGACGTGGATTAGTCCAAATCCGTATTTACTTAGATTTGGGTTTGGGGTTTTGGTTTGAGGATGCGTTAGCCGTATTTGAGGCTAAGATCAACTCAAACGTTTGTTAAGGATACGTTAGTCTAGTTTGAGACTAAGATCGACTTAACTGGATCGTTTAGATCCGACAAAAGAGCATTTGGGCTCTATTGTTCCAGTTTAGGGACATAGTGGTCCGTTGAATGTATGGCCGTCGGGACCCGTCACCTCTCTGACGACGTTGAAAGATTATAACGACAGGTGTCAGAGGAGTTCGGAGATGTACCCTTGAACCAAAGTTGATTGGGGGTCTTATAGTCCAATTTGGGACTAAAGTCTGTTTGAAGGTTTAAGGATACGTTAGCCATATTTGAGGCTAAGATCAACTTAAACGGGATCGTTTAGATCCGACAAAAGAGCATTTATGGGCTCTATTGTTCCAGTTTAAGGACGTAGTGGTCCATTGCCAGTTTAGGGACATAGTGGTCCATGTTCCAGTTTAGGGACGTGGTGGTCCATTGCCAGTTTAGGGATATGGTGGTCCATGTTCCAGTTTAGGGACGTGGTGGTCCATTGCCAGTTTAGGGACATGGTGGTCCATAGGTAGTTTAGGGACATTGCGGTCCATTTCCAGTTTAGAGACATGGGGGTCCACTGCCAGTTTAGGGACATGGTGGTCCATAGGTAGTTTAGGGACATTGCGGTCCATTGCCAGTTTAGGGACATGGGGGTCCACTGCCAGTTTAGGGACATGGTGGTCCAACGTTTCCATTTTGGGGACGGATATTAGTTTAAGAACGTTTCGGTCCACGAGTTTAAGGACCCCGCAGTCCGTCTCGATGTGTGGTTGTCGGGACCCATCACCTTTCTGACGTCGTTGAAGGATTACAAGGATAGGTGTCAGAGGAGTTCAGAGATGTACCCTTGAACATGATGTAAATTGACTTAAGAGAGTAGCCGTGCTCAGTCAATTTAAGTTGAGGACTTACGGCCATGATTGGGTTAAGTCCAGTTGGAGATGTTCAACATTTTTATTTGCATTAGGCCTATTAGACCTTAATTAGGGCTCTGCCCCTGTACTGTATTTTATTCTGGCCTGTTAGGCCTTTTAAGTTGGGCTCTGTCCCCTTTTTTATAATGCAAAGCATTTGTTTTGATCCATTGGGCCTTTTAATTGGGCTCTGCCCTTTAATAATGCGCTGCATTAATTAATCTGACAGAGTGCCACGTGGCTTGTCAGACGCTTTGCGCCAATTGAGGAGCGCAAGGCGCAAGTCCATGGGGAGGTGACACGTGTCACGCTCTGGTGAGCGCAAGCGCAGTGCGCTGCGCTAGTGCGCTGTGCTGTTGCGCTGCTGACACGTGGCGCGCACTGGTGGGTTGCGCCAATTCATGAGAGCAGTGCTCTATTTTAAAAGCGCATAGCGCAAGTCATTCTAGTGCTGACACGTGGCGCTCTCTGGTGACTTGCGCCAACCCAGGAGCGCAACAGTGCAGTTTTGCAAGTGCAAGGCACTGTTTCAATAACTTGATCCAATTTTGGATTCAAGAAAAGAATCTTTGAGATTCCAGAACCAATGGTTCATAAAAAAGTGCAAGGCACTGTTATTATTTATATATATTTTTTATTTAAAGATCATTGATCTTGTTCTTAGATCAATGATCTATTCAGAAGAGATTCCTCTCTTTTATCAAGGTTTTTACCTTTTTTCTTTTTTGTTCTTGAAGAGTTCTTTCTGTTTTGAAGTTCTTCAAGTTCTTGATGTTGATCTTGATTCTCTTTTGAGTTGGGGTCTAGGGGCCTTTTTATAGTGCCATTTGGTTTGTTAAATTAGTTAAAAAGATCTTTCTCTGAGTAATTTGGGAATTTTTCCCCACCGTTGGATCTTTGATCCAAGGGCTTCTGTTTTACAGAAAACAATCTTCTTGTTTTTAACAAGATTGAGAAAGATATTTCCAGAATTTTTCTGTTTAGCGCAAGCGCACCTACGCTTGACACGTGGCGCGCAGCGCAGAGCGCAGCGCAACTGTGCTAGCGCATCTGCGCTGCCACGTGGCGCGCAGCGCAACTGCGCAACTGCGCTGCCACATGGCGCGCAGCGCAGAGCGCAAGTCAGCTGAAGCGTTGCTTCATTTAATAGAGCCTTGCTCTTGATTGAGTGCGCTGTCTTGGGCGCTGCGCTCCCTGTGCTGGCGTGTCTGATTTTGACACGTGGCGCTCTGCGCGCAGCGCAGGAGATCTGAAGCGTTACTTCATTTATTTTAATTTTAATTTTCAAAACAGAGCTTTGCTCTGATTGGGGGAAACGGAAGCGTTGCTTCGTTTCTCGTCTTGGAATTTGAACAGAGTTTTGCTCTGATTGGGGTAAACAAATGTCCCCCCACCGTTGTGCTTACGTGGCCCCCAAACGTGAGCGCAGCGGTGGCAGAATTCCAACCGTCGCGGCAACTTTTGGAAGTTGAAAGGGCATTTGATGCCTATAAATAGGACCTTTGGTCCCTTAGATGATTTTCATCTCTTCATACGAATTTTATTCAGAGCCCTGCTCTTTTGTTTAAACACTTTTATAAGTTCGAACTTTAGGTAAAACTTAATTTGGATTAAATTAAATCAATTTTAAGAGCCTCGCTCTCAATAGATCCCTGATCTAAAGAAGACCCATTTAGGGTTTCACTTAGCAGAGTTTTGCTTTAAAGGGGTCTAAGGAGAACTAAGGAGAACCCTATTAGGGTTCCATTAATAGAGCTTTGCACTCTAAAAGATTTTCCTTGTATTTTCTCATTTCATTAATGGAGCTTTGCTCCTTCCAAATCATATAAAAGAACTCTTAGGAGTTTTTCGTTGATCTTGGAGTTTAAAGATGGCATTTTATTTCTCGGTGCATTATATCGCTTTGCTTAATCAGTCTTTCTGATAATTTTGTTGGTTCTCTTTCACAGAAACAATGGACGCCCACATGTACGATCTTGACGAGATCATCTCTTACGGGGACATCTGACGACTTGGCCGTTCTCAAAATCGAGAGTTCACAAATGCGGAGTGTGCTGAAATCATGAGCCGCTTCGACGCATATAACGGTCAACTGCTTCCCCGACGTTCATCTCTCCTGAAGCTTATCGTGGGAGCCATCTGGGAAGCGCTTCCCCTATTTTGTTCTGGCGTGCCGCTTGGGGCGTTGGATGCCTCCGAGGATAAGGTGCACTCGGTGTACCTGATGAACTTAATCTCGAAGAGACGGCGAGACAATCTTGTCGATCTCCTGCACCAGGCCTTCCAACAGTCCGCCATACTTGCTGCTTATTGGAGGGAGGAGGACATCCGTGGGGACCCCGACGCTTGTGCTCGCGAAAGAAAGCACACTAGGATGGTTCGCCAGGCTTGGAAAATCTTAGATAAGGTTACTTTTGAGTTCCTTAATCCATGTCCTGGGTCCGAGGTTATACCGTTATAAACATTTCAATAATGTTGTTATTTATTTCTTTATGATTGTAAAAACCTTTTGAAATATGAATGGAAAATTTTTATTTCAGCTTGTCTTATTTCTCATTCTGAGTCTTTTGCACACACATGAATGGATGTGTCTCGAACGCTTGATCAAATGCAAATCGAATGTCCTTTCTGTCGCTTCCCTCTTTCTTTTATTATCAGTATACTGCTTTAGTAAACATGGTTGATAGGTGATAGAGCGAGCATCCCGTATTGGCTTCTTCAAAAGGCAGCGATGGCTTAGGCCGCAGGTTCAAATCTGCTGCCTAAGACTTTTCAACTCTATGAGCCGTGAGGGTCTCATAGAGACTTTTCTCCCTACGGATCGAGAGGATCTCGTAGGTGGATTTTCTCCTTGGGAATCGTGAGGATTCCTAAGTGCGTTTTCTCTTATAAGTCGTAAGGATCTTATAAGAGAATTTTCCCTCTTACGAGTCGAGAGGACCTGTAAGCGGTTGTTTCCCTCCTTGTCGAGATTCGAGTTTGGAGAGTGAGGCCCGTGAATCGTATGCAAGAGACCGTTTTGGGCTAACTTGCAGGGTCCCAGTGCTTAGGGAACAAGTTTTTTAATCTTTACTGCCTAAGGCTTTTTCTTACGAGTCGAGCCGCATCGAGAAGTTCTCGCAAAGACATCAATTTCTTCACAAGTCGAGACGAATCGAACATTTCTCGCAAGAATATCCTAACGTCACAGTTAACCTCTGCTCTTTACGACAGAAGTCCGTTAGGGTATGTGGTACTTAAGGTTTTGGCCGTCGTACCGTCGCATCAGCTGATATATTCCTCGATAGGCAATTATGCTGTTCGAGTAGCCCTGCGACTGCCGTGTCTCTGATCCCTTCGGGGGCTGGACAAGACGTCTTCAAGCAATCTTCCTAGGCAGTTTGACCGTCGGAAGAGCAAGCGTTAGGAATTTGCCATGCCACTTTTTACTTGAGGTTAGGCTCATTTTGGAGAGCCCCGATGAGTCATAACCACTCGGCGCTGGTGTGAGATGATCTCCGATAGTCTTTCAGGTTTTATGTGAGTTGCCGTTAAGACCCTGAAGCTAGGAATTTGGCCTTTGCTTTGTTTGCTGGCATCGCGTCTGCTGTATCGAGACGAATGTCGCGGTTGTCTCTAGGTTGCTGGTGAACCGTCGAGGTTTGGAACTAGGGATTTTGCCGTGGCTCCGTTAGTTTGATTGTCACGTCTGAACCCTGCTGGAGGAAGAACGCTGGGGTGACATCTCGTCGCTTTATTGAGACGAATGTTGAGGTGGAGCCGGGATTTTTCCATGGCTCCGTTTGTTTGATTGTCGCGTCTGATCCCTGCTGGAGGAAGAACGCTGAGGTGACAACTCGTCTGCTGTATCGAGACGAATGTTGAGGTGGAGCCGGGATTTTGCCGTGGCTCCGTTTGTTTGATTGTCGCGTCTGATCCCTGCTGGAGGAAGAACGCTGAGGTGACAACTCGTCTTCTGTATCGAGACGAATGTTGAGGTGGAGTCGGGATTTTGCCGTCGCTCTGCTTTGTTTCGACCGTAAGGTCTTTTGTTGACGTTGCATCTGTGTCCTGCTGGTCTGCGAAGGAACGTCGTCGTTGACATCTCGCCTGCTGTAATGAGACGAATGCTGAGATGGTCTCTAGGTCGTCTATGAACCGTCGAGATTTGGCTTCGCTTTCTGATGAAGCCTGTCGGGAAGGTATGGTTCCCTCTCTGTTTGCGCCCCTGGATTGTATACAGGGATCGGTGTGATCTCACCTGTAGGGCAAAAATTTCATTCTTTCATCATTCATTTTTTTTATTCTTTATTCTTTTCGCGACGCTCTATCATTTCAGCTTTTTATATCGCGAATATCGCGATTGCCCCATCATTTCGGCTATTTTTCGTGGTGCCCAATCATTTCGGCTGTTTATTTTATATTTACTCGCTGCTTTTTTTTATTGCGAGTTGCCCAATCATTCGGATGTTTATTTTATATTTACTCACTGCTTTTTTTTTATTGCGAGTTGCCCAATCATTTCGGCTGTTTATTTTATATTTACTCGCTGCTTTTTTTTTATTGCGAATTGCCCCATCATTTCGGCTATTTTGCATGCATACATTTTTACTTGCTGATTTTGTTGCAACTTGCCCCATCATTTCGGCTATTTCGTATGCATGTATGGCTCGCTGATTTTTTTATCGCGAGTGTGGAATTTGGAATCTGACGCCAATCTCAGCATCAGCATCGCTACAACTGGAATATTGCCAGGAGCGAATCATCATTTGCCATGAAAGGGCTTGGAATTTGATACCAGTTTAGGCATCAGCATCGCTACAACTGGGACATTGCCAGGAGCGAATCATCACTTGCCTCTGTCGATGTTGAACAAAGGTGGCTTAGCGAACAGGGTTAGGATCCCGTCGACTAAGGCTTTTGACTTCATGAGCCGTAAGGGTCTCACAAAGGTATTTCTCCCTACAAGTCGTGAGGATCTCGTAGGTATGTTTTCTCCTTAGGGATCGTGAGAATTCCTAAGTTTATGTTCCCCTGTAAGTCGTAAGGATCTTACAAAAGGGTTTTCTCCTTATAAGTCGAGAGGACTTACAAGGGTTGTTCACCAAATGGACATATCCCAAGCCACGGGTGGGACTTGGTTAGGGAAATGTTTATTCGCGCCCGTGGATTGTATACAAGGGTCAGTGCTGAGCCACTTGTAGGGCAATATCGAAGGTTGTGGGGGTTGCTTAAGCACAGGTTTAGGTCTCTGTAACTTAAGTCTTTCAAATCTTATGAGCCGTGAGGGTCCCATAAGAGAGTTCTCCTTACGAGTCGTGAGGATTTCACAAGTGTATTTTTTCCTTAGGAATCGTGGGGATCCCTAAGTGTGTTGCTCCCTTGTGAGTCGTAAGGATCCCACACGGGTTGTTTCTCCTTACAAGGTCGAGAAGATCTTGTAAGTGTCTTTTAACGAGGTTGCGCCCTTTCGGGTTTTCACAAACACCCGCCGGTAGTCCTGCTGTTTTTACTCACGGAGCCCTTTCGGGTTTTCATCCGTGCCTATTTTTCTTATGGACATACCATTTTTTTTATTCTTTTTATTTTCTTCTTCTCTTTTATTTTACGAGGTCGTGCCCTTTCGGGTTTTCATGAACACTCCCCGGTAGCCCTGCTGTTTTTACTCACGGAGCCCTTTCGGGTTTTCATCCGTGCCCTTTTTGCTTATGGACATACCGTTTTTATTTATTATATATATATTTTTTATATAAATATTTTTTTCATCTCGTCAGCCTAAGGATACTGCGGTAGTAGTTTAAGAACGTTTCGGTCCGTCATTAGTTTAAGGACGTTTCGGTCCGTCATTAGTTTAAGGACGTTTCGGTCCCTTGTTAGTTTAAGGACGTTTCGGTCCGTCATTAGTTTAAGGACGTTTCGGTCCCTCGTCGCCGTATTCGAGACGAATCTCTAGTTTACTGACTTTTCGGTCCATGGGGTTTTCCTTATGAATGAGCATGATGCCTCCGGCATATCCATCTTTCTCGGAGTATGTGGTTGTGGCGGGCTCACTTTCCAGTTTTCGGACAACGCAAACCTGCCCTGTTGGTATTGGTTTTCAACCCAGTTTTTGAAAACGTAGCAGTCTTCGATCAGATGGACCAATACTTGGTGGTAAGGGAAATAATTAAAACTGTTGATATCATCCAGTTGTAGTTGGTGTTTCGGCTCCGGTAGAGTGATAAGCTTGTTATGCACTGCCACTTTGAACAGCCTCCTTGTTTCATCCTGGGGAAATGAGTAAGGATGTCTTAGCCTCTCCTCGAGGGATATGCGCGGACGCATATTGTTTTGATGAACAACCGGTCTAGGGCTACTCGACTGTTGTTGAGTGTTAGCGACGAAGGTCATTTTCCCCTTTCCTTTATCCTTTTTGCTCGATTCTTTGTTTACGGGGCCGAGATTTTTTTCGAGTAGCGTGCGATTGCACGGCTGAACGTTCTCGCAACTCCTCAATTCCTTCATTTTTGAAATAGATTCCTTGAGGAGAGGGTTGAGGGCAACTTCTTCGTCAGAGTCGCTTCCAAAGGTGATAATTTGCGATCCCTTGGAGTCGGCTATATGACAGTCGTCGACGGCTCTTTTGCGCTCTTCTATCGCATTTTTCCGATGTCTACGAGCTTCACACTTTGTCCTGTTGAAGTGTTGCTTTTGAGCGACATATCCTTGCCACCAACACTTAAAGGAGTCGCAGTCTTCGATAGGATGTATGATCTTCTGATGATATAAGCAGAAATTAGGATGCATCTCTACTCCACCGAGAGTATTTTCTTCAGAGGGCGGTAGCTTCATTCCCACTGATAGGGCTTTGGCGAACCTTTTCCTCGTCTTGAATTTGTTTTTATCCGCAGCGGATGACTTTTGATTTGACGGAAGTGCCTCGACTCTTTGGTCTAGTAGTCGGTGTTTGGCTCCTTCCATTATGGCCATCTCACGCTCTTGATTGGCTTTAACTTTCAGACGAATCTCATTCAGGAAGGCATCGATCAACTCGTCTGACGGCTGCAGAATTTCTGGTTCAGGGTTCACTCTCGGTTTCTCGGCGCAAGGAGCCTCTTCATCATCTGCCAATGAGTGAGAGATCACATGACAAGTCGCTACGTGGTCTTCGGATTCATCTGATGAGTCTTCTCCATCGTTTTCGTCCTCGACAAAAGAACAAGCTGCCCCCATCGTGTCCGTCTTCTTTGGAGTGTGCGGCTGTGGTGGGTTTACCTTCCAGTTTTCAGACAACGCGAACTTGCCTTGTAGGTACTGATCCTCGATCCATCCCTTAAAGACGAAACAATTCTCGATCGGGTGACTTATCGTTTGGTGGTAAGGTCAATAATTGGGATTATTGAGATCGCATGGCTGCGACAGACGTTTTGGACTCGGCAGATTGATGAGTCTGTTGCACACTGCCAGCTCGAACAATCTTCTCGTTTTATTCTGAGGAAACGAGTAAGGACGTCCCAGTCTCTCCTTGAGGGATGGGCGTGGACGCACGTTATTTTGGCGAACGACTGGTTTTGAGTTGCTCGGCTGTTGTTGAGCATTGGCGACGACGATCGCTTTCCCTTTCTCATTTCGAGAATCTGGTTTTGGAGGAGACGGTCCATGGCCCATCTGGTCCATTTGGGCTAATTTGTCGATCAAGGCCTGGAAGGTGGTCGGCCTGAAGAACATCATGAATTGCGAGATGGTTGCTTGCGGATCAAGAGTGCCCATGAACATGCCTACTGCAGGTGCCTCTTCTATGCGTTGTTCACATTTCGACCATAGGTTCCGCCATCGTGTTGCGTATTGGATCCACGTTTTTCCTGGCCTTATTTTGGCATTTATCAGTGCTGTTATCGGGGTGCGTTCGCTAGCACTCGCGAATCTTTATGTAAACAGTAGTTCCATCTCCGCAAATGTTTTGACAGAGTCATTAGGTAGCTCCGAATACCATTCAAAGGCTGTTTCTGCTAAGCTGCCGACGAATTGGCGAAGCAACAATTTATCATCGCCTCCAGTATTGCCACATAAGGCCCTGAATTGAGCGACATGCTGATGCGGATTCCCTGTCCCCTTATATACATGGAACCTAGGGATCGTATATCCTGGCGGGTAACTGATTTGGTCATACCAGCTTGGATAGGGCCGTCCTGTTTTAATAATCTGCCCAGCCACCTCACTCGCCCGATGAGCTCGTATTTGCTGAGCTATGTAGTCGTCCAGAGCGTTCTTGGAAATAGTTTCCTCCTTGGCTGCTGAAAGGGCCGGAGGAGGATTAGATGTTTCCCCTTCGTCGTTTCTGACAATGATTGGAGGGTCTTCAGCTGGAGGGTCCGGCTGTAACATCATCCCTACTATATCTTGGAAGAGGAGTGTCATTTGTTTTATGTTAGCCGCTTGTTCTGCGGCTTCTTTGTCCTTCTTTTCGAGGACTCTGCGTAAGAAATCAGCGTCAGTTTCTTGTTCGTGACGCTGTTCTGATGATGCCTCCAAACTCTCTTTCGGCCCGGTAAGCGCAGCCATTGCAATCATCATTTCCTGAAGCTTCTACTGCTGCTCCTGGGCTTTTGTCACGGATCGAGTGAGCGGCCGGTGACCCGTCGAAGCACGGCTTTCCTCCTTTCCGGAAGCCATATAAACAGTGTGCACTACCATGCCCCCGGACTTGGGGCGTCTGTGTTCAGCACTTTTACGGTTCGCCATGTTCACAGGGGCTTTCTGCGGCCTCCTTTTCTTTTGAGTGATTGGAGTTGAGGGGGCCGTTGTAGTGGGCACCCAAGTAGCTGTTGCTTTTCGTGGCTTGACGGAGTAATCCTTCTCCTGCCGAACCTTCATATTTTTCTGTCGGCGGGGATAATTTTCATCAATCACCGACTCTTGAACCTGTCGCCAGTCTTTGTAAATTTTAGAGGATAGCCGTTGAGAGGGCTGCTCTAGCTTCTCTGGAGTATTCTCCACAGGTGAAGGAGTTCGTTTCAACACTGTAGTAGGAGAGTTTCTGCGCACCGTGTTCAGCAATTCAAAGCTGTTCCCGGTCGGAATAGCAGCATCGATCCCCGCCATTGGAGCTGGCGGAGTTATCCCGGATGGGGAGTTGCCCCCAGCCTTCCTCACTTGGCGCCAGTGGCGACGTCGAGCGTGTCTTGCGGATGGAGTTGTTTCAGCTATAAGGGTGACTTCGTCATGCCCCCTACTTTGAGGAGAGACTGTTATTGGTACTAGCCTGTCTAAGACTGACACCCGTTGAGAAGCAAGGTCTAATCCGTTAAAGACAGACCTCTGGGCAGGGGAAGCAACTTTGAGGACTTCGCTTGGAGCAGCAACCGGAATGGCCAGCCTTGTAAAAACTGACTTCTTGGAAGGAGGAGCCTTCCTAATGATTTCGTCCGCTTGAACCGGGATGGCTATCCGCTTTGGGATGGCAGCTTCGGGTATCACGGGCTCGTAGACGTTCTGGCCCAGTCTGTTGGAAACTGAGGTATTGAAGTTGGGCGACCCGTTGAGAGGGGCCGCGGCAGTAGCAAGCCGATCATAGACCAACTTCTTTGGAGCTTCTTGCGATGTCATTGGGGCATTGAAGTTCACTGGTGGGAGCAGGGTCCCGAAGAATAGTCCAGCGGTGGCTTGAGTTACCTGCTCCACTGGCATTTTGAAAAGGGAAGCCACTTAGGGCCCATAAGTCACTCCTCCAGCAAGGACGGAGTGAGAGTTGCAGTCGCAGGCAGTACAGTTTGAAGCCATTGATCTTCTGTTTTCTGCACGGAGTAAGACACTAAATCTAAGTACCTTGAATCCACAGGCAACCACAGCAAACCGTGATTTGTTCGCGAACACGACACACGAAGTGTGGATTGGAAAGAGGAAGAGGTCCCACCGGGCGTTCCAGAATCTGTTCCCTTCCGAACGGCGGCCGAGACGTGAGGACGTCTTGCCTGAGATTCGGGGCAGATGCTAATTGGTTTTATCTGTCTAGCTCTCCGAAGATGCCAAGTTGATTTATGGCACCGTGTATCGGAGGTTTAGACGGATGCGGCCGATGTAGCAGACTTCGTCAGATTCCCCTTCATTAGAGGGGTTTTTAATTATGGGGACGTTCTTCCCTGCAGGCGCAAGCCCCTGCAGTTAATTACGCTACCGCATCGCGGTAACAACTTTCTCCTTCTCCAGAATTTCATTTCGTGTCGCGGGTGTTTGTTTTGTTTGTGGTTGCCCGTGGATTGTATACGGAGACTAATTTATGTCGTCGCCCCTAGGACGTGGATTATTCCAAATCCTTATTTACTTAGATTTGGGTTTGGGGTTTTGGTTTGAGGATGCGTTAGCCATATTTGAGGCTAAGATCAACTCAAACGTTTGTTAAGGATACGTTAGTCCAGTTTGAGACTAAGATCGACTTAACTGGATCGTTTAGATCCGACAAAAGAGCATTTAGGCTCTATTGTTCCAGTTTAGGGACATAGTGGTCCGTTGAATGTATGGCCGTCGGGACCCGTCACCTCTCTGACGACGTTGAAAGATTACAACGACAGGTGTCAGAGGAGTTTGGAGATATACCCTTGAACCAAAGTTGATTGGGGGTCTTATAGTCCAATTTGGGACTAAAGTCTGTTTGAAGGTTTAAGGATACGTTAGCCATATTTGAGGCTAAGATCAACTTAAACGGGATCGTTTAGATCCGACAAAAGAGCATTCAGGGGCTCTATTGTTCCAGTTTAAGGACGTAGTAGTCCATTGCCAGTTTAGGAACATAGGTAGTTTAGGGACATTGCGGTCCATTGCCAGTTTAGGGACATGGGGGTCCACTGCCAGTTTAGGGACATGGTGGTCCATAGGTAGTTTAGGGACATTGTGGTCCATTGCCAGTTTAGGGACATGGGGGTCCACTGCCAGTTTAGGGACATGGTGGTCCAACGTTCCCATTTTGGGGACGGATATTAGTTTAAGGACGTTTCGGTCCACGAGTTTAAGGACCCCGCAGTTCGTCTCGATGTGTGGTTGTCGGGACCCATCACCTCTCTGACGTCGTTGAAGGATTACAACGATAGGTGTCAGAGGAGTTCAGAGATATACCCTTGAACCGGATGTAAATTGACTTAAGAGAGCAGCCGTGCTCAGTCAATTTAAGTTGAGGACTTACGGCCATGATTGGGTTAAGTCCAATTGGAGATGTTCAACATTTTTATTTGCATTAGGCCTATTAGACCTTAATTAGGGCTCTGCCCCTGTACTGTATTTTATTCTGGCCTGTTAGGCCTTTTAAGTTGGGCTCTGTTCCTTTTTTATAATGCAAATCATTTGTTTTGATCCATTGGGCCTTTTAATTGGGCTCTGCCTTTTAATAATGCGCTGCATTAATTAATCTGACAGAGTGCCACGTGGCTTGTCAGGCGCTTTGCGCCAATTGAGGAGCGCAAGGCGCAAGTCCATGGGGAGGTGACACGTGTCACGCTCTGGTGAGCACAAGCGCAGTGCGCTGCGCTAGTGCGCTGCGCTGTTGCGCTGCTGACACGTGGCGCGCTCTGGTGGGTTACGCCAATTCATGAGAGCATTGCTCTATTTTAAAAGCGCATAGCGCAAGTCATTCTAGTGCTGACACGTGGCGCTCTCTGGTGACTTGCGCCAACCCAGGAGCGCAACAGTGCAGTTTTGCAAGTGCAAGGCACTGTTTCAATAACTTGATCCAATTTTGGATTCAAGAAAAGAATCTTTGAGATTCCAGAACCAACGGTTCATAAAAAAGTGCAAGACACTGTTATTATTTATATATATTTGTTTATTTAAAGATCATTGATCTTGTTCTTAGATCAATGATCTATTCAGAGGAGATTCCTCTCTTTTATCAAGGTTTTTACCTTTTTTCTTTTTTGTTCTTGAAAAGTTCTCTCTGTTTTGAAGTTCTTCAAGTTCTTGATGATGATCTTGATTCTCTTTTGAGTTGGGGTCTAGGGGCCTTTTTATAGTGCCATTTGGTTTGTTAAATTAGTTATAGAGATCTTTCTCTGAGTGATTTGGGGATTTTTCCCCACCGTTGGATCTTTGATCCAAGGGCTTCTGTTTTACAGAAGACAATCTTCTTGTTTTTAACAAGATTGAGAAAGATCTTTCCAGAATTTTTCTGTTTGGCGCAAGCGCACCTACGCTTGACACGTGTCGCGCAGCGTGGCGCGCAGCGCAATTGCGCTTGACACGTGGCGCGCAGCGCAGAGCGCAGCGCAACTGTGCAAGCGCAACTGCGCTGCCACGTGGCGCGCAGCGCAACTGCGCTAGCGCATCTGGGCTGCAACGTGGCGCGCAGCGCAGAGCGCAGCGCAACTGCGCTGCCACGTGGCGAGCAGCGCTGAGCGCAAGTCAGCTGAAGCGTTGCTTCATTTAATAGAGCCTTGCTCTTGATTGAGTGCGCTGTCTTGGGCGCTGCGCTCCCTGCGCTGGCGTGTCTGATTTTGACACGTGGCGCTCTGTGCGCAGCGCAGGGGATCTGAAGCGTTGCTTCATTTATTTTAATTTTAATTTTCAAAACAGAGATTTGCTCTGATTGGGCGAAACAGAAGCGTTGCTTCGTTTCCCGCCTTGGAATTTGAACAGAGCTTTGCTCTGATTGGGGTAAACAAACAACTTTCTCCTTCTCCAGATGGTGACTTCGTGTCGTGGGTGTTTGTTTTGTGTTCGGTTGCCCGTGGATTGTATACGGAGACTAATTTATGCTGTCGCCTGTAGGACGTGGACTAGTCCAAATCCGTATCTTTCTTATATTTGGTTTGGGGGTGTTGTGTTTAAGGATACGTTATCCTTATTTGAGGCTAAGATCAACTTAAACGTTCGTTAAGGACACGTTAGTCTAATTTTAGACTAAGATCGACTTAACGGGATCGTTTAGATCCGACAAGAGAGCAATTGGGCTCTATTGTTTAGTTTAATGACATTGCGGTCGATAAGTAGTTTAAGGACATTGCGGTCCAATGTTAGTTTTAAGACGTCAAGGTTAAGGATATCATAGTCCATGAGCTTAAGGACCTCATAGTCCGATGTTAGTTTTAAGACATCGCGGTCAAGGTTAAGGACATCATAGTCCATGAGCTTAAGGACCTCACAGTCCAGTGTTAGTTTTAAGACATCACGGTCGAGATTAAGGACATCATAGTCCGGTATTAGTTTTAAGACATCACGGTCGAGGTTGAGGACATCATAGTCCATGAGTTTAAGGACCCCACAGTCCGTAGCAGTGTGTGGTTGTCAGGACCCGTTACCTCTCTGACGACGTTGAGGAATTACAACGACAGATATCAGAGGAGTAAAGAGATGTACCCTCGAACCGAGTGTAAATTGATTGGGAGCTCAGTTGTGCTCAGTTCAATTTAAATTGAGGACTTATGGCCAGAATTGGGTTAAGTCCAGTTTAAAATGTTCAACATTTTATTCATGTTCTGCCTACTAGGCTTTTGCTTGGGCTCTGTCCTTTTAAACAATGCATATCATTAGGCTTCTTAATAATGCATAGCATTTAAAATTAGCCTGCACAGCATTTGAATTGGTCTGTTACACTTTTAATTGGGCTCTGCCCATTTTAAACAATGCATAGCATTTAAATTTGGCCTGTTAGGCCTTTAATTGGGTTCTGCCCTTTTAAATAATGCACAGCATTTTAGTGGTCTGACAGTGCGCCACGTGGCTTGTCAAGCGCTTTGCGCCAATTAAAGAGCGCAAGGCGCCAGCGCATGTGGAGGTGACACGTGTCACGCTCTGCTGAGCGCAAGTCTTTTAGCGCAGTGCGCTGCTCCAGTGCGCTGCTGACACGTGGCGCGCTCTGACTTGCGCCAGTCCAAGAGCGCAGTGCTCTATTTTAGGAGCGCAAGGCGCAGATTATTCTGTGGTTGACACGTGGCGCGCTCTGGTGACTTGCGCCAGTCCAAGGAGCGCAAAGGCACAGATTAAGAGTGCAGGGCACTGTTCAATAGCGCAGAGCACATCTTGATCTAATTAAGATCAAAGAAACAAGTTTTTTTCTTGTTCTAAAGAGGTTCTACCTCAAGATTCAAGAACCAATGGTTCATCAAAAGGCTGTGCCTTTATATAGATCAAAAGATCTAGGGATGAAGTAAATTACTTCTTTAATTTTTATGATTGGATCTTTTTTTTTTGATCTTTTTCTTTTTGTAGTGAAGATCTTGATCTTGTTCTTAGATCTTTGATCTTTTTAGAAGAAATTCTTCTTTTTGTGAGATGTTTTCATCTCTGTTCTTCCAAGAATTTTAATTCTTTACCTTGAAGAAGATGATCTTCTTTCTTCAAAGGCTTCCCTTTCAAATTTTTTTCCAGAGTTCTCTCTTTTTTCTATTTCTGTGTATATGTGAGACTTGGAGTCTAGGGGCCTTTATATAGGGCCAATTAGTTTGTTGAGTTAGTTACAGAGATCTTTCTTTGATTGATCTGGGGATATTTCACCACCGTTGGATCTTTGATCTTAAGGCCTCTGTTTTACAGAAGATAATCTTCTTATTTTAATAAGATTGGAAAGATCTTTCTAAAATTTTAATTATGATTAATTAAATAATTTATTATTTAAATTGTAGTGCTGGTGCAGTTGGCGCAAGCGCACCTGCGCTTGACACGTGTCGCGCAGCGCAGCGCAACTGAGCTAGCGCACCTGCGCTTGACACGTGTCGCGCAGCGCCGAGCGCAGCGCAACTGCGCTAGCGCACTTGCGCTAGCGCACCTGCGCAGACACGTGCCGCCCAGCGCCGAGCGCAGCGCAACTGTGCTAGCGCACCTGCGCTGACACGTGTCGCGCAGCGCAGAGCGCAGCGCAACTGCGCTAGCGCACCACTGTTTGACACGTGGCGCACAGCACTGAGCGCAGGTTATCTGAAGCGTTGCTTCCTTTATTTAAAATTTGAATTTTAAAACAGAGCCTTGCTCTGATTAGGGGTGCGCTGCCTTGGGCGCAGCGCTCCTTGCGTTGGTGTGTCCGCTTTTGACACGTGGCACTCTGCGCGCAGCGTAAGGGATCTGAAGCGTTGCTTCACCTTTTGAATTTGAAATTCAAGCAGAGCTTTGCTCTGATTGGGGGAAACAGCGCTCTTGTTCCAAGATATGGTTGGGATGATGATACAGCCGGATCCTCCAGCTGAATACCCTCCAATAATCTTTGAAGACGATAGAGGGGAGATATCAAACCCTCTTCCGACTCTATCAGCAGCCAAGGAAGAGACCATCTCCAAAGCTGCCCTTGACGACTATATAGCTCAACAGATACGAGCTCATCAGGCGAGTGAAGCGGCCAGCCAAATCGTCAAGACTCGGGTTGGTACGATCAAACAAAGTACCCGCTAAGATATACGATCCCCAAATTCCATGTGTATAAGGGAACAGGTAATCCACACCAGCACGTTTCTCAATTTAGGGCTCTGTGCGATAATACTGGGGGTGACGACAAACTGCTGCTTCGCCAGTTTGTTGGCAGCTTGTCGGAGACAGCATTCGAATGGTACTCCGAGCTCCCGAATGACTCTGTCAAGACATTTGCAGAAATGGAGCTACTATTTACACAAAGATTCGCGAGCGCTAGCGAGTGCACCTCGATCACCGCACTAATTAACGCTAGAGTGAAGCCAGGAGAAACCTGGGTTCAATACGCCATTCGGTGGCGGAACCTATGGTCGAAATGCGAACAGCGCATAGAGGAAGTTCCTGCCGTGGGCATGTTTGTGGGAACCCTCGATCCTCAGGCGATCATATCCCAATTCATGATGTTTTTCAAGCCGACCACCTTCCAGGTCTTGATCGACAAGCTCGCCCAAATGGACCAGATGGGCCATAAGCCGTCCTCGTCAAAAACTGAGCTTCGAAACGAAAGGGGTAAAGGGAAAGCTACCTTCGTCGCAAACGCTCAACAACAGCCGAGTGACCCGAAGCCATCTGCTCACCAAGGCAACAAATTGCGATTCCTCGACGAGAAGATAAGACGTCCTTACTCGTTTCCCCGGGATAAAATGAGGAGACTGTTCGAACTAGCAGTGTGCAACAGGCTCATCACCCTGCCGGATCCGAAGCACCCACTGCAGCCTGGTGACGTCAACAATCCCAACTACTGCCCATACCACCGAATATTGGGCCATCCGATCGAAGATTGCTTCGTCTTCAAAAGATGGATTGAGGACCAATACCAGCAAGGCAAATTCGCGCTATCTGAAAGCTGGAGGGTGAACCCGCCACAACCGCACGCTCCGAAAAAGATGGACACGTCGGGGGCATCATGCTCATTTATAGAGGAAGCTCCATGGGAATTTGTTCTCTCGGTAAAGACTAAGAGAATGCTAAAGGATCTTCAAGCATGTCCGGTGATTAGGTGAAAGAGCCCGCTGGAGCCTGAGATTATTGAGGGGATGCTGAAGCCACGCCCAACGCTGAAAGCTGGTGATGATGGACAGAACCTTCGGGCCAAGCCTTCGAAGTCTTTAAAGAAGAAGAAGAAGGCCAAGAAGCCCGTCCAACCCGACGATAATCGTACAGGTCTGCAGAAATACATCGATGCACTGGAAGAATATAACCAGAAGGCACGGACCCTAATTACATTGGACGAATTCTTCAAACATGTCCTTTAGAATGAAGACGATAACGCTGATGAGGGAGACGATTCTTCAGAAGAGCCCGAGGATTATGTGGCGAGCTGCCACATGATCTCTCACTCGTCAATATAGGGAAAAGAAGCTCCTGATGCAAAGAAACTAGGGGCAGATCCAGAACCAGAACTCTTAGAACTGTCAGATGAGATGATCGACATGCTACTGAACGAAGCCCGTCAGAAGAGCAAAGCCAATCAAGAGCGCGAAACGACCATATTCGAAAAATCCAAACGTCAGCGACAAGATGAAAAGGTTGAAGCATTCCAACCAGATTGAAGCACGGCCGCGGCAGACAGAAGCAGGATTAAGACGAGGAAACGGTTCGCTAAAGCCCTGTCGATGGGAATGAAGCTGCCGCCTTTCAAAAGAGATACTTCTGGCAGCATACACCTTGACGAAGCAGATGGGTATCCAAACTACTACTTATACCATCGAAAGATCACACACCCTACCGAAGAGTGTAACGCCTTCAAGAACTGGTGGTAGGGATATGTTGCCTACCGACAACACGTCAAGCGATTGAAGCGCAAGGCTCGTCGGGAACTGAGAAGCATGACAGATGAGCGTAAAAGAACTTCCGGCAACTGTCACATGGTCGATGCCGGAGGATCGCAACTTCTCACCTTCGGGAGTGATTCTGATGAAGAGATAGCCCTTGGCCCCCTCTTCAAAGAATCCACCTCAGGAAAAGAAGAAGAGATGAAGAACTGTGAGAAT
Source organism: Agapanthus africanus (assembly GCA_030015575.1). Classification (NCBI taxonomy): domain Eukaryota; kingdom Viridiplantae; phylum Streptophyta; class Magnoliopsida; order Asparagales; family Amaryllidaceae; genus Agapanthus; species Agapanthus africanus. The sequence goes on along the minus strand of CM057338.1, from coordinate 938,630,716 downwards.
ATTTAGCTGCGCAGCCGTACGTTGCCTGAAAAGAATCTCGGACCCACAAACAAGGGATTGAACAAAAAAGATAAAGGGAAGGAAAAAGTCCCTAAGGATATCGCCCTCGATTATTAAGGCGTCGAAGAGCTCACGGCCAAGGACCCGCTCAAGAAAAACAAGGTGTATTACAACGTTCTGGCACACCTGAGAAAGATACCCTCGCAGCTAAGCATTCTCGATGCCCTTTTGTTGTCTAAAGAGGCGCGAGATCCTCTGATCAAGGCACTACAAGAGCCCGACCAGTTTCAAGCTTTCCTTGCCGAAGAAAAGATGAAGGACGAGCTTGAAGAGGTTCACATAGCTGACATCACTTTCGGCGATGAAGATCTCCTCCTCGGAACGTGCGAGCATAACCATCCCCTGTATGTCACCGGGTACTGCCATGTCATCAAGATAGGGAAGATCTTAGTTGATAATGTGTCCTCCGTCAATCTCCTGAATGTGAGGGTGCTAAAAGAAATCTGCATGAGCGTTCAACACCTCGCTTGGGATAAAATCACTATCTCCGGATTTGACTCCCAGTCATCATAGACGCTCGGGTCTGTGATTCCGACGTTACACTTTAGGATGCTCGTCACTGACATCAAATTTCATGTCATTGACGCCAAGACCTGCTACAATGCATTACTCGGCAGGCCTTGGTTACATGAGTACAACATCATCCCTTCTACACAACATCAATGTATGAAGTATTTCAAAGCTGGTCTCGAGTACACCGTAGCGGGGGAGCTAAACCCATTCTCCATGAATGAAGTCTGCAAATATGAGGATGCAAAGTATTTCCTGCTAGACTTTGAAGACACGGAAAGATGCCATAAACTGGAGAATAAGCAAAAAGCTATCACCACTATTCCGGTCATCAGGAGCGATACCGAGGAGGGAGAAGAGATAGTCTATTCGGGGCCGTCCCAATGCAACAAGCCGGTACCATCTACCCCTATTCTGGTTTTTGGCAGTGACTCTGAAGACGAAGTCAACACAGTGTTCTCGGTCCGTCCATCAGTGCAGGCCCTCACTGGAGATGATCAGAGTTTGCAGATCGCCATGGTTCCGCGGCAGCACTACAGAGAGCTTGATGCGCTTGAGACATATAGTATGCAAGAGCTACGGACATTCTACGTCCCTCCCAGGTGAAGAGGTGAAAAGGCGATCCTATTCTACCAATCCACGGAGACTAAAGTCGAAAGAGAAATCTGGAATGGTGCCGATTTTGCGCTCGACAGGCTCCAACCAATCTGTCTTCCCAGATACTACGCAGAAGGATTGAAAAGGTTATTGAGATGCCAAGGTGTACCCTTTAAGCAAACCACGCAACAAGCTCAGTTCTACAAAAGGATTTGGAACGTCCCCGGAACGTAGCGAAAATTGCCCAACAGAAAGATGGAGACGATCGGGCTTGGATATGTCTAGTCCAAGAAACTCGAGCAGTTCCATTGCTGCCGTGTCATAAAGGACCTTGATGAAGAAGCAGATGCTCTTTTAAAAGACGCCGACGCTAAGTCTGAACACGGTCCTGTCATAAAAATGCCGAGTCCGTCATTTGAAGAACAGATGGACAAGATAATATGGGAAGCTAGTCAAAAGGTTCGGAACAACTACAGTCACGAAATGACCATTTATGAGAAAGCCAAGACGCAACGCCTCCTTCAGCGGGCCATGGAGGGCGACAATGTCCTTCACCGTCGGCCCGCTATGCATTCCCAAGACAAGAAAAAGGCCCGACGCAGAGGCAAAAACAAGTCCAAGAACGGAAAAAACGTTCGACAACGGCAAAACAGATCCAAAAGGCCACGCGATCGAGAAAAGGCCAGCTGGAATCCGTCGCTAATGAAGAAGATGGATAGGGAATACTCCTTCCCTCAAAACAAAACAAGGAAGATATTTGACCTTGTCATGAAACATCAAATGATGACACTCCCGGAGTCTCGGCACCCCGATCAAGCAAACGAGGTTCATCACCCAGACTATTGCTCCTATCATCGAGCGATAGGACATCCTCTTGAAGACTTATTCACCTTCAAAAACTGAGTCGAAGACCAATATCAACTCGGCAGATTCGCTCTATCCAACAGTTGGAGGGTAGCCCCACCACAAAAGCATGTGCCAAAAGCCACGTATATAGCAAGAGTAGAACCAGATCAACATCGGTCATGGAAACGATCTCGTACCTGTCACGTGATAACGCTGTCAGAAGAAGGAGTGCCTGAGAATATGGATGTCCTCTCCTGGTGCTTTGAAAACGAGGATGAGGAGGAATTGATCTCAGAATTTCCACCAGCGCCAAAAGAGTTGGAAGATGGAATTCATACTACTGTGGACAACCTAAGGAAAATTGACTTGGGGACGGCAAACGACCCGCGGTCTACGTTCGTCAGCGAGCTGCTGTCTAAAGAACATGTGGCTATGCTAAAAGACGTGCTCATGCAGTATAAAGATTGCTTCGCATAGAATTATTCCGAAATGCCGGGGCTAGATCCAGAAATAGCTGTGCATAAACTGGCGATATCTCCGAACGTCAAGCCAGTCAAGCAAGCACCAAGAAGAATGCGGCTTAAACTTGAAATGAGTATCAACGCAGAGGTCAAGAAGCTGATCGAATCCGGCTTCGTCCAAGAAGTTCAATACCCCGACTGGATCGCCAACATCGTTCCCGTGATGAAGAAAAATGGGACGGTACGCATCTGCGTGGACTTTCGGGACCTCAACAAAGCCTGCCCGAAGGATGATTTTCCCGTACCGGTTACCGAGCCGATGATAGACAATACGTCCACTCATGAAGTCTTCTCTTTCATGGACGGCTCATCAGGGTACAATCAAATAAAGATGCATCCCGAAGACCAGACGCATACCGCTTTCCGGACTCCTCTGGGCATATTCTGCTACAAAGTAATGCCTTTTGGTCTGAAGAACACCGGCGCTACCTATTAGAGGGCCATGACGAAGATCTTCGATGACCTCATACATGAAATCGTCGAATGTTATATTGACGACCTCGTGGTGAAAAGCAAATCATATGAGGAATGCTGGGAGCATTTGAAAATAGTGTTTCAGCGTCTTCGGAAATACAATCTGAAGATGAACCCTCTCAAATGCGCGTTTGGAGTTTCCTCGGGCAAATTCCTAGGGTTCATCATCCGACACCGTGGCATCGAAATAGACCCGTCAAAGATCAAGGCGATTATGGAAATGCCTCCTCCAAGAACTTTAAAACAATTGCGGTCTCTACAAGGGAAGCTCGTGTACATCCGACGTTTCATAGTCAACCTCTCCGGAAAGTGCCGTCCCTACAGTCACCTGATGAAGAAGGGAACCCCGTTCTTTTGGGATCGTAAATGCCAGGGTGCACTGGACGAAATCAAGCAATACCTGCAGAATCCGCCGGTACTGACCGCTCCAGTCAAGGGAATGCCCCACATCCTATACACAACAGCCTTTGAAGGTTCTTTACGTGCACTATGGGCACAGGAGGAAAGATAGTGCCCTCTACTATTTGAGTCGGGTTCTTCTGGGGGCAGAAAACAACTACCCCCCATCGAAAAACATTGCCTGGCATTAATCTTCGCGATAACGAAGCTCAGACACTATGCGTTGGCGCATGAGGTCCATCTTATATCAAAGGTGGATCCTTTCAAGTATTTGATGTCAAGAGCCATAATAACGGGATGACTTGCTAAATGGACCCTACTCTTAATGGAATTCTCGATAACATACCGACCTCTCAAGGCAGTGAAAGGCCATGCCATCGCCGACTTCCTCGCTGAGCATCCGATACCTGCCGATTCACCCCTAAATTGTGAATTGCCAGACGAGCACGCGTTTGACACGATCGACAGGGAGAGAGGAGGGAGTGATACCCGATAGGAACTCTACTTCGATGGGGCATCTTCCATGAAGAAGAGAAAGCACAACACCCCTATAATCAAATCTGGGGTAGGCCTTATCTTCGTGACTCCGCAAGGAGGGGTAATGCGCTTTGCCTTTTCCTTAACAGAGCCGAGGACAAATAATGAAGCGGAATATGAGGCCTTGATGGCAGGTCTTGAGATTGCTGTCGACATGGAAATCGAAAACCTCCTCATATACGGAAACTCCCAGCTGGTCGTTAGTCAAGTAAACGACGACTATCAAACGTGCAAACCAGAGTTGGTGAAATACGGCAAGAGAGTGCAGCAACTGCTGACTCAAATCCCTTCCTACATTTTGGAAAGCATACCGCGTACGGAAAATAGCAAGGCTGATGCATTAGCCAAACTCGCTAAAGAACTGGCTGACGAAAACCTCGATGACGTAAGGATCGTTGTATAAAGCCGTCGGGTTCTTGCACCAGCGGAAATATCTCCGGGGTCATCTGAAGAAAAGGAAGCGACCATGCAAACAGCCTTACAAATAGAGGATCAAGGAAAGGTTAAGGATTGGAGAGAAGTCTTTATAGACCACTTCAAATCCCGTCAAACACCTGAAGATGCATCCTCAAGACATCAGCTCATGAAACGAGCTCTGTCTTTCGCCTTCGTCAATGATACTCTATATAAGAGATCGTTTGACTCTCTGTGGCTGAGATGCCTGGGACTGGAAGAAGCCAAGAGAGTCGTCTAAGAAACTCATGACGGATTCTACGGTTCTCATCAAGCTGGACCAAAGATGAAACTGAAGATCAAAAGGACGGGCTACTATTGGCCCACGATGATTCAGGACTGCCTCGAATACGCGAAGCAGTGTCACTCGTGCTAAATTCACGGAGACTTCATCCATGAGCATCCAAACCCACTACACCCAACAGCGGCTAGCTGGCCGTTCGAAATGTAGGGAACCGACATAATTGGGCCCATCAAGCAAGCGCCATCCAGAGGACATTGGTTCATATTGGTGACAACCGATTATTTTTCCAAGTGGGCAGAAGCAGTACCGCTAAGAGAAGTGAAGACGGAAAACATCCTCCATTTCTTTAAGACACACGTCATCTATCGGTTCAGCACTCCGCGTCGGATTATCTCCGATAATGGGCCGGCCTACAGAAGTCACAAAATCAGCCGCTTCGAACAGTAGCATAATATAGACTGGAGATACTCTTCGGTCTATAATCCCCGAGCTAACGGTCTAGCTGAGGCTTTCAACAAGACCTTGACGAAAATCATAAAGAAGACGGTGTCCAAAAATAAGAAGGACTGGCACGAGAGACTGCATGAAGCTCTCTGGGCTTACCGAACCACGTTCAAAACAGCCACAAACACAACGCCGTATGCATTCGTATTCGGCGCTGAAGCAGTACTCCCCTTGGAGATAGAGCTACTCTCTCTACAAGTGGCGGTTCATTACGAGTTAACAGACGAAGAGAATGCTCATCTTCGGCTTGAGGAGCTCGACGCCTTCGATGAAACTCGTCTCATGGCGCATCAAAACTTGGAGGCCTGCAAGGCAAGGATGACGCGCTCATACGAGAGATTGACCAGGCCGAGGACATTTCGCCAGGGCGAACTTGTGCTAGTGGTCAAGAGACCTATGATCCCCAATCGTGCCAAATGGGGGAAATTCGAGCCAAACTATGAGGGTCTGTACATCATAAAAAAAGTCTACCAAGGTGGTGTTTACTTGCTCATGGATATGCATGGCGAAAGACCCTTTAGGCCAATAAACGGCCGGTTCCTGAAAAAATACTACGCCCGACGAGTCACGGCCTAGGTTAACAATAGACGACGACGCCTATGTCCGCTCGCTATCTTCCCAAGCCCAAACTCTGTAAGTAGTATCCAGCGAAGCCATTGTCTCCAAAATGGCAACTACGGACCGAAACGTCCCTAAACTAACAATGGACCGTAATGTCCTAAAACTAGTTATGGACCGCAATGTCCTAAAACTAGCAACGGACTGAAACGTCTTTAAACTACTACGAACCGCAACATCCTTAGGCTAATGCGGCAAAAAAAAATGGTATGTCCACAAGCAAAATGGGCACGGATGAAAACCTGAAAGGGCTCCGTGAGTAAAAACAGCAGGGCTACCGGCAAGTTTGTGAAAACCCGAAAGGGCGCAGGCTCGTAAAAAAAATTCATGCACACTTGCGAGGTCCTCTCGACCTTGTAAGAAGAAAACACCTGTGTGAGATCCTTACGACTCAAAAGGGAGCAACACACTTAGGGATTCCGTGATTCCTAAGGAGAAATTACACTTACGAGATCCTCACGACTCGTAAGGAGAAACCTCTTATATGACCCTCACGGCTCATAAGATTCAAAAGCCTTAAGCTACAGGGATCTGAACCTGTTCTTAAGCCATCACATTTCCCAGATTGCCCTACAAACGGTTCAAGATTGACCCTTGTATACAATCCACGGGCACAAATAATCATTTCCTTGCCGAGTCTCACCAACGACGAGGAATGCCCTCATTTGGCGAACAAACACTTGTAGGTCCTCTCGATTTACAAGGAGAAAACACTCTTGCAAGATCCTTACGACTTACAAAAGAACATACACTTACGAATCCTTACGATTCCTAAGAAGAAATCGCACCTATGAGATCCTCACGACTCGTAGGGAGAAACACCTTTATGAGACCCTTACGGCTCATGAAGTCAAAAGCCTTAGTCGACAGGATTCTAACCCTATTTGCTAAGCCATCTTTGTTTAAATTGACAAAGGCAAATGATAATTCGCTCCTGGAAATATCCCAGTTGTAGCGATGCTGATGCCTAAATCGGTAATAAATTCCAAGTCCTTTCAAGGTAAATGATGATTCGCTCATGGCAATATTCCAGTCCCAGCGATGCTGATGCTAAGATTGGTATCAGATCTTGATTTCCATACTCGCAAAAAAAATGCATATGAAATAGCCGAAATATTTGGGCAACTCGCAATAAAAATCAGTGAGTAAAATATATGCATATAAAAATAGCCGAAATGTTTGGGCAACTCACAATAAAAAGCAGCGAGTAAAGAAAAAGAAAAACAGCCGAAATGATTGGGCAATCGCGACTTTCGCGATATAAAAAGCTGAAATGATAGAGCATCGTGGAAAGAAATAAAAAAATGAAAGAATGAAACTTTTGACCTGCAGGTGAGATCACATCGACCCCTGTATACAATCCATGGGCACAAACAAAAGGGAACCACATTTCCCCACCAGACTCTGTCAAAGGGAAGCCAGATCTCAACGACAACATCCACAGCTTAAAGACCACCATGATGTTTCTTCTCAATCGAACGTAGACATAACGTCAACCACCGACCTCAGGGTCACAACGAAACGGAGCCATGGCAAAGTCCCTAGTTCCAAATCTCAACGGCAACATCTACAGCATAAAGATCAGCAACGGCGTTCCTCCTCATCCCAGCAGGATACGGACGCGACACCACCAATCGGAGCCACGGCAAAGTCCCTAGTACCAAGACTTTATGGTTCACAGACAACTTAAAGTCAACCAATGATCTCCATCTCAGAAATACGTCCTCCAATGACCCCGTCGCGGAAATACGTTATCCAATGGCCCCGTCTTGGAAATATGTCAGCAAATGACCCCGTCTCGGAAATACGTCAGCAAATGACCCCGTCGCGGAAATACGTCATCCAATGACCCCATCTCGGAAATACGTCAGCAAATGACCCCGTCCCGGAAATACGTCATCAAATGACCCCGTCCCGGAAATACATCATCCAATGACCCCGTCGCGGAAACACCTCATCTAATGACCCCGTCTCGGAAATACGTCAGCAAATGGCCCCGTCACGGAAACACGTCATCCAATGACCCCGTCTCGGAAATACGTAAGCAAATGACCCCGTCGCGGAAATACCTCATCCAATGACCCCGTCTCGGAAATTCGTCAGCCAATGACCCTTTCGCGGAAATATGTCATCCAATGACCCCGTCTCGGAAATACGTCATCCAATGACCCCGTCTCGGAAATACGTCGGCAAATGACCCCGTCGTGGAAATATGTCATCCAATGACCCCGTCTCGGAAATACATCATCAAATGACCCCGTCGCGGAAATACGTCATCCAATGACCCCGTCTCGGAAATACGTCAGCAAATGACCCCGTCGCGGAAATACGTCAGCAAATGACCCCGTCTCGGAAATATGTCGTTCAATGACCCCGTTTCGGAAACAAGTCAGCCAACGACCTCCCCGTCGGAGCAATGATTCGACTCGGAAACAAGTAAACCCACCAAACCACTTACGAGTCCTCTCAACTTGTAAGGGAGAAAATTCTCTTGTGAGATCCTTACGACTTTCAAGAGAAAATGCACTTAGGAATCCTCACGATTCCTAAGGAGAAAATACACCTACGAGATCCTCTCGACTCGTAGGGAGAAGTTTTTATGAGACCCTCACGACTCATAAAGTTGAAAAGTCTTAGGTAGCAGACCTGAACCTGTTTCTTAAACCGTCGCTGTCCTGCAAGGAGATCAAGATAGACTATTTACGGAACGCATTTGCTAAATGGGACACTCCAATATGAAATAAAGTATATGTCTTTTATTCATGAATTCAAAATGAATACAAGATACATGTCATAAAAGAATCAAAATGGATATTTTCTCATTCAGGAGTGAATACAAGAAAAGGAGAGTATACAAAAAAATTTTAAGCCGGTGGACGGTGTAATAAATTCGTCAGTTCATCCCTCTTCTGCTGGGCCTCGACTTTAAGTTTTGTTATCGCCACGAGACGAGTCTCCGCCTGAGACTGTTGAGCCTGGTACGAGGCGAGCCGACTCTCAAGCACCCTTTCAGCTACTTTGTGGGCTTCAACCATCTCGCGGTTAAAATAACGGCTTTATTAAGTGCTACCATCTCCGTGATAGCTTCTTGAAGCACTCGCCAAAGTTCATACGCACGATTGGTCTTAGTAGTGAGTTGGGCTTGAAGTTCCCCCAAAGCATTCGAAGCTAACTCCCTCTCCGAAAACTTCCAATTGAGGCTCTTTTCGCAGGACTGAAGATTAGCGGCACATCGCTCAATCCACCCCTGCAGGCTCGCCTTGGCAGTTAAGAGTTCGGAAGGAAGGCGTATACACTCGAGATTATGTAGGCAGGTCTCCACTCGACGACAATACTCGATCCAAAACATGCACAAACCATGTGCTATGTAAGGCAACAAGGAAAGTCTTTGTTGTACACTTCATTAAGCATGCATTCGCGACTATATGCCTGCTTAAATGGAAATGGTGTCCAAAATGCGCTGATTTGTTTAAAGAAAATTCCTAGGGGTAAAGTATAAAGCTCATGTACACAGGTGGGATGCACGTACGAATATATGTCAAACTAAAAAATTCAATTCAACAGAAAGCATTCAACAGTCAATAATAAGAGAAATATATCGATATAGAGATACTAGTCTACAGGGAAAAGATCACCAAATATGGGATCAAAGATACAGGAGTTAATGAGAGAAAACACAAGGTTCTCCAATTCCCTCTCTGCCCTCTCCACCACGTCGAAGCGGCGGTCTTCGCGAGGGGTTGATCCCCACCGATTAGCACCATGCTCATCAGCAAAAGCAGACATGACAGCCCGTCGGGCTCTTATCTGACCCAGTAGATGAACCGAGCGATCCTTCAGAGCCTGGGTAATCAAGCATGCCTTATAGAAGCACTCGATCTTATCCTCCGCCGTATCAAGAATTGCCAGGGTCATCTCTGCCGGATGAGGAGGAATATCAGCGAGCACGGATAGAAAGATCGTCCGGAGCCAAATGGAGCCTATAGGAAGAGGAGAGCCCATACGAGTCAGAAGCTCGTACATCACCGCGTCACATTGCGCGTCGGTGAAAAGAGGATCTGCTAGCCGCGCAGCAAGGCGAGGAACCATTTCCTCGATGGGCACCTCCCATGGTTGCCGACGAGCGTGGGGGCGGTTGCAAGCCATAACCTGTGGTTTGTTTCTCAAGATGATCACCCTAAGGGCTAAATGGTTTTCTCTTTAGAGGGGAAGAAAGGTCTCGGCTTCAAGTTATAAAAGGGAGCATTCAAAGCTATGCATAGGAAATGTTGTGCATGGTGGAACTATTCCCATGGCTTAGAAAAAGGGGAGAGCATGGGAAATGAAAGAGGTGACTCATTGGAATCAGAGCAGGGAGACGAAACGACCCCATCAGCAGAGCCTCACATGCGTAGCACGTGAGCACCAGCCTTGATCCTTATTGGAAATTAAAACGGCACCGCACATGCATAACACATGAGCGGGAGCTATTGTAGGATTGAAATCCCCAGCAGTGCCTCATGCGCAAAACACGTGAACACCAACAACAGTATGACAAAACTTCATACAGAACACATGTAAACGTAAAAAAGGGGAAAGGAAAGTTTTGTCATTCATACTCCGAAAATTCATACTAAAATAAAAGAAAATGTTTACAACGGTAAAACATTAAATCCAGGACACGGATTAAGAAATTCGGAAGTAAGGCCATCTAAAATGCTTCTGGCCTCTCTGACCATTCTCGTGTGCATCCTCTCATGAATGCAAGCGTCAAGATCCTCGCTAATGTCCTCCGCCCTCTGATAAGCAGCGATTATCGTCGTCTGTTGGAAAATTTGATGCAAGATATCAACAAGATTATCTCTCCGTTTCTTCGAGATCAGGCCCATCAGATATACTGAATGCACCTTATCTTCAACATCATCCAGTGCCTTTAGCGGCATGGCTTCGTAAAATCCAAGTGCTCTCCAAATTGCTCTCACTATAATCTTCAAAAGAGCGGAGCGACGAGAAAGTAGTCGACCGTTGTATTCATTGAATCGACTCATAATCTCAGCGCATTGAGCGTTTGTAAACTCCTGGTCTTGACAACGGCCTTATGCGTGAATGTCTTCATAAGAAATAATTTCGTCAAGATCGTACAGATGAGCGACCATAGTGTCTGGAAAGAGAACTCAATGAAAGTTTAGTGATCCAACTGATCAAGAAAATGCTTATTGAAACAGACATTGGAATTCACACAAATTCTTGGGAAAAAAAGTTCTGTCAAGCACGCAACAAATTCAAATTTGTGCGAATAAGGGTAAAACCCTATGAAAAGATTTTCAAGAACACCAGGGAATAAAATTCCCGAAGGGTCCTCTTGATCTTTTAGAGCTAAGCTCTTCGTCAGAGGAATTAAATTCCTTTTATATGATGGAATTAAATTCCAAAAACTCATAAAAATACATGAGAAACAAAATCCTATGAATCCTCAAAAATCAGAGGGGAATGCCCGAGATATGAAGGTTTACTGCTCAAAGATCACATCTTTGGATCTCTAAGAGATAGGTTTCAGAAGAGAGCAAAGCACTCATAATGGATTTAAAATCCAGAAATTTTGTTCAAAAAGAAAAGTTTTTTTTTTGCTGATGTGCAAGATCTTTACCTAAAAAGGGTTTTTTTTGACAGAGTTTAACTCTGGAATTACAATGGCAGAGAACTAAGCTCTGAGGAGGAGAATTAAATTCTCAAGGAAAACGAAAAAGGAAGAAGATGAAAGAAACAATGGCTGCCTATGGAACCAAACCCTTGCATTTATAAGACGTGACAAGGGCGGTTCACCTCCCCGTTTCCCTAGGCAATCCAACGGCTGTAAAGGTGACAGCATAGCACTCATGTGCAAGCCATGTGAGAATAACGGTGTGAGGGCATTTGTTCCCTCATGAAAACTGAATAATAAATATAAAAGCAATAGGAAAAGTCCCCAAATGGAGTATCACGTGCCCACACGTGATAAGGCACTGCGCTTGATAAAGCAAGGCTGAAATTGAGGCTAAAACTGAGCCTCACGTGCAGACACGCGGCCTTTTATATACAAAGTATATAGGCGCGTTCTTAAAACAAACAATTGGCCAGAAAAGGTCACGTGGTAGCACGCGACGCTATTTGATGGACTTAGCTTCGTGGGGTCACGTGCTACACGTGATGGGCTCCTATTCCTTCTGAACCAATAGAATTAAATTCTAAATAAAAGGGATCAAAGCCCTATTTGGAAAATATTTCCTTAGATCTTTTTAAATAAGAAAGATTGCACTCTGTAAAGCAGAGCACCGTTGGATTAAAAATCCAATGGTGATTCAAAATCACCAATTTACAGAAGAAGATTCTGTATAAGGAAATATTTTCCTAATCTTATGAGAAATATCTTCTGTAAAACAGAAGTCCTTGGATTAAAAATCCAACGGTGAATAAAATTCACCGATTGATCTAAAAGATCATTTTGGTTGATTATAAAATCAATCAAAATCTTTCAATAAGAGATTTTGTGAACAAATTGATTCTTTTCTTTCTCCTATAAATAGGAGCCAAGAGACACAAAAAAAGAGATACAGAAAAGAGAGAAAAAAGAAGGAAAAACCCCCTCGTAAGCTTAAAACAAAGAGAATTTAATTCTCCAGAGAGAAAAAGAGAAAAAAGAAACTCTAGGTAAGAGAAGGAACGAAATACAGAGAATATCTTATCTCCTTTTCACCTCCATAAGAGTTTAACTCTTCTAAAAAGAACTTAGTTCTTCCTTTGGTTGAGATTTGCAGAAGCAGATCTCCCTACAAGTTGAGAATTTAATTCTCATCGGGGAGATCCTGCCATGCAGATCCAAAACTTAAGGGAAGATCTAAATTCAGAGAATTTTTCTCCCAAAAAGTATATAGAAATTTAATTCCTCTGATAAAACAAGGGATTAACTCTTCATATAAGAACTTAGTTCTTCCTTATGGTGAAAGATCTGCAGAAGCAGATCTCTTCACAAGTTGAGAATTTAATTCTCATCGAGGAGATTCTGCCATACAGATCCCAAACCTAAGAAAAAAAACTAAGTCCTAAGAATTTAATTCTTACAAAACAGTGGGTTTGAAAGTCTCGAAACTAAGGATCTCCATGCACGTAAAAGGATTGGCATCCAACATGATAACGACCAATCACGTGCTCCTACGTGAACACCCTTGATGAACAAAAGAGGACGACTGAGACTGGCTCACGTGATCCCACGTGACCCCCCCAAGTAGTGCTTAGCACTTATAGAAAGGGCGTAAATCAAAAGGCAGTTTCTACTTGGGGCGCCTCATGAGACCCCACGTGACCCAATAGCGCTTAGCGCTCAAAAAAGAACAAGGGAATAAACCCAAGGAAGCAGCGCCTCAAATTTTTATTGTTTACCACTACTTCAAGTGCCTCACGTGACCCCACGCGAGCGCCTCCAATTTTTAGTGTTTAACACTATTTCAAGCACCTCACGTGGGAGCACATGAGCGCTAAGCATATACTAGTGTTTAACACTATGAAAGGCCAATGTTAGCCAAACTCAGACCAAATTTCCCGAGAAGCGTCAATTGAGTTCCTCATGCTCAGGGTCTCCAAATCCGAACTTAGTCCTAGAGATAGCTAATGAACTCCCAACAGATGGCATCTAAAATGATATTCTTCCCATTTCCACTCAGTTGGGACATTGGTTCAAGGGTACATCTCTTCATACCTCTGATACATGTCGTTGTAATTCGTCAACGTCTTCAGAGAGATGGAGGGTCCTAATAACCAATAACTTTTGGCGCATCCCCAAATGGTTAAACCAAAACCTTACAGACTATGATGTCTTTAAACCGTACAGACTATGATGTCTTTAAACCAGACTATGATGTCTTTAAACCATACAGACTATGATGTCTTTAAACCTCACAGACTATGACGTCTTTAAACCAGACTATGATGTCTCTAAACCTTACGGACTATGAGGTCCTCAAACTCATGGACTATGATGTCCTTAAACCCAATGGACCGCAATGTCCCTAAACTAAAACAATAGAGTCTAAATACTCTTTCGTTGGATCTAAATGATCCCAAAGTCTTGTTAAGTAGATCTTAGTCTAAAATTAGACTAACGTATCCTTAACAAGCATTTAAGTTGATCTTAATCTAAAAACAAGATTAACGATCCTTAAACCAACCTAAACCCAAATTTAAGAAAATACGGGTTTGGACCAATCCACGCCCTACGGGCGATAACATAAATTAGTCTCCGTATACGATCCATGGGCAACCAAAAATAAAACAAATACACACGACACGAAATGACCATCTGGAAAAGGAGAAAGTGGTTACTGCGAGCGGTAGCGTAATTAACTGCAGGGGCTTGTGCCTGCTGGGAAGAGCGTCCCCACAATCAAAAAACCCCTCGTAAACGAGGGGGAATCTGACGAAGTCTGCTACAACGGCCGCATCTATCTAAACTTCGATATACGGTGGCATAAATCAATTTGGTATCTTCGGAGAGATGGACGGATAAAACCAAATTGCATCTGCCCCCAAAATTCAGGCCGGACGTCCCAACGTCCCGGTCGCGTCTTTCGGCGGAGAACAGTTTTGTTTAATTCTAATTTGTTTAATATATTTAGTGCTAATTTACTTAATTAATTGCTATCGTATATAATTATCTATATCTATACTGTAATTGCACCAGTATACTGTTCCCCCAATCTGAGCAAGGCTCATTTGAATTTTGAAAATTCAAATTTTCTGAAGCAACGCTTCAAATTCCGTGCGTTGCGCAGTGCGCAAGCGGTCCACAGTGCGACACGTGTCTGCGCAGTTGTGCAAGCGCACCGCTGCGCGACACGTGTCTGCGCAGTTGCGCAAGCACTGTTGCGCATGTGCACCGCTGCGCGACACGTGTCTGCGCAGTTGCGCAAACACCGTTGCGCAAGTGCATCGCTGCGAGACACGTGTCTGCGCAGTTGCGCAAGGGCACAGCTGCGCGACACGTGTCTGCGCAGTTGCGCAAGCACCGTTGCGCAAGCGCACATCTGCGCGACACGTGCAAGCGCAGTTGCGCAAGCACTGTTGCGCAAGCCTCCCACTGCGCGACACGTGTCATTCATTGGGGAGTTGCGCAGAAACAGAATGAAAATTTGATGAAATCTTTTCTGTTTTTTCCAAAACCAGAAGATTTTCTTCTGCCTTTGGATCAAAGATCCAATGGTGGGAAAATTCCCAAAATCATTCAGGAAAGATTTTGTTAACAAATTCAACAAATTTGTGAGCACTATAAATAAGATCCCAGACCTCATTCAAAGGGCATCAAGAAGAAGAATCAACTTCTGGCATAAAAAAAAAGAAGAGAAAGAACTCTTGAAGATTGATCAAGAACATAAAAAAAAAAGGTAAAAACTTCTGAAGAACAGAGGATTAAAAGTGAATAATTCAATAAAAAGAAAGAAATAGTGCCTTGCACTTGATATGAACCCTTGGTTCTGTGAAATCAGGGAAAACAAGAAAAAAAAAACTTGTTTTCCTTTGATCCAAATTTAGATCAAAAGTGCTATGCACTTTTGTTCTTAAATCTGGAAAATTCTTGAGTTTCTGCACAAGTGCAACTCATTATTTAAAAGGGTCTGGCCCAAATCAAATCACAAAAATAATAAAAGGGCAGAGCCCTGTTTGGAAAATTCTTGAGGGCCTGGCCCAAATCAAATCACAAAAATAATAAAGGGGCAGAGCCCTGTTTGGATTGATTCTTTTAGTCAGGCAAAGCCTAAAATAAATTAAAAAATTGGACTTAACCCAATCCTGGCTGTAAGTCCTTAAAATTAAATTGATTGAGCAAAATGGCTCTCCTCAACCAATTCACGACCGGTTCGAGGGTACATCTCCGAACTCCTTTGACATCCCTCGTTGTAATTCCTCAACGACGTCAAAGAGGTGACGGGTCCCAACGACCACTCATCTAATATCGGACCGAAACGTCCCTAAATTAATATCGGACCGAAACGTCCTCAAACTAATATCGGACCGAAACGTCCCTAAACTAATATCGGACCGAAATGTCCCTAAACTAATATCGGACCGAAACGTCCCTAAACTAATATCGGACCGAAACGTCCTTAAACTGGCGACGGACCGAAACGTCCCTAAACTAATAATGGACCACCACGTCCCTAAACTGGCGATGGACCACCACGTCCTTAAACTGGCGCAATAGAGCCCGAACGCTCTTTTGCCGGATCTAAACGGTCCCGTCTAAGTTGATCTTAGCCTCAACTACGGTTAATGTGTCCTTAGATCTTTAAATAAACAATAAAACCCCAAATCAACTTTGGTTCAAGGGTACATCTCTGAACTCCTCAGACGCTTGTCGTTGTAATCCCTCAACGACGTCGGAGAGGTGACGAGTCCCAATGGCCAGATAATTAAATCAATCACTACGTTAAGTTGACCTCAGTCTAAAACAAGACTAACGTATCCTTAACGAACGTTTAAGTTGATCTTAGCCGCAACGCGACTAATGCATCCTTAAACTAAAAACACCAAACCCAAATCTAAGTAAATACGGATTTGGACTAATCCACGTCCTACGGGCGACGACATCACTAAGTCTCCGTATACAATCCACGGGCAACCACAAACAAAACAAACATACACGACACGAAGTGAAATTCTGGAGAAGGAGAAAGTTGTTATCGCAACGCGGTAGCGTAATTAACTGCAGGGGCTTGCGCCTGCAGGGAAGAGCGTCCCCACAATCAAAAACCCCTCACCCTGAGGGGGAATCTGACGAAGTCTGCTACATCGGCCGCATCCGTCTAAACCTCCGATACACGGTGCCATAAATCAACTTGGCATCTTCGGAGAGATAGACGGATAAAACCAAATAGCATCTGCCCCGAACCTCAGGCAACGGACGCAAAGTCCGGGCCGCCGTTCGGAGGGGAACAGATTCTGGCACGCCCGGTGGGACCTTTTCCTCTTTCCACTCCACACTTCGTGTGTCGTCTTCGCGAACCAATCGCGGTTTGTTAAGTGGTTGCCTACGGATTTCAAGTTGCTGAGATTTGGTCTTTTGTCTGGTGCAGAACTCAAGCATCCATGGATTCTCACTGCACCAAATGCGCGAAGCACCACTGCAACGGACGCTCCACCTCACCGAGAGGTGTAACATATGGGCCCCAAGCGGCCTCTTTCCTTGCTCTGCCGGTAGAGCAGGTGACCCAGGCCACCACCGGCCTGTTTTTCGGGTCCATGGTCCCACCTGCAAGCTTCTCTATGCCGATATCCGCACCGGAAGCGAACAAGAAGTCGGTATTCGACCGGCTTACCGCTACCACGACCCCTGTCAACGGGTCGTCCGCTACTAAGCCGACAGCCTCCGTTTTTACCAGGCTAGGTCAGAACTATAAAGTGGCTGTCCCAAAGAGGGCAACGGCCGCTGCCTCGGAAATCGTTGAAGCGGCTTCTCCTATCAGAGAGTCGGTCTTCACAAGATTGACGGTTCCCACTCCTCCACCAGCTGGTCAAAAAGCATCAGTCTTCGATAGGCTGACGTCGACAGTTACCCCACACCCAAACAGGGGGCAACAAGAAACTATCTCGATTTCCGAGCCAGTCCCAACGGCTCGTCGTGCGCGACGTCGCCATTGGCAGCGAGTAAGGAAAGCAGGGGGCAACTCCCCCTCAGGGCTAACCCCACCTGCTCCAGTAGTGGAGGTCAATGCTGCTGTTCCAACTGGGAACAGCTTTGAATTGCTGAGGAAGGTGAGAAAGAACTCTCCGGTTGCTACATTGAAAAGGTCTCCTCCGCCCATGGAAAAAGCTCCGGAGACGAAGCAGGAACAGCCCCCTCAACGGCTATCGTCAAAAATTTATAAAGTTTGGCGGAAGGTTCAAGACTCCGTGATTGACTCAGACCACTTCCGTCGCCAGAAAAGGGCAAAGGCGGAAAAAGACAAGAACCGCCCCATTAAACAGCAGGGGGCAACAAATGCTAGAATGCCCGCTTCAACGGCTCCTTCAACCTCAAAGGTCCATAAAAGGAAGAGGCCAGAAAAAGCTCCCGTGACACTGACAAAGTTTAAAAGCGGTGAACCTAAACGCCCCAAGTCAGGGGGCATAACAGTTCATACGGTCTATATGGCTTCGGGAAAGGAAGAAAGTCGTATTTCTACGGGTCACCGACCGCTTACCCGGTCAGTGGCCAAGTCTCAGGAGCAGCAACAAAAGCTCCAGGAGATGATGACCACAATGGCTGCACTCACAGGGCCAAAAGAGAATCCTGAGACGTCCTTAGATGAACGCCAAGAGGAAGAGACCGACGCTGAGTTCCTCCGCCGAGTACTGGAGAAGAGAGACAAAGAGGCTGCTGAACAAGCAGCCAATATACAGCGTATGGGCCTCCTCTTCCAGGACATGATAGGGATGATGATACAACCAGATCCCCCAACTGAAGAACCCCCGATTGTCCTTGGGGATGATAAGGGAGAAACATCAAACCCTCAGCCCGTTCTATCAACGGCTAGAGAGGATACAATCTCTAAAACTGATCTGGACGAATATATAGCCCAACAGATAAAGGTTCATCACGCGGCCGAAGCAGCCGGCCACGTTGTAAAAACGGGACGGCCATATCCGAGCTGGTATGACCAAATCAAATACCCGCCAGGTTACACAATTCCCAAGTTTCATGTCTACAAAGGGACCGGCAATCCCCATCAACATGTTGCCCAGTTCAGGGCGCTTTGTGGTAACACCGGAGGCGATGACAAGCTTTTGCTGCGCCAGTTTGTTGGAAGCCTATCAGATACGGCTTTCGAATGGTATTCCGAGCTCCCCAACGACTCTATTAAAACCTTTGCGGAGATGGAGCTGCTCTTCACCCAGCGTTTTGCAAGTGCCAGCGAGCGTACCCCGATGACGGCACTGATTAACGCCAGGGTAAAACCCGGCGAGACGTGGGTTCAGTACGCTATACGGTGGCGTAATCTATGGTCTAAGTGTGAACAGCGCATAGAAGAAGCCCCTGCGGTGGGAATGTTTGTTGGAACCCTTGATCCACAAGCAACCATTTCACAGTTTATGATGTTCTTCAAGCCGACTTCCTTCCAGGCTTTGATCGACAAATTGGCGCAGATGGACCAGATGGGCCATAAACCCCCTCTCCCGAAGCCGGACTCCCGAAACGATAAAGGAAAGGGAAAAGCGATCATCGTCGCTAATGCCCAACAACAACCGAACGACTCGAAGCCGGTTGCTCGTCCAAACAATACGCGCCCATACGTACCCCTTGAGGACAGGATGGGACGCCCTTACTCCTTCCCCCGTGATAAAACAAGGAGGCTATTCGAGCTGGCATTGCGCAACAGGCTCATAAATCTGCCAGACCCAAAATGTCCGTCGCAACCGAGTGACGTCAACGAGCCTAATTACTGCCCTTATCATCGAGTGCTAGGCCATCCGATTGAGGATTGCTACGTTTTCAAGAATTGGCTTGAGAACCAGTACCGTCAGGGCAAATTTGCGCTATCTGACAAATGGAAGGTGAATCCTCCGCAGCCCCACACCTCTAAGGGGACGAATACGCCGGGGGCAACATGCTCCGTTATTGAAGAAACTCCCTGGGAGGTTGTATTATCAGCCAAAACGAGGAGAATGCTAAATGATCTTCAGACCTGTCCAGCGATTAAGTGGAAGAACCCCTTGGAACCGCAGGTTATTGAGAGGATGTTGAAGCCACGACCGACTCCGAAGACCGATGGTGGTAGTTCAAGCGCTCATAGTCAGCCGTCAAAATCTTCGAAAAAGAAGAAGAAGAAATCTAAGAAGCCCGTGAAGCCTGGCGACAAGCGCACGGACCTACAAAAGCAGATCGACGCGCTGGATGAATATAACCAAAAGGCGCGAACTCCCATTACGCTCCAAGATTTCCTTGATCACGTCTTTCAAAAGGAAGATGAGGGAGAGAGTTCATCGGATGAATCCGAGGAGTATGTGGCGAGCTGTCATATGATCTCTCATTCGGTCACGAATGATGAAGAGACCTATGGCACTGAAACGCTGGGGGCAAATGCCGAATCAGGAGCCCCAGGGTTACCAGTTGAAATGATTAGCGCGTTTCTTAATGAAGCTCGGTTGAAAAGCAAGGCTGATCGAGAACGCGAGACGGCTATATTCGAAAAGGCCAAGCGTCAGCGACTTGAGGAAGGAGCTGAAATGATCCCGCTGGAGCAAAATGCCTCTACCGCTGACAAAAGCCAATTCAAGATAAAAAAGAGGTTTGCTAAGGCCATATCAATGGGCATGAAGCTACCACCCTCTGAAGAAAAAGTTACTGGCGTGGTAGAAATGCACCCCTCTTATTGCTTATACCATCAGAAGGTCTCGCATTCCACCCAAGATTGCAAAGCTTTCAATGGATGGTGGCAAGGATACGTCACCAATCGACAACGCTTTAAACGGGAAAAGCGTAAAATTCGTCGGGAGCAAAGAAACACGACCAAAGAGCTTGAAAGAACTGCCAACAATTGTCACATGGTTAACGCCGCCAGGTCACAAGTGCCTACATTTGGGAGCGATTCCGATGAGGAGCTAGAGCTTGGCCCCCTCTTCAAAGAATCCACTTCGGGAAAAGAAGAAGAACCGAAGGCTTGCGAAAATATACAGCTACGCAATCGAACATTACCCGAAAAGAACCTCGGACCCTTGAACAAGAAAAACAAAGGGAAAGAGAAGGTCTCTGAAGACATCGCTTTGGATGACCAAGTTGCGGAAGAGTTAACCGCCAAGAATCCCCCGAAGAGGAATAAAGTAGATTACAATGTCTTGGCGCATCTGAGGAAGCTACCCTCACAACTCAGCATTCTCGATGCCCTATTGCTATCAAAAGAGGCGAGGGATTCTCTGATTGAGGCCCTACAAGATCCGGACCAGTTCCAAGCCTTCCTAGCCGAACAAAAGATGAAAGATGAATTGGAAGAGGTGCACACAGCCGACATTGCTTTTGGTGATGAAGACCTTCTCCTCGGGACGTGTGAACACAATCGCCCCCTTTATGTCTCAGGATACTGCCATGACATAAAGATAGGTAAAATCTTGGTCGATAACGGATCGTCTGTTAATTTACTCAATGTGCGAGTGTTAAAGGAGATTTGCATGAGTGTCCAACACCTCGCCCGAGACAAGATCACCATCTCCGGGTTCGACTCCCAATCATCGAAAACCCTTGGATCTGTGATATTGACGTTACGCTTCGGGTTGCTCGTCACAGATATCAAATTCCATGTCATAGATGCCAAGACGTGCTACAACGCTCTGCTCGGTCGACCATGGTTACACGAGTACAATATCATCCCTTCTACACAGCATCAGTGCATGAAGTATTCTAGGGATGGCCTCGAGTACACAGTAGCAGGAGAGTTGAATCCGTTTTCCGTAAACGAAGTTCGCAAGTATGAAGATGCCAAATACTTCTTACCGAGTTTCGAAGACACGGAAAGGTGTCACAAACCGGAGAACAAAACTAACGCTACCATCCCTGTCTTCGGCAGTGACACCGAGGAAGAGGAGGATATAATTTATTCAGGTCCATCCCAATCCACCAGGCCAGGACCATCCGTTCCTTCACTAATCTTCGGCAGTGATTCAGAGGATGAAGTTCATGCTGCATTCCCTGCTCGGCCTTCAATACGAGTCTTCGCTGATGAAGAGCGAAGTCTACAGATAACCATGGTGCCGCTTGAACATTACAAAGAACTGGATGCACTCGACACCAACAGCGTAGAAGAATTGCAGATATTCTATATCCCTCCCAGACGAAAAGGCGAGAAGGCAATCCTATTCTACCGCTCTGAAGAAAACAAGGTGGAAAAAGAAATTTGGCATGGCACAGATCCCATGCTCGACGGGCTTCAGCCTATCTATCTTCCCAGATATTATGCCGAAGGTTTGAAGAAACTGCTGAAACGCCAGGGGATGTCCTTCACACAGACCGTTAGAAAAGCCAAATTCTATGACAAGGTCTGGAACGTTCCCGGGACTCAATGCAAACTGCCTAACGGGAGAACGGAAACAAAAGGGCTTGGGTACATCCGGCCAAAGAAACGGGAGCTAGTAAACAGCTGTTATGCCATGTATGACTTCGATGAAGAGGCGGACGCTCAATGGGAGGACGCTAATCCTGAATCAGCAAAAATTCCTGACACAAGACCTCCCAACCCATCGTCTGAAGACCAAATGAGCAAACTTACAAGGGATGCCAGTCAAAAAGCCCAAGATGATCACGATCGTGAAATGGCAATCTATGAGAAAGCCAAGACACAGCGCCTCCTTCAACAGGCGGTGAAAGATGAAAATGCCGCTCCTTGTCAACCTGCTACAAAGAAGGTTCGACGCGAAAGCAAAAACAAGCCGAAGGGCCGAAAAGGTGCTCGACAACCACAAAACAGAGCTAAGAAGCTACGCATCCGAGAGTCGAGCGTTATTGACCTAGCCCTCATGAAGAAAATGGGTCGAGCATACTCATTTCCTCGAAACAAAACAAGGAAAATACTTGATCTTGCTCTAAAACATCAAATGCTTACTCTGCCAGAGTCTAAACACCCTGAGCAAGCAGGCGAAGTCTCCAACCCAAAGTATTGCTTTTACCATCGAGTAGTAGGGCATCCGCTTGAAGATTGCTTCACCTTTAAGAATTGGGTTGAGGACCAATATCAGCTTGGCAAATTCGCGTTGTCTGACAGTTGGAAGGTAGCGCCGCCGCAAAAGCACGAACCCGAAAACATAAGGATAAAACCAACTCCGCATTGGGATTGGCAGAAAATTCGCACCTGCCATGTGATAACAATATTAAAAGAAGGGTCCGAGGACATGAACAACCTCCCTTGGTGCTTTGAAAGCGGCGGCGATGAGGTAATCTCAGAATTTCCCCCCGCTCCGAAAGAACTGGAGGATGGAATCCATACTACCGCAGATAACCTCAAGAAAATCGAGTTGGGGACAATAAATGATCCGCGACCGACATTCGTCAGCGAGCTGCTGTCTGAAGAGAGGGTGGCTGCGTTAAAAGATGTCCTTGTGCAGCATAAAGATTGCTTCGCATGGAACTATTCCGAGATGCCAGGACTTGATCCAGAAGTTGCTGTACATAGACTGGCAATATCCCCGAGTGTCAAGCCAGTCAAACAAGCGCCGAGAAGAATGCGGCTTGAGCTTGAGATGAGCATCAACGCTGAAGTCAAAAAGCTGATAGACTCCGGCTTTATCCAAGAAGTCCAATACCCTGAATGGATTGCTAATATCGTCCCAGTGATGAAGAAAAATGGAACGGTGCGCATATGCGTGGACTTTCGGGATCTCAACAAAGCCTGCCCGAAGGATGATTTCCCAGTACCAGTCACCGAACTGATGATAGACAATACGTCCACGCATGAGATTTTCTCATTCATGGACGGCTCATCAGGATATAATCAAATAAAAATGCATCCTGAAGACCAGAAACATACGGCTTTCCGGACTCCTTTGGGAATATTCTGTTACAAGGTGATGCCCTTCGGTTTAAAGAACGCCGGTGCTACTTATCAGAGGGCCATGACAAAGATCTTCGACGACCTTATACACGAAATCGTTGAATGCTATATCGACGATCTCGTGGTTAAAAGCAAATCATACGAGGAACATCTCGAGCATCTGAAGACTGTATTTCAACGCCTTCGGCAATACAACTTGAAGATGAATCCTCTTAAATGTGCGTTCGGGGTTTCCTCGGGCAAATTCCTGGGATTCGTCGTTCGACACCGAGGTATTGAAATAGATCCGTCAAAGATTAAAGCGATCATGGAAATGCCTCCACCGAGGAATCTCAAACAGTTGCGGTCTCTCCAAGGGAAACTCGCATACATACGGCGATTTATAGCCAACCTTTCAGGAAAGTGCCGTCCCTATAGTCACCTGATGAAGAAGGGAACCCCATTCGTTTGGGATCAAAAATGTCAAGGCGCACTGGATGAGATCAAGCAATACCTGCAGAACCCGCCGGTGTTGGCTGCTCCGGTTAAGGGGAAGCCTCTTATTCTTTATACAACCGCCCTCGAAAGTTCCTTAGGCGCATTATGGGCACAAGAGAACGATCAAGGGAAAGAAAGAGCACTCTACTACTTAAGTCGAGTTCTGCTGGGGGCAGAAAGCAACTACTCTCCCATTGAAAAACACTGCCTGGCGTTGATCTTCGCAATAACAAAGCTTAGGCACTATGCATTAGCGCACGAAGTCCATCTCATTTCAAAGGTGGACCCTCTCAAATATTTATTGTCAAAGGCCATCTTGACGGGACGACTCGCTAAATGGGCTCTGCTCTTAATGGAGTTCTCGATAACATATCGACCCCTCAAGGCAGTGAAGGGTCAGGCCATAGCCGACTTCCTTGCTGAACACCCGATACCTGCCGATTCCCCTCTGAATTGCGATTTGCCAGACAAACATGCGTTTGACGCAATCGACGGTGGTGATACTCGTTGGGAACTTTATTTCGATGGAGCATCTTCCATGAAAAAGCACAAGCAAAGTACGCCAATGATCAAATCGGGGGTAGGACTCATCTTTGTGACCCCACAAGGAGGAATAATGCGCTTCGCCTTCTCCTTAACAGAGCCGAGAACGAATAATGAAGCTGAATATGAGGCTTTGATAGCAGGCCTCGAGATCGCCATTGACATGGGAATTGAAGACCTCCTCATATATGGGGACTCCCAGCTAGTCGTCAGTCAAGTGAACGGCGATTACCAAACATGCAAACCGGAATTGGTAAAATACGGTGAAAAAGTGCAACAACTGCTAATCCAAATTCCCTCCTATACTTTGGAGAGTATACCGCGCGCGGAAAACAGCAAAGCGGACGCACTAGCCAAACTTGCTAAAGAACTGGCTGACGAGAACCTCGACGACGTTAGAATCGTGGTACAAAGCCGTCGAGTGCTTGCCCCAGCAGAAGTATCTCCGGAATCGTCTGAAGAAAAAGGAGCGAACGAGGAGACAACCCTGCAAATAAAAGACTGGGAAAATACCGAGGACTGGAGAGAAGTCTTCATAGATTACTTCAAGTTCCACCGAATGCCTGAAGAAGTGTCCATAAGACACCAGCTCGTGAAACGAGCTCTGTCTTTCGCCTTCGTCAACAATACTCTATACAAGAGGACATTCGATTCTCTGTGGCTGAGATGCCTAGGACCTGACGAAGCGAGAAGGGTCGTCCTAGAAGTTCACGACGGACTCTGCGGTTCCCACCAAGCAGGCCCTAAGATGAAGTTGAAGATAAAACGGATGGGCTACTACTGGCCCACGATGATGCAGGATTGCCTGGAATACGCGAGGCAATGTCATTCATGCCAAATTCATGGAGACTTCATCCATCAGCATCCCAATCCGCTACACCCAACAGTGGCTAGCTGGCCTTTCGAAATGTGGGGAACTGACATAGTCGGCCCCATCGAACCAGCATCGTCAAAGGGACATCGTTTCATATTGGCGACGACTGATTACTTCTCCAAATGGGCAGAAGCGGTACCGTTGAGGGAAGTAAAGACGGAGAACATCCTCCATTTCTTCAAAACACATGTCATATACCGGTTTGGAACCCCGAGAAGAATCATCTCTGATAATGGGCCAGCCTACCGAAGTCATAAAATTAGCCGCTTCGCACAGCAGCACAATATAGACTGGAGATATTCCTCAGTTTATAATCCGCGAGCTAACGGTCTAGCTGAGGCCTTCAACAAGACCTTGACGAAGATCATGAAGAAAACAGTGTCACGAAATAAGAGAGATTGGCACGAAAGATTGCAAGAGGCTCTTTGGGCGTATCGAACTACATTTAAAACGGCCACGAACACAACGCCATACGCGTTGGTATTTGGGACGGAAGCAGTACTCCCCCTCGAGATAGAATTACCCTCTCTACGAGTGGCAGTCCACTGCGAGCTGACAGACGAAGAAAATGCTCATCTTCGATTTGAAGAGCTTGACGCTCTTGATGAAATCCGGCTTCTAGCACAGCAAAATCTGGAAGCCTATAAAGCAAAGATGACGCGCTCATATGAAAGATTGAGCCGGCCGAGGACATTCCACCAAGGCGAACTCGTGCTAGTGGTCAAAAGGCCCATGATCCCCAATCGCGCCAAGCGAGGAAAGTTTGAGCCAAACTATGAAGGACCGTACATCATTGATAAGGTCTACCAGGGTGGGGCCTATCTACTCATGGACATGCACGGTGAAAGGCCTTTCAGGCCAATAAACGGTCGCTTCCTAAAGAAATACTACGCTTAATGAGCCACAGCCTAGGTCAATGGTAGATGACGACGACTATGTCCGCTCGCTATCTTCCTGAACTCAAGCTTTATAAGCAGTAGCCGGCCTTCTCCATGTCGGACCGAAATGTCCTTAAACTAATATCAGACCGAGACGTCTTTAAAACTACTACCGCAGCATCTTTAGGCTGACGAGATATAAAAAAAAAACATATAAAAAAATAAAAAAAAAACGGTATGTCCATAAGCAAAAAGGGGACGGATGAAAACCCGAAAGGGCTCCGTGAGTAAAAACAGCAGGGCTAACGGCGAGTGTTCGTGAAAACCCGAAAGGGCGCGACCTCGTTAAAAAAAAAAGAAGAGAAAAAGAAAATAAAAAGAATAAAAAAAAAACGGTATGTCCATAAGCAAGGTGGGCACGGATGAAAACCCGAAAGGGCTCCGTGAGTAAAAACAGCAGGACTACCGGCGAATGTTTGTGAAAACCCGAAAGGGCGCAACTTCGTTAAAGAACCCTTACAGGGTCCTCTCGACCCTGTAAGGAGAAACCACCTGCGTGAGATCCTTACGACTTACAAGGGAACAACACACTTAGGAATCCCCACGATTCCTAAGGAGAAAATACGCTTGCGAGATCCTCACGACTCGTAAGGAGAACTCTCTTATGGGACCCTCACGGCTCATAGGATTTGAAAGTCTTAAGTCACGGAGACCTAAACCTGTGCTTAAGCAAACCCCCACAAACTTCCAATGTTGCCCTACAAGTGGTTCAATATTGACCCTTGTATACAATCCACGGGCGCGAATAAACGTTTCCCTAACCAAGGCCCATCCGTGACTGGGGATATGTTCGCATAACCCTTGTAAGTCCTCTCGATTTACAAGAAGAAAACCCCCCTGTAGGATCCTTACGACTTACAGAGGAACAAAACACTTAGGAACCCTCACGATTCCTAAGGAGAAAATACATCTACAAGATCCTCACGACTTGTAGGGAGAAATACCTTTATGAGACCCTTACGGCTCATGAAATCGAAAGCCTTAGTCGACAGGTCCCTAACCCTGATCGCTAAGCCTCCTTTGTTCGACAATGACGGAGGCAAATGATGATTCGCTCCTGGCAATATCCCAGTTGCAGCGGTGCTGATGCCGAAATCGGTGTCCAATTTCAGGTTTACGGCGAAAACCAGTAGGCCGCTCATGCATACAAAATAGCCGAAATGATAGGGCATCTTGCAATAAAAAGCAGCAAGTAAAATGTATGCATGCAAAATAGCCGAAATGATTGGGCAACTCGTAATAAAAAGCGACGAGTAAAGATAAAATAAATAGCCGAAATGATTGGGCACCGCGAAAAATAGCCGAAATGATCGGGCAGTCGCGACCTTCGCGATATAAAAGCTGAAATGATAGAGCATCGCGGAAATAAAATAAAATAAAAAGAAGAAATGATAAAACTTTGGCCCTACAGTTAAGATCACATCGATCCCTGTATACAATCCAAGGGCGTAAACAAAGAAGGAACCATACTTCCCCAGCGGATTCCGTCAAACGACGGAGCCAAACCTCAACGGTTCATTTCAACCGAAGAAGCCAGTGACTTCAACAGCAAACTCCTCGACTCACGGATACAAACACTCCTTGACGAGAGCCTTCTGATCCGCGTCGACCTGCAGAGCCACCAGTGCCTCCGTAGGAACCCTCGACTCATTTCAAACCCCAAGGAAACAAATAATCCTTGGCGCTTGGGAAACAAATAATCCCTCGCAAAACTTCTCAACTCACGGATACAAACACTCCTTGACGAGAGCCTCCTGATCCGCGTCGACTCGCAGAGCCACCAGCGCCTCCGTGGGAACCCTCGACTCGTTTCAAACCCCAAGGAAACAAATAATCCTTGGCGCTTGGGAAAGAAATAATCCCTCGCAAAACTTCTCAACTCACGGATACAAACACTCCTTGACGAGAGCCTCCTGATCCGCGTCGACTCGCAGAGCCACCAGCGCCTCCGTGGGAACCCTCGACTCGTTTCAAACCCCAAGGAAACAAATAATCCTTGGCGCTTGGGAAACAAATAATCCCTCGCAAAACTTCTCAACTCACGGATACAAACACTCCTTGACGAGAGCCTCCTGATCCGCGTCGACTCGCAGAGCCACCAGCGCCTCCGTGGGAACCCTCGACTCGTTTCAAACCCCAAGGACACAAATAATCCTTGGCGCTTGGGAAACAAATAATCCCTCGCAAAACTTCTCAACTCACGGATACAAACACTCCTTGACGAGAGCCTTCTGATCCGCGTCGACTCGCAGAGCCACCAGCGCCTCCGTGGGAACCCTCGACTCGTTTCAAACACCAAGGAAACAAATAATCCTTGGCGCTTGGGAAACAAATAATCCCTCGCAAAACTTCTCAACTCACGGATACAAACACTCCTTGACGAGAGCCTCCTGATCCGCGTCGACTCGCAGAGCCACCAGCGCCTCCGTGGGAACCCTCGACTCGTTTCAAACCCCAAGGACACAAATAATCCTTGGCGCTTGGGAAACAAATAATCCCTCGCAAAACTTCTCAACTCACGGATACAAACACTCCTTGACGAGAGCCTTCTGATCCGCGTCGACTCGCAGAGCCACCAGCGCCTCCGCGGGAACCATCGATTCGTTTCAAACCCCAAGGACACAAATAATCCTTGGCGCTTGGGAAACAAATAATCCCTAGCAAAATACTCAACTCACGGATACAAACACTCCGTGACGAGAGCTTCTTTGACTCACATCTCGGGCAGTAAGGATTCAAAAACTTACTTCCTGAACAATGGGACCCTGCAAGTCAATCCTAAATGGTCTCTTGCATACTATTCACGGGTCTCACTCTCTGAAGTCGATTCTCGACAAAGAGGGAAACAACCACCTACGAGCCCTCTCGACTCGTAAGAGGGGCAATGGGATCCTGCAAGTCAATCCTAAATGGTCTCTTGCATACTATTCACGGGTCTCACTCTCTGAAGTCGATTCTCGACAAAGAGGGAAACAACCGCCTACGAGCCCTCTCGACTCGTAAGAGGGGCAATGGGATCCTGCAAGTCAATCCTAAATGGTCTCTTGCATACTATTCACGGGTCTCACTCTCTGAAGTCGATTCTCGACAAAGAGGGAAACAACCGCTTACGAGCCCTCTCGACTCGTAAGAGGGAGAAATTCTCTTATAGGATCCTTTCGACTTATGAGAGAAAACCACACTTGGGAATCCTCACGATTCCTAAGGAGAAAATCCACCTACGAGATCCTCTCGATCCGTAGGGAGAAAAGTCTCTATGAGACCCTCACGGCTCATAGAGTTGAAAAGTCTTAGGCAGCAGATCTGAACCTGCGGCCTAAGCCCTCGCCATATCTCGAAGAAACCAAAATGCTTACTCTATTACCTGTCAATCATGTTTATTAAGACAGCATGCTGATAATAAGAGAAGGGAGAAAGCAAAGAAATGATACAAGACATTGCAAAAAAAATGTGTATCTTTATTTATTAATTCAATCAAGTACATGGCGAATCGTACAAAAGAATAGAGAATGTATACATCTTATTCGAAAAAGAAAATTACAAGTGTATTGATACAAGGGCAGCTACTGGGAAGGAAGCGTCTTAAATAGCCCTATCAATTGCTCGCGCACTTCCTCCCACGCCTTCTCCTGATCAACTACCACTGCCAGTTCAGCCTCTACTTGAGCCCGCTGCTGCGTGAAGGATGCGAGCTCTTCCCCAACAACTTGCTGAGCTGCTTCTTGGCCTCGGGCATCGCGCTCAGCAGCATCAAGTTTCTGCTTCAGTGCTAGCCCATTAGATATACGCTTGAGAAGACCTTCAAAGACAGCTTTCACCTCAGCAGCATTCGTCCTAACTTCAGCACGAAGGCAAGCGGTCGCGTTTGAAGATTCCTGATGCGCCTTTAGCCGTAAAGCTGCCTCCTGCTCCAAATGGCGGAGATAAGAGGCGCTTTGCTCAAGCCAAGCTGTCCGTTCGGCGCTCGCGGCCAAAACCTCGGGAGAAGGGCGTGTCGACTCCAACCGATGCAAGCGAGCCTCGATCTCTCTGCAGTAGTTAACCCACGATTCGACGACGCCTTCGTTATGAAAAGTTACGAGCGCCGCCAACATTGGGTTAACATCCACAGCGAAATCTACGGCAGAAGGAAGGGCATCCATGTTGAGCTCTTCGATGTACCCGCTCAACATACCCAGGCTCATCACAGCACCCTTTGAAGACGGGCGTCTCAAGAAAGGACCCGCCGGTGAGAGGACGTGAGACTCAAAAGAGATCAGAGCTGGAACAATAGCTGCAAAACGAAACATGGTCAAACAATGATTCGAAAAGTCGGTGAAAGATCATATAAAAAGGGGAAAGGAATATCTGTACCAGTCGCAACGGACGGCAAAGCCGGAGGCGCCGGTGGCAGCGCAGGCCTGGTGTCCCCTCCTTCGATTTGAGGCACTGCAATCAGGAAGAGGAAAAGTCAGATGCGATCCTATATTCCCTCAAAAGAGACCAAGACAGCACTTACCGGTACCCCTAGAGGGAGAAGCGAGCTCGGATGGGAAGGAGAAGTGTGGGAACAGCACTTGATACAGATGATCGAAGAACACCCCTGAAAAGAGCATAGTGGTATAACGTTAGTACATAGGCTACACGTTAAAAGATTAATGCATAAGTCGTAAATTCATACCTTCCGACATCCGCGATGGCACAAGGGAAGGCTGAGGAGCAACCACCGCCAAGGCAATGGTTGACGGTGTGCCTTCAGGCAATGGAGCATCGGCACTAACCGCACCTGCGTTTAAAACAAAGACAAACTGGTTAAAAGAGATCGTGAGGTATATATAAATGAAGAAAATTGGCCATTTAAAATTTACCCGACAAGCTGCCCGCAGAAACGGAGGCAATCCATTCCTCCACGGACGGAAGGCCACCGCCTGTAGCTTCATCACCCGACTCGAGGGGAACCGTTGTTATGCTCGCAAGCTCTACAGGCGGCGGGGGACCATAGGCAGGGAGGGCTATGATAGGAACATTTCCAGATTCCTGAGAAGGAGCGCCTAGCTCGTCTTCAGGAATCATGGCCGCCTCACCCGCTGCTCCCTCAGGATCGGCGATTACAGCTGCCTCGTCCATCGGCACCACGAGGTCCCCAGCCTCAAGCACCTCGCCCTCTACCGCCTTCGGCTCGGTTGAGACAATCATCTCATCTGCCGCCACTTCAGGTGCGGCATCAATGACCCTCTCCGCGGCAGGTTCCTCAATCTCGGCTCCAGGCCCCATGACCCCGACAACGTTGCTCACTGTCGGTTCGGGTTCAGCAAGTACCGCTTCCTCCGCTCCCCTGGGTTCGACGGTCGTCTCCGCCTCCCCCTCAGTTGGACTTGACCCTGCAAGATGAGATACGTATAAGCCAATAGCTTTACAATTCGTACAACAAGGTTCTGAAAGGAGTACTACCTGAAGCGGATTTATCATTGGCGCTCCGAACCGCGCGCACTTGCCGACGAGCAGTAGACAGGGCAACAGGGGGCTCTTTGGAAGGAGTACTAGCGCGAGGAATAGTGCTAGGGCCCGCTCTCGTGGCCAAAGCAGCTTTCCGCGCCCTTGCTTCACGTCTCAACCGCTTCCGCTCCTCCCGAGCCGTTGAGACGGATGCCACTAGGGCGGCCTTAATTGAAGCATCCTCATCCGTATAGAGGGATGCCTCCAGATCTTTCAGAGCACCCCTCGTCGTTGCGTCAAGCCGAGGCTCTTGCGATAGCTTCGACGGAGCCGGGGCTTCGGTGGCAAGCTCGGGAAGGATCCCCGCATCAACTGATATAGCCCCTGTAAAGAAACAAAAGAAGGTTAAATTGACCACCAGAAGAAATAACAAACTTTCCCTATAAAAAAAAAAGAGAAAAGGGGGGAAGCATACCAACACCTGCCAGGGCACGCCTCTCCTCCTCTTCCTGGAAGGTTTTCAGGGAGGCAGCAATGGCCTCTTCGGTAGAAACACCTGTTGAAAAGGGAGCAAATATCAGTTAAAGGTAATGATAAAAAATGCAATGAAATGACAAATAAAGCGGCTGATGATTACCCGACTCAGCGAGTTTGCTTAACATCACTTCAAGCCTCGCCGATCGCTCCGAAGCTGCGATGGCGGCAGCTAAATTGGTATCCTCAGGGTCCACCACAAAGCCCTCATTGCTGCCGTACTCGCATATGGCCTCGGCAGGAGAAACCGCAGGCTTTGAGCTGAGGATCGCGTCGAGGGATAGGGTGGACTTCTTCTTCTTCTGTCCGCCAGCTTTAGATCCACTCGCAGCGGCTTTGCGCTTGGCAGTCACTTTCGGGCGGCGAGTCCCGATATCCGCTCCTGCGCCCGACTCTGGCGATACCACTTTAACCGTCTTCATGGGAGCACGGGACGCTGACGGTGCATCCACCGTAGTAGGCAGTGGCAATCCCCGCGGAGGGCTCAACACGCGTGGTCGATCGACTCCAGCATCTTTTAGCGGAAGGACGACCGGGAGCCTTGGCTGCAAAGGGGCCTTGCGATCACCGCCAGGAGGCGCACCCCTACGGTTAACCAGTAGGCGTTTCTCCATTAAAATGATTGGGCCCATAGCGTGCGCATACCAGGCCACATATGAATTAAGCATCTTAGGGACACAGCTGGGTTCACTAATGAAGAAATAGGAACCCGTGTTAAGCCGTATAAAGTGATGCATCGCATTCTTTACCCCCTCTGGGCCAACCACAGGCGTTTCCAAGAAGGCTTCCATCGGGATCCCCTGGTTGTAGCTTGATTGCTGGGCAAATCGATGCGGATTATACCTCATAAACAAAGCCGTCTCATTCTGCCGAAACACTAGGTAGCCCGGCCGAATGGAGTAGAGATGGACGATTTCCCGAGCCTTCAGTACAGAAGCCCTGCCCTTAAACTCGTCACGTAGGGGCACCACCGACTTAGTAGTCTCCGAGCCTATGGTGATAACCTTATCCACGAAAGAAGTCGTCGCTCCGACCAAATGTGGGCGCAGGAGGAGTCCCCTAGAATCCCGCGAGGATGCAAACACAATTGAAGCCCCGATTAACCTTATGACTCTCGGGAGTCTGTACTTCTCGAAGAATGGAGGAGTCTTGTGGGCGCCAAACACCCCTCGCACGTGCATCTCCATCCAAGAAACGAAGTAATGCATTGGGAAGTTAGCAGGCTGTGTCCCAGGATCGTTGGCGTCCGCCGCTACGCTGAGTCCATGATAAAGATAAGCTAACCCAGCAATTCCTACCGACAACTGCAGACCGGCCACCATCCGATGTGCCGGGTAAAAGACAGAGAGCCGCATGAAGCGCGGGTGCATAGGGAGCGCAAAGTTGCATAACCACAAGCCCAGGAACCCAATAAAGAAAGTTTCCTCATCCATGCCGGGGACGGCGATTTCCGAGAAAGCGACAATAGCAGCATTGGGGAGATAGAAATCCCTCTGGTTATTCTCCGATACGGGTCGGCGATCCAAACCAAAGCCAAAGGGGTCGTCAAGCTGAGCGAACTTCTCGCTCTGCTCTGATAAGAACTCCGGGCGGATAAAGCGAGCAATGAAAGCTGCGAAACTGACGCCCTTGTCTCCCGATTCCAAATGGAGTTCCTCATAGATCTCCAACACTTTCACCAAACCCGGATGCTGATGCTGAATGGCATTCTCCGGGGTTAAGTCAAATACCAGCTGCTTGGTGGCAAAGACATACTCATCAGGAGGAAGCAACTCCTCGTAGTGCTCTCCCCTCATTGGCAGACCTGAAATTTCGGCAAATTCCTCCAGAGAGATGGAGACTTCCCTATCCGCTGTCAGGAAGGTATGGGTGGGGATATTCCATTGTTCAACGAAGGCCTTTATCCACCACGTTGGAGGAGAGGGGTACTCAAAGAGCGAGACGAAGACGGCTGAGTATAGACCAATCTTCGTTAGGTGGGTCCTCTTCGCCGATAGAATGTACCGGGCCCACTGCAAATATCCGGCGGGGGGTCGCGGGATCATTCCAATGTTATAAGCCTGTCCCCAAGGGCGTGCTTCGCCCTGACAGATTCGCCTCCCCAGAATATCTATCGCCACCGGTGGCTGCACGGGGATGGCGCCGATTGCAGGTTGAAGGAGGTCATCAGAATTCCAATTCTTAACCTCCACGGCATACTTCACCGGGGGTTCGTCCGCATAAGGGAGCGTGACTATGGGCTCAGAGGGCGCGGCGGAACTAAAACTGCGACGGCCTTGGATGATCTGGCTAAACCACCTTCCCCACAGATGGAGCTTTTTGCACTCAGGATCGCGATCTTTAATAAGAGCGAATACCACCCGATCCACTGGCGCATGGGGGAACCCTCCTTCCGAGAGAACGAAGGGAAAAGACAAGTCGTCAGACATGTTCTGTGGAAAGACAAAGAAACGTACATCATTAGTGGCCTAACGCTTGGCATTTGAAAAAATATATATATATCTTGCTCCACACTGTGATGCAGTAGGTAGGGGACCAAAGGGGGACCCACAAAATCTGGATGATGTGCATCATTTAATAAGACAATCCCATCATTAGATGGGACTGTCAATTCATAAAAAATTCCCAATAGGATACACCCATTGGTGGGGAGTCCCCAGAGACAAAGAGAAAATCTTCTCTTTTAGAGCAAAGCTCTGTCACAGAGTGACATTTGTCAAACTCTGGTCTCAGGGGAACAAGATTCCTTAAAAGAGCTTGGCTCTGTGATAATGATGGAAATATCCATCAAAGGAAAATTAATTTTTAAAAATTAAAAATTAAAAAAAATTGGGATCTTAAAGATCCATGAAAACTCTTAAGAGTTCTTCATTTTTAGATCAAAAGATCTATGTTTTGCCAAAGAGCAAAGCTCTGTTCATGGGTTAAGAAACCCTGAAACAGATTCTTGAGAGCAAGGCTCTGTTGGTGAAACCCCAAAGGGGTTTTCCTTAGATCAAAAGATCTATGAGAGCAAGGCTCTATTAATTAAAATTAATTTAATTTAAGATTAATCTTTACCTAAAGTTTTTCTAAAAAGTTCTAACTTTGGAAGCAAGAGCAAGGCTCTGAAGTTCTTGAAGGCAAGAGCAAGGCTCTGGAAATGAGAAATCTTGAAGATGGTGATCATCTGTTGAGGACCAAGAGTCCTATTTATAGGCGCTTGCGCCCCTTCAACTGACCTCCCCTGATCCAACGGCTAGGATCTGGCCACCGTTGCGCTTACGTCGCGCCACGTAAGCACAACGGTGGGGGGGCATTTGTTCCCCCAATCTGAGCAAGGCTCATTTGAATTTTGAAAATTCAAATTTTCTGAAGCAACGCTTCAAATTCCGTGCGTTGCGCAGTGCGCAAGCGGTCCACAGTGCGACACGTGTCTGCGCAGTTGTGCAAGCGCACCGCTGCGCGACACGTGTCTGCGCAGTTGCGCAAGCACCGTTGCGCAAGTGCATCGCTGCGCGACACGTGTCTGCGCAGTTGCGCAAGCACCGTTGCGCAAGGGCACAGCTGCGCGACACGTGTCTGCGCAGTTGCGCAAGCACCGTTGCGTAAGCGCACATCTGCGCGACACGTGTCTGCGCAGTTGCGCAAGCACCGTTGCGCAAGCCTCCCACTGCGCGACACGTGTCATTCATTGGGGAGTTGCGCAGAAACAGAATGAAAATTTGATGAAATCTTTTCTGTTTTTTCCAAAACCAGAAGATTTTCTTCTGCCTTTGGATCAAAGATCCAATGGTGGGAAAATTCCCAAAATCATTCAGGAAAGATTTTGTTAACAAATTCAACAAATTTGTGAGCACTATAAATAAGATCCCAGACCTCATTCAAAGGGCATCAAGAAGAAGAATCAACTTCTGGCATAAAAAAAAAGAAGAGAAAGAACTCTTGAAGATTGATCAAGAACATAAAAAAAAAAGGTAAAAACTTCTGAAGAACAGAGGATTAAAAGTGAATAATTCAATAAAAAGAAAGAAATAGTGCCTTGCACTTGATATGAACCCTTGGTTCTGTGAAATCAGGGAAAACAAGAAGAAAAAAACTTGTTTTCCTTTGATCCAAATTTAGATCAAAAGTGCTATGCAATTTTGTTCTTAAATCTGGAAAATTCTTGAGTTTCTGCACAAGTGCAACTCATTATTTAAAAGGGCCTGGCCCAAATCAAATCACAAAAATAATAAAAGGGCAGAGCCCTGTTTGGAAAATTCTTGAGGGCCTGGCCCAAATCAAATCACAAAAATAATAAAGGGGCAGAGCCCTGTTTGGATTGATTCTTTTAGTCAGGCAAAGCCTAAAATAAATAAAAAAATTGGACTTAACCCAATCCTGGCTGTAAGTCCTTAAAATTAAATTGATTGAGCAAAATGGCTCTCCTCAACCAATTCACGACCGGTTCGAGGGTACATCTCCGAACTCCTTTGACATCCCTCGTTGTAATTCCTCAACGACGTCAAAGAGGTGACGGGTCCCAACGACCACTCATCTAATATCGGACCGAAACGTCCCTAAACTAATATCGGACCGAAACGTCCTCAAACTAATATCGGACCGAAACGTCCCTAAACTAATATCGGACCGAAATGTCCCTAAACTAATATCGGACCGAAACGTCCCTAAACTAATATCGGACCGAAACGTCCCTAAACTAATATCGGACCGAAACAACCCTAAACTAATATCGGACCGAAACAACCCTAAACTAATATGGACCACTACGTCCTTAAACTGGCGACGGACCGAAACGTCCCTAAACTAATAATGGACCACCACGTCCCTAAACTGGCGATGGACCACCACGTCCTTAAACTGGCGCAATAGAGCCCGAACGCTCTTTTGCCGGATCTAAACGGTCCCGTCTAAGTTGATCTTAGCCTCAACTACGGTTAATGTGTCCTTAGATCTTTAAATAAACAATAAAACCCCAAATCAACTTTGGTTCAAGGGTACATCTCTGAACTCCTCAGACGCTTGTCGTTGTAATCCCTCAACGACGTCGGAGAGGTGACGAGTCCCAATGGCCAGATAATTAAATCAATCACTACGTTAAGTTGACCTCAGTCTAAAACAAGACTAACATATCCTTAACGAACGTTTAAGTTGATCTTAGCCGCAACGCGACTAATGCATCCTTAAACTAAAAACACCAAACCCAAATCTAAGTAAATACGGATTTGGACTAATCCACGTCCTACGGGCGACGACATCACTAAGTCTCCGTATACAATCCACGGGCAACCACAAACAAAACAAACATACACGACACGAAGTGAAATTCTGGAGAAGGAGAAAGTTGTTATCGCAACGCGGTAGCGTAATTAACTGCAGGGGCTTGCGCCTGCAGGGAAGAGCGTCCCCACAATCAAAAACCCCTCACCCTGAGGGGGAATCTGACGAAGTCTGCTACATCGGCCGCATCCGTCTAAACCTCCGATACACGGTGCCATAAATCAACTTGGCATCTTCGGAGAGATAGACGGATAAAACCAAATAACATCTGCCCCGAACCTCAGGCAACGGACGCAAAGTCCGGGCCGCCGTTCGGAGGGGAACACCTCCATGCATCGTTGGTCTCGGTTCTACCAATCGAGGCTTCTTCATCCTCCCCTCTTTCACCTCTTGCTCGTGCACAACTGTATGTCCCAATATTCTGTTGGCTATAGTGCCCTCAAGTCAATTATTGAATCACAGGCACGCGATTGTGATGATTGAGGGAGGACCAATACTGGTAGAACAATATTACTCGAGATGATAGTATGCTATCTGGTTTGTCTTTATCATCATGTACAGCATTAGGTGGCATTACAGATCACTATTACATGTTGATAGAGCCCATAGGATTCTTGCTTGACTACCAGCATTATGATGGTGATCATATAAGTGGGAGCTGGGTGATCTATAAGCACATCCTTAAATGTCCCTAGTCGTGGGAGTATCGAGATTGGGCATCGATACTCCAAAGTAGACTAGTGTATACTTATCGAGACCCCGACGAGGGGCGGTGGCCGGTCTCACAAGCCATTGGTGTCAGTTAGTCACCTAAGATAGTATACAGGTGCTCATTGGGTTATGAATATACTGGACGGACTCGCCGGGAACCTGCTAGATGGTATTATACCTATTGTCAGGTTGCAGTTCCCAGGTGACATGAGTACAGGTTAGTCTGCCGATCTGAGATCATCATTTGTCTCGTGTGAGTTCTCACTGTGCTTTGATTAATACCCTACCACAGCTCAAAGGAGTCATGCAAACAGGTTTTAGTTGGGTACAGTCCCAAGCCACATGGAGGCAGTGAGCGGATCGTCGGGGATTCGTCTCTCCCGGTATTGGGGGTTGATGTCGCGTTGTGCATGGGTGTCCATCACCAAAAATCCTTGGCCAAGGTAGTCGAGAATTACTGATCTAGGAT
Organism: Agapanthus africanus; assembly: GCA_030015575.1. Lineage (NCBI taxonomy): Eukaryota > Viridiplantae > Streptophyta > Magnoliopsida > Asparagales > Amaryllidaceae > Agapanthus > Agapanthus africanus. The sequence goes on along the minus strand of CM057338.1, from coordinate 938,592,208 downwards.
TAGTAGTTTCTCAGGTGGTGATGGGTTTCATACCGACACGAAATGTTGCCTTATTAGGGGTCTGACTTTATCCACCCCCTAGATTCGATATGTGATACTCTTAGACGAACAGACCAGACTGTATGGAGATTATCACGGACAGGCTCAGTAGGGGTTTGGATGAGTTTGCTCATCGGCCTTCCTTTCGCTCAATACCTGGGTAGCCGTTATGTACAGCTAGTGCCGCTGACGTGGTTGTAGTTAAACCCACTAACAGCGTATTGATGAGACTTTAGAGTCCCACACAGAGAGTTTTCATGGTTCAGACGATATGGTGTAGATGACGTATATTGGTACATACATGTTTCCGATTAAATATGTGTATAGGCTACACAGACTTTAATCGGACGATTGATAATATTAGCGGCTTAGGATTAAGTCGGATTATTAAATCAGGTTTTGATTTAATGATTTATATATGTGTATTCTAGTATTATTGTTCACTATTTATTTTCTCTCTTGGATATTCGTATTTTTGTACGAATACGTGTATATGTATTTCGATACGTATACCAGGTTGTATTCCGTATTTATACGGAATTGCTTAAAGAAGATGGCCACCTCATTAATTGATTTTCTTTTTAGAAAATCATTTTGGGAAATGAGGTGAAGGGGTGAGTTGGCATGAGCATGGTGTTCATGTCATAATTTTGCATTATTATATTCCTCATTCTTATTCATTTTACAAATAAACAGGTGCTTTTGATCCATGTCTGCTACATAGTTGCAGGTTACAGGTTCTCGGAACAAAACAGTGAAATTGATGAAAAGACGATATAAAAGTGAGACTACGACCAACAAATGAAAGAATCTTGATCATTCCTATAGTTTGAAGAACAAATGAAGATCAATGAACAATTTCACAAAGCATAAAGGCAGCGCAAGGTTCAAGACTTCGACACGAAGCAAACGGTAAAAGTCCACGACATTATGCACTGTGGAAAACTGGAAGAAAACTAGAAGACATTCTGAAGAACCAAGTGAAGAAACAGGAAGCCAAATGCAACCAGAAGCAGCACAGAAGAAATCAGACAACAAGCCCCCTATATGGCCGCGGATCCACAGCCAAACATGGCTCTTGGCCGCGGTCTGAATTTTGATAAATGAAATGAGGCACAAGAAGAGGCATACCTCAAAGAGAGGTTTAGGTTTTCTATTTATAGATCATAGAAACCCTAGGGTTACATTCGATTCACATCTGCATTTACAAATATACCCTAAAGAAGCCTAGTCAACGCACACCATCCACCGTCAAAGTTCGCACCGACAAGTGAAGAAACAGGAAGCCAAATGCAACCAGAAGCAGCACAGAAGAAATCAGACAACAAGCCCCCTATATGGCCGCGGATCCGTGGCCAAACATAGCTCTTGGCCGCGGTTCCGCGACCATGATGAGCCCGTGTCGGTGCGAACTTTGACGGTGGATGGCGTGTGTTGACTAGGCTTCTTTAGGGTATATTTGTAAATGCAGATGTGAAACGAATGTAACCCTAGGGTTTCTATGATCTATAAATAGAAAACGTAAACCTCTCTTTGAGGTATGCCTCTTCTTGTGCCTCATTTCATTTATCAAAATTCAGAATTGTAAATTCCTGTAATGTTTGAAGAGTGCATCAAATAAAAGATAAAGTAAGTTTTTCCTTTCATTGCCCTAGTTAATTTTCCTTTCTGCTCTAGTTCTTAAATTCCTTTCTGCCCTAGTATAGATTTTATTATCTGCCCTAGTTAATTAGTTTAGCACTTTTAATTAATTGCCGTAGATAAAAATGTTTCTTTTAATCAATTCCTTAATGAGTGAGTAGTTCCTCACTTGTTAGGGTTAGGAATATGAAAAGTTTGAGAGATGAAAATCTCTCACCCTTTTCTTGCCCATCACATATTTTTATAGGACTCTATGCATACATACACACACCGCTCACTAGGGCACCCTATCCCACGAGGTAGCGGTGATACCGTAGTTTAAAAGACCGGTTGTATATGTTTTCCATGGAGGTTAGGGTAAGAATTAAGAAAGGAAGGACAAGAACCTAGAGGAAGAAACCTAGTTTCTTCCCGATGGTACTAATCCACTTTATTAATTATTACCATAACACCTCATAGATCTTAATTAGGGCATAGAAAGCGGTGAGGAATATTGACTTTCCAAACTTAATCTAAACCTAACCCTAGCAAGATTTTAATCCTAGTCTAAATCAACTTAGTTTTTAGTGATAATCAATCCAACACCGTTTGGAATTAACTAATTAGAACAAATTGAGAATACACAAAATCCCTATGGACCGACCCGTACTCACCGGCTAGCTACCAAGCGACGCCGTTCTTGATTGCGGTAATTAATTCTTTGATCGTAAAACTCTCGCACAATCAAATGGCGCCGTTGCCGGGGATGGCGTAGTTATTTTCTTTTTGTAATTTCGGGTTAATATAAAAATTGAAAAATCATAAAAAACTGGAAATAAAATTATAAAAATTTATCATCTTGTTATTCTTTGAAGGGTGTTTCGTTTGAATTGTGCAGGATCGACGAACAGATTCAGATCTGAAAAAATCCAGAGAGCAAAACAGAAAACAGAAGATCTGAACAACAGAGGAGTACCACAATAGAGAAACAGAAGAAGTTTGGAGGCCTGGTCTTTTGTTTTGACCGCGGAACCGCCGCCAGATCCTACCTTGTGCCGTGGATCCGCCGCTCTCTGCTGACGTCAGATCGTGGAAAAATCGCTGTAAGTTTTCTCTTCTTCTCTGTAACCCTCTGATATCTCCTCTGTAAAAATTTCCTGCTGGGTTCTTTGTGCAAAAACTTCCCCCCTTCTCCAATAACTTGATCTTGTGCTGGATTCTTTGCGCCGCGCTAAAAAGAAAAATTGTTTGCAAGTGATTGTGTTTACTGCTTTGCATATTTTAAATTGACTTTAAGGGGCTTGAACACCAATCCAGATTGGGTGGGGATTTGATTACCCTTCCCAGGACCCCAAAAATCATATAAAGCATATTGCATTGACCATCAAGTTAATTAAAAAAAGATTAGACTCAGCCCTAAGGACTCGCGCTCAATAGGACAAAGGAATAGTTGTAGGTATCGACCGTTGATCCTAACCTGACTTTGTGGTGCCTAGGCTAGACAGGTAGGGAAAGGTAACTTTAAAAGACCCGTCTCACGGTGATTCGTGAGCGGATCCCTCCTTTCTCTACTTGTGCTTACCTGGCCACAATTGACGGTGAAGAGGCGGTTTGAGGTCCTCACATCTTGCCTTTTGGAAAAGTTAGGAGCTGTCTAGCTGACCTAGGTGACCCTAGATCTAGGCTTGATTGTGCATTTGTGATTGATTGAACGTGTGTCTAAGCCTTTTATTGAAAATCTTTTTGCAAAAAGCTCCATAAAAAAACACAAAAAGAATTTTTTTTTACAAAAACTTGCAACTTGTCGCTAAGAAATCCATGCACCCCACTTGCACCCACATTCTTTTTCTTCTCCTTTCTTACATCATAGGTACCCCACCTCACAAAACTCTTGCCAAACTTTGGTACCCTCATCCAAACATTGCTTCATACGCGAATTGTTTTGGTCGAATTACGGACGACCCCTCCATGTCCAAAATTTCTTTGAAAGATCGAATAGAAGCGTCTAGGAGAAACAGTTCGACTCCACAATCCACTTTGTATCAACCGTTTCAACCTTCACCACCTTCTTACGTTGATACTCCTTCTTCAAGTCCTGTTGTAACTCCGAAACCCATGTCTATTGCTGAACATATAGAACAATCTCGTAACCGATCTTTCACTCCTTTCAACACTTCTAGTTCTTGGGATCAACAAGTACATTCATCTTTTTATCCAAATGTTGATCCTACTCCTGTCCAACCATTCAATTCCTACCAGTCCTATCAAGTGTCCCAAATGATTTACTGTGGAAAACTGGAGGAAAACTAGAAGACATTCTGAAGAACCAAGTGAAGAAACAGGAAGCCAAATGCAACCAGAAGCAGCACAGAAGAAATCAGACAACAAGCCCCCTATATGGCCGCGGATCCGCGGCCAAACATAGCTCTTGGCCGCGGTTCCGCGGCCATGATAAGCCCATGTCGGTGCGAACTTTGACGGTGGATGGCGTGCGTTGACTAGGCTTCTTTAGGGTATATTTGTAAATGCAGATGTGAATCGAATGTAACCCTAGGGTTTCTATGATCTATAGATAGAAAACCTAAACCTCTCTTTGAGGTATGCCTCTTCTTGTGCCTCATTTCATTTATCAAAATTCAGAATTGTAAATTCCTGTAATGTTTGAAGAGTGCATCAAATAAAAGATAAAGTAAGTTTTTCCTTTCATTGCCCTAGTTAATTTTCCTTTCTGCCCTAGTTCTTAAATTCCTTTCTGCCCTAGTATAGATTTTATTATCTGCCCTAGTTAATTAGTTTAGCACTTTTAATTAATTGCCGTAGATAAAAATGTTTCTTTTAATCAATTCCCTAATGAGTGAGTAGTTCCTCACTTGTTAGGGTTAGGAATAGGAGAGGTTTGAGAGATGAAAATTTCTCACCCCTTTCTTGCCCATCACATATTTTTATAGGACTCCATGCATACATACACATACCGCTCACTACGGCACCCTATCCCACGAGGTAGCGATGATACCGTAATTTAAAAGACTGGTTGTATATGTTTTCCATGGAGGTTAGGGTAAGAATTAAGAAAGGAAGGACAAGAACCTAGAGGAAGAAACCCAGTTTCTTCCTGATGGTACTAATCCACTTTATTAATTATTACCATAACACCTCATAGATCTTAATTAGGGCATAGAAAGCGGTGAGGAATATTGACTTTTCAAACTTAACCTAAACCTAACCCTAACAAGATTTTAATCCTAGTCTAAATCAACTTAGTTTTTAGTGATAATCAATCCAACACCGTTTGGAATTAACTCATTAGAACAAATTGAGAATACACAACATCCCTGTGGACCAACCCGTACTCACCGGCTAGCTACCAAGCGACGTCGTTCTTGATTGCGGTAATTAATTCTTTGATCGTAAAACTCTCGCACAATCACATGGCATGAAAAATGTTTGGCATGTGGAGAGGCATGGCTCTTGGTTTTATTTATTGTAAAATGGAGGAGATATTTTGGATGGATGGTTGTAAATTGTCTTAGCCATATTCTATACATGCCATCCATTATTGATCTATTCATTCTTTCTTCACTTGATTCATTCACTCTCATTCTCACTCTTGGAGAGACTTAGCATTTTCCATGGTTGCTCATGCCATTGTTTTCCTCACCTCCCCATTCTTCTTTTATGGTTTCAATCCTGGGACGGGTTTTGTTTGCGCCAAATTTTTTGAACGTCAGATTTTGTTCTGCATCGGCCACGGTAGATGGCCAGGGCGCCGGCAAAACCCAGCATCTTCTTCTTTTTCTCCTTTTCCTTCTCACCAATGTCCACCTCATTCGATTAGTTTCACCAACATCGACTTAATTACTTATAATTCTCATGTTGATAAAGATAAGAAAACCCAACTACTATATTATCACTCTTGTAATCCATGCATCCTCTATTTCAAGTAATTGCCAAATGTATTTAAGTGTAATTTTTAGACATGTTAAGAAAACAATACTGGTTGACATATGTAAATTAACAAATAAATATCACGTCCTTGCTTTATACTTGATGGTAGTATATTAGTGATAGCGCATAGGGTAACGACCTATCCCATACACGCACACTTTGGAGTCATAGCACGATTATATGCATGTAACATTGTTTTAAAAGAATCATTTTCACTAAAATACCCTCAAGTTTTAAAATATATTTTAACCTTTCCTTCGCGATTTCGCCTCACAACCCTCTTTAGGAGAACCCATTGTGATTGGTGCTGGTTAAAACACAATCTTGGGTTTAGTGAGTGAGATGCAGAGCTCTTCACGGAGCGCGGTATCGAAAGGAAAATACGGTTTTTCAAACAATGTAAAACAAATTTAAGAATATAAAAATAACTTAATCATCATCGTTTTGTAACTTAAAAGAATATAAATTAGCAAATAAAATTTTAAATAAAATACCCTAAAATGAAAAGATTTAAGTTTCTTATAAAATATCTCAAGTTTTCCAAAAGATAGATTTTTCATTAAAATACCATAAGCTCTTAAAAAGCTAGGTTTTGTCACTAAAATACCATGAAATCTAAATTATATTTTTTTTATTAAAAACCCTCGATATTCTAATTAATATATTTTTCCAAAAACACCCTCTAGGTTTACTTTTAATATAAAGTATTGTACATAAAACCCCATCGAGTTTTTAATGGACTAATTTGCATAAATACTTTAAAATTGCTAAATGATATATTTTCATATAAATATTAAGATCTATAAAACTAGTAGCTAACTAGTATTTAGGTAACGGATGGTTTTAAGTGACATATTCTCTCTTGAGTCTCGTAGAGCCAGAGACAATCAGTGTTATCACTTGTTTATCTCCCGATATAAAATTCATATATTCATAGAAATCATATTACTTTCTTAATGGGTGCTTGCTCTATACATTCTTAATGGGATAGAAGCCTTACCCTCGACAGTCGAAATACATACATATAACACGAGTACACAACACACGCACACACAAAGCACATACATACTAATAACCCTACACCTAAGCGAAATCATAAATTGGAACACACATACACAGAATACAACTCATAGTTGGGTATTTTCAAATATAACATTGTTAATCGATAATTTATCACTTTCAATGACAAACTTGCCCCTACGGATTTTTTTCTTTGTCCATAATCATCTCGTTCTTAGATTTCTCAATGTAGTCACTATAAAAACTAACTTCCATAACTTACAATTTATATGTTATGCATATAACATGGCCCATGAGTACATCAGAGTTAAGGACTAGATGTACGTGGATTGGTAATAACGCATGCAATCTAAGTTTGTCACAGGAGTTGCTTCTTTCATTGAATTTACACGAGCACATAATAAGATCTTGTTAGAGAAAATTCTCTGTCCGTGCGATAGATGTGCGAATAAGTTCTGGAAGAAGATAGAAATCGTAGAGCTTCACATTATTAAATATGGTTTTACTAGAGTTTATAAAACATGGTTATATCACAGGGAAGGAGAAGAAGAAGGTGATAATGCAGCGGAAGAAGAAGGAGAAGACGGTAATACGGCGGAAGAAGAAGAAGACGATAACTTCTTTCCAGAAGAAGAAATGGAAAATATGGTAGAGACTGTCCTCGGTGATGGTAATCCTACCGAAGAAGACATTTCTTCCGGTCAAGAACCGCGTGCAGATAAGTATGAAAAGTTCATGAATGATGCTAGAAGACCAATTTATGAGAATGCAAAGTATTCCACCCTATTATGGTTCGTCCAATTTTTCCAGATTAAGTGCCTAAATGGAAAGAATAACAAGTCATTCACGGTACTTTTTAAGTTCCTTAAAGATTCTATGCCCCCGGGAAATAACGTGCCCGAAAGCTGGTACGAAGCCCAGAAAATGATGTCTGATTTGGGTCTGAACTGTGAGAAAATTCATGCATGTTCCAAAGATTGCATGTTGTACCAGAAAGAGAATTCAGATTTGAAAGAGTGTTCAACACGCGGAGAGGTCGGGTATAAGCCAAAAGAATCTGATAAGAAGCCAGATATACCTGTCAAGATAGTATGATACTTTCCTATAACACAAAGGCTGCATAGGCTATTCAGGTGCAAGAAGACAGCCAAGGCAATGGTTTGGTATCACCGTGCTGCTCCAAGCGAAGATGGAAAAATGAGTTATCTAAGAGATTCATCGGTATCGAAGGATTTCGATAGGAGGCACCAAACATTCAGTAGTGATCTTCGCAATGTCAGGCTCAGACTGGATAGTGATGACTTCGGCCCGTTCAACTATATGGCTGAAAGCCACAACACATGGCCCATTGTAATGATGGTTTATAATCTGTCACCTTGGTTGGTTATGGATCAATCCTACTTTATGATGCCTCTTCTTATTGATGGACCAAACCCACCGAGAAACAATATTGACATCTATCTTCGACCTCTGATCGATGAGTTAAAATCTTTATTGATTGATGTTGTAGAGACTTACGATGCAAAACAAAGATACAATCTTTACGATGCGTGCAGCTTTAATATGGACAATTAATAACTTTCCTACATATGGAATGCTATCAGGTTGGTCCGTACATGGTCACAAAGTATGCCCTTACTGCCATCAAGATACAATATTGAAATGGTTGAATTTTAGCAGGTAGGTTTGTTATTGCGATCATCAACGTTTTCTGCCACTAGACCATCCCTACAGGTTAGACAATGCTCGCTTTAATGGTCATCAGGAGCTTCTTGGACCTCCAGCATCATTGTCCGGAGAGGACGTGATTGCTCAGTGGGATGGTTACAATAACGTGACCTTCGGGATAAATCCGGCAAAATAAAACAAACCACCCTACTGAAACAAGTTAAGCATTTTCTATAAGCTTCCATACTGGTCAAAAAATTTAGTACGTCATTGTCTAGACGTCATGCACATAATGAAGGGAGTATCCGAGCATGTACTTAACTTGCTTCTTTGTAAAGACGGAAAATCGAAAGACAACCTCCGTGCTCGGATGGATCTTCAGGACTGGAATTTTAGAAGTGAATTGCATCCTAAATCTATAGCGGGTAAATCAGAAAAGTTTGTACTTCCCAATGTCGCGTATCATATGTCACAGCCGGAGGAAAAAAGGTCCATGCAGGTATTGCATGATTTGAAAGTTCCCACAGGTTTCTCAGGATCATTTAGCAAGAAAATACAGATTGTGAAAGGCAAGATCGATGGGCTGAAAATTCATGATCACCATGTTATTATGGAGCACCTTCTCCCATTAACCCTCAGGACTTCCCTTCCCGAATCGGTTGGTCTAGTAATCAATGATCTTTGTTGCTTTTTTAGGGAATTATGCACTAAAACCTTGGATGTTGTGATGCTGGAGAATCTAGAAAATTCTATTTCCTTGATACTTTGCAAGTTTGAGCGTATTTTCCCGCCTTCGTTCTTTAATATCAATACACCTGACGGTTCATCTTGCAACCGAAGCTAAGTTTACCGGACCGATACAATATCGATAGATGTATCCGTCGAAAGGTGCGTTGAATTTTTTGTTTTACACATTTTGTAAAATTATTGTTGTCTTATATTCCCGTATTTATTTATTTAGCATATTTTTCTTTAGGTGCCTCTACACTATAAAAAATATATACACAATAGAAATCGACCAGAAGGTTCTATCATGCAAGATTATCTTCTAGATGAAGTAACCACATATTGTTCCCACCATCTGGACGAGAACATTGAGACAAAACTTAACCGGCCTCGGAGAATTTAGAACGGTTTATATGGTAAAATTGATTATAAGAGAGTAGACCTTATATTATTAATAAGATATATCGGTTTATCTCCTCAATAACGTATGCCTTGAAGAAATTAGAGAGTAAGTTTTTAACATAATTCATATTGATAAGGTACGTGAGAGGCATCCTAATTGGAATGATGAACAATTAGAAAAATATCATCAGGATAATTTTTGCGATTGGGTAGCAGACTTGTAAGTTATTCGAATAACATATTATTGCGACCAGTCTTAATCTAAACTTATATCATTATTTATTTGCTGTAAAATTTGTTTTGTCGGATCCATGATCTGAACTTGTTTGCATCATTAGAGAGAGACTCAAGATGTTTAGCTCAGTTTTCTAGTATGGAGGTTGTATACTATAAAGGATTCGGTGTCCTTGGATACAAATTTGAAGTTACGGACATAAAAACATCTCGAATCGCCCAGAATAGTAGGATTGCGACCGTAGGATCGGATGGTATGATTTATTATGGATACTTAAATTGCATACCTGGTATCCAATATCCCGGATGATCAGAACCATTTTATATATTTTAATGTATTTAGTACGGTACTCGAACCGATATGGATAAGTGGAGAAACGGTCTCGGGACTTGGAAAGACGAATATAGATTGACTAGTGTAAACACACTTTGATTTTACGGTCATGACGATCCATTTATCTTTCCGCAACAAGCGTTTAAAGTATACTTCTCACAGTGCTTAAAGCATCTGGGATGGAGTGTCGTATGCTGTTGGAAACCAAGGGATGTTTATGATGTTCCAGAATTTGAGGACCGTATAGAGGACAACGATGAGGATGAAGAAGAAAGAAGACTTAGAGTGCTCCGACCGTCTGTCTCCAAAGACAGGTTGTCTTCGGCTGATCGTGAAGTTACATGGGTTAGGAATGATATCGATGATGAAATCTAAGTAGATGTGTCTAATGCGTTTACGAAATAAAAAAGGTTATCGGTAATGTTATATTATTACTTCACATTTTTTACGATCTATACATATATTGCATGCATATGTAATGATTGTACTTTTATCTAGGTCTGATGACAACGCCAGGAGCAGCGAGGGACGACAGGAGCACCAGCCGCGGCAGCGGCAGAGGCAGAGGCAGAGGTAGAGCGGTTCTGCCGTCCGGGGAGCTGCGTAAGGAGCTTCGGAGAGATGGTCTTACACCCTGATCCGTATCCCCTTCGGATGACTCCTTCCGTGTGGACTTTGCCACATCTCCAGGTATATTGCATGCATATTCATTTCGAATGTAATATTATAGATATACACGTATATTCATTTTAAAGTTACTTACATAGTCAATTTTTAATTGTCTAGCTGTAGGTGGTGCGTCCACATCCGAGGCAGAGGCCTCTACCGCACCTGCAGGTATGTTTATATATTCTATATTGCATGCATATTGATTTAGAATATTATATTATAGATATACATACATTCTTTTTTCAATTACTTATATAATCAATTTTTTATTGTCTAGCTATAGATGGTGCCTCCACATCCCAGGCAGAGGCCATTAGCGCACCTGCAGATATGTTTATATATCCTATATTTCATGCATATTGATTTAGAATATTATATTATAGATATACACACATTCTTTTTGCAATTACTTATATAATCTATTTTTGATTGTCTAATTGTAGGCGGTGCCTCTACATCCCGGGCAAAGGCCACTATCGCACCTGCAGGTATGTTTATATATCCAATTTTGCATGCATATTGATTTAGAATATTATATTATAGATATACACACATTCTTTTTGCAATGACTTGTATAATCTATTTTTGATTGTCTAATTGTAGGTGGTGCATCCACATCCGGCGCAGAGGCCACTCCCGCTACTTCTATACCCTCCACGCAGTCTGTAGGTTAGTATTCTTAAATATAAAATATTTACATATCCTCTAAGAATAACCATGAAATTCAAGTAATTTTATCATTAATATTTATTTTCTAGTTGAAGGGGATGTGTCCACGTCCAAGTCACCGGCTGTTCCACACCGGATGAACTATCGTCCCGCTCATGCTACTGCCCGGGCTCAGGGTCGTGCTGCCGTCGCCGAATGTATATATCGCACTTCAATTTTCGTTAATTCTTGATTTCTATGTTTTGTTTTGATATTTCTTGTCTTGATATTTCTTATAGATGCAGGGCAGCTACAACTCGAGAGGGGGACTCGAAGGCCGAATCAGTCTTACAGGCTGAGGCCCAATAGAGCTAGGGGAGCACCATTCCCCCTCTTCTTTACCCCCGATTATCACTACACCGCGATTATACCGAGAGGTTTAGCCGGTATATAGGGGATGGGAGCCGCAACCAAAATAAGTATCCTATTCACGTTGAGTGGGACGATCAACACCGGCGTTCCTTTGCCTTCTTCTGGGATCGGGCTTTGGTATTAATATATATTTTCATTTGACTTATTAAATAAATTTACTATTATTTAACACTTATAATTTAAATATATTATTTTCTTGTATTTGCAGTTGGATTACGACTTTCAGTCTGTACCCGACCCTGATCATCCTGACAGAGTGCTCGATCTTCATGCTCTTTACCTGAGCCTCATGAAGAACAAGCAATCTAAGGTCCGATATAATAGGAACGAGCTGAAGTTCGATTGCTACATGCTATGGCTGGTGACTCTCGAAGCGGACAGAGCGGCTCTACTACATTCTCCGGCCTTTGCCAGAGTCGGCGTAGATACATGACCTCTCTTATGTCGGTATTATGAGTCTGAGTGCAAACAGTTTTGTAATTTAAATGTAATTCATTGTTTAGTATATAATTTATTTTTTTTGTGTTGCTTAATTAGAAAACTAAATCTGATTGTGCTGTGCAGAAACATGCCGATCAAAACAAGGAGAATAGGAAGTCGGTGAAGAGGGGTTGTCCCACTTACACAGGTGGCTTGAGAAACATTACTCGTGCCATAGAGGCATTGCTGAATTACAATATATTTATTTTGATAAAATACAATATTAAAATTTATTTTATAATATATGTAAATTTTTAGCGAATTGCGGAGAGCTCAGACGCAGGGTGGTACAACGAGCTTGTTGACCGCATATCTTGCCGTCCACAGCACCTCGACAGATCCCGCCACGGACGTGCTTCGATTCCCCGACACTGTTTCCCATGAGTATTGCATAAATGTTAATATTTATTCTAATTCGAATGAAATTTTTGTTTTGATAATTTCAAATTTAAATGATATACTTATGTTTTGATGGTTAACGTTGGTGTAGGAGCAGGTGGTGGAGTAGGCGGAGACACCAGGGATTTATTTCAATGGACAGACCGATCCGCTCATACTGACTCCAGTCCTAGACGCTGCACACGGAGGGCACCACGAAGGTTGGGAGAGATGCTGGGGACTTGGTCCTAGCAGGGCCCATATGAAGTTGGTTTCCACTCCGGCGGTTATTTCCCATACCCTCCGTGAGCAACGTCTAGAGCATAATGTTGCCGCATTGAAGACTACCGTCAAGGAGTTGAAGAAGATGTTGGTACGTATATTACTTATTATAGTAAAATATTATATCACATTATAGATAGTAGCATATGCAATATTAGTAGCCTAAGCTTATTTAGCTTTAGACTTAAGTTTGATTAATCAGATTTACATAAAACTATCTAATTAAACTGAACTCTATAATCATAACCATGCCACATCTTTCTTCATTTTGGAGTTTAAAAAGTTATGATTATCCAAACTCAAAACTTGAGAAGAAAACATTGCTTTGTAAATTAGATAACTCCAAAACCAAGTATCCAATTAAGGAAAGATACGGGCTTATAAGTTAGAGTAAGTATCATGTCTACCTCCACTTAAAATAAACTACAGTTTTCCAAACCAGATACCCAAACTAGGCCTAAGTCCCTAAGTATTCTTAGATTAGGAGAAAAAAACATAGCCCTGAATGTGTAGAATTTCAACATGTATAAATTCTCATACATAACATATGAATTTTAACAGAGCGTGTGAAATCTCAACAAAGCATATATAAATCTACGGTTCTGCAATAATCCGATAATGATACGAATTCGACTGAAATCTAGTACACCGTTCTTACTCGTTTATTATACAAACACAAAATTTTACAGATTTGGCAGGCTATTTCGGCTGCGGCTCCACATGCCTCTCTTTCGGCTGCGGCTCCGCAAGCCACTACCTCGGATGCGGCTGCGCAGACCACTCATATAGCTCCACAGCCCACTCAGACTCCTGCACAGACCGCTCCTTCATTAGTCGATTTTTTGTCAACCCAGGGATGCACCGAGGAGCAGATGCGCCAGATTACGACGTTTATCAGAGGTGGAGGAGCTGGAACGAGTTAGGATAGATTTATTTATATTTTTTAGGATGGATGTACTTATTTGATACATATTGTATGTTTTGGACGATATCGATGGTTGTATGGATGTTTACGATGATTTTAAATTGATTTCGTATTCTGTTTGTTTATTTCTTTTATATATTATGCGTGAGATGTTGTTTATGAATATTTCTGTATTTGGCTATATGACATATATATTATTATGCACAGGACGAGGGGAAAATGGGAAGCCTATTTTTTTTTAAAAATCTGATATAATGTCTCTATGGATTAATCCGTAGGGGAAACTGTTGCCCCTACGGATTAATCTGTAGGGGCAAGTTTTGCCCCTACATATTTATCCGTAGGGACAAAATATCAGAGTATCTGATATTTTGTCTCTATGGACTCAGTAATAGGGGCAAAACCTGCCCCCACAGATTAATCTGTATAGGTATTTATAAGGCCCTACATATAACTCCGTAGGTACATCTATTTTATTTTTTTAATAGAAAAATTAAAAATGGATTATGTTCCTACAGAGCAATTAGTAGGGATAAATGCCCATACGGCTTAAGTCGTAGGGGCAATTTTTACTCTGTAGGGGAATGTTCATAGCGAAGACTTGCACCTACGACCTTTGGACCTACGGAGACATTTTAGGTCCCTATGGATAAATCCGTAGGGGCTATTGTTTGCCTCTACGGATAAATCCGTAAGGCGGGTGGATATTGTAGTAGTGTTACAATGTCTAATCATCAAGACCTTACTAAGAAATCAAGTACATCAAAATTAAGCTCATGTTTCCTTTTATGGTAAGACCTTGGATGATAGCCTTATTTCATCAGCAAAGTGTGCGGGTGTTAAGATTGGGGAAAATAGATTCGACATCAATAATAAGCTTAACCAAATGAGAGTAGTAGAAGATGAATGTAATTACAAGAATGACCATAACGGGGGTTACTTCTTCTAAAAAAAAATGTCACCGGTGCTAGGGGGACGAGGAGAAAAATCGTTAACTAATGAAGTACGCATTCTTGAATGTGAGAGGTATAGAGTGTTGGAAAATTTGATGTTTAAAACGTTATATATCTGAAAATATTGAATAAACAAAATTCTAATCTTTGTGAATCACAAGTATGAAAATTGAAGTTTACGGGAAAGAGGCATCACTTGAGTGCATTGACCTAAGAAAGATATCGCCTCCTTCTTGGCAGGTTTACAGTGGCGATTCAATCCGAAGATACAACTCTCCCATCCCTTCTGGTACTCCGGCTTGCACATGTCACCGAAGTAGTATTAGTACCCTTTCTATTTCGAAATTAGATACTCATGATGTTTATGGATGCGGTGAAGAAGAAGAAGAAAGATCTGTGTATGTCTGTCATTTTTGGATTATTGGGTTTGTGTTGTTGTTTTTTTTGCCTTCAAGGAGGACTTTATATATCCGCCCAAAAGGTTGGAACCCCAACAGTTGCAATCCTTCATTTGCAACCGATTATTCGCAATCATTAGATTGCAACCGTCCGATCTCAATCGTTTGATCTATAACCGCCTGATCTCAATCGTTCAATCTACAACCGCTAACAACCAACCGTATCAACAATCGCACCTATTCCTAAAAACCATTCGTGAAAAAATGTTTCAAAAAATATAGTTAAAATATTTTTAAAATATATATATTAATATAATTTTCTGTAAAAATTATAGTTGAGATTTTTGTGAACTGGAATCGGAGCAGCATTCGTGTTCGCAGATGCAAGCACACGCAGCTTGATACGGTATGGCAGCAGCGGCGCACGCATGTGGTTCCACCATATCCTCTTTCATTGGACTCAATGCAATGAAAGATAGAAGTGTTATATAAACACTTTTCTATTTCTTAGTGTGGGCAATGTGAGACTAAAACCACCATAAGAAGTTTGGACGTTTTCCTTATTTTGTGCATTTGCTCTAACAATTCCCCTACAAAGTTCAAACTTCGATGCAACCTATAATGACTATGAATACTATGAACTGAACATCTTACAATATTGTATATCCGCGTAAGTTTCATAAAGACTTAAACTTACACTTTGTGTAGAAAACTCCAGGACGCAAAAATATAGCAGTCATTAAATGACCTTACAAAACCACATCTTGTTGATTGATCCTTTATCAAAACACAAACAATATGAAACAAAAATTTGGGTATTCAAAACGGGTTACGCATTATAGCCATGCATGGTACCTTGATTTTTGTGAGAGTTATAAGGGTTTCACCTACTCATCTTAAGCCACGGCCTTATGGCAATCTCACTTAGGTGATGTCTCAAGAGGATACTTGTTGTCAGAGTATCTCACAAATAATTTTGCATTTGACATTATTAATAGTTAAATTCTCAATCTTAATTAACAACTAGAGCACGAAAGCATCGTAAGAATAGGATAAGATATAAATCCTTAAATAAAGTGCTCCATCGTTCCTATTACAAAACCTTTTAAGGTTGGGTATCCACTGTTGGTGAATTCAATACGGGTCTAAGTCACATTCCTCTCGATGTATTAAGAATCTGGGTTTTCGCAAGATCCTTAGTAAAATAATCATCTAAGTTTAGTTGACTACTTATAAACATAAGAGACATTATAAAATTTTCTTTGTTGTTTTATAGTCTCATATCTTAATCGCAGAAATCTATTTGTTTTCCTATTGCAATTTTTCTGTTCTAATAAATCTAATAGAGATCTATTATCACAATGAATTGTTATTGCTGTAATTGGTTTTTGTACAAAGAGAATTTTAGATATTAAATTCCTTAACCATTCTTCTTCTACATAGATAGTATCCAAAGCAATCATTTCAGCATCCATAGTACTTCTAGCAATTAATGTTTGTTTATACGATCCCTAATTAATTGCTCCACCACCAAATACAAAAATAAAACCTATGGTAGATTTTACATCTAGAGTAGCAGTTACCAAATTAGCGTCACTGTACTCTTCAATTTGATTTGGGAAATCAGAATAAACAAGACAATAATCATAGTACCTATTAAATACTTGAACACTCGTTCCAAAGTATTCCAATGTAGTTGATTAGGGTTACTTGTAAATCTACTAAGTCTCGAAACCACATATGAAATATCTGGTTTTGTTCGAGTGGCTATGTAGTTTAGTGACCCTATCAATTGTGCATATCTATTTTGTAATATAGATTCTCCTTCATGTTTAATGAAATGAACATTTGGATCAAAGGAAGTCGAGATAGTTTTTACATTGAAGTAATTATACTTCTTTAATAATTTCTTTATGGCATGAGATAATGCAATTGAATATCCATTTTCAAATCTATTGATTTTTATGCCCAGAATGTAATCAGTCTTACTTAGATCCTTCATATCAAAGTTCTTAGATAAATATGACTTTGCGTCATTTATGACATTAATAGAAGAGCCAAATATTAGAATGCCATCAACATAAAAACAAAGAACTACAAAATCATTACCAAAAGATTTGTACTATATGCATGTATCAAAATTATTAATTATAAAGTCATAGCTAAGAATTACTTCATCGAACTTAGTATACCATTGTTTAGGGGCTTGCTTTAATCCATATAGGGATTTAACAAGTTTGCAGACTTTATTTTCATTCTCCTTTTCTATGAAACCTACCGGCTATTCCATATAAATTTCTTCATCAAGATCACCATTTAGAAAGACGGTCTTTATATCCATTTGATGTATTAAAAGCTTGTGAATAGAGGCCAAGGAAATTAATGTTCTCATGGTTGTAATTCTTGCTACAGGTGCATAAGTATCATTGTAATTTATGCCTTTTCTTTGAGAAAAACCTTTAGCTACAAGCCTGACTTTATATTTGTCAATGCTACCATCAGCTCTTGGTTTCTTTTTAAAAATCCACTTACATCCTATTGCTTTACTATTAGGAAGTAAGGTTGTTAGAACCCATGTATTATTATTCCGGATTGAATCAATCTCACTTTGAATAATCTCTTTCCAATACTTAGCATCAAAAGACGCCATTGCTTCTTCATAACAAGAAGGATCTTCTTCCACTAGGTAATAGTAGTAAATATCATCAGTTAGTACTTTCCTTCTTTTAGTTCGATCACTTCTTCTTAATTCCGGATCGGATGTTGAAACCGAGGAAGATACATTTTGAATTAATTCATTATTATCAGAAGTACTTGCCATGTCAAAGTTAGAAACATAATCATCTACTTGTTTAGAAATTTGAGTTATGTAAGGAAATTTATCTTCAAAGAAAGCAGCTTCTTTAAATTCTATTAATGTATTAACTTTAATATCAGTAATATCATATTTTAAATCAATAAACCTATAAGTATTACCGTCGAGAGAATATCCTACAAATAATGCATCTACTGTTTTATGACCTATTTTGTTTCTTTTGTGAGAAGGAATACATACTAGTACGAGACAACCCCAAACATGTAGGTAGTCTTATCTAGGGGTTCTTCCAAACCATAATTCAAATAAAGATTTATTTGTAGTTTTATGAGGTATTCTATTTAGTATCTAACATACCGATAGTATAGCTTCACCCCATAAACTTTCAAGAGCACCAGAACTAAGTAACATAGAATTAACCATATTCATTAAAGTTCTGTTTTTACATTCTGCTACACCATTAGATTCAGGAGTGTAAGTGAATTTTGGTTCATCCGAAGTTTGTTAGCAAAGGCTTCCCAGATGGCGGAAGAATATCGATCAAAACAATCACTTGAAATTGATCAGAAAGTAGTTGTTTATTTATTGGCTCATTATCCTTAAGGATAAAATTCCTAAAGGACGATATGCTGAATCTTTCTATCCCAGCATTATCATTACTATATCTTTGAACTAATGCGAACCAAAGTTTCTTAGCCATTTTAAAGTGAAGAAATGCATGGTAAAGTAGGCCTTCCAAAGCACAGAGTATTCGGAACTTACAAGGGTAATCTATTTTCTCAGGAGAAGAGTACTTAGATTTGGTTTTGTCCGCGGAAGGAGTGGTTGCATCAGTACTCCCACTCTCATCGGTTGGATTTTTCTCAGGAGCAGATTCAGCAGATACGGAAGGGATTGGATTTTCTTTAATTGCAGTCATTAATCCTAATATAGTCAACCGGTACTCGAATTGGATTTGCCAAGTCTTAAAGTCATTTTGGCCATTAAACTTTTCGAGTTTTATGGAACTGGAGTGCTGCTCTTTTCCATAATATAACAACTGATGGATAACAAGAATGCGTTGGAATTTTAAAAAAATATGAATATGAATATCCTGTATGATTTTAACTATTAAACTAATCTTCAATATTAATATTCACTTTTAATTTAGAATTACTAGTAATAATAAATAGTGCAGTTAAAATTCATAAGGTAATCATTGAAGGGAACAGGCCCAACAAAATACACCAATCGGTATAGTACAATCAGTATCTGTAAAGTAATCTTTGAGGGAATATGCCCAACAAATTAGACCAATCGGTATACCGGTACAATTAATACACACACACACACACAAAATACTAAGCAGATTACCGAATAGATTAAACAGTTTAGAATTAAACTAAAACGTATTAAACAGATGGATATCTTTCTTAGATTGTTGAAAAATTTGTTGTTTAATATGTTTTATATCTAAAAAATTGAATAAACAAAATTCTAACCTTTGTGAATCACAAATATGAAAATGAAGTTTATAGGAAAGAGGCATGCACTTGAGTGCACTGGCCTAAGAAAAATATCGCCCCCCACTTGGCAGGTTTACAGCGGTGATTCAATCCCAAGATATAACTCCCGCAACTCTTCTGGTACTCCGACTTGCACAAGTCGCTGAAGTAATATTAGTACCCTTTCTGTTTCGAAGTTAGATGCTCAGGATGTTTATGAATGCAGTGAAGAAGAAGAAAGATCTGTGTGTATGTGGTTTTTGAATTATTGGGTTTGTGTGGTTTTTTTTCTTTTGCCTTCAAGGAGGCTTTATATAGCCTCCCAAAAGGTTGGAACCCCAACAGTTGTAATCTTTTATTTGCAACCGGTTATTCGCGACCGTTAGATTGCAACCGCCCGATCTCAACCGTTTGATCTGCAACCGCCCGATCTCAACCGTTCGATCTGCAGCCGTTGGAAAATGCCCGATCTCAACCGTTCAAGCTGTAACGGTCAACTACCAACAGTCGCACCCGTTCCTAAAAACCATTCGTGAAAAAATGTTTCAAAAAATATAGTTATAATATTTTACAAAAATATATATTAATATAATTTTCTGTAAAAAGAATACTTGAGACTTTTGTGAACTGGAATCAGAGCGGCATTCATGTCCGCAGGTGCAGGCACAGACGGCTCGTTTGCTCTGCTTGGCGCGGCGGCGGCGGCGCGCGCATGTGTTCCACCATATCCTCTTTCATTAGACTCAATGCAATGAAAGATA
This sequence comes from Agapanthus africanus, assembly GCA_030015575.1. Lineage (NCBI taxonomy): Eukaryota > Viridiplantae > Streptophyta > Magnoliopsida > Asparagales > Amaryllidaceae > Agapanthus > Agapanthus africanus. Next base: position 938,571,995 of record CM057338.1, on the reverse strand, counting down.
GAAGTGTTATATAAACACATTCTCATTCCTTGGTGTGGGCAATGTGGGACTAAAACCCACCATGAGAGGTTTGGATTTTCCCCTTATTTTGTGCATTTGCTCCAACAATTGTTGGAAAAATTGATGTTTAATATGTTTTATATCTGAAAAAATTGAATAAACAAAATTCTAACCTTTATGAATCCCAAGTATGAAAATTGAAGTTTATGGGAAAGAAGCATTCACTTGAGTGCACTGACCTAAAAAAGATATCACCTCCCTCTTGAGAGGTTTACAGCCGTGATTCAATCTCAAGATACAACTCCTCCAGCTCTTCTGGTACTTCGGCTGTACAAGTCGCCGAAGTAGTATTAGTATCCTTTCTATTTCGAAATCAGATGCTCAGATGATATGAATGCAGTGAAGAAGAAGAAGAAGAAGAAAGATTTTTGTGTGTCTGTAGTTTTTGGATTATTGGGTTTTTTGTTCTTTTTTCTTTTGCCTTCAAGAAGGGCTTTATACAGCCTCCGTAAAGGTTGGAACCCCAAAAATTGCTACCCTTCATTTGCAACCGATTATTCACGACCGTTAGATTGCAACCGCCCGATTTCAATTGTTTGATCTGCAACCACCCGATCTCAATTGTTTGATCTGCAACCACTGGCAACCGCCCAATCTCAACTATTCAAATTGCAACGGTCAACTACCAACAGCCGCACCTGTCCCTAAAAACCATTCGTGAAAAAAAGTTTCAAAAAATATAGTTAAAATATTTTTTTTAAATATATATTAATAAATTTTCTGTAAAAAGAATACTTGAGACTTTTGTGAATTGGAATTGGAGCGGCATTCGTTTCCGCAGATGCAGGCACACGCGGCTCACTCACTCGGCTTAGCAGGACGGCGGCGGCGCACGTATGGTTCCACCATATTCTCATTCATTGGACTCAATGCAATAAAGGACAGAAGTGTTATATAAACACTTTTTCATTTCTTGGTGTGGGCAATGTGAGATTAAAATCCACCATGAGAAGTTTGGACTTTTCCATTATTTTGGGCATTTGCTCCAACAATTCTCCCACAAAGTTCAAACTTCGATGCAACCTATAATGACCATGACTACTATGAAATGAACATCTAACAATATTGTATATCGGCGTTAGTGTCGTAAAGACTTGAACTTACACTTTGTGTAGAAAACTCCAGAACACAAGAATATAGTAGTCATTAAATGACCTTACAAAATTACATCTTGTTGACTGATCCTTTGTCAAAACACATAAAACATGAAATAGAAATTTGGGTATTCAAAATGGGTTACGCATTATGGCCATGTGTGGTACCTAGATTCCCTTGAGAGTTATATGGGTTTCACCCACTCACCTTAAGCCATGACCTCATGGCAATCTCACTTAGTTGATGTCTCAAGAGAATACTTGTTGTCAGAGTACTTCGCAAATAATTTTGCATTTGACATCATTAAGAGTTAAATTCTCAACCTTAATTAACAACTAGAGCACGATAGCAACATAAGAATAGGATATGATATAAATCCTTAAATAAAGAGCTCCCACGTTCACATTCAATAGCTGCGTTCTTTCTATTACAAAACCTTTTAAGGTCGGGTATCCACTGTTGGTGAATTCAATATGGGTCTAAGTTCTATTCCTATTGATGTATTAAGAATTCTGGTTTTCGCAAGACCCTTAGTAAAGTAATCAGCTAAATTTAGTTGACTACTTACAAACATAAGAGACACTATAAAAAAATTTGTATTGTTTTATAGTCCCATATCTTAATTGTAGGAATCTATTTGTTTTCCTATTGCAATTTTTCTGTTTTGATAAATCTAATAGAGATCTATTATCACAATGAATTGTTATTGCTGTAATTTGTTTTGATACAAAGAGAATTTAAGATATTAAATTTCTTAACCATTCTGCTTCTACGCAAGTAGTATCCAAAGCAATAATTTCAGCATCCATGATACTTCTAGCAATTAATGTTTGTTTATACGATCCCTAATTAATTGCTCCATCACCAAGTACAAAATTAAAACCTGTGGTAGATTTTACATCTAGAGTATCAGTTACCCAATTAGCGTCACTGTACCTTTCAATTTGATTTCGGAAATCAGAATAAACAAGATAATAATCTATAGTAGCTCTTAAATACTTGAACACTCGTTCCAAAGCATTCCAATATAGTTGATTAGGGTTACTTGTAAATCTACTAATTAAGTCTTGAAACCGCATCTGAAATATCCGGTCTTGTTCGAGTAGATATGTAGTTTAGTGACCCTATCAAGTGTGAATATCTATTTTGTAATATAGGTTCTCCTTCATGTTTAATGATATGAACATTTAGATCAAAAGGAGTTGAGATAGGTTTTACATTAAAATAATTATACTTCTTTAAAAATTTCTCTATAGTATGAGATAATGAAATTGAATATCCATTTTCTAATCTATTGATTTTTATGCCCAGAATGCAATCAGTCTCACCTAGATCCTTCATATCAAAATTCATAAATAAATATGACTTTACATCATTTATGATATTAATAGAAAAACCAAATATTAGAATGTCATCAACATAAAGACAAAGAATTTCAAAATCATTACGAATTAATTATAACCATAGCTAAGAATTACTTCATCGAACTTAGTATGCTATTGTTTAAGGGATTGCTTTAATCCATATAGGGATTTAACCAGTTTGTAGACTTTATTTTTCATTCCCCTTTTCTATAAAATCTATTGGTTGTTCCATATAAATTTCTTCATCAAGATCACCATTTAGAAAGGCGGTCTTTACATCCACTTGATGTATTAATAGCTTATGAATAGCGACCAAGGCAATTAATGTTCTCATGGTTGTAATTCTTGCTACATGCGCATAAGTATTATTGTAGCCTATGCCTTTTCTTTGAGAAAAACCTTTAGCTACTAACTTGATTTTATATTTGTCAATGTTGCTATCATCTTTTAGTTTCTTTTTAAAGATCCACTTACATCCTATTTCTTTACTACCAGGAGATAAGGTTGTTAGAACCCATGTATTATTATTTCGGATTAAGTCAATCTCACTTTGAATAACTTCTTTTCAATACTTAGCATCAGAAGACGCCATTGCTTCTTCATAAGAAGAAAGATCTCCTTCCACAAGATAATTGTAGTAGGTATCATCCGTGAATACTTTCCTTCTTTTTGTTTGATCACTTCTTCTTAATTCCGGTTCGAATGTTGGAACCGAGGATGATGCATTTTGAATTAATTCAATATTATTAGAAGTACTTGCTATGTCAGGGTTAGAAACATAATCATATACTTGTTCAGAAATTTGATTTATGTAAGAAAATTTATTTTCAAATAAAGTAGCATCTTTAGATTCTATTAAAGTATTAACTTTAATATCAGTAATATCAAATTTTAAGATAATAAATCTATAAGTGTTACTGTCAAGAGAATATCCTACAAATAACGTATCTACTGTTTTAGGACCTATTTTATTTCTTTTGTGAGAAGAAATACATACTAGTGCGAGACAACCCGAAATACGAAGGTAGTCTAATCTAGGCATTCTTTCAAACCATAACTCAAATGGAGATTTATTTGTAATTTTATGAGGTATTCTATTTAGTATATACATGCTGATAGTATAGCTTCACTCCATAAACTTTCAGGAGCGCCAAAACTAAGTAACATGGAATTAACCATATTCATTAAAGTTCTATTTTTGTGTTCTGCTACACCATTAGATTCAGGAGTGTAAGGAGGTGAATATTCATGTTTAATTATATGTTCTTGACATAACAGATTTAATATATTAGAAGTATACTCCTCTCCACTGTTTGATCTAAAGATTTTGATTTTCTTTTCAGTGTAGTTTTCTACTCTGACTTTATATACTTTGAATCTATTAAACACCTTATCTTTGGTTGGAAATAAATATACATAACAATATATAGTATTGTCATCAATGAATATAACATAGTATTTATTTCCACCTCTAGTTGGTTGTTTTCAAGAATCACAAATATCAGAATGTACTAAACCTAAACTTTGAGTATAGCTATCAACGGATTTAAATGTACCTTTAGTATATTTATCCTTGACACAAATATCACATGTAGATTTCAAGTCAATTGAACTAATCACATATAAACGCATCATTTTATTTAACGTTTGATAATTAACATGTCATAATCTACTATGCCACATAATACAAGAAGACAAGGTTAAAACAATGGGACTAGTTTTATTTATTTCATCATTATTATTACAAACAACATTTAATTTATATAATCCATCACACACATAAGCCTTAACAATAAACATACTTCCTTTGAAAATTACAATTTGATTATTTTCTAATACAATTTTGTAAGCACTTTTAAAGAGTAGAGAAACACTTATTAAATTCTTTCTTACACCAAGAACATATAAAATATCACTTAGTGGTAAATAGTTTTCAGAGGTCATAGAAAGCCTAATGGATCCCCTTCCCTTAACCGGTGATGTTGTATCATTTTCAAGTATTACACTTCTCCCATATTCATCCTGAAATGAAGTAAACCATTTATTATTAGAACATATGTGCACATTAGCACCATTGTTTAACCACCAATCATTAGATGATGAGATAAGGTTTACAGTGTGGGAAATATACTTGAGAGAGGAACATTCATCCATTTCCACCACATTCACATTTGCATTGTTAGAACTTGCAGGTTTCTGAACTAGTTTGGTTTTCCTAAAGAAACATTAATAGAGGTATGGTTGGTTCTCTCACATATGAAACATAATTTTTCTTTGTTCGTTGGCTTGTGACTTTTGTTCTGGTTTAGACCTTTCTTAAATTGTTTTTTTTTTTGAACTTATTGTTCTTAGGTTTAAATTGGTTTCCTTTAGAAACAATTTTATTAGAAGCTTCAGTCAGGTTGACATTATTATAACTTTTAGTATTAGGATTAAGTACAACCCTTATTTATTCCTCAATTCTAATGAAATTCATGACATCAAAGAGTATAAATGAATTTTGGTTCATTCGAAGTTAGTTAGCAAAAGCTTCCCAAGATGGCGAAAGAATATCAATCAAAGCAGTCACTTGAAACTGATATAAAAATATAGTTCCAGAATTAATCACTTTCGTGACCAAAAAGTCATGAAGTTGTTTATTTATAGGCTCATTATCCTTAAAGATAAAATTTCTAAAGGACGATATGCTAAATCTTTCTACCCCGGCATTATCATTACCATATCTTTGTTTTAATGCGAACCAAAGTTCCTTAGCCATTTTAAAGTGAAGGAATGCACAGTAAAATGGACCTTCCAAGGCACTAAGTATTTGAAACTTATAATGGTAATCTATCTTCTCAGAAGAGTACTTAGATTTGGTTTTGTTCGCGGAAAGAGTGGGTGCATCAATACTCCCATTCTCATCGGTTTGACTTTCTCAGGAACAGATTCAGCAGATACAGAAGTGATATGATTTTCTTTGATTGCAGTTATTAATCCTATATAGCCAACCAGTACTCGACTTGGATTTACCAAGTCTTAAAGTAACTTTGGCCATTAAACTTTTCTGGTTTTAAAGAACCGGAGTCGTTGCTCATTGCCATAATATAATAACTGATGGATAATAAGAATGTGTTAGAATTTAAAATATGAATATCTGGTATGAATTTTAATAATTAAACTAATTCTTAATAGTAATATTCATTATTAATTTAGAATTACTAGCAATAATAAAATAGTGCAGTTAATATCCGTAAGGAATCTTTGAGGGGAACATGCCCGACAAAGTAGATCAATCAGTATAGTCAGTATCCGTAAGGTAATTTTTGAAGGAACATGCCCAACAAAGTAGATCAATCGGTATATGTTCCCCCAATCTGAGCAAGGCTCATTTGAATTTTGAAAATTCAAATTTTCTGAAGCAACGCTTCAAATTCCGTGCGTTGCGCAGTGCGCAAGCGGTCCACAGTACGACACGTGTCTGCGCAGTTGTGCAAGCGCACCGCTGCGCGACACGTGTCTGCGCAGTTGTGCAAGCACTGTTGCGCAAGTGCACCGCTGCGCGACACGTGTCTGCGCAGTTGCGCAAACACGGTTGCGCAAGTGCACCGCGGCGCGACACGTGTCTGCGCAGTTGCGCAAACACCGTTGCGCAAGTGCACCGCTGCGAGACACGTGTCTGCGTAGTTGCGCAAGGGCACAGCTGCGCGACACGTGTCTGCGCAGTTGCGTAAGCACCGTTGCGCAAGCGCACATCTGCGCGACACGTGTCTGCGCAGTTGCGCAAGCACTGTTGCGCAAGCCTCCCACTGCGCGACACGTGTCATTCATTGGGGAGTTGCGCAGAAACAGAATGAAAATTTGATGAAATCTTTTCTGTTTTTTCCAAAACCAGAAGATTTTCTTCTGCCTTTGGATCAAAGATCCAATGGTGGGAAAATTCCCAAAATCATTCAGGAAAGATTTTGTTAACAAATTCAACAAATTTGTGAGCACTATAAATAAGATCCCAGACCTCATTCAAAGGGCATCAAGAAGAAGAATCAACTTCTGGCATAAAAAAAAGAAGAGAAAGAACTCTTGAAGATTGATTAAGAACATAAAAAAAAAGGTAAAAACTTCTGAAGAACAGAGGATTAAAAGTGAATAATTCAATAAAAAGAAAGAAATAGTGCCTTGCACTTGATATGAACCCTTGGTTCTGTGAAATCAGGGAAAACAAGAAAAAAAAAACTTGTTTTCCTTTGATCCAAATTTAGATCAAAAGTGCTATGCACTTTTGTTCTTAAATCTGGAAAATTCTTGAGTTTCTGCACAAGTGCAACTCATTATTTAAAAGGGCCTGGCCCAAATCAAATCACAAAAATAATAAAAGGGCAGAGCCCTGTTTGGAAAATTCTTGAGGGCCTGGCCCAAATCAAATCACAAAAATAATAAAGGGGCAGAGCCCTGTTTGGATTGATTCTTTTAGTCAGGCAAAGCCTAAAATAAATAAAAAAATTGGACTTAACCCAATCCTGGCTGTAAGTCCTTAAAATTAAATTGATTGAGCAAAATGGCTCTCCTCAACCAATTCACGATCGGTTCGAGGGTACATCTCCGAACTCCTTTGACATCCCTCGTTGTAATTCCTCAACGACGTCAAAGAGGTGACGGGTCCCAACGACCACTCATCTAATATCGGACCGAAACGTCCTCAAACTAATATCGGACCGAAACGTCCCTAAACTAATATCGGACCGAAATGTCCCTAAACTAATATCGGACCGAAACGTCCCTAAACTAATATCGGACCGAAACGTCCTCAAACTAATATCGGACCGAAATGTCCCTAAACTAATATCGGACCGAAACGTCCCTAAACTAATATCGGACCGAAACGTCCCTAAACTAATATGGACCACTACGTCCTTAAACTGGCGACGGACCGAAACGTCCCTAAACTAATAATGGACCACCACGTCCCTAAACTGGCGATGGACCACCACGTCCTTAAACTGGCGCAATAGAGCCCGAACGCTCTTTTGCCGGATCTAAACGGTCCCGTCTAAGTTGATCTTAGCCTCAACTACGGTTAATGTGTCCTTAGATCTTTAAATAAACAATAAAACCCCAAATCAACTTTGGTTCAAGGGTACATCTCTGAACTCCTCAGACGCTTGTCGTTGTAATCCCTCAACGACGTCGGAGAGGTGACGAGTCCCAATGGCCAGATAATTAAATCAATCACTACGTTAAGTTGACCTCAGTCTAAAACAAGACTAACGTATCCTTAACGAACGTTTAAGTTGATCTTAGCCGCAACGCGACTAATGCATCCTTAAACTAAAAACACCAAACCCAAATCTAAGTAAATACAGATTTGGACTAATCCACGTCCTACGGGCGACGACATCAGTAAGTCTCCGTATACAATCCACGGGCAACCACAAACAAAACAAACATACACGACACGAAGTGAAATTCTGGAGAAGGAGAAAGTTGTTATCGCAACGCGGTAGCGTAATTAACTGCAGGGGCTTGCGCCTGCAGGGAAGAGCGTCCCCACAATCAAAAACCCCTCACCCTGAGGGGGAATCTGACGAAGTCTGTTACATCGGCCGCATCCGTCTAAACCTCCGATACACGGTACCATAAATTAACTTGGCATCTTCGGAGAGATAGACGGATAAAACCAAATAGTATCTGCCCCGAACCTCAGGCAACGGACGCAAAGTCCGGGCCGCCGTTCGGAGGGGAACAGATTCTGGCACGCCCGGTGGGAGAATCTGTTCCCCTCCGAACGGCGGCCCGGACTTTGCATCCGTTGCCTGAGGTTCGGGGCAGATGCTATTTGGTTTTATCCGTCTATCTCTCCGAAGATGCCAAGTTGATTTATGGCACCGTGTATCGGAGGTTTAGACAGATGCGGCCGATGTAGTAGACTTCGTCAAATTCCCCCTCAGGGTGAGGGGTTTTTGATTGTGGGGACGCTCTTCCCTGCAGGCGCAAGCCCCTGCAGTTAATTACGCTACCGCGTTGCGATAACAACTTTCTCCTTCTCCAGAATTTCACTTCGTGTCGTGTATGTTTGTTTTGTTTGTGGTTGCCCGTGGATTGTATACGGAGACTTAGTGATGTCGTCACCCGTAGGACGTGGATTAGTCCAAATCCGTATTTACTTAGATTTGGGTTTGGTGTTTTTAGTTTAAGGATGCATTAGTCGCGTTGCGGCTAAGATCAACTTAAACGTTCGTTAAGGATACGTTAGTCTTGTTTTAGACTGAGGTCAACTTAACGTAGTGATTGATTTAATTATCTGGCCATTGGGACTCGTCACCTCTCCGACGTCGTTGAGGGATTACAACGACAAGCGTCTGAGGAGTTCAGAGATGTACCCTTGAACCAAAGTTGATTTGGGGTTTTATTGTTTATTTAAAGATCTAAGGACACATTAACCGTAGTTGAGGCTAAGATCAACTTAGACGGGACCGTTTAGATCCGGCAAAAGAGCGTTCGGGCTCTATTGCGCCAGTTTAAGGACGTGGTGGTCCATCGCCAGTTTAGGGACGTGGTGGTCCATTATTAGTTTAGGGACGTTTCGGTCCGTCGCCAGTTTAAGGACGTAGTGGTCCATATTAGTTTAGGGACGTTTCGGTCCGATATTAGTTTAGGGACATTTCGGTCCGATATTAGTTTAGGGACGTTTCGGTCCGATATTAGTTTAGGGACGTTTCGGTCCGATATTAGTTTAGGGACGTTTCGGTCCGATATTAGTTTAGGGACGTTTCGGTCCGATATTAGATGAGTGGTCGTTGGGACCCGTCACCTCTTTGACGTCGTTGAGGAATTACAACGAGGGATGTCAAAGGAGTTCGGAGATGTACCCTCGAACCGGTCGTGAATTGGTTGAGGAGAGCCATTTTGCTCAATCAATTTAATTTTAAGGACTTACAGCCAGGATTGGGTTAAGTCCAATTTTTTTATTTATTTTAGGCTTTGCCTGACTAAAAGAATCAATCCAAACAGGGCTCTGCCCCTTTATTATTTTTGTGATTTGATTTGGGCCAGGCCCTCAAGAATTTTCCAAACAGGGCTCTGCCCTTTTATTATTTTTGTGATTTGATTTAGGCCAGGCCCTTTTAAATAATGAGTTGCACTTGTGCAGAAACTCAAGAATTTTCCAGATTTAAGAACAAAAGTGCATAGCACTTTTGATCTAAATTTGGATCAAAGGAAAACAAGTTTTTTTTTTCTTGTTTTCCCTGATTTCACAGAACCAAGGGTTCATATCAAGTGCAAGGCACTATTTCTTTCTTTTTATTGAATTATTCACTTTTAATCCTCTGTTCTTCAGAAGTTTTTACCTTTTTTTTTTATGTTCTTGATCAATCTTCAAGAGTTCTTTCTCTTCTTTTTTTTTATGCCAGAAGTTGATTCTTCTTCTTGATGCCCTTTGAATGAGGTCTGGGATCTTATTTATAGTGCTCACAAATTTGTTGAATTTGTTAACAAAATCTTTCCTGAATGATTTTGGGAATTTTCCCACCATTGGATCTTTGATCCAAAGGCAGAAGAAAATCTTCTGGTTTTGGAAAAAACAGAAAAGATTTCATCAAATTTTCATTCTGTTTCTGCGCAACTCCCCAATGAATGACACGTGTCGCGCAGTGGGAGGCTTGCGCAACAGTGCTTGCGCAACTGCGCAGACACGTGTCGCGCAGATGTGCGCTTGCGCAACGGTGCTTGCGCAACTGCGCAGACACGTGTCGCGCAGCGGTGCACTTGCGCACTTGCGCAACAGTGCTTGCGCAACTGCGCAGACACGTGTCGCGCAGCGGTGCGCTTGCACAACTGCGCAGACACGTGTCGCACTGTGGACCGCTTGCGCACTGCGCAACGCACGGAATTTGAAGCGTTGCTTCAGAAAATTTGAATTTTCAAAATTCAAATGAGCGTTGCTCAGATTGGGGGAACAGGAGGAATGAGCTTGAGTTAGCTACTTGGCTTCTAGGACTTGAAGAAATATAATTTTAAGAGAAATTTCTATCACACCCCGCTTCCCAAAAGACGACTACGACACGTTACGAGGCCCGCAACATATTTACTATGAGAAAGTCATTTTCTTTAATAAATACGTTAAGCATTTTAAGCAATATAACAACATGCAAGAATTAACAAGAGTAATTAAAATTAACTACTTTATTTACATTCAAACTTAAATACAAATGTCTGAAATAAAAGATACAATAACTAAAAAGATGCCTAAAAATGGCATACAGAAAATAACTGCAGAATGGAAACTATTAATCGGGCTGAGTGGTGAGCTGATCGACGTCCACCTGGCTGGGTTCGATCTCCTCAGAATCCTGTCCTCCCGAAGAACATTCCAAGGAAAAGAAACAGAGAGGAATATCGACAGCGAACTAGCGCTCGGTAAGTCCCCAAAAGAAAAGGTAATGATGACTGAAGGTATGTAAAATGAACAGAAAACCAAGTATTAATGAACATGTAAGGTTGTATATGAAAGTATCTTAAGCATGACGTTTATATGTATAAGGTTAACTATTCTAACGTGGTTGTTTGTAATTTGGTAAAGAAAATATGCGTGTATATGAGAAGGGTCCATCTTACCCCATGGACCATGGTAACAGGAAGTACAAGGCCCCGTCATAACCCATGGGACAACGGTACTCGGTATTCAGGTTAAGTGTCTTTTAAAGTGGCCTTTCGTGCCACGACATACGTTCCTTACCAACTTACCTCTTATCCCCGCATATTTTATTATATAGTTCAAGTTTACAGGTCTTGGCTGAATCCATGAATATGAAGAGTACAATTCCAGCTTCAAGTTGTATTCAGGTATCATGTCAAGTTCATGTCAAGTTATATTCATGGTTCGGTCAAGTCAAGTAAAGTTCAAATGTTCAAGTTTCAAGTTTGAATATTCAAGCTCAAGTTCAAGATTTGGTTCGGGTTTGGGTTTGAGTTTAAGTCGAGTTCGAATTTGGGTTCAGATTCTAATCATATCTTATTAATAGATTTAATTTTTCAAGATCTTAAGTTTGGAAAATATTGACAACCGCTGCATATAGACGGCAGTATTTGTGTCTTTTTCAAAGACGATTGCCATTGATAATTCCACCCTAAAATCACGATCTATATTTAGGGAGAGGCAAGTGGTGCATCATTGTCTCCGGCAACCCCGAGGTACCGACAAGAGAAAATGCCACTCAAACCAATTTGCAAGCTAAACACATAAGCTAGACTAGTCTTTTGATTTCTAGAGTATTTATATAAAAATGTCATTTAAAAATTTTCGAGGGTTTTTAATTCGTCCTAAAACCTCGAAAATGTTTTTGATAAAAATATGTTAATTAAAATATCAAGATTTTGCATAAAAATGTATTTTATATTTTGGGGTATTTTAGTGTCGAAACCTGGCTTTTAAAAGTTTATGGTATTTTTATGAAAAATCTATCTTTTGGAAACTTGAGAGTATTTTCTTAAAAACTTTAATCTTTTCTTTTAAAAACCTAGTTTTCATAATTTGTTTTATTTGGAAATACGGATTTAAGATTTAAATAATTTTCCAATTATTTAGCTTGTTTTAAAAAGTCGTATTTTTTTTAAAACCGTATTTTATTCATTTCGAGACCGAATTCTCCGTGAGGAGTTCTGCATCTTACTCTACTATCCTAAGGATATGCGATAACCCGCACTATCCACACATGGGTCCCCTAACGAAGGTTGTAGAGGCGTATTTGCAAAGGATTTAAAATGACGATTCAAAAACGTATTTTTAGAATGCAATGATATTTTAATGAAATATATTTCTTTAGAATAAAACATGTAACTATAATAGCGTGCTATGAAACCATAGTGTATGTGAGTAGGATAGGTCGTTGCCCATGAGTTTTCTAGAAGTATATGTCACGATAACGATAAAAAAGTACATGTAAAGTTTGTGGTAATTTTGTGTAATATCATTCTAAACTATATTAAAATGAAGTTTTCCGTATTAAGAAATTTTATATAACTTAAAGATCTTTTCCAATATATGTTATTAACATATGGGTATCATTTTAACCTAGAAGAAGAGAGAAATTACTTTTTAAAAGATAGTTAAAGGTTACAAGTGGATTTATGAGAGTAAAGCCAAAGAGGAGTTAGGTTTTGGATTCAATGGAGTAGAATCGAGGGAGACTTGAGGTTTTGTGCGTTTGAACAAGAGAAGAGGGTGCCTCGGTCGGTAGAACCGAGACTAAAACGTACAGAAAGGTTCGATCGACGACGCTTCTACTTCGGGAGCCTAGGCAACTTCACTTGAGAATAGACTTGACTCCTTTTTGGTTGGACTTAGGAATTTTAGAGAGAATTTTAGTGGAATTTTCAGAAATGGAGGATGATTGGATAGCTAGGTATTTATAGAGAAAAATATGGGAATATGGGAATTAAGAAATGAATTAAAATAGTGTTAATAGGGTAGATGAAGGGAATGGCAGCTCTCTGTTTAATTGCAGGAAAATCAACTATTAAAAAGGAGTATAGGGGAGTCTAAAGGTCACACAGGCGGAGCACGGGGCGATTTGGGATCATCCCAAAGGCCGGGGAAAATGGGCGGCCAGATTTAGAGCATCCGTCTCGAAGTTCGTGCCATTTGTTTTAATTAGTTTTAACTCCTCATTTATCCTATCTAATTTCATTGCAACTTTTCGTTTCTCCATGTAATGCACGTGCAAACTCTTAGACTTCCGAAAAGTTAAGAAAAATATTAAAATAATTAGGGCTGATGGAATTCGAACACGCAGGCTAAAGAACAGCAGTAGAAAGTCTTAACCAGTGAGCTACAAGTTATTTCTTGCTTTTATTTAACAAATTTAACTTATAACTCACAGTCAAGGTTGAAATACACCTTTATATACATTAAAGGTGTTACAATTCTATAGGGATTGCAGGGTCGTTACATCCTACCCTTCTTATAAAAATTTCGTTCTTGAAATTTACACAAGGATTAAACTTCAAACAGATGAGCGTATCGTGTACGCATATCATCCTCTCATTCCCAAGTTGATTCCCCTGGTGAATCCCTTCTCTACTACACCCGGACTAACTTGACCACCTTGTTCCGAAATGTCTTCTCCTTCTGATCTACTATCTCGACTGGCTGTGTTCGCAAGTCAGATCGGTCTGCACAGTGAGCTACGAATGATCAAGTATGTGGCTGGGGTCACGTACATAACGGCGTAGCTGAGATATATGGAATATGTTGTGCACTCTTTCCAATGATGGTGGTAGTGCTAAACGATACGCCACTTCTCCTACCCATTCCAATATATCGAATGGACCAATGTATCTTGGCCTAAGCTTTCCTCATCATCCAAAGCGAATAACTCCTCGGTTGGGAGAGATCTTGAAGAATATTTGATCTTCCGGTTGAAACTCCAAGTGCCGACGCTTTGCATTTGCCTGATGCTTCTACCTATCTTGGGCTATACGTATCTTTTCCCTGATCGTGTGAACTATATCAACTGTTACCATGATCATCTCAGGTCCAAGGAGTTCTCGATCTCCAATATCGTCCTAACTCATAGGGGAACGAAACTTTCGACTATAGAGTGCTGCAAACAGTGCCATCCCAATGATACCTTGGTAACTGTTGTTGTATGTAAACTCCACGAGGTACAGGTGATCTTCCCATGATCCTCCGAAGTCAAGCATAAAAGCCCTTAGCATGTCCTCTAGGATCTGAATTGTCCGTTCGGACTATCCGTCGGCTTGGGGATAGTATTCGGTGCTGAAACTCAGACTCGTGCCCAGACTGGCTTAAAGACTTTGCCAAAACTGCGATCGAAATCTGGTGTCCCGGTCAGAGACGATGCAAACTGGTACTCCATGAAGTCTCACAATCTCCTGCATGATTCATAGGTATCAAAACAAGTGGGTACAATCTAAAGGTGTAAATCTTACTTTAGATTTGATTTACCTTCATGTACTTCCTTGCCAAGACTTCTGTAGACTGGACAACTCGGAATGGAATAAAGTGAGTCGACTTAGTCAGTCGATCCATAATAACCCAAACTGCGTCGTTACACTTCATGCTGCAAGGGAGTACAGTTACGAAGTCCATGGTAATGTGAGGCCATTTCCATTCCGGGATAGGTAACTGTTGAAATAGACCAACAGTCCTGTGGTGTTCAGCCTTTACTTGCTGACAGACTAAACACTTTACTACACTTCGAGCGACTTCTCGCTTCATTCCATGCCACTAGTAATGCTGCTTTAGATCCTTGTACATCTTCGTGCTGCCGGGGTACGCCGAATACGAAAAGTTGTGAGTTTCTTTCACCAACTCTTCTCAAACAGGACCGACTGACATGCATAAACGGCTTCCATACCGCAAGGATCTATCTTCGTGAATGATGAAATCAGTTCGAAGTCCACTTTCTACTTGTTCTCCGATCTTTTGCAACTTGGCATCGCCTGCTTGAGCTGCTTTTATTTGATCTACAAGCGTGGACTGAATCTGTAGATTCATCAAGGATGATGTAACTCCCGGTACAAATACTTCAATCTCCAATCCATGAAGCTCCTACTGCAACTTCCACTATAAGGTGAGATTCATCGTGGATGACTAGCAACTCAAGACATCTGGAACTATGTTTACCTTTCCTGGATGGTACTGAAGGTTGATGTCGAAATCTGTCATGAGTTCTAGCCATTTTCTTTGCTGCATGTTAAGCTCCTTCTGAGTAAATATATACTTCAAACTCTTATGATCGATGTAGCTACTAACTTGCTCACCCAACAAATAATGCCTCCAGATCTTAAGAGCGGAGATAATTGTTGCCAATTCTAGATCATGGGTGGGATAGTTGCGCTCGTGCGTCTTTAGATTCCTTGATGCAAAAGCTACAATTTTACTATGTTGATGTAGCACACATCCCAATCTTTTCCCTAAGGCATCACAGTGAACTTCAAAACCGTCAAATCTGTCTGGTATAGTAAGAATAGGTGCAGAAGTCAGTCTTGTCTTCAGCTCCACAAAAGCTTTTTCACATGCTTCCGACCATACGAAGGCTTCATCCTTAGGAGTAAGCTTGGTCAAAGGTGTTGCAATCTTCAAAAATCCTTCAATGAAGCATCGGTAATATCCGGCTAGGCCCATGTCCTTGAGTGACTTTAGTGTCGGCCATTCCTTGACAGCTAACACCTTAGCGGGGTCTACCAAAATACCTTCTCCGGATACGATGTGCCCGAGAAAACCAACTTTATCCACATTGAGCCTTGCTGCAAGTGGATGAATTGTTATTCCATATCAAATCAAGCAGTCTCTGGAAAGTACTTTGCATCGAAAAGATCGTGAAACGTCTTCCACTCTATTGGCTGTGCAAGACGGCTCTTCTCGGCCTTCCACCATACTCTTGCGTTGTCCGTGAGCTGGAGCTTTGCAGCATAAACCCAAGCTATTTCTAGCACTTGAGCTGCTGCAAGATCATCCTCAATGCCTTGAGCCCACTCCTCAGCCTTCAGGGGGCTCTCTTTCCTAGAAAAGTTTTTTGGATGCAACGCCCGAAATTATTTCACACCTGGTGCTTCTGCTTCGGGACAGGCTAGAAGGATGACAGTCTGCTGCTGCTGGCCTTCTAGAAGACTCTTGATGGCTTCGAAAAGCACCGTCAGTTCATTGATATGAGCTGTAATGGTAGGTGGAAGTGGTAAGGTAGGCGGTGGTGTGTTGCCATAGACGTTGGTGCTGCTGTTCTTGGAAGAATCCATGACCTTGAAAGAATAGAAAGATTAGGATAAATTCAAGAGATTTGAAATGCAAGGAATGTAAAGTTGCTGAATCTGATAATTCTTGTGATATATTACTTAAGACTTCATGCGGAACTGACCTGCATGGGCCACCAAAAAAACTTGTCACGCCCCACTTCCCAAAAGACGGTGACGACACATGACGAGGCCCGCAACGTACTTACTACGAGAATGTTATTTCCCTTAAATACGTTAAGCGTTTTTATGCAATAAAATAACATGCAAGAATTAACAAAAGTAATTAAAATTAACAACTTTATTTACATTCAAACTTAAATACAGATGCCTGAAATAAAAGATACAATAACTAAAAAGATGTTTAAACAATGGCATACAGAAAATAACCGCAGAACGGAAATTAGTAATTGGGCTGAGTAGTGAGCTGATCGTCGTCTTCCTGGCAGGACTCGATCTCTTCACAATCCTGTCCTCCTAACGAACATTCCAAGAAAAAAAAACATAAAGGAATGATGTCAGCGAACTAGCGCTCAGTAAGTCCCCAAAAGAAAAAGTAATGATGACTGAAGGTATGTAAAATGAACAGAAAACCTAGTAATGAATAGGTAAGGTTGTATATGAAAGTATCTTAAGCATGACATTTATATGTATAAGGTTAACTATTCTAACTTGTTTGTTTGTAGTTTGGTAAAAAAGGTATGCGTGTATACGAGAGGGGTCCAGCTTACCCCATGGACCAAGGTAACAGGAAGTACATGGCCCCGTCATAACCTACGGGACAACGACACTCGGTGTTCAGGTTAGGTGTCTTTTAAAGTTACCTCTCATACCACGACATATGTTTCTTACCAACCTACTACTTATCCCTGTGTATTTTATTATATAGTTCAAGTTTACAGGTCTTGGCTGAATCCATGAATATGAAGAGTATAAGTTCAGATTTAAGTTGTATTCAGGTATCATGTCAAGTTCATATCAAGTTATATTTATGGTTCGGTCAAGTCAAGTCAAGTTCAAATGTTCAAGTTTCAAGTTTGAATATTCAAGTTCAAGTGTTCAAGTTCAAGATTTGGTTCGAGTTTAAGTCGAGTTCGAATTTGGGTTCATGTTCCAGTCATATCTTATTAATATATTTAACTTTTTGAGATCTTTAAGTTTGGGAAATATCGACGACCGCAGTACATGAACGGCATTATTTGTGTCCTTTTCAAAGACGCTTGCCATTAATAATTCCACCATAAGGTTACGATCTATATTTAAGGAAAGGCAAGTGGTGCATCATTTCCTCCGGCAACCCTGAGGCACTGATAAGCGAAGATATCACTCAAACCAATCTGCAATCTAAACGCGTAATCTGAACTAGTCTTCTGATTTCTAGGGTATTTATATAAAAATATCATTTAAAAATTCTCGAGGGTTTTTAATTCGTCCTAAAGCCTCGAAGATGTTTTTGATAAAACTATGTTAATTAAAATGTCAAGATTTTGCATAAAAACCTATTTTATATTTTGGAGTATATTAGTGCCAAAACCTGGCTTTTAAAAGTTTATGGTATTTTTATGAAAAATCTATCTTTTGGAAACTTGAGGGTATTTTCTTAAAATATTTAATCATTTCTTTTAAAAATCTAGTTTTCACAATTTGTTTTATTTGGAAATACGGATTTAAGATTTAAATAATTATCCAATTATTTAGCTTGTTTTAAAAAGTCGTATTTTCTTTAAAACCGTATTTTATTTTTTTGAGACCGAATTCTCCGTGAGAAGTTCCTCATCTCACTCTACTATCCCAAAGATGTGCGATAATCCACACTATCCACAAACGGGTCCCCAGACAAGGGTTGTAGAGGCGTATTTGCAAAGGATTTAAAATGACGATTCAAAAACGTATTTTTAGAAAGCGAGGGTATTTTAATGAAATATATTTGTTTAGAATAAAACATGTAACTATAATAGCGTGCTATGAAACCATAGTGTATGCGAGTGGGGTAGGTCGTTACTCCATGAGTTTTCTAGAGGTATATGTCACGATAACGATAAAAAGGTACATGGAAAGTCTATGGTATTTTTGTGTAATATCATTCTAAACTATGTTAGCATGAAGTTTTCCATATTAAGAAATTTTATATAACTTGAAGATCTTTTCCTATATATATTATTAACATGTGGGTATTGTTTTAGCCTAGAAGAAGAGAGAAATTACATTTTAAAAGATAGTTAAAGGTTACAAGTAGGGTTATGAGAGTAGAGTCAAAGAGGAGTTAGGTTTTGGATTCAATGGAGTAGAATCGAGGGAGACTTACGGTTTTGCGCGTTTGAACAAGAGAAGAGGGTGCATCGGTTAGTAGAACCGAGACCAAAATGTACGGAAAGGTCTTATCGACAGCGCTTCGACTTCGAGAGCTTGGGTAACTTCACTTGAGAATAGGCTTGACTCCTTTTTACTTGGACTTGGGAACTTTAGAGAGGATTTTAGTGGAATTTTCAGAAGTGATGAGGATGATAGGATAGGTAGGTATTTATAGGGAAAAATATGGGAGTATGGGAATTAAGAAATGAATTAAAATAGTGTTAATAGGGTAGATGAAGGGGTTGGCAGCTCTCTGTTTAATTGCAGAGAAATCAAATAGTAAAAAGGAGTACATGGGAGTCTAAAGGTCACACGGGCGGAGCCCGGGGCGATTTGGGATCATCCCAGCCGTTGGTAGTGGCCCAAAGGGGAAAATGAGCGGCCAGATTTGGAGCATCCGTCTCGAAGTTCATGCCATATGTTTTAATTGGTTTTAACTCCTCATTTATCCTATTTAATTTCGTTGTAAATTTTCGTTTCTCCGTGTAATGCACGTGAAAACTCTTAGGCTTCCGAAAAGATAAGAAAAATATCAAAATAATTATGGCTAATGGGATTCGAACACGCAAACTAAAAAACGGCAGTAGAAAGTCTTAACCAGTGAGGTACAAGTTGCTTCTTACTTTTATTTAACAAATTTAACCTATAACACACGGTAAGGGCTGAAATACATCTTTATATACATTGAATGTGTTATAATTGTACAGGGATTTCAGAATCGTTACAATTTCAGAATATTATGGAGAGGAGAAGGAGTTGGGATAGTCTGGTATATATAGGTGTAGGAAAGGGGTATGGTTAATTAAAAAGTGAATTATAATTAGGATTAAAAGAGTGTTAATAGGGTAATCGAAAGTTTGCACACTCTCTATTTACTTTAGGGAGTTTTGAAGTGTAAAAACGAAGAGTCGGAGGTCCAAACGACGCACGTGCACGGAATGGACCTGTTTGGGTATGGTGGGGCCGCCCGTACCCGCTCAAGGACCGCCTGGGTCGGCCCCAACATGTTGGTTCGGGTCATGGTCTCGAGTCGCTTCAATTAGGCCAAAAACATATGTGTTTTCGTCTGAAAGGTCTCAAAACTCCACGGATCGCCTGTGAAACTTTCAGGATTTCAAAAACGATAAAAAGAATCTAAAATAAAATAATTGGGATGCGTGGATTCAAACACATGGATTATAGGACAACAACATAGATATTTAACCAATGAGCTACAAGTTGTTTCTTCCATTCATTTAACAAGAATTACTAATAACTCCTAATAAAAAAGAAATACACTCTTTTATTAATATTGGAATATTAAAAGTGTACAGGGATTTTAGGTTCGTTACAAAAAATGTGCAATAAACATGTTGATCAACATGAAAATTACAAAATTTAAAAAATCCCAAAATTATTTGTTTTGCTTCAAATTTATATTATTTTGCTCGTTGCCATAAGAAAATTGCTTAATTTTTAAAAATTTCAAACTTTCTTGTTTTCTTCAGTTCTTTAATATTTTGCTTACTTTCGCACAAGAAAATAGTGAAATATTTAAAAATTTCAACAAAAAATACCAATATTTTCAAGATATAGCATATCAAAATGGAATTTTTTTTGTTTTCTTCCTTTCTTTCAATATTATGCATGCTATATAGAACACGAAAAAAATGAAATTTTCCAAATCTTAAAATTTTCATTTCTTCGTTTTTTAATATTTTGTATGCTATATAGCACAAAGCAGTCACGATATTTACAAAATTCTAAAATTATATTATTTCTTCAAATTTATAATATTTTGCACGTTGCCATACGAAAATTGTCTAATTTTCAAAATTTTCAAAATTTTATGTTTTTTCGATTTTTCAACATTTTGCTTGGTTTATCACAAGAAATCGCGAAGTTTTCAAAACTATTTAGAAAATTGTTTTTTAATAATTTCTTGATATAGCACACAAAAATGACAATTTTTTTCTTTCAATATTATTCATGCTATATTGCACACGAAAAGATGAAAATTTCAAAATCTCATTGTTTTGTTTTTGTTTTTTATATTTTACATTCTATAGCACATGATAACCGCGAAGTTTACAAAATCCCAAAATCATATGTTTTTTTTCAAATTTACAATAATTTTCCCGAGGGCACTCGAAAATTGCATAATTTTCAAACTTTCCCTTTTTCTTTAGTTTTTCAATATTATGTTTGCTATATAGCATAAAAAAATCACGACATTTTTTTAAAAATCTCAAAATTTTGTTTTTTAAAATATTTTCAATATTGTATTTGCTAGCACAAGAAAATGGCAAAATTTTCAAAAATCATAATTTTTTTGTATTATTCTTTTCTTTCAATTTTATGCATGCTACATAGCACATGGAAAAAAAGAAATTTTCAAAATCTAATTTTTTCCGTCATCCTTGGTTTTTAATATTTTGTATATATGCTATAGCAAATGATAATTACTAAATTTACAAAATCCCTTAATTTGTTGTTTTTCTTCTTCTCAAATTTACTATAATTTGCTTGGTGCCATATGAAAATTGCATAATTTTCAAAAACTTTAAACTTTTCTGTTTTCTTTGGTAATTCAATATTTTGATTGCTAGCACATGAAAATCATGAAATTTTCAAAGACCTCAAATATTTGTTTTTTCAATATTTGCATGATAAAGCACAAGAAAATGGGGGAAAAAATTAGGAATCAAATTTTTTTTCTTCTTTTCTTTCAATATAGCTCACGAGAAAATGAAATTTTCAAAATTTCAAAGTTTTCCATTTTTTTATATTTTGCATGCTTAGCACATAATAATTGCGAAATTTAAAAAATACAAAATTATATGCTTTCTTCAAAATATTTTGGATGCTGCAACACAAAATTTACAAAATTACCTTTTTCGATTTTTCTATATTTTTCTTTATATAGCACAAGAAAATCGCGAAATTTTCAAAAATCTCAAAAACTTGTTTTTTCAAAATTTTCATAATATAGCACACGAAAATGCAAAATTTTAAAATTCATAAATTTTAGTTTTCTTCTTTTCTTTCAATATTATAGCACACGAAAAAATAAAATTTTCAAAATCTCAGTTTTTTGTTTTCTTCATTATTTTGGTATTTTGCATGCTATACAGCACAAGATAATCGCAAAATTTACAAAATCTCAAAATTATTTGTTTTGTTTCAATTTTTCAATAATTTGCACGTTTCTACCCGAAATTTCTATAAAAGTATGAAAAGTTAGAGGACTTGGTAAAATTGAGTCATTTAAAAAAATTTCAAACTTCCCTGTTTTCTTCGGTTTTTCAATATTTTGCTTATTCACAAGAAAGTCTCAAAATTTTGATTTTTCAATACCCTGATGATATAGCTCACGAAAACGGAAAAATTTCTAAAAGTCTTAAATTTTATAGTTTTCTTCTTTTCTTTCAATATTACATCACACGGGAAAAAGAAATTTTCAAAATCGCAAATTTTTTCGTTTTCTTCGATTTTTAATATTTTGTATGCTCACATGATAATTGCGAAATTTACAAAATCCAAAAAGTATATGTTTTCTTTAAATTTATAATATTTTGCACGCTCCCACACGAAAATTGCGTAATGTTCTAAAATTTCTAACTTTTTTGTTTTCTTCGTTTTATCAATAGTTTGCTTGCTACAACAAAAGAAAATTGTGAAATTTTCAAATATCTATAAAAGATGTTTTTCGATTTTCATGATACATGAAAATTGCAAAATTTTCGAAAACCATAAAGTTTTTTGTTATCTTCTTTTCTTTCAATATTATGCATTCTAGCACATGAAAAAAAATGAAATTTTCAAAATTTCAAATTTTTTCGTTTTCTTTCATTTTTAAAAATATTTTTGCATATAGCACATGATAATCATGAAATTTACAAAATACCAAAAATATTTGTTTTCTCAAATTTACAATAATTTTCACGGTGGTACAAGAAAATTTTTAATTTACAAAAATTTCAAACTTTTCTGTTTTTTTTTTTCGGTTTTTCAATTTATTGCTTCTTATGGTACAAGAAAACCATGAAATCTCAAAAAAATATTTTTCCAATATTCTCATGATACATGGAAGTAACAAATTTTTTTGAAATCTTAAAAAAAATTGTTTTCTTCTTTTCGTTTAATATTATGCATATTGCACAAAAATGGAATTTTCAAAATTTCAATTTCTTTGGGTTTTTATATTTTGCATACAATAACTCATGATAATTGCCAAATTTACAAAATACCAAAATTATATGTTTTTTCAAATTTATAACATTTTGCACGCTGCACACGAAAATTGCTTAATTTTCAAAAAATTCAAACTTTCTTATTTTCTTCTGTATTTTAATATTTTGCTTACTCACAAGAATATCGTCAAATTTACAAAATAATTTTTCTAATATTTTCATGAATTTGCACACGAAAATGGTAAAATTTCGAAAAATCTAAAAAAATTTGTTTTCTTATTTTTTTTCAATAAATGAAAAAATAAAAATTTCAAAATCTCAATTTTTTCTTTTTCTTCGGTTTTTTAATATTTTGCAATTGATAATCGCGAAATTTATAAAATCTCAAAATTAATTGTTCTTTTTTAAATTTACAATAATTTGCACGGACCACATGAAAATTGCTTAAATTTCAAGATTTCAAGATTTCCTCTTTTCTTAGGTTTTTCAATTTTTCTTGCTATAGCACAAATAAATCGTGATTTTTTTAAAATCTATTTTTTTAAATTATTTCATAGCACACGAAAATGACAAACTTTTCAAAAAAAATTTCCTTCTTTTCTTTCAATACTATGCTTGCTAAATATAGCACACGAATAAAATAAAATTCTCAAATTTTTTCGTTTTCTTAAGGTTTTTTTATAATTTGCATGCCAAAAGTACGTGATAATCGAGGAATTTACAAAATTGCAAAATTATTTGTTTTTTCAAATTTACAATAATTTGCAAGACGCCACACGAAAATTTCGTAATTTTCAAATATTTAAAACTTTCATATTTTCTTTGGTTTTTCAAATTTTTTGGCAATAGCACAAGAAAATTGCGAAATTTACAAAAATCTCAAAAATTAGTTTTTCAACGGCACACGAAAATAGCAAAAATTTTAAAAATCTTTAAAAAATTTGTTTTCTTCTGTTTTTTCAATATTATTCATGCTATAACACACGAAAAATAGAAATTTTTAAAATCACAAAGTTTTTTTCATTTTCTTCGATTTTTAAATATTTTGCATGCTTCATGATAATCGCGAAATTTATAAAATCCTAAATTTTTTTGCTTTTTCAATATTTTGTTTGCAACAACATAAGAAAAAATTTCAAAAATCTTAAGAAATTGGTTTTTCAATATGTTCATTATAGACACGAAAATAGCAAAATTTTAAAAATATTAATTTTTTTCCTTCTGTTCTTTCGATATTATGCAATGTTGTAAGCACACGAAAAATTGAAATTTTCAAAATCTCAAATTTTATCGTTTTCTTCGTATTTCTAATATTTTACATGTTATAACACATGATAAGCGCGAAATTTACAAATCCAGAATTTTTTTTTTTAAAATTTACAATAATTTGCATGGTGACACACGTAAATTGCATAATATTCTAATTTTTCTTCTTTAGTTTTTCAATATTTTGGTTGTTATAGGATAAGAAAATGGTGAAATTTTCAAAAATCTCAAAAATTTGGTTTTTTTAATATATTCATGATATAGAAAACGAAAATGGCAAATTTTTTATAATTTCTTGTCACGACCCGAAAAAAGCACATGACCGGTACAAGGATTACATGAAGTCAAGTGGACCCCATCGTAACCCAAAAAAGTCAAAACCAGGAATCTAAAGCATATATATAAGGAAATAGATAGTCATAAGTAAAGGTGAAGTTTTAGAGAAGTTTTTATAAAAATAAAGGTTGTTTCGAAAGAATGTTTGAAAAACGGACATCACGTCCTTTATAAATTTTGAACAAAACCGCTGCAATGATAAGTATATAACAAGCATCCCCACATACGGGAGCTAAATCAACGCCCAAACGGCGACACAACCACACAATAATAAACGACGCCAAATAGCGAAGAATCAATAAAGCGGAAAGTAAACAACATAAATATACATCAAGTCGACTCCACACGAGTCCGACAACAAAAAAATATACAACTCTAACGTCTCGACAAAACTAGACTGGTCTTTGATGGAGTATATCTAGAAACAAATAGGTACAAGGTAAAAGCCGATACAAAAAGAAACCCACTAACACAAATATGCGCAACCACGCCCAAAATATAGCGAACATGCCAAATCAACCGCTATAGATCCAAGCGGTCAAACCTGTAAGAACTATGACACAGCGGTGGTGAGTTGCCAACTCGTGAGTAGAATTATATAACGAGGTAGAAGTCGTATGGATAAGCGGTGAAACAACTAAGCATGATAAATGTGTATATCAAGAGGGTAAAATAAGCACGCGTCGAAACTAGAGTTCGAGCAATGAAATAAAAATGATAGTAAGCTCTCATGTACAACTCGTGTACCGCTATCCGAACATGTAGAATATGAATCTGTGTGTGGTTATCGTGTCAATATCAAGTAATCGGTATCTGACCCGGTATGGGCGCAACGTAACCACAAGCATTCAAAGCATGTGAGTTCAGGAAGTAGATATAATATTGCGAAATGAAATGCTAACAATTAACAATCGTCGATAACTCACTGCGTAATATATACAACAGTGTCACATCACGATCACCATAGCCGTAGTGCAATATTTATAGCGCACAACCAACCATAACATAATCAATGCTAATATATATATATATATATATATATATATCACCATCCACATGCAATCATATAAAAGTAGCCGGAAGATGTATTTTTATGAAATCCTTTCAAAATAGTATTGTGATATATATATAGCGGCACATGTAGCGGGTGTTGTTCTATGAGGAAAGGTATGCATCTCGTTTAAAGTATATGTCTCACCTTTTGAAAATGATTCATTTAAAAAGATGTTTTTTTAGTAAAAGTCTGTGTTGATCCTAAACACGTGGAAAAAAGTGAGACTATAGCTCTTTTGAAAACCTCTTTAGAATACATCGATGTATGAAAATAATATTCAGGTACTATCTTGTGGACCAGTCCTGTCCGGCTACTATACATATCATAATATATCTCATCAATGCAGGGCATCTATATCGATCCCTCATATATATATATATATATATATATATATATATATATATATATATAATATCCATCTCAGTGCAGGGCATCTATATCGATCCCTTACATAATATATATATAATCTCATGGATCCCCAGCTATATCCACCATGTCCGAATCATCTTTATCTTCTTATATTCCTTTATATATATATATATATATATTCAATCTCTTAGGATTGATATCATTTCACATCATATCCATTGTAATATAAATCTTGTTAGACTCATACCTTTTTAGTCTGTGTGAACTAGGTATAGTACGGACGGGTAACATATCATAGCATAAGCAGTATTATAAGTGTAGCGATATATCATATATATATGTAAATATATATCAGTGTCCCATACCATTGAGGTATAATATCAACAATATATTACGCGTAGCAGAAATCATAAAGCATAACAAAAATCATAAAGCGTAGCATAACGAATAAGGTAAATAAAGCGCGAGCGAATGACATGTAAAGTAAGCATAACATAAAAGAACAATAAATAAGTAATTCATTCTAATATTCTCACTTATATGTTTTCAAAGTAGAACGAAACGTTGTTTGAAAATAAGGAGGTTGCGATATTTTTAAAACACACACACACACATTCACACACACATATACCTCTTTGAAATCCAAATAGCACATCCTTTCATTATCAATTTTTAAAATATGAACCGAATCGTTGCTTTTAGAAAGTGGGTAATACCGACATATCTTCATATCTCCCAAACGGGTAAAATAGTAAGACTCCATGAGTTAAGTAAAAATAGGGTCATATTCGGCTAATTATCATCATCTATCCTTATCATATCATCTCGTATGGAATCTCACTTCGTACAATAACCATCAAATATTCTATTATCCCATATCACAATAATGATCGGTACGGATATCTAATCTACGTATCCAAACACATAGTAGAAATAGTACGGATATCAAGTCTACGTACGCACATAGCAATGGAATATCAATAGTACGGTCATCTAGTCACGTACAAACATAGCACCGGTGCGGACATCTCGTTCATGCACCCGCCTACGGTCGATATGGACACCACGTGTCATGTACATGCACGGTGACTGGTACTGTCATGCCCCGCTTCCCGGTGTACGGGGAGGGGACGCGGCGAGGCCCGCTACGTATTTACTCAGAAGTAAACACGCTAAGTGTATCTAAGCAATATAAAGTAAAATATACACAAGAGACATGAATATAATGAACACCAACTTTATTTATTAAACATTCTTTTAAAAGTACAACTGGAAATGTAAATACAAGGATGGAAAGCAATGCCTAAACAATGACATAACTAAAATGAAAAGTAAGTACAAGTAAGGTCAATGCTCAGAGTCTTCTGTGAACTGCTCTAAGTGCTCCTGGATGGTCTCAAACTTTTCAGAGTCGGATCTTCCTAACAACATTCCAAAGAAGAAGAGAAATAGAAATGTCGTCAGCGAACAATCGCTCGGTAAGTCCCAAAGAAGGAGAGAAGTAGAATAGACAGAAAAGAGAGTATATCTAGTATAATGTTTGATTGTTATGTTAATATAGTGTTTGTAGCTTGGTACAGAATATGCCAGTGTATACGAGAGGAGTCCAACTTACACCAGGGACTTTGGTAACCCGTAATACAAGGCTCCGTCGATAATACCACGGAACAACGTCATGGATGTAATTATGTCTTTTAGTGACCACCTCGTGCCACCTTTAACATGTTCCATACCAGTCTACCCCTTTAAAAACCCCGTAATATCTTTTATATTGATTGTATTGATTGTACTGATTGTATTGTATTGTCTTGTAGTAAATGGAAGACTTGCCGAAACCATGATATCAGTAAACGGAATGGATATAAATGGATAGTCATATAAACAGAGTATATCCATGGTTCGGTTCGGTCGAGTCATGTTGATATAGATTGTATTCTATCATTCATGGATTCATGTTGTATTGCAGTTATACTTGAATTGAATTCAAGTCAGATTGATTATAATCATATTTGACCATGCCTCAAACTGAGTCGGGCTTTTAAACAGAATTGAAGTCATGATTGTTTTGGAGTTATCGGTAACTGCTGCACATGGACGGCAGGATTTGTATCATTTTCCAAGACAATTACCATATTGATAACACCGTTTTAGGTTGTCTATCTTAGATAGGCAAGCACTCATATTCTCTGGCTCCCTGAGCCTCAAGAGAACTGGTCCCGCTTAAACCTATATTTACTAGGGTCCTTATTGTAAATTAATATAACTTGAGGGGGTTTTATGCAAAATAGTTTTGGTATATTTTCAAAATAGACCTCAAGTATCGTATTTAGGGTTTTCATAATTGTAATTTTTATAAAGTGAAATATTCTAGTGGATATAACCTAGATTTCATTGTATATGGTATTTTAGTATAATTCTTGGAATGATATTGAATTGTAAAGGTAGTTTCATGAAATTTGTGATTCCTTTGATTTAGGAAACATGGAATAAATATATAATATATTTAAAGTAGATATTTTGATAGTGTATATATATATATATATATTTAGTAAAAATAAATTTTATTTATTAAGTAGAAATCTCATTTTTCTTAAAAATTGCATTAAAAATTCCATCGAGATCGAATGCTCCTTGCGGATATCTGCATGTCGCTCTACTAGGCCCGAGGACGTGCGATAACCTGCACCATCCCGATCGGGGTTCCCCAAAATGGGTTATAGAGGTGCAATTGCACCGAATTAAATAACACACTTTTTAAAGAAAACGGTTTTTGAATGTTTAAGGTATTTAAATATAAATTCGTATTTCCCATAAACTAATGTCCTAAGAGTTATCGTGCTATGTCAAAAATGTGTGTAGCGATGAGATAGGTCATTACCTCGTGAGTTTTCTAAAGGTAATATATGGAAATATGTTGAATTGTGTTGAAAGTAAAGTATATGGTATTTAACCGTAAAAATGCGATAAAAGTTGCATAATAGATTCTTTTGAGATGAAACTTGTTCTAATATGTTTGTTAATGATTACTAAACAATCTATTAAAAATTTGTAGGTTTGTTATTAAGAAAAAATTAGTTTTTTAAAGAAAAGAGAATCGGAAGCCGGAATAACTCCGCTTCCGACGAGTTTTCAAAAAGATTATTTTAGAATAGAGATGGAGGAGGGAAATAGGACTTACTAGTTATTAAGAAATAAAGGAGAAGGATGAAGCTTTCAGAACCGTCAGGACGTCGTTTCGTAGCCGAATTCTCCTCGAAACGTCGTTGGAACTTCGCCTCTTGCTAACTCCACCTGTATAACTTGGGACTTAGAAATTTTAGAGAGTTTTTGTATAGAATTTCTGAATGAGGAGGTGTGAAATGTAGTGTGGTATTTAAAAAGAAAATTAGGGTTTAGGGTAATGAAGAATGGAATTAAAATGTGCATTAAAAATGAATTAAAGAGAGGAATTATCACTCTCTGGATGTTTTCAGAGTAAACAAACCACATGGGAGTAGTGGGGTAGGCCAAGGGACGCTGGGGTTAAAATCTTGGAGCATCCCCTACGGATATGCCCGGCGGTGCCGGTCCCCATCACACGTTTCGCTGGTCCAAGTCCGGTGGAATGGGCTTGGATTCATGCCACGTGTCGTGGTCTGTGTAAATATCATTTCCCATGTGTTTGTTTTCTGTGTGACTTTTCATTTTACGTGTAGTGCACGTGTAAACCTTTGTGCTTCTAAAAGTTTAAAAGAAAAAATTAATTAAAAATATATGTGGCTGGAGGGATTCGATCACAGGGGCTACGTTATAGCATTGCAAGGCTTTACCAGTGAGCAACAAGTGCTTTCTTGCAGTTCAAAAGTAAATTAAATTTATAACTTGTGCTCAAGCTTAGGTATTCCTTTCTGTATTTTTGGAAATATTTTGTACAAAAAGTTTAGAGTTGTTACAGGTACGGACTCCAAGTCTCGTACGTGCATCCAATTTGAATCGTATATACATCGTTCTACTATAACGTCGATTCTACTAAGATACATAAGCATGGTAAGTTCTACGTGATATGGCAATACTAATGATGAGTAGTGTACATGCGAGTCTGTGATCGTGCAACATGGCAATAATTAGTATTTGTGCTAGTGTTCTACCAAGTGTATCTACAATAAGGCGACTAAGCGTTACTAACAAAATATACTACATATCGAACAAGTCTAATGCACATGGCATGAATCCTAATAATGTCAATGATATAATAAAAGGTATGTTTCATGGGGGTGATTTACGCCATCCACCCGATTCCCCACTCGTAGATTTAATCTACTCATAGTTTTCGATCGAGCTAGTCGTATCCTACGACCACCTTACCCTTTATCTCTGCCTCGGAGGTATCTGCAATCAAACCTAGCATTCACATAATCACATACACATATAAGAATTCAAATCGACACCGATATAACGAACAAACACCCATGGGTTAAAACCTATAATCAACGTGAGCCATCCGTGTGCTAACTACCACAAACTAATCCCGGACTCTCTGTTCTACCATAAAAGAATGCATCAAGAATACAAAATACAGATTATCAAGTTTGAAAACCTTAAAACATCATTAAAAAGCTAAATAAAACACCTCCGGATTTTGACTTAGGGAATCTGGGACAATTTATCATATAAAAAGGGCTTATATAACACGTATAAGATCTACTGGCCAAACCCCGACACTTAACTCAACAGAAGGACCGTCAAAAAAATAGTTTTGACCGCAAATTGCAGCCGGGCTAAGGAGTTTGGGGTTCTTTCTTCTTCTGGAGTCTCCTGATGGTCTAAATAGGTCAAATCTATACGCAAAATATTTTTCAGAGATCCCAAACTACACCAGATTTTGTTTGAACACTAAAACATCACCAAAACTCCTAGTTTTGAAAACTTTAAACACATGAAAACTTGATAAAAGAAAGATTTTTACCTATAAAAAGAAGATGAAGGAGAAGATCAAGCTTTGATGAACTTTGTGGTGGCTTCTACTTGAATTCTTGGAGTGGCTTCCTCTTCATGAGGCTTGAGGAAGTGTGTGAGAGTGTTTTGAACTTTAGGGTTCGGATTAGTGGTGAGTTGAGAGTGTTTGTGAGTATGAGAGAGGGGAGGGGGCAACCATGGAAGAATAGGAAAAGTAAGAAAGAAATGAGAGTTTAAGGAAGAAAGTTGTGTAAAGAATGAGAATAAATGAAGGGGGAAACAAGGAGGTGTGGAGGGGCATAGGTGTGACCATGCTTCTCTTCCTCTCTCCATAATTCAAATATGAAAGATAAAATATATATGTAGCCATGACATATTTGAAACCCAAATAAAATACTAATTTCATTTAAAACCTTGTTAACTTGTCATGGCACCTTAAGTGCAAAATTTGGAAAAAAAATGCTGGTTTTATCATGATAAGATTTATAATTATCTTTATATACCCAATTCAATAATTCGTATTATTCTAATAAAACATATTATTTTATTATTCTAAATTCCAAAATAATATTTTCACTTTCTGAAATATTACAAATTCCCCCTTAAATAAATTCGGTCTCTGAATTTAAAATTTAAATCCCAAATCTTAAAACATTTTAGTAAACCAAATCAACTGGTTTCGAAGTCTTACACCAGCTAGAAATACTGCATAATGTGTGATAACAGCATACATATATTATAAGTAAAAACAAGCGCATCCTAACGGATCACGTACGATATGAAATCCTCATCAATAAAATGCAACGTGTGTGCATGAAAAAAAAACCAAGTGCAATGAGTGTGCGCGAAACAACATCAAGGGCCTCGACTGTGCATGAAACAGAAATAAAGTGCGACTATAGTGCACGAAAGTATCAATCAAGTCATCAAAACACATAAATCAAAACCACCGACATCAAAACATTCCTTCTTCAACGTCGAATGTGTGATACTTGAATCACCAAAACATCGAGGCCAAAATAAAGGTGATGTCTATACTACCAGAAATACAAAAACCGAAACAAAGTGTGATACTCCGATCACTCAAAAAAATGACATTGAAGCGTACATGCTTCAATGTCGACAGGTGCCTGAGCACCCGGAGCTGGCAAAGCAAGAACTCTCGCTTGCCTATGGCTCACCGGTCTGACGTCCTCTAACGCTGGATCCCCGTCCTCTCTGCATAGGACAATCACATCCACTACCTGTCTGATCCCCGGATGGAACCTAAGAAATCACCGGTGGAGGTGGAAAAGTAAACGAAGCAGCTCGTCGGGACGCTATCCTTCTCTGACGCCTGGCAGGACAGTTTCTAGCTTTATGACCGGTCCTCATACAATGAAAACACAACCGGGCAGGTCTTTGCATCCTATGAGAGTCAAATGGCTGCTCTCGGGGCCATCCACTCACGCCACCGCTCTCCTGCTCAAAAGTTGGAGTCTCCACTCAAGCTCACTTCAGCTCTGAAGTCGCTCAAATCTCAACATAACGCTCCTCTATCAACATGGTCGCATCCAATGCCTCGCATAGGTATCGAACGCTGGGCACCAACGATAAAAACAGCTGCACATCTGGTCCATGCAAAAACCTCTTAATCCGGATATCTTCCATATGAACCAAATAGGGAGCATATCGTGACAACTGGGTGAACTGAATGTCATACTCGGTAACTGTCATGTTCGAAATCTTGCGCAAACACTTAAAACTACGCGCTCGGGCTTCTCTGACACACCGAGGTAGAAATCGGGCTAGGAAGACCTTCGAAAACTCGCCCCAAGTCATAGCAGGAAGACTCAATGCTCGGCCTCTCTCGATCAAATCGCACCAGGTCTGAGCAAGACTCTCTAACCGAATGGGCTAACTCCACTGATCTCGTATCGGAGCATCTCATCAAACATAATATCCTCGCCATCCCGTCGAGGAACGATAGCAGATCCTCTGATGTATCCATGCCAGTAAACACCGAAGGCTTCGGCTTCAAGAACTCGGGAAGCAACACATCTAACGTCCCAATCACAGGAGGTATAACTGATCTCTGAGTACTATGTTGTACCAAAATCTTTTGAGCTGGATGTGCAACAACAAGCCCTTGGGTCCGAATAGTCTCAGCTAATGACCCAAACGAACGATGTAGATCAAGAATGCTCGCCTCCAAATGAGAAATCTTATCACAAATAAGAGGATCACCATGTTCCAGTGTCACCGGAGTACTGTCCTGGTCAGTCCTCTTCTCGGACGAGCCTACCCTGACTTCATCACTAACTGTAGCCTTCTTAGCTCACACAGTCTCTGACGGTATGGTGACTGGAACAAGAAACAATTAACAATCAGTCATCGAATCTCAATGAAATAGCAGTGCAATGCTAACAGCTTGGGAAAGAAGGAAAGAGAATCCCGAAAGAATATGAAATATACATCCTAAGGTCACTTAAGCAGAGTGTTGTATTGTAAATATACCGTAGAACATACGTACGGTATGTAACTCTACTTAAGCTACTTACTCCATCATACCAAGGATAACCTATACGTCGAAAAGTCGGGTTTAAGACCCCCAATGTCAAGTTTAAGTTCTGTAAGGTTAAGCCTAGGTCTCAAAAGATTATACCCTAGACTCCGCATGGTCAAACCTAAACTCAACAAAGGAAAACGAAGTTCGCGTCTAATACCCTAAAGTCAAGTCTAAGTTCCGCAAGGTTAGGCCTAAGTTTTAAAACATAATAGCTTAGACCCCACATGGTTAAACCTAGACTCGACAATGGTAAAACCTAATACTTTGATACCAACTTTCTCACGACCTGAAAAGGGCACATGACCGGCACAAGGATTACATGAAATCAAGTAGACCCCATCGTAACCCAAGTAAGCAAAAACCAGGAATCTAAACTATATATATGAGGAAATAGATAGTAATAGATAGAGGTGAAGTTTTAGAAAAGTTTTTATAAAAATAAAGATTTTTTTGAAAGATTGTATGAAAGATGGAAAGCACATCCTTTGTAAATTTTGAACAAAACCGCTACAATGATAAATATATAACAAGCATCCCCAAATACGGGAGCTAAATTGACGCCCAAACGGTGGAATCACAACCACGCAGTAATATACGACGCCAAACGGCAAAGGATCAATAAAGCGGAAAGTAAACAAAATAAATATACATCAAGTCGACTCCATACGAGTCCGACAACAACAAATTATACAACTCTAAGGTCTCGAAAAAACTAGACTTTGTCTTTGATGGAGTATATCTAGATACAAATAGGTACAAGGACAAAACGATACAAAAAAACCCACCAACACAAATATACGCATCCACGCCCAAAAGATAGCGAACGTGCCAAATCAGCCGTTACGGATCCAAGCGGTCGAACCTGCAAGAACTATGGCACAACGGGGATGTGTTGCCAACTCGTGAGTAGAATTATATAACAAGTTAGAAGTCACATGGATAAGCAGTGAAACAACTAAGCATAGTAAATGTGTACATCAAGGAAGGTAAAATAAGCACGCGTCGAAACTAGAGTTCGAGCGATAAAATAACAATGTTAGTAAGCCCTCATGTACAACTTGTGTACCGTTATCCTAGCATGTAGAATATGAATATGTGTTTGGTTATCGTGTCAACATTAAGTAATCGGTATCTAACCCGGTACGGACGCAACATAACTACAAGTATTCAAAAGCATGTGAGTTCAGGAAGTAGATATAATACTGCAAAATGAACCGCTAACAATTAACAATCGTCGATAACTCACGGCATAATATATACAACGGTGTTACATCACGATCACCGTAGCCGTAGTGCAATATATATAGCACACGACCAACCATAACACAATCAAGACTATAATATATATATAGCACCCAACCATATGCAATCATATAAAAGTAGCCGGAAGATATATTTATATGAAATCCTTTCAAAATAGCTGTATGGTATGCATCTCATTTAAAGTATATGTCCCGGCTTTTGAAAATGATTTATTTAAAAAGGGGTTTTCTTTTGTAAAAGTCTGTGTCGATTCTAAACATGTGGAAAACAGTGAGACTACAGCTCCTTTGAAAATCTCTTTAGAATATATCGATGTATGAAAATAATATTCATGTACTGTCTCGTGGACCAGTCCTGTCCGGCTACTATACATAGCATAATATATCTCATCAGTGCAGAGCATCTATATCGATCCCTCACACACACACACACACACACACACACACACACATATAATATTCATCTCAGTACATGGCATCTATATCGATCCCTAATATATATATATATATAATATCTCATGGATCCCCGGCTATATCCACCGTGTCTGAATCATTTTTATCTTCTTATATTCCTTTATATATATATATATATATATATATATATTCAATCTCTTAGGATTGATATCATATCACATCATATCCACAGTAATATAAATCTCGTCAAACTCGTACCCTTTTAGTCTGTGTGAACTAGGCATAACACAGACGGGTAACATATCATGGCATAAGTAGAAATAAAAGTGTAGCGATATATCATATATATAAATATATATTAGTATCCCATACCACTGACGTATAACATCAACAATATATGACGCGCAGCGGAAATCATAAAGCATAACAGAATCATAAAGCGTAGCATAACGAATAAGGTAAATAAAGCATGAACGAATGACATGTAAAGTAAGTGTAGTGTAAAAGAACAGTAAATAGGCAATTCATTCTAATATTTCCACTTATATGTTTTCAAAGTAGAAAGAAACGTTGTTTGAAAATAAGGAGTCTACGATATTTTTAAAACACACACACACATACCCATTTGAAATCTAAATAGCACATCCTTTTATTATCAATTTTTAAAATATGAAACGATTCGTTGTTTTTTGAAAGTGGGTAATACCGACATATCTGCATATCTCCCAAACGGGTAAAATAGTAAGACTCCACGAGTCAAGTAAAAATGGGGCCATATCCGGCTAATCATCATCATCATCGATCCTCATCATATCATCTCGTATGGAATCTCACATTGTACGATAACCATCAAATATTCTATTATCCTATATCACAATAATGATCGGTACAGATATCTAATTTACATACCCAAACACATAGTATAAATAGTACGGACATCAAGTCTATGTATGCGCATAGTAATGGAATATCAACAGTACGGACATCTACTCACGTACAAACATAGCACCGGTGCGGACATCTCATTCACGCACCCGCCCCACGGTCAGTATAGACACCATGTGTCACATACACGCACAATGACTAGTACGGACTCCAAGTCTCGTATGCGGATCCAATATGAATCGTATATACATCGTCCTACTATAATGTCGGTTCTACTACGATAGGTAAGCATGGTAAGTTATACGTGATATGGCAGTACTAATGATGTGTAGTGTATATGCAAGTCTGTGATCGTGCAACATGGCAATCATCAGTATTTGTGCTAGTGTTCTACCAAGTCTATCTACAATAAGGCTATTAAGCGTTACTAAGGAAATATATTGCATATCAAACAAGTCTAACACATATGGCATGAATCCTAATAATGTCAATGATAATAAAAGGTATGTTTCATAGGGTGTTATACGCCATTCACCCGATTCCCCACTCGTAGATATAATCTACTCACGGTTTTCGATCGAGCTAATCGTATCCTACGACCACCTTTCCCTTCATCCCCGTCTCGGAGGTCTTTGCAATTAAACCTAGCATTAACATAATCATATATACATATAAGAATTCAAATCAACACCGATATAATGAACAAACACCCATAGGTTAAAACCTATGACCAACGTGAGCCATCTGTATGCTAACTACCACGAACTAACCCGGACTCTCTGTTCTACCATAAAAGAACACATCAAGAATACAAAATACGGATTATCAAGTTTGAAAACCTTAAAATATCATCAAAAAGCTAAGTAAAACACCTCCATATTTTGACCCAGGGAATCTGGGACAATTTAGCATATAAAAGGGCTTATATAACACGTATAAGATCTACTGGCCAAACCCTGACACTTAACTCAACAGATGGGCCGTCAAAAAAATAGTTTTGACCGCACATTGCAGTCAGACCAGGGAGTTTGGGGTTCGAGCTTCTTCTGGGGCCTCGTGGTAGTCTAAATAGGTCGAATCTATACGCAAAATATTTTTCAGCTATCCTAAACTACACCAGATTCTATTTGAACACTAAAATATCACCAAAACTCCTAGTTTTGAAAACTTAACCAATGTTTAAAACTTTAAACACATGCAAACTTGATAAAAGAAAGATTTTTACCTATAAAAAGAAGATGAAGAAGAAGATCAAACTTTGATGAACTTCGTGGTGGTTTCTACTTGAATTCTTGGAGTGGCTTCCTCTTGATAAGACTTGAGGAAGTGTGAGAGTGTGTTTTGAACTTTGGGGTTGGGATTAGTGGTGAGTTGAGAATGTTTGTGAGTACGAGAGAGGAGAGGGTGCAGTCATGGAAGAGTGGGAAGAGTGAGAAAGAAATGAGAGTTTGAGAAAGAAAGCTGTATAGAGAATGAGAATAAATGAGGGGAGGGGGGAACAAGGAGGTATGGAAGGGCTTGGGTGTGACCATGCTTCTCTTCCTATCTCCACAATTCAAATATGAAAGATAAAATATATATGTAGCCATGCCATATTTGAAACCCCAATAAAACTCTAATCACATTTAAAACTTTGTTAACTTGTCATGACACCTTAAATGCAAAATTTGGAAAACAAATGCTCGTTTTATCATGACAAGATTTATAATTATCTTTATATGCCCAATTCAATAATTGGTATTATTCTAATAAAATATATTATTTTATTATTTAAATTCCAAAATAATATTTCTCACTGAAATGCTACATTTCTCTTTTTCAATATTATACATACTATTCATAGCACACGGAAATCACGAAAATTTTTAAATCCCAATTTTTTTCTTTTCTTTATTTTTTTATATTTGCATGCTATAACACAGATAATCACGAAATTTAAAAAATCCCAAAATTATTTATTTTCTTGAAATTAACAATATTCTACATGATGATGCCACATGAAAATTGTAAAATTTTCAAACCTTGAAGTATTCTTCGTTTTTCAATATTTTGCTTATTATAACACAAGAAAATCTCGAAATTTTCAAAAAATCTATAAAAAAAAATCAAGTTTTTTTTTTCTATTTTTCAATATTATATCACACGAAATCGTGAAATTTTCAATAATTTCAAAATTTTGTGTGCTATTC
The DNA here is from genome assembly GCA_030015575.1 of Agapanthus africanus. Lineage (NCBI taxonomy): Eukaryota > Viridiplantae > Streptophyta > Magnoliopsida > Asparagales > Amaryllidaceae > Agapanthus > Agapanthus africanus. Next base: position 938,533,963 of record CM057338.1, on the reverse strand, counting down.
GATTTTTTAATATATTGCTTCGTATAGCACACGAAAATCACGATATGTTCAAAATAGCTAAATTGCAGGAAATAACCCTAATTTTTTGCACAATAACAAGAAATACTCATAGCTTTCTTAACCAACGTTTTACCCCCTCAATTTTAATTTGTTCCGAAAAGGCCATTTATTTAATTATTTATTTTTAAAATATCTTTTTCCCTTCTTTCTTGTTTATTTAGTTACATTTTATTTTCTAGTTTCACTTTCAACCTCTTTTCTTCTCTTCATCCTCAACATTCATAAAATGCAAGAGAGATCTTATATTGGGCAAGCTTTAAAAAAATCTCTATAGAGATTGCACTTTAGTTTTTTTGTTTTACTTTTGTTTCATTATGGATTTAGAACAAAGAAAATCGAGAAGAAACATAAATTTTCCTATTGTATCACTTTTGTTTCACTTGCAACCCCTTTTGTTTCATTATGGATTTAGCATAGGAAAATCATGAAATTTCAAAAATTTCGGAAATTTGTTTTCTCCTGTTTTCCTATAATTTACTTGATCAAACTTTTGAAGAAGTTCCGGATATCAAGAAAACAAAAAACTACGTGAAGTAAAAAAGAAAAGGTCACCGATTATTATTAAGAATCTAATAGAACAAAGAAATTCGGTATGAATGACCGAGACTTCATATGATTGGGAACCCCTAGCAGGAACATGAAAATTAAGAAATTTGAAAAAGTGCCAAAATATTATGTTTTCTTCAAATTTCTAATATTTTACATGCTATAGCAAATGAAAATCGCGAAATTTTCAAAATTTTCTGTTTTTCTTTGATTTTTAATATTTTGCTTGTTATAACATACAAAATTTTCACAAAAAAACTTAAGAATTTTCTGTTTTTCAATATTTTTTGTTTACTATGGTATAAAAAATCATGAAATTTTCAAAAGTCTCAGTATTTTCTGTTTTCTTCTATTTATTTATATTTTACATGTTATGGCATAAGAAAATCGCAAAACTTTTAAAAATTTCAAAATTTTCTGTTTTCTGCCACATGAAAAACATGAAAATTTCAAAAATCTCATATTTTTTTCTTTTAAAATTTTAATATTTTACATGCTAATAGCACATAAAATAGCGAATTATACAAAAATGTCAGTTTTTTTGTTTTTTCTTTTCAATATTATGCATGCTATATAGCACACGAAATTTTTACAAATATCAAATTTTCCGTTTCCTTCAAAAACATAATATTTTACATGCTATATAGCACATGAAAACAAAGAATTATTCAAAAATGTCAAAATTTCCTTTTTTAGGGTTTTTTTATTCACCCTACTCTAAACTACAGTATTTTGAAAAACCCCACCCTAAACTTCATATTATTTAAAAAAAACCACTATAAAGTTAGATGTTATCTACTTTACCCACTTTGTTAATCAGATCTGTTAAGATGTTAACTATGGTTGAGTCAGTCGGGTTAAATTCCTTACCTACCCTTCACTTCTCTTCTTCTTTCTCCATCACAACCCCATCAAAGCCCTCGTCGCTTCACTTCTATATTGTAACCCAACTCCTCACTTGCAGTTCACACCCAATTAAAGACCTCGTCTGTTCACTTCTTCTATTTCATAACCCAACCCCTCACTTCAGCCCCCATCCAGACTCCATCAAATCACATTGCTATATTCTACACTGGAAGGCCTCAATTTTGCTGTAGCAAATGGTAAAAACTTTACCTAATTTGAGAGTGAGATGTGAGAGAGAGAGAGAAGCAACAATTAAGAAAAGAAGCATGGGAGGAGGAAAACAGCTATTTAAAACTTGGATTATCCATTATAAGGGTAATTTGGTCATTTTACCTTCTCTAACATCTATATTTCATATAAGAGTTAAACACCAATTTGATGGAACTTAACCAGGGTGGGGTTTTTTAGTTTAGTTAAGACTTTGCAGTGGTCTTTTAAAAAATATGAAGTTTGAAGTAGGCGTTTTCAAAATATGAAAATTTAGAATGGGGTGTATCAAAAACACCCTATATTTTAATACCGAAAATTACAAAAAAAAAATTAACTTTAAAAATTTTCTGATAATGATTGGACTATGGTCCAACCCTACTCTTATAGGTCTTTCACAGATGCATCCGTGATAGCCATTCTCTTGTTGTTGACAAACGCACAATCTAGCCTTACCACATCCTGGTTCTACCGGGTTTATTATAACACCAAGTGTAATCCGGCTCCGAGTAAACGAGATCTATTAATATTTCAATATTTTGCACTTATATGCTATACAACACATGAAAATAGTGAATTATACAAAAATATCAAAAACATTTATTGTAACACCCGAGTTCATTTATACCAATTACAGTTTCCGTATTTACTTATCCATGGTGTTTTCTTGATTTAGCGTGTTTGGGTGCGAATGGTATTTTACATTTTTCTTTGCATTCGACCCGACCCGCTTGCTTGAACCTGTTTGATTATTATTTATAGATTACCTTGACTTGTTGCATGGACACGTGCGTCTCATGATTAGAGCACACTGGCATTTTATCTGGTATCGCATCTTTTATCATATAACATTTTATGTCATAGAAAATAATTTAAAATTGCATTTCATAACCTGCACGATACCCCTAACCCCTTGGTAGCATCCACACATCTTGTTCTCGTCCCGTTCAGTGAAACGGACGTGTTTGGATGGCTACGCGCACGTACGTGCATCCGTTCTTGGGGTATACATTTTCTTTAACCGAGCATTCATTTTGAAATTTGGAAGTAGCATATATTTTTCATATTTTAAATCTGAATTTTTGGACCCGACCCGGGCATGATTTGGAGTAAGTTTGTATTTGCCAAAATCTCAAAATGGACTAATATTATATTCCTTAATTCCTTATAAAATTTTATTTATGTTTTAACTAAAAAATATATATCCTATATTTCCTCACTGCAACTCTTTCTCTCTCCCTCTGTGTAAATATATATATTATATTTTCTAAATATAATCTTTAACAAACTCTTTCTCTCTCTCTGTGTGTAAATATATATATATATATATATATATATATTATATTTTCTAAATATAATCTTTAACAAACTCTCTCTCTCTCTCCCGGCACACATATAATTTATATTATAAACTTTTATATTTTTTTATTCATTCAAATTAAAACCCATACTCAACTCAAAACAATAACTCACTTACTCTTTCTCTTTCTCTCTCTGCTTTTCTCTCTCTCTCTCTCTCTCTCTCTCTTCCCCCTCTCTCTCCAATCGCGAATACTGTGCACTCCTTGAATCCCCTCACCTTCCTTCATCGCTATAATCACCTTCCTCTTCATTTCTTTTCTTCTTCTTTGTTAAAAACTCCCTGCATGCCGCCACGACGAAAACCCTAACCCACACAGCTGGCCGTCGTTGACCCTCATCGTCGTTCTCACCTTTCTCCACTTCCCTCATCTTCTTCCTCGTTCCAGTTCTCGTGCCATCAGGGAAACCCACACCTCCTCGTTTCCGCCATCCTCAAACACGAGAACCCATCAACCTCCCTTCTCCAAAGTTAACCCCCTAGCCCTTCCTCCAGCGAGCAGCCCCTTTCCTTCACATCACCGGCGTCTTCTCACCTTCCTCACCATCTTCCAAACACCACAACCACCTCCACCTGCAACCGACCCCACTCCCTCGCAACCCACAAATCCACGAAAACCACCGAACCTCCGATCCATTGCCTCGTCGCCGTCGTCCACTCAACCCCGACGACCTCTCTCCTTTGACCCCTTCACCCTCTTCGCCACCTCATTCAACCCGCGAACTCAACTCCAGCCGCACCCTCGACCTTATCACCTCGTCGGCATCTCACCCGAGCACCCTCGTCTTCCTCGATATCCACATCATCTCCTTCGGCTTCTTCGAACTCCACAGCCACCGAACTCATCTCGTCTTCATTGCCGACGAACCCCTATCGACAGCGCCTCTATCTTTTCCTTGCACCACCTCCGAACCCATAATTAGCGACCACTTCATCTCTTCCCCGAGCAGTACCTCCTCCAGCAGACCACCTTTCAGCCATCGCTGCATCTTCCCTCGCCAGAGCACCATCGTAAATAATAAACCTCTAACTCCGGTCACCTTTTCCTTCACTGAGCCCCTCGCCGGTGAGGACCTTCGCGACAGCAATATCGCAGTCCATCGTCCCAGCAGAGAGTTGCCGCAAGAGTGCCGGTGGCCGCTGTTATATCAATCCGTCGTCGTCGTGATCATCATCTCGAGCGAATATCTAGCGGAGAGCAGTTTCTAACCGAGCCCAAGTTTAGCTTTTATCGCGCATCGAACCATGTTGTGTTGCGTGTTTTGCATATCATCTCGTTTCGTGATCGATCAGGCAAGTGAAACTTGCTACATGCTATTTAATCTATTTTATACTTATTTGAATGCACATTAAACCTGTAGTTTAAAATTAATACCATAGTTTCCATGTTAACATTCCGATGTCCCGTTATATCATTTTAGATTTATAGCCCGGAACATACCATGTTGCATTTAGTGTTGCTATACATAGTACCAACATCCATATTTAAATCAAATAACACTTATTTGCATAGCCCACAGTAATCCTTTTATAGTTTTATCCTATTGGACACCCGTATCCATATAACCTGTTTTATATATGATTGCCTCACTAGGCCATTTAATACATGTTAATGTGATTTTAATATTCCATATTCATTTAAGTGTAAGATACTTAATGTTGGAACCATAACCCTAACTCTAATCGATAACCGTACATCCATATAGTTTAATCTGTACCTATTTGCATATCATATTACATGTGCCGGTTTATTGTTCTATTAGTACTCATGCTTGTTTTGTATGCCCATGATTATGCTAGTTTGATTATGAGCACCCACATGATATCTTGTACACCCTGACATGACTTGCTACACCTATTACTTGAGCTGACATGGTACCGTACAACTCTTGACATGACATGACACCTATATACATTATTTGACTTGACCTGATGTACCATGGTATTACCTGTTACCTGATCTTGTGTCTAATGCCAACAAACCTGACCTGTTGTCCTTACGGACCGTTCCTGTTGTCTATCCAGACAAACCTGTACCTGCCTGATCATGTGTTGGCATTAGCTCCAGATTATTCAAATACTTGACTTGAATACACAACCTGGGGGTATGGGGAAATCAATGATGAAACCTGACTTGTAACTCGACAGTTCGCTACCTTTACTGATCAGTTTAAGAGGCTGGGCCAGCCTTGGGATGATGCTGCTGCCATCATCCATCGTTACCCACTACCTTTTAGAGGCTAGGCCAGCCTTGGGATAATGCCATGGACATCATTCATCGTTACCCTTTTTCTTTTAGTGCCTAACGGTATGTCTCGGTTTCAGCCCGAGAATCTTCACCGTGATCCCTGGCACGCACGGGATACTATTGAGTTACATCGATGATTCATCAAATTGATTTCAAAGACTTGAGAGTATTTGACCCAATAGACCAGTTTAGATTACTCACTGCACACTACCTGTCACTACCCTGATTTACATTGCTGTTATAATTGCTTTACCTTTTATGATTATACTTGCATGTCTTGCTACCCTGTTTATATATTATTGCTTGATGTTATGACGCGCCGACGTCTGGGTTTTGCATGGCCCAGATTCTCTACCTTTGTTGCTGACTGATCAGGAGTTTTTTGCCGCTGTTAGACTGAGCGGTAGGGATCCTGTTGGTATCCAGTCTTACCTTCCAGGTGTCTATTTGATCTTTTGCTTCCGCATACTATATTACTTCTTGACTCATTTATTCTGGCTCATGGACATGTACTAGATAGTTTAGTATACTTTCCTGTTCTTGATATCTCTACAGCCGTAATGTGACTGTGGAAGGATTTTTCCTATCCACAGGTAGCATGGTTGGCTATGTCACGCGTCTATTTTAGCGTACTCTAGGAAGTAGGGAGTGACATGGTTCTTTTGGTACCAGAGCCATAGGATATAGGTTAATCGGGTTTGATTCTTTTGTAGTTGGGTATTGGACCCAATACACGAATCAGAATACTCGTGATTAGGAACATGTCCTGCCACCTTGTTATCGTGATTCTTGAATCATATCTTTCTTTTATCCTTCGTCTTGAAGATATGCAAGCAACTTTGCATCTCGACTTGAAACCTTTTGGATTCTCTATTGTTTCTCCCTGTTCCTTGATTCTGATACTAGGATTTGGGCGACTTGAGTGGAGTTATGTAATTGTACCCATGAACTGCAGCATGGTTACAATGCGGTACTCTGGTTAAGTAACTTGGAGTCCTGGTCTTGATTCACTTCCTTGTTTCATGGTTGTTATATTACCTTGCTTCCCTCGGTTTCATTGCTTACCAGTTCTTGTTTTACCGCCAGCTTGAATCATGCTTACCGTGCTTAATCATCTTCAGTATCTTGACTTCGGATGAAGTCATCTTGGTATCCTACTTGTTCATATCTTTCCCGCATTGGAATTATTCAATTCCGGTGCATTCCTTGTTTGTTGTTGTCTTGGGAATGGATTTTCTTGGCACCTTCCACGCTCACATTGATTGTAGGGCAAGGAAAGCGAATTTCCAGATTCCCGGACATCCGGAGGTTGTTTTACTGGAGGAAGTAGTTCTGTCGGGCCAGTCGAGTTTAGGGCTAGGCCGACAAATAATGTTCTTTCGTCAATGGAAGTTGATAAGAAAGAAGCGCCGGCTATAGTTCGAGAATTCATGGACGTGTTCGAAGACACCTCGGGTTTATCGCCAAAACGAGATGTGGAGTTTACGATTGATCTTGTTCCTGGTGCAACGCCAATCTCAAAGGCGTATTATCCAATGGCACCAGTGGAGTTGGAAGAAGTCACGAAGCAGGTTGCTGAATTACTTGAGAAGGGTTGGATTCACAGCAGTAACTCACATTGGGGAGCTCCAGTTCTTCTAGTAAAGAAGAAAGAAGGCACAAGGAGGATGTGCATCGATTATCGAGAATTAAACCGGGTGACTATTAAGAACAAGTACCCGATCCCTCGCATTGGTGAATTGTTCGAGCAGCTTAGTGGCGCGAGGGTATTCCTGATGCTGGATTTGCGATCCGGATATCATCAAGTCCGAGTTAAATCAAAAATATATATTTGCAAAACTGAGTTCCGAACTCGGTATGGACATTACGAGTATTTAGTGATGCCATTCGGAGTCACGAATGCACCGGCGATATTTATGGACTTGATGAACCGAATCTTTCACCGTTCTTGGACCAGTTTATAGTGGTGTTCATCGATGACATTCTGGTCTACTCAAGGAGCAAGGAAGAGCATGTAGAACACTTGAAGATCGCACTGCAGACATTGAGGCAAGAAAATTTTATGCAAGGATGAGCAAGTGCGAGTTTTGGCTTGAAGAAGTGAAGTGTTGAGGCACGTGTGGCTAGAGAAGGAACCGCCGTTGATCCTGAAAGATTACAGCAGTTCGAGATTGGCCGATTCCGAAGAATGTTGCGGAGACAAGAAGTTTCTTAGACTTGCCAGGTATTATAGAAGGTTCGTGGAGAATTTTTCTCGTTTGACTGAGCCGTTAACCAAGCTTACGCGCAAGGAGGTACCATTTGTGTGGACGGAGAAGTGTGCGTCAGCTTCTGAGGCGTTGAAGCGGAGATTGATAATCGCTCCTATTCTGACCTTGCCAGACAGTTCCGGAGGATTGGAAATTCACAGCGACGCATCTGGGAAAGATTGGGATGTGTTTTGATGCAGCATGGGAAGGCTATAGCGTACGCATCGAGACAGTTGAAGACCCAAGAGAAGTATTGCCCAAACTTCTGACTTGGAGCTAGCAGCTGTGATGTTCGCTTTGAAGTTTTGGAGACACTACTTATTGGACGAAAGGGTCGAGCTTTTCACCGATCACAAAAGCCTAAAGTACATGTTCACACAGAAGGAGCTTAGTATGAGGCAGCGTAGATGGTTGGAGCTGATGGTTGACTACGATCTCGATCTTAAGTACCATCCGGGAAAAGTTAATGTTGTACCGGATGCGCTTAGTCGGTTGCCAGCAATTCAGATGTTGACTACACAGAAGAAACTTATTGAAGACTTTCGGAGATTCGATTTGGAAGTTTCGAGAACAGGTTGAAGCTGAACTTCGAACGGACTTATTGATTCATGAAGGTGATTCATTGCGATATGGTAGCCGTTTGTGTGTGCCAAAGGGAGATATCCGTGAAGGAGTTATGAAGGAGGCGCACAGCTCAGCGTATTCTGTACATCCAGGAGGCACGAAGATGTACCGAGATATACGACGGCATTTCTGGTGGGAAGGCATGAAACGGGAGATTGCCCGCTTTGTGGCAAAGTGCTTGGTGTGTCAGCAAGTTAAGGCTGAACATCAAAGGGTTACTGATTTATTTCAACCACTTCCGATTCCTCAATGGAAGTGGGAACATATAACCATGGATTTCGTGACGGCTCTACCGTGGATTTCGAAAGGCAACGATGCAGTTTGGGTGTTTGTTGATCAATTGACCAAGGCAGCTCAATTCATACCATTTCGAGTTGGTCAATCAACAGAAGGTTTGGCAGAACGGCACATACAGGAGATTGTAGGATTGCTTGGAGTGCCGGTGAGCATCGTGTCCGATCGTGACACCCGATTCTTATCGCACTTTTGGAGGAGCTTACTGGAAAGTTTGGGGACGCGATTGAGTTTAGCACAGCCTATCATCCTCAGACAGATGGCCAGTCGGAGAGAACGATCTAAACTCTTGAAGGCATGTTGAGAGCTTGCATGTTAGACTACAAGGGTTGATGGGAGGATCATCTATATTTGGTGGAGTTTCTTACAGCAACAGCTTCCAGGCGACTATTCAGATGGCTCCATTCGAAACTTTATATGGTCGCAAGTGTCATCCACCTGTTTGTTGGGACGATATTGGTGAACGAAGTTGTTGGGACCAGATTTGGTTGTGCAGACAGTCGAGAAGGTTAGCAATATCCGGAATCATATGAAGGCAGCGCAAGATCGGAAGAAGAGTTGGGTCGCTACATCGAGAAGACCTCTAGAGTTCGCTGTTGGTGATCTAGTATTCTGGAAGTTATCACCGACTAGAGGGGTGATCCGTTTCGGAAGTCGAGGAAAGCTTAGTCCTCGATTCGTTGGAACTTTTGAGATCTTGGAACGTATTGGAGATATGGCTTATCGTTGGCGTTACCGCAGTCCCTGGCGAATGGTCGTGACGTGTTTCTCGTACTTCAACTCTGTAAGTATGCTCGAGATGAAATTCATGCGTTGGATCATTCAAAACTGACTGTACGAGAAGATTTAACTTTTGCGGAGCGACCGATGTCGAAGAGAAAAGGTTCTTAAGAACAAAGCTATCCCTCTTATACTTGTTTCTTGGAGTAATCGCTCGCATGGAGAACCAACTTGGGAACGAGAAGATGAAATCTGGCAGAAATTCCCACATCTATTCTTGAAATTTCTTGTTTATTTATCCTTTCTTGTTCTTGGAATTTCGAGGACGAAATTCTTTTGTAGTTGGGTATAATGTAACACCCGAGTTCATTTCTACCAATTCCAGTTTCCGTATTTACTTATCCATGGTGTTTTCTTGATTTAGCGTGTTTGGGTGTGAATGGTATTTTACATTTTTCTCTGCATTCGACCCGACCCGCTTGCTTGAACCTGTTTGATTCTTATTTATAGATTATCTTGACTTGTTGCATGGATACGTGCGTCTCATGATTAGTGCACGCTGGCATTTTACCTGGCATCGCATCTTTTATCATATAACATTTTAGGTCACAGAAAATAATTTAAAATTGCATTTCATAACCTGCACGATACCCCTAACCCCATGGTAGCATCCGCACATCTTGTTCTCGTCCCGTTCAGTGAAACAGACGTGTTTGGATGGCTACGCGCACGTACGAGCATCCGTTCTTGGGGGTATACATTTTCTTTAACTGAACATTCATTTTGAAATTTGGAAGTCGCATATATTTTTTATATTTTAAATCTAAAATTTTGGACCCGACCCGGGCATGTTTTGGAGTAAGTTTGTATTTGCCAAAATCTCAAAATGGACTAATATTATATTCCTTAATTCCTTATAAAATTTTATTTACGTTTTAACTAAAAAATATATATCCTATATTTCTTCACTGCAACTCTTTCTCTCTCCCTCTGTGTAAATATATATATTATATTTTCTAAATATAATCTTTAACAAACTCTTTCTCTCTCTCTCCGTGTAAATATATATATTATATTTTCTAAATATAATCTTTAACAAGCACTTTCTCTCTCTCTCTCCCTTCACACATATAATTTATATTATAATCCTTTATATTTTTTTATTCATTCAAATTAAAACCCATACTCAACTCAAAACAATAACTCACGTACTCATTCTCTTTCTCTCTCTCTCTCTCTCTTCCCCCTCTCTCTCCAATCGCGAATACTGTGCACTCCTTGAATCCCCTCACCTTCCTTCATCTCTATAATCACCTCCCTCTTCATTTCTTTTCTTCTTCTTTCTTAGAAACTCCCTGCACGCCGCCACGACGAAAACCCTAACCCACAAAGCTCGCCGTCGTTGACCCTCATTGTCGTTCTCACCTCTGTCCTCTTCCCTCATCTTCTTCCTTTTTCCAGTTCTTGTGCCACCAGGGAAACCCACACCTCCTCGTTCCGCCATCCTCAAACACGAGAACCCATCAACCTCCCTTCTCCAAAGTTAACCCCCTAGCCCTTCCTCCAGCGAGCAGCCCCTTTCCTTCACATCACCGGCGTCTTCTCACCTTCCTCACCATCTTCCAAACACCACAACCACCTCCACCTGCAACCGACCCCACTCCCTCGCAACCCACAAATCCACGAAAACCACCGAACCTCCGATCCATTGCCTCGTCGCCGTCGTCCACTCAACCCCGACGACCTCTCTCCTTTGACCCCTTCGCCCTCTTCGCCACCTCATTCAACCCGCGAACTCAACTCCAGCCGCACCCTCGACCTTATCACCTCGTCGGCATCTCACCCGAGCACCCTCATCTTCCTCGATATCCACATCATCTCCTTCGGCTTCTTCGAACTCCACAGCCACCGAACTCATCTCGTCTTCATTGCCGACGAACTCCTATCGACAGCGCCTCTATCTTTTCCTTGCACCACCTCTGAACCCATAACTGGCGACCGCTTCATCTCCTCCCCGAGCAGCACCTCCTCCAGCAGACCACCTTTCAGCCATCGCTGCATCTTCCCTCGCCAGAGCACCATCGTAAATAATAAACCTCTAACTCCGGTCACCTTTTCCTTTACCGAGCCCCTCGCCGGTGAGGACCTTCGCGACAGCAATATCGCAGTCCATCGTTACAGCAGAGAGTTGCCGCGAGCGTGCCGGTGGCCGCTGTTATATCAATCCGTCGTCGTCGTGATCATCATCTCGAGCGAATATCTAGCGGAGAGCAGTTTCTAACCGAGCCCAAGTTTAGCTTTTATCGCGCATCGAACCATGTTGTGTTGTGTGTTTTGCATATCATCTCGTTCCGTGATCGATCAGGCAAGTGAAACTTGCTACATGCTATTTAATCTATTTTATACTTATTTGAATGCACATTAAACCTGTAGTTTAAAATTAATACCATAGTTTCCATGTTAACATTCCGATGTCCCGTTATATCATTTTAGATTTATAGCCCGGAACATACCATGTTGCATTTAGTGTTGCTATACATAGTACCAACATCCATATTTAAATCAAATAACACTTATTTGCATAGCCCACAGTAATCCTTTTATAGTTTTACCCTATTGGACACCCTTATCCATCTAACCTGTTTTATATATGATTGCCTCACTAGGCCATTTAATACATGTTAATGTGATTTTAATATTCCATATTCATTTAAGTGTAAGATACTTAATGTTGGAACCATAACCCTAACTCTAATTGATAACCGTACATCCATATAGTTTAATCTGTACCTATTTGCATATCATATTACATGTGCCGGTTTGTTGTTCTATTAGTACTCATGCTTGTTTTGTATGCCCATGATTATGCTAGTTTGATTATGAGCACCCACATGATATCTTGTACACCCTGACATGACTTGCTACACCTATTACTTGAGCTGACATGGTACCGTACAACTCTTGACATGACATGACACCTATATACATTATTTGACTTGACCTGATGTACCATGGTATTACCTGTTACCTGATCTTGTGTCTAATGCCAACAAACCTGACCTGTTGTCCTTACGGACCGTTCCTGTTGTCTATCCAGACAAACCTGTACCTGCCTGGTCATGTGTTGGCATTAGCTCCAGATTATTCAAATACTTGACTTGAATACACAACCTGGGGGTATGGGGAAATCAATGATGAAACCTGACTTGTAACTCGACAGTTCGCTATCTTTACTGATCAGTTTTAGAGGCTGGGCCAGCCTTGGGATGATGCTGCTGACATCATCCATCGTTACCCACTACCTTTTACAGGCTAGGCCAGCCTTGGGATGATGCCATAGACATCATTCATCGTTACCCTTTTTCTTTTAGTGCCTAGCGGCATGTCTCGGTTTCAGCCCGAGAATCTTCACCGTGATCCCAGGCACGCACGGGATACTATTGAGTTACATCGATGATTCATCAAATTGATTTCAAAGACTTGAGAGTATTTGACCCAATAGAACAGTTTAGATTCCTCACTGCACACTACCTGTCACTACCCTGATTTACATTGCTGTTATAATTTCTTTACCTTTTATGATTATACTTGCATGTCTTGCTACCCTGTTTATATTATTGCTTGATGTTATGACGCGCTGACGTCTGGGTTTTTCATGGCCTAGATTCTCTACCTTTGTTGCTGACTGATCAGGAGTTTTGCCGCTGTTAGACCGAGCGGTAGGGATCCTGTTGGTATCCAGTCTTACCTTCCAGGTGTCTATTTGATCTTTTGCTTCCGCATACTATATTATTTCTTGACTCATTTATTCTGGCTCATGAACATGTACTAGATAGTTTAGTCTACTTTCCTGTTCTTGATATCTCTACAGCCGTAATATGACTGTGGAGAGATTTTTCCTATCCACAGGTAGCATGGTTGGCTATGTCACGCACCTATTTTAGCGTACTCTGGGAAGCGGGGCGTGACATTTATTTTCTTTCTTTTTAATATTATGCATGCCATAGGACAAACAAATATTCAAAAATCTCAAATTTTTTTAGTTTCCTTCAAAATTTTAATATTTGACATTGTAAGTCCATGATGCACACCCCACGGGTCGCGGGGAGGCGGATTACTTTAAAAACGATTTTCTCACCTCAAAAGAAACTAGTTTTTGCTTTGCATCATGAACTTTTTCCACTTTAGGATCTTGTTTAAACCTTAACTAACAAAACTAAACTAAGAGAGAGAGCTAACTACTATGTAAAGGAGTTATACCCTCGTTCCTAGTCCTTCTGGTCTTCAAGTTGCTCCTTACTCCTTGGTTCAAGCTCCTTCTTCTTGATCTCCTTTCTTTGGCTTATTCTAGGTCTTGGAAGAGTTCGGTTGCCGGTCTCCTTTGCGTCGAAGATGGATCCACCCGAAGGCTATGGTCAAGCTCCAATCTCCGTGAGATAACTTAGTGATCTAACTTGCTAAGAGAGAAGACTAAGTAGATGTAGAGTGAGTGTGTTGGATTATTTGATCTCAAAGCTCATTGTTTTGCAACACATGCAGGTGTATGAGTTCGAGGAAGAAGGAGAGAATGAAATCTAGGAGAGAGAATCCTTTTGTGATAATGATCATAGAAAATGAGAAAAAGAATGGTTAAGTCTTGAGCCAATAATTCAACCATGGCATTATTAAATCATATAATCTACAACCATGCTTGTAATGGCTCCAAATGAAATAAACAAATACTTAGCCATTCTTCAACCCATGCCTCCTAATTTCCACCTCATTAATTCTTTAATGAAAAAGAATAAAACAATAATGAGGTGTCTCCTTCTAGAAGGTCAATCTTGTGAATTTACAAGAATGCCCTTTTTCCGTATTTTCATACCCGTATCCGTATTCCGAAAAATACGGATACACTGAGATCAGTATAATCCAATACTATAATACTAGTATCCGGCTTAAACCAAAGCCCACTAGTATTATCTGTCCGATCGTCATTCGAGTAGTCAGTACACAAATGCGATCGAAACCCTGCCGTAAGACCATACGGCGACTACATCGTCTCGCCTGATCCAGGGAAACCCTCTGTGTGGGACTCTAAAGACTCGACAGTACGCTGGCAGTGGGTTTAACCACAAGTCCGTCAGTGGCACTAGCTGTACGTAACGGCAACCCAGGTACGTGTCGAAAAGGAGGCCGACGAGCGAACTCGTCCGTAACCCCTACTGAGCCTGTCCGTGACAATATCCGTGCAGTCCGGTCTGTTCGTCTGAGAGTATCGCATGTATGGTCTAGGGAGGTGGTAAACCTCAGACCCCTAACAACCGTACAAGTGGTGCCGGTGTGGCTTAAGACCATCCGAGAATCTACTGGTCAGTCCACCAGTAATTCTCTATCAGCCCTGGTCAGGGACTTATGGTAATGACCAACCGATCACAGTGCGATATCGACTCCCTATACCGGGAGAGACGAGTCCCTAACAGTCGCTCACCGCCTCCATGTGGCTCGGGACTGTACCCAACTAAAACCTGTTTGCACGACTCCTTTGAGCCGTGGTAGGGTAGTAATCAAAGTACAGTGGGAACTCACACGAGACAAGTGACGACCTCAAGTCGACAGACTATTTGCACACATGTCATCTGAGAAATGCTATCTGACGCTAGGTATAATACCATCTAGTCAGTTCTCGGCGAGTCCTGTCCGGTGTACTCACACTTAGTGAGCATCTGTATACAATCTTAGGTGCACATCACCAATGGCTGCGGGACCAATCCATCGCCCCTCGTCAGGGTCTAGATATGTATACACCAGTCTACTCTGGAGCATCGATGCCCAGTCTCGATACTCCTGCGACTAGGGACATTTAAGGATGTGCCTATTGACTATCCAGCTCCCACAAGTATGACTGCCATCACAACGCCGGTAGTCAGGCAAACACCCTACGGGCTTTATCAACATGTATATAAACACAAAGTAAAATATATCACACGTTAAGATAAAGACAAACCAAATAGCGTACTATCATATCAAGCAAGATTGTCATGTACATACATATCCCTAGCATCCTATACAATGAAGGCCTCTAGGGCATATATATCCAACAATCTCCCACTTGCACTAAGGCCTGTAATTGGCGCAATGAGTACCCACTGTCTGCACTAGATCCAGTTGCTGGCGTACCGTATGCCCAACATCTCAAACAGCCTCTCGAACTGGACTTGAGGGACGGCCTTGGTGAATGGATCTGCTGTGTTGTCTTTTGTGTCCACTCTCCGCACCTCGATCTCCCGGCGATCCATGATCTCCCTGATCTGGTGATACCGCCTCAAGATATGCCTGGATTTTTTATGGGACCTTGGTTCCTTCGCTAATGCTACAGCCCCATTGTTATCACAATACAAAGGTATTGGATTGGCAATGGACGGAACTACCTGAAGTTCAGAGATGAACTTCTTCATCCAGACAGCCTCTTTCGCGGTATCGTTAGCAGCTATATACTCAGCCTCCATAGTTGAGTCTGCGACGGTATCCTGTTTGGAGCTCCTCTAACATACCGCCCCTCCATTGAGGGTAAACACAAAACCCGAAACGGATTTAGAGTCATCTTTGTCACTTTGGAAGCTAGAGTCGGTAAAAGCCTCGACCTGGAGGTCCCCATTACCGTAAACCAAGAACATCTCCTTAGTCCTTCTCAGGTACTTGAGAATGTTCTTTACCGCTATCCAATGCTTCTCACCTGGGTCAGACTGATACCTACTTACCACACTAAGTGCGTAAGCTACATCTGGTTTGGTACATAACATCGCATATATTATGGATCCTACTGCCGAAGCGTAGGGTATAATGCCCATGCAAGCCCTCTCTTCATCAGTCTTTGGAGACATCTCTTTAGAGAGGGTGATCCCGTGACAAGCGGGAAAATTACCTCGCTTGGAATCTTCCATACTAAATCTTTTTAGTATAGTGTCAATATACCCGGACTGTGAAAGTCCCAACATCCTTTTGGATTTATCACGATAGATCTTAATGCCCAGAATGTAGGATGCATCTCCCAAGTCTTTCATGGAGAATTTCTGTGACAAGAAGAGCTTTACTGATTGTAGCATAGGGACATTATTCCCTATCAGTGGTATGTCGTCGACGTACAAAACGAGGAAGACTACTGCTCCTTCTACAATCTTCCTATAAATGCATGGTTCATCTACATTTTTGATAAAGTCAAATTCTTTGACTGTCTCATCAAAGCAGATGTTCCAACTCCGCGATACTTGCTTCAATCCATAAATGGATTTAAGCAACTTGCACACCTTTCCGCTGCTACCACTGTCTAAGAAACCTTCTGGTTGATCCATGTAAACACTTTCTTCTAAATGTCCATTTAGAAAAGCTGTTTTTACGTCCATCTGCCAGATTTCATAGTCATGGAAGGCAGCAATGAAAAGCAGGATCCGAATGGATTTAAGCATAGCTACTGGGGAAAAGGTTTCGTCATAGTCCAATCCTGGTCTTTGACGAAAACCTTTTGCAACGAGTCTAGCTTTGTAGGTTCCACTTGTCCAAATGCACCAATCTTCTTTTTGAAGATCCATTTGCATCCAACTGGTTTTACCCCAGGAGGAGCAACATCTAAAGTCCACACTTTATTGGTGTATATGGATTCTATTTCGGATCTCATAGCATCCAGCCACTTCACCGAGTCTTTACTCGTGATAGCCTGCTGAAAATTAGTATGCTCATCATCATCGATGATGCAATCCTCTCGATCCCCATCTACAAGAAACCCATAGTATCTTTCAGGTGGAAGAGAAATCCTACTAGATCTGCGGAGTGGCATTGGTTCGTTGGGCTCTATTGAAACCTGAGGTTCTACTAAGTCTTCGGCAGCAGTTTGTGGTTCTGGAATTTCTTCCAGCTCTACCGCGCTCCCATTAATTTCTTTTGCAAGAAATTCGCTCTCTAAGAAGACAATGTGGAGAGCGACAAACACCTTTTGTTCTTCAGTGCGGTAGACCAGATATCCCCTTGAATGCTTGGGGTATCCCACAAACTTGCACAAAACCGATCGTGCCTCGAGCTTGTCCGGATTATGTTTCTTAACAAAAGCTGGACACCCCCATATCTTGATATACTTGAGACATGGTCTCTTCCCGCTCCACATTTCATATGGAGTGGTAGGCACAGACTTAGTTGGAACTCTATTCAATAGGTATGCAGCTGATTCTAGCGTAAAACCCCAGAAGGAAAGTGGCAACTCAGCACTACTCATCATTGAACACACCATGTCTTGTAGCGTGCGATTCCTCCTTTCTGATACACCATTATGCTGAGGTGTATAAGGTGGAGTAAGCTGAGAGAGAATTCCATTCTCTTTTAAGCATTCAAGAAAACTAGTACTTAAGTATTCTCCACCTCGATCAGATCGAAGTGTCTTGATACTTTTACCAGTCTATTTCTCTACTTCATTTTTATACTCCTTAAACTTCTCAAAATCCTAGGATTTATGCTTCATTAAAAACACATGTCCATATCTCGAGAAATCATCAGTAAAAGTTATGAAGTAGGAGTGACCGCTTCGCGCATGCGTAGACATCGGACCACATACATCGCTGTGTACAAGTCCTAACAGTTCCGTGGCTCTTTCTCCATGTCCGGTGAACGGAGATTTGGTCATCTTTCCTTTGATACATGATTGACAAGTTGCATATGATGAATATTCAAATGGATCTAAATATCCATCTTTATGTAATTTAGTCAACCTTGTTTCATTTATATGACCAAGTCTACAATACCATAGGAAGGCTTGGTTTGAATCTGGAGCCATCCTTTTAAGCATGTTTTGAATATTGAAAACTTAAGGTTGATTAAGTATGTATATGCCATTTTCCAGTGTGCCAAACCCAATCATTTCTTGATTTAGGAGAATGTTCATGACATTTCTTTCAAGTGCAAAATTATATCCTTCATTAGATAACAAAGATACTGATATAATATTACACAGTATACTGGGAATACAAAAACAGCTGTACAACACCAAAATGTGCCCACTAGTCAACCCCAGGTGATATTCCCCGATTGCAACAGCATCTACGTGCATTCCATTGCCCATCCGAAGAGTCATATCACCTGTTTTCAGTGCTCTACGGTTTCTCAGAGCCTGTAAAGAATTACAGATGTGAGAACCAGAACCGGTATCAAGTACCCATGATGTAGAGTTTACTGAAAGACAATTTTCGATTACAAACACACCTGAAGCAGAAGCAGCAGCTTGCTTCGTGTCCTTGGCTTTGAAAGCCATGCAATCCTTCTTCCAGTGCCCTTGCTTGTGACAATAGTAGCATTCGTTCTTATCTGCCTTCACCCTTCCTGCCTTGTTCGTTCCCTGCATCTTCTTGACCCCGCCTTTCGGTTTGGTGGCTTTCATCTTCTTCTTCCCTTTCGCTTTCGCTTTAGATTTAGAAGAGGATGATTGGCCAACATACAGAACGGGGGTCTTCTCCTTTTTCAAGGAGGTCTCTGCTACCCTCAGCATGTTGAAGAGCTTTGGAAGATCAGCTTCCATTTCGTGCATGTTGAAGTTCAGCATGAACTGAGAGAAGGTGTGGAGAAGGGACTGCAAAATCAAGTCGATGTACAACTCATTCTCTAGCACGCATCCCAGGTTTGCGAGTTCCTCAATGAGGCTGATCATTTTCAGGACGTGCTCTCCTACAGGTGATCCTGGAGCTAACCTCATCTGGAACAGTTTCCTTGAGGTCTCGTACCTCGCGATACAGGAGTGCTCTTCATACAGTTCCTTGCAATGGAGAAAGATGGATATAATATCCATACTCTCGTGCTGTTTCTGGAGTTCATTGTTCATGGACGCCAGCACGATACACTTAGCTCTCTCACAGTCTAGATCCCAGGTTTTGCGAACATCTTTGTCCGCAACTGAGGAATCTGGTCCTGGGATAGGGGGAGGAACAGCGGTGGTAACATATGCAACTTTGTCATAAGTCGGCGCAATGTTGACGTTCCTTAGCCAATTTTTATAGTTTGGCCCGGTCTGTGTATTTTTTTCAAGTAATAGTTTTAGTCCTGTCATGGTAGCTGCCAGAGAGAGAGAAAAGAAACACTCAGCATATGCTCTTGCAAGTTTAGATTGGTTTATTAGTTTATCTAAACAGGATGGCTCCCACTGTTTCCTCAAATCCTTCTTCAAACCCTAAAAGAAGAATTAGTCAGGATTAATCACACGTCACAATACTTGCTTAACCTTTCAGCCAGGCCAGTGTTGGTACTTCGAGGGAGGTTTTTCAACGCTTTCGCGAAGTTCCTTAATTATATAAGAGAATAATGGAGAAAAGAGGCCATAGGAGGGGATTTCCTCCTATGGCGTGGAAAAAATACAACCTCCACCAATTTTTTTGACGATCGGCCTCCATCATTTTCATCGTTATCATCTAAGATGTGGGTACACCAAATTTCATGTGATTCTACAATTTTTTCACCGTTGATTTAGCAATGTAAAAAGTTCTATTGTCGGTAAACCGTTAATTTTGAACCCACTAAATCAACGGTGAAAAAGTTGTGGAATCACATGAAATTTGGTGTACGCACATCTTAGATGATAACGATGATGATGATGGATGCCGATCGTCGGAAAAAATGGTGGAGGTGGTATTTTTTCCACGCCATAGGAGGAAATCCCCTCCTATGGCCTCTTTCCTCCATTAATCTCATTATATAACCTCTTTTCCCTGGAGGCGTAGCCCCACTGACACCTTTCTAGACACCTACTTGGTTTATAGCATTGATTGTTAAGTAAGAAAATCTCCCGAGAGTAATCCTACTCATCAGTAGGATCGGGATCCAACTATCATCGTATGATGCCCTAGATGGAAGCCACTCTAGTCACCACACTCCAGAAGGTATGCTAAATCTGCAAGTTTCCTTTATGTTTGAAACTCCCGATGTGATTTTTACCCCAAGCTCTTATGACCTTGACGTAGGCCAACAAATCATAAGATGCAAGTCAAGTTCTACCCGTCGTTGTCCTGATTAATTTAGATCCATCTGTACTCGCCCTTGACGTAGGCAAACAAGGCTGTACGACTGTTCTAAACTAATGCATCTATCTGTGCAACAAATAAGAAACACATTGCTACCATACACTATGCCTTGACGTAGGCCAACAAACATAGCATGAATACGATGTGCTGTTTATTTAAAACGACGGAGGGTTACGGCTGGTTTTTGGCGAAACCGTTAACGTAATGAACTTGATATGATCGAAGGAACCATGATAGCTTTTTAAAAGGAGTGGTTTAAGCTCCGCATTTAAAATTTGCTTTATGAAGAAAACCGAGTGGTTTTGAAATTGTTCCAACGATTTAGTTTAGGTTTATTTTCTTTGCATTAATGAATTAATGTTGTCCCATCATTTAATCCTACCATTGCAGAAAACAACGAAAATACAACGTACGCTTATGCCATCTGCATTCGTCACTGGGCCCCGTCATCACCCGTTAGGTTACTTAACTAACGACAGAGCGGGGGCTGGACTAGCGCGGGTGTAAAACATAAGCAACGCCTAATAAATATCATATATAGATATATCCATTCGTCGCACGCAATAATAAGCATTCCAAATCACAGATAAACATATTGGATATACTAGGAATTCCGCACTTCGTTTAAGCCCATAACGAAAAACGGGTTCCACGGTCGTGATGAATAGCCAAAACCCCACCCTAGACCCCTACGGGTGCGGCAAACTACCCGCCAAGTACCAGAAGTGAAGCAGTCTCCCTCAACAACGTGAGTAGGCCACTAAGCACTTCAAAATACCCGGTAGTTTGTGCACCCCTCCTTGGGTCTATCTTAGGAGCAAAAACAGTAAAAGAAATAATACAATGGTGGCTACAATCTCATCCCGGATGTGCCCCGCAAAAATAATATTACATCAATTTTACAAATTACATTGAATGAAAGAAAAGAAAACACCCGTCTCACACCCCCCGGCTATTCATCACGACGATCCAATAAGATTCATATACATAACCCAATCATCACAGATATGTGCAACCCCCCACTAATCGTCGTATAGCGATTAGCGGACGTTTCAAAACACATAAAGCATTACAGAAGAACCAATTAGCTAAAGCAATTAGAATTTCAATCGATTAAGTAATTTTGAATCTACCCTCAGTTTAACAGAGTACACAAAATATCTGGGCAGAATCAAAATATCCCAAAAATCACAAATCCAGAAAATAAGAATAACAGAATAAATTTGGGCTGAATTAGAGTTAACTCGGCCGCGGATCCGTGGCGGAACGCTGGGTTCTGCCGCGGATCCGCGGTGGTCTGACCGATCCAGGAGCCCAAATTTCTTCTGTGTTCTTAAAAAAGCCTGCCTGTATTTTTAAGCTCTCTGGAAAAATTTTTAGAACAGTTTTTAAAATCGACAGAAACTTGCTTTTTCGGACGCGTTTTTGGGATTTTTCCGGCGATCGAATTTCTAACACTTGGCTAACAAGTTAGATAAGGTTTAATATGGCTCTGATACCAGTGTAAGTCAATGATGCACACCCCACGGGTCGCGGGGTGGCGGAATACTTTAAAAACGATTTTCTCACCTCAAAAGAAACTAGTTTTTGCTTTGCATCATGAACTTTTTCCACTTTAGGATCTTGTTTAAACCTTAACTAACAAAAATAAATAGAGAGAGAGAGCTAACTACTATGTAAAGGAGTTATACCCTCGTTCCTAGTCCTTCGGGTCTTCAAGTTGCTCCTTGCTCCTTGGTTCAAGCTCCTTCTTCTTGATCTCCTTTCTTTGACTTCTTCTAGGTCTTGGAAGAGTTCGGTTGCCGGTCTCCTTTGCGTCGAAGATGGATCCACCCGAGGGCTATGGTCAAGCTCCAACCTCCATGAGATAACTTAGTGATCTAACTTGCTAAGAGAGGACTAAGTAGATGTAGAGTGAGTGTGTTGGATTATTTGATCTCAAAGCTCATTGTTTTGCAACACATGCAAGTGTATGAGCTTGAGGAAGAAGGAGAGAATGAAATCTAGGAGAGAGAACCTTTTGTGATAATGATCATAGAAAATGAGAAGAAGAATGGTTAATTCTTGAGCCAATAATTCAACCATGGCATTATTAAATCATATAATCTACAACCATGCTTGAATAGTGGCTCCAAATGAAATAAACAAATACTTAGCCATTCTTCAACCCATGCCTCCTAATTTCCACCTCATTAATTCTTTAATGAAAAAGAATAAAACAATAATGAGGTGTCTCCTTCTAGAAGGTCAATCTTGTGAGTTTACAAGAATGCCCTTTTTCCGTATTTTCATACCCGTATCCGTATTCCGAAAAATACGGATACACTGAGATCAGTATAATCCAATACTACAATACTAGTATCCGGCTTAAACCAAAGCCCACTAGTATTATCCGTCCGATCGTCATTCGAGTAGCCAGTACACGAATGCGATCGAAACCCTGCCGTAAGACCATACGGCGTCTACATCGTCTCTCCTGATCCAGGGAAACCCTCTGTGTGGGACTCTAAAGACTCGACAGTACGCTGGCAGTGGGTTTAACCACAAGTCCGTTAGTGGCACTAGCTGTACGTAACGGCAACCCAGGTACGTGTCGAAAAGGAGGCCGACGAGCGAACTCGTCCGTAACCCCTACTGAGCCTGTCCGTGACAATATCCGTGCAGTCCGGTCTGTTCGTCTGAGAGTATCACATGTATGGTCTAGATAGGTGGTAAACGTCAGACCCCTAACAACCATACAAGTCGTGCCGGTGTGGCTCAAGACCATCCGAGAATCTACTGGTCAGTCCACCAGTAATTCTTTATCAGCCCTGGCCAGGGACTTATGGTAATGACCAACCGATCACAATGCGATATCGACTCCCTATACCTGGAGAGACGAATCCCTAACAGTCGCTCACTGCCTCCATGTGGCTCGGGACTGTACCCAACTAAAACCTGTTTGCACGACTCCTTTGAGCCGTGGTAGGGTAGTAATCAAAGTACAGTGGGAACTCACACGAGACAAATGACGACCTCAAGTCGACAGACTATCTTCACACATGTCACCTGAGAACTGCTATCTGACGCTAGGTATAATACCATCGAGTCAGTTCTCGGCGAGTCCTGTCCGGTGTACTCACACTCAGTGAGCATCTGTATACAATCTTAGGTGCACATCACCAATGGCTGCGGGACCAATCCATCGCCCCTCGTCAGGGTCTAGATATGTATACACCAGTCTACTCTAGAGTATCGATGCCCAGTCTCGATACTCCTGCGACTAGGGACATTTAAGGATGTGCCTATTGACTATCCAGCTCCCACAAGTATGACTGCCATCACAACGCCGGTAGTCAAGCAAACACCCTACGGGATTTATCAACATGTATATAAGCACAAAGTAAAATATATCACACGTTAAGATAAAGACAAATCAAATAGCGTACTATCATATCAAGCAAGATTGTCATGTACATAAATATCCCTAGCATCCTATACATTGAAGACCTCTAGGGCATATATATCCAACAGACATGAAAATAGAGAATTATTCAATAATGTCAAGTTTCCTTTTTCTTTGTGTTTTCTATATTTTTTAATGCCAAACGAAAATCATCAAATTTTTAACTCTAGATTTTTTTAAAAAATTCAATATTTTGCACGGTATATATTTAACAAAAAAAAATCGTGAAATTTATCAATATTTTGGCAGTAAAATCTAAGATGTGAGAAAAAATAGAAAGAGGTTTCAAAAAAAAAGGGCCAATCAAAATTTGTCCATCATATAAGCCTCTATGTATCGGATAAAAGAATTATAAATATTGATCAGGACGCAAATACAAATTTTCCATGACCCAAATATAGTTAAAGAATTAAATAGGTGCGAGATAATAATTTTTCCTGCAAAGACCAAAGTTGATAAACAAATATTCCAAGAAATATTATATCATATAGCTATATAGATTATAAACAAGAGTCAAAAGTCAAGTTTTGGTGTATTGAAAGACTTGACGGTTATTGAGCAAGTGCTGAAGAATACAAGTACAAATATATTGATATATATGAAAATTACCAGCTTATCGATATAGGAAATTTACGGTCGCTTGATGAACGTGTTTAAGGGCTTTAAATCCGAAGATTTTTTGTAAATAAGAATTTCTATGTAGATCAAGATGGCCGGTTTGGATCGGTGAAATATACGGGATATGTGTGTTTGGGGACTACGGCGCTCTTTTCTAAAAAGGGGCTCATAAACCCCTCCCTCTCCCCTCTCTCTCTCTCTCTCTCTCTCTCTCTCTCTTAATATATATATATATATATATATATATATATATATTGTGTGTGTGTCTGTGTGTGTTGAAATAAGTCCAAATGTGCATAAAACATTTACTGAATTTAGAGCTAACTTTTGGAGCTTATTTCTTTGATCTACACATTAGAATCTCTATTTGCTTGCAAATCCCTAGAAAAGGAAATAGCAATCCTTTATGCGTTTGCTTGCAAAACCAAAACAAAATCAACCCCATATGTAAATATGTTTTGCTAGTGCAAACACCATTTCAAATAAGCATGGTAACAAACATGAGTTGGGCATTTTTAGTTCAATTTTAAACATTAGGATATTATTAGAAAGCATGAACAAATTCTGAGAAGTTATATGAAATTAGACTTTTATTTATTTATTTAATCTGTGAACTTTGCAGGTTATAACTACCAAAAATGTTGCTGGAGAATACCGAAAACCAATCGCTCAAGCTCGGCTACAAAACCTTACACCCTACATAAACCCTAAACAGCATCAACCTGCGGTGCCTGTTCAGGCGGCAACGGTTCAGGCACCAGCCGATTCCGACACATTGGACACACCGCATTCGACAAGAGCCAGGCATCCACGCACCACCGGTGAAACACATGGCGGCACACGGGCATGACGCGTGCAATCTGACCATCCTCGATCCTGTCCAAACACACCACGCACTCCGCGCCCTTCAAAACCCCGCCGTCCTGAACCCCAGGCAACCTCTCCAACTCCGACGGCGACAGACCTTTCACATCAATCTTCTGATTGATCATATTATTTTCATCAAGAATGATCATATTACTTTCATCAAGAACGGACGGAGAGGCAGGTGCGGGTCCCACCGCCGCGTAGCAGAGGAAGCAAGTGTAGAGCAGGAACACCATGCTGATGCCGCCCCAGACCAGGAACATCGCTACAAACACCAACCACAGCAACATTCTTCAATTTTTTTTCCCAACCTTTTTTAGTTCGTTAATTTAGTTTGTTAATTTTTTTTTGCGCATGATGTAAACTTATATAGTGCTAAAAAAAAGATTGTAGTTTGGTAGGCAAGAAATGTGAGTTCAGTGAATAAAGAGAGGTGAATTTTTTTGTGTGGGCTGGCATTGCTGCATGTGTTAATCATTGACAGTGGAAGATGAACTGTCTCCTTGCAAACAACCCCTGTTAATATACAATTTATATTTTGTTATTAATTGAGGTGCATTGTATTTGTAAGGGTGACAATTTCTTAGGCTTTAATAGTGTAGCCTAATTCACCAGGGAAAGCGTAGCGTTCGAACCTGAGAACAGGAAGCGGTCATAAATTAACACTTTTGAGGTAAATTCGTGGGTCGTTTGGGTGCGTGCTTACATATGCGCGCGCGCTTGAATGAGGCTTATAGGCCAGTTCCAAAAAAAATAAAAAATTAATAATGTCGCCTAATTAGTCTAAATCAAATTACTTTAGTCTAAATCAAATTACTTAGATTTTCAAAAAAATAAATAAAAATAATTCATTTTCATATTGTAATTAAATTATCTGTCTATCTAAGGTTTCTATCAATGTGATATATGAAGATAGCTTTATAAAATAAATAGGAAAAATCTATTTTCTTAAGCTATATAAGTTGAATATAAATCTTGAAATAATTTGGGCTCAACCGGAATACTGAATTTTAATTTATTTTGAAGTCGGGTCCACCTAGACTCAGTTCCAATCTGACACAAGAATGACGAATTAAAAATATTTGGCAGATTAAGATAGATAACATACCATTTGGCACCTGCTCATGTCCTGACTCATCAACATTAAGAGCAAATTATTACAAAACAAACCATTTGGCACCTGCTCATGTCCTGACTCATTAACATTAAGAGCTCTCATGTTTGTACGCTTCTACATTTAGTGCATTAGATATACCCATGAATGATTCTCTCTCTCTCTCTCACTCTCTCTCTCATACAGTACGGATCCGTTAGGATGGGTTCGTATTTTTAAATTCACGAACCTAAATAACTGCCAGTGGATCTACCCTTTATTTTCAACAGCTCAAATTAAAACAAAAAAGAATCGATTTAAATAATCTAGTAAATATTCTCTTGCTAATTTTTGGTATCTCTAATCATTTATTTTGGATACTATTGTTTGAAATCATAAGATTTGTTAGATGTTGAGATTATTTTCATATTCAAATCATGAGAACCTATTGGATATTTTGATTTTTCATCTTTGGGTTCATGGAATTTGAATTCTTTATATCCTTTTGATTCAAATCATATAATTATGAATCCCAAAAATCAGTGAAGAGAATATTTACTAGATAAATTAAATGGATTATTTAATTGTTTTAATATGAGCCGTTGAAAGCAAAAGATAGATCTAACGGCCCGTCCTAACGGATTCGTACTCTCTCTCTCTCTCTCTCTATATATATATATAGAGAGAGAGAGATATATATATATAAATAATGGAGAAAAGAGTCCCTAGGAGGTTTTTTCATTAGGTAGCGTCAAAAATCTATATCCTTCAAGATTTTTTTTGACGATCTGCACTCATCATCATCATCTTTATCATGTAACATATGGATACACCAAATTTCATTTGATTCCACCACTTTTCACCGTTAAATTAACAATGTAAAAAGTTTTATTGTCGGTAAACCGTTAATTTTGCATCCACTAAATTAATGGTGAAAAAGTTATAGAATCACATGAAATTTGGTGTCTCCACAATTTAGATAATAAAGATGATGACGATGGATGCCAACCGTCGAAAAAAATCGTGGGGTGTATATTTTTCGACGCCACAGGAGAAAATTCCCTACTATGGCGCCGAAAAATACAACATCCACCATTTTCCCCACGATCGGCATCGATCATCATCATCTTTATTATCTAAGATGTGAATATCAAATTTCATGTGATTCTACTACTTCTTCACCGTTGATTTTGTAACACCCTATCACGATCGTACGTTATATTAAATAAATGTTTTGGGCAAAATAATAATTGTCAGCGTTATTGGGTATATCAGTTATTGGGTTATATTTATTTATGCGAATTGACCATATTTGTACCCGACCTGCTTGCATGAAATCCGTTATGGGTTAATATTTAGATATAATACATTTTTATCGATATTTATCTTTTGAGTATAAATCTATATGCATCTTAAATAATATGTACACAATATTTAAACTAAAATATTTTTGTAGCCATTATCTTATGATTTAATAGGCTGTTAGGATAATATATGCATATGCTGTTTTTTTCGATGATCCCCAATATGTATTTTGAGATTTTATAGTGACGAGGTGTTTTAGATTATCGTTAGATTGTATGAGATTACCTAATTTACCTAATTTACCTAATCATTTAAAAGTAAAGGTATAATAAATATTATATGTATAATATATATATATATATATATATATATATATATTATACATATAATATTTATTATACCTTTACTTTTAAAAATTAAAATAAAATAAAATTATGCATACCTTTCTTCTTCTTCCTCCTTACGTCCTCGTACCTGCACCCCGAGACCACCGACGGCTCCACTCTCCTCTTGACTCCATCATCTCTCCGTCACCTTCTTCTTGCTCGTCGCCACCTCCTCATCTCGCAACAACCCAAACCTTAGATCATCACCACCGCAGCCTTCTCAATCCCCGACTCCACCGCCGACTCCTCCAAACTCAACTAGACCCGAGCCACCTCAACCCAACACCTATCCTGCCTACTCCTTCGACTCCTCCCTCAACCGGCGACCATCACCCCGTCTCTAACTCTGTACCTCACCGAGACCTCACCAGCACCGGCACTTTAAACCACAGGACCCTCGGCTTCAACCCACAACTGAGATCTTCCAAGCAACTCCACCTCACCGACGCTCCTCCTCTGATGGAGGCTGTGATCTCCCTCAGATGTTATCTTCCATTGACCTGTAGCGAGCGTTGATGGATGGCTGAGATTGGATTTGAGAGTAGCCTCTCAATGTGTGTGGATCTCAATGGGCTTGATTTGAAAGTGAAGCCGAGCTACCTGCAAGGAAGTTCCGGGGTTGTTGTACCACCGAGGACCTTTCGACGATCAAGTTAGTCGGGATATTTTGGCAAAGTAACGGCCTATTGGGGTAAAAATTACCTTACCTGAGTCGTTTGAAGAGGGGTTTATATAGTGGCAGCCATGGGCTGACGGGCGTGAGATCCACGCCGGCCATTACGCCCCTGGCGTTGCGCCTGCGTGAAAGGAGGGATTCCCCATTAATGATGAGATATGCTCGTTAATGGGGCGACGCGATGGCGTGGAACTCGGGATCGTGGGTGGTGGATATCTCATGTCTGGCGAGATTTGCGGAGACGCTTGTGATCTGTGCTGTGGGTCGGTCGATGAGACCGAGGAAGCTAAGTTCGGCGGGAGGATTAGGAACGAGCGAGGGGCCGAGGGAGCTTGTTTCAGCGATAGCTCGGAGGCGAGCTAGGAGGGCTGAGGGAGGGCTCAGAGGCGAGCTAATGGGTGTTTGTAAGGCGGGCACAAGAGTGGTCTGGGAGGCCACCGAAGGTCGGGACCATTCTCGGGTCAAAGGCACGAGGCATGCTTCCACTATACCTTTCTTGCTTCTTTCTCGTGAGCTTTAGTACACATCATTTGCCACGTGTCATGATCTTGGGGAGTCCTTAGTACCGAGCATTATCGCTAGCCCTCCACTCTCGGACCAACCTATTCATGGGTCGAGTCGAGAGTGGTCTGATCGGTCGCCTGGGCCTAGTTCTCATTTGAAGACATCGTCGGTGCGGATTCCCAGGAAATTAGTCATATTTTTTCAATGACGTCAGTGGATCAGGGGAGAAATCTTGCATTAAAGAGGAAGCGCCGATACGGGCGTGTGTTTGCCGAAACGCTAGGCCACATGTCCGGCACTGGTTGGCTGACGTGACGGGCCACCGGTGTCCTTCGCGCTTGATGGGACGAGTCTAATGCGCGTGCGACAGGTGGAACGTTGACCGTCGTTGAATGCGAAGTGTTGTTTTGGCGGGAGACGATCGGCGCCATAGGATATGTTCACCAACTGCTATAAATAGAGGTGGGATCCTCCCCAGGGTCTACACTTTGCCATAATTTTCTCAGCCCTTCCTGTGTTAGCTCGGTGCTCTTCCCTTTAGATCGTATTTCTTGCGTCCTTTCCTCGGCAGACTCCTTCCTTTGCTCAGGTTAGATGTCTTCCTCTGGGGAGTCTATAGAAATAGTTCGGGTAGAGTTTAGGGAGTCTTCTGCAGCTTTCTCTTCTGCTTCTTCCTCTTCCTCGCCCGAGTCAGAATCCTCCCGGGAAGTTAGGGTTAGTCACGCTTCCCGGGGTTGTGCGACGGGGACGGTCCCCAGAGCGGGTGCCAAGAGTGTTCGTGACGCGCCTTCCCTCCCGAGGCATGCGGACGAGCTCACCATAATCCGAGCTCGCTTCCACATTCCCCCCGACTATTCGCTTTGCTTGGCCGGGGAGGGAGAGAGGGCAGACCAGGTACGGGGTAAGGAGATTGCCTTGTACTTGGAGGACTTTTGGGCTGGCATGCGTCTGCCCTTCTCCCCCGAGGTGAGTGCGGTGTTACGTTGCTTCCAATTAGCCCAGAGCTAGTTAGTGCCAAACTCGTGGAGGATTCTCCTCGGGTTCCTGGTTCGGTTGAGGCTGCAGGAGATCCCTTTCAGCCTGAACGTTCTCGTTTCTTCCCTCTGCTACAAAAACCACCCCGACACTCATACGGACGAGCCTAGCTGGGTATATATTTCTTTTAGAAAACACAGAGGAAGGGTGGCCGGGTCGGGGGTCGTAGCGGTGCCCTCTTTCATTCATGAATGAAAGGAGAAGTTCTTGTTCATCAGGCCACCTGAGGGTGAGGATTGGCCTGTGCCCGTCCAGTGGCACAGGGCCACCTGCCCTCGGGTGAGTCAGTCGAATGATCCCGATGCGATGGCGGTGTCGGAGTGGGAGCCCGTCCAACGGGCCGATGTGTTGCTGTCCGAGCAGGCCCTCAGTTGGGCCGGGCTCAGCCCCGCTCAGTTTGCGGGTAAGTTGGAAGTTTAGGCGACCCGTTTAGACTTGTGCATTCTTCTATTTTTTTCTGGCATTGCTAACTTCTTCTTTGTATTTTTGCTTCTTTTTGCAGAGCCGATGGATTGATCAAAGTTTCAGTCTGCCCTGGCCAAGAAGAAAGGGAGGAAGGCTGGAGGCGCCGGCCCGTCACGCCCCGCTGCGAGCCCGGGGCCATCGGCGGCCGCTCCGGCCAGGCGCTCCAGCACGCCCCGGGCCTCAGAGGCCGGCCATGGACAGAGCCGCAAACGCACTCGGGGGCAGGAATCCTGGATCTTGGAGGTGGGAGACGAGGAAGATGTTCCCGCGCCCTTCCTTAAGAAGCACCATAGGACGGTGCCCCGTACCCCAGCCTTTCCGATCTTTATGGACGAAGGGGATCTACGCTTCGAGGTGCCCTCGGGGCTTTCTGTCGCCGACATCCTGCTCTCGGAAATGGAAAGGTCGACTGGGGGCAAAATTCCCCGGGGGACCCTCAGGGCCCAAATGGCGGCCATAGCCCAGGAGGCCGTGCAGGTCAGTGCTCGCCCCCCGCTCGGGTTTTTATTAAGTACTTTTTATTTCGCAAGATCGGCTGCCCCCCTTTTCTTTCTAACCCCTCATTTTGTTTTTCTTAGGTCCTCCAGCACTGCGCCCTCATCGTCAGCATGGAGGACGAGGAGATTGCCCCGGCGATGCAGATCGCCGGTGAGTACACCTCGCGGGAGGAGGGCTTGAGCTAGGAGCTGCGCAAGGCGAAGGAGAGGATCGCCGCCCTTGAAGACTGGGTGGCAGCCGAGGACCGGGTGAACTCTAACTGCCGGGAGACCATCCGGGTTATGATGGAGTCCAACAAGGCCGTCGAGGCTAAGTTGGAGGGTGCCAGGGTGATCGCCACCACCCTTAAGAGGGAGAATGAGGCAATGAAGGAGGCGGTGAGGCGCGCCGACCTCCGGGCTGCGAAAGCGGTGGAGGCCTACAAAACGTCGGATCAGTTCTACGCCGACCTTTCCGAACTCTCGGCCCTCCTCTGGCATGATGCCCTTGACGCCGTCAAGACGCTAATGCCGGAGTTTCCCGACGCTCAGCTCCGGCTCGAGTACCCCCTCGAGGGTGAGGGACAGGGGGATGCCATCGGATGCGTCGCCGGGGGGAAGGTCCCCGGTGGGGGCGTCGGAGAGAAGGTGGTCGCCCCGGCTCCCAGTGCCGAAGTCCCTGCGGTGGGTGCCGACCCTCAAGCAGTCGCCTCGGCTCTCGAGGTGGCCGCGGAGCAGGTCGACGTCCTTCCCGTCCCTGAGGCCTAAGTCTCCCTGCCCCTTCCTTTTTTTGTATATTTTTTTTTGGGATTTTGTAGGCCTTCGGGCGATTTTGTAAGGTTGAGGAGCCCAGAATACCTTTGTAAATACTTCTGAGTTGTGAATAAAGCCTTTTGCAGAAATTTTGTTTGTAGCAATGTTCCATTTTGTGGTAATGTCTCATTTTGCTAGCCTGACGAATATCTCTTCGGCGGACGGTCCTTTAGTTGGCGATCACGCGTCGGGTTAAATCCAGTCATTTATCAAGTGTGGAAAGACCGGTGTAAGGTCGGCGTCTTTATGGCCCCGAAGTTGAGGTGGCGATCGCTCATTGAAGATAAGTTGAGTTGGACCGGCGATCACCGCTTTTAAGATTGGTCGGCGACATCGAGGTTGAGTTCTGACCCTCAGCATAGACGGGCCAGGAGTTACCTACTAAGGATGGACCGAGCAGGGAAGCTACTCGGTGGCCTCTAAACGAGGGCTTCGGTCCTTGGCGTCGGTTGGTAGTGAACTACTAGTCATGGATGGACCGAGCAGGGTAGCTTCTCGGTTGCCTCTCGGCGAAGGCTTTGATCCTTAGCGTAGATGGGTAAGAAGTTACCCGCTAAGGATAACTTGCTCGGTTGCCTCTTGGCGAGGGCTTTGATCCTTGGCGTCGGTGGGTAGAGAACTACCAGCCATGGATCGACCGAGCAGGATAGCTGCTCGGTTGCCTCTTGGCGAGGGCTTTGATCCTTGGCGTCGGTGGGTAAAGAACTACCAGCCATGGATCGAACGGGCAGGGTTGCTGCTCGGTTGCCTCTTGGCGAGGGCTTTGATCCTTAGCGTAGATGTGTAAGAACTTACTTGCTAAGGATAGACCGAGCAGGGTAGCTGCTCGGTTGCCTCTTGGTGAGGGCTTTAATCCTTGGCGTCGGTGGGTAGCGAACTACGAGCTATGGATGGACCGAGCAGGGTAGCTGCTCGATTGCCTCTTGGCGAGGGCTTTGATCCTTAGCGTAGATGGGTAAGAAGTTACCCGCTAAGGATAGACCGAGCAGGGTAGCTACTCGGTTGCCTCTTAGCGAGGGCTTTGATCCTTTGCGTCGGTGGGTAGCGAACTACCAGCCATGGATGGACCGAGCAGGGTAGCTGCTCGGTTGCCTCTTGGCGAGGGCTTTGATCCTTGGCGTCGGTGGGTAGCGAACTACCAGCAATGGATGGACCGAGCAGGGTAGCTGCTCGGTTGCCTCTTGGCGAGGGTTTTGATCCTTAGCGTAGATGGGTAAGAAGTTACCCGCTAAGGATAGACCGAGCAGGGTAGCTGCTCGGTTGCCTCTTGGCGAGGGCTTTGATTCTTGGCGTTGGTGGGTAACGAACTACCAACCATGGATGGACCGAGGAGGGTAGCTGCTTGGTTGCCTCTTGGCGAGGGCTTTGATCCTTTGCATAGATGGGTAAGAAGTTACCCGCTAAGGATAGACCGAGCAAGGTAGCTGCTTGGTTGCCTCTTGGCGAGGGCTTTGGTCCTTGGCGTCGGTGGGTAGTGAACTACCAGCCATAGAGGGACCGAGCAGGGTAGCTGCTCGGTTGCCTCTTGGCGAGGGCTTTGATCCTTAGCGTAGATGGATAAGAAGTTACCCGCTAAGGATAGACCGAGCAGGGCAGCTGCTCGGTGTCGCGAGGCTCTACCCGACCTTCCGAGATGTATGAATATCAGGGAGAGTGACCGTCATGTACAACACGTGGCAGAAACGTATAGGGGAGGTGAAGTGTTCTAAGATCTGCATTGCTCCGACTTTGATTCGCCGAGAAATACGGGATATCCGCTGCGTGGCGGTACAGTATTGGAAGAACCAAGTGAATATTGGACTCTTGGGGGCGCTGTAGGGGCTATAAAATAGAGAGGGTGTGTTGCTCATTCCTCCCTTTGCGCCCCTAAACATAAGAATGGACGAATTCCCTTTCACCATCCCCGATATCATTTCTTTCGAAGATGTATACTTGTACAACCAGCTGAGCTCCGAGGAGACGCTTCAGGCGGTGGTTCGGCGTGTGGAGGACCATTTTGGCCGACTGCATCCCCGGCGATCACTCCTGCTTCAGCTGCTGATGTACTCGATTTGGAGGACGTCGCCGGGACTGCACAACCCCTTGTCCGAGCAACTGAAGGACGATGTGGTTGGCAAGTTGAGATCGCTATGCCGTTTCAGCCTGATCTCGAAGAGTCGGCGTGATCGCTCGGTGGCCCTCGTCCTAGAGTGTTACTAACTGAGGCATCTCGCCGATGGGTGCCCGGCTGGAGAGTCCTTCGGCCCATCCGTGGCGTCAAGGGTCCGCGGGCAGCACCAGAGGCAGATGTCCGATGCGGCAAGGGCTTGGCTGGCGGCAATTTCTATGGAGTACCACGAGCAATGCTTCCTGCACCCCTTCCCCCGTTGTTGTAACTTCAACTTTTATGTAAGGCTGAGGAGCCTGCAATATCTCTTGATAAATAAATAAAGTTCCTCTTTTTGCGAAGTTCTACTGTTTCTTCTTGCCTTCTGGGTTCATTTGAGTATTTCAGCGAAACAGAATTCGTGAGCTATTGTCACGCCCCGCTTCCCAGAGTGCGCTATGATCGGCACATGACAGAGCCAACCATGCTACCTGTGGCTAAAAAATATCTCTCCACAGTCACATTACGGCTGTCTATAAGATATCAAGAACAATAGAAATGAAATAAACTATCTAGTACATGTCCATATGCCAGAATAAACTAGTCAAGAAATATAAATATGCGGAAGCAAAAAAATCCAATAAGCAATAACATCTGGAAAGTACGTCCCAAATACGGCCTCACATCAGGAGATGAAAGTACGAAAATAAAACTAAACTAAACTAGATACTAACAGGATCCTCACTGCTCGGCCTGTCGGCTAAAATACTCCTGGTCAGCCTGCGACAAAGACAGAGGATCTGGGCCATGCAAAACCCAGACGTCAGTGCGTCATAATATCAACAATAATAAATGAACAGGATACACGAGATATGCAGGCATGAATATAAACGATGACATGAATATAGAAAGTAAACATGGAAATGAAGCAGTGAGGTGTATGTACATGTGGTGTGCAGCCTATATCTGGATTCTAGGTTATCTAATCTAAAGTCTTCGAAATCAATTAATGTAATCCTCATCGTAACCCATCAGACTATGCCCCGTTCTTTTCCCACGGGACCACGGAACATGATTATTCGGTATATGCCCCGTTCATTCCCCACGGGACTACGATAACAGGATTTTTCCGTAACTCCCGGAAATACAGCAAACAATATAATAGTTCTTTGAGTTACGTTCGGTTACATTCTTGATTTCCCCTTACCCCTAAGGTTATGTGTTCAAGTCAAGTATTGATAAATCTGGAGCTAATGCCAATACAGGATCAAGCAGGTACATGTTTGACTATGCAGACAACAAGACAACATGTCAGGATTGTCGGCATTAGAAACAGGATCAGGTAACATGTCAAGTAGTGGTGTATCAGGTTATGATGGGTAGTGCACAGGTATCAAACGGATGCTTATAATAAAACTATAGCAAGTACGGATGCACGATAAAAGTACGGATGCACAGTAAAACACGGATGCACAAATATCTATCAGGGATTACATCTACAACTCCATGACTACATTGGATGCACATTATCAAGCATGGGATGCTAATATAACAGTAATGTGAAATAATATGATATGGCATGAAGCTAGATATGCAATAAATGATACGGATGCGAACGGATATCGGAAAACGATAAAACTGTAACATGGATGCACAATACATTAAATATGCAATATTTTTATTAATATAGATGCGAGTATAATAATATAGCCTATATCAAGCTAACTTGCATGCAACCAGATATGTAATTAATGATATGGATGCGTACGGATATCCGAAATCCGTAAAACAATAATATGGATGTACAATGCTGTCAACATGTGATATTTTTATTCATATGGATGCAAAATATGTATCATAGCATGTAGCAAGGTAAACTTGCATTCGACTAGATATGTAATAAATTTTACGGATGCGAATGGATATTGTAAAATTGTAAAACTGTAATATAGAATGCACAATGCAATGAACATTTAACATTATTATTAATATGGATGCAAATATAATACATAGCATGTAGCAAGATAAACTTGCCCGATCGGATCTCAATACGGGGTGCGTACGCAGCGTCCGATATCGGTAAACGTCGCAATGTACATGCGGGCGTACGGAACTGAACTAGGCGATGCAAGAAAGTGACCACGCTGGTTGGAAATGTCCACCGGGTATCCCGGATCGGCGGCGGCGGCACGGCTCCGGCGATCACCGGAAAAGCAAGAATCTAGAAGAGAAGAAGAACTAGAAGAAGAAGAAGAAGTAGGAGAAGAAGATGGCTGGTGCTCTGGAGTCAGAGAGGAAGGCGAGGGGGTGACGTCGACGATGGGCCGTCGACGGCGAGGATGTAGGCGGGGGGTTTTCCAGCGAGGCAGTGGGTGTTAGGGTTTCATGTGCAGGGAAAAGCTCGGGGTTTTGGGAAGAGGGAGTGATGGAGGTGGTGGTCGTGAGTTGCTGAGGGTGAGGGGTGCAGACGAGGGTGGTGACGACGCGGCGGTTTCCAGCGGTGGGTGCAGGCGCGGTGATTGAGGCGATTGGGTTGCAGTGGGTTCGTCGGGAAAGGAGAGGAGGTGAGGTTGTGGTGATGAAGGGAAATGAAGGAGAAGGTCGAGGAGATAGGGATGCCGGCGGTGAGGAGACGGCGACAAGTGCGACGCGCGGGCGTGGGCGCGGGCGAGGACGAGGCGGTGAGGCAGGAGAAAAAATGAAAAGAGAAAGAAAGGAGGTGAGTGTAGCGATAAGGGTGGTGACGGGATCTCGTAATGGGATTTAAAGAAAAAATTTTAGAAGAGAGAGAGAGAGAGAAAAACGGTTTAGATTAGGATATAAAATATATAAAATATATTTATGTATATATAGAGAGAGATTTTAATATATTTAGGATTTTATAAATCTTTTATAATATTTTTACCTTTTAAAAAAATTTATAAAGGTATAAACAGTTAATACATTATAAGAATATAATATTAGGTGAATTTGACTTTTCTGGCTAATACAAAAATAGTCCAAAATATGCCCGGGTTGGGTCTAAAATTATGGTTTAAAAATACGGATAATATACGTGTTAACCAAAACCAAAATATGATAACCGGGTAACGAAAATGCATACCCTCAAGAACGGATACACGTAGCGTGCACGCAGCTATCCAAACGAGTCCGTTTCACTGAACGGAACAAGAACAAGATATACGGATGCTACAACAGTGTTAGGGGTATGATGCAGACCATGCTAGATATTTTTATTAAAAATATTTTATTTAATTATATTTGCATTATTAAAAATATGCAGATGCCAGATATAATGTAGATATGCAGGATATAAAATATGACTGTGCACAGATCATCATAACTAGCCGGGATAAATCATAAACAGGAATCAATACGGGTTTCCAGCATGCGGGTCGGATCGGACGCAAATATGGATACCGATTATATTATTCGCACCCAAAACACAATAAATCAAGAAATAGTCGTAAATAAAGAAATACCCAAAATAGAACTGGTATAAATGAACTAGGGTGTTACATTATACCCAACTACAAAAAGAATTTCATCCTCGAAATTCCCGGAACAAGAAAAGACAAACAAACATGAATCTACGAGAAGAGGTGTGGAAAATTCTGCTGAATCTCGTCTTCTCGTTCCCAAGTCGATTCTCCGTGCGAGCGATTCTCCCATGAAACAAGTACGAGAGGGATAATCTCTTTCTTGAGGACCTTTTCTCTTCGATCAACAATCATCATCGGTCGTTCTTCATAGGTCAAATCCTCCCTTACAGTCAGCTCCGAATGATCTAGCACATGTGTTTCATCTCGAACATACTTACGGAGTTGAGATACATGAAACACGTCATGAACACTCGCCAAAGATGGTGGTAAAACCAATCGATAAGTCACTTCTCCAACACGCTGAATAATATCGAAAGGCCCCACGAATCGAGGACTAAGCTTGCCTCGACTCCCAAAACGAATCACTCCTATAGTCGGTGATATCTTCAAGAATACAAGATCACCAACAGCGAACTCTAGAGGTCTTCTCGATATATCGGCCCAACTCTTCTGCCGATCCTGTGCTGCCTTCATGTGATTCTGGATAGTATTAACTTTCTCCACGGTTTGCACGATCAAATCTGGTCCCAACAATCTTCGTTCTCCAACATCGTCCCAACAAACGGGTGAGCGACACATGCGACCATACTATACTTCGAATGGAGCCATCTGAATAGTGGCCTGAAAGCTGTTATTGTAAGAAAACTCCACCAAGTGTAGATGATCCTCCCACGAACCCTTGAAGTCCAACATGCAAGCTCTCAACATATCATCAAGAGTTTAGATCGTTCTCTCTGACTGGCCATCGGTCTGAGGATGATAAGCGGTGCAAAACTTCAATCACATTCCCAAACTTTCCTGTAAACTCCTCCAGAAGTATGATAAGAATCGGGTATCACGATTGGAAACGATGCTCACAGGTACTCCATGCAATCTCACAATCTCCTGCATGTACCGTTCTGTTAACGCTTCCGTCGACTGACCAACTCAAAACGGTATGAAATGAGCTGTCTTGGTCAATCGATCAACAATCACCTAAACTGCATTATTTCCCTTTGGACTCCGCGGTAAACCTGTCACGAAATCCAATGTTATATGTTCCCACTTCTATTGAGGAATTGGAAGTGGTTGCAATAAACCAGCCACTCTTTGATGTTCAGCCTTAACTTGCTGACACACCAAGCATTTCGCTACAAAGCGGGCAATCTCTCTTTTCATGCCTTCCCACCAGAAATGCTGTCGTAGATCACGGTATATCTTTGTGCCTCCTGGATGTATGGAATATGCAGAACTGTGTGCCTCCTTCATAACTTCTTCGCGAATATCTCCTTTCGGTACAAACAAACGGCTACCATATCGCAACGAACCATCTTCATGAATCAATAAGTCCGTTCGAAATCCCGCTTCCACCTGTTCTCAAAACTTCTGCCATCTTGGGTCCTGTGACTGCACTTCTTTTATATTATCGATCAATGATGATTGTACTTACAGCTGCATCAATAGTCCCGAAGAATGCGGTAACACAATCTCCAACTCGAATCTCTGAAAATCTTCGATAAGCTCTTTCTGTGCAGTCAACATCCGAATTGCCGGCAACCGACTAAACGCATCCGGCACTATATTAACTTTCCCCGGATGGTACTTAAGATCAAGATCATAGTCAGCCATCAGCTCTAACCATCTATGCTGCCTCATGTTGAGCTCTTTCTGCGTGAATACATACTTTAGGTTTTTGTGATCGGTGAATACTTCGACCCTTTCGCCTACTAAGTAGTGTCTCCAAATTTTCACAGCGAAAATCACTGCTGCAAGCTCCAAATCATGAGTTGGGTAATTCTTCAATGGTCTTCAACTGTCTCGATGCGTAGGCTATAACCTTCCCATGCTGCATCAAACACATCCCAAACCTTTCCCAGATGCGTCGCTGTAAATCACCAATCCTCCGGAACCGTCTGGTACGATCAAAATAGGAGCGGTTATCAACCTTTGCTTCAACGCCTCAAAAGCTGACACGCAACTATCCGTCCATATGAATGGTACCTCCTTTCGCGTAAGCTTGGTCAAAGGCTCGGCTAAGCGATCAAAATTCTCCACGAACCTTCTGTAATATCTGGCAAGTCCAAGAAAAGTTCTGATCTCTGCTACATTCTTCGGAATCAGACAATCTTGAACTGCTGCAATCTTCTCAGGATCAACGGCGATTCCATCTCCGGATATGACATTCCCCAAAAACTTCACTTCTTCAAGCTAAAACTCGCATTTGCTCATCTTTGCATATAATCTTTCTTTCCTCAATGTCTGCAGTGCAATCCTCAAGTGTTATGCATGCTCTTCTAGGCTCCTCGAGTAGACCAGAATATCATCGATGAACACCACTATAAACTGGTCCAAGAACGGTGAAAATATTCGGTTCATCAAGTCCATAAATATTGCCCGTGCATTCGTGACGCCGAATGACATCACTAAATACTCATAATGTCCATATCGAGTTCGGAACGCAGTCTTGTAAATATCCTCTGATTTAACTCGAACTTGATGATATTCAGATCACAAATCTAGCTTCGAGAATACCTTCGCGCCACTGAGTTGCTCGAATAATTCGCCAATGCGAGGGATCGAGTACTTGTTCTTAATAGTCACCCGGTTTAATTCTCGATAATCGATGAACATCCTCCTTGTGCCATCCTTCTTCTTGACTAGAAAAATTGGAGCTCCCCAAGGTGAATTGCTGCTGCGAATCCAACCCATCTCAAGAAATTCAGTAACCTGTTTCTTGACTTCTTCCAACTCCACTGGTGCTATCGGATAGTACGCCTTTGAGATTGGCGCTGCACCAGGAACAAGATCAATCGCGAACTCCACATCTCGTTTTGGCGGTAAACCCGAGATGTCCTCGAACACATCGATGAACTCTCGAACTACAGCTGGCGCTTCCTCCTTATCAACTTCCACCGACGCAAGAACGGTGTTTTTTGGCCTAGCCCTAAACTCGACTGGCTCGACAGAACTGCTACCTCTAGCAAAAACAAACTCCGGATGTCCGGGAATCTGGAAAATCACTTCCTTTGCCCTACAATCAATGTGAGCGTGGAAAGTGCCGAGAAAGTCCATTCCTAAAACAACATCATAACTGCCGGTATCGATCACCAAGAAATTTGAAAATAACTCTCGTCTGCAAATAACAACAGAATAATCCTTACACTCACTACTAGATATTATCTTCCCGTTTTCAGTGTGTATGTCCTAACAACAAGACAGGGTCGTGCAAGAAATCAAGTGTGCAGCAATAAACTTGGACGACATAAAACAATGGGATGCACCAGAATTGAATAATACTAATGCGGGAAAATCATGAACAAGTATGATACCGGAAATGACTTCATCTGAAGCCAAGACACCGAAGAGGATCAGCATGAAAAACAAGATTCAACTTGCGATAAAACATAAACTGGTAAGCAATGAAACCGAGAGAAGCAGGGTAATATAATGACCATAAAACAAGGAAGTGAATCAAGACCAGGACTCCAAGTTACTTAAATAGAGTACCGCATTGTAACCATACTGCAGTTCATAGTTACAATCACATAACACCGTTCAAGTCACCCAAATCCTAGTATCAGAATCAAGGGAATAGGACGGGAGAAACAATAAGGAATCAGGAGAATTCCAGATTGAGATGCAAAGTCATCCATCTCGTCAAGATAAAGGGTCAAGATAAGATTTAAGAATCATGACAACAATGTGGCAGGACATGTTCCTAATTACGGGTATTCTGATTCGTGTATTGGGTCCAATACCCAACTACAAAAGAACCAAACCCGATTAACCTAAATCCTATGGCTCTGATACCAAACAAACCCTGTCACGCCCCACTTCCCAGAGTGCGCTACGATCGGCACGTGACAGAGCCAACCATGCTACCCGTGGCTAGGAAATATCCCTCCACAGTCACATTACGGCTGTCTATAAGATATCAAGAACAATAGAAATGAAATAAACTATCTAGTACATGTCCATATGCCAGAATAAACGAGTCAAGAAATATAAATGTGTGGAAGAAAAAAAATCCAATAAGCAATAACATCTGGAAAGTACGTCCCAAATACGGGCTCACATCAGGAAATGAAAGAACGGAAATAAAATTAAACTAAACTAGATACTAACAGGATCCTCACTGCTCGGCCTGTCAGCTAAAATACTCCTGGTCAGCCTACGACAAAGACAGAGGATCTGGGCCATGCAAAACCCAGACGTCAGTGCGTCATAATATCAACAATAATAAATGAACAGGATACACGAGACATGCAGGCATGAATATAAACGATGACATGAATATAGAAAGTAAACACGGAAATGAAACAGTGAGGTGTATGTACATGTGGTGTGCAGCCTATATCTGGATTCTAGGTTATCTAATCTAAAGTCTTCGAAATAAATTAATGTAATCCTCATCGTAACCCATCAGACTATGCCCCGTTCTTTCCCCACGGGACCACGGTAACATAATTATTTGGTATATGCCCCGTTCATTCCCCACGGGACCACGGTAACAGGATTTTTCCGTAACGCCCGGAAATACGGCAAACAATATAATAGCCCTTTGAGTTACGTTCGGTTACATTCTTGATTTCCCCTTACCCCCAAGGTTATGTGTTCAAGTCAGGTATTGATAAATCTGGAGCTAATGCCAATACAGGATCAAGCAGGTATAGGTTTGTCTATGCAGACAACAGGATACGTCCGTCCGGACAACATGTCAGCATTGTCGGCATTAGAAACAAGATCAGGTAACATGTCAAGTAGTGGTGTATCAGGTCATGACGGGTAGTGTACATGTATAAAACAGATGCTCATAATAAAACTGTAGCAAGTACGGATGCACGATAAAAGTACGGATGCACAGTAAAACACGGATGCACAAATATCTATCAGGAATTACATCTACAACTCCATGGCTATGTTGGATGCACATTATCAAGCATGGGGTGCTAATATAACAGTAATATGAAATAATATGATATGGCATGCGGCTAGATATGCAATAAATGATACGGATGTGAACGGATATCGGAAAATAGTAAAACTGTAACATGGATGCACAATACATTAAATATGCAATATTTTATTAATATAGATGCGAGTATAATAATATTGCATGTATCAAGCTAATTTTCATACAACCAGATATGTAATTAATGATATGGATGCGTACGGATATACGAAAACAGTAAAACAATAATATGGATGTACAATGCTGTCAACATGTGATATTTTTATTCATATGGATGCAAAATATGTATCATAGCATGGAGCAAGGTAAACTTGCATTCGACTAGATATGTAATAAATTGTACAGATGCGAACGGATATTGTAAAATTGTAAAACTGTAATATAGAATGCACAATGCAATGAACATTTAACATTATTATTAATATAGATGCAAATATAATACATAGCATGTAGCAAGATAAACTTGCTTGATCGGATCTCAATACGGGGTGCGTACGCAGTGTCCGACGTCGGTAAACGTCGCAATGTACACGCGGGCGTACGGAATTGAACTAGGCGATGCAATAAAGTGACTATGCTGGTTGGGAATGTCCACCAGGTATCCCGGATCGGCGGTGGCGGCACGGCTCCGGCGATCACCGGAAAAGCAAGAATTAAGAAGAGAAGAAGAACTAGAAGAAGAAGAAGTAGGAGAATAAGATGGCTGGTGCTCTGGAGTCAGAGAGGAAGGCGAGGGGGCGACGTCGACGATGAGCCGTCGACGGCGAGGATGCAGGCGGGGGTTTTTCCGGCGAGGCAGTGGGTGTTAGGGTTTCATGTGCAGGGAAAACCTCGGGCTTTTGGGAAGAGGGAGTGATGAAGGTGGTGCTCGTGGGTTGCCGAGGGTGAGGGGTGCAGACGAGGGTGGTGACGACGCGGCGGTTTCCAGCGGTGGGTGCAGGCGTGGTGAAGGAGGCGATGGGGTTGCAGTGGGTTTGTCGGGAAAGGAGAGGAGGTAAGGTGATGGTGATGAAGGGAAGTGAAGTAGAAGGTCGAGGAGATGGGGATGCCGGCGGTGAGGAGACGGCAACAAGCGCGACGTGCGGGTGAGGACGAGGCGGTGAGGCGAGAGAAAAAATGAAAAGAGAAAGAAGGGAGGTGAGTGTAGAGATAAGGGTGGTGACGGGATCTCGTAATGGGATTTAAAGAAAAATTTTTAGAAGAGAGAGAGAGAGAGAGAAACGGTTTAGATTAGGATATAAAATATATAAAATATATTTATGTATATATATAGAGAGATTTTAATATATTTAGGATTTTATAAATCTTTTATAATATTTTACCTTTTAAAAAAATTTATAAACGTATAAACAGTTATTACATTATAAGAATATAATATTAGGTGAATTTGACTTTTCTGGCTAATACAAAAATAGTCCAAAATATGCCCGGGTCGGGTCTAAAATTATGGTTTAAAAATACGGATAATATACGTGTTAACCAAAACCAAAATATGATAACCGGGTAACGAAAATGCATACCCCCAAAATCGGATACACGTAGCGTGCACGTAGCTATCCAAACGAGTCCGTTTCACTGAACGGAACGAGAACAAGATATACGGATGCTACAACAGGGTTAGGGGTACGATGTAGGCCATGCTAGATATTTTTTTTAAAAATATTTTATTTAATTATATTTGTATTATTAAAAATATGCAGCTGCCAGATATAATGTAGATATGCAGGATATAAAACATAACAGTGCACAGATCATCATAACTAGCCGAGATAAATCATAAACAGGA
Source organism: Agapanthus africanus (assembly GCA_030015575.1). Classification (NCBI taxonomy): domain Eukaryota; kingdom Viridiplantae; phylum Streptophyta; class Magnoliopsida; order Asparagales; family Amaryllidaceae; genus Agapanthus; species Agapanthus africanus. The sequence goes on along the minus strand of CM057338.1, from coordinate 938,489,611 downwards.
ATCAATACGGGTTTCTAGCATGCGGGCCGGGTCGGACGTAAGCACGGATACCAATTATATTATTCGCACCCAAAACACAATAAATCAAGAAATAGCCATAAATAAAGAAATACCCAAAATATAACTGGTATAAATGAATTAGGGTGTTACAGCTATGAACTGAGAAAGAGTGAAACATATAGGGGAAGTTCTTTCTTTTTATAAAAAAAACTTAGCAAAATTTTCATCGCTTTGAAAAAGAAGAAACATGTATTCATAGATATGTTTTTTTAAAAGGTATAACTTGAGCTTCTCGGCGTTGCAGGGCAATGGAAATTTGCGGCCCGCTGCGTCTTGTAAGCGATAAGCCGCACCGGGTAGGACCTCGGAGACGAGGAACGGGCCGTCCCATTTCGGAGAAAACTTGTGCAGCCTGCCCTGATCAATGAACTCGTTCCGCCTTAGGACCAAGTCCCCAGCCCTAAAGGCACGATGCTTGACTCGCGCGTTGTTGTTGCGGGCAGTTTGCTGTTGGTAAACGGCGGCTCTAATCTGTGCCCGGTCACGCTTTTCCAACAAGATGTCCAAATTCGTCCAGAGTGTCGAGGTGTTCGCTTCGTCATCGAAATGCTCGACTTTGTGACTGGGTATCCCGATCTCTGCTGGGACCATTGCTTCGGTGTCGTAGCAAAGGCTGAAGGGGCTCTCTCCGGTGGGGGTCTTTTTCGCTATGCGTAAGGACCATAAGACCCGAGCTAATTCGTCGACCCAAATGCCATGTCGCCCTTCAAGGCGAGCTCGAAGTCCTTGAATGATGTCCCTGTTAATGACCTCGGCTTTCTCGTTGCACTGAGGGTGCGCAACGGCGGCGAACTTCATCAGCATATGGTATTCGCTGCAGAATTCTTTAACTCTTTCGTTCTTGAAATTTGTCCCATGGTCGGTGATGATACACCTCGGGATCCCGAACCGGAATATTACGTTGTTCTGCAGGAATTTGATGGTCATGGTAGCGTCCGGTTTTCTGATGGGGACGACCTCGATCCAATTCATAAAGTAGTCCACTGCGACAAGGAAGTACTTATGCCCGCCCGTACCTGTAAGGAGTTGGCCTATCATGTCCATTCCCCACTAGGCAAACGGCCATGGGGAGGTCAGGGTAGTAAGCTCGGTAGCCGGAAGGCGGGGTATGCTTCCATGGAGTTGGAAACTCTTGCACCTTCTGACGAGCTTCTGAGCGTCATGATAAATGGTCGGCTAGTAGTACCCTTGGAGGAGCGTCTTCTGGACTAGGGTGCGAGCCCCTTGGTGCTCTCCGTCGACCCTTTCATGGACCTCACGGAGGACATAGTCGGCTTCATGGGGGTCGACCACCGAAGCAGAGGTTGTGTGAAGGATTTCTTGTAGAGGTTCCCATTGCTCCATACGAAATGGCATGATTTGGCTCGACGGCGATGGGCCTCCCCACAATATCCGGGGAGTGTACCCTCCTTCAGGAATTCTACGATGGGCTTCCTCCAATCTTGATCCTCTTCTCGGGCTGTGTAAACTTGGAGTGATTTCGCTTTGTCTTCCACACTGGGCCGCGGCAGGATCTCGAAGAGGATATTTCTCTTGTTGTGGGCCGAGTAGGAGGAAGCTGGCTTGCTCAGGGCATCGGCCTGGGTGTTTAGGTGTCGGGGGATCTGCTCCACTTGAACTTCATTGAAGTCTCTTCGTAGCCTCCTTACCTCGACTAAGTACTTCACCATCAGGGGCTCCCGAGCCTCAAAACGTCCGGTCACTTGGCTGACGACCAGAGCGGAGTCGCTATTGATTCGGATCATCTTCAACCTCATTCCGGAGGTGATCCGCAGTCCAGCGAGCAGGGCCTCGTACTCCGCTGCGTTGCTCGAGGCTTTGAACCCAAGCTTTATGTTGGCTATAGTGCCCTCAAGTCAATTATTGGATCGCAGGCACATGATTGCAATGATTGAGGGATGACCTATACCGGTAGGACGGTCTTACTCGAGATGATAGTATGCTATCTGGTTTGTCTTTATCATCGTGTACATGCTTTAGGTGACACTACAGATCACTATTACATGTTGATAGAGCCCTTAGGATTCTTGCTTGACTACCAGCAGTATGATGGTGATCATATACGTGAGAGTTGGGTAGTCTATAAGCACATCCTTAAAGTGTCCCTAGTCGTGGGAGTTTCGAGACCGGGCATCGATACTCCGAGAGTAGACTAGTGTATACGGATCGAGACCCCGATGAGGGGCGATGGCCGGTCTCATAAGCCATTGGTGTCAGTTGGTTCACCTAAGATAGTATACAGGTGCTCATTGGGTTATGAGTACACCGGACGGGCTCGCCGGGAACATGCTAGTTGGTATTATACCTATTGTCAGATGGCAGTTCCCTGATGACATGTGTACAGGTTAGTCAATCGACCTGAGATCGTCATTTGTCTCGTGTGAGTTCCCACTGTGCTTTGATTACTACCCTACCACGGCTCAAAGGAGTCGTGCAAACAGGTTTTAGTTGGGTACAGTCCCGAGCCATATAGAGGCAGTGAGAAGATCGTCAGGTGATTCTTCTCTCCCGATATTAGGGGTAGAGTTCGCAGTGTGCACGGGTGGCCATCACCAGAAATTCTTGGCCAAGATAGTCGAGAATTACTGATTCGGATCAGTAGTTTCTCAGGTGGTGATGGGCTTCATACCGACACTGAATATTGCGTTATTAGGGGTCTGACTTTATCCACCCCTAGACCCGATATGCGATACTCATAGACGAACGGACCAGACTGTACGGATATTTTCACTGTCAGGCTCAGTAGGGTTTCAGGATGAGTTCGCTCGTCGGCTTCCCTTTCGCTCAATATCTGGGCAGCTGTTGCGTACAGCTAGTGCCACTGACGTGTTTGTGGTTAAACCTACTGATAGCGTATTGACGAGTCTTTAGAGTCCCACACAGAGGGTTTCCCTAGTTCGGGCGAAACGTTGTAGAGGCCGTATGGTTTTATGGCAGGGTTCGATCATATACGTGCACTTGTGCACGGATCATGATCGGACGGATAATACTAGTGGGCTTTGGTTTAAGCCGGATCCTAGTATTAGATTGTTGGATTATTTTCGTCTCGTTGTATTCGTATTCAGTCGGAATACGGATGCAGGTATGTATATACAGATGAGAGGTATTCTTGTAATCCGTTACAAGATTACTTTTGAAGATGCCATTTCTTTTTATTGTATTAAACATTTAGGGTTTTTTTTATAAATGTTTAATAATATGTGAGGTGTAAAGTGTGAGGTTAAGTTTTGGCTTGTGGCATTTATTGTGCCATGCTTTATTGTTTATTATTTTTATGGTTGTGAGATATTTGTGAGGGTTTTGTGGTAGATATTTTGGGATGTTATTTTATTTGTTTTTCTACAAAATTACCTCACAATATCATCACAAGAAAAGAGGAGGGCAGCCACCGCTTCTTTTTCTTCATGGGTTGTCTTTTTCTTTTGTTGCTAAGTCTTGAGCTCACACTCTTCACACTCCAATGGCTTCTTCTTCACCTCCATCCTTGCCCTCTCATGTGTTGAGAATCCATGGATGTATTGAGACAAGATGATCACACATTCTCTCTACTTCATCTTGTGCATCTAGGCTAGCAAACTGGATACCCGAGTAGCTTCGATTTGGAAGCGGGAGCCCGTATTAAGAATTCTTAACGTGGATCATCTTCGACGAGGGAGACCGGAAAGCGAACTTGTTCGAAGCAGCCGCGAGGAGCTTGGGAAGAGGTTGAAGACCGAAGGACACGGATCGGTATAATCTCTTAAACTCCTCTTTACAAATTACTAGTACAGGGTTAATAGTTCGATCCGGGATTAAGGATTACGTTAGTGCCAGTTTTAAAAGTTTTTGTTCCGCGTTTTGCCTCGGATTGGTGGCTGGGGCGCTGGCGTAGCCTTACACTTTAAAGAATACTCCATCTCTGCTTCGTTTGGGCCCCGAATGATGAGGCCGACACCACAGCCTTCCTCGGTTGATGACCCGTCGACGTAAAGGACCCAATCGGGGATGGAGTCGGGCCTCTCTACGACCAAGGGTTGGGATCCGGGGACCGGTACGGGAACCGCCTCCTTGATAGGGATGGTGCATTGGACGATAAAATCGGCCAGGACTTGCGTCTTGATAGCTTGCCTTGGGTGGTACTTGATGTCAAATTAGGACAACTCCCACCTCCACTTCTCCAAACGACCAGAAGACTCGGGGGAGGCGAGAATATCCCCCAAGGGCCGTTCGGTGAGTATGAGGATAGTGTACGCCTGGAAATAGTGCCTTAGCTTCCTCGAGGTCACGACGAGTGCCAGGACAATCTTCTCTATGGCCGGGTACCTTATTTCCGCGTCCTTGAAGATGTAGCTTACATAGTTGACCGGCCTTTGGACACCCTCGACTTCTCGGACGAGCACCGAACCTGCAGATTGATCGGACAGTGCCAAGTACAGTGACAGCTCATCTCCTTCGACCGGCCGGATGAGTAGTAGGGGAGTCGCCAGGTGCGCTTTTAATTGCTCGAAGGTGATCTGACACTCCCCGACCATTCGAGCCTTTGGATCTTCCTTTGGGCCTTAAAGAATGGGAGGCACTTTTCCCCGGATCTTGACATGAAACAACTCAGAGCGGCTACCCGCCCTGTTAGCCGCATGATTTCGATGTTAGTCTTGGACGCGACCATGTTGACGATGGCGCTGATTTTCTCCGAGTTAGCCTCGATCCCACGGTGGGTGACCATGAAGTCGAGGAACTTTCCACTGGTGACCCCGAATGCGCACTTGGCGGGGTTCAGTTTCATCTTGTATTTACGGAGGACGTCGAAGGCCTCGCCCAGATCCTTAGCATGCTGATCCGACGAGGTCAATTTGACGAGCATGTCGTCGACGTAAACCTCCATGTTTCTACCGATCTGAGGCTTGAACATCCTGTTGACTAAGCGTTGGTACATAGGCCCGGCGTTTTTGAGGCCGAAGGGCATCACTTTATAGCAGTATACCCCTCGGTCCGTTGTGAATGCGGTGAGCTCTTCGTCTACCGGATTCATACAGATCTGATTGTAGCCAGAGAAGGCGTCCATAAAGCTGAGTAGCTCGTGGCCTGCCGAACTGTCGACGAGCTGATCTATCCGAGGGAGGGGATAGTTGTCTTTCGGGCAGGCCTTGTTGAGGTCAGTGAAGTCGATGCACATGCGCCACTTCCCGCTGGGATTTTTAACCATGACTACATTTTCCAACCACTTCGAGTAAGCCACGTTCCGAATGAAGTTGGCTGCGAGCATCCTGTCGGCCTCTTCTTCGATCGCTTTTTGCTTGATCGGAGCAAAGCTTCGTTTCTTCTACCTGACGGGTCGGACCGCCGGGTCGACCCCGAGCTTATGTGATATTATTTTGGGGTCTATCCCGGGCATGTCGGCGGGCGCCCAGGCGAACACGTATGAGTTCCCTATGAGGAAGTGGACCAGGTCGTCGTGCCGAGCTCCCGTTAAGAGTGACCCGATTTGGACGGTTCGTTCATTGTCCACTTCGACGAAGGGAACCTCTGTTAGCGGCTCAACCGGGGCTCCTCGGATCTCCATATGCTCGTCCTGAGTATCCAAAGATCCCCTGAAATCATCTGTGCTCTCAAGATCATCTCTTGTCTCCTTTGGCATGGATATCGCTGTGAAGCAAATCTTCGCGGTTTGCTGGTTTCCGTAGGCCCGACCTATCCCGCCTTGGTTGAGGGGAAACTTGATCGCCAGGTGGTAGGTCGATATCTGGGCCCGGAGGGAATTCAGCGTTGGGCGTCCCAGGAGGATATTGTAGGCCGATGGAATTCTGGGGACGACGAACTACACAGGCACGGTACGCGTATGGCCAGTCTCCCCAATGTTAAGCAGGAGGGTGACCACCCCTTCTGCCGGGATGGAGTGATTGGTGAACCCCGATAGGATATAGGCGGTCGGTCTGATGTCCTACGGGGTAAGTCCCATATGTAGGAAGCAGTCGTAGAAGAGGATGTCTATCGAGCTTCCTTAGTCGACCAGTATCCTCTGCACCTCGTAACGGTGGACTCGCATTGTGATTACCAGAGGGTCGTTGTGAGGCAAGGATATCCCGTGAAGGTCGTCGTTGGTAAAGATGATGGGCTCGGCCGCTTTTATCCTTTTCCTGGGTTGGCTGTTGGTCCCTTCGACTGGAAAATGGCGCGCAGTCTCGACGGCCCCAGGCACTGTAACAACTCCATTTTAAATATACAAAGAATTGATTTAAATTCAAAGTATACTTGGAGTATTTAATGTTGCTGATATCTCTTTAAGTATTTATTTCACACCATAATTACAAGAAGGAGCTTGTAGCTCATTGGTAATACCTTGCACTGTTGAACCAAGCCACCTGAGTCCAAATCCCCTGCCCCACATTATTTTTAATATTGTTTTGTTTTAAATTTTATAGAATCCCAACAGTCCAACAGCCATAACTCCAAAATTTCCCACTACACCCAAAAAGTTAAATGCTCCAGAAGCTACCCCCGGCAACCCCCCACCTCCCGAGCACCTGACTCGGCCCGACTCGGCCGAGTTGGCCGGCGGACCGGCCGACTCGGGCCGGACTCGGCCGGTCGGCCGAGTCATCAACTGAAGAAATTTGCCCCTTCACATTCCCCACTTCCCTGCATACTCTAAATTCTGAGTTAAAGTCCAGAGAGCACATTAAACCTCTTTTACTCCAAATTTTAATGATTTTTCATATTTTTTTACATTTTTAATTACAAACCCTACACCTACCCTAACCCTAGCCTAAGCCTATAAATACACCCCTACCTCCTACCCTCTCATCCCAAAATTCTGAGCCCACTCTCTCAAAATCTCAAGAAAACTTTGGTGCTTTGGAAACGAGCGAAAGGCGAAGCGCTGACGAAATCGACGGCGAAATTCCGGTGAACGTGCTGGGAACTCTCGACAACAAATTGACGCACCGGCAGATCCTCTACTTCCCTCTCACTCTCTAGTGTTGTCCAAACCCGTAAGCCCCCCTTTCTATCTTTCTTTTCTCTCATAAAAATACGAATTTACAAAACCCGACGTAATCGGAACAAATCCGATTTCCGATTCGGTTTTCTATAAAATCTCACTTCTCACCAATACATTCATGCTTAAATATCTTTATGTTGACTATTAATCATTTAACAAACAATTTGAACAAGTTTTATCACATGAAATGATAACGTTTCCATTTATCGTACTTTTTTCACTTAAATACCACAACGTTTCGTTTTCACATTTAACCCCCTTAACTTTGCTATACCTTAAAGTAGATCACGAGGTAATGACCTACCTCCATACACACGCAAATACAACCCTAAATGATATCATCAAAACTTAAAATACGATAAAACAAGATTTTACATTTAAATACCATTTTCTTAATAAAACCTTTTCTAAAAGTTTTAGGTTTGTTACACTTTTAAAACAAATATCTTTTAATAGGAAAATACGATAAGTTGTGGATATCGGTCGTTTATCTAAACCTGACTTTATGGTGTCTAGGCTAGGCAAGTGAGCAAAGGTAAATTTAAAAGGCCCGTCTCACGACTCGTGAGCGGATCCCTCCTTCCTCACTTGTACTTACCTGGCCACAATTGGCGGTGAAGAGGCGATTTGAGGCTTCTAACAACTTGTTGTTTAGACCTTTTAGAAATAGTCTAGTTGAATTAGAAAACCCTTTAATCTAAAATACGGAAAATCGACTTTTTACAAATAAATACCATTTACTTAATAAAACCGTATTCTAAAGGTTTGTATTTTTAAAATCTTTGCAAAGCGCCACTACAACCCATTTTGGGGAACCCGTTTGGGATAGTACGGTTTATCGTGCACCCTCGGGCTTAGTAGTGCGAGATTCAGACCTCCGCAAGGAGCATTCGGTCCCGAAAGGTTTAAAATACGACATCTTAAGAAAACATGATTTTTTAGAATATAAAATATTTATTAAAATTATTTTTGTATAAATATATGTATATTTATCATTAAAACATTTATTTTGTTATAATATAAATGTTCCACTTTTTTCTAAAAAATCACAAGAATAAATTTACACTAAAATACCATGAACTTCAAATAAATCAATATTAAAGATAAATACCTTTATTTATATAAAACTAGGATATTTTCACTAGAAATATCACAATATAAAATCCACATTCATTACAACTCTAAAGACGAATAATAAATACTTGGGGTGTATCTTGAAAACTATAAAAAAGTATTTTTATATAAAACCCCCTCAAGTTTTATAAATTACCCTAAGGACCCTAGTAAATATAGGACTTCGATTTACATCTCTACTTTCCGACTCGGGTTTGAGTCTGATTAATCTGACTTGAATATGATTCAAGTCAATCTCTTAATCTATAATATTACAATTCAACATGAACACACGAATCCATGAATCCAGTTATCAATCTATTCAACTTGACTGAACCAAACCATGGATATACTTTCTATGTACATGAATCCAGTTTACATCCATTACATCCGTTACCGATATCATGGTTTCGGTCAGTCATCCAACTATACAACTTATACAATACAATATAACAATACAATCAAAACACTACGGGGTTTAAGGGGTAGATTGGTACGGAAGGTGTTAAAAGTGGCACGAGACTGTAAGATTAAGACACCTAACATGAATCATGTTGCTGTTGTACCGTGGCATAACGGTTCCTTGTACTTTCAGTTTGCCCTGGTCTCTAGCATATAGAGACCCCTCTCGTATACACTGGCATCCTTCTGTACCAAGCTACAAACAACAGCGTTAACACAATATTCTACAATATTATACAAATTTAAAAGATACATTCTTATTCTGTCTTTTCTATTTCTCCCTTAACTTTGGGACTTACCGAGCGACCTGTTCGCTGACGACATTTTATTTCTTTCTTCTTTGAATGTCGTCAGGTGATCTGGACACAGCAGAGATCGAGCCCACCAGTGAAGACTTGGATCAGTTTCTCGACGACCCTGAGCTCTAGCCATTGTACATTTCCATTCAGTATTTTCTTTTCCTGTTATGCCATTGTTTAGGCATCACTTTTTATTCCAGTTGTATTTACTTTTCATGCATTGTACAAAGAATGTTAATAAATAAAGTTGCTGTTATTTTATCTCTTGTCTCTTGTGATTATCTTTATATTGCTTAGATACGCTTAGCGTATGTACTTCAGAGTATATACGTAGCGGACCTCGTCGCGTCCACTTCGCCGTATACTGGGAAGCGGGGCATGACAGGCGCATCCCCCGCTGATACGATCATGATTTAGCCGATCTTCAATTCGTCGGGAGGGGGTGGTGCTCTTGTTCTCGGTCGGCTTGTCGCTTGTCCCGCAAGTATCTTGCTAGGTGCCCCGAGCGGATTAACTTCTCGATTTAGTCTCAGAGCTGTTTGCAGTTCTCGGTGGGGTGTCCCTGCGACCTGTGGAAAGCGAAATAGGGACCTCATGTCCATTTGGCCGTCCTGTGGCTGACCGGGGGAAGTTTGAAGAATCTCTCTCCTTTTGCCTCCTCCAACAGCTCTGTCTGGGAGACGTTGAGCGGAGTGTACTTCTGGAACTTTGGGGAGTAGGGCTTCAGCCACTCAATTTTCTTCTTATCCTCTCTTGCCCTCTTCTTCTGATCGGCCTGGTCGGTCTGGGGTAGGTTGGCATTTACCTCGGACTCTAGCTGGATCTCTCGTTCAGTCCAGGCTTTTACCTCGGCCATGGTCTTAGGTTACGCCAATGCAAAGGAGCGGAGCCACTCCTTGTGCCTAAGACCCGACCTAAGTGCAGTGATGACCGTTTCGTCTTGGTGCTCTGGGACCTCGAGGTGGGCGTTGTAGAAGCGAGTGACGTATCTTTTGAAGGACTCCTTGTCCCCGCTCTTTATGGTGAAAAGATGATCGACGGTCCGCTTCTGCCGTCTGTTTCAGACGAAATGGCCGAGGAACTGGGTGGCCAGCTCATCGAAGGTAGATATTGAGCATGGCGTGAGTCCTCGGAACCAGTCTAGTCCAGAACGGATGAGAGTGGCGGGGAAAGCACGACATTGCGCGGCGTTGGAGTTGTCCTGGAAACTCATCCCTGCTGTGAATGCGTCCAAATGGTCTTTTGGGTCGGATTTTCCGTCGAAAAGGGAGACCTTTTGGGGCTTATTCCTAGAGGAGACATGGACAGCGAGAAGATCCTCGGTGAATGGCCTCGTAAGCGATTCGGCGGCATATCTAGCCCCGTCGCTTGATGGACGACTCTCCTGATGTATGCCCTCGATCTTCTTTTCGATGGTATCGAGTCGGCCATGGTATCCCGAGGATTCGGCACACTCAGATTTATGGCCCCTGCTACTGCCGACCTGCGCCGTGCCGCGGTTCTGGTTCCGTTCTATGAGGTTCCGTAGGTCCCCTGGCGAGGTTGTCTTGTGAGTCCCGTCCGCATGAACCTGTTGAGAGAGAGGGCGCCGGCCATACCTAGGAGCAGGCGAGCTGACCGGCACCTCCTCAGGAGGGACAGAAGCACGATGGGCCTCAGGGCGGGGCACTCTTTCATAGGACCTCGGCGTCGAGCTGTGAGGTGCCTACCGGGTCATCGAGTTGGTCGCCACGGGGGACCCGTGGCCGCCGGAGATAGTGAGTCGGTGCCCAGATGTGCCGGCATGGGCAGTGTCTTCTCTCCCCATGTGTCTCTCCCGAGGTGGGGGAACGACGACTTGGGGACCTTGTCCCGCCGTTTGGACACGGACAAGCGAATCCACGACGGACGCGAGCCGATCTACCCGAGCAGATAAGGAGTGAATGGCGTTTGGGGGAGGAGGGGATCCACTCGCGTCTCCGTTGTGGGGAGGACGGCGGCTGGTGCTTGGATCGTCGTGATGATCACTCGCCAAATGTTCGAGATCGGAAGATTAACTTTCATTGAATGGAACGTTCGAAGTTTCCCACAGACGGCGCCAACTGATGGAGGCTGTGATCTCCCTCATATGTTATCTTCCGTTGACCTATAGCGAGTGTTGATGGATGGATGAGATTGGATTTGAGGGTAGCCTCTCAATGCGTGTGGATCTCAATGGGCTTGATTTGAGAGTGAAGCCGATCTACCTGCAAGGAAGTCCCGGGGTGGTTGTACCACCGAGGATCCTACGACGATCAAGTTAGTCGAGATATTTTGGCAAAGTAACAGCCTATTGGGGTAAAAATTACCTTACCTGAGTCGTCTGAAGAGGGGTTTATATAGTGGCATCCATGGGCTGGCGGGCGCGAGATTCATGCCGGCCGTTACGCCCCTGGCGTTGCACCTGCGTGAAAGAAGGGATTCCACATTAATGACGAGATATGCTCGTTAATGGGGAAACACGATGGGGTCGAACGCGGGATCGTGGGCGGCAGATATCTCACGTCTGGCGAGATTCGCGGAGCCATGGCGGAGCCGCCTGTGATCTGTGCTGTGGGTCGGTCGACGAGACCGAGGAAGCTAAGCTCGGTGGGAGGCTCGGGAACGAGCGCGGGGCCGAGGGAGCTTGTTTCAGCGATAGCTCAGAGGCGAGATAGGAGGGCTGAGGGAACTCAGCGTGCGGGAGGGCTCGGAGGCGAGCCAATGGGTGTTTGTAAGGAGGGAACATAAGTGGTCTGGGAGGCCACCGAAGGTCGGGACCATACTCGGGTCGAAGGCCCGAGGCATGCTTCCATTGTACCTTGCTTGCTTCTTTCTCGTGAGCTTTGGGACACGTCATTTGCCACGTGTCATGATCTGGGGAGTCCTTAGTACCGAGCATTATCATCCTCCGAACCCGAACACCCCTTACACCACCATCCTCGACTTCGTAGACCCTAACTGCATCCTCACTTTCTTCAACCCTAGAACCCAACTCGCCTAGCACCTCACCGCCGTCAAGCCCTCATCTTCACCAATGCCAATTCCTCTTCCCTTCAACCCCAGACCGAGCAACTCAACATCTCCTTCTTTAGCCCATCATCGAACTCATCCTCACAACCCTGCCATTATCGCCAATTCCCTCTAGCCGGGTCTTGCTCCCACCCTCCATCAATCGAGAACCCTAGCATTGATGCCTCCATAGCCAAGCCATCGCATCAAGAATAGTTGTCGCCTCCAGTCCACCTTCTTCTTCCTAACTCTGGCCACCCTGTTCGTCAGCGTTCACCGTCGCCTTTAAGATTTGGAGTAATCTTTATTGGCTACATCTCCTCCTCGACCTGAGCCTGGAACCCCTCGCGGCAGCAACATCGCAGCCCTATCATCGCAACAGAACCTTGAGAAAACTTGGAAACCCTAGACGAGCTTTCAAGTTTCTGTCTTGCCTTATTTGGCATTTCTGTGTTATGTCGTCATTTCATGATTGATCGTACGAGGCAAGTATTTTACTTGCTACATATTAGTTACGGTATATATAATAGTGTCATAATATTACTGTAACGACTCTGAAATCCATATACAAATTTAACTTGTTCAAATGTATAGAAAGAGTATTTCAGCCTGGTTAGGAGTTATAAGTTAATATTGTTCAATAAAAACAAGAAACAATTTATAGCTCATTGGTTAAAACTCTTTACTGTTGTGACATAGCCTGCGTGTTCAAATCTCATCAGTCCCAATTATTTTTTTAATATTTTTTCTTTTTAACTTTTCGGAAGCCCAAGAGTTCCACGTGCAATTCACGGAGAATCAAAAAGTTTCAGAAAAATTAAACGGGATAAATGAAGAGTTAACACAAAATAACACACATGGCACAAAACTGGAGGCACGTGACGACAATCCAACTGCCCAAATCCCCCTTTTAGCCGCTACCGGCGGTCGAGATTCCCCCATCTGCTTCTATTCTTTGCCCGTGCACCCCTTCAGCTCCCCTCTACTCTATTTTCTTGTTTGATTTCTCTGAAATTAACCATACTCTTCAATTCCCCATTAATCCTGTTTTAAATTCTTTTAAATCAACTTTTCAATTCACGCACCTCCATTTCATCCCTATAAATACCACACCATTTCCTAGCTCTCCTCTATTATGAAAATTTCTTAAAAATTCTCTAAGTTCAAGAAGAGTTAAGGCTGATCAAGTGGAGTTAGCGATCAAGTTCATTCCATCAAAGACCGGAGCCATTCCCGACGATACCACGACGCCACGAAAACTTCCTTTCGATCCCTTACTTTTTTCTCGACGCTCTAAAACTGTTAGTCCATGTCCCTCTTTTCCAATTTGACTCAAATCACATTCTAAAAAAAAATCGGTAAAGTGGAGTTAAGCTTAACCTTATTTATATTTTTTACTTTTAGCATCTTTTATAGGCCATATAAGTCACACCAATACTCTAACATCACTTTAAAATGTTATGCACATCATTTACCTTTTTATGTAATTAAAATTTTCATGTGAAATAAACATAGAACAAACTTTTTCATATAAATACCATGGGTTTTAAATATAACCCTTTATTCGATAACCAACATATAAAGCTCTAGAAAATTTAAGGGGTAATGACCTACCCCATCACATACACTATGGTTTCATAGCATGAAGTTTTCAATGTATGTTAAGTTAAAGAATACGATATATAATAAAATACCGTTGATTTTACAAATAAATTTTTTTATCGATATTTTTAAGACCTTTGCAATTACGCCTCTACAACCTTTTTAGGGGAACCCATTTACGGATGGTGCTGGATATCGTACGTTCTTAAAATAGTAGAGTAAGATACAGAACTCCTCATAGAGAATTCGGTCTCGAAAGAAAATAAAAATAAGGTTTAATGAAATACGATTTTTGTAAAACAAATTAAAGCTTTGGAAAATTATATAAAATTACGAATCCGTATTTTCAATAAAACCAAATTGTGAAAATTATATTTTAAAATGAAAGATTAAAATTTTAATAAAATATCATCAAATTTCCAAAAGTAGTAGTTTTCATAAAAATACCATAAACTTTTAAAAGCTAGGTTTCATCACTAAAATACCACTAAAACTAAGATACCTTTTCATAAAAACTCTTAATATTCTAAATCACCCTCGAGCTTTATTTTTTTTAAACAATATTAAAACATTTTTCATAAAACCCCCTCGAGAAATGAAAATAAGGTAAACAAATTAGAATAAATCTTTAAAGACTCTAGATTAAAATAGGTTTAAACGGTATCTTTTCTCTTGAGCCCCAGGAAGCTGGAGAAATTTAGTGCTTGCCTACTCAAGTTACACAATACCGCAACTTAACGGAGTTATCAATGGCAATTGTATTGGAAAATGACACAAATCCTGCCGTCTATGTGTAGCAGTTGTCCGATTACTCTCGGACTTAAGAATTTCAACAGTTAAATCTATTCGCAAGAAATATCTATAATTCGAATACCAACTCGAACTCGAACCTAAACTTGACTTTAAACTCGAACTCGAATCCAAACTCGGACCCAAAATTGAACTTGAACTCGAACTCATTCTACTCGAACTAACTTGACTCGACCCAGGATTGCAATTGTCATGACTCGCATTCTACTTGACTTGCTCGACTACATTTATCCACTTTTGCAATCTATGGTTTCGATCAAAACATGTTAAAATCAACCAAGCAATCAGCTAAGAATATCTAACAATTATTATATATATTACTCAAAGTGTATGTGATAGTTTCAGGTGTGAATCCAACGGAACTTTAGGAGTTCCGTATTAACCTACTCGAATTCTATTACTCGAATCTCAGTTGGGTCAACTCCTCCACAACTTAGAGTCTCGATGCTAACACATGAAATAGGTCCGTATTTCCTTTCTCCATGGGCCCACTCTTGAGCTTGTGAATACTTCTATGGTTGCGTTGACATTCACACTTGGAACTTAACGTTAACATAGTGACCATATAGAGACCTATAGTACATATACTCATGTTCATTTACATATACTTTTACTTGACATATACATCACTTCATGATTATTTTATATTTGTCACTTGTCACTTTCACTCTACCTTTGGGACTTACCGAGCGCTAATTTGCTAAAAGGCATTTCATCCACCTTTGTTTTTTTGGAATGTTAGTCAGATTCTGTGGGGACTGAGGAGGTAGACGCTATAGAGGAGGAGTACGACCAGATTGCGGCTCAGGCTTAGACTGGTTATCCTGTTCTTTCAGTTTATGTATGCCACTTGTTTAGGTATTTCAGTTATTGTATTTACTTTTCAGTTGAACTCTTGTATCTGTAAATATTTCAAGTTTGAATGTAATTAAAGATATTTGTTGAAAATTTTTACAGTCTCAATTTATTCTTGCATTGTGTATTATTGTTTCAATACGCTTAGTAGATTTATTTAGGAAATAACCTTTTCTGGATAAATATGCTGCACGCTTGCCGTGTCACCATTTCCGTCTATTGGGAAGCGGGGTATGACAATAACTATTTTATTTTATCATTTTTCATGCTGTTAGTTAATATAGTAGTAATAGGTTCTATCCATAATTAAGTAAGTTTAATATAATAAATAATATTTAATTAATAAAAATATTTCCAATAAATCTTGACAAACTATTTTAATACGGTCAATTGATAGATTGAACTTGTAATAAGTGATATAATTATTTTCTTTACATCACATATCGCATCTAGATGACTGTTATTGTTACGGTACTACTACGACTATAGTTCCTGTTAATTATAATATGTTGTTGTGATATAAACAACCTACTTGCTTAATTACACTATCCCTGATATGCTTGTACCGTGCCATCCTGTTACCGTTACCGTTATCATACTAGTACCTATTTACCGTAATATTTACCAATACCAACAACACTGACTTGAGTTGATTGACTTGACCTGTGGTCCTGATAGACGTATTTCTATTGTCCTGATGGACGTATCTTGTACATTTTGTTCCCGTGTTAACATTAGGTAGGTATTATTCCTATACTTGACATGAACAAGAAAATTTAGGGGGAGGGACAGGGAAATCAAGAATGAAACCCGAATTGTAACTCAATAGATTGTTACTTGTTAGAGACCGATCAGTCAATACGAGTTTCGGGCTCCAAAATGATGATGTTGACATCATTCATCTATACATGGTATTATTTTACTGCCTAGCGGCACATCTCGGCTTAAGCCCCGAGAATCATGACCGTGGTACCGGGCACGCACGGAATACTATTGAGTTACATTGAGAATTCCATCGATTGGTTTTAAATAACTTTAGGATAGACAACATAGCGACATGGACCCACAGGATACACGTGACATGATTGACTCCCTATATCTTGCTTGTTACATTACATGTTACTATTACTGTTTATTGTTTATACTCATGACACCCCGTTCTTGCATATGACATACTATAACGTATATTGTTTATCCTATTATTATTGTATCTATAGCGCACTGACGTCTGGGTTTTGTATGGCACAGATACTTGACTTTAGCACAAGAGAATAGTGAGTATTTCGACAGAATTGCCGATCAGTGAGAAACATTTCACCGATATAGCTCTTATTAATGGTTTAGGTATTCTTTTTCCTTGGATCCGTATTGCTTCCGCTACTGTTTCCTGTTATCGTTCTTATGGATAATGGACATGTTTAGAGATAGATAGTTATATTATTGTTCTTGATTACTGATTGACAGCCGTAATGTGAATATGGGAGGATATTTTCTTACCGTAGGTAGCATGGTTGGATTTATTACGTTCCCGAATTTGTGTATTTTAAGAAGCGGGGCCGGACAAGGTTTGGTTGGTATCAGAGTTTAGGGTTTAGGTTAGCTGGGTTTGGTTCAATTTGTAGTTGGGTATTCTACCCAATTCATTGACCTTAAATTCCAGAATATATGAACATGTCCTGCCACACTGTTTCCTTGCCATTCGAATTCTTGAATCCTTATCATAGCGAATCTTGATTCCATTGAATCGCTTACTTCGATTGAATCTTATTTTCCATTGTTAAACTCGTCTTCCGTCCTCAACTTAAGGACTATGGCATTTCATGAGAGTCTGAGGTCGGTCCAACAGACTGCTACCGTTGCTATTGAGTAGGCATAAAAGACCCATGAACATAGGGAGAGGTGATCATCAGCAGGATGTTCTAGCATATATGGTAGGACAGATGACAACCAAAGTTCAAGCACGTAGGGGTGTTCCGATGGAAAAAGGGAATAGCCCTATGAAGCGGCTATTTATTTCAGCTTTGAAGAAAACCGTGATCTGTAACTACTGCCGGCGTCCAGGACATACATGGTGGTATTGTCGTAAAGAACAGTGGCAGTGTTTTGGTTGTGGAGCTATTGACCGCCAAATAGACACTTGTCCGTCGAGATATCAGTTGAGAAGTGATGTTCCGGGAGCACCATTTGTACCGTAGAAGCAGAGACTTCTACGAAAATGGTATTAGGTATTCTTCTCGTTTAATTCCTTCCCAGTAATATTGTTAGCTGATTTTATGTTATCCTGTCACTTAGGTCTTCTATACTAGTTGGTCTACATCTAGATAAACTCAGCATCGATTTTTGCACGCTATTTCTAGTTCTGATCTGGGACTCACACGGGAATAGAAAGATTGTTTCTAGAAAGGAGCATCAGGAGTGTCCCGTCATAGTTAATGGCCGGGACTTGTTTTGCGGTTTGCCTAGTGATTGATACCGGCAGCTGCGAGGTGGTTTGGGTATGGATTGTCTTGGTACCTTTCATACCCAAATTGATATTAGAGCGAACTATAACGTTTACACCATGATTCATACTTAAATCCTATTCCTTGAATTCCTTCCTATTTTTCCTAACGATTGTATCTCGACGGAAGGAAAACGAAATTGCAAACCTTTCATCACCGTTGATTGTATCCTGAAATCTTCTTGATTCTGTATTGTTCTCTTTCTACTGACTCTAATAGTAGGATTTTAGTGTCTTAGATGGAGTTATGAGATTGTAATCATGTACCGCGGCATGATTACAATGCGATACTCTACTTAAGTAACTTCGAGTCTTACTCTTGATCCATTTCGTAATCTTATTGCACTACTCTGTTTTTCCTCTGCTCAATTATTTCCAAACCTATGTCTTACCTTGGAAGTTGAGTTTGACTCCTTGAAGTGAAATTCTTAGGTGATAACATATCGGGAGATGAGATCGCGGTAGACTCGGAAAGACTGTGGCAACTTGAGATTGGTCGAGTCCGAGGAAACTCGAAATAAAAACAAGTTGGACTCGCTGGTTACTATCGGAGGTTCGGGTAAGGTTTTGCATGGATAGCGTTGCTGTTAACCAAGTTGACTAGAAATGATGACCAGTTGGTTGGACTGAGAAGTGTGCGCAACTTTTTGACTCATTGGAGTATATGTTAACGACCGCTCATGTTCTAACTGCGCCGAACGATTTCGTAAGGGGAAAGGTGTTGGGCAATATATTGAGACAGCAAGGACTGGTAATGACCGATGTGTCAAACAACCGAAGACATTGGAGAAGAATTGACCTGCGCATTACTCGAAAATTAGCTGCAGTGATATTCACATTTGAGTTTTGAAGACACTACTCTTTAGGCGAGATGGTTGAGACATTCACCGATCGTAAAAGCCTAAAAGTATGTGTTCTCGTGGAAGGAGCCTAACATGAGGCAACATAGATGGTTAGATCTAGTGGCTGACTACAACCTGGATCTATAAGTATCATCCGGACAGGAAGTATAGTGCCGGATGCTGCAAGTCGGTTGCTAGCCGGAATGATATTGACATTGTAAGAGGAGCTGATAACTGATTGTCGGAGACTTGAGTTAGAATTAGTCTTACCAAATTCTTTAGGGAGTTAAAGAAACTACAAGTATACTCATCATTGATAGATCACATCAAGGCTGCTCGAGCGTAATATACTCATTTGAATAGGTTGTGAAGACCTACCTAAACTTATCAAGTAGCACAACGGAAGTGTGGTAGATCCATGACCCACAAAGCTTGGGGTAGATTTTCTAATTCAAGAAGCTGGGTCTTTATGGTATGGGAACCATATGTGTGTACTAAAATGGGAAATTCGTGAAGAAATTATGAAGGGGCACATAGTTCGGCATGCTTGTTATATTTGGTAGGCGTTAACAGAGAAGCATATGCAGGAGATTGGGAGTTTGTGTGGCACTTGCTTGCCAAAGATTGATGGCTTGGCACGGTTTGATTCTTCTTGTTACCGTACTCATTTGGTTTCATTCCATTCACTAGCATGGTTTAGATCGATATAGCGTATCATGATTAGTTTAGTATACATTGGTGCATGCATATCTTCCTGATAAATCATTTGACTTGTTTGGACATCCTGATATATGTATTCTGGTCTATGCGTGACATCTGTATTCTGGTCTAAGCATGACATCTGAATTATGGTCAAGTGGACATCTGAATTCTGGTCAACGAGGACATCTGAACTATAGTCGAGTAGACATCTAAATTCTGGTCAAGAAGGACATCTGAATTATGGTCGAGTGGACATTTGAATTCATGTCAAGGAGGACATCTGAATTATAGTCGAGTGGGTATCTGTATTCTAGTTAAAAGTGTATCTGTATTTATCTGACTTCTGACGTCCTTCATCTGTATTGATTAAGATATGGCAATAAGATATCTTACATATACGCTTAGGTAACATTCGAGCTAAACAAAACTCCATCGTAGTCATGGGACACCCTTCGAGGATGTTCATGCTCATGTTATTTGGTTTCCAGCTAGTCATGGGATATCCCGAGGATACGGAATGTCCATCAGCCGATTCCATACACACGGATTGCTTTAAATTGTTTTGACTCTTAGATTGATACCCGATTTAGTTGACATATAGATTGATACTGTTCTAACTCAATTATTGACATTCGGATTGATACTTGTTTATCTACATTGTTCTCCTCAATGTTTACCTTCCTATATTGAATTTATTTACAGCATGCGTTTCCACATTACTTTACGTACGTGGTTTTTTCTCCAAACTTTGTTCCTGTGAACCCGGGTTTCTTGATCTTGTCCTTTCCTTGTTATTATTCCTTTCCTGTTTACCATGAATATGTGATTGTTTGTTCTAGTTATTTTCCTTGTCTTGGTTCTTTCGTTCTCGTGAATTTCGAGGACGAAATTCTTTTTGTAGTTAGGTATAGTATAACATCCTAGCACGATCGTACGTTATATTAAATAAATATCTTGAGAAAAATAATAATTGTCAGCGTTATTGGGTATATCGGTTATTGGATTATATTTATTTATACGAATTGATCATGTTTGTACCCGACCGGCTTGCATGAAATCCGTTATGGGTTAATATTTAGATATAATACATTTTTATCGATATTTATCTTTTGAGTATAAATCTATATGCATCTTAAATAATATGTATACAATATTTAAAATAGAATATTTTTGTAGCCATAGGTTGTTAGGATAAGATATGCATATACTGGTTTGTTCGATGATCCCCAATATATATTTTGAGATTTTGTAGCAGATTGACGGCGAGTTTTACATTATCTGTTAGATTGTATGAGATTACTTAATTTACCTAATCATTTATACAACTATATATATATATATATTACATATAATATTTATTACACCTTTGCTTTTAAAAATTAAAATAAAATAAAAATATACATATCTTTCTTTTTCTTCCTCCTTGCGTCCTCGTACCCATGCCCCGAGACCGCCGACGCCTCCTTTCTTCACTCGACTCCATCGGCTCTCCGTCACCTTCTTCCTGCTCGTCGCCACCTCCTCATCTCACAACAACCCAAACCCTAAACCATCACCACCGCAGCCTTCTCAATCCCCGACTCCACCGCCGGTTCCTCCAAACCCAACAAGACCCGAGCCACTTCAACCCAACACCTATCCCGGCTGCTCCTTCGACTCCTCCTTCAACCGGCGACCATCACCCCATCTCAAACTTTACACCTCGCCGAGACCTCACGGGCATCGGCACCTTAAACCACAGGACCCTCGGCTTCAACCCACAACTGAGATCTTCCCTGCAACTCCACCTCACTGGCCCTCCTCCTCCGAACCCGAACACCCCTTACACCACCATCCTCGACTTTGTAGACCCCAACTGCATCCTCACCTTCTTCAACCTTAGAACCTAACTCGCCCAGCACCTCACCGCCGTCAAGCCCTCATCTTCGTCAACACCGACTTCCTCTTCCCTTCAACCCCAGACCAAGCAACTCAACATCTCCTTCTTCAGCCCATCACCAAACTCATCCTCACAACCCTGCCATTGTCGCCGATTCCCTCCAACCGAGTCTTGCTCCCACGCCTCCATCAATTAAGAACCCTAGCACCGATGACTCTACAGCCGAGCCATCACATCAAGCACAGCCGTCGCCTCCAGTCCACCTTCTTCTTCCTAACTCCGGCCACCCTATTCGATAGCGCTCACTGTCGCCTTCAAAATCTGCAGCAATCTTTATCGGCTACATCTCTTCCTCGACCTGAGCCTGGAACCCCTCGTGGCAGCAACATCACAGCCCCATAGTCGCAACAGCACCTTGATCAAACTTGGAAACTCTAAATGAGCTTTAAAGTTTCTGTCTTTCCTTGTTCGGCGTCTCCGTGTTTTGTCTTCATTCCGTGATTGATCCTATGAGGCAAGTATTTTACTTGCTACATGCCAGTTACGATATATAATAGTGTTGTAATATTACTATTTTAGTTTATCATTTTTCATGATGTTAATTAATATAATGGTAATAATTTCTGTCCATAATTAAGTAAGTTTAATATAATAAAAAATATTTAATAATATTTCCAATAAATCTTGACAAACTATTTTAATACGGTCAATTGATAGATTGAACTTGTAATAAGTGATATGATTATTTTCGTTACATCACACATCACATCTAAATAACCGTTATTGTTAAAGTACTACTACGACTATAGTTCTTGTTATTCGTCATGAATTAATTATGATATGCTGTGGTGATATAAACAACCTGCTTAATTACACCATCCCTGATGCTTGTACAATGCCATCCTGTTACTGTTACCGTTACCGTTATATAAGTGTATAATGCTCCTTACCGTGACAATTACGGTTTTGCGGAATCAAAAACTTTAAAAAATCTTGAGCGCTACACACTAAAACCCAAGAATACTTGTCCAAATACCAAACTAAAGCTTAAACTACAAGAGTTTAACTACTAGGTTAGTAATACAACCTTTGAAGTCACTCTTTCGGGTCTTGTATGGTTCACTCCTTGAGCTCTTAGAGTTGAAGGAACGAGCTCTCGAAGTCGATTTCCCGTGTCGAAGACGATTCATCCGAGAATGTCGATTCAAGCGATAGCTTCCACGAAGCAACTAAAAATCAAGTCTTGGTAGGACTAGATGCTTAGGGGTTTAGTTTATGAATCAAGATGCTCTCTTTTTCTATCTCAAAACTCTAGTGAGCAAGTGAGAAAGAAGATGAAGAAAGATGGCTACTTGAGAAAAATCTATCAAGATAATCATCCACCTCTCATTCTCCAAACTTATCTCTTCATATACTTTTAAAATAAAATAACATAATAGAATTGAGTAGGCTTGTGACTCACTAGTGTGAGTCATAAGACTACACTCTTCATGAAACTAGAAGAGAAAAGATGTAGAGAATGGATACCTCATCATGGTACACATACATACACAAATAAATGTATGTATATTATCAAGTATACCAAAACCCGTATTTATAATAAATACGTATACCGCATTTGTACCGAAATACGAATACCGTATTTGTACCAAAAATACGAATACGTGTATTCCTATTTAGAAAGAAATACATGTGTTTGTATTAATACACAAATACCCGTATTCATACAAATACATGTATTCGTATAAACACCGTATTTGTGTTAAAATACAAATATCCAAAAGAGAGAAATATAATACTAGCATAAAAAATGGTTGTCTTTCAAACCTGGTAGCACTACTAGATAGTCCGAATAAAGCACATGTATAAAATACACGTGTTCAATCGAACACCCGAGCGTATCGAAATACGCAAACTACACCGTTTCGCCTGAACCGGGAAACCCTTTGTATGAGACTCTAAAAACTCGACAATACACTGGCAGTGGGTTTAACTACAAGCACGTCAGTGGCACTAGCTGTACGTAACGGCTACCCAGATATCTGTCGAAAGGAAGATTGACAAGAAAACTAATCCGAACCCCTACTGAAGCTATAGGTGACATTCTCCGTACAGTCCGATCTATTCGTCTAAGAGAATCGCATATCGGGCCTAAGGGTGGTAAACGTCAGACCCCTAATATCGCAACAAATCGTGTTAGTATGGAACCCGATACAACCTGAGAAACTACTGGTGTACCTACCAATAAATTGCACGTGCCCTGGCCAGGGACATTTAGTATCAACTGTAACAACTTCAAATTCTGTGTACATAAAATTCATTAAAGTTGATGTACATTTGGGGTATTTATAATTCCTGTGAAGGCTATAAATATTTGTTTTGATTTAGAACAGCAAGAAGGAGTTTGTAGCTCACTAGTAAGAGCTTGCATTACTGAACCAAAACATCAACATTCAAATCCTATCAGCCACATATTCTTTTTATTTTAAATTCTTTTAATCTTTTTAGAAGCCTAAAAGACTACACGTGCACTACACGTAAACTGAAGAGACACAAGATAATCAAACACGTGCACTGTAGAATACCAAACGATCTCGACCCAATAACCCAACACCAATCCAGACCGTCGGCATTGGGCCGGCGACAAGCCTAGGAAATCCAGCGAGATCGGGTCAAACCGTCCCAAATGCTCCCAAACTTTACCCCTGCACCCTTTCAGCTACCCCACTACTCCTTTATTGCTTATTTACTCTGAATTAATCCAGAGAGCAATAAAATGCCCATTTACCCTCATTTTAATGCATATTTCAATGCATTCTTTAAACACCTAAAACCTAATTTTCCCCCCTATAAATACCACCCTCAATTCACACCTCCTCAATCACAATTCCCTACCAAAACTCTGAAGAAAATTCCAAGTTCCCAAAGTGTACAAGTGGAGTTAACAAAGGGTGAAACTCATACAAGGAGTTTCCGGCGACGATACAAGGAGTTTCCGGCGACGAAACAAGAAGTTTCCGGCTACGAAACGAAACACCGATGAATTCTAGACCTCCTCCTACCTCTCCCCTCTCATCAAAGTCAGTAAGTCCCCCTTCTCTCTCTCTCTTGCTATTCCCAAACTCTTCATCATTAAAACGTGTCGGAAGTGGAGTTATCCGGCTTCTGATTCTCCTTTCTTTTAAAAAGTATAATTTTTTCTTAATAATAAACCTACAACTTTTGATATATTGTTTAGTAATTATTAACAAAGAAAATAGAACAAGTTTGACATCAAAATGATAACCATAGCAAGTTGTATTTCAATTTTTCATTAAAATACCTTTATATTTCATATCGACATGTTTATACCTTTTAACCGTGTTATCTTTAGAAAACTCATGAGGTAATGACCTATCTCATCACAACACACATCTCTATCATAGCACGATGAATTTTGGGATAATATAATACGGGAAATACGACTTTGCAAATAAATCCCTTTAATTTATAAAACCATTTTCTTTAAAAGATGTATTAAAACATTCTCATGCAATTGTGCCTCTACAACCCATTTTGGGGAACCCCGTTCGGGATGGTGCGGATTATCGCACATCCTCGGGCTTAGATGCAGACCTCCGCAAGGAGCATTTGGTCTCGATTGAATTTTAATACATTTTTCTTTAGAAAATGAGATTTTTACAAGAAAATAAATAAAATTATTTTCATTAAATATATATATATATATAATTATTATCAAAATACTTATTTTAAATATATATAATATTCCATGTTTCCAAAACTCAACAAAAGAAGTCAAATATTACATGAAACTACCATGATAATTCAAAACAACATCTATATTTCAAATAAATACCATACATTATGATTAGGTTTTATTCACTAGAAATGTCACATTTAAAAAAATATACATCAATGAAAACCCTAAAGACGATAATTAAATTCTTGAGGTGTATTTTGAAAATCATACAAAATTATTTTTACATAAAACCCCCTCAAGTTATACTAAATTACCATAAGGACCCTAGTAAACATAGGTTTAAGCGGGACCCGTCTCTTGAGTCTCAAGAAGCCGGAGATATGGGTGCTTGCTTATTTAAGGTAGACAACTTAACAAACGGTGATATCAACACGGTAATTGTCCTTGAAAAAGACACAAATCCTGCCGTCCATATGCAGCAGTTACCGATAGCACCAAAACATAATTTAGGAATTCAATTTCTTTTATAATTATTTAACTCAGACCGAGCCTCAATATAATCAATCTGACTTGAATATAATTCAAATATCAAACTACAATACAACATGGATCTATGAATCCGTCTATTCAATCTAATCAATCTATATTGATTGAACCGAACCATGGATATATTCCATTTGCATGATCATCCATTATATCCGTTCCATTACTGATATGATGGTTTCGGCAAGTCATCTATCTATACAATTTACAATACAAGACAATACAATACAATCAATACAAATCAAGACATCGCGGGGTTTTATAAGGGGTAGATTGGTACGGAAGGTGTTAGAAGTGGTACGGGACTGCAACCATAAGACACCTAACCTGAATCTCCATTGCCGTTGTACCGTGGCTGAACAGTTCCTTGTACTCTGCATATCGTAATCTCTGGTATAGTGAGACTCCTCTCGTATACACTGGCCTCTTCTATACCAAGCTACAAACAACAGCGTTAACACTAAATGACAACAATAAAAAGCTATACTCTATTCTGTCTATTCCATTCTTATCTATCTATGGGACTTACTGAGCGATTTGTTCGCTGACGATATTCTCTTTCTTCTTCTTTCGAATGTCGTCAAGTGATTCGGACTCACTGGAGATCGAGCCCAGCAGCGAAGACTTGGATCAGTTTACTGAAGACCCAGAGTTTTAAATTCACTTGTACATTACATTTCCTTTACATTTCTGTTATGCCATTGTTTAGGCATTGCTTTCATTCTATGTATTTTCATTTCAGTTGTATTGTAAAAAGAATGTTTAATAAATAAAGTTGCTGTTTATTTATATCTTGTCTCTTATGTACATTTCATTTTATATTGCTTAGATACGCTTAGCGTGTTTACTTCTGAGTAAATACGTAGCGGCCCGTCGCGTCCTCTTCCCGTACACTGAGAAACGGGGCGTTACATCAACCAACCGTATACAACACGATATCAGCTCCCAATACCGGGAGAGACGAATCCCTTCTATCACCTACTACCTCCAAGTGCTTCGGGTTTGCATCCAACTACTACCGGTTTGCACGACTCATTAAAGCCGTGGTAGGGTAGTAATTTGGTACAATAGGAACACACTTAAGACTAATAGTGATGTCAAGTCATCGGACTAAGCTGTACTCATATCACCAGAGAACTGCTATCCGACGATAGGTATAATACCAACCAGCAGTTCCCAGAAAGTCCATCCAATGTAACTCATAACCTAATGAGCACCGGTATACTATCTTTGGTACCGTATAATTGTCAGGCCCCACTTCCCGGTGTACGGGGAGGGGACACGGCGAGGCCCGCTCTGTATTTACTCAGAAATAAATACGCTAAGCGTATATAAGCAATATAAAGTAAAATGTACACAAGAAGGAATGTAATTGAACATCAACTTTTATTTATTAAACATTTCTTTACAATACAACTGGAAATATAAATACAAGTCTGGAATGCAATGTTTAAACAATGGCATGAACTGAATGAAAAGTAAGTACAAGTAAAGTCAATGCTCAGTGTATTCTGTGTACTGCTTAGGGGTCTGCTCCAAGTGCTCCTGACTGGTCTCGAAATTCTCAGAATCGGGTTCTCCTGACAACATTCTAAAGAAGAAGAGAAATAAGAATGTCTTCAGCGAACAATCGCTCGGTAAGTCCCAAATAAAGAAGGAGAAGAATATACAGAGAATAGAACGGGTGAAGTAGATATGTTATATATGTTATACTAACGTAGTTGTTGTAGCTTGGTACAGAATATGCCAGTGTATACGAGAGGAGTCCAATTTACACCATGGACTTTGGTAACCCGTAGTACAAGGCTCAGTCGAAAATACCATGGAACAACGGCATGGATGTTATTACGTCTTAAGTGACCACCTCGTACCACCTTTAACATATTCCATATCAGTCTATCCCTTTATAAATCCCGTAGTGTATTATTGTATTGATTGTATTGTATTGTCTGTAGGAAATGGAAGACTTTCCGAAACCATGATATCAGTAAATGGAATGGATGTAAATAGAGAGTCATGTAGACGGAGTATATCCATAATTCGGTTCAGTCAATATAGATTGATATATTGAATAGAAGGATTCATATTGAATTGTAGTTTATACTTGAATCACATTCAAGTCAGATTGATAGATTGAGACTCAGTCTGAGTCAGAAACTTTGAAAAGAACTTGAAATCCTGAATTGTTTTTGATGTTATCGGTAACTGCTGCACATGGACGACAGAATTTGTGTCGTTTTACAAGACAATTACCGTATTGATAACAACGTTTGTTAGATTGTCAACCTTAGATAGGCAAGTACCCACATTCTCCGGCTCCCTGAGGCTCAAGAGAATTGGTCCCGCTTAAACCTATATTTACTAGGGTCCTTATTGTAATTTAGTATAACTTCAAAATACACCTCAAACATTTAATTATTATCTTTAGGGTTTTCATAAATTTATATTTTATCAATGTGAAATTTCTAGTGAGTAGAACATAGTTTTCATAGTATATGGTATTTTATTGAAATATTGGAATTGTTTTGTATTTGGATGACGTTTTCATGTAACGGTGATTTCTTTGATTTAGAAAACTTGGAATATTTATATAATATAATTAAAATAGATATTTTGATAATAGTTATATATTTAATAAAAATAATTTTATTTATTCTTGTAGAAATCACATTTTCTAAAGAAAAATGCATTAAAAATTCCATCGATATCGAATACTCCTTTCGGAGGTCTGCATCTCGCTCTACTAGGTCCGAGAATGTGCGATAATCTGCACCATCCTGATGGGGTCCCCAAAAGTGGGTTGTAGAGGCGCAATTGTAAGGAATTGTTTAATACATCTTTTTAAAGAAATGGTTTTATAAGTTAATGGTATTTATTTTAAACATCGTATTATCCCATAACTATGTTCCTAAATTTCCATCGTGCTATTGTTTCCCCCAATCAGAGCAAAGCTCTGTTCGAATTTCAAATTTTGAAATGAAGCAACATTTTATAGCAGCGCCAAGTGCGCTGCGGCCCAAGTAGCGCACCACGTGCAAAGCACGTGTGCGCTAGCGCTAAGAGCGCTGCACTCTAAGCAGCGCACCACGTGCAAAGCACGTGTGCGCTAGCGCTAAGTGTGCTGCACTATAAACAGCGCACCACGTGCAAAACACGAGTGCGCTAGCGCTAGAACTAAATGTTCTTCACCGTTGGATCTAAGATCCAACGAACATGATTAAAAATCATCAATTAACCAGAATAAAATTCTGTTAAGGAGAGATTCCTCAAAATCTTTCCAAACAAAAAGATTGTGCTCTGTAAATCAGAGCATTGTTGGATCATTGATCCAAAGGTGATTAAAATTCATCAAAATTACAGAATAAATTCTGTATGGGGAAAGATTTCCCAATCTTGTTAAAAACAAGAAAATTGCCTTATATAAATCAGAAGCTCTTGGATCAAACATCCAACTGTGGGGAAATTCCCAAATTAATTGGAGAAAAGATCTACTTAACTGAATTGAACAAATCAGCCTTGCCCTATATAAAGGCCCAAGACTTCAAGTCTCATAGGGAAGAACCCCCCTATAAATTTTGAGAAATCTCAGAAAGAAGAGCAAGCTCTCGGTAGAAGAAGAAAATTTTCTTCAAGGTAAAAAGAACAGAAAGACGAAATCGTCTCATATAAAAAGAAGAATTTACTTCTTTTTCTAAGATCATAGATCTATAAGACTAAAGGTCTTTTACGAAAAGAGATCATGAACATCTCATTACAAAAAAGGGGGGAGAATAATTCCATTCTCTCACGATCATAGATCCATAAAGGCAGAGCCTTTCATAAAAAATAGAAGAGATTGGAACATCTCCTATAAAATAAGAACTTTGTTTTTAGAATCTTGAGACAAAGTCTCTTATAAGCGAGAATTTATTTTCTTAGATCATAAAGCTGATCAAATAGCGCTTTACGCTCTTGGACTGGCGCTCAGCACTAAGCGCACACGTGCTCCTCACGTGTGCACCACTGAACAAATAGCACTTTGCTCTCAAAAACTAGCGCTTTGCGCTCTTGGACCGGCGCTCAGCGCCAAGCGCACCACGTGCTCCTCATGTGTGCACTACCTAGTAGAAGCGCTCTGTGCTCTTTAACTGGCGCAAAGCGCCAAGCACGCCACATGCTCCTCACGTGTGCGCTAAAAAGAACATAAATTGTTCTATAAATAAAGCCCAGAGCCATGATGAATGCTCGACATTCAATAAAAGACAGAAAGGTTGTCAGAACCCAAATCAATGCTCAGCATTGTCAAATGTTTAACATTTTAACTTTGTGGGCCAAGCCCAAGTTGGCCATAAATCCCTCATTCAGATCAATTGAGCCCATATGCTCATAAATTTCAGATCTTAGTCCCAATTGGACTACAGATCTTCCAACCAAAATTGGTTCAAGGGTACATCTCTTCACTCCTCTGATATTTGTCGTTGTAATCCTTCAACGTCTCAGAGAGGTGACGGGTCCCGACAACCAGACATTCCATGGACTGTGGGGTCCTTAAACCAATGGACTATGATGTCCTTAACCTTGGACTGAGGGGTCCTTACACCCATGGACTATGATGTCCTTAACCTCGGACTGTGGGGTCTTTAAACCCATGGACAATGATGTCCTTAAACTTCATAGACTATAACGTCTTTAAACTGGACCGTAATGTCCTTAAACTAATTATGGACCGCAATATCCTTAAACTAAACAATAGAGCCCAAATGCTCTTTTGTTGGATCTAAATGATCCCGTTTAAGTTGATCTTAGTCTCAAATGAGACTAACGTATCCTTAAACTCAAACCAAAACCCAAATCTAAGAAAATACGGATTTGGACTAATCCACACCCTACGGGAGACAACATAAATTAGTCTCCGTATACAATCAAAAACTCCTCAAACGAGGGGGAATCTGACGAAGTCTGCTACAACGGCTGCATCCGTCTAAACCTCCGATACACGGTACCATAAATCGACTTGGCATCTTCGGAGAGGTGGACGGAAGAAACCAAGTAGTATCTGCCCCCAAATTCTGGCAAGACGAACCTACTCGGTCGCGTCTTTGTGTTTCGGCGGAGAACAGATTCTGGCACGCCCGATGGGACCTTTTCCTCTTTCCACTCCACACTTCGTGTGTCGTGTCTCGCGAACGAATCGCGGTTTGACATGGTTGCCTTTGGATGTGAAGTACTAAGATTTGGTATCTTGCTCTGTCACGACCCGCAGGGTACGGAACGTGACTGGCACTTATGTTACGAAACGTCTCAAGACATCCGTAAAATAAGTAAGCCAAAGCCCAGAAACCAAAACCAAATAAGCAAAAGAATGAAGGAAAACCAATCAATTGAAAGCGAGTTTATCAAATGAGTCACATCAAGCCTTTCTTAAAAACAATATCAATTTTTCCGAAAATTTCGGCAGAGTCTCCTTTGTAAATACTGGCCCCCAAAATGGGTACAACAAGAATATATATGAATCCAACAAATATGGCATCCCCAAGCGGGAGCTAGCTCTTCGCCATAAGGCGGTCACAAATCCCACACAATATAAAACAACAACATGCAAAATAATCATAAAGAAGCATGAGAAAAACAGTATGTCGACTCAAGTGAGCTCGACCCCAAAATACAGCATAAAAAGTCCACAAATCTCACAGTCTCCTCTCTAGGTCAATATACAACAATACTGGTAGAAACAGTAGATGGAGTACACTAGATACAAAGAATATATAAGGTGGTGCAAAAATAATAATATAACCCACCTAAGAGCAAAACCTCGAGTCCAGGCAAAAGAAGCAAGTGCGCCCGCCGCTACTGTACTGACGGAGCGGACCTGAAAAAGGTTGTGGCACAACAGGGGTGAGTTGCCAACTCATGAGTAATAAATAACATCTACACAGGCTATCGAATGCATGCACACAAGCATCCTAGCATCTCAAATACAGGTAAGGCAGGACATAATAGCAGGTATGTATGCAATATGAATATACTAGCAGGTATGAATGCAATGCGAATCAACTCATGATCTGAATGTGTAAGTATAAGAATCATGTTTTTCCTTTAGGAATCTCTTTTGAAATACCAGCACAATACCAATAGAATCAACAAGAATCTGTGTCCAGCATCGACACCTCAAAACTGTCTCAAATCTCATATCAATGTATCTCTGGCCTCAGCCGTCCGGCTGACCCATCTCAAATATCAATACCTCATCATCTCGCGGCCACGGTCGGTATCCTCTGGATATCCGCCGTCCCAAACAGTCACCGGTAGGTAATCCGTCCCCTGCCAGGCTCAACGTCAACACCACATTCCTCTTGCCCCGGGGTACCTTACCGGGCCCACCATGTACCCATGACGGTTCCTCCACTCCTCGACACGGATCTCGAAAACCACAGCAAACTCATGGTGGACGACACTTACATCACTAGAAAACCGCAATTTACATATTTTAAAAATATAATAAGTTTAGAAATTTTGCGGCTTTCCCCCGAAATCCAGAAATATCATAAATTCTCAAGAAATCCTCATAAGTGCATATGTCAATGATAATGAATGCATATGGTATCAATAATCAAGTTGCGATGTGTGATTAATAGATTAGGCATGAACAAATAATATGATGAAGTACATGCACATGAATAGCAATCCTACGATTTCATTTTAAGGAATTAAAGCAATAGCGCAAGTTTAAGTATCAATTATAGTAAAATGTTTAAATTTAAAGGTTATCTAGTGTGGTGGCATGGAAATTACCAGGGTGTGTGTGTAAGCATGAATAGTGCTCGTGCTGTATATAAAAACCCTGGCAATGGTGCAGGTGTCCTATAGAATGGGTTCGTATATGTATGTCAATATAAGGCATGAATGTAGCAAATAATCATACAAGTATTACACCCCTAATTACTAACATTACTAAGAATCTTTTTAAGCTACTAAAACTATCGGGCGACTTGCGCCATCCAACGATAGTCCCCCGTAGATGTTACATCTACTCACCGGAATCCCTAGCTAGTCACGTCCAATCACCGCTTTCCCCTTTCGTGCCGCGTCTGACGTCTCCGCGACCGAACCTGGAATTACATCAATACCAAACATAAGGTTACATATCAAGAACGACGCAAAACCCAAACGAAGATACTAACGTTCACAAGCTAGGTACAACGTGCACAGGTGCGCGGAATGCACGCGAAAATCGCAAAACTAACTAGAATCGTCGATTTGGTCGCCCGGAAAAACTAAAACCCGAACGCTCAAAAATCTCACACATCCTAAAAGTCATAGGATACGCTAAAAATGTCATCATGACATCGCAATTAATTCATCACAATATTTTATAACACAACTAGTAAGCTAGAATTTGCAATTTGGTGCAAACATCGACAATTTGCGACAAAGTTATCACAATCCAACGCAACCATCCAACCACACAACTAGTTAGCCACAATAACACAATTTTAACTCATTTACCATGCTACAAAACCCAATATCCAAACACAACCCTTTCTTGAATTTTGGTAATTAGCAATCTTAATGAAAATTTCACACAAGTTTAACTTAGATTAGCATAATATGAAGCCACTTAAGCAAAGTAACCTTAAAGATTGGTTTAGTAAACAACTAGATAGCTAATTAGCTTTAATTAACTAAATAATGGTTTCTAAAAACCCTAGTTTAACTCTAACCATAAACCTTTAAAAACTAGATTAGAAACTAACACTAAATTAACACTAGATTTTAGCCCAATTAGCAAGTTAACCACTTAGATTAAGCTAACAAAATAACTAGATAACAAAATAGCTTAATTAATCTCTTAATGGTGTTCTAAACCCTAAATTAATTTCAAACCACAAACTTTAAAAAAACTAGTATGCAAATAGCACTAAAATTAACACTAAAACAACTGAATTAAAGGAATTAACCAAAAGAATTTAGTTAGGAAGAATTTATACCTCAACTAGAGATCTAGCAAGAACAATTGCCTCCAAAGATGCCTCCTTTCTCCAAGATTTAAACTAAAGTGAGTGTGAGGAGAGATGGATTAAGGTTTTGTGTTGAAATAGAGAAGAATTTGTTGATTTTTATTGAATTTTGATGCAATTTTTTGAAGAAAATGAGAGAAAAGAGAAGGAAAAATAATGGAATGGGGGGGAGGGGAGCTGCTCTCGGCCAGATGAGGGAGAGGGGAGTGGTGTGGGGTGTGTGGAAAAAGTCATGGTCAACCCCTACCAACCCACAAAAGACCCATACCCAATTAACAATTCAAAATCCATTAAAAAAACCTCATTCCCATACAATATAAAAAGTCAAAGGAGCATGGAATTTTTTTCCATGAGCTGCTGGAAATTGGCCGGCCTAGGGTGAGGGAAAAGTGAGAGAGAGTGCACAAAAAAAAATTTGTGCAAAAAGACCCCCTACAAGTCCAAAATTGCAAGTTTAAGCTTAAATTCAATAAATTTCGTTTTCCAATATAAAAATTAGTTAAAACTTGAAATAAAATACTAAAAATTTATGTTACAACTAGATTTTAATTAACATGATTCTAAAGCTTAAATTTAGCCCATTTAAATTTGTATTTATTGCTAATTTAGTGTATTTTCTTACCGGCTTAAAATAATATTAAAAAAATTGAAAAATTAGGGAAAATTTTTAAACGACCATAATTTCATAAGTAACTCATTAGCTACTAAAAACAAGCAATTACCTATCCATTTTAGGTATAATTAGTCCTAAACTGCAAAATAACAAAAAGGACGGTTTTCGGAAAAATACCGAATTTTCACCGATTTTCAGGAAAACACCAAAACGACTTTTCAAGGCGTTACAATCTTCCTCCCTTAAAGAAATTTGGTCCCCGAATTTAAAAATATAACTACGCGTACCTTCAAAGAGATGGGGATATTTCTTCCTCATCTCGCCCTCGGTCTCCCAGGTAACCTCCTCGCTGCTCGGGCCACGCCAAAGGACCTTGACGGTCGGTATAACTTTCGATCTCAACTTCTTCACCTGCCGATCCAGGATGGCCACCGGCTGCTCTGCAAAAGAAAGGTCGCGCTCTAGCTGGACTGTCGGGTGCTGAATCGCATGCGAAGGGTCGTGAAGGTACTTGCGGAGCATCGAAACATGGAAGACGGGGTGAACATCGGGAAAGCTGGGTGGAAGGGCCAAACGATATGCAACAGCGCCGACACGCTCGAAGATCTCGAAGGGACCTACGAATCTAGGGCTAAGCTTTCCTTTTCGCCCAAATCGCATCACGCCCTTCATCGGAGAAACCCTCAGGAAAACATGGTCGCCAACTGCGAACTCTAATCTGCGACGGCGCCTGTCTGCATATGATTTCTGCCTGCTCTGAGCCGCTCTCATCCGGTCTCGGATCAACTGTATCTTTGCTGTCGTCTCCTCAACAAGCTGCGGCCCCAAAATACTGCTCTTGCTGAGCTCTGTCCAACAAACGGGCGATCTGCATCTCCTCCCATACAATGCCTCGAAAGGTGCCATCTGAATAGTATCCTGGAAGCTGTTGTTGTAGGAGAACTCCACTAGAGGTAAATGACGATCCCAGCTACCGCCGAAGTCTAAAACGCACGCTCTGAGCATGTCCTCGAGAGTCTGAATGGTCCGCTCTGACTGTCCGTCGGTCTGCGGATGAAACGTTGTGCTGAAGCTCAAACGAGTGCCCAAAGCCTCCTGAAGTCTCTGCCAAAGTCGGCTGGTGAACTGGGTGCCTCGATCTGACACGATACAAGTCGGTACGCCATGCAACCGCACGATCTCGTCGATGTAAAGCTGGGCATACTGAGCGAAGCTGAAAGTCATCTTCACTGGCAGGAAGTGAGCCGCTTTCGTCAATCGATCTACGATCACCCAGATGGAGTCATACCCCCGACTGGTCCTGGGTAGACCCACAACGAAATCCATCGAAATCTGCTCTCATTTCCACTCCGGAATGGGTAACGGCTGTAGCTCTCCCACGGGCCTCTGGTGCTCGGCCTTGACTTGCTGACAAGTCAGGCATCTCGATACAAATTCCGCAATGTCCCTCTTCATCCCGTCCCACCAGTAGGTCTCTCTCATATCATGGTACATCTTGGTGGAACCGGGGTGGACACTATACACTGATCGGTGTGCCTCCTCAAGAATGTCGTGCCGTAATCCATCAGCATCTGGTACGCACAGTCTAGATCCATAGTGTAAAATCCCCTGATCGTCAATCACGAACTCGGAAAATCTGCCCTGTCCCATCTGTACCATGATCTCTGAGCAACGGTCGTCACTGCGCTGTGCCTCATATATACGGTCAAGCAACTGTGGGCGTGCACGAACATGCGCGAGCTGTCCCCCTGTCTGAGTGAACTTGAACTCAACTCGGCTGTCGCATAACATCTGCCAATCTGCTGACGACTGCCTTTGCACTGCACGCAAAAAGGATAGACTACCCCCGGGCCTCCTACTCAACGCATCTGCCACCATATTCGCCTTGCCTGGGTGATATAGGATCTCGCAGTCGTAGTCTTTCACCAACTCCATCCAACGACGCTGTCTGAGGTTCAGGTCTCGCTGCTGAAATATGTACTTTAAGCTCTTGTGGTTTGTGAATATTTGGCACGACTCGCCATATAGGTAATGTCGCCAAATCTTCAATGCAAAGACCACTGCAGCCATCTCCAAATCATGAGTGGGGTAGTTCTGTTCATGCTTCTTCAACTGCCGAGAAGCATATGCGATCACCCGGCCATGCTGCATCAATATGCATCCTAACCCCACTCGCGAAGCATCACAGTAGACCACAAATCCGCCTGATCCAGAAGGCAAAGATAATACCGGCGCCGTAGTCAAACAAGTCCGTAGCTGCTGAAAACTGCGCTCGCACTCCTCTGTCCAAACGAAAGGAACTCCCTTCCAGGTCAAACCGGTCAAAGGTGCAGCTATACGGGAGAAGTCCTGAACAAAACGCCTGTAGTAGCCTGCCAGGCCTAGAAAACTACGGATCTCAGTAACCGATGTAGGTCGGGGCCACTGCTGAACAGCCTCAATCTTCTTCGGGTCCACACATATGCCGTCTCTCGTAACCACGTGACCCAAGAATCCGACGCTATCCAGCCAGAATGCACACTTGGAGAACTTTGCGAACAGCTGGTGCTCCCTCAGAGTCTGTAACGTAATCCGCAAGTGCTGCTCGTGCTCCTCTCTGCTCCGGAAGTACACCAAGATATCGTCAATAAACACGATGATGAACAAGTCAAGATACGGCCTGAATGTACGGTTCATCAAATCCATGAATGCTGCTGGGGCGTTGGTGAGTCCGAACGACATCACCAAAAACTCGTAGTGGCCATAGCGTGTACGGAAGGCTGTCTTCGGTATATCCTCCTGTCGGACTCGCAGCTGGTGGTATCCTGATCGTAAGTCGATCCTCGAAAAATACCCCGCACCCTGAAGCTGGTCGAACAAATCATCAATGCGTGGCAATGGATATCTGTTCCGAACGGTAACTTTGTTCAGCTGGCGGTAGTCGATGCATAAGCGCAAACTTCCATCCTTCTTCTTGACAAACAGGACCGGAGCACCCCACGGAGAAACACTAGGTCGAATAAGCCCCTTCTCTAACAAATCCTGTAACTGATCCTTCAGCTCCCGAAGCTCTGCCGGGGCCATCCGATAAGGCGGTATAGAAATAGGTCCCGAGCCGGGAATCAAATCAATGCAGAACTCAACATCGCGCTCGGGCGGTAGCCCAGGTAGCTCATCAGGAAAAACATCAGGGAACTCACAAACAACCGGGACCCGGTCCAACGGAACCTCTGCAGCTCGAGTATCACAAATATATGCTAAGAATCCCTGACATCCCTTCCGCAAGAGCTGACCAGCGCGAAGAGACGAAATCAAGCTGGGAAGGGTGACGCTGCGGTCTCCCTGAATAACAAGGACTGGCTCTCCCGGAAAGCTAAATATGACTGCCTTCTCGCGGCAGTCCACCGAAGCATAACAAGTGGCTAGCCAATCCATGCCCAGAAGCACATCAAAGTCCAACATATCGAGGAGAATCAAATCAACTGATGAATCCCTCTCCCCGATACGAACGGAACACAATCGAAAAACAAAACGAGCGACAAACGACTCGCCTACCGGAGTAACAACAACAAGCGGATGATCTAACGACGACGACTCACGGCCCAACATCGGTGCAAAGTGTGTAGAGACGTACGAATGTGTGGAACCTGGGTCAAATAATACCCGAGCGTCGAAAGAACAAACTGGCAAGGTACCTGTCACAACGGCATTGGATGCCTGCGCATCCTGCGGTGTCAAAGCAACAACTCAGGCCTGTCCTCCACCGATAGCGGGCTGACCTCGACCTCGGCCTCTGCCTCCTCGTCTTCTCTGAACAGGACCGCCGCGTCCACGGCCTCTGGGTGCACCTAACTGGCGTGGAGCATCGCCTGTGGTAGGAAGTAGGGCTCTCTGAGGAGGGGGTGGTGATGGTGGTAGGGTCACATGCAGAACTGTCGCTGCTCCCTGTCATCTCGCCGGACAGTCTCTGACAAGATGTTGCGGACTCCCGCACCCAAAACACCCTGGCGACGGCTGCTGCCCCTGGGGATAAGAACCATATAACTGTCCCCGCCCAAATCCTCTGCCAGGCCTATCTCTCGGAAAGAATCTGTCGCGCTGCATCTGAGACGGTACATCGGTGCAAATCCTCTTCGGCCCAGAAACGGCCGAAGTCTGTGATATGCGTGCCTCCATCCGCAATGCCGTATCCATAGCAGCTGAATAAGTGTCGTAGTGCTGGGCGCCAATGGCAAGATATAGCTGGGCATCAAGTCCCTGTATGAACCTCTTCACCATCTTCTCTTCGGTATCCACCAAATACTGAGCATATCGGGATAACTGTGTAAACTGGATGTCATACTCAGACACCGTCATCCCAGGTGTCTTGACTAAGGCCTCGAAGCTACGAGCTCTGGCGTCACGAACGCTCTCTGGGAGGAAACGAGCTAGAAAGACCGCTGTAAACTCGGCCCAAGTCATAGGCGGTAGACCTGCAGCTCGACCTCTCAAGACTGACTCCCACCATGTCTGCGCGAGACCCTCTAGTCGGAAACTCGCAAGCTCTACCCATCGATCATCCGAACATCTCAGCGAACGGCAGATCCTGGCTAAACTGTTAAGGAACGTCTGTGGGTCCTCCGCTGCCTCGGTGCCGGTGAATACTGGAGGTCTCAGCCTCATGAAATCCAGTAGTGAAACCGGAATGGCCACGGTGGTAGTAGTAGGAGCAGGTATCATGGTCGTCTGTGATGTAGTAGGTACGTCATCCGGCCTCGGTGTACGACTGGCTGCAACTAGGGATCCTACCATCT
This sequence comes from Agapanthus africanus, assembly GCA_030015575.1. Taxonomy (NCBI): domain Eukaryota; kingdom Viridiplantae; phylum Streptophyta; class Magnoliopsida; order Asparagales; family Amaryllidaceae; genus Agapanthus; species Agapanthus africanus. Next base: position 938,450,877 of record CM057338.1, on the reverse strand, counting down.
GACGTAGCTCCTGCATACTCCCCATCATCTGTCGCAACTCCTCCATACCAGTCTCAAGCCTATCCATACGGCCTGAGGAAGGTGGATCGGTCTGTCCCTGCGGCGTAGGCATACCACCCTACTCAGTCCTAGTCTCGAACGAGCCAGCTCGAATCTCGTCTCGGGCGGCAGCCCTCTGTGCCCTGGTAGCCTTCGGCGGCATAGTAGCTGGTACAGGAAAAAGGATAATAAGAACAGTGCAATAGAATCATAGGATACACGGAATTGAAGAAGGAATTTTCAAGCAAGTATATCCTAAAGTCACTTAGGCGGAGTATCGTATCGCAAGTATGCCGCGGACATACACACGCTACGTTACCCTACTTAAGTCACTTACTCCATCTACCAAGGGTCGTCCTACACTCAAAAAGGTAAAACCTATCGCTTTGATACCAACTTTGTCACGACCCGCAGGGTACGGAACGTGACTGGCACTTAAGTTACGAAACGTCTCAAGACATCCGTAAAATAAGTAAGCCAAAGCGCAGAAACCAAAACCAAATAAGCAAAAGAATGAAGGAAAACCAATCAATTGAAAGCGAGTTTATCAACTGAGTCACATCAAGCTTTTCTTAAAAACAATATCAATTTTTCCGAAAATTTCGGCAGAGTCTCCTTTGTAAATACTGGCTCCCAAAATGGGTACAACAAGAATATATATGAATCCAACAAATATGGCATCCCCAAGCGGGAGCTAGCTCTTCGCCACAAGGCGGTCACAAATCCCACGCAATATAAAACAACAACATGCAAAATAATCATAAAGAAGCATGAGAAAAACAGTATGTCGACTCAAGTGAGCTCGACCCCAAAATACAGCATAAAAAGTCCACAAATCTCACAGTCTCCTCTCTAGGTCAATATACAACAATACTGGTAGAAACAGTAGATGGAGTACACTAGATACAAAGAATATACAAGGTGGTGCAAAAATAATAATATAACCCACCTAAGAGCAAAACCTCGAGTCCAGGCAAAAGAAGCAAGTGCGCCCGCCGCTACTGTACTGACGGAGCGGACCTGAAAAAGGCTGTGGCACAACGGGGGTGAGTTGCCAACTCGTGAGTAATAAATAACATCTACACAGGCTATCGAATGCATGCACACAAGCATCCTAGCATCTCAAATACAAGTAAGGCAGGACATAATAGCAGGTATGTATGCAATATGAATATACTAGCAGGTATGAATGCAATGCGAATCAACTCATGATCTGAATGTGTAAGTATAAGAATCATGTTTTTCCTTTAGGAATCTCTTTTGAAATACCAGCACAATACCAATAGAATCAACAAGAATCTGTGTCCAGCATCGACACCTCAAAACTGTCTCAAATCTCATATCAATGTATCTCTGGCCTCAGCCGTCCGGCTGACCCATCTCAAATATCAATACCTCATCATCTCGCGGCCACAGTCGGTATCCTCTGGATATCCGCCGTCCCAAACAGTCACCGGTAGGTAATCCGTCCCCTGCCAGGCTCAACGTCAACACCACATTCCTCTTGCCCCGGGGTACCTTACCGGGCCCACCATGTACCCATGACGGTTCCTCCACTCCTCAACACGGATCTCGAAAACCACAGCAAACTCATGGTGGACGACAATTACATCACTAGAAAACCGCAATTTACATATTTTAAAAATATAATAAGTTTAGAAATTTTGCGGCTTTCCCCCGAAATCCAGAAATATCATAAATTCTCAAGAAATCCTCATAAGTGCATATGTCAATGATAATGAATACATATGGTATCAATAATCAAGTTGCGATGTGTGATTAATATATTAGGCATGAAAAAATAATATGATGAAGTACATGCACATGAATAGCAATCCTACGATTTCATTTTAAGGAATTAAAGCAATAGCGCAAGTTTAAGTATCAATTATAGTAAAAGGTTTAAATTTAAAGGTTATCTAGTGTGGTGGCATGGCAATTACCAGGGTGTGTGTGTAAGCATGAATAGTGCTCGTGCTGCATATAAAAACCCTGGCAATGGTGCAGGTGTCCTATAGAATGGGTTCGTATATGTATGTCAATATAAGGCATGAATGTAGCAAATAATCATACAAGTATTACACCCCTAATTACTAACATTACTAAGAATCTTTTTAAGCTACTAAAACTATCGGGCGACTTGCGCCATCCAACGATAGTCCCCCGTAGATGTTACATCTACTCACCGGAATCCCTAGCTAGTCACGTCCAATCACCGCTTTCCCCTTTCGTGCCGCGTCTGACGTCTCCGCGACCGAACCTGGAATTACATCAATACCAAACATAAGGTTACATATCAAGAACGACGCAAAACCCAAACGAAGATACTAACGTTCACAAGCTAGGTACAACGTGCACAGGTGCGCGGAATGCACGCGAAAATCGCAAAACTAACTAGAATCGTCGATTTGGTCGCCCGGAAAAACTAAAACCCGAACACTCAAAAATCTCACACATCCTAAAAGTCATAGGATACGCTAAAAATGTCATCAAGACATCGCAATTAATTCATCACAATATTTTATAACACAACTAGTAAGCTAGATTTGCAATTTGGTGCAAACATCGACAATTTGCGACAAAGTTATCACAATCCAACGCAACCATCCAACCACACAACTAGTTAGCCACAATAACACAATTTTAACTCATTTACCATGCTACAAAACCCAATATCCAAACACAACCCTTTCTTGAATTTTGGTAATTAGCAATCTTAATGAAAATTTCACACAAGTTTAACTTAGATTAGCATAATATGAAGCCACTTAAGCAAAGTAACCTTAAAGATTGGTTTAGTAAACAACTAGATAGCTAATTAGATTTAATTAACTAAATAATGGTTTCTAAAAACCCTAGTTTAACTCTAACCATAAACCTTTAAAAACTAGATTAGAAACTAACACTAAATTAACACTAGATTTTAGCCCAATTAGCAAGTTAACCACTTAGATTAAGCTAACAAAATAACTAGATAACAAAATAGCTTAATTAATCTCTTAATGGTGTTCTAAACCTTAAATTAATTTCAAACCACAAACTTTAAAAAAACTAGTATGCAAATAGCACTAAAATTAACACTAAAACAACTAAATTAAAGGAATTAACCAAAAGAATTTAGTTAGGAAGAATTTATACCTCAACTAGAGATCTAGCAAGAACAATTGCCTCCAAAGATGCCTCCTTTCTCCAAGATTTAAACTAAAGTGGGTGTGAGAAGAGATGGATTAAGGTTTTGTGTTGAAATAGAGAAGGATTTGTTGATTTTTATTGAATTTTGATGCAATTTTTTGAAGAAAATGAGAGAAAAGAGAAGGAAAAATAATGGAATGGGGGGGGGGGTGGAGCTGCTCTCGGCCAGATGAGGGAGAGGGGAGTGGTGTGGGGTGTGTGGAAAAAGTCATGGTCAACCCCTACCAACCCACAAAAGACCCATACCCAATTAACAATTCAAAATCCATTAAAAAAACCTCATTCCCATACAATATAAAAAGTCAAAGGAGCATGGAATTTTTTTCCATGAGCTGCTGGAAATGGGCCGGCCTAGGGTGAGGGAAAAATGAGAGAGAGTGCACAAAAAATATTTTGTGCAAAAAGACCCCCTACAAGTCCAAAATTGCAAGTTTAAGCTTAAATTCAATAAATTTCGTTTTCCAATATAAAAATTAGTTAAAACTTGAAATAAAATACTAAAAATTTATGTTACAACTATATTTTAATTAACATGATTTTAAAGCTTAAATTTAGCCAATTTAAATTTGTATTTATTTCTAATTTAGTGTATTTTCTTACCGGCTTAAAATAATATTAAAAAAATTGAAAAATTAGGGAAAATTTTTAAACGACCAGAATTTCATAAGTAACTCATTAGCTACTAAAAACAAGCAATTACCTATCCATTTTAGGTATAATTAGTCCTAAACTTCAAAAAAACAAAAAGGACGGTTTTCGGAAAAATACCGAATTTTCACCGATTTTCAGGAAAACACCAAAACGACTTTTCAAGGCGTTACATGCTCTGTACAGAAAACATAAGATCAATGGTTTCGAACTGCACTAACTGCAATTGCAACTCTGGCTCTGTCCCGTCCAGAGGAGTGACTTACGGGCCTCAAGCGGCCTCCATTTTCGCGATGCCACTGGAACAGGTGACTCAGGCCACCACTGGACTGTTATTCGGGACCATGCTCCCTCCAACGAGCGTCAACGCTCCTGTACCATCGCAAGAAGCTCCGAAGAAGTCAGTCTTTGATCAGCTTGCAACTACTGCGACCCTTCTCAACGGATCGTCCAAGTCCACTGCCTCAGTTTTCAACAGACTGGGCCGAAGCTCAGATGGGCCCATGAAGAAGCCCACAATTCCTGAAGAGGTTATCCCGAAGCCGATAGCCATTCCTGCTCCTGCTAAAGGGTCGGTCTTCACAAGGCTGGCCATTTCAGCTCTTACTCTACGCGAAGTCGCGAAGGCTGCTTCCCCTGTTCGAAAGTCAGCCTTCGCAAGACTGACTATTCCCTCTCAATGGACGTCTGTCTTCGACAGGCTAGTGCCAATAACAATATCTCCTCAAAGTAAGAGGCAAGAAGAAGCTCATCCAACAGCAGAGGTGATCCCGGCTGCACGACATGCTCGACGTCGCCACTGGTGCCGAGTGAGGAAAGCTGGGGGCAGTTCACCCTCTGGATTGACTCCGCCAGATCCAATGGTAGAAGTCGATGCTGCTGTTCCAACTGGGAACAACTTTGAACCACTCAGGAGGGTCCGCAAGAACTCTTCGACTGCGATGCTGAAAAGATCTCCTCCACCTGTGGAGAATGCCACAAAGGCGAAGCTTGAACATCCCCTTCAGCGGTTGTCCTCCAAAATTTACAAAGTCTGGCGTCAAGTCCAAGACTCAGTGATTGATCAAGACTACCCCCGCCGACAGGAAAAGATGAAAGCGCGGCGAGAAGAGGACTACCCTGTCAAGCCACAGAAGGTGTCAGCTGTTTGGGTGCCCTCTTCAACGGCTCCCTCAACTTCGACCGCCCACAAAAGAAGGAGGCCGGAGAAGATCCCTGCGTCTTTGGCAAATCGCAAGGATACTGAATTTAAACGCCCTAAGTGTGGTGGAATGGTGGTGCATACTATTTATATGGCTTCCGGAAAAGAGGATAGCCGTATCTCTACGGGTCATCGACCACTTACACGGTCTGTGACTAAAGCTCAAGAGCAACAACAACAAAAGCTCCAAGAAATGTTGACAGCCATGGCTGCACTTACTGGACCAAAAGCAGGCCCGGAGACATCTTCGGAGCAGCGTCATAAGCAGGAAACGGATGCCGAATTTCTTCAGAGAATGCTTGAGAAGAAGGACAAAGAGGCTGCGGAACAAGCGGCCAACATAAAACAAATGACCCTCCTATTCCAAGATATGGTCGGGATGATGTTACAGCCGGATTCTCCAGCTGAAGACCCTCCGATTATCCTCGAAGAAGACTGAGGGGAGACATCAAACCCTCTTCCGTCTTGTTCAGCAGCCAAGGAGGAGACCATCTCCAAAGCCATGCTCGATGATTATATAGCTCAGCAAATACGAGCTCATCAAGCGAATGAAACAAACGGCCAAGTCGTCAGAACTGGGCGACCATATCCAGGATGGTACGATCAGATCAAGTATCCGCCAGGATACACGAGTCCTAAGTTTCACATATACAAGGGGACAGGCAATCCCCATCTACATGTCGCTCAGTTCAGGGCTCTTTGCGGCAATACCAGAGGTGACGACAAATTGTTACTTTGTCAGTTCGTCGGCAGCTTGGCGGAAACGGCCTTTGAGTGATATTCGGAGCTGCCCAACGACTCCGTAAAAACTTTTACAGAGATGGAATTGCTTTTCACCCAATGTTTTGCGAGCGCTAGCGAACGCACCCCAATCACAGCATTGATCAATGCCAGGATGAAGCCATGAGAGACATGAGTGCAGTATGCAATACGATGGCGGAATCTATGGTCGAAGTGCGAACAACGCATTGAAGAGGCTCCTACGGTAGGCATGTTCATGGGTACTCTCGACCCTCAGGCGACCATTTCACAATTCATGATGTTTTTCAAGCCGACCACTTTTCAGGCCTTGATTGACAAATCGGCCCAAATGGATCAGATGGGTCACAAACCATCTCCTTCGAAGCTCGAATCTCGAAATGAAAAGGGGAAAGGGAAAGCAACTTTTGTCACCAATGCTCAACAGCAGCCCAGTGGTCCAAAACTAACTGATCGCCAAGACGAGAAACGGCGATTCTTTAATGAGAAAATGAAGCGCCCTTATTCGTTTCCTCGGGACAAAACGAAGAGATTGTTCGAGCTGGCGGTGCGCAACAGGCTCATCAACTTGCCGGATCCAAAACACCCATTGCAACCCGGTGAGGCTAATAATCCCAATTATTGCCCCTATCACCAAGTGATAGGCCATCCAATCGAAGATTGCTTCATCTTCAAAGGGTGAATTGAGAACTAATACCAACAGGGCAGATTCGCACTGTCCGAGAATTAGAAAGTAAACCCGCCCCAGCCACACACTCTCAAAAAGGCAGACACACCGGGGGCATCATGCTCTTTTATAGAAGAAGCTCTATGGGAGGTCGTTCTTTCAGACAAAACGAAAAGAATGCTGAAAGATCTCCAAACATGCCCGGCGATCAAATGGAAAAGTCCGCTGGAACCTGAAGTCATCATGGGAATGCTGAAGCCGTGCCCAACTCCAAAAATTGGTGGTGATGGTCAAAGCGCCTACACTCAGCCGTCAAAGTCTTCGAAGAAGATGAAAAAGACCAAAAAGCCCATGAAGCCTGATGACAAGCACACGGACCTGCAAAAACATATTGACGCGCCGGAAGAATATAACCAAAAGGTGCGGACCCCAGTCACACTCCAAGAATTTCTCAGCCACGTCCTAGAGGACGGAGATGATGACAATGGAGAAGACTCGTCGGATGAACCTGAGGATTATGTGGAAAGCTGCCATGTGATCTCTCACTCGTTAATAAACGGTGAAGAAGCTCTGGACGCAGAGAAACTGGGGGCAGATCCCGAGCCGAAACTTCTAGAACCATCAGACGAAATGATTGACGCATTCCTGAACGAAGCTCTTTTGAAAAGCAAAGCTGATTGAGAGCGCGAGATGGCCATAGTTGAAAAGGCCAAACGCCGGCGACTGGATGAAAGGGTTGGAACACTCACACCAGATCAAAGTACATCCGCCGCAAATAAAAGCAGGTTCAAGACAAGGAAAAAGTTCGCCAAAGCCATATTGATGGGAATGAAGCTGCCCTCTTTCAGAGAAAATTCTCCTGGCGGTATACATCTTAATGAAGCGGACGTACATGTTAACTTCTGCTTATATCATCAGAAGATTGCACACCCTACTGAGGAATGCAACGCCTTTAAAAATTGGTGGCAAGGGTATGTCGCTCACAGGAAGCACTTCAAGAGGATAAAGCGTGAAGCTCGTCGACAGCAGAAAAATGCGACAGGCGAACGAGGAAGAGATACCGGCAACTGTCATATGGTTGATAGCAGGGGATCGCAAGTTCTCACCTTCGGGAGAGATTCTGAAGAAGAAATGACTCTCGGCCCTCTCTTCAAAGAATCCACTTCAGGAAAGGAGAAAGAACCGAAGAGCTGTGAGAACATTCAGCTGCGCAATCGCACGCTAGCTGAAAAGAATCTCGGACCTGCAATCAAGATCAAATAAAAAAAATAAGGGGAAAGAAAAGATCCCTGAGGATATCGCCCTCGATGATCGAGTCGTCAAAGAGCTGGCAGCCAAGGACCTACCTAAGAAAAACAAGGTGGATTATACCGTTCTGGCACATCTGAGGAAGCTACCCTCGCAGCTAAGCATTCTCGATGCCCTTCTGCTATCTAAAGAGGCGAGAGATTCCCTGATCAAGGCACTACAAGAGCCTGAACAGTTTCAAGCTTCCTCGCCGAAGAAAAGATGAAGGACAGGCTGGAAGAAGTGCACACAGTCGATATCACCTTCAGCGATGAAGATCTCCTCCTCGGGACGTGCGAGCATAACCGTCCCCTTTATGTCTCCGGATACTGTCATGATATCAAGATAGGCAAAATCCTGGTTGACAATGGGTCCTCTTTCAACTTCCTCAATGTAAGAGTGTTGAAGGAAATCTGCATGAGCGTTCAACACTTCGCTCGGGATAAGATCACTATCTTCGGGTTTGACTCCCAGTCATTAAAGACGCTCGGGTCTGTGATACTGACGTTACGCTTTGGGCTGCTCGTCACGGATATTAAATTTCACGTCATTGACGCCAAGACATGCTATAATGCTTTGCTTGGCAGGCCTTGGTTACACGAGTATAACATCATCCCTTCTATACAACATCAGTGTATATGACGTATTTCAAGGATGGTCTTGAGTATACCGTGACAGGGGAGTTGAACCCATTCTCCGTGAATGAAGTCCGAAAGTACGAAGATGCAAAATACTTCTTACCAGATTTCGAAGACACGGAAAGGTGTCACAAACCGAAGAACAAAGCTATCACCACTATTCCGGTCTTCGGGAGTGATACCGAGGAGGAAGAAGAAATAGTTTATTCAGTGCCACCCCAATGTAACAAGCCGGGAACGTCCACCCCTATTCTGGTCTTCGGCAGCGACTCGGAAGATGAGGTCAATGCCGTATTTTCTATTCGGCCATCGATACAAGCCTTCGCTGATGATGATCGGAGTTTACAAATCGCCATGGTTCTGCAAGAGCATTACAAAGAACTCGATGCACTTGATACCTATAGTGTGCAGGAACTGCAGACAGTCTACGTCCCTCCCAGGCAAAAAGATGAAAAGGCGATCCCCTTTTATCAATCTACGGAAACCAAAGTGGAGAAGGAAATTTGGCATGGTGTCGATTCTACGCTTGACAGGCTACAGCTCATCCGTCTGCCCAGATACTACACAGAAGGATTAAAAAGGTTGTTGAGGCGCCAAGGCGCACCCTTCAAACAGACTGCTCGACAATCTCACTTCTACAACAGGATCTGGAACGTCCCCGGAACTCAGCTAAAATTGCCCAACGGGAGAATGGAGGCGATCGGGCTTGGATATATCCGATCCAAGAAATGGGAGCGATTCCATGGCTGCTGCGTCATACATGACTTCGATGAAGAAGGAGATGCTCTGTGGAAAGATGCTAACCCTGAACCAAAACAAGGTTCTGCCGTGAAAGTGCCAAGTCCGTCATTCGAAGAACAGATGGACAAGCTAATAAGGGAAGCGGGTCAAAAGGTCCGAGACGGCCATAATCGCGAAATGGCTATTTACGAGAAAGCCAGGACGCAGCGCCTCCTTCAGCAATCTACAAAGAACGACGATACCCTTCGTCACCAGCCCATCACAAAGAAGACTCGATGCGGAGGCAAAAATAAACTGAAGAACGGAAAATATGTTCGACAGCAGCATAGCGGGTCCAAAAAGCCACGCGAGGCAGAAATGAGCAGCCGGGATCCGTCTCTTATAAAGAAGATGGGTCGAGCATATTCTTTTCCCCAAAACAAGACAAGGAAGATATTCAATCTTGTCATAAAGCATCAGATAATGACGCTCCCGGAGTCCAAGCACCTTGAGCAAGCAGGTGAGGTTCATCATCCGGACTATTGCTCCTATCACCAAGCGATCGGCATCCTCTCGAAGACTGCTTTACATTTAAATACTGGGTCAAAGACCAGTATCAGCAAGGCAGGTTCGCTCTATCCAGCAGTTGGAAGGTAACCCCACCACAGAAGCATGAACCGAAAGCCACGTGTGCGGCGAGAATAGAACCAGACCAGCATCGGTCTTGGAAGCGAACTCATACCTATAACGTGATAACGCTGTCAGAAGAAGAACCCGAGAATATGGATGACCTCCCCTGGTGCTTCGAAAATGATGATCATTAGGTGATCTCAGATTTTCCACCGGCGCCAAAAGAGTTGGAAGATGGGATACATACTACTGCAGACAACCTCAAGAAAATTGACTTGGGGACGGCAAGTGACCCGCGACCGACATTCGTCAGTGAGCTATTGTCTGAAGAAAGGATGGCTACGCTAAAAGACGTGCTCATGCAGTATAAAGACTGTTTCGCATGGAACTATTCCGAGATGCCCGGATTGGATCCAGAAATAGCCGTCCACAAATTGGCGATATCTACGGATGTCAAGCCAGTCAAACAAGCGCCGAGAAGGATGCGGCTCGAGTTTGATATGAGCATCAACACCGAGGTCAAGAAGCTAATCGACTCCGGCTTTATCCAAGAGGTTCGGTACCCTGATTGGATTGCCAACATTGTCCCGGTGATGAAGAATAATGGGATGGTATGCATCTGCGTGGACTTTTGGGACCTCAATAAAGCTTGCCCGAAGGACGATTTTCCCATACCGGTTACCAAGCTGATGATAGATAACATGTCCACTCACGAAGTCTTCTCCTTCATGGACGGATCATCGGGGTACAATCTGATAAAGATGCTTCCCAAGGACCAGAAGCATACCGCTTTCCCGACTCCTCTGGGCATATTCTGCTACAAAGTGATGCCCTTCGGTCTGAAGAACGCCGGTGCCACCTATCAGAGGGCAATGACGAAGATTTTCGATGACCTCATACATGAAATCGTCGAATGCTATATCGACGACCTTGTGGTGAAAAGCAAATCGCACGAGGAGCATTGGGAGAATCTGAAGATCGTGTTTCAGCGCCTTCGGAAATACAACTTGAAGATGAAACCTCTCAAATGCACGTTCGGAGTTTCCTCGGGCAAATTCCTAGGATTCATCGTACGGCATCGAGGCATAGAAATAGACCCGTCGAAGATCAAGGCGATCATGGAAATGCCCCTGCCAAGAACTCTCAGACAACTGCGGTCTCTCCAAGGAAATCTCGCGTATATCCGGCGGTTCATAGCTAACCTCTCCGGCAAATGTCGCCCCTACAGTCACCTAATGAAGAAGGGAACCCCGTTCGTCTGGGATCGCAAATGCCAAAGCGCACTGGACGAAATCAAGCAATACTTGCAGAATCCACCGGTGCTGACCGCTCCGGTCAAGGGAAAGCCTCTCAATCTGTATACGACCGCCCTTGAGGGTTCTTTAGGCGCATTATGGGCACAAGAAAACGACCAAAGGAAGGAGAAGCTCTCTACTATTTGAGTCGAGTCCTCTTGGGGGCAGAAAGCAACTACTCCCCCATCGAAAAACACTGCCTGGCGTTAATCTTCGCGATAACGAAACTCAGACACTATGCTTTGGCACATGAGGTCCACCTCATATCAAAAGTGGATCCTCTCAAATACTTGATGTCAAAAGCCATACTAACAGGACGACTCGCTAAATGGGCCCTGTTCTTGATGGAGTTCTCGATAACTTATCGTCCTCTTAAGGCGGTAAAAGGCCCGGCTATCGCCGATTTCCTCGCTGAGCATCCGATACCTGCCGATTCACCCCTAAATTGCGAATTGCCGGACGAGCACGCCTTTGACACTATCGACAAAGAGAAAGAAAAGAGTGATACCCGATGGGAACTCTATTTCGATGGAGCATCTTCCATGAAGAAGCGTAAACAAAGCACCGCCATAATCAAATCCGGGGTGGGCCTCATCTTCGTGACTCCATAAGGAGGGATAATACGCTTTGTCTTCTCCTTAACAGAGCCGAGGACGAACAATGAAGCCGAGTACGAAGCTTTGATAGCAGGTCTTGAGATCGCTGTCGACATGGGAATCGAAAGCCTCCTCATATACGGAGACTCCCAGCTGGTTGTTAGTCAGGTAAATGGCGACTATCAAACGTGCAAACCAGAGCTGGCAAAGTACGGTGAGAGAGTGCAACAACTGCTGACTCGAATCCCTTCCTACATCCTGGAAAGCATACCGCGTGTGGAAAATAGCAAGGAGGATGCATTAGTCAAGCTCGCTAAAGAACTGGCCGACGGGAACCTCGATGACGTGAGGATCGTTGTGCAAAGCCGCCGGGTTCTTGCACCGGCAGAAATATCTCCAGAGTCATCCGAAAAAAAAGGAGTCACCGAGCAAACGGCCCTACAAATAAAAGACCAGGAAAAGGCTAAGGATTGGAGAGAAGTCTTTATAGACCACTTCAAATCCCGTCGAACGCCTGAAGATGCGTCCTCAAGACATCAGCTCATGAAACAAGCTCTATCTTTTGCCTTCGTCAATGATGCTCTGTATAAGAGATTATTTGATTCTCTGTGGCTAAGATGCCTGGGACCTGAAGAGGCAAGGAGAGTCATCCAAGAAACTCACGACGGACTCTGCGGTTCTCATCAAGCCGGGCCAAAGATGAAGCTAAAGATCAAAAGGATGGGCTACTATTGGCCCACAATGATCCAAGACTACCTTGAATACGCGAAGCAGTGCCACTCGTGCCAGATTCATGGGGACTTTATCCACCAACATCCAAATCCGCTACATCCAACGGTGGCAAGCTGGCCGTTCGAAATGTGGAGAACTGACATAATTGGGCCCATCGAACCGGCATCATCTAGAGGACATCGGTTCATATTGGCGACAACTGATTACTTCTCTAAGTGGGCGGAAGCAATACTGCTAAAAGAAGTCAAGATGGAGAATATCCTCCATTTCTTCAAGACACACGTCATTTATCGGTTCGGCACTCCGCGACGGATTATCTCAGATAACGGGCCAGCCTACAGAAGCCACAAGATCAGCCGCTTCGCACAACAGCATAATATAGACCGGAGATACTCTTCGGTCTATAATCCCCGAGCTAACGGTCTAGCTGAGGCTTTCAACAAGACTTTGACGAAGATCGTGAAAAAGACGGTGTCCAAAAATAAAAAGGACTGGCACGAGAGACTGCATGAAGCTCTCTGAGCGTATCGAACTACGTTCAAAATGGCCACAAACACAATGCCGTATGCATTGGTATTTGGCACAGAAGCGGTACTCCCCTTGGAGATAGAGCTGTCCTCCTTACAAGTGGCGGTTCACTACGAGCTAACCGACGAAGAAAATGCTCACCTTCATCATGAGGAGCTCGAAGCTCTTGATGAAACCCGGCTCATGGCGCAAAAAAACCTAGAGGCTTATAAAGCAAAGATGATGCGCTCGTATGAGAAATTGACTAGGCCGAGAACATTCCGCCAAGGTGAGCTCATGCAAGTAGTCAAGAGACCTATGATCCCCAATTGTGCCAAATGAGGGAAGTTCGAGCCAAACTACAAATGCCCATACATCATAGATAATGTCTACCAAGGTGGGGCTTACCTGCTCATGGACATGCATGGCGAAAGACCTTTCAGGCCAATAAACGGCCGGTTTTTAAAAAAAATACTACGCCTGATGAGTCACGGCCTAGGTCAACGATAGATGACGACGCCTATGTCCGCTCGCTATCTTCCCAAGCCCAAACTCTATAAGTAGTATCCAGCGAAACCGTTGTCTCCATAATGGCAACAACGGACCGAAATGTCCTAAAACTAACAGCGGACCGAAATGTCCTAAAACTAACAACGGACCGAGATGTCCTAAAACTAACAATGGACCGAAACGTCCCTAAACTAACGACTGACCGAAACGTCGTTAAACTACTACAAACCCGTAATGTCCCTAGGCTGACGCGGTAAAAAAAATGGTATGTCCATAAGTGAGATGGGCACGGATGAAAATCCGAAAGGGCTCTGTGAGTAAAAACAGCAGGGCTACTGGCGAGTTTTGTGAAAACCTGAAAGGGCGCAATCTCGTTAAAAGGCACTTGCAAGGTCCTATCGACCTGGTGAGAAGAAAACACCTGCGTGAGATCCTTATGACTCACAAGGGAGCAACACACCTAGGGATCCCCACGATTCCAAAGGTGAAAATACACTTACGAGATCCTCACGACTCGTAAGGAGAATTCCCCTTTGAGACCCTCACGGCTCATAGGATTCAAAAACCCTAAGTTGCAGGGATCTGAACCTGTTCTTAAGCCATCACAACCCACAGACTGCCCTACAAGCGGTTCAATGCTGACCCTTGTATACAATCCACGGGCATTAATAAACATTTTCCCAACAGTGTTCCACCAGCGACTAGGGATATGCTCACGTGGTGAACGACCCTTGTAAGTCCTTTCGACTTATAAGGATAAAACACTCTTGTAAGATCCTTACGACTTATAAGAGACCATACACTTAGGAATCCTCACGATTCTTAAGGAGAAAATGCACCTACGAGATCCTCACGACTCATAGGGAGAAATACCTTTATGAGACTCTTACGGCTCATGAAGTCAAAATCCTTAGGCGATAGAATCTTAACCCTGTTTGCTAAGCCACCTTTGTTCGAACCAACAAAGGCAAATGATGATTCGCTCCTGGCAATATCCCAGTAGTAGCAATGTTGATGCCTAAATCGGTATCAGATCCCAAGTCCCATACTCGCAATAAAAAAAAAGCGAGGCAAAAGTGCATATGAGATAGCCGAAATGATGGGGCAACTTGCGACAAAATCAGCAAGTAAAATATATGCATACAAAATAGCCGAAATGGTTGGGCAACTCGCAATAAAAAGCAGCGAGTAAAAAGAAAAAAATAGCCAAAATGATTGAGCACCGCAAAAAATAGCCGAAATGATTGGGCAACCGCGACTTTCGCGATATAAAAGCTGCAATGATAGAGCATCGCGAAAAGAAAAATATATAAAATAAAACTTTTTTCCCTACAGGTGAGATCACATCGATCCCTGTATACAATCCAGGGGCACAAACAAAAAGGGAACCATACCTTCCCACCGGGCTCCATCTGAAAGAGAGCCAAGTCTCGACGGCCGCATCTACAGCCTAGAGACCCACAACAACGTTCCTCCTCATTCCAGCAGGATTCAGACGCAACAGTCAACTTTGGAGCCATGGCAAAGTCCCTGTTCCAAAACTCGACGGTTCATAGACAGCCTAGAGATCACCAACAGTATTCTTCCTCATCCCAGCAGGATTCAGACGCGACAATCAACCTTGGAGTCATGGCAAAGTCTCTGTTCCAAACCTCGACGGTTCATAGACAACCGACAGAGCACCTCCTGGTCCCATAGAACACGGCTAATGTCAATCCTGACCCCGTGGGAAACGCCCAGAGCACCTCCTGGTCCCGTAGAACAAGGCTAAAGTCAATCCTGACCCCGTGGGAAACGCCCAGAGCACCTCCTAGTCCCGTAGAACACGGCTAAAGTCAATCCTGACCCCGTGGGAAATGCCCAGAGAAAATCCTGGTCCCGTAGAACACGGCTAATGTCAATCCTGACCCTGTGGGAAACGTCCAGAGCAAATCCTAGTCCCGTAGAACATGGCTAATGTCAATCCTGACCTCGTGGGAAACGTCCAGAGCAAATCTTGGCCCCATGGAACACGGCTAAAGTCAATCCTGACCCCGTGGGAAACATCCAGAGCACCTCCTGGTCCCGTAGAACACGACTAATGTCAATCCTGACCCCGTGGGAAACATCCAAAGCAACCCCTGACTCCGTGAAATGTGGATAAAGTCAACCCCTGACTCTATGAAAGGCGGATAAAGTCAACCCCTGACTCCGAGAAATGCGGATAAAGTCAACCCCTGACTTCGTGAAATGCGGATAAAGTCAACTCCTGACTCCGTGAAATGCGGATAAAGTCAACCCCTGACTCCGTGCAATGCGGATAAAGTCAACCCCTCCTGGCCCCGTAGAACACGGCCAAAGTCAATCCTGACTCTGTGGGAAACAGCCAGAGTAAACCCTCGAACTCCTCGCCAAAGTAATGCTTTGACTCGGGAGCAGGTAAACTCATCAACCACTTACAAGTCCTTTCGACTTGTATGGAAGAAAATTCTCTTGGGAGATCCTTATGACTCTCAAGAGAAAACGCACTTAGGAATCCTCATGATTCATAAGGAGTAACCACACCTGCGAGATCTTCTCGACTCGTAGGGAGAAAAGTCTTTATGAGACCCTCACGGCTCATAAAGTTGAAAAGTCTTAGGTGGCAGATCCTAACCCTGTCTCCCAAGCCATCATTTCCTCGCAGAGAGATCAAGGTAGATTTTCTACAGGCCACACTCTCCTAAGTCAAACATCGACAAGAAAGGAAACAACCGCTTACAAGTCCTCTCGACTTGTAAGGAAGAAAATTCTCTCGGGAGATCCTTACGACTCTCAAGAGAAAATGCACTTAGGAATCCTCACGATTCCTAAGGAGAAAATACACCTATGAGATCCCCTCGACTCGTAGGGAGAAAAATCTTTATGAGACCCTCACGGCTCATAAAATTGAAAAGTCTTAGGCAGCAGACCTGAACCTGCTTCCTAAGCCATCGTTACCCTGCAAAGAGTCCAAGATGGACCGTCATCTACTATCGACAGGCCACACTTGCTAAAATCATATGGCAATGACACAGCAAAGAGAAGAAAGCAACGGTTGAACAAAAAATGCGTATCTTTTATTCATGAATTCAATGGAGTACAAGTTGAATCATATGAAAGAATAAAAAATGGATACATGTTATTCAAAGATTACAAGTGCTCAATCTATACAAAAACAGCTACTGAGAGGGAGGCGTCTTCAATAAATCAGCTAGCTGCTCGCGCACTCCTTTCAACTCTTTCTCACGATCAGCCGCCGCGGCCAGCTCTGCTTCAATTTGGGCCCGTTGCTGTAGACAGAATGAAAGTTTCTGATCAATTTCCTGTTGGGCAGCCTCCTGACTCTACGCAACCTGCTCACTAATATCAAGCTTCTTCCTCAGCACCAACCCGTCAGAGATACATCATTGAAGGTTTTCAAAGATGGAGTTCGGCTGGACAGCATTTGCTGCGACCTCAGCGCGCAGTTGAACAGATTCAACGGAAGTCGCCTCACGTTCCTTTCGCTTAAGGGTTGCCTCTCGTTCGAAATGGCGAAGGAACGGAATGCTCTTCTCAACCCATGCAGCTCGCTGGGAGTTCAAATCCAATACCTCCAGAACAGGACGCCTAAGCTTAAGCTCATGCAGGCAGGCCTCAATCTTCCTGCAGTGATTAACCCAAGACTCAACGACGCCTTCGCTATGCAAGTTCACGAGCGTCGCCAGCATGGGATTAACCTCGGCAGCAAAATCTATAGTAAATGCAGGGGCATCGGCGTCAAGCTCCTCGATATATTCGCTCAACATACGCAGGCTGGTCACAACGCCTTTTGAAGATGGACGTCTGGAAAAGGGCCCTGCCGGCATTATGATGCGAGACTCGAACGGAGCTGGAGTCGGTGCAACCACTGCAAAACAAATCATAGTCAGATATTAGCTTAAGAGACAAAGAAGATGCAAGAGCAATGAAGGCTACTATACCGGTTACGGCCGGTGGCAGAGCTGGGAGTACTGGTGGCGCGACAATACTCTTGTCCTTTCCTTCAATTTGTAGCGCTGTAATCAATTTAAAGTTAACAACGGCAGGGTCACCCATTAATGAAAAGAAAATACATCGGTTAGAGAATATACTCACCGGCACCAGCAGGCAGACTAACTTCCGACTGGAAAGAGAAGTGCGGGTTCAACACTTGATACAGATGATCGAAGAGAACTCCTGCAAGGTTACGATGATACATAGTCAGTACACGAAAGATGTTGTCCCTAATTTAAATTAATCACAAACCCGTACCTTCCAACATTCGAGAAGATATAAGAGGAGATGAAGGGGCGGCGACCGTCAAAACAGCAGCTGGTGGTGCTTCTTCAGGTGTCGCAACCTCAGCGCTCACCACACCTACATTCGAAAGGAACAAAAATGTCATCAGAAGGGATTGCAAAACGAAAAGAATGCAGCGACCCAAGACCTACCAGAGAGGTCATCAGCCAAAACGGTGACGGAAGCATCACCAAGCATCACAACTTCTTCGATCTCATTCGGGGGGATGGTTTCACCGCCCGTGGCTTCGTCCCCTGATTCCACGAGGGCCGTCGTGACACTCGCAATTCCAGGCGATGGCAGGGAACCACAGGCAGAAAGAGCAGCAATTAGAGCAGTCCCGGACTCCTGGGAAAGAGTAACCGCTATGGTCTCAGTGGTTGCCGTCATCTCACCCGCCGCCTCTTCACCAGGACTTGGCCCTACAGAGTAAGATATATGAGAATCTGAAGATCAAATTCTGGCAAAAGGACCCAGTGTTACGTTACTTTGGGATGGCTTTTCAATTGCTTCCCGAGCCGCGCGTGCCGCCTGTCTATGAGTGGTAGACATGGTGACCGGAGCACCCTATGAAAAAACAGGGATAGGGGAAGCAGCGCTCGAGCCTGCACCTACAGCCAAGGCAGCATTACGTTCTTTCGCTGCACGCCTCTTGTGCTTCCTTTCTGCCTGGGCTGTGAGTGCTGAGCTTCTTAAGACCTCTGACAAGAAGACGTCATCGTCCGAGCCAGGAGCTACCTCTGGAACCGTTATGGCGTCCGTCATCGGTTGCTTAAGTGAAGCTTCTTTCGGCAATACTGGCAGAGCTGGGACTTCGGCAGCCGGCCTTGGGAGCGTCACCGCGTCACCACTTGCGATCGGCACGGCGCTCGGGATAACCTGAGTCGAGGTAGTCCCTGTAATAAGATGGAAAATAAGAGTTAGTTTACCCACAAAAACGGGAATGAAGGCACGGTGAGCCGAAATGTACCAAGGCATAAGGAAGCACGAAGCCTTTCCTCGTCTTCAAAAGTCTTGAGAGAAGCCACGAGAGCTTCTTCAGTGGAGATGCCTGTTGAAGAAGAAGTGTCAGTCAAGGCATGATAATAAAAATGTAACAGCGAAAAGATATGACCGAAGTTTACCCGACTGTGCAAGGGTGACCAGTCCTGCTTTGTGGCTTGCTAATCGCTCGGAAGCTGCAATAGCAGCCTCGAGATCGGTATCATCCGGCACCACGAATAAGCCTTCATTGGTCCTGTATTCGCTTATGCTCTCGCTGTAAAGAGCATGAGGCTCCTGGCCAAATGCAACGTCTGCATAGAGTATTGACTTCTTTCTCTTCTGCGAGCGAGTGCCGGTAGCCGCTAGCACAAGTTTACGCTTGGTGGGCACCTTTGGGCGACGAGTCCCAATTTCCGTACCCACACCCGACTCGGGAGACGCGACAGCTACCTTATTTTCAGGCACACTGGGTAGGGGCAGCTCATGTACAGCACGTGGAACCACAGTCGCAGCAGCTTCTCTCAAGGGAGGACGGACAATGGTCCGTCACTTCAGAGGAACATTTGGATTGCCAGTCGGCACTGCACCCTTGCGATCAAGCAGCAGTCTCTTTTCCTCTCTAATAACGTCGCCCATCGAATGCTGGTACCACACCACACATACGTTTAGGGCTTTTGGAATGCAACTCGACTCACTAATAAAGAAACTGGAGCCGGTGTTCAACCGCATAAAATGATGCAACGCGCTCCAGATACCCTCTTCAGTAGCAGCCGGTTCTGCCAAGACAGCCTCAAGCGGGACACCCTGATTATAGCTTAACTGCTGGGCGAAATGATCCGGGTTGTATCTCATAAACAACGCTGAATTATTCTGCCTAAACACGAGAAAGCCCGGCCTGATGGAGTATAAATGAAGAATCTTCCGAGCTTTCAAAACAGAGGCCCTGTCTTTAAAGATGTCCTGCAATGGCTACACAATTTTGGTGGATTCCCGGCCGACGGTCAGAATTTTATCGGTGAAGGTCATGCCATCTCCAACCGTGAGCGGACGAAGGAGCAAAACCCTAGCTTCCCGCGGTGTCGGATTTACAATGGATGCGTCGACTAGCCGCATGATCCGAGGGAACATACAATTGTCATAGAAGTAAGGCCTTTTGTGGATACCGAAGACGCCAAGTACATGTATCTCGATCCAGGACATAAAATAATGCATCGAGAAGTTCACGTACTGCATCCCTGGTTCGGTAGTGTCTGCTGCCAAGCTGAGGCCGTGATATAAATGGGCTAACCCAGCGATCCTGACGACAACTTGTATCCCAGCAACCATTCGGTGAGCTGGTTAAAAAAACGGATGGCATCATACGGCGAGGGTGCATCGGAAGCGCAAACCAGCACTTCCATAACCTGAGAAACCCTAAAAAGAACGTTTCTTCGTCGATCCCAAGAGCTGCCAGCTCTGCAAAAGGGACGACCGGGGTGTCGGGAAGAAAGAAACTCTTCTGATCCGCCTCCGCCGTCGGCAGGTTGCCCAAACATAAGCCAAAAGGATCGTCAAGTTTGGAGAACTTCGCGGCTTCCTTCGACAATACTTTCGAGCGGAGAAAACGGGCGATGAAATCTTTGAAATTAACCCCGCGGCCTTCGGATTCGAGAAAGAGGCTCTCATAGATATTCAACACCTTTATCAAACTTGGGAATTGGTGTTGAATAGAGTTCTATGGTGTAAACCCCATTACCACTGATTTGGTGGAAAAAATATACTCATCCGGAGGAAGCAGCTCCTCATAATGTTCTCCCCTGACCGGTAACCCAGAAACCTCGGCAAACTCCTCTAAAGAAATTGAAACTTCTCGATCCAACAAAAGGAAGGTGTGGGTCGGAATGTTCCATTGCTCCAGAAAAGCCTTGATCCACCAGGCAGGAGGCATGGAATACTGGAAGAGAGACGCATAAACTGCGGGATACAACCCAAGCTTTAGCAGTTGCGACTTCTTAGCCGACAAAATATAGCGGGCCCATTGCAGATATCCGGCTGGGTGACGGGAGTTAAGCCTATGTTATATGGTTGTCCCCAAGGACACGACTCACCCTGGCATATACGCCGTCCTAAAGTATCCAAAGTCGTTGGCGGCTGTACGGGTATTGCAACCATAGAAGGCTGAAGGAGACCCTCCGAAGTCCAATTGACCTCCTCCATGGCATAGTTTATCGGAGGTGCATCTGCATAAGGGATCGCCGAGATAGGCTCCGAGGGCGTCGCACAAGAAAAGCTCCGTCGGCCTCTGATAATTTGATCGTACCATCTACCCCATAGATGAAGATTCTTGTGCTCTGGGTCATGATCCTTTATCAATGCGAATACTTCCCTATCCACCGGCGTTGTAGGGAATCCGCCTTCTGAACGGACAAAGGGAAACGAAGTATCGAGAGACATAGTACCTGCGCAGAAAAGAACATAGTTAGCCGTCAATGCTACAAGTCAAGCTCGGTACTTGGTACTTTAAATCCGTACCACACTGCAATGCAGTAAAAAGGGGCCAAAGGGGACCCACACAATCTAGATGATAACTCATCATTAATAAAACAATCTCATCATTTGATGAGACTATCATTAAATGAGGAAATCCTCAAAAGATTCTCATTTAATGAGGGCTCTCGGGCTAAGGAGTAAATCTCCCATTGAGATCAGCGCTCTACAACAGAGTGACATCTGTCAACTCTGATGATGAAAGGAATAAAATTCCTCAAAAATCTTGAAGAGCCATGCTCTGTAAAATAATGGAATAACCCATCATAAAATTTAAAGCAAAGCTTTTTAATGAGTAAAAACTCCGAGATCTTTAAGATCTATGAACAAACTCTAAGAGTTTTCAAGAAAGCTTAAACAAATCTATATGATTTGAAAAGAGCAAAGCTCTGTTAATAGGTTAAGAAACCCTAAGAAAGATCTCTTTAGATCTATGAAGAGCAAAGCTCTGTTGATAGGTTAGGAAACCCTAAGAAAGATCAATGATCTAAGAAGAGCAAAAGCTCTGTTAATGGGTGAAACCGTAGTTTATTGACTAATCTCTTTAAAAGATTTGATCATTTACCTAAAAATTTGACAGAGTTCTGTCTTTAAGAGAGTTCTTGAAACAGAGAGCTATGCTCTAAAGGAGAAATTGATTCTCAGAAAACAAGAAAGAAGATGAACAGAAATCATCTTAAGGGCCAAGGGTCCTATTTATAGGCACTGAGATGCCGTTTCAACTTCGGAGTTGATCTAATGGCAGAGATGATGCCACCGCTGCACTCATATATGGGCCACGTGAGCGCAATGGTAGAGGATATTTGTTTCCCCTAATCAGAGCAAAGTTCTGTTCGAATTTCAAATTTTGAAATGAAGCAACGTTTCATAGCAGCGCCAAGTGCGCTGTGCCCCAAGTGCGCTGCGCCCCAAGTAGCGCATCACGTGCAAAGCACGTGTGCGCTAGCGCTAAGAGCGCAGCACTCTAAGCAGCGCACCACGTGCAAAGCACGTGTGCGCTAGCGCTAAGTGCGCTGCACTATAAACAGCGCACCACGTACAAAGCACGAGTGCGCTAGCGCTAGAACTAAATGTTCTCCACCGTTGGATCTAAAATCCAACGAACGTGATTAAAAATCATCAAATAACCAGAATAAAATTCTGTTAAGGAGAGATTTCTCAAAATCTTTCCAAACAAAAGATTGTGCTCTGTAAATCAGAGCACCGTTGGATCAATAATCCAAAGGTGATTAAAAATCACCAAAATTACAGAATAAATGCTGTATGGGGAAAGATTTTCCAATCTTATTAAAAACAAGAAAATTGCCTTCTGTAAATCAGAAGCCCTTGGATCAAAGATCCAACGGTGGGGAAATCCCCAAATCAATTAGAAAAAAGATCTCCTTAACTGAATTGAACAAATCAGCCTTGCCCTATATAAAGACCCCAAGACTTCAAGTCTCATAGGGAGGAACCCCCCTATAAACTTTGAGAAATCTCAGAAAGAAGAGCAAGCTCTCGGTAGAAGAAGAAAATTTTTTTCAAGGTAAAAAGAACAGAAAGACGAAATCGTCTCATATAAAAAGAAGAATTTACTTCTTTTTCTAAGATCATAGATCTATAAGACTAAAGGTCTTTTACGAAAAGAGATCATGAATATCTCATTATAAAAAAAGTGGGGAGAATAATTCTGTTCTCTCAGGATCATAGATCCATAAAGGCAGAACCTTTCATCAAAAATAGAAGAGATTGGAACATCTCCTATAAAATAAGAACTTTGTTCTTAGAATCTTGAGACAAAGTCTCTTATAAACGAGAATTTATTTTCTCAGATCATAAAGCTGATCAAATAGCGCTTTGTGCTCTTGGACTAGCGCTCAGCGCCAAGCGCATACGTGCTCCTCACGTGTGCGCCACTGAACAAATAGCGCTTTGCGCTCATAAACTAGCGCTTTGCGTTTTTGGACTGGCGCTCAGCTCCAAGCATGCCACGTGCTCCTCACGTGTGCGCTATCCAGCAGAACCACTCTGCGCTCTTTAACTGGCGCAAAGCGCCAAGCGCGCCACGTGCTCCTTATGTGTGCACTAAAAAGAACATAAATTGTTCTATAAATAAAGCCCAGAGCTATGATGAATGCTCAGCATTCAATAAAAGACAGAAAGGCTGTCAAAACCCAAATCAATGCTCAGCATTGTCAAATGTTTAAACTTTTAACTGAGTGGGCCAAGCCCAAGTTGGCCATAAACCCCTCATTCAGATCAATTGAGCTCATATGCTCATAAATTTCAGATCTTAGTCCCAATTGGACTTTAGATCTCCCTACCAAAATTGGTTCAAGAGTATATCTCTTCACTCCTATGATATTTGTCGTTGTAATCCTTCAACGTCTTCATAGAGGTGACGGGTCCCGACAACCAGACATTCTATGGACTCTGGGGTCCTTAAACCCATGGAATATGATGTCCTTAACCTCGGACTGTGGGGTCCTTAAACCCATGGACTATGATGTCCTTAAAATTTATAGACTATGACGTCTTTAAACTGGACCGTAATGTCCCTAAACTAAACAATAGAGCCCAAATGCTCTTTTGTTGGATCTAAATGATCCCGTTTAAGTTGATGTTAGTCTCAAATGAGACTAACGTATCCTTAAACCAAAACCCAAATCTAAGAAAATACGGATTTGGACTAATCCACGCCCTACGGGAGACAACATAAATTAGTCTCCGTATACAATCCACGGGCAACCAAAAACAAAAAAAAACACACGACATGAAGTGACCATCTGGAGAAGGAGAAAGTTGTTACCGCGATGCGGTAGCGTAATTAACTGCAGGGGCTTGCGCCTGTAGGGAAGAGCGTCCCCACAATCAAAAACCCGTCAAAAGAGGGGGAATATGATGAAGTCTGCTACAACGGCCGTATCCGTCTAAACCTCCGATACATGGTGCTATAAATCAACTTGGCATCTTCAGAGAGGTGGACGGATAAAACCGAATAACATCTGCCCCCAAATTCAGGCAAGACGAACCTACGCGGTCGCGTCTCTGTGTTTCAGAGGAGAATAGCTATGTCAAGAAATGTGTGTTGTGATGAGGTAGGTCATTACCTCATGAGTTTTCTAAGGTAAAAGGGTTAAAAACAATAAGCAATGTCAAATCTAAATATAAGGGTATTTTAATGTAAAAATGAAATAGAATTTGCTATGATTATTATTTTGATGTCAAACTTATTCTATTATCTTTGTTAATGATTACTAAACAATATATTAACATTTTGAAGGTTTGTTATTAAGAAAAAGTTGTATTTTTGAAGAAAAAGAAATCGGAAGTCGGATTAACTCCGCTTCCGACGAGTTTTGAAATAGAAAAATTTTAGAATAGAAAAAGAGAGGGGAAGAAGGGACTTACTGGATATTTAGGAAGAAGAGAGGTAGAGGAAGTCTAGGGAAGCATCGGGGCATCATTTCGTCGCCGGAATCTCCTTGGACCGTCGCCGGAACTTAACCCTTTGTTAACTCCACTTGTATACAAGAGAGACTTGAAAGTTTTTGATAGTTTTGGCTGAGAATTCTGAGTGAGGATGTGTGAAATAGGGTGTGGTATTTATAGGAAAAATTAGGGTTTGGTGTGTTAAAGAATGCATTTAAAATTTTCATTAAAATTTGGATTTATTGGTGTTTTATTGTTCTCTGGATAATTGCAGAGAAGATAAACAGCCTAGGGGAAGTGGGGTAGGCCAAAGAGTTGCAGGGGAAAAGAATGAGGGGCATCACCGATGGTTGGCCCGGTGGTACCGGCTAATTTGGGCATTTCGCCGGCCCAATACCGACGGGGGAGGGGGGCGTTAGGGTTTGGTGTCACGTGTTGGTGTCGCCTCGTATACCCTCGTGCACATGTTTGTTTATTCCGTGTCTTTTCAATTTTACGTGTAGTGCACGTGTAGACCTTTGGGCTTCTAAAAGATTAAAAGAAAATACAATTAAAATAATATATGGCAGATGGGATTCGAACTCAGGTGCTATGTCTCAGCAGTGCAAGGCTTTACCAGTGAGCTACAAGCTCTTTCTTGCTATTCAAAAGCAAATTAAAGTTATAGCTTGTGCTCAGGCTCAGGTGCCCCTTTCTGTATTTTGAAAAATTCCTACAAAAAGTTAGGGTTGTTACATTCTACCCTCATAAAAATTTCGTCCTCGAAATTTTTAGAAGGAAAGTGTAACAGATTCAAAGCAATTTAGTGATGGAACTATTGATAGTGTATGAAAAATATTTGGAAGAACAAAAGAATGCGAAAGTTTTGGTAAGATTGAAAAAGAGGTGAGAGAATTACCAGGGTTACCTTGGTCTACAGTCTCGGCTTCTACGGCTGCTAATGTGAAAGCCTGACGCCGGGAGGCATTCCTCCTAGCTGGAGGCACATTCCTCTGTCCGTGGGGCATGTTTCTCTTCCCTCGTGGCATGTTCCTCAGTGCCTGTTGGAATTGGCGATTAGGCTGTGCAGGAGGTGGAGATGGAAGTGCAAGACGAGGTGCAGGAGCCTGGATAGCTGGCCACTGCGGATAAGTGTTGTGAGTTGAAACTGGGTTGCTTCTATAAGGACAGGTTCCAATTCCATGATTGGATGCGCCACAAACTAAGTACAGGCCTTTTGCGCGCCTACAGTCCTTCCACAGATGTCCATCCCTCTTGCAATAGAAGCAAATATCTGGACCCGGCTGGTTATTGGTTTCGTCCGGTCTCCTAGGTTCAACAATTGTCCTTGAAGAGGCTTCTCCTGCCATCTGAGTGGCAGGGCGTTTCACTCTGGCAGATTGTTGTCTTCCTTTCCTCTTCACTGCTGCCTCGTATCTTCAGGCAGCCTTCAAAGCCAAATCATAGGTTGGGAAATCCCCTGTAGCTAAGGCATCTTGGATTTCCTGGTCTAACCCTTGCTGAAATCTTCTAGCTCTGATCTCAGCAGTCGGTATCAAGTGGGCCGCGAACCTCTTGCGGTCTTGTGTTAGCTGTGTAGTATGTGATATTGAAAATCGAACATTGAGACATATCTTACCCACTGAGCATGGTAAACTCAGTATCATACTCATCTACCGACTTAGCCATATCGAACTCTGTTGTAGATGAATAAATTGCTGCTCCATGTCGAATCGGTCAGTCTCAGGGAAGTATTTCGCGTCAAATATATCGCAAAAAGGCCTCCATTCGATCGGTTGGTCAAGATGGCTTTCTTCCGCCTTCCACCAGACCCGTGCATTGTCAGTGAGCTGCAGCTTCGCAACTCGAACCCAAGCAATCTCTGGCACTTGTGCTGCTGACAGATCATTCTCAATGCTCAGAGCCCACTCCTCAGCTTTTAGAGGGCTCTCTTTTCCTGAGAATTGCTTGGGGTGCAAAGCCCGAAATTGTTTTACCCCCGGGGCTTCCGCCTCTGGACGGTTCATCAAACTTGCAGTCTGCTGCTGCTGTCCCTCCAGGAGGCTGCGGATCGCCTCAAACGGTACCGTCTGCTCATTGATCGGAGCAGCGACGATAGGCGTAAGAGATAGAGGTGGAGGTATGTTCTTGACATTGGTGCTAGTATTGTTTGGGGAATCCATAACCTTGAAAGAAAAATTTGGGTTAGAATAGATTCAAAATATATGAAATTGGAAGATTCAAGGAATATGTAAAGAATGTTTTTAGTTGCTAGTTCTTGTGTTATATTACTTAGGACTTCATGCAGAATTAACCCGCATGTTCATGCAGAACTGACCAGCATGTCCATACTGAGCTGGCCTGCATAGTAGGGTTCCATGCAGCACTGATCTGCATGGGCTACCAACAAAACCAGTCACGCCCCGCTTCCCGGTGTATGGGGAGGGGACGCGACGAGGCCCGCTACATATTTACTTAGAAGTAAACACGCTAAGCGTATCTAAGCAATATAAAGTAAAATGTACACAAGAAGGGATGTAATTGAACAACAACTTTCATTTATTAAACATTTCTTTACAATACAACTGGAAATATAAATACAAGTCTGGAATGCAATGCCTAAACAATGGCATGAACTGAATGAAAAGTAAGTATAAGTAAAGTCAATGCTCGGTGTCTTCTGTGTACTGCTCAGGGGTATGCTCCAAGTGCTCCTGGCTGGTCTCGAACTCCTCAGAGTCAGGTCCTCCTGACAACATTCTAAAAAAGAAGAGAAATAGGAATGTCGTCAGCGAACAATCGCTCAGTAAGTCCCAAATAAAGAAGGAGAAGAATATACAGAGAATAGAACAGGTGAAGTAGATATGTTATATATGTTATACTAACGTAGTTGTTGTAGCTTTGTACAGAATATGCCAGTATATACGAGAGGAGTCCAACTTACACCGTGGACTTTGGTAACCCGTAGTACAAGGCTTCGTCGAAAATGCCACGGAACAACGGCATGGATGTAATTACGTCTTAAGTGACCACCTCGTGCCACCTTTAACATATTTCGTACCAGTCCACCCCTTTATAAACCCCGTAGTGTATTGATTGTATTGATTGTATTGTATTTTCTATAGTAAATGGAAGACTTGCCGAAACCATGATATCAGTAAATGGAATGGATGTAAATAGAGAGTCATGTAGATGGAGTATATCCATGGTTCGGTTCAGTCGGTATAGATTGATATAGATTGAATAGAAGATTCATGTTGAATTATAGTTTATACTTGAATCATATTCAAGTCATATTGATTAGATTGAGACTCGGTCTGAGTCAGACACTTTGAAAAGAACATGAAATCTTGAATTAGTTTTGATATTATCGATAACTGTTGCACATGGATGGCAGGATTTGTGTCTTTTTCCAAGGAAATTACCGTATTGATAACACCGTTTGTTAGATTGTCTACCTTAGATAGGCAAGCACCAACATTTTCCGGCTTCCTGAGGCTCAAGAGAATTGGTCCCGCTTAAACCTATATTTACTAGGGTCCTTATTGTAATTTAGTATAACTTGAGGGGGTTTTATGTTAAAATAATTTTAGTATAATTTCAAAATACACCTCAAGCATTTAATTATCGTATTTAGGGTTTTTATAAATGTATATTTTATCAATCTGAAATTTCTAGTGAGTAGAACATAGTTTTCATAGTATATGGTATTTTATTGAAATATTGGAATTGTTTTGTATTTGGATGGCGTTTTCATGTAATGGTGATTTCTTTGATTTAGAAAACTTGAAATATTTATATAATATAATTAAAATAGATATTTTGATAATATTTATATATTTAATAAAAATAATTTTATTTATTCTTGTAGAAATATCATTTTCTAAAGAAAAATGCATTAAAAATTCCATCGAGATCCAATGCTCCTTTCGGAGGTCTGCATCTCACTCTACTAGGCCCGAGGATATGCGATAATCTACACCATCCCGGATAGGGTCCCCAAAAGTGGGTTGTAGAGGCGCAAATGCAAGGAATTATTTAATACATCTTTTTAAAGAAATGGTTTTATAAGTTAATGGTATTTATTTGAAATATCGTATTATACCATAACTATGTTCCCAAATTTCCATCATGCTATCTCAAGAAATGTGTGTTGTGATGAGGTAGGTCATTACCTCGTGAGTTTTCTAAGGTAAAAGGGTTAAAAATAATAAGCAATGTCAAATCTAAACATAAGGGCATTTTAATGTAAAAATGAAATAGAACTTGTTATGATTATTATTTTGATGTCAAACTTGTTCTATTATCTTTGTTAATGATTACTAAACAATATATTTAAGAAAAAGTTGTATTTTTGAAGAAAAGGAAACCGGAAGTTGGATTAACTCCGCTTTCGACGTGTTTTGAAATAGAAAAGTTTTAGAATAGAAAAAGAGAGGGGAAGAAGGGGATTACTGACTATTTAAGAAGAAGATAGGTAGAGGAAGTCTAGGGAAGCGTCGGAGCGTCGTTTCGTCACCGGAATCTCCTTAGATCGTCACTGAAACTTCACCTTTTGTTAACTCCACTTGTACACAAACGAGACATGAAAGTTTTTGAGAGTTTTGGCAGGAAATTCTGAGTGAGGATGTGTGAAATGGGGTATGGTATTTATAGGAAAAATTAGGGTTTGGTGTGTTAAAGAATGCATTTAAAATTTTCATTAAAATTTTGATTTATTGGTGTTTTATTGTTCTCTAGATAATTGCAGAGAAGATAAACAGCCTAGAGGAAGTGGGGTAGGCCAAAGGGTTGCAGGGGAAAAGAATGGGGGCATCACCGATGGTTGGCCTGGTGGTACCGGCTAATTTGGGCATTTCGCCGGCCCAATACCGACCGGGGGGGTTAAGGTTTGGTGCCACGTGTTGGTGTCGTCTCGTATACTCTCGTGCACATGTTTGTTTATTCTGTGTCTTTTCAATTTTACGTGTAGTGCACGTGTAGACTTTTGGGCTTCTAAAAGATTAAAAGAAAATACAATAAAAATAATAAATGGTTGATAGGATTTAAACTCATGTGCTATGTCTCAGCAGTGTAAGGCTTTACCAGTGAGCTACAAACTCTTTCTTACTGTTCAAAAGCAAATTAAACTTATAACTTGTGCTCAGGCTCAGGTGTCCCTTTCTGTATTTTGAAAAATTTGTACAGAAAGTTAGTGTTGTTACAATACTAATGGCTGCGGTACTGGCCATCTCCCCTGACGGGGATAATGTCACGCCTCGCTTCTCAAGATACGTAACTACAGCACGTGACAGAGCCAACCATACTACCATTGGCTAGAAATCATCCCTCCACAGTCACATTACGGCTGTCAATCGAAAATCAAGAACAGAAAAAAAATCTAGCTAACACATGTCCATCTGCCACAATAAATTAAATCAAGAAATAGGTTTAACGGAAACGAATCAAGATCCAATAAAACAATATCTGAATCATGTCCCAATATGGGCTCACATCAATAAAATAAAACTACGGAAATAAATAAATTAAGAATATCTAACTTCTTATTGCTCGGCTTGATTGCTAAACTACTCTTGATCTACTTGCGATAAATGTAGAGGAACTAGGCCATGCAGAACCCAGACGTCAGTGAGTCATAAATACCACAATAATAGTAATAACCAGGATATGATGCTATAATTAAACATGAATATAAATGATAAACACAGATATAAATAGTGAGCTATATGTATGTGATGTGTATCCTAAAGTCTATATTTCTAGGTTATCTATTCTACATGCCTTTGAAATCAATTAATATAATCATCATCGTAACTCAACAGTATATATCATGTTCATTCTCCACAGGACCACGGTACAATATATCTCGTTCATTCCCCACAGGACCACGGTACAATAAACAATGATTATTTCGTTCACGTCTGGAATCACGACATACAATAATAATTTCCTCTTGAGTTACGTTTCAGTTATATTCTTAATTTCCCCTTTTCCCCCAAGGTTCTGTGTTCATGTCAGGTATTGACAATATAAATCTAATGCCAACACAGGATCAAGCAGGTATAGTTCTTGTCTATTCAAACAACAAGTCACGTCCGTCAGGACAACAATCAGGATTGTTGGTATTAATAATAAGATCCAAGTAGCAAGTCTAGTAGTGTGTCATGAACATGCCATGTAATATATATTATCCAAATTAGATACCAATGTAAAACTGTAATCAATATCGAAACATGGTAAACACAACTAATGAGAGGATGCATATGTATCTATCTGTAATAACCATTATACGTCCATTACCATGTATGTTGCAATCTAGAAATCATATTGAACTGATATAGTAGTATGATAATATCGTGATGTTCCGGCATGCAACTAAATAAACTATTATCAGTACGGATACAGATGGATGCTATAAAAATATAAATCGGTAATCTCTACTGGATAGTAAAACACATGCACTATAATTTATCAAATAAACATTGATATAATAAGATAGCATGTTGCAAGTTTAGAACTTGCTTGATCGAATCTCACGTCGAAATACGGATGTCACATTCCGACGTTGAAATAAAATTATGACGCAAAACTTACGCGCGCAGAACTGGACTTGGCTAGGCAGCTGCGTGACGTGGTGACTGGGCTAGATGACGACGGTAACTGGGCCGTCCGGATCGTTAGCGACTTGCGCAACTCCGGCGATCGATCGGAAAAAGAAAAGAAAAGAAGAACAGAAGAAGAAGTGGCTGCTGCTGGATTTGCTGGTGTTCTGTGGATTTGACTAGGACAGAGGAAAAGGTGGCGACGAGGTGACGGGGACGAGGCAAAGTCGTCTGCGGCGAGGCCGTCGTAGCCATAAGGGGTGAAAGGTGATCGGGAGAAAAGCAGAGGAGGGAGAAGAGGGTGTGGTAGTGGTCTGTCAGAGTTGAAGAAGTGGAGGTGAAGGAGGTGTTTGGTGCTGATGGGTGATGGGTTCCAGCGACGATGAGGTGATGGGGTGATCGGTGCTGTGGTTGGGAGCTTTGGTGTCGTCGGGGAATGGAAGGAGAGGAGAGGATGAGGTGATGGCGGCGAGGCAAGGGAGGCGAGGAGATGGAAACGACGACGTTGAGAGGGTGGCGGCGGGAGCGTGGGTTAGGGTTCGCGTTCATGGGGACGTAGAGAAGAAGAAGGAATGTAGGGGAGAGAGTGTGTGTTTTTGGATTTTGTTATATATTATATAATATATATTATATAGAGAGAGAAGAGACAGAGACAGAGAGATTTTATATTTAAAATTAATTAATATATATTATATATATTATATATATTATATATAACAGTATATATATATATATGTATGTATAGTTATAAAATATTATATATATATATATATTGTGGGATGTTACAGATAAAATCATATTACTCCGAGTATTATCTGTATCCCTTCAAAAATCTAGTTTTTAAATATGAAGAATATACGTAAGGGTTTAAACTATAATGTGTTATCCAGTAAATAAAAACATATACCCCCAATAAAAGTCTATGTAAATATACGGAGTGATCTAAATACTAGTTTGTTTATCACTTAGGATCTGAATATGATATTTGGGTGCAACCACATGATATGGGGTATTATGACATGCAAGGCTAGATAAGAAAATATATTATTTGGTTTTATTTTGTATTTTAAAAAGATATTTAGAGTCTAAAATATATTATATACGTATATAAAATCTATATTTGCATGGATACTCTGTACTAGCAAATATTTGAAGTAATCACGAACCATGTTGGGTTTCAATCATGCAGGTCGGGTCGGATAATAACCACAACTACCAATTATACTATCCGCAACCCAAAAGAAACAATAATAAATAATTTTATCGCAAGATTTGAAATACCCCAAATAAATATAGTATAACAGTGCTAGGGTGTTACATTATACCCAACTACAAAAGAATTTCGTCCTCAAAATTCACGGAATAAGAAAAGAGATAAGAAAACACGGATCTAAGAAAAGAGTTGTGGAAACTTCTGTTGGATCCCATCTTCATATTCCCAAGTAGATTCTCCATATGAACAATTCTCCCATGAAATGAGTACTGGTGGGATAACTTTATTCTTGAGGACCTTTTCTCGTCGATCCTTAATCGCCATTGGTCGCTCTTCATATGTTAAATCTTTCTTTACTATCAGTTCCGAGTGATCTAGGACGTGCGTCTCATCTCAAATATACTTGCGGAGTTGAGATACATGAAACACGTCATGAATACCCACCAAGGATGATGGTAAAGCCAAACGATAAGCTACATCTACAACACGCTCGATAATACCAAAAGGCCCCACGAATCGAGGACTAAGTTTACCTCGACTACCAAATCAGATTACTCCTCTGGTCGATGGTATCTTCAAGAATATAAGATCACCAACTGCGAACTCGAAAGGTTTTTGTCCAGTATCCGCCCAACTTTTCTGTCGATCTTGTGCCAGCTTCATATGATTTTGGATCACGTTAATTTTCTCCATCGTTTGGACAATAATATCCGGTCCCAATAATTTTCTTTCTCCAATAGCGTCCCAACAGAAAGGCGAGCGACACGTATGACCGCATAATACTTCAAATGGAGCCATCTGTATAGTCGCCTGAAAACTGTTATTGTATGAAAACTCTACTAAGTGCAAATGATCCTCCCATGAACCCTTAAAGTCTATCATACATGCTCTCAACATATCTTCAAAAGTTTGGATCGTTCTTTCAGATTGGCCATCTGTCTGAGAATGATAGGCTGTGCTAAAGCTCAAGCGAGTTCCCAAACTTTCCTGTAGACTCCTCCAAAAGTGTTATAGAAATCGAGTATCACAATCTGAAACGATACTTACGGGTACTCTATGCAATCTCACAATCTTCTGCATGTACCGCTCTTCCAAAACTTCCGTCGACTGACCAACTTGAAACGGTATAAAATGAGCTACTTTGGTCAATCGATCGACAGTGACCCAAACTGCATTATTGCCCTTTGGAATCCGTGGTAAAGCTGTCACGAAATACATGGTTATATATTCCCACTTCTATTAAGGAATCGGAAGTGGTTGCAACAAACCAGCTATCCTTTGATGTTAAGCCTTGACTTGCTGAAACACCAAGCACTTCGATACGTAGCAAGCAATCTCCCTTTTCATGCCATCCTACCAGAAATGTTATCGTAAGTCTCGGTACATCTTCGTGCCTCCCGGATGTATAAAATACGTGGAACTATGAGCCTCCTTTATGACTTCTTCAGAAACATCTCCTTTAGGCATACATAAACGACTCCCATATCGTAACGACCCATCTTCATGAATTAAAAAATCTGTTCGAAGTCCCGCTTCTACTTGTTCTCGAAACTTTTGCAATCTTGGATCGTGCGACTGTGCTGCTTTAATATTTTCGATCAAGGATGACTGTACTTACAACTGCATCAATTTTCTTAAAGAATTTGGTAGTACAATTTCCAACTCAAATTTCTAAAGATCAGCTATAATCTCCTTCTGTGCAGTCAACATCCGTATCGCTGGCAACCGACTTAGAGCATCCGGCACTATATTAACTTCCCCGGATGGTATTTTAGATTAAGATCATAGTCAGCCATCAGCTCTAACCATCTACACTGCCTCATGTTGAGCTCTTTCTTTTTGAACACATACTTTAGGCTTTTGTGATCGGTAAATACCTCTACCCTTTCGCCCAATAAATAGTGTCTCCAAATTTTCAGAGTGAAAATCACTGCTGCTAACTCCAGATACAAAGTTGGATAGTTCTTCTCATGAGTTTTCAATTATCTCGACGCATAAGCTATGACCTTCCCATGCTACATTAGGACACATCCTAAGCCTTTCCCAAATGCGTCGCTGTGAATAACTAGTCCTCCGGAATCGTCTGGCACTATCAGAATAGGAGCGGCGGTCAATCTTTGCTTCAATACTTTAAAAGCTGACGCACATTTCTCGGTTCATATGAACGGTACCTCCTTTCGTGTTAGCTTGGTCAATGGTTCTGCTATTCGAGCGATGTTCTCTACAAACCATCTATAGTATCCGACAAGTTTAAGAAAACTCCTGATCTCCCTTACATTCTTTGGAATTGGTCAATCATGAACAACTGCAATCTTTTCGGGGTCAACGACAATTCCATCTCCGGATACAACATAACCCAAGAACTTCACTTCTTTGAGCCAAAACTCGCACTTGCTCATCTTAGCATATAACTTTTCTCGTCTCAACGTTTGCAGTGCGGTCCTCAAGTGTTCTGCATGCTCTTCTTTGCTTCTTGAATAGACCAGAATATCATTAATAAACACCACTACGAACTGGTCCAGGTACAGTGAAAAGATTCGGTTCATCAAGTCCATAAAAATTGCCGGTGCGTTAGTAACTACAAATGGCATCACTAAGTACTCGTAATTCCCATATCGAGTTCGGAATACAGTCTTGCAAATATCTTCTGATTTCACCTGAACTTGATGATACCCAGATCGCAAATCTAGCTTCGAGAATACTCTCGCGCCACTGAGTTAATCGAATAATTCGCTGATGCAAGGGATTGGGTACTTATTCTTAATAGTCACCCGGTTTAATTCTCGATAATCGATGCACATCCTGTAGGGATTCTCTAGCACCATGCCTAGGGTTTGTCTTGCATCAAACATGCTATAACAAAAATTTTAGGGGTGCTAAACAAAACCAACCATGAATCAAACTAGAAAATTAGGGTAATAAGAACTAGTATCACATACTATCAAGTGTCTAACACTAATAGGTGAGTAATACAACCTTTGTAGACCTCCTCTTGTGACTCCTTGGATCAACTTGGTGTTTGGACCGGTCCGCTTGAGTTCTTCAAAGTTCACGACGATCCACCACGGAGTCCCTTTGCACAAGCTCCTAGCTTCACTTGAACTAAATGGAAGTGGAGCAAACAACCTACACTAGTGGGCTAAACTAATATAGATTGGTGATGTGGGTTTGGATCTCACTTAAAAACCTTTCTTTTCTATGTTCTTCACTCACTTGAAAAAAGCTAGAGAGCTTGAATGAGGAAGAAAAAGGAGAATGGCAAAGCTTAACTCATGTGAATAATCAACATAACCAAAAGAGAGAGAGAGAGAGAGTTATCTTATCCCAACCATGGTTACAAAATATCTAAATATTTTAATACTTGAGTTAAGCAAAACAATGGGCAACAAAAACCATGGGAAATGAAACCATGGTTTTGACTTTAGTCAACACAAAAGAAGAGTGTAGAAAATCAACCATGATTTTATTCCCATTTTGTTTTTCTCAATAATCAAAATATATAAATATTTTACCAAGTGAGTCTTGCATTGCCATCACCAATGTATCATCAACCATGACACATGTATGCATGCATGTGTGCTTCCATATCAATATATACATACACTCGTGCATGCATCATAAAGAAATAGGTTTTAATAAATGAGCTAATGGACTTAATATTAAATCAACACTTGATTTAATAACCCGGTCATAACACATACGACCCAATAGTAAACGCCCGATTAAAATACGGTATCAAATACACGCATTTAATCAAGCTCCCGCGCATATCCCATATGCATCCCACATCTTTTTGCCTGAGCTAGGAAACCCCTCTGTGGGACTCTAAGACTCGTCAATACTCTAGCAGTAGGTAGTGATCATATCAAATAACCACAAACCGTCAGCGACACAAGCTGTACGTAACGGCTCCCAAGTATTGAGCGATCAGAAGAAAGACAAGCAAACCTGTCAAAACTCCCGTCGAATCACCTGGCAACACTTACCGTACAGTCCGGTCTCTTCGTCAGATATGCTGTATATCGAGTCTAGGGATGGTATCGTCGACCCCAATAACTCAATAAGTCATGCCAGTATATGGCTCATAACAGATCGAGAAACTACTGATAATACTTATCAGTAAATCTCATCAGCTCTGGCCAGGGACTTCCTGTTATAGCCAATCGAGCATAGCACAACATCAACCCCCAATACCAGGAAAGACGAAACCCCTCCTATCGCTCATTGCCTCCATGTGCCTCGGGACTGTACCCAAATTCCACCTATTTGCAATACTCAGTAGAGTCATAGTAGGGTGGAGATCAAAGTACAGTGGGAGGACATACAAGACTCTATGACGATCTCGGGTCTACAGACTAAGCTGTACCAGTGTCACTTGAGAACTACTATCCGACGATAGATATAATACCACATAGGAGTTCTCGGCGAGTCCGTTCAGTGTACCCAGTCTCCACTGAGCACTCGTATACAATTTTTGGTGTCACCACACCAATGGATATAAGATCATCCATTGCCCATCATATAGGTCAAGAAACGTATACGCCAGTCTACTCTGGAATATCGATGCCCCGTCTCAATACATCCATAACTAGGAACATTTCAAGGATATGCTTATAAACTACACATGTCCCACTAGTATGATCTGCATCATAATCCCAGTAGTCAAGCAAATATCCTAAAGGTTTTATCAACATATACCAAATGAGTAATAAGCATGATCAAGTGAATATGTCAAGATAAAGAACAACCAGAGAGCATACTATCTTGTCGAGCAAGAATGTCCTCTGAATATATATATATACACACACACACACACACAAACCGATACATCCACTATCAAATAATGGCCTCTAGGGCATACATATATCCAACACATCCTTCGCGTGCCATCCTTCTTCTTGACTAAAAGAACTCGAGCTGCCCATGGTGAACCGCTGCTGCGAATCCAACCCTTCTCTAGTAATTCGGTAACTTGTTTCTTTACCTCTTCCAGTTCTACTGGCACCATTAGGTAATAAGCCTTTGAAATCAGCGTTGCTCTAGGAATAAGATCAATCGCGAACTCCACATCTCGTTTTGGCGGTAAACCCGAGATGTTCTCGAACACATCCATAAAGTCCCGAACTACTGCTGGCGCTTCCTCCTTATTTACTTCCATCGACGAAAGAACGGCATTAGTCGGCCTAGCCCTAAATTCGACTGGCCCGACAGATCGGCTACCTCCTAAAAATATAAACTTCGGATGTCCGGGAATCTGGAAAATCATTTTCTTTGCCTTACAATCAATGTGAGCATGGAAAATGCCAAAATGTCCATTTCCAAGACAACATTATAGCTGCCAATATCAATCACCAAGAAATCCGCGAATAAGTTCCGTCCGCAAATAACAATCGAGCAACCCTTACACTCACTACTAGATATAATTCTCCCATTCCTAGTATGTATATCCCAGCAACTAGACAGGGCCGTGTGTGGAATAAAGTGTGCACTAATAAACACTAATAAACACTTGGATGACAGGAAGCAATGGGATGCACCTGAATCGAATAATTCCAATACGGGAAAATTATAAACAAGTAGGATACCTGAAACAATATCGTCTGAAGCCTTGGCCTCTTCGGCCATCAAAGTGAAGACCCGTGCTTGGTTAGGCCCCTGAGTAATCTGCTTCTGCGGTGCTCTCGGAGCATCACCCTTCAACTAAACTCTCGATGGACAAGTATGAATTCGATGATCAGCAGCTCCACAATCAGACACTGCCCAAGCCTCGTCCGACATTCCTTCCAGAAATGACCCAGTTTTTGGCAGTAATCGCAAATTACATCCTTCTTCTGCGTTGAAACAAAGGTCCTTTTCATAGGTATTATCCCCTGTTTATTTATTAGAACGTCTCTACGTACAGAAGCTCTGTTTGGCGTAAATGCCGGCTTCCGCACTATAACAACTTGCTGTTGAGTACCCTTTACTCTCACTGATAAACTCTGCTGCTCCCTGGCTGTCTTGAAAACTTAGGAGAAGGTAGTCAATCCCAGAGATATGATGTGTCTCTGAATCTCCACATCAAAGCTATGCATAAACCGTCGTGCCCTATCTGCCTCATTGGAAACCAAGGGCCCCGCAAATCGACTGAGCCGGGTCCACTCAGCCACATGTGTATCAACGGATCCGCCATTCTGCTTCAAGCTAAAGAACTACTCTTCCATTTCCTTCCGAGCAGACTGCGGAAAGAACTTTTCCAAGAAACTTCACGAAAAAGTTGCATGTTCCCCTCCGAAAGACGCGGCGGAGACGCGACAAACGTCTAGCCTGAATTTCGGGGCAGATGCTAATTGGTGCTATCCATCCATCTCTCCGAAGATGCCAAGTTGATTTATGGCACCGTGTAAAGAAGGTTTAAACAGATGCGGCCGATGTAGCAGACTTCGTCAGATTCCCCCTCATTTGAGGGGTTTTTGATTGTAGGGACGCTTTTCCCTGCAGGCGCAAGCCCCTGCAGTTAATTATGCTACCGCATCGCGGTAACAACTTTCTCCTTCTCCATGTGGTCACTTCGTGTCGTGGGTGTTTGTTTTTGTGTTTGGTTGCCCGTGGATTGTATACGAAGACTAAGTTATGTTGTCGCCCGTAGGGCG
The DNA here is from genome assembly GCA_030015575.1 of Agapanthus africanus. Classification (NCBI taxonomy): domain Eukaryota; kingdom Viridiplantae; phylum Streptophyta; class Magnoliopsida; order Asparagales; family Amaryllidaceae; genus Agapanthus; species Agapanthus africanus. Next base: position 938,411,810 of record CM057338.1, on the reverse strand, counting down.
TGGACTAGTCCAAATCATCTTTCTTAGATTTGGGTTTGGGGGATTTGGGTTTAAGGATACGTTAGCCTCATTTGAGACTAAGATCGACATAAACGTTTGTTAAGGATACGTTAGTCTAATTTTTAGACTAAGATCAACTTAACGGGACCGTTTAGATCCGACAAGAGAGCAATTAGGCTCTATTGTTTAGTTTAGTGACATTGCGGTCGATAATTAGCTTAAGGACATTACGGTCCATTGGTAGTTTAGGGACATCTCGGTCCAATGTTAGTTTAAAAACATCGCGGTCGAGGTTAAGTACATCATAGTCCGTGGGTTTAAGGACCCCACGGTCCAATGTTAGTTTAAAGGCATCACGGTCGAGGTTAAGGACATCATAGTCCATGGATTTAGGGACCCCACAGTCTATTGTTAGTTTTAAGACATCACGGTTGAGGTTAAGGACATCATAGTCCTTGGGTTTAGGGACCCCACAGTCCAATGTTAGTTTTAAGACATCACGATCGAGGTTAAGGACATCATAGTCCAAGAGTTTAAGGACCCCACAGTCCGATGTTAGTTCAAAGATATCGCAGTCGAGGTTAAGGACATCATAGTCCATGAGTTTAAGGACCCCACAGTCCGATGTTAGTTTTAAGACATCACGGTCAAGGTTAAGGACATCATAGTCCATAAGTTTAAGGACCCCACAGTTCATGAAATGTGTGGTTGTCGGGACCCGTCACCTCTTTGAAGACGTTGAGGAATTACAACGACAAATATCAAAGGAGTGAAGATATGTACCCTTGAACCAAAGTGAGTTGGTTGAAAAAGCAGATGTGCTCAATTCAAAACAAGTTGAGGACTTATGGCCAAAACTGGGCTAAGTCCAATTAAAATGTTTTAACATTTTATTTTTGTTCTGGCTATTAAGCCTTTATTTGGGCTCAGCCCTTTTAATAATGCTAGGCATTGGGCTCTGACATTTTTGTCTTGTATTGAATGCATAGCATTCATCAGAAACAAAGTTTGTTCTGACAGTGCGCCACGTGGCGCGTCAGGCGCGTTGCGCCAGTCAAAAAGCGCATTGCACTTCTATCGGGTAGCGCACACGAAGAGGACACGTGTCGCGCTTAGCGCTAAGCGCTAGTTTGTTAGCGCATTGTGCTTTTAGTTTATGAGCGCGTTGCGCTAGTCTGTTGGCGTGCCAGTGAGTGACACGTGGCGCACTTGGCGCTGAGCGCCAGCCCATGAGCGCAGTGCGCTGTTTTAAAAGCGCAAAGCGCAAGTGGTGTCTATGGTTGACACGTGGCATGTTTTGGCGCTGAGCGTCGGTCCAATGAGCGCAAAGGCGCAATTCATGAGTGCAAGACGCTTTTCGATAGCGTAAAACTCATTTGATCAATTTTAAGATCAAAGAACAAATTTATGTTCTTCAAAGGAGGTTTTTTCCTCAAGGTCCAAGAACAAAAGTTCTTGTTTTTATAAAGGCTCTGCCTTTATAGATCAAAAGATCTGTGAATGAAGTAAAAATACTTCTTTTATTATTTTATGATTAGATCTTTTGATCTTTTCCTTTTTATTAAAGACCTTGGTCTTTTTTTCAGATCTCTGATCTTTTTAGAAGATGATTCTTCTTTTTACGAGATGGTTTCATCTCTATTATTCAAGAACATAGTTCTTTTTTTTACCTTGAAGATGAAGAAAAATCTTCTTTTTTCTAAGAGCTTTCTCTTCTTTTGCAGAGGGTTTTCTCTCTCTTTTCTGTCTTTTGAGACTTGAAGTCTAGGGGCCTTTATATAGGGCCAATTGATTTGTTAAATCAGTTTTAAGAGATCTTTCTCTGATTGATTTGGGAATATTTCCCACCGTTGGATCTTTGATCCTAAGGCTTCTATTTTACAGAAGATAATCTTCTTGTTTTAATAAGATTGGAAAGATCTTTCCATAACAGAATTTTAGTTCTGATTAATTAATAATTTATTATTAGTAGGTCTTTTGATCTGACGGTGGGGGAATTTTTAATTCCAGCGCTGGTGCACCTTGAGCTAGCGCACCTACGTTCGACACGTGGCGCGCAGCGCAACTGCGCTAGCGCACCCGTGTTTGACACGCAGCGCGCAGCGCGCAGAATCTGAAGCGTTGCTTCAATTTAAATTTTGAATTTTGAAGCAGAGCTTTGCTCTGATTGGGGGTGCGCTGTTTAGGGCGCAGCGCACCTGGCGCTAGCGCGTCTGCGCTTGACACGTGGCACGCAGCGCGCAGCGCACGGGATCTGAAGCGTTACTTCAATTTTTGAATTTTGAAATTTAAAACAGAGGTTTGCTCTGATTGGGGGAAACAAATGCCCCCCCAACCGTTGTGCTCACGTGGCGCATACGTGAGTGCAGCGGTGGCAACATCTGAGCTCTTGGATCAACTCAGAAGTTTAAGAGGCAATTCGGTGCCTATAAATAGGACCTTTGGTCCTTTAGATGATTATCATCTTCTTCTTGAGAATTTTATTCAGAGCCTTGCTCTTCAGTTAAGAACTTTCAAGAGTCAGAACTCTTTCCAAATTTGGGTAAAATTAAAATTTTTAATAAATTAGGGTTTTTACCCATTAACAGAGCCTTGCTCTTCATAGATCTTTGATCTAAAGAAAACCCTTTTAGGGTTTCATTAATAGAGCCTTGCTCTCATGAACCCATAGATCTAAACAGATCTTTTCTTGGGGTTTCTTATCCCATGCATCAGAGCTCTGCTCTTTTGATAATATGTAGATCTTTTGATCTTTTGATGAAGAACTCTTAAGAGTTTTTTCATGGATCTTGAAGATCCCAGAGTTTTTAATTCTCAAGAATTAATTTTAATTAATCTTTGATGGATTGTTCATCATCATTACAGAGCTAGGCTCTTTAAGGAATTTTACTCTTTCATGACCAGAGTGTGACAAGTGTCACTCTGTTACAGAGCTTTACTCTCAAAGGGAGATTTTCTCCTTTTCCCGAGGGATTTCTCATTCAATGAGAATATTCCTTGAGGATTTCCTCATTAATTGACAGTCTCATCCAATGATGAGGCTGTTTTATTAATTGATGCATTGTCATCTGGATTTTGTGGGTCCTCCCTTGGTCCCCTTTCCACTGCATTGCAGTGCAGTACAACTTTTAAAGTATCGAGTGTCAGAAATTAAAAATTAAATTACAACACTGACAGTTGATTTCTTTCCCTTTTGCAGGCAATATGTCTTTCGATGCTTCATTCCCGTTCGCTCGTTCAGAGGGGGGATTTCCTGGAGCACCCGTAGACCGGGAGGTCTTAGCTTTGATCAGAGACCATGATCCGGAACATAAGAATCTTCACCTTTGGGGGTCATGGTACAATCAGATTATCAGGGGTCGACAAAGCTTTTCATGCGCGGTACCTTCGGAGCCCATCACGGCGATCCATTACGCTAACTCACCCCCGGTGAACTACGCCGTGGAGATGGTCAATTGGACTTCAGAAGGCTTTCTTCAGCATGCTATAGCTTCGATTCCCGTTCAGCCTCCCATGATTTTAGATACCTTAGGACGCCGTATTTGTCAAGGCGAGGCGCAGCCGTGGGGGAAACCATATAACATAGGTCTGATTCCTCGTCATCCGACCGGTTATCTGCAATGGGCCCGCTACGTTTTGTCAGCGAAGAAGTCGCAGTTGATGAGGCTTGGATTGTATACCGCTGTTTATGCTTCTCTTTTCCAGTATCCTACGCTTCCCACCTGGTGGGTTAAGGCCTTTTTGGAGTAGTGGAATATCCCTACTCACACCTTCCTATTGCTGGACCGAGAAGTATCAATCTCTTTATAGGAATTTGCAGAAGTTTCTGGCTTACCGGTCATAGGGGAGCATTATGAGGAGCTGCTTCCCACAGACGAATATGTCTTCGGTGCCAAGCCAGTGATAATGGGCCTTATCCCGGTGAATGCTGTTCAACACCAGTTTCCTAGTTTGATCAAAGTGTTGAATATCTACGAGGGCCTTTTTCTCGAATCTGGAAGTCGCGGGGTTAGTTTCGAGGATTTCATCGCTCGCTTTCTTCACCCACAAGTCTTCTCGAAGGAAAACGTTAAATTCGCCACGCTTGACGACCCTTTCGGCTTAGGTTTGGACAACCTGCCAGCGACGGAGGTAAATCAGAAGGGTTTCTTCCTTCCCAACTCTCCGATTGTTCCTTTTGCGGAGATTACAGTCTCTGGGATGGATGAGGAAGCATTCTTTTTGGGATTCCTTGGGCTATGGTTGAGCTAGTTCGCGCTCCCGATGCACCTTCGCCGTATGAGACCATCTGTCTTTTACCCGGCTCACCGGATGGCTATTGAGGTGAAAGTGGCTGTCGGGGTCGCCGGCTTAGCCCATCTGTATTACGGCCTTAGTCAAGCGGCGGATACAGCTGAACCTGGAGTACATCATGCGAACTTCTCGATTCATTACTTCATGTCATGGCTCGAGCTACATGCGCTTGGCGTTTTTGGTATCCATAGAAGGCCTTCGTTCTATGACAGGTGCAGCTTCCCCCGGATTATGCGATTGGTCGGTGCCTCAATTGTAAATCCGTCACCGCGGACTGATAGAGGTTTGCTCCTTCGCCCCCGCATGGTTGGAGACGGGATGACCTTTACCGATAAGGTGTTAACCATCGGAAAAGAGTCTACCACAACGGTGCGGTTATTGCAAGATATTTTCAAAGACGGAGCCTCAGTTCTGACAGCACGAGAGACCCTCCATTTATATTCTATCAAACCGGGCTTCCTGGCGTTTAGGAAAAATGATGCGGCGCTTTTCATGAGATATAATCCGCATCGTTTTGCCCAACAATTGAGCTATAACCAAGGAGTGCAGCTGGAGGCTTTTTTGCTGGAACCCACTGCTACTGAAGAGGGGATGCGGAGCGCGTTGCATCACTTCATGCGTTTGAATACGGGCTCTCATTTCTTTATCAGCGAGCCGAGCTGCGTCCCACGGATCCTTAATGCGTATACGGCATGGTACCAGCATTCGACAGGCGACGTTATTAAGGAAGAAAGGCGGTTGCTGCTTGACCGCAAAAGTGCACCTCCTGCCAGTGATCGCAAGGTCCCTTTGAGGCGACGGACCATTATCCCCCCTTTGCTAAGAGAAGTCGCTGCAGTTGAGCCTCCACATGTGTTAAGCCCCACGCGCGTATTGCCCCATGCTCCTGTGGAGACGGTGGATGTGCCACCGGTGCCCCATGCTCCGGTGGAGACGGTAAATGTAGCTTCACCCGAATCTGGCGTGGGCTCGGACATCGGAACTCACCGTCCCAAAGTGTCCACTAAACGCAAGCTGGTGCTGGCTGCGACTGGAGCTCGCGCACAGAAGAAGAAGAAGTCGGTCCTCTCTCTTGATACCGTACTCGGCCTAGAGCCTCAGGCTCCTTATACCGAAGGACTAAGTGAATATGGAACCAACGAGGGTCTCTTCATAGCGCCAGAAGACGCTGATCTCGATGCCGCTATTGCTGCTTCTGCGCTACTCGCAAGCCACCAAGCGAAAATAGCCGCCCTCATGCAATCAAGTAAATATCAGTCGCACTTTTGTCATTGTGTTATATCTTTATTTTTATTATCGTGTCTTGACTGACATTCTTCCTTTTGTAACAGGCTTTACTACTGTAGAGGCTTTGGCGGCTTCCCTCAGAACCTTTGAGGAGGAGGAGAAGAATCGCGCTTTATTAGGCATTGGTATGTCTCGGCTCATTGAGTCTTCATTTTCCTTTTTATGGACAATCTAACCTTTCTTTATCTCATCGCAGGAACCACAATGCGGGTCCCGCAAGGTGACACGGAGACTCTTCCCGGGCCAGCCACCGAAGTCCCGGCCTCTTCGGTATTGCCAAAAGATGCCTTACTTAAACGACTGATGACGGAAGCCTTGACGGCTCCAGAGGTAACCCCGGATGCGGATGATGACGTCCTGTTAAAGGAGGCTTCTAGAAGGTCTGGTTTAACGGCCCGGGAGGAAAGGAAGTGCCAGAGGCGCGCAGCAAGGGAGCGTAATGCTGCTCTAGCTGTGGGTGCGGGTTCGAGCGCCACTGTCCCTGCTGCTACTCCTTCAGAGGAGTCTCCGGTCGCCTTGTCTACTGCTTATAGACGGGCGGCACGTGTGGCTCGGGAAGCGAACGGTAAATCAACTCCAGGTAATGTGCCGTGAGGTTCTGTTGTCAAATTTTTGAATTATCAGTTCTTATATACCTTATCTTGCAGGGCCGAGCCTTCCCAAAGAAGTGGCGGTGCCCACCGAACCTGAGGGAGCGATGAAGGAGGTAGCTTCTATTCCTGAACCCGGGGCGACGGTAGGCGATGTGGCCGTAATTGCCGGGCTCGAGGTAGTGGCCGACGAGACAGCTACCACGGCCGAGCCTAAGGCGGTGGTGGATGAGACGGCTACAACTACTGAGCCCGAGGTGGTGGCGAGCAAAATAGGTACACTTGTTGGGTCCGAGGTGGCCGCTCTCTCTCAAGAGTCGGGCACCGCTTCGATCATCGCTCTTCCCGCCTACGGTTCTTTGCCGTCTCCTGGCGTCTCAAGCGTGACGACAGCTCTCGTAGAGTCAAGGGATGAGGCGACGGGAGGTGAGACCACCCCGATGGAGGAGGGAGACGCTGCTGTTGTATCCAGTGACGCCCTCGTCACGGTTCCAACCGGTGACTCATCAGGTAGATTTTAGGTCACCGCCCTTCTTTTTATTCTGCAATCTTTTTCAATTTTTCCTGACAGGGTTTATCTTGTTTCTAATGCAGGTGCGGCTAGCACTGATATCGCGCTACTCGAGACAGCGCCGTCAGTTACCGCCCTGATGGTGACCGCCCCTCAGCCTTCTCTCGCACCGTTGCAAATGCTGGAAGGTATGGATTTGTGACCCATCAGTCTTATTTCTCGGCTGTATAATTCATGTACTGACGTTGCGTTATCGCGTTTTTGCAGGAGTCCTTTTTGACCACCTGTACCAGGCGCTGCATCCCCACTTCTCTTTCTCGTCGGAGGTTGCTTCATCCAGTGGCGCTGGTGAATACATCTTTTAATTAATGCTCTTTCTTTTACCGACAATGAAATCATTTCTGATTCTTCTTTGCCTTGATTGCAGTACTACAGATTGAAGGGGGAGATGAGGGATCAGTTGCCCCGCTGGTCCTCCCGGCTTTGCCACCTGCTGCAGCTGGTATAGTAAATCCCATTTTTCATGGATCTCTTATATTTCTTGATCTGTCATCTGATTGTGATTTGTTTTGCAGCAGTCGTTTCAACTCTGGCCTCGTTCGAATCTCGCATTATGATGCCGGCAGGCCCCTTCTCCAGACGTCCATCCTCAAAGGGTGTTGTGACGAGTCTGCGTATGCTGAGCGAATACGTCGAGGAGCTTGACGCGGAGGCTCCTACATCTGTCGCAGATTTCGCTGCCGAGGTCAATCCGATACTGGCGACGCTTGTAAATTTCCATAATGAAGGCGTCGTCGAGTCTTGGGTTAATCACTGCAGGAAGATCGAGGCTTGTCTGCATCAGCTTGAGCTTATGCGTCCTGCCCATGAGGCTCAGGCTTTGAACTACCAGCAGGCCGTGTGGGTTGAGCAGAGTGTTCCTTTCCTTCGCCATTTCGAACGAGAGACAGCTCTTAAGCGAAAGGAACGTAAGACAACTGCTGCTGAATCTGCCCAACTGCGCGCTGAGGTTGCAGCTAATGCTGCCCAGCTGAACACCATTTTTGAAAGCCTTCAACGGTGTATCTCTGACGGGCTGGTGTTGAGGAAGAAGCTTGATCTCAATGAGCAAGTCGCGCAGAGTCAGGAGGCTGCCCAGCAAGAAGCTGATCAGAAACTCTCATCTTTTTTGCAGCAACGGGCCCAAATTGAAGAAGAGCTGGCCGTGGCGGCGGATCATGAGAAGGCGCTAAAAGAAGTGCAAGAGTAGCTGGCGACCTTGCTGAAAATGCCTCCTTCTCAGTAGCAATTTTTTGTACCATTTGTAATTTTAAGTAAAATGTATTCATTCTTTTATTCTTTCATATGATGTATTTTGTACCCAATTGAATTCATGAATAAAAGATACACATTTTTTTTGCAATGTCTTGTGTCATCTCTCCGCTTTCTTCTTTCCTTTGTTATTAGCATGTTACCTTAGCAAACATGGTCGACAGATGATAGAGTAAGTATCTTGTCTTGGCTTCATCGTGAGGTGGTGATGGCTTAGGAGGCAGGTTCAGATCTGTTGCCTAAGACTTTTCAATTTCATGAGCCGTGAGGGTCTCATGAAGACTTTTCTCCCTACGAGTCGAGAGGATCCCGTAGGTGTATTTTCTCCTTAGGAATCTTGAGGATTCCTAAGTGTGTTTTCCCTTATAAGTCGTAAGGATCTTATAAGAGAACTTTCTTCCTTACAAGTCAAGAGAACTCGTAAGGGATTGATGAGTTGACCTACTTCCGAGTTGAAGCATTGCTTCAACAGGGAGGTCGAGGGTTGACTTTGGTTTGTCTATGCACCGCTGAGTCATGGAACTGGGAACTTTGCCGCGGCTCCGCTTTACTAAAGTTGTATATTTCTGCAGAGACACTGATTTCTCTGCGAGTCGGCGCGAATCGAGATGTTCTCGTCAAGGACGCCGATTTCCCTGAATCGAAGTTTTTGCCAAGGACACTAATTTCCTTGGGGTTGAAACGAATCGAGGTATTCCTGCAAAGATGCTGATTTCTCTGCGGGTCGATGCGAATCAAGGTGTTCTTGTCAAGGACACTGATTTCCCTGAATCGAGGAGGTTGCCGAGGACACTGATTTCCCTGGGGTTGAGACGAATCGAGGTATTCCTGCAAAGACGCTGATTTCTCTGCGGGTCGACGTGAATCAAGTTGCTCTCGTCAAGGAAGTTGATTTCCCTGAATCGAGGAAGTTGCCAAGGATACTGATTTCCCTGGGGTTGAGACGAATCGAGGTATTCCTGCAAAGACGCTGATTTCTCTGCGGGTCGACGCGAATCAAGTTGCTCTTATCAAGGACGCTGATTTTCCTGAATCGAGGAAGTTTCCAAGGACACTGATTTCCCTGGGGTTAAGACGAATCGAGGTATTCCTGCTAAGACACTGATTTCTCTGCGGGTCGACGCGAATCAAGTTGCTCTCGTCAAGGACGCCGATTTCCCTGAATCGAGGAAGTTACCAAGGACACTGATTTCCCTGGGGTTGAGACGAATCGAGGTATTCCTGCAAAGACGCTGATTTCTCTGCGGGTCGACGCGAATCAAGTTGCTCTTGTCAAGGACGCTGATTTCCCTGAATCGAGGAAGATGCCAAGGACACTGATTTCCCTGGGGTTGAGACGAATCGAGATATTCCTGCAAAGACGTTGATTTCTCTGCGGGTCGACGCGAATCAAGTTGCTCTTGTCAAGGACGCTGATTTCCCTGAATCGAGGAAGTTACCAAGGACACTGATTTCCCTGGGGTCGGTTGACTTGTTTCTGAGGCGGAGCGTTAATCCGGCAGAGAGGTCATCGGTTGACTTTAGGTTGTCTGTAGACTGTAGAGTCTTGGAACTAAGGACTTTGCCGTGGCTCCGTTTGTTGATGTTGCGTCTGCATCCGATTGGACTGCGAAGGAACGCCGTTGTTGACATTGCGTCTGCTGTATCGAGACGAATGTCGCGGTTGTCTCTAGGTTATTGGTGAACCGTCGAGGCTCGGAACTAGGGACTTTGCCATGGCTCCGTTGTTGGTGTTGCGTCTGCATCTTGTCGGAGGAAGAACGCTGGGGTGACATCGTGTCTTCTGTATGGAGACAAACGTCGAGGTGGTCTCTAGGTTGTTTTTGAACCGTCGAGACTCGGAACTGGGGACTTTCCCGTGGCTCCGATTTTTTTTAACCTTGGGGTCGCTTGTTGACGTCTTGTCTGCATTCCGTTGTAGTGAGAAGAAACGTTGTTGTTGGTCTCCAGGCTGTAGATGTAGCCGTCGAGACTTGGAACTAGGGACTATGCCATGGCTCCGTTGCTTTGACCCTGGGGTCGTTTGTCGGCGTCGCATCTGCATCCTGTTGGAGTAAGGAGAAACGCCGTTGGTGATCTCTAGGCTGTCTGTGAACCGTCGAGATTTGGAATTGGGGGACTTTGCCATAGTTCCGTTTCGCTGTGTCGCTTCCGTGCCTTGCTGGCATAAGGAGGAACGCTGTTGTTGGTCTTCTGGGATGCAGATGTGACCGTCGAGACTTGGCTCTCTTTCTGATGGAGCCTGAGGAGGGAAGGCGTAATTCCTTCTTTGTTTGCGCCCCTGGATCGTATACAGGGATTGATGTGATATCACCTGTAGGGCATAAAATTTCATTCATATTTTTTTCGCAATGCTCCATCATTTCAGCTTTTATATCGCGAAGGTCGCGATTGCCCAATCATTTCGGCTATTTTTCGCGGTGCCCAATCATTTCGGCTATTTGTTTTATTTTTACTCGCTACTTTTTATTGCGAGTTGCCCAATCATTTCGGCTATTTTGCATGCATACATTTTTACTTGCTGATTTTGTTGCAAGTTGCCCCATCATTTCGGCCATTTCGTATGCACGTGTGGTTTTTTTGCTTGCAAGCTTGGAATTAGACACCGATTTCGGCATCAGCACTGCTACAACTGGGATATTGCCAAGAGCGAATCATCATTTTCCTTCGTCGATGTCGAACAAAGGTGGCTTAGTAGACAGGTTTAGGATTCTGTCGACTAAGGCTTTTGACTCCATGAACCGTAAGGGTCTCACAATGGTATTTCTCCTTACAAGTCATGAGGATCTCGTAGGTGCATTTTCTCCCTAGGAATCGTGAGGATTCCTAAGTGCATGGTCTTTTATAAGTTATAAGGATCTTACAAGAGGGTTTTCTCCTTCTAAGTCAAGGGGACTTACAAGGGTTGTTCAACATGCAGACATATCCCTAGTCACGGATGGGACTTTGTTAGGGAAATGTTTATTCGCGCCCGTGGATTGTATACGAGGGTCAATATTGAACCACTTGTAGGGTAGTATTGGAGGTTGTGGGGGCTGCTTAAGAACAGGTTCAGATCCTTGTAGCTTAAGACTTTTGAATCTTATGAGCCGTGAGGGTCTCATAAGAGGGTTCTCCTTACGAGTCGTGAGGATCTCGCAAGTGTAATTTCTCCCTAGGGATCGTGGGATCCCTAAGTGTGTTTCTCCCTTGTGAGTCGTAAGGATCTTACGCAGGTGGTTTCTCCTTACAAAGTCGAGAGGACCTTGAAAGTGTCTTTCAACGAGATTGCGCCCTTTCGGGTTTTCACAAAACTCGCCGGTAGCCCTGCTGTTTCTACTCACGGAGCCCTTTCGGGTTTTCATCCGTGCTCATTTTGCTTATGGACATACCTTTTTCTTTTCTCTTTTTTTTATCTAACGAGATTGCGCCCTTTCGGGTTTTCATAAAACTCGCCGGTAGCCCTGCTGTTTTTACTCACGGAGCCCTTTCGGGTTTTCATTCGTGCCCATTTTGCTTATGGACATACCGTTTTTCTTTTTTTTTTTATTCTTTATTTTTTTTTACCATGTCAGCTTGGGGATGTCGCGGTCCGTAGTAGTTTAACGACGTTTTGGTCATTTGCAAGTTTTAGGACATTGCGGTCCATCGTTAGTTTAGGGACGTTTCGGTCCAATGTAGCTTTGAGGCGAAGTTTCGCCGGATGCTTTATGAACAAGTAGGTTTCTCCTTGATAGACCTTGTTACATAATCCAAGGGTTTTGGCACTGCTCCTGCCCCCATCTCCTCTACATTATCTCCTAACGCCGAGTGAGCTGCTTTGTTACTTAACGACAAATGAGCGATCATGTGGCAACTTGCCACATAATCTTCGGATTCCTCTGACAAGTCGTCTCCCTCATCATTGTCGTTATCTTCATTCTCAAGGATGTGATTGAGAAACTCTTGAAGCGTGACTGGGGTTCACGCCCTCTGGTTGTATTCTTTCAGCGCGTCAATATGCTTTTGCAGATCCGTGCGCTTGTCGTTAGACAACACGGGCTTTTTGGTCTTCTTCTTTTTCTTCGAAGACTGTGACGGCTGTTCCTGGGTGCTTTGCCCATTGCTATTAATTCCCGATGTTGGGCGTGGTTTCAGCATCCCGTCGATGATCTCCGGCTCTTGCGGGCTTTTCTACCTGATCGCCGGACATGTTTAAAGATCTTTCAGCATTTTTTTAGTTTTTTCCGAAAGAACAACTTCCCATGGAGTTTCCTTTATGAATGAGCATGATACCCCCGGCATGTCCATCTTTTTCGGAGCATGTGGTTATGGCGGATTTACCTTCCAGTTTTCGGACAGCGCGAACTTGCCCTGTTGATACTGGTCTTCAACCCAATTTTTGAAGACGCGGCAATTTTCGGGTGGATGGCCCAATACTCAATGGTAGGGGCAGTAATTGGGATCGTTGACGTCGTTCAGTCGCGTTGGGTGTCTCGACTCCGGTAGAGTGATGAGCCCATTCCGCACTGCGAGTTCAAATAGTTTCCTTGTTTTATCCCAGGAAAATGAGTAAGGACGTCTTAACTTCTCATCGAGAGATTGCCGCTTGTTTCTTTGGCGAACAACCGCTCTCGGGCCACTCGGTTGTTGTTGAGCGTTGGCGACGAAGGTTGCTTTCCCTTTGCCCTTTTCATTCCAAGACTCCGTCTTTGAAGAGGAAGGCCTATGGCCTATCTGGTCCATTTGGGCTAGCTTGTCAATCAAGGCCTGGAAGGTGGTCGGCTTGAAGAATATCATGAATTGTGAAATAGTTACATGAGGGTCTAGGGTGCCCACGAACATGCCCACCGCTGGTGCTTCTTCGATGCGCTGCTCACATTTTGACCATAAATTCCGCCATCGGATAGCGTATTGAACCCACGTCTCGTCTGGCTTCACCCTGGCATTGATCAATGCCGTTATTGGGGTGCGTTTACTAGCACTCGCGAATCGCTGGGTGAACAACAACTCCACTTTTGCGAAAGTCTTGACGGAGTCGTTTGGAAGTTCGGAGTACCATTCGAACGCGGTCTCCGACAAGCTGCCAACAAACCGACGGAGCAAAAGTTTATCATCGCCCCCTGTGTTGCTGCAAAGAGCCCTGAACTGGGCGACATGCTGATGGGGATTGCCTGTCCCTTTGTACACATGGAATTTGGGGATCGTGTATCCCGGCGGGTATTTTATTTGGTCATACCTGCCTGGATACGGTCGCCTAGTTTTAACGACTTGGCCAGCCGCTTCATTTGCCTGGTGAGCGTGTATTTGTTGAGCTATATAATCATCCAGGGCAGCTTTTGAGATTGTCTCCTCCTTGGCTATTAACAGAGCCGGCAGAGAATTTGATGTCTCTCCTCTATCATCTTCAATTATTACTGGAAGATCTTCGGCTGGGGGATCGGCTGGATCATCATGCCCACTATATCTTGGAATATAATGGCCATTTTTTTTATATTGGCTGCTTGTTCCGCGGCCTCTTTGTCCTTCTTCTCAAGCATTCTCCGAAGGAATTCGGCATCAGTTTCCTGCTCACGGCACTGCTCCGAGGATGTCTCTGGGCTTGCTTTCGGCCCTGTGAGTACGGCCATCTGCGTCAACATTTCCTAGAGCTTCTATTGTTACTCCTGGGCCTTTGTTACAGATCGCGTAAGCGGTTGATGACCTGTGGAGATACGGCTATCCTCTTTTCCGGATGCCATATAGACGGTATGCACCACCATGCCCCCAGACTTGGGGCGTTTAGGCTCAGTGCCTTTGACATTTGTCGCAGACATGGGGATTTTCTCCGGCCTTCTCCTCTTATAAGCAGTTGATGTTGAGGGGGCCGTTGCAATGGGCACCCAAGTAGCCGTCGCCTTCTGTGGCTTAACAGGACGGTTTTCTTCCTGTCGGACCTTCAGCTTCTTCTGCCGGCGAGGATAGTCTTGATCGACCACCGACTCTCGGACTTGTCGCCAGATTTTATAAATTTTGGAGGACAGCCGTTGAGAGGACTGATCCGGCTTTATTTCTGTGACAGTCTCTACCGGTGGCGGAGATCTTTTCAGTATGGCGGTAGGCGAATTCCTGCGCACCTTGTTTAGCAGCTCCAAGCTGTTCCCGGTTGGAACAGCAACATTAATTTCCACCGTTGGAGCCGGTAGAGTTAGCCCAGAGGGGGAGTTGCCCCTGGCCTTCCTTACTCGGCGCCAGTGACGACGTCGAGCGTGTCGAGCTGTTGGGGTCGGTTTGGCGATGGGGATGGCTTTGTCTTGCCCCCTATCCAGGTGAGGGGTTGTTACTGGCGTCAGCCTCTTGAAGAGAAGCGGTATCCAACCGGTCAAAAACAGACTTCTGAGCAGGGACAGGAACCGTAATGGGAACCGGAACAGTCAGTCTTGTAAAAACTGACCCTTTGGTAGGAGAAGCCGCCTTGACGACTTCGGGAGAAGGGTTGGTTACTCTTTTCGGAATAACCTTTTCTTGAGATGCATGCTTCATCATGGGCCCACCTGAACTTTGGCTCAGTCTAGCGAAGACTGAGGCAGTGGACTTGGGCGACCCGTTGAGAGGGGCTGCAGTAGTAGCAAGCCGATCAAAGACCAACTTCTTGGGAGCTTTTGGCATTGGCACAGGTGCGGTGAAGCTCGTTGGCGGGAACATGGTCCTGAAAAACAATCCTGTGGTGGCTTGAGTGACCTGTTCCACCGGCATTGTGAACAGGGAAGCCGCTTGGGGCCCGTAAGCTATGCCTCCAGATGAGACGGAGCGGGAGTTGCAACTGCAGTTGGAACACTTTGCACAAGTGGACGCCATTGATCCTTTTCTTTCTGCACCGAGCAAAACGCCAAATCTTAGTACCTCGAAACCCAAGGGCAACCATTAGAAAACCGCGATTGGTTCGTGAACACGACGCACGAAGTGTGGAGTGGAAAGAGGAAAAGGTCCCACCGGGCGTGCCAGAATCTGTTCCTCTCCGAAAGACGCGGCGGAGACGCGACAAACGTCTAGCCTGAATTTTGGGGCAGATACTAATTGGTGCTATCCGTCCACCTCTCCGAAGATGCCAAGTTGATTTATGGCACCGTGTATCGAAGGTTTAAACGGATGCGGCCGATGTAGCAGACTTCGTCAGATTCCCCCTCATTTGAGGGGTTTTTGATTGTGGGGACGCTTTTCCCTGTAGGCGCAAGCCCCTGCAGTTAATTACGCTACTGCATCGCGGGTAACAACTTTCTCCTTCTCCATGTGGTCACTTCATGTCGTGGGTGTTTGTTTTTGTGTTTGGTTGCCCGTGGATTGTATACGGAGACTAAGTTATGTTGTCGCCCGTAGGGCGTGGACTAGTCCAAATCCGTATCTTTCTTAGATTTGGGTTTGGGGGGTTTGGGTTTAAGGATATGTTAGCTTCATTTGAGACTAAGATCGACTTAAATGTTTGTTAAAGATACGTTAGTCTAATTCTTAGACTAAGATCAACTTAACGGGACCGTTTAGATCCGACAAGAGAGCAATTAGGCTCTATTGTTTAGTTTAGTGACATTGCGGTCGATAATTAGCTTAAGGACATTACGGTCCATTGGTAGTTTAGGGACATCTCGGTCCAATGTTAGTTTAAATACATCGCGGTCGAGGTTAAGTACATCATAGTCCGTGGGTTTAAGGACCCCACGGTCCAATGTTAGTTTAAAGGCATCACGGTCGAGGTTAAGGACATCATAGTCCATGGGTTTAGGGACCCCACAGTCCATTTTTAGTTTTAAGATATCACGGTCGAGGTTAAGGGCATCATAGTCCTTGGGTTTAGGGACCCCACAGTCCAATGTTAGTTTTAAGACATCACGGTCGAGGTTAAGGACATCATAGTCCATGAGTTTAAGGACCCCACAGTCTGATGTTAGTTCAAAGACATCGCAGTCGAGGATAAGGACATTATAGTCCATGAGTTTAAGGACCCCACAGTCCGATGTTAGTTTTAAGACATGACGGTCGAGGTTAAGGACATCATAGTCCATGAGTTTAAGGACCCCACAGTCCATGAAATGTGTGGTTGTCGAGACCCGTCACCTCTTTGAAGACGTTGAGGAATTACAACGACAAATATCAAAGGAGTGAAGAGATGTAACCTTGAACCAAGGTGAGTTGGTTGAAAGAGCAGATGTGCTCAATTCAAAACAAGTTGAGAACTTATAGCCAAAACTGGGCTAAGTCCGATTAAAATGTTTTAACATTTTATTTTTGTTCTGGCTATTAAGCCTTTATTTGGGCTCAGCCCTTTTAATAATGCTAGGCATTGGGCTCTGACATTTTTTTCTTGTATTGAATGCATAGCATTCATCAGAAACAAAGTTTGTTCTGACAGTGCGCCACGTGGCGCGTCAGGCGCGTTGCGCCAGTCAAAAAGCGCATTGCGCTTCTATCGGGTAGCGCACACGAAGAGGACACGTGTCGCGCTTAGCGCTAAGCGCTAGTTTGTTAGCGCATTATGCTTTTAGTTTATGAGCGCGCTGCGCTATTCTGTTGGCGCGCCAGTGAGTGACACGTGGCGCACTTGGCGCTGAGCGCCAGCCCACGAGCGCAGTGCGCTGTTTTAAAAGCGCAAAGCGCAAGTGGTGTCTATGGTTGACACGTGGCATGTTTTGGCGCTGAGCGCCGGTCCAATGAGCGCAAAGGCGCAATTCATGAGTGCAAGGCGCTTTTCGATAGCGTAAAGTGCATTTGATCAATTTTAAGATCAAAGAACAAATTTATGTTCTTCAAAGGAGGCTTTTTCCTCAAGGTCCAAGAACAAAAATTCTTGTTTTTATAAAAGGCTCTGCCTTTATAGATCAAAAGATCTGTGAATGAAGTAAAAATACTTCTTTTATTATTTTATGATTAGATATTTTGATCTTTTCCTTTTTATTAAAGACCTTGGTATTTTTTCCAGATCTCTGATCTTTTTACAAGATGATTCTTCATTTTACGAGATGGTTTCATCTCTATTATTCAAGAACATAGTTCTTTTTTTTTACCTTGAAGATGAAGAAAAATCTTCTTTTTTCTAAGAGGTTTCTCTTATTTTGCAGAGGGTTTTTCTCTCTCTTTTCTGTCATTTGAGACTTGAAGTCTAAGGGCCTTTATATAGGGCCAATTGATTTGTTAAATCAGTTTTAAGAGATCTTTCTCTGATTGATTTGGGAATATTTTCCACCGTTGGATCTTTGATCCTAAGACTTCTGTTTTACAGAAGATAATTTTCTTGTTTTAATAAGATTGGAAAGATCTTTCCATAACAGAATTTTAGTTCTGATTAATTAATAATTTATTATTAGTAAATCTTTTGATCTGACGGTGGGGGAATTTTTAATTCCAGCGCTGGCGCACCTTGAGAAAGCGCACCTACGTTCGAAACGTGGCGTGCAGCGCAACTGCGCTAGCGCACCCGTGTTTGATACGTGGCACGCAGTACAGAGCGCAGCGCAACTGCGCTAGCGCACCCGTCTTTGACACGTGGCACGCAGTACAGAGCGCTAGCGCACTTGTGTTTGACACGTACTGCGCTAGCGCACTTGTGTTTGACACGTGGCGCGCAGCGCGCAGAATCTGAAGCGTTGCTTCAATTTAAATTTTGAATTTTGAAGCAGAGCTTTGCTCTGATTGGGGGTGCGCTGCCTAGGGCGCATCGCACCTGGCGCTAGCGCGTCTGCGCTTGACACGTGGCACGCAGCGCGCAGCGCACGGGATCTGAAGTGTTGCTTCAATTTTTGAATTTTGAAATTCAAAACAGAGCTTTGCTCTGATTAGGGGAAACATTGCCCAACTGATCGGCTTGGTCAGACGGGTCTCCTCTAAGAGCCACCACTCGTGAGCGTAATCTGCCAATTAGATGCGTACAATACCCACCATTTTCTCATCTGGAATCTGTGCTGCAACGAGCAGGTTCACTGTATCAACTAGCCACTGCTCCGCTGGCAATGGCTCATCAAATCCTATAAATGTGAACGGACCGAGCTTCCTAAAGTCCACCGCGGTGCCCTCACGCTGTGTTGTCTTGAGTGTTGCTGCAACCACGGACTGTCGTATCGTCCGTAGACTCTCCTGGAAAGCCTCAGCCTGCCGCTAATTTAGCTCAGTATGCCACTTCTGGTTTTCTAGCATACCACGTACAACACCAAGCAATGTGGCGTTATCAACACGCCTCTGGTATGATCGCAAATTTCTATCCGTCATGATTCTGAAGCCAAGACACAGAAGGGGATTAATAACGTAAACTAGATTCAATAAACATGATAGCTATATGATCAAGGCTGGTAAGATAGTAATGTGGCAGGACATGTTCTTAATTCTGGGTTTCCTGGTTAGTGTATTGGGTTTGATACCCAACTACAAAAGAACCAAACCCGATTATTCCTAAACCCTAGGGCTCTGATACCAAACAAATACTGTCACGCCCCGCTTCCCAAGATACATAACTACGATATATGATAGAGCCAACCATGCTACCTGTGACTAAGAATCATTCTTTCATAGTAACATTACAGCTGTCAATCGGATTTCAAGAACAGAAAAAAATAAAATCTAGCTAACACATGACCATCTGCCACAATAAATAAAATCAAGAAATAAGTGTAGCGGAAACGAATCAAGATCCAATAAAACAATATCTGAATCAT
Organism: Agapanthus africanus; assembly: GCA_030015575.1. Taxonomy (NCBI): domain Eukaryota; kingdom Viridiplantae; phylum Streptophyta; class Magnoliopsida; order Asparagales; family Amaryllidaceae; genus Agapanthus; species Agapanthus africanus. The sequence goes on along the minus strand of CM057338.1, from coordinate 938,393,184 downwards.
GTCCCAATATGGTCTCACATCAATAAAATAAAACTATGGAAATAAATAAACTAAGAATAGCTAGCTCCTCATTACTCGGCTTGATTGCTAAAGTACTCATGATCTGCCTGCGATAAAGGTAGAGGAACTGGGCCATGCAAAATCCAGACGTCAATACATCATAAATACCACAATAATATTAATAACCAGGATATGATACTATAATTAAACATGAATATAAATGATAAACACAGATATAAATAGTGAGCTATATGTATGTGATGTGTATCCTAAAATATATGTTTCTAGGCAATCTATTCTACAAGTCTTTGAAATCAATTAATGTAATCTACATCGTAACTCAACAGTATATATCCCGTTCATTCCCCATGGAACCATGGTACAATATATCCTGTTCATTCCCCACGGGACCATGGAACAATATATACCGTTCATTCCCAACGGGACCACGGTACAATAAACAAAGATTATTCTGTTCATGTCCGGAATCACGGCAAAAAATAATAATATCTTCTTGAATTTTGTTTCGGTTATATTCTTGATTTCCTCTTTTCCCCCAAGGTTCTGTGTTCAAGTCAGGTATTGACGATATAAATCTAATGACAACACAGGATCAAGCAGGTATAGTTCTTGTCTATGTAGACAACAAGTCACATCCGTCAGGACAACAATCAGGATTGTTGGCATTAATAATAAGATCTAAGTAGCAAGTGTGGTAGTGTGTCGTGAACATGCCATGTAACATATATTATCCAAATTAGATACCAATGTAAAACTGTAATCAATATCTAAACATGGTAAACACAACTAATGCCAGGATACAGATGTATCTATCTGTAATAACCATTATACGTCCATTACCATGTATGTTGCAATCTAGAAATCATAATGAACTGATATATTAGTATGATAATATTGTGATGTTCCGGCATGCAACTAAATAAACTATTATCATTATAGATACAGACGAATGCTATAAAACTGTAAATCGGTAATCTCTTCTGGATAGTAAAACACATGCACTATAATTTATCGAATAAACATTGATATAATAAGATAGCATGTTGCAAGTTTAGAACTTGCCTGATCGAATCTCACGTCAAGATACGGATGTCATGTTCCGACGTCGAAATAAAGTCACGACGTAGAACTGGACCTGGCTGAGCAACTGCGTGACGTGGTGACTGAGCTAAATGACGATGGTGACTGGGTCGTCCGGATCATCTGCGGCGTACGCAACTCCGGCGATCGATCAGAAAAAGAAAAGAAAAGAAGAACAGAAGAAGAAGTGGTTGTTGCTGGGTTTGCTGGTGTTCTATGGATTTGACGAGGACAGAAGAGATAGTGGCGACGAGGTGACGGCGACGAGGCGAATTTGTCTGCGGCGAGGTCGTCGTGGCCGTGAGGGGTGAAAGGCGATCGGGAAAAGAGCAGAGGAGGGAGAAGATGATGTGGTGGTGGTTTGGGTTTGGAGTTGAAGACGAGGAGGTGATGGAGGTGGTTGGTGGTGATGGGTTTTGTAGCATTTCAGAAAAATGAAATATTATTTTTGGGAAGTTAAATAATTAAAATAATAAATATTATGAATATTTTAATGTGTGGAGATTAGTTTTAATGTTATGGTATGATCATATACCGATAGATTGGAAAAATATTGGAAAATTACATTTGAATATTGATTTTGAAAGAATATTATATGATTTAGACATTTTATAAATTTTATACAATTAATTATATACAATTTTACGGCTAAACTGAATTAATTAGTACCTAATTATGCATTAAGCTTAATTAGGCATATGACATGCACTATGTCATGTTTCAAAACACTTTTTTTTATCATTCTATGAACCATGGCATCCTTGTTTTCCTTTTATATATTTAGGTTTTTGGTTTTATTTGAAAAAAGGAGAAAAGAAAAGAAAAGAATAAAGAATGGAGGTATGGGCAAAAGAGAGGGTGAGGGGTCTTCTTTGACCTTGGCTCATTTGGTCTTCACTTCATTTTCTTCTTCTCCTTTTCTCTCCATGGCAGCCCTCTCCTTCCACCTCCGCTACCTCCTCACAACACCACTAAATCCACATAAAAACCATGTATCCCCTTCATTAAAATTGTACACGAGCTCACTACAAGCATGGTGGACCAAGTAAGTTAGGATTTTGAGCACTTGGGGCAACTCAAGAATTTTCTTGAGTTGCCAAATGAGGTATTTATTTCACCATTAGTGTAGTAATTCATTTTCTTTAGCTTCTATTTTAGTTTAGAATTGATTAAGTGAGGTTTAGTGATCTTGGAAAATTTCAAGATGAAGTTTAAGAGATTCTTGAGTTGTGATAGTGCAATTGAGGTGTAATTGGTGACTACAAACCTCTTTGGTGTTATAACCTTGATCAAACCAGTGAATAAACCCAAAAACTTGATTTAGATGTTTCAATGTCGGTTTTGTGAACATCTTGAGCCTACAGAGAATCTGGAGTGACCTGAGACCTATACGAGAAAAACTAGCAATCCTATTGACCTAGATTGAGCACTAGAAGACCACCCTGAGAAGACGAACCCAAACAGAGCAGGTATGGCTGGCCAGGCCGGAAATTAGGGTGATGTCACCGGGTCATTGGTGGGTATCGGTGTTATGATTGGTGCTGTAGCTCATGCACCCCATATACTATCCCACTGTATTGCTTGTTTAGCCTAATTTTACCTGAGACCAAATCTGGAACCATTTTCTTGAGTTGTTGTTATGGTTTTCTGACTTTTAATGACTTGAACTTTGGATATTGTGTTTTTTCTCGGTCACTTGACATTTGTACGTCGATATCGGGAGTTGTTGGGTTATTCTTGCATGCGTAGACCATAGGTTTTATCCTATGTGTGATTCGTCTGCCGTTTTGATTTTCGTGCGCGATTTCTGTTTACGATACTATGTGTTTATATATGTAGGCACCCTTATGTGGACTTTGAACAATAAGGATGAGCGTGGCGTCATCGACTTCGGCAAGTAAGGACAAATGTGAGTAGATGTATATCTACGGGGGAAGTCGGGTGGATGGCGTATAGCACCCCCGCAGTTTCGTAGTGTAGCATGCGAATATGTTATATATATAAGTATGTGCATTATGAGACGTGATTAATTAGTAAGAAAGGATTTAGGAGACCATGGGTTAGTTTTAGTGTGATTGAAAGAAAGTGCTTTTAGTTAGTTTCTTAGTCGCGAAACCCTAGAGTAAAGGTTGACACACACACACATGCACATACGTGATATGATTTTTGGGTGTGTGTGTATATATATAGATAGATGCGTGCGTGTGTGTGTGTATACGTATACACAGATGATGAGCCCAGTATATGATACGTGGAGATAAGCCGATATGACCGGGCATGATACCGTGAGATTGTGATATGTGATTGGGTCGTGATATGATATATGACATGATTATAGCAGATCGTTGGGCGATGTGTTTTCATACACACGAGAATATATGTTTGATGATATTAGAATGTACTAGATTTTAGAATGGTATCCCTAATTCATGATTTCACGATAATGATACTATATGAATAATGAGGTATATGTGATATTTGACCCATACCCCGATTTTGGGATGCCGTACGATGGATTTTCCGTACAAGATATAGATATGATGATTGATCCACACTCTTGATTCGAGGATGTCGTACTATATATTTTACCATACGTGACGCTATTGAGACGGGACTCGGACTACTAGATATATCGACTCGGACTTTAGGTGGATTTCCTTACCCTTTCGACTAGTCTCTTAGTTTAGTCCTATAGTTGCTTAGATAGATGATAGACTGGGCTCGAGTCATACTTATTTTCAAAACTAACAAATCACGAGTATTTTTAAAGACAGGCCGAGAGATACTACGGATTTTTTAAAAGACGTATCTTTTCTCAAAGACCCTGTTACCCCTATTTTTCTAAAACCACGATTCGTGCTATTTCAAACGCCAAAAACTGTATGACTCATATATAGAAATGTATATTCTTCAATGTTACGGTTACTACATCTTTTCCCGTATATTCATGTTGTTCTCATCGCATTGCATGCTTATACATGTGTTCCTTTTAGTTATTATGAACCCCTGTTGTCAGGACATCAGCACCATTACCGATGATGCGTATGCTCCATGTACACTTGCTTGCCGGCTCACACACATCATCATCGGTAATTGCCATGCCATGTACACTTTAGAGAATATTACTTCATTGATATAACTTGCTACCTGAAAGTTCCAATATATGATTACTATGCTAGTTTAGATATTGCATTCTTTACTTAAATACACATGCATGTGTATATTTGTTGTTATGCAGTATTATGGAGCTTTATACCGGTAATTCACTGTTTACATACTCTGAGATTTTTGGATATCAGATTTTCCATGAGATTTTTGGATTTAGAGAAACCGCAAGGATTTTATAAGCTCGTTATCATTTCTAAAAATAGAAATTTGCTGTTTTCTCATGATATGATGTATGTGTCATCCACCATGAGTTTTCTCGGCTCTTGAGCTGTATCATACACCCGATTCGAGAAAGAGGATGAACCGTCTGCGGGTGCATGGTGGACCCGGTACGATACCCCAGGGCGAGAGTGGTTTTGTGGGGATGACGATGAGCATGGCAGGGGAAGACTACCATACCGGTGTGTCGGGCGCGGCGGATATCCGGAGGATACCGACGTAGTCGAGAGATTTGATGTGATGGGCCGATCCGGACTGACGGAGCCCATGGGCCGATCTGGACTGATGGAGCCCGAGATTTGAGTATTATGTGTCATTGTCGGACACGGATTTTGAGATGTTTTGAGTGTCGATGCCAGGCACTCGGGTTTTATCATGATTTGTGTGTCGTTGCTGGACACACGTTGGATGGTGCATTATTACATATCACGCATCAATATATTATTACTCATGACACGGACACGAGTACTTTGATATCACACTTATGATATGTTGTCACCCTTGTAATAGTATTGTGTATTTATTTGTATGACTTAGGAGAGAGTCATACATGCGATTTCTACTCGGTGATGTCTTCTACTCACGAGTTGGCAACTCAACCCCATTGTGCCACAGTTTCTTGCAGGTTTGGCCGTACAGGTTTCGTTGCGGTTTGCTGGCACACTGCTTCCTTCCGGGTGATTGCTTTGGTAAGTGGGTTCACTTGCATCGTGACCACCATTGTACTTTATTTATTTCAGTTGTATCTAGTAAACTCCATCAACCAGATTTGTATATTTAATAGACTTAGAAGATCAGTTGTATATTCTTTCGACCTTAGAGTCACGCATTTGTATTATTATGATTCTTCCCTAGTTTTCTTGAGGATGTTCGTTTTCTTCTGAGTTTTGATCCTCGCCTTCGGCGTTGTATATTATATTGCATGCATGGTGGATTCCGCCATTTGGCGAAGAGATAGCTCCCGCTTTGGGATACCTTTATTCATTACTTGTATATTCCTGTTGTACCCGTTTGGGGCCATTATTTACAAAGGAGACTCTGCCGAATTTTTCGGGAAAATATGATATTGCTTTTAAATGTTTAATGCCGCTTATTTTGTTAAAAACCACTTACTTTTAAATAAGTTTTCCTTCACTCTTTTCTTTAAAATGGTTTAGATTTCTGGGTTTTGGCTTACTTAGATTACGTTACGCCTCTTGACGTTTCGTAATTTAAGTGCCAGTCGCGTTCCGTACCTTCGGGTCATGACATGTTCCGGCGACGATGGGGTGATGGGGTGATCGGTGTTGTGATTGGGAGCTTGGGTGTCATAAGGAAAAGGAAGGAGTGGAGAGGAGGAGGTGATGGCGGCGAGGCGAGGAGATCGGAACGGCGACAGTGAGAGGGCGGCGACGAGACGGTGACGGGAGTGTAGGTTAAGGTTCGCGTTTGCGGGGATGTGGAGAAGAAGAAGAAACGAGGGAGGGAGAGTGTGTGGTTTTCGATTTTATTATATATTATATAATATATATTATAGAGAGAGACAGAGATTTTATAATTTAAATTAATTAATATATTATATATAACAGTATATATATATGTATTGTTATAAAATAATATATATATATTGTAGGATATTACAGATAATACCAGATTACTCCGAATATTATCCGTATCCCTTCAAAAATCTAGTTTTTAAATATGAAGAATATGCGTAAGGATTTAAACTATAATGTGATATCCAGTAAATAAAAACAGATACCCCCTAAAAAAAGTCTACGTAAATATACGCAGCGATCCAAATACTAGTCTGTTTATCACTTAGGATCTAAACATGATATATGGGCGCAACCACATGATATGAGGTACTATGACATACAAGGCTGGGTAAGAAAATATATTATTTGGTTTTATTTTGTATTTTAAAATGTTATTTAGAGTTTAAAATTTATTATATATGTATATAAAATCTATATTTGCATGGATACTCTGTAATAGCAAATATTTGATGTAATCACGAACCATGTTGGGTTTCAACCATATGGATCGGGTCGGATAATAACCACAACTACCAATTGCACTATCCACAATCCAAAAGCAACAATAATAAAGAATTTTACCGCAAGATTTGAAATACCCAAAATAAATATAGTATAACAGTGCTAGGGTGTTAAGATAAGAAACGTATACACTAGTCTACTATAGAGTATTGATACCCAGTCTCGATAATGCTACGATTATGGATAATTTTAAGTATGTGCTTAAAGTATACCTAGCCCACAAAAGTATGATTGCTATCACAACGCTGGTAGTCAAGAAAAGATCCTACGGGCTCCATCAACATGTATTAGCGATACATAAAAAGAAATATATACATATATTAAGATAGATACAAACCAGATAGCATACTATCATATTGAGCAAGATTGTTATATACATGCATATATTCCATGCTTCCAAAATGTAATATACAATCATATACTGTACAATAATAGCCTCTAGGGCATATATCTCTAACAATCTCCCACTTGCACTAAGGCCATGTATTGGCGTATCGCAGACCTATCATCTCGAATAGCCTCTCGAACTGCGTTTGAGTGATGGCCTTTGTAAATATATCTGCAGTGTTATCCTTCATGTCTACTCTCCGAACCTCGATCTCCTGGCAATCCACGATCTACCTGATCAGGTGATACTGCCTCAAGATGTGTCTGGATCTCTGATAGGTCCATGGTTCCTTCGCTAAAGCTATAACCGCGTTATTATCACAATACAAAGGTATTGGGTCAGTAATAGACGGAACCACATAAAGTTTTGTAATGAACTTTCTCATCCAGATTGCTTCTTTTGCGGCATCATAAGCAGTGATATACTCTGCCTCTATTGTCGAGTCAGCAACGGTGTCCTGTTTGGAGCTCTTCCAACAGACAACCCCTCCATTGAGGGTGAATACATAACCCGACATGGATTTGGATTCATCCTTCTCACTCAGTATCATGCCTTGTTTCCCAGAGTGCGCAAACAACGGCATGTGACAGAGCCAACCATGCTACCTGTGGCTAGGAAACATCCCTTCACAGTCACATTACGACTATCTATATGTTTTCAAGAACAGTAAAATATAAAATCTATTTAGTACATGTCCATTTGCCACAGTAGAAAGAGTCAAGAAAATGTATAAGCGGAAACGAATTAAATCCAATAAACAATATCTGAAAACTTGTCTCAATATGGGCTCATATCAAGAAATAAAACTGCGGAAAATAAACTAAACTAAACATCTCTAAATAATACATGTTCAATTCCTCACTGCTCGGCTTAATGGCTAAAGTACCCCTATTCAACCTGCGATAATGATAGAGAAACTAGACCATGCAAAACCCAAACGTCAGTACGTCATAATATCAAATAAACAGTGATAACCAGGATGTAACGGTATAAGTAAATATGAATATAAATAGATAACATAGATATGAAATCGTGAGGTATGTGTATGTATGTGATGTGTAACCTAAAATTGTGCTTCTAGGCTATCTATTCTAAATTCTTTAAAATCAATTAATGTAATTCTCATCGTAACCCAACAGTCTATGTCCCGTTCATTCCACATGGGACCACGGTAACAGGATTTATTCCGTAACGTCCGGAAAAATGGCAAACAAGTAATTATTCCATAACGCCATGAAAAACGGCAAACATGTAATTATTCCGTAACGCCCAGAAAAACGGAAAACATGTAATTATTCCGTAACGCCCAAAAAAACGGAAAACAAGTAATTATTCTGTAACGCCCGGAATAACGACAAACAAGTAATTATTCCGTAACGCTCGGAAAAATGGTAAACATGTAATAATAGCCTTTTGAGCTACGTTTCGGTTACATTCTTGATTTTCCCTTTACCCCCAAGTTTGTGTTCAAGTCAGGTATTGCCAATATAGATCTAATGCCAACACAGGATCAAGCAGGTATGGTTCTCTTCTATACAGATAACAAGTTACGTCCTTCAGGACAACACGTCACGATTATTGGTATTAGTAACTAGATCCCAGTAACAAGTCAAGTAGTGTGTTGTGAACATATTATGTGATGCATATCAACCAAATAGATACCCAATGTGAAACTGTAACCAATATCGAAACATGGCTAATTCAAGGATGCATAAGTATCTATCTATAATAACCATTATATATTCATTACCATATATGATGCAAACTGTCACGTCCCGCTTTCCAAAATACGGAATACGACGGTGACTAGGCCAGCCATGCTCCTACGATCAAGAAAAATCCTGTCGTAGTCACATTTCGGCTTCTAGCGTTATATGGTAATCAGTAAAATACAACACGGATAAAGAGAATGCAGTCACTAAAACTAACGGATATATAAAGGAAACTGAGTACAATGGAAGTAAACAAGAGGGCAACAAACCAGAGATATCAAGAGAAAGATACAACCGGTTCACTGATCTGGATCTTCGCGGTCTTCTCGAGATCAGACGGATCCATTTCTATCACTGAGCATGCATACTCAGGTCATCAGGATAACGCAATAGCAATAATATGATAACAATAATGTAGCATAAAAAATAGAAGGTAATAACAGTGGAGACAATGAATGAAGGAAATCAATATATCATTATCGATGCAATATATAAGCTATGTTCCTATTGGTCTCTAGATCCATTTGAAATCGAATCGTGGAAAAGAGTGATCATGTTTAACGAAGGTCTCGTATATACCCGAGACTACGGCCCACTGTTGCCTGGGACATAACCCTATCAGCCGGACCGCTACGTCCAAATCTAATATATATATGAGTCACTGTTCAAATGATCATCCTCTAAATCGCTAATCTAGCTAAATACAAGTTTCTTTCCACTTCGATTTTTCCTTTTTCCCCAGGTTTCACTATCTATAAGTATGGGCTAGTTGTGTACAAGTACGCACCAATACCACTGCTTTATTCACTAATCACTGTGTTGTTCACTATCACGAATCATTCACTTTTTTTACTGGCGTATTCGACACAACTAAACCGAAACTATTCTCGTTCGAAAATTCATTTTATACTGAGAATTAATAAGAACGTTCACTATCGCCAGAGGTATCGCAGTTGGGTAAATATGTGAATTATGCCGCTAAACAAATCATATGCAATACAAATCATTACGCGTCTTAGGAACTTAGAAAAATCACATTAACTCATATGATCAGAATTAAGCAAAATGAAGCAAAAGGGGTAAAAATTAAACGTAATCAGCAATTCAACGAAATTGGTTTCAAATCAATCGGGTTTCGGGTTCATGAATTGCGGTCATTTCTTTTTAAGTGTTCTCTGCTGGAAATTCAATTCCTGAACTGAAAGTCCATTCCGTAACACAGTTTTCATCCAGTTGGGATCATAATTAGGCGATGCTACAGTTGGATAATATTTATTTTTATCAGTTAGGTTTCCAACGCGCCAGGAGTATCGACAATTTCCGCTGTGTGCTGGGAGTTATGCATTATTTAAGATCGGGATATACGTTCTGTCCCTGTTTGGGACTACAATATGTATTGATGATTTAAAATATGATTAAAATAGCAAACGACGGTAAAACGAATGAAAACACCTCCAATAATTAGCTAACATATTAAAATTTGGAACGGTATAGGGTTCCTCATAATACCATTTTCACACAGAACTACAACAACATTTTAATTCAGGTGTCAACAAGCAGTACTGCTCTGGACTGCAGTCCAGATCCGCATTCCCGAACAGTTTTCTTCACCGCTTTAAAATAGAAACAAAATATAAATTATATGGGGTTATAGGTTTTCGTCATCGCTTTAAAATAGAACTACAATAACATGAAGGAATATATGGTATGGGTCTTAGAAAACAATAGAAGAAATAGTTAAAACATAAATAAATTAGAATATGTAAGTTTATTTAATTAAACAGTATAACAGGTACTGGGTATTACATTATACCCCACTTAAATAAAAATTTCGTCCTCGAAATTTGAAATAAATAGCAAGCTATGAAAGTCGAGTAATCAACAACTAAGAGACCCCAATGTTAGTAAATAGGCAGATGGCCGCAAAATAGTTTTATATATAAGTACATTGAAATAGATTAATAATAACGAACACTAGCGAATGAATGGCTGATAGGTCTTAAAAGACGAAAACTACTTAGTGAAGTTACAAATCAAATACTTGCAGAAAATAGCTTGAGCATACTTCAGGGATAAAAGTATATAATGAAAATAATCTAACTTGTTAGTAGTTTACATAACCGAACATTCAATGCATAGCTATATCGGTAGATTAAAACAAAAAAGAAATGATTCTTAAGTTAAAAAAAATATTAATATGAAGAGAAAAAGAAAGTAATATGTAACTTAATATATACTCGTATAAAGGAGCTATTGAAAGAAACCAGCAAAACAATAGAGAGAGAAAAATATTAACCCACATTGTAGAATGGTTAAGTAAAATAAGTAGCAGTAATTATGGTAATATGATACTCAAAAAACATACATTGGAACATAGTAAAAAAAATTGTAAAGTATAGTTGTCATAAATAAGTTGGAGAAGAAAATCGATGAAGTGATATGAAAAATCAAACATTGGTAAAAAGAAAAATGAAGACTTTGCAAGAATAAGTAAATTTAACAAAGGGTAAATGAGAGAAACAATAGCGAAAACATAGATAAGCTCGGGAGAATGTTAGCATAAATAAGAATAAAAGAAAATAGAATACTATGTAGAAAATCAAGATAAAAGAAAAATCCAAACCGTTAATAATATAAGTTTTGAGAGTTAAACAGAAGAACAACAACAAACAAAATTAATATGAATGATAATACTATAATAAATAATAAAACGTTAAGGGAAATATATAGAAAAGCAAATAACTTGAAGTGACATCCTGTAATTAAATTAGATAAAAATAAAAAAAAGGCATGAAGAATAGAACTACATAATAAAAGGGCGATAGTATGAAAATCATTAGTAGGGAAAATTCTCTAAGAAATAAAATATACAGTGTACATTAGAACGTTGGAAATTTGAAAATAGTAAAGTACTTAAAGTAAATAAGGAAAACAAAAGTTGTTAATAATACGCAAATTAGAAAACATAACTAAATGCAAAATAGAGAGAAAACAAAATTTGGAATAACAAATGTCACTAAATGTAATTTCAGTAATCGAAAAATAATACCAGTAATGTATAGTAGACTAGCCAGAGCATGGATTTCGGTGAGATACTACCTAATCGAAAGATGGAGTCAGGGATGCGGTGCTAAACTATAGTGTCAACTAAGCTGGGATCGGGTTCTTATAAGGTTCAAAGTTGGAATAATAATAATAACCTGCAAGAAGGGAATGGAATTTTGTAAGAAGGAACAATCAATACATCAAGCAGACTTTTGAGGTACAATACTTTAGGAAAAAATTGATCGAACCGAAACTTTATTATTCAGAAAATTTTGACAGAGTACAATTTAGAGATAAAAGTGGCCCTAAACTATACATTGCTTTTATTTACCTTGAAGAAAAGAAATAAGTCGCGTCAGTCGTGATTGTGAAAGTTTAACAAGTTGCGATAAGTTCTCACGTGAAAATAAGGGTGTCCATTCACATAGTGCTTTGCAGGAACTGCTGCCTGAGGTTCTTCAGTCTCGAGTTCCTCCACACTCGAGACTTCATCCTCTGACTTCTCCTTTGGTTGGAGCTTCGCCTTCGGACTCCTCTCTTATAGGGTTTCCTTCTCCTGGCCATTCTTCTTCAGCGGGAGCTTCCTCTTCAGGATCCTCTTCCATGGGATCCTCCTCAGGATCCTCTTCTATCAGGTCTTCTTTGGGATCCACCTCTTCAGGATCTTCTTCTTTATCGTCAGAATCATTGATCATATTAATCTCTGGAGCAGCGACTTCAATTCCCTCGTCATCGGAATCGCTATCGTCGAAAATAACCTGTGGGCCATCGTCCTCGTCGTCTGAACTCACCAGTACGCAGTCAAAAGAAATGCAGGACCGAGTATCATCATCGAGAAGTGGTGCTGCCCCAGGGTTGGCCATGGCTTGAAAAGCAAGGGTCGTGATCAGATAGTGAAACACAAAAATAATGGCTAGCGAGGTGGAGCATATGAAAATGTAAGGTGGATAAAATTCAAAATCATGAACTTGAGTGATGATGCAGCAAGCAGTATATTAAAGTGAATGGCAAGGAAACAATGTATAAATCACAACCCGCATTTTTTTCCATTTAAACTAAGGGTTCGACAATACAAGACTTAAGAGAAAAGAAACAACTACTAAATAAAATAGCAAAGCCTTTATTGAAAGCAAGAAAGGTGATAACTCCACGTTGATCTCTAAATCACTGCATCCTCATAATTCAAAGCATGAAAATAATGAAAACCACCAAGTTACTCAGACAGATGTGGAAGGCGTTGACGAATCTCCTCCTTACAGCTCTTTTCTTAGAGGGCAATCATTGACAAGATATTCGACGGATCCACAAATCAAGCATTGTCCCTTGGTCTGGCGACAGTCCCTCTGAAGGTGTCCCAGACTCATGCAATACCCACAAATTTGGATTCTCCGCTACTTCTGTTGTTGAGGACGCCTCATTTGCACGCCTCCTCCTTGTCTAACAGGGATTCCCCCAAGATTGGGAACTCCTCCTGGTGCCAGAACCATTTGCCTTCTTAATCCTCCAGCTAAGAGGTCGTTCATTCGCTCCCGGGCTTCCATCAAGTCTCGCAGTACATCCAAAATCTCGGCGATCTGACTCTGGGGAGTGGAGGTGGAAGAAGAGTTGTTGGAAGCCATAGTCTTGAAACAACAATTTTCAGATGGCGTAAGAGACAAGGATCAAGATATGATATAGGATTCGATAATAGAAGGAAAAGCAAGGATTACAAGAATTTGAATAATGGTGCAACAAGAATATATGAACTAGAGAGGCAATATAATAGGGTATAAATCAAGAGATCCTTGGACTGAACTATAATCTCATTCTAAACCCGGCGCTTTGACACCAACAAAATCATGTCACGTCCCGCTTCCCAAAATACGGAATACGAGGGTGACTAGGTCAGTCATGCTCCTACGATCAAGGAAAATCATGCCGTAGTCACATTTCGGCTTCTAGTGTTATATGGTAATCAGTAAAATACAGCATGGATAAAGAGAATGCAGTCACTAAAACTAACGGATATATAAAGGAAACTGAGCGCAATGGAAGTAAACAAGAGGGCAACTAACCAGAGATATCAAGGGAAAGATACAACTGGTTCACTGGTCTAGATCTTCGCGGTCTTCTCGAGATCAGACGGATCCACTTCTATCACGGAGCATGCATACTCAGATCGTCAGGATGAAACAGTAGCAATAATATGATAGCAATAATGTGGCATGAAAAATAGAAGGTAATAACAGTGGAGACAATGAATGAAGAAAATCAATATATCATTATCGATGCAATATATGAGCTATGTTCCTATTGGTCTCTAGGTCCATTTGAAATCGAATCATGGAAAAGAGTGATCATGTTTAACGAAGGTCTCGTATATATCCGAGACTACGGCCCACTGTTGCCTGGGACATAACCCTGTCAGCCGGACCGCTAAGTCCAAACCTAATATATATAAGAGTCGATATTCAATTGATCATCCTCTAAATCGCTAACCTCGCTAAATACAAGTTTCTTTCCACTTCGATTTTTTTCCCCAGGTTTCACTATCTATAAGTATGGGCTTGTTGTATACAAGTATGCACCAATAACACTGCTTTATTCACTATTCACTGTGTTATTCACTATCACGAATCATTAACTTTTTTATTTGTGTACTCGACACAACTAAACCGATACCATTCTTGTTCAACAATGCATTATACACTGAGAATTAATAAGAACGTTCACTATCGCTAGAGGTATCGTAGTTGGGTAAATATGTGAATTATGCCGCTAAACAAATTATGTGCAATACAAATCATTACGCGTCTTAGGAACTTATAAAAATCACATTAACTTGTACGATCAGAATTAAGCAAAATGATGCAAAAGGGGTAAAAATTAAACGTAATCATCAATTCAAAGAAATTAGTTTCAAGTCAATCGGGTTTCGGGTTCATGAATTACGGTCATTTCCTTTTAAGTGTTCTCTGCTGGAAATTCAGTTCCTGAACTGAAAGTCCATTCCGTAACACAGTTTTTATCTTGTTGGGATCATAATTAGGCGACGCTACAGTTGGATAATATTTAGGTTTATCAGTTAGGTTTCCAATGCGCCAGGCGAATCGACAATATGTTGGGAGTTATGCATTATTTAAGATCAGGGGATATATGTTCTGTCCCTTCTTGGGACTGCAGTATGTATTGATGATTTAAAATATGATTAAAATAGCAAACGACGGTAAAAACGAATGAAACCACCTCCAATAGTTATCTAACAGATTAAACTTCGGAACGGTATAGGGTTCCGCAAAATAACATTTTCACAAAGAACTACAAAAACATTTTAATTCAGGTGTCAACAAGCAGTACTGCTCTGGACTGCAGTCCAGAGCCGCATTCCCGAACAGTTTTCGTCATCGCTTTAAAATAGAAACATAATATAAATTATATGGAGTTCTAGGTTTTTGAGTCGGATTCGATACAATCCCTCAAACATAGTATTCTGGTGTGTATCTAATTTACTGTGATTTTCACAAGTTACATGTACGGAAAGTTTCAGATTTGGAGGATCTAAATGGGGATGCCATTTTACGGCGTTTAAGTCCGTATTTTCAAACCAATTTTTTACACGTTAACCTTTGTCTCTAAAGTAATATAATAACCATGGTTTCCGCCGCACTACATAGGATCTTCGTAGGATCTTCGTATGAAAACACCTAAACTAATCAGTTGTTTATTGTCGGAAATATCATTATGTTCGTCCAATTCATAAGAGATATAACTTACGAACTTCAATACGACGTTAACATGAGGTGTTTGACTCGATTAATACCCAGATCCAAATTAATTTAAATGAATACGGTCTAATACCAATCACGAGATAGTATCGGATCATATATCGAAATAATAGTATCATAGCATGGAAGCAAGTCTTGGAAACTTGGCTGACAACGTATCGATGATGATGACGATACGGCAGCGACGCGGCAACAACACGGCAGCAACAGTGATCTATGGCGACGGCACAACGCAAACACGACAAGAGTTGGCCTCGGTGGAGCTCGATCTTGTGCTTGATGGCTCGGTGGATGCGACGGACGTGCGCTGGCATTGCGATGGCTGCTGCGTCGACGACTGCGATGGCTGATGACAATGACGGTGGAGATGGCTTGGACGACGATGACGATGGCTGGAATAGCGGCGATTGCGACGGGTATAGGTGTTCGATGAAATGTCGGGGCTTGACGGTGGTATCGACTTGGGTCCAATAGTAGCGGAGATCGACAGCGGTGAGTAGAGTGAAACTAGGCGACTGCGTGGAGATTGGTAGTGATGTGGTCGGCGTTAGTGAGCATGGCTTGGGCATGGGCGGCCATGATGAGGGGCTATGTGGCTCGGCTATGGTAGGGGTCGGGTTAAGCGGAGAGGTGCCTAGGCTCAACGTCTCGCTGCGGTGGTCCAGACGGTGATGGTGCAGGCTGGTGTTTGGGTTCTCAGGTGATGATGGAGTTCTCGGTTGGTTTGAAAGTGATGGGTTCGATAGCAGCAAAGGTTGCGGCCATGGGGTTGATGAAGTTCAGGGAGAAGGTGGCCTTAAGAAGAAGGAGGTGTAGTCGAGGTTGGAAGCTCGGTGAAGGCTTTGGGCGTGGGTGCTTAGAGGAGTGGCCGACGGTGGCAAGCTCGGTGGGTGATGAGGGGTCGGCAATGGAGGTTTAAGGTAAGGTGAGGGGGTGGCGACGGTGGAAGGCGTGGATGTAGGCACGGCTCATTGGATTTGGCTCGTGGCGATGGTGGAAAGTGGAGTCGAGAGGGGATCGAGGAGGAGCTCGGGGTGGCGATGGTGGTCGGCGAGTTTTCCAGCGGCGGTGATAAGGTGGTGGTCCCGGTTGTGATGGGTAGGCCTCGGTTTGAGGTGGTGTAGAGCGTGTTGGTGGCGATGAGGGGCACTGGAGGTGGAGTGGGATGGTCGTAGGAGGAGGGTCGATGCATGGGGGAGGAGCTTGGCTATGGTGGCAGCCGCTTATGGCTATGGAGGGTGGTCGACCATGGGGAAGCTCGAGCTCACCGTAAGGAAAGGTAGGATGTGGTCTCTGGTGTTGGGGTGATGAAGAGAAGGGGAGAGGGAGAGAGGGAGAGAGGGAAGGAGAGCAGAAAGCGAGAGTGAGAGAACAAGATGAGAGAGACAGAATATAATGGGAAATAAACGAGAAATTAAGTGGGAGATGAGAGAGTGTGTCGGCCTGGTTTAGGAATTTAGAACATGAGGGTTTAATAATAGTTAATAGGATTTAAGAATTGGATTTATTTAAATGGGTTCACAGGTTTAAAACGTTATACAAAAATCAATTAATACCTACTAATAACAATTTCTAAAAAATTAATACTAATTAGAATTGGCTACAGAAAATTAATATCGAATAATTAAAATTTATAAAAATTGATGACCATAATTAAAACAAATTAATAACATGAAGGAATATATGGTATGGGTCTTAGAAAACAATAGGAGAAATGGATAAAATATAAATAAATTAGAATATGTAAGTTTATTTAATTAAACAGTATAACAGGTACTGGTATTACACAAAGTAAATAAAATGTTGTACTAATGTAAGAGTATAATGATATCATGTTATTCCGGCATGCAACTAGATATGCTATTGTCAATACGGATACGAACGAATATCGTAAAACTGTAAATTTATAATAGTTGCTGCATAATAAAATACATGCACTATTTTTTATTAAATGAATATTTATATAATAATATTAATAGGGATAACATATTCAATCCGATTAATAACTATAAAAGTGGTATTGATTAACCATACACAAGAAAGTTCCGTTCAGAAATTCAGCGTCGCCCTGATTTGTAAAATAACTTAAAAATAACAAACGTACTCCAAAATGGACGTGTCATATACCAAAACAAATATAATTCAATAAGGTTTTCATTTTTATAAGTTAAATTATCTCAGGTTATTCCTACATAAAGTTATGAACGTTCGAAATTGAAAATTTGCCGCTAGAATTTTCCTGGACAGCAGTTCAAATGTACTTTCATTTACAATTTACATTATTTAAACAATTTATTTTGCAAGTAAATATTTCACAGGGTTATAGTATTCTGAGTTAGCTTCGTAAAGAACTAAAGAACGTATGCTAATGATTTTTCTATGATTTATAATGAATTTTATAAGGTAAGGTGTACAGTAAATTTCAGATTTGTCATATCCGCTTTGCGACGACGTTTCATGTGTAAACGATACTATTTTCAAAATATATTTTGTATAACATTATAAAATGCAGATTATAAACAAATTAATGATAATAATAAGAAATATTACGACGATATATATATTTATAGATATAATTATAGCATGTCGCAAGTTGTAAACTTGCATACATTGTATATTATAAAACTGATTAACGTTAAATAACTACGGTGTACAGATTATATAGATATAGCTGTATGATGATAATAACAATAATAGTATGACAACATATAAGTAAATTACATAAAACATAGCATGTAGCAAGTTATAAACTTACCTCGAAACAAATGCGATGAACGGAAGCAACACGACGCTATACAAATCAACACCAAGTTTTGATGGCTCGGTTAAGGTTCTAGGATGCGGATGGAGTTGCGTCGGCGAGAATGGGTGTGGGCTTGAAGAAAGAAGAAGGAGAATATATAAATTGATGAGAAAGAGATATGTTTTGGGGAGAAAGAGAGAGGTTTTATGTTTAATATAAATATATATAGTATAGTTTAAATTAGGTTATAAATATATATTAGTTTTAATATATATAAATGATATCAAACTACAACCAATCTCCACCAAAATCTCATCAAAAATATATTTTGGAAAATAATTCACATATGTAAATTTCTCAACCATAATACAAGAATATATTTTAAATAACTCATACCCCTAATTTAAAATTTAAAAGGATTCTAAAAATATATCTAGATTTAGTAAATATTTGATATTAGATATCTTGAGATTTAAACGTAAAAGATAAAAGCAAAATAAGATAGAGATAGAAACCATATAATGACAGTTAACAAAATATAACTTATTCTTAACTTATGGCTATTAAAAGATATATGATGATTTAGATATACGATATATAAAGATCTAAAAATATAATATAGGTATTATACTAGATTCGCATAGATACACTTTACTGGTAAATTTCATATACAATCTTGCATCATATTGGGTTCTAAACTTGTGGGTCGGGTCGGATAACGACTACTACTATTCGAATCATTCACGACCCAATAGATAGAACAGAAGAAATATAAAGCAAGTGTTGAAATACCAATTAATGTCGTATAACCGTACTAGGGTGTTACATTATACCCAACTACAAAAGAATTTCGTCCTCGAAAATCACGACATAGAAAAAGATAAGAAGATACGGATCTAAGGAAAGAGATGAGGAAACTTTTGTCGAATCTCGTCTTCACGTTCCCAAGTAGATTCTCCATGCGAACAACTTCCCTACGAAACAAGCACTAGAGGGATCACCCTATTCTTGAGAACCTTTTCTCGTCGATCCACAATCGTCATGGGTTGTTCTTTATAAGTCAAATCTTCTCTCACTGTCAATTCTGAGTGATCTAGGACGTGCGTCTCATTTTAAACATACTTGCGGAGTTGAAATACATGAAACACGTCTTGAACACCCACTAAGGATGGTGGTAAAGCCAATCAATAAGCTACCTCTCCAACACGCTCGATGATATCGAAAGGCCCCACGAATCGATGACTAAGCTTGCCTCGACTACCAAATCGGATTACTCCTCTAGTCGGTGATATCTTCAAGAACACAAGATCACGAACAACAAACTCCAAAGGTCTTCTTCCAGTATCAGCCTAACTTCTGTCAATCATGTGCCGCCTTCATATGATTACAGATCAAGTTAAATTTTTCCACAATTTGCACAATGAGTTACGATCCCAACAATCTTTTTTCTCCAATATAGTCCCAACAAACAGGCGAGCGACACTTACGACCGTACAATACTTCGAATGAAGCCATCTGTATAGTTTCCTGTTGTATGAAAACTCTACTAAATGTAAATGATCCTCCCATGAACCCTTGAAATCTAACATACATTCCCTCAACATATCTTCAAGAGTTTGGATCGTTCTTTCAGACTGAACATCTGTCTGAGGATGATAGGCTGTGCTAAATTTCAAGCGAGTTCCCAAACTTTCCTTTAGATTCCTCCAAAAGTGTGATAAAAATCGAGTATTACGATCGGAAACGATGCTCACGGGTACTCCATGCAACTCACAATCTCCTGCATGTACTGCTCTGCCAAAGCATCCATCGACTGACCAACTCAAAATGGTATAAAGTGAGATGCCTTGGTCAATCGATCGACAATAACCCAAACTGTATTATTACCCCTTGGACTCCGTGGTAAAGTTATCACTAAATCCATGTTTATATATCCCTACTTCCATTGAGGAATCGGAAGTGGTTGCAACAAACCAGCTACCCTTTAATGTTTAGCCTTGACTTGCTGACATACCAAGCACTTCGATACATAGCGAGCAATCTCCCTTTTCATGCCTTACCACCAGAAATGTTGTCGCAGATCTCTGTACATCATTGTGCCCCCCGGATGTACGGAATATACGGAACTATGAGCCTCCTTCATGACTTCTTCACGAGCATCTCCTTTTAGGCACACATAAACGACTCATATAACGTAACGAACCATCTTCATGACTTAACAGATCCGTTCGAAATCTCGCTTCTACTTGTTCTCTAAATTTCTACAATCTTGGATCGTGCGACTGTGCTGCTTTAATGTTATCGATCAAGGATGACTGTACTTGCAACTGCTTCAACTGTCCCGAAGAATTCGGTAGTACAATCTCCAATTCGAATCTCTGAAGATCATCTATAATCTCCTTCTGTGCAGTCAACATCTGTATTGCTGGGAACCGACTTAGAGCATCTAGCACTACATTAACTTTCCCCGGATGGTACTTTAGATCAAGATCACAGTCAGCCATCAGCTCTAACTATCTACGCTGCCTCATGTTGAGCTCTTTCTGTGTGAACATATAGTTTAGGCTTTTGTGATCGGTAAATACTTCTACCATTTCGCCCAAAAAGTAGTGTCTCCAAATCTTTAGCGCGAACATCACTGCTGCTAACTCCAAATCATGAGTTGGGTAGTTCTTCTTATGAGTCTTTAATTGTCTTGACGCATAGGCTATAAATTTTCCATGCTGCATTAGAACACATCTCAAGCCTTTTCCAGATGCGTCGCTGTGAATAACTAACCGTCCGGAACCGTCTGGCACTGTCAGAATAGGAGCGGTGGTCAATCTTTACTTCAACGGTTCGAAAGCTGACGCACACTTCTCGGTCCATGCGAATAGTACCTCCTTTCGTGTTAGCTTGGTCAATGGTTCTGTTATTCGAGCGATGTTCTCCACGAATCTTCTATAATATCGAGCGAGCCCAAAAAACTTCTGATCTCCTCTACATTCTTTGGAAGTGGCCAATCATGAACAGCTGCAATCTTTTCAAGGTCAATGGCAATTCCATCTCCGGATACAACATGACCCAAGAACTTCACTTCTTTAAGCCAAAACTCGCACTTTCTCATCTTAGCATATAACTTTTCTCGTCTCAACGTTTGCAATGCGATCCTCAAGTGTTCTTCATGCTCTTCTTTGCTCCTCTAATTAACCAAAATATCGTCAATAAACACCACTACGAAATGATCCAAATATGGTGAAAAGATTCGGTTCATTAAGTCCATAAATATTACTGGTGCGTTAGTAACCCCGAACGGCATCACTAAGTACTCGTAATGCCTATATCGAGTTCAAAACACTGTCTTGCAAATATCTTCTGATTTCATGCGAACTTGATTATATCCGGATCGCAAATCCAGCTTCGAGAATACCCTCGCGCCATGGAGTTGATCGAATAATTCTCCTAGGCGAGGGATTAGGTACTTGTTCTTAATAGTCACCCGATTTAATTCTCGATAATCGATGCACATCCGTCGTGTGCCATCCTTCTTCTTGACCAGAAGAATTGAAGCTCCCCAGGGTGAATTGCTGCTGAGAATCCAACCCTTCTATAGAAATTCAGCAACTTGTTTCTTTACCTCTTCCAGTTCCACCGGTGCCATCGGATAATAAGCCTTCAAAATTAGCGATGCTACATGAATAAGATCAATCGCAAACTCCATATTTTGTTTAGACGGTAAACTCGAGATGTTCTTGAACACATCCATGAAATTCCGAACTGCTATCAGCGCTTCATCTGCAACTTGTTTACAAACATCACCCTTCAATAAACGGTTCGTTTCATCATGAATTTACAAGTTTGTTCTAATACTTGTGGGTTATTATCCCGCCACTCCTCCGCTACGCTACTCTGATAGTTTGAGGCGGGTCTGTCAAAACTTCTTCAATCAAATATCTTACATCTGATCGTCCTTGAAGCAGTCTGTACCAGCTCCCGCTGGGGTTAATCTCGAACTACTGCAATCATCAAAAACTTCTTATGTGTTTCTCCTTATTCTTCGAAACGCAAACGGATTGGTTCTTACTGGACGAGAGGAAAGATATATCATGGTTGCTGGATTTAAGCTCGCGAAAGACATAAACTTGTAAGCAATGGCGTCGAGAGGAAACAGGATAATACAACGACCATAAGTCAAGAAAATGAATTGTAATAGGACTCCAGGTTACGTAAATAGAGTACCGCATTGTAACCATACTGCGGTACATAGTTACAACTATATAACTCCATTCAAGTCGTCCAAATCCTACTAACAGAATCGAGAGAATAAGATAGGAGAAACAATAAAGAACCAAAAGGATTCCAAGCCGAGATGCAAAGTCATTTCCAAATCATTGAGATAAAAGAGTTTAAGAGGAGATAAAATTCAAGAATTCGAATGACAAGACAATAATGTGGCAGGACATGTTCTTAAAATTCTGGGTTTCCTGATTAGTGTATTGGGTCCAATAACCAACTACAAAAGAAACCAAACCCAGCTAACCTAAAACCTATGCTCTGATACCAAACAATCCCTGTCACGCCCCACTTCCCAGAGTGCGCAAACTACGGCACGTGACAGAGTCAACCATGCAACCTGTGGCTAGAAAACATCCCTCCACAGTCACATTACGGCTGTCTATAGGATATCAAGAACAGTAAAATATAAAATCTATCTAATACATGTCCATTTGCCACAGTAAAAAGAGTAAAGAAAATGTATAAGCGGAAACGAATTAAATCCAATAAACAACATCTGAAAACTTGTCCCAATATGGGTTCACATCAAGAAATAAAATTGCGAAAATAAACTAAACTAAACATCTCTAAATAACATATGTTCAATTCATCACTGCTCGGCTTGATAGCTAAAGTATTCCTGTTCAGCTTGCGATAAAAATAGAGGAACTGGGTTATGCAAAACCCAAACGTCAGAGCATCATAATATCAAAAAACAGTGATAACCAGGATGTAACGGTATAAGTAAACATGAATATAAATAGATAGCATAGATATGAAATCGTGAGGGGGGTGTGTGTGTGTGTATGTGTGTGTGTGTGTGTGATGTGTGATGTGTAACCTAAAACTGTGCCTCTAGGTTAACTGTTCTAAAGTCTTTGAAATCAATTAATGTAATTCTCATCGTAACCCAACTGTCTATGTCCTGTTCATTCCCTACGGGACCACGGTAACAGGATTTATTCCGTAACGTCCGGAAAAACAGCAAACAAGCAATTATTCCGTAATACCCGGAAAAATGGAAAACATGTAATTATTCCGTAACACCCGGAAAAATGGCAAACATGTAATTATTCCGTAACGCCCGGAAAAACGTCAAACGAGTAATTATTCCGTAACGCCCGGAAAAACGGCAAACATGTAATAATAGCCTTTTGAGTTACGTTTCGGTTACATTCTTGATTTCCCCTTTACCCCCTAGGTTTGTGTTCAAGTCAGGTATTGCCAATATAGATCTAATGCCAATACAGGATCAAGCAGGTACGGTTCTCGTCTATGCAGACAACATGTTACGTCCGTCAGGATAATATGTCAGGATTGTTGTCATTAGTAACTAAATCCCAGTAATAAGTCAAGTAGTGTGTCGCGAACATGTCATGTGATGCATATCAACCAAATAGATACCCAATGTAAAACTGTAACCAGTATCGAAATATGGCTAATGCAAGGATGCATATGTATCTATCTGTAATAACCATTATACGTTCTTTACCATATATTATGAAAACTAAATAACAAGTTGTACTAATGTAAGAGTATAATGATATCATGATATTCCGGCATGCAACGAGATATGCTATTGTCAACACGGATACGAACAGATATTGTAAAACTGTAAATCTATAATATTTGTTGCATAATAAAATACATGCACTATTTTTTATTAAATAAATATTGATATAATAAAATTAACAGGGATAACATATTCAATCCGATTAATAACTATAAAAGTGATATTGATTAATCATGCACAAGAAAGTTCCGTTCAGAAATTTAGCGTCACCATGATTTGTAAAATAACTTAAAAATAACAAACGTCCTCTAAAAAGGACGTGTCATATACCAAAAGAAAGATAATTCAATAATATTTTCATTTTTATAAGTTAAAGTATCTTAGGTTATTCCTACAAAAAGTTATGAACGTTTGAAATTGAAAGTTTGCTGCTGGAACTTTCCTGGACAGCAATTCAGAGGTATTTTCATTTACAGTTTACGTTATTTAAAAAATTTATTTTGCAAGTAAATATTTAATAAGGTTATAGTATTCTGAGTTTGCTTCGTAACGAACTAAATAACGTATGCTAATGATTTTTCTATGATTTATAATGAATTTTATAAGGTAAAGTATACAGTAAATTTCAGATTTGTCGTATCCGCTTTGCGACGATGTTTCATGTGTAAGCTATGCTATTTTCAAACTATACTTTGTATAATGTTATAAAATACAGATTATAAACTAATTAATGATAATAATAAGAAATATTATGAATATATATATATATATATATATATATATTTATAGATATAATTATAGCATTCCACAAGTTGTAAACTTGCATACATTGTATATTATAAAACTGATTAACGTTAAATAACTATGGTGTATAAATTATATAGATATAGCTGTATGATGATAATAATAATAAAATAGTACGATAACATATAATTAAATTACATAAAATATAGCATGTAGCAAGTTGTAAACGTGTCTCGAAACAAACGCGATGAACGGAAGCAACGCGACGCTATACAAATCAACACCAAGTTTTGACGGCTCGGTTAAGGTTTTACGATGCGGCTGGAGTTGCATCGGCAAGAATTGGTGTGGGCTTGAAGAACGAGGAAGGAGAATATATAAATTGATGAGCGAGAGATATGTTATGTGGGGGGAGAGAGAGAGCGCTTTTGTGTTTAATATAAATATATATAGTAAAGTTTAAATTAGGTTATAAATATATATTAGTTTTAATGTATATAGATGATATCAAACTACAACCAATCTCCACTAAAATCTTATCAAAAATATATTTTGGAAAATAATTCACATATGTAAATTTCTCAACCATAATGCAAGAATATATTTTAAATAACTCATACCTCTAATTTAAAATTTAAAAGGATTCTAAAAATATATCAAGATTTAGTAAATATTTTAGATTAGATATCTTGAGATTTAAACGTAAAAGATAAGAGCAAAATAAGGTATGTAATGACAACCATATGATGACAGTTAACAAAATATAACTTATTCTTAACTTGTGGCTATTAAAAAATGTAACAACTCCAATTTTTGGTGTACAAAAATTTGTTTAAAAATTAATGTATACTTGGGGTATTTGCATTTACTGAGCTTGCTATAAGTAATTAATTTGGTTTTTAATAGCAAGAAGGAGGTTGTAGCTCATTGGTAATATCTTGCACTGCTGAACCAACCCACCAGAGTTCAAATCCTATACCCCACATTATTTTTAATATTATTTTCTTTTTAAAATTTTAGAAGTTCAAGAGTCTACACGTGCTAAACCCGTAAAACCCCACTACACTAAATAAACAAACTGTCCCAGGGGTTATTGAAGCAACGAGGATCACTCCGGCCACCTGACTCGGCCGGACTTGGCCGAATCGGCCGGCGACTCGGCCGACTCGGGCAGCCGCCGCCGGCCGGACTCGGCCGAACCGCCGAATCACCAACATAAAAACTGGGCCTCTTGGACTCCCTTGCACCCCTGTACACTTTAAATGTGTAGACCAGAACCAGAAATCCTTAAAAGCCCTAATTACTCTATTTTAATAAATTTTATTACATTTTCTTACATTTTTTTTCAATTAAACCTTTCACCTACCCTAAACCCTAGCCTTACCCTATAAATACAACCCCTATACACACCCTCCTCACTCCAAAATTCTGATCAAAACCCTCAAGAAATCTCGAGAAATTTTAGTGTACTTTTGGAGTTAGCAAAAGGCGAAAGCTTCGGCGATTTTCCGACGACAACCCTAATAGCTCCCGGCGACAAAACGACGCACCGGCGCCTCCTACTGCTTTCTATCTCTCTTTTCTAAGCTCTAAACCCATATGTCCCACCTCCTTCTTCTCTTTTCTTTTCTAAAAATACGAAATTCTAAGACCCGACGGATCGGAGTTAATCCGATTTCCGATTCGGTTCTTTCTAAAAATTCAACCTTTTCTTAAAAACAATCATACTAAACCTTTATATGTTGACTATTAAACCTTAACGAATCATATTGAACAAGTTCCATATCAAAAAGATTTCCATTTCAATTTTAATCGCTCTTTTTCAGTATAATACCATGTAGTTTCATTTCGACTTTAGAACAAGCTTAATCTTGCTATACCTTTAAGTAGATCACGAGGTAATGACCTACCTCCTCACATACTCATATGCAACATAGCACAATACCTTTCAGGAACATAGAATACGGGAAAACGAAACTTTACATATAAATACCACTAACTATTAAAACCGTTTTCTATAAGAATTCGTATTTTTATAAATCTTTGCAAAGTGCCACTGCAACCCATTTTGGGGAACCCGACTGGGATGGTGCGGATTATCGCACATCCCTGGGCTTAGTAGTGCGAGATGCAGACCTCCGCAAGGAGCATACAGTCTCGAAAGATTTAAAATACGAAAATCTTAAGAAAATGGGATTTCTAGAAATATAATATATAGTAAAATTATTTTTATATAAATATATATATATATATCATTAAAATATCTATTTTGTGATAATATAAATATTCCAATTTTTTTCTAAATATTCCAAGGATCACTTTACATTAAAATACCATGAAATCCATACAAATTCAATATTACAATTAAATACCCTATATTATGAAATTAGGTTATTCTCACTAGAAATATCACAAATATAAAATCTACATTTATTACAACTATAAAGACGATAAATAAACACTTAGGGTGTGTTTTGAAAATTATACAAAAGTATTTTTACATAAAAACCCCTCAAGTTCTATAAATTAGCCTGAGGACCCTAGTAAATATAGGTTTAAGCGGGACCAATCTCTTGAGCCTCAGGGAGCCGGAGAAGTGGGTGCTTGCCTATTTAAAGTAGATAACTTAACAACGGTGTTATCAACACGATAATCGTCTTTGAAAAAGACACAAATCCTGCCGCCCATGTGCAGCGGTTACCGATAATATCAAAACCTAATTCAGGACTTCAATTTCTTTTCTAATTGTTCTGACTCAGACTGAGTCTTATTATAAATAATCTGACTTGAATATGATTCAAGTACAATCTACAATCCAACATGAATCCATGAATACGTATATTCAATCTATTCAATCTGTATTGACCGAACCGAACCATGGATATACTTCCATTTACATGATTCTCCAGTTACATCCATTTACTGATATCATGGTTTCGGCAAGTCATCTATCTATACAAGACAATACAATTTACAATACAGCACAAACAAGACATCGCGGGGTTTAAGGGGTAGATTGGTACGGATGGTGTTAGAAGTGGCACGAGACTGCAAGATTAAGACACCTAATCTATATTCCGTTGTTGTTGTACCATGGCATAACGGTTCCTTGTACTTCCATTTGCCCTAGTCTCTAGCATATAGAGACTCCTCTCATATACACTGGCATCCTTCTGTACTAAGCTACAAACAACAGCGTTAACTAAATAATACAACTTTAAAAGCTACATTTCTCTCTCTGTCTATTCTATTTCTCCCTTATCTTTGGGACTTACCGAGCGATTGTTCGCTGACGACATTCCTTCTCTTTCTTCTCTGGAATGTTGTCAAGTGATCTGAACACTCAGGAGATCGAGCCTACTAGCGAGGACTTGGATCAGCTTGCCTACGACACAGAGCTCTAGCTTCATTGTACACATTTTATTTCAGTACTTTTCATTTCTGTTATGCCATTGTTTAGGCATTACTTTCATTCAGATGTATTTATTTATCCATGCATTGTACAAAAGAATGTTAATAAATATAGTTGTTGTTCGGTTATATCTACTGTCTTTGTCTCTTGCGCATTTCTTTTATATTGCTTAGATACGCTTAGCGTATTTACTTCAGAGTAAATACGTAGCGACCTCGTCGCGCCCTCTGCCCATACACTGGGAAGCGGGGCGTGACAGGTTTTGTTGGTGGCCCATGCAGGTCAGAGCTGTATGGAACCCTACCATGCAGTTCTGTTCTGCGTGAACAACCTAAGCAATATAACACAAGAACCAGCAATTAAAACATTCTTTACAATTCATATTCCTTGAATCTTATCATTCTATATACTTTGAATCTGTCCTAACCTAAATTTTTCTTTCAGGGTTATGGATTTCCATAACAACACCATCACCAATATCAACAACACACCTCCACCACTACCACTCACACCTGCCGTCCCTGCTCCGTTCAACGAGCAAACGGTTCTGCTTAAGGCAATCCACAGCCTCCTCGAGGGACAGCAGCAGCAGACTGCTCTTTTAATGAACCGTCCTGAGGTAGAAGCACCTGGGGTGAAGCAATTCAGAACTTTGCACCCCCAAACAGTTTGCAGGAAAGGAGAGCCCACTGGAAGCTGAGGAATGAGCTCAGAGTATCGAAGATGATCTGGCCACAGCACAAGTGCCGAAAATCGCTTGGGTTCGTGTTGCAAAATTACAGCTCACGGATAATTCACGGAACTGGTGGAAGGCGGAAGAAATCCGTCTTGAACAACCCATCGAATGGAAGACTTTCCGCGACATGTTTGACGCTAAGTACTTCCCTGAGACTGCCAGGTTCGACATGGAACAACAGTTCATTCATCTGCAACAAGATTCGATGTGGACCAAGTCAGTAGATGAATATGACGCTGAGTTCACCATGCTTAGTCGGTAACATATGTCTCAATAATTCGAATTGTTCAATATATCACATACTATACAGCTAACACAATTCTTTAATAGATTTACGGTACACCTGATACCGACGGATGAGATCAGAGCCTGTCGATTTTAACAAGGTTTGGATTCGGAGATCTAGGCTGCACTGGCCACAGGAGATTTTCCGATTCATGAATCGGCTCTGAAAGATGCCCGCCATTATGAGGCAGTGGTAAAGGCGAGGGGTAGACCTCAGTCTGCTGGATTTAAGCGTTCTGACAACCAGATGGCAGGAGGAACCTCGTCAAGGCCATCTTTTGTGCCAAGGCGACCGGGAGTACCGAACAACCGTCCTAGCCCAGCCTTTTGTACCTACTGCAAGAGAACTGAACATATGATGAAAGACTGCCGGCAAGCCAACCGTATTTTCTTAGTCTGCGGCTCAGCTGCTCATGATATTGGGTCTTGTCCCCAAAGACAAAACCCAGTTGTTGCACCCAGGCCAGCAATCACTTACCCGCAGCGACCAGCCCTTCAGGCACCTACTCCAAG
This sequence comes from Agapanthus africanus, assembly GCA_030015575.1. Lineage (NCBI taxonomy): Eukaryota > Viridiplantae > Streptophyta > Magnoliopsida > Asparagales > Amaryllidaceae > Agapanthus > Agapanthus africanus. The sequence goes on along the minus strand of CM057338.1, from coordinate 938,363,548 downwards.
ACTTGCACTACCTGCTACACCACCTAGAGGACCACAAACTGCACCTCCTCCTCGTCAGTTCCATCAAGCTCAAAGGAACGTTTCGAGGAATTCTCCTCAGGACAGGAGGAATATACCACGGCGCCAGACTTTCACGATGACCGTGGAAGAAGCTGAGGCCACTGGCCAAGTTGTCACCGGTAACCTTTTCTTCTCAAACTTTTCTTTCAGTCTTACTACCTATCTACATACTTTTACCTACACCTAAAACATCTCCCACATACCTTAGGTACAATCTTAGTAGCCTCACTTCCTACACTAGCACTGTTCGATACTGGAGCATCTCACTGCTTTATGTCGCAATTGTTCGTCCGAACTCACGCGATTCCAGTCCCACCGCTTGTATCCAGCTGGAATGTCAGTTCAGGGAATGGCGTTCTAAAAGCAACAATGGGATACAGCTTGTGTCCAGTATTCGTATGCAGCAGAGAATTCTATGCTGACTTCAAAGTACTGGTCATACCGAACTTTGATGTGGTTCTAGGTATGGATTGGCTCGAAACCTTTTATGCTACCATCGACTGTCGTCAAAGGAGGGTAGTATTCGAGATTCCAGACCATCCGGTCTTCTATTTCAAAAGTGTATACCGTACACTGGAGCCAAGTACATACAAAGCGAAGCTAAGGGACGCAGTGATTGCAACAACTCAAGCAGAGGAAGAATCAAGGCCAGAAGTGGTTCGAGAGTTCGACGATATATTTCCTGACGATATATCAGGTTTGCCTTCCGATCGAGCTCTTGAATTCAGCATTGATTTAGTACCAGGAGCACAACCGGTGATCAAAGTACCTTATCGATTAAGTCCGGAAGGTTTGAAGGAAGTCCGAACAAAGTTGGACGAATTATTGGAGAAAGGATGGATTCGTCGCAGCACTTCAAGTTGGGGATCACCTGTACTACTGGTGAAGAAGAAGGAAGGTTCATACAGAATGTGCATTGATTACAGAGCCTTGAACGAAGTCACGATAAAGAATAAGTATCCACTCCCGCGCATCGACGATTTATTCGATCAGCTAAGAGGATCTTGTGTTTTCTCTAAATTAGATCTTCGTTTAGGTTATCATCAGGTGAAGGTTAAGGAAGCTGATATTCATAAAACGGCTTTCAGAACTTGCTATAGACATTACGAATTTCTAGTGATGCCATTTGATGTGACCAACGCACCAGCAATATTCATGAACCTGACGAATCAAGTTTTCCGGGAGTACTTAGACAGGTTCGTTGTCATCTTCATCGACGACATCCTGGTGTATTCTAAGAGTCGGAAAGAGCATGCCGAGCACCTATGAATTGTCGTGGAAACTCTACGACAACATCAATTGTATGCCAAGTACAGCAAATGCGAGTTTTGGCTAAATCAAGTTGGTTTTCTTGGACATATCGTATCAGGAGAAGGAATCTCTGTGGATCCAGGGAAAGTTTCAGCAGTAAGCGAATGGCCGACATCAAAGTCAGTGAAGGACATTCGGAGTTTCTTGGGTTTAGCTGGATATTACAGAAGGTTCATTGAAGGCTTTTCTAAGATAGCAACACCCATGACCAAGCTCACATGTAAAGATGAAGACTTTGTGTGGTCAGAAGCATGTGAACAGGCTTTCGTAGAACTCAAGTCAAGGTTGACATCAGCGCATATTCTTGTTATACCAGACCAGTCTGGTGGTTTCGAAGTGCACTGTGATGCATCCGGTAAGGGATTAGGATGTGTTCTACATCAGCACGGTAAGGTTGTGGCTTATACTTCAAGACAGCTGAAGACCCATGAGCGCAATTATCCGACGCATGATTTGGAGTTGGCAGCCGTCATCTTTGCTCTCAAGATTTGGCGCCATTATCTTTTTGGTGAACAAGTGAACATATACACAGATCACAAGAGTCTGAAATATGTGTTTACTTAGAAGGAACTTAATATGCGGCAGAGACGATGGTTAGAACTCATGGCGGAGTTTGACATCAACCTGCAGTATCACCCAGGGAAGGTGAATGTGGTTCCAGATGCTCTTAGTCATTAACCATTAGCAATGTATCTCACCGCTCAGTGGAAGCTTCAACAAGACTTGCATCAGATGGAGATTGAAATAGTCATGTCAGGTAATACTTCAAGTTTGATGAATTTACAAGTTCAATCAACAATTGTCAATCAGATCAAACCAACTCAAGCAAGTAATGCTAAGTTGCAAAAGATCAGAGAACAAGTGGAGAATGGACTCAGAACAGACTTCATCATCCATGAAGACGGATCTTTGAGATACGGCAGCAGGTTATGTGTACCAAAAGGTTCTGTTCGGGAAGAGTTAATGAAAGAAGCTCACAGCTCTCCCTACTCAGTATACCCTGGAGGTACAAATATGTACAAAGATCTACGTCAGAATTACTGGTGGTATGGAATGAAGCGTGAAGTAGCCAGAAGCGTCGCTAAATGCTTGGTGTGTCAGCAAGTAAAGGCTGAACATCACAGGACTGCTGGATTACTTCAACCGTTACTAATCCCAGAATGGAAGTGGCAACACATCACGATGGATTTTTTGACTGCTCTTCCTCGCAGCACAAAGGGTAACGATGCGGTATGGGTCATTGTGGATCGACTCATAAAGTCGGCTCACTTCATCACATTCCTTGTTGGCCAATAAACTGAGACATTAGCAAAGAAATACATGGAGGTAATAATCTACTTAAGATTAAACTCTTCAAATATGTACTATCTCTGATACCCATGAACTCATACAGGAAATTGTGCGACTTCATGAAGTACCGGTCTGCATTTTCTCCAATCGTGACACCAGGTTCCGATCATAATTTTGGCAGAGTCTGCAAGCAAGCTTGGGAACAAGTCTGAACTTCAGCATGGCTTATCATCCACAAACAGATGGTCAGTCTGAGCGAACTATTCAGATCTTAGAGGATATGCTCAGAGCATGTATGTTAGACTTCAAAGGATCGTGGGAAGATCACCTACATCTTGTGGAGTTTTCATACAACAACAGCTACCAAGCAAGCATAGGAATGACACCTTTTGCAGCACTATATGGAAGGAATTCTCGATCGCCATTATGTTGGGATGACATCGGAGATAGAGAACTTATTGGACCTGAGATGATAGTAGCAACTGTTGATGTGGTTCGTACTATCAGAGAAAGAATGCGCATAGCCCAAGATCGACAAAAGCACTGGGCTGATGCAAAGCGACGTCACTTGGAGTTCCAGCCAGGAGATCACGTATTCTTAAAGATATCTCCGAACCGCGGAGTGATCCGATTTGGAAGACGGGGTAAGCTAAGTCTGAGATGCATTGGACCGTTCGACATAATCGAACGAGTCGGTGAAGTGGCATACCGCTTAGCACTTCCACCTTCATTGGAAGGAGTGCATAATGTGTTCTAGATATCCCAACTCAGAAGGTATGTGAGTGACACCAGCCATGTTCTTGATCATTCCGAGCTCACTATACAGCCCGACTTATCCTGTGAGCAACAACTTGTGGAGATCCTGGATAGAAAAGTGAAGTCACATCGGAACAAGGAAATCAACTTGGTTCGAGTGATGTGGAGAACAGAAACTCCAGGAGAATCAACTTGGGAAAGGGAAGATGAGATGCGTGCAAAATATCCTCACCTCTTTGTAAACTAGTCCTTAAAATAAAAGTTGTAAATTTCGAGAACGAAATTTTTGTAAGGAGGGTAGACTGTAACAACTCCAATTTTTGGTGTACAAAAATTTGTTTAAAAATTAATGTATACTTGGGGTATTTGCATTTACTGAGATTGCTATAAGTAATTAATTTGCTTTCTAATAGCAAGAAGGAGCTTATAGCTCACTGGTAATACCTTGCACTGCTGAACCAACTCATCAGAGTTCAAATCACATACCCCACATTATTTTTAATATTATTTTCTTTTTAAAATTTTAGAAGTTCAAGAGTCTACACGTGCTAAACCCGTAAAACCCCACTACACTAAATAAACAAACTGTCCCAGGGGGTTATTGAAGCGACGAGGGTCACTCCGGCCACCGGACTCGGGCGAATCGGCTGGCGACTCGGCCGACTCGGGCCTCCGCCGCCGACCGGACTCGACCGGACCACCGAGTCACCAACATAAAAGTTGGGCCTCTTGGACTCCCCTGCACACCTGTACACTTTAAATGTGCAGACCAGCACCAGAACTCCTTTAAAACCCTAATTACTCTATTTTAATACATTTTATTACATTTTTTTCAATTAAACATTTCACCTACCCTAAACCCTAGCCTTATCCTATAAATACAACCCTTAAACACATCCCTCCTCACTACAAAATTCTGATCAAAACTCTCAAGAAATCTCTAGAAATTTTAGTGTACTTTTAGAGTTAGCAAAAGGAGAAAGCTTCGGCGATTTTCCGACGACGGCCCTAGGAGCTCACGGCAACGAAACAACGCACCGGCGCCTCCTACCGCTTCCTCTCTCTCTTTTATAAGCACTAAATCCATAAGTCCCACCACCCTCTTCTCTTTTCTTTTCTAAAAATACGAAATTCCAAAAGCCGACGGAATCGGAGTTAATCCGATTTCCGATTCGGTTCTTTCTAAAAATTCAACCTTTTCTTAAAAACAATCATACTAAACCTTTATATGTTGACTATTAAACATTAACGAATTATATTGAACAAGTTCCATCTCAAAAGGATTTCCATTTCAATTTTTATCGCTCTTTTTCAGTATAATACCATGTAGTTTCATTTCGACTTTAAAACAACCTTAATCTTGCTATACCTTTAAGTAGATCACGAGATAATGACCTACCTCCTCACACACTTATATGCAATATAGCACAATACCTTTCGGGAACATAGAATACAGGAAAACGAAGCTTTACATATAAATACCACTAACTATTAAAACCGTTTTCTTTAAGAATTCGTATTTTTATAAATCTTTTCAAAGTGCCGCTACAACCCATTTTGGGGAACCCGACTAGGATAGTGCGGATTATCGCACATCCCCGGGCTTAGTAGTGCGAGATGCAAACCTCCACAAGGAGCATACGGTCTCGAGAGATTTAAAATACGAAAATCTTAAGAAAATGGGATTTCTAGAAATATAATATATAGTAAAATTATTTTTATATAAATATATATATATATGTATCATTAAAATATCTATTTTGTGATAATATAAATATTCCAATTTTTTTCTAAATATTCCAAGGATCACTTTACATTAAAATACCATGAAATCCATACAAATTCAATATTACAATCAAATACCCTATATTATGAAATTATGTTATTCTCACTAGAAATGTCATAAATATAAAATCTACATTTATTAAAACTCTAAAGATGATAAATAAACACTTGGGGTGTATTTTAAAAATTATACAAAAGTATTTTTACATAAAAACCCCTCAAGTTCTATAAATTACCCTAAGGACCCTAGTAAATATAGGTTTAAGCGGGACCAATCTCTTGAGCCTCAGGAAGCTGGAGAAGTGGGTGCTTTCCTATTTAAGGTAGACAACTTAACAACGGTGTTATCAACACGGTAATCGTCTTTGAAAAAGACACAAATCCTGCCGCCCATGTGCAGCGGTTACCGATAACATCAATACCTAATTTAGGACTTCAATTTCTTTTCTAATTGTTCTGACTCAGACTGAGTCTCATTATAAATAATTTAATTTGAATATGATTCAAGTACAATCTACAATCCAACATGAATCTATGAATACGTATATTCAATCTATTCAATCTGTATTGACCGAACCGAACCATGGATATACTTCCATTTACATGATTCTCCAGTTACATCCATTTACTGATATTATGGTTTCAGCAAGTCATCTATCTATACAAGACAATACAATTTATACAACACAAACAAGTCAAACAAGACATCGCGGAGTTTAAGGGGTAGATTGGTACGGAAGGTGTTAGAAGTGGCACGAGACTGCAAGATTAAGACACCTAACTTATATTCCGTTGCTGTTGTACCGTGGCATAACGGTTCCTTGTACTTCCATTTGCCCTAGTCTCTAGCATATAGAGACTCCTCTCGTATACACTGGCATTCTTCTGTACCAAGCTATAAACAACAATGTTAACTAAATAATACAACTTTAAAAGCTACATTCTCTCTCTGTCTATTCTATTTCTCCCTTATTTTTGGGACTTACCGAGCGATTGTTCGCTGACAACATTCCTTCTCTTTCTTCTCTGAAATGTTGTCAGGTGATCGGGACACTCAGGAGATCGAGCCTACCAGCGAGGACTTGGATCAGCTTGCCTACGACATAGAGCTCTAGCTTCATTGTACACATTTTATTTCAGTACTTTTCATTTCTTTTATGCCATTGTTTAGGCATTACTTTCATTCAGATGTATTTATTTATGCATGCATTGTATAAAAGAATGTTAATAAATAATGTTGATGTTTAGTTATATTTACTGTCTTTGTCTTTTGTACATTTCTTTTATATTGCTTAGATACGCTTAGCGTATTTATTTCAGAGTAAATACGTAGCGGCCTCGTCGTGCCCTCTGCCCATACACTTGGAAGAGGGGCGTGACAAAAAATATATGATGATATATAAAGATCTAAAATTATAATGTAGGTATTATACTAGATTCACATAGATACACTCTATTGGTAAATCTCATATACAATTTTGCACCATATTGGGTTCTAAATTTGTGGGTCGGATCGAATAATGACTATTACTATTCGAATCATTCGCGACCCATTAAATAGAATATAAGAAATATAAAGTAAGTGTTAAAATACCAATTAATATCGTATAACTGTACTAAGGTGTTACACTCTGGAAGCTGGAGTCAGTGAAGGCCTCGATCTGGAGGTCTTTGCCATATACCAAGAACATCTCCTTAGTCCTTCTTAGATACTTGAGAATGTTCTTTACCTCTATCCAGTGCTTCTCCCCCGGGTTTTACTGATACCTGCTTACCACGCTCAGTGCATAAGAAACATCTGGTCTGGTACACAACATCACATACATTATAGATCCTACCGCCGAAGCGTAGGTTATAATACTCATGCGATCCTTTTCTAAATCAGTCTTGGGAGACATCTCTTTTGAGAGGGTGATTCCATGACAAGCGGGTAAATTACCGCGCTTGGAATATTCTATACTAAGTATTTTCAGTATGGTGTCAATGTACCTGGACTGTGAAAGTCCCAACATCCTCTTAGATCTATCACGATAGATCTTGATCCTCAGAATGTAGGAGGAATCACCCAAGTCTTTCATGGAGAACGTCTGTGACAAGAAGCTTTTGACCGATTGTAGCATAGGAATGTCATTTCTTATCAAGAGAATGTCATCCACATACAAGACGAGGAATACTACAGTTCTCTCTACAATTTTCTTATAAATGCATGGTTCATCTATATTTTTGATAAAATCAAATTTTTTGACCATCTCATCAAAGTAGATGTTCTAACTCCGCGACACCTGCTTCAATCTATAAATAGATTTAAGCAACTTGCACACTCTTCCGCTGCTCCGACTCTCTATGAAGCCCTCTGGCTGATCCATATAAACACACTCTTCCAAACTTTCATTCAAAAAAGCGGTCTTTACGTCCATCAACCATATTTCATAATCATAGAAAGCTGCAATAGAAAGTAGGATCCAAATGAATTTAAGTATAGCCACTGGTGAAAAGGTTTCATCATAGTCCAAGCCAGGTCTTTGACGAAAACCTTTTGCTACAAGTTTAGCTTTATAGGTTTCAACATGTCCATCTGCACCAATCTTCTTTTTGAAAATCGATTTGCAGCCTACGGGTTTTACCCCTGAAGGTGCAACGTCCAAAATCTAAGCTTTGTTGGTGTACATGGATTCCATCTCGGATCGCATAGTATCCGGCCACTTTACTGAGTCTCTGCTCGTAATTGCATGTTGGAAACAAATAGGCTCATCATCTCGATAATGCAATCCTCTCTATCCTCGCCTACGAGAAAACCGTAGTATCTCTCGGGTGGACGAGACTGCCTACTAGATCTGCGGAGTGGCGCAGGGACGTCCGATTCTTTTGAAACTTCGAGTTCTACTAAGCTTTCAGTAATAGATTGTGGTTTTGGAATTTCTTCTAGTTCTATTGTGCTCCCACTTATTTATTTTTCAAGAAATTGAGTCTCCAGAAAGTGGGCACGTTAAGAAACAAAAACCTTTTATTTCTCTGCGTAATAAAAAAATACCCCCTGAATTTTTTGGGTATCACACAAACTTATACAATACTGATCGTGTCTCGAGCTTGTCCGCATACAGCTTTTTAACAAAAGCTGGACATCCCCATTATTAGTGTATATGCCCTAGAGGCCATTATTGTATCATACTGATTTGTATATTACTTAATGGAAGCTTAGGATATTCACAGTTGTATTGCCAGTCTTGCTCAAAATGGTAGTATGCTACTTAGTTTGTTTCTACTTCAATATGTGCATGTGTTTCTTTTAGCATATCGCTTATACATATTAGTAGAGCCCTTAGGATCTTTGCTTGATTACCAGCATTGTGATGGCAGTCGAACTAGTGGGGGCTGGGTAATCTACAAGCACATTCTTATACAGGTCCCTAGTCGTAGGATTATCGAGACGGGGCATCAATACTCCGGAGTAGACTAGTATATACGCTTCTCATCCCAGTAGGGGAGATGGTCTGTCCCACAGCCATTAGTATGTCGTACTGGAGATAGTATGCAAGTGCTCGTTAGGTTACGAGTACACTGGACAGGACTCGTCGGGAACTGTTGGTTGGTATTATACCTATCGTCGGGTAGCAGCTCCCAGGTGACATGAGTACAGCTTAGTCCGTCGACTTGACACTGCTATTTCGCCTTGAGTGTGTTCCCACTGTACTTTGATTACTACCCTACCACGGCTCAAAGGAGTCATGCAAACAGGTAGTAGTTGGGTGCAGTCCCGAAGCACTTGGAGGCAGTGGCGGTTAGATAAGATTCGTCTCTCCCGGTATTGGGGGTTGATATCTTGCTGTGTTCGGAGAACCATTACACAAATTCCCTGGTCAGGGCAAGCGAGATTTACTGGTAGGTATTCCAGTAGTTTCTCATGGTGTTTTGGGCTACACTCCTGCATGACTTATTGCGCTATTAGGGGTCTGACGGTTACCGTCCCCCTAGGCCCGATATACAATACTCTTAGACGAACAGACCGGACTGTGCAGAGATTGTCACATTCAGGCACGGTAGGAGTTCGGATGGGTTTTCCTCATCGGCTTTCTTATCGACATCTACCTGGGGACCGTTACGTGAAGCTAGTACCGCTTGCGGCCTGTGGTTAAACCCACTGCCAGCATAGTGTCGAGTCTTTAGAGTCCCACATAGAGAGTTTCCCTGCACCGAGCAAAAGGTGTAGAGGCCGTATGGTTTTACGGTATGGCTTCGATCACGTATGTGCACTTGTGCGTGTATGATGTTCGGGCGGATAATACTAGTGGGCTTTGGTTTAAGCCAGATCCTAGTATTATATTGATGGATCAGTTTCGTCTCTTTGTATTCGTGTTTCTCGGAACACGAATGCGGGTATGTATATACGGATGAGAGGGGCATAGAAGAAGACACGTCATTAGGGTTTTGATCATTGGCTTGATTAAAACAATTATGAGGTGGAGGAAAGTATTTGTTATTTTTGTAAATGATAATTGAGGCATGGCTACTTGTTTTGACTACTTGACTTTGTTTGACCATTTGACTTAGCTTGACCACTTGACTTGGTTTGACTATTTGACTTAGATATTTTTGTGAGATATTTTGTGACCTAGATATTTTGATGAGATATTTTTCATGACATGCTTGTAGTCAAGTAAAGGTAGCCATCTCACATTATCTTTATCATTATCAAAAATCATTTCTCTTTCCTCAAGCAGGCTCTCTTCTTCTTCCTCACATCAAAACCCTAAAAGCTCTCATGTGTTGAGAATCCTAGGGTTTCAAGAGACAAATAAATCCATCTTCATACTCTACATCACCTAGGCCATCAAGTTTAGCAATCTTGTTGCCCTAGTTACCTCGGTTTTGAGGTGGAGCTCGGACTATAGACTCTCGGGTGGATCGTCTTTGACTCGAGGAGGCCATCGAAGAAGCTGTTAGTGTATATGCCCTAGAGGCCATTACTGTATCATACTAGTTTGTATATTACTTAATGGAAGCTTGGGATATTCACCTTGTATATACAATCTTGCTCAAAATAGTAGTATGCTACTTGGTTTGTTTCTACTTCAATGTGTACATGTGTTTATTTTTGTATATCGCCTATACACATTAGTGGAGCCCTTAGGATCTTTGCTTGATTACCAGCGATGTGATGGCCGTCACACTAGTGGGGCTGGGTAATCTATAAGCACATCCTTATTTAGGTCCCTGGTCGCAGGACTATCGAGACAGGGCATCGATACTCCGGAGTAGACCAGCGCATGCGCTTCTCATCCCAGTGTGGGAGACGGTCTGTCCCACAGCCGTCAGTACGTCGTTCTTGAGATAGTATGCGGGTGCTCGTTAGGTTACGGGTACACTGGACATGACTCGTCGGGAACTGACTAGTTGGTATTATGCCTATCGTCAGTTATCAGTTCCCAGGTGACATGAGTAGAGCTTAGTCCGCTGACTTGACACTGTCACTTCGCCTCGAGTGTGTTCCCACTGTACTTTGATCACTACCCTACCACGGCTCAAAGGAGTCGTGCAAACAGGTAGTGGTTGGGTGCAGTCCCGAAGCACTTGGAGGCAGTGACGGTTAGACAGGATTCGTCTCTCCCGGTATTGGGGGTTGACATCGCGCTGTGTCTAGGAGAGCCATTACACGAGTAGTCCCTGGCCAGGGCAAACGAGATATACTGGTAGGCTTCCAGTGTTATCTCAGGGTGTTTTGGGCTTCGCTCCGGCACGACTTGTACCGCTATTGGGGGACTGACGTTTACCGCCCCCTAGGCCCGCCATGCGATGTATCAGACGAACAGACCGGACTGTACGGAGAATGTCACACTCAGGCTCAGTAGGAGTTCAGATGGGTTTCGCCTCGTCGGTCTTCTTGTCGGCATTACCTGGGGACCGTTACGCACAGCTAGTGCCGCTTGCGGTCTGTGGTTAAACCCACTGCCAGCGTAGTGTCGAGTCTTTAGAGTCCCACACAGAAAGCTTTTCGCCTTTAGGCAAAAGACTAGAGTTCGCATGGTATTGCGACAGGTCGCATGGTTTTGCGACAGGGTTCGGTCACATCCGTGCACTTGTGCACGTACAGTGTCTGGACAGTTTGCACTAGCGGGCTTTGGTTTAAGCCAGATCCTAGTGTACGTATTGGGATTGGATTTATCCAGTATGCATTCGTGTTCCTCGGAACGCGGATGCGGGTGTGTATGCACAGTTGATAGGGAGACAGAGGCAGCGGATTCTCATTAGGGTTGTTGACAGTTGACCGTTGACTATTTGACTTTTTGCTCAACCCTAATGAGAATACGATATGTGATTAACTATTATATTAATTAAGTATTATGGTGACATGGTTGTTGACTTGTTGACTTTTGTTGACTTGTTGACTTTTGTTGACTTGTTGACTTTGTTGACCGGTTGACTAGGCTTGACTAGTTGACCATCATGATAACCATAGCCATCATTTCATGGCAAAGACTTTTGTTTGCTTGCTCATTTGTGTAAAATGAGTGCATGAAATGATATGGTTATGGTTGCTTCAACCATCACATAAGACTTTTTTTGATATGATGAGTTATCATGACTTTGGATTATGAGAGGGTGAGAGACAAAAGACATGCTCATTCTTTCTTGCTCATTCTCTCTCTTGTTCTTGAGCTCTCTTGTTTTTGCTCTCACCCTCAACCTCTTGCTCCCTCTCTTGATTCTATGGTTCTCTTGTCTCATGAGTTGAGAATCAAGAACCATAGATAAAATCCCATACAAACTCTTCTCTACTCATTCTAGTTCACTAGGTTTAGCAAACCAAGTGAACTAGTTTCTTCAAAGAACGAAGAAGGAGCTAAAGGTTGGAGCTTTCAGGTGGATCTATCTTCGGCGTACGGAGACGACGGGAAGAAGCCAATCCGGACCACCATCGGAGTTTGAAGACGAAGGAGTTCAAGACAAGCAAGGTATAACCCCCTAACCGAGTAGCTAGAAACTCGTAGTTAGGTTGCTAGATAGATGTTTAACCAAGATCCGGGTTTTAGGTCCATGTTACCACCTCCGTAAAAATCGTTTTTTACCAAATTCCGCATTTCCGAAAGTACCGGGAGAGGTAGCATGGACTTACAGTGGTATCAGAGACTAGTTAAACTCTATCTAACATGTTAGCAAGTAACTAGAAGATCGATCAAAGAAAAAGTCCCGAAAACAAACCCCGAAATTCGAAGTTTCTGTCGATTTTTATACTGTTCAAAAGTTGATTATTTTCACACCTAAAATCGGCTCAGGCTTTTCTGTGAACACCCACCAAAATTGGTCCAACAATCAAGTCAAAGCGCCGTGGAAACGCGGCGGGAGCACGCTCCCGCCGCGGATCCGCGGCCGAGTTGACTCGGCCGTGGTCCATTTTTGGTGCAGTGTTCTTCTGGGGGTATTTTGGGATTTTTGGAATATATATTTTCAACCCAGATTTTCCAGAACGAAAAATTTTATTTTGGGGTCCCGAAAATCCGTATTTTTGATCGAACTTCTATAAGACTTAAGCTAACGGGTTTTTCTGTAATGTGATATTTGTATTGAACGTCTACTAATCGCTATATGTCGATTAGTGGGGGTTATACAAATCTGTGATCTGTAATGTTGCTGGAATGTGGATATGAATATGTTGGATTGTCGCGGGTGAATAGCCGGGGGTTGTGAGACGAGAGTTTTCTTTTCTTTCATTTCATGTAAATTTGTAAATTGATGTAATAATTATTTGTATGGCCGCACAACCGGGTCGGGGTTGTAGCCGTCATTGTATAATTTCTTTTTACTGTTTTTGCTCCTAGGATAGACCCATGGAGGGGGTGCACAAACTACCGGGTATGCCGAAGTGTCGAGTGGCCTACTCATGGAGATGAGGGAGGTTACTACGCTTCGGGTACTTGGCGGGTAGTTTGCCGCACCCGTAGGAGTCTTGGGTGGGGTATTTGGCTATTCACCGCGACCATGTAATCTGTTTTTCGTTACAGGCTCGTGCGAATTACAGATTCCTAGTATATCCAATGTATTCATCTGTGATCTGAAATGTTTATCATTGCAGTATATCTATATATGATATTATTTAGGCGTTGCTTATGTTTTACAGCCGCGCTAGCCCAGCCCCCGCTCTGTCGTTAGTTAAGTAACATAACGGGTAATGACGGGGCCCCGTGGCGAATGCGAATGGCATAAGCGTACGTCATATTTTGGTTGTTTTCTGCAATGGTAGGATTAAATGATGGGACGCATTAAAAGAACTAATGCAAGAATATCACGCATTAAAAGAACTAATGCAAGATAATAAACCAAGTTAAAGTCGTTGGAACACTTTCGAAAAACCACTCGGTTCTTTTCAAAACCAACTTTTAAATGCGGAGCTTGAGCCACTCCTTTTTTAAAAGCTATCTCGTTCCATCGACCAAATCAAGTTCACTACGTTCACGGTTTTTCCAAAACCATTCGTAGCCCTCCGTCGTTTCACATGAATAGTCAATAGTATTCAAGCTGTGTTTGTTGGCCAAAGTCAAGGCATAGTGATTGGTAGCTATTGGGTATTCATGTGCAGCATAGATAGATGCGTTGGTTTGGAACAGTCGCACTGCCTTGTTGGCCAAAGTCAAGGGTAGGTGCGGGTGGATTCAAATTAACCTGGAGAACGACGGGTAGAACTTGACATGTGACTTATGATTTGTTGGCCAAAGTCAAGGTCATAAGAGCATGGGGCAAAAAATCCACATCGGGAGTTTCATAAGTACTGAAACTTGCTAGATTTGCATACCATTTGGAGTGTGATGATTCTGGTAGGATTCCTTCAGTTTCGTCACGCGATGATATTTGGATCCCGATCCTACTGTGAGTATATGCTACTCCTCGGGAAATTTCTCACTAAACGATCAATGCTATAAACCTAGTAGGTGCCTAGAAAGGTGTTAGCGGGGCTACGCCCCCAGGGAAAAGAGGTTCTTTAATTAAGGAACTTCGCGAAAGCGTTGGAAAACCTCCCTCGAAGTACCGACACCAGCCTGGCTGAACGGTTAAGCAAGTATTGTGCGGTGGGATTGATCCCGACTAATTCTTCCTTTATGGTTTGAGGAGGGATTCGAGAAACAGTGGGAGCCATCATGTTTAGACAAACTAAAAACCACTCTAAACTTGCAAGAGCATCATGCTGAGTGTTTCTTCTTCTCTCTCCTAATTGCAGCGACCAATCGACATGACTGGACTTAAGTTACTTCTAGATAAAAACAAACTGACAGGGCCAAACTACAAAGATTGGCTCAGGAATGTCAAGATAGCAATCACTTACGACAAGCTGGGGTATCTTCTTACCACCAAAGCTCCCCCTGTCCCTGGTCCCACTTCCAGCGTCGCGGATAAGGAAATCCGCAAGACTTGGGAGATTGATAGCGCGAAGGCCAAGTGCCTCGTACTTGCCTCGATGGACAACGAACATCAGAGGAGGCACGAGAATATGGACCTTGAATCCATATTTCTCCATACAAAAGAACTGTATGGAGAGCAATCTCGTATCGCAAGATACGAAGCGTCGAAGAAGTTATTTTCGGCAAGAATGGCCGTCGGATCATCAGTAGCCGAGCACGTGCTAAAGATGATCGGCTACATTGAGGAGCTCGCGGACCTAGGGACCACATTGGAGAGTGAACTCTATACGGACATAGTTCTCCAGTCCCTTCCTTCCACTTACGCCCAGTTCATACTGAACTTCAACTTACAAGAAAAAGAGGTTGAACTTTCAGAGCTCCTCAACATGCTGAGGAGCGCAGAGGGCACCCTACAGAAAGGTAGGGAAACATCCACTTTGTTTGTAGGAGGATCATCTTCTTCTAGGTCCAAGGCGAAAGCCAAGGGAAAGAAGAAGAAAGCCCCCGCCAAACCAAGGGGCGGTGTTAGTAAAGTGGATACGAAGGGAAAAGCCAAAGCAACAAAGAAAGCGGGGAAGCTTGTGGATAAGGAAGAATGCTTCTATTGTCATAAGAAAGGTCACTGGAAGAATGATTGCAGGGCTTGGAAAGCCAGGACACAGGAATTGAAGCAGGTTGCAGCTTCAGCTTCAGGTGTGTATGTTATTGAAAACTGTCTTTCAATAAACTCTACTTCCTGGGTATTGGATACCGGATCAGGATCTCATATCTGTAATTCTTTGCAGGCGTTGAGAAACCGTAGGGTTTTGAAGGCAGGTGACATGACCCTCAGAGTTGCGAACGGAGCTAGCATGGATGCTAAAGCCGTGGGGGACTATCACCTGGGAATGTCAGATAGACATGTTTTGGTTTTGCGTAATTGCTTTTTTGTACCCAACGCAACTTGTAATATCATTTCTGTATCTTTAGTTTCTAAAGAAGGTTATGAATTTGCGTTTGTAAGTAATGTTGTAAACATTCACCTTAATCAAGTTTTGATTGGGTCAGGTACATTGAGTAATGGTATATACGTATTGAACCAACCACAGATTTTCAATGTCCAGAATACACACAAAAGAAAGTCTCCAGAAATAAATCAGACTTTCTTGTGGCATTGTAGACTGGGTCACATCAATGAGAGAAGGTTGACTAAGTTACATACAGAAGGATATTTGAATGCGTTCGAATATCAATCGTATGCCACTTGTCAATCCTGTCTCAAAGGAAAGATGACAAAGACTCCGTTTACTGGACGTGGAGTAAGAGCGAGCGAGCTCTTGGGACTCGTACACAGTGACGTGTGCGGTCCAATGTCTACACATGCGCGAAGCGGTTATTCTTCCTTCATTACTTTTACGGATGACTTCTCAAGGTACGGTTATGTCTTCTTAATGAAACATAAGTCCGAAGCCTTTGGAAAATTCCAGGAGTATAAGAATGAAGTAGAAAAACAGACCGGCAAAAGTATTAAGATTCTAAGATCGGATCGAGGTGGAGAATACTTAAGTGCCGAGTTCCTGGACTATTTAAAAGAGAACGGAATTCTCTCTCAGCTTACTCCTCCATACACCCCGCAACATAACGGTGTATCGGAGAGACGGAACCGCACCCTATTGGATATGGTGCGGTCCATGATGGGTAACGCTGAGTTGCCGCGATCATTCTGGGGATATGCGCTAGAATCAGCCGCATATCTTTTGAACCGAGTTCCTACTAAGACTGTGCCTACTACGCCATATGAGATGTGGTGTGGGAAGAGACCCTATCTTAAGCACATTAAGACATGGGGATGTCCAGCTTTTGTCAAAAAGCAGCATGCGGACAAGCTCGAGGCACGCTCAGTACAGTGCAAGTTTGTGGGATATCCAAAGAATTCCAAAGGATATTTCTTCTACTGTGAAGAGGAACAAAAAGTTCTTGTTTCTCGTCATGCCTACTTCTTGGAAACTGAGTTTTTGGAAACCCAGATAAGTGGGAGCACAGTAGAATTGGAAGAAATTCCAGAACCACGGACTATTACTGAAAGTTTAGTGGAACCAGAGGGTTTGAAAGAACAGGACATTCCTACGCCGCTCCGCAGGAGTAGTAGGCAGACTCATCCGCCCGAGAGATACTACGGTTTTCTCATAGACGGGGATAGAGAGGATTGCATCATAGATTATGATGAGCCTACTAGCTTCCAGCAGGCCGTTCAGAGCGTTGACTCAGTGAAATGGCTGGATGCAATGCGGACCGAAATGGAGTCCATGTACACCAACAAGGTATGGACGTTGGACATTGCTCCAGACGGGGTAAAACCTGTAGGATGCAAGTGGATCTTCAAAAGGAAGATTGGTGTAAATGGACAGGTTGAGACCTATAAAGCTAGGCTGGTAGCAAAGGGTTTTTGTCAAAGACCTGGCTTGGACTATGACGAAACCTTTTCTCCAGTAGCCATGCTGAAATCCATTCGGATCCTTCTTGCCATTGCTGCCTTCCACGATTATGAGATCTGGCAAATGGACGTAAAGACAGCTTTTCTAAATGGAAATTTAGAGGAGTGTGTCTATATGGACCAGCCAGAGGGTTTCATTCAGAGTGGGAGCAGCGGAAAGGTGTGCAAGTTGCTTAAGTCCATCTATGGACTAAAGCAGGCATCGCGGAGTTGGAACATCTGCTTTGATGAGACGGTCAAAGAATTTGGCTTTATCAAAAATCCAGATGAACCATGCATCTATAGTAGATTTGTAGCGAGAACTGTAGTATTCCTCGTTTTATACGTGGATGACATTCTCTTAATAGGAAATGACATTCCTATGCTACAATCTGTCAAGGGGTTCTTGTCACACAGGTTCTCCATGAAAGACCTGGGTGATGCCTCATACATTCTGGGTATCTGGATCTACCGTGACAGATCCAAGAGGATATTGGGACTTTCTCAGTCCAGGTACATCGACACAGTGCTGAAAAGATTCAGTATGGAAGATTCCAAGCGCGGTAACCTACTGGCTTGTCACGGGATCACCCTCTCTAAAGAGATGTCTCCCAAGACTGATTTGGAGAGGGATCGCATGTCTATTATACCCTACGCTTCTGCGGTAGGCTCTATAATGTATGCGATGTTGTGCACCAGACCGGATGTAGCTTATGCACTGAGTGTGGTAAGCCGGTATCAGTCAAACCCTGGGGAGAAACACTGGATAGCGGTAAAGAACATTCTCAAGTACCTGAGAAGGACTAAGGAGATGTTCTTGGTGTATGGCGGAAAAGACCTCCAGATCGAGGCCTTTGCTGAATCCAGCTTCCAGAGTGACAAGGATGATTCCAAGTCCATGTCGGGTTTTGTCTTTACCCTCAATGGAGGGGCGGTGTGTTGGAAGAGTTCCAAACAGGAAACCGTTGCAGACTCGACGATGGAAGCGGAATACATCGCTGCATCTGATGCCGCAAAAGAAGCTGTCTGGATGAGGAAGTTCTTGAAAGAACTTCAGGTGGTTCCGTCCATTGTTGATCCAATACCTCTGTATTGCAACAACAACGGGGCTATAGCTTTAGCGAAGGAACCCAGGTCCCATCAGAGATCCAGGCACATCTTGAGGCGGTATCACCTGATCAGGGAGATCGTGGATCGCCAGGAGATCGAGGTTCGGAGAGTCGCTTCAGAAGATAACACTGCAGATCCATTCACCAAGGCCTTGCCCCAGACTCAGTTCGAGCGGCTGATCGAGATGATAGGTCTTCGATACGCCAGTACATGGCCTTAGTGCAAGTGGGAGATTGTTAGTGTATATGCCCTAGAGGCCATTACTGTATCATACTAGTTTGTATATTACTTAATGGAAGCTTGGGATATTCACCTTGTATATACAATCTTGCTCAAAATAGTAGTATGCTACTTGGTTTGTTTCTACTTCAATGTGTACATGTGTTTATTTTTGTATATCGCCTATACTCATTAGTGGAGCCCTTAGGATCTTTGCTTGATTACCAGCGATGTGATGGCCGTCATACTAGTGGGGCTGGGTAATCTATAAGCACATCCTTATGCAGGTCCCTGGTCGCAGGACTATCGAGACAGGGCATCGATACTCCGGAGTAGACCAGCGCATGCGCTTCTCATCCCAGTGTGGGAGACGGTCTGTCCCACAGCCGTCAGTACGTCGTACTTGAGATAGTATGCGGGTGCTCGTTAGGTTACGGGTACACTGGACAGGACTCGTCGGGAACTGACTAGTTGGTATTATGCCTATCATCAGTTATCAGTTCCCAGGTGACATGAGTACAGCTTAGTCCGCTGACTTGACACTGTCACTTCGCCTCGAGTGTGTTCCGACTGTACTTTGATCACTACCCTACCACGGCTCAAAGGAGTCGTGCAAACAGGTAGTGGTTGGGTGCAGTCCCGAAGCACTTGGAGGCAGTGACGGTTAGACAGGATTCGTCTCTCCCGGTATTGGGGGTTGACATCGCGCTGTGTCTAGGAGAGCCATTACACGAGTAGTCCCTGGCCAGGGCAAACGAGATATACTGGTAGGATTCCAGTGTTATCTCAGGGTGTTTTGGGCTTCGCTCCGGCACGACTTGTACCGCTATTGGGGGACTGACGTTTACCGCCCCCTAGGCCCGCCATGCGATGTATCAGACGAACAGACCGGACTGTACGGAGAATGTCACACTCAGGCTCAGTAGGAGTTCAGATGGGTTTCGCCTCGTCGGTCTTCTTGTCGGCATTACCTGGGGACCGTTACGCACAGCTAGTGCCGCTTGCGGTCTGTGGTTAAACCCACTGCCAGCGTAGTGTCGAGTCTTTAGAGTCCCACACAGAAAGCTTTTCGCCTTTAGGCAAAAGACTAGAGGTTGCATGGTATTGCGACAGGTCGCATAGTTTTGCGACAGGGTTCGGTCACATCCGTGCACTTGTGCACGTACAGTGTCTGGACAGTTTGCACTAGCGGGCTTTGGTTTAAGCCAGATCCTAGTGTACGTATTGGGATTGGATTTATCCAGTATGCATTCGTGTTCCTCGGAACGCGGATGCGGGTCTGTATGCACAGTTGATAGGGAGACAGAGGCAGCGGATTCTCATTAGGGTTGTTGACAGTTGACCGTTGACTATTTGACTTTTTGCTCAACCCTAATGAGAATATGATATGTGATTAACTATTATATTAATTAAGTATTATGGTGACATGGTTGTTGACTTGTTGACTTTGTTGACTTGTTGACTTTTGTTGACTTGTTGACTTTTGTTGACTTGTTGACTTTGTTGACCGGTTGACTAGGCTTGACTAGTTGACCATCATGATAACCATAGCCATCATTTCATGGCAAAGACTTTTGTTTGCTTGCTCATTTGTGTAAAATGAGTGCATGAAATGATATGGTTATGGTTGCTTCAACCATCACATAAGACTTTTTTTGATATGATGAGTTATCATGACTTTGGATTATGAGAGGGTGAGAGACAAAAGACTTGCTCATTCTTTCTTGCTCATTCTCTCTCTTGTTCTTGAGCTCTCTTGTTTTTGCTCTCACCCTCAACCTCTTGCTCCCTCTCTTGATTCTATGGTTCTCTTGTCTCATGAGTTGAGAATCAAGAACCATAGATAAAATCCCATACAAACTCTTCTCTACTCATTCTAGTTCACTAGGTTTAGCAAACCAAGTGAACTAGTTTCTTCAAAGAACGAAGAAGGAGCTAAAGGTTGGAGCTTTCAGGTGGATCTATTTTCGGCGTACGGAGACGACGGGAAGAAACCAATCCGGACCACCATCGGAGTTTGAAGACGAAGGAGTTCAAGACAAGCAAGGTATAACCCCCTAACCGAGTAGCTAGAAACTCGTAGTTAGGTTGCTAGATAGATGTTTAACCAAGATCCGGGTTTTAGGTCCATGTTACCACCTCCGTAAAAATCGTTTTTTACCAAATTCCGCATTCCCGAAAGTACCGGGAGAGGTAGCATGGACTTACAGAAGCTACGATCCGAATCGATCATTAGAGCCTACGAAGATGAGGAGGAAAGCAATGAATACCCGAAGGACATGTATTGTGAGGTATAACTTCGTATCCGAGTAGTTAAACCTCAAGTAGTTTGCTAGCTAGGGTTTATGGACGATCCTTGGTTCTAGTCGGTGTTGCGATGCTCGTAAAAATCATTTTTTGCAAATTCCGCCTCCCCGTGAACACGTGGGGTGCGCGACATCGAATTATAGTGGTATCAGAGCCTCTCATAATAGATGGATTGTAGTGATGTTAGAATTCTGACATTTTTGTCGCGCAAAAACTGTCGACAAAAACAGTTTTCAAAAGTGAGGTTCTGAGTTGTTTGCACACCGCGCAGGCTTATAGTTTGAACCGAGAAGCCGCAGGGTGAAGCATGTGCACCTCGGGGACACCCCGAGGGGGACCAATGGCCGAGACCACCCCCTAAGACCAACACTTGGTGGCCTTGGGGGCTGGTGACCTGAGAGCACCAGGAATTGGTGCTCTCGGGTCTGCCTCCCTTTGGGGGCCACCTCGTGGTGGTCCCCAGGGGTGGGTACCCCCTCGAAGCCCCCTATTCGACAAAAATTCATGTGTCTTCGCCTCTGCAAAGATTCGGGCGGGTTTCAAGTTTGTTTCGACTCCCGGATTAGCTCAAAACTATCAATTTTGGAACTTTAGCTCACTGGATTTTCAAGTCTTGGAAAATTGTTTAAGTTTGCTAATTATGTGCGGAATTCTAATGTTTTAGTTACTTTATAAGCTTTGTGTTGTATATATATGTTTGGAAACGTTGACTAATTGCTATGCATTGATTAGTCAGGATTGCACATAATCTGTGATGTTGTTGTGATGGTTTGTGTATATGAACTTGTTGGATCGTCGTGGATGAATAACCGGGGATGTGAGATGAGGGTTTTCATTCTTTCATTCGATGTAAAATTTGTAAAGTGATGTAATATTATTTTTGCG
The DNA here is from genome assembly GCA_030015575.1 of Agapanthus africanus. Taxonomy (NCBI): domain Eukaryota; kingdom Viridiplantae; phylum Streptophyta; class Magnoliopsida; order Asparagales; family Amaryllidaceae; genus Agapanthus; species Agapanthus africanus. Next base: position 938,341,984 of record CM057338.1, on the reverse strand, counting down.
GGGCACATCCGGGTTGAGGTTGTAGCCACCTTTGTATTATTTCTTTTACTTTTTTGCTCCTACGATAGACCCAAGATGGGGTGCACAAACTACTGGGTACTTTGAAGTGCCGAGTGGCCTACTCAATTTGTTGAGGGAGATTGCTTCACTTTAGGTATTTGGCGGGTAGTTTGCCGCACCCGTAGGGGACTAGGGTGGGGTTTGGCTATTCATCACGACCGTGGAATCTGTCTTTCGTTACAGACTCAAACGAAACGCGGAATTCCTAGTATATCCAATGTGTTCATCTGTGATCTGGAATGCCTATCATTGCGTTTGATGAATGGATATTATTATATATGTATTATATAATAGACATTGCTTATGTTTTGTATCCGCGCTAGTCCAGCCCCTGCCATGTCATTAGTTAAGTAACCTAATGGATGATGACGGGGCCCCGTGGCGAATGCGGATGGCATAAACGTACGTTGTATTTTCGTTATTTTCTGCAATGGTAGGTTAATTGATGGGACTGCATTACATTAATGCAAAGCAAACAATCCAAAGCTGAATCGTTTGAACAAATTTTAAAACCACTCAATTATATTAAAAAAGCAGACTTTTAAATACGGAGCTTAAACCACTTCTTTTAAAAGCTATCAGGTTTCTTCAATTATATCAAGTTCACTACGTTCACGGTTTCGCCAAAACCATTCGTAGCCCTCCATCATTTCATATGAATATTCAATAGTATTCAAGCTATGTTTGTTAGCCTTAGTCAAGGCATAGTGATTGGTAGCTGCTGAGTATTCATATGTTGCATAGATAGATGCGTTGGTTTGGGACAGTCGTACTACTTTGTTGGCCTTAGTCAAGGGTATGTACGGGTGGATTCAAATTAACCTAGATAATGACGGGTAGAACTTGACATGTGACTTATGATTTGTTGGCCTTAGTCAAGATCATAAGAGCATGGGGCAAAAATTCATATCGAGAGTTTCTAAGGAAATTGAAACATGCTGGTGTTGCATACCATTTGGAGTGTGATAATATTGGCAGGATTCCTTCAGCATTATCACACATTGATATTTGGATCCCGATCCTACTATGAGTATATATTACTCCTCGGGAGATTTTTCACTTAACGATCAATGCTATAAACCAAGTAGGTGTCTAGAACAGTGTTAGCGGGGCTACGCCTCCAGGGAAAAGAGGTTATTTAATTAAGGAACTTCGCGAAAGTGTCATAAAACCTCCCTCAAAGTACCGACACTAGCCTGGCTGAACGGTTAAGCAAGAATTGTACGGTGAGATTAATCCTGACTAATTCTTCTTTTATGGTTTGAAGAAGGATTTCAGGAACAGTGGGAGATAAATTAAAAACCAATCTAAACTTGTAAGAGCATCATGCTAAGTGTTTTCTTCTCTCTCTCTTAATTGCAGCGACCCAGTGACCAAGACTAGGTTACATCTAGATAATAAAATGACTGAATCTGACTATAATGACTGACAAAGGTCTGTCCGGATGTCCATTGCCTATAACAAACTGGGACACCTCTTTACTACTCAAGCCCCCACCGTCCCAGGTCCAGTTTCCACCGTCACGGATATTGATATCCGTAAGACATCGGAAAAAGACTGTGCGAATGCCAAGTGCCTTGTGTTGGCCTCAGTGGATGGTGGATACCAGAGGCAGCACGAGAAGATGGACTTAGCTTCCATCTTCCTCCATAACAAAGATTTATATGGAGAGCAATCTCGTATCGCAAGATATAAGACCTCGAAGGAATTGCTTCAAGCGAGGTTGGCTGTCGGGTCATCTGTAGGGTACAACGTCCTTACGATGACTAGCTATATTAATGAGCTCACGGACCTGGAGACCGCATTGGGAAACGGGTCATATGCTGACTTGTTCCTACAGTCCCTACCAACTACTTTTGCCTAGGGGAAGAAAGTTATACTTCCAGTTGAGGGCACCCTGAAGGAAACCAGGGTGACACCCACTCAGCTTATTGGGGAATCTTCCTCTTCTGCATCCAAGGAGAAAGCAAAGGGTGAGAAGAAGAAGACCTCCACAAGGCCAATATGCGATGTCAATAAGGTAGAAGGACATGGAAGGGCAAAAGTTTCTGGGCTAACAGTAGAGAAGGAGGGTTGTTCCTATTGTTACGGGAAAGGGCATTGGCGGAGGGATTACAGGGCTTTGAAAGCCAGAATCCAAGATTCAAAACATGTTGTGGCTTCGACTTCGGGTGTGTTTGTAATAGAAAACTGTATGTCAATTAATTCTACTTCCTGGGTACTAGATACCGGATCAGGATCTCATATCTGCAATTCATTACATGCTTTGAAAAACCGTAGAGTTATCAGGTTAGGTGATATGACTCTCAGGATTGCTAACGGAATGAGCGTGGACGCTGAATCCATAGGGTAATATCACATTGGATTGACAAGTGGGTAGATATTGATTCTACGTAACTGTTTGTATGTACCTAGTCTAGCTTGTAAAATCATATCTGTATCCTTACTTTCTAAGGAAGGATATGATTTTACATTTGTAAGCGATGTGATCCACATCCACCTAAATCAAGCTTTGATTGGGTCAGGTACATTAGATAACGGTATATACGTATTAAATCAAGCTCAGGTTTTCAGTGTCCAGAACACACTTAAAAGAAAGTCTCCGGAATTAAATCAGGCTTTCTTATAGCATTGTAGACTGGGTCACATCAATGAAACACGGTTGACGAAGCTACATAGAGAAGGATATTTGGATCCGTTCGAATATCAGTCTTATGCAACTTGTCAATCTTGTCTTATGGGAAAGATGACAAAGACTCCGTTCACTGGACACGGAGTAAGAGCGAGGGAGCTCTTGGGACTCATACACAGTGATGTGTGTGGTCCAATATCTATACATGCACGAAGTGGTTATTCCTATTTCATTACTTTTACGGATGATTTCTCTAGGTATGGACATGTCTTCTTGATGAAGCATAAATCCGAGGCCTCTGAGAGATTCCGGGAATACAAGAATGAAGTGGAAAAACAAACAGGCAAAAGTATCAAGACACTGAGATCTGATCGAGGTGGTGAATACTTAAGTGCCGAGTTCCTAGACTACTTAAAAGAGAATGGAATTCTCTCTCAGCTTACTCCTCCATACACGCCACAACACAATGGTGTATCAGAAAAGCGGAACAGAACCCTATTAGATATGGTCCGTTCAATGATGAGTAAGGCTGAGTTGCCACGATCCTTCTGAGGATATGCACTAGAATCAGCTGCATGTCTTTTGAACCAGATTCTTACTAAGTCAGTGCCTACTACACCATATCAGATGTGGAGTGGGAAGAAACCCTGTCTAAAACACTTTAAGACATGGGGATGTCTAGCTTTTGTCAAAAAGCAGCATGCGGACAAACTCGAGGCACGCTCAGTACAGTGTAAGTTTGTAGGATACCCAAAGAACTCCAAGGGGTATCTTTTCTATTACGCAGAGGAGCAAAAAGGTCTTTGTTTCTCGTCATGCCTGCTTCTTAGAAACTGGATTTTTAGAAAATCAGATAAGTGGGAGCGCAATAGAACTGGAAGAAATTCCATAACCACAAGCTATTACTGAAATCTTGGTAGAACCAGAGATTTTAGAAGAACCGGACATCCCCGCACCACTCCGCAGAAGTAGTAGGCAGTCTCATCCGCCTGAGAGATACTACAGTTTTCTCATAGACGGGGATCGAGAGGATTTCATCATTGACAATGATGAGCCTACTAGCTTCCAGCAAGCCATTCAGAGCGACGACTCGGTAAAACGGCTGGATGCAATGCGGACCGAGATGGAGTCCATGTACACCAACAAAGTATGGACTTTGGACATTGCTCCAGAAGGGGTAAAACCCATAGGCTGCAAATGGATCTTCAGAAAGAAGATTGGTGTAGTTGGACAGGTTGAAACTTATAAATCTAGACTTGTTGCAAAAGTTTTTCGTCAAAGACCTGGTTTGGACTATGATGAAACCTTTTCTCCAGTGGCTATGCTCAAATCCATTCGGATCCTTCTTGCCATTGCTGCCTTCCACGATTATGAGGTCTGGCAAATGGATGTAAAGACAGCTTTTCTAAATAGAAATTTGGAAGAGTGCATCTATATGGATTAGCCAGAGGGTTTCATTCAGAGTGGGAGCAGCGGAAAGTGAGAAAGTTTCTTAAGTCCATTTATGGACTAAAGCAGGCATCGCGGAGTTGGAACATATGTTTTGATGATACAGTCAAAGAATTTGACTTTATCAAAAATCCAGATGAACCATGCATATATAGTAAGATTGTAAGGAGAAATGTGGTATTCCTCATCTTGTACGTGGATGACATTCTCTTGATAGGAAATGACATTCCTATGCTACAATCAGTCAACGGATTCTTGTCATAGAGGTTCTCCATGAAAGACCTGGGTGATGCCAACTACATTCTGGGGATCCAGATCTATCGTGATAGATCTAAGAGAATGTTGGGACTTTCGCAGTCAAGATACATCGACACCATACTGAAAAGATTCAGTATGGAAGATTCAAAGTGCGGTAATCTACCGGCTTGTCACGGAATCACCCTCTCTAAAGAGATGTCCCTAAAGACTGATTTAGAAAGGGCTTGCATGTCAACTATACCCTACGCATCTGCGGTAGGCTCTATAATGTATGCGATGTTATGTACCAGACCAGATATAGCATACGCATTGAGCGTTGTAAGCCGGTATCAGTCAAACCCAGGGGAGAAGCACTGGATAGCAGTAAAGAACATTCTTAAGTACCTGAGAAGGACTAAGGAGATGTTCTTGGTGTATGGCAGAAAAGACCTCCAGATTGAGGCCTTTGCTGACTCCAGCTTCCAGAGTGACAAGGATGACTCCAAGTCCATGTCGGGTTATATCTTTACCCTCAATGGAGGGACGGTCTGTTGGAAGAGCTCCAAGCAGGACACCGTTGCTGACTCGACGATGGAAGCGGAGTACATAGCTGCTTGCGATGCCGCAAAAGAAGCTGTTTGGATGAAGAAGTTCCTAACGGAACTTCAGGTGGTTCCGACCATTGTTAATCCAATACCTCTGTATTGTGACAACAACGACGCTATAGCTTTAGCGAAGGAACCCAGGTCCCATCAGAAGTCCATACACATTTTGAGATGGTACCACCTAATCAGGGAGATCGTAGATCGCCGGGAAATCGAGGTGAGGAGAGTAGATACGGAGAATAACACTGCAGATCCACTCACGAAGGCCATCCCTCAGACATAGTTAGAGAGACTGATCGAGATGATAGGTCTGCGATATACCAATACATGGCCTAAGTGTAAGTGGGAGATTGTTAGTGTATATGCCCTAAAGGCCATTATTGTATCATACTGGTTTATATATTACTTAATGGAAGCTTGGGATATTCACAGTTGTATTGACAGTCTTGCTCAAAATGGTAGTATGCTACTTGGATTATTTCTACTTTAATATGTGCATGTGTTTCTTTTAGCATATCGCTTATACATAATAGTAGAGCCCTTAGGATCTTTGCTTGATTACCAGCGTTGTGATGGCAGTCACACTAGTGGGGGCTGGGTAATCTACAAGCACATCCTTATACAGGTCCCTAGTCGTAGGATTATCGAGACGGGGCATCGATACTCCGGAGTAGACTGGTGTATACTCTTCTCATCCCAGCAGGAGAGATGGTCTGTCCTACAGCCATTAGTACATCGTACTGGAGATAGTATGCAGGTGCTCGTAAGGTTACGAGCATACTGGACAGGACTCATCGGGAACTGTTGGTTAGTATTATACCTATCGTCGGGTAGCAGTTCCCAGGTGACATGAGTACAGCTTAATCCGTCGACTTGACACTGCTACTTCGTATCGAGTGTGTTCCCACGGTACTTTGATTACTACCCTACCACGGCTCAAAGGAGTCGTGCAAACAGGTAGTAGTTGGGTGCAGTCCCAAAGCACTTAGAGGCAGTAGCGGGTAGATAGGATTCGTCTCTCCCGGTATTGGGGGTTGATATCGTGTTGTGTTCGGAGAGCCATTACACAATGTCCCTGGCCAGGGCAAGCGAGATTTACTGGTAGGTATTCCAGTAGTTTCTCAGGGTGTTTTGGGCTACACTCCGGCATGACTTATTGCGCTATTAGGGGTCTGACGTTTACCGCCCCCTAGGCCCGATATGCGATACTCTTAGACGAACAGACCGGACTGTGCAGAGATTGTCACATTCAGGCTCAGTAGGAGTTCGGATGGGTTTTCCTTATCGGCCTTCTTATCGACATCTACCTGGGGACCGTTACGTGAAGCTAGTACCGCTTGCGGCCTGTTGTTAAACCCACTGCCAGCATAGTGTCGAGTCTTTAGAGTCCCACATAGAGAGTTTCCCTGCACCGGGAAAAAGGTGTAGAGGCCGTATGTTTTTACGGTAGGGCTTCGATCACTTACGTGCACTTGTGCGCGTATGATGTTCGGGCGGATAATACTAGTGGGCTTTGTTTTAAGCCGGATCCTAGTATTATATTGATGGATCAGTTTCGTCTCTTTGTATTCGTGTTTCTCGGAACACGAATGCGGGGATGTATATACGGATGAGAGGGGCATAGAAGAAGACACCTCATTAGGGTTTTGACCATTGACTTGATTAAAACAATTATGAGGTGGAGGAAGGTATTTGTTATTTTTGTAAATGATAATTGAGGCATGGCTACTTGTTTTGACTACTAGACTTTGTTTGACCATTTAACTTAGCTTGACCACTTAACTTGGTTTGACTATTTGACTTAGATATTTTTGTGAGATATTTTGTGACCTATATATTTTGATGAGATATTTTTCATGCCATGCTTGTAGTCAAGTCAAGGTAGCCATCTCACATTTTCTTTATCATTATCAAAAATCATTTCTCTTTCCTCAAGAAAGCACTCTTCTTCTTCCTCACATCAAAACCCTAAAAGCTCTTATGTGTTGAGAATCCTAGGGTTTCAAAAGACAAATAAATCCATCTTCATACTCTACATCACTTAGGCCATCAAGTTTAGCAAGCTTGTTGCCCTAGTTACCTCGGTTTTGAGGTGGAGCTCGGACTATAGACTCTCGGATGGATCGTCTTTGACTTGAAGAGGCCGTCGAAGAAGCTACAATCCGGATCGATCCTTGGAGCCTACGACAATGAGGAGGACAGCGATGAAGTCCCGAAGGACTTGTATCATGAGGTATAACTTCGTATCCGAGTAGTTAAACCTCAAGTAGTTTGCTAGCTAGGGTTTATGGACGATTCTTGGTTCTAGTCGGTGTTGCGAAACTCGTAAAAATCATTTTTTTGCAAATTCCGCCTCCCCGCGAACACGTGGGGTGCACGACATCGACTTTCAGCCATATCTTAAGATATTTAAGACAGGGTTTCTTCCCACTCTGCATTTCATATGGAGTGGTAGGCACTAACTTAGTTGGAACTTTGTTCAAAAGATATGCAGCAAATTCTAGTTTATAACCCCAGAAGGATCGCGGTAACCCAGCATTACTCATCATAGAACACGCCATATCTAATAAGGTATGGTTAGACTTTCTATTATACCATTGTGTTGAGGTGTGTATGGAGGAGTAAGCTGAAAGAGAATTCCATTCACTTTAAATACCCCAGGAACTTGGCACTCAAGTATTCACCACCCCGATCAGATCAAAGTGTCTTGATATTTTTGCATGTTTGTTTTTCCACTTCATTCTTATACTCCTGGAATTTCTCAAAGGTCTTGGATTTATGTTTCATCAAGATTACATGTCCATATCTAAGGAAATCATCGGTAAAAATAATGAAGTAGGAATAACCATTTCTTGTGTGTGTAGACATTGTACCACACACGTCGCTGTGTATAAGTCCCAAGAGCTTGGTAGCTCTTTCTCCGTGTCCAGTGAACGAAGTCTTCATCATCTTTCTTTTGATACATGATTGACAAGTTGCATAAAATAGATATTCAAACAAATCCAAATATCTCTCTTTATGTTACTTCATCAACCGTATTTCATTGATATGACCTAGTCTACAATGCCATAAGAAAGTTTGATTTAATTCTTGAGTCTTCTTTTAAGTGTATTCTGGATATTAAAAACTTTATTTTGATTTAATACGTATATATCGTTGTCTAGTGTACCGGACCCAATCAAATAATAATTAAGGTGAATATTAACAATATCGCTTGCAAATATAAAATCATAACCTTCTTTAAATAGTATAGATACAGAAATGTTGTTACATGTCATAGTAGGTACACAAAAATAGTTACGCAAAATCAAAATATTTCCACTTGTCAATATTAGGTGATATTTGTTGGGTTTCTCTAGCACCTACTGTAGAGTATGGAAGCATCACCCATGCCACTTTAAAATTTATAGAGGTGCTAAGCAAACAAAGCATGGATCTTTAACTAGAAATTTAGGGTAACAACTAAAGTAACACAAACTATGAACATATTATCACTAAGTGAAAAGAATACAACCTTTGTAGACTTCCCTTGGTGACTCCTTGGCACTATGAGAGTTTGAAACGGATCGATGGAGGCCCTCCAAGTCCACGATGATCCACCCAAAGTCTTTTTGTCCAAGCTCCTAACTCCACTTGATCAAAGAAGAAGATGAAGCTAACACTCTAAACTAATTGGCTAGAGTAGAGTAGAATGATGAGGTGGTGTGTTTTCTCACTTCAAAACCTAATCTTTTTTCCTAACTCACTCCTTTTGAAAACTCAAGAGAGCAAGAGAGTGGGGAAGAAGATGATGGCAAACTTAAGAGCTCAAAGTGATAAGCATAAAAGAAAATGAGAATGAATAATATCTATATATTAAATCATTCTCACACTTGACCATGGGTTAATAAATATCTAGATATTTCTTTTGGGGTAACAACAACCATGGAAAATAACTCGTGGTTAAGGGAAAGGTTAAGTGAAGAGATATGAGCAAATTTCAACCATGAGTTTATTTTCTATTTGTTTTTGCTCAAAAATAAATATATAGATAATTATTTCCAGGTGAGTCTTGTATTGACACCACTTGTGTATCAACAACCATGACACACAAGAATGTATGCATGTATGTGTGCATGCACATCATCATGTGCATCAACATAAACATATGTATACATGCATGCATACAACAAAGAAATGGGTTTAAAAGAAATGAGCTAGAAGTTAATGTTAAACCAACACTTGATTTAACAAACCGATCATATCACATATGACCCAACCAATAGTAAAACGCCCGATTAATATACGGTATCACATGCACGTATTTAATCAGGTCCCCGTGCATATCTCATATGCACACCACATCGTTTCGCCTGGGCTAGGAAACTCCTGTGTGGGAATCTAAGACTCGTCAATACGCCGGCAGTAGGTGATGATCATATCAAACACCTACAAGCCGCAAGCGGTCAGCTAAACATAATGGCCAACCGGGTATTGAGCGAACAGAAGAAAACCTCCCAAGTGAGCAATAAGCTCAGTGATTTCTTCATTCTTGCATAGAATTAACGTAAAACCTCCTCCGTGTCATCATTTTGTTCTTTCTCAGTCTCTGCCCCGTCAATTCCTTTGAGTTTCATTCTTACGAGTTTTTCAGCTTGGTACTAGCTTTGGAATTGATCAGCGAAGCTGTCAAAACTCCCGTCGAGCCAACTGGCAACACTTACCGTACAATATGGTCTCTTCGTCAGATATGTTGCATATCGAGTCTAGAGATGGTATCGTCGACCCCAATAACTCAATAAGTCATGCTGGTGTATGGCTCATAACAGATCGAGAAACTACTGATAACACTTATCAGTAAATCTCAGCATCCCTGGTCAGGGACTTCCTGTTATAGCCGATCGAGCATTGCACAACATAAACTCCCAATACTGGGAGAGACGAAACCCCTCCTATCGCTCATTGCCTCCATGTGCCTCAGGACTGTACCCAAAGACCACCTGTTTGCACGACTCAGTAGAGCCGTGGTAGGGTGGAGATCAAAGTACAGTGGGAGGACACACAAGACTCTATGACGATCTCGGGTCTACAGACTAACCTGTATCAGTGTCACCTGAGAACTGCTATCCGACGATAGATATAATACCACATAGTAGTTCTCGGCGAGTCCGTTCAGTGTACCCAGTCTCCACTGAGCACCCACATACAATCTTTGGTGTCAACACACCAGATGGATATGGGATCATCCATCGCCCATCATATGGGACAAGAATGGTATACGTTAGTCTACTCTGGAATATCGATGCCCCGTCTCAATACACTCACGACTAGGAACAGTTAAAAGATATGCTTATAAACTACAAGTGTCCCACTAGTATGATCTGCATCATAGTAACAGTAGTCAAGCAATTATCCTATGGGCTTTATCAACATGTACCAAAAGAATAAGATGCATGATCAAATGAACATGTCAAGATAAATTAAACCAGATAGTATACTATCATGTTGAGCAAGAAAGTCATATATACACATATATACATGTCCAAGCATCCACTATACATATAATGGCCTTTAGGGCATACATATATCTAACAATCTCCCACTTGCACTAAAGCCAATTATTGGCGTATCTTATACCCAACATCTCAAAAAGACGCTCATGCTGCGGCTGTGGAAGGGCCTTGGTGAGTGGATCCGCAGTGTTATTCTTTGTATCTACTCTCCGAATCTCGATCTCCTGACGATCTATTATCTCCCGGATCAAATGATATCGCCTCAGGATGTGTCTGGATTTTTTATGTGACCTTGGTTCTTTGGCTAACGCCATAGCTCCATTATTATCACAATACAATGGTATTGGATCAACAATGGTTGGAACTATTCCTAGTTCCGCGATGAACTTCCCCATCCAGACGGCTTCCTTGGCAGCGTCATTTGCAGCAACATACTTAGCTTTCACCGTGGAGTCTGCAACGGTATCTTGTTTGGAACTCTTCCAACTAACCGCCCCTTCATTGAGGGTAAATACAAACCTTGAGATAGATTTGCTGTCGTCCTTATCACTTTGGAAGCTGAAATCGGTAAAGGCCTCCATTTGGAGATCCCCATTACCATACACCAAGAACAATTCTTTAGTCCTTCGCAAGTACTTAAGAATGTTCTTCACTGCTATCCAATGTTTCTCCCCTGGGTTCGATTGATTCCTGCTTACTACAGCTAGTGCATAAGCTACATCAGGGCGAGTACATAACATCGCATACATTATAGATCCTACAGCTGAAGCGTAGGGTATAATGCCCATGCGAGCTCTCTCTTCATCAGTCTTCGGACAGAAGTCTTTGGAGAGAGTGATTCCATGACAAGCGAGCAAGACACCACGCTTGGAATCTTCCATACCAAACCACTTTAGGATGGTGTCAATGTATTTTAATTGGGACAATCCCAATAACCTCTTGGATCTATCTCTGTAGATCCTTATGCCCAAAATACACGAGGCATCACTCAGGTCCTTCATGGAGAACCTTTGTGATAAGAATAGTTTGACCGATTGTAGCATAGGAATATCATTTCCTATCAAGAGAATGTCATCCACGTACAATACGAGGAATGTAACAGTATTCCCTACAATCTTTTTATAAATGCATTGTTCATCTATATTTTTGACAAAATCAAACTCTTTGATTGTATCATCAAAGCAGATGTTCCATCTCCGTGAGGCCTGCTTTAATCCATAAATGGATTTAAGCAACCTACATGCTTTCCCGCTGCTCCCACTATCAATGAAGCCCTCTGGCTGATCCATATAAACGCATTCTTCTAGATCACCATTTAGAAATGCAGTTTTAACGTCCATCTGCCAGATTTCATAATCATAGTGAGCAGCAATAGCAAGTAGAATCCGAATGGATTTAAGCATTGCTACTGGAGAGAAGGTTTCATCATAGTCCAATCCTGGTTTTTGGCGAAAGCCTTTCGCTACAAGCCTTGCTTTAAAGGTCTCTACCTGTCCATCTACACCAATCTTTCTCTTAAATATCCATTTGCACCCAACGGGTTTTATCCCAGGAGGTGCAACGTCCAAAGTCCATACTTTGTTGGTGTACATGGACTCCATTTCGGATCTCATGGCTTCCAGCCACTTCACTGAGTCACCACTCATGATAGCTTGCTGAAAACTAGTAGGGTCATCATCATCCATGATGCAATCTTCTCTATCACTATCAATGAGAAACCCATAGTATCTCTCTGGTGGACGAAAAGTTCTACTAAATCTCCGAAGCGGCTGAGGTTCTTGAAGTTCTACTGCAACATCAGTTTCAACCAATTCGTCCTGAGTAATTTGTGTCTCTAGAACCTCTTCTAGTTCTACCGTATTGCCATCAGTACTATTTTTAAAGATTTCATTTTCCAAAAATGTGGCATGTTGAGAAACAAACACCTTTTGTTCCTCCTTGTGGTAGAATATATAACCATACGAATATTTTGGATATCCCACAAATTTACACATGACCGGTCGTGTCTCGAGTTTGTCTGGATTCTGCTTTTTGACAAAAGCCGGACAACCCCATATCCTAACTCTTTTAAGAGATGGTCTCTTTCCAATCCATATCTCATATAGAGTGGTAGACACGGTCTTGGTTGGAACCCTGTTTAATAGATACATTGTTGTCTCCAATGCATGCCCCCAAAAGGAAAGTGGTAACTCAGTATCACACATCATGGACCGTACCATATCGAATAGTGTACGATTCCTCCGTTCTGACACACCGTTGTGCTGTGGTGTGTAAGGAGGAGTGAGCTGAGAGAGAATCCCATTCTCTTTTAAGAAGTTTGAAAACTCTGTACTTAATACTCTCCACCTCGATCCGATCGAAGTTTCTTGATGCTCAAGCCTGTTTGTTTTTCTACTTCAAGTTTATACTCCTTGAATTTCTCGAAAGCTTCGGATTTGTGCTTTAACAAAAACATGTGTCCGAATCTTAAGAAATCATCAGTAAAAGTACTGAAGTATGAAAAACCTCCTCTAGCATGTGTAGATATTGGTCCGCATACATTACTATGTATGAGGCTTAAGAGTTCTACAGCTCTTTCTCCGTGTCCCATAAACGGAGTTTTGGTCATTTTACCTTTGATACAGGATTGACAAATCGCATAAGATTTATATTCAAAAAGATTTAAATATCCATCTTTATGTAGCTTGCTTAGTCTTGTTTCATTAATATTACCAAGTCCACAATGCCAAAGAAAAGCTTCATTTATATCTGAAAATTTTCTTTTATTAGTATGTTGTATATTGAAAACTGTGTGTTGGTTCAGGACGTAAATACCGTTATTCAGTGTACCATACCCAATCAACTCTTGATTCAAGTTAATGTTCATAACATTATTTTGCAATACAAAATGATATCCTTCATTGTCCAACAAAGAAACGGATATTATATTACATAGCATACTCGGTACAAAATAACAAGGGTTCAAAACCAAAATACAACCCGAAGGCAACCCCAGATGATACTCTCCTACGGATACAACATGTACATTGGAACCATTTCCAACCCGCAGAGTATGGTCTCCAGTCTTCAAAACTCTATTGTTTCTCAATCCCTGCATACAATTGTAGATTTGAGAACCAAAATCGGTATCTAATACCCAAGATGCAGAGTTAATTGAAAAACAGTTCTCAGTTACAAACACACCTGAAGCAGAAGCATCAGCATGCTTCTTCTTCATGAGATCAGCAAGATACACGGCACAGTTGCGTTTCCAATGTCCCGACTTGTGGCAGTTAAAACATTCCCCTTTTCCACTTCCCTCGGCCCCAGATTTTTCTTTCCCCTTCTCCTTTTTAACTCCACCTTTCGGTTTGATGGGTTTCTTCTTCTTCTTTCCCTTGGCCTTGGCTTTTGGAACGGAAGAGGAAGATGGCCCAGCAAGCAGAGCGGGAGTCTTCGCTGTTTTCAGTGTGCTCTCTGCACTTCTCAACATATTGAGAAGTTCAGGCAATGATTTCTCCAAATCGTTCATATTGAAATTCACTATGAACGGAGCAAAGACGGGGGGAGAGACTACAGAACAATATATGTATATTGCTCATTATCCATGGTCCATCCTAGTTCCTCAAGTTCTTCTATAAGACCAATCATCTTCAGAACATGTTCTCCTGCTGATGTGCCAGGGGCCATACGCATCTGAAACAACTTTTTAGATGTCCCGTATCGTAAAGTCCGAGATTGCTCTTCATACAACTCTTTTGTATGAAGAAAGATGGATTGAACATCCATCTTCTCGTATTGCTTCTGATGAATACTGTCCATAGAAGCAAGCGCGAAGCACTTGGCCGTGTCACATTCAATATCCCATATTTTTTGGATCTCCCTATCCGAAACAGATGATTCAGGTCCTGGGACGGGTGGGGCTTTGGTAGTGAGGATATATGATACTTTATCATATGTGAGTGCAATGTTCAAGTTCCTCAACCATTCTTTATAATTCGGTCCTGTCAATTTGTTTTTCTCTAAAAGAAGCTTAAGTCCCGTCATCGGTATCTGCCATTAGGAGAGAGAAAAGAATACACTCAGCGAAATACTCTTGTAAAGAATTAGATTGGTTATTATCTTATCTAATCGATGTTTCCCACTGCTTTTATCAAATTTTCTTTCAAAACCTTAAAAGAAAACTAGCCAGGATTAATTACATTCTACAGTTTTGCTAACCGGTCAGCCAGGCCAGTGTCGGTACTTTGAGGGAGGTTCCCCATGCTTTCGCATGGACCTAATTAAAATAAACCTCATTTTCCCAGAGGTCAAACCCCGTTGACACCTTTCTAGACACCTACTGGATTAGCTAATTGTAAAGTGCAAAACTCTCCTGGGAGTAACTCTTACTCACAGTGGGATCGGGATCCAACTATCATATAGATGGTATGCAATCTCATTGCAAATTTCAACTCTTGAAACTCCCGATATGGTTTTTACCCCTAGCTGCTCATGACCATGGCTATGGTCAACATATTATAAGCACTAGTCAAGTTCTACCCGTCATTTCGAGATTAACTAGACCCACCCATATGACCCTTGACTATGATCAACATAATCACATGAATGTCCTAATTGATCACATCATATGCTTTGTACGAAGACATCACTTAGCTACCGTACACTACGTCCTTACTATAATCAACATACGTAGCACGAATACTAAGTACTCTGCTTCCTAAAATGACGGAAGGTTGCGAATGGTTTTTATGAAAACCTTTAACGCTTTGAACTTGATCTCGTTGTAGAATTAAAACGGTTTAGAAAAAGAGTAGTTTAAGCTCCGCATCTTTTGAAACTTGCATGTTTCACAAAAAAGGCGGAGTGTGTTTCAAATCCGATTCTACAACATCTTTAGGTTTCTTTTTCTTTACATTAATCTTATTAATGTAGTCACATCATTTAAGTTCCTAAGCCATCACAGAAAAGAAACAAAAATAGAACGTAAACTTATACCATCCGCATTCGCCACAGTGTCCCGTAATGCACCGTTAGGTTACTTAACTAACGGCATAGCGGGACGGGACTAGCGCGGGTGTAAAATATAAGCAACGTTAATTATATATCATATATATATAATAATAATCCATTTGTCTCAGATACTAAGTAATCATATTACAGAATATCAACAGCAGAAGCACATATGAAAATAAAAGGATATCTAAGAGGTCCGTATTTTGTATTCAGCCAACAATAGAAAATACGGATTTCATGGTCCCAATGAATAGCCAACCCCACACCCCTAGACTCCTACGAGAGCGGCAAGTGACCCTGCCAATTCTAGAGTTTAGGAGACCCGGTCTCGACTCCTCGAGATGGCCTCCCACTGAACCCTGGAACCCGATCACTTGTGCTCCCCTCCTTGGGTCTATCCTAATGCGGAAAAGTAAATAATATACCATAATAGTGACATCATCCTCAACCCGGAAGTGCCCCAAATAAAAGAATATTACATATAATTGATATTTACATGAATGAAAATAAAGACTCTCATCTCACATAAAACCCCCGGCTATTCGATCGCGGCAATCCTGCACATCATATCTCAGCAACACATAATATCTCATATCATCAACGTAAGAAAGTATGCGTATCCTGATTGTCGTTGATGTATAGCAACGAAACCGGCGATACACCACATACTACACTTACGGTCGCAGAAAAGAAAGTGAAAAACAACAATTGCAATTATCACAATCACATATATCAAGACGATGTTTAACGTTTCGATCGAATCAACATACACCCACAATTTACCCCGAGAGCTCAACACTTGAGCAAAGTCACAAATACTCAAAAACGTGCCACAATGTCTTTGGACCAGCCGTAGAAGGGGTTAACCAATGCCTCACCTATGACACCACGGAACTACGGCAAACCCTTGGGTTCGATCGCGGTTCCGTGGGCATAGAATCGAGTTAAGGTTATTCTATTCTTCTAGAGGGTCCATAAGAACACTTGCACGACTATTGAATATGAAGTTAACTTAGGAAAATTACAACACTTGGAAATTTCAGCGGGGTCAAGATATGGGGTTTTGAAGTTCGTTCGAACTGCTAAATATTGTCAAGGTTACCAATACAGTGTTAGATTATACGACTACGAAACACTACGAATTAGCCCCTAATTAAAATAATCATCACATGAAAATTTAGGCTAAGCAAACAATACCTAAAACCCCAAATTCTAGACAACAGAGCACTGGAGAAATATGGAGCAGAATGGGGAAGGGGGGCCGGCCAGGCCGGAATTCCTAGCCTTGTGCTCGGTCCAATTCCGAGTACAACCCTCCGTATTTCACTTGTATTCTTATATTGTCCTATATAGTGTTCTGCAGTTGTTTGAAAATTTTAAAATGACTTTTTAAAAAATTTCTAGAGAGCAAAAATTAGGGTTTCACATATCGTGTTTTTCGGAGTCGATTTCGTTATCGTAATGGTTTTAATACCGTGTCTAAAATTCTAGCTTGGCTATGATACCATTGTTGGGTTTCCCTATCACCTACTGTAGAGTATGGAAGCATCACCCATGCCACTTTAAAATTTATAGAGGTGCTAAGCAAACAAAGCATGGATCTTTAACTAGAAATTTAGGGTAACAACTAAAGTAACACAAACTATGAACACATTATCACTAAGTGAAAAGAATACAACCTTTGTAGACTTCCCGGGATGACTCCTTGGAGCTATAAGAGTTTGAAACGGATCGATGGAGGCCCTCCAAGTCCACGATGATCCACCCGAAGTCCCTTTGTCCAAGCTCCTAGCTCCACTTGATCAAAGAAGAAGATGAAGCTAACACTCTAAACTAATTGGCTAGATTAGAGTAGAATGATGAGGTGGTGTGTTTTCTCACTTCAAAACCCAATCTTTTTTCCTAACTCACTCCTTTTGAAAACTCAAGAGAGCAAGAGAGTGGGGAAGAAGATGATGGCAAACTTAAGAGCTCAAAGTGATAAGCATAAAAGAAAATGAGAATGAATAATATCTATATATTAAATCATTCTCACACTTGACCATGGGTTAATAAATATCTAGATATTTCTTTTGGAGTAACAACAACCATGGAAAATAACTCATGGTTAAAGGAAAGGTTAAGTGAAGAGATATGAGCAAATTTCAACCATGAGTTTATTTTCCATTTATTTTGCTCAAAAATAAATATATAGATAATTAATTCCATGTGAGTCTTGTATTGCCACCACTTGTGTATCAACAATCATGACACACAAGAATGTATGCATGTATGTGTGCATGCACATCATCATGTGCATCAACATAAACATATGCATACATGCATGCATACAACAGAGAAATGGGTTTAAAAGAAATGAGCTAAAAGTTAATGTAAAACCAACACTTGATTTAACAAACCGGTCATATCACATACGACCCAACCAATAGTAAAACGCCCGATTAATATACGGTATCACATGCACATATTTAATCGGGTCCCCGTGCATATCTCATATGCACACCACATCGTTTCGCCTGGGCTAGGAAACTCCTGTGTGGGACTCTAAGACTCGTCAATACGCTGGCAGTAGGTGATGATCATATCAAACACCTACAAGCCGCAAGCGGTCAGCTAAACGTAACGGCCACCCAGGTATTGAGTGATCAGAAGAAAACCAGTGAAGCTGTCAGAACTCCCGTCGAGCCAACTGGCAACACTTACCGTACAGTCCGGTCTCTTCATCAGATATGTTGCATATCGAGTCTAGGGATGGTATCGTCGACCCCAATAACTCAATAAGTCATGCTGGTGTATGGCTCATAACAGATCGAGAAACTACTGATAACACTTATCAGTAAATCTCAGCAGCCCTGGTCAGGGACTTCCTGTTATAGCCAATCGAGCATTGCACAACATCAACTCCCAATTCCGGGAGAGACGAAACCCCTCCTATCGCTCATTGCCTCCATGTGCCTCGGGACTGTACCCAAAGACCATCTGTTTACATGACTCAGTAGAGCCATGGTAGGATGGAGATCAAAGTACAGTGGGAGGACACACAAGACTCGATGACGATCTTGGATCTACAGACTAACCTGTACCAGTTTCACCTTAGAACTGCTATCCGACGATAGATATAATACCACATAGGAGTTCTTGGCGAGTCCGTTCAGTGTACCCAGTCTCCACTGAGCACCCGCATACAATCTTTGGTGTCAACACACCAGATGGATATGGGATCATCCATCACCCATCATATGAGACAAGAATGGTATACGCTAGTCTACTCTAGAATATCGATGCCCCGTCTTGATACACTCACGACTAGAAATAGTTAAAGGATATGCTTATAAACTACAAGTGTCCCACTAGTATGATCTGTATCTTAGTCACAGTAGTCAAGCAATTATCCTATGGGCTTTATCGACATGTACCAAAAGAATAAGATGCATGATCAAATGAACATGTCAAGATAAAGTAAACCAGATAGCATACTATCATGTTGAGCAAGAAAGTCATATATACACATATATACATGTCCAAGCGTCCACTACACATATAATGGCCTTTAGGGCATACATATATCTAACAATATTCTCCTACCGAAACAGTATCCACGGTCGCTCCGTTTGCAACCCTGAGGGTCATATCACCTGCCTTCAAAACTCTACGGTTTTTCAGTCCCTTCAATGAATTACAATTATGATATCCTGAATCGGTATCAAATACCCAGGAAATAGAGTTTATTGACAAACAGTTCTCAATCATAAACACACCTGAAGCCGAAATCACAACTTGCTTCGAATCCTGGTTCTTGGCTTTCCAAGCCATACAGTCCTTCTTCGAATGACCTTTCTTGTGACAGTAGAAGCATTCTTATTTTCCTACTGTCGGTCCTCCAGGTTTTGCCCTGCCCTTCCCCTGTACCTTAGTGACATCGCCTTTTGGTTTGGTAGGGATCTTCTTCTTCTTCTCCTTGACTTTCGCCTTTGATCTAGAGGAAGAAGGTTTCCCAACAAGCAGAGCGGGTGTCCTCTGCACTCCTTAACATATTAAGGAACTCTAGAAGTGTAACTTCATTTCTTTGTATAGTGAAATTCAATATAAACTGGGCATAAGTAGAGGGGGGCTGTAGAATCAAGTCTGTATATAACTCATACTCCAACATGCTCCCAAGGTCCGTAAGCTCTTCAATAAGTCTGATCGTCTTAAAGACGTAGTCCCCTACAGATGACCCGACAGCCAATCTCATCTAAAAGAGTTTCTTTGAGGTCCCGTATCTGGCGATACGAGATTGCTCTCCATATAAATTCT
Source organism: Agapanthus africanus (assembly GCA_030015575.1). Lineage (NCBI taxonomy): Eukaryota > Viridiplantae > Streptophyta > Magnoliopsida > Asparagales > Amaryllidaceae > Agapanthus > Agapanthus africanus. The sequence continues at coordinate 938,322,218 of CM057338.1, read as the reverse complement.
TGGTATGGTGGAAGATGGAAGTGTTTACCGCCGAAAATGGGAGACGGAACAGGGATGGATCGTCTTGCCTGAATTTAGGGGCAGATACTATTTGGATTTATCCATCCACCTCTCCGAAGATGCCAAGTTGATTTATGGCACCGTGTATCGGAGGTTTGGACGGATGCGGCCGTTGTAGCAGACTTCGTCAGATTCCCCCTCATTTCTGAGGGTTTTTTTTATTGTGGGGACGCTCTTCCCTGCAGGCGCAAGCCCATGCAGTTAATTACGTTACCGCATAGCGATAACCACTTTCTCTTGCTCCAGAAGGTCACTTCGTGTCGTATGTGTTTGTTCTATTTTTGGTTGCCCGTGGATTGTATACGGAGACTAATTTATGTTGTCGCCCGTAGGGCGTGGATTAGTCCAAATACGTATATTCTTAGATTTGGGTTTGGGTTGATTTAAGGATCGTTAATCTCGTTTGAGATTAAAATCAACTTAAATGTTTGTTGAGGATGCGTTAGTCTAATTTTAGGCTAAGATCTACTCAACAGGATTTTGGGATCATTTAAACCCAACAAAAGAGCATTTAGGCTCCATTGTGTTAGTTTAAGGACGTTGCGGTCCGTTGTTATTTTAAGGACATTGTGGTCCGCAGAGGGATGTGCCTGTCAATTTGGGAGTGCACCAAAGAGTTGTTGGTTATCGGGACCCCCCACCTCTCTGAAGACGCTGAAGAATTACAACGACATGTATCAGAGGTGTGAGGAGATATACCCTTGAACCAATGTCCGTTGGAAGATCAGTAGTCGTGTTTGGGACTAAGACCAATTTGGAAAATGATGAGCATATGGGCTCGGCTAATCTGAATTAGGGATTTTTGGTCAACTTGGACTCAGCCCACTCAGTCTTTGAATAAAGTGTTAAACACATGCTTGGGCTCAGTCCTTTTTATGTGCGAACAATGTTGGGTATTGATATGGGTTCTGACGCTCTCCCTTTATTTTACTTTATTTTCCTTTTTTGTTTTTTATGGAGTGTTAAACACTCTTTATGGCGCCCACGTGCGGAACACGTGAGGCGCTTGGCGTTGAGCGCCAACCATTGAGTGCTAGGCACTCCTTATTTGAGCAGCGCCCACGGGAGGGGCACGTGAGGCACTTGGCGCTGAGCGCCAACCATTGAGTGCTAAGCAGTCTTTATTGAGAAACGCCCACGTGATGGGCACATGAGGCGCTTGGCGCTTGTTTTTCTTCGTGTATTATGTTCTGAAGAGTTCAATTCTCTGTTCTTTTCTGGATCTTTGATCCCCAAGAGAAAGTTCATTCCCATGAGAATTAAATTCTCTTTTATGGGAGACTTGTCTTATGGATCTCAGATTCAGGGAAAGAACTAAGTTCTTTAATAAGGGTTAAACCCTTGGTTATGTAGATGAGATGCTCTGATCTCTATTATTATTTTTATTTACCTCTAAGAGAGGTATTCTTCTTTCTTCCCTCTTAAAACTTTCTTCTTGCTTGCTCTAAAGTTTATGGGGGGGTTTTCTGTACAAGACTTGAAGTCTTAGGTCCTTTATATAGTGGAGGCAAGTTTGTTGATTTAGTTAAAAAAAAATCTCTCGTTGAGAGATCTTTAATTGATTTGGGCATTTTATCCACCGTTGGATCTTTGATCCAAGAACTTCTGTTTTACAGAAAATATCTTTCTTGTTTTTGAAAAGATTAGGGAAATATTTCCCCAAACAGAATTTTTCTGTATATATGGGTGATTTTTAATCACCATTAGATTTTTTAATCCAACGGCACTCTGTTTTACAGACAGTAATCTTTCTTGTTTAGAAAGATTTGAGAAATATTTCCTCAACAGAATTTAATTCTGTATTTTGATGATTTATCATCTCCGTTGGATTTTTTATCCAATGGCTCTGTTTAACAGAGAGATTTTAGTTCTGGCGATCTCGTGCGAGGCACGTGAAGCACTGTCTCAGAAATTCTAGGCGTTGGCGCCCTTGTGCAAGGTACGTGAGGCTCTGCCTTAGAGTTTTTAACTCTTGGCTCTGGCTCCCTCGTGCAAGGCGCGTGAGGCGCTGCCTCAGAGTTTTTAACTCTTGGCGATTCCTTTTAAATTTTGAACAGAGCTTTGCTCTTTTATAGGGGAAACAAACGCCCCCCCAACGTTGCGCTCACGTGGCTCACACGTGAGTACAGCGGTGACCGCCTTTTCACCGTTGGATTTTCTTGGAAGTTAGATCGACTTCCCTTTGGCCCTTGAGATGACTGTTGTTCATCTTTTCTTATTCTTCTTTTTTCTGAGAATTTAATTCTCCTTTCAGAGCTTAGATCTCTGCCCAAAGAAAACCCTTCTAGACTTAGAACTCTGCCTAAAAATTTGGTAAGGATCATATTCGAACCCCTTAACAGACCTTTGCTCCTCTTAGATCGTAGATCTTAAGATGTATTTTAGGGTTTCTTAATCCATTAATCATAGCTTTGCTCATTTTCCATGAAGAACTCTCAGAGTTTGTTTTGCAAATCTTAAAGATCTTGGGGTTTTACTCTGTTAAAAAGCTTTGCTTTTAAGGGTTCTGTTAGATTACCCTATCGTCTTTACAGAGCATAACACTAAGAAATTTTTGGGGAATTTTATTCCCTCTTAATTAGAGTTGACAGATGTGAAATCTGTTTGCAGAGCACAGCTCTCGAGGGGAGTTTAACTCCTTAGCCCAATGAGATTTCTCATTAAATGAGAATCCTCTTAGGATTTCATTCTTAATGAGTGACTGCCCCAATGATGGGACGTCATCTTGATTTTGTGGGTCCCCATTTTGTCCCTTTATTCTGCATTGCAGTGCGGTACAATTTTTAAGTACCATGTGTCGGAGTTCAGAACATAGCGTTGATAACTAACCCTTGTCTCTCTTTGTGTATGTATTATGGCTTCCGACTCTTCTTTCCCTTTTGTACGTTCATAGAGCGCCGTTGCCGACGCGCCCGTGGATCAGGAAGTCTCCGCGCTTATTAAAGATCATGACCCGGAGCAGAAATATCTTCACCTATGGGGGTCGTGGTACAATCAGATTATCCAGGGTCGGCGTAGTTTTTCTTGTGCAATACCCTCAAAGCCCATTTCAGCAGTTCACTACGTCGACACGCCTCAAGTGAATTATGCAGTACAGGAGGTCAACTGGACCTTGGAGGGTCTCCTTCAGCCTTCTATGGCATCAATACCCGTCAGCCGCCGATGGCCTTGGATATTTTGGGACGATGCATATGTCAAGGCGAGTCGTGCCCTTGGAGGCAAGTATATATGATAGGTTTAACTCCTCGCCATTCAGCCGGCTACCTGCAGTGGGCTCGGTATATTCTGTCAGCCAAGAAGTCGCTGCTGCTGAAGCTCGGGTTGTATCCCGCAATTTATGCATCTCTTTTTCAATATCCCGCACCTCATGTATGGTGGGTCAAAGCTTTCCTGGAACAATGGAATATCCCGACCCACATATTTCTTCTGTCGGACCGGGAGGTCTCTATTTCCTTAGAGGAATTTGCGGAAATTTCATGCCTACCCATCAGAGGGGAACATTACGAGGAGATACTTCCCCCTGATGAGTACATCTTTGCCACCAAATCAGTGGTAATAGGCCTCACTCCGGAGAATGCCATTCAACACTAATTTCCGAGCCTAATCAAAGTGTTGAACATTTATGAGAGTCTTTTTTTGGAGTCTCGAAGGCACGAAGTCGGCTTCGCCGATTTCCGTGCCCGCTTTCTTCGCTCTGAAGTCTTGTCAAAACAAGCCACAAAATTCGCCAAGCTTGACGACCCATTTGGTTTCGGTTTGGATAACCAGCCAACGGCGGAAGCGGATCAAAAAAATTTCTTTATTCCAGACACTCCGGTCGTCCCTTTTGCTAAACTTGCTGCTTCAGACGTCGATAAAGAGACGTTCTTTCTGGGGTTCATCGGCCTGTGGTTGAGCTGGTTTGTGCTTCTGATGCACCCTCGCTACATGAGGTCGTCTGTCTTTTATCCATCCCACCGCATGGTTGCAGGGACGCGTGTAGCCGTTGGGATTGCAGGGCTAGCTCATCTATATCATGGCCTGAGCTTAGAAGCAGATACTACTTAGCCAGGGGTAAAACTTGTACATCTTCCGTTGCACTACTTCACGTCCTGGGTCGAGATGCATGTGCTAGGTGCTTTCGGAGTCCATAAACGACTCCACTTCTACGACAGCTACAAATTTCCCGGGTGATGTTTCTAGTTGACACTTCTGCATTTGATCCGTCGCAACGAGAGGCTCGACGTTTGGTCCTTCGCCCGCGTATGGTCGGGGATAGTATGACTTTTGTCGATAAAGTCTTAACTATCGGCAAGGAATCTACCAAGGCAGTGCAACCACTGCGTGATACTTTCAAAGACGGGGCCCCTATGTTGAAGGCTCGGGAGATCCTGCACTTGTATTCAATTAGGCCAGGCTTTTTAGTGTTCAGGAAAAATGCATCGGCACTGTTCATGAGTAATAACACGCACCGTTTCGCTCAACAGTCGGGTTACAATCAGGGTGTTCCCCTTGAAACATTCTTAGCCGAGCCGGCCGCTACAGAAGAGGGTATTTGCAGCGCACTGCACCACTTTATGGGACTAAATACGGGGTCCAACTTTCACATCAGCGAGCTGAGCTATGTGACGAAAGCTTTGAACACTTACGTGGCGTGGTATCAGCATGCGACGGGTGTTGTTATCAGAGAAGAAAGGTGGCTATTACTTGATCATAAGGATGCTGTCCCAACGGTCCCTTTAAAGCGACGGACCGCCGTTCGTCCCTCCTTAAGAGAAGTCAACTACGGTTGTGGTCCCGTGCGCCTTCCCTCAGAAGCCTCAGCCCAGTGTTCCTGTAACTGCGGTAACCGTGGCGTCCCCAGAACCTGGTGCTAGTACGGAAATCGGGACCCGCCGCCCGAAAATTCCTGTCAAGCGCAAAATCTTGTCATCGGCCACCGGTGTCCGCTCGCAGAACAAGAAGAAGTCGCTATTTTCTACCGATGTCATATTTGGCCAAGAGCCACATGCTCCCTACAGCGAGGGCTTATACGAATACGGTACCAACGAGGGTTTGTTCGACATGCCTGTGACCGACACTGATCTTCAGGCTGCCCTCGCAGCTTCCGAGTGAATGGCTCGCGAGGAAGCGGCGTTGATCACTATCGCGAAATCAGGTATACTTCAGTTGTATTCTTCTGCATCTATCCCTTTCTTGTTATTATGCTTTTCCTAGCGCTCTCTTCTTCAATAGGTATTTCTGTCGAAGAGGCTCTCGCGGCTTCCCTCAGGATGTTCGAGGAGGAAGAGAGGCTCTGCGCTTCTTTGGATCTTGGTATAAGTTGCTTCCTTACACCTTTATTCTTTTCATCCATGCTCTGACCCTCCCTTTTACTTTATTGCAGGGACTTCCTCAACTCAGGTTATTCCAAGTGCAGTGCCGATCTCAAGTGGAGATGCGGCAAATCTTTTAGAGCCAGCTACTATGGCCATGGCCATCCCAAAGTCACCGCAGGAGGCTTTGCTGAAGCAGCCGGTGATGGACACCGGAGTGGCTCCGGAGGCAGAGCTCGGTTCGGACGACAACGTTCCCCTGTCGGAAATTTTAAGGAGATTAGTTCTCACTGCTCATACTGATAGGAAGCGTAGGGAGCGCATGGCGAGGGAGCGCGATGTCGTTTTGGCCGCAAGTGTAGGCTCAAGCAATATCCTGCCTGCTGACACTCCTTCGGTGGATGTTCCCTCTACTCTGTCTACCGCCCGTAGACAGGTTGCACGCGCAGCTCGGGGAGAAACTGAAAAGCTTCTCTAAGGTAACATAGCGCCCAGTATTTTATTAGAACTTGGTCTTCGAATTCTGACATACTCATTTTCCTTCACGGAGGGCCGAGTCCTGGCGACGGTATGGCAGGTGGAACATAGACGATTATAGAGCCTGAAGTGACTACTCTTTCTCGGAAATCTGGGACTGTCCAGACTGCTGCTCTTTCTCCCTGTGGCTCCTTGGTATTAGAGGGCGTCGCAAGTGTTACGATAGCCCTCGTCAAGTCAGGGGATGAACCTATGGGCGCGGAATCTATTCCCCCGAGAGAGAGTGAAGAAGCCGTTACACCTAGTGACGCATCCATCGCGATTTTGGTCGATGATCCATCGGGTAATCCTTGGGTTATTGTTTTCGAGTTTTTCAATCTTGTTCAGCCCTTCTGATGATATTTCGTTTGTTTTGAGCATAGGCGCGGTGAACCCTGAGGCTATGACGTCTGAAGAAGTGTCGTTGGTCGCTGCTTTGACGGTCGTTGTCCCTTCGCCTTCTTCTGTGCCCCCTCAAATCTTAGAAGGTATGGGTTTCTCACTTATTTTTTTCATTGTGGATACAATCCTCCTTGTATTGACTGTATATTGTCGCAACTTTGCAGGAGTCCTTTTCGACCATTTATACCAGGTGTTAAACCCGCATTTTTCTTTTCAGTTGGAAATCGTTCCACCTTCTGGTATTGGTTAGTATATTCTTCAGCTAATGTCTCCCCCCTTTCTTTTATGAATAGAAGTATTGTTGCTAAGTCTTCTTCATATTGATCATAGCCTCACGGATTGGAGGAGGAGACGAGAGAATGGTCGTGCCTCCGGTACTCCCCATCTTGCCGCCTGTCACAGCCGGTATAATAGACACCATCCCTCATGTGTTTTCTTTATCTCCTGAGTCGAAATTTGACCATAATTTATTTTGCAGCAATTGCACCAGCACCAGCTCCAGCTCCTTTTGAGTCTTGCATTCCAATGCCCGCAGGGCCCTTCGCTAAACGCATATCTTCCAGGGGCACCGCAAATAGCCGACGAATGTTGAGCGAATTTATCGAAGATCTCGATACCGAGGCCCTCAGTTCTACTACGGATTTTGCCGTTGAAGTCAATCTAATGCTGGCGACACTCGTGAACTTCCATGATGAAGATCCCGTCGGCTCTTGGGTTGATTACTGCAGAAAGATCGAGGCTTGCCTGCACGAGATTGAGCTCAAGCATCTTGCTCCTGAGGTGTTGGCTTCGAACTCCCAAAGGGCTGCGTGGGTCGAGCATAATGTCCCTTTCATTCGCCATTTTGAACAAGAGGCGATCCTGAGACAAAAGGAACATGAGGTGGCTTCCAGCGAATCTGTCCGATTGCGTGCCCAAGTTGAAGCGAATACTGCGCAGTTAAAAGCTGTTTCGACAACCTCCAGCGATTTATCTCAGATGGGTTGACGTTTAGGCGGACGCTTGACTTCACCGAGCGGGTCATGCAAGACTGCGAAGCTGCCATGCTAGAAATGTTGTTTGCGGGGGGGCTATCTGTTTGCAAATCTACACCCATCCCGATCATTGACCGATGAAAAAATTTCGTCCTATTTACGGTAACGGACTCAAGTTGAAGCGGAGTTGGCCGCGGTAGCTGACCACGAGAAAGGATTGAGAGGAGCGCGCGAGCATCTTGCTGGTTTGCTGAAGACGCCTCCTCCTTAATAACCATCTTTGTACCTTTTTTGTACCAACTGTAAACTTGTGATTCATGAATAACAAGTATTGATTTTGATTCCTTTATTAAATGTATCTTGTATTCGCTTGAATTCATGAATAAAAGACATATTCTATTTCATATTGGTATGCAACTTTTGGCAAACGTGTGGCATGTAAATAGTCTATCTTGACCTCCTTGTAGGGCAGCGATGTCTTAGGAAACAGGTTCGGATCTGCCACCAAAAACTTTACAACTTTACGAGCTGTGAGGGTCTCATAAAGACTTTTCTCTCTATGAGTCGAGAGGATCCCGTAGGTGTATTTTCTCCTTAGGAGTCATGAGAATTCCTAAGTGTGTTTTCTCTTGAGAGTCCCAATGATCTCACAAGAGAATTTTCCCCCTTACAATTCGAGAGGACTCGTAAGTGGTTTTTTCCCTCCTTGTCGATATTCGACTTTGGAGAGTGTGGTCCGTGGATAGTACACAATAGTCCATCTTGGACTTACTTGCAGGGCCCTAGTGCTTAGGAAACAGGTTGATATCCCCGTTGCCTAAGGCTTTTTCCCTACGAGTCGAGACGAGTCGAGAAGTTCTCGCAGGAACATTGTTTTCCCTACGAATCGAGAAGTTCTCGCAAGAATGTCCTAACGTCACAGTTAACCTCTACTGATAGAAGTCTGTTAGGGTCTGTGGTACTAGGGTTTTTGTCCGTTGTACCGTCGCGTTGGCCGATGTATTCCCCGATATACAATCTTGCTATTCGAGTAGCCCCCATGACTGTCGTGTCTCTGATCCTTTCGGAGGCTGGACAAGACGTCTTCAAGTAATCTCCCAGGTCATATTACCATCGGAGAGCAAGCGTTAGGGATTTTTCATGCCTCTTTTTACTTGAGGTTAGGCTCAATTTGGGAGCCCGATGAATCGTGACCACTTCGCACTGATGTGGGATGATCTCTGATAATCTTTCAGGTTTTATTTGAGTTGCCGCCAAGACGCTGAAGCTAGGGATCTTCCTTTGCTTCGTTTGTTGACATTGTGTCTGCAATATTGCGACAAATGTCGAGGTTGTCTCTAGGTTGTCTGTAACCTGTCGAGTCTTGGAACTAGGGACTTTGTCAGGGCTCCATTGTTTTGACCCTGGGGTCGGTTGTTAACGTTGCGTCTGCATCCTGTTGGAGTGAGAAGGAACGCCGTGGTGATCTCTAGGCTGTAGATATTGCCGTCGAGACCCTGAAGCTAGGGATCTTCCTTTACTTCGTTTGTTGACATTGTGTCTGCAATATTACGACGAATGTCGAGATTGTCTCTAGGTTGTCAATGAACCGTCGAGGCTTGGAACTAGGGACTTTGCCATGGCTCCGTTGTTTTGACCCTAGGGTCGGTTGTTGACGTTGCATCTGCATCCTGCTGGAGTGAGAAAGAACGCGGTTGTTGATCTCTTGGCTGTAGATGTTGCCATCAAAACTGGGAACTAGGGACTTTGCCATGGCTCCGTTGATTGGACCCTGGGGTCAGTTGTTGACGTTGCATCAGCATCCTGCTGGAGTGGAGAAGAAACGCCGTTGTTGATCTCTAGGCTGTAGATATTGCCGTCGAGATTTGGCTCTCTTTTTGATGGAGTCTAGTGGGAAAATGTGGTTCCCTTTTTCATTTGTGCCCATGGATTGTATACCGGGGTCGATATGGACTCGCCTGCAAGGCAGAAGTTTCATTCATTTTTTTTATTTCTTCCCGCGATGCTCTATCATTTCAGCTTTTATATCGCGAAAGTCGCGATTGCCCAATCATTTCGGCTTTTTTATCGCGGTGCCCAATCATTTCGACTATTCTTTTCTTTTTTACTCGCTGTTTTTTATTGCGAGTTGGCCAAACATTTCGGCTGTTTTTATATACATATATTTTGCTCGCTAATGTTTATTGCGAGTTACCCCATCATTTTGGCTATTTCATATGCAATTTTTGCTCGCTAATTTTTATTGCGGGTATGGAACTCGAGATCTGATACCAATCTTGGCATCTGCACCGTTGCGACTGGAATATTACCAGGAGCGAATCATCATTTGCCGCAAAAGGACTTAAAATTTAATACTGATTTAGGCATCAGCATCGTTACAACTGGGATATTGCCAGGAGAAAATCATCATTTTCCTGTGTCGATTTGAAAAAAGGTGGCTTAGCAAACAGGGTTAGGATCCTGTTGACTAAGGTTTTTTGACTTTATGAGGCGTAAGGGTCGCATAAAGGTATTTCTCCCTACGAGTCGTAAGGATCTCGTAGGTGTATTTTCTCCTTAGGATTCATGAGAATTCCTAAGTGATATCTTCTCTTGTAAGTCGTAAGGATCTCACAAGAGTATTTTCTCCTTTCAAGTCGAGAGGACCTACAAGTGTTGTTCACCAAATAGGAAAATTTCGCGCCATTGGTGGAACTAAGTGAGGAAACATTTATTTGTGCCTGTGGATTGTATACAAAGGTCATTATTGGACCGCTTGTAGGGCAATCTGGGGAATGTGATGGCTTAAGAACAGGTTCAGGTCCATGTATCTTAAGGCTTTTGAATCCTATGAGCCGTGAGGGTCTCATAAGGGGAATTCTCCCTACGAGTCGTGAGGATTTCATAAGTGTAATTTCTCCTTAGGAATCGTGGGGATCCCTAAGTGTGTTGCTCTCTTGTGAGTCGTAAGGATCTCACGCAGGTGTTTTCTCCTTACAAGGTCGAGAAGACCCTGCAGGTGTTTTTATTTTAACGAGATTGCGCCCTTTCGAGTTTTCCCAAACTCGTCGGTAACCCTGCTGTTTTTACACACGGCGTCCTTTCGGGTTTTCATCCGTGTCCATTTCTTTTGTGGACGTACCATTTTTTTTAATCTTCGCCATGGGAGCTTTGATTGCAACATAGATCCTAGGAAAAGATATCGCCATGTTTGGGGTGGAGAGTACTGATTTAGGGATATTTCGGTCCAAGCAGCTTCGAGGCGAAGTTTTGCCAGATACTACTTATAAAGTTTGGACTCAGGAAGACAGCGAGTGGACACGAGCGTCGTCATCTATCATTAACCTAAGCAGTGACTTGTCAAGCATAGTATTTCTTAAGGAATCGGCCGTTTTTTGGCCGGAAGGCTCTTTCACCATGCATATCCATGAGCAAGTAGGCCCCATCTTGGTAGACTTTGTCTATGATGTACGGGCCATCATAGTTCCGCTCGAATTTCCCCCGTTTAGCGCGATTGGGGATCATAGGTCTTCTGAAAACTAGTACAAGTTCGCCTTGGCGGAATATTCTCGGCCTAGTTAGTCTTTCGTATGAGCGTGTCATCCTTGCTTTGTAAGCTTCCAGGTTTTGTTGCGCCATGAGACGAGTTTCATCGGGGGCATCGAGCTCCTCAAGCCGAAGATGGGCATTTTCTTCATCTGTCAGCTCGTATCGAACTGCTACTCGTAGAGAGGGTAGCTCTATTTCCAAGGGGAGTACTGCTTCCGTGCCGAATGCCAATGCGTATGGCGTTGTATTAGTGGACGTTTTGAACGTCGTTCGATAAGCCCAAAGAGCTTCATGCAGTCTCTCGTGCCAGTCCCTTTTATTTCTGGACACCATTTTCTTTATGATCTTCGTCAAGGTCTTATTGAAAGCCTCAGCTAGACCGTTAGCTCGGGGATTATAGACTGAAGAATATCTCCAATCTATACTATGCTGTTGTCCGAAGCGACTGATCTTATGGCTCCTGTAGACCGGCCCATTATTCGAGATGATCCGTCGTAGAGTGCCGAACCGGTAGATGACGTGTGTCCTGAAGAAATGGAGGATGTTCTCCGTTTTCACTTCTTTTAGCGGTACTGATTCTGCCCACTTAGAGAAGTAATCGGTTGTTGCCAGTATGAACCGGTGACCTTTAGATGACGCTGGTTCGATAGTCCCGATTATATCGGTTCCCCACATTTCAAACAGCCAGCTAGCCAACGTCGAGTGTAGCGGATCGGATGCTGGTGGATAAATTCCCGTGAATCTGGCACGAGTGACACTGCTCCGCATATTCGAGGTAGTCCTGAATCATTGTGGACCAGTAGTAACCTATTCTTTTGATCTTCAGCTTCATATTGAGCCTGGCTTGATGGGAACCACAGAGTCCGTCATGAGTTTCTTGGACGACTCTCTTTTCTTCTTCAGGTCCCAGGCATCTCAGCCACAGGCAGTCAAATGATCTCTTATAAAGAGTATCATTAACGAAGGCGAAAGACAGGGCTCACCTCATGAGCTGATGTCTTGATGATGCGTCTTCGGGTGCTTGATGGGATTTGAAGTAGTCTATGAATACTTTTCTCCAATCCTTAATCTTCTCTTCATCTTCTATTTGGCATGCTGCTTGTTTCGCCGCTTCCTTTTCTTCAGACGACTCCGGAGATATCTCTGCCGGCGCGAGAATCCGGCGGCTTTGCATAATGATCCTTACGTCATCGAGGTTTTCGTCGGCCATTTACTTAGCGAGTTTGGATAACGTATCCGTCATGCTATTTTCCGCCCGCGGTATGCTTTCCAAAATGTAGGAGAGAATCCGAGTCAGCAGTTGCTGCACCCATTCTCTATACTTTACCAACTCTGGTTTGCATGTCTGATAGTCGCCGTTTACTTGGCTAACGATTAGCTGGGAGTCTCCATATATGAGGAGGTTTTCGATGCCCATGTCAACAGCAATCTCAAGACCTGCTATCAAAGTTTCGTACTCCGCTTCGTTGTTTGGCTTCATTAAGGAAAGGGCAAAATGCATTATCCCTCCTTGTGGAGTCACAAAGATAAGGCCTACCCCAGCTTTAATTATGGGGGCATTTTGCTTTCGCTTCTTCATGGAAGACGCTCCGTCGAAGTAGAGTTCCCATTAGACATTATTTTCCTCCGTCTTCCCTACGATTGTGTCAGACGCATGTTCATTTGGCAGTTCGCAATTTATGGAAGAATCGGCTGGTATCGGATGCTCAGCGAGGAAGTCGGCGATGGCCTGGCCTTTCACTGCCTTGAGGGGCCAATAGATTATCGAGAACTCTATCAAGAGGAGGGCCCATTTGGCAAGCCTTCCCGTCAGTATGGCTCTTGACATCAAATATTTGAGAGGATCCACCTTTGATATGAGATGGACCTCATGTGCCAGGGCATAGTGCCTGAGCTTCGTTATCGCAAAGATCAGTGCTAGGCAATGCTTTTCAATAGAAGAGTAGTTGTTTTCCGCCCATAGAAGGACTCGACTCAAATAGTAGAGAGCTCTCTCCTTCCCCTGGTCGTTTTCCTGTGCACATAGCGTGCCTAAAGAACCTTCAAGGGCTGTTGTGTACAGGATGAGGGGCTTCCCCTTGACCGGAGAGGTTAGTACTGCCAGGTTTTGCGGGTATTGCTTGATTTCTTCCTGTGCACTTTGGCATTTCTGATCCCATACGAACGGGGTCCCCTTCTTCATTAGATGATTTGTAGGGACGACATTTGCAAGAGAGGTTGACTTGGAGTTTGACACCTGTTTAGCCATCAGTATCGCTACAACTGGGATAGTGCCAGGAGCGAATCATCATTTGCCCATGCCGATTTGGACAAAGGTGGCTTAGTAGACAGGGTTAGGATCCTGTCGACTAAGGCTTTTTGACTTTACGAGCCGTAAGGATCTCATAAAGGTATTTCTCCATACGAGTCGTGAGGATCTCGTAGGTGTATGTTCTCCTTAGAAGTCGTGAAGACTTCTAAGTGGTGTTTTCTCTTATAAGTCGTAAAGATCTCATAAGAGTGTTTTCTCCTTATAAGTCGAAAGGACCTACAAGTGTTATTCACCATATAGGGACATTTCTTGCCATTTGTAGAACTTGGCAAAGAAATATTTATTCGTGCCCTATGAATTGTATATAAGGGTCAATATGGACCGCCTGTAGGGCAATTTGGGGGATATGACGGCTTAAGAACATGTCTAGATCCCTGTAACCTAAGGCTTTTGAATCCTATGAGCCGTGAGGGTCTCATAGGGGGGATTCTCTTTACGAGTCGTGAGGATCTCGTAAGTGTATTTATTTTAACGAGGTTGCGCCCTTTCGGGTTTTCAGAAGCTCGCCGGCAGTCCTGTTTTTTTACTCACGGCGCCCTTTCGGGTTTTCATCCGTGCCCATTTTGCTTGTGGACGTACCGTTTTTTTTGTGCGGGGCATTTCACTAGATTGTAGGACCTGTTTGTAGGCCCCTTGATATCCTTCATGTCCTTTGAGAAGAAAGGATCATTCTACATAGAGATTCTTCTGCCAGTGAGAAATATGTCCCCTGTGTATATCTCGGGGGGAACGAGTACCCACGTCGTCGCTATTTTGGCTACAGGTTTCTTCAGAGCCGCTTATTTTTGTTGAGCGTAGGCGAAAAACGCCATCTTGCCTCCGCTTTTCACTCGTCATCATCGGATGAGAAAGATGCTTGACCTATTTGATCCAATCAAACCATTTTATCCATGAGGTCTTAGAAGGTCGTTGGCTCGAAGAGGGCCATATACGGGAACGCCTTTGAATTTGGCTCAAGAGTGGCTATGAGCATTCCCATGGATACAACTTCATCGATGTGTTGCTCATATTTGACCAGAGATTTCACCATCGGATAACATATTGACCCAAGTCTCATTCGGTCTAACCCTTTCGTTGACCAGCACCATCACGGTAGTATGTTCGTTCTCATTGGCGAATCCCTGATAGAAGAACATATCTATTTCGTCGAAGCTCTTCACGAAATCATTTGGGAGTTTCGCATACCATTCAAAGGCGATGCCAGCCAGACCACTGACGAACTGTCGGAGGAGTAGTATGTCATTTCGTACAGAATTGCCGTACATGGATTTAAATCGCGCAATGTGCTGGCGAGGATTCCCAGTTCCTTTGTACATGTGGAACGTTGGAAGTGTGTACTCTGGCGGGTACTGTATTTGATCGCACTACGTCGTATACGATCGACCAATCTTGATTGATCTATTTGCGGCTTCACTGGCGTAGTGAGCTTTGATTTCCTAAGCGATATATTCATTCAGCTTTGCTTTTGGAATCATTTCCTCTTCAGCCGTTGATGAGGTTTGCAGAGGATTTGAAATGTCACCTCTGTCTTTAAGACCGACTACCGGCGGTTCATCTGCCAGTGGTTCTGATTGAACCATCATTCCAACCATATTCTAAATCAGAAGGGACATCTGGTTCATTTGAGTGGACATTTCTGCCGCTTCTTCATCTCTCTTTTTCAAAGCGCGCTTTAGGAAATCAATATCCGACTCCTTCTCTATTCTTTTTTCGGGTGCGTCCTCGGGGTTTTCCTTAGGCGATGGATTAGTGTTTGCTGCCGCCTGAGCGAGCATCTCCTGCAGCTTGTTACATTGCAGTTGAGCCTAAAGACCGAGTATGCGGTTCGTAGCTAATAGATGCTTAAACTTCATCTTTGGAGTTCACCATGTGGACTGCATGAATTGTTGTGCCCCCAGACTAGGGGTGTTTGGAGTTTTGTCCTTCGGAGTTTACCTCGGGCACTTGAGCTTTATTAGGCCCTTCTTTTTTGTGAAAAGCCGCTTTGGTTTTTGGAGGAACCGCTGTATCAGGATCCGTCTTGGGATGAATCCCCTTGTATTTGAAATGGGATTTGTCAGAATTTGGCTGACGTTTAGAGGAAGAGCCGCAGACGACGACTGAGTCCTTCACCTGCTTCCACACCTTATATATAGATGAGAAAAGTTGTTATAGGGAGCGAACTGGTTTCTGCTCTCGTGGGATCTCCATGGTCCGCGGAGATTTCTTTAATATTGCGGTGGGAGAATTTTGTTTGACGCTTCGCAATAGTTTGAAACTGTTCCCGGTTGGAAAAACAACATTCACCACTGGGGTTGAAACATGACCATACGGAGAACTGCTTCCAGCTCATTTTGTATGATGCCGATATCGACGTCGACCGTTTCTTACGGCCGGGATTTGATTAGCCTCAAGATTTTGCTGAGCCTACCCCATGTTTCCTTTGAGAGCTTGAATATTCCGCCCCCTGTGTCGACCTTGGTCCTTGACAGGTGCCAGTCGTTTGAGAACTGATTCTGTCGGCAAAGCTGCAACTTGGGGAACCAGCCTGTGGAAGACAGCATTCCTTTGGGCTTCCTCCATCGGCATGGAGGCACTGAGGGTGAGAGGTGGGAGTATCGACCCAAAGAGAAGCCCGTTGATTTCTTGAAGAGCCGGATTGCAGAGAACGGGACTGCAAGTGGCCCATACTTGACTCCACCGAATATGACAGAGCCTGAGTTGCTAGAGTGGGAGCAAACGTATAACAACTCCAAATTCTGTGTACATAAAATTCATTTAAAGTTAATGTACAATTAAGGTATTTACAATTCCTGTGAATGCTATAAATATTTGTTTTGATTTAGAAAAGCAAAAAAACACTTGTAGCTCATTGGTAAAGCCTTGCACTGCTGTGACGTAACCCCTGTGTACGAATCCCATCAGCCACATTATCTTTTTATTTAATTTTCTTTTAACCTTTTAGAAGCCCAAGAGTTTGCACGAGCACAATACGTAAGCTGAAGAGTCACACATAAAACAAACGAGTGCACTGCAGTATACCAACCGGCCTCGACACGTGGAACCAAACCCAGCCCCATCCGTCGGGAATAGGCCGGCGACACATGCAATTGGGGCCGGTGGCGTCGGTCTCCCCCGTACCAAATGCCCTCATATTTTACCCCCTGCAACGTTTGGCCTACCCCACTAACCCCACATTGCTTGTTTACTCTGAATTATTCCAGAGAGCAATAAAATTCACATTTAATCCTATTTTATTACAAATTTTAATACACCCATTCACTACACTAAACCCTAGATTTTCCTATAAATACCACCCCTCATTCCATACTTCCTCACACACAAACCCTTGCCAAAACTCTCAAGAATTCCCAAGTCTCTATATTGTGCAAATGGAGTTAGCAAAGGGCGAAGCTCCGACGAAGTTCCGGCGACGATACGAGGAGTTTCCGGCAACGAAACGAAGCACCGACGAATCCTAGACCTTCTTCTACCTCCCCCCTCTCATCAAAGCCAGTAATTCCCATCTCCTCTCTCATCTTTATCTTTAAAATGTTCCATTTCTAAAATCCGACGGAAGCGGAGTTAGTCCGATTTCCGATTCGGTTTTCTTTAAAAACTGCACTTTTCTTTAGCAAGATAAAACCATATTCTTATATGTTGATTAATAAACATTAACAAACTCAATAAAATATGTTTCACATCAAAATATTCATTTTTTTGACATTTATCGCATTTTACATAAAAATACCACAAACTATTCATTTCGACATTATAACCTTTATTCATTGCTATACCTTTAAATAGTTCACGAGGTAATGACCTACCTCATCACAACACATATCTCTATCACAGCACGATTGATTTTGGGACAATAGAATACGGAAAATACGACCTTATAAATAAATACCCTAAACTTATAAAACTGTTTTCTATAAAAAGATGTATTAACGATTTCCATGCAATTGCGCCTCTACAATCCATTTTGGGGACCCATGCGGGATGGTGCGGATTATCGCACATTCTCGGGCTTAGTAGAGTGAGATACAGTCCTCCGCAAGGAGCATTCGATCTCGATGGAATTTTTATACATTTTTATTTAGAAAATGAGATTTCTACAAGAAAATAAATAAATTATTTTAATTAAATATCTATAAATTTATTATCAAAAGATCTATTTTATTATATAAATATTCCAAATTTTCAAAATCAAAGGAAATCAATATTACATGAAAATACCATCCAAATACAAAACAAGTAAAATATTTCAAGAAAATACCTTATACTATGAAACTAGATTCTATTTACTAGAAATGGCACAATTGTAAAATACACGTCTATGAAAAACTCTAAATACGATAATTAAATGCTTGTGGTGTATTTTGAAATTACGTCAAAACTATTTTTACATAAAAACCCCTCAAGTTATATTAAATTACAATAAGGACCCTAGTAAACATAGGTTTAAGCGGGATCAGTCTCTTGAGCCTCAGGGAGACGGAGATATAGTTGCTTGCCTATTTAAGGTAGACAGCCTAACAAACGGTGTTATCAATACGGTAATTGTCTTGGAAAAAAACACAAATCCTGCCGTCCATGTGCAGCAGTTACCGATAACATCAAAACCTAATTCAGGACTTCAATTTCTTTTCTAATTGTCTGACTCGGACTGAGTCTAAATATCATCAATCTGACTTGAATGTGATTCAAGTAAAAAACCACAATTCAATATGAATCCATATACTCAATCTATTCAATCTATACAACTTGACCGAACCGAACCATGGATATACTCCATTTACATGTTCATCTATTATATCCGTTCCATTACTGATATCATGGTTTCGGCAAGTCATCAATCTATACAATTTATAATATAAGACAATATAATACAATCAAGATATCGCGGGGTTTAAAAGGGGTAGATTGGTACGGAAGGTGTTAAAAGTGGCACGAGACTGCAACCATAAGACACCTAACCTGAATCTCCAATGCCATTGTACCGTGGCTGAACGGTTCCTTGTACTTCGTATACCTTAGTCTTCAGGATAGTGAGACTCCTCTCGTATGCATTGGCATTTTCTGTACCAAGCTACAAACAACAACGTTAAACAATATAATACAACTTTAAAAGTTATATTCTCCTTCTGTCTATTCTGTCTCTTCTTACTTTTGGGACTTACCGAGCGATTGTTCACTGACGACATTCATTTCTTCTTTCTTTGGAATGTTGTCAGGTGATTCGGACCTTCTGGAGACAGAGCCCACCAGCGAGGATTTGGATCAGCTAGCCTTCGACCCGGGCTCTAGTTTACTTGTACATTTCATTTTCATTTCTGTTATGCCATTGTTTAGGCATTGCTTTCAGTACATGTATTTTCTTTTCAGTTGTATTGTAAAAGAATGTTAATAAATAAAGTTATTGTTCATTTACATCTTGTCTCTTATGTATATTTTATTTTATATTGCTTAGATACGCTTAGCGTGTTTACTTATGAGTAATACGTCGCGTGACCAGTCGCGTTCTCCGCCCGTACACTGGGAAGCGGGGCGTAACAAGTTTTGTTGGTGGCCCATGCAGGTCAGCTCTATGTGGACATACAGGTCAGCTCTGTATGGACATTCAGGTCAGTTCTGCATGGACAATCTAAGCAATATAACACAAGAACTAGCAACTAAAAACATTCTTTACAATTCATATTCCTTAAATCTTCCAATTTCATATATTTTGAATCTGTCTTAACCCAAATTTTCTTTCAAGGTTATGGATTCCCTAAACAACACCAGCACCAACTTCAACAACACTCCACCACCCCTACCAATTACCCCGGCCGTAGCTACTCCGATCAATGAGCAGACGGTACTGCTTGAGGCTATTCACAGCCTCCTAGAGGGACAGCAGCAGCAGACTGCTATCTTGATGAACCGTTCCGAGGTGGAAGCACCTGGGGTGAAGCAATTCAGGGATTTGCACCCCAAGCAGTTCTCAGGAAAAGAGAGCCCCTTAGAAGCTAAGGGATGGGCTCAAAGTATTGAAGATGATCTGGCAGCAGCACAAGTGCCAGAGGTCGCTTGGGTACGAGTTGCAAAACTGCAGCTCACTGACAATGCTCAGGTTTGGTGGAAGGCGGAAGAAAGCCGTCTCACCCAACCGATCGAATGGAGGACTTTCCGTGATATGTTCGACGCAAAGTACTTTCCCAAGACTTCCAGATTCGACATGGAACAGCAGTTCATCCACCTACAACAGGGTTCAATATGGACCAAATCAATGGATGAGTACGATGCTGAGTTTACCATGCTCGGTCGGTAAGATACATTTTAATATTTCGATTTTAAAATATCACATACTACATAGCTAACACAATATCTTAACAGATTTGCGGCACACCTAATACTTACGGATGAGATCAGAGCCCGACGATTCCAACAAGGGTTAGATCCGGAGATCCAGGCTGCATTAGCCACAAGAGATTTTCTGACTCATGAATCGGCTTTGAAAGCTACCCTCCGATATGAGGCAGTGGTAAAGATGAAGGACGGACCTCAGTCTGCCGGGATGAAGCGCCCTGCCAACCAGATAGCAAGAGGAGCCTCTTCAAGGCCACCATTTATGCCAAGGAGACTGGGAGTAACAAACAACCGGCCTAGCCCAGCCTTTTGCACCTATTGCAGGAGGGATGGACATCTGATGAAGGATTGCCGGCGAGCAAATCTCATTTGCTTAGTCTGCGGCTCAGCTACTCAGCTACTCATGACATTGGGTCTTGTCCTCGTAGACACAACCCATATGCTACACGCGGACCAGCAGTCACATACCCGCAGCGTCCAGGCACCTGCTCTGAGACTTGCACTACCTGCTCCACCTTCTCGTGGACCGACTGCACCTCCTCCTCGTCAGTTCCATCAAGCTCAAAGGAACCCATCTCAAGGACCAAGGAACGGACAGAGGAATGCTCCTCCAACAAGGAGTAATGTGCCGAGACGATAGGCTTTCACAATGACCGTGGAAGAAGCTGAAGCCACCGGCCAAGTCATCACTGGTAACCCTTCTCCATCAAGCTTTATTTTCTATCTATACATACATATATACATTTTCCTTATACCTAAAATGTATCCCACATGCTTTAGGTACAATCTTAGTAGCCTCACTTCCTGCACTAGCACTCTTTGATACTGGAGCATCTCATTGCTTTATGTCTCAACGGTTCGTCCAAACTCATGCGATTCCAGTCACACCGCTTGTATACAGCTAGAATGTCTGTTCAGGGAATGGCGTTCTTAAGAAAACAATGGGATACAACCTGTGTCCAGTGGTCGTCTGCAGCAGAGAATTCTACGCTAACTTCAAGGTGCTGGATATACCGAACTTCGATGTGGTTCTAGGTATAGATTGGCTCGGAATATTCTATGCTACCATTGACTGTCATCAAAGGAGGGTAGTATTCGAGATTCCAGACCATCCGGTCTTTTATTTCAAAAGTGGAGACCGTACTCTGAAGCCAAGTACTTATAAGGCGAAACCAAAGAAGGCGGTGATTGCGCCAATTCAAGCGGAGGAAGGATCGAAGTCAGAAGTGGTTCGAGAGTTCGATGATGTGTTTCCTGACGATATATCAGGTTTGCCTCCCGATCGAGATCTTGAATTCAGCATTGATTTAATACCAGGAGCATAACCGGTGATTAAAGCACCATATCGGTTAAGTCCGGAAAGTTTGAAGGAGGTCCGAACTCAGTTGGACGAATTATTGGCGAAAGGATGGATTCGTCCCAGCACTTCAAGTTAGGGATCTCCAGTTTTGCTCGTGAAGAAGAAGGAAGGTTCATACAGAATGTGCATTGATTATAGAGCCTTGAACGAAGTAACAATAAAGAATAAGTATCCACTCCCGCGCATCGACGATATGTTCGATCAGCTAAGTGGATATTGTATTTTTTCCAAGTTAGATCTTCGTTCGAGTTATCATCAGGTGAAGGTCAAAGAATCTGATATCCATAAAACGGCATTCAGAACTCGCTATGGTCATTACGAATTTCTCATGATGCCATTTGGAGTGACCAGCGCACCAGCAATATTCATGAACCTAATGAATCAAGTTTTCCGGGAGTACCTAGACAGGTTTATTGTCATCTTCATCGACGATGTCCTGGTGTATCTAAGAGTCGGAAAGAACATGCCGAGCACCTACGAATTGTCCTGGAAACCCTACGACAACATCAACTCTATGCCAAGTATAGCAAATGTGAGTTTTGGCTAGATCAAGTTAGTTTTCTTGGACACATTGTATCAGGCAAAGGAATCTCTGTGGATCCAGCAAAAGTTCCAGCAGTAAGCGAATGGCCGACACCAAAGTCAGTGAAAGACATTCGAAGTTTCTTAGGTCTAGCCGGATATTAGAGAAGGTTCATCGAAAGATTTTCGAAGATAGCAACACCCCTGACCAAGATCACACGTAAAGATGAAGAATTCGTGTGGTCAGAAGCATGCGAGCAAGCTTTCGTAAAACTCAAGACAAGATTGACATCAGCGCCTATTCTCGTTATACCGGACCAATCTGGAGATTTCGAAGTGCATTACGATGCATCCGGTAAAGGATTAAGATGTGTTCTACATCAGCACGGTAAGGTTGTAGCTTATGCATCAAGACAACTGAAGATTCATGAGCGCAATTACCCGACGCATGATTTGGAGTTAGCAGTCGTAATCTTTGCAATTAAGATTTGGCGTCATTATCTTCTTAGTGAACGAGTGAACATATACACAGATCACAAGAGCCTAAAATATGTGTTTACTCAGAAGGAGCTTAATATGCGGCAGAGAAGATGGTTAGAACTCATGGCGGACTTCGACATCAACCTGCAATATCACTCAGGGAAGGTGAATGTAGTACCTGATGCCCTTAGTCGCCAACCATTAGCAATGAATCTCACTGCACAGTGGAAGCTTCAATAAGACTTGCATCAGATGGAGATTGAAGTGATCATGCCAGGTAAAACTTCAAGTTTGATGAACTTACAAGTTCAATCTACCATTGTCAATCAGATCAAAGCAGCTCAAGCAAGTGATGCTAAATTGCAAAAGATCAGGGAACAAGTAGAGAATGGACTCAGAACAGACTTCATCATCCATGAAGACGGATCTTTGAGATATGGCAGTAGACTGTGTGTACCAAAAGGTTCTGTTCGGGAAGAGTTAATGAAAGAAGCTCACAGCTCTCCCTACTCAGTACACCCTGGAGGTACAAAGATGTATAAGGATCTGCGTCAAAATTACTGGTGGCTTGGAATGAAGCGTGAAGTAGCCAGAAGCGTCGCTAAATGTTTGGTGTGTCGGCAAATAGAGGTTGAACATCACAGGACTGCTGGATTATTTCAACCGTTACCAATCCCAGAATAGAAGTGGCAACACATCACGATGGATTTTGTGACTGCACTTCCTCGCAGCACGAAGGTTAACGATGCGGTATGGGTTATTGTGGATCGACTCACAAAGTCGGCTCACTTCATCCCATTTTGAGTTGGCCAATCAACTGAGATATTAGCAAAGATGTATATGGAGGTAAGAATCTAAGTAAAGATTTAAACTCTACATAATGTACTATCTCTGATACACATGAACTCATGCAGGAAATCGTGAGACTTCATAGAGTACCGGTCTGCATTGTCTCCGATATTGACACTAGATTCCGATCGCAATTTTGGCAAAATCTGCAAGCGAGCTTGGGAACAAGTCTGAACTTCAGCACATCTTACCATCCACAAACAGATGGTCAGTCTGAGCGACTATTCAGATCTTGGAAGATATGCTCAGAGCGTGTATGCTAGACTTCGGAAGATCATGGGAAGATCACCTACATCTTGTGGAGTTTTCATACAACAACAGCTACCAAGCAAGTATAGGAATGGCACCTTTTGCAGCACTTTATGGAAAGAAGTGTCGATCGCCATTAAGTGGGACGATGATTGATCGTCTTCGTGTCGTGTTTTGAAAAGTGTAAAAGATCACAACCAAATAAATTTATACCGCAATCAATAACGGTGTCTATTGTAGTTTCGTTAGCGAGAGCGGATCGTCCACTGAGATTGTATGAATTTGTTTGAATTTGTTTTAGTTGAGTTGAAAAGAAAAGATAAAAGAAAATGATTCAAGATTTGTGAGGTTTAGTTTCAAGAAACATAAAGAAATTAGATCTAGAATCAAGAATTAATAAAGATCAAGAAAATGTCCACACCAATTGAATTATCAAGATTTGTAAAGTAGCTTATAGGAATCGATCAAATAAGTAGTGATCATGAAAACTAAAGATTACGAAATCTTATCTATTGAGAATTTGTTGCTAGATCGATGACGATCAACGAAGATTAGGGATCTATTGAAGAAACTAGAGTTTCTCCTTCACTATCCCTTGTCTTTTCATTGATTATCATTCAAATTCTAGCCTCTAGTCAAGAAAATCACCGATCGTTGATCTCTAATTTGGAGCGAAAATATTCAAGAAAGCGATCTCGATCAAAATTAGGTCTTCGATGATTCAATTTCATAGAGTTAACAAACCTCATAAGACTTAAGAATCGTTCAAGAATTTCATCATCATCATCTATCTATTCTCTCGATTCTGCTACAAGCGGAGATTTCACTCACACATCATGAAAAAAGAAAGAATCAAGAATCGATAAATTTTCATAGTGCAAGAATGTAAAGAAAGCAAGATTTACAATTTTCACCTTTATTAATCGACGATTAGGTACAATTCACTCAAAGGTTACAAGATTTGAGAAGGTAACTAGATCCGCCGAAATTAGCTTCGCATCGATCTTCTTGAGTCGCGGATCATCGTGGATCTCTTGCTCGGATGATGATCGGCGTTGCTTCAAAGGATCTTCATTTGCTTGCTTGATTTGTTCTCGATGAATCTTGATTTGGCTTTGGAATTGGATTTGGGCTAGGGTTTTGAGTTATAAGTTGTGTCACTCAACTTGTGTTTGGAATTATTGAACAACTAATCAACAACCCAATTGATGAACTAATGAACAACCTTTTTAATGAAGCCATATGTCCCCTTTTATAGTTTTCCTTTATCTTCCCCTAGAAGCTAGGTTGTTATGAAGCTTGCATAGAAAGCTAGGTAGTTGTAGGGAAGTTTCTAGATGAAGGTAGTTATCTAGCTTGCATGAGAAGCTTGGCTGTTGGAGGGAAGCTTCTGGAGATTTCTAGGGACTTTGAAGCGTCTTGAAGAAGTTTGGTCGTTAAAAGAGAAGCCTCGGAAAAAGTTCCAACCGCCGACGAGTCGAATCGGCCGTGGATCCGCAGCGGATCGGCCTGACTCGGCCGCGGATCCGCGGCCTTTTGATGGAGTCAGTGCATGGAATCTTCAGGGTTGTTTCATATTGGCTTTCTGGCGCTTTTCTGATGTCTGGAATCCTATAGTTATCTCTTGTTTGCTGCCAGATCTCAAGTTTTTGACTTGCTATATTTTATCGGCACTTTTAGCAATTCCAGTTCTTTGACCTGAAAAATTTCTGCACAAATTCTTGAGACAAGTGTTGAGATATACAAAAATCATGCTTGTAGTAATAAACATTCAATTTCCCTCTAGAATGTCGGTTATAATGTATAACACATGTTATTTGATATTTTGTAGACGAATTGCTAATATGTGCTATATTTATACCAAAAACCCTTAGATGATTAGAAAGAGTAGGGAAATTGATGTGTTAAGAATACAATATTTTCGACTGATCAAATTCTCCTAAACTTAATTTTGATCGTCTCGAGCAAACATATTTTATTCAGGTGAAGGAGAAAAGAAGAAGAAAAAGAAAAAGAAAAAACTAACTAGCACACTTTCATAGGCAACACGATTGCACTGAGCATGTGCAACAAGCCTTTAAACCTCTAGGTGTCCCTAGTAGGAGGAGTGTTGTCTCCTGAGGGTTTTCAGCGAATTGCACCCATAAAATCCCATAATAAAAGGAAGACCGTGAAAGTTACATGTAAAGATAAGAATTGTAAAAGAAAGACTTTGAAAATCAGAGTTTCCAACTACACTAGCTTTTCAGTTGTCATGAGCCCTATTTTAATAGTCATGAAAAGATGTTAGAAATCACATCATCTCTCAATAAAATATCGTATTTATTCTTCATTCCAACCTTTCTTTCAAACATTGATCATATACCCCTACGTGTGTGTAAAGACATTCCTACACTCGGAGAATTCAATTCAAGCTATCATACTCTTGTCCATCTACCTCAGTACTTTTTAATCGGTGAATATTTAGATGGATTTGCTCACACATTTTTCATGCGACCGTTAATACTTCTTGAGGTACTAACCGACCGATTACTCATGTGCTTGCTGATTAGGTGTATTAGTATTTTTCTCGTCTTGCAACACCTAAGGCTTAGCAGTGACTCCCAAATAAGTTGGTGTAAGGTACTAGGTGATGAAGTACCCTCGCTATATTTTTTTTATGCTGCCTTGGTGATTAGAAAACCAGTGTTCATTTTTCTTCACCATTTTATATTTTATTTTTCATTCATTATTTCCTTCATACTTTGGCTTTTAGACAAGAGCATTTCAAGGTATCCTCTACTATCCCGAGTTTCAAGATGTGTGTAAGTACGTATAGTAGGGTATCAACGTTCAAATGTTTGGCTTCTAGAATAGGAACTATTTTTTAGACTTATTTTTATCCTCGGATTATTGACTTCTTTCATCTTACTAATCCTTGGGACAACGGCTCATAACTATTTATTACTAGTTTTGTTTAAGAAAACTTCTAACTTTCTTGGTTTTCTTAAACTTTTCTAATCTTTTGGATGTAATTTTTCACTATCTAATCTTTTATTATAAAATTAAATATTAAATTTTTTTTTATGTTTTGTGTTTATGCAAAGTGATATACAAAGTGATGTGTAAATAAGCACAAACCTCTCCCAAACCTGTTTACAACAGTGTTCTCACTGTTGTCGTCTGTTAACTCTTCAGAAACCTGTAGACTTAGGAGGAAATTTATTAACGGGGGCAATAATATATGAACATGAAAATCTCCCCCAAACTTATTCTTTTGCACTCACCTCCATTCTAAAGATGATACAGTATTTTTCAAGACATGGAGGTGAGACGGAGGAATTTTAGTAAGGATAAAGCGGCTCCTGTAAAAATAGGAGCTCCTCTATGGGGTCAGTGGAAAAATATAGTTTTAATCTATGTCCATTTACTTTGAAAATTGTACCGTTTTCAACATTTTCAACCTCAAATGCCCCGTGCGGGTATATATACCACACAACAAAATGTCCTTTCCACCGAGATTTTAGCTTACCCGCATGAAGATGGAGACGTGAATCATAAAGAAGGACTTGTTGACCAGGTGTAAAAGTTTTTCTCAAAATGTTTCTATCGTGAAATACCTTAGTCCAGTTCTTTACAATTACAGCATTATCATAAGTTTCATCGCGGAGTTCGTTTAGCTCATTTAATCGCAGCTTCCGAAAGTTGCAGGCTTGATTTAAGTCAAAGTTAAGTTCTCTAATGGCCCACATTGCTTTGTGCTCAATCTCGACCGGAAGGTGACAAGCCTTTCAAAACAATAGTCTGTAAGGAGACATATCTAGATCGGTTTTATATGCAGTACGGAACGCCCAAAGAGCGTCCGTCAATTTAGTCGACCAATCTTTTCGATTTTTAGAAACAGTTTTCTCCAAAATTTGTTTGATTTGTCTGTTTGAAATCTCAGCTTGCCCGTTCGTTTGGGGATGATAGGGTGTGGAAAGTTTGTGGTTGATGCCATATTTCCGCATCAAAGTCTCGAAAGACCGATTATAGAAATGTGTCCCATTATCGCTAATGATAGCGCGTAGGTGTCCAAATCGCGAAAAAATGTTTTCTTTTAAGAATTTAATGACAACCTTTTTGTCATTAGTGCGACAAGGAACAGTTTCAACCCATTTCGAGACATAATCAACCGCAAGCAATATGTACAGATTCCCGAAAGAGTTAAGAAAAGGACCCATAAAATCAATACCCCAAACGTCAAAAATTTCAACCACCAGGATCGGTTGAAGTGGCATCTCATTTCTCCGGGAAATCCTACCCGTATGTTGACATTATGGACAAGTTTTGCAATGATCAAATGTATCTTTGAACAAAGTCGGCCAGTAAAAACCGCATTGCAAAACCTTCTCCGTCGTCTTTCGAGGACCGAAATGACCCCCACATGCCTGATCATGACAAAAAAATAGAACACTCTTGAATTCATCATTAGGGACACATCTGCGAATGATCTGGTCAGGACAATATTTAAACAAATAGGGTTCATCCCAGTAAAAATATTTTACTTGGGATAGAAATCGATGTTTGTCCTGTTTTGACCATTCGTGAGGAATAAGTCTCGTAGCAAGACAATTCACAGTATCCCCGAACCAAGGTTCGTCGGATACATTCAAGAGTTGTTCGTCTGGAAAAGAATCATTGATCGACAGGGTCACAGGTGAAGAAGAGATGCGCGAAAGATGGTCGGCTACCACGTTTTCACATCCTTTCTTATCTTTAATAACAAGATCAAATTCTTGTAATAGAAGGATCCAACGTATTAGCCTACCCTTAGCATCCTTCTTCGCCAAAAGATATTTCAAGGCGAAGTGGTCAGTGTACACAACAATTGGTGAGCCAATCAAGTAAGGCCTGAATTTTTCTAATGCAAATACAACTGCCAAAAGTTCCTTCTCGGTAGTTGTACAATTAATTTGAGTATCATTCAAGGTCTTGCTTGCATAATAGATCATGTGTGACATCTTTTCAATATGCTGTCCTGAGACTGCACCAACTGCAAAATCTGATGCATCACACATAAGCTCAAACGAGTGGTTCCAATCTGGAGATGATAGAACGGGGGCTGTAGTGAGAGAGTTTTTAAGTGAGTCAAATGCAGCCTCACAATCCGAGTCAAAGTGAAAGGTTGTGTTCTTGGCCAAGAGAAGAGTTAAAGGTCTAGCAATTTTGCTAAAGTCCTTAATGAATCTCCGATAAAAGCCTGCATGGCCAAGAAAAGATCGTATATTCTTGACGCGTTTGGGATGAGGAAGATTTTGACTGACATCTATTTTAGCTTTGTCAACCTCAATGCCTTTTCGTGAAATAACATGTCCAAGCACAATTCCCTCTTGGACCATGAAAAGGCATTTTTCCCAATTCAAGGTTAAGTTCTTATCTTTACAACGAGTAAGAACTGCGTCAAGATGTGATAGGCAGTCATCAAAAGAATCTCCGAATATCGAGAAATCATCCATTAAAATCTCCAGAAAATTCTCGACCATGTCCGAGAATATCCCCATCATACACCGCTGAATTGTAGCGGGAGCATTGCATAACCCAAAGGGCATGCATTTATAAGCAAAAGTACAAAAAAGACAAGTAAATGTGGTTTTGTCTTGATCCTTTTCGGCAATAGGGACCTGGTTATAGCCAGAGTATCCGTCCATGAAACAATAATATTCACGTCCAGCTAAGCGTTCCAGCATCTGGTCAATAAAAGGTAGAAGAAAGTGGTCTTTCCTCGTTGCGGCATTGAGTTTTCTATAATCGATACATACACGCCACCCAGTTTGAGCACGTGTCTGGATTAACTCATTAACTTCATTTGTTACGACTGTGATGCCAGATTTCTTAGGGACGACATGAATTGGACTTACCCATTGGCTATCAGAGATTGGGTAAATGATACCACTGTCAAGACATTTGACGATTTCTTTCTTTACCGCCTCCTTCATGACAGGGATTAACTGTCTCTGTGGTTCTCGGATTGGCTTGGCTTCATCCATCATATGTATATGATGTTCAACAATCAAAGGACTAATCCCTTTGATGTCAGCCATAGTCCAACCAAAAACCTGACTATTAGATCTCAATACCGTCAAAAGCGCGTTCTCTTGCTCTGATGCTAGAAAAGCTGATGTAATCACAGGTAAAGACTCATTCTCACCTAAATATGCATATTTAAGGTGAGAAGGTAACAATTTGAGATCTAACGCTGGCGGAGAAACAATAGAAGGTGGGGTAAGAGAATGACATTCAGATTCACGAAGAAACTCGTAGCCTGCAAAAGATACAGACTCGGAAGGTGAAGAGTCACAAAGTTCAGACTCAAGAGTGGAAAGAGTTTCCTCACTAAGATGTGCAAGATCAAATATTGATGTGCTAATGTCGTCGAGATCTTGAAAGCAAAGTTCATCAACTTCGCAGCTTTCGAGAGCTATCTCGTGAACATAACAGACATCAAGTATGTGAGCAGAGGGTTCAGACTGCTAACTTCTAATTTTGTAAATGTTCAGTTCAATTGTCATTTTTCCGAAAGATAGGTTCATTGAACCGTTTCGACAATTAATGACAGCATTGGAAGTGGCAAGGAATGGTCGACCCAGAATCACCGAAATTTGGTTTCGTGGGTTTGCTATA
This sequence comes from Agapanthus africanus, assembly GCA_030015575.1. Classification (NCBI taxonomy): domain Eukaryota; kingdom Viridiplantae; phylum Streptophyta; class Magnoliopsida; order Asparagales; family Amaryllidaceae; genus Agapanthus; species Agapanthus africanus. The sequence goes on along the minus strand of CM057338.1, from coordinate 938,292,701 downwards.
GGTTGTGTATCGAGAACAATAAAGTCCACAGGGAATATGAATTCCCCGACTTTTATCAACACATCCTCCAGTTCACCCCTAGGTTTGGTGATTGAACGGTCTGCCATTTGGAGAGTGCAATGAGCTGGTTTCAACTCTCCAATCCCTAACTGCTCGTAGACAGAGTATGGAAGCAGGTTAACACTTGCGCCAAGGTCAAGTAAAGCACGGTTAATGTTTTTACCCCCAATAGAAATCGAGATTGTAGGACAGCCAGGGTCCTTACGTTTCTTTGGTAACTGTGGGGTAAAAGATGTGCTAACATTATTTGTCATGAATACATTTTTTGGCACTTGAGTCTTCCTCTTCCTAGTGCACAAGTCTTTAAGAATTTTCGCATAAGCGGGGACTTGTTGAATAGCATCTAGGAGAGGGATATTGATATTAACATGTTTAAACATTTCCATAATCTTCTCCATATGTGGACTCGATTTGTTACCTCTTAACCGATTCGGATAAGGAGCTTTGGCAATAATAGCTGGGTCCAACATTGGAGAAGGTGGTGTGTGTAGAACTGATCCCAGAATAGGAGTGGGGATCATCTTTGGTGGACTAGATGAAATATGCTGAGGTGTCGAGCCTTGAGGAAAACGAAGAATAGGCTCACAAGAAAATGGTGGGGTAGACAAGGTAGGATCAGAAGTAGAAGTGGATGTGGAAGTAGAAGGAAAAGTGGAAATGGAAGCCGGGATGTTATTGATTAATTCTTCATGATTATCAACCTCTTCCCCGACTTGATTATTCAGCACTCTTCCAGATCTCAACATTGTAATGGCATTCACATTGTAGTGTTGTGAATGCCCAGGATTTGGTAGAGGTTGAGACGGAAGTTTCCCTTTCTCTCTAGCACTCATTTTAGCATTTAATCGAGCAATTTGTGCTTCCATCGATTTAATACTCTCACTTTGGGAGTCAGAGTTTTTCTGGATCTTATCGAGGGAAGACTTAAATTCAGCCAACATTTGAATGGACTGTTTCGTAAACATTTCAAAAGTCCGTTCAAGTGAAGAGGAATTATCAGTACCGGTCAACTGCAAAGGATTATACAGTGCAGGTGTGTTGACCGGATTTTGAAAGTTTTGTGATTGGTAGGGGTGCTGACTTATTTGAAGTGGTTGCTGTTGTGGTGGAGGACCCCTTTGAAAATTATTTTGGTTTGGAACCGTGTTTTGAGTTTGTGATTGGTTCTAAGCAAAGTTAGGGTGATTCCTCCAACCCTGATTATAAGTGGAAGAATACGGATCGTTTCTAGGTCTTTGCTGGAAAGCAGCATTTGTATGCTCTTGACCTTGAAACGGAGAATTCAATGTACATTCTTCCGTCAAATGTGATGGATCAGAACAGCATCCACAGACAGTTTTGGAGAGTGACATTTGATTTAGGGAGGTTGCTAAAAATTTATGTTCCATAGCTTCGAGTTTCTTTTGCATTGCTGCCATTTCAGCTCTAACTCCTATGGAAACATCAAGTTGATGAATACCACCCCTAGACGATGACTGGTTTCCACTCTCCCACTGTAAAGTTTTTTCAGCAAAATCTTCTAAAAATCTCCAGGCTTCACCATCATCTTTATTCATGAAGGTGCCTTGACACATGGATTCAAGATTCTATTTTGTTGTAGGATTAATGCCCTCATATATGATTCTGCACAGATCCCATCTAGGAATTCCGTGATGAGAACATTGAACTAACAGATCCTTGAAGCGTTCAAAACACTTCGAGAATGGTTCATTTGGAAGCTGGGTAAATTGATTTATTTCGCTACGGACTCGAGCTGTTTTATGATTATGGTAGAATTTCTTTAGGAAAGCTGTTACGAATTCTCCCCAGTTCGAAATAGAATGTGCGGCTGCGTTATAAAGCCACTTCTCGGCTATATCGCACAAAGTGAATGGGAGAAGACATAATCTCATAACATCCACAGAAAGCTGTGAAGTACCCATCATAGCGCATACATTTTCAAATTTGGTAATAAAGATGTATGCGTCTTCAGACTCGAAACCATGGAATTTGGGTAAAAGATTGATATATTGAGGTTTTATTTCAAAATTGTCCCTATTGGCTGGTGGAATGGTGAGACAGGTCAAAAGAGGACCTCGCATAGGGTAGCATCTCTCTTAGAGAGAGATGCGGGGCGGATTCTGCGCACCTGCGGACGGTGGCAGAGTAGTGTTAAAGAAGTTTGATGGAGAACCGTCCATCGAAGTAGGTGTGGTAGTGGGTGAAGAAAAAGAAGATGTAGAAATACCGACTTCGGAGTCGATAGGGAAAACGCGGACAAGACGGGCACTAGAATCCCGTGTCAAGCCGAGCATTCACTAAATGGTTTAGCACAAGTGGCAGCGTTGTGATAATTAGAGAAAGGTTTGGATTGGTGTTTAGTTTTTGAAAAAGACGGATTTTTGAAAAAAAAACACAAACAATGCACAAGCAACCCTAAATCTAATGGTCACCTAGGTCAAGTCTCTAGACCGCTCCTAGACTTCCAGAAGACAAGTCTCAAGATAGATCCTCTACTGGCTCTTTATCCCTTCTGTGGACAGGTAAGTGCCAGGTAAGTGGGAGGTTCTCCACTACGTAAGTAGTGGGCCTAATTAAGTAACCACTTGTCTTAGACACACGTGCCTTAGACACCACAAAAGAAATGCGGATAAACAGTAGATTACCCACAACCTCCTTCTGTTCTAATTGAGCGTGACAGTCCTTAGAGTCTTGTCTAGATCTTTTTTAGTTAATGAGGGTGATGCGGATGCAAGTTTTGTGATTTTTGGGACTTAAGAAGGGTAATGAAATCCACACCGAATCTGAATTTGGTCTTTTTCCCCTTAATTTCCATGTTAAAATATGCAAACAACCAAGATCAAACACGCAACAAATTTTCTTTTTAGCGGCGCTGCGAATTTTTTGCAAAGAAAGCTATAGAAATTGGTTGATGGATCAGAACAGGGAGGAGATAAGAAAGACAGAAGTATACCTGAGAAGTTTGAAGCAGTGAAGCTCCTGAACAACCGCGGTTCCGCCGCGTTATGCCACCTAATGCCGCGGTTCCGCAACGTGATGGAGAGTTCTCTACACAAAAATTTCAGCAACTGCTCCTGTAGACTCACTGAGCTCTCTGGGATGTCCTGAAAATTTTTCCTCTCGCTCCAGAGATTCCAGATTTCCGTGCAAAAAATCTCAACAAATCGTTAAGCGCTTGTTGCGAATTTTGATCTAAAAATTCTGATGTAATAATAAAAGTTTTCAACTCAAATTGCAAAAACGAACAAATTAGCACACGATCCCCGGCAACGGCGCCATTTGATTGATCGTCTTCATGTCGTGTTTTGAAAAGTGTAAAAGATCACAACCAAAGAAATTTATACCGCAATCAATAACGGTGTTTATTATAGTTTCGTTAGCGAGAGCGGATCGTCTACTGAGATTGTGTGAATTTGTTTGAATTTGTTTTAGTTGAGTTGAAAAGAAAAGATAAAAGAAAATGATTCAAGATTTGTGAGGTTTAGTTTCAAGAAACATAAAGAAATTAGATCTAGAATCAAGAATTAATAAAGATCAAGAAAATGTCCACACTAATTGAATTATCAAGATTTGTAAAGTAGCTTGTAGGAATCGATCAAATAAGTAGTGATCATGAAAACTAAAGATTACGAAATCTTATCTATTGAGGATTTGTTGCTAGATCAATGACGATCAACGAAAATTAGGGATCTATTGAAGAAACTAGGGTTTCTCCTTCACTATCCCTTATCTTTTCATTGATTATCATTCAAATTCTAGCCTCTAGTCAAGAAAATCACCGATCGTTGATCTCTAATTTGGAGTGAAAACATTCAAGAAAGCGATCTCGCTCAAAATTAGGTCTTCGATGATTCAATTTTCTAGAGTTAACAAACCTCATAAGACTTAAGAATCGTTCAAGAATTTCATCATTATCATCTACCTATTCTCTCGATTCCGCTACAAGCGGAGATTTCACTCACACATCATGAAAAATGAAAGAATCAAGAATCGATAAATTTTCATAATGCAAGAATGTAAAGAAAGCAAGATTTACAATTTTCACCTTTATTAATCGACGATTAGGTACAATTCACTCAAAGGTTACAAGATTTAAGGAGGTAACTAGATCCGCCGAAATTAGTTTCGCATCGATCTTCTTGAGTCGCGGATCGTTGTGGATCTCTTGCTCGGATGATGATCGGCGTTGCTTCAAAAGATCTTCATTTGCTTGCTTGATTTGTTCTCGATGAATCTTGATTTGGCTTTGGAATTAGATTTGAGCTAGGGTTTTGAGTTACAAGTTGTGTCACTCAACTTGTGTTTGGAATTATTGAACAACTAATCAACAACCCAATTAATGAACTAATGAACAACCCAATTAATGAACTAATGAACAACCTTTGTAATGAAGCCATATGTCCCCTTTTATAGTTTTCCTTTATCTTCCCCTAGAAGCTAGGTTGTTATGAAGCTTGCATAGGAAGCTACGTAATTGTAGGGAAGTTTCTAGATGAAGGTAGTTATCTAGCTTGCATGAGAAGCTTGGCTGTTGGAAGGAAGCTTCTGGAGATTTCTAGGGACTTTGAAGCGTCTTGAAAAAGTTAGGTCGTTAAAAGAGAAGCCTCGGGAAAAGTTCCAACCGCCGACGAGTCGAATCGGCCGCGGATCCGCGGCGGATCGGCCTGACTCCGCCGCGGATCCGCGGCCTTTTGATGGAGTCAGTGCATGGAATCTTCAGGGTTGTTTCATGTTAGCTTTCTGGCGCTTTTCTGATGTCTGGAATCCTATAGTTATCTCTTGTTTACTGCCAGATCTCAAGTCTTTGACTTGCTGTATTTTATCGGCACTTTTAGCAATTCCAGTTTTTTGACCTGAAGAATTTCTGCACAAAATCTTGAGACAAGTGTTGAGATATACAAAAATCATACTTGTAGTAATAAACATTCAATTTCCCTCTAGAATGTCGGTTATAATGTATAACACATGTTATTTGATATTTTTTAGACGAATTGCTAATATGTGCTATATTTATACCAAACACCCTGAGATGATTAGAAAGAGTAGGGAAATTGATGTGTTAAGAATGCAATATTTTCGACTGATCAGACGACATCGGAGATAGAGAGCTCCTTGGACCTAAGATGATAGTAGCAACTGTTGACGTAGTTCGTACTATCAGGGAAAGGATGCGCAAAGCCCAAGACCGACAGAAGCACTAGGCTGATGCAAAGCGCCGTCATTTGGAGTTCCGGTCAGGAGATCACGTATTTCTGAAGATATCTCCGAACCGTGGAGTGATTTGTTTTGGAAGACGGGGTAAGCTAAGTCCAAGGTATATTGGACCGTTCGAAATACTCGAACGAGTCGGTGAAGTGGCTTATCGCTTAGCACTTCCACCTTCATTGGAAGGATTGCACGATGTGTTCTATTTATCCCAACTCAGAAGGTATGTGAGTGACCCCGGCCATATACTTGATCACTCCGAACTAACTATACAGCCAGACTTATCTTGTGAGCAGCAACCTGTTGAGATCCTGGATAGAAAAGTGAAGTCACTTCGGAACAAGGAAATCAACTTGGTTCGAGTGATGTGAAGAAAGGACACACCAGGAGAATCAATATAGAAAAGGGAGGATGAGATGCGTACAAGATATCCTCACTTATTTGTAAACTAGCCGTTAAAATAAATTGTAAATTTCGAGGACGAAATTTTTGTAAGGAGGGTAGACTGTAACAACTCCAAATTCTGTGTACATAAAATTCATTTAAAGTTAATGTAAAATTGGGGCATTTACAATTCCTGTGAATGCTATAAGTATTTGATTTGATTTAGAAAAGTAAGAAAGCACTTGTAGCTTATTGGTAAAGCCTTGCACTGTTATAACGTAGCCCCTGTGTTCGAACCCCATCAGCCATATTATCTTTTTATTTAACTTTCTTTTAACCTTTTAGAAGCCCAAGAGTTTGCATGAGCACAACACGTAAATTAAATAGTCACACATAAAACAAACGAGTGCACTGCGGTATACCAACCGACCCTGACACGTGGAACCAAACCCAGCCCCATCCGTCGGGAATAGGCCGGCAACACATGCAATTAGGGTCGGCGGCGTCGGTCTCCCCCGTACCAAATGCCCTCATATTTTACCCCCTGCAACGTTTGGCCTACCCCACTAACCCCACATTGCTTGTTTACTCTGAATTATTCCAAAGAGCAATAAAATTCACATTTAATCCTATTTTATTACAAATTTTAATACACACATTCACTACACTAAACCCTAGATCTTCCTATAAAGACCATCCCTCATTCCACACTTCCTCACACACAAACCCCTGCCAAAAGTCTCAAGAATTCCCAAGTCTCTATATTGTGCAAGAAGAGTTAGCAAAGGGCGAACCTCCGACGAAGTTTCGGCGACGATATGAGGAGTTTCCGGCGACGATACGAGGAGTTTCCGGCAACGAAATGAAGCACCGACGAATCCTAGACCTTCTTCTACCTCCCCCCTCTCATCAAAGCCAGTAAGTCCCATCTCCTCTCTCATCTTTATCTTTAAAAGGTTCCATTTCTAAAACCCGATGGAAGCGGAGTTAGTCCGACTTCCGATTTGGTTTTCTTTAAAAACTACACTTTTCTTTAATAAGATAAAACCATATTCTTATATGTTGATTAATAAACATTAAAAAACTCAATAAAACAAGTTTCACATCAAAATATTCATTTTTGTGACATTTATCGCATGTTACATAAAAATACCACAAATTATTCATTTCGACATTATAACCTTTATTCATTGCTATACCTTTAAATAGTTCACGAGGTAATGACCTACCTCATCACAATACACATCTCTATTATAGCACGATTGATTTTGGGATAATAGAATACGGGAAATACGACCTTACAAATAAATACCCTAAACTTATAAAACCGTTTTCTATAAAAAGATGCATTAACGATTTCCATGCAATTGCGCCTCTACAACTTATTTTGGGAACTCATTCGGGATGGTGCAGATTATCTCACATCCTTGAGCTTAGTAGAGCGAGATACAGACATCCGCAAGGAGCACTCGATCTCGATGGAATTTTTATACATTTTTATTTAGAAAATGAGATTTCTACAAGAAAATAAATAAATTATTTTAATTAAATATCTATAAATTTATTATCAAAAGATCTATTTTAATTATATAAATATTCCAAATTTTCAAAATCAAAGGAATCACTATTACATGAAAATACCGTCCAAATACAAAACAAGTACAATATTTCAAGAAAATACCTTATACTATGAAACTAGGTTCTATTTATTAGAAATGGCACAATTGTAAAATACACATCTATGAAAAACTCTAAAGACAATAATTAAATGCTTTAGGTGTATTTTGAAATTACGTCAAAACTATTTTTACATAAAACCCCCTCAAGTTATATTAAATTACAATAAGGACCCTAGTAAACATAGGTTTAAGCGAGACCAGTCTCTTGAGCCTCAGGGAGCCGGAGATATGGGTGCTTGCCTATTTAAGGTAGACAACCTAATAAACGGTGTTATCAATATGGTAATTGTCTTGGAAAAAGATACAAATCCTGTCGTCCATGTACAGCAGTTACCGATAACATCAAAACATAATTCAGGACATCAATTTCTTTTCTAATTGTCTGACTCAGACTAAGTCTAAATATCATCAATCTGACTTGAATGCGATTCAAGTATAAAACCACAATTCAATATGAATCCATATACTTAATCTATTCAATCTATACAACTTGACTGAACCGAACCATGGATATACTCCATTTATATGTTCATCCATTATATCCGTTCCATTACTGATATCATGGTTTCGGTAAGTCATCAATCTATACAATTTATAATAAAAGACAATACAATACAATCAAGTATCGCGGGGTTTATAAGGGGTAAATTGATACGGAAGGTGTTAAAAGTGGCACGAGACTGCAACCATAAGAAACCTAACCTGAATCTCTATTGCCGTTGTACCGTGGCTGAACGGTTCCTTGTACTCCGTATATTTTAGTCTCTGGGATAGTGAGACTCCTCTCGTATACACTGGCATTTTCTGTACCAAGCTACAAACAACAGCATTAAACAATATAATACAACTTTAAAAGTTAAATTCTCCTTCTGTCTATTCTGTCTCTTCTTACTTTTGGGACTTACCGAGCGATTGTTCACTGACGACATTCCTTTCTTCTTTCTTTGGAATGTTGTTAGGTGATTCGGACCTTCTGGAGACAGGGCCCACCAGCGAGGATTTGGATTAGCTAGCTTTCGACCCGGAGCTCTAGTTTACTTGTACATTTCATTTTCATTTATGTTATGCCATTGTTTAGGCATTGCTTTCAGTACATGTATTTTCTTTTCAGTTGTATTGTAAAAAGAATGTTTATAAATAAAGTTGATGTTCATTTACATCTTGTCTCTTGTGTATATTTTATTTTATATTGCTTAGATACACTTAGCATGTTTACTTCTGAGTAAATACGCCGCGCGACCAGTCGCGTCCTCTGCCCGTACACTGGGAAGCAGGGCGTGACAAAATGTCATTCTTCATATAGACAAAACGCCGGCTTCAGTATCCCATCACCCAAGAGCAACCACAAACATATATACCGCGATTATTTGATCGCGGAAAAACACGACATAAGAAGTGTGAAGTGGAAAGAGGAAAAGGTCCCACCGGGCGTGCCAGAATCTGTTTACCGCTGAAAACGGGAGACGAAACCGGGATGGATCGTCTTGCCTGAATTTGGGGGCAGATGTTATTTGGATTTATCCTTCCACCTCTCCGAAAATTCCATGTTGATTTATGGCACCGTGTATCATAGGTTTGGACGGATGCGGCCATTGTAGCAGACTTCGTCAGATTCCTCCTCATTTTTGAGGGGTTTTTTGATTGTGGGGACGCTCTTCCCTGCAGGCGCAAGCCCCTACAGTTAATTACGTTACCGCATAGCAATAACCACTTTCTCCTGCTCCAGAAGGTCATTTCGTGTCGTATGTGTTTGTTTTATTTTTGGTTGCCCGTGGATTGTATACGAAGACTAATTTATGTTGTCGCCCGTAGGGCGTGGATTAGTCCAAATCCGTATATTCTTAGATTTGGGTTTGGGTTGATTTAAGAATCGTTAATCTCGTTTGAGATTAAGATCAACTTAAATGTTTGTTGAGAATACGTTAGTCTAATTTTAGGCTAAGATCAACTCAACAGGATTTTGGGATCATTCAGACCCAACAAAAGAGCATTTGGGCTCCATTGTGTTAGTTTAAAGACGTTGCGATCCGTTGCTAGTTTAAGGACATTGCGGTACGCAGTGGGATGTGCCCGTCAATTTGGGAATGCACCAAAGAGTTGTTGGTTATCGGGACCCACCACCTCTCTGAAGACGCTAAAGAATTACGACGACATGTATCAGAGGTGTGAGGAGATGTACCCTTGAACCAATGTCCGTTGAAAGATCAGTAGTCGTGTTTGGACTAAGACCAATTTGGACAATGATGAGCACATGGGCTCGGCTGATCTGAATTAAGGATTTTTTGTCAACTTAGACTCAGCCCACTCAGTCTTTGAATAAAGTGTTAAACACTTGCTTGGGCTCAGTCTTCTTTTTGTGCGAACAATGCTAGGCATTGATATGGGTTCTGACGCTCACCCTTTACTTTACTTTACTTTATTTTCCCTTTTTTGTTTTTTATAGAGTGTTAAACACTCTTTATGGCGCCGATGTGCGGAACACGTGAGGCGCTTGGCGCTGAGCGCCAACCACTGAGTACTAGACACTCCTTATTTGAGCAGTGCCCACGTGAGGCGCTTGGCGTTGAGCGCCAACCATTGAGTGCTAAGCACTCTTTATTGAGCAGGGCCCACGTAAGGGGAACGTGAGGCGATTGGCGCTGAGCGCCAACCATTGAGTGCTAAGCACTCTTCATTGAGCAGCGCCTACGTAATGAGCACGTGAGGCGCTTGGCGCTAATTTTTCTTCGTGTATTATATTTTGAAGAGTTCAATTCTCTGTTCTTTTCTGGATATTTGATCCCCAAGAGCAAGTTCATCCCCATGAGAATTAAATTCTCATTTATGGGAGACTTGTCTCATGGATCTCAGATCCAGGGAAAGAACTAAGTTCTTTAATAAGGGTTAAACCCTTGGCTATGCAGATGAGATGCTCTGATCTCTATTATTATTTTTATTTACCTCCAAGAGAGGTATTCTTTTTTCTTCCCTCTTAAAACTTTCTTCTTACTTGCTCTAAAACTTATGGGGGGTTTCTGTACAAGACTTGAAGTCTTGGGTCCTTTATATAGTGGAGGCAAGTTTGTTGATTTAGTTAAAGAAATCTCTCGTTGAGAGATCTTTAATTGATTTGGGGATTTTATCCACCGTTGGATTTTTGATCTAAGGACTTCTGTTTTACAGAAAATATCTTTCTTGTTTTTAACAAGATTAGGTTAATATTTTCCCATACAGAATTTTTCTATATATATGGGTGATTTTTAATCACCATTGGATTTTTTAATCCAACGGCACTCTGTTTTACAGAGAGTAATCTTTCTTATTTAGAAAGATTTGAGAAATATTTCCTCAACAGAATTTAATTCTGTATTTTGATGATTTATCATCTCCGTTGGATCTTTAATCTAATGGCACTGTTTAACAGAGAGATTTTAGTTCTGGCACCGGCGCCCTCGTGCGAGGCACGTGAGGCGCTGCCTCAGAGTTTTTAACTCTGGACACTGGCGCTCTTGTGCAAGGCACGTGAGGCGCTTTTTAACTCTTGGCGCTGGCGTCCTCATGCAAGGCATGTGAGGCGCTGCCTCAGAGTTTTTAACTCTTGGTGCTGCCTTTCAAATTTTGAATAGAGCTTTGCTCTTTTATTAGGGAAACAGGAAGCAAGGTCCATCTTCTCGTGCCGTCTTTGGTGTTCATTATCTATACAGGCCAACACGAGGCACTTGGCTTTCGCACTGTCAATATCCCATATCTTACGGATCTCAATGTCCTCGATGATAGAATCTGGACCTGTTCATATCAGATTTTTGCAATTTCATACCGCCCAACTTTTGTCACATTGCATATCGGTAGATACTCTTGAGCCGTGTTTGCTAGTCAATTGCAGGATACAGGTTCTCGGTTCTAAAACGGTGAAATTCATGGAAAACACGACAAATATCCGGGTTCCTGCCAACCACTGAGAAAACACGGTCTCCGCTCTTCATCCGTATGTTGCCAGATACCAGTTTAGGAAGACAAAATGTCAAATCAATGTCGTTTTCATGAACAAGGCTCAATGGCAGCACAAGATCCAAGAAATCTACGCGGAGCTCGAGGCAATCATGACAAAAACATCCACAAAAAGTCCACCTTTCCCTCAACAGAAATTCTGGAAAAATCGTAAAGACAATTTGAGAAAATACATATACCAGAATAAAGTACATGAAAAACCAGGGAAGCACAAAAAAGAAGACAGCCCAATTCATCTATATGGTCGCGGAACCGTGGCCAAAGGGGGGTCTAGGCCGCGGTTCCGCGGCCATTCTGGCGCCAAAGGAGATGGGCTTTGGGGGGTATTTTGGTCTTTTTGTTTGTGTTCTGGTGGTTGCCCTAGGTTTCCATTCTCCAGCCTATATTGCCCAGAACTTTGAGAAGGAAAGGGTCCATTCTTGTATTTTCATTTTGCTAGGTTTAGTTGTGTTTCTTCTTCCTCTTCTCACCTCTTCTCCATTAAACTTGTAGTGAGCTTGTGAGTGAAGAGTGATGAATAAAGAAGAACCGTTTATTATCATGCTTGTCTCATTATCTTGTTAATTGTTGTAATTTTAATTTGTTAACTAGTTGTTGTTATTTCTTGTGTTTCTTTCTTCTCTCTTTTTCTTTATCCTTAAAACGACCATGATGCTTACGCTCGATCCTCGCCAAGGTGAGGTCGCAAATAGCTAGTCGTATTCTTCTAATCTCTTTCTTTCTATCTTCCTCTTTTATTTTGTTTTATTTTTCCGTATCATGATGTGTGAGTAGTTTAATACTTGTTAGGGCAGGATAAGGGAAGTTTGAGAGAAGGAAATCTCTCTCACTCTTTCCTTGCCCAAACAGCTTAATTCAACTCCCGTTAATTGAACCACAATCCGCTCCTTACGGCACCCTATCCTACATGATAGCGGTGATTCCGTAGTGAGACCGGTTGTGGTTGAATTAACCGGAGGTTATGGCTAAGAGCCAAGAACGGACGGACAAGCACCAAAAGGAAGAACTTATGCGTTGGAAAGCCTAGCTTATACTCGCAAGTTCCTTCCTAGTCGTGCTAATCCCCGTTGTTGCCGATTACCGTAACACCGATATTAAGAGGGGCAACGAAAGATGTGGAGACTCCTAACTCAAACTAACCTAATCCTAACTCTAACAAGCTCTCTTTAAATATCAACTTAACACTTAGATAATCACAAACAAATCTGAACTCTCGGACTTAACTCGTTAAAACACATTGAAAAAGACTCCCATCTCCCTGCGGACGACCCGTACTCAACCGGCTAGCTACAAGCGAAACCGTCTTGATTGCGGTATTTAAACTAAAACTTGAACACGCAGAATCGCTACCAATCAAATGGCGCCGTTGCCGGGGAGACGGTAGTTTATTTCCTTGTGTAATTTCAGGTTAACTTGTGAATATAACCGAAAAACAAAACAAAAAAATATACATTGTAAAAAACCATCTTGTTGTTTGTGATTAGCTTTTGTGCAAGTGTGCAGGAAAATACGAAGTTCAAGATCGGCGCCAAAGACGTCGGATAAGACGGAGTTCAAGTACAGTGCCAAAGACGTGGGAAGATAGACCCACATTTCGCGGCTACACCGCGACGGATCAAAACGAAGCAAACGGTCTACTGTAAAAATCTGGAGCAGATACAGTGAGCAAATAAAAATTCCACAAATCCAGACAAGCAGAGGACAACCACAGCAGCACACCCAAAAAGTTTGGAAGCCCGATCCCTCCATACAGCCGCGGAACCGCGGCCTTAGCACCTGTTTGGCCGCGGAACCGCGGCCATTTGTTGGCTTCAGTGGTCAAAAATTTGGGTACTTCTCTCTCTCCTTCTCCACTCCTCTGGACTCCAATAAATTGTGTTTTCTGCAGATTTCTTTGCGCAAACTCTTCTCCCCCTTCCAATAAACTGTTCTTGTGCAGGATTCTTTGCGCCGCAAATAAAAAAATTGTTTGCAGTTGATTTGTTACTGCTTTGCATTTCTTTAATACGGACTTAAGGGGCTTGAAACCAATTCAGATTGGGTGGGGATTTCATCACCCTTCTCAGGACCCCAAAAATCACAAAAGCATATGCATTGTCCATTGTAAATTAAAAAATACTAGACTTCAGCCCTAAGGACTTCGCGCTCATTAGGAGAAGATAAACCGTGTTTAGAACCTCGCTTAACGGTATATTGTTTACGGGGTGTCTAGGAAAGTGTTAAAGGCGCAACTGCCGAAAGAGAAAGGGTTATTTAATTAAGGAACTTCGCGAAAGCGTTGGACAACCTCCCCTTATCTCTGCACTTACCTGGCCTCGTGATCAGTGTATTTTTAAGCCCGTTTCTCGACACTGTTTAACTTCGACAATCAAGTTCAGGAGCAGGTCTAGTAGACCTAGGTTACCCTAGATCTAGGTGTGATTGTGCATATCTTGTTTGTGATTGCTTAAGCCGTATTTCCGTACATATTTCTGTAAATCTCTTTCTACAAAAAAAAAAAAAGGAAAAATCAAAAACGTTTATAAAAACTTGCCCTTTGTCGCCAAATCCATTTTTCACCCACCACCCATCACCTTTCTCCATTGACGTTTTCTTACCCTCACCTTCTCCGCTTCGACTATACTAAACTCGTTTAGTGTATGTCCGCTTGGACTCGGGACACTAGCGCCCGTCTAGTCCGCGTTACGTTAGTCGCTACCGACTACGCGATCGACTCCGAAGTCGATACTCCGTCCACTCCTCTTTCACCCCTTCCTTTGCCGGCCAACTCCGACGTTGACCGGAATTCTGTTCATACATCTTCACCTTCACCTTCACCAACCTCTTCTTCCGCGATGTCGGGATTTAATCCGAACATCTCTTTGACCACCCCTAGATTGGCTCCACCTCCTACGGAGACCATTATCCCACCACCACCGCCTGTTGTAGCGCCACAGCGAATCGCGCTCCAGGATCGCTTCTATCCCACCCGTTCTGCACTTCCCACCTGCCTTTCTCTTCCTCCGGCCAATGGGGACAACTTTGAAATTAAGCCCCACTTCATCAACATGCTTCCACGTTTTCATGGGCTTGAATCTGAAGATGCCTATATCTTCATCAACAAATTTCAAAACGTCTGTGCCATGATGAAAACCACCCAGCTGTCGGACGATGCTATACGTCTACGGGTCATTCCGTTCACTTTATGCGATCTTGCTGAAAAATGGCTGTATAGCACCGCTTCCCACTCAATCACCAGCTGGGACGAGTTTGTTAAAGCGTTTCTGAAAAAATTCTATCCGAATCATAAAACCGCAAGGATTCGAAATGAAATCAACCAATTCTCCCAGCTTCCTTCTGAACCCTTCTGGAAGTGCTTTGATCGGTACAAAGACCTTCTTGTTCAGTGTCCTCACCACGGTATAGAGAAATGGCAACTCTGCCAAACCTTATACGAGGGCCTGAACCCAGCAACGAAGCAGTTGTTGGAAACCATCTGTCAGGGCCACTTTCTATCCAAATCTGACGAGGAAGCGTGGCAATTCTTTGACGACCTTGCGGAGCAAACGCTACAATGGGAGAGCACTAGACCGACTTCTTCTTCTTCTACCTCCACTTCTACCGGTCAGTCTAGGGTAGGAACCCACCAACTTGATGTCTCTATTGCGATGAAAGCTGAAATGGCTGCAATAACAAGAAAGCTTAAAGCGATAGAGAGCAAATTTTCTGCTCCTGCTCCTGCCCCTGTTCTCCCCCTCCGTACCATTTGCGCTTGTTGTTCCGATCCTTCCCACTTGACCGAAGAGTGTCCTTACAATCCACCCTCGCAAGGACAGGATCAGGTTAATGCTGCCTTCTGGCAAAGACCGAGGAATGATCCATACTCTTCCACCTACAATCCCGGTTGGAGGAACCACCCCAATTTCGCCTGGAATCAGAATCAGAATCAATTCCAAGGCAACAATTTCCAAAGGCCCCCTCCGCCACAACAACAAGCGCAACAACAAACTCAACATCAATATCAGCAGCCCTTCCAACCCCAACCTTTTCAGAATCAGACGAACAACTTTGCACCCAACAATTCTTTTCCACCAAACAACTTTGTTCTGTCAAACAACGATAAGGTTTCCTCGCTCGAGCGAAGTCTGGAGGCGTTCGTTAAACAATCGACTCAATCCACCGCCAACATCCAGTCTTCCATTCAATCCTTAGTGCAACACACTGCCGCACACGGGCAAAGCATCAAGACCATCGAGGCCCAGATTGCACAGCTGAACGCGGCCTTAAGCGAGCGAGAAAAGGGGAAGCTCCCGTCCCAGCCACTCCCAAATCCCGGTCACCCACATAATGCACATGTTGCTCTTGAACAACAGAACCATAATGTGAGTGCCGTGACCACACTGAGATCGGGAAGGATGCTGCAAAACAACATTGGCAAACGGATCAACGATGACACCCCGGCCGCTTCTTCTTCTTCTTCTTCTTCGTCTTCTGAGCCTATTCTCCGTTCTTCAAAAGGCTCACCTTCCTCTTCTTCTGCTCTGAATGGACCCACTTCTCACTCCACGAAGACACCTATTCTGGGATCCGTTCCAACTCCACAATCTCCTCCTCCAGCATTAGACTCAACCAATTTTCAAAATGTTCCATTTCCAAACCGGTTGAGGTCTAATAAACAAAATCCTCAAATGGAGAAGATTCTGGAGTTATTTAAGCAGGTTAACATTAACATTCCTCTTTTAGATGCTGTCCAACAAGTCCCGTCCTACGCGAAAATCTTAAAGGACTTGTGCACAAAAAAGAGGAAGTCTCAGGTACCCAAGAAAGTTTTCTTGGCTAGTGCTGTGAGTGATGCCCTTACCCAATCTTTACCACAAAAATGGAAGGACCCTGGCTGTCCTACAATTTCAATTACTATTGGGGATAAGAACATCAATCGCACACTATTAGATCTTGGTGCCAGTGTTAACCTGCTTCCGTATTCAGTATACGAGCAATTAGGCGTCGGAGAGCTGAAACCCACACACTGCACTCTCTAAATGGCCGACCGATCGATCACCCATCATAGGGGTGAGCTAGAGGATGTGTTAATCAAAGTCGGGGACTTCATATTCCCCGTTGACTTCATTGTATTAGACACACAGCCTGTAGCTAACCTCCGGAATCAAATTCCGGTGATACTCGGTCGCCCATTTCTCGCAACCTCAAATGCTGTGATCAATTGTCGCAATGGTTCGATGAACCTCTCTTTTGGAAATATGACGATTGAACTCAACATTTTTAGGTTGGGGAATCAGCCCGCCGAACTTAATGCTCATATACTGGACGTCTGCTCGATCCAGGAGATCACCCCAGAAGAGTGTGAATTCGAGGAGTTTCTGTTTGATCACGATAATCTTGACGCCACTAGTGCGTTTCTCTTCGAACCTGCTGCTGTTTCTGCGCCCGACAACGACTACGAGTGTTTCACGTTTTCGAACGACCTTAGCTGCGCACAACCCGAGTTTGAATCCTTCGACTTTCCGGATGAGTTACCTGAACCATCCAACTCGGTTGCCTACACTCGTTTTGAACCTTTGCTGGAGTCCTTTGAGTTCGAGACCTTTGCACCAGTCTTGCCTTCCATCATTTCACCTCCAACGCTCGAACTCAAGCCGTTGCCGTCTCACCTTAAGTATGCTTACTTAGGTGAGAACGAGACCCTCCCTGTCATCATTTCGGCTTCTCTAGCTCCCGAGCAAGAGAAAGCCTTTCTCGCGGTCTTGCACAGCAACAGGCAAGCTTTTGGCTGGTCCATGGCGGACATCAAGGGGATTAGTCCCCTGATCGTTGAGCATCACATTCATCTGATGGATGATGCCAAACCAGCCCGGGATCCACAAAGACGTCTCAATCCAGTCATGAAGGAGGCTGTGAAGAAGGAGATCGTAAAATGTCTAGATAGTGGTATCATTTACCCTATCTCTGATAGCCAGTGGGTTACCCCATTCATGTTGTCCCCAAGAAGTCGGGCATCACGGTCATAACCAACGAGGCGAACGAGTTAATCCCTACTCGCACCCAAACTGGGTGGCGAGTTTGCATTGATTACAGAAAACTCAACGCCGCAACGCGGAAAGACCACTTTCCGCTACCTTTCATTGACCAGATGCTTGAACGATTGGCCGGACACGAGTACTACTGCTTTCTTGATGGCTACTCCGGCTATAATCAAATTCCCATCGCCGAAAAAGACCAGGACAAGACCACATTCACTTGTCCTTTCGGCACGTTTGCATATCGTCGCATGCCCTTTGGGTTATGCAATGCGCCCGCTACCTTCCAGCGGTGTATGATGGGTATCTTCTCAGACATGATGGAAAAATTTCTGGAGATTTTCATGGATGACTTCTCCATCTTCGGCGATTCCTTCAACGAGTGTTTGCTGCATCTTGACGCTGTCCTTACCCGATGTAAGGACAAGAATCTCACTTTGAACTGGGAGAAATGCCACTTCATGGTGCGCGAAGGTATTGTCTTAGGACATATCATCTCGCAAAATGGCATAGAGGTTGACAAAGCAAAGATTGAGGTCATTTCCAATCTGCCTCCTCCCCGATGCGTCAGAGATATCCGAGCCTTCCTTGGCCATGCCGGTTTTTATAGACGGTTCATCAAGGACTTTAGCAAGATTGCTAGGCCCTTGACTCTTTTGCTGGCCAAGGACACGCCATTCGACTTCAACTCGAGCTGTGTGACTGCATTCGAGTCACTAAAACGCTCACTCACTTCTGCTCCCGTTCTTTCTTCACCTGACTGGACGCACCCATTCAAGATTATGTGCGATGCATCCGACTTTGCCATTGGTGCTGTCCTTGGACAGCACATCAACAAGATGCCGCACGTAATCTATTATGCAAGCCGAACCCTGAACGACGCCCAACTTAACTATACAACAACTGAGAAGGAATTCTTAGCTGTTGTATTTGCTTTAGAAAAGTTCAGGCCCTACCTCATCGGCTCTCCAGTCATTGTCTACACAGACCATTCAGCTCTGTGCCATCTTTTTGCGAAGAAAGAGGCAAAATCTCGGTTAATACGTTGGATCCTCTTGCTTCAAGAGTTTGACCTTGTCATTAAGGACAAACGAGGATGTGAAAACGTGGTTGCCGACCATCTCTCACGACTTCCTTCTTCGCCTTCGCTTCCAATTCCGATCAACGACGTTTTCCCGGATGAACAGCTCTTGACATTATCGTGCGAACCCTGGTTCGCAGATATTGTGAACTATTTGGCCACAGGATTACTCCCGACTGAATGGTCGAGTCAGGACAGACTTCGCTTCTTATCCCAAGTAAAACACTTTTACTGGGACGAACCCTACTTGTTCAAGTACTGTCCCGACCAGATTATTCGTCAGTGTGTCCCTGACGAGGAATTTAAGAGTGTGCTGTCATTTTGCCACGATCAAGCGTGTGGCGGGCATTTTGGGCCCAGAAAGACAGCTGAGAAGATCTTGCAATGTGGTTTCTACTGGCCACAACTCTTCAAAGACGCTCATGACTATTGCAAGACTTGCTCCCGGTGCCAACACATGGGCCGGATATCCCGGAGGAACGAGATGCCGCTCCAACCGATCTTGGTTGTGGAGATTTTCGACGTTTGGGGGATAGATTTCATGGGGCCGTTTCCCGGCTCTTTCGGGAACTTGTACATCCTTCTCGCTGTTGATTACGTCTCTAAATGGGTCGAGGGTGTGCCCAGCCGGACTAACGACAACAAGGTTGTCGTTAGGTTCCTTAAAGAAAACATTTTCTCTCGTTTTGGGCACCCCCGAGCAATCATTAGCGACAATGGAAGTCATTTCTGCAATAAAACTTTCGAAGCCTTGATGCGGAAATACTCCATTACTCATAAGCTCTCTACGCCCTACCACCCCCAAACCTGCGGGCAGGCCGAAGTTTCAAATCGGCAAATCAAGCAGATACTGGAGAAGACGGTTTCCAAGAACCGTAAGGATTGGTCGCTGAAACTCACTGATGCCCTTTGGGCATTTCGAACCGCTTATAAGACCGACCTTGGCATGTCTCCCTATCGGCTTGTGTACGGAAAAGCCTGCCACCTACCTGTCGAAATAGAGCATCGCGCATTTTGGACGATAAAGGAGCTGAATCTTTCTCTCGAGGATGCGGGCAGCCATCGGAAGCTGCAGTTGAACGAACTGAGCGAGCTTAGGGATGAGGCTTACGATAACGCGGTTGTCGTTAAGAATCGAACGAAGGTGTTTCACGATAAACACCTTTTGCACAAAACCTTCATACCTGGTCAGCAGGTACTGCTTTACGACACCCGACTTCACTTCTATCCAGGAAAGCTCAGATCTCGCTGGAAAGGGCCGTATTTTGTGCGGAATGTATATCCGCAGGGCGCTGTGGATTTGGAAAATCCAACGGACGGTTCACTTTTCAAAGTAAACGGACACCGATGCAAACCGTACCTTAGCGCCGAACCAACAGAGGAGCTCCTGTTCTTACAGGAGCCGGTTTACCCTGCATGATCTTCCTCCGCCTACCTCCAAACTTCGGTTATCCAGCCAAGAACAGTGGACACTGTTCCAAATAAGTTTGGGGGTATGTACAAACCATTTTGTATATATTTGTGTATATTCTTATTCTTTTTCTTTTCTTTAAAAACAAAAACAAATAAAAATTTGTGTATCGCTAATTTTGACCCCTCAAATGATCTCTTCATGCAACGACAGTGAGGACACTGTCCAGTTTAAGTTTGGGGGTACGCTCGGTACGCATTTCTTACCTTCGCATTCATATGTATATTTTGCATCTGCATATTAAAATCCATAAAATCCATAAAAATCTGAAAATTTTCTAAAATTATAAAAACTTTTCTGTTAAGTTAGCTTGTGGAAGAACTCTGATTCAACATTTCGACGGTTTTGTTTGAAAAAATAGGAATAACTAAATCTTATGTTTAGATTCTGAAAACCTGAAAGATAACTCTCCTTTGAAGTTAACTATAGCTGATATACGTCTTTACATCACACTACACGTGTCGTGAGTTTTTGGGAATTAGATGACAAGTCTGTTATGTTTAAAAACTTTTAAACGGATAAATGATTTTCTGAGGATCAAATAGGTTTGTTCTGAAATAAGTAATGTCAAGAATAGTTTATGAAGTAAAGCGAATATGAAGGAATGTTATTGATGCCGTAATTGGAACTAAGTCTGAAAAATAACAAATCTGAAACTTGATTGGAATGATTACACACCGAACCCACTAAACACGTCTTTTATTCAAAAATGAACTGCCGTTATATCTCCGTTCGTATCGAATCATCTGATTTTCACGCTAAACTGTCTTTTGTTTTTGGACCTAGGTAACTTGAGTAATTAAGTCCGCTGGGGTGTTTCTACACCTAATGCCCTAAAACCAACTGGTTTGGGTGCATTGGCCCAAAGCTCGCTAAGAAGCCTAGAAAGTCCAGATTAAAACAAAGTCAAGCAAGTGTTCTCTCCGAGTTAAAATTCTTAACGGTTCTTTGTGTGAGAATAATCTTGATAAAAGACATCCTTTTATAAGAATTTTAACGGAGATATGAAGGTTTTACTCTATGATAAAGACTATTGCACGTTCACAGAGGTGTGTATGAAATGAAAACAAGAAAAAGGTGGAGTGAAAAATACGACTTAGTTTCCTGTTAAGGAGGATAGAAATTCTGAAGTTGAAACCTTACTGGAAAACGAAACTTGAAAAATGCTTAACTCTTTATAAAACTTATGTGATCCTTTTAAAATTGTTATCTGGGCTTTATTGTACGACATGATGACTTTATTCGACCTTTCGGGAACTTAACGACACTATTTGCACTGCACGTAAAGACATATAAAATCTGTAGTTAAATAAGAAGCGAGGTGGGAAAAATAAAGGTTCGATGGTCTAGACTTAGAATTATAGAATTGTTATTTTCTAAAAACAAAACTTTAGGGTTTGAATCTTAGTTATTTTACAAAACCAACTTGACCGGATTTTGTGGGTAGTATCCGCTGAAAACCCTCAGGAGACAACACTCCTCCTATTAGGGACACCTAGAGGTTTAACGGCTTGTTGCACATGCTCAGTGCAATCGCGTTCCCTGCGAAAGTGAGGTTAGGAAATTTTTTGTGAATAAATTGGTTTTGCTCGGGACGAGCAAATGATAAGTTTGGGGGTATTTGTTCATATCAGATTTTTGCAATTTCATACCGTCCAACTTTTGTCACATTGCATATCGGTAGATACTCTTGAGCCGTGTTTGCTAGTCAATTGCAGGATACAGGTTCTCGGTTCTAAAACGGTGAAATTCATGGAAAACACGACAAATATCCGGGTTCCTGCCAACCACTGAGAAAACACGGTCTCCGCTCTTCATCCGTATGTTGCCAGATACCAGTTTAGGAAGACAAGATGTCAAATCAATGTCGTTTTCATGCACAAGGCTCAATGGCAGCACAAGATCCAAGAAATCTACGCGGAGCTCGAGGCAATCATGACAAAAACATCCACAAAAAGTCCACCTTTCCCTCAACAGAAATTCTGGAAAAATCGTAAAGACAATTTGAGAAAATACATATACCAGAATAAAGTACATGAAAAACCAGGGAAGCACAAAAAAGAAGACAGCCCAATTCATCTATATGGCCGCGGAACCGTGGCCAAAGGGGGGTCTAGGCCGCGGTTCCGCGGCCATTCTGGCGCCAAAGGAGATGGGCTTTGGGGGGTATTTTGGTCTTTTTGTTTGTGTTCTGGTGGTTGCCCTAGGTTTCCATTCTCCAGCCTATATTGCCCAGAACTTTGAGAAGGAAAGGGTCCATTCTTGTATTTTCATTTTGCTAGGTTTAGTTGTGTTTCTTCTTCCTCTTCTCACCTCTTCTCCATTAAACTTGTAGTGAGCTTGTGAGTGAAGAGTGATGAATAAAGAAGAACCGTTTATTATCATGCTTGTCTCATTATCTTGTTAATTGTTGTAATTTTAATTTGTTAACTAGTTGTTGTTATTTCTTGTGTTTCTTTCTTCTCTCTTTTTCTTTATCCTTAAAACGACCATGATGCTTACGCTCGATCCTCGCCAAGGTGAGGTCGCAAATAGCTAGTCGTATTCTTCTAATCTCTTTCTTTCTATCTTCCTCTTTTATTTTGTTTTATTTTTCCGTATCATGATGTGTGAGTAGTTTAATACTTGTTAGGGCAGGATAAGGGAAGTTTGAGAGAAGGAAATCTCTCTCACTCTTTCCTTGCCCAAACAGCTTAATTCAACTCCCGTTAATTGAACCACAATCCGCTCCTTACGGCACCCTATCCTACATGATAGCGGTGATTCCGTAGTGAGACCGGTTGTGGTTGAATTAACCGGAGGTTATGGCTAAGAGCCAAGAACGGACGGACAAGCACCAAAAGGAAGAACTTATGCGTTGGAAAGCCTAGCTTATACTCGCAAGTTCCTTCCTAGTCGTGCTAATCCCCGTTGTTGCCGATTACCGTAACACCGATATTAAGAGGGGCAACGAA
Source organism: Agapanthus africanus (assembly GCA_030015575.1). NCBI lineage: Eukaryota > Viridiplantae > Streptophyta > Magnoliopsida > Asparagales > Amaryllidaceae > Agapanthus > Agapanthus africanus. The sequence continues at coordinate 938,269,866 of CM057338.1, read as the reverse complement.
AGATGTGGAGACTCCTAACTCAAACTAACCTAATCCTAACTCTAACAAGCTCTCTTTAAATATCAACTTAACACTTAGATAATCACAAACAAATCTGAACTCTCGGACTTAACTCGTTAAAACACATTGAAAAAGACTCCCATCTCCCTGCGGACGACCCGTACTCAACCGGCTAGCTACAAGCGAAACCGTCTTGATTGCGGTATTTAAACTAAAACTTGAACAAACAGAATCGCTACCAATCAGGACCTGAGACGGCGGGGGCTTTAGTAGTAATGAGCTAGCCCAGCTTATCATAAGTAATGGCCATCTGGACATTCCTTAACCAATTTTTATAGTTCGTCACCGTCAATATATTTTTATCTAATAGTAATTTAAGCCTGGTCATCTTGGTCGCTGCAATTAGGAGAGAGATAGAGAAGAAACACTCAGTATAGATACTCTTGCAAGTTTAGATTGGTTTTTAATTTATCTAATCAGGATGGCTCCCGCTGTTTCCTCGAATTCTCCTTCAAACCATAAAAGAACTAGTCGGGATTAATCGCACCCTACAATTCTTGCTTTAACCTTTCGGCCAGGCTAGTGTTGATACTTCGAGAAAGATTTTACAATGCTTTTATGATGTTCCTTAATTGAATTAGCTCTTTTCCCTGAAGGTGTTGCCCTGCTAATATCTTTCTAGACACCTACAGGTTGTTGTATTGATCGTAAAGTGAAAAACTCTCCCGAAAAGTAATAATAATCACTCATAGTGGGATCGGGATCTAACTATCATTGTGTGATAATTTTGAAGGAATCCTATCAAAATTATCACATTCCAGAAGGTATGTAAAACTAGCAAGTTTTCTTTTCTTTTGAAACTACCGATGTGAATTTTTGCCCCAAGTGCTTATGACCTTGACAAGGGCCAAAATATCATAAGTCACAAGTCAAGTTCTACCCGTCATTGTCCCGGCTAAGCTAGACCCATTTGTACAAACCCTGACGAAGGCTAAAATGGTTGTACGCTTGTCCTAGATTAACGCATATATCCATGCTACAGATAAATATTTAAATAACTACCAATCACTTTGCCTTGGCGAAGGTCAAAATGCATAGCTTGAATACTAGTGGATATCCATCTGAAATGACGGAGGGCTACAGCTGGTTTTGGTGAAAACCGTGAATGTAATTAACTTGATATAGTCGAAGGAACCTGAATAGCTTTTAAAAGGAGTGGTTTAGGCTCCGCATTTAAAAGTTGTTTTTAAAGAAAACCGAATGGTTTTTTAAATTGTTCCAACGACTTTAAGCTTTTTGGTTTGTTTTCTTTTGTACTAATTAGAATTAATGTGGTCCCATCATTTAACCCTATCATTGCAGAGGAAACGAAAATAGAACGTACGCTTATACTATCCGCATTCGCCACAGGGTCCCGGGTCTTTACCGTATGGTTACTTAATTTACGGCAGAGCGGGGACATAACTAGCGCAGATGCAAAACATAAGTAACGTTTATTATGTATAATCTATATATAGTCATTCGTCTCACGCAATAATAGACATCACAAATCATATATCACGGTAGAAGCAACACAGATGATGAATAGTCAAAACCCTCACCCTAGACCCCTATGGGTGCGGCAAATTACCCGCCAAATCTCCGAAGTGGAGCAACCTTCCTCAATGAGATGAGTGGGCCACTCGGTACTTCAAGAACCCGGTAGTTTGAGCACCCCATCTTGGGTCTATCCTAGGTGCATGAAAAGTAAAAGAATAATACAACGGCGGCTACAACCTTAATCCGGAAATGCCCCGCAAAAGAATATTACATCACTTTACAAATACATGAATGAAAAGAAAAAAAACACTCTTCTCACATCCCCCGGCTATTCATCACGACGATCCAATACTTCATGTCAACATCACAACACAAATAAGATGCAAGATATGTGCAACCCCTACTAATCGACGTATAGCAATTGGTTGACGTTTAGAAACACATATACAAAAGCAAAGTGAATAAACGATACTAAAATCTCGACTTAGAAACATTTTGTGAAACCCGAATACAAAGATAACACTCAGTGAAATCAGGGCCAAAAATAAGTATGCCAAAAACCCTAAATCCAAGTGATCAAACCACTGTACGAAGCACAACCCCAATACGGCTGCAAAAAGCGGTTAAAATGAATAAATCTGCGGCCACACCAGAGAATTATGGGCTCATGTTTCTACAATGGTATCCTAGTATCATATAGATCTCTCTGCAATACACAAAATAATTTTCAGAGATCAAAAAAAAAGTTTGACAGAAACATTGATTTCGGTTTTTAGATACGGAATTATTTCGGTTTCAAAACTTTAAACTTCGTCTAAACCATTAGTATAAGTGTTTGGGTAGGCTCTGATACCAGTGTAAGTGTATAGTGCTCCTTGTCGTGACTACTACAGTTTTGCGGAATCAAAAACTTTAAAAAATCTTGAGCACTACACACTAAAACCTTAGAATACTTGTCCAAACACTAAACTAAACCTTAAACTACAAAAGTTTAACTACTAGGTTAGTACTACGACCTTTGAAGTCGGTCCTTCGGGTCTTGTATGGTTCACTCCTTGAGCTTCTAGGATTGAAGGAACAAGCTCTCGAAGTCGATCTCCCGTGTCGAAGAAGATCCACCTGAGGATGCCGGTTCAAGAAATAGCTTTCATGAAGCAACTAAAGATCAAAGCTTACTAGGACTAGATGCTTAGGAGTGTAGTTTATGAATCAAGATGCTCTCTTTTTCTATCTCAAAACTCTAGTGAGCAAGTGAGAAAGAAGATGAAGAAAGATGACTACTTGAGAAAAATCTATCAAGATAATCTTCCACCTCTCATTCTCCAAACTTATCTCTTCATATACTTTTAAAATAAAATATCATAATAGAAGTCAGTAGGCTTCTGACTCATTAGTATGAGTCACAAGCCCACACTCTTCTTGAAACTAGAATAGAAAAGATGTAGAGAATGGTCACATCATCATGATGCACATACACACAAATAAATGTACGTATATAATCAAGTATACCAAAATCCGTATTTATAATAAATACGTATACTATATTTCTACCAGCATACGAATACCGTATTTGTACCAAAAATACAAAATACGCATATTCATATTTAGAAAGAAATACACGTATTTATATTAAAACACAAATACCCGTATTCATACAAATACACGTATTCGTATAAATACCATATTCGTGTTAAAATACAAATACCCAAAAGAGAGCAATATAATACTAGTATCAAAACTGGCTGTCTTTCAAACCTGCTGGTACTACTAAATAGTCTTATTAAAACACGTGTATAAAATACATGTGTTCAATCGAACACCCAAGCGTATCGAAATACGCAAATTACACCGTTTCTCCTGAACCGGGAAACCCTCTGTGTGGGACTCTAAAGACTCGACAATACGCTAGCAGTAGGTTTAACTACAAATACGTCAGTAGCACTAGCTGTATGTAACGGCTACCCAGGTATCTATCGAAAAGAAAATCGACAAGAAAACTCGTCTGAACCCCTACTAAGCCTATAGGTGACATTCTCCATACAGTTTGGTCTGTTCGTCTAAAAGTATCGCATATCAGGCCTAGAGGGGTGGCAAACGTCAGACCCCTATAGCGCGACAAATCGTGTTGGTGTGGAACCCGATACAACCTGAGAAACTACTGGTGTACCTATCAATAAATCTCACTTGCTCTGGCCAGGGACATTTAGTATCGACCAACCATACACAGCACAATATCAACTCCCAATAACGGGAGAGACGAATCCCTTTTATCACCTACTGCCTCCAAGTGCTTGGGGACTGCACCCAACTACTACCGGTTTGCACGACTCTTTAAACCCGTGGTAGGATAGTAATCTAAGTACAGTAGGAACACACTCGAGACTAATAGTGATGTCAAGTTATCGGACCAAGCTGTACTCATGTCACCAGAGAACTGCTATCCGACGATAGGTATAATACCAACCAGCAGTTCCCAGCGAGTCCGTCCAGTGTAACTCATAACCTAATAAGCACATGTATACTATCTTTGGTACCGTATACCAATCGCTGCAGGACCAGCCATCTTCCCTGATGGGAATAAGAAACGTATACACTAGTCTACTCTGAAGTATCGATACCTGGTCTCGATAATCCTATGACTAGTGACAATTTTAAGGATGTGCTTATAGGCTACCCATCCCTCACAAGTATGATTATCATCACAATGCGGGTAGTCAAGCAAAGAGCTTACGGACTCTATCAACATATATTAACGATACGTAAAAAAGAAATATATACACATGTTAAGATAGATACAAACCAGATAGCATACTGTCATATTGAGTAAGATTGTTATATACATGTATATATTCCAAGCTTCCAAAATGTAATATACAATCATGTGCTATACAATAATGACCTTTAGGCCATATATCCCTGATACATTGTCATGCTAGTATCTATTTGCCATAATATTTACCAATGCCAACAAACCAGACTTGACTTGATTAACTAGACCTGTGGTCTTAATGGACGTATTTGTGTTGTCATGATGGACGTATCTTGTACTTGCTTATTCTTGTGTTAACATTAGGTAGGTATTATTCCGATACTTGACATGAATATGAAAACCTGGGGGAAACGGGGAAATCAAGAATGAAACCTGACTTGTAACTCAACAGTCCGTTACTTGCTAAAGACTGATGAGACGATACAAGATTCGGGCTCCGGAATGATGATGCTGACATCATTCATCTATACATGATATTGTTTTACTGCCTAGCGGTACATCTCGGATTCAGCCCCGAGAATCATGATCGTGGTCCTGGGCACGTACGGGATACTATTGAGTTACATCGAGAATTCTATTGATTGGTTTCAAATAATTTTAGGATAGACAACATAGCGACATGGACCCATAAGATACACGTGACATGATTGACTCTCTATATCTTGCTTGTTACATTACATGTTACTTTTACTGTTTATTGTTTATACTCATGACACCTTGTTCTTGCATATTACATACTATAACGTATATTGTTTATACTATTATTATTATATCTATGACGCACTGACGACTAGGTTTTGCATGGTCCAGCTGCTTGACTTTAGCACATGAGAATCGTGAGTACTTCAACAGGATTGTCGATCGGTGAAGAACATTTCACTGATATAGCTCTTATTAATGGTTTAGGTATTCTTTTTCCTTGGATTTGTATTCCTTCCGCTACTGTTTCATGTTATTGTTCTTGTGGTTATACGACATATTTAGAGATAAATGGTTATATTATTGTCCTTGATTACTGATTGACAGTCGTAATGTGACTATGCGAGGATATTTTCTTACCGTAGGTAGCATGATTGGCTTTGTTACGTTCCCGAATTTATGTATTTTGGGAAGCGGGGCGTGACAGATTTGATGGGTTCAAAATTAACGGTATACCGACAACATAACTTTTTATATTGCTAATTCAACGGTGAAAAGTGGTAGAATCTCATGAAATTTGATGTACCCACATCTTAGATGATAAAGAAGGAGGTGATGGGTATCGATCGTCGAAGAAAATCATGGAGAATGTGTTTTTTCGACGCCATGGGAGGAAATCCCCTCCTATGGCACCTATTCTCCATTACTCATCTCTCTCTCTCTCTCTCGTGTGTGTGTGTGTGTTTTCTCTCATATGAGAATAATATAGAAAAGAGGCCCTAGATGACTTTTCGTCAGGTGGCGTCAAAAAACTAAACCCTCTACCATTTTATATAGAGAGAGAGAGAAAATAATGTAGAAAAGAGGTCCTACGAGGTTTTTTCGTCAGGTGGCGTCAAAAAAATAAACCCTCTACCATTTTCTCGACGATCGGCACCCATCATCATCATCTTTATCATTTAAGATATGGATATACCAAATTTCATGTGATTACACCACTTTTTCACCGTTGAATTAGCAATGTAAAAAGTTCTATTGTCGGTAAACCGTTAATTTTGCACCAACTAAATCAACGGTGAAGAAGTGTTGGAATCAAATGAAATTTGGTGTATCAATATCTTAGATGATAAAGATGAAGATGATGGATGCCGATCATCGAATAAAATCATGAAGGGTGTATTTTTTCGACGCCATAAGAGTAAATTCTCTCCTATGACACATTTCCTCCGTTGTGTGTGTGTGTGTGTGTGTGTGAGCGTGAGCGTGTGTGTGTGTAAACGGGATTTGAACCACAAGTGCAAAAAGACTCTTCACATGACTATAGCGGCACTTGGATATGATGATCGAGGCTCCCTTTTATTGAGATCTGCAAAAAGCGTGAGCCTTGTGTAAACGGGATTTGAACCACAAGTGCAAAAAGACTCTTCACATGACTATAGCGGCACTTGGATATGATGATCGAGGCTCCCTTTTATTGAGATCTGCAAAACTATTACTTGTCTCTGGTAATTCGGCAGCATAATCTATTTGGAAAGACGAAATATTCTAGAATGACCATTTTGCATGAAAGAGAAAACGGCATTTTTTCTGACCCATGATCCATATCCACAACTATATACACAAAATACAGTCGGGATAGCTTCATTGTATGACATTAATAGCCAAATGATGTAATCCTCTTTTTTCTATATCTTGGGTATAATAAATGATCAGTACTTCCCTTGTATTGATGCCATTTTAATTTTCTAGGAGAAGATTATATATTGTCTACTGTAATTATTTTGAAATTGTTGAAGTACAAACACAAAGGGAAATCTCTATGAATTGAACATATTTTCCTTAAAAATACATACACAAAAAATTAATTATTATTTCACAATATCAAAGCCATATATATAGTACACAACAAACCATTGCTTATGGACTAATCTATTTGGAAAGTGATTGTATCTTTAAATAATCTCTTTTAGCCAAAAACAACATAATGAGTCAAGTTGATAAAGATATCAATTGATGTCAATCATATTCATAATATGGATCAAATCAAAAGAAAAATCTTCTACCAGTGTTCTCTTTTTTGATTGATCATGGAAAATAAATAATGTTTAATACTAGTATTTAGACCAAGTTATATATATATTTTTATTTACTTGACAACCATAGTAGCTATGTTGTTATCATATACAAAGTTGAGCATATTTTAATCAAATGGACTATATGCCGACCTCCAAAAAGACCAAGTCTATGATTCATTTATCAAATAATGCAAAAACAAGAAGCATTGCATTGCATTTAGACCCCTCTATGTTTCTATCAACTAAATAATGAGAAATGCATCCTTGGTACCTTGTTCTTCACCTCAATGTAGGGAATAAAGATGTAGAACTATTACTTTTTTCTCAACTTTCAAATAATGTCGCGTCGATATTTGTCGCCCGTCGCCTCTCCGAAGAAATCGGTCTCCATGAATCTCACCATAGAAAAACTTCCGGATATTGAAGTTGTGTTTGCAATTGTAATTGGCCTGTCTGGGATTGTATCTACATTTCTCCTGTATTTATGCATCAAGAGGATGTGCATGAATAAACACAAGCATAAACTAACCATAAAAGGAGTCAAAGGAGTCGGATTGCGACGATTCACTCTTGGTGAAATTGAGAAGGCCACTAAATTCTTTAGTGACGAATGTTTAGTTGGTTCCGGTGCATTTGGAAATGTTTACAGGGGTGTTTTCGATGAAGGGGCGGTTCTTGCAATTAAGAAGGCACATGTTGATTCTTATGAGAGCGTTTGCGAATTCAAAACCGGTAAGTTTTTTTTTTTCCTTTTCTTTTCTTGAGATTATAATTTTGATTTTGTATAGATTGTTTGCTAAGAAAGAAAATGGTTTAGAGGTGGAGTTGCTATGGAGAGTAAAGCGTGGGAATCTCGTCGGTTTGGTTGGATTCTGCCAGGAATATGGTAAGAACAATTTATTTAATTTTTATTTAATTTTTTTTTTGGGTTAGAAATAATTTTTAGCTTAGATATCATCCTTTTCTAAATTGTTCGATGAAAAATTAATATAGGTTTTGAGTCGAAATCGAAAGAATTAGTAAGGAACAAAATTCCTGTAAATATATAGCATTTAAATAGGGTTATACTTTTTCGGAAATATGTTTATGTGACGACAAGGAAAATATATTTCAAATAAGTTCTAAAACCATTAATATTGTTATAGTTCAAAATTTCAGATATTATAAACTCTTAAATTTTAATTGAATGATTCATTTCCCATTTATTTAATTATTTAATTTTGTTGCACAGATCAGAAGATATCAGTCTATGAATATGTTCCTCATGGGTCTCTGCTTGAATACATGACTGGTGAGGTCACTTAAACTTGCTCCTATATATAATCTTAATATAACTTGATTCTTAGGCTAAGTTTCACTAAAATACCCTTAACTATTGCTTTCTCATACAACTACCCTACATAGAAAATTACCAAATGACTTCTCTAGGGAAAAGAATGAAGACCTTAACTTGGATTCAGAGAGTGAACGTAGCCATCAGAGCCGCAAAAGGTACTCTACATAACAAATAGTAAATTATCGATGGATCACAGAAATCTAGTGATCGATATCTAAACTGCAGGCATTGCTCATCTTCATGAAGATGTAAATCCTAGATTAATCCATAGGGACGTCAAGCCAAGCAATATTTTAATCGGGGATGGGTTTGAAGCAAAGGTTTCGGATTTCGGGCTAGTGAAGCCGGGTCCGATGGGAGACCAATCTCATGTCAGTAGTCAGATCAAGGGAACTCCTGGATATATGGACCCTGCTTACTGTTCTACCTATAATTTGACACCGTTTAGCGATGTTTATAGCTTTGGGGTGATACTGCTGCAGCTAATCTTGGCGAGGCCGGCGGTAGATACTAAACAGCTTTGGGGTGATACTGCTGCAGCTAATCTTGGCAAGGCCGGCGGTAGATACTAAACGGCCGAAGCCACAATATCATATTATTGATTTGGGTGAGTATGATATTTGTGAACCTGTCTTAATGAAAATTTCTTTTAAGAGGTTTCGTTACTAAAAAAAACAGAGCTGCATGCAGCATTTATGGAAATAATGCTTTATTTTTCATGTTTGGTTTAGATACTAAGCGGCTTTATTTCAGATTACACCTAACCGGACATTGAATTTGAAATGGAAGTACAAATTGTGCAAATTTCCGCACCAAATGCTACATTTTCCATTGCAGCAAACCTAACAACCAGTAAGCTGTTTAATGCTGCCTTTTCAGGCGAGACTTAGTTTGGAGAGAGGCGATGTACACAATATAATCGACGCCAATCTATTAATGGAACCATGCAACATGGAGATGATGCTCAAGATGGGTCAACTAGCCCTCAAATGCGTGGAGAAAACACCGAGGAATCGGCCTCCAATGAGCCAAGTGGCCCAAGAACTAGAAGAAGCACTAAAGAATTACACTCTTTCATCAAATGCTAACGACAAATCTATGAGCTTTATCAGCATCAACAATGTGGGACTAGAGAGATTTTGTATCGAGACGGACGATATGTCGATCAAGAGCATGCCTTGATGTTAGTGATATCGATATCAGTACTCAGAGTTTTAGTGTCGGTAACAGAGGAGAGTAGGTAGCAATTGGAGAGGAGATAGTTGGAAGTGAGACTCATTTAAGCTTGATGAGAAAATTTCTTAGCATCAAACCGTTGCTGAAGTTCGTACAGTTTTAAATTTGGAGACATCGTGCTCTTTTTAAATATTTAATTACACTAATATATATGCCAGTGATTTTTCTCATCATTTGGGAAAACCTCTTGATGACTGTAGGGACTTTTTTTTAACCCAATCAAATAGTTGCTAAATTTGCGTTATAATGGGAGTTTTATCCTAAGATTGCTGTGTTTGGTTCTCTGTAGAGAAATTGTAGTGTTATGTACAAAATTACAGGAAACCGCCGACATACTATTGTTGAATTATCAAGAACGCACTCTAAATTTGAAAAACATACACTTTCACCGCTATCCTGACTACCGGTTAATTTCTGTTTCTGTAAATACAAAAATAGGAGATCCCGGTTGATTTCCTAACAAGTGTAGATGGATCTCAAATAAGAATTAAAAGGAGCTGCGGTCACCCGTACTACTTCAGAATAAAAGCAGGTGATTCTCTTGCCAAACAAAATTAAAACGAAATTATCCATCAGCACGAAAAGGACTAGAGTCCGAATGCAAAGCATCTGAACAGGTGATATATACTTTCGATGATCATTGATACATACTTCTAAATTTCCAATATTTCTGCAACTAGAACTATACATCTTCTAGCACAAAACTCCATTACCGTAATTATTTAATTATTTATTCCTAGAATGTGAAACCCATATGAAGTTTTCATGCTTTTGACGGAGCAGCTATATAGTACATACAGTACATCCGACGTTACAATACCATCCTGGGTGCAGATATTTCGAATGAAGCCATTCTTTTGACCATCGGCAACTAGAGAATGTGCTATTGTTCAGCTGCAGAAGAGCAGTTAATAAGATAATTGAGAAAAAGCTTCTACTTGAATCTGTCAATGTGCTCTTAGGAACCAGCATATCATGAAAGAAGTAAAGGCCGGTTTAAGGTTGCCGTTTCTGACAAAATTTACATGATTGTATACCCAGGACCTCCTCCACCCTCTGGCACCGTCCACTCGATGTTTTGCGTTGGGTCTTTAATATCACAAGCCTGCATTTGGTTTAGATATGGAATAAGGGAGTCGATTGTTTGACAAAGAGCATCATATTTTAAGGTTAAATTTTTACTAAAATATCATTATTTTTTAATGTTTTCATACAAATGCCATATACTGCGTAATTTGCAAATAGATACCATGGCGAAAGTCGCTAGAAAGAAGGCGTAACAAGCTATAACAATTATCAACCTGGGTGAAAATGAACCTTGAGCATTATTAATCTAACTTGTTATGGTATAGAACTTGACGCTAGCTACTTAGTGGTCTAAAGAGAGAAATGGGGAAATTAATGGTACATAATTGGTGCCCCCTTCTACAAAGAAAAGAAAACTCCATGACATTTTGGAAGCCACTCAGCCCAACTGCTGATTTAAATAACCAAAAAAAAAAACACAAACACAAACATGCACAAAAAAACACAAAAAAGAAAGAAAATAAATAAACACAATAAAATGGTAAGCAAACATTATTAAATTTACCAAAATTTCCATGATTGTAAATTGTCAGTGATTCTTCGAAACTGATTATGCTTTGTACCTTCATTCATAAATTAATGATAAATCACTGGTTATAACAAAAAGAAGATACCTTACAGTGAAGGCAATTCTGTGCATTGATCTGGAGCTTCAACCCAAGCTTCTCGTCAGTTACATACCTTAATTTAGCATACAAGCATTATTAATAAATAAAAACAGCCAAAGATTAAACCCTTTTACTATCTGTTCAGATAGAATTTCGTATCAATGGTGACTATATCATGCAAAAGAAAATAAACCTGAAAAGGTAATTACTTTAAGAGTAGACAACGTCTCTTACTCATAGACACGAGCAGGGCAGTAACTTGACTCTGGTCCCGCATATTTTGGAAGGTTTATAGTTTCCGGAATTGTAGGATCCCTCAATTTGAGATGAACTGGTTGATCATGCTCATGATTTGTGTTGCTCCTACACATAAGATTCAACTCCTCAGATAAAACTAATACAGCAACTGAACAACTAATAAGATAGAATCTAAATATTGCACACTATTTCTAGCATGATGAAAGTTCACATCGACCATTAATAAACTGAAGAAAAACAGCATCCTAAAGCCTATAAATTAATCACCGAAATCAAATGAGAGCAGGATTTCAGGCAAAATAGAATCCTAAGTTACCACAATCAAAATGACAATTGATGTTCTTTATTGAGTGAATACAAGGAAATGGGTTTCAAGGGGAAATTACAGATTTTATGATTCAATCAGAAGAGCTGAACTCACCTGTACAAAGAAGTTGGCACATCAAAGGACAGTTTTCCATCCGGTTTTGGATACTGGATTGGATGATGGAGGCTAGCAATCTGCTCAGGAGATAGTCTAGTGTCAGTTTTCTAGCAAAAATCATATAACAGAAAATAATGTTTCTTTCTAAGTTAATACTGTTTACTCTTCTTTTAGAGGGAGTGAGTAACTCACATCCGTGGCTTCATGATCAGGCTTTCCATGTTTTAGTGTGAGAGGCAACTTTCCTCTAAGAATATATCTGTTATAGGCAAAACCAACATAACCAGACGAAGAAATATATCAAATACAAAAAAAGAGAAAGGTCCAATAAGCACCATTTTATCTTCATCTCACCGTTCCAATGCAGAAAAGGCCAAACCAGGAAGTAGCCCATATTCGAATGCCTAGAAGAAAAGGACTCCAATGAGGTGGAGGATATATTTGCAAAAATCATTTCAAGAAGGAAATCGACAACAGCTAAAATATTCTAAAAGAGTAGGGCCTAAAGTGTTACTTTAGAGTGCACCATACAGACTTCTATCTAGGTAATTCCATTAGTAATAGTGATGTGACATCTCTCATATTAATTATTGGATTCACTTAATGTCGCATCACTCTATTTAATAGACAACGCCCAATGAGTTAAATTTCAGCTCCATGGCACAATGCAAGCCACTTTGGACCTCTATTCCTCGTTTTAAACACTAGTGCAAATGGAGTGAACAAAACATATATCAAAAGTGGGAATGTATACTAGAAGCACGACTAACTGGTCTATAATTTCGTGCACGGTAGAGTTCTTCCCAAATCCATGATCTCTTCAAACTGTCCCAGTATGTTTCCATTTCAGCTCCTTCAGAAAGCACCTTAAAAGCTGCTTCTGCAGCCAGCATTCCTGCAGGAGAAAGGATCCTAATAAATATGACCAGCAAACTGCTAAATGAATCTGGTAAGAGAATGGGGTGAAATCGTTGGGTGTCGGCCAAATGTGATCTTGGGAAGAAATAATGTGTACTACCACATGGGTACTTATATAAACAAGGAAACATTATATATTGAACACATTTTGCCTAATTGACACACATCTAAGTATCAAAATAAGATTTTGAGAGAGGGGGGAGGGAGGGAGATCAAAGTGTAACACCTGATTTCATCGCAGTATGTGTTCCCTTTATTTTAGGCACATTTAAAAAGCCAGCAGAGCATCCAATAATTGCTCCTCCAGGAAATACTGGATATGGAATTGACTGGAATTTACATGCATGAAAATTGTTACTTATCTTTGGTAACATTAAGTTGATTAGCATGAAACTCATTAAAATTATAAACAGCAACTAAAAATATTAATTGACAGAAATGTTAACCTAACAGCCGGGTGAACTTTTTCGCTGTTAACTAATTTTAAGATGTGGGTATAACTTTTAGGTAGTTTAAGAATACATGTACAATGAATTCTATTATCAAAATACATATGATTACCCACAAGTATCTTGAATTTCTGCACTACACCTGAAAGCCACCTTCATTTAAAGTACGGGCACCATACTGAAGCACAGTTCCACCTTCTAGAACCTTTCTGATGGCAGGATGGTGCTTGAATTCCTACAGTACATAAACATGTAATCAATGTTAACCATAAGATTAACATGGTGTAGAGGAAGTGAAACGAAAAAAATTGCCCTAAAATGTGGCAATGATGAGACTCTATTCCATCAATGGACAAAAGGAAATAGTTTCAAAGGAGATGCTTATAACAATTTACCTATGGAGATAAGAGAAGCTTCATTAAAAAAAGTAAAAGAAAAAAGAGAGAATTTCTTCAGCAAGTCATTTTAACTTTCTGACAGTCACTTGGATGATCAGCTTAGGTTAACAACACATCTATACAGAGTTTGTAATGGGAACTCAGGTAAGTGAGTATTGAAAGCATAACATGTCATCAATTGAATCAAGCTGAATATATGTCGCCAATTTAGATATCCCTTAGATCTAAATGCACCAAACATTGTTTAGGATAACACCCTATTCTGATTCAAAAATGCATATGCTTTGGGCTTCAGATGAGTTTAAATCCAATAAAGTAAGATTCCTGGAACAATAATCGAGAATAGTTAGCCTATCGGTAAATGTTACTAGAATGATTGGTAGTGTCATTAATAGGTAAGAGGGCTCCTCAAGACTCTTGGCTTAAAGGATCAAAACATCATTCATCAGTCGTAAAATTATGAAAGACGTATAGTCATCAAATCAAGACAACAGTCAAAATATGCAAAGCATGATGAGCATCTCATGTGACCGTCAAACATGAATAACTTCATAGTTTGTTTAATCTAGCCAATCAGGAGAATCTGATATTGATTTTAGTATAGGATCAAAGAATCTGGCATGAACAAGGGAGTAAATAGTTACCACCCCACATCTACAAATGAGATGGAAAGCAAGCAAAACTAGTAGGTGATTTCAACTAAAACCCCAAGGACTTGAACCACAGAAAATAACATCAAGCAGACAAAGCCAAACTTAAAACACATGACAGGCAAAGAGAGGATTGAAGGGGGGGAAATGTCCAAGTTAGTAGTACATGCAGATTGAATAGGAATGAATCTAAGGAAGGTTTCTTGAAGAGAACTGGTAATGAGAGACAAAAGGACGGAAGGATAGACTAAAATTACTAGAAACTGGATACCAAAATATCTAGCTAATATTGATTGTAATAGTGATGAAGTAACTTTATTTCACAATTTCCGGACCTTAACTAGAGAGTTGAGACTTGAGAGGTATTGCAGATTGTAATTTATGTAGGTGGGGACTTATATTCAGACACAACATATTTAATGAAATGAAATAAAGACGGTTTCTACCAAGCATATCTCAAAAAGATTCGAGTAAAAGGTTAAACAAGTACAAACAGAAAATGCAGCTCAAAATAAACTGAGTAATAATATAAAAAAGGTCAAATAATAAGCCAAGCCATTTAGAGGTAGCAGCTAGATCCCATTGAAAGAAGTTCAGACTATAGCTACAAATTAAGACAAAAATGCAGGCCAAGGCATCAAATGCATGGACTAGAACTTCTGGAACATTAAAAGCTGCCAAGAAAATCTTGAACGGTGGCGAACAACTGTGAAATTAATTCGAATTAGGCAAATTACTATTTCTCTTTACAGTTCTTCCGAGGACAGTTTTGCAATGGTAACCACCAGGCATCCTCAACTCTATGGAGTTGGAAGCAACCTACAGAAGCTAGATAGAGTTTTACGTTTACCCATGAACCATGGTGTCAAGGCAATTGCAAATCACCACCAAACATGTGAACTAGCATACCTTTACTGTTATATGTCAATCTTGCAAGCCTAATAGCCTATCCCAGTGGGTGAAAACCAAACTAAAAGGACAAGGCACTCAACAAGTGCTTTGAAGGGTGGTGGCAAACAATAGGTACAGTGCTTATGACTCGTGCATGTTCCATCATTGTATTAGGATAAATAGGTGTAATATCGGCCGACCTCGGTTCCTATTGACTGAAATCAGTTGTTACCATCCACCACCAAAATGAAAAAAGGAGAGAGAAATTAACTTAACTGGATCTGTGGCTCACATGCTAGAATATACTCAGTAAATAGTCATCAGCATTGACTATAAGGTAAATTTTAAGCATGAGATATATAAGATATTTAGCAGTAACAGAACATGTCACGCAATCACATACCTGGAATTCATCAAATGGGCTCAAGTAAGGATTGTGATAATTTAAAGCAATAACAAGACCAATTGATATCTGCATAATCAACAAACAAGTTCAACATCACTGAATTACTATCAAGAATTTTGTATAGCGTGGAAGTGGAAACCAAGACAGGAAAATTTGAATAATTGCACAACATTATTAATTGAGGCTTCAAAAATAAAACCCAACTGAATGTAAATACTTTCTATTTCAAATTCAATTATTCCTATAGGTCACCATGTATATTTAAAAGACCCAGAACATTCAGAACTGTCAACCAGATGTCACAAAAGATAACCACCGTATGGAAGTTCATTTCATGTTTTAACCTTCCACAGAGGAACATAAAGAAAATGTCCACCGTTCTCAGGCAACGGATGAAATAATTTCTTCAATGAATGCAATGTAATGTGTATATCATGTTCATTTCAACAGGTTGAGCTTCTGGGTGTTGGAGGAAACTAGGAAGTATTAGGTATAAAACTGCAATTCCAAAAAGATCTAGACGAAAATCTACTATTGCTAGGATTGTAAGCTGGTATTTATCTAATAGAAAAGACGACCGTAAATAAATGTTGAGCTATGATAAACAATACCCATCACAGTTTATTTAAAAAACCAATAGATTCAAGGATTTGAGCTTCAGCTGCTACTGTGGTTGAGACACAAGTAATTGGTTGATGATTATAAAAAATACATTACTCATTGTTGAAAGATTAGGCTTACAAAAGTAAAGAATGCTTTAAAGAAGATGAAAACATGGAAAGTTGTTGGGCCTGATAATATTCCTATTCAAGTTTGGCAGCGTCTGTGAGATACGAGTTTAATGTGCTCAACTAAGTTAATTGATAAAATATTGGTACAAAACAAATGCTCAATGAATGGAGCATAAAAACTTGGTACCTATTAACAACAATAAACGAGATTTACTTGTACAAATCTTGTACAAATCTATCACGTATTATTCTTATGAACCATAGAATGTTTGAGATTGAGCAGCTGAACAAAGAAACTTTCGTGTCTAAGAACGGAGTTGATTTGATGCCAGGAAGAACTGACCATGCAAGCCAATTATTTGCTGAGATGAAGAAATATAGGGAGAAGAAAAGAAATGTAGACTTCGGTTTATTGATTTTAAACAGCTTATGATAAAGTCCCTTCTAGGATATTATGGTAAATTTTATGAAAGAAATATTTGTTTGTCTTGTAGAAATATTGATATACTAGAGATATGTATGATGTATAGCGAGGACAATTTGATGATAGAAAAAGCCATTTCATAAATAATAAGCTTGGACCAAGGGTATGAATTAGGTCTTTTAACTCTTCGTATTAGTTATGGATTAATATACTAGACAGTCATAATGAGCTTCCTAAGTGCATGTTGTTTGCTCAGGATACTGTTTTAGTTAACAAATGTAAAGAATAGATAATGTCCAAAGCAGAACAATGGAGAAAAGCTTTAGAAACAAACAATCTAAAATTTACAAAACAAAACAAGTTGCATGAAATGTAACTTAAGCTAAAGTGTATGGAGAATTAAACCAACGAAGCAAGAGTACAAATGATGGGGAAAAAAGTCACAAAAAAAAATCTGACATTTTCGGTACTTTAGACAATAGACGCAATCATTCATCATAATGGTGAGAACATGAAGGATGTGGTCCATAGAATCACAGTGGGATGGTTAAAGTGGAAAAGTGCTTCTGAAATATTATGTGGCCATAGGATACTTTTGAAACTGAAGGTAAATTTCTATAGGACGGTACAAGACCAGTATCACTTTATGTCAATATGTTGGGCAACTAAGAAATACATCCAAAACCTAAGCTAGCTTAAGCACAGTTATAAAATACATTTTATGCAGAGCATATGCATCCGCATCTGTGATATGCGCTCTCGCAGCGCATATAATTAAGCCGCATGGCCCATTATGATGGCACAATCTCATTTTCAAAGCTAAAAAGGCCTATGAGAACATTGTTTTATGCAATAAGGTTGAAATGTTGGCCATGTTGAACAAGTACTACATTTGATCTTCTATACAAACAATTAATTTCTTTTTAAAAATCGATTTCTTTAATAACTTGTCTCATCTTCTTTTTCTTTTAACTCTCTTCTTTTGAGGTTTAATATGATGTTCCATATATCTCAATTTTCATTTTACATACAATAAAGTTTCGAGGCTTCCTCAATTATTTTACGGTTTCTTATCAATTTCTTTCATTATTCCCATTCATTTTCTTCTTTCCTCTATTTTCTTATTAGATAGCCATATCCCATATGCAACCGCATATGCGCCACACAAGCAATATATGCAGGAATTCACCATTCAACCACAAAGTGGCACATACCGCATCCCATCACCTTGAGCTTAAATTAGAACACTAAGTGGATGAGTCCAATACTCTCATAGACAAAAGAAGTTGGACGTTTCCAGGTTGCAGCACGGGATAAACCGAGGGAGATCTGATTGAATGGTTTGCACATAGGCAAGGTTTACACAACGTGTTGGTTATTAGGAATGGTAGAACGGTTATTAAAGGAGAAAGAGGATCACAGATATGCCTAAACGAACATGGATCATATAGGAAAGCAGTTACAAAAGATGTATTAGTTATCAATTTAATTAAGAAGACGTAATAGAGTCGAATAAAAGATAACAATACATGCATCCAATCATAAAGTTTAGAATAAATGCCTGGTTGTAGCTTTACAAATGTGTTAACTGTCAATTTATTTCCAAATCTTTGGCTGTGCTTGTTCAAAGGGGTATTCGCACTAGAAATGGAGCAAATTAATGTTATTTTTTGGTAAGTTTAAATCTTGCTCCAAAAAAAAAGGAGCTTCTTAGACAAGAAAATTACTACATTATTAATAGCAAGCAAATGATAAAAATAGTAAATTGGTTCAATTTTTGCAAATTCAAAATTAGATATGACTAAATTTTACATGCACAAATTTCCAGGAAATGAAAAGTGGCATTTCATAAAAGCTCTCCTAAGAAGTTGTATCCACCATGATAATGGATAAAAAACAAGAGATTAGAAAAGCAGGGTAGCAGTAACTAACCTGCCTATCCTTCATATGGTACAAAAAGCTTCCTCCATATGTATTCCTATCTAACGGCCATCCTATAGTGTGTAATACAGTACCTGGTTTATGCTTCCCTTCCTCGATTTCCCAAACCTGAACCGACCAAAACTTTCACGTTAGGTGAATACCTTGCCACTCTTAAATCAATCAGATCCAAGTGCAAGGGATCTGATAAATTCTCATACTCTGAAGATTTCATGCATGTTGATGACTAACACAGAGATACCATAACAGATGTTTATTGTCAGGAAATGGAGTCTAAACCTCAGAATTTCATGTGCAAACACATGACTAACACAAAAAGCCTACATAATGCATCCATAAAGACATTCTGCATCAGTACATTATGTATATGCAATGGAAGATGATAGAGCCCAAAATGGCCCATTAATATCAGCATATGTATCCACATCTTCTGTCACATATAACTGTTCTCTTTTAAAATGGGTCAGCCAACAAGCACACTCTAAAATGTAAATGCTCTGGAGAAAAGAATGCTCTAATTAATGGCGTTAACTGTTCATAATCATTCCAACAAGCCATAAGCGTGCATGGTACTGTAGAAATTTTTTGAGAAAACATATGGCTGCATTCCTTCCAGGGACATTTCATTTGCGCAGAAAGACTCGTATGCATTGAGAATGATGATTGATAACGCTGGTGAAACTAATCTTAAAACCCAAGTTTGGCTCGCCTGCATTCTCACCGTTTATTAGTTTACTAGACTTTGACCCCACGCGTAACGCGTGGGATCAAAGATGATCTAAAATATTTATACCTGAATTTGTACATTACATATAATCGTTACAACTTAATATGTGGGTAATATGGAAAAAATGTATAAATCCAGCTTCTTCTAGCTCAAAATAATTTTCATGAATTAAAGTTTTTACGGATTGTGATATTTCTTTATAAACGGTATAGCTTTGGAAAAAAATAATAAAGTCGGCATTTATATATAGGTTTGTATGAATTATAAGTAGTTTTTGATGAAAAAATAATTATTGAATGTAATTTAAGAAAAAGATAATTATATACTTTTTACTATGCCTCATAATCTGACATGATTTAAATTAAAACTATTAAAAAAATTCGTGGGTATCCGTATAATAAACTTTCAATAAATCTTCTTACATGATTCACCTTTTTATCATTTTGTAGAAATGAGTAATAACCCATCAACAACTCATTATTAATGAGTAATAGCCCAATCGGTAGAAAGTTAACATTGAAAGAGTGTGTGTGTGTGTATGGTAAGCAATATGTAAAATACGGCACAAAGAAGTATTAACATTCGGAAGATAATATCTGTATTTTTTCTAAATGACATCGATAATTTCAAATCTTACTCTAATTCAGTCATGATTTTTTTTGCATTAATTTTTAATTTTCTAAGTAGTTTGACTCTTTATTTGAATCTAAAGATAGTATTTGATTTCTTTCTTTATAAGAAATAGCATATGATAATTTAGATCTTAGTTTAACATTTCATGATTGCATAAAAACTAAATTTTACTTAAATACCAAAAGCTTTTGACATTTTTAAATATAAATATCATATACTTTGTGACCTGTAAGTCAATACCAAGAATCATGAAACCTAAATTAAATAGCATGTTTTAATATTTTTCGATTTATTATTTACAAATACAAATATTAAGTTTATATCATGCATGATGCACATAATAAATTGTGTCGGAATTTTTGCTAATTTTTTTTCTGTTTCCGTGAATTCATTATCCGTAATTTCTTAAATAATGCTAGTTATTTAAATCGTGAAATTTTAGTATCAGCTTTAAAGCAAAGCATATTTTCTATAAGCAAATGTAAAGCAACTATTATTATTTAAAACATCTTGATTTCATATGTTTGAAAAAATATATATGATATTATTTGTTATTTTTATTATTTTACAAAAATTATTCATTCTCCTTTTTTTTATTCCAAATACCTACCAATTATTATTAGCCATAGAATCCAAGAATATATTAAGGGAATATGAATAATTTCAAGGGCAAAAAAGGAAAGGCCAAAATTAGTGCTTTGCAAAAGATGCCTTGACCAACCCAACTTTGTATTATAGATAATCGATGGACAGATATACATATAGTTGGCAACTTGATGTTCTTCATTTGTATCTTCATTGCATTATCAACTAACTAGTTTCTTGATATGGACATTAGCATTTTTTCTCCATCAAGTGGATTTCTTATGTCATATGTAACATCAGTTATACTTATAATTCGTTTAAGCAACTAAAACAAATCTCAGCATCCCAAAAAAAACCTAAAACTAAAACCAACCTGGGGTTTAAAAAATATATTGACAATAACGTCTCCTGAAACTCCCTATATTATAAGCATAAATATTGCCCTCTTGATGAACATGCAAGGAAAAATATCTGCAGGAAAAGCTGTGGCAGCCACCAAGCATTAAGAGAGAGCACAAAATCTAGCCCATGCTGACATGATGCTACAGATTCCGAATTACAATGACGGGGTCTTTTTCGTTCATAGGTTCACACTAGAGACTTAGGGTCGTAGTTATTGCACTAGCACATTTAAATCCCTCCCATATGCCCCTAACTCTGCTTCATTGACTGAACTATATTCTAACAATCTGAACCAACAGCAGAAAGTTTAACATGCCTATTTAGTATAACTAATTTACTGGAAGTTGGAAGGTATAACTAACGAAAACATAACAAACTGAAACAGAAGTTTCAATACCTCTTTAATGCCTAAAGCATATGTTTGATGCTGTCCTTGCCCTTTTTCTCGAAGCTTGTAATCTTTTATCAATTTCTAAAAATAACAAATGGAAAGTAAATGGTAAAAGAAAATTCATAATAAATATCTAAGATGTAAAAGTTGGGCAGAAAACACAACAGACTTTTCCACAATCTAGAGTAACATAATCAAGCACACCTCTGATATTGAACCTCTACATCCTTCACCAAGTAGTGTGATGCGTCCTGAATCATATTTTTCCATTCATGAGCTATGGTTATATAAAAATAAATAGATCAATTAATTCAATGTACGTTACACATAAGTACTACACAGTATCCAATAGCCTTGAAAACATGTGCAAGCAGAAAATTTTGAGCCCAAAAATTGATCATCCGATAAAACAAGTAATATGTATGCAGAGGTCTCTTGTGCATTTCCAGTTAAAAGAAAGCCTGGCTCATATATTGAACATGTTGATTTAAGCCGCAAACAAAGGACACAGTAACTCAAGATAATAGTGAAACCTTCAAAATATAAAATTAAAATTAAAATAACTCAGTTCGAAAATATTATTTGATTGACAATTAACAATATGAAAATGATTCAGGTAACTGAACAAAGGGAAAAGTAATTGACAGGCAGCATTGCTAAAAACCTATCAGATCTGTAGATTAAATCATGGAAATGTAAATTCCAGGAACAACCGTAATTACTATACAATGAGTGGAGGGAAACGAAAACTTGGTAGATATCTCTGTCCGCAGAAAAATCTACAAGTGACTCTACCCTGCCAACAGTTTCCAAATTATGCAATAGGACAGCAGTAGCAGCAGCAGTGTGCAAGGAGTCATCTGTACAAAGAGGGAGGCAAACTGGCAAGCAAGTTCACTGCTGGTGCTCGGTTTCCATACAATCAATTGAGCTAAGGTGTAAACAAAGCATAGAAATACTCTGGAATTGAGCTTTTGTGAAAAATATTTAGCAGGTGCCTGGGAATCCGAGGAATGTGGGGATAATCATTAGTGCTACTATGCAGTCACCAAGACCAATTTGACCTTTGCAAAGCCAAAAGCCTCTGGATTCAATTGATTCGAGCAGTGCGAAAATACTTAGTATCCCAACACCCTTTTTCCTTTCGTTCTCCCAAAAGTTTTGTGGGAATTTGATGAAAGCAGTTTATGGGTTAATCCTTCAAAAAAATAAAATTTATTGAGGGAATTTGATGACAAAAGATTTGAGGCCTTAAGATTGGAATTTTGAACATGTCTTTCTCATGTTCTATGTTTTGAGGGAATTTGATGAGAAACAATGTATGGGTTTTCTTTAAAATGAAAGTTGCTCATAGTCACCGATTATTTAAATTTTTTGCTTGTATATGTTCTTTTTGCTAATTGGTAAAACGGAAAAAAAATGATTTGTGTAATTTGATTATTGTTATTCGTGTTCTATATTGTGTCATAGGTTTATACTGCTTATTCTATTTCAGATTACAGCGGCCATGAATCTAGCATGTTTTGGCTTCATCAAGGTGAAGTTGCAATTGCAGATTCCCCACCAAATATTTTAGCAAGTGTTTGCAGAGAAGGTGAGAGTTGTTGAAAGTAAAAATCCAAATGATGGGGACTTTAAAGATAGCCCCAAATTGGAAACAACAAAAGAAACACATGGGTATAAGATTTAAGATGGGTCAAACCTCAACAAGCTTTGAGTCTTATGGTTGGAACCCACTTATATCAAAGGCCCATGTTGTACCTATAAAAACCCATCACTCTCTCAACTTTAAATAAACTTTAACATGGTATCAAAACCAATGACTCAATCCTTCCACCTGACACACCAAGAAAAATGATAGTTGCACATAACCCTACTCGTACTTTCCACACATGTGGGGGGAGTGTTGAAACCAAGAAAAAATTATGATTGCACATAACTCTACTCGTACTTTCCACACATGAGGGGGGGAGTGTTGAAACCAAGAAAAAATTATGGTTGCACATAACTCTACTCGTACCTTCCACACATGAGGGAGGAGTGTTGAAACTAAAAAACCAAATGATAGAGACTTTAAAGATGGTCCCACATTGGAAACAACAAAAGAAACATATGGGTACAAGATATAAGATGGATCAAATCTCAACAAGACTTGAGTTTTATTGTTGGAACCCGTTTATATCAAAGGCACCTATAAAGAGCACATCGCTCCCTAAACTTTAACATGGTATCAGAGCCAATGGCTCGATCCTCTACGTGACACACCAAGAAAAAATGATGGTTGTACATAACCCTACTCGTACTTTCCACACATGAGAGAGGAGTGTGGAAACCAAGAAAAAATAATGGTTGCACATAACTCTACTCGTACTTTTCACACATGAGGAAGGAGTGTGAAAGTAAAAAACCAAATGGTGGAGACTTTAAAGATAGTCCCACATTGGAAACAACAAAAGAAATATATAGATATAAGATGGGTCAAATCTCAACAAAGCTTGAATCTTATTGTTGGAACCCGTTTATATCAAAGGCCCATGTGTACCTATAAAGAGCCCATCACTCCCTAAACTTTAACATGGTATCAGAGCCAATGGCTCGATCCTCTACGTGACACACCAAGAAAAAATGATGGTTGCACATAACTCTACTCGTACTTTCCACACATGAGGGAGGAGTGTGAAAGTAAAAAACCAAATGGTGGAGACTTTAAAGATAGTCCCACATTGGAAACAACAAAAGAAACATATAGGTATAAGATATAAGATAGGTCAAAGCTTGAGTCTTGTTGTTGGAACCCGCTTATATCAAAGACCCATATGTATCTATAAAAAGCCCATCACTCCCTCAACTTTAAATAAACTTTAAACTTTAACAAGGGTAAACTGTCATAGTACAAAAATAAAGCACGGAGCATGATCCTGACAAGAAGGGACAATTCAATGTTCAGCTGAATGCCCACTGAGCAATAATTCAGCATAGCACAATCCTTGAATAAGCAACATAGAACTAGTGTGAACCAGGACTAGTGTTGACGGTGAGCAATGTGAGGACTAGTGTTGACTGAGAATGCAAAAACTTGGAAAATAATTGAACGAGAAGGCACGGGCGTATTTGGAATACAGCACACTGAAAAACTATAGACCGGCTCATCTATGCCTTTATCATACTAAACTTAGTGTTCAGAACTCAAAGGATATACCACGCCCAGTTGAAAGTTAGAAGAACTAGGCATATCAAGCAATGAGTTACAGAAGGGAAATGAGTCATTGTTATATCTGTAAATCTCGACTTTATTGCCATGTAATTCATTGTTCAGACAAGAAGGGACAATTCAATGTTCAGCTGAATGCCCACTGAGCAATAATTCAGCATAGCACAATCCTTGAATAAGCAATATAGAACTAGTGTGAACCAGGACTAGTGTTGACGGTGAGCAATGTGAGGACTAGTGTTGACTGAGAATGCAAAAACTTGGAAAATAATTGAACGAGAAGGCACGGGCGTATTTGGAATACAGCACACTGAAAAACTATAGACCGGCTCATCTATGCCTTTATCATACTAAACTTAGTGTTCAGAACTCAAAGGATATACCACGCCCAGTTGAAAGTTAGAAGAACTAGGCAGGTTATTTGCCATTGTTATATCTGTAAATCTCGACTTTATTGCCATGTAATTCAAAGTTCAGACTTGAATCTCTCGATCCGTGAGTAAAGCATAAAACAAATGCAGGTTATTTGTTTCATTACAAATACTCCATATCAAAAACAATACATAAGGACAAATTCGGAAGAAGAGATCTTCCGGCTTGGGGCGTTATTGTTAGCGCCATTTGCTGGATAGTATGGACAGAACCGAACAATAGAATTTTCAACGACAAAGTAAAATCTACCGCAAGCTTGATATATAGTACTGATATGATCAAGATGTTATGGGCAGGAGTCGCGACGGATAGGAGCCACAAGAGAGCCAGGCCTAATATGGTAGATGATGATGGACAGGTTGGAGAGGAGGCACGAGGAGGTACCACAGCTCCAGGCGCATGAGGAGTACCGGACTCGGGGTCTTGAGATGTGAGGGCTAGTTGTTTTGTCCTTAGGCAGGACTGGTTTTGGTTTGTGGGTATATCTTCCACAGATGATTGTATTTTGAACTATTTGGGATACCTCCTTTTTCTTGTTATCTTTTATCTGTATTGAACTCGTCGTTGTTTCATTAATTGCTTGTTTAATGAAACGTGGAAGCGCTTTTTTGCCTTCGTTTACTCAAAAAAAAATACACAAGGACAAACTATGAAATGACACGTTTGTTATGTGATTTCAGTTTCATTGATTTTCCAATAAAAGTAAATAAGTACTGATGAGAATCCATGCCTTTCAAGTCGACACCCGGTTGAAAAGTTTCCCTTTTAGATCCATCTTTAGCAATGCCCATATCATTTGTTCGAATTCCAACTACTTTATGATCTGCATCATATATAACCTGTCAACTTGTCAGAATTAACAGGTAATCGTCTACATTTAACACAGTGATCTCTAACAAAATTAATAGGTAATAGGTAATCACTATGACACTATTAATTAGATACCTCACTAGCAGCAAAACCTGGATAAATTTCTACGCCCAACTCTTCAGCTTTAGTTGCCATCCAGCGGACAAGCTGGCTCAAGCTGTAGACACACAATTTATTGGGCTGGCATTTTTATTGTAAACAAGAGTGATTTCTAACAAGATCAGAGGAAAAAGATGGCAAAAAATTAACCACACAATTTCTTAAAAAATTAAAACAATAAAATGAGTTGATTTTTTCGCCTCACAGCTCAGATTTTAGTTGTTCTATAATCCACATATTCATGACTTGTGGCACAAGGACAGAGCCAGAGGTGTATCGTAGCAATTTAACAAGCAATACAACCTTTAATTGATGGGACGCGTTTGAGTTTATATTTCTGCATAAACTATATCTGGCATACGCTCAGCTCAGTACTCTGTATATAGAAGATTAGATTGAGGAGTCACTACAGTGATGGGCTTTAACTCTACTTTCAGATCAGCTTGGAATTGCTTTA
Organism: Agapanthus africanus; assembly: GCA_030015575.1. Taxonomy (NCBI): domain Eukaryota; kingdom Viridiplantae; phylum Streptophyta; class Magnoliopsida; order Asparagales; family Amaryllidaceae; genus Agapanthus; species Agapanthus africanus. The sequence continues at coordinate 938,243,280 of CM057338.1, read as the reverse complement.
AAAGTGGAACCTTTAAATCTAGCAGCTAGGTTTCTGGAATTAGAAACACCTATTGAAATTACAGTTTTCTGTTGGAAGTTGATTAAAAGTGTCCTAGCAGCGGGCCTGAAATAGTTATACATTTGTTCAGTAAAAGTTGTGCTTTGTCAATTCAAGTTGTGAAGGGAAAAAGCATCTGTTCTTGAAAAAATAGTTAACTTCTCAGGATTTGGTCTTACTTCCACAGAATCTTCAATAGCGAACTGAATTAGATTCACTTTATACCAGACCTGAGTTGGTGTCCTTCTGTTGGCGAGATAGATTATGTATGTTAGATAACCCGGATCAGTAATATACAGGCATCTATAATTTGAAGTCTTTCTACTAATTTTGAAGGAAATGTTCTAGCTATGGGAATAGGATTACTCTAGATGACTTCTTCATCATTATAGAATTTAGTCTAAGGAAAAGCTTAAAAGAATAACAATAAAACAATGAGAGGAAACCTCCATGGACAAGACAAAGTTAAATCGAGGGAACAAGATTAGCTTAAGGAGATATTCAGCAGTAGCGATGGTGATATTCTCTTTGTTTTATTTAATTTATGGCTCCATTGCTCGCCTAGGATCTGAATTAAGAGCCTTGTTGGATGGTTTACTGCATTTATCATAGATACATAATGGATTTATTGGTAAGATTAGAAGACTGATGAATGTTAACAATCTTCACAGGAACAAAGCAGTACTGTGAATTAGTACTACTTCCATCAAAAGAATTTCAAATTGTTATCCTATTCTACAATAAGGCACATATATAGAAAGAACAGCATGGTCACATAAAAATTCCGATCTTCTCTGGTCTTTATTGTTATGCCATAGATACTCATCATTGCAAGGGATGACATTCGTTTTTGGTTTCGTGTCTTTGGTGGTTTAATTAACTGAAGCATAGTATTCTTTTGTTCTAATAAGCTGAAAAATGGCAGGGTGCCATGCCCCCTCCCCCCAAAAAAAATATCAACAGCTACACATACAAAGGCATATAAGAAAGTTTTATTAATAACAACTGTTCTGACTAGGAACCAAGAAAAAATGGGGAGAAAACAGTGTAGACCGCAAGGAGAAATTAAATAAAAGAGAGGATGCATTATTTTCTATCAATACATTAAGCAGTTCAATCAGTTCTTGGCAAACTCATTCAAAAAAACCTAGATCTGTGAAATGTTACAAGAAAAAATAAAAATTAAAACAGATCATTGAAGATATTGAAAGGATGGAAGAACACAAAAAGTATTCACCAAAGACATGTCCAGAAGGCAGATATCAGCAAACGCAGTATTAGTGACTTCTAAGATGATGTTGGAAAAAGGGTGGGTCATACAGGATAAGTAAATCATTAACATAAGATAGCGATAAGGTTTGTACTTGTAAAAAATGTCTACAAGGGGAATCATTATGCTTTAGAAAAGGAATGCACTGAGAAACAAACAAGGCAGATGTCACCTAATAAAACAATACTCAAGGCTTAGCACAAAACAAGGTGGAGAACAGACCACTGCAACGTACATCATCAGCATTAGGTTGCAAAGTTCATAAACTATTTGTATTACTGGAAGGAATAGATGTATCTATAAAAAGGAGCATTAGGTTGCAAAGTTCATAAACTATTTGTATTACTGGAAGGAATAGATGTATCTATAAAAAGGAACGGATTATTGTATTAGGCAACAAACAACGGAAAGCCAAAACTTCACTTACTAAAATAATGTCATAATGAACATGCTCTTATAGGCATAAACATATACCTTATCACAAAATTTCCCTTGTTTTCAAAGGGAGATGGCAGTGAAAAAGCATGTTCTTTTGTAAGCAGCCAAAACTTATCAGATGAGACAGGAGTATCAATTGGGGCCTACAAAACACTACAACAAAATATAAGAAGCACATTGAAACTGTAACTGCAAAAAAGTCCATGAAGATAAGAAGTAAATTAGCAATATTTTAATTCTATAAAAGGTCCAGATATCAACAAATATACATGAAAATTGAAATATGTTTATAGGACTGTAGGCCATTACACACACATTGTGACTGTTTAGTGTTGTTTTCACAATGACTGGTTGTAGGGAAGAGTGTTCTGTCGGTTCGGTTTTTGCAAACAAATACAAACCAAAACCAAACAAAATAGTTTCAGAACCGAACCCGGAGTGACATAATTCAGTATGGTTCGGTTTTTCATCTCTCTCTCTCTCTCTCTCTCTCTCTCTCTCTGTGTGTGTGTGTGTGTGTGTGTGTGTGTGTGTGAATATCATACTAAGGCGAATGTATATATTAGCACATTGTTTGGTTTCAGTCCAGGCTTTTGAACCAAATTCATAAAATCTGAAACCAGACCAAATGAACGCAAAAGGGAAAAAATGTTCAGTAATTTGGATGTGTGATAACCAAAACATTTCATTTCTATCTTGGTGATGGTCTGGAGAATCAATATGCATAGTTGGCCTATAAAAGAAAGGTACAAACTGTAAGAAAGATAAACATAACACTAATTTGCTGAATGGGATGATTAGTAAGTCATGAGCTAAAGTTTTTTATGAGTATTCTCTGCTGCAATCTAATACCAATGCTGGGACTCCAACCTTTCTTGTTGGAGATATCCTGGACTAGATAAACAATTCTGATAATATGTTAATTAAAAGATGCTTGACTTCAGTAGGGTCCCTACTGCAGCAACAAAGCTCGAAAGCTCAACATTACACGTTCAGAGAATATCTGCTAGCTTGACGTTTACGATGCCAATGGGCAATGAGAAATTTAAGTGTGAAACAGAGACTAGAGAGTAGAGAGAATGAACAAACGATAAAGAGAAGATGATCCTTAACATGTAAATGATAAAAATAAAAGTCACAATGTGTTGTCATGTCAGTGACTAGAATGACAACAAGATGAAGACTAGCATCACTAATCGAAGCTAAAATGTAAATCTTACAAAAGAGATCACAAAACCATACTGGGAACATAAGTCTTGACGACTGCAGAGAAATAGGACCAAATATAGCTATAGAAGCTACAAAATTGAAAGGAGACTGAAAATGAAGGGATTAAACAAGCTTGGAAAGGAGAAGCCATATATGAATGGTTGCTGTTAACAGGTTATGACAACACCATCTATCTATATACATAATGAAAAGCCAAACATGGTGGCAGAATTTTTCCAAAATGCCAATTTTACCCTCCAATTATTTAGGCCTATTAAATATCCCATTCATAGGTTGCATTATCATTCCTAATGCCTATGAAAGCATTAAATGCAGGGAGCAAAAATCCTTTGCTTCCCTGTTCAAGGTTTGAAAGAGATGCATGTGTTTTGTCATTTGTATGGGGGAAATGATGAAATTCGTAAGACCTGTGTCTAGGAGCCTTGACATATGGTGCATAGACTTGTTAAAGGTAGGATGATGCATTCATTCGGTGAGAAAAATTGAAGTGTGGGCTTCATTCCCAAGAGAACATTAAAGAGAATACAGAGAGAGTTAGAAGTGTTGTTTAGAGAGTTGTTTTGATCTCTGCTCTTCTTTTGTTTGTACTACTCTTTGTTTTGGGGTGGTTCCCTTTTGTTGAGTGTTTTCTTTGTAATGAGGTTTGGATGAATGGGAGAAGAGTGCAACTCTTTTATATTCTCCTCTTTGGCATAGTGGAGTTCAATTGTTGCCTTCCCCGGTGTAAGTGGGGGAGAAGAGTGCAACTCTTTTGTATTCTCCTCTTTGGCATAGTGGAGTTCAATTGTTGTCTTCCCCGGTGTAAGTGGCCGAGCAACGTTAAATTGTGTGTGTGTTGTCCACTTCGTCTGTTATCTGCTATTGTTCTATTAGCTATTTCAGGTAGTTTGGTAATGGTTCAACAACCACATATTGCTCTTGATGACCTAAGGCCTCCCCATGATCCCAATAATATAACTAACGGGGGTGACTCCTGGTTTGCATGATTCCACTTTTCGGACTTACTGAATAAAATAAAATAAAATCATCAAATCTAATTTATAATAGAAAAATAGCCTTTAAACCATAGAGTGTAATTAACAAGGGTTCCAAATTAGAACATTGAGCATGAATAGAATTTAAATTCTATTCGAAGTAGTTTTCAGCATTCCATTGCATTTGATTCATGTTCTTAGTATAATGCAAGTATTATTATAATGCCAGTAAATTTGTTCAAAATGACAGACTAAACACATTGATCCAAAACATAAAGTAGAGATTTCTAATCTCTTACTCTAATCTACTTAGGTTAGAGGAATAAAAAAACGGTTTTTATTTAGAGAAAACAATTGCAAGAAGAAAGAGGAATTCAAATTTTAATGGTGGATGGAGCAACGTTTGCCTCCAAATTTCTTGTCCTGCTTCTAGACAAAGTCGATGGTTAGTGATTACAATACAAGCAACCTATATTTCTAGGATTCCCACTTAATATGTAATAGTTTACTAATTACACTCTGTACCGGTAAGGACATAATATAATTTCATATCATGGTTTAAAATCTCGGCCAATATAGCCTCTTCCAATCCCAAAAATGACATTTTGAGTTCCAATACCAAGTTTGAGTTTACCATTTGATTAGTAGGTATAGAATGCGGTATGCGCCACCATGCGGTTAATCGGTGCATAGCGCATATACTGCATATGCGGTGTTGCGACTTTTAAAGAGAAAAGGAGAGCGAAGAATAAAAGGATGGGTATAAAGATAGAAATTGATGTGATGGTCAGAAAAAAATAAGAAAAACTTAAAATTATATTGTCTTTAGCAATGATAACTGGGATACATTGATAAAGCATGCATTCCTAAGAAAAGGAGTTAACCTTAGAAGAGGCGAGTAAAAAGAAAGAGGAGAGGAGTTTTACAAATTGAGGGTTCATTTAAGTTTAATTGCTTTTATAGTAGGTCCAATATAATACTTGATCGATACAGACTAAGCTACAACCTAGATCTCACCAAACAATGTCCCATAAATATTTTTAGTTTTGAATACGATTTTCAGCTGCATAATGAACCATGTGGTTCGATTATATGCACCACGAGGGCACATACAACATATGCGGGCGCATATGCGTCGCATAAAATGCATTTTATATCGGTGGTATTTTTACAAGATAGTATAGATCAACTAGAAGCTAAACCTTGAGAGTTGCAAACTACATTAAAAATAAACAAGTTTCCTTCCAATAAATGACAATGTTACGGAAGATAATAAAGGACACACCCCATCATGTCTCCAATGAGGAATCAGCTCATCAAGTGCACGGGGTTCGAACACATTTCCGGATATGATATGAGCACCTATAAAAAAGGAAAAAGAAGCATAAACATTTCCTTAAACAATATAACCTTAAAGAGCTAGAATTTGTGAAAATAAGCTAGACTAGAGAAAACTCAAAACTTCAAGTCATTGACTAACAGAACCCATATGGTTGTAATTTTCATATGCACCTATTAAATTTGTATCACAACTTGGTTTTAAACACAATTCTTATACAAAACCTGTCTAGTAAGCAATGAGCAGCAAGTTTACAACTTTCTACCAGTAATTTTATGCAACTGGTACTTTTCCAACTGCTAACAGTAATTTTATGCAACACGTTTCAGACTGAGTCTCCAAAATATTGAAATCAGCACACTGGTGATTCAAATGCATGTAATCCAATCCAATTTAATTTTCACATTTAGACTTTTTGGTCAGTATAAAATTCTTTAACCTCATATATGCAGATCCACAGGACTACATGTGCCAACTCAATTAACTAATGGACTGCAAAAACCGCAAGGATGAGACGACTCAATTCATATTGTTCAAGGCCTTATCAACCCTACGAGTTATCACTGGTATTATTTTTACAAGCATCGATCAAACCATGATAAAGTAAATTTCATGTGATATGCTTGACGACTTTTCCTATCACACCAAGCAACAATTAATCGCTTATTTTCTCGCGAAGATATAGGATAGGTCCAATTCAATGCCTAGATTCATCAGGTCGGGGGTGGGGGTGTTCAGTGATGTGCTACCAGCATGCTCATCAAGGCATTTCATCAAGCAGCTGAGACCCCAACCTTAACCCTCCATATCAAGGTTGTAAAGGTGGAGCTAAAACAGACACATTGCAAACTAAAAATTCTTTGGTATCAATGCCAACTCCTAACAGAAAATTCTAGGGTTTATGACCTCGACATCAAAGTTCATATATCATCAAACAGACCACGTCTCATTATTAAAGCAGATCATTTGGTGAATATCCGGCCAATAAAAACCAAATTGTAATAAATAGACCAAAAAAAAAGCAGATTGTTACCAACTTCAGATCCCTTCTCCACAACGCAAACAGAGAGATCGGTGTTCCTCTCGCTGCACAGCTGCTTCAACCGAATCGCCGCCGACAAACCGGCGGGGCCAGCGCCGACGATGACGACGTCGTACTCGATAGACTCACGCCCGCTCGATTCATGGCTGCTGCTGCAGAAATTTCTCCAGCGATTGAAGATCGATGCCACGAAATGTGAAGGGATTGATTTGGGAACGAGGGTTGGGGATGGGGATTGAGAGAATTTGGAGATAGGGTTCAGTGATCTTCGAGAGAGAAGCCTGATCATGGCTGATAGTGATGGAGGAATCTGGAAAAATGAATGAGGGAGGGAATTGAGATGAACACGAAAGCGCCGTGTATGCTTGACACAGTGGTACTTGTCTTACGTGGATTATCTGGGTCCTTATCCGGTTGGTGCTGGTCCTCCACTGGACAGTTGGTGGGACCCGTTGCTAAAATTAGAGTCTGATATTGTAACACCCTAACACGTTCTTACAATATTAATTGGTATTTTAAAACTTACTTTGTATTTTTTTTACTTTAGTCTTTTGGGCCGCGATCGATTCAAATAGCAGAACTAGTTATCCGACCCAACTCGCATGTCTGAAACCAATTATGGTGTTAGATTATATCTAATATTTACCGATAAACTAAATCCATATGAATCTTGTATAATATATTTATATATATTATCTAAATCACCGTTATATTTAATATTTATCGATAAAATAAATCCATGTAAATCTTGTATAATATATCTATATATATTATCTAAATCACCAGATATCTTTCGGGTAGCCACAAGTTAAGAATAATTTATATATATTAACTGTCATCATATGACTGAGCATCCCATATCTTAGTTTTGCTTTTATCCATTACGTTTAGATCTCGTGTAATCTAGATACCAAATATTTCTTAAATTTAAATATATTTAAAATCTTTTTAAATCTTAAATAAAAGGTATGAGGTATCTCAATATTATTCTTGTTAGTTATATGTATGCCCTAGAGACCATTATTGTACATGATTGTATATTATAGTGGATGCTTGGACATATATAGAGAAGACTTTCTTGCTCGACATGATAGTATGCTATCCGGTTGCTCTTTATCTTAACATGTAGACTTGTATTGTGATATTGTCTTACTCTCACATGTTAATAAAGTCTTTATGATGTGTACTTGACTATCAGGACTATGATGGAGATCATACTAGTGGGTCCAGGATAGTCCACAAGTTTATCCTTTAATTGTTCCTAGTCGAGAGTGTATCGAGACAGGGCATCGATATTCCAGAGTAGACTAGCGTATACGCTTCTTGACCCGTATGATGGGCGATGGATGATCCCACATCCATTGGTGTTTGACATCAAAGATGGTATACGGGTGCTTAGTGGAGACTGTGTACATTGAACATGACTCGCCGAGAACTCCTAGATGGTATTATACCTAGCGTCAGATAGCAGTTCTCTGGTGACACTGGTACAGATTAGTCTGTAGACCCGAGATCGTCATAGAGTCTTGTGTGATTCCCACTGTGCTTTGATTTCCACCTTACCACGTTCAAGAGAACGTGCAAAACGGTGGTTTTTGGGTACAGTCCCGAGTCACATGGAAACAATGAGCGATAGGAGGGGATTCGTCTCTCCCGATATTAGGGTTGATATTGCGCTGTGCTCGATTGGCCATAACAGGAAGTCCCTAGCTAGGGCTGATACGGAGATTTACTGGCAAGTGTTATCAGTAATTTCTCGATCCGTTATGAGCCTCAAATCGGCACGACTTAGCAAGTTACTGGGGTCTGACGTTTACCACCCCTAAACTAGATATGCGACATATCAGACGAAGAGACCGGACTGTACGGTAGTGTTACTGATAAGCTTTGCGGGAGTTTAGACAAGTTTGCTTGTTGATCTTCTGATCGCTCAATACCCGGGTAGCCGTTACGCCCAGCTCGTACCGCTGACGGCTTGTGGGCGACTGATATGATCATCACCTATTGCCGGCGTATTGACGAGTATTTAAAGTCCTACACAGAGGCTTCCTAGCTCATGCGAAATGAAGTAGGAGCACATATGTGATATGTGCGGGACCGGGATTAATATGAGTATGAGATACCGTATTCTATTCTCGCGATATGTGTATCGGCAGGTCATATGTGATATAGCCGGATTGTCGAATCAAGTGTTAATTCGATAAATTGATACAAATAATATTAGTCGGTTGTATGTGATATAGCCGGATTATTAAATCAAGTGTTGATTTAATAATTTAATGTATAATTGTATATTTGATATATTAAATTACATTAACTAATATTAGCTCACTTAAACATTTCTTTATCTCACTTATACATTTAATATATATGTGTGATATATATTAATTGTGTTTCTTTTTGTGTCATGCTTGATGATACATGCTACAGGGTGTATGAGACCCACACCATGCTTATGATAATATGGGGTTTATTTATTTAAAGTAAATCAAAAATTAGTTGAAAATTAGTCACATGGTTTAAGCTTAGTGGAAGCTTGTAGAACCATTGACTCAGTCCACTAGTTTTGTTTTACATTAGATATTTATTAACCCAACCATTACCTTAAACCATGATTAAGTCTTTACAAGAGTTATATGAGATATTTCTCACCCATGGTTGTCATAACATTATTGGCTTCATCTTCTTCTTCATCAAAAGTGAGCTCTCTAGGTTTTGAGGAGGTGAAAAAAATTAGTGAGAAAAATATTTCTAAAGTGAGCAAAATTCCCACTTCATCAACCTACACTAGATTAGCCATTTAGTTTAGGTTGTTTGCTTCACTAATTCCTAATTAGTGAAGAGATAGCTTGAGTTAGTGTCTTCTCGACGTAGATAATTTTCGGGCTCGAAGACTTAAAACAAGATTGTTCATTTCACCTTGTGGAGCCTTACTAGAGTCCGGAAGATCACTACTTGGAGCAAAGGGACTATTACACGGAGCTTTTGAAGTGAAGGACCGGTCTACAGAGGTTGTATTCCTTGTTCACTTAGATGTAAATGTTGGGGTCGAAAATTGCACCCCGGTTGACCAAGTCAAAGTCAAGGTCAACCCCAAGCCAAGTGGGCCCAAGCCCAGATCAAGTGGGCTCATGCCCGAATCGAGCCCGAACATGAAGTAGCCGGCCTCCCCCATGCCGAAATAAAAAATCATGTAATAAATAATTTTGATGTAATTTTTTGTGCATGAATGTAAGCAAAATGGGCATAAAGCCAAATTTTTGTAAAGCTCATGGCTTATGTGCAAAAGAAATGAGCACATGAGCCATGGGATGAGCAAAATGCCATTTTGTAAAGCCCAAGGGGCTATATGTAAATGTGTAAGCCTATATAAGGCAACATGATGATGAATAAAGTATACGCTCTTTCATTCTCTAAAACTCTAGTGTTTTTGTGCCTCCTTCTCCTTCCTCAAGGTTTTAAATTGTCTTCCCCTTTTCAATTAAATCAAGAGTTTTACTCTTTTTTTTCCAAAACTAAATAGTTTTTCACCACAAAACCCACAAAGGGGAGCTCAGATCTTCCATTAGATCTCAAAAAGGGATGATTTTTAAATCTCATCCCCTTTCTCCAAGATCCGGCCAACAGAGGAGGAGGAAGGAGACCCACTTCCAAGAACCCGACTTTGGGGAAGATCCAAGGCTCAAGGGAGAAGCCCCTTTCATCAGTTCCAAAATATCTTAGGAGTTCAACTCCTCAAAATATATATATATATATATATATATATATATATATATATATATATACAAAATAGTAAATATTTCCTTTAAGGAGCACAGCTCCTAGTGCATGCTGCTGACGCCAGGTGTCCGCGTGCCAGGCACGTGTGGCGCTGGCACCTACACGTCCTTTGGACGCCATTTTCCCCTCATTTTACACACACTCCACACTAAAAATATCTCCCCCGTTAGAAAAAATTTCTAACGTGGCGCTGCCCCGTACCCCGCAAGGGGCTGCTAGCCCCCTTGACCCCCAGCCTGCTATCCGGGTAGCAGGACCCCCGTAAAAACTCTGCGGGGCCCCCGATATATCCAAAACCCCTTCAAAACACAACACTGCACATTGAGTTCGCATGACCTATTTGACCCGTCAATCGGAGGTTCTCTCGCTCCAAAGGCGAGGGGTAATTAACGGCAGCTTAGTTCGTGGCTGCCGGAGATTCGGATCCCCACAATCAATAAACCCCAGCCTATCTTAGGTAGGGGGAATTTGTAATGCGCCTGACAAGCGCGCGCGTTTTCCCATCTCAATAGGATGACGAAAAACACCTTATAGATTCTGGCACGCCCGGTGGGACATTATCTTTCCTCCCATATTTCGGGTTAAACGTTCATGCGAAGTCAATCAATATACATATCGATTGCCTGTACTGAAATCATGCTTCTTTGTGCAGGTTAACAAATTTCAAATTGCAATCTTCGAACGCAAGTCGGTAGTTGAACGACTTTCCTTGGCCTCAGCTGGAGGCAAGGCCATTAACACCGACAAAGTAATAAGGCATCTCAGGCAAGCTCCAGCGGTGCCCCTGACAACTGCTCAATCGGGTATCTTCTCTAAGCTCCCCGTTAGATGACCACCACGTCGTTAAACTGGAAACAATAGACCTCCACGTCTTTAAACTGGGAACAAATGACCTCTAAGTCATTAAACTGGAAACGTTAGACCTCTAAGTCTTTAAACTGGAAACGGATGACCTCTAAGTCGTTAAACTGGAAACAGTAAGCCTCTAAATCTTTAAACTGGAAACAGATGACCTCTAAGTATTAAACTGGAAGCAGTAGACCTCTAAGTCTTTAAACTGGGAACCGCCGACCACCACGTCGTTAAACTGGGAACCGCGACCGCCATGTCATTAAATTGGGAATAATCGACCTCTAAGTCATTAAACTGGGGATGTAAGAATGTGTAAATAAAACAAAAAATAATAATAATAATAATAAAAAGCCGAAATGATAGGGCAACTCGCAATAAAAATCAGCGAGTAAAATAAAAATGAAAAATAAAGTTGAAATGATAGGGCAACCGCGAATAAAAAGCCGAAATAATAGAGCAATCACGACCTTCGCGATAAGAAAAGCTGAAATGATAGAGCAATCGCAGTAAAACAACAAAAAAAATGGCGAATAATGAGTCGCTCCTGGTACCATATTTCAGTGCAGCGATGCAGACGCCAACCAAAATCCAATTTTCCAAAATTCTCCTAGCCCTACGGTTGGTCCCCGAACTGACTACCGTATGTCGGGGTCGAAAATTGTACCCCAGTTGAACAAGTCAAAGTCAAAGTCAACCCCAAACCAAGTAGGTCCAAGCCCAAGTCAAATGGGCCAATGCCCAAGTCGAGCCTGAATATGAAGCCGCCGGCTCCTCCATACCAAAATAAAAATCATGTAACAAATAATTTTGATGTAATTTTGTTATGCATGAATGTAAGCAAAATGGGCATAAAGCCAAATTTCTGTAAAGCCCATGACTTATGTGCAAAAAGAAATAGCACATGAGGCATTGGATGGGCAAAATGCCATTTTGTAAAGCCCAAGGGGCTATATGTAAATGTGTAAGATAAGGCAACATGATAATGAACAAAATATACACTTTTCATTTTCTAAAAACTCTAAGGTTTGTGTCTCCATCCTCTCTCTTCCAAGTTCTTCCTTTTTTTTTTGATTTTCCAATTAAATCAAGAGCTTAGCTCTTCCTTTTTAAAAAAAACTAAATAAAGTTTTACCATAAACCCACCTCCCAAGACTCCATCAAGAGAAGAAAAATGATCTCTTTTTTTATCATCCAAGATCTAGATCTTGGAGTTTCAAAAGAACCCATTTTGGGTTACTTCTCAAAAGAGAAAGGAGAAAATCTTTTGGAGTTTAACTCCACAAATAAAATTATTTTGGAGTTTAACTCCACTATAGAAATTCTTTTGGAGTTTAACTCCACAGTAAAAATCTTTTTTTTGGGAGTTTAACTCCACATTAAATCTTTTAAGGAGTTTAACTCCGTATAAAATTCTTTCGGAGTTTAACTCCACATTTAAAATTCTTTCGGAGTTCAACTCCACAATAAAAATTCTTTCGGAGTTCAACTCCATTTAAATTCTTTTGGAGTTTAACTCCACAAACAAAAATTCTTTTGGAGTTTAACTCCACAATAAAAATCTTTTTTTGGAGTTGAACTCTATTTAAAACTTTTTTTTTGAGTTTAACTCCACAAAAAAAATTCTTTTTAGAGTTCAGCTCCATGTCAAAAAAAAATTAAAAAAAATAAAAATTTTGGAGCCCTTTTTGCCCCATCTCATGCTAGCACGTGAGGGGGAGGGCTCCCATTTAATGGGAGCCCTTTTGGCCCCCCTCACATGCTAGCATGTGAGGGGTCACATGCTAAGCATATAATGACCCATGCTAAGCATGTGATGGCCCCCCTCACATGTTATGCTAGCATGTGAGGGGTCACATGCTAAGCATGTGATGGCCCCCCTCACATGCTAGCATGTGAGGGGTCATGTAACAACTCTAATTTTCCTATACAAATTTTTCAAATATTTTTTCAAAATCCGTAAAGGAGTATTTTAATCTGAGCACAATATATAAGTAATTATTTTATTTTTAAATAACTCCATTTTTAGTGTACATAAATTTGTTTTAAAATTAAAGTATACTTGGGGTATTTAATGTTGCTGTTACCACTTTAAGTAATTATTTCACACCATAATTACAAGAAGGAGCTTGTAGCTCTTTGGTAACATCTTGCACTGCTGAACCAAGCTATCAGAGTTCAAATCCTCTGCCCCACATTATTTTTAGATTATTTTTGTTTTAAATTCCTTGGAAGCCCAACAGTCCACAGACCATAACTCCCAAACTTTGAACTGAACCCAGAAAAGTAAATATACCAGTGTCTTAACCCGGAGACCCCCCTACCCACGACCTGACTCGGGCCGGCGCCGCCGGCCGGACTCGGCCGGACGGCCGAGTCCCCAAAATGAAAAGTGTGTCTTTTGAGCTTCTTTAACCCCCTGCACACACCATTTATTTGGATCGGTACCCGAATCTTAAATATCCCCCATTTACTACAATTTTTAATGATTTTTCTATAATTTTTACAATTTTTTTAAATTAAAAACCTTTCACCTACCCTACCCTAGCCTACCCTATAAATACACCCCCTACCCTCTACTCTCTCATCCCAAAACCCTAAGCTCACTCTCTCAAAATTTTCCAAGAAGTGTGTACTTTGAAAATAAGTTCGCGGCGAAGCTCCGACGAAATTCCGGCAGGAATTCCGGCAACGTTTTTAAAAACAACCGGCGACGAAGCAACGCCTCGGCAACTCCTTTAGTTCCCCCTACACTCCTTTGCCTAATCGAAACTCGTAAGTCCCATTCTATCTCTCTTTCTATTTCTCTAAAATACGAAATTACGAAACCCGACGGAATCGGAACAAATCCGATTTCCGATTCGGTTTTCTATAAAAGTTCACTTCTCACCAATACATTCATGTTTAAACATCTTTATCTTGACTATTAAACTTTTAAAAATTAATTTGAATAAGTTTTATCACATGAAATGATAACCTTTCCAATTTATTGTATTTTTCACTTTAATACCATCATGTTTCGATTTCATATTTAACCCCTTAACTTTGTTATACATTTAAAGTAGAGCACGAGGTAATGACCTACCTCCACACACACGCAAATACAACCCTAACGATATCATCAAAACTTAGAATACGATAAAACAATACTTTCATTTAAATACCATTTTCTTAATAAAATCAATTCTAAAAGTTTAGCTTTGATACACTTTTAAATCAATATCTCTTATTAGGAAAATACGATAAGTTGTGGACATCGATCGTTTATCTAAACCTGACTTTGTGGTGTCTAGGCTAGGCAAGTGAGCAAAGGTAACTTTAAAAGGCCCGTTTCATGATTCGTGAGCGGATCCCTCCTTCCTCACTTGTACTTACCTGGCCACAATTGGCGGTGAAGAGGCGATTTGAGGCTTCTCATGACTTGTCGTTTAGACCATTTAGAAATAGGCTAGTTGGCTTAGGAAACCCTAGAATCTAAAATACGGAAAATTACACTTTGCAAATAAATACCTTTTACTTTATAAAACCGTTTTCTAAAGGATTAGTATTTTACAATCTTTGCAAAGCGCCTCTACAACCCATTTTTGGGGAACCCGTTCAGGATCGTATGGTTTATCGCGCACCCTCGGGCTAGTAGTGCAAGATTCAGACCTCCGCAAGGAGCATTCGGTCTCGAAAGGTTAAAATACGACATCTTAAGAAAATGAGATTTTTGGAATATAAAATATTTATTAAAAATTATTTTTGTATAAACATATGTATATTTATCATTTAGATATCTATTTTATTATAATATAAATTTTCCACATTTTTCTAAAAATCACAAGAATAAGTTTTACACTAAAATACCATGAACTTCAAATAATCAATATTACAGATAAATACCCTTATTTATAAAACTAGGATATTTTCACTAGAAATGTCACAACATAAAATCCACCCTCATTACAACTCTAAAGACGAACAATAAATACTTGAGGTGTATTTTGAAAAGTATATAAAAGTATTTTTACATAAAAACCCCTCAAGTTTATAAATTACCCTAAGGACCCTAGCAATAATAAGACTTCGATTTACATTTCTGATTGTCTGACTCGGGTTTGAGTCTGATTAATCTGACTTGAATATGATTCAAGTCAATCTATAATCTACAAGATTCCAATTCAATATGAACACATGAATCCATAAATACAATTATCAGTTTATACGACTTGACCGAACCGAACCATGGATATATATTCCTTTTTACATGATTCTCAGTATTCCATTTACATGACTCTACGGTTATAACCGTTTCCTGATATCATGGTTTCGGTCAGTCAGTCAATCAATCATACAACCAATACAATTTACAAGATAACAATACAAACAAGATATTGCGGGGTTTAAGGGGTAGATTGGTACGGAAGGTGTTAAAAGTGGCACGAGACTGTAAAACTTAATACACCTAACATGAATCCCGTTGCTGTTGTACCGTGGCATAAACGGTTTCTTGTACTAAACGTGCCTCTAGTCTCTGGCATATAGAGACTCCTCTCGTATACACTGGCATTCTTCTGTACCAAACTACAAACAACAGCGTTAACACTAAATACAACAATATAACAATATAATACAACTGTAAAAGCAACTCTCTCTCTCTCTCTTACTCTTTGTCTATTCCTCTCTTATCTTTGGGACTTACCGAGCGACTTGTTCGCTGACGACATTCTATTCCTTTTTTCTTTGAATGTCGTCAGGTGTTTCGGACCTGGCAGAGATCGAGCCATCTGCAGAAGACTTGGAGCAGTTTGCCGAAGATCCAGCACTTTAGTTTCATTGTACACTTTTCCTCTCTGTACTTTTCATTTCCTGTTATGCCATTGTTTAGGCATCTTTTTATTTCAGTTGTATTTCCTTTCATGTATTGTACAAAGAATGTTAATAAATAAAAGTTGTTGTTCTTTTTTATTTCTTGTCTCTTGTGTATTTATTTTATATTGCTTAGATACGCTTAGCGTATATACTTCTGAGTATATACGTAGCGGACCTCATCGCGTCTCCTTCGCCGTACACTGAGAAGCGGGGCGTGACAGGTCACATGCTAAGCATGTGATGGCCCCCCCTCACATGCTATGTTAGCATGTGAGGGGTCACATCCCTCACATGCTATGTTAGCATGTGAGGGGTCACATGCTAAGCATGTGATGGTAGCATATGGTCACATCCCTCATATGCTAGCATGTGAGGCGATGCTCACATTAAATGGGAGCTCAGGCTTCCCCCTTTTTTTCTTTCTTTCTTCTTCGTTCTTTGTTCTTTTCTTTATTTTAATCCTTTTTTATTTAAAAATAAATAAATATTAAATAAATAAAAATAAATTATAAATAATATTTTAAAATTAAAAAAATAATAAATTAAAATAAAAAAAAAGTTTTCTCTAAATATTTATTTACTTATTTATTTTATTTTTTTTATATATAGAAAAAATATATATATCCTTTTTTAACAAATGGAACAAAAAAAACACACACCAACGCATCGCATTGAGTTCGCATGTCCAGTTTGACCCGTTAATCGGAGGTTCTCTCGCTTCAAAGGCGAGGGGTAATTAACGGCAGCTTAGTCCGCGGCTGCCGGGGATTCAGATCCCCACAATCAATAAATCCTAGCCTACCCTAGGCAGGGGAATCTGTAATGCGCCTGACAAGAACGCGCGTATTCCCATCTCAATGGGGTGACGAAAAACACCATACACCAAATACAATCCACGGGCTCAAATAATTCTCATCATGCCCATATCCCACTGCAATCACCAGTCCAGCGGCCGGTCTCCGCCCTCGGAATTATGCTCCATTTGGGAAGACCCACTCATGTGTCCTCACGGTGCATAAGGAGAACAAAACTTATGGGATCTTCACGACTCGTAAGAAAACACCTTTGTGGGATCCTTACGACTCACAAAGGAAAAACACACTTGGGAGTCCTCACGACTTCTAAGGAGAAAGTACACCTACGAGATCCTTACGACTCGTAGGGAGAAAATGCTTTTATGGGACCCTTACGGCCCATAAAATTGAAAAGCCTTAGGTGATAGGGATCTAAACCTGTCTCCTAAGCCATCGCTTCCCAATAGGCAATGGCGAATGATGAGTCGCTCCTGGTACCATATTCCAGTGCAGCGATGCAGACGCCGGCCAGAATCCAAATCCCTAAGTGGCGAATGATGAGTCGCTCCTGGTACCATATTCCAGTAGAGCGATGCAGACGCCAACCAAATTCCAAATCCCATACCCCAACAGCGAATGATAAGTCGCTCCTAGTACCATATTCCAGTGCAGCGATGCAGACGCCGACAAAGTCCCGAAATTCTTCCGGCCCTACGGTCTGGATCATACATCCTGCAAAACCGTATACAATCTACGGGCGTAAAACGATTCCAATCTCTCCCAAGTCCTACCGGCGAGACCACATTCAAAGTCCCACCGGCGATGAAGATTAAAAAAAAGGGGGTATGTCCACAAGCAAAATGGGCACGGATGAAAACCCGAAAGGGCTCCGTGAGTAAAAACAGCAGGACTGCCGGCGAGTTTATGAAAACCCGAAAGGGCGCAAACTCGTAAAAAAGAGATGAAATGTACTCGCAAAGTCCTCTCGACTTTGTGAGGAGAAAATTCCCGCGTGAGATCCTTACGACTCACAAAGGAGCAACGCACTTAGGAGTCCCCATAACTCCTAAGGAGAAAATACACCTACGAGATCCTTTCGACTTGTAGAGAGAAAATGCTTTTATGGGACCTTTACGGCCCATAAAATTGAAAAGCCTTAGGTGATAGGGATCTAAACATGTCTCCTAAGCCACCAATTCCCAAATCCTTCCGGGGCAAATGATGAGTTGCTCCTGGCATTATTCCAGTGCAGCAATGCTGATGCCAAACAAAAACCAAAATCTCCAAATCCTCTCATGACAGATGATGATTCGCTCCTGGTATCATATTCCAGTATAGCGATGCTGATGTCAACACAAGTTAAACCAAAACCAAAATCCCAAGTCCTCCCAGGGCAAATGATGAGTTGCTCCTGATATTATTTCAGTGTAGCAATACTGATGCTAAACAAATTCCAAATTCCTCTCAAATTCAAAACTCCTGCCGAACAAGGCAAAAATCAAACAAATCAAACCAACGTATCAGAGTGTACCCCGCATCGAAATCAAGCTTCGCCTCGGTGTATCTGCCTTCCCTGTCGGAATTATGCTTCGGCTCGGAATCAACCAGCGACCTCCTCGTCTGAATTAAGCTCCGCCTCGGAATCAAGTCGACCAACAAGCTCTGCGCCGGAATCATGCTTCGTCTCAGAGTGTACCCCGCGTCAAAATCAAGCTTCGTCTCGGTGTATTTTCCTTCCCTATTGAAATTATGCGTCGGCTCGGAATCAACCACCGATCTCTTCGTCGGAATTAAGCTCCGCCTCGAAATCAAGTCGACCAATAAGCTCTGCGCCGGAATTATGCTTCGTCTCAGAGTGTACCCCGCGTCAAAATCAAGCTTCGCCTCGGTGTATCTACCTTCCCTGTCGGAATTATGCGTCGGCTCGGAATCAACCAGCAACCTCCTCGTCGGAATTAAGCTCCGCCTCGGAATCAAGTCAACCAACAAGCTCTGCGCCGGAATCATGCTTCGTCTCAGAGTGTACCCTACATCGAAATGAAGCTTCGCCTCGGTGTATCTGCCTTCCCTGTCGGAATTATGCTTCGGCTCGGAATCAACCAGCGACCTCCTCGTCGGAATTAAGCTCCGCCTCGGAATCAAGTCGACCAACAAGCTCTGCGCCGGAATCATGCCTCATCTCAGAGTGTACCCCATGTCGAAATCAAGCTTCGCCTCGGTGTATCTACCTTCCCTGTCGGAATTATGCTTCGGCTTGGAATCAACCAGCGACCTCCTCGTAGAAATTAAGCTTCGCCTCGGAATCAAGTCCACCAAAAAGATCTGGGCCGGAATCATGCTTCGTCTCAGAGTGTACTCCGCGTCGGAATCAAGCTTCGCCTCGGTGTATCTGCCTTCCCTGTCGGAATTATGCTTCGGCTCGGAATCAACCAGCGACCTCCTCGTCAGAATTAAGTTCCGCCTCGTCAGAATTATGCTTCGTCTCAGAGTGTATCCCGCGTCGAAATCATGCTTCGTCTCAGAGTGTACCCCGCGTCGAAATCAAGCTTCGCCTCGGTGTATCTACCTTCCCTGTCGGAATTATGCTTCGGCTCAGAATCAACCAGCGACCTCCTCGTCGGAATTAAGCTCCGCCTCGGAATCAAGTCGACCAACAAGCTCTGCGCCGGAATCATGCTTCGTCTCAGAGTGTACCCCGCGTCGAAATCAAGCTTCGCCTCGTTGTATCTGCCTTCCCTGTCGGAATTATGCTTCGGCTCGGAATCAACCAGTGACCTCCTCATCGGAATTAAGCTCCGCCTCGGAGTCAAGTCGACCAACAAGCTCTGCACCGGAATCATGCTTCGTCTCAGAGTGTACCCCGCGTCGAAATTGTTGGAGATAGTGCCCTCAGAGTCAATTATTGGATCACAGGCACGTGATTGCAATGATTGAGGGGAGGACCTGTCCCAGTAGGACAGTCTTACTCGAGATGATAGTATGCTATCTGGTTTACCTTTATCATCGTGTACTGCTTTAGGTGACATGACACGTCGCTATTACACGTTGATAGAGCCCCTAGGATTCTTGCTTGACCACCAGCAGTATGAGGGCGATCATATAAGTGGGAGCTGGGGGTCTACAAGCATATCCTTAAAAGGTCCCTAGTCGTAGGAGTTTCGAGACAGGGCATCGATACTCCATTAGTAGACTAGTGTATACAGTCGAGACCCCGACGAGGGGCGGTGGCCGGTCTCACAAGCCACTGGTGTCAGTTGGTTCACCTAAGATGTATACAGGTGCTCATTGGGTTATGAGTACACCGGACAGGACTCGCCGGGAACCTGCTAGTTGGGATATACCAGACGTCAGATAGCAGTTCCCAGGTGACATGTGTACAGGTTAGTTCATCGACCTGGGATCGTCATTTGTCTCGTGTGAGTTCCCACTGTACTTTGATTACTACCCTACCACGGCTCAAAGGAGTCGTGCAAACAGGTTTTAGTTGGGTACAGTCCCGAGCCACATGGAGGCAGTGAGCGGATCTGCAGGGGTTCGTCTCTCCCGGTATTGGGGGTGAGGTCGTGCTGTGTCTAGGAGAGCCAGAACATGAAAAGTCCTTGGCCAAGGCAGGAGATTTGCTGGTAGGTATTCCAGTAGTATCTCAGGGTGTTCTGGGCTACACTCCGACACGACTTGTACCGCTTTTGGGGGTCTGACTTTTACCAACCCCCTAGGCCCGCCATGCGATGCTCATAGACGAACGGACCGGACTGTACGGATATTGTCACTGACAGGCTCAGTAGGGTGTCAGGATGAGTTCGCTCATTGACGTCCCTTTTGGTCAATAGCTGGTGGCCCGTCACGTATGGCTAATACCTCTGACGTGCTAGTGGTTAAATCCACAGCCATAGTATTGACGAGTCTTTAGAGTCCACCACACAGACAGTTACTCAAGTTTCGGGCGAAACGCTGTAGAGGCCGTATGGAGATATGGCAGGGTTCGATCGGATACGTGCGGTATTGCACGGATCGCGATCGGACAGATTTTACTAGCCGGCTTTGGCTTAAGCCGGATTCTAGTATTAGATAGTGTAGTTTTGTCTCTTTGCATTTGTGTTCAGTGCGAATACAAATGCGGGCATGTATTTGCAGTTGCGGGGTTTTCCTGTAATTTATTACGGGGTCGGTTTTCTGGGGTTGCCAGTTTGCATTCCGTTCCGGCCGGTTTTCTCTTTTTCCTTCCCGGTCGGACTTTTCGTTGGAGGGTGTTAATTGCAAGTTTGCAATTAACATTTTGTGAGGGGTTTCTTTGCTTGAGTGTGGCTTCATAATCATGATATTCCTTTTTGGTCATTTCATTTGCTTATCTTGTGAGTGGACTTTGATGAGAATGAAGTGTGACCATTTTTCCATGCTTATCTCTCATTTTCCTTTTCTCCATTTGATTTTTCCTTCCCCACTCACTTGAAGGGGCCGGCCACTGTGTGAGTTGTGGGTGGGGCCGGCCTCACATTTGTGTGAGAGGGAGTGGTTTTAATTTGTGTGGGAGAAATTTCCTTCAAGCATGTTTCATTTTCGTGGGCCCCCTCTTAGTTGTGTGTGTGTGCTGTGAAGTGGAGATTTATTCCATTGCATGGTTTTAATTTATGGTCTTCCCCACTTCTTTTTTCCAGAGAGCTCCTTTTTCTTTCACAGCAAGAAAGAAAAACATTAGCATGCTCCATTTTTTTTCTTGCAAGCTTCCATGGAAAATTCCTATGTAAAATTCCTCCACATCATGGCAACCTCATAACCCCAAGAGACAAGTTTACTACACTATTCTATAGCAAGCCTTGGACGCGTCGGCTAGCCAACTTCGCGCCCGAGTTGCCTCGGTCAAGAGGCGGGAGCCCGTAAAAGATTCCGGCTACGTGGTGCCCTTTCCGACGAGCGAGGAGGTGACGGAGATTCCGCGGGAGATCGGAGTGGAGACGAAGACCGAAGGACACGGATCGCTTGGTATAGCATCTCTACTCTTTTCTTATTTTGCTAGCTAGCTAGGTTAATGGCCCGATCCGGGTGAAAAGTCCGCGGTGGTGCCGTTTTGCAAAGTTCGCAAAGTTTTTGTTTTCCGCGTTTCCGGCGTCGGGTCGACGGCCGGGGCGCCCCCGCGGGCTCACAATGGTATCAGAGCCACGCCATTAACCTTCCCTAGCTTGCTCTAGCGCGTTTAGAACTCGATCGAACAAAAACCCGAAAACCGTATTTTTGTGCACATGTGTTCTCTGTTAAAATTTTTTGAGCTCCTAAAATTTTTCTGGTGATTGCAGAGACATGTACAACAAATTATAAGAGTTCTGGGAAAATACGATCCACTGATTCCTCACTTCGACCGCGGAAGAGCGGCCAAACCCCTGGTTTGGCCGCGCTTGCGCGGCGGAAAAGAGGAATCGTGGCACCATATTTTCCCAGTAAGCTTATGTGTTGGAAATAGGGCATTTGGGATATTTTCTTTGGGCCCAGATTTTCTGTAAGTGCTACAGTACTGCTTGGGGCCCACTTGATAAAATTTGTTCGATCGGATATTTTAAACATGCCAGTTCACAGTTTTTACATTATATCTGCGACCGTGAATGTCACTTGATCGGTAAATCCCGTCTAACTGCTATAGCCCGGTTTGACGGATTTGCGAACGTGACTTTCACGTTGATGTTCTGTGATTGTACTGTGTTGTTGCGGATCGGTCGTGGGGGATAGCCTGGTTGCAGTGGTAGTACAGTTTTGTTGTATTATGTACATTTGATATTGCGGGGCGAGCGTCCGACATGTGGACTGCCGTCACTGCCTGTTTGTATTATTCTTTTGGGGTACGACCTGGTTGCGGTCGATGTACCCGTTGTATGTATATTTTACTTTATGTACTAGGATTACCCCGCGGATGGGTGCACGGATAGCCGGGTTCTAGAGGGCAACGAGCCCGCATCTCATGGCGTTGAGACGGAGGGGGCTTTACTCTAGAATTGGCGGGCTATTCGCCGCACTCGTAGGGGGTATAGGGTTGACCCAGGAGGGGTGCCCAAGTTACCGGATTCCGTGAAGTGCTGGGTGGTCCATTCACGTTGTTGAAGGGGGCTACCTCGCTTCAGGTTTTGGCGGGTGACTTGCCGCGCCCGTAGGGGTCTAGGATTTCATTGCACAGGCTATCCACACGACCAGGGGAACGTCGGGTTTCAGTAGCGGCTCTGTGAAACCCGGGGATCCCAGATATCTGTATTGATCTGTGTTGCTATACATTTCTGTGTTGCTTTTATCACGCCATGAGCGAAAATTATATATTATATATATATTTATAGATGTTGTATATGTTTTTCATCCGCGCTAGTCCAGTCCCCGCTCTGTCGTTAGTTAGCTAACCTAACGGGTGATGACGGGACCCAGTGGCGAATGCGGATGGCATATACGTACATCAGTATATTTTCGTTCTTTGTGGTGTGATCAAGTGATGGGACTGCATTGATTCGGATCAATGCAAGATAAACAAACCTTTTCTGATGTTGTTGGAACACTTTTTCAAAAAGCTGTTATTGCAAGGGCGTTCACTTTTGTTTTGCACCGTGGTATTCAGTTGGAATATCCTGCTCCTCAGTCGACGAGGCAAGGGCCGAGATCCCTTCACCGGGAGTGACCCCTTGGACAAAAGTTTGCGTCAGGGCAGTAACTTCACTATAGCCGATTACTTTTGCTTTGCACTGTGGTATTCAGTTAGAATATCCTGCACCCCATTCTACGGGGAAAGAGCCGAGATCCCTTCACCGGGAGTGACCTCTTTAGTAAAGGTTCTCGTCACTATATTTTCTAAAAAGCTATCCGTTCCTTCAACGATATCAAGTTCACTACGTTAAAGGTTTTCGCCAGAAACCATTCGTAGCCCTCCGTCGTTTCATATGGGTAATCAATAGTATTCAAGCTGTGTTTGTTGGCCTTAGTCAAGGCACAGTGTTTGGTAGCTATTGGGTATTCATATGCTGCATAGATAGATGCGTTGGTTTGGGACAGTCGTATAGCCTTGTTGGCCTTAGTCAAGGGCTTGTACGGGTGGGTTCAAATCAACCTGGACAATGACGGGTAGAACTTGACATGTGACTTATGATTTGTTGGCCTTAGTCAAGGTCATAAGAGCATGGGGCAAAAATCCACATCGGGAGTTTCAAAAGTACTGAAACTTGCCAGATATGCGCATACCTTCTGGAGTGTGATAACGTGAGCGGATTCCGTCACGTTATCATGCGATGAGAGTTGGATCCCGATTCCCACTGATGAGTTGGTTTACTCCTCGGGTTATCCCGGCTAATTCTTCTTTCAGGTTTGGAGAAGAATTTGACGTTACAGTGGGAGGTTTCCAGATTAGATAAAGTGATAACCATTCTGATCTAGGTTAGAGTGCACGCTGAGTGTTTCTTTTCTCTCTCTCTCTGGCAGCGACCATTGACCCGACCCTAGACTATGACTCAGTGACCAAGTTGACCGAACCTACTTAACACTGGCTTTTGGATTGTCAGAGTTGCAGACCTCTTTGCCACTCCTACTTTTACTCTTTTCTCCGGGACACCCCGTATTACTAAGAACGTCCACTTCCATTGGACAAAACCATCGTATGGTTATATACGAACTCGAAGGACTTCGAGGATGGTTTCCGGTTCTGGAGAAAACGAATAGGACTATTCAGTTGTCTTTACCTTTTACCTTCTCTCAGGTTGCGAGTACTCCTTGGTTTAGGAGATAGTACACCTATTACGCAAATTGGATAGTCTTCTTCCAAACCTTAGGCTGGTGCCGACCGGTAGGGAATGAAGAAAGCCAATTAGCCTAAACGGTGTACAGAAGGTATTAAGTTCAGACAAAGCAAGGGATTAGTAAGAGGGCAAAGTAAATTGCGACTGCTATTCACGACCAAACCATGTACTTCTTTGTCAATCCTAAATCACCTATGAATTAAGTACATTCGGTTGTCTTTTATCCTCACCTTCTCTCGCATTGCGAGTGCTCCTCGGATTAGGACAGTACACCCATTATGCTTTTTGGATAGTCTTCTTCCAAACCATAGGCTGGTGCCGAACGGTAGGGAAGGAAGAAAACCATTTGGCCTAAAGGGGTGTACAGAAGGTAATGACTAAAGACATGTAAAGGGATTTGGAGAGGTGGCAAAGAATTACACAGTTATAGTTGTGAATCTGAATAATGGAAGAGGCATTACTAAGAATACCAGGATACCCCATCGAAACATTTCAATGTTTCAGCTTCACTGTGTACTGTTAATAGAAAACTGATTTCCCAATTAGACACTTGCTCCAGGGTATGTATTTACCAGGTTGGATTCTCACATCTGTATGGTTTTACAGACGATGAGTGGGGGTAAGTTATTGGGAATTAGGTGACCATCCTCATTATATCGGGATTCGTTGTAATCGGTGATATTTAAGGAAGTCACCTGGGTTGTTTGCCGGTCGGCAAATATTTGGTTTTGAATATCCGTTGTTGTGCACCAATTTCAAATTGATATATCTGTACGTCTATTTTTATAGAGTGAGATATACTTTTTGAAATTATGTCCATGACATTTACCTATATCTGTGG
Organism: Agapanthus africanus; assembly: GCA_030015575.1. Classification (NCBI taxonomy): domain Eukaryota; kingdom Viridiplantae; phylum Streptophyta; class Magnoliopsida; order Asparagales; family Amaryllidaceae; genus Agapanthus; species Agapanthus africanus. The sequence continues at coordinate 938,218,076 of CM057338.1, read as the reverse complement.
ATGTTTAGGTAAGGAGCATTGAACAACGGTGTACTTCTTAACCAAAAGTACAGTTTTCAACCTACGACACACAGTGAATGAGTCATTAGACTCAGGGGATTTATACAGAGTATTGTATATTGTCCAGTGTCCATTAGGACAGAGGGGTTGGTCCTCGTACTATATTCTGTTTACTTTTAACTTCTCTAGTTCTTAGACATGTGTTTCGTAGAAACACAGGGTCTAAGTTTTGAGGAGTTATAGGTATAAGAGTAAAGTAGAGAACCAAGTGTTGCAAGTATCGGGATTCTTCAAGGAGATCGAAGATGTAGATACTTGTGAATGGTATTCAGTTGATAGTAATGATTAAGAGAACTAGCTTCTCTTTCAGGTTACTCATAATTGGAAGTACTCCTAAGTTGAGTAACGCTCGGCCTCTCTTCCATTTACTTGACATGCACTGGAGACAGCTGCATGATTTGAATCTGGTTCAATTAAATCAGTGCCTCTGTTTCTTGGATATAGAACAGTTCATATCTTGACATTGTTAAGATACGGGGAGTTGTCCGGCTTATGCTTGAAACCAGACTCTGGACAACTCAAGGCACGTTTCAGTAGTGGCTGTTTGTGGGTTGACCCGGGCTATGACGAGGGTTGACTTTCTGCCATCTGGAAGATCAATAGAGATATTGTTCTTGACTCGCCACAGTTTTATCAAAAATGGATTTTTTTCAGAAAAACAGTAGTGGGAGTATGGTAGAACTGGAAGTGATTCCAGAACTGGAAGTGATTCCAGAACCACAAACGATTACTGAAGATTTCATAAGAACCTAAAAATTCAATCTGGTTTGACATTCCATTGGCCACTCCGCAGATAAGGTGGGTAACCTCAGGCACTCGAGAGGTACTTCGGTAGCCTCAAGGACGGTGACAGGGAAGTTCTTGTTTACCCACACTTGCCATTGCTGTTGTTCCAGGCTGCGAGACCCGGCGGGAGGATGAGTATAGCGTCGTTCTAAACTTACTTTAGAAGTGTACGTGTATATGACTCTGCCAGAGGGTTGTCATAGTCAGTGGGAGCAGCGGAAGCATTGGTGGACATGTGGCTTATGTCTGTTTATAGACTAAAGCAGATATAGCGGAGATAGATCATCTATTTCTGATGTGATAGTCATAGGTTTGACTTCATCAGAATGGGGGATGGATCTGTTAAGAAGGTAGTAGGGTGTGATGTCCTGGTATTTGATGACATACACAGAGTAGGAAGTGATATTCCTATACTACGATCGGTTATACTTTGGTCGTCACACAGTGGTTTCTCCACATAGGACTTGGATATAATATCAGACATTCTGGTTACTAGATCTATGGTTTTAGATCTAGATTTGGGTGGTTTCCCAATCTGGGTACTTTGACCGCATTCTATGAGTATTTAGAATGGACGACTCCTGGCACGGTAGTGTACCTGCAGGTAATGGAGTCACCCTCTCTAAAGGTGTCTTACAGACTAAAGGGGAGAGGGACACGCATGATTGACAGATCACTTGCTTAGGCAACTGAGTCAATCATGAGATGTCAAGTACCACACCAGATATTGTTCTTGCAGTAGGTGCAATAAGTTGATATTAATCCATTCTTGGAGAAACAGTCGGAAGCAGTTTTAGAACATAAGTTAATGTTCTAAGGAATTGATAACGGCAGCCTCCTTTAGGAGACGGTTATCATTCCAGGCTTCCAAGGTGACCTGGATGGCAGAGTGGCTGTCAGAGTTATAGTTTTCCCTCTAACGAGGGGCAGTATTTTGGACAGGTGGTCCAGGTGGAAACTGAGGGAAGGCATGGCGCAGGACACTGATTAGGTTCAGTTGTCGATACAGTCTAAGAAGTTTGGATTTGGAGTTCATTTATGAGCTGGGTCCCATCATACATCCAGACATTCTAAGACAGGTATTGCTCATTTCGGGAGACAGTTTTCTCTGCGAACATGAGATATAGAGAGACATAGAAAGAAACATCAAAGCGGATCCACTCACTGAGGCTATTCCTCGAACGCAATAGTTTCGCAAACGAGCTTTGTGAGACTGACTAGTAGAGGAGTTGGGTGTTCGGTATCACACGGGCTGTGAGTATACGACATCGCAATAATTAGCCTCGAGTGCAAGTGGGAGATTGTTGGAGATAGTGCCCTCAGAGTCAATTATTGGATCACAGGCACGTGATTGCAATGATTGAGGGGAGGACCTGTCCCAGTAGGACAGTCTTACTCGAGATGATAGTATGCTATCTGGTTTACCTTTATCATCGTGTACTGCTTTAGGTGACATGACACGTCGCTATTACACGTTGATAGAGCCCCTAGGATTCTTGCTTGACCACCAGCAGTATGAGGGCGATCATATAAGTGGGAGCTGGGGGTCTACAAGCATATCCTTAAAAGGTCCCTAGTCGTAGGAGTTTCGAGACAGGGCATCGATACTCCATTAGTAGACTAGTGTATACAGTCGAGACCCCGACGAGGGGCGGTGGCCGGTCTCACAAGCCACTGGTGTCAGTTGGTTCACCTAAGATGTATACAGGTGCTCATTGGGTTATGAGTACACCGGACAGGACTCGCCGGGAACCTGCTAGTTGGGATATACCAGACGTCAGATAGCAGTTCCCAGGTGACATGTGTACAGGTTAGTTCATCGACCTGGGATCGTCATTTGTCTCGTGTGAGTTCCCACTGTACTTTGATTACTACCCTACCACGGCTCAAAGGAGTCGTGCAAACAGGTTTTAGTTGGGTACAGTCCCGAGCCACATGGAGGCAGTGAGCGGATCTGCAGGGGTTCGTCTCTCCCGGTATTGGGGGTGAGGTCGTGCTGTGTCTAGGAGAGCCAGAACATGAAAAGTCCTTGGCCAAGGCAGGAGATTTGCTGGTAGGTATTCCAGTAGTATCTCAGGGTGTTCTGGGCTACACTCCGACACGACTTGTACCGCTTTTGGGGGTCTGACTTTTACCAACCCCCTAGGCCCGCCATGCGATGCTCATAGACGAACGGACCGGACTGTACGGATATTGTCACTGACAGGCTCAGTAGGGTGTCAGGATGAGTTCGCTCATTGACGTCCCTTTTGGTCAATAGCTGGTGGCCCGTCACGTATGGCTAATACCTCTGACGTGCTAGTGGTTAAATCCACAGCCATAGTATTGACGAGTCTTTAGAGTCCACCACACAGACAGTTACTCAAGTTTCGGGCGAAACGCTGTAGAGGCCGTATGGAGATATGGCAGGGTTCGATCGGATACGTGCGGTATTGCACGGATCGCGATCGGACAGATTTTACTAGCCGGCTTTGGCTTAAGCCGGATTCTAGTATTAGATAGTGTAGTTTTGTCTCTTTGCATTTGTGTTCAGTGCGAATACAAATGCGGGCATGTATTTGCAGTTGCGGGGTTTTCCTGTAATTTATTACGGGGTCGGTTTTCTGGGGTTGCCAGTTTGCATTCCGTTCCGGCCGGTTTTCTCTTTTTCCTTCCCGGTCGGACTTTTCGTTGGAGGGTGTTAATTGCAAGTTTGCAATTAACATTTTGTGAGGGGTTTCTTTGCTTGAGTGTGGCTTCATAATCATGATATTCCTTTTTGGTCATTTCATTTGCTTATCTTGTGAGTGGACTTTGATGAGAATGAAGTGTGACCATTTTTCCATGCTTATCTCTCATTTTCCTTTTCTCCATTTGATTTTTCCTTCCCCACTCACTTGAAGGGGCCGGCCACTGTGTGAGTTGTGGGTGGGGCCGGCCTCACATTTGTGTGAGAGGGAGTGGTTTTAATTTGTGTGGGAGAAATTTCCTTCAAGCATGTTTCATTTTCGTGGGCCCCCTCTTAGTTGTGTGTGTGTGCTGTGAAGTGGAGATTTATTCCATTGCATGGTTTTAATTTATGGTCTTCCCCACTTCTTTTTTCCAGAGAGCTCCTTTTTCTTTCACAGCAAGAAAGAAAAACATTAGCATGCTCCATTTTTTTTCTTGCAAGCTTCCATGGAAAATTCCTATGTAAAATTCCTCCACATCATGGCAACCTCATAACCCCAAGAGACAAGTTTACTACACTATTCTATAGCAAGCCTTGGACGCGTCGGCTAGCCAACTTCGCGCCCGAGTTGCCTCGGTCAAGAGGCGGGAGCCCGTAAAAGATTCCGGCTACGTGGTGCCCTTTCCGACGAGCGAGGAGGTGACGGAGATTCCGCGGGAGATCGGAGTGGAGACGAAGACCGAAGGACACGGATCGCTTGGTATAGCATCTCTACTCTTTTCTTATTTTGCTAGCTAGCTAGGTTAATGGCCCGATCCGGGTGAAAAGTCCGCGGTGGTGCCGTTTTGCAAAGTTCGCAAAGTTTTTGTTTTCCGCGTTTCCGGCGTCGGGTCGACGGCCGGGGCGCCCCCGCGGGCTCACAGAAATCAAGCTTCGCCTCGGTGTATCCACCTTTCCTGTCGGAATTATGCTTCGGCTTGGAATCAATCAGCGACACTCCGTAACGGGGAAACGTTAAGCAGACACTCCGTGCTGGGGGCACGTCGACCAAATCACTCCGGGCCAGGGAAATTTCTACCACAGACACTCCGTCTCGGACACGCGTCAAGCGTCGACCGTCCATGTCGTAAAAAGGGCAGTGCAGGCTTCCTACAAAGCGAGAACCAAATCACTCCGGGCCAGGGAAACATCTACCACGAACACTCCGTCTCGGAGAGGCGTCAAACGTCGACCGTCCATGTCGTAAAAAGGGCAGTGCATCCCAAAAAGTGGGAACCAAAGCAAGTCGCCTCCACATGAAGGAAGATCCATCAATTTCATGCACACGACCCACATATGTGGTGTGCATTTATTGATGGGGGCACTTTGTTAGGGTCGAAAATTGCACCCCGGTTGACCAAGTCAAAGTCAAGGTCAACCCCAAACCAGGTGGGCCTAAGCACAGATTAAGTGGGCTCATGCCCGAGTCGAGCCCGAACATGAAGTGGCTGGCCTCCCCCATGCCGAAATAAAAAATCATGTAATAAATAATTTTGATGTAATTTTTTATGCATGAATGTAAGCAAAATGGGCATAAAGCCAAATTTTTGTAAAGCCCATGGCTTATGTGCAAAAGAAATGAGCACATGAGGCATGAGATGGGCAAAATGCTATTTTGTAAAGCCTAAGGGGCTAAATGTAAATGTGTAAGCCTATATAAGGCAACATGATGATGAATAAAGTATACACTCTTTTATTCTCTAAAACTCTAGGGTTTTTGTGCCTCCTTCTCCTTCCTCAAGGTTCTAAACCTTCTTCCCCTTTTCAATTAAATCAAGAGTTTTACTCTTTCTTTTCCAAAACTAAATAGTTTTTCACCACAAAACCCACAAAGGGGAGCTCAGATCTTCCATTAGATCTCAAAAAGGGGAGATTTTTAAATCTCATCCCCTTTCTCCAAGATCCGGCCAACAAAGGAGGAAGAAGGAGACCCACTTCCAAGAACCCCACTTTGGGGAAGATCCAGGGCTCAACGGAGAAGTCCCTTTCATTAGCTCTAAAATATCTTAGGAGTTCAACTCCTCAAAATACACACACACACACACACACAAAATAATAAATATTTCCTTTCAGGAGCACAGCTCCCAGTGCAGGGACCAAGTCCCTTTTGCTGCTGACGCCCAGCGCCCGCGTGCCAAGCACGTGGGGCGCCGACGCTCCAGCGCTGGCGCTCCGGCGCACAGCGCCAGCGTGCCAAGCACGTGGGGCACCGGCGCTCAGCGCATAGCGCCCGGTGCCCACATGCCAAGCACGTGAGGCGCCGGCGCCTAGCACCTGCGTACTAGGCACGTGAGGCGCTGGCACCCACGCGTCCTTTGGACGCAATTTTCCCCTCATTTTACACACACTCCACACTAAAAATACCTCCCCCGTCAGAAAAAATTTCTAACAGGGCGCTGTCCCGCACCCGCAAGGGGGCTGCTAGCCCCCTTGACCTCCAGTCCGCTATCCGGGTAGCGGGATCCCGTAAAAACTCTGCGGGCCCCCCGATATATCTAAAACCCCTTCAAAATACAACACTTCACATTGAGTTCGCATGACCTGTTTGACCCGTCAATCGGAGGTTCTCTCGCTCCAAAGGCGAGGGGTAATTAACAACAGCTTAGTTCACGGCTGCCGGAGATTTGGATCCCCACAATCAATAAACCCCAGCCTACCCTAGGCAGGGGGAATCTGTAATGCGCCTGACAAGCGTGCGCGTATTCCTATCTCAATGGGGTGACGGAAAATACCCTACAGTAAAGTTGTTTACATGCATGTTTCGTCTAGTTCTCTAGTTAAGATTCTATGGTTATGGTTGTTTAGCACGCTAAATTTTGTGAAAATGGCATGGTAGATGCCTCCCGAAACCTTGTTGTCGTGCTAGGTAACTCTACAGTGGTATCAGAGCCAAGCTAGAGAATTAGACGATATTTGTAGAATTACGAAACCGAAACAACTCCGAAACAAACGAAACATAACCCGAGTTTCTGTCGATTTTTAAAACTCCTCTAAAAATTTTTAAGCAACTGCAGAATGTTACATAAGAAGTAACATGAACACCAGATAAAAACGAACCCCATCCGCCGGAATTGACCCGGTGACAAGCTCAAAAAATCCGGCCTGGCCGGTTTTCCTTTCTTGTTTTGGGTTCATTTTGGTTTAGTGTTCTGGTCTCTGGGTTATGATGTTTCAGGTGTTGCTTGTTTTTGCTAAGATTGCATATGATGTTATCTTTCTGTAAAGGCAATTCGGAATGTTTCGTAGTCGTAATTCTAACATCATTTCGGGTAATTTAGACGACGTTAAAAAGTTCGAACGAATATCAATAACCCATTTTCTCTCTCGCTGGAAATTTTCCAAAAGTTGGATTTTTCCCAAGTTAAAAATATTTAAAAATCATGCAAGTAATTCTATGGACCCTCTAGAAGAACGAAACCTTAACTCGATTCTATGACCGCCGGAACCGCCGTTAAACCCTAGGGTTTGCGGTAGTTCCGCGGCACCATAGGTGAGGCAAGGGTTGGCCCTTCTACGGTTGGTCCATAGGTACTGTGGCATGTTCTGAGTATTTTTTAAACTGTGCTCAAGTGTTGAGCTCTTTGGGAAATTTTGGGTATTTGTTGATTCGATCGAAATGTTTAACATCGTCTAGCTATTTATGGAATGTGATAAAATATTTAGAATCTACACTAATTAGTTTTGTGAAAATTGATTAGTTTCTTGTAACTTTAACATTTCGGTCTCGGTAGGAATCGGGAATCTTGTTGAATTACCCGATTTCTTTTGAAAAGGTGTTTTCATAGACGAGACCCAAATGTAAGATTTACAATATTAGGCATGAAATCCGAAGTATGTGATATTCCGGGTTTATGATGTCTAAGGGCTGTGTCGATTCCAAATGTTGTAGTTTGACATTTTCTTTTCTGCGACCGTAAGTGTAATATGTGGTGTATCGCCGGTTTCATTGCTATATGTCAACGACAATTGGGATATGCATATTTACTTACGTTGATGACATGTGATGTTATGTGTTGCTGGGATATATTATATTGGATCGTCGTGTTTTGAATAGCCGGGGGGTTTTGCGTGAGATGAGAGTTTTTCATTTTCATTCATGTAAAAATTTGTATGTAATATTATTTTATTGGGGCACTTCCGGGTTGAGGATGATATCACCATTGATGTATATTATTTACTTTTCCGCATTAGGATAGACCCAAGGTGGGGAGCACAAGTAACCGGGTTCTAGAGTCCAGTAGGAGACCATCTCGAGGAGTCGAGTCTGGGTCTCATAACTCTAGAATTGGTAGGGTTGCTTTCCGCTCTCGTAGGGGTCTAGGGATGTGGGTTTGCTATTCATCGCGATCGTGGAATCCGTGTTTTTTACTGGCTTAAAATAAAACACGGACCTCCTAGTATATCCAATATTTCATATGTTGACTTCTGCTGCTGATATTCTGTGATGTGATCACTTTATATATTGAGACGAATGCTTTATTATTATATATATGATATATAATAAACATTGTTTATGTTTTACACCCGCGCTAGTCCCGCCCCGCTATGCCATTAGTTAAGTAACCTAACGGTGCATAACAGGATACTGTGGCGAATGCGGATGGTATAAGCGTACGTTGTATTTTCGTTTCTTCTGTGATACTTAGGAAGCATAAATGATAGGACTTCATTAATGAGATTAATGAAAGAAAGAAACCTAAAGATGTTGTAGAATCAAATTTTCAAAAAGGGCAGCTCTAGTTTTTTCTTTGCATACGGTATTCCTTGTAGAATATTCAGCACCTCATTCGATGAGGAAGAGCCGAGATCCCTTCACCGGGAGTGACCTCTTTAGCAAAAGCTAGCAGATTCTACAAACCACTCGGTTTTGTCTTTTGATTGCTTCTCTAGTTCTTGCTTTGCATAGCAGTATTCCTTGTAGAATATCCAGCACCTCATTCGATAATGAAAGAGCCGAGATCCCTTCACCGGGAGTGACCTCTTTAGCAAAACTAATAAAAACCTAAAAAACACTCCTTTTCAAAATCACTTATTTCTACAACGATATCAAGTTCATTACGCAAAAGGTTTTCTTAAAAACCTGTTGATGATGCTCTATATTGGCAATATCCCAGATCAGGACACGTGGCAGATGACGTATCCCAGAACTCAGAAGAAAGGGCCCACAGGGGCCGACTAGGCTACCCCTGTACTCGACCTGCAAGCACAAGCTGGCTCTCCTCAGAGCCCCCTGCAAATTGGCCTCCTCGGCCTTTCAGCTCGCCCCGAGCTACTACAGGACCAGGATGCCTCGGCCCTCCCGCTCGTTCCCGAGCTCCCTCGCCGAGGCCATCTTCCTCGGTCCCTCCGACTGACCAACTCCACCACTCACAAGCGTAACCGCCCCGCAAATCTCGCCATGCGCGGATTCTCCGCCGGCAACATCCAGCGTTCCACGCCATCACGATCCCTATTAACGGGCGATCCGCTTGTTACGCGGGCGTGACGTCGGGGGCATAACTTCCGGTGAGATTCTCGCACCTGCTACTACGTGCTGCTGTTACTATATAAACCCCCATCACAGAGGGGTCAAGTAAGCTTTTTTCACCCCACTTAGCCGTTACTTTACTCGGATCTTGCACTAACTTGATCGTCGGAGGGTCCTTGGTGGTACCAAACCACCCCGGGACTTCCTTGCAGGTACTCGGCGCAAACTCCTCAAAACCACCCATCTCCTCAAAACCCATTGAGACCCGCACGCAACAGGAGATCACCTCCAAGATCCACCGGGAGATCGACGGAAGATGTCACGCCCCGCTTCCCAGAGTGCGCTAAGATGGGCATGTGACAGAGCCAACCATGCCACCTGTGGCTAGGAAAGATCCCTCCACAGTCACATTACGGCTGTTTAGAGATATCAAGAACAGTAATACATGTCCATAAGCCAGAATGAAAGAGCCAAGAGGTAATATGCGGAAGCAATAGATCCAAGTACAATAATAATCTGGAATGTACGTCCCAAAATACGGGCTCACATCAGGAAATAAAACAATGCTGAAAGGAAACTAAACTAGAATACTAACAAGTCCTCACTTCTCGACCTGTTGACTGAAATACTCCTGATCGGCCTGCGGCGAAGGTAGAGGATCTGGGCCATGCAAAACCCAGACGTCAGTGCGTCAAAACATCAACAATAATATAATCAGGGGTAACAAGACATGCAGGCATGAGTATGAACAGTAATAAGAGTATAACAGTATCACGAATAAAGAACAGTGAAAGGTATAAGCACATGTAATGTACGGTGAGTGATCTAAACTAAGCTACTGGGTTAATCACTCTCAAGTCTTTGAAATCAATTTAATGAATCGTCGATGTAACTTAATAGTATCCCGTGCATACCCGGGACCACGGTCCAGACTCTCGGGGCTGAATCCGAGATGTGCCGCTAAGCACAAACAGGAAATATGTACAGACGAATGATGTCAGCAACATCATCCCGGGACTGGCCTAGCCCCCAAAACTGATCAGTATAAGCGTCGAACTGTTGAGTTACAAGTCAGGTTTCATCATTGATTTCCCCATACCCCCAACTTATGTGTTCAAGTTAGGTATTGATAAGCCTGAAGCTAATGCCAACACAGGAATCAAGCAGGAACATGTTTGTCTATACAGACAACAGAATATGTCCATCGGGACAACATGTCAGGATTGTCAGCATTAGAAACAGGATCAGGTAACATGTCAAGTAGTGATATATCAGGTCATGTCAGGTAGTATACAAGTATCAAGTCATGTCAAGTACTGGACAATAAAAGCATGGATGTACAAATATTTATCAGGGGTTGCCACATTACTATGTAGTGTGCACAATATCAGGTATAGAGTACTAATATAACAATAAAATGAATTAATGTGACATAGTATGTGAATAGGTATAAAATCAATGGATGCACAGTTATCGATTAGGGTTATATTTATAGTTCCAATACTAATTATGATGCACTTTATTAAACATAGGGTGTTAATGTAACAATATTATATATTAATGTGATCTGTAGATGTGGCTATATGTATATTATATGATATGGATGCAAATGGGTATGCGAAAACTGTAAAACTTTAATATAGATGTATAATGTGATAAACGGGTAACATTTGATTTATATGGATGCGTAATACTATACCTAGCATGTAGCAAGATGATTTAGAATGCGACTAGATGTGTAAATCATGATATGGATGCACGCGAACGTGATATAACAGTAAAATGATAAACTGGTAAATGCATGATGTACAATTAAACAATATGAGATGTAAATATTCCATTGAGTGCACTATATTGTAATATAGTATGTAACAAGATAGGTTTGCATGCACTAGAGGTGAAATAACATGTACGGACGCATACGGATGTCCGAAAACGGTGTAATATGAAAACTGATAATGTGGATTGCAAAACTAATCATTATGAAGTGTTATAATTCAAATAGATGTAGAATATAGTAGTATAGCATGGAGCAAGATAAACTTGCCTCAACGGATCACGAAACGGATATGTACGGCACGTCCGACGTTGGCAAAACGTTGCAACGCACGCACGGCACACGGGACGGGTCCAAGCAACGCAAGAAGGTGATCACGTAGGTAAGGTACGTCCTCTGGGTCGTCTGGATCGTCGGCGTCAAACCCGGCTCCGGCGATGGCTGCAAGTCAAGATTTCAATAACGGGAAAAGAAAAGAAAAGAAAAGAAGAAGATGAAGAAAGAGAGAGAAGGGGTGAGGCTTATTGGATTTATGCACAGGGGTCAGGAGAGACGAGAGGGCGACGACGAGATCAACGGCGGCGATGGGGTTGCCGGCGATGACCGGAACAACAAGAACCAAGAAGGAGGAAGATAAGAAAAGAAAGGAAGGAGAAGGAGAAGAAGGCTGGAGTCTCTGGGTTCAGAGAAAAAGGCGAGGGGAGATGATGATTATGGTGGTATGACTGGAGTCGCCGGAGGTGAGGGAGCGGCCAAGGAAGAAGAGGTGCAGGTGAGGGTTGTTAGGGTTTGAGAGGCTGAGGGGAGGATTGATTGGTGCTGGGTGAGATCGATGAGGGAGATTAGGGTAAAGCGATGGAGATGATGGCGAGGTGGTCGCTGGTGGTGGGGCGACGGCGAGGCAGGTGAAGGGTGATGGGTTCGAAGGAGAATGGTGCTGGGTTTCTTGGGTGGTTCGAGGGTTGGTCGGGGAAGGAGAGAGAGGAGAGGAGGAAAACGAGGAGGTGGAGAGGAGGCGACGACGTGAGGTCGTCGGGAATGAGGGGACGACGGCGAGGCGAGGTCGGGTTGCAGGGGTTCTCGCGCCGGGGAAAGAGAGAAGGTGGAGGTGGTGTGGTGTTTGTTACAGTCGGGGAAGGAAGAGAGAAGAGGATGAAGACGTGAGGGAGGTCGTCGTCGGCGGTGGTGACGACGAGCGCAGGTACATTCGTCGTTGATCGATAACATTAAAGCAGCATATAACCGGGTAACAGGGTAAGACAGTTGATGCAGCTGCAGGTACATTCGTCGTTGATCGATAACATTAAAGTAGCACAATCGCAGGACCCTAGATTGCAAAGGTTCCAAGAACAGGTTGAAGCTGGACTTCGAACTCACTTACTGATCCATGAAGATGGTTCGTTGAGGTATGGTAGCCGTTTGTGTGTGCCAAAGGGAGATATCCGTAAAGGAGTTATGAAGAAGGCACACAGTTCCGCGTATTCCGTACATCCAGGAGGCCCGAAGATGTACCGAGATATACGACAGTATTTCTGGTAGGAAGGCATGAAACGGGAGATTGCCCGCTTTGTGGCAAGGTGCTTGGTGTGTCAGCAAGTCAAGGCTGAACATCAAAAAGTTGCTGGTTTGTTGCAACCACTTCCGATTTCTCAGTGGAGGTGGGAACATATAACCATGGATTTTTTTTGGACGGCTCTACCAAGGAGTCCGAAAGGCAACAGTGCAGTTTGGGCGATTGTTGATCGATTGACCAAGGCAGCTCATTTCATACTATTTCGAGTTGGTCAATCAACAGAAGCTTTGGCAGAACGGTACATGCAGGAGATTGTAAGATTGCGTGGAGTACCGGTGAGCATTGTGTCCGACTGTGACCCTCGTTTCTTATCGCACTTCTGGAAGAGCTTACAGGAAAGTTTGGGGACTTGATTGAAAGTTTAGCATAGCGTATCATCATCAGACCGATGGTCAGTCGGAGAGAACGATCCAAACTCTTGAAGACATGTTGAGAGCTTGCATGTTAGACTTCAAGAGTTCATGGGAGGATCATCTGCATTTAGTGGAGTTTTCTTACAACAACAGTTTTTAGGCGACTATTCAGATGGCTCCATTCGAAGCTTTGTATGATCGCAAATGTCATTCACTTGTTTGTTGGGACGATGTTGGTGAATGAAAATTATGGGGATCAGTTTTGGTTGTGCAGACAGTTGAGAAGGTTAATACTATCCGGAATCATATAAAAGCAACACAAGATCGACAGAAGAGTTGGGCAGATACATCGAGGAGATCTCTGGAGTTCGTGGTTAGTGATTTGGAAATTTGAAGTTATCACCAACTAGAAGAGTTATTCGTTTCGGAAGTCGAGGAAAGCTTAGTCCTCGATTCGTTGGACCTTTGAGATCTTGGAACGTGTTGGAGAAGTGGTTGATCGTTTGGCGTTACCGCAATCCTTGGCGAATGTTCATGACGTGTTTCACGTATCTCAACTCCGTAAATATGTCCGAGATGAAACACGCATGCTGGATCATTCGGAGCTGACTGTCCGAGAAGATTTGACTTTTGAGGAGCGACCGATGACGATTGTGGATCGAAGAGAAAGGTTCTTAAGAACAGGTTATCCCTCTTGTACTTGTTTCTTGGGGTAATCGCTCGCATGGAGAATCAACTTGGGAACGAGAAGATGAAATCCGGCAGAAGTCTCTACATCTATTCTTGAAATTCTTGATTGTTTATCCTATCTTGTTCTTGGAATTTCGAGGACGAAATTCTTTTGTAGTTGGGTATAATGTAACACCCGAGTTCATTTATATCAATTCCAGTTTCCGTATTTACCTATCCATGGTCTTTCCTTAATTTAACGTATTTTGGGTGCGAATGGTATTTTTTATATTTTTACATTGCATTCGACCCGACCCGCTTGCTTGAACTTGTTTGATTTATATTTATAGGTTACCCTGACTCGTTGCATTGACACGTGCATCTAGTATAAATTGCATATTGGTATTTCATCTGACATCGCATGTTTTATCATATAACTTTTAAGTCACAGAAAATATTTATTAAAATTTCATTTCATAGCCTGCATGATACCCCTAACCCCGTGGTAGCGTCCGCGTATCTTGTTCTCGTCCCGTTCAGTGAAACAGACGTGTTTGGATGGCTACGCGCACGTACGTGCATCCGTTCTTGGGGGTATGCATTTTCTTTGAATGAGCATTCATTTTGAAATTTGGAAGTTGCATATATTTTTCATATTTTAAATCTGAATTCTTAGACTCGACCCGGGCGTGTTTTGGAGTAAGTTCGTATTTGCCAAAATCTAAAACGGACTAATATTATAATAATATATTCTAATATTTTCACACTGTTAATAATCTTTGAAAATAATATAATATATTCATAAAACAAATTTTACTCTCTCTCTCTCTCTCTGTCTCTCTCTTCTCTCTATCTTTATCTCTCTATTCATATATATATTTTTAATATTTAACAATCTCACAGTTATCTCTCTCACCCTCTCTTTCTCTATATAAATATTTTTATATATTAAAGATTCTGAGCAGTCTCTCAGTCTCTCTCTCTCTCTCTTCTTTCTCTCTTCGATCGCGGGTACTGTGCACTTCTCGAGTGCGGTCACCTTCTTTCAGCCCTATCGTCACCTCCCTCTCTTTTCTCCTTTAAATTCTTCTGCCGCTCTCGCCACGGGAAAACACCTATACCTGGCCCTAACCCTAATCCCAAACTCGAGCAGCCCATCGCCTCATCATCCTCCGACTTCTTCTTCATCATAGCCGCCTCGGTCTCCTTATTCTTCTCTCTCGGTTTCATCATCAACCCCGAGAGTTGTCGCCATCACCTCATCGGCGTCTTCATCTTCTTCTTCATCTCACTTCTTTGACAACAACCGAGAACCCATCAGGTCACGCCGCCCAACCGAGCAAGCCAAGCCGAACACCATTCAGGGCTCGAGATCTTGCGTCACCATCTTCATAGTTGTTCCGATCGCGTGATCGTCGATCGAGGCAAGTATTTTATACTTGTTTGCATGCTAGTTAAGGCAAGATTAGATCTTGCCTTAATATCCTTATGATTTATTATAACATCACTTGTGTTAATTCATTTGAAGTAAAGGATAAGTAGCTTTATATATTAGTTTTATAAGTTGCAGTAGTGTAAGCAGTTCCAGAATCTTATCAACAACTAAGGTTGTGTTCAAATTATTGCATGCAAATGTGCAAGCTCTATCTGTTAATTAAGAAAAAACTTCAAGACTTCTAATAGTGAATTATACAAGGTCCAGATTTAAAACCAGCCCCATATCGAAGGAACCTAAGATTCTCTGAGCTATAAAGAGAGCTGCTCAATCTGAACTCACCTAAGTTACCATACAATGATCATTCCTTATTCTAAAAAAAAAAGGTTGTTATAGCTCAAAGTGAAAGGTATGCATCATCAGCCAATCTGTGTGCTCTATATTAATTATTATGCCTCATTACACTTTTAATATGTTATATATATATGTGTGTAGTTTACTGCTATGCAATCAATACTATGTGTCATTTCTAATTTCAAGACCCCCTATAAATACATACCTCTAAAAATATTGTAGTTGTCGTAATACAATTATGACCATTTGACAACTTGGCTTTAACCTAATTGAAGGTTCACCGTGTTCTAATGTAGATATATTATATGTCGGCTTTAAGTTTCATGCGAACAGAGAATTTAAAATACTGTTTCAGGCATAGCTTGAGCCTTCTCAAATCCCTTGAACCCAAACTGATAACTGTGCATCTACATACCTTAATCTGTACTTGATTGCATTTCACGTTACAAGTTCCAGCTTGTTGATTATATTAGTACACATGCTTGTTCTGTATACCATGTTTATGCTAGCTTGATTATGAGCACCCACACAATATCTTGTACACCCTGACATGACTTGCTACACCTATAACTGGACACGACATGGCACCGTGCAACTCTTGACATGACATGACACCTATATACATTACTTGACCTGACCTGATGTACCATGGCTTTACCTGTTACCTGATCTTGTGTCTAATGCCAACAAACCTGACCTGTTGTCCTTACGGACCGTTCCTTTTGTCAATCCAGACAAACCTGTTCTGCCTGATCCTGTGTTGGCATTAGCTCTAGATTATTTAATACACGACTTGACCACATATAACTTGGGGGTATGGGGAAATCAATGATGAAACCTGACTTGTAACTCGACAGTTGCTTGCTTTTACTGATCAGTTTAGAGGCTAGGCCCGCCTCGGGATGATGCCGCTGACATCATTCGTCTTTACATATTCCTTGTTTTAGTGCCTAGCGGCACATCTCGGTTTCAGCCCGAGAGTCTTAGACCGTGGTCCCGGGCATGCACGGGATACTATTGAGTTACATCGATGATTCATCAAATTGATTTGAAAGACTTGAGAGTAGATAACCCAATAGACCAGTTTAGTTTTGTTCACTGCGCACTACCCTTCACTGCCCTGAGTTATATTGCTGTTACACCTGCTTTACCATTTGTGATTATACTTGCATGTCTTGTTACCTTGTTTATATTGTATTGCTTGATGACATGACGCGCTGACGTCTGGGTTTTGCATGGCCCAGATCCTCTACCTTTGTTGTAGACTGATCAGGAGTATTGCCGCTGTTAGACCGAGCGGTGAAGATCCTGTTGGTATGCAGTTTTACCTTCCAGGTGTTTCATTTATTGTATTTTTGCTTCCGTATATTATCATTTATTGACTCATTTATTCTGGCTCATAGACATGTACTAGATAGTTTAGTCTACTTTCCTGTTCTTGATATCTCTACAGCTGTAATGTGACTGTGGAAGGATTTTTTCTATCCACAGGTAGCATGGTTGGCTGTGTCACGCGCCTATTTTAGCGTACTCTGGGAAGCGAGGCGTGACATTATATTAATAAAATTTGATTTTCTCGTAGATACAAACTTAGTCCAAAACACCCCTGGGTCGGGTCTAAAAATTCAGTTTTAAAATACGAAAAATATATGCGACGACCAAAATTAAAAATGAATGTCCGGGTAACGAAAATGCATACCCCCGAGAACGGATGCACATACGGACGCGTAGCCATCCAAACAAGTCCGTTTCACTGAACGGGACGAGAACAAGATGCGCGGATGCTACCACGGGGTTAGGGGTATCAAGCAGGCTATGCAATGTATTTTTAAAATATTTTACGTAACTTAAAATGATATATGGTAAAAGATGCAATGCCAGATAAAATGACAGTATGCAGTACTCATGAATGTACACCAGTCTACGTAACAAGTCAGGATAAACCATAAATATGAACCACGACAGGTTCCAAGCAAGCGGGTCGGGTCGAATGCAAATACAGATGTCAGATAAACTATTCGCACCCAAAACACGGTAAATCAGGAAAATACCATAATTAAAGAAATACATGAACTGGAATTGGTATAAATGAACTAGGGTGTTATATTATACCCAACTACAAAAAGAATTTCGTCCTCGAAATTTCCAAGACAAGAAAAGATAACAAAAAAGAAACTACAAGAATAAGTATGGAAATCTCTGTCGAATTTCATCTTCACGTTCCCAAGTTGATTCTCCATGCGAGCGGTTCCCCCAAGAAACAAGTACGAGAGGGATAACCTTGTTCTTAAGAACCTTTTCTCTTTGATCAACGATCGACACCGGTCGTTCCTCAAAGGTTAAATCCTCTCTTACAGTCAGCTCTGAATGATCTAGCACGTGTGTTTCATCTCGAACATACTTACGGAGTTGATATACGTGAAATACGTTATGAACATTCGCCAAAGATTGTAGTAAAGCCAATCAATAGGCCACTTCTCCAACACGTTCCATAATCTTGAAAGGCCCTACGAATCGAGGACTAAATTTGCCCCGACTCCCAAAACGAATCACTCCTCTAGTCGGTGATATCTTCAAGAACACCAAATCACCAACAGCGAACTCTAGAGGTCTTCTCGATATATCGGCCCAACTCTTCTGCCGATCTTATGCTACCTTCATATGATTCCGGATAGTATTAACTTTCTCTACAGTTTGCATGATCAAATCCGGTCCCAACAATCTTCATTCTCCAACATCGTCCAACAAACAGGTGAATGACACTTGCGACCATACAACGCTTCAAATGGAGCCATCTGAATAGTCGCCTGAAAGCTGTCATTATCAGAAAACTCCACCAAGGGTAGATGATCTTCCCACGAACCCTTAAAATCTAAAATGCAAGCTTTCAACATGTCTTCAAGAATTTAAATGCTCTTCAAGACTTCTCGAGTAGACCACAATATCATTGATAAACACCATAATAAACTGGTCCAAGAATGATGAAAAGATTCGGTTCATCAAGTCCATAAATATTGCCGGTGCATTCGTGATTCCGAAGGCATCACTAAATACTCGTAATGTCCATACCGAGTTCGGAACGCAGTCTTGCAAATATCCTCTGATTTAACTTGGACCTGATGATATCCGGATCGCAAATTCAGCTTCTGGAATACCCCCGCGCCATTGAGCTGCTCGAATAATTTCGCCAATGCGAGGGATCGGGTACTTGTTCTTAATAGTCACCTGGTTTAATTCTCGATAATCGATGCACATCCTCCTTGTGCCATCTTTCTTCTTTACTAGAAGAACTGGAGCTCCCCAAGCTGAATTGCTGCTGCGAATCCAACCCTTCTCTAGTAATTCAGTAACCTGCTTCTTTACTTCTTCCAACTCCACTGGTGCCATTGGATAGTACGCCTTTGAGATTGGCACTGCACCAGGAACAAGATCGATCGCGAACTCCACATCTCGTTTCGGCGGTAAACCCGAGATGTCTTCGAACACGTCCATGAACTCTCGAACTACAGCCGGCGCTTCCTCCATAGCAACTTCCATTGACAAAAGAACATTGTTTGTCGGCCTAGCCCTAAACTCGACTGGCCCGACAGAACTGCTAACTCCAAAACAAACTCCGGATGTCCGGGAATCTGGAAAATCGCTTTCTTTGCCCAACAATCAATGTAAGCATGGAAAGTGCCGAAAAAATCCATTCCCAAGGCAACATCACAACTGCCAGTAACGATCACCAAGAAATCTGTAAATAACTCCCGTCCGAAAAAAACAACTGAACAATCGTTACCCTCTCTACTAGCCATGATATTCCCATTCCCAGTGTGTATGTCCCAATAACTAGATAGGGTCGTGCAAGTAATCAAGTGTGTAGTAATAAACTTGGACAATATAAAACAATGGGATGCACTAAAATCGAATAATGCTAATGCGGGAAAATCATGAACAAGTAGGATACCTAAAACAACTTCATCTGAAGCCTTGGCCTCTTCAGCCGTCAGGGTAAGGCTCGAGCTTGATTATATCCCTGAGTTAACTGTTTCTGCTCCTGAATCTGCTTCTGCGGCGGCCTCTGAACATCATCCTTCAAACGTAGCTTCGACGGGCAAATACTGACAGTATGATCAGCTGATCCGCAAACCAAATAAAGTCCAAGCATCCTTCGACACTCCCTCTGCACGTGTCCGGGTAGACGGCAGTACCTACAAATCGTCCTTCCCTTTTTCTTGTCCACGACTGGCTTCTTCATCGGTTTAATGCCACGCCGGTTCACCGGGATACCTCTGCGTATAGGCGCTTGATTCGGTGTAAATGGCGGCTTCCGTACCATGACTGCCTGCTGCAGCGTACCCTCTGTCTTCAATGATAGACTCTGCTGCTCCCTGGCTGCTTTAAGTACTTGCGAGAAAGTGGTCAAACCCAGAGATATAATGTGCCTCTGGATGTCCACGTCCAAACTGCACATGAACCTCCGTGCCCTATCAGCATCGTTGGCAACCAAAGGTCCAGCGAATCTACTGAGCCGTGTCCACTCAGCCGTATGTGCATCCACGGATGCGCCATTCTGCTTCAAGCTGATGAACTTTTCTTCCATTTCTTCCCGTGCAGTCTGCGGAAATAACTTTTCTAAGAAACTCTGCGAGAAAGTTGACCAACTGATCGGCTTGGACAAACGGGTCTCTTCTATGAGCCATTATTCACGGGCATAGTCCACCAATTGGATGCGTACAACATCCACTCTCTTGTCCTCCGGAATCTGTGCCGCAACGAGTAGATTCTCCGTATCGACTAGCCACTGCTCCGCTGGAAACGGCTCTTCCAAACCAGTGAAAATGGATGGACCGAGTCTCCTGAAATCTGCCACGGTACCCACACGCTCAACCGATCTAGCCGCAACATTGTTCATGGACTGCTGGACGGTCCGCAAACCTTCCAGAAAAGCTTCGGCTTGCCTGGTTCTCCAGCATCCCATGAATTACTCCAAGCAAAGCGGCATCGTCAACACACCTCTGGTAAGATCACAGATTCCTGTCTGCCATGATCCTGCAACCAAGACACCAAAGAGGATTAGTATGATAACAAGATTCAAAACTTGCGATGAATGATGATCATGAATCAAGGATATGAATCAAGACTAGAACTCCAAGTTACTTAAATAGAGTACCGCATTGTAACCATGCCGCGGTACATAGTTACAATCACATAACTCCACTCAAGTAGCCCAAATCCTAGTATCAGAATCAAAGAAACAGGGAGGAACAATAGGAACCAGAAGGTTCAAGTCGAGATGCAAAGTGGTTTGCATATCGTCAAGGTAAGGATCAGGAGGAAGTTAAGATTCAAGAATGGCAAGATGGTAAAGTGGCAGGACATGTTCCTAGTTACGAGTATTCTGATTCGTGTATTGGGTCCAATATCCAACTACAAAAGAATCAAACCCGATTAACCTAGATCCTATGGCGCTCTGATACCAAACAAACCCTGTCACGCCCCGCTTCCCAGAGTGCGCTAAGATCGGCACGTGACAGAGCCAACCATGCCACCTGTGGCTAGGAATCATCCCTCCACAGTCACATTACGGCTGTCCAGAGATATCAAGAACAGTAATAAACTATCTAATACATGTCCATAAGCCAGAATGAAAGAGCCAAGAGGTAATATGCGGAAAGATCCAAGTACAATAATAATCTGGAATGTACGTCCTAAAATACGGGCTCACATCAGGAAATAAAACAATGCTGAAAGGAAACTAAACTAGAATACTAACAAGTCCTCACTGCTCGACCTGTTGACTGAAATACTCCTGATCG
Organism: Agapanthus africanus; assembly: GCA_030015575.1. NCBI lineage: Eukaryota > Viridiplantae > Streptophyta > Magnoliopsida > Asparagales > Amaryllidaceae > Agapanthus > Agapanthus africanus. The sequence continues at coordinate 938,197,112 of CM057338.1, read as the reverse complement.
GCCTGCGGCGAAGGTAGAGGATCTGGGCCATACAAAACCCAGACGTCAGTGCGTCATAACATCAACAATAATATAATCAGGGGTAACAAGACATGCAGGCATGAGTATGAACAGTAATAAGAGTATAACAGTATCACGGATAAAGAACAGTGAAAGGTATAAGCATATGTAATGTACGGTGAGTGATCTGAACTAAGCTACTGGGTTAATCACTCTCAAGTCTTTTGAAATCAATTTAATGAATCGTCGATGTAACTCAATAGTATCCCGTGCGTACCCGGGACCACGGTCCAGACTCTTGGGGCTGAATCCGAGATGTGCCGCTAATCACAAACAGGAAATAAGTACAGACGAATGATGTCAGCAACATCATCCCGGGACTGGCCTAGCCCCCAAAACCGATCAGTATAAGCGTCGAACTGTTGAGTTACAAGTCAGGTTTCATCATTGATTTCCCCATACCCCCAAGTTATGTGTTCAAGTCAGGTATTGATAAGCCTGAAGCTAATGCCAACACAGGAATCAAGTAGGAACAGGTTTGTCTATACAGACAATAGAATATGTCCATCGGGACAACATGTCAGGATTTTCGGCATTAGAAACAGGATCAGGTAACATGTCAAATAGTGATATATCAGGTCATGTCAGGTAGTATACAAGTATCAAGTCATGTCAAGTAACGGGCAATAAAAGCATGGATGTACAAATATTTATCAGGGGTTGCCACATTACTATGTAGTGTGCACAATATCAGGTATGGAGTACTAATATAACAATAAAATGAATTAATGTGACATAGTATGTGAATAGGTATAAAATCAATGGATGCACAGTTATCGATTAAGGTTACATTTATAGTTCCAATACTAATTATGATGCACTTTATTAAACATGGGGTGTTAATATAACAATATTATATATTAATGTGATCTGTAGATATAGCTATATGTATATTATATGATATGGATGCAAACGGGTATGCGAAAACTGTAAAACTTTAATATTGATGTATAATGTGATAAACGGGTAACATTTGATTTATATGGATGCGTAACACTATACCTAGCATGTAGTAAGATGATTTAGAATGCGACTAGATGTGTAAATCATGATATGGATGCACGCGAACGTGATATAACAGTAAAATGATAAACTGGTAAATGCATGATGTACAATTAAACAATATGAGATGTAAATATTCCATTGAGTGCAGTATATTGTAATATAGTATGTAACAAGATAGGTTTGCATGCACTAGAGGTGAAATAACATGTACGAACGCATACGGATGTCCGAAAACGGTGTAATATGAAAATTGATAATGTGGATTGCAAAACTAATCATTATGAAGTGTTATAATTCAAATAGATGTAGAATATAGTAGTATAGCATGTAGCAAGATAAACTTGCCTCAACGGATCACGAAACGGATATGTAGGGCACGTCCGACGTTGGCAAAACGTCGCAACGCACGCACAGCACATGGGATGGGTCCAAGCAACGCAAGAAGGTGATCACGTAGGTAAGGTACGTCCTCTGGGTCGTCTGGATCGTCGGCGTCAAGCCCGGCTCCGGGGATGGCTGCAAGTCAAGATTTCAATATCGGGAAAAGAAAAGAAAAGAAAAGAAGAAGAGGAAGAAAGAGAGAGAAGGGGTGAGGCTTACTGGATTTGTGCACAGGGGTCAGGAGAGACGAGAGGGCGACGACGAGATCAACGGCGGCGATGGGGTTGCCGGCGATGACCGGAACAACAAGAACCAAGAAGGAGGAAGAGAAGAAAAGGATGGAGAAGGAGAAGAAGGCTGGGGTCTCTGGGTTCAGAGAAAAAGGCGAGGGGAGATGATGATGATGGTGGTATGACTGGAGTCGCCGGAGGTGAGGGAGCGGCCAAGGCAGAAGAGGTGCAGGTGAGGGTTGTTAGGGTTTGAGAGGCTGAGGGGAGGATTGATTGGTGCTAGGTGAGATCGATGAGGGAGATTAGGGTAAAGCGATGGAGATATTGGCGAGGTGGTCGCCGGTGGTGGGGCGACGGCGAGGCAGGTGAAGGGTGATGGGTTCGAAGGAGAATGGTGCTGAGTTTCTTGGGTGGTTCGAGGGTTAGTCGGGGAAGGAGAGAGAGGAGAGGAGGAAAACGAGGAGGTGGAGAGGAGGCAACGACGTGAGGTCATCGAGAATGAGGGGACGACGGCGAGGCGAGGTCGGGTTGCAGGGGTTCTCGCGTCGGGGAAAGAGAGAAGGTGGAGGTGGTGTGGTGTTTGTTCCAGTCGAGGAAGGAAGAGAGAAGAGGATGAAGACGATGAGGGAGGTTGTCGGCGGTGGTAGCGACGACGAGTGCAGGCGAGGGGTGCGAGGCGTGGGTTCGCGGGAAAGAAAAAAAGAAATGAAGAAGACGAAGAGAGGGAGGAGAGAGAGAGTCGTGGGGAATGGGGTTAGGTTTAAAAGAAATAGAATTATGAGGTTATAAAATATATATAGATGCAGAGAGAGCGAGAGATAGGCAGCTGTGAAAGAGAGAGAAACAAAGAGCGGAGGGAGACATAGAGAATGATGCGAGAGGAGAGAGAAAGAGTGAGGAGTGATAAAATTGTCTGTTAATGATTTGGGATTATAAACGAAAATATATAATTAGTTAAATAAATTTAAACTGTGATAAGTTTTATATATTATATTAATAAAATTTGATTTTCTCGTAGATACAAACTTAGTCCAAAACACCCCTGGGTCGGGTCTAAAAATTCAGTTTTAAAATACGAAAAATATATGCGACGACCAAAATTAAAAATGAATGTCCGGGTAACGAAAATGCATACCCCCGAGAACGGATGCACATACATGCGCGTAGCCATCCAAACAAGTTCGTTTCACTGAACGGGACGAGAACAAGATGCGCGGATGCTACCACAGGGTTAGGGGTATCAAGCAGGCAATGCAATGTATTTTTAAAATATTTTACGTAACTTAAAATGATATATGGTAAAAGATGTAATGCGAGATAAAATGACAGTATGCAGTACTCATGAATGTGCACCAGTCTACGTAACAAGTCAGGATAAACCATAAATATGAACCACGACAGGTTCCAAGCAAGCGGGTCGGGTCGAATGGAAATACAGATGTCAGATAAACTATTCGCACCCAAAACACGGTAAATCAGGAAAATACCATAATTAAAGAAATACGTGAACTGGAATTGGTATAAATGAACTAGGGTGTTATATTATACCCAACTACAAAAAGAATTTCGTCCTCGAAATTCCCAAGACAAGAAAAGATAACAACCAAGAAACTACAAGAATAAGTATGGAAATCTCTGTCGAATTTCATCTTCACGTTCCCAAGTTGATTCTCCATGCGAGCGGTTCCCCCAAGAAACAAGTACGAGAGGGATAACCTTGTTCTTAAGAACCTTTTCTCTTCGATCAACGATCGACACCGGTCATTCCTCAAAGGTTAAATCCTCTCTTACAGTCAGCTCTGAATGATCTAGCACGTGTGTTTCATCTCGAACATATTTACGGAGTTGATATACGTGAAATACGTTATGAACATTCGCCAAAGATTGTAGTAAAGCCAATCAATAGGCCACTTCCCTACTCGCAACGCCAGGGATCAAAGCCCTCGCCAAGAGGCAACCGCGTAGCTTCACAGCCCGGTTATCCTTAGCAGGCCTCCTACGGCCCCTCCAACGCTAAAGGATTAAAGTTCTCCTTAGAGGCGGCTCAGTAGCTACCCTGCTCGGCTATCCCTGGCCGGTAGCTTCCCTACTCGCAACGCCAGGGATCAAAAAGTCCTCCCAGAAGCAGTCGAGCCCGACCCTCGCTCGGCTATCCCCGGCTGGTAGCTTCCTACCATAACCGACAAGGATCAAAAGCCCTCCCAAAGGCAGTCGAGCCCGACCCTCACTCGGCTATCCTTCAGGACAAAAGCCCTCGCCAAGAGGCACTGGACAGTAACCCTGCTCAGCCAAGGGTCCTTGGTAGGCTTCTTACAGCCCTCCCGTGCTAAGGACCAAAGTCCTCCTTTGAGGCGGTCGAGCCTGACCCTTGCTCGGCTATCCCCGGCTGGTAGCTTCCTACCACAACCGACAGGGATCAAAGTCCACGCCAAGAGGCACTGAGCAGTAACCCTGCTCAGTCACTGTCCTGAAGGATCAAAAGCCCTCGCAAGAGGCAACCGAGCCCGACCCTTGCTCGGTCATCTCCGGCTGGTAGCTCCCTACCCATGACGCCAGGGATCAAAGCCCTCGCAAGAGGCATCCGAACGGCTACCCCACTCGGTCATCCCAAGCTAGTAGTTGCCTACCCACGACGCTAGAGATCAAAGCCCTCGCCAAGAGGCAACCGCGCAGCTTCACTGCCCGGTTATCCTTAGTAGGCTTCTTACAGCCCTTCCAACGCTAAGGATCAAAGTCCTCCTTAGAGGCAGCCTAGCGGCTTCCCTGCTCGGCTATCCCCGACCAGTAGCTTCCCTACTCGCAACGCCAGGGATCAAAGCCCTCGCCAAGAGGCAATAGCACAACTTCACTGCCCGGTTATCCTTAGCAGGCCTCCTACAGCCCCTCCAACGCTAAGGATCAAAGTCCTCCTTAGAGGCAGCTCAGCAGCTACCCTGCTCGGCTATCCCTGGCCGGTAGCTTCCCTACTCGCAATGCTAGGGATCAAAAAGTCCTCCCAGAGGCAGTCGAGCCCGACCCTCGCTCGGCCATCCCCGGCTGGTGGTTGACTGCTCGCAACGCCAGAAATCAAAGCCCTCGCCAAGGGGCAACCGAGCAGCTTCCATGCTCGGTCATACCCAGCAGAAATCCTCCTGCCCAACAGACGCTGCGGGTTTGTAGCCCTCATAACGAGGCTACTGAGCCCATTTATGCTCGGCACAACTGCGACGGACATCTCTCTGCCCATCACATGCAGCGGATCCGAAGCCCCAACAAGGGACATCAGGTATATCCAAGTCTGAGCGATCCCCCCTTGATTTCGGGGCTATGGAGATACCTCCTTCTCAGCAGCGCTTGGCACACTTGGCAAGTGATCGAAATCAACTCGAAGAACGATCGCTAGACACATAGCCGACCTGACATGGAAGCCCAACAGTGCAAGCAAAGATATTTTACGAGTATTCTTCACAAACAGAAGATAAAGTGCAAACTGATGAAACCAAAAAAGTTTTACTACCAAAAGCGAAGTCTTTACAAAGGGTATTTTGGGCTCCCCAGCCTTACAGACTGCCCGGAGGCTTACAAAAATTCCAGAAGCGGCAAAATAAAAGGAGGAGGAAGACAGGGGCTTTAGGCCTCGGGGCCAGGCACAACCTCGGGGTCCTCGATATCTACCATGAGTCGAGCAGGGTCCTCGGCCAACTCCTCGTCAGGAATCTCTTCCCCCTGCTCATCAGCGTCCACGAGGGGGTATTCGGCCTGGAGCTCTTCATCGGCGAACTCCGGCATCCGGGCCTTAACGGCGTCGAGAGCCTCGTGCCAGATGCGGGTGGTGGCCACGGCTAAGTCATTGTAGAAGTCCTTCGACTTCCTGTAGCCTTCCACCGCCTTCGCCGCCGAGAGGTCGGCCCGTTCCGCCGCCTTGACTGCCGCCCCCAGGTCCTTCCGGAGGGTCCTCACCATCTTCTTTAGGTTGCCGGCGAGCGCCTGAGCGTCCTTAAGCTTGACCTCGGCAGCCAAGGCGACCTCGCGGTGCCTGGCAACCTCCCGTTTCCCGGCCTCCACCTCGCCCTCCAGGGTGGCAACCCTCGCCATCGCTGCCTCCAGCTCTCGCTTGGAGCTTTCTTCCAGCGAGGCAAGCTGGTCCGCGGCCTTCATCGCCGGGGCTATCACCTCGGCCTCCATGCATAAGGTAAAGGCGACGTGCTGGAGGACCTGAAAAAATAAGAAAGAGGTCAGGAAGACGGAGGAAGCACCAAATCTCACAAACAACCGAGCACTTACCTGCACGGACTCCTGGGCGATGGACGCCATCTGGGCCCTAAGGGGACCCTGCCCCCTGCCGGCCTCTCTATTTCGTGCAGCAGGCTATCCGCGACAGATAGCCCCGAGGGCACCGCGAACCGGAGGCCCCCCCTCCACCATGATCGGGGAGGGCGGGCCCCGAGAAGACCTCCGGGAACCCCTCTTAAGTGGCTCCGATGGAGAGCCGGTCTCCTCCTTCGAGACCGGGTCCTCCAGAATTCGAGCCCGCTTCCGGCCCGGCGCTCTGCTAGGCCCAGGGGCGGGATCCGCCCCCGAACTCTCAAGGGATGCGGCCACCGGAAGCACTGGGACGGAGGCCGAAGAAGCCAGGGCAGGCTTCGAACGGGAATGTTCCCGCCAAAATTTTGGCTCAAAACCCGCTCCTTATAAAATAATAACAATAAAAACAATAAAAATAATAAATAAATAAATAAATAAATAATAATAATAAAGGGGAAAATCTCCTTTTCAGAGCAAAGTTCTGTTCAAATCCCAAGGAGGGAAGTGAAGCAATACTTCTGTTTCCTCCAATCAGAGCAATGCTCTGTTTTTTTAAAAAGATAATAAAATTCAAATTAAAATAAAAGAAGCAACGCTTCAGCTGACTTGCGCTCTGCGCTGCGCGACACGTGTCAGCGCAGTTGCGCTGCGCGACACGTGTCAGCGCAGTTGCGCTGCGCTCTGCGCTGCGCGACACGTGTCAAGCGCAGGTGCGCTTGCGCCAACTATACCAGCACTAAAACAGAATTAAAATTCCAGAAAGATCTTTCTGATCTTATTAAAACAATAAGATTCTCTTCTGTAAAACAGAAGTCTTTGGATCAAAGATCCAACGGTGGGGCAAAATCCCTAAATCACTCAGAGAAAGATCTCTCTAACCGATTCAACAAATCATTTGGCCCTATATAAAGGACCCTAGACTCCAAGTCTAAAACATACAGAGAGAAAAATAGAGACCCCCTCTAAAACTTTGAGAAGAATTCAGAGAAAAAGAGAAAGGTAAAACCTTTAAAAAAGAAGAAGAAGAATTTCTTCTAAAAATATCAATAATCTAAGAACAAGATCAAGATCTTAAATAAAAAGAAAAGATCAAATAATAAGAATAAAAAAAGAAGTAATAAACTTCTTTATTAGATCTTTTGATATACATACAAAGGCACTGCCTTTTGATGAACCACTGGTTCTTAAAACTTGAGGTAGAACCTCTTTGGAATCAAAAAAATTCTGTTCTTTGATCTAAAATAGATCAAGATGCGCTCTGCGCTTTTGAACAGTGCCTTGCACTTGTAAAATTTGCACTGTTGCGCTCTTGGGTTGGCGCAAGCCACCAGAGAGCGCCACCTGTCAGCCCCAGAACAAACTGCGCCTTGCGCTTTACAAAATGAGTATTGCACTCTTTAATTGGCGCAACTCACCAGAGCGCGCCACGTGTCAGCAGCGTACTAGCGCAGCGCAATGGCGCAGCGCACTGCGCTTGCGCTCACCAGAGCGTGACACGTATCACCATCGCATGAGTTTGCGCCTTACGCTCCTCAATTGGCGCAAAGCGCCTGACAAGCCACGTGGGACACTGTCAGAACATTTAATGCAACGCATTATTAAAGGGAAAAGCCCAATTAAGAGGTCCAATGGACCAAAACAAATGCTCTGCATTATTAAAGAAGGGACAGGGCCCAATTAAAAGGCCTAACAGGCCTAATAAAAATGCAATGCATTATAGAAAAAGGGCAGAGCCCAATTAAAAAGTCCAACAGACTAAAACAGATGCTGTGCATCATTTAAAAAAGGGCAGAGCCCAAACAAAGGCTTAACAGGCCAAACGCAAATAAAATGTTGAACATTCTCAACTGGACTTAGCCCAATTCTGGCCGTAAGTCCTCAAATTAAATTGAACCGAGCACAACCGCTCTTTCAAATCAATTTACATCCGGTTCGAGGGTACATCTCTGAACTCCTCTGACATCTGTCGTTGTAATCCTTCAACGTCGTCAGAGAGGTGACGAGTCCCGACAACCACACATTGATACGGACTGTGGGGTCCTTAAACTCATGGACTTATGCGTCCTTAAACCAACAATACGGACTAATGCGTCCTTAAACTTACGGACTGTGGGGGTCCTTAAACTCATGGACTTATGCGTTCTTAAACCAACAATACGGACTAATGCGTCCTTAAACTTACGGACTGTGGGGTCCTTACACTCAGGGACTTATGCGTCCTTAAACCAACAATACGGACTAATGCATCCTTAAACTTACGGACTGTGGGGTCCTTAAACTCATGGACTTATGCATCCTTAAACCAACAATACGGACTAATGCGTCCTTAAACTCACGGACTAATGCGTCCCTAAACTCATGGACTAAAACGTCCTTAAACCAATGTTCGTCCCCAAATGGGAATGATAGACCATCATGTCCCTAAACTGGCAATGGACCACTATGTCCCTAAACTGGAACAATAGAGCCCGAATGCTCTTTTGTCGGATCTAAACGATCCCGTTTAAGTTGATCTTAGCCTCAAATATGGTTAACGCATCCTTAAACCAAAACTTTCAAAACAGACTTTAGTCCCAAATTGGACTATAGATCTCCCAACCAACTTTGGTTCAAGGGTACATCTCTGAACTCCTCTGACATCTGTCGTTGTAATCCTTCAACGTCGTCAGAGAGGTGACGGGTCCCGACGGCCATACATTCAATGGACCACTATGTCCCTGAATTGGAACAATAGAGCCAATAGCTCTCTTGTTGGATCTAAACGATCCCGTTAAGTTGATCTTAGTCTGGAGATTAGGCTAACGTATCCTTAACAAACGTTTAAGTTGATATTAGCCTCAAATATGGCTAACGTATTCTTAAACCAAAACCCAAACCCAAACCCAAATCTAAGAAAATATGGATTTGGACCAATCCACGTCCTACGGGCGATGAAATAAATTAGTCTCCGTATACAATCCACGGGCAACCACTAACAAAACAAACACCCACGACACGAAGTGAAATTCTGGAGAAGGAGAAAGTTGTTACCGCGATGCGGTAGCGTAATTAACTGCAGGGGCTTGCGCCTGCAGGGAAGAGCGTCCCCACAATAAAAAACCCCTCAAGAGAGGGGGAATCTGACGAAGTTTGCTACATCGGCCGCATCCGTCTAAACCTCCGATACACGATGCCATAAATCAACTTGGCATCTTCGGAGAGGTGGACGGATAAAACCAAATAGCATCTGCCCCGAATCTCAGGCGAGACCGCCCATGTCTCGGCCGCCATTCGGAGGGGAACAGGGAAGAGCTAGCGCCTCCAGCCTTCGTGACCTTCCTCGGCTGGCGCATGGAGGCTCGGAGCTCGTCTATATCCATGGGTCCTGCATAAAACCAAATGCAAAGAAGTCAGTGACACATGCAATATAAAAGCCAAAAAGCAAGCCTAACTTACCGACGAACTCAACGGGGCTGAGCCCGGCCCAACTCAAGACCCTCTCAGACAGCAGCACGTCAAATCGGGGGACGGGCTCCCACGACGCTACTCTCACCGCGGCGGGGTCATTGGACTGGTTCCCCGGCAAGCATTTTTCCCTCGACCACCTGGTGGGCACAGGCCAGTCCTCGTCCTCGGGCGGCGTGATGAAGAAAAACTTCTTCTTCCAGTCGTGAATGGAAGAAGGCAGGGCTACAACTCCTGTCCCGGTGGCGCCCCCCTGTCGCTTCCTAAAAGAGAGGTAGACCCTTCTAGGGTCGCCCGCTCGACCTCCAGGATGATTTTTGAAAACAAGGGAAGAATCAAGGATGGAGAGACTGAAGGGAACCGCCTGTAGCTTCAGGCGGATCAGGAACCCGAGGAGAATCCTCCATGAATTCGGCACTAACTAGCCAGGGGCTAGCCCAAAGAAGTTCAGCATTTCGACGACCTCGGGAGAGAAGGGCAGGCGCATTTCACCCCAAAAAGATTCCAAGTACAGGGCGATCTCCCTACCCCGCACTTGGTCTGCCCTCTCTTCCTCCTTGGCCATACGAAGCGTATAACGTGAGGGGATGTGGAAGCGAGCCCGAGCATTGGCAAGCTCATCCTCATGCCTCACCCAACACGAGACGCCGGGGGTAGCGTCTACCGCCTCCTCCCTGGGGGCTGCCCCCGCCGCACGATCCCGGGAAGAGGATCTGATCCCTGCTCCCCGGGAAGACTCAGGCTCAACTAGAGGGTCCCTAGAACCTACTCCTACGACATCTACAGATTCTATGAAAGAAGACATCTAACCTGGAGAGGAGGGATCCTCGGGAAACGAAAGCAGAAGAAAGAAGACGAGCGCCGAGCAACCAGGACTTATAGCGAGGAAATATGAAGGAGCAAGGGCCCTGGAGTGGGCCCCACCCCTATTTATCACTGCAATCGCCCTCATCCAACGGCGCCCTTCATCTCCCGCCAAAGCGCCTCCTCGCGTCCAACGGCTCCGATCGCTCCACTTGTCGTTCCAACACCGGGCCAGCAGACGCCGCAGGTCTGCACACGTCGCGTCGGCCAATCGACGCTTGACACGCGGACCGTCGCTTCAGTGACATGATGCACGAACCGGCGCACCTTCCTTAAATGAGAAAATCTCGCCCTGATTCGCTGGCAGAAAGGACAGTTGACAGCCCGGGGACGCGACCCGATGAAATCTTAGGAGGGAGCTCATCCCGGGCGGCTCGGCAGTCCACTCTTGTCCCGACCTGCCAGCTGGTCGAAATAAGAGTGGGGGGCTAATGATGATGCTCTATATTGGCAATCTCCCAGATCAGGACACGTGGCAGATGACGTGTCCCAGAGTTCAGAAGAAAGGGCCCATAGGGGCCGACCAGGCTACCCCTATACCCGACCTGCAAGCACAAGCTGGCTCTCCTCAGAGCGCCCTGCAAATTGGCCTCCTCAGCCTCTCAGCTCGCCCCGAGCTACCATAGGACCAGGATGCCTCGGCCCTCCCGCTCGTTCCCGAGCTCCCTCGCTGAGGACATCTTCCTCGGTCCCTCCGACCGACCAACTCCACCACTCACAAGCGTAATCGCCGCCCCACAAATCTCACCATGCGTGGATTCTCCGCCATTAACATCCCGCGTTCCATGCCATTACGATCCCCATTAAAGGGCGATCCACTTATTACGCGGGCGTGACGTCGAGGGCGTAACTGCTGGCGAGATTCTCGCGCCTGCTACTGCGTGCTGCCGTCACTATATAAACCCCCATCACAGAGGGGTCAAGTAAGCTTTTTTCACCCCACTTAGCCGTTACTCTGCTCGGATCTTGCACTAACTTGATCGTCGGAGGGTCTTCGGTGGTACCAAACCACCCCGGGACTTCCTTACAGATACTCGGCGTAAACTTCTCAAAACCACCAATCTTCTCAAAACCCATTGAGACCCGCACGCAATAGAAGATCACCTCCAAGATCCACCGGGAGATCGACGGAAGACAACATCTGACGAAGACTCGAAAAGGACCTCCATCACCTGTCATAGCCCCCCGTCATTTTAGATAAGTACTATTTAGTATTCGTGCTACGTTTGTTGACTGTGTTAAGACGTAGTGTGCGGTAGCTAATTAGTGCTTATCTGCTAAAGCATGTGATGCGATTGGATTAGGGTAGTCGTACGACTTTGTTGACTATGTTAAGGGTCGTACGGGTGGGTTTAATTCAATCAGGAAATGACGGGTTGAACTTGGCTAGCGCTTATGATTTGTTGACTATGTTAAGGTCATAAGTTGCTAGGGGTAAAATATTATCCGGAATTTCAACTGTTGAAATTTGCAATGAGATTGCATACCTTCTATGAGATAGTTGGATCCCGATACCCACTGCGAGTAAGAGTTACTCCTGGGAGAGTTTTACACATTACAATTAGCTGATCGAGTAGATGTCTAGAAAGGTGTTAACGGGGTTACGCCCCTGGGAAAACGAGGTTTATTTTAATTAGGTCCGTGCGAAAGCACGGGAAACCTCTCCCAAAGTACCGACACTGGCCTGGTTGAAAGATTGGCGAACTTATAAGGTGTAATTAATCCCGGCTAGTTTTACCTTTTAGGGTTTGAAGGAAGATTTAATAAAAATAGTGGGAGCCATCCTGATTAGATAAGATAAATAACCAATCTAATCTTGCAAGAGCATACGCTAAATGTTTTCTTCTCTCTCTCTCCAGGTAGCGACCATGTCAGGCCTTAATCAAGATAATAATATGGATGTATTAACCGAACCCGCTTGTTATACTGCGCAGGGGAACGTTGGTTCCGCTCTATCTTATAATTTTTATAAGTCCGAGCAGGAAATAGAGGAATATCCGGATTCCCACGCCACCCAAACAAAGAATGAGCATGTTGATGCATCTTCTTCGGGTGTGTTAGTTACCGAGAACTGTTTCTCAATACACTCTACGTCGTGGGTATTAGATACTGGATCGGGATTCCACATATGTAATATGTTGCATGGGCAAAGGAAAGGTAGAGAACTGGGAATAGGTGATCATTCTGTAAGAGTATGTAATGGTGCAAATGTTGCAGCCAAAGCAGTTGGCGAATATCACCTTGTATTACCAAATGGTAATATATTGATTCTGAACGAATGCTATTACATACCGAACCTGATATGCAATATTGTATCAGTTTCTTTACTAAGTAAAGAAGTATATAATTTGTCACGCCCCGCTTCCCGGTATACGGCGAAGGGGACGGGACGAGGCCGCTACGTATTTACTGTGAAGTAAATATGCTAAGCGTATCTAAGCAATATAAAAGTAAAGCACAAGAGACAAGATATAAATAAACAGCAACTTTATTTATTCACATTCTTTCTGTACAATACATAGAAAGTAAATACAACTGAAATAAAAAGTAATGCCTAAACAATGGCATAACAGAAAAAGAAAAGTACTGAAATGGAAAGTGTACAATGACTAGAGCTCGGGGTCTTCACTGAACTGGTCCAAGTCTTCAGCAGTGGGGTCGATCTCTGACGGGTCCAGATCACCTAACGACATTCAAAGAAGAAAGAAAGAGAATGTCGTCAGCGAACAGATCGCTCGGTAAGTCCCAAAGATAAGGGAGAAGTAGAATAGACAGAATAAGAAGGTATATTTTAAAGTTGTATTATATTGTTATAATGTTGTATTTAGTATTAACGCTGCTGTTTGTAGCTTGGTACAGAAGGATGCCAGTGTATACGACAGGAGTCTCTATATGCCAGAGACTAGAGGCAAATGGAAGTACAAGGCTCCGTTATACAACCCGGAATAACGACAATTGGATTCAGGTTAGGTGTCTTAATCTTGCAGTCTCGTGCCACTTTTAACACCTTCTGTACCAGTCTACCCCTTAACCCCGTGTTATCTTGATTGTATTGTTGTATTGTATTGCATTGCAACTTGAATTGTCATGTAATATAGATTGTATGTTTGGATGACTGACCGAAACCATGATATCAGTAAACGGATGTAACTGGAGAATCATGTATGTAACTATAGAATCATGGATGTAACTGTATAATCATGTAAATGTAATGTATATCCATGGTTCGGTTCAGTCAAATTGATAGATTTAATATATGGAATAATGGATTCATGGATTCATGTTGAATTGTAATATTGTAGATTGTAGATTGTACTTGAATCATATTCAAGTCAGAATATACTGAGACTCAAACTGAGTCAGACAATTAGAAAAGTAAATTGAAGTCCTGATTGTTTTGATGTTATCGGTAACCGCTGCACATGGACGGCAGGATTTGTGTCTTTTTCAAAGACGATTACCGTATTGATAACACCATTATTAAGTTTTCTACCTTATATAGGCAAGCACCCACTTCTTCGGCTCCCTGAGGCTCAAGAGATTGGTCCCGCTTAAACCTATGTTTACTAGGGTCCTTAGGGTAATTTATAGAACTTGAGGGGGGTTTATGTAAAAATACTTTATATATACTTTTCAAAATACACCCCAAGTATTTATTATTCGTCATTAGAGTTGTAATGAATGTAGATTTTATATTTTGATATTTCTAGTGAAAATATCCTAATTTCATAAATAAAGGTATTTATTTGTAATATTGATTTATATGGAATTCATGGTATTTTAGTGTAAAATGATTCTTGTGATTTTTGAAAAGAGTTGGAATATTTATAATATTTCAAAATAGATATTTTAATGTTACTTATATATATATATTTATAATTTTAATATATATTTATTATTTCTAAAAAATCTCATTTTCTTAATATATCGTATTTTAAATCTCTCGAGACCGAATGCTCCTTGCGGAGGTCTGCATCTCGCACTACTAAGCACGAGGATGTGCGATAATCCGTACCATCCCGAACGGGTTCCCCAAATGGGTTGTAGCGGCGCTTTGCAAATATTTGCATAAATACTAAATCGTTTAGAAAACGGTTTTGTTAAGTAAATGGTATTAAAATGAAATTGTGTCGTTTTCCCATATTCTATGTTCCCAAGGGTATTGTGCTATGTTGTATATGAGTGTGTGAGGAGATAGGTCATTACCTCATGATCTATTTAAAGGTATAGCAAGTTTTGTGATGTTATATGTAGAATTGAAATTATATGGTATTTAAATGAAAATACGGTAAAATGAAATAGCAATTACTTTTGATTATGAAACTTGATCAATATGGTTGATTAATGTTTAATAGTCAACAAGAATTGGTTTAAGCATGATTGTATTAAAGAAAAGTGAGGTTTTATAAAGAATCTGAATCGGAAATCGGATTTGTTCCGATTCCATCGGGTTTTATAATTCCGTATTTCTAGAATAGAATAGAGAAGTTAGAAATGGGACTTACGGGTTTCGATCAAAGACAAGAGGAAAGTGGATCGGGAGGAGTCGTCGGTGCGTCATTTCATCGCCGGGAGCTCCTAGGATGGTCGTCGGAAGTTCGCCGGAAAATTCGTCATAGCTTCGCTTCTTGCTCGTTTTCAAAGTACATAAGGTTTCTTGAAAATTCTTGAGAGTTGGCTCAGAGTTTGGGATAAGGGGGTAGTGTGTAGGGTTGGTATTTATAGGGTTAGGCTAGGGTTAGGGTAGATGAAGGGTTTAAATTTAAAAAAATTTAAAATACATTAAAAATTCATTAAAAATAGAGTAAATGGGGAATTCAACTGTCTCTGGAACTGATCTAAATAAATGGAGTGTGCAGGGGGGTAGGGAAGGGGAAGAGTCAGAATTTTTCTGTTGGGGACTCGGCCGTCCGGCCGAGTCCGGCCGGCGGCGCCGGCCCGAGTCGGCCGGTCCGCCGGCCGACCAGCGGAGATGATTGCCGAATTGGCCGGTTGTGGGCGAGGAGGGATTCGAACCCCCGACACCGTGGTTCGTAGCCACGTACTTTAATCCTCTGAGCTACAGGCCTCACCCCGTCTCCACTGGATCTGTTCCCGGGAGTACCCTCAAAAAGGAACCTCTCCTCAGCCATTTCATTTCGGGTTAAGAAGATGTGAAAGCGCGTTTCTCTCTATAAGAACAGTGCGCTCAGAGGTGTGAGGGGGAGAGAAGAGATGTCCTAATTGGGGTTTTGAATAAGACCACCTTTGCATTTTTTCATCTTCTCTTTTTTCTAAGCCACCCCTGAGAGAAATAAATGAATTCCAAAGATCTTGGGCAAATCCAAAGAGGGTTTTCCCGTACGTTCATCAGAGAATATTTCTAGGTCCCAATACACCCAATGCCAGATGACCGCCAAAAAGCACAAGCCAGAAAACACAATATGTGCCCCTGCCACGCCTTCATAACTCCTTTTTTGTGATGATAAATCACCCACTTAACTCAGTGGTTAGAGTATTGCTTTCATAAGGCGGGAGTCATTGGTTCAAATCCAATAGTAGGTAGAACTTATTAGATACCAGAGTCAATGGTATCTAATAAGTTTTTCCACCCATCTTCTTTTTTTCGTTGTATCATCTAGACTTGATTGTGTTCAATTGGCGGAATAAAAATGTGGTGTATAATAAAGAACCTCTAAAGAACTTCTTTTGATTATTTTGATGTATTTTTTCCTAGTAGGAAATAACATTCACAGCCTCTACTCATGTCCTAGCTCGTCTGAGAGCTAAATTCGCCTCAATTGCTTGTCTCTTACCCTGAGCTCTACTCAAGTTAGCTTCAGCTATTTCAAGAGCTTGTTGAGCTTCTTGCGGATCGATGTCAGTACTCATCTCCGCATCATTTCCTACAATGGTGATCTCATTATTTCTTATTCTAGCGAAACAGGGTTACCGTTAACCGTTGGTCGTTGAGGCGTATTCTCAAAAGACCTATATCTACCGCTGTGGCAATAAGGGCGTGGTTTGGTAATACGCCAATTTCGGGCCGAGTCAGGCATGGGGAAGGTGGAGGGTTGTCTGATGTACACACCGGTATATTTACTTTTTCATGTGTAGTGGAAATATTAGGAGTTATCATGTGTTGACTGTTGGACTTCTAAAACTTCAAAACAAAATAATATTAAAAATAATGTGGGGTATGGGATTTGAACTCTGGTGGTTTGGTTCAGCAGTGTAAGGTATTACCAATGAGCTACAAGCTCCTTCTTGTAATTATGGAGTTAATTAATTACTTAAACTAATAACAGTAAATGTAAATACCCCAGGTATACATTAATTTTAAAGCAAATTTTTGTACACTAAAAATGGAGTTGTTACATTATTTTAACTTGTAATTAAAAAGCAAAATAATTACTTATATCTTATGCTCAGGCTAAAATACCCCTTTATGGATTTTGAAAAAAATATTTCGAAAAAATCTGTATAGGAAATTTAGAGTTGTTACATTCTACCCTCCTTATAAAAATTTCGTTCTCGAAATTTGTAAAAGAAAAGTGTAACAAATTCAAAGAAAGTTTGGTGACTGGAGTACTGACAGTGTGTGAAAAAAATGATAAGGTGGTATAAGGGTTTTAAAAGTGTGAAAAAACTTACCGGTGTTACATTGACCTACAGTCTCGGCTTCTACGGCTGAGAACGTGAATGTCTGTCGCCGTGGTACATTCCTTCTAGCTGGAGACACATTCTGTCCTTGGGGCCTATTTCTCTGCCCTCGAGGCATGTCCCGCATTTCTTGTTGGAATTGGCGAGCAGGCTGTGCAGGTGGTGGAGCAGGGAGTGCAAAACGAGATGCAGGAGCCTGGATATCTGGCCGCCGCGGGTAGTTGGTGTGTGTGTGAGCTGGATTGCTATTATAAGGACAATTCCCAATTCCATAGTTGGATGCGCTACAAATTAGACACAGGCCTTTTGCGCGCCTACAGTCCTTCCACAAGTGTCCCTATCTATGGTAGTAGTGGCAAATTTCTTCAGTTCTCCTGGGTTCAAACGATGGCCTGGAAGAGGCTCCTCCTGCCATTTGAGTGGCAGGGCATTTCAAACCGGCAGATTGGGGTCTGCCCTTCGCCTTTATCACTGCCTCATAACTGCGGGCAGCTTCCAAAGCAAATTCATGAGTCGGAAATTTCCCTGTGGCTAGTGCAGCCTGGATTTCTATGTCCAAACCCTGTTGAAATCGACGGGCTCTGATTTCGTCCGTCGGTATCAAGTGTGCTGCGAATCTGTTATGGTCTTGTGTTAGCTGTGTAGTATGTGATATTAAAAATTTGAAATACTGTGACATATCTTAACGAATGAGCATGGTGAACTCAGCGTCATACTCATCTACCGATTTGTTCTATATCGAACCTTGTTGCAGATGAATGAACTGTTGTTCCATGTCGAACCTGGCAGTCACAGGGAAGTACTTCGCGTCGAACTTATCGCGGAAAGTCATCCATTCAATAGGCTGATGAAGACGGCTTTCTTCCGCCTTCCACCAAACCCGTGCATTGTCCGTGAGTTGCAGCTTTGCAACTCGGACCCAAGCTATTTCTGGAACTTGTGCTGCTGCCAGATCATCCTTTATACTTTGTGCTCATTCTTCAGCTTCAAGTGGGCTTCCCTTTCCGGAGAACTGTTTGGGATGCAAAGCTCGGAATTGCTTTATCCCAGGTGCTTCAGTCTCGGGACGGTTCAAGAGCTGCTGCTGTTTCTCAAGGAGGCTGCGGATCGCCTCAAGAAGAACTGTTTGCTCGGTAGGTAGAGCAGGAACAGTAGGTACGATTGGCAGTGGAGATGGAGTGTTATTGAAGTTGGTGCTGGTGTTGTTTGGGGAATCCATAACCTTGAATGAAAAATTTAGGTTAGGACAGATTCAAAGTATATGATTCAAAGAATATGAAATGATAGGATTCAAGGAGTATAAATTGTAAAGAATGTTTTAGTTGCTGGTTCTTGTGTTTTTATACAGCTTAGGTTGTTCACGCAGAACAGAACTGCATGATAGAGTTTCATACAGCTCGGACCTGCATGAGCCACCAATAAATCCTGTCACGCCCCACTTCTAGGTATATGGCGAAGGGGACGGGACGAGGCCGCTACGTATTTACTGTGAAGTAAATACGCTAAGCGTATCTAAGAAATATAAAAGTAAAGCACAAGAGACAAGATATAAATAAACAACAACTTTATTTATTCACATTCTTTCTGTACAATACATGGAAAGTAAAAACAACTGAAATAAAAAGCAATGCCTAAACAATGGAATAACAGAAAAAGAAAAGTACTGAAATGGAAAGTGTACAATGACTAGAGCTCGGGATATTCACTGAACTGGTCCAAGTCTTCAGCAGTGGGGTCGATCTCTGACGGGTCCAGATCACCTGACGACATTCAAAGAAGAAAGAAAGAGAATGTCGTCAGCGAACAGATCGCTCGGTAAGTCCCAAAGATAAGGGAGAAGTAGAATAGACAGAATAAGAAGGTAGCTTTTAAAGTTGTATTATATTGTTATAATGTTGTATTTAGTATTAACGCTGTTGTTTGTAGCTTGGTACAGAAGGATGCTAGTGTCTACGAGAGAAGTCTCTATATGCCAGAGACTAGAGGCAAATGGAAATACAAGGCTCCGTTATAAACCCGGAACAACGGCAATTGGATTCAGGTTAGGTGTCTTAATCTTGCAATCTCGTGCCACTTTTAACACCTTCCGTACCAGTCTACCCCTTAACCCCGTGTTATCTTGATTGTATTGTTATATTGTATTGCAACTTGAATTGTCATGTAATATAAATTGTATGTTTGGATGACTGACCGAAACCACGATATCAGTAAATGGATGTAACTGGAAAATCATGTATGTAATTGTATAATCATGTAAATGGAATGTATATCCATGGTTCGGTTCGGTCAAATTGATAGATTTAATATATGGAATAATGGATTCATGGATTCATGTTGAATTGTAATATTGTAAATTGTAGATTGTAGATTGTACTTGAATCATATTCAAGTCAGATTATACTGAGACTCAAACTGAGTCAGACAATTAGAAAAGTAAATTGAAGTCCTGATTGTTTTGATGTTATTGGTAACCGATGCACATGGACGGAAGGATTTGTGTTTTTTTCAAAGACGATTACCGTATTGATAACACCATTATTAAGTTGTCTACCTTAAATAGGCAACCACCCACTTCTCCGGCTCCCTGAAGCTCAAGAGATTGGTCCCGCTTAAATCTATATTTACTACGGTTCTTAGGGTAATTTATAGAACTTGAGGGGGGTTTATGTAAAAATACTTTATATATACTTTTCAAAATACACCCTAAGTATTTATTATTTGTCATTAGAGTTGTAATGAATGTAGATTTTATATTATGATATTTTTAGTGAAAATATCCTAATTTCATAAATAAAGGTATTTATTTGTAATATTGATTTATATGGAATTCATGGTATTTTAGTGTAAAATGATTCTTGTGATTTTTGAAAAGAGTTGGAATATTTATAATATTTCAAAATAGATATTTTAATGTTACTTATATATATATTTATAATTTTAATATATATTTATTATTTCTAAAAAATCTCATTTTCTTAAGATGTCGTATTTTAAATCTCTCGAGACCGAATGCTCCTTGCAGAGGTCTGCATCTCACACTACTAAGCCCGAGAATGTGCGATAATCCGCACCATCCCGAACGGGTTCCCCAAATAGGTTGTAGCGGCGCTTTGCAAAGATTTGTATAAATACTAAATCGTTTAGTAAACGGTTTTGTTAAGTAAATGGTATTAAAATAAAATTGTGTCGTTTTCCCGTATTCTATGTTTCCAAGAGTATTGTGCTATGTTGTATATGAGTGTGTGAGGAGGTAGGTCATTACCTCGTGATTTACTTAAATGTATAGCAAGTTTTATGATGTTATATGTAGAATTGAAACTATGTGGTATTTAAATGAAAATACGGTAAAATGAAATAGAAATTACTTTTGATTATGAAATTTGATCAATATAGTTGATTAATGTTTAATAGTCAACATGAATTAGTTTAAGCATAATTGCATTAAAGAAAAGTGAGGTTTTATAAAGAATCCGATTCGGAAATCGGATTTGTTCCGATTCCGTTGGGTTTTATAATTCCGTATTTCTAGAATAGAATAGAGAAGTTAGAAATGGGACTTACGGGTTTCGATCAAAGACAAGAGGAAAGTGGATCAGGAGGAGTCGCCGGTACGTCGTTTCGTCGCCGGGAGCTCCTAGGATGGTCGTTGAAAGTTCGCTGGAAAATTCGCCGTAGCTTCGCTTTTTGCTCGTTTTCAAAGTACACAAGGTTTCTTAAAAATTCTTGAGAGTTGGCTCAGTGTTTGGGGTGAGGGGGTAGTGTGTAGGGTTGGTATTTATAGGGTTAGGCTAGATGAAGGGTTTAAATTAAAAAAATATAAAAATACATTAAAAATAGAGTAAATGGGGAATTCAATTGTCTCTAGAACTGATCCAAATAAATGGAGTGTGCAGGGGGGGAGGGGAGGGGAAGAGTCAGAATTTTTCTGTTGGGGACTCGGCCGTCTGGCTGAGTCCGGCCGACGGCGCCGGCCCGAGTCGGGCCGAGTCAGGCATAGGGAAGGTGGGGGGTCGTGTGATGTACACACTGGTATATTTACTTTTTCATGTATAGTGGAAATTTTGGCAGTTATCACGTGTTGACCGTTGGACTTCTAAAAATTCAAAACAAAATAATATTAAAAATAATGTGGGGTATCGAATTTGAACTCTGGTGGCTTGGTTCAGCAGTGCAAGGTATTACCAATAAACTACAAGCTCCTTCTTATAATTATGGAGTTAATTAATTACTTAAAGTAATAACAGTAAATGTAAATACCCCAAGTATACATTAATTTTAAAGCAAATTTTTGTACACTAAAAATGGAGTTGTTACATTCTTTTAACTTGTAATTAAAAAGTAAAATAATTACTTATATCTTGTGCTCAGGCTAAAATACCCCTTTATGGATTTTGAAAAAAATATTTTAAAAAAATTTGTATAGGAAATTTAGGGTTGTTACATAATTTTGTATTGCAGGATAATATTATGAATATTTTTCTGAGTCAAAAGTTGATTGGATCAGGTTCGTTAAATAATGGCATATACGTTCTAAATCAAACCACGGTTCTTAATGTACAGAACACACACAAGAGGAAAAGTTCAGAAATGAACGAATCCTTCTTTTGGCATTGTAGACTAGGTCATATCAATGCGATATGGGTAGCTAAGTTACATAAGGATGGATATTTGAATCCGTTCGAATTTTCATCTTATGAAACTTGTTAGTCATGTTTCAAAGGCAAGATGACCAAAACTCCGTTTACTGGACACGGAGAAAGAGTTACGGAACTCTTGGGATTGATACATAGTGATGTATGCGGTCCCATGTCTACACATGCCAAGAATGGTTCCTCGTACTTCATTACATTCACTGACGATCTCTCAAGACACGGACATGTGTTCCTGTTGAAACACAAGTCTGAAACTTTTGAGAAATTCAAAGAATATAAGCATGAAGTCGAGAACCAAACGGGTAAAAGTATTAAAATCCTTCGATCTGATCGGGGAGGAGAATACTTGAGCAATGAGTTCCTGGACTATTTAAAAGAGAATGGGATTCTCTCTCAGCTTACTCCTCCGTATACACCACAGCACAACGGTGTATCGGAGTAGAGGAATCGCACCCTATTAGATATGGTGCGCTCTATGATGAGCACCGCTGAGTTACCTATTTCCTTTTGGGGTTATGCGCTTAAGACAGCAACATAACTATTGAATCAAGTTCCATCTAAATCAGTGCCTACAACGCCATATGAGATATGAAGTGGAAAGAGACCATATCTTAAACGGGTTAAGATATGGGGTTGTCCGGCCTATGTCAAAAGGCAAAATCCGGACAAACTCGAGGCACGATCAGTTCTTTGCAAGTTTATGGGATATCCAAAGAATTCACAAGGATATATTTTCTACCACGCTGAGGATCAAAAGGTGTTTGTTTCTCAATACGCCACCTTTTTAGAAAAGGAATTTATTGTAAAAGAAATTAGTGGCAAAGAGGTAGAGCTGGAAGAAGTTCCAGCGGCACAAACTACAACTGATGATTTATTGGAACCAGAGGATTCAGTGCTCTCTGATGAACCCCAGCCTCTCCACCTATCTAGTAGGGTTCCTCATCCACCTGAGAGATACTACGGTTTTCTTATTGATGGTGGGAGCGAGGATTGCATCATGGAAGATGATGACCTAACTAGCTTCGAGCAGGCCATCACGAGTGGGGACTCTGTGAAATGGCTGCATGCAATGCGATCTGAGATGGAATCCATGTACACCAACAAAGTATGGACTTTGGAAGTTGCTCCCAAAGGGGTTAAACCTATTGGGAGCAAATGGATCTTTAAGAAGAAACTTGGTATATATGGAAAAGTTGAGACTTTCAAAGGTAGACTTGTTGCAAAAGGTTTTCGTCAACGACCAGGTGTGGATTATGATGAAACCTTTTCTCCAGTGTCTATGCTTAAGTCCATCCGGATCCTACTTACCATCGCTGCATACCATGACTACGAAATCTGGCAGATGGATATTAAGACCGCTTTTCTAAATGGTGATTTAGAAGAGAGCGTGTACATGACTCAGCCAGAGGGCTTCGTGGACAGTGGGAGCAGCGGAAATGTGTGCAAGTTGATTAAATCAATCTACGGGTTGAAGCAGGCAACGCGGAGCTGGAACATCTAATTTGATGTGGTGGTCAAAGAGTTTGACTTCATCAAAAACATAGATGAACCTTGTATATACAAGAAGGTGGCAGAGAGTAAGGTCGTCTTTTTCGTATTGTACGTGGATGACATATTCTTGATAGGAAATGATGTTCCTATGGCGCACTCGGTCAAGCTCTTCTTATCACTCAATGAAAGATCTAGGTGATGCCTTCTACATTTTAGGGATTAAGATCTATAGAGATAGATCTAAACGGATGTTGGGATTGTCTCAATCCAGGTATATAGACACCATACTAAAGAGGTTTAGTATGGAGGATTCCAAGCGTGGGAATTTACCCACGATCTCAGGAATCACTCTCTCCAAAGAGATGTCTCCTAAGAATGATTTGGAGAGAGCTCGCATGCAAGGGATACCTTATATTTCGGTAGTAGGCTCTATCATGTACGCGATGTTGTGTACCAGACCCGATGTAGCATACTCACTAAGTGTAGTGAGTAGGTATCAAGCAGATCCTGGAGAGAATCACTGGACAACTGTGAAGAACATTCTTAAGTACTTGAGAAGGACTAAAGAAATGTTCTTGGTGTATGGTAACGGAGAACTCCAAATGGAGTCCTTTACCGATTCGAGCTTCCAGAGTGATAAGGACGACTTTAAGTCGGACTCGGGATTTGTCTTCACCCTCAATAGAGGGGCGGTTTGTTGGAAGAGTTCCAAGCAAGAAACCGTGGCAGATTCGACGATGGAGGCTGAATACATCGCTGCCAACGATGCTGCCAAAGAGACTGTCTGGATGAAGAAGTTCATAACTGAACTTGGAGTGGTTTCATCCATCGTGCATCCAATACCTTTGTATTGTGATAAAAATGGAGCTATGGCTTTGGCCAAGGAACCCAGGTCCCATCAGCGATCCAAGCATATTCTGAGGCGGTATCACCTGATCCGGGAGATAGTTGATCGCCGGGAGATCGAGGCCAGGAGAGTTGACACGAAGAACAACACGGCGAATCCACTCACGAAGGCCATACCCCAGACACAATTTGAGAGACTCTTCGGGATGTTGGGTATGAGATAATATAACAACTGGCCTTAGTGCAAGTGGGAGATTGTTAGTTGTATGTATACCCTAGAGGGCATTATTATACATGATTGTATATTACAGTGAATGCTTGGACATATATAGAGAGGACTTTCTTGCTCGATATGATAGTATGCTATCTAGTTGCTCTTTGTCTTAACATGTAGACTTGTATTGTGATACTGTCTTACTCTCACATGTCAATAAAGCCCTTAGGATGTGTACTTGACTACCAGGACTATGATGGAGATCATACTAGTGGGGCCAAGGTAGTCCACAAGTTCATCCTTTAATTGTTCCTAGTCGAGGGTGTATCGAGACAGGGCATCGATATTCCAGAGTAGACTGGCGTATACGCTTCTTGACCCAAATGATGGGCGATGGATGATCCCACATCCATTGGTGTTTGACATCAAAGATGGTATACGGGTGCTCAGTGGAGACTGGGTACACTGAACAGGACTCGCCGAGAACTCCTAGATGGTATTATACCTAGCGTCAGATAACAGTTCTCTGGTGACACTGGTACAGGTTAGTCTGTAGACCCGAGATCGTCATAGAGTCTTGTGTGATTCCCACTGTGCTTTGATTTCCACCTTACCATGTTCAAGAGAACGTGCAAACGGTGGTTTTTGGGTACAGTCCCGAGTCACATGGAAGCAATGAGCGATAGGAGGGGATTCGTCTCTCCTGATATTGGGGTTGATGTTGTGCTGTGCTCGATTGGCCATAATAGGAAGTCCTTGGCCATGGATGATACAGAGATTCACTGGTAAGTGTTATCAGTAGTTTCTCGACCCGTTATGAGCCTCAAATCGGCACGACTTATCAAGTTACTGGGGTATGATGTTTACCATCCCTAGACTAGATATGCGACATATCAGACGAAGAGACCGGACTGTACGGTAGCGTTACTGATAGGCTTTGCGGGAGTTTAGACAAGCTTGCTTGTTGATCTTCTGATCGCTCAATACTCGGGTAGCCGTTAGTCCAGCTAGTACCGCTGACGGCTTGTGGGTGACTGATATGATCATCACCTACTGCCGGAGTATTGACGAGTCTTTAGAGTTCTACACAGAGGTTTCCTAGCTCATGCGAAACGAAGTAGGAGCACATATGTGATATGTGCGGGACCGAGATTAATATGAGTATGAGATGCCGTATTCTATTCTCGCGATATGTGTATCGGCAGGTTATATGTGATATAGCCGGGTTGTCGAATTAAGTGTTGATTCGATAAGTTGATACAAATAATATTAGTCGGTTGTATGTGATATAGCCAGATTATTAAATCAAGTGTTGATTTAATAATTTAATGTATAATTGTATATTTGATATATTAAATTACATTAACTAATATTAGCTCACTTAAGCATTTCTTTATCTCACTTATGCATTTAATATATATGTGATATATATTAATTGTGTTTCTTTTTGTGTCATGCTTGACGATACATGCTACATGGGTGTATGAGACTCACACCATGCTTATGATAATGTAGGGTTTATTTATTTAAAATAAATCAAAAATTAGTTGGAAATTAATCACATGGTTTAAGCTTAGTGGAAGCTTGTAGAACCATTGACTTAGTCCACTAATTTTGTTTTACATTAGATATTTATTAACCCAACCATTACCTTAAGCCATGGTTAAGTCTCTACAAGAGTTATATGAGATATTTCTCACCCATGGTTGCCATAACATTATTGGCTTCATCTTCTTCTTCATCAATAGCGTGCTCTCAAGGTTCTAAGGAGGTGAAGAAAATTAGTTAGAAAAATATTTCTAAAGTGAGCAAAATTCCTACTTCATCAATCTACACTAGATTATCCATTTAGTTTATATTGTTTGCTTCACTAATTTCTAATTAGTGAATAGGTAGCTTGAGTTAGTGTCTTCTCGACGTAGATCATCTTTGGCCTTGAAGACTTAAAGCAAGATTGTTCATTTCACCTTGTGGAGCCTTACTAGAGTCCGGAAGATCACTACTTGGAGCGAAGGGACTACCACACGGAGCTTTTGAAGTGAAGGACCGGTCTACAAAGGTTGTATTCCTTATTCACTTAGATGTAAAGTTGTTTACATGCATGTTTCGTCTAGTTCTCTAGTTAAGATTCTATGGTTAGGGTTGTTTAGCACGCTAAATTTTGTGAAAATGGCATGGTAGATGCCTCCCGAAACCTTGCTGTCGTGCTAGGTAACCCTACAATTCTTACATTATACTTAGAAAGTTTACATATATGTATTATTTTCCAAAATATATTTTTGATGAGATTTTAGTGGAGATTGGTTGTAGTTTGATATTATCTATATACATTAAAACTAATGTGTATATATATATAATTTTATATTTAAAACAAAACTTTCCCATCTCTTTCTTTTTTCTCTCTCTCTCCGTTCTCTCTTTCCCTCTCTTCTATTTCCTTCATCCCCGAAGCCCTAACCTCACATAACCATTGCCTGCACCTCGCCGCCGTCTCCTTCCTCCTCCTCGTCACTGTATTCATCTTCATCAACTCTTCCTTCTCGTCTTCGCCAGAACTCCGAGCACCACCCTCGACATCTTCTTCTTCTTCCTGATCCCTTCACTGGAGCCGACCCCTCTACACCGCCGCTGCCACCTGCTTCCTCTCGCCGTCGATCACGATCCCAGACCCCATCAGCATCACCACCTCCTCACAACCTCGACACTATCTCGGAAAACATCCCTCCAACCCTCGACCAGCAACCCATCGCCGTGAGAACCCTCACAGTCGTCGCCGCTGATCTCAAACCCGAGTCTCCGAAGTTCCAGAGCCGAGCAGCTAACCCTAACACCATTCCATCATCACAGTTGCCAAGTTCAGCCGAGAACTTGCTTGTTTCATGGTTACGTCATTGTTGTCGTCGGTGTTCGAAACGCGGGTAACCGTATTCGTCATCGTATTATACTGATCAAGGCAAGTTTATCTTGCTACATGCTAGTTTCATTATAGTTTACCTATACTAAAATTTATCTATTTATATTATATATACATATATTTATAATATTGCAATTTATTATCATTATGCAATTTTATAAAGATAATATGTATTTTACTAATTAGAAACACTAGCACGTGTGTAATTATAACTGTGAAGTTATGCAAAATTAATGTCACACTCCGCTTCCCGGTGTATGGGCAAGGGGACGCGACTGGGCCCGCTATGTATTTACTCAGAAGTAAATACGCTAAGCGTAACTAAGCAATATAATATAAAATGTACACAAGAGACATGAATATAAATGAACAGCAACTTTATTTATTAAACATTTTTTTACAGGCACAACTGGAATTTAAATACAGGAATAGAAAGCAATGCCTGAACAATGGCATAATTGAAATGAAAAGTGAATACAAGTAAAGTCAATGCTCGGGGTCTTCTGTGAACTGCTCAAAGTGCTCCTGGCTGGTCTCGAACTCTTCAAAGTCGGGTCCTCCTGACAACATTCTAAAGAAAGAAGAGAAATAGGAATGTCGTCAGCGAACAATCGCTCGGTAAGTCCCAAAAGAAGAAAGAAATAGAATAGACAGGTGGGAGAATATAATTGTATAATATTTGATTGTTTATGTTAACACGGTTGTTTGTAGCTTGGTACAGAATATGTCAGTGTATACGAGAGGAGTCCAACTTAGACCGTGGACTTTGGTAACCCGTAGTACAAGGCACTGCCGATAATACCACGGAACAACGACATGGATGTAATTACGTCTTTTAATGACCACCTCGTACCACCTTTAACATGTTCCGTACCAATCTACCCCTTTATAAACCCCGTAATGTTTATTGTATTAATTGTATTGTATTGTCTTGTAGTAAATGTAAGTCTTACCGAAACCATGATATCAGTAAACGGAATGGATATAAATGGATAGTCATGTAAACAGAGTATATCCATGGTTCGGTTCGGTCATGTTCATGTTGATATGGATTGAGTTCTGGCATTCATGGATTCATGTTGTATTGTAATTATACTTGAATCAAATTCAAGATATATTGAGTTCATATTTGACCATGACTCGAACCGAGTCAGACTTTTAAATAGAATTGAAGTCCTGATTGTTTTTGAGTTATCGGTAACTACTGCACATGGACGGAAGGATTTGTGTCTTTTTCCATGATAATTACTGTATGATAACACCGTTTTTAGGTTGTCTAACTTAGATAGGCAAGCACCCATATTCTCCGGCTTCCTGAGGCTCAAGAGAACCCGTCCCGCTTAAACCTATGTTTACTAGGTCCTTATTGTAAATTAATATAACTTGAGGGGGTTTTACGAAAAAATAGTTTTGATATATTTTAAAAACACACCTCAAGTATTTATTTATCGTCTTTAGAGTTTTCATAATTGTAATTTTTATAGAGTGAAATATTCTAGTGGATATAACCTAGTCTTCATTGCATATGGTATTTTAATGTAATATTGAAATTGTATTGAACTTGGATGGTATTTTCATGAAATTTTGGATTCTTTTCTTGGATTTTGGAAACATGGAATATTTTATATTTTAAAAAAAGATATTTGATAATATTTACATATATAATTATTTATTAAAAATATAATTTTATTTATTCTAGAAATCTCGTTTTTCTTAAAATTGTAATAAAAATTCCATCGAAATTCGAATGCTCCGTGAGGAGCTCTGAATCCCACCCTACTAGACCCGAGGACATGCGATAACTTGCACCATCCCATTCGGGTTCCCCAAAAACGGGTTGTAAGGACGTAATTTGTATGGAATTAATTAATACACTTTTAAAGAAAACGGTTTTGTAAGTTCAAGATATTTATTCATAATCTCGTATTTCCCATGAACTAGAGTCCCAAAATTCATCATGCTATATCAAGAATGTGTGTTGTGATGAGTTAGGTCATTACCTCGTGAGTATTCTAAAGGTAATACAAAGGAATATGTTGAATTATGTCGAAAGTAAAGTATGTGATATTTAACCGTAAAAAAACACGACAAAAGTTGCATAATAGATTATTTTAAGATGAAACTTGTTCTAATGTGTTTATTTATGTTTGTTAAACATTATGAGAGAATATGGTATTTTATTATTTATGAAAAATTGAGTTTTTAAAGAAAAGAGAGTCGGAAGTCGGAATAACTCCGCTTCCGACGAGTTTTGAAAAGAAGATGTTTTAGACTAAAAGTTGAGAAGGGGGAAGGGGAATTACTGATTGAGAAATAAGAGGAGAGATAGGGGAAGCTATTGGAATCATCGGGGAGTCGTTTCGTCGTCAGATTTATCTCGAAACGTCGCCGGAACTTCACCTCTTGCTAACTCCACTTGTACAACTTGGGACTTGGAATTTTTAAAGAGTTTTTGTAATGAAATTCTGAATGAGGAGAGGTGAAATGTGGTGTGGTATTTATAGGGAAAATTAGGGTTTAGGGTAATGAAGAATGGAATTAAAATGTGCATTAAAAATGAATTAAAGAGAGGAATTATCACTCTCTGGATGTTTTCAGAGTAAAAAAACAACATGGGGGTAGTGGGGTAGACGTAGGGGTGCTAGGGTGAAATTGTGGGAGCTTCTTCAATGGGAGGGGGGCGCCGGCCCCATTGCCATCTCACCGGCCATCTTAGCTTGGTTGGGTCTTGGATTCTTTCCACGTGTCCCTGTCGCTTCAACTAGTCTATTGCATATGTTTGTTTTCTGTGTGACTTTTCATTTTACGTGTAGTGCACGTGTAAACCTTTGGGCTTCTAAAAGATTAAAAGAAAAAAACAATTAAAAATATATGTGGCTGGGGGGATTCGATCACAGGGGCTACATCACAGCAGTGCAAGGCTTTACCAATGAGCTACAAGTTGTTTCTTGCTGTTCAAAAGCAAATCAAATTTATAACTTGTGTTTAGGCTTAGGTGTTCCTTTCTGTATTTTGAAGAAAATTTGTACAGAAAGTTTAGGGTTGTTACAATTAATTGTACGACTATTTTGATAGATACAATTTAGGTTATAATAATTAACAGTCATAAAATAATACGGTTAGATATATATATTTAAACAAGTAATAGTGAATATATCAATTTCGTTACAACTAGATAACCAAGACAATTATGTTACTGCTTTGTGACTGGTTGCGCAAGCAAATATTTCTTCTGTTGATACACAATACCTGACAAGTGCACGACACATTATCTTACCATTGCTTTAGCTGTACTGTTATACATGTTACCTGTATTGGTTACCGATACCAACAATATTGACTTGCTATCCTGATTGACCTGATTTGTTGTCTTGCTAGACAAGATCTGTTCACGATTGTTACTGTGTTGGCATTAGGTAGACATTCTATTGATGCCTAACTAGAACATGAAACATGGGGAAAATGGGAAATCAAGAATGAAATCTGACTTGTAACTCAACAGTTCATTACTTTTCAGAGACTGATTAATCGATACGAGCTTCGGGCTCCGAAATGATGATGCTGACATCATTCATCTGTACATGACATTGTTTTACTTCCTAGCAGCACGTCTCGGATTCAGCCCTAAGAATCATGACCGTAGTCCCGGGCATGCATGGGATACTTTGAGTTATTATGAGAATTACATTAATTGGTTTCAAATACCGTTAGGATAGATAACCTAAAAATACAAAGTTTAGGATACACGTGAGATACCTATAGCCTAATGTTATATCACCTGTGGTTATTTGTTTATAATTATACATTATTGTGCACATAACACCCTATATGGTACATTGCTCAGTTTATTATTATGATATTTATGACGCACTGACGTCTGGGTTTTGCATGACCCAATTCCTTTAACCTTGTCGTAGGAACATCAAGAATATTTTGACAGACAAGCTAAGTAGTGAGGAGCTTTGCTGATTAGTTTAGTGATGTTTAGTTTTACTTTATTATTTAGTTATGGTTTAACGTTGTGATCCCATAAGGGGTGTGGCTAGGATATTATTTTTGTTGGATTCTTATCTGTTTCTGTTATTTTCTTGTTATTATTTTATTGTGCCAGTTAGACATGTGTTAGTTATATTTTTATTTACTGTTCTTGATATCTGATTGACAGCCGTAATGTGATTATAGAAGAATTTTTCCTCATCATAGGTAGCATGTTTGGTTTTGTCACGTACCGTATTTACGTATTTTGGGAAATGAGGTGTGACAAGCTTGAGTTGGTATCGGAGTATAGGTTTAGGTTAGCCGGGCTTGGTTCAATTTGTAGTTGGGTATGGTACCCAATACATTGTCCTCAAGACCTAGAATTATAAGAACATGTTCTACCACATTATTGTCTTGTCATTCTTGAATCGTATCTTTCCCTTAAACTCTTTTATCTCAACAATATGGAAATGAGATTGCATCTCAGTTTGTAATCATCTTGAATCCTTATTGTTTATTCCATCTTATTCCATTGACTCTAATAGCATGATTTGGACTACTTGGATGGAGTTATGTGATTGTAACTATGTACCGCGGTATGATTACAATGCGGTACTCTATTTAGATAACTTGGAGTCCTATTGTTGATTTATGTTCCTCGACTTATTTTCATTGTACTAATTTTTTCTCTCAGTTTCATTGCTTACGAATCTATGTCTTATCAAGAACTTGAATCCAAGAACCGCGTTATATTTTTTTCCTTGTCCCGTTGTGGCCGATCCGTCTTGTCACGCCCCGCTTCCTAAAATACTTAAAAACGGCACGTGACAGAGCCAACCATACTACCAATGGCTGGGAAAAATCCCTCCATAGTCACATTATGGCTGTCAATCAGATATCAAGAACAGTAATAAAAATCTAGCTAACACATGTCCATCTGCCATAATAAATAAAAGTCAAGAAATGCATATAGCGGAAACGAATCAAGATCCAATAAATAATATCTGAAATACGTCCCTTATGAGATCACATCGATAAAATAAAACTATGGAAATAAATAAACTAAGCATCTCTAAAACTAAATATCTAGCTCCTCATTGTTCGACTTGCTTTCTAAAATACTCCTGATCTGTCTGCGACAAGGTCAAACGAACTGGACCATGCAAAAACCCTGTCGTCAGTGTGTCATAAATATCAAAATAATAGTAATAATTAGGATAAGATGCTATGATTAATCATAAATGTAAATAATAAACACGGGTATAAAACAATGAGCTATATGTATGTAATGTGTATCCTAAAATCTGTGCTTCTAGGTTATCTATTCTACAACTCTTTGAAATCAATTAAATGGAATTGTCA
Source organism: Agapanthus africanus (assembly GCA_030015575.1). Classification (NCBI taxonomy): domain Eukaryota; kingdom Viridiplantae; phylum Streptophyta; class Magnoliopsida; order Asparagales; family Amaryllidaceae; genus Agapanthus; species Agapanthus africanus. The sequence goes on along the minus strand of CM057338.1, from coordinate 938,164,745 downwards.
ATGTAACTCAATAGTATCGCGTGTGTGCCCGGGACTACGGTTAAGACTCTCGGGGCTGAATCCGAGACGTGCCGCTAAGCAGTAAAAACATGTATCATGTACAGACAAATGATGTTAGCAGCATCATTCAGGGGCCGAAGCCCGTATGACTGACCAGTCTCTGGAAAGTATCGAACTGTTGAGTTACAAGTCTGGTTTCATTATTGATTTCCCCTTTCCCCCCAGGTTTTGTGTTCAAGTCAGGTATTGATGATATCTATCTAATGCCAACACAGGATCAAGCAAGTACAGGTCTAGAAAACAAGTCATGTCCATCAGGACAACAAGTTAGGATTGTCGGCATTAGTAATAATCCAAGTAGCAGGTCTAGTAATGTCTTGTGTACAAGTCAGGCAATTTATTTTAACCAAAATAGACACCAAATGTAAAACCGTAACTAATATCTAAACACGGTAAACATAACTAGTGCCAGGATATATATGTATTTATCTGTAATAACCGTTTTACGTCTGTTACCAGGTATATTGCAATCTAGATAAAATACTGAACTGATATAGTAGTATGATAATATTGTGATGATCCGGCATGCAACTAGATAAACCATTATTGGTACGGATACAGACTTATAATATAAAACTGTAAATCGATAATATTTGCTGAATAGTAAAACATATGTACTATAATTAATCATATAAATATTGATATAACAAAATAGTATGTTGCAAGTTTAGAACTTGCCTGATCGAAATCTCACGATGAGTATCCGGATATCACGTTCTGAACGCCGAATAACGCCACGATGCCAAACCCACGTACGTAGAACTTGACCCGACTGAGCAACTGCGTGACGTGATAACTGGACTAGACGACGACAGTGACTAGGTCGTCAGGATCGTTCTCATCGGCGGTGAACAACTCCGGCGAAGTCGGAAAGAAAAGAAGAGTAAGGAAAGAAAAGAAGAAGAGATGGGGCAGTTGGGGTTCTGTGGTTCAGCGAAGACAGGGAGTAAGAGAGAAATGGTCGGCGATGAGGTGACAGGGAGACGCGGTCGACGACGAGATCTTATGGCCATGAGGGGTTGATGGTGATCGGGAAACGATAGGGAGAAGAAGGAGAAAAAGGATATGGTGCGGTGGTGGGGTGTGGGTGCTCTGGTGTTGCTGACAAGTCGAGGAAGGTGATAGAGGTAGTCGGGTCAGGCTTTGAGGCCGACGGCTGGGGGGAGGTGATGGGTTCTCGGTTGTGGGACGGCTCGGGGTTTAGGCATGGCGATGGGGAAGATGACGACGACGAGGCGACGAGGAAGAGGAGAAAACGAGGAAGTGATGGCGAGGAGATGGGGACGGCGACGAGACGACGAGGTGTGGGTTTAGGGTTCGACAAGAGGGAGCGAGAGAGAAGGATGAAGACGGGGGGAGAGACAGTGTGTGTGCGTGTGTTTTTAATAATAATATTATATTATATATAGGGGTGAGGGTGTGTGTGTGTGTGTGTGTGTGTGTAGGGATATATAGGGAGAGAGATAGAGAGATAGGTAAGGACTAGGAGACAGAGAGAGTTATAATAGTTTATTTATTAATATATATATATATATATATATAGTTATAGGAAAATATAATATATATATATATATATATATATTGTAGGATTTTGCAGATAATACCAGATCTCTCCAAATATTACCCATATCTCTTTAAAAATATAGTTTTTAAATTAAAAGAGCATACGTAATTATTTTAACCATAATACAATATTCTGTAATTAAATACATATACCCCCAATAAAATCTATGTAAATATACGTAAAGATTTCTAATTATTTGACTGTTTAACTCTTAGGATATGAACATGATATATGGGCGCAACCACCTGATATGGGGTAATTTGCCATGCAAGGCTGGATAGGAAAAGAATATTATTTATTTTAATATTATATTATAAAGAGATATGTAGAGCTTAAAATATATTATATATTTATTTAATACTCGATTCACATGGGTACACTGTACTAGCAAATATTTGATATAATCTCGCACTATATCGAGTTTCATACATGCGGGTCGGGTCGGATAATAACTACAGTTACTAATTGCATTATTCGCAACCCAAAAGGAACAATAGTAAAGAATTTTACCGCAAGATTTAAATACCAAAATATATAGTATAAATGTACTAAGGTGTTATATTATACCCAATTACAAAAGAATTTCATCCTCGAAATTCACGGAATAAGATAAGAAGATACTGATCTAAGAAAAGAGGTGTGAAAACTTCTGTCAAATCTTGTCTTCACATTCCCAAGTAGATTCTCCATTCGAATGATTTCCCCATGAAACGAGTACTAGGGGGATTACTTTATTCTTGAGAGGACCTTTTCTCGTCGATCCACAATAACCATTGGTTGCTCTTCATACGTTAAATCTTCCCTTACTGTCAGTTCCGAGTGATTTAGGACGTGCGTCTCATCTCAGACATACTTGTGGAGTTGTGATACATGAAACACGTCATGAACACCCGCCAAGGATGGTGGTAAAGCCAATTGATAAGCTACCTCTCCAACATGTTCGATGATATCGAAAGACCCCACGAATTGAGGACTAAGTTTGCCTCGACTACCAAAACGGATTACTCTTCTAGTCGATGATATCTTCAAGAACACAAGATCACCAACAGCAAACTCCAAAGGTCTCCTACCAGTATCAGCCCAACTTTTCTGTCGATCCTGTGCCACCTTCATATGATTTTGGATCATGTTAACTATCTCCACTATTTGCACAATAATATCCGGTCCCAATAATCTTCTTTCTCCAATATCGTCCCAACAGACAGGCGAGCGACACTTACGACCGTACAATGCTTCGAATGGAGCCATCTGTATAGTCACCTGAAAACTGTTATTGTATGAAAACTCCACTAAATGCAAATAATCCTCCCACAAATCCTTGAAGTCTAACATGCATGCTCTCAACATATCTTCAAGAGTTTGGATCGTTCTTTCAGACTGGCCATCTATCTGAGGATGATAGGCCATATTAAACTTCAAGCGAGTTCCCAAACTTTCCTTTAGAGTCCTCCAAAAGTATGATAGAAATCGAGTATCACGATCGGAAACGACGCTCATGGGTACTCCATGCAATCTCATAATCTCTTGCATGTACCACTCTGCCAAAGCTTCCGTTAACTGACCAACAAGAAACTGTATAAAATGAGCTGCCTTGGTCAATCGATCGACAATCACCCAAACTGTGTTATTGCCCTTTGGACTCCGTGGTAATACTGTCACGAAATCCATGGTTATATGTTCCCACTTCCATTAAGAAATCAGAAGTGGTTGCAACAAACCAGCTACCCTTTGATGTTCAGTCTTGATTTGCTGACACACCAAGCACTTTGATACGTAGTGAACAATCTCCCTTTTCATACCTTCCCACCAGAAATATTATCACGGATCTTTATACATCTTTGTGCCTCCCGGGTGTTCTGAATACGCGGAACTATGAGCCTCCTTCATGACTTCTTCACGAACATCTCTTTTAGGCACACATAGACGACTCCCATATCGTAACGAACCATCTTCATGAATTCACAAATCTGTTCGAAATCCCACTTCTATTTGTTCTCGAAACTTTTGCAATCTTGGATCGTGCGACTGTGCTGCTTTAATGTTATTGACCAAGGATGACCATACTTGCAACTATATCAACTGTCCCGAAGAATCTGGTAATACAATCTCTAATTCGAATCTCTGAAGATCAGCTATAATCTCCTTCTGTGCAGTCAACATCCGTATCGCTGGCAACCGATTTAGAGCATCCGGCACTACATTAAATTTCCCCGGATAGTATTTTAGATCAAGATCATAGTCACATATTAGCTCTAACCATCTACGCTGCTTCATGTTGAGGTCTTTCTATGTGAACACATATTTTAGGCTCTTGTGATCGGTAAATACTTCTATCCTTTCACTTAATGAGTAGTGTCTCCAAATTTTCAGAGCAAAAATCATTGCTGCTAGCTCCAGATCATGAGTTGGGTAGTTCTTCTCATGAGTTTTCAATTGTCTCGACACATATGCTATGACCTTCCCATGCTGCATTAGAACACATCCCAAGCCTTTCCCAGATGCGTTGCTGTGAATAACTAGCCCTCCGGAACCATCTGGCACTGTCGGAATAGGAGCGGTTGTCAAGCTTTGCTTCAGCGCTTCAAAAGCTGACGCACACTTCTCAGTCCATATGAACGGTATCTCCTTTCATGTTAGCTTGGTCAATGGTTCTACTATTCAAGCAAAGTTCTCTACAAACCTTTTATAGTATCCGGCAAGCCCAAAAAAGGTTCTGATCTCCCCCATATTCTTTGGAATTGGCCAATCATGAACAGCTGCGAGGCGACGAGGAAGAGGAGACGACGAGGAAGTGATGGTGAGGAGATAGGGACGGCGACAAGACGGCAATGCGTGGGTTTATGGTTCGGCGAGAGGGAGCGAGAGAGAGAGAGAGGGTTGAAGAAGGGGGAGAAAGAGTGTGTGTTTTTAATAATAATATTATATATATAGGGAGAGAGATTGAGAGATAGGTAGGGACAGAGAGAGAGAGAGACAGAGAGAGAGGGTTATAATAGTTTATTTATTAATATACATATATAAACTGTTATATATATATAGTTATAGGAAAATATAAAATATATATTGTAGGATTTTGTAGATAATACCAGATCTCTCCAAATATTACCCGTATCCTTTTAAAAATATAGTTTTTAAATATAAAGAGCATACGTAAGAATTTTAACCATAATGAAATATTCTGTAATTAAATATATGTAACCCAAATAAAATGTGCGTAAATATATGTAAAGATTTCTAATTATTTGTCTGTCTAACTCTTAGGATATGAACATGATATATGAGCGCAACCACCTGATATGGGGTAATTTGCCATGCAAGGCTAGATAGGAAAAGAATATTATTTATTTTTATATTGTATTATAAAGAGATATGTATAGCTTAAAATATATTATATATGTATTTAATACTCGATTCACATGGGTACACTGTACTAGCAAATATTTGATATAATCTCGCACTATATCGGGTTTCATACATACGGGTTGGGTCGGATAATAACCATACCTACTAATTGCATTATTCGCAACCCAAAGCAACAATAGTAAAGAATTTTACCGCATGATTTAAATACCAAAATATATAGTCTAAATGTACTAGGGTGTTACACGTCTGCAGTTCGAAGAACTAGGAGAAACACCAAGAGCGTTTAAAGATTGCAGCGGTTCGAGATTAGGTTGAGTGGGGGTTAGTACAGACCACTTTAAGGCCGATCAGATGTAAGATATTTGATTGAAGAAGTTTTAATGACCCACCTCAATTTATCAAAACGGCGCAGCGGAAGTGTGGTGGGTTAATAATCCATAAGTCTTATAACAGACTTGCAAATTCATGAAGAAAGGAGCTGTTTGTGTGTGTGCCAGATGGTAAGGTTCGTGAACAAGTTACAGATGAAGCACCGATAGTTGTTCAGGAATTTATGGATATATTCGTAGACATTTCAGACTTTACCGCCAAAACGAGATGTGGAGTTTGCGATCGATTTTATTCTTGGAGCAATGCCAATTTTGAAGACTTATTATCCGATGGCACTGGTAGAGCTGGAAGAAGTGAAGAGACAAGTTTTCGAATTATTAGGGAAGGGCTGGAGTCGCGGTAGTGGTTCACCTTGGGGAGCTCCAGTTCTATTGGTCAAGAAGAAAGATGGTACGTGAAGAATGTGCATTGATTATCGAGAGCTAAATCGGGTGATCATCAAGAACAAATATCAAATTCCTTCCATAGGAAAATTATTTGATCAACTTACTGGTGCGAGAGTATTTTTGGAAGTTGGATTTTCGATCGGGTTATTATCAAGTTTGGGTAAAGACAGAAGATATTTGCAAGACGACATTTCGAATTCGATACGGACATTACGAGTATTTAGTGATGCCGTTTGGAGTTACTAATGCACCGACGATATTTATGGATTTAATATACCGAATCTTTTCACTATATCTGGATCAGTTCATGGTAGTATCCATCGATGATATTCTAGTTTACTCGAGGAGCAAAGAGGAGTATGAAGGACACTTGAGGATCACACTGCAGACATTGAGGCGAGAGAAGTTGTATGCTAAGATGAGCAAGTGCGAGTTTTGGCTCAATGAGGTGAATTTCTTGGGTCATATTATATCCGGAGATAGAATCGCAGCTGACCCGGAAAGGATAGCAGTTGTTCGCGATTGGCTGACTCCAAAGGCTGCAGCGGAGATTATGAGCTTTCTTGGCTTGCTAGTTATTATCAAAGGTTTGTGGAGAACTTCGCTCGGATAGCAGAGTCATTAACCAAGCTAACACGAAAGGAGATACTATTGTTTGTCCGAAAGTTACGAAGCTTGAGCTGGAACAAAAATTAAAAATCGCTCTAACGATGCCGGATGTTCCGAGGTTTAGTTATTCACATTGATAAAAAAAATACAAAACAAATGAACAAAAGGAGATAAATAAAAAAAGATAAACATAACCTCAAAATAAAAGGAGAACAAAAATTAAACGATAAAAAAACAACTTCACCTCACGAAAAAAATAAAAAAGGAGATACCTATTTGTTTAGGTCCGAGAAGTGTACGAAGCTTTTGAGGCGTGGAAGCAAAATTAAAATCGCTCCTATCTTAACGATGCCGGGATGGTTCCGGAAGAGTTTAGTTATTCACATTGACGCTTCACTTCAAATGCTCCAAGTAGTAGTCCTAGAACTCTTCTTTGACTTCACTTGAAGAAAAGAACGAGCTTCCTCGAAGTCTTCTTCGTTGAAGATGATCCACCTCGAAACTTCTCACACTCAAACTCATACTTCACTAATCTAAGAATTAGTGAAGAGAACAACCTATACTAATTTGCTAGAATAATGTAGGTTGAAAAAGTAGGGATTTTGCTCACTAAAAATCTTTCTTCTCCTTTTCTCTTTTCTTTTTCTTCAAACTAGAAAACCTAGAGAGGAGATGAAGAAGTTGAACTTGGAGGTGAGAATAAACCTTGAGGATAAGATGAGATCAAAATGATAAAAAATATATCAATATTATAAAGAAAAGATCAATGAGTCATGGCTTCTCCAATGTTCTCAAATAGATGACTCATTCTTTCTTTTCTTTAATTGATATATGTAAATTATTATCATCTCATCTTCATCTCTAATGTAATTCTCATATACACAACTCTTGTGTATATAAAACCATACCAAAAAGAATATATATTTATATCACATATATAAATATATAAAGATAAGAAAATATCAAGTGAGCATAATATTAGTTTATATATATATATATATATATATATATCTATATATATAATTATTAAATCAACACTTGATTCAATAATCCGGTTAAACCATATATAACCCGGCTAATATTATATAACGCTAGATTAGAATACGGTATCACATACACGTACTTAATCAAGCTCCTGCACATATCTCTATACATGCCCTATTTCGTTTCGCTTGAGCTAGAAAATCTCTATGTGGGACTCTAAAGACTCGCCAATACACTAGCAGTAGGTAATGATCACATCAAATACCCATAAGCCGTCTACGCTACTAGCTGGACGTAATGGCTACCAAAGTATTGAACGAATAGAAGATCAATAAGCAAACTTGTCCAAACTCCCGTAAAACGTATAAGCAACACTTATTGTATAGTCCGGTCTCTTCGTCTGATATGTCGCATATCGAGTCTTGGGGGTGGAATCGTCAGACCCCAATAACTCGTTAAGTCATGCCGATGTATGGCCTATAACAAATCGAGAAACTACTGATAACACTTATCAGTAAATCTCATCAGCCCTGACCAGGGACTTACCGTTATAGCCTATCGAGCATAGCACAACATCAACTCCTAATACCGGGAGAGACGAAACCCCTCCCATCACTCACTGCCTCCATGTGACTCGGGACTGTACCCAAAAACCATCTGTTTGCACGACTCAGTAGAGCCGTGGTAGAAAGGAAATCAAAGCACAGTGGGAACCACACAAGACACTATGACGATCTCGAGTTTACAGACTAACCCAGACAAGTGTCACTAGAGAACTATTATCAGACGATAAGTATGGTACCATATAGGAGTTCTCGGCGAATCCTGTTCGGTGTACTCATTCTCCAATGAGCACCTGTGTACAATCTTTGATGTCAAACACTAATGGTTGTGGGATCAGCCATCGCCCCATACAGGGTCAAGAAACGTACACACTAGTCTACTCTGAAATATCGATGCCCTGTCTTGATACTCCCTCGACTAGGAACAATTAAGGATGTGCTTGTAGACTACAAAAGCCTCACTAGTATGATCTACATTATAGTCCTGGTAATCAAGAAAACATCCTAAGGGCTTTATCAATATATATCAATGAAATAGTAAACTAGAACAAGTGCACATGTTAAGATAAAGATTAACCAGATAGCATACTATCATATCGAGAAAGAAAGTCCTCTCTCTCTCTCTATATATATATATATATATATATATATATATATATATATATATGTCCAAGCATCCACTATAATATTACAATAATAGCCTCTAGGATATACATATTCCTAACGTCAAGATAGTTGAAGATGTAAGTGCACGGCGGCGCCCCGGCCGTCAATCCGACGCCGGAATGCGGAAGCGGTGAAAAACTAAAATTTTGCGGACTTAGCAAACCGGCACCACCGCACACTAAACACCCGGATCGAACCATTAACTAGTCTAGGCTAACAAGAAGATGGGTTAGAGATATACCGACGATCCATGTCCTCCGGTCTTCATCTCCACTCCGATCTTCTCGCGGGATCTCCGTCCGTCTCCTCCTCGTCGGAAAGGGGCACCACATCGCCTGTAGCTTTTACGGGCTCCCACCTCAATACCGAGGCAACTCGGACGCGAAGCTGGCGAATCGACGCGTCCAAGATTTGCTGTAGGAAGTGTAGTGTAGAGTGCTTGTCTCACTTTGGGGTTTGTAGTTGCCATGATGGAGGATTGGGGTTAGGAAAAAATGGTGCTTTCATTTTTCCGAAACAAGAAGAAGAAGGAGATGAAGGATTCCTCCCATAATATAGATGAACTCTCTCATTCTTTTTCTTTCTCTCTTTTCTTTTTCTTCTTCTCTCCTTTCTTTTTAAGAACTTATCATATCCATCAAGTGAAGAATAAGGTGGAGGAAAGAACTATATGAAAGCAAGAGGGAGGTGAGTGTAGGAGCACAAGAATGGTGACCACATCCAAGGACAAGAAAACATCAACCATGCTTGTTACTATTCAACCCATACCCTTTCCTCCATACCCTTTCCTATTCAATCAAATCTCAAAAAGCAAAACAATGGTGCAAGATATGAAAGCCATCATAATCAATACAATTGCAAGAAACCCCCCCACAAAGTGTTATTTGCAAAACTGCAAATAACCCCCTCCATCGAAAAAGTCCGGCCGGGAAAGAACAAAGGAAAACCGGCCGGAACGGAATGCAAACTGGCAACTCCAGAAAACTGGTCCCGTAATAAATTACAGGAAAACCCCAATACTGTGCATACACACCCGCATCTGTATTCCGTCCGGATACAAATGCAATGAGACAAAATCTACACTGTACTAAACTAAGACCAGCTTAAGCCAAAGCCGGCTAGTTAAATCCGTTCGATCCTGATCCGTGCAATACCGCACGTATCTGATCGAACCCTGCCATATAACCATACGGCTACTAGTACAAACCGTCCGATCCTGATCCGTGCAATACCGCACGTATCTGATCGGACCCTGCCATATCTCCATACGGCCTCTACAGCGTTTCGCCCGAAAGCTGAGTAACTGAAAGTGTGGCGGACTCTAAAGACTCGTCAATACAATGGCTGTGGATTTAACCACTAGCCCGTCAGAGGTATAAGCCAATACGTAACGGGCCACCAGCTATTGACCAAAAGGGACGTCGATGAGCGAACTCATCCTGACACCCTACTGAGCCTGTCAGTGACAATATCCGTGCAGTCCGGTCCGTTCGTCTATGAGCATCGCATGGCAGGCCTAGGGGGTTGGTAAAAGTCAGACCCCCAAAAGCGGTACAAGTCGTGTCGGAGTGTAGCCCAGAACACCCTGAGATACTACTGGAATACCTACCAGTAAATCTCCTTGCCTTGGCCAAGGACTTTGTGTAATGGCTCTCCTAGACACAGCACGACCTCACCCCCAATACCGGGAGAGACGAACCCCTGAAGATACGCTCACTGCCTCCATGTGGCTCGGGACTGTACCCAACTAAAACCTGTTTGCACGACTCCTTTGAGCCGTGGTAGGGTAGTAATCAAAGTACAGTGGGAACTCACACGAGACAAATGACGATCCCCAGGTCGATGAACTAACCTGCACACATGTCACCAGGGAACTGCCATCTGACGTCTGGTATATGACCAACTAGCATGTTCCCGGCGAGTCCTGTCCGGTGTACTCATAACCCAATGAGCACCTGTATACATCTTAGGTGATCCAACTGACACCAGTGGCTTGTGAGACCGGCCACCGCCCCTCGTCGGGGTCTCGACTGTATACACTAGTCTACTAATGGAGTATCGATGCCCGGTCTCGAAACTCCCACGACTAGGGACCTTTTAAGGATAAGCTTATAGACCCCCAGCTCCCACTTATATGATCGCCCTCATACTGCTGGTGGTCAAGCAAGAATCCTAGGGGCTCTATCAACGTGTAATAGCGACGTGTCAGGTCACCCAAAACAGTACACGATGATAAAGGTAAACCAGATAGCATACTATCATCTCGAGTAAGACTGTCCTATCGGGATAGGTCCTCCCTCAATCATTACAATCACGTACCTGTGACCTAATAATTGACTCTGAGGGCACTATCTCCAACAATCTCCCACTTGCACTCAAGGCTAATTATTGCGATGTCGCATACTCACAGCCCGTGTGATACCGAACACCCAACTCCTCTACTAGTCAGTCTCACAAAGCCTGTTTGCGAAACTATTGCGTTCGAGGAATAGCCTCAGCGAGTGGATCCGCTTTGTTGTTTCTTTCTATGTCTCTCTATATCTCAAGTTCGCGGAGAAAGCCATCTCCCGAAATGAGCAATACCTGTCTTAGAGTGTCTGGATGTCTGATGGGATATAGCTCATAAATGAACTCCAAATCCAAACTTCTTAGACTGTATCGTCAACTGAACTTAATCAGTAACCTGCGCGCCATGCCTCCCTCAGTATTGCCTTGGACCACCTGTCCAAAATACTGCCCCTCATCAGAAGGAAAACTATAACTCTGACAACTTCCTTGTCGTCCATGTCACCTTGGAAGCCTGGAATGATAACTGTCTCCTGAATGAGGCTGTCGTTATCATATCGCTAGAACATCCACTTATGTTCTAAAACTGCTTCCGATTGTTTCTCCAGGATTGGATTAATGTCAACTTATTGCATCTTGTGCAAGAACAACATCTGGTGTGGTACTTGACATCTCATGATTGACTCAATTGCCTGAGCAAGTGATCTGCCAATCATGCACGTCCCTCTCCCCTTTAGTCTGTAAGACACCTTTGGAGAGGGTGACACCATTACCTGCAGGTACACTACCGTGCCAGGAGTCGTCCATCCTAAATACTCTTAGAATGCTGTCAAGTACCCAGATTGGGAAACCACCCAAATCTAGATCTAATACCATAGATCCAGTAACCAGTATGTCTGATATAATGTCCAAGTCCTGTGTGGAGAAACTACTGTGTGACGACCAAAGTATAACCGATCGTAGTGTAGGAGTTTCCTTTCCCACTCTGTGTATATCATCCAAATACCAGGATATCACACCCTACTACCTTCTCAACAGATCCATCCACTATTCTGATGAAGTCAAACCCATGACTGTCACGTCAGAAATAGATGATCTATCTCCGCTACATCTGCTCTAGTCTATAAATAGACATAAGCAACCTGTCCACCAATGCTTCCGCTGTTCCCACTGACTACGACAACCCTCTGGCAGAGTCATATAGACGTACACTTCTAAAACTGGTTTAGAACGACGCTATACTCATCCTCCCGCCGGGTCTCGTAACCTGGAACAACAGCAATGGCAATTGTGGGTAAACAAGAACTTCCCTGTCACCGTCCTTGAGGCTACCGGAGTACCTCTCGGGTGCCTGAAGTTACCCACCTTATCTGCGGAGTGGCCAATGGAATGTCAATCCAGATTGAATCTTTAGGTTCCTTATCAAATCTTCAGTAATCGTTTGTGGTTCTGGAATCACTTCCAGTTCTACCATACTCCCACTACTGTTTTCTGAAAAATCCATTTTTAATAAAACTGTGGCGAGTCTAGAACAATATTGCTATTGTTCATCCAGATGGTAGAAAATCAACCCGCGTCATAGCCTGGGTCAACCCACAAACAGCCATTACAGAAATGTGCCTTGAGTTGTCCAGTGTCTGGTTTTAAGCATAAGCCAGACAACTCCCCGTACCTTAACAATGTTAAGATATGAACTGTACTATATCCAATATAGAAACAGAGGCACAGATTTAATTGAACCAGATTCAAATCATGCAGCTGTCCCCAGCGCATGTCAACTAAATGGAAGGAGGCCGATCAGCGTTACTCAACTTAGGAATACTTCCAATTATGAGTAACCTGAAAGAGAAGCAAGATCTCTTTATCATTACTATCAACTGAATACCATACACAAGTATCTACATCTTCGATCTCTTTGAAGAATCCCGATACTTGCTACACCTGGTTCTCTACTCTATTCAAATACCTATAACTTCTCAAAATTCGGACCCTGTGTTTCCACGAAACACTTGTCTAAAAACTAGAGAAGTCATAAGTAAACCGAATATAGTACGAGGACCAACCCCTCTGTCCTAATGGACCCTGGACAACATACAATACTTTGTATAAGTCCCTTGAGTCTGATAACTCATTCACTGTGTGTTGTAGGTTGAAATCTGTACTTATGGTTAAGAAGAATTACACCGCTGTTTAATGCTCCTTACCTAACCATCCACTGATATAGGTAAATGTCGTAGACATAATTTCAAAAAGGTATATCTCACTCTATGAAAATAGACGTACAGATATATCAATTTGAAATTGGTGCATAACATCGGATATTCAAAACCAAATATTTGCCGACCGGCAAACAGCCCAGGTGATTTCCTCAAATATCACCGATTACAACGAATCCCGATATAATGAGGATGATCACCCAATTCCCAATAACTTACTCCCACTCATCATCTGTAAAACTATACAGATGTGAGAATCAAACTTGGTAAATACATACCCTGGAGCAAGTGTCCAATCGGGAAATCAGTTTTCTTTTAACAGTACACAGTTGAACCTGAAACATTGAAATGTTCCGATGGGGTATTCTGGTATTCCTAGTAATGCCTCTTCCAGATTCACGACTGTAACCGTATAGTTCTTTGCCACCTCTCCAAATCCCTTCATATGTCTTTAGTCTTTACCTTCTGCACACCCCTTTAGGCCAAATGGTTTTCTTCCTTCCCTACCGTTCGGCACCAGCCTATGGTTTGGAAGAAGACTATCCAATAAGCATAATGGGTGTACTGTCCCAATCCTAGGAACACTCGCAATGAGAGAGGGTGAAGATAAAAGACAACCGAATAAACCTTATTCCTATTTCTCCTGAACCAGAATCCATCCCCGAACTGGAACAAGTTCCATTCGAGTTCGTATATAACCATACGATGGAGTATCCAAATAAACTGTGGATCTTCGTAGTGATACGGAGTGTCCTGGAGAAATACAAAGGTGATGTGGGAGTGGTAACGAAATATTTGGTTTGGTCGTGAATGGCAGTCGCAATTTACTTTGCCCTCTTACTAATCCCTTGCTTTGTCTGAACTTAATACCTTCTGCACACCATCGTTATGCTAATTGGTTTTCTTCATTCCCTACCGGTCGGCACCAGCCTAAGGTTTGGAAGAAGACAATCCAATTTGCGTAATAGGTGTACTACCCCTAAACCAAGGAGTACTCGTAACCTGAGAGAGGGTAAAAGGAAAAGACAACTGAATAATCCTATCCGTTTTCTCCAGAACCGGAAACCATCCTCGAATAAATTCTTTCGAGTTCGTATCTAACCATACGATGGTTTTGTCCAATGGAAGTGGACGTTCGTAGTAAAACGGGGTGTCCTGGAGAAAAGGGTAAAAGTAGGAGTGGCAATGAGGTTTGCAACTGTGACAATCCAAAAACCGGTGTTTAAGAAGGTTCGGTCAACTTGGTCACTGAGTCATAGTCTTAGGGTCGGGTCAATGGTCGCTGCCAAAGAGAGAGAGAAAAGAAACACTCAGCGTGCACTCTAACCTAGATCAGAATGGTTACCAATTTATCTAATCTGGAATCCTCCCACTGTACCTCAAATTCTCCTCCAAACCTAAAAGAAGAATTAGTCGGGGTTACCCGAGGAGTAAACTAACTCATCAGTGGGAATCGGGATCCAACTCTCATCGCATGACAACGTGACGGAATCCGCTCACGGTATCACACTCCAGAAGGTATGCGCATATCTGGCAAGTTTCAGTACTTTTGAAACTCCCGATGTGATTTCTGCCCCATGCTCTTATGACCTTGACTTTGGCCAACATATCATAAGTCACATGTCAAGTTCTACCCGTCATTCTCCAGGTTAATTTGAATCCACCCGTACATACCCTTGACTTTGGCCAAAATGGCAGCACGACTGTCCCAAACCAACGCATCTATCTATGCTGCATATGAATACCCCAATAGCTACCAATCACTGTGCCTTGACTTTGGCCAACATACACAGCTTGAATACTATTGACCACCCATATGAAACGACGGAGGGCTACGAATGGTTTCTGGCGAAAACCTTTAACGTAAAGAACTTGATATCGTTGAAGGAACGGATAGCTTTTTAGAAAATATAGTGACGAAAACCTTTACTAAAGAGGTCACTCCCGGTGAAGGGATCTCGGCTCTTTCCCCGTAGAATGAGGTGCAGGATATTCCAAATGAATACCACGGTGCAAAGCAAAAGTAATCGGCTATAGTGAAGTTAATGCCCTGACGCAAACTTCTGTCCAAGGGGTCACTCCCGGTGAAGGGATCTCGGCCCTTGCCTCGTCGACTGAGGAGCAGGATATTCTAATGAATACCACGATGCAAAACAAAAGTAAACGTCCTTGCAATAACAGCTTTTGAAAAAGTGTTCCAACAACATCAGAATAGGTTTGTTTAACTTGCATTGATCCGAATCAATGCAGTCCCATCAATTGATCACACCACAAAGAACGAAAATATACTGACGTACGTATATGCCATCTGCATTCGCCACTGGGTCCCGTCATCACCCGTTAGGTTAGCTAACTAACGGCAGAGCGGGGACTGGACTAGCGCGGATGAAAAACATATACAACATCTACTAATATATATACCAATATATAGTATTTCGCTCAAGGCGTGAATAAAATGCAACATCACAGAAATGTACAGCATCACAGAACAATACAGATATCTGGGATCCCCGGGTTTCACAGAGCCACTACTGAAACCCGACGTTCCCCTGGTCGTGTGGATAGCCTGTGCAATGAAATCCTATACCCCCTACGAGTGCGGCGAATAGCCAGCCAATCCTGGAGTGAAGCCCCCTCCGTCCCAATGCCATGAGATGCGGGCTTGTTGCCTTCTAGAACCCGGCTATCCGTGCACCCCTCCGCGGGGTAACCCTAGTACAGAAAGTAAAATATACATACAACGGGTACATCGACCGCAACCAGGTCGTGCCCCAAAAAGAATAATACAAACAGGCAGTGACGACAGTCCACATGTCGGACGCTCGCCCCGCAATATCAAATGTACATAATACAACAACACCGTACTAGCATTGCATCCAGGCTATCCCCACCGACCGATCCGCAACATCACAGCAAATACATAGAACATCAACGTGAAAGTCACGTTCGCAAATCCGTCTAACCGGGCTATAGCAGTTAGACCGGATTTACCGATCGAGTGACATTCACGGTCGCAGATATAATGTAAATACTGTGAAAAATGTGTTTAAAATATCCGATTGATCAAACTTTAACAAGTGGGCCCACAAAGAATACTGTAGCAGTCACAGAAATAATTGGCCCAATTTTAATATTCCAAAACCCATACTTTAAGCCCAGAAAACTACTGAAGAAATTTGATGCAGGGATCAGAACAGTAAGCGGCTGAAGAGCGGCGCTTAAGGAAGGTCAGGCCGCGCTTCCGCGCTTGTACTGTTGACTGACACTCTCGAATTTTCTCAGTAGCCTTGAAATCTCCAGTACATTAATATTTTACAACCTGAAAAAATTTTCGAGACCAAAAATTTTCAACAGAAAACTGATGCGACAAAATACGGGTTTTTGGACTTTTTGATCGATCGGAAATGCAAACACATTACACAAAGCTAGACTAAGTTAATGGCGTGGCTCTGATACCACTGTAAGTGCACGGCGGCGCCCCGGCCGTCAATCCGACGCCGGAATGCGGAAGCGGTGAAAAACTAAAATTTTGCGGACTTAGCAAACCGGCACCACCGCACACTAAACACCCGGATCGAACCATTAACTAGTCTAGGCTAACAAGAAGATGGGTTAGAGATATACCGACGATCCATGTCCTCCGGTCTTCATCTCCACTCCGATCTTCTCGCGGGATCTCCGTCCGTCTCCTCCTCGTCGGAAAGGGGCACCACATCGCCTGTAGCTTTTACGGGCTCCCACCTCAATACCGAGGCAACTCGGACGCGAAGCTGGCGAATCGACGCGTCCAAGATTTGCTGTAGGAAGTGTAGTGTAGAGTGCTTGTCTCACTTTGGGGTTTGTAGTTGCCATGATGGAGGATTGGGGTTAGGAAAAAATGGTGCTTTCATTTTTCCGAAACAAGAAGAAGAAGGAGATGAAGGATTCCTCCCATAACATAGATGAACTCTCTCATTCTTTTTCTTTCTCTCTTTTCTTTTTCTTCTTCTCTCCTTTCTTTTTAAGAACTTATCATATCCATCAAGTGAAGAATAAGGTGGAGGAAAGAACTATATGAAAGCAAGAGGGAGGTGAGTGTAGGAGCACAAGAATGGTGACCACATCCAAGGACAAGAAAACATCAACCATGCTTGTTACTATTCAACCCATACCCTTTCCTCCATACCCTTTCCTATTCAATCAAATCTCAAAAAGCAAAACAATGGTGCAAGATATGAAAGCCATCATAATCAATACAATTGCAAGAAACCCCCCCACAAAGTGTTATTTGCAAAACTGCAAATAACCCCCTCCATCGAAAAAGTCCGGCCGGGAAAGAACAAAGGAAAACCGGCCGGAACGGAATGCAAACTGGCAACTCCAGAAAACTGGTCCCGTAATAAATTACAGGAAAACCCCAATACTGTGCATACACACCCGCATCTGTATTCCGTCCGGATACAAATGCAATGAGACAAAATCTACACTGTACTAAACTAAGACCAGCTTAAGCCAAAGCCGGCTAGTTAAATCCGTTCGATCCTGATCCGTGCAATACCGCACGTATCTGATCGAACCCTGCCATATAACCATACGGCTACTAGTACAAACCGTCCGATCCTGATCCGTGCAATACCGCACGTATCTGATCGGACCCTGCCATATCTCCATACGGCCTCTACAGCGTTTCGCCCGAAAGCTGAGTAACTGAAAGTGTGGCGGACTCTAAAGACTCGTCAATACAATGGCTGTGGATTTAACCACTAGCCCGTCAGAGGTATAAGCCAATACGTAACGGGCCACCAGCTATTGACCAAAAGGGACGTCGATGAGCGAACTCATCCTGACACCCTACTGAGCCTGTCAGTGACAATATCCGTGCAGTCCGGTCCGTTCGTCTATGAGCATCGCATGGCAGGCCTAGGGGGTTGGTAAAAGTCAGACCCCCAAAAGCGGTACAAGTCGTGTCGGAGTGTAGCCCAGAACACCCTGAGATACTACTGGAATACCTACCAGTAAATCTCCTTGCCTTGGCCAAGGACTTTGTGTAATGGCTCTCCTAGACACAGCACGACCTCACCCCCAATACCGGGAGAGACGAACCCCTGAAGATACGCTCACTGCCTCCATGTGGCTCGGGACTGTACCCAACTAAAACCTGTTTGCACGACTCCTTTGAGCCGTGGTAGGGTAGTAATCAAAGTACAGTGGGAACTCACACGAGACAAATGACGATCCCCAGGTCGATGAACTAACCTGCACACATGTCACCAGGGAACTGCCATCTGACGTCTGGTATATGACCAACTAGCATGTTCCCGGCGAGTCCTGTCCGGTGTACTCATAACCCAATGAGCACCTGTATACATCTTAGGTGATCCAACTGACACCAGTGGCTTGTGAGACCGGCCACCGCCCCTCGTCGGGGTCTCGACTGTATACACTAGTCTACTAATGGAGTATCGATGCCCGGTCTCGAAACTCCCACGACTAGGGACCTTTTAAGGATAAGCTTATAGACCCCCAGCTCCCACTTATATGATCGCCCTCATACTGCTGGTGGTCAAGCAAGAATCCTAGGGGCTCTATCAACGTGTAATAGCGACGTGTCAGGTCACCCAAAACAGTACACGATGATAAAGGTAAACCAGATAGCATACTATCATCTCGAGTAAGACTGTCCTATCGGGATAGGTCCTCCCTCAATCATTACAATCACGTACCTGTGACCTAATAATTGACTCTGAGGGCACTATCTCCAACAGAAGACTCATGAAAGAACAACCCAACCCATGACTTGGAGTTAGCGGCGATGCTAATTGCGTTGAAGATTTGGAGACACTACTTGTTAGGCGAGAATGTCGAAGTATTCACCGATCATAGGAGCCTAAAATATGTGTTTATGCAGAATGAGCTTAACATGAGGGAGTAAAGATGGTTAGAACTGATGGCTGACTACTATTTAGATTTGACATATCATCCGGGAAAGGTGAATGTAGTGTCGGATTCCTTGAGTCGATTGCCAACCATTATGACGTTAACTTTGCAGAAGGAGATTATAACGAATTTTCAGAGGTTCGAGTTAGAGCTCGTATTACCGGATTCTTCGGGACGGTTGATGTAACTACAAGTACAATCACCGTTGATAGATCGTATCAAGGCAGCGCAGTTGCAAGACCCTAGATTGCAGAAGTTTCGAGGGCAAGTTGAGGCAGGTTTTCGAATGGATTTGTTGATTCATGAAGATGGATCTTTAGGTTACGGAGGTTGCTTATGTGTGCCTAAAGGAGATATTCATAAGGAAGTGATGAAGTAAGCCTACAGTTCGGCGTATTCGGTACATCCGGGAGGTACGAAGATATATAGGAATATGCGACAGCATTTTTGGTGGGAAGGCATGAAGAGAGAGATCGCTAGCTTCGTGGCAAGATACTTGGTGTGTCAGCAAGTAAAGGTTGAACATCAAAGGGCTGCTGGTTTGTTACAACTACTTCCGATTCCTCGGTGGAAGTGGGAACATATAACCGTGGATTTTGTGACATCCTTACCACGGAGTACAAAGGGCAATAACGCAGTTTAGGTGATTATCGATTGACTGACAAAAGCAGCTCATTTCATACCATTTCGAGTTGGTCAGTCAACGCAGGCTTTGGCATAGCGGTACATGCAGGAGATTGTGATATTGCATGGGGTACCAGTGAGTATTGTTTCTGATCGTGACACCCGTTTCCTATCACATTTTTGGAGGAGTTTACAAGAAAGTTTGGGAACTCGCTTGAAATTTAGTATGGCCTATCATCCTCAAACAGATGGACAGTCCGAGAGAATGATCCAGACTCTTGAATATATCTTGAGAGCTTGCATGTTAGACTTTAAGGGTTCGTGGGAGGATCATTTGCATTTAGTGGAGTTTTCATACAATAGCAGTTTTCATGCGACTATACAAATGGATCCATTCAAAGCGTTGTACGGTCGTAAGTGTCGCTCACCAGTTTGTTGGGAAGATATTGGAGAAAGAAGAATGTTGGGATCCAAACCCATTGTGCAAACTGTGGAGAAAATTAACCCGATTCTTGATCATATGAAGATGGCACAAGATCGACATAAAAGTTGGGCTGGTACTGGAAGAAGACCTTTGGAGCTTGTTGGTGATCTTGTGTTCTTCAAGATATCATCGACTAGGAGAGTAATCCGATTTGGTAGTCGAGACAAGCTTAGTTCTCGATTCGTGGGGACTTTCGATATCATTGAGCGTGTTGGAGAGATAGCTTATCGATTAGCTTTACCACCATCTTAGGCAGGTGGTCATGATGTGTTTCATGTATCTCAACTTCATAAGTATGTTCGAGATGAAACGCACGTCCTTGATCACTCGGAATTGATATTGAGAGAAGATTTGACTTATGAAGAGCAACCGATGGTTATTATGGATCGACGAGAAAAATTTCTGAAGAATAAAGTAATCCCTTTGGTACTTGTTTCATGGGGAAATCGTTCGCATGGAGAATCTACTTGGGAACGTGAAGACGAGATTCGACAAAAGTTTCACATCTCTTTCCTTAGATTCATATCTTCATTGTTCTTATCCTTTCATGTTTCGTGAATTTCGAGGACAAAATTCTTTTGTAGTTGGGTATAATGTAATACCCTAGCACGTTCTTACAATATTAATTAGTATTTTAAAACTTGCTTTGTATTTCTTTTACTTTATTCTTTTGGGTTGCGATCGATTCGAATAGTAGAAATAGTTATCCGACTCGACCCGTATGTCTGAAACCTATTATGGTGCTAGATTATATCTAATATTTACCGATAAACTAAATCTATGTGAATCTTGTATAATATATCTATATATATTATTAAAATCACCATATATTTTTTGGGTAGTCACAAGTTAATGATAATTTATATATATTAACTGCCATTGTATGGTTAAGCATTCCATATCTTATTTTTGCTTTTATCCATTACGTTTAAATCTCATGTAATCTAGATACCAAATATTTCTTAGATTTAAATATATTTAAAATCCTTTTAAATCTTAAATAAACGGTATGAGATATCTAAATTATATTCTTGCATTATGGTTAAAAAGTTTACATATATGTATTATTTTCCAAAATATATTTTTGATGAGATTTTGGTGAAAATTGGTTGTAGTTTGATATTATCTATATACATTAAAACTAATATATATATATATATATATATATATATATATATATATAACACCTAATTTAACTATATGTGTGTGTGTGTAATTTTATATTTAAAACAAAACTTTCCCATCTCTTTCTTTGTCTCTCTCTCCGTTCTCTCTTTCCCTTTCTTCTATTTCTTTCATCCTCGAAGCCCTAACCTCACGTAACCATTGCCTGCAACTCGCCGTCGTCTCTTTTCTCCTCTTTGTCGTCACCGTTCTCATCTTCATCAACTCCTCCTTCTTGTCTTTGCCAGAACTCCGAGCACCACCCTCGACATCTTCTTCTTGTTCTTGATCCCTTCACCGGAGCCGACCCCTTCTACACCGCCGCTGCCACCTGCTTCCTTTCGCAGTAGATCATGATCCCAAAACCCATCAACATCACCACCTCCTCACAACCTTGACACCATCTCGCAAAACATCCCTCTGACCCTCGACCAGCAACCCATCGCCGTAAGAACCCTAACAGTCGTCGCCGCTGATCTCAAACCTGAGCCTCTGAAGTTCCAGAGCCGAGCAGCTAACCCCTAACACCGTTCCATCATCGCAGTTGCTAAGTTCAGCCGAGACCTTGCTTATTTCGTGGTTACGTCGTTATCGTCGTTGGTGTTCGAAACGCAGGTAACCGTATTCGTCGTCGTATTATATCGATCAAAGCAAGTTTATCTTGGTACATGCTAGTTTCATTATAGTTTACCTATGCTAAAATATATCTATTTATATTATATATACATATATTTATAATATTGCAATTTATTATCATTATGCAATTTTATAAAGATAATCTGTATTTTACTAATTAGAAACACTAGCACGTGTGTATTATAACTGTGAAGTTATACAAAATTAATTGTACGAATATTCTGGTAGATACAATTTAGGTTATAATAATTAATAGTCGTAAAATAATACGGTTAGATATATATATATTTAAACAAGTTATAACACCCTAATATGGTTATACGACATTAATTGGTATTTTAACACTTGCTTTATATTTTTTCTATTTTATTCTTTTGGGTTGCGAGTGATTCGAATAGTAGTAGTAGTTATTCGACCCGACCCGCATGTGTGAAACCCAGTATGGTGCTAAATTATATCTGATATTTATTAGTAAACTGAATATATATATATATATATATCATATATCTAGATCATCATAAATTTTTTAGTAGCCATAAGTTAAGAATAAGTTATATTTTATTAACTGTCATCATATTGGTTCCATCCCATATCTTATTTTGTTTTTATCTTTTACGTTTAAATATCAAGATATCTAATATCAAATATTTACTAAATCTAGCAATATTTTAAAAATCCTTTTAAATCTTAAATTAGGGGTATGAGTTATTTAAAATATATTCTTGCATTATGATTGAGAAGTTTACGTATGTGAATTATTTTCCAAAATATATTTTTGATGAGATTTTGATGGAGATTGGTTGTAGTTTGATATTATCTATATACATTAAAACCAATATATATTATAACCTAATTTAAACTATACTATGTAGGGTGTTTTTTGTCATCCCATTGAGATGGGAATATGCGTCGCTTGTCAGGCGTACTACAGATTCCCTCTGCCTATGGTAGGCGGTGGTTTATTGATCGTGGGGATCCGAATCTCCGGCGGTCGTGGACTAAGCTGCCGTTAATTACCGCTCGCCTTTGGAGCGAAGGAACCTTCGATTGACGAGTCAAACCGGTCATGCGAACTAAATGTGCAGTGTGCGTGTGTTGTGCATTGAGGGGGTTTGGATATATCGGGAGCCCCACAGAGTTTACGGGGGTCCCATTACCGGGATAGCGGGCTGGGGGTCAAGGGGGCTAGCAGCCCGCTTGCAGGGTGCAGGACAGCGCCCCGTTAGAAAAAATTTCCTAACGGGGGTGTATTTTGAGTGTGGGATAGTGTGGGAAAAAGTAGGGTGAGAAGCTTCTTAAAGACGCTAGGGAGCTAGGCGCTGGGCGCTTGGGCGTGAGCGCCTCACGCGCCCGGCACGCCCGGACGCGTGGGGCGCCGGACGCTTAGGCGCGAGCGCCTCACGCGCCGGGCGCTAGCGCCTCACGAAGGGGACTTTTAGCCACAGAAATAGGAGTTAAACTCCGAAAGAGGGTTTTTATTTACGGAGTTAAACTCCGACAGATGTTGAATGGAGTTGAACTTCTATAAAAAAAAGTGTTTGATTTATGGAGTTAAACTCCAACAGATCTTGAATGGAGTTAAACTCCTAGAAATCTTTCGGGGTGATAAAAGGGGACCCCTTTCTTCTCCCCTTTTCGCCCTGGATCTTCTTTTAGGCCTTGGATCTTCCCAAGGTGGGATTTTTGGAGATGGGTCTCCTACTTCCTCCTCTTCTGTTGGCCGGATTTTGGAGAAAAAGGGGGGTGAGATTTAAAAAATCTCCATCTTTTGAGATCTGATGATAGATCTGAATTCCCCTTCAAGGTTTTGATGGTGAAAAACTGTTTATTTTCGGGAAAGGAAGAGTTAAACTCTTAATTTAATTCAAAAAGGAGAAGAAGATTTTAGAATCTTGAGGAAGGAGAAGGAGGCACAGAAATCCTAATTTTTGAGGGGGAATGAATTATTGTCCTTCATTTCATCATCATGTTGCCTTTTATAGGCTTACAAATTTACATATAGCTCATTGGGCTTTACAAAATGGCATTTTTGCCCATCTCATACCTCATGTGCTCATTTCTTTTGCACAAAAGCCATGGGCTTTACAAAAATTTGGCTTTATGCCCATTTATTTACATTCATGCATGAAAATTATATCAAACTTATTTATTACATAATTTTCTTCTTGGCATGGTGGAGGCCGACCGCTTCATGTTCGGGCTTGACTTGGGCATGGGCCCACTTGGCCTGGGCTTGGGCCCAATTGACTTGGGGTTGGTTTTGACTTTGACTTGGTCAACCGGGGTGTAATTTTTGACCCCAACATACTATATACTTTTCTATTAAACACAAAACCTCTCTTTCTCTCTCTCTCTCTCTCCACATAACATATTTCTCTCCCCTCTAACTAAATCCCTCCCTCATCAATTTATATATTCTCCTTTTTCGTTCTTCAAGCCCACACCTATTCTCGTCGACGCAACTCCAGCCGCATCCTAGAAGCTTAACCGACCATCAAAACTTGGTGTTGATTTGTATAGCGTCGTGTTACTTCCGTTCATCACGTTTGTTTCGAGACAAGTTTACAATTTGCTACATACTATGCTTTACGTAATTTACTTATATGTTGTCGTGCTATTATTATTATTATTAACATACAACTATATATATATAATTTATACACCGTAATTATTTAACATTAATCAGTTTTATAATATACAGCGTATGCAAGTTTACAACTTGCGACATACTATAATTATATCTATAAATATATATATCGTCGTAATATTTCTTATTATTATCATTATACCGTTTATATCTATATAATCCATATATCATTAATTAGTTTATAATCTGCATTTTATAACGTTATACAAAATATAGTTTGAAAATATTATAGTTTACACATGAAACGTCGTCGCCAAGCGGATACGACAAATCTGAAATTTACTGTACACCTTACCTTATAAAATTCATTATAAATCATAAAAAAATCATTAGCACATGTTCTTTAGTTCGTTATGAAGATAACTCAGAATACTATAATCTTGTGAAATATTCACTTGGAAAATAAATTGTTTAAATAACGTAAATTGTAAATGAAAGTACCTTTGAACTGCTGTCCAAGAAAATTCCAGCAGCAAACTTTCAATTTCGAATATTCATAACTTTTTGTAGGAACAACCTGAGGTATTTTAACTTATAAAAATGAAAACTTTATTGGATTATCTTTGTTTTCGTATATGACACG
This sequence comes from Agapanthus africanus, assembly GCA_030015575.1. NCBI lineage: Eukaryota > Viridiplantae > Streptophyta > Magnoliopsida > Asparagales > Amaryllidaceae > Agapanthus > Agapanthus africanus. Next base: position 938,139,604 of record CM057338.1, on the reverse strand, counting down.
TCCCTTTTGGAGAACTTTTGTTATTTTAAGCTATTTTACAAATCAGAATGACCCTGAATTTCTGAACAGAACTTTCTTCTACATGGTTAATCAATATCACTTTTATAATTATTAATCGGATTGAATATATTATCTCAGTTAATGCTATTATCTTGGTCTTATACATGATATGATTATGTTATCATTGACATATTTGTAACCTGCCAGACTGTACTATTTTTGTTATCATGTTAATACCTGTTACCTGTAATACTTACCGATACCAACAATCTTGACTTGTTTGTTGGGGTCAAAAATTGCACCCCAGTTGACCAGGTTAAAATCAAAGTCAACCCCAAGTAAGCGGGCCCAAGCCTAGCTCAAGTGGGCTCATGCCCAAGTCGAGCCCCGCGGCCCGCCTCCCTCATGCCAAAATAAAAATCATGTAATAAATAATTTTGATGTAATTTTTATGGGCATAAAGCCAAATTTTTGTAAAGCCCATGGCTCATGTGCAAAAGAAATGAGCACATGAGACATGAAATGGGCAAAATGCCATTTTCTAAAGCCCAGGGGCTATATGTAAATATGTAAGCCTATATAAGGCAACATGATGATGAAATAAAAAAAGAATTTTTTCCATTCTAAAAAATTCTAGGGTTTGTGCCTTTTTCTCCTTGTTCAAGGTTCTAAAACCTTCCCCCTTTTTAAATTAAATCAAGAGTTTAACTCTTCCCTTTTCCAAAAAGAAATAGTTTTTCACCACAAAACCCTTGAAGGGGAGCTCGGATCTTCAATCAGATCTCGAAAATGGGAAACTTTTAAGTCTCACCCCCTTTTCTCCAAGATCCAGCCGATTAAGAGGAGAAGAAATGGGAACCATCTCCAAAAATCAAACTTTGGACAGATCCAAGGCTCAAAAGAAGCTCCAGGGCTAAAGAGAGAAGAGAGAGGTCCCCTTTGATCACCTCTGAAGATCTTTGGGGAGTTCAACTCTAAGACCCAAATACTCAAAATAGTTTAACTCCTATTCTAGATCATTTAGAAGTTTAACTCCAAATCTAAATCTTTTGGAGTTTAACTCCACTCAAAATCCCTTGGGGAGTTCAACTCCTAGTCCAGGGGCTAAGCCCCCTTTTCGCTGGTGTTTCCAGTGGTCGCGTGCCGTGCACGTGGCCCGCGAGTGCCCAGCGGTTGCGTGCCGCGCACGTGGCCCGCGGGCGCCCAGCGCCCACGCGCGCCGCGCACGTGACCCTCGGACGCCAAGCGCCCACGCGTCTAGCACGTGACCCGCGGGTGCCAAGCGCCCACGCGGCAGGCACGTGACCCGCGGGCGCCCATGAGCCTGGCACGTGACCCGTAGGCGCCAAGCACCCATGCGCCAGGCACATGACCCGTGCGCTACCAGTGCCCACGTGCTATGCACGCGTCTTTAAGACGCTCCTCACCCCTCATTTTTCATACACTCTACACTCAAAACACGTCCCCTGTTAAGCAAATTTTCTAACGGGGCGCTGTCCCGCACCCCGCAAGGGGCTGCTAGCCCCTTTGACCCCCAGCCCGCTATCCGGGTAGCGAGATCCCCGTAAAAACTCTGCGGGGCCCCAGATATATCCAAAACCCCTTCAAAACACAACACTGCACATTGAGTTCGCATGACCTGTTTGACCCGTTAATCGGAGGTTCTCTCGCTCCAAAGACGAGGGGTAATTAACGGCAGCTTACTCCGCAGCTGCCGGAGATTCGGATCCCCACAATCAATAAACCCTGGCATGCCCTAGGCAGGGGGAATCTGTACACGCCTGACAAACACACGTATTCCCATCTCAATGGGGTGACGAAAAACACCCTACAGATTCTGGCACGCCCGGTGGGACCCAATTTCTCCTCCCATATTTCGGGTTAAACGTTCATGCGAACTCAATCAATATACATGTTGATTGCTTGTATTGAAATCATTCTTCTATTTGCAGGTTAACGACTTTCGGCTGCAATCTTCGGACACAATAAAATGTCTCCAAGGACAATCTCAGCTCTCAGAACAACTCCCGTCTCCTACACGATGAAGATGGACGCCGGGACGGTCCTCCCGGTCAGTCTCGGGCGCTAGTGCGAGAAGCCGCTGCTACCATTTGGCTCTATTCTGTTCATGCCAGCTAGCACCATCCCAGCTCCTCAAGCTTCGGTAACAGACAAACCGGCCTCGAAAGGAAAAAGGCCTAATGTGGTGGTCTCGAAGGCGCCCCAACCCAAACGCAAATCAGTGTCTGAACGGCTTTCTATGGCCCCAGCTGGGGGCAAAGCCGTCAGAACAAAAGAAGTTGCCAGACGTCGCGGGCAAGCCCAGGCGATACCTTCGACGGGCACTCGGCCTATGGCGGCTTCCCGAAGAGCATAAGCCTGCCGAGCGCTCAAAACAGAGAAGCCGAGGCAGAAGCGGAACAAAAAGGCTAGGGCTCCGGCCATGTTAAAATTTATGAATTTCTAAAGCCCGGACCGCTCCACGAAACCAGCTGCCAGTGATGAAAGAATAGCTGAATGTGTTATCCACACCGTCTACATGGTGAGCACGCGTACCAACGACAACCTTCGCAGCAAAATCAAGGATGGGGCCACCGCATCTTAAATCCAATCTGGTGTGAATATGGCTGCCACATTCCAAGACCAGCCTCCTCTGGAAGGTAATGAAGACCCTTCCAGTGAGGCTGATAAGCAGAGAAAGCCCTCAGTTCATGAGGAGTCGGGCTCGGAAAGCGAAGATGAGCCAACTTTCCATCCTAAGACCGCAGAGCAGCAACTTCTCCAGGAGCTCCGAAAGCAGCTCAGAAACAAAGACAAGGAGATGGCCAAGCTCTACTAAAAAATTGACGACTTGAAAAATGTCGTCTTACAGCTCACGGCCCAACTTGCCTCTCAGCCGCCCAATCAAGCGCAGGGCTCTGCTCATGAAGTAGGAAACGGTGTCCCGAGGCAGCTGACGCCTATTCCCCCAAATCCAAAGGTGGGCGGACCGCACGAAAGTCAGTCGCATCCTATCTCGGCAAATGTCTTGGTTACCGATGACAGTAGCCCACTGACTCAAGATCAAATCATGGATTTGGTTGCCAACAAAGTCAAAACCTTGGTAGCCGAAGCCGAAGCGCAAAAAGATATCAGCAGTAGTGGGAGACCATATCCCGAGCGGCTATGTCATCCCTAAATTCGGAAGATTCGATAGGACGGGAAATGCAAATCAGCACATCGCCCACTTTAAAGCCTCAAGCGGGAATACTGGGGGCAATGATGCGCTTCTCCTCCGCCAGTTCATTAATAGCTTGACCGATGTTCATTTTGACTGGTACGCGAGCATACCGGATGGCTCCGTCACAACTTTCGTCCAAATGGAGTCTCTGTTTCGGCAGAGGTTCATGAGCGTCATCGATAAGATCACCATTTCCGATCTCGTAAGGACCAAGCCAAAGAACAACGAAAGCAGCACGGATTTTATACCCCGATGGCGCAATCTCTCCGTCAAATGTGAACCGCCGATAGAGCAGGACCAATCTGTCAGTATCCTCGTCGGAAATCTCAACAATTGGATAGCCCCGTTTCTATGCACCGTGGGTCTCAAAACATTCCAAGAGCTGACCAGGAAAGTTCAGATGTTGGAACGCTCAAAGCAGGAGTCCTCTTCTGACTCCCAAAATAACAATAGGTCCTGGAAAAACCAAAAGGATGAAAATCGTAAAGACGGAAATTTTGACGATGCTGATTCTTTTAACACTTCGGCTAACCGAAATAAGCAAGGGATGAGCGGGCCTAATGCCAACCAGCCTCGGAAGCCAGTGTTCGGAGAGGCAGAAGAATCTCCACTGAAAGAGAAGCTGGATAATGTCTATTCCTTCAGAAGGGACAAAGTCCGTAAAATATTCAAGGATGCCTTAAGAAACGGTCTACAATTGCTGGAATCAAAAAGACCGCGGGAAGCGAATATGACCGACGACCCCAAATATTTCCCCTATCACAGAGTGATAAGTCATGCTATTGAGGACTGTTTCGTCTTCAATGATTAGGTCGAAAAACAATATAAGGCGGGAGAAATCTCGTTGTCCCCTGGCGTGTTAGCGAACAAACAAGCTGCGACTGCTAATTTCATACAAATAGAAACTGAAGCCCTTTGGGAATCTGCTGCTCCATCGACCACCACGTCATTAAACTGGGGGATAATCGACCCCTAAGTCGTTAAACCGGGAATGTAAAAAAATGTGTAGATAAAAAAATGTGTAAAATAAAATAAAATAAAAAAGAAGAAAAAAAAGAAAAAGAGCCAAAATGATGGGGCAACTCGTAATAAAAATCAGCGAGTAAAATAAAAATGAAAATAAACAGCCGAAATAATGGGGCAACCGCAAATAAAAAACCGAAATAATAGGGCAATCGCGACCTTCGCGATAAGAAAAGTTGAAATGATAGAGCAATCGCGGTGAAAAAAAGTCCGAATGACGAATGATGAGTCGCTCCTGGTACCATATTCCAGTGCAGCGATACAGACGCCAACTAAAATCCAAATTCCCAAATGGCGAATGATGAGTCGCTCCTGGTACTATATTCTAGTGCAGCGATGCAGACGCCGACCAAAATTTCAAATTTTTGAATGTCCCAACGGCGAATGATGAGTCGCTCCTGATACCATATTCCAGTGCAGCGATGCAGACGACAACAAAGTCCCAAAAATTCTTTCGGCCCTACGGTTTGGATCATACATCCTGTAAAACGATATACAATCCACGGGCGTAAAACGATCACAATCTCTCCCAAGTCCTACCGGCGAGACTACATTTAAATTCCCACCAGCAATGAAGATCCGCCAAAAAAAAGGTATGTCCACAAGCAAAACAGGCATGGATGAAAACCCGAAAGGGCTCTATGAGTAAAAACAGCAGGACTGCCGGCGAGTTAGTGAAAACCCGAAAGAGCGCAAACTCATGAAAAAGAGATGAAATACACTCGCAAAGTCCTCTCGACTTTGTGAGGAAAAAATTCCTGCGTGAGATCCTTACGACTCATAAAGGAGCAACACACTAAGGAGTCCCTACGACTCCTAAGGAGAAAGTACACCTACGAGATCCTTTCGACTCGTAGGGAGAAAATGATTTTATGGGACCCTTACGGCTCATAAAATTGAAACGTCTTAGGTGATAGGGAACTAAACCTGTCTCCTAAGCTATCGCTTCCTAACAGGCAAAGGCAAATGATGATTTGCTTCTGGCACCTGTGCTTCAGTGTTAGCAACGCTGATGCTGACCCCTACCCCAAAATTCCAAGCTTCCGATCCAATAGACCCTTAAGTCTTTAAACTGGGAACAGATGACCTCTAAGTCGTTAAACTGGGAACAGATGACCCCTAAGTCGTTAAACTGGAAACGATGGAGACCCCCTCATGTCAAATGATGATTCGCTCCTGGTACCATATTCCAGTGTAAGCGGTGCTGATGCCAAACCAAAACCAAAACCCCCTAATCCTCTCATGGCAAATGATGAGTCACTCCTGGCACTACGCTTCAGTGTTAGAGGTGCTGATGCCGACCCAAAAGCCAAATCCTAAGTCCTCCCAGGGCAAATGATGAGTTGCTCCTGGCATTATTCCAGTGCAGCAATGCTGATGCCAAATAAGATCCAAATTCCAAGTCCCCAAACGGCGAATGATGAGTCGCTCCTGATACCATATTCCAGTGGAGCGATGCAGACGCCAACCAAAATCCAATTTTCCAAAATTCTCCCAGCCCTATGGTTGGTCCCCAAGTTGACTACCGTATACAATCCACGGGCTCAAATAATTCTCATCATACCCATGCCCCACCGCAATCACCAGTTACGCGGCCGATCTCCGCCTTTGGAATTATGCTCCATTTGGGAAGACCCACTCATGTGTCCTAACGATACATGAGGAGAACAAACTTACGGGATCCTCACGACTCGTAAGAAAACACCTTCATGGGATCCTTACTACTCACAAAGGAAAAACACACTTGGGATTCCCCACGACTCCTAAGGAGGAAGTACACCTACGAGATCCTTTTGATTCATAGGGAGAAAATGCTTTTATGGGACCCTTACAGCTCATAAAATTGAAAAGCCTTAGGTGATAGAGACCTAAACTTGTCTCCTAAGCCATCGCTTCTCAACAGGCAAAGGCAAATGATGAATTGCTCCTGGCACATGTGCTTCACTGTTAGCAACACTGATGCCTACCCTAACCTCAAAATTCCAAACTCTAATCCAATAGACCCCTAAACTTTTAAACTAGGAGCAGATGGCCTCTAAGTCGTTAAACTGGGAACAAATAACCCCTAAGTCGTTAAACTAGGAACGAGGGAAACCCCCTCACGGCAAATGATGATTCGCTCCTGGTACCATATTCAGTGTAGTGGTACTGATGTCAACCCAAATCACATCAAATCAGCAAGAAAACCAACGACCTCCCAGGCGGAATCAAGCTCCACCTCGGAAACAAGTCGAATCGCAAGCCAACTTCAACCCTGACACCGTAAGAAGCGGAGCAAGTCAAATCAAGCATCGACCGTCCAAGTCGCTAAAAGGGCAGCAACGACCGTCTAAGTCGCTAAAAGGGAAGCACCGACCGTCCATGTCGCAAAAAGGGCAGCACAAACCGTCCAAGTTGCTAAAAGGGCAGCACCGACCGTCCATGTCGCAAAAAGGGCAGCACCGACCGTCCAACTCGCTAAAAGGGCAGCACCGACCATCCATGTCGCTAAAAGGGCAGCACCGACCGTCCACGTCGCAAAAAGGGCAGAACCGACCGTCCACGTCGCTAAAATTGTAGCACCGACAGTCCATGTCGCAAAAAGGGCAGCATCGACCGTCCATGTCGTAAAAAGGGCAGTGCCAGCTTCTCACAAAGCGGGAACCAAATCACTCCGCGCTGGGGAAATGTCTACCACGGACACTTCATCTCGGAGACGCGTCAAGCGTCGACCGTCCATGTCATTAAAAGGACAGTGCCAGCTTCCCAAAGAAAAGCGGGAACCAAATCATTCCATGTCAGGGAAACGTCTACCACGGACACTCCGTCTCGGGGACATGTCAAGCGTCGACCGTCCATGCCGTAAAAAGGGCAGTGCCAGCTTCCCAAAAAAAAGCGGGAACCAAATCACTCCATGCCGGGGAAACTTCTACCACGGACACTCCGTCTCGGGGACATGTCAAGCATCGACCGTCCATATTGTAAAAAGGGCAATGCCAGCTTCCCACAAAGCGAGAACAAAATCACTCTGTGCCGGGAAAATGTCTACCACGGACACTCCGTATCGGAAACGCATCAAGCGTCGACTGTACATGTCATAAAAAGGGCAATGCCAGCTTCCCAAAGAAAAGCGGGAACCAAATCATTCCATGTCAGGGAAACGTCTACCACGGACACTCCGTCTCGGGGACATGTCAAGCGTCGACCGTCCCTGCCGTAAAAAGGGCAGTGTCAGCTTCCCAAAAAAAAGCGGGAACCAAATCACTCCATGCCGGGGAAACGTCTACCACGGACACTCCGTTTCGAGGACATGTCAAGCATCGACCGTCCATGTCGTAAAAAGGGCAGTGCCAGCTTCCCAAAAAGCGGGAACCAAATCAAGTCGCGTCCACGAGAAAGAAGATCCATCAATTTCATGCACATGACCCACATATATGGTGTGCATTTATTGACGGGGGGCACTTTGTTGGGGTCAAAAATTGCATCCCAGTTGACCAAGTCAAAATCAAAATCAACCCCAAGTAAGCGGGCCCAAGCCTAGCTCAAGTGGACCCATGCCCAAGTCGAGCCCCGCGGCCAGCCTCCCCCATGTCAAAATAAAAATCATGTAATAAATAATTATGATGTAATTTTTATGGGCATAAAGCCAAATTTTTGTAAAGCCCATGGCTCATGTGCAAAAGAAATGAGCACATGAGACATGGGATGGGCAAAATGCCATTTTGTAAAGCCCAAGGGGCTATATGAAATGTGTAAGCCTATATAAGGCAACATGATGATGAAATAAAAAGAAAACTTTTTCCATTCTAAAAAATTCTATGGTTTATGTCTCCTTCTCTTTGCTCAAGGTTCTAAAACCTTCCCCCTTTTTAAATTAAATCAAGAGTTTAACTCTTCCCTTTTCCAAAAACAAATAGTTTTTCACTATAAAACCCTTGAAGGGGAGCTCGGATCTTTAATCAGATCTCGAAAAGGGGAGACTTTTAAGTCTCACCCCCTTTTCTCCAAGATCCAGCCGAACAAGAGGAGGAAGAAGGAGACCCGTCTCCAAAAATCCAACTTTGGACAGATCCAAGGCTCAAAAGAAGCTCCAGGGCTAAAGAGAGAAGAGAGGGGTCCCCTTTGATCACCTCTGAAGATCTTTAGGGAGTTCAACTCCATGACCCAAATTCTCAAAGGAGTTTAACTCCTATTCCAGATCATTTAGGAGTTTAACTCCAAATCTAAATCTTTTGGAGTTTAACTCCACTAAAAATCCCTTGGGGAGTTCAACTCCTAGTCTCAGGGCTAAGCCCCTTTTTCGCTGGTGTTTTCAGCGGTCGCGTGCCGCGCACGTGATCCGCGGGCGCCCAGCGGTCCCGTGTCGTGCACGTGACCTGCGGGCGTTTAGCGCCCACACGCGCCGCGCACGTTACCCGGGGCGCCAAGCACCCACGCGACACGCACGTGACCCGCGGGCGCCAAGCGCCCACGCGGCACGCACGTGACCCGCGGGCGCCCACGCGGCAGGCACGTGACCCGCGGGCGCCCACGCGCCTGGCATGTGACCCGCGGGCGCCAAGCACCCACGTTCCAGGCACATGACCCGTGGGCGACCAGTGCCCACATGCTATGCACGCGTCTTTAAGACGCTCCTCACCCCTCATTTTCATACACTCTACACTCAAAACACTTCCCCTGCTGGGAAAATTTTTCTAATGGGGCGCTGCCTGCACCCCGCAAGGGGGCTGCTAGACCCTTGACCCCCGGCCTGCTATCCGGGTAGCGGGACCCCCGTAAAAACTCTGCGGGGCCCCCGATATATCCAAAACCCCTTGAAAACACAACATTGCACATTGAGTTCGCATGACCTGTTTGACCCGTCAATCGGAGATTCTCTCGCTCCAAAGGCGAGAGGTAATTAACGGCAGCTTAGTCCACGGCTGCCGGAGATTCGGATCCCCACAATCAATAAACCCCAGCCTGTCCTAGGCAGGGGGAATCTGTACACGCCTGAAAAACGCGCGTATTCCCATCTCAATGGGCTGACGAAAAACACCATACATTGCTATCCTGATTGACCTGACTTGTTGTCTTGCTAAACAAAACCAGTACACGATTGTTCCTGTGTTGGAAATAGGTAGACATTCTATTAATACCTGACTTGAATATAAAGCCTGGGGAAAAAGGGAAATCAAGAATGTAACCGAAACGTAACTCAAGAGAATATTATTATTGTTTGTCGTGATTCCGGGCATGAACGGAATAACGATTGTTTATTGTGTCGTGGTCTCGTGGGGGTATGAACAGGATATATTGTGTCGTGGTCCGGTGGGGGTATGAACGGGATATATATTGTTGGTTTACGATGAGAATTATATTAATTAATTTCAAAGACTTATAGAATAGATAACCTAGAAGCATAGACTTTAGGATACATGTGACATGCCTATAGCTCACTATTTTACACCTGCAATAATTATTTATACTCATGTTTCATCACAGCTTTCTATTCTGGTTATTATTATCGTTATTGATATTTATGACGCACTGATGTCTGGGTTTTGCATGGCCCAGTTCCTTTGACCTGGTCGCAGGAAGATCAAGAGTATTTTAACAAGCAAGCTGAGCAGTGAGGAGCTTGATGATTTGGTTTAGAGATGCTTAGTTATTTTATTTCTGTAGTTTAAATTTATCGATGTGATCTCATAAGGGACGTGATTAGGATATTATTTCGTTATTGGATCTTTATTCGTTTCCGCTATATATATTTCTTGACTTTTATTTATTGTGGCAGACGGACACGTGTTAGTTAGATTTTATTTACTGTTCTTGATATCCGATTGACAGCCGTAATGTGATTATGGAGGATCTTTCTTAGCCATAGGCAGTATGGTTGGTTTTGTCACGTACCGTATTTATGTATTTTGGGAAACGGGGCGTGATAAGATTTTGTTGGTATCAGAGCCTAGGTTTTAGGTTAGCTGGGCTTACTTCAATTTGTAGTTGGGTATGGTACCCAATACATTGTCTTTAAGACCCAGAATTTTAGGAATATATCATGCCACATTATTGTCTTGTCATTCAAATTCTAGAATCTTATCCTTCCCTTAAACTCTTTTATCTCGACGATTAGGAATTGACTTTGCATCTTAATTTGGAATCCTTCTGATTCCTTATTATTTCTCCCTTCTTATTCCTTTGATTCTGATAGTAAAATTTGGGCGACTTGAATAGAGTTATGTGATTGTAACTATATACCACGGTATGGTTACAATGGGTACTCTATTTAGGTAACCTGGAGTCCTATTTTGATTCATTTTCTTGACTTATGTTCGTGATACTATATCGTTTTCTCTCGGTTTCATTACTTACGAGTTTATGTCTTATCGCGAACTTGAATCCAACGACCACGATATATTTTTCCCTTTGTCCCGTAGTGACCAGTCCGTTTGTATTTTGAAGAACAAAGAGAAATACAGGAGTGTATATGATGATTGTAGTAATTTGAGATTAACCCCAGCGGGAGCTGATACAAACCGCTTCAAGACCGATCAAATGTAAGATGTTTTGATTAAAGAAGTTCTGACGAACCCGTCCCAGTTTATTAGAGTAGCACAGCGAAAGTGTGGTTGGTTGTTAACCCACGAGTCGTAGAATAGACCTGTAAATTCATGGTGAAGGGAACTCTGTGTGTGTGTGCCGGAAGGTGAAATTCGTAAACAAGTTGCAGATAAAGCGCTGATAGCAGTTTAGGATTTCATGGATGTGTTCAAAAACATCTTGAGATTACTGTCAAAATGAGATGTGGAGTTCGCGATTGATCTTATTCCTGTAGCAGCGCCAATTCGAAGCCTTTTATCCGATGTCACCGGTGGAACTAGAAGAAGTAAAGAGATAAGTTACCATATTACTAGAGAAGGGTTGGATTCGCAGTAGCGGTTCACCATGGGGAGCTCCAGTTCTTCTAGTCAAGAAGAAAGAAGGCACGCGAAGGATGTGCATCGACTATTGGGAGTTAAATCGAGTGACTATTAAGAACAAGTACCTAATCTCTCGCATAGGTGAATTATTCGATCAACACAGTGGCGTGAGAGTATTCTTGAAGTTGAATTTACGATCAGGGTATCATCAAGTTCGGGTGAAAGTAGAAAACATTTGTAAGATGGCGTTTCGAACTCGATATGGGCATTACGAGTATTTAGTGATGCCATTTGGAGTTACTAACGCACCAGCAATATTTATAGACTTGATGAACCGAATCTTTTCACCATATTTGGATCAGTTCGTAGTGGTGTTTATTGACGATATTTTAGTCTATTCGAGGAGCAAAGAAGAGTATGAAGAACACTTGAAGATCGCACTGCAAACGTTGAGACAGGAAAAGCTTTATGTGATGAGCAAGTGCGAGTTTTGGCTCGAAGAGGTGAAGTTTTTGGGTCATGTTGTATCCGGAGATGGAATTGCAGTCGACCCTGAAAAGGTTGCAGCTATTCATGATTGGTCTATTCCAAAGAATATGGTTGAGATAAGAAGTTTTCCTGGGCTTGCTGGATATTATAGAAGGTTTGTGGAGAACTTCGCCCGGATAGCAGAACCACTAAATAAACTAACACGTAAGGAGGTACCGTTCATGTGGACTGAGAAGTGTACGTCAACTTTTGAAGTGCTGAAGTAAAGATTGACAACCGCTCCTATTCTGACAGTACCAGATGGTTCCGAAGGACTGGTTATTCATAACGATGCATCTGGGAAAGGCTTGGGATGTGTTTTGATGCAACATGGAAATGTTGTAGCTTATGCGTCAAGGTAATTGAAGACTCATGAGAAGAACTACCCAACTCATGACTTGGAGCTAGCAGCAGTTATTTTGCGCTGCAGATTTTGAGACACTACTTATTGGGCGAAAGGGTAGAAGTATTCACTGATCACAAGAGCCTAAAGTACGTGTTCACACAAAAAGAGCTCAACATGAGATAACGTATATGGTTGGAGCTAATGGCCGACTATGATCTTGACCTAAAGTATCATCCGGGAAACGTTAATGTAATGCCTGACGCGTTAAGTCGATTGCCAGCGATACGGATGTTGAAAGCATTGAGGGAGATTACAGCTGATCTTCAGAGGTTCAAGTTAAAGATTGTACTCCCAGATTCTTCAGGACAGTTGATGCAATTGCAAGTACGGTCATCCTTGATCGACAACATTAAGACAGCACAGTCGCATGACCCTAGATTGCAGAAGTTTCGAGGACAAGTGGAAGCGGAACTTAAAACAAATTTATTGATGCATGAAGATGGCTCGTTAAGATATGGAAGTCGTTTATGTGTGCCTAAAGGAGATGTTCATGAAGAAGTCATGAAGGAGGCTTATAGTTCCGCAAATTCAGTACATCCGGGAGGCACGAAGATGTATAGAGACCTGCGACAATATTTCTGGTGGGAAGGCATGAAAAGAGAGATTGCTCGCTACGTATTGAGATGCTTGGTGTGTCAGCAAGTCAAGGCTGATTATCAAAGGGTAGCTGGTTTGTTACAACCATTTCTGATTCCTCAATGAAAGTGGAAACATATAACTATGGATTGACAGTCTTACCACGGAGTCTAAAGGGAAATAACGTGGTTTGGGTGATTTTCGATCGATTGACCAAGGCAGCTCATTTCATACTATTCCGAGTTGGTCAGTCGACGGAGGTGTTGGCAGAGCGATACATGCAGGATATTATGAGATTTCATGGAGTACCAGTTAGTATCGTTTCTGATCGTGATATTCGGTTCCTATCATACTTTTGGAGGAGTCTACAGGAGAGTTTGGGAACTCATTTGAAGTTTAGTACGGCTTATCATTCTCAGACAGATGGACAGTCTGAGAGGACGATCCAAACTCTTGAAGATATGTTGAGAACGTGCATGTTAGAATTTAAGGGTTCGTGGAAGGATCAGTTGCATTTAGTAGAGTTTTCTTACAATAACAGCTTTCAGGAGACTATACAGATGGCTATATTTGAAGTATTGTACGGTCGTAAGTGTCGCTCGCCTGTCTGTTGGGACGATATTGGAGAATAAAGATTGTTGGGACCGGATCTCGTTGTACAAACTGTGGAGAAAGTTAGCTTGATCCGCGATCATATGAAGGTGACACAGAATCGACAGAAAAGTTGGGCTGATACTGGAAGAAGACCTTTGGAGTTTGCTATTAGTGTCCTTATGTTCTTGAAGATATCACCGACTAGGGGAGTAATCCGATTTAGCAGTCGAGACAAGCTTAGTCTTCGATTCGTGGGACCTTTCGATATCACTGAACATGTCGGAGAGGTAGCGTATCAATTGGCTCTACCACCATCCTTGGCAGGTGTTCATGACATGTTTCATGTATCTCAACTCCTTAAGTATGTTCGAGATGAGACGCACACCCTTGATCACTCGGAATTGACAGTGAGAGAAGATTTGACTTATAAAGAGCAACCGATGGCGATTGTGGATCGAGAAGAAAGAGTTCTCAAGAATAGGGTGATCCTTCTGGTGCTTGTTCCGTGGGGAAATCATGCGCATAGAGAATCTACTTGGAAACATGAAGATAAGATTCGACAAAAATTTCATCATCTCTTTCCTTAGATCCGTATCTTCTTATCTTTTCCTGTTTCGTGAATTTCGAGGACGAAATTCTTTTGTAGTTGGGTATAATGTAACACCCTAGTACGGTTATACGACATTAATCGGTATTTTAACACTTACTTTATATTTTTTCTATTTTATTCTTTTGGGTTTCGAGTGATTCGAATAGTAGTAGTAGTTATTCGACTCGGCCCGCATGTGTGAAACTCAGTATGGTGCTAGATTATATCTGATATTTATCAGTAAACTGAATTTATGTGAATCTAGTATAATATATATATCATCATATATATTTTCGTAGCCGCAAATTAAGAATAAGTTATATTTTGTTAACTGTTATCATACGGTTGCCATCCCATATCTTATTTTGCTTTTATCTTTTACATTTAAATCTCAAGATATCTAATATCAAATATTTACTAAATCTAGATATATTTTTAGAATCCTTTTAAATCTTAAATTAAGGGTATGAGTTATTTGAAATATATTTTTACATTATAATTGAGAAGTTTACTTATGTAAATTATTTTCCAAAACATATTTTTGATGAGATTTTGGTGGAGATTGGTTGTAGTTTGATATTATCTATATAAATTAAAACCAATATATATTGTAATACCCGGTTCTTTAGTACTCAATTATCTATATTTTTTTCTAATAATATTTCCCTCGTTTTTCTATTTAATTTATTTCTAATATTTTTCCTTTATAATAATATTAATATCTTGATGACTACATTCTAACCCAAACCTAATACCTAACTCGGCCCAATCCCACTCTCTCCTCTCTCTTTTGGCCCACACTTATCTCCCTAAGCCCAACAAGGCTCTTCTTCTCTCTTTCCCCTTCAATTTTCACAACATCCAAGCCCCTCATCTTATTCTCTTCTGTAACTGTGCTTCTTCTCTTTTATTTTTAAATTCCCTCTATCCAAAACTTAAAATCCTCGTAAACTCCTATTAATTCAATTAAATCTCTCTCTTAATTCCTCATCCATTTCCATTAATTCCCCATAACCCTTTACTCTCTCTCTCTCCCCTCTCGATCACTTTCTCTCTTTCCTCTCGATCACACACACACTCTCTATCACCACTCCCTCCATCGCCAGCTGAGCCAAGCCCCCTTGTCCCAAAGCACCGCCGTCGGCTCTCCTCAGCGCCTCCAGAGCACCGCCGCGACCACTCCACATCGACTCCATCACCTGTACCTCCTTCTTTCTCCATCACCAACGCCAACCTCCTCTCCCTTCACCCGTGCCTTCTCTCACCGCCGGCGATCCCTCAACCTCTCAACTCGCCGCCAACTCCACAATTTACACTTTCAGCATCCCCTCTAAACTCCACCATCTCCAGTACCCATCACCGTAGCCCTACCTCCTGTAGGGTGTTTTTCGTCACCCCATTGAGATGGGAATACGCGCGCGCTTGTTAGGCACATTACAGATTCCCCCTGCTTAGGGTAGGCTAGGGTTTATTGATTGTGAGGATTCGAATCTCCGGCAGCCGCGGACTAAGCTGCCGTTAATTACCTCTCGCATTTGGAGTGAGAGAACCTCCGATTGATGAGTCAAACAGGTCATGCGAACTCAATATGCAGTGTTGTGTTTTCAAGGAGTTTCGGATGTATCGAGGGCCCCGCAGAGTTTTTTATAAAAGTCACGTGCGCGCACGTGACCATGCACGCATCTTTAATACGCTTCCCCCCCATTTTTTTGTATGCACTCCACACTAAATATACCTCCCCCATTAGGAAAAATTTCTAACGGGGCGCTGCCCCGCACCCCGTAAGGGGGCTGCTAGCCTCCTTGACCCCAGCCCGCTATCCGGATAGCGGGACCCCTGTAAAAAACTCTGCGGGGCCCCCGATACATCCGAAACCCCTTGAAAATACAACACTGTATATTGAGTTCGCATGACCTGTTTGACCTGTCAATCAGAGGTTCTCTCACTCCAAATGCGGGAGGTAATTAACGGAAGCTTAGTCCGCGGCTGCCGGAGATTCGGATCAATAAACCCCAGCCTACCCTAGGCAGGGGAAATCTGTAATGCGCCAAACAAGCGCGTGCGTATTCCCATCTCAATAGGGTGACAAAAAACACCCTACATATTCTGGCACGCCCGGTGGGACTTTGAATGTGGTCTCTCCGGTAGAACTTGGGAGAGATTGAGATCGTTTTATGTCCGTGGATTGTATACGGTTTTGCAGGATGTGTGATCCAGACCGTAGGGCCGGAAGAATTTCGGGAGCGTCTGCATCGTTGCACTGGAATATGGTACCAGGAGCGACTCATCATTCGCCGTGAGGGGATCTTCCTCGTTTCCAGTTTAACGACTTAGAGGTCATCTATTCTCAGTTTAATGACTTAGAGGTCATCCGTTCCCAGTTTAAAGACTTAGGGGTCCATGGATCGGAAGCTTGGAATTTTGGGTAGGGGTCGGCATCAACGTTGCTAACACTGAAGCACAGGTGCCAGGAGCAATTCATCATTTGCCTTTTCCTGTCGGGAAGCGATGGCTTAGGCAACAGGTTTAGGTCCCTATCACCTAAGGCTTTTCAATTTTATGAGTCGTAAGGGTCCCATAAAAGCATTTTCTCCCTACGAGTCGAAAGGATCCCGTAGGTGTATTCTCCTTAGGAGTCGTAGGGACTCTTAAGTGTGTTTTTCCTTTGTGAGTCTTAAGGATCCCACGAAGGTTTGTTCTCCTCATGTATCGTGAGGACACATGAGTGGGTCTTCCTAAATGGAGCATAATTCCAAGGGCGGAGACCGGCCGCTGGACGGGTGACTTCGGTGGGGCATGGGTATGATGAGAATTATTTGAGCCCGTAGATTGTATACGGTAGTCAATTTGGGGACTGGCCGTAGGGCTGGAAGAATTTTAGGAAATTGGATTTTGATTGGCGTCTGCATCGCTGCACTGGAATATGGTATCAGGAGCGACTCATCATTCGCCGTTGGGGATTTGAGTTTTGGTTGGCGTCTGCATCGCTGCACTGGAATATGGTACCAGGAGCGACTCATTATTCGCCGTTGGGACATTCAGAGTTCGTTTTTTTTTTGTTTTACCGCGATTGCTCTATCATTTTAGCTTTTCTTATCGCGAAGGTCGCGATTGCCCTATCATTTCGGCTATTTATTCGCGGTTGCCCCATCATTTCGGCTTTATTTTCATCTTTATTTTACTCGCTGATTTTTATTGCGAGTTGCCCCATCATTTTGGCTTTTTATTTATTTATTTTATTTATAGACATTTTTTTACATCCCCGGTTTAACAACTTAGAGGTCGATTATTTCCAGTTTAACGACGTGGTGGTCAGCTGTTCCCAGTTTAACGACGTGGTGGTCAGCTGTTCCCAGTTTAACGATGTGGTGGTTAGCTGTTTCCAGTTTAACGACGTGGTGGTCATCTGTTTCCAGTTTAATGACTTGGAGGTCTAATGTTTCCAGTTTAACGACTTAGGGGTCATCTGTTTCGAGTTTAACGACTTAGAGGTCATCAGTTTCCAGTTTAAAGACTCAGAGGTCTATCGTTCCCAGTTTAACGACGTGGTGGTCATATGTTTCCAGTTTAAAGACTTAGAGGTCTATCGTTCCCAGTTTAACGACGTGGTGGTCAGCTGTTTCCAGTTTAACGACGTGGTGGTCATGTGACGGGGAGCTCAGAGAAGATACCCGATTGAGTAGTTGTCAGGGGCACCGCTGGAGCTTGCTCGAGATGCCTCATTACTTTGTCGGTGTTGATAGCCTTGCCCCTAGCCGGGGCCAAGTAAAATCGTTCAAATACCGACTTGCGTTCGAAGATGGCAATTGGAAGTTGTTAACCCCCTTCAAATAGAAACATGATTTCAGTATAGGCAATCAATGTATATGTTGATTAAGTTCGCATGTATGTTTAACCCGAAATATGGGAGGAGAGATAAGGTCCCACCGGACGTGCCAGAATCTGTATGGTGTTTTTCGTCACCCCATTGAGATGGGAATACGCGCGCGCTTGTCAGGCGCATTACAGATTCCCCCTGCCTAGGGTAGGCTGGGGTTTATTGATTGTGGAGATCCGAATCCCCGGCAGCCGTGGACTAAGCTGCCATTAATTACCCCTTGCCTTTGAAGCGAGAGAAGCTCCGATTGACGGGTCAAACTGGACATGCGAACTCAATGCGATGCATTGGTGTGTGTGTTTTTTTGTTCCATTTGTTAAAAAAAAGGATATATATTTTTTTTCTATATATAAAAAAACAAAAATAAATAAGTAAATAAATATTTAGAGAAAACTTTTTTTATTTTAATTTATTATTTTTTAATTTTAAAATATTTTTTATAATTTATTTTTATTTATTTAATATTTATTTATTTTTAAATAAAAAAAGGATTAAAATAAAGAAAAGAAGGAAGAACGAAGAAGAAAGAAAGAAAAAAGGGGGGAAGTCTGAGCTCCCATTTAATGTGAGCATCCCCTCGCATGCTAGCATGTGAGGGGGGCCATTACATGCTTAGCATGTGACCCCTCACATGCAAGCATAGCATGTGAGAGGGGCCATCACATGCTTAGCATATGACCCCTCACATGCTAGCATATAAGGGGGGCCATCACATGCTAGCATGTGACCCCTCATGTGAGGGGGGCCATCACATGCTTAGCATGTGACCCCTTACATACTAGCATGTGAGGGGGGCCATCACATGCTTAGCATGTGACCCCTAGCATATGAGGGGGTGCCATCACATGCTTAGCATGGGCCATCACATGCTAAGCATGTGACCCCTCACATGCTCGTATGTGAGGGGGGCCAAAAGGGCTCCCATTAAATGGGAGCCTTCCCCCTCACGTGCTAGCATGTGATGGGGGCAAAAAGGGCTCCAAATTTTTTTTTAGCATGGAGCTGAACTCTAGAAAGAAATTTTTTGTGGAGTTAAAACTCCAAAAAAGTTTTAAATGGAGTTCAACTCCAAAAAAAGATTTTTATTGTGGAGTTAAACTCCAAAAGAATTTTTGTTTGTAGAGTTAAACTCCAAAAGAATTTAAATGGAGTTGAACTCCGAAAGAATTTTTATTGTGGAGTTGAACTCCGAAAGAATTTTAAATGTGGAGTTAAACTCCGAAAGAATTTTATATGGAGTTAAACTCCTTAAAAGATTTAATGTGGAGTTAAACTCCAAAAAAAAAAGATTTTTACTGTGGAGTTAAACTCCAAAAGAATTTCTGTAGTGGAGTTAAACTCCAAAATAATTTTATTTGGGGAGTTAAACTCCAAAAGATTTTTTCTTTTCTCTTTTGAGAAGGAACCCAAAATGGGTTCTCTTGAAACTCCAAGATTTAGATCTTGGATGATAAAAAAAGAGATCCTTTTTCTTCTCTTGATGAAGTCTTGGGAGATGGGTTTATGGTAAAACTTTATTTAGTTTTTTTAAAAAAAAGAAAGAGCTAAGCTCTTGATTTAATTGGAAAATGAAAAAAAAGAGGAAGAACTTGGAAGAGAGAGGATAGAGGCACAAACCCTAGAGTTTTTAGAGAATGAAAAGTGTATATTTTGTTCATCATCATGTTGCCTTATATAGGCTTACACATTTACATATAGCCCCTTGGGCTTTACAAAATGGCATTTTGCCCATCCCATGCCTCATGTGCTATTTCTTTTTGCACATAAGCCATGGGCTTTAAAGAAATTTGGTTTTATGTCCATTTTGCTTACATTCATGCATAACAAAATTACATCAAAATTATTTGTTACATGATTTTTATTTTGGCATGGAGGAGCTGGCGGCTTCATATTCGGGCTCGACTTGGGCATTGGCCCATTTGACTTGGGCTTGGGCCCACTTGGTTTGGGGTTGACTTTGACTTTGACTTGGTCAACCGGGGTACAATTTTTGACCCCAACACCTCCTCCGAGCACCGCGCCGGCCACCTCCCTCCATCGATGAGTTTTCTCATCCGTGTCACCCCTACCTCCTCTCCCGAGCACCCTCGACTGCACACCATCCTTTTTTTCTCCGAGCTCCTCCTGCCTCCACCGCGACCGCCAGCTCCAACCGCCACTGATGAGCACACAGCCACCTTGACCACCACCTCCGGCCACCCTCTGCACACCCCCTCGCCATTGACACCAACCTCCAAAGCCGAAGCTCCCCACCACCATCAGCTCCGCACCTAACCACCGCTCGCCACCGCACCGGAGCCACCTCCATCACCTCAGCACCACCACTTCCCCGGTGGCCTCCCTATGCCCACTGCGTACTCGATTCCAAACCACACCGTGCCCCGACTCAAGCCGTTTCGTGCCCAGCATCGTGCCCGCACCAGTGCCACTACGTGTCCCGACTCGTGCCCATTCCGTGTCTAGTACTGTGTCGCCATCACACCACGTATGCACCGCCACCGTGCCCAGTACTGTATCGCCGCCGTGCCTGGCTCCGTGTCACGTCTCGTGCGTCGAGACGAACCCTACCATTCGTCACTTCTATATCAGCGACCGAAAGCAAGTGGAAACCCCCTTCCCTTACAAATCATGCTGCTATAACTTATATAAATTATATCGTATTGTTACATAATTAAAAGTATATACGTACGTGTGTTATCGTGCGTAGATATATCATTTCCGTTATAGCGATAAGTTTAATTGAACACTTATACCTCGAGTCATCGTGTTTGGTCATATTGGATCGGACCCATCTTGGGTTTATCGATCGTATGAATATAATTTAAGGTTTTCATGAATTAATCGGTTAGATCGTCACTTGTGTACACCGGTCAAGTGCTCAATGTGAAAACCATCTTAAAATGGCAGAACTTAGGTGTAATGGATTAATTTAGTGATAATGAATACTATGTAAAGAGTTGGGTCGAAAATACGGACCCTAACACTGTGAAATGTCATCCCCATTTAGATCCGCCAAATCTAAAACTTTCCGTACATGTAATTTGTGAAAATCATAGTAAATTAGATACACACCGGAATATTATGTTCGAGCGCTCGTATCGAATACGACTCGAAAACCTATAACCCCATGTAATTTATATGTTGTTTCTATTTTAAACCAGTGACGAAAACTGTTCGGGAATGCGGCTCTGGACTGCAGTCCAGAGCAGCACTGCTTGTCGACACTTGATTTGAAACATTTTTACAACTTTTTGTAAAAATGGTATTATGCAAAACCCTATACCGTTGCGAATATTAATCTGTCTTCTAACCATTGGAGGCAGTTTCATTCGTTTTTACCAACGTTTGCTATTTTAATCATATTTTAAATCATCAATACATACTGCAGTCCCAAGCAGGGACAGAACGTATATCCCGATCTTAAATAATTTATAACTCCCAGAAAAAAGAGGATATTATCAATCTGTCTGGTGCGTTGGAAACCTAACTGATAAACCTAAATATTATCCAACTGTATTATTGCCTAATTATGATCCCAATAGGATGAAAACTGTGTTACGAAATGGACATTCTGTTCAGGAACTGAATTTCCAGCAGAGAACACTTAAAAAGAAATGACCGTAATTTGCGAACCCGAAACCCGATAGACTTGAAACCAATTTCATTGAATTTATGATTAAGTTTACTTTTTACCCTTTTTGTATCATTTTACTAAATTCTGAACGTACGATTTAATGTGATTTTCCTAAGTTCCTAAGACGCGTAATAACTTGTATTGCATATGATTTGTTTAGCGGCATAATTCACATATTTACCCGACTACAATACCTCTAGCTATAGTGAGCGTCCTTAGTAATTTTCAGTGTATAATATATCGTCGAACGTGAATAGTATCGGTTTAGTTGTGTCAAGTACGCCAGTAAAAAGTGAATGATTCGTGATAGTGAACAACACGGTGAATAGTGAATAAAGCAGTGTTATTGGTGCGTACTTGTACACAACTAGCCCATACTTATAGATAGTGAAACCTGGGGAAAAAGAGAAAATCGAAGTGGAAAGGAACTTGTATTTAGCGAGGTTAGCGATTTAGAGGATGATCATTCGAACAGTGACTCTTATATATATTAGGTTTGGACTTAGCGGTCCGGCTGACAGGGTTATGTCCTGGGCAACAGTGAGCCGTAGTCTCGGGTATGCACGAGACCCTCGTTAAACATGATCATTCATTTCCGCAACTTGATTTCAAAAGTGACTTAGAGACCGATAGGTACACAGATCATACATTGCATTGTTTATTGACATATCGATTACTTGCATTTATTGTCTCCACCGTTATTACTTTATTTCCTTGCCTCTTTGTTATTATCATATTATTGGTATTGCGTCGCCCTGACGACCTGAGTATGCATGCTCAGTGATAGAAGTGGATCCGTCTAATCTCGAGAAGACCATGAAGATCCAGACCAGTGAACCAGTTGTGTCTTTCCTTTGATATCTTTGGTTAGTTGCCCTCTTGTTTACTTCCATTGCGCTCAGTTTCCTTTATATCCGATAGTTTTAATGACTGTATTCTTTTTATCCGTGTTGTATTTTACCGATTACCATATAATGCTAGAAGCCGAAATGTGACTACGGTAGGATTTTTCCTTGATCGTAGGAGCTTGGCTGGCCTAGTCACCCTTGTATTCCGTATTTTGGTAAGCGGGGCGTGACATGGTTTTGTTGGTATCAGAGCGCCGGGTTTAGAATGAGATTGCAGTTCAATTTAGGGATCCCTTGAATTAAACTTTATTTCCTTGCTTACACTTCCATATACTACTTGTGCATCATCACTCAAGTTCATGTTTTTGAATCTTATCTACCTTATCTCTTCCTCGTGTTCTGCATCATTAGTTGTTATTTTCCTTCGTGTTCCACTATCTGATCATGACCCTTACTTTTCAGGTCATTGTTCCCCTCCGAACGGCGGCCAAGACATGGACGTCTTGCCTGAGATTCGGGGCAGATGCTATTTGGTTTTATCCGTCCACCTCTCCGAAGATACCAAGTTGATTTATGGCACCGTGTATCGGAGGTTTGGACGGATGCGGCCGATGTAGCAGACTTCGTCAGATTCCCCCTCGCTTGAGGGGTTTTTGATTGTGGGGACGCCCTTCCCTGCAGGCGCAAGCCCCTGCAGTTAATTACGCTACCGCATCGCGGTAACAACTTTCTCCTTCTCCAGAATTTCACTTCATGTCGTGTGTGTTTGTTTTGTTTGTGGATGCTCGTGGATTGTATACGGAGACTAAGTTATGCCGTCGCCCGTAGGACGTGGATTAGTCCAAATCCGTATTTACTTAGATTTGGCTTTGGTGTTTTAGTTTAAGGATACGTTAGCCCTATTTAAGGCTAAGATCAACTTAAACTTTTGTTAAGGATACGTTAGCCTAATTTGAGACTAAGATCAACTTAACGGGATCGTTTGGATCCGATAAAAGAGCATTTGGGGGCTCTATTGTTCCAGTTTAGGGACATAGTGGTCCATTGCCAGTTTAGGGACATAGTGGTCCACCTCCAGTTTAGAGACATGGTGGTCCATTGGTAGTTTAAGGACGCATAAGTCCGTGGGTTTAAAGACCCCACAGTCCGTATCTTGGTTTAAAGACGCATAAGTCCATGAGTTTAAGGACCCCACAGTCCGTGTCTTGGTTTAAGGACGCATAAGTCCATGAGTTTAAGGACCCCACAGTCCGTGTCGATGCGTTTAAGGACGCATTAGTCCGTTAGTTTAAGGACGCATAAGTCCATAGGTTTAAGGACTCCACAGTCCATGTTTTGGTTTAAGGACGCATAAGTCCACGGGTTTAAGGACCCCGCAGTCCATATCTTGGTTTAAGGACGCATAAGTCCATGAGTTTAAGGACCCCACAGTCCGTATTGATGTGTGGTTGTCGGGACCTGTCACCTCTCTGACGTCGTTGAAGGATTACAACGATAGGAGTCAGAGGAGTTCGGAGATGTACCCTTGAACCGGATGTAAATTGATTTATGAGAGCACCCGTGCTCAGTCAATTTAATTTGAGGACTTATGGCCAGAATTGGGCTAAGTCCAGTTAAAAATATTTAACATTTTTATTTGTCTTTGGCCTATGAGGCCTGTGCTAGGGCTTTGTCCCTTTTTAATAATGCACTGCATTTTCGTTTTGTTTTGGGCTCTGCCCTTTTATAAATGATGCAGAGCATCTATTTTATTTGGGCTCTGCCCTGTTAATGCATTGCATTTTATTTTGGCCTGCTATGCCTTTTTGATTTGGGCCTGACCCTTCAGTAAATAATACAGTGCATTTGTCAGGCGCTTTGCGCCAATCACTGAGCGCAAGCGCTTGTGGCGATGACACGTGTCACGCAAGCGCAGTGCGCTTCGCTAGTGCGCTGCGCTTGCGCTGCTGACACGTGGCGCGCCCTGGTGAGTTGCGCCAATTTCAGAGAGCAATGCTCTATCTTAAAAGCACATAGCGCAAGTGGTTTAGGTGCTGACACGTGGCGCTCTCTGGTGGCTTGCGCCAACCCAAGAGCGCAACAGTGCAGTTTTGCAAGTGCAGGACACTGTTTAATTTCTAGATCCAATTTAGATCAGAGAAAACAAGTTTTTCTTGTTTTTTTCTTGTTTTCAGAGAACCAGTGGTTCATAAAAAAGTGCAAGGTACTATTATTATTTGTTTTTTATTGAAGATCATTGATCTTGTTCTTAGATCAATGATCTATTAGAAGAAATTCTTCTATTTTATAAAGGTTTTTACCTTTTTCTTGAATTTTCTTCAGAGTTCTCTCTGTTTTGAAGTTCTTGATCTCTCACAATTTTTTGATTATTTGAATTAGGGTCTAGGGTTCTTTATATAGTCCCCATAAGTTTGTTAAATTTGTTAACGAGATCATTCTCTGAGTGATTTGGGGAATTTTCTCCACCGTTGGATCTTTGATCCAAGAGCTTCTGTTTTACAGAAGACAATCTTCTTGTTTTAACAGAAGGATCTTAATTCTGTTTGGCGCAAACGCACCTGCGCCTGACACGTGTCGTGCAGCGCAGAGCGCAGCGCAACTGCGCTGCCACGTGGCGCGCAGCGCAGAGCGCAGATCATCTGAAGCGTTGCTTCCTTTAATTTTTGCTTTAAATAGAGCCTTGCTCTGATTGGGCGCGCTGCCTTGGGCGCTGCGCTCTCTGCGCCGGCGTGTCTGATTTTGACACGTGGCGCTCTGCGCGCAGCGCAGGGGATGTGAAGCGTCGCTTCATTTATTTTAACTTCAATTTTCGAAACAGAGCTTTGCTCTGATTGGGGGAAACAGAAGCGTTGCTTCGTCTCCCGCCTTGGAATTTGAACAGAGTTTTTCTCTGATTGGGGTAAACAAATTCCCCCCCACCGTTGCGCTCACGTGACCCCAAGCGTGAGCGCAGCGGTGGCAGAATTCCAACCGTCGCGGCAACTCTCGGAAGTTGAAAGGGCATTTGATGCCTATAAATAGGACTTTTGGTCCCTTAGATGATTTTCATCTCCTCATAAGAATTTTTCTTCAGAGCCTTGCTCTCTTGCTTAAGCATTTTTAAAAGTTCAAACTTTAGAGAATTTTAGGTAAAAATTAATTTGGATTAAATTAAATCAATTTTAAGAGCCTTGCTCTCAATAGATCCCTGATCTAAAGAAGACCCACTCAGGGTTTCTCTTAGCAGAGCTTTGCTCTAAAGGGGTCTAAAGAGGACTAAAGAGAACTCTATTAGAGTTCCATCAATAGAGTTTTGCTCTCTGAAAGATTTCATTTATAATTTCTTGATTCATTAATGGAGCTTTGCTCCTTTTAAATCATATAGCAGAACTCTAGAGTTGCTGATTTTTGTCGATCTTCTTTTATAGGAGTGATGGACGCCCACATGAACGACCTCGACGAGATTATCTCTTACGGGGACATCCGCCGACTCGGCCGTTCCTAAAACCGAGAATTTACTAATGCCGAGTGTGCCGAGATTATGAGTCGCTTCGACGCATACAACGGTCAACTGCTTCCCCGACGTTCCTCTCTCCTGAAGCTTATCGTGGGAGCCATCTGGGAAGCGCTTCCCTTATTCTGTTCCGGTGTGCCGCTTAGGGCGTTGGATGTCGCCGAGGATAAGGTGCACTCGGTGTACCTGATGAACTTAATCTCGAAGAGACGGTGAGACAATCTTGTCGATCTCCTATACTAGGCCTTCCAACAGTCCGCCATAGTCGCTGCTTATTGGAGGGGGAAGACATCAGTGGGGACCCTGACGCTCGTGCTCGCGAAAGAAAACACACCAGGATGGTTCACCAGGCTTGGAATGTCTTAGATAAGGTTACTTTCGAATTCCTCAACCCATGTCCTGGGTCCGAGGTTATACCATTGTAAACATTTCAATGTTGTTGTTTATTTCTTTATGATGTAAAAACTTTCCAAGTATGAATGACAACTCTTTTGCCTCCTTCCTTTTATTTTCTGCTCTGTTACTGGCACATTCTTTAAATAAGCGTAGCCTATAAGCGATATAGAACATTCTGTCTTGAACATCTTGGGGACTAGTGATGGCTTAAGAAGCAGGTTCAAGTCTGCTACCTAAGGCTTTCAACTTTATGAGCCGTGAGGGTCTCATAAAGACTTTTCTCCCTACGGATCGAGAGGATCTCGTAGGCGTATTTTTTCCTTAGGAATCGTGAGGATTCCTAATTGTGTTTTCTCTTATAAGTCGTAAAGATCCTATAAGAGAATTTTCCCTCTTATGAGTCGAGAGGACCCGTAAGCGGTTGTTTCCCTCCTTGTCGAGTTTCGACTTCGGAGAGTGAGACCCGTGAATAGTATGCAAGAGACCGTTTTGGGCCAACTTGCAGGATCCCAGTGCTTAGGAAACAGGTTTTTTAATCCTTACTGCCTAAGACTTTATCTTACGAGTCGAGCCGCATCGAGAAGTTCTCGCATAGACATCAATTTCTTCACAAGTCGAGACGAATCGAGCATTTCTCGCAAGAATATCCTAACGTCACAGTTAAGCTCTACTCTTTACGACAGAAGTCCGTTAGGGTCTGTGGTACTTAGGGTTTTGGCCGTCGTACCGTCGCATAAGCTGATATATTCCTCGATAGGAAATCGTGCTGTTCGAGTAGCCCTGCGACTGCCGTGTCTCTGATCCCTTCGGGGGTTGGACAAGACGTCTTCAAGCAATCCTCCTTGGCAGTTTGACCGTCGGAAGAGCAAGCGTTAGGAATTTGCCATGCCGCTTTTTACTTGAGGTTAGGCTCATTTTGGAGAGCCCCGATAAGTCATAACCACTCCGCGCTGGTGTGGGATGATCTCCGATAGTCTTTCAGGCTTTATATGACTTGCCGTTAAGACCCTGAAGTTAGAAATTTGGCCTTTGCTTCGTTTGCTGGCATCGCGTCTGCTGTATCGAGACGAATGTCGCGGTGGGAACTAGGGATTTTGCCGTGGCTCCGTTCGTTTGATTGTCGCGTCTGAACCCTGCTGGAGGAAGAACGCTGGGGTGACATTTCGTCTGCTGTATCGAGACGAACGTCACGGTTGTCTCTAGGTTGCTGGTGAACCGTCGAGGTTTGGAACTAGGGATTTTGCTATGGCTCCTTTTGGTGATGTTGCGTCTGCTGTATCGAGACGAACGTCGAGGTGGTGACCACTCCGCGCTTGTGCGAGATGATCTCCGATTTTCTTTCAGGATTTACATGACTTGCCGTTAAGACACTGAAGCTAGGAATTTGGCCTTTGCTTCGTTTGCTGGCATTGCGTCTACTGTATCGAGACGAATGTCGCGGTTGTCTCTAGGTTGCTGGTGAACCGTCGAGGTCTGGAACTAGGGATTTTGCCGTGGCTCCT
The DNA here is from genome assembly GCA_030015575.1 of Agapanthus africanus. Lineage (NCBI taxonomy): Eukaryota > Viridiplantae > Streptophyta > Magnoliopsida > Asparagales > Amaryllidaceae > Agapanthus > Agapanthus africanus. The sequence continues at coordinate 938,112,037 of CM057338.1, read as the reverse complement.
TTTGGTGATGTTGCGTCTGCTGTATCGAGACGAACGTCGAGATGGTGACCACTCCGCGCTTGTGCGAGATGATCTCCGATTGTCTTTCAGGCTTTATATGACTTGCCGTTAAGACGTTGAAGCTAGGAATTCGGCCTTCGCTTCGTTTGCTTTGTCATGTGCGAATCCTGTTGGAGGAAGAACGCTGCAGTAACATTTTGTCTGTTGTGTCGAGACGAACGTCGAGGTGGTGATCACTTCATGTTGGTGTGAGATAATCTCTGATGGTCTTTCCGGTTTTATATGAGTTACCGTCAAGACGTTGAAGCTAGGAATTTGGCCTTCGCTTCGTTTGCTTTGGTGTGTCCGAATCCTGTTGAAGGAAGAACGCTGTTGTGGACATTGCGTCTGCTGTAACGAGACGAATGCTGAGGTGGAGCTAAGATTTCGCCGTCACCTTGCTTTGCTGACCATGGGGTCTTTCGTTGACGTTAAATCTGCATCCTGCTGGACTGCGGAGGAACGCTGTCGTTGACATCTCGTCTGCTGTATCGAGACGAATGCTGAGTTGGAGCTGGGATTTTGCCGTCACTCCGTTTTGTTTCGACCATGGGGTCTTTTGTTGACATTGCATCTACATCCTGCTGGACTGCGGAGGAACGCCGTCGTTGACATTTCGTCTGCCGTATCGAGACGAATGCTGAGGTGGAGCTGGGATTTTGCCGTCACTCCGCTTTGTTTCGACCATAGGGTCTTTTGTTGACGTTGCATCTACATCCTGCTGGACTGCGAAGGAACGCCGTTGTTGACATTGCGTCTGCTGTAACGAGACGAATGCTGAGGTGGAGCTGGGATTTTGCCGTCGCTCCGTTTGATGGTGTAACATCTGTGTCCTGTTGGAATGAGGAGGCACACCGTTGTTGGTCTCCAGGCTGTAGATGTGGCCATTAAGATTTGGAACTAGGGACTTTGCCATGGTTCCGTTTCGTTGCGACTCTGAGGTCGATTGTTGACGTCACGTCTGCATCTGGTTGGAGTGCGGAGAAACGCCGTTGGTGATCTCTAAGTTGTCGATGTTGACGTCGAGACCCTGAAGCTAGGGATCTTCCTTTGCTTCATTTGTCAACATTGTGTCTGCAATATTGCGACAAATGTCGAGGTTGTCTCTAGGTTGTCTATGAACCGTCGAGATTCGGCTTCGCTTTCTGATGGAGCCTGTTGGGAAGGTATGGTTCCCTCTTTGTTTGTGCCCGTGGATTGTATACAGGGATCGATGTGATCTCACCTGTAGGGCAAAAAGTTTCATTCTTTCACTTTTTTATTCTTTCCGCGATACTCTATCATTTCAGCTTTTATATCACGAAGGTCGCGATTGCCCAATCATTTCGGCTATTTTTCACGGTGCCCAATCATTTCGGCTGTTTTTTTACTCGCTGTTTTTTATTGCGAGTTGCCCCATCATTTCGGATATTTTTTTATTTTACTCGCTGCTTTTTATTGCGAGTTGCCCTATCATTTCGGCTGTTTTTTTTGTTTTTTTTTTACTCGCTGTTTTTTATTGCGAGTTGCCCCATCATTTCGGCTATTTCATATGCATTTTTAACTTACTGATTTTTTTTATTGCGAGTGTGGAACTTGAAATCTGATGTCAATTTTAGCATCAGTATCGCTTACGACTGGAATATTGCCAAGAGCGAATCATCATTTGCCATGAAAGGACTTGGAATTTGATACCGGTTTAGGCATCAGCATCGCTACAACTGGGATATTGGCAGGAGCGAATCATCATTTGCCTCTGTCGATGTTGAACAAAAGTGGCTTAATAAACAGGGTTAGGATCCTGTCGACTAAGGCTTTTGACTTCATGAGCCGTAAGGGTCTCACAAAGGTATTTCTCCCTGCGAGTCGTGAGGATCTCGTAGGTGCGTTTTCTCCTTAGGGATCGTGAGGATTCCTAAGTGTATGTTCCTCTGTAAGTCGTAAGGATCCTACAAGAGGGTTTTCTCCTTGTAAGTCGAGAGGACTTACAAGGGTTGTTCATCATGCGAACATATCCCCAGTCACGGATGGGACTTGGTTAGGGAAATGTTTATTCGCGCCCGTGGATTGTATACAAGGGCCAGTATTGGACCACTTGTAGGGCAATAGTGGATGTTGTGGGGGTTGCTTAAGAACAGGTTTAGATCTCTGTAACTTAAGACTTTCAAATCTTATGAGCCGTGAGGGTCACATAAGAGAGTTCTCTTTACGAGTCGTGAGGATCTCGCAAGTGTATTTTCTCCTTAAGAATCGTGGGGATCCCTAAGTGTGTTGCTCCCTTGTGAGTCGTAAGGATCTCACGCGGGTGGTTTTTTCTTACAAGGTCGAGAGGACCTTGTAAGTGTCTTTTAACGAGGTTGCGCCCTTTCGGGTTTTCACAAACACTCGCCGGTAGTCCTGCTGTTTTTACTCACGGAGCCCTTTCGAGTTTTCATCCGTGCCCATTTTGCTTATGAACATACCGTTTTCTATTTTTTTTATTCTTTTTTATTCTTTTTTCTAACGAGGTTGCGCCCTTTCGGGTTTTCACAAGACTCGCCGGTAGCCCTGCTGTTTTTACTCACGGAGCCCTTTCGGGTTTTCATCCGTGCCCATTTTGCTTATGGACATACCGTTTTCTCTTTTTTTTTATCTATTTTTTTATTTTATTTTTTTTATCTCGTCAGCCTAAGGATGCTGCGGTAGTAGTTTAAAGACGTTTCGGTCGTTTGTAAGTTTTAGGACATTGTGGTCCATCATTAGTTTAAGGACGTTTCGGTCCACCGTCGTCGTATTTGAGGCGAATATCTAGTTTACTGACTTTTCGGTCTATTGGGCTTTCCTTATGAATGAGCATGATGCCCCCGGCGTATCCATCTTTCTCAGAACGTGCGGTTGTGGCGGGCTCACCTTCCAGTTTTCAGACAGCGCGAACTTGCCCTTTTGGTATTGGTCTTCAACCCAGTTTTTGAAGACGTAGCAATTCTCGATCAGGTGACCTACTGTTTGGTGGTAAGGGCAATAATTAGGATTATTAACATTGCCTGGCCGCAACGGATGTTTTGGACTCGGCAGATTGATGAGTTTGTCGCGCACTGCCAGCTCGAACAGTCCCCTTGTTTTATCTTGTGGAAACGAGTAAGGACGTTTCAACTTTTCCTGGAGGGGTTGCCGCTTGTTGTTTCGGCAAACAACTGGTCCAGGGCCACTCGATTGCTGTTGAGTATTGGCTACGAGGGCTGTTTTTTTCTTCCCTTTATCGTTTTTGCTCGATCCTTTGTTTATGGGGTCGGGATTTTTTCCGAGTAGCGTGCGATTGCACGGCTGAACGTTCTCGCAACTTCTCAATTCTTTCATTTTTGAAATGGATTCCTTGAGGAGAGGGTTGAGGGCTACTTTTTCGTCGAAATCACTCCCGAAGGTGAGAATCCGTGATCCCCCGGGCTCATCCTTACGACAATCGCCGGCAACTCTTTTATGCTTATCCGTCGTATTCTTCCGCTGTCTACGAGCTTCACGCTTTGTTCTGTTGACGTATTGCCTTTGAGCGACATATCCTTGCCACCAACACCTAAAGGAGTCGCAGTCTTCGGTAGGATGTATGATCTTCTGATGATATAAGCAGAAGTTAGGATGCATCTCTACTCCTTCGAGAGTATTTTCTTCAGAAGGTGGTAGCTTCATTCCCACTGATAGGGCTTTGGCGAACCTTTTCCTTGTCTTGAATTTGTTTTTATCCGCGGCGGATGACTTTTCATTTGACAGAAGTGCCTCGACTCTTTGGTCTAGTAATCGGTGTTTGGCTCCTTCCAGTATGGCCCTCTCACGCTCTTGATTGACTTTAACTTTCAGACGAATCTCATTCAGGAAGGCATCGATCAACTCGTCTGACGGCCGCGGAATTTCTGATTCAGGGTCCGCCCTCGGTTTCTCGGCGCAAGGAGCCTCTTTATCATCCACCAATGAGTGAGAGATCACATGACAAGTTGCCCCCGGTGCGTCTGTCTTCATTGGAGTGTGCGGCTGTGGTGGGTTTACCTTCCATTTTTCAGACAGCGCAAACTTGCCTTGTAGGTACTGATCCTCAATCCATCCCTTAAAGACGAAACAATTCTCGATCGGGTGACTTACCGTTTGGTGGTAAGGGCAATAATCGGGATTATTGAGATCACCTGGCTGCGACAAACGTTTTGGATTGGGCAGATTGATGAGTCTGTTACGTACTGCCAGCTCAAACAGTCTTTTCGTTTTATTCTGAGGAAACGAGTAAGGACGTCCTAGTCTCTCTTCGAGGGATGGGCATGGACGCACGTTGTTTTGGCGAACAACCGGCTTTGAGTTGCTCGGCTACTGTTGAGCATTGGCGACGACGATCACTTTCCCTTTTCCTTTCTCATTTTGAGAGTCTGGTTTTGGAGGTGACGGTCCATGGCCCATCTGGTCCATTTGGGCTAATTTGTTGATCAAGGCCTGGAAGGTGGTCGGCCTGAAGAACATCATGAATTGCGAGATGGTCGCTTGCGGATTGAGAGTGCCCACGAACATGCCTACCGCAGGTGCCTCTTCTATGCGTTGTTCGTATTTCGACCATAGGTTCCGCCATCGTATTGCGTATTGGACCCACGTTTCGCCTGGCCTTATCCTGGCATTTATCAGTGCTGTTATCGGGGTGCGTTCACTAGCACTCGCGAATCTTTGTGTAAACAGTAGCTCCATCTCTGCAAATGTTTTGACAGAGTCGTTAGGTAGCTCCGAATACCATTCAAAGGCTGTTTCTGCTAAGCTGCCGACGAATTGGCGAAGCAACAATTTGTCATCGCCTCTAGTATTGCCCTATATGGCCCTGAATTGAGCGACATGCTGATGCGGATTCCCCGTCCCTTTATATACGTGGAACTTAGGGATCGTATATCCCGGTGGGTAACTGATTTGGTCATACCAGCTTGGATAGGGTCGTCCGGTTCTAGTAATTTGCGCAGCCGCTTCATTCGCTTGATGAACTCGTATTTGCTGAGCTATATAGTCGTCCAGTGCGGCCTTGGAGATGGTTTCCTCCTTGGTTGTTGAAAGGGCCGGAGGAGGATCAGACGTTTCCCCTCCGTCGTTTTCGACAATGATTGGGGGGTCCCCAGCTGGAGGGTCCGGCATCATCCCTACCATATCATGGAAGAGAAGTGCCATTCGCTTTATGTTGGCCGCTTGCTCCGCAGACTCTTTGTCCTTCTTCTCAAGCATTCTCTGAAGGAATTCAGCATCAGTTTCCTGATCACGGCGCTGCTCTGTGGATGTTTCCGGGCTTTCTTTTGGCCCGGTGAGTGCGGCCATCGCAGTCAGCATCTCCTGAAGCTTCTGCTGCTGCTGTTCTTGAGCCCTCGTGATGGATCGAGTGAGTGGTCGGTGACTCATCGAAGCGCGGCTATCCTCTTTTCCGGATGCCATGTAAACAGTATGTACCACCATGCCCCCAGACTTAGGGCGTTTGGGCTCGGTGTTTTTGTGGTCTGCCACGTTTACAGGGGCTTTTTGCGGCCTCCTTTTCTTTTGAGTGATCGACGTTGAGGGAGCCGTTGCAGCGGGCACCCATGTAGCTGTTGCTTTTTATAGCTTGACGGAGTAATCCTCCTCCTGCAGAACCTTCATCTTTTTCTGTCGGCGGAGATAATTTTGATCAATCACTGACTTCTGGACCTGCCGCCAGACCTTGTAAATTTTAGAAGACAGCCGTTGAGGGGGATGCTCCAGCTTCTTCTCTGGAGTATTCTCCACAGGTGAAGGAGTTCGCTTCAGCACCGCAGTAGGAGAGTTTCTGCGTACCGTGTTCAGCAATTCAAAGCTGTTTCCAGTTGGAACAGCAGCATCGATCCCCACCGTTGGAGCTGGCGGAGTTATCCCAGAGGGGGAGTTGCCCCCAGCCTTCCTCACTCAGCGCCAGTGGCGACGTCGAGCATGTCGTGCGGATGAGATCACCTTCGTTGTTGGATAAGCTTCTTCATGCCCCTTGTTTTGAGGAGAGACTGTTATTGGTGTTAGCCTATCGAAAACTGACACCCGTTGAGAAGCAATGTCTAATCTGTCAAAGACAGACCTCTGGGCAGGGAAAACAGCTTTGAGGACTTCGCCTGGAGCAACAACCGGAACAGCCAGCCTTGTAAAAACCGACTCCTTGGAAGGAGGAGCCTCTCCAATGATTTCGTCCGCTTGAGCCGGGATGGCTATCCGCTTTAGGATGGCCGCTTTGGGTATCGCGGGCTTGTAAACGTTCTGGCCCTGTCTGTCGAGAACTGAGGTATTAGAGTTGGGTGACCCGTTGAGAGGGGTCGCGGTAGTTGTAAGTCGATCAAAGACCGACTTCTTTAGAGCTTCTTGCGACGCCATTGGGGCATTGAAGCTCATTGGTGGGAGCATGGTCCCGAAGAATAGTCCAGTGGTGGCTTGAGTTACCTGCTCCACTGGCATCTTGAAAAGAGAGGCCGCTTGGGGCCCGTAAGTCACTCCTCCAACAGGGACGGAGCGAGAGTTGCAGTTGCAGGAAGTGCAGTTTGAAGCCATTGATCTTCTGTTTTCTGCACGGAGCAAGACACCAAATCTTAGTACCTCGAATCCACAGGCAACTACAGTAAACCGCGATTCGTTCGCGAACACGACACACGAAGTATGGAGTGGAAAGAGGAAAAGGTCCCACCGGGCGTGCCAGAATCTGTTCCCCTTCGAACGGCGGCCAAGACATGGACGTCTTGCCTGAGATTCGGGGCAGATGCTATTTGGTTTTATCCGTCCACCTCTCCGAAGATGCCAAGTTGATTTATGGCACCGTGTATCGGAGGTTTGGACGGATGCGGCCGATGTAGCAGACTTCGTCAGATTCCCCCTTACTTGAGGGGTTTTTGATTGTGGGGACGCTCTTCCCTGCAGGCGCAAGCCCCTGCAGTTAATTACGCTACCGCATCGCGGTAACAACTTTCTCCTTCTCCAGAATTTAATTTCGTGTCGTGTGTGTTTGTTTTGTTTGTGGATGCCCGTGGATTGTATACGGAGACTAAGTTATGTCGTCGCCCGTAGGACGTGGATTAGTCCAAATCCGTATTTACTTAGATTTGGGTTTGGTGTTTTAGTTTAAGGATACGTTAGCCCTATTTAAGGCTAAGATCAACTTAAACTTTTGTTAAGAATACGTTAGCCTAATTTAAGAGTAAGATCAACTTAACGGGATCGTTTGAATCTGATAAAAGAGCATTTGGGGGCTCTATTGTTCCAGTTTAGGGACATAGTGGTCCATTGCCAGTTTAGGGACATGGTGGTCCATTGCCAGTTTAGGGACATAGTGGTCCATTGAATGTATGGTCGTCGGAACCCGTCACCTTTCTGACGACGTTAAAGGATTACAACGACAGATGTCAGAGGGATTCAGAGATGTACCCTTGAACCAAAGTTGATTGGGGGATCTATAGTCCAATTTGGGACTAAAGTCTGTTTGAAGGTTTAAGGATACGTTAGCCATATTTGAGACTAAGATCAACTTAAACGGGATCGTTTAGATCCGACAAGAGAGCATTTGAAGGCTCTATTGTTCCAGTTTAGGGACGTAGTGGTCCATTGCCAGTTTAGGGACATGGGGGTCCACCTCCAGTTTAGGGACATGGTGGTCCATTGCCGGTTTAGGGACATGGTGGTCCACCTCCAGTTTAGGGACATGGTGGTCCATTGGTAGTTTAAGGACGCATAAGTCCGTGGGTTTAAAGACCCCACAGTCCGTATCTTGGTTTAAGGACGCATAAGTCCATGAGTTTAAGGACCCCACAGTCCGTGTCTTGGTTTAAGAACGCATAAGTCCATGAGTTTAAGGACCCCACAGTCCATGTCGATGCGTTTAAGGACGCATTAATCCGTTAGTTTAAGGACGCATAAGTCCATGGATTTAAGGACTCCACAGTCCGTATTTTGGTTTAAGGACGCATAAGTCCACGGGTTTAAGGACCCCACAGTCCATATCTTGGTTTAAGGACGCATAAGTCCATGAGTTTAAGGACCCCACAGTCCGTATTGATGTATGGTTGTCGGGACCCGTCACCTCTCTGACGTCGTTGAAGGATTACAACGATAGGAGTCAGAGGAGTTCGGAGATGTACCCTTGAACCGGATGTAAATTGATTTATGAGAGCACCCGTGCTCAGTCAATTTAATTTGAGGACTTATGGCCAGAATTGGGCTAAGTCCAGTTAAAAATATTTAACATTTTTATTTGTCTTTGGCCTATGAGTCCTGTGCTAGGGCTTTGTCCCTTTTTAATAATGCACTGCATTTTCGTTTTGTTTTGGGCTCTGCCCTTTTATAAATGATGCAGAGCATCTATTTTATTTGGGCTCTGCCCTGTTAATGCATTGCATTTTATTTTGGCCTGCTAGGCCTTTTTTATTTGGGCCTGACCCTTCAGTAAATAATACAGTGCATTTGTCAGGCGCTTTGCGCCAATCACTGAGCGCAAGCGCTTGTGGTGATGACACGTGTCACGCAAGCGCAGTGCGCTTCGCTAGTGCGCTGCTGACACGTGGCGCGCCCTGGTGAGTTGCGCCAATTTCAGAGAGCAATACTCTATCTTAAAAGTGCATAGCGCAAGTGGTTCAGGTGCTGACACGTGGCGCTCTCTGGTGGCTTGCGTCAACCCAAGAGCGCAACAGTGCAGTTTTGCAAGTGCAGGACACTGTTTAATTTCTAGATCTAATTTAGATCAGAGAAAACAAGTTTTTCTTGTTTTTTTTCTTGTTTTCAGATAACCAGTGGTTCATAAAAAAGTGCAAAACACTATTATTATTTGTTTTTTATTGAAGATCATTGATCTTGTTCTTAGATCAATGATCTATTAGAAGAAATTCTTCTATTTTATAAAGGTTTTTACCTTTTTCTTGAATTTTCTTCAGAGTTCTCTCTGTTTTGAAGTTCTTGATCTCTCACAATTTTTTGATTATTTGAATTGGGGTCTAAGGGTCTTTATATAGTGCCCATAAGTTTTTTAAATTTGTTAACGAGATCATTCTCTGAGTGATTTGGGGAATTTTCCCCACCGTTGGATCTTTGATCCAAGGGCTTCTGTTTTACAGAAGACAATCTTCTTGTTTTAACAGAATGATCTTAATTCTGTTTGGCGCAAACGCATCTGCGCCTGCCACGTGTCGCGCAGCGCATCTGCCCCGCCACGTGTCGCGCAGCGCATCTGCCCCGCCACGTGTCGCGCAGCGCAACTGCGCCGCCACGTGTCGCGCAGCGCAGATCATCTGAAACGTTGCTTCCTTTAATTTTTGCTTTAAATAGAGCCTTGCTCTGATTGGGAGCGCTGCCTTGGGCGCTGCGCTCTCTGCGCCGGCGTGTTTGATTTTGACACGTGGCGCTCTGTGCGCAGCGCAGGGGATGTGAAGCGTCGCTTCATTTATTTTAACTTCAATTTTCGAAACAAAGCTTTGCTCTGATTGGGGGAAACAGAAGCGTTGCTTCGTCTCCCGCCTTGGAATTTTAACAGAGCTTTTCTCTGATTGGGGTAAACAGTCTTGGCCAACCCTGGGGCAGCACCGCTTCTCGATGAGGACACTCGGTCCTGCATTTCTTTCGACTGTATATTAGTGAGTTCAGACGACGAGATCGATGGCCCACAGGTTATTTTCGACGACAGCGAATCCGAGGACGATGGAATCGATGTCGCAGCTCTAGACATCAATATGATTAATGATTCCGACGATGAAGAAGAAGACCCTGAAGAGGAGGATCCCGAAGAAGACCCGATAGAAAGGGATCCATAGGAAAATGCAGTAGAGAAGAATTCAGATGAAGACCTTGAAAAGGAGGATCCCGAATAAGACCCGATAGAAGGGGATCCACAGGAAAATGCAATAGAGGAGAATCCATATGAAGAACTCGAAGAGGAGAATCCCGAGGAAGACCCAATGGAAGAGGATCCAGAAAGGGACCCGGAAGAGGCAGAACATATAGAGGGGGATTCCGATAAGGAAGCTCCCGCCGAAGAGGAAGAGATAGGAGAAGAAAACCCTATAGGGGAGGAGTCTGAAGACGAAGCTCCAGCCGAGGAGGAATCGGAGGATGAAGCCACGAGTGAGGAAGAACTCGGGGCTGAAGAACCTCTAGCAGCCGTCCCTGCAAGGAACTATGGGGATGAACGCCCCTATCTCAGCGCGAGAACTTATCATAACTTATTAAACTTTCACAATCGCGACTGACGCGACCCATTTTCTTTTCTTCGGGTCAAATAAAAAACGATGTATAGTTTAGGGCCACGTTTATCTCTCAATTGTACTCTGTCAAGATTTTCTGAATAATAAAGTTTCGGTTTGATCAAATTTTCTTAGAGTATTATACCTTTAAAGTCCACTTGATACATTAATTGATCCTTCTTACAAAATTTCTTTCCCTTATTGCAAGTAATTACTTTATCCCATCCTTGAACTTTGTAATCACCTGACCTTCCCAATTTAGCTGACACTGTGGTTAGCACCGCATTCCTGATTCCATCTTTTGATTAGGTCGTGTCTTACCACAATCTATACCCTGGCTAGTTTACTATATATTACTAGTATTATTTTCTATTACTGTAATTACATATAGTGACATTCTAAATCCAGTTTTCTCACCATTCTGTATTTGGTTATGTTTTTCAAATTTGCGTATTATTAGCTACTTTTGTTTTACTTACTTAAAGTGCTCTACTATTTTCAAATTTCCAATAATTCAAATTTACACTGATTATTTTTTTCCTGGTGAATTTTCCCTACTAACGATTTTCATACTACCGTTCTTTCATTATGCAATCCTACTTTTCATGCCTTTTGTTTTGTCTTTATCTACTTACATTTACTGATGTCACTTTGAGCTATTGCTATTTTATAATTCCTTTAACGTTTTATTGTTTATTATAAGATTAACATTCATATTCATTTCGGTTGTATATTATCAACGGTTTGGGTTTTTCTTTAAAATTTGTTATATCTTGATTTTCTACATAATATACTCCTTTCTTTTATTCTTAATTTTACCAACTTTCCCTTGAGCTTATTTATATATTCCCTCATACGTTTTCTTACTACTCTTTGTTAAACTTACTTATCCTTATAAAGTCTTTTTTCTTTTGTGATATTCGATTTCATACCACTTCCTCGACTTTCTTCTCAAACTTATTTGTGACCACCATGCTTTAAAATTTTTATTACTATGTTCCTGTATATATATTATGATTATCGTATTTTTATATTTACTGCCACTTATTTTACTTAACCATTCATGCTACTGATTAAAATTTTATTTATCTTTATACTGTGTGTGCTAAAAGTTTTCTATTACTTACAGTTTTCTTATGTTTCGTTGGTTACTTTCAATATTTTTTTTTACAAATATAGTAAGTTACATATTGCTTTATTTTCTCATTATTTTCATAAAGTTATCAAATTTAAGGTCCATTTCTTTCTGTTTTAATTCAATGATATAGCATTATATTGAATATATTTTGTTTTATAAATTACTAGCAAGTTGGATCATTTTTCTTTTGTTTCATGTCATTGCTTTTAGTTTACTTTTCGCCTTTGTTACAAGCGCGCTTATTTTGTTCGCTTTTTCCTATACTGCGTTTTATGCTCTATTCTGAGGAGTACTCTCAAGCTATATTTTCCAGTACTCGTTCTATATTTTTAATTAACTATAGTTCTATGAGACTTTTCAATTACTATTTCGAAATAAATCGTTATGTCCTTATTCTTACATATAACTGTCTCTTTTAGTTGTTCTATTCCTTACATACAACTGTCTCATTTAGCCTCTTTTGCTAAAAGTTACTATACAGTATTTCCAAATAACGTCGCTTGAGTCTTCTCGGTTTTTTTTGTTTTAATTTCGAGGACGAAATTTTTATTTAAGTGGGATATGGTGTAATACCCAGTTCTTTTGTACTCAATTATCCATATTTTTTTCAAATAATATTTCCCCCTGTTTTTCTATTTAATTTATTCCTAATAATTTTCCCTAATAATAATATTAATATCTTGATGACTACATTCTAACCCAATCCCAATACCTAACTCGGCCCAATCCCACTCTCTCCTCTCTCTTTTGGCCCACACTTATCTCCCCAAGCCCAACTAGGCTCTTCTTTTCTCTTTCCCCTTCAATTTTCACAACAGCCGAGCCCCTCATCTTCTTCTCTCCTGTAACTGTGCTTTTTCTCTTTTATTTTTAAATTCCCTCTATCCAAAACTGAAAATCCTCATAAACTTTTATTAATTCAATTAAATATCTCTCTTAATTCCTCATTCATTTCCATTAATTCCCCATAACCCTTCACTCTCTCTCTCTTTCTCTCTGTTCACTCTCCCCCCCCCTGTTCACTCTCCCCCCCTCTCTCTTTTCTCGATCACTCTCTCTCTCTCACCCCTCCCTCCATCGCCAGCTGAGCCGAGTCCCCTTGTTCCCAAGCACCGTCGTCGACTCGCCTCAGCGCCTTCTGAGCACCGCCGTGACCACCTCCATGCCGACTCCCTCACCGGCACCTCCTTCTTTCTCCATCACCAACGCCAACCTCCTCTCCCTTCACCCGCGCCTCCTCCCACCGCCGGCGAACCCTCAACCCCTCAGCTCGCCTCCACCTCCACAACTTACACCTTCAGCATCCCCCCTAAACTCCACCATCTCCAGTACCCATCACCGCAGCCCTACCTCCTCCGAGCACCGCGTCGGCCATCTCCCTCCATCGACGAGTTTTCTCATCCGCGTCACCCTCACCTCCTCTCCCGAGCACCCTCGACTGCACACCATCCTTCTTTCCCCCGAGCTCCTCCCTCTTCCATCACGACCGCCAGCTCCAGCTGTTGGATATAGTGCCCTCAAAGTCAATTATTGGATCGCAGGCACGTGATTGCAATGATTGAGGGAGGACCTATGCCGGTAGGACAGTCATACTCAAGATGATAGTATGCTATCTGGTTTATCGTTGTTATCGTGTACGTGCTTTAAGTGATGTTACAGATCACTATTACACATTGATAGAGCCCTTAGGATTCTTGCTTGACTACCAGCAGTATGATGGCGATCATATACGTGAGAGTTAGGTAGTCTATAAGCACATCCTTAAAGTGGTCTATAGTCGTGGGAGTTTCGAGACTGGGCATCGATACTCCATTAGTAGACTGGTGTATACAGTCGAGACCCCGACGAGGGGCGGTGGCCCGTCTCACAAGCCATTGGTGTCAGTTGATTCACCTAAGATGTATACAGGTGCTCATTGGGTTATGAGTACACCGAACAGGACTCGCCGGGAACATGCTAGTTGGTATTATACCTAGCGTCAGATAGCAGTTCCCTGGTGACATGTGTACAGCTTAGTTCATCGACCTGAGATCGTCATTTGTGTCGTGTGAGTTCCCACTGTGCTTTGATTATTACCCTACCACGGCTCAAAAGAGTCGTGCAAACAGGTTTTAGTTGGGTACAGTCCCGAGCCACATGGAGGCAGTGAGCGGATCGGCAGGGGTTTCGTCTCTCCCGGTATTGGGGGTGAGATCGCGCTGTGTCTAGGAGAGCCATTACACGAAGTCCTTGGCCAAGGCAGGAGATTTACTGGTAGGTATTCCAGTAGTATCTCAGGGTGTTCTGGACTACACTCCGACACGACTTGTACCGCTTTTGGGGGTCTGACTTTTACCAACCCCCTAGGCCCGACATATGATACTCATAGACGAACGGACCAGACTGTACGGATATTGTCACTGACGGGCTCAGTAGGGTGTCAGGATGAGTTCGCTCATCAGCCTCCCTTTTAGTCAATACCTCGGCGGCCGTTACGCACAGCTAGTGCCACTGACGTGCTGGTGGTTAAATCCACAGCCGGTGTATTGACGAGTCTTTAGAGTCCCCCACAGACAGTTTCTCAAGTTTCGGGCGAAACGTTGTAGAGGCCATATAGTATTATGGTAGGGTTCGATCATATACATGCACTTGTGCACGTATCATGATCGGACGGATCATACTAGTGGGTTTTGGTTTAAGCCGGATCCTAGTATTAGATTTGTTGGATTACTTTAATCTCATCATATTCGTATTCAGTCGGAATGCGGATGCAGATATGTATATATAGGTGAGGGGTATTCTTGTGATCCGTCATGAGTTTACTTTAGATGATGTGGTTCTTTTTATTGTCATAAGCATTTGGGTTAATGTTTATTTTGGTGGAAATTGTGAGTGGAATTCATCATGAGAAGCAATTAATGTGGCATGTTCAATTTGGTGACTCATGGTCTCTTTTTTTGTGAACATGTCATGTTAATTGATGGATTTGGGTGTGAAATGAAAGATGGAGAGAGAGAGGGCAGCCATGTACATGGGTTAGCTCTTGTGATTATCATTCTAACCTCTCTCATTTTTCATCTCACACAAGAAAAGAAAAGTTATTCTTCTTCTTCTTCCTCTAGCTCATAATTTCCACCAATGGCATCATCTTCAACCTCCATCCATACACTCTCATGTGTTGAGAATCAATGGATGTTTGAGACAAAATTATCACACACATTCTCTACTTCACCTTAGACATGTCGGCTAGCAAACTTCATGTTCGAGTTGTTTCGGATGAAGCGGGAGCCCGTAAAAAGACTCATTGATGTGGTGCCCTTCCGACGAGGAGAGCGGAGATGCCGTGAGGAGCTTGGGATGGTGGCCAAAGACCGAATGACACGGATCGATCGGTATATCCACTCTCACTTCTTAATAGTTAGCTAGTTTAGCGTTAATGGTTCGATCCGGGTCAAAGACTACGACAGCACCAGTTTCCTAAAAAGTTTTTGTTTCCGCATTTGGCCTCGGATTGACGGCCGGGGTGCTACCGTAGACTTACACCAGCCACCACTGACGAGTACGTAGCCACTTTAACCACCACCTCCGGTCACCTTCTGCACGCCCCCTCGCCATTGACACCAACCTCTAAAGCCGAAGCTCCCCACCACCATCAGCTCCACACCCAACCACCGCTCGCCGCCGTGCCGGAGCTACCTCCATCACCTCAGTACCACCACCTCACCGGCGGCCTCCCCATGCCCACTGTGTTCTCGATCCCAAACCACACAGTGCCCCGACTCGATCCATTTCGTGCCCAGTACCATGCCCGCATGCCACTACGTGCCCCGACTCAAGCCGTTTCATGCCCAGCATCGTGCCCGCACCAGTGCCACCACGTGCCCCGACTCATGCCCATTCCGTGTCTAGTACCGTGTCGCTATCACACCACGTACGCAACGCCACTGTGCCTAGTACCGTGTCGCCACCGTGCCTGGTTCCGTGTCACCGTCTCATGCGTCGAGGCGAACCCTACCGTTCGTCGCTTCTATATCAGCGACCGAAGGCAAGTGGAAACCCCCTTCCCTTGAAAATCATGTTACTATAACTTATATAAATTATATCGTATTGTTACATAATTAGAAGTATATACGTACGTGTGTTATCGTGCGTAGATATATCATTTCCGTTATAGCGATAAGTTTAATTGAACACTTATACCTCGAGTCATCGTGTTTGGTCATATTGGATCGGATCCATCTTGGGTTTATTGATCGTATGAATATAATTTAAGTTTTTCATGAATTAATCGGGTTAGATCGTCGCTTGTGTACACCGGTCAAGTGCTCAATGTGAAAACCATCTTAAAATGGCGGAACTTAGGTGTAATGGATTAATTTAGTGATAATGAATACTATGTAAAGAGTTGGATCGAAAATACGGACCTTAACACTGTGAAATGTCATCCCCATTTAGATCCGCCAAATCTGAAACTTTCCGTACATATAATTTGTGAAAATCATAGTAAATTAGATACACACTGGAATATTGTGTTCAAGGGCTCATATCGAATCCGACTCGACAACCTAGAACCCCGTGTAATTTATATGTTGTTTCTATTTTAAAGCAGTGACAAAAACTGTTCGGGAATGCGGCTCTGGACTGCAGTCCAGAGCAGCACGGCTTGTCGACACTTGATTTGAAACACTTTTACAACTTTGTGTGAAAATGGTATTATGTGGAACCCTATACCATTGCAAATATTAATCTGTCGGCTAACCATTGGAGGCAGTTTCATTCGTTTTTACCATCGTTTGCTATTTTAATCATATTTTAAATCATCAATACATACTGCAGTCCCAAGCAGGGACAGAACGTATATCCCGATCTTAAATAATGTATAACTCCAAGAACATAATGGATGTTATCAATCCGTCTGATGTGTTGGAAACTTAACTGATAAACTTAAATATTATCCAACTGTAGCATCTCCTAATTATGATCCCAAAAGGATGAAAACTGTGTTACGAAATAGATTTTCAGTTCAGGAACTGAATTTCCAGCAGAGAACATTTAAAAAGAAATGACCGTAATTTGCGAACCCGAAACCCGATAACTTGAAACAAATTTCGTTGAATTGCTGATTAAGTTTAATTTTTACCCTTTTTGTATCATTTTACTAAATTCTGAACGTACGATTTAATGTGATTTTCCTAAGTTCCTAAGACGCGTAATGACTTGTATTGCATATGATTTGTTTAGCGGCATAATTCACATATTTACCCGACTGCAATACCTCTAGCGATAGTGAGCATCCTTATTAATTTTCAATGTATAATGCATTTTCGAACATGAATAGTATCGGTTTAGTTATGTCAAGTACGCTAGTAAAAAGTGAATGATTCGTGATAGTGAACAACACTGTGAATAGTGAATAAAGCAGTGTTATTGGTGCGTACTTGTACAAAACTAGCCCATACTTATAGATAGTGAAATCTTGGGAAAAGGGGGAAATCGAAGTGGAAAGGAACTTGTATTTAGCGATGTTAGCGATTTAGAGGATGATCATTCGAACAGCGACTTTTATATATATTAGGTTTGGACTTAGCGGTCCGGCTGACAGGGTTATGTCCCGGGCAACAGTAAGCCGTAGTCTCGGGTATGCACGGGACCCTCGTTAAATATGATCATTCATTTCCGCAACTCGATTTCAAAAGTGACTTAGAGACCGATAGGTACATAGATCATACATTGCATTATTTATTGACATATCGATTACTTGCATTTATTGTCTCCACCGTTATTGCTTTATTTCCTTGCCTCTTTGTTATTATCATATTATTGCTATTGCGTCGCACTGACGACCTGAGTATGCATGCTCAGTGATAGAAGTGGATCCATCTGATCTCGAGAAGACCGTGAAGATCCAGACCAGTAAACCAGTTGTGTCTTTCCTTTGATATCCTTGGTTAGTTGCTCTCTTGTTTACTTCCATTGCGCTCAGTTTCCTTTATATCCGATAGTTTTAGTGACTGCATTCTCTTTATCCGTGTTGTATTTTACTGATTACCATATAATGCTAGAAGCCGAAATGTGATTACGACAGGATTTTTCCTTGATCGTAGGAGCATGGTTGGCCTAATCACCCTCGTATTCCGTATTTTGGGAAGCGGGACGTGACATATATTTATAATCTAATTTAAACTATACTATACATTTTTATATTAAACACAAAACCCCTATTTCTCTGTCTCTCTCTCCACATAACATATCTCTCTCTCCTCTAACTAAATCTTTTCCTCATCAATTTATATATTCTCCTTTTTCGTTCTTCCAGCCCACACCCATTCTCACCGACGCAACTCCAGCCGCATCCTAAAACCTTAACCGAGCCATCAAAACTTGGTATTGATTTGTATAGTATCGTGTTGCTTCCGTTCATCGCGTTTGTTTCGAGGCAAGTCTACAACTTGTAATATGCTATGCTTTACATAATTTACTTATATGTTGTCGTACTATTATTATTATTAGCATACAACTATATTTATATAATTTATACACCGTAGTTATTTAACGTTAATCCGTTTATAATATACAGTGTATGCAAGTTTACATTTACAACTTGCGATATACTATAATTATACTATAAATATATATATTGTCGTAATATTTCTTATTATTATCATTATACCGTTTATATCTATATAATCCGTATATCATTAATTAGTTTATAATCTGCATTTTATAACGTTATACAAAATATAGTTTGAAAATATTATAGTTTACACATGAAACGTCGTCGCCAAGTGGATACGACAAATCTGAAATTTACTGTACACCTTACCTTATAAAATTCATTATAAATCATAAAAAAAATCATTAGCACATGTTCTTTAGTTCGTTACGAAGCTAACTCAGAATACTATAATCTTGTGAAATATTCACTTGCAAAATAAATTGTTTAAATAACATAAACTGTAAATGAAAGTACTTTTGAACTGTTGTCCAGGGAAATTCCAGCAGCAAACTTTCAATTTCGAACGTTCATAACTTTTTGTAGGAACAACCTGATATATTTTAACTTATAAAAATGAAAAACTTATTAGATTTCTTTTTGTATATGACACGTCCATTTTGGAGGACGTTTGTTATTTTAAGCTATTTTACAAATCAGGGTGACGCTGATTTTCTGAACGGAACTTTCTTATGCATGGTTAATCAATACCACTTTAATAGTTATTAATCGGATTGAATATATTATCTCTGTTAATGCTATTATCTTGGTCTTGTACATGATATGATTATGTTATCCTTTCCATATTTGTAACCTGCCAGACTGTACTATTTTTGTTATCATGTTAATACTTATTGCCTGTAATACTTACCGATGCCAACAATCTTTATTTGTTATCCTGATTGATCAGACTTGTTGTCTTGCTAGATAAGACCAGTACACGATTATTTCTGTGTCGGTATTAGGTAGACATTCTATTAATACTCGACTTGAACACAAAACCTGGGGAAAAGGGGAAATCAAGAATGTAACTGAAACGTGACTCAAGAGGATATTATTATTGTTTGCCGTAATTCCGGGTGTGAACGAAATAACCGTTGTTTATTGTGCCGTGGTCTCATGGGGGTATGAACGGGATATATACTGTTGAGTTACGATAAGAATTACATTAATTGATTTCAAAGGCTTGTAGAATAGATAACCTAGAAGCACAGATTTTAGGATACACGTGACATACCTATAGCTCGCTGTTTTACACCTGCAATAATTATTTAAAAAACTCATATTTCATCATAACTTTCTATTCTGGTTATTATTATCGTTATTGATATTTATGATGCACTGACATCTCTGTTTTGTATGGCCCAGTTCTTCTGACCTTGTCGTAGGAAGATCAAGAGTATTTTAACAAGCAAGCTGAGTAGTGAGGAGCTTGATGATTAAGTTTAGAGATGCTTAGTTATTTTATTTTTGTAGTTTAAATTTATCGATGTGATCCCATAAAGGACGTGATTATGATATTATTTCATTATTGGATTTTTATTCGTTTCCGCTATATACATTTCTTGAATTTTATCTATTGTGGTAAATGGACACGTGTTGGTTAGATTTTTTTTTACTGTCCTTGATATCCGATTGACAGCCATAATATGACTATGGGGGATCTTTTCTAACCATAGGTAGCATGGTTGGTTTTGTCATGTACCGTATTTATGTATTTTGGGAAACTGAGCATGACACAAGTAGTAGTGAATATATCAATTTCGTTACAACTAGATAACCAAGACAATTATATTACTGCTTTGTGATTGGTTGCGCAAGCAAATATTTCTTCTGTTGATACACAATACCTGATAAGTGCACGACACATTATCTTGCCATTGCTTTAGCTGTACTGTTATACCTGTTATCTGTATTGCTTACCGATACCAACAATATTGACTTGTTATCGTGATTGACATGACTTGTTGTCTTGCTAGACAAGACATGTTCACGATTGTTTCTGTGTTGGTATTAAGTAGGCATTCTATTGATACCTAACTAGAATATGAAACCTGTGGAAAAGGGAAAATCAAGAATGAAACCCGACTTGTAACTCAACAGTTCACTACTTTCCAGAGACGGATCAGTCGATACGAGTTTCGGGCTCTGGAATGATGATGCTGACATTATTCATCTGTATATGACATTGTTTTACTGTCTAGCGGCACGTCTCGGATTCAGTCCCGAGAATCTTGACCGTGGTCCCGGACATACACGGGATACTATTGAGTTACGATGAGAATTATATTAATTTGTTTCAAATACCGTTACGATAGATAACCTAGAAACAAAGAATTTAGGATACACGTGAGATACTTATAGCCTGATATTATATCAACTGTGATTGTTTGTTTATAATTATACATTATTGTGCACATAACACCCTATATGGTACATTGCTCAGTTTATTATTATGATATTTATGATGCACCGATGTCTGGATTTTGCATGGCCCAATTCCTTTAACCTTATTGTAGGAAGATCGAGAATATTTTGACAGGCAAGCAAAGTAGTGAGGAGTTTTGCTGATTAATTTAGCGATATTTAGTTTTACTTTATTATCTAGTTATGGTTTAACGTTGTGATCCCATAAGAGACATGGCTAGAATATTATTTTTGTTGGATTCTTTTTCGTTTCTGTTATTTTCTTATTATTATTTTATTGTGGCAGTTGGACATGTGTTAGTTAGATTTTTATTTACTGTTCTTGATATCTGACAGCTGTAATGCGACCATGAAAGGATTTTTCCTCACTATAGGTAGCATGGTTAGTTTTATCACGTACTGTATTTACGTATTTTGGGAAGCGGGGCACGACAGATATAAATCCACATAGGCTATCAAGCCTTTCATTGAATACAAGGTGAGATATAGGATACAAGTATCTAGATAGTGGATAGCATCAACATGACCCGCTTTATGCCTGATGATAAACTTGGTAACCTACATGAATTCTACCACATTGGCAGAAAAAGCATTACATGTATGATTGCCAAACACGCTTATGCTGACATATACCTATCGATCATGTAGATTTCATATAGACTACCTCATACATCTTTAGTAGTGAAGTAATTCTTGTTGTCTACCTATCAGATAGATTCCATATAGACTAACGGGTTGGCGATTGATAGTCAGGTACGGACAAAAGCACAACTTTGGGTTTATTATATAAGTCTGGTTTGAATATCATGCGTTCATGCGGATTGAGATCAAATCCATTTTAAGCTTCATTTAGGAATGGAATTTACGATAACTGAAGTTTCATGAAGGTAGCTGAACTAAACTTCAAAATTAATCGTCATGTTAAGCATGTTTATTTAAGAGTTTAAGTCTGGTTATCAAAATTCT
Source organism: Agapanthus africanus (assembly GCA_030015575.1). Classification (NCBI taxonomy): domain Eukaryota; kingdom Viridiplantae; phylum Streptophyta; class Magnoliopsida; order Asparagales; family Amaryllidaceae; genus Agapanthus; species Agapanthus africanus. The sequence continues at coordinate 938,090,820 of CM057338.1, read as the reverse complement.
GAAGTTGAGATAACTGAAGTTTAAACCAAAGTTTTTTGAACTCTAAAATTTGTATAGAAAACACATATATCATAGTTTAGATGACAACAAAACAATGGAGTTTAGATAACTACAAAGCCAAACACCCCATCAAAATCTTAATTTTAAGTGAAGGTAAGATTTAGCAAACACTTGGAAACAATGAAATTTAATTGAACATTTAATTCCCGACAATGGGTTGCGATCCGCAGTAAAGAAAGATACATGGTTAGAATCTCTAGACACAAGCATGATCCAAACAACACATACTGCAGCAGCACTCCCTATTATAAATAATTAGGGTTTTCTTTTTGACTGCCAAACTTTCATATTTTCAAAAAAGACTACCCAAACTTTATATTTTCAAAAAGTGCATCCTAAACCTTCACCATTAACTAAAAAGGTCGCTTCCATTAGTGTAGTGTTATTTTAGATGGTTGGATAAATTAAATAGGGTTAAATTAAATATTTAATTTCATTTATCTTATCTTATCTTCTTTCTCCCGCCGTCACTCTCTCTCTCATCTCTCTCACCATCTTCCTCCTTCTCCTCTTCTCACCTTAACCCCCAAACCCATTCTCACTGCCTCATACTCCATTCACCATCACCATGCACACCGCTCCTCCTTTCCCCCACCGCCGTCACCAGAATCACCTCCTCCACCAAAACTCCCTCCTCCTCCACTTCTCCTCCTCGACCATGCCCTAACCCTCATCCTCCTCTCCTCCACCACCATCCGCCCCTTTTCTCCCGTCACCTCCTTCCTCTTCTCTACCCTCCATCTCTCCTTGCCCATAAGTTAGATGTTAATCCACAAGTAAAACAAACATAATAATTATGATTATATCTAATTAATAGAGTTTAAATGTTGATGGGATGTCATTTAACTATAGGGTCTTTTTTAATTAACTTATTAACTTTAGAGGTTTAGGAGCCTCTTTTTAGATAAACCATGGATGTCTTTTTTGAAAATATGGAAGCTTGGAGGTTCCAAATAAAACAAAAAACCAAGTAATTATTGCAGTACATATAACAGCTATGCAAATATATGATAATGATTTACAGCCATATATAGCAGTCATTACACACACACACAGTTCTCCCTATGCCATTTTATGACATGTACTCAAGTCTAACAACAGCCTCACATGACGGAACAAGAATACAACACACAATAACATCATCGCTCGTCGACAATGTCCGCCTCTTCCATGGTTACCACATCAGAGCCTCCAATGTTGCAAAGCAAAGCGTCGCGCCCCATCAAAACAATCTCGAAAAAGGCCCCCACTTGCTTTGAAAGACGATCTAGCCCAAGAGACAGCTCCTTCGATCCGTTGACTAGTTTTTCTTTCTCTTCATGGTCATAATCACTTTCCACGACCCTTTTCACAGAACTTTCAACCGCTTCCACTTCCTTCAGCTTTATTGTGTTTTCACTTGATAACCGAATCGCGATCCCCTTCAAAACTTCAGCTTGCAAATCATTAAAGGCTTCGGACCAAAGGAACTTTTCAGGAACAACCAATGTAATTAAAGGCTTTGAGGACCCGTAAAGCGCCGATGTGAAAACGCTGCACACAAATATAGTCACGGCCTTAACACCATATAGAGCCCTCATAAGCACTTTCTCTTTTGCAGAGTTCACGGATTTCGATGAATAGAGAGTCCCAGCGAAACCCTGTAAGATTTCACAGCAATCTTCAAGTTTGGAACTTTTTGAGTTTATTTGTTGCATCCAATCACAAAGAGTGGTTTCAGCTTTGTTGAGTTGTTCGCTTGAGTCTAAGATATGCAACGCGTATTGAAGCAAGATCTGGCATTGATCCAGCCGAGAGAGCTCGGAGCTTAATGCAATGCAAATATCGAGCAACTTGATACTGTTGGTTAAATACATGTCAATCCACTTCTCGTCCCAGTTGGAAATAGGGAGCTCGAGATTGGTAATTAAGATCTTGATGTTGTTGTGGGCTTCAGACAAAAAGGTCGTTGCGTGTTTCAACCAAGATAAGCTCCAGATATCTGAGGTAAATTGAGGCTTGAGTTTCTTTAAGCCATCTGCAAGTGCTTGCTCGAATGAAGCAAGAAGTGAGACGAGCTCTGGTGATAGGTATGATCCCTTGGGGAAAATCATACGAAAAGGATTTCCAAAGGGTAAAAAGGATCGATGCCCATCATGCGGCTGACTCATTTTGGTGCCAACCTAAAAATAACAAAAATGACAGATTTTTAGCACCAAACGGAAAATTGGTATGTACAGGAAAATAAATCGAACTTGAAACATAATGATTATTAAACTTTTCCGGTCCTGTTTGGGAATGGAGTAAGTTTAGATAACAAGAGTTTCATAAAGTAATCTATAACTCAACTCCAAAATCCTAACTATGCCATGTTCGGCATTCATTCTAGAGTTTAGAAATCTCTGGTTATCTAAACTCTTAAGTTGAGATAACCGGAGTTTATGAAACACCAATCCAACCAAAGTTTTCTAAACTCCAAAATTTGTGAAGAAAACACACATTTTGGAGTTTAGATACCTCCAAAACAATATTTTGAAACTTATAAAATGCCAATGCCAAACACCCATCAAAGTTAAGTTCGTAAAATGGAGGTAAGGCTTTCCAAACTAGAGTTTGCATACCCTCTACCTACACTTAAAAATAAATTCCATTTTACCAAACTCAATATCCAAACTGGTCCAGATTGCATGAACCTCAAGAAAATAACAGTGCAATATGTAAATGAACTTCAATGTAATATGCAGAACACAAATATGTGCTCACTTCATGCCAATGTACATTTCATACAATGGAAGGGAGTTGTGGAGAGTGAAAGTAAAACAATGTGATATTCAATCGCTTCCTTCAAGAGGAGTTTTCAGTAGTCATGAAATGTGTGGGAGCACACATGCACGGGTGATCTGGTATGAAAGTACAACATAATTTTGATTTATTTATTTTAGTTGTGTGTGCACACTGCTTGGGATAAATGACAAATTAATCCTTATCTTGTGTCCAAACTCAAGAGTCTTAGTTTCAACTACTAGCGGATAAGTCAAATTAGTTTCAACTCCCAATCATTATAAAGTAAATCCTTCATCTCTTTAAATAGAGATGGAGATGGAGAATAACTAGAAATTTTCTTTCCAAAACAAAATAACAATTAAGAGATTCTCAAATCCCTACAAGAAGAAAACAGGTGACGATTAGGGGATTTTCAAATCTTTAGCAATGTAACAACTAAAGATCTATTTAGATCTCTAGCGATTTATTTCATAAGCAAATAAAACAATAGAAAATAAATTCTCAACTTATTTCCTAACTAATTTGATGTTTGTCATCGCTATGTGCCAAATCGATACTAAGGACTAAAAGGGGAAGTCACCAATGGGTAAGTCTTCGAAGTCTAACGGTAAAGGTATTAAGTGCTACAATTGCATGGGATTTGGTCATTTTGTATATCAATGTCCCACTAGAAATTTGCACATTGATAAGACTTCAGATGACTCGGACAGTCCATTCAAGGATGGGCGAGGAAGTCTATGAGATTGAAGAGGGAACTAGCGACGCGGAATATACCCTAGTTTACCTTCACGCTTACACGTTGGTAGGTGCATGCTCGCGATGTCTTTAGGAGAGGTGGATTGGCGAAGGTCCAACATATTTCATACCTACATCAAGTCCAGTGACAAGTTTTGCAAAGTAACAATTGATAGAGATAATCGTTTGAATGGGATCGCAGAATCAGCTTTAGTTATGATGAACCTAAAAGCTGAAAACAGTCTAAGCCACATAGAATCACTTGGGTTGATAAGACATCACGTTTTGTTACCCAACAACATTTGGTCCCTACACAACTTTCTTCCTATGTAAATCGAATTTGGTGTGATGTTTTACCCATGGATGTTGCTCATATTTAGTTAGGAAGATCATGGCTCTACGATTTGGATGTTACCAACTACGGGAAGTCCAACACTTATGTGTTCAAGTTTAAGGGTAAGAAGATATTGCTTAACCCCTCAAAGCCCAAAGAGATTTCAAACGGGGTAGAAACTAAGGGTAGATAAGTCCAAAACAAGCAAGAGACCCGTACACATTGTAAATAAGGGCCAATTCTTCAAGGAGTAAATCGAAGAAATTAGTTTACACGGTTATCGCCACTACTAGTGATTCCTCATACTATCGTCCGGAGGTTCGTCAGATCTTCGCCGATTATAGTGACATTATGCCAGACAAGCTACATTATGAACACATCTCTTGAGAGATATCCAGCATGCCATAGACTTGGTGTCGGGGCCACGTTGTCTGATTTACCATATTATAGGATGAATCCTACTAAGCACGAGGAGCTCCGTCGTCATTAAATAACTTATTTTTTGAAAAAATATTAATTTATTCAGATTTTTAATTTTATTAAATTTATTTTTCTCAATAGCTCAGTGGTAAAGCGATCACCTATTAATTCTTAATATACAAAACCTGAAAATCGATAGAAAACTATTGAAAAAAATTCTCCACATATCATTAAATGTCGGGTAAAACGGCCGACATCACGAAATGTCGGCCAACATTTACCAAATATCAGTAACCGAAATAATTATGCAAATTTGTGTCATTTTCTTCCCAAAACCAACACGTCGCCAACATTTCGGCGATATCGGCCGACATTTAAAACACTGATAGCTCCCATTATCAATTGCCTTAAGCAAGAGAAGTTTGTGTGGTCTACAACTGCTCCAAGAGCGTTTTAGGAGATCAAGAAGAAGATGACTACTGTCCCGGTTCCTAGACTCCCTGAGTTCTCGAAAGTCTTTAAGATTGCTTATGACATTTCAGCGGTTGGTATTAGTGGCATGTTGAGCCAAGAGGGTCACTTGGTCGCTTATTTTAGCGAAGTATTGAATGAGGCTCGACAACGCTATTCCAATTACGATGGAGAGTTTTACGCCGTTGTGCAGTGATTACGGTGTAGGTGTCACTATCTACTCCTGAAAGACTTCATTTTGTATTTCGACCATGAATCCCTACGATATCTTAGCTCTCAAAAGAAATTAAGACCTAAGCATAGTGGGTGGAGTTTATAGAAGAGTATACTTTTGTTTTCAAACATTGCACCGGTTCTGAGAACTTATGGTGGCCTAACGAGTTATTTTCCGATCACAATTGGTTTGCATTAAGGATCTGGATTAAGTTCATTCTTGTTTGCCATAGTGATGGATGAGCTTACTAGAACCATCCAGGGCGAGGTATCTTGTTGTATATTATTCGCTGATGATATTATTCTGGTAAATAAGACGAAAGCAGAGTTAATGCCAAATTGGAGTTATGGAGGCAAACGTTGGAATCTAAGGGGATTAGATTGAGTAGGTCCAAGACAGTATACATGCAATGCAAGTTTAGTAAATAGAGAAGTCGAGATCACAGTAGTATAACACTGGATGTGCAAGAGATATCCCGAGCGATTAATTTTGATATCTATGTTCCATCATTCAAAAGGATGGGAAGTTCGATAGCGATGTCAACTAGATAATTCAGATTGGTTGGTTGAAATGAAGGAGCGTAACGGAGATTTTATGATATCATAACTTTCTGTTAAGGTTGAAAGGAAAGTTATATCGAAACGCTATTCAATATGCCTTATTATATGGTACAGAATGCTAGGCTCCTAAGAAAAATCATGTACAAAAGATGCATGTAGCAGATATGCATGCTTTATTGGATATGTGGTAATACTAGAAAAGATAAAATGCGAAATGAGGATATTCGTGCAAAGATCGGTGTAGCACCGACGGAGGAGAAGATGCAAGAAAACTGTCTAAAATGGTTTGATAATGTACGACGCAGACCTACGAAAGCACCATTTCGACGAATGGATATTCTCGATTTAGGCCAAGTCAAAAGGGTGAAAAGAAGACCGAAGAAAACGTGGATGGATGCGATACAAAAAGATATGGATGCCAAAGGCCTTAATGAAACTATATTATTCGATAGGAGTGAGTGGAGACGGAGGATGCATGTGCGCGACCCGGCGTGATTCTCATGTTGGTTAATGTAGCCTATCCCATATGCTTGGGATAAAAGGCCCAATTGTTGTTGCACCGATTCTAAGAACAAACCCGCTAATACATTAAATAGGAAGGTAAACACATTAAGGTTGATGAGTGCATGCGTCATATATTTCGATAAACTCATTGATGAATATTCTACCTGTCGGGATTTTAGTGAAATATACATTGCTTTGACATAAGATCTACTTCAGTGGAAAGTACCACCATTATTGAGAGATTTTTGTTTAGGGTCAACCGGTTGTGCATTCCTAACATCTCTTTGAGACACCACTTGATTTGGGAGTTGCACGATGGCGACGCCGCGGGATACTTTGGTCAGGGCAACCATTTATTTGATTGAGGATAGATTTTATTGGCCCTTATGAAAGACACGGCACCGGTTGCGACACATATCAAACGTGTCAATTAGCAAAGGGTAGTGTCATAACACTAGATTGTACACACCTTTACCTATTCCTTTTGCTCCATTGCAGGATATTAGCATGGATTTCGTTCTTAGTTTGCCACGTACATTTCGAAAGAACGATTGTATTTATGTAGTGGTGGACAGGTTTTCTAAGATGGCAAAATTCTTCCCTTATAGCAAAACACCAGAAGCTTCACACACAACAAATCTCTTTTTTGGAGAAATTATGCGTTTACAAGAGTTATCTAAGACGATTATTTCCGATCGAGATATTAGATTTATGAGTCACTTTTGGTGGACGTTTTAGAAGCGATTGAAAACTACACTTCAGTTTTCCTATGCATACCATCCACAAACTGACGGTCAAACTAAGGTAGTTAATCGAAGCTTAGGTGATTTGTTGAGATTCCTAGTGGATGATCATTTGACTAACTGGGATTTAATTTTATCAATGTTGAGTTTTCATACAATAGTTCTATTGATAGGTCCATTAGGTTGAGTCCATTCAAGATTGTTTGTGATTGCAAACCTAGAAAGCCTATAAATTTGTTACCCATACCGTTCGGTTGTCATTCTAGTGCATCAACTGAATTATTTACATGTATTTTATATTGTTTTATTTGATCATGGAATAAATTGCTTAAGATCTAAATAAATCTTTAGTTATTTTATTAAAGATTTGAGAATCCCTTAGTGGGCAGTTATTATCTTGTTAGGGATTTAAGAATTTTTTAGTTGTCATTTTGTTTTTGAAGAAAAATTCTAGTTGTTATTATCCATCTCTATTTAAAAAGATGAAGGATGAACTTTGTAATGATTGGAAGTATGAATAAAATTGAGAATATTTTCTTACTTAAGATTTTGGTGTGAAAGCATATTTGGGAATTGATGTAAGGCCAAAACCCTAACCCTGACCCCTTTTCTTAAAACCCTATTTCCCAATTACCAAATCATTTCTAACAAGAAATATTCAATTCATAAGTGCTTCAAGATCCAAGATAGACTTTTAAGTTGATTTCGAAATCTGGTTCAAGTTCGTGGCAAAGAATCAATCTAGGGGAGCAAGCGGAATTGTTTCATTACGTGGATTTCAATATGAATCCTTAAGTCGATTCTTGACCCTTCTCTTTAATTTGATTGCTTTCGTGTTATCAACTATTATGCATCGTTTTAGATTTGTTGCATTATTGTTGAAAGTTATTATCGTGGATCGCAATTGTTTGTCAAAGTACAACTATGCTCCTATCGATAGGATTTGGAAACTTTCCAAATCCTATCTATTTTCTAACCAATGGATTTGCTTTGGGATATGTGACATCAATAATGTGATTAATGAGAAACATAAGAGATTCTCTTCATAATTGTCAGCACACATCCCAAAGCAATTCTAATGGTTAAGAAATCGGTAGTATTTGTTTCTAAATCCTAATAATAGAAGCATAGTCGTACTCTTGTTTGTCATTACTTCATATATATTTGCAACTTATTTTTAATTTTTCACATTTGTTAAATACACAAAAATTGAAAATTTTAGGGCTAATTAATTGTTAACGTCAGGGATTTTGAATCCACTTTGCTTAATTGATCTTCTTGCATTCATATTAGGAATTCCTAGAGCATTTATCCCGCAGCAAGATCCTAAGAGAGTGATCTAAAATTTGATATTGGTAATCAATTTGTACTTTAGTTTTAGCCTCTAGAAGATATTGATGGTTTCTATTCAGATGCATGGGTCAACTCTAAATCTCCCCTCTTGACTACAAAAGAAAGGGCACAAAGAATAAATCATTAATTTTAAGAACCGGGATTGATTTGACTTTAATATGGAATTCGGCTTTTTGGGCGCTTTACAATACTAAGATGTACAAGACTGATGTCATTGTGCCCTCGGTTTCACACATTTCTCCAAGTGACAGCTGAGGGATGAGAATGAAGAAATAAACATCCAAGCTCTTTAATGAAGGATCAAGCAGATAGAAATGAGATAAAAAAATTAAAATAAAAGGGAAAACTTCATACTTTTTAGTTAGATCGTGAATGAGTTTACTTTTCTCCTTTGGGCTTTCTTTCCCCGTTGAAGTTTTTTTTTTGCAACTTCATATGGGGAATCCAATTATGTGACTATGTAAGGATTTCAGGTTGTCTCCTTTGCACATAGACACGGAATGAAGGAGAGAGATCCAAAACATTACTTGTATAACCGTCACATTTACATATGATCATGAACTAAAAAAGTTTCGTAGGTATCGAATATAACTCACATGTCCACTTTTTCATCACGACAGATGTCAGATTATCGTGTTCTCTACTCTTTTCCATCTAGCCCCACTAATTATGTAACGATATGCAAGTGTTAACCGAGTGTCAATGCTCATGCATTTTCCATTTAACTCGGCATACATCTATGAGTTCACAAACAAATCTATACCGAGGGATGATAAAGTAAGAAGATACCATCTACCTCAACTCCGTTGACAGGAGTTATATATACAACTACGACAATATCATCACATGGAACAACACGTCTCAAAAAAAACACACAAATGATAGCATATGATTAACCCATACTTAATCGCCACAGAAAGCATGGAACACAAACAAAAAATTTTGTTTACACATATTAAAGCAAATAAACGAGATATTTGCAACAGACCTTAACAAATCCCATACAAATTTATATAGGAAGAAATTATAAGCAGTTACCACTAAAAAGCAAGCTCACAAAGAATAGAATAGATAGCCCAATAAGAGAAAGAAGAGAAATTCTCCAGCCAGGTCTTCAGCTTTGTTTCTTTAAACATTTAAAGACCTAAGTCCTAACCTCATTTATGATTGGCAAAAAGTTATCCACTTCGCTTTCAAGTAGTATTTCTTACCATTTTACATTATTTTCTTTCAACATGATTCGCTTTAAGCAACAAAAACCCATTATATGACTATTGTTTTCTCTGAATGATCCTATAAAAGTCAATCTCTTTTTATTCCAGTAACTCATCACTGACATTTTTCCAAGCCATAAAAATCATAATAACTCTTGAGCTTTCATTTCCTACAGTTTTTCTTTCAGCGATACAAATGTTGTGTTTTGAGGTATTTGTTATCTAAGCATTGCCTAATAAATTTTAGGGTTTGGATCCTCCCTTCAAAGTGCTTGAAATGCCAAAATGTAAAACTTCCACTTCATTTAATTCAAAGTTTCTCACTTGCAGATAAATTTAAAACCCTGATCCTTCAAAGAACTTTATTTGATTCAAAGAAAAGAGATTGAACTACAAAACCCACATCAAAATCGAAATTTGAATCGATTGGAAAGGGGAAAATAAATAAATCAAAACTTGAAATTGTACCTGGCAATGAATCAGAGCGATGAAGCTAAATCACTGTATATGGCCTTTCGATTCCGACGCGTTTCCTCTCTTGATGTACCCGTTCCTTCATAAAGTTCCCCTTTTTATTCTTGGAAAGGAGAAAAAAAAAACCTTTTCACTTTACTTTCTCAATTTGAATTCATTGATTGTATCCAGTGACGCGAAGTTTCCAGAGGTATTGGATGCCGTCTCATATTAATTAATCTTTTTAATTTATTTTTATTTTTGCTAAATCGTCTACATCATATATTAAAAGAAAAGCCTATATCTAATTATAATATGATATGTATGCAGTTGATTTTGATGTGTATGATATATTTAAATATAACATGCAATTATACAGATAACAATTTATCCTTTAATTTTTTTTTCAGGATCTTACAGTAGAGGAAAAAACAATATAACAATGATAGATAAATAAATAAATCGAGATGAGCTGATTGGTGTAAAATAAGACTCAATCATTGACCACAGGTCTCCTGATATTATTTTGATAAAATTTGCTTTGTTTTGTTTTCTTTTTGGATCTAAAAAAGAGAGATTTCTTGTGGATGAAGGTATATAGGATACTCAAAAGAAAGCTTGCAAGGATCAAACTTTTGATAGCAACATTTTACTATGTAAGCATTCCATATGAAGAAGAATCAAGAAGTGGTTTACTCACAAAAGAGACTTAATTAGTTGAAGTAGCATGATTGGTGGCGCAAACAGATGCCTGTCACTAGGAGGTCTTATAACTTTTGTAACGTAAAAACAATGCTTTAGCTGCCAATTATAGATAAAGTTCCATTAGGCTATCTAGTTACTAATTCGTTATAAAATGCGATAAAGTTCCATATAGACGGCCGAGATGCTAGTTAGCTATAAATCGCGATAGAGAAAGCAACTCCAAGATAGTGCTTCTCTACCTAGCCTTTACAGTCTATCAATGCATGTAGCTTATATTAAATCTGTAGGGTTTGTCGGTGATGGATGAAATAGTTGCCGGAATGATCGTCAATACGATACACCATACACAGACGATAGTGGGAATCCACCAAATTGAATACAACTTCAATTTTATATTATTTATGAAAAACTTGAAAAACAACAACACCAATCCCTGAAGGTTATAAAATTTGAATTCTTTGGAAAGAAAAGACCATAGAAAAAAAATTATACTTATTACTAAAAATAATAAACCTATTCTTGATCCAGTTAGAGATTTTAATTGGAAAGAAATAAATAGTCATGATTCTTGGAGAAAGAGAAACTTATGAAAATAGTTACACGGTCCAACGAATGTGAAAACTGTTGTGTTGTGGAGAATTTTCCTGCACCTTGCGGTGAATTTGCATCAAGATGTAGTTTGCTGATTTTTTGGTGTAAATTTGAAGCTCACGTCAAGCCAAAGAGATTGCAACAGCAACTCAATTAATTTGAGTTTATCGGTAAGTTTAAAATTGAAGTTTATCTTGTGATCATGTGATTGGAGCCATGGAGAAAGGAGCGACGTGGCGAGCAGTGGTTGGCTCGTAGTTGTGGCAGCTTTGGTTTCTAATAGGAATCGGTTGGTTATTGATTTAATTGAATCCAACTTCAATTAAAATTACACTTATCATCTCCAAGGCATATTGACACAATCCACCCCAGCACAGACGGTATTATCCGCTCTGATCGAAACTGTACGGTTTTGTTTCTTGGAATGAACCGCACTCGAGAAGGGGCCACTTCTGAGGAGATCACCCATCCTAAAATTTTCCTAGTTTGAGGGCGCTTAATTACGGAGTTCTTCAAACTCTGGAATGCCAGTTCATCCAAAAAACGTCTCTGTGTTATAAGAATAGTATTATTCTATTTATAGTTCTGATCGTGCTCTCTTTCGGAATGGAATTCGCAACTCCCTATTGTTGTATAGCAGGAAATACTCCTATCATTCTAAATCATATCACAATCACCGGTCTCTTTTCTGGGTTATAACAATTCCTCCATGCGCTCCAATCACATGATCACGAGATAAACTTCAATTTTAAACTTAGTGATAAACTCAAATTAATTGAGCTGCTATTACAATCTCTTGGGCCTGACTTGAGCTACAAATTTACACAAAAAAATCAGCAAGCTCCATCTTGAAGCAAATTCATCATAATCTGTAAGAAGATTTTCCATAACATAACATTCTCCCACTTGGAGATTCTTCCGCCTTGATTCCCAAATCAGTAGATTTCATACGATTCCGCTGCTGCTCTCTCCTTATTAAATTTTCATGAAGAGCTTCACCAACCTGTATCAGAAATCCATCTTATCTCTGTCTATAACCTTGGTAAACATATCCGCCGGATTCTTTTCTCCAGCTATTTTCTACAATGGTCAACTCCTTCTCAATCGCTATATGAATGAAATGGTACCGCACTATGATGTGCTTCGTCCAAGAGTGATAAACTGCGTTCTTCGCCAAATGTATCGCACTTTGTGTTTGGGGTTCCTAGCGTCCTGGCCGCCAACTGCGGTCATTACGGAACGAAAAACATTGACTAATAAAAAAACTGTCGTTAGAAAACACTACCTAGAATATAACCTAACATTTAAACTAGCTAACCAGAGAGATTCGACTACTGTGATAAGAGATTATACCTAAATGATCTGTGTCCTTCGGGTCTTCACTCCCCTTCTTAAGCTCCTTGAGGTCTCCTAAATCTGTTAGTTATATGTATGCCCTAGAGGCCATTATTGTAGATATGATGTATATTATAGTGGATGCTTGGACATATATAGAGAGGACTTTCTTGCTCGACATGATAGCATGCTATCTGGTTGATCTTTATCCTAACATGTAGACTTGTACTGTGATACTGTCTTACTCTCACATGTTGATAAAGCCCTTAGAATGTATATTTGACTACCAGGACTATGATGGAGATCATACTAGTAGGGCCAGGGTAGTCCACAAGTTCATCCTTTAATTGTTCCCAGTCGATGGTATATCGAGACAGGGCATCGATATTCCTAAGTAGACTAGCGTATATGCTTTTTGACCCATATGATGGGCGATGGATGATCCCACATCCATTGGTGTTTGACATCAAAGATGGTATACGGGTGCTCAGTGGAGACTGGGTACACTGAACAGGACTCGCCGAAAACTCCTATGTAGTAGTATACCTATCGTCAGATAGCAGTCCTCTGATGACACTGGTACAGGTCAGTCTGTAGACCCGAGATCGTCATAGAGTATTGTGGGGCTCCTACCGTGCTTTGATTTCCTCCCTACCACGCTCAAAGAAGACGTGCAAACATGTGGATTTTGGATACAGTCCCGAGTCGCATGGAAGCAATGAGTGATAGGAGGGGTTTCGTCTTTCCCGGTATTGAGGGTTGATATGGCGCTATACTCGATTTGTTATAACTGGAAGTCCCTGGCCAGGGCTGCTTATGAGATTTACTAATAAGTGTTATCAGTAGTTTCTCAAACCGTTATAGGCCAGACATCGGCATGACTTTTCACGTTACTGGGGTCTGACGTTTACCCCCCCTAAACATGATATGCGACATATCAGACGAAGAGACCGGACTGTACGGTAGTGTTACTGATAGGCTTCATGGAGACTATGGACCAGCTTGCTTGTTGATCTTCATATCGCTTAATACCCGGGTAGCCGTTACATCCAGCTAGTACCGCTGACGGCTTGTAGGTGACTGATATGATCATCACCTACTGCTGGCGTATTGACGAGTCTTTAGAGTCCCACACAGAAGTTCCCTGGTTCAAGCGAAACGAAGTAGGACACATATGTGATATGTGTGTGGGCCTGATTAAATACGAGTATGTGATACCGTATTGTAATCTGGCAGTTATCTGTTATCGGTTTGGTTATATGTGATATAACCAGACTGTCGAATCAAGTGTTGATTTGATAATGTGATATACAGATAAATGATATTAGTCGGTCATATGTGATATAACCGGATTATTAAATCAAGTGTTGATTTAATAATGTGATATATATTATATGTGATATAATTATATCTTAACTAATATCATTAGCTCACTAATTATTCTTCATTATAAATATTTTAATATATATATATATATATATATATATATATATATATATATATATATATATAATGAAGTATGGCATATGAATTTCTATTTTGTGAAAATAGAAATGAGGTGGAAAATGAAAGCATGGTTGCAAGCATGGGATTTATACTTGTTTATTCATCTTGACTCACTATTCAAGTATGGTTGCAATTTTATATTGCAAAAATTCCAAGCTTGAATGAGTGAGGGGTCAAGAGTTGCCATTCATTCTTGCTTGATTCTCAACACTTAGCCATTTTTCTTGAGTTGCTCCCATGGTTGCTCTCTAGCTTCATCATTTTTCTCAATTGCCATGGTTCAAGTTTCAACCCTTACATGAGATGTGAATCATGAAACTTGAACACAAACTTGTGAGCTTTAACATCCCCTACTTCACCATCCTACACTTGACTAGCGATCGAGTGTAGCGTATTTCCTACGCTAAAGAGTTTAGTGTAGAGGTAGCTTGAGTTAGAAGGACTTCGCGTGGATCATCTTCGACATGAAGGCCATCGGAGGAAGCTCGTACAAAGCCTCAAGTGGAGCCTAGTGGAGTCGTGTGACTACTACATGGAGCATGTGAAGTGAAGGACCGGTCTACAAAGCTTGTATTCATTGTTCACTTGATATAAAGTTGTTTACATTATTGTATCGTCTAATTCTCTAGTTAAGATTCTAGAGTTAGGGTTATTTAGCATAGCAAATTTTTTAAAAACGGCTTGGATGATACCTCCCGAAACCTTGCTGTCGTGCTATGTAACCCAACAGTGGTATCAAAGCCAAGCTAAAGAATTAGACAATATTTGTAGAATTACGAAACCGAAACAACTCCGAAATATCGAAACACAAAACCTATTTTCTGTCGATTTTTAAAAGTCCTCAAATTTTTTTTAAGCAACTGCAGAATGTTACATGAGATGTAATATGAACACCAAACAAATACGAACCCGATCCGCCGGATTTGACCCAACGACATGCTCTAAAATTTCGGCCTGGCCGGTTTTCCTTCATCGTTCTGGGTTCGTTTTGGTTTGGTAGTTTGATCTCTGGGTTTTGGAGTTTTAGGTGTTGCTTGTTTGTCACGCCTTGCTTCCCAGAGTGCGCTAAGATAGGCACGTGACAGAGCCAACCATACTACCTGTGGCTAGGAAACATCCCTCCACAGTCACATTATGGCTGTCTAGATATATTAAGAACAGTAGAAATAAAATAAACTATCTAGTACATGTCCATGAGCCAGAATAAACGAGTCAAGAAATAATATGCGGAAGCAATAAATCCAAATAACAATAACAATCTGGAAGGTACAGAAAAAACTAAACTAACTGGATACTAACAGGATCCTCACTGCTCGGCCTGACGGCGGAAATACTCCTGATCAGCCTGCGACAAAGGTAGAGGATCTAGGCCATGCAAAACCCAGACGTCAGTGCGTCATAATATCAATAATTCTAAGCAAGCAGGATGTGATGAAATATGCAAGCATGAAGTATGAACAGTAACAAGTCATCAGTAGTAAGAAAACCGTAACATGAATATAGATCAGTGAACAGGATATAAACAGGTGAAGTAGGATATAAACAGGTGAAGTACAGTGAGTAATCTAAACTGTGCTATAGGGTTATCTACTCTAAAATTATTCGAAATCAATTTATGTAATCCTCATCGTAACTCATCGGTCTATGCCCCGTTCAACCCCACGGGACCACGGTAACAAGATATGATAGACTGTGAGTCTATGTCCCGTTCAACCCCACGGGACCACGGTAACATGATGTAATAGCCCTTTGAGTTACGTTCGGCTACATTCTTGATTTCCCCATACCCCCAAGTTATGTGTGTAAGTCAGGTATTGAATAATCTGGAGCTAATGCCAATACAGGATCAAGCAGGAACAGGTTTGTCTATACAGACAACAGGATATGTCCATCGGGACAACATGTCAGGATTGTCGGCATTAGAAACATGATCAGATAACATGTCAAGTAGTGATATATCAAGTCGTGTCAGGTAGTGAACATGTATCAAGTCAGGTCAAGTAGTAGTGTATCAGGTCATGTCAAGTAGTGCACAGGTATCAAGCGGGTGCTCATAATCGAACTGTAGCAAGTATTGAATTAGGGTGAAAATACGGATGTACAATAAAAGTATGGATGCACACATATCGATCAGGGGTCACATCATGACTAAGTAGGATGCACAATTATCAAGCATGGTGCACTAATACAACAGTAACATAAAATAATATGGTCTCGGCGTGCAACTAGATATGTAATAAACCGTACGAATACAGACGGATACTATAAAACTGTAAATCGGTAAAATTTGCTGAAAATTAAAACACAAGCACTATTATTTATTAAATAGATATTGATATAATAATATTAATATGGATAACATATTCAAACCGATTAATAACTATAAAAGTGGTATCGATTAACCATGCACAAGAAAGTTCCGTTCAGAAATTCAGCGTCACCCTGATTTGTAAAATAGCTTAAAAATAACAAACGTTCTCCAAAAGGTACGTGTCTTATACCAAAACAAATATAATTCAATAAGGTTTTCATTTTTATAAGTTGAAGTATCTCAGATTGTTCCTACAAAAAGTTATGAATATTCGAAATTGAAAGTTTGCTGCTGGAATTTTCCTGGACAGCAGTTAGAGATATTATCATTTGAATTTTACGTTATTTAAAATTTTTATTTTGCAAGTAAATATTTCATAGAGTTATAGTATTCTAAGTTAGCTTCGTAACGAACTAAAGAACGTATACTAATGATTTTTCTATGATTTATAATGAATTTTATAAGGTAAAGTGTACAGTAAATTTCAGGTTTGTCGTATCCGCTTTGCAACGACGTTTCATGTGTAAACTATAATATTTTCAAACTATATTTTGTATAACATTATAAAATTCAGATTATAAACTAATTAAAGATAATAATAAGAAATATTACGACGATATATATTTTAAATGATATGGATGCAAACGGGTATCCGAAAACAGTAAAACTTTAGTATGGATGTACAATGGGATGAACGGGTAACATTTTACTCATATGGATGCATAATACTATACCTAGCGTGTGGAAAGATAATTTAGCATGCGAATACTTATGTAAATACTGATATGGATGCATACGGATGTCATATAACCGTAAAATGATAAACTGGTAAATGTGGGATGTACAATTAAACAATATGAAATGTTATTATTCAATTGGGTACAGTATATAGTAATTTAGCATGTATCAAGATAAATTTGCATGCACTAGATATGAAATAACTTGTACGGATGCATACGGATATCCGAAAATGGTGAAACATGCAAAATGATAATGTGGGATGCATGATTTAAAATACAAGTGCTATATTTATTCAAATAGATGTAAATACAGTAACATAGCATGTAGCAAGATAAACTTGCCTCGATCGAATCACGCGACGGATACTCACGGCACGTCCGACGTCGGTAAATCTTCGCAAAGTACACGCGGCATGCGGGACGGGTCCAGGCAAGGCAAGAGGGTGATCACGCAGGCAAGATACGTTTACTGGATCTCTCGGGTCGTCGGCAACGGCACGGCTCCGGCGATCACCGGAAAATACGGATCAAGAAATGAAATGTAAAGAAGAAGAAGAAAGAAGAAGAAGAGAAAGAAGAAAGAAAAGGGAACTGGGGTCTCTGGTATGGCTCTGGGTTTGGGTTCATGGATCAGAGAAGGCTGCGAGGGGTGAAGACGAGGTAGTGGGTCACCGGCGATGGGGTTTGCCGGCAAGGTAGTGGATGTGCAGTGAGGGTTTCCTGGGTTCTTGGGATTCAGTGCATGGGTCGTGGGCTTGCAGGGAAGGAGAGAGAGAGGTGTTGGTGATGGTGATGAGGCCGACGAGGTCAGAGCTCCGGCGAGGAGCCGGTGATGGGTTGGAGGGTGTTATCGGTTTGCAGTGGGTTGTGAGGCTGCAGGGATCTTGGTGTGCACGGAAATGGTTGGTCGGGGAAAGAAGAGGGATACTCAAGGGAAAAGAGGAGGAGAGGGGAGATGAAGCGACGACGACGTGGTCTCCGGCGAAAGCTAGGGTTAGGGTTCGCGAGTTCGTTGGGTTGCTGGGTTCACGTGGGTTCTCGTGCAGAGAGAGGAGAGAGGGTGTGATGGAGGGCTACGGTGATGGCTGATGTGGGTGAAGGTGGTGGTGCTCTGGGATGAAGACGACGATGATGGTGGTCGGAGGTTGGTGCTCGGTGCAGGGAAGAGCAAAGGTCGTGGCTAGTAAGGGGGAGGATGGGAGAGAGGAAGGGAAGTCGACAATGGAGGAGGGAGGGGAGGTCGAGGGTGGAGCGGCGACGACGACGTAGGCGACGACTAGGGTTAAAAGAAATGAAGAAGACGATGACGAGAGAGAGAGAACGTGCATGGGTTTTACTGGGAAAAAGAAATGAAGAAGGGAGGTGAGAGTAACGTGAGAAGGAAGGTGACGGGAATCAATCTCACCGCGAGGGGAGAGAGAGAGAGGTGCGAGAGGAAAGAGAGAGGGGAGGAGAGATAATTTGGTCTGTATGTGCAAGAGAGAGAGAGAGAAAGATTGCGAGGGGGAGAGAGAGAAGGGAAGAGAGAAAGAGAAAGAGGGGGAGAGAGAAAGAGAGAGGAAAGGGAGAGAAGAGAATGGGTTTTAAAAAAAATAAAGAATTAATATAAGGTAAAGGGAGAGAGAGAGAATGCTTCAGTTACAAAAGATTTTTTTACTTTTAAAATATTTCTTTAAAAATATATTCTGTTAACAATATTATATATATATATATAACAGTAACTAAGTATAATATAATATTAGTAAAACTTGATATTTTGGTTAATACAAAAATAGTTCAAAATACGCCCGGGTCGGGTCTAAAAATCCAGTTTTAAAATATGAAAAATATATGCGGCGACTAAATTTAAAAATAAAAGCTCGGGTAACGAAAATGCATACCCCCAAGAACGGATGCACGCACATGCGCGTAGCCATCCAAACCCGTCCGTTTCACTGAACGGGACGAGGACAAGATGAGCGGATGCTACCACGGGGTTAGGGGTATTATGCAGGCCATGTTATGTAATTTTAAATTATTTTATATGGCTTAAAATGTTATATGGTAAAAGATGCAATGCCAGATAAATGCCAGTATGCAGTATTCATGAAAATGCACATGTCTATATAACAAGTCAAGATAATTCATAAATATGAATCAAACAAGTTTTAAGCAAGCGGGTCGGGTCGAATGCAATGTAAAATGTAAAATACCATGCGCACCCAAAACACGATAAATCAGGAAAATACCACAATTAAGGAAATATAAGAACTGGAATTGGTATAAATGAACCAGGTTGTTACATTGTTTTTACTGATATTGCATGTGATGTTATTTTTATGTAAAGGCAATTCGGAGTGTTTCGTAGTTGTAATTCTATTATCGTTTCGGCTTATTTAGACGACGTTAAAAAGTTCGAAAAAATATCAATAACCCATTTTGTCTCTCGCTAGAAATTTTCCAAAAGTTGGAATTTTCCAACTTAAAAAACATTCAAAAATCATCCAAGTAATTCTATAGACTCTCTAGAAGAATGAAACCCTAACTCGATTCTATGACCGTCGGAACCGCCGCAAAACCCTAGGGTTTGCGGTATTTCCGCAGCACCATAGGTGAGGCAAGGGTTGGCCCTTCTTCGGTTGGTCTATAGGCACTGTGGCATGTTATGATTATTTTTAAACCGTGCTCAAGTGTTGAGCTCTTTGATAGATTTTGGGTGTTTGTTGATTCGATCGGAATGTTTAATATCTTCTAACTATCTATGGAATGCGATACAATATTTGGAATTCATTTGATTAGGTATGAAATCCGAAATATGTGATATTTCGGGTTTATGATGTCTAAGGAGGTTGCGGATTCCAAATGTTGTAGTTTTAAATTTTCTTTTATGCGACCGTAAGTGTAATATGTGGTGTATCACCGGTTTTGTTGCTATATGTCAACGACAATCGGGATACGCATATTTACTTACGTTGATGACATGTGATGTTATGTGTTGCTGGGATATATTATATTGGATCGTCGTATTTGAATAGCCGGGGTTTTTTTTACGTGAGATGAGAGTTTTTCATTTTCATTCATGTAAAAAACTTGTATGTAATATTCTTTTTATTGGGGCACTTCCGGGTTGAGGATGATGTCACCTTTGATGTATATTATTTACTTTTCCGTATTAGGATAGACCCAAGGTGGGGAGCATAAGTAACCGGGTTCTAGAATCCAGTGGGAGACCATCTCGAGGAGTCGAGTCCGGGTCTCCTAACTCTAGAATTGGTGGGGTTGCTTGCCGCTCTCGTAGGGGTCTAGGGATGTGGGTTTGGCTATTCATCGCGACCGTAGAATCCGTGTTTTTCATTGGCTTAATATAAAATACGGACCTCCTAGTATATCCAATATTTCATATGTGGACTTCTGCTGCTGATATTCTGTGATGTGATCACTTTATATGCGTGAGACGAATACTTTATTGTTATATATATGATATATAATAAACATTACTTATGTTTTGCACCCGCGCTAGTCCCGCCCCGCTATGCCGTTAGTTAAGTAACCTAACGGTGCATAACGGGACACTGTGGCGAATACGGATGGCACAAGTGTACGTTGTATTTTCGTTTCTTCTGTGATACTTAGGAAGTATAAATGATGGGACTTCATTAACGAGATTAATGGAAAAAGAAAGAAACCTAAAGATATTGTAGAATCAAATTTTCAAAAAGGGTAGCTCTAGTTTTTGTTTTGCATAGCGGTATTCCTTCTAGAATATCCAGCACCTCATTCGATGAGGAAAGAGCCGAGATCCCTTCACCGGGAGGACCTCTTTAGCGAAACTAGCAGATGCTACAACCCACTCGGTTTTGTTTTTTGATTACTTTTTTGTTTCTGATTTTGCATAGCGGTATTCCTTGTAGAATATCCAGCACCTCATTCGATGAGGAAAGAGCTGAGATCCCTTCACCGGGAGTGACCTCTTTAGCGAAACTAATAAAAGCATAAAAAACAATCTTTTTCAAAATCACTCGATTCTACAACGATATCAAGTTCATTACGCAAAAGGTTTTCTTAAAAACCTGTCGTAGCCCTCCGTCATTTCAGATAAGTAGTATTTAGTATTCGTGCTACGTTTGTTGGCTTTCGTCAAGGCGTAGTATGCGGTAGCTACTTACTGCTTATCTGCTGCATATGATGCGATTGGATTAGGGCAGTCGTACGACTTTGTTGGATTTTGTCAAGGGTCGTGCGGGTGAGTTTAATTCAATCATGAAATGTACGGGTTGAACTTGACTAGCGGACTATGGTTTGTTGGCTTTCGTCAAAGTTATAGGACACTGTGGGCAAAATATTATCGGGAATTTTAAGTGTTGAAATTTGCAATGAGATTGCATACCTTCTATGGGATAGTTGGATCCCGATACCCACTGCGAGTAAGAGTTACTCTTGGGAGAGTTTTACTCATCATAATTAGCCAATCAAGTAGGTGTTTAGAAAGGTGTTAACGGGGTTACGCCCCTGAGAAAATGAGGTTTATTTTAATTAGGTCCGTGCGAAAGCACGGGGAACCTCCCTCAAATTACCGATACTGGCCTGGCTGAAAAATTGGCGAACTTGTAGGGTGTAATTAATCCCGGCTAGTTTTACCTTTTAGGATTTGAAGGAAGATTTGATAAAACCAGTGGGAACCATCCTGATTAGATAAGATAATAACCAATCTAATCTTGCAAAGAGCGCACGCAAACTGATTATCCTTCTCTCTCTCCTGCTAGCGACCAATGACATGCCTTAATCAAGATAATAATATGGATGTTTTGACCGAACTTACTTATTACACTGGGTTAGTTTCCGCTTTATTGATTGTCATAAGTCTGAGTAAGGAGTAAGGGAATATTCAGATTCCCACGCCACCCAAACGAAGAAAAAGTATGTTGATGCATTGTCTTCGGGTGCGTTCGTTACTAAGAACTGTTTGTCAGTTTACTCTACGTCATGGGTATTGGATACCGGATCAGGATCCCATATGTATAATTTATTACATGGGCTACAGACAGGTAGAGAACTGGAAAAGGGTGATATGTCTCTAGTAGTAGAGATGGTGCAATTATTGCAACCAAAGCAGTTGGCAAATATGACCTTGTGTTACCAACAGGTAATATATTGATTCTTAGCGACTGTTATTTCGTACCAATAATATTGTGAATATTTTTCTAAATCAAGTGTTGATTGGGTAAGGTATGTTGTATAACAGTGTACACGTTCTGAATCAAACTACAGTTCTAAACGTACAGAACACACACAAGAGGAACAGTTCAGAAATGAACGAAGTCTTCTTGTGGCATTGTAGTCTGGGTCATGTCGATGAAACAAGACTAGCTTAAGTTTCATAAGGATGCATATTTGAATCCGTTCGAATTTACATCTTATGAAACTTACCAGTCATGTCTCAAAGACTAGGTGACCAAATCTCCGTTTACTGGAAACGGAGAAAGAGCTACTGAACTCTTGGACAGATACATAGTGATGTATGCGGTCTAATGTCTACACATATCAGGGATGGTTCCGTGTACTTTATTATATTCACCGATGTTCTCTTAAGATACGAACATGTGTTCCTATTGAAACACAAAACTGAATCTTTTGAGAATTTCAAGGAATATAAGTATGAATTTGAGAACCGGATGGATAAAGGTATTCAAGTCCTTCGATATGATTGGGGAGAAGAATGCTGGAGCACGGAATTCCGAGACTATTCAAAAGAGAATGAGATTCTCTCTCAGTTTACTCCTCCGTATACACCACAGAACAACAGTATATCGGGGTGCAGGAATCGCACCCTATGAGATATGGTGCGTTCTATGATGAGTACTTCTGAGTTGCTTATTTCCTTCCAGGGGCATGCACTTGAGAAGATGCATACCTATTGAATAGAGTTCCGATCAAATCCGTTGCCTATCACTCCATATGAGATATAGAATGAGAAGAGACCGTCTCTTAAATGAGTTAAGATATGAGGTTGTCCGGCCTATATTGAAAAACAAAATCCGGACAAACTCGAGCCAAGGTCAGTCCTGTGCAAGTTTGTAGGATATCTCAAATATTCGGGAGGGAATATCTTCTACCACACCGACGAACAAAAGGTGTTTTGTTTCTCAACATGCCATCTTTTTGGAAAAGGAATTTCTTATGGAAGAAATTAGTGGCGATGAGGTAGAACTGGAAGTAGTTCCAGCAAATACAAACTATAACCGACGATTTGTTGGAACCGGAGGATTCAATAGTCCCCGACGAACCGTAGCCACTCCGCAGATCTAGTTGGGTTTCTCATCCACCTGAGAGATACTACGGTTTTCTCGTAGACGGTGGGAGCAAAGATTGCATCATGTAGATGATGACCCAACTAGTTTCGAGCAGGCCATCACAAGCGGAGACTATGTGAAATGGCTAGATGCTATGCGATCTGAGATGGAATCCATGTACACCAACAAAGTATTGACTTTGGATTTTGCTTCTGAAAGGGTAAAACCCATCGGGAGTAAGAGGATCTTTGAGAAAGATAATCTTGTGTGGATGGAAAATTTGAGATTTTCAAAGCTAGGCTTGTCGTTAAGCTTAAGTCCATCAGGATCCTACTTGCCATTGCTGCATACCATGACTACGATATCTGGCAGACTGCATGTCAAAACCGCTTTTCTAAATGGCGATTTAGAAGAGAACATGTATATGACACTGCCAGAGGGCTTCGTAAATAGTGGGAGCAGCGGAAACATGTGCAAGCTGCTTAAATCCATCTACGGGTTAAAGCAGGCATTGCGGAGATGGAACATCTGTTTTAATGAAGCTGTCAAAGAGTTTGACTTCATCAAAAAAGTAGACGAACCATGTATAAATAAGAAGTTTGTAGAGAGTATGGTTGTCTTCCTCGTATTGTACACGGATGACATACTCTTGATAGGAAATGGTGTTCCTATGCTACACTCGGTCAAGCACCTCTTATCACACACGTTCTCCATGAAAGATCTAACTGATGTCTCCTACATCCTGGGGATATAGATCTATAGAGATAGATCTAAATGGATTTGGGATTGTCCCAATCCAGGTACATAGACACCATGCTAAAGGGGTTTAGTATGGATGATTATAAGCGTGGTAATGTACCCGCTTGTTCAAGACCACTCTCTCCAAAGAGATGTCTCTCGAGACTGATTTGGAGAGAGCTCGCATACAAGGAATGCCCTATGCTTAGGCAGATAGGTCAATCATGTATGCGATGTTATGTACTAGACCAGATGTAGCTTATTCACTAGGTTTAGTGAGTAAGTATCGAAAAGATCTTTGGGAAAACCACTGGACAGCTGAAGAACATTCTTAAGTTCTTGAGAAGGACTAAAGAAATGTTCTTGGTGTATGGTAATGGTGAACTCCAGATGGAGTCCTTTACTAATTCGAGCTTCCAGGGTGATACGGACGACTGAAAGTCAGTCTCGGGTTTTGTCTTCACCCTTAGTGGAGGGACGGTATGTTGGAAGGGTTTCAAGCTATATACCGTAGCAGACTCGTTGATAGAAGCTAATTATATCGCTACCAACAATGCTGCCAAAGAGATTGTCTGGATGAATACAGTTCATGAGATGAACTAGGTTCCTACCATTGGGCATCCAATACCTGTGTATTGTGATAACAATGGAGCTGTGACTTTGGCCTAGGAACCCCGGTCCTGTCAGCGATCCAGACATATTATTAGACAGTATTACCTGATCAGGGATATAGTTGATCTCTGGGAGATCGAGGTTAGGAGAGTTGACACAGAGGATAACACAGCAGATCCACTCACCGAGGCCATCCCCCAGATGCTATTCGAGAGACTTTTGGGACGTTGGATATGAGATACTACAACAACTGGCCTTGGTGCAAGTGGGAGATTGTTACTTATATGTATGCCCTAGAGGCCATTATTGTACATATGATGTATATTATAGTGGATGCTTGGACATATATAGAGAGTACTTTCTTGCTTGACATGATAGTATGCTATCTGGTTGCTCTTTGTCTTAACATGTAGACTTGTATTGTGATACTGTCTTCCTCTCACATGTTGATAAAGCCCTTAGAATATATATTTGACTACCAGGACTATGATGGAGATCATACTAGTGGGGCCAGGGTAGTCCGCAAGTTCATCCTTTAATTGTTCCTAGTCGATGGTATATTGAGACAGGGCATCGATATTCCAGAGTAGACTGGTGTATACGCTTCTTGACCCATATGATGGGCGATGGATGATCCCACATCCATTGGTGTTTGACATCAAAGATGGTATCCGGGTGCTCAGTGGAGACTGGATACACTGAACAGGACTCGCCGATGACTCCTATGTGGTAGTATACCTATCGTCAGATAGCAGTCCTCTGGTGATACTGGTACATGTTAGTCTGTAGACCCAAGATCGTCATAGAGTCTTGTGTGGCTCCCACTGTGCTTTTATTTCCTCCCAACCACGCTCAAAGGAGACGTGCAAATAGGTGGATTTTGGGTACAGTCCCGAGTCGTATGAAGTCAATGAGCGATAAGAGGGGTTTCGTTACTCCCAGTATTGGGGGTTGATGTTGCGCTATGCTCGATTGGCTATAACTGGAAGTCCCTGGTCAGAGCTGCTTATGAGATTTACTGATAAGTGTTTGTAGGGTTTCCTACGACGGCAGAAAGGTTTCGGGAGGTATCGTCCAAGCCAAATTTAAAAATTTGCCGTTCTAGCTAACCCTAACCATGAATCGTTAACTAGAAATATACGGAAAACATATGCAAACACTTTGCAATAAGTAGTGAGCAAGGAATACAACCTTTGTAGACCGGTCCTTCACTTCAAATAGCTCCGTGTAGAAGTCCCCTCCGCTGCGATCGTGAACTCCGGACTCTAGAGAAGCTCCACAAGAAGAACGAACGTGCTTGCTTCGATGACTTCGAGGCCGAAAATGATCTACGTCGGGGAGACACTAACTCAAGCTATTTCTTCACTAGGTCAAGAACTTTGTGAAGAGAACACCCTATACTGCATGGCAAGTAGTAGAGGATGAAGAAGTCGGAAGTGGGCTCACTTTAGAATTGATTTTCTCACACTTTTTCTCACAACTCCATTAGAGCTAGCAAGCTTTTTCATGGAGCTTGAAGAAGAAGAAAAAGACTAATGAATAATTCATACAAAAATGAATTATATCACCCATGGTTGAGTTAAGCCCTCTGTAACAACCCTAATTTTCTTATACACTTTTTCCTATACAAAATTTTTCAAATATTTTTTTCAAAAATCCATAAAGGGGTATTTTAGCCTGAGCACAAGATTTAAGTAATTATTTTTGTTTTTAATTACAAGCTACAAGAATGTAATAACTCTATTTTTAGTGTACAAGAAATTACTTTAAAATTTAATGTATACTTGGAGTATTTACTCTTGCTGCTATCATTTTAAGTAATTAAATAACACAATAATTACAAGAAGGAGCTTGTAGCTCATTGGTAATACCTTGCACTACTGAACCAAGCCACCAGAGTTCGAATCCCATGCCCCACATTATTTTTAGATTATTTTTCTTTTAAAATTCTTGGAAGCCCAACAGTCCATAGGCCATAACTCCCAGAAGTTGAACTGAACCCTAAAAAGTGAGTATACCAGAGCCTACATCAGGAGACCCCCGACCCATCGATCACCGGACTCGGCCGGACGGCCGAGTCCCCAAAACAAAAATTTTGCCTTTTCGTCTTCTAAACTCCCCCGTTTACTCCATTTTATTAGATCGGTTTCCGAATGTTAATTACACACAATTTAATACAAATTTTAATGATTTTTCTTAAATTTTTACAATTTTTTAAAATAAAAACCTTTCACCTACCCTACCCTAGCCTACCCTATAAATAGACACCCCTACCTCCTACCCTCTCATTCCAAAACACTAGGTTTACTCTCTTGAAATTTTCACAAGAAGGGTGTGCTTTGAAACCGAGTTCACGGCGAAACGCTGACGGAATTCTGGCGACGTTCTTTGAAACAACCGGCGACGAGACAACACCTCGGCCACTCACCTAGTTCCTCTATACTCTTTAGTATAGATCGAAACTCGTAAGTCCATTTTTTCTTCTTTCTACTTCTCAAAAATACGAAATTATGAAACCCGACGGAAATCGGAACAAACCGATTTCCGATTCGGTTTTTCTATAAAATCTCACTTGTCACTAATTCCATAATACCTAAACTTATCCATGTTGACTATTAATCAAATAACAATTAATTTGGACAAAGTTTCTCACATGAAATGATAACTTTTGCAATATCGTATTCTTTTTCACATTAATACCATGATGTTTATTTGTCTTCTTCTAATCAATTCCATCACTCATAAACATCTCTATCTTGACCATTAAACTTGTAAAAGTCAATTTGAATAAGTTTTCAGACATGAAATGATAACCTTTTCAATTTACCGTATTTTCACTTTAATACCTTGAAGTTTCAATTTCACATTTAACCCCTTAATCTTAATATACATTTAAAATAGAGCACGAGGTAATGACCTACCTCCACACACACGCAAATGCAAACCCTAAAATGATATCATAAAAATTTAGAATACGATAAAACGAAATTTTCATTAAAATACCATAATCTTCATAAAACCATTCTTAAAGGTTTTAGATTGTTACACTTTTAAGTAAATATTTATTATTAGGAAAATACGATAAGTTGTGGACATCGATCGTTTATCTAAACTGACTTTGTGGTGTCTAGGCTAGGCAAGTGAGCTTGGGTAACTTTAAAAGGCCCACCTCACGATTCGTGAGCGGATCCCTCCCTCCTCACTTGTACTTACCTGGCCACAATTGGCGGTGAAGAGGCGATTTGAGGCTTCTAACGACTTGTCGTTTAGACCTTTTAGAAATAGGCTAGTCGGCTTAGGAAACCCTAGAATCTAAAATACGGAAAATTACACTTTTCAAGAAAATACCTTTTACTTTATAAAACCATTTTCTAAAGAATTAGTATTTTACAATCTTTGCAAAGCGCCGCTACAACCCATCTCTGGGGAACCCGTTCGGGATCGTGCGGTTTATCGCACACCCTCGGGCCAGTAGTGCGAGATTCAGACCTCCGCAAGGAGCATTCGGTCTCGAAAGGTTTAAAATACGACATATTAAGAAAATGAGAATTTTGAAATATAAAATATCTATTAAAATTATTTTTGTATAAACATATGTATATTTATCTTTTAAATATCTATTTTATTATAATATAAATTTTCCACCTTTTTCCTAAAAATCACAAAGAATAAAGGTTACACTAAAATACCATGAACTTCAAATAATCAATATTACAGATAAATACCATTATTTATGAAATTAGGATATTTTCATTAGAAATGTCACAACATAAAATCTACAACTCTAAAGACGAGTAATAAATACTTGAGGTGTATTTTGAAAAGTATATAAAAGTGTTTTTACATAAAACCCCCTCAAGTTTATAAATTACCTTAAGGACCCTAGCAATTATAAGACTTCGATTCATATTTCTGATTGTCTGACTCGGGTTTGAGTCTGATTAATCTGACTTGAATATGATTTAAGTCAAACCATAATCTACAAGATTCCAATTCAATATGAACACATGAATCCATGAATACAATTACCAGTTTATACAATCTGGCTGAACCGAACCATTGATATATTCCTTCTACATGATTCCCAGTGTTCCATTTACATGACTCTACGGTTATAACCGTTTCCTGATATCATGGTTTCGGTCAGTCAGTCAATCAATCATACAACCAACACAATTTACAAGATAACAATACAAACAAGATATCGCGGGGTTTAAGGGGTAGATTGGTACGGAAGGTGTTAAAGGTGGCACGAGACGGTAAGATTAAGACACCTAACATGAATCCAATTGCCGTTGTTCCGGGTTGCATAACGGAGCCTTGTACTTCCATTTGCCCTGGTCTCTGGCATACTGAGATCCCTCTCGTATACACTGGCATCCTTCTGTACCAAGCTATAACAACAGCGTTAACACAATACTACAATAATATAACAATGCAATACAACTGTAACAACACACACTCTCTCTCTTACTCTCTATCTATTCTTCTCTTATCTTTGGGACTTACAGAGCGATTTGTTCGCTGACGACATTCTGTTTCTCTCTTCTTTGAATGTCGTCAGGTGGTTTGGACCCGGCAGAAGTTGAGCCATCGCAGGAAGACTTGGAGCAGTTTACTGATGACCATGCATAGTAGTTTCATTGTACACTTTCCTTTTCAGTACTTTTCATTTCCTGTTATGCCACTGTTTAGGCATCTTTTATTCCAGTTGTATTTCCTTTCATGCATTGTACAAAGAATGTTAATAAATAAAAGTTGCTGTTCTTTTTATATCTTGTTTCTTGTGTACTTATTTTATATTGCATAGATACGCTTAGCGTATGTACTTCTGAGTATATACGTAGCGGACCTCGTCGCGCCACTTCGCCGTACATTGGGAAGCGGGGCGTGACACCCTCATGCTTAACTCATGTAGAGAATTAACCAATGTGTAAGGTTAAGGGTTAGGTTAAATAATATCTAAGGAAATGACAAAAGAGTGAACTTTGTCAAAGTTTCTACAAGCTTCTTCCAAGCTTGACAACTTTGACTAAGTTATCCTCTTTTGTTAAATCTTAAGACATAATAAAACCCTAATTTAACCTAATGATGGTATAAGTCTCATACACCCATGTTTCATGTATCATCAAGCATGATACAAACATGTACACTTGCATATATCACATATAAACAATGTGCACAATCTAGTGAGAAAATAAATCATAAGTGAGCTAATACTAGTTAATGTAATGTAATATATCAAATATATAATTATACATTAAATTATTAAATCAACTCTTGATTTAATAATCCGGCTATAACCGACAAATATCATGTGTAACAACTTATCGAATCAACACTTGATCCGATAACCCGGCTATATCACATACAACCGATCATTGTCACGAATCGCAAGAATAGAATACGGTATCTCATATCGTATTAATCTCGGCCCCGCACATATCACATATGTGCTCCTACTCCGTTTCGCTTGAGTCAGGAAACCCCTGTGAAGGACTCTAAAGACTCGTCAATACGCCGGCAGTAGGTGATGATCATATCAAATACCCACAAGCCGCAAGCGGTCTACTAAACGTAACGGCCACCCGGGTATTGAGCGATCAGAAGATCAACTAGCAAGCCTGCTCACACTCCTATGAATCCAATCAGTAACACTACCGTACAGTCCGGTCTCTTCGTATGATATGTCGCATATCTCGTCTAGGGGTGGTTAAACGTCAGACCCCAATAACTCGATAAGTCGTGTCGATATGAGGCTCATAACGGATCGAGAAACTACTGATAACACTTACCAGTATATCTCTAAAGCTGCCTTGGCCAAGGACTTCCTGTTATAGCCAATCGAGCACCGTGCAACATCAACTCCATATACCGGGAGAGACGATACCCCTCCTATCGCTCATTGCCTCCATGTGATTCGGAACTGTACCCAAAAGCCACCGTTTTGCACGTTCTCTTGAACGTGGTAAGGTAGAAATCAAAGCACAGTGGGAATCACACAAGACTCTATGACAATCTCGGGTCTACAGACTAACCTGTACCAGTGTCACCATAGAACTGCCATCTGACGATAGGTATAATACCATCTGGGAGTTCTCGGCGGGTCCATCCAGTGTACCCAGTCTCCACTGAGCACCCATATACTGTCTCTGATGTCAAACACTAATGGATATGGGATCATCCATCGCCCATCTATATGGGTTGAGAAGCTATACGCTAGTCTACTCTGGTATATCGATGCCCTATCTCGATACACCCTCGACTAGGAACATTTGAAGGATGTACTTAGCGACTACACTGTCCCCACTAGTATAATCTGCATCATAGTCCTGGTAGTCAAGTACTCATCCTAAGGGCTTTATCAACATGTAATATAGAGACAATCAGAGTACATGTTAAGATAAAGAGCAACCAGATTGCATACTATCATATCGAGTAAGAAAGTCTTCCCTATATATGTCCAAGCATCCACTACAATATACATCGTATGTACAGTAATGACCTCTACGGCATACATATAACTAACAATCTCCCACTTGCACTAGGGCCATCTATTGTAGTATCTCATACCCAACAATCAGCAGTGGTTGAAGTATCTCATACTCAACCATCCCATAAAAGTCTCTACTGGGAATAGGTCTTTGTGGGTGGATCCGCTCTGTTGTCCTCTGTGTCTACTCTCCTAACCTCGATCTCCCTGGAGATCAACCATCTCCATGATCAGGTGATACTGCCTAAGAATATGTCTGGATCACTGATGGGACGGGGGTTCCTAGGCCAAAACCACAACTCCATTGTCACACAATGGTAGGAACGAAGTTCATCTCATGAACTAATATACATCCAGACTGCCTCTTTGGTAGCATCCTTGGTAGTAATGTATCCATCCTTTATCGTCTAGTATTCCACGGTATCTAGCTTGGAACTCTTCCAACATACCGTCCCTCTACTGAGGGTAAAGACAATGCCTGTGACTGACATTCAGTCGTTCTTACCACCCTGGATCCTATCCAGTGATTCTCCCCAGGATCAATTGATACCATCTCACTACACCTAGTAAGAATCCTAATATCCAATTAGATCTATCTCATAGATCCAAAACCCAGGATTTAGGAGGTATCACCTTGATCCTATATGGAGAATCTATATGATAAGAAGAGATTGACCGAGCGTAGTATAGCAAACTCCTTTCCTATCAAGAGTATGTCATCCACATGCAATACGAGTACCACCTCCATACTCCATACTACCTTTTTGTATATACAAGGTTCATCTACCATTTTGATAAAGTCAAACTCTTTGACTACCACATCAAAACAGATGTTCCAACTCCGCGATGCGTGCTTAACTCATAAAGCAACTTGCTCACGTTTCTGCTGCTCCCACTGTCTACGAAGACCTCTGGCTGTGTACTTATAGACGCTCTTTTCTAAATCACTATTTAGAAAAGTAGTCATGACACCTAACCGCCAGATATCGTAGTCATGGTATGTAGCAATTGCAAGTAGGGTCTGGATGGACTTAAGCATAGCTTCGAAAGTCTCGATTTTTCCATGTACACCAAGTAATCTTCTCAAGATATACTTGCTTCTGATGGGGATTTAACCCTTCAGATAAAGCAACCAAAGTCCATACTTTGTTGGTGTATATGGATTCCATCTCAAATCGCTTAGCATCCAACCATTCTTACAGAGTCCCCACTCTTGATGGCCTGCTCGAATCTAGTTGGGTCATCATCTCATGATGCAATCCTCGCTCCCACTGTCATAGAGAAAACTGAAGTATCTCTCCGGTGGGTGAGGAACCCTATTAGATCGGCGGAGAGGCTAAGGTTCGTTGGAAAATATTGAATCCTCCGGGTTTACCAAATCATCGGCTGCAGTTTGTATAGCTGGAACTCCTTCCAGTTCTACCTCATGACCACTAATTTCTTCACAAGAAATTCCCTTTCTCAAAGATGGCATGTTGAGAAACAAAACACCTTTTGCTCCTCAGTGTGGTAGAAGATATTCCCTTGCGAATGCTTGGGATATCCAACAAACTTCCACAGTACTGACCTTGCCTCGAGCTTGTCCGGATTTTGCTTTTAGACATAGGCCGAACAACCCCAAATCTTAACTTTCTTAAGAGATGGGCTCTTCCCATACCATATCACATATGGAGTGTAGGCACCTGATTTGATTTGAACCCTATTCAATAGGTATGCAGCTTCACAAGTGCATAACCCCTAAAAGGAAATAGGCAACTCAGTAGTACTCATCATAGAACACACCATATCACATAGGGTGCGATTGCTCCGCCCTGATATACCAATGTGCTGTGGTGTATACGGAGGAGTAATGCTGAGAGAGAATCTCATTCTCTTTTAGAATAGTCCAGGAATTCTGTGCTCAAGTATTCTCCTCCTTGATCACATCAAAGGACATAATACTTATACCCGTTTTGGTTCTCTACTTCTGACTTATATTCTATGAATTTCTCAAAAGTTTCAGACTTGTGTTTCAACAGGAACATATGTCCGAATCTTGAGAGATAATCAGTGAATGTAATGAAGTATAAAGAACCAGTCCTGGCATGTGTAGACAAGGGACTAACATACATCAACATGTATCAATCCCAAGAGTTCACTAACTCTTTCTCTGTTTCCAACAAATGGAGCTATGGTCATCTTATCTTTGTGACATGACTGGAAAGTTTTACAAGATGTAAATTCAAACTAATTTAAATATGCATCTTTATGTAACTTCAGCTAGTCGGGTCGCATTGATACGACCTAGTCTACAATGCCTCAAGAAGGATTCGTTCATTTCTGAACTCTTCTCCTTGTATGTGTCCCGTACGTTAAGAACTGTAGTTTGATTTAGAACGTATATACTTTTAGATAACGTGCCTAAACCGATCAACTCTTGATATAGGAAATGTTCAAAACATTATCCAACAATACAAAATTATATCCTTCTTTACTAATAAAGAGACTGATATGATGGTGTATATCAGGTTCGGTATCTAATAACATTCGTTCAGAATTAATGTATTTGGTTATACAGGGTGATAACTGCCAAGATATTTGGCTGCAACACTTGCATCGTTTCCAACTCTTGAAACATATCACCCGTTCTCAGTTCTCTACCTATCTGTAGCCCATGTAACAGATTACATATGTGGGATCCTGATCCGGTATCTCATACCTAGGATGTAAAGGATACTGAGAAACAGTTCTCTGTAATGAATACACCCGAAGATGATGTATCAACATACACTTTCTTCGTTTGGGTGGCACGGGAATTCTGGTAATCCCCTATTTCCTGCTCGATCTTATAACAATTATAACTTGGAGCGGGTCCAACGTTTCTTAGCGCAGTATAACAAACGGGTTCGGTCAATACATCCGTATTATTATCTTGATTAAGGCGTGACATGGTCGTTACCTGGAGAGAGAGAGAAGAAAACACTCAGTGTATGCTCTTGCAAGATTAAATTGGTTATTAATATAACTAATCAGGATGTCTCCCACTGTTTTTGTCAAATCTTCCTTCAAACCTTAAAAGGAAAGACTAGCCGGGATTAATTACACCCTACAAGTTCGCCAATCTTTCAGCCAGGCCAGTGCCGGTACTTTGAGGGAGGTTCCCCGTACTTTCGTATGGACCTAATTAAAATAAACCTCATTTTCCCAGAGGCATAACCCCGTTAACATCTTTCTAGACACCTACTTGATCGGCTAATTGTAAAGTGCAAAACTCTCGCAGGAGTAACTCTTACTCGCAATGGGTATCGAGATCTAACTATCTCATAGGAGGTATGCAATCTCATTGCAAATTTCAACACTTGAAATTCCCGATAATATTTTACCCCTAGCAACTTATGACCTTGACGAAAGCCAACAAACCATAAGCTGCTAGTCAAGTTCAACACGTCATTTCCCGATAGAATTAAACCCACCCGCACGGCCCTTGACGAAAACCAACAAAGTCGCACGACTACCCTAACTCAATCGCATCATATGCTTATACAAATAAGCATAAATAGCTACCGCACACTACGCCTTGACGAAAGCCAAAAAACGTAGCACGAATACTATGAAGTACTTATCTGAAATGACGGAGAGCTACGACAGGGTTTTAAGAAAACCTTTTGCGTAATGAACTTGATATCATCGTAGAATCGAGTGATTTTGAAAAGGAGTGTTTTTGAGGTTTTTACTAGTTTTGCTAAAGAGGTCACTCCCAGTGAAGGGATCTCGGCTCTTTCCTCATCGAATGAGGTGCAGGATATTTCACAAATACCACTATGCAAAGCAAAAACTATAAAAGCAATCAAAAGACAAACCGAGTTTGTGGCATCTGCTAGTTTCGCTAAAGAGGTCATTCCCGGTGAAGGGATCTCGGCTCTTTCCTTATCGAATAAGGTACTGGTTATTCTACAAGGAATACCGCTATGCAAAGTAAGAACTAGAGCTACCAGTTTTCGAGACAAGTTTCTACAACATCTTTAGGTTTCTTTTAGTTTCATTAATCTCATTAATGAAGTCCCATTTTATTATACTTCCCAAGCATTAGATATGAAACGAAATCAACAATATATAATATATATCACATATATATAATATAAGCATTCGTCTCAGGCAGTAATATGATCTCATCACA
Organism: Agapanthus africanus; assembly: GCA_030015575.1. NCBI lineage: Eukaryota > Viridiplantae > Streptophyta > Magnoliopsida > Asparagales > Amaryllidaceae > Agapanthus > Agapanthus africanus. Next base: position 938,055,540 of record CM057338.1, on the reverse strand, counting down.
GAACATTGTAGCAGAAGAACACATATGAAATATTGGATATACTAGGATTTCCGTGTTTTATATCAAGCCAGTATAAAACACGGATTCCACGGTCGCGATGAATAGCCAATCCCACACCCCTAGACCCCTACGAGAGCGGCAAGCAACCCTACCAATTCTAGAGTTAGGAGACCCAGTCTCGACTCCTCGAGATGGTCTCCCACTGGACCCTAGAACCTGGTTACTTGTGCTCCCCGCTTTGGGTCTATCCTAATACGGAAAAGTAAATAATATACAATGGTGACATCATCCTCAACCCGGAAGTGCCCCAATAAAAGAATATTACATACAATGAATTTTATATTAATGAAAATGAAAACTCTCATCTCACATAAAACCCCCGGCTATTCAAAAACACGACGATCCAATATAGCATATCCAAGCAACACATAACATCACATGTCATCAACGTAAGTAAATATGCGTATCCCAATTGTCGTTGACATATAACACCGAAACTGGCGATACACCACATATTACACTTACGGTCGCAGAAAAAAAGTGAAAAACTACAACAGTTGGAATCCGCAACCACCTTAGACATCGCATGCCAAACCAAATGAATTCCTTAGACATCACATGCCTAACAATTATAAACCCTGCATTTTAGTCTCGATCTCGAAAACACTTATCAATATCCATTCGGGCAATTCAACAAGATTCCCGACAACTTGATCGAATGCTCGTCGGAAACTTTAGTAGACGGCCACACCCCCGATGCCGTCGACGAAGTGCACTAAGGCGGAACACCGCTGCCGCGAGCACCCGAACGGATGCTTTTGGCGACGGGGTTCTCCTACAGTCACTTGGTCGGGGCTATGGGGCGTGGCTATCTATTAAGTTTACCCGGCGAGTATCCGCGTACGCTACGTGATTGCGACGGACTTTTGATCATAACAAAATCCCGTGGCAACCGATCATCTGAGACTAAACTGCTAGATTTATAACATTCAAACTAGTTATCTCATAACTAATTGTGGATTCCAAATATTGTATCCCATCACATAATATCCAGACGACGTTAAACTCTTCGATCGATTCATCAAAGTCCCATAATTTCCCGACAGCTCAACACTTGAGCACAGTTTTAGTAATACTCGGAAGATGCCACAGTACCTATGAACTAGCCGTAGAAGGGTCAAACCAACGCCTCACATGTGAAACGCTAAACTACCACAAACCCTAGGGTTCAAGTGGTGATTTTGACGGCCACATAATCGAGTTAAGGTTTACGTTCTTCTAGAGGGTCCACGGAATTACTTGCATGTTTTTCTGAGTACGTTAAACTTGGAAAAATGGGTTTTTGATATTCGATCGAACCTTTTAACTTCGTCTAGACAATACGTGAAGCACCCGAAACAATTTTAAAACTACGAATACGAAACACTCCGAATTGCTTAAAGTGTAAGATTACATCACATGCAAAATTAACAAATTTAAACAACACCTGAAACACCAAAACTCAGAGTCCAAAACATGGAAAAAAATTGGAACCCAAACACCTATGCAGGGCCGGCCTCTTCGGTTTTTGAGGCCATGTGCTAGGCCAAAATCCGAGCACTTGGTCCCAATTTTCTCCCATGGTCTTCTATCTGCCAAAATGTGATTCTGCACTTGTTTGGAAAACTTTTGGAGCTCATTTTGAAATTGACAGAATGCAGGTTTTAGGGTTTCAAGTTTCGGAGTTATTTCAGTTTCGTGATCTTAACAAAATCCATATTTATTTTTAGCATGGCTCTGATACCACTGTAGGGTTACCTACGACGGTTGCAAGGTTTCGGGAGACATCGTCCATGCCAAATTTAAAAATTTGCCGTTCTAGCCAACCCTAACCATGAATCGTTAACTAGAAATATACGGAAAACATATGCAAACACTTTGCAATAAGTAGTGAGCAAGGAATACAACCTTTGTAGACCGGTCCTTCATTTCAAATAGCTCTGTGTAGAAGTCCCCTCCACTGCGATCGTGAACTCCGGACTCTAGAGAAGCTCCACAAGAAGAACGAACGTGCTTGCTTCGATGACTTCGAGGCCGAAGATGATCTACGTCGCGGAGACACTAACTCAAGCTATTCCTTCACTAGGTCAAGAATTTTGTGAAGAGAACACCCTATACTGCATGGCAAGTAGTAGAGGATGAAGAAGTAGGAAGTGGGCTCACTTTAGAATTGATTTTCTCATACTTTTTCTCACAACTCCATTAGAGCTAGCAAGATTTTTCATGGAGTTTGAAGAAGAAGAAGAAGAGGAAGACTAATGAATAATTCATACAAAATGAATTATATCACCCATGGTTGAGTTAAACCCTCATGCTTAACTCATGTAGAGAATTAACCAAGGTGTAAGGTTAAGGGTTGGGTTAAATAATATCTAAGGAAATGACAAAAGAGTGGACTTTGTCAAACTTTCTACAAGCTTATTCCAAGCTTGACAACTTTGACTAAGTTATCCTCTTTTGTTAAATCTTAAGACATAATAAAACCCTAATTTAACCTAATGATGGTATAAGTCTCATACACCCATGTTTCATGTATCATCAAGCATGATACAAACATGTACACTTGCATATATCACATATAAACAATGTGCACAATCTAGTGAGAAAATAAATCATAAGTGAGCTAATACTAGTTAATGTAATGTAATATATCAAATATATAATTATACATTAAATTATTAAATCAACTCTTGATTTAATAATCCGGCTATAACCGATTAATATCATATGTAACAACTTATCGAATCAACACTTGATCCGATAACCCGGCTATATCGCATACAACCGATCATTGTCACGAATCGCGAGAATAGAATACGGTATCTCATATCGTATTAATCTCGGTCCCGCACTGTTACGCCCTGCTTCCTATTCTACGGCGAAGGGGACGCGACTGGCCCGCTACGTATTTACTCAGAAGCAAATACGCTAAGCGTAACTAAGCAATATAAAAGAAAATACACAAGAGGCAAGGTATAATAAAAACGACAACTTTATTTATTAACATTCTTTTGTACAATGCATGAAAAGGAAATACATCTGAAATAAAAATGATGCCTAAACAATGGCATGACAGGAAATGAAAAGCACTGAATGGAAAATGTACAATGAAACTAGAGCTCTGGTTCTTCAGCAAGCTGATCCAAGTCTTCTGCAGATGGCTCGATCTCTGTCGAGTCCAAACCACCTGACGACATTCAAAGAAGAAAGAAATAGAATGTCGTTAGCGAACAGATCGCTCGGTAAGTCCCAAAGATAAGGGAGAAGTAGAAAAGAAGAAAAAGAGAGAGAGTAACTTTTAATGTTGTATTATATTGTTGTAATGTTGTATTAACGCTGTTGTTTGTAGCTTGGTACAGAAGAATGCCAGTGTATACGAGAGGGGTCTCAGTATGCTAGAGACCAGGGCAAATGGAAGTACAAGGCTCCGTTATACAACCCGGAACAACGGCAATTGGATTCATGTTAGGTGTCTTAATCTTACCGTCTCGTGCCACCTTTAACACCTTCCGTACCAATCTACCCCTTAAACCCGTAGTGTTTATATTTGTATTGTTTTGTACTGTAAATTGTATTGAATGTATAATTGAAAGACTGACCGAAACCATGATATCAGTAAACGAATGTAACCGTAGAATCATGTAAATGGAATAACCGGAGAACCATGTAAATGGAATGTATATTCATGGTTCGGTTCAGTCAAGTTGTATAGATTGATAATTGGATTCATGGATTCATGTTGAATTGTAATATTGAAGATTGTAGATTGTACTTGAATCATATTCAAGTCAAATATAATCAGACTCAAAGCCGAGTAAGACAATTAGAAATATAAATCGAAGTCTTGATTATTTCTTAAAGCTATAATTGCTAGGGTTCTTAGGGTAATTTATAAAACTTGAGGAGGTTTTATGTAAAAATACTTTTATATACTTTTCAAAATACACCTCAAGTATTCGTTATTCGTCTTTAGAGTCGTAATGAAGATGGATTTTGTATTGTGATATTTCTAGTGAAAATATCCTAATTTCAGAAATAAAGGTATTTATTTGTAAAATTGATTTATTTGGAATTCATAATATTTTAGTGTAAAATTTATTCTTTTGATTTTTAGAAAAAGGTGGAATATTTATATCATAAAAAATAGATATTTTAATGATAGATATACATATATTTATACAAAAATAATTTTAATAAATATTTTATATTCTAAAAATCTCATTTTCTTAAGATGTTGTATTTTAAATCTTTCGAGACCGAATGCTCCTTGCGGAGGTCTGAATCTCGCACTACTAAGCCCGAGGATGTGCGATAATCCGCACCATCCCGAACGGGTTTCCTAAAGTGGGTTGTAGCGGCGCTTTGCAAAGATTAGAAAATGCTAAATCTTTTAGAAAACGGTTTTATGAAGTAATTGGTATTTATTTGTAAAGATGTATATTTTCCGTATTGTATGTTCTAGTTTCTCCTAAGTTAACTAGTCTATTCCTAACTGGTCCAGACGACAAGTTGTGAGATGCCTCAAATCGCCTCTTCACCGCCAATTGTGGCCAGGTAAGTACAAGTGAGGAAAGGACGGATCCGCTCACGAATCACCGTGAGTCGGGCCTTTTAAAGTTACCTTTCTCACTTGCCTAGCCTAGACACCACAAAGTCAGGATTAGATAAATGACCGATATCCACAACTTATCGTATTTTCGTAATAAATGGTACTTTTTTTAAAAAAGTGTATCAAAACTAAATCTTTTAGAAATGGTTTTATTAAATATATGATATTTAAATGAAAATGTTTATTTTCTCGTATTCTAGGTTCTTGAGAGTGTTGCATATGAGTGTGCGAGGAGGTAGGTCGTTATCTCATGATCTACTTTAAATGTATAGCAAGTTTGATGGGGTTAAATGAAGGATTGAAACAATGTGGTATTTAAGTGAAAAATACGATGAATGGAAATAGCTATCATTTTATGTAATGAAACTTGATCAATTTGTTTGATTAGTATTTAATAGTCAACATGAGGAAGTTTAGGTATGATTTTATTAGTGAGAAGTGGAATTTTATAGAAAACCGAATCGGAAATCGGATTTGTTCCGATTCCGTCGGGTTTTGTAAATCCGTATTTTGAGAATGGAAAAGAGAGATAGAAAGGGATTTACGGGTTTTAGATTACTCAAGAGAGTGAGAGGGAACTAGAGAGATCGTCGGTGTGTTGCGTCATCGCCGATAGTTCCTAAGATGATCACCGGAAGTTCCGCCGGAATTTCGTCGGAGCTTCGCCTTGAGCTTGTTTTCAAAGTACACGATCTTTGGAAAAATTTTGGGAGAGTGGGCTCAGGATTTTGGGATGAGAGGGTAGTGTGCAAGGTTGGTATTTATAGGGTTAGGCTAGGGTTATGATAGATGAAAAGTTTAAAATAAAAATGTGATAAAATGTATTAAAAGTGGAGTAATTGGGGTTTTTAAAGAGCTCTGGAAATGGTCTGAGTCTGAAATTTTGCAGGTGCATAGCGAATATGAAAAGACACAACTTTCATATTGGGGTCGTCGCCGGAATCGGCCGACTCGGCCGTGACTCGGTCTGAGGACGGAGTCAGACCGAGTCAGGCCGATTTGGCCGATTCCCGGCCGAGTCAGATGGCCGGGATCCCTCCCGACGGTTCATCTAACTCCTGAAAATGTTATATCTTTGGGTGTAGTGGGGTTTTTTGTGAGATATGTACGTGTAAACTCTTGGTATTCTAAAGGTTTTTTTAAAAAATCAATATTAAAAATAATGTGGGGTATGGGATTTGAACTCTGGTGGCTTGGTTCAGCAGTGCAAGTTATTACCAATGAGCCACAAGCTCCTTCTTATAATTATGAAGCTAATTAATTACTTAAAATAATAACAGTAAATGTAAATACCCCAAGTATACATTAATTTTAAAGCAAATTTTTGTACACTAAAAATGGAGTTGTTACATTCTTTTAACTTGTAATTAAAAAGCAAAATAATCACTTATAACTTGTGCTCAGGCTAAAATAGCCCTTTATAGATTTTTGAATTTTTTTTGTAAAAACTTGTATTGGAAATTTGGGGTTGTTACATTCTACCCTCCTTATAAAATTTTCGTCCTCGAAATTTGTAAAAGGAAAGTGTAACAGATTCAAGAAAGTCTGGTGACGGGAGTATAGATAGTGTATAAAAATAACAAAGTGATACAAGGGTTAAAAAGGCTTACCGGTGTTACCTTGACCTACAGTCTCGGCTTTTACGGCTTCTAATGTGAATGTCTGTCGCCGTGGTACATTCCTTCTAGCTGGAGGCACATTCTGCCTTTGGGGCCTGTTTCTCTGCCCTCTAGGCATGTCCCTCATTGCTTGTTGGAATTGGCGAGTAGGCTGTGCAGGTGGTGGAGTAGGTAGTGCAGGACGAGTTGCAGGAGCCTGGATAGCTGGCCGTTGCGGGTAGTTGGTAGGTGTGTGAGCTGAGTTGTATCTATATGGACAGGTCTCAATTCTGTGATTGGATGCGCCACAAATTAGACACAGGCCTTTTGCGCATCTACAGTCCTTCCACAAGTGTCCCTTTCTATGGCAGTAGTGGCAAATTTCTTCAGTTCTCCTGGGTTCAAACGATGGCCTGGAAGGGGCTCCTCCTGCCATTTGATTGGCAGGGTGTTTCAAACCGGCAGATTGAGGTATGACCCTCGCCTTTATTATTGCCTCATAACTGCGGGCAGCTTTCAAAGCATCCTCATGAGTCAGAAATTTCCCCGTGGCTAGTGCAACCTGAATTTCTGTGTCCAAACCTTGTTGAAATCGACGGGCTCTGATCTCATCCGTCGGTATCAGGTGTGCCGCAAATCTGTTACGGTCTTGTGTTAGCTGTGTAGTATGTGATATTAAAAATTTGAAATACTGTGACATATCTTACCGACTGAGTATGGTGAATTCAGCGTCATACTCATCTACTGACTTATCCCACATCGAACCTTGTTGTAGATGACTGAACTGCTGTTCCATGGCAAACCTGGCAGTCATAGGGAAGTACTTCGCATCGAACTTATCGCGAAAAGTCTTCCATTCAATAGGCTAATCAAGACGGCTTTCTTCTGCCTTCCACCAGTTCCGTGCATTGTCCGTGAGTTGCAGCTTTGCAACTCGGACCCAAGCTATTTCTGGCACTTGTGCTGCTGCCAGATCATCCTCGATACTTTATGCCCATTCCTCAGCTTCAAGTGGGCTTCCCTTTCCAGAGAACTGCTTGGGATGTAAAGCCCTGAATTTCTTTACCCGAGGTGTGTCAGTCTCGGGACGGTTCAGGAGTTGTTGCTGTCCTTCAAGAAGGCTGCGGATCGCCTCAAGTAGCACTGTTTGCTCGGTGGGTGGCATAGGAACAGCAGGAACAATTGGTAGTGGAGGTGGAGGTGTGTTGTTGACGTTGGTGCTGGTGTTGTTCGGGGAATCCATAACCTTGAAAAAGATTTGGGTTAGGATAGATTCAAGTACATGAAATGATAAGATTCAAGGAATATGAAATTGTAAGATTCAAGGAACATGAATTGTAAAGAATGTTTTAGTTGCTGGTTCTTGTGTTATATTGCTTAGGTTTGTTCACACAGAACAGAACTGCATAATAGGGTTTCATACAGCTTTGACCTGCATGGGCCACCAACAAAACCTGTCACGCCCCGCTTCCCATTCTACGGTGAAGGGGACACGACTGGCCCGCTACGTATTTACTCAGAAGTAAATACGCTAAGCGTAACTAAGCAATATAAAAGAAAATACACAAGAGGCAAGGTATAATAAAAACAACAACTTTTATTTATTAACATTCTTTTGTACAATGCATGAAAAGGAAATACAACTGAAATAAAAATGATGCCTAAACAATAGCATGACAGGAAATGAAAAGTACTGTTGGAAAATGTACAATGAAACTAGAGCTCTGGTTCTTCAGCAAGCTGATCCAAGTCTTCTGCAGATGGCTCAATCTCTGTCGGGTCCAAACCTCCTGACGACATTCAAAGAAGAAAGAAATAGAATGTTGTCAGCGAACAGATTGCTCGGTAAGTCCCAAAGATAAGGGAGAAGTAGAAAAGAAGAAAGAGAGAGAGAGAGTAGTTTTTAATGTTGTATTATATTGTTGTAATGTTGTATTAACGCTGTTGTTTGTAGTTTGGTACAGAAGAATGCCAGTGTATACGAAAGGAGTCTCAGTATGCTAGAGACCAGGGCAAATGGAAGTACAAGACTCCGTTATACAACCCAAAACAACGGCAATTGGATTCATGTTAGGTGTCTTAATCTTACCGTCTCGTGCCACCTTTAACACCTTCCGTACCAATCTACCCCTTAAACCACGTAGTGTTTTATTTGTATTGTTTTGTACTGTAAATTATATTGAATGTATAATTGAAAGACTGACCGAAACCATGATATCAGTAAACAGATGTAACCGTAGAATCATGTAAATGGAATAACTGGAGAACCTTGTAAATGGAATGTATATTCATGGTTCGGTTCAGTCAAGTTGTATAGATTGATAATTGGATTCATGGATTCATGTTGAATTGTAATATTGAAGATTGTAGATTGTACTTGAATCATATTCAAGTCAAATATAATCAGACTCAAAGCCGAGTAAGACAATTAGAAATGTAAATCGAAATCTTAATTATTTCTTAAAGCTATAATTGCTAGGGTCCTTAGGGTAATTTATAAAACTTGAGGTGGTTTTATGTAAAAATACTTTTATATACTTTTCAAAATATACCTCAAGTATTCGTTATTCATCTTTAGAGTTGTAATGAAGGTGGATTTTGTATTGTGATATTTCTAGTGAAAATATCCTAGTTTCAGAAATAAAGGTATTTATTTGTAAAATTGATTTATTTGGAATTCATAGTATTTTAGTGTAAAATTTATTCTTGTGATTTTTAGAAAAAGGTGGAATATTTATATCATAACAAAATAGATATTTTAATGATAAATATACATATATTTATGCAAAAATAATTTTAATAAATATTTTATATTCTAAAAATCTCATTTTCTTAAAATGTCGTATTTTAAATCTTTCGAGACCGAATGTTCCTTGCGGAGGTCTGAATCTCGCACTACTAAGCCCGAGGATGTACGATAATCCGCACCATCCCGAACGGGTTCCCCAAAGTAGGTTGTAGCGGCGCTTTGCAAAGATTGTAAAATACTAAATCTTTTAGAAAATGGTTTTATGAAGTAATTGGTATTTATTTGTAAAGATGTATATTTTCCGTATTGTATGTTCTAGTTTCTCCTAAGTTAACTAGTCTATTCATAACTGGTCCAGACGACAAGTTGTGAGATGCCTCAAATCGTCTCTTCACCGCCAATTGTGGCCAGGTAAGTACAATTGAGGAAATGAGGGATCCGCTCACGAATCACCGTGAGTCGGGCCTTTTAAAATTATCTTTCTCACTTGCCTAGCCCAGACACCACAAAGTCAGGTTTAGATAAACGACCGATGTCCACAACTTATCGTATTTTCATAATAAATAGTACTTTTTTTTAAAAAGTGTATCAAAACTAAATCTTTTAGAAATGGTTTTATTAAATATATGGTATTTAAATGAAAATGTTTATTTTCTCGTATTCTAGGTTCTCGAGGGTGTTGCATATGATTGTGTGAGGAGGTAGGGCGTTATCTCGTGATCTACTTTAAATTTATAGCAAGTTTGATGGGGTTAAATGAAAGATTGAAACAATGTGGTATTTAAGTGAAAAATACGATGAATGGAAATAGCTATCATTTTATGTAATGAAACTTGATCAATTTATTTGATTAGTATTTAATAGTCAACATGAGGAAGTTTACGTATGATTGTATTAGTGAGAAGTGGAATTTTATAGAAAACCGAATCGGAAATCGGATTTGTTCCGATTCCGTCGGGTTTAGTAAATCCGTATTTTGAGAATGGAAAAGAGAGATAGAAAGGGACTTACGGGTTTTAGATTACTCAAGAGAGTGAGAGGGAACTAGAGAGATCGTCGGTGTGTTGCGTCATCGCCGATAGTGCCTAAGATGATCGCCGGAATTTCCGCCGGAATTTCGTCGGAGCTTCGCCTTAAGCTTGTTTTCAAAGTACACGATATTTGGAAAAATTTCGAGAGAGTGGGCTTAGGATTTTGGGATGAGAGGGTAGTGTGTAGGGTTGGTATTTATAGGGTTAGGCTAGGGTTATGATAGATGAAAAGTTTAAAATAAAAATGTGATAAAATGTAATAAAAATGTATTAAAAGTGGAGTAATTGGGGTTTTTAAAGAGCTCTGGAAATGGTCTGAGACTGAAATTTTGCAGGTGCATAGAGAATATGAAAAGACACAACATTCATGTTGGGGTCGTCGCCGGAATCGGCCGACTCAGCTGTGACTCGGCCGTGACTCGGTCTGAGGACGGAGTCAGACCGAGTCAAGGCCGATTTGACCGATTCCTGGCCGAGTCAGGCGGCCGGGATCTCCCCCGACGGTTCATCTAACTCATGGAAATGTTACATCTTTGGGTGTAGTGGTGTTTTTGTGAGATATGCACGTGTAAACTCTTGGTATTCTAAAGGTTTTTAAAAAAATCAATATTAAAAATAATGTGGGGTATGGGATTTGAACTGTGGTGGCTTGGTTCAGGAGTGCAAGTTATTACCAATGAGCCACAAGCTCCTTCTTGTAATTATGAAGCTAATTAATTACTTAAAATAATAACAGTAAATGTAAGTACCCCAAGTATACATTAATTTTAAAGCAAATTTTTGTACACTAAAAATGGAGTTGTTACATTCTTTTAACTTGTAATTAAAAAGCAAAATAATTACTTATAACTTGTGCTCAGGCTAAAATACCCCTTTATGGATTTTTGAATTTTTTTTGTAAAAACTTGTATTGGAAATTTGGGGTTGTTACACGCACATATCACATATGTGCTACTACTCCGTTTCGCTTGAGTCAGGAAACCCCTGTGTAGGACTCTAAAGACTCGTTAATACGCCGGCAGTAGGTGATGATCATATCAAACACCCACAAGCCGCAAGCGGTCTGCTAAACGTAACGGCCACCCGGGTATTGAGCAATCAGAAGATCAATAAACAAGCCTGCTCACATTCCTGTGAATCCAAGCAGTAAAACTACCGTACAGTCCGGTCTCTTCGTCTGATATGTCGCATATCTCGTCTAGGGGTGGTTAAATGTCAGACCCCAGTAACTCGATAAGTCGTGTCGATATGAGACTCATAACGGATCGAGAAACTACTGATAACACTTACCAGTATATCTCTAAAGCTGCCTTGGCCAAAGACTTCCTGTTATAGCCAATCGAGCACTGCGCAACATCAACTCCCTATACCGGGAGAGACGAAACCCCTCCTATCGCTCATTGCCTCCATGTGATTCGGGACTGTACCTAAAAGCCACCGTTTTGCACGTTCTCTTGAACGTGGTAAGGTGGAAATCAAAGCACAGTGGGAATCACACAAGAATCTATGACGATCTCGGGTTTACAGACTAATCTGTACCAGTGTCACCATAGAACTGCCATCTGATGATAGGTATAATACCATCTAGGAGTTCTCGACGAGTCCGTCCAGTGTACCCAGTCTCCACTGAGCACCCATATACTGTCTCTGATGTCAAACACTAAAGGATATGGGATCATCCATCACCCATCTACATGGGTCGAGAAGCTATACGCTAGTCTACTCTGGTATATCGATGCCCTGTCTCGATACACCCTCGACTAGGAACATTTGTAGGATGTACTTAGCGACTACACTGTCCCCACTAGTATGATCTGCATCATAGTCCTGATAGTCAAGTACTCATCCTAAGGGATTTATCAACATGTAACATAGAGACAATCATAGTACATGTTAAGACAAAGAGCAACCAGATAGCATACTATCATATCGAGCAAGAAAGTCTTCCCTATATATGTCCAAGTGTCATGCCCCGCTTCCTAAAGTACGGAATACGAGGGGTTGACAAGGCCAGCCATGCTCCTACGGTCGAGGAAATATCCTTCCGTAGTCACACTTCGGCTTCTAGCTTTACGTGGTAATCAGTAATCAATGCACAGGTAATGAGAAATGCAGTAACTAAATCAAAACAAATACAAAGGAACTAACCAGAAGGAGATCAAGAGGGTATAGCTCTGAGTAGCTGATCGAGATGTCCGCGATATCCTCGAGGTACGTCGGGTCCTGGTCCAGGCTAGATACCACTCCTCACTCTGAGCATGCATACTCAGGTCGTCAGAGAGACACGATAGCAATATATATGTATAGATGCAAGTGGTAACTCGAACAGTGACAATAGACATATAACAGTAAATCAAGACAGTAAAGATGTGAACATGGAGTAACCAATGCAGAGTCTAATAGATCAGGTGAACAGTAAAGCAGTAAAATAGTATGTCAGGTGTGTCAATACAGTAAGTAATGCATGTCGATGTCACTATCCCTATCAGTCTCTAAGTTTCACTGTACAGGTCACTGAGCCTATCGTCAGTCCAAGTGTGAGAGTCAACCACTCGTGAGTGTCCTCCACCCAAGGGTAGGACCCAAGGGCAAGGGACCACGGGCCCAAAATATAACTCACGGTAATAATCATGTAATATCCCTGTAAATCTCCATATATCTCCATATATATATGCCGGCATGGGACTCCCGAGATTCTGTTGAACTCATACTCAAACTACCCCACACCCCGTAGTCTACATCAAACGCCAACCATAACCTCAAATACCGTCGGTCCATGACAAGTCTGCGCGTGAACTGGAGACAGGATCTCCATCAAGCACGTCCCGACTGATACCCAAGATAAATGGACAGTGTCTGGTGCCTTACCTGTGACACCCATACAAGTGCTTCCATAAGTGTCCCATACCACTTTTAGTCACACTTATACGCGTCCCACAGACGTCGACAATGCAATAGAACAATAGGGTCCACTGATTGTGTACAAGTACGTGTCACTTTCACTTATCCACCCATGCATGAACACTAACGTACTTGCCACAATCACCACTAATACCTAACACTGGGTGATGCACATGATCACTAGGTTACCAATGCAATGACATATATATATGATGTGATGAGAAAACAGTATGTAGAGCATGATTAAGATGTCATATGTCGGTATCCTACCACTTGCAGAATTTATCATAAATCATACATGCCAAATTTAGTGAAACAATGAACAGAGGATAAGTAGTGTGTTTGATTATCTAACCAGCAAATTTGATTTCACGTCAATCGGGTTTCGGGATCACTAGATATGGCCATTTCATTTTAAGCGTTCAATGCTGGAAATCCGGTTTCAGAATCGGAAGTCCGTTCGCAACGCATTTTAATCCCAGTTGGGATCAGAATTTAGCAACGCTACAGTTGAATGAAATTTAGAGTTTTCAATAAGGTTTTCAACGCAATAGATGGATCCTCAATCGCATCTGTACTTCAGGAGTTATGCACTATCCAACACTAGGGTATCTGTTCTGATTCTGTTTGGGACTGCTATACGTCCTGATATTTTAAATTGCATTTTAAATAGTAAACAACGATGAAACAGGGTGAAATCACTTGCGTTATTTAGTTAACAGATTCAACTTCATTACGGTGTAGGGTTCAGTAACATACGAGTTCAGGTAACAATGTAGTAAACATTACGGGACAGAAAACAATAACCAGAGTTGCTCTGGACTGCAGTCCAAAGCCGCTCTCGAACCAATTCTCGTCATAATATCAGTACAGAAACAGTTAAAAACTTACATAGGGCCATAGGTCGTCAAATCGGCTTCGATTTGAGCCCTCTAACACCTCATTTCAATATGTACATAATTTATTGTGATTTTAACAATTTTCAGGTGCGGGAAATTCCTAGTTTTTACGGTTGTATTTGGGGGTGATCATTTAAGTTGTTAACAGTCATATTTTTCAGTGAAATTTCTACAAAAGGTTTATTGTCAGATGGGCCAGAAAATGCAAACAAGTTCCGTCAAATTAAGGGGGGGGGGGTTTCATTCAGATCTTGTGTCGAACACCTATGTTATATAAGGTTTTCATGAATCGTAAGCAGGGAATTAATGCGGTTTGAATTATAACGGGAATAATATAGTATGTAGCAAGTAGGGTACTTGCCTGAAGACGCTTTGGGGACTTACGGCAGTGGCAACGACACACGCGCGGCACGGCAACGACGATTCCGGCACGGCACGGCACAATAGTGACAAAAGTCTCGATCGTGGCTCGAGCTTGCTGGAGTTGGAGGCTCAGAGTTTGCTGGCGACGATCTGCAGCGACGTGGCGGTGTAGGGAGTGCCGACGGCGATGGTCCAAGGAGCTCCGGCGAAGGTGGCAGCCGGCGGCAAAAGGGCGTGCAAGGAGTTCGGGTGGGCGATGGTGATGGGTGTTCTCGGGAGTTTTGTGGAGAGAGGAGAGAGGAGAGCTTGGGGTTGTAGAGGGGAGCAAGGTTGTCGCCGGTGGTGAGGGAGCTCGCAGTGGGGATGCCCGGTGAGGAGGTGGGTGCGATGAAGAAGTGAGGTGAGGTGATGGGAGTTAGAGGAGATGGCTCGGCTTAGTAGGGGATGAGGTTGTAGGCGATGAAGTCGGGGAGAGAGGGTGATGGCGACGATGATGATGATGATGAGCTACGGTCGACGGGAGTGACGTTGGTCGCTCACGGTGGTGGGGGTGCTGCAGCGAGACGATGGTGGTGAAAAAGTTAGCAGTGGTGTGCAGGCGAGATGGCTATGGTGGGTTCGTCGGTGAGGCGATGGTGGTGACGAGGTTAGCAGTGGGGTGCCGGCGAGGTGGCTATGGTGGGCTCGTCGGCGACGATGGTGCTGCAAGGAGGTCGAGACGTTTGGGTTCAGTGGGCTTGAGGGAGGATATGGGGGATCGGTTGTGGGTTTTGAAGTGGGGTTTTGAGAGTTTTGGTGGTGGTGGTGGTGATTACATTAGTGGCAGGGAGCTTGTTGGAGTGAGCTCCGGCAGTGGATGTAGGCGGTGGTGAGCTCAAGGGATAGAGAAAAGAGAGAGAGAGGGGGGATATAAGAGATAGAGAGGGATTTAGAGAGATGGAGACGGGGTCATAAGAAGGGAGGTAGCGCGCGCGTGCGGTCGCAGACGCGAGAGAGACGAGGAGTGGCGACCTAGGGGCGACGGGCGCGGGGGCGCGATGGAGGCGTCGTGCGCGTCGTGGGTTGGAAAAAGAGCGGGAAAGAGTTTTAAACGTGGGGAGAAGAAGAAGTTAGAGGAGCGGGTCGGGTTGGGTTCGTGGAGGCGGGCGCGGATAGGAGGAATGGGCTGGGCCGGGAAAAGGCTGAGGGAAAAGATTTAAGGTTTTAATCTAATTAAATTGGTTTGTTGGGCTGGGTTGAGAAAATTGGGCTGATTTTAAAAGGGAAAAATATATATATATATATATATATATATATATATATATATATATATATATATATATATATATATATATAGATTTGTTTTGGGCTGGGTTTTAAAGTAAAAGAATTTGGAAAAATATAAAATAGATAGGCAATAGGGTTTCGGTTTAGGCTAGGGGAAAAACAATGAAGGGGAGAATGGAAGTGCGGTTAGGGTTAGATTAAAAGGGAAACTGCTTGGAAAAAGGGGAAATAAGAATAAGATGAAATAGGGTTTGGGTTTAAAGGAACTAAAATAAAAATCGAAGGTAGATGTGGGGAAGTGGCTCGGCTAATAAGAGGGAAGAAAAGTACGAAAGGGAGAAAGGGTAGAAGACGAATTTGAAGAATTGGGGACGGGGTAAATAGAGGAAGAGAACGATGATAGGGAAAGGGCTCAGGGTCTTTAAAATAATAAATGAATAATAACAATGAAACAAGTAAATTTAAGAGTAACACAATACGGATGTTGATATACGAAAGGATTGGGTATTACATCATACCACCCTTACAAAAATTTCGTCCTCGAAATTTAAAACAAGCGAAAAGCTGTATAAAGTACATGCGAAGAGCTATAACCTCAAACACTCACATAAAATGGTTTTCTTAAAATGGTTAAAAAGAAAAATCGAAGGTCTAATTAAGTATAAGGCAGAAATCAATTCTAAGGGAAAACTATACGTACAAGGGAATATAGATAGCAATATCGAACAATCACACCCGAGACATGCTAGATAAAATCGAGATCCTAAATATATGCATACATACATATATTAAAATAGCGCAGCTAAAATAGTATCAGACATAGCCATTTATAATAGCAACGATAAGCACAATACCCGGGAAAGTAAAGTAACAATAATAAAATAGTGTAGGATTTGTCGATAGGTTAAGACAGTTTAGGATAATGTATCGATCAAAAATAGTTTTTAAAATAACTTCGGAAACCCACATAGTGAAAATATGCGCGATATATGGTTGCGCTATTGAAAATGTGAAGGATAGTAAACTATTTAACATGGGTAAAACGGAAGTAGTCAATAACACGCAATTTTTTTTTTTATAAATACAAAATAGTGAAAGCTAAGTTTTCGAATAACGATGTCCCTAAATATAGTTAGGGTAATAGGAAAATAGCACAAAAGTGTATAGGGCTAGCTAGGGTAGGGGTTACAATGGAGTACGGCTCACTCAAAAAGGTCGGAGTGTGACGGCTTTAGACTGCAGGTCGAAGAGATTGGGGTCGGGTTAGCACCGGAAGTAAGGGTGAGCAGCAAAGAATCTGGGGAGGGAAGAAACTTATTGGGAAGGAAAATGGTCGATACATCATGCGAATCAAAACTCCGAAGGGTGGCCCACTCACAAGATCGGGGTGCGGTACTTTTTAATCTAAACGAGGGTCAAGACGGTACAAGGTGCAGGGGTGGACAGTCCGGAAACTCAGGAGGAAAATAAATGTATAAGGAAACAATCAAGCATCATGTGAACCAAAAAGATCAAAAGATTTGCGAACTCAGCAATTTATTCCGTTTCAGAAAAGTCTGAACCAGGCATCCACGGCGAAAAAAGATAGCCCTAAACTATATACAGATTTTATTTGGCTAGAGGAGACAAAAGCTCAATCATGTCAGTCGCGATCGTGGAGGTCCAGCAGGTCACGGTAAGCTCGCGCGCTTAGATAGGGGCGTCCATCCCCACATCGCCTCACAGGGATCGCCGTTGGAGGTTCTTCTACCGCGGGGTCTTGTTCTTCCGATCCATCTATCTCGACTGGAGCTTCTTCATCGAGGTCTGTTTCTATGTGATTCTCTCCTTCTGGATTCTCTTTCCTAGGGTTTTCTTCCACTGGTTTCTCCCCAAGGTTTTCCTCTCCTGGATTTCCTTCCATCGGGTCTTCTTCCTCTATTGGGTCTTCAATGAGGTCCTCTTCTTCGTCGTCAGAGTCACTGATTATGTCGACTTCTGGGGCCGCGGATCCCTCATCCTCGGAATCGCTGTTTCCGAAAACAACCTGTGGGTTGTTGATCTTACCAGCATGTAGTCCTAGGAAACGCACAACCATGCGTTCTTATCTAGAGGCGGCGCTTCTCCCAAGTAGGCCATGATCTGAAAAGAGGGAGTCATGATTAGGCAGTGGGACACATTAAGAAGATATCCACGGATACGGTGGCACATGGAGGATATGATGGAGGCAAGGACGGAAAAATTAAAATGAAAAATGCTGATGCAATGAATAGTATAAAAAATTGAGAAGCAAGAGAACGACACATACATCACAACTAAGAGTTTTATTGCATTCAGCTAAAAGTTCGACAGATACAAGATTCAAACGAAAAGAAATATTTACAAGGGGAGTGACAACATCTTTATTGAAAATAGAAAACGTGATAATTCTTCTTTGATTTCTGGACTGCCACATTCCTGTCTCGCGAGTTGAATCCTGCGTGGGGTCCGCACTATCCTCAAAGGTCGAACTACGAAATAACCATCACTTAGCCGAAGTGGAGGGTGCGGACGAACTGCCTCCTTGTAGCTCTTTCCTTTCTGGGCAACCATTGATAAAGTGTTCGCTGGATCTGCAGATCAGGCATTTCCCTTTGGCGTGGCGACAATCCCTCTGAAGATGTCCTGGCCTCTTGCAGTACCCACAACATTGGGTCTTCTGCTGCTTCTGTCGTGGGGAAACAAGTGGGCGCTTCATCTTCACCTCATTTCCTCGTCTAACAGGGATCCCTTTACGATTGGAGGCTTTCGCTGGTGCCTGAGTCATCTGCCTTCTTAGTCCTTCAGCTAGCAGGTCGTTTGTTCGCTCCTGGGCTTCCTTCAGATTTTGCAGTGCATTCAGAATCTCTACAGTCTGATTCTGTGAAGTGGAGATAGAGGAAGGGTCGTTGGAAGACACGGTCCTGAAACAACCATTTTAGGACGGCATAAGATACAGGAAAAATCAGAACAAGATATAAAATTGACAATGAAACAAGAATATCGGGTGAGATGAAACTCATTCAAACGGATAGCAAACGTAGAACTCCAAGTTACCCAATAGAGTACGGTATTGTAGCTATGCTACAGTTCATAATTACAACCACGTAACTCTACTAAGTTACCCAAAACTCTAACGGATGGAGTCAAAATATGGGATGACGAATAATAAAAATTCAAGTCAAGGATAACAGTTCACAATCTAGACCGAAAATTGTCAAGCTCTGCATCGGAAACTGCAATTCCAATAATAGCAAAACCTGGCTCTGATACCAACAAAACCATGTCACGCCCCGCTTCCCAAATTACGGAATACGAGGGGTTGACAAGGCCAGCCATGCTCCTACGGTCGAGGAAATATCCTTCCGTAGTCACATTTCGGCTTCTAGCTTTATGTGGTAATCAGTAATCAATGCACAGGTAATGAGAAATGCAGTAACTAAATCAAAACAAATACAAAGGAACTAACCAGAAGGAGATCAAGAGGGTACTGAGTAGCTGATCGAGATGTCCGCGATATCCTCGAGGTACGTCGGGTCCTGGTCCAGGCTAGATACCACTCCTCACTCTGAGCATGCATACTCAGGTCGTCAGAGCGACACGATAGCAATATATATGTATAGATGCAAGTGGTAACTCGAACAGTGACAATAGACATATAACAGTAAATCAAGACAGTAAAGATGTGAACATGGAGTAACCAATGCAGAGTCTAATAGATCAGGTGAACAGTAAAGCAGTAAAATAGTATGTCAGGTGTGTCAATACAGTAAGTAATGCATGTCAATGTCACTATCCCTATCAGTCTCTAAGTCTCACTGTACAGGTCACTAAGCCTATCGTCAGTCCAAGTGTGAGAGTCAACCACTCGTGAGTGTCCTCCACCCAAGGGTAGGACCCAAGGGCAAGCGACCACGGGCCCAAAATATAACTCACGGTAATAATCATGTAATATCCCTGTAAATCTCCATATATCTCCATATATATATGCCGGCATGGGACTCCCAAGATTCTGTTGAACTCACACTCAAACTACTTCACACCCCGTGGTCTACATCAAACGCCAACCATAACCTCAAAGACCGTCGGTCCATGACAAGTCTGCGCGTGAACTGGAGACAGGATCTCCATCAAGCACGTCCCGACTGATACCCAAGATAAATGGACAGTGTCTGGTGCCTTATCTGTGACACCCATACAAGTGCCTCCATAAGTGTCCCATACCACTTATAGTCACACTTATACGTGTCCCACAGACGTCGACAATGCAATAGAACAATAGTGTCCACTGATTGTGTACAAGTACGTGTCGCTTTCACTTATCCACTCATGCACGAACACTAACGTACTTGCCACAATCACCACTAATACCTAACACTGGGTAATGCACATGATCACTAGGTTACCAATGCGATGACATATATATATGATGTGATGAGAAAACAGTATGTAGAGCATGATTAAGATGTCATATGTCGGTATCCTACCACTTGCAGAATTTATCATAAATCATACATGCCAAATTTAGCGAAACAATGAACAGTGGATAAGTAGTGTGTTTGATTATCTAACCATAAAATTTGATTTCACGTCAATCGGGTTTCGGGATCACTAGATATGGCCATTTCATTTTAAACGTTCACTGCTGGAAATCCGGTTTCAGAATCGAAAGTCCGTTTCGTAGCGCATTTTAATCCCAGTTGGGATCAGAATTTAGCGACACTACAGTTGAATGAAATTTAGGGTTTTCAATAGGGTTTTAAACGCAATAGACGGATCCTCAATTGCATCTGTACGTCAGGAGTTATGCACTATCCAACACTAGGGTATCAGTTCTGATTCTGTTTGGGACTGCTATATGTCCTGATCTTTTAAATTGCATTTTAAATAGTAAACGACGATGAAACAGGGTGAAATTACTTGCATTATTTAGTTAACAGATTCAACTTTAATACGGTGTTGGGTTCCATAACATACTAGTTCAGGTAACAAAGTAGTAAACATTACGGCACAGAAAACAATAACCAGAGTTGCTCTGGACTGCAGTCCAGAGCCGCTCTCGAACCAATTCTCGTCATAATATCAGTACAGAAACAGTTAAGAACTTGCATAGGGCCATAGGTCGTCGAATCGGCTTCGATTTGAGCCCTCTAACGCCTCATTTCAATATGTACATAATTTATTGTGATTTTAACAATTTTCAGGTGCGGGAAATTCCCAGTTTTTACGGTTGTATTTGGGAGTGATCATTTAAGTTGTTAACAGTCATATTTTTCAGTGAAATTTCTACACAAGGTTCATTGTCAGATGGGCCAGAAAATGCAAACAAGTTCCATCAAATTAAGGGGGGTTTCATTCAGATCTTGTGTCGAACAATATGTTATATAAGGTTTTCATGAATCGCAAGCAGGGAATTAATGCGGTTTGAATTATAACGGGAATAATATAGCATGTAGCAAGTAGGGTACTTGCCTAGAGACGTTTTGGGGACGCACGGCAGCGGCAACGACAAACGCGCGGCACGGCAACGACGATTCCAGCACGGCACGACACAATAGTGACAAAAGTCTCGATCTTGGCTCGAGCTTGCCGGAGTTGGAGGCTCAGAGTTTGCTGGCGACGATCTGCAGCGACGTGGCGGTGCAGGGAGTGCCGACGGCGATGGTCTAAGGAGCTCCGCTGAAGGTGGCAGCCGGCGACAAAAGGGCGTGCAAGGAGTTCGGGTGGGTGATGGTGATGGGTGTTCTCGGGAGTTTTGTGGAGAGAGTGTTAGGTCCACGTTACCTCTCCCGGTACTTTCGGGGTTGCGGAAACGGTAAAACAATTTTTTTTCTGAACATGGTAACATGGACCGTAAAAGCCGGATCTTTACTAAACAATACACTAGCATCCTAACTAGAGATTTATCTACTCGGTTAGGGGTTATACCTCAACTTGTACTCCTTTTCTCCTTGTTGTTCTTCTCCTTGCTTGCTCCGAGGCTTGATCCGGACTTTGGTCGCCTCCGCGGCCTCCTTGAGTCGAAGACAATCCACCCGAGAGATGTACACCGAGCTCCACCTCGAGCCGAGGTAACTAGGGCAAAGAGATTGCTAATCTAGAAGCCCTAGGTTGTGTAGAGGAGATGTATGGATGTGTGTCTTTGTGGGATCTTTTTCTCTCAACACATGAGATCAAAAGATGAGATAAAGAGGAGGAAGAAGAAGGAGAAACTTAGCAACCATGGAGCTTTTCTTTTTCTTCTCACTTCAAGAGAGAGAATGAGAAGAGAATAATGAAAAGATTAAGCCAAAAGAAATGAACCATGGTTCCAATAATACACAAAATCATCATTACTAATCCTATCATGATAGAAGTTGATGGCACATTGAATTGACCATTATCAAAACACAAGAAATAAAAAGAAAATGAAAGAAGAGTGTGGATCTCTCTTGAAGGTCAATGGTCAACACGGTCAACGGGTCAACAAAGTCAAGAGAGACCCAAGAGGTCAAATGGTCAATGCAATTAGCCATCACAAATCTATCACTAAAAGGATTAGTAAACAATGTCCCCGGCTCATAACGGTTTTGACCAAACGAACTGTCAAAACCCTAATGAGTGTGCCACATTACGGTTTTGGCCGAACCAACTGCCAAAACCCTAATGGGGCACCTCCTCCTTCATCGCTCCTCAAAACTGTGCATACACATCCGCATCCGCATTCCGTAGAATGCGAATGCACAGAAGACAAATCAAATCCATCTGTGCAATACTAGGATCTGGCTTAAACCAAAGCCCACTAGTATTGCCTGCTCGAACAGCATACGCACACAAGTGCACGTAAGTGATCGTAGCCCCGCCGTAAAACCATACGGCCTTTACACGTTTCGCTCAATGCAGGGAAACTCTCTGTGTGGGACTCTAAAGACTCGACACTACGCTGGCAGTGGGTTTAACCACAGACCGCAAGCGGCACTAGCTGTACGTAACGGTCCCCAGGTAGATGTCGATAAGAAGGCCGATGAGGTAAACCCATCCGAACTCTTACTGAGCATGTATGTGACAATCTCCGTACAGTCCGGTCTGTTCGTCTGATACATCGCATGGCGGGCCTAGGGGGGCGGTAAACGTCAGTCCCCTAATAGCGGTACAAGTCGTGTCGGAGTGAAGCCCAGAACACCCTGAGATAACACTGGAAACCTACCAGTATATCTCGCTTGCCCTGGCCAGGGACTACTCGTGTAATGGCTCTCCTAGACACAGCGCGATGTCAACCCCCAATACCGGGAGAGACGAATCCTGTCTAACCGTCACTGCCTCCAAGTGCTTCGGGACTGCACCCAACTACTACCTGTTTGCACAACTCAGTAGAGCCGTGGTAGGGTAGTAATCAAAGAACAGTGGGAACACACTCGAGGCGAAGTGACAGTGTCAAGTCAGCGGACTAAGCTGTACTCATGTCACCTGGGAACTGATAACTGACGATAGGTATAATACCAACCATCAGTTCCCGACGAGTCCTGTCCAGTGTACTCGTAACCTAACGAGCACCCGCATACTATCTCAAGTACGACATACTGACGGCTGTGGGACAGACCGTCTCCCGTGCTGGGATGAGAAGCGCATACGCTAGTCTACTCCGGAGTATCGATGCCCTGTCTCGATAATCCCACGACTAGGGACGTGTATAAGGATGTGCTTGTGGATTACCCAGCCCCCACGAGTGTGATCGCCATCACAACGCCGATAATCAAGCAAAGATCCTAAGGGCTCTACTAATGTGTATAGGTGATACAATAAAGAAACACACATGTACACATTAAAGCAGAGACAAACCAAGTAGCATACTACTATATTGAGCAAGATTGTCTATACAACTGTGAATATCCCAAGCTTCCATCAAGTAATATACAAACTAGTATGATACAGTAATGGCCTCTAGGGCATATACACTAACAGAGAGGAGAGAGGAGAGCTTGGGGTTGTAGAGGGGAGCAAGGTTGTCGCCGGCGGTGAGGGAGCTCGCAGTGGGGAAGCCCGGTGAGGAGGTGGGTGCGGTGAAGAAGTGAGGTGAGGTGATGGGAGTTGGAGGAGATGGCTCGGCTTAGTAGGGGATGAGGTTGCAGGCGATGAAGTCGGGGAGAGAGGGGTGATGGCGACGACGACGATGATGATGAGCTGTGGTCGACGGGAGTGACGGTAGTCGCTCACGGTGGTGGGGGTGCTGCAGCGAGACGATGGTGGTGAAAAGGTTAGCAGTGGTGTGTCGGCGAGATGGCTATGGTGGGCTCGTCGGTGAGGCGATGGTGGTGACGAGGTTAGCAGTGGGGTGCCGGCGAGGTGGCTATAGTGGGCTCGTCGGCGACGATGGTGCTGCAAGGTGGTCGAGACGTTTTGGTTCGGTGGGATTGAGGGAGGATATGGGGGATCGGTTGTGGGTTTTGAAGTGGGGTTGTGAGAGTTTTGGTGGTGGTGGTGATGATTACATTAGTGGCAGGGAGCTTGTTGGAGTGAGCTCCGGCAGTGGATGTAGGCGGTGGTGAGCTCAAGGGATAGAGAAAAGAGAGAGAGGGGGTATAAGAGATAGAGAGGGATTTAGAGAGATGGAGACGGGGTCATGGGAAGGGAGGTAGCGCGCGCGTGCGGTCGCAGACGCGAGAGAGACTTGGAGTGGCGACCTGGGGGCGACGGGCGCGGGGGCGCGATGGAGGCGTCGTGCGCGTCGTGGGTTGGAAAAAGAGCGGGAAAGAGTTTTAAACGTGGGGAGAAGAAGTTAGAGGAGCGGGTCGGGTCGGGTTCGCGGAGGCAGGTGCGGATAGGAGGAATGGGCTGGGCCGGGAAAAGGCTGAGGGAAAAGATTTAAGGTTTTAATCTAATTAAATTGGTTTGTTGGGCTGGGTTGAGAAAATTGGGCTGATTTTAAAAGGGAAAAATATATATATAGAGATTTGTTTTGGGCTGGGTTTTAAAGTAAAAGAATTTGGAAAAATATAAAATAGATAGGCAATAGGGTTTCGGTTTAGGCTAGGGGAAAAACAATGAAGGGGAGAATGGAAGTGCGGTTATGGTTAGATTAAAAGGGAAACGGCTTGGAAAAAGGGGAAATAAGAATAGGATGAAATAGGGTTTGGGTTTAAAGGAACTAAAATAAAAATCGAAGGTAGATGTGGGGAAGTGGCCCGGCTAATAAGAGGGAAGAAAAATACGAAAGGGACAAAGGGTAGAAGACGAATTTGAAGAATTGGGGATGGGGTAAATAGAGGAAGAGAAGGATGATAGGGAAAGGGCTCAGGGTCTTTAAAATATTAAATGAATAATAACAATGAAACAAGTAAATTTAAGAGTAACACAATACGGATGTTGATATACGAAAGGACTGTGTATTACACCAAGCATCTACTACAATATACATCGTATGTACAGTAATGGCCTCTAGGGCATACATATAACTAACAGTGTTATCAGTTGTTTCTCAAACCGTTATAGGCCAGACATCGGCATGACTTATCACGTTACTGGGGTCTGACGTTTACCACCCCTAAACATGATATGCGACATATCAGACGAAGAGACCGAACTGTACGGTAGTGTTACTGATATGCTTCATGGAGACTATGGACGAGCTTGCTTGTTGATCTTCATATCGCTTAATACCCGGATAGCCATTACGTCCAGCTAGTAACGCTGACGGCTTATAGGTGACTGATATGATCATCACCTACTGCTGGCGTATTGACGAGTCTTTAGAGTCCCACACAGAAGTTCCCTGGTTCAACCGAAACAAAGTAAGACACATATGTGATATGTGTGTGGGCCTGATTAAATACGAGTATGTGATACCGTATTATAATCTGGCAGTTATCTGTTATCGGTTCGGTTATATGTGATATAACCAGATTGTCGAATCAAGTGTTGATTTGATAATGTGATATATAGATAAATGATATTAGTCGGTCATATGTGATATAACCGGACTATTAAATTAAGTGTTGATTTAATAATGTGATATATATTATATGTGATATAATTATATCTCAACTAATATCATTAGCTCACTAATTATTCTTCATTATAAATAAATAAATAAATAAATATATATATATATATATATATATATATATATATATAATGAAGCATGGCATATGAATTTCTATTTTATGAAAATAGAAATGAGGTGGAAAATGAGGGCATGGTTGCAAGCATGAGATTTATACTTGTTTATTCATCTTGACTCACTATTCAAGCATTGTTGAAATTTTATATTGCAAAAATTCCATGTTTGAATGAGTGAGGGGTCAAGAGTTGCCATTCATTCTTGCTTGATTCTCAACACTTATCCATTTTTCTTGAGTTGCTCCCATGGTTGCTCTCTAGCTTCATCATCTTCCTCAATTGCCATGGTTCAAGCTTCAACCCTCACATGAGATGTGAATCATGACGCTTGAACACAAATTTATGAGGTTTAACATCCCTTACTTCACCATCCTACACTTAACTAGTGATCGAGTGTAGCGTGTTTCCTACGCTAAAGAGTTTAGTGTAGAGGTAGCTTGAATTGGAGGGACTTCACATGGATCATTTTCGACACGAAGGTCATCGGAGGAAACTCGTCCAAAGCCTCAAGTGGAGTCTAGTGGAGTCGCGGGACTACTACACGGAGCATATGAAGTGAAGGACCGGTCTACAAAGGTTGTATTCCTTGTTCACTTGATGTAAAGTTGTTTACATTCTTGTATCGTATAATTCTCTAGTTAAGATTCTAGGGTTAGGGTTATTTAACATGACAAATTTTTTAAAAACGACATGGATGATGCCTCCCGAAACCTTGCTGTCGTGCTAGGTAACCCAACAAAATCAACCTTGATGGTCGGCCTCCTCGGTCCTATATGATCCACCTGAAAGTTCTTGATTCAAGCTCCTGCTTCAAAAAGAAGCAAACTAAACAAACTAGTTTGCTTAGATGATGTGTGCTGGGAACTCAGGCACACTAGCAAACTAGTTTTCGAAGATGGCAACATGGATTTCAAAATTTTTCTAGTTCGCTAAAGTTCCCAAACCAAGAATCGAACTAAAGAGTTAGGACTTGTATACAAAATCTAGTGAGCTAAACTAATCTACTATGTGTAGAATACTCACATCCTCAAGCTTTCTTCAAGTGCTCCGGATCATGCTTGCAAGCCGGTTCTCCTTTGCCGAAGGTGATCCACTTGAGAGAAACGATCCAAGCTCCAGTATCGCCTAGCGAAGCAACCGATGCTCCAAGGTCGCTATCAATGGAAAGTGGGGATGTAAGAATTTTCCAATATCTTTTTCTCTCATTTCCAAAGCTCAAGTGAGAAACTAATAAAGGAGGAGGAGGAGGTGAAGAAACATGGGTATGAGCAACTCAAGAAAAATGAGTTAAGTGTTGAAAGAATGAAGAGTGTTGGTAGTATATAGAATAGAATGGCTTGCCATTTTTCAACCATGCAAAATATCTCACATCTTTTTACAATAAACAAATAATGACCCATTCCTCTCTACATACCTCTAACCATGCTCATGCCACCCCACCCCCCACCTCATTTTCAAATGATTTTCTAAAAAGAAAATCATATAATGAGATGTCCATCTTCTAGAAAATATTCCATATAAATACAGAATACAACCCGGTATACGTATCGAAATACATATACGCGTATTCGTATAAAAATACGAATAGCCAAGAAAGAAAATGAACAGTTAACAATAATACTTGAATACATATATTAAAAATATATATAAATTATTAAATCAAAACATGATTTAATAATCCGGCTTAATCCTAAGCCGCTAGTATTATCAACCGTCCGATTAAAATCTGTATAGCCTGTACACATATTTAATCGAACACCTGTATGTACCAACATACTGTTGGAGATAGTGCCCTCAGAGTTAATTATTGGATCACAGGCACGTGATTGCAATGATTGAGGGAGGACCTGTCCCAGTAGGACAGTCTTACTCAAGATGATAGTATGCTATCTGGTTTATCTTTATCATCGTGTACTGCTTTAGGTGACCTTACGAGTCGCTATTGCACGTTGATAGAGCCCCTAGGATTCTTGCTTGATTACCAGCAGTATGAGGGCGATCATATACGTGAGAGCTGGAGTCTATAAGCACATTCTTAAAAGGTCCCTAGTCGTGGGAGTTTCGAGACAGGGCATCGATACTCCATTAGTAGACTAGTGTATACAGTCGAGACCCCGACGAGGGGCGGTGGCCGGTCTCGCAAGCCACCGGTGTCAGTTGGTTCACCTAAGATGTATACAGGTGCTCATTGGGTTATGAGTACACCGGACAGGACTCGCCGGGAACCTGCTAGTTGGGATTATACCAGACGTCAGATAGCAGTTCCCTGGTGACATGTGTACAGGTTAGTTCATCGACCTGAGATCGTCATTTGTCTCGTGTGAGTTCCCACTGTGCTTTGATTACTATCCTACCACGGCTCAAAGGAGTCGTGCAAACAGGTTTTAGTTGGGTACAGTCCCGAGCCACATGGAGGCAGTGAGCGGATCTGTAGGGGTTCGTCTCTCCCGGTATTGGGGGTGAGGTCGCGCTGTGTCTAGGAGAGCCATTACACAAAGCCCTCGGCCGAGGCAGGAGATTTACTGGTAGGTATTCCAGTAGTATCTCAGGGTGTTCTGGGCTATACTCCGACACGACTTGTACCGCTTTTGGGGGGTCTGACTTTTACCAACCCCCTAGGCCCGCCATGCGATACTCATAGACGAACGGATCGGACTGTATGGATTTTGTCACTGACAGGCTCAGTAGGGTGTCAGGATGAGTTCGCTCATCGACGTCCCTTTTGGTCAATAGCTGGTGGCCCATCACGTATGGCTAATACCTCTGACGTACTAGTGGTTAAATCCTCAGCCATAGTATTGACGAGTCTTTAGAGTCCCCCACACAGACAGTTACTCAAGTTTCGGGCGAAACGCTGTAAAGGCCGTATGGAGATATGGCAGGGTTCGATCAGATACGTACGGTATTGCACGGATCGTGATCGGATGGGTTTTTACTAGCCGGCTTTGGTTTAAACCGGATCCTAGTATTAGACAGTGTAGTTTTGTCTCTTTGCATTTGTGTTCAGTGGGAATACAAATGCGGGCATGTATATGCAGTAGCGGGGTTTTCCTGTAATTTATTGCGGGATCAGTTTTCTGAAGTTGCCAGTTTGCATTCCGTTCCGGCCAATTTTCCTTTGCTCCTTCGCGGCCGGACTTTTCGATGGAGGGGGTTATTTGCAGTTTGCAAATAACTTTTTTGTGGAGGGGTTTATTGTGATTGTGGCTTCTATCATCATGAGATTCCATTATGGTCTCATCTTTTGTATTTATGAGATGGTGTTGTGAAAGGGATGATATGTGATTTGGTGTGACCATTTTTCTCTTCTATTTATTCCTTCCTTGCATTATTTGATTCATTGACCTCCACCATTCCTAATAGGGGCCGGCCACTAAAAGAGAAGGGTTCATTTTTGGATGAGAAAAAATTTGTTCATCTCTTTTTCTTGCTACAAACTTCTAGCTCCACTTGAAAGTTCATTTCATTGTCTTCTCCATCCATGGCAACTTCACTACCCCAAAGAGACTACGATTCTACACTTGCCTACAGCAAATCTTGGACGCGTCGGCTAGCCAACTTCGCGTCCGAGTTGTCTCGGTCCAGAGGTGGGAGCCCGTAAACGAACCCGGCTACGTGGTGCCCTTTCCGATGAGGAGGTGACGGACGGAGATTCCGCGGGAGATCGGAGTGGAGACGAAGACCGAAGGACACGGATCGCTTGATATATCTCTCACCCCATCTCTTGTTAGCTAGCATTGGGTTAATGGTTTCGATCTGGGTTTTATTGTCCGCGGTAGCGCCGGTTTAAACTTAAGAAAAATTTTGATTCCGCATTTTGGCCTCGAGTAGACGGCCGGGACGCTGCCGTGGCGCAACATGGTATCAGAGCCACGCCATTAACCTAGTCTAGCTTGCTCTAGTATGTTTAGAACTCGCTCGAACAAATTTTCCGAAAACCCGATTTCATGTGCATCAGGTTTCTGTCGATTTATTTTTGGCTCCAAAAATTTTTCAGTACATTGCAGAGACATGTGCAGGGAATTCTAAGCATTCTGTGATATTTTGGTCGCGTGATGTCACTATTCCACCGCGGAAGCGCGGCCAAACCCACGTTTTTGCCGCGGTTCCGCGGCCATTTTAACTATTCATTGGACCAAATGTTTTCAGTGAGCTTCTGGGTTGAAAATAGGGTTTTTGGAATATTCTTTTTGGGCCCAGATTTTCTTTAAGTGCTACAGTAATGCTTGGGGCCCAGTTGGGTAAATTTGATCGATCGAAAATTTTAAACACATTAGTTCATAGTATTTACATTATATCTGCGACCGTGAATGTCATTTGATCGGTAAATCCTGTCTGACTGCTATAGCCCTTTTAGACGGATTTGCGAACGTGACATTCACGTTGATGTTCTGTGTTGTGATGTGATGTTGCGGATCGGTGGTGGGGATAGCCTGGATGCAGTGGTAGTACAGTTTTTTTATATGTACATTTGATATTGCGGGGCGAGCGTCCGACATGTGGATTGCCGTCACTGCCTGTTTGTATTATTCTTTTGGGGCACGACCGGGTCGAGGTCGATGTACCCGTTGTATGTATATTTTACTTTATGTACTAGGATTATCCCGCGGAGGGGTGCACGGATAGCCGGGTTCTAGAGGGCAACGGGCCCGCATCTCATGGCATTGAGACGGAGGGGGCTTTACTCTAGAATTGGCAGGCTATTCGCCGCACTCGTAGGGGGTATAAGTTGACCCAGGAGGGGTGCCTAAGTTACCGGATTCCGTGAAGTGCTGGGTGGTCCATTCACGTTGCTGAAGGGGGCTGCCTCGCTTCAGGTTTTGGCGGGTAACTTGCCGCGCCCGTAGGGATCTAGGATTTCATTGCACAGGCTATCCACAAGACCAGGGGAACGTCGGGTTTCAGTAGCGGCTCTGTGAAACCCGGGGATCCCAGATATCTATATTGTTCTGTGATGCTGATTACATTTCTGTGTTGTTGCATTTTATCACGCCTTGAGAGAATATTATATATTGATATATATACTAGTAGATGTTGTATATGTTTTGCATCCGCGCTAGTCCAGTCCCCGCTCTGTCGTTAGTTAAGTAACCTAACGGGTGATGACGGGACCCAGTGGCGAATGTGGATGGCATATATGTACATCATTATTTTCGTTCTTTATTGGTGTGATCAATTGATGGGACTGCATTGATTCGGATCAATGCAAGATAAACAAACCTATTCTGATGTTGTTGGAACATTTTTCAAAAAGCTGTTATTGCAAGGGCGTTCTCTTTTGTTTTGCACAGTGGTATTCAATTGGAATATCCTGCTCCTCAGTCGACGAGGCAAGGGCCGAGATCCCTTCACCGGGAGTGACCCCTTAGACAGAAGTTTGCGTCAGGGCAATAGCTTCACTATAGCCGATTACTTTTGCTTTGCATCGTGGTATTCAGTTGGAATATCCTGCACCCTATCCTACGGGGAAAGAGCCGAGATCCCTTCACCGGGAGTGACCTGTTTAGCAAAGGTTTTCGTCACTATATTTTTATAAAAAGTTATGCGGTTCCTTCAATGATATCAAGTTCATTACGTTAAAGGTTTTTCGCCAAAAACCAGTCGTAGCCCTCCGTCGTTTCTTACAAGTATTACTTAGTATTCGTGCTGCGTTTGTTGACCGTGTCAAGGCGTAGTGTGCGGTAGCTAAGTAGTGTTTGTTTGTGGCATATTAATGGGATTGGTTAGGACAGTCGTGCGGCCTTGTTGACTGTGTCAAGGGCTTGTATGGGTGGGTTTAATGCAATCCAGGATAATGACGGGTTGAACTTGACTTGGGCTCTTTGATTTGTTGACTGTGTCAAGGTCACTTGGGTCCTAGGGGTAAAAATCACATCGGGAGTTTCTAAAGAAACTGAAACTTGCCAGGCATGCGCATACCTTCTGGAATGTGGTGACGTGAGTGGATTCCGTCACGTTATCATGCAATGATAGTTGGATCCCGATTCCCACTGATGAGTTGGTTTACTCCTCGGGTGATCCCGACTAATTCTTCTTTCAGGTTTGGGGAAGAATTTGACGTTACAGTGGGAGGTTTCCTGATTAGATAAAGTGATAACCATTCTGATCTAGGTTAGAGTGCACGCTGAGTGTTTCTTTTCTCTCTCTCTCTGGCAGCGACCATGACCCGACTTTGACTATGACTCAGTGACCAAGATTAACCGAACCTTCTTTAACACTGGCTTTTGGATTGTCTGAGTTGCAAACCTTCTTGCCACTCCTACTTTTACCCTTTTCTCCAGGGCACCCCGTATTATTACGAACGTCCACTTCCATTGGACAAAACCATCGTATGGTTATATACGAACTCGAAGGAATTTATTCGAGGATGGTTTCCGGTTCTGGAGAAAACGAATAGGACTATTCAGTTGTCTTTTCCTTTTACCTTCTCTCAGGTTGCGAGTACTCATTGGTTTAGGAGATAGTACACCTATTACGCAAATTGGATAGTCTTCTTCCAAACCATAGGCTGGTGCCGAACGGTAGGGAATGAAGAAAACCAATTAGCCTAAATGGTGTACAGAAGGTATTAAGTTAAGACAAAGAAAGAGATTAGTAAGAGGGCAAAGTAAATTGCGACTGATATTCACGACCAAACCAAGTATTTCGTTACCACTCCCACTTCACCTTTGTATTTCTCCAGGACACTCCGTATCACTACGAAGATCCACAGTTTATTTGGATACTCCATCGTATGGTTATATACGAACTCGAAAGGAACTTGTTCCAGTTCGGGGATGGATTCTGGTTCAGGAGAAATAGGAATAAGGTTTATTCGGTTGTCTTTTATCCTCACCTTCTCTCGCATTGCGAGTGTTCCTAGGATTAGGACAGTACACCCATTATGCTTATTGGATAGTCTTCTTCCAAACCATAGGCTGGTGCCGAATGGTAGAGAAGGAAGAAAACCATTTGGCCTAAAGGGGTGTGCAGAAGGTAATGACTAAAGACATATGAAGGGATGTAGAGATGTGGCAAAGAAATATACGGTTACAGGTGTGAATCTGGATAATGGATGAGGCATTACTAGGAATACCGGGATACCCCATCGAAACATTTCAATGTTTCAGTGAATTACTGTGTATTGTTAAAAGAAAACTGATTTCCCAATTGACACTTGCTCTAGGGTATGTATTTACCAGGTATGATTCTCACATCTGTATGGTTTTACAGATGATGAGTGGGAGTAAGTTGTTGGGAATTAGGTGATCATCCTCACTATCTCGGAATTCGTTGTAATTGGTGATATTTGAGGAAGTCACCTGGGTTGTTTGCCGGATGGCAGATATTTGGTTTTGAATATCCGCTGTTATGCACCAATTTCAAACTGATATATCTGTATGTATATTTTTATAGAGTGAGATATACCTTTTTGAAATTATGTCTATGACATTTACCTATATCAGTGGATGGTTAGGTAAGGAGCATTAAACAGCGGTGTAATTCTTCATGACCATAGTACAGTTTTCAACCTACGACACACAGTGAATGAGTTATTAGACTCACGGGACTTATACAGAGTATTGTATGTTGTCCAGTGTCCATTAGGACAGATGGGTTGGTACTCGTACTATATTCGGTTTACTTATGACTTCTCTAGTATTAGACAGGTGTTTCGTAGAAACACAAGGTCCAAGTTTTGAGAAGTTATAGGTATATGAATAAAGTAAAGAACCAGGTGTTGCAAGTATCGGGATTCTTCAAGGTGATCGAAGACGTAGATACTTGTATATGGTATTCAGTTGATAGTAATGATTAAGAGAACTTGCTTCTCTTTCAGGTTACTCATAATTGGAAGTACTTCTAAGTTGAGTAATGCTGATCGGCCTCTTTCCATTTAGTTGACATGCACTGGAAACAACCGCATGATTTTGAATCTGGTTCAATTAAATCAGTGCCTCTGTTTCTATATTGGATATAGAACAGTTCATATCTTGACATTGTTAAGGTACGGGGAGTTGTCCGGCTTATGCTTAAAACCAGACTCTGGATAACTCAAGGCACGTTTCTGTAATGGCTGTTTGTGGGTTGACCCAGGCTATGACGAGGGTTGGCTTTCTACCATCTGGAAGATCAATAGTGATATTATTCTAGACTCGCCACAGTTTTAAAAAAAATGGATTTTTTCAGAAAACAGTAATGGGAGTATGGTAGAACTGGAAGTGATTCCAGAACCGCAAACGATTACTGAAAATTTGATAAGAACCTAAAGATTCAATTTGGTTTGACATTCCATTGACCACTCCGCAGATAAGGTGGGTAACTTCAGGCACCCGAGAGGTACTCCGGTAGCCTTAAGGATGGTGGCAGGGAGGTTCTTGTTTACCCAGACTTTCCATTGCTGTTGTTCCAGACTGTGAGAACCGGCAGGAGGATGAGTATAGCGTCGTTCTGAACTAGCTTTAGAAGTGTACGTCTATATGACTCTGCCATAGGGTTGTCATAGTCAGTGGGAGCAGCGGAAGCATAGTGGACAAGTGGCTTATGTCTATTTATAGACTAAAGAAGATACAGCGGAGATAGATCATCTATTTCTGATGTGACAGTCATAGGTTTGACTTCATCAGAATAGGGGATGGATCTGTTAAGAAGGTAGTAGGGTGTAATGTCCTGGTATTTGGATGACATACACAGAGTAGGAAGTGATATTCCTATACTACGATCGGTTATACTTTGGTTGTCACACAGTGGTTTCTCTACTTAGGATATTAATCCTATCCCGGAGAAACGATCGGAAGCAGTTTTAGAACATAAGTGGATGTTCTAGGGATTTGATAACGGCAGCCTCCTTTAGGAGACGGTTATCATTCCAGGCTTCCAAGGTGACCTGGATGACAGAGTGGCTGTCAGAGTTATAGTTTTCCCTTTGACGAGGGGCAGTATTTTGGACAGGTGGTCCAGGCGGATACTGAGGGAGGCATGGCACATGGCACTGATTAAGTTCAGTTGACGATACAGTCTAAGGAGTTTGGATTTGGAGTTCATTTATGAGCTGGGTCCCATCAGACATCCAGACATTCTATGACAGGTATTGCTCATTTCGGGAGATGGCTTTCTCCGCGAACTTGAGATATAGAGAGATATAGAAAGAAACATCAAAGCGGATCCACTTACTGAGGCTATTCCTCGAACGCAATAGTTTCGCAAACGAGCTTTGTGAGACTGACTAGTAGAGGAGTTGGGTGTTCGGTATCACACGGGCTGTGAGTATGCGACATCGCAATAATTAGCCTTGAGTGCAAGTGGGAGATTGTTGGAGATAGTGCCCTCAGAGTCAATTATTGGATCACAGGCACGTGATTGCAATGATTGAGGGAGGACCTGTCCCAGTAGGACAGTCTTACTCAAGATGATAGTATGCTATCTGGTTTATCTTTATCATCGTGTACTGCTTTAGGTGACCTTACGAGTCGCTATTGCACGTTGATAGAGCCCCTAGGATTCTTGCTTGACTACCAGCAGTATGAGGGCGATCATATACGTGAGAGCTGGAGTCTATAAGCACATTCTTAAAAGGTCCCTAGTCGTGGGAGTTTCGAGACAGGGCATTGATACTCCATTAGTAGACTAGTGTATACAGTCGAGACCCCGACGAGGGGCGGTGGCCGGTCTCGCAAGCCACCGGTGTCAGTTGGTTCACCTAAGATGTATACAGGTGCTCATTGGGTTATGAGTACACCGGACAGGACTCGCCGGGAACCTGCTAGTTGGGATTATACCAGACGTCAGATAGCAGTTCCCTGGTGACATGTGTACAGGTTAGTTCATCGACCTGAGATCGTCATTTATCTCGTGTGAGTTCCCACTGTGCTTTGATTACTATCCTACCACGGCTCAAAGGAGTCGTGCAAACAGGTTTTAGTTGGGTACAGTCCCGAGCCACATGGAGGCAGTGAGCGGATCTGTAGGGGTTCGTCTCTCCCGGTATTGGGGGTGAGGTCGCGCTGTGTCTAGGAGAGCCATTACACAAAGCCCTCGGCCGAGGCAGGAGATTTACTGGTAGGTATTCCAGTAGTATCTCAGGGTGTTCTGGGCTACACTCCGACACGACTTGTACCGCTTTTGGGGGGTCTGACTTTTACCAACCCCCTAGGCCCGCCATACGATACTCATAGACGAACGGATCGGACTGTACGGATATTGTCACTGACAGGCTCAGTAGGGTGTCAGGATGAGTTCGCTCATCGACGTCCCTTTTGGTCAATAGCTGGTGGCCCATCACGTATGGCTAATACCTCTGACGTGCTAGTGGTTAAATCCTCAG
The DNA here is from genome assembly GCA_030015575.1 of Agapanthus africanus. NCBI lineage: Eukaryota > Viridiplantae > Streptophyta > Magnoliopsida > Asparagales > Amaryllidaceae > Agapanthus > Agapanthus africanus. The sequence goes on along the minus strand of CM057338.1, from coordinate 938,019,690 downwards.
CCATAGTATTGACGAGTCTTTAGAGTCCCCCACACAGACAGTTACTCAAGTTTCGGGCGAAACGCTGTAGAGGCCGTATGGAGATATGGCAGGGTTCGATCAGATACGTGCGGTATTGCACGGATCGTGATCGGATGGGTTTTTACTAGCCGGCTTTGGTTTAAACCGGATCCTAGTATTAGACAGTGTAGTTTTGTCTCTTTGCATTTGTGTTCAGTGGAAATACAAATGCGGGCATGTATATGCAGTAGCGGGGTTTTCCTGTAATTTATTGCGGGATCAGTTTTCTGAAGTTGCCAGTTTGCATTCCGTTCCGGCCAGTTTTCCTTTATTCCTTCGCGGCCGGACTTTTCGATGGAGGGGGTTATTTGCAGTTTGCAAATAACTTTTTTGTGGAGGGGTTTATTGTGATTGTGTCTTCTATCATCATGAGATTCCATTATGGTCTCATCCTTTGCATTTATGAGATGGTGTTGTGAAAGGGTTGATATGTGATTTGGTGTGACCATTTTTCTCTTCTATTTATTCCTTCCTTGCATTATTTGATTCATTGACCTCCACCATTCCTAATAGGGGCCGGCGACCTCCACCATTCCTAATAGGGGCCGGCCACTAAAAGAGAGGGGTTCATTTTTGGATGAGAAAAAATTTGTTCATCTCTTTTTCTTGCTAAAAACTTCTAGCTCCACTTGAAAGTTCATTTCATTGTCTTCTCCATCCATGGCAACTTCACTACCCCAAAGAGACTACGATTCTACACTTGCCTACAGCAAATCTTGGACGCGTCGGCTAGCTAACTTCGCACCCGAGTTGCCTCGGTCCAGAGGTGGGAGCCCGTAAACGAACCCGGCTACGTGGTGCCCTGTCCGATGAGGAGGTGACGGACGGAGATTCCGCGGGAGATCGGAGTGGAGACGAAGACCGAAGGACACGGATCGCTTGGTATATCTCTCACCCCATCTCTTGTTAGCTAGCATTGGGTTAATGGTTTCGATCCGGGTTTTATTGTCCGCGGTAGCACCGGTTTAAACTTAAGAAAAATTTTGATTCCGCATTTTGGCCTCGAGTAGACGGCCGGGGCGCTGCCGTGGCGCAACACATACGTCATCTACATTATATCGTCTGAACCGTGTAAAACTCTCTGTGTAGGACTCTAAAGACTCGTCAATACTCTGGCAGTGGGTTTAACCACAAGCATATCAGCAGCACTAGCTGTACGTAACGGCTACCCAGGTATTGAGCGAAAGAAAGGCCGATGAGCAAACTCATCCGTACCCCTACTGAGCCTGTCTGTGACAATCTCCGTACAGTCCGGTCTGCTCGTCTAAGAATATTGCATATCGGGTCTAGGGGGTGGATAAAGTCAGACCCTTAATAACGCGATATTTCGTGTCGGTGTGAAGCCCATCACCCATTGAGAAACTACTGATCCAAATCAGTAATTCTCGTTCACCTTGGTCAAGAATTTCTGGTGATGGCCACCCGTGCATAGCGCGACATTTACCCTCAATACTGGGATAGACGAATCCCCGACGATCCACTCACTGCCTCCATGTAGCTCGGGACTGTACCCAACTAAAACCTATTTGCACGACTCTTTTGAGCCTTGATAGGGTAGTAATCAAAGCACAGTGGGAACTCACATGGGACAAATGACGATCTCAGGTCGACAGACTAACCTGTACTCATGTCATCTAAGAACTGCTATCCGACAATAGGTATAATACCATCTAGCATGTTCCCGGCAAGTCCATCCAGTGTAACTCATAATCCAATGAGCACCTGTATACTATCTTAGGTAACTAACTGACACCAATGGCTTGTGAGACCAGCCACCGTCTCTCGTCGGGGTCTCGAAAAGTACACACTAGTCTACTCCAGAATATCGATGCCCAGTCTCGATACTCTCTCGACTAGGGACATTTAAGGATGTGCTTATGGACCATCCAGCTCCCACGTATATGATCGTCATCATAATGCTGGTAGTCAAGTAAGAATCCTATGGGCTCTATCAACATGTAATAGTGATCTGTAATGCCACATAATGCATGTACATGATGATAGAGACAAACCAGATAGCATACTATCATCTTGAGTAAGACCGTTCTACCCGTATAGGTCCTCCCTCAACCATCATAATCACTTGTCTGCGATTACAATAATTGCCTTGAGGGCACTGTAGCCAACAATCTCCCATTTGCACTTAAGGCTAATTATTGCGGTGTCGCATACTCACAGCCCGTGTGATACCGAATACCCAACTTCTCTATTAATCAGTCTTGAAAAACACGTTTGTGAAACTATTGCATTCGAGAAATAGCCTCAGTGAGTGGATCCGCTCCAATGCTTCTATTTTTATCTCTCCATATCTCAATTTTGCGAAGAAAGACTATCTCCCGAAATGAGCGATGCCTGTCTTAGAATTTGTTTAGATATCTGATGGGACCAAGTTCATAAATGAACTCCAAATCCAACAAACTTCTTAGACCGTATCTTCCACTGAATGTAATCAGTATCCTGCATCATGCCTTTCTCAGTATTCGGTTGGACCAACTATCCAACATATTGCCCCTCAGAAAAGGGTAAACTTTAACTTTGGCACTCACTCTATCATCCAGGTCACCTTGGAAGCCTGAAATGATAACCGCATCCTGAAGGAGGCTTCCATTACCATATACAAGGAACATCCTTTTATGTTCATAACTGTTTCCCAATATTTCTCCAGGATTGGATTAATATATGCTTATTGCAGCCAGTTCCAAAGCAATATCTGGTATGGTACTTGACATCTCATGATTGACCCAATTGCCTAAGCAAGTGATATGTCAATTATGCAAATCCCTCTCATCATCAGTCTAGAAGACATCTCTTTAGAGAGGGTGACTCCATCACCTGCGGGTACACCACCATGTCAGGAGTCATCCATTCTAAAACACTTTAGAATAGTATCAAAGTACCCGAATTGGGACACTTCCCAAATCTAGATCTAAAACCGTAGATCTAGTCATCAGAATCCATGATATTTTGTCCAGATCCTATGTAGAGAAACACCTCATGACAACCACAGTATAGCCGATCGTAGTATAGGAAGATCACTTCCTATCAGGAGTACGTGATCCAAATACCAGGATATCACTCCCTACTATCTTCTTACCAGGTCCATCTGTTATTCTGATGAAGTCAAACTCTATGACTTTTATATCAAAACTAGATGATCTATCTCCGCTATACTTGCTTTAGTTTATAAATAGACAAAAACTACTTGCCCACCACGCTTCCGCTGCTCCCACTGATTACAACCCTCTGGCAGAGTCATATACACGTGCACTTCTAAAACTAATTTAGAACGACGTTATAATCATCCACCTGCCAGATCTCATAATTTAGGACAGTAGTAGTGGCAAGCTTAGGTCATCAAAACCTTCATGTCACCGTCTTGAGGAGACCAAAGTCCCTTTCGGGTGGCTGAGATTACCCACTAAATCTGCGGAGTAGCTAATGTATTTTCGAATCTAATTGAATCCATAGGTTCTACTAAATTTTCAGTAATTATTTGTGGTTCTGAAATCATTTCCAGTTCTACCATACTCCCATTAATGTTTTCTGAAAAGAATTCAGTTTATTAAAACGGATGGCGAGTCAAGAACAATATAACTATTGATCCTCCAAATGGTAGAATGTTAACCCTCATCAAAGCCCGGGATAACCCACAAACTGCCATTAGTGAAACGTGCCTTGAGTTTATCCGGATTCTGGTTTTAAGTATAAGCCGGATATCTCCATATACCTTAATATCGTTAAGATATGAATCCATTCTATATCCAATATAGAAAAAAGATACTAATTTAATTTGAACCAGATTCAAAATACATGCATCTATTTCTAGTGCATATCGACTAAATGGAAGAAAGCCATGCAGCATTACTTATCAAGGAGCGCACCCACGGATGAGTAACCTGAAAGAGAAGCAAGTTCTTAAATTAATTACTTACAACGGAATACCTAGCATAAGTATCTACATCTTCGATCACTTCGAAGAATCCTGATACTTCTAACGTATGGTTCTCTACTTTATTCTCATACTTATAACTTCTCAAAATTTGGACCTTGTATTTCAACGAAATACTTGTCTAAAACGAGAGAAATCATAAGTAAATAGAATATAGTACGAGTACCAACCCTCTTGCCCTAATGGACATCGGACAACATACAATACTTTGTATAAGTTCTCTAAGTTTAATAACTCAAACCTTGTACGTTGTAGGTTGAAAATTGTATTATGGTTAAGAAGAATTACAGTGTTGTTGAATGCACCTTACCTAACCATCAACTGATATAGGTAAATATCATAAACATAATTTTAAGAAGTTATGTCTCACTAAATAAACGTACAGATATATCAGTTTGAAATTGATGCATAACAATGGATATTCAAAACAAAAAATTTGCTGTTAGGCAAAAACCAGGTGATTTCCTTAAATACCACCAATTACAAAGAATTCTGATATATTGAGGATCTAATCACCCAATTCTCAATATTCTACCCCCACTCAGTATCTGTAACGCCATACAGATGTGAGGATCAAGTCTGGTAAATACATACCCTGGAGTCAGAATATAATTGGGAAAACAGTTTCAATTAACACCGCACAGTAGAACTGAAATATGAAAATGTTTCGAAGGGGTGGCCGGATATTCCTAGTAATGCCTCTTCCACTATGCAGATTCATGACAGTAGTCGCAATTTCCTTGCCCTCACACCAATTTCTTTATATGTCTTTACTTCTTACCTTCTGTACACCATATTTACGCTAATTGGTTTTCTTCTTTTCCTACCTTTCAGCACCTGCCTAAGGTTTGGAAGAAAACTATCCAATAAGCATAATAGCTGTACTTTCCTAATATTATGAGCTCTTGCATTCTGAGAGAAGGTAAACAGAAAACACAACCGAATAATCTTATTCAATTTCTCCAGAACCAGAATCTATCCTCGAACAGAAATAAGTTTCTTCGAGTTCGTATGTAACTATATGATGGAATACCGAAGCAATATGGATCTTCATAGTGATACGGAGTGTTCTTGAGAAAAGCAAAGGGGAAGTAGGAATAGCAGAGATATATGCGGCTTTGTCGTGAATCATGACAGTAGTCACAATTTCTTTTGCCCTCACTCTAATCCCTTATATGTCTTTACTTCTTACCTTCGTACACCACACTTAGGCTAATTGGTTTTCTACTTTCCCTACATTTCGGCACCTGCCTAAGGTTTGGAAGAAGACTATCCAATAAGTGTAATAGGTATACTCTCCTAATATTAGGAGCCCTCGCAACCTGAGAGAAGGTAAAGAGAAAAGACAACCGAATAATCTTATTCAATTTCTCCAGAACCGGAATCCATCCTCCAACTGAAACAAATTTCTTCGAGTTCGTATGTAACTATACGATGACATATCCAAGAAATATGGATATTCGTAGTGATACGAAGTGTTATAAAGAAATGCAACGGGGAAGTAGGAGTGGCAGGGATAAATGCGGCTTTGTTGTGAATCATGACAATCCAAACCTAAAATTTGTAAGAAGGTTCGGTTAACTTGGTTCATGAGTTTTAGTTTAAGGTCAGGTCATGGTCGCTACCAGAGAGAGAGAGAGAGAAAAGAAACACTCAGCGTGCACTCTAACCTAGATTAGATTGGTTAATCACTTTATCTAATCAGGATGGCTCCCACTGTTTTCTCGAATTCTCTTTCAAACCCTAAAATAAGAATTAGTCGGGATCATCTGAAAATCACCCAAGGAGTAACACCTACTCATCAGTGGGAATCGGAACTCAACTATCATCGCATGATAACTTGATGGAAGTTACTCAAGTCACCCTGTCATGCCCTGCTTCCAAAAATATGTAATTACAGTACGTGACAGAGCCAACCATGCTACCTATGTCTAGAAAAAATCCCTCCATACTCACATTACGGCTGTCAATTAGATATCAAGAATAGTAAAGAAAATCTAACTAACACATGTCCATCTGCCACAGTAAATAAAAGTCAGGAAATATATGCAGCGGAAACGAATAAAGATCCAATAAAGAATAATATTTGAATCACGTCCATTATGGGAGCACATCGATAAAATAAAACTACAGAAATAAATTAAACTAAGCATCTCTAAAACTAAACATCCAGCTCCTCATTGATCGGATTGCGTGCTAAAATACTCCTGATCTTCCTGCGATAAGATCAAAGGGACTGGTCCATGTAAAACCCAGACGTCAGTGCGTCATAAATATCAAAATAATAGCAATAACCAGGTTTGGATGCTATGATTAAACATGAGTGTAAATAATAAATACAGGTATAAAACAACGATGTTTAGATATGTGATGTGTATCCTAAAGTCGGTGCTTCTAGGTTATCTATTCTACAAGTCTTTGAAATCAATTAAATGGGATCGTCGATGTAACTCAATAGTATCCCGTGCGTGCCCGGGACCACGGTCAAGACCCTCGAGGATGAATTCGAGACATGCCACTAAGCAGTATAAACAGGATATCGTGTACAGACGAATGATGTCAGCATCATCATTTCGGAGCCGAAGCCCGTATCGACTGATCAGTCTCTAGAAAGTATCGAACTGTTAAGTTACAGTCAAGTTTCATTATTGATTTCCCCTTACCTCCAGGTTTTGTGTTCAAGTCAGATATTGATGGTATCAATCTAATGCCAACACAGAATCAAGCAGGTACAGATCTTGTCTATCTACACAACAAGTCACGTCCGTAAGGAAAACAAGTCAGGGTTGTTGGCATTATTAATAATCTAAGTAACAGGTCTAGTAATGTCTTGTATACGAGTTAGGCAATATATATTAACAAAAATAAATGCTAGATGGAAAACCGTAACCAATACCTAAATATGGTAAACATAACCAATGTCCAGGATGTATGTGTATCTATCTGTAATAACCGTTTACGTCTGTTACCAGGTATACAACAATCTAGATAAAGATTACTGAATTGATATAAAATTATAATAATGTTGTGGTGAACCGGCATGCAACTAGATAAGACCATTATTGGTACGGATACAGACTATAGATTGATAATCTTTGTTGAATATTAGAATACATGCACTATAATTAATCATATAAATATAGATATAAGCAAAGTAGTATGTTGCAAGTTTAGAACTTGCCTGATCGAAATCTCACGACGAATATACGGATCTCACGTTCCGAACGCCGAATAACGTCATGATGTAAAAACCCACGTACGTAGGACTTGACCTGAATTGAGCAACAGCATGACGTGGTGACTGGAATAGACGGCGATGGTGACTGGAGTCGTCTGGATCATCGGCGACGTGAACAACTCCGGCGAAAACTAGTCGGAGACCGAGAAGAGAGAGAAGAAGAGGGAGATATGTGAAGTTTATCTTGTATTATAAAGAGATATGTGAAGTTTAAAATAATATATATATATAGTACTTGATTCGCATGGATACACTGTACTAGCAAATATTTGATATAACCTCGCACAATATCGGGTTTCATACATGTAGGTTGGGTCGGATAATGACCCCAGCTACTAATTGTATCATTCGCAACCTAATAACAACAATAGTAAAAAATTTTACCGCAATATTTAAATACCAAAATATATAGTATAAATGTACAAGGGTGTTACACGCCATACTCCAGAAGGTATGTGCATGCCGAGCAAGTTTCCCTTATATTTGAAACTCCCGATATGGTTTTTACCCCTAGAACCCAAGGACCTTGACGAATAATCAACAAATCAAGGATCTTGGTCAAGTTCAACCCGTCACTATCTTGATTGCGTTAAATCCACCTGCACAACCCTTGACGAATGATCAACAAAGTCGCACGACTGTCCTAACCAATCCACATATCCATGCGACAGAAAAGCAATACAGAGCTACCGCACACTAGATCTCGGCGAATAGCAACGACAAACATAGCACGAATACTAAGTAATACTAATCTGAAATGATGAAGGGCTACTGCTGGTTTTTGGCAAAAAACTTTAACGTAATGAACTTGATATTGTTGAAGGAACTTAAACAGTTTTTGAAAAGGAGCGGTTTAAGCTCTGCATTTTTAAAATGAGTGGTTTTGTAGAAAACCATAGTTTTGAAGAAAACCGAGTAGTTTATAGTTATATAAACTTTTGCCAAAGAGGTCACTCCCTATGAAGGGATCTAAGCTCTTTCCTCATCGAATGAGGTGCTGGATATTCCTAACTGAATACCTCGACGCAAAGCAAAAGAATCGATTATAGTGAAGTTATTACAATGACGCAAATTTTTGCTCAAGAGCACTCCCCATGAAAAGATCTAGGCTCTTGCCTCGTCGAATGAGGTATTGGATATTCATAACCGAATACCGCTGTGCAAAGCAAAAAGAAACACCTGTAATGTCAGTTTTCAAAAATTGGTTCCAACAATATCATTTAGGTTTGTTTTCCTTGCATTAATCAGAATTAATGCAGTCCCATCAATTAATCATATCATGCCAGAAAGAAACGAAAATAATCACGCGCCACAGGGTCCCGGGTCTTCACCATAAGGTTACTTAACTTATGGCAGGACGGGCACATGACTAGCGCGGATGCAAAATATATATAGCGTTTACTAAATATATATATATATATATATAATATGAATATTCGTCTCACGTATGATATCAAGTAACATCACAGAAGTATCACAGCAGAAGCAGAACCAATATGGAAATGCGGATAAACTAGGAAAAGTACATTTCAATGGAGCCATATATGAAATGCAATTTTCCCGGTCATGTGGATAGCCCGTAGTATCTGACCCTAGACCTCTACGAGTGCGGAAAGCCATCCTCCATTCCCAGAAGCGAGGTAACCCCAATCAACGAAGTGGGTGGGCCACCCAGCAGTTCCAAAATCCGGTGACTTGGGCACCCCTCCGCGGGTCAATCCTATACCCCCTATGAGTGCGGTGAATAGCCCGCCAATTCTAGAGTAAAGTACTCCAGTCTCAACTCCATGAGATGGAGGCCCGTTGCCCTCTAGAACCCGGCTAATCGAGCACTCCGCCGCGGGGTAATCCTAGTGCATGTAATGAAAAACTAAATATACAACGGTGACTACGTCCACAACGTAGACGTGCCCCAAAGAATAATACAAGCTGCGATGACGGCAGTCCACATGTCGAACGCTCGCTACGCAATATGAATATACATTACATCATAGAGAACTACATCTAATACTACGTACACCAGGCTATCCATCGCGACAAATCCAACATAACCATAATCTCAGAGCATCACAGAACATCAACGCGAATATCATGTTCGTAAACCCGTCTGATTGTGCATATAGCAACCAGTCGGATTACACCGCGCTATAATATTCACGGTCACAGAAACAAATGCACAGAAAAACACAAATTTAAAATTTCGATCGATTAAAACTTTCCGTATTGGCCTCTCAAGTACAAACCAGTACACAAACAAATCTAGACCAAAACCAAATATACCAAAAATCATATTTCTATGAACTAGAGCCCCAGAAAAAATTTGGGACACTGTAGCCAAAATTGGACCGCGGTTCAGTGGTCAAATGGCGCATTTGACTTCTGTTCTGCGGTCGAATTTTAGGCTTAAGTGCCCAATTTTTTTTGTAAACTCTAATTTTACCTGCATATAATTTTAATGCAACCAGAAATTTTTTTTAAACAACTTTGAAATTTGAACAGCAAGTAGAGATTTTGGAAATGCGATTCGGAAAATTCCGTCGATCGAAACTCTAAATTAGTGCAAACAAGTCTAGCTTTTAGCATGGCTCTGATACCATTGCCGGGAACTTAGGCACACTAGCAAACTAGTTTCTGAAGATGGCAACATGGATTTCAAAATTTTTCTAGGTCGCTAAAGTTCCCAAACCAAGAATCAAACTAAAGAGCTATGACTTGTATACAAAACCTAGTGAGCTAAACTAATATAATATGTATAGAATACTCACATCCTCAAGCTTTCTACAAGTGCTCTGGATCGCGCTTGCAAGCCGGTCCTCCTTTACCGAAGATGATCCACCTGAGATAAACGATCCAAACTCCAGCATCGCCTAGCGAAGCAACCGACGCACCAAGGTCGCTAGCAATAGAGAGTGGGGATGTAGGAATTTTCTACTATCTTTTTCTCTCATTTCCAAAGCTCAATTGAGCAAGTAAAGAAGAAGGAGTAGGAGGTGAAGAAACATGGGCATGAGCAACTCACGAAAAATAAGCTAAGTGTTGAAAGAATGAAGAGTGTTAGTAGTATGTAGAATAGAATAGCTTTCCTTTTTTCAACCATGCAAAATATCTCATATCTTTTTACAATAAACAAATAATAGCCTATTCCTCTCAACATACCTCCAACCATGCTCATGCCACCTCACCCTTCACCTCATTTGCAAATGATTTTCTAAAAAAAATCATATAATGAGGTGTCCATATCTTCTAGAAGATATTCCGTATAAATATGGAATACAACCCATTATACGTATCGAAATACATATATGCATATTCGTATAAAAATACGAATAGCCAAGAGAGAAAATAAATAGTGAACAATAATACTAGAATACATATATTAAAAATATATATATAAATTATTAAATCAAAACTTAATTTAATAATCCGGCTTAATTCTAAGTCGGTAGTATTATCAACCGTCCGATTAAAATCTGTGTAGCATGTACACATATTTAATCGGACACCTGTATATACTAACATACGTCATCTATATCATATCGCCTGAACCGTGAAAAACCCTCTGTGTGGGACTTTAAAGACTCGTTAATACGCTGGCAGTGGGTTTAACCACAAGCACGTCAGCGGCACTAGCTATACGTAACGGCTACCCAAGTATTGAGCGAAAGGAAGGCTGAGAGCAAACTCATCCATACCCCTACTGAGCCTGTTTGTGACAATCTCCATACAGTTCGGTCTGTTCGTTTAAGAGTATCGCATATCGGGTCTAGGGGTGGATAAAGTTAGACCCCTAATAACGCGATATTTCGTGTCGGTGTGAAGTCCATCACCCACTGAGAAACTACTAATCCAAATCAGTAATTCTCGTCCACCTTGGCCAAGGATTTTTGGTGATGGCCATCCGTGCACAGCGCGAAATCTACCCCCAATACCGGGAGAGACGAATCCTCGACGATCCGCTCACTGCCTCCATGTGACTCGGGACTGTACCCAACTAAAACCTTTTTGCATGACTCTTTTGAGCCGTGGTAGGATAATAATCAAAGCCAATAGGAACTCACACGAGACAAATAACGATCTCAGGTCGACAGACTAACATGTACTCATGCCACCTAAGAACTGCTATCTGACAATAGGTATAATACCATCTAGCATATTCCCGGCGAGTCCGTCCAGTAACTCATAACCTAATGAGCACCTGTATACTATCTTAGGTGACTAACTGACACCAATAGTTTGTGAGATCGGCCACCGCCCCTCTTCGGGGTCTCGAAAAGTACACACTAGTCTACTCCGGAGTATCGATACCTAGTCTCAATACTCTCTCGACTAGGGACATTTAAGGATGTGCTTATGGACCATCCATGTCACGCCCCGCTTCCCAGAGTACGGGTAAGGAAACGCGACGAGACCCGCGACGTATTTACTCAGAAGTAAACACGCTAAGCGTAAATAAGCAATATAATAAATATACACAGGAAATGACAAAAGATATAAATCAACAACAACTTTTTATTGATTAAATATTCTTTACAATACACTGGAAAGTAAATACAATACTGGAAAGCAATGCCTAAATATTGGCATGAACTGAAAGTAAAAGTATATACAAGTGAACTAGAGCTCTGGGTCCTCAATGAATTGCTCCAAATCGTCTTGGCTGGGCTCGATCTCCAGAGAGTCGAGTCCTCCTGACAACATTCCAAAGAAAGAAGAGAAAAGGAATTTCGTCAGCGAACAATCGCTCGGTAAGTCCCAAAAGATAAAGAAGAATAGACAGAGAATAGAACAGGTAAAGTATATATGGTTATGTTTGTTATGTTAACGTAGTTGTTTATAGCTTGGTACAGAATGTGCCAGTGTATATGAGAGGAGTCTAACTTGCTCCGTGGACTAAGGTATATGGAGTACAAGGCCCCATCAAAACCCACGGGACAACGACAATGGACGTTCAGGTTAGATGTATTATAGTGACCATCATTGTGCCACTTTTAACACATTCCGTACCAGTCTACCCTTTAAAACCCCGTAATGCATATTGTATTGATTATATTGATTTGTTGTATGAGACTTGCCGAAACCATGGAATAAATTGTTCATGTAAACGGATAAGGATATAAACGGTTAGTCATGTAGTCAAGTCAATGTATATCCATGGTTCGGTCAAATTAAGTCATGTTGATATTTGATAGTATTCTGGTATTCATGTTCAAGTTCCAGTATATATGGATTCATGTTGTATTGGAGTTATATTTGAATTGTAGATAGGTTGGAATTGTATTCAGATTAGACTGAGACTCTGTCTGAGTTAGACACTTAAAAAGAATTGGATTCCTGAATTAGGTTTTGGAGTTATCGGTAACTGCTGCATATGGACGGCAGGATTTGTGACTTTTTCCAAGCCAATTACCGTTGATAACCCCGTTTTAGTTTTCTACCTTAAATAGACAAGCACCCACTTTCTCCGGCTCCCTGAGACTCAAGAGAATTGGTCCCGCTTAAACCTATATTTACTAGGGCCATTAATGTAAATTAATATAACTTGAGAGAGTTTTATGAGAAATAGTTTTAGTATAATTTCAAAATAATTCTCAAGTATTTATTTATCGTATTTATGGTTTTCATGGGTGTAAATTTTAAAAGTGAGGTATTCTAATGAATAAAAACCTAGCTTGAATAATATATGGTATTTTTGTGTAAATTTGACTTGTTTGGATTCTTGATGATATTTTCATGAAACATGTGATTCTTGAATTTAGAAAACATGGAATTTATATAAATATAAAATAGATATTTTGATAATATATATATATATATAATTATTAAAAATAGAATTTATTTATTAAATAGAAAATCAAGTTTTCTTAAAAATTGTATTAAAAATTCCATCGGGATCGTATACTCCGTGAGGAGGTCTGCATCTCCCCCTATTAGTCCGATGGATGTGCGATAACCCGTAGCAACCAAATCGGATTCCCCAAAAGTGGGTTGTAGAGACGTAATCGTAAGAAATTTAATTTAAAACAATTTAAAGAATATGGTTTTTAATAGTTTATGTTATTTAAATGTAAATTCGTATTTGTCTAAAAAATATTGTTTTCAAACAATAGTGCTATGTCAAGATGTGTGTTGTGAGAGATAGGTCATTACCTCGTGAGATTTTTCTAAAGGTAATACAAGCAAATATGATAAAAGATGCCGAATATAAAGTTTATGGTATTTAACCGTAAAAGTATAATAAAAGTGGTTTTACATGGAGTTTTGTATTGAAACTTTTTTCTAATTATTGTTTAATATTTAACAAACAAAGTACAATGATTTAGATCGCTAGTTCTTAAGAAAATTGTTAATTTAAGAAGTTTTAGAAATGAATGTCGATATAACTCTACTTACCGACATCATTGAAAAGAAGAAGTTTTGAGAGGTGATAAGAAGAGAGTAGAGGGGACTTACAAGTTTAGGGTAAAGAGGAGAGGTATAGGAAGGATTTGAAAGGTTTGTGGAGTCGCGGGGTCGCCGGAATCTTCTTGAATCGTCGCCGGAAGGTGACCTTGGGCTAACTCCACTTGTACACTTCTTTGACTTGGAAAAATTTAAGGATTTTTGATAATGGATTTCAGAATGGAGAGGGCCAGCGTGTGATGTTGTATTTATAGGAGAAATTAGGGTTTTGAGGATTGAAGAAAGGAATTAAAATGCATTTAAAATAGAATTAAAGAGTGAAATTACACCCTCTGGATAAATGCAGTGAAAGAAAACAGAAGAGGAGTAGTGGGGGGAGGCTAAGGGGTTAGGATTCAAAATATGGGGGCATTTCCTACGGGCAAGCCCGGCGGCGCCGGTCCTTTTGTTCATCTCGCCGGTCGATTGGGGTGGGTTGGGGTTTGGATTGGTGCCACGTTTTGGTGTCTGTTCATATAACATTTTTCACATGTTGTTTTCAGTGACTTTTCATTTTTATGTGTATTGCACATGTAAACTTTTGTGCTTCCAAAAAGTTTAAAAGAAAAATCATTAAAAATAATATGTGGCTGATGGGATTCGAACACAGGAGCTATGTCACAGCAGTGCAAGGCTTTACCAATGAGCTACAAGTGTTTTCTTATTGTTTTTCAAACAAATTAATACTTAAAGTATACTCAGGATTGCAAATACTCTATTCATTGCATTAACTTTAAAAAATTTTGTACATTAAAACAGAATCGTTACAACCCAGCTCCCACGTATATGATAACCATCATAATACTGGTAGTCAAGCAAGAATCTTATGGGCTCTATAAACATGTAATAGTGATCTGTAATCCCACATAATGCATGTACATGATGATATAAACAAATCAGATAGCATACTATTATCTCGAGTAAGACTGTTCTACCCGTATAGGTCCTCCCTCAATCATCATAACCACCTGCCTGCGATTACAATAATTGCCTTGAGGGCACTATAGCCAAAAATGTGGAGATTTTTAGAGGTAATTTTCTATCTCAAATCTCTTTGGTTCTCAACACATGAGAATGATAAGGGATGAAGAAGAGAATGAACTCAAGAGAGGAGGGAGAATGGCAAGTCAAGAATCATGTGAAGAAAATGGCTAAGGCTTCAAGATATGAAGCATTTTTCTTCCATTAAAAAACCAACCATACTTCAATAGTATTCACAATAAATACCAAAGACATGCTTCATGCCATCTCACCCCTTTCCACCTCATTTTCTATTTTCAACAAATAGAAAAAAGCATGATGAAGTGTCATCTTCTAGAAGGTATTTTGTATAATTACAAAATATTTTCTACCGTATATACATACCCGTATTCGTACCAAAATACGAATACCGAAGAGATAGAATAATACTACTAATATAATACTAATATTAAATCAATATCTGATTTAACAAACCGGCTTAATCTTAAGCCCGCTAGTATCATTAACCATCCGATCGAAAACCTCGATAACATTAGAATATACATATCGAAATATGTATATGTAAATTATTAAATCAATACTTAATTTAATAATCCGTCTTAATTCTAAGCCGGCTAGTATTATTATTCGATCAGAACTCTGCACGTATAAACATACGGCCACCACATCGTTTCGTCCGAACCAAAGAAACCCTCTGTATGGGACTCTAAAGACTCGATAGTACGCCAGCAATAGGTTTAACCACAACCACGTCAGCGGCACTAGCTGTACATAACGGCTACCCAGGTAATATTGAAAAGAAGGTCAACGAGCAAGCTCATCCGGACCCCTACCGAGCCTATTTGTGACAATCTTCGTACAGTCCGGTCTCTTCGTCTAAGAGTATTGCATACTGGGTCTACGGGATGGTAAACGTCAGATCTCCTACAGACCCGTGTCGATTTGTCTCAGGACCAATCTGAGAAACTACTGATCTAATATCAGAAAATCTCAATTGCCTTGGCCAATGTCTTATGGTTCTAGCTAACCGGACACAGTGCGATATCGACTCCCAATACCGAGAGAGACAAATCCCTGACAATCACTCACTACCTTCATGTGGCTCAGGAATGTACCCAACCAAAACCTGTTTCTACGACTCAGTAGTGCCGTGGTAGGGTAGTGATCAAAGTACAGTAGGAACCCACACAAGACAAATGATGATCTCAGGTCTAAAAACTAACCTGTACTCATGTTACCTGAGAACCGCTATCTGACGATAGGTATAATACCATCTAGTGGTTCTCGGCGAGTCCGTCCAGTGTACTCACCCCCAGTGAGCACCTGTATACAATCTTAGGTGATCACACCAATGGTTGTGCGACCAACCACCGCTCCTCGTCAGGGTCTAGAAACGTATACACAAGTCTATTCTGAAATATCGATACCTGGTCTCGATACTCATGCGACTTGGGACCTTTAAGGATGTGCTTATGGACTACCCAGCTCCCACAAGTACAATCACCATCATAACGTTGGTAGTCAAGAGAAATCCTATGGGCTTTATCAATATGTATCAGCCATATATGATATCGAGTATAACATATGCATATGTTAAGATAAAGTCAAACCATAATAGTATAATACTGTATCAAGTCTTTATCAATATGTGTAAGCAATATAAAGCAACAAGAGAAAGAAATACACATATTAAGATAAAGACAACTCAAATAATATATTATATACAACTGAGCAAGATTTTCCTATACATTCATATCTCTAGCATCCTATACAATACAGGCCTCTAAGGCATACATATCCAACACTTTGGCCATCGCTCCACAAGGTATTGAAGTCTTGCTTCTCCCCTAATTCTCAAGTAACCCTTGTAATCATATCATCTCCTTGCTTGCTTCTGTGATCGCAACGTATCAGCTTCTATAGTTGGCAATGCCACCACCTTTTACAGTTGAGAGACCCAACTTACTGTTGTTCTTTCAACTATGAATACATATCCTGTTGTGCTCTCGATCTCTCGAATAGTTCGCATCAACGTACTCTTGCACCTTTAGAGAGTCGCCCCCGAAACATAAGCAATGACTAGATGTACCCCTAAGATAACTCAAAATCCATTTCACCGCATTCTAATGTTCCTTCCCTGTGTTTTGCATATACCTGCTAACAACTCTCCCTGCATGTGCAATGTCCTCCCCACCGCATACATCAAACTCCCTACCGTAGAAGCATACGGTAGTCTCGCCATCTCATCCTTCTGCTCTTGAATTGTCAGGCACAACTCGTTTATGAGTTTGAAATGCTTTGCTAAAGGCGTACTCACCAGCTTTGACTTGTCCATGTTGAATCGTTTCAAAACTTTCTCAATGTAGTCCTTTTGCGATAACCACAGCTTCCGCTGCTTCTTATCTCAAATGATCTTCATGCTCAAGATTTGCTTTGCTTCTCCCAAATTCTCTATAGAGAATTTCTCGGCCATCGTTTACTTCAAACTTTGAATTTTCTTGAAATTCAGACCTACTACTAATATGTCATCCACGTATAGTGATAGAATGATGCAGTCCCCATCCTTAATAGTCTGAACGTATACGCAGTGATTTAATTCACTCCGCACAAATCCTGTCTCTGGCATAAACCGATCGAACTTGAGATGCCAACGCTTATGATCTTGCTTGAGGTCATACAAGCTCTTTCGCAGCTTACATACCATATCTTCTTTCTTCTCTCCTCATATCCCGGTAGTTGCATCATATATATCTCCTCCTCCAAATTTCCATGAAGGAACGCAGTCTTCACGTCAAGCTGCTCTAAGTGCAAATCCTCCACCGTTACAATACTAAGGATTACACGAATGGATGTCATCTTCACCACAGGGGAAAAAATCACTTGATAGTCAATTTCTTGCATTTGCATGTAACCCTTGATTACCAAACGAGCCTTGTGCCGCTTCATACCATCGACCTCATCTTTTATCTTGTACACCCACCTATTAAGCAACGTTTTCTGATCCTTGAGGAGCTTCATCAGGTCCCACATATGGTTCTTCTTCAAAAATTCCGTCTCCTCGTCCATACCTTACTCCCACCGCTTGCTAGCACCATTGCTTGTTACTTCTTCAAGGGATTCGGGTTCTCCCGCATCTGTGTACAAAACGAAGTCAGTCATAAGTCTTTCAGGTATCTTTTTTCTCTCGTAGATCTTCTAAGAACTGGTACATCTGGTTGCTGAATATGGTCATCATCCTGTTCTTTCTCGAACTTGATCCTTCACCGCGGCTTCCTCTAAGTTCTGATCACCACATGTAGCTACCTGAATGCTCTCTTGAGTTCTATCTATGTAATACCCAATCCCCTTTGTACGCCAATATCCGTAATTAAAATAAAATGTTGTTCAAAATAATTTACCCATTTTTTACTTTATTTTATTTATTATTTTCCTATACTCAAATATTCTATTTATTCTCCCAACACCTTAATCTATATTTTATTCAAATAGTCTCACTAAGTTAAAACAAGCCCAAGCCCCCTAACCCATAACCCAATCCTAAATTCAAGCCCAAGTCTCCACCCAAACCAACAGCCACTCTTTATTTTGAATTCCTCCATTTAATCCTATTTAACACTAAATCAATTTCTATTTAATCTCTTTAAATCCCTTGATTCTCATATTAATCTTAATCAATACAAATTTAATTACATTAATTACTCATTTTAATTTTCTCCCTCTCCCCCTCACTTTCCTCTCTCTCTCTCTCTCTTTAAATACACTATCTTTCCCCTCTCTCACTAACTCTCTCTCCTCTCGATCCCACTCTCACACACTCTCTCTCCTTTCGATCTCCCTCTCCCTCTTAAAACTTCACCAAGCCTACCGAGCCGCCATCACCTCCGGCTCCTCACCATCGCCTCTGACGACCATCACCGGGCCCCCTCCTCCTTCGCCATGTCCCCTCCACCGATCACAACTCCCTCAACCTTCAACCTCCGAACCCTATCAACCGTCGACGAGCTCCTCGTCACCGAGAAACCTCGCTGCCTCTTTCGATCGCCGGAGCACTGACGACCACCACGACGCCACCACCTCCCTCTTTCCTCCAAGTACCCTCGACAACACTCCCTTCCTCCCTCCTCGACCTCACGAGATCACCCCTCGTCGGCATCCCCAACCGTCGATGACCCCCTCTTTTCCCCATCTTCTGCAAACGCCCAAAACCCCTTGCTGCCGTACCCTATAGCCCCATCCCCTTCATCAAGCTCCCGAGCCTCTCTCCTCTAACTCCAAGCTGAGATCCCCATTTGTATGTCGCCAAGCTCTCGCCGCCGTTGACCACTCACCGCCGACGAACTCCAGACACCATCACAACGCAACCGCACCTAAGAGCTCCTTGCTACGCAGCACCAACGCCGAACCCAAGCTCGAGCCTAAGCCAAAACTATCGTGTTGTGTCGTCGCCGGGCCGTAGACCACTGTTTTGTCTCCATCGTCTTTAGGCAAGTGAAAATCTTCACTTGTTTTCATGCTACAGTATAGGAAATCACATTAGAACTAAATATCCAAACAAATGCAACTATATCGATATGTTTTATATATATGTGTTTATATGCTTGGATGTGGTGTAATGAATCTTGAGACATGGTAATCTGAGTAGAGCCAGATTAAAACTTATGACGGGTTGATATCATGTGAAAAATCGTAGAGATAACGAACCGTTTCGAGAAATCTAAAGAAATTGTGTTTTGTTGATACCAAATGCTTATATTAGGTGTTTGATACGTATTTTGTGCGAAAACCCTATCTAGTATGGTGAAATTTATGGATACGGAATTACTTCAATGATAATGGATAACGCATAAAAATTTAGGTTGAAAACACGGGCTTTAACACCATAGAATGTCAGCCTCATTTAGATCCGCCAAATCTAAAACTTTCCGTACACATAACTTGTGAAAATCATAGTAAATTAGATACACACCGAAATATTGTGTTTGAGAGCTCGTATCGAATACGACTCGATAAACTATAACCCCATATAATTTATATTTTGTTTCTATTTTAAAACAATGACGAAAACTGTTCGGGAATGTGGCTCTGGACTGCAGTCCAGAGCAGTACTGCTTGTCGACACTTGAATTAAAATGTTTTTATAACTCTGTGTGAAAATGATATTATGCGGAACCCTATACCGTTGTGAATATTATCCTATTATCTAATTATCGGTTGTGGTTTTATTTGTTTTTACCATCGTTTGCTATTTTAATTATCTTTTAAATCGTCGTTATGTACTGCAGACCCAAACAGGGACAGAACGTATACCCTGATCCTAAAAAAGGCATATCCTCCGGCACACAGCGGATATTGTCAATCCGTATAGCGCGTTGGAAACCTAATTAATAGATATAAATATTAATCAATTGTAGCGTCGCCTAATTATGATCCCAACAGAGTGAAAACTGTGTTACGAAATGGACTTTCAGTTTAGGAACTGAATTTCCAGCAGAGAACACTTAAAAAGAAATGACCGTAATTCATGAACCCGGAACCCGATTGATTTGAAACTAATTTTTTTGAATCTATAATTAAGTTTACTTTTTACCCTTTTTGTATCATTTTGCTTAATTCTGAGGGTACGATTTAATGTGAATTTTCTAAGTTCCTAAGATGCGTAATGACTTATTGTATATGACTTGCTAAGCAGCATAATTTACATATTTACTCGACTGTGATATCTTTAGCGAAAGTGACCGCCTTTATTAATTCTTAGCATGTATTTTATTTTTGAACGTGAGTGGTAGGCTTGTGACAGGCTTGTGATGAGAAAGGGTGAGAGTTGTGGTAGGCTTGTGACAACCAACGTAAAACTTTGTCACATTCTATGACATGAACCATAATAAGAAATTGTTAGGGCGTCCCCTACTCAGCGACGCGTTAGATCGAATCCCGGGTGTAGTGTTAAGTATGCAAGGGCTTCTAGGTCGTCGTCCAGAAACGGCGCGCTACATCGGACCCCGGGTGTAGTGACAAATAAGCAAGGGTTTCATAGGATCCGTCTAGCTTCTTGAAACATAGGTTTCTTTACGGGCAGACTAATAGAATTAGTGGAGGTGATGATTAGGAGGAGAGTTGGTATTATGTGTTTGCAAGAAACTAAGTAGGTAGGTGAAAAGAGTAGAGTCATAGAACTTTGGGGTTATAAGGTTTGGTATACGGGTAGAGATAAAAATCGTAATAGGGTAGGCATAATCATAGATAGACGGTTGCTTGAGGATGTAGTTGAGATTAGGAGAAAAGGTGATAGAATTTTACTGGTTAAGCTTATTCTAGGTGGAGAGATCCTTAATATTATTAGTACTTATGCACTACAGATAGGTCTTGATGACGCTAGTAAGCGTCTATTCTGGGAGGATTTAGACGAGATGGTGCAAAGTATACCTAGTGGAGAGAAGTTATTTATTGGTGGTGATCTTAATGGACATGTAGGTACTAGTCGTAGTGGGTTTGATACTATCCTTGGAGGTTTTGGTTTTGGACAAAGTAATGAAGTATGTGACTCGATTCTAGATTTTGCCTTATCTTATGACTTGATCTTAGCAAACACCTGGTTTAGGAAAAGAGAGTCCCACCTTATCACTTTTAGGAGCGGATCAAGTGCTAATCAAATAGACTTTTTTCTGACGAGAAAAATAGATAAAGGTTGTTGTATCGACTGTAAGGTAGTGCCAGGTGAGAGTGTAACCACTCAATATAGACTTTTAGTTCTAGATTTTTGATTTAGAAGAGGACCTAGGAAGATTAGATGTAAGATAGTGTTGCGCCACGGCAGCGCCCCGGCCTCGTACCCTAGGCCAAAATGCGGAATCAAAATTTTTCCTTACTCGGAAACCGGCGCTACCGCGGACAATGAAAACCCGGATCGTTTACCATTAACCTAATGCTAGCAATCAAGAGATAGGGTGAGAAGTATACCGAGTGATCCGAGTCCTCCGGTCTTCTCTTCATCGTCCCGATCTCCCGCGGAAAGTCTTGTCTCCATATCGTCGCCTCCTCGCCGGAAAGGGCACCACATCGCCTGCGTCTTTTACGGGCTCCCGCCTCAATACCGAGGCAACTCGAGCATGAAGCCGGCAACTCGACATGCTCAAGATATGCTGTAGAATGTAGTGTAGAAGATGCTTGTCTCATTTGGGGTTTGTTGCCATGGTGATGGAGGAATCAAGAATAGAAAAATGGTGCTTGCATTTTTCTAGCGAGAAAATGAGATCATGAATGAAACTCTCAAGATGAAGCTCTCTTCTTCTTCTTCTCTCTTCTTTTTTTTCCTCTCATGAAAAACTTATATTCTAAATGAGAATGGTGGAGGAGGTAATATGAAGCAAGAAGGGAGGTGAGTGTAGGGTAAAGCAAGTGGTGACCACATCAAGACATAATCATCATCAAACTTACATCAACCTCAAATCCAATCTTTTCACAATAAAGCATGAAATGAATGGTATCTAAAAAGGTTATCATAATAAATCATCTTACAAATAAAACCTCCACCAAATGTAATTTGCAAAACTGCAAATTACCCCCTCCATCAGAAAAGTCCGGCCGGGAAAGAACAAAGAAAAACCGGCCGGAACGGAATGCAAACTGGCAACTCCAGAAAACTGGTCCCGTAATAAATTACAGGAAAACCCCGATACTGTGCATACACACCCGCATCTGTATTCCGACCGGATACAAATGCAATGAGACAAAATCTACACTGTACTAAACTAGGACCGGCTTAAGCCAAAGCCGGCTAGTAAAAACCGTTCGATCCTGATCCGTGCAATACCGCATGTATCAGATCAAACCCTGCCATATAACTATACGGCCACTAGTACAAAACTGTCCGATCCTGATCCGTGCAATACCGCACGTATCTGATCGGACCCTGCCATATCTCCATACGGCCTCTACAGCGTTTCGCCCGAAAGCTGAGTAACTGAAAGTGTGGTGGACTCTAAAGACTCGTCAATATTATGGTTGTGGATTTAACCACCAGCACGTCAGAGGTATAAGCCAATACGTGACGGGACACCAGCTATTGACCAAAAGGGACGTTGATGAGCGAACTCATCCTGACACCCTACTGAGCCTGTCAGTGACAATATCCGTACAGTCCGGTCCGTTCGTCTATGAGGATCGCATGTCGGGCCTAGGGGGTTGGTAAAAGTCAGACCCCCAAAGGCGGTACAAGTCGTGTCGGAGTGTAGCCCAGAATGCCCTGAGATACTACTGGAATACCTACCAGTAAATCTCCTGCCTCGGCCGAGGGCTTTGCGTAATGGCTCTCCTAGACACAGTGCGACCTCACCCCCAATACCGGGAGAGACGAACCCCTGCAGATCCGCTCACTGCCTCCATGTGGCTCGGGACTGTACCCAACTAAAACCTGTTTGCACGACTCCTTTGAGCCGTGGTAGGGTAGTAATCAAAGCACAGTGGGAACTCACACGAGACAAACGACGATCTCAGGTCGATGAACTAACCTGTACACATGTCACCTGGGAACTGCTATCTGACGTCTGGTATAATCCCAACTAGCAGGTTCCCGGCGAGTCCTGTCCGGTGTACTCATAACCCAATGAGCACCTGTATACATCTTAGGTGAACCAACTGACACCAGTGGCTTGTGAGACCGGCCACCGCCCCTCGTCGGGGTCTCGACTGTATACACAAGTCTACTAATGGAGTATCGATCATAGTCACATAATTCGCGAATTATTCGCCGAATTCGCGAATAATTCGCGAATTTTTGATAAAATGAATTATTCGCCGAATTATTCGCCATTGCCGAACTGGCCGAATAATTCGCGAATTATTCGCGAATAATTCGCGAATTATTCCCGAATTATGTGAAAAAACAGCGAATAATTCAAAAAACTGCAAATAATTCACAAAATCAAAACCTAGCGTCTCATATATTAATTTATTGCTCGAAATCCTTCCCGAACATTTCCCGAACACTTACCGAATCTTTCCCGAATACCTGCCGATTTTTTCCGAATAGTTCTCCGAATCCGAATTTTCGACCTCGCCGAATTATTCCTGAACGGCGAATTTGTGACTATGGTATCGATGCCCTGTCTCGAAACTCCTACGACTAGGGACCTTTTAAGGATGTGCTTATAGACTACCATCTCCCACGTATATGATCGCCATCATACTGCTGGTAGTCAAGCAAGAATCCTAGGGGCTCTATCAACGTGTAATAGCGACATGTCAGGTCACCTAAAGCAGTACACGATGATAAAGATAAACCAGATAGCATACTATCATCTCGAGTAAGACTGTCCTACCGGGATAGGTCCTCCCTCAATCATTGCAATCACGTGCCTGTGATCCAATAATTGACTCTGAGGGCACTATCTCCAACAGATAGAGCCTAGAATTAATGGTGGCGATTGAAAGAAGATAACCAAAAGGCTTTTATAGATCGTGTAGTCCAAGAAGCGGATTGGCAGT
This sequence comes from Agapanthus africanus, assembly GCA_030015575.1. NCBI lineage: Eukaryota > Viridiplantae > Streptophyta > Magnoliopsida > Asparagales > Amaryllidaceae > Agapanthus > Agapanthus africanus. Next base: position 937,995,541 of record CM057338.1, on the reverse strand, counting down.
CGGAAGATGATTCAGACAGAACATGGAACAAAATGGCTAGTTATATCAAGAAGGTAGCTAGAGATCTACTTGGTAAGTCGAGAGGTGGTGCTCCACCATCTAAGGATACATCATGGTGGAATGAAGAAGTAAAGGCTGCTATTAAAATTAAAAGGGATTCTTATAAAGATTTGAAGAAAAGTAGAGATGTGGAGAGATTTGAGAAGTATAAAATGGCTAAAAAGGAAGTTAAGAAAACTGTTCGAGAAGCTAAGTCTAAGGTCTACAAGGAGGTGTATGAGAAATTAGACACTAAAGAGGCTAAAAATGATATATACCGGATTGCTCGGATACGGGAAAGGAAAACCAGAGACTTATGTGCGGTGAAGTGTGTCAAAAATGAAAATCAGAAGGTTTTAGTTCGAGATGAGGATATCAAGGAAAGATGGAGAGATTATTTTGACAAATTGTTCAATGAGAGCTTTACTAAGAATTTGGATAGACTTGTCATTCAATCTCAAGATATAAGCCGTGATTTCATGCGTAAAATAAGACTACCTGAGGTTAAAGAAGTTTTGAACAGAATGAGTTTAAGAAAAGCGGTTGGTCCTGACGGGATTCCTATCGAAATTTGGAGATGCTTAGGAGAAATAGGCGTTAAATGGCTGACAGATCTGTGTAATAAGATTTGGCAGACAAAAAAAGATGCCAAATGAATGGAGGAAAAGTATCCTTGTACCTATCTATAAGAACAAGGGTGACATTCAAAGTTGCTCAAACTACCGTGGAATAAAACTTATGTGTCACACTATGAAACTTTGGGAGAGAGTGATTGAACACAGGCTAAGGAAGGATATTAAGATAACAGAGAACCAGTTTGGGTTCATGCCTGGACGATCGACGACAGAGGCTATTCATTTGTTTCGTCAACTTGTCGAGCGTTTTCGAGAGAGGAGAAGAGATTTGCATATGATCTTTATTGATTTAGAAAAAACGTACGACAAGGTACCTAGAGAGGTATTATGGGGGACAATGATGAAGAAGGGGGTCCCCGTCAAGTATATTGACACAATCAAGGATATGTACGATGGAGTAGTGGCAAATGTCAGAACTTGCGGCGGCTTAACGGGTGATTTTCCGATTACAATTGGTTTACATCAAGGATCTGCATTAAGTCCATTCCTGTTTACCATCGTGATGGATGAGCTTACTAGAACTATCCAAGATGAGGTACCTTGGTGTATGCTATTCGCTGATGATATTGTTCTAGTAAATGAGACGAAAGCAGGGGTTAATGCCAAATTGGAATTATGGAGGCAAACATTGGAATATCGGGGATTCAGATTGAGCAGGTCCAAGACAGCATATATGCATTGCAAATTTAGTAACCAGAGAAGTCAAAACCATATTGGTATAACATTGGAAGGGCAAGAGATATCACCAAGCGACCAGTTTAGATATCTAGGTTCCATCATCCAAAAGAATGGGGAGATCGATAGTGATGTTAATCAAAGGATCCAAGCTGGTTGGTTGAAATGGAGAAGTGCAACAGGGATTTTGTATGATCGTAACTTTCCGTTAAAATTGAAAGGGAAGTTTTATCGGAGCGCTATTCGGCCTGTCTTATTATATGGTACAGAATGCTGGGCTCCTAAGAAGCATCATACACAGAAGATGCACGTAGCGGAGATGCGCATGCTTCGTTGGATGTGCGGTAACACTAGAAAAGATAAGGTGCGAAATGAGGATATTCGTGCAAAAGTTGGTGTAGCAACTGTGGAGGAGAAGATGTGGGAAAATCGGCTAAGATGGTTTGGTCATGTGCGACGCAGACCTATGAAAGCACCGGTTCGACGAATAGATACTCTCGATATGGGCAATGGCAAAAGGGCAAAAGGGAAACCGAAGAAAACATGGATGGAGGTGATACGAAACGATATGGTTTCCAAAGGACTCAATGAAAGTATATTGTTCGATAGGAGTGAGTGGAGGCGGAGGATTCATGTGCTGGACCCGGCGTGATTCTCAAGTTGGTTCATGTAGCCTACCCCATATACTTGGGATAAAAGGCTCAGTTGTTGTTTGTTTGAGTGGTATCAGAGTAGTTGTATCGAGTACGCCAGTGAAAAATGAACGATTTGTGATGGTGAACAGTACAGTGAATAACGAACATAACAGTGTTATTGATGCGTACTTGTACACAACTGGCCCATATATACATTTATTGAAACACGTGGAAGAAGGTGAAATCGAAGTGGAAAGGAACTTGTATTTAGCGAGGATAGTGATTTAGAGGATGATCATTCGAACAGCGACTCTTATATATATTAGGTTTGGACTTAGCGGTCCGGCTGACAGGGTTATGTCCCGGGCAACAGTGAGTCGTAGTCTTGGGTACACATGAGACCCTCGTTAAACATGATCACTCCTTTCCGTAAACTCGATTTCAAATGGACTTAGAGACCCGTAGGAATACAGGTCATACATTGCATTGATTATTGACATATCGATTACCTGCATTTATTGTCTCCACTGTTATTACCTTTTATTTTCATGCCTCATTATTGTTATCACATTGTTGCTATTGCGTCACTCTGACGACCTGAGTATGCATGCTCAGAACTTAGAGAGGGCCTAGCTTAGGAGTCAGACCTACCGTTCGAGCTCGCATAGATCTAGACGGTCGTACCATTAGTACTTTACCGCTTTTCATAAATCAATCTTATATTCGCACTTGGTTAGTAGTTTCTTTTTTGTAAATTATGATCAATGAAATTTGATGTAATAAACTAATGATGTGTTTCCTTTACTTCTGTGCTATGTTTACTGATTACCATGTAAAACTAGAAGCCGAAGTGTGACTACGGCGGGATCATTCCCTAATCGTAGGAGCATGGCTGGCCTAGTTTCCTCCCGTATTCCGTATTTTGGGGGCGTGATACGGTTTTGTTAGTATCAGAGAGATGGGTTTTAGTATTAAGGGATAACATTAACTACGCTTTATTATATTGTTTTCCCTTCACTATCTTTCACTTTTATCCTTGTATCTAACCATATCCGTTCATCTATCTTCTAGCGACATGACTTCTCTGAGCGACCTCTCCTCGGACTTTAGTTCTTAGGATCACACAGAGAGGATCCTGAACTCACTGATGACCCTCGTGGAACCCTAAGAGAGAAAGACAGACCTACTTACCAAGAGTCTTAGGGAAATTACCGCATTATGAGGACCCTCCGCTCTCATTGCCGCCCCTGAGGACGCCGCTGCACCAGCTACACCTGCCAGAGCTGGCACTGTGTCGGATTTCCGGAGGCTACACCCGACTGTGTTTATAGAGTTAACCGAACCACTCGACGCCGAGCAATGGCTGGTCAATGTGGAGAATTTACTGACGGCCGCACGGGCCCCCGATTAAGAGAAAGTGAACGTGATAAAGATCCAGCTGGAGGAAGAAGCCCGTACTTGGTGGTTCGTCGAAGATAGCAGACTCGATGGTCCGATTGAGTGGAGCAAGTTCAAAAAATGCTTCTTGGACCACTATTTCCCCTCCACTGCCAAAGCAGGAATGGAGGAAAGATTTATCTTGCTGAAGCAAAATGGCCGTCCCGTTGATATATATGCGGCAGAGTTCAACCGTCTGAGCCAATTTGCTCCATATATGGTCGCTTCAGAGGCTACCAGAGCCAAACGTTTCTTGCAGGGACATGACTTTGAGTTGCAACAGTTGATTGCGTCTATCGAGTTGCAGACTTTAGCGTGGGTGCTCAACGCTGCACGAATTCAAGAGAAGCTAATCAATAAATTCAAGGGCCCCAGCTCGAGTGACAGGAGGCCCCCAGTTATCCCGACACGTACTCATATATCGTCCTGAGGGGTCATACCAGTTCACAGGCCAGGGACGACCAGATGAAGCATCCCTTCGTGCCCAGCACCAACAACAAAGGAAGACTTTAGTCTATGGCTACTGTCACAGAGAAGGGCATACCTAGAAGGATTATCGCCGTGCTAAGGGACAATGTTTGATTTGCGGATCTAGCCAGCACAGGGTTAGTTGATGCCCTCGGCGAATAGAGTTACAGGGAGGATCTGGATCGCAGCAGCAGAGGTCATTGGAGCAGAGGCAGACCAACACAGGTCACGGTCAGGGACGGGATTTCACCCTGATTGCCGAATAGGAAGAGGCCTCAGGTGAAGTTGTTACAGGTACTCTACTCGTTCATTCTACGCCAACTAGAGTACTATTTGATTCTGGAGCATCACATTGTTTCATATCTGCACATTTCGTCGACACTCACTCTATACTACATGAACCATTGACCAAGGGATGGGAAATACATATGAGTAATGGTATTGTAGTGTCTAGTCGGGAATGTAGATCTTGTCCAGTTGTAGTATGTGGCAGGGAATTCTATGTGAATTTCTTTTTAATCGGGAAAGGTAGCTATGACGTGATTCTTGGGATGGATTGGATGAGTATATTCCATGCGATCATTGATTGCCGAGCTAGAAATGTGACTTTCCGCATTCCTAATCACCATGAGTTTGTTTTCGAAGACGGAAGCGAATCATTGGAGCCAGCCAAGTATAGAGCCAAGCCAAAGGTACTGACGGCTATGGAGATTGATGAGAACCCAGCACCAAAGATCATTCGGGATTTTCTTGATATGTTCCCTGAAGATTTTCCAGGTCTACCACCTCCTCGCGTCTTAGGATTCTCAATCGACCTGATTCTAGGTACATCACCAATTTCTAAAGTACCGTATAGAATAACCCCAGTTGAATTGGCAGAATTGAAGAAGTAAATTGGAGATCTTCTGGAGAAGGGATTTATTCGCCCAAGCGCTTCGCCATGGGGTGCACCAGTTTTGTAGGTGAAGAAAAAGGATGGATCGCTACGGATGTGCATGTAGGGTGTTTTTCGTCACCCCATTGAGATGGGAGATACACGTCGCTTATCAGGCATATACAGATTCCCCCTGTCTATGGTAGGCTGGGGTTTATTGATTATGGGGATCCGAGAATCTCCGGCAACCGCAGACTAAATTGCCGTTAATTACCCCCCGCTTTTGAAGCGAAGGAACCTCTGATTGATGGGTCAAACCAGTCATGCAAACTTAATGTGTAATGTGTGTGCGTTGTGTTTTGAGGGGTCTTGGATATATCTGGGGCCTCGCAGAGTTTACGGGGGTCCCGCTACCCGGATAGAGGGCTGGGGGTCAAGGGGTCTAGCAGCCCCTTATAGGGTATGGGGCAGCACCCCGTCAGAAATTTTTTCTAACGAGAAAAGTGTTGTGGGGGTGTGTATATAAAAAAAGGGTGAATAGCGTCTAAAGGACGCGTGGGCGCCTCACGTGCTTGGCACGCGGGCGCCGGGCGCCAGTGCCTCACATGTTTAGCGCATGGGCACTGGGCTCCAGCGCCTCATGCGCTTGACGCGTGGGCGTTGGGCGCCAGCGGGAAAAAGGAGCTTAGACCCTATACTGGGAGTTGTATTCTCAATTGAATTTTGGAGTTAAACTCCTAAAATAGGAAAAAGGGGCTTAGCCCATGCACTGGGAGTTGTACTTCCAATTGACTTTTGGAGTTAAACTCCTAAAAGGAAAGACTTTTTTTCCGGAGATAAACTCCCAAGAGATTTTCGGAGATGATGAAAGGGAACCCCTTTCTTCTCCCTTGAGCCCTAGATCTTCTCTTGAGCCTTGGATCTTCCCAAAGTGGGGTTTTTGGAGACGATTCTCCTTCTTCCTCCCTCTGTTGGCTGGATCTTGGAGAAAAAGGGATGAGACTTAAAAATCACCCATTTTGGGGATTTGATGGAAGATCTGAGCTCCCCTTCAAGGGTTTTATGGTGAAAAACTATTTCTTTTTGGAAAAAGAAGAGTTAAACTCTTGATTTAATTCAAAAAAGGGGAAGAAGGTCTAGAACCTTAAAGAAGGAGAATGAAGTACAGAAACTCTAATTTTTTAGGGGAATGAATTATTATCCTTCATTTCACTATCATGTTGTCTTATATAGGCTTACAAATTTACACATAGCCCATTGGGCTTTACAAAATGGCATTTTGCCTATCTCATGCCTCATGTGCTTATTTCTTTTGCACATGAGCCATGGGATTTACAAAAAAATGGCTTTATGCCCATTTTCCCTATATTTTTCATCAAAATTATTTACTACATGATTTTTATTTTGGCATGGGAGAGGCCGGCCGCGGGGCTCGACTTGGGCATGGGCCCACTTGACCTAGGCTTGGGCCCGCTTACTTGGGGTTGAATTTGACTTGTCAACCGGGGTGTAATTTTTGACCCCAACAAAGTGCCCCCATCAATAAATGCACACCGCGTATATGAGTTGTATGTATGAAATTGATGGATCTTGTTCTGCAGAAATTTGACTTTGTGGTGGAGCATCATTCCGATTTGCGGAGAATAATTCAAGTGTTGGAGCATCATTCGGAAGAGCGGAGCATAATTCCATGGGTTGGAGCATCATTCCGAGGCGCGGAGTATAATTCCAGTGGGAGGATATATTCTGAGATGAAGCATAGTTTCGACGCAGGGTTCCAGGATGAAGCATAATTTCGACACGGGGCAGGAGTATCGTGGGATGAAACTTAATTCTGGCGCAGGGCAGACATTCTGAACGAAGCATGGCTCTGATGCAGAGGTTGATTCCGAGTCAAAACATAATTCCGAAAGGGAAGGTAGATAATCTGAGACGAAGCATGATTTCGACATGGGGTACATTCTGAGATAAAACATGATTTTGCCGCGGAGCTTGTTGGTTGACTTGATTCCGAGACAGAGCATAATTTTGACGGGGAGGTCATTGGTTGACTTGATTCCGAGTCCGAACATAATTCCGACGGGAAGGTCATTGGTTGACTTGATTATGAGACGGGGCATAATTCCGATGGGGAGGTTATTGGTTGACTTGATTCCGAGTCGAAGTATAATTCCGACGGGGAGGTCATTGCTGCCTTTTTTGCGACTTGGACGATCGATGTTGCCATTTTAGCGACGTGGACGGTCGGTACTGCCCTTTTTGCGACTTGGACGGTCGGTGCTTGATTTGACTTGCTCCGTTTCTTGCAGTGTCAGGGATTGGATTTGACTTGCTCCGCTTTCTATGGTATCAGGGTTGAAGTTGACTTGCTTCGCTTTCTGTGGTGTCGGGATTTGACATGTTTCTGAGGTGGAGCTTGATTCTGCCTGGGAGGTCGTTGATTGTCTTGCTGATTTGATGTGATTTGGGTTGACATCAGCATCGCTACACTGGACTATGGCACCAAGAGCGAATCATCATTTGCCATGAGAGGATTTGGGGATTTTGGTTTTGGTTTGGAATCAACACTGCTACACTGGAATATTGTACCAGGAGCGAATCATCATTTGCCGTGAGGGGATTTCCCTCATTCCCAGTTTAACGACTTAGGGGTCATCTGTTTCCAGTTTAACGACTTAGAGGTCATATGTTCCTAGTTTAAAGACTTAGGGGTCTATTGGATCGAAAGTGTGGAATTTTAGGGTTGGGTCGGCATCAACGCTGCTAACACTGGAGCACAAGTGCCAAGAGCAATTCATCATTTTCCTTCGCCTGTTGGGGAGCGATGGCTTAGAAGACAGGTTCAGGTCCCTATCACTTAAGGCTTTTCAATTTTATAAGGCGTAAAGGTCCCATAAAAACATTTTCTCCCTACGAGTCGAAAGGATGTTGTAGGCGTACTTTCTCCTTAAGAGTCGTGGGGATTCCCAAGTGTGTTTTTCCTTTGTGGGTTGTAAGGATCCCACGAAGGCGTTTTCTTATGAGTTGTGAGGATCCCATAAGTTTTGTTCTCCTTATGTATCGTAAGGACACATGAGTGGGTCTTCCTAAATAGAGCATAATTCCAAGGGCGGAGACCGGCCGCTGGAGTGGTGATTGCGGTGGGGGTATGGGTGTGATGAGAATTATTTGAGCCCATGGATTATATACGGTAACCAATTTGGGGGACTGGTCGTAGGGCTGGGAGAATTTGGGGGATTTGGAATTTTGATGGCGTCTGCAACACTAACACTGGAATGGTACCAGGAGCTAATCATCATTCGCTGTTTGGGAATTGGGGGATTTGTATTTTGGTTGGCGTCTGCATCGCTGCACTGGAATATGGTACCAGGAACGACTCATCATTCACCGTTTGGGAATTTAGGAATTTGGATTTTGGTTGGCGTCTGCATCGCTACACTGTAGTATGGTTTCAGGAGCGACTCATCATTCACCGTTGGGAATTTAGGGATTTGGATTTTGGTTGGTGTCTGCATCGCTGCACTGGAATATGGTACCAGGAGCGACTCATCATTCTCCATTTGGAGGTTTTGGTTATTTATTTGTATACAATTTTTTTTACCGCGATTGCTCCACCATTTCAGTTTTTCTTATCGTGAAGGTCGCGATTGCCCTATCATTTTAGCTATTTATTCACGGTTGCACCATCATTTCGGCTGCTTATTTTCATTTTTATTTTACTCGCTAATTTTTATTGCGAGTTGCCCCATCATTTCGGCTTTTTTTTAATTTTTTTATTTACACATTTTTTCATTCCCAGTTTAACGACTTAGGGGTCGTGTGTTCCCAGTTTAACGATGTAGTGGTCAATTATTCCCAGTTTAATGACGTGATGGTCAACTGTTCCTAGTTTAACGACGTAGTGGTCAACTGTTCCCAGTTTAACGACGTGGTGGTCAAGGGTGTCTGCTTATCCAAGTGTTTTGAACTTTATCTTGGCGGGGTTGAGTTGATGACCATAATTTGGTGGCTTGCCGGTACATCTGATGACGGTAGGTTTTTCCCAGCCTTGTATTGATTTTCTACCCGATCTTTGAAAACATAGCAGTCTTTGATGGTATGACTCACCATTCTATGATATGGGCAGTACATGGGATCGTCAGTCATGTTCATTTCATATAGTCTCTTTGGAATAGGCAGTTGAAGACCGTTGTCCAAGGCGTCCGTGAATATTTTGCGGACCTCGTCCGTCATGAAGGAGTATACTTTCTTCCTGATCTCCATTAGAGCCAGTGCCTTTCCTGATGCTGGCCCTCGAGGCCGATCAGTTCTTGGTTCTCCTGCTGTCCGCTTACCCTATTTAGTGTATGTATCAGAGGGAATGGAAGATGATCGCAGTCGTTTTTCGCAAAGGTGTTCCGCTCTTGGGCCAAAGGGAGTATCGGTTGGCTGTTTCAGGATATCAATCCCTGGCTCATAAACCAAATTTTGATTTTGTTGTAATTGCAATCGGGCGACTTGGGTCGTGAGATCTGCCACGACGTTTGCCAGCTCGTCGACTTTGGAATGGACCCTGGCCATCTTCTCGTCCCTGTCCTGAAGCTGCCTTTGAAGCCATTGGAATAATTCTTGTTCTATAGTCCCGGGTATGACAACGGGGTCATCCTTACCGCCTGAGCTTAATTCAGCAAGAACCACGGGTTCCTTTGGCTTAATGGCCTGAGCGGGCTTTTCATCATTTAGACCGAGCCAATGTTTGGTAGCAACAGCCACGTCATTGTCATAGGTATGAGGCATAGGAGGAGTTGTTCTTCTGGGCTCCACCATGTAGATCGTATGGATTGTGTACCCGTTTACTAGCTCTTCATTGGTAACATCGCTCGTTGGGCTTTTGGCTTGTTACCTTAGCCCGCTCCTTTCTAAGAAGGGCAGATGTCCGAGAGAATCGGGTTCCCGAAGGACTTCGGTCTCCGTTTGTATGAAATTGGCGGTTGCAGCTTGACACTTTGTTAACACGCCTTTAGACAGTTCTATCTCTCCTGCCTTGTATTGCTTTTTGACCCAATCTTTGAAGACGAAGCAGTCTTCAATGGCATGACCTATCACTCTGTGATAGGGGTAATATTTGGGGTCATCGATCATATTCGCTTCTTACGGTCTCTTTGATTTTGGCAATTGTAGACCATTCCTAAGGGCGTCTTTGAATATTTTACGGATTTTTTCCCCTCTGAAGGAATAGACCTTATCCAGCTTCTCTTTCATAGACGATTTTCCTCCCCCTTCTAACAATGGCTTTTGAGGTTGGTTGACATTGGGCCCACTTGTCCCTCGCTTATTTCGGTCAGCCGAAGTGTTAAAAGATTCAGCATCTTCGGAATTTCTGCCTTTGCGATTATCGTCCTTTCGGTTTCTCCAGAACCTGTTGTTATTTTAGGAATCAGAGTAGGACTCCTGCTTTGAGCGCTCCAACATCTGAACTTTCCCGGTCAGCTCTTGGAATGTTTTGAAACTGGCGGTGCATAAAAACGGGGCCCATCCAATTGTTGAGATTTCCGACGAGGAGGCTGACAAATTGGTCCTGTTCCAATGGTGCCTCACATTTGACGGAGAGATTGCGCCATCGGGTTATAAAATCCGTGCTGTTTTTGTTGTTCTTTGGATTGGTCCTTACGAGGTCGGCAATGGTGATCTTATCGCTGACACTCATGAACCTTTGTCGAAACAGAGATTCTATTTGGACGAAAGTAGTAACGGACAATCCGGTATGCTAGCTTACCAGTTGAAAGCGACATTAGTTAAACTATTAACAAACTGGCGGCGGAGAAGTGCATCATTGCCCCCAGTATTCCCGCATGAGGCCTTAAAGTGGGCTATGTGCTGATTCGCATTTTCCGTCCCATCAAATATTCCGAATTTGGGGATGACATAGCTGCCAGGAAACTCTACCAGATCATACCGAACAGGCTATGGTCTCCCACTACTGCTGATATCTTTTTGCGCTTCGGCTTCGTCTACCAATGTTTTGACTTTGTTGGCGACTAAGTCCATGATTTGATTTTCCGTTAGCGGGTTGAATCCATGATTTGATCTTGCATTAGCGGGTTGCTGTCATCGGTAGTCAAGACATTTCCCGAGATCGGATGCGGCCGACTTTCATGCAGCTCACCCACCTTTGGATTTGAGGGAATAGGCGTCGGCTGCCTCGGGATACCATTTCCCGGTTCATGAGCAGAGCCCTACGCTTGATTGGGCGGCTGAGAGGCAAGTTGGGCCATAAGAAGTAAGACGATGTTTGTCAAGTCATAAATCTTTGAGTAGAGCTTGGCCATCTCCTTGTCTTTCTTTCTGAGCCGCTTCTGGAGCTCTTGGAGAAGTTGTTGCTTTGCGATTTTGGGACGGAAGATTGGCTCCTCTTCGCTTTCCGAGCCCGAGTCCTTATGAACCGAGTGATCTCTCTGCTTATCAGCCTCACTGGAAGGGTTTTCATTACCTTCCAGAGAAGGCTGGTCTTGGGACATGGCATCCATATTCATACCAAATTAGATTTGAGATGTGATGGCCCCGTCCTTGCTCTTGCTGCGTATGTCCACCATGTAGACAGTGTGAACCACATATCCAGCCATATTTTTATCTTTGGCGGCTAATTTTTCGGACCATCGTCGCTGCCCTTCCACTTCTGGAAAGGACATGCAACTGAAAACGGTTGGTCTGAACGGGTCCTTGGGTGGCGCTGTCCGGATCGCAGCTTTCTTGACTCTTGAGGTCATGGCATTCTTCTGGACCAATTTCAGTGGTTCAAAAGAGTTAGCAAACTTTACAGCCGATTCAGCTGTTGTTACGGGGTAACCATGTTCTTGGAACCTCATGAAGTTCAGCCTAGCAAGAGCCTTAGCCCTTTTGTTAGCTCAGTATCTGAGCCTTTTCTATCTTAGCTTCTCAATTTTGAGGGCTTGACGGGCATCCGTCATCCAGGAAGCCATCGTGAGTCGATTGATGGGGAGCTTAGAGAAGATACCCGATTGAGCAGTTGTCAGGGGCACCGCTGGAGCTTGCCCGAGATGTCTTGTTGCTTTATTGATGTTGATGGCCTTACCCCCAGCTGGGGCCAAGGAAATTCGTTCAAACACCGACTTGCGTTTGGGTAGTGGTGCCCTCGAGATCACCACATTTGGCCTGTAGCCTTTTGAGACCGGTCTGTCTGTTATTGGAGCTTGAGGAGCTGAGATGGAGTTAGCTAGCATGAACAGAATAGAGCCAAATGGTAGCGGCGACTCCTCCTACTGTCGCTTGAGACTGGCCAGGAGGGTCGTCCTGACGTCCATCTTCATCATGTAGGAGATAGGAGCTGGGTCGAGAGCTGAGCTTGTCCTTGGGGACATCGTTGAGGCTTGATCGCTTGAAATCCTTCATGAAAGAGCATTATTTTAGTATAAATATCGATATGTATATTGATTGAGTTCGCATGAACGTTTAACCCGAAATATGGGAGGAGAGAAAAGGTCTCACCGGGCGTGCCAGAATCTGTAGGGTGTTTTTCGTCACCCCATTGAGATGGGAGATATACGTCGCTTATCAGGCATATATAGATTCCCCCTTCTTAGGATAGGCTGGGGTTTATTGATTGTGAGGATCCGAATCTCTGGCAGCCGCGTACTAAGCTGCCGTTAATTACCCCCCCGCCTTCGAAGCGAAGGAACCTTCGATTGACGGGTCGAGCTAGTCATGCAAACTCAATATGCAATGTGCGTGTGTTGGGTTTTGAGGGGTCTTGGGTATATCGGGGGCCTCGCAGAGTTTACAGGGATCCTGCTATCTGGATAGAGGGCTGAGGGTCAAGGGGGCTAGCAGCCCCCTTACGGGGTGTGGGACAGCGTCCCGTTAGAAATTTTTTCTCACGAGAAAAGTGTTATGGGGTGTGTATATAAAAAAAGGATGAATATCATCTAAAGGACGCGTGGGCACTAGCGCTTCATGTGCTTGGCACGCGGGCGCTGGGCGCCTCACATGTTTAGCACATGGGCGCTGGGTGCCAGCGCCTCACGTGCTTAGCACGCGGGCGCTGGGCGCCAGCAGGAAAAAGGGGCTTAGCCCCTATACTGGGAGTTGTACTCCCAATTGACTTTTGGAGTTAAACTCCTAAAATAGGACAAAGGGCTTAGCCCCTGTACTGGGAGTTGTACTCCTAATTGACTTTTGGAGTTAAACTCCTAAAATGAAAGACTTTTTTTTCCGGAGTTAAACTCCCAAGAGATTTTCAGAGATGATGAAAGGGAACCCCTTTCTTCTCTCTTGAGCCCTAGATGTTCTCTTGAGCCTTGGATCTTCCCAAAGTGGGTTTTTTTAGACGGGTCTCCTTCTTCCTCCTTTCTGTTGGCTGGATCTTGGAAAAAAAGGGGCGAGACTTAAAAATCACCCATTTTGGGGATTTGATGGAAGATCCGAGCTCCCCTTCAAGGGTTTTATGGTGAAAAACTATTTCTTTTTGGAAAAAGAAGAGTTAAACTCTTGATTTAATTTAAAAAAGTGGAAGAAGGTCTAGAACCTTGAGGACGGAGAAGGAAGCACAAAAACCCTAATTTTTGAGGGGAATGAATTATTATCCTTCATTTCATTATCATGTTGCCTTATATAGGCTTACAAATTTACACATAGCCTCTTGGGCTTTACAAAATGGCATTTTGCCCATCCCATACCTCATGTGCTTATTTCTTTTGCACATGAGCCATGGGCTTTACAAAAATTTGGTTTTACGCCCATTTTTTTTACATTTATTCATCAAAATTATTTATTACATGATTTTAATCTTGGCATAGGAGAGGCCGGCCGCGGGGCTCGATTTGGGCATGGGCCCACTTGACCTGGGCTTGGGCCCACTTACTTGGGGTTGAATTTGACTTTGACTTGATCAACTGGGGTGTAATTTTTGACCCCAACAGTGCATAGACTACTGTGAGCTGAACAGAGTAATGATAAAGAACAAATACCCTATTCCGCGCATCGATGACTTATTTGATCAATTGAGTGGTGCCAAGGTATTTTCGAAGCTGGATCTTCGTTCGGGTTATCACCAGATCAGAGTAACGGCTAAAGATATATGCAAAACATCTTTCTGAACCCAATACGGGCATTATGAGTTTCTTGTGATGCCGTTCGGTGTTACTAATGCTCCAGCAATATTCATGGATCTGATGAACAGAGTATTTTCAAAATACATAGACGCGTTCGTTGTTGTATTCATCGACGACATACTAGTTTACTCTAAGACTCGAGAGGAGCACGCCGAACACTTGCGAACTGTACTACAAATTCTGCGGGAAGAGTGGCTATACATAAAATTGAGGAAGTGTGAGTTCTAGCTCGACAAAGTGCAGTTCTTAGGATACATTGTTTCGGGCGAAGGCATCTTAGTGGACCCAGCGAAGATAGAATCTATTAGAAATTGGACGACACCGAAGTCAGTGGCGGAGAACAGAAAATTCCTGGTATTGGCAGGATATTATCGGCATTTTGTTCAGAACTTTGCACAAGTTACTGAACCTTTGACAAAGCTGACACGGAAGGAAGTGCCTTACGTGTGGTCAAAAGAATGTGCTCAATCTTTTGAGTTACTAAAATAAAAGTTAACCATGACTCCTATTCTTACAGTGCCGGATAATTCGGGTGGTTTGGTGATACACAGTGATGCTTCAAGGAAAGGTTTAGGCCGTGTTCTGATGCAGCACGGTCGGGTAGTTGCTTATGACTCACGGCAGCTGAAGGATCACGAGAGGAAGTATCTAACTCACGACTTGGAGTTAGCTGCAATGGTTTTCACCTTAAAGATCTCGAGACATTACTTATTGGGTGAAAAGGCAGAAGTGTACACGAATCACAAGAGTCTGAAATACCTGTTCACTCAGAAGGAATTGAATATGAGGCAACGCCGATGGATAGAACTAATGGCGGACTGTGACTTGGACTTACAGTACTATCTGGGAAAAGTAAATGTCATACCCGATGCTCTCAGCCGCAAACCAACGGTCATGATGTTGAATAATCAGAAGAGCATCATCGAAGACTTTCAGAGGCTCGAACTAGAAGTTGTTACACCAAGTGCAACCGGACAACTTTGGCAATTACAGGCGCGGTCTTCACTTGTAGATTGCATTAAGGCTGCACAGGCTGATGATCCTCAATTGCAGAAGTTCAGAGAGCAGATGGAAGCCGGACTGAGGACAAACTTGCTCATACATCGAGACGGTTCCTTGAGATTCGGTAGTAGACTCTGCGTT
Source organism: Agapanthus africanus (assembly GCA_030015575.1). Taxonomy (NCBI): domain Eukaryota; kingdom Viridiplantae; phylum Streptophyta; class Magnoliopsida; order Asparagales; family Amaryllidaceae; genus Agapanthus; species Agapanthus africanus. The sequence continues at coordinate 937,980,528 of CM057338.1, read as the reverse complement.
CCCAAGGGGGATGTTCGATAAGAAGTGCTAGCTGAGGCTCATAGTTTAGCTTATTCAGTGCATCCGGGAGGCACAAAAATGTACCGAGATCTGAGACAACACTATTGGTGGAACAGGATGAAGCGAGAGATTGTACGGTTTATATCCAAGTGCTTAGTATGCCAACAAGTAAAGGCGGAACATCAGAGGACAGCTGGATTGTTTCAACCACTTTCGATACTCGAATGGAAATAGGAGCACATCATTATGGATTTCGTGACTGCCTTACCATGGAGTCCAAGAGGCAACAACGCCGTCTGGGTTATCTTCAAACGTCTTATGAAAGCAGCACACTTTATATCTTTCCGAGTGGGACAGTCGACAGAGTCGCTTGCGGAGAAGTACATGCAGAAAGTAGTGCGACTTCATGGAGTTCCAGTCAGCATAGTATCAGATCGAGAAACCAGATTCGTTTTGCACTTTTAGAAGAGCTTACAGGAGAGCATGGGTACACATCTCAAGTTCTGCACGGCTTATAATCCACAGACGGACGGATAATCCGAGCATACTATTCAGATGCTCGAGGACATGTTGAGCACTTGCATGCTAGATTTTCATGGTTCTTGGGAAGACCACCTCCATCTGGTGGAGTTTTCTTATAACAAAAGATTCCAAGCTAGCATCCATATGGCTCCATTCGAAACACTTTACGGACGGAAATGTCGATCCTTGTTTGTTGGGATGACATCGGCAAACAAAAATTACTGGGCCCCGAACTTATAGTTCAGACGGTAGATAAGGTCCAGATGATCAGACAGCGCATTAAGACGGCTTAGGACCGACAGAAGAGTTGGGCATATGCCAGCAGGAGATCGTTAAAATTTGAAGTCGGTGATCATGTATTCCTGAAGATTTCACCTATCCGCAGTGTTATCAGATTTGGGAGTCAAGGGAAACTCAGTCCCCGATTCATCGGACCATTCGAGATACTAGAGTAAGTAGGGGGTGGCTTATCGACTTGCCTTACCCCCATCGCTAGCTGGCGTGCACAACATATTTCATGTGTCACAGTTGCGGCACTACGTTCGAGACGGTAGTCACGTTCTCGATCATTCAAAATTGACATTGGGTACCGACTTATCTTACGTGGAGCAGCTTACTACTATACTTAGTCTGAGTATCTTGGGGTGGTCGTTCGCCTGGGGAATCTACCTGGGAATGCAAAGAGGATATTCGTTCGCGGTTCCCACATCTGTTCGATCAGCTGTTTGTATCTTTACTAGTTTTCGTTCCTTAATTTTGAGGACAAAATTTTTGCAAGAGTGGTATGATGTAATGCCCAATCCCCTTTGTATGCCAATACCCGTATTTAAAATAAAATGTTGTTCTAAATAATTTACCCATTTTTTACTATATTTTATTTATTATTTTCCTATACTCAAATATTCTATTTATTCTCCCGACACCCTAATCTATATTTTATCCAAATAGTCTCACTAAGTTAAAACTAGCCCAAGCCCCCTGACCCATAACCCAATCCCAATTTTCAAGCTCAAGCTCCCATCCAAACCAACAACCACTCTTCTTTTTGAATTCCCTCATTTAATCCCATTTAACACTAAATCAATTTCCATTTAATCTCTTTAAATCCCTTGATTCTCAAATTAATCTTAATCAATACAAATTTAATTACTTTAATTACCCATTTTAATTTTCTCTCCCCCCCTCGCGTTTTCTCTCTCTCTCTCTTTAAACACACACTCCCCCCCTCTCTCACACACTCTCTCTCCTCTCGATCTCACTCTCACACACTCTCTCTCCTTTCGATCTCCCTTTCCCTCTCAAAATTTCACCAAGCCCACCGGAGCCACCGCCATCACCTTCGGCTTCTCACCATCGCCTCCGATGACCATCACCGGGCCCCCTCCTCCTTCACTACATCCCCTCCACCGATCACAACTCCCTCAACCTTCAACCTCCGAATCCCATCAACAGTTGACGAGCTCCTCGTCGCTGAGCAACCTCGCCGCCTTCTTCAATCATCGGAGCACTGACGGCCACCACCTCCCTCTTTCCTCCAAGTACCCTTGACAACACCCCCTTCCTCCCTCCTCACCGAGCTCACTGACCTCACGAGATCACCTCTCGCCGGTGTCCCCAACAGTCGACGACCCCCTCTTTTCCCCGTCTTTTGCAAACGCCCGAGGCCTATTGTTGCCGTACCCTACAGCCCCGTCCCCTTCACCAAGCTCCCGAGCCTCTCTCCTCCAGATTTAAGCCGAGCTCCCCATTTGTATGCGGCCAGTCTCTCGCCACCGTTGACCCCTCATCACCGATGAACTCTAGACACCATCACAAAGCAACCGCACCCAAGAAATCCTTGCTGTGCAGCACCAACGCCGAACCCAAGCTCGAGCCGAGGCCAAAACTATCGTAACGTGCCATCGCCGGGCTGTAGACCGCTTTTTTGTCGCCATTGTTTTCAGGCAAATGAAAATATTCACTTTTTTCATTATACATTATAGTAAATCACATTAGAACTAAATATACAAACAAATGCAACTATACCGATATGTTTTATATATGTGTGTTTATATGCTTGGATGTGGTGTAATGAATCTCGAGACATGGTAATCTGAGTAGAGCCAGATTAGGACTTATGATGGGTTTATATCACCTGAAAAATCGTAGAGATAACAAATCGTTTTGAGAAATCTAAGGAAACGTGTGTTTTGTTGATACTGAATGCCCATATTAGGTGTTCGATATGTATTTTGTGCGAAAACCCTATCTAGTGTGGCGAAATTTATGGATACGGGATTACTTCAATGATAATGGATAACGCGTAAAAATTTAGGTTGAAAACGCGGGCTTTAACACCATAGAATGTTAACCTCATTTAGATCCGCCAAATCTAAAACTTTCCGTACACATAACTTGTGAAAATCATAGTAAATTAGATACACACCGTAATATTGTGTTCGAGGGCTTGTATCGAAGCCGACTCGACAAAATAGAACCCCCTATAATTTATATTTCATTTCTGTTTTAAAACGATGACAAAAGCTGTTCGGGAATGTGGCTCTGGACTGCAGTCCAGAGCAGTACTGCTTGTCGACACCTGGATTAAAATGTTTTTATAATCTGTGAGAAAATGATATTATACGGAACCCTATACCGTTGCGAATATTATACTATTATATAACTATCAGTGGCGGTTTCATTCGTTTTTACCATCGTTTGCTATTTTAATTATCTTTTAAATCATCGTTACGTACTGCAGACCCAAGCAGGGACAAAACGTATACCCTAATCTTAAACAATGCATATCTTCCAGCACATATAGGATATTGTTGATCCGTTTAGTGAGTGGGAAACCTAATTAATATATCTAAATATTATTCAACGATATCATCACCTAATTATGATCTCAACAGGATGAAAACTTTGTTACGAAACGGACTTTCAGTTCAGGAACTGAATTTCCAGTAGAGAACACTTAAAAAGAAATGACTGTAATTCGCGAACCCGAAACCCGATTGATTTGAAACAAATTTTGCTGAGTCTATAATTAATTTTACTTTTTACCCTTTTTGTATAATTTTGCTTAATTCTGATGATACGATTTAATGTGAATTTTTCTAAGTTCCTAAGACGCGTGATGGCTTATTGCATATGACTTGCTTAGCGGCATAATTCACATATTTACCCGACTGTGATATCTTTAGCGATGGTGAGCGCCTTTATTAATTCTTAGTGTGTATTGTCGAAAGTGAGTAGTATTGGAGTAGTTGTGTCGAGCATGCCAGTGAAAAGTGAACGATTTGTGATAGTGAACAGTACAGTGAATAGTGAACAGAACAGTGTTATTGGTGCATACTTGTATACAACTATCCCATACATACATTTATTGAAACCTGTGGAAAAAGGGGAAATTGAAGTGGAAATGAACTTGTATTTAGTGAGGATAGTGATTTAGAGGTTGATTATTCGAACAACGACTCATATATATTAGGTTTGGACTTAGCGGTCCGGCTGACAGGGTTATGTCCCGGGCAATAGTGGGCCGTAGTCTTGGGTACGCACGAGACTCTCGTTAAACATAACCACTCATTTCCGTAAACTCAATTTCAAAATGGACTTAGAGACCAGTAGGAACACAGGTCATACATTGCATTAATTATTGACATATCGATTACCTGCATTTATTGTCTCCACTGTTATTACCTTTTATTTTTATACCTCATTATTGTTATCACATTGTTGCTATTGCGTCGCTCTGACGACCTGAGTATGCATACTCATAATTTGGAGAGGACCCAGCTCAGGAGTCAGACCTACTGTTCGAGCTTGCAGAGATCTAGACGGTCGTACTTTCCATACTTTACCGCTTTTCATAAATCAACCTTGTATTCGCACTTGGTTAGTAGTTTCTTTTTTTAAATTATGAATAATGAAAGTTGATATAATAAACTAGTGATGTGTTTCATTTACTTTTGCACTATGTTTACTGATTACCATGTAAAGCTAGAAGCCGAAGTGTGATTACGGCAGGATCATTTCCTGACCGTAAGAGTATGTCTGGCCTAGTCGCCTCCCGTATTCCGTATTTTGGGAAGCGGAGTGTGACAATGTAACTCGACGAACTCACGTACTGCACCTTCCTTGGGTTGCTTTTCTTTTTTGTACAAGTGTTGCTTATCAAAGATGATGTTCCGGTTTCGTATTATCTTCTTACTTGTGTAATCCTATAGCCGATATCCGAACCCATCTCCACTATATTTGATGAAAGCGCACTTCCTAAATTTGGAGTCAAGCTTATTCCTTTCCGCCTTATCAACTAAAGAATACGCAACGCAGCGAAACACTTTTAGGTGCGAATAATCAACCGGTTTATCTGACCAATTTCTTCTGGAATGCCTTCATCTAGAGCACCTGCCAGGCTTTTGTTGATCAAATACACAGCAGTATCAACCGCCGCTGCCCATAGGAATTTAGGCACATCCGCATCAAAGGTCATGCTCCGCACTCGCTCTAGAATCGTCCTGTTCATCCTTTTGTTAGTAGACGCCTGTGCTTGTGCCACAAACTTACGGCCAATGCGGAATACAACACCAATCCCTTAAGGGTTATAAAATTTGGATTCTCTGAGAAAGAAAAGACGATAGAAAAAAATTATACTAATTACTAGAAGTAATATCCAGTTAGAGATTTTAATTGGAAAGAAATAAATAGTCATGACTCCAGGAGAAAGGGAAACCGACGAAAATAGTTACACGGTCCAACGAGTGTGAAAATGAGACGAGCCGGTCGGGTTTTCGTCAAGTTTTCATACCAACCTGAAAGTAAGTTCTAAACCCAAAATCACCGAAATCAGACTAGTATATAATGTTGTAAATCGAACACCCATACATTAGGAATTTTCCTCTCCGATACCAGTTGTCCAGGGAAAAACCTTGTTTTTACCGTTCGAGCACGCAAGACAGCAATCCATCAAAAAAGATGCATAGGGTTTTAACGCAATTCAACCGAACTGGGTCTAACCTACACATCTCAACTCTCTCACATTCCAATCTTCCCATTCTTGATCTCACGTCAGGAGAGAGGTACATCCTTCAAAAACCTGGAGCCTAAGGCTCTCTTAGCTGCGCCTAGCTTGTCTGAGCCAATTTTCCTCAATAAATTAAAGCACCTTCCTATTTACATGATGGAATAAACCTTTTGATCAATATAATTCTCCTTTATCCTTATCTAAATTAATATTTTCTTTTATTTAAATTTAAACCTAAACCTATATTTCAAAGACTAGTCTCCACTATAGACAAAAGGAAATGGGTCATTTAATTATGAAATTGATTGACGGTGGCTTCTTATTTATTTAAAGAAATCAAACAAAAAACTATCATTGTTTTACGTGCAGTGTACGTAATTAAGTGCCACGTCATTATGATTCTACATGTATGATGCTCGTAATTATATTGTCACTTCATTATTATTAAAAAATGTGATACACTTAGTTAAGTTAATAAAGAAATTTATCAATGAAATATCTATAACAACATGCAACACACATGCCAAAAACGCCAGTTATCTTAATTCTATCTATAATAACAAATTATTTAAATTTAAACTAATCTCAACGTCTCACACGGGCCGGGTTCCAATAGATTAATCAGGTTTGGTCATTTAAAAATAATAATGATAAAAAGTTTTACATAATATTTATGGGTTTTTTTCTATATTCAACCGGAAAACTTTTGTATTTCTAACTAAGACCCCCAAAACTTCATAGTTTGAAATAAGAATCCCAAATACTTTAAGTTGTCTAAATTGGTCCCCATGTTTAGTTTCCATCCAAATTCCATTTAAAATGATCATTTTATCCTTATCTTCTTCTTCTTCTTCCATACTCCTTCAACACCATTCTTCTATTTCTTTTCAAATTCCAATATCCAACTATCCATTAGAATTGTACCCACCTATAATTATGATTTTGGTGGTTCTTATGTTAAACCATGCGAAATCGGCTTTATGAATAACAAACGATTATTTTTTCCACAGAGGACCAAATATAGCAAGCAATGATGGATTGAAGGATGATTAGGTTGCTGAGGATAGATTAAGTATTTAGCAGCTTAGTAAAGCTAATTAATCACTATTTAATTTAATTGAAAGGGAGATCTTTTTAGACAACCTTAACGATTTGGACGATTTGGGGTCTTATTTAGAAATATGAAATGTTGGGGGTCTTATTTGAAAATACGAAAGTTTCGGGGGTTGAATATAGAAAAAGCCCAATATTTATTAGCAGGGAGCATTAAGGCTTATTGGCTGTCTCATAGCTATCCAACTAGATTGTGTTATTACCCATCATGGTGCTTGATGATGTTCGATATCGGTGATCTCCCAGATCATGACACGTGGCTGGTGACGTGTCCCGAAGCTCACAAGAAAGGACCTACAGTGGCCGACCAGGCCACTCCTGTGCCCGTCCCCACAAACAAACGCTGGCTCACCTCCGAGCCCCCAGCACAATTGGCCTCCTCGGCCTCTCAGCTTGTCTCCGGGCTACCGCAGAACCAAGATACCTCGGCTCTCCCGCTCGTCCGCGAGCTCTCCCGCCGAGGTCATCTTCCTCGGTATCATCGACCGACCAACAAAACCACTCACAGGCACATCCGCCTCACTCCCGCGAATCTCGCCATGCGCGAGATATCTGCCAGCCACATCCTACGTTCCACGCCATCACGATCCCCCATTAACGAGCCTGTCTCACCATTAATGCGGGATCCCGCCCATCACGCGGGCGTGACGTCGGGAGCGTAATGGCCGACGTGATTCTCGCGCCCGCCTGCCTGGTGCCACCGCTATTTAAACCCCTCCTTCAGACGGTTCAAGTAAGCTATTTTTACTCCACTAAGCCGTTACTCTGCTCGGATTTCCTCTCTAACTTGACCGTCGGAGGGTCCTCGGTGGTACAACTACCCCGGGACTTCCTTGCAGCTAGCTCGGCCCAAACAACTTCAAACCTATTGAGATCCACACGCTTCAGGAGCCAGCCTCCAGATCCAATCTCAGCCGTCCATCGCCGCCATCAGTAGATCAACGGAAGGTAACATCTTGACGTGATCCGAAGTACGTCAGATGGCGCCGTCTGTGGGAAATCCTCGATTCCACAAAAACAAAAGTTCATCTTCCGATCTCAACCAAATGGCGAGCGGTCATCACGACGATCCAAGCACTAGCCGCTTCCTCCCCCTTAACGGAGAGGCGGACGAATCCCCTCTTCCGCCGAGTGTCTACAACGCCTAGCCGTCCGGATAGATTGACTCGCGTCCATCGTGGAGGCGCTCATTCGTGTCCAAACGGCGGGGCAAGCTCCCCAGGTCGCTGCTCCCCCGCCTCGGGACCAGGACCCCTGCCGAGGGAGAGAAGACTCCGCTTGCGTTGGCATTACGGACCACCGCCTAGCTGCCTCCCACGGCCGCAGATCCCCCGGGCCAGTACATTCTGCGACCCGCTGAGCGCCCCATAGTTCAACACCGAGGTACGTCGCCAGGGAGCCTCACCGTGAGATCCTTCGCGCACCTGTCCCTCTCGAGGAGATGTCGGTCAACTCGCCTGTTACCAGGCATGACCGACACCCCCTCCCTCGACGGGGTCGCGTGGATGGGGCTCGTTACGGCAGCTCAAAGAGTACCTCGCCAAAGGATCTAAGGAACCTCATTGAAAGGAACCGCAGCCGCGGCCAGGCACAGGTCTCCATTAGCAGAGGCCGAAGATCAGAGTGTGCCGAATCGTCGGGATACCATGGCCGACTCGACGCCCTTGAGAAGAAGATCGAAGGTATGTATCGAGAAGGTCATCATTTGAGCGGCGGGGCTAAGTACGCCGCCGACTCGCTCACCCAACCATTCACCGAGAAGCTGCTCACCGTCCACGTCTCCTCTCGCAACAAGCCCCTGAAGGTCTCCCTCTTCGACGACAAATCTGACCCGAAGGACCATTTGGATGCATTCACCGCGGGAATGAGTTTCCAAGATAACTCCGACGCCGTCCAATGCCGAGCTTTCCCGGCCACTTTCATCCACTCCGGACGAGACTAGTTCCGAGGACTCGAGCCACGCTCGATCTCAACTTTCGACGAGCTGACCACCCAATTCCTCGGCCACCTCGTCGGGAACAGGCGGCAAAAATGCATGGTCGACCATCTCTTCATAATCAAGAGTGGGGACAAAGAGACATTCAAAGCAAAAGTCACCCGCTTCTGCAACGCCCTTCTCGAGGTCCCAGAGCACCGGGATGAGACGGTGATTACGGCGCTCAGGTCTGGTCTTAGGCACAAGGAGTGGTTATGCTCCTTTGAATTAGCGAAACCTAAGACCATGGCCGGGGTAAAAGCCTGGACCGAGCATGAGGTCCAGCTCGAATCCGAGGTGAACGCAAATCTCCCCGGGGCAGAGCAAACCGACCGGAAGAAAAGGGAAAGGGAAGAGAGAAGGAGGCTCGAGTGGTCAAAGCCCTACTCCCCAAAGTTTCAAGAGTACACCCCGCTCAACGTCTCCCAGACCGTACTGCTAGAGGAGGCTAAGGGCGAGGGGTTCTTCAAGCTTCCCCCGATCACTCGCATGGCCTCAAAGCGCACCCGGGACCCCTACTGCGGGTTCCACAGGTCGCAGGGCCACTCCACGGAAAGCTGTAAGCAGCTCCAAGACTACATCGAGGAGCTCATCCGTTCAGGACACCTCACAGTGTACTTGCGAGACAAGCGGTAAGCTGACTGCAAGTAGGAGCAGCATCCCCCTCCCGGCGAGCTGACAATCGGCCAAATCATTGCCGTTTCAGTGGAGGATACGTCAGGTACCTACGAAGCTCAGTACATTATGCCGGGCATAGAGGCTTACAGACATCCGAGGGGCTCAAGCTGCACGAATAAGAGTATCTACTAGCGTGTACTTCTTTTCAAGGCAATGTAAACCTTTCTTAAGAACTTCTGTTTATGTAATAAAGGGATCAATAAAACATTGCAGAAAGAAGTGTCTTATTTATTCAAAAAGGTACTATGGGCTCCTCAGCCGTACATCCAAAAAGAAAAATTATAGTAGCGGGGGAAGGGGGTGCAGGAAACATTGCTCGTGGTACTCCGAGGATATCTCCGCCAACCGAGCCCTCGCAGCCTCAGACCTCTGCCTCCGGTGCCGCCCGCGAACGTCGGCGTCGTGAATCAATTGGTAGCACTCAAGGATGAGCGCCACCGACGGTCCCACCGACCCGCAGTGATCAGGCCGAAGCGCCGCAGAGACCTTAACTTACCGACCGCCCCGTCCCTCAACTGCTCGGACAAGGGGTTGTAGAGCCCCGGCGTTGCCCTCCAGATGGAGTACATCAACAACTGGAGCAGTGGGGAACGCCGGGGGAGCAATCAAACGAAATGATCCTTAATACGGCCAATCACTAACTGCACCGTGTCCTCGGTGCAGTGCTGATCATAGAGGCACAAGTCCTCGAAGCTCACTATGTCAGGGATGGTAAAAGGGAAGTCTTCCATTCTTACGTTTGGGGGTGAAAGATGGAGTGATCAATGCTCCCTCCGCTTTATAATGAATATCCCCGCAGGATTCCAACAGTCGCTCACCCACGACTGCACCGCTACATGGCAGACACCTAGCATTTCTCGACAAAATCGAAACGACGTAGAACCAGCGCTTCGCTTCCTCCACGCGTTCATAGCACGTGTCACCCGCGACTGTTACCCTTCCCGATGTTCGCACGTCGGGGGGTCGGCCCGTCCTTAGTAGGCCTCTTACGGCCCCTCCCGCGCTAAGGACTAAAGCCCTCACTAAGAGGCAGCCGAGCGGCTACTCTGCTCGGCTATCCCTGGCTGGTAGTGCCCACCCCATAATACCAAGGATCAAAGCCCTTGCAAAGAGGCAGCCGAGTGGCTACCCTGCTCAGTTATCCCTGGCTGGTAGCTCCATACCCCAAAACGCTAGGGATCAAAGCCCTCGCCAAGAGGCACCGGGCAGCAACCCTGCCCGGCACGTCCTTAAGGATCAAAAGCCCTCGCAAGAGGCGACCGGGCCCGCCCTTGCTTGATTATCCCTGGCTGGTAGCTCCCTACCCTAAAACGCCAGGGATCAAAGCCCTCGCCAAGAGGCACCGGACAGCAACCCTGCTCGGCCCGTCCTTAGTAGGCCTTTTACGGCCCCTCCAGTGCTAAGGATCAAAAGCCCCGCAAGAGGCAACCGAGCCCGCCCTTGCTCAGTTATCCCTGGCCGGTAGCTCCCTACCCCAAAACGCTAGGGATCAAAGCCCTCGCCAAAAGGCACCGGACAGCAACCCTGCCCGGCCAGTCCTTAAGGATCAAAAGCCCTCGCAAGAGGCAACCGGGCTCGCCCTTGCTCGGTTATCCCTGGCTGGTAGCTCCCTACCCCAAAACATCAGGGATCAAAGCCCTCGCCAAGAGGTACCGGGCAGCAACCCTGCTCGGCCCGTCCTTAGTAGGCCTCTTATGGCCCCTCCCGCGATAAAGATCAAAAGCCCTCGCAAGAGGCAGCCGGGCCCGCCCCTCCTCGGTTATCCCTGGCTAGTAGCTCCCTACCTCAAAACGCCAGGAATCAAAGCCCTCGCCAAGAGGCACCGGACAGCAACCCTGCCCGGACAGTCCTTAAGGATCAAAAGCCCTCGCAAGAGGCAACCGGGCCTGCCCTTGCTCGGTTATCCCTGGCTGGTAGCTCCCTACTCCAAAACGCTAGGGATCTAAGCCCTCGCTAATAAGCACCGGACAGCAACCCTGCTCGGCCCGTCCTTAGTAGGCCTCTTACGGTCCCTCCCGCGCTAAGGATCAACAGCCCTCGCAAGAGGCAACCGGGCCCGCCCTTGCTCGGTTATCCCTGGCAGGTAGCTCCCTACCCCAAAACGCCAGGGATCTAAGCCCTTGCCAAGAGGCCCCAGGCAGCAACCTTGCTCGGCCCGTCCTTAGTAGGCCTCTTACGGCCCCTCCCGCGCTAAGGATCAAAAGCCCTCGCAAGAGGCAACCGAGCCTGCCCTTGCTCGGTTATCCCTGGCTGGTAGCTCCCTACCCCAAAAGGCCAGGGATCTAAGCCCTCGCCAAGAGGCACCGGACAGCAACCCTGCTCGGACAGTCCTTAAGGATCAAAAGCCCTCGCAAAAGGCAACCAAGCCCGCCTTTGCTCGGTTATCCCTGGCTGGTAGCTCCCTACCCCCAAACGCCAGGGATCAAAAGCCCTCGCCAAGAGGCACCGGGCAGCAACCCTGCTCGGTCCATCCTTAGTAGGCCTCTTATGGACCCTCCCGTGCTAAGGATCAAAAGCCCTCGCAAGAAGCAACCGGGCCCACCCTTGCTCGGTTATCCCTGGCCGGTAGCTCCCTACCCCAAAACGCCAGGGATCTAAGCCCTCACCAAGAGGCACCGAACAACAACCCTGCTCGGCCAGTCCTTAAGGATCAAAAGCCCTTGTAAGAGGCAACCGGGCCCGTCCTTGCTCGGTTATCCCTGGCTGGTAGCTCCCTACCCCAAAACGCCAGGGATCAAAAGCCTTCGCCAAGAGGCACCGGGCAGCAACCCTGCTCTGCCCGTCCTTAGTAGGCCTCTTATGGCCCCTCCCGCGCTAAGGATCAAAAGCCTTCGCAAGAGGCAACCGAGCCCGCCCTTGCTCGGTTATCCCTGGTTGGTAGCTTCCTACCCCAAAACGCCAAGGATCTAAGCCCTCGCCAAGAGGCACCGGGCAGCAACCCTGCTCAGCCAGTCCTTAAGGATCAAAAGCCCTCGCAAGAGGCAACCGGGCCTGCCCTTACTCAGTTATCCTTGGCTGGTAGCTCCCTACCCCAAAACGCCAGGGATCAAAAGCCATCGCGAAGAGGCATCGGGCAGCAACTCTGCTCGGCCCGTCCTTAGTAGGCCTCTTACGGCCCCTCCCGTGCTAAGGATCAAAAGCCCTCGCAAGAGGCAACCGAGCCCGCCCTTGCTCGGTTATCCCTGGCTGGTAGCTCCCTACCCCAAAATGCTAGGGATCTAAGCCCTCGCCAAGAGGCAACAGGCAGTAACCCTGCTCGGCCGGTCCTTAAGGATCAAAAGCCCTCGCAAGAGGCAACTGGGCCCGCCCTTGCTCGGTTATCCCTGGCTGGTAGCACCCTACCCCAAAACTCCAGGGATCAAAAGCCCTCGCCAAGAGGCACCGGGCAGCAACCCTACTCGGCCCGTCCTTAGTAGGCCTCTTACGGCCCCTCCCATGCTAAGGATCAAAAGCCCTCGCAAGAGGCAACCGGGCCCGCCCTTGCTCGGTTGTCCCTGGCTGGTATCTCCCTACCCCATAATGCCAGGGATCAAAGCCCTCGCCAAGAGACAACTAGGCCCGCCTTTGGTCGGTTATCTCTGGCTGGTAGTTCCCTACATCATAACGCCAGGGATCAAAGCCCTCGACCAGAGGCACCAGGCATCAACCCTGCTCGGCCCATCCTTAGCATGCCTCTCCGTGCCTCCCACGACTAAGGAACAAAAGCCCTCAACTAGGGGCTTCCGGTCTATCTACGTCCGAGCGATCTCCACCTCGACTTTGGGGCCATGGAGATATCGTCTACCCGCTGGTCTTTGCACACTTGGTAAATGAACAGATTCAACTCGACGTATAATCACTAGACGAAGAACCGACATAACACGAAGGCAGTACTGTGCAAATACAAGTGTTTACCGACAAAGGAAAATACGCGTACAAATACGACTACAAAAAGTTTTTATTCACAAAGTCAAAGCTTTTACAAGGGTATTGTGGGCTCCCTAGCCTTACAAAATGCCCGGAGGCCTACAAAATTCCCGATGCAACAAAAGAAGAAAAACAAGAAGATGAGGGGCTTCAGGCCTCAGGGCAAGGCGCATCCCCGGGGAGCTCAATATCTACCACGACTCGGGCTGCATATGGGGGATCAGCGCCCATCATAGGAGCCTCGGCGCCGCCCTCACCGGGAGTCCCTTCCCCGGCAGTGCTCCTGGGGGCATCCCCCTGCGCGTTGTCCCCGTGAGGATATTAATTCCGGAGCTCTTCATCGAGAAACTCCGGAATCCGAGCCTTAACGGCGTCGAGGGCCTCATGCCAGATGAGGGTAGTGGCTGCGGCAAGGTCGGTGTAAAAATGGTCCGAATTTTCATAGTTCTCCACCGCCTTCGCCGCCCTGAGCTCGGCTCGCTTCGTCCCCTCTATTGCCTCCCCCAGCTCCTTCCGGAGGGTGCCCGCCGACTTCTTCAGGGTGCTGACGAGCACCTTGGAGTCCTGAAGCTTGGCCTCGGTAGCCTGGGCGGCCTCGCGGTACCTTGCGAACTCCTGCTTCCCGGCCGCAACCTCCTGCTTCCAGGCCGCTACCTCGCCCTCTAGGGCGGCAACCTTCGCCATCGCCGCCTCCAGCTCCAACTTTGAGCTCTCCTCCAGCGAGAAAAGCTCACCTGCGGCTCGCATCACCGGGGCAATTTCCTCTTCTTCCATCTGGACGACGAGGGCGATGTGCTGGAGGACGTGAAGAAATTAGAGGGGGGTCAGAAAGAAAAGGGGGGCACCAAATCTCACGAATGATGAAACGTTGATTGAAAAATCAAGTGAGGGAGCACTGACCTGCACGGCCTCTTGGAAGATGGCCGCCATCTGCGTCTTGAGAGTCCCCCGATGGACCTTGCCCCCAGCGGACTTCTCCATGTCGGCCAGCAAGCTGTCAACGACTGAGAGCCTCGAGGGCACCTTAAAGCGGAGGTCCCCCTCGTCCACCAAGATCGGGGAGGCCGAGGTCCACGGAATCGTTCGGGGGAACCTCTTAAGAGACGACAACGGGGAGCCGGTCTCTATTTCCAAAGCCTGGGTCTCCTGTTTCCGAACCCTCTTTCGGCTCGGCGCCTTGCCGGGCTCGGCCTGCACTCGAACGCCGGGGTGGGGCGGCTGTCGGGGGAGCCGGGGCCGACGCCGGACGGGAGGAGCTGGCACCTCCAGCTTTCGATCCCTTCTTCGGCTTGCGCATGGCTGCTCAAAGTTGGCTCAAGTCCATGGGTTCTGCACAAGACAAAGTACACTGGAGTCAGCAACACAAGTAGAAATGAAAATAAACACAAGTCTAACAGATCGCCTGCAAGCTCCTAACTTACCGACGAACTGGGCAGGGCTAAGCCCGGCCTAACTAAGGGCCCGCTCAGAAAGCAGCACGTCGACCCGGGGAATGGGCTCCCTCACCGCCACTCTCACCGCGTCGGGATCGTTGGACTGACTCTCCCGCCGGCACCTATACCTAGACCACTGGGTGGGCACGGGCCAGTCCTCACCCTCTGGCGGCCTAACAAAGAAAAATTTCTTCTTCCAATCGTGGATGGAAGAAGGCACGACGATGACTCCCGATCCGGCAGCACTCCCCCGTTGTTTCCTGAAGGAGATGTAAACCCACCACGGGTGGCCCACGTGAGTGCCGGGGTGACGTTTGTAAATGAGAGAGGAGGCAAGGGTGGACAGCCTGAAAGGGATCAGCTGCAACTTCAAACGGACCAAGAACCCGAGGAGAATCCTCCTGGAGTTCGGCACTAGCTGGCCCGGGGCTAACCCGAAATGATTCAGCGATCTAACAATCTCGGGGGAGAAGGGCAGGCGCATTCCAGCCCAAAAGGCTTCCAAATACAGGGCAATCTCCTTGTCCCGTACCTGATCGGCCTTCTCCCTTTCCCCGGCCAAATGCAACGTCTAGCCAGGAGGAATATGGAAACGAGTCCGAACGGTGGCGAGCTCTTCCTCGTACCTCACCGTGGACGACACGCCAGGCGCATCTGCGACCTCCACTCTGGGAAGCGCCCCCGTCGGGCGATCCCGGGAAGAGGATCCGACCCTAACTCCCCGGGAGGACTCCGATCCAGAAGAAGAAGAAGAAGAAGAAGAAAGAAGAAGAGGAGGAAGAACCCACAGAGGGCTCCCCAGACTCTACCCCCACTACATCTACAGACTCCTCAGAGGAAGACACCTAACCTGATGAAGAGGAGTCCTCGGAAGAGAAAATGCAGGAATCCCGACCTAAAGAGGAGAACGCCGAGCTGACAAGACCAAAGACGAGGAAATTATGAAGAGGAACGGGTCCTCATGTGGACCCCACCTCTATTTATAGCAGCTGGCGTAACACATCCAACGGCGGGAGTCATCTCCCGCCAAAACGACTCTTCGCGCTCAACGGCCACCATCGCTCCGCCTGTCATGCTCACATTGGCCGCACCCCATCAGGTGCAGGGAACCTGCGGCCCGTCACATCAGCCAACCTGCGCCCGACACATGGGCAGTCGCTTCGGTGAACGTACGCACGATCCGACACACCCTCTTTAATGCAAAGATCTCACCCCTGATTCGCTAGCGTCATTCAGAAAATACAACGGATTGCCCGGGAACACGCCCCGACGATATCTTCGAAAAGGAGCTCACCTCGGGTGGACCGACAGACCACTCGCGACCCGACCTATGATCTGGTCGGGATGAGAGTGGGAAGCTAATGATGATGCTTGATATCGGTGATCTCCCAGATCATGATACGTGGCTAGTGACGTGTCCCGAAGGTCACAAGAAAGGACCTACAATGGCCGACCAGGCCACTCCTGTGCCTGTCCTCACAAACAAAGGCTGGCTCACCTCCGAGCCCCCAGCACAATTGGCCTCTGATCGCACGCTCTTGGCATGTCGGAGTTCAAAGTTCTAAAGTTATAACTGCGATCAAGACGGTGTCCCTTTGCAGCTAGCCGGTTGAGCACGGGTCGATCCGCAGGGAGATGGTTGTATGTCCGTTCGAGTCCTAGACGAGTCAATGAAGAATTGTATATTTGTGTTCGATCATAAGTGTTTGTATTTTATGTTCAAATAAGTTTGTTAAGGTTAAGGTTGGTTAGTAGAGTTAGAATTAGTCTTGTGCTTGTCTTTTTCCATTCTTAAAACGGTGTTAGGATAATCGAAACTAGCGGGGATTAGGAGGACACAGGAATGGGATTTGCGAGTTTAAGCGAGCTTTCCAACGCTAAATCCATTCCTAGTGCCCCTTGTCCGTCCGCTAAATACGCTTATTTCCAACTCTCGGCCAAACACCCGCAACCATGTATCCAATTAAGTCACAACTACATGTCACGTGTAGTGCGCTTAAAGGACTTCTCGACTTAGGTCGCGGCTACATGTCACGTATAGCGCGCCTAAGTAAGGGGGTTGCGTTTGTTGGGTCGGGGTTCGTTTCAAGATGTTTGGCGAAGAGAAGCACAAGGGATTTCTCCGTCCCTCATACCACCTTCCTTAGCCTTAACAAGTGGGAAATTATTCACACATTATAAAAGAAAAGAAAACAAAATAAGAAGGAAGAAAAGAGAGAAAAGGAAATACGGTTTTATAAATGGTGCAAGCTAACTCTTGGGTCCTCACCTTAGCAAGGAACTCCGTGTAGTATCATCGCTTGAAAATAATACGGAAAAGAGAAGAGAAGGAAAAGAGCAAGAAAAGAAATAACAACAACTAGTTAACAACAAGAATTAAAATTACAATACAAGACAATAAATAAAAGAGACAAGATAATAAAAACCATCATCTTCATTTAACATCCACTCAAAAAGCTCTCACTACAATTTTCATGGAGGAAAGAATGAAGAAGAAGAAGAAGAAGAAAGCTAAACTAAACTAAATCCTAACAAAAAGAGGTATGAAAAGAAGACCCTTGGCTTAGCTCAAAACTGGGCTATTTATAGACTGCGTGCTGAAACCCTAGGGCAATACCCTCTACCCAAATGAAGTTACCAAACTACCCCAAAAATCCGAGTTGACATTGAGTCAACTCGGCCGCGGATCCGCCGCCGATTCGCCATATTGGCCGCGGATCCGCGGCTCTTTGGTGGATTGGCGTGTCGGTTTTTGTGGGTTTTCTTGTGTTGCTATCCTCTGTTGTTCTATATGTTCCAAATTGCAAATTGCTTCCACAATTTCTTCAGATCTGCAACAGTCCAAAATAGCTTAAAAAATAATCCTTTTGACCTCATCTCCCTTGAGCTCCGCGCACCCATTGATTCTTGTGCTGCCCCTCTCGTGCTCTGTGCTTGTCCGAGACACGAATGACCACTGTCATTTGTCTTGTCTCTGGAACTAGTACGCCGCACTGTACGGATACGGATGACCGGAACCCGGCTTTTATCTATTGGCAACAGATGTTCTGTATTTTGGTTTAACTGTGGAGATTTTGTATCATTTGCGTTATTTTGGATTAGGAACCTGTAGCCTGTAAACATGTAGCAAACACGGATTAAAAGCACCTACCTGTAAACAAACGAGCATAAGAATGGGCGGTATTAAATGCAATATTCTGGTGTGAACAAATACACCCAAACTTAACTTTTGCTCGTCCCGAACAAAACCAATTATTCACAAAAATTCCTAACCTCACTTTCGCAGGGAACGCGATTGCACTGAGCTCGTGCAACAAGCCGTTAAATCTCTAGGTGTTCCTAGTAGGAGGAGTGTTGTCTCCTGAGGGTTTTCAGCGGATTACACCCAAAAAATCCCGTCAAGCTAGTGTCATAAGTTAACATTGATTCTACTCCTACAGTTTAGTATCTACGTTAGAAACTCTATCATCCTAAGTTAGAAATATTCAACCCTTATGTTTCACACCTCTTATCTATTTAATCTTAGATCCTATACGTTCCAAAAAAGTTTATAAAGTTGTTGGTATCTCCTGAGTTTTCCTTCTAAAGTGCGGTCTTAAATCAGGGGTTTTTATCAACTTTATAGAAAACATAAGTCTTATTCTTTATTTCTATCTTTTATCTAAACATCGATTGTATACCTCTACGTGTGTGTATTATTTCACCCCTACACTTGAGAATTCAATTCAAGCTATAGTACCCTTGCCCTAATACCTAATACTACTTCTTTTCGTTAAATGATGGACGTTGCTGCTCACACACCTTTCATGCGACTATTAATGCTTCTTGAGGCACTAACAGCCGATTACTGAATGTGTGAGCTTAAAGCTTAAATAGCAGTTTCCAGGTCTTGACTTTATTTACTTATTTTTCTTTTTCTTTTATTTTTCTTTTTCAAGACCGGATATATTTTTCAGTATGCTCTTTTGGTGTTTAGCATTAAATACTGTTTTTTCCTTTCATATTAGGTTTTCAGGCAAGAGTATTTCTAGGTATCCTCTACTATCCCAAGTTTCAAGGTGCGTGTATGTGCAGTTTGTAGGGTATATACTTTCTAAATTTGGACTCAAGAATAGAAACTATTTTTCAGACTTATCCTTCAGTAAAGCTTCAATACTTTCCCTTCATTTCGACCTAACTCAAGAACTGAACTCAAGATTACCTATTTCTCAAAAAAAAAACTGTAAGGACGTATATTTACCAAGGTTAAACAGAAGGAGGGTTATTTTTAGGGTTTTCAATTCCTAAGCCTAAAATTTAGTTATTTCTAACATATCCACTAAACTTTCAGAATAAAAAATCTAAGTTACCCTATTAGTTAACTTGATGACAAAGTTTTTATATTTTGGAATTTTTTTGATTTTTTGTGGGTTTTAATAAGTATGCAAATGCAAAATATACATATGACTGCGAAGGAAGAAAGCTTACCGAGCACACCCCAAACTTAAACTTGACAGTGCCCTCACTGTCAGGCTACATCAAGAGGGTCAAAATTGTCGGCGCTCCATAAAAGAAAATTTTATACAAAACAAAAAGCAAAACAAAAAATATATACACAAAAAGATCCCCCCCAAACTTAAGTGAAACAGTGTTTGCACTGTCTAAGAGTTAAAGTTCAGGATTAGGGGGCGAGAACAGTATCAAGCTATACAAGGCCATACACAGGCCAAAAGTTAACACCAACCATTCAAAGATTTATAGTTATAAAGCCCCGGTTAGTGAAAGAATACGGTGAGGAAAGAAATGGGGAATATGCGGGATCGTATGGGGATAGAAGCGGTGTCCGGTCTCGGTGGAGGAGAAGAATGGCGAAAGGGAGAAAGAAATGGAGTACGAATTTGAGGGTGAAAATGGAGTGAATAAATTAGCACAATTTGTAATGACCGATGTATAAAAAGTGATTGTGCTAATCTATCAACCCGTCGAGAAATGGAGTCAAATCCCTTAAGATTCGTGAGAAAACATGGGTATACCGATCTTGGTAAACCAGATACTGGAAATGAAAGTGATACGGTTTCTTACAAGGTCGGAACGAGGATGGAGGGAAGTGATTGAAGAAGGGTATCGGTTAAAGATTCTATGGGGTATATGCAATCAATGAAAGGGATATGATGAATTGGAAAATCCGACTCATCAAGTAAAACTGGTTCATCCTCAAAACACAGCTCATCCATGCAATTCTCATCAACATCAAGACGCATATGAAGTTCGAGAAAAACTTTTAATGACTCGGGATGATGAATTGGAGAGAAAAACTCAGCCAAATCTGCGGGTTCATCATCCAAAATATTCCCAGTATCAATATCCTCAATCAAGTGAAAATCAATTTTCTCAGACACCTCATCAAAAGCATGGATATTAATCAATTCAGGTTCTGTGATGGAGGTGTAGAGGTCAAAAGGATTGGTGATGGTTTCACTCGAAAGGGACCCTTCACAATCAGGTAAATCAAACACTACAAAGTCGCACAACTCATTAAACGTTCTATCTTCAACTGGTGAATCATTTGGGACACTTGATAGACATTCAAATCCGGAGTTGTGGGATTCAATTTGCAATGGGTAGGTTTGATTTGGAAGGGTGTACGGCTCGCTTTCACTACTCAAATTCTCAAACTGTCCAATCGCCTCATCATACATTGGAAAATGCGGAGCTGGTTAGAAACTAGCTACCGGGTCACTAGGTTGTATGAGGGCGACCATG
The DNA here is from genome assembly GCA_030015575.1 of Agapanthus africanus. NCBI lineage: Eukaryota > Viridiplantae > Streptophyta > Magnoliopsida > Asparagales > Amaryllidaceae > Agapanthus > Agapanthus africanus. Next base: position 937,960,151 of record CM057338.1, on the reverse strand, counting down.
GACGCATTCAAATCTATCATCTGTTGGTATGACGCTACCCGAAAGTTTTCCAATGATCGTTCCAGACTAGACATGGTGATTAGTCGAAAATATTGCATATTTTAGCCGGCAATTTCCTCATCATTTGCATTCATTTAGAAGTGTACGGTATTCATATTTCACATATTAGCAAAACTGTCGCAAAATACCAGATTACATGTATTAGACCTTAAAACTGGCATTTCTAGGGAAATTGACTGCATTTCATGGCATGGCAGTATTTCTATATATTGCAACCCGTGTTTCGAAGTCTGTGCAGGAAAATGAGAAGCTCGCTCAAATTTATACCGCTCAAATATTACGCCAATTCAATGACTTCAGATCTGGTATCAATACAAAAGGGCAAATACAATTCAACACATCAGATTAAGCTCAAAATGGCATCTCAAGACCACAGAAGAAGGCCCAAAGCCCAAGCTCTACAAAGCGCCGCGGATCCGCGGCAGGAGCTTGCTTGCGCCGCGGATCCGCGGTGGGTCCAAGGAATCAGACACTCAATTTTAGTCCAAAATGCTTCCCTATGTCCCTACAGTACAGAAATATACCTCAAGTTCCAGAAGACTCCAGGGGTTTCTGCCAGATCAGCAAACTAGGGTTTCCAAGTTTAATTAATCCTAGCTTAAAGCCTAAGCCAGCTCCTAACAAACTACCTTCTAGAAGACTCAACAAACTTTTGGAGGGAACTACCATTTCAAACCTAGACCTAGGGTTTGGGTGATCTATAAATAAGACCCTAGGCTCACTTGTAAAAGAGACTTGATCCTTGACTAATTCATTTTAGCCAATTTAGATCCATTCTATCTCCTTCTTCATCTTCTTCTTCCACAAGTCTAGTGAGAGGACTTGTGTGAAACCCTAACCCTAATTCCAATCAAAAACCAAGATCCCGAGTACCCATCAAGAAAGAAGCCTTGCAACCTTTTATGAGCGAAACCGATCTTCAACAGAGCAAGTGGTCAAAGCCGATCCGCGACTCACGGAGCCGAGCGACGCCAGATCGACAATTTAGTTCTTCCTCTTGTAGTTCTTGAGCGACTGTAATCAAATTGTTGATATAAATAAAATGTGATATTCTTTTATCTTGTTTTCTTTAAATTCTCGCATCATGATATCTTTTCAATTCTTGAATACTTTCTGTGTGATGATGTTTGAGTAATACTCCGCTCGTCGAGGAGTCGAGACGATTAATAGAATGATGATGTAATATATCTTAAATCGATTCTTGAATCCTACGAGTTTTGTAAACCCTAGCAAGTTCAAGAACCGACAACCCAATTCGTTGCGATGCTTTCTTGATTGATATCGCTCGAGATTGGGAAGTTACGATCGTTTCTTGAAATTGCTAGAGGCTAGAATGCGAATGATATCGATGAAAGAACAAGGGTTAAACGATGAAACCCTAGTTTCATCAAGAAAGCCCTAACTCTCGTCGATCATCATCGATCTAGTATCAATCCTTCGAAGGACAAGAACACGAAAGCTTGAAATTACATCACGTCTATAGATCCGATCGATTCCTACGAGCCTCATTTAGATTCTTGACATTTTGGTTGAAAATATTATCAAAACACCGATTCTTGATTTGTTTATCAGTTTCATGATTCTTGATTAAACATCGTGACACCTGAATCAATCGATAAATTCTTGAATCATGTTTTCTTTTCTTTTCAATTAACTTTTCGATTCAGACAAATTAAACATAGAAACGAATCGCACAATCCCTGTGGACGATCCGCACTCGCTTACGATCTACAACTGACACCGTAGTTGATTGCGGTCAAATATAATTTTTGGTTGTGATTTCTTTACAATTTTTCTAAATACCGACACAAAGAAACTTATTCACTTGATTTGATACACACAATCGGAATATTACGACAATCAAAATGGCGCCGTTGCCGGGGATCGCGCGCTAATTCATTTCATATTATAGTTTGAATTGAAAGAATTATTCCATTGTTATTTTAAGATCAAAATTCGTGCAAACCCTAAACGATTTGTTGTGGTTCATTGCAAGGGAATCTGGAGCTGTTTGGAAATTGAAGAAAAATTTTGGAAAATACCAGAGAGCAGAGGGAGTCTACAGAAACTCCGTGGTGAATTTTGGTACAGTGTTCCCACACTTCAACCGCGGAAGCGCGGCATAAGAAAGTAATTGCGGCGGAACCGTGGCCCCTTGGAGGGTTCTCTGTGCAATTTTTGCTTCAGGTGACTTCTTACCTTCTCCTCTCTCCTCTTTTAGCTCCAACTAACAATTTTCTGCAGGTTTCTTTGCAAATAATCGCAGCGCCGCAAAAGAAAAATTAAATTTGTGCGTGATTTTGATTTCTTGGTTGTTTGCATTCTAAATACGGAAATTAAGGGGCACGGCCAAATCCAAATTAGGTGGGGATTTCATTACCCTTCCTAGGCCCCGAAAATCACAAAACTTGCATCCGCATTGACCCACATTAACTAAAAGAAATCTAGAGAAGACTCTAAGGACCGTCGCGCTCACTTAGGACAGAAGAAGGCCGTGGGTAATTCATTGCTTATCCGCGTTTCTCTTGTGGTGCATAGGAAAGTGTGTCGAAGGCTAGTGGTTACTTAATTAGGCCCACTACTTACGTAGTGGAGAACCTCCCACTTACCTGGCACTTACCTGGCCGCAGGAGGGACAAAGAGGCAGTGGAGGATTCTATCCTGCGTCTTGTCTTCTGGCAGTTAGGAGCGGTCTAGAGCCGGACCTAGGTGACCACTAGATTCTAGGGTTTGTGTGCTGCATTTGTTTTGTCGCATCATTTTTTCAAAAATCCGTCCCTTTTTCAAAGCAAACACCGCATTCACTTCATTTACCCCTAATTATAAGCCACGCTGCCACTTGTACTAACCCTTTTTAGTGCAAGATAGGCTGGACACGGGATTCTAGTGCCCGTTTAGTCCGTGTACCTCCTATCGACTCCGAAGTCGATATTTCTCCATTTACCTTTCCTTTACCCACTACCACACCCACACCGATGGATCCGAATCCATCAAACTTCTTTAACCCTAATCTGTCACCGTCCGTTGGTGCGCAGAATCCACCCCGCATCTCTCTCCAGGAGAGGTGCTACCCTATTCGAGGTCCTCTTTCGACCTGCTTATCCACACCACCAGCCAACGGGGATAACTTTGAGATTAAGCCTCAGTACATCAATCTTTTACCCAAATTTCACGGACTCGAGACTGAGGACGCTTACGTTTTCATTACCAAATTTGAAAACGTATGCGCAATGATGGGTACGTCACAACTTTTAGTGGATGCAATGCGTCTACGACTTCTTCCATTTACATTGTGCGATATAGCCGAGAAGTGGCTATATAACACTACCGCACACTCTATTATGAATTGGAAAGAATTCGTAGCGGCATTCCTTAAGAAATTTTACCCAATACAAAAGACAGCTCGAATCCGTAGCGAACTGAATCAATTTGCCCAGCTCCCTACTGAACCATTTTCAAAATGCTTTGAACGTTTCAAGGATTTATTGGTTCAGTGTCCTCATCACGGCATCCCGAGATAGGAGCTTTGCTGAATCATTTATGAGGGCATTAACCCAAGCACTAAACAGAGCCTTGAAAACATGTGTCAAGGTACTTTTATGACCAAAGATGATGGGGAAGCTTGGAAGTATTTAGAAGAGTTCGCTGAAAAATCACTACAGTGGGAGAGTGGAACCCAACCATTGAATAGGGGTGGCGTACATCAAATAGATGTGTCCATAGGTGTTCGAGCTGAAATGGCAGCAATGCAAAAGAAGCTCGACGCTATGGAACACAAATTTGCAGCAGCCTCCCTAAACCCAGTGTCACTCCCCAAAACTGTTTGTGGGTGCTGTTCTGATCCGTCTCATTTAACGGAAGAATGTCCATTAAACTCTGCGTTTCAAGGTCACGAGCATTCTAATGCCGCATTTCAAAGACCTAGAAACGATCCATATTCTTCCACATACAATCAGGGTTGGAGGAATCACCCGAATTTTGCTTGGAACCAAAACCAATCTCAAAACACGGTTCCAAACACGAATAATTTTCAAAGGGCTCTTCCTCCACCGCAACAGCAACCCCTTCAACTCACTCAGCACCCCTATCAGTCACAAAACTTCCAAAATCAGGTCAACACTCCTACACAGTCTAATCCTATGACCTGTTCTGACGAGTTCTCTCAATTCACTCAAACCATGAAATCACTTTTGTCAAATTTCATAGAGGTTTCGGCTGAGGTTAGATCTTCCGTCGGTGAGATAAAGAAAAACTCAGCGTCCCAAGCTGAGAGTATCAGAACGATGGAAGCTGAAATCGCACGACTCAAAGCCGAAATGAGTGTGAGAGAAAAAGGGAAACTTCCCTCTCAACCCCTACAGAATCCTGGGCATTACAATGTAAATGCCATCACAACGTTGAGATCGGGAAGAGTGCTGAACAATCATGTCGAGGAAGGTATTGATGATACTGAAAATCATATCAACACCCCGGCTGAGACCTTTCCACACACACACACTTCTCCTTCTGATCCTTCTTCTTCTACCACACCACTTTCTCACGAGCCTATTCTCCATTTTCCACTAGGCTCGACACCTTCTCCCAACCCTTATAGTTCTCCACAGACGGTCCCCACACCTCTTTTGGGACCTCGTCTACCCCCTCTTTCTTCTCCTGTGATGGACCCTGCGCTTATTGCGAAAGCTCCTTACCCGAACCGGTTAAGGGCTAATAGAACAAGTCCTCATATGGAGAAAATAATGGAAATGTTCAAACAGGTTAACATCAATATCCCTCTCCTAGATGCGATTCAGCAAGTCCCCACATATGCGAAAATTCTTAAGGACTTGTGCACTAGGAAGAGGAAGACTCAAGTGCCGAAGAAGGTCTTCATGTCTAATAATATTAGCACTGCTTTTATACCCCAGCTACCAAAGAAACGAAAGGACCCAGGATGTCCTACAATATCGGTTTCGATTGGGGGTAAAAACATAAATCATGCTCTTTTAGACCTTGGCGCAAGTGTTAACCTGCTCCCTTATTCTGTCTATGAGCAATTAGGGATTGGAGAGCTGAAACCTGCTCATTGCACTCTCCAGATGGCAGACCGATCTATCACCAAACCAAGGGGTGAATTAGAGGATGTGTTGATAAAGGTCGGGGAATTTGTTTTCCCTGTAGACTTCATTGTGCTCGACACACATCCTGTAGCAAACCCCCGGGGCCAAATTCCAGTGATTCTGGGTCGTCCTTTCCTTGCCACTTCCAACGCTGTTATAAATTGTAGAAATGGTTCAATGAACTTATCATTTGGAAATATGACCATTGAACTAAATATCTACAAAGTTGGAAGTCAGCCATCAGAACCCTCTGCTCATATTTTAGATGTGTGCTCTGTCCATGAGATCGCTCCCGATAGTTGTGGAGCTGAGGAACTTTGCTTTACTGATTTTGATGACATTACCACATCTCTGTTTGATTTCACGCATGATCTTAGTGAGGACACTTTCTCTACACTTGAGTCCTGCACTTCTGACTTTTCTCCACCCGAGTCTGTATCTTTCACAGGCTCTGAGCTTCTTTGTAAATCCAAAAATCACTCAATGATCCCCCCTTCTATCATTTCTCCGCCCGAGTTAGATCTCAAAATTTTACCTTCTCACCTTAAATATGCATATCTAGGTGAGAATGAGTCTTTACCGGTTATCATATCTGCTTCTCTTGCATTAGAGCAAGAGAATGCACTTTTATCGGTATTGAGATCTAACAAAGAGGCGTTTGGTTGGAGTATGGCGGACATCAAAAAGATTAGTCCCTTGATAGTTGAACATCATATACATGTGATGGATGATGCCAGACCAACCCGAGAACCACAGAGACGGTTGAATCCCGTCATGAAGGAAGCAGTGATGAAAGAGATCGTCAAATGCCTAGATAATGGTATTATATACCCCATCTCCGATAGCCAGTGGGTGAGTCCTATACATGTCGTTCCTAAAAAATCCGGCATCACTGTTATAACCAATGAGGCAAATGAGTTGATTCAGACACGTGCCCAAACTGGGTGGCGTGTATGTATCGATTATAGAAAACTCAATGCTGCCACGAGGAAAGACCACTTTCCTCTACCATTCATTGATCAGATGCTGGAACGCTTAGCGGGACGAGAGTATTATTGTTTTATGGACGGATACTCAGGCTACAATCAGGTCCCCATCGCCAAAAAGGATCAAGATAAAACCACTTTTACTTGTCCTTTTGGTACCTTTGCTTACAGTCGCATGCCCTTTGGGTTATGCAATGCTCCCGCTACCTTTCAGCGGTGTATGATGGGGATATTCTCTGATATGGTAGAGAATTTTCTGGAGATCTTTATGGACGATTTCTCGATTTTTGGAGACTCTTTTTCTGATTGCCTATCGAACCTTGACGCTGTTCTTACTCGTTGCAAAGAGAAGAACCTGACTTTGAACTGGGAAAAATGCCATTTTATGGTCCAAGAAGGAATTGTACTTGGACATGTCATTTCACAGAAAGGCATTGAGGTTGATAGAGCTAAAATAGATGTCATTCAAAATCTCCCTCATCCCAAAAGCGTCAAAGATATTCGATCTTTCCTTGGCCACGCGGGCTTTTATAGGAGATTCATTAAGGACTTTAGGAAAATTGCTAGACCTTTAACTCTTCTCCTGGCCAAGGATACGACCTTCCACTTTGACTCGGACTGCGAGACAGCTTTCGACTCACTTAAACACTCACTCACTTCAGCCCCCGTTTTATCATCACCAAACTGGGACTACCCCTTTGAGCTGATGTGTGACGCATCTGATTTTGCAGTAGGTGCAGTCTTAGGACATCACATCAATAAGATGCCACACGTGATATACTATGCAAGTAAGACCCTGAATGATGCGCAAATCAATTATACAACCACAGAAAAAGAACTCTTAGCGGTTGTATTTGCATTAGAGAAATTCAGGCCTTATTTAATTGGCTCACCTATAGTTGTGTACACTGACCATTCCGCTTTAAAACATCTTTTGGCGAAGAAAGATGCAAAAGGTCGACTAATACGTTGGATCCTTCTTTTACAAGAATTCGATCTTATTATCAAAGATAAGAAAGGATGTGAAAACGTTGTAGCCGACCACCTTTCACGCATCATTTCTTCCCCTGTGACCCTGTCGATCAATGATTCGTTCCCTGACGAACAACTCTTGAGAATATCCGCTGAACCATGGTTCAGGGATATTGTGAACTATCATGCCACGGGACTGATACCCAGCAATTGGTCAAAACAGGACAAATACCGTTTTCTATCCCAAGTAAAACACTTTTACTGGGACGAACCTTATTTAGTTAAATATTGTCCTGATCAGATCATTCGCCGGTGTGTCCCGAATGAAGAGTTCAAGAGTGTTCTTTCATTTTGTCATGATCAGGCCTGTGGGGGTCATTTTGGTCCTAGAAAGACAGCGGAAAAGGTTTTGCAATATGGATTTTATTGGCCAACCTTATTCAAGGACGCATTTGACTATTGCAAAACCTGTACACAATGTCAGTATACGGGTAGAATATCCCGGAGGAATGAAATGCCTCAACAACCCATCTTGGTTGTTGAAATCTTCGATGTTTGGGGCATTGATTTTATGGGTCATTTTCCCAACTCCTTTGGGAATTTGTACATATTGCTGGCGGTTGATTATGTCTCCAAATGGGTAGAAGCCATTCCATGTCGCACTAATGATAAGAAAGTTGTCATTAAGTTCTTGAAAGAGAATATCTTTTCGCGATTTGGACACCCACGCGCTATCATTAGCGATAATGGGACACATTTCTGCAACAGGTCTTTCGAGACTCTGATGCGAAAATACTCAATCAACCACCGATTTTCTACACCCTATCATCCCCAAACAAGCGGGCAGGCTGAAATCTCAAATAGACAAATCAAACTTATCCTGGAGAAAACTGTTGCTAAAAATAGAAAAGACTGGTCGACCAAACTGACAGATGCTCTTTGGGCATTCAGAACTGCATATAAAACCGACCTAGGGATGTCTCCATATAGGATAGTGTTTGGGAAAGCATGTCATTTACCTGTCGAAATAGAGCATAAAGCATTGTGGGCTATAAAAGAAATAAATTTTGATCTAAACCTTGCTTGCAACTTTCGGAAGTTGCAAATAAATGAGCTAAGCGAACTCCGCGATGAAGCTTATGATAACGCTGTAATCACAAAGAATAGGACTAAGGTTTTTCACGATAAAAACATTTTGAGGAAAACATTTTTACCTGGTCAACAAGTCCTTCTTTATGATTCACGATTACACCTTCACGCGGGTAAGCTCCGATCTCGATGGAAGGGACCTTTTGTTGTGCGGTCTGTATACCCGCACGGGACAGTAGAGATAGAAAATGTTAAAAACGGCACATTTTTCAAAGTAAATGGACATAGACTTAAGCCGTATTTTTCCACTGACCCCACGGAGGAGCTCTTGTTCTTACAAGAACCAGTTTATTTGGATTAAAATTCCTCCGTCTCACCTTCATATCCAGCATATCATTGCATCATCTTTTGAATGAAGGTGAGTGGAAAGAGTAAGTTTGGGGGAAGTTCTTCACTTATATATTTTGCCCCCACTAATAATTCCCCCCAGGCTTACAGTTTTTGTAGGTATAGCGATTGGCAACAGTGAGGACACTATTAAAAACAAGTTTGGGGGAGGTTTGTGCTTATTTTTGCATCATTTGCATATCATCTGCATAAGCACAAAACATTTCTTTTAAAATCTATAAAAATTGAAAATTTTTCAAAACCCATAAAAATTTAAAAATTTCCAAGTATAAAAATAATTTTAATATTTACACTTTTTTGTACATAAATAAGATAATGAAAGTTTAGATAGTGAACAATTACATCCATGAGATTAGAAAAATTTAAGAAAACCAAGAAAATTAGAAGTTTTCTTATACGAACTATTAATAAGTAGTTATGAGCCGTTGTCCCAAGGGTTAGTAAGATGAAGGACGTCACTAATCTGAAGATAAAAATAAGTCTGAAAAATAGTTTCTATTCTGGAAGCCAAACATTTTGAACGTTGCTACCCTGCTATTCGCACTTACACACGTCTTGAGGCCTGGGATAGTAGAGGATACCTAGAAATGCTCTTGTCTTAAAGCCAATGTATGAAGGAAATAAAAAGAAAAAGTGAATAAAGAAAATATAAAGTGGTGAGAAAAATGGACACTGGTTTTGTTATCACCAAGGGCAATAAAAAATGTATAGCGAGGGTGCTTCTTCACCTAGTGCCCTAAGGCCAACTGGTCTGGGAATCACTGCTATGCCTGAGGTGGTGCAAGACGAGGAAAATACACCAAATAAGCAAGCACAGGAGTAATCGGTCGGTTAGTACCTCAAGAAGTATTAACGGTCGCATGAAAGTGTGTGAGCAATCTCATCTAAATATTCATTAATTAAAAAGTACTGAGGCTGATGGGCAAGAGTATGATAGCTTGAATTGAATTCTCCGGGTGTAGGGATGTTTTTACACACACGCAGGGTTATATGATCGATGTTTGGAAGAAAGATAGGAATGAAGAATAATACGATGTTTTATTGAGGGAGGACGTGATTTCTAACATCTTTTCATGACCATTAAGATAGGGCTCATGACAACCGAAAAGCTAGCTTAGTTGAAAACCCTAATTTTCAAAGTCTTTCTTTTACAATTCTTTTCTTTAAATGTAATATTCATGATCTTCCTTTTATTATTGGATTTTGTGGGTGCAATCCGCTGGAAACCCTCAGGAGACAACACTCCTCTTACTAGGGACACCTAGAGGTTTAAAGGCTTGTTGCACATGCTCAGTGCAATCGTGTTGCCTACGAAAGTGTGCTAGTTAGTTTTTCTCTTTCTTTATTTTCTCCTTCTCTTTTTAATAAAACATTTCGCTCGAGACGATCGAAATTAAGTTTGGGGGAATTTGATTAGTCGAAAATATTGCATATTTTAGCCGGCAATTTCCTCATCATTTGCATTCATTTAGAAGTGTACGGTATTCATATTTCACATATTAGCAAAACTGTCGCAAAATACCAGATTACATGTATTAGACCTTAAAACCGGCATTTCTAGGGAAATTGACTGCATTTCATGGCATGGCAGTATTTCTATATATTGCAACCCGTGTTTCGAAGTCTGTGCAGGAAAATGAGAAGCTCGCTCAAATTTATACCGCTCAAATATTACGCCAATTCAATGATTTCAGATCTGGTATCAATACAAAAGGGCAAATACAATTCAACACATCAGATTAAGCTCAAAATGGCATCTCAAGACCACAGAAGAAGGCCCAAAGCCCAAGCCCTACAAAGCGCCGCGGATCCGCGGCAGGAGCTTGCTTGCGCCGCGGATCCGCGGTGGGTCCAAGGAATCAGACACTCAATTTTGGTCCAAAATGCTTCCCTATGTCCCTACAGTACAGAAATATACCTCAAGTTCCAGAAGACTCCAGGGGTTTCTGCCAGATCAGCAAACTAGGGTTTCCAAGCTTAATTAATCCTAGCTTAAAGCCTAAGCTAGCTCCTAACAAACTACCTTCTAGAAGACTCAACAAACTTTTGGAGGGAACTACCATTTCAAACCTAGACCTAGGGTTTGGATGATCTATAAATAAGACCCTAGGCTCACTTGTAAAAGAGACTTGATCCTTGACTAATTCATTTTAGCCAATTTAGATCCATTCTATCTCCTTCTTCATCTTCTTCTTCCACAAGTCTAGTGAGAGGACTTGTGTGAAACCCTAACCCTAATTCCAATCAAAAGCCAAGATCCCGAGTACCCATCAAGCAAGAAGCCTTGCAACCTTTTATGAGCGAAGCCGATCTTCAACAGAGCAAGCGGTCAAAGCCGATCCGCGACTCACGGAGCCGAGCGACGCCAGATCAACAATTTAGTTCTTCCTCTTGTAGTTCTTGAGCGACTGTAATCAAATTGTTGATATAAATAAAAGGTGATATTCTTTTATCTTGTTTTCTTTAAATTCTCGCATCATGATATCTTTTCAATTCTTGAATACTTTCTGTGTGATGATGTTTGAGTAATACTCCGCTCGTCGAGGAGTCGAGACGATCAATAGAATGATGATGTAATATATCTTAAATCGATTCTTGAATCCTACGAGTTTTGTAAACCCTAGCAAGTTCAAGAACCGACAACCCAATTCGTTGCGATGCTTTCTTGATTGATATCGCTCGAGATTGGGAAGTTACGATCGTTTCTTGAAATTGCTAGAGGCTACTAGAATGCGAATGATATCGATGAAAGAACAAGGGTTAAACGATGAAACCCTAGTTTCATCAAGAAAGCCCTAACTCTCGTCGATCATCATCGATCTAGTATCAATCCTTCGAAGGACAAGAACACGAAAGCTTGAAATTACATCACGTCTATAGATCCGATCGATTCCTACGAGCCTCATTTAGATTCTTGATATTTTGGTTGGAAATATTATCAAAACACCGATTCTTGATTTGTTTATCAGTTTCTTGATTCTTGATTAAACATCGTGACACCTGAATCAATCGATAAATTCTTGAATCATGTTTTCTTTTCTTTTCAATTAACTTTTCGATTCAAACAAATTAAACATAGAAACGAATCGCACAATCCCTGTGGACGATCCGCACTCGCTTACGATCTACAACTGACACCGTAGTTGATTGCGGTTAAATATAATTTTTGGTTGTGATTTCTTTACAATTTTTCTAAATACCGACACAAAGAAACTTATTCACTTGATTTGATACACACAATCGGAATATTACGACAATCACATGGGTTATAAAGGGGTTTCAGTAAAAGATTCAAACTCGTTTGGATACTGGAAACTCCCAAAAGGCTAGGGAGAAGCAATGTCTAGGGAAGCTGCAAACGTCGAGTAGGATTGATAGGAATTGAATGGTTGGACAGGAGTAGGATCAATATTTGGATAAGAAGGTGAATAGAATTGTTGGCCCAAAGAATTGGAAGTGGTGAAAGGAGTGAAAGATCGGCTACGGAATTGTTCAATACGTTCAGCAAGAGACATAGGTCTTGGGGTTACAATTGGACTCTCAAAAGGGGTATCAACGTAAGAAGGTGGTGACGGTTGAAATGGTTGATACAAGGTGGATTGCGGGGTCCAATTGGTTTTCCTAGACGCGTCTATCCGATCTTTCAAAGAAATTTTTGGCATGGATGGATCGTTCGACGTTTGGCCAAAGCAAGAACCGTAGGAAGTTGTGTCTGGTTGTGGGTACCAAAGTTTGGCAAGAGTTTTTCGAGGCGGGATACCCATGTTGGAAGAGTGAAAAGGTAGGAAGGGAGGGAAGTGGTATATATATATATATATTATTTTTTTTATTTTTTTAAAAAATAATGTTTTTTTTGGAGTTTTGAAATTGTTTGTTTGAAAGAATACGGAATTATGGAACTAAACTTTACATAAGCACAATCACAATCACAAAATGCACAAACAATCACCTAGAGTTAGGGTCTTTAAAGTCCAACTAGACCGCTCCTAGACTGCCAAGCGACAAGTTGCAGGATAACCCTCGAATCGGCTCTTCACTGCCAATTGTGGGCAGGTAAGCACAAGTGAGGGAAGGAGGGTTCCGCTCACGAATCACCGTGAGACGGGCATTTTAAAATTACCTCCTCACTTGTCTATCCTAGGCATCACAAAGTCAAGTTTAGATAAACGACCAATTCCTCGCAACCTTCACTTGTCCTAAATGAGTGCAACAAGTCCTTATAGGTTTGGTCTAGATATTTTTTATTAGCTCAAGGTAATGCGTATGCAATTAGTGATTTGTGGGGTCTTAGGAAGGGTGATGAAATCCCCACCTAATCTGAATTGGTGTTATAGCCCCTTAAAGTACGTATTATTATATGCAAAACGCATAAACAAACAAAATCTAAAACAACAAAAATTTATTTTGGCGGTGGCGCAATTCTGTGCAAAGAAACCTGCATGAAATGCAGTTAAGTGGAGTTTACAGAGGAGATTAGAAGAAAGAGAAGGGGTGAAAAAAAATTGGGGTAAAAAACCCACAACAGGATCGCGGAACCGCCGCTAAACTCCCTCTTTGGCCGCGGTTCCGTGGTCAAATTGCCGAGTTGGCGCCTGAAACTTTGGTCAATGCACGTGCCTTTCTCTGTACACCCTAATAAAAACCTCTGTTTATTGATTCACTTGCTGTAATTTCTCCAGATCGCCTGCACACTTGCACAAAAAATATTAAAGATAACAAAAAGATTTTCTTTTTATATTTATTTATAATTTTATATATATACAAAAAAATATTAACCCGAATAACAAGAAAGAAAATACGTTACCGTCTGTCCGGCAACGGCGCCATTTGATCGCACGCTCTTGGCATGTCGGAGTTCAAAGTTCTAAAGTTATAACTGCGATCAAGACGGTGTCGCTTTGCAGCTAGCCGGTTGAACACGGGTCGATCCGCAGGGAGATAGTTGTATGTCCATTCGAGTCTTAGACGAGTCAATGAAGAATTGTATATTTGTGTTCGATCCTAAGTGTTTGTATTTTATGTTCAAATAAGCTTGTTAAGATTAAGGTTGGTTAGTAGAGTTAGGATTAGTCTTGTGCTTGTCTTTTGCCATTCTTAAAACGGTGTTGGGATAATCGAAAGTAGCGGAGATTAGGAGGACATAGGAATGGGATTTGCGAGTTTAAGCAAGCTTTTCAACGCTAAATCCATTCCTAGTGCCCCTTGTCCGTCTGCTAAATACGCTTATTTCCAACCCTCGACCAAACACTCGCAACCATGTATCCAATTAAGTCACAACTACATGTCACGTTGTAGTACGCTTAAAGGAATTCTCGACTTAAGTCGCGGCTACATGTCACGTATAGCGCGCCTAAGTGAGGGGGTTGCGTTTGTTGGGTCGGGGATCGTTTCAAGATGTTTGGCGAAGAGAAGCATAAGGGATTTCTCCGTCCCTCATACCACCTTTTTTAGCCTTAACAAGTGGGAAATTATTCACACATTATAAAAGAAAAGAAAACAAAACAAGAAGGAAGAAAAGAAAGAAAAGGAAAATACGGTTTTACAAATGGTGCAAGCTAACTCTTGGGTCCTCACCTTAGCAAGGAACTCCGTGTAGTATCATCGCCTGAAAATAATACGGAAAAGAGAAGAGAAGGAAAAGAGTAAGAAAAGAAATAACAACAACTAGTTAACAACAAGAATTAAAATTACAATACAAGACAATAAATAAAAGAGACAGGATAATAAAAACCCTCGTCTTCATTTAACATCCACTCAAAAAGCTCTCACTACAATTTTCATGGAGGAAAGAATGAAGAAGAAGAAGAACGATAAACTAAAGTAAATCCTAATAAAAAGAGACATGAAAAGAAGACCCTTGGTTTGGCACAAAACTGGGCTATTTATAGGCTGCGTGCTGAAACCCTAGGGCAATATCCTCTGCCCAAATGAAGTTATCAAACTTCCCAGAAATCCGAGTTGACACTGAGTCAACTCGGCCGCGGATCCGCCGCCGATTCGCCATGTTGGCCGCGGATCCGCGGCTCTTTGATGGAATTGGCGTGTCGTTTTTTGTGGGTTTTCTTGTGTTGCTATCCTCTGTTGTTCTATATGTTTCAAATTGCAAATTACTTCCACAATTTCTTCAGATCTACAACAGTCCAAAATGGCTTAAAAAATAATCCTTTTGATCTCATCTCCCTCGAGCTCCGCGCACCCATTGATTCTTGTGCTGCCCCTCTCGTGCCCTGTGCTTGTCCGAGACACGAATGATCACTGTCATTTGTCTTGTCTCTGGAACTGATACACGGCACTGGACGGATACGGATGATCAGAACCCGGCTTTTATCTGTTGGCAAGATGTTCTATATTTTGGCTTAACTGTGGAGATTTTGTATCATTTGCGTTATTTTGGACTAGGAACCTGTAGCCTGTAAATATGTAATAAATACGGATTAAAAGTACCTACCTATAAACAAATGAGCATGAGAATGGGCGGTATTAAATGCAATATTCTGGTGTGAACTGCCTCCTCGGCCTCTCAGCTCGTCTCCGGACTACTGCAGAACCAAGATACCTCTCGGCTCTCCCGCTCGTCCACGAGCTCTCCCGCTGAGGTCATCTTCCTCGGTCTCATCGATCGACCAACGCACCACTCACAGGCGCAACCGCCTCATCCCGCGAATCTCGCCATGCGCGAGATATCCACCGGCCACATCCTAAGTTACATGCCATCACGATCCCCCATTAACGAGCATGTCTCGCCATTAATGCGGGATCCCACCCATCACGCGGGCGTGACGTCGGGAGCGTAACGGCTGGCGTGATTCTCGTGCCCGCCTGCCTGGTGCCACCGCTATTTAAACCCCTACTTCAGATGGTTCAAGTAAGCCATTTTTACTTCACTAAGACGTTACTCTGCTCGGATTTCCTCTCTAACTTTACCGTCGGAGGGCCCTCGGTGGTACAACCATCCCGGGACTTTCTTGCAGGTAGCTCGGCCCAAACAACTTCAAACCCATTGAGATCCACAAGCTTCATGAGTCAGCCTCCAGATCCAATCTCAGCCGTCCATCGCCGCCATCAGCAGATCAACGGAAGGTAACATCTTGACGTGATCCGAAACACGTCAGTGCTAGATTGAATGTAAGTGGACGACATATATGCTACTCTATATATTTCATAATTGCACCAATACTAAATATTGAAGATAACATAATGTTCTCAGTTGAGTTCAGTAATATTTTCTGAGCTTTCTAAAGCTTCAGGATTATATAATAAGTGCAAGTAACAAAAAGGATTGAGCATCCCACAGTTTTTGCAGTGTTGAGTCGTTGCTAATACGTTTAATTGCCATGGTAATAACCGTTGCTAACTAATTCGGCAATGCTATATATAGGAGGCATGTCAAGTGGAGATTTGCAACGGAATATGATCGTCACAATAGAGAGGAACCATTGCTGAAAGAACATTTTATTAAAATGAATGTAAATTTCATGTTAGCAATTTCGAAATGATGTTAACCATTGATAAAAATTAAAAAAAACTTCTCAGCAACAAAAGCAACGGATGCTAAGGTCGTTCAGCAACGGTCAGTCGGTTGCTAAAATAAAATTTGGCAACAGACAATTCCTCCATTGCTATAAGCTTTCCTACAGCAATGAGTCTGTAGTGAGCAATAATATATAATATAGCTTTCCTCTTGTTACTGCTTATTATTTGAATGTCATGGCCGTATCTGATATCAAATATAATGGAAGTATGTATTCTTGTAATTAGCATATTATATGATTATATCATGGGACAATGAATTAAAGACCTCTTTGATTGCTATCTAGCCAGTGAAAGGAAGTTTCCTTCCAAAGCCAATGGCATGTGCAAAAGAGCATTTATTGAAAGTACAAGTATCGTCTCCAATGGGCCATGACAATGTAACCGCAATCTGACCGAATGAAATCCAACCATTCAGTATCATTTGAATGGATAGTCAACTGTACCTCGCTTATGGAATGTGAGTTCCCGACCATATGTATTAACTAATGCTTTACTCACTCAGAAATATACCGAGCTGCTTGTAAGAGAACTCAGAGACAAGGATGTAATTATCGTTAATTATTGACTTTTCAATGTATTAATTAGGTGGTAAATTATCCACCTTTACCTCAAAAGAAAAAGGAAAAAAAATATCTTAGAGACCAGTATAGTAGAAACTTAGCAGTGACACGTAAAAATGATTATGTTGTGAAAAACACTACTCAATAATGAGTTGCGCCTACGGATTTAACCGTAGAGGCAAATCACTGCCCCTACGGATATGTCCGTAGGGACATTAAATTCCCCCGTAGGGCAAAGGCCGCAGGTGCAAGTTTTCGTCCTGAACATACCCCTACGGAGTAATAATTGCCCTTACGCCTTACTCTGTAGGAACATATATCTCTACGGATTACTCCGTAGGAACAAAATATCTATTTAATTTATTGGTTTATAAAATAAAATACTTGTCCCTACGGATTTATCCGTAGGGCCTGATACTTACCCCTACGGATTTATCCGTAGGTCCAGATAAATGCCCCTACGGATAAATTCGTATGGACAAGTTTAACCCATATTACTGAGTCTATAGGAACAAAATTTCAGGTATACTGATATTTTTTTCTTACGGCTAACTGTGTAGGGGCAAACGTTGCACCTACGGATTAATCCATAGATGCAATAGATGGCCCTAGGATTAATCCGTAGGGACAAAATATCAGGGATTTTTAAAAAAAGGAGGCTTCCTGTTTTTTTCCCGTCCTGTACACAATAATATATACATCATATAACCAAATACAGTAATATTCATAATCAAAATCTCATGTATAATATATAAAAGAAATAAACAAACAGAATACGATATCAATCTAAATCATCGTGAACAAGCAAAAAACCATCA
Source organism: Agapanthus africanus (assembly GCA_030015575.1). NCBI lineage: Eukaryota > Viridiplantae > Streptophyta > Magnoliopsida > Asparagales > Amaryllidaceae > Agapanthus > Agapanthus africanus. Next base: position 937,942,626 of record CM057338.1, on the reverse strand, counting down.
ATAATGTCCAAAATATATACAATATGTATCAGATAAGTACATACATCCTCAAAAATAAAAAAGCTACCATAGCTCGATCCAGCTCCTCCACCTCTGATAAATGCCGTAATTTGGCGCATCTGCTCTTTGGTGCTTCCCTGAGTTGTCAAAAACTCATCTAATGAAGAAGCGGACCGTGCGGGAGTCTGAGCAGGCACTGGAGCTGCAGGAGTGGTCTGCGCAACCGTAACCGAGGTAGTAGCTTGCGGAGCCACAGGTGAAGGAGATGCATATGGAGCCACGGCAGAAATAACCCGTCGCATCTGTTAAATTTTGTGTGTAATAAACGAGTAAGAACGGTGTATTAGATTTTAGTCGAATTCTCGTATCATTATCATGTTATTGCGAAACCCCAATCTAAGAATACTTAGGGACTTAGGCCTCGCTTGGATATCTAGTTTGAAAAACCATAGTTTATTTTAATTAGATAGTTTTATGTAAGTATGATTAATTAAAACTAAGTTTACAACCAAATAAGCTCAGGCTACTAATATTGCATATGTTACTATCTATAATGTAATATAATATTTTACTATTAAATAGTATACGTACCAATATCTCCTTCAACTCCTCGACGGTGGTCTTCAAGGCGGTAAAATCATGCTCTAGACGTCGCTCACGGAGGGGGGGTAGGGGAAGTAACTGCCGGAGTGGAGTCCAACCTCATATGGGCCCTGCTAGGACCCAGTCCCCGGCCTCTCTCCCAACCTCCGTGGTGCCCTCCGTATGCGGCGTCTAGGACTGGGGTCAGTAGCATCGGATCGGTCTGTCCAATAAAATCGATCTCCGATACCTCCGCCTGCTCCACCACCCGCACCTACACCTACATTAACCATTAAAATATAAGTATATCATTTAAATTTGAACTTTTCAAAACAAAAAATTCAAACCTGTTAGAATAAATATTAACACTTACGCAGTACTCCTGTAACAACTCTGAACATTCTATATCGAATTTTTTCCAAATACAGAAAGGAGCACCTAAACTTGAGCACAAGTTATAAATTTAAATTGCTTTAGAACAGTAAGAAACAACTTATAGCTCACTGGTAAAACCTTGCACTGTTGTGACATAGCCCTATGATCAAATCCCCCCAGTAACATAATATTTTACAGATTTTTCTTTAAAATTTTTGGAAGTCCAAAGTTTACACGTGCACTGCACGTAAAATGAAAAGTCACACAAAAATCAAACATATGGAAATTGTTAATTGAACAGACCCTGACACGTGTCCAAAATCCAAGCACCCACACCCCAACAATGGCCGGCGAGATCCTCATTGGGGCCGGCGCCACCGGTCCCCCTATCTCTAATACCTCCAAAATTTCACCCTAGTACCTCTTGGCCTCCCCCCACTACTCATCTCCTGTTTGATTTTCCTGCATATTAACAGAGAACTAAAATGAGCCTTAAAACCAAATTTTAATGCATTTTAAATTCTCATTTCAATACCCTAAATCCTAATTCTATCCTATAAATGTTGGATTTAGTGCCCTCAGAGTCAATTATTGGATCACAGGCACGTGATTGCAATGATTGAGGAGGACCTATGCCGGTAAGACAGTCTTACTCAAGATGATAGTATACTATCTGGTTTATCTTTATCATCGTGTACTGCTTTAGGTGACCTTACGAGTCGCTATTGCACGTTGATAGAGCCCCTAAGATTCTTGCTTGACTACCAGCAGTATGAGGGCGATCATATACGTGAGAGCTGGAGTCTATAAGCACATCCTTAAAAGGTCCCTAATCGTGGGAGTTTCGAGACAGGGCATCGATACTCCGGAGTAGACTAGTGTATACAGTCGAGACCCCGACGAGGGGCGGTGGCCGGTCTCATAAGCCACTGGTGTCAGTTGGTTCACCTAAAATGTATACAGGTGCTCATTGGGTTATGAGTACACCGGACAGGACTCGCCGGGAACCTGCTAGTTGGTATTATACCTGACGTCAGATAGCAGTTCCCTGGTGACATGTGTACAGGTTAGTTCATCGACCTGAGATCGTCATTTGTCTCGTGTGAGTTCCCACTGTACTTAGATTACTACCCTACCACGCTCAAAGGAGACGTGCAAAAAGGTTTTAGTTGGGTACAGTTCCGAGCCACATGGAGGCAGTGAGCGGATCTGCAGGGGTTCGTCTCTCCCGGTATTGGGGGTGAGGTCGCGCTGTGTCTAGGAGAGCCAGTACATGAAAAGTCCTTGGCCAAGGCAGGAGATTTACTGGTAGGTATTCCAGTAGTATCTCAGGGTGTTCTGGGCTACACTCCGACACGACTTGTACCGCTATTGGGGGTCTGACTTTTACCATCCCCCTAGGCCCGCCATGCAATGCTCATAGACGAACGGACCGGACTGTACGGATATTGTCACTGACAGGCTCAGTAGGGTATCAGGATGAGTTTGCTCATCGACGTCCCTTTTGGTCAATAGCTGGTGGCCCGTCACGTATGGCTGATACCTCTGACGTGCTAGTGGTTAAATCCACAGCCATAGTATTGACGAGTCTTTAGAGTCCACCACACACACAGTTACTCAAGTTTCGGGCGAAACGCTGTAGAGGCCGTATGGAAATATGGCAGGGTTCGATCAGATACGTGGGGTATTGCACGGATCGTGATCGGACGGATTTTACTAGCCGGCTTTGGTTTAAACCGGATCCTAGTATTAGACAGTGTAGTTTTTGTCTCTTTGCATTTGTGTTCAGTGGGAATACAAATGCGGGCATGTATATGCAGTAGCGGGGTTTTCCTGTAATTTATTACGGGATCAGTTTTCTGAAGTTGCCAGTTTGCATTCCGTTCCGGCCAGTTTTCTTTTGTTCCTTCGCGGCCGGACTTTTCCGATTGAGGGGGTAATTTGCAATTATGCAAATAACTTATTTGTGGAGGGGTTTCTTGCATTTGTGCCTTCATAATCATGAGATTCCATTTTGGTCTCATCCTTTGCATTTATTGTGATGGTTTGGTGAAAGGATTGAAATGGGAAATGAGAGTGACTTTAATCTTGGATTATCTTTTCTTTTCTTCTCTTGGATATTCATTCTTTTTCCTCCTCATTGTTGAAAGGGGGCCGGCCACAGGAGAGGGAGGAAAGGGGTTCATTTGTGTGAGAGAGAGATTCATTCATCTCATATTTATTCTATACTTGCTACCAAAAATCACACACCTCTCTCTAAAGATTATTTCTTCACCTCCATCCATACAAGGCATCTTCAAACCCCAAAGGAGACAACCATTCTACACTAATCTACAGCAAATCTTGGACGCGTCGGCTAACCAACTTCGCGCCCGAGTTGCCTCGGTCCAGAGGTGGGAGCCCGTAAAAGAAATCGGCTACGTGGTGCCCTTTCCGACGAGGACGTGACGGACGGAGATTCCGCGGGAGATCGGAGTGGAGACGAAAACCGAAGGACACGGATTGCTTGGTATACTTCTCTACTCTTATTCTAGTTTGCTAGTAGCTAGGTTAATGGCCCGATCCGGGATTTTTGTGCGCGGTGGTGCCGGTTTGCTAGTTCGCAAAGTATTTTTCGTTTCCGCGTTTCCGGCGTCGGATCGACGGCCGAGGCGCCGCCGTGCACTTACATTGGTATCAGAGCCACGCCGTTAACCTAGTCTAGCTTGCTCTAGTATGTTTAAAACTCGATCGATCAAAAATCCCAAAAACCGTATTTTCACATGCACAGTTTCTGTCGAAATTTTTTTGGGCTCTAAAAATTTTTCAGGGTGTTTCAGAAATGTGTGCAGGGTATATGGAGAACATTGTAGAAAAATGGTCCCGTGATGCCACTATATAGCCACGGAACCGCGGCCTTAACCCCCTTTTGGCCATGGTTCCGCCGCCTAAAAGTGTCATCATTGCTCCAGATTTCTACAGTAGTTCTCTGAGTTGAACATGGGGCTTTTGGAATATTCTTTTTGGGCCCAGATTTTCTGTGAGTGCTACAGTACTGCTTGGGGACCACTTCAATAAATTTGATCGATCGAAAAGTTTAAACATGTTAGTTCACAGTATTTACATTATATCTGCGACCGTGAATGTCATTTGATCGGTAAATCCTGTCTAACTGCTATAGCCCTTTTAGACGGATTTGCGAACGTGACATTCACGTTGATGTTCCGCGTTGTGCTGTGATGTTGCGGATTGGTCGTGGAGGATAGCCTGGTTGCAATGTTAGTACGGTTTTGTTTTATATGTACATTTGATATTGCGGGGTGAGCGTCCGACATGTGGACTGCCGTGACTGCCTGTTTGTATATTATTCTTTTGGGGCACGACCGGGTCGAGGTCGTTATACCCGTTGTATGTATATTTTTATTTTCTGTTCTAGGATTGCCCCGCGGAGGGGTGCATGGATAGCCGGGTTCTAGAGGGCAACGAGCCCGCATCGCATGGCGTTGAGACGGAGGGGGCTTTACTCTAGAATTGGCGGGCTATTTGCCGCACTCGTAGTGGGTATAGGATTGACCCAGGAGGGGTGCCCAAGTTACCGGATTCCGTGAAGTGCTGGGTAGTCCATTCACGTTGCTGAAGGGGGCTGCCTCGCTTCAGGTTTTGGCGGGTAACTTGCCGCGCCCGTAGGGGTCTAGGATTTCATTGCACAGGCTATCCACACGACCAGGGGAACGTCGGGTTTCAGTAGCGGCTCTATGAAACCCGGGGATCCCAGATATCTGTATTGTTCTGTGATGCTGGTTACATTTCTGTGATGTTGCATTTTATCACGCCTTGAGTGAATATTATATATTGATATATATACTAGTCGATGTTGTATATGTTTTGCATCCGCGCTAGTCCAGTCCCCGCTCTGTCGTTAGTTAGCTAACCTAACGGGTGATGACGGGACCCAGTGGCGAATGCGGATGGCATATACGTACGTCATTATTTTCGTTTGTGGTGTGATCAATTGATGGGACTGCGTTGATTCGGATCAATGCAAGATAAACAAACTTATTCTGATGTTGTTGGAACATTTTTCAAAAAGCTGTTATTGCAAGGACATTCACTTTTGTTTTGCATCGTGGTATTCAGTTGGAATATCCTGCTCCTCAGTCGACGAGGCAAGGGCCGCGATCCCTTCACCGGGAGTGACCCCTAGGACAGAAGTTTGCGTCAGGGCTATAACTTCACTATAGCCGATTACTTTTGCTTTGCATCGTGGTATTCAGTTGGAATATCCTGCACCTCATTCTACGGGGAAAGAGCCGAGATCCCTTCACCGGGAGTGACCTCTTTAGCAAAGGTTTTTGTTACTATATTTTTCTAAAAAGCTATCCGTTCCTTCAACAATATCAAATTCATTACGTTAAAGGTTTTCGCCAGAAACCATTCGTAGCCCTCCGTCATTTCAGAACGGTAGCACTTAGTATTCATGCTATGTATGTTGGCCTTCGTCAAGGCATAGTGTATGGTAGTTATTTGTTACTTTTCTGCAGCATAGATAGATGCGTTGGTTTGGGACAGTCGTACTACTATTTTGGCCTTCGTCAAGAGTATGTACGGGTGGGTTCAAATTAACTTGGATAATGACGGGTAGAACTTGACATGTGACTTATGATATGTTGGCCTTCGTCAAGGTCATAAGAGCATGGGGCAAAAATCCACATCGGGAGTTTCTAAAGAAACTGAAACTTGCCAGATATGCGCATACCTTCTGGAGTATGATAACGTGAGCGGATTCTGTCACATTATCATGCGATGATAGTTGGATCCCGATTCCCACTGATGAGTTGGTTTACTCCTCGGGTGATCCCGGCTAATTCTTCTTTCAGGTTTGGGGGAGAATTTGACGTTACAGTGGGAGGTTTCCAGATTAGATAAAGTGATAACCATTCTGATCTAGGTTAGAGTGCACGCTGAGTGTTTCTTTTCTCTCTCTCTTTGGCAGCGACCATTGACCTGAACCTAGACTATGACTCAGTGACCAAGTTGACCGAACCTTCTTAACACTGGCTTTTGGATTGTCAGAGTTGCAAATCTCATTGCCACTCCTACTTTTACCCTTTTCTCCAGGACAACCCGTATTACTATGAACGTCCACTTCCATTGGACAAAACCATCGTATGGTTATATACGAACTCGAAGGAATTCGAGGATGGTTTCCGGTTCTGGAGAAAACGAATAGGACTATTCAGTTGTCTTTTCCTTTTACCTTCTCTCAGGTTGCGAGTACTCCTTGGTTTAGGAGATAGTACACCTATTACGCAAATTGGATTTTCTTCTTCCAAACCATAGGCAGGTGCCGACCGGTAGGAAATGAAGAAAACCAATTAGCCTAAACGGTGTACAGAAGGTATTAAGTAAAGACATATCAAGGGATTAGTAAAAGGGCAAAGTAAATTGCGACTACTATTCACGACCGAACCAAATATTTTTTCGCCAATCCTAAATCACCTTTGTATTTCTCCAGGACACTCCGTATCACTACGAAGATCCACAGTTTATTGGATAATTTATCGTATGGTTATATACGAATTCGAAAGGAACTTGTTCCAGTTCGGGGATGGATCCTGATTCAGGAGAAATAGGAATAAGGTTTATTCGGTTATCTTTTATCTTCACCTACTCTCGCATTGCGAGTGCTCCTAGGATTAGGACAGTACACCCATTATGCTTATTGGATAGTCTTCTTCCATACCATAGGCTGGTATCGAGCGGTAGGGAAGGAAGAAAACCATTTGGCCTAAAGGGGTGTACAGAAGGTAATGACTAAAGACATATAAAGGGATTTGGAGAGATGACAAACAATTATACGGTTACAGTTGTGAATCTGGATAATGGAAGTGGCATTACTAGGAATACCGGGATACCCCATCGAAACATTTCAATGTTTCAGCTTCACCGTGTACTGTTAAAAGAAAACTGATTTCCCAATTAGACACTTGCTCCAGGGTATGTATTTACCAGGTTTGATTCTCTCATCTGTATGGTTTTACAGATGATGAGTGGGAGTAAGTTATTGGGGATTAGGTGATCATCCTCATTATATCGGGATTCGTTGTAATTGGTGATATTTGAGGAAGTCACCTGGGTTGTTTGCCGGACGACAAATATTTGGTTTTGAATATCCGTTATAATGCACCAATTTTAAATTGATATATCTGTACGTATATTTTTATAGAGTGAGATATAACTTTTTGAAATTATGTCTATGAAATTTACCTATATCAGTGGATGGTTAGGTAAGAAGCATTGAACAGCGGTGTAATTCTTCTTAACCATAAGAACAGTTTTCAACCTACGACACACAGTGAATGAGTTATTAGACTCAGGGGACTTATACAGAATATTGTATATTATCCAGTGTCCATTAGGACAGAGGGGTTGGTCCTCGTACTATATTCTGTTTACTTATGACTTCTATAGTTCTTAGACATGTGTTTCGTAGAAATGCAAGGTCTAAATTTTGAGAAGTTATAAGTATAAGATTAAAGTAGAGAACCAGGTATTGCAAGTATCGGGATTCTTCAAGGTGATCGAAGATGTAGATACTTATGTATGTTATTCAGTTGATAGTAATGATTAAGAGAACTTGCTTCTCTTTCAGGTTACTCATAATTGGAAGCATTCCTAAGTTGAGTAACGCTGATCGGCCTCCTTCCATTTAGTTGACATGCACTGGTGACAGCTGCATGATTTGAATCTGGTTCAATTAAATCAGTGCCTCTGTTTCTATATTGGATATAGAACAGTTCATATCTTGACATTGTTAAGATACGGGGAGTTGTCCGGCTCATGCTTAAAACCAGACTCCGGATAACTCAAGGCACGTTTCTGTAATGGCTGTTTGTGGGTTGACCCGGGCTATGACGAAGGTTGACTTTCTACCATCTGGAAGATCGATAGTGATATTGTTCTTAACTCGCCACAGTTTTAACAAAAATGGATTTTTTCAGAAAACAGTAGTGGGAGTATGGTAGAACTGGAAATGATTCCAGAACCGCAAACGATTACTGAAGATTTGATAAGAACCTAAAGATTCAATCTTGTTTGACATTCCATTGGCCACTCCGCAGATATGGTGGGTAACCTCAGGCGCTCGAGAGGTACTCCGGTAGCCTCAAGGACGGTGACAGTGAGGTTCTTGTTTACCCAGACTTGCCATTGCTGTTGTTCCAGACTGTGAGACCTGGCAGGAGGATCAGTATAGTGTCGTTCTAAACTAGCTTTAGAAGTGCACGTGTATATGACTCTGCCAGAGGGTTGTCGTAGTCAGTGGGAGCAGCGGAAGCATTGGTGGACAGTTGGCTTATGTCTATTTATAGACTAAAGCAGATATAGCGGAGATAGATCATCTATTTCTGATGTGACAGTCATAGGTTTGACTTCATCAGAATAGGGGATGGATCTGTTAAGAAGGTAGTAGGGTGTGATGTCCTGGTATTTTGATGACATACACAGAGTAGGAAGTGATATTCCTATACTACGATCGGTTGTTCTTTGGTAGTCACACAGTGGTTTCTCCACAAAGGACTTGGATATTACATCAGACATTCTGGTTACTAAATCTATAGTTTTAAATCTAGATTTGGGTAGTTTCCCAATCTGGGTACTTAGACAGCATTCTATGAGTATTTAGAATGGACGACTCCTGGCACGGTAGTATACCTGCAGGTGATGGAGTCACCCTCTCTAAAGGTGTCTTACAGACTAAAGTAGAGAGGGATGTGCATGATTGGCAGATCACTTGCTTAGGCAATTGAGTCAATCGTGAGATGTCAAGTACCACACCAGATGTTGTTCTTGCAGTAGATGCAATAAGTTGATATTGATCCAATCCTGGAGAAACAATCGGAAGCAGTTTTAGAACATAAGTGGATGTTCTAGGGATATGATAAAGGCAGCCTCCTTCGGGAAACAGTTATCATTCCAGGCCTCCAAGGTGACATGGATGACAGAGTGACTGTCAGAGTTATAGTTTTCCCTCTGACGAGGGGCAGTATTTTGGACAGGTGGTCCAGGTGGATACTGAGGGAAGGATGGCGCAGGATACTGATTAAGTTCAGTTGACGATACAGTCTAAGAAGTTTGGATTTGGAGTTCATTTATGAGCTAGGTCCCATCAGACATCCAGACATTCTAAGACAGGTATTGCACATTTCGGGAGATGGGTTTCTCTGCGAACTTGAGATAAAGAGAGACATAGAAAGAGACACCACAGCGGATCCACTCACTGAGGCTATTCCTCGAACGCAATGGTTTCGCAAACGAGCTTTGTGAGACTGACTGGTAAAGGAGTTGGGTGTTCGGTATCACACGGGCTGTGAGTATGCGACATCGCAATAATTAGCCTTGAGTGCAAGTGGGAGATTGTTGGATATAGTGCCCTCAGAGTCAATTATTGGATCACAGGCACGTGATTGCAATGATTGAGGAGGACCTATGCCGGTAGGACAGTCTTACTCAAGATGATAGTATGCTATCTGGTTTATCTTTATCATCGTGTACTGCTTCAGGTGATCTTACGAGTCGCTATTGCACGTTGATAGAGCCCCTAAGATTCTTGCTTGACTACCAGCAGTATGAGGGCGATCATATACGTGAGAGCTGGAGTCTATAAGCACATCCTTAAAAGGTCCCTAGTCGTGGGAGTTTCGAGACAGGGCATCGATACTCCGGAGTAGACTAGTGTATACAGTCGAGACCCCGACGAGGGGCGGTGGCCGGTCTCACAAGCCACTGGTGTCAGTTGGTTCACCTAAGATGTATACAGGTGCTCATTGGGTTATGAGTACACCGGACAGGACTCGCCGGGAACCTGCTAGTTGGTATTATACCTGACGTCAGATAGCAGTTCCCTGGTGACATGTGTACAGGTTAGTTCATCGACCTGAGATCGTCATTTGTCTCGTGTGAATTCCCACTGTACTTAGATTACTACCCTACCACGCTCAAAGGAGACGTGCAAACAGGTTTTAGTTGGGTACAGTCCCGAGCCACATGGAGGCAGTGAGCGGATCTGCAGGGGTTCGTCTCTCCCGGTATTGGGGGTGAGGTCGCGCTGTGTCTAGGAGAGCCAGTACATGAAAAGTCCTTGGCCAAGGCAGGAGATTTACTGATAGGTATTCCAGTAGTATCTCAGAGTGTTCTGGGCTACACTCCGACACGACTTGTACCGCTATTGGGGGTCTGACTTTTACCAACCCCCTAGGCCCGCCATGCAATGCTCATAGACGAATGGACCGGACTGTACGGATATTGTCACTGACAGGCTCAGTAGGGTGTCAGGATGAGTTCGCTCATCGACGTCCCTTTTGGTCAATAGCTGGTGGCCCGTCACGTATGGCTGATACCTCTGACGTGCTAGTGGTTAAATCCACAGCCATAGTATTGACGAGTCTTTAGAGTCCACCACACACACAGTTACTCAAGTTTCGGGCGAAACGCTGTAGAGGCCGTTTGGAGATATGGCAGGGTTCGATCAGATACGTGCGGTATTGCAGGGATCGTGATCGGACGGATTTTACTAGCCGGCTTTGGTTTAAGCCGGATCCTAGTATTAGACAGTGTAGTTTTTGTCTCTTTGCATTTGTGTTCAGTGGGAATACAAATGCGGGCATATATATGCAGTAGCGGGGTTTTCCTGTAATTTATTACGGGATCAGTTTTCTGAAGTTACCAGTTTGCATTCCGTTCCGGCCAGTTTTCTTTTGTTCCTTCGCGGCCGGACTTTTCCGATGGAGGGGGTAATTTGCAATTGTGCAAATAACTTATTTGTGGAGGGGTTTCTTGCATTTGTGCCTTCATAATCATGAGATTCCATTTTGGTTTCATCCTTTGCATTTATTGTGATGGTTTGGTGAAAGGATTGAAATGGGAAATGAGAGTGACTTTAATCTTGGACTATCGTTTCTTTTCTTCTCTTGGATATTCATTCTTTTTCCTCCTCATTGTTGAAAGGGGGCCGGCCACAGGAGAGGGAGGAAAGGGGTTCATTTGTGTGTGAGAGAGATTCATTCATCTCATATTTATTCTATGCTTGCTACCAAAAATCACACACCTCTCTCCAAAGATTATTTCTTCACCTCCATCCATACAAGGCATCTTCAAACCCCAAAAGAGACAACCATTCTACACTAATCTACAGCAAATCTTGGACGCGTCGGCTAGCCAACTTCGCGCCCGAGTTGCCTCGGTCCAGAGGTGGGAGCCCGTAAAAGAAATCGGCTACGTGGTGCCCTTTCCGACGAGGACGTGACGGACGGAGATTCCGCGGGAGATCGGAGTGGAGACGAAGACCGAAGGACACGGATCGCTTGGTATACTTCTCTACTCTTATTCTAGTTTGCTAGTAGCTAGGTTAATGGCCCGATCCGGGATTTTTGTGCGCGGTGGTGCCGGTTTGCTAGTTCGCAAAATATTTTTCGTTTCCGCGTTTCCGGTGTCGGATCGACGGCCGGGGCGCCGCCGTGCACTTACAATAAATACTACCCTACAACATATCACTCTCTATTTTGAAATCTAGTATCAAAACTCTTAAATTTTTCTAAGTCCAAAATGTTGTACAAGTGGAGTTAGCTCAAGGTCAAGTTCCGGCGACGATTCGAGACAAATCCGGCGACCCCACGACTCCACGACGCCTACAAAACCTTCCACCATCTCTTCTCTATCAAATTAATCAGTAAGCCCCCTCTCCGCTCTTACATTTCTAATCTAAAACACTCTTTTCTCAAAACTCGTCGGAAGCGGAGTTATTCCGACTTCCGATTCTCATTTCTTTAAAAACTCAACTTTTCTTAAACAACAAAAACCATCTCTTCTTATATTGTTTAACAAACATAAAACAACATTTACAACAAGTTTCAATTCAAAATAATATGTATTGCAACTTTTATTTCATTTTTACGGTAAAATACCATCAAGTTTACATACGACATTATTTTATCGTTTTGCTCATATTACCTTTAGAAAATTCACGAGGTAATGACCTACCTCATCACAACACTCATCTTGACATAGCATGATGGATTTTGTAACAATTTTTGTGGGACAAACTACAATATTTTACATTAAAATACCCTAAACTAATAAAACCGTATTTCTTTTAATTATTTTAATCAAATTCCATACGATTAAGACCTTACAGCCCATTTTGGGAAATCCGATTTGGTTGGTGGGTTATCGCACATCCATCGGACTATTAGGGCGAGATGCAGACCTCCTCATGGAGTATACGATCTCGATGGAATTTTATTACAATTTTTAAGAAAACGTGATTTCTATTAATAAAGAAATTATATTTTTAATAAATATATATATATATATATATATATATAAATATTATCAAAATATCTAGTTTAAAAATATAATATATTCCATGTTTTCTAAATTAAAAGAAAAGAATCACAAAAGTACATGAAAATACTATCAAGAATCAATATAAGTCAAATTACATGAAAATACCATATATTATTCAAATTGGGTTTATATCCACTAGACTATCTCATCACTCTTAAAAATTATATCTATAAAAACCCTAAAGACGATAATTAAATACTTTATGTGTATTTTGAAAATATATCAAAACTATTTTTCATAAACCCCTTCAAGTTATATTAAAATATAATAAGGACCGTAGTAAATATAGGTTTAAGCGGGACCAGTTCTCTTGAGCCTCAGGGAGCCGGAGAATTTGGGTGCTTTCCTATTTAAGGTAGACAACTAAAACGGGGTTATCAATACGGTAATTGGCTTGGAAAAAGTCACAAATCCTTCTGTCCATATGCAGCAGTTATCAATAACTCCAAAACTAATTCAGGACTTCAATTCGTTTTAAAGTGTCTGACTCAGACAGAGTCTTAGTCTAATCTGAAATCAATCCATCCTTGAATACAATTCAAGTACAACTCCAATTCAACATGAATCTATTTATACCAGAATACAATCAATATCAACATGGCTCGACCGAACCGAACAATGGATATACTCTGATTACATGACTATCCATTTATATCCCCTCCGTTTACATGAATTACTGATATTATGCTTTCGGAAAGTCTTACATCTATTAAACAAAACAAAACATATCAATACAAAATTCATTACGGGGTTTTAAAGAGATAGACTGGTACGGAATGTGTTAAAAGTGGCACGAGATGGTCATTAAAAGACGTAAATATACATCCATTGTCGTTGTTTCGTAGTTTTATCGACGGAGCCTTGTACTACGGTTTACCATAGTCCACGGTGTAAGTTGGACTCCTCTTGTATATACTGGCATATTCTATACCAAGCTACAAACAACTGCGTTAGCATTCTCTTTGGGACTTACCGAGCGATTGTTCGCTGACGACATTCCTGTTTCTTTTCTTTCTTTGGAATGTTGTTAGGAGGACCCGACTCTAAGGAGTTCGAGACCAGCCAAGAGTAATTGGAGCAGACCACTGAGCAGCATGACCACTAGGCTTCACTTGTACTCATTTTTCTTTCAGTTCATTCCATTGTTTAGGCATTGCTTTTCAATCTTGTATTTACATTTTCAGTTGTATTGTAAAGAAACGTTTAAGAAATAAAAGTTGCCGTTCAATTACATCTCTTATCATTTTTTCTTGTGTACTTTATTATATTGCTTATTTACGCTTAGCGTGTTTATTTCTGAGTAAATACGTCGCGTGACCCGCCACGTCCCCTTGTCCGTACACCGGGAAGCGGGGCATGACAGGTTTTGTTGGCGGCCCATGCAGGTCACTGCTGCATGGAAGCCTACCATGCAAGTCAGTTCTGCATGGAAACCTAAGCAATATAACACAAGAATTACAAGACTCGGCAACTAAACATTCTTTATATTTCATAATCTTTGGATCTATCCTAACTCTATTTTTCTTTCAAGGTTATGGATTCTCCCAACAACACGAGTACAAACATCAACAACACACCACCACCACCTCTTCCACTTATGCCTACCGTTTTAGCTCCGATCAACGAGCAAACGGTACTGCTCGAGGCAATAAAGAGCCTCTTGGAGGGAAAGCAGCAGCAGACTGCTATTCTAATGATCCGTCCAGAAGCGGAAGCACCTGGAATGAACCAATTCCGGGCACTTCATCCGAAGCAATTTTCTGGGAAAGAGAGCCCCTTCGAAGCTGAAGAATGGGTTCAGTCGATCGAAAACGATCTGGCAGCAGCACAAGTGCCAGACATTGCTTGGGTAAGAGTTGCGAAGCTGCAACTTACCGATAACGTCCAAGTATGGTGGAAGGCGGAAGAAAGCCGTCTTGCCCAGCCGATCGAATAGAAGACATTTTGCGACATGTTTGACGCGAAGTATTTTCCGGAGACTGCTCGATTCAACATGGAGCAGCAATTCATTCACTTACAATAAGGCTTTATGTGGAGCAAATCAGTGGATGAGTATGATGTCGAGTTCACCATATTGAGCAGGTTCGTGGCACACCTTATTCCGACTACTGAGATCAGGGCCAAACGATTTCAGCAGGGGTTGGACTAGGAAATCCAAGCTGTTCTGCTACAGGGGATTTCCCAACCCATGATCTAGCTCTGAAAGCTGCCCATCGATACGAGGCGGTAGTGAAGAAGAAGGGCATACCTCAATCTTCCGGTGTGAAGCGCCCTACCACCCAGATGGCAGGAGGAGCCTTTTCAATACCAACTTTTGAACCCAAGAGTCCGGAAGTAACAAATAACCGGCCAAGTCCAGATTTTTGCTTCTACTGCAAGAGGGATGGACACCTGTGGAAGGACTGTAGGCGCGCAAAAGGCCCTGCTTAGTTTGTTGTGCATCCACTCATGGAATTGGAACATATCCTTATAGACGCAACCCAGTTCCAACTCACATCACTTATCCGCAGCGGCCAGCTATCCAGGCTTCTGCACTTCGTCTTGCTCTCCCAGCTCCACCTTCATGTGAACCTCCTGCACAGCTTAATCGCCAATTCCATCAGGCAATGAGAAACATGCCTCGAAGGCAGATAAACATGCCCCGAGGACAGAGAAATGTGCCTCCGGCTATAAGGAATGTACCCCGGCGTCAGGCTTTTACTTTAGCGGCCGTGGAAGCCGAAGTTATAGATCAAGGTAACACTGGTAACTCCCTTCAATCTTTTCAAACCCTTGCATCATTTCGTTACTTTTCATGCACTACCAGTATTTTTTCACCACCATTATCATCAAACTTCTCTTGATTCTGTTACAACTTCTTTCTATAAATTTTGAGGACAAAATTTTTATAAGGAGAGTAGAATGTAACAACCCTGAAATTTCTGTACAGAATTTTTTCAAAATACAGAAAGGAGCACCTAAACCTGAGCACAAGTTGTAAATTTAAATTGCTTTAGAACAGCAAGAAATAACTTGTAGCTCACTGGTAAAGCCTTACACTGCTGTGACATAGCCCTTTGTTCAAATCCCCTCAGCCATATAATATTTTTACTGATTTTTCTTTAAACATTTTGGAAGTCCAAAAACTTACACGTACACTGCACGTAAAATGAAAAGTCATATAAAAATCAAATAGGTGAAAATTGTTAATTGAACAGACCCTGACACGTGTCCAAAATCCAAGCACCCACACCCCAACAATAGCCGGCGAGATCCTCATTAGGGCCGGCGCCGCCGGCCCCCCATCCCTAATACCTCCAAAATTTCACCCTTGCACCCTTTGGCCTCCTCCCACTACTCCTCTCCTGTTTGATTTTCCTGCACATTAACAGAGAATTAAAATGAGCCTTAAAACCAAATTTTAATACATTTTTAATACTCATTTCAATACGCTAAACCCTAATTCTATCATATAAATACTACCTTACACTATATTACCCACTATTCTGAAATCTAGCTTCAAAACTCTCAAATTTTTCTAAGTCCAAAAAGCTGTACAAGTGGAGTTAGCTCAAGGTCAGGTTCTGGTGACGACTTGGGACAAATCCAGCGACCCCGCGACTCCACGACGCCTACAAAACCTTCCTCCATCTCTTCTCTCTCAAATCAATCAGTAAGTCCCCTCTCCCCTCCTACATTTCTAATCTAAAACACTTTCTTCTCAAAACTCGTCGGAAGCGGAGTTATTCCGACTTCCAATTCTTATTTATTTAAAAACTCAACTTTTGTTAAACAAAAAATTAACCATCTCTTCTTATATTTTTTAACAAATATAAAACAACATTTACAACAAGTTTCAATTCAAAATAATATGTATTGCAACTTTTATTTCATTTTTACGGTAAAATACCATCAAGTTTACTTACGACATTACTTTATCGTTTTGCTCATATTACCTTTAGAAAATTCATGAGGTAATGACCTACCTCATCACAACACTCATCTTGACATAGCACGATGGCTTTTGTAATAATTTTTGTGGGACAAAACACAATATTTTACATTAAAATACCCTAAACTAATAAAACCGTATTTCTTTAATTGTTTTAATCAAATTCCATATGATTAAGTCCTTACAACCCATTTTGGGGAATCCGATTTGGTTGGTATGGGTTATCGCACATACATCAAACTAGTAGGGCGAGATGCAGACCTCCTCACGGAGTATACGATCTCGATGGAATTTTATTACAATTTTTAAGAAAAAGTGATTTCTATTAATAAAGAAATCATATTTTTAATAAATATATATATATATAAAAATATTATCAAAATATCTAGTTTAAAAATATAATATATTCCATGTTTTCTAAATCAAAAGAAAAAAATCACAAAAGTTCATGAAAATACTATCAAGAATCAATACAAGTCAAATTACATGAAAATACCATATATTATTCAAATTAGGTTTATATCTACTAGACTATCTCATCACTCTTAAAAATTACATCTATGAAAACGCTAAAGATGATAATTAAATACTTTATGTGTATTTTGAAAATATATCAAAACTATTTTTCATAAAACCCCTTCAAGTTATATTAAATTATAATAAGGACCGTAGTAAATATAGGTTTAAGCGGGACCAGTTCTCTTGAGCCTCAGAGAGCTGGAGAATTTGGATGATTGCCTATTTAAGGTAGACAACTAAAACGGGGTTATCAATACGGTAATTGGCTTGGAAAAAGTCACAAATCCTGTCATCCATGTGCAGCAGTTACCAATAACTCCAAAACTAATTCAGGACTTCAATTCGTTTTAAAGTGTCCGACTCAGACAGAGTCTCAATCTAATCTGAAATCAATCCATCCTTAAATACAATTCATGTACAACTCCAATTTAACATGAATCCATTTATACCAGAATACAATCAATATCAACATGACTCGACCGAACCAAACCATGGATATACTTTGATTACAGGACTATCCGTTTATATCCCCTCAGTTTACATGAACTACTGATATCATGGTTTCGGCAAGTCTTACATCTATTAAACAAAAAAATACACATCAATACAAAATATATTACGGGGTTTTAAAGGGGTAGACTGGTACAGAATGTGTTAAAAGTGGCACGAGATGGTCATTAAAAGACGTAACTATTCATCGATTGCCGTTGTTCCGTGGTTTTATCGACGGAGCCTTGTACTACGGGTTACCATAGTCTACGGTGTAAGTTGGACTCCTTTCGTATACACTGGCATATTCTGTATCAAACTACAAATAACTGCGTTAGCGTAACAATCAAACATTATACCAGTTACATCCTCTTATCTGTCTATTCTATTTCTATCTCTTTAGGACTTACCAAGCGATTGTTTGCTGACGATATTCCTATTTCTCTTCTTTCTTTAGAATGTTGTCAGGAGGACCCGACTCTGAAGAGTTCGAGACCAGCCAGGAGCAATTGGAGCAGACCACTGAGCAGCACGACCACTAGGCTTCACTTGTACTCACTTTTCTTTCAGTTCATGCCGTTGTTTAGGCATTGCTTTTCAGTCTTGTATTTACATTTTCAGTTGTATTGTAAAGAAATGTTTAATAAATAAAAATTGCTGTTCAATTACATCTCTTGTCATTTTTTCTTGTGTACTTTATTATATTGCTTATTTACGCTTAGCGTATTTACTTATGAGTAAATACGTCGCGTGACCCGCCACGTCCCCTTGTATGTACACCGAGAAGCAGGGCGTGACAACTCCTGGGTAGCGGTGTTGGGGAATCGAAGCTCGTCCGTGGCGGGATCTGTCGAACCGCTTTAGACGGCAAGATACGCGGTTGGCATGCTCGGTGTACCACCCTGCGCCATGGTCTGAGCTCTCTGCAATTCGCCAAAAAATTACATATATTATAAAATAAATCTTAATATTATATTATATCAAAATAGATCTATTATAATTTACCGATGCCTCCATGGCACGAGTAATGTTCCTCGAGCCTCCTGTATAAGTGGGGCGACCCCTCTTCGTCGACTTCTTATTCTCCTTATTTTGATCGACCTGTTTCTGCACAACACATTCAGATTTAGTTTTCTAATTAAGCAACAAAAAAAATATATATATATACTAAACAATAAATTAAATTCAAATTACAAACCTGTTTGCGCCGAGAGTTAAAATATTGGCACAAGAGAGGCCGTGTATCTACGTCGACTCTCGCAAAGGCCGGAGTATGTAGGAGAGTCGCTTTCTCTGCCTCGGAGGTCGCCATCCACAGGGAATAGCAATCGCTCTTCAGCTCGTTCTTATTGTATCATACCTTTAATTGCATGTTCTTCATCAGGCCCTGGTACAAAGCGTGAAGATCGAGCACTCTCTCAGGGTGATCAGGGTCGGGTATGGGCTGAAAGTCGTAATCCAACTACAACTACAAAAACATAATGTATTTAAATTGCAAGTGTTAAATAATAATAAATATATTGGATAAGTCAAATGAAAATATATATTAATACCCAAGCCTGATCTCAGAAGAGGACAAATGAGCGCTGGTGCTGACTGCCCCACTCAACGTGAAGTGGATACTTCTTTAGGATGCGTGTAACATTTCAGAAAATAAAATATTATTTTTAGGAAATTAAATAATTAAAATAATAATTTCTATGAATATTATTAAGTATGAGAATTAGTTTTAATGAAATGGTATAATTATATACCGATAGCTTGGAAAATTTATATAATTATTTGTATATGGGTTATTCACTAAACTCGATTAGTATTTTACTAAATTTTTGTATTGATCCAGTTTATGTGCATGGCATGCAACAAAGCGTGTTATAAATATTTGCTACATTTTATTTATATGCACCATGGTTCTTTTTTTGAATGATTCAAAAAGAAAAGAAAAGAAATAGATGAGATGAGAGTGACATGATGGGACAAGTATCATGGTTGAGGTGAGAGAGAGAAGGGAGTGAAGTTTCTACACTCTCTTGCCATAATTCATTCTTCACTTTCTCATCCTTCTTCATCTTCTTCTCCTCTTACCTCCACCTCCTCTAGCTCTATGCAACACCTCCAAAACCACCACTAAACATCTTAACATTTTCACAAAAAATGATCCCAAATCTCTTACAAACATCATGGACCAATCAAGTTGAGGTTTTGAAGACTTTGAGCAACTCAAGAAAATTCTTGAGTTGCCAAATGAGGTAAATCCTATTTCCTTAGTTCAGTTTTTAGTTTTCTCTAGCATCTTAGTATAGTTTAGAATTGTTTAAGTGTTGTTTTGTGACCTTTGAAAATTCCAAGTCGAGGTTAGGGTTTGATTTGAATTAATATGGTGCAATTGAGATTTAGTAGTGCCTTTACACACCTATCGTGTCAATCTTATAGACTAAACCGAGACTTGAACCCAAAACACGATCCTAGAATTTTCCCACACCAGTTTTGTGAATTTTTGAGGTCTACAGGGAATCTGGAGCAACTTGGAAACCTTTTAAGAAAATCAAACAAACCCAGAGATCTAGTTAGACCAATAGTAGACCACTACCAAAAGACAAGACCAAAATTCAAAAGTGGAGCCGGCAGGGGCGGTTACTGTAGAACTATTGGCCGGCCAGATTTTGTCTTTTGATGTTGGGTTTTGGCCTATAGCTCACACTCCTCATAACTTAGACACTGTATTGTTTGTTTTGTTCCAGATTACCTGAGGAAAAATTTAGGAGCGTTTGAGTTGATTTTACCAATGGTTTTCCGATTTCTAAAACATGGATTTTAGCATTTGATTGTGGATTTGGTCGTTGGACGTTTGTACGTCAACGATGAGTGTTCTATGATAGTTTTTGTATTCGTAGGCTATAGGTTTTAACCTATAAGCACTTCGCGTGTTGTGTCGGTTTTTGAATCGGATTTTGATGCGATACGATGTATTTTGTAATATGTAGGTACTTCGTGCGGACTTCAGGATGACTAGGGAAAACAAGCGTCATCGATTTCGGCAAGCGAAGATCAAGGTGACTAGATGTATATCTACGGGGGAAGTCGGGTGGATGGCGTATAGCACCCCCGCAACCGTAGAATAGGGTATTGCTATATTTGTAAGTTTGGATGCGATATTTTGATACTTAGTAAATATGGTATTTGGAAGACCTTAGGTTAGATTAGGTTGATTTAGGGAGACCTATCCATAGGACGATTTACCTTGGTGGCGAATCGCGGGTTATATGTAGTCTCGCACGCATACACACACACACACACACATTTGATTTCTTGTGTGTATATATGGACACACACACACACATGCACACACACACACACACATATGAGTATGTATATATACACATATACACGGATGATGATGATAGCATGTGATATGAGGTGATGAGTCGATATGATCGGGCATGATGCCCCGAGATGTTGATAAGTGATTGAGCCATGATATGGTATATGTTATGATATTATATAGGATCGTGAGGCGATATGTATTCATACATACGATAATATGTGATTGATAAAAATAATAGATTGTACGAGACCTTAGATCCGTACCACCGATTACGATTTTGGTATTGTACGACGATTGATACCGTACGATTGATAATTCATTTGATTTTGAACCGTACCCTTGACTTTGAAGATGTTGTACGATGGATATTACCGTACGATACATATAAGATGATTGATCCGCACTCTTGACTCGAGAACGTCGTACTATGTACTAAACAGTACGTGACGCTATGGGGCTGGATCGCCGACTACTAGGTATATCGACTCGGAATTTAGGTAGATTTTCTTACCCTTCGGACTAGGTTCTTAGTTTAGTCTCTTAGTTGTTTAGGTAGATGCTAGACCTGGCTTGAGTCATACCTATTTTCAAAACCAACGAATCGTGGGTATTTTCAAAAGACAACCCGAGGGATGCTACGGATTTTTCAAAGGACATATCTTTTCTCAAAAATACCGTAGCCCCTACTTTTCTAAAAACCACTATTTCAAAACACCAAACCCGTATGACTCGTACACCGATATGTATATTGATTAATGTTACGTTTACTATTCCCTTTTCTGTTATATTTATGTTGTTCTCATTGCATTGCATATTTATCATATGTGTTTCTTTAGCTATTATGAATCCCGTCTGTTAGGACACCAGCACCGTTACCGCTGATGCGTATATTCCACGTACACTTTCTTGCCGGCTCACACACATCATCATCGGTAATTGCCATGTCACGTACACTTTAGAAAATGTTACTTCATTGGTATAACCTGCTAGCTGTTAATTTCACACATTATTAGTATGTTTGCTCTCATATGCTAGTTTAGATGTTACATTCCTTACTTAGATACCCCATGCAATTATCTATTCATTCAGATGCAATATTGTGGGATTTATGCCGACGTTCACTGCTTATTGACTCTTGATTTTGGGATTTTGGGTTTCCATGAGATTTCTGGATTCGGGGGAAAGCTGCAGCAATTTTATAAACTCATTATCATTTTAAAAATGTAAGTTGCAGTTTTCTCATGATATGATGTGTATGGCGTCCACCATGAGTTTTCTCGGTTCTTGAGCTGTATCATATACCCGATTCGAGGAGGGGGATGCACCGTCTGCGGGCACATGGTGGACCCAGTGAGGTACCCCAGGGCAAGATGGATGTATTGAGAAGGCGTTGAGTCCGGCAGGGGAGCATTACCTACCGGTGATAGTTGGCGCGGCGGATATCTAGAGGATACCGACCGTAGTCGTGAGATTGGATGATATAGGCTGATGTGGACAGACGGAGCCCGGGATTTGAGGATTTTGTGTCGATGTTGACAAGGATTTTGTCGATTTCATTGATGATACTCCAGTTTTCATACAAAAATCTTACCGAGATAAGAGCACAGCTTTCTTATACAAATTTATTCTGATTTCATTCTTGATGCATTCATATATCATATATATGACATGTTGCTACTTGAGGCACCAACACAAATACTTGGTATTACACTTATGCTAGATGATTATCCTTGCCACTGCTAGATGTCAGTGTTATATTTGAGTATGTTACTGTATGGCCTAGGAGTTCGTCATACATTCGGTTTCTACTCGGTGATATCTTCTACTCACGAGTTGGTAACTCACCCCCATTGTGCCACAGTTTCTTACAGGTTTAGCCATACAGGTTCCATGGCGGTTTCGCTGGCACAGCACTTCCTTCTGGATGATTGCTTTGGTAGGTGGGTTCACTTGTATCATGACCACCATTGTACTTTTATTTAATTCAGTTGTATCTATTAAGCTCCATCAACCAGACTATGTATATTTAGTAGATTTAGAAAACCACAGTCGTTTATTCTTTCGACCTTAGAGTCGCGCTCATGTATTATTATGGTTTTCTGGCTTTCTTGATGATGTTGAGTTCTTTACTTTCCTTCTGAGTTTTGATCCCCGCCCTTCGGCGTTATATATTTTTATTACCTGCGTGTTTGTTTCCGCCAATTGGCGAAGAGCTAGCTCCCGCTTGAAGATGCCTTATATATTTTTGCTAGTATTCATTTTTGGGTTAAAAATTACAAAGGAGGTGCTGCCCAAATTTCAAACGACAAAAAGGGTTTTTTTCAAGTTAGATACAAATATAGCATTTTTATACACTACTATTTATGTATATATATAAGAATAAGTTTGATTTTCAGTAAACCTTATTTCAAAACTGTACCTCCACTTTTTTTCCCCCTAAAAAGGTTTAGATTTCTGGGCTTTTTGGCTTACTTGAATTAGGTGGGGTCCTATAGACTTCACATGATTCAAGTGTCAGTCACGTGCCATTTTCGGGTCGTGACAAAGTTGGTATCAGAGCGTTAGGTTTAACCTTGGTTCGAGTCTAGGTTTGACTTTGCGGAATCTAGGGCGTATATATATATATTCGGAACCTAGGCTTGACCTTACGGAACTTAGACTTGGCTGAGGGGGTATTAGACCCGAGCTTTCGTCGTGTAGGGTGACCTTGGTTGATGGAGTATGTGACTTAAGTTGAGTGACGTACCGTGTGTATGTTCCGCGGCATAATTACGATACGCTGCTCCGCTTAAGAAATCTTAGGATGTACATTTATTATGCACCGTATTTTATTCGTTCCTATGATCTATCCTCATCGATGTCGAATTGTGGTTTCTGTTACCATGGTTACATGAGCAGAGAGAGTTGCGGCTAGAGTTGCGGTCAGCACGAGCTCGTCATGGACGAGGACTGGCCAGGATGTATTCCGGTGGCATGAGCGTGTTGATATATCGTTTTACTATGTTTTCTCGTTGACGCGAGCATTCGAGATCCACACCAGATGATTAGGCCACTGCTAGAGGCTAGCCAGAATGTGATGACTGTTAATGTACCGTCTATTCTTGATGATTGAAGCATTGTCTATCATGCGGACAGAAGAGCCAGCTGTTGCTGCGACTGACAAATATCACCCCAGATGTTTGAAGCTATTGCAGTACGAGTTTATACTTAAGGATATGATAGAAATCGCTAGTCACCCATGGGTTAATGACTAGGACATGTCGTTCGTTTGGATACCCCGATGCGAGGTCATCAGATTGACTAACTTTAGCTAGAAGAGGACCTCGCACAGGCACGTTGTGAGTCGATCGAGAGAGGACGAGCGTAAGCGCATCGCTCTGATAATTTGAACGAGTTCCCGAGAAGGTAATTGGCAAGATGCCTACTATAGGATATTTGAGATGCCGAGTACGTAGCTTCGAAAAGGAGACTTTAGATATGAGTGAAACCGTTTGTAGCGCAGTACACACAGCTACGAAGAGATGATTCCGAATTTGTCCACGTTGAAGAAAAGCAGAGTAAGAGGTTCGTATGAGATCTTGACGAGATGACGTTCCACTCCGTTGACATCAGAGACTGGATGTCTATGCAGAGGCGTTGAATGCAGCCATAATTCCATGAGAAAAGTCATGAAAAGATTGCAGCTGTTCTGGAACAAGAAATGGATTAAGTAAAGGGTGATAACTTCCGGGCAGTCCAGCAGAGACGAGATTGGAAAAGAGACCCCGACAGGATCTTTCTGGAATACTACACGAGAAGACTTGGATCCAGGATCGGTCGTATAACGCACACTCAGTAGGCCAGAGTTTGCCATCATTAAAGAGATACGTTACGAGTGACCATACTAATTGGTCAGAAGATCTTCAGAGAAAGTGCCAGAGCAGGACTGTTTCCGTCGGTACCCTGAATCGGGCTATCGAGCCGAGAGGAGGCATATAACTGGTAATCCACGGAGAGAGATGAGAATCTAAGGGCAGAAGGCGCCGGACCGTGAACAGGAAGCAAGTAGATGCTTGCTCTATTAGTTTTGGATGCACCGACACCCTTTGACATTGAAGGAGGAGCATATCGACGACAGTATTTATGATTTGCGATTTGGTGATTCGAATATCACGTTTCCATTGTTTTAGATTATGGTATTTTGAGGATTTCGTTTCATGATTGATATTTCTTTGTGAACCGCAGTTGCACTTGATTTGTATTCTCATATATCAGTTATACTGATTTTCGTTTTGTGCAGACCCATTGCACCTGATTTTGATTTCATACCCTCCGATATATTCAATTTTGATTTCATGCATAGGAGTTGCACATGATTTTGACTTATGCATTCGGTGTAATTTACACGAACTTTTAGCACCTTGATTTGGTTTTGTGCACGCTGATGCACATGGTTATGAGTTTATACACCACGGTATACTTGATTTTGAGTTGGTGTATGTTGTATACCATTGATTTCGATTATGATATTCGATATTTGTTTTCATGCACCTTGTGCACTTGATTTGGATTTTTGCGCGTACTTGGCGCACTAGATGTGATTTTGTGCACACCAGGTACACTTAATCGAGATTTTTCGTACATATCAGATGCACCTGATATGGTTGTCAGGCACACCCGTTGCACTTGACAGATGTTTTTGTGCACACCCGTTGCACTCAGTTTTGTTTCTGTGTATATTCGTGGCATCTGTATTTGGTTTTTATTTCCGTGCACAGCATACGCACGTGATATTTTCGTATGCTGTATTTGAGATTAATTTCATTCTGAGCATCATGTTTTACGACATATATTATATGGTATAGTAACTGAGCAGTACTAGTCCGAGGACAATACCTTAATATATTTTACTTGCATCGATATTTACTGAAGGGATTTCCAAAAAGGAGCTATAGTCTTATTATTTTCCTACGTGTCCAAGATGGCACGAAGAGTTTACAAAGGAAACCTTTCTAAAATCGTTTTCCAAAGGCGGAACGTATATATTAAACAAAGGATATATATAGCTATTTTTCTTACAATGAACGTCTGCTACTTGTGCCGTGATATGCGCATCGCACGGTGGGTTGAAAAAGGTTTTGTATGCATTTCCATTTGGATATTTTAACAAATTTACAACGATGCGTACTATGTACCTGCTATAGTTTTGATTATATCATGTTGGATTCGTATTGGATTTTGACATTTGTATTTTCACCATAACTCCGATGATTGCGTGATGCTTGACGGAGTTTTGATTTTGAGTTCTATACTCGTTTTTCATGCGCATGTATTGCGCTAAAATGTGTTTTAAGTATTTATGATTTCAGAGCCCCGGCGACTTGATTGTTTTGCTGAAATGTTTTAGTATTTAGGGGAGTTTTAGATTTAAATTCGGGGACCGAATTTATTTAAGGGGGGAAGATTATAATATTTCAGAAAATAAAATATTATTTTTAGGAAATTAAATAATTAACATAATAATTTCTATGAATATTATTAAGTATGAGAATTAGTTTTAATGAAATGGTATAATTATATACCGATAGCTTAGAAAATTTATATAATTATTTGTATATGGGTTATTCACTAAATGATTAGTATTTCACTAAATTTTTGCATTGATCCAGTTTATGTGCATGGCATGCAACAAAGCGTGTTACAAATACTTGCTACATTTTATTTATATGCACCATGGTTCTTTTTTTGAATGATTTGTTTTGAGTTGAAAACAAAAAGAAAAGAAAAGAAATAGATGAGATGAGAGTGACATGATGGGACAAGTGTCATGGTTGAGGTAAGAGAGAGAGGGAGTGAAGTTTCTACACTCTCTTGCGATAATTTATTCTTCACTTGCTCATCCTTCTTCATCTTCTCCTCCTCTTACCTCCACCTCCTCTAGCTCTATGCAACAGCTCCAAAACCACCACTAAACACCTTAACCTCTTCACAAAAAATGATCCCAAGCCCCTTACAAACACCATGGACCAATCAAGTTGAGGTTTTGAAGACTTTAAGCAACTCAAGAAAATTCTTGAGTTGCCAAACGAGCTAAATACCATGTCCTTAGTTCAGTTTTTAGTTTTTTCTAGTATCTTAGTGTAGTTTAGAATTTTTTAAGTGTCGTTTTGTGACCTTTGAAAATTCCAAGTTGAGGTTAGGGTTTGATATGAATTGATATGGTGCAACTGAGGTTTAGCAGTGACTTTACACATCTATAGTATCAATCTTATAGACTAAACCGAGACTTGAACCCAAAACACGATCCTAGATTTTCCCACATCGGTTTTGTGAATTTTTGAGGTCTACAAGGAATTTGGAGCAACTTGGGAACCTTTTAAGAAAATCAAACAAACCCTGAGACCTAGTTAGACTAATAGGAGACCAATACCAAAAGACGAGACCAAAATTCAAAAGCGGAGCCAGTGAAGGCGGTTACTGTAGCACTATTGGCCGGACAGATTTTGGCTTTTGATGTTGGGTTTTGGCTTGTAGCTCACACTCCTCATAACTTAGCCACTGTATTGTTTGTTTTGTTCCAGATTACCTGAGTCAAAATCTGGGAGCGTTTGAGTTGATTTTAGCAATGGTTTTCCGATTTCTAAAACATGGATTTTAGCATTTGATTGTGGATTTGGTCGTTGGACGTTTGTACGTCAACGATGAGGGTTCTATGATTGTTTTTGCATTTGTAGGCTATAAGTTCTAACCTATGAGCACTTCGCGTGTTTTGTCGGTTTTTGAATCGGATTTTGATGCGATACGATATATTTTGTGATATGTAGGTACTTCACGTGGACTTCAGGATGACAAGGGAAAACAAGCATTATCGACTTCGGCAAGCGAAGATCAAGGTGAGTAGATGTATATCTACGAGGGAAGTTGGGTGGATGGCGTATAGCACTCCCGCAACCGTAGAATAGGGTATTTCTATATTTGTAAGTTTGGATGCGATATTTTGATTCTTACTAAATATAATATTTGGAAGACCTTAGGTTAGATTAGGTTGATCTAAGGAGACCTATCCATAGGACGATTTACCTTGGTGGCGAATCGCGGGTTATATGTAGTCTCGCACACACACGCGCGCGCACATACACACACATTTGATTTCTTGTGTGTATTTGTGGATATATATATGTATATATGTGAGAGCGTTTGAGTTGATTTTAGCAATGGTTTTCCGATTTCTAAAACATGGATTTTAGCATTTGATTGTGGATTTGGTCGTTGGACGTTTCTACGTCAACGACGAGGGTTCTATGATTGTTTTTCCATTTGTAGCCTATAAGTTCTAACCTATGAGCACTTCGCGTGTCGTGTCGGTTTTTGAATTGGATTTTGATGCGATACGATATATTTTGTAATATATAGGTACTTTACGTGGACTTCAGGATGACAAGGGAAAACAAGCATTATCGACTTCGGCAAGCGAAGATCAAGATGAGTAGATGTATATCTACAGGGGAAGTCGGGTAGATGGCGTATAGTACTCCCGCAACCGTAGAATAGGGTATTTCTATATTTGTAAGTTTGGATGCGATATTTTGATACTTAGTAAATATGGTATTTGGAAGACCTTAGGTTAGATTAGGTTGATCTAGGGAGACCTATCCATAGGACGATTTACCTTGGTGGCGAATCGCGGGTTATATGTAGTCTCGCACACACACGCGCACACACACATACATTTGATTTCTTGTGTGTATATGTGGATATATATATATATATATATATATATATGCATATGAGTGCGTTTGAGTTGATTTTAGTAATGGTTTTCCGATTTCTAAAACATGGATTTTAGCATTTGATTGTGGATTTGGTCGTTGGACGTTTGTACGTCAACGACGAGAGTTCTATGATTGTTTTTGCATTTGTAGGCTATAAGTTCTAATCTATGAGCACTTCGCGTGTCGTGTCGGTTTTTGAATTGGATTATGATGCGATATGATATATTTTGTGATATGTAGGTACTTCACGTGGACTTCAGGATGACAAGGGAAAACAAGCATTATCGACTTCGGCAAGCGAAGATCAAGGTGAGTAGATGTATATTTACGGGGGAAGTCGGGCGGATGGCGTATAACACTCTCGCAACCGTAGAATAGGGTATTTCTATATTTGTAAGTTTGGATGCGATATTTTGATACTTAGTAAATATGGTATTTGGAAGACCTTAGGTTAGATTAGGTTGATCTAGGGAGACCTATCCATAGGACGATTTACCTTGGTGGCGAATCGCGGGTTATATGTAGTCTAGCACACACACGCGCACACACACATACATTTGATTTCTTGTGTGTGTGTGTGTGTGTGTTTCTGAGTATGTACACACACACACATACACACACACACACGGATGATGAGGATAGCATGTGATATGAGGTGATGAGTCGATATGATCGGGCATGATACCGTGAGATGTTGATAAGTGATTGAGCCGGGATATGGTATATGTTATGATATTATATAGGATCGTGAGGCGATATGTATTCATACATACGATAATATGTGATTGATAAAAATAATAGATTGTACTTGACCTTAGATCCGTACCACTGATTACGATTTTGGTATTGTACGATGATTGATACCGTACGATTGATGATTCATTTGATTTTGAACCGTACCCTTGACTTTGAAGATGCCGTACGATGGATATTACCGTACCAGACATATAAGATGATTGATCTGCACTCTTGACTCGAGGACGTCGTACTATGTACTACATAGTACGTGACGCTATGGGACTGGATCACCGACTACTAGGTATATCGACTCGGAATTTAGGTAGATTTTCTTACCCTTCTGACTAGGTTCTTAGTTTATTCTCTTAGTTGTTTAGGTAGATGCTAGACCTGGCTTGAGTCATACCTATTTTCAAAACCAACGAATCGTGAGTATTTTCAAAAGACAACCCGAGAGATGCTACGGATTTTTCAAAGAACATATCTTTTCTCAAAAATACCGTAGCCCCTACTTTTCTAAAAACCACTATTTCAAAACACCAAACCCGTATGACTCGTACACCGATATGTATATTGATTAATGTTACGTTTACTATTCTCTTTTCTGTTATATTTATGTTGTTCTCATTGCATTGCATATTTATCATATGTATTTCTTTAGCTATTATGAATCCCGTCTGTTAGGACACCGGCACCATTACCGCTGATGCGCATATTTCACGTACACTTTCTTGCCGGCTCACACACATCATCATTGGTAATTGCCATGTCACGTACACTTTAGAAAATGTTACTTAACCTGCTAGCTGGTAGTTTCACACATTATTAGTATGTTTGCTCTCATATGCTAGTTTAGATGTTACATTCCTTACTTAGATGCCCCATGCAATTATCTATTCATTCTGTATGCAATATTGTGGGCTTTATGCTTATGTTCACTGCTTTTTGACTCTTGATTTTGGGATTTTGGGTTTTCATGAGATTTCTGGATTCGGGGGGAAACTGCAGTAATTTTATAAACTCATTATTATTTTAAAAATGGATGTTGCGGTTTTCTCGTGATATGATGTTTATGGCGTCCACCATGAGTTTTCTCGGTTGTTGAGTTGTATCATATACCGATTTGAGGAGGGGGATGCACCGTCTGCGGGTACATGGTGGACCCGGTGAGGTACCGTAGGACAAGATGGACGTATTGAGAAGGCGTTAAGCCCGGCAGAGAAGCATTACCTACCGGTGATAGTTGGCGCAGCGGATATCTGGAGGATACCGACCTTAATCGTGAGATTGGATGATATGGGCCGATCCAAACTGACGGAGCCCGGGATTTGAGGATTTTGTGTCGATGTGGACATGGATTTTGTCGATTTCATTGACGATACTCCAGTTTTCATACAAAAATCTAACTGAGATAAGAGCACAACTTTCTCGTACAAATTTATTCTGATTTCATTCTTGATGCATTCATACATCATATATTTGACATGTTGCTACTTGAGGCACCAACACGAATACTTGGTATTACACTTATGCTAGATGATTACCCTTGCCACTGCTAGATATTTCAGTGTTATATTTGAGTATGTTACTGTATGACCTAGGAGTTCGTCATACATTTGGTTTCTACTCGGTGATATTTTCTACTCACGAGTTGGCAACTCACCCCTATTGTGCCACAGTTTCTTGTAGGTTTAGCCATACAGGTTCCATGGCGGTTTCGCTGGCACACCACTTCCTTCCGGATGATTGCTTTGGTAGGTGGGTTCACTTGCATCGTGACCACCGTTATACTTTTATTTAATTCAGTTGTATTTAGTAAGCTCCATCAACCAGACTATGTATATTTAGTAGATTTAGAAAACCACAGTCGTTTATTCTTTCGAATTTAGTGCCGCGCTCATGTATTATTATGGTTTTCTGGTTTTTTTGATGATGTTGTAGTCTTTACTTTCTTTCTGAGTTTTGATCCTCGCCCTTTGGCGTTGTATATTTATATTACTTGCGTATTTGTTTCCGCCAATTGGCGAAGAGCTAGCTCCCGCTTGGAGATGCCTTATATATTTTTGCTAGTATTCATTTTTGGGTTAAAATTACAAAGGAGTTGCTGCCTAAATTTCAAACGACAAAAAGGTTTTTTTTTTCAAGTTAGATACAAATATAGTGTTTTCATACACTACTATTTATGTATATATATAAGAATAAGTTTGATTTTCAGTAAACCTTATTTCAAAACTGTACCTCTACTTTTTTCCCCATATAAAGGTTTAGATTTCTGGGCTTTTTGGCTTACTTGAATTAGGTAGGGTCCTATAGACTTCACATGATTTAAGTGCCAGTCACGTGTCATTTTCGGGTCGTGACAATGCGGCTCTCAGCCCTCTTATACTGGCCGAATCTCTCGGCATAATTTCTGGTATAGCGATAATCGGGGGTAAAGAAGAGGGGGAATGGTGCCTTCCCCTAACTCTGTCGGGCCTCAGCCTGTGGGACTGATTCGGCCCTCGAGCCCCCCTCTCGGGATGGGGATGCCCTGCATCTACAAAAAATATCAAGACAAGAAATATTAAGACAAAGTGATATTAAGAAATCAAGAATTAACGAAAATTGAAGTGCGATATATATCTCCGACGACAGCAGCACGAGCCTGGGCCCGGGCAGCAGCACGAGCGGGACTATAGTTCCTCCGGTGAGGAACAGCCGGTGACCCGGACGTGGATGCGTCCCCTCCAACTAGAAAATAAACATTGACGATAAAATTACATAGAGTTCATGTTTATTCTTAGAGAATATGTAAAATGAATATATATTTTATATTTACTCATACTAATCTGCAGACTGAGCAGACGGTGCGGAAGTGGCGGTAGTGGCTTCTGCGCCAGATGTGGACGTACCACCTATAATTAAACAATTAAAAATAGATTATATAAGTAATTGCAAAAATAATGTGTATATTAATAATATAACATTCTAAATCAATATGCATGCAATATAGGATATATAAATATACCCGCAGGTGCGGTGGTGGCCTCTGCCCGAGATGTGGAGGCACCACCTACAGCTAGACAATCAAAAAAT
The DNA here is from genome assembly GCA_030015575.1 of Agapanthus africanus. Taxonomy (NCBI): domain Eukaryota; kingdom Viridiplantae; phylum Streptophyta; class Magnoliopsida; order Asparagales; family Amaryllidaceae; genus Agapanthus; species Agapanthus africanus. The sequence continues at coordinate 937,910,459 of CM057338.1, read as the reverse complement.
GATTATCTAAGTAAGAGCAAAAAGAATGTGTGTATATTTATGATATAACATTCTAAATCAATATGCATGTACTATAGGATATATAAACATACCAGTAGGCGCGGTGGTGTCCTCTGTCTCTGATGTGGATGCACCACCAACTGCTAGATAATTAAACATTGACTATATAAGTAATTTTGAAATAAATATGCGTGTATATCTATAATATTACATTAAAAATGAATATGCGTGCAATATACCTAGAGGTGTGGCAAACTCCACATGAAAGGAGTCATCCGAAGGGGATACCGATCGGGGTGCAAGACCAGCCCTATGAAGCTCCCTACGCAGGTCTCCGGGTGGCAGAACCACTCTGCTTCTGTCTCTGCCTCTGCTGCTGCTGTAGCTGGTGCTCCTGCCGCCCCTCGCTGCTCCGGTCGACGTCATCAAACCTAGAGAAGAGTATAATCATTACATATGCATGCAATATATGTATAGATCGTAGAAATGTGAAGTAATAATATAACATTACTGATAACCTTTTTCGTTTCGTGGATGCATTAGACATATCTACTTGGATTTCATCATCGATATCATTTCTAACCCACGTAACTTTACAATCAGCCGAAGACAACCTGTCTTTTAAAACAGACGGTCGGAGCACTTTAAGTCTTCTCTCCTCTTCATCCTCATCGCTGTCCTCCATACGATCCTTGAATTCTGGGACATCGTAAATAGCTCTTGGTTTCCAATGGCATACAACACTCCATCCCGGATACTTCAAACATTTTGAGTAGTATACTTAGAACGCTTAGTTCGGAAAGATAAATGGATTGTCCTGACCGTAAAATCGAAGTGTGTTTACACTAGTCAATCCATATTTATCTTTCCAAGTCCCGAGATTGTTTCTCCACTTATCTGTATCGGTTCGTGTATTGTACCAAGTACACTGAAATATATAAAACAGTTCTAATCGTCCAAGATATTGGATGCCAAGTATGCAATTTATGTATCCATAATAAATCACACCATCCGATCCTACCGTCGCAATCCCACTATTCTGAGTGGTTCGAGATGTTTCTATGTCCTTAACTCCAAATTTGTATTCAAGGACACCGAATCCTTTATAATATGCAACCTCCATACTAAGAAACTGAGCTAAACATCTTAAATCTCTATCTAATGATGCAAACAAGTTCGGATCGTGGATCTGAAAAAACAAATTTTACGACAAATATATAACGATATAAGTTTAGATTAAGACTGGTAGTTATAACATATTATTCGAACAACTTATATGATCTGCAACCCAATCGCAAAAATTATCCTGATGATATTTTTCCAATCGTTCATCATTCCAATCAGGATGCCCCTCACGTACCTCATTAATATGAATTTTGTTCTCAACAATAAATTATGACATTAATATTATATCATTTTATACACACACAAACACAAATATAACAATTAATCCAAAAAAAACTTACTCTCTAATTTTTTCAAGACATACGCTATTGAGGAGGATAAACCGATATATCCTGTTGATAAATATAGTATCTACTCTCTTATAGGACGCTTTACTAAATGGCCCGTCCTGAATTCTCCAAGGTCGGTTAAGTTTCGTCTCAATGTTCTCGTCCAGATAGCGGGAACAAAATGTGGTTATTTTATCTAGAAGATAACATTGCATGATATAACCTTCTGGTCGATTTCTATTGCGTATATACTTTTTAAGAGTCGAGATGTACCTAAAGAAAAATATGTTAAATAAATAAATACGGGCATATAGGACAATAATAATTTTACAAATTGCGTGAAACGAAAAATTCCACGTACCTTTCGACGGGATACATCCATCGATATTGTACCGGTCCGGCTAATTTAGCCTCTATTGCAAGATGAACTGTCAGGCGTACTATGATATCGAAGAATGACGGTGGGAAAATACGCTCAAGCTTGCAAAGTATCAATGAAATAGAAATTTCTAGATTTTCCAGTGTCATAACATCCAGGATTTTAGCGCACAATTCTCTAAAAAAGCAACAAAGGTCATTGATTACTAGACCAACCGATCCGGGAAGGGAAGTCCTGAGGGATAATGGGATAAGGTGCTCCATAATAATATGGTGATCATGGCTTTTTAGCCCATCGATTTTTTCTTTCACAATTTTTATCTTCTTGCTAAATGATCCTGAGAAACCTGTGGAAACTTTCAAATCATGCAACACCTGCAAGAACCTTTTCTTCTCCGGTTGTGACATATGATATGCGGTATTGGGAAGTACAAACTTGCATGGTTTGCCCGCTATCGGTTTAGGATGCAATTCAATTCTAATTTCCCAGTCCTGAAGATCCATCCGAGTACATAGGCTGTCTATCGATTTTCCGAGCATGGAGGTTGTCTATCGATTTCCCAGTTCTGAAGATCCATCCGAGCAAGTTGAGTACATGCTCGGATACTCCCTTCTCTATGTACATGATGTCCATACAATGACGCACTAAATTTGTTGACCAGTACGGAAGCTCGTAGAAAATGCTTAACTTGTTCCAGTAGAGTGGTTTGGCCTGTTTTGCCGGATCTATCCCGAAAGTCACATTATTGTAACCATCCCGCTGAGCAGTCACGTCCTCTCCGGACAATGAGGCTGGAGGCCTAAGAAGCTCCTGATGACCATTAAAGTAAGCAGCGTCTAACCTGTAGGGATAGTCTAGTGGCAGGAAACGCCGATGACCGCAATAACAAATTGTTGGGGTCAAAAATTACACCCCGGTTGACCAAGTCAAAGTCAGCCCCAAGCTAAGTGGGCCCAAGCCCAGATCAAGTGGGCCTTTGCTCAAGTCGAGCCCCGCGGCCGACCTCCCCCATGCCAAAATGAAATCATGTAATAAATAATTTTGATGTAATTTTTTATGCATGAATGTAAGAAAAATGGGCATAAAGCCAAATTTTTGTAAAGCCCATGGCTCATGTGCAAAAGAAATGAGCACATGAGGCATGGGATGGGCAAAATGCCATTTTGTAAAGCCCAAGGAGCTATGTATAATTTTGTAAGCCTATATAAGGCAACATGATAATGAAATAAAGAAGAGAACTTTTCCATTCTAAATTTCTAGGGTTTGTACCTTCTCCTCCTTCCTCAAGGTTCTAAACCTTCTTCTTTTATTTTGAATTAAATTAAGAGTTTAACTCTTCCTTTTCAAAAAATAAATAACTTTTCACCATAAAATCCTTGAAGCGGAGCTTGGATATGCCATCAAATCCCTAAAAGGGGATATTTTAAGTCTCACCTCCCCCTTTTCCCCTAAGATCCAGCCAACAGAGAGGAAGAAGAAGGATACCCATCTATAAAAACCACATTCCGGGAGGATCCAAGGCTCAAAAGAAAATTCATAGATCTCTAGGAGTTTAACTCCATTCAAGATCTGTTGGAGTTTAACTCCATAAATCAAACCCCTTTTTAAGAGTTTAACTCCAATTCTATACATAATCCCTGTCAGGAGATCAACTCCAAAGCTCCCTTAGGAATTCAACTCCTAACCCAGGGGCTAAGCCCCCCTTTCCCGCTGGTGTTCCCAGCGGCCGCGTGCCATGCATGTGACCTGGGGGCGCCCAACAGCCGCGTGCAGGGCACGTGACCCACGTGCGCTAAGCGTCCACATGCGCCTCACGCGACCGGCGGTCGCTTAGCGCCCAGCGTCGCGTGTAGGGCACGTGACCCACGGGCGCCCAGCGGTTGCGTGCTGCGCACGTGACCCGCGGGCGCCAAGCGCCCACGCACCATGCACGCTTCTTTAAGACGCTCCTCACCCCTCATTTTCCGTGCACTCCACACCAGAAACACGTTCCCCGTTAGGAAAATTTTTCTAACGGGGCGCTACCCCGTACCCCGCAAGGGGGCTGCTAGCCCCCTTGACCCCCAGCCCACTATCCGGGTAGCGGGACCCCCCCTAAAACTCTGCGGGGCCGCCGATATATCCAAAACCCTTCCAAAACACAACACATGCACACTGCACACTGAGTTCGCATGACTAGTTGACCCGTCAATCAGAGGTTCCCCCGCTTCAAAGGCAACGGGTAATTAACGGCGGTTTAGTCCGCGACTGCCGGGGATTCGGATCCCCACAATCAATAAACCCCAGCCTATCCTAGGCAGGGAGAATCTGTAATGCGCCTGACAAGCGCGCGCGTATTCCCATCTCAATGGGGTGACGAAAAACACCCTACACAAACCTTCCTGCTAAAATTCAACCATTTCGATGTTGTATATTGATGGAAATAAGGGCATGCTTTGTGACCATGTACGGAACAACCTGATAGCATTCCATATGCAGGAAAGTCATTAATTGTCCACATTAAAGTCGCACGCAGTGTGAAGGTTGTATCTGTACTTGCATCGTAAGTCTCTATAGCATCAATGAATAAAGATTTTAACTCATCGATCAGAGGTCGGAGATAGACGTCGATATTGTTTCTCGGTGAGTTTGGTCCGTCAATAAGAAGATGAATCATAAAGTAGGATTGATCTATAGCCAACCAAGGCGACAGATTATAAACTATCATTACAACGGGCCATATGCTATGGCTTCCAGCCATATAGTTGAATGGGCAGAAGCCATCACTAGCGAGTCCGAGTTTGACATTGCGAGGATCACTACTGAATATTTCGTACCTCCTGTCGAAATCTTTCCATGTCGGTGAATCTCTTGGATGACTCATTTTTCCATCTTCACTTGGAGCAGCACGGTGATGCCAAATCATTGCCTCAGCTGTTTTCTTGCACTTGAATAGCCTCTGCAGCCTCTGTGTTATAGGAAAGTATCATGCTATCTTGACAGGTATATCGGGCTTCTTATCAGAATCTTTCGACTTATACCTGGCCTCTCCGCATGTTGGACACTGTTTCATATCTGAATTCTCTTTCCGGTACAACACGCAATCTTTAGGACATGCATGAATTTTCTCACACTTTAGACCAAAATCAGACATCATCTTCTCGGTTTCGTACCAGCTGCCGGGCACGTTATTTTCCGGGGCATAGAATCTTTCAGGAACTTCAGAAGTATCGTGAATGACTTGTTGCACTATCCATTTAGGCACTTAATCTGGAAAAGTTGGACGAACCATGATAGGGTGGAATACTTTGCATTCTTATAAATTGGTCTTCTAGTATCATTTATGAACTTTTCATACTTATCCGCACGCGGTCCTTGGCCGGAAGAAATGTCATCTTCGGTAGGAATACTATCACCTAGGGCAGACTCTACCATATCCTCCATTTTTTCTCCTGGAAAGAAGTTATCGTGTTCTTCTTCTTCTGCCACATTACCGTCTTCTTCTTCTTCAGCCGCATTACCGTCTTCTTCTTGTCCTTTCCCATGATATAGCCAAGTTGTATAAAGTCTAGTAAAACCATGTTTAACAATGTGAAGCTCTACAATTTCTACCTTCTACCAGAACTTATTCCCACATCTATCGCACGGGCAGAGAATTTTCTCTAACACGATTTTATTATGTGCGCGTGCAAATTCAATGAAAGCGGCAACTCCTGCGACAAACTTAGATTGCATGCGTTGTTGCCAATTCACGTACATCCAGTCCTTGACTCTGATGCACTCATGGGTCATGTTAGACTGTATAACATATAAATTGTAGGTTATGGTGACTATATTGAGAAATCTAAGAACGGGATGGTTAATGACAAAGAAGAAAATCCGTAGCGGCAAGTTTGTCGTTGAAAAGAATAAATTATCGATAAACAAAGTTAGATTTGAAGATACCCAAGTATGTGTTGTATTCTGTGTATGTATGTTTCAATTTATGATTTCACTTAAGTGTAGAGTTGTTAGTGTGTATATACTTTGTGTATGTGTTTGTTGTATATTCGTACTGTATGTGTGTGTTTCGGCTGTCGGCGGTAAGGCTTCTATCCCATTAAGAATGTATAGAGCTAACACCCATTCGCTTGTGTTTTCATCCATTTTGAGTAAATTTCAGCAGCACCTCCCCGCTGTTCTCCGAGTACACTGTAATATGATAGATAATCATTTCAATGCTGTGAAATAACGTTGAAATGAACATCTAATTTATCTTTGTATACGGAGAATCAGCGGAAAAGTACCGACGAAATAATTCAAAACGAATGAAAACACAAGTGAATGTAGGTGTTTGCTTTATACATTCCTAACTTGTCCATACTGGAAAAATCTATCGGTTATCATACGATTGAATTTTCTCATCACATAAACTAAACGACGGTTGTTAGTACCGAACTATACCATTCGATATTTAACAACCTTCGTATAGTTCTATGTCACGACGAACATCGAACGTATGTTAACCGATATACGGGGACTAACTCGCGCTTTGATTTTCACATATGAGTATTGACGAGAATATGAAAGTTTCATATTATTATCGAGTATCATATATTAGTTTTAACTTGAACATTTAACTTGAATAGGTTTTACGTTTACGTTTCGTTATTAAGGATTCGCAGTTTTTAGTTTAGGGTAAAATTTTCTTGCGATTACGGTAAAATCATACGTTTGCGTTATCATCGAGTATCCTAGTGAAGAAACCAGTGCACCCTAAACCCTAACCCTAATTAACCAAAATTAACCCCAATTATCACCCTAATTCAAATTACCCCTAATTAACCCAAAATTAATCCAATTAACCCAAAATTACCTAATTAACCCAAATTAATCCTAATCATCACCCTAACTCAAATTATCCCTAATTAACCCAAAATTAACCTAATTAACACAAATAAACCCTAATCAACACCCTAACACATATACACTCTATTTTTTCTAATTAACCCAAATTAATCCTAGCCCAAACCCTAACCCAAATTAACCTAACCCTAATCATCACCCAAACCCCAACCCAAATTAACTCTAGCTCAAACCAAAATTAACCCTAATTAATCTAATTAACCCTAACCCTATCCCTGATCATCACCAACCCTATTTTACCTAATTAACCCTAAACCGAACCCTAACCCTAAACCGAACCCTAACCCTATCTAATTAACCCTAACCCTAACCCTAACCCTAATTAACCCCTAATTAACCCGGAACTAACCCTAACCCTAAAATCAACAAGAACACAAAAAAGCTTAATTATAAGTTCAAAATGGAATTAACTCACCTCAGTTGTAGTTTTGCCGGCGGATGGAGCTCGACGAGGTGGAGGAGGCAGGGGATGGAGCTTGACGAGATTGTGGTGGCGGTGGCGGCGAAAAATTTTGACGACGAGAGGTGAAGGAGGCGGGTGACGAGACTGAGGTGGAGGAGTGGATGATCGATCGCGCGGGGGAGTTGGTGGGAAAAATTGGGGAAGGTGGGAAATTACTGAGCTTTATTTTTTTTATAAATAACCCTTTGATGCCCTACGGATTAATCCGTACGGCCTTCTTTTGCGGCTCCGTAGGGCCAAATAAAATATTACATTTTAATATTTTTTAATTAATCCGTAAAGCACCGTAGAGGCAAACCGATGGCCCTACGGATTAATCCTTAGAGGCAATAAAAAGTTGTACCTGCGTATTCGTATCTCCATAGGGGCAACCTCTTATTGTAGTATATGCATGCGAGCATGTAAAGCATCTTTCTTTCAATTTATATATACTTAACCTATCAACAACCATGTTGGTTGATTAATTACTTGGAGAGGTGATACTTCAAGGGTCCTCTTGTAGGACCCAAGAAGTACCTTGGCTGTTCTTACCAGCCGCGTGGCTGGTAGGCAAAGTATTGATCCTTTCTTTTATCTAATCAAAATTTACTTCTCCGACGAAAGTGATGTGGGTATGCCTGCTGTTTAGCCAGGAGTTGCAGGGATAAAACTGGATGGCTGAATTTTATTTACCGGACTCTTCAATTATTGAGGATATGAATTTCAAAATTAAAATTACGGAAGCTGTAGCCATAACTGTCCTATTTCACGTTTATAAGGTGGTCTTGAATTATGCATTGTCACAAAGAATTAAGCAAAAGCATTCTCAATTATTCACAAGCTCCAAGCAAAACCATAGGTGATAACAATCATCAAGCAAAATAATACTTGTGAACTCTTGAGTACCGATGCATGCGAAGGTTCCTGGTCCGGGGAGCTAGTCGCTGGAGTCGGTAGTTGTCCGGAATAATGGAATCTCCGGCATTCTTGGCTGCCAGAAACCTGAACTTTTCGTCGCGGTTCATGGCAGTCTCAGAATCTGCAACTAGAAGAGAATTGCAACAGACGACACGCCTTCAACTTCTGAGGATTAATATATCAAGGGGTTCTCTTCGTCTCGAGCATTTTACACCAAGGGTCGAGATTCAGGCGAAGCTCGCAGGAGAAGAGCAGAAGAACTTTTCGGCATTTTTCATTCTTGATATAAAAAAGGTAACAACTTGGTTGCTATCTGCACTGTATACAAAAGATTTTTTTTTCTCTTTTTTTTTTTAAAAACAAATTAAACCAAGTAAGATGTTATATATGCATCCTGATATGCGCGAACCTGTCACCTAGCTAAAATGAAAATAAATCCTTTGGTTTGAGCAACTAATTATGAACCAATTTTTATCCTGCATGTTAGACAACTATTTTTAAACCGATTTTAGCTTCAAAAGTCTGCTTTAAAAGGTTTTACGAAGTTTGTATTACACACTGTCGCCGAATCCTAACAAAAATCATAATGCATGTGACCACCGTCTATTATTTGTGGATTATTATCCAAAACTAGAATTAATTGCCAAGTATAATTAACATCTGGCATGGACATGGTAGATCATGATAAACTGGTATGTAATGTTGCACACACAGATTTGGTAAAGTCACGAAAACACGGTTTCGGCGAATCATGAAAACCGCTCCTATATTTAAACGAAATCATGGTATCAAGACTATGTTGCCAAACGATCCTTCATTTTGCAAAACCACATTATTACAAAACTGCGGTTTTGTTTTAACTTAAACGGAACCGAGGTCTAGGAAACCTTGTCGCCAAACTTAGCCTAAGGTGTTGAATTACGAGAAGAAAAATGCATATGGAGCAGACATGATGTTGAACAATAACCCTCATACATAGGTGGATCCATATGGGCCTCATGGGTTCAATTGAGCCAACTGAAATTTGGTGCCATGGATACCAACGAGGGACTTCAGCTTTGAATTAGCCTTTTCAGCTTTGAATAAAGAGATTTGACCTCCACTGAACCAAACCCAATATAGCTAAATGTATTTTTGATCCTGTTGAACCATAATCATGCCTCTGCCACTGCCCTCATATGAGCCTTTGGGCCACGTAGAAAGTCAGCTGGCGGAAACTCTCACCTGTAAAGACAGCATAAATGAGTGAATAATTAATGTCTCAAATTGATGTAAATGAGTTAGAATCCGGGACATCTTGAAACCTGGCATGCTCTGATACCCCGTGAAGAACCACTTTATCAAAAAGCTCAACCTGATAGGCTGTCGGGGATGACAATGTATATCAGTCTAACATTAAACATTAACAGCATATTTATGACCATGATTGATAATTATTGTAGGATCTCTAACTAAATCTACTCTTTTCAGAGCAAAAAAGCTGGCGGCAAAGGTCCTATAGGCCCCAAGCCTCCCAATAAGCATGATAAAGAGGACGATGAGGACGATGAAGAAGACGATGACGAAGATAAAGAAGATGACGATGAGGAAGATGACGATGAGGGCGATGAAGAACACAATATAGAAGACGATGAGGAAGAAGACGAGCACGAAACCGAGGACGAGGACGAGGATGAACATGACGATTAGGGTGACTCACAACCCTTTTCATGTCAGTTCGAAAGCTTCTCCTAAGTTGAGTTATACTCCGATAGCAACGTAACTTTTGTGTGTTGTTGGGCGACGAGACAGGAGATCTTAGACAAGCTGGACAAATATTCACATCACACAAATTAAACATATATGGAGGACTTTGGGCAGAATGTAATTTGAATGGATTCTTGCATGTTTAACATGGTTGATTCAAATCCATAATCTCTCCATATTTTAGCAGATGAATTCTATGATCAACATGGAAAAATAACTTGCAAACCTATGGATAGTTTTGAAAGAGTTAATTCCAAGGTGAGACAACTATCCAATTGATTTTCTTTTTCACCCGAAATTTAAAAAAAAGGATAAAATTCATAAAACGCAATCAACTTTTCGGGTTTTTTGAGACGACACCAATAAATTTTATAAACGCATAGAAACCCCTGAAATAGCAATTTTGTTGAAATTATTAGGTTTATTAAATAGCACTAGACATTAGAGGATCGAATAATCCCAAAATGCCATATAGCTGTATGTAGAAACAACCCCAAAACGAATTGAATATGGCATTTTTTGATTAAAAAAATACCTTGCATTTTATTGACCAAAATACTCATAATGGGGTTTAATGGCTTTTTAAAGTTCATTGGTAATAAGCTCAAGAACATGGAAAAGCCTTATAAAATCTATCCCAAAAAAAGGGCTCTCTTGAAACAAAATTTAGATGGCATCAGCTACTCTTCATACTTGCCTCCCAATTAAAGATTTTTGAGAGAAACCACAAGCAACTCACATGCTTAGGTGTAAATTTTGAGAGATAAACCCCTCTATGGTAAAATTGGCACTTGAGGGGAAAAATCAATGAAGTTACTATATATGATGTCGATCTAATTAGTTACTATATTTGTATCCACGTCCCCCGCCCGACAGCCGCCGATACGGATATAGTAATTCACCTTTATCCGTCCCGTCTCCCGGTCGGATACTAAAAATAGTAATTTTTATGGGTTTATAGAGTATATATTTTTTCAATATTCGTGTCATATTTGTATATGTATCCGACTTTAACCAAATACGGATAGTAATTTTCATTTCGGATAACTATCAGAATCCGTATCCATATCCACCAATAGCCACCGAACACCGTATCAGCTATATATAGAATATATCTTTCCGATATTCATTTCATATCTGTATCCATATTCGACTTCAACCAACTATGGACAGTAATTTTTATTTCTGATAACCACTTGTATCCATATTCAAATCCGTTTAAAAATTCCGGTTATGGATATGGTAATATATATATATATGTTATGTATCCAATACGTTTATATCCTAGTGAGAAGGATATAATATCAAGTAAACTTTTTCTACACCATGCTAATATATATAATTAAATTTGTAGCGAACTACATATGACAGTTTGGCCGAGTGGTCTAAGGCGCCAGATTTAGGCTCTGGTCCGAAAGGGCGTGGGTTCAAATCCCACAGCTGTCATTTTTTTCTTTCCTTTTTTTTTCCTAGATTAAAATTTTACTTTATGAACTATATACACTTATATATTCTTTGAGTGATTTGAAAACGTTGTTAATTTTTTTAAGCGTGCTTATTTTCAATTCATGTTTTCATACAAACATTAAATGTATATTGGAATACGTGCTTTACTTTCAGATCGTATATAGTCTTTGGTGTTTTCAATAAAAAATTTTGCGACACTGATACATCCCAATTTACCGACGAGCTTACCGATGCCGATGAGTAGTAGAAATAAGGGGGATCTCCCTTCGTCGTCTCCAAATATCTGATATCCATGTCAAAGTTAACTAAATAGTGTAAATAGATGCAGGTAAAGGAGAAACTATTATCAAAACAATCCTAAACTCGTTACAAGAATAGAAGCTCAACACCTAAGAACAAAATGAAGAACAAAGATAAACTCAATTCATTTTTCAGCTTAGAAAACTTACATCTTCATTGGTGTTTGATTTATAAGAGATGCGACTGACATTTTACAAAGACCCCCTTAGTTGCATTCTATTACAAATAAGCCCCTGGTCTAATAATTAATACGTTGATCACAATAAAAAAGAATGTTGGAATATGTGTTTTTTAAAATTCATATCAACAAATATTGCATAAAATTTGTTAATACGGAGACAATGTTTTAATTTGTTAATCTATTGTCCTTCATTCCCTCTTGGGCATTTGTTTTCTTCTGTTATTTCTTTTTGCTCTTCTTCTCTTTTTCCTTTTCTTTGGTCAGGGCCTTTCGTGCATACATGAATAAGGTGTGTAGCCGTATCCGTTCCTCCTCTGCAGAACTGCTGCTATTTCCTGTTTTTAATTTTTCATATTAATATAGTTCTGGGACGGACTCTACAAAGAGTTCCGTTCTTACCTTCAAAAAAAAATATTGCATAAAATTTCATACATTTGGTTGTGCTTGCATACCGTAAATTGAAATTGTATCTGAAAGTTATTTGTATTTTAATTTGAAATGATCTATTTTGTTGTAATTTCCTTCTCCATGTGTCAATAGTACAAAATATACTCAAATAGTTGGAACAATATTGATTTTGATTAAGATCACCAAAAATATGAATTGAATAAAGTTATGCCACTTTTTTTTTAATTGGTAGTTGAAAAATTGCTGTTTAAGGAAGCAAGGGGAAATCCTTTTTAAAATGACCAAAATAAATGTGAACCATATCCATTGCATTAGAATAGAACAAAGAAGTAAACGAGGAAACCAAACAAGCATTCAAACTATTTGTGGACTTTATTGAATCATGGTGTTTATTACTTGAACAGGAGACCTCTTATTTTGGAGAGCAAAGTTTTTTAGTGCAAGAATTGTGCTGTTTTGGTTTATAAAATTTTAGATGCTTCTCATTAGGGGTGAAACCCGGGCCGGGTTGGACGGGCTTTTGATAATTTTTTAGCCGACCCGAGAATTAGAACTTGAACCTGAAACTTACACGAACCTGACGGCTTTATAATACGCTAAACCCAAACCATCAACTTCGGGTTTTGTGAGAGTTTTGGGTTTATGCGGATGGGTCGGTTTTTACGGGTTCTTTGGGTTTTGCTTATTATAATTTATCAAAAAAATTAAAAGTATAATACTTGAGTGTATGTTCTACCAAACATATATGCTCAAAATTTATGTTTTTACAAAACTATATAATTTATATGTGATGGTTTATAAACTACACTTAAAGATTACACACACACACACATATATAATATATCGAGTTGGATCGGACATAGAAATCGGGTTTGGTTCGGACCGGGTTTAGGGTTTGGACGGACGGATTTAACTCTAAACTCATACCTAATCCGAAATTATTTTATCCAATCTTCAACCCGTCCGATAGGGTTCAGACGGGTATACGATGTCCAAAAATGCCAGGAAAATCGGGTCGGATCAAACCCAACCCTATTTTCACCCTACTTCTCATTCTCAAATGCAGCATATCATGTAAATGTGACGCTTCCAATCAACTCCTATATTTTGAACAAGCAAACCTGCCTTTGTTTTTCTATCAGGTTGAGATCAAACAAATTATTCTGCCAAATAAAATCAAACGTACACAATCTTTATACATTTAGTGCTACCATAAAATTAGTTTTTAAATACCCATGACTTATTTTTCTAGCTTAAAATAGCTAGGAAACCACCCTGTATGGCATTGTAATGATTCCGTCAATCTTTATTAATGTTTTCAGAAATTTGTTAAGAATACGAGAAAAATGTTGGCAAAAGGCCTTAAAGAGGGTTTTTCATTAGGTGGCGTCGAAAAAAATACAATTTTCATATTTTATTCGACGATCGGCACCCATCATCTCATCTTTATCATCTAAGATGCGGACACACCAAATTTCATCTGATTCTACCACTTTTCACCGTTAGATAAGCAATGTAAAAAGTTCTATTGTTGATAAACCGTTAATTTTACATCCACTAAATCAACGGTGAAAACTGGTAAAATTGCATGCAATTTGGTGTATTCATATCTTAGATGATAAAGATGAAGATGATGGATGCTGATTGTCGAAAAAAATTATGGAGAGTATATTTTCTCAGCGCTATAGAAAAGAATTCGCTCGGCACCATACCTCCATTATCCTCAAAGAATATACTTCGATATGATTCAAAAACAAACACTCAAGTTTAAGAGAATCATATTCATGTCAAGAGACTTGTGAGAACTATAAACATCATCTTTAAAAAGGTCAAAAAATACAAATAAAAATCCCTGATAATAGTTCATTTTCCAGCAATAATTGTAAATCTAGTAGAGCAAATCTGGCGTAATGCCGGCTTGGATGGATATTGTTCTACGGACGTGTTAGGATAGATATCACATTATTGGACGGATGGTAAACTCTAGATCTACTAGGAGGGAGTGTAAAACTTTAAATTTTATGAAAATAAAAAACCTGCTACAAAAGAAAGCTAGAAGCGTATTTAAATGGTCAATTCCTATCAAACTTTAACAGCGTAAAAGTACGAAAAGTCTCTAATTCTAAAAACCCAAAAATATTAAACTAATAAAACAGCAAAAACCGTGCAATAATGTTGCAGCAAGATGATCACGAAGCAATAACACAATTAATATAGAGAAGTAATCAAACCAATCATGCGAAAATAAGAAAATAAGAGTGCTAAGCAAAAGGCGAAGGAGAAGCTTTTATTAATCACAAAAATACGGAGGAATATAAACGGTGAATGAATCACAAATCCCTCAAAACCCTAACTTTCACAATTTACAAAAGAGCTCTATTAAAATATCACAAAAGCTATCACAAAAAGCTATCAGCTACAGGGTTACAAAATACTATATATAGTATACAAAACATCTGAACAAATAACTAATTTCTCATAAATCTCGAAATTGAAAGATTCGGCCCGATCCGCTCTTGAGCCGGCTCAAGTCGATGATGAGCCGGCTCATACAAACAGAGAATAATCTTTAATTCCAGACTCCTTGTGCGACGACTCAAGATTACCTGGAGCCGTCTCTTGCACACAAAGAGCGATGATGAATCCTAAATGTCTCTTGAGCCGGTTCAAGATGATCTTGAGCCGTCTCTTGCAACCAGAGAACATGAGTCAATCCTGGACAACTTGTGAGCTGGCTCAGGATTGTCCTGAGCCGTCTCAACCTTTAAAATCCTCCGTGAAATGTCAAATCAATGGGAAACTTTGAGGGATCAAGAATACGAGGGATACATAACAAATCTCCACCTTTCCTCGCATTCGCTATAAAATCAAAAATTCCTCCATAAAAAATTAATAGTAGCTCCACCTTCACCACAAAACCCCTAAAAGGCTCAATGACTGCGTCGAACTCCAATTAAGTTCTAGCAATGCCCAAACTTAACAATCAAAAGAGACTTCATCAACATGTCGGCCGGATTATCCGCTGTGCCAAACTTCTTCACAACTATCTCTTCTTTTTCAATGATATTGTCATGCCCCGCTTCACAAAATACGTAAATACGGTACGTGACAGAGCCAACAATGCTACCTATAGTTAGGAATAATACTTCCATAATCACATTATGGCTATCAATCGGATATCAAGAACAGTAAAATAAAATCTAGCTAACACGTGTTCATCTGCCACAGTAAATAAAAGTCAAGAAATGCATATAGCGGAAATGAATCAAGATCCAATAAAAATAATATCTGAATCACGTCCCTTATAGGCTTACATCGATAAAAATAAAATTACGGAAATAAAATAAACTAATGTCACGACCCGAATTGGCACGTGACTGGCACTTGAATCATGTGAAGTCTATAGGACCCCACATAATTCAAGTAAGCTAAAAGCCCAGAAATCTAAACCATTTGAAAAGAGAATGAAGCAAAAACTTATTTAAAAGTTAACACATAAATTCACTTTGAAAGTCGTAATAAGCATTTTTAAAATATCAAGTCTTTTTCAAAAATTTCGGCAGAGTTTCCTTTGTAAATACTGGCCCTAAACGGGTACAAACATGCATAATATAAGTAATGAATAAAGGTTTCACCAAGCGGGAGTTCGCTCTTCGCCAATTGGCGGAAACAACCACGTAAGCAATATAATATACAACGCCGATGTGCGAGGATCAAAACTCAGAAAGGAATCCAACATCCTCAAGAAAATCAGAAAAGAACCATAATAATACAAGCGCGCCACTCTAAGGTAGAAATAATATACAACTGGTTTTCTAAGTCTATCAAATAATACAAGTCTGGTTGATGGAGTTGCTAGATACAACAAAAGTAAATAAAGTGTACAATGGTGGTCACGATGCAAGTGAACCCACCTACCAAAGCAATCACCCGGAAGGAAGCAGTGTGCCAGCAAGCCGCAACGAAACCTGTACGGCCAAACCTGCAAGAAACTGTGGCACAACAGGGATGAGTTGCCAACTCGTGAGTAAAAAACATCACCGAGAAGAAATCGCATGTATGACTCTCCCTAGGTCATACAATAAAATACACACACACACATATATATCAACAAGGGTGACTATATATCATAAGTGTGATACCAAAGTACTCCTGTCCGTATCAAGAGTAATAAAATATCGATGCATGACATGTACTAATGCATCATCCAACATGTGTCCAGCAACGACACACAAATCATGATAAAACCCGAGTGCCCAGCATCGGCACTCAAAACATCATGAAGTCCGTGTCCAATAGCGACACATAATACTCAAATCTTGGGCTCCGCATAGTCAGGATCGGCCCATGGGCTCCTCATAGTCAGGATCGGCCCATATCCATCTCTCTCATAACTCCGAACGGTATCCTCCGGATATCCATCGATTTTCCATACAATCACCGGTCGGTAGTGCTCCCCTGCCGGGCTCAACGCCTTTCTATACGATCCTCTTGACCCGGGATACCGTATCGGGTCCATCATGCACCCACAGACAGTCCCTCCCCCTACCTCGAATCGGGTGTATGATACCGCTCAAGAACCGAGAAAACCCATGGTAGACATCACAAATATCATATCACGAGAAAATCGCAAATTTCTATTTTTAGAAATGATAATGAGTTTATAAATCCTTGCGGTTTCTCCAAATCCAGAAAACCTCATGGAAAATCCGAATCCCATAATCAAGAGTCAATAAACAGTGAATACCGGCATAAAACCCCATAATATTGCATGACCAATGAATATATATATGCATGGGTATCTAAGTAAAGAATGCAATATCTAAATTAGCATAGTAATAACATATGAGAACTATCAGTTAGCAAGATATATCAATGAAGTAATATTCTCTAAAGTGTATGTGTCATGGCAATTACCGATGATGATGTGTGTGAGCCGGCAAGCAAGTGTTCATAGATATACGCATCATCGGTAATGGTGCTAGTGTCCTGACAACATGTGTTCATAATAACAAAGAAATCGCAAGTATAAGCATGCAATGCGATAAGAACAATATGATTATATGGAAAAAATGTAGTAACCACAACATATAAGAATATACATTTATATATACGAGTCATACAGTTTTTGGTGTTTGAAATCGCATGAATCGTGGTTTTAGAAAAATAGGGGCTACGTGGTCCTTGAGAAAAATACATCTTTTGAAAAATCCGTAGTATCTCTCGTACTGTCTTTAAAATACTCACGATTCGTTAGTTTTGAAAATAAGTATGATTCGAGCCCAGTCTAACATCTGCCTAATAAACTACATGACTAAACTGAGAGACTAATCGAAAGGGGTAAGGAAATCCACTAATGTCCGAGTCGATATATCTACTAGTCGGCGATCCCGCCTCAATAGCGTCAAGTACGGTATAATACGACATTCTCGAATCAAGAGTGTAGATCAATCATCATAATTATACTTCATACGGTAAAATCTATCGTACGGTATCCCAAAATCGGGGTACGAGTCAATTATCACATATACCTCATTATTCATATGGTATCATTATCATAATATCCTGAATCAGGAGTACCTTTCTATAGTCTAGTACATACCAATACCATCAAAATTTATCCGCGTGTGAATAAAATCACATCGCCCTTCGATCCACTATAATATCATGTCATATCTCATAACACGACCCAAATCACATAACCGATCTCACGGCATCATGCCCGATCACATCGACTTATCTCCAAATATTATATACTATCCTCATCACTCGTATGTGTGTGTGTATATATGTATGTATGTATGTATGTATGTATGTACCAACGCATCCACACACACACACACATAAACATATACACCCAAAACCATATCACGTGTGTGCATGTGTGTGTGTGTGTCAACCTTACTCTAGGGTTCGCGACTAAGAAACTAACTAAAATCACTTTCTTTCAATTACACTAAAACCAATCCATGTCTCCTAAAGTCTTTCTTTCTAAGAATACACGTCTCACAATAATATATATGTATATATATCAAAATGTATCATATCCTACGAAATTGCGGGGTGCTATACGCCATCCACTCGACTTCCCCCGTAGATATACATCTACTCACCTTGATCGTTGCTTGCCGAACTCGATGACGCTCGTTTTACCTTGTCATCCTGAAGTCCACGCGAAGTTCCTACATATCACAAAATATATCGTATCGCATCAAAATCCGACTCAAAAACTGACACGACACGCGAACTGCTCATAGGTTAGAAGCTATAGCCTACGAATGCAAAAACAATCAACTCTCGTCGTTGACGTACAAACGTCAATCGATCGAGATAAAACACAATATCAAAACTCAAGTTATTAAAATCTGCAAAACTCAAAACAACAACTTAGGAAACTAGCTCCAGATTTTGACTCAGGTAATCTGGGACAAAAAGAAAAATACAATGGCTAAGTTATGAAGAGTGTGAGCTATAGGACAAAACCCAACATCAACAAGCTAATTTTGGTCGTCCTAGTTGCTACAGTAACCGCCCCCGCCGGCCTTACCTCGGAGTTTGGGCCTCGTCTTCTCGTGGTGGTCTCCTATTGGTCTAACTAGGTTAATGTATATTTTTAATTATTTTATAAAGTTCCCGGGTTGCTCCAGATTCCCTATAGATCTCCAAAATATTACAAAATCAACACGGAAAGTTTAAATTTCAAGTTTTAGGGTTAGTCACTGGTTTGATCTAGATTTTTAACACTATGCGGGGGGGGGGGGGGGGGGGGTTTAATCACCAATTACACTTAATACATAATCACAATTCACAATACCATCCTAAAGCTCAACTTAGAATTTTCCGACGTCACTAAAGCTCACTTAATCACTTCTAAGCTAATATAGATGCTAAAGGAAAAGAATTACTATACTAATGGTGAAAGAAATACCTCATCTGGCAACTCAAGAATTTTATTGAGTTGCTCAAAGTCTTCAAAATCTTGCCTTGATATCTCCATAGAGTTTGTGAGGGTGTTAGGATCAATTTTTGTGAAGGCAACATGTAATTTTAATGTAAATTTAGGGGTGGTGTGAGGTGAACGAGGTGGAGGACAGAGGGCAGCCATGAAGAAGAAAAGGAAGAAGAATGAAGAAAATTGAATGAAGAAAATGAGACCATGGTCAAAGACCCCTCACCCTCTCTCTCTCCCTTCTAAGCCCATACCTCATGCCATGCCACATATAAAATATCTCTCATTTAAAAAAAAAACCTTTTTCTTTTATCCGTTTCTTCACATTTCCCATTTTGAAAACAAAAGCCATTATTGAAAAAGAAAAAGTCATGGTAGGATAAATGTAACAAGTGTGTAGCATGATATGGTGCATGTCATATGCACATATCATACTTAATGAAAAATTAGTAAACATTAATCGGGTTTAGTAATAACCCATACACAATTAATTTTCTAACTTCACAAAAATAATATTTTATTTTTCTGAAATGTTACAGTCTTCCTCCCTTAAATAAATTCGGTCCCTGAATTTAAATTAAAACTCCCCCAAATTCAAAAACATTTCAGCAAAACACTCAAGTCGTCGGGTCTCCGACATCATAAATACTTAAACACATCTTAGCGCAATGCATGCGCATGAACACGGGTATATAACTCAAAATCAAAACTCCGTCAAGCATCACGCAATCATCGGAGTTATGGTGAAAATACCAATGTCAAAGTCCAATACGAAAACCAACCTGATATACATCAAAACTATAACATGTACATAGTACGCATCATTGTAAACTTGTCAAAATATCTGAAAGAAATGCATGCTAACCCTTTTTCAAGTCGTTGTGCGATGCGCGTATCACGGTACAAGTAGCGGACGTTTATTGTAAGAAATATATATATATATATATATATATATATATATATATATATATATATATCTTTTGTTTAACATACACGTCGCGCCGTTTGAAAATAATTTAGAAGAGTTTCCTTTGTAAAATGTTTCGTGTCATCTCGAACACAATAGGAAAATATTAAGACTGTAGCTCGTTTTTGGAAATCCCTTCAATAACTATCGATGCATGCAAAAACACCTAGGTACTATTCTCAGAATAGTCCTGCTCAGTTACTAAACCAAATAGTAAATATCATAAAAACGTACTGCTCAAAAGAAATCATACTCAATAGTACATGTAATAATGCTACATGCGTCTGGTGTGCACAGAAATTGAAATCAATGAATGTGCCATACATGTGTACAGAAACAAAATCTAAGTGCAATGGGTGCACGAAAACACCTGTCAAGGGCAACGATGTGCTTGACAACAATATCAGGTGCATCTGAATTGCACGAAAAATCCCGATTTAGTGCATCTGGTGTACACCAAAATCGCATCAAGCGTGCCACGTATGCGCAAGAATCCAAATCAAGTGCACAAGGTGCACGAAAACAAATATCGAATATCACAATCGAAATCGACGGTATACAACGTACCTCAATCCAAATCAGGTATGCCGTGGTATAAAATCTCATAACCACATGCATCAGCATGCAAAAAATCGAATCAAAGTACTAAAAGTGCATGAAAACTATACCGAAGGCACAAGTCAAATCACATACATACCATAGGCATGAAATCAAAATCAAACATCTCGAACATCTCGAATGACATCACATCGAAGTCGAGTGCAACTGTGGTGTACAAAATTTCAATCATGTAAATAAATCTCCCAAAAATACCGAGATCCAAAATGACGGATACGTGATATTCGAATCACCAAATCGCAAATCGTAAACACTGTCGTCGATATGTATTTCCTTCAAAGTCGAGAAGGTGTCGGTGCATCCAAAACTAGCAGAGCAAGATATCTCTTTGCCTCCTGTTCATGGTCCCTTGTGCCCTTAGGCTCTCGTCTCTTGCTGCGAATTGCCAGTTACATAACTCATCGGCTCAATGACCCAATATGGAAATGATGACGGAAACAGTTCCGCTCTGGCACATCCTCTAAAAATCTCTGGCCAACTATAATGGTTACTCATAACATATCTCGTCGATGATGCCGAACTCTGGCCTACTGGGTGTGCGTGATACGACCGATCCTGGGTCCAAGTCTTCTCATGTAGTATTCCAGAAAGATTCTGTCGGGGTCTCTCCCAAATATCGTCTCTGCCGAACTGCCCAGAAGTTATCATCCTTTACTAAATCCATTTCTTGTTCTGGAACAGCTGCATACTCATCATGACTTCTTCTAAAAGATAGGTCCATATTCAACGCCTCTGCATGCGTGTCACATCTCTGATTTCGACGGAGTGGAACATCATCTCGTCAAGATCTCGTACGAATCTCTTACTCCACTTTTCTCTAATGTAGACTGATTCGGACTCATCTCTTTGTAGCTGTATGGACTGAGCTACAATTGGCTATACTCATATCTGCAGTCTCCCTTCCGAAACTACGAACTCGACAGCTCAATAACCTGTGGTAGGTATCTGGCCAACCACGCCCTCGGAAACTCTTCCAAATCGTCGGAGGAATACTCTTCATTCGTCCGTTTTCCATCGACTCTTAACGTGCTTGTTGGAAGTCTTCTCTAGCTGAAATTAATCAATCTGATAACCTCACATCGGGGTATGCAAACGAACCACATGTCCTAGTCATTCATCCATGGGTGACTAGCGAACTTCTATCAAATCCCTAAGTACAAACTCGTGCTGCAATAGCTTCAAATATCTGGGGCGATATCTTGTCAGTACCAACAACAACTGGCTCATTCGTCCGCACGCTAAACAATGCCTCAATCCTCAAGAATAGACGATACATTAACGGTCATCACATTTTAGCCGGCCTCTAGCAGTGGCCCAATCCTCTGGTGCTGATCTGAACGTTCGAGAAATCTTAGTAAAAACAATCCATCAAAACGCTCATGTCACGAAAAACACAATAAAACGACATATCTATGCAATCGTGTGTCACCGGAATTACGCCCTGGTCAGTCCTCGTCCAAGACGAGCTCATGCTTACCGCAACTCTAGCCGTAGCTCTCTCTGCCTGTGCAACCGTGGTAACAGAAACCACAAACCGATATCGATGAGGATAGATCAAATGAACGAATAGAATACTGTGCAAAGAAATGTACATCCTAAGGCTTCTTAAGTAGAGTAGAGTATCGTAAGTATGCCGCGGAACATACACACAGTACGCCACTCTACTTAAGTTACCTACTCCATCAACCAAGGTTAACCTATGAGACGAAAGTTCGGGTCTAATACCCCCTCGACCAAGTCTAAGTTTCGTAAGGTCAAGCCTAGGTTCCGAATATATATATATATATATATACGCCCTAGACTCCACATAGTCAAATCTAGACTCAAACCAAGGTTAAAGCTAGCGCTCTGATATCAACTTTGTCACGACCCGAAATGGCACGTGACATGCACTTGAATCATGTGAAGTCTATAGGACCCCACATAATTCAAGTAAGCCAAAAGCCCAGAAATCTAAACCATTTGAAAAGAGAATGAAGGAAAAACATATTTAAAAGTTAACACATAAATTCACTTTGAAAGTCGTAGTAAGCATTTTTAAAAGATCAAGTCTTTTCCAAAAATTTCGGCAGAGTTTCTTTTGTAAATACTGGTCCCAAACGGGTACAAACATGCATAATATAAGTAATGAATAAAGGCATCCCCAAGCGGGAGCTAGCTCTTAGCCAATTGGCGGAAACAACCACGCAAGCAATATAATATACAACGCCGAAGGGCGATGATCAAAACTCAGAAAGGAATCCAACATCCTTAAGAAAACCAGAGAAGAACAATAATAATACAAGCGCGCGACTCTAAAATCGAAAGAATATACAACTGGTCTTCTAAGTCTATCAAATAATACAAGTCTAGTTGATGGAGTTGCTAGATACAACAGAAGTAAATAAAGTGTATAACGGTGGTCACGATGCAAGTGAACCCACCTACCAAAGCAATCACCCGGAAGGAAGCAGTATGCCAGCAAGCCGCAATGAAACCTGTACGGCCAAACCTGCAAGAAACTATGGCACAACGAGAGTGAGTTGCCAACTTGTGAGTAGAAAACATCACCGAGAAGAAATCGTATGTATGACTCTCCTTAGGTCATACAATAAGAAACACATACACATACACACATATATCAACAAGGGTGACTATATATCATAAGTGTGATACCAAAGTACTCGTGTCCGTGTCAAGAGTAATAATATATCGATGCATGACATGTACTAATGTATCATCCAACGTGTGTCCAGCAACGACACACAAA
This sequence comes from Agapanthus africanus, assembly GCA_030015575.1. Taxonomy (NCBI): domain Eukaryota; kingdom Viridiplantae; phylum Streptophyta; class Magnoliopsida; order Asparagales; family Amaryllidaceae; genus Agapanthus; species Agapanthus africanus. Next base: position 937,886,997 of record CM057338.1, on the reverse strand, counting down.
TCATGATAAAACCTGAGTGCCCAGCATCGGCACTCAAAACATCATGAACTCCGTGTCCAACAGCGACACATAATACTCAAATCTCGGGCTTCGCATAGTCAGGATCGGCCCATGGGCTCCGCATAGTCAGGATCGGCCTATATACATCTCTCTCATAACTCCGAACGGTATCCTCCGGATATCCGTCGAGTTTGTATACAATCACCGGTCGGTAGTGCTCCCCTGCCGGGCTCAACGCCTTTCTATACGATCCTCTTGCCCCGGGATACCGCACCGGGTCCACCATGCACCCGTAGAAGGTCCCTCCCCTACCTCGAATCGGGTGTATGATACCGCTCAAGAACCGAGAAAACCCATGGTGGACATCACAAATATCATATCATGAGAAAACCACAAATTTCTATTTTTAGAAATGATAATGAGTTTATAAATCCTTGCGGTTTCTTCAAATCCAGAAAACCTCATGGAAAATTCGAATCCCATAATCAAGAGTCAATAAACAGTGAATACCGACATAAAATCCCATAATATTGCATGACCAATGAATATATACATGCATGGGTATCTAAGTAAAAAATGCAATATCTAAACTAGCATAGTAATAACATATGGGAACTATTAGCTAGCAAGTTATATCAATGAAGTAATATTCTCTAAAGTGTACGTGTCATGGCAATTATCGATAATGATGTGTGTGATCCGGTAAGCAAGTGTTCGTAGACATACGCATCATCGGTAATGGTGCTAGTGTCCTGACAACATGGGTTCATAATAACAAAGAAATCACAAGTATAAGTATGCAATGCGATAAGAACAACATGATTATATGGAAAAAGATGTAGTAACCGCAACATATAAGAATATACATTTATATATACGAGTCATACAGTTTTCGGTGTTTGAAATCACACGAATCGTGATTTTAGAAAAATAGGGGCTATGTGGTCCTTGAGAAAAATACATCCTTTGAAAAATCCGTAGTATCCCTCGTACTGTCTTTAAAATACTCACGATTCGTTAGTTTTGAAAATAAGTATGACTCGAGCCCAGTCTAACATCTGCCTAATAAATTACAGGACTAAACTAAGAGACTAATCGAAAGGGGTAAGGAAATCCACCTATGTCCGAGTCGATATATCTAGTAGTTGGCTATCCCACCTCAATAGCGTCACGTACGGTAAAATATATAATACGACATCCTGGAATCAAGAGTGCAGATCAATCATCATAATTATATTTCATACGGTAAAATCTATCGTACGGCATCCTAAAATCGGGGTATGGGTCAATTATCACATATACCTCATTATTCATATGGTATCATTATCATAATATCCTGAATCAGGGGTACCGTTCTATAGTCTAGTACATACCAATACCATCAAACATATATCCGCGTATGAATAAAATCACATCACCCATCGATCCACTGTAATATCATGTCGTATCTCATAACACGACCCAAATCACATAACCAATCTCACGACATCATACCCGATCACATCGACTCATCTCGAAGTATCATATACCATCCTCATCACCCGTGTATACGTATATGTGTGTGTGTGTGTGTGTGTGTGTGTGTGTACACCAACGCATCCACACACACACACACACAAACATATACACCTAAAACCATATCACGTGTGTGCATGTGTGTATGTATCAACTTTACACTAGGGTTCGCGACTAAGAAACTAACTAAAATCACTTTCTTTCAATTACACTAAAACCAACCCATGTTTCCTAAAGTCTTTGAAGCTAAGAATACACGTCTCACAATAACATATATGTATATATATCAAAACACATCATATCCTACGAAATTGCGGGGGTACGCCATCCACCCGACTTCCCCCGTAGATATACATCTATCCACCTTGATCGTTGCTTGTCGAAGTCGATGACGCTCGTTTTACCTTGTCATTCTGAAGTCCACGCGAAGTACCTACATATCACAAAATACATCGTATCGCATCAAAATCCGACTCAAAAACCAACACGACACGCGAATTGCTCATAGGTTAGAACCTATAGCCTATGAATGCAAAAACAATCAACCCTCGTCGTTGACATACAAACGTCAATCGATCGAGATAAAACACAATATCAAAACTCAAGTTATTAAAATTCGCAAAACTCAAAATAGCAACTTAGGAAACTAGCTCCAGATTTTGACTCAGGTAATCTAGGATAAAAAGAAAAATACAGTGGCTATGTTATGAGGAGTGTGAGCTACAGGACAAAACCCAACATCAACAGGCAAATTTTGGCCAGCCTAGTTGCTACAGTAACAGCCCCCGCCGGCCTTACCTCGGAGTTTGGGCCCCATCTTCTCGTGGTGGTCTCCTATTGGTCTAACTAGGTTAATGTATATTGTTAATTATTTTATAAAGTTCCCGGGTTGCTCCAGATTCCCTATAGACCTCCAAAATATCACAAAACCGACACGGAAAGTTTAAATTTCAAGTTTTAGTGTTAGTCACTGGTTTGATCTGGATTTTTAACACTATGGGGGGCGGGGCGAGGGGTTTAATCACCAATTACACTCAATACACAATCACAATTCACAATACCACCCTAAACCTCAACTTGGAATTTTTCGACATCACTAAACCCCACTTAATCACTTCTAAACTAATATAGACGCTAAAGGAAAAGAATAACTATACTAATGGTGAAAGAAATACCTTATTTGGCAACTCAAGAATTTTCTTGAGTTGCTCAAAGTCTTCAAAATCTTGCCTTGATGTCTCCATAGGGTTTGTGAGGGTGTTAGGATCAATTTTTGTGAAGGCAACATGTAATTTTGATGTAAATTTAGGGGTGGTGTGAGGTGGATGAGGTGGTGGAGGAGAGAGGGCAGCCATGAAGGAGAAAAGGAAGAAGAATGAAGAAAATGGAATGAAGAAAATGAGACCATGGTCAAAGACCCCTCACCCCCCTCTCTCTCTCTTAAGCCTATACCTCATGCCATGCCACATATAAAATATCTCTCATTTTTAAAAAAAAAAACCTTTTTCTTTTATCCTTTTCTTCACATTTCCCATTTTAAAAACAAAAGCCATTCTTGAAAAAGAAAAAGTCATGGCAGGATAAATGTAACAAGTGTGTAGCATGACATGGTGCATGTCATATGCACATATCATAATTAATGAAAAATTAGTAAACACTAATCGGGTTTAGTAATAACCCATACACAATTAATTGTCTAACTTCCCAAAAATAATATTTTATTTTTCTGAAATGTTACAATTAAGCATCTAGCTTCTCATTGCTCGGCTTGCTTGCTAAAATACTCCTTATCTTCCTGCAATAATATCAGAGGAACTGGACCATGCAAAACCCAGACATCAGTGTGTCATAATATCAAAATAATAGTAATAAGAAGGATAAGATGCTATGATTAAAGATAAGTATAAATAGTAAACACATGTATAAAACAGTGAGCTACATACATGTGATGTGTATTCTAAAGTCTGTGCTTCTAGGCTATCTATTCTATAAGTTTTTGAAATCAATTAAATGGAATCGTCGATGTAACTCAATAGTATTCCGTGCATGCCCGAGACCACAGTCAAGACTCTCAGTGCTGAATCCGAGACGTGCCGCTAAGCAGTAAAACAGGTATCATGTACAGACGAATGATATCAGTAGCATCATTCCGGGGCCGGTTAAAGCCCGTATCGACTGATTATTATCTGAACGTATCGAACTGTTGATTTACAAGTCATGTTTCATTATTGACTTCTCCTTACCCCTAGGTTTTATGTTCAAGTCAGGTATTGAAGATATAAATCTAATACTAACACATGATCAAGCAGGTACAGGTCTTGTCTTTGTAGACAACAAGTCACGTCCGTCAGGACAACAAGTCAGGATTGTCTGCATTAGTAAAAGATCTAAGTAACAAGTCTGGTAATGGGTCGTGAACATATCATGCAATATATTTTAATCGAAATAGACACCAAATGTAAAACTGTAACCAATATCTAAACACGGTAAACATAACTAATGCCGGGATGTATATGTTTCTATCTGTAATAACCATTGTACATCTGTTACTAGGTATATGGAAATCTAGATAAAGATTACTGAACTGATATAGTAGTATGATAATATTGTGATGATCCGGCATGCAATTAGATAAACTATTATCGGTACGGATACAGACTGATATTATAAAACTATAAATCGATAATATTTGCTGAATATTAAAACATATGTACTATAGTCACTCATATAAATATTGATATAATAAAATAGCATGTTCCAAGTTTAGAACTTGCTTGATCGAATCTCACGACGGGTATCCGGATATCACGTTCCAACGCCGAATAACGTCACGATGCCAAACTCATGTACGTAGAACTTGACCTGACCGAGCAACTGCGTGATGTGGTAACTGGACTAGACGACGATGGTGACTGGGTTGTCTGGATCGTCGGCGATGTGTGCAACTCTGGCGAGAGCCGATCGGAAAAGAGAAGAAAAGAAGAAAAGAAGAAGAAGAAAAGAAGAAGAAGAAGATAGATATTGGGGTTCTGGGGTTCTCTGGAGTTTTAGAGTGGAGAGGACAAAAGAGATGGCGGCGACGAGGTGACGGGGAGGCCGACGGCGAGGTGTCGTGGATGGTGAGGGGGTTGAAGGTGATCGGGGATTGAGAAGAAGAAGGTGGGGAAGGTGTGGTGGTGGTGTGTGGGTGCTCTGGTGTTGCTGACGAGGAGGGAGGGTGATAAAGGTAGTGGTAACGGTTGGGCGGCGACGTCGGCGAGGAAGAGGAGGCGGGTTCTTGGTGTCGAGGTCGAGCTTGGGTGGTCTTCGGGAAAGAGGAGGAGGAGATGGCGAGGAAGAGAAGCTGACGATGAAGTAAGGACAACGACGATGACGAGAGGGAGTGGTGATGAGAGGGAGACGGCGAGGGGGAGAGGTTGAAGGAAGTGGGTTCGGTCGTGGGGGTTCGGAGCTCCGGCGAGGTCTCAGGGAAGAGGAGGAGGTGAGGGTGGTGATGACGATGAGATAAGGACGGCGACAACGTCGGGTAGATGACGGTGGGGTTAGGGTTCTGCGAGAGAGATGATGGCGGAAGAAGAAAGAAAACAAGGGAAGAGAGAGAGAGGGAGGTTTTTTAATAAATATTATATTATATTATTATATATATTATGTATAGGGAGAGAGAGGGGTGGGGACGGAGAGAGAGAGATTTAGAGAGTTTTTAATAAATAAAATTAATATTATATATATATATATAAATTGTAATATATATATATATATATATATTATGGTTATAAAAATATAATATGGATATATTGTAGGATTTTACAGATAATACCAGATTGCTCTAAATATTACCCATATCCCTCTAGAAATCTAATTTTTAAATATAAAGAATATACGTAAGGATTTTAACCATACTGCAAATGTCTGCAATTAAAAATATATACCCCAAATAAAATCTACGTAAATATACGTAGCGATCCAATTATTTATCTGTCTAACCCTTAGGATACGAACATGATATATGGGCGCAACCACCTGATATGTGGTAATTTGCCATGCAAGGTTAGATAGGAAAAGAATATTATTTTGGTTTTATATTGTATTATAAAGAGATATGGAGAGCTTACAATATATTATGTATATATTTAGCACTCGATTCGCATGGATACACTGTACTAGCAAATATTTGATATAATCTCGAACCATATTGGGTTTCAAACATGCCGGTCAGGTCGGATAATAACCACGGCCACTCGGAACCTAAAATAACCATAGTAAAGAATTTTACCGCAAGATTTAAAATACTAAAATATAGTATAAATATACTAGGGTGTTATATTATACCCAACAACAAAAGAATTTCATCCTCGAAATTCACGGAACAAGGAAAAGACAAGAAGATACGGATTTAAGAAAAGAGATGTGGAAACTTCCGTCGAATCTCGTCTTCACGTTCCCAAGTAGATTCTCCATGCGAATGATTCCCCCATGAAACGAGTACTAGTGGGATTACTTTATTCTTGAGGACTTTTTCTCATCGATCCACAATAGCCATTGGTCGTTAAATTTTCTCTTACTGTCACCTCCGAGTGATCTAGGACATGCGTTGTTAGTGATATATGCCTTAGATGCCATTATTGTATCGTACTGGATTGTATATTACATTTTGGAAGCTTAGAATGTACACAGATATAATAACAGTCTTGCTCAAAATGGTAGTATGCTACTTGGTTTGTTTCTATCTCAATATGTGCATATGTTTCTTTTAGCATATCGCTTATACATATTGGTAGAGCCCTTAGGATCTTTGCTTGACTACCAGCGTTGTGATGACAGTCACATTAGTGGAGGCTGGGTAGTCTATAAGCACATCTTTATACATGTCCCTAGTCATAGGATTATCGAGATAGGGTATCGATACTCCGGAGTACACTAGTGTATACGCTTCTCATCCCAACAGGGGAGATGGTCTGTCCTACAGCCATTGATATGTCGTACTGGGGATAGTATACAGGTGCTCATTAGGTTATGAGTTACACTGGACGGACTCGATGGGAACTGTTGGTTGGTATTATACTTATCGTCAGGTAGCAGTTTCCGGATGGCATGAGTACAGGTTAGTCCGTTGACTTGACATTACTATTCGTCTCGAGTGTGTTCCCACTGTACTTAGATTACTACCCTATCACGGCTCAAATGAGTTATGCAAACAGGTAGTGGTTGGGTGCAGTCTCAAAGCACTGGGAGGCAGTAGTGGTTAGATAGGATTCATTTATCCCGATATTGGGGGTTGATATCGCACTGTGTTCGGAAATCCATTACACAAAGTCTCTGGCCAGGGCAAGCGAGATTTACTGGTAGGTACTCCAGCAGTTTCTTAGAGTGTATTGGGCTCTACCCCGGCATGACTTATTATGCTATTAGGGGTCTGACGGTTACCATCCTTCTAGGCCCGATATGCGAGTATCTTAGATGAACAGACCGGACTGTACGGAGACTGTCATATATAGGCTCAGTAGGAGTTCAGATGAGTTTGCTCATCGGCCTTCTTATCGACAGATAACTGGGTAGTCGTTACGTGCAGCTAGTACCGCTGACGTACTTGTAGTTAAACCCACTGCTAGCGTACCGTCGAGTCTTCAGAGTCCCACATAGAGGGTTTCCCTGCTTTGGGCAAAACGATGTAGAGGCCGTATGGTTTTACGGCAGGGTTCCGATCATATACGTGTACTAGCTACACGGATGTTGTTCGGGCGGATAATACTAGTGGGCTTTGTTTTAAACCGGATCCTAGTATTATATTATTGGATTGTTATCATCTCATTGTATTCGTATTTTTTCGGAATACGAATACGGGTATGTAAATACGGTGAGGGAATTCTTGTAATTTCATAAGAGATGCTTCTAGAAGGGGACACTTCATTATTTGGATTTATCTATTTTGGAAATAGATTAATGAGGTGGAAAATGGAGATATTTGAGGTATGGGAGTGAAGCATGACTTATGCATTTGTTTATTAGTTTGGATACACTATTGAAGCATTGTTGTAATTTTCTATATGAAAATAATCCTTGCTTCATGAGTGAAAATAGATGAGCCATTCTTGACTTGGCCAAGACTTGATCATTCGCCAATTTTCTTTCTCTCTCCATTTTCTCCTCCTTCTTCCTCAAAAACCTAACCTTCACATGTGTTATGAGCCATAGGGTTATATGAGATAAAACACTCTATTAGACACTCTACATCTTCTAAGCTACCTAGCTTAACAAATTATGTACCTTAGTTATCTCGGTTTAGAGGTTGGAGCTTGAAGTACATACTCTCGGGTGGATCGTTTTTGACATGAGGAGGCTGACGTTTCAAGCGCGATCCGACTTTCGAGGAGCTCAAGAAGAGGAGGAGAAGAAGAAGACCCGAAGGACTTGTAAACAAGGAGGTATAAAACTCTTACCGAGTAGTTAAACCTCCAAGTAGAATAACTAGTTAAGGTTTCCGTAAAGATCCTGAAGTTAAAGTCGGTGTTGAATAGTATGAAAAATTGTTTTTTGTAAATTCCGCCTCCCCACAAGTACGTGGGGTGTGCGACATCGACTTACAGTGGTATCAAAGCCTACTCAGACCTTAACTAGTTTGTTAGACGATATTTAAAGTTACGAAACCGAAATAACTCCGAAACAGTCGAAACGAAATTCATGTTTCTATTAATTTTTAAAGAGTATTTAAAAATTATTTAAACAATTGCAGAGTGCTCCTTTAGTTGTAACTAGAACACCATAGAAAAACGAGACAAAAACTCTAAAGTTTGGCCGGCCAATTGAGCATTTTTCCCGGCCTCGCCGGCCGTACTAGGGAGTTTGATCTTGGGTTTTTGGTGGTGTTCTGGAATCTTGGATTTAGATTTCCAGGTGATGTTTGTTTTTGCCCAAATTTCATATTCTGTTATCTTTGTATTGGGGCAATACGGAGTATTTCGAAGTCGCAGTTTTAACATCGTTTATAAGTTTCAGTTTGTATATGTGTTGCTAAATGTCGATTAGTGGGGGTTGCGCATATCTGTATCTTGATGATGGTTTATGTATATGAAGTATTGGATCGTCATGGATGAATAGCCGGGGGATGTGAGAAGAGTGTTTTCTTTTCTTTCATTCATGTAAATTTGTAATTGATGTAATATTATTTTTGCGGGGCGCATCCGGGTTGAGGTTGTAGCCATCGTTGTATTATTTCATTTACTTTTTCTTGCACCTAAGATAGACCCAAGGTGGTGTGCACAAACTACCGGGTTCTTGAAGTGCCGAGTGGCCTACTCATTTTATTGAGGGAGGTTGCTTCACTTCGGGAATTTGGCAGGTAGTTTTGCCGCACCCGTAGGGGTCTAGGGTGGGGTTTGGCTATTCATCACGATCGTGGAACCCGTCTTTCGTTCTATGCTAAAACAAAACACGAAATTCCTAGTATATCCAATATATTCATCTGTGCTGTGATCTGTGATCTGTAATGCCTATTATTGCATGAGACGAATGGCTATATATATATTATATATAATAAACGTTGCTTATGTTTTGCACCCGCGCTAGTCCAGCCCCCGCTCTGCCGTTAGTTAAGTAACCTAACGGTGCATGACGGGGCACCGTGGCGAATGCGGATGGTATAAGCGTACATTCTATTTTCGTTTCTTTTATGCAATGATAGGGTTAAATGATGGGATCACATTAATATTGATTAATGCAAGGTAAAAAAACCAAAGTTTAAATCGTTGGAACAATTTCAAAACCACTCGATTTTCTTGGAAAACAACTTTTGAAGGCGGAGCCTAAACCACTCCTTTTAAAAGCTATCATGGTTCCTTCGACTATATCAAATTCATTACGTTCACGGTTTCGCTAAAACCATCCGTAGCCCTCCGTCATTTCTGATGGGTATTCAGTAGTATTCAAGCTATGTAATTTGACCTTCGCCAAGGCATAGTGATTGGTAGCTACTGGGTATTCATCTGTAGCATAAATAGATGTGTTGATTTGGGACAGTCGTACAGCTATTTTGGCCTTCGTCAAGAGATTGTACGGATGAGTTCAAATTAACTTGGATAATAAAGGGTAGAACTTGACTTGTGTCTTATGATATGTTGGGCTTCGTTAAGGTCATAAGCGCATGGGGGCAAGAATCCACATCGGGAGTTTCAAAGGAAAATGAAACTTGCTAGTGTTGCATACCATTTGGAGTGTGATGATTTTGGTAGGATTCCTTCAAGGTTGTCACACGATGATATTTGGATCCCGATCCTACTGTGAGTATCCTCTACTCTTCGGGAGATTTTTTTCACTAAACAATCAATGCTATAAACCAAGTATGTGCCTAGAACAGTGTTAGCGGGGCTATGCCTCCAGGAAAAAGAGGTTATGTAATTAAGGAACTTCACGAAAGCGTTGGAAAATCTCGCTCGAAGTACCAACACTAGCCTGGCCGAAATGTTAAGCAAGAATTGTAAGGTGAAATTAATCCTGACTAATTCTTCTTTTATGATTTGAAGGAGGATTCGAGAAACAGTGGGAGCCATCCTGTTTAAATAAAATAATAACTAATCTAAACTTGCAAGAGCATCATACTGAGTGTTTTTCCTTTCTCTCTTAACAGCAGCGATCAAAATGACTGGGCTTAAGTTACTGCTAGGTAATAATAAATTGACTGGGCTAAACTATAAAGATTGGCTAAGGAATGTCCAGATGGCCATTACCTATGACAAGCAGGGCTACCTCCTTACTACCAAAGCCCCCGTCCCAGATCCAGATTCCACCGTCACGGATGTTGAAATCTGTAAGACATGAGAAAAATATAGTGCGAGAGCCAAGTGTCTCGTGTTGTCCTCAATAGATAATGAACACCAGAGGCTGCACGAGAATATGGACTTAGCTTCCATCTTCCTCCATACCAAAGATTTATATGGAGAGCAATCTCGTATCGCAAGATATGAGACATGGAAGAAATTGTTTCAGATGAGATTGGCTGTCGGGTCATCTGTAGGGGACCACGTCCTTAAGATGATTAGCTATATTGAAGAGCTCGTAGATCTTGGGACCACGTTGGAGAATGAGTTATATACTGACTTGATTCTACAGTCCCCCCTTTCTACCTACGCCGGATTTTTCCTGAATTTCAATATTCAAGGTAAGGATTTCACTTCCAGAACCCCTCAACATGTTGAGGAGCGCTGATGACACCTTGCAGAAATCTAGAGAGAGATCCGCTCTGCTTATTGGGGAATCTTCCTCTTATAGATCCAAAGCGAAAGCCAAGGGGTAGAAGAAGAAGGCTTCTACCAAGCCGAAAGGCGGTGTCAGTAAGGTAGAGGAAAAGAGCAGGGCAAAAGTTTCGGGGCTGACAGTAGTGAAGGAGGAATGTTTCTATTGTCATGGGAAAGGGTATTGGAAGAAGGACTGCAGGGCTTGGAAAGCCAGAAACCAGGATTCGAAGCACGTTGTGGCTTCGGCTTCAGGTGTGTTTATGATTGAAAACTGTCTGTCAATTAACTCTACTTCCTGGGTACTAGATACCGGATCGGGATCTCATATCTATAATTCATTATAGGTTCTGAGAAACCGTAGAGTTATTAAGGCAGGTGATATGACTCTCAGGGTTGCTAACGGAATGAGCGTGGATGCTGTATCCGTAGGGGAATATCACCTGGGATTGACAAGTGGGCAAATTTTGATTTTGCGTAACTGTTTGTGTGTACCTAGTTTGACATGTAATATTATCTCTGTATCTTTACTATCTAAAGAAGGTTATGATTTTACATTTGTAAGCGATGTCGTCCACATCCACTTTAATCATGCTTTGATTGGGTCAGGTACGCTAGATAACGGTATATACGTATTAAATCAAGCTCAGGTTTTCAATGTCCAAAACACATTTAAAAGAAAGTCTCCAGAATTAAATCAGGCTTTCTTATGGTATTGTAGACTGGGTCACATCAATGAAACATGGTTGACGAAGTTATATAAAAAGGGATATTTGGATCCGTTTGAATATCAGTTTTATGCAACTTGTCAATCATGTCTCAAAGGAAAGATGACAAAGACTCTGTTCAATGGACACGGGGTAAGACCCAGCGAGCTCTTGGGACTCATATACAGCGACGTGTGTGGTCCAATGTTTACACATGCAAGAAGTGGTTATTCCTACTTCATTACTTTTACGAATGATTTCTCAAGGTATGGACATGTATTCTTGATGAACATAAATCCGAGGCCTTTGAGAAATTCTGGGAATCCAAGAATGAAGTGGAAAAACAAACCGGTAAAAGTATCAAGACACTTAGATTTGATCGAGGTGGTGAATACTTAAGTGCCGAGTTCCTGGATTACTTAAAAGAGAATGGAATTCTCTTTCAGTTTACTCCTCCATACACACATCAACACAACGGTGTATCGGAAAGGCGGAACCGAATCTTATTGGATATGGTAAGTTCCATGAAACGCTGAGTTACCGCGATTCTTCTGGGGTTATGCACTAGAATCAGCTGCATATCTTTCGAACAAGGTTCCTACTAAGTCAGTGTCTACCACACCATATCAGATGTGGAGTGGGAAGAAACCCTATCTTAAGTATCTAAAGATATAGGGATATCCAGCTTTTGTAAAAAAAAGCATGCGGACAAGCTTCAGGCACATTCAGTACTGTGTAAGTTTGTGGGATACCCAAAGAACTCCAGGGGGTATCTTTTCTATTACGCGGAGGAACAAAAGATCTTTGTTTCTCGGTATGTCCACTTTTTGGAAACTCAATTTCTTGAAAAAGAAATAAGTGAGAGCGCAATAGAACTGAAAGAAATTCCAGAACCACAAGCTATTATTGAAGGCATGGTGGAACCAGAAGTTTCAAAAAAACTGGACATCCACGTGCCACTCCGCAGGATTAGTAGGAAGTCTCATCTGCCCGAGAGATACTAAGGTTTTCTCATAGACGGGGATAGAGAGGATTGCATCATCGATGATGATGAGCCAACTAGTTTCCAGCAAGCCATCAGGAGCAGAGACTCGGTAAAATGGCTGGATGCAATGCGGACTGAAATGGAGTCCATGTACACCAACAAAGTATGGACTTTGGACATTGCTCCAGAAGGGGTAAAATCTGTAGGTCGCAAATGGATCTTCAGAAAGAAGATTGGTGTATATGGATAGGTTGAAACCTATAAGGCTAGACTTGTTGCAAAGGTTTTCGTCAAAGACATAGTTTGGACTATGATGAAACCTTTTTTCCAGTGGCTATGCTCAAATCCATTCGGATCCTTCTTACCATTGCCGCCTTCCATGATTATGAAATTTAGAAGATGGACGTAAATACCGCTTTTCTAAATGGAAATTTGGAAGAGTGTATTTATATGGATCAGCCGGAGGGTTTCATAGGGAGTGGGAGCAGCGGAAGAGTGTGCAAGTTGCTTAAATACATTTATGAATTAAAGCAGGTATCGTGGAGTTGGAACATCTGTTTTGATGAGACGGTTAAGAAATTCTACTTTATAAAAAATCCAGATGAAACATGCATTTATTGTAAAATTATAGCGAGAACTGTGGTATTCCTCGTCTTGTACGTGGATGACATTCTCATGATAGGAAATGACATTCCTTTGCTACAATCAGTCAAACGATTCTTGTCACAAAGGTTCTCCATGAAGGACCTAGGTGATGCCTCCTACATTCTGGGGATCCAGATCTATCGTGATAGATTTAAAAGGATATTGAGACTTTCACAGTCAAGGTACATCGACACCATACTGAAAAGATTTAGTATGGAAAATTCAAAGCGCGGTAATTTACCGGCTTGTCACGGAATCACTATCTCCAAAGAGATGTCTCCCAAGACTGATTTGGAAAGGGATCGCATGACTATTATACCCTACGCTTCTGCAGTAGGCTCTATAATGTATGCGATGTTGTGTACAGAACCAGATGTAGCTTACGCATTGAGTATTGTAAGCAGGTATCAGTAAAACCCAGGGAAGAAGCACTGGACAGCAGTTAAGAACATTCTCAAGTACCTGAGAAGGACTAAGGAGATGTTCTTGGTGTACAGCAGTGAAGACCTCCAGATCGAGGTCTTCACTGACTCCAGCTTCCAGAGTGACAAGGATGACTCCAAGTCCATGTTGGGTTATGTATTTACCCTCAATAGAGGGGCGGTCTGTTAGAAGAGCTCCAAGCAGGACACCGTTGCTGACTCCACAATGGAAGCGGAGTATATCGCTGCATGTGACGCCGTGAAGGAAGCAGTCTGGATGAAGAAGTTCATTACAGAACTTCAGGTGGTTCCGTCCATTGTTGATCCAATACCTCTGTATTATGACAATAATGGGGCTATAGGTTTAGCGAAGGAACCAAGGTCCCACCAGAAGTCCAAACATATCTTGAGGCGATACCACCTGATCAGGAATATCGTTGATCGCCGGGAGATCGAGGTGCGGAGAGTAGAGACAGAGAACAACACTGCAGATCCACCCACAAAGGCCATCCCTCTGATAAAATTCGAGAGGCTAATCAAGATGATAGGTCTGCGATATGCCAATACATGACCTTAGTGCAAGTGGGAGATTGCTAATGATATATGCCCTAGAGGCCATTATTGTATTGTACTGGATTGTATATTACATTTTGGAAGCTTGGGATATACACAGATATAATAACAGTCTTGCTCAAAATGGTAGTATTCTACTTAGTTTGTTTCTATCTCAATATGTGCATATGTTTCTTTTAGCCTATCGCTTATACATATCGGTAGAGCCCTTAGGATCTTTGCTTGACTACCAGCATTGTGATGGCAGTCACACTAGTGGGGGTTATATAGTCTATAAGCACATCCTTATACAGGTCCCTAGTCGTAGGATTATCGAGATGGGGCATCGATACTCCGGAGTAGACTAGTGTATACACTTCTTATCCCAGCAAGGAAGATGGTCTGTCCCATAGCCATTGATATGTCGTACCGGAGATAGTATACATGTGCTCATTGGGTTATGAGTTATACTGGACGGACTCGATGGGAACTGCTAGTTGGTATTATACCTATCGTCAGGTAGCAGTTCCCTGGTGGCATGAGTACAGGTTAGTCTGTTGACTTGACATCACTATTTGTCTCGAGTGTGTTCCTACTGTACTTATATTACTACTCTACCATGACTCAAATGAGTTATGCAAACAGGTAGTGGTTGGGTGCAGTCCCGAAGCACTGGGAGGCAATAATGGTTGATAGGATTCGTTTCTCCCGGTATTGGGGGTTGATATTGTTAGTTATGTATATGCCCTAGAGGCCATTATTGTACATATGATGTATATTATAGTGGATGCTTGGATATATATAGAGAGGACTTTCTTGCTTGACATGATAGTATGCTATCTGATTGCTCTTTGTCTTAACATGTAAACTTGTATCGGAACAATGTCTTGCTCTCACATGTTGATAAAGCCCTTTGGATGTGTACTTAACTACTGGGACTATGTTGTAGATCATACTAGTGGGGCCAGGATAGTCTACAAATACATTCTATAATTGTTCCTAGTCGAGGGTGTATCGAGACAGAGCATCGATACTCCAGAGTAGACTAGCGTATACGCATCTTGACCCATATGATGGGCAATGGATGATCCCACATCTATTGGTGTTTGACATCAAAGATGGTATACGGGTGCTCGGCGGAGACTGGGTACACTGAACGGAATCGCCGAGAACTCCAAACTGGTATTATACCTATCGTCAGATAGCAGTTCTCTGGTGACACTGGTACAGGTTAGTCTGTAGACCCGAGATCGTCATAGAGTCTTGTGTGATTCCCACGGTGCTTTGATTTCCACCTTACCACGTTCATGAGAACATGAAAAACGGTGGCTTTTGGGTACAGTCCCGAATCACATGGAGGCAATGAGCGATAGGAGGGGTTTCCTCTCTCCCGGTATTTGGGGGTAGATGTTGCGCTGTGCTCGATTGGCTATAACTGGAAGTTCCTGGCCAGGGCTGATATGGAGATCTACTGGTAAGTGTTATCAGTAGTTTCTCGACCCGTTATGAGCCTCACATCGATACGACTTATCGGTTACTAGGGTCTGACGTTTACCACCCCTAGACTGGATATGCAGCATATCAGACGAAGAGACCGGACTGTACGGTAAGTGTTGCCAATTGGCTCGATAGGAGTTTTGACAGGTTCGCTTGTTTTTCTTCTGATTGCTCAATACCCGGGTAGCCGTTACGTTTAGCTGACCGCTTGCTGCTTGTGGGTGTTTTATATGATCATCACCTACTGCCGGTGTATTGACGAGTCTTAGAGTCCCACACAGGAGTTTCCTAGCTCAAGCGAAATGATGTGGTGTGCATATGAGATATGCGCGGGGGCCCGATTAAATGCATGTATGTGATACCGTATATTAATATGGCATTTACTATTGGTTGGGTCGTATGTGATATGACCGGTTTATTAAATCAAGTATTGATTTAATATTGACTTTTAGCTCACTTTTATTAAACCTTTTCTTTTTGGGATGTATGCATATATGCATATACATACACATGTTGATGTGAATGCATACATACATACATGCATATGTATCATGATTGATGATACATAGAAGATAGCATTGCAAGACTCACATGGTTTGAATTTATATGTGTGTATTTTTTTTTGGATAAAAGGAAAAAGGAAATTTATTCACGACTCATTGTTTCTACACACTTCTAGGGTTGACCATTGACTTTAACCCTAGGTTAAATTTCCTTTGTTCTTTAACTCACTACAAAAATATCTAGATATTTATTTCAACCATGGTTTGTTGTGAGAGTGTCTCACATAAATATCCTTTTGATTTTCTTTTTAAAGGAGATTATCATTAAATTGATAAAAGCTTTGCCATCTTCTTCTTCCTCCTCCTTCAAGCTCTCTTGAGTTTTATTTTGAGTGAGGAACTTAAAAAGAAAGGGTTTTTAAGTGAGAATGCAAACCACATCGTCATTCTATACTAGTCTAGCCCATTGGCGTAGGGTGTTTGCTCCACTTCTTCATTGATCAAGTGAAGCTTGGAGCTTTGAGCAAAGGGACTTCGGGTGGATCATCGTGGATTTGGAAGGATTAAAGCGAGCCGGTTCAAACTCTAGGAGATCCAAAGGAGTCACAAAGGAGGTCTACAAAGGTTGTAATCTCTCCACTTAGTGATAGATTCTTTATTGTATAAGATACTGTTAGTTGTTACCCTAAATTTCTAGTTCAATTCCTAGGTTAGTTTGCTTAGCACCTCCTTAATTTTTATTGTGGCATGTGTGATGCTTCCAAACAATAGGTAAGGTGCTAAGAAAACCCTACAGTGGTATCAGAGCCAAGCTAGAGGTTTAGAGTAACCTAGACGAAGATAAAAATCTCGAACGGACGAAATCGACACCTGAAAAGTGCTCACTGGAAATTTTTCAAAAAGTTGGATTTTTTCATGTTAAAAATATTCAAAAAAACATGCAGGTAATTCTATGGACACACCTGAAGAACGAAACCCTAACTCGTCTAAGTGACCGCGGATCCACGGCCAAAACATGGTTTTGGCGGCGGATCCGCGGCGCCACTTGAGAGGCTTGGGCCGGGCCTTGAGCTGTAGGTCCGTAGGAACTGTGGTATGTCTCTGGTTAATTTTAACAGTGCTCAAGTGTTGAGCTCTCTGGGAATTTTTGGGAATTCGTTGAATCGAACGAATTATCTAACTTCGCCTAGCTATCTGTGATTGTGATACAATATGTGGAATTCATATAGTTAGGCATGAAATCCGTAATATGTGATATTTCGGGTTTATGATGTCTAAGGTGATTGTGGATTCCAAATGTTGTAGTTTGACATTTTCTTTTCTGCGACCGTAAATGTAATATGCGGTGTATCGCTCTTTTCGTTGCTATATGTCAATGGCAATTGTGATACGCATATTTACTTACGTTGATGACATATGATTTTATGTGTTGCTGTGATATGTTATATTGGATCGTCGTGTTTTGAATAGCTGGGGGTTTTATGTGAGATGAGAGTTTTTTTTATTTTCATTTATGTAAAATTCATTGTATGTAATATTCTTTTATTGGGGAACTTCCGGGTTGAGGATGATGTCACCATTGTATATTATTTACATTCCGCATTAGGATAGACCCAAGGAGGGGAGCATAAGTAACCGGGTTCTAGAGTCCAGTGGGAGACCAATTCGAGGAGTCGAGTCCGGGTCTACTAACTCTAGATTGGTAGGGTTGCTTGCCGCTCTCGTAGGGGTCTAGGGATGTGGGTTTGGCTATTCATCGTGACCGTAGAATCCGTATTTTATAAAGGCTCAAAATAAAACACGGACCTCCTAGTATATCAAATATTTCATATGTTATCTTCTGCTGCTGATATTCTGTGATGTGATCATTTTATATGCGTGAGACGAATGCTTTATTATTGTATATATATGATATATAATAAACGTTGCTTATGTTTTGCACCCGTGCTAGTCCTGTCCCGCTATGCCGTTAGTTAAATATCCTAACGGTGCATAACGGGACACTGTGGCGAATGCGGATGGCATAAGCGTAAGTTGTATTTTCATTTCTTCTATGATGCTTAGAAAGCATAAATGATGGGACGTCATTAATGAGATTAATGAAAGAAAAAGAAACCTAAAAGATGTTGTAAAATCAAATTTTCAAAAAGGGTAGCTCTAGTTTTTGCTTTGCATAGAGGTATTCTTTGTAGAATATCCCGCACCTTATTCGATAAGGAAAGAGCCGAGATCCCTTCACCGGGAGTGACCACTTTAGCGAAACTAGCAGATGCTACAACTCACTCAGTTTTATTTTTGATAGCTTCTATAGTTCTTGCTTTGCATAGCGGTATTTGTGAAATATCCTGCACCTTATTCGATAAGGAAAGAGCCGAGATCCCTTCACCAAGAGTGACCTCTTTAACGAAACTAGTAAAAGCCTAAAAAACACTCCTTTTCAAAATCACTTGTTTCTACAACGATATCAAGTTCATTACGCAAAAGGTTTTTTGAAAAACCTGTCGTAGCCCTCCGTCATTTCAGATAAGAATTATTTAGTATTCATGCTGCGTTTGTTGACCTCTGTCAAGGCATAGTGTGCGGTAGCTGATTAGTGCTTATCTATAAAGCATGTGATGCGATTGGATTAGGGTATTTGTACGACCTTGTTGACCTCTGTCAAAGGTCGTGCGGGTGGGTTTGATTCAATCATGAAATGACGGGTTGAACTGGACTCGTGCACTATGGTTTGTTGACCTCTGTCAAGGTCATAGCACGCTAAGGGAAAAAGTATTATCGAGAATTTCAAGTGTTGAAATTTGCAATGAGATTGCATACTTTCTATGAGATAGTTGGATCCCGATACCAACTGCGAGTAAGAGTTACTCCTGGGAGAATTTTACACATCACAATTAGCCGATCAGGTAGGTGTCTAGAAAGGTGTTAACGGGGTTATGCCTCTGGGAAAAACGATGTTTATTTTAATTAGGTCCGGGCGAAAGTTCCAACACTGGCCTGGCTGAAAGATTGACGAACTTATAAGGTGTAATTAATCCCTGCTAGTCTTACCTTTTAGGATTTGAAGGAATATTTGATAAAAACAGTGGGAGCCATCCGGATTAGATAAGATAATAACCAATCTAATCTTGCAAGAGCGTATGTTAAAGTGTTATCCTCTCTCACTCTCTCTCTCCAGGTAAGCTACCATGTCAGGCCTTAATCAAGATAATAATATTGATGTAATAACTGAACCCGATTGTTATACTGAGTAGGGGAACGTTGGTTCCGTTCTTTCTTATAATTGTTGTAAGACTGAGCAGGAAATAAGGGAATATCCAAATTCTCACTCTACCCAAACGAAGAATAAGTATGTTGATGCATCTTCGTCGGGTGTGTTTGTTATCGAGAACTGTTTCTCAGTTCACTCTACGTCCTGGGTATTAGATACCGGATCAGGATCCCACATATGTAATATGTTATATGGGCTAAGGAAAGGCAGGGAACTGGGAATGGGTGATCATTCCATAAAAGTAGGGAATGGTGCAATGCCAAATGGTAATACATTAATTCTGAACGAATGCTATTACATTCCGACCCTGATATGCAATCTTATATCAGTTTCTTTATTAAGTAAAAAAGGATATAGTTTTGTAGTACAGGATAATTTTATGAACATCTTCCTGAATCAAAAGTTGATTGGATCAGGCTCGTTAAATAATGGCATATATGTTCTAAATCAAACTACAGTTCTTAATGTACAAAACACACACAAGATGAAGAGTTCAGAAATGAACGAATACTTCTTATGGCATTGTAGACTAGGTCATATCAATGCTACATGACTAGCTAAGTTACGCAAACATGGATATTTGAATCCGTTCGAGTTATCATCTTATGAAACATGGCACTCATGTCTCAAAGGAAAGATGACCACAACTCCGTTTAGTGGACACTAAGAAAGAGTTACAGAACTCTTGGGACTAATACATAGCGATGTATGTGGTCCCATGTCTACACATGCCAGGAATGGTTCCTCGTACTTCATTACATTCACTGACGATCTCTCAAGATATGGACATGTGTTCCTGTTGAAACACAAGTCTGAAGCTTTTGAGAAATTCAAAGAATATAAACACGAAGTCGAGAACCAACCGGGTAAAAGTATTAAGATCCTTCGATCTGATCGAGGAGGAGAATACTTGAGCATTGAGTTCCTGGACTATCTAAAAGAGAATATGATTCTCTCTCAGCTTACTCCTCCGTATACACCATAGCACAACAGTGTATCGGAACAGAGTAATCGCACCCTATTAGATATGGTGCACTCTATGATGAGCACCGCTGAGTTACCTATTTCCTTTTAGGGTTATGCGCTTGAAGCAGCAGCATACCTATTGAATCAGGTTCCATCAAAATTTGTACCTACCACACCATATAAGATATGGAGTGGGAAGAGACCATATCTTAAATTAGTTAATATATGGGGTTGTCCGGCCTATGTCAAAAGGCAAAATCCAGACAAACTTGAGGCACGATCAATTCTTGTAAGTTTGTTGGATATCCTAAACATTCGAATGGATATCTATTCTACTACAGTGAACAACAAAAGGTGTTTGTTGCTCAATATGCCACCTTTTTAGGGAATGAATTTCTTGCAAAAGAAATTAGTGGCGAAGAGGTAGAGCTGGAAGAAGTTCCAACAGAACAAATTACAACTGAAGATTTAGTGGAACCAGAGAATTAGATAGTTCCCAACGAACCTCAGCCTCTCCGCCGATCTTGTAGGGTTCCTCATCCACCTGAGAGATATTATGGTTTTCTCATTGATGGTGGAAGTGAGGACTGCATCATGGAAGATGATGACCCGACTAGCTTCGAGCAGGCCATCACGAGCGGGGACTCTGTGAAATGGCTGGATGCAATGCGATCTGAGATGGAATCCATGTACACCAAAAAAGTATGGACTTTGGATGTTGCTCTTGAAGGGGTAAAACCCATTGGGAGCAAATGGATCTTTAAGAAGAAACTTGGTGTAGATGGAAAGGTTGAGACTTTCAAAGCTAAACTTGTTGCAAAGGGTTTTCGTCAATGACCGGGTATGGATTATGACGAAAACTTTTCTCCAATGGCTATGCTTAGGTCCCTCCGGATCCTACTTGCCATTGCTGCATACCATGAATATAAAATCTGGAAAATGGATGTTAAGATCGCTTTTCTAAATGGAGATTTAGAAGAGTGCGTTTACATGACTCAGCCATAGGGCTTCGTAGACAGTGGGAGCAGCGGAAAGGTGTGCAAGCTGCTTAAAACTATCTACGGGTTAAAGAATGTATCGCAGAGTTGGAACATCTGTTTTGATATAGTAGGCAAAGAGTTTGACTTCATCGAGAACATAGATGAACCTTATATATATAGGAAGGTAGCAGAGAGTAAGGTTGTCTTCCTTGTATTGTACGTGGATGACATACTCTTGATAAGAAATGGTGTTCCTATGCTGCACTCGGTCAAGCTCTTCTTATCACAAAAATTCTCAATGAAAGATCTAGGTGATGCCTCCTACATTTTAGGGATTAAGATCTATAGAGATAGATCTAAACGGATACTGGGATTGTCCTAATCAAGGTACATTGACACCATACTAAAGAGGTTTAGTATGGAAGAATCCAACCGTGGGAACCTACCCACGATCTCTGGACCCACTCTCTCCAAAGAGATGTCTCCCAAGACTGATTTGGAGAGAGCTTGCATGCAAGGGATACCCTATGCTTCGGCAGTAGGCTCTATCATATACGTGATGCTATATACCAGACCCGATGTAGCATACTCACTAAGTATAGTGAGTAGGTATCAAGAAGATCCAGAAGCGAGTCACTGGATAGCTGTGAAGAACATTCTCAAGTACTTGAGAAGGACTAAAGAGATGTTCTTGGTGTATGGTAACGGAGAACTCCAGGTGGAGTCCTTTACTGATTTGAGCTTCCAAGGTGATAAGGACGACTCTAAGTCGCACTCGGGATTTGTATTTACCCTCAATGGAGGGGCGGTTTGTTGGAAGAGTTCCAAACAGAAAACCGTGGTAGACTCGACGATGGAGGCTGAATACATCACTGCCAACGATGCTGCCAAAGAGGCTATCTTGATGAAGAAGTTCATAACTGAACTTGGTGTGGTTCCGTCTATTGAGCATCTGATACTTTTGTATTGTTATAACAAGAGAGTTGTGGCTTTGGCCAAGAAACCCAGGTCCCATCAGAGATCCAGGCATATTCTAAGGCGGTATCATCTGATCTGGGAGATAGTTGATCGCCGGGAGATCGAGGTCAGGAGAGTTGACACGAAGGAAAACACTGCGGATCCACTCACGAAGGCAATACCCCAGATACATTTTGAGAGACTTTTTGGGATGTTGGGTATGAGATACTACAACAGCTGGACATAGTGCAAGTGGGAGATTGTTAGTTATGTATATGCCCTAGAGGCCATTATTGTACATATGATGTATATTATAGTGAATGCTTTGATATATATAGAGAGGACTTTCTTGCTCGACATGATAGTATGCTATCTGGTTGCACTTTGTCTTAACACGTAGACTTGTATCGGAACAATGTCTTTCTCTCACATGTTGATAAAGCCCTTAGGATGTGTACTTAACTACTGGGACTATGATGTAGATCATACTAGTGGGGCCAGGGTAGTCTACAAGTACATCTTATAATTGTTCCTAGTTGAGGGTGTATCAAGACAGGGCATCGATACTCCAGAGTAGACTAGCGTATACGCATCTTGACCCATATGATGGGCGATGGATGATCCCATATCTATTGGTATTTGACATCAAAGAGGGTATACGGGTGCTCAGTGGAAATTGGGTACACTGAACGGACTCGACGAGAACTCCTAGCTGATATTATACCTATCGTCAGATAGCAGTTCTTTGGTGACACTGGTACAGGTTAGTCTGTAGACTCGAGATCGTCATGGAGTCTTGTGTGATTCCTACCGTGCTTTGATTTCCACCTTACCACATTCATGAAAACGTGCAAAATGGTGGCTTTTGGGTACAGTCCCGAATCACATGGAGGCAATGAGCGATATGAGGGGTTTCATCTCTCCCGGTATTTGGGGGTAGATGTTGCGCAGTGCTCGATTGGCTATAACTGGAAGTCCCTGGCCAGGGATGATATGGAGATCTACTGGTAAGTGTTATCAGTAGTTTCTCAACCCGTTATGAGCCTCACATCGACACAACTTATCGGTCACTGGGGTTTGACGTTTACCACCCATTTACTGGATATGCAGCATATCAGACGAAGAGACTGAACTTTACGGTAAGTGCTCGATAGGAGTTTTTACAGATTCGCTTGTTTTTCTTCTGATCGCTCAATACCCGGGTGGCCGTTATGTTTAGCTGACTCCTTGCGGCTTGTGGGTGTTTTATATGATCATCACATACTGCCAGCGTATTGACGAGTCTTAGAGTTCCACACAGGAGTTTCCTAGCTCAGGCGAAACGATGTGGTGTGCATATGAGATATGCGGGGGGCCCGATTAAATGCGTGTATGTGATACCGTATATTAATAAGGCGTTTACTATTGGTCGGGTCGTATATGATATGAACGGTTTATTAAATCAAGCGTTGATTTAATATTGACTTTTAGCTCACTTTTATTAAACCTTTTCTTTTTGGGATGCATGCATATATGTATATACATACACATGTTGGTATGAATGCATACATACATACATGCATATGTATCATGATTGATGATACATAGAAGAAGGAAATTCAAGACTCACATGGTTTGAATTTATATGTGTGTATTTTTGTTGTTGAGATAAAAGGAAAAAGGAAATTTATTCATGACTCATTGTTTCTACACACTTCTAGGGTTGACCATTGACTTTAACCCTAGGTTAAATTTCCTTTGTTCTTTAACTCACTACAAAAATATCTAGATATTTATTTCAACCATGGTTTGTTGTGAGAGTATCTCACATAAATATCCTTTTGATTTTCTTTTTAAAGGAGATTATCATTAAATTGATAAAAGCTTTGCCATCTTCTTCTTCCTCCTCCTTCAAGCTCTCTTGAGTTTTATTTTGAGTGAGGAACTTAAAAAGAAAGGGTTTTAAGTGAGAATACAAACCACATCATCATTCTATACTAGTCTAGCCCATTGGTGTAGGGTGTTTGCTCCACTTTTTTATTGATCAAGTGAAGCTAGGAGGTTTGAGTAAAGGGATTTCGGGTGGATCATCGTGGACTTGGAAGGATTAAAGCGAGCCGGTTCAAACTCGAGGAGATCCAAAGGAGTCACAAAGGAGGTCTACAAAGGTTTTAATCTCTCCACTTAGTGATAGATTCTTTATTTTATGTGATACTGTTAGTTCTTACCCTAAATTTCTAGTTCGATTCCTAGGTTAGTTTGCTTAGCACCTCCTTAATTTTTATTGTGGCATGTGTGATACTTCCAAACAATAGGTAAGCTGCTAAGAAAACCCTACAGTGGTATCAGAGCCAAGCTAGAGCTTAAAAGTATCCTAGACGAAGTTAAAAACCTCGAACGAACGTAATCGACACCCGAAAAGTGCTCACTGGAAATTTTTCAAAAGGTTGGATTTTTTCATGTTAAAAATATTCAGAAAAACATGCAGGTAATTCTATGGACACACCTGAAGAAAGAAACCCTAACTCGTCTAAGTGACCGCGGATCTGCGGCCAAAACATGGTTTTGGCGGCGGATCCGCGGCGCCACTTGAGAGGCTTGGGTCGGGCCTTCAGCTGTAGGTTCGTAGGAACTGTGGTATGTCTCTGGTTAACTTTAACAGTGCTCAAGTGTTGAGCTCTCTGGGAATTTTTGGGAATTCGTTGAATCGACCGAATTATCTAACTTCGCCTAGCTATCTGTGATTGTGATACAATATGTGGAATTCATATAGTTAGGCAAGAAATCCGTAATATGTGATATTTCGGGTTTATGATGTCTAAGGTGATTGTGGATTCCAAATGTTGTAGTTTGATATTTTCTTTTCTGCTACTGTAAGTGTAATATGTGGTGTATCGCTGTTTTCGTTGCTATATGTAAACGACAATTGTGATACACATTTACTTAAGTTGATGACATGTGATGTTATGTGTTGCTGTGATATGTTATATTGGATCGTCGTGTTTTGAATAGCCGGGGTTTTTATGTATGATGGGAGTTTTTTTATTTTCATTCATGTAAAATTCATTGTATCTAATATTCTTTTATTGGGTCACTTCCGGGTTGAGGATGATGTCACCATTTTATATTATTTAATTTTCCGCATTAGGGTAGACCCAAGGAGGGGAGCACAAGTAACCGGGTTCTAGAGTCCAGTGGGAGACCAAATCGAGGAGTCGAGTCCGGGTCTCCTAACTCTAGAATTGGTAGGGTTGCTTGACGCTCTCGTAGGGGTCTAGGGATGTGGGTTTGGCTATTCATCGCGACCGTGGAATCCGTGTTTTATAAAGGCTCAGAATAAAACACGGACCTCCTAATATATCAAATATTTCATATGTTATCATCTGCTGCTGATATTCTGTGATGTGATCATTTTATATGCATGAGACGAATGCTTTATTATTGTATATATATGATATATAATAAACGTTGTTTTTGTTTTGCACCCGCGCTAGTCCCGTCCCGCTATGCCGTTAGTTAAATAACCTAACGGTGCATAACGGGACACTGTGGCGAATGTGGATGGCATAAGCGTACGTTGTATTTTCATTTCTTCTGTGATGCTTAGGAAGCATAAATGATGTGACGTCATTAATGAGATTAATGAAAGAAAAAGAAACCTAAAACATGTTGTAGAATCAAATTTTCAAAAAGGGTAGCTCTAGTTTTTGCTTTGCATAGCGGTATTCCTTATAGAATATCTAGCACCTTATTCGATAAGGAAGGAGCTGAGATCCCTTCACCTGGAGTGACCTCTTTAGCGAAACTAGCAGATGCTACAACTCACTCGGTTTTGTTTTTGATAGCTTCTATAGTTCTTGCTTTGCATAGTGGTATTTGTGAAATATCCTGCACCTTATTCGATAAGGAAAGAGCCGAGATTCCTTCACCGGGCGTGACCTCTTTAGTGAAACTAGTAAAAGCCTAAAAAAAACTCCTTTTCAAAATCACTTGTTTCTACAACGATATCAAGTTCATTACGCAAAATGTTTTTGAAAAACCTGTCGTAGCCCTCTGTCATTTCAGATAAGAATTATTTAGTATTCATGCTGCGTTTGTTGACCTCTGTCAAGGCGTAGTGTGCGGTAGCTGATTAGTGCTTATCTGTAAAGCATGTGATGCGATTGGATTAGGGTATTCGTACGATCTTTTTGACCTCTGTCAAGGGTCGTACGGGTGGGTTTGATTCAATCATGAAATGACGGGTTGAACTTGACTAGTGCACTATGGTTTGTTGACTTTTGTCAAGGTCATAGCACGCTAGGGGAAAAAGTATTATCGGGAATTTCAAGTGTTGAAATTTGCAATGAGATTGCATACCTTCTATGAGATAGATGGATCCCGATACCCACTACGAGTAAGGGTTACTCCTGGGAGAATTTTACACATCACAATTATCCAATCAAGTAGGTGTCTAAAAAGGTGTTAATGGGGTTATTCCTCTGGGAAAAACGAGGTTTATTTTAATTAGGTCCGTGCGAAAACGTGGGGAACCTCCTTCAAAGTACCAACACTGGCCTGGCTGAAAGATTGGCGAACTTGTAAGGTGTAATTAATCCCTGCTAGTCTTACTTTTTAGGGTTTGAAGGAACATTTGATAAAAACAGTGGGAGCCATCCTGATTAAAGAAGATAATAACCAATCTAATCATGCAAGAGCGTACGCTAAAGTGTTTTCCTCTCTCTCTCATCAGGTAAGCGACCATGTCAGTCCTTAATCAAGATAATAATATGGATGTATTGACTGAACCCGCTTGTTATACTGAGCAGGGGTATGTTGGTTCTGTTCTTTCTTATAATTATTGTAAGACTGAGCAGGAAATAAGGGAATATCCGGATTCTCACGCCGCCCTAACGAAGAATAAGCAAGTTGATGCATCTTCTTCGGGTGTGTTTATTATCGAGAACTGTTTCTCAGTTCACTTTACGTCCTGGGTATTAGATACCGGATCAGGATCCCACATATGTAATATGTTACATGGGCTAAGAAAAGGTAGGGAACTGGGAATGAGTGATCATTTCATAAGAGTAGGGAATGGTGCAAATATTGCAGCCAAAGCAGTTGGCGAATATCACCTTGTATTGCAAAATGGTAATACATTAATTCCGAACGAATGCTATTACATTCCAACCCTGATATGCAATCTTATATCAGTTTCTTTATTAAGTAAAGAATGATATAATTTTGTAGTACAAGATAATGTTATGAACATCTTCCTGAATCAAAAGTTGATTGGATCAGGCTCGTTAAATAATGGCATATACATTCTAAATCAAACTACAGTTCTTAATGTACAAAACACACACAAGAGGAAGAGTTCAGAAATGAACGAATTCTTCTTATGGCATTGTAGACTAGGTCATATCAATGCGACACGACTAGCTAAGTTAAACAAAGAAGGATATTTGAATCCGTTCGAGTTATCATCCTATGAAACTTGGCACTCATGTCTTAAAGGAAAGATGACCAAAACTTCGTTTAGTGGACACGGAGAAAGAGTTAAGAACTCTTGGGACTGATACATAGCGATGTATGCGGTCCCTTGTCTACATATGCCGGGAATGGTTTCTCGTACTTCATTACATTCACTGACGATCTCTCAAGATACGGACATGTGTTCCTGTTGAAACACAAATCTGAAACTTTTGAGAAATTCAAAGAATATAAACACGAAGTTGAGAACCAACCGGGTAAAAGTATTAAGATCCTTCGATCTGATCGAGGAGGAGAATACTTGAGCAATGAGTTCCTGGACTATCTAAAAGAGAATGAGATTCTATCTCAGGTTACTCCTCCGTATACACCAAAGCACAACGGTGTATCGGAACGGGGGAATTGCACCCTATTAGATATGACGCGCTCTATGATGAGTACTGCTGAGTTACCTATTTCCTTTTGGGGTTATGCGCTTGAAGCAGCAGCATACCTATTGAATCAGGTTCCATCAAAATCTGTACCTACCACACCATATGAGATATGGAGTGGGAAGGGACCATGTCTTAAACGAGTTAAGATATGGGGTTGTCCGGCCTATGTCAAAAGGTAAAGTCCAGACAAACTCGAGGCACGATCAGTTCTTTGTAAGTTTGTTGGATATCCTAAACATTCGAATGAATATCCATTCCACCACCATGAACAATAAAAGGTATTTGTTGCAAAACATGCCACCTTTTTAGAAAAGGAATTTCTTGCAAACGAAATTAGTGGCGAAGATGTAGACCTGGAAGAAGTTCCAGCAGAACAAATTACAACTGAAGATTTAGTCGAACTAGGGGATTCGATAGTTCCCAACGAACCTCAGCCTCTCCGTCGATCTAGTAGGGTTTCTCATCCACCTGAGAGATACTATGGTTTTCTCATTGTTGGTGGAAGTGAGGACTACATCATGGAAGATGATGACCCGACTAGCTTCGAGCAGGCTATCACAAGCGGGGACTCTGTGAAATGGCTGGTTGCAATGCGATCTGAGATGGAATCCATGTACACCAACAAAGTATGGACTTTGGATGTTGCTCCTGAAGGGGTGAAACCCATTGGGAACAAATGGATCTTTAAGAAGAAACTTGGTATAGATGGAAAAGTTGAGACTTTCAAAGCTAGACTTGTTGCAAAGGGTTTTCATCAACGACCAGGTGTGAATTATGAAGAAACCTTTTCTCCAGTGGCTATGCTTAAGTCCATCTGGATCTTACTTTCCATTGCTGTATACCATGACTACGAAATCTGGCAAATGGATGTTAAGACCGCTTTTCTAAATGGAGATTTAGAAGAGTGCGTGTACATGACTCAGCCAGAGGGCTTCGTAGACAGTGGGAGCAGCGGAAAGATGTGCAAGCTGCTTAAATCCATCTATGGGTTAAAGCAGGCATCGCGGAGTTGGAACATCTGTTTTGACATAGTAGTCAAAGAGTTTGACTTCATCAAGAACGTAGATGAACCTTGTATATACAAGAAGGTAGCAGAGAGTAAGGTTGTCTTCCTCATATTATACGTGGACAACATACTCTTGATAGAAAATGATGTTCCTATACTGCACTCGGTCAAGCCCTTCTTATCACAAAGATTCTCAATGAAAGATCTAGGTGATGCCTCATGCATTTTGGGGATTAAGATCTATAGATATAGATCTAAACGGATACTGGGATTGTCCCAATCCAGGTACATTGACACCATACTAAAGAGGTTTAATATGGAAGAATCCAAGCATGGGAACCTATCCACGATCTCTGGACTCACTCTCTCTAAAGAGATGTCTTCCAAGACTGATTTGGAGAGAGCTCGCATGCAAGAGATACCTTATGCTTCGGCAGTAGGCTCTATCATGTACGCGATGCTATGTACCAGACCCGATGTAGTATATTCACTAAGTATAGTGAGTAGGTATCAAGCAGATCCAGGAGGGAGTCACTGGATAGCTGTGAAGAACATTCTTAAGTACATGAGAAGGACTAAAGAGATGTTCTTGGTGTATGGTAACGGAGAACTCCAGGTGGAGTCCTTTACCGATTTGAGTTTCCAAAGTGATAAGGACGACTCTAAGTCACACTCGGGATTTGTCTTTACCCTCAATGGAGGGGCGGTTTGTTGGAAGAGTTCCAAACAAGAAACCGTGGCAGACTCGATGATGGAGGCTGAATACATCACTGCCAACGATGCTGCCAAAGAGGCTGTCTT
Source organism: Agapanthus africanus (assembly GCA_030015575.1). NCBI lineage: Eukaryota > Viridiplantae > Streptophyta > Magnoliopsida > Asparagales > Amaryllidaceae > Agapanthus > Agapanthus africanus. The sequence goes on along the minus strand of CM057338.1, from coordinate 937,857,084 downwards.
GATGAAGAAGTTCATAACTGAACTTGGTGTGGTTCCGTCCATTGAGCATCCGATACTTTTGTATTGTTATAATAATAGAGCCGTGGCTTTGGCCAAGGAACCCAGGTCCCATCAGAGATCCAGGCATATTCTGATGTGGTATCACCTGATTCGGGAGATAGTTGATCGCCGGGAGATCGAGGTCAGGAAAGTTAACACGAAGGACAACACTGCGGATCCACTCACGAAGGCCATACCCAAATACATTTTGAAAGGCTTTTCGGGATGTTGGGTATGAGATATTACAACAGATGGTCTTATTGCAAGTGGGAGATTGTTAGTTATGTATATGCCTAAGAGGCCATTATTATACACATGATGTATATTATAGTGGATGCTTGGATATATATAGAGAGGACTTTCTTGCTCGACATGATAGTATATGCTATCTGGTTGCTCTTTGTCTTAATATGTAGACTTGATTGGAACAATGTCTTGCTCCCACATGTTGATAAAGCCCTTAGGATGTGTACTTAACTACTGGGACTATGATGTAGATCATATGTAACATCCTAGGATGTGTTTAGTGGCTAATTATATTTTAATATGTAATTTTAATAAAAAGTTTACCAAATTGATTTTCAAATAAATTTTCAAATTTAATAAATATTTTTCTAAAATTTTACCAAGCTTGCACAAACTTGTGCATGTAAAATAGGGTTAGAGTTGGGCTAAACCATGTTTAACAACCATGGTGGATTAAACTCTCCTTGTTAAGATAAATGATTTTAATTAAGGTTATTTTTTTTTAAATGGAAAAGGGATTTAAAATGTATTTTGGTTGACTTGAGAGGATGAGAGAGAGAGAATGCATCATGGCAATGCCATGCTTGCATTAAATGAGAGAGAGAGAGAGGGGTGCATCATGGCAAGCCCATGCTTGCATTTAATATGGCAAGAGAGAGAGAAATGGGGGCTTGACTCTCTATTGTTATCATTTATTTTGTTTGCAACACCCTCTCATTTCTCACTCATTCACTCTCTCATACACACACACTCTCAGCATCATCAGCAGCAACAGCAGAAGCTGCAGGCACAGCAGCAGCAACATACAACAACAACAACAGAGCATCAGCTTCAGCCCCAGCAGCAGCTCCTTGCAACAGCAGCAGCAACACATGTAGCAGCAGCCCCAGCACAACATCAACAACGTCAACAACAGCAACAACAGCAATAACAACACCATCAGCAACAATAACAACATCAACAGCAAGCATCAGCATCAGCAGTAGCAGTAGCAACAGCAACAGCAGTGGCAGCTTCTTCTTCTTCTTCTCTTCTTCTCCTGACCCAGCCTCGTAGGGTCAAGTGAGGTATAACCTCTGAGCTCCACTTGCTTGTATGCTAGACTTGTGCGTTGGTTTAGTTTAATTAGTGTAAATTGGTAGTTGTTATCGCTAGATTGTGTGTTTTTAGCGATATTTGTGGTGATTAGTGTGATCTTTGCTTAAGTAAGGTTAGTTTTGGCTAGACTAAGTTAATTAAGTGCTGTTAAGGCCAAGTAAACCTAGGTAACCACAGATTACACCAAAATACCCTGATTTTTCATGATTGTGCAAAATGTGACTTTTTAAAGCAAAACTTAACTTTTTGATATCTGCTGTTACCCCAGTGACTCCAGAATAAAATTGAGTGGACCATAGCATACTAGTGACACCCTGACCCCACCACCAGAGCCCGACCCTACCAGCCAACCTTCAGGCCGTCGAAATAATCGATCTGGCCGCAAATTGCGGCCAGAGCAGGGAGATAGGAGCTAGGGTTTTTTGGTTGGGTATCTGCTATGTTCTGTAGGTCCTTGGTGTACATAGTTTTGTAATATTTTTGCCTGGGTAGAATCTGAGACGATATATCGTTTTCTGGTGTTTTAGTTTGCGCGATACGCGCGATACGCGAGTGGGTTTTGTGTTTCAGCGTATCGCGGCGTGTCGGGCTGAGTTGTAGACGCGTGCACACACGTTTCAGCGTATCGCACACACGCGCGTTGATTCGCGACGCGGGTTTCTCGTTTTGTTTCGATATCGCGTTTTGCGAGATTCTTGCTTATATAATTGGATTCCTTGTGTAAATTCCAGGTTCACAGGCGGGTACGTCCGACGTCGCCAGGAAAGGGAAGCAGGTGGTCGGCTATACTTAGCACGTGACCAGATGAGTAGATTTAACATCTACGGGGAAATCGCCCGTATGGCGTTAAGCGTCAGGGCGTAATAGGATTTGTAGTCATGAGTGTCCGTATGGATATACTGGTAGTATAGAACACTGCACTATCACTAACGGTCCAAATTGCACGAGCATGATTTATATGCTACACTCACACCGTTAGTGATTGCCATGCTACTCACATTATAGGATTGCTATAAATCACTTATCTATACTTGTGCCACATACATCACATATGTTCATACTTGGGCACATCTATATCATATGTCTATATTAATGCACATGTACATTGCTATATTCACTTTGCGTACTTATCCATTCGCACATCCATACCTATACCCACATTCATATGTTACATACATGGATGATATTGACTTGATTTAAAACTAAGGGGCCGCAAACGATATTTTCAAAACTGGATCTTTTAAAAAGAGCGGTTCTTCCTTTCTTTTACTCGTAGTATCATACGACACATTGCCTGGATTACGCATTGGATTGGATCTATGTGATTTCTGGATTTAGGAACTGGAGTACTATTTTAAGAAAATACGCACTGTTTAAAAAACCTGGTTTTCCTTGATATGATATTTTAGTGCGTCCACCATGAGTTTTCTCGGTTCCAGAGAGCTTGTGTGAGTATACCCGATTCGAGGAGAGGTAGGCACCGATTGCGGGTACATGGTGGACCCGGTACGGTACTCCGGGACGAGAAGACTCGTATTGTTAGACGGTGAGCCCGGCGGAGGGACTACTACCTACCGATGATTGGTTGGACCTGGCGGTTATCCGGAGGATACTGACCAGAGTCGATTGATGGATACGAGACGACGCGTACTGCCGGGGCCAAGGGCCGATTCTGCAGACGGAGCCCGTGGGCAGATCCGATGGACGGACGCCCCATATTGGAGGATTTGCGTGTCGATGCTGGACATTGCTGATTTTATGATATTTTGAGTGCCGGTGATGGGCACTCCCGATTTTATGAGATTACAGGATTTGAGGACCGATGTGGATGACGACGCTTGAGTTGCACTGGGTTTTGGTGTATTGATAGACACCAGTTATTTTCCACGTTGATATTCCGTGTTGATATTATTCCTTTCCATACTCAGCATTCAGTACTTGACATCTCATCCTGTAGCTAGTATACCTGATAGAGTACACATGCTTGCATATCATTGCGTACCCTGCTCATCATATATATAGGGTTGTTAGATTGCATCGCCATGCCTGATTATCGCATATCTTGCTCATCATATAGACATGATTATTAGATCGCACTTGTTGCATGATATTGAGCATCCAGTTCATCATATAGATGTTTATCCGTTGGCATAGGTTAGAGTATCGCAGCACGTGCATACTTGCGATTACCTTTATATGTTATCTACTATTCACGAGTTGGAAACTCACCCCCGTTGTGCCACAGTGCTTGCAGGTTGCCCTTTGGAGTAGTCGCGGCTGGCTGTTTACCGCATCTTTTGACACAGATACCATTTCTGAGGCGTGTTAGCCCTTTTGCTATTAGGTGGGTTTTGTACGGTATCTGTTTACCTTTCAGTTGTATATTGATGTATCTAGTATTCTCCATCTACCTTCATGTATTGACTTAGAGACAGTTGTGAGGGCGATGTATGTTATTTTGTACTCTGGTGTCGAGCTCGCTGTGAGCCGACTTTATTTATGCAGTCTTATCTTTTATGATTTTGTCTTTACCTTACTGCTCATTCTTCGCTACGGCGTCGTATATCATTGTGATGCTCTATTCATTTCACATGTTATTGTACTACACCTTGCCTTTACCCGACTTGCGGGACAAATTTTTATAAAGGAAATGTTGCCAAAATTATTAAAATATAACTCTTGAACTAAAAAGGATTTCCACTAAATTACTTAAGGTTTCCTAAACATTTTACAAATGCTTCTACTAAAATGTTTTAACACTCCATATTTAAAATGGTTTTGATTTCTGGGTTTCAGCTTACTTAGTCGCGTTACGCCTGTAGACGTTACGTGGTTAAGTGCCGGTCACGGGCCGAACTTTGACAAAGTTGGTATCAGAGCGTAGGTTTGACGTTCGGAGTGTAGGATGACCCTGGTATGATGGAGTAGGTAGCTACAGCAGAGTGGCGTAGCGTGCGTATGTTCCGCGGCATACTCACGACACGGTACTCCGCCTAAGCGACCTTAGGACTTATTGGTTGAAATTCCTTCATTATTGCATACATTCTTGCGATTCGATTTCCGTATCCTTATCGAATCCTACTTTCCTTTTCAGCCACTATGCCGCCAAGACTATTAGGGCGCAGAGAGCGGCCGTGAGGGCCGAGATTCGTGTTGACTCGTCCGAGACGAGGACTGATCCGGGCTGTGCACCCGTTGTACCCGAGCAGACTGTTCCTCCCATGACAGATCAGTTCGCCACGTTAGGGGCTGGTATGCAGGAGATACGCCAGACGGTGGGATCTAGCATGAAGGAGATGCGCCAGATGATAGGATCGCTAGTTGAGACGCTTCGAGCACAGCGACCAGAAGTAGCTCCACCAGTCACAGGGACCGCGATGGTACCGACCGTACAGCCAGTTTCCCCTACAGCCACGGAGGTGATTACAGTATCACTATCAGAGTTCATGAGGCTGAAGCCTTCGGTCTTCACAGGCACAGATGCAGCCGTGGACCCGCAGTCTTTCATTGATAGGATGGCCCGGATATGCCGTTCCCTCAGATGCCTAGATGCGAGATGGGTCGAGTTCGCGAGCTTTCGCCTGGAAGGTCTTACGCAGAAATGGTGCGAATCAGTTGAGAAGGGCAGAGCAGCAGGTCTTCCTCCTATGACCTGGACGGAGTTTGTGACGGTGTTCCTTGCCCGCTTCCTTCCTCAGAGTGTTAGGGATGCCCGAGCACGCAGATTTGAGTCCTTACGCCAGACGCCAGAGATGATAGTGGCAGAGTACGATGTGCTGTTCACCGAGCTATCAGTTTATGCTCCGTACCTAGTGGCTACTGAGGAGATGCGAGTCAAGAGATTTGTCCGAGGCTTGCTTACCCCGCTATTCCTTGCGATCAGCTCCCAACATTATGAGACCTATGCCGCAGCGGTAGACGCAGCCGTATTGGTTGAGGAGCGCCTTGCAGAGACTTCGGTAGTTCCAGGGCCGAAGAGGGTTCGTACTGATACAGCAGCTCAGAGACATCCATTCAGACGCCGTGATAGACGTCGTACAGGTGGCAGAGACTCGGGGCGAGGTCAGATGTTTAGCTCATACCCCCAGGAGGGCCAGCAGTCGTCCCGTGGATGTTTTGGATGTGGTAGTCTTCATCACCGCGTTAGTGATTGTACCGAGACACGCAGGAGGGAGCCAGCCGTACCGCATGTCACACTTCCACCTTCTCCACCCCAGAGGGCATTACCTGTTGTACCCGCAGTTGCTCCGCGTCAGACCCATGCACATAGAGACCGTGGTCACGGAGAGTTTGTCCCTAGAGGGCGAGGCGGTCAAGGCAGAGGACAGCCAGCCACCGGCAGAGTACAGCCAGTTGCTAGTAGGGGACCGCCAGTTGCAGGTGGAGGATAGGCACGAGTTTTCGCGTTGACGCATCAGGACGCGCAGGCGTCCAATGCGGTGGTCTCAGGTATCTTATCAGTATGTTCTGTTGATGCATACGTATTGTTCGATCCCGGATCCACGCACTCGTACGTATCCACACACTTCGTGTCGAGTTTGGGTAGAGAGTCCGGTCTGTTTGATCAGCCGCTTGTTGTGACCACTCCAGTGGGAGAGTCGTTTGTTGCTAGGCACGTGTTCCGATCCTGTGTTGTCCGTATTGGCGAGAGAGATCTGCCTGTCGACCTGATCCTTCTTGAGATGTTGGACTTCGACGTTCTTTTAGGCATGGATTGGTTAGCCACGTGCTATGCGTCTGTGGACTGCCGCGAGAAGACAGTGAGATTTTGTTTTCCCGGCGAGTCGACTTTTGTTGTGCAGGGGGACCGTGGTGCCACCCCTCACATTTTGATTTCTTCTCTTCGCGCTGGACAGCTGTTGAGGAAGGGATGTCAGGGATTCCTAGCCTATGTTTGTGACACTAGAGCTACAGATGTTCCATTGGACCAGGTTCCGATTGTATGTGAGTTCCCTGACGTATTCCCTGACGAGCTTCCTGGGCTACCGCCTGAGCGTGATGTTGTGTTCTGTATTGATTTGATTCCCGGCACGGGGCCTATTTCTATACCGCCTTATCGGATGGCCCCGGCGGAGCTTAGTGAGTTGAAGAGTCAGTTGCAAGATTTGCTGGACAAGAGACTTATTCGACCCAGTGTTTCTCCTTGGGGTGCTCCGGTCTTGTTCGTCAAGAAGAAGGACGGAAGCTTACGTTTGTGTATCGACTATCGACAGCTGAACCGGGTGACCGTGCGGAACAGATATCCTTTGCCACGTATCGAAGATTTGTTCGACTAGCTTCAGGGGGCAGGATATTTTTCGAGGATCGATTTGCGATCGGGCTATCATCAGCTGCGAGTTCGACAGGAGGACATTCCGAAGACAGCTTTCCGTACACGTTATGGCCATTATGAGTTTTTGGTGATGTCGTTCGGACTCACCAACACGCCAGCAGCCTTCATGGACTTGATGAACTGTATATTCTGGCCGTATTTCGACTTGTTCATCATCGTATTCATTGACGATATTTTGGTGTATTCCCGGAGCAGAGAGGAGCACGAGCAGCACCTGCGGATCACACTACAGACCTTGAGGGAGCACCAGCTTTATGCAAAATTCTCCAAGTGCGCATTCTGGCTCGACAGCGTAGACTTCTTGGGTCACGTGATTACACGGGATGGTATTTGTGTGGACCCAAGGAAGATTGAGGCCGTTCAGAGCTGGCCCAGACCTACATCCGTTACTGAGATACGCAGCTTTCTAGGACTGGCCGGCTACTGCAGGCGATTTGTACAGGATTTCTCCCGTATTGTTGCACCCTTGACCGGATTGACCCGGAAGGGAGTTCCCTTCGATTGGACGGAGGATTGCGAGCACAGTTTCCAGCAGCTATGGACTTGTTTGACTACGGTGCCAGTATTATCGTTGCCTTCAGGATCAGGCGGATTTGCAGTCTATTGTGACGCTTCATGAGTGGGGCTAGGGTGCGTATTGATGCAGCATGGCAGGGTGATCGCTTATGCTTCCCGGCAATTGAAGAAACATGAACAGAACTACCCCACCCACGATCTGGAGATGGCTGCAGTGGTCTTTGTACTTAAGATCTGGCGACATTACCTATACGGCGAGTCGTGCCAGATATTCACTGATCACAAGAGCCTCAAGTACATATTTCAGCAAAGAGACCTGAATCTCCGGCAGCGCCGTTGGATGGAACTGGTGAATGACTTCGACTGCAAGATCTTATATCACCCGGGCAAGGCTAACGTAGTAGCAGATGCTTTGAGTAGGAGGCCCAAGGGTAGTCTAGCAGGTTTGAGTGCAGTACAGAGGCAGTCGTTGGCAGATTGGCAGATATTGTGCAACAGTCGAGTGCAGTTCGAGTTCACGCAGATCGAGGGACAGCTTGCGCATGTTCGTGCACGCCCACAGTTGCTTGACCGTATATATGAGGCACTTCGCGGGGATGACCGTTGCTCAGAGATCATGGCACAGATTGGACAGGGCAGATTCTCCGAGTTCGTGATTGATGATCAGGGGATATTACGATTTGGGTCTAGACTGTGCGTACCGGATACTGAGGGATTGCGGCGCGATATTCTTGAGGAGGCACATCATTCGGTGTACAGTGTCCACCCCGGTTCCACCAAGATGTACCATGATATGAGAGAGGTCTACTGGTGGGACGGAATGAAGAGGGACATTGCAGATTTCGTGTCTAGATGCCTGTAAGTCCATGTTGCCCACCCCGGTGCTTGCGGGGAGGCGGAAACGGTATAAAAATCGGATTTTTCGCACTCAAGGCAACATGGACTAACTAAAGGCGGGATCTTTTCTAAACAAAACTAACTAACAAGCTAAAGAGAGTTAGCTACTCGGAAAAGAGGTTATACCTAGGGTTTTATGTCCTTCTCTCCTTGCTTCTTGGAGTGAACGGAAGTGATCTCCTTGTCGTCTTCTCTCGTCGAAGAAGGATCCACCCGAGAGCCTCAACCTTTGGCTTCAACTTCAAGCTAGAAGTAACTAAGATGCTAGAAGTGTTAATCCTAGAACCATAGATGAGAGTAGGGATTGTTTTGGAGTGGTTTTTCTCAAGCTCAAGTGTTTCTCAACACATGAGAGGGGAGAGCTTGAGGAAGAGGAAGAAGAGGAGAGAGAGTCAATATGATAGAATGAAATGGTTTTTACAACCATAACAAAATATATGTGATTTTCAAATAATAATATTAATCCAAAAATGAAAAGGTGATGGTTAGTTTGAATAGACCATTATCATATCACCATAAATGATTTTGCAAAGATCAAAGAGCATCTAAAAAGGTAATGATGATGGTCAAAGTTTCAAACCTAGTCAACTAGTCAACCTTGGTCAACAAGTCAACAAGCCCAACCATGACACAATTTCATTTAATTAATATTATTAATTGATAAATCACAAGATCATTAGGGTTTGGAAAAAGACGACTGTCAACTGTGCATACACACCCGTTCCAAAACCCTAATGAACAACCTCTTCCTCCGCCTCAATCAACTGTGCATACACACCCGCGTTCATATTCCAAGGAACACGAACACAAAGAGATAAAACCAATCCCAGATCATATACTAGGATCCGGCTTAAACCAAAGCCCGCTAGTATAAGCTGTCCGGACAACAAACGTGCACAAGTTCGCGGATGTGAACGAACCCTGTCGCAAAACCATGCGACCTCTACCCATTTTGCCTGAAGGCGAATAGCTCTCTGTGTGGGACTCTAAGGACTCGACACTACGCTGGCAGTGGGTTTAACCACAGACCGCAAGCGGCACTAGCTGTACGTAACGGTCCCCAGGTAGATGCCGATAAGAAGACTGACGAGGTGAACCCCATCTGAACTCCTACTGAGCTTGAATGTGACAGTCTCCGTACAGTCCGGTCTGTTCGTCTGATACATTGCATGGCGGACCTACGGGGGCGGTAAACGTCAGTCCCCTAATAGCGGTACAAGTCGTGTCGGAGTGAAGCCCAGAACACCCAGAGATAACACTGGAAACCTACCAGTATATCTCGCTTGCCCTGGCCAGGGACTACTCGTGTAATGGCTCTCCTAGACACAGCGCGATGTCAACCCCTAATACCGGGAGAGACGAATCCTGTCTAACCGTCACTGCCTCCAAGCGCTTCGGGACTGCACCCAACTACTACCTGTTTGCACGACTCCTTTGAGCCGTGGTAGGGTAGTAATCAAAGTACAGTGGGAACACACTTGAGGCGAAGTGACAGTGTTAAGTCAGCGGACTAAGCTGTACTCATGTCACCTGGGAACTGATAACTGACGATAGGTATAATACCAACCAATCAGTTCCCAACGAGTCCTGTCCAGTGTACTCGTAACCTAACGAGCACCCGCATACTATCTCAAGTACGACGTACTGACGGCTGTGGGACAGACCGTCTCCCGCACTGGGATGAGAAGCGCATGCGCTAGTCTACTCCAGAGTATCGATGCCCTATCTTGATAATCCCATGACTAGGGACGTGAATATAAGGATGTGCTTGTGGATTACCCAGCCCCCACGAGTGTGACTGCCATCACAACGCTGGTAATCAAGCAAAGATCCTAAGGGCTCCACTAATGCGTATAGGTGATACAATAAAAGAAACATATGTACACATTAAAGCAGAGACAAACCAAGTAGCATACTACCATTTCGAGCAAGATTGTCTATACAACTGTGAATATCCCAAGCTTCCATCAAGTAATATACATACTAGTATGATACAGTCATGGCCTCTAGGGCATATACACTAACAATCTCCCACTTGCACTAAGGCCATATACTGGCGTATCGAAGACCTATCATCTCGATCAGCCGCTCGAACTGAGTTTGGGGTAAGGCCTTCGTGAATGGATCTGCAGTGTTATCTTCTGAAGCAACCCTCCGAACCTCGATCTCCTTGCGATCCACGATCTCCCTGATCAGGTGATACCGCCTCAAGATGTGTCTGGATTTCTGATGGGACCTGGGTTCCTTCGCTAATGCTATAGCCTCGTTGTTTTCGCAATACAGAGGTATTGGATCAACAATGGACGGAACCACCTGAAGTTCTTTCAAGAACTTCCTCATCCAGACGGCTTCTTTTGCGGCATCTGCAGCAGCGATATATTCCGCTTCCATAGTCGAGTCAGCAACGGTTTCCTGTTTGGAACTCTTCCAACACACCGCCCCTCCATTGAGGGTAAAGACAAAGCCCGACATGGACTTGGAATCATCCTTGTCACTCTGGAAGCTGGAGTCAGCAAAGGCCTCAATCTGGAGGTCTTTTCCGCCATACACCAAGAACATCTCTTTAGTCCTTCTCAGGTACTTGAGAATGTTCTTTACCGCTATCCAGTGTTTCTCCCCAGGGTTTGACTGATACCTGCTTACCACACTCAGTGCATAAGCCACATCTGGTCTGGTACACAACATCACATACATTATAGAGCCTACCGCAGAAGCGTAGGGTATAATAGACATGCGATCCCTTTCCGAATCAGTCTTGGGAGACATCTCTTTGGAGAGGGTGATCCCGTGACAAGCGGTAGATTACCGCGCTTGGAATTTTCCATACTGAATCTTTTCAGTATGGTGCCGATGTACCTGGACTGCGAAAGTCCTAATATCCTCTTGGATCTATCACGATAGATCCGGATCCCCAGAATGTAAGAGGCATCACCCAGGTCTTTCATGGAGAACCTGTGTGACAAGAACCCCTTGATAGATTGTAGCATAGGAATGTCATTTCCTATCAACAGAATGTCATCCACGTACAAAACGAGGAATACGACAGTTCTTCCTACAAATCTACTATAGATGCATGGTTCATCTGGATTTTTGATAAAGCCAAATTCTTTGACCGTCTCATCAAAACAGATGTTCCAACTCCGTGATGCCTGCTTTAGTCCATAGATGGACTTAAGCAACTTGCACACCTTTCCGCTGCTCCCACTCTGAATGAAACCCTCTGGCTGGTCCATATAGACACACTCCTCTAAATTTCCATTTAGAAAAGCGGTCTTTACGTCCATCTGCCAAATCTCATAATCGTGGAAGGCAGCAATGGCAAGAAGGATCCGAATGGATTTCAGCATAGCCACTGGAGAAAAGGTTTCATCATAGTCCAAACCAGGTCTTTGACGAAAACCCTTTGCAACAAGTCTAGCCTTATAGGTCTCAACCTGTCCATCTAGAACAATCTTCCTTTTGAAGATCCACTTGCATCCTACGGGTTTTACCCCATCTGGAGCAATGTCCAACGTCCATACCTTGTTGGTGTACATGGACTCCATTTCGGTCCGCATTGCATCCAGCCATTTTACCGAGTCAACGCTCTGAATGGCTTGCTGGAAGCTAGTAGGCTCATCACTATCAATGATGCAGTCCTCTCTATCCCCGTCTATGAGAAAACCGTAGTATCTCTCGGGCGGATGAGACTGCCTACTACTCCTGCGGAGCGGCGTAGGAATGTCCTGATCTTTCGAACCCTCTGGTTCTACTAAGCTTTCAGTAATAGCTTGTGGTTCTGGAATTTCCTCCAGTTCTACTGCGCTCCCACTAATTTCCTTTTCCAAGAACTGGTGTTCCAGAAAGTGGGCATTACGAGAAACAAAAACCTTTTGTTCCTCTGCGTGGTAGAAAAGATACCCCTGGTGTTCTTTGGGTATCCCACAAACTTACACAGTACTGAGCGTGCCTCGAGTTTGTCCGCATGCTGCTTTTTGACAAAAGCTGGACATCCCCAGATCTTCAGGTATTGAAGATATGGTTTCTTCCCACTCCATAATTCGTATGGTGTGGTAGGCACAGTCTTAGTTGGAACCCGGTTCAAAAGGTATGCGGCTGATTCTAGCGTATATCCCCAGAATGATTGCGGTAACTCAGCGTTACTCATCATGGACCGTACCATATCCAATAGGGTTCGGTTCCGTCTTTCCGATACACCGTTATGTTGCGGAGTGTATGGAGGAGTAAGCTGAGAGAGAATTCCATTCTCTTTTAAGTAATTCAGGAACTCGGCACTCAAGTATTCACCACCTCGATCAGATCTTAGTGTCTTGATACTTTTGCCTGTTTGTTTTTCTACTTCATTCTTGTATTCCTGGAACTTTTCAAAGGCTTCAGATTTATACTTCATTAAGAAGATATGTCCGAACCTCGAAAAATCATCCGTAAAAGTAATGAAGTAAGAATAACCGCTTCGTGCATGCGTAGACATTGGACCGCACACGTCGCTGTGTACGAGTCCCAAGAGCTCGCTCGCTCTTACTCCGTGTCCAGTGAACGGAGTTTTTGTCATCTTTCCTTTGAGACAGGATTGACAAGTTGCATAAGATTGATATTCGAATGGATCCAAATATCCTTCTGTATGTAACTTAGTCAACCTTCTCTCATTGATGTGACCTAATCTACAATGCCATAAGAAAGCCTGATTGATATCTGGAGACTTTCTTTTGTGTGTATCCTGGACGTTGAAAATCTGTGGTTGGTTTAATACGTATGTACCGTTGCTTAATGTACCTGACCCAATCAAAACTTGATTAAGGTGAATGTTCACAACATTACTTACAAATGCAAATTCATAACCTTCTTTAGATAATAAAGATACAGAAATGATATTACAAGTTGCATTTGGTACAAAATAACAACCACGCAAAACCAAAAAATGTCCATCTGACAAACCCAGGTGATAGTCCCCCACGGCCTCAGCATCCATGCTAGCTCCATTTGCAACTCTGAGGGTCATGTCACCTGCTTTCAAAAACCTACGCTTTCTCAATCCCTGCAAAGAATTACAGATATGAGATCCTGATCCGGTATCCAATACCCAGGAAGTAGAGTTTATTGATAGACAGTTTTCAATAACATACACACCTGAAGCTGAAGCTGCAACTTGCTTCAGATCCTGTGTTCTGGCCTTCCAAGGCCTGCAATCTTTCTTCCAGTGTCCACTCTTGTGACAGTAAAAGCATTCTTCCTTATCCACAAGCTTCCCTGCTACCTTTGTTGCTTTTGCCTTTCCCTTCGTATCCTTCTTACTAACACCGCCCTTTGGTTTGGCGGGGGTTTTCTTCTTCTTTCCCTTGGCTTTCGCCTTGGACCTAGAAGAGGAAGATCCTCCTACAAACAAAGTGGATGTTTCCCTACCTTTCTGTAGGGTGCCCTCTGCACTCCTCAGCATGTTGAGGAGTTCTGAAAGTTCAACTTCTTTTTCTTGCAAGTTGAAATTCAGGATGAACTGGGCGTAAGTGGAAGGAAGGGACTGAAGAATTAAGTCCATATAGAGCTCATTCTCCAACGTGGTCCCAAGGTCCGCGAGCTCCTCTATGTAGCCAATCATCTTAAGCACGTGTTCCGCTACCGATGATCCGACGGCCAATCTTGCCGAAAATAACTTCTTCGACACTTCGTATCTTGCGATACGAGATGCTCTCCATACAGTTCTTTTGTATGGAGAAATATAGATTCGAGGTCCTTATTCTCATGCCTCCTCTGATGTTCGTTATCCATAGAGGCAAGCACGAGGCACTTGGCCTTGGCGCAGTCGATTTCCCAGGTCTTACGGATTTCCCTATCCGCGACGCTGGTTTTGGGACCTGGGACAGGGGGAGCTTTGGTGGTAAGAAGATACCCCAACTTGTCATGAGTGATTGCCATTTTGACATTCCTGAGCCAATCTTTGTAGTTTGGCCCTGTCAGTATGTTTTTATCTAGTAGTAACTTAAGTCCAGTCATGATGTTTGGTCGCTGCAATTAGGAGAGAGAGAAGAAACACTTTAGCATGATGCTCTTGCAAGTTTAGAGTGGTTTTTAATTTGTCTAAACAGGATGGCTCCCACTGTCTCTCGAATCCCTCCTCAAACCATAAAGGAAGAATTAGTCGGGATCAATCTCACCGCACAATACTTGCTTAACCGTTCAGTCAGGCTAGTGTTGGTACTTCGAGGGAGGTTTTCCAACGCTTTCGCGAAGTTCCTTAATTAAATAACCTCTTTTCCCTGGGGGCGTAGCCCCGCTAACACCTTTCTAGACACCTACTAGGTTTATAGCATTGATCATTAAGTGAGAAATTTCCCGAGGAGTAGCATATACTCACAGTAGGATCAGGATCCAAATATCATCGCGTGGCAAAGCTGAAGGAATCCTACCAGAATCATCACACTCCAAATGGTATGCAGCACTAGCAAGTTTCAGTACTTATGAAACTCCCGATGTGGATTTTTGCCCCATGCTCTTATGACTTTGGCGTGAGGTCAAAATGTCATAAGTCACATGTCAAGTTCTACCCATCATTATCCAGGTTAATTTGAACCCACCCGTACCTACCCTTGACGTAGGCCAAAATGGCAGTACGACTGTCTCAAATCAACGCATTCTATCTATGCAATAGATAAATATCCGGCAGCTACCAATCACTATGCCTTGGCGTGAGGTCAAAATACATAGCTTGAATACTACCGAATATTTAATTGAAATGATGGAGGGCTACGAATGGTTTTGGCTAAACCGTGAACGCAGTGAACTTGATATAATCGATGGAACGAGATGGCTTTTAAAAGGAGTGGCTCAAGCTCCGTATTTAAAAGTTGGTTTTTGAAAAGAACCGAGTGGTTTTTAAAGTGTTCCAACGACTTTTACATGGTTTATTTTTCTTGCATTAGTTCTTTTAATGCGTCCCATCATTTAATCCTACCATTGCAGAAAACAACCAAAATATGACGTACGCTTATGCCATTCGCATTCGCCACGGGGCCCCGTCATCACCCGTTAGGTTACTTAACTAACGACAGAGCGGGGGCTGGGCTAGCGCGGCTGTAAAACATAAGCAACGCCTAAATAGTTATTATATATATAGATATATAGCAATGATAGACATTACAGATCACAGATGAATACATTGGATATACTAGGAATCCGCAATCCGTTAGAGCCTGCAACGAAAAGCGGATTACACGGTCGCGGTGAATAGCCAATACCCCACCCAAGACCCCTACGGGTGCGGCAAACTACCCGCCAAGTACCCGAAGCGAAGCAACCTCCCTCAACACCGTGAGTAGGCCACTCGGCACTTCGAGATACCCGGTAGTTTGTGCACCCCCTCCATGGGTCTATCCTAGGAGCAAAAACAGTAAAAAGAATTATACAATGACGGCTACAACCCCGACCCGGTTTTGCGGCCATACAAATAATATTACATCAATTTACATATTACATGAATTGAAAGAAAAGAAAACTCTCGTCTCACAAAACCCTCGGCTATTCACCCGCGACAGTCCAACGCATTCATATACACATACCATCAACAAACACAGATCACAGATATGTATAACCCCCACTAATCGACGTATAGCGATTAGCAGACGTTCAATACATATAAATATCACAGATATAACCGATTAGTCAAAGTATAGTGAAGTTCGATCAAAAATACGGATTTATAGGCCCCCAAATACAAATTTCTTTTCTGTAAAATCTGGGCAGAAATAAACCATCTTAAAAATCCCAAAACCACAACATAAGAACACTGCACCAAACTCGGTCATGAACCGAGTCAAAACGGCCGCGGTTCCGCGGCAATAGGCATGCTTTTGCCGCGGAACCGCCGCTCTTTGAAGGGTTCACTCGACCGTTTTTGGTGGGCTTCTTCACAAAACCGTGAGCCGATTTTTGAAGTATGATTTTTTATTTTTTGAGCAGAAAAATTTCAACAGAAAGTTCGGGTTTTGTGTTTTTAGTTTTACGATTTTTACCGATCGAACTTCTATACACTTTACTAACAAGCTAGTTTATGTTTAGTTAGGCTCTGATACCACTGTAAGTCCACGTTGCCCACCCCGGTGCTTGCGGGGAGGCGGAAACGGTATAAAAATCGGAATTTTAGCACTCAAGGCAACATGGACTAACTAAAGGCGGGATCTTTTCTAAACAAAACTTACTAACAAGCTAAAGAGAGTTAGCTACTCGGAAAAGAGGTTATACCTAGGGCTTTATGTCCTTCTCTCCTTGCTCCTTGGAGTGAACGGAAGTGATCTCCTTGTCGTCTTCTCTCGTCGAAGAAGGATCCACCCGAGAGCCTCAACCTTTGGCTTCAACTTCAAGCTAGAAGTAACTAAGATGCTAGAAGTGCTAATCCTAGAACCTTAGATGAGAGTAGAGATTGTTTTGGAGTGATTTTTCTCAAGATTAAGTGTTTCTCAACACATGAGAGGGGAGAGCTTGAGGAAGAGGAAGAAGAGGAGAGAGAGTCAATATGATAGAATGAAATGGTTTTTACAACCATAACAAAATATATGTGATTTTCAAATAATAATATTAATCCAAAAATGAAGAGGTGATGGTTAGTTTGAATAGACCATTATCATATCACCATAAATGATTTTGCAAAGATCAAAGAGCATCTAAAAAGGTAATGATGATGGTCAAAGTTTCAAACCTAGTCAACTAGTCAACCTTGGTCAACAAGTCAACAAGCCCAACCATGACACAATTTCATTTAATTAATATTATTAATTGATAAATCACAAAATCATTAGGGTTTGGAAAAAGACGACTGTCAACTGTGCATACACACCCGTTCCAAAACCCTAATGAACAACCTCTTCCTCCGCCTCAATCAACTGTGCATACACACCCGCGTTCATGTTCCGAGGAACACGAACACAAAGAGATAAAACCAATCCCAGATCATATACTAGGATCCGGCTTAAACCAAAGCCCGCTAGTATAAGCTGTCCGGACAACAAACGTGCACAAGTGCGCGGATGTGAACGAACCCTGTCGCAAAACCATGCGACCTCTACCCATTTTGCCTGAAGGCGAATAGCTCTTTGTGTGGGACTCTAAAGACTCGACACTACGCTGGCAGTGGGTTTAACCACAGACCGCAAGCGGCACTAGCTGTACGTAACGGTCCCTAGGTAGATGCCGATAAGAAGACTGACGAGGTGAACCCCATCTGAACTCCTATTGAGCCTGAATGTGACAGTCTCCGTACAGTCCGGTCTGTTCGTCTGATACATCGCATGGCGGGCCTACGGGGGTGGTAAATGTCAGTCCTCTAATAGCGGTACAAGTCGTGTCGGAGTGAAGCCCAGAACACCCTGAGATAACACTGGAAACCTACCAGTATATCTCGCTTGCCCTGGCCAGGGACTACTCGTGTAATGGCTCTCCTAGACACAGCGCGATGTCAACCCCCAATACCGGGAGAGACGAATCCTGTCTAACCATCACTGCCTCCAAGCGCTTCGGGACTGCACCCAACTACTACCTGTTTGCACGAATCCTTTGAGCCGTGGTAGGGTAGTAATCAAAGTACAGTGGGAACACACTTGAGGCGAAGTGACAGTGTCAAGTCAGCGGACTAAGCTGTACTCATGTCACCTGGAAACTGATAACTGACGATAGGTATAATACCAACCAATCAGTTCCCAACGAGTCCTGTCCAGTGTACTCGTAACCTAACGAGCACCCGCATATTATCTCAAGTACGACGTACTGACGGCTGTGGGACAGACCGTCTCCCGCACTGGGATGAGAAGCACATGCGCTAGTCTACTCCGGAGTATCGATGCCCTGTCTCGATAATCCCACGACTAGGGACGTGAATATAAGGATGTGCTTGTGGATTACCCAGCCCCCACGAGTGTGACTGCCATCACAACGCTGGTAATCAAGCAAAGATCCTAAAGGCTCCACTAATGCGTATAGGTAATACAATAAAAGAAACACATGTACACATTAAAGCAGAGACAAACCAAGTAGCATACTACCATTTCGAGCAAGATTGTCTATACAAGTATGAATATCCCAAGCTTCCATCAAGTAATATACATAATAGTATGATACAGTAATGGCCTTTAGGGCATATACACTAACAATGCCTGACTTGTCAGCAAGTCAAGGCCGAGCACCAGAGGCCGGCGGGAGAGCTACAGCCGTTACCCATTCCGGAGTAGAAATGGGAACATTTTTCGATGGATTTGGTTGTGGGTCTACCCAGGACTAGGCGAGGGTATGATTCTATTTGGGTGATCGTGGATCATCTGACGAAAGCGGCTCACTTCCTGCCGGTGAAGACGACTTTCGGATTTGCTCAGTATGCCCAGATATACATCGACAAGATTGTACGACTGCATGGAGTCCCGACGTGTATTGTGTCCGACAAAGGCACCCAGTTTACCAGCCGACTATGGCAGAGGCTTCAGGAGGCTTTGGGCACGCGCTTGAGTTTCAGCACAGCATTCCATCCGCAGACCGACGGACAGTCAGAGCGGACCATTCAGACTCTCGAGGACATGCTCCGAGCGTGCGTTTTAGATTTTGGTGGTAGCTGGGATCATCATTTACCCTTGATAGAGTTCTCCTACAACAATAGCTTCCAGGATACGACTCAGATGGCACCTTTCGAGGCTTTGTATGGGAGGAGATGTAGATCGTCCGTCTGTTGGACAGAGCTCAGCGAGGGCAGTATTTTGGGGCCACAGATCGTACAGGAGACGACTGAGAAGATACAGCTGATTCGAGACAGGATGAGGATAGCTCAGAGCAGGCAGAGATCGTATGCTGACAGGCGCCGCCGCAGACTAGAGTTCGCAGTTGGCGATCACGTGTTTCTGAGGGTCTCTTCGATGAAGGGAGTGATGAGGTTTGGACGGAAGGGGAAGCTTAGCCCCAGATTCATAGGTTCCTTTGAGATCCTCGAGCGTGTGGGCGCAGTAGCTTATCGTTTGGCTCTTCCACCCGACTTCCCAGATGTTCACCCCGTATTCCACGTGTCGATGTTTCGCAGATACCTACATGACCCTTCGCACATGATTCAACATCAGACCGTTCAGCTCGAGCGCGATCTTACGTTCACCGAGCAGCCAGTCGTGATCTTGGACCGGCAGGTGAAGAAACTTAGATCGAAGGTCTTGCCATCAGTGAAGGTGCTTTGGCGCAGCCCGAATGGTGAAGAGATCACTTGGGCGGCCGAGGGCGAGATGCGGAAGAAGTTCCCTCATCTCTTTGAAGGTATGCGTTGCTTTATATTTTAAATTCGGGGGCGAATTTCTTTAAGGGGGGAAGATTGTAACACCCTAGGATGTGTTTAGTGGCTAATTATATTTTAATATGTGATTTTAATAAAAAGTTTACCAAATTGATTTTCAAATAATTTTTCAAATTTAATAAATACTTTTCTAAAATTTTACCAAGTTTGCACAAACTTGTGCATGTAAAATAGGGTTAGAGTTGGGCTAAACCATGTTTAACAACCATGGTGGATTAAACCCTCCTTGTTAAGATAAATGATTTCAATTAAGGTTATTTTTTTTAAATGGAAAAGGGATTTAAAATGTATTTTGGTTGACTTGAGAGGATGAGAGAGAGAGAGAGAGAGAATGCATCATGGCAATGCCATGCTTGCATTAAATGAGAGAGAGAGAGGGGTGCATCATGGCAAGCCCATGCTTGCATTTAATGTGGCAAGAGAGAGAGAAATGGGTGCTTGACTCTCTATTGTTATCATTTCTTTTGTTTCCACCACCCTCTCATTTCTCACTCATTCACTCTCTCTCACACACACACTCTCAGCATCATCAGCAGCAACAGCAGAAGCTGCAGGCACAGCAGCAGCAACATACTACAACAACAACAGAGCATCAGCTTCAGCCCCAGCAGTAGCAACACCAAGCAACAGCAGCAGCTCCTTGCAACAGCAGCAGCAACACATGTAGCAGCAGCCCCAGCACAACATCAACAACGTCAACAACAGCAACAACATCAATAACAATACCATCAGCAACAATAACAACATCAACAGCAAGCATCAACATCAGCAGTAGCAGTAGCAACAGCAACAGCAGTGGCAGCTTCTTCTTCTTCTCTTCTTTTCCTGACCCAGCCTCGTAGGGTCAAGTGAGGTATAACCTCTGAGCTCCACTTGCTTGTATGCTAGACTTGTGCGTTGGTTTAGTTTAATTAGTGTAAATTGGTAGTTGTTATCGCTAGATTGTGTGTTTTTAGCGATATTTGTGGTGATTAGTGTGATATTTGCTTAAGTAAGGTTAGTTTTGGCTAGACTAAGTTAATTAAGTGCTGTTAAGGCCAAGTAAACCTAGGTAACCACAGATTACACCAAAATACCCTGATTTTTCATGATTGTGCAAAATGTGACTTTTTAAAGCAAAACTTAACTTTTTGATATCTGCTGTTACCCCAGTGACTCCAGAATAAAATTGAGTGGACCATAGCATACTAGTGACACCCTGACCCCACCACCAGAGCCCGACCCTACCAGCCAACCTTCAGGCCGCCGAAATAATCGATCTGGCCGCAAATTGCGGCCAGAGCAGGGAGATAGGAGCTAGGGTTTTTTGGTTGGGTATCTGCTATGTTCTGTAGGTCCTTGGTGTATATAGTTTTGTAAATTTTTGCCTGGGTAGAATCTGAGACGATATATGGTTTTCTGGTGTTTTAGTTTGCGCGATACGCGCGATACGCGAGTGGGTTTTGTGTTTCAGCGTATCGTGGCGTGTCGGGCTGAGTTGTAGATGCGTGCACACACGTTTCAGCGTATCACACACACGCGCGTTGATTCGCGACGCGGGTTTCTCATTTTGTTTCGATATCGCGTTTTGCGAGATTCTTGCTTATATAATTGGATTCCTTGTGTAAATTCCAGGTTCACAGGCGGGTACGTCCGACGTTGCCAGGAAAGGGAAGCAGGTGGTCGGTTATACTTAGCACGTGACCAGGTGAGTAGATTTAACATCTACGGGGAAATCGCCCGTATGGCGTTAAGCGTCAGGGCGTAATAGGATTTGTAGTGATGAGTGTCCATATGGATATACTGGTAGTATAGAACACTGCACTATCACTAACGGTCCAAATTGCACGAGCACGATTTATATGCTACACTTACACCGTTAGTGATTGCCATGCTACTCACATTATAGGATTGCTATAAATCACATATCTATACTTGTGCCACATACATCACATATGTTCATACTTAGGCACATCTACATCATATATCTATATTAGTGCACATGTACATTGCTATATTCACTTTGCGTACTTATCCATTCGCACATCCATACCTATACCCATATTCATATGTTACATACATGGATGATATTGACTTGATTTAAATCTAAGGGGCCGCAAACGATATTTTCAAAACTGGATCTTTTAAAAAGAGCGGTTCTCCCTTTCTTTTACTCGTAGTGTCATACGACACATTGCCTGGATTACGCATTGGATTAGATTTATGTGATTTCTGGATTTGGGAACCGGTGTACTATTTTAAGAAAATACGCACTGTTTAAAAAACCCGGTTTCCCTTGATATGATATTTTAGTGCGTCCACCATGAGTTTTCTCGGTTCCAGAGAGCTTGTGTAAGTATACCCGATTCGAGGAGAGGTAGGCACCGATTGCGGGTACATGGTGGACCCGGTACGGTACCCCACGGCGAGAAGACTCGTATTGTTAGACGGTGAGTCCAGCGGAGGGACTACTACCTACCGGTGATTGGTTGGACCTGGCGGTTTTCCGGAGGATACTGACCAGAGTCAATTGATGAATACGGGATGACGCGTACTGCCGGGGCCGAGGGCCGATTCCGTAGACGGAGCCCGTGGGCAGATCCGATGGACGGACGCCCCATATTGGAGGATTTGCGTGTCGATGCTGGACACGGCTGATTTTATGATATTTTGAGTGCCGATGATGGGCACTCCCGATTTTATGAGATTACAGGATTTGAGGACCGATGTGGATGACGACGCTTGAGTTGTACTGGGTTTTGGTGTATTGATAGACTCCAGTTATTTTCCACGTTGATATTCCGTGTTGATATTATTCCTTTCCATACTCAGCATTCAGTACTTGACATCTCATCCTGTAGCTAGTATACCTGATAGAGTACACATGCTTGCATATCATTGCGTACCCTGCTCATCATATATATAGGGTTGTTAGATTGCATCGCCATGCCTGATTATCACATATCTTGCTCATCATATATACATGATTATTAGATCGCACTTGTTGCATGATATTGAGCATCCAGTTCATCATATAGATGTTTATCCGTTGGCATAGGTTAGAGTATCGCAGCACGTGCATACTAGCGATTACCTTTATATGTTATCTACTATTCACGAGTTGGCAACTCACCTCCGTTGTGCCACAGTGCTTGCAGGTTGCCCTTTGGAGTAGTCGCGGCTGGCTGTTTACCGCATCTTTTGACACAGATACCATTTCTGAGGCGTGTTAGCCCTTTTGCTATTAGGTGGGTTTTGTACGGTATCTGTTTACCTTTCAGTTGTATATTGATGTATCTAGTATTCTCCATCTACCTTCATGTATTGACTTAGAGACAGTTGTGAGGGCGATGTATGTTATTTTGTACTCTGGTGTCGAGCTCGCTGTGAGCCGACTTTATTTATGCAGTCTTATCTTTTATGATTTTGTCTTTGCCTTACTGCTCATTCTTCGCTACGGCGTCGTATATCATTGTGATGCTCTATTCATTTCACATGTTATTGTACTACACCTTGCCTTTACCCGACTTGCGGGACAAATTTTTATAAAGGAAATGTTGCCAAAATTATTAAAATATAACTCTTGAACTAAAAAGGATTTCCACTAAATTACTTAAGGTTTCCTAAACATTTTACAAATTTTTCTACTAAAATGTTTTAACACTCTATATTTAAAATGGTTTTGATTTCTGGGTTTCGCATACTTAGTCGCGTTACGCCTGTAGACGTTACGTGGTTAAGTGCGGGTCACGGGCCGAACTTTTGGTCATGACATCATACTAGTGGGGCCAGGGTAGTCTACAAGTAAATCTTATAATTGTTCCTAGTCGAGGGTGTATCGAGACAGGGCATCGATACTCCAGAATAGACTAGCGTATACGCATCTTGACCCATATGATGGGCGATGGATGATCCCACATCCATTGGTGTTTGACATCAAAGATGGTATACGGGTGCTCAGTGGAGACTGGGTACACTGAACGGACTCGCCGAGAACTCCTAGCTGGTACTATACCTATCGTCAGATAGCAGTTCACTGGTGATACTAGTACAGGTTAGTCTGTTGACCCGAAATCGTCATAGAGTCTTGTGTGATTCCCAATGTGCTTTGATTTCCACCTTACCACGTTCATGAGAATGTGCAAAACGGTGGCTTTTGGGTACAATCCCGAATCATATGGAGGCAATAAGCGATAGGTGGGATTTCGTCTCTCCCGGTATTTGGGGGTAGATGTTGCGCCGTGCTCGATTGGCTATAACTGAAAGTCCTTAGCCAGGGCTGATATGGAGATCTACTGGTAAGTGTTATCAGTAGTTTCTCGACCCGTTATGGGCCTCATATCGACATGACTTATCGGTTACCGGGGTCTGATGTTTACCACCCCTAGGCTGGATATACAGCATATTAGACGAAGAGACCGGACTGTACGTTAAGTGTTGCCAATTGGCTCGATAGGAGTTTTGACAGGTTTGCTTGTTTTTCTTCTGATCGCTCAATACCCGGGTGGCCGTTACGTTTAGCTGACCGCTTGCGGCTTGTGGGTGTTTGATATGATCATCACCTACTGCCGGCGTATTGACGAGTCTTAGAGTCCCACGCAGGAGTTTCCTAGCTCAGGCGAAACGATGTGGTATGCATATGAGATATGAGCGAGGGCCCGATTAAATGCGTGCATGTGATACCGTATATTAATCGGGCGTTTACTATTGATCGGGTCATATGTGATATGACTGGTTTATTAAATTAAGTGTTGATTTAATATTGACTTTTAGCTCACTTTTATTAAACCTTTTCTTTTTGGGATGCATGCATATATGTATATAAATACACATGTTGATGTGAATGCATACATACATACATGCATATGTATCATGATTGATGATACATAGAAGATGGCAATGCAAGACTCACATGGTTTGAATTTATATGTGTGTATTTTTGTTTTTGAGATAAAAGGAAAAAGGAAATTTATTCATGACTCATTTTTTCTACACACTTCTAGGGTTGACCATTGACTTTAACCCTAGGTTAAATTTCCTTTGTTCTTTAACTCACTACAAAAATATCTAGATATTTATTTCAACCATGGTTTGTTGTGAGAATGTCTCACATAAATATCCTTTTGATTTTCTTTTTAAAGCAGATTATCATTAAATTGATAAAAGCTTTGCCATCTTCTTCTTCCTCCTCCTTCAAGCTCTCTTGAGTTTTATTTTGAGTGAGGAACTAAAAAAGAAAGGTTTTTAAATGAGAATACAAACCACATCATCATTTTATACTAGTCTAGCCCATTGGTGTAGGGTGTTTGCTCCACTTCTTTATTGATCAAATGAAGCTAGGAGCTTTGAGCAAAGAGACTTCGGGTGGATCATCGTGGACTTGCAAGGATTAAAGCAAGCCGGTTCAAACTCTAGGAGATCCAAAGGAGTCACAAAGGAGGTCTACAAAGGTTGTAATCTCTCCACTTAGTGATTGATTCTTTATTGTATGTGATATTGTTAGTTGTTACCCTAAATTTCTAGTTCGATTCCTAGGTTAGTTTGCTTAGCACCTCCTTAAATTTTATTGTGGCATGTGTGATACTTCCAAACAATAGGTAAGGTGCTAAGGAAACCCTACATTTGATATCGCGCTGTGTTCGGAAAGTCATTACACAAAGTCTCTGGTCAGGGCAAGCGAGATTTACTGGTAGGTACTCCAGTAGTTTCTCAGGGTGTATTGGGCTCTACCCCGGCACGACTTATTGTGCTATTAGGGGTCTGACGGTTACCATCCCCCTAGGCCCGATATGTGAGTATCTTAAACGAACAGACCGGACTGTATGAAGATTGTCACAGATAGGCTCAGTAGGAGTTCAGATGAGTTTACTCATCGGCCTTCTTATTGACAGATACCAGGGTAACCATTACATGCAGCAAGTACCGCCGACGGACTTGTAGTTAAACCCACTGCCATCGTACTGTCGAGTCTTTAGAGTCCCACACAGAGGGTTTCCCTGCTTCGGGAGAAACGATGTAGAAGCCGTATGATTTTACGACAGGGTTCCGATCATATACGTGTACTGGCTACACGGATGTTGTTCGGGCGGATAATACTAGTGGGCTTTGGTTTAAGCCAGATCCTAGTATTATATTATTGGATTGTTATCATCTTATTGTATTCATATTTTTCGGAATATGAATATGGGTATGTATATACGGTGAGAGCATTCTTGTAATTTCACAAGAGATGCTTTTAGAAGGGGACACTTCATTATTTAGATTTATCTATTTTGGAAATAGATTAATGAGGTAGAAAATGGAGATATTTGAGCCATGGGAGTGAAGCATGGCTTATGCATTTGTTTATTAGTTTGGATACACTATTGAAGCATAGTTGTAATTTTCTATATGAAAATAATGTTAGTTGTATGTATGCCCTAGAGGCCAGTATTGTACTGATGATGTATATTATATTGGATGCTTGGACATATATAGAGATGACTTTCTTGCTCGATATGATAGTATGCTATCTGGTTACTCTTTATCTTAACATGTACACTTGTCTCTTTGCACTGTCTTATAGTTACATGTTGGTAAAGCCCTTAGGATGTGTACTTGACTACCTGGACTGTGATGCAGATCATACTAGTGGGGACATGGTAGTCCATAGGTACATCCTTTAAGGTCCCTAGTCGTGGGTGTATCGAGACGGGGCATCGATATACCAGTGTAGACTGGCGTATATGCTTCTCGACCCATGAGATGGGCGATGGATGATCCCATATCCATTGGTGTTTGACATCAGAGATGGTATACGGGTGCTCAGTGGAGACTGGGTACACTGGACGGACTCGCCGAGAACTCCCAGATGGTATTATACCTCACGTCAGATGGCAGTTCTCAGGTGACACTTGTACAGGTTAGTCTGTAGACCCGAGATCGTCATAGAGTCTTGTGTGATTCCCACTGTGCTTTGATCTCCACCTTACCACGTCCATGAGGGCGTGCAAAACGGTGGTCTTTGGGTACAGTCCCGAGTCACATGGAGGCAATGAGCGATAGGAGGGGTTTCGTCTCTCCCGGTATTGGGGGTTGATGTTGCGCAGTGCTCGATTGGCCGTAACAGGGAAGTCCCTGGCCAGGGCTGATCAGAGATTTGCTGGTAAGTGTTACCAGTAGTTTCTCGACCCGTTATGAGCCTCACATCGGCACGACTTATCGGTTATTGGGGTCTGACGTTTACCACCCCTAGACTTGATATGCGACATATCAGACGAACAGACCGGACTGTACGGTAAGTGTTACTGGTTGGATTCACAGGAGTGTGAGCGGGCTAGCTCGTCGATCTTCTGATCGCTCAATACCCGGATGGCCGTTACGTTTAGCTGACCGCTTGCGGCTTGTAGGTGCTTGATATGATCATCATCTGCTACCGGCGTATTGACGAGTCTTTAGAGTCCTACACAGAGGTTTCCTGGCTCAAGCGAAACGAAATAGGAGCGCATATGAGATATGTGCAGGACCGAGAATAATGCGTGTATGTGATACCGTATTCCATTCTCGCGATGAATGTATCGATTGGTTATATGCGATATAACCTAGATATCGAATCAAGGATTGATTCGATAAGCCGATACAAAGGAGACTAGTTGGTTGTATACGATATGACCGGATCGTTAAATCAAGTGTTGATTTAATGATTTAATGTATAATTATATATTTGATATATTACTTTGCATTAACTAGTATTGGTTCACTTTAAATGGATTTTCTCACTTGATGTGCAAGTTGTATATGTGATATACTTTTGTGCACATGTTTGTATCATGTTTGATGATGCTTGCTCATTTGGTTAAGTGTGAAGAATTAAACCTTGGTTAAGTAAATGATTAGGGTTTTTATTTATTCTTTCTTTTATCTTTCTTTTTAATTTGGATTGAAAAGAAATGGCAAAAGAAAACAAAAGGGTTGCTTTCATTCTTGAAGCTTGTTGAAGCTTCATGAAGCTTTGAACAAAGTGACCATTTTGTCTTCATGCTTAACCCTAACCATTAATCTAACCTTAGTCAATTCTCTACTCCTAACCATGGTTTACATTATGATAAGTATTCATTTTCTTTTTCATTTTAAAAACACTTATCATAATATTCTTCATCTTCTCCTTCTTCTTCTTCAAGAAAAACCTTGCATTCATCAATGGCAACTTGAGCAAACAAGTGAGAAATCCAATTTTAAAGTGAACCCACCTTCTATTTCTTCACCCTCTACCTCTTGCCAAGTAGTATAGGGTATTTTCTTCACAAGTTTCACAACTTGGTGAAGTTGGAGCTTGAACTTGTGTTGCCTCGACGTAGATCATCTTCGGCACGAAGCCGACGACCTTGCCCGCCCTTTTCTCTGATGAAGCCGAAGCTTGAGTCCGGGATTCGAGACGGACAGCGAGAGGACGTCTACATGGAGCTAAAGAAGTGGAGAACCGGATCTACAAAGGTTGTAGCATCTTTCTTTTAGTTAAGTAGTTAACTAGTTTCGTTTTTTTCGCCTAAACTTCTAGTCAACGATCCGTATTAGGGTTTCTCGGCACCCGTAAAATTTGAAATTGGCATGGTTGATGCCTTGTGAGACCTCTTAAGAGTGCCTAGGAACCCTACAGTGGTATCAGAGCTTCATGGGATAAATTTTGCATCGTAATTCTTAGAATTCCCTGCTGAATTTTTAAAGCATTTTTAATATGGAAAAATCCCAGATTTTAGAAAAAGTCCAGAGAGCCTAGCTAGAGCCTTAGGCGCAGTTACTAACTAGTACTTATCTGCTTATGCATATGATGCAGATTGGATTAGGGTAGTCGTGCGACTTTGTTGGCCTGCGTCAAGGGTCGTGCGGGTGGGTTTAATTCAATCAGAAAATGACGGGTTGAACTTGACTAGCGCACTATGGTTTGTTGGCCTGCGTCAAGGTCATAGGACGCTAGGGGCAAAATATTATCGGGAATTTCAAGTGTTGAAATTTGCAATGAGATTGCATACCTTCTATGAGATAGTTGGATCCCGATACCCACTGCGAGTAAGAGTTACTCCTGGGAGAGTTTTACACATTACAATTAGCTGATCAAGTAGGTGTCTAGAAAGGTGTCAACGGGGTTACGCCTCTTGGAAAACGAGGTTTACATTAATTAGGTTCGTGCGAAAGCACGGGGGACCTCCCTCAAAGTACCGACACTGGCCTGGCTGAAAGATTGGCGAACTTGTAGTGTGTAATTAATCCCGGCTAGTCTTTCCTTTTAGGGTTTGAAGGAAAATTTGATAAAAACAGTGGGAGCCATCCTGATTAGATAAGATAATAACCAATCTGATCTTGCACGAGCATACGCTAAAGTGTTTTCTTCTCTCTCTCTCCAGGTAGCGACCATTTCATGCCCTAATCAAGATAATAATATGGATGTATTGACCGAACCCGCATGTTATACTGTGCTGGGGAGCGTTGGTTCCGTTCTTTCTTATAAGAGTTATAGGAATGAACATGATATAGGGGAATACCAGGATTCCCATGCCACCCGAATGAAGAAAGTATATGTTGATGCATTTTCTTCGGGTGTGTTCGTTACAGAGAACTGTTTCTCCATTTGCTCTACGTCCTGGGTATTAGATACCGGGTCAGGATCCCATATATGTAATCAGTTACATGGGCTTAGGAAAGGTAGAGAGCTTGGAGAAGGTGATAAAGACATTAGAGTTGGAAATGGTGCAATTGTTGCAGCTAAGACTGTCGGGGAATATCACCTTGTATTACCAACTGGTAATACATTGGTTCTGAACGAATGCTATTACATGCCGAACCTGATATGCAACATTATATCGGTTTCTTTATTGAGTAAAGAGGGATATAATTTTGTATTACAGGACAATGTTATGAACATTTTCTGTAACCAAAAGTTGGTTGGATCAGGCACGTTGTGCAATGGCATTTATGTTCTAAATCAATCAACACTTCTGAGCATAACAAACACACACAAGAGGAAGAGTTCAGAACTGAACGAATCTTTCTTGTGGCATTATAGACTGGGTCATATCAATGTGACACGACTGGCTAAGTTGCATAAGGATGGATATTTGAATCCGTTCGAATTTTCATCTTATGACACTTGCCAGTCATGTCTCAAAGGCAAGATGACCAAAACTCCGTTTACGGGACACGGAGAAAGAGTTACCGAACTCTTGGGACTTATACATAGTGATGTATGTGGTCCCATGTCTACACATGCCAGGGATAGTTCTTCGTACTTCATTACATTCACTGACGATCTCTCTAGATTCGGATATGTGTTCCTGATGAAACACAAATCAGAAGCTTTTGAGAAATATAGAGAATATAAACAAGAAGTCGAGAACCAAACCGGAAAAAGTATTAAAATCCTTCGATCTGATCGAGGAGGAGAATACTTAAGCAATGAATTCCTGGACTTCCTAAAAGAGAATGGGATTCTCTCTCAGCTGACTCCTCCATATACACCATAGCACAACGGTGTATCAGAATGGAGGAACCGCACCCTATTAGATATGGTGCGCTCTATGATGAGCACGGCTGAGTTACCTATTTCCTTCTGGGGATATGCACTGGAAACAGCTGCAGACCTATTGAATATGGTTCCCACCAAAACCGTGCCAACCACTCCATATGAGATATGGAAAGGAAAGAGACCATGTCTTAATTATGTTAAGATATGGGGTTGTCCGGCATATGTAAAAACGCAAAATCCGGACAAACTCGCGGCAAGGTCCATTCTGTGTAAGTTTATTGGATATCCCAAACATTCGCGCGGGTATATCTTCTACCACACCGAGGAACAAAAGGTGTTTGTTTCTCGACATGCCACCTTTTTAGAAAAGGAATTTCTTGAAAAAGAGATTAGTGGCAAGGAGGTAGAACTGGAAGAGGTTCCAGCAATACAGACTACAACAGAAGATTTGGTTGAACCAGAGGATTCAGTAGTTCCCGATGAACCTCAGCCTCTCCGCCGATCTAGTAGGGTTCCTCGCCCACCTGAGAGATACTACGGTTTTCTCATGGATGGTGGGAGCGAGGATTGCATCATGGAGGATGATGACCCAACTAGCTTCGAACAGGCCATCACGAGTAGGGACTCAGTGAAATGGCTGGATGCTATGCGGTCCGAGATGGAATCCATGTACACCAACAAAGTATGGACTTTGGATGTTGCTCCTGAAGGGGTAAAACCCATTGGGAGCAAGTGGATCTTCAAGAAGAAACTTGGTGTAGATGGGAAAGTGGAGACTTTCAAAGCTAGACTTGTTGCAAAGGGTTTTCGTCAAAGACCAGGTGTGGACTATGACGAAACCTTTTCTCCAGTGGCTATGCTTAAATCCATCCGGATCATGCTTGCCATCGCTGCATATCATGACTACGAAATCTGGCAAATGGATGTTAAGACTGCCTTTCTAAATGGTGATTTAGAAGAGTGCGTGTATATGACTCAGCCAGAGGGCTTCGTAGACAGTGGGAGCAGCAGGAAGGTGTGCAAGCTGCTTAAATCCATTTATGGATTAAAGCAAGCATCGCGGAGTTGGAACATCTGCTTTCACGTCGTTATCAAAGAGTTTGATTTCGTCAAAAACCCAGATGAACCTTGTATCTACAAGAAGGTAGCAGAGAGTAAGGTTGTCTTCCTCGTATTGTACGTGGACGACATACTCTTGATAGGAAATGATATTCCTATGCTACAATCGGTCAAGCTCTTCTTATCACAAAGATTCTCAATGAAAGATCTTGGTGATGCCTCCTGCATATTGGGAATTAGGATCTATAGAGATAGATCCAAACGGATATTGGGATTGTCCCAATCCAGGTACATTGACACCATACTAAAGAGGTTTAGTATGGAAGAATCCAAGCGTGGGAATTTACCCACGATCTCTGGAGTCACTCTCTCCAAAGAGATGTCTCCCAAGACTGATTTGGAGAGAGCTCGCATGCAAGGGATACCCTATGCTTCGGCTGTAGGCTCTATCATGTATGCGATGCTATGTACCAGACCCGATGTTGCATACTCACTAAGTATAGTGAGCAGGTATCAAGCTGATCCTGGAGAGAGTCACTGGACAGCTGTGAAGAGCATTCTCAAGTACTTACGAAGGACTAAAGAGATGCTCTTGGTGTATGGTAACGGAGAACTCCAAGTGGAGTCCTTTACCGATTCGAGCTTCCAGAGTGATAAGGACGACTCTAAGTCGCAGTCGGGCTTTGTCTTTACCCTTTACGGAGGGGCGGTTAGCTGGAAGAGTTCCAAGCAGGAAACCGTGGCAGACTCGACGATGGAGGCTGAATACATCGCTGCCAACGATGCTGCCAAAGAGGCTGTCTGGATCAAGAAGTTCATTACTGAACTTGGTGTGGTTCCATCTATTGAGCATCCAATACCTTTGTATTGCGATAACAATGGAGCGGTGGCTTTGGCCAAGGAACCCAGGTCCTATCAGCGATCCAGGCATATTCTGAGGTGGTATCACTTGATCCGGGAGATAGTTGATCGCCGGGAGATCGAGGTCAGGAGAGTTGACACGAAGAACAACACGGCGGATCCACTCACGAAGGCCAATCCCCAGATACAGTTTGAGAGACTCTTCGGGATGCTCGGTATGCGATACTACAGCAGCTGGCCCTAGTGCAAGTGGGAGATTGTTAGTTGTATGTATGCCCTAGAGGCCAGTAATGTACTGATGATGTATATTATATTGGATGCTTGGACATATATAGAGATGACTTTCTTGCTCGATATGATAGTATGCTATCTGGTTACTCTTTATCTTAACTTGTACACTTGTCTCTTTGCACTGTCTTATAGTTACATGTTGGTAAAGCCCTTAGGATGTGTACTTGACTACCTGGACTGTGATGCAGATCATACTAGTGGGGACATGGTAGTCCATAGGTACATCCTTCAAGGTCCCTAGTCATGGGTGTATCGAGACGGGGCATCGATATACCAGTGTAGACTAGCGTATATGCTTCTCGACCCATGAGATGGGCGATGGATGATCCCATATCCATTGGTGTTTGACATCAGAGATGGTATACGGGTGCTCAGTGTAGACTGGGTACACTGGACGGACTCGCCGAGAACTCCCAGATGGTATTATACCTCACGTCAGATGGCAGTTCTCAGGTGACACTTGTACAGGTTAGTCTGTAGACCCGAGATCGTCATAGAGTCTTGTGTGATTCCCACTGTGCTTTGATCTCCACCTTACCACGTCCATGAGGGCGTGCAAAACGGTGGTCTTTGGGTACAGTCCCGAGTCACATGGAGGCAATGAGCGATAGAAGGGGTTTCGTCTCTCCCGGTATTGGGGGTTGATGTTGCGCAGTGCTCGATTGGCCGTAACAGGGAAGTCCCAAGCCAGGGCTGATCAGAGATTTGCTGGTAAGTGTTACCAGTAGTTTCTCGACCCGTTATGAGCCTCACATCGGCACGACTTATCGGTTATTGGGGTCTGACGTTTACCACCCCTAGACTTGATATGCGACATATCAGACGAACAGACCGGACTGTACGGTAAGTGTTACTGGTTGGATTCACAGGAGTGTGAGCGGGCTAGCTCGTCGATCTTCTGATCGCTCAATACCCGGATGGCCGTTACGTTTAGCTGACCGCTTGCGGCTTGTAGGTGCTTGATATGATCATCATCTGCTACCGGCGTATTGACGAGTCTTTAGAGTCCTACACAGAGGTTTCCTGGCTCAAGCGAAACGAAATAGGAGCGCATATGAGATATGTGCAGGACCGAGAATAATGCGTGTATGTGATACCGTATTCCATTCTCGCGATGAATGTATCGATTGGTTATATGCGATATAACCTAGATATCGAATCAAGGATTGATTCAATAAGCCGATACAAAGGATACTAGTTGGTTGTATGCGATATGACCGGATCGTTAAATCAAGTGTTGATTTAATGATTTAATGTATAATTATATATTTGATATATTACTTTGCATTAACTAGTATTGGTTCACTTTAAATGGATTTTCTCACTTGATGTGCAAGTTGTATATGTGATATACTTTTGTGCACATGTTTGTATCATGTTTGATGATGCTTGCTCATTTGGTTAAGTGTGAAGAATTAAACCTTGGTTAAGTAAATGATTAGGGTTTTTATTTATTCTTTCTTTTATCTTTCTTTTTAATTTGGATTGAAAAGAAATGGCAAAAGAAAACAAAAGGGTTGCTTTCATTCTTGAAGCTTGTTGAAGCTTCATGAAGCTTTGAACAAAGTGACCATTTTGTCTTCATGCTTAACCCTAACCATTCATCTAACCTTAGTCAATTCTCTACTCCTAACCATGGTTTACATTATGATAAGTATTCATTTTCTTTTTCATTTTAAAAACACTTATCATAATATTCTTCATCTTCTCCTTCTTCTTCTTCAAGAAAAACCTTGCATTCATCAATGGCAACTTGAGCAAACAAGTGAGAAATCCAATTCTAAAGTGAACCCACCTCCTATTTCTTCACCCTCTACCTCTTGCCAAGTAGTATAGGGTGTTTTCTTCACAAGTTTCACAACTTGGTGAAGTTGGAGCTTGAACTTGTGTTGCCTCGACGTAGATCATCTTCGGCACGAAGCCGACGATCTTGCCCGCCCTTTTCTCCAATGAAGCCGAAGCTTGAGTCCGGGATTCGAGATGGACAGTGAGAGGACGTCTACATGGAGCTAAGGAAGTGGAGAACCGGATCTACAAAGGTTGTAGCATCTTTGTTTTAGTTAAGTAGTTAACTAGTTTCGTTTTTTTCGCCTAAACTTCTAGTCAACGATCCGTATTAGGGTTTCTCGGCACCCGTAAAATTTGAAATTGGCATGGTTGATGCCTTGTGAGACCTCTTGAGAGTGCCTAGGAACCCTAAAAATAATTCATGCTTCATGAGTGAAAAGAGATGAGCCATTCTTGACTTGGCCAAGACTTGATCATTTGCCAATTTTCTTTCTCTCTCCATTTTCTCCTTCTTCTTCCTCAAAAACCCTAACCTTCACATGTGTTGTGAGCTGTTCAGTTGATAAAACTGCACATTTGTTATTACATTTTTCCTACTATTTCTATACTAGAAAAGGTGTTTATTATAATATATGATACATATGAGGGTTTATCTGTAAAAATACTATTTTTCATATGTTAATATATTATAATTAACATTTGGTAGGAAAATATATGCAAAAATACCATTGACCAAATCTTAACGTTGACATTAATATCTCAATAAAACAAACTCTACTAATATTGTTTGTGGAGTTATTGTGCAGAATTTTCAGAGCCAAATTCAAGGGAATCAATGTTGTTAAAGAAAACCTGCCTAATTAAGAAAGCAAGGTAAGAAATCAAATCTGGCAGAAACAAAGAAAGGATTTCCAGTTTACAAAAATTCCAATGATCACCACATGTCATGAAGATGCAAGGCCAGAGACCAAATTAAACGATCCCACTGTTTGGCCGCGGATCCGCGACCAAACCCCCCTATTGGCCGCGGATCCGCCGCGTTCCAGAGGTGTTAGGAGCTGGGATTTTTCTGGTAGAATCTTAACTGATGGTTTCCAATTTATGAGACTAAGGTTCTGGCTTTTGGAGTATAAATAAGGACCGAGAGTCTCTTGGAAAAATCATCAAGTCGACGCGATCACGAAGTCCAAGACGGCTCACGCATCCAGGCTGATCATCAACGGTTCATCTACCTCCTTAGAAGAGATCGAGAAGCAAACTAGTATTTGTAATCATTTTCTAAGGAAACAAAGTGTAATGAGTTTTGTTGATTAATAAAGGTAGTTCTTTTTCTTATTCTATTTCTTTGTAGTTTCATTATGAGTTCTCTCTCCATCTCTTTTTCTCCCAACATGCGCGTGTAATTCTCCGCTTGTTAGGGTTCGTAGGATTAGGGTAGGTTAATGGATGATGAAAATACCTAAACTCTTTTTACGTTTTATAAAGTTTATAAACCTTATCAAAAGAATCATTAACATCCTAATCGGGCGTGCTACCAATTCATTGTTAGTCTCGACCGAGATTAGAGATTAGATTAATGATTGTTTTGATAAAGGCAAGACATGAACGGAGTTCCGTGTCGAGATAGGGGTTAAGAGTGTGATTCCTTTTCCCTCCAGAAACCCTAATCTACATGCATCACTGTCATTCTAGTTTTAAATCTATTAAAGGATAGAAAGAGTAATCTTTAATTAATCATCCATAACTACTAAATCCTAATGAACCCTACAAGCTCTCTTCTTATATAAACTTACATCCGTAGTTAATCTAGATCTATATTTTGCATCCGTGTTTAACGTAGATCTAGATCCTACAACCATTCTACAATATTCTTTATTCTTCCTCCTCTCTTTCTCAACACGTCTAAAGTAAGAGTAAAATGTTCCACGTTTCCCAGATGACGACCCGTACTCACCTCGGTCTAGCTACGCGCGACACCGTTCTGATTGCGGTTATTCTACAAACAATTATTCGAACCAATCAAATGGCGCCGTTTCCGGGGATACGTGCGTAATTTTTTATTCTTACTATTTGTGTTGAATTCTTATTCGATTCATATCATAAAAAAAACAAAACTGCAAATTATATATTTAGCGATTGTCGTGTGAATTTTGCGAGGGGATCTGGAGTCACAGAATTGAGGAAACAGAAAGACAGAGATATTCATCAAGATCCAGAGGAGTACAGGAGGCCACGTAGAAAACTTCATCACCTGATCCCTCTTCCTTGCGGCGGAACCGCGGTAATAAGGCACAATCGCGGCGGAAGGGCGGCGGAATTGGGGATTTAGGGTTGCAAACTTCTCTGGTATCTTTTCTATATCTTTTTCTCTCCTCTGAAATCCAATAAAATATCCTTTCTGCAGGATTCTTTGCAAAATATCACCGCTCAAAAATATTTTTGCAAAGTTTTGTTATTGGTTTGTTATTTCATATTTTAATACGGATTTTTAAGGGGAAATACCAAAATTCAGATTAGGCGGGGATTTCATCACCCTTCCTAAGCCCCACAAATCACAAACCGAGCATCTGTATCAACCCTACATTAATTTAAAAAATATCTAGACTAGACTCTAAGGACTGTCGCGCTCAATAAGGACAGAGGAAGGTCGTGGGTAATCTATCGCTTATCCGCATTACTTTTGTGGTGTCTAGGCAAGTGTGTCTAAGACAAGTGGTTACTTAATTAGGCTCACTATTTACGTAGTGGATACCCCACACTTACCTGGCACTTACCTGGACACAAGAGTAGTAAAGAGGTGGTAGAGGATTGATCCTGCGGCTTGTCCTTTGGAAGTCTAGGAGCGGTCTAGAGACTGGACCTAGGTAACCATAGTTCTAGGGTTGTTTGTGCATTTTTGTGATTTGTCTAAATCCGTCATTTTTCAAAACAAACCAATTATTTTCTCCCATTTTTACCCTTTTCCCCCTCTTCTCTTCTTATAATGGGTGACCCAAACAGACGATCTCTTGCCGAGCTTTGCTGCCCACAACCAGATATCTCTTGTTTTCGTAATCCGTTCGGTATACCGTCCGACTCTCCCATGTCCTTAAGAGATCGGATAGAACAAGCGGGTAGAAACAGTTGGCGACCTCAATCCATGTCCTATCAACAGTATCCTAATTCCACACATGTTTCTGTTGATACTCTAAGTGAGGATGCCCCTAGACGCATATCCATTGCTGAGCATATAGCTAGGGCTAGAGGCCAAAGTTTCAACCCGGACCAATATCAACCATCACCATCACTGTCCAAAGAAGAGTTTGATAGGCGGTTTGTGGCATATAAGATGTCTATTGAAAATAGCCAACCAACCAACCCATATCAATATTCTTCTTATCATAATATTGATCCTACTCCTACCCAATTTTCGCAACCATTCTATTCCTATCAATCCAATCCGACTTTTCCACCT
Organism: Agapanthus africanus; assembly: GCA_030015575.1. Classification (NCBI taxonomy): domain Eukaryota; kingdom Viridiplantae; phylum Streptophyta; class Magnoliopsida; order Asparagales; family Amaryllidaceae; genus Agapanthus; species Agapanthus africanus. Next base: position 937,819,721 of record CM057338.1, on the reverse strand, counting down.
TCTCTAGACAGTCCTTCTAATAAGTCATTTGGGAGTTTTAATCGTCCACAAGAATTTCAATCTTATCCTGAAACTTCTTATCGACCCAAGTCTAGTCTTGAGCAGACATTAGAAATTTTTTTAGAAATGTCGAACCAAATGACAGAGTGGATGCAAGCAAATAATTTCAAACCAGCCCAAAATTTTTCAGTATATGATTCGGGCATAGAACAAAATGAGAATTTGGGTAGTGAGACAGAATTGTACACCCTTCCTAATCAAACCTCCCCATTCCAAACTGAAATCCACAATTCCAGTTTCATAGATTCATCAAGTATACCAAATAGAATGTCTGATAAGTTGTGTGACTTTGTAGTGTTTGATTTACCCGATTGTGAAGGGTCCATTTCAAGTGAAACCATACCCAACCCTTGTGATCTCTACACCTCCACTCTTGAACCAAAACTGATTGAAAACCATACTTTTGATAAGGTGTTTGAGAATTTTGACCTTCACTTGAATGAGGTGATTGATGTTGGGGATATATTGGATGATTTTGTCCCACCAATTCATCAGATCTTTTCACTTCCTTGTGGTCATCATCTTGAGCCTTTAATTCTTCTCGAACCCCAAATACGTCTTGAAGTTGATGATAACGGTATACCCGAATATCAGATCGAAATACAGCCCCCACCTTCCACATCTGGTTCAGCAACACTCGACACACCAATTTGTTTACCCATTTCACCTTCTACTTTCTCCGGTTCTTTTTCTGTTCCTATAGTTTCAGTGAGTTTTGATGAATCACAATCTGTTAATTCAAGTTCAATAATACCAGAAATTCAACTTGATTTGGATATTTTTGAAAATGAGGTAGATGAGTTTTTCGAGTCCTCTACCTCAATGATTTTTGATGAATCAAGTAGGATAAATTCTGGCACAAAACTCTTTGACAGCAAAATGATCAATTACACCATTGATAAAAGTTTTGAAGAACTTTTTGCCGACGAACTTGAATTTTTAAACAATACGGATTTTGTGATTAATCAACCTCCACTTACAGAAGTAGAACCGCCACCACTCCTTCTTCCTAATCATTCACATTCATCCTCATTCTTTCATTTCTATAATTTAAAACTCAAACCTTTTCCAGACCACCACTTATCTCTTCCCCACTTTTTTCTGACTCGATACAATATGTTCTTCCACCGACCTATACGCTACACTGATAAAATCTTTGAATGGTTGGTATTAATTTTTGGTCTTTGTAAAGTCTTATTTGGACCAAATGACTTACCCCATCTTGAAATGATTAATATTGCTAACTCATGTTTGAGGGGGGGTTATATTTTTGGCTCTTAAACATAACTTTTGTCCTCAAATTTATGAGCCAAAAATAAGTTTGGGGGAGGATTTCACTTTCATTATTTCTTGTCCCCTTTCTCCTCCCAAGTCTACAGGTTTTTGAGCTTAACGGATGACATTAGTGAGGACACTACTGCAAACAGGTTTGGGGGAGGTTTGTGCTTATTTACGCATTACTTTGCATTATACTATATATAAGCCCAAAATTTTTTTTTTGATAATAAAAGATTAGATAGTGAAAAATTACATCCAAAAGACAGGAATAGTTTAAGAAAACCAAGAAAATTAGAAGTTTTCCTAAACGAACTAGTAATAAATAGTTATGAGCCGTTGTCCCAAGGGTTAGTAAGATGAAGGAAGTCCCTAATTTGAGGATAAAAATAAGTCTGAAAAATAGTTCCTATTCTGGAAGCCTAACATTTGAACGTTGATACCCTACTATACTCACTTACACACGTCTTGAAACTCGGGATAGTAGAGGATACCTTGAAATGCTCTTGTCTAAAAACCAAAGTATGAAGGAAATAATAAATGAAGAAAATATAAAAATGGTGAAAAGAAAAATGAACACTGGTTTTGTTATCGCCAAGGCAGCAATAAAAAAATATAGCAAGGGTGCTTCATCACCTAGTGCCTTAGATCAACTGGTTTGGGAGTCACTGCTATGCCTTAGGTGGTGCAAGACGAGGAAAATACTATCACCTAATCAACAAGCACATAAGTAATCGGTCGTTAGTACCTCAAGAAGTATTAACGGCCGCATGAAAATGTGTGAGCAAATCCATAAATATTCATCAAATTAAAAAGTACTGAGGTAGATGGACAAGAGTATGATAGCTTGAATTCTCCGAGTGTAGGGATGCCCATTACACACACGTAGGGTTATATGATCGATGTTTGGATGAAAGGTAGGAATGAAGAATAAAGACAATGTTTTATTGAGGGATGATGTGATTTCTAACATCTTTTCATGACTATTAAGATAGGGCTCATGATTACTGAAAAGCTAGTGTAGTTGGAAACTCTAAATTTTCAAAGTATTTCTTTTATGGTTCTTATTTTTATATGTAAATTTCACCATCTCTTTTTTATTATAGGATTTTGTGGGTGTAATCCGCTGAAAACCCTCAGGAGAAAACACTCCTCCTACTAGGGACACCTAGAGGTTTAACGGCTTGTTGCACGTGCTCAGTGCAATCGTGTTTGCCTACGAAAGTGTGCTTAGTTTTCTCCTTTCTTTTTCTCCTTCTCTTGAATAAACTAGTTTGCTCGGGACGATCAAAGATAAGTTTGGGGGTATTTGTTCAGTTGATAAAACTGCACATTTGTTATTACATTTTTCCTACTATTTCTATACTAGAAAAGGTGTTTATTATAATATATGATACATATGAGGGTTTATCTGTAAAAATACTATTTTTCATGTGTTGATATATTATAATTAACATTTGGTAGGAAAATGTATGCAAAAATACAATTGACCAAATCTTAACGTTGACATTAATATCTCAATAAAACAAACTCAACTAATATTGTTTGTGGAGTTATCGTGCAGAATTTTCAGGGCCAAAATCAAGGGAATCAAAGTTGTTAAAGAAAACCTGCCTAATTAAGAAAGCAAGGTAAGAAATCAAATCTAGCAGAAACAAAGAAAGGATTTCCAGTTTACAAAGATTCCAATGATCACCACATGTCATGAAGATGCAAGGCCAGAGACCAAATCAAACGATCCCACTGTTTGGCCGCGGATCCGCGGCCAAACCCCTCTATTGGCCGCGGATCCACCGCGTTCCAGAGGTGTTAGGAGCTGGGATTTTTCTGGTAGAATCTTAACTGATGGTTTCCAATTTATGAGAATAAGGTTCTGGCTTTTGGAGTATAAATAAGGACCGAGAGCCTCTAGGAAAAATCATCAAGTCGACGCGATCACGAAGTCCAAGACGGCTCACGCATCCAGGCTGATCATCAACGGTTCATCTACCTCCTTAGAAGAGATCGAGAAGCAAACTAGTATTTGTAATCATTTTCTAAGGAAACAAAGTGTAATGAGTTTTGTTGATTAATAAAGGTAGTTCTTTTTCTTTTTCTATTTCTTTGTAGTTTCATTATGAATTCTCTCTCCATCTCTTTTTCTCCCAACATGCGCGAGTAATTCTCCGCTTGTTAGGGTTCGTAGGATTAGGGTAGGTTAATGGATGATGAAAATACCTAAACTCTTTTTACGTCCTATAAAGTTTATAAACTTTATCAAAAGAATCATTAACATCCTAATCGGGCGCGCTACCAATTCATTGTTAGTCTCGACCGCGATTAGAGATTAGATTAATGATTGTTTTGGTAAAGGCTAGACATGAACGGAGTTCCGTGTCGAGATAGGGGTTAAGAGTGGGATTCCTTTTCCCTCCAGAAACCCTAATCTACATGCATTACTGTCGTTCTAGTTTTAAATTTATTAAAGGATAGAAAGAGTAATCTTTAATTAATCATCCATAACTACTAAATTCTAATGAACCCTACAAGCTCTCTTCTTATATACACTTACATCCGTAGTTAATCTAGATCTATATTTTGGATCCTTGTTTAACGTAGATCTAGATTCTACAACCATTCTACAATATTCTTTATTCTTCCTCCTCTCTTTCTCAATACGTCTAAAGTAAGAGTAAAAGGTTCCACGTTTCCCAGAGGACGACCCGTACTCACCTCGGTCTAGCTACGCGCGACACCGTTCTGATTACGGTTATTCTACAAACAATTATTCGAACCAATCATGAGCCATAGGGTTATATGAGATAAAACACTCCATTAGACACTCTACATCTTCTAAGCTACCTAACTTAGCAAACTAGGTACCTTAGTTACCTCGGTTTAGAGCTTGGAGCTTGAAGTACATACTCTAGAGTGGATCGTCTTCGACACAAGGAGGCCTGCGTTTCAAGCGCGATCCGACCTTCGAGGAGCTTAAGAAGAGGTGAAGAAGAAGACCCAAAGGGCTTGTAAACAAGGAGGTATAAACCTCCTACCGAGTAGTTAAACCTCCAAGTAGAATAACTAGTTAAGGTTTCCGTAAAGATTCTGGAGTTAAAGCCGGTGTTGCATAGTATGAAAAATCATTTTTTTGTAAATTCCGCCTCCCCACAAGTGCGTAGGGTGTGCGACATCGACTTACATGCGTATCATCTCGAACATACTTGCGGAGTTGAGATACATGAAATACGTCATGAACACCTTCCATGGATGGTGGTAAAGCCAATCAGTAAGCTACATCTCCTACATGCTCGATGATATCGAAAGGCCCCACGAATCGAGGACTAAGCTTCCATCGACTATCAAATCGGATTACTCCTCTAGTCGGTGATATCTTCAAGAATACAAGATCATCAACTGCGAACTCCAAAGGTCTTCGTCCAGTATTAGCCCAACTTTTCTGCCGATCTTGTGCCACTTTCATATGATTTCGGATTAAGTTAACTTTCTCCACCATTTGCACAATAATATCCGGTCCTAACAATCTTCTTTCTTTAATATCGTCCCAACAGACAGGTGACCGACACTTACGACCATACAATGATTCGAACGGAGCCATCTGTATAGTCGCCTAAAAACTGTTATTGTATGAAAACTCCACTAAGTGCAAATGATCCTCCCATGAACCCTTGAAGTCTAACATGCATGCTCTCAACATATTTTCAAGAGTTTGGATCGTTTTTTCAGACCAGCCATCTGTCTGAGGATGATAGGTCATACTAAATTTCAAGCGAGTTCCTAAAATTTCTTGTAGACTCCTCCAAAAGTGTGATAAAAATCGAGTATGACGATCCGAAACGATTCTCACGGGTACTCCATATAATCTCACAATATCCTGCATGTACCGCTCTGCCAAAGCCTCTATTGACTGACTAACTGGAAACGGTATAAAATGAGCTGTCTTGGTCAATCGATCGACAATCACCCAAACTGCGTTATTACCCTTTGGACTCCGTGGTAAGGCTGTCACGAAGTCCATGGTTATATGTTCCCACTTCCATTGAGGAATCGGAAGTGGTTGCAACAAACCAGCTGCCCTTTGATATTTAACCTTGACTTGCTGACACACTAAGCACTTCGATACGTAGCGAGCAATCTCCCTTTTCATGCCTTCCCACCAAAAATTTGTCGTAAGTCTTGGTACATCTTCGTGCCTCCCGGATGCATGGAATACGCGGAACTATGAGTCTCCTTCATGACTTCTTCATGAACATCTCCTTTAGGCATACATAAACGACTCCCATATCGTAACGAACCATCTTCATGAATCAACAAATCTGTTCGAAGTCCCGCTTCTACATGTTCTCGAAACTTTTGCAATCTTGGATCCTGCGACCGTGCTGCTTTAATGTTATCGATAAAGGATGACTGTACTTACAATTTCATCAACTGTCCCGAAGAATTTGGGAGTACAATTTTCAATTCGAATATCTGAAGATCAGCTATAATCTCTTTTTGTGCAGTCAACATCCGTATCTCTGGCAACCAACTCAGAGCTTCAGGCACTATATTAACTTTCCCCGGATGGTATTTTAGGTCAAGATCATAGTTAGCCATCAGCTCTAACCATCTACGCTGCTTCATGTTGAGATCTTTCTGTGTGAACACATACTTTAAGCTCTTGTGATCGGTAAATACTTCTACCTTTTCGCCCAATAAGTAGTGTCTCCAAATCTTCAGAGCAAAAATCACCGCTGCTAACTCTAGATCATGAGTTGGGTAGTTTTTCTCATGAGTTTTCAATTGTCTCGACGCATAGGCTATGACCTTCCCATGCTGCATCAGAACACATCCTAAGCCTTTCGTAGATGCGTCGCTGTGAATAACTAGTCCTCCGGAACCATCTGGCACTGTCAGAATAGGAGCGGTGGTCAATTTTTGCTTTAACGCTTCAAAAGCCGACGCGCACTTCTCAGTCCATAGGAATGGTACCTCCTTTCGTGTTAGCTTGGTCAATAGTTCTGCTATTCGAGTGAAGTTCTCCACAAAGTTCTATAGTATCCGGCAAGCCCAAGAAAACTTCTGATCTCCCTTACATTCTTTGAAATTGGCCAATCATGAATAGCTGCAATCTTTTCAGGATCAATGGCAATTCCATCTCCGGATACAACATAACCCAAGAACTTCACTTCTTCGAGCCAAAACTCGCACTTGCTCATCTTAGCATATAATTTTTCTTGTCTCAACGTTTGTAATGCGATCCTCAAGTGTTCTGCATTCTCTTCTTTACTCCTCGAATAGACTAGAATATCATCAATAAACATCACTACGAACTGGTCCAGGTATGGTGAAAAGATTCGGTTCATCAAGTCCATAAATATTGTCAGTGCGTTAGTAACTCCAAATGGCATCACTAAGTACTCGTAATGCCCATATCGAGTTTGGAATGCCGTCTTGCAAATGTCTTCTGATTTCACCCGAACTTGATGATACCCAGATCACATATCCAACTTCGAGACCACCCTTGCGCCACTGAGTTGATCGAATAATTCGCTGATGCGAGAGATTGGGTACTTATTCTTAATAGTCCCCTGATTTAATTCTCGATAATCGATGCACATTCTCCGCGTGCCATCCTTCTTCTTGACTAGAAGAATTGGAGCTTTCCATGGTGAACCGCTGCTACGAATCCAACCCTTCTCGTGTAATTTGGCAACTTATTTCTTTACCTCTTACAGTTCCATCGGTGCCATTGGATAATAAGCCTTTGAAATCAGCGCTGCTCCAGGAATAAGATCAATCGCGAACTTCACATCTCATTTTGGCGATAAACCTGAGATGTTCTCGAACACATCCATAAAATCCCGAACTACTGTTGTTGTTTCTTCCCTGTTTACTTCCATCGACGAAAGAATGACACTTGTCGGCCTAGCCCTAAATTCGACTGGCCCGACAGATCTGCTACCTCCCAAAAATATGAACTCCGGATCTCCGGGAATCTGGAAAATCACTTTCTTCGTCCTACAATCAATGTGAGTATGGAAAATGCCAAGAAAATCCATTCCCAAGACAATATCATAGCTGCCAGTATCAATCACCAAGAAATCCGTGAATAACACCCATCCACAAATAACAATCGAGCAACCCTTGAACTCACTACTGGATACAATTCTCCTATTTCCAGTGTGTATGTCCCAGCAACTAGACAGGGCCGTGTATGGAATAGAGTGTGCACTAATAAACTTGGACGACATAAAGCAATGGGATGCACCTGAATCGAATAATGCTAATGTGGGAAAATTATAAACGAGTAGGATACCTGAAACAACATCATTTGATGAGTTAGCCTCTTCCGCCGTTAAGGTGAAGGCCTGTGCTTGATTTGGCCTCTGAGTGATTAGTTTCTGCCCAAAGGTCTGCTTCTGCGGTGGTTTCTGAACATCGTCTCTCGATCGTAATTTTGAAGGGCAAGCACTGATGGTATGGTCATGATCCACAAACTAAACAAAGTCCGTGCCTCCTTCAACAGTCTTTCTGCGTGTGTCCGGGTAGACGACAAAAGTCACAAATCGCACCCCTTTTCTGATCGAATACAAAAGGCTTCTTCATAGGTACAGTGCCTTGTTTGTTTAGCGGGATGCTTCTGCGTATAGGAGCTCTGTTTGGCGTAAATGCCAGCTTCCGCACTACAACCTCTTGCTGTATATTACCCTTTGCTTTTACCGATAAACTATGCTGCTCCCTAGCCGTCTTGAGAACTTAGGAGAAGGTGGTTAATCCCAGAGATATGATATGTCTCTGAAGCTCCACATCCAAGCTATGCATAAACCATCTTGCCCTATCTGCCTCATTGGCAACCAAGGGCCCCACAAATCGACTGAGCCCGGTCCACTCAGCTGCATATGTATCAACGGATCCGCCATTCTGGTTCAAGCTAATGAATTTCTCTTCCATTTCCTCTCGAGCAGATTGCGGAAAGAACTTCTCCAAGAAAATTCACGAAAAAGTTGCTTAACTGATCGGCTTGGTCAGACGGGTCTCCTCTACGAGCCACTACTCATGAGCATAATCTACCAATTGGATGCATACTACATCCATCCTTTTCTCATCTGGAATTTGCGCGGCAACGAGCAGGTTCTCTGTATCAATTAGCCACTGCTCCGCTGGCAATGGCTCCTCCAATCCTGTAAATATGGATGGACCGAGCTTCTTAAAGTCCGCTACGGTGCCCTCACGCTGTGTTGGCCTGGGTACTGCTGCAACCACGGCCTGCTGGACCGTCCGCAGACCCTCTTAGAAAACCTCGGCCTGCCGCTGATTTAGCTCAATTTGACGCTTCTGGTTTTCTAGCATCCCAGGTATAACACCAAATAGTGCAGCGTTATCTACACGCCTCTAGTATGACCGCAAATCTCTATCCGCCATGATTCTGAAGCCAAGAAACTGAAGGGGATTAGTAACGGTAAACATGATTCAATAAACAAGATATTGATAGCTATGGATTCAAGACTGGTAAGGTAGTAATGTGGTAGGACATGTTCCTAATTCTTGGTTTCCTGGTCAGTATATTGGATTCAATATCCAACTACAAATGAACCAAACCCGACAAGCCCTAAATCCTATGGTTTTGATACCAAACAAACCTTGTCACACCCCGCTTCCCAAAATACATAAATACGGCACGTGACAGAGCCAACCATGCTATCTATGGCTAGAAATAATCACTCCATAGTCACATTACGACTGTCAATCGGATATCAAGAATAGTAAAATAAAATCTAGCTAACACAAGTCTATCTGCCACAGTAAATAAAAGTCAAGAAATGCATACAGCGGAAACAAATCAAGATCCAATAAAAATAATATCTGAATCACGTCCATTATAGGCTCACATCGATAAAAATAAAACTACGGAAATAAAATAAACTAAGCATCTAGCTCCCCATTGCTCGGCTTTCTTGCTAAAATACTCCTGATCTGCCTGCGATAATGATAGAGGAACTGGGACATGCATAACCCAGATGTCAGTGCGTCATAATATCAAAATAATAGTAATAAGCAGAATAGAATGCTATGATTAAACATAAGTATGAATAGTAAACATATGTATAAAATAGTGAGCTACATGTATGTGATGTGTACCCTAAAGTCCATGCTTCTAGATTATCTATTCTACAAGTTTTTGAAATCAATTAAATGGAATCGTCGATGTAACTCAATAGTATCCCGTGCGTGCCCGGGACCACGGTGAAGACCCTAGGGGCTGAATCCGAGATGTGCCACTAAGCAGTAAAACAGGTATCATGTACAGATGAATGATGTCAGCAGTATCATTCCAGGGCCGGCCAAAGCCTGTATCGATTGATCAGTATCTGGATGTATTGAACCGTTGAGTTATAAGTCAGGTTTCATTATTGATTTCCCCTTATCCCCAGGTTTTGTGTTCAAGTCAGGTATTGATGATATAAAATTAATGTCAACACAGGATCAAGCAGTTACAAGTCTTGTCTATGTAGACAACAAGTCACGTCCATTCAGGACAATAAGTCAGAAGTGTCGGCATTAGTAAAAGATCCAAGTAACAAGTCTGGTAATGGGTCATGAATTTGTCATGCAATATATTTTAACCGAAATAGACACCAAATGTAAAACTGTAACTAATATTTAAACACGCTAAACATAACTAATGCCAGGATGCATATGTATCTATCTGTAATAACCGTTATACATCTGTTACTAGGTATATGGCAATCTAGATAAAGATTACTGAACTGATATAGTAATATGATAATATTGTGATGATCCGGCATGCAATTAGATAAACCATTATCGGTACGGATACAGACTGATATCATATAACCGTAAATCGATAATATTTGTTGAATATTAAAACATATGACTATAGTCACTCATATAAATATTGATATAATAAAATAGCATGTTGCAAGTTTAGAACTTGCCTGATCGAATCTCACGACGGGTATTCGGATATCACGTTCCGACGCCGAATAACGTCACGATACCAAATTCACGTATGTAGAACTTGACCTGACTGAGCAACTGCGTGACGTGGTAACTGAACTAGACGACGACGATTAGTGGGTCGTCGGCGATGTGCGCAACTCCGGCGAGAGCCGATCGGAAAAGAGAAGAAAAGAAGAAAGAAGAAGAAAAAAAGAAGAAGATGGCTGTTGGGGTTCTGGGGTTCTTTGGGTTTTTAGAGTGGCAAGGAAAAAAGAGATGGTGGTGACGAGGTGACGGGAAAGCCGACGACGAGGCATCGTGGTCGGTGAGGGGGTTGAAGGTGATCGGGGATTGAGAAGGAGAAGGCGAGGAAGGTGTGGTGGTGGTGGTGTGTGGGTAATCTGGTGTTGCCTGGGTAATCTGGTGTTGCCGACGAGGAGGGAAGGTGATAAAGGTAGTCGTGGAGGTCGGGCAGCGACGTCGGCAAGGAAGAGGAGGTGGGTTCTTGGTGTCTGGGTTGGGCTTGGGTGGTCTTCGGGAAAGAGGAGGAGGCGATGATGGAGAGGAAGAGGAGCAGACGAGGAAGTAGAGACGATGACGACGATGAGAGGAAGTGGCGACGAGAGGGAGACGGCGAAGGGGAGAGGTTGAAGGAAGTGGGTTCGATCGTGGGGGTTCGGAGCTCCGGCGAGGTCTCGGGAAGAGGAGGAGGTGTAGGTGGTGATGATGAGGAGATGTAGACGGCGACGGTGTCAGGAAGACGATGGCAGGGTTAGGGTTCTACGAGAGAGATGAAGGCGGGAGAAGAAAGAAAACGAGGGAAGAGAGAGGGAGGTTTTTTTAAAAATAAATATTATATTATTATATTATATTATATATATATTATGTATAGGGGGAGAGAGAGAGGTGGGGACGGGGGGAGAGAGAGAGATAGAGAGAGATTTAGAGAGTTTTTAATAAATAAAATTAATATATATATATATATATATATATATATATATATATATTATGGTTATAAAAATATAATATGGATATATTGTAGGATTTTACAGATAATACAAGATTGCTCCAAATATTAACCATATCTCTCTAAAAATCTAGTTTTTAAACATAAAAAATATATGTAAGGATTTTAACCATACTGCAAATGTCTGTAATTAAAAACATATACCCCCAAATAAAATCTACGTAAATATACGTAGTGATCCAATTATTTGTCTGTCTAACCCTTAGGATACGAACATGATATATGGGCGCAACCACCTGATATGGAGTAATTTATCATGCACGGCTAGATTGGAAAAGAATATTATTTTTGTTTTATATTGTATTATAAAGAGATATGTAGAGCTTACAATATATTATGTATATATTTAGCACTTGATTCGCATGGATACACTGTACCAGCAAATATTTGATATAATCTCGAACCATATTGGGTTTCAAACATGCTGGTAGGGTCGGATAATAACCACAGCTACTAATTGCATCATTCGGAACCCAAAACAACCATAGTAAAGAATTTTACCGCAAGATTTAAAATACTAAAATATAGTATAAACGTACTAGGGTGTTACAGATATCCTGAACAAACCAGTACCGAACATCAATGTTCTTCGTCCTGTCATGATACATCCGGTTCTTCATCAAATGAATCGTACTTTAGCTATCACAGTAGACATTATGGTATCCTTTTAGATACCAAGCTCCGAAAATAGTCCTTCAACCAGATTGCTTCCTTAACGGCCCCAACAACGGCCGTATACTCCGCCTCCGTCGTAGATAACGTAACCGTAGGCTATAATGAAGCACTCCAACTGATGGCACATCCTCCCAAAGAGAATACATAACCGATAATCGACCTTCGTCTGTCGAGATCACCTGCATAATCGGAATCGTTGAATCCAATCAAACTGTTGTTGTTCCTTCCAAATACCAACTCTATATCAGACGTACCTCGCAGGTATCATAAATTCCATTTCATAGCTTGCCAATGGTCTTTACCAGGAGATGCCATATAGCGAATAACAACACTAACTGCATGTGAAATGTCAGGTCGGGTACAAACCATGGCATATATAATGCTACCGCCGTAATCAAATAATAAACATATGACATAAACTCAATCTCATCTTCTGTTTGCGATGATGAACGAGCTAAAAGTTTGAAATGAGCTGCGAATGGAGTACTTACAGATTTAGTGTCTGTAATGCTGAAAGGCTCCAAAACTTTCTCAACGCATCGCTGTTGAGATAAGTAAAGTTTTCCTCTCTTGCGATCGCGCCTAATTTCCATACCGAGAATTTTGTTAGCCGTTCTCAAATCCTTGGTCTCGAACTTACCTTTCAACTGTTCCTTCAAATTCTGAATTTCAACCATATGCCTTACTGCTATCAACATATCATAAACATAAAGTAACAAGTATAAGAAAGAACCATAAGCGAGCTTCTTACAATAAACACAACTGCCATACTTACTTCTCGTAAACCCAATATCTATCATGAAAGAGTCAAACTTCTTATATCAATGTCTAGGTGACTGCTTCTTCTCCAGTAAACAAACGAGGTCTTCCTTACCTTCAATTTCGAAACTTTCGGGTTGTTGCATGTTGTTGGGAATTCATCCGCGCGTGCAAACGTGTATGTTTTGGGAATGTGTATGTTTTATGGAAACGGAATACGCACGTGAGATCGTTCTTAGCGATCCGGCAAGCACGGGTCGATCCACAATGAATTATGATTAGGTATTGTTGTTTAAGGTTCAACAAATTAATGAATTGGGGTTTGTCACAAAGAATAAAAAAATAGTGAAAAAAAGAAAACAAAGAGAAGCAAGAAAACAAGGTAAGAAAGCATGGTTGTGGCTTGGCTCGGAAGGTTGAATCACGACGTTTCCCTCTACACTCCTTGATCATGAGTTGTCCGTTCCTTACGTCGATCCCGACATGAAGCACGACTTGTCAACGCTGTTGCGGAGCACAAACCGTCAAATTTCGATATTCGCCGCAAATCATGAAATGAGTCCTTTTGATACCGTTTGTATGTTCGCGCTTGGGGTATCAATACTAAACACAAGGGTTAGCAAGCATACCACAACAACAAAAACACAAAGTGGTTAGTGAGAGCAAATGATTTTGGTGTTAAGTGTGCTAAGTGCTTATGATGGTATATGATATATGAAACTAAGCGATTTGTCAAGTCACTTAATAAAAAGATATCATATCCGAACTTAGCAAACTTAATACCAAATTGATTTTAACTTAAATATTGAAAATGGGGAAAGGGAATGAATACGGTATATGAGGAGGTTACAAATAACCATGGTTCAAAATACTGTATCATATCAATGCATAAACAATATTCAAGTTAGAATCGTAAATTAAGCACATGAAACATAAACAAGAGGTGGAGGAGGCAAAGCCTTTCATCTCACTTCCTCACCCACACCACAACCAAAATAAGATTAGTTACACATAAATAAAGAGCAAGTAATAAAAGAAAGCAATAATATATTATAAACACTTGAAGAAGAGATACAATGTTTTGGTGACCTGTTCAACCTCCTTAATGAAGCTCTCCAAAGAGAGCTTCAAGAGGGAAGAAAAAGAAGAAACCAATGAAGCTCACTCACCCTCAAGCTAAACCAAAAATACAAGACTATAAAATGGTATGAGATATTTACATATGAATGAGAGAGGCCTCCCCTTGCCACTGATCTGCTATTTATAGGCTCAAAATAAAATTAATCAAACAATAAAAACAAGCCTACATGGCAACAAGGGAGGCTCTGTAAAAAGATGGGGATAGATGGGGACAGGGGGGCAGAGCTCGCCAGTTTTGGTGAGCATGTGCTCGGCCAAATTTCGAGTATAAAGGCTCGGGTTTGCATGGTGGGTTTGTGTGCATCCAATAGCACTATGGTGCTGTTTGTTTGGTCTAAAACAACCTGGTTTGTATGCAGAAATTTGGAGGGAACAAGATGCTTCAAATCACATCATAACTTTATGCATTTATTAGCCATGTCCCCCCATGTGCCCACTTCATCATGTCTTGTGCCATGGGCAGCCCCCTCCTAGGTCCAAACTATGTGCACACTTGTATGTGTTGGGCCATTCTTGGCAAAAAGTGTGTACACATGCATTATTTCCAAAAGAGCTCTTGGGACAGTGATCAGTTTTCTGTTCTGTTTGCAGTGTCGGCTCCCAGACGTTATATCCGTGATTTTGAGTATGTTTTCCAGTATTTGTCACGGATTCCTATAAACTGTAATTACTAAACAGACACTGATTAATAGTACTGATAAATAGCAAAATAGATAACGAATGAGAGATATTAAAATGCAGTTTTATGAGATGAACACATATAGAACTTCTCTACTAAATCACCATGAAGGAATGCAGTCTTAACATCGAGCTGCTCGAGCTCCAAATCCTGTATAGCTACCAAACCGAGCAAGAGACAAATAGAGGTGTGTTTAACAAACGGAGAAAATACTTCATTGAAGTTCATTCCCCGAACCTGCGAATAGCTTTAGCTACCAACCGTGCCTTGTAACGAGTATCCAAAATCCCTTGGTCTCATTCTTTCTTCTTGAAAACCCACTTGTAGCTAACTACTTTCTTCCTTCCTTCGTGCTTCACGAGCTTCTATGTTTGGTTCTTGTGAAGAGATTTAATCTCTTCATTCATAGAGACTATCCAACGAGCCGACTCATCGGATAAGATAGCTTCTTGATAACTCATCGGCTCGCTACTATCAACTGTCTCTGCAGCAGACAATGTAGACGCCACTAGATTATCGTAGTCATATCTTTGTGGCGATCGAATGCCTCTTCATTTTCGGTCTTGAGCGAGTAATTACTCCTCATCTTGGGACTGCTCATCATGAGCTTCATTCGACGACGGTGAAGGAAAGATCTCCTGCGAATCCGAGCTTTCACCGACCTCAATTTCAATGCCCAACTCATCCTTCTTTGTATCATCTTTTACTGATGATTCCATGTTCTTCGGTTTCAACATAGCAGATTCTTCAAACATCACATCTTTATTAATCATTAATTTTGGTGACTTAGGATCCGAACACCACAATCTATATCTTTTTATGCCGTTATCATAACCAAGAAAGATGCATTTCTTCACTCGAGAATACAACTTGCCTTTATAGCAATGGGCATATGTGGGACAACCAAACACTCGAAGTGTAAAATAATCGGCGTGCTTCCCAGACTATACCGGCTCTGGTGTTTTACTACCGAGGGATGTATGAGGTGACCGATTCACAATATAGCACGCCGTGTTTACCGCTTCTGTCTAAAACTCCTCGCCGAGCCCTGTATTAGACAACTTGCACCGCTCTTTCTCCAATAGAGTCCGATCCATTCGCTCTATGAATCCATTCTGCTATGGTGCGTAGGCAACGGTATGATGCCGAACAATCCCTTTGTTTTTGCATAAATCATTGAAATCTCCACCACAAAATTCCAACCTGTTGTCTGTCCTTAGTATATTGATCTGCTTCCCTATCTGCTTCTTATGTAACGTCTTCCATTGCTTGAATATAGTAAACACATCATTTTTTTCTTCAAGAAGTACCCAAACTTTTCTAAAAAAATTATCGATGGAAGTAAGTGGATACTTGGCACCGCTTCTTTTAGAAGCAACTGGAGAGGGTCTCCAAAGATCTAAATGGATATAATTAAGAGTACATTTTATGTTGTGCACCGTCAAAGTGAAGCTAACTCTTTTATGCTTCCCAAATACGCAATGCTCACAAAACTCTATCTTCGATGTACTCTTTTCACCTAATAGACCCTGCTTTGACTACTCGGCCATACCTCTCTCACTCATATGCCCGAGCCTCATGTACCATATTCTGATAATCTCTGAATCTGTCATACATTTGGATGATGAAATAGCCGCCAATCCGGAAGTTTTTGAACCCTGCAACGAATATAAGGACCTTTTCCTCAAGCCTTTCATAACAACGAGAGAACCTTTGGTTACCTTCAAAACTCTACCTTCAGCGGAGAACTCGTAACCCTTATCGTCGAGTGCATCCAATGAGATGAGATACTTTTTCAAGTCAGGTACGTGCCTAACTTCTGTCAATATTCTCACAACACCGTCAAACAGCTTGATTTAGATCATCCCCTTACCAATAGCTTGACACGAACTATTGTTGCTCATCAAAACCACTCCACCATCAACAGACTTATAAGTGGTGAAAAAAATCCTATAACGACCCTAAAATTCCTATACTTTTATTGATTCAATATTAATAAAAGAGTGTATTTTATTCTGTTAAGGAGTTATGAGTTATTCTTGTTAAATAAAAGCAAGAAATTTCTTATAGCTTATTGGTTAAGACTCTCCACTGCTTTTCTATAGCCCGCATGTTCGAATCCTTGCATCCCCAATTATTTTATTTAAATTCTTTTTATCGTTTTAAAGTTCCTGAAAGTTTCACGGGCATTTGACGGAGTTTCAAAATGTTTTAGCGAAAAAGATATATGAAAATGGACTACTTGTAATAAACCGAACACCCGACACGAACCCCAACCCCTTTGGCCGACTTGGAGCCGCCCTACCTATGTTTGTTTGGCCCATGTTGCACCTAACATCCCTCGCCTGTGCACGTGCGTCTCTTAAGCTTCCACCTATTCATTTCTATGCATCATACTGCCCCATTCAAACTAGTGAACTCCCAACCTTTTGTTGGTTATAGTGCCTTCAAGGCAATTATTGTAATTGCAGGTATGCGATTATGATAATTGAAGGAGGACCAATACAGGTAGAACATTCTTACTTAAAATGATATTATGCTATATGGTTTGTCTTTATCATTGATGTGTATACTTTTTACTTGTTATTACATGTCGTTAATACATAATGATGAAGCCCGTGGGATTTTTGCTTGACCACCGGTATTATGATGGCGATCATATACGTGAGAGCTGGGTAGTCCATAAGCACATCCTTAAATGTCCATAGTCGAGGGAGTATCGAGACTGGGCATCGATATTCCGGAGGAGACTAGTGTATATATTTCTAGACCTCGATGAGGGGCGGTGGCCGGTCTCATAAGCCATTGGTGTTTTGTCACCTTAGATAGTATACTGGTGCTCACTGGAGGTGAGTACAGTGGACATACTCACCGAAAACTTTTAAATGGTATTATGCATATCGTCAGATAGCATTCCTCTAGGGACATGAGTACATGTTAGTATTTTGACCTAAGATCGTCATTTGTCTCGTGTGAGTTCCCACTGTACTTAGATTAATACCCTACCACGGCTCAAAGGAGTCGTGCAAACAGGTTTTAGTTGGGTACAGTCCCAAACCATATAGAGGCAGTGAGCGATTGTCAGGGATTCGTCTCTCCTGGTATTAGGAGTTGATGTCATGCTGTGTTCGGTTGACCATCACCATAAAGCCATGGTTACGGTGGATGAGATTTACGCATAGGAGTTCAGTAGTTTCTTGGTTGGTGATGAGCTTGACTCCATCACGAATTATCGGGTTATTAAGGGTTTGACGCCCTATAGACCCGGTATGCGATACTCTTAGACGAAAAGACCAGATTGTATGAAAATTGTCACATTCAGGCTCAGTAGGGTTTCCATTTCGTACAGCTAGTGACGCTGACGTACTTGTGGTTTGGATTTATCCAGTAAATCACTGCCAGCGTATTGTCTAGTCTTTAGAATTCGACATAGAGGGTTTTCTCGGTTCAGATGATATGATGTAGAGGCCGTATATTGATACGTGTAGAGCTCCTATTAAATACGTGTACTTACTACACAGACTTTAATCGGACGATTGATAATACTAGTCGGTTTAGGATTAAACCGGATTATTAAATCAAGTATTGATTTAATAATATTATATATATATATATATTCTAGTATTATGTCCATTGTCATGCCCCGCTTCCCAGAGTGCACTAACTACGACACATGACAGAGCCAATCATGCTATCTGTGGCTAGGAAACATCCCTCCACAGTCACATTACGGCTGTCTATAGGATATCAAGAATAGTAAATTATAAAATCTATCTAATACATGTCCATTTGCCAAAATAAAAGAGTCAAGAAATTGTATAAGCGGAAACTATTTAAAATTCAATAAACAACATCTGGAAAATACGTCCCAATACGGGCTCACATCAAGAAATAAAAGCTGCGGAAAAATAAGCTAAGAGTCTAAAAGCTAAACATCTTTAAACCACACATAATCAAATCCTCACTGCTCGGCTTGACGGCTAAAGTAATCTTGTTCAGTCTGCGATAGAGATAGAGGAACTAGGCCATGCAAAACCCAGACGTCAGTGTGTCATAACATCAAGATAACAATAATAACCAGGATGTAACTGTAGGTTTCTTTGGCACAACCAAAAGGTTTCACAAGGTATTAAACATGCTATATTTAAAAATTAGTTTGCCAAACAACCCTAACCTAGGATTTAACTAGAGTTTAGGAGCTAAACTAGAAAGTAAACTACTTTACATCTAAGTGATAACGGAATACAACCTTTGTAGACCGGTCCTTCACTTCAATAGCTCCTTGTAGTGTCCCTTCGCTGCGAACATTGAACTCCCGGACTCTTGCATGGCCTCTCAAGGTGAAAGGAATGATCTTGCTTGAAGTTTTCGAGGCCGAAGACGATCTACGTCGAGGAGATACTAACTCAAGCTACTACTTCACTAAATGAGAGATTAGTGAAGCTAACACCCTATACTAAAGTGCTAATCTAGTAGAGTATGATGAAGTAGGAAGTGGGCTCACTTTAGTTTTATTTTTCTCACAATATTTTCTCACTTTAGAAAAGGATAGCAAGCTTTTTCTCAAGGTTGAAGAAGATGAAGTGAAGAGATGTGAATGAACTAATTGAGGTGAGAGAATCAACTATGGATGAGTTTATATCATATAGTTAACTCATGTAGAGACATAACCATGGCAAAATTATAATGGTTAGGTTAATAAATATCTTAAGTAAAACAAAACTAGTGGACTAAGTCAATGCATCCATAAGCTTCTACAAGCTTCATGCATGTGGCTTATTATCCACTAATTTGGAATTACTTTAAATATTAAAACCCCACATTATAATTAGCATGGTGTAAGTCTCATTCACCCATGTAGTGTGTATCAACAACAATGACACAAAATAAAACACAATTAATATATATCACATATATATTAAGTGTGCACATGTGAGAAAATAAATGCTTAAGTGAGCTAATATTAGTTAATGTAAATTAGTATATCAAATATACAATTATACACTAAATTATAAAATCAACACTTGATTTAATAATCCGGCTATATCATATATAACCGACTAATATTAAATGTACCAATTTATCGAATCAATGCTTGATTCGATAACCCGGCTATATCACATATAACTGACCGATACAAATATCGTGAGAATAAAATACGGTATCACATACTCGCATTATTCTCGGTCCCGCACATATCACATATGTGATCCTACTTCATTTTGCCTGAGCCAGTAAAACCTCTATGTAGGACTCTAAAGACTTGTCAATACGCCGGCAGTAGGTGATGATCATATCAAGCACCCACAAACCGTCAGCGGTACAAGCTGGACGTAACGGCTACTCAGGTATTGAATGATCAGAAGATCAGCAAGCAAGCCCGCTCTAGCTCCTGTAAAGCCTGTCAGTAACACTACCGTACAGTCCTGTCTCCTCGTCTGATATGTCGCATATCCAGTCTAGGGGTGGTAAACGTCAGACCCCAATAACCGATAAATCATGCCGATATGAGGCTCATAACGGGTCAAGGAACTACTGATAACTCTTACCAGTAAATCTCTAAACCAGCCCTGACCAGGGACTTCCCTGTTATAGCCAATCGAGCACAGCGCACATCAACCCCCAATACCGGGAGAGACAAAACCCCTCCTATCGCTCATTGCCTCCATGTGACTCGGGACTGTGCCTAAAAACCACCGTTTTGCACGTCCTCTTAAACGTGGTAAGGTGGAAATCAAAGCACAATGGGAATCACACAAGACTTTATGACAATCTCGGGTCTACAGACTAACCTGTATCAGTGTCACCAGAGAACTGCTATCTGACACGAGGTATAATACTATCTAGGAGTTCTCGGCGAGTCCGTCCAGTGTACCCTGTCTCCATTGAGCACCCGTATACCATCTCTGATGTCAAACACCAATGGATATGGGATCATCCATCGCCCATCAAATGGGTCGAGAAGCGTATATGCTAGTCTACTCTGGTGTATCGATGCCCTGTCTCGATACACCCACGACTAGGAACATTAAAGGATGAACTTATAGACTACTACGACCCCACTAGTATGATCTGCATCATAATCTTGGTAGTCAAGTACACATCCTAAGGGCTTTACCAACATGTAACCATAAGACAGTATCAAGAGACAAG
Source organism: Agapanthus africanus (assembly GCA_030015575.1). Taxonomy (NCBI): domain Eukaryota; kingdom Viridiplantae; phylum Streptophyta; class Magnoliopsida; order Asparagales; family Amaryllidaceae; genus Agapanthus; species Agapanthus africanus. The sequence goes on along the minus strand of CM057338.1, from coordinate 937,799,013 downwards.
TATACATGTTATGATAAAGAGCAACCAGATAGCATACTATCATGTCGAGAAAGAAAGTCCTCTCTATATATGTTCAAGCATCCAATATAATATACATCATATGTACAATAATGGCCTCTAGGGTATACATACAACTAACAATCTCCTACTTGCACTAGGGCCAGCTGCTGTAGTATCGCATACCCAACATCCCGAAGAGTCTCTTGAACTAGGGAATGTCCTTCGTGAGTGGATCCCCTGTGTTGTTCTTTGTGTCAACTCTCCTGACCTCGATCTCCCGGCGATCAATTATCTCTCGGATCAGGTGATACCGCCTTAGAATATGCCTGGATCGCTGATGGGACCTGGGTTCCTTAGCCAAAACCACCGCTCCATTGTTATCACAATACAAAGGTATTGGATACTCAATGGATGGAACCACTCCAAGTTCAGTTATGAACTTCTTCATCCAGATAGCCTTTTTGGCAGCATCGTTGGCAGCGATGTATTCAGCCTCCATCATCGAGTCTGCCACGGTTTCCTGCTAGGAACACTTCCAGCATACCGCCCCTCCATTGAGGGTAAAGACAAATCCAGAGTGCGACTTAGAGTCGTCCTTATCACTCTGGAAGCTTGAATCGGTAAAGGACTCCACTTGGAGTTGTCCATTACCATACACCAAGAGCATCTCTTTAGTCCTTCTCAAGTACTTGAGAATGCTCTTCACAGCTGTCCAGTGATTCTCTCCAGGATCTTCTTGATACCTACTCACTACACTTAGTGAGTGTGCTACATCGGGTCTGGTACATAGTATCGCGTACATAATAGAGCTTACTGCCGAGGCATAGGGTATCCCTTGCATGCGAGCTCTCTCCAAATCAGTCTTGGGAGACATCTCTTTGGAGAGAGTGAGTCCTGAGATCGTGGGTAAAAACCCACGCTTGGATTCTTCTATACTAAACCTCTTTAGTATGGTGTTAATGTACCTGGATTGGGACAATCTCAATATCCGTTTAGATCTATATCTATAGATCTTAATCCCCAAGATGTAAGAGGCATCCCCTAGATCTTGATTGGTAGAGTTTTTGCGTGCTTAGTTAATTACCGCAATCAAGACGGTTTCGCTTGTAGCTAGCCGGTTGAGTACGGGTTGTCCGCAGGGAGATGGGAATCTTTTTCTATGTGCTTTAACGAGTTAAGTCCAAATGTCCAGATTTGTTTGTAATTAACTATGTGATAAAATGTTATATAAAGAGAGCTTGTTAGGGTTAGCATTAGGTTAGTTTGAGTTAGGAGTCGCTGACTTCTTTCGTTGCCACTCTTACTATCGGTGTTACGGTAATCGGCAACAACAGGGATTAGCACGACTAGGAAGGAACTTGCGAGTATAAGCTAGGCTTTCTAACGCTTAAGTTCTTCCTTTTGGTGCTTGTCCGTCCGTTCTTGGCTCTTAGCCTTAACCTCCGGTTAATTCAACCACAACCGGTCTCACTAAGGAATCACCGCTATCATGTAGGATAGGGTGCCGTAGGGAGCGGATTGTGGTTCAATTAACGGGAGTCCGAATTAAGATGTTGGGCAAGAAAAGAGTGAGAGATATTTCCTTCTCTCAAACTTTCCTTATCCTACACTAACAAGTATGAAAACTACTCACCCATTACAAGAAAAAGGAAAATAAAACAAAGGAGGAAGATAGAAAAAAAGAGATTAGGAGATTACAACTAGCTAATTGAGACCTCACTTTGACAAGGATCAAGCTTAAGCATCATTGTTGTTTAAGGATAAAGAAAAAGAGAACAAGAAAGAAACAAATAACTAATAACAACAACTAGATTAGCAAATGAAAAATACAAGCAATTATAATTAACAAAAAGACAAGCATGGTAACAAAAAGAACTCTTTATTCATCACTTCACTCACAAAAGCTCACTACAAGGTTTTAATGGAGAAGAGATGAGAAGAGGAAGAAGAACAACAACATGTATTCTAAAATCTAAATACAAGAATAAGCATCCTTGGCTTTGGCAAGTTCTGGACTATTTAAAGGCAGGCAACAGAAATTCTAGGGCAACATTCAGAATAAACATGGAATGACCAAAACGTCCCTGAAAATAGGTCAACTGCCGACACCGTACGGCCACGGTTCCGCGGCCTAAGCGTGCTTATGCCATGGAACCGTGGCCCTTTAGGGGACTTAGGTCTTGAAACTTGGTGGTTTTCCCCTGTTTATTGTTGTCTGCAGTGTGGTATATGTTTTTTCTCAGAAACTCTTCACAATTGTTCCAGAATTTCAGCAGAACAATAGGTGATGTGATGTGGATCTTTTGCCATGATTTCCTTGAGCTCCACGTAGATATGTTGGATCTTGTTTTGACATTGAGCTTTGTGCATGAAAATGACATCGATTTGCCATTTTGTCCCTTAAACTGGTATGCGGCAACATACGGATAGAGAGCGGAGACCCGTGTTTTATCCGTGGTTGGCAGTAATCCGGATTTTGTCGTGCTTTTCCATGAATTTCACTGTTTTAGAGCTGAGAACCTATATCCTGCAATTGACTAGCAAACACGGCTCAAGAGTATCTACCGATAAACAGTGTGATAAAAATTGGTCGGTATAAAAATGCAAAAATCTGATATGAACAAATACCCCCAAACTTATCATTTGCTCGTCCCGAGCAAAGCCAATTTATTCACAAAAAATTCCTAACCTCACTTTCGTAGGGAACGCGATTGCACTGACCATGTGCAACAAACCGTTAAACCTCTAGGTGTCCCTAGTAGGAGGAGTGTTGTCTCCTGAGGGTTTTCAGCGGATACTACCCACAAAATCCGGTCAAGCTAGTTTTGTAAAATAACTATGATTCAAACCCCTAAAGTTTTGTTTCAGAAAATAACAATTCTATGATCCTAAGTCTAGACTATCGAACCTTCATTTTTCATACCTCGCTTCTTATTTAACTTAAGATTTTATATGTCTTTACGTGCAGTGCAATTAGTGTCGTTAAGTTCCAGAAGGATCGATTAAAGTCATCATGTCACACAATAAAGCCCAGATAAATTTTTTTAAAAGGATCACATAAGTTTTATAAAGAGTTAAGTATTTTTCAAGTTTCGTTTTCCAGTAAGGTTTCAACTTCAGAATTTCTATCTTCCTTAATAGGAAACTAGGTCTTATTTTTCACTCCACATTTTTCTTGTTTTCATTTCATACACACCTCTGTGAACGTGCAATAGTCTTTATCATAGAATAAAACCTTCATATCTCCGCTAGAAATATTTTTTTTATAAAAACCTATCTTTTGTCATGATTATTCTCACACAAAGAACCGTTAGGAATTTTAACTCGGAGAGAACAATTGCTTGTCTTTGTTTTAATCTGGACTTTCTAGGCTTCTTAACGAGCTTTGAGCCAATGCACCCAAACCAGTTGGCTTTAGGGCATTAGGTGTAGAGACACCCTAGCGGACTTAATTACTCAAGTTACCTAGGCCCAAAAACAAAAGACAATTTAGCGTGAAAATCATGATGATTCAATGCGAACGGAGATATAACCGGCAGTTCAGTTATTTTTTTGGATAAAAGACGTGTTTAGTGGGTTAGGTGTGTAATCATTCCAATCAAGTTTCAGATGAGTTATTTTTCAGAATTAATTCCAATTAAGGCATCAATAATATCCCTTCATATTCACTTCACTTCATAAACTATTCTTGATATTACTTATTTCAGAACAAACCTATTTGATCCTCAGAAAATCATTTATCCATTTAAAAGTTTTTAGACATAAGTCATCTAATTTCCAAAACTCACGACACGTGTAGTGTGATGTAAAGACGTATATCAGCTATAGTTAACTTCAAAGGAGAGTTATCTTTCAGGTTTTCAAAATCTAAAAATAAGATTTAGTTATTCTTATCTTATCAAACAAAACCGTCGAAATGTTGAATTAGAGTTCTCCACTAGCTAACTCGACAGAAAAGTTTTTATGTTTTTAGAAAATTTTCTGATTTTTATGGATTTTAGAATGCAGATGCAAAATATACATATGAATGCGAAGGTTAGAAGTGCGTACCGAGCGTACCCCCAAACTTAAACTGGACAGTGTCCTCACTGTCATTGCATGAAGAGATCATTAAAGGGTCAAAATTGTCGGTTAGATAAAAACAAAATTTTTTTTAAAGAAAAGAAAAATAGTAAAAATGGAAAAGAATATCCACAAATATATACAAAATGGTATATACATACCCCCAAACTTATTTGGAACAGTGTCCATTGTTCTTGGCTGGATAACCGAAGTTTGGTGGTAGGCAGAGGAAGATTATGCAGGGTAAACCGGCTCCTGTAAGACCAGGAGCTTCTCTGTTGGTTCAGCGCTAAGGTACGGTTTAAGTCGGTGTCCGTTTACTTTGAAAAATGAACCATCCTTTGGATTCTCCAAATCCACAGCGCCATGCAGATACACATTCCGCACAAAGTATGGCCCTTTCCAGCGAGATCTGAGCTTACCTGGATGGAAATTTAGCCGGGTGTCGTAAAGCAGCACCTGTTGACCAGGTGTGAAAGTTTTGCGCAAAAGGTGTTTATCGTGAAACACCTTCGTTCGGTTCTTAACGACAACCGCATTATCGTAAGCCTCATCCCTAAGCTCGCTCAATTCGTTCAACTGCAGCTTCCGATGGCTGCCCGCATCTTCGAGAGACAGATTCAGCTCCTTTATCGCCCAAAATACGCGATGCTCTATTTCGACAGGGAGGTGGCAAGTCTTTCCGTACACAAGCCGATAGGAAGACATGCCAAGATTGGTCTTATAAGCGGTTCGAAATGCCCAAAGGGCATCAGTGAGTTTCAGCGACCAATCCTTACGGTTCTTGGAAACCGTCTTCTCCAGTATCTGCTTGATTTGCCAATTTGAAACTTCGGCTTGCCCACAGGTTTGGGGGTGGTAGGACGTAGATAGCTTATGATTAATGGAATATTTCCGCATCAAGGCCTCGAAAGTCTTATTGCAGAAATGAGTTCCATTGTCGCGAATGGTCGCTCGGGGGTGCCCAAACAAGGAGAAAATGTTTTCTTTAAGAAACCTAACGATAACCTTGTTGTTGTTAGTCCGGCTGGGCATAGCCTCGACCCACTTAGAGACGTAATCAACAGCCAGAAGGATGTACAAGTTCCCAAAAGAGCTGGGAAATGGCCCTATGAAATCTATCCCCCAAACGTCGAAAATCTCCACAACCAAGATTGGTTGGAGCGGCATCTCGTTCCTCCTGGATATCCGGCCCAAGTGTTGGCACCGGGAGCAAGTCTTGCAGTAGTCATGAGCGTCTTTGAAGAGTTGTGGCCAGTAGAAACCACACTGCAAGATCTTCTCAGCTGTCTTTCTGGGGCCAAAATGCCCCCCACATGCTTGATCGTGGCAAAATGACAGCACACTCTTGAATTCATCGTCAGGGACACACCGACGAATAATCTGGTCGGGACAGTACTTGAACAGATAGGGTTCGTCCCAGTAAAAGTGTTTTACTTGGGATAAGAATCGAAGTCTGTCCTGACTTGACCATTCAGTCGGTAGTAACCCTGTGGCCAAATAGTTCACAATATCTGCGAACCAGGGTTCGCAAGATACTGTCAAGAGTTGTTCATCCGGAAAAATGTCGTTGATCGGAAGTTAAGGCGACGGCGAAGAAGGAAGTCGTGAGAGATGGTCGGCGACTACGTTTTCACATCCTCTTTTGTCCTTGATGACAAGGTCAAACTCTTGAAGCAAGAGGATCCAACGTATTAGCCGAGATTTTGCATCTTTCTTCGCAAAATGATGGCACAGAGCAGAATGGTCTGTCTAGACAATGACTGGAGAGCCGATTAGGTAGGGCCTGAACTTTTCTAAAGCAAATACAACAGCCAAGAATTCCTTCTCAGTTGTTGTATAATTCAGTTGGGCGTCGTTCAGGGTTCGGCTAGCATAATAGATTACGTGCGGCATCTTGTTGATGTGTTGTCCAAGGACAGCACCAATGGCAAAGTCGGATGCATCGCACACAATCTCAAATGGGTGCGTCCAGTCAGGTGAAGAAAGAACAGGAGCAGAAGTGAGTGAGCTTTTTAATGACTCGAACGCAGTCACACAGCTCGAGTTGAATTCGAATGACGTGTCCTTGGCCAGTAGAAGAGTCAAGGGCCTAGCAATCTTGCTAAAGTCCTTGATGAACCGTCTATAGAAACCGGCATGGCCAAGGAAGGCTCGGATGTCTCTGACTCTTCTGGGAGGAGGGAGATTGGAAATGACCTCAATCTTCGCTTTGTCAACCTCTATGCCATTTTGCGAAATGATATGTCCTAAGACAATACCTTCGTGCACCATGAAGTGGCACTTCTCCCAATTCAAAGTGAGGTTCTTGTCCTTACACCGGGTAAGGACAGCGTCGAGATGCAGCAAACACTCGTTAAAGGAATCGCCGAAGATGGAGAAATCGTCCATGAAGATCTCCAGGAATTTTTCCACCATGTCTGAGAAGATTCCCATCATACACCGCTGGAAGGTAGCGGGCGCATTGCATAACCCAAAGGGCATGCGACGATATGCGAACGTGCCGAAAGGACAAGTGAATGTGGTCTTGTCCTGGTCTTTTTCGGCGATGGGAATCTGATTATAGCCGGAGTAGCCATCAAGAAAGCAGTAGTACTCATGTCCGGCCAATCGTTCAAGCATTTGGTCAATGAAAGGTAGCGGAAAGTGGTCCTTCCGCGTTGCGGCGTTGAGTTTTCTGTAATCGATGCATATTCGCCACCCAGTTTGGGTGCGAGTAGGAATTAACTCATTCGCCTCGTTAGTGATGACCGTTATGCCTGATTTTTTGGGGACAACGTGAATGGGGCTAACCCACTGGCTATCAGAGATAGGGTAAATGATACCACTATCCAGACACTTTACGATTTCCTTTTTTACAGCCTCCTTCATGACTGGGTTGAGTCGCCTTTGTGGATCCCTGGCTGGTTTGGCATCATCCATCAGATGAATGTGATGTTCCACGATCAGAGGACTAATCCCCTTGATGTCCGCCATTGACCAGCCAAAAGCTTGCCTATTGCTGTGCAAGACCGCAAGAAGGGCTTTCTCTTGCTCTGGAGCTAGAGAAGCCGAGATGATAACAGGGAGGGTCTCGTTCTCACCCAAGTAAGCGTACTTAAGGTGAGACGGCAAAGGCTTGAGTTCGAGCGTTGGAGGTGAAACGATTGACGGCAAGATTGGTGAGAAGGTCTCGAACTCAAAAGATTCCAGCAAAAGTTCGAAACGAGTGTAAGCGACCGAGTTGGATGGTTCAGGTAACTCATCCGGAAATTCGAAGGATTCAAACTCGGGTGGTGAGGGGCTAAGATCGTTCGAGAAAGTGAAACACTCATAGTCATTGTCGGGCACAGAAACCGCAGCAGGTTCGAAGAGGAACGCACTAGTGGCGTTAAGGTTATCGTGATCGAACAAAAACTCCTCGAATTCACACTCTTCTGGGGTGATCTCCTGGATTGAGCAAACGTCTAGTATATGAGCATTAGGTTCGGAGGGCTGATTCCCCAATCTAAAAATGTTGAGTTCAATTGTCATGTTTCCAAAAGATAGGTCATCGAACCATTTCGACAATTGATCACAGCAATAGAGGTTGCAAGGAATGGGCGACCGTGTATCACCGGAATTTGATTCCGGGGGTTAGCTACAGGCTGTGTGTCTAATACAATGAAGTCAACGGGGAATATGAAGTCCCCAACCTTGATTAACACATCTTCTAGCTCACCCCTAGGATGGGTGATCGATCGATCGGCCATTTGGAGAGTGCAGTGTGTGGGTTTCAGCTCTCCTACACCTAATTGCTCATATACTGAGTACGGAAGCAGGCTAACACTGGCATCAAGATCTAATAGTGCGCGATTGATGTTCTTATCCCCAATGGTAATAGAAATCGTAGGACAGCCAGGGTCCTTCCGTTTTTGCGGTAAAGATTGGGTAAGAGCATCACTCACAGCACTAGCCAAGAAAACTTTCTTGGGTACCTGAGACTTCCTCTTTTTCGTGCACAAGTCCTTTAAGATTTTCGCGTAGGACGGGACTTGTTGGACAGCATCTAAAAGGGGAATGTTGATGTTAACCTGCTTAAACAACTCCAGAATCTTCTCCATTTATGGATTTTGTTTATTGACCTCAACCGGTTTGGAAATTGAACATTTTTAAAATTGGTTGAGTCCAATGTTTGTGGAGGAGATTATGGAGTTGGAACGGATCCCAGAGCTGGTGTTTTCGTGGAGTGAGAAGTGGGTCCGTTAAGAGCAGAAGAAGAAGAAGAGCCTTTTGAAGAATGGAGAATAGGCTCAGAAGACGAAGAAGAAGAAAAAGAAGCGGCCGGGGTGTCATTATCCTCAATTGTTGTGCCGATGTTGTTGTGCAGCATCCTTCCCGATCTCAATGTAGTCACGGCACTCACATTATGGTTCTGTTGTTCAAGAGCAACATGTACATTATGTGGGTGACCGGGATTTAGGAGTGGTTGAGATGGAAGCTTCCCCTTTTCTCGCTCGCTTAACGCCGCATTCAGCTGTGCAATCTGGGCTTCGATGGTCTTGATGCTTTGCCCGTGTGCGGCAGTGTGCTGCACCAAAGACTGAATAGACGACTGGATGTTGGCGGTGGATTGTGTCGATTGTTTAACGAACGCCTCCAGACTTCGTTCTAGCGAGGAAACCTTATCGTTGTTTGACGGAACAAAGTTGTTTTGCGGAAAAGAATTTTTGGGTGCAAAGTTGTTCGTCTGATTTTGAAAAGGTTGGGGTTGGAAGGGCTGCTGATACTGATGTTGAGTTTGTTGTTGCGCTTGTTGTTGCGGAGGAGGGGGCCTCTGGAAATTGTTGCCTTGGAATTGAAGCTGATTCTGATTCCAGGCGAAATTGGGGTGGTTCCTCCAACCGGGATTGTAGGTGGAAGAGTATGGATCATTTCTCGGTCTTTGCTGAAATACAGCATTAACCTGATCCTGTCCTTGAGATGGTGGATTGTAAGGACACTCTTCGGTTAAGTGAGAAGGATCGGAACAACAAGCACAAATGGTACGAAGGGGAAGAACAGGGGCAGGGGCAGGAGATGAAAATTTGCTCTCTATCGCTTCAAGTTTTCTCGTTATTGCAGCCATTTCAGCTTTCATCGCAATAGAGACATCAAGTTGGTGAATTCCTACCCTAAACTGACCAGTAGAAGTGGAGGAGGAAGAAGAAGAAGTTGGTCTGGTGCTCTCCCATTGAAGCGTTTGTTCCGCAAGGTCGTCGAAGAATTGCCACGCTTCCTCGTCAGATTTCGATAGGAAGTGGCCCTGACAAATGGTTTCCAACAACTGCTTGGTTGCTCGGTTCAGGCCCTCGTATAAGGTTGGGCAAAGTTGCCATTTCTCGATACCATGGTGAGGGCACTGAACAAGAAGGTCTTTATACCGGTCAAAGCACTTCCAGAAGGGTTCAGTAGGAAGCTGAGAGAATTGGTTGATTTCGTTACGGATCCTTGCGGTTTTATGATTCGGATAGAATTTCTTGAGAAACGCTTTCACAAACTCGTCCCAACTGGTTATGGAGTGGGAAGCGGTGCTATACAGCCATTTTTCAGCAAGATCGCACAAAGTGAACGGAATGACCCGTAGCCGTATAGCATCGTCCGACAGCTGGGTAGTTTTCATTATGGCACAAACATTTTGGAACTTGTTGATGAAGATATAGGCATCTTCAGATTCAAGCCCATGAAATTTCGGAAGCATGTTAATGAAGTGGGGCTTAATTTCAAAATTATCCCCATTGGCCGGTGGAAGGGAAAGACAGGTGGGGAGTGCAGAGCGGGTGGGATAGAAACGATCCTGGAGCACGATTCGCTGTGGCGCTACGACAGGCGGTGGTGGTAGGTTATTCGCATCCATAGGAGGTCGAATCAATCCTGGGGGAGTTGTAGGGATGTTTGGATTAAATCCTGACATCGCGGAAGAAGAGGTTGGTGATGGTGAAGGTGAGGATGTATGAAAAGAATTCCGGTCAACGTCGGAGTTGGCCGGCAAAGGTAAGGGTGAAAGAGGCGTGGACAGAGTTTCGACGTCTGAGTCGATCGCATAGTCGGTAGCGACTAACGTAACGCGGAATAGACGGGCGCTAGTGTCCCGAGTCCAAGAGGACATACACTAAACGAGTTTAGTATAGTCAAAGCGGAGAAGATGAGGGTAAGAAAACGTCAATGGAGAAATACGATGGGTGGTGGGTGAAAAAAATGGGATTTTGGCGACAAAGGGCAAGTTTTTATAAAAGTTTTTGGTTTTTTGTGTTTTTTTTCTTTTTAGAAAGAGCTTTACAGAAATATGTACGGACTTACGGCTTCAAGCAATCACAAACAAGATATGCACAATCACACTTAGATCTAGGGTCACCTAGGTCAGCTAGACAGCTCCTAACTGTTCTAAAGGGCTAGAAATAGGACTTCAAACCGCCTCTTCTCCACCAATTGCGGCCAGGTAAGTGCCAGGTAAGTGGGAGGCTCCCCACTACGTAAGTAGTGGTCCTAATTAAGTAACCACTTGCCTTGGACACACTTGCCTAGACACCGCAAAGTCAGGATAGGATAAATGGCCGATGCATGTAACTAGTCCTCTGTCCTATTGAGCGCAAAGTCCTTAGGGCTGAGTCTAGTATTTTTTAATTAAACATTGGTCAATGCATATGCTTTTTGTGATTTCTGGGGTCCTAGGAAGGGTGATGAAATCCCCACCCAATCTGGATTGGTTTCAAGCCCCTTAAAGTCCGTATTAATAAATGCAAAGCAGTAACAATCAACTGCAATCAATTTTTATTTTTTTAGCGCGGCGTAAAGAATCCTGCACAAAAACAATTTATTGGAAGGGGGAAGAGAGTTTGCGCAAAGAATGCTGCAGAAAACACAGTTCAGTAGAGTTCAGAGGAGTGGAAAAGAGGAGGGAGAGACTTACCAAAATTTTGGGATTCTGAAGGCCTCAACCCGCCGCGGTTCCGCGGCCTAAGCTCTCTTATGCCGCGGTTCCGCGGCTTTAGTATGGATTTGGGCCTTCAGTTTTCTGGTGTGTGCTGTGTTGGGTGTCCTCTTCTTGTTTGGAGCTCCTGAATCTTGATTTGCTCACTGAATCGGCTCCAGAATCTTTCAGTAGACCGTTTGTTACATTTTTTTGATCACCCGCGGTGTAGCCGCAAGATATGGGTCTAACTTCCCACGTTTTTGGCACTGAACTCGACCGTCTTTTTATCCTGCACACTTGCACAAAAACTAATCAAAAATAACAAGATGGTTTTTTACAATGTATATTTTTTTTGTTTTTCGGTTAGATTTATATTCACAAATTAACCCGAAATCACACAAAGAAATAAACTACCGTCTCCCCGGCAACGGCGCCATTTGATTGGTAGAGTTTTTGCGTGCTTAGTTAATTACCGCAATCAAGACGGTTTCGCTTGTAACTAGCCGGTTGAGTACGGGTCGTCCGCAGGGAGATGGGAATCTTTTTCTATGTGCTTTAACGAGTTAAGTCCAAATGTCCAGATTTTTTTGTGATTAACTATGTGCTAAAATGTTATATAAAGAGAGCTTGTTAGGGTTAGGATTATGTTAGTTTGAGTTAGGAGTCGCTCACTTCTTTCATTGCCACTCTTACTATCGGTGTTACGGTAATCGGCAACAACGGGGATTAGCACGACTAAGAAGGAACTTGCGAGTATAAGCTAGGCTTTCCAACGCTTAAGTTCTTCCTTTTGGTGCTTGTCCGTCCGTTCTTGGCTCTTAGCCTTAACCTCTGGTTAATTCAACCACAATCGGTCTCACTAAGGAATCACCGCTATCATGTAGGATAGGGTGCCGTAGGGAGCGGATTGTGGTTCAATTAACGGGAGTCCGAATTAAGATGTTGGGCAAGAAAAGAGTGAGAGAGATTTCCTTCTCTCAAACTTTCCTTATCCTACCCTAACAAGTATGAAAACTACTCACCCATTACAAGAAAAAGGAAAATAAAACAAAGGAGGAAGATAGAAAGAAAGAGATTAGGAGATTACAACTAGCTAATTGAGACCTCACTTTGGCAAGGATCAAGCTTAAGCATCATTGTTGTTTAAGGATAAAGAAAAAGAGAACATGAAAGAAACAAACAACAAATAACAACAACTAGATTAGCAAATGAAAAATACAAGCAATTATAATTAACAGTAAGACAAGCATGGTAACAAAAAGAACTCTTTATTCATCACTTCACTCAAAAAAGCTCACTACAAGGTTTTAATGGAGAAGAGATGAGAAGAGGAAGAAGAACAACAGCATGTATTCTAAAATCTAAAGACAAGAATAAGCACCCTTGACTTTGGCAAGTTCTGGACTATTTATAGGCAGGAAACATAAATTGTAGGGCAACATTCAGAATAAATATGGAATGACCAAAACATCCCTGAAAATAGGTCAACTGCCAACACCGTACGGCCGCGGTTCCGCGGCCTAAGCGTGCTTATGCCGCGGAACCGCGGCCCTTTAGGGGACTTAGGTCTTGAAACTTGGTGGTTTTCCCCTGTTTATTGTTTTCTGCAGTGTGGTATATGTTTTTTCTCAGAAACTCTTCACAATTGTTCCAGAATTTCAGCAGAACAAAAGGTGATGTGATGTGGATCTTTTGCCATGATTTCGTTGAGCTCCGCGTAGATATGTTGGATCTTGTTTTGACATTGAGCTTTGTGCATGAAAATGACATCGATTTGCCATTTTGTCCCTTAAACTGGTGTGTGGCAACATACGGATAGAGAGTGGAGACCCGTGTTTTATCTGTGGTTGGCAGTAATCCGGATTTTGTCGTGCTTTTCCATGAATTTCACTGTTTTAGAGCTGAGAATCTATATCCTGCAATTGACTACCAAACACGGCTCAAAAGTACCTACCGATAAGCAATATGATAAAAATTGGGCGGTATAAAAATGCAAAAATCTGATATGAACAGATTTTTCATTGAGAATCTTTGTGATAAGAAGAGCTTGGCCGATTGCAGCATAGGAATGTCATTTCCTATCAAGAGTATGTCATCCACGTAAAATACGAGGAAGACAACTTTACTCTCTGCCACCTTCTTGTATATACAAGGTTCATCTACGGTTTTGACGAAATCAAACTCTTTGATAACGACATCAAAACAGATGTTCCAACTCCGCGATGCTTGCTTTAATCCGTAGATGGATTTAAGTAGCTTGCATACCTTTCCGCCGCTCCAACTGTCTATGAAGCCCACTGGCTGAGTCATGTACACGCACTCTTCAAATCACCATTTAGAAAGACGGTCTTAACATCCATTTGGCAGATTTTGTAGTCATGGTATGTAGCAATGGCGAGTAGGATCCGGACGGACTTAAGCATAGCTACTGGAGAAAAGGTTTCGTCATAATCCACACCTGGTCGTTGATGAAAACCCTTTGCAACATGTCTAGCTTTGAAAGTCTCAACTTTTCCATCTACACCAAGTTTCTTCTTAAAGATCCATTTTCTCCCAATGGGTTTTACCCCTTCAGGAGCAACTTCCAAAGTCCATACTTTGTTGGTGTACATGGATTCCATCTCAGATCGCATTGCATCCAGCCATTTCACAGAGTCTCCACTCGTGATAGCCTGCTCGAAGCTAGTCGGGTCATCATCCTCCATGATACAATCCTCGCTTCCACTATCAATGAGAAAACCGTAGTATCTCTCAGATGGATGAGGATCCCTACTAGATCGACGGAGAGGCTGAGGTTCGTTGGGAACTACCGAATCCTCTGGTTCCACCAAATCTTCTGTCGTGTAGCTGGAACCTCTTCCAGTTCTACCTCCTTGCCACTAATTTCCTTTGCAAGAAATTTCTTTTCTAAAAAGGTGGCATGTCGAGAAACAAACACCTTTTGTTCCTTGGGGTTATAGAAGATATACCCTTGCGAATGTTTAGGATATCCAACAAACTTACACAGAAATGACTTTGCCTCGAGCTTGTCCGGATTTTGTGTTTTCACATATGCCGGACAACCCTATATCTTAATATAATTAAGATATGGTCTCTTACCTTTCCATATCTCATATGGAGTGGTTGGCACAGATTTGGTGGGAACCATATTCAATAGGTCTGCAGCTGTCTCCAGTGCAAATACCCAAAAGGAAATAGGTAACTCAGCAGTGCTCATCATAGAGCGCACCATATCTAATAGGGTGCGATTCCTCCGCTCCGATACACTGTTGTGCTGTGGTGTATACGGAGGAGTAAGCTGAGAGAGAATCCCATTCTCTTTTAGATAGTCCCGTAACTCATTGCTCAAGTATACTCCTTATCAATCAGATCGATGGATTTTAATAGTTTTACCCGTTTGGTTCTCTACTTCGTGCTTATATTCTTTGAATTTCTCAAAATCTTCAGACTTATGTTTCATCAGGAACACATGTCCGAATCTTGAGAGATCGTCAGCGAATGTAATGAAGTATGAGGAACCATTCCTGGCATGTGTAGATATAGGACCACATACAACACTATGTATCAGTCCTAAGGGCTCACCAGCTCTTTCTCCGTGTCCTATAACGGAGTTTTGGTCATCTTACCTTTGAGACATGACTGGCAAGTGTCATAAGATGAAAATTCGAACGGATTCAAATATCCATCCTTATGCGACTTAGCTAGTCGTGTCGCATTAATATGACCTAGTCTACAATGCCACAAGAAGAATTCGTTCATTTCTGAACTCTTCCTCTTGTGTGTGTTTTGTACATTAAGAACTGTAGTTTGATCTAGAACGTATATGCCATTATTTAATGAGCCTGATCCAATCAACTTTTGATTCAGGAAGATGTTCATAATATTATCATGTACTACAAAATTACATCCTTCTTTACTTAATAAAGAAACTGATATAAGATTGCATATCAGGGTCGGAATGTAATAGCATTCATTCAGAATCAATGTATTACCATTTGGTAATACAATATGATATTCGCCGACTGCTTTGGCTGCAACATTTGCCCCATTCCCGACTCTTACGGAATAATCACCCATTCCCAGTTCTTTACCTTTCCTTAGCCCATGTAACATATTACATATGTGGGATCCCAATCCGGTATCTAATACCCAGGACGTAGAGTGAACTGAGAAACAGTTCTCAATAACTAACACACCCGAAGAAGACGCATCAGCATGCTTATTCTTCGTTTGGGCGGCATGAGAATCCGGATATGTCCCTATTCCCTGTTCAGTCTTATAACAATTATAAGAAAGAACGGAACCAACGTTCCCCTGCACAGTATAACGTGCGGGTTCGGTCACTACATCCATATTATTATCTTGATTAAGACGTGACATGGTTGCTACGTGGAGAGAGAGAAGAAAAACACTTTAGCGTATGGTCTTGCAAGATCAGATTGGTTATTATTTTATCTAATCAGGACAGCTCCCACTGTTTTTATCAAATCTTCCTTCAAACCCTAAAAGGAAAGACTAGCCGGGATTAATTACACCCTGCAATTTCGCCAATCTTTCAGCCAGGCCAGTGTTGGTACTTTGAGAGAGGTTCCCCGTGTTTTCGCACGGATCTAATTAAAATAAATCTCATTTTCCCAGAGGCATAACCCCGTAAACACCTATCTGGACACCTACTTGATCGGCTAATTGTCAAGTGCAAGACTTTCCCAGGAGTAACACTTACTCGCAGTGGGTATCGGGATCCAACTATTTCATAGAAGGTATGCAATCTCATTGCAAATTTCAACACTTGAAATTCCCGATAATATTTTGCCCCTAGCGTCCTATGACCTTGACGCAGGCCAACAAACCATAATCTCCTAGTCAAGTTCAACCCATCATTTCCTGATTGAATTAAACCCACCCGCACGAACCTTGACGCAGGCCAATTAAGTCGCACGACTACCCTAATCCAATCTTATCTTATGTTGCAGATAAACACTAGTTAACTACCGCACACTACGCCTTGACGCAGGCCAACAAACGTAGCACGAATACTAAGTAGAACTTATCTGAAATGACAGAGGGCTACGACAGGTTTTTCAGAAAACCTTTTGCGTAATGAACTTGATATCGTTGTAGAATCGAGTGATTTTTAAAAGGATTGTTTTTGAGGCTTTTACTAGTTTCGCTTAAGAGGTCACTCCCGGTGAAGAGATCTCGGCTCTTTCCTTATCGAATAAGGTGCAGGATATTTCATAAATACCTCTATGCAAAGCAAGAACTATAGAAGCAATCAAAAACAAAATCGAGTGTTTGTAGAATCTGCTAGTTTCGCTAAAGAGGTCACTCCCGGTGAAAAGATCTCGGCTCTTTCCTTATCGAATAAGGTGCTGGATATTCTATAAGGAATACCGCTATGAAAAGCAAAAACTAGAGCTACCCTTTTTGAAAATTTGATTCTACAACATCTTTTAGGTTTCTTTTCTTTCATTAATCTCATTAATGAAATCCCATCATTTATGCTTCCTAAGCATCACAAAAGAAACGAAAATACAGCGTACGCTTATGCCATCCGCATTCGCCATAGTGTCCCGCTATGCACCGTTAGGTTACTTAACTAACGGCATACCGGGACAGGACTAGCGCGGGTGTAAAACATAAGCAACGCTTACTATATATCTCATATATAATGTATATCCATTCGTCTCAGAATCCACAGTGATCATATCAAAGAGCAGTAGAAGAAACATATGAAATATTTGATATATTAGGAGGTCCGTGTTTTATTTTGAGCCTGTATAAAACACGAATTCCACTGTCGTGATGAATAGCTAAACCTGCATCCCTAGACCCCTAAGAGAGCGGCAAGCAACCCTACCAATTCTACAGTTAGGAGACCCGGACTCGACTCCTCGAGTTGGTCTCCCACTGGACTCTAGAACCCGGTTACTTGTGCTCCCCTTCTTGGGTCTATTCTAATGCGGAAAAGTAAATAATATACAACAATGGTGACATCATCCTCAACCCGGAATTGCCCCAATAAAAGAATATTACATACAATTAATTTTACATGAATGAAAATAAAAACTCTCATCTCACATAAAACCCCCGGCTATTCAAAACGCGACGATCCAATATAACATATCACAACAACACATAACATCATATGCCATCCATATAAGTAAATATGCGTATCCCAATTGTCGTCGAGGTATAGTGATTGATCTTATTTCCGTTGTTGTGTTTAGAAAAGTGTAAAGATCACAACCAAAGAAATTTGTAAACCGCAATTAATAACGGTGTCAATTGTAGGTTCGTTAGCGAGCGCGGATCGTCCACAGGGAAAGTGAGATTTGATCGTAATTGTTTTAGTCGAGTTGAAAATTAAAGGATAAAAGAAAATTGTTCAAGAATTGTGAAATTTAGTTTCAAGAATTTTTAAGAAAATAAAGATCAAGAATCAAGAATCAAGAATTGTCAAGATGATATCCAAATCGAATGAATTATCAAGATTTGTAAAGAGGCTCATAGGAATCGATCCAGTCGATAGTGATGATAAAGAATTATGATTAAAAATTCTTATCTATTGATGATTTGTTGCTAGATCGATGACGATCAACGAGGTTTATGGATCTCTTGAAGAAACTAGGGTTTCTCCATCATCATCCTTTGTCCTTTCGTTGATTAGCATTCAAATTCTAGCCTCTAGGAAATTCAATCATCGATCGTTGATCTTTAATTAAGAGCGAAAACATTCAAGAAAGCATCTCGCTCGAAACTAGGTTGTCGATGATTCAATTTCCTAAAGTTTACAAAACTCATAAGACTTAAGAATAGTTCAAGAATTTAATCATCGTCATCTATCCATTTTCTCGATTCCTCCACGAGCGGAGTTTTCACTCAAACATCATGAAAAAGAAAACAATCAAGAATTGAGAACTCTTCATAATGCTCAAATGTAAAGAAAAACAAGATCAAGAATTTTTACCTTTTATTATCCAACGTTTCGTTACAATTCACTCAAAGACTACAAGAATTGAGGAGAGAACTCGATCGTCGAACTAGCTTCGCATTGTCTTCGTGAGTCGTGAATCGTCTTGGATCTCTTGCTCGGATGACGATCGGCGTTTCTTCAAAAAGGCTTGTTGAATGCTTGCTTGAATCGGTACTCGATGATCTTGATTTGGATCAAATTGTATCACTCAATTTGTGTAGAATTGATTTAGATCTCACAAGAATTTTTCAACTACCGAACAACAACCTTTGTGATGAAGCCTTAGGTCCTTTTATATAGCCTTCTTCTTTAGCTTCCCTTAGAAGCTTGATCTAGCTTCCTTTAGAAGCTTAGCTAGGTTTAGCTTCCTTTGCAAGCTTGGTAGTTATGAAGGAATCTTCTAGATTAAAGTAGTTAGTTAGCTTGCTTGAGAAGCTTGGAGGTATTAGGCTTGTACAAGAAGCTTGGCTGTTAGGAAAGAAGCTTCTGGAGATATCTGGTGACCGAAGTGCCTTGAAGAAGTTTGGCTACTGAAAGGAGAAGCTTAGAATAGTGTTCTGCTGCCGATGTGTCCACGTGGCTGCGGATCCGCCGCGAATAGGCCCATTCGGCCGCGGATCCGCGGCCGTTTAAGGTGATTGCTGTGTGCAATTTCCAGAGTAGTCTTGTGTTGGCTTTAGGGCTGTTTCCTGATGTCTGGAATCTTTTTATACTTTCTTGTTCACTGCCAGATCACAAGTCTTGGACTTGGCGTATTTTTATCAGCACTTTTAGCATTTACGGCTCTTTTACCTGGAATTTACTGCACATAGTCTCGAGATAAGTGTTGCGCTATACAAAAGATCATGCGTGCAATAATAAACACACAATTTCCCTTAAAATGCTGATTATAATGTATAACACATGTTATTTGATATTTTACAGACGAATTGTTAATATGTGCTATATTTATACCGAACACCTTTAGATGATTGCAAATAGTAGGGAAATTGATGTGTTAGAAATGCAATATTTTATTAAAAGAGAAGGAGAAAATATAAGAAAAAGAAAAACTAACTAGCACACTTTCGTAGGCAACACGATTGCACTGAGCATATGCAAGAAGCCTTTAAACCTCTAGGTGTCCCTAGTAGGAGGAGTGTTGTCTCCTGAGGGTTTTCAGCGGATTGCACTCACAAAATCCCATAATAAAAGGAAGACCGTGAAAGTTACATATAAAGATAAGAATTATAAAAGAAAGATTTTGAAAATTAGAGTTTCCAACTACACTATCTTTTCGGTTGTCATGAGCCCTATCTTAATAGTCATGAAAAAATGTTAGAAATCACATCATCCCTCAATAAAACATCGTCTTTATTCTTCATTCCTACCTTTCTTCCAAACATCGATCATATACCCCCTACGTGTGTGTAAAGAACATCCTTACACAAGGAGAATTCAATTCAAGCTATCACTCTTGTCCATCTACCTCAGTACTTTTTAATCGATGAATATTTAGATGAGATTGCTCACACATTTTTCATGCGACCGTTAATATTTCTTGAGGTACTAACAGACCGATTACTCATGTGCTTACTTATTAGGTGTATTAGTATTTTCCTCGTCTTGCACCACATAAGGCTTAGTAGTGGCTCCCAGACCAGTTGGTCTAAGGCACTAGGTGATGAAGCACCCTCGCTATATTTTTTTATTGCTGCTTTGGCGATAACAAAACCAGTGTTCATTTTTCTTCACCATTTTATCTTTTCTTCATTTATTATTTCCTCCATACTTTGGCTTTTAGACAAGAGCATTTCAAGGTATCCTCTACTATCCTGAGCTTCAAGACGTGTGTAAGTGCGTATAGTAGGGTATCAATGTTCAAATGTTTGGCTTCCAGAATAGGAACTATTTTCAGACTTATTTTTATCCTCAGATTAGTGACTTCCTTCATCTTACTAATCCTTGGGACAACGGCTTATAACTACTTATTACTAGTTCGTTTAAGAAAACTTCTAATTTTCTTGGTTTTCTTAAATTTTTCCAATCTTTTGGATGTAATTTTTCACTATCTAATCTTTTATTATCAAATTAAATATTAAATATTTTTATCTTTTGAAAATATTTTTAAATTTTTATATGTTTTTAAAAGTTTTGTGCTTATGCTAAGTATGATGCAAACTGATGCAAAAATAAGCACAAACCTCCCCCATATTTGTTTTCAACAGTGTCCTCACTGTTGCCATCCGCTGGATCATAAAAACCTGTAAGCTTGGGAGGAAATTTATTAATGGGGGCAATAAATATGATCGTGAAAATCCTCTCCCAAACTTATTCTTTTCACTCACCCCCATTCTAAAGATGATACAGTAATTTACAGGACAAGGAGGTGAGACGGAGGAATTTTAATCAAGATAAATTGGCTCCTGTAAAAACAGGAGCTCCTCCGTGGGGTCAGTGGAAAAATACGATTTTAATCTATCTCCATTTACTTTGGAAAAATGTATCATTTTCAACATTTTCAATCTCAACTGCCCTGTGCGGGTATACAGACCGCACAACAAAAGGTCCTTTCCATCGAGATTTTAGCTTTCCCGTATGAAGATGGGGTCGATAAAGAAGGACTTGTTGACCAGGTGTAAAAGTCTTTCTCAAAATGTTTTTATCGTGAAATACCTTAGTCCGATTCTTTACAATTATAGTATTATCATAAGCTTCATCGCGGAGTTCGCTTAGCTCGTTTAATTGCAGCTTTCGAAAGTTGCAGGCTTGATTTAAGTCAAAGTTGATTTCTCTAATGGCCCACATTGCTTTGTGCTCAATCTCGACCGGCAGGTGACAAGCCTTACCAAACACTAGTCTATAAGGAGACATTCCTAGATCGGTTTTATATGCAATTCGGAATGCCCAAAGAGCATCCGTCAATTTGATTGACCAATCTTTTCGATTTTTAGAAACAGTTTTCTCCAGAATTTGTTTGATTTGTCTGTTAGAAACCTCAGCCTGCCCTCTTGTTTGGGGATGATAGGGTGTGGAAAGTTTGTGGTTGATTGCATATTTCCGCATCAAAGTCTCGAAAGACCGATTGCAGAAATGCGTCCCGTTATCGCTAATGATAGCGCGTGGGTGTCCAAATCGCGAAAAGATGTTTTCTTTTAAGAACTTAATGACAACTTTTTTGTCATTAGTGCGACAAGGAATAGCTTCAACTCACTTCGAGAAGTAATCAACCGCAAGCAATATGTACAGATTCCTAAAGGAGTTGGGAAAAGGACCCATAAAGTCAATATCCCAAACGTCGAAAATTTCAACCACTAAGATGGGTTGCTGTGGCATCTAATTTCTCCGTGAAATCCTACCCGCGTGTTGACACTGTGGACAGGTTTTGCAATGATCAAATGCATCTTTGAACAAAGTCGGCCAATAGAAACCGCATTGCAAAACCTTCTCCCCCGTCTTTCGAGGACTGAAATGACCCCCACATGCCTAATCATGACAAAAAGATAGAACACTCTTGAATTCATCCTTAAGGACACATTTGCGAATGATCTGGTCAGGACAATATTTAAACAGATATGGTTCATCCCAGTAAAAATGTTTACTTGGGATAGAAATCGATGTTTGTCCTGTTTCGACCATTCGCGGGGAATAAGGCCCGTAACAAGATAATTCACAATATCCCTGAACCAAGGTTCATCGGATACATTCAAGAGTTGTTCGTCTGGAAAAGAATCATTGATCGGCAGGGTCACAGGTGAAGAAGAGATGCGCGAAAGATGGTCGGCTACACCGTTTTCACATCTTTTCTTATCTTTAATAACAAGATCAAATTCTTGTAATAGAAGGATCCAACGTATTAGCCTACCTTTAGCATCTTTCTTCGCCAAAAGATGTTTCAAGGCGGAGTGGTCGGTGTACACAACTATAGGTGAGCCAATCAAGTAAGGCCTGAATTTTTCTAATGCAAATAGAACTGCCAAAAGTTCTTTTTCAGTAGTTGTATAATTAATTTGAGCATCGTTCATAGTCTTACTTGCATAATAGATCACGTGTGGTATCTTTTCAATGTGCTGTCCTAATACTGCACCAAATACAAAATCTGATGCATCACACATAAGCTCAAAAGGATGGTTCCAATCTGGAGAAGATAGAACGGGGGCTGTAGTGAGAGAGTGTTTGAGTGAGTCGAATGCTGCCTCACAATCCGAGTCAAAGTGAAAAGTTGTGTCCTAGGCCAAGAGAAGAGTTAAAGGTCTAGCAATTTTGCTAAAATCCTTAATGAATCTCCTATAAATGCCTGCATGGCCAAGAAAAGATCGGATATCCTTGACGCATTTGGGATGAGGAAGGTTTTGAATGACATCTATTTTAGCTTTGTCAACCTCAATGCCTTTCCGTGAAATCACATGTCCAAGCACAATTCTCTCTTGGACCATGAAATGGCATTTTTCCCAATTCAGGATTAAGTTCTTCTCTTTACAACGAGTAAGAACTGCGTCAAGATGAGATAGGCAGTCAGCAAAAGAATCTCCGAATATCGAGAAATCGTCCATGAAAATCTCCAAAAAATTCTCGACCATGTCCGAGAATATCCCCATCATACACCGCTGAAATGTAGCGGGAGCATTGCATAACCCAAAGGGCATGCGTCTATAAGCAAAAGTACCAAAAGGACAAGTAAATGTGGTTTTGTATTGATCCTTTTTGGCAATAGGGACCTGGTTATAGCCAGAGTATCCGTCCATGAAGCAGTAATATTCACGTCCAGCTAAGCGTTCTAGCATCTGGTCAATAAAAGGTAGAGGAAAGTGGTCTTTCCTCGTTGCAGCATTGAGTTTTCTACAATCAATATATATACGCCACCCAGTTTGAGCGCGTGTCTGGATTAACTCATTTGCTCGTAATGAATGTGATGCCAGATTTCTTAGGGACAACATGAATTGGACTCACCCATTGGCTATCGGAGATTGGGTAAATGATACCATTGTCAAGGCATTTGACGATTTCTTTCTTAACCGCATCCTTCATAACGGGGTTTAACCGTCTCTGTGGTTCTCAGGTTGGCTTGGCTTCATCCATCAGATGTATATGATGTTCTACAATCAAGGGACTAATACCTTTGATGTCAGCCATAGTCCAACCAAACGCCTGCCTATTAGATCTCAATACCGTCAAAAGTGCATTCTCTTGTTCTGATGCTAGAGAAGCGGATATGATCACGGGTAAAGACTCATTCTCACATAAATATGCATATTTAAGATGAGAAGGTAAAAGTTTGAGATCTAATGCTGCCAGAAAAACTATAGAAGGTGGGGTCATCGAATGATATTCAGAGTCAAGGAGAAGCTCGTAGCCTGTAAAAGATACAGACTCGGAAGGTGATGAGTCAATAGTTTCAGACTCAAGCGTGGAAAATGTGTCCTCACTAAGATGTGCAAGATCAAATATTGATGTGCTAGTGTCATCGAGATCTTCAAAGAAAAGTTCATCAACTTCGCAACTTTCGGGAGCAATCTCGTGGACAAAACAGACATCAAGTATGTGAGCAGAAGGTTCAGACGGCTGACTTCCAATTTTGTAGATGTTAAGTTCAATTGTCATTTTTCCAAAAAATAGGTTCATTGAACCGTTTCGACAGTTAATGACAGTATTGGAAGTGGCAAGGAATGGTCGACCCAAAATCACTGGAATTTGGTTCCGTGGGTTTGCTACAGGTTGTGTATCGAGAACAATAAAGTCCACAGGGAATACAAATTCCCCGACTTTTATCAACACATCCTCCAGTTCACCCCTAGGTTTAGTGATTGAATGGTCTGCCATTTGGAGAGTGCAATGAGCTGGTTTTAACTCTCCAATTCCTAACTGCTCATAAACAGAATATGGAAGTAGGTTAACACTTGCGCCCAGGTCAAGTAAAGCACGGTTGATGTTTTTACCCCCAATAGAAATCGAGATCGTAGGGCATCCTGGGTCCTTACGTTTCTTTGGTAACTGTGGGGTAAAAGCAGTGCTAACATTATTAGTCATGAAGACCTTCTTTGGCACTTGAGTCTTCTTCTTCCTAGTGCACAAGTCTTTAAGAATTTTCGCATAAGTGGGGACTTGTTGAATAGCATCTAGGAGAGGGATGTTGATGTTAACCTGTTTAAACAATTCCATAATCTTCTCCATATGTGGACTGGATTTATTACCCCTTAACCAATTCGGATAAGGAGATTTAGCAATAAGAGCTGGGTCTATCATTGGAGAAGGTGGTGTGTGTGGACGTGATCCCAGAATAGGAGTGGAGATCATCTTTGGTGGACTAGAAGAGGTTTGCTGAGGTGGCGAGCCTTGGGGGAAACGAAGAATAGGCTCCCAAGAAGGTAGTTGGGTAGAATAACAAGGATCGGAAGTAGAAGTGTGTGTGAAAGGAAAGGTTTCAGTCGGGGTACTATTGATAAACTTTTCATTATCATCAATCTCTTCCCCAACATGATTATTCAGCACTCTTCCTGATCTCAACATTGTGATGGTATTCACATTGTAATGCCCAGGATTCGGTAGGGGTTGAGACGGAAGTTTCCCTTTCTCTCTTGCACTCATTTCGGCTTTTAATTTTTCAATTTCTGCTTCCATCAATTTTATACTCTTAGCTTGGGAGGTGGAGTTTTTCTTTATATCATCGACAGAAGACTGAATCTCAGCCGACACTTGCAAGAAATTTTTCAGAATTAAATTCTTGGTTTGTGCGAGTGAAGAGGATTCATCAGAACCTGTCAACCGCAAAGGATTATACGGTGCATGTGTGTTGACCGGATTTTGAAAGTTTTTTGATTGGTAAGGGTGCTGACTCAGTTGAAGTGGTTGCTGTTGTGGTGGAGGAGCCCTTTGGAAATTGTTTTGATTTGGAACCGTGTTTTGATTTTTTTGTTGGTTCCAAGCAAAGTTAGGGTGATTCCTCCAACCCTGATTATAAGTGGAAGAATACGGGTTATTTCTAGGTCTTTGTTGGAAAGCAGCATTGGTATACTCTTGATCTTGAAACGGAGAATTCAATGGACATTCTTCCGTAAGATGAGATGGATCAGAACAGCATCCACATACAGTTTTGGGGAGTGACATCTGATTTAGGGAGGGTGCTAAAAATTTATGTTCCATAACTTTGAGTTTCTTTTGCATTGCTGCCATTTCAGCTCTAACTCCTATGGAAACATCAATTTGGTGAATGCCACCTCTAGACGATGACTGGTTTACACTCTCCCACTGTAAAGATTTTTCAGTGAAATCTTCTAAGAATCTCCAGGCTTCACCATCATCTTTAGTCATGAAAGTGCTTTGACACATGGATTCAAAGTTCTGTTTTGTGGTAGGATTAATGCTCTCATATATGATTCTGCACAGATCCCATCTAGGAATTCCGTGATGTGGATATTGAACTAACAGATCCTTGAAGCGTTCAAAACACTTTGAGAATGGTTCATTTGGAAGCTGGGTAAATTGATTTATTTCGCTACGGACTCGAGCTGTTTTATGATTGGGGTAGAATTTCTTAAGGAATGCTGCGACGAATTCATCCCAGTTTGAAATAGAATGTGCTGCTGTGTTATAAAGCCACTTCTCGGCTATATCGCACAGAGTAAATGGGAGAAGACGTAGATGCATAGCATCCACAGAAAGCTGTGAAGTACCCATCATAGTGTATACATTTTCAAATTTAGTAATAAAAACATATGCGTCTTCAGACTCGAGACCGTGATATTTTGGTAGAAGATTGATGTATTGGGGTTTTATTTCAAAATTGTCCCCATTGGCTGGTGGAATGGTGAGATAGGTCGAAAGAGGACCTCGTATAGGATAGCATCTCTCTTGGAGAAAGATGCGGGGCGGATTCTGCGCACCAGCATACGGTGGCAGAGTAGTGTTAAAGAAGTTCGATGGAGAACCTTCCATCGAAGTAGGTGTGGTGGTGGATAAAGAACAAGTAGACGTAGAAATATCGACTTCGGAGTCGATAGAAGGAACGCGGACAAGACGGGCACTAGAATCCCGTGTCCAACCGAGCATGCACTAAATGGTTTAGCACAAGTGGCAGCGTTAAGATAATTAGGGAAAAAGTTGGTTGGTGTTTGTTTTGAAAAAAAGGATACGTATTTTTGAAAAAACAAATCACAAACAATGCACAAGCAACCCTAATTCTAATGGTTACCTAGGTCAAGTCACTAGACCGCTCCTAGACTTCTAGAAGACAAGTCGCAAGATAAATCCTCTACTGCCTCTTTACCCCTCTTGTGGCCAGGTAAGTGCCAGGTATGTGGGAGGTTCTCCACTACGTAAGTAGTGGGCCTAATTAAGTAACCACTTCCCTTAGACACACTTGCCTTAGACACCATAAAAGAAACACGGATAAGCAATAGATTACCCACGACTTCCTTCTGTCCTAAGTGAGCGCGACGGTCCTTAGAGTCATGTCTAGATATTTTTTAGTTAATGAGGGTGATGCGGATGCAGTTTTATGATTTTTGGGGATTAGGAAGGGTAATGAACTCCCCACCTAATCTGAATTTGGTCTTCGCCCCTTAATTTCCGTATTAAAAATGCAAACAACCAAGATCAAACACGCAACAATTTTTCTTTTTGCGGCGCTGCGAATTTTTTCAAAGAAACCTGCAGAAGTTGGTTATTGGACAGAGCAGGGAGGAGATAAGAAAGTTCAAAATATACCAGAGAAGTTTGGTACAGTGAACCCTAGGACCATCGTGGATCCGTCGCAATAAGGCTACAAGGACCGCGGTTCCGCCGCAGTTCAGAGAAATTCCTGCACAAAACTTTCAGGAACTGTTCCTGTTCACTCACTGAACTCTCTGGAATGTTCAGAAAATTTTTCCTCTTGCTCCACCGATTCCAGATCTCCTTGCAACAAATCACAACAAATCGTTTAGTGTTTGTGCGAATTTTGATCTAAAAATTCTGATGGATTAATAAACCTTCAACTCAAATTTCAAAAATGAATAAATTAGCACACTATCCCCGGCAACGGCGCCATTTGATTGATCTTATTTCCGTTGTCGTGTTTAGAAAAGTGTAAAGATCATAACCAAAGAAATTTGTAAACCGCAATAAATAATGGTGTCAATTGTAGGTTCGTTAGCGAGTGCGGATCGTCTACAGGGAAAGTGAGATTTGATCGTAATTGTTTTAGTTGGTTGAAAATTAAAGGATAAAAGAAAATTGTTCAAGAATTGTGAAATTTAGTTTCAAGAATTTTCAGGAAAATAAAGATCAAGAATCAAGAATCAAGAATTGTCAAGATGATATCCAAATCGAATGAATTATCAAGATTTGTAACGAGGCTCATAGGAATCGATCCAATCAATAATGATGATGAAGAATTATGATTACAAATTCTTATCTATTGATGATTTGTTGCTAGATCGATGACGATCAACGAGGTTTAGGGATCTCTTGAAGAAACTAGGGTTTCTCCATCATCATCCCATGTCCTTTCATTGATTAGCATTCAAATTCTAGCCTCTAGGAAATTCAATCATCGATCGTTGATCTCTAATTAAGAGCGAAAACATTCAAGAAAGCATCTCGCTCGAAACTAGGTTGTCGATGATTCAATTTCCTAAAGTTTACAAAACTCATAAGACTTAAGAATAGTTCAAGAATTTAATCATCGTCATCTATCCATTTTCTCGATTCCTCCACGAGCGGAGTTTTCACTCAAACATCATGAAAAAGAAAACAATCAAGATTTGAGAACTCTTCATAATGCTCAAATGTAAAGAAAAATAAGATCAAGAATTTTCATCTTTTATTATTTAACGTTTCGTTACAATTCACTCAAAAATTACAAGAATTGAGGAGAGAACTCGATCGTCGAACTAGCTTCGCATCGTCTTCGTGAGTCGCGGATCGTCTTGGATCTCTTGCTCGGATGAAGATCGGCGTTGCTTCAAAAAGGCTTGTTGAATGCTTGCTTGAATCGGTACTCGATGATCTTGATTTGGATCAAATTGTGTCACTCAATTTGTGTAGAATTGATTTGGATCTCACTGGAATTTTTCAACTACCGAACAACAACCTTTATGATGAAGCCTTGGGTCCCTTTATATAGCCTTCTTCTTTAGCTTCCCCTAGAAGTTTGATCTAGCTTCCTTTAGAAGCTAAGCTAGGTTTAGCTTGCTTTGCAAGCTTGTAAGTTATGAAGGAAGCTTCTAGATTAAGGTAGTTAGTTAGCTTGCTTGAGAAGCTTGGAGGTATTAGGCTTGTACAAGAAGCTTGGCTGTCAGGAAAGAAGCTTCTGGAGATATCTGGAGACCGAAGTGCCTTTAAGAAATTTGGCTACTGAAAGGAGAGGCCTAGAATAGTGTTCTACCGCTGACGTGTCCACGTGGCCGCAGATCCACCGCGAATAGGCCCATTCGGCCGCGGATCCGCGGCCGTTTAAGGTGATTGCTGTGTGCAATTTCCAGAGTAGTCTTTGTTAGTGTATATGCCCTAAAGGCCATTACTGTATCATACTACTTTGTATATTACTTAATGGAAGCTTGGGATATTCACAGTTGTATAGGCAATCTTGCTCAAAATGGTAGTATGCTACTTGGTTTGTTTCTACTTTAATGTGTGCATGTGTTTCTTTTAGCATATCGCCTATACACATTAGTGGAGCCCTTAGGATCTTTGCTTGATTACCGGCGTTGTGATGGCAGTCACACTAGTGGCGGCTGGGTAATCTACAAGCACATCCTTATACAGGTCCCTAGTCGTAAGATTATCGAGACAGGGCATCGATACTCCAGAGTAGACTAGTGTATACGCTTCTTATCCCAGGAGGGGAGATGGTCTGTCCCACAGCCATCAGTACGTCGTACTGGAGATAGTATGTAGGTGCTCGTTAGGTTACGAGTACACTGGACAGGACTCGCTGGGAACTGTTGGTTGGTATTATGCCTATCGTCAGTTATCAGTTCCCAGGTGACATGAGTACAGCTTAGTCCGTTGACTTGACACTGTCACTTCGTCTCGAGTGTGTTCCCATTGTTCTTAGAATGCTACCCTACCACGGCTTAAATGATTCGTGCAAACAGGTAGCAGTTGGGTGCAGTCCCAAAGCACTTGGAGGCAGTGACGGTTAGACATGATTCGTCTCTTCCGGTATTGGGGGTTGATATCGCGCTGTGTCTAGGAGAGCCATTACACAAAGTCCATGGCCAGGGCAAGCGAGATATACTGGTAGCGTTTCCAGAGTTATCTCAGGGTGTTCTGGGCCACACTCCGACACGACTTGTACCGCTATTAGGGGACTGACGTTTACCGCCCCCTAGGCCCGCCATGCGATACTCTCAGACGAACAGACCGGACTGTACGGAGACTGTCACATTCAGGCTCAGTAGGAGTTCGGATGGGTTCACCTCATCAGTCTTCTAATCGGTATCTACCTGGAGACCGTTACGTACAGCTAGTACCGCTTACGGCCTATGGTTAAACTCACTGCCAGCATAGTGTCGAGTCTTTAGAGTCCCACACAGAGGGCTATTCGCCTTTGGGCAAAACAGAGTAGAGGTCGCATGGTTTTGCGACGGGGTTTGTTCACATCCGCGCGCTTGTGCACGTTTGATGTCTGGGCAGTTATTACTAGCGGGCTTTGGTTTAAGCCAGATCTTAGTATTTGTTTTGTGATTGGTTTTGTCTCATTGTGTTCTTGTTCCTCGGAATACGATGCGGGTGTGTATGCACAGTTGGCAGAGGCAGAGGATTCTCATTAGGGTTGTTGACCGTTGATTTTTTCCAAACCCTAATGAGAATGGGAGATATGATTAATGATATTAATTAAAGACAATTGTGCCATGATTAGGTTGACAATTTGACTTATGTTGACATTTTGACTTTGGTTGACCGGTTGACATATGTTGACAATTTGACCATCATCATTTCATATGAAAGATACTTCTTGATTCTTGCAAAATTCATTTAATGTGAAATGAGAACGGTCATTCCAAATGAACCATCACAATTTCTTTAATTCTTTTTATTATTTCATAATTCACTAATATGAGAGTATGGTTGCCAAAAATATCCTCATTCTCTCTTGCTCTTTCTCTCTCATATGTTTGAGCTCTCCCTCTTCCTCTCAAAGCTCTCATCTCTCATGTGTTGAGAACCATGGGCTCTTGAGATAAAACTTTCAAGACTTCACTCTATTCATTCTAGGGTTCTAGGTTTAGCAAGCCAAGCATTTTAGTTACCTCTAGGTTGAGGTAGGAGCTCAAGGTAGAGACCTCCGGGTGGATCCTTCTTCGGCAAAGAGAAGACGACGAGGAGGAGCCGTTCTCACCTCTCCAAGGAGCAAGAAGAGAAGGAGTTCAAGACCTAGGTATAACCTTTTAACCGAGTAGCTAAACTTGTAGTTAGTTTGCTAGTTTTTGTTTAGCAAAGATCCTCTAGTTATAGTCCATGTCACCCTGCGTCAAAAATTGTTTTTACCTATTCCGCCTCCCCGCAAGCACCAGGGTGGGTAATGTGGACTTTCAGTGGTATCAGAGCCTAATTAAACAACAACTAGCATGTTAGCAAAGTGTTTGGAATTTCGATCCGAAAAAAAATCGCGAAACATGTCAAAAAACTATACTTTATGCCGATTTTTAAAACAGCCCTAAAAATATTTCCACATACCTTAAAAATCGGTGCAGGGTTTTTTAGGAACATGCAAGAAAAACGAGCCCACGACTCGGTTAACGCGCCGCTGAAGCGCGGCTTAACCACGCGTTTCGCCGTGGATCCGCGGCCGAGTTGACTCGGCCGCGACTCGGGTTTCCTGCAGTTTGTTCATTATGGTGTTTTGGGATTTTTAAGATATTTTGTTTCTGCCCTGATTATCCAGAGAACAATGTTGTGTTTGGGGTAGTTACAAATCGGTATTTTGATCGAAGTTCTACAAACTTTTGCTAAATGGTTATATCTGTAATGTGATATATGCACTGAACGTCGGCTAATCGCTATACGTCGATTAGTGGGGGTTGTGCATATCTGTGATCTGTAATGTTGTTGGATTGTGTATATGAACTTGTTGGATTGTCGCGGATGAATAGCCGGGGTTTTGTGAGATGAGAGTTTCTTTATCTTTCATTTGATGTAATATGTAAATTGATGTAATATTTTTTTATGGCCGCACATCCGGGATGAGGTTGTAGCCGCCATTGTATATTATTTCTTTTACTATTTTTGCTCCTAGGATAGACCCAAGGTGGGGTGCACAAACTACTGGGTACTTTGAAGTGCTGAGTGTCCTACTTACATTGTTGAGGGAGGTTGCTTCACTTCGGGTACTTGACGGGTAGTTTGCCGCACCCGTAGGGGTCTAGGGTGGGGTTTGGCTATTCATCGCGACCGTGTAATCTGTCTTTCGTTGCAGGCTCGAACGAAACGCGGATTCCTAGCATATCCAATGTGTTCATCTGTGATCTGGAATAGCTATCATTGCATTTGACGAATGTATATATCTATATATGATATCTAGTAGGCGTTGCTTATGTTTTGCATCCGCGCTAGTCCAGCCCCCGCTCTGTCGTTAGTTAAGTAACCTAACGGGTGATGACGGGGCCCCGTGGCGAATGCAGATGGCATAAGCGTACGTCATATTTTCGTTGTTTTCTGCAATGGTAGGATTAATTGATGGGACGCATTAAATTAATGCAAGAAAAAAAACCCAAGTTAAGTCGTTGGAACAATTTCAAAACCACTCGGTTTCTTTTCAAAACAGAAAAATTTTAAAACGCGGAGCTTGAACCACTCCTTTTAAAAGCTATCACGTTCCTTCGATTATATCAAGTTCACCATGTTCGCGGTTTCGCCAAAACCATTCGTAGCCCTCCGTCATTTCATATGGATAGTCAATAGTATTCAAGCTGTGTTTGTTGGCCAAAGTCAAGGTATAGTGATTGGTAGCTATTGGATATTCATATGTAGAATAGATAGATGCGTTGGTTTGGGACAATCGTACTGCCTTGTTGGCCAAAGTCAAGGGTAGGTACGGATGGGTTCAAATTAACCTGGAAAATGACGGGTAGAACTTGACATGTGACTTATGATTTGTTGGCCAAAGTCAAGGTCATAAGAGCATGGGGCAAAAATCCACATCGGGAGTTTCTAAAGAAACTAAAACTTGCTAGTGCTGCATACCATTTGGAGTGTGATGATTCTGGTAGGATTCCTTCAGCTTTATCACACGATGATATTTGGATCCCGATCCTACTGTGAGTATATGCTACTCATCGGGAAACTTTCTCACTTAACGATCAATACTATAAACCAAGTAGGTGTCTAGAAAGGTGTTAGCGGGACTACGCCCACAGGGAAAAGAGGTTATTTAATTAAGGAACTTCATGAAAGCGTCGTAAAACCTCCCTCGAAGTACCAACACTGGCCTGGCCGAACGGTTAAGCAAGTATTGTACGGTGAGATTGATCCCGACTAATTCTTCTTTTTTGGTTTGAGGAAGGATTCGAGAAACAGTGGGAGCAATCCTGTTTAGACAAACTAAAAACCACTCTAAACTTGCAAGAGCATCATGCTAAAGTGTTTCTTCTCTCTCTCCTAATTGCAGCGACCAAACATCATGATCGGACTTAAGTTACTACTAGATAAAAATATACTGACAGAGCCAAATTACAAAGATTGGCTCAGGAATGTCAAAATGGCAATCACTTATGACAAGTTAGGGTATCTCCTTACCACCAAAGCTCCCCCTGTCCCAGGTCCTCAATCCAGCGTCGCGGATAAGGAAATCCGTAAGACCTGGGAGATTGATTGCGCGAAGGCCAAGTGCCTCGTGCTTGCCTCTATGGACAATGAACATCAGAGGATGCACGAGGATATGGATCTTGAATCCATATTTCTCCACACAAAGGATCTGTATAGAGAACAATCCCGTATCGCCAGATACGAAGTCTTGAAAAAGTTGTTTTCGGCGAGATTGGCCGTCGGATCATCTGTAGTGGAACACGTGCTTAAGATGATTGGCTACATTGAAGAGCTCGCGGACCTCGGGACCACGTTAGAGAACGAGCTCTACACTGACTTGATTCTCCAGTCCCTTCCTTCCACTTACGCCCAGTTTATCCTGAACTTCAACATGCAAGAAAAAGAAGTTGAACTTCCGGAACTCCTCAACATGTTGAGGAGTGCAGAGGGCACCCTACAGAAAGTTAGGAAAACATCCACTTTGTCTGTTGGAGTACTTTCTTCTTCTAGGTCCAAGGCGAAAGCCAAAGGAAAGAAGACGAAGGCCCCCACCAAACTAAGGGGCGGTGATAGTAAAGTGGAAGCCAAGGGAAAGAAAAAGGTAGCAAAGGTTGCGGGACAGCTTGTGGGGAAGGAAGAGTGCTTTTATTGTCATAAGAAAGGAAACTGGAAGAAAGATTGCAGGACTTGGAAGGCCAAGAACCAGGACCCGAAGCAAGTTGTGGCTTCGGCTTCAGGTGTGTATGTTATTGAAAACTGTCTATCAGTAAACTCTACTTCCTGGGTATTGGATACCGGATCAGGATCTCATATCTGTAATTATTTGCAGGCACTAAGAAAGCGTAGGGTTTTGAAGGCAGGTGATATAACCCTCAGAGTTGCAAACGGAGCTGGCATGGATGCTGAGTCCGTGGGGGGCTATCGCTTGGGATTGTCAGATAGACATGTTTTAGTTTTACGTGACTGTTATTTTGTACCCAGTGCGACTTGTAATATCATATCTGTATCTTTAATGTCTAAAGAAGGTTATAATTTTGCATTTGTAAGCGATGTTGTAAACATTCACCTTAATCATGTTCTGATTGGGTCGGGTACATTAAGCAATGGTATATACGTATTGAACCAACCACAGATTTTCAATGTCCAGAATACACACAAAAGAAAGTCTCCAGAAATAAATCATGCTTTCTTATGGCATTGTAGACTGGGTCACATCAATGAGACAAGGTTAACTAAGTTGCATAAAGAAGGATATTTGGATCCTTTTGAATATCAATCATATGCAACTTTTCAATCATGTCTCAAAGGAAAGATGACAAAGACTCCGTTCACTGGACACGGAGTAAGAGTGAGCGAGCTCTTGGGACTCGTACACAGCGATGTATGCGGTCCAATGTCTACACATGCGCGAAGTGGTTATTCTTACTTCATTACTTTCACGGATGATTTTTCGATGTATGGATATATCTTCTCAATGAAGCATAAATCTGAAGCCTTTGAAAAATTCCAGGAATACAAGAATGAAGTAGAAAAACAAATAGGCAAAAGTATCAAGACACTGAGATCTGATCGAGGTGGTGAATATTTAAGTGCTGAGTTCCTGGATTACTTAAAAGAGAATGGAATTCTCTCTTAACTTACTCCTCCATACACTCCACAACATAATGGTGTATCGGAGAGACGGAACCGAACCCTCTTGGATATGGTACGTTCCATGATGAGTAACGCTGAGTTGCCGCGATCATTCTGGGGATATGCACTAGAATCAGCTGCATATCTTTTGAACCGAGTTCAAACTAAGACAGTGCCTACCACACCATATCAGATATGGGGTGGGAAGAAACCCTATCTTAAGCACATTAAGACATGGGGATGTCCGGCTTTTGTCAAAAAGCAGCATGCGGACAAACTCGAGGCACGCTCAGTACAGTGTAAGTTTGTGGGATATCCAAAGAACTCTAAGGGATATTTCTTCTATTACGCAGAGGAACAAAAGGTTTTTGTTTCTCGTCATGCCTGCTTCTTGGAAACTGAATTTTTGGAAAATCAGATAAGTGGGAGCGCAATAGAACTGGAAGAAATCCCAGAACCGCAAGCTATTACTGAAAGCTTAGTAGAACAACAAGGTTCGAAAGAACAGGACATTCCTGCGCCACTCCGCAGGAGTAGTAGGCAGTCTCATCCGCCCGAGAGATACTACGGTTTTCTCATAGACGGGGATTGAGAGGATTGTATCATTGATAATGATGAGCCGACTAGCTTTCAGCAGGCCATTCAGAGCACTGACTCGGTAAAATGGCTGGATGCAATGCGGACCGAAATGGAATCCATGTACACCTACAAAGTATGGACTTTGGACGTTGCTCCAAAAGGGGTAAAACTCGTAGGTTGCAAATGGATATTCAAAAGGAAGATTGGTGTAGATAGACAGGTTGAGACCTATAAGGCTAGACTTGTTGCAAAGGGTTTTTGTCAAAGACCTGGTTTGGACTATGACGAAACCTTTTCTCCAGTGGCTATGCTCAAATCCATTCGGATCCTTCTTGCCATTACTGCCTTCTACGATTATGAGATTTGGCAGATGGACGTAAAGAACGCTTTTCTAAATGGAAATTTAGAGAAGTGTCTCTATATGGACCAGCCAGAGGGTTTCATTCAGAGTGGGAGCAGCGGGAAGGTGTGCAAGTTGCTTAAGTCCATTTATGGACTAAAGCAGGTATCGCGGAGTTGGAACATCTGTTTTGATGAGACGGTCAAAGAATTTGGCTTTATCAAAAATCCAGATGAACCATGCATTTATAGTAAAATTGTAGCACGAACTGTCTTATTCCTCGTTTTATACGTGGATGACATTCTCTTGATAAGAAATGACATTCCTATGCTACAATCTGTCAAAGGGTTCTTGTCACACAGGTTCTCCATGAAAGACTTGGGTGATGCCTCTTACATTCTGGGGATCCGGATCCATCGTGATAGGTCCAAGAGGATATTAGGACTTTCACAGTCCAGGTACATCGACACCATACTGAAAAGATTCAGTATGGAAGATTCCAAGCGCGGTAATTTACCGGCTTGTCACGGGATCACCCTTTCCAAAGAGATGTCTCCCAAGACTGATTTGGAAAGGGATCGCATGTCTATTATACCCTACGCCTCTGCGGCAGGCTCTATAATGTATGCGATGTTGTGTACCAGACCATATGTAGCTTATGCACTGAGTGGTAAGCCGGTATCAGTCAAACCCTGGGGAGAAGCACTGGATAGCGGTAAAGAACATTCTGAAGTACCTGAGAAGGACTAAAGATATGTTTTTGGTTTACGGCGGAAAAGACCTCCAGATGGAGGCCTTTGCTGATTCCAGCTTCCAGAGTGACAAGGATGACTCCAAATCCATGTCAGGTTATGTCTTTACCCTCAATGGAGGGGCGGTGTGTTGGAAGAGTTCCAAACAGGAAACCGTTGCTGACTCGACGATGGAAGCGGAGTATATCGCTGCATCTGATGCCGCAAAGGAAGCCGTCTGGATGAGGAAGTTCTTGACAGAACTTCAGGTGGTTCCGTCCATTGTTGATCCAATACCTCTGTATTGTGACCACAACGGGGCTATAGCTTTAGCGAAAGAACTCAGTTCCCATCAGATGTCCAGACACATCTTGAGGCGGTATCACCTGATCAGGGAGATCGTGGATCGCCAGGAGATCGAGGTTCGGAGGGTTGCTACAGAAGATAACACTGCAGATCCATTCACGAAGGCCATACCCCAGACTCAGTTCGAGCGGCTGATCGAGATGATAGGTATTTGATACGCCAGTACATGGCCTTAGTGCAAGTGAGAGATTGTTAGTGTATATGCCCTAGAGGCCATTACTGTATTATACTAATTTGTATATTACTTAATGGAAGCTTGGGATATTCACAGTTGTATAGACAATCTTGCTCAAAATGGTAGTATGCTACTTGGTTTATTTCTACTTTAATGTGTGCATGTGTTTCTTTTAGCATATCGCCTATACACATTAGTGGAGCCCTTAGGATCTTTGCTTGATTACCGACGTTGTGATGGCAGTCACACTAGTGGGGGCTGGGTAATCTACAAGCACATCCTTATACAGGTCCCTAATTGTAGGATTATCGAGACAGGGCATCGATACTCCAGAGTAGACTAGTGTATACGCTTCTCATCCCAGGAGGGGAGATGGTCTGTCCCACAGCCATCAGTACGTCGTACTGGAGATAGTATGTAGGTGCTCGTTAGGTTACGAGTACACTGGACATGACTCGCTGGGAACTGTTGGTTGGTATTATGCCTATCGTCAGTTATCAGTTCCCAGGTGACATGAGTACAGCTTAGTCCGTTGACTTGACACTGTCACTTCGCCTCGAGTGTGTTCCCATTATTCTTAGATTGCTACCCTACCACGGCTCAAATGAGTCGTGCAAACAGGTAGCAGTGGGTGCAGTCCCGAAGCACTTGGAAGCAGTGACGGTTAGACAGGATTCGTCTCTCCCGGTATTGGGGGTTGATATCGCGCTGTGTCTAGGAGAGCCATTACACAAAGTCCCTGGCCAGGGCAAGCGAGATATACTGGTAGCGTTTCCAGTGTTATCTCAGGGTGTTCTGGGCTACACTCCGACATGACTTGTACCGCTATTAGGGGACTGACGTTTGCCGCCCCCTAGGCCCGCCATGCGATACTCTCAGACGAATAGACCGGACTGTACGGAGACTGTCATATTCAGGCTCAGTAGGAGTTCGGATGGGTTCACCTCATCAGTCTTCTTATCGGCATCTACCTAGGGACCGTTACGTAAAGCTAGTACCGCTTGCGGCCTGTGGATAAACGTACTGCCAGCGTAGTGTCGAGTCTTTAGAGTCCCATACAGAGGGCTATTCGCCTTTGGGCAAAACAGAGTAGAGGTCGCATGGTTTTGCGACGTGGTTCCTTCACATCCGCGCACTTGTGCACGTTTGATGTCCAGGCAGTTATTACTAGCGGGCTTTGGTTTAAGACAGATCCTAGTATTTGTTTTGGGATTGTTTTTGTCTCATTGTATTCGTGTTCCTCGGAACACGGATGCGGGTGTGTATGCACAGTTGACAGAGGCAGAGGATTCTCATTAGGGTTGTTGACCGTTGATTTTTTCCAAACCCTAATGAGAATGAGAGATATGATTAATGATATTAATTAAAGATAATTGTGCCATGGTTAGATTGACCATTTGACTTATGTTGACTTTTTGACTTTGGTTGACCGGCTGACTTATGTTGACAATTTGACCATCATTTCACATAAAAGATGCTTCTTGATTCTTGCAAAATTCATTTAATGCGAAATGATAACGGTTATTCCAAATGAACCATCACAATTTCTTTAATTCTTATTATTATTTCATAATTCACTAATATGAGAGTATGGTTGCCAAAAATATCCTCATTCTCTCTTGCTTTTTTTCTCTCATATGTTTGAGCTCTCCCTCTTCCTCTCAAAGCTCTCATCTCTCATGTGTTGAGAACCATGAGCTTTTGAGATAAAACCTTCAAGACTTCACTCTACTCATTCTAGGGTTCTAGGTTTAGTAAGCCAAGCACTTTAGTTACCTCTAGGTTGAGGTAGGAGCTCAAGGTAGAGGCTTTCGGGTGGATCCTTCTTCGGCAAAGAGAAGACGACGAGGAGGAGCCGTTCACACCACTTCAAGGAGCGAGAAGAGAAGGAGTTCAAGACCTAGGTATAACCTTCTAACCGAGTAGCTAAACTTATAGTTAGTTTGCTAGTTTTTGTTTAGCAAAGATCCTCTAGTTATAGTCCATGTTACCTTGCATCAAAAATCGTTTTTTACCTATTCTGCCTCCCCGCAAGCACCGGGGTATGTAACGTGGACTTACAGTCTTGTGTTGGCTTTATGGCTATTTTCTGATGTCTGGAATCTTTTTATACTTTCTTGTTCTCTCCCAGATCACAAGTCTTGGACTTGGCGTATTTTTATCAGCACTTTTAGCATTTCCGGCTCTTTTACCTGGAATTTCCTGCACACAGTCTCGAGACAAGTGTTGAGCTATACAAAAGATCATGCGTGCAATAATAAACACACAATTTCCCTCAAAATGCCGATTATAATGTATAACACATGTTATTTGATATTTTACAGACGAATTGCTAATATGTGCTATATTTATACCGAACACGTTTAGATGATTGCAAATAGTAGGGAAATTGATGTGTTAGAAATGCAATATTTTCGACTGATCATATAGCAACGAAACCGGCGATACACCACATATTACACTTACGGTCGCAGAAAAGAAAATGTCAAACTACAACATTTGGAATCCATAATAACCTTAGACATCATAAATCCAAAATATCACATACTTTGGATTTCATGTCTAACTATACGAATTCCACATATTGTTTCACATTCCACAAATAGCTAGACGATATTAAACCTTTCGATCGAATCAACGAATTCCCAAAATTTTCAGAAAGCTCAACACTTGAGCAATATCAAAAATACCTAGAAGCATGCCCCAGTAGCTACGGACACCCCGTAGAAGTATCGGCCCAAGCCTCACACATGGCGCCGCAGTACCGCCGCCAAACCCATGGTTTGGCCGCCGTTCCGCGGTCATGTTGTCGAGTTAGGATGTCGTTCTTCTAGAGGGTCCATAGTTTTACCTGTATGATTTTCTGAGGATTTTTAATGTGAAAAATTCCAACATTTTGAAAAATTTCCAG
This sequence comes from Agapanthus africanus, assembly GCA_030015575.1. Lineage (NCBI taxonomy): Eukaryota > Viridiplantae > Streptophyta > Magnoliopsida > Asparagales > Amaryllidaceae > Agapanthus > Agapanthus africanus. The sequence goes on along the minus strand of CM057338.1, from coordinate 937,759,625 downwards.
AAAGTGGGCAATATCGGGTTTTCGGAGTTCGTTCAAACTTCTAACTTCACCTAGACAACTCCTAATGCTCTAGCAAGGCTTTGATACCACTGTAGATTTCTTTGGCACAACCACAAGGTTTCACAAGGCATCAAACATGCTATATTTAAAAATTACTGTGCCAAACAACCCTAACCTAGGATCTAACTAGAGTTTTAGGAGCTAAACCAGAAAGTAAACTACTTTACATCTAAGTGATAACGGAATACAACCTTTGTAGACCGGTACTTCACTTCAATAGCTCTTTGTAGTGGTCCCTTCGCTGCGATCATGGAACTCCCGGACTCTTTCATGGCTTCTCAAGGTGAAAGGAACGATCTTGCTTGAAGTCTTCGATGCCGAAGATGATCTACGTCGAGGAGATACTAACTTAAGCTACTACTTCACTAAATGAGAGATTAGTGAAGCTAACACTCTATACTAAAGTGCTAATCTAGTAGAGTATAGTGAAGTAAGAAGTGGGCTCACTTTAGTTTTATTTTTCTCACAATATTTTCTCACTTTAGAAAAGGATAGCAAGATTTTTCTTAAGGTTGAAGAAGATGAAGTGAACAGATGAGAATGAACTAATTGAGGTAAGAGAATCAACCATAGGTGAGTTTGTATTTTATAGCTAACTCATGTAGAGACATAACCATGGCTAAATTATAATGTTTAGGTTAATAAATATCTTAAGTAAAACAAAACTAGTGGACTAAATCAATGCATTCATAAGCTTCTACAAGCTTCATGCATGTGGCTTATTATCCACTAATTTGGAATTATCTTAAATATTAAAACCCCACATTATAATTAGCATGGTGTAAATCTCATACACCCATGTAGTGTGTATCAACAACAATGGCACAAAGTAAAACACAATTAATATATATCACATATATATTAAGTGTGCACATGTGAGAAAATAAATGCTTAAGTGAGATAATATTAGTTAATGTAAATTTGTATATCAAATATACAATTATACACCAAATTATCAAATCAACACTTGATTTAATAATCCGGTTATATCACATATAACCGAATAATTTTAAATGTACCAACTTATCGAATCAACGCTTGATTCGATAACCCGGCTATATCACATATAACCGACCGATACAAATATCGTTAGAATAAAATACGTTATCACATACTCGCATTATTCTCGGTCCCGCACATATCACATATGTGCTCCTACTTCATTTTGCCTGAGCCAGTAAAATCTCTATGTAGGACTCTAAAGACTCGTCAATACGCCGGCAGTAGGTGATGATCACATCAAGCACCCACAAGCCGTCAGCGGTACTAGCTGGATGTAACGGCTACCAGGGTATTGAACGATCAGAATATCAGCAAGAAATCCCGCTCTAGCTTCTGTAAATCCTGTCAGTAACACTACCATACATTCCGGTCTACTCGTATGATATTTCGTATATCCAGTCTAGGGGTGGTAAACGTCAGACCCCAATAACCGATAAGTCATGCCGATATGAGGCCCATAATGGGTCGAGAAACTACTGATAACTCTTACCAGTAAATCCCTAAATTAGCCCTGGCCAGGAACTTTCCTGTTATGGCCAATCGAGCACAGCGCAACATCAACCCCCAATACCGGGAGAGACGAAACCCCTCCTATCGCTCATTGCCTCCATATGACTTGGGACTGTACCCAAAAACTACCGTTTTGCACGTCCTCTTGATCGTGGTAAGGTGGAAATCAAAGAACAGTGGGAATCACACAAGACTCTATGACGATCTCGGGTCTACAGACTAACCTGTACCAGTGTCGCCAGAGAACTGCTATCTGACGTGAGGTATAATACCATCTAGGAGTTCTCGGCCAGTCCTTCCAGTGTACCCTGTCTACACTGAGCACCCGTATACCATCTCTAATGTCAAACACCAATGGATATGGGATCATCCATCGCCCATCACATGGGTCGAGAAGCGTATACGCTAGTCTACTCTGGTGTATCGATGCCCTGTCTCGATACACCCATGACTAGGAACATTAAAGGATGAACTTATAGACTACCACAACCCTACTAGTATGATCTGCATCATAATCCTGGTAGTCAAGTACACATCCTAAGGGCTTTACTAACATGTAACCATAAGACAGTATCAAGAGACAAGTATACATGTTAAGATAAAGAGCAACCAGATAGCATACTATCATGTCGAGAAAGAAAGTCCTCTCTATATATGTCCAAGCATCCAATATAATATACAATATATGTACAATAATGGCCTATAGGGCATACATACAACTAACAGTAACGATATAGATCAACATGAATATAAAAGAGAACACAAGTATGAAACAGTGAGGTGTATGTATGTGACGTGTAACCTAAGGTCTGAACTTCTATGTTATCTATTTTAAAAGTCTTTGAAATCAATTTAATGGAATCGTCGATGTAACTCAATAGTATCCCGTGCATGCCCGGGACCACGGTCAAAATTCTCGGGCTGAATCCGAGACGTGCCGCTAGGCAGTAAACAGGTAACATGTACAGATGAATGATGTTAGCAACATCATCCCGGGGATGGCCTAACCCGTAAAGACTGATCAATATAAGCATCAAACTGTTGAGTTACAAGTCAAGTTTCATTATTGATTTCCCTTTACCCCCAAGGTTATGTCTTCAAGTAGGTATTGATGATATGAATCTAATGCCAACACAGAATCAATTAGGTACAGGTTTGTCTATGTAGACAACAGGTTATGTCTATCAGGACAACAAGTCAGGATTGTCGGCATTAGTAACAAGATCAAGTGGTCAAGTAGTGTGTCATGAACATGTCATATGATGCATATGTATCAAATAGATACCCAATGTAAAACTGTAATGAAAATTTGAACACGGTAAGCACGACGGATATTAGGATGCATATGTGTCTATCTGTAATAACCTGTATACGTATCCATGACTACGTATGACGCAATTAGAAAGCATGTTGCACTAATATAGAAGTAACATGATATAATGAGGTTCCGGCATGCAACTAGATATGCAATAGACAGTACGGATACAAACGGATATCGAAAAACGGTAAATATATAACATTGGATGCACAATTAAAATACATGTATTATTTTTATTCATATGGGTATAAATAAATGAACATAGCATGTTGCAAGAAAAACTTGCCTGATCGGATATCACGACGGGATACGTACGTCACGTTCGACGTCAGATAAATGTCGTGATGCACACACGCGCACAGGACTGGACCTGACTAATCCAAGACGCGACCACGCTGGATGACGATGACGACTGGGTCGCCCGGATCTTCGGCTACGTGCGTGACTCCAGCGACGGCCGGAAAACCAAGAATCAAGAAAGAAAAAGAAAAGAAAGAAAGAAGTGAAGAAGGAGAAGAAGAGGGGTGTGGCTTGGCTTGGGGTTCTGGGTCAAAGGAGATGAGGTGGTGACGACGGTAGGCTGTCGACAGCGATGGGTTATGGAGACAATAGGTTTCTTGGGTTGCTCGAGGGTGCAAGAATGGGTGCTCGGGATTGTGGTGTCAGGGTCTGCAGTGGTGTCGGGGAAGAAAGAGGAGAGGGATGAGAGGATGACGGCGACGAGGTAAGGTCTACAAGGTGGTGTGACGTCGACGAGGGTTCAGGCATGGGTTTGGGTTCTCGGGTGAAGTTGCTAGGATGGGTTATGCAGGGATCTCGAGAGGAGGTCGAGAAGAGAAGGTGGAGGTGGTGAGATGGTGAGGAGGTCGAGGTGATGACGGTGGGAGTTTGGCGACGAAGATGGGTCGGGTTTCGGGGGTAGACGAAGATGGGTCGTCGGGGGTTTGGAGAGGAGGAGAGGAGTTGCTCGGGGAGAGAAAGAAGAAGGGAGGAGAAGGGGAGGATGAGGTCGTGATGAGGTGACGAGGTTGGGAGCTAAGGCGAGGTAGCGGCTAGAGTGAGGGCGTGGGTTCTCATCGCGAGGAAGGAGACGAAGGAAAGAGAGAGGAGAGAGGCTGAGGGAAATTTTGAGGAGAGGGAGAGGTGTGAAGTTATGAACTATATATATATATAGAGAGAGAGAATAATGGAGGAAAGAAGTCATAAGAGGGAATTTCTTCCTATGGCGTCGAACAAGTACGCCTCCCTCATTTTTCCGACAATCGACACCCATCATCTTCATCGTTATCATCTAAGATGTGGGTACACCAAATTTCATGTGATTTTACAACTTTTTCACCGTTGATTTAGCAATGTAAAAAGTTCTGTTGTCGGTAAACCGTTAATTTTGAACCCACTAAATCAACGATGAAAAAGTTGTAGAATCACATGATATTTGGTGTACCCACATCTTAGATGATAACGATGAAGATGATGGGTGTCGATCGTCGGAAAAAATGAGGGAGGGCGTACTTTTCGACGCCATAGGAGGAAATTCCCTCCTATGGCATCTTTCCTCCATTATTCTCATATATATATATATATATATATATATATATATATATGTATAAGAGGGGAGAGAGAGAGAGAGTAGAGAGAGAGAGCCAGTGAGTGTAGAGAGATGTGAGGAAAAATATATAATTAGTTAAATAAATATATTATATATATCGATATTAAAACTGTTAGGTTTTAAAAAAATATTTTAATATATAATCTAGGATTTTATAGCTAATAAAAAAATATTCCGAAAAATATCCGGGTCACTTCTAAAAATTTAGTTTTAAAATACGGATAATACACGTGTCAGTTAAAATTATAATGCGATGTCCGGTTAAATAAAATGCATACCCCCAAGAACGGATATATGTAAAAATACATAGCGATCCAAACGAGTCTGTTTTAACAGTCTGGACAAGAACACGATGCATGCATGCAATCATAGGGTATGGGGTATGATAACAGGCCATGCTAGATATTAAGATTATTATATTTGTTTATGATTTGTATTATTTAAAATATATGCAGATGCTAAATATATGATACATGTATATAGAACATATATGTATGCACAGATCCTCTGTACTAGCAAGGATATGTTTTAATCTAGAACCAGAATGGGTTTCAAGCATGCGGATCGGGTCGAACACTAAATATAGATACCAAATACGCTATTCGCACCCAAAAAAAAACATGAACTAAGAGTTGTCACAAGATTTGGAAAAGCCAAATAAATTATGGTATAAATGAACTAGGGTGTTACATCCACTATTCATTTTCTCTCTCTTGGCTATTTGTATTTTTATACGGATACGCGTATATGTAGTGATACGTATACCGGAGGATGTGTTCCATATTTATATGGAATACCTTCTGGAAGGAGGACGCCTCATTATTGATTTTCTTTCTAGAAAATCAATAGGAAATGAGTTGGTGGGTAAGGCGGTTTTGGGTATGGTTGAGGGCATGCAGAGAGGGTTGAGCTTAAATTGTTTATTGCAAAAATTGTTGTGCAATATATTTTTTTTATTATGGTTGAAAAATGAATGAAGCCATTCTTCTCTCATTTTCATTCACACACACACACACACTTTCTCTCTCCTCTCATCTTCTCCTTCTTCTTGCATGCTCTCTTGAGCTTGTAAAGAGAGTGAAAATGATAGTAGAAAAATCCTACATCTCCACACTCTATTTCTAGCAAGTTTGGAGCGTCGGTTGGTTCACTAGGTGAAATTGGAGTTTGGATCGGTTTTTCTCAGGTGGATCATCTTCGGTAAGGGCAGTTGCTTCTCAAGCTTGCTCTCGATGTCCTACGAGGTGCTTTGAGGGGTCTTCCACGATTGGATGGACATGCATCAAAAGTTGTAATTCCTAAACCTTGCATGCTTAGTTTACTATCTAGTGTTTGGAATGATTGCTATAGATTAGTTTCTAGTGCTCCTATTGAATTTTTGTTTTTTGATTCTGCATCGGCCGCGATTGTAGCGACAAGGGCACTAGGATCTTTCAATGGTATCAAAGCCCAGGCCAAACACTAGAACTAGAATAGATGTTGTTTTAGTTTTGAGACCGAAAAATTAACCGGATCGAGTTTCCAATGTCAAGTTTCTGTCCAAAAATTTTAAATCACCTGAAATTTTTAAAAGAATTGCAGTGGACATGTATTGAAGTTATAAGAGGTGGCACAAAATTCGAGGCCAGGAGGCCCAAACCTGGCCGTCGGAATTGGCATTTTGGCCGATTCCTGCGGCCAAGTTGTAGCCTCCTGCCTCGAAATTTGTGCAGGAGCTTGACATTGGTAAAACTTGATTTTTAGTACCCTTTGTTTTTCGTAGATTTCCACTAAGGGTTATCTTGTATTCAGGCAATTCAGGGAACTTTTTGGTCAAAATTTTAGCATCGTTTATGATCCGTTTTTGTTTATGTGTGTTTTTTAAACGGTTAGATAAGTATGCCCTAGAGGCCATTATTGTATATTATGTAAGTCGATGTCGCACACCCCGCGGGTACGCAGGGAAACGGAATTCACAAAAAAACGATTTTTTAACTTGCAACATCAACCAAAACACCAGGATATTTACGGAAACCCTAACTAGCAGAACTATAAAGAGGTTCTAAACTACTTGTGAAAGAGTTTTATACCACTAGAGTTCAAGTCCTTCGGGTCTTCTTCTCCTCTTCTTATGCTCCTAGACGATTTGTATCAAACTCGGTCGTCGGCCTCCTCGTGTCGAAGATGATCTACCCGAGAGTCTTTGGTTCTAGCTTCAACCTCAAGAATGAGGTAACTAAGGTATCTAGTTTGCTAATCTAGGTTAGGGCTTGAGGAAGAAGGAGGAGAGAAAAATTGGAGAGAGAAAGAGCAAACACAAATGAGCTAGAGTGAAGAGGCAAGTGAGGAATAACTAAGTCATTCACAATAATCAAGCATGCAATATTTTCAATTGAAAATAAGAAACCATGCTTGAATAGTAAAGTCAAATGCAATAAACAAATGAATTAGCCATGCTACAAATATCTCCTTTTCCACTTTATTAATCTATATCCAAAAATAAATAAATGCAATAATGAGGCGTCTCCTTCAAGAAGCATCTCTTGTGAAATTACAAGAATGCCCTCACCGTATATACATACTCGTATTCGTACTGCAAAAAATATGAATACAATGAGATAATAATAACCCAATAATATAATACTAGAATCCAGCTTAAACCAAAGCCCACTAGTATTATCCGTTCGAACAACATCCGTGTAGCCAGTACACGTATATGATTGGAACCTCTGTACGGCCTCTACATCGTTTTGCCCGAACCAGGGAAACCCTCTGTATGGGACTCTAAAGACTCGATAGTACGCTGGCAGCGGGTTTAACCATAAGTTCGTCAGTGGCACTAGCTGTACGTAACGGCTACCCAGGTACCTATCGAAAAGAAGGCCGACGAGTGAACTCATCCGAACCTCTACTGAGCCTGTCCGTGACAATCTCCGTGAAGTCCGGTCTGTTCATCTGAGAGTATCGCATGTCGGGTCTAGGGGTGAAAAATGCCAGACCTTTAATAACCTGACAAGTCGTGCCGGTATGGCTCAAGACTATCCGAAAATCTACTGTTCCAACTACCATTAATTCTCAATCCGCCCTGGCCAGGGACTTATGGTGTTAGACAATCGATCACATCACGACATCGACTCCGTATACCGGGAGAGACGAATCCCCAACAGTGGCTCACTACCTCCATGTGGCTCGGGACTGTACCCAAGCAAAACCTGTTTGTACAACTTAGTAGAGCCGTGGTAGGGTAGTAATCAAAACATAGTGGGAACTCACACGAGACAAATGATGACCTCAGGTCGACAGACTCTCTTCACTCATATCATCAGAGAACTGCTATTTGAAGTTAGGTATAATACCATCTAGCCAGTTCTCGGCGAGTCCGACCAGTGTACTCACCCCCAGTGAGCACTTGTATACAATCTTAGGTGCACCATACCAATGGCTGCGGGACCAATCCATCGCCCCTCGTCAGGGTCTACATTTGTATACACTAGTCTACTCTGGAGTATCGATGCCCAGTCTCGATACTCCCATGACTAGGTACATTTTAAGGATGATTGCCATCACAACGCTGGTAGTCAAGCAAGGATCTTACGGGCTTTATCAACATGTATACAAGATATGAAAGACATTACATGTTAAGATAAAGACAAACCAAATAGTATACTATCATATCGAGCAAGATTGTCCTGTATATACATATCTCTAGCATCCTATACAATGGAGGCCTCTAGGGCATACATATTCAACAATCTCCCACTTGCACTAAGGCCTGTAATTGGCATATTAAGTACCCAATGTCTGCACTAGAGCCAGTTGCTGGCGTACCGCATACCCAACATCTCGAAGTCTCTCGAACTGGACTTGAGGGATGACCTTGGTGAATGGATCTGCCATGTTGTCCTTTGTATCTTCTCTCCGCACCTCGATCTCCTGGCGATCCACGATCTCCCTGATCAGGTGATACTGCCTCAAGATATGTCTGAATTTTTTATGAGACCGTGGTTCCTTTACTAAATCCATGGCTCCGTTGTTATCGCAATACAAAAGTATTGGATTAGCAATGGATGGAACCACCTGAAGTTCAGAAACGAACTTCCTCATCCAGACTGCTTCTTTAGCGGCATCGTTAGCAGCGATGTACTCAGGCTCCATCGTCGAGTCTGCTACGGTGTCATGTTTGGAACTCTTCCAATAGGCCGCCCCTCCGTTGAGGGTAAACACATAACCCGAGACAGATTTATAGTTATCCTTGTCACTTTGGAAGCTAGAGTCAATAAAAGTCTCGATCTAGAGGTCCCCATTACCGTACACCAAGAACACCTCCTTAGTCCTTCTTAGATACTTAAGAATGTTATTTACTGCTATCCAATGTTTCTCACTTGGGTTTGACTGATACCTGCTTACGACGTTATGTGCGTAAGCTAAACCTGGTCTGGTACATAATATCTCATATATTATCGACCTTACCACCAAAGCGTAGGGTACTATGCTCATGCGAGCCCTCTCCTCATCAGTCTTGGGAGACATCTTTTTGGAGAAAGTGATTCCGTGACAAGCGGGAAAATTACCGCGCTTAGAATTTTCTATACTAAACCTCTTTACTACGGTGTCTATATACATTGACTGTGAAAATCCCAACATTCTTTTAGATCTGTTACGATAGATCTTAATCCCCAGAATGTACGAGGCATCACCTAGGTCTTTCATAGAGAACTTCTGTACAAGAAAAGCTTGGCCGATTGTAGCATAGGAATATCATTTCCTATTAGGAGAATGCCATCTACGTATAAAACAAGGAATACCACAGTTCTCCCTACAATCTTTTTATAAATATAAGGTTCATCTACATTTTTGATAAATTCAAATTCCTTGACTGTCTCATCAAAGCAGATGTTCCAACTCCGCGATACCTGCTTCAATCTATAAATGGATTTAAGCAACTTGCACACCTTTCCGCTGCTCCCACTGTCTATGAAACCCTCTGGTTGATCCATGTAAACACATTCTTCTAACCTTCCATTTAGAAAAGCGGTTTTAACATCCATTTGCCAGATGTCATGGTCATGGAAGGCTGCACTGGCAAGTAGGATCCGAATCGATTTAAGCATAGCCACTGGTGAAAAAGTTTCGTCATATTCCAATCCTAGTTTTTGACGAAAACCTTTAGCAATAATTCTAGTTTTGTAGGTTTCTACCTGACCATCTACACCAATTTTTTATTTGAAAATCCATTTGCATCCTACGGGTTTTACCCCAGTAGGAGCAATATCCAAAGTCCATACTTGGTTTTTGTACATGGATTCCATCTCGGATCGCATAGCATCCAGCCACTTCATCGAGTCTCTACTCGTGATGGCTTGCTGAAAACTAGTCAGCTCATCATTGTCGATGATGCAATTCTCTCATTCCTCGTCTACGAGAAAACCGTAGTATCTCTCAGGCGGATGAGGTTGCCTACTAGATCTGCGGAGTGGCGTAGGTACATCCGGTTCCATTGAAATCTCTGGTTCTACTAAGTTTTCAGTAATAGTTTGTAGTTCTGGAATTTCTTCCAGCTCTATTGCGCTCCCACTTATCTCTTTTTCAAGAAATTGAGTTTCCATGAAGCGGGCATGATGAGAAACAAAGACCTTTTGTTCCTTAGCGTAATAGAAATAATACCCCCTAGAATTCTTGGGGTATCCCGCAAACTTACACAATACTGAACGTGCCTCGAGCTTGTCCGGATGAACATTTAAAAAAAAGGACAACCCCATATTTTTAGATACTTAAGACATGGTTTCTTCCCACTCCACATTTCATATGGAGCGGTAGGCACAGACTTAGTTGGAACCTTATTCAATAGGTATGCAGCAGTTTCTAGTGCATAACCCCAGAAGGAGGGCGGCAACTCGGCATTACTTATCATGGAACGCACCATATAAAGTAGGGTGCGATTCCGTCTTTCTGATACACCGTTGTGTTATAGTGTGTATGGAGGAGTAAGATGAGAGAGAATTCTATTCTCTTTTAGATATTCTAGGAACTCGGCACTTAAGTATTCACCACACCGATCAGATTAGAGCATCTTGATACTTTTGCCGGTTTGCTTTTCTGCATCATTCTTATACTCTTAGAATTTCTCAAAGGCCTCGGATTTATGTTTCATTAAGAATACATGTCCATGCCTTGAGAAATCATCTGTGAAAGTAATGAAGTAGGAATAGCCACTTCTTGCATGCATAGACATTGGCCCACACACGTTACTGTGAATGAGTCCCAGTAGCTCGGTAGCTATTTCTCCGTTTTCAGTGAACGAAGTTTTTGTCATCTTTCCTTTATACATGATTGACAAGTTTCATATGATTGATTCTCAAACGGATCTAAGTATCCTTCTTTATGTAATTTAGTCATTCGTGTTTCATTGATATGACCAAGTCTACAATGCCATAAGAAATCTTGGTTTGATTATGAAGTCTTTCTTTTTAGTGTGTTTTGGATGTTGAAAACTTGATGTTGATTGAGAATGTATATTTCGTTATTAAGTGTACCCGACCCAACCATTTCATGATTTAGGTGAATGTTTATGACATTGCTTTCAAGTGCAAAATTATATCCTTCATTTGATAACAAAGATACAGATATAATATTACACATAATACTAGATACACAAAAGCAGTTACACAATAACAAAATATGTCCACTCACCAATCCAAGGTGATATTCTTCTACTGCAACGGCATCCACACTGGTTCCGTTACCAACCCTGAGGGCCATATCACCTTTCCTTAAAACTCTACGATTTCTCAGTGCCTGTAATGAATTACAGATGTGAGATCCTGATCCGGTATCCAATACCTAGGAAGTAGAGTTTATAGAGAAACGGTTTTCAATCACGAACACACTTGAAGCCGAAGCCACAACTTGCTTCGTGTCCTAATTTTTGGCTTTTAGGGCCTGACAGTCCTTCTTCCAATGTCCCATTTTCCGACAATAGAAGCATTCTTCCTTTGTGGCTGCCCCCATTCTTTTCCTTTCCCTTTCGCTGTACCTTTTGCACACCTCCCCTCGGCTTGGTGGGGGCCTTCTTCTTCTTCCCCTTGGCCTTAGCTTTGGATTTAGCAGAAAAAGATTCCCCAATAAACAGAGCGGATGTTTCCTTGGTTTTCTTCAAGGTGCCCTCTGCCACCCTCAGCATGTTGAGGAGTTCAGGACGTGAAAATTCCATCTTTTGCATATTGAAATTCAATATGAATTGGGCATTGGTGGAGGGAAGGGACTATAGAATCAAGTCGATGTACAACTCATTCTCCAACATAGTTCCCATGTCCGCGAGCTCTTCTATGAGAGAAATCATCTTTTGGACGTGATCTCCAACAGATGATCTGATAGCCAATCTCGCTTGAAAAATTTCTTCGAGGTTTCATATCTTGCGATATGAGATTGCTCTCCATATAAATCTTTGATATGGAGGAAGATGGAAGCAAGGTCCATCTTTTTGTTCTGCCTCTGATGTTCATTATCCATGGAGGCCAGCATGAGGTACTTGGCTTTCGCACAATCAAGATCCCAGGTCTTACGGACCTCAATTTCCGGGACCGAGGATTCTGGACCGCGAACAAGGGGAGCTTTTGCCATGAGGACGTATGCTTACTTTTCATATGTAATAGCCATATGGACATTCCTTAGCCAGTCTTTATAATTTGGCCTAGCGAGTTTATTTTTATCTAATATTAGCTTAAGTCCCGTCATGGTCGCTGCAATTAGAAGAGAGAGAAAAGAAACACTCAGTATATGCTCTTGCAAGTTTAGATTAGTTATTAGTTTATCTAAACAGGATGGCTCCTACCATTTCCTCGAATTCTTCTTCAAACCCTAAAAGAAGAATTAGTCAGGATTAATTGCACCTTATAATTCTTGCTTAACCTTTCGGCCATGCTAGTATCGGTACTTCGAGGGAGGTTTTCCAACGTTTTCGCGAAGTTCCTTAATTACATAAGCTCTTTTCCCTGGAGGCGTAGCCCCACTAACACCGTTCTATGCACCTACTTTGTTTATAACATTGATTGTAAAGTGAAAAAATTCTCCCGAAGTGTAGCGGATACTCACAGTAGGATCAGGACCCAACTATCATTGTGTGATAGTTTTGAAGGAAGCCTACCAAAAACACCACACTCCAGAAGGTATGCAACACTAGCAAGTTTCCTATATGTTTGAAACTCCCGATATTATTTTTACCCCGAGCGCTTATAACCTTGAAGTGGGTCAAAACATCATAAGTCGCAAGTCAAGTTCAACCCGTTATTGTCCAGATTAATCTAGACCCATTCGTACAAGCCCTTGACGAAGGTCAAAACAGCTGTACGTATATCTTAAATTAATGTATCTATCTATGCTATAGATAAGCACCCACTAGCTATCAAACATTATGCCTTGGCGAAGGTCAAAACATATAGCATGAATACTAGCAGACACCTATTTGAAATGATGGAGGGCTACGGCTGGTTTTGGCGAAAACCGTTAACATAATAAACTTGATATAGTCGAAAGAATCGAATAGCTTTTGAAAAGGAGTGGTTTAAGCTCCGCTTTTAAAAAATTGCTTTTTGAAGAAAACCGAGTGGTTTTGTAATTGTTCCAACGACATCAGATTTTAGGTTTATTACTTTGCATTAATCAATATTAATGCGGTTCCATCAATTAACCTTATCATTGCAGAAAAGAAACGAAAATAGAATGTACGCTTATGCCATCCCCATTCGCCACGTGGCCCCATCATACACCGTTAGGTTACTTAACTAACGGCAGAGCGGGGGCTAGATTAGCGCGGGTGCAAAATATAAGCAACGTTTGTTATATATATATATACCATTCGTCTCACGCAATGATAGTCATTCCAGATCATAGATCACAACATCAAAGATGAATATATTGGATATACTAGGATTTTCGTGTTTCATTTTAGTCTAGAATGAAAAATGGATTCCACGGTCGTGATGAATAGCCAAATCTCACCTTAGACCCCTACGGGTGCGGCAAACTACCTTCTAAATTCCCGAAGTGAAGCAACCTTCTTCAATAAAATGAGTAGGCCACTCGGCAATTCAAGAATCCAGTAGTTTGTGCACCCCTCCTTGGGTCTATCCTAGGTGTAAGAAAAATAAATGAGATAATACAATGGTGGCTACAATCTCAAGCTGGATGTGCCCCGCAAAAGAATATTATATCAATTTTACAAATATACATGAATGAAAGAAAAGAATACTCTTCTCACATCCCTCCAGCTATTCATTCACGACGATCCAATACTTCATATATACAAACCATCAAGAAGATACAGATATGTGCAACCCCCATTAATCGATATATAGCAATTAGAAGACGTTTAGCAACACATATACAATCACAAAACACAGATTATCAAAAACTTAAAATTTCGATCGAAAATAACATTCCGTGTCTACCCAATGAACAAACCAGTACACAAACAAATCTGGGTAGAAACCAAATATAAAAATCATATTTCCAAAGATTAGAACCACAGAAAAAATTGAGAGCAAATTGGCCATGACTCGGTCGCGGATCCGCAGCTAAAAGACCTGTTTAGCCGCGGTTCCGCGGTCTAGTTGGTGGATTAGGTTCTCAAAAATTTTCCTTGTTCTTACAAAAGCCTGCATGTATTTTTAAGGCCACTGAAATGATTTTTTGAACAGTTTTGAAAATCCACAGCAAGCATGAAATGGAAATTTAATTTCGGACAATTTTCCGTCGATCGAAGTTCTAATTACTTGCTAACTAGCTAGTTAAGGTTTAAGTAGGCTCTGATACCAGTGTAAGTTGATGTCGTACACCCCGCGGGTTCGCGGGGAGGCAGAATTCACAAAAAAAAACGATTTCCTAACTTGCAATATCGACCAAAACTCCAAGATCTTTACGGAAACCCTAACTTGCAAAACTACAAAGAGGTTCTAAACTACTTGTGAAAGAGTTTTATACCTTCAGAGTTCAAGTCCTTCGGGTCTTCTTCTCCTCTTCTTAATCTCCTAAACGGTTTGTATCAAATTTGGTCATCGGCCTCCTCGTCTTGAAGATGATCCACCCGAGAGTCTTTGATTCTAGCTTCAATCTCAAAAATGAGGTAACTAAGGTATCTAGTTTGCTAATCTTGATAGCTTAGGAGATGTAAAATGTTAATTAGAATATTTTATCTCAAGAAACCCTAGGATTCACAACGCATGTGAGGGTTAGGGCTTGAGGAAGAAGGAGGAGAGAAAAATTGAAGAGAGGAAGAGCAAACACAAATGAGCTAGAGTGAAGAGGCAAGTGAGGAATGGCTAAGTCATTCACAATAATCAAGCATGTAATATTTTCAATAGAAAATAAGCAGCTATGCTTGAATAGTAAAGTCAAATGCAATAAACAAATGAATTAGCCATGTTTCAACCATGCCACAAATATCTCCATTTTCCACCTCATTAGTCTATTTTCAAAAATAGATAAATGCAATAATGAGGTGTCTTCTTCAAGAAGCATCTCTTGTGAAATTACAAGAATGCCCTCACCGTATATACATATCCATATTCGTACTGCAAAAAATACGAATACAATGAGATAATAATAACCCAATAATATAATACTAGAATTCGGCTTAAACCAAAGCCCACTAGTATTATCCGTCCGAACAACATCCGTGTAACCAGTACACGTATATGATCAGAACCCTGCACGTAAAATCATACGGCCTCTACATCGTCTTTCCCGAACCAGGGAAACCCTCTGTGTGGAACTCTAAATACTCGACATTACGCTGGCAGTGGGTTTAACCACAAGTCCTTCAGTGGCACTAGCTGTACGTAACGGCTACCCAGGTACCTATCGAAAAGAAGGACGACGAGCGAACTCATCCGAACCTCTGCTGAGCCTGTTCGTGAAAATCTCCGTGCAGTCTGGTCTGTTCTTCTGAGAGTATCGCATGCCGGGTCTAGGGGGTGGAAAACGTCAGACCCCTAATAACCTGACAATTCGTACCGGTGTGACTCAAGACCATCCGAGAATTTACTGGTCCAACTTCTAGTAATTCTCAATCCACCCTGGCCAGGGACTTATGGTGTTGGCCAACCGATCACAGCGCGACATCGACTCCCTATACCGAGAGAGATGAATCCCCAACAGTCGCTCACTGCCTCCATGTGGCTCGGGACTGTACCCAACTAAAACCTGTTTGCACGACTCAGTAGAGCCATGGTAGGGTAGTAATCAAAGTACAGTGGGAACTCACACGAGACAAATGACGACCTCAGGCCGACAGACTATTTGCACTCATGTCACCAGAGAACTGCTATCTGACGTTAGGTATAATACCATCTAGCCAGTTCTCGGCGAGTCCGGCCAGTGTACTCACCCCAGTGAGCACCTGTATACAATCTTAGGTGCACCATACCAATGGCTGCGGGACCAATCCATCGCCCATCGTCAGGGTCTATATATGTATGCACTAGTCTACTCTGGAGTATCGATTCCCAGTCTCGATACTCCCATGACTAGGGACATTTCAAGGATGTGCTTACCGACTACCCATCTCCCACAAGTATGATTGCCATCACAGCGCTGATAGTCAAGAAAGGATCCTGCGGGCTTTATCAACATGTATACAAGATTTGAAACACATCACATGTTAAGATAAAAACAAACCAAATAGCATACTATCATATCGAGCAAGATTGTCCTGTATATACATATCCCTAGCATCCTATACAATGAAGGCCTCTAGGGCATACATATCCAACATATTATAGGATTTTACATCTCATTTTGGATGCTGAGGATATATATTTGTTTACGACGGTCTTACTCGATATGATAGTATGTTATCTGGTTTGTCTTTATCTTAATATGCGATATGTTTTATTTGTTATTATGTATCGTCATACATGTTGATAAAACCCATAGGGTCATTTCTTGACTACCGGCGTTATGATGGCGATCATACTCGTGTGTGCTGGGTAGTCGATAAGCACATCTTTAAATTTGCCTAATCGTAAGAATATTGAGACCATATATCGATATTTCAGAGTAGACTAGTGTATACGTTATTTTATTCCCGAGAGGGGAGGTAGCATGTCCCACAGATATTGGTGTCCGACACCAAAGATTGTATACATGTGCTCATTAGGTTGTGAGTTACACTGGACGGACTCGCCGAGAACTGCTAGATGGTATTATGCCTATTGTCAGATAGCAGTTCTTAGGTGACATGAGTCCAGGGTAGTCTGTCGACCTAAAATCATTACTTATTCTTAAGTGTGTTCTTATTGTACTTTGATTACTACCCTACCATGGCTTTAAGGAGTCTTGCAAACTGGTAGTTTTTGGGTGCAGTTCCGAAGCACTTGGAGGCAATGAGCGATAGAGGGGATTCGTCTTTCTCAGTATTAGAAGTTGATATCGCATAGTGCACGGTTAGCCATCACCACAAGACCTAGGCCTAGGTGGATGAGATTTACTGATGGGGTTCAGTAGTTTCTCGATTGGTGATGGACTTGATACCGACACGACTTATCAGGTTATTAGGGGTCTAATATTTATCACCCTCTAGACCTAATATGCGATACTCTCATACGAACAGACCGGAATGTATGGTGAATGTCACTGATAGGCTCAGTTAGGGTTTCGGACAAGTTTTCTTGTCGATCTTCTTTTCGACAGATACTTAGGTAGCCGTTCCCTACAGCTAATGCCACTGACGTACTTGTGAGTTCTAGGATATCATCGGTAACTTACTGACAGCGTATTGTCGAGTATTTAGAGTCCCACATAGAGGGTTTCCCATTTTGGTGAAATGTTGTAGTAGCCGTATTGGGTACGTGAAGGGGTTCGATTAAAACTAGTGTACTCGTTACGCTGACGGTAATCGGACGGTGGAAATACTTGCCGATCCTTATGGAAAGATGGATATTAAATTGGGTGCCGATTTAAAATATTTTTACATATATTTTCTTGTATTTTTGTCACTATTCATATTTTTGTCTCTTTATATATTTTAAATACATTAGAAATTAATTACAATTGTATATGTATGTATATGTGTTAATAAATTAACATACATATATTATTTGTAATTGATTTAACCTTTTACTTTATGTTCCTTTTTCTATAGCTTATGTTGTTCCTAGAGCACATCATACCCTCACCTTGTTGCAGTAAGGTGACATGTGCAGTCTAGTGGAGAAGGTAGACACTTGGAGAGTTGCTCTAATCCTATGGTTAGTATTGTGTTGAGATGATATATATTGTAGCCATTTATGTTATGGTTAGAGATTCATTTGATCTTGATCATTCTCATTCTCTTTACAAAAGAGAACTCCATCTTCTTCCTTCTCTTGATTACCATTAGAAAAATAAAATAAAATGAAAAGAAAAATATAGAAGATAATTAGTGAGCTAAAACTACAACACTAGGATCATATTTTTAGCAAACTTATTTTCCTAGTTGATCTCTTTCGGGATTTGGAGGCAAAGCCATGAATTCTCAAGGTGGAACATCTTTGATGAAGAAGATAGTTGATCAATCTTGTTCCATAGAGCCTTATGGAGCATACAAAGGAGTCCTACAACCACTTGATGGAGCTAGGATAGAGGATGTAAGAATTATCTAAACCTAGTAGCTCAAATCTCTTAGATTTTGTTGCATGTTCACCTCTTTAGCCTAAAGATCCCATTTTTGTTCAATTGAGCTTTCTTGTTTTTTTAAACTCTAACTATGCTTGCTAATTAATTCTAGTAGTGAGCCTAAGATGATCCAACATAAACGTCGTCTAATTGCTATAGGCCAATTAGACGGGATTGCACACTTACTTGTGTTGCTTGTTGTTGTAGATATATCTGTATGATGGTATAGATGGATTGTCGTGACAAATAGCCCCTTATGCGATATGCTTGTACAGTTTTAATTTATAACATTGCATTCTTTTGTTCAGGATGAGCTCCAACTTGTGTCCGCCGTTTTCGTATTATGTATAATCTTTTATTGAGGCTCGACCGGGATGTGGTCGATGTCACCGTTACATATAATTCATTTCTGTACTAGGATTAACCCATGAGAAGTGCTCGAGTAGCCGGGTTCTAGAGTGCGGTAGGTGACCGTCTCATGGTGTTTGAGACCGAGTCGTCTCGCTTTAGAATTGGCAGGTTGCTCGCCGTACTTGTAGGGGCTATAGGATCGACCCGCGGAGGAGTGCCTAAGTTACTGGATTCTAGAAAGCGACGGGTGACCGACTCATGATATTGAAGGCGGGTTACCCAGTTTTCTAGAATTGGCAGGTGGCTTGCCACACTCGTAAGGGTCTAAGATTGATGTTGTATGGGCTATCCGTATGACTGGGAAACACTGCGTTTTATTTGGGCTCAAATAAAACTCGGAGCTTTTATTTTATCCGCTATTCCATATTGTTTGTTGCATGCCTGTGATGATTATTATCTGCCTGCGATATTGATATATATATATATATATATTATATTAGATACTTCTATATGTTTTGTATGTACGCTAGCCCTGTTCCCGCCCTGCCATAAGTTAAGTAACCTTACGGTGAAGACCCGAGACCCCATGGCGAATGCGGATGGCATATACAACATGCTATTTTGGTTGTTTCTGGTATGGTTTGGAAACTTAAAATGATGAGACCGCGTTATATGTTTAATGTAAGGAAATTATACCTAGGGGATGTTGTCGGAACCAATTTTCATAAACTATAGTTATATTCTTTTGCTTTGCATAGTGGTATTCGGTTAGGAATATCATGCACCTCATTCGATGAGGAAAGAGCCTTGATCCCTTCACGGAGAGTTCACTCTTAAGCAAAAGTTTAAGTTATTATAAACCACTCATTTTTCCTCAAAACCATACGTTTTTAAAATGCGGAACCTAAACCACTCCTTTTCAAAGCCATCCGAGTTCCTTCAACGATATCAAGTTCATTACGTTAAAGGTTTTTCGCCAAAAACCAGCCGTAGCTCTCCGTCATTTCAAATTAGTATTGCTTAGTATTCGTTCTATGTATGTCGATCCTTAGTCGAGGTGTAGTGTTCGATAGTTTTGTAGTACTTTTTTGTTGCATGGTGATGCGATTGGTTAGGAAAGTCGTACGATAGTTTTGATTTTTAGTCAGGTGTCGTGCGGGTGGGTCTAATGCAATCAAGATAATGACGGGTAGAACTTGATCATGATCCTTTAGCATTTTGATCTTTAGTCCTGCTCACTTAGGTCTTAAGGGTAAAAACCATATCGGGAGTGTTGGGGTAAAAAATTACACCCCACAGTGAAAATCAACAAGTCAAAGTCAAAGCCCGAAAAGTGAGCTCGGGCCCAAGCCCGAATCTAAGTTAAGTGGGCCCAAGCCCGAACCCAATTCCAAGCAAGTAGGCCCATGCCCAAGTCGAGCCTAAGTATGAAGAGGCCGAACCCCAATGCCAAAAGAATAATTGTTAAAGTAATAAATAAGCTTAATGTAATTTTTAAGAATAAGTGGGAAAAATAACCCAAATTATGTAAAAGCCCATGTCTTATGTGCAAAAGAAAAAAAGCACATGGCATGAGAAGGGCACATGTGCCATTTTGAAAAGCCAAAAAGGGCATATGCAAAATATAAAGCCCATATAATCCATCTGTTTCCCCCAATAAGACAGTAAAGCTCTGTTCAAAATTTGAAATGAGACAGCGCCTCACGTGCCTTGAACGAGGGCACCAGCGTTAAGAGTTAAAAACTCTGAGGCAGCGCCTCACGTGCCCCGCACGAGAGCGTCGGCGCCAGAACTAAAATTTCTCTGCCATTGGATCAAAAATCCAACGGGAATGACAAATCATCAAAATACAGAATTAAATTCTGTTGAGGAAATATTCCTCAAATCTTTTTAAACGAGAAAGGTTATTCTCTGTAAAATAGAGTACCGTTGGATTAAAAATCCAATGGTGATTAAAAATCACCAAGCTACAGAATAAGCTCTGTATGGAAAAATATTTCCCTAATCTTGTTAAAAACAAGAAAAATATCTTCTGTAAAACAGAAGTCCTCGGATCAAAGATCCAACGGTGGATAAAATCCCCAAATCAATTAAGAATCTCTCAATGAGAGATTTCTTCAACTAAATTAACAGACTTGCCTCTACTATATAAAAGACCCAAGACTTCAAGGCTTCTTACAAAAAGATATAGGAATTTAATTACTCTGATAAAACTAGGGTTCAACCCTATAAAAGAATTTAATTTTTATAAAAATAAGGGACCTGAAATTCTCAAAACTCAGATCAAGATCTCTATGCATATTAGCGTTCAATGCTATAATGACAGATCACGTGTTCCCAGGTGAGCACCTCGGATGAACAAAAAAGAACGACTGAGACCGAGTCACGTGATCTCACGTAACCCCCTAATAGTGCTTAGCACTTTTAAAAAAAAGGGAATAAATCAAATACAGTTCCCATTTTTGGCGCGCCTCGCGTGATCCCACGTGACCCCCAATAGTACTTAGCACTTATAAAAGAACAAGAGAATAAACCCAAAGATGCAGTACCCAATTCTCAGGCGCCTCACGTGCTACACGTGAGCACTCTAAATTTCAGCGTTTAACACTGCTTTAGAGCCTCATGTGGGGCACGTGAGCGTCGAGCAGATATTAGTGTTTAACACTATGAAAGGCTAACTTTAGCCCAAATTAGCCAAGTCTCTCGAGGCCAAAACCCTTTTGATCACCAATAAACCGAGACCTCCTGTGCTCAAGTCTCTCCAAATCGATTTTTGTTCTAAAGATGACTAATGATCTCCTAAAAGATGGTATCTAAAATGATGATCATTCCACCATGATCTCTCCCTTCTATCTGGAATTTGGTTCAAGGGTACATCTCTCCATATCTCTGATACATGTCGCTGTAATTCTTCAACGTCTTCAGAGAGGTGGAGGGTCCCAACAACCAACAGCTCTTTAGTGCACTCCCAAACCCATGAGTAGATCCCGATGGACCGCAATGTTCTTAAACTAGCTATGGACCGAAACGTCCTTAAACTAACAACGGACTGTAACGTCCTTAAACTAAAACAATGGAGCCCAAATGCTCGTTTGTTGGATCAAAATGATCCTAAACCCCCGTTAAGTAGATCTTAGTCCAAGATCGGACTAATGTATCCTTAACAAACATTTAAGTTGATCTTAATCTCAAACGAGATTAACGATCCTTAAATAAAGACCCAAATCTAAAATATATGGATTTAAACTAATCCACACCCTACGGGCGACAACATAAATTATTCTCCGTATACAATCTACGGGCAACAAAAAATAAAACAAACACACATGACACGAAGTGAACTTCTGGAGTAGGAGAAAGTAGTTACCGCAATGCGGTAACGTAATTAACTGCAGGGGCTTGCGCCTGCAGGGAATAGCGTCCCCACAATCAAAAACCCTCGCAAACGAGGATGAATCTAACGAAGTCTGCTACAACGGGTCATCCAAGTTCGCTGCCTTAGTCTTCGACAGGCTGAGCCTAAGCTCAAGTGGGCCCGTAAAGAGGCTCGCGATACCTGAGAGAGCTATCCCAAAACCGATAGTCCTCCCAACTCCTGCTACGGGTGAGGTCGTTAAAAGTGCTTCCCCTACCCGAAAGTCAGTTTTCGACAGGTTAGACGTCCTCTCTCAACGGACGTCAGTCTTCGATAGGCTGGCACCAACAGCAGCCTTTCATCAAAAAAAGGGGCATAACGAGGTCGCTTCCATAACAGAGGTGGTCCCGTCTGCACGATATGCTCGACGTCGCCACTGGCGCCGAGTAAGGAAGGCTGGGGGCAGTTCCCCCTCTGGACTTACCCCACCAGCTTCAATGGTGGAAATTGACGCTGCCGTTCCAACTGGGAACAGCTTCGAGCTGCTCAGGAGGGTGCGCAAGAACTCTCTAACCGCTGTATTAAAGAAGTTTCCTCCGCCTGTTGAAAACATGACGCAAGAAAAACCGGAACAGCCTCCTCAGCGGTTGTCCTCCAAGATTCACAGGGTCTAGCGGAGAGTCCAAGACTCTGTAATTGACAAAGAATACTCTCGCCGGCTGAAGAAAACAAAGGCTCGGCAAGAGGAGGACCATCCCTCCATCGTACTATGGAAGGTATCGTCTGCATGGGTGCCTGCTGCAACGGCCCTCTCAGCTTCGACCTCCCACAAGAGGAGAAGGCCGGAGAAAATCCGCATGCCTGCAATAAATGTTAAAGGCAATGAACCCAAACGCCCCAAGTCTGGGGGCATGATAGTACACACGGTGTATGTGGCTTCCGGGAAAGAGGAAAGCCGTATTTCCACGGTTCATCGACCACTCACACGGTCTGTGATGAAAGCTCAGGAGCAACAGCAAAAGCTCCATTTGATGCTGACAAAGATGGCCGCACTCACTGGGTAGAAAGAAAGCCTGGAAGCATCGGCTGAACAACGCCAAGATCAGGAGACCGACACCGAGTTCCTCCGGAGGGTGCTAGAAAGAAAGGATAAAGAGGCCGCGGAACATGTCGCTATTAAAAAGCAGACGACGCTCCTTTTCCAAGACATGGTCAGGATGACGATCCAGCCGGATCCTCCAGCCGAAGACCCTCCGATAATTATCAAAGACAACAGAGGGGAAACGTCAAATCCTCTACCGGCTTTCTCAGCAGCCAAGGAAGAAACGATCTCCAAGGCTGCCCTTGATGACTACATAGCTCAATAAATACAAGCTCATCAGGAAATCGAGGCGGATGGCCAAGTCGTCAGAACTGGGCGACCTTATCCAGGCCGGTACGATCAAAGCAAGTACTCTCCTGGATATACGATCCCTAAATTCCATGTGTATAAGGGGATAGGCAATCCCCATTAGCACGTCGCTCGGTTCAGAGCTCTATGTGGCAATATCGAAGGCGACGACAAACTGCTGCTTTGCCACTTCGTCGGCAATTTGGCGGAGACAGCATTTGAATGGTACTCGGAGCTTCCGAATGACTCTATCAAAACATTTACAGAAATGGAACTACTGTTCACGTAGCGTTTCGCAAGCGCAAGCGAGCGTACCCCAATCACCGCATTAATCAATGCAAGGGTGAAGCCAGGTGAAACCTGTGTTCAATACGCAATTCGGTGGCGGAACTTATGGTCAAAATACGAACAACGCATCGAAGAAGCTCCTACCGTGGGTATGTTCGTAGGGACCCTTGATCCTCAGGCGACTATATCTTAATTTATGATGTTCTTCAAGCCGACCACCTTCCAGGCCTTGATTGACAAGCTGGCCCAAATGGACCAGATGGGCCATAGGCCGTCCTCTTCAAAAATGGATCTCTGGAATGAAAAGGGCAAAGGGAAAGCAACCTTCATTGCCAACGCTCAACAACAACCGAGTGACCCGAAACCGGTTGCTCGCTAAAGCAACAAACCCCGATCCCTCGAAAAGAAATTGAGACGTCCTTACTTGTTTCCTCGGGATAAAACAAAGAGACTGTTCGAACTGGCAGTGCGCAACAGGCGCAGCACTCTGCCGGATCCAAGATGCCCACTGCAGCCTGGTGACGTCAACAGTCCTAGCTATTGTCCCTACCACAGAGTAATGGCAATTAAAGATTGCTACGTCTTAAAAAACTGGGTTGAGGACCAGTACCAACTAAGCAAATTCGTGTTGTCCGAAAACTGGATAGTAAACTCGCCATAGCAGCACGCTCCTAAAAAGGTGGATACGACGGGGGCATCATGCTCATTTGTAGAAGAAGCTCCGTAGGAAGTGGTCCTTTCAGCTAAAACTAAAAGAATGCTGAAGGATCTTCAAGCATGTTCGGCGATTTATTGGTTGATATTTTAGAGTTGTGTGTAGTAACCGCAATCAATAACGGTGTCGTGTGTAGTTAGACCGAGATGAGTACGGGTCATCCTCAGGGATATGCGGAATCTTTCAATCTTACTTTAGACGTGTTGAAAAAGAGGAAGAATAGAGGAATAAAGAATAGTGGAAATAGTTTCTAGATCTACGTCAAAATACGGATGTAGAATACAGATCTAGTTTGAATACGGATATAGATTTTATAAGAAGAATGCTTGTAGGGTTCGTTCGGATTTAATAGTCATGGATGACTAATAAAGATTACTCATTTTATCTATTGATAGATTTAATACTAGATAGATAGTGATGAATGACGATTAGGGTTCTTGGAAGAAACTAGGATTTCCCCACTATTGACCATTATCCTTTCATTGATCTCTATTCATGTCTAGCCCTTAATAAAACAATTGTTAATCTGATCTCAAATCGCGGTCGAGACTAGCAATAAATTGGTAGCACGCCCAATAAGGATGTTAACATTTATTTTGCTAAAATTTATAAACTTCATAAGACTTAAAAGAAGATAAAATATTTTTTCATCCATTGATCTACCCTAATCTTACGAACCCTATCAAACGGAGAATTACTCGCACATGATTGAGATAGAAGAAGAACATATAGAGAAAGAATTCATAATGTAACTAAATAATTAAATTAATTAAACTAAAGATCTACTTTTATTAATCAACTTCATAAGTACAAACTTCAAGTTTAGATTATAAGAGGAAGAAGAAGTTGCTCTTGATCTCTGCCTTTTCGGATGTAGATGTTCCGTCGAATCACACGTCGCTTTATCACGTCGAATCTTGGACCTGTCTTGGATCACTTGTTCTTTGACGATGATTATCTTGTGTAAAAGATTGATGAATTCTAAGTTTAGCCCTCGGTCCTTTATATAGCCATGAAAGAAGAAAACCTAGTTCCCATATATGGCGACATTCCATATATGGCGACTTTCCATATATTGTGATTTCCTAATATGGTGATTTTCCATATATAGTGATTTCCTAATATGGTGACTTTCCATATATGGTGACTTGTCTTTAGGATCCTACCCAAAAAATCCAGAACCCTAATTCCCTATAACGGCCGTGGATCCGCCGCATATGACTTGTTTTGGCCATGGAACCGCGGCCGTTTGGTGTGATCATTGCTTCAAAATTCTTGGGCTGCTTCAAAGTGACACATGGAGATTTATTTGATGTCTGGAATCTTCATATCTTTTTCTGAGTCCCTGCCAGTCTTGATTCTTCGATTTATTTAACTTCATCGGCAGATTTTTGATTCCCGACACTCGATATCTCGATCTCCTGACCTGAGCTAAACCTTGCACAATATCTCAATGAATAATTTTAATAATATTTGGTATTTTTTAGATATTATCCTAACCATTGGATATGATATTATATTTTAAGAATATTGGTTAAGGATATTTGATATGATATGCATATTTAAATTATCAAAATATTATATAAATATTATATGCATACATTTTCCTTCATAATATTAATTATAATATATAAATATATGAAAATAGTTTTTTACAGATAAACCCTCATATGTGTCATATTTATAATAAACACCTTTAGATATTTAAGAATAGTAAGTAAAATATCATATCAAATGTGTACTTTTATCGACTGAACAAATACCCCCAAACTTAACTTTGATCGTCCCGAGCAAACTAGTTATTCAAGAGAGGGAGAAAGAAGAAAAGAAAAACTAACTAGAACAATTTCGTAGGCAACATGATTACACTGAGCACGTGCAACAAGCCGTTACACCTCTAGGTGTCCCTAGTAGGAGGAGTGTTGTCTCCTGAGGGTTTTCAGCGGATTACACCCACAAAATCCCTTAATAAATGAAAGAAAATGAAAGTTACATATAAAGATAAGAATTTATAAAAGAAAGAACTTGAAAATAAGAGTTTCCAACTACACCAGCTTTTCGGTTTCCATGAGCCCTATCTTAATGGTCATGAAAAGATGTTAGAAATCATATCATCCCTCAATAAAACATCGTCTTTATTCTTCCTCCCTACCTTTTATCCAAACATCGATCATATACCCCTACGTGTGTGTAAAAGACATATCTACACTCGAAGAATTCAATTCAAGCCATCATACTCTTGTCCATCCGCCTTAGTACTTTTTAGTTGGTGAATATTTTAGATGGAATTGCTCACATATTCTTCATGCGACCGTTAATACTTCTTGAGGTACCAACCGACCTATTACAAATGTGCTCGCATTATTAAGGAGCAATTCCTCGTCTTACAACACCTAAGGCTTAGCAGTGGCTCCTAAACCAGTTGGTCTAAGGCACTAGGTGATAAAGTACTCTCGCTATATTTTTTATGCTGCCTTGGTAATTACAAAACCAGTGTTCATTTTTTTTTCTTCACCACTTATAATATTTTTCCATACCAAGACTTTTAGACAAGAGCATTTCAAGGTATCCTCTACTATCCCAAGTTTCAAGATATGTGCAAGTGCGTATAGTAGGGTATCAACGTTCAAATGTTTGGCCTTAAGAATAGAGACTATTTTCAGACTTATTTTTATCCTCAGATTAGTAATTTCCTTCATCTTACTAACCCTTGGGACAACGGCTCATAACTACTTATTATTAGTTTTGTTTAAGAAAACATCTAAACTTTCTTTCTTTTCTCAAACTATTCCTATCTTTCATATGTAAATTTTCACTTTCAAACTTTCATTATCAAATTTTTTTTTTTGTGCTTATATATAGTATAATGCAAAGTAACGCGTGAATAAGCACAAACCTCCCCCAAACCTGTTTATAGCCGTGTCCTCACTGATGTCATCTGTTAAGCCTAAAAAAATTTGTAGGCTTGGTAGGAAAAGTTATCAAGAAATAATGAAAGTAAAATTCTCCCCCCAACTTATTTTCTTGGCTCATAAATTTATAAAAAATTCTTTCAAGAGCCAAAACATCCCCTCCAAACTTGAGTAAATTAGTATTAAGCATTTAAAATTATTGGGGGGGGGGGTTATAGTTATTGGTCAAACTAAAGCCTTACAAAGACCAAAAGTCAACACCAACCATTCAAAAAATTTATCGATGTAACGCACTGGATGGTGGAAAATCAGAGATTTGAAGAAGTGGGGAGATAGGAGGCGGTATGGTTTACGTCTTGGTTGATAGAGACGAAACAATAATGATGATCGGAAATGAGAATGTGGATGATTAGAAATGGGAAAAATGGTCACATTCTCGTATGGGAAAAGAAGAAATGGTGGTGGTTCGACTTCTTCAGGTGGAGGTTGATTAATCACAAAATCCGTGTCGTTTAGAAATGCAAGTTCGTCGGCGAAAATATCTTCGAAACTTTCATTGATGGTCCGATTAAACATTTCAATGTCAATAAGTGTCGCACTAGAATTCAACACACTTGATTTGTCAAAAATTATGGAGGTAGGAGACTCGTAAAGCTCATCTACCTCATTCTCAAAAGAGTCTAAATCAAGTTGTCTTTCTAGAATTATCGGATTGTGATTTATCAACACTCGCTATCATTAAAGGAAGATTAGTAGAAGAATCGGAGAAAGTGGGAGATGAAATGGGTAAACAAATTGGCGTGTCGAGTATTGCTGAACCAGATGTGGGAAATGAAGGCTGAATTTCATTCTGCTTTTCGGTTATACATTTATCATCAACTTCTAGACGCATATGGGGTCCAGGAAGAATAGTTAAAGGTTCGAGATGATGACCACACGGGAGTGAAAGTACCTGATGAATTGATGGGACAAACTCATCCAAAATTTCGGGTTCATCATTCAATATATCCCCAACGTCAATCTCCTCAATCAAGTGAAGGTTAAAATTCTCAGATACCTCATGAAAAGGAGGGTTCTCCATCAATTGTGGTTCTAGAGTGGAGGTGTAGAGATCACAAGGATTGAGTGTGGCTTCACTTGAAATGGACCCTTCACAATCGTATAAATCAAACGCTATAAAGTCACACAACTCATCAGACATTCTATCTTCAATTGGTGAATCATTTGGTGTACTTGATAGATAAGTGAAACTAGAGTTGTGGATTTCAATTTGGGATGGGGAGATTTAATTAGGAGGGGTGTACCGCTCTCTCTCACTACCCAAATTCTCAATTTGTCCTATGGCCGTATCATACATTGAAATTTTTTGAGCTGGTTCGAAACTAGTTGCTCGTTTGTTTTGTTTATTGAGGACGGCCATGCACTCTTTCAATTCCTCTCTGGTGCGGCGTGATGCTATCACATATTCTTCTAGTGTCCGCTCAAGACTAGACATGGGTCGGTAAGGGGTTTCAGCATAAGATTGAAATTCTTGTGGATATGTAAAACTCCCAAATGACCGATTAGAAGGACTGTCTAGAGAAAGTGTAGAAGTCGGGTAGGGTTGATAGTGTTAGTTATATGTATGCCATAGAGGCCATTACTGTACATACGATGTATATTGTAGTGGATGCTTGGACATATATATGGAGGACTTTCTTGCTCGACATGATAGTATGCTATCTGGTTGCTCTTTATCTTATTACTCTGATTGTCTCTATGTTACATGTTGATAAAGCCCTTAGGATGAGTACTTGACTACCAGGATTATGATGCAGATCATACTAGTGGGGACAGTATAGTCGCCAAGTACATCCTTCAAATGTTCCTAGTCGTAGGTGTATCGAGACAGGACATCGATATACCAGAGTAGACTAGCGTATAGCTTCTCGACCCATGTAGATGGGCGATGGATGATCCCATATCCATTGGTGTTTGACATCACAGATAGTATACGGGTGCTCAGTGGAGACTGGGTATACTGGACGGACTCGCCGAGAACTCCTAGATGGTATTATACCTATCGTCAGATAGCAGTTCTCTGGTGACACTGGTACAGGTTAGTCTGTAAACCTGAGATCGTCATAGAGTCTTGTGTGATTCCCATTGTGCTTTGATTTTCACCTTACCACGTTCAAGAGAACGTACAAAACGGTGGCTTTTGGGTACAGTCCCGAGTCACATGGAGGCAATGAGCGATAGGAGGGGTTTCGTCTCTCCCGGTATTGGGAGTTGATGTTGCACTGTACTCGATTGGCTATAACAGGAAGTCCCTGGACAAGGTGGCTTCAGAGATATACTGGTAAGTGTTATCAGTAGTTTCTCGACCCGTTATGATCCTCACATCGGCACGACTTATCGAGTTACTGGGGTCTGACGTTTACCACCCCTAGACGAGATATGCGACATATCAGACGAAGAGGCCGGACTGTACGGTAGTGTTACTGATTGGATTCACAGGAGTGTGAGTTGATCTTCTGATCGCTCAATACCCGGGTGGCCGTTACGTTTAGCAGACCACTTGCGGCTTGTGGGTGTTTGATATAATCATCACCTACTGCCGGCGTATTGACGAGTCTTTAGAGTCCTACACAGGGGTTTCCTGGCTCAAGCAAAACGGAGTAGGAGCACATATATGATATGTGCGGGACCAAAATTAATACGATATGAGATACAGTATTATATTCTCGCGATTTGTGACATCGGTCGGTTATATGCGATATAGCCGGGTTATAGGATCAAGTGTTGATTCGATAAGTTGTTACATATGATATTAGTCAGTTATATATGATATAGCCGGATTATGAAATCAACTCACTTAGGATTTCTTTTCTCACTAGATGTGCACATTGTATATATGTGATATGTATATTTGTGTACATGTATTGTGTCATGCTTGATGATACAAGCAAGATGGGTGTATGAGACTTATACCATGCTAGGGTTAAGTTAGGGTTTTATTTATTGCTTAACTTATCACAAAAGAGAAAAGTCTTGGTCAATATTTTCAAGCTTGCAAGAAGCTTGTAGAACATTGACAAAGTCCACTCTTTTGTCATTCCTTAGGATATTTGTTAACCCAACCCTTAACCTTAGCCTTTGGTTTATTTTCTACATGAGTTAGGCATGAGGGCTTAAGTTACCCATGGTTATAATAATTCATTTGGATTAATTCATATGATGAGTTCATTCTTTTTCTTCTTCTCTCAAAACTTTCTAGCTTCAATGGAGGTATGAGAAAAAAATGTGAGAAAATCAAATCTAAAGTGAGTCCACTTCCTATTTCATCATCCTCTACTACTTGCCATTTAGTATAGGGTGTTTGCTTCTCTAATTCCATAATTAGTGAAGAGATAGCTTGGGTTAGTGTCTCCTCGACGTAGATCATCTTCGGCCTCAAAGACTTCGAAGCAAGCATGTTCGTTTCTTCAAGGGAGCCTCTCTAGTGTCCGGAGTTCACGATCGCAGCGAAGGGACTACACGGAGCTATTGAAGTGAAGGACCGGTCTATAAAGGTTGTATTCCTTGTTCACTTTACTTGCAAAGTGTTTGCATTTGCATATTCGTCGGATTTCTAGTATACGATTCTAAGTTAGGGTTAGCTAGAACGACAAATTTTTGAATTTGTCATAGACGACGTCTCCCGAAACCTTGCTGCCATGCTAGGTAACCCTGCAGCGGTATCAGAGCCATGCTAGAAAATTAGACGGATTTTGTTAAGGTTACGAAACCGAAATACTCCGAAACTTGAAACGCGAAAATATAGTTTCTGTCGATTTTAAAAAGTTGTCAAATTTTTTTTTAAACAAGTGCAGAGTGTTATATGGGATATATCATGAACACAGTCAAAATTTCAGGGTGTTTGCTTGGTTTTTGGCCGAGATCTTGAGGTATGGGTCCGACCACTTTTTCTCAGAATTGCCTGAATTTTTTTTTTTGGTGTTCCAGTGACTTGGTTTTGGTGTTTCGGGTGTTGTTTATTTTTGCTAATTTTACATGTGATGTAATCTTACACTATAAGCAATTCGGTGTGTTTCACATTCGTAGTTTTAACAATGTTTCGGGTTATTCACATATTGTCTAGGTGAAGTTAAAAGGTTCGAACGATTGTCAAAAACCTATTTTTCCAAGTTTAACGTATTCGGAAAAATATGCAAGTGATTCTGTAGATCCTCTAGAAGAACAAAACCTTAACTCGATTATGTGCCACTAAACCCTAGGGTTTGTGGTAGTTCAGCGTTGTCACATGTGAGGCGTTGGTTTGACCCTTCTACGGCTGGTTTATAGGTACCGTGGTATCTTCTGGGTATCATTAAAACTGTGCTCAAGTGTTGAGCTGTCGGGAAATTATGGGACTTTGATAAATCGATCGAAAATTTTAACGTCGTCCGAATATTATGTGATGAGATAAAATATTTGGAATCCACAAAAGTAGTTATGAGATAACTAATTTGAATGTTATAAATCTAGCAATTTAGTCTCATTTGATCGGTTGCCACGGGATTTTGATGTGATCAAAAGTCCGTCGCAATCACGTAGCGTATGCGGATACTTGATCAGTTGAAAATATTGCATTCTTAACACATCAATTTCCCTACTCTTTCTAATCATCTAAAGGTTTTTGGTATAAATATAGCACATATTAGCAATCCGTCTACGAAATATCAAATAACATGTGTTATACATTATAACCGGCATTATGAGGGAAATTGTGTGTTTATTACTACACGGATGATTTTTGTATGTTTAAACACTTGTCTCAAGATTTTGTGCAGAAATTCTTCAGGTCAAAGAACCGATAAAACGCATCAAGTCAAAGACTTGAAATCTGGCAGAGATTTAGAAAGGAAAATAAGATTCAAGACATCAGAAGAAGACCAAAACTCCAACATGAAACAACCCTGAAGATTCCATGCACTGACTCCATCAAATGGCTATGAATCCGCGGCCGAGTCAGGCCGATCCGCCGCGGATCCGTGGCGGATCCGACTCGTCAGCCGTTGATACTTTTTGCAGGGCTTCTCTCTTAACGGCCAAACTTCTTCAAGACGCTTCAAAGTCCCTAGAAATCTCCAGAAGCTTCTCTCAAACAGCCAAGCTTCTAGTGTAAGCTCGGTACCTACCTAGTTTCCTATGCAAGCCTCATAACAACCAAGCTTCTAAGAGAAGATAGAAGAAAACTATAAAAGGATACCTAGGGCTTCATTACAAAGGTTGTTCATTAGTTGAGTTGTTGAGCATTGAACCAAATCCACACACAAGTTGAGTGACATAACTTGTGATCCAAAACCCTAGCCCAAATCCAATTCCAAAGCCAAGTCAAGATCCATCGAGAAGCGAATCAAGCAAGCCATCAAAGATCCTTTACTGCGACGCCAGTCTTCATCAAGAGCAAGTGATCGCGACCGTTCCACGACTCAAGAAGATCGATGCGAAGCTAATTTTGACGGATCTAGTTACCTCCTTAAATCTTGTAACCTTGAATTGAGTGAGTGTGTACCTAATCGCCGATTAATAAAGGTGAAAATTATAAATCTTGCTTTCTTTACATTCTTGCATTATGGAAAATTTATCGATTCTTGATTCTTTCATTTTTCATGATGTGTGAGTGAAATCTCCGCTTCTAGCGGAATCGAGAGAATAGGTAGATGATGATGATGAAATTCTTGAACAGTTCTTAAGTCTTACGAGGTTTGTCAACTCTAGGAAATTGAATTATCGAAGACCTACTTTTGAGCGAGATCGCTTTCTTGAATATTTTCGCTCCAAATTAGAGATCAACGATCAGTGATTTTCTTGATTAGAGGCTAGAATTTGAATGATAATCAATGAAAAGACAAGGGATGGTGAAGGAGAAACCCTAGTTTCTTTAATAGATCCCTAATCTTCGTTGATCGTCATCAATCTAGCAACAAATCCTCAATAGATAAGATTTCGAAATCTTAGTATTCATAATCACTACATATTTGATCGATTCCTACAAGCTACTTTACAAATCTTGATAATTCAATTGGTTTGGACATTTTCTTGATCTTTATCAATTCTTGATTCTAGATCTATTTCTTTATGATTCTTGAAACTAAATCTTACAAATATTCAATCATTTTCTTTAATCTTTTTTTTCAACTCAACTAAAACAAATTCGAACAAATTCACACAATCTCAGTGGACGATCCGTATTCGCTAACGAAACTTCAATAGACATCGTTAATTGATTGCGGTATAAATTTCTTTGGTTGTGATAAAATATTTCTTTACACACAAAAGATGATCAATCAATACTCGCCGGGTAATATTATTAGATAGCCACGCCCTATAGCCCCGACCAAGTAACTGTAGGAGAACCCCGTCGCCAAAAGCATCCATTCGGGTGCTCGCGGCAGCGGTGTTCCGCCTTAGTGCACTTCGTCGACGGCATCGGGGGGTGTGGCCATCTACTAAAGTTTCCGACGAGCATTCGATCAGGATGTAGAGAATCTTGTTGAATTGCCCGACTTGATATTAAATGGTGTTTTGAATATCGAGACTAAAATGCGGGGTTTATAAATGTTAGGCATGTGATGTCTAAGAAATTCATTTGGTTAGGCATGCGATGTTTAAGGTGGTTGCGGATTCCAACTGTTGTAGTTTTTACTTTCTTTTCTGCGACCGTAAGTGTAATATGTGGTGTATCGCCGGTTTCGTTGCTATATGTCAACGACAATTAGGATGCGCATATTTGCCTACGTTGATGACATGTGGTGTTATGTGTTACTGTGATATGTTATATTGGATCGTCGTGTTTTGAATAGCCGGGGGTTTTATGTGAGATGAGAGTTTCTTCATTTTCATTCATGTAAAATTTATTGTATGTAATATTTTTTATTGGGGCACTTCCGGGTTGAGGATGATGTCACCATTGTATATTATTTACTTTTCTGCATTAGGATAGACCCAAGGCGGGGAGTACAAGTAACCGGGTTCTAGGGTCCAGTGGGAGACCATCTCGAGAAGTCGAGATCGGGTCTCCTAACTCTAGAATTGGTAGGGTTGCTTACCGTTCTCGTAGGGGTCTAGGGGTGTGGGATTGGCTATTCATCACGACCGTGGAATCCGTGTTTTATACATGCTTAAAATAAAACCCGGAAATCCTAGTATATCCAATATTTCATATGTTGTGTTCTGCTGCGATTTATCTGTGATGTGATCACTGTATATGTTGAGATAGATACTGGATATAGT
Source organism: Agapanthus africanus (assembly GCA_030015575.1). Taxonomy (NCBI): domain Eukaryota; kingdom Viridiplantae; phylum Streptophyta; class Magnoliopsida; order Asparagales; family Amaryllidaceae; genus Agapanthus; species Agapanthus africanus. The sequence goes on along the minus strand of CM057338.1, from coordinate 937,725,226 downwards.
ATATGTGATATATTATATAGACACTGCTTATGTTTTATACCCGCGCTAGCCCTGCCCCGCTCTACTGTTAGTTACCTAATCTAACGGTGCACGAGGGGATATCGAGGCGAAAGCGGATGGAATAAGCGTACGTTGTATTTATCTGTGATGTTTCGGTAAACTAAAATGATGGGACTTCATTAATGAGATTAATGAAAGAAAAGAAATATAAAGATGTTGTAGAACCTTGTTTTAAAAAAAACTGGTAGCTCTAGTTTTTGCTTTGCATTGCGGTATTCCTTGTAGAATATCCAACACCTTATTCAATAAGGAAAGAACCGAGATCCTTTCACCGTGAGTGACCTCTTTAGCGAAACTAGAAGATGCTACAAACCCGGTTTGTCTTTTTGTTTGCTTTTATAGTTTTTTCTTTGCATAGTGGTATTTGTGAAATATCCTTCACCTTATTCGATAAGGAAAGAGTCGAGATCCCTTCACCGGGAGTGACCTCTTTAGCAAAACTAGTAAAGGCCTCAAAACACTCATTTTTCAAAATCACTCGATTCTACAATGATATCAAGTTTATTACGCAAAGGGTTTTCTTAAAAACCTGTCGTAGACCTCCGTCATTTCAGATAAGTAATATTTAGTATTTGTGCTGCGTTTGTTGACCTCTGTTAAGGCATAGTGTGCGGTAGCTGATTAGTGCTTATCTGCATAAGCATATTATGCGATTAGATTAGGGTAGTCGTGCGACCTTGTTGACCTCTGTCAAGGGTCGTGCGGGTGGGTTTATTTCAATCAAGAAATGACGGGTTGAACTTGACTAGCAGCCTATGGTTTGTTGACCTCTGTCAAGGTCATAGGACGCTTGGGGAAAATATTATCGGGAATTTCAAGTGTAGAAATTTGCAATGAGATTGCATACCTTCTATGAGATAGTTGGATCCCGATACCCACTGCGAGTAAGAGTTACTCCTGTGAGAGTTTTACACATTACGATTAGCCCATCAAGTAGGTGTTTAGAAATGTGTCAACGGGGTTATGCCCCTGGGAAAATGAGGTTTATTTTAATTAGGTCCGTGCGAAAGCACGAGGAACCTCCCTCAAAGTACCGGCACTGGCCTGGCTGAAAAATTGGCGAACTTATAGGGTGTAATTAATCCCAGCCAGTCTTTCCTTTTAGGGTTTGAAGGAAGATTTGAATAAAATAGTGGGAGCCATCCTAATAAGATATATTAATAACCAATCTAATTTTGCAAGAGCATACGCTGAGTGTTTTATTCTCTCTCTCTCCAGGTAGCGACCATGTCACGTCTTAATCAAGATAATAATATGAATGTATTGACCGAACCCGCTTGTTATACTGAGCAGGGGAACGTTGGTCCCGCTCCAACTTATAATTGTTATAAGACCGAGCAGGAAATAGGGGATTACCAGAATTCCATTGCCGCCCAAACGAAGAAAATGTATGTTGATGCATCTTCTTCGAGTGTGTTCATTACCGAGAACTCTTTCTTAGTTTCCTTTACGTCCTGGGTATGTGATACCGAATCAGGATCCCGCATATGTAATCAGTTACATGGGCTACAGATAGGTAGAGAACTAAGAATGGGTGATAAGTTTTAAGAGTTGGAAACGGTGCAAGTGTTGCAGCCAAATCTGTTGGCAGTTATCACCTTGTATTACGAAATACGTTGATTCGGAACGAATGTTATTAGATATCGAACCTGATATACAACATCATATCAGTCTCTTTATAAAGTAAAGAAGGATATAATTTTGTATTGTTGGATAATGTTTTGAATATTTCCTATATCAAGAGTTGATCGGTTCAGGCACGTTATCTAAAAGCATATACGTTCTAAATCAAACCACAGTTCTTGAACGTACAAAACACACACAAGAGGAAGAGTTCAGAAATGAACGAATACTTCTTGAGGCATTGTAGACTAGGTCATATCAATGCGACCCGACTAGCGAAGTTACATTTATATGCATATTTAAATCTATTTGAATTTACATCTTGTGAAGCTTGCCAGTCATGTCACAAAGATAAGATGACCATAGCTCCATTTATTGGAAACAGAGAAAGAGTTAGTGAACTCTTGGGATTGATACATGATGATGTATGTAGGTCCCCTGTCTATACATGCCAGGAACGGTTCTTTGTACTTCATTACATTCACTGACGATCTCTCAAGATTCGCACATGTGTTCCTGTTAAAACACAAGTCTGAAGCTTTTGAAAAATTCAAAAAATATAAGTTAGAAGTAGAGAACCAAAACGGGTATAAGTATTATGTCCTTTAATGTGATCAGGGAGGAGAATACTTGAGCACGGAGATCCTGGACTATTCTAAAGGAGAATGAGATTCTCTCTCAGCATTACTCCTCCGAATACACCACAGCACGTCGGTGTATCGGGGCGGAGCAATCGCACCCTATGTGATAAGGTGTGCTCTATGATGAGTACTACTGAGTTGCCTATTTCCTTTTGGGGGTTATGCACTTGTGAAGCTGCATGCCTATTGAATAAAGGTTCCAACCAAATCAGGTGCCTACCACTCTATATGTGATATGGTATGGGAAGAGCCCATCCCTTAAGGATGTTAAGATTTGGGGTTGTCCGGACTATGTCTAAAAGCAAAATCCGGACAAGCTCGAGGCAAGGTCAGTTCTGTAGAAGTTTGTTGGATATCCCAAGCATTCGCAAGAGAATATCTTCTACCACACTGAGGAACAAAAGGTGTTTTGTTTCTCAGCATGCCACCTTTTGAGAAAATGATTTTCTTATGAATAAATTAGTGGTCATGAGGTAGAACAGGAAGTAGTTCTAGCTATACAAACTGCAGCTGATGATTTGGTAGAACCGGAGGATTCAATAGTTCCTGATGAACCTCAGCCTCTCCGCCGATCTGGTAGGGTTCCTCATCCGTCTTAGAGATACTTCGGTTTTTTCTATGACAGTGGGACGAGGAAGGCATCATGAGATGATGACCAAACTAGTTTCGAGCAGGCCATCAGGAGTGGGGACTCTGTAAAAATGGCTGGGTGCTAAGCGATCTGAGATGGAATCCATATACACCAACAAAGTATGGACTTTGGTTGCTATATTTGAAAGGTTAAATCCCCATCAGGAGCAAGTATATCTTGAGAAGATTACTTAGTGTACCTGGAAAAGTTTAGACTTTCAAAGCTAAGACTTGTTTCAAAAGGTTCTCATCATCGACCAGGTGTGGATAATGATGAAACCTTTTCTAGTCCCTATGCTTAAGTCCATCCGGATCCTACTTGCCATTGCTACATACCATGACTACGATATCTGACGGTTGGATGTCATGACTGCTTTTCTAAATGGTGATTTAGAAGAGAGCGTCTATAAGTACTCAACCAGAGGGCTTCGTAGGCAATGGGTGCAGCGGAAACGTGTGCAAGTTGCTTTATGAGTTAAAGCGGGCATCACGGAGTTGGAACATCTGTTTTGATGTAGTAGTCAAAGCATTTGACTTCATCAAAATGGTAGATGAACCTTGTATATACAAAAAGGGTAGTAGGGAGTATGGTGGTAATCCTCGTATTCTACGTGGATGACATACTCTTGATAGGAAAGGAGTTTCCTATACTACGCTCAGTCAATCTCCTCTTATCACAAGGATTCTCCATATAGGATCAAGGTGATACCTCCTAAATCCTGGGTTTTGGATCTATGAGATAGATCTAAATGGATGTTAGGATTCTCACTAGGTGTAGTGAATTGGTATCAATCGATCCTGGGGAGAATCACTGGATAGCTTCCAGAGTGGTAAGGTCAACTGAATGTCAGTCACAGGCATTGTCTTTACCCTCAGTGGAAGGGTATGTTGGAAGAGTTCCAAGTTAGATACCGTGACAAACTAGACGATAAAGGCTGGATACATGGCTATCAAGGATACTACCTAAGAGGTAGTCTGGATGTATACTAACTCATGAGATGAACTTCGTTCCTACCATTGTGTGACAATGGAGTTGTGGCTTAGGCCTAGGAACCTTCGTCCCATCAGAGATCCAGATATTTTCTTAGGCAGCATCATCTGATCATGGAGATGGTTGATCTCTAGGGAGATCGAGGTTAAGGAGAGTAGATACAGAGGACAACACAGCGGATCCACTCAAAAAGGCCTATTCCCAGGCGAGACTTTTATGAGATGGTTGAGTATGTGATACTTCAGCCACTGTTGATTATTGGGTATAGGATACTACAACAGATGGCCCTAGTGCAAGTGGGAGATCGTTAGTTATATGTATGCCCTAGAGGCCATTACTGTACATACGATGTATATTGTAGTGGATGCTTGGACATATATATGGAGGACTTTCTTGCTCGACATAATAGTATGCTATCTGGTTGCTCTTTATCTTAACATGTACTCTGATTGTCTCTATGTTACATGTTGATAAAGCCCTTAGGATGAGTACTTGACTACCAGTATTATGATGCAGATCATACTAGTGGGGACGGTGTAGTCACCAAGTACATCTTTCAAATGTTCCTAGTCGTAGGTGTATCGAGACATGGCATCGATATACCTGAGTAGACTAGCATATAGCTTCTCGACCCATGTAGATGGGCGATGGATGATCCCATATCCATTGGTGTTTGACATCAGAGATAGTATACAGGTGCTCAGTGGAGATTGGGTACACTGGACGGACTCGCCGAGAACTCCTAGATGGTATTATACCTATCATCAGATAGCAATTCTCTGGTGACACTGGTACAGGTTAGTCTGTAGACCTGAGATCATCATAGAGTCTTGTGTGATTCCCACTGTGCTTTGATTTCCTCCTTACCACGTTCAAGAAAATGTGCAAAACGGTGGCTTTTGGGTACAGTCCCGAGTCACATAGAGGCAATGAGTGATAGGAGGGGTTTCGTCTCTCCCGGTATTAGGAGTTGATGTTGCGCTGTGCTCGATTGGCTATAACAGGAAGTCCCTGGCCAGGGCTGCTTCAGAGATATACTGGTAAGTGTTATCAGTAGTTTCTAGACATGTTATAAGCCTCACATCGGCACGCCTAAGCGAGTTACTGGGGTCTGACGTTTACCACCCCTAGACGAGATATGCGACATATCGGACGAAGAGACCGGACTGTATGGTTGTGTTACTGATTGCATTCGCAGGAGTGTGAGCAGACTTGCTTGTTGATCTTCTGATCGCTCAATACCCGGGTGGCCGTTACGTTTAGCAGACCGCTTGCGGCTTGTGGGTGTTTGATATGATCATCACCTACTGCCGGCGTATTGACGAGTCTTTAGAGTCCTATATAAGGGTTTCCTAGCTCAAGCGAAATGGAGTAGGAGCACATATGTGATATGTGCGGGACCGAGATTAATATGATATGAGATACAGTATTCTATTCTCGCGGTTTGTGACATCGGTCGGTTATATGCGATATAGCCGGGTTATCGGATCTAGTGTTGATTTGATAAGTTGTTACATATGATATTAGTTGGTTATATGCGATAAAGCCGGATTAATAAATCAAGAGTTGATTTGATAATCTAATTTATAGTTATATATTTGATATATTACATTACATTAACTAGTATTAGCTCACTTAGGATTTCTTTTCTCACTAGATGTGCACATTGTATATATGTGATATGTATATTTGTGTACATGTATTGTGTTATGCTCGATGATACAAGCAAGATGGGTGTATGAGACTTATACCATGTTAGGGTTAAGTTAGGGTTTTATTTATTGCTTAAGTTATCACAAAAGAGAAAAGACTTGGTCAATATTTTCAAGCTTGGAAGAAGCTTGTAGAACATTGACAAAGTCCACTCTTTTGTCATTCCTTTCGATATTTGTTAACCTAACTCTTAACCTTAGCCTTTAGTTTATTCTCTACATGAGTTAGGTATGAAGGCTTAACTCACCCATGGTTGCAATAATTCATTTGGATTAATTCATATGATAAGTTCATTATTCTTCTTCTTCTTCTTCCTTAAAGCTTTCTAGCTTCAATGGAGGTATGAGAAAAAATATGAGAAAATCAAATCTAAAGTGAGCCCACTTCCTATTTCATCATCATCTACTACTTGCCATTTAGTATAGGGTGTTTGCTTCACTAATTCCGTAATTAGTGAAGAGATAGCTTGGGTTAGTGTCTCCTCGACGTAGATCATCTTCGGCCTTGAAGACCTCGAAGCAAGCATGTTCGTTTCTTCAAGGGAGCTTCTCTAAAGTCCGGAGTTCACGATCGCAGCGAAGGGACCGGTCTACAAAGGTTGTATTCCTTGTTCACTTTACTTGCAAAGTGTTTGCATTTGTATACTCGTCGGATTTCTAGTATACGATTCTAAATTGGGGTTAGCTAGAATGGCAAATTTTTGAATTTGGCATGGACGAAGCCTCCCGAAACCTTGCTGCCATGCTAGGTAACCCTGCAGTGGTATCAGAGCCATGCTAGAAAATTAGACGGATTTTGTTAAGATTATGAAACCGAAATACTCCGAAACTTGAATCGCGAAAATATAGTTTCTGTCGATTTTAAAAAGTTGTCAAAATTTTTTTTAAACAAGTGAAGAGTGTTATATGGGATATATCGTGAAAACAGTCAAAATTTCAGGGTGTTTGCTCGGTTTTTGGCTGAGATCATGTGGTATGAGGCCGGCCACTTTTTCTCAAAATTGCCTGAATTTTTTTTTGTGTTCCAGTGACTTGGTTTTGGTGTTTCGGGTGTTGTTTATTTTTGCTAATTTTGCATGTTATGTAATCTTTCACTATAAGAAATTCGGAGTGTTTCGTATTCGTAGTTTTAACAATGTTTCAGGTTATTCACATATTGTCTAGGCGAAGTTAAAAGGTTCGAACGATTGTCAAAAACCCATTTTTCCAAGTTTAATGTATTCGGAAAAATATGCAAGTGATTCTGTGGACCCTCTAGAAGAAAGAAACCTTAACTCGATTATGTGGCCATCAGAACCGCCACTAAACCCTATAGTTTGTGGTAGTTCAGCATTGTCACATGTGAGGCGTTGATTTGACCCTTCTACGGTTGGTTCATAGGTATTGTGGCATCTTCTGGGTATTATTAAAACTGTGCTCAAGTGTTTAGCGATCGGGAAATTGTGGGACTTTGATAAATCGATCGAAAAGTTTAACGTCATCCGGATATTATGTGATGGGATACAATATTTGGAATCCACAAAAGTAGTTATGAGATAACTAATTTGAATGTTATAAATCTAGCAATTTAGTCTCATTTGATTGGTTGCCACGGGATTTTGATGTGATCAAAAGTCCATCGCAATCACGTAGCGTACGTGGATACTCACCGGGTAACATTATTAGATAGCCATACCCCATAGCCCCGACCAAGTGACTGTAGGAGAACCCCGTCGCCAGAAGCATCCGTTCGGGTGCTCGCGGTAGCGGTGTTCCGCCTTAATGCACTTCGTTGACGGCATCGGGGGGTGCGGCCATCTACTAAAGTTTCTGATGAGCATTCGATCAGGATGCTGGGAATCTTGTTGAATTGCACGACTTGATATTAAAAGGCTCTGGGTCTTGATGAATGTCTCTGAATCTTTATCACCTCGCTAAAATGACTCCAGATTCCCACGCAAAAATCGCACACTAATCGTTAAATATGCAAGATGCGGTTTTGTTGTATTTTTATGATATAGATCGAATAAGAATTCAATAAAAATAGTAAGAATAAAAAAAATTACGCACGTATCCCCGGAAACGGTGCCATTTGATTGGCGTGAATTTAAAGAGGTGTTTGTAGAATAACCGGAATCAATAAAGGTGTCGCGTGTAGCTAGATCGAGATGAGTACGGGTCGTCCTCAGGGATATATGGAATCTTTCAATCTTACTTTAGACGTGTTTAAAAAGAGGAAGAATAGAGGAATAATGAATAGTGGAAATAGTTTCTAGATCTACGTCAAAATACGGATGTAGAATACAGATCTAGTTTGAATACGGATATAGATTTTATAAGAAGAATGCTTGTAGGGTTCGTTCGGATTTAGTAGTCATGGATGAATAATAAAGATTACTCATTTTATCTATTGATAGATTTAATACTAGATAGATAGTGATGAATGAGGATTAGGGTTCTTGGAAGAAACTCGGGTTTCCCCACTATTGACCATTGTCCTTTCATTGATCTCTATTCATGTCTAGCCCTTAACAAAACAATTGTTAATCTGATCTCAAATCGCGGTCAAGACTAGCAATAAATTGGTAGCGCGCCCGATAAGGATGTTAACATTTATTTTGCTAAAGTTTATAAACTTCATAAAACTTAAAAGAAATTAAAATATTTTTTTCATCCATTGATCTACCCTAATCTTACGAACCCTATCAAGCGGAGAATTACTCGTGCATGATAGAGATAGAAGAAGAACGTATAGAGAGAGAATTCATAATGTAACTAAATAATTAAACTAATTAAACTAAAGATCTATCTTTATTAATCAACTTCACAAGTACAAACTTCAAGTTTAGATTACAAGAGGAAGAAGAAGTTCTTCTCGATCTCTTCCTTGTCGGCTGTAGATGTTCCGTCGAATTACACGTCGCTTTATCACGTCGAATCTTGGACCTGTCTTGGATCACTTGTTCTTTGACGGTGATTGGCTTGTGTAAAAGATTGATGAATTCTAATTTTAGCCATCAGTCCTTTATATAACCCTCAAAGAAGAAAGCCTAGTTACCATATATAGTGATTTTCCATATATGGTGATTTCCTAATATGATGACTTTCCATATATGGTGACTTGTCTTTAGGATCCTACCCAAATAATCCAGAACCCCAATTCCCTATAACGGCCGTGGATCTGCCGCATATGACTTGTTTTGGCCGTGGAACCGGGCCGTTTAGTGTGATCATTGCTTCAAAATTCTTGGGCTGCTTCATAGTGACACATGGAGATTTATTTGATGTCTGGAATCTTCATATCTTTTCTGAGTCTCTGCCAGTCTTGATTCTTCGATTTATTTAACTTCATCGGCAGATTTTTGATTCCCGACACTCGATATCTCGATCTCCTGACCTGAGCTAAACCTTGCACAATATCTCAATGAATAATGTTAGTAATATTTAGAATTTTTAAGATATTATCCTAACCATTGGATATGATATTATATTTTAAGAATATTGGTTAAGGATATTTTATATGATATACATATTTAAATTATCAAAATATTATATAAATATTATATGCATATATTTTCCTTCATAATATTAATTATAATATATAAACATATGAAAATAGTATTTTTTACAGATAAACCCTCATATGTGTCATATTTATAATAAACACCTTTAGATATTTAAGAATAGTAAGAAAAATATCATATCAAATGTGCACTTTTATCGACTGAACATCGATCAAATGGAAAATCCTGCTGGAGCCCGAGATCATCGAGCGGATGCTTCAACCGCGCCCAACGTCGAAAACTGTTAATGATGGGCCAGACCTCCAAGACAGGCCTTCAAAGTCTTCGAAGAAAAAGAAGAAGACCAAGAAGCCCCTACATCCTGATAACGAGTGTACGGACCTACAAAAGTACGTTGACACGCTGGAGGAGTACAACCAGAAGGTGCGGACCCCAGTCACTCTCGAAGAGTTTCTCAACCATATCCTTGAGAACGGAGACAACGACAATGATGAGGGGAGAAACTCGTCAGAAGAATCTGAGGATTATGTTGCGAGTTGTCACATGGTTTCTCACTCATCGTTAAAAGACGAAGAAACGCCCTCGGTGTCGGAGAGCGACGCGAGAAAACCGGGGGAAGGATCGGTCCCAAGATCCCTGGAACCGTCAGACGACCTGATTGACAGGCTGCTGAACGAAGCCCTTCAAAAGAGCAGAGTTGAATGAAAGCGTGAAGCGTCCATATACGAAAAGGCCAAGCGTTGGCGTCTGGATGAGGAGGCTGCGGCAAGGAAGAGTCACAAAGTACTCTAACTGGATCAAAGCACACCCGCGGCGGACAAAAGCAAGTTTAAGACGGGGAAACGGTTCGCCAAAGCTCTGTCAATGGGAATGAAGCTGCCACCTTTCGAAGGAAATACTCCCGGGAGTACGTGCCTTGACGAAGTGGATGCACATCCAAAATACTGCTTATACCACCGAAGAGTGCAACGCCTTCAAGAAGTGGTGGCAGGGATACGTTGCACACCGACAATACTTCAAGCGAATGAAGCGCAAAACCCGTCGGGAACAAAGAAGCACGACAGATGAGTGTAAAGGAACAGCCGACTCTCCCTTAAATTGCGAGTTACCGGATGAACATGCGTTCGACACAATCGAAAGGGAGAAGGAAGGAAATAATGTCCGATGGGAACTTTACTTCGATATGGCATCTTCCATGAAGAAGCGAAAGCAGAGCACCCCCATAGTCAAAGCTGGTGTAGGCCTTATCTTTGTGACTCCACAAGGAGGGATAATGTGTTTTGCCATTTCCATAACGGAGCCAAGAACAAACAACGAAGTGGAATATGAAGCTTTGATAGCAGATCTTAAGATCTCTGTCGACATGGGGATCGAAAACCTCCTTAAATATAGAGACTCCCAGCTGGTCGTTAGCCAAGTAAATGGTGACTACCAGACATGCAAGCCAGAGTTGGTGAAATATGGCAAAAGAGTGCAGCAATTGCTAACACAAATCCTCTCATACATCCTGGAAAGCATACCGCGTGCAGAAAATAGCAAGGCGGATGTGTTAGCCAAGCTTGCTAAGAAACTGGCTGACGAAAATCTTGATGACGTTAGGATCATTGTGCAAAGCCGTCGGATTCTCGCACCGGCAGAAATATCTTCGGAGTCATCTGAAAGAAAGAAAGCGACCGAACAAACAGCCTTCCAAATAAAGGATGAAAAAAAGGCTAAGGATTGGAGAGCAGTCTTCATAGATTACTTCAAATCTCATCAAACGCCCAAAGATGTGTCATCAAGACATCAGCTCATGAAACGAGCTCTGTCTTTTGCCTTCGTCAATGATACTCTATATAAGAGGTCGTTCGACAGTTTTTGGCTAAGATACTTAGGACCGGAGGAAGCAAGGAGGGTCGTCCAAGAAACTCACGATGGACTCTGCGGTTCCCATCAAGCCGGGCCAAAGATGAAGCTGAAGATCAAAATAATGGGTTAATATTGGCCCAAGCTGATTCAGGACTGCCTAGAATATGTGAAGCAGTGTAACTCATGCTGTCACGTCCTGAAAGTACGGAATATGACCGGCACTTAAACTACAAACGTCTCAAGGCGTACGTATTCTAAGTAAGCCAAAAACCCAGAAATCAAAACCAAGAAAAGTAGTAGAGTTTAGGAAAAACCATTTTAAATCAAATAGTTTGCAACATGTGCCGAAATATGCATTTTAAAATCACAAGTCTTTTCTTAAAAATTTCGGCAGAGTTTCCTTTGTAAAAACTGACCCCAAACGGGTAAAAAACCTGATATAGCATATATAATGAAAAATGCATCCCCAAGCGGGAGCTAGCTCTTCGTCAATCGACGGTCATAACCACGCAAGCAATAATATACAACGCCAAAAGGCGAGGATCACAACAGAAGAGGAATCTCAAAACAACATGGAATCCATAGAAATATAACGCGCGACTCTAAGGTCGAAAGAATAAACATCACTGGTCTCTATCTCAAATAAATACATGTTTGGTTGATGGGACTTCTAGATACAACTGGAATATAATATACAATGTATAATGATGGGTATGATACAAATAAACCCACCTGCTAGCAAGTCACCTGAAAGAAGCAGTGCCCGCAAAGCCGTAAGGAATCCTGTACGGCAAACCTGCAAGAACTGGGGCACAACGGGGGTGAGTTGCCAACTCGTGAGTAGAAAAACATCTACGAACAGAAATCGCATGTATGACGCAATCCTAGGTCATACGATCATAATATTTAATCCTCAAATATATAACCAACAGCCTATAACAATGGCTAGGGTAACCATCTAACCCAAATGTAATCCCATGTGCCCGTTTCAGTGCCTCGGGTAGCAATGTATCATATGGATGATGTATGAATGCATGAAAAGTATGATGAAGTATTTAAATTGATATCAATACACATATATTAGCGTCCCATTCCACTAATATCGGTGTAAGGGCATATATAACAGCGTCCTCATCCCCTGTTATATATACATATGAAGTATGATCAATGTAATCAAAGTCTGTATGTGATCAATGTCTGTATATATGTGGATCCCGTCCACGTGTCACCCAATGACAATAAGTATCATGCATGTAAATATGAGGATATAGTCAAAATCATGAAAAAACATCATGAAACCTGTGCCCAGCATCAGCACAAAACATAACCTCAATCTCAATATCTCAATGTCTCTGATAAATCTCACTATCTAGGGCGCCGTCAATCCAGACCGGTCCCTACCATCAATCTCAAGACCACGACGGTATCCTCCGGATATCCGACGCGTCGGGTAAAATCACCGGTCGGTAGTGCTCCCCTACCAGGCTCAACCCCATCTCCTGCGATCTTCCTGCCCCGGGGTACTGCACCGGGCCAACCATGTACCCGCAATCGGCCTCATCCGCCTCCTCGAATCGGGTTTCACATGTCGCTCTTAGCACCGAGAAAATACATGGTGGACGCACTGGAATATCATATCAAGGGTAACCGGGTTTTTAAAACAATTACATAATCTCTTTGAAATACCCACGGATCCTAAATCCAGAAATATCATAGAAACAACATATCTCAATGCGCATAATCAGAAAACATGATATATGTGACATATCAATGAAGTGCAAGTATAACAGTATATCATGCAACATAGAATAATAGTATGCACATACAAGGGTTATATCCTGATGCAATAATACTACTGTGTAGTGACATGGCAATTACTGATGAAGATGTGTGTGAGCCGGTAAGTAAGTGTACGTGGTACATACGCATCATCGGTAATGGTGCCGGTGTCCTAACAGCATGATATCAACAATAGAATATGAATCACAATAAGTATGCGATGCAGAGCAACAATAATAATGTGCGGGAGCTGAATACCAAACACAATGATAGCTAAACTGCATCTAATGTCATAAGAGTCATACAGCTACACCAACTATAGGGCTGAGCTAATAGGCTAACTGCAGGTGAGCGAAACCGCCTAACCTCTGAGTCGATATATATATATATATATAGTCGGTGATCCCGCCTCGATAATATCACATCCGATACCATATCTCTATAATCAGTTATTCCCAAGTCAAGAGTGCGGATCAAACATCAATATAGCTCGTACGTAAATCCGTCGTACGGCATCCCCAAATCTGGGACGGGTCAATATCATACACATCACACTGTTCCTCTGGTATTCTCTTTATCAAGATCATCATCCGCGTACTGACCTACGTCTAGTACAATGCTAATATCATCACTATAATCATGATCTGACTACTGATCGACAGTCTCGTATAAATCGATATCATCAGCACATATCATCACAAAGGAGTATACATCGCCCAATGCGGCCTATCATAAATATCTTGTCATATCATATCATATCATATCTCGTAGCACAAGCACATGTCGATCATTTTATATATATAACTATTCATATGGTATCGTCATCCAAGATCCACTATAACATCAGGACGTATCTCAAGTACGAATCCTGCCATATCACCGATATCATAATCTCAGCTCAAATATCATCGACTCATCTCAATCCCAAGTATCATCCTCAAATCTGTATGTGAGCACGTGGTCCCATACCCATATGAACACATAACTAAATAGAATCCCATATGCACATATGAAATAAGGATGTATGCAAGTATGTATGTGTGTGTGTATGTGTAGTGCAACCACTACTCTAGGGTTTCGCAACGATATACCAAATATCCATCATAAACATTATCATTAATCCCAAACAACATATAATAATTGTAGGTGTGTATACGCATCCGTATACATCACCACGAACTGCGGGGGTGCTATACGCCATCTACCCGACTTCTCCCCGTAGATATAAATCTACTCACCTTGATTTATGTGTGCCAGTGCCGATGTCGCCATTTGCATCTCCAATGCCTCGACGTCACATGGGGTACCTACAAAGATATCACAACGCTAAAGCACATGAAAACCATGTCGGAAACCAAAACGGTATACGCTACGCCCATAGGTAAAATCCTATAGCCTCGTGTGCAAACACAGGCAATAATCCTTTGCCGTTGGCGTTCAAACGCCACCCAACAGAAACGAATCACAAAATACCAAAAACCATGCTAAAACAAGTCGTAAATCATGCGCCAACTCAAGAAAATCAACCCAGATTCTACCCTGACTGGAATCAGACAAACTGCACATACCCAGGGTCAAGTCTACAGGAAATAGGGCCATGCACCAAAAACGAGGGGGTTTCATCCTGGTCTGGCCGCAAATTGCGGCCAGAAGGGATTAATCTATAGCCTGGAATAGGAGTTTGGGGCTGGGGCTTTGTGTGGTAGTTCTAGGGTGCCTGCACAGTAAACTGCCAAGTCTATTTTATTTTAGGGGTCCCGGGGTGAAAGCAGATTCTACAAAGGTCACAAAGTCGACAAAATCGCTAAATTACGCCAAGTCGAACAAATCTGGTATATAACTGGAATGTGGGGTAATTCTTGAGTTAACTGGTCTCAACAGCACCAAGTCAAGCTATACTAACAATTGAAACCATCTCTTGGTCACATCTCACTCAAAATCATTAAAACTAGCACTAAACTACATAGCAAACACTAACTAAACCATACTATTACCTAAGTTAAACAAGCAAGGGAACAAGTTTAGGGATTATACCTCTAGAGATCCTAGGATGAAGGAGAAGAGAGGAAGGAGAAGTGTGTTGGTGCTGCTGAAGTGCTGCAGCTGTGCTGCTGCTACAGCTTCAAGTGCTGTTGCTGTTGCTGTTTTCACTACAGCTGAAGCTGCTTGCAATGTGCTGTTGCTGTTGTTTTGGTGAGAGGTTGTTGTTGCTATTGCAGCTGCTACTGCTGTGGCTGATGTTTTTGTTGTTGGTGTTGTGTTGCTTTTGTGGTGAAGTGTGAGAGTGAGAGGGAGAGATGTGAGTGAGATGAGAGGGTGAAAGATGTGTAAAAGTTTTGAAATGAAATGGATGGTGACATAACCCTAGAGCCACCACTCTCTCTCTCTTAATAAATGCTAGCATGCCCAAAACCATCATGGCTCTCTCTCTCACCTACCTATTAGTCAACCCCTACCCTAATCAAATTTAAAAACTAAAACCCTTAATTAAACCCAATCAACATAACCAAATGGTTTAAACCACCATGGTCATCTAAGCATTGTTTAACCCTAGGCTTAACCCTTAGCTAACATGCACATGTGTGTGCAGTCGAGATAAAATTCCAATAAAATATCCATAAAACCAGATAAAATATTTAAAAGTCGTTTTGGTAAACTTTTTACCAAAAACCCCACATTAATACACAATTACCACAAAACACAAACTCAGGTGTTACAATTTTCCCCCTTAAGAAAATTCGTCCCCGAATTTAAATTTAAACCCACAAATTCTAAAACATTTCAATAAAATGTCCAAGTCAACGGGGCTCCGAAATCATCAATACATAAAACGCATCGTAGCGCAATACATGTGCATGAGTAATGAGCAGATAACTCGAAATTAGAACTCCATCAAGCATCCCGCAATCATCGGAGTCAAGGTGAAAACACGAATGCCAAATCCAAAACAAAACCGATATGCTATAAATCGGAACTACACATGTAAATATCAAATCTGTACATGTAAATTCTGAAGGAAATGCATGCCAACTTCTTTAAAGTCGATGTGCAATGCGCATAACACTACATAGTGGCGGACGTCTCTATAAGAAAATAGTCATATGCGTATATATCTTTGTTTAATATGTACATTCCGCCGTTTTTTGGAAACAATTTAGAAGGGTTCCCTGTTTTTAACGTTCCGTGTCATATCGGACACGTATGTAAATACTGAAACTATAGCTCACTTTTGGAAATCCCTTCAATAACTATCAATGCATGCAAAATATATTCAGGTACTGTCCTCTGACTAGTCCTGCTCAGTATGAAAACAATGATAAAACCTCACAAAAACGTACTGCTCCATAAGGAATCAATCCAAAATGTGCGTATGAATACTATGTGCGTCTGGTGCACACGGAAATCAAAATCCATATATGTGCCAAACATGTGCACAGAAACAAGATCTAAGTGCATCGGGTGTGCACGAAACATCTGTCATAGGCAACGTGTGTGCCTGACAGCAAAACAGGTGCATCTGACATGCACGAAGAATCTCGATTTAGGGTATCTGGTGTGCAACAAAATCGTACCACATAACATGCGCCCAACATGCGCGAAAAATCTAAATCAGGTGCATCCATCGTGCACGAAATCATGAAATCCAATATCAAATCAGTCATGCGAATAGATCGCCTAAAACATCGAAATCAAGTATGGCGGAATAGTCCCGCTCAAGCACATCCTCCAAAAATCTCTGGCCAACTGTCGTGGTCACTCATAACATGTCTCGTCGACGATCCTGAACTCTGGCCTGCTGGTGTGCGTAACATGACCACTCCTGGGTCCAAGTCTTCTCTGTGGATTACCAATCTCATGATCCATCGGCTTATCGGCCCTGTCAGGTGTGCTAACGGGGACGATTCCGTTTTGGCACTTCTCTGGTCATTTCTCGGTCAATCCTCACGGCCACTCGTAAAGCAGCATGTCACTGGCGTCGGCCTCTGGCTCTCTGAGTACACGTGACACATCTGATCCTGGGTGCAAATATCATTGCAGCAGTATCCTGGAAGGAATCCTGCTCAAGGTCTCTTCCAAGTCTCATGTCTGCCAATTGTCCGGAAGGCATCGTCCTTTACTATTTCTGCTTCTTGCTCCGGAATGGCTGCATACTCAACGCGACTCCTTCTTGAAGGTATATCCAGTACTATGTCTCGGCATGTGCATCGCATCTCTGATGTCGGAGGAGTGGAACGTCATCATATCCAGATCTTGTACGAACCTCTTACTCCACTTTTCTCTAATGTCGACCGCTTCGGACTCGTCTCGTCATGGCTGCATGGACTGAGCTCCAATGGCTATCCTCGTATCTGGAGTCTCCTAAGAAATGCATCTCACCACCTAGCATCCGAATGAAGTTGGGCCATCCGATCGATTTGTCAAAACCTCATAATCCCCCAAGAGCTCAACATCTTGGGTACAGTTTAATAGTATCGAGTACGTACCACAACATCGATGGTCCAGCCATAGAAGGGCAAACCCAAGCATCACTAATGGCACCGCGGAACTGCCGCAAACCTCAAGGTTCAAAGGCTTTTACACGCTCATTAAGTCGAGTTAGGGTTTCATTCTTCTAGAAGGTCCATAGAATTGCCTTCATGTCCTTCCGAATACTTTAAACTTGGAATAATAGGTTTCTGACATTCGATCGTCTCTGTCGACTCTCAACGTCTCCGCGTGAAGTCGTCTCTAGCTGGAATCAATCTATATGATGACCTCGCATCGGGGTAGAGAACGATCCACATGTCCTAGTCATTCATCCTCGGTCACTAGCGACCTTCTATCATCTCTTAGTACAATCTCGTACTGCAATAGCTCCAACATCTGGGGCAATATTTCGTCGTTCGCAGCAATAACTGGCTCACTCGTCTGCACGCTGAACAGTGCTTCAATCATCATGAATAAGCCATACCTCAACGGTCATCAAAATCTGGCTGGCCTCTATCAGTGGCTCAATCCTCTGGTGATGATCTGCACGTCCGAGTAATCTCATACAACGATCCATCCAATGCTCGTGGCGCAAAAACACAATCAAAAGACACATCTCTGCAATCGTGTGTCGCCGGAATTATGCCCTGGTCAGTCCTCGTTCGTAACGAGCTCGTGCTGACCGCAACTCTAGCCGTAGCTCTCCCAGCCCGTAATCGTGGCAGCAAAACCAAAACTGGTACTGATGAGGCTAGATCAGGAATGAATATAATACCGAGCAAAGAAATGTACATCCTAAGGCTTCTTAAGTGGAGTAGCGTATCGTAAATATGCCGCGGAACATACGTACGGTACGTCACTCTACTCAAGCTACCTACTCCATCAACCAAGGGTCATCCTACGCTCCGAAGGTAAAACCTAACGCTTTGATACCAACTTTGTCACGTCCCGAAAGTACGGAATATGACCGGCACTTAAACTACGAACGTCTCAAGGCGTATGTATTCTAAGTAAGCCGAAAACCCAGAAATCCAAACCAAGAAAAGTAGTAAAGTGTAGGAAAAACCATTTTAAATCAAATAGTTTGCAACATGCGCCGAAATATGCATTTTAAAATCACAAGTCTTTTCTTAAAAATTTCGGCAGAGTTTCCTCTATAAAAACTGACCCCAAACGGGTACAAAACCTGATAAAGCATATATAATGAAAAATGCATCCCCAAGCGGGAGCTAGCTCTTCGTCAATCGACGGTCACAACCACGCAAGCAATAATATACAACGCCAAAAGGCGAGGATCACAACAGAAGAGGAATCTAAAAACAACATGGAATCCATAGAAATATAACGCACGACTCTAAGGTCGAAAGAATAAACATCACTGGTCTCTATCTCAAATAAATACATGTTTGGTTGATGGGACTTCTAGATACAACTAAAATATAATATACAATGTATAATGATGGGTACGATACAAATAAACCCACCTACTAGCAAGTCACCTGAAAGAAGCAGTGCCCGAAAAGTCGTAAGGAATCCTGTACGGCACACCTGCAAGAACTGGAGCACAACGGGGGTGAGTTGCCAACTCGTGAGTAGAAAAACATCTACGAACAGAAATCGCATGTATGATGCAATCCTAGGTCATACGATCATAATATATAATCCTCAAATATATAACCAGCAGCCTATAACAATGGCTAGGGTAACCATCTAACCCAAATATAATCCCATGTGCCCGTGTCAGTGCCTCGGGTAACAATGTATCATATGGATGATGTATGAATGCATGAAAAGTATGATGAAGTATTTAAATTGATATCAATACACATATATTAGCGTCTCATTCCACTAATATGAGTGTAAGGGCATATATAACAGCGTCCTCATCCCTTGTTATATATACATATGAAGTATGATCAATGTAATCAAAGTCTGTATGTGATCAATGTCTGTATATATGTGGATCCCGTCCACGTGTCACCCAATGACAATAAGCATCATGCATGTAAATATGAGGATATAGTCAAAATCATGGAAAAACATCATGAAACCTGTGCCCAGCATCGGCATAAAACATAGCCTCAATCTCAATATCTCAATGTCTCTGATAAATCTCACTATCTAGGGCGCCGTCAATCCAGACCGACCCCTACCATCAATCTCAAGACCACGACGGTATCCTCCGGATATCCGACGCGTCGGGTAAAATCACCGGTCGGTAGTGCTCCCCTGCCAGGCTCAACGCCATCTCCTGCGATTTTCTTGCCTCGGGGTACCGCATCGGGCCCACCATGTACCCGCAATCGGCCTCATCCGCCTCCTCGAATCGGGTTTCACATATCGCTCTCAGCACCGAGAAAACACATGGTGGACGCACTGGAATATCATATCAAGGGTAACCGGGTTTTTAAAACAATTACATAATCTCTTTGAAATACCCACGGTTCCCAAATCCAGAAATATCATAGAAACAACATATCTCAATGCGCATATTCAGAAAACATGATGTATGTGACATATCAATGAAGTGCAAGTATAACAGTATATCATGCAACATGGAATAATAGTATGCACATACAAGGGTCATATCCTGATGCAATAATACTACTGTGTAGTGACATGGCAATTACCGATGAAGATGTGTGTGAGCCGGCAAGTAAGTGTACGTGGTACATACGCATCATCGGTAATGGTGCTGGTGTCCTAACAGCATGATATCAACAATAGAATATGAATCACAATAAATATGCGATGCGAAGCAACAATAATAATGTGCGGGAGCTGAATACCAAACACAATGATAGCTAAACTGCATCTAATGTCATAAAAGTCATACAGCTACACCAACTATAGGGCTGAGCTAATAGGCTAACTGCAGGTCAGGGAAACCGCCTAACCTCTGAGTCGATATATATATATATATATATATATATATATATATATAGTCGGTGATCCCGCCTCGATAATATCACATCCGATACCATATCTCTATAATCAGTTATTCCCAAGTCAAGAGTGCGGATCAAATATCAATATAGCTCGTACGTAAATCCGTCGTACGGCATCCCCAAATCTGGGTACGGGACAATATCATACTCATCACACTGTTCCTCTGGTATTCTCTTTATCAAGTTCATCATCCGTGTACTGACCTACGTCTAGTACAATGCTAATATCATCACTATAATCATGATCTGACTACTGATCGACAGTCTTGTATAAATCGATATCATCAGCACATATCATCACAAAGGAGTATACATCGCCCAATGCGGCCTATCATAAATATCTTGTCATATCATATCATATCATATCTCGTAGCACAATCACATGTCGATCATTTTATATATATAACTATTCATATGGTATCGTCATCCAAGATCCACTATAACATCAGGACGTATCTCAAGTACGATCCTGCCATATCACCGATATCATAATCTCAGCTCAAATATCATCGACTCATCTCAATCCCAAGTATCATCCTCAAATCTGTATGTGAGGACGTGGTCCCATACCCATGTGAACACATAAGTAAATAGAATCCCATAAGCACATATGAAATAAGGATGTATGCAAGTATGTATGTGTGTGTATGTGTAGTGCAACCACTACTCTAGGGTTACGCAACGATATACCAAATATCCATCATAAACATCATCATTAATCCCAAACAACATATAATAATTGTAGGTGTGTATACGCATCCGTATACATCACCACGAACTGCGGGGGTGCTATACGCCATCCACCCGACTTCTCCCCGTAGATATAAATCTACTCACCATGCTTTATGCGTGCTGGTGCCGATGTCACCATTTGCATCTCCAATGCCTCGACGTCACATGGGGTACCTACAAAGATATCACAACACTAAAGAATATGAAAACCATGTCGGAAACCAAAACGGTACACGCTACGCCCATAGGTAAAAACCAATAGCCTCGCGTGCAAACACAGCCAATAATCCCTTGCCGTTGGCGTTCAAACGCCACCCGACAGAAACGAATCACAAAATACTAAAAACCATGCTAAAACAAGTCGTAAATCATGTGCCAACTCAAGAAAATCAACCCAGGTTCTACCCTGATTGGAATCAGACAAAACTGCACATACCTAGGGTCAAGTCTACAGGAAATAGGGCCATGCACCAAAAACGAGGGGGTTTCATTCTGGTCTGGCCGCAAATTGCGGCCATAAGGGATTAATCTGCGGCCTGGAATAGGAGTTGGGGGCTCGGGCTTTGTGTGGTGGTTCTAGGGTGCCTGCACAGCATACTGCCAAGTCAATTTTATTTTAGGGGTCCCGGGGTGAAAGCAGATTCTAGAAAGGTCACAAAGTCGACAAAATCGCTAAATTACGCCAAGTCGAACAAATCTAGTATATAACTGGAATCTGGGGTAATTCTGGGGTTAACTGGTCTCAACAGCACCAAGTCAAGCTATACTAACAATTGAAACCATCTTTTGGCCACATCTCACTCAAAATCACTAAAACTAGCACTAAACTACATAGCAAACACTAACTAAACCATACTATTTCAAACAAGCAAGGGAACAAGTTTAGGGATTATACCTCTAGAGATCCTAGGATGAAGGAGAAGAGAGGAAGAAGAAGTGTGTTGGTGCTGCTGAAGTGCTGCTGTTACAGCTTCAAGTGCTGCTGTTGCTGCTGTTTTCACTGCAGCTGAAGCTGCTTGCAATGTACTTTTGCTGTTGTTTTGGTGTGAGGTTGTTGTTGCTGTTGCAGCTGCTACTGCTGTGGCTGATGTTTTTGTTGTTGGTGTTGTGTTGCTTTTGTGGTGAAGTGTGAGAGTGAGAGGGAGAGATGTGAGTGAGATGAGAGGGTGAAAGATGTGTAAAAGTTTTGAAATGAAATGGATGGTGACATAACCCTAGAGCCACCACTCTCTCTCTTAATGAATGCTAGCATGCCCAAAACCATCATGGCTCTCTCTCTCTCTCTCTCTCTCA
The DNA here is from genome assembly GCA_030015575.1 of Agapanthus africanus. NCBI lineage: Eukaryota > Viridiplantae > Streptophyta > Magnoliopsida > Asparagales > Amaryllidaceae > Agapanthus > Agapanthus africanus. Next base: position 937,702,999 of record CM057338.1, on the reverse strand, counting down.
CCTACCTACTAGTCAACCTCTACCCTGATCAAATTTAAAAACTAAAACACTTAATTAAACCCAATCAACATAACCAAATGGTTTAAACCACCATGGTCATCTAAGCATGGTTTAACCCTAGGCTTAACCCTTAGCTAACATACACATGTGTGTGCAGTCGAGATAAAATTCCAATAAAATATCCATAAAACCAGATAAAATATTTAAAAGCCGTTTTGGTAAACTTTTTACCAAAAACCCCACATTAACACACAATTACCACAAAACACAAACTCAGGTGTTACACATGCCAAATTCATGGGGAATTCATCCACCGGCATCCGAATCCGCTACATCCAACACTGGGTAGCTGGCCATTCGAAATGTGGGGAACCGATATAATCGGGCCTATCGAACCAGCATCGTCCAAGGGACATCGGTTCATATTGGCAACAACCGATTACTTCTCTAAATGGGCAGAAGCAGTACTGCTAAGGGAAGTGAAGACGGTGAACATCCTCCATTTCTTCAGAACTCATGTCATCTACCGGTTTGGCACTCCGTGACGGATTATCTCGGATAACGGGCCAGGCTACAGAAGCCATAAGATCAGCCGCTTCGCACAGCAGTATAATATAGATTGGAGATACTCTTCAGTCTATAATCCCTGAGCTAACGTTCTAGCTGAGGCTTCTAACAAGACCTTGACGAAGATCATAAAGAAAACAGTGTCTAGAAACAGAAAGGACTGGTACGAGAGGTTGCATGAAGCTCTCAGGGCTTATTGGACCACGTTCAAGACTGACCACGAATACAACGCCATTCGCGTTGGTATTCAGCACGGAAGCAGTACTTCCCTTGGAGATAGAACTACCTTCTTTAAGAGTGGTGGTTCGTTACAAACTGACAGACGAAGAGAATGCCCATCTTCGGATTTAGGAGCTTGATGCCCTCGATGAAACTCGTCTCATGGCACAGCAAAAGCTGGAAGCTTACAAAACAAGGATGACGCGCTCATATGAAAGACTAACTAGGTCGAGAACATTCCGCCAAGGTGAACTCGTGCTAGTCGTAAAAAGTCCTATGATCCCCAACCGTGCAAAGCCGGGAAAATTCGAGCCAAACTATGAGGGTTCGTACATCATAGACAAGGTCTACCAAGATGGGGCCTACTTGCTCATGAATATGCATGGCGAAAGACCCTTCCGACAAATAAATGGTCGGTTCCTTAAGAAATACTACCCCTAAAAGTCACAACTCAGGTTAACGATAGATGATGATGCTCGTATCCGCTCTCTATCTTTCTGAGTCAAGACTCCATAAGTAGTATCCAGAAAAACTCCGTCTCGAAGCTGACAATGGACCGCAACGTCCTTAAACTACAACGGACCGCAACGTGCTTAAACTAACAATGGACCGAGATGTCCCTAAACTAACGATGGACCGTAATGTCCTTAAACTAAATACGTCGTCTCAAACACAGCTACAGTGGAATTCAAGTCCATAAGTCCCAGCGGTGAGGATTGCAACTCAAATCCCACCGGCGAACAGATGGGTCACATGCGGCGAAACTATTTTCTAGGGTTTCATCGTTGTTAAATATAAAAATAAAAAATGGTACATCCACAAGAGAAATGGGCATAAAGGAAAACTCGAAAGGGCTTCGTGAGTAAAAACAGTAGGACTACCAGCGAGTTTGTGAAAACCCGAAAGGGCGCAAATTCGTAAAAAAAAGAAAAAAAATTCGTGCACACTTGCAAGGTCCTCTCGACCTTGTAAGGAGAAAATACCTGCGTGAGATCCTTATGACTCACAAGGGAGCAACACACTTAGGGATCCCCATGATTCCTAAGGAGAAATTACACTTACGAAATCCCCATGACTCGTTAGGAGAATTCCCCCATATGAGACCCTCATGGCTCATAGGATTCAGAAGCCTTAAGATACAGGGACCTGGACCTGTTCTTAAGCCATCACATTCCCCAAGTTGCCCTACAGGCGGTCCAGTATCGGCCCTTGTATACAATCCACGGGTACAAATAAACGTTCTCTCACCTAGTTCCACCAATGGCGCGAAATTTCCCCACTTGGTGAACAACCCTTGTAGGTCCTCTCGACTTGCAAGGAGAAAATACTCTTATGAGATCCTTACGACTTACAAGAGAAGATGTCACTTAGGAATATTCAAGACTCCTAAGGAAAAAATACGCCTATGAGATCCTCATGACTTGTAGGGAGAAATACCTTTATGGGACCCTTACGACTCATGAAGTCAAAAGCCTTAGTCGACAGGATCCTAACCCTGTTTGCTAAGCCACCTTTGTTCAAATCGACAAAGGAAAATGATGATTCGCTCCTGGAAATATCCCAGTCATAGCGATGTTGATGCCTGAACATGTGTCAATTCCAAGTCCTCTCAAGGCAAATGATGATTCGCTCCTGGCCATATTCCAGTCATGGCGATGCTGATGCTAAGATTGGTATCAGATCTCGAGTTCTATACTCGCAATAAAAATCAGCGAGCAAAAAATGCATATGAAATAGCCGAAATGATAGGGCAACTCGCAATAAAAATCAGCGAGCAAAATATATGCATATAAAAACAGCCGAATTGTTTGGGCAACTCGCAATAAAATGCAGCAAGTAAAAAGAAAAAACAGCCGAAATGATTGGCCACCATGAAAAATAGCCGAAATGATTCGGCAATCGTGACTTTCGCGATATAAAAAGCTGAAATGATAGAGCATCGCGGAAAGAAAGAATAAAAAATGAAACTTCTGCCCTGCAGGTGAGTCCACATCCACCCCTGTATGCAATCCATGGGCACAAACGAAAAGGGAACCACATTTTCCCACTGGGCTCTGTCAAAAGGGAGAGTCAAATCTTGACGGTTCATAGACAACCTAGTGACTACCTCGGAGCCATGACACAGTCCCTAGTTCCAAATCTCGACGGTTCACAAACAACCTAGAGATCAACAGCAGCGTTTTTTCTCACTTCAGCAGGATGCAGACGCAATGTCAACAACCGACCCTAGGGTCAAAACAACAGAGACATGGCAAAGTCCCTAGTTCTAAATCTTGACGGTTTACAGACAGCCTAGAGATCAACAACGGCATTCCTTCTCACTCTAACAGGATGCAGACGCAACGTCAACAACCAACCCCAGGGTCAAAACAATGGAGCCATGGCAAAGTCCCTAGTTCCGACTCTCGACGGTTTACAGACAACCTAGAGACAACCTCAACATTCGTTGCAATATAGCAGACACAATATCAACAAACGAAGCAAATGAAGATCCCTAGCTTCAGGGTCTTGACGACAACTTAAATAAAACCTGAAAGACTATCGGAGATCATCCCACACCAGTGCGGAGTAGTCATGACTCATCGGGGCTCCTAAATTGGGCCTAACCTCAAGTAAAAGCGGCATGGAAAATCCCTAACGCTTGCTCTTCTGACAGTAATATGACCTGGGAGGTTACTTTAAGACGTCTTGTCCAGCCCCCGAATGGATCAGAGACACGACAGTCGTGGGGCTACTCGAATAGCAAGATTGCATATCGAGGAATATATCGGCCAATGCGATGGTACGACGGACAAAAACCCTAGCACCACAGACCCTAATGGACTTCTATCAGCAGTGGTTAACTGTGATGTTAGGACATTCTTGCGAGAACTTCTCAATTTGTCTCGACTCGTAGGGAAAATAATGTTCCTGCGAGAACTTCTTGACTCGTCTCGACTCATAGGGAAAAAGCCTTAGGCAACGGGGATATCAACCTGTTTCCTAAGCACTGGGGCCCTGCAAGTAGGTCTAAGATGGACTATTGTATACTATCCATGGGCCACACTCTCTAAAGTCGAATATCGACAAGGACGGAAAAAACCACTTACGAGTCCTCTCGACTTGTAAGGGAGAAAATTCTCTTGTGAGATCCTTACGACTCTCAATAGAAAATGTACTTAGGAGTCCTCACGACTCCTAAGGATAAAATACACCTACGAGATCCTCACGACTCGTAGGGAGAAAAGTATTTATGAGACCCTCACGGCTCATAAAGTTGAAAAGTCTTTGGCGGCAGATCCAAACTTGCTTCCTAAGCCATCTTTGCCCTGCAAGGGGGTCAAGATGGACTATCTACGGGCCACATTCGCCAAAGCTACATGCCAATATGAAACAAAATATATATTTTATTCATGAATTCAAGTGAATACAAGATACATTTCATAAAAGAATCAAAAATGAATATATGTTATTCATAAACCACAAGTTTACAGACGGTACAAAAATGCACAAAGTTGGTTATTAAGGAGGAGGCGTTTTCAACAAATCAGCAAGCTGCTCCCACGCTCGTCTCAATCCTTTCTCGTGGTCAGCCACCGCGGCCAACTCCGCTTCAACTTGAGTCCGCTGCCGCAAACAGGACGAAAGCTTTTCATCCATTTCTAGTATGGCAGCTTCGTAGTCCTGCATGACCCGCTCGGTGAGGTCAAGTGCCCTCCTTAGCGTCAACCCATCCGAAATACATCGCTGGAGGTTGTCAAAAATAGCTTTTAACTACGCCGCATTAGCATCAGCCTGGGCGCACAACTGGACAAATTCGCTGGAAGCTACCTCATGCTCCTTTCGTCTTAAGATCGCCTCTTGTTCAAAATGGCCGATGAAAGGAACACTATGCTCAACCCACGCAACCCGCTGGGAGTTTGAAGCCAACACCTCAGGAGCGAGACGCTTGAGCTCAATCTCGTGCAGGCAAGCCTCGATCTTTCTCCAGCAATCAACCCAAGAGCCGACGAGATCTTCATCATAGAAGTTCACGAGTGTTGCCAGCATTAGATTGACTTCAATGGCAAAATCCGTAGCAGAACTGAGGGCCTCGGTATTGAGATCTTCGATAAATTCTCTCAACATTCGCCAGCTATTTTCGGCGCCCCTGGAAGATATGCGTTTAGCGAAAGGCCCTGCGGGCATTGGAATGGGAGACTCAAAAGGAGTCAGAGCCGGTGCAATTACTGCAAAATGAATTACGGTCAAATTTTAACTCGGGAGATAAAGAAAATACATGAGGGATGGAGTCTATTATACTGGCTGTGACAGGCGGCAGGATGGGGAGTACCGGAGGCACGGTTATTCTCTCGTCTCCTCCTCCGACCCGTGAAGCTATGATCAATATGAAGAAAACTTAGCAACAATACGTCTATTCGTAAAAGAAAGGAAGGGACATCAGTTAAAGAATATAATAACCAATACCAGAAGGTGGAACGACTTCCGACTGGAAGGAGAAATGCGGATTCAACACATGTTATAAATGGTCGAAAAGGACTCCTGCAGAGTTGCGACGGTATACAGTCAATACAAGGAGAATGGTACCCACAGTGAAACCGATAAGTCACAAACCCATACCTTCCATTATTTGATAGGGAATAGGAGAAGGCGAGGGGACAGCGACCGTCAGAGCAGCGACCGGCGATACTTCTTCAGACGGTGTAGCCTCGGGGTTCACCGCGCCTATGCTCAATAAAAGCAAAATATCATCAGAAGGGCTGAACAGGATTGAGAAACTAAAAACCAGTGACCCAAGGACTACCTGATAGGTCATGGACCAAAACCGCGACGGAGGTGTCACCAGGTGTAACGACTTATTCACTCTCTCTCGAAGAAATAGATTCTGCGCCCATAGCCTCATCCCCGGACTCGACGAAGGCTGTCATAACACTTGTGATGTCTGTCGATACCAAAAAGCCACAAAGAGAAAGGGCGGCGGTCTGGATAGTCCCAGATTCCCGAGAAAGAGTAGCCACTTCGGGCTCTGTAATTGCCAGCGTTTCACCTGCCATCCCATCGCCAGGACTTGGCCCTGCAGAGAATGCGTATGTCAGAATTCGAGGATCGAGTTTTAATAAAAGGCTAAGCGTTACGTTATCTTGAAGTAGCTTTTCAGTTTCTTCCCCAGCCGTGCGTGCAACCTGTCTATGGGCGGTAGACGAGGCGGAGGGAACATCTGCCGAAGGAGTATCAGCAAGCGGAATATTGCTTGAGCATGCACCTACGGCCAAAACGGCACCGCGTTCCCTCGCCGCGTGCTTCCTGTGCTTCCTTTCGGTCTGGGCAGTGAGAGATGCCCTCCTCAAGACCTCTGATAAGGGGACGTCGTCGTCCGAACCGAGCTCTGCCTCCGGAGCCGTTACGGCGTCCATCATCGGCTGCTTCAACAATGCCTCCTGCGGTGACTTTGGGAGAGCCGTGGTCATAGTAGCTAGCTCTGGAAGTTTTGCTGCATCGCCACTTTGGATCGGCACTGCATTTGGAATAACCTGAGTTGAGATAGTCCCTGCAATAAAGTGAAAAAGAGGGTCAGAACACGAAATAAAAAGAATAAAGGCGTAATGAAACGAATTATACCAGCCTCTCTTCCTCCTCGAACGTCCTGAGGGAGGCCACGAGAGCCTCTTCGGCAGAAATCCCTGTTGAAGAAGAGAGCTTTAGTAAAATCATAATAAAGAGAAAAGGGATAGACGCAGAAGAATATAACTGCAGTATACTTAATTTCGCGATAGAGATCAGTGCCGCTTCTTCGCGAGCCAGTCGCTCGGAAGCCGTGAGGGCAGCCTGTAGATCGGTGTCTGTCGTAGGCGTGTCGAACAAACCGTCATTGGTGCCATATTCGCACAAGACCTCGCTATAGGGAGCATGGGGCTCCTGGCCAAATACGATGTTGGCAAAAAATAGAGACTTCTTCCTTTTCTGCGAACGGACGCTGGCGGCCGATGACAAAAGCTTGTGCTTGACGGGCATTTTCGGGCGGCGGGTCCCAATTTCTGTACCAGTGCCAGATTCTGGGGACGCTATGGCTACCGCAGTTACGGGAGTGTAGCAGACTTCGTCAGATTCCCCCTCATTTGAGGGGTTTTTGATTGTGGGGACGCTCTTCTTCCGAAACACAGAGACACGACCGTGTAGGTCCGTCTTGCCTGAATTTGGGGGCAGATGCTAATTGGTGTTATCCGTCCACCTCTCCAAAGATACCAAGTTGATTTATGGCACCGTATATCAAAGGTTTAGACGGATGCGGCCGATGTAGCAGACTTCGCCAGATTCCCCCTCATTTGAGGGGTTTTTGATTGTGGGGATGCTTTTCCCTGCAGGCGCAAGCCTCTGCAGTTAATTACGCTACCGCATCGCGGTAACCAGTTTCTCCTTCTCCAGATGGTCACTTCGTGTCGTAGGTGTTTGTTTTGTTTTTGGTTGCCCGTGGATTGTATACGGAGACTAATTTATGTTGTCGCCTGTAGGGCATGGATTAGTCCAAATCCGTATCTTCTTAGATTTGGGTTTGGGGTTGGGTTCAAGGATATGTTAGTCTCATTTGAGACTAAGATCAACTTAAGCATTTGTTAAGGATACGTTAGTCTAATTTTAGACTAAGATCAACTTAACAGTTTGTTAAGGACACGTTAGTCTAATTTTAGACTAAGATCAACTTAACCATTTGTTAAGAATACGTTAGTCTAATTTTAGACTAAGATCAACTTAACAGGATCATTTAGATCCAATAAAAGAGCATTTGGGCTCTATTGTTTTAGTTTAGGGACTTTGTGGTCAATTAGTTTAAGGACATTACGGTCCATTGTTAGTTTAAGGACATTATAGTCTATGAGTTTAAAGACCTCACAGTCAAGGTTAAGGACATCATAGTCCGTAAGATTAAAGACCTTACAATCAAGGTTAATGACATCATTGTCCGTGAGTTTAAAGACATCACAGTCAAGGTTAAGGACATCATAATCCATAGGTTTAAAGACCCCACAATCCAGTATAAAGACGTCATGGTCTGTGAAATATATGGTTGTCGGGACCCGTCGCCTCTCTTAAGACGTTGAAGGATTACAACGACATATATTAGAGGGGTTCAGAGATGTACCCTTGAACCAATTTTGGTTGAAAGATCTGTGGTCCAATTTGGAACTAAGATCTGTTAAAAGATTTATGAGCATTTGGGCTCAATTAATCTGAATTTGAGGACTTATGGCCAATCTTGGGCTAAGTCCAATCAAGTTAAAATGTTTTAACATTTATTTTGGGTTGTTGAGCCTTTATTTGGGCTTGGCCCTTTTAATAGTGCTGAGCATTGACTTACATTCTGACAATGTTTTGTCTTTTATTGAATGCTGAGCATTTATCAGAGCTCTGGGCTTATTTTAAGAACGATTTACGTTCTATCAGCGCAACACGTAGCACGCTTAGCGCTTTGCGCCAGTCAAAGAGCGCAGTGCGCTTCTGCCGAGTAGCGCACACGTGAGGGACACGTGTCGCGCTTGGCGCTAAGCGCCAGATCATGGGCGCATTGCGCCAGTTGATGAGCGCATTGCGCCAGTTGATGAGCGCATTGCGCCAGTTCATGAGCGCATTGTGCTTTCAGTTTAGTGGCGCACACGTGAGTGATACGTGGTGCGTTTGGCGCTGAGTGCCAGCCCATGAGCGCAGTGCGCTATTTCAGAAACGCAAGGCGCTAGTTGTTAAGCAGTACATGCGCGATTGACACGTGGCGCATTTGGCACTGAGCGCCAGTCCAGAGAGCGCAGAAGCGCAGTTCAAGAGCGCAAAGCGCATCTGATCAATTTTATGATCTAAGAAATAATTTATGTTCTTTGAAAAGAGACTTTGTCTCAGGATCTGAGAACAACCGTTCTTATTAAGTTTCAATCCCTTATATTGATGAAAGGCTTTGCCTTTATTGATCTATGATCCTTAAGAGAATTGAATTATTCTCCATTCCTTTTTATAATGAGATGTTCATGATCTCTTTGAGAAAGACTTTAGTTTTATAGATCTATGATTTGTGAGAAGTAAGTTCTTCTTTTATTTTATGATGAGAACTTTTGATCTCTTTGTGAAAGACTATTTGTCTTTGTAGATCTATGATCTTTTTAAAGAAATGAATTCTTCTTTCTTAATCATGAGATGATTTCATCTCTGTGTTCATCATCATTCACTCTTACCTTGAAGAAAAATCTTCTTGCAAGAGCTTGCTCTTTTGAATTTCTCTAAGTTTTTTTTGGGAGGTTTTTCTCTCTCTCTTTTGTATATCTCAGACTTGAAGTCTAGGGGTCTTTTTATAGGGTAGGCTAATTTGTTGAATCAGTTGAAGATGTCTTTCTCTGATTGATTTAGGGATGTTTCCCCACCACTGGATCTTTGATCCTAGAGCTTCTGTTTTACAGAAGGCAATCTTCTTGTTTTTAACAAGATTGATAAATCTTTCCATACAGAATTTATTCTGTCTTTTGGTAATTTTTATTTACCATTGGATCATTGATCCAACGATGCTCTGATTTACAGAGCACAATCTTGTTATTTGGAAAGATTTTAAGGAATCTTTCCTTAACAGAATTTAATTCTGATTAATTAATGATTTATCATCATTATTAGATTTTTGATCTAACGGCGGGGAGCTTTTAGTTTCAGCGCTAGCGCACTCGTGCTTTACATGTGGTGCGCTTCTTAAATAGCAGTGCACATTGCGCTAGCGCACCTGTAACGTTCTGAAAATCGTTTCGGTGAAATTTCGAAAAATCGGTAAAATAAGGGGGTTTTCTGTAAAAAGTCAAAATACAAATATCTTATTATAAAAATTAAATATACATATTCTAGCTATGTAATTGCTAGTATTTGGTGTTTATTGAGCCACTGGTGAAATTTCAAATTTTCTGAAAAAAAAATTATTTTATTATTATTTTAAGCCGTCACTAATACATTTAATTAGGGAAAATTACAAATTGGAATGAGTTGAAACAAATTTTGTGCATCATAAAACATTAAATAAAATTTTATCATATGGTTTTTGAAACGAAATCGTTTGCCAAAACGGTTTAGAAAATATCGAAGAAAAAGGCTTTTTTTTTAGTATAAATGGATGTTTGGGGTATTGTATTTGTCTTTTTCCCTCACCCACACTCATCCACACCCTCTCACCCCTTTCCAAATCAGCAGCCCCCACTTCCACTCTTCCCCACTTAAAGATTTGAAGATAAAAGCAAAAGAAAAGAAAGGAAAAGAAAAGGATAATGAGAGAAGAAGTTGGTGTTGACTTGGGGGTATTTTATCTTGACTTGGACTTTCTTTTCCACACCCCACACACTCCACACCCTCGCCCACACCTGCTGGCCGAGCCCCCCTCCCCCTTCAGCAGCAACCCCTCCCCATTTCCCTTCTCATTCTCTTGGAAAAAAATTAACAAAAATTGCCTCAAAATCCATCAAATAAATCCCAAAATCCAAATCCAACTCCTACCCATTTCTCATTAGCCATTCTAGCATGGATCTAGGGATCAAAATGGCATCTTAGGAGGCTAGATCTTGAGCTTGATCTCATCATGAGAGGTATAATCTCATGCTTTTGTTAAAATTTTTTATCTAGTTGCTTTAATCTAAGTTAACTAAGTGCTTGATTAGGTTTTGATGAGTTCAATTGCATGATTAAAGATTTCAAGTTAGGGTTTTGTTGTGGAAATGGGTTATGATAAATTGTGCATGGTTTTGTGTTGTGGATTAACATCTTAAGTTTTATAGAAAGCTAATTTAGTTGTTAATTCCAAACCATTACTTATAAAATGCCTTAATTAAGTTATTTTGCTAACTAGAGTTTCGGAAAATTGTTAAATGCTTTAGATTAAAATATAATTATGGTTTCATGTCATTATTAATATTATAATGAGTGGTTTAATGACTTTGGATCATGCAAAACCAAGCTTAATTGTTAAATTGTGAATTTTGCTTTAAAAAGAGTTAAAATCGGTATTTTTGCAAACTAGTTTTTTCGAACATATATGGTTTGGTGAAATTAAATTATGGAAATGGTTTATATGACTTATTTAAGATATTTAATAAGTATATTGGCCGCTACATTCATTTAAACGTCGAGTTTTGTACTAAAACGGATAATTTTTGCTTGCTAGATTTTCGGAAAAATGGCTTCTAAAGTGAAATTGGGGTTTTTGGGAATTGTAAGCTATTTTATATTATAATTAGTGCTTGTAATTGTACAAATGAGTGTGTTGGGAGTTTTCTCGATTGTTTGGCGTTTGTACGCCGACGTCGAGGGTTTTTGGGTTCATTTGTGAAAGCAACCATAGGTTTTGACTTATGTGTGATTCGTGTGTCGTTTTGGTCATGAGTCGGATTTTAATGCGATACGATGCGTTGTGATATGTAGGTACCCCCATGTGGACTTCGAGACGACAAGCAAGCGCGTGGCGACGTCGGCACCGGCGAGCGAGGACCAGGTGAGTAGATTTATATCTACGTGGAGAAGTCGGGTGGATAGCGTATAGCACCCCCGCAGTCCGTGGTGGTGTATACGGATGCGTATACACACCAACAATTATTATATGTTATTTGGGATTAATAACGATATTTAGGATGGATATTGGTGTGTTGGATTATTTTAGTGTTGCGAACCCTAGGGTAGTGTTGCACTACACATACATACTTGCATACATTCCTATTTATTTGTGCTCATGGGATTCTTTATACTTATGTGTTCACATGGGTATGGGACTATGTGTTCACATAGGGATTTGAGGATGATACTTGGAATTGAGCTGAGTCGATGAGCTTTGTTTTGTGGTCGTGATATCGGTGATATGGCAGGATTCGCACTTGAGGTGCGTCCTGGTGTTGTAGCGGATCTTGGGGCGGCGATACGGGTGAATAGTGTTATAAATAAAATGGTCGTCATGTGATCGTGATATGAGGCATGATATGCTAGGATATTGATATTAGGCCGTATAGGGCGATGTATACCCCTTGATGATGATATATGCTGACGATATCGGTTTGTATGAGATTGTCGATCAGTAGTAAGATCATGAGTATATTGAGGATATTAGTATTGTACTAGACATAGGTCAGTACCCTAGACTTTGATCTTGGATAAAGAGGATACCAGAGGAATAGTGTGAGGAATATGATATTGACCCGTACCCAGATTTGGGGATGCCGTACGACGGATTTACGTACGAGCTATATCTTGATGATTGATCCGCACTCTTGACTTGGGATGTCTGATTATAGATATGGTATCGGATACGATATTATTGAGGCGGGATCACCGACTAATATATATACAAGTATGTATATGTATCGACTCAGATGGTAGGCGGTTTCCTTACCGGTAGTCCAGCTTGTTAGCTTAGCCCTTTAGTTTAGTTTAGTTGTTAGATTAGATTCGATTCTTACCAATTTTAAAAAAACTAACGAATCGTGGGTATTTTAAAAGACAGCCCAAGGGATCCTACGGATATTTCAAAAGACGTATCTTTTCATAAAAACACTGTCGCCCCTATTTTCAAAACCCCATGATTCGTGTTATTTCAAAAGGCACCATTTGTAGGACTTATATTAGATTAATGCAGGTTAGTTACAGTTGCATCTAGTATTCAGCTCCCGCTTATTATTGTGGTTCGCTTCGCATCGCATACTTATGTTATAATTTCTTATTGCAATGTTGATATCATATTGTTAGGACACCAGCACCTTTACCGATGATGCGTATGTACCACGTACACTTACTTGCCGGCTCACACATATCTTCATCGGTAATTGCCATGTCACGTACACCTTAGAAAATATTATTGCTTGACTTAGCTTGTTAGTTAGTAATTTGACATGATATTAGTGTACTTGCCTCATATGTTAGTTTAGACATTTTAGTTATTACCTGCTACTTCATGCATACTGTTATTCATTGTTATGCCGCATTCATGGATTCTCATGCATATATTCACTATTTTACGTGTTATTGAGGTTTTGGATTCGGATTTCCATGAGATTTTCTGGATTTGGAGGAAAACCGCAAAAACATAAATAAACCTTTTCTCTCTTTTAAAATAAAAAAGTGCGGTTTTCCCATGATGTATGAGTCGTCCACCATGAGTTTGCTGATGGATTTCGAGACCCGATTCGAGGAGACGGATGGACCGTTTTGGGTACATGGTGGACCCGGTAAGGTACCCCGGGGCAAGAAGTGCGTGATGATGACGATGTGAGCCTGGCAGGGGAGCACTACCTACCGGTGATTTTACCCGACGCGTCGGATATCCGGAGGATACTGTCGTGGTCTTGAGATGGATGGTAGGGGCCGGTCTGGACTGACGGCGCCCTAGATATTGTGATTGAGACATTGAGATTTCGAGATATTGAGGTACAGAGACTGTGATACAGAGATATCGAGATATTGGGATTACGTTTTGTGCCGATGCTAGGCACTGTTTTATGCTGATTTCATTATGATACCTCATTTTAAAAATACAAAGGAAATCTCACTAAATTATGAAAACGGTTCTTCATTTACATGTATTCTGTTTCCATGCATTCATACCTCATTCATATGATATATTGCTACCTGAGGCACTGATACGGGCACTTGAGATTACACTCGGGTTAGATATTTACCCTAGCCTTGTTATAGGTTGCATGTTATATATATAATTGAGGATATATTATGATCATTGACCTAGGTTGCGTTATTTATGCGATTTCTTTTCGTAGATGTTTTTCTATTCACGAGTTGGCAACTCACCCCCGTTGTGCCCCAGTTTCTTGCAGGATTGCCGTACAGGTTTCATTACGGCTTTGCGGGCATAGTTTCCTTCGGGTGATTTGCTAGTAGGTGGGTTTACTTGTATCGTACCCCCATTATATATCTTGTATATCATTATTCTGTTGTATCTAGAAGTTCCATCAACCAAACATGTATTTATTTTGAGATAGAGACCAGTGATGTTATTCTTTCGACCTTAGAGTCGCGCGTATATTTCTGCGGATTTCTTGTGGTTTTGAGTTTCCTTTTGAGTTTTTGATCCTCGCCGTTGGCGTTGTATATTATATTGCTTGTGTGGTTGTGGCCGTCGATTGACGAAGAGCTAGCTCCCGCTTGGGGATGCCTTTTTATTGATTTCGTATACTATTCATGTTGTATCCCGTTTGGAAGCCAGTATTTACAAAGGAGACTCTGCCGAAATTTTCAGGAAATTTTGTTGTTTTAAAAAAAAACGCATAATTCGGCTTATGCTATTGAAACTACTTGCTTTAAGTTGGTTTTTCCTGCACTCTACATCTTTTCTTGGTTTGGATTTCTGGGTTTTCGGTTTACTTAAATTACGTACGCCTCGAGACGTTCGTAGTTTAAGTGCCAGTCATGTTCCGTACTTCGGGCATGACAGCACCTGTGTTTGACACGTAGTGCGCTGCTTGGAGCGCAGCACACCTAGCGCCAGCGCACACGTGGTGTGCTGCTTAGAGCGCAGCGCACCTAGCACTAGCTCCCACGTGCTTTGCAAGTGGTGCACTGCTTAGGGCGTAGCGCACTTGGCGCTGCATCTGAAGCATTGCTTCATTTCAAAAATTTGAATTTTAAACAGAGCTTTGCTCTGATTGGGGGAAACAGGGAGCACTGGGTTGAGGCTTCTCAGGGAAGGCGCGCGGGACCACAACCGCAGTGACTTCTCTTAAGGAGGGACGAACGGCGGTCCGTCGCTTCAAAGGGACAGCTGGGTTACCAGCTGAGACAACATCCTTATGATCAAGTAATAGCCGCATCTCTTCCCTGATAACAGCACCCGTCGCATGATGGTACCACGCCACGTAGGCGTTCGAAGCTTTCAGCACGTAGCTCGGTTCGCTGATGAGAAAATTAGACCCCGTATTTAGTCGCAAAAAGTGGTGCAGCACGCTGTGGATACCCTCTTCCGTAGCAACCGCCTCGGCTAAGAAGGCCTCAAGGGGGACACCCTGATTGTAGCCCGACTGTTGAGCGAAACGGTATGGGTTATACCTCATGAACAGTGCCGAGGTGTTTTGCCTGAACACTAGAAAGGCCGGCCTAATAGAATATAAGTGCAGGATCTCTGGAGCCTTCAACATGGGAGCCCTGTCTTTGAAAGTATCACGCAGCGGTTGCACCGCCTTGGTGGATTCCTTGCCGATAGTTAAGACTCTGTCGACAAAGGTCATGCTATCCCTAACCATGCACGGGCGGAGGACCAGTCGCCGAGCCTCTCGTTGCGACGGTTCTAACGCAGAAGCGTCAACCAGATACATGACCCGAGGAAAATTGTAGCTGTCATAGAAATGGGGTTGTTTGTGAACACGGAAAGCACCTAGCAGATGAATCTCGATCCACGACGTGAAATAGTGCAACGGAAGATGTACGGGCTTTACCCCCGACTGAGTAGTGTCTGCCGCTAAGCTCAGGCCATAGTATAGATGAGCCAGCCCTGCTATCCTAATGGCCATACGCGTCCCTGCAACCATGCAGTTGGCTGGGTAAAGGACAGATGGCCTTAGCGAGGATGCGTTGGAAGCACAAACCAGTTCAACCACAAGCCGATGAACCCTAGGAAGAATGTCTCTTCATCGACGTCTGAAGCAGCGAGCTCTGCAAAAGGGACGACCGGGGTGTCTCGAATGAAGAAGTTTCTTAAATCCGCTTCCGCCGTCGACTGGTTATCCAAACCGAAACCAAACGGGTCGTCAAGCTTGGCGAATTTTGCGGCTTATTTTGACAAGACTTCTGGGCGAAGAAAGCGGGCGATGAAATCCGTGAAGCTGACTCCATGCCCTCCAGACTCTAGAAATAGACTCTCATAAATGTTAAACACCTTGATTAGGCTCGGGAATCGATGTTGAACGGCAATCTCCGGGGTGAGACCCATTACCACTGATTTGGTGGCAAAGATGTATTCATCAGGAGGAAGTATCTCCTTGTAATGTTCCCCTCTGATGGGTAGGCCCGAAATTTCCGCAAACTCCTCCAAGGAAATCGAAACTTCCCGATCCGGTAGAAGAAAGGTGTTAGTCGGGATGTTCCATTGCTCCAGAAAAGCCTTGACCCACCATACATGAGGCGCGGGATATTGAAAAAGAGATGCATAAATTGCAGGATACAGCCCGAGCTTCAGAAGAAGCGACTTCTTGGCCGACAGGATATATCGAGCCTACTGCAGGTATCCGGCTGAATGGCGAGGAGTCAAACCTATCATGTATACCTGTCCCCAAGGGCGCGACTCGCCTTGACATATGCGTCGCCCAAAAATATCCAAAGCCATCGGCGGCTGTACGGGTATTGATGCCATAGAAGGCTGAAGGCGACCCTCCGAGGTCCAGTTGAGCTCCTCTATAGCATAATTCACTTGAGGCAAGTCGGTGTAGTGAATTGCTAAAATTGGCTCTGAGGGCGCTGCACAAGAAAAACTGCGCCGACCCCGAATGATTTGATTATACCATAACCCCCACAAGTGAAGAGACTTCTGCTCCAGGTCATGATCTTTAATAAGCGTGAAGACTTCCTGATCCACGGGCGCATCGGCGAACGCGCTCTAAGAATGTACAAAAGGGAAGGAAGAGTCGAGAGCCATAGTACCTGCACGAAAAGAGATGAGGGATTAGTTGTCAACGCTATATTCCGAAGTCTGACACTTGGTACTTAAAAATTGTACCGCACTGCAATGCAGAAGAAAGGGACAAAGGGGGACCCACAAAATCAAGGTGACGGCCCATCATTGATGGGCAGTCACTCATTAAGGATGGAATGCTAAGAGGATTCTCATTTAATGAGAAATCTTATTGGGCCAAGGAGTTAAACTCCTTCGAAAGCTGTGCTTTACAAACAGAATTCACATATGTCAATTTCAATTAAGAGAGGAATAAAATTCCCCAAAAATTTCTAAAAGAGCTATGCTCTACAAAAACAATGGTACAATCTACCAGAACCCTCAAAAGAAAAGCTTTTTACAAAGTAAAACCCTAAGATCTTTAAGATCTGCAAAACAAACTCTAAGAGTTCTTCATGGAAGATGAACAGTGTTCTAATTAATGGGTTAAGTAACCCTATAAATACATCTTAAGATCTATGATATAAGAAGAGAAATGCTCTGATTAATGGGTCCGATTATGATCCTTACCAAATTTTTGGGCAGAGTTCTAACTCTAGAAGGGATTTCTTTGGGTAGAAATCTATGCTCTGAAAGGAGAATTAAATTCTCAGAAAAAAGAAGAACAAGAGAAGATGAACAATAGTGATCTTAAAGGCCAAAGGCCCTACTTATAGGCATAGGAAGTCGATTCAACTTCCAAGAAAATCCAACGGTGGAAAACCTGCCACTGCTGCGCTCACGTGTGAGCCAAGTGAGCGCAACGGTGGGGGGGCATTTGTTTCCCCCAATAAGAGAGTAAGTCTCTGTTCAAAATTTGAAATGAGGCAGCGCCTCATGTGCCTTGCACGAGGGCGCTAGCGCCAAGAGTTAAAAACTCTGAGGCCTGCACGAGGGCGCCGGCGCCAGAACTAAAAGTTCTCTGCCATTGGATCAAAGATCCAACGGGGATGACAAATTATCAAAATACAGAATTAAATTCTGTTGAGAAAATATTTCTCAAATCTTTCTAAACGAGAAAGATTATTCTCTGTAAAACAAAGTACCGTTGGTTTAAAAATCCAATGGTGGTTAAAAATCACCAAGCTACAGAATAAGCTCTGTATGGGAAAATATTTCCCCAATCTTGTTAAACACAAGAAAAATATCTTCTGTAAAACAGAAGTCCTTGGATTAAAGATCCAACGGCGAATAAAATCCCCAAATCAATTAAGGATCTCTCAATGAGAGATTTCTTCAATTAAATAGACAGACTTGCCTCTACTATATAAAGGACCCAAGACTTCAAGTCTTGTACAGAGGAAGCCCCTGTAAGCTTTGAGAAACAAAAGAAAAAGAGGAAAAGAGAATTCAATTCTCAATAAAAAGAAGAACTCTCTTTTAGAAAAAGAAACCCTAGGTAAGAAGAAAGACATAGAGATTATTTTATCTCTTCTTCGCCACTCTAAGAGTTTAACTCTTCTAAAAAGAACTTAGTTCTTTTTAGAATTTAATTCTCATCGGGGGAGATTCTGTCATGCAGATTCAAAACTTAGGGGAAAGAACTAAGTTCAAAGAATTTAATTCTTACAAAAAGATATAGAAATTTAATTCCTCTGATAAAACTAAGGTTTAACCCTATAAAAGAATTTAATTCCTATAAAAATAAGGGACCTGAAATTCTCAAAACTCAGATCAAGATCTCCATGCATATTAGCGTTCAACACTATAATGACAGATCACGTATTCCCACGTGAGCACATCGGAAGAACAAAAAAGAACGACTGAGATCGAGTCACGTGTTCTCACTTGACCCCCTAATAATGCTTAACACTTATAAAATAAAAAGGGAATAAATCAAAGACAGTTCCCATTTTTTGGGCACCTCACGTGATCCCACGTGACCCCCAATAGTGCTTAGCACTTATAAAAGAAGAAGAGAATATACCCAAAGAAGCAGTGCCCAATTCTCAGGCGCCTCACGTGCTACACGCGAGCGCTTCAAATTTCAGTGTTTAACACTGCTATAGAGCCTCATGTGGGAGCACGTGAGCGCCGAGCAGATATTAGTGTTTAACACTATGAGATGACAACCTTAGCCCAAATTAGCCAAGTCTCTCGAGACCAAAACCCTTTTGATCACCAATCAACCGAGCCCTCCTGTGCTCATGTCTCCCCAAATCGATCTTAGTTCCAAAGATGACTAATGATCTCCTAAAAGATGGTATCTAAAATGATGATCATTCCACCATGATCTCTCCCTTCAATCTGGAATTCGGTTCAAGGGTACATCTCTCGATACTTCTAATACATGTCGTTGTAATTCTTCAACATCTTAAGAGAGGTGGAGGGTCCCGACAACCAACAGCTCTTTGGTGTACCCCCAAACCCATGAGTACATCCCGATGGACCGCAATGTCCTTAAGCTAGCTATAGACCGAAACGTCTTTAAACTAACAACGGACCGTAACGTCCTTAAACAAACAACGGACCGTAATGTCCTTAAACTAAAACAATAGAGCCCAAACGCTCTTTTGTTGGATCAAAATGATCCTAAACCCCCGTTAAGTAGATCTTAGTCCAAGATCGGACTAACGTATCCTTAACAAACATTTAAGTTTATCTTAATCTCAAATGAGATTAACGATCCTTAAATAATGACCAAAATCTAAAATATACGGATTTGGACTAATCCACGCCCTACGGGCGATAACATAAATTAGTCTCTGTATACAATTCACGGGCAACCAAAAATAAAACAAACACACACGACACGAAGTGAACTTCTGGAGAAGGAGAATGTGGTTACCGCGATGCGGTAATGTAATTAACTCCAGGGGCTTGCGCCTGCAGGAAAGAGCGTCACCACAATAAAAAGAACCCTCGCAAACGAGGGGGAATCTGACGAAGTCTGCTACAACGGCCGCATCCGTCTAAACCTCCGATACACGGCGCCATAAATCAACTTGGGATCTTTGGAGAGGTGGACAGATAAAACTAAATAGCATCTGCACCCAAATTCAGGAAAGACGATCTATCCCGGATCCGTCTCCCGTTTTGGGCGGTAAACAGCATCGTGATGAATGATAAAAAACAACAAGATTCTTTTCATATCAATCTAGGGTTCTGTGTCTCCTTCTTCAAGCTTTTAAACCTTCTTCTTTCTCCTTTTGAATTAAATTAAGAGTTTAACTCTTCTTTTCAAAAAAAAAAAAATAGTTTTTCACCATAAAACCCTTGAATGGGAGTTCAAATCTCTGAAAGGTAAGATTTTGAATCTTACCACCCTTTTTTCCAAGATCCAAGAAAAATAGAGGAGGAAGGAGGATACCAATCTCCACAAGTTTCATTTTTGGGAGGATCCAAGGCTCAAAAGAGAAGAAAGGGGTCTCCTTTCATCATCAAGATTTAGATCTTGAAGTTTGAAAAGACTTCTTACTTTGGTTTTCGTCTCAAAAATCTTTGGAAGTTTAACTCCATTAAAAATTATTGGGAGTTCAACTCCATATGTTAAAATCTTTGGGAGTTCAACTTTATATTTTAAAATCAAATCAATTCAACTCCAAATCTGAGAGCTTAGCCCTCCCGGTCCACGCAAACCGAGCCCACGGTCGTATCCACGCGCGTACGCACGCGTGCCCACCCGCCCGTGCGCGCCGTGTGCATGCTGCCTGTGTGCCCACTGTGCGTGTGCTGCCCACACGCGCGCGTGCCCACTGCGCGCATACTGCGCACTGCGCGTGCATGCGCTTCACCTCCACACTTGTTCTTTTAAAAAAAATAAATAAAAAATGTTTCTTTGAAATAAAAAATCTTTTGTAACAAATAGAATAAATAAAAAAAATGAAATGAACATACCCTTTTGCATTACTTAGAAACACCAACACCTCATATTGAGTTCACATGACCAATTTGACCCATTAATTGGAGGTTCCTTCGCTCCAAAATCGAGGGGTAATTAATGACAGCTTAGTCCGCGACTGCCGAAGATTTGGATCCCCACAATTAGTAAACCCTTGCCTATCCCAGGCAGGGGTAATCTGTATATGCCTGACAAGCACGTGCATTCCTATCTCAATGGGGTGACGAAAAACACTCTACAGATTCTGGCACGCCCGGTGGGTCGTTTCTCTCCTCCTATGTTTCGGGTCAAGTGTTCATACGAGATCAATTAATATATGTTGATTGTCTGTACTGAAATCATGTTCCCTTATGCAGATTAACAACTTCCAATCGCAACTTTCGAATGCAATAAAGATATCTCCAAGGACAAGCTCAGCTCTCAACACAACTCCTATCTCCTACACGATGAAGATGGACGTCAGGACTGTCCTCCTGGCCAGTCTCGGACGATAGTGGGAGGAGCCGCTGCTACCATTTGGTTCTATTCTATTTGTGCCAGCTAACGCCATCACGGGGCCTCAGGCCCCGGTAACATATAAGCCGGCCTAGAAAGGCAGGAGGCCAAATATGGTGATCTCGAGGGCATCACAGTCTAAGCGCAAGTCGGTATTCAAACGGCTTTCCTTGGCTCCAGCTGGGGGCAAAGCCGTCGGAATGAAAGAAGTCTCCAGACGTCGCGGGCAAGCTCAGGTGCCATTGACAAGTGCGCTACCGGGTGTCTTTCTAAGGCTCTCTATGAGCCGACCCACGGTGGCTTCCCGAAGAGCAGAAGCCCGCCACGCACTCAAAACAGAAAAGCTGAGTCCGAAGCGGCTTAGATATAGAGCCAACAAAAGTGCGTGGGCTCCGGCCAAGCTGGAGTTTATGAAGTTCCAAGAGCCGAGTTATCCGGCAAAGTGGACATAAAAATCCGCAACTCTTTTGAACCTCTAAGGTGGGTCAAGAGAAACTTTATGACTGCGAAGATCTAAAAGACGGCAATTCATACAGTGCTGTGAAGGGACGTGTCTAAACCTCTATGTAAAAAACCTGACACTTTCGTCATGCATTTACCAGGCACTCCATGCTGCATGAAAGCAGCGGGGTAAGGCCAGAAAAGAAGCGCCAGCGCCACTCAATAACCCGGTCAGGCCAATAGTCTTCAGTCGATTGTCCTTTCATGAAGCGGAAGGGCCATGACAGCTTTCTGCGAAACCTGCCGCCGGTAGTAAAAAGATGTCCAAATATGTTATCCACATTGTCTACATAGCAAGTACATGCCCCAGTGACAACCTTCACAACAAAAGTAAGGATGGGGCCACCACACCCTAAGCCTAATCTGGCTTGAATGTGGCCGCCCTTCCTATGATCAGCCTCCTCCGCAGGATGATGAAAACCCTCTCGATAAGGCCGATAGACAGAAGAATCCCTTAGTCAATGTGGAATCAAGCTCGGACAGCGACGAAGAGCCGACTTTCCGCCTTTGGACTGTTGAACAAGAGGTCTTCCAAGAGCTCCGAAAACAACTTCGAAGCAAAGATAGGGGGATGGCTAAGATGTACTCCAAAATTGATGACTTGACGAACGTCGTGATGCATCTCATGGCTCAAGTTGTCCGGGCGCCCTCCAATCAAGCACAAGTCTCTTCTCATGAGCCGGGCGATAACAACTCGAAGAGACCAATGCATGTTCCTTAAGGTTAGCGAGCTATATGAAAGCCGACCGTATTCCGCTTCTGGGGACGCCTTGGCCCCAGATGGTGCTATTCCACTGACACAAGATCGGATAATGGATTTGGTCACCATGAAAGTTAAAACATCGGTGGCCGAAGCCGAGGCTTAGAAAGACATTGGCAGCAGTGGGAGGCCATACACCGTGCAGTACGATCTTATCGAATTTCCCATCGGCTACGTCATTCGTAAATTCGGGAGATTCGACGAAACAAGAAATGCGAATCAGCACGTTGCCCACTTTAAAGCATCATGCGGAAACACAAGAGGTAACAATACGCTTCTTCTCCGTCAATTTGTCAACAGCCTGGCTGCTGTTGCTTTCGACTGGTACGCGGGCATACCAGACGGTTCTGTCGCTATTTCCGCCCAAATTGTGTCTCTATTTTGGCAAAGATTCATGAGTGTTAATGACAAAATCTCCATTTCTAACCTTGTGAGGACCAAGCCGGGGAAGAACGAAATCAACACGGACTTCATTGCCCGATGGCGCAATTTCACCGTCAAGTGCGAGCCGCCGTTAGAACATGACCAATCCGTCAGCCTCCTCATTGGGAACCTCAGCAATTGGATGGTCCCGTTCCTATGTACCGTGGGACTCAAAACATTCCAGGAGCTGACCAAGAAGGTTCAGTTGTTGGAACGTTCGAAGCAAGAGTCTACTCCGAACTCTCAAAATGACAAGCCTTAGAAGAGCCGAAAGGATGACCAGCAAAAAGGTGGGAGCTCCAACAATACCAATGCCTTCAATGCGTCTGACAATGAAGACAAGCGAAAGGTGGGCGGATAAAAAATCGACTAGTTTCAAAAGCCATTACTGGGAGGAGAAGGACCGACTCTAGAGGAGAGGAAAATCAAGGTCTACTCCTTCAGAAAGGACAAGGTGCGAAAGATATTTAAGGACGTCTTGAGGAATGGTTTACAACTGTCGAACCCAAAGAGACTACACGAAGAAAGCTTGACTGACAACCCTCTGTATTGCCTATACCACAGAATGCTGGGTCACGTCATCGAGGATTGCTACGTATTCAAAGATTGGGTCGAGAAACAATACAAAGCGGGAGAAATCTCATTGTCCCATGGCGTGTTGACAAACGATTAAGCTGTAATCGTCAACTTCATACAGAAAGAAGCTGAAACCTTCTGGGAGCATACCGCTGAACCGTCTGTCTTAAGAAATGAGGACAATCTGTCGCAACCTCTGTGGAATGTATACATATTCAATATTATGGATAAGATTCTTAAACTGCTTCAGAAAGAGCCCAGAGTCGAGTGGGAGGGGCAAAAAGAGCCCACTGTCCCATCCACCAATCCGAGATGAGCGAGCTCAAAGTCGAAGAAGCTCAGAAAGAAGATAAAGAAAGACGCGTCCCGACGTGAAGAAGAGTCTGCGAGGAGAACGGCCATTCAAAAATACGTCGATTCTCTCGAAGACTATATACAAAAAGAATGAAACCTTATCCAACTTAAGGAGTTCTTCCCTATAGAAGCCGCAGAAATGTTGGAAGAATTGGAAGAGGATGCCAAAGATAGGGTCCCTATCATGACTTTCTATGCCATCCATCTTGGCTGCGACTCTGAGGAGGATCTCTGTTTTCCCGAAGAGAATGATGAGCTTGCTATAAAAGCCAACCAAATCCAGCTCAGAAGCGCCAAGGCTCTAGCACCAAAATAAGGCAGCATTTCAAAGGAGAAGGAAAAACAGGTGGCTAATGAAGAGGATGGAAGAGATCCGACTCATGGAGACTCGAGCTCTTCCTCGGTAGACTATAACATCTTGGCTTACCTCCGGAAGCTTCTGTCTCTCTTAAGCATCTATGATGCTCTGGTTCTATCCAAGGAGCTTAAGGACGTTTTCATTCACTCTCTGCAAAACCTCGAGCGGTACCAAGCTTGCTTCACGGAGATCAATATGAAAGAAGCCCAGTACGCTCTGCACACAGCTGCGGTCGCATTTAAAGATGACGACCTGCTGCTAGGGACAGTTGAGCATAATCGGCCTCTTTACGTGACAGTGTACAGCGACGAAGATCGGATTAATCGCATATTGATTGATCCAGGGTCCTCAGTGAACATCATGAACTTGCGGACTCTGAAGAATTTATCAATGGACGTTCGACACCTATCAAGGGAGAGGATTGTCATACAGGGCTTCAATCAAAACTGCCAGCAAATTATGGGATCCATAGCTTTGCCAATCAGGTTTGGGGACCTGCAAATCGAAGCTAAGATATACGTGATCGACACCGACACGTCTTATAAGATTCTCCTGGGATGACTGTGGCTTCACGATTATGGTATCGTTCTGTCAACACTCCATTAATGCATGAAGTATACTAAATATGGCGAAGAAATACGCATTGACTGAGTCGTACAGCCGTTTGGTGTACATGAAGTCCGATATGAACATTCTCCGTACTTTATGAAACCCCAAAATGCTGAGTCGCAGTCGACTAAAGACAAGAGGGCCCAGAGTCTCAAAGGTAAACCTGAGCCGCAATCGACTAGAGAAAAGAAGGCCCAGAGTCTCAAAAGCTAACCTGAGCCACGGTCAACCAAAAACAAGAAGGCCCAGAGTCTCAAAAGCCAATCTGAGCCGATCGTCGCCTTTAAAAGTAAAAATTCCCAAGTGTGCCAGCGTTTTGGCAGTGAAACTGATAAGTCCGATGCTAGAAGTCCATCCTTCCATAAAAATTACCCTCATTTCGGTAGTGATACGGACGAGTCTGATATTGAGGGCCCATCCGGCAGCAAAATTCTCCATCATCTCGGCAGCGGTAACGAAGAGTCGGAGGAGGACCTGTCTTGCAACAGTTGTACAAGTCGAACTCTGACGCCAAAAGCAAAGCTAAGAAAGACCTTTAAAGTCACAGAGGGGTCTCTAGCCATCATCAGGGTTCTAGAACAGATGTGTAAAGAGCTCAACGTGTTGTCTGTCTCCACCGTGGACCAGCTGACAACCTTCTACGTCCCCAAAAGAAACGGCAGATAGAAGGGCACCCAGTTTTATGAGTCGAACCCTATCGTGCATCCGGACGATTTGACCGCAGTGTGCCTTTCCTATGAGAGAGGCATAAGAGCCATGTTAAACCCCAGATATTATGTGCCCGAGATGCGGGAATATTTTAAAAGGTGCGAATATCGGTTATGCGAAACAGACTTTGAAACAAAGTTTTATGAGAGGCTATGGCACCCGCCTCAGGTCCGATCGCTCATCGATGGGAGAGTCCAAAATAGACGGGGCCTAGATTTTATGCAACCCGATGCTAAATCATCCTACATAATCCATGTTGGCGAAGCTAGCGGAGAGTCGAATGATGACGACAAGCTAGCCGAGCCAGAAGAAGCCCCATAAGAGCTCGATGATGGAGGACATGCAACATTTGACGAGCTAACCGAGATTAATTTGGGGACGCCCGATTATCTAAGGCTAACCCACATTAGCTCGCTCTTTTCAGAGGAAATGAAGGAGCAGATAATCACCCTGCTGTGCGTATTCATCGACTGCTTCACGTGGACATACAAATAAATGTCTGGCCTCTCCCTCGAAGTAGCCATGCATAAGCTGGCTATTTCTCCTGATGCCAAGACGGTCAAACAAGCTGCTCGAAGAATGAGAAGGGAGTTGGAGAAAATGGTCATCGAGGAAACCAAAAAACCCATCGATGCCGGCTTCATCAGAGAAGAGAAATATGTAGATTGGATCGCATGCATCGTCCCAGTAAAGAAAAATGGGCAGATCCGGGTTTGTGTCGATTTCAGGGACCTTAACAAAGAGTGCCCTAAAGACAATTTCCAGCTCCCGGTCATGGAAATGATGGTCAACGATACCTCAAATTATGAGCTGTTCACTTTCATGGATGGTTCGTCTGGATATAATCAGATAAAAATATCACCTGAGGATGAGAAGTACACAACGTTTCGAACTCCGATCGGGATATACTGCTACAAGGTGATGTCGTTCGAACTGAAGAATGTGGGTGCCACATATCAAAGAGCGATGGAAAAGATCTTTGATGACTTAATCCACAAAATCATCGAATGCTATGTCGATGACTTGGTCGTCAAGACTAAAGACAAAGCCAATCATGTCTAAGATCTCCGAACTGTCTTCACCAGACTGAGAGAGTACAATCTGACGATGAATCCTCTAAAGTCGCCTTTAGCGTATCATCGGGGAAATTCTTGGGCTTCATAGTCCAAAACCAAGGGATCGAGATTGACCCATCGAATATAAAAGCAATCGTGGAGATGCCTCCTCCAAAGAATCTGACGCAACTAAGATCTTTCCAAGGCAGGCTCGTGTACATAAGAAGGTTCAGCTTAAACTTGTCAGGGAGATGTCAACCTTTTTCAAAGCTCATGAAGAAGGGAGATCCTTTTGTTTGGGACACCGAATGTTAAGAAGCATTTGAAAGTATCAAGCAATACATGTTGCACCCTCTAGTGCTCGCTGCCCCCATTCTAAATAAACCACTGATCCTTTACACCGCTGCGCTGAATGAATCACTCGGCGCCCTCTTTGCCTAAAACAATGAGGAGAGAAAGGAAAATGCCCTCTACTACCTCATCCGAACATTAGTTGGGGTAGAGCATATATACTCCCCGATTGAAAAGCAATGTTTAGCCTTGATATTTGCCGTAAAGAAGTTGAGGCATTATCTGCTTGCTCACTGGGTCATACCGATCTCCAAGATTGACCCGCTAAAATATTTGATGACCAAGGCGGGACTAACTGGTAGAATAGTCAGATGGGCTATCATGCTGCTTGAATTTGACATAGTCTATACTCTTCAGAAAGCAGTAAAAGGGTAAGCCTTCGCTGACTTTCTATCTTCTCATCCCATACCTAAAGGGTCACTTCTAAATTGCGAGTTACCCGATGAACAGGTGCTGCACCTCGAAGATGACGAGCCATGATGGGAGCTCTACTTCAATAGAGCCTCATCAATAAGGACCTCCAGCAAATCAAGCATCCCGCAGATAAAAGCAGGGATAGGGTTAGTGTTCATCACACCATTGGAAGGAACCCTATGGCGTTCTTTCGCTCTTACCGAGCCTCGCACAAACAACGAGGCTGAGTATGAAGCTCTGATGGCTGGTTTGGAGCTTGCCATAGAAATGCACATCCCTCAGTTGCATGTCTACGGTGATTCCCAGCTAGTTTTCAACCAAGCAAGTGGAAAATACAAGATATATAAGTCTAAGTTAGCCCGATATAGAGGCCAAGTGGTGGAGCTCATGAAACATTTCACCAACATTGAACTGATGAGAGTTCCTAGGGCGCTGAACGGAAAAGCCGACATACTTGCTAGCCTATCCAAGAAGCCGGCTGATGCTGACATGGATGAAATTCTGATTAAAGTCGGGAGCCGGCAAATCCTGCCTCCTGTCTCTTTACGAGAAGAAGAAATCGTAGAACAAGAGAACGATCCTGCAGAAGAAGCTCAGGTCATCAGGGACGAGCCGGATTGGATAGAACCCTTCGCAGAGTATCTCCGATATGACAAGCTGCTTGAAAAAAATTCGTGAGGGTTTAGTTGAAGAAGAGAGCTCTCTGATATGTGTTCAGGAATGACACGCTATACCACAGGTTGTATGACCATCTTTGGCTCAGGTGTTTGTCTCCGGCCGAAACTCGAGAAATCATGAAAGTAATTCGCTCGGGCGTTTGCGGAGCTCACCAATCCGGCTCTAAAATGCAGCTTCAAATCAAATGTCTTGGATATTACTGGTCTACCATGATAGAAGATTGCGAAAAGTATGTGAAGAAATGTCATCTATGCCAAATTCATGGTGACTTCATTCATAAGTATCCCAATCCGCTGCATCCTACCGTGGCGTCTTGGCCCTTTGAAATTTGGGGCACCGACATAGTTGTCCCGATTGATCCTCCGTCATCCAAAGGCTACCGGTTCATATTAGCCACAACGGACTACTTCTCCAAATGGGCTGAAGCTGCCCCGCTAAAAGAAGTCAAGACAGAAGACATTCTGAAATTCTTTCGGCATAACGTCCTATACCACTTCCGTACGCCGAGAAGAATCATATCTGACAACGGTCCTTCATTCAAGAGCATCAAAATCTTAAGATTCGCTACTCAACATAAAACAGACTGGAGATATTCTTCCATCTATAATCCAAGAGCCAATAGGTTAGCCGAAGCTTTCAACAAAACCCTATGCAAGCTCCTGAGGAAAAATGCCTTAGCCAATAAACGAGACTGGGATCTGAAGCTCCAATAGGCGTCATGGGCATATCGTACCACGCACTGCAATCCAACGTAGTCCACTCCATACTCGCTGCTCTTCGGTGTGGAGGCAATCCTCCCTCTCGAAGTTGAAGTTCCAAGCCTAAGGATGGCTGTCCAGCACAATCTGACGGAAAAGGAAAATTCTCTCCTAGGGCTCGAACAGCTTGATGCGCTCGAAGAAAAGAGAATCGCAGTACAGCAGAATCTGGAGTTATACCGAGCCCAAATGTCACGGGCCTATGATATGATGACCCATCTCTGTGCTTTCAAGAAAGGTGAGTTGGTGTTGTTCTTCAAAAGACTGATCTTTCCTAACTGAAACGCCAAGGGAAAATTCGAGCCAAATTGGGAAGGGTCATATGTCATCGAGAAAGTGTTTGACGGAGGATCCTACCAACTGATAAGTGCCGAGGGAAAAAAGCCCATGCCACCCATCAATGGCCGATATCTCAAGAAATACTACGCATGAATTCTCCAAGCCGCTGGAGAATTGAACACACCAGCCCAACGGTTTGGATCATACATCCCATAAAACCGTATACGATCCATGGGCACAAACAAGATAAAACATCCTAAAGTCCCAAAACCGCGATCAATAGCCCTACAGTTTGGGTCATACATCATGTAAAACCATATACAAACCATGGGCATAAACGACTCCTATCTCTCCCAAGTCCCACCAGCGAGGCTACATCTGAAGTCCCACAGGTGATGAAGCTCAACCAATTAGGCAGTCTAAAAAAACCAAAATAAATTAATAAGAAAAACATAAAAAACGGTATGTCCACATGTAAACGAGCATGGATGAAAAACCGAAAGGGCTCCGTAAGTAAAAACAACAGGACTACAGGTGAGTTTGTAAAAAAATGGGTGCAAACTCGTGAAAAGAGTCAAAGACACACTCGCAAAGTCCTCTCGATCTTGTGAGGATAATATCCCCATGTTAGATCATTACGACTCATAAAGTGGAAACACACTTAGGAATCCCCATGATTCCTAAGGAGAATCTACACCTACGAGATCCTCTCAGCTTATAGGGAGAAAATGCTTTTAAGAGAATCTTACGGCTCATAAAATTAAAAAAAGCCTTAGGAGATAGGAATCTAAACCTGTCTCTTAAGCCATCGTTCCCCAATAGGCAACGGCAAATGATGAGTCGCTCCTGACACTACGCTTCAGTGTTAGCGGTGCTGATGCCGACTCAAAACCCAAATCCCAAGTTTCCCAATGGCAAACGATGAGTCTCTAATGGTACTTTTCCAGTGTACTAATGCTGATGCCAAACTAAAGCTAAAATTACCAAATATTCCAATAGCAAGTAAAGCCAAGATCTACCGCCATGTTGCAAAAAGGAGTAAATCAAGCATCGACCGCCATGACGCAAAAAGGAGCAAAGCCAAGATCGACCGCCATGTCGCAAAAAGGAGCAAAGATCGATCGCCATGTCAAAAAAGGATCCAAGATCGACCGCTATGTCGCAAAAATGAGCAAAACCAAGATCGACCTCCATGTCGCAAAACGGAGCAAAACCAAGATCGACCGCCATGTCGCAAAACGGAGCAAATTCAACCATCGACCGCTACGTCGCAAAAAGGAAGTATCGACCTTCATGTCGCAAAAATAAACAAATTCAACCATCGACCGCCATGTCGCAAAATGGAGCAAAGTCAACTATCGACTGCTACGTCGCAAAACGGGAGCCTCGACCTTCACGTCATAAAAAAAGGAACCAAGTCAAATACCTCAAAAATCAGACTCTTCACGAAAGAAAATTCATCAATTTCATGCACACCTCCTATATACGCAGTGTGCATTCATTGATGGGGGCACTTTGTTGGGGTCAAAAATTACACCCCCACAGTGAAAGTCAACAAGTCAAAGTCAAGACCCGAAAAGTAGGCCCGGGCCCAAACCCGAATCTAAGTCAAGTGGGCCCAAGCCCAAACCCAAATCCAACCAAGTAGGCCTATGCCCAATTCGAGCCCAAGCATGAAGAGGCCGGCCCCCAATGCCAAAGGATTAATTGTTAAAGCAATAAATATGCTTAATGTAATTTCTATGAATAAGTGGGCAAAAAAATTCAAATTATGTAAAAACCCATGGCTTATGTGTAAAAGAAAGAAAGCAGATGGTATGGGAAAGGCACATGTGCCATTTTGAAAAGCCCAAGGGGGCATATGTAAAATGTAAAACCTATATAAGGCATCATGATGAATGATTAAAAAAAAGATTCTTCTCATATCAATTTAGGGATCTGTGCCTTCTTCTTCTTTAAGGTTTTAAACTTTCTTCTTTCTCCTTTTGAATTAAATCAAATCAAAATTTTAACTCTTCTTTTCCCAAAAGAAATAGTTTTTCACCATAAAAATCTTGAAGGGGAGTTCAAATCTCTAAAAGGGGAGATTTTGAATCTCACCATTCCTTTTTTCCAAGTTCCAAGAAAAAGAAAGGAGGAAGGAGGAGACCCGTCTCCAAAAGATTCATTTTTGGAAGGATCCAAGGCTAAAAAGTGAAGAAAGGGGTCCCCTTTTATCATCCAAGATTTAGATCTTGAAGTTTCAAGAGAGCTCTTTCTTTGGTTTTCGTCTCAAAACTCTTTGGGAATTTAACTCCATTAAAAATCTTTGGGAGTTCAACTCTATATGTTTAAATCTTTGGAAGTCCAACTCCATATTTTAAAATCAAAGGAGTTCAACTCCAATTCTGAGGGCTTAGCCCTCCAGGTCCGAGCAACCGAGCCCACGCCTGTGTCCGTGCATGTCGTGCGCCCACTCGCTGCGCACGTACACGCCCTCCGTGCACGATGCACCTACGTGCGCGACGCGCGGCGCAACCTCACCGCGCGTGCATGCGCTTCATCTCCACACTTGTTCTTTCAAAATAAAAAAATAAATAAAATAAAAAATATTTCTTTAAAATAAAAAAATCTTTTGTCACAAATAGAATAAATAATTAAATAAAGTGAACATGCCCTTTTGCATTAATTTGAAACACCGACATCTCATATTGAGTTCGCACGATCAGTTTGACCCGTCAACCGGAGATTCCTTCGCTCCAAAAGTTAGAGGTAATTAACGACCACTTAATCCGCGGCTGCTAGAGATTTTGATCTCCACAATCAATAAACCCCTGACCCCAGGTAGGAGAAATCTGTACATGCCTGACAAGTGCGCGCATTCCCATCTCAATAGGGTGACGAAAAACACTCTACAGGGAGTCTCAAATATAAATGAAACTTGTCAAATATGCGCATACCTTCTGGAGTGTGGTAATTTTGGTCGGTTTTCGTCAAGATTATCACACAATGATAGTTGGGTCCTGATTCCCACTGATGAGTAGGTATTACTTCTCGGAAGATTTTCACTTCATAATTAGCTAACTTATTAGGTGTTTACAAAGTGTAAACGAGCTTATACCTCTGTGGAAACGTGGTTATTAAATTAGGTCCGTGCGAAAGCATGAGGGACCTCCCTCGGAGTACCAACAACGACCTGGCTGAACGGTTAGCGAATTTGTAAGGTGTACATGATCCTGACTAGTTCTCTTTTTAGGGATTGAAGGAGAATTCGAGAATACAGTGGGAGCCATCCTGATTAGATAAATTGATTAACCAATCTAATCTTGATAGAGTGTACGCTGAGTGTTTCTTTTCTCTCTCTCTGGTTATGCGACCATGACTTACCTTAAACTAAAACCCATTAACCAAGTTAACCGAACCTTCTTACACACTTTGGTTTTAGATTCTCATGATTCATGAAAAAGTCGCATATTTCCCTGCTACCCCTACTTTCCCTTAGCTTTCTCTAGAACACTCCGTATCACTATGATGATCCATATTGTTTGGAAAGGCCATCGTATAGTTACATATGAACTCGAAAAAATTATTTCAGTCGAGAATGGTCACTGGTTCTAGAGAATTTGGATTGTATAATTCTGTTGTCTTTCCTACTTCACATTCTTTCTAGTTGAGAGCTCTTTTTACTAGGAGAGTGCACCTGTTACGCTTGTTGGATGGTCTTCTTCCAAACCTTAGGCTGGTGTCGAAAGATAGGGAAGAAATAAAACCAACTAGCCTAAGTATGGTGTACAGAAGATGAGATGTAGAGACATATAAACGGTTGGAGCGAGAGCAAAGGAAATTGTGATTATTGTCGTAAATCTAGATAGTGGATGTCGTAAATCTATATAGTGGAAGAGGCATTACTAGGAATACCCACCCACCCCTAGAAACATTTATGTTTCAGTTTTTTTGTATACATGTAATTGAAAACTGTTTTCCCAATTAATTCTGACTCCAGGGTATGTATATACCAGATTAGAGTCTCATATCTGTATGGCATTATACATGTTGAGAAGAAGTAGAATATTGGGAAATGGGTGATTTGATCCTTAATATCGGAATTCGTAGCAATTGGTGATATTAGATTATATCGCCTGGTTTTGCCTAACGACAAATATTTGGTTTTGAATAACCATTATTATACATCAATTTTTAAAATGATATATCTGTATATTTTTTCATAAAGTGAGATATAAATTTTGAAATTTTTTTAAACATTTACCTTTTTCAGTTGAGGATAAGGTAAGGTGCATTGAATAAAGATATAGACTATCTTAACCAAACTACAGTTTTTCAATTTACGACACACGGAGTTTGAGTTAGTATACTCTTGGGACTTATAAATGGTAATGCATGTTGTCCAGTATCCTTTAGAATAAGGGGTTGGTAATCTTACTTCATTCAGTTTATCTATGAGTTTTCTGGTTTTAGACATGCATTCGTTGAAATGTAAGGTCCAAAGATTTTGAGAAGTTATAGGTATAAGAACTAAGTAGTGAACCGTACGTTAAAAGTATCAAAGTTATTCGAAGTGATCGAAGATGTAGATATTTATACTAGGTATTCCGTCGTAGTAATATGGAGAACTTGATTCTTTCATAGGTTACTCATCCGTGGGTGTACTCCTTTGTGAGTAATGATGTATGGCCTTTTTCCATTTGGGATATGCACCGGAAACAGCTGCATAATATTTGAATCTGGTTCCATCTAAATTAGTACCTTTGAGTCCATATGGACTTAGAATGGTTGCATATCTTGAGGTTGTTAAAATATGGAGTTTCTGGTTTCTGTTTAAAAGCAAAATCCGGACAAACTCAAGACACGTTTCAGTAATGGCAGTTTGTGGATTATCCTAAGCATTCACAAGGGTTTAACTTCTACCATTTTCAAGATCAATAGTTAAATTGTTCTTGACTCGCCACCTTTTTATAAAAAGAATATTTTTGCAAAAGAAACTAGTGGGAGTATGGTAGAACTAGAAGTGATTCCATAACCACAAACGGTTACTGAAAATTTAGCAGAACCTGGACATTCAATTGGACTCGACAAATGTTAGCCACTCCGCAGATTTATTTAATAGGCGATTTTAGCCACCCGAGAGATACTTCAGTTGCTTCATAGACGATGACATGGAGGTCAGCATCATGGTGATGATGACCCTACTAATTATCAACTGGCTATGGAAAGTGGTGATTTCTGGATGCGTTATATCCCAGTTGGACTCCGCGTACTTCAGCAAATTATGGAATTTGCTTGGTGCTCCTGAAGGGGTAAAACCCATTAGGAGCAAGTACATCTTTCGAGATCTTTGTAGGTAGAAAGGTATTAACCTAATAAGGCTAGACTTGTTGTAAAGATTTTCATCAAATACCCGGCGTGGATTGTGATGAAACTTTTACTTCAATATCTGTGCTGAAGTTCATATGGATATGACCTGCCACTGTTGCTATTCATGACTATAAGATCTAGCAGGTGGATGACTATAACATTTTTCTAAATAGGAATTTAGAAGTACACACGTATATGACTCTGCCAGAGGTTTATCATAGTCAGTAGAAGCAGCGGAAGGTGTGCATGTTGCTTATGTCTATTCATAGACTAAAGCATGCATAGCGGAGACGGATCATCTATTTTTGATGTGAGAGTCATGGTGATTGACTTCATCAAAACAACAGATGAACCTAGAAAAAAAATGATGTAAGAAGTATTATCCTCGTATTTAGATGACATACTCCGGATAGGAAGTGATGTTCATATACTACAATCGGTCAAACTTTGATTGCCACAGATGTTTCTCCATATAGTATCTGAATAAGATATCAAGAATTCTGGTACCTAGATATATGGTTTTAGATCTAGATTTGGGAAGTGTCCGAATCCGGGTACTTAGACACCATTCTAAAAGTGTTTTAGAATAGACGAGTCCTAGCGTGGTGGTGTATCCGCAGGTGATGGAGTCACCGTCTCTAAAAAGATTTCTTCTAGACCGATGAGGAGAGGGACTTGCATGAATGGCGTATCACTTTCTTAGGCAATTGAGTCAATCATGTGATGTCATGCACCAAACTAGATGTTGCTTTTGCACTTACTATAGTAAGCAGATATTAATCCAAT
Organism: Agapanthus africanus; assembly: GCA_030015575.1. Classification (NCBI taxonomy): domain Eukaryota; kingdom Viridiplantae; phylum Streptophyta; class Magnoliopsida; order Asparagales; family Amaryllidaceae; genus Agapanthus; species Agapanthus africanus. Next base: position 937,668,290 of record CM057338.1, on the reverse strand, counting down.
CCCGGAGAAATGAAGGGAGGCAGTTAAGAACATAAGAGGATGTTTTTGGTATATGGTAACGGCAGCCTCCTCCAGGAGGCGGTTATCAGTTCAGGCTTCCAAGGTGACCTGGAAGACAGAGATGCTGTCAGAGTTTTGAGTTTACTCTCTTCTGAGCAGCAGTATATTAGATAGGGTTCCAATAGGGACACTGAAGTAGGTATGGAGCATGGTGCTAATTAAACTCAACGGAGGATACATCCCAAGAAGTTTGTTGGATAAAGTTGTTCATTTATGAACTTGGTCCCATCAAGTATCCAGACAAATTCTTGAGGCATGGTATCGCTCAGTTCGGGAGATTGTTGATCTCCACGAAGTTGAGATATAAAGAGATAAAGTTGGAACATTATAGCGGATCCACTCACTGAGGCTATTTCTCGAACATGGATGTTTCTCAAACACGGTTTGCAAAACTGATTAGTAGAGAAATTGGGTATTCGGTAGCATACAAGCTATGGGTATGCGATACCGTAATAATTAGCCTTAAGTGAAAGTAGGAGATTGTTGGCTATAGTGTTCTGAAGGCAATTATTGTAATTGAAGGTAGGCGATTATGATAATTGAAGGAGGACCTATACAGGTAGAACAGTTTTACTCGAAATGATAGTATGCTATCTGGTTTGCCTTTATCATTGATGTGTATTGGTTATACTTGTTATTTCATGTCGCTAATATATAATTATGAACCCCGTAGGATTCTTGCTTGACTACCATCATTATGATAGCGATCATAAACATGAGAGCTGGGTAGTCCATAAATACATCCTTAAATGTCCCAAGTCGAGGGAGTATCGAGACCGGACATCGATATTCCAGAGTCGAGTAGTGTATACATTTCTAGACCCCGACGAGGGGCGGTGGCCGGTTTTATAACCCATTGGTGTTTTGTCATCTAAGATTGTATACATGTGCTTACTGGAGGTGAGTACACTGGATAGACTTGCCGAGAACTTCTAGATGGTATTATGCCTATCGTCATATAACAGTTCTCTAGTGACATGAGTACATGTTAGTATTTTGACCTGAGATCATCATTTGTGTGGTGTGAGTTCCTACTGTACTTAGGTTACTACCCTACTACGGCTCAAAGGAGTCCTGCAAACAGGTTTTAGTTGGATACAGTCCCGAGCTACATGGAAGCAATGAGCGATTGTCAGGGATTCATCTCTCCTGGTATTAGGATTTGATGTCGCGCCGTGTTCGGTTAACCATCACCATAAATCCTTGGTCACGGTGAATGAGATTTACTGATAGGAGTTCAGGTGTTTCTCGATTGGTGATGAACTTGACTCCGGCACGACTTATCGGGTTATTAAAGGTCTGATGTAATCCAGCCCCTAGACCCGGTATACGATACTCTTAGACAAAGAGACCAGACTGTAAGAAAATTTTCACAATCAGGCTCAGTAGGGTAAGGACGAACTTGATTTTCCTTCGGCAGATACCTAGGTAGCCATTACATACAGCTAGTGCCGCTAACGTACTTGTTATATTAGATTTATCCAGTAAATCACTGCCAGCATATTGTCGAGTCTTTAAAGTCCCACACAGAGGGTTTTCCCGATTGTTGCATATAGTGCCCTTAAGTCAATTATTGTAATCGCAGGCACGCGATTGTGATGATTGAGGGAGGACTTATACGGGTAGAATAGTCTTACTCAAAATGATAGTATGCTATCTGGTTTGTTTTTATCATCATGTACATGTATCATGTGGTATTACATATCACTATTATATATTGATAGAGCCCATAAGATTCTTGCTTGACTACCAGCATTATGATGGTGATCATATACGTAGGAGCTCAGTGGTCTATAAGCACATCCTTAAATGTCCCCAGTCGAAGGAGTATCGAGATTGGGCATCAATACTCTGGAGTAGACTATTGTATACTTTTCGAGACCCCAACGAGGGGCGGTGGCCGGTCTCACAAGCCATTGGTGTCAGTTGCTCGCCTAAGATAGTATACAGGTGCTCATTGGGTTATGAGTTACACTGGACGGACTCGCCGAGAACATGCTAGATGGTATTATACCTATTGTCAGATAGCAGTTCCCAGGTGACATGAGTACAGGTTAGTTTGTCGACCTGAGATCGTCATTTGTCTCGTGTGAGTTCCCACTGTGCTTTGATTACTACCCTACCACGGCTCAAATGAGTCGTGCAAACAGGTTTTAGTTGGGTACAGTCCAGAGCCACATGGAGGCAGTGAGCGGATCGTCTGGGATTCGTCTCTCCCGGTATTGGGGGTTGATGTCACGCTGTGCATGGGTGGCCATCACCAGAAATCCTTGGCCAAGGTAGACGAGAATTACAGATTTGGATCAGCAGTTTCTCAGTGGGTGATGGGCTTCATACCGACATGAAATATCGCATTATTAGGGGTCTAACTTTATCCACCCCTAGACCCGATATGCGATACTCTTAGACGAACAGACCAGACTGTATGGAGATTGTCACAGATTGTCTCAGTAGGGGTTCGGATGAGTTTGCTCGTCAGCCTTCTTTTCGCTCAATATCTGAGTAGCCGTTACGTACAGTTAGTGCCGCTGACGTGCTTGTGGTTAAACCTACCGCCAGTGTATTGATGAGTCTTTAGAGTCCCACACAGAGAGTTTTCCTGGTTCATGCGAAATGATGTAGTAGCCGTATTTTGAAACGTGCAAGGTTCCGCTCGAATGATTGTACTAGTTACCCGGACTTTCGATCAGACGGTTGATAATACTAGCCAGCTCAGGATTGAACCGGATTATTAAATCAGGTATTGATTTAATAATTTATGTATATGTATTTCGACATGTATATTTTAGTATTCTGTTCTTTGTGTTATTCTATCTCTTTGGGTATTCGTATTTTGGTACGAATACAGGTATGTATATACAGTTGAGTGTAATCCGTATTTATACGGAAAACATTCTAGAAGGTGGACACCTCATTTTGGTTTATCCATTTATTAAATTAAATGGAAATGAGGTGTAAAGGTGATGAAGAGAGAATGGTGAGAATCATGCTTGAATAGTATTGACAAATTAATTGAAAATTCATTTATGCAAACTATTCAAGTATGGTTGATATATTATATTTGAAAATTGTGTTTTATAAAACCATGCTTGAGGTTTTTCTCTCTGGTTTTTTTTCTCGTTTGAGTTTTCTTCACTTGAGTTTGGCATGGTTGGTTTTTGGAAAACACTCTCACCATTTGCTTCTTCTCTCTTCACTACCTTTCTTGAACTCCTCCTCCTCCTTCTTCATCTTCTATCCTACCATCTCATGTGTTGAGAATTAAGGATAGAATAGAGATAGATACACACTTAGAACAACTCACTACATCCCTAGGCACTCTAGATTACCAACCTAGAGTCCCTTGTTGCTTCACTAGATTCTTATTGTGGAGCTAGAGCTTTGAGCTACATCTCTCGGGTGGACCGGCGGCGAAGCTCGATCGAGGAGACCTCAAGAAGCCAAAGAAGAAGGTAGAAGACCGAAGGACACAAATCATTCGGTATAACACTTCTATCACAGCAGATAACATCTTTATAGCTTGCTAGTTTCATGTTTGGTTTCGATTCTAGGTAGTTGTCTCTAGCGCCAAGTTTTTAAACTCCAAAATTTTTCGTTCCGTAACGGCCATGGTCGATGGCCAGGGCGCTAGAAACTCCAACATGGTATCAGAGCCACCCAAACATTAGAAACTAGTAGTAGATGATGCATTGGTTTCAAAACCGAAAATTTCTGATTTCAAAACCCATTCTCTGTTCTGAAATTTTTTTGGTCTCTAAATTTTTTATAAACAAGTGCAGAGACTCAGTCTAGACATGTTTGTGACACACAATGAAAATGAGGGCATTTGATCATGTTTTGCCCGGCCAAAATGAAGAAATTCCCGATACTGCCTTTTCATTATTCACTTGTGGGCCCTGTTTTTATCCAGTGTCTTGGGTTTTGTAAATTGGTGTTTTTGGTCTTGTTTGATTTTCCAAGATTTCACTTAGTGTTGTCTTTTCTTTTGGGGAAACTTGGAAAGTTTCAAAAGTTGAAATTTTGCATCGTTTATATCTGTGATGTGGTGTATGTGTTTTTCAAACGTCGTCTATTTGCTATATGTCATTAAGAGGAGGTTGCACATACTTTCTTATACTGCTGTGATATTGATATCTGTGATGGTTTGTTCGGATTATCGTATGCGATAGCCTCTAGTGCGATGGTAGTTGTACAGTTTAGACTCATGTGTATATTCATTATTGCGGGGCGAGTGTCTTACTTGTGGACTGCCGTTTCCGTCAGTTTGTTTATTCTTTTATTGGGGCACGATCGGGTTGAGGTCGATGTCACCTTTGTATATATGTTTTTCTTTTCTGTACTAGGATTACCCCATGGTGGAGTGCTCGAGTAGCTGGGTTCTAGAAGGCAACAGGCCCGCATCTCATGGTGTTGAGATGGACGGGGCCTCACTCTAGAATTGGCGGGTTATTTGCCGCACTCGTAGGGGGTATATGATGACCCACGGTTGGGTGCTCAAGTTACCGGATTCTGTGAAGTGCTGGATGGCCCATTCACTTTGTTGATTGGGGCTACCTCACTTCTGGGATTGGGAGGTAAGTTGCCGCACTCGTAGAGGTCTTGGTTATACATTACACGGGCTATCCACATGACTGGGGAAAGTCGGGTTTCATTTGCGGCTCAAAGGAAACCCGGGGCTCCTAGATTATCCGTTATTCTGTATTGCTTATCGCTTTTCTGTGATGTTGCTTATATCATGCCCGGGACAAATATTATATATATATGTTTATATATACCAGTAGATGTTTTATATGTTTTGCATCTGCTCTAGTCCAGCCCCCGCTCTACCGTTAGTTATGTAACCTAACGGTGCATGACGGGGCCTCGTAGCGAATACGGATGGCATATACGTACATTGTATTTTCGTTCTTTTCTGGTGTGATATGGATTAATTGATGGGACTTCATTAATTATAATTAATGCAAGGAGAAAATAAACCTAAATGATGTTGTTGCAACCAATTTTTGAAAAACTGACATTACAGACGTTTCCTTTTGCTTTGCACAGTGGTATTCGGTTATAAATATCTAGCACCTCATTCAACGAGGCAAGAGACAAGATCCCTTCATGGGGAGTGACCTCTTGGGCAAAAGTTTGAATTTTTGTAATAACTTCACTATAGTCGATTCTTTTGCTTTGCGCAGTGGTATTCGATTAGGAATATCCTGCACCTCATTCGATGAGGAAAGAGCCGAGATCCCTTCACAGGGAGTGACCTCTTTGGCAAAAGTTTACGTGACTATAAACTACTCGGTTTTCTTCAAAACCATGGTTTTCTACAAAACCACTCATTTTAAAAATACGGAGCTTAAACCACTCCTTTTAAAAAACTATTTTAGTTCCTTCAACGATATCAAGTTCATTACGTTAAAAGTTTTTCGCCAAAAACCAGCCGTAGCTCTACATCATTTCGGATGAGTAGTACTTAGTACTCGTGCTACGTTTGTTGGACTTTGTCAAGGCGTAGTGTACGGTAGCTAAATATTGCTTATCTGTTGCATAGAGATGCGATTATCTAGGACAGTCATATAGCATTGTTGGCATTTGTCAAGGGTTTGTACGGGTAGGTCTAGATTAATCTAAGATAATGACGGGTTGAACTTGACTAGTGGTTTATGATTTGTTGGCCTTTGTCAAGGTCATTGATCAGTCGAAAATATTGCATATTTTAGCCGGCAATTTCCTCATCATTTGCATTCATATAGAAGTGTTCGGTATCCATATTTCACATATTAGCAAATCTATCACAGATTATAAGATTACATGTATTAGACCTTAAAACCAGCATTTCTAGGGAAATTGACTGCATTGCATGGCATCACAATATTTCTATATGTCGCAACCCGTGTTTCGAAGTCTGTGCAGGAAAAGGAAAGCTTGCTCAAATTTACACCGCTCAAATATTGCGTCAACTCATTGAATTCAAATCTGGTATCAATCCAAAGGAGCAATCACAAATCAACATATCATACAAAGCCCCAAATAGCAGTACAAGACCACTCCAGAAAGCACAAGGCCCAAGCCTCCAACATGGCCGCGGATCCGCAGCATGGGCTTGCTAATGCCGCGGATCCGCGGTGGGCCCAAGGGTTCAGACTCCCAAATTTGCACCAGAACTCCTGTCTCAGCTCCTACAGTTCAGAAATGCATCTCAGTTTCCAGAAGACTCCAGGGGTTTCTGCCAGATCAGCAAACTAGGGTTTTCTAAGCTTAATTAATCCTAGCTTAAACCCTGAGCTAGCTCCTCACAAACTCCTTCTAGAAACTCCTCAACAAACTTTTGGAGGGAAAGGGAAGTTCAAACTTAGACCTAGGGTTTGGGTGTTCTATAAATAAGACCCTAGGCTCACTAACTATTGATCTTAGAAAATCTTACAATCTTGCATCCAAGAGAGGGTGTGATTCATTTTAGCCATTCTTCTTCTTCATCTCCTTCTTCCTCAAGTCTAGTGAGAGGGCTTGTAGGAAACCCTAACCCTAATTCCAATTAAAGATCAAGATCCCGAGTGCCCATTAAGCAAGAAGCCTTACAACCTTTAGGAGCAGAGCCGATCTTCAACGGAGCAAGCGATCCGAGCCGATCCACGACTCATGAAGCCGAGCGACGCCCGATCAACGATCTAGATTCTTCTTCTTGTAGTTCTTGAAGCAAATGTAATCAAAATTGTTGAGATAAATAAAGGTGATATTCTTTTATCTTGTTTTCTTTAAATTCTGCATCATGCTATCTTTACAATTCGTAAATCTTTTCTGTGTGGTGATGTGTGAATAAAACTCCGCTCGTCGAGGAGTCGAGACGGATAATAGAATGATGATGTAACATAACTTTAATCGATTCTTGAGTCCTACGAGTTTTGTAAACCCTAGCAAGTTCAAGAAACGACGACCCATTTCGTTTCGATGCTTTCTTGATTGATATCGATCGAAATTGGGTAGTTACGATCGTTTCTTGAATTTGGTAGAGGCTAGAAAAGGAATGATATCGATGAAAGAACAAGGGTTATAGGATGAAACCCTAGTTTCACGAGAAAGCCCCAACTCTCGTCGATCATCATCAATCTAGTATCAATCCTTCGAAGGACAAGAACACGATATCTTTAGATTACATCACGTCTATCGATCCTATCGATTCCTACGAGCCTCTTTTAGATTCTTGATTGTTGATTGGAAAAATATTATCAAAACCCAATTCTTGATTGTTTATCAGTTCTTGATTCTTGATTAAACATCGTGACACCTGAATCAATTGATAAATTCTTGAATCATGTTTTCTTTTCTTGTCAATTAAGTTTTCAATTCAAGCATATCAATAAAAACGAATCGTGCAATCCCTATGGACGATCCGCACTCACTACAAACTACATCCGACACCGTAGTTTGATTGCGGTCAAAATATTTTTTGGTTGTGAAATTCTTTACAAATTTTCTACATACTACACAACGGGAAAATCGAACAATCAAAATGGTGCCATTGCCGGGGATCGCGCGCTAATTCGTTTACATTTTATAGTTTGAATTGAAAGAATTATTACATTCTACTTCTTGAAAGCAAAATTCGTACAAACTCTTATACGTATGTTGTGATTGATTGCAAGGTGATCTGGAGCATTCTGTGCTGTGGAAATTTTTTTTGGAATATACCAGAGAGCTGAGGGGGCCAAGATAAGCTCCCTGAAGAAATTGTGTACAGTGATCTCTCTGTGGGAGCGCGTTTCAGCGGCCAACACCCACCAAGTGCGGCGGTTCCGCGGCTAGGTTGGGGGTTCTCTGGAAAATTTTGCCTGCAGGTGACTTCTTGCTCTCTCCTCTCTCCTCTTTTAGCTCCAATTAACACTTTGCTGCAGGATTCTTTGCAAATAATCGCAGCACCGCAAAAGCAAAATTAAATTTGTGCGTGATTTTGATTTCTTGGTTGTTTGCATTCTAATACGGAAATTTAAGGGGCACGGCCAAATCCAAATTAGGTGGGGATTTCATTACCCTTCCTAGGCCCCGAAAATCGCAAAACTTGCATCCGCATTACCCTCATTAACTAAAAGAAATCTAGAGAAGACTCTAAGGACTGTCGCGCTCAATTAGGACAAGAGAAGGCCGTGGTTAATTCATTGCTTATCCGCGTTTTCTTGTGGTGCCTAAAGCGAGTGTGTCTAAGGCTAGTGGTTTTTAATTAGGCCCACTACTTACGTAGTGGAGTACCTTCCCACTTACCTGGCACTTATCCGGCCACAGGGGGACAAAGAGGCAGTGGAGGATTCTATCCTGCGACTTGTCTTTTGGCAGTTAGGAGCGGTCTAGAGCCGGACCTAGGTGACCACTAGATTCTAGGTTTGTGTGCTGCATTTGTTTTGTCGCATCATTTTTTCAAAAATCCGACCCTTTTTCAAAAGCAAGCACCGCATTCATTTTACCCCTAATTATAAGCCAACGCTGCCACTTGTACTAACCCTTTTTAGTACAAGATAGGCTGGACACGGGATTCTAGTGCCCGTTTAGTCCGCGTACCCTTTATCGACTCCGAAGTCGATATTTCTCCATTTACCTTTCCTTTACCCACTACCACACCCACACCGATGGATCCGAATCCATCAAACTTCTTTAACCCTAATCTGCCGCCGTCCGTTGGTGCGCAGAATCCACCCCGCATTTCTATCCAGGAGAGATGCTATCCACATAGAGGTCCTCTTTCGACCTGCTTATCCACACCACCAGCCAATGGGGATAACTTTGAAATAAAGCCCCAGTATATCAATCTTTTACCCAAATACCACGGACTCGAGACTGAGGACGCTTACGTTTTCATTACCAATTTGAAAACGTATGCGCAATGATGGGTACGTCACAACTTTCAGTGGATGCGATGCGTCTACGACTTCTTCCATTTACCTTGTGCGATATAGCCGAGAAGTGGCTATATAACACTACCGCACATTCTATTACAAATTGGGAAGAATTCGTCGCTGCATTCCTTAAGAAATTCTACCCACACCAAAAGACAGCTCGAATCCGTAGCGAACTGAACCAATTTGCCCAGCTCCCTGCTGAACCATTCTCTAAATACTTTGAACGTTTCAAGGATCTATTGGTTCAATGTCCTCATCACGGCATCCCGAGATGGGAGCTTTGCCGAATCATATATGAGGGCAGTAACCCTAACACTAAACAGAGCCTTGAAAACATGTGTCAAGGTACATTTATGACTAAGGATGATGGGGAAGCTTGGCGATACTTAGAAGAGTTCGCTGAAAAATCACTACAGTGGGAGAGTGGAACCCAACCATTGAATAGGGGTGGCGTTCACCAAATAGATGTGTCCATAGGTGTTCGAGCAGAAATGGCAGCAATGCAAAAGAAGCTCGACGCTATGGAACACAAATTTGCAGCAGCCTCCCTAAACCCAGTGTCACTCCCCAAAACTGTTTGTGGGTGCTGTTCTGATCCGTCACATTTAACGGAAGAATGTCCATTAAACTCTGCGTTTCAAGGTCACAAGCAGTCTAATGCCGCATTTCAAAGACCTCGAAACGATCCATATTCTTCCACGTACAATCAGGGTTGGAGGAACCACCCGAATTTCGCTTGGAACCAAAATCAATCTCAAAACACGGTTCCAAACACGAATAATTTTCAAAGGGCTCTTCCTCCACCACAACAGCAACCCCTTCAACTCACTCAGCACCCCTACCAGTCACAAAATTTCCACAACCAGGGCAACAATCCTGCACAGTCTAATCCTATGCAGTCCTGTTCTGACGAGTTCTCTCAATTCACTCAAACCATGAAAACTTTTGTCAAATTTCATAGAGGTTTCGGCTGAGGTTAGATCTTCCGTCGGTGAGATAAAGAAAAACTCAGCGTCCCAAGCTGAGAGTATCAGAACGATGGAAGCTGAAATCGCACGGCTTAAAGCCGAAATGAGTGCGAGAGAAAAAAGGAAACTTCCCTCTCAACCCCTACAGAATCCTGGGCATTACAATGTAAATGCCATCACAACGTTGAGATCGGGAAGAGTGCTGAATAATAATGTCGGGGAAGATATTGATAATACTGAAAATCATATCAACACCCCGGCTGAGACCTTTCCACACACACACACTTCTCCTTCTGATCCTTCTTCTTCTACCAAACCACCTTCTCACGAGCCTATTCTCCATTTCCCATTAGGCTCAACACCTTCACCCAACCCTTATAGTTCTCCACAGACGGTCCCCACACCTCTTTTGGGACCTCGTCTACCCCCTTTTCCTTCTCCTATGATGGACCCTGCGCTTATTGCGAAAGCTCCTTACCCGAACCGGCTAAGGGCAAATAGAACGAGTCCTCATATGGAGAAAATTATAGAAATGTTCAAACAGGTTAACATCAATATCCCTCTCCTAGATGCGATTCAACAAGTCCTCGCTTATGCAAAAATTCTTAAGGACTTGTGCACTAGGAAGAGGAAGACTCAAGTGCCAAAGAAGGTCTTCATGTCTAATAACATCAGCACTGCTTTTATACCCCAGCTTCCAAAGAAAAGAAAGGACCCAGGATGTCCTACAATATCGATTTCTATTGGGGGTAAAAACATAAATCGTGCTCTGTTAGACCTTGGCGCAAGTGTTAACCTGCTCCCTTATTCTGTCTATGAGCAATTAGGGATTGGAGAGCTGAAACCTGCTCATTGCACTCTCCAGATGGCAGACCGATCTATCACCAAACCAAGGGGTGAATTAGAGGATGTGTTGATAAAGGTCGGGGAATTTGTTTTCCCTGTAGACTTCATCGTGCTCGACACACATCCTGTAGCAAACCCCCGGGGCCAAATTCCGGTGATTTTGGGTCGTCCTTTCCTTGCCACTTCCAACGCTGTTATAAACTGTAGAAATGGTTCAATGAATTTATCATTTGGAAATATGACCATTGAACTAAACATCTACAAAGTTGGAAGTCAGCCATCAGAACCCTCTGCTCATATTTTAGATGTGTGCTCTGTCCATGAGATCGCTCCCGATAGTTGTGGAGCCGAAGAACTTTGCTTTACTGATCTCGATGACATTAGCACATCTCTGTTTGACTTTGCACAAGATCTTAGTGAGGACACTTTACCTACACATGAGTCCTGCACTTCTGACTTTTCTCCACCCAAGTCTGTATCTTTCACAGGCTCTGAGCTTCTTTGTAAATCCAAAAATCAATCTATGACCCTTCCTTCTATCATTTCTCCGCCTGAATTAGATCTCAAGGTTTTACCTTCTCACCTTAAATATGCATATCTTGGTGAGAACGAGTCATTACCGGTTATCATATCCGCTTCTCTTGCATCAGAGCAAGAGAATGCACTTTTATCGGTATTGAGATCTAACAAAGAGGCGTTTGGTTGGAGTATGGAGGACATCAAAGGGATTAGTCCCTTGATAGTTGAACATCATATACATGTGATGGATGATGCCAGACCGACCCGAGAACCACAGAGACGGTTGAATCCCGTCATGAAGGAAGCTGTCATGAAAGAGATCGTCAAATGCTTAGATAATGGTATTATATACCCCATCTCCGATAGCCAGTGGGTGAGTCCTATACATGTCGTTCCTAAGAAATCCGGCATCACAGTTATCACAAATGAGGCGAATGAGTTGATTCAGACACGCGCCCAAACTGGGTGGCGTGTATGCATCGATTATAGAAAACTCAACGCTGCCACGAGGAAAGATCATTTTCCTCAACCATTTATTGATCAAATGCTGGAACGCTTAGCGGGACGAGAGTATTATTGTTTTATGGAAGGATACTCAGGCTACAATCAAGTCCCCATCGCCAAAAAGGATCAAGATAAAACCACTTTTACTTGTCCTTTTGGCACCTTTGCTTACAGTCGCATGCCCTTTGGGTTATGCAATGCTCCCGCTACCTTTCAGCGGTGTATGATGGGGATATTCTCTGATATGGTGGAGAATTTTTTGGAGATCTTTATGGACGACTTCTCGATTTTTGGAGACTCTTTTTCCGATTGCCTGCGAATCTTGACGCTGTTCTTACTCGTTGCAAAGAGAAGAACTTGACATTAAACTGGGAAAAATGCCATTTTATGGTCCAAGAAGGAATAGTCCTTGGACATGTCATTTCACAGAAAGGCATTGAGGTTGACAGAGCTAAAGTAGATGTCATTCAAAACCTCCCTCATCCCAAAAGCGTCAAAGATATTCGCTCTTTCCTTGGCCATGCGGGCTTTTATAGGAGATTCATTAAGGATTTTAGCAAAATTGCTAGACCTTTAACTCTTCTCCTGGCCAAGGATACGACCTTCCATTTTGACTCGGATTGCGAGACAGCTTTCGACTCACTTAAACACTCACTCACTTCAGCCCCCGTTTTATCATCACCAAACTGGGACTACCCCTTTGAGCTGATGTGTGACGCATCTGATTTTGCAGTAGGTGCAGTCTTAGGACAGCACATTGAAAAGATGCCACACGTGATTTACTATGCTAGTAAGACCCTGAATGATGCGCAAATCAATTAGACAACCACAGAGAAAGAACTATTAGCGGTTGTATTTGCATTAGAAAAATTCAGGCCTTACTTAATCGGCTCACCTATAGTTGTGTATACTGACCATTCCGCTTTAAAACATCTTCTGGCGAAGAAAGATGCAAAAGGTCGACTAATACGTTGGATCCTACTGTTACAAGAATTTGATCTTGTTATCAAAGATAAGAAAGGATGTGAAAACGTAGTAGCTGACCATCTTTCACGCATCGTTTCTTCCCCTGTGACCCTGCCGATCAATGACTCGTTCCCTGACGAACAACTCTTGAGCGTATCCACTGAACCATGGTTCAAGGATATTGTGAACTATCATGCCACGGGACTTATACCGAGCGATTGGTCAAAACAGGACAAATACCGTTTTTTATCCCAAGTAAAACACTTTTACTGGGACGAGCCCTATTTGTTTAAATATTGTCCTGATCAGATCATTCGCCGGTGCGTCCCAAATGAAGAGTTCAAGAGTGTTCTTTCTTTTTGTCATGATCAGGCCTGTGGGGGTCACTTTAGTCCTAGAAAGACAGCGGAAAAGGTTTTGCAATGTGGATTTTATTGGCCGACCTTATTCAAGGATGCATTTGAGTATTGCAAAACCTGTACAAAATGTCAGTATACGGGTAGAATATCCCAGAGGAATGAAATGCCTCAGCAACCCATTCTGGTTGTTGAAATGTTTGATATTTGGGGCATTGATTTTATGGGTCCTTTTCCCAACTCCTTTGGGAACTTGTACATATTGCTGGCAGTTGATTATGTCTCAAAGTGGGTAGAAGCCATTCCATGTCGCACTAATGACAGGAAAGTTGTCATTAAGTTCTTAAAAGAGAATATCTTCTCGCGATTTGGACACCCACGCGCTATCATTAGCGACAATGGCACACACTTCTGCAACAGGTCTTTCGAGACTCTGATGCGGAAATACTCAATCAACCACCGTCTTTCTACACCCTATCATCCCCAAACAAGCGGGCAGGCTGAAATCTCAAACAGACAAATCAAACTTATCCTGGAGAAAACTGTTGCTAAAAATAGAAAAGACTGGTCGACCAAATTGACGGATGCTCTTTGGGCATTCAGGACTGCATATAAGACCGACCTAGGAATGTCTCCATATAGGATAGTGTTTGGAAAAGCATGTCATTTACCCGTCGAGATAGAGCATAAAGTATTGTGGGCTATAAAAGAAATAAATTTTGATCTGAACCTTGCTTGCAACTTTCGGAAGCTGCAACTTAACGAGCTAAGCGAACTCCGCGATGAAGCTTATGATAATGCTGTAATCACAAAGAATAGGACTAAGGTTTTTCACGATAAAAGCATTTTAAGGAAAACATTTTTACCTGGTCAACAAGTCCTTCTTTATGATTCACGATTACACCTTCACGCGGGTAAGCTCCGATGGAAGGGACCTTTTGTTGTGCGGTCTGTAACCCGCACGGGGCAATAGAAGTTGAAAATGTTAAAAACGGCACTGTTTTCAAAGTAAATGGACATAGACTTAAGCCGTATTATTCCACTGACCCCACGGAGGAGCTCTTGTTCTTACAAGAGCCAGTTTATTTGGATTAAAATTCCTCCGTCTCACCTTCATATCCAGTATATCATTGCATCATTTTTTGAATGAAGGTGAGTGAAAGATAAGTTTGGGGGAAGTTCTTCACTTATATATTTTGCCCCCACTAATAATCCCTCCCAGACTTACAGTTTTGTAGGTATAGCATTCGGCAACAGTGAGGACACTGTTGAAACCAAGTTTGGGGGAGGTTTGTGCTTATTTTCGCATCATTTGCATATCATCTGCATAAGCACAAAACATTTCTTTTAAAAATCTATAAAAATTATTAAAAAAAATTTTCAAAACCCATAAAAATTTTAAAAAAAATTTCAAATATAAAAATAATTTTAATATTTACACTTTTTTATATATAAATAAGATAATGAAAGTTTAGATAGTGAAAAGTTACATCCATGAGATTAGAAAAATTTAAGAAAACTAAGAAAATTAGAAGTTTTCTTATACGAACTAGTAATAAGTAGTTATGAGCCGTTGTCCCAAGGGTTAGTAAGATGAAAGACGTCACTAATCTGAGGATAAAAATAAGTCTGAAAATAGTTTCTATTCTGGAAGCCAAACATTTTGAACGTTGATACCTTGCTATTCGCACTTACACACGTCTTGAAGCCTGGGATAGTAGAGGATACCTTGAAATGCTCTTGTCTTAAAGCCAAAAGTATGAAGGAAATAAAAAAAAATGAATAAAGAAAATATAAAGTGGTGAGAAAAATGGACACTGGTTTTGTTATCACCAAGGGCAAAGAAAAATGTATAGCGAGGGTGCTTCTTCACCTAGTGCCCTAAGGCCAACTGGTCTGGGAGTCACTGCTATGCCTGAGGTGGTGCAAGACGAGGAAAATACACCAAGTAAGCAAGCACAGGAGTAATCGGTCGGTTAGTACCTCAAGAAGTATTAACGGTCGCATGAAAGTGTGTGAGCAATTTCATCTAAATATTCATTAATTAAAAAGTACTGAGGCTGATGGGCAAGAGTATGATAGCTTGAATTGAATTCTCCGGGTGTAGGGATGTCTTTACACACACGCAGGGTTATATGATCGATGTTTGGAAGAAAGATAGGAATGAAGAATAAGACGATGTTTTATTGAGGGAGGACGTGATTTCTAACATCTTTTCATGACCATTAAGATAGGGCTCATGACAACCGAAAAGCTAGCTTAGTTGGAAACCCTAATTTTCAAAGCTTTTCTTTTACAATTCTCTTCTTTAAATGTAATATTCATGATCTTGCTTTTATTATTGGGTTTTGTGGGTGCAATCCGCTGAAAACCCTCAGGAGACAACACTCCTCCTACTAGGGACACCTAGAGGTTTAAAGGCTTGTTACACGTGCTCAGTGCAATCGTGTTGCCTACGAAAGTGTACTAGTTAGTTTTTCTCTTTCTTTATTTTCTCCTTCTCTTTTTAATAAAACATTCGCTCGAGACGATCGAAATTAAGTTTGGGGGTATTTGATCAGTCGAAAATATTGCATATTTTAGCCGGCAATTTCCTCATCATTTGCATTCATATAGAAGTGTTCGGTATCCATATTTCACATATTAGCAAATCTATCACAGATTATAAGATTACATGTATTAGACCTTAAAACCAGCATTTCTAGGGAAATTGACTGCATTGCATGGCATCGCAATATTTCTATATGTCGCAACCCGTGTTTCGAAGTCTGTGCAGGAAAAGGAAAGCTTGCTCAAATTTACACCGCTCAAATATTGCGTCAACTCTGGTATCAATCCAAAGGAGCAATCACAAATCAACATATCATACAAAGCGCCAAATAGCAGTACAAGACCACTCCAGAAAGCACAAGGCCCAAGCCTCCAACATGGCCGCGGATCCACGGCATGGGCTTGCTAATGCCGCGGATCCGCGGTGGGCCTAAGGGTTCAGACTCCCAAATTTGCACCAGAACTCCTGTCTCAGCTCCTACAGTTCAGAAATGCATCTCAGTTTCCAGAAGACTCCAGGGGTTTCTGCCAGATCAGCAAACTAGGGTTTTCTAAGCTTAATTAATCCTAGCTTAAACCCTAAGCTAGCTCCTAACAAACTCCTTCTAGAAACTCCTCAACAAACTTTTGGAGGGAAAGGGAAGTTCAAACTTAGACCTAGGGTTTGGGTGTTCTATAAATAAGACCCTAGGCTCACTAACTATTGATCTTAGAAAATCTTACAATCTTGCATCCAAGAGAGGGTGTGATTCATTTTAGCCATTCTTCTTCTTCCTCTCCTTCTTCCTCAAGTCTAGTGAGAGGGCTTGTAGGAAACCCTAACCCTAATTCCAATTAAAGATCAAGATCCCGAGTGCCCATTAAGCAAGAAGCCTTACAACCTTTAGGAGCAGAGCCGATCTTCAACGGAGCAAGCGATCCGAGCCGATCCACGACTCACGAAGCCGAGCGACGCCCGATCAACGATCTAGATTCTTCTTCTTGTAGTTCTTGAAGCAAATGTAATCAAAATTGTTGAGATAAATAAAGGTGATATTCTTTTATCTTGTTTTCTTTAAATTCTGCATCATGCTATCTTTACAATTCATAAATCTTTTCTGTGTGGTGATGTGTGAATAAAACTCCGCTCGTCGAGGAGTCGAGACGGATAATAGAATGATGATGTAACATAGCTTTAATCGATTCTTGAGTCCTACGAGTTTTGTAAACCCTAGCAAGTTCAAGAAACGACGACCCATTTCGTTTCGATGCTTTCTTGATTGATATCGATCGAAATTGGGTAGTTACGATCGTTTCTTAAATTTGGTAGAGGCTAGAAAAGGAATGATATCGATGAAAGAACAAGGGTTATAGGATGAAACCCTAGTTTCACGAGAAAGCCCCAACTCTCGTCGATCATCATCAATCTAGTATCAATCCTTCGAAGGACAAGAACACGATATCTTTAGATTACATCACGTCTATCGATCCTATCGATTCCTACGAGCCACTTTTAGATTCTTGATTGTTGATTGGAAAAATATTATCAAAACCCAATTCTTGATTGTTTATCAGTTCTTGATTCTTGATTAAACATCGTGACACCTGAATCAATTGATAAATTCTTGAATCATGTTTTCTTTTCTTGTCAATTAAGTTTTCAATTCAAGCATATCAATAAAAACGAATCGTGCAATCCCTGTGGACGATCCGCACTCACTACAAACTACATCCGACACCGTAGTTTGATTGCGGTCAAAATATTTTTTGGTTGTGAAGTTCTTTACAAATTTTCTACATACTACACAACGGGAAAATCGAACAATCAGTCATAAACTGTTAGGGGCAAAAACCACATCGGGAGTTTCAAATATACAAGAAACTTGCCAGGCATGCGCATACCTTCTGGAGTCTGGTGACTTGAGTGGCTTCCATCAAGTTATCATGCGATGATAGTTGGATCCCAATTCCCACTCATGAGTAGGTGTTACTCCTCGGGTGATTTTCAGATGATCCGGACTAATTCTCCTTTTAGGGTTTGAAGGAGAATTCAAGGAAACAATGGGAGCCATCCTGATTAGATAAAATGATTAACCAATCTAATCTAGATCAGAGTGCATGCTGAGTGTTTCTTTTCTCTCTCTCTTTGGCAGCTACCATGACCCGACCCTAAACTAAAACTCATGAACCAAGTTAACCGAACCTTCTTAAAACACTTTGGCCTTTGAATTGTCATTAAGTCGCATATATCCCTGTCGCTCCTACTTCCCTTTGCATTTTTCCAGAACATTTCGTATCACTACGATGATCTATATTGCTTGGATATTCCATCGTATAGTTATATACGAACTCGAAGAAACTTGTTTCTGTTTGAGGATGGATTCCGGTTCTAGAGAAATTGAATAGGACTATTCGGTTGTCTTTTCTTTTTCCCTTTTCTTAGGTTGCGAGAGCTCCTAGTATTAGGAGAGTACACCTATTACGCTTATTGGATAGTCTTCTTCCAAATCATTGGCAGGTGCCGAAAGGTAGGGAAGGAAAACAATAATTAGCCTAAGTGTGGTGTACAGAAGGTAAGAAATAAAGACATATAAAGGGATTAGAGTGAGGGCAAAGGAAATTGCGACTATTATCATTTACGACGAAGCCGCGTATACCCCTGCAACTCCTACATCCCCTTTGCATTTCTCCAGAACACTCCATATCACTACGAAAATCCATATTGCTTGGATATGCCATCGTATAGTTACATACGAACACGAAGGAACTTTCTTGAGTTCGAGGATGGTTTTCGGTTCAGGAGAAATTGAATAGGATTATTCGGGTGTCTTTTTTCTTTACCTTCTCTCAGGTTGCGAGAGCTCCTAACATTAGGAGAGTACACCTATTACGCTTATTAGATAGTCTTCTTCCAAACCTTAGGCTGTAGCTGAAAAGTAGGGAAGGAAGAAAACCAATTAGCCTAAGTATGGTGTACATAAGGTAAGAAGTAAAGACATATAAAGGGATTGGAGTAAGGACAAGGAAATATACGGTTACTGTCATGAATCTGGACAGTGGAAGAGACTTTACTAGAAATACCCGGCCACCATTTCGAAATATTTTCATGTTTCAGTTTTACTGTGCGGTGTTAATTGAAAACTGTTTTCCTAATTAGATTCTGACTCCACTGTATGTATTTACCAGACTTGATTCTCACATCTGTATGGCGTTACGGATGCTGAGTGGGAGTAAGATATTGAGAATTGGGTGATTAGATTCTCAATATATCAGAATTCTTTGTAATTGGTGATATTTGAGGAAATCATCTGGGTTTTGCCTAACGGCAAATTTTTGGTTTTGAATATCCGTTGTTATGCACCAATTTCAAACTGATATATCTGTACGTTTATTTATAAAGTTAGATATAAATTTTTGAAATTATGTCTATGATATTTACCTATATCAGTTGATGGTTAGGTAAGGTGCACTCAACAACGGTGTAATTCTTCTTAACCATAACACAGTTTTCAACCTACGACATACATGGTTTGAGTTATTAAACTCAGATGACTTATCCAAAGTACTGTATGTTGTCCGATGTCCATTATGACAAAGGGGTTGGTACTCGTACTATATTCTGTTTACTGATGACTTCTTTGGTTTTAGACAAGTATTTCATTGAAATATAAGGTCCAAATTTTGAGAAGTTATTGTAAGTCCACGGTAGCACCCCAGCCGTCTACAGACGCCAAATGCGGAACAAAAACTTTTTAACTGGCGCTATCGTATACTTTAACCCGGATCTGCCATTATTGCTAAACTAACAAATTGTAAAGAAAGTAGAAAGGTTATACCGAACGATCCGAGTCCTTCGTTCTTTAACCATTATCCCACGCTCCATTGCGGCTGCTCCGATCTCGTCGATCTCCGATCTGCTCGTCCAGGTAGCACCACGTCAACGATTCTTTAAACGGTCTCCCGCCTCTGACTCGAGGCAACTCGGTCGTCAAGTTTGCTAAAAGAGACGACCAAGATTGATGTAGAGAATGAGTAGAAGACTTTGTCTCGTTCCGTCCAAAGCTATGGACGAACGGTTAATGAAGTTGCCAATTGATTCGGGTGATGGAATGAAATGAGCAATGAAATTTCCATACACCCCAAAACTATCATAATCTTTTCACCAAATGAAAAATCAAGTGTCCAAGAGAGAGGGGAGGGGCTGGCCATCTTATAGGAGGTGGGGAGGGTGAGTGTAGGAGAGAGGAGAGTGACCACAAGAGAAATATCTAGTGTGAACACAAAGTGTGAACATAAAGTATGAACACAATAAATGCACCATAAATGAATAAGTGAGTCACAAGCCTTGTCACCACCTTCTAGATGCTTCTAGAATCTTCCACACTCATCCAAGAAAAGATAAATCCGTCATTAACCGAATGTTAAAAGACGGCTGATAGAAAATTGGAAACTGGCAACTTCCAAAAGTTATCCCGAAACGAATTTCAGGATAACCCCGTAACTGTATAAATATACCCGCATTTGTATTACGACTGAATACAAATGCAACTGAGACAAAGATATTATATCTACTCAATATAATACTCGGATCCGGCTTAAACCAAAGCCCAGCAGTATTATCTGCCCGAAATCTGACACGTGCGTAAACGCACGTGTATTTTCCGAACCCTGCCATAAAACCATACGGCCTCTACAACGTTTCGCCCGAACTTGGGATACTGTCTGTGGAGGACTCTAATGACTCGTCAGTACCCTGGCAGTGGGTTTAACCACAAATTGTCAGCGGCACTAGCTATGCGTAACGCCTGCCCATGGACTGACCTCAAGGGAGGCCGATGAGCGAACTCATCCGGAAACCCTACTGAGCCAAACAGTGATAATGTATATACAGTCCGGTCCGTTCGTCTATGAGTATTGCATATCTGCCTAGGGGGCTAGTAACGTCAGACCCCCAATAGCAGTATAAGTCGTGTCGGAGTGTAGCCCAATGACACCCTGAGATACTACTGGAGTACCTACCAGTAAATCTCCTGCCACGGCCGTGGGTTTTGTGTAATGGCTCTCCTAGACACAGCACGATCTCACCCCCAATACCGGGAGAGACGAATCCCCTGCCGATCCGCTCACGTGCCTCCATGTGGCTCGGGACTGTACCCAAAAACTACCTGTTTGCACGACTCCTTTGAGCCGTGGTAGGGTAGAAATCAAAGCACAGTGGGAACTCACACGAGACAAATGACGACCTCAGGTCGATGAACTAACCTGTACACATGTCACCAGGGAACTGCTATCTGACGATAGGTATAATACCAACTAGCAGGTTCCCGGCGAGTCCTGTCCGGTGTACTCATAACCCAATGAGCACCTGTATACATCTTAGGTGATCCAACTGACACCAGTGGCTTGTGAGACCGGCCACCGCCCCTCGTCGGGGTCTCGACTGTATACACTAGTCTACTCCGGAGTATCGATGCCCTATCTTGAAACTCCCACGACTAGGGACCACAATTAAGGATATGCATATAAACCACCCAACTCTCACGTATATGATCGTCATCATACTGTTGGTAGTAAAGCAAGATCCTAAGGGCTCTATTAAAGTGTAACATGTAATCAGTCACCTGAACATGTACACGACTGATAAAGGCAAACCAGATAGCATACTATCATCTCGAGTAAGACTGTCCTACCGGTACAGGTCCTCCGCAACCATTGCAATCATGTACCTGAGATGCAATAATTGACTCTGAGGGCACTATCTCCAACAATCTCCCACTTGCACTTAAGGCTAATTATTGTGATGTCGACTACTCACAGCCCGTGTGAAACCGAACATCCAACTCCTCTACTAATCAGTTTCACAAAGCCCGTTTGTAAAACTATTGTGTTCGAGAAATAGCCTCAGTGAGTGGATCCGCCTAGATGTTTCTTTCTATGTCTCTCTTAATCTCAAATTCACGGAGAAAGCCATCTCCCGAATTGAGTAATACCTGTCTTAGAATATGTCTGGATATCTGATGGGACCCTGTTCATAAATGAACTCCAAATCCAAACTTCTTAGACTGTATCGATCACTGAACCTAATCAGTATCCTGCACCAAGCCTCCCACAGTATCCTCTTGGACCACCTGTCCATAATACTGTCCCTCGTCAGAGGGAAAACTATAACTCTGACAATCACTCTGTCATCCATGTCACCTTTGAAGCCTAGAATGATAACCGTCTCCCGAAGGAGGCTACCGTCATCAAATCCGTAGAACATGCACTTATGTTCTAAAACTGCTTCCTTATGTTTCTCCAGGATTGGATTAATACAATCTTATTGCATCTAGTGCAAAAACAACATCTGGTGTGGTACTTGACATCTCATGATTGACTCAGTTGCCTAAGCAAGTGATCTGCCAATCATGCCCATCCCTCTCCCCTTTAGTCTGTAAGACACCTTTAGAGAGGGTGACTCCATCACCTGCAGGTACACCACCATGCCAGGAGTCATCTATTCTAAAAACAATTAGAATACTGTCAAAGTACCCACATTGGAAAACTACCCAAATCTAGATCTAAAACCATAGATCTAGAAACCAGAATGTCAAATATTATATCCATATCCTGTCTGGAGAAACAACTGTGTGACGACCACAGTACAACCGATCGTAGTATAGGAATTTTACTTCCTACTCTGTGTATGTCATCCAAAAACCATGACATTACACTCTACTACCTTCTTAACAGATCCATCCCCTATTCTGATGAAGTTAAACCTATGACTGTCACATCAAAATTAGATGATCTATCTCCGCTATAACTGCTCAAGTCTATAAATAGACATAAGCCACTTGCCCACTATACTTCCGCTGCTCCCACTGACCACAATAACCCTCCTACCGGGTCTCATAGCCTGGAACAACAGTAGTGTCATGTCTGGGTAGATAAGAACCTCCCTGTCACCGTCCTTGAGGCTACCGGAGTACCTCTCGGGTGTCTGAGGTTACCCACCATATCTGCGGAGTGGCTAATGGAATGTCAAACCTGATTGAATATATAGGTCCTATTAAATTTTCCGTAATCGTTCGCGGTTCTGGAATCACTTCCAGTTCTACCATACTCCCACTACTATTTTATGAAAAAGTCCATTTTACTAAAACTGTGGCGAGTCAAGAACAATATCACTATTGATCTTCCAAATGGTAGAAAACCAACCCTCGTCATAGCCAGGATCAACTCACAAACAACCATTACAGAAACGTGCCCTGAGTTGTCCAGAGTCTGGTTTTAAGCATAAGCTAGACAACTCCCCGTACCTTAACATCTTTTAAGGTACGAACTATTCTATATCCAATATAGAAACTTTGGCACTTATTTAATTGGAACCATATTCAAATCATGCATCTGTCTCCAGTGCATATCAACTTGATGGAAAGAGGTTAATCAGTATTACTCAACTTAGGAATCCATCCAATTATGAGTAACCTGAAAGAGAAACAAGTTTCTCAAAATCATTACTATCATCTGAATACCAACCACAAGAATCTACATCTTCAATCTCTTTGAAGAATCCCGATACTTGTGACACCTGGTTCTCTACTTTATTCTTATACCCATAACTTCTCAAAACTTAGACCTTATATTTCTACGAAACACTTGTCTAAATACTAGAGAAGTCATAAGTAAACAGAACATAGTACGAGGACCTACCCCTTTGTCCTGATGGACACTGGACAACATACAATACTCTGTATAAGTCCACTGAGTTAAGCAACTCATAACCTGTGCGTCGTAGGTGGAAAACTGTACCCTGGCGATTTCCTCAAATATCACCAATTACAACGAATTCCGATATAATGAGGATGATCAGCTAATTCCCAATAACTTACTCCCACTCATCATCTGTAAAACCATACAGATATGAGAATGAAACCTGGTAAATACATACCCTGGAGTAAGTATCTAATCGGGAAAACAGTTTTCCTTTAACAATGCACTGAAACATGAAAATGTTTCGTAGGGGTATCTTGGTATTCCTAGTAATGCCTCTTCCATAAACCAATTCATGACTTCAACCGTATATTTTATTGCCATCTCTCCAAATCCCTTTATTTGTCTTTAGTCGTTACCTTCTGTACACCATCGTTAGGCTAAATGGTTTTCTTCCTTCCCTACCGTTCGGCACCAGCCTATGGTTTGGAAGAAGACTATCCAGTAAGCATAATAGGTGTACCCTCCTAAACCAAGGAGTACCCGCATCTTGAGAGAAGGTGATGATAAAAGACAACTGAATAATACATTATTCTTTTAAAGGTGAAATAGAAGTGGCGATGAAGTACGCGGTTTTGGTCGTGAATGATATCAGTCGCAATTTACTTTGCCCTCTTTCTAATCCATTTATTTTGTCTTTACATATTACCTTCTGCACACTCTACTTAGGCTAATTGGTTTTCTTCATTCCCTACCTTTCGGCACCTGCCTATGGTTTGGAATAAGACTATCCAATAAGCGTAATAGGTGTACTCTCCTAAACCAAGGAGCTCTCGCAACCTGAGAGAAGGTGATAATAAAAGACAACTGAATAAACCAATTCTATTTCTCCTGAACCTTGATCCATCCTCGAAGAAGTCCCTTCGAGTTCGTATATAACCATACGATGGATCTATCCAATGGAAGTGGATGTCCGTAGTAATACAGGGTGTTTTGAGAAATGCAAAGGGTAAAAGAAGGAGTGGCAATGACTTATGCAACTCGGACAATCCAAAAGCCAGTATTTTAAGAAGGTTCGGTCAACTTGGTCACTGAGTCATAGTCTAGGCTCGGTCAAAGGTCGCTGCTAAAGAGAGAGAGAAAAGAAACACTCTGCGTGCACTCTAACCTAGATCAGAATGGTTATCACTTTATGTAATCCGGAAACCTCCCACTGTCCTGTCAAATTCTCCTCCAAACCTGAAAGAAGAATCAATCGGGATCACCCGAAGAGTAAACCAACTCATCAGTGGGAATCGGGATCCAACTCTCATCGCATGATAACGTGATGGAATGCATCTAAGTTACTCATACTCCAGAAGGTATGCGTATACTTGGCAAGTTTCAGTTTCTTTAGAAACTCCCGATATGATTTTTGCCCCATGCTCTTATAACCTTGGCTTTGGTCAAAATGTCATAAGTCACATGCCAAGTTCTACCCGTCACTATCTTGTCAATTTGAACCCACCCGCACATGCCCCTGGCTTTGGCTAAATGGCAGAACGACTGTCCCAAACCAACTCATCTATCTATGCAACAAATGAATACCCAGCAGCTACCAAACACTATGCCTTAACTTTGGCTAAAATGCATAGCTTGAATACTACTGAATACTCAAAAGAAATGACGGAGGGCTACGGCTGGTTTTTGGCGAAAAACCTTTAACGTAACGAACTTGATATCGCTGAAGGAACCTGATAGCTTTTTTAAAATATAGTGGCGAAAACCTTTTGCTAAAGAGGTCACTCTCGGTGAAGGGATCTCGGCTCTTTCCTCGTGGAATGAGGTGCAGGATATTCCACTGAATACCGCGATGCAAAGCAACATGTAGTCGACTATAGTGAAGTTATTACCCTGACGCAAACTTCTGCCCAAGGGGTCAGTCCCGGTGAAGGGATATCGGCCCTTGCCCCGTAGAATGAGGTGCAGGATATTCCAACCGAATATCATTATGCAAAACAAAAGGAAACATCTTTATAATAACACTTTTTAAATTTGTTCCAATAACTCCAAACAGGTTGGTTTTCCTTTGCATTGATCAGAATCAACGCAGTCCCATCAATCAATCATACCAGAAAAGAACGAAAATAAAATGTACGTATATGCCATCCGCATTCGTCACTGGGTCCCGTCATCACCCGTTAGGTTACTTAACTAACGACAGAGCGGGGACTTGACTAGCGCGGGTGTAAAACATATACAACATCTAATAGTATATATACCAATATACAACATCTTCTCTGGAAATTGGGGTTTTGGTATATATCTTTTGGGCCCAGATTTTGTTTGTAAGTCCACAATAGCGCCCCGGCCGTCTACAGACGCTAAATGCGGAACAAAAACTTTTTAACTGGCGCTATCGTATACTTTAACCCGAATCTGCCATTATTGCTAAACTAACAAACTGTAAAGAGAGTAGAAACGTTATACCGAACGATCCGAGTCCTTCGTTCTTTAACCATCATCCCACGCTCCATTGCGGCTGCTCCGATCTCGTCGATCTCCGATCTGCTCGTCCAGGTGGCACCACGTCAACGATTCTTTAAACGGGCTCCCGCCTCTGACTCGAGGCAACTCGGTCGTCAAGTTTGCTAAAAGAGACGACCAAGATTGATGTAGAGAATGAGTAGAAGACTTTGCTTCGTTCCGTCCAAAGCTATGGACGAACGGTTAATGAAGTTGCCAATTGATTCGGGTGATGGAATGAAATGAGCAATGAAATTTCCATACACCCCAAAACTATCATAATCTTTTCACCAAATGAAAAATCAAGTGTCCAAGAGAGAGGGGAGGGGCCGGCCATCTTATAGGAGGTGGGGGGGTGAGTGTAGGAGAGAGGAGAGTGACCACAAGAGAAATATCTAGTGTGAACACAAAGTGTGAACACAAAGTGTGAACACAATAAATGCACCATAAATGAACAAGTGAGTCACAAGCCTTGTCACCACCTTCTAGATGCTTCTAGAATCTTCCACACTCATCCAAGAAAAGATAAATCCGTCATTAACCGAATGTTAAAAGACGGTTGATAGAAAACTGGAATCTGGCAGCTTCCAAAAGTGATCCCGAAACGAATTTCAGGATACCCCCGTAACTGTATAAATATACCAGCATTTGTATTACGTCTGAATACAAATGCAACTGAGACAAAGATATTATATCTACTCAATATAATACTCGGATCCGGCTTAAACCAAAGCCCACCAATATTATCTGCCCGAAATCTGACACGTGCGTAAACGCACGTGCATTTTCCGAACCCTGCCATAAAACCATACGGCCTCTACAACGTTTCGCCCGAACTTGTGAAACTATCTGTGGGGGACTCTAATGACTCGTCAGTACCCTGGCAGTGGGTTTAACCACAAACCGTCAGCGGCACTAGCTATTCGTAACGGCTTCCCATGGACTGACCTTAAGGGAGGCCGATGAGCGAACTCATCCGGAAACCCTACTGAGCCTAACAGTGACAATGTATATACAATCCGGTCCGTTCGTCTATAAGTATCGCATATCTGCCTAGGGGGCAAGTAACGTCAGACCCCCAATAGCAGTATAAGTCGTGTCGGAGTGTAGCCCAATAACATCCTGAGATACTACTGGAGTACCTACCAGTAAATCTCCTGCCACGGCCGTGGGCTTTGTGTAATGGCTTTCCCAGACACAGCACGATCTCACCCCCAATACCGGGAGAGACGAATCCCCTGTCGATCCGCTCAGTGCCTCCATGTGACTCGGGACTGTACCCAAAAACTACCTGTTTGCATGACTCCTTTGAGCCGTGGTAGGGTAGAAATCAAAGCACAGTGGGAACTCACACGAGACAAATGACGACCTCAGGTCGATGAACTAACATGTACACATGTCACCAGGGAACTGCTATCTGACGTTAGGTATAATACGAAGTAGCAGGTTCCCGGCGAGTCCTGTCCGGTGTACTCATAACCCAATGAGCACCTGTATACATCTTAGGTGATCCAACTGACACCAGTGGCTTGTGAGACCGGCCACCGCCCCTCGTCGGGGTCTCGACTGTATACACTAGTCTATTCCGGAGTATCGATACCCTGTCTCGAAACTCCCACGACTAGGGACCACAATTAAGGATATGCATATAAACCACCCAACTCTCACGTATATGATCGCCATCATACTGTTGGTAGTAAAGCAAGATCCTAAGGGCTCTATCAAAGTGTAACATGTAATCAGTCACCTGAACATGTACACGACTGATAAAAGCAAACCAGATAGCATACTATCATCTCGAGTAAGACTGTCCTACCGGTATAGGTCCTCCGAAATAATTGCAATCACGTACCTACGATCTAATAATTGACTCTGAGGGCACTATCTCCAACAGTTATAGGTATAAGAATAAAGTAGAGAACCATATGTTGTAAGTATCAGGATTCTTAGAGGTGATCGAAAATGTAGATACTTATGCTATGTATTCCGTTGTAAGTAATAGTTTTGAGAACTTGCTTCTCTCTCAGGTTACTCATCCGTGAGTACGCTCCTTGATGAGTAATATTGCTTGGCCTTCTTCCATTTAGTCGATATGCATTGGAAACTGCTGCATGTATTTTGAATCCGGTTTCAATTAAATTAGTGCCTTTGTTTCTATATTTGATATAGAACGTATTCATATCTTAACGATGTTAAGGTATATGGAGTTGTCCGGCTTATGCTTAAAACCATAATCCGGATAAACTCAAGGCAAGTTTCAGTAATGGCAGTTTGTGGGTTATCCCGGGCATTGACGAGGGTCAATATTCTACCATTTGGAAGATCAATAGTTATATTGTTTTTGACTCGCCACTCATTTTAATAAAATGAATTCTTTTCAGAAAACATTAATGGGAGTATGGTAGAACTGGAAGTAATTCCAGAACCACAAACGATTACTTTAAATTTAGTAGAACCTAAAGATTCAATTGTATTTGACAATCCATTAGCCACTCCGCAGATTTGGTCGGTAACCTCAGCCATCCGAGAGATACTTCGGTTTCCTCAAAGACGATGACAGGGAGGTTTTTGATTACCCAAACTTGCCACTACTGCTGTTCTAGACTATGAGATCTGGCAGGTGGATGAGTATAACATCGTTCTAAATTAGCTTTAGAAGTGCACATGTATATGACTCTGCTAGAGGGTTGTTGTAGTCAGTGGGATCAGCGGAAGCATGGTGGGCATGTTGCTTATGTCTATTTATAGACTAAAGCAAGTATAGCGGAGATAGATCATCTATTTTGATGCGACAGTCATAGAGTTTGACTTCATCAGAATAACAGATGGGCTTGGTAAGAAGGTAGTAGGGAGTGATGTCCTGGTATTTGGATGATATGCTCTTGATAGGAAGTGATATGCCTATACTACGATCGGTTATACTGTGGTTGTCATAAGGTATTTCTCCACATAAGATCTGGATAAAATATCAGGGATTCTGGTCACTAGATCTATGGTTTTAGATCTAGATTTGGGAAGTGTCCCAATTTGGGTACTTTGACACTATTCTAGAGGGTTTTAGAATGGACGACTCCTAGCGTGGTGGTGTACCCGCAAGCGATGGAGCCACCCTCTCTAAAGAGATGTCTTCTAGACTGATGAGGAGAGGAATTTGCATGATTGACATATCACTTGCTTAGGCAATTGAGTCAATCATGAAATGTTAAGTACCACACAAGATATTGCTTTTGCACTGGATGCAATAAGCATATATATTAATCCAATCCTGAAGGAATATTGGGAAGCAGTTATGAACATAAGTGGATGTTCTTAGTAAATGGTAACGGCAGCCTCCTTCAGGAGGCAGTTATCATTTCAGGCTTCCAAGGTGACCTGGATGATAGAGTGACTGTCAGAGTTATAGTTTTTCCTCTTTTTTGAGGGGCGGTATGTTGGACAGGTGGTCCAAGCGGATACTGAGAAAGGCATGGCGCAGGATACTGACTAAATTCAGTGGAAGATACGGTCTAAGAAGTTTGTTGGATTTGGAGTTCATTTGTGAAATGGGTCCCATCAGATATCCAAACAAATTCTAAGACATGTATCGCTCATTTCGGGAGACAGTATTTCTCCGTGAAGTTGAGATATAGAGAGATAAACATAGAAACATTGGAGCGGATCTACTTACTGAGGCTATTTCTCAAACGCAATAGTTTCACAAACGGGCTTTGCGAGATTGATTAGTAGAGAAGTTGGGTGTTCGGTATCACACGGGCTGTGAGTATGCGACATCGCAATAATTAGCCTTAAGTGCAACTGGGAGATTGTTGGATATAATTCCCTCAAGTTAATTATTGTAATCGCAGGCATGCGATTGTGATGATTGAGGGAGGACCTATACGGGTAGAACAGTCATACTCAAAATGATATTATGCTATCTGGTTTGTCTTTATCATCATGTACATGCATTATGTGGTATTAAAGATCAATATTACATGTTGATAGAGCCTAGAGGATTCTTTCTTGACTACCAGCATTATGATGGCGATCATATACGTAGGAGCTGGGTGGTCTATAAGCACATCCTTAAATGTCCCTAGTCGAGAGAGTATCGAGACTGGGCATCAATACTCTGGAGAAGACTAGTGTATACTTTTCGAGACCCCGACGAGGGGCGGTGTCCGGTCTCACAAACCATTGGTGTCAGTTGGTCACCTAAGATAGTATACATGTGCTCATTGGGTTATGAGTTACACTGGACGGACTCGCCGGGAACTTGCTAGATGGTATTATACCTATTGTCAGATAGCAGTTCTCAGGTGACATGAGTACAGGTTAGTCTGTCGACCTAAGATCGTCATTTGTCTCGTATGAGTTCCTACTGTGCTTTGATTACTACCCTACCACGGCTCAAAGGAGTCGTGCAAACAGGTTTTAGTTGGGTACAGTCCCGACCCACATGGAGGCAGTAAGCGGATCGTCGGGGATTCGTCTCTCCCGGTATTGGGAGTTGATGTTGCGCTGTGTGCAGGTGGCCATCACTAGAAATCCTTGGACAAGGTAGACGAGAATTACTGATTTGGATCAGCAGTTTCTCAGTGGGTGATGAGCTTCACACTGACACGAAATATTGCGTTATTAGGGATCTGACTTTATCCACCCTCTAGACCCAATATGCGATACTCTTAGACGAATAGACCGAAATGTATGGAGATTGTCACAGACATGCTCAGTAGGGGTTCGGATGAGTTTGCTCGTCGGCCTTCCTTTCGCTCAATACCTGGATAGCCGTTACGTATAACTAGTGCCGCTGACGTGCTTATGGTTTATCAACTACCAATGTATTGACGAGTCTTTAGAGTCCCACACAGAGGGTTTCCATGGTTCAGGCGAAATGGTGTAGTAGCCGTATTTTCATACGTACATGGTTCCGATCGAATGATTGTACTAGTTACCCGGACTTTCGATCGGACAGTTGATAATACTAGCCAGCTCGGGATTGAGCCGGATTATTAAATTAGGTATTGATTTAATAATTTACGTATATGTATTTCGATATGTATATTCTAGTACTATGTTCTTTGTGTTATTCTATTTCTTTGGGTATTCGTATTTTGGTACGAATACATGTATGTATATACAGTTGAGTGTAATCCGTATTTATACGGAAAATATTCTAGAAGGTGGAAATCTCATTTTGGTTTATCCATTTATTAAATTAAATGGAAATGAGGTGTAAAAGTGATGAAGAGAGAACGGTGAGAACTATGCTTGAATAGTATTGAAAAATGAATTGAAAATTTATTTGTGCAAACTATTCAAGTATGGTTGATATATTATATTTGAAAATTGTGTTTTACAAAACCATGCTTAAGGTTTTTCTCTCTCTAGTTTTTTTCTCACTTGAGTTTTTCACTTGAGTTTTCCTCACTTGAGTTTGGCTTGGTTGGTTTTTGGAAAACACTCACCATTTGCTTCTTCTCTCTTCACTACCTTTCTTGAACTCTTCCTCCTTCTTCTTCATCTTCTACCCTACCATCTCATGTTTTGAGATATAAGGCTAGAAGAGAGATAGATACACACTTAGAACAACTCATTACATCCCTAGACACTCTAGATTAGCAACCTAGATCCCTAGTTGCTTCACTAGATTCTTAGTGTGGATCTAGAGCCATGACCTACATCTCTCGGGTGGATCATCTTCAACGGAGGAAGACCGGCGGCAAAGCTCGATCAAGGAGACCTCAAGGAGCCAATGAAAAGGGTAGAAGACCGAAGGACACGAATCATTTGGTATAACACTTCTATCACAGTAGATAACATCTTTGTAGCTTGCTAGTTTCATGTTTGGTTTCGATTCTAGGTAGTTGTTTCTAGCGCCAAGTTTTAAACACCAAAATTTTCCGTTCCACAACGGCCACGGTCAACTGCCAGGGCGCTAGGAACCCCAACATTCCCGATTCAGGCGATATGATGTAGAGGCCGTATATTGATACATGCAGGAGTCCGATTAAATACGTGTACTTTTATACGGAATTTAATCGGACCGTTGATAATACTAGCCGGCTTAGGATTAAGCTGGATTATTAAATCAAGTATTAATTTAATAATATATATTATTTTTTAGTATTATGTTCACTATTCTTTTTCTCTATATCTTTACTATTCGTATTTTTATACGGATACGAGTATATGTAATGATACATATACCGGAGGATGTATTCCATATTTATATGGAATACTTTATAGAAGGAGGATACCTCATTATTGATTATATTTTTAGAAAATCAATAGGAAATGAGGTGGAGGGTCAGGTGGCTTTGGGTATGGTTCAGGGCATGTAGAGAGGGGTGGGCTTCAATTGTTTATTGCAAAAATGGTTGTAAGATATAATTTTTAGGGGTTATGCGGATGCTCGTTTTGTAATTTGTGGGGCTTAGGAATGGTGATGAAATCCCTACCTAATCTGAATTTTGGTCTTTCCCCTTAAAGTCCAGTTAAAAATATGCAAAACAAACCAATAACAAAACACGCAAAAAGATTTTTGAGCGGCGATATTTTGCATAGAATCCTGCAGAAAATAAAA
Organism: Agapanthus africanus; assembly: GCA_030015575.1. Taxonomy (NCBI): domain Eukaryota; kingdom Viridiplantae; phylum Streptophyta; class Magnoliopsida; order Asparagales; family Amaryllidaceae; genus Agapanthus; species Agapanthus africanus. The sequence continues at coordinate 937,635,898 of CM057338.1, read as the reverse complement.
TTATTGGATTTCCAGAGAAGAGAGAAAGATATGAAAAAGATACCAGAGAAGTTTGGTGCTCCAATTCTCTTACTCCGCTGCAGTTCTGCCGCCAATACCAAGCTTAGGCCGCGGTTCCACTGCAGAAAAGAGGGTTCTGTTGACAATTTTTCCACTGTGGCCTCCTTTGCTCCTCTGGTCCTTTCTGAAGGTCTCTGAATCTTGATTTCTTCATTCAAGTGACTCCAGATTCCCTTGCAAAAATCGCACACTAATCGTTAAATACAAAATTTGCTGTTTTATTTTATTTTTATGATATGGATCGAATAAGAATTCAACACGAATAGCAAGGAAAAAAATTACGCACATATCCCCGGCAACGGCGCCATTTGATTGATCTATGAAAGTAGTGTTTGTATAGTAATAACACAATCATTAACGGTGTCGCGTGTATCTAGCTGAGATGAGCACGGGTCTTCCACAGGGATGCGTGGAATTTCTAATCTTACTTTAGACGAGTTGATTGAAGAATAGGGAGAATAGTTGTAAATTCTAGATCTATGTTAAACACGGATGCAGAATATATAGTTTTAAGATCTAGTTTAAACACGGATATAGAATATATAAGAAGAGGGCTTGTAGGGTTCGTTAGGATTTAGTAGTCATGGATGACTAATAAAGATGAATCCTTTTATCTTTTGATAGATTTAAACCTAGATAGATAGTGATGAATGAGGATTAAGGTTCTTGGATGAAACTAGGGTTTCCCCACTATTGACCCTTGTCCCTTCATTGATCTCTATTCATGTCTATCCCTTAACAAAACAATTGTTAATCTAATCTCAAATCGCGGTCGAGACTATTAATAAATTGATAAGGCACCCGATTAGGATGTTAACGATTCTTTTGCTAAAGTTTATAAACTTCATAAGATTTAAAAGAAGTTAAAATATTTTCTCATCCATCGTTCTACCCTAATCATACGAACCCTATCAAGCGAAGAATTACTCGCGCATGATGGAGATAAAAGAAGAAAAGATAGAGAAGGAAATCATAATGCAGAAATTAAATACGAAATAATTAATCTAATGATCTACCTTTATTAATCAACTTTACAAGTACAAATCCTTCAAATTTAGATTACAAGAGGAAGAAGAAGTTTCTCTCGATCTCTGCCTCGTAGGAAGTAGATGTTCCATCGATACTCACGTCGCTTGATCACGTCGAATCACGGACCTGTCGTGGATCACTTGTTCTTTGACGGCGATTTGCTTCGTGTTAAAAGGTGATGAAACCTAGTTTTAGCCCTCGGTCCTTTATATAGCCTTAGAAGTAGAAACCCTAGATCCAAAGTATTAGGGTTTGTTGAGAAGATCTTACCCACAAAATCCCACACCCTGATTCCTCAATTATGTCGCGAATCCGCCGCTCTTTAGGGGGTTTAGCCGTGCAACCGCGGCCGTTTTGGGGTTTTAGGGTTTCAATTTTCTGGAGGTTCTACATGTTGACACGTGGAGATCTTCTAGATATCTAGATTCTTCAAATCTTCTCTGAGTCTCTGCCAGTATTGATTCTTCGATTTTATTTAACTTTATTGGCAGATTTTTGATTCTGACATCTCGATATCACGATCTCCTGACCTGAGCTAAATCTTGCACAATATCTCCATGAATAATGTTAGTAATATTTGTTATATAGATATAATCTTAATCATTTTATATGGTAATAAATATTTTAAGCAATTTGATTAAGATTATTTTGATATGATATGCATAATAAAAATATTATATAAATATTATATGCATAAATTTTTCTTCATAATGTTAATTATAATATATAAACATATGGTAAATAGTATTTTGCAGATAAACCCAAATATGTTCTATATTTATAATAAACACCTTTAAATATTTAAGAAAAATAAGGAAAATATTATATCTAATGTGCGATATTTTCGACTGAACAAATACCCCCAAACTTAACTTTGATCGTCCCGAGCAAACTATTTATTAAAAAGAGAGAGAAAAAGAAAAAGAAAAATCTAAGTAGCACACTTTCATAGGCAACACGATTGTACTGAGCACGTGCAACAAGCCGTTAAACCTCTAGGTGTCCCTAGTAGGAGGAGTGTTGTCTCTTGAGGGTTTTCAGTGGATTACACCCACAAAATCCCATAATGAAAGTAAAAAGATGAAAGTTACATGCAACGATAAAAACTATAAAAGAAAGAACTTGAAAATAAGAGTTTCCAAATACACCAGTATTTTAGTAGCCATGAGCCCTATCTTAATGGTCATGAAAAATTTTAGAAATCACATCATCCCTCAGTAAAACGTCATCTTTATTCTTCCTCCCTACCATTCATCCGAACATCGATCATATACCCCTACGTGTATGTAAAATACATCTCTACACTTAAAGAATTCAATTCAATCTATCATACTCTTGTCCATCTTCCTTAGTACTTTTTAGTCGGTGAATATTTTAGATGTAATTGCTCACACATTCTTCATGCGACCGTTAATACTTCTTGAGGTACTAACCGACCGATTACCAAATGTGCTTCGCATTAAGACGTAATTCCTCGTCTTACAACACCTAAGATATAGTAGTAGTTCTCAAACCAGTTGGTTTAAGGCACTGGGTGATAAAGTACCCTCGCTATATTTTTATTTATGCTGCCTTAAGCAATTACAAAATTAGTGTTCATTTTTTTCTTCTTCACCACTTATACTTTTTTTTATTTCATACTAAGGCTTTTAGACAAGAGCATTTCAAGGTAACCTCTACTATCCCAAGTTTCAAGATGTGTGACAGTGCGTATAGTAAGGTATCAACATTCAAATGTTTGGCCTTAAGAATAGGGACTATTTTTCAGACTTTATTTTTATCCTCAGATTAGCAATTTCCTTCATCTTACTAACCCTTGGGACAACGGCTCATAACTACTTATTACTAGTTTCATTTAAAAAACATCTAACTTTCTTGCTTTTCTTAAACTATTTCTATCTTTCATATGTAATTTTTTACTTTCAAACTTTCATTATAATTTTTTTTTATTTTATGCTTTAATGTATGATAATGCAAAATAATACGTGAATAAGCACAAACCTCCCCCAAACCTGTTTGCAGCAGTGTCCTCACTGATGTCATCTGTTAAACTTAAAAAACTTGTAGACTTGGTAGGAAAAGTTAGTAAGGGGGACATGAATAACGAAAGTGAAATCCTCCCCCAAATTTATTTTTGGCTCACAATTTTTGTAAATTTTTTTTTGCAAGAGCCAAAACATTTTTCTCCCCCCCTCTCCAAACTTGAGTAAAATAGTATTAAGCATTTAAAATTAGAAAGAATGAGGATAAAGTTATTGGTTAAAGTAAAGCTTTACAAAGACCAAAAGTTAACACCAACCATTCAAATATTTTATCAATGTAACGCACTGGTTGGTGGAAGATCATGTCACCTATAGACGTGAAGAAGCAGGGAGGGGATAAGAGGTGGATTACTCGCATTCTCGTTATTGATAAGAAGAAGGGGTGTGATTGGTACGAAAAAGTGTGTTTTGTAGTTTAACCGCAATCAGAACGGTGTCGCGTGTAGCTAGACCGAGGTGAGTACGGGTCGTCCTCTGGGAAACGTGGAACCTTTTACTCTTACTTTAGAAGTGTTGAGAAAGAAAGGAGGGATAAAGAATTTTTATAGAATGGTTTCTAGATATACGTTAAACAAGAATGTAAAATATAGATCTAGATTATTTTAGAGATGTAGATAATATAATAAGAAGGCTTGTAGGGTTCGTTAGGATTTAGTAGTTATGGACGATTAATTAAAAGTTACCCTTTTTATCCATTAATAGATTTAGAACTAGAACGACGGTGATGCGTGTAGATTAGGGTTTCTGGAGGGAAAAGGAATCCCACTCTTAACCCTTATCTCGACACGGAACTCCGTTCATATCTAGCCTTTACCAAAACAATCTCTAATCGCGGTCGGAACTAGCAAAGAATTGCTAGCGCGCCTGATTAGGATGTTAATGATTCTTTTGATAAAGTTCCTAAACTTTATAGGACTTAAAAGGGGTTTAGTTATTTTCATCGTCCATTAGCCTACCCTAATCCTACGAAACCTAACAAGCGGTGAATTACTCGCGCATGTTGGGAGAAGAAGATGAAAAGAAAGAGAGGAAAAACATAATGTAAAATGCAAAAAGAATTAAATAAAATAACTACCTTTGTTAATCAACTTGAACAATCTACACTTTTATTCCGTAGAAAATGATTACAAACTAGTTGCTTCTCGATCTTTCTAAGAAGGTAGACGAACAGTTGATGATCAGCCTGGATGCGTGAGCGTCTGGGGCTTCGTGATCTCATCGGCTTGATAGCTTTTCCAAGAGGCTCTCGGTGCTTTTTTATAGTGCAAAGCCAGAATCTTTTGCTTCAAAAGTTGGTAAAATGTAGCAGAGAATCATGCCCCAAAATCTTGCCTCCTAATTCCGCGGCGGATCCGCGGCCAAATGGGGGGTATGGCCGCGGATCCGCGGCCAATGGGTGAGATCTCTTGATCAATTTTCTTGTGCTTGCATCTTGTGACATGTGGCAATCCTAGGCACCTTCAGAATTCAGAAATCTTCTCTCGGTTGCTTCCAGACTTGGTCTCCAAGTTTTGCTTCTTAATTTGGCAAGTTTTCTTCAACAAATTGATTTGTTTGATAAATTCTTCATAACAACTTGGAAAATTCTGCACAATAATCTCAAATAATATTTAGTAGATTTAGTTCTACAAGGATTTGGTCAATAGATTTATTTGCATACATTTTTCTACCAAATACTAATTAAAATATATTAACACATGGAAAATATTGTTTTTACACATAAACCCTCATATGTATAATATATCATAGTAAAGTCCTTTTTTTAATATGAAAATGGTAGGAAAAATGTAATACAAATGTGCAGTTTTATCAACTGAACAAATACCCCCAAACTTATCTTTGATCGTCCCGAGCAAACTTGTAACACCCGAGCCCAATAATACTATTTCTATTACTAGTTGAGGGTTATATATTGCTCATTCCAATTATCCTGATTATCTGGTGTTTATTGCTAAATTTTAACCGGCTATGTCATTTTGGCACATAACAAATTTTAACTCCTAAAATAAAATTAAAAATATCCATGTTGTCCTACTCGTCGCCACTAGTCGCGTGGTAGCGTCCGCGCGTCGAGATTTCGTCCCGTTCGGTGAAACGGGGACTACGCGCGCATGCAAGTGTCCGACTTGGGGGCATGCATTTTAATCATAAATTATCTCATTTTAAAATTTGGAACCCGCTTAAAATCCTATTATTTGAATTCGAAATATTTGGGTGCAACCCGGGCGCGTTTTGGAAATGTTTCGTTTAGCGCCAAAAAAATTCCAAATCCATAAAATATTCAAACTATACTATAACCATATAAAATCTCGTTTCTATTAAAATCCTACTGTTACTATATTTCCTATTCATAATCTTTCACTGCAATCTGGGGAATCTTTCTTTTGATTTATGTTAAGCTCTCAGCCAATCTCAAGGCTTCGTTTACCTCGTGGGCCCCACCATTTTCCCCCCTCTCTCTATCTCTCTCCTCATCAAATCCTTCTCTCTCTATTCTCTTTCTCTCTCTCTCTAAAATCTTTCACCCTCTTTCTCCAATCTCTCTCTCTCTTCCTTTATATTACGCAGCCGCCCCCCTCTCCTTCACCACGAGAAAACTCCCGCACGAGAAACCCACGAAGCCCTAACCCTAGCCTCCTCGTGCTCGCGCCGCCGACCTCCCCGCGACCTCGCCGTCGCCGTCATCGCCTCCTCAGCCTAGCCGCACCCTCTTACCTCCTTCCTCCGTTCTCTTCCGCGCCTGCACCCAACCCCGACGCCACCAACCACCGCAGATCTCGCCGTCGCCGCCGCAGCCCCAACACCGACGCCACCACCACCATTACCCTCGCCTCCGCCTCCTCTTTCCGGCCTCGACTTCCCCTTCTTCTCCCCGTGCACACGTTGCTGCCGCGACAACCCCGGCCTGCCCCGTGTCTCCCTGTTCGGCCGGAGAAGTCGCCGGAGACCGTCGTCGTCGTCACCTGCGACACCTTCGGCATCTCTTCAGCCCCTGCGCACCAGTCCCCGACCACCTCCTCTGCATCCCCACTCTCTTGTCTGTTCCATACCGCAACCCTAGCCCGTCGACTGCGGCTCCCTCGCCGGCGCCCCATCGCCGTCGACCCCGTCGCCGTCGCAACCTTTGCCATCCGGTAAGCATCTTTATCTTTCCATTCGTGCTAAATCCCCCCCTCGCTGGTCGTTTGTTTACGTATATCGCGTTCGCTAACTTCGTTGCTTTTGACTTTTGCCGGATTCCGACCGTGCCGTCGTTTGGACCCGACGCTCCAGCGAAGTACCCTAGTCCGTGTGGTCCCGCTGTTCGCTGTTGGGACTCGATCCGAAGTCCGTGCACCCGTCTCGTGTTTTCTGCCGACTTTGCATCCGTGCTTTCCGGTTTGCGAAACCGTCGAGGCAAGATTTCTTGCTACATGCTACGTTAAACTAATTAAATGCTTGACTCACAAACTTGCTATATTAACTAGTATTGCTACTTATCTCATTGGACGAAATATGATGTACATTATAATACTGCCACCTAAATCGTATTTTGCCACCGTAACCTTAATAACAACTACCTGCTAATCATTTTACTATTTAGAGGATAATAGTCGCACACTTATATCTTTATTGCCTGCTGTTATTAATATTGCGCTACACTGTGATTATTGCACCCCAAGGGTGCTTGAACCTGTTAATAAGAGAATACAAAGCATCACTGTGTTTACATGGAATAATATTGTTATTTGCTGTTCCTGCTGTTGTTCCTTATTCGTTACTATACATGTTATCAGTATACATTTGATTGCATTACATATTGACCCGATCTTGATACACCTGACACATGTACTGATACCCGGACATGACACCCTATACATACTGACTCAACCTATTGTACTACAACCTGACTTATTACATGATCTCATGCCTAATGCCAATAAACCTGACTTGGGGTCCTCATGGACCATTCCTGCTGTCTATCCAGACATACCTGTTTTACCTGATTCTGGGTTGACTTTAATCCTGGACTACTGAATACCGGACCTGACATACATAACTTGGGGGTATGGGGAAATCAAAGGTGAAACCGACTTGTAACTCAACAGTTCGATACTTGTTCTGATCAGTCTTACGGGCTTGGCCAGTCCGGGAGTGATGATGCTGACATCACTCGTGCATCCTACTACCTATTTTTTTACTGCTTAGCGGCACGTCTCGGATTCAGCCCAGAGGACCTTGACCGTGGTCCCGGGCACGCACGGGATACTATTGAGTTACATCGACGATTCATCAATTGATTTCAAAGACTATAGAGTAGAAACCTGATAGGACAGTCTAGTCACCACTGCACATTGCCCTGCTCTGTTATTTCTTAGTACGGCTTATTCATGTTCATACCTGCATTGCTTATTACCATGTTTATATTATATTATTTTGGTTGACATGACGCGCTGACGTCTGGGTTTTGCATGGCCCAGATTCCTTACCACTGCAGTGACCGAGCAGGAGTACTTCAGCCAGCAGGCTGAACTGTGAGTTCCTTAGGGTTTAGTTTATTTTTTTTCATTTCATTTCCAGATGTCAGCCCGCATTATGGGACGTACTGTTTATTTATTGTATTGGATCATTTGCTTCCGCACTCATTGTTTATTGATTCTTGTTATTATGGATTTGGACATGTATTAGATTAGTTTATTATTTTGTTCTTGATATCTCTACAACCGTAATGTGACTGTGGATGGATGTTTCCTACCCACAGGTAGCATGGTTGGCTATGTCACATGCCCAATCTTGCGTACTCTGGGAAGCGGGGCGTGACATGGTTCTTTTGGTATCAGAGCCATAGGTTAGTCGGGTTGATTCTTTTGTAGTTGGGTATTATACCCAATACACGAATCAGAATACCCGTGTTTAGGAAACATGTCCTGCCACCTTGACCGTCTTACCATTCTTGAATCACATTCTTCCGGACTATATCTTTTACGACGTGCAAACTTACTTTGCATGTCGACTCGGAAACCTGATTTCTTGTTATCCCTAGGACTTGGGCGACTTGGGTGGAGTTAAGTAATTGCGGCTATGATACCGCGGCATAGCTACAATACGGTACTCTATTTAAGTATCTTGGAGTTCTAGCCTTGATCCACATTCAGAATCTATCATCATGCTAATGTTGGGTGTTTTGAGTTCAGGATTATGACAGGTAAGGAGTTGAAGACGTACCAGAGGCGTGTGAACGAAGCCGACATGCTTGGAGTGATAAGAGGAATGTTGGAAATCAGGGAAACAGCCCGAGCTGATCCAGCAGCAAGCGGACTCGTTTCAGGAAGGTTTGCAGATCGTTTAGCAGTCTGTGAACGAGATTGGAGCTAGACCAGTTGACCGGGTAGGGACCGTGGCAGATTTCAGACGTGTGGGTTCTACTACTTTCACTGGTTTGGAGGAGCCGTGCCAGCCGAGCAGTGGCTAGTCGGCACGGAGAATTTGCGGACTGCGATACAGATTCCAGAGGACAAAGGAGTTGTTGTGGTGCGCAATCAACTAGTGGATTGCGCCGAGAGTGGTGGCTTGTGGAGGAGAACCGTTTGCCAAGCCAAGCAGTTAGGCGGATTTCTCTAAAAGTTTCCTGGAGAAGTTCTTCCCGCGGACTGCACGGGAAGAAATGGAAGAGAAGTTCATCGGACTAAAGCAGAAGGGAGCACCAGTAGATGTGCATGTAGCAGAATGGACGAGACTCAGTAGTCTCGCTGGACCTTTAGCGGCCAACGATGCAGACAGCAGTTGCGGTAAGGAAGCAGTTCTGTCGGGCCAGTCGAGGGTAGAGATAGGCCGACAAACAGTGTTCTTGCAGCGATGGAAGTTGATAGTAATGAAGAGCTGACAGTTGTTCGCGACTTTATGGACGTATTTGAGGATATTTCGGGCTTACCGCTGAAGCGAGACGTGGAGTTCACGATTGACCTTATTCCTGGTGCAGCACCAGTATCTAAAGCTTATTATCCGATGGCACCAGTGGAATCAGAAGAAGTTAAGAAACAAGTTGGTGAATTACTCGGGAAGGGATGGATTCGAAGCAGCAACTCACTTGGGGAGATCCAGTTCTTCTAATAAAGAAGAAGGAGGGCACGAGAAGGATGTGCATTGATTATCGAGAATTGAACCGGGTGACTATTAAGAACAAGTACCCGATCCCTCGCATTGGAGAACTTCTTGAGCAGCTTAGTGGCGCGAGGGTATTCTCGAAACTGGATTTGCGATCAGGATATCATCAGGTCCGAGTGAAAGCGGAAGACATTTGCAAGACGACGTTTCGAACTCGATATGGGCATTTTTGAGTATCTAGTGATGCCCTTCGGAGTGACGAATGCGCCGGCAATATTCATGGACTTGATGAACAGGGTCTTTTCACCATACCTGGACCAGTTTATTGTGGTATTCATTGACGATATCCTGGTATACTCGAAGAGTCCGGAGGAGCATGCTGAGCATTTAAAGATCGCCCTGCAGACGCTGAGACAGGAGAAACTATTCGCGAAAATGAGTAAGTGCGAATTTTGGCTGGAAGAAGTGAAGTTTCTGGGGCATGTCGTGTCGGGCGACGGAATCGCCGTCGATCCCGAAAAGATTGCAGCAGTTCGAGATTGGCCTATTCCAAAGAATGTTGCGGAGATAAGAAGCTTTCTTGGACTCGCCGGATACTACACGAGATTTGTGGAGAACTTCGCTCGTTTAGCAGAGCCGTTAACCAAACTCACGCGCAAGGAGGTACCGTTTGTTTGGACGGATGGATGTGCATTGGCCTTCGAGACGTTGAAACAGAAGTTGATAACCGCCCCTATCCTAACCGTACCAGATAATTCAGGAGGACTAGTGATACACAGCGACGCATCCGGAAAAGGATTGGGATGTGTCCTGATGCAGAATGGGAAAGTCGTCGCTTACGCATCGAGACAACTGAAGACTCATGAGAAGAATTATCCGACTCATGATTTGGAGCTTGCAGCCGTGATCTTCGCCCTGAAGATTTGGAGACACTACCTTTTGGGCGAGAGAGTCGAAGTCTTTACAGATCATAAGAGTTTGAAGTATGTGTTCACTCAGAAGGAGTTGAACATGAGGCAACGCAGATGGTTGGAACTGATGGCCGACTACGACCTTGATCTTAAGTACCATCCGGGAAAAGTTAACGTCGTGCCAGATGCTCTAAGTCGGTTACCAGCAATTCAGGTATTGACCGCACAAAGGGAGATCATTGCGGATTTTCGGAGATATAACTTGGAGGTTGTGCTACCACATGCTACGGGACAGTTGATGCAGTTGCAAGTACAGTCGTCCTTAGTTGAGAAGATTAGAGTGGCACAATCGCAGGATCCTAGACTACAAAAGTTTCGAGAGCAGGTTGAAGCCGGACTACGAACCGATTTACTGATCCATGAAGATGGTTCGTTGAGGTATGGTAGCCGTGTGTGTGTGCCAAAAGGGGATGTGCGTGAAGAGCTCACGAATGAGGCACACAGTTCAGTTTACTCTGTACATCCAGGAGGGACAAAGATGTACCGAGATATTCGACAGCACTTCTGGTGGGAAGGTATGAAACGGGAAATTGCTCGCTTCGTGGCTAAGTGCTTGGTGTATCAGCCAGTCAAGGCTGAACACCAAAGGGTTGCTGGTTTGTTGCAACCACTTCCGATTCCTCAGTGGAAGTGGGAACATATAACCATGGATTTCGTGACGGCTTTACCGCGGAGTCCAAAGGGCAACAGAGCAATATGGGTTATTGTCGATCGGTTGACCAAGTCAGCTCACTTTATTCCTTTTCGGGTTGGTCAATCGACGGAGACTTTGGCAGAGCGATACATGCAGGAAATTGTCAGATTGCATGAGTGCCGGTTAGCATCGTGTCCGATCGGGACACTCGGTTCTTGTCGCACTTCTGGAGGAGTTTACAAGAAAGTTTGGGGACTCGATTGAAGTTTAGCACAGCTTATCATCCTCAAACTGATGGACAATCGGAGAGAACGATCCAGACCCTTGAAGATATGTTGAGAGCTTGCATGTTGGACTTCAAAGGTTCTTGGGAGGATCATCTACACCTGGTAGAGTTTTCGTACAACAGTAGCTTCCAAGCGACTATTCAGATGGCTCCGTTTGAAGCGTTGTATGGTCGTGAGTGCCGTTCACCGGTTTGTTGGGATGATGTTGGTGAGCGAAGGTTACTAGGACCAGATTTGGTGGTACAGACAGTCGAGAAGGTGAATACAATCAGGAAGCACATGAAGGCAGCTCAAGACAGACAGAAAAGTTGGGCCGACACGTCAAGAAGACCTCTAGAGTTCGCCGTGGGTGATTTGGTATTCCTGAAGATATCACCGACTAGAGGGGTGATCCGCTTTGGGAGTCGGGGAAAGCTTAGCCCTCGATTCGTTGGACCCTTCGAGATATTGGGGCGTGTTGGAGAGGTAGCATACCGGTTGGCGTTACCACAGTCATTAGCAGGAGTGCACGATGTGTTCCATGTGTCTCAACTACGGAGGTATGTTCGCGATGAGACTCATGTCTTGGATCATTCGGAGTTGACCGTACGGGAGGACCTAACTTTTGAGGAGCGACCAGTTGAAATCAAGGATCGAAGAGAAAAGGTTCTTAAGAACAAGGTTATCCCTCTTGTGCTAGTTTCTTGGGGTAATCGATCGCATGGAGAATCCACTTGGGAGCGAGAAGACGAGATCCGACAGAAATTTCCTCACCTTTTCCCGTAGTTAGCTATCTTGTATTCTTGGAATTTCGAGGACGAAATTCTTTTGTAGTTGGGTATGATGTAACACCCGAGCCCAATAATACTATTTCTATTACTAGTTGAGGGTTATATATTGCTCATTCCAATTATCCTGATTATCTGGTGTTTATTGCTAAATTTTAACCGGCTATGTCATTTTGGCACATAACAAATTTTAACTCCTAAAATGAAATTAAAAATATCCATGTTGGCCTACTCGTTGCCACTAGTCGCGTGGTAGCGTCCGCGCGTCGAGATTTCGTCCCGTTCGGTGAAACGGGCAAGTTTGGACGACTACGCGCGCATGCAAGTGTCCGACTTGGGGGCATGCATTTTAATCATAAATTATCTCATTTTAAAATTTGGAACCCGCTTAAAATCCTATTATTTGAATTCGAAATATTTGGGTGCAACCCGGGCGCGTTTTGGAAATGTTTCGTTTAGCGCCAAAAAAATTCCAAATCCATAAAATATTCAAACTATACTATAACCATATAAAATCTCGTTTCTATTAAAATCCTACTGTTACTATATTTCCTATTCATAATCTTTCACTGCAATCTGGGGAATCTTTCTTTTGATTTATATTAAGCTCTCAGCCAATCTCAAGGCTTCGTTTACCTCGTGGGCCCCACCATTTTCCCCCTCTCTCTCTATCTCTCTCCTCATCAAATCCTTCTCTCTCTATTCTCTTTCTCTCTCTCTCTCTCTAAAATCTTTCACCCTCTCTCTCCAATCTCTCTCTCTCTTCCTTTATATTACGCAGCCGCCCCCCTCTCCTTCACCACGAGAAAACTCCCGCACGAGAAACCCACGAAGCCCTAACCCTAGCCTCCTCGTGCTCGCGCCGCCGACCTCCCCGCGACCTCGCCGTCGCCGTCATCGCCTCCTCAGCCTAGCCGCACCCTCCTACCTCCTTCCTCCGTTCTCTTCCGCGCCTGCACCCAACCCCGACGCCACCAACCACCGCAGATCTCGCCGTCGCCGCCGCAGCCCCAACACCGACGCCACCACCACCATTACCCTCGCCTCCGCCTCCTCTTTCCGGCCTCGACTTCCCCTTCTTCTCCCCGTGCACACGTTGCTGCCGCGACAACCCCGGCCTGCCCCGTGTCTCCCTGTTCGGACGGAGAAGTCGCCGGAGACCGTCGTCGTCGTCACCTGCGACACCTTCGGCATCTCTTCAGCCCCTGCGCACCAGTCCCCGACCACCTCCTCTGCATCCCCACTCTCTTGTCTGTTCCATACCGCAACCCTAGCCCGTCGACTGCGGCTCCCTCGCCGGCGCCCCATCGCCGTCGACCCCGTCGCCGTCGCAACCTTTGCCATCCCGGTAAGCATCTTTATCTTTCCATTCATGCTAAATCCCCCCCTCGCTGGTCGTTTGTTTACGTATATCGCGTTCGCTAACTTCGTTGCTTTTGACTTTTGCCGGATTCCGACCGTGCCGTCGTTTGGACCCGACGCTCCAGCGAAGTACCCTAGTCCATGTGGTCCCGCTGTTCGCTGTTGGGACTCGATTCGAAGTCCGTGCACCCGTCTCGTGTTTTCTGCCGACTTTGCATCCGTGCTTACCGGTTTGCGAAACCGTCGAGGCAAGATTTCTTGCTACATGCTACGTTAAACTAATTAAATGCTTGACTCACAAACTTGCTATATTAACTAGTATTGCTACTTATCTCATTTGACGAAATATGATGTACATTATAATACTGCCACCTAAATCGTATTTTGCCACCGTAACCTTAATAACAATTACCTGCTAATCATTTTACTATTTAGAGGATAATAGTCGCACACTTATATCTTTATTGCCTGCTGTTAGTAATATTGCGCTACACTGTGATTATTGCACCCCAAGGGTGCTTGAACCTGTTAATAAGAGAATACAAAGCATCACTGTGTTTACATGGAATAATATTGTTATTTGCTGTTCCTGCTGTTGTTCTTTATTCGTTACTATACCTGTTATCAGTATACATTTGATTGCATTACATATTGACCCGATCTTGATACACCTGACACATGTACTTATACCCGGACATGACACCCTATACATACTGACTCAACCTATTGTACTACAACCTGACTTATTACATGATCTCATGCCTAATGCCAATAAACCTGACTTGGGGTCCTCATGGACCATTCCTGCTGTCTATCCAGACATACCTGTTTTACCTGATTCTGGGTTGACTTTAATCCTAGACTACTGAATACCGGACCTGACATACATAACTTGGGGGTATGGGGAAATCAAAGGTGAAACCGACTTGTAACTCAACAGTTCGATACTTGTTCTGATCAGTCTTACGGGCTTGGCCAGTCCGGGAGTAATGATGCTGACATCACTCGTCCATCCTACTACCTATTTTTTTACTGCTTAGCGGCACGTCTCGGATTCAGCCCCGAGGACCTTGACCGTGGTCCCGGGCACGCACGGGATACTATTGAGTTACATCGACGATTCATCAATTGATTTCAAAGACTATAGAGTAGAAACCTGATAGGACAGTCTAGTCACCACTGCACATTGCCCTGCTCTGTTATTTCTTAGTACAGCTTATTCATGTTCATACCTGCATTGCTTATTACCATGTTTATATTATATTATTTTGGTTGACATGACGCGCTGACGTCTGGGTTTTGCATGGCCCAGATTCCTTACCACTGCAGTGACCGAGCAGGAGTACTTCAGCCAGCAGGCTGAACTGTGAGTTCCTTAGGGTTTAGTTTATTTTTTTTCATTTCATTTCCAGATGTCAGCCCGCATTATGGGACGTACTGTTTATTTATTGTATTGGATCATTTTCTTCCGCACTCATTGTTTATTGATTCTTGTTATTATGGATTTGGACATGTATTAGATTAGTTTATTATTTTGTTCTTGATATCTCTACAACCGTAATGTGACTGTGGATGGATGTTTCCTACCCACAGGTAGCATGGTTGGCTATGTCACGTGCCCAATCTTGCGTACTCTGGGAAGCGGGGCGTGACAAAACTAGTTTACTCAAGAGGGGAAAAAGAAAGGAGAAAACTAAGCACACTTTCGTAGGCAACACGATTGCACTGAGCACGTGCAACAAGCCGTTAAACCTGTAGGTGTCCCTAGTAGGAGGAGTGTTGTCTTCTGAGGGTTTTCAGCGGATTACACCCACAAAATCCAATAACAAAAGAAAGATGGTGAAATTTACATATAAAGATAAGAACCATAAAAGAAAGGCCTTGAAAAGAAGAGTTTCCAACTATACTAGCTTTTCAGTTGTCATGAGCCCTATCTTAATAGTCATGAAAAAATATTAGAAATCATATCATCCCTCAATAAAACATCGTCTTTATTCTTCATTCCTACCTTTCATCCAAACATTGATCATATAACCCCACGTGTGTGAAATGGACATCCCTACACTCGGATAATTCAATTCAAGCTATCATACTCTTGTCCATCTACCTTAGTACTTTTTATTTTGATGAATATTAAGATTAGCTCACACATTTTCATGCTGCCGTTAATACTTCTTGAGGTACTAACCAACCGATTACTTATGTACTTGCTGATTAGGTGATAATATTTTCCTCGTCTTGCACCACCTAAGGCTTAGCAGTGATTCTCAGACCAGTTGGCCTTAGGGCACTAGGTGAAGAGGCACCCTCGCTATATTTTTTTTTATTGCTGCCTTGGCGATACAAAACCAGTGTTCATTTTTTTCTTTCACCATTTTTATATTTTCTTCATTTTTTATTTTTTTCATTTCCTTCATACTTTGGCTTTTAGACAAGAGCATTTCAAAGTATCCTCTACTATCCCGAGTTTCAAGACGTGTGTAAGTGCATATAGTACGGTATCAATATTCAAATGTTTGGCTTCCAGAATAGAAATTATTTTTCAGACTTATTTTTATCCTCAGATTAGTGACTTCCTTCATTTCACTAACCCTTGGGACAACAGCTCATAACTACTTATTACTAGTTCGTTTAAGAAAACTTCTAATTTTCTTGGTTTTCTTAAATTAATCCTATCTTTTGGATGTAATGTTTCACTTTCTATTCTTTTGTTATATAAAAAAAAATTTTAATGCCCGGTGTCAAAGATAATTCAGTGAATACAAACCTCCCCCCAAACCTGTTTCCAACAGTGTCCTCACTGATGTAGCCTTTTGAGAACAAGGACCTGTATACTAAGGGAGAGATACAAGGGGTAAAATAATAGTTAAATGAAAAATTCCCCCAAACTTATTCTTTGACACACACAGATATTCAATCAAATCCATTTTTTACTCACCTCCATTTCTTAAAATGAGAAAATGTTAAAAAAAATGGAGGTGAGGCGGAGGAAATTTAGTTTTGATAAAGCGGCTCCTGTAAAAACAGGAGCTCCTCCGCGGGGTCAGCAGAAAAATACGGTTTTAATCTATGCCCATTTACTTTAAAAATCGAACCGTTTTTCAAATTTTTGACCTCAACTGCCCCGTGCGGGTGTACATACCGCACCACAAAAGGCCCTTTCCAACGAGATTTAAGCTTACCCGGATGAAGATGGAGACGGGAATCGTAAAGAAGGACTTGTTACCCCGATGTAAAGGTTTTTCTAAAAAGATTTTTATCGTGGAACACTTTAGTCCTATTCTTTACTATCTCCGCATTATCGTAAGCTTCATCGCGGAGTTCGCTTAGCTCATTCAATTGCAGCTTCCGATAGCTGCCTGCATGATCAAGATCAAAATTAAGCTCTTTAATAACCTACATTGCCTTATGTTCAATCTCGATAGGGAGGTGGCATGCCTTCCCAAACACAAGGCGGTATGGAGACATACCAAGATCGGTCTTATAAGCGGTGCGGAATGCCCAAAGAGCATCCGTCAATTTGGTTGACCAATCCTTACGGTTTTTCGAAACCGTCTTCTCCAATATCTGTTTGATCTGCCTATTTGAGATCTTAGCCTGCCCGCTTGTTTGGGGGTGATAGGGCGTAGAAAGCTTGTGAGTGATTGAATATTTCCGCATCAAGGCCTTGAAAGACCTATTGCAGAAATGTGTCCCGTTGTCGCTAATGATAGCGCGAGGGTGTCCGAATCGCGAAAAGATATTTTCTTTAAGGAACTTAATGACAACTTTGTTGTCATTAGTGTGACACGGTACAGCTTCCACCCACTTCGAGACATAATCAACTGCTAACAAGATATATAGATTCCCAAAGGAGTTGGGAAAAGGGCCCATAAAATTAATACCCCAAACATCAAATATTTCCACAACCAATATAGGTTGGAGCGGCATCTCATTCCTTCGTGAAATCCAACCCAAATGCTGACATCGCGGACAAGTTTTGCAATGTTCAAATGCATCTTTAAATAATGTTGGCCAATAAAAGCCACATTGCAAAACTTTCTCCGCCGTTTTTCGAGGTCCAAAGTGACCGCCGCAGGCCTGATCATGACAAAATGATAACACGCTCTTGAATTCATCGTTAGGGACACACCTGCGAATGATTTGATCGGAACAATACTTGAATAGATATGGTTTATCCCAGTAAAAATATTTTACTTGGGATAAAAATCGAAGTTTGTGTTGTTTCGACCAATCGCTAGGTATAAGTCCCGTCACAAGATAGTTCACGATATCCACGAACCAAGGTTCGTAGGATACATTCAAGAGCTGTTCGTCGGGAAATGAGTTATTTATCGGCACGGTCACAGTTGGCGACTAAGTGATGCGTGAAAGATGGTCGGCTACAACGTTTTCACATCCACTCTTGTCTTTGATGACAAGATCAAATTCTTGTAACAATAGGATCCAACGTATTAGCCTGGCCTTCGCATCCTTCTTCGATAAAAGATGTCGTAGGGCGGAGTGATCTGTGTAAACCACAATAGGCGAGCCAATCAAGTAGGGCCTGAATTTCTCTAATGCAAATACAACTGCCAAGAGTTCTTTCTCGGTAGTTGTGTAATTTATTTGTGCATCATTCAAGGTCCTACTTGCATAGTAAATTACATGTGGCATCTTATCAATGTGCTGTCCTAAGACCGCACCAATAGCAAAATCTGATGCATCACACATAAGCTCAAACGGGTGGTTCCAATCCGGAGATGATAAAATGGGGGCTGTAGTGAGTGATTCTTTAAGCGATTCAAAAGCAGCCTCACAATCCGAATCGAAGTAAAAAGTAGTGTCCTTGGCTAATAGAAGGGTTAAGGGTCTAGCAATTTTGCTAAAGTCCTTAATAAATCTCCTATAAAATCCTGCATGACCAAGGAAGGATCGTATATCTTTGACGCAATTGGGACGAGAGAGGTTTTGAATGACATCTATTTTATCTCTGTCAACCTCAATGCCTTTATGTGAAATTATATGTCCAAGTACAATACCTTCTTGGACCATAAAATGGCATTTTTCCCAATTCAAAGTCAAGTTCTTATCCTTACAGCGGGTAAGAACAGCGTCAAGATTACGAAGGCAGTCCTCAAAGGAGTTCCCAAAAATGGAGAAATCGTCCATAAAAATTTCTAGAAAATTTTCCACCATATCTGAAAATATCCCCATCATGCACCGCTGAAATGTAGCGGGAGCGTTGCATAACCCAAAGGGCATGCGTCTATAAGAGTGTGTTTGTTTGTAGTTAACCGCAATCGATAACGGTGTTGCGTGTAGCTAGTGATTGGTTTTGTTTTGCCCCACCGCACCAATAGCAATCCAAACCCTATGCTCAAGTGTTTTGCCCCACCACACACCCGGACAGTTCAACTTCTTTGTGTTGGGGTTGATTCATCACAACTCCCATGTTTTCTAAGAATGCGAGTTTTTCAGCGAAGATTTCTTCAAAGCTTTCATCGATATCCCGAATAATAATCTCATCGGATGATACCCGGACTCCATAAACGGATCATGTTTAGCATTAGATGTTGACCCGGACAGCTCAATAGAAGGGTACGTATGTGTATAATAAATAGCAGGGTCAAACAATAACGTACTAGCGGAGTCAAGATCAGTATCACGAAGCTGTTCAAATTCGCTGCTCTATGAATCTATCGCTTCGACAAAAAATACTTGAGCATAGGGTTTGGAGGGTGTAGGGTTTACCTAGCACCTCAAGAAGGGTTTGGAAGCATCACATGTACCAAAAATTAAAATTTTAGGGTGCTAAGTAAGCATACAAAGAATCATTCCTAGAAAAATTAGGGTTTCTAAAACAACACTTCATCACAAGTAGATTAAGCTAGGGTTTTGAGAGTACAACCTTTGTAGCTCCCTACGCTAGACTCCTCGGCTACTTGGGGTTTGGAAAAATTCCGCTTGAACTCCTCTAGGTCCACGATGATCCACCTGGAGTCCGCTTTGTCCAAGCTTTCAACTTCACTTTATCAAGAGAATGAAATGAAGCTAACACTCTAAACAAGTGGGAAAGACTTGTGTAGAATGGTGTTGTGGTGGCTTTTCTCACTTCAAAATCCTAACTTGATGAGTAATTTGCTCACTAGATAAATCTAGAGAGCAAAAGATGAAGGAGGAAGAAGATGGTGGCCTTTTAGAATAAGAGAAAAGATAAACTCCTATGAGAAAATAGAAAATATATCTATATATATTTTTCTTCTCTCATCTCAAACCATGGTTAAACAATAAATATATTATTGAACTTGAGTTAAAACCCAAAAGGAAAGTTAATCCATGGTTAAATGGTGGGTGAGCATGGTTAGGTCAAGGAAGAGTGTAGAAAGAAACCATGAATTATCCTTTCCTTTTTCTTTTTGTTTTAAATCAAATGAAATAATAATTCATACATTTAAAACCATGGTCTGAGTCTTATATTGCCACCATTTTCTTTGTATATACAACCATGAAGGATGATGTATGTATGTATGTGTGCATGCACATCCATATGTGCATGAATCAAGAAAGAATGCATATATGCATGCATACATCCAAAAATACAAGAAAGGATTTCTAGTGAGAATCTAATGGTTAAATGATAAATCAATACTTGATTTATCAATCCGGCCATATCACATACGACCCAACCAAAAGCAAGCCGCCCGATTAATATACGGTATCTCATACGCGCATTTTAACCGGGTCCATGCGCATATCGCATACGCGCACCACAACGTTTCGCCTGGACTAGGTAACTCCTTTGTGGGACTCTAAGACTCGTCAATACGCCAGCAGTGGGTGATGATCATATCAAGCAACCCCAAGCCGCAAGCGGTCAGCTAAACGTAACGTCCACCCGGGTATTGAGCGATCAGAAGAAAACAAGCGAACCTGCTACAACTCCCGTCGAGCCAACCGGCAACACTACCCGTGCAATCCGGTCTCCTCGTCTGATATGTCGCATATCAAGTCTAGGGGTGGTAAACGTTAGATCCCAATAACCGATAAGTCGTGCCGATGTGAAGCTCATAACGGGTCGAGAAACTACTGGTAACACTTACCAGTAAATCTCTAATCAGCCCTAGTTAGGGACTTCCCTGTTACGGCCAATCGAGCACAGTGCAACATCAACCCCCAATACCGGGAGAGACGAAACCCCTCCTATCGCTCATTGCCTCCATGTGACTCGGGACTGTATCCAAAAACCACTGTTTTGCATGCCCTCATGGACGTGGTAAGGTAGAAATCAAAGCACAGTGGGAATCACACAAGACTCTATGACGATCTCGGGTCTACAGACTAACCTGCACCAGTGTCACCTGAGAACTGCCATCTGACGTGAGGTATAATACCATCTGGGAGTTCTCGGCGAGTCCGTCCAGTGTACCCAGTCCCTACTGAGCACCCGTATACCTTCTCTGATGTCAAACACCAATGGATATGGGATCATCCATCGCCCATCTCATGGGTCGAGAAGCGTATACGCTAGTCTACACTGGTATATCGATACCCCGTCTTGATACACCCACGACTAGGGACCTTGAAGGATGTACTTATAGACTACCATGTCCCCACTAGTATGATCCGCATCATAGTCCAGGTAGTCAAGTACACATCCTAAGGGCTTTACCAACATGTAACTATAAGACAGTATAAAGAGACAAGTATACATGTTAAGATAAAGAGCAACCAGATAGCATACTATCATATCAAGCAAGAAAGTCATCTCTCTATATATGTCCAAGCATCCAATATAATATACATCAACTGTACAATACTGGCCTCTAGGGCATACATACAACTAACAATCTCCCACTTGCACTAGGGCCAGCTGCTGTAGTATCGCATACCGAGCATCCCGAAGAGTCTCTCAAACTGTATCTGGGGAATGGCCTTCGTGAGTGGATCCGCTGTGTTATTCTTCGTGTCAACCCTCCTGACCTCGATCTCCCGGCGATCAACTATCTCCCGGATCAGGTGATACCGCCTCAGAATATGCCTGGATCGCTGATGGGACCTGGGTTCCTTGGCTAAAGCCACTGCTTCATTGTTATCGCAATACAAAGGTATTGGATGCTCAATGGATGGAACCACTCCAAGTTCAGTAATGAACTTCTTGATCCAGACAGCCTCTTTGGCAGCATCGTTGGCAGCGATGTATTCAGCCTCCATCGTCAAGTCTGCCACGGTTTTCTGCTTGGAACTCTTCCAGCTAACTGCCCCTCCATAAAGGGTAAAGACAAATCCCGACTGCGACTTAGAGTCGTCCTTATCACTCTGGAAGCTCGAATCGGTAAAGGACTCCCCTTGGAGTTCTCCGTTACTATACACCAAGAGCATCTCTTTAGTCCTTCGTAAGTACTTGAGAATGCTCTTCACAGCTGTCCAGTGTCTCTCTCCAGGATCAGCTTGATACCTGCTCACTACACTTAGTGAGTATGCTATATCGGGTCTGGTACATAGCATCGCGTACATGATAGAGCCTACAGCCGAAGCATAGGGTATCCCTTGCTTGCGAGCTCTCTCCAAATCAGTCTTGGGAGACATCTCTTTGGAGAGAGTGACTCCAGAGATCGTGGGTAAGTTCCCACGCTTGGATTCTTCCATACTAAACCTTTTTAGTATGGTGTCAATGTACCTGGATTGGGACAATCCCAATATCCGTTTGGATCTATCTCTATAGATCCTTATTCCCAATATGCAGGAGGCATCACCAAGATCTTTCATTGAGAATCTTTGTGATAAGAAGAGCTTGACCGATTGCAGCATAGGAATGTCACTTCCTATCAAGAGTATGTCGTCCACGTACAATACGAGGAAGACAACCTTACTCTCTGCTACCTTCTTGTAGATACAAGGTTCATCTATGTTTTTGACGAAATCAAACTCTTTGATAACGATGTCAAAACAGACGTTCCAACTCCGTGATGCTTGCTTTAATCCATAAATGGATTTAAGCAGCTTGCACACCTTCCCGCTGCTCCCACTATCTACGAAGCCCTCTGGCTGAGTCATGTACATGCACTCTTCTAAATCACCGTTTAGAAAGGCGGTCTTAACATCCATTTGCCAGATTTCGTAATCATGATATGCAGCGATGGAAAGCATGATCCGGATTGATTTAAGCATAGCCACTGGAGAAAAGGTCTCGTCATAGTCCACACCTGGTCTTTAACAAAAACCCTTTGCAACAAGTCTAGCTTTGAAAGTCTCTACTTTCCCATCTACACCAAGTTTTTTCTTGAAGATCCACTTGCTCCCAATGGGTTTTACCCCTTCAGGAGCATCTTCCGAAGTCCATACTTTGTTGGTGTACATGGATTCCATCTCGGACCGCATTGCATCGAGCCATTTCACTGAGTCCCCACTCGTGATGGCCTGCTCGAAGCTAGTTGGGTCATCATCTTCCATGATGCAATCCTCGCTCCTACCATCCATGAGAAAACCGTAGTATCTCTCAGGTTGGCGAGGAACCCTACTAGATCGGCGGAGAGGCTGAGGTTCGTTGGGAACTACTGAATCCTCTGGTTCCACTAAATCTTCAGTTTGAGTTTGTGTAGCCGGAATTTCTTCCAATTCTACCTGGTCGCCACTAATTTCTTTTGTAAGAAATTCCTTTCCTAAAAAGGTGGCATGTCGAGAAACAAACACTTTTTGTTCCTCAGTATGGTGGAAAAGATATCCATGTGAATGTTTGGGATATCCCACAAACTTGCATAGAACTGACCGTGCCTCGAGTTTGTCCATATTTTGCGTTTTAACATAGGCCGGACAACCCCATATCTTAACACGTTTAAGACATGGTCTCTTCCCACTCCATATCTCATATGGTGTGGTAGGTACAGATTTAGATGGAACTTGATTCAACAGGTATGCCGCAGTTTCCAGCGCATACCCCCAGAAGGAAATAAGTAACTCAGCTGTGCTCATCATAGAGCGCACCTTATCTAATAGGGTGCGGTTCGTCCGTTCAGATATACCGTTGTGCTGTGGTGTATATGGAGGAGTCAGCTGAGAGAGAATCCCATTCTCTTTTAGGAAGTCCTGGAATTCATTGCTCAAGTATTCACCTTCTCGATCAGATCGAAGGATTTTAATACTTTTTCCGGTTTGGTTCTCGACTTCTTGTTTATATTCTCTAAATTTCTCAAAAGCTTCTGATTTGTGTTTCATCAGGAACACATACCCGAACCTAGAGAGATCGTCAGTGAATGTAATGAAGTACGCAGAACCATTCCTGGCATGTGTAGACATTGGACCGCATACATCACTATGCACCGGTCCCAAGAGTTCTGTAACTCTTTCTCCGTGTCCCGTAAACGGAGTTTTGGTCATCTTGCCTTTGAGACATGACTGGCAAGTGTCATAAGATGAAAATTCAAATGGATTCAAATATCCATCCTTATGCAACTTAGCTAGTCGTGTCGCATTGATGTGACCCAGTCTACAATTCCACAAGAAGGATTCGTTCAGTTCCGAACTCTTCCTCTTGTGTGTGTTTGTTATACTCAGAACTGTTGATTGATTTAGAACATAAATGCCATTGCACAACGTGCCTGATCCAACCAACTTTTGGTTAAGGAAAATGTTCATAACATTATCCTGTAATACAAAATTATATCATTCTTTACTCAACAAAGAAACTGATATACTGTTGCATATTAGGTTCGGCATGTAATAGCATTCGTTCAGAATCAATGTTTTACCAGTTGGTAATACAAGGTGATATTCCCCGACGGTTTTAGCTGCAACAATTGCACCATTCCCAACCCTTATGTCTTTATCACCTTCTCTAAGTTCTCTATCTTTCTTAAGCCCATGTAAATGATTACATATATGGGATCCTGACCCGGTATCTAATATCCAGGACGTAAGGCAAATGGAGAAACAGTTCTCTGTAACGAACACACCCGAAAAAAATGCATCAACATGTACTTTCTTCATTCGGGTGGCATGGGAATCCTGGTATTCCCCTATGTCCTGTTCAGTCCTATAACTCTTATAAGATAGAACGGAACCAACGTTCCCCAGCACAGTATAACATGCGGGTTCAGTCAATACATCCATATTATTATCTTGATTAAGGCATGACATGGTCGCTACCTGGAGAGAGAGAGAAGAAAACACTTTAGCGTATGCTCTTGTAAGATCAGATTGGTTATTATCTTATCTAATCAGGATGGCTCCCACTGTTTTTATCAAATCTTCCTTCAAACCCTAAAAGGAAAGACTAGCCGGGATTAATTACACCCTACAACTTTGCCGATCTTTCAGCCAGGCCAGTGTCGGTACTTTGAGGGAGGTTCCCCGTGCTTTCGCACGGACCTAATTAAAGTAAACCTCGTTTTCCCAGAGGCATAACCCCGTTGACACCTTTCTAGACACCTACTTGATCGGCTAATTATCCTGTGTAAAACTCTTCCAGAAGTAACAATTACTCGCAGTGGGTATCGGGATCCAACTATCTCATAGAAGGTATGAAATCTCAGTGCAAATTTCAACACTTGAAATTCCCGATAATATTTTGCCCCTAACCCCTATGACCTTGACAAAGGCCAACAAATCATAGGATGTTAGTAAAGTTCAACCCGTCATTTCTTGATTGAATCAAACCTACCCGCACGACCCTTGACAAAGGCCAACAAGGTCGTACGACTACCCCAAAACAATCTGCATCATATGCATAAACAGATAAGCACCATTTAGCTACCGTATACTACGCCTTGACAAAGGCCAACAAACGCAGCATGAATACTAAACAGTTCTTATCTGAAATGACGGAGGGCTACGACGGGTTTTTCTGAAAACCTATTGCGTAATGAACTTGATATCGTTGTAGAATCAAATGAATTTTGAAATGGAGTGATTTTGAGGCTTTTATTAGTTTTGCTAAAGAGGTCACTCCCGGTGAAGGGATCTCGGCTCTTTCCTTATGGAATAAGGTGCAGGATATATCATATACATCACTATGCAAAGCAAAACTCCAAAAGCAGTCAAAAGTCAAACTGAGTGTTGTAGCATCTGCCAGTTTTGCTAAAGAGGCCACTCCCGGTGAAGGGATCTCGGCTCTTTCCTCATCGAATAAGGTGCAGGGTATATCATATATACCGCTATGCAAAGCAAAACTGTAGCTACCCTTTTTTATTAAAATTTGATTCTACAACATCTTTTAGGTTTCTTTTCTTTCATTAATCACATTAATGAAGTCCTATCATTTAAGTCACCTAAACATCACAGATAAATACGACGTACACTTATGCCATCCGCATTCGCCTCGATATCCCCTCGTGCACCGTTAGGTTAGGTAACTAACGACAGAGCAGGGCAGGGGTAGTGCGGGTGTAAAACATAAGTAACGTCTATATATAATATATCATATATACTATATACTATATCCATCAGAACATATCAAATGATCACATCACAGATATCGCAACAGAAACATAGATATAATGTGGGATATACTAGGATGTCCGTATTTAGTATTTAGCCAACAATAGAAAATACGGATTCCACAGTCGCGATGAATAGCCAAGCCCACACCCTGGACCCCTACGAGAGCGGCAAGCGACCCTACCAATTCTGGAGTTTAGGAGGCCCGGTCTCGACTCCTTGAGATGGCCTCCCACTGAACCCCAGAACCCGGTCACCTGTGCTCCCCTCCATGGGTCCCTCCTATTGCGGAAAAGTAAATAATATACAACACTGGTGCCATCGACCTCAACCCGGAAGTGCCCCAAATAAAAGAATATTACATTACATTTGAATTTACATGAATGAAAATATAAAACTCTCATCTCATATAACCCCTCCCCCCCCCGCTATTCAATTGCGACAATCATGCACATCATATCTCAGCAACACATAATATCATATATCATCAACGTAAGTAAGTATGCGTACCCCAATTGTCGTTGATGTATAGCAACGAAATCGGCGATATCGACATACTACACTTACGGTCACAGAAAAAAAAGTGTAAAACTGCAATATCTGGAATCCACATTCTATTTAGACATCGTAAATGCGAAATATCACATATTTCGTATTTCATATCTAGCTATATGAATTCCACACATTGCATCACATTCCAGATAAATAGACGGTATTAAAGTTTTCGAACGAATGATCAAATACTCAAAATTCCCTAAAGCTCAACACTTGAGCGGAGTTCAAAAACCCGGAGTGTGATACAGTAGTAGCGGTCCAGCCGTAGAAGGGTCAAGCCAACGCCTCACATGTGGCACACCGTACTGCCCCAAACCCTAAGGTTCAAAAGGTAGTTCAAGACGGTCACATAATCGAGTTAAGGTTTGTTGTCTTCTAGAGGGTCCACCACAAACAAACTTGCACGTATTTCCGAAAGATTTAAACCCCGTGAAAAAGTGAGTAAATGATACTCGTTCGAACACTTCAATACTTTCTAATTTACCCGGAAAAGACACGAAATCAAAATTCCGATCGAATCACCGACTCCAAAACAATCTCCAGAACATACAGCACTAAATTCAGATTAAAAATCCCCAAAAACATATACAAGCAGAAAAAACAATTACTGTATAAAAACGACAAATTGATTCATCCGTACGGCCGCGGAACCGCGGCCCAAGCAGGCTATTGCCGCGGTTCCGCGGTGATAAGTACTGTTCATGTCATCGTTTTTTACATGTGTGCTTAGATTTCCTTGCTGAATTTTTTAAGGATTTTTAATTCTGAAAAATAACAGTTTTGAAAAACTGCCCAGAGAGCACTAAAAATCCGTATTTTTCGGTTCGATCGGAGTTTTAACTTCGTTAAAGTGTCGCCTAATGTTCTAGGTCGGCTCTGATACCAATGTAGGGTTTACCTAGCACCTCAAGAAGGGTTCGGAAGAATCACAAGTACCAAAGATTAAAATTTTAGGGTGCTAAGTAAGCATACAAAGAATCATTCATAGAAAAATTAGGGTTTCTAAAACAACACTTCATCACAAGTAGATTAAGCTAGGGTTTTGAGAGTACAACCTTTGTAGCTCCATACGCTAGACTCCTCGGCTACTTGGGGTTTGGAAAAAGTCCGCTTGAACTCCTCTAGGTCCACGATGATCCATCCGGAGTCCGCTTTGTCCAAGCTTGCAACTTCACTTTATCAAGAGAATGAAATGAAGCTAACACTCTAAACAAGTGGGCAAGACTTGTGTAGAATGGGCTTTTCTCACTTCAAAATCCTAACTTGATGAGTAATTTGCTCACTAGATAAATCTAGAGAGCAAAATATGAAGGAGGAAGAAGATGGTGGCCTTTTAGAATAAGAGAAAAGATAAACTCCTATGAGAAAATAGAAAATATATCTATATATATTTTTCTTCTCTCATCTCAAACAATGGTTAAACAATAAATATATTATTGAACTTGAGTTAAAACCCAAAAGGAAAGTTAATCCATGGTTAAATGGTGGGTGAGCATGGTTAGGCCAAAGAAGAGTGTAGAAAGAAACCATGAATTATCCTTTCCTTTTTCCTTTTGTTTTAAATCAAATGCAATAATAATTCATATATTTAAAACCATGGTGTGAGTCTTATATTGCCACCATTTTCTTTGTATATACAACCATGAAGGATGATGTACGTATGTATGTGTGCATGCACATCCATATGTGCATGAATCAAGAAAGAATGCATACATGCATGCATACATCCAAAAATAGAAGAAAGGATTTCTAGTAAGAATCTAATGGTTAAATGATAAATCAACACTTGATTTATCAATCCGGCCATATCACATACGACCCAACCAAAAGCAAGCCGCTCGATTAATATAAGGTATCTCATACGCGCATTTTAACCGGGTCCATGCGCATATCGCATACGCGCACCACAACGTTTCGCCTGGACTAGGTAACTCCTTTGTGGGACTCTAAGACTCGTCAATACGCCGGCAGTGGGTGATGATCATATCAAGCACCCCCAAGCCGCAAGCGGTCAGCTAAACGTAACGGCCACCCGGGTATTGAGCGATCAGAAGAAAACAAGCGATCCTGCTACAACTCCCGTCGAGCCAACCGGCAACACTACCCGTGCAGTCAGGTCTCCTCATCTGATATGTCACATATCAAGTCTAGGGGTGGTAAACGTCAGACCCCAATAACAGATAAGTCGTGCCGATGTGAGGCTCATAACGGGTCGAGAAACTACTGGTAACACTTACCAGTAAATCTCTAATCAGCCCTGGCCAGGGACTTCCCTGTTACGGCCAATCGAGCACAGTGCAACATCAACCCCCAAAACCGGGAGAGACGAAACCCCTCCTATCGCTCATTGCCTCCATGTGACTCGGGACTGTACCCAAAAACCACCGTTTTGCATGCCTTCATGGACGTGGTAAGGTGGAAATCAAAGAACAGTGGGAATCACACAAGACTCTATGACGATCTCGGGTCTACAGACTAACCTGCACCAGTGTCACCTGAGAACTGCCATCTGACGTGAGGTATAATACCATCTGGGAGTTCTCGGCGAGTCCGTCCAGTGTACCCAGTCTCTACTGAGCACCCGTATACCATCTCTGATATCAAACACCAATGGATATGGGATCATCCATCGCCCATCTCATGGGTCGAGAAGCGTATATGCTAGTCTACACTGGTATATCGATGCCCCGTCTCGATACACCCACGACTAAGGACCTTGAAGGATGTACTTATGGACTACCATGTCCCCACTAGTATGATCCGCATCATAGTCCAGGTAGTCAAGTACACATCCTAAGGGCTTTACCAACATGTAACTATAAGACAGTATAAAGAGACAAGTATACATGTTAAGATAAAGAGCAACCGGATAGCATACTATCATATCGAGCAAGAAAGTCATCTCTATATATATGTCCAAGCACCCATTATAATATACATCATCTATACAATACTGGCCTCTAGGGCATACATACAACTAACAGAGGATTCACTTCCCAACTTGTAAATGTTAAGCTCAATTGACATCTTCCCGAAGGATAGGGTCATTGAGCCGTTTCGACAATTGATTATTGCATTGGAAGTCGTAAGAAAAGGTCGACCTAAAATCACCGAATTTGATTTCGTGGGTTCGCCACAGGCTGTGTATTTATAACGATAAAATCCACTGGGAATATAAATTCCTCGACTTTGATTAACACATCCTCTAGCTTACCCCTAGGTTGGGTGATGATAGATCTGCCATCTGAAGAGTGCAGTGCGCCGGTTTTAACTCTCCGACCCCTAATTGCTCATAAACAGAATACGTAAGCAAGTTAACACTAGCACCTAAATCGTGTAGAGCATGATTGATATTTTTACCCCCAATAGAAATAGATATTGTAAGACTCTCAGGGTGCTTTCGTTTCTGGGGTATTTGTTGGGTAAACGCAGTGCTCACATTACTCGCTAAGAAAACTTTTTTAGGCACTTGAATTTTTTTCTTTCTAGTGCACAAGTCCTTTAGGATTTTCGCATAAGACTGAACTTGTTGAATAGCATCTATGAGAGGAAGATTTATGTTAGCTTGTTTAAAAATTTTCACAATCTTCTCCATTTGTAGACTTGGTCTGTTGCCTCTTAACCTGTGTGGATAAGGAGCTTTATCAATAAGGGTTGGGTCCAACATTAGAGAAGTTTATGGGATGGAATCGATCCCAGAATTGGTGTTGGGATCGTTTTAGGTTGACTCGAGGAAGTGGGCTGTGGGTTCGAGTCTTGTGGAAAATGGAGAATAGGCTCGGAAGAAGGTGGACTAGATGAAATAGGGTTAGAAGTAGAAGACGGGGTATCAATTGATTCCTCATCATCATCAACCTGTTCACCGACTTGATTGTTCAGCACTCTTCCAGATCTCAACGTGGTTACGGTACTCACATTATAATTTTGTGAGTGGCCAGGATTCGGTAGGGGTTGAGATGGAAGTTTCTCTTTCTCTCTCGTACTTATTGCGCCATTTAACTGTGCAAGTTGTGCTTCTATCAATTTTATGCTTTCATCGTGGGAAGCAGTGTTCTGCATTAACGTTTGGATAGAAAACGTTAAAGTATCCTTCGTTTGCATGGAATGTTTAATAAACGTATCCATACTTCGTTTGAGTGCGGAGAGTTTTTCGGTACCAGCCATTTGGAAAGAATTATTATAAGGTGTAGAATTGTTGGCCAGATATTGAGAAGTTTGCGATTGAAAGGGGTTCATACTCTGTTGTGGTGGTTGCTGTTGCTGTGTAGGAGGTCTTTGATAGTTGCTTGGGAACTGGTTTTGATTTTGAGGTTGGTTTTGGTTCCAAGAAAAATTAGGATGATTCCTCCATCCCTGATTGTATATGGAAGAATAAAGATCGTTTCTAGGCCGTTGCTGAAAAGAAGCATTAGTTTATTCTTGACCTTGAAACGGTGGACTTAAAGGACACTCTTTCGTCAGATGTGATG
Organism: Agapanthus africanus; assembly: GCA_030015575.1. Classification (NCBI taxonomy): domain Eukaryota; kingdom Viridiplantae; phylum Streptophyta; class Magnoliopsida; order Asparagales; family Amaryllidaceae; genus Agapanthus; species Agapanthus africanus. The sequence goes on along the minus strand of CM057338.1, from coordinate 937,605,224 downwards.
GGTCAGAACAGTAACCACATACGGTTTTTGGGAGCGTAACCTGGTTTAGAGAGGCTGATGAAAATTTGTTTTCCATAACTTCGAGTTTTTTCTACGTCGCTACCATTTTGGCTTTCATTGCGATGGAAACATCGAGCTGATGGATACCTCCCCTAGACGATGCTGCTCTAATGCTTTCCCACTGCAAAGTTTGTTCAGCGAGATCTTCCAGAAATTGCCAAGCTTCACTTTCATCTTTAGACATGAAATGACTTTGACAAATAATTTCAAGCATTTGTTTTGTCGCTGGGTTAACACCCTCATATATAATTCAACAAAGTTTCCATTTATCGATTCCATGATGGGGGCATTGTAGAAGAAGATCCTTGAACTGTTCAAAGCATTTCCAGAATGGTTCATTGGGAAGTTGGGTAAACTGGTTAATCTCACTTCGAACGCGGGAGATCTTATGATTGGGATAAAATTTCTTAAGGAATGCTATAAAGAATTCATCCCAATTGGAAATAAAGTGTGCGGCAATGTTATAAAGCCATTTTTCTGCTAGATCGCACAAAGTAAAAAGGAGAAGACGTAAGCACAGAGCATCCACTGAAAGTTGTGACGTACCCATCATTATGCAAACGTTTTCGAATTTGGTGATAAAAATGTATGCGTCTTTGGATTCAAGCCCATGAAATTTAGGCAACACTTTGATGAAGGGGGGTTTAATTTCAAAATTATCCCCATTGGCTGGTGGAATAGATAGACAAGTAGAAAGGGGTCCGCGCACGGGGTAGCATCTCTCTTGGAGAGAGATGCGTGGTGGATTCTACGCACCTATGGGTGGTGGCAGGGTGGTGTTATAATCTGATGGAGAACCGTCCATCTCGGTCGATGTGGTGGGTGGAGGGGAAAAAGAAGATGAAGAAGCACCGACTTCGGAGTCGATAGCAGAAACGCAGACAAGACGGGTGTTCACTACATAAAACTGTATTTTAATACCGCTCATTCGTTATCTCTTTTGTTATATATCGGTACTATTAATCAGTGTCTGCTCAGTTATTACAGTTTACAGGTATTCGTGATACAACACTGAAAACACACTCAAAATCACGGATATGATGTTTGGGAGCCGACACTGCAAGCAGACCAGAAAACCGACCGATAACCCAAGAGTTCTTTTGCAATAAATAGATGTGTACACACTTTTTGTATAAATGGTCCAACACAAGGCAAGTGTACACACAAAACTCTTGGGCATGGACCAAGTAGGGCTGCCATGGCATAATGGTTTGAGCAAGTAGGCATGTGTTGGTGTGATGGGCATTTATGCGCATTTAATGCTTAAAGTTTTGATGTGAGTTAAAGCAACCAAATTCGCCCCAAAACTCTGAAGACAACCAAGGTCACAACAGATAAAGCAAACAGAACCAGAGTGTTATTGGAGTGCACACAAACCCACCATACAAGCATGAGCCCACGTCCTCGGTTTTTGGCCGGCGAGCATCCCCACAATTCCGGCGAGCTCGGCCGTACTGCCCCCAGTGGGCCCCATATTTTCACTGTGCCTCCCTTGATGCCACTTTTGATTATTTTTATTGTTTGCTTAATTTTCTTTTAGGCCTATGAATAGCAAATCAGTGGCAACGGAGAGGGGGACCATGTATATACCACTTCTCATTTTGATAGTTTGTTTCTTTTTGGTTTAGGCTTGAAGGGAGTGATCTTCAATTGGTTTCTTCTTCTTCCCTCTTGAAGCTCTCTTTGGTGAGCTTCATTAAGGAGGTTAAACAAGTCACCAAATCTTGTATCTTGTTCTCAAGTGTTTATATAATTGTTACTTTCTTTTATTTACTTACCTTCTTTACTTACTTTCTTTAATCATGCTTAGCTAATTTTTTTATTTGGTTGTGGTGTGTGTGAGGAAGTGAGATGAAAGGCTTTGCCTCCTCCACCTCTTGTTTATGTTTCATGCGCTAAATTTACGATTCTAACTTGAATATTGTTTATATATTGATATGATATGGTATCTTGAATCATGGTTACTTGTAACCTCCTCATATACCGTATTCATTCCTTTTCTCCATTTTCAATGTTTAAGTTAAGATCCATTTGGTGTTAAGTTTGCTAAGCTAGGATATAGTATGTTGTAATAAGGGCTTGACACGCTCTTTGTTTCATATACTATATACATTCACATACCCTTAGGAAACTCAACACCAAAATCATTTGCTCTCGCTAACCACTTTGTGTTTTTGTTGTTGCGGTACGCTTGCTAACCCTCGTGTTTAGTGTTGATATCCCAAGCGCGGACACGGACATCTCATGACTAAGGGAGTGTAGAGGTAAACGTTGCGATTCGAGCTTCCGAACCAGCCTGCAACCATTCTTCCTTAAACTCCTTTTCTTGCTTTTTATTGTTTCCGTATTCTTATAATTTTGTGACAAAACCAATTCATTATTTTGTTAACCTTAAACAACGATATCTAATACAAAATTCCCTGCGGATCGACCCATACTTGCCGGCTCTCTACAACGCGCCGTGCACTTGCGGTTTATAAATAGTAAAATGAGAACGATCTCGCGTGCGCAATCCGTTTTCCTAAAACCATATCTCATATTTCAAAACTCACGCGTTTGCGCACACGGGAGGTTTCCCAACAAGTTTTTGGCGCCGTTGCCGGGAAGTTGTAGTTATTAGGTGTTGTTATTTCTGGTTTTACTAACAAAACTAACTTTTAACACAAATTTTTTCAAAACTAACAAATATGATTTTTCTGACTTTTGTTCTTTGTTGTTTATACCTGCTATCACTCTGTGCTAAAATCTAAAAATCTAGTAAGACCCTTAGAATATTCACCTTGCCTAAAGATTCCACCAAAAATCCCTACACCTAACCCTTTGCAAAATCCGGTGACTTTAGGGGATTTTCCGGCGTCGCCGGCCTGTTTGTGGGGGTTTTGATTTTTTCTTTTTAGGTGATCTCTAGTTCTGTGTTTTGGTTCTTTTGGTCTTGTTTTATTTTTGTAATTTTGAGTATGCGGGAATCGGGGCACTCGTATCGCTTTTGACACTAAATATCGTATTTTCCGACATTTTAGGTTTTTCGCGGAATTACGACCAGCGATCGTGCGGAGCGAAGTTCAAATGCAATTTCAAGACGTTAGGGAAGATTAGTGTCAATGATCCGGGTAGTTTGACCCGCGCAAGCGAATATTCAACGACTTGAATCAATTCAAAGGGGTTTTCTTAAACCAAATCATATCGGTACGCATTTCCTAACACCTTCGCTCGAATCCGACGCAATCCAATTTTCTAACTTTTGCAGGATTCTTCGCAAAAATTTTGCCGCCAATAGAACAAGGGAATTAACCCGTATTTGTTGCAGCGTATAATACTTAACTGAAAAAGAATTGTGTAAATTGCTTGATTCTTGAATTCTTTTATTGATTGCGCATTTGCATCTTAATACGGATAATAAGGGCAAAATGACCAAACAAGATACGGTAAAGGATTTCATCACCTTTTCTCCGTAGCCCATAAATCACAAAAACTGCATTCTTGCATACCCTCAGTAAATTAAAATCAACTAGAATTTTGACTCTAAGGACATCGCGCTTATTAGAAGAAGTTAACTTTGTTTAGAACACCGCTTAACGGTATATCGTTCACGGGGTGTCTAGGCAAGTGTTCAAGAGAAAGGGTTATTTAATTAATGAACTTCGCGAAAGCGTGTAAAACCTCCCCTTCTCTCTTGCACTTACCTGGATTCGTGATCCGTATATCTTGAGCCCGTTTCTCGACACAGTTTTATTTCGACAATCAGGTTCTTGAGCAGTTCTAGTTGACTAGCATACCGTAGACTGTTAGGGGTGTGATATTCTTTGTGTTTGTGATATTTGTGCATCCTTGTTAATATGGGTGATACACGATTCGGTTCCATTTTTCACGATTCTTATTCATTTGTTTATACTCTATCACAATTTATTTGTTCAAATTGCAATGATTCTTCCCACATTCATGATGATTGTCCTTTTCTAGAGGGTGACCAACCGGCCCAAATTCTTGATAACGGTCACCCACCTAACACTCCTGAACCCAGTACCACTTCAAACATTGACCAATTAATTGCAAATTTAGAGAAAGAGGTCGACAGAATGACTGCTTTAGCATCACCACCATCACAACCCCTCCAATCGAAAACCGTTGAACCATCTGTAGGGTATGATAGTGAGATGGATGCTAGGTTGACCACTGTAGAAAAATGTATTGAAGTGATGATTGCGGTCGAGAATCAGTCAGCTTCTACGTTAGCCCTATTCATATAGCAGTCTGAGCAATTATTTCTTGCTCAGGCCTAATCATTGGCTAGCATAGAGGGACAAGTGAAATATTTAGCTGAAAAGATTCTAGGGAGTGAGCACAGTCAATCGGAACCCAATAGTGTGAATTTCTGTCATTTAGGAAGTCATCCGAGCGAGATAAATGATCAAACGAATTTTGATGATTTCATAGATGATGATACAAATGGATTGACTGAGTGCTACAAGGACACACAAGAAAGTCCTCCGACTGATTTTTTTTCCCCAATTTTAGAGGAGGAACCTTGTGAATTTGATGGATATGGTTGGGATAAATTGTTAGAAAAGATCAATGATCAGGAACCCACAATTTTTGTATCACCTAGTGATATTGTTTCGGAAGAAACATTAGGGTGGGAACCTACTTTTTTTGATAATATGAACCTACCCAGTTATGAATGTGAAAAGGAAAAAATCATTTTGGGAGTGAGTGTAAATAATGAGTGTAGGATAATGAAAAATAATAGGGAGGAAGATAGTTTTGAAAAGAATTCTTTCATGTCGAGTTTTGAGAAAATTTTTGCTGATGAAATTGATATTCTTGGTGAGTTTGAGTCAGGATCATTTTGGGATCATCCTTTGAACCTTTCTTTTTCTAAACTTTTTGCGGATGAACTCCAGTTTCTACACGAACTTGACTTCGGAACTCAGCATGTGCTTATTGAACATTCAATTCATTCAGAAAACAATTCTTTGACTTCCTCAAAATTTCATCTTCATCTTCAACGTTTTCGGATCCCCACTTTTACACGCCCATGCCCTTCACTAACATCTAACATATACCCATTCTTTTTCCTTTTCTTCTTTTTATACAGATTCTTTTACCAGCCATTGTACTATATAGACAAAAATTTTATATGGCTGGTATTAATTTCTGCACTAACCCAGTCTTTAAACATGTAAGTGCTGTAATTAATCTTAGGTTTTCCCCCCTTTTCTTTGAATAAAATTCTCACCCTGATGTCTAAGTATAGCTACCGGACGCGGGGGCAACGATGAGTACATTGTAAAACTCAAGTTTGGGGGTGAGCACTGCGTTTATCTGCATTATGTATATATTGTATATTCTGCATTGCATACATATTAAAAGAAAACCCATAAAAATTAAAAATTTTTACAAAAATATAAAAACTTTTTCGTCAAGTCTGCTAATAGGGTAACTTTGATTTTATTCCGAAAGTTTAGTTGATACGTTAGAAGTAACTAAATCATAGGCTTAGGAATTGAAAACCCTAAAAATAACCCTCATTCTGTTTAAACTTGGTAAGTATACGTCCTTACAGTTTTTTTGAGAAATAGGTAATCTTGAGTTCAGTTCTTTAGTTAAGTCAAGATGAAGGGAGAGTATTGAATCTTTACTGAAAGATAAGTCTGAAAAATAGTTTATATTCTTGAGTTCAAATTTAGAAAGTATATACCCTACAAATTGCACATACACGGACCTTGAAACTTAGGATAGTAGAGGATACCTAGAAATACTCTTATCTGAAAGACTAGTATGAAAGAAAAATCAGTATTTAAAGCTAAACACCAAAAAAGAGCATCATTGAAAATATATTCAGTCTTGAAAAGAAAAAGAAAAATAAAAGAAAAAAATAAATATAGGTAAGACCTGGAGCCCGCTATTTGCGCTTTAAGCTCATACATTCAGTAATCGGCTGTTAGTGCCTCAAGAAGCATTAATAGTCGCATGAAAGATGTGTGAGCAACACTGCCCATCCATTAATGAAAAGATGTAGTATTAGGTATTAAGGCAAGGGTACTATAGCTTGAATTGAATTCTTAAGTGTAGGGATGAAAATTTACACACACGTAGGAGTATACAATCGATATTTGGAGGAAAGATAGGGATGAAGATTAAGACTTATGTTTTCTGTAAGGTTGATAAAAATTCCTGATTTGAGACCGTACTTTTAGAAGGAAACTCAGGAGACACCGAGATCTTTCTAAACTGTAAAATGTATAGGATCTAGGGTTAAATAGACTGGAGGTGTGAAACATAAGGGTTGAATATTTGTTATTTAGGATGATAGAATTTCTAACATAGATACTAAGTTGTAGGAGTAGAATTGACGTTAACTTATAAAACTAACTTGACTGGATTTTGTGGGTGTAATCCGCTTAAAACCCTCAGGAGACAACATTCCTCCTACTAGGGACACCTAGAGGTTTAACAGCTTGTTGCACGTGCTCAGTGCAATCGCGTTCCCTGCGAAAGTGAAGCTAGGATTTTTTATTTGCTCGGTACGAGCAAAAGATAAGTTTGGGGGTATTTGTTCACCACATAAAACTGCATTTTAATACCACTCATTCATTATCTCTTTTGTTATATATCGGTACTATTAATCAGTGTCTGCTCAGTTATTATAGTTTACAGGTATTCGTGATACAACACTGGAAACACACGCAAAATCACGGATATGACGTTTGGGAGCCGACACTGAAAGCATACCAGAAAACCGACCGATATCCCAAGAGTTCTTTTGCAATAAATAGATGTGTACACACTTTTTGTATAAATGGTCCAACACAAGGCAAGTGTACACACAAAACTCTTGGGCATGGAACAAGTGGGGCTGCCATGGCATAATGGTTTGAGCAAGTAGGCATGTGTTGGTGTGATGGGAATTTATGTGCATTTAATGCTTAAAGTCTTGATGTAAGTTAAAGCAACCAAATTCCCTCCAAAACTCTGAAGACAACCAAGGTCACAACAGATAAAGCAAACAGAACCAGAGTGCTATTGGAGTGCACACAAACCCACCATACAAGCACGAGCCCACATCCTCGGTTTTTGGCCGGCGAGCATCCCCACAATTCTAGCAAGCTCGGCCGTACTGCCCCTAGTGGGCTCCATATTTTCACAGTGCCTCCCTTGATGCCACATCAGATTATTCTTATTGTTTGCTTAATTTTCTTTTGGGCCTATAAATAGCAGATCAGTGGCAAGGGAGAGGGGGACCGTGTATATACCACTTCTCATTTTAATAGTTTGTTTATTTTTGGTTTAGGCTTGAGGGGAGTGATCTTCAATTGGTTTCTTCTTCTTCTTCCTTCTTGAAGCTCGCTTTGGAAAGCTTCATTAAGGAGGTTGAACAAGTCACCAAATCATGTATCTTGTTCTCAAGTGTTTATATAATTGTTACTTTCTTTTATTTACTTGCCTTCTTTACTTGCTTTCTTTAATCATGCTTAGTTAATTCTTTTATTTGGTTGTGGTGTGTGTGAGGAAGTGAGATGAAAGGTTTTGTCTCCTCCACCTCTTGTTTATATTTCATGCGCTAAATTTACGATTCTAACTTGAATATGTTTATGTATTGATATGATACGGTATCTTGAATCATGGTTACTTGTAATCTCCTCATATATCGTATTCATTCCCTTCCCCATTTTCAATGTTTAAGTTAAGATCCATTTGGTGTTAAGTTTGCTAAGCTAGGATATGGTATGTTGTGATAAGGGCTTGACACGCTCTTTGTTTCATATACTATATACCTTCACATACCCTTAGGAAACTCAACACCAAAATCATTTGCTCTCGCTAACCACTTTGTGTTTTTGTTGTTGCGGTACGCTTGCTAACCCTCGTGTTTAGTGTTGATACCCCAAGCGCGGACATAGACATCTCATGACCAAGGGAGTGTAGAGGTAATGTCGCGATTCGAGCTTCCGAATCAGCCCACAACCATTCTTCCTTAAACTCCTTTTCTTGCTTTTTATTGTTTCTGTATTCTTATAATTTTGTGACTAAACCAATTCATTATTTTGTTAACCTTAAACAACGATACCTAATACACAATTCCCTGCGGATCGACCCGTGCTTGCCGGCTCTCTACAACGCGCCGTGCACTTGCAGTTTATAAATAGTAAAACGAGAACGATCTCGCGTGCGCAATCTGTTTTCCTAAAACCATATCTCATATTTCAAAACTTACGTGTTTGCACGCGCGGGTGGTTTCCCAACAACGGGCACTAGAATTCCGTGTCCAGCCGAGCATGCACTAAGCAGGTTTAGCATATGTGGCACCATAGAACTAAGGTCACCTAGGTCAAGTCACTAGACCGCTCCTAGACTTCCAAAGGACTAGTCACAGGATCAATCCTCTACCGCCTCTTTATTACTCTTGTGGCCAGGTAAGTGACAGGTAAGTGCGAGGTATCCGCTATACGAATCACCGAAAATATCGGGCCTAATTAAGTAACCACTTTCCTAGACACGCTTGCCTAGACACCACAAAAGAAATGCGGATAAGCGATAGATTACCCACGACCTTCCTCTATCCTAATTGAGCGCAGCGGTCCTTAGAATCTTGATCTAGATATTTTTAAATTAATGTAGGGTTATGCGGATACTCGTTTTGTAATTTGTGGGGCTTAGGAAGGGTGATGAAATCCCTACCTAATCTGAATTTTGGTCTTGCCCCTTAAAGTCCTGTTAAAAATATGCAAAACAAACCAATAACAAAACACGCAAAAAGATTTTTGAGCGGCGATATTTTGCAAAGAATCCTGCAGAAAATAAAATTATTGGATTTCCGGAGGAGAGAAGATATGAAAAAGATACCAGAAAAGTTTGGTGCTCCAATTCTCTTACTCCGTCGCGGTTCTTCCGCCAATACCAAGCTTAGGCCGTGGTTCCACCGCAGAAAGGAGGGTTCTGTTGACAATTTCTCCACTGTGGCCTCCTTTTCTCCTCCGGTCCTCTCTGAAGGTCTCTGAATCTTGATTTCCTCGTTCAAGTGACTCCAAATTCCCTCGCAAAAATCGCACACTAATCGTTAAATAAACAATTTGCGGTTTTATTTTATTTTTATGATATGGATCGAATAAGAATTCAACACGAATAGCAAGGAAAAAAATTACGCACGTATCCCCGGCAACGGCGCCATTTGATTGATCTATGAAAGTAGCGTTTGGATAGTAATAACCGCAATTAATAACGGTGTCGCGTGTAGCTAGACGAGATGAGTACGTGTAAGTGCACGGCGGCGCCCCGACCGTCAATCCGACGGCCAAACGCGGAAACGGTGGTAAACTTTAATTTTTGCGGACTTAGCAAACCGGCACCACCGCGCACTAAACCCCGGATCGTGCCATTAAACTAGTCTAAGCTACTAACAAGAAAGGGAAGAGATGTACCGACTGATCCGAGTCCTCCGGTCTTCATCTCCACTCCGATCTCCTCATGGGATCTCCGTCCGTCGCCTCCTCGCCGGAAGGGCACCACATCGCCTGTATCTTTTACGGGCTCCCACCTCAATACCGAGGCAACTCGGGCGCGAAGCTGGCGAATCGACGTGTCCAAGATTTGCTGTAGGAAGTGTAGTGTAGAGTGCATGTCTCACTTTGGGGTTGGTTGCCATAGATGGAGGAATGGTGTATAGAAAATTGGTGCTTTCAATTTTCTAGCAATGGAATGAGATGAAGAATGATATATACAAATGAATCACTCTCATTTTTCTCCTCTCAAAGATGAAGCTCTCATTTTCTTCTCACTCAACCATGGAAAGAAAAAAAAAACTTCTCATCAAGTGAGAATGAAAATGGTGGAGCAAAAACAATATGATAACAAGAGGGAGGTGAGTGTAGGATGCAAAAAGTGGTGACCACAACCTAAAACATAATCATCACTAAATCAACATCAAACCTCTTTTCATTTCTAATCTCATAAAGCAAAGAAAAGAAAGAAAAAGGATCTCATCATGAAAAGCCATCATGATGCCACCAATATGCAAGATACCCCCTCCACAAATGTTATTTGCACAATTGCAAATAACACCCTCCATCTGAAAAGTCCGGCCGGGAAAGAACAAAGGAAAACCGGCCGGAACGGAATGCAAACTGGCAACTCCAGAAAACTGGTCCCGTAATAAATTACAGGAAAACCCCATAATGTGCATACACACCCGCATCTGTATTCCATCCGGATACAAATGCAATGAGACAAAATTTACACTGTACTATACTAGGATCCGGCTTAAACCAAAGCCGGCTAGTAATATCCGTCCGATCCTGATCCGTGCAATACCGCACGTATCTGATCGAACGCTGCCATATAACTATACGGCCACTAGTACAAAACCGTCCGATCCTGATCCGTGCAATACCGCACGTATCTGATCGGACCCTGCCATATCTCCATACGGCCTCTACAGCCTTTCGCCCGAAAGCTGAGTAACTGAATGTGGGGGACTCTAAAGACTCGTCAACATCTTGGTTGTGGATTTAACCACTAGCACGTCAGAGGTATAAGCCAATACGTGACGGGCTACCAGGTACTGACCAAATGGGACGTCGATGAGGAAGCTCACCCCGACACCCAACTGAGCCTGTCAGTGACAATATCCGTGCAGTCCGGTCCGTTCGTCTATGAGTATCGCATGGCGGGCCTAGGGGGTTGGTAAAAGTCAGACCCCCAAAAGCGGTACAAGTCGTGTCGGAGTGTAGCCCAGAACACCCTGAGATACTACTGGAATACCTACCAGTAAATCTCCTTGCCTTGGCCAAGGACTTTGTGTAATGGCTCTCCTAGACACAGCACGACCTCACCCCCAATACCGGGAGAGACGAACCCCTGAAGATACGCTCACTGCCTCCATGTGGCTCGGGACTGTACCCAACTAAAACCTGTTTGCACGACTCCTTTGAGCCGTGGTAGGGTAGTAATCAAAGTACAGTGGGAACTCACACGAGACAAATGACGACCCCCAGGTCGATGAACTAACCTGCACACATGTCACCAGGGAACTGCCATCTGACGTCTGGTATATGACCAACTAGCATGTTCCCGGCGAGTCCTGTCCGGTGTACTCATAACCCAATGAGCACCTATATACATCTTAGGTGAACCAACTGACACCAGTGGCTTGTGAGACCGGCCACCGCCCCTCGTCGGGGTCTCGACTGTATACACTAGTCTACTAATGGAGTATCGATGCCCAGTCTCGAAACTCCCACGACTAGGGACCTTTTAAGGATATGCTTGTAGACCCCCAGCTCCCACTTATATGATCGCCCTCATACTGCTGGTGGTCAAGCAAGAATCCTAGGGGCTCTATCAACGTGTAATAGCGACGTATCATGTCACCTAAAGCAGTACACGATGATAAAGGTAAACCAGATAGCATACTATCATCTCGAGTAAGACTGTCCTACTGGGATAGGTCCTCCCTCAATCATTGCAATCACGTGCCTGTGATCCAATAATTGACTCTGAGGGCACTATCTCCAACAATCTCCCACTTGCACTCAAGGCTAATTATTGTGATGTCGCATACTCACAGCCCGTGTGATACCGAACACCCAACTCCTCTACTAGTCAATCTCACAAAACTCGTTTGCGAAACTATTGCGTTCGAGGAATAGCCTCAGTGAGTGGATCCGCCCAGTTGTTTCCTTTTATGTCTCTCTATATCTCAAGTTCGCGGAGAAACCCATCTCCCGAAATGAGCAATACCTGTCTTAGAATGTGTCTGGATGTCTGATGGGACATAGCTCATAAATGAACTCCAAATCCAAACTTCTTAGACTGTATCGTCAACTGAACTTAATCAGTATCCTGTGCGCCATGCCTCCCTCAGTATTGCCTTGGATCACCTGTCCAAAATACTGCCCCTCGTCAGAGGGAAAACTATAACTCTGACAACCTCCTTGTCGTCCATGTCACCTTGGAAGCCTGGAATGATAACTGTTTCCTGAATGAGGCTGTCGTTATCATCTTCCTAGAACATCCACTTATGTTCTAAAACTGCTTCCGACTGTTTCTCCAGGATTGGATTAATGTCAACTTATTGCATCTAGTGCAAGAACAACATCTGGTGTGGTACTTGACATCTCACGATTGACTCAATTGCCTGAGCAAGTGATCTGCCAATCATGCCCGTCCCTCTCCCCTTTAGTCTGTAAGACACCTTTGGAAAGGGTGACTCCATTACCTGCAGGTACACTACCGTGCCAGGAGTCGTCCATCCTAAATACTCTTAGAATGCTGTCAAGTACCCTGATTGGGAAACCACCCAAATTTAGATCTAAAACCATAGATCTAGTAACCAGTACGTCTGATATAAAATCCATTTCCTTTGTGGAGAAACAACTGTGTGACGACCAAAGTATAACCGATCGTAGTGTAGGAGTTTCTTTTCCTACTCAGTGTATATCATCCAAATACCAGGATATCACACCCTACTACCTTCTCAACAGATCCATCCCCTATTCTGATGAAGTCAAACCCATGACTGTCACGTCAGAAATAGATGATCTATCTCCGCTATATCTGCTCTAGTCTATAAATAGACATAAGCTACCTGTCCACCAATGCTTCCGCTGCTCCCACTGACTACGACAACCCTCTGGCAGAGTCATATAGACGTACACTTCTAAAACTAGTTTAGAATGACGCTATACTCATCCTCCCGCCGGGTCTCGCAGCCTGGAACAACAGCAATGGTAATTGTGGGTAAACAAGAACTTCCCTGTCACCGTCCTTGAGGCTAACGTAGTGCCTCTCGGGTGTCTGAAGTTACCCACCTTATCTGCGGAGTGGCCAATGGAATGTCAATCCAGATTGAATCTTTAGGTTCCTTATCAAATCTTCAGTAATCGTTTGTGGTTCTGGAATTACTTCCAGTTCTACCATACTCCCACTACTGTTTTCTGAAAAAATCCATTTTTAATAAAACTGTGGCGAGTCTAGAACAATATCGCTATTGTTCATCCAGATGGTAGAAAGTCAACCCTCGTCATAGCCTGGGTCAACCCACAAACAGCCATTACAGAAACGTGCCTTGAGTTGTCCAGTGTCTGGTTTTAATCATAAACCGGACAACTCCCCGTACCTTAACATCGTTAAGATATGAACTGTTCTATATCCAATATAGAAACAGAGGCACTGATTTAATTGAACCAGATTCAAATCATGCAGCTGTCCCCAGCGCATGTCAACTAAATGGAAGGAGGCCGATCAGCGTCACTCAACTTAGGAATACTTCCAATTATGAGTAACCTGAAAGAGAAGCAAAATCTCTTTATCATTACTATCAACTGAATACCATACACAAGTATCTACATCTTCGATCTCTTTGAAGAATCCCGATACTTGCTACACCTGGTTCTCTACTCTATTCAAATACCTATAACTCCTCAAAACTTAGACCCTGTGTTTCAACGAAACACATGTCTAAGAACTAGAGAAGTTAAAAGTAAACAGAATATAGTATGAGGACCAACCCCTCTGTCCTAATGGACCCTGGACAACATACAATCCTTTGTATAAGTCCCTTGAGTCTGATAACTCTTTCATTGTGTGTCGTAGGTTGAAAACTGTACTTATGGTTAAGAAGAATTACACCGCTGTTTAATGCTCCTTACCTAACCATCCACTGATATAGGTAAATATCGTAGACATAATTTCAGAAAGGTATATCTCACTCTATGAAAATAGACGTACAGATATATCAATTTGAAATTGGTGCATAACAGCGGATATTCAAAACCAAATATTTGCCGACCGGCAAACAGCCCAGGTGATTTCCTCAAATATCACCGATTACAACGAATCCCGATATAATGAGGATAATCACCCAATTCCCAATAACTTACTCCCACTCATCATCTGTAAAACCATACAGATGTGAGAATCGTACCTGGTAAATACATACCCTGGAGTAAGTGTCTAATCGGGAAATCAGTTTTCTTTTAACAGTACACAGTTGAACTGAAACATTGAAATGTTTCGATGGGGTATTCTGGTATTCCTAGTAATGCCTCTACCATTATCCAGATTCACAACTATAACCGTATAATTCTTTGCCACCTCTCCAAATCCTTTTATATGTCTTTAGTCATTACCTTCTGTACACCCCTTTAAGCCAAATGGTTTTCTTCCTTCCCTACCGTTCGGCACCAGCCTATGGTTTGGAAGAAGACTATCCAAAAAGCATAAAGGGTGTACTGTCCTAATCCTAGGAGCACTCGCAACGCGAGAGAAGGTGAAGATAAAAGACACCTGAATGTACTTTATTCCTATTTCTCCTGAACCAGGATCCATCCCCGAACTGGAACAAGTTCCTTTCGAGTTCGTATATAACCATACGATGGATTATCCAATAAAATGGGATCTTCGTAGTGATACGGAGTGTCCTGGAGAAATACAAAGGTGATTTAGGATTGGCGAAGAAATACTTGGTTTGGTCGTGAATATCTGTTGCAATTTACTTTGCCCTCTTACTAATCCCTTGCTTTGTCTTAACTTAATACCTTCTGCACACCATCGTTAGGCTAATTGGTTTTCTTCATTCCCCACCGGTCGGCACCAGCCTAAGGTTTGGAAGAAGACAATCCAATTTGCGTAATAGGTGTACTACCCCTAAACCAAGGAGTACTCGTAACCTGAGAGAGGGTAAAAGGAAAAGACAACTGAATAATCCTATCCGTTTTCTCCAGAACCGGAAACCATCCTCGAATAAATTCTTTCGAGTTCGTATCTAACCATACGATGGTTTTGTCCAATGGAAGTGGACGTTCGTAGTAAAACGGGGTGTCCTGGAGAAAAGGGTAAAAGTAGGAGTGGCAATGAGGTTTGCAACTCTGACAATCCAAAAGCCGGTGTTTAAGAAGGTTCGGTCAACTTGGTCACTGAGTCAAAGTCTTAGGGTCGGGTCAATGGTCGCTGCCAAAGAGAGAGAGAAAAGAAAACACTTAGCGTGCACTCTAACCTAGATCAGAATGGTCACCAATTTATCTAATCTGGAATCCTCCCACTGTACCTCAAATTCTCCTCCAAACCTGAAAGAAGAATTAGTCGGGGTTACCCGAGGAGTATACCAACTCATCAGTGGGAATCGGGATCCAACTCTCATCGCATGACAACGTGACGGAATCCGCTCACGGTATCACACTCCAGAAGGTATGCGCATATCTGGCAAGTTTCAGTTCTTTTGAAACTCCCGATGTGATTTCTGCCCCATGCTCTTATGACCTTGACTAAGGCCAACAAATCATAAGTCACATGTCAAGTTCTACCCGTCATTGTCCAGGTTGATTTGAACCCACCCGTACAAGCCCTTGACTAAGGCCAACAAGGCTATACGACTGTCCCAAACCAACGCATCTATCTATGCAGCATATGAATACCCAATAGCTACCAAACACTGTGCCTTGACTAAGGCCAACAAACACAGCTTGAATACTATTGACTACCCATATGAAACGACGGAGGGCTACGAATGGTTTCTGGCGAAAACCTTTAACGTAGTGAACTTGATATCGTTGAAGGAACGGATAGCTTTTTAGAAAATATAGTGACGAAAACCTTTACTAAAGAGGTCACTCCCGGTGAAGGGATCTCGGCTCTTTCCCCGTAGAATGGGGTGCAGGATATTCCAACTGAATACCACGGTGCAAAGCAAAAGTAATCGGCTATAGTGAAGTTAATGCCCTGACGCAAACTTTTGTCCAAGGGGTCACTCCCGGTGAAGGGATCTCGGCCCTTGCCTCATCGACTGAGGAGCAGGATATTCCAACTGAATACCACGATGCAAAACAAAAGTGAACGTCCTTGCAATAACAGCTTTTTGAAAAGTGTTCCAACAACATCAGATTAAGTTTGTTTAACTTGCATTGATCCGAATCAATGCAGTCCCATCAATTGATCACACCACAAAGAACGAAAATATACTGACGTACGTATATGCCATCCGCATTCGCCACTGGGTCCCGTCATCACCCGTTAGGTTAGCTTACTAACGGCAGAGCGGGGACTGGACTAGCGCGGATGAAAAACATATACAACATCTACTAATATATATATACCAATATATAGTATTTCGCTCAAGGCGTGAATAAAAATGCAACATCACAGAAATGTACAGCATCACAGAACAATACAGATATCTGGGATCCCCGGGTTTCACAGAGCCACTACTGAAACCCGACGTTCCCCTGGTCGTGTGGATAGCCTGTGCAATGAAATCCTAGACCCCTACGGGCGCGGCAAGTTACCCGCCAAAACCTGAAGCGAGGCAGCCCCCTTCAGCGCCGTGAATGGACCACCCAGCACTTCACGGAATCCGGTAACTTGGGCACCCCTCCTGGGTCAAACCTGTACCCCCTACGAGTGCGGCGAATAGCCCGCCAATTCTAGAGTGAAGCCCCCTCCGTCCTAATGCCATGAGATGCGGGCTTGCTGCCCTCTAGAACCCGGCTATCCGTGCACCCCTCCGCGGGGTAATCCTAGTACAGAAAGTAAAATATACATACAACGGGTACATCGACCGCAACCAGGTCGTGCCCCAAAATAATAATACAATCAGGCAGTGACGGCAGTCCACATGTCGGACGCTCGCCCCGCAATATCAAATGTACATAATACAACAGCACAGTACTAGCATTGCATCCAGGCTATCCCCCACGACCGATCCGCAACATCACAGCAAATACATAGAACATCAACGTGAAAGTCACGTTCGCAAATCCGTCTAACCGGGCTATAGCAGTTAGACCGGATTTACCGATCGAGTGACATTCACGGTCGCAGATATAATGTAAATACTGTGAAAAATGTGTTTAAAAAATTTCCGATTGATCAAACAATTAACAAGTGGGCCCCAAAGAAAACTGTAGCACTCACAGAAACAATTGGCCCAACTTTAATATTCCAAAGCCCATATTTTAAGCCCAGAAGGCCTCTGTAAAAAAATGGTGAAGTGATGTGAATAGTGCGTGGCGGAACGGCCGCACAAATGGGGTTTTCGCGGCGGTTCCGCGCTCCAACTGTGGAGTTACTTCGTCAAATTTTTACAGAACTCTTATATTTTCCAGTACATCAATATTTTATAACCTGAAAAATTTTTCGAGACCAAAAATTTTCAACAGAAACTGATGCGAACTAAAATGCAGTTTTGGAACTTTTTGATCGATCGGAAATGCAAACACATTACACAAAGTTAGACTAAGTTAATGGCGAGGCTCTGATACCACTGTAAGTGCACGGCGGCGCCCCGGCCGTCAATCCGACGGCCAAACGCGGAAACGGTGGTAAACTTTAATTTTTGCGGACTTAGCAAACCGGCACCACCGCGCACTAAACCCCGGATCGTGCTATTAAACTAGTCTAAGCTACTAACAAGAAAGGGAAGAGATGTACCGACTGATCCGAGTCCTCCGGTCTTCATCTCCACTCCGATCTCCTCATGGGATCTCCGTCCGTCGCCTCCTCGCCGGAAGGGCACCACATCGCCTGTATCTTTTACGGGCTCCCACCTCAATACCGAGGCAACTCGGGCGCGAAGCTGGCGAATCGACGCGTCCAAGATTTGCTGTAGGAAGTGTAGTGTAGAGTGCATGTCTCACTTTGGGGTTGGTTGCCATAGATGGAGGAATGGTGTATAGAAAATTGGTGCTTTCAATTTTCTAGCAATGGAATGAGATGAAGAATGATATATACAAATGAATCACTCTCATTTTTCTCCTCTCAAAGATGAAGCTCTCATTTTCTTCTCACTCAACCATGGAAAGAAAAAAAAAACTTCTCATCAAGTGAGAATGAAAATGGTGGAGCAAAAACAATATGATAACAAGAGGGAGGTGAGTGTAGGATGCAAAAAGTGGTGACCACAACCTAAAACATAATCATCACTAAATCAACATCAAACCTCTTTTCATTTCTAATCTCATAAAGCAAAGAAAAGAAAGAAAAAGGATCTCATCATGAAAAACCATCATGATGCCACCAATATGCAAGATACCCCCTCCACAAATGTTATTTGCACAATTGCAAATAACACCCTCCATCTGAAAAGTCCGGCCGGGAAAGAACAAAGGAAAACCGGCCGGAACGGAATGCAAACTGGCAACTCCAGAAAACTGGTCCCGTAATAAATTACAGGAAAACCCCATAATGTGCATACACACCCGCATCTGTATTCCATCCGGATACAAATGCAATGAGACAAAATTTACACTGTACTATACTAGGATCCGGCTTAAACCAAAGCCGGCTAGTAATATCCGTCCGATCCTGATCCGTGCAATACCGCACGTATCTGATCGAACGCTGCCATATAACTATACGGCCACTAGTACAAAACCGTCCGATCCTGATCCGTGCAATACCGCACGTATCTGATCGGACCCTGCCATATCTCCATACGGCCTCTACAGCCTTTCGCCCGAAAGCTGAGTAACTGAATGTGGGGGACTCTAAAGACTCGTCAACACCTTGGTTGTGGATTTAACCACTAGCACGTCAGAGGTATAAGCCAATACGTGACGGGCTACCAGGTACTGACCAAATGGGACGTCGATGAGGAAGCTCACCCCGACACCTAACTGAGCCTGTCAGTGACAATATCCGTGCAGTCCGGTCCGTTCGTCTATGAGTATCGCATGGCGGGCCTAGGGGGTTGGTAAAAGTCAGACCCCCAAAAGCGGTACAAGTCGTGTCGGAGTGTAGCCCAGAACACCCTGAGATACTACTGGAATACCTACCAGTAAATCTCCTTGCCTTGGCCAAGGACTTTGTGTAATGGCTCTCCTAGACACAGCACGACCTCACCCCCAATACCGGGAGAGACGAACCCCTGAAGATACGCTCACTGCCTCCATGTGGCTCGGGACTGTACCCAACTAAAACCTGTTTGCACGACTCCTTTGAGCCGTGGTAGGGTAGTAATCAAAGTACAGCGGGAACTCACACGAGACAAATGACGACCCCCAGGTCGATGAACTAACCTGCACACATGTCACCAGGGAACTGCCATCTGACGTCTGGTATATGACCAACTAGCATGTTCCCGGCGAGTCCTGTCCGGTGTACTCATAACCCAATGAGCACCTGTATACATCTTAGGTGAACCAACTGACACCAGTGGCTTGTGAGACCGGCCACCGCCCCTCGTCGGGGTCTCGACTATATACACTAGTCTACTAATGGAGTATCGATGCCCAGTCTCGAAACTCCCACGACTAGGGACCTTTTAAGGATATGCTTGTAGACCCCCAGCTCCCACTTATATGATCGCCCTCATACTGCTGGTGGTCAAGCAAGAATCCTAGGGGCTCTATCAACGTGTAATAGCGACGTATCATGTCACCTAAAGCAGTACACGATGATAAAGGTAAACCAGATAGCATACTATCATCTCGAGTAAGACTGTCCTACTGGGATAGGTCCTCCCTCAATCATTGCAATCACGTGCCTGTGATCCAATAATTGACTCTGAGGGCACTATCTCCAACAGTACGGGTCGTCCGCAGGGATGCATGGAATTTCTAATCTTGCTTTAGACGAGTTGATTGAAGAATAGGGAGAATAGTTCTAAATTCTATATCTATGTTAAACACGGATGCAGAATATATAGTTTTAAGATCTAGTTTAAATAAGGATATAGAATATATAAGAAGATGGCTTGTAGGGTTCGTTAGGATTTAGTAGTCATGGATGACTAATAAAGATGACTTCATTTATCTTTTAATCGATTTAAAACTAGATAGATAGTGATGAATGAGGATTAGGGTTCTTGGAAGAAACTAAGGTTTCCCCACTATTGACCCTTGTCCCTTCATTGATCTCTATTCATGTCTAGCCCTTAACAAAACAATTGTTAATCTAATCTCAAATCATGGTCGAGACTATTAATAAATTGATAGCACGCCTGATTAGGATGTTAACGATTCTTTTGCTAAAGTTTATAAACTTCATAAGATTTAAAAGAAATTAAAATATTTTCTCATCCATTGTTCTACCCTAATCCTACGAACTCTATCAAGCGGAGAATTACTCGCGCATGATGGAGATATAAGAAGAAAGGAAAGAGAAGGAAATCATAATGCAGAAATTAAATACGAAATAATTAATCTAATGATCTAGCTTTATTAATCAACTTTACAAGTACAAATCCTTCGAATTTAGATTACAAGAGGAAGAAGAAGTTGTTATCGATCTCTGCCTCGTAGGAAGTAGATGTTCCATCGATACTCACGTTGTTTTATCACGTTGAATTACGGATCTATCATGGATCACTTGTTCTTTGACGGTGATTTGCTTCATGTTAAAAGGTGATGAAATCTAGTTTTAGCCCTCGGTCCTTTATATAACCCTGGAAGTAAAAACCCTAAATCACAAGTATTAGGGTTTGTTGAGAAGATCCTACCCACAAAATCCCATACCCTGATTCCACAATAATGCCACAGATCCGCCGCTCTTTAGGGGGTTTAGCTGCGCAACCGCAGTCGTTTTGGGGTTTTAGGGCTTCAATTTTCTGGAACTTCTACATGTTGACACGTGGAGATTTTCTAGATATCTGGATTCTTCAAATCTTCTCTGAGTCTCTGCCAGTATTGATTCTTCGATTTTATTTAACTTTATCAGCAGATTTTTGATTCTGACATCTCGATATCCCGATCTCCTGACCTGAGCTAAATCTTGCACAATATCTCCACGAATAATGTTAGTAATATTTGTTATAGAGATATAATCTCAATCATATTATATGGTAATAAATCTTTTAAGAAATTTGATTAAGATTATTTTGATATGATATGCATAATAAAAATATTATATAAATATTATATGCATATATTTTTCTTCATAATGTTAATTATAATATATAAACATATGGTAAATAGTATTTTGCAGATAAACCCAAATATGCTCTATATTTATAATAAACACCTTTAAATATTTAAGAAAAGTAAGGAAAATGTTATATCAAATGTGCGATATTTTCGACTGAACCATCATCTTCGGCAATGGCGGTTGCCTTTCAAGCTTATTCCCGATAGCCTACGAGGTGCCTGGAGGGCTCTTCCATGATTGGGTGGACACACATCAAAAGTTGTAATCTTTAAACCTTGCATGTTTAATTTACTAGTTTAGTTTTTGTAACGATTGCTATGCATTAGTTTCTAGCGCTCCTCTTGAATTTTTGTTTTTCGATTCCGCTTTGGCCGCTGTTGCAACGTTAAGAGCACCAGGAACTTTCAATGGTATCAGAGCCCGGGCTAAACACCAGAACTAGAATAGATGATATTTTAGTTTCGAGATCAAAAAATTAACTGGATCGAGTTTCCAATGTCAAGTTTCTGTCCAAAAATTTTAAATCACCTGAAATTTTTTAAAAGTATTGCAGTGGAGTGAGATGCAAAGCTCTTCATTGAGTATGGTCTTGAAAGGAAAGAGAAAACGATTTTTTTTAAATAATACAATTTCTTTAAAATTAAAATAAAAGAAAAGACGATATATATATATATATATATATATATATATATATATTAAGTTAAGTTTGTTAGTACCTATTATTATAACTTACCAAAATTTTTAAAGAAACCAAAGTTTCAAAATTAAAATTTTCAAGATAATACCATTAACTTTTAAAAGGCTAGGTTTTACACAAAAATACCTTAACCTTTCAAAAGTACATTTTATCAAAACTCCATCGCCATTTTATTTAAATCATAACATTCTCGAGAATTTTAAAGTATAATATTTTACATTAAACACCTCGAGAATTTAATTGCTTATTTCATTTAAATTCCATGAAGTTTCAAAATACCATCTTTTCATATAAATACCTTAGAATTTCTATGTCTAATATTTAGGAAGCAGATGGTTTAAGTGACCTATTATCTCTTAAGACTCGGAGAGCCGGAGACAATAAGTGATTCACTTGCCTAGATATTTTAAAAAATCAATTAGTACCGTCTCAAAATATAAATTGGTTTTAATAACTGACTTGTAACCTGAATCACTTTGTTATCATATTGGTCCTATGTCATGAATCACATGCTTGAATCACCTGAATAAAACATTACATGCTAGAGTCAACTTGACCCGAATCATGAATACGTAATGACTTGACATGAACACTTGACATATATACTTGAACTTGACACGAATACTTGAATTCAATTTGAAACTAGAACTTGTTATCTTCTTATGTATTCATGGATTCGGGCAAGACTTATATTTAAACTATAAACTAAAATACGCGAGGTTAAGGGGTAGTTTGGTAAAGAAAGTATGTTGTGGCACGAAAATCCACTAAAAATCACCTAACATGAATCTCGTGTGTCGTTGTCCTATAGGTTTGACAGGGTCTTGAACGAAACATGCTGTTGGTCCGTGCGTTTGACGTACTTCTCTCGTATACATGCATACCTTCGTTATCGAACTACAAACAACTATATTAGAATAAAAAAATCATGCTTATACATTGTCATAATTAGGTTTAATTGATATCTTTACTTGACCGATATTAAATTAGATTTCATATTATACTTATACGCACTTCTTTATCACATTTCATTCATATCCTTTTTGGAGACTTATCGAGCGCTAGTTCACTGATGACATTCCACCCTTTCTTTTGTTTCCTTGGAATATTCATCAAGAGATCTGAAAACTAAGGAGATGGAGCCAAGTCAGGAGGATTACTCTAAGTTTAAAGCACAGCCCGATACTTGTTTTTCTTCAACTTTTCTTTTCAGTATGCCAGTTTTTTAGGCATTTTCATTGCACCTTTGTTTTAAAGTTATTTTGTATCCAAAACTATGTGAAATGTTGAATGTAAATAAAGTTGATGTTGAATTTAATTTCCCTTGTTAATTCTTGTATGTTTTTATATTACTTATAAACGCTTAACGTATTTATTGCGGGAAATGACCTTCTCGAAATAAATACGTCGCAGGCTACGTCACGTACCTGCTCCCGTCTTTTAGAAAACGGGGCATGAAAAATCCCTATTAGGACACATGTGGTAGGAACAACCTGAATCCATAATCCGTTCGTTATTGGATCGATGTGTGTTGTCAAGAATCACAAGAAGATCTCTTTCTCCTTCCGCTATACTAGTTTCGGGTGAAGACTCCTTCTTCGATTTGTCTTCCTGTTTTAACTTGTTCTGCAATTTAAAGCAATCGATCTTAAACTACCCTTTCTTCTTAAAATAGTTGCAGGTCAAGTTCTTATTATTCTTAGACTTCGACCTTTACGTCTTCTTGCTACCTTGACATCTCAAGCGTTGAGCCGGCTCAACATCATCATGAGCTTTCTCATACACACATAGAAGACTAGTCAATTCTCGGGTCTCATCAGCCGGCTTAAGATAGTTCTGAGCCATCTTATACAACCAAAAAAGAAAATAAATATTGGGAATGACTCCTGAGCAGTCTCTAGCACTTTTGAGTGGGTTCAGGGCTAATATTTGGCTAATATCAGATCTGAGGTGCTATTAAACACTGTAAATGGACAAAGAATCAAATAAATACATTCAAATACATATTTTATTAGGATTTCAAGGTACGAGGTGTTACATCCTACCCACCTTATATGAAATTTCGTCTTCGAAATTTAAAAGAACGAAAATACAAAGATTAAGGAAACAAATGAGGGTAATTTTGAAGGATCTCGTCCTCACGCTCCCAAGTGAATTCTTTTCGTGAGCATCCACCCCAAGATACAAAGACTAAGGGAATGACCTTATTCTTTAACACTTTCTCTCTACGGTCCATGATAGCTGTAGGCTACTCCTCATATGAGAGATCGGTGCCTGTTCATATCATAATTTTGCATTATTATATTCTCCATTCTTAGTCATTTTACAAATAAACAGGTGCTTTTGATCCATGTCTGCTACATAGTTGCAGGTTACAGGTTCTCGGAACAAAAACAGTGAAAAAGATGAAAAACGATGCAAAAGTGAGACTACGACCAACAAATGGAAGAATCTTGATCATGCCTACAGTTTGAAGAATAAATGAAGATCAATGAACAATTTCACAAAGAACAAGGGTGTAGGGTGTTTTTCGTCACCCCATTGAGATGGGAATATGCGCGCGCTTGTCAGGCGTACTATAGATTCGCTCTGCCTAGGGTAGGCGGGGGTTTATTGATTGTGGGGATCCGAATCTCCGGCAGCCACGGTCTAAGCTGCCGTTAATTATCCCTCGCCTTTGGGGCGAGGGAACCTCCGATTAACGGGTTAAACTGGTCATGCGAACTCAATATGCAGTGTACGTGTGTTTTGTTTTGAAGGAGGGAATTGGATATATCGGGAGCCACGCAGAGTTTTTACGGGAGTCCCGCTATCCGGATAGCGGGCTGGGGGTCAAGGGGGCTAGCAGCCCCCTTACGGGGTGCGGGGCAGCGCCCCGGCCCAAATTTTTTTTGAGGGGGACAGTGTTGTGGAGTGTGTGTGTATCTATACATATATATACTTGTATACATATATACAAAAAAAAAACAAAAGGGAAAAATCGCCCGAAGGACGCGTGGGGCCAGCGCCTTGAGCGCTGTGCGCTTAGGTGCTGTGCGCTTAGACGCGAGCGCGCCACGTATCCGACACGTGGGCGCTGGATGCTCGAGCACCAGCGCACCACATGTCGGCATGTAGGCGCTGGGCGCTCGAGCGCTAGCACGCCATGTGTCGGCGCGTGGGCGCTGGGCGCTTGAGCGTTGGGCGCTCGAGCGCCGGCGCACCACGTGTCGGCACGTGGGCGCTGGGCGCTTGAGTGTTGGGCGCTCGAGAGTTAGCGCGCCATGTGTCGGCACATGGGCACTGGGCGCTTGAGCGCAAGACGCTTGGGCGCCGGTGAGAAAAAGGGGCTTTTAGCCCAAAAAACTCCCGAAAGAGAAATTAGAGTGGAGTTAAACTCCTAAGATGTTTTGAAGCTGATGAAGGGCTTATCCCCTTAAGCCCTAGTTCTTCCCCAAAGTGGGGTTTCTGGAGATGGGTCTCCTTCTTCCTCCTCTGTTGGCAGGATCTTGAAGATCAAGAGATGTGAGATTTTAAAATTTCTTCTTTTTGAGATCTAATGGTAGATCCAAGTTCCCCTTTGTGGGTTTTTTGGTGGAAAACTATTTAGTTTTATAAAAAGAAGAGTAAAACTCTTGATTTAATTCAAAAGAAAGAAGAAAGTCTTAGAACCTTGAGGAAGGAGAAAGATCTCAGATCTAGATTTTTCTTTTGGAGAGAAAAAAAAGTTGTTGGGATATTTTCATTATCCTTGCCTTTATAGGCTATACACTTTACACATAGGCCCTTGGGCTTCACAAAATGGCATTTTGCCTATCCCATGGCTCATGTGCCATTTCTTTTTGCACATAAGCCATGTGCTTTACAAAAATTTGGCTTTATGCCCATTTCTCTTACATTCATTCGTAGAATAAAATAAAAGAAATACAATAAAATTATTTATTACAAAATTTTTATCTTGGCATGGGGGAAGCCGGCCGCTTCATGTTCGGACTTGACCCGGGCATGGGCCCACTTGATCTGGGCTGGGGCCCACCTGGCATGAGGTTGACTTTGATTTTGACTTGGTCAACTGGGGTGTAAATTTTTACCCCAACAAATTGCCCCCCTTCAATAAATGCACACCACACACGTGGGTCGTGTACATAGAATTGATGGATCATCTTTCACGTGGAGGCGTCTTGATTTGGTTCCCGCTTTTGGGAAGCTGGCACTGCCCTTTTTACGACATGGACGGTCGATTCTTCCATTTTTGCGACTTGGACGGTCGGTTCTGCCCTTTTTGCGACTTGGACGGTCGGTGCTACCCTTTTTGCGACGTGGACGGTCGGTTCTGCCCTTTTTGCGACTTGGACGGTCGGTGCTACCCTTTTAGCGACATGGACAGTCGGTTCTACCCTTTTTACAACTTGGACGGTCGGTGCTGCCCTTTTAGCGACGTGGACGGTCGGTTCTGCCCTTTTTGCGACTTGGACGGTCGGTGCTGCCCTTTTAGCGACGTGGACGGTCGGTTCTGCCCTTTTTGCGACTTGGACGGTCGGTGCTGCCCTTTAAGCGACGTGGACGGTCGGTTCTGCCCTTTAAGTGACGTGGACGGTCGGTTCTGCCCTTTTTGCAACTTGGACGGTCGGTGCTGCCCTTTTAGCGACGTGGACGGTCGGTTCTGCCCTTTTTGCCACTTGGACGGTCGGTGCTGCCCTTTTTGCGACATGGACGGTCGGTTCTGCCCTTTTTCCGACTTGGACGGTCGGTGCTGCCCTTTTAGCGACGTGGATGGTCGGTTCTGCACTTTTTGCGACTTGGACGGTCGGTGCTGCCCTTTTAGCGACATGGACGGTCGGTTCTGCCCTTTTTGCGACTTGGACGGTCGGTGCTGCCCTTTTAGCGACGTGGACGGTCGGTTCTGCCCTTTTTGCGACTTGGACGGTCGGTGCTGCCCTTTTTGCGACTTGGACGGTCGGTGCTGCCCTTTTTGCGACTTGGACGGTCGGTACTGCCCTTTTTGCGACTTGGACGGTCGGTTCTGCCCTTTTTGCGACTTGGACGGTCGGTGCTGCCCTTTTAGCGACGTGGACGGTCGGTTCTGCCTTTTTGCTACTTGGACGGTCAGTGCTGCCCTTTTAGCGACATGGACGGTCGGTTCTGCCCTTTTTGCGACTTGGACGGTCGGTGCTGCCCTTTTACCGACATGGACGGTCGGTTCTGGATTTGACTTGCTCCGCTTCTTGCGGTGTCAGGGATGAAGTTGACTTGTTTCCGAGGTGAATTTGATTCTGCCAGGGAGGTCATTGGTTGTTTTGCTGATTTGATGTGATTTGGATTGACATCAGCACCGCTACACTGGAATATGGTACCAGGAGCGAATCATCATTTGCCATGAGAGGATTTGGGGATTTTGGTTTTGGTTTGGCATCAGCATCGCTACACTGGAATATGGTACCAGAAGCGAATCATCATTTTCCATGAGGAAATTTCCCTTGTTCCCAATTTAACGACTTAGAGGTCATTTGGATTGGAGTTTGGAATTTTGGGGTTAGGGTAGGCATCAGCGTTGCTAACACTGAAGCACATGTGCCAGGAGCAATTCATCATTTGCCTTTTCCTTTTGGGGGAGCGATGGCTTAGGAGACAGGTTTAGGTCTCTATCACCTAAGGCTTTTCAATTTTATGAGCCGTAAGGGTCCCATAAAAGCATTCCTCCCTACGAGTCGAAAGGATCTCGTAGGTGTACTTTCTCCTTAGGAGTCGTGGGGACTCCCAAGTGTGTTTTTCCTTCGTGAGTCGTAAGGATCCCACGAAGGTGTTTTCTTACGAGTCGTGAGGATCCCGTAAGTTTGTTCTCCTCATGTATCGTGAGGACACATCAGTGGGTCTTCCCAAGTGGAACATAAGTCCAAGGGCGGAGATCGACCGCTGGACTTGTGATTGCGGTGGGGTATGGGTATGATTAGAATTATTTGAGCCCGTGGATTGTATACGGTAGTCGATTTGAGAACTAACCGTAGGGCTGGGAGAATTTTGAAAAATTGGATTTTGGTTGGCGTCTGCATCGCTATACTGGAATATGGTACCGGGATCGACTCATCATTCGCTATTTGGGGACTTGGAATTTGGATCTTGTTTGGCATCAGCATTGCTGCACTGGAATAATGCCAGGAGTAACTCATCATTTGCCTCGGGAGGACTTGGGATTTGGGTTTTGGTCGGCATCAGCATTGCTGCACTGGAGCAATGCCAGGAGCAACTCATCATTTTCCTCGGGAGGACTTGGGATTTAGGTTTTGGTCGGCATCAGCATTGCTGCACTGGAGCAATGCCAGGAGCAACTCATAATTTGTCGTGGGAGGACTTGGGATTTTGGTTTTGGTCGGCATCAGCATTGCTGCACTGGAGCAAGCCAGGAGCAACTCATCATTTGCCTCGGGAGGACTTGGGATTTGGGTTTTGGTCGGCATCAGCACCGCTAACACTGAAGCTTAACGCCAGGAGCGACTCATCATTTGCCATTTCCCGTTGGGGAGCGGTGGCTTAGGAGACAGGTTTAGGTCCCTGTCACCTAAGACTTTTCAATTTTATAAGCCGTAAGAGTCTCATAATAGCATTTTCTCCCTACGAGTCGAGAGGATCTTGCAGGTGTATGTTCTCCTTAGGAATCGTGAGGATTCCTAAGTGTGTTGCTCTTTTGTGAGTCGTAAGGATCTCGTGCAGGGATTTTCTCCTCACAAGGTCGAGAGGACTTTGCGAGTGTGTTTTTTCTCTTTTCACGAGCTTACGCCCATTCGGGTTTTCACAAACTCACCGGCATTCCTGCTGTTTTTACTCACGGAGCCCTTTCGGGTTTTCATCCGTGCCTGTTTTGCTTGTGGACATACTGTTTTTTTTAACAACTGGTGGAACTTTTAAAAGTAGTCTCGCTAGCCGTACTTGGGAGAGATAGGGGTCGTTTACGCCCGTGGATTGTATACGGTTTTCCAGGATGTATGATCCAGACCGTAGGGCCGGTGAGCTCAATTCGCCTGCGACTTGGAGCATTCACGCGTAGTATTTCTTGAGATATCGGCCATTGATGGGTGGCATGGGCCTTTCTCCCTCGGCACTTATTAGTTGGTAGGATCCTCCATCGAACACTTTCTCGATGATGTATGGTCCTTCCCAGTTTGGCTCGAATTTTCCCTTAGCATGTTGATTTGGGATGATCGGTCTTTTAAGGACCAACACCAATTCGCCTTTCTTAAAAGCGCGAAGACGGGTTATCTTGTCATAGGCCCGTGACATTTGGGATCGGTATAGCTCCAGATTTTGCTGCACTGCGAGCCTCTTTTCTTCGAGGGCGTCGAGCTCTTCAAGCCGAAGGAGCACGTTTTCCTCCTCTGTCAACTCGTGCTGAACGACCATTCTTAAGTTTGGAACTTCGACTTCGAGGGGGAGGACTCCCTCCACTCCGAAGAACAATGAGTATGGAGTGGACTGAGTTGGAGTACGGTGCGTGGTATGATATGCCCACAACGTCTCGTGAAGTTTGAGATTCCAGTCTCTCTTGTTGGCTGAAGCATTTTTCCTCAGGAGCTTGCATAGAGTCTTATTGAAGGCTTCGGCCAGCCCATTGGCTCTTGGATTATAGATGGAGGAATATCTCCAGTCTATCTTGTGTTGAGTAGCGAATCTTGAGACTTTGAAGCTCTTGAAAGATGGCCCGTTGTCAGAAATGATTCTTCTTGGTGTACCGAAGCGGTATAGAATATTATGCTGGAAGAATGTCAGAATATCTTCTGTCTTGACCTCTTTTAGCGGGACAGCTTCAGCCCATTTGGAGAAGTAATCTGTTGCGGCCAGTATGAACCGGTGGCCTTTGGATGACGGAGGATCAATTGGGCCAACTATGTCGGTTTCCCAGACTTCGAAGGGCCACGACGCCACCGTAGGATGCAATGGATTAGGATGCTTGTGAATGAAATCACCATGAATTTGGCAGATATAACATTTCTTTGCATGCTCTCCGCAATCCCGTATCATAGTGGGCCAGTAATACCCAAGCCGTTTAATTTGATGTCGCATCTTGGGGCCAGATTGGTGAGCACCGCAAACGCCTGAGTGAACTTCTTTCATGACTTTTTGGGCTTCGGCCGATGACAGGCACCTGAGCCAGAGTTGGTCATATGATCTGCGGTATAGAGTGTCATTTACAAACACATATCGGAGAGTTCTCTACTTCAGCTGAACCCTAGTAGACCTTCCTTCGGGCAGCTTGTCGTATCGGAAGTACTCTATGAAGGGTTCTCTCCAATCGGGCTCATCTTGAATGATCGAAGCTTCTTCGGCGGGACTGCTCTTCTGTTCCGCGCTTTCCTGTTCTCGTAGAGAGACATGGGGTAGAATTTTTCGGCTCCTGACTGTGATCAAAATTTCGTCCATGTCAGGATCAGCCAGCCCCTTAGCTAAGCGAGAGAGTACGTCAGCCTTTCCGTTCAACGCTCTAGGGACTCTCGTTAGTTCAATATGAGTGAACCGTTTCATGAGTTCCACCACCCGGCTTCTGTACCGAGCTAACTCGGGTTTGTATATCTTATAGTCCCTGCTTACTTGGTTGACGACAAGCTGGGAGTCACCGTAAACCCGTAGCCGAAGGATTTCCATTTCTATGGCGAGCTCCAGACCAGCTATCAGAGCTTCATACTCAGCTTCATTGTTTGTTCGAGGCTCGGTGAGAGTGAAAGAACAACGTAGGGTTCCCATTGATGGCGTGATGAACACCAACCCTATCCCTGCTTTTATCTCCAGGACGCTTGATTTACTGGAGGTCCTTATTGATGAGGCTCCATCGATGTAGAGCTCCCACCATGGCTCATCTTCCTCAAGGTGCAGCACTTGTTCGTCGGGTAACTCACAATTTAGCGGCGACCCTTCTGGTATAGGATGAGCGGCGAGGAAGTCTGCAAGAGCTTGCCGTTTCACTGCTTTTTGAGGAGTATAAACTATGTCAAACTCAAGTAGCATGACAGCCCATCTTGCCATTCTGCCGGATAGGCTTGCTTTAGTCATCAAGTGTTTGAGCGTGTCGACCTTGGAGATCAGCATAACCCGATGAGCAAGAAGATAGTGCCTCAGCTTCTTCACAGCAAATATCAAAGCCAGGCATTGCTTTTCGATTGGGGAATAGTTTTGTTCCATCCCGACTAAAGTTCGACTGAGGTAGTAAAGGGCGTTCTCTTTTCCATCCTCGTTGTTCTGGGGCAAGGAGCGCACCGAGTGATTCATCTAGCGTGGCAGTGTAGAGAATCAGCGGTTTATTTGGAATGGGAGCGGCCAGCACTGGAGAGTGCATCAAGTATTGTTTGATGCTTTCGAACGCTGCTCGACATTCGGCATCCCAGATAAAAGGAGCTCCTTTCTTCATAAGCTTTGAGAAGGGCTTACATCTTCCCGATAAATTTGAGATAAACCTTCGTATATAAGCAATCTTGCCTTGAAAAGATCTTAGCTGCGTCAAATTCTTCGGAGGGGGCATATCCATGATGGCCTTTATCTTGGATGGGTCAACTTCAATCCCTCGATGTCGAACTATGAAGCCCGGGAATTTTCCCGATGACACGCCAAAAGCGCACTTCAGAGGATTCATTTTCAGATCGTACTCCCTCAGTCTGGTGAGAACGGTCCTAAGATCTTGGATGTGATCGGCCTGGGCTTTAGTCTTGACGACCAGATCATCAACATAACATTCGACGAACTTATGAATTAGGTCATCAAAGATATTGGTCATCGCCCTTTGGTATGTAGCACCTGCGTTCTTCAGTCCGAACGGCATCACCTTGTAGCAATATATTCCGATCAGGGTTCGAAATGCTGTGTGTTTCTCATCCTCAGGCGACATCTTGATCTGATTATATCCCGACGAGCCATCCAAAACGGTGAAAAACTCGTAATTTGAGGCGTCATCGACCATCATTTCCTTGACCGGTAGAGAAAAGTCGTCTTTAGGACATGCCTTGTTGAGGTCCATGAAATCGACACAAACTCGGATCTGCCTATTTTTCTTCTTCACTGGGACTATGCATGCGATCCAGTCCGCATATTTTTCTTCCCTGATGAATCCAGCATCGATGAGCTTCTTGGTTTCCTCGATGACCTTTTCTTCAAGTTCCCTTCTCATTCTTCGAGGAGCTTGTTTGACTGGCTTAGCATCAGGAGATATGGCCAGTTTATGCATGGCTACTTCAGGGGAAAGGCCAGGCATTTCTTTGTACGTCCACGCGAAGCAGTCGACGAACTCGTGCAGCAGAGCGATTATCTGCGCTTTCATTTCCTCTGACAAGAGCGAGCTGATGTAGGTCAGCCTTGGATTATCGGGCGTTCCTAAGTCAATCTCGGTTAGCTCGTCAAAAGTTGCTTGTCCGCCATCTTCGAGCTCTTGAGGAGCTTCTTCTGGTTCGGCTATCTCGTCATCATCATTTGATCTTTTGCTGGCTTCACCAACATGGATCATATAGCATGCTTTGGAATCAGGTTGAATGAAGCCTATGCCCCGTCTATTTGGAATTCGTCCATCGATGAGTGCTCGGACCTGGGGTGGATGCCATAGCCCTTCATAAAACTTTGCTTCGGACTCCGTTTGATATAACCGGTATCCGCACTTTTTAAAGTATTCCCGCATCTCGGGCGCATAGTATCTGGGATTGAGAACGGCTCTTATGCCTCTCTCATATAGAAGGCACGCGGCAGACAAATCGTCCGGGTGCATAATAGGATTTGACCCATAAAACAGGATGCCCTTCTGTCCATTTTTTCTTCCGGGGACGTAGAAAGTTTTCAGCTGGTCCATGGTGGAGACTGACAATGCATCGAGCTCTTTGCACATCTGCTCCGGCACCCTTGTGACAGCTAGGGGCCCTTCTGCGATTTCGAAGGTCTCTTGTAGTTTCACTTGTTGCATGGGGGTCCAATCTGCACAGCTATTGCAAGGCAGGTCCTCTTCTTCCGACTCTTCAGTGTCGCTGCCAAGATGAGGGCGGATTTTGCTGCTAGATGGGCCTTCAGCATCAGATTCGTCCGTATCGCTACCGAAACGAGGGCGAGTTTTACGGAAGGACGGACTTCCAGTGTCGGACTCATCAGTGTCGCTACCAAAACGCGGGCGCACTTGGGCGTTTTTGCTTTTGAAAGTGATAGCCGGCGTAGATTTGCTTTTGAGTCTTGGGGCCGCTCTATCCTCTGTCAATTGTGGCTTAGCATTTTGGTGGTTCATAAAGTACCGAGAATCTTCATATCGGACTTCATGCACACCGAACGGCTGGATGTCTCCATCAATGCGTCTTTCTTCGCCATTTTTAGTATACTTCATGCATTGATGGAGAGTTGACGGAACGATGCCGTAATCGTGGAGCCACGGCCGTCCTAGAGAATCTTATAAGACGTGTCGGCGTCGATCACGTATATCTTAGCTTTAGTTTGCAGATCCCCGAATTTGATTGGCAAAGCTATAGACCCCAGAACTTGCTGGCAGTTTTGATTGAAGCCTTGAATGACAATCCTTTCCCTTGACAGGTGTCGGACATCCATTGACAAACTTTTCAGTGTCCGCATGTTCATGATGTTCACTGAGGACCCCGGATCAATCAATATGCGATTAATACGATCTCCTTCGCTGTACCCGGTCACGTAAAGCGGCCGATTATGCTAAGCCGTTCCCAGTAGCAAGTCTTCATCCTTAAACGTGACTGTGGCGGCATGCAGAGCATACAGGGCTTCTTTCATATTAATTTCCACAAAGCGAGCCTCATACCGCTCAGGGTTTTATAGAGCATGAATGAGAACATCTCTAAGCTCTTGAGATAGAACCAAGGCATCATAGATGCTAAGGACAGACGGAAGCTTTCGGAGGTGAGCCAAGACATTATAGTCTATTAGGGAAGGACTCGAATCTTCATGAGCAAGTTCTCTGCCATCTTCTTCATTAGCGACTTGTTTTTCCTTCCCTTTTGGGGCGTTACCCTGATTTGGCAGTAGAGCCCTGCCGCTTCTGAGCTGGATTTGGTTGGCCTTTGTGGCGATCTCCTCGTCCTCTTCGGGAAAACAGAGCTCCTCCTCAGAGTCGCTGCCAAGATGGATGGCGTAGCAGGTCACTACTGGGATCTCTTCATTGGAGTCTTCTTCTAACTCCTCCAGAATTTCAGCCGCTTGTACAGGGAGGAACTCCTTCAATTGAATCAGAGTTCTTTCCTTCTGTTCATATTCTTCGAGGGAATCGATATATTTTTGGATGGTCGACCTCCCTGGGGACTCCTTTTCACGCCGAGCTGCACTTTTCTTCTTCTTCTTAAGCTTTTTGGATTTTGAGCCTGATGGAGCCGCATTGGCAGCTGGAAAGGTAGGCTTCTTTTGCCCTTCCCATTCCGTCCTGGGCTCTTTCCGAAGTAGCTTTATCATCTTCTTTGTCTTATTAGATATGTGCGTACTCCATGGAGGCCGCGATGAGTCCACTCCATTTCTTAGGACAGCAGGTTCGGCTGTCCGCTCCCAGAAGGTTTCAGCTTCTGTCTGTATAAAGTTGGTGGTTGCAACTTGATTATTCACCAATACGCTTTTGGACAGCTCGATCTCTCCAGCCTTGTACTGCTTCTCGACCCAGTCCTTGAAGATATAGCAATCCTCGATCGAATGGCTCACTACTCGGTGGTACGGGCAATACAAGGGATTGTCGGTCATTTTTACTTCTTGAGGTCTTTTCGACTCCGGCAGTTGTAGACTGTTTGTTCAAGGCATCTTTAAATATCTTTCGGACCTTGTCCCTCCTGAAAGAGTAAACCTTGTTCTTTTTCTCCTCTAGGGAAGGCCTTTCTCCTCCCAGCAATGGCTTTCGAGACCGGTTGGTTTTGGATTCGCCCGCCCTTCGCTTTTCTTCATTATCGGACGCATTGAAGACATTGGTACTGCTGGAACTTCCGCTTCTACGGCTGTCGTCCCGCTTGCTTTTCCAAGTCTTGTCTCTCTGAGAGTCCGAGGTAGACTCTTATTTCGAGCATTCCAGCATTTGTACTTTCTTGGTTAGCTCTTGAAACGTCTTGAGGCCTGCTGTACACAAGAATGGGACCATCCAGTTGCTGAGGTTCCCAATGAGAAGGCTGACGGACTGGTCCTGCTCCAACGGCGGTTCGCACTTGACCGTGAGATTACGCCATCGGGCAATAAAGTCGGCGTTGCTTTCATTCTTCCCCGGCTTGGTCCTCACAAGGTCGGCAATAGAGATTTTATCACTGACACTGATGAACCTTTACCGAAATAGAGACTCTATTTGGGCAAAGGTAATGACGGACCCATCTGGTATACTCACGTACCAGTCGAAGGCGACACCGGTCAGGCTGTTGAAAAACTGACGAAGAAGGAGCGTGTCATTGCCCCCTGTATTTCCGCACGAGGCTTTGAAGTGGGCGACGTGCTGATTTGCATTCCCCGTTCCGTCAAATCTTCTGAACTTAGGAATGACGTAGCCGCTCGGGAACTCGATCAAATCGTACTGTGCGGGATATGGCCGGCCACTACTGCCAATTTCTTTCCGAGCTTCAGCTTCAGCCACCAATGTTTAACTTTGCAGGTGACCAAATCCATTATTCGATCTTGTGTTAGTGGGATAGTGCTATCTAAGGCCAAGGCGTCCCCAGAAGCGGAATGTGGCCGGCTTTCGTGCGGCTCGACCAGTCTTGGACCCAAAGGAACAAGCATTGGCTATTTCGGATTGTCATCACCCGGCTGATTAGTAGCGACTTGTGCTTGATTGGGAGGCGCTCGAGCAATTTGAGCTGTAAGCTGCATCACAATGTTTGTTAAGTCGTCAATCTTCGAATAGAGCTTGGCCATCTCTTTATCTTTGCTCCTGAGTTGTTTTCGAAGCTCTTGAAGAAGCTCTTGCTCCACGGTCCTGGGGCGGAAAGTCGGCTCTTCCTCGCTGTCCGAGCTCGACTCTGCATGGACCGAGGGGTCTTTCTGCCTATCTTCCTCCTCGAGGGGGTTTCATCATCCGGCGAAGGCGGCTGTTCTTGGGAAGCAACAACCACATTCAAGCCAGATTGGGCTTGGGATGTGGTGGCCCCCTCCTTGCTTTTGCTGCGAAGGTTGTCGCTGGGGCGCCCGCCCGCCATATAGTCCGTATGGATAATATATCCGGCCGTCTTTTTATCATTGGCGGCTTATTTCACAGATCGCTTTCTTGACCCCCCAGTTTTGGAAGAGGGCAGTCGATTGAAGGCAGCTGGCCTGACCAGGTTCTTGAATGGTGCTGGCGCTTCTTTTCTGGGTTTGCCTCGCTGCTTTCGTGCGGCACAGAGCGCCTGATAGACTCTTGAAGAGACGGTGTCATACTTTTTCTGTTGGGGCCGGGACACGTCTCTTTGTAGCGACGTTCGGACCGCTGTTTTCTTGATCCTGGCGGTCATGGCATTTCTCTGAACCTACTTCAGAGGTTCGAAGGAATTGCTGATTTTTACGGTCGACTCAGCTGTCGTCACAGAGTAACCCTGCTCTTGGAACTTCACAAGATTCCACTTGGCCGAAGCCCTGGCCATCTTGTTGGCTCGATACCTGAGCCGCTTCTGCCTTAACTTTTCTGTTCTAAGCACCTGGCAGAGTTCGGCTCTTTGGGAAGACGCCGTAGACCGGGCGATGGAGGATTTTGGAGATACGCTCGATTGTGCATTTGTTGGATTCATCACCTGAGATCGTCCGCAACATTTGATGTTGCCCTTTGTACCGGAAGTCTTGCCCCCAGCTGGAGCGCCAAAGAGTCGTTCAGACACCGTCTTAAGCTTCGGTTGTGGTGCCTTAGCGATCACAATATTC
Organism: Agapanthus africanus; assembly: GCA_030015575.1. NCBI lineage: Eukaryota > Viridiplantae > Streptophyta > Magnoliopsida > Asparagales > Amaryllidaceae > Agapanthus > Agapanthus africanus. The sequence continues at coordinate 937,568,809 of CM057338.1, read as the reverse complement.
GGCCTCTTGCCCCTTGATACCGGCTTGGCCACCTATTTTGCCGGGATTTCTGCCAGATGAGCGCTTCCGGCAGGGTAGATGATGACGGAGATAAACTGGCGGGGCAGTTCCTCCCACTATCGACTGAGGCTTGCGGGGAGAACCACACGAGCATTGACTTTGACCACGTACGGGATCGGTGTCACGTTGGAAGCTGAATTCGTCTTGGGAGACATTGTCGTCGAAAGTTGATTGCTGCACGGAAAAAAAACATCATTTCAGTATAGGCAATCGATATGTATATTGATTGAGTTCGCATGAACGTTTAACCCGAAATATGGGAGGAGAGAAAGGTCCCACCGGGCGTGCCAGAATCTGTAGGGTGTTTTTCGTCACCCCATTGAGATGGGAATACGCGCGCGCTTGTCAGGCATACTACAGATTCCCCCTGCCTATGGTAGGCGGGGGTTTATTGATTGTGGGGATCTGAATCTCCGGCAGCCGCGGACTAAGCTACCGTTAATTATCCCTCGCCTTTGGGGCGAGGGAACCTCCGATTAACGGGTTAAACTGGTCATGCGAACTCAATGTGCAGTGTACGTGTGTTTTGTTTTGGAGGGGGGATTTGGATATATCGGGAGCTGCGCAGAGTTTTTCGGGGGTCCCGCTACCCGGATAGCGGGCTGGGGGTCAAGAGGGCTAGCAGCCCCCTTGCGGGGTGCGGGGCAGTGCCCCGGCCCAAATTTTTTTTTGAGGGGGACAGTGTTGTGGAGTGTGTGTGTATCTATACATATATATACATGTATACATATATACAAAAAAAACAAAAGGGAAAAAGCGCCCAAAGGACGCGTGGGGCCAGCGCCTTGAGCGTTGTGTGCTTAGGCGCTAGCGCGCCACGTATCCGAAACGTGGGCGCTGGGCGCTTGAGCGCTGGGCGCTTGAGCGCTGGGCGCTCGAGCGCCAGCGCACCACGTGTTGGCACGTGGGCGCTGGGCGTTCGAGCGCTCGCACAATGTGTCGGCACGTGGGCACTGGGCGCTCGAGCGCGAGCGCGCCATGTGGGCGCTGGGCGCTCGAGCGATGGGCGCTCGAGCGCGAGCGCACCACGTGTCGGCACGTGGGCACTGGGCGCTCGATCGCTAGCACTCCACGTGTCGGCACGTGGGCGCTAGGTGCTCGGGCGCTGGGCGCTTGAGCGCACGGCGCTCGAGCGCTGGCGAGAAAAAAGGGGCTTTTAGCCCCAAAAACTCCCGAAAGCAAAATTAGAGTGGAGTTAAACTCCTAAGATGTTTTGAAGTTGATGAAGGGCTTCTCCCCTTGAGCCCTAGTTCTTCCCCAAAGTGGGGTTTCTGGAGATGGGTCTCCTTCTTCCTCCTCTGTTGGCAGGATCTTGAAGATCAAGAGATGTGAGATTTTAAAAATCTCTTCTTTTTGAGATCTAATGGTAGATCCAAGTTCCCCTTTGTGGGTTTTGTGGTGGAAAACTATTTAGTTTTATAAAAGAAAGATTAAAACTCTTGATTTAATTCAAAAGAAAGAAGAAGGTCATAGAACCTTGAGGAAGGAAAAAAATCTCAGATCTAGATTTTTCTTTTGGAGAGAAAAAAAAGTTGTTGGGATATTTTCATTATCCTTGCCTTTATAGGTTATACAATTTACACATAGCCCCTTGGGCTTCACAAAATGGCATTTTGCTTATCCCATAGCTCATGTGCCATTTCTTTTTACACATAAGCCATGGGCTTTACAAAAATTTGGCTTAATGCCCATTTCTCTTACATTCATTCGTAAAATAAAATAAAAGAAATACAATAAAATTATTTATTACAAAATTTTTATCTTGGCATGGGGGGAGGCCGGCCGCTTCATGTTCGGACTCGACCCGGGCATGGGCCCACTTGATCTAGGCTTGGGCTCACCTGGCTTGGGGTTGACTTTGATTTTGACTTGGTCAACCGGGGTGTAAATTTTTACCCCAACAAAAGGCAGCGCAAGATTTAAGACTTCGACACGAAGCAAGCGGTAAAGTCCATGACATTATTCACTGTGGAATTCTGGAAGAAACTAGAAGACCATCTGAGAAACCAAGTGAAGGAAATAGAAGAAACAAAGCAACAGAAGAAGATCTGAAGAAATGATGCATCAAGCTCTCAATATGGCCGCGGAACCGCGCCCAAACCAAGCTTATGGCCGCGGATTCGCGGCCGTGCGTCGCGCGTGTCGCGCGTGTCGGTGCGTCGGAGCATTAACTAGGTTTTTCTTAGGGTAAAATTGTAAATGCATATGTGACTCGATTGTAACCCTAGGATTTCTATGCTCTATAAATAAAAATCCTAAACCTCTCTTTGAGGTATGCCTCTTTTTATTTCATCTATTCAGAATTTTAATTCGGTGTAAATGTTTGGAGAGAACTATCAAATAAAGTAAGATTTTTATTATCTGCCCTAGTTCTTAATTTTATTTCTGCCTTAGTATAATTTTATTATCTGTCCTAGTTAATTAGTTTATAACATGTTTATCAATTCCCTAATGAGTGAGTAGTTCCTCACTTGTTAGGGTTAGGAATAGAGAAGGTTTGAGAGATGAAAATCTCTCACCCCTTTCTAGCCCATTACATATTTTTATAGGACTTCATGCATACATACACACACCGCTCCCTACGGCACCCTATCCCACGAGGTAGCGGTGATACCGTAGTTTAAAAGACCGGTTGCGTATGTCTTCTATGGAGGTTAGGGTAAGAATTAAGAAAGGACGGACAAGAACCTAGAGGAAGAAATATCGTTTCTCCCCGATGGTACGAATCCCCTTTATTAATTATTACCATAACACCTAAATAGATCTAAATTAGGGCATTGAAAGCAGTGGGAAATCTTAAATTTCCAAACTTAACCTAAACCTAACCCTAGCAAGATTCTAATCCTAGTCTAAATCAACTTAGTTTTTAGTGATAATCAACCCAATACCGTTTGGAATTAACTCGTTAGAACAAATTGAGAATACACAAAATCCCTGTGGACCGACCCGTACTCACCGGATAGCTACCAAGCGACGCCGTTCTTGATTGCGGTAAATAATTCTTTGATTGTAAAATCCATCAACAAATCAAATGGTGCCGTTGCCGGGGATGGCGTAGTATTTTCTTTTTGTAATTTCGGGTTAATATAAAAATTGAAAAATCATAAAAACTGAAAAATAAAAAATATAAAAAAATTTATCATTTTGTTATTTTGTGAAGAGTATTTTCGTTTGAATTGTGCAGGATCGAAGAACAAATTCAGATCTGGAAAAATCCAGAGAGCAAAACAGATAACAGCAGATCTGAACAAACAGAGGAAAACCAAAACAGTGAAACAGAAAAATTTGGAGATCTGAACCCACGATTCCACCGTGGAACCGCGGTCAAAGTCAGGGTCCGGCGGCGGAACCGAGGCACATCGGTGACATCATCATTTCAAAAAAATCTCCTCTGTAAGATCCCTCTTTTCTTCTTCTGAACCCCATTATCTCCTCTGTAAAAATTTTCCTGCAGGGTTCTTTGCGCAAAATATTCTCCCCTTCTCCAATAACTTGATCTTGTGCAGGATTCTTTGCGCCGCGCTAAAAAAAAATTGTTTGCAAGTGATTGTGTTTACTGCTTTGCATATTTTAAATTGTCTTTAAGGGGCTTGAACACGAATCCAGATTGGGTGGGGATTTCATTACCCTTCCCATGACCCCAAAAATCACATAAGGCATATTGTATTGACCATCAATCTAATTTAAAAAGATTAGACTCAGCCCTAAGGACTTCGCGCTCAATGTTCATAACAGAATACTGCATTTTATACCGCCCATTCTTATGCTCGTGTGTTTATAGGTAGGTGCTTTTAATCCGTGTTTGTTGCATATTTACAGAGTACAGGTTTCCAGTCCAAATATTGCAAATCAAGGCAAAATCTCCACAGTTACGCCAAAAGCAGAACATCTGTTGACAGCAGATAAAAGCCGGGTTCCGGTCATCCATATCCGTCCAGTGCCGAGTACCAGTTCCTGAGACAAGACATATGACAGTGGTCATTCGTGTCTGGGACAAGCACAGAGCACGAGGGGGGCAGCACAAGAATCAATGGGTGTGCGGAGCTCGAGAGAGATAGAAGTCAAAAGTGAAGAAAAGATAGCAATCTTGGACTAAGAATTCTGAAGATATTCTGGAAAGATTATCAGAAAATATATGTACCAGACAACAGGGGACAGCAGACCAGGGCCGTACAGAAAAGCCCATGCCCTGAACCCACTATAGTGTGGCGGATCCGCGGCCAATAGGGGGTATTGGCGGCGGATCCGCGGCCTTACTGGGCCTTCAGTGTGTCATTTTTCATGGGTAGTTGGGTCTTTTCACATGGGTTCAGAATGTTGCCCTAGATTTCCATCTCCCTGCCTATAAATACTCCAGAATTGAGCTAAGCCAAGGGTCATTCTTTTGTTCCTCTTTTTGTTAGGATTTAGTCTTTTTCTTCTTCTTCTTCATTCTTTTTCCATGAAAATTGTAGTGAGAGCTTTTTGAGTGGGAGATCAATGAAGATGAGGGCCTTTTGTATCATTCTCTCTTGTTTCTTCTTCCCCTTGAGATTCTTGCTTTCTCTTGATCATTCAACCTCTTCATTGAGCTTGAATGGTTAAGGGTTAGTTATTGATCTCAAGGGTCGTATTCTTTCATGGAATTAGCACTTCATTTCACATGCGTTCTCTACCCTTCCCTTGATCTTGCAACCTCTTGATTGAGCTTGCAAGTTTAAGGGTTGGCTATTGATCACATGCTTGTCTTGAGTCCTAGTTTCTTGTTTTTGTAATTTCTTTCTTGCTTATTTATTACTTGCTTTTTATTCTTTCTTGCTTTTCTCATTCTTGTCTTTTATTAATTGCAATTTTATTCATGCACTTAATTACTTGTAATCTTTTCTTTTCTTTGTTCTTTTCTTTTTGTTCTCTCTTTTTGGTTCTTTCTTGTGAATGAATGTAATTATTATTGTTAAGAAAAAAGATACGGTATTATAAGTTAACGTTTCTTTGCCCATTTCCTTTTCCCGTATTTTCCATTGAACTCCGCCCAAACCATACGCAAGCGCTCCGTTAGGCACCGTACCCTGACAAGGTAACGGTGATTCCTAACCGCGACCGGTTGCGTTCGGTTTGGCCGGAGGCGAAAGCAAGAGACAAGAACGGAAGGACAAGGGTAAATAAGCCGTATTCCACGAATACCGCGCTTAAATCCCCTAATCCATGTTGTTGCTGATTGCTCTAGCTTCAATTGGTCAAGATTTGGCTCAAAGGTTTTGAATACGGATTTCTTTAGCTTATAATCTCGTATCTTTTTCTTAACAACTTTATACTTGCAAATAATACACTTAGGATAGAATCGAACAACTCATACACAAATTCTTTATTGACTGGTCTAAAACAAGAAAGGACATACAACCATCTCCCTGTGGATCGACCCGTGCTCAACCGGCTAGCTGCATAGCGACACCGTCCTGATCGCGGTTATACTTTAGAACTTTGAACATCCGACACGCCAAAAGCGTGCGATCACTCAATAGGACAAAGGAATAGTTGTAGGCATCGACCGTTGATCCTAACCTGACTTTGTGGTGCTTAGGCTAGACAGGTAGTGAAAGGTAACTTTAAAAGGCCCGTCTCACGGTGATTCGTGAGCGGATCCCTCCTTTCTCTACTTGTGCTTACTTGGCCACAATTGGCGGTGAAGAGGCGGTTTGAGGTCTTACTTCTTGCCCTTTGGAACAGTTAGGAGCTATCTAGCTGACCTAGATGACTCTAGATCTAGGCTTGATTGTGCATTTATGATTGATTGAACGTGTATCTAAGTCTTTATCGAAAATCATTTTTTTGCAAAAAGCTCCACATAAAAAAACACAAAAAGAAAAAAGAAAATTTTTTTTTTTACAAAAACTTGCAACTTGTCGCTAAGAAATCTGTGCACCCCACTTACACCCACTTTCTTTCCATTGACGTCTTCTTACCCGCACTATCTGTTTTTCACCTTTTTGGCTACACTACCTCTTTAGTGTATGTCCGGTTGGACTAGGGATACTAGTGCCCGATTAGTCCGTGTCTCGTTGGTACCGACTGACGACGCTTTCGACTCCGAAGTCGAAATTCCTTCCACTTCCTTACCTTCACCTTCAAATTCTTCGTCTTCTAAGCAGATGTCGGGATTTAATCCTAACAACACCTTACCCACGAGACTGATTCCACCTCCGCTAGGTGCGAATAACCCACAACACTCGTCTGTTGAAGCGTCCCAACGAATCGCGCTCTAGGATCTTTTTTACCCTGTCTACACCGCCTTACCTACTTGTCTTTCACTCCCACCGGCAAATAGGGACAACTTTGAGATCAAACCCCACTTCATCAACATGTTGCCAAAATTTCATGGACTGAAATCCGAAGATGCCTATATCTTCATAAACAAATTCCAGAATGTTTGCGCAATGATGAAAACAACACAACTTTCTGATGATGCTATAAGGATACGGGTCATTCCTTGCACCTTATGTGACTTAGCCAAGAAATGGTTATATAGCACAGCATCACACTCAATTAAAAATTGGGAAGAGTTTATTAAAGCTTTTCTTAAAAAGTTTTATCCATATCACAAGACCGCGAGAATTCGCAATGAGATTATTCAATTTTCCCAGCTTCCTTCCGAACCCTTTTGGAAGTGTTTTGAAAGATTTAAAGACCTACTTGTTCAATGCCCTCACCACGGTATCGAGAATTGGAAACTTTGCCAAACTTTATATGAAGGATTGAACCCAGCAACGAAGCAGTTGTTGGAAACCATTTGTCAAGGTCATTTTCTAACAAAATCAAGCGAGGAAGCTTGGCAGTTTCTCGACGATCTTGCTGAACAAACACTTCAGTGGGAAAGCACTAAGACCACCTCATCTTCTTCTGTTGGTCAGTCTAGGGCAGGCATACATCAATTAGATATGTCGATTGCAATGAAGGACGAGATGGCCGCACTTACGAAAAAGCTAGAAGGAATTGAGACCAAAATCTCATCACCTTCTCCTGCCCCTACTTTACCCCCCACAAACTATTTGTGCTTGTTGTTCGGATCCATCACATCTTACCGAAGAGTGTCCTTACAATCCACCTGTTCAAGTATAAGATCAAGTCAATGCTGTCTTTCAGCAAAGACAAAGAAATGATCCATACTCTTCGACTTATAATCCGGGTTGGAGGAGCCACCCAAATTTTGCTTGGAATCAAAATCAACAATTCCAAGGCAATAACAACTTTCAAAGGCCTCCTCCTCCACAACAACAAGCACCCCCAACAAACTCAATACCAGCAACCTTTCCAACCACAACCTTGCCCAAACCAAATGAACAATTTTGTGCCCAATAACTCTTATCCTCAAAACAATTTTGTTCAACCAAATGACGATAAGATTACCTCGCTAGAAAAAAGTCTAGATGCGTTTCTAAAACAATCTACACAATCCGCAGCAAGGTTGGAGACTTCCATTCAGTCTTTGGTGCACAACAATACTTCACATGATCAAAGTATCAAACCAATCGAGGCCCAAATTGCACAACTAAATGCTGCGTTGAGCGAGCGAGAAAAGGGAAAGCTTCCATCTCAACCATTGCCAAATCCCGGTCACACACACAATGCACATGCTGCTTATGAACAACAAAATAATAATGTAAATGCAGTGACCATGTTGAGATCTGGAAGAGTGTTGCACAATAACGTGGGTATTAGTAATGACACCCCTGCCGGTGGTTCTTCTTCATCTTCTTCTTCCTCATCTTCCTCGTTAGAGCCTATTCTTCATTCTTCACAAGGCTCTACTTCTTCTACTTCGAACGGACCCACTTCTCACTTCACGAACACACCAACACTGGGATCCGTTCCAACTCCACAATCTACTCCACACACATTGGACTCAATAAATTTTCAAAATGTTTAGTTGAGATCCAATAAACCAACTCCCCAAATGGAGAAAATTGTGGAGTTATTCAAATAGGTTAGCATAAATATACCTCTCTTGGATGCAATCCAACAGGTCTCTTCTTACGTGAAAATCTTAAAGGGCTTATGCACCTCGAAGAGAAAATCTCAGATACCCAAGAAAGTGCTAGTAGCTAGTGCCGTGAGCAATGCTATTAACCAACCTCAACCCTTACCCCAAAAACGAAAGGATCATGGCTGTCCTACAATTTCAATAACAATTGGGGATAAGAACATCAATCGAGCACTTTTAGATCTTGGTTCTAGTGTTAACCTGCTTCCCTACTCCGTGTATGAGAAATTAGGTGTTGGAGAGTTGAAACCCACTCATTGTACTCTCCAAATGGATGACCGATCAATCACCCATCCTAGGGGTGAGTTAGAGGATGTGTTGATCAAAGTAGGGGACTTCATATTCCCCGTTGATTTTATTGTTATGGACACACAACCTGTTGCTATCCCACGGAACCAAATTCCGGTGATTCTCGGTCGACCATTTTTGGCCACTTCCAATGCAGTAATAAATTGTCGCAATGGTTCTATGACTCTATCCTTCGGGAAGATGTCTAGTGAGTTCAATATTTACAAGATAGGAAGCCTGCCCTCCGTGTCTAAAGCTAGTATACGAGAAGTTTGCTCGGTCCACGAAATCACGCTGGAGGACTGCGAGCTTGAAAAATTTCTGTTTGATGACAACAGTTTTGACGCTACTAGTGCGTCCCTCCTTGAATCTGACACAGTTTGCACAACCGATAACGATTACAAGTGTTTCACTTTTTCGGATGATTTGGACGACTCACCGCCCGAGTATGAGTCCTTTGAATTTTCGGATGAGTTAGTTGAACCATCCGACTCAGTTGTTTGCAGTGATTTCGAACCATTGTTGGAATCCTTCAAGTTCGAGATAGTTTCACCAATTTTGCCTTCAATTGTTTCGCCTCCGAAACTCGAACTCAAGCCTTTGCCGTCTCACCTTAAATACGCTCACTTAGGTGAGAATGAGACCTTTCCTGTTATCATATCGGTCTCTCTAGCCCTCAAGCAAGAGAAAGCCCTTTTAATGGTCTTACAAAATAACCGGCAAGCTTTTGGCTGGACTATGGCGGACATCGAGGAGATTAGTTGCCTCATAATTAACTATCATATGCATATGATGGATGATGCTAAGCCAGTAAAGGATCCACAGAAACATCTCGGGGATTTTGTGGCTAATCAACCTCCACCTATAGAACTTGAACCACCCCCTTTTCTTCTTATATACTACGAGAATGCCAATATTCCACTGATTTCTAATCATTCCCATTCTCGTTTTTATTCATCATCACTTCCTATCTCTTCACTTCCACGTACATGCAAATTCTTTCCATACCACCACTTATCTCTTCCCCACTTCTTCTTGGCTTTGTATAACATGTTCTTCCACCGACCGATACTCTACACAGATAAATTTTTCAACTGGTTGGTGTTGACTTTTGATCTTTGCAAAGTTTGGCATTGACTTGTAATATCGTTTAACTCAAGTTTGGGGGGGTTGTATAATTAGCTTTCAAATATAACATAAAAAAAGAATATAAAATTTTGAAAATAAAAATAAAAAACTAATAAAAAATAATTAAAAAAATTTTGGTATTTTTTGTAAATTTACAGATTAAATAAATAAAGAAAATTTTATTTTGCAAATAATTTCCTCTTTTTAGAGGGGTTTATTTGCAAAAGAGCCAACACTCCCCTTATATATGAACCCGACCCCTCTCTGTGATAAAGAAACCCTAATTTCATTTCCTCCAAAACCCTAGCGCCGCCGCCTCGTTTTTCACCGATCAATCTCGCCAGAGCGCCGCGATTCCGCCGCGGGAGCCTGCTCTCCACCGCGCTTCCGCCGCCGCCTACAGTCGTCGCCCCCTGAAATTTTCAGGGGAGATACAATCTCTCAGAACAGCTCTGTTTCTTATATTTGTTAGATCTGTAGAACACCCAATGGCACACAGCATGCAGCTTGAACGCGATTTTTCACAAGTTTTTTCTCACAAGATGTACAGTTGTTATTTTGCAAACGAAATCGCGCGTAGGGGTTGGAACTATTTAATATACAATCACCTTTATGCGTATGCATTGCCGGAATTAGTCACTCAATTTTATGAGTGTATGGAGGATGGGTGCTTCAACCAATTTGGGTTTATTAAATTGCAATGGGGTGATCGAGAAATTATCATTGATAGGGATATTATATACGAAGTCACACTAATCCCTCACATACCCGCACATGACCAACCCTTGCAATTTGAGGATTACATGTCCTTGATGGGCAACGATTGCTCAAGGGAGCCGCGTAAGGGTATCCAAGCGAGAACCCTTTTCACGAATGTTTTGACTGTGTGCCGGTGGGAACAAAATAATATTTTTGGTAGTTCCCACAACACAACATTTTTTACACCCTCCTTGCATATTATGCATACCCTTATGACTAAGAACCCCCGTTTCGACATGTGCACAGTATTGCTAAATTCTATAGGTGCGGGTAAACGAGCCGCTAATTACCCTTGTCCCATGCTGGTTACACAATTATGTCGATATTTCCTCCCCGTGGAGGAGTTCGAATTTTATATGTATGGAGGCATTCCGGTCAGGCCTCTTATTGAGGGCGTTTTTACGTCCTATTCTCGATTGACAGATGTGTGGTCTAGAACCGAACCGGCGGAGCATGTATTCGCCCGCACACCTAGCTCTAGCTCAACAGCGAGCGAAGGAGAAATGACCCCACTAGAACATGCACAATTGATGAGGAGAGCAATCAGGGGTATTGATGAGTTGAGGGAGAAATTGAGGGTGTCATCGAGGGAGCACGACCGTCGGTTGACGGAGGTTGAGCAGGGGATTCGAACCCTGTTGGCTAGGGAGGAGCGTTCACGTTCACGCTCGAGAGCGCGGCGTGGGGCCGAGCAGTGAGGGCACTGCTTTGGATAAGTTTGGGGGAGTTGGTGGTTGTATATAGTTATCTTTTGCATTGCATATATATATATATTTAAATTTTTGCATGTTTAAATTTTGCATTGCATCCTTATATATAAATCATAAAAAATTGAAAAACAGAAAATAAAAAAAATTAGAAAAATATAAAAATCAAATAAAAACTGAAAAATTTGAAAAATTATAAAAATTGAAAAGTTCAATTTTAGCCATATTTGACTTAAGTTTGACATGACGGTTGACTAGCTAGGAAAAACTAGATCCTCAACTTAGTAAATTAAAAACCCTAAAAAATAACCTTTCTTCAAATTTAACGGTAGAAAGTATATGTCTTTGTAGTTTATTTAGAAATAGGCAAATTTCAAGTTCACTTCTTGGGCTAAGTTAAAACAAAGGAAAAGTATTGATATTTTTATTAAAGTATAACTTTGAAAAATAATTCCTAAGCTTAAATCTAAATTCTGAAAACATATACCCTACAAATTGCACAAACATAAACCTTAAAACTTGGAATAGTAGAAGAGACCTTGAAATGCTCTTGTCTAGAATCCTTAGTATGAAGAAAAATAAAATAAAAATACAAGCGTGAATAAAGAGATAATAAAAAAATGAACACTGGTTGTTGTGATTATTTAAGGCTGCATTAATAAAAAATATTTAGCGAGGGTGCTTCATCACCTGGTGCCTTAGACCAACTGGTTTGGGAGTCACTGCTATAAGCCTTAGGTATTACAAGACTAGAAACTACGCATTAATGTGTAAGCACATTTTGTAATCGGTCGTTGGTACCTCAAGAAGTATTAACGGTTGCATGAAGAATCTGGGAGCAATTTCATCTAAAAATTCACCAATTGAAAAGTACTTCGGACAATGGACAAGAGTATAATAGCTTGATTTGAATTTCCAAGTGTAGGGGTGATATATACACACACGTAGGGGTATGTGATTGGGGTTTAGATAAGAGATAGGAATGAAGAATAGGACTTATATCTTTAATAGAGATAATAAAAATTCCTAAGTTGAGATAGAACCCTAGAAGGAAAACATAAAAGATGCTAAAAGCTAAGTAAATTTAACATATATAATCTTAAGTTAAATGATAAGGAGGCGTGAAAAATATGGGTGGATAATTTCTGAGTCGAAGATAATAGAGTTTCTTGTTAGAAAACCTCATTGGAGAATAAAAGTCAATAGGCCGAATTGATACGATTTTGTGGGTAGTATCCGCTGAAAACCCTCAGGAGACAACACTCCTCCTACTAAGGACACTTAGAGGTTTAACAGCTTTTTGCACGAGCTTAGTGCAATCGTGTTTCCCTGCGAAAGTAAGGCTAGGTCTTTTTTCGAGAATAAAACTAATTTTGCTCGAGGACGAGCAAAAGATAAGTTTGGGGGTATTTGTTCATATCATAATTTTGCATTATTATATTTCCCATTCTTAGTCATTTTACAAATAAACTGGTGCTTTTGATCCATGTCTGCTACATAGTTGCAGGTTACAGGTTCTCGGAACAAAAACAGTGAAAAAGATGAAAAGACGATACAAAAGTGAGACTACGACCAACAACTGGAAGAATCTTGATCATGCCTACAGTTTGAAGAATAAATGAAGATCAATGAACAATTTCACAAAGAACAAAGGCAGCGCAAGGTTTAAGACTTCGACACGAAGCAAGCAGTAAAGTCCACAACATTATTCACTGTGGAATTCTGGAAGAAACTAGAAGACCATCTGAGAAACCAACTGAAGGAAATAGAAGAAACAAAGCAATAGAAGAAGACCTGAAGAAATGATGCATCAAGCTCTCAATATGGCCGCGGAACCGCGGCCAAACCAAGCTTATGGCTGCGGATCCGTGGCCGTGCATCGCCCGTGTCGGCGCGTGTCGCGCATGTCGGTGCGTCGGTGCATTAACTAGGTTTTTCTTAGGGTAAAATTGTAAATGCATATGTGACTCAATTGTAACCCTAGGGTTTCTATGCTCTATAAATAGAAATCCTAAACCTCTCTTTGAAGTATGCCTCTTTTTATTTCATCTATTCAGAATTTTAATTCGGTGTAAATGTTTGGAGAGAGCCATCAAATAAAGTAAGATTTTTATTATCTGCCCTAGTTCTTAATTTTATTTCTGCCTTAGTATAATTTTTATTATCTGCCCTAGTTAATTAGTTTAGAACATGTTTATCAATCCCTAATAAGTGAGTAGTTCCTCACTTGTTAGGGTTAGGAATAGGGAAGGTTTGAGAGATGAAAATCTCTCACCCCTTTCTTGCCCATCATATATTTTTATAGGACTCCATGTATACATACACACACCGCTCCCTACGGCACCCTATCCTACGAGGTAGCGGTGATACCGTAGTTTAAAAGACCGGTTGTGTATGTCTTCCATGGAGGTTAGGGTAAGAATTAAGGACGGATAAGAACCTAGAGGAAGAAACATCGTTTCTCCCCGATGGTACAAATCCCCTATATTAATTATTGCCATAACACCTAAATAGATCTAAATTAGGGCATTGAAAGCAGTAGGAAATCTTAAATTTCCAAACTTAACCTAAACCTAACCCTAGCAAGATTCTAATCCTAGTCTAAATCAACTTAGTTTTTAGTGATAATCAACCCAACACCGTTTGAAATTAACTCATTAGAACAAATTGAGAATACACAAAATCCCTGTGGACCGACCCGTACTCACCGGCTAGCTACCAAGCGACGCCGTTCTTGATTGCGGTAAATAATTCTTTGATCATAAAATCCATCAACAAATCAGTGCCCATGGTCAATACGGAGTGATCAAGGACGTGGTTGTCATCTAGAACGTTCTGAAGCACCTAGGAAATATGGAATACATCGTGTACTACAGCTAAAGAAGGAGGTAAAGCCAATCGATAGGCCACCTCGCCAACACGTTCCACAACTTCGAAGGGTCTGATGAATCGGGGACTGAGTTTCTCGCGATTACCGAATCTAATCACCCCTCGAGTGGGAAATATCTTTAGAAACACATGGTTTCCAACCTCGAACTCAAGCGGTCTCCTCCTGTCATCTGTCTAACACTTCGGCGGTCTTGAGCTGCTTTCATATGGTTTCTGATTAGCAGGACTTTGTTGATTTTTTGAACAATGAGCTCAGGTCCTAACAATCTCCACTCTCCCACATTATCCTAGCAAAGCGGGGAGAGACAGTTCCGACCGTAAAGCGCCTCGAACGGTGCCATCCGTTTGCTCGCTTGATAGCTGTTAATATAGAAGAATTCAACTAAGTGTAAGTGGTCCTCCTAAAACCTCTTGAAATAGAGCATGCACGCCCTCAAAATATCTTTGAGTATCTGAATGGTGCGCTCGAATTTTCCGTTCATCCGAGGGTGATACGCTATATTAAAATTGAGGCGTGTACCCAAACTCTCTTGCAAGCTTCTCCAAAATTGGGAGAGGAACCGAGTGTCTCGATCTAACATGATACTGATGGGCACTCCATATAGCCTCATAGTCTTCTGCATGTACTTTTCTGCTAAAGTCTCCGTCGAGTGTCCCACTCGAAAGGGTAGAAAATGAGCCACCTTTGTGAGACGATCGACAATGACCCAGATTGCCTTATTGCCCTTAGGACTCCACGGTAAGACCGTTATGAAGTAAATGGTGATGTGTTCCTATTTCCACTGAGGAATAGGAAGTGGTTGCAATAGACCGGCTACTCTCTGATATTCGGCCTTTACTTGCTGACACACCAGGCCTCTCAATACGAAGCGGGTAATCTCCCTCTTCATACCGTTCCACCAAAATTGCTGCCTCAAATCCCTGTACAACTTGGTGCTTCCCGGATGCACTGAATAAACTGAACTATGTGCTTCTTTCAATACCATCATATTTCTTTTTGGCACACACAACCGACTACCGAATCTCAAGAAACCATATGAAATAATCCGAGAGGGTAGGAGGGGTTGAATAGGATTATACTAACTAATAATTGAGGATCGATCCACAGGGAGGTGTTAAATCTTAATTAATTATGAAACAAGTACAAAAAATAGTTGATGTTAAACTAAAAATTAAAGTGCAAATAAAAATAAAAGTGGGTTTTAATAATAAAGCAAGTCTAGGGTGTCTAATTACCTTTACTATCATATTGTTTTATATGATTTCTATCCTTTTCTAATTCCAATGTTTTAATTCATCAGCCATCAATTATATAAAAGTATAGAGTAATCTAGTTTCGCAATGAAATATCAATCAAAGAAAACATAAATTATACGTTTAAAGATCTACCATATCAATCACACCACATCATCTAGAAAAATAATTAAAACATGTTATTCTAATTACTCTAAAAGTAACTTAGTTTTACCCTTCTACAAATTAACCCACAAGTTGTTAATTCACGAATTAGATTGTATTATCGGATACTCCAAATTACCATAGTTTAATTAGGTTGAATTTTCTTGATTAAAAACCATCTCTTACCTTCCCTAATTAGATTTCTAGTTCGTCACGCTATCATTAATCTAACTAGTTTCTTGGTGTTATCATTTTTTTCTAAATCTTTTTAAGACGTCAACTATCGTCATATGATTTAATTTATTAGATGAAAAACAAAAGGAGAGACTTTTAGATCAAGAGAAATTGTACAATGAAAACCAATATAAAAGAGATAGAGATATTAAAACATCAAAATCATGACAATAAAAATAATTCTAAAGCCTAGAAAATAGATTAGTTATTCATAATATAAGAGAAAATACAATCAAATAAAGCCAACTTCATATTAAAAATAACTATCACAAATATCTTTGATCTCTCCCAAAATTCTAAAACAATTAAACAATAGGGAGATATCTCAAACTCTAGAATTACATCTTTTTATATAGGGCTAGGAAATTTGGAGATCAAGTAATAAAAGATATAAGAGAATACAATTTTTCCAAACAATCTCAAATTCTAATTCTAATAGATTTCAGCTCAATCTTTTGATGGCACTATTGGGTGCTGATCTGCTATATTTAGAAGCTTCAAAATATGAAACCCTACTGCTCATATTAATGTATGTGGAAAGACGGCCATGCCCATAAAAATTCTCATCGAACGGCCTCAGAACAACCGCGCAATCGTTGCCTCCTCCTCCTTGTTAGCAGCAGATCCCCCTCCTCTTCGTGGGGTCATAGCTCCAGATGCTTTCTGTGTTTTCATCGTTGATTTAGATAATTTTTTAGCACATAAAATCTTGAATATCTTTCCGTTTTCCTGCAATTTCGTGGATCTACAGATTGTCACCAAATTAGGCATATTTGATTTCATCTCTTGCTCTGATTAAGTCTACTCAATTGATTTGCTGAATTGAATTGATATGGCTACTTTTAAACCAGCAAAAATATTCAAAACAAATCTTTTAACAGAATCTATTTCATTTAGGAAACTAATTAACTCATAATTATATTACTTATTATTTAAGAAACATATGAATATATTTCTACGCATAAGTTCTACATATGGTCTCAAATTATAAATAATACAATTTATTAATTAATAATAATAGGGAAGATATGCAATAAATGTGACCGATCAATTCTTTATTTTTAATTAACTCCAATTAAATCTCCATTTTACACACGTAATTAATATTTTGCTTCTTTTTGCGTTTAAGTCATATAACCTGCGTTAGTTCATAAAACATAGCCGGAACATCATAAAATATGCAAAACTAAAATAAATATGGTTATATAAATATGCAATAAATTACACCAATTAAATACCCCCACACTTATCTTTTTCTAGTCCTCAAGAAAATTTAGGGTTTTAAAATTCAACTAAAACTAAAACTACTCCTAAGCATCTTTCACGGGCATGCGATTGTATTATGCGTATGCAACAAGCCTTTAAACTTCTTGTTTACCGCCGGAGACGGGTCTAATGCATCGGGAGGACGTCTGGCATGAATACAGGGGCAGATGCTATTTGGAACATATCCATCCACCTCTCTAAAGATGCCATGTTGATTTATGGCACCGTATATAGGAGGTTTGGATAGATGCGATTGTTGTAGCATGACTTATCAGATTCCCCCTCGTATGAGAGGGTTTTTGATTGTAGGGACGCTCTTCCTTGCAGGTGCAAGCCCTTGCAGTTAATTACACTATCGCATTGCGATAACAACTTTCAGACTCTCTAATTGATCACTTCATGTCATATTATGTTTGTTTATATGGGGTTGCCCTTG
This sequence comes from Agapanthus africanus, assembly GCA_030015575.1. Lineage (NCBI taxonomy): Eukaryota > Viridiplantae > Streptophyta > Magnoliopsida > Asparagales > Amaryllidaceae > Agapanthus > Agapanthus africanus. The sequence continues at coordinate 937,551,627 of CM057338.1, read as the reverse complement.
GATTGTATACAGAGACTAATATATATCATTACCCGTAGGGCGCGGATTAGTCCAAATATGTATATTGGATTTGGAATTGAACTTAGAATGCATATCTCATATAAATGAGGTCCATTAGTTCATGGGATATATGAGTTTGATTTAAGAATCGTTAGACGTATATGAGACTAAGATTGACTTAGGAACAATGAGCATATGGACTTGACTGATCATTAGGTCATATATGAATAGCCCATAGATAGTATACGATGGTCAATATAGAGAGAGTCCGTAGAGCAAAACATATTCGTTTAAAGACATCGTGGTCCATGGGGAACATGAGATGGAATATGGGTTGTTTATACCTATGGATTTTATACGGGGATCAATATGGAGATCAGCCGTAGGGCCAAATATATTAGTTTAAGGACATCGCGGTCCATGGGAAACATGAATGGAGTATGGCTTGTTTATACCCGTGGATTGTATACGGGGATCAATATAGAGATCATCCGTTGGGCTAAACATATTAGTTTAAAGACATTGCAGTCCAATATTAGTTTAGGGACATTTCGGTCCAACTTTCATCTTACGCGCACGTGTATATGTTACGTGGTGAAGTGGACTATAGTGACAGGATGCACCCAATATTGGGGTGCGATCCAATTTGAAGGCATTTATATTTCCTTCAAAGATATACATATACATATATGTATAAAGTAAGAGTTCAATATGAGATGCGCATTTATATGGGATGCGTGTTGATTGGTTTGAAAAATTGAATCTTAGTGTTTCCTAAATACCGCAATCAATAACGTTGTCGCAATAGCTAGCCGATAGTGAGTACGGGTCGTCCATAAGGAATTAGTGAATTACTTATCTTGTTTTAAATGAGTTAATAAAAAAAGGTGGGATTTTTATCGTTTTATACTAAAGAGATTTGAAAATTTTATAAGAGATGGGCTTGTAGGTTTTTCGGATTGGGTAGTTAAAGAATAGAGTTTTAAAAATAATTCTTTTTATCTTTTAATTATTTAATACTAGAGAAATAACGATGAATGCGAATTAGGGTTCTTGGAGAGATTAGGCTTTCCCTCTACTGACCTTTGTCCTTCCATTGATCCCTATTGATTTCAAGCCCTCAACAAAATAAGTATTAACGAATCTCAAATCGAGATCGTAATTATCATGAATTGGTAGCACGTCCGAATAGGAAGGTTAAGACTTCCTTTGCTAAAGTTTATAAAAATTAAAACGTAAAAAGAAGATAAAGGATATTTTTCATCCATTAAACTATCCTTTCCTACAAATCCTAACAAGCAAGAATTTACTCGCTCATTGGGAAAAACGACGTAAACGAAGAATGGTAGAAGAATAAGTAACACATAAGATAAATAAAAAATAAAAGGCAGAAAGTAAATACAGAAAATAAAGAGACAAAATTTAAAAGAAAAGAACTACCTTTTATTGAAACTTGTGCATTACAGAATTTGATTGCTAAAAAGAAAAACTGCAAACCCTAGTTTGCTCGATAGATCAATCGGTCGATTTTTCTAGATTAATAGAAAGATAGATATATAACCCTAATTGCTCTCGGTCTATTATAAAGGTTCTGGAACTTGAAACCCTAGACGTCATCTTAAAGTGTGTGAAAAGACGATCAAGCCCCTAAAAATTCTTATCCAAAGGCCACTAGGTGACTGCGGTTCCGCCGCCCTATTGTGTGATCTCGCCTCCATATTTTTTGTGTTACCTTCTCGTGATGTTAGGAGATTTTTCTGATAAAAATATTCTGAAAATAGTTCTTTCTCTCTGTAGTTGCGAGATTCTTCAATTTGCTCCAAAATTCGGCAGATTTGGTTTGCTAATTCGATTTAATTCGAAATATTCTGAAAATAGTTCTTTCTCTCTGTAGTTGCGAGATTCTTCAATTTGCTCCAAAATTCGGCAGATTTGGTTTGCTAATTTGATTTAATTTGATCTCCTCAATCCCTTTTGCAGTCTTGAATTGATTTGCTGTTTTAATACCTGCATAAAATCTCAAATCAAATTATTAGTAGCATTTGTTTTATTTGAGATAATATTCCAACCAATTATGGATATGATATGATATCTTAATAATTATGGTTAAGAATATTTGATATGATATTATATGCATATTTTAATAATCACATGAATATTTTATTTAAATATGATATGCATATATTCCCCAATTATATTAATTATAAATTAAGAAACATATGAAAAAATCCTTTTTACACATAAACTCTCATATGTTCTTAAATTACAAATAACACCTTTTTGTAACTAATAATAGTATAGAAAATGATTGTAAAAATGTGCAATAAATATGACTGATCAAATACCCCCAAACTTATCTTTTGATCATCCTGAGAAAACTGTTTTATTTCTAAAGGAAAAAGAAAAACCTAGCACTTTCGTATGAAACACGATTGCACTTAGTTCGTGCAACAAACCGTTAAATCTCTAGGTGTCGCTAGTAGGAGGAGTGTTGTCTTCTGAGGGTTTTCAGCGGATTACACCCACAAAATCCCAAAATTTTAGATAATAAAGGAAAGAAGACGAAAATTACATGCAAAAATAAGAACATATAAAAGAAAAACTTCAAAATAAGAATTTCGAACTACACTAGCTTTTTAGTTGTTATGAGTCCTATCTTAATGGTCTTGAAAAGATGTCGGAAATCACATTGTCCCACAATAAAACATCGTCTTTAGTCTTCCTCCATACCTTTCATCCGAACAACGATCATATATCCTTACTTTTTTGTAAAAGTCATCCCTGCACTTGAGAATTCAATTCAAATTATCATACCCTTTGTCCTTATTCTTTAGTATTTTTTTTAGTCGGTGATATTTTAGATGGATTTGCTCACATATCCTTCATGCGACCGTTAATACTTCTTGAGGCACTAACCAAACGATTACCGAATATGCTCACTTATTAAGGCTTACTTAGCAGTATCCCAATCTTGCAACACCTAAGGCATAATAAATGATCCCAAACCAGTTGGTCTAGGTGATGAAGCACTCTTGCTGAATTTTTTTATGCTACCTTGATAATTGCAAGACAGTGTTAATTTCTTTTATTTTATGTGTCATTTATATTTTATTGATGATTTTTTTTTCATACTAAGGTTTTTAGGCAAGAATATTTCAAGGTATCCTCTACTATCCCAAGTTTCAAGATGTGTGCAAGTGTGTATAGTGTAGGATTCCTAGACACTCTTGTGAAGGTTCACAAGGCATCAAACATGCCCGGATAAAAATTTAGACGTGCCGAACAACCCAAAGCCGGGATCTTTGCTAGATTATTAGGATTTAACATGCAAGATAACAACTTTAAACCTAAGTGTGAGGGATTACAACCTTTATAGTCCGCTCCTTCGCTTCATAAGCTCTGAGTAGAAGTCTCTTCGCCGCGATCCACGATCTCCCCGACTCAAGAGAGGCTCCACGACTCGAACGATCCATGCTAGCTTGTAGTATTCCTTTTCTCCGATGATCTACGTCGAAATTGCAAAAGCTCAAGCTCTCTCACTCTCAAGAGGTGAACATCCTAATCTAATGGGCTAGATTAGATGAGAATGATGGAGTAGTATTTATGCTATCTTTTTATATCATAATCTCACATGAAAACATCACAAAAGGAAAATCAAGAAAGCTTTCTTAAAGCTCAAGAAAGAAGAAAAAGATGAATAATGAGATAATTCCTTTTGTCATGAATAATGAAAAGAGTATATCAATAATAATGCAACCATGGTTAATGATGACTAGGATAACCCTCGTAGAGAGTTAACTAAGGCTAGGATTTGGTTGGGTTAAGATATGAGTCATAAGAAAATATCTATCATAATATCTTCTTCATGACAAAAGAATAACTTCTAGAAGGAGCATGAAGCAACTAACCCTAATCAAACCCTAACCTCATTTAATCATCACTAAACATGTTTCATTATTAATCATATCATGTTACATTAATATATATCACATATATATTATATATTTGTAACAAAAGAAAATAATACAATTAATATATATCGCATATATATCAATGTATTATCCGGTGAGAAAATGAAATAATAATGCTAGCCAATATTAGATAATGTAATACAATATATTATATATATTATTATACATTAAATCATCGAATCAACACTTGATCCGACAATCCGGTTATATCGAATATAACCGACTAATATATTATGTACCGATTCATCGAATCAACACTTGATCCGATGATCCGGTTCATATCTAAATATCACGAGAATATAATACGGTATCTCAAATCGCATTATCCTCGGTCCTGCACATATCTCATATGTGCCTCCACTCCGTTTTTCCTAAGCCAAGAAATCTCTGTGTAGGACTCTAAATAATCGTCAATACGCCGGTAGCAGGTGATGATCATATCAAACACCCACAAGCTGCAAGCGGTCAGCTAAACGTAACAGCCACCCCGGTATTGAGCGATCAGAAGATCAACAAGCTAGCCTGTACATTCTCCTGTGAATCCAACAAGTAACACTCCCGTACAGTCCGGTCTCTTTGTCTGATATGTCGCATATCAAGTCTAGGGGTGGTATACGTCAGACCCCAGTAACCGATAAGTCATGTCGATGTGTGGCTCATAACGGGTCGAGAAACTACTGGTAACACTTACCAGTAAATCTCTATATCAGCCCTGGCCAAGGACTTTCAGTTATAGCCAATCGAACACTGCACAACATCAACTCCCTATACCGGGAGAGACGAATCCCCTCCTATCGCTCATTGCCTCGATGTGATTCGGGACTGTACCCAAAAGCCGCCGTTTTGCATGCCCTCTTGGACATGGTAAGGTGGAAATCAAAGCACAGTGGGAATCACACAAGACTCTATGACGATCTCGGGTCTACAGACTACCCTGTACCAGTGTCACCGGAGAACTGCCATCTGACGTATGGTATATCACCATCTGGGAGTTCTCGGCGAGTCCGTCCAGTGTACCCAGTCTCCACTGAGCACCCGTACACCATCTCTGATGTCAAACACCGATGGATATGGGATCATCCATCGCCCATCATATGGGTCAAGATGCGTATACGCTAGTCTACTCTGGTGTATCGATGCCCTGTCTCGATATACCCCCGACTAGGAACAGTTATAAGATGTACTCATCGACTACCATGGCCCCACTAGTATGATCTCATCATAGTCCTAGTAGTCGAGTACAGATCCTAAGGGCTTTATCAACATGTGAGAGAAAAACAGTAAACCAATACAAGTCAACATGTTAAGATAAAGTGAAACCAAATAGCATACTATCATGACGAGCAAGAAAGTCGTTTCTATATATATCCAAGCATCCATTATAATATACATCATATGTACAACAATGGTCTCTAGGGCATATACATAACTTACAATCTCCCACTTGCACTAAGGCCAGCTGCTGTAGTATCTCATACCTAGCATCCTGAATAATCTCCCAAATTGTATCTGGGGAATAGCCTTCGTGATTGGATCCGCAGTGTTATCCTTCGTATCTACTCTCCTGACCTCGATCTCCCGGCGATCAACTATCTCCCTGATCAGGTGATACCGCCTAAGAATATGTCTGGACTTTTGATGGGACCTGGGTTCCTTGGCCAAAACCACAGCTCCATTGTTATCGTAATACAGAGGTATTGGATGCTCAATGGATGGAACCACACCAAGTTCACTAATGAACTTCTTTATCCAGACAGCCTCTTTGGCAGCATCGTTGGCAGCGATATATTCAGCCTCCATCGTCGAGTCTGCAACGGTATCCTGTTTGGAACTCTTCCAACATACCGCCCCTCCATTGAGGGTAAAGAGAAATCCCGAGTGCGACTTAGAGTCATCCTTATCACTTTGGAAGCTCGAATCGGTAAAGGACTCCACCTGGAGTTCTCCGTTACCATATACCAAGAACATCTCCTTAGTCTTTCGTAAGTACTTGAGAATGTTCTTCACAGCTGTCCAGTGATTCTCTCCAGGATCTGCTTGATACCGACTCACTACACTTAGTGAGTATGCTACATCGGGTCTGGTACATAGCATCGCATACATGATAGAGCCTACTACCGAAGCATAGGGTATCCCTTGCATGCGAGCTCTTTCCAAATCAGTCTTGGGAGACATCACTTTGGAGAGAGTGAGTCCAGAGATCGTGGGTTGGTTCCCATGCTTGGATTCTTCCATACTAAACCTCTTTAGTATGGTGTCAATGTACCTGGATTGGGACAATCCCAGTATCCTTTTAGATCTATCTCTATAGATCATGATTCCCAATATGCAGAAGGCATCACCTAGATCTTTCATTGAGAATCTTTGTGATAAGAAGAGCTTGACTGATTGCAGCATAGGAATATCATTTCCTATAAAGAGTATGTCATCCACGTACAATACGAGGAAGACAACCTTACCCTCTGCTACCTTCTTATAGATACAAGGTTCATCTATATTTTTGATGAAGTCAAACTCTTTGACTACAACATCAAAACAGATGTTCCAACTCCGCGATGCTTGTTTCAACCCATAAATGGATTTAAGCAGCTTGCACACTTTTCCGCTGCTCCCACTATCTACGAAGCCGTCTGGCTGAGTCATGTACATGCACTCTTCTAAATCACCGTTTAGAAAGGCGGTCTTAACATCCATTTGCCAGATTTCGTAGTCATGGTATGCAGCAATGGCAAGTAAGATCCGGATGGACTTAAGCATAGCCACTGGAGAAAAGGTTTCGTCATAATCCACACCTGGTCGTTGACGAAAACCCTTTGCTATAAGTCTAGCTTTGAAAGTCTCAACCTTTCCATCTACACCAAATTTCTTTTTAAAGATCCACTTGCTCCCAATGGGTTTTACCCCTTCAGGAGCATTTTCCAAAGTCCATACTTTGTTGGTGTATATGGATTCCATCTCAGATCGCATTGCATCCAGCCATTTCACAGAGTCACCACTCGTGATGGCCTGCTCGAAACTAGTCGGTTCATCATCATCCATGATGCAATCCTCGCTTCCACCATCAATGAGAAAACCATAGTATCTCTCAGGTGGACGAGAAACCCTACTAGATCGGCGGAGAGGCTGGGGTTCGTCGGATACTACTGAATCCTCTGGTTCCACTAAATCATCTGTTGTAGTTTGTTCTGCTGGAACTTCTTCCAGTTCTACCTCATTGCCACTAATTTCTTTTGTAAGAAATTCCTTTTCTAAAAAGGTGGTGTGCCGAGAAACAAACACCTTTTGTTCTTCGGTGTGGTAGAAGATATACCCGCGCGAATGTTTGGGATATCCAATAAACTTGCACAGAATAGAACTTGCGCCGAGTTTGTCCGGATTTTGTGTTTTCACATATGCCGGACAACCCCATATCCTAACATAATTAAGATATGGTCTCTTTCCTTTCCATATCTCATATGGAGTGGTTGGCACAGATTTGGTGGGAACCATATTCAATAGGTCTGCAGCTGTTTCCAGTGCATATCCCCAGAAGGAAATAGGTAACTCAGCTGTACTCATCATAGAGCGCACCATATCTAATAGGGTGCGATTCCTCCGTTCCGATACACCGTTGTGCTGTGGTGTATAAGGAGGAGTAAACTGAGAGAGAATCCCATTCTCTTTTAAATAATCTAGGAACTCATTGCTTAAGTATTCTCCTCCTCGATTAGATCGAAGGATCTTAATACTTTTGCCCGTTTGGTTCTCTACTTCGTGTTTATATTCTCTGAATTTCTCAAAAGCTTCAGACTTGTGTTTCATCAGGAACACATATCCGAATCTTGAGAGATCGTCAGTGAATGTAATAAAGTAGGAAGAACCGTTCCTGGCCTGTGTAGACATGGGACCGCATACATCACTATGTACCAGTCCTAAGAGTTCGGTAACTCTTTCTCCGTGTCCACTAAACGGAGCTTTGGTCATTTTGCCTTTGAGACATGAATGGCAAGTATCATAAGATGATAATTCGAACGGGTTCAAATATCCATCCTTATGTAACTTAGCCAGCCGTATCGCATTGATATGACCAAGTCTACAATGCCACAAGTAGGATTCGTTCATTTCTGAACTTTTCCTCTTGTGTGTGTTTTGTATATTGAGAACTGTATTTTGATTGAGAATGAATATGCCATTATGTAACGAGCCTGATGTAATCAACTTTTGATCTAGGAATATGTTCATAACATTATCCTTTACTACAAAATTATATCTTTCTTTACTTAATAAAGAAACTGATATAATGTTGCACATCATGTTTGGTATATAATAGCACTCATTCAGAATCAGTGTATTACGACTTGGTAATACAAGGTGATATTCGCCAACTGCTTTGGCTACAATACTTGCACCGTTCCCTACTTGAACGGAATGATCACCTTTTCCCAGTTCTCCACCTTTACGTAGCCCATGTAACAATTTACATATGTGGGATCCTGATCCGGTATCTAATACCCAGGACGTAGGATGAACTGAGAAACAGTTCTCAATAACTAACACACCTGAAGAAGATGCATCAACATGCATGTTCTTCGTTTAGACGGCGTGAGAATCTAGATATTCTCCTGTTTCCTGTTCAGTCTTATAACTCTTATAAGAAAGAACGGGTCCAACGTTCCCCTGCTCAGTATAATAAGCGGGTTCAGTCAATACATCCATATTATTATCTTGATGAAGTCCTGACACGGTCGCTACCTGGAGAAGAGAGAAGGAAACACTTTAGCGTATGCTCTTGCAAGATTAGACTGGTTATTATCTTATCTAATCAGGATGTCTCCCACTGTTTTTATCAAATCTTCCTTCAAACCCTAAAAGATAAGATTAGTCGGGATTAATTACACCCTACAATTTCGTCAATCTTTCAGCCAGATCAGTGTCGGTACTTGAGGGAGGTTCCCCGTGCTGTCGCACGGACCTAATTAAAGTAAACCTCGTTTTCCCAGAGGCGTAACCTCGTTAACACTTTTCTAGACACCTACTTGATCGGCTAATTGTCCTGTGTAAAACTCTCCCAGGAGTAACACTTACTCGCAGTGGGTATCGGGATCCAACTATCTCATAGGAGGTATGCAATCTCATTGCAAATTTCAACACTTGAAATTCCCGATAATATTTTGCCCCTAGCATCCCATGACCTTGACGCAGGCCAACAAACCATAGTGCGCTAGTCAAGTTCAACCCGTCATTTCTTGATTGAATTAAACCCACCCGCACGACCCTTGACGCAGGCCAACAAAGTCGTACGACTACCCTAATCCAATCTACATCATATGCATAAGCAGATAAATACTAGTTAGCTACCGCACACTATGCCTTGTTGCAGGCCAACAAACGTAGCACGAATACTAAGTAGGACTTATCTAAAATAACGGAGGGCTACGACAGGTTTTTCTGAAAACCTATTGCGTAATGAACTTGATATCGTCGTAGAATCGAGTAGTTTTTGAAAAAGGAGTGTTTTTGAGGCTTCTAGTTTCGCTAAAGAGGTCACTCCGGGTGAAGGGATCTCGGCTCTTTCCCCATCGAATAAGGTGCAGGATATATCATATATACCGCTGTGCAAAGCAAGAACTATATAAGCTGTCAAAAACTAAACCGCGAGTTTGTAGCATCTGCCAGTTTCGCTAAAGAGGTCACTCCCGGTGAAGGGATCTCGGCTCTTTCCTCATTGAATAAGGTGCAGGGCATATCATATATATCGCTGTGCAAAGCAAAACTGTAGCTACCCTTTTTTATAAAGTTTTGATTCTACAACATCTTTTAGGTTCCTTTTTCCTTTTATTAATCTTATTAATAAAAATCCTATCAGTTTATCTTTCCTAAGCATCACAGAAGAAATGAAAGCAGTAATATTTATATATCAGCGTATATATATATTTAGTATAAGCATTCGTCTCAGGCAGTAATATGATCTCATCACAGAACATTGCAGCAGAAGAACATATATGAAATATTGGATATACTAGGACGTCCGTGTTTTCAATATGAGCCTGTATAAAACACGGATTCCACGGTCGCGACGAATAGCCAAACCCACATCCCAAGACCCCTACGAGAGCGGCAAGTAACACTGCCAATTCTAGGGTTAGGAGATCCGGTCTCGACTCCTCGAGATGGCCTCCTACTGGACCCTAGAACCCGGTTACTTATGCTCCCCTCCTTGGGTCTACCTAATGCGGAAAAGTAAATAATATACAACACTGGTGACATCAACCTCAACCCGGAAGTGCCCCAAATAAAAGAATATTACATTACAAATGAATTTTACATGAATGAAAATAAAAACCCTCATCTCACATAAAACCCCCGGCTATTCAGAACACGACGATCCAATATAACATATCACAGCAACACATAATATCACATATCATCAACGTAAGTAAATATGCGCATCCCAATTGTCGTTGACGTATAGCAACGAAACCGGCGATATCACATATTACACTTACGGTCACAGAAAAGAAATTGTAAAACTACAACATTTGGAATCCATAATCACTTTAGACATCGTATATCCGAAATATCACATACTTCGCATTTCATGCCTAACTCTATGAATTCCACATATTGTATCACATTCCAGATAAATAGACAGTATTAAACTTTCCGAACAGATAATCAAATACCCAAAATTTCATAAATTGCTCAACACTTGAGCGGAGTTCAAATAATCCCAGAATATGTCACGGTATCGGTGATCCAGCCGTAGAAGGGTCAAGCCAACGCCTCACATATGGCACGCCATACTTCCCCAAACCCTAAGGTTTAGAGGCAGTTCAAGACGGTCACATAATCGAGTTAAGGTTTGTTGTCTTCTAGAGGGTCCACCGCTTAACTTATACAATTTTTCCGAAAGATTTAAACCCGGAAAAAAATTCAACACTTGAAATTTTTTACGTGCCGGGAAAAAGTGAGTTAATGATATCCGTTCGAACATTTTAACAGTTTCTAAATATCTGGAAATAATAACGAATTTAAATATTCCGATCGAATCTACAATTACAAAATAAACCCCAGATTACTCAACACTTGAGTCACTTTAAAAATACCCAGAAGCATAAACAAGCACCTACGGATATTACCATGAATCTACGTGTCACAATCCCAAAGTTCTGCCGCGGAACCGCCGCGGGAAGCAGGTTCCCGCCGCGGTTCCGCGGTGACTTAATTGAATTGTGATCTCGTATTTCATGGTAATTCTTAGAATTTCCTGCTGATTTTTTTAGGTATTTTTAATCCAGAAAAATCACAGTTTTTAAAAAATTTACAGAGAGGGGTCCGTTTCGTCGTATCGGGGTTCGTTCGGAGTTTTAACTTTGTATACAGGTCGCCTAATGCTCTAGCTAGGCTCTGATACCACTGTAGGGTTCCTAGGCACTCTAGTGAAGGTTCATAAAGCATCAAACATGCCCGGATAAAAATTTAGACGTGCCGAACAACCCAAAGCCGGGATCTTTGCTAGATTATTAGGGTTTAACAAGCAAGATAACAACTTTAAACCTAAGTGTGAGGGATTACAACCTTTGTAGTCCGCTCCTTCACTTCATAAGCTCCGAGTAGAAATCCCTTCACCGCGATCCACGATCTCCCGGACTCAAGAGAGGCTCCACGACTCGAACGATCCATGCTAGCTTGTAGTATTCCTTTTCTCCGATGATCTACGTCGAAGTTGCAAAAGCTCAAGCTCTCTCACTCTCAAGAGGTGAACACCCTAATCTAATGGGCTAGATTAGATGAGGATGATGGAGTAGTATTTATGCTATCTTTTTATATCATAATCTCACATGAAAACATCACAAAAGGAAAATCAAGAAAGCTTTCTCAAAGCTCAAGAAAGAAGAAGAAGATGAATAATGAGATAATTCCTTTTGTCATGAATAATGAAAAGAGTATATCAATAATAATGCAACCATGGTTAATGATGACTAGGATAACCCTTGTAGAGAGTTAACTAAGGCTAGGGTTTGGTTGGGTTAAGATATGAGTCATAAGAAAATATCTATCATAATATCTTCTTCATGACAAAAGAATAATTTCTAGAAGGTGCATGAAGCAACTAACCCTAATCAAACCCTAATCTCATTTAATCATCACTAAACATGTTTCATTATTAATCATATCATGTTACATTAATATATATCACATATATATTATATATTTGTAACAAAAGAAAATAATACAATTAATATATATCGCATGTATATCAATGTATTATCCGGTGAGAAAATTAAATAATAAAGCGAGCCAATATTAGATAATATAATACAATATATTATATATATTATTATACATTAAATCATCGAATCAACACTTGATCCGACAATCCGGTTATATCGAATATAACCGACTAATATATCATGTACCGATTCATCGAATCAACACTTGATCCGATGATCCAGTTCATATCTAAATATCACGAGAATATAATACGGTATCTCATATCGTATTATCCTCGGTCCTGCACATATCTCATATGTGCCTCCACTCCGTTTTGCCTGAGCCAAGAAACCTCTGTGTAGGATTCTAAAGAATCATCAATACGCCGGTAGCAGGTGATGATCATATCAAACACCCACAAGCTGCAAGCGGTCAGCTAAACGTAACAGCCACCCAGGTATTGAGCGATCAGAAGATCAATAAGCTAGCCTGTACGTTCTCCTATGAATCCAACCAGTAATACTCCCGTACAGTCCGATCTCTTCGTCTGATATGGCGCATATCAAGTCTAGGGGTGGTATACGTCAGACCCCAGTAACCGATAAGTCTTGTCGATGTGTGGCTCATAACGGGTCGAGAAACTACAGGTAACACTTACCAGTAAATCTCTATATCAGCCCTGGCCAGGGACTTCCAGTTATAGCCAATCGAACACAGCACAACATCAACTCCCTATACCGGGAGAGACGAATCCCCTCCTATCGCTCATTGCCTCCATGTGATTCGGGACTGTACCCAAAAGCCACCATTTTGCACGCCCTATTGGACGTGGTAAGGTAGAAATCAAAGCACAGTGGGAATCACACAAGACTCTATGACAATCTCGGGTCTACAGACTACCCTGTACCAGTGTCACCGGAGAACTGCCATCTGACGTGTAGTATATCACCATCTGGGAGTTCTCGGCGAGTCCGTCTAGTGTACCCAGTCTCCACTGAGCACCCGTACGCCATCTCTGATGTCAAACACCGATGGATATGGGATCATCCATCGCCCATCATATGGGTCAAGATGCGTATACGCTAGTCTACTCTGGTGTATCGATGCCCTGTCTCGATATACCCTCGACTAGGAACAGTTATAGGATGTACTCATCGACTACCATGGCCCCACTAGTATGATCTCATCATAGTCCCAGTAGTCGAGTACAGATCCTAAGGGCTTTATCAACATGTGAGAGAAAAACAATAAACCAATACAAGTCAACATGTTAAGATAAAGTGAAACCAAATAGCATACTATCATGACGAGCAAGAAAGTCCTCTCTATATATATCCAAGCATCCATTATAATATACATCATATGTACAACAATGGCCTCTAGGGCATATACATAACTAACATATAGTAGGGTATCAACATTCAAAAGTTTGGACTCAAGAATATGGACTATTTTTCAGACTTATTTCTATCCGCAGATTAGTGACTCCTTCATCTTTCTAACCTTTGGGACAACAGCTCATGACTACGTATTACTAGTTTCGTTCTAAAATATCTAATTTTCTTGCATTTCTTAAGTCTCTTCCTCTTTTTTATATGTATTTTTCACTTTCTAACTTTTATTTTCAAAAATTTCTAGTCTTTTTATGCAATGCAAAATTTACATATGATGCGTGTATACTTACAAACCATCCATACAAAGCTTCCCCTTAAACTTGTTTGCAGCATTGTTCTCACTAATATTGTCATATAAGCTCAAAACCTGAAAACTAGGAGAAAATATTCTCAAAGATTCGTAAATGGGACAAAAGTTAATGACAGTGAAATCTTCCCCCCAAACTTGTTTTTGGCTCATAATCGTGCAAAAAATTTCCTTTCTTTTAAGAGCCAGGTAAAAATATTTTCTTCCTTCCAAACTTGAGTAAAACAGTGTTTTTATTACTAAACATTGAAATTCAACATAAGAGGGGGAGGCGTAAATATTATCGGTCTACACAAAGTTTTACAAAGACCAAAAGTTAAAACCAACCATTCAAATATTTTATCAAGGTAACACTAAGGTTGGTGAAAAATAGTGTAACGGTTAGACGTGAAGAAGACTCGAGACTGTATAAGAATGAAGGTTGTATCATGTCTCGAGTAGAAGAAACAGAAATGAGAGTAACGATAAGAGATGTTGTGGGGGGAAGATAAGAGGTGTAATCGAAAGGTTTTATGTCTCGATTGGTGGAGATGAAAAAGTGAGTGTGAATGAAAGAGAGAATGTGAAAGATAAGAAATGGGTGGAATAGTCGCATTCTTGTATATGATAAGAAGAAGGGGTGGAGGTTCAACTTCTTCGGCCTCAAAGGGAGGCGCACGAATTTCCGGTGGAGGTTGATTCATCACAGCATCCAAGTCTTCAAGGAACACAAGTTCTTCGTTGAAAATACTTTCGAAACTTTTATCGATGATGATCTCATCGGGAAGAAAGGAAGTAGTGGAATAGGCAGATTCACTAGGAAGGTTGAAAGTTTCAAGGCCAATGTGTTGCGCATCAGGATTCAAAACACTCGATTTGTTAGAAATTATGGAGGTAGGAGACTCGAAAAGCTTGTCTATCTTATTCTTAAAAGAGTCTAAATCAAGTGGTCTTTCAAGAATCATAGAACTCGAAATATCGGAGTGTGGGTCATCAAATCTCGGTGGAATTGAAAGAAGATGATAAGAACCAAAGAAAGTGTATAATGAAATGGGTAAACGAACTTGGGTATCGAGCATTGTTGATCCAGATGTGGGAGATGAAAGCTGAATATCGTTTTGCATATCGGATAGGTTGGTGGTAAGAATATGATCGGTTAAATGTACAGGAAGATGTTCATATTTAATGGAAGGGACATGATGGGTAAGGGAATTCAACTCATCCAACATAGCGAGTTCATCTTCAAAGATATTCTCAACACCAATCTCATTAGCACCTTTAGTCAAATCAAACGAATAGTTCTTTAAAAATTCATCAATTATATTATTCTCAATCGATGGATCACTTAGTTCACTTGATGGAATTTGAAGGTTTGAAATGTCAAGTATAGTCGGATAAGGATCGGTTTGATTTGGAATGGTGTAAGGCTCTCCTTCACACTCATGATTGGAAAAGCCAAACATGTTATTCTCGGGCACCTCATCAATTAGATTATTAAGCGATAGATCATCAAATACATTCGGTTGGGGTTCAGGATGGAAAGTGTCGAGATCAAAAGAATTGGTTTTAGTTTGACTTTGAGGGATCCGAGGTTCTTTCTCACCACTCAATTCCAACTTTACTTCAAGACTAGACATGGTTTGTAAAGAAATTTCAATGAAGGATTCTCTTTGAACCATGGAACTTCTTAATTTTTGTTCAGAAGCACTGTCTAGATAAAATGCAAAAGTTGAGTATGGTTGGAATGCGTTTAATTGTTGGCTACGGGCGAATTCAATATGTTTCGCAATAGAAATGGGTTTATGAATTGCCACATTAGCTTCAAGATAAGTATCAACATGAAAGGGTGTGAAAATTTGGTACTGTTGATAAGAGTTAGAAGGGTGTATCCAATTTTCATAAGTAGGATTATGATCAACATTGTGATATGAAGAAAATTAAGATTGGTTGAATTGTTAGCGAATGGCTTTTGTAATTTTCTCAGCAATGGTCATGGGTTGAAAAGTTACCATATTCGCCTCAAAAGGAGTATCAAAATTTTCATATGGAAATGATTATAATTTTTGTCCTAAGGGTTTTGGAGTAGCGAAAGGTATGAAACTTTGGCTACGGGCCTTCGCAATATACTCAGCAATGGACACGAGTTTAAAAGTTTTCTCACTAGTGTTAAAAGGATTATCAACATAAGAAGATGCTGAATTTTGACACAGTTGATAGGAATTTGAGTGAGGTGTCCAACTGTTATTTCTAGAGCCCTCTATCCTATCCCTTAAAGAAATGGTGGGGTCGAAAGTTCTACGAAAGCAATAACGATAAAAAGAAATATCTGTTTGTGTGTAGCAAAGCTCGTCTAGAGTTGGTCGGTTTGGGTTACCCGTTATAAAAGAAGCGAAAATAATTTGAAAAAAAAAAGAAAAAAAGGTGAAATGGTAAGGTTTTTAAAGGTTTTTTTTTTGGATTTTTTGGATTGTTTTACTCGGAAAGAGGGACTTGACTCAACCACTCACAAACGTGCACAAACAATACCTAGAACTAGGGTCACCTAGGTCAAATTACTAG
Organism: Agapanthus africanus; assembly: GCA_030015575.1. NCBI lineage: Eukaryota > Viridiplantae > Streptophyta > Magnoliopsida > Asparagales > Amaryllidaceae > Agapanthus > Agapanthus africanus. Next base: position 937,535,224 of record CM057338.1, on the reverse strand, counting down.
ACCGCTCCTAGACTTCCAAAATACAAGACGTAGGATAGATTCTCTATCACCTCCTTATCAATCTTGCAGCCAGGTAAGTGGGAGGTATCCGCTATACGAGTCACCGAAATAGTGGGTCTACTTAAGTAAACCATTTTTTTAGTTACACTTGCCTTAAACACCACAAGAAAATGCGGATAAGCAATAGATTACCCACGACCCCCCTTATCCTAATTGAGCGCGATTGTTCTCAGAGACATAGTCTAGATATTTTTTATTAATGTACGGTGATGCCTATACTTGGTTGTGATTTGTGGGGCCTAAGAAAGGTGATGAAATCCCCACCTAATCTGAATTTGGGTTTATTGCCTCTTAATGTCCGTTTTAAATACGCAAAACAATCCAAAATCTGAAACACGCAAATAGATTTTTAAGCGGCGCTGTTAGCAAAGAATTCTGCAGGTAAAAACAGTTTATTAGAGATTCAAATGAAAGAGGAAGAATAGAATATGATACAAGAAAGATTTTTGGGCCTAACTCTACGATTTGGCCGCGGTTCCGTCGCCGTATGGTGCGATCTACTCTCCAAATTTTGGCACTGCACTCCAATCCTCCTCTGCTCCTATTTGACAGTCTCTGAATCTCTGGTGGTTCGCTAAAAGTGCTCCAGATTTCTTGTAAAATTCGCACAAGAATCGTTAAAAACACAAAATGCGGTTTTTATTTCTATTTTATTTTTTCTGGTTTTTTAGAAATCAACCCAAATAATAATAAAAATAATACTGCCGTTTCTCTGGAAACGGCGCCATTTGATTAGTTTGAAAAATTGAATCTTTGTGTTTTCTAAATACCGCAATCAATAACGGTGTCTCAATAGCTAGCCGATAATGAGTATAGGTCGTCCACAGAGAAATAGTGAATTACTTATCTTGTTTTAGATGAGTTAATAAAGAAAGGTGGGATTTTTATCGTTTTATACTAAATAGATTTAAAATTTTATAAGAGAAGGGCTTGTAGGGTTTTTCGAATTAGGTAGTTAAAGGATGGAGTCTTAAAAATAATTCTTTTTATCTTTTAATTATTTAATACTAGAGAAATAGCGATGAATGAGGATTAGGATTCTTGGAGGGATTAGGGTTTCCCTCTACTGACCCTTGTCCTTCCATTGATCCCTATCGATCTCAAGTCCTCAACAAAACAAGTATTAACGAATCTCAAATCGAGATTGTAACTATCATGAATTGGTATCATGACCAAATAGGAGGGTTAAAACTTCCTTTGTTAAAATTTATAAAAATTAAAACGTAAAAAGAAGATAAAGTATATTTTTTTCATCCATTAAACTACCCTTTCCTACAAAGCGAGAATTTACTCGCTCATTGGGAAAAACGACGTAAACGAAGAATGATAGAAGAATAAGAAACCCATAAGATAAACAAAAAATAAAAATGCAGAAAGTAAATGCAGAAAATAAATGCGGAAAATAAAGAGACAAAATTTAAAAGAAGAACTAGATTTTATTGAAACTTGTGCATTAAAGAATTTGATTGCTGAAAAGAAAAACTACAAACCCTAGTTTGCTCGATAGATCAATCGATTGATTTTTCTAGATTAATAAAAAGATAGATACATAACCCTAATTGCTCTCAGTCCATTATATAGACTCTGGAACTTGAAACCCTAGACGTCATCTTAAAGTATGTGAAAAGATGATTAAGCCCCTGAAAATTCTCATCCAACGGACATTAGGTGATCGCGGTTCCGCCGCCCTTTTCTACCCTTCACCGCGGATCCACCGCCTTATTGTGTTATCTTGCCTCCAGATTTTTTGTGTTATCTTCTCATGATATTAGGAGATTTTTCTGATAAAATATTCTGAAAATAGCTCTTTCTCTCTGTAGTTGCGAGATTCTTCAATTTGCTCCAAAATTCGGCAGATTTAGTTTGCTAATTCGATTTGATTTGATCTCCCCAATTCTCTTTGCGGTCTTGAACTGATTTGCTGTTTTAATACCTGCACAATATCTCAAATCAAATTATTAGTAGCATTTGTTTTATTTGAGATAATATTCCAACCAATTACGGATATGATATGATATCTTAATAATTATGGTTAAGAATATTTGATATGATATTATATGCATATTTTAATAATCACATGGATATTTTATTTAAATATGATATACATATATTCCCCAATTATATTAATTATAAATTAAGAAACATATGACAAAATCCCTTTTAAACATAAACCCTCATATGTTCTTAAATTACAAATAACACCTTTTTGTAACTAATAATAGTAGGGAAAATGATCGTAAAAATGTGCAATAAGTATGACTGATCATGTGTCAATATGAGGTATGCACATCAATATGGAAGTGCATCAATATGGGGTGTATTGATGTGAGGGTGCACATCTATATGAGATGCATATCAAGTGAGGTATGGATCTATATGGGATGCGTATCAATATGGAGGTGCATCAATATGAAGGTTAGGACATTCCTTGTCTTGATGAAATTTCATATCACTCATCAAGTTGGGACGAAGGAAGAGTTGTTAGTAGTTTGGACCCGCCACCTCTCTGAAGACACTGAGGAATTACAACGACATATATCAGAGGTGTGGAAAGATATACCCTGGAATCAAATCCCGTATATGAGGGAAAAGATCATGTCAGAACGGAAGATCGTTAGTCTTATATAAGGCTAAGATCAATTTAGATGGCATCGATGAAAGATCATTAGTCGTATATTGGACTAAGATCAATTTGGACATCATTGATATATTCATCAATGGATCATATATGAGAAGCATAAGTTTCTATACTTAGTTTATTTTGACTAAGTATTCAAGCAAAGGCTTGATGTCCATTTGCGTATGTGCATATGTGTGCATGTCCATGTATCATCTTTAATGAGGGTGCACACATGCCTGTGATCGGGGACTGTGCACGTGCATATCATGTGATATGCATCTCTTATTGTTGGGAGTGCACACGTACATATCACGTGGTTGTGCACTTGTTATCAATCATGGGGGTTGGGCATGTGCATATCATGTGGTTTCGCACTTCTTATCAGGTCAAATTTCTATACGCGCATGTATATATGTGCGCATCATCTTTCATTTGCGTACATGCGCATGTTACGTGACGTGCATGCTTTCATAGGCGACATTCATCAAGTGCGCTCGCGTGGATATCACGTGACGCGCATGTCTGTATGGACAAATTTTTATCAAGTGCGCTCATGTGGATATCACGTGATGTGCATGCCTTCACAGGAAATGTTCATCAAGTGCGCACACGTGGATATCACGTGATGCACATGCCTTCATAGGCACTATTCATCAAGTGCGGAAATGTGTATATCACGTGATGCGCATGTCTGTGTAGATGGTCTTTATCACATGCGCACTTAGTTTGATCAAAAAGCAAAAGTTTTCAAAAAGAAGCAATGTCTTCTGTTCTTTGATTTTTCTTGGTGATGATATCATCACAAGACCATTTTATATAGATGTCAAATCATATTTCAATAATGATCTTAGATTTTTTAAATTGATATCTCATAAAAGCATGAACTTTTAAATGAGATTGATCGAACATAAAATCCTTTGATTTCTTTTATGGTGAATCTATGGATTCGATGAAAAGCAAAAGCTTTTATGAAGGAAGCAATGGCTTCTGTGGGGAAAGAGAAATATTTCTCTTCTTTTTTATATCTTCCTCACTTTTGTCTTTTTGAAGGAGATGAGAAGCTTATGGGGGGTCGGTTCTTTTTTGATTTAATCTCATGGGTTCTTTATATAGGGCATGAGAAAAATCAATCGATTTAAGAAAATCTCTCATTTAAAGATCTTAATTGATTTCATAATCAAGTGGTGATCTTTAATCACTGTTGGATGGAAATCATGGATCTTAACAGAGGATTTTTCTTCTAATTAAGGACTTGATTCCTTATTAACAAGATTTATTTCTTGTTAGAAGCGTTTGCTTCAAGGAATACACTTGTGCACTTGTGAACTTTGACACATGCGCACATGCATTGCACATCACACATATGATTCAATTTGGCAACCTTGCCAAGTGCACATGTATAGGTGCGCACAACTTAGGCTGAGTCATTTGACTCATGAGAATGTGCATTGTACGTCGCACTCATGATTTAATTTAGCAATCTTGCCAAGTGCATATGTATAGATGCATACAACTTGGACTGAGTCATTTGACTCATGCGTATGTGCGTTGTACTTCGCACATGCGATTCAATTTGTTAATCTTTCCAAGTGTGCATGTATAGGTGCGCAGAGCTTGAATGGGAACAAATGTACACTTTGAGCCAAAATTTTTGGGAGGAACACCTCTAGGTGTCCCTAATAGGAGGAGTTGTGTTTCTTAAGGGTTTTCAACGGATACTGTTAGTCTAGAATTGCCCACTTGAAATAATATTAGAGGCTATGCATGCATGATTTTCAAAAATCAAGTGAGCAAAACTACCACCAAAGAGGTTATATGAACTAAAGATCAAAACTTGAAACTAAAAACTAAACTAGAAGAGGTTTAGCTACTAGCTTTGGGTTATACTTACATCCTTACGCTAACTTGAAGGAAGCAGAGGTTGAACTTGAACTCCTTGATCTCTTAGAGGTCCTTGAAGTCTTCTTGTTGTAGTTGAGGTCCAAGATGATCCACCTTGAACTCCTCCAAGTTTTGGCTCACCAATCTCTAAGTAGAGATCAAACTAGAAACTCCAAGTTCTAAATTTGGAGGTTCTAAATGATGTAGTCTTCTCTTTTATTCTCATGGTAATTTTCTAATGGATTTAAGTGAGGTTTTCTTAGCTAAAATAGAAGAAAGAAGAGGAAGAAGGAGGAGGCTGAAGTTTTTGTTAAAGATGAAGGCTAGGTTAAAAAAGAAAGTATGAAGGAAAATAAAAGATTTGTATGCTATATATAAATCAAGCGTATACTAGAATAAATCCTTACCCTTCATCTTTACCTAATTAGCTAAGTATCCATCCTTTTCTCTCCCCTCCAAGTGTACTCCTACAAACCCTAAATGATAAAATAAACCCATGGAGCAAGATAAGCTAAGTTAAACCCTCACTTAAAAACAAACTAGTAATAGATCAATACTATGTATTATACATAAATACCTATACATATACATATTAATGTAAATACACTAATACACACACACATACATTATCAATCTACTTACTAAAATATCTAAGAGAATAAAAGAGATAAATATGACATTATGCTAGAAAATACATATACTAAAAAATACATGTATTATATATTAACTCCATCCCGATTTAATATATGTCTTATCTAAAGACCGGCTAGTATTATGAAATGTCTGATTGCCATCGGTGTATGAAAATACACACATTGCAAACAGACTCCTGCACACACCCAGTAATATAGTTAAATTCTTTGTGTGGGATTGCCATCGGTGTATGAAAATACACGCATTGCCAACAGTGTCTGATTGCCATCGGTGTCTGATTACAAACAGGCTCCGCCACTACATCGTTTCGCCAAAGGCGGAAAAGCTCTGTGTGGGATTCTAAAGACTCAGCAATACGCTGGCAGTGAGTTAACCGTCGAAATCCTAACTCATAAGCACGTCTGTCTTACCCTACTTTCCAAAAGAGCGGTAACGGCACGTGACAAGCCCGCGATGTATTAATTTTGCAAAGGTCATTTTTCAAAACAAATATTGTAACGTTTTAAAAATAAATAATTAAATAAATAAAATTCTTTAGGTGAATTTTCTGATAATCGGTAAAATAAACCGTATTTTCCGTAAAACTTAACTATAATTATTTTTCAATATAGATTCCATTTTAACTATATAATTGCTAGTATTTGGTATTTATTTAGTCACTTATAAATTGTTAATTTAATTAAATATTTTTCCTAAATTAATTATTTTTAATATTAACATAAGCTTTTAATTATACATTAAATAGGTGTAAATTATAAATTGCAATGGGTTTATTTTTCAAAAGTGAGCCATGATATACTGGAATTTAGTTTGTAGCATATTTTCCTCTTCTTGAATTGTCTTTAAATTTCTAGACCTTTCTAGGTCAAATTGAGTTAGGAAAATAAATAAATTTTATTAATTCATGAAAAGACTTAAATGAGGTAATATTTTGAGAACCCTTCTACACTTTTCAACACACTTTTCTCACTCTCCTCTCATTCCTCTTTCCATGGCCGGCCTCCTCCATGGGCAGCCCCCAATTTTTCCCACATCATTTTTGCATTAAAAATCCATCAAAATTCATGAAAAATCCACAAAAAATATCACAAATTCCTAGCTTAACCTATACCCATCATTCTTTTGCCCAATCTAGCAAGGATCTTGGAGCAAGAGGGTCACTTTGGGAGGCTAAGATTGCATGGTTAATCTCATGTTGTGGAGGTATAATTTTAACCCTATAGTTAATTTGTGGGTTAGTTACCTTAAATTAGCTAATTAGGTGTTTAATTATGATTTTAAATTTGCAAGTTTAAAATTCAAGAAAGGGTTTCTAAAATCAAGTTAGAGTTTTCACAATGTGTTCATGATTATATGGTGTAATTAAATAAGTTAAGACACATAAAACTTAAATTTGTTGCTAATTTGTATTGCTGTATTTAAATTGTTGTAATTAGGTTTTTGGCTAACTAGGTTTTTATAAAAGATATATATAGGTGAGACAAAATTCTAATCAAGGTTTTTATCATTAGATTATGGTGTTAATGAGGAGATTAACATGTTAATTAAATATGAAACATAATCTAGTTGCTAATTGCTAGCTTTTACTTTAAAAATTGTCATAAAAATGCTATATTTGTAAACTAGGTTTTTGAAATTTATTTAAAAAGTGGGATTAAAAATCTAGTTAGGGCTTTAGCACATCATTAAGGTTTCTTTGAGTGGTTTAACAATTTAAAATATGTGATATCAAGTTTAGTTGGGGAATTGTGAATTTTTGCTTAAAAGGTGTTGAAATTAGTTAAAATTGCTAACTAGAATTTTCATTTTAATACAAATAAGTGTGATAAAAATATAGTAATAATTTGTATGATTTATTTATGATATTTAGTGAATATTATAGCCATTAGTTTCGTTTAAACATCAAGTTTTGAAGTGAAAAGGTTAATTGACGCTTTCTAGGCTTTCGGAGATAAACCGATTTAAATTATTTTGAGTTTTCGATAAGTTGCAATCTATTGTATATTATAACTAGTAAGTTTTGGAACTATGATTTGTATGTTTGGGTTTTTCTCGGACAATCGGCGTTTGCATGCCGATGTCGAGGGCTATTTGGTTATTTTGCATGAGCGGATCATAGGTTTTAACCTATGCGCGTTTCGTGTGTCGTTTTGGTTTATCCGCGATTCGGTTTACGATGTACGTATATGCTTGCGTATAGGTACCCCTCACGTGGACTTCGGACGATGAAGAAGAGGATGGCGGCATCGACTTAGGCAGACAAGAGCCAGGTGATTAGATGTATATCTACGGGGGAAGTCGGGTGGATGGCGTTTAGCACCCCCGCAAACGTAGAATAGGGATATTACTTACTGTCATTAGGAAGTCGGATGTGACCTTAGATTCTTGGCGAGTAGGGTCCTATTAAAGACCTTAGGTTTGACTAGACTGATTTAGAAAGACTTAACCAGAGGATGAATGCCTTGGAGGAAATTCGTAGGTTTCTGGTAGACACACACAACACACACATTTGACTTGGAGGGTGTGTGTGTGTGTGTGTGTGTGAATGTGTGTAGGTTTCTATAGGTATATATATATATATATAACATATACACGTGATATGGGAAAGTTATATGGTACCTGAGGAGGAGTCAGTATGATTAGGCGTGATGCCATGAGTTAAAGATATACGATCGAGTATGATATGAGATGTAGTATGACATTAGCGGATAGTTGGGAAATGAGAAAATGGATATTATACATAAACGATAATAGGTGATGATGACATTGAGATGTACGAGACTCTAGAATAGAACCCGGATTGTAACATGCGACTTAATCACGATATGATATATGTGACATGATATTTCTGAGGACCATTCGACGATGTATATTTACATAGACAATGATATATGTTTGATGATATTGGGATGTATGCGATTATAGCACAGTACCCTTGATCATGATAATAGTTGATGATGATGATATTATACGAATGATGATGTACATAGGTGATAGTTAACCCGTATCCCGATTTTGGGATGCCGTACGATGGATTTAACCGTACGAGGCATAGATGTGACGATTGATCCACACTCTTGACTCGAGGAAGTCGTACTATGTACGTGACGCTATTGAGGCTGGATCGCCGACTGTCAGAGATATCGACTCAGACCTTAGGTGGATTCTTATTTCCTATCGACTAGTTTCTTTAGTTTAGATCCTTAGTGGGTTAGATAGATACCAGTTTAGGCTCGAGTCATATAGTTTGTAGTTAGATATGTATATTCCAAATGAGTGGTTAATACACATTCATCTTTATATTCAGATTGTAATCATCACGTTGCATGTTCATACATATGTTTCTTTAGTTAAAATGAAACTCTACCTGTTAGGACACCAGCACCATTACCGATGACTTATTTGCCGGCTCACACACATCATCATCGGTAATTGCCATGTCACGTACACTTTAGAACATATTATCTTTTATTGATAGAATCAGTTAAAGGTTAGATCAACATAATATTGTGATTACTCTCAGGTGCTAGTCTAGACATTGCATTTATTACTTAGACACTTCATGCATTCATATTTTCATGTTATCATGCAGTATTGTGGGGCTTATGCCGATACTCATTATTTACTTACTCATGATTTTGGGATTTTGGATTTTTATGAGATTTCTGGATTTTGGGGAAAACCGCAAGAATATATATAAAAACTTCTATCTCTCTCCTTCTCTTTTTAAAATATAAGTTGCGGTTTTCTCGTGATGTATGCGTCGTTTACCATGAGATTTCATGTTTTCTGTTGGATTTCGAGACCCGATTCGAGAAATGGATGAACCGTCTCGGGTACATGGTGGGCCCGGTATGGTACCCCGGGGCAAGAAGATCGAGTTGTAGACGATGGGCCTGGCAGGGGAAGACTACCTACCAGTGATGTCTGGCACGGCGGATATCCGGAGGATACCGATCGTTGTCATGAGATTTGATGATATGGGCCGATCCGGACTGACGGAGCCCGAGGTATTGCGACTCTGAGGTATTGAGACTTGAGATTTACATGTTTTGTGTCGATACTTGACACGGATTTCCATGGATTTCATTGATGATGTTTCAGATTACCATACAAATTTTACTATGATAAAAGTTAAAGATTTCTTATACAGATATATCCAGATTTCATGGTTGATTGTTTTACATTCATGGAGCATGCATACTCATACACATGACATGTTACTACTTGAGGCACTGACACGAGTACTGAGCATTGCACTTATGCATAGTTTATTACCCTGCCACTACTTGATGACTAGTGATATATTAAGTATATTATTATGACCCAGGAGAGCGTCGTGCATGCGATTTCTACTCGCAGATGTCTTCTACTCACTAGTTGGCAACTCACCCCCGTTGTGCCAAATTTTCTTACAGGTTTCGATGTACAGGTTTCCTTGCCAGCTTGTTGGCACATCATTCATTCAAGGTGAATTGCTTGGTAGGTTGGTTCATTTGTATCAGGACCGCCGTTGTACTTTTATTATTTCATTTGTATCTAGTAAGCTCCATCAACCAGACTTTTATTACTTGATATGTTTAGATGTCCAGTTGTTTATTCTTTTGACCTTAGAGTCGCGCTTGTATTATTATGGTTTTTGGTGGATTTGGTTTCCATTTTTGAATTTTGAGGCTCGCCCTTCGGCGTTGTATATTTTAGTACATTGTGTGGTTGTTTCCGCCTTTTGGCGTAGAGCTAGCTCCCGTTTAGGGATGCCTTTATTATTACTTTTGTATATATTCATATTTGTACCCGTTTGAGGCCAGTTTTTACAAAGGAGACTCTGCCGAAATTTTTGAGAAATTTGATGTTGTTGTTTTTAACTTGTTTCCTTACACTTCTTCTTTTAAATGGTTTATATTTTTGGGCTTCGGCTTACTTAGATTACGTTGCGCCTCTAGACGCTTCGTAATTTAAGTGTCGTTCACGTTCCGTACCTTCGGATCGTGAAAAATACGCTAAGTGTAATGTAAGCAGTATAACAATCACAAGAATAGACAAGTGAAAATAAAATCCAAGCATTTTATATAGTTAAATTCTTAACTTTACAGAGTTTAACTGATACAAGAAGTCTTAATATAAACAAAAAGCACCTAAACATGTGGCTTACTGAAATTGAAAAGCTGGAAAGAAAACTAATAATCTGTTTCAGGTGTGAACTGGTTGTAATCCTTTGCATTCGCTTCCACCTCCTCTGATCCTAAGTCACCTGACAAACATTCCAAGAAACAAAAGGTGTATGGAATGCCCATCAGCGAACTTGAGCTCGGTAAATCCAAAATATAGATTGAGTGTAAGATGACATGTAATATAGTATAAATGGAAATCGTAATATATGAACAAATATGGTAATGTATACGGCAACTATGTAAGTATGGTAATGTAACATGAGTATGGCAAACAAGTATAACATGACCGTAGAGTTTAGGTATAGTGAACATGAAATGAATATAAGTTTCCTAAAAGGTCTCTAAAATGGTAAACTTAACTAACATGAGTTCAAGTGTGAATGCCAACTAAATCTCAAGTGTATTCTCGAATCCAAGATTATCATCCAGGGGAAAGGAATCATGGGCCCAAAAGTAACCGGGACTTCAATTATTATTGAAGTATTCCAAACCCAACAGGCTATTATCCAGGGGCTTGGAAACACGGGCCTTTATTCTTGAATTCGTGATGTACCGTTTCATCCCGGTACCACAGCAACGTTATTTGTAACGTTTCAGTCTGGTACCGCAGTGACGTTATTTATAATAATGGGATTCATGAGATTCTGTCGGATTCATACTTAAACTATCCTAACACCCTACGTATTCTAGATTACACTTATAAGTCTTGCCCGAATTCATGAACACATCAAGTTTTCAAGATTGAGTTCATGTCAAGATCAAGTATTCATATCAAGTTCAAGTATTCATGTCATGTTGTATTCATGGTTCGGGTCAAGTCAAGTCTAGTATGCAATAGGTTGTTCACACAATCATATAGATACAACAAAATGAGAAGTCAGATTATATTTTACAGGGCATGTTACAGATTATATTGATCATTACATATATGCCATTTCAATGTATTTATATAAAATACTAGAAATATTAAATAAAGAAGATTAAATAAGGAAACCATGAAATTACAATAAACAAGATCGTAAGAAAATCAAACATTTGCAGGTTCTTCTCAAAATATTTACCAAGTCTAGTAATAGAAAGCAACAGGGCTTCAGTGAGTTTCAGAAATAAGGATAAAGTGTATTAGGGTACATTGCATACAAGTTTAAGGACCGAACAATGATAGAAACTAATAAAATGACAAGTTTTGCGAACGATAGGACTATAAAGTAATAATAGATCATGGTGAGTATGGTAGCATTTTATTACTCTACAAAGATTCAAACTGGGCAAGTGTTTTAGAAATAACCGAGAAGGGCTTTTATCTATGCTTCTTGTTAAAATAAAATGGAGAAAGGGAGAAAACAGTAGGAAACTATATATTGTGAAGATATCCTATGATTGTTTGTTTAAGAAATTGGATATTGAAAATAATTATGATGTCTTAAATTAAACTTACTTTTAATTTAAAGGAAATAGAATTTGCATCAATCAAAAATAAAAATCTCAAATGTTAGTAGTCATTTCTAATTGTTAATCTTTTGAATGATCTACACAAACCCACAAACTTTCACATTAAACTACCACACACACATATTTTGTATCAATTTATTCCAAAAGCTTTATAAAATGTGATTCCCACACCACATAAAACTAATCTGGCAAAGTAAACTAGACCACATTATGCTTATATGTATAACAGACAGTAGGAGACCTGAGATTAGCGAGGGAATATAACATTGTAAGCCTTAGGAATATGGAAATTAGTACAAATGACATGTAGCGACTTGGGTTCAAAATTGGATGGGAGAATAGCTGGAGTTAAGTAGGACGTTGATGAGGGAGATTAAAAGGACCAGTTGTCAAGATGGAAAACCGAGAAACTTTATATATCTAGAAAGAAAGATGCATATGAAAGAAGTACCGATAAGGAAGAAAATGGTAGTTTTGGATATACATTAGCTTCTATGACACCATATATCCTATGAGATATCTTCTACAACGTGAAGACATATGCTGACTTGCATGCTAAGAGAACAATCTGTATTTAGTCAGCATATTGGCTAGTAAATACTATTTTTTTTGAAGATATGTAAATAACAATCGAGTTAAAAGAAGAGTTGTAAGTAAGAAAGGAGAACGTCCAACTATATGCATGAAATGTTCTAAATATATAGATACTTTACATTGATCAAAGAAACATATGGATAAACTTGCTCAAATGTAAAGAAGGGTCGATTTGCTGATCTACCTAGAGTATCTTAATTGTAACAGGGAATATAAATTCAATGGGGTTCAAAAAGAGTGATAGATGATAAACACATCAAGTTATAACGCTTAAAGGTCACCCTTATGATTTGGAGCACGAAATATTTTTTTAGTGTCTAACTAATAATAAAATGCCAAATTCTTAAGTACAAAACAGAGCCTCCTGATATCAGCTCTAAATGTAGTATGTAGTAACAAAATGTTTCTCTAAACAACCTGTAACCAAAATAAGGTCGTTTAAAATTATGAGCTAACGAAATAATAAAAAAAAGAATGCTTGTAAAATGCTCCATTAGACAGAATTAAACCTGTAAGCAGGAAAAGTTATCTTTTTATTTTATTTTATTATTTATTTTTGCTATTATGTATTTGTTCCCCTCCGAACGGCGGCCGCGACGCGGGGACGTCTAGCCTGAGATTCGGGGCAGATGCTATATGGTTTTATCCGTCCACCTCTCCGAAAATGCCAAGTTGATTTATGGCACCGTGTATCGGAGGTTTAGACGGATGTGGCCGATGTAGCAGACTTCGTCAGATTCCCCCTCGCTTGAGGGATTTTTGATTGTGGGGACGCTCTTCCCTGCAGGCGCAAGCGCCTGCAGTTAATTACGCTACCGCATCGCGGTAATAACTTTCTCCTTCTCCAGAATTTCACTTCATGTCGTGGGTGTTTGTTTTGTGTGTGGTTGCCCGTGGATTGTATACGGAGACTGGGTAATGCCGTCGCCCGTAGGACGTGGATTAGTCCAAATCCGTATTTACTTAGATTTGGGTTTGATGTTTTAGTTTAAGGATACATTAGCCATATATGAGGCTAAGATCAACTTAAACATTCGTTAAGGATACGTTAGTCCGATTTGAGACTAAGATCGACTTAACGGGATCGTTTAGATCCGACAAAAGAGCATTTGGGAGCTCTATTGTCTAGTTTAATGACGTTGCGGTCAATATGTAGTTTAAGGACGTTGCGGTCCATATTCCAGTTTAGGGACATGGTGGTCCATGTTTAGTTTAAGGACGCTTAGTCCGTGAGTTTAAGGACCCTACAGTCCGTGTTTTAGTTTAAGGACGCTTAAGTCCGCGGGTTTAAGGACCCCACAGTCTGTATTGATGAGTGGTTGTCGGGACCCGTCACCTCTCTGACGTCGTTGAAGGATTACAACGATAGGAGTCAGAGGAGTTCGGAGATGTACCCTCGAACCAGATGTAAATTGATTTAGGAGAGCAGTCTTGCTCAGTCAAATTAATTTGAGGACTTACGACCATGATTGGGCTAAGTCCAGTTGAGAATATTCAACGTTTTTTATCTTTAGCCTATTAGGCCTGTGCTAGAGCTTTGCCCCATGTCAGCATCTCAATTTTACTTGGGCTCTCCCCTTTATAAATGATGCAGAGCATCAATTTTATTTGGGCTCTGCCCCTTTTATTGCTTTGCAATTTATTTAGGCCTGTTACTTCTTTTTGACTTGGGCCTGGCCCTTTAGAATAAGAAATGCATTGCATTTTTCAGGCGCTTTGCGCCAATCAAAGAGCGCAAGCGCTTGTGGTGATGACACGTGTCATGCAAGCGCAGTGCGCTGCGCTAGTGCGCTATGCTTGCGCTGCTGACACGTGGCGCGCTCTGGTGAGTTGCGCCAATTTCAGAGAGCAAAGCTCTATCTTGAAGTGCATAGCGCAAGTGATTCAGATGCTGACACGTAGCGCTCTCTGGTGGCTTGCGCCGACCCAAGAGCGCAACAGTGCAGTTTTACAAGTGCAAGGCACTATTAACTTAAGAATCTTTTAGATTCTAGAACCAAAGGTTCATAAAAGAAGTGCAAAGCACTTTTTTTGATTTCTTGATCCAATTTAGATCAAAGAAAACAAATGTTTCTTATTTTTCTTGATCATAGAGAACCAATGGTTCATCAGTGCAAAGCACTATTATTATTTTTTTTGTTTCTTATTGAAGATCATTGATCTTGTTCTTAGATCAATGATCTATTAGAAGAAATTCTTCTAATTTAAAGGTTTTTACCTTTTTTCTTCTTCTTGAAATTTCTTCAGAGTTCTCTCTGTTTGAAAATTTTGATTTCTCACAAAATGTTGATGCCTTTAATTTGAGGTCTGTGGGTCTTTATATAGTGCCCATAAATTTGTTAAAGAGATCTTTCTCAGAGTGATTTGGGAAATTTTCCCCACCATTGGATCTTTGATCCAAGGGCTTCTGTTTTACAGAAGGCAATCTTCTTGTTTTAACAAGAACGGAAAGATTTCTTTAAAATCTTAATTCTGTTTGGCGCAAATGCCCTAGCGTGTGACACGTGTCAAGCAGCGCACAGCGCAGCACAACTGCGCTAGCGCATCTGAGCTGACACGTGTCAAGCAGCGCGAAGCGCAGCGCAACTGCGCTAGCGTATCTGCGCGACACGTGCGATGACACATGTCGCGCAGCGAAAAGCGCAGCGCAACTGCGCTAGCGCATCTGTGCTGACACGTGTCGCGCAGCGTAGTGCTTGCGCAACTGAAGCGTTGCTTCCTTTAATTTTGCTTTAAATAGAGTTTTGCTCTGATTGGGCGTGCTGCCTCGGGCGTTGCGCTGACGTATCAGCGCCTGACACGTGGCGCGCGTTGCGCCCAGGATTTGAAGCGTTGCTTCAAAATTTGAATTTTGAATTTCAACAGAGCTTTGGTCTGATTGGGGAAAACAAATACCCCCCACCGTTGCGCTCACGTGGTGCGCACGTGAGTGCAGCGGTGGCAAGCTCCTGACCGTTGGATCAACGGGTGAGCTGAAGGGATGCAAGCGCCTTATAAATAGGACCTCTGGCCCTCAGAAATTCTTCACCATTTTTCAAGATTTTGATTTTCCAGTGCTTTGCTCTTGCTTAAGAACTTCAGAGCTTTGCTCATTTCCAAAGTTAGAAACTTTAGGTAAAATTAATTTAAATTAAATTAAATTAATTCAATATTAATTCATATCAATCTTAACTAAAAGAACTTTGCTCTCACAGATCTTTTGATCTAAAGAAATCCCTATTGGGGTTTCATAAACAGAGCTTTGCTCTCAAAAACTTATAGATCTACAGAGATCTTGTTCATAGGTTCTCACCCATGAACAGAGCTTTGCTCTTGGGTCAAATGTAGACCTTTTAGATCTGAAAAAAGAAGCACTTATTATAAGTTTTCATGGATTTTTCAAGATTCCAAAATTTTTAATTCTTTTAAGTGTTAAAAATTTCTGATGGATCTTTCCATTATTACCACAGAGCTATGCTCTTTTAAGGAATCCTATTCTCCTGAGACCAGAGTTTGACAAGTGTCATTCTGTCACAGACCTTTGCTCTGAAAGAGGAGATTTTCTCCTTGTCTCTAGGGATCTTCCATTGATGGGAATATTCTCTTGGGGGTCTTTTCATTAATTGACAGTCTCAACCAATGATGGGGCTGTCTTATTTCATGAGGCACTGTCATCCAGATTTTGTGGGTCCCCATTTGGTCCCCTACCCACTGCACTGCTGTGTGGTGTAATTAATTAATTTTAATTTAATTAATCTTTAATTTAATTAGTTAATTAATGAATTTTTTCAAATGCCAATTGTTGGAATTACAACACTAACGGCTAATTTCTTTTTTCTTGCAGTGACTATGTCTTTCGACACTTCGTTCCCGTTCATTCGCTCGGAGGAAGGGTTTCCTGAAGCGCCCTTGGATCGCGAGGTTCTAGCTATGATTAGGGACCACGACCCGGAATATAAGAGTCTCCACCTTTGGGGGTCGTGGTACAACCAGATTATCATGGGTCGACGGAGCTTCACATGCGCAGTACCGTCAGAACCCATCACAGCGATTCACTACGCCAGCCCACCCCCGGTGCAGTATGCCGTGGAGATGGCCGATTGGACCTCGAAGAGCTTTCTACATCCCGCCATAGTTGTGATTCCGGTTCAGCGTCCCATGGTTTTGGATATCCTGGGATGCCATATTTGCCAAGGTGAGGCATGACCTTGGGGGCAATCATATAACATAGGTCTGATCCCCCGCCACCCGATCGGCTACCTGCCATGGGCTCGGTATATCCTGTCGATGAAGAAGTCGCAGTTGATAAGATTAGTATTGTACACCGCAGTCTACATCTTCCTCTTCCAGTATCCCACGCTTCCCACCTGGTGGTTCAAGACCTTCTTGGAGCAGTGGAACATTCCCACTCACACTTTCCTTGCAATGGATCGGGAAGTGTTAATTTCTCTGGAAGAGTTCACAGAAGTCTCCAGGTTACCGGTTATAGGGAGCACTATGAGGAGTTGCTTCCGACAGACGAGTATGTCTTCGGTGCCAAGCCGGCGGTAAGGGACCTCACGCCGGAGAATACTGTTCAACACCAATTCCTAAGCTTGATTAAAGTGTTGAACATCTATGAGGCCCTTTTCATTGAACATGGGAGTCGCAGAGTTAACTTTGAGGATTTCATCGCTCGGTTCCTTCGCCCAAGCATCCTCTCATCAGAAGCTACCAAGTTTGTTACCCTGGATGACCCTTTCGGTCTAGGTTTGGATAACCTGCCGGCGAAGAAAATAGACCAAAAGGGTTTTTTCCTTCCGGACTTCCCGACCATGTCTTTTGTAGAAATTGCAGCCCCTGGGATGGACGAGGAGGCCTTTTTCTTAGGATTTCTTGGGCTATGGCTGAGTTGGTTTGCAATCCCAATGCACTCTCACCATATGCGGCCCTCTGTCTTTTACCCAGCCCACCGGATGACCATCGGGGTAAAAGTGGCCGTTGGGATCACCGGCTTGGCAGACTTATATCATGGCCTCAGTCGAGCAGCGAATGCTAATGAGCCTGGGGTACAGCACGTGGTCTTCCCGATGCACTACTTTGTATCGTGGCTCGAGCTACACACGGCGGGTGTCTTCGGCATGCACAAAAGGCCCTCATTCTTCGACAAGTGTGGTTTCCCTCGCATCATACAGCTGATTGGTGCATCGATTGTGACTCCATTGCCACGGAACGCCAGGGGTTTACTCCTTCGCCCACACACCGTTGGAGCCGGGATGTCCTTCATTGACAAGGTATTGACTATTGGAAAGGCGTCCACCACTGCGGTGCGACCATTACAAGACTCCTTTAAGGATGGAGCCTCAGTTTTGACGGCCCGGGAGACCCTCCACCTATATTCTATTAGACTGGGCTTCCTATTCTTCAGGCAGAACGGTGCGGCGATTTTCATGAGATACAACCCGCATCGTTTCGCCCAACAACTGGGCTACGATCAAGGGGTACCTTTGGAAGCTTTCCTACTGGAACCTGCTGCCACTGAAGAAGGGATGGAGAACGCGCTGCATCACTTCATGCGCCTGAACACAGGTTCTCATTTTTTTTATCAGTGCGCCGGCCTGCGCTCCACGACTCCTCAATGTATATAAAGAGTGGTACAATCATTCCACGGGAGCCGTTATAAAGGAAGAGAGGCGAGTGTTGGTTGACCATAAAGGTGCACCTCCCAACAGCGACCGCAAAGCTCCTCTGGTGCCAAGGACCCCGGTAGTGCCTCCATTGAAAGATGACAGAGTTGGACCACCGCGTGCGCAGAGTCCTCTACCCGGATTGCCGCTCCCCGATATTGCGGATGCACCTCCAGCGCCCTGTGCTCCAGTGGAGACAGTGGTTGTAGCCTTGCCGGAGTCTGGCGTGGGTGCGGACATCGGGACCCGCCGTCCCAAGGTGGCTGCTAAGCGTAAGTCGATCCCGCGTGCACCTAGGGTTGGCGGGCAAAAGAAAAAGAAGTCGCTCTTCGCTGCAGACGTCGCGTTCGGTCAGGAACCCCACGCTCCCTATGCCGAGGGCCTGAGTGAATATGGGACTAATGAGGGATTGGTCATGCCGGATGACACGGATTTGGAGGCCGCCCTCGAAGCTTCGGAGCGGTTGGCGAGGCGTGACGCATGGCTGGCTAAGCTTGCGGCATCAGGTAATCACTAGTCGCATTTTTTATTGCATCATATTTTTTATTATTGCCTTTGACTAACATTTTTCCTTCTTTTCTTCCAATAGGCATCACCACTGAAGAAGCCATCGCCGCTTCCCTGAAGACTTTCCAAGAGGAGGAACGTATTAGAGCGTCCATGGGCCTTAGTAAGTTTCAATTCATCAAGTTTTCATTTCCCTTGTGTTATGGTGAATCTAACCTCTCCCATTTTTATCGCAGGAACCTCAATGCCATTCCCGCCAAGTGATGCAGATGTTCTGCCAGCTGCCGATGTTCCTGTTTCCTCAGGGCTACCTCAGGAGGTTCGTCTTGAAGAGCTGATAAGAGATGCCTTAAAGGCTCTGGAGGCATCTCTGAATGAGGACGACGACGCTTTGATGATGGAAGCGTCAAAGAGGTCCATCGCGACAGCCCGGGAGGAAAGGAAGCGGTCGAGGCGCGAAGCAAAGGCACGCAGGGCTGCCTTGGCCATTGGAGTGGGCCCAAGCACCATTCTTCGTGCCGATACCCCGTTAGAAGAGTCCCTGGTCACCCTGTCTACAGCTCATAGACAGGCGATTCACGCCAATAGGGAGGCTAACGAGAAGTCCACCTCAGGTAATATTTTTTTTAGAATTTGTTTGTAAAAAATGTAAACTCGCCGGTTCTTATGTATCTTGTCTTGCAGGGACAAGTCCGACCGAAGGGGAGACAGAGACTGTCGAACCCAAGGAAACAGAGGAGGAGGCACCGGCCGAACTCGCGCTGACGGTGGGTAACGTTGCTAGGGCTGCGGAACTTGAGTTGTGGGCCGAGGAAGCTGCATTTGAGAAAGTCGTTGATGCCGAGCCTGAGGTGGCGGCAAATGCAACGACCATTATAACTAAGCTCGAGGCAGCGGCAGATGAGGCGCTTGAGATCGGGGACCTCATGGTGACGGCGGATGAAACGATGGAGACCGCTGAGCCCGAAAAAATAGTGGGTGAGATGGGAACGATTCTTGGGGAAGAGTCAGCCGCTCTTTCTCAAGAGTCCGGCAATGCTCCGATCATTGCCCTCCTCGTCTACGGTCTTCCGCCGTCTCCTGGCCGCGCGAGCACGACAACGGCCCCCTTAGAGTCGGGTGATGAGGCCACGGGCGGTGGCCTCATGTCAATGGAGGAGGGAGACGCCTCAGTTTCAGCCGGCAGCTCATCAGGTAAATCCCAAGTTAGTGTTCTTTCTTTACCTTACAATCCTTTCTAACAAGTTCACCTTTGTTCGCAACGCAGGTGCAGCCAGCGCCGATGCCCCACCACTCGAGGGAGCGCCTTCAACGACTGTCTTGGCGGTGGTCACCTCTCAACCCTCTCTCATAACATCGAAGATGTTGGAAGGTATAGGTTTGCAACTTATTAATTTCGTCTTTCAGTCGCATAATTTATGTACTAAGAGTCGTACTGTTGTGCCTTTCAGGAGTGCTTTTTGACCATCTTTATCAGGTGTTGCTCCCACACTTCTCCTTCCCATCCGAACTCGCTTCTTCCTCTGGTGGAGCTGGTGAGTATGGTTTCCATTGATATCTTTCTTTTTCATTGATGGAATTACCTCTAACTCTCTTTTTTTAAACTGCAGTGCTACAAATTGAAGGAGGGGATGAAAGATCGGTTGCGCCACCGACCCTTCCGGCCTTGCCACCTGCCTCAGCTGGTATAGCGACTATCATATTGACAACTCTCCCCCCTTTTTTTTATTTTGTGAACAGTTATCTAATCACATCTTGTTTCTTTTCAGCTGTCCTTCCGGTCTCGGTACCCTTCAAGCCTCGCATCACAATGCCGGCAGGTCCTTTCCTGAGACGTCCATCCTCGAAAGGCGCCGCGAACAGTCTGTGTATGCTGAGCGACTACATCGAGGAGCTTGACGTAGAGACTCCTACGTCTGTGGTAGACTTCGCTATGGCGGTTAACCCGATGTTGGTGATACTCGTGAATTTTCATGACGGGAGCATCATCGCATCTTGGGTTAACCATTGCAGGGAGATCGAAGCTCGCCTGCACCAGCTGAAGTTGATGCGTCCCGCTCCCGAGACCTTAGCCACAGGCAATCAAAGAGCAGCGTGGATTGAGCAAAGCGCTTCCTACGTCCACCACATGGAGCAAGAAGCGGCTTTAAGGCTGAGGGAGTACCGAAAGACTTCAAACGAGACGGCTCATCTGCGTGCTGAGGTTGAGGCAAATGCTGCCCAAGTGAAGGCTATCTTTGAGGGCCTCTTGGAATGCATCTCTCATGGGCTGAACTTGAAGCGGAAGCTTGATGTCGCCGAGCGTGACGCTCCAGGCCGTGAAGCTGCTCATCAGGCCGTTAGGGAGCAGCTTGCATCCGTCTTGCAACAACGGGCTCAAGTGGAGGCTGAACTGGCAGTGGTGGCCGATCAAGAAAAGGCGTGGAAGGAGGTGCATGAACAATTAATAGAGCTATGCAAGACGCTTCCTTCCCAATGATTCCCCTTGTATCTACATACTTGTAACATTTTTCTTCTTTAAATAATATGTATCCATTCTTTATTCTTTTGTACGCTTCACTTTGTACTTGATTATATTCAATAAAGATATACATTTTTCTTTGCAATGTCTTGTGCTATTTCTTTGCTTTTTCTTTTCTTTTATTATCAGCATACTGTCTTGATAAACACATTTGACCGATAATAGAGTAACCATCTAGATTTCTCAAGAGATGGCGATGGCTTAGGCCGCAGGTTCAGATCTGCCGCCTAAGACTTTTCAACTCTATGAGCCGTGAGGGTCTCATAGAGACTTTTCTCCCTAGGGATCGAGAGGATCTCATAGGTGGATTTTCTCCTTAGGAATCGTGAGGATTCCTAAGTGTGTTTTCTCTTACAAGTCGTAAGGATCCTATAAGAGAATTTTCCCCTCTTACGAGTCGAGAGGACCCGTAAGCGGTTGTTTCCCTCCTTGTCGAAACTCGACTTTGGAGAGTGAGACCCGTGAATAGTATGCAAGAGACCGTTTTAGACCGACTTGCAGGGTCCCATTGTTCAGGAAACTAGTTTTTTAATCCCTGCTGCCTGAGGCTTCATCTTGCAAGTTGAGACGAATCGGGAATTTCCCGCGGAGACACTGGTTTCTCTGCGAGCCGATGCGAATCAGGAGGTTCTCATCAAGAACGCTGGTTTCCCTGAATTCAAGTATTTGCCAAGGACTATTTATTTCCCTGGTGTTGAAACAAATCGAGAGTATCCCGCGGAGACACTGGTTTCTCTGCGAGTCGACGCAAATCAAGAGGCTCTCATCAAGGATGTTTGTTTCCCTGAATTGAGGTATTTGCCAAGGATATTTATTTCCCTGGTGTTGAAACGAGTCGAGAATTTCCCACGGAGACACTGGTTGCTCTGCGAGTCGACGTGAATCAGGAGGCTCTCATCAAGGACGCTTGTTTCCCTGAATTGAGGTATTTGCCAAGGATTATTTGTTTCCCTGGTGTTGAAACGGATCGAGAATTTCCCACGGAGACACTGGTTGCTCTACGAGTCGACGCGAATCAGGAGGCTCTCAACAAGGACGCTTGTTTCCTTGAATTGAGGTATTTGCTAAGGATTATTTGTTTCCCTAGTGTTGAGACGGATCGAGAATTTCCCGCGGAGACACTGGTTTCTCTGCTAGTCGACGCGAATCAGGAGGCTCTCATCAAGGATGTTGGTTTCCTTGAATTGAGGTATTTGCCAAGGATTATTTGTTTCCCTGGTGTTGAGACAGATCGAGAATTTCCCGCGGAGACACTGGTTTCTCTGCGAGTCGACACGAATCAGGAAGTTCTATCA
The DNA here is from genome assembly GCA_030015575.1 of Agapanthus africanus. Classification (NCBI taxonomy): domain Eukaryota; kingdom Viridiplantae; phylum Streptophyta; class Magnoliopsida; order Asparagales; family Amaryllidaceae; genus Agapanthus; species Agapanthus africanus. Next base: position 937,512,824 of record CM057338.1, on the reverse strand, counting down.
AGGATGTTGGTTTCCCTGAATTGAGGTATTTACCAAGGATTATTTGTTTTCCTGGTGTTGAAACGAATCGAGAATTTCCCGCAGAGACACTGGTTGCTCTGCGAGTCGACGCGAATCAGGAGGCTCTCATCAAGGATGCTTGTTTCCCTGAATTGAGGTATTTGCCAAGGATTATTTGTTTCCCTGGTGTTGAAACGGATCGAGAATTTCCCACGGAGACACTGGTTGCTCTGCGAGTCGACGCGAATCAGGAGGCTCTCATCAAGGACGCTTGTTTCCGTGAATTGAGGTATTTGCCAAGGATTATTTTTTTCGCTGGTGTTGAGACGGATCGAGAATTTCCCGCGGAGACACTGGTTTCTCTGCGAGTCGACGCGAATCAGGAGGCTCTCGTCAAGGACGTTGGTTTCCTTGAGTTGAGATATTTGCCAAGGATTATTTGTTTCCCTGGTGTCGAAACGGATCGAGAATTTCCCACGGAGACACTGGTTGCTCTGCGAGTCGACGCGAATCAGGAGGCTCTCATCAAGGACGCTTATTTCCCTGAATTGAGATATTTGCCAAGGATTATTTGTTTCCCTGGTATTGAAACGGATCAAGAATTTCCCGCGGAGACACCTGTTTCTCTGCAAGTCGACGCGAATCAGGATTTTCTTTGTCAAGGATGCTTGTTTTCTCGAGTCGAAGGGTTTTGCCGAAGACACTGGTTTCTTCGGAGTTGAGACGAACCGTCGAGATTTGGCTTCGTTTTCTGGCGGAGCCTGTTGGGAAAGTATGGTTCCCTCTTTATTTGCGCCCTTGGATTGTACACAGGGATCGATGTGATCTTAACTGTAGGGCCAAAGTTTTATCATTTCTCTTTTTTCTTTGTTTTATTTCCGCGATGCTCTATCATTTCAGCTTTTATATTGCGAAGGTCGCGATTGCCCAATCATTTCGGCTGTCTTTCGCGGTGCCTAATCATTACGGCTATTTATTTATTTTCGCTCGCTGCTTTTTATTGCGAGTTGCCCAATCATTTCGGCTATTTTGCATGCATACATTTTTACTTGTTGCTTTTTATTGCAAGTTGCCCCATCATTTAGGCTATTTCATTTGCATGTGTGGCCTACCGGCTTTTCACCGTAAACCTGAAATTAGACACCGATTTCGGCATCAGCACCGCTACAACTGGGATATTGCCAGGAGCGAATCATCATTTGCCTCCATCGATGTTGAACAAAGGTGTCTTAGCGAACAAGGTTAAGGTCCTGTCGACTAAGGCTTTTAACTTCATGAGCCGTATCTCACAAAGGTATTTCTCCTTACAAGTCGTGAGGATCTTGTAGGTGTATTTTCTCTTTAGGAATCGTGAGGATTCCTAAGTGCATGTTCCTCTGTACGTCGTAAGGATCCTACAAGAGGGTTTTCTCCTTGTAAATCGAGAGGATTTATAAGAGTCGTTCACCATACAAACATATCCCCAGTCTCGGATGAGACTTGGTTAGGGAAATGTTTATTCGCGCCCGTGGATTGTATACAAGAGCCAGTACTGGACCACTTGTAGGGCAATATCGAAGGTTGTAGAGGTTGCTTAAGCACAGGTTTAGGTCTCTGTAACTTAAGACTTTCAAATCTTATGAGCCGTGAGGGTCCCATAAGAGAGTTCTCCTTACGAGTCGTGAGGATCTCGCAAGTGTATTTTCTCCTTAGGAATCGTGGGGATCCCTAAGTGTGTTGCTCCCTTGTGAGTCGTAAGGATCTCACGCGGGTGGTTTCTCCTCACAAGGTAGAGAGGACCCTGTAAGTCTCCTTTAACGAGGTTGTGCCCTTTCAGGTTTTCACAAACAATCGCCGGTAGTCCTGCTGTTTTTACTCACGGAGCCCTTTCGGGTTTTCATCCGTGCCCTTTTTGCTTATGGACATACTCCTTTTTTTTATTCTTTTTATTTTTATATATTTTTTTTACGAGGTCGCGCTCTTTCAGGTTTTCACGAACACTCGCCGGTAGCCCTGCTGTTTTTACTTACGGAGCCCTTTCGGGTTTTCATCCGTGCCCTTTTTGTTTATGGATATACTCCTTTTCTTTATTATTCTTTTTATTTTTATATATTTTTTTTTACGAGGTCACGCCCTTTCGGGTTTTCACGAACACTCGCTGGTAGCCCTGCTGTTTTTACTCACGAAGCCCTTTCGGGTTTTCATTCGTACCCATTTTGCTTATGGACATACCGTTTATTATATATTCTATATATATATATATTTTTTTTATCATTTTGTCAGCCTAAGGATGCTGCGGTAGTAGTTTAAAGACGTTTCAGTCCTTTATTAGTTTAAGGACGTTTCGGTCCTTCATTAGTTTAAGGACGTTTCGGTCCGTCATTGAGAAGGCTGGCTACTGCTTATAAAGTTTGAGCTTAGGAAGATAGCGAGCGGACATAGTCGTCGTCATCTATCATTGACCTAGGCAGTAACTCACCAAGCGTAGTATTTCTTTAGGAATCGACCGTTTATTGGCCTGTAAGGCCTTTCACCGTGCACATCCATGAGTAGATAAGCTCCACCCTGGTAGACCTTGTCTATGATGTACGGGCCTTCATAGTTTGGCTCGAATTTTCCCTGTTTGGCGCGACTGGGGATCATAGGCCTTTTGACCACTAGCACGAGTTCGCCTTGGCGGAATGTCCTCGGCCGGGTCAATCTTTCATATGAGCGCGTCATCTTTGCTTTATAGCCTTCCAGATATTGTTGCGCTATGAGCCGGGTCTCATCGAGGGCATCAAGCTCCTCAAGCCGAAGGTGAGCATTTTCTTCGTCTGTCAGCTCGTAATGGACTGCCACTCGTAGAGAGGGTAACTCTATCTCAAGGGGGAGTACTGCTTCTGTACCGAATACCAACGCGTACGGCGTTGTGTTCGTGGCTGTTTTGAACGTAGTTCGATATGCCCAGAGAGCTTCTTGCAGTCTCTCGTGCCAGTCCTTCTTATTTCGGGACACTGTTTTCTTCATGATCTTTGTCAAGGTCTTGTTAAAGGCTTCAGCTAGATCGTTAGCTCGCGGATTATAAACTGAGGAATATCTCCAGTCTATATTATGCTGTTGCGCGAAGCGACTGATTTTGTGGCTTCTATAAGCTGGCCCGTTATCGGAAATGATCCGTCGCGGGATTCCAAATCGATAAATGACATGCGTTTTGAAAAAGTGGAGGATATTTTCTGTCTTCACCTCTCTTAATGGTACTGCTTCTGCCCATTTGGAGAAGTAGTCAGTCATTGCCAGGATGAATCGATGTCCTCTGGACGATACTGTTTCGATTGGGCCGACTATGTCAGTTCCCCACATTTCGAATGGCCAGCTAGCCACCGTTGGATGTAGCGGATTTGGATGCTGATGGATGAAGTCCCCATGAATTTGGCATGAGTGGCATTGCTTCGCATATTCGAGGAAGTCCTGAATCATTGTGGGCCAGTAATAGCCCATCCGTTTAATCTTCAACTTCATCTTCGGGCCTGCTTCATGAGAACCGCAGAGTCCGTCATGAACTTCCTGAACGACTCTTTTCGCTTCGTCAGGTCCCAGACATCTCAACCACAGAGAATCAAACGACCTCTTGTACAGAGTATCATTGACGAAGGCGAAAGACAGAGCTCGTTTCATAAGCTGATGTCTTAAGGACGCATTTTCGGGCGTTCGACGGTATTTGAAGTAGTCTATAAAGACTTCTCTCCAATCCTTGGTATTTTCCCGATCTTTTATTTGCAGGGTCGTCTGCTCACTCGCTCCTTTTTCTTCAGATGATTCTGAAGATATTTCTGCTGGGGTAAGCACCCGACGGCTTTGTACCACGATTCTTACGTCATCGAGGTTCTCATCAGCCAGTTCCTTAGCGAGCTTGGCCACGCGTCTGCTTTGCTGTTTTCCGCGCGCGGTATGTTTTCCAAAACATAGGAAGGGATTTGGGTCAACAGTTGTTGCACCTTTTCGCCGTACTTCACCAACTCTGGCTTGCACGTTTGGTAGTCACCGTTTACTTGACTAACGACCAGCTGGGAGTCTCCGTATATGAGGAGGTTTTCAATCCCCATGTCGATGGCGATCTCGAGGCCTGCTATCAAAGCTTCGTATTCGGCTTCATTGTTTGTCCTCGGCTCTGTCAGGGAGAAAGCAAAGTGCATTATCCCTCTTTGTGGAGTCACAAAGATGAGTCCTACCCCTGATTTGATTATTGGGGTACTTTGTTTGCGCTTCTTCACGGAAGATGATCCATCGAAATAAAGCTCCTATCGGGTATCACCACCGTCGATCTCATCAAACGCATGTTCGTCTGGAAGCTCGCAATTCAGAGGAGAATCGGCGGGTATCGGATGCTCAGCGAGGAAGTTGGCAATGGCTTGGCCTTTGACTGCCTTGAGAGGTTGATATGTTATCGATCAAGAGCAGGGCCCATTTAGCGAGTCGTCCCGTCAATATGGCCTTTGACATTAAATATTTAAGAGGGTCCATCTTTGAAATGAGACGGACCTCATGCGCCAACGCATAGTACCTGAGCTTTGTTATCGTGAAGATCAACGCCCGGCAGTGTTTTCCAATGGGGGAGTAGTTGCTTTCTGCCCCCAGTAGAACTCAACTTAAATAGTAGAGCGCTCTTTCCTTCCCTTGATGGTTCTCTTACGCCCATAATGCGCCTAAGGAACCTTCGAGGGAGGTTGTATAAAGAATGAGGGGATTTCCTTTGACCGGAGCAGCCAGCACTGGCGGGTTCTGCAGGTATTGCTTGATCTCGTCTAGCGCGCTTTGGTATTTTTGGTCCTAGACGAACGGGGTTCCCTTCTTCAACAGGTGGCTGTAAGGACGGCACTTGCCTGAAAGGTTGGCTATAAATCGTCGTATATACGCGAGCTTCCCTTGGAGAGACCGCAGCTATTTGAGAGTCCTTGGCGCAGGCATTTCCATGATCGCCTTGATCTTTGATGGATCTATCTCGATAACCCGGTGTCGGACAATGAATACCAGGAATTTGCCTGAGGAAACTCTGAATGCGCACTTGAGAGGGTTCATCTTCAAGTTGTATTACCGAAGGCGTTGAAATACAGTTTTCAGATGCTCGAGATGTTCCTCGTATGATTTGCTTTTAACCACGAGATCGTCGATATAGCATTCGACGATTTCGTGTATAAGGTCATCAAAGATCTGCATCATGGCTCTCTGATAAGTAGCACCGGTGTTCTTTAAACCGAAGGGCATCACTTTATAACAGAATATACCCAAAGGAGTCCTGAAGACGGTGTGCTTCTGGTCTTCGGGATGCATCTTTATCTGGTTATACCCTGATGAGCCGTCCATGAAGGAGAAAACCTCATGAGTGGACGTATTGTCTATCATCAGTTCGGTGACTGGCACTGGGAAATCGTCCTTCGGGCAGGCTTTATTGAGATCCCGGAAGTCCACGCATATGCGCACTGTCCCGTTTTTCTTCATTACCGAGACGATGTTGGCGATCCATTCAGGATATTGAACCTCCTGAATAAATCCAGATTCGATCAGCTTCTTGACCTCGGCGTTGATGCTCATCTCAAGCTCGAGCCGCATTCTTCTCGGCGCCTATTTGACTGGCTTGACATCAGGGGATATCGCCAATTTATGCACAGCAATTTCTGGATCTAGTCCCGGCATTTCGGAATAGTTCCATGCAAAGCAATCTCTGTGCTGCATAAGCAGGTCTTTTAATAAAGCCACCTTCTGTTCAGACAGCAGCTCACTAATGAATGTCGGTCGCGGGTCATTCGCCGTCCCCAACTCAATTTTCTTGAGGTTATCCGCCGTGGTATGGATTCCATCTTGCAGCTCTTTCGGCGCTGGTGGAAACTCTGAGATCACCTCATCGTTGCTATTTTCGAAGCACCAGGGAAGGTCATCCATGTTCTCGGGCTCTTCTTTTGATATTGTTATCATGTGACAAGTACGAATTTGCTTCCAATCCCAATGTAGAACTGGTTCTTCTTCCATGGCCTTGGGTTCGTGCTTCTGTGGTGGTGCTACCCTCCAGTTGTCGGACAGAGCGAACTTGCCAAGCTGATACTGATCTTCAACCCAATTCTTGAAGGTGAAGCAGTCTTCTAGAGGATGCCCTACCACTCGGTAATAAGGACAATAGTCCGGGTGAGAGACTTCGCCTGCTTGTTCGGGGTGTTTAGATTCCGGCAGTGTAAGTATCTGATGTTTTAAAGCGAGGTCAAGTATTTTCTTCGTCTTGTCCCGAGGAAAAGAGTACGCCCGACCCATTTTTCTTATGAGGGATAGATTGGAACCGCTCGATTTTCGCTTGAGTGGTCTCTTAGACCCGCTTCGTTGCTGTTGAGCGTCTTTTTCGCGTTTCGACTTGTTTCTGCCTTCGCGTCGAGCCTTTTTTACAACAGGTTGACATGGAGCGGCATCTTTAATTTTCACAGCCTGTTGGAGTAGGCGTTGCGTCTTGGCTTTCTCGTAGATGGCCATTTCGCGGTTATGGTCGTCTCGGACTTTTTGACCAGCTTCCCTTATAAGCTTGTCCATTTGTTCTTCGAATGACGGACTGGGCACTTTTGCATCTGGAAATTTTACTGGTTCGGGATTAGCGTCCTCCCACTGAGCGTCCGCTTCTTCATCGAAGTCATACACGACGTAGCAACCGTTTAGTAGCTCACGTTTCTTGGACCGGATGTATCCAAGCCCTTTTGTCTCCATTCTTCCATTAGGCAGTTTGCGTTGAGTCCCAGGAACGTTCTAGACTTTGTCATAGAACTTGGCTTTTCGAACGGTCTGCTTGAAGGATATCCCTTGGCGTTTTAGCAACCTTTTCAAGCCTTCTGTATAATATCTGGGGAGACGGATGGGCTGAAGCCTATCAAGCGTAGGATCCGCGCCATGCCAGATTTCTTTCTCCACTCTGGTTTCTTCAGAGCGGTAGAATAGAATTGCTTTTTCGCTTTCTCGCCTGGGAGGGATATAGAAAGTTTGCAGCTCTTCTACATTGTAAATATCAAGTGCATCCAGTTCTTTACGGTGTTTAAGCGGCACCATGGCGACTTATAGACTTTGTTCTTCGTTAGCGGACATTCGTATTGAAGGCCGAGCAGAGAATATAGCATAGACCTCATCTTCCGAGTCACTACCAAAGATCAACGTAGGAGCAGATGGTCCCGGCTTGTTGTATTGGGGCAGACCCGAATAAACTATCTCCTCTTCCTCCTCGGTGTCACTCCCGAAAACAGGGATGGTGGCGTTAGTTTTGTTCTCCGGCTTGTGACACCTTTCCGTGTCTTCGAAATTCAGTAAGAAGTATTTGGCATCTTCATATTTGTGGACCTCGTTCACGGAGAAAGGGTTCAGTTCTCCTGCCACGGTATACTCGAGACCATCCTTAGCGTATTTCATACACTGATGTTGTGTAGAAGGGATGACGTTGTACTCGTGTAACCACGGTCAGCGAAGCAAAGCATTGTAGCATGTCTTGGCGTCTATGACGTGGAACTTAATGTCCGTGACGAGTAGCCCGAAGTGTAGCGTCAGTATCACAGACCCAAGAGTTCTTGATGACTGGGAGTCGAACCCGAAGATAGTGATCTTGTCCCGAGCAAGGTACTGGACGCTCATGCAGATTTCTTTTAACACCCGCACATTGAGAAGGTTAACGGAGGATCCATTGTCGATCAGGATTTTGCCTATTTTTATATCGTGACAGTATCCTGAGACATAAAGGGGGCGATTGTGTTCACACGTCCCAAGGAGAAGGTCTTCATCACCAAAAGCGACATCGGCCGTGTGCACTTCCTCCAACTCATCTTTAATCTTTTCCTCGGCCAGGAAAGCTTGGAATTGCTCCGGATCCTGTAGTGCCTTGATTAACGAATCTCTCGCCTCCTTTGACAACAAAAGGGCGTCAAGAATGCTGAGCTGTGACGGTAGCTTCCTCAGATGCGCTAAGACATTGTAATCCACATTATTTCTCTTCGGAGGGTCCTTGGCACTTAGCTCTTCCACAACTTGGTCATCTAAGACGATATCTTCAGGGACTTTCTCTTTTCCCTTATCTTTTTTATTTGAGGGTCCGAGATTCTTTTCGGGCAGCGTGCGGTTACGTAGCCAGATATTTTCGTAGACCTTCGGCTCTTTTTCTTTTCCCGAGGTGGACTCTTTAAAGAGAGGGGCAAGCTCCAGCTTCTTATCAGAATCGCTCCCGAATGTAGGCACCTGTGATCCCCCGGCGTTAACCATGCGACAATCACCGGTAGTTCTGTTAAACCCTTCGGTCATATTTTTCCGCTCCCGACGAGTTTTACGTTTCTCCCGCTTAAAATGTTGTCGATGAGCAACATATCCTTGCCACCATCTATCGAAAGCTTTGCATTCTTTAGTGGGGTGCAAAACCTTCTGATGATATAAGCAATAGGAGGGGTGCATTTCCATTTCACCAGTAATGTTTCCTTCGGAGGATGGTAGCTTCATGCCCATTGATATGGCTTTAGCAAACCTTTTCCTCATCTTGAATTTTCTTTTGTCGGTAATGGATGTATTTTGCTCCAGCGGGAGCATCTCAGCTCTTTCATCAAGTCGCTGGTGCTTGGCCCTTTCAAATATGACCGCCTCGCTTTCCCGATCAGCTTTACTTTTTAAGAGAGCTTCATTGAGGAATGCGTCAATTACTTCATCCCATGGCCACATAATTTTTGGTTCAGGATCTGCCCCCAGCGTTTCAGTACAAGGAGTCTCCTCATCGTCCATGAACGAATGGGAAATCACATGACAGCTCGCCACGTATTCTTCAGATTCATTAGATGAACTTTCTCCCTCCTCTTCCTCTTGAAAGACGTGATTGAGGAACTCTTGGAATGTAATGGGAGTCCGTGCCTTCTGGTTGTATTCCTCCAGCGCGTCAATTTGTTTTTGCAAGTCTGTGTGCTTGTCACCAGGCTTCACGGGCTTCTTTGATTTCTTTTTCTTCTTCTTTGAAGATTTTGACGGCTGGTTGTGAATGCTTGGGCCACCTCCATTGATCATTTGAGTTGGACGTGGCTTCAACATCCCTTCAATGACCTGCGGTTCCAACGGATTCTCCCACTTGATCGCTGGGCATGCCTGAAGGTCGTTCAGCATTTTCTTTGTCTTAGCTGATAATACAACCTCCCAAGGAGCTTCTTCAACGACAGAGCATGTTGCCCCCGGCGTACTCATCCCCTTAGAGGTGTGGGGCTGCGGGGGATTCACCTTCCATTTGTTAGATAACGCAAACTTGCCCTGTCAGTACTGGTCTTCAAGCCAATTTTTGAAAACGTAACAATCTTCGATCGGATGACCCAGTACTCGATGATAAGGACAGTAGTTAGGCTCATTAACATCATTTGGTTGCAACGGATGTTTTGGATCCGGCAGATTAATGAGTTGGTTGCGCAACGCCAGCTCGAATAACCTCCTCGTTTTATCTCGGGGAAAAGAGTAAGAACGTCCTAGCCTCTCCTCAAGGGCTACGTACGGGCGCATATTATTTTGACGAACGACCGGCTTCGAGTAGCTCGGTTGTTGTTGAGCATTAGCGACAACGATCGCTTTTCCCTTCCCCTTATCATTTCGGGAGTCCGGCTTTGGAAGAGGGGGTTTATGGCCCATCTGTTCCATTTGTGCTAGCTTGTCAATCAAGGCCTGGAAGGTAGTCGGCTTGAAAAACATCATAAATTGCGAGATGGTTGCTTGTGGATCGAGGGTTCCCATAAACATACCCACTGCGGGAGCTTCTTCAATGCGCTGCTTGCACTTCGACCATAAGTTTCGCCACCGTATAGCATATTGAACCCATGTCTTGCTTGGCTTTACTCTGGCGTTAATCAGTGCCGTCATTGGGGTACGTTCACTGGCGCTTGCAAAACGCTGAGTAAACAACAGCTCTATCTCCGCGAAGGTCTTGATAGAGTCGTTCGGGAGCTCAGAGTACCACTCGAACGCCGTATCTGATAAGCTTCCAACAAACTGGTGAAGCAACAGCTTGTCGTCACCGCCGGTGTTGCCGCAGAGTGCCCTGAACTGGGCAACATGCTGGTGAGGATTGCCCGTCCCCTTGTAGACATGGAACTTGGGAATTGTGTAACCGGGTGGGTACTTGATTTGATCGTACCAACTTGGATATGGCCGCCCTGTTTTTACGACCTGGCCAGCTGCTTCAGTCATATGATGAACCCGTATTTGCTGGGCTATGTACTCGTCCAAGTCAGCTTTGGAGATTGTCTCCTCCTTAGCTGTTGACAGAGCTGGAGGAGGATTTGACGTCTCTCCCCTATCGTCTTCAAGGACGATCAGGGGGATCTTCGGCCGAAGGATCTTGTTGGATCATCATCCCTACCATGTCTTGGAACAGGAGGCACATACGCTTTATGTTGGCTACTTGTTCAGCAGCCTCTTTGTCCTTCTTCTCCAATATTCGAAGAAGGAATTCGGCGTCGGTTTCTTGCTCCTGGCATTCATCCGAGGACGTTTCAGGGCTTTCTTTTAGCCCAGTAAGTGCGGCCATAGCGTTCATCATCTCTTGGAGCTTCTGCTGCTGCTCCTGCGCTTTGGTCACTGATCGCGTAAGCGGTCGATGACCCGTAGATATGCGACTGTCCTCCTTACCAGACGCCACGTAGACGGTATGAACTTCAATGCCCCCTGACTTAGGGCGTTTGGGTTCACCACCTTTGATATTTGTCGTCGGCGTTGGCACTTTCTCCGGCCTTCTTCTCTTATGGGCCGTAGAAGTTGAGGGGGCTGTTGCTTTGGGCACCCAAGCGGTCGTCGCCTTTCGTTGCTTGACCGGGGGATTTTCTTCTTGCCGACCTCTCGATTTCTTCTGTTGGCGAGAGAAATTAGGATCAATCACAGATTCTTGGAATCGTCGCCATGTCCTGTAGATCTTGGAGGATAGTGATTGAGGAGACCGCGCCGGCTTTTCTGCTTCCACGGTAGTCTCTACTGGTGGAGGAGATCTTTTGAGCACCGCAGTTGGCGAGTTTCTGCATACTCTGTTCAGTAACTCGAAGCTGTTCCCAGTTGGAACAGCAGCATTAACTTCCACCGTTGGAGCTGGCGGAGTTATCCCGGAAAGGAAGTTGCCCCCAGTCTTCCTTATTCGGCACCAGTGGCGTCGTCGGGCGCGACGAGTCGTCGGTATTGGTTCAGAGACAGAAACAGCCTCTTCTTGCCCCCTGTTCAGGTGTGGGGTTGTTGCCGGCGTCAGCCTATTGAAGACTGATGTCTTTTGAGCAGCAGGAGCAGGAGTTGGAGTTGGGACGGTTAGTCTTGTAAAGACCGGTCTCTTAGCAGGAGAAGCCGCCTTGACGACTTCAGGAGCAGGTTTGGCTACTCCTTTTGAGGTAACCTTTTCTGGGACTGCGAGCTTCATTGCGGGTCCGCGAGAGTTTTGGCCCAGTCTGGAGAAGACCGAGGCACTGGTGTTGGGCGACCCGTTGAGAGGGGCCGCAGTAACTGAAAGTCGATCGAAGACCGACTTCTTAGGAGCTTCTGATACGGGCACGGGAGTGCTGAAGCTTGTTGGTGGAAGCATAGTTCCGAAAAACAACCCCATGGTGTCTTGAGTAATCTGCACCACGGGCATGGTGAACAAAGAGGCCGCTTGGGGCCCGTAGGTTATGCCCCCAGTTGAAGCCGGACGCGAGCTGTAGCTGCAGTTGGAGCACTTCAAACAGGTAGAGGCTATCGATACTTGATTTCTGCGCTAGGCAAAAGACCAAATCTTAGTAACTTAAAATCCAAAGGCAACCATTAACAAACCGCGATTCGTTCGAGAAGACGACACACGAAGTGTGGAGTGGAAAGAGGAAAAGGTCCCACCGGGCATGCTAGAATCGGTTCCCCTCCGAAAGACGGCGCAACGCGGGGACGTCTAGCCTGAGGATCAGGGCAGATGCTATATGGTTTTATCCGTCTACCTCTCCGAAGATGCCAAGTTGATTTATGGCACCGTGTATCGGAGGTTTAGACGGATGCGGCCGATGTAGCAGACTTCGTCAGATTCCCCCTCGCTTGAGGGGTTTTTGATTGTGGGGACGCTCTTCCCTGCAGGCGCAAGCCCCTGCAGTTAATTACGCTACCGCATCGCGGTAAAAACTTTCTCCTTCTCCAGAATTTCACTTCATGTCGTGGGTGTTTGTTTTGTTTGTGGATGCCCGTGGATTGTATAACCCGTAGGACGTGGATTAGTCCAAATCCGTATTTACTTAGATTTGGGTTTGGTGTTTTAGTTTAAGGATACGTTAGCCATATTTGAGGCTAAGATCAACTTAAACGTTCGTTAAGGATACGTTAGTCCGATTTGAGACTAAGATTGACTTAACGGGATCGTTTAGATCCGAAAAAAGAGCATTTGGGAGCTCTATTGTCTAGTTTAATGACGTTGCGGTCAATATGTAGTTTAAGGACGTTGCGGTCCATATTCCAGTTTAGGGACATGGTGGTCTATGTTTAGTTTAAGGACGCTTGAGTCCATGAGTTTAAGGACCCCACAGTCCGTGTTTTAGTTTAAGGTCGCTTAAGTCCGCGGGTTTAAGGACCACACAGTCCGTATTGATGAGTGGTTGTCGGGACCCGTCACCTCTCTGACGTCGTTGAAGGATTACAACGATAGGAGTTAGAGGAGTTCGGAGATGTACCCTCGAACCAGATGTAAATTGATTTAGGAGAGCAGTCTTGCTCAGTCAATTTAATTTGAGGACTTACGGCCATGATTGGGCTAAGTCCAGTTGAGAATATTCAACGTTTTTTTATCTTTGGCCTATTAGGCCTGTGCTAGGGCTTTGCTCCTGTTTAATAATGTACTGCATTACCTTTTTTATTTTTGTTTGGGCTCTGCCCATAAAGGATGCAGAGCATCAATTTGTTTTGGGCTTTGCCCATTTATAAATGATGCAGAGCATCAATTTTACTTGGGCTCTCCCCTTTATAAATGATGCAGAGCATCAATTTTATTTGGGCTCTGCCCCTTTTATTGCTTTGCAATTTATTTAGGCCTGTTAGGTCTTTTTGACTTGGGCCTGGCCCTTTAGAATAAGAAATGCATTGCATTTTTCAGGCGCTTTGCGTCAATCAAAGAGTGCAAGCGCTTATGGTGATGACACATGTCATGCAAGCGCAGTGCGCTATGCTTGCGCTGCAGACATGTGGCGCACTCTGGTGAGTTGCGCCAATTTCAGAGAGCAAATCTCTATCTTGAAGCGCATAGCGCAAGTGATTCAGATGTTGACACGTGGCGCTCTCTGGTGGCTTGCGCCGACCCAAGAGCGTAACAGTGCAGTTTTACAAGTGCAAGGCACTATTAACTTGAGAATCATTTAGATTCTAGAATCAAAGGTTCATAAAAGAAGTGCAAAGCACTTTTTTTGATTTCTTGATCCAATTTAGATCAAAGAAAACAAATGTTTCTTATTTTTCTTAATCATAGAGAACCAATGGTTCATAAGTGCAAAGCACTATTATTATTTTTTTTGTTTCTTATTGAAGATCATTGATCTTGTCCTTAGATCAATGATCTATTAGAAGAAATTCTTCTAATTTAAAGGTTTTTACCTTTTTTCTTCTTCTTGAAATTTCTTCAGAGTTCTCTCTGTTTGAAATTTTTGATTTCTCACAAAATGTTGATGCCTTTAATTTGAGCTCTAGGGGTCTTTATATAGTGCCCATAAATTTGTTAAAGAGATCTTTTTCTGAGTGATTTAGGGAATTTTCCCTACCATTGGATCTTTGATCCAAGGGCTTCTGTTTTATAGAAGGCAATCTTCTTGTTTTAACAAGAACAGAAAGATTTCTTTAAAATCTTAATTATGTTTGGCGCAAATGCCCTAGCGTGTGACACGTGTCAACCAGCGCACAGCGCAGCGCAACTGCGCTAGCGCATCTGCGCTGACACGTGTCGCGAAGCGCAGCGCAACTGCGCTAGCGCATCTGCGCTGACACGTGTCGCGCAGCGCAGTGCTTGCGCAACTGAAGCGTTGGTTTCTTTAATTTTTTTTTAAATAGAGCTTTGCTCTGATTGGGCGCGCTGCCTCGGGCGCTGCGCTGACGTATCAGCGCCTGACACGTGGCGCGTTGCGCCAAGGATTTGAAGCGTTGCTTCAAAATTTGAATTTTTAATTTCAACAGAGCTTTGCTCTGATTGGGGGAAACAGTATTTTGTCTAGGGTTCGGATCATTTACCTATCTTTTTAACCATGGGACTACTGACCTAAACTAATGAGCAAGAATCCTAGTGAGGAGATACGACGAGCAAGGGAGAGAGAGACAGAGAGGAAAAAAGTACTTACCTGCGTTTAGAACATGGAAAACGAGGGAAAACTCTTTCAGGCAATTTATCAAACACCTCCGAGTTCAAATTGAAACGTCGATGGATGAGGGTTTGTAGGTGTTAACGGTGGCCTTAGCGGCTGTAGGCGACGGCTACGAGCTCCGGCAGTGGCTAAGTGGCGATACAGTGACGGTGGAGCTCAGGCTTGGATGCTGGAGTTAGCTCGAGGCTTGAGCTCGGCTGCTCAAGTTTCGAAGGGGATGGTGTGAGGCTCGAGGGTGGAGGCTGGTGAGGGGAGGTGAGAGAGGAGATTGGAGGAGCTGTGGCGATGAGGTGGCGAGGGTGTCGGCCGGCAAAGTGGGTGGCCGACGAAGTGCTCGATGGAGGCAGGGGTGAGGGAGAAAGAGAGAGAGGGAATGAGAGAAGAATGAGAGAAGAATGAGAATTAATAGAATTAATGGGTAATATAAACTTGGTTTAATGTGATTTATGAGGGGGATTTTGGTTTTGATTGAAGGAATTCAAAAATTTTTGAAGAAGAAGTAATTGTTGATAGAGAAGAGAAAAGAAAGGGTTTGGTTTTGAAATGGGTTAAGAAAACATCCCAATTAATTATCATTAATAATAATTAACATAAGATTAATAGCCATTACTCCAAATCAATAACTTGAGGGAATTAAGAGGAAAGGAAAAGAAGAAGGGTCTTAGGCCTGTGAGTGTTTGGCTTTGAAAAATTAAAATAGAAATGGGTTTAAATAAAAGAGAGTTGAGTTTAGAAAAAAAATAAATGGAAATAAAATGAGGGAAAAATGAATGGGATTTGGGGTCAAAAGAAAAGAAACAATTATAAGGAAAAATAAATCCCGATGTGAAAGACGGATTTTGAATATTTGACAAGTACCCGTATTTCAGGAGAATATGGTATTTAAATATATACAAAGATATAGGAATATGAGGGTCGTTACAACGTCAGGGGTACTAACTGTGCGTAACGACTACCCAGGTATCTATCGATAAGAAGATCGACAAGAAGACCCGTCCAAACCCCTACTGAGCCTATAGGTGACATTCTTCGTACAGTCCAGTCTGTTCGTCTGAGAGTATAACATATCGGGCCTAGGGGTGGTAAACGTCAGACCCCTATTAGCACGATAAATCATGTCAATGTGGAACCTAATACCACCTGAGAAACTACTGGCATTCCTACCAATAAATCTCACTTGACCTGGCCAGGGACTTGTGGTATTGGTCAACCGCACACAGTGCGATATCGATACCGTATACCGGGAGAGACGAATCTCTTCTATCATTTACTGCCTCCAAGTGCTTCGGGACTGCACCCAACGGCTACCAGTTTGCACGACTCTTTAAATCCACGGTAGGATAGTAATCTAAGTACAGTGGGAACACACTTGAGACTTATGGTGATGTTAGGTCATCGGACTAACCTGTACTCGTGTTACCAGAGAATTGCTATCCAACGATAGGTATAATACCAACTAGCAATTCCCAGTGAGTCCATCCAGTGTAACTCTGTTACGCCCCGCTTTCCAGTATACGGAGAAGTAGACGTGACGGGCCGCGACGTATTTACTCAGAAGTAAACACGTTAAGCGTAAATAAGCAATATAAATGCATAGACAAGAATAACAAGAGATATAATAATAAACAACAACTTTTATTAACATTCTTTCTTTACATTACAACTGATTTGAAAAGGAAATGTACAATGATAAAAGCAATGCCTAAACAGTAGCATACGAATGAAAAGGAAATAGGTACAAGTAAAAACTAAAATTCTGGCTCCTCTGTGAACTGATCCAAGTCCTCCTGGCTGGGCTCAGTCTCCTGAGAATCGGGTCCTCCTGACGAATATTCCAAAGAAAGAAAGAAACAGGAATGTCGTCAGCGAACTAGCGCTCGGTAAGTCCAAAGATAAGGATGGAATAGAACAAGTAAAGAGAAGTGCACTGGTAATATAAACAGGTATAAGTTTGTTATACTAACGTAGTTGTTTGTATCTTGGTACATAATGTATCAGTGTATACGAGAGGAGTCAAACTTGTTCCATGGACTATGGTAATCGGAAGTATAAGGCCCTGTCAAAACCCATGGGATAACGACACAGATGTTCGGTAGGTGTCTTTTAGTGGCCATCTCGTTCCACTTCTAATACATTCCATACCAGTCTACCCCGTTAAACCCCGTAATATATGTTATATAGATTGTAGTTATCAGACTTGTCGAGACCATGGATATAAGTTGTTCATGTAAACAGTTTCATGATGCATCAAGTAGTCATGTAGTCAAGTCATAGCCATGATTCGGTCAAGTCAAGTCATGTTTGGTATATTGGATTCATGTTGAATTGGATTCATGTTTGGATTGGACTCAGATTGATTTGGACTCTGACTTGAGTCAGACACTTAGAACTGATTTGGATGCTGAAATAGGTTTAGGAGTTATCGGTAACTGCTGCACATGGACGGCGGGATTTGTGTTTTTTTCCAAGACAATTACCACTGATAACCCCGTTAAGTTTTTCTACCTTAAATAGGCAAGCACTCACTTTCTCCAGCTTCCTGAGGCTCAAGAGAATTCATCTCGCTTAAACCTATATTTACTAAGGTCCTTAATGTAATTTATATAACTCGAGGGGGTTTTATGAAAAATATTTTATATACTTTCAAAATAAACCTCGAGTATTTATTTATGTTCTTTAGGGTTTTCATGGATGTGAATTTTAAAGAGTGAGGTATATTAGTGAATATTTACATAACTTGAATAATTCAAGGTATTTTAGCGTAAGACTTATCTTGTATTGATACTTGATGGTATTTTAGTGAAACTTGTCATTCTTTTATTTTCTAGAAAACATGGAATTTTTATTATAACTTGAAATTATGTGGTTTGTTATTATTTATATAATTACTAAAAATTAATTTTATTATTAAATAGAAAATCTCGTTTTTCTTAAAAAATCGTATTAAAATTCTTTCGAGACCGAATGCTCCGTGAGAAGGTCTGCATCCCTCTCTACTAGCCCGAGGATGTGTGATAATCCACACCATCCAATAGCGGGTTTCCCAAAATAGGTTGTAGAGGCATAATCGCAAAGAGTTTGAAATACAATTCTAAAGAAATCCGGGTTTTTATAGTTTATGGTAGTTTGATGAAACGTTGTAATTGCCACAAAAATAGGTTTTCAAGAGTATCGTTCTATGTCAATATGTGTATATGTGAGGGGTAGGTCATTACCCCGTGAAGTATTCTAGAGGTAATAGCAAGAAAAACAAATAAATATGGTTGATACAGAGTTCATGGTATTTAAAGGTAAAACTCAATTTAAAGTTGTTTAGCATGATGATTTAGGGTGAAAGTTGTTCTAAACTTTAGTTTTATGATTAACAAGCAATGTATAGAAATATGAATGAGCAATTCCTAAGAAAAATTGTAGTTTCAAAGATTTTAGAATCAAATGTCGGTATAACTCCACTTACCGACATGTTTTATAAAAGAGATTTTTTATGTAGAAAGAGAAGAAGGGGGTGGGACTTACTAGTGACTTGGGTTAAGAATAGAGAGAGGAAGAGGTTGAGATTGTCGTGGTGTTGCGGGGTCGTCGGAATTGCCTCGAATCCTCGCCGGAAGTTAACCTTGGGCTAACTCCACTTTTACTCCACTTTTACTTAGTAAAATTTGATAATTTTGGCTAAGGATTTCAGAATGAGAAGGGGTTAGGGTATGGGATTGTATTTATAGTATGGAATTAAGGTTTTGGAATTGAAAGAATGAATTAAAATGCCTTAAAAATTGGATTAATTGGGAAATTGAATTCTCTGTTAAATTGCAGAGAAAACAAACAGTGCATGGGTAGTGGGGGTAGGCCAAACGACAAGTGTGCAAAGCTCGGGGACTTTTTCCTATGGGGGACCCGCCGTCGCCGGCCCAAACCTTCATCTCGCCGGCCAAATGTTTGAGGGAAGCCGTCTGATGATTGCCACATGTCCTACTCGCTGTATACAACATTTTGCACATGTTTTTTTTTTCTGTCTTTTCATTTCTTATGTGCAGTGCATGTGTAAACTTTTGGGCTTTCAAAAAGTTTAAAAGAAAGATTAGAAAAAAATATTATGTGGCTAATGGGATTCGAATACAGGGGCTACATCACAGCAGTGCAAGGCTTTACCAATCAGCTACAAGTTGTTTCTTACTGTTCTTAAACAAAAATAAATTTAAAATTGTAGTCAGGCTTGCAAACTCCATTCTGTACATTAACTTAAAAAATTTCGTACAGTAAAATTAGAGTCGTTACATTCTACCCTCCTTACAAAAATTTTGCCCTCGAAATTTACAATTACATAAGAACTAATTTACAAATAAGTAAGGGTATCTTGCACGCATGTCTTCTTCTTGCTCCCAAGTTGATTCTCCTGGCAAATTTTTCTCCACATCACTCGGACCAAGTTTACTTCCTTTATCCTCGATGACTTTACCTTTCGGTCCAGAATCTCAACCGGTTGTTGCTCACAAGTTAAGTCTGTCTATACAGTGAGCTCGGAGTGATCAAGGATGTGGCTGGGGTCGCTCATATATATTCGAAGCTGGGATATGTGGAACATGTTGTGCACTCCTTCCAATGATGGTGGTAGTGCCAAACGATATGCCACTTCTCCGACTCGTTCGAGAATGTCGAACGGTCCTATATATCTTGGACTGAGCTTACCCATCTTGCCAAAGCGGATTACTCCTCGGTTTGGAGAGATCTTCAAGAACACATGATCTCCATATTGGAACTGCAGGTGCCGACGCCTTGCATCAGCCCAGTAGCCCAGTGCTTCTGTCTGTCTTGGGCTATGCGCATTCTTTCCCTGATCATGCGAACTACATCCACAGTTGCCACGATCATCTTCGGTCCAAGGAGTTCCCAATCTTCGATGTCGTCCCAACTTAGTGGTAAACGACACTTCCTTCCATAGAGCGATGCAAATGGTGCCATTCCAATACTCTCCCGGTAGCTGTTGTTGTATGAAAACTCTACAAGATGTAGGTGATCTTCCCACGATCCTCCGAAGTCTAACATACAAGCTCTTAGCATGTCTTTTAGAATCTGAATTGTTCGCTCAGACTGTCCATCTGTTTATGGATGGTAAGCTATGCTGAAGTTCAGACTTATTCCCAGGCTCGCTTGCAGACTCTGCCAAAACTGCGATCGGAATCTGGTATCACGATCGGAGACGATGCAAACCGGTACTCCATGTAATCTCACGATCTCCTGCATGAGTTCATGGGTATCAGAAATAGTACATCTTGAGGTTAAATCTTATATTAGATTTATGCTTACCTCCATGTATTTCTTTGCTAGTGTCTCGGTAGATTGGCTACTCGAAATGGGATGAAGTGAGCCGACTTGGTGAGTCGATCCACAATAACCCATACCGCACCGTTACCTTTCGTGCTGCGAGGAAGGGCAGTCATGAAGTCCATGGTGATGTGTTGCTATTTCCATTCTGGGATAGGTAACGGTTGAAGTAAAACAACAGTTCTGTGATATTCAGCCTTTACTTGCTGACACACCAAGCACTTGGCTATGCTTCTGGCTACTTCACGCTTCATTCCATGCCACCAGGGTATACTGAGTAAGAAGAGCTGTGAGCTTCTTTCATCAATTCTTCCCGAACAGAACCTTGTGGTATACACAACCTGCTTCCATATTTCAAAGATCCGTCTTCATGGATGATGAAGTCTGTTCGCAGTCCACTTTCTACCTGTTCTCGGATCTTTTGCAGCTTGGCATCACTTACTTGAGCTGTCTTGATCTGATTGACAATAGTAGATTGAACTTGTAAGTTCATCAAATACGAAGCGTTACCTGGAATAACCACTTCTATCTCCATCCCGTGCAATTCCTGCTGTAGCTTCCACTGTGCGGTGAGATTCATTAATAGTGGCTGGCGACTAAGTGCATCAGAAACTGCATTCACCTTCCCTGGATGATATTGTAGGTTGATATCGAAGCCCGCCATAAGTTTTATCCATCTTCTCTGCCACATATGCAACTCCTTCTGAGTAAAGACATACTTCAGACTCTTGTGGTCCATGTATATATCCACTCGTTCTCCCAGAAGATAATGGCGCCAAATCTTAAGTGCAAAGATAACGGCTGCCAACTCCAAGTCATGTGTTGGATAGTTGCGCTCATGAACCTTCAGCTGTCTTGATGCAAAAGCTACAACCTTTCCATGCTGATGTAGAACATATCCTAATCACTTACCGGACGCATCGCAATGCACAACGAAACCTCCAGATTGATCCGATATTACGAGAATAGGAGCTGATGTCAATCTTGACTTGAGTTCTACAAAAGCTTGTTCACATGCTTCTGACCACACGAATGCTTCATCTTTACGTGTGAGCTTGGTCAGGGGTGTTGCAATATTCGAAAAGACTTCTATAAATCTTTGGTAGTATCCTGCTAATCCCAAGAAACTTTGAATATCCTTCACCGTCTTTGGTGTCGGCCATTCGCTGACAGCTGACACCTTAGCTGGATCTACTGAGATTCCTTCGCCTGAATCAATGTGTCCGAGAAATCCGACTTAATCTAGCCAAAATTCGCACTTGCTGTACTTGCCATAGAGTTGATGCTGTCACAATGTCTCCAGGACAATCCACAAATGCTCAGCGTGCTCTTTCCGATTCTTTGAATACACCAGGATGTCGTCGATGAAAATAACAACAAACCTGTCTAGGTACTCTCGAAAAACTAGGTTCATCAGATTTATGAAAATAGCAGGTGCATTGGTCACTCCAAATAGCATCATGAGAAACTCATAGTAACCATAGCGAGTCCTGAATGCCATTTTCGGAATATCAGACTCTTTGACCTTCACCTGATGATAACCCGAACGAATATCTAGTTTTGAGAAAACACAAGACCCACTTAGCTGATCGAACAGATCATCGATGTGTGGTAGTGGATACTTGTTCTTTATCGTCACTTCGTTCAGAGCTCAGTAGTCTATACACATTCTGTATGAACCTACTTTCTTCTTCACGAGTAAAACTGGAGATCCCCAACATGAAATACTGGGACGAATCCATCCTTTCTTCAGAAGTCCGTCCAACTGAGTACGAATATCTTTCAATCCTTATGGACTTAACCGATATGGTGCTTTGATCACTGGTTGCACACCAAGTACTAAGTCAATGTTGATTCAAGTGCTCGATCGGGAGGCAAACCTGAGATGTCTTCAGGGAATACATCCTTAAACTCTCTAACTACTTCTGGCTTATCTTCTTCCGCTTGTATTGTTGCAATCACTGCCTTCTTTGGTTTATCCTTGTAGGTGCTAGGTTACAGGGTACGGTCTCCACTCTTGAAATAAAAGATCGGATGATCTTGTATCTTGAACACTACCCTCCTTTGACGACAGTCGATGGTAGCGAAGAAAGTTCCTAGCCAGTCCATTCCTAAGACTACGTCGAAGTTCAGTTTATCCAGCACCTTGAAGTCCGCATAAAATTCTCTGCTGTTGACGACCACTGGACACAGATCATATCCCATAGTTTCCTTTTGAACGATGTTCCCTGAACTGACATTCCAGCTGGATATGAGTGGTTTAACTGGAATCGCATGAGTTCAGACGAACCGTTGAGACATAAAGCAATGTGATGCTCCAGTGTCGAAAAGTGCTAAAGCAGGTAGGGAGGCTACTAAGATTGTACCTAAGTTGTGTGGGATATGTTTAGGTATAGGAAAAGAATATATTGATGTATAAGGATTGAAAAGGTTTGAAATATGGGAAGTTACCAGTGATGACTTGGCCGGTGGCTTCAGCTTCTTCCACAGTCATCGTGAAAGCCTGACGCCGGGGTACATTCCTCCTTGATGGAGGCACATTCCTCTGTCCGTTTCTCTGTCCTTGGGGCATGTTCCTCTGTGCCTGATGGAACTGACAAGGAGGCTATGCAGGAGGTCCATAAGGAGGTGGAGCAGGTAGGGCTAAGCGAGGTGCAGGAGCCTGAATAGCTGGCCGTTGTGGAACGGTGATAGCTGGTCTGGGGGTTAGATTTGGATTGAGTCTATAAGGACATGCTACAATGTCGTGAGTGGATGCGCCGCAAACTAAACATAGGCCGTTTGCACGCCTGCAGTCCTTCACCTGGTGTCCATTACTCTTGCAGTAGAACCAAAAATCTGGACTGGGCTGGTTAAATGATACTCCCGGTCTCTTGGGTACAAAAGGTGGCCTGGAAAAGGCTCCTCCTGCCATTTGGGTGGCAGGGCGGTTCACACCGGCAGTCTGAGGTCTGCCCTTCTTCTTCACTACTGCCTCATATCGTCGGGCAGCTTTCAGTGCAAGATCATGGGTTGGGAAATCCCCTGTAGCTAATGCAGCTTGGATTCCCCGGTCCAACCCTTGCTGAAATTTTCGTGCCCGGATCTCAGCAGTTGGGATCAGGTATGCCGCGAACCTGTTATGGTCTTGTGTTAGCAGTGTATTATGTGATATCAAGAAATTGAATATTGAGACATATCTTACCTGCTAAGCATGGTAAACTCAGCATCGTATTTATCCACAGATTTGTTCCACATTAAACTTTGCTGCAAGTGGATGAACTACTGTTCCATGTCGAAACGGGCAGTCTCGGGAA
Organism: Agapanthus africanus; assembly: GCA_030015575.1. Classification (NCBI taxonomy): domain Eukaryota; kingdom Viridiplantae; phylum Streptophyta; class Magnoliopsida; order Asparagales; family Amaryllidaceae; genus Agapanthus; species Agapanthus africanus. The sequence goes on along the minus strand of CM057338.1, from coordinate 937,489,885 downwards.
AGTATTTCGCTCCGAACATGTCGCGAAAAGTTTTCCATTCAATCGGCTGGGAAAGACGGCTATCTTCATCCTTCTACCATACTCTGGCGTTGTCTGTGAGTTGCAGCTTCGCAACTCTCACCCAAGCAATTTCTGGCACTTGTGCTGCTGTCAGGTCATCTTCTATAGACTGAACCCATTCCTCTGCCTCTAGCGTGCTTTCTTTCCCAGAAAAATGCTTTGGATGCAGAGCACGGAATTTCTTGACTCTGGGTGCCTCAGTTTTTGAGCGGTGCATGAGGATAGCAGTCTGTTGCTGCTGACCCTCCAAGAGGCTCTTGATCGCCTCAAGCAATACCATCTGCTCATTGATGGGGGTGGTAACGGTAGGTGGTGGTGGTAGAGGAGTTGTTGGGCTGTTGCCATTCACGTTGGTGCTCGTGTTGTTCGGGGAATCCATAACCTTGAGAGAAAAGGAAGGGTTAGGATAGATTAAAGATATTAAAAATGTAAAGGATATATAGTTGATGATTCTTATAATTCTTGTGATATATTTCTTAGGATTCTATGCAGAACTGACCTACATGGGCTACCAAGAAAACCTGTCACGCCTCGCTTCCCAGTATACGGAGAAGTAGACGTGACGGGCCGCGACGTATTTACTCAGAAGTAAACACGTTAAGCTTAAATAAGCAATATAAATGCATACACAAGAATAACAAGAGATTTAATAATAAATAGCAACTTTTATTAACATTCTTTCTTTACATTACAACTGATTTGAAAAGGAAATGTATAATGATAAAAGCAATGCATAAACAGTGGCATATGAATGAAAAGGAAATAAGTACAAGTAAAAACTAAAAGTCTGGCTCCTCTGTGAACTGATCCAAGTCCTCCTGACTGGGCTCGGTCTCCTGAAAGTCGAGTCCTCCTGATGAACATTCCAAAGAAAGAAAGAAACAGGAATGTCATCAGCGAACTAGCTTTCGGTAAGTCCCAAAGATAAGGATGGAATAGAACAGGTAAAGAGCAGAGAACTGGTAATATAAACAGGTATATGTTTGTTATACTAACATAGTTGTTTGTAGCTTGGTACAGAATGTATCAGTATATTCGAGAGGAGTCCAACTTGCTCCGTGGACTATGGTAATCGGAAGTATAAGGCCCCATCAAAACCCAATGGACAATGGTACGGATGTTCGGTAGGTGTCTTTTAGTGACCATCTCGTTCCACTTCTAATACATTCCGTACCAGTCTACCCCATTAAACCCTGTAATGTATATTATATAGATTGTAGTTATCCGAATTGTCGAGACCATGAATATAAGTTGTTTATGTAAATGGTTTCAGGATGCATCAAGTAGTCATGTAGTCAAGTCATAACCATGGTTCGGTCAAGTCAAGTCATGTTTGGTATATTGGATTCATATTGAATTGGGTTCATGTTTGGATTAGACTTAGATTGATTTGGACTCAGACTTGAGTCAAACACTTAGAACTGATTGTTAGGTCTACGCTACCCACCCCGGTTCTTTCGGGGAGGCGGAATAGGTAAAAATCAAAATTTTCCTAACTAGGTAACATGGACCATTCAAGAAGGATCTTTGCTAAACAAAAACTAACAATAAAACTACAAGTTCTAGCTACTATGTAGAATGGTTATACCTAGGTCTTGAACTCCTTCTCTTCTTTTGGTGGTTCTTCTCTTTGCTTGCTCCTTGTAGTGGCTTGAATGGCTCCTCCTCGTCGTCTCCTCTTCGTCATAGATGGATCCACCCGAGGGCCTCGAACTTGAGCTCCTATCTCAACCTAGAGATAACTAAGGCGCTTGGTTTGCTAGACCAAGGACCTTAGAATGAGTAGAGAAGAGTTATGGTGGTTTTGTCTCAAAGGTTCATGATTTCCAACTCATGGAACACTTGAACCTTGAGAGAGGAAGAGGGAGAGCTTTTTTCTAAGAGAGAGAAACAAAATGATAGAATGAGCTCTCATATTGCAACCATGCTCACAAAAGCAAAAATAATAATGATAATAATAATAATTAATAATTGTGATGGTTAGTTTCAATGACCATTATCATTTCATGCAATTATTACATTTTGTAAAGAACAACAAGTAAACAAAAGTCATAGCAATGAAATGATGATGGTCAACAAGTCCACAATGGTCAACCGGTCAACAAAGTCAACAAGTCAACAAAATTCAAATGTTCAACTCAACCATGATACAATAATCCTTAATTAATATTATTAATCATATTTCTCATTCTCCTTAGGGTTTAGAAAAAGTCAACGGTCAACACGTCAACCAAAATCAAATGGTCAACAACCCTAATGAGAATCCTCTTCCTCTGCCTCTGTCAACTGTGCATACACACCCGCATCCGTGTTCCAAGGAACACGAATACACTGAGACAAAACCAATCCCAAAACAAGTACTAGGATCTGGCTTAAACCAAAGCCCGCTAGTGACAACTGTCCGGACACCAAACGTGCACAAGTGCGCGGATGTGAACGAACCCCGTCGCAAAACCATGCAACCTCCACTCTGTTTTGCCCAAAGGCGAGTAACCCTCTGTGTGGGACTCTAAAGGCTCGACACTACGCTGGTAGTGTGTTTAACCACAGGCCGCAAGCGGTACTAGCTGTATGTAACGGTCCCCAGGTAGATGCCGACAAGAAGACTGATGAGGTGAACCCATCCTAACTCTTACTGAGCCTGAATGTGACAATCTCCGTACAGTCCGGTCTGTTCGTCTGAGAATATCGCATGGCGGGCCTAGGGGGTGGTAAACGTCAGTCCGCTAATAGCGGTACAAGTCGTGTCGGAGTGTAGCCCAAAATACCACGAGAATCTACTGGAAAACCTACCAGCAATTCTCGCTTACCCTGGCTAGGGACGATAATGTGTAATGGCTCTCCTAGATATAGCGCGATATCAACTCCCAATACCGGGAGAGACGAATCCTGTCTAACCGTCACTGCCTCCAAGTGCTTCGGGACTGCACCCAACTACTACCTGTTTGCAAGACTCAATAGAGCCGTGGTAGGGTAGTAATCTAAGAACAGTGGGAACACACTCGAGGCGAAGTGACAGTGTCAAGTCAACGGATTAAGCTGTACTCATGTCACCTGGGAACGGTTAACTGACGATAGGTATAATACCAACCAACAGTTCCCGACGAGTCCTGTCCGGTGTACTCGCAACCTAACGAGCACCTACATACTATCTCCAGTACGACGTAGTGATGGCTGTGGGACAGACCATCTCCCCTGCTGGGAAGAGAAGCGTATGCACCAGTCTACTCTGGAGTATCGATGCCCCGTCTCGATAATCTATGACTAGGGACCAAAATAAGGATGTGCTTATAAACTACCCAGCCCCTACTAGTGTGATCGCCATCACAACGCCGGTAGTCAAGCAAAGATCCTAAGGGCTCTATCAATATGTTTTTAGCGATATGTTAAAAGAAACATATACACATATTAAGATAGATACAAACCAAGTAGCATACTACTATATCGAGCAAGATTGTTGTAAACCCGTGTATATATCCCAAGCTTCCAAAATGTATTATACATACTAGTACTATACAATAATGGCCTCTAGGGCATACATAACCAACAATCTCCCACTTGCACTAAAGGCCAGTAATTGGTGTACCGCATACCCAACGTCTACTCTATGGCCAGCTGCTGGCGTACCGCATACCCAATAGCTCAAAAAGTCGCTCGAACTGTGTTTGAGGGAGGGCCTTTGTGAATGGATCAGCGTTGTCTTTTGTGTCCACTCTCCGTACCTCGATCTCCTGGCGATCAATGATCTCCCTGATCAGGTGATACCGCCTTAAGATGTGTCTGGATTTCTGATGGGACCTTGGTTCCTTCGCTAAAGCTATAGCCCCAATGTTATCGCAATACAAAGGTATTGGGTCAACAATGGACGGAACCACATGAAGTTCACTAATGAACTTCCTCATCCAGACCGCCTCTTTTGCGGCATCGCTTGCAGCACTGTATTCTGCCTCCATCGTCGAGTCTGCGACGGTATCCTGTTTGGAACTCCTCCAACACACCGCCCCTCCATTGAGGGTAAACACAAAACCCGAGACAGACTTGCTGTCATCTTTGTCACTCTGGAAGCTTGAATCGGTAAAGGACTCGACCCTGAGGTCTCCATTACCGTAAACCAGGAACATCTCCTTAATCCTTCTCAGGTACTTGAGAATGTTCTTCACTGCCGTCCAGTGGTCCTCACCTGGGTCTGACTGATACCGGCTCACCACGCTCAGCACGTAAGCTACATGTGGTCTTGTATATAGCATCGCATACATTTTAGATCCTACCGCCGAAGCGTAGGGTATAGTGCTCATGCGAACCCTCTCCTCGTCAGTCTTAGGAGACATCTTCTTGGAGAGGGTGATTCCGTGCAATGCGGGTATATTACTGCGCTTGGAATCTTCCATACTAAATCTCTTTAGTACAGTCTCTATGTACCCGGACTTCGAAAGTCCCAGTAGTCTCTTTGATCTATCTCTGTAGGTCTTGATCCCCAGAATGTACGAGGCATCACCCAGGTCCTTCATAGAGAACCGTTGTGACAAGAATAGCTTGGCCGATTATAGCATAGGAATGTCATTTCCTATCAAAAGAATATCGTCCACGTACAAGACCAGGAACACGACAGTTCGTCCTACAATCTTCTTATATATACAAGGTTCATCTTCGTTCTTGATGAAATCAAATTCCTTGATAGCCTCATCAAAACAGATGTTCCAGCTCCGCGATGCCTGTTTTAATCCATAAATAGATTTAAGTAACTTGCATACCTTCCCGCTGCTCCCACTGTCTACAAAACCTGTGGAAATAGAGCATCACGCATTTTGGGTGATAAAGGAGCTGAATCTGTCTCTCGAAGATGCGGGCAGCCATCGGAAGCTGCAGTTGAACGAATTGAGCGAGCTTCAGGATAAGGCTTACGAAAACGCGGTTGTCGTTAAGAACCGAACGAAGGTGTTTCACGATAAACACCTTTTGCGCAAAACATTCACACCTGGTCAACAGGTGCTGCTTTACGACACCCGGCTACATTTCCATCCAGGTATGCTCAGATCTCGTTGGAAAGGGCCATATTTTGTGCGGAATGTGTATCCGCATGGCGCTGTAGATTTGGTGAATCCAAAGGACGGTTCATTTTTCAAAGTAAACGGACACAGACTAAAACCGTACCTTAGCGCTGAACCAACAGAGGAGCTCCTGGTCTTACAGGAGCCGATTTACCCTGCATAATCTTCCTCTGCCTACCACCAAACTTCGGTTATCCAGCCAAAACAGTGGACACTGTTTCAAATAAGTTTGGGGGTATGTATATACCATTTTGTATATATTTGTGGATATTCTTTTCCATTTTTACTATTTTTCTTTTCTTTAAAAACAAAAACCAAAAAAAAATTGTGTATATCTAACCGACAATTTTGACCCTTCAATGATCTCTTCATGCAATGACAGTGAGGACATTGCCCAGTTTAAGTTTGGGGGTATGCTCGGTACGCATTTCTAACCTTCGCATTCATATGTATATTTTGTATCTGCATACTAAAATCCATAAAATCCATAAAAATCAGAAAATTTTCTAAAAACATAAAAACTTTTCTGTCAAGTTAGCTAATGGGAGAACTCAGATTCAACATTTCAACGGTTTTGTTTGATAAGATAAGAATAACTAAATCTTATTTTTAGATTTTGAAAACCTGAAAGATAACTCTCCTTTGAAGTTAACTATAGCTGATATACGTCTTTACATCACACTACACGTGTCGTAAGTTTTTGAAAATTAGATGACAAGTCTATTGTGTCTAAAAAATTTTAAATGGATAAATTATTTTCTGAGGATCAAATAGGTTTGTTCTGAAATAAGTAATATCAAGAATAGTTTATCAAGTGAAGTGAATATGAAGGAATATTATTGATACCTTAATTGGAACTAATTCTGAAAAATAACCCATCTGGAACTTGGTTGGAATGATTACACACCGAACCCACTAAACACGTCTTTTATCCAAAAAAATAATTGAACTGCCGGTTATATCTCCGTTCGCATTGAATCATCATGATTTTCACGCTAAATTGTCTTTTTTTTTGGGCCTAGGTAACTTGAGTAATTAAGTCCGCTGGGGTGTCTCTACACCTAATGCCCTAAAGCCAACTGGTTTGGGTGCATTGGCCCAAAGCTCGTTAAGAAGCCTAGAAACTCCAGATTAAAACAAAGTCAAGCAAGTGTTCTCTCCGAGTTAAAATTCCTAATGGTTCTTTGTATGAGAATAATCTTGACAAAAAACAGGTTTTTATAAAAAAGTATTTCTAGCGGAGATATGAAGGTTTTATTCTATGATAAAGACTATTGCACGTTTACGGAGGTGTGTATGAAATGAAAACAAGAAAAAGGTGGAGTGTAAGATAAGACCTAGTTTCCTGTTAAGGAAGATAGAAATTCTGAAATTGAAACCTTATTGGAAAACGAAACTTGAAAAATACTTAACTCTTTATAAAACTTATGTGATTCTTTTAAAAAATTTATCTGAGCATTATTGTGTGACATGATGACTTTAATCGATCCTTCTGGAACTTAACGACACAATTTGCACTGTACGTAAAGACATATAAAATCTTAAGTCAAATAAGAAGCGAGGTGTGAAAAATAAAGATTCGATAGTCTAGACTTAGGATAATAGAATTGTTATTTTCTGAAACAAAACCCTTGGGTTTGGATCATAGTTATTTTGCAAAACTAAGCTTGACGGGATTTTGTGGGTAGTATCCGCTGAAAACCCTCAGGAGACAACACTCCTCCTACTAGGGACACCTAGAGGTTTAACGGCTTGCTGCACATGCTCAGTGCAATTGTGTTCCCTGCGAAAGTGAGGTTAGGAATTTTTGTGAATAAATTGGCTTTGCTCGGGACGAGCAAATGATAAGTTTGGGGGTATTTGTTCATTTCAGATTTTTGCATTTTTATACCGCCCATTTTTTATCACATTGCTTATCGGTAGGTACTCTTAAGCCGTGTTTGCTAGTTAATTGCAGGATACAGGTTCTCGGCTCTAAACAGTGAAATTTATGGAAAAGCATGACAAATTCTGGATTACTGCCAACCACAGATAAAATACGGGCCTCCGCTCTCTATCCGTATGTTGCCGCATACCAGTTTAAGGGACAAAATGGCAAATCAATGGTCATTTTCATGCACAAAGCATAATGGAAACACAAAATCCAAGATATCTACGCGGAGCTCAAGGAAATCATGGCAAAAGATCCACATCACATCACCTTTTGATCTACTGAAATTCTGGAAGAAATTTGAAGAGCTTCTGAAAAACCACACATACCACACTGAAGGAAACATCAAAACAGGGAAAACCACAAAAGTTTATGGGCCAACTCCTCTTTATGGCCACAGATCCGCGGCATAAGCGCTCTTAGGCCGCTGATCCGTGGCCTAATGAACTCGACAGATGGAAATTTTCTAGGGGTAATTTGGTCATTGAATATGGGTCCTGAAAGTTGCCCTAGGTTCTCTGTTTCCTGTCTATAAATAGCCCAGAACTTGCCAAGCCAAGGGTGCTTATTCTTGTGTAAAATTCTAGGATATATTTTGTAGTTCTTCTTCCTCTTTTTATCTTTTCTCCACTAAAATCTTGTAGTGAGATTTCAGGAGTGAAGTGATGAATAAAAGAGTTCTTTTTGTTATCATACTTGTCTTGTTATGTCGTTAATTATAATTGCTTGTATTTTTCATTTGCTAATCTAGTTGTTGTTATTTGTTGTTTGTTTCTTTCTTGTTCTCTTTTTCTTTATCCTTAACAACAATGATGCTTAAGCTTGATCCTTGCCAAGGTGAGGTCTCAAATAGCTAGTTGTAATCTTCTAATCTCTTTCTTTCTATCTTCCTCCTTTTGTTGTATTTTATTTTTCTTGTAATGGGTGAGTAGTTTTCTTACTTGTTAGGGTAGGATAAGGAAAGTTTGAGAGAAGGAAATCTCTCTTACTCTTTCCTTGCCCAACATCTTAATTCGGACTCCCGTTAATTGAACCACAATCCGCTCCCTAAGGCACCCTATCCTACATGATAGCGGTGATTCCTTAGTGAGACCTGTTGTGGTTGAATTAACCGGAGGTTAAGGCTAAGTGCCAAGAACGAACGGACAAGCACCAAAAGGAAGAACTTAAGCATTGGAAAGCCTAGCTTATACTCGCAAGTTCCTTCCTAGTCGTGCTAATCCCCGTTGTTGCCGATTACCGTAACACCGATATTAAGAGTGGCCACGAAAGAAGTGAGCAACTCCTAACTCAAACTAACCTAATCCTAACTCTAACAAGCTCTCTTTATATAACATTTTAGCACATAGTTAATCTCAAACAAACCTGGACATTTGGACTTAACTCGTTAAAGCACATAGAAAAAGATTCCCATCTCCCTACGGACGACCCGTACTCAACCGGCTAGCTACAAGCGAAACTGTCTTGATTGCGGTAATAAACTTGAACACGCAAAATTCCAACAATCAAACGGCGCCGTTGCCGGGGAGACGGTAGTTTATTTCTTTGTGTAATTTCGGGTTAATTTGTGAATATAAACATAACCGAAAAACAAAAAAAATATATACATTGTAAAAAACCATCTTGTTATTTTTGATTAGTTTTTGTGCAAGTGTGCAGGATAAAAAGAAGGTCGAGTTCAGTGCCAAAGACGTGGGAAGTTAGACCCATATCTCGCGGCTACACCGCGTTTGATCAAAACGGAACCAACGGGCTACTGTAAAATTCTGGAGCAGTCCCAGTGAGCAAATTAACATTCAGGGGCTCCAGAAGAGAAGAGGACACACCATCCAGCAAACTCAAGAAATCCAGAGGCCCAACTCACCTATACCGCCGCGTTTCCGCGGCCTAAAGGCTTGTTTAGCCGCGGAAACGCGGCCATTTGCTGACATCAGCAACCCAATTTCCTCTGGCTGGTTCCCTGTAAGTCTCTCTACCCTATTCCCCACTCCTCTGAGCTCCACTGAACTGTTTTTTTCTGCAGCATTCTTTGCGCAAACTCTCTTCCCCCTTCCAATAAATTGTTTTTGTGCAGGATTCTTTGCGCCGCGCTAAAAAATTAAAAAAAAATTGATTGCAGTTGATTGTTACCGCTTTGCATATTTTAATCGGACTTTAAGGGGCTTGAAACCAATCCAGATTGGGTGGGGATTTCATCACCCTTCCCAGGACCCCAGAAATCACAAAAAGCATATGCATTGACCATTGTTTAATTAAAAAATACTAGACTCAGCCCTAAGGACTTCGCGCTCAATAGGACAGAGGACTAGTTACAGGCATCGGCCGTTTATCCTATCCTGACTTTGCGGTGTCTAGGCAAGTGTGTCGAAAGCAAGTGGTTACTTAATTAGGACCACTACTTACGTAGTGGGGAGCCTCCCACTTACCTAGCACTTACCTGGCCGCAATTGGCGGAGAAGAGGCGGGTTGAGGTCCTATTTCTAGCCCTTTGGAACAGTTAGGAGCTGTCTAGCTGACCTAGGTGACCCTAGATCTAGATGTGATTGCGCATATTTTGTCTGTGATTGCTTGAAGCCGTAAGTCAGTACATATTTCTGTAAAGCTCTTTCTAAAAAGCAAAAAAAACACAAAAAAAAAACTTTTATAAAAACTTGCCCTTTGTCGCCAGAATCCATTTTTTTCACCCACCGCCCATCGTATTTCTCCATTGATGTTTTCTTACCCTCACCTTCTCCGCTTTGACTACACTAAACTAGTTTAGTGTATGTCCGCTTGGACTCGGGACACTAGCGCCCGCCTAGTCCGCGTTACGTTAGTCGCTACCGACTACGCGTTCGACTCAGACGTCGAAACTCCTTCCACGCCTCTTTCACCCTTACCTTTGCCGGCCAACTCCGACGTTGACCGGAATTCTGTTCATACATCCTCACCTTCACCATCACCAACCTCTTCTTCCACGATGTCAGGATTTAATCCAAACATCCCTTTGACTCCCCCGGGATTGATTCCACCTCCTATGGATGCGAATAACCCACCACCATCGCCTGTTGTAGCGCCACAGCGAATCGTGCTCCAGGATTGTTTCTATCCCACCCGCTCTGCACTCCCCACCTGTCTTTCCCTTCCACCGGCCAATGGGGATAATTTTGAAATTAAGCCCCACTTCATTAACATGCTGCCGAAATTTCATGGGCTTGAATCTGAAGATGCCTATATCTTCATCAACAAGTTTCAGAATGTTTGTGCCATGATGAAAACGACCCAGCTGTCGGACGATGCTATACGGCTACGAGTCATTCCGTTCACTTTGTGCGATCTTGCTGAAAAATGGCTGTATAGCACCGCTTCCCATTCCATAACCAGTTGGGATGAGTTTGTGAAAGCGTTTCTCAAGAAATTCTATCCGAATCATAAAACCGCAAGGATCCGTAACAAAATCAACCAATTCTCTCAGCTTTCTACTGAACCCTTTTGGAAGTGCTTTGACCGGTATAAATACCTTCTTGTTCAGTGCCCTCACCACGGTATTGAGAAATGGCAACTTTGCTAAACCTTATACGAGGGCTTGAACCCAGCAACCAAGCAGTTGTTGGAAACCATTTGTCAGGGCCACTTCCTATCGAAATCTGACGAGGAAGCATGGCAATTCTTCGACGACCTTGCGGAACAAACGCTTCAATGGGAGAGCACCAGACCAACTTCTTCTTCTTCTTCCTCCACTTCTACTGGTCAGTCTAGGGTAGGAATTCACCAACTCGATGTCTCTATTGCAATGAAAGCTGAAATGGCTGCAATAACAAGAAAACCTAAAGCAATAGAGAGCAAATTTTCATCTCTTGCTCCTGCCCCTGTTCTTCCCCTTCGTACCATTTGTGCTTGTTGTTCCGATCCTTCTCATTTAACCGAAGAGTGTCCTTACAATCCACCATCTCAAGGACAGGATCAGGTTAATGCTGCATTTCAGCAAAGACCAAGAAACGATCCATACTCTTCCACCTACAATCCTGGTTGGAGGAACCACCCCAACTTCTCCTGGATTCAGAACCGGCATCAATTCCAAGGCAACAATTTCCAAAGGCCCCCTCCGCCGCAACAACAAGCTCAACAACAAACTCAACATCAATTTCAGCAGCCCTTCCAACCCCAACCTTTTCAAAATCAGACGAACAACTTTGCACCCAACAATTCTTTTCCTCAAAACAACTTTGTTCCGTCAAACAACGATAAGGTTTTCTTGCTAGAACGAAGTCTGGAGGCGTTCATTAAACAATCGACACAATCCACCGCAAACATCCAGTCATCAATTCAGTCTTTGGTGCAACACACTGCTGCACACGGGCGAAATGAGGAAGCGGTAAAGGACCCCTATCATCCTGCGTACCAAAGCATCAAGACCATCGAGGCCCAGATTGCACAGCTGAATGCGGCGTTGAGCGAGCGAGAGAAGTGGAAGCTTCCATCTCAACCACTCCCAAATCCCGGTCACCCACATAATATACATGTTGCTCTTGAACAACAGAACCATAATGTGAGTGCCGTGACTACATTGAGATCCGAAAAGATACTGCAAAACAACATTGGCACACGAATCGACGATGACACCCCGGCCGCCTCTTCTTCTTCTTCTTCTTCGTCTTCTGAGCCAATTCTCCATTCTTCAAAAGGCTCTTCCTCTTCTTCTGCTCTAAATGGACCCATTTCTTACTCCATGAAAACACGAGCTCTGGGATCCGTTCCAACTCCACAATCTCCTTCACAAGTATTGGACTCAACCAATTTTAAAAACGTTCCTTTTCCAAACCGGTTGAAGTCCAATAAACAAAATCCACAAATGGAGAAGATTCTGGAGTTGTTTAAGCATGTTAACATCAACAATTCCCTTTTAGATGCTGTCCAACAAGTCCCGTCCTACGCGAAAATCTTAAAGGACTTGTGCACGAAAAAGAGGAAATCTCAGGTACCCAAGAAAGTTTTCTTGGTTAGTGCTGTGAGTGATGCTCTTACCCAATCTTTACCTCAAAAACGAAAGGACCCTGGCTGTCCTACGATTTCTATTACCATTGGGGATAAGAACATCAACCGCGCACTTTTGGATCTTGGTGCCAGTGTTAACCTGCTTCCGTACTCAGTATATGAGCAACTAGATGTAGGAGAGCTGAAACCCACACACTGCACTCTCCAAATGGCCGACCGATCGATCACCCATCCTAGGGGTGAGCTAGAGGATGTGTTAATCAAAGTTGGGGACTTCATATTCCCCGTTGACTTCATTGTTTTAGACACACAGCCTGTAGCTAACCCCCGGAATCAAATTCCGGTGATACTCGGTCGCTCATTCCTTGCAACCTCAAATGCTGTGATCAATTGTCGAAATGGTTCGATGAACATATCTTTTGGAAACATGACAATTGAACTCAACATTTTTAGGTTGGGGAATCAGCCCTCTGAACCTAATGCTCATATACTAGACGTTTGCTCAATCCAGGAGATCACCCCGGAGGCGTGCGAATTCGAGGAGTTTTTGTTCGATCATGATAACCTTAACGCCACTAGTGCGTTCCTCTTCGAACCTGCTGCTGCTTCTGCGCCTGACAATGACCATGAGTGTTTCACTTTCTCGAACGATCTTAGCCAGTCGCCACCCGAGTTTGAATCCTTCAAATTTCCGGATGAGTTACCTGAACCATCCAACTCGGTCGCTTACACTCATTTTGAACCTTTGCTGGAATCCTTTGAGTTCGAAACCTTTTCACCAATCTTGCCTTCAATCGTTTCACCTCCAACGCTCGAACTCAAGCCTTTGCCGTCTCACCTTAAGTACGCTTACTTGGGTGAGAATGAGACCCTCCCTGTTATCATCTCGGCTTCTCTAGCTCCAGAGCAAGAGAGAGCCCTTCTTGCGGTCTTGCACAGCAATAGGCAAGCTTTTGGCTGGTCAATGGCGGACATCAAGGGGATTAGTCCCCTGATCGTTGAACATCACATTCATCTGATGGATGATGCCAGACCAGCCAGGGATCCACAAAGACGTCTCAACCCTGTCATGAAGGAGGCTGTAAAAAAGGAAATCGTAAAGTGTCTAGATAGTAGTATCATTTACCCTATCTCTGATAGCCAGTGGGTTAGCCCCATTCATGTTGTCCCCAAGAAATCAGGCATAACGGTCATAACCAACGAGGCGAACGAGTTAATCCCTACTCGCACCCAGACTGGGTGGCGAGTATGCATCGATTACAGAAAACTCAACGCCGCAACGCGGAAGGACCACTTTCCGCTACCTTTCATTGACCAGATGCTTGAACGATTGGCCGGACACGAGTACTACTGCTTTCTTGATGGCTACTCCGGCTATAATCAGATTCCCATCGCCGAAAAAGACCAGGACAAGACCACATTCACTTTTCCTTTTGGCACGTTTGCATATCGTCGCATGCCCTTTGGGTTATGCAATGCGCCCGCTACCTTCCAGCGGCGTATGTGGGAATCTTCTTAGACATGGTGGAAAAATTCTTGGAGATCTTCATGGACGATTTCTCCATTTTCGGCGATTCCTTCGATGAGTGTTTGCTGCATCTCGACGCTGTCCTTACCCGGTGTAAGGACAAGAATCTCACTTTGAATTGGGAGAAGTGCCACTTCATGGTGCGCGAAGGTATTGTTTTAGGACATATCATTTCGCAAAATGGCATAGAGGTTGACAAAGCGAAGATTGAGGTCATTTCCAATCTCCCTCCTCCCAGATGCGTCAGGGACATCCGAGCCTTCCTTGGCCATGCCGGTTTCTATAGACGGTTCTTCAAGGACTTTAGCAAGATTGCTAGGCCCTTGACTCTTTTGCTGGCCAAGGACACGCTATTCGACTTCAACTCGAGCTGTGTGACTGTGTTCGAGTCATTAAAAAGCTCACTCACTTCTGCTCCCATTCTTTCTTCTCCTGACTGGACGCACCCATTTGAGATTATGTGCGATGCATCCGACTTTGCCATCGGTGCTGTCCTTGGACAATACATCAACAAGATGCCGCACGTAATCTATTATGCTAGCCGAACCCTGAACGACGCCCAACTAAATTATACAACAACTGAGAAGGAATTCTTAGCTGTTGTATTTTCTTTAGAAAAGTTCAGGCCCTACCTCATCGGCTCTGCAGTCATCGTCTATACGGACCGTTCTGCTCTGCACCATCTTTTTGCGAAGAAAGATGCAAAATCTCGGCTGATACGTTGGGTCCTCTTGCTTCAAGAGTTTGACCTTGTCATCAAGGACAAAAGAGGATGTGAAAATGTAGTCGCCGACCATCTCTCACGACTTCTTTCTTCGCCGTCGCTTCAAATTCCGATCAACGACGTTTTTCCTGATGAACAGCTCTTGACAGTATCTTGCGAACCCTGGTTCGCAGATATTGTGAACTATTTGGCCACAGGATTACTACCGACTGAATGGTCAAGTCAGGACAGACTTCGATTCTTATCCCAAGTAAAACACTTTTACTGGGACGAACTCTATCTGTTCAAGTACTGTCCCGACCAGATTATTCGTCGGTGTGTCCCTGATGATGAATTCAAGAGTGTGCTGTCGTTTTGCCACGATCAAGCATGTGGCGGGCATTTTGGCCCCAGAAAGACAGCTGAGAAGATCTTGCAGTGTGGTTTCTACTGGCCACAACTCTTCAAAGACGCTCATGACTACTGCAAAACTTGCTCCCGGTGCCAACACTTGGGCCGGATATCCAGGAGAAACGAGATGCCACTCCAACCAATCTTGGTTGTGGAGATTTTCGATGTTTGGGGGATAGATTTCATAGGGCCGTTTCCTAGCTCTTTTGGGAACTTGTACATCCTTCTCGCTGTTGATTACGTCTCTAAGTGGGTCGAGGCTGTGCCCAGCCGGACTAACGACAACAAGGTTGTCGTTAGATTTCTTGAAGAAAACATTTTCTCCCGGTTTGGGCACCGCCGAGCAATCATTAGTGACAATGGAACTCATTCCTGCAATAAGACTTTCGAGGCCTTGATGCGGAAATATTCCATTATTCATAAGCTATTTACGCCCTACCACACCCAAACTTGTGGGCAAGCCGAAGTTTCAAATCGGCAAATCAAGTAGATACTGGAGAAGACGGTTTCCAAGAACCGTAAAGATTGGTCGTTAAAACTCACTGATGCCCTTTGGGCATTTCGAACTGCTTATAAGACCGATCTTAGCATGTCTCCCTATCGGCTTGTGTACGGAAAGGGTTGCCACCTCCCTGTGGAAATAGAGCATCGCGCATTTTGGGCGATAAAGGAGCTGAATCGGCCTCTCGAAGATGCGGGCAGCCATCGGAAGCTGCAGTTGAACGAATTGAGCGAGCTTCGGGATGAGGCTTACAAAAACGCGGTTGTCGTGAAGAACCGAACGAAGGTGTTTCACGATAAACACCTTTTGCGCAAAACATTCACACCTGGTCAACAGGTGCTGCTTTACGACATCCGGCTACATTTCCTTCCAGGTAAGCTCAGATCTCGCTGGAAAGGGCTATATTTTGTGCGGAATGTGTATCCGCATGGCGCTGTGGATTTGGAGAATCCAAAGGAAGGTTCATTTTTCAAAGTAAACGGACACAGACTAAAACCGTACCTTAGCGCTGAACCAATAGAGGAGCTCCTGGTCTTACAGGAGCCGGTTTACCCTGCATAATCTTCCTCTGCCTACCACCAAACTTCGGTTATCCAGCCAAACCAGTGGACACTGTTCCAAATAAGTTTGGGGGTATGTATATACCATTTTGTATATATTTGTGGATATTCTTTTCCATTTTTACTATTTTTCTTTTCTTTAAAAACAAAAACAAAAAAAAAATTTGTATATCTAACCGATAATTTTGACCCTTCAATGATCTCTTCAAGCAATGACAGTGAGGACACTGTCCAGTTTAAGTTTGGGGGTACGATCGATACGCATTTCTAACCTTCGCATTCATGTGTATATTTTGCATCTGCATACTAAAATCCATAAAATCCATAAAAATCAGAAAATTTTCTAAAAACATAAAAACTTTTTCGTCAAGTTAGCTAGTGGGAGAACTCAGATTCAAGATTTCAACGGTTTTGTTTGATAAGATAAGAATAACTAAATCTTATTTTTAGATTTTGAAAACCTGAAAGATAACTCTCCTTTGAAGTTAACTATAACTGATATACGTCTTTACATCACACTACACGTGTCGTAAGTTTTTGAAAATTAGATGACAAGTCTATTGTGTCTAAAAACTTTTAAATGGATAAATATTTTTCTGAGGATCAAATAGGTTTATTCTGAAATAAGTAATATCAAGAATAGTTTATGAAGTGAAGCGAATATGAAGGAATATTATTGATACCTTAATTGGAACTAATTCTGAAAAATAACCCATCTGGAACTTGGTTGGAATGATTACACACCAAACCCACTAAACACGTCATTTATCCAAAAAAATAATTGAACTGCCGGTTATATCTCCGTTCGCATTGAATCATCATGATTTTCACGCTAAATTGTCTTTTGTTTTTGGGCCTAGGTAACTTGAGTAATTAAGTCCGCTGGGGTGTCTCTACACCTAATGCCTTAAAGCCAACTGGTTTGGGTGCATTGGCCCAAAGCTCGTTAAGAAGCCTAGAAAGTCCAGATTAAAACAAAGTCAAGCAAGTGTTCTCTCCGAGTTAAAATTCCTAACGGTTCTTTGTGTGAGAATAATCTTGACAAAAGACAGGTTTTTATAAAAAAGTATTTCTAGCGGAGATATGAAGGTTTTATTCTATGATAAAGACTATTGCACTTTCACAGAGGTGTGTATGAAATGAAAACAAGAAAAAGGTGGAGTGAAAGATAAGACCTAGTTTTCTGTTAAGGAAGATAGAAATTCTGAAATTGAAACCTTACTGGAAAACGAAACTTGAAAAATACTTAACTCTTTATAAAACTTATGTGATCCTTTTAAAAATTTTATCTGAGCATTATTGTATGAAATGATGACTTTAATCGATCCTTCTGGAACTTAACGACACAATTTGCACTGCACGTAAAGACATATAAAATCTTAAGTTAAATAAGAAGCGAGGTGTGAAAAATAAAGGTTCGATAGTCTAGACTTAGGATAATAGAATTGTTATTTTCTGAAACAAAACCCTTAGGTTTGGATCATAGTTATTTTGCAAAACTAAGCTTGACGGGATTTTGTGGGTAGTATCCACTGAAAACCCTCAGGAGACAACACTCCTCCTACTAGGGACACCTAGAGGTTTAACGGCTTGCTGCACATGCTTAGTGCAATCGCGTTCCCTGCGAAAGTGAGGTTAGGAATTTTTGCGAATAAATTGGCTTTGCTCGGGACGAGCAAATGATAAGTTTGGGGGTATTTGTTCAAATCAGTTTTTTGCATTTTTATATCGCCCATTTTTTATCACATTGCTTATAGGTAGGTACTCTTGAGCCGTATTTGCTAGTTAATTGCAGGATACAGGTTCTCGGCTCTAAACAGTGAAATTTATGGAAAAGCATGACAAATTCTGGATTACTGCCAACCACAGATAAAATACGGGCCTCCGCTCTCTATCCGTATGTTGCCGCACACCAGTTTAAGGGACAAAATGCCAAATCAATGGTCATTTTCATACACAAAGCACAATGGCAACACAAGATCCAAGATATCTACGCGGAGCTCAAGGAAATCATGGCAAAAGATCCACATCACATCACCTTTTGATCTACTGAAATTCTGGAAGAAATTTGAAGAGCTTCTGAAAAACCACACATACCACACTGAAGGAAACATCAAAACAGGGAAAACCACAAAAGTATATGGGCCAACTCCTCTTTATGGCTGCGGATCCGCGGCATAAGCGCTCTTAGGCCACGGATCCGTGGCCTAATGAACTCGACAGATGGAAATTTTCTGGGGGTAATTTGGTCATTGCATATGGGTCCTGAAAGTTGCCCTAGGTTCTCTGTTTCCTGCCTATAAATAGCCCAGAACTTGCCAAGCCAAGGGTGCTTATTCTTGTGTAAAATTCTAGGATATATTTTGTAGTTCTTCTTCCACTTTTCATCTTTTCTCCATTAAAATCTTGTAGTGAGGTTTCTTGTAGTGAGGTTTTGAATAAAAGAGTTCTTTTTGTTATCATGTTTGTCTTGTTATGTCGTTAATTATAATTGCTTGTATTTTTCATTTTCTAATCTAGTTGTTATTATTTTTTGTTTGTTTCTTTCTTGTTCTCTTTTTCTTTATCCTTAACAACAATGATGCTTAAGCTTGATCCTTGCCAAGGTGAGGTCTCAAATAGTTAGTTGTAATTTTCTAACTTCTTTCTTTCTATCTTCCTCCTTTTTTTGTATTTTCTTTTTCTTGTAATGGGTGAGTAGTTTTCTTACTTGTTAGGGTAGGATAAGGAAAGTTTGAGAGAAGGAAATCTCTCTCACTCTTTCCTTGCCCAACATCTTAATTCGGACTCCCGTTAATTGAACCACAATCCGCTCCCTACGGCACCATATCTTACATGATAGCGGTGATTCCTTAGTGAGACCGGTTGTGGTTGAATTAATCGGAGGTTAAGGCTAAGAGCCAAGAACGGGCGGACAAGCACCAAAAGGAAGAAGGAAAGCCTAGCTTATACTCGCAAGTTCCTTCCTAGTCGTGCTAATCCCCGTTGTTGCCGATTACCGTAACACCGATATTAGGAGTGGCAACGAAAGAAGTGAGCAAATCCTAACTCAAACTAACCTAATCCTAACCCTAACAAGCTCTCTTTATATAACATTTTAGCACATAGTTAATCTCAAACAAACCTGGACATTTGGACTTAACTCGTTAAAGCACATAGAAAAAGATTCCCATCTCCTTGCGGACAACCCGTACTCAACCGGCTAGCTACAAGCGAAACCGTCTTCATTGCGGTAATAAACTTGAACACGCAAAATTCCAACAATCAAGTACGAGAACCCATCCCTTGCATGTATAGACATCGGACTACATACATCACTGTGTATGAGTCCCAAGAGCTCTGCTGCCCTTTCTCCATGTCCGGTGGACGGAGATTTGGTCATCTTTCCTTTGAGACAAGACTGACAAGTTTCATAAGATGAAAACTCGAACGTATTCAAGAGTCCATCTTTATGCAACTTACTTAGTCTTTTCTCTCCGATGTGACCAAGTCTACAATGCCACAAGTAGGATTCGTTCGTATCTGAACTCTTCCCCTTGCGTGTGTTTTGTACATTGAGAACTGTATTCTGATTTTGAACGTAAATACCATTACACAGTGTACCTTCTGCAACCAGTACGTTATGAAGGTAGATGTTCATGATATTATTATCAAGAACAAAGTTATATCCATCTTTATCGAGTAAAGAAACTGATATCATGTTGCAAACCATGGAAGGTACATAGTAGCAATCGTTTAAAATCATAGTATTGCCATTTGGCAACACTAGGTGATATTCACCGAAGGCTACAGCATTAACTTGTGCTCCGTTCGCTACCCTGAGCGACATATCACCAGGTGCAACTCTCCTACTTTTTCTCAGTCCCTGCAATATATTACAGATATGAGATCCTGATCCGGTATCAAGTACCCAGGAGGTAGGGCTGACCGTAAAGCAGTTCTCAATTACAAGAACACCTGAAGTAGATGCAAAACTATGCTTCTTCTTCAACTGGGTATCCTTGGAATCCATACAATCCTCTTTCCTTTGCTCATACTTATGACTGTTGTCACAAGTTAGAGCCGAACCGATGTTCCCCAGCCCCGAATAAGAATTCGGATCGGTCAAGCGATATATTTTATTATCTTGATTAGGGCGTGAAATGGTTGCTACCTGGAGAGAGAGAAAAGAAACACTCAGCGTGCGCTCTTGCAAGATTAGATTGGTTTATTAATTTATCTAATCAGGATGGCTCCCACTGTTTCCTCAAATTCTCCTTCAAACCTTTAAAAGAAGAACTAGTCGGGATTAATTGCACGTCACAATACTTGCTTAACCTTTCAGCCAGGCTAGCGTTGGTACTTCGAGGGAGGTTTTCCAACGCTTTCGCGAAGTTCCTTAATTAAATAACCTCTTTTCCCTGGAGGCATAGCCCCGCTAACATCGTTCTAGACACCTACTTGGTTTATAGCATTGATTGTTAAGTGAAATAATCTCCCGAGAGTAATCCAACTCATCAGTGGGATCAGGATCCAACTATCATTGTGTAATGACCTCGATGGAATCCACTCTAGTCACTACAATCCAGAAGGTATGCTAAATCTGCAAGTTTCAGTTTCTTTAGAAACTCCCGATGTGGTTTTTACCTCTAGGACCCGAGTGACCTTGACTGAGCCAGCATATCAAAGGATCCTAGTCAAGTTCAACCCGTCATTATCTTGATTGCATTAGACCCACCCGTACGAGTCCTTAACTGAGCCAAAATGACCGCACGACTGTCCTAACCAATCACATTTATATGCTACAGAAAAATATTACATAGCTACCGTTCACTACGCCTCGGCTGAGCACGAAATACGTACCACGAATACTAAGAAATAACAATCCAAAATGACGGAGGGCTACGGCTGGGTTTTGGTGAAAACCCGTTAACGTAATGAACTTGATATAGCTGAAGGAACATGATTGCCTTTTTGAAAATATAGTGACGAAAACTTTTGCTAAAGAGGTCACTCCCTGTGAAGGGATCTCGGTTCTTTCCTTGTCGAATGAAGTGCAAGATATTCAAAACTGAATACCTCGATGCAAAGCAAGAATAATCGACTATTGTAAAGTTATTACCGTGACGCAAACTTTTGTCCAAGGGGCCACTCCCGATAAAGGGATCTCGGCCCTTACCTCGTCGAATGAGGTGCTGGGCATTCATAACCGAATAGCTCTGTGCAAAACAAAAGAGAACGTCCATGCAATAACAGCTTTTTGAAAATTGTTCCAACAACATCTTTTAGGTTTGTTTTTTTTCTTTGCATTAATATAATGCGTACAATCAATTAATCCTACCATTGCAGAAAACAACAAAAATATGACATACGCTTATGCCATCCGCATTCGCCATGGGGCCCCGTCATTACCCGTTAGGTTACTTAACTAACGACAGAGCAGGGGTTGGACTAGCGCGGATGCAAAACATAAGCAACGCCTACTAGATATCATATATAGATATACACATTCGTCAGATGCAATGATAGCCATTCCAGATCACAGATGAACACATTGGATATGCTAGGAATCCGCGTTTCGTTCGAGCCTGCAACGAAAGACGGATTACACGGTCGCGATGAATAGCCAAACCCCACCTTAGACCCCTACGGGTGCGGCAAACTACCCGCCAAATACCGGAAGTGAAGCAGTCTCCCTCAACAATGTGAGTAGGCCACTCAGCACTTCAACGTACCCGGTAGTTTGTGCACCCCACCTTGGGTCTATCCTAGGAGCAAAAATAGTAAAAGAAATAATATACAATGGCGGCCAAAACCTCATCCCGGATGTGCGGCCATAAAAATAATATTACATCAATTTACATTTTACAACAAATGAAAAATAAAGAAAACTCTCATCTCACAAAACCCCGGCTATTCATCTGCGACAATCCAACAAGTTCATATACACAATCCAACAACATTACAGATCACAGATATACACAACCTCCACTAATCGACGTATAGCGATTAGCCGACGTTCAGTGCATATATCACATTACATTACAGATATAACCAAATAGCTAAAGTTTATAGAACATCGATCAAAATCCAATTTGTAACTACCCCAAACATAACATTGTTCTCTGGAAAATCTGGGCAGAAACAAAACATCTTAAAAATCCCAAAATACCAAACATAGAAAACTGCAATAAATTGGAGTCGCGGCCGAGTCAACTCGACCGCGGATCCGCGGCGGAACGCATGGTTCCGCCGCGCTTCCGCGGCGAGTCGGCCGAGTCGTGGGCTCAAATTTCTTGAATTTTCCTAGAAAACCCTGCTTGTATTTTTCATGTCATACAAAATATTTTTAGGCCTGTTTTGAAAATCGACAGAAAATACAATTTTTGGCGTGTTTTCGGGATTTTTTCCGGATCGAAGTTCTAAACACTTTGCTTACAGTTAGTTATTGTTTAGCTAGGCTCTGATACCACTGTTAGGTCCACGTTACCCACACCGGTTCTTTCGGGGAGGCGGAATAGGTAAAAATCAAAATTTTCCTAACTAGGTAACATGGACCATTCAAGAAGGATCTTCGCTAAACAAAAACTAACAATAAAACTACAAGTTCTAGCTATTATGTAGAATGGTTATACCTAGGTCTTGAACTCTTTCTCCTCTTTTGGTGGTTCTCCTCTTTGCTTGCTCCTTGTAGTGGCTTGAATGGCTCCTCCTCCTCGTCTCCTCTTTGCCGTAGATGGATCCACTCGAGGGCCTCGAACTTGAGCTCCTATCTCAACCTAGAGATAACTATGGCGCTTGGTTTGCTAGACCAAGGACCTTAGAATAAGTAGAGAAGAGTTATGGTGCTTTTGTCTCAAAGGTTCATGATTTCCAACTCATGGAACACTTGAACCTTGAGAGAGGAAGAGGGAGAGCTTTTTTCTAAGAGAGAGAAACAAAATGATAGAATGAGCTCTCATATTGCAACCATGCTCACAAAAGCAAAAATAATAATAATAATTAATAATTGTGATGGTTAGTTTCAATGACCATTATCATTTCAAGCAATTATTGTATTTTGTAAAGAACAACAAGTAAACAAAAGTCATAGCAATGAAATGATGATGGTCAACAAGTCCACAATGGTCAACCGGTCAACAAAGTCAACAAAAGTCAAATGTTCAACTCAACCATGACACAATAATCCTTAATTAATATTATTAATCATATTTCTCATTCTCATTAGGGTTTAGAAAAAGTCAACGGTCAACAAGTCAACCAAAATCAAATGGTCAACAACCCTAATGAGAATCCTCTTCCTCTGCCTCTGTCAACTGTGCATACACACCCGCATCCGTGTTCCGAGGAACACGAATATACTGAGACAAAACCAATCCCAAAACAAGTACTAGGATCTGGCTTAAACCAAAGTCCGCTAGTAACAACTGTCCGGACACCAAACGTGCACAAGTGCGCGGATGTGAACGAACCCCGTCGCAAAACCATGCAACCTCCACTCTTTTTTGCCCAAAGGCGAGTAACCCTCTGTGTGGGACTCTAAAGGCTCGACACTACGATGTCAGTGGGTTTAACCACAGGCCGCAAGCGGTACTAGCTGTACGTAACGGTCCCCAGGTAGATGCCGACAAGAAGACTGATGAGGTGAACCCATCCTAACTCCAACTGAGCCTGAATGTGACAATCTCCGTACAGTCCGGTCTGTTCGTCTGAGAATATCGCATGGCGGGCCTAGGAGGGCGGTAAACATCAGTCCCCTAATAACGGTACAAGTCATGTCGGAGTGTAGCCCAAAACACCCTGAGAATCTACTGGAAAACCTACCAGCAATTCTCGCTTGCCCTGGCCAGGGACGACAATATGTAATGGCTCTCCTAGACACAGCGTGATATCAACTCCCAATATCGGGAGAGATGAATTATGTCTAACCGTCACTGCCTCCAAGTGCTTCGGGACTGCACCCAACTACTACCTGTTTGCACGACTCAATAGAGCCGTGGTAGGGTCGTAATCTAAGAACAGTGGGAACACACTCGAGGCGAAGTGACAGTGTCAAGTCAACGGACTAAGCTGTACTCATATCACCTGGGAACTGTTAACTGACGATAGGTATAATACCAACCAACAGTTCCCGACGAGTCATGTCCAGTGTACTCGCAACCTAACGAGCACCTGCATACTATCTCCAGTACGACGTACTGATGGCTGTGGGACAGACCATCCCCCCTGCTGGGAAGAGAAGCGTTTGCACCTGTCTACTCTGGAGTATCGATGCCCTGTCTCGATAATCCTACGACTAGGGACCAAAATAAGGATGTGCTTATAGACTACCCTGCCCCCACTAGTGTGATCGCCATCACAACGCCGGTAGTCAAGCAAAGATCATAAGGGCTCTATCAATATGTTTTTAGCGATATGTTAAAAGAAACATATACACATATTAAGATAGATATAAACCAAGTAGCATACTACTATATCGAGCAAGACTGCCGTAAACCCGTGTATATATCCCAAGCTTCCAAAATGTATTATACATACTAGTACTATACAATAATGGCCTCTACGGCATACATATCCAACACTGATTTGGATCCTGAAATAAGTTTAGGAGTTATCAGTAACTGCTGCATATAGACGACATGATTTGTGTCTTTTTCAAAGACAATTACCATTGATAACTCCGTTAAGTTTTTCTACCTTAAATATGCAAGCACTCACTTTCTCCGGCTCTTTGAGGCTCAAGAGAATTGATCCAGCTTAAACCTATATTTACTAAGGTCCTTAATGTAATTTATATAACTCGAAGGGGTTTTATGAAAAATATTTTATATACTTTCAAAATAAACCTCGAGTATTTATTTATGTTCTTTAGGGTTTTCATGGATGTGAATTTTAAAGAGTGATGTATATTAGTGAATATTTACATAGCTTGAATAATTCAATGTATTTTAGTGTAAGACTTGTCTTGTATTGATACTTGATGGTATTTTTGTGAAACTTGTCATTCTTTTATTTTCTAGAAAACATGGAATTTTTATTATAACTTGAAAATATGTGGTTTGTTAATATTTATATAATTATTAAAAATTAATTTTATTATTAAATAGAAAATCTCGTTTTTCATAAAAAAATCGTATTAAAATTCTTTTGAGACCGAATACTCCGTGAGAAGGTCTGCATCTCGCTCTACTAGCTCGAGGATGTGCGATAATCCGCACCATCTAATAGCGGGTTCCCCAAAATGGGTTGTAGAGGCATAATCGTAAAGAGTTTGAAATACATTTCTAAAGAAAACCGGGTTTTTATAGTTTATGGTAGTTTAATGAAAAGTTGTAATCGCCACAAAAATAGAATTCCAAGAGTATCGTGCTATGTCAATATGTGTGTATGTGAAGGGTAGGTCATTACCCCGTGAAGTTTTCTAGAGGTAATAGAAAGCAAAACAAATAAATATGGTCGATACAAAGTTCATGGTATTTAAAGGTAAACCTCAATTTAAAGTTGTTTAGCATGATGATTTAGGGTGAAAATTGTTCTAAACTTTAGTTTTATGATTAACAAGCAATGTATAGGAATATGAATGAGCAATTCTTAAGAAAAATTGTAGTTTCAAAGATTTTAGAATCAAATGTCGGTATAACTCCACTTACCGACATGTTTTATAAAAAAGACTTTTATATAGAAAGAGATGAAGGGGGTGGGACTTACTAGTGACTTGGGTTAAGAATAGAGAGAGGAAGAGGTTGAGATTGTCGTGCTGTTGTGGGGTTGCCGGAATTGCCTCGAATTCTCGCCGGAAGTTGACCTTGGGCTAACTCTACTTCTACTCCACTTGTACTTAGAAAAATTTGATAATTTTGGTTAGGGATTTCAGAATGAGGAGGGGCTAGGGTATGAGGTTGTATTTATAGTGTGGAATTAGGGTTTTGTAATTGAAAGAATGAATTAAAATGCATTAAAAATTGGATTAATTGGGAAATTGAATTCTCTGTTAAATTGCAAAGAAAACAAACAGTGCAGGGGTAATGGGGGTAGGCCAAACGACAAGTGTGCAAAGCCCGGGGATTTTTCTCAATGGGGGACCCACCGTCGCCGTCCCAAACCTTCATCTCACCGGCCAAATGTTTGAGGGGAGCCATCAAATGATTGCCACGTGTCCTACTCGCTGTATACAACAATTTTCACATGTTTGTTTTTCTGTCTTTTCATTTCTTATGTGCAGTGCACGTGTAAACTTTTGGGCTTCCAAAAATTTTAAAAGAAAAATCAGAAAAAAATAATATGGCTGATGGGATTCGAACACAGGGACTACATCACAGCAGCTTTACCAATGAGCTACAAATTGTTTCTTGCTGTTCTTAAACAAAAATAGCTTTTAAATTGTAGTCAGGTTTGCAAACTCTATTCTGTACATTAACTTAAAAAATTTCGTACAGTAAAATTATAGTCGTTACAAACTCATAACCTAATGAGCACCTGTATACTATCTTTTGTACCGTATACCAATGGCTGCGGGACCAGCCATCTCCCCAGATAGGAATAAGAAACGTATACATTAGTCTATTCTGGAATATCGATGCCCAATGTCGATAATCCTACGACTAGGGAAAATTTAAGGATGTGCTTATAGACTGCCCAACCCAACGATGGAAGTCAAGCAAAGATCTTATAGGCTTTATCAACATATATCAACGATACATAAAAAGGATCATATACACATGTAATGATAAAGACAGACCAGAAAACATACTATCATATCGACCAAGAATGTTCTGTACATATATATCTCAAGTATCCAAACTATAATATACAATCTTATACTATACAATAATGGCCTCTAAGGCATACATATCTAACAATCTCCTACTTGTACGAAGGCCATGTATTGGCGTATCGCAGACCTATCATCTCGAGTAGCCTCTCGAACTGCATCTGAAGGATGGTCTTTGTGAGTGGATCTGCAGTGTTGTCCTTCATATCTATCTCGATCTTCCGACGATCTACGATCTCCCTGATCAGGTGATACCGCCTCAAGATATATCTGGTTTTATGATGGGATCGTAGTTCCTTCGCTAAAGCAATAGCCCTGTTGTTGTCATAATATAAAGGTATTGGGTCAATAATGGATGAAACAACCTGATGTTCCGTAATGAACTTCCTCATCTAGACCGCTACTTTTGCGACATCGCTAGCTGTGATGTACTCGGCTTCCATTTTCGATTCTGCTACTGTGTCCTGTTTGGAGCTCTTCCAACAGACCGCCCCTCCATTGTGGGTGAATACATAACCCGATCTGGATTTGTAGTCATTCTTGTCACTCTAGAAGTTGGAGTCAGTGAAGGCCTCGATCTAGAGGTCTCTACTACCGTATACCAAGAACATCTCCTTAGTCCTTCTGAGATACTTGAGAACGTTCTTTATTGCTATTCAGTGCTTCTCACCTGGGTTTGACTGATACCCGCTTACCATGCTTAATGCGTATGCTATATCTGGTCTGGTACATAACATCACAAAAATTATAAATCCTACCGTCGAAGCGTAGGGTATAATGTTCATGCGAGTCCTCTTCTCATCAGTCTTGGGAGACATCTCTTTGGAGAGGGTGATTTCGTAACAAGTGGGTAAATTACCGTGCTTGAAATCTTCTATACTAAATCTTTTCAGTATGGTGTCAATATATCTGGACTGTGAAAATCCCAACATTCTCTTAGATCTATCACGATAGATCTTAATCCTTAGAATGTAGGAGGAATCACCCAGGTCTTTCATGAAGAACTTCTGTGACATGAAACTTTTGACCGATTGTAGTATAGAAATGTCATTTCTTATCAAGAGAATATCATCTATGTACAAGACGAGAAATATCATAGTTCTCGCTATAATTTTTTATAAATACATGGTTTATCTACATTTTTTATAAAGTCAAATTTTTTGACCGTCTCATCAAAGCAGATGTTCCAACTCCGCAATGCCTACTTTAATCCATAAATGGATTTAAGCAACTTGCACACTCTTCCGCTGCTCCCACTCTCTATGAAGCCCTCTGGCTGATCCATATAAACACTCTTCCAAATTTCCATTTAGAAAAGTGGTTTTTACATCCATCTTCCAGATTTCATAATCATGGAAGGAAACAACAGAAAGTAAGACCCGGATAGATTTAAGCATAGCCACTGGAGAAAAGGTTTCGTCATAATCCAAGCCAGGTCTTTGACGAAAACCTTTAGCTACAAGTCTAGCTTTATAGGTTTCAATTTGTCCATCTACACCAATTTTCTTTTTGAAGATCCATTTGCAGCCATGGGTTTTACCACTGGAGGTGCAACATCTAAAGTCCAAAATTTGTTGGTGTACATGGATTCCATCTCGGACCGAATAACATCCAGCCACTTAACTGAATCTCTACTCGTGATGAACTGCTGAAAACTAGTAGGCTCATCATCATCGATGATGCAATCCTCTCTATCCCCGTGTACGAGAAAACCGTAGTATCTCTCGGGCGGATGAGACTGCCTACTAGATCTGCGAAGTGGCGTAGTTACGTCTAGTTCTTTTAAAACTTCGGATTCTACTAAACTTTCAATAATAGGTTGTGGTTCTGGAATTTCTTCCAGTTCTATTGCGTTCCCACTAATTTCTTTTTCAAGAAATTGAGTCTCCAGAAAATGTGAATGTCGAGAAACAAAAACCTTTTATTCCGTAGTGTAATAGAAAAGATACCCCCTAAAATTCTTTGGGTATCCCACAAACTTGCACAATACTGAGTGTGCCTCAAGCTTTTCCGCATGCTGTTTTTTGATAAAAGCTGGACACCCCCATAACTTAAGATACTTAAAACAGGGTTTCTTCGCACTCCACGGTTCATATGGAGGGGTAGGCACAGACTTAGTCAGAACTTTGTTCAAAAGGTATGCAGCAGATTCTAGTGAATAACCCCAGAAGGATATCAGCATTACTCATCATGGAACGTACCATATCTAGTAAGGTGCGGTTCCGCTTTTCTGATACACCGTTGTGTTGTGGTGTGTATGGAGGAGTAAGCTGAGAGAAAATTCCATTCTCTTTTAAACATTCCAGGTATTTGGCATTTAAGTATTCATCACCCCGATTAGATCGAAGTGTCTTGATACTTTTGCTTGTTTGTTTTCCCACTTCATTCTTGTACTCCTGTAATTTCCCAAAGGCCTCGAATTTGTGTTTCATCAAGAATACATGTCCATACCTTAAGAAATTATCAGTAAAAGTAATGAAGTAGGAATAACTATTTCTAGCATGCGTAGACATTAGACCACACACATCGCTGTGCATGAGTCCCAAGAACTCGGTAGCTCTTTCTCCGTATCCACTGAATGGAGGCTTTATCATCTTTCCTTTGATACATGATTGATACTCAAATGGATCCAAATATCTATCTTTATGTAACTTAGTCAATCATGTTTCATTGATATGACCTAGTCTACAATACCATAAGAAAGCTAGATTTAATTATGGAGTCTTTCTTTTAAGTGTGTTCTGGACATTGAAAACTTGATATTGATTTAATACATATATACCGTTGTCTAGTGTACTGGACTCAATCAAGTCATGATTAAAGTGAATGTTAACAATATCGCTTACAAATGTAAAATCATAACCATCTTTAGATAACAAAGATACAGAAATGATATTGCATGTCATACTAGGTACACAAAAACAGTTGCGCAGAATCAAAATGTTTCCACTTGTCAATCCTAGGTGATATTCCCCTACGGCAAAAACATCCACGCTCGCTTCGTTTGCAATCCTGAGGGTCATAATACCTGCTTTCAAAACTCTACGGTTTCTCAGTACCTGCAAAGAATTACAGATATGAGATTCTGAACTGGTATCCAATACTCAGGAAGTAGAGTTGATTGACAAACAGTTCTCAATCATAAACACACCTAAAGCAGAACCCACAACTTACTTCGAATCCAGGTTCTTGGACTTCCAAGCTCGGCAGTCATTCTTCCAATGACCTTTCTTATGACAATAAAAGCATTCCTCCTTTGCTACTGTTGGCCCCCAACCTTTGCCTTGCCTTTTCCCCATATCTTTGCGACACCGCATTTCGGTTTGGTGGGGGCCTTTTTTTTCTTTCCCTTAGCCTTAGCCTTAGATTTAGAGAAAGAAGGTTCCCCAACAAGCAGCGCGGGTGTTTCCCTAGATTTCTTCACGGTGCCCTCTGCACTCCTGAACATGTTGAGGAGCCCTGCAAGTGTAACTTCCTTTTCTTGCATATTGAAATTCAATATGAACTGGGTATAGGTAGTGGGGAAGGACTGTAAAATCAAGCCTGTGTACAACTCTTTCTCCAACGTGGTCCCAAGGTCCGCGAGCTCTTTAATGAGGCTGATCATCTTTAGGACGTGGTCCCCTATAGATGAACCGATAGCCAACCTTGCCTAAAAAACTTCTTCGAGATCTCGTATTTTGCGGTAAGAGATTGCTCTCCATATAAATCCTTGGTATGGAGGAAGATGAAAGCTAGGTTCATCTTCTCGTGCCGCCTTTGGTGTTTATTATCAATGGAGGCTAGCACGAGGCACTTGGCTTTCACGCGGTCAATTTCCCAAGTCTTATGGAGCTCAATGTCCGCGACTGTGGAATCTGGACCTGGGACGGCGGGGCTTTAGCAGTAAGGACGTAGTCTAGCTTATCATAAGTAATGGCCATCTGGACATTCTTTACGCAATATTTATAGTTCGGCCCCGTCAATATGTTTTTATCAAATAGTAACTTAAGCCCAGTCATCTTGGTTGCTGCAATTAGGAAAGATAGAGAGAGAGAGAGAGAAGAAGCACTCTGCATAGATGCTTTTGTAAATTTAGATTGGTTTTTAGTTTATGTAAACACGATGGCTCCTACCGTTTCCTCGAATTCTCCTTCAAACCATAAAAGAAGAATTAGTCGGGATTAATCGCACCCTACAATTCTTGCTTTAACTTTTCGGCCAGACGAGTGTCTATATTTCAAGGGAGGTTTTACAATGCTTTCCTGATGTTCCTTAATTAAATAAGCTCTTTTCTCTGGAGGCGTTGCTCTGCTGACACTTTTCTAGACACCTACTTGGTTTTTGCATTGATTGTAAAGTGAAAAAAATCTGCTGAAGAGTAATAATAATTACTCATTGTTGGATCGGGATCCAACTATCATTGTGTGATAACTTTGAAGGAATTTTACCAAAACACCACACTTCAGAAAGTATGCAAAACTAGCAAGTTTCCTTTTCCTTTGAAACTCCCAATATTGTTTTTGCCCTAAGCGCTTATGATCTCGACAAAGGCCAAAATATCATAATCCGCAATTCATGTTCAACCCGTCATTGTCTTGGTTAACGTAGATCCATTCGTACAAACCCTTGATAAAGGCCAAAATAGTTGTACGCCTGTCCTACATTAACGCATCTATCTATGCTATAGATAAATATCCATTAGCTACCAATCACTATGCCTTAGTGAAGGTCAAAATATATAGCTTGAATACTAGTAGGTACCTATTTGAAATGATGGAGGGCTACGACTGGTTTTGGCGAAAACCGTGAACGTAATGAACTTGATATCGTCGAAGGAACCGAATAGCGTTTAAAAAGAGTGGTTTAGGCTCCGCATTTAAAAGTTGTTTTGAAAGAAAATCGAGTGGTTTAAAAATTATTCCAATGACGTTAAACTTTAGGTTTGTTTCTTTATATTAATTAGAATTAATGTGCTCCTATCAATTAACCTTATCATTGCAAAAGAAACGAAAATAGAACGTACGCTTATACCATCCGCATTCGCCATAGGGTCCATAGTCTTCACCGTAAGGTTACTTAACTTACGGCAGGGCGGGGGCAAGATTAGCACGGATGCAAATTATAAGCAACGTTTATTATATATATATATTTAGCCATTCGTCTCAAGCAATGATAATCATCACAGATCACAGGAGAAACAACACAAATGAGATAAATGATATAGTAGGATTTCTGTTTTTCATTTTAGTCTCGAACGAAATACGGATTCCATGGTCAAGATGAATAGCCTATACCCAATCCTCTAAACCTCTACGAGTGCTGCAATCAACCCTATCAATCTTAGAGTTAGGTGACACGTTCTCACTGCCCGGGATGGCCATCCTTTAAGCTCTAGAACCCGGTTACTTGAGCACCCCGCCTTAGGTCTATCTTAAGTATAGAAATGTAAATAACAATACATCGGTGATGACTCCCACAACATGGAAGTGCCCTACAAATAAATATTACAACATTTATTACATGAATGAATATATAAATAAACACTCGTCTCACAACCCCCGACTATTCATCATGACGATCCAATATTTCATTTCATCACAAACCAAAGACAGATCATCAACGTAAGTAAATATGTGCACCCTCTATGTCGTTGACATATGGCAACGAGATTGGGGAATACCATCACATATTACACTTATGGTCGTAGAAAAATAACCAGAAACCACAATCTACGCTACTAGTAATTAATCAAAAAAAACCGGTGGCTACACGAAATTTCATTGTTGAAATTCGTGCACCCCGGCTATGTAAAATCCAATCCGATACTTTCAAATGTGCTACCAAAAATATGAAACTGCGGCTAAAAACAACCGGGGGTTAGCAACATTGGAGAGGTGACCGGAGGGGTTTGGGGCTGCCCCCAAACCCGAGACCACCAAGAGGTGGCCTCGGGTTTGGGTTGCCCCCAAATCCTCCCGGTTCCCACTCCTACATCATTACTCCCCTTTTACGACCCCTTGGTTCGAACCAAGAGGCTGTAGGCGCCACACATCAAGCATAGGATTAGGGTAAGAGAAAAAATAGGATTTTTTACTAATTGTTGTAGCTAGATCATCAAGTAAAGATCTTTAGATGGCTCTGATACCATGTTAGTCTAGAATTGCCCACTAGAAATAATATTAGAGGCTATGCATGCATGATTTTCAAAAATCAAGTGAGCAAAACTACCAGTAAAGAGGTTATATGATCTAAAGATCAAAACTTGAACCAAAAAACTAAACTAGAAGTGGTTTAGCTACTAGGTTTGGGTTATACTTACATTCATAAGCTAACTTGAAGGAAGTAAAGGTTGAACTTGAACTCCTTGAGCTTCTAGAGGTCCTTGAAGTCTTCTTATTATAGTTGAGGTCCAGGATGATCCACTTTGAGCTCCTTCAAGTTTTGGCTCACCAATCTCTAAATAGAGATCAAACTAGAAACTTCAAGTTGCTAATTTGGAGGTTCTAAATGTAGTCTTTTCTTTTATTCTCATGGTAATTTTCTAATGGATTTAAGTGAGGTTTTCTTAGCTAAAAGAGAGGAGAGAGGAGGAAGAAGAAAGAGGCTCAAGATTTTGTTAAAGATGAAGGCTAGGTTAAAAAAGAAAGTATGAAGGAAAATAAAAGAGTTGTATGCTATATATAAATCAAGCATACACTAGAATAAATCATAACCCTTCATCTTTACCTAACTAACCAAGTGTCCATCCTCTTCTCTCCCCTCCAAGTGTCAAGCTCCTATAAACCTAAATGATAAAATAAACCCATGGAGCAAGATAAGTGAAGCTAAAGCCTCACTTAAAAACAAATTATTAATTAATAAATAGATTAATACTATGTATTATACATAAACACCTATGCATATTCATATTAATGTAAATACGCTAACACACACACACACACACACACACACACACACACTATCAATCTACTTACTAAAAACATTAAAGAAAACAAAAGAGATAAATATGACATAATGCTAGAAAATACATATACTAAAAAATATATGTATTATATATTAAATCCATGCTGATTTAATATCCATCTTATCTAAAGACCGACTAGCATTATGAAATGTCCGATTGCCATCGGCGTATGAAAATAAATGCATTGCAAATGGACTCCTGCACGCACCCAGTACGTCCACTACATCATTTCACTAAAAGGGGAAAAGCTCTGTGTGGGACCCTAAAAACTCGACAATACGCTAGCAGTGAGTTAACTGTCGAAACCCTAACTCACAAGCACGTCAGCGGCACTAGCTGTATGTAACGGCTACCCAGGTATCTGTCGATAAGAAGATCGACAAGAAGACTCATCCTAACCCCTACTGATCCTATAGGTGATATTCTCTATACAGTCCGGTCCGTTCGTTTGAGAGTATCACATATCGGGCCTAGGGGTGGTAAACGTCAGACCCCGATTAGCGCGATAAATCGTGTCAGTGTGGAACACAATACCACCCGAGAAACTACTGGCATTCCTACTAATAAATATCACTTACCTTGGCCAGGGACTTGTGGTATCGGCCAACCGCACATAGCGCGATATCGACTCTGTTGGATATAGTGCCCTCAAGGCAATTATTGTAGTTGCAGGCACGTGATTATGATAATTAAGGGAGGACCTATACAGGTAGAACAATCTTACTCGAAATGATAGTATACTATCGGGTTTGTCTTTATCATTGATGTGTACATGTTTTACTTGTTGTTGTGTGTCGCTAATACATAATGATAAAGCCCGTAGAATTCTTGTTTGACTATCAGCATTAAGATGGCGATCATATACGTGAAAGCTGGGAGGTCTATAAGAACATCCTTAAATGTCCCTAGTCGTGGGAGTATCGAGACTGGGCATCAATATCCTGGAGTAGACTAGTGTATACGCTTCGAGACCCCAACGAGGGACGGTGGCCGGTATCACAAGCCATTGGTGTTGTGATACCTAAGATAGTATGCATGTGCTCACTGGAGGTGAGTACACTGGACGGACTCACCGAGAACTTCTAGATGGTATTATACCTATCGTCAGATGGAAGTTCTTAGGTGGCATGAGTACAGATTAGTCCTTTGACCTGAAGTCGTCATTTGTCTCGTGTGAGTTACCACTGTACTTTGATTACTACCCTACCACGGCTCAAAGGAGTCGTGCAAATAGGTTTTAGTTGGGTACAGTCCCAAGCCACATGAAGGAAGTGGTCGACTGTCAGGGATTCGTCTCTCCTGATATTAGGAGCCGATGTCGCGCTGTGTTCAGTTGGCTAACACCAGAAATCCATGGCCACGGTGGGCGAGATTTACTGATAGTTGATCAGTAGTATCTCAATTGGTGATGAGCTAGACTCAGACATGATTTATCTGATTAGTAGGGGTCTGACGTTATCCACCCCTTAGATCCGATATGCGATACTCTTTGACAAAGAGACCGGACTGTACGGAGTTTGTTATATTCAGGCTCAGTAGGGTAAGGACGCATTTGATTATCGACCCCCCTTTTGACAACTATCTGGGTAGCCATTACGTACAGCTAGTGCCGCTGACGTTCTTATGGTTAAACCTACTGCCAGCGTATTGTCGAGTATTTAGAGTCCCACATAAAGGGTTTTCCCGGTTCACACGACAAATGTAGAAGCCGCACGTTGGTATGTGTAAGGGGTCTAATTAAATACGTGTACGCGATGCACGGACTTTAATCGGACGGTTGATAATACTAGCTGGGTTAGGATTAAGCTGGATTATTAAATCAGGTTTTGATTTAATAATTTATATATGTATTTTTATACATGTATTTTAGTATTATTGCTCACTATTTATTTTATCTCTTTGGTGATATCCGTATTTTTATACGGATATGCGTATATATAGCGATACATATACCAGGTGAAGTATTCCGTATTTATACGGCAATGCTTCTAGAAGAAGGACACCTCATATTTAATTTTCTATTTAGAAAATTAAATTGAAAAATAGGTGTAAAGTAAGAGACCATGTGGCATGGTTTGGAGGGATGGCATGGATGGTGTTGTGAATTGATGGTGCACTATTTTATCATGGTTGCTAGAATTTTTAGTAGCCATTATTATTCTTTTCCATTTTTGACTAGATGAGATTTTCTTCATCTCCTCCCTCCATGCTCCATGCTTCCCACCAAGCTCCATGCTTCATCTTCTCCTTCCCCTTCTTCTTCTTGCTCCCATATTTGAGCAAGATTCTAGAGAGAAAAAATTAGTGGAGTATTCCCACATCACCGACCATCCAAACCTATCAACTTTGGGTCGTCGGATTGAGCCTCCTCCGCGTTCCCTCAGGTGGATCGTCTTCGGCAAGTATGGTCAATTCTCAAGCGCGATCCCGGCGGCTACGAGCTTGGAGAGGTCTTCCACAATTGGGTGGACACACGACAATGGTTGTATTTCTCAACCTCTTGCTCTTATAGTATTGCTAGTTTAGGTATATGGTTCGAATCCTGGGTTTTACGGGACTCTGGTGCTCACTAGAATTTTTGTTTTCGCTTCTGCCTCGGCCGCGGCCTCCGCGGGCGCCGAATCCCAACATAGTATCAGAGCCACCATAAACCTTTACTAGCTAGTTTGCACAAGTTTAAAGTCTCGATCGACGGATTTTTCCGGATCACATTTCCAGTTTTCATGCTGGTTGTTCGATTTTGAAAGTTGTTCAAAAAATCATTCTTGTTATCTTAAAAATAAGTGCAGGAGAAATTAGTGGCCAGAAATTTTTTTGGGCACATAATACCAAAATTGCGCGGAGGAACCACCGCCAAACATGCCGTTGGCGGCGGTTCCGCGGCGTTATTTTGGCCGTTGGGCCCCAAACTTTTCTCGTGCTCTATAGTATGGAAATGTGATTTTTGTAATGTATGGTTTTGGCCCAGATTTATTTGAGTACTGGTTTGTACTTGGGGCCAATGCGGAAAGTTTTGGTCGATCGAAATTTTAGAATTCGTGTGTATCAGTGCATGTGTTAGTTTCTGCGACCGTGAATATCATAGAGCGGTACAATCCGACTGGTTGCTATATGCACAATCAGACGGGTTTACGAATATGATATTCACGTTGATATTCTGTGTTGCACTGATGTTGTGGACGGATTGTCGTGATGGATAGCCTTGTGTGCAATGTTAGATGTACAGTTCAGATGTTGGCTATAGTGCCCTCGAGTCAATTATTGGATCACATGCACGTGATTGCAATGATTGAGAGAGGACCTATACCGGTAGAACAGTCTTACTCGAGATGATAGTATGCTATCTGTTTTTCTTGATCACGTGTACATACTTCAGGTGACATTACAGATCACTATTATATGTTAATAGATCCCATAGGATTCATGCTTGACTGCCAACAGTATGATGGCGATCATATATGTGGGAGTTGGGTGGTCTATAAGCACATCCTTAAAATGTCCCTAATCGTGGGAGTTTTGAGACTGGGCATCGATACTCCAAGAGTAGACTAGTGTATACTGATCGAGACCCCGATGAGGGGCGGTGGCCAGTCTCACAAGCCATTGGTGTTAGTTGGTTCACCTAAGATGTATACATGTGCTCATTGGGTTATGAGTACACCGGACGGACTCGCCGGGAACATGCTAGTTAGTATTATACCTATTGTCAGATAGCAGTTCCCTGGTGACATATGTGCAGGTTAGTATATCGACCTGAGATTGTCATTTGTCTCGTGTGAGTTTCCACTGTGCTTTGATTACTACCCTACCACAGCTCAAAGGAGTCATGCAAACTGGTTTTAGTTGGGTACAGTCCCGAGCCATATGGAGACAGTGAGCAGATCGTCAGGGATTCGTCTCTTTCGGTATTGGGGGTTGATGTCGCAGTGTGCACGGGTGGCCATCACCAGAAATCCTTGGCTAAGGCAGTCGAGAATTACTGATCTAGGATCGGTAGTTTCTCAGGTGGTGATAAGTTTCATACCGACACTAAATGTTGCGTTATTAGGGGTCTGACTTTATCCATCCCCTAGACTCGATATGCGATACTCATAGACGAACGGAACGGACTGTACGAATATTGTCACTGTCAGGCTCAGTAGGGGTTTCAGGATGAGTTTGCTCGTCGGCCTCCCTTTCACTCAATACCTGGGTAGCCGTTACGTACAGCTAGTGCCACTGACGTGCTTGTGGTTAAACCTACTGCCAGCGTATTGACGAGTCTTTAGAGTCCCATACAAAGGGTTTCCCTGCTTCGGGTGAAACGTTGTAGAGGCCGTATGGTTTTATGGCAGGGTTCGATCTTATACGTGCACTTGTGCACGGATCATGATTCTGACGGATAATACTAGTAGGCTTTGGTTTAAGCCGGATCCTAGTATTATATTGTTGGATTATTTTTGTCTCGTAGTATTCGTATTCAGTCGGAATGCGGATGCGGGTATGTATATACAGATGAAGAGTAATCTTGTAATTTATTACTAGATCACTTTAGAGTTTCTATTTCCTTTTTGCTTTAAACATTTAGTTTAAATGTTTAATTGTAGTGGAAGTGTGAGTCATGGTTCATGCATGCACTTGGTGACTCATGGTAATGAGTCATAAGGTGATTCATTGTGACATGGATAGGTTTTGTTTTGGCCAAGATATTTGTGTGAGATATTTTGTAGTGAGATGGTAGTTCATTTTCTAGTGAGGATTTTCTTTAAGTGCTGACAAAATAACACACAAAAAGACTTAGCCAAAAACAACTCAAGAAAATGGCAGTAACTTTTCTTCACTTGCTTTTTTCTTTGCCTCACATTTTCTCTCCATGGCATCTTCTTCAACCTCCACCCTATATGCCTCATGTGTTGACAAACCTAGGGTGTATTGAGACAAAGTAATTACACACACTCTCTACTTCATCTTGGTTATCTAGGATGGCAAACTAGATACCCGAGTTGCTTCGATTTTGAGGTCGGAGCCCGTATTACTTACTCTCAAGGTGGATCGTCTTCAATAGGGGAGACCGGAGATTAAACATGATCGAGAAAGCCGCGAGGAGCTTGGGACAGAGGTTGAAGACCGAAGGACACGGATCATTC
The DNA here is from genome assembly GCA_030015575.1 of Agapanthus africanus. NCBI lineage: Eukaryota > Viridiplantae > Streptophyta > Magnoliopsida > Asparagales > Amaryllidaceae > Agapanthus > Agapanthus africanus. Next base: position 937,451,347 of record CM057338.1, on the reverse strand, counting down.
GGTATAACCTTTCTAAACTCCTTTTCATATAGCTAGTGTAGGGTTAATGGTCGATCCGCAGATTAGGGTTCCGTTAGCGCCGGGTTTTTTTAAGTTTTTGTTCCGTATTTGGCTACGGATTGATGGCCGGGGCACTGGCGTATCCCAACATCAGATTCATTTGTATATTGTTTATTGCGGGGCGAGCGTCCGACATGTGGACTGCTGTCGCTGCCAGTTTTGTATATTCTTTTATTGGGGTACAACCGGGTTGAGGTCGTTGTCACCATTGTATATTTTTTTTCTTTTCTGTACTAGGATTACCCCACGGAGGAGTGCTCAAATAGCCGGGTTCTAGAAGGCAACGGGCCCGCATCTCATGGCATTGAGAACGGGGAGCTTACTCTAGAATTTGCGGGCTATTTGCCGCACTCTTAGGGGGTATAGGTTGACCCACGGAGGGATGCTCAAGTTACCGGGTTCCGTGAAGTGCTGGGTGGCCCATTCACTTTGTTGATTGGGGTTGCCTCCCTTCGGGGATTGGCGGGTAACTTGCCGCACTTGTAGGGGTCTAGGATCTTCATTGCACTGGCTATCCATACGACCGGGGAAGTCGCGTCTTATTTATAGCTCAAATTAAACGCGGGGCTCCTAAATTATCCGATGTTCCATATTGTTTTTCGCATGCTTGTGATGGTTATTATCTGCCTGCGATATTGATATATATATATATATATTATATTTAGTAGATGCCTCTATATGTTTTGCATCCGTGCTAGTCCAGCCCCCGCTCTGCCGTTAGTTAAGTAACATAACGGTGCAAGACGGGGCCCCATGGCGAATGCGGATGGCATATAAAAATCATGTTATTTTGGTTGTTTCTTTTGTGTCTTGGAAACATAAAATGATAGGAATGCATTATCTGAATAATGCAAGGAAAAATAAAGCTAAATGATGTTGTCAGAACCAATTTTAAAACTACTCGGTTTTCTTCAAAACTTTCGTATTCTTTTGCTTTGCATAGAGGTATTCGGTTAGAAATATCCCGCACCTAATTCTATGAGGGAAGAGCCCTGATCCCTTCATTGGGAGTTCGCACTTAAGCAAAAGTTTATGTTACTAATTTTAAAAAGCGGAGCTTAAGCCACTCCATTTCAAAGCCACTTGAGTTCCTTCAACAATATCAAGTTCATTACGTTAAAGGTTTTTCGCCAAAACCAGCTGTAGCCCTCCGTCATTTCAGATTAGTATTGCTTAGTATTCATGATGTGTTTGTTGATCTCGTCAAGGCATAGAGTGCGGTAGCTCTGCAATACTTTTCTGTCGCATAGATATGTGGATTGGTTGGACAGTTGTTCGACCTTGTTGACCTCATCAAGGGTCTGTGTGGGTGGCTCTAATGCAATGAAGATAGTGACGGGTTGAACTTGACTAGGACCCTTTGACTTGTTGACCTCGTCAATGTCACTTGGATCCTAGGGACAAAAACCATATCGGGAGTTTCAAACATACGAGAAACTTGCCAGGAATGCGCATACCTTCGGGAGTGTGGTGACTTGAGTGGATTCCGTCAGGTTATCACATGATGATAGTTGGGTCCCGATTCCCACTGATGAGTACGTATTACTCATCGGGAGATTTTTCACTTAAATGATCCCGACTAGTTCTCCTTTTAGGATTTGAAGGAGAATTCGATGAAATAGTGGGAGTCATCCTGATCAGATAAAGTGATAACCAATCTGATCTTGATAGAGTGCACGCTGAGTGTTTCTTTTCTCTCTCTGGTACAACGACCCATGATTTACATTAAAAACTCATTGTTCCCGCCAAAATCTTCGGCCAAGAGCTATTTATCCATGTTTATATCGGTTTAAGTTTCGTTCACAGAAATGTGTGAAACTAGGCTCAATCATATACGCACATGCACACACCAAAGGAAGAACAAGAGTTAGAAAGGGAGCACTTGGTGGTCAATGACAAAAAAGCATTTAATTGAATATTTTATTCTACGGGAAATAGATCACCAAACATGGGATCGAAAGTAAAGGGATTCATAAAACTATGGATAAAATTATCTAACTCTCTCTCCGCCTTCTCCACCATGTCAAAGCGGAGATCTTCACTGACAGTCGCTTCCCATCAGTCAGCACCGTGCCCATCAGCGAAGCCAGACATGACGACCCGCTGAACCCGTATCTGGCTTAGCAGCTGAACAGAGCGATCCCTCAGAGCTATGTTAATCAAAAGTGCCTCGTGAAAGCACTCGATCTTGTCCTCTGCGGCGTCGAGTATTTCCGGAGTCATCTCCGCTGGATGAGGAGGGATGCCATCGAGCACGGACAAGAAGACCATCCGAAGCTAAATGGAGCCGATGGGGAGAGGAAACCCTCTACGAGTCAAGAGCACGTACAACACCGTATCGCATTGGTCATCCGTAAGAGCAGGGTCAATGAAGTGTGTAGCAAAACGAGGAACGATTTTCTCAATAGGCACCTCCCATGGTTGCCGGCGAGCATGTGGATGATTACAAGCCATAGCCCTTATCTGCTAAAACAATTATCTGAAAGTGAGAGAGAAGAGAAGCATTGCTTCAAATCATACAGATATACATTTAAGTCTAGGCACAGAAAATTTTGTGCATGATGGAACTGTTTCCAAGATCTGTTAAGAGAATGCATTGCGAAAGAGAAGTTTGACTCAGGAAAAGAAGAGAAACAAGAGGAAAAGACACCTTCGGTAAAGAAGCAGCGCCTCACGTGCAAAGCATGAGAGCGCTTGCGCCAAGAGCGCCAGCGCTAAGAGTTAAAAACTCTGAGGCAGTGCCTCACATGCAAAGCACGAGAGCGGTAGTGCCAAGAGCACCGGCGCCAAGAGTCAAAGACTCTGAGGCAACGCCTCACGTGCAAAGCACGAGAGCGCTCGCGCCAAGTGCACCAGCGCTAAGAGTAAAAGACTCTGAGGCAGTGCCTCACGTGCAAAGCACGAGAGCGCTCGCGCAAAATGCGCCAGCGCTAAGAGTCAAAGACTCTGAGGCAGCGCCTCACGTACAAAGTATGAGAGCGCCAAGCGCTAGAAATAAATTTTCTCCACCATTGGATCAAGGATCTAACTAAGATGAATAAATCATCAAATTACAGAATTTAATTCTGTTGAGCAAATACTCCTCAAATCTTTCCAAACAAGAAAGATTGTGCTCTATAAATCAGAGCACCGTTGGATCAAAGATCCAATGGTGATTAAAAATCAATAAGATACAGAACAATCTCTGTATGGGAAAATATTTTCCTAATCTTGTTAATAACAAGAAAAATGTCTTCTGTAAAACAGAAGCCCTAGGATCAAAGATCCAACGGTAGGAAACATTCCCTAAATCAATCAAAAATCTCTTAATGAGAGATTTCCTTAACTGATTCAACAAATCAGCCTCCCTTATATAAAGGACCCAAGACGTCATGTCTTACAGAGAAGAACCCCCCTAAAAACTTCAAGTTCTCAAAAAAGAATAAAGAGAAGAGCAGGCTCTAAGAAGAAGAAAATTTCTTCAAGGTAAATGATAATAAGTGAGATCATAACATCTTCTCAATTCTTGAGAGTTTAACTCTCACATCATAAGAACTCAGTTCTTTTTCTAGATCACAGATCCATAAGACAAGGATTTTCACAAAAAAAACAAAAGAAGATCATAGCATCTCATCAAAAAAGGAAGAACTCAGTTCTTAGATCCATGAGACAAAGTCTCTTATAAACCGAGAGTTTAATTCTCAGAGCACAAAGTTAATCAGAACTGCCAAAGAAGCGCTTTAGCGCTCTAAGTCTGGCGCTCAGCACCAAGCGCTCCACGTGCTCCTCACGTGAGCGCTACTTCAACAGAAGCTCTTTAGCGCTCCAAGTCTGGCGCTCAGCGCCAAGCGCTCCACGTGCTCCTCATGTGAGCATTATTCTAAAAGAAGCGCTTCAGCGCTCCAGCGCTTTAGCGCTTCAGCGCTCTATGTTTGGCGCTTAGCGCCAAGCGCTCCACGTGCTCCCCACGTGGGTGCTATTTCAAAAGAAGCGCCTTAGCGCCAAGTGCTCTGTACATAAAGCGCTCTGTGCCATAAAGAGTGTTCAACACTCAATAAAAGACAAAGTGAAAGAGGGGTATCAGAACCCAAATTAATACTCAGCATTATTGAACAAAAAGGGACTGAGCCCAAACAAATCTACAACACCCAAATAAATGTTCAACATTATAATCAAAACTGAGTGGGATGAGCCCAAGTTGGCCATATGTCCCTAACTCAGACCAACCGAGCCCATGTGCTCACAATTGGTCTTAGTTCTAAATCTGACTACAGATCTTCCAACCAACATTGGTTTAAGGGTACATCTCTCAATTTCTCTGATATGCGTCGTTGTAATTCTTCAACGTCTTCAGAGAGGTGGCGGGTCCCGACAACCAGAAACTCTATAGACTATGACGTCTTTAAACTATGGACTATGATGTCTTTAAACTCCATGGACTATGATGTCCTTAAACTTATGGACCGCAACGTCCCTAAACTAAATTCTATAGACTATGACGTCTTTAAACTATGGATTATGATGTCCTTAAACTCCATGGACTATGATGTCTTTAAACTTATGGACTGCAATGTCCCTAAACTAAAACGAAAGAGTGTTTGGACTCCATCGTCGGATCTAAATGATCCCAAAATCCTGTTGAGTAAATCTTAGTCTAAAATTAGACTAACGTATCCTTAACAAACGTTTGAGTTGACCTTAGTCTAAAACAAGACTAACGGTCCTTAAACCAACCCAATCCCAAATCTAAGAAAATACGGATTTGGACTAATCTACGCCCTACGGGCGAAAACATAAATTAGTCTCTGTATACAATCCACGGGCAACCAAAAATAAAACAAACACACACGATACGAAGTGACCTTCTGAAGCAGGAGAAAGTGGTTATCGCGATGCGATAACATAATTAACTGCAGGGGCTTGCACCTGCAGGGAAAAGCATCCCTACAATCAAAAACCCCTCACAATGAGGGGGAATCTGACGAAGTCTGTTACAATGGCCGCATCCGTCTAAACCTCTGATACACGGTGCCATAAATCAACTTGGCATCTTCGGAGTGGTGGACGGATAAAACCAAATAGCATCTTCCCCAAAATTCAGGCCAGACGTCCAAACGTCCCGGTCGCGTCTTTCGGCAGAGAACAGATTCTGGTACGCCCGGTGGGACCTTTTCCTCATTCCACTCCACACTTCGTGTGTCGTGTTTCGCGAACGAATCACGGTTTATTATGGTTGCCCATGGATTCGAGGTACTATGATTTGGTGTCATGCTCCCGTGCAGAGAAAGTGGCTTCCAACTGCACCAGCTGTAACAACAACTCCCACTCCGTCCTCACCGGAGGAGTGAACTATGGTCCCCAAGCGGCCTCCTTCTTCGCCATGCAAGTGGAACAGGTGACTCAGGACACCACTGGACTGTTCTTTGGGACCATGCTCCCACCAATGAGCTTCAACGCCTCAGTACCATCGCAAGAAGCTCCGAAGAAGTCGGTCTTTAATCGGCTTGCAACTATCGCGGCCCCTCTCAACGCCTCGCCCAAATCCAACGCCTCGGTCTTTAACAAACTAGGCCAAAGCTCCATTAGGCCCCTGAAGAAGCCCGCAATACCTGAAGGGGTTATCCCAAAACAGATGGACATCCCTGCTCCAGTAAATGAAGTCATCAGAGAGACTTCTCCTACTAAGGGGTCGGTCTTCACAAGACTGGCCGTTCTAACTCCCGCTCCTGGCGAAGTCACCAAGGCTGCTTCCCCTGCTCGAAAGTCTACCTTCGATAGGTTGGTCATCCCCTCTCAACGGACGTCAGTCTTTGATAGGCTGACACCAACAGCAGTTTCTCATCAAAGCATGAAGCACGATGCAGCTACCCCGACAACGAAGGTGATCCCATCTGCAAGACGCGCTCGACGTCTCCACTCGCGCCGAGTGAGGAAAGCTGGGGTCAGTTCCCCTTTTGGACTAACTCCGTCGGCTCCAACGGTAGAAGTCGATGTTGTTGTTCCAACTGGGAACAGTTTTGAACCACTTAGGAAGGTGCGCAAAAACTCTCCAACTGCTGTGTTAAAAAGGTCTCCTCCACCTCTGGAGAACGTTACAGAGGCAAAGTCAGAGTAGCCCCCTCAGCGGCTGTCCTCCAAAATCTATATGGTCTGGCGAAGGGTCCAGGACTCTGTGATTCACCAAGACTACTCCCGCCGACCGAAGGAAATGAAGGTTCGGCAAGAGAAGGACCACTCTGTCGTGCCACAGAAGGTGTCGTCTACTTGGATGCCCGCTGCAACGGCCCCCTCAACTTCGACCGCCTACAAAAGGAAAAGGCCGCAGAAAATCCCCGTGTCTGCAACCAATCTCAAGGGCACTGAATCCAAACGCCCCAAGTCTGGGGACATGATAGTGCACACCATTTACATGGCATCCAGAAAAGAGGATAGCCGTATCTCCACGGGTCATCGACCACTTACATGGTCTGTGACAAAGACTCAGGAGCAACAATAGCAAAAGCTCCAAGAGATGCTAACGAAGATGGCCGCACTCACTGGGACAAAAGAAAGCCCGGAGATATCGTCGGAGCAGCGCCAAGAACAGGAAACTGATGCTGAATTCCTCCGAAGAATGCTCGAGAGGAAAGACAAAGAGATCGCGGAACAAGAGGCCAACATAAAACAAATGGCGCTATTGTTCCAAGATATGGTGGGCATGATGATCCAGCCAGACCACCCAGCCGAAAATCCTCCAATAATAATTGAAGACGATAGAGGGGAGACATCAAACCTTCTTCCGGCCTCTTCAGCTGCAAAGGAGGAAACAATCTCCAAAGCTGGGCTCGATGATTATATAGCTCAACAGATATAAGCTCATCAAGCGAACAAAACCGCTGGCTAAGTCGTCAGAACTGGGAGACCATATCCAAGCTGGTACGATCAGATTAAGTACCCGCCAGGATACACGATTCTTATGTTTCACGTATACAAGGGGACAGGCAATCCCCATCAACATGTCGCTCAGTTCAGGGCTTTGTGCGGCAACACTGGAGGTGATGATAAGCTACTGCTTCGCCAATTCATCGGCAGCTTGTCGGAGACAGCATTCGAATAGTACTCCGAGCTCCCGAATGACTCTGTCAAGACATTTGCAGAAATGGAGATACTGTTTACACAAAGGTTCGCAATCGCCAACGAACGCACCCCAATCACGGCGTTGATCAATACCAGAGTGAAGCCAGGCGAAACATGGGTTCAATACGCCATTCGGTGGCGGAACCTATGGTCGAAGTGTGAACAGGGCATAGAAGAGGCTTCTGCAATGGGCATGTTTGTGGAAACCCTCGATCCGCAACCGACCATATCTCAATTCATGATGTTCTTCAAGCCGACCACCTTCCAGGCCTTGATTGACAAGCTGGCCCAAATGGACCAGATAGGACATAGACCGTCCTCCTCAAAGACGGATCCGCGGAATGAAAAGGGGAAAGGGAAAGCGACCTTCGTCGCCAATGCTCAGCAGCAACCGGTTGATCCAAAACCAGCTGATCGCCAAGGCAACAAGCGGCGATCCCTCGATGAGAAGTTGAGACGTCCCTACTCATTTCCCCGAGATAAAATAAGGAAACTGTTCGAACTGGCAGTGCGTAACGTGCTCATTACTCTACCAGAGCCGAAACACCCACTGCAACCGAATAACGTCAACGATCCCAACTACTGCCCCTACCACCGAGTATTGGGCCATCCGATAGAAGACTGCTACGTCTTCAAAAACTGGGTTGAAGACCAGTACCAACAGGGCAAGTTCACGTTGTCTGAAAATTGGAAGGTAAATCCGCCACAACAGCATACTCCTAAAAGGGTAGACACGCTGGGGGCATCATGCTCATTTATACAGAAATTTCCATGGGAAGTTGTTCTTTCATCAAAAACTAAAAGAATTCTAAAAGATCTTCAAACATATCCGGCGATCATATGGGAAAGCCCGCTAGAGCCAGAGATTATTGAGGGGATGTTGAAACCGCGCCTAACATCGGGAGTTAAGAGCGAAAGGTAAAATGCCCAAGCCTACCTGTCAAAGTCTTAGAAGAAAAATAAGAAGACCAAGAAGCCCGCGCAGGTTGACGACAAGCGCACGGAGCTGCAAAAGCATATTGACGCGCTGGAGGAATACAACCAGAAGGCGTGGACCCCAGTCACACTCCATGAGTTTCTCAACCATATCCTTGAGAGCGGAGATAACGATAATGATGAGAGAGGCGACTTGTTAGAGGAACCCGAAGATTACGTGGAAAGTTGTCACATGATCTCTCATTCGTCACCAAACGATGAAGAAGCTCACTCGGCGTTAGAAGATAACATAGAGGAGATGGGGGCAGAATCGGCACCAAAATCCTTGCAATCGTCCGATGAGACGATTGACGTGCTGCTAAGTGAAGCCCATCGGAAGAGAAAAGTTGATCGAGAACGCAAAATGGCCATAATCGATAAAGCCAGTCGTCGACGTCAAGTGGAAGAAGTCGCGGTAAGGATGGATCATAAAATACCCCAACCAAACCAAATCACACCCTAAATGGGAGTGTGCCACTTTATCATTATGTATCCCGTCACATGACAAATACACGTGCATACAGGCTGAACAATGGACCGTAATGTCCTTAAACTAGCTATGGACCGTAATGTCCTAAAACTAGCCATGGACCGAAACGTCTTTAAACTACTACAAACCGCAACATCCTAAGGCTGACGCAAAAAAAGAAAAAAAGAAAAAAAATGGTACATCCATAAGTAAGATGGGCACGGATGAAAACCCGAAAGGGCTCCGTGAGTAAAAACAGCAAGGCTACCGGCGAGTTTGTGAAAACCCGAAAGGGCGCAGACTCGTAAAAAAAATTTCGTGCGCTCTTGCAAGGTCCTCTCGACCTTATAAGGATAAAATACCTGCGTGAGATCCTTACGACTCACAAGGGAGCAACACACTTAGGGATCCCCACGATTCCTGAAGAAAAATTACACTTACGAGATCCTCACGACTCGTAAGGAGAACCCTTTTATGAGACCCTCAAGGCTCATAAGATTCAAAAGCTTTAAGCTACAGGGATCTGAACCTGTTCTTAAGCCGTCATACACCTGAATATTGCCCTACAAGCGGTTCAATATTGACCCTTGTATACAATCCACGGGCACAAATAAATGTCTCCCGCACCAAGTTCCGCCAATGGCGTGAAATCCCCCTGTTTGGTGAACAGACACTTGTAAGTCCTCTCGACTTATAAGGAGAAAATGCTCTTATGAGATCCTTATGACTTGTAAGAGAGAACACCACTTAGAAGTCCTTACGACTTCTAAGGAGAACATACACCTATGAGATCCTCACGACTCGTAGGAAGAAATACCTTTATGAGACCCTTACGGCTCATGAAGTCAAAAGCCTTAGTCAACAGAATCCTAACCCTGTTTACTAAGCCACCTTTCTTCGAATCAAGCAAATGATGATTTGCTCCTGGCAATGTCCCAGTGGTAGCGATGTTGATGCCTAAATCGGTTTCAAATTCCAAGTCTAAACTCGCGATAAAAATCAGCGAGCCAAAAATGCATATGAAATAGCCGAAATGATGGGGCAACTTGCAACAAAATCAGCAAGTAAAATATATCCATACAAAATAGCCGAAATGACTGGGCAACCCGCGATAAAAAGCAGCGAGTAAAAAAATAGCCGAAATGATTGGGCACCGCGAAAAATAGCCGAAATGATCGGGCAATCGTGACATTCGCGATACGAAAAGCTGAAATGATAGAGCATCGCGGAAAGAAAACAAAAAATACATATAAAATGAAACTTTTGCCCTACAGGCGAGTCCATACTGACCCCTGTATACAATCCATGGGCATAAACGAAGAGGGAACCACATTCCCAGACAGACTCTGTCAAAGAGAAAGTGAGATCTCGACAGCAACATCTGCATCCCAGAAGATCAACAACGGCGTTCCTTCTCAAGCAAGCAGGGTACGGACGCGACACCACCAATTGGAGCTACGGAAATACCCCCAGTTCTAAGACTCCATGGTTTACATACAACCTAGAGTCGGCCCCGATACCGCAGAAGGCGGAATACGTCAGCAAATGACCCCGTCACGGAAATACTTCATCAAATGACCTCCCCATCAGAGCAGTGCTTCGACTCGGAAACAAGTCATCCAACCGGCAGGGAAATCAGTGTTCTTGACAAATATCTCAATTCAGGGAAATCAGCGTCCTTGACGAGAACCTCTCGATTCGCGTCGACCCGCAAGGAAATCAGTTTCTTTGCAGGAATACCTCGATTCGTCTCAACCATCAGGGAAATCAGTGTCCTTGACAAATATCTCGATTCAGGGAAATCGGCGTCCTTGACGAGAACCTCCCGATTCGTGTCGACCCACAAGGAAATCAGTGTCTTTGCAGGAATACCTCGATTCATCTCAACCGGCTGGGAAATCAGTGTCCTTGACAAATATCTCGATTCAGGGAAATCAGCGTCCTTGATGAGAAACTCCTCGATTCGCGTCGACCCGCAAGGAAATCAGTGTCTTTGCAGGAATACCTCGATTCGTCTCAACCGGCAGGGAAATCAGTGTCCTTGATGAATATCTCGATTCAGGGAAATCAGCGTTCTTAACGAGAACCTCTCGATTCACATCGACCCGCAAGGAAATCAGTGTCTTTGCAGGAATACCTCGATTCGTCTCAACCGAAAGGGAAATCAGTGTCCTTGACAAATATCTCGATTCAGGGAAATCAGCGTCCTTGACGAGAACCTGTCGATTCGCATCAACTCGCAGGGAAATCAGTGTCTTTATAGGAATACCTCGATTCGTCTCAACCGGCAGGGAAATCAGTGTCCTTGACGAATATCTCGATTCAGGAAAATCAGCGTCTTTGACGAGAACCTCTCGATTCACGTCGACCCGCAGGGAAATTAGTGTCTTTGCAGGAATATCTCGATTCGTCTCAACCGGCAGGAAAATCAGTGTCCTTGACGAATATCTCGATTCAGGGAAATCAGCGTTCTTGACGAGAACCTCTCGATTCGCGTCGACCCGCAGGGAAATCAATGTCTTTGCAGGAATACCTCGATTCGTCTCAACCGGCAGGGAAATCAGTGTCCTTGATGAATATCTCGATTCAGGGAAATCAGCGTTCTTAACGAGAACCTCTCGATTCACATCGACCCGCAAGGAAATCAGTGTCTTTGCAGGAATACCTCGATTCGTCTCAACCGGCAGGGAAATCAGTTTTTTTGACAAATATCTCGATTCACGGAAATCAGCGTCCTTGATGAGAACACCTCGATTCGCGTCAACCCCAGAGAAATCAGTGTCTTTGCAGGAATCTCTTGATTCGTCTCAACCCCAGGGAAATCCGTGTCCTTAGCAAAAACCTCGACTCGGGGAAATTAGCGTCCTTGGCGAGAACCTCGATTCACGTCGACCCGTAAGGAAATCAGTTTCTTTGCAGGAATATCTCGATTCGTCTCAACTACAGGGAAATCAGTGTCCTTGACAAATATCTCGATTCAGGGAAATCGGCGTCCTTGACGAGAACCTCCAGATTCGTGTCGACCCGTAAGGAAATCAGTGCCTTTGCAGGAATACCTCGATTCGTCTCAACGGGCTGGGAAATCAGTGTCCTTGGAAAAATATCTTAATTCAGGGAAATCAGCGTCCTTGACGAGAAACTGCTCGATTCGCGTCGACCCGCAGGGAAATCAGTTTCTTTGCAGGAATACCTCGATTCGTCTCAACCCCAGGGAAATCAGTGTCCTTGGCAAAAACCTCGATTCAGGGAAATCAGCATCCTTGGCAAGAACCTCGATTAGCGTCGACCCGCAATGAAATCAGTGTTTTTGCAGGAATCTCTCGATTCATCTCAACCCCAGGGAAATCAGTGTCCTTGGCAAAATATCTCAATTCAGGGAAATCAGCGTCCTTGACGAGAAACTCCTCGATTCGCGTCGACCCGCAAGAAAATCAGTGTCTTTGCAGGAATCTCTCGATTCGTCTCAACCCCAGGGAAATTAGTGTCCTTGGCAAAACCTCTCAATTCAGGGAAATTAGTGTCCTCGGCGAGAACCCCTCGATTCGTTTCGACCCGCAAGGAAACCAGTGTCTTTGCGAGAATATCTCGATTCGTCTTGACCTGCGGGAAAATTAGTGTCCCTGCGTATAAAGAAATGTCTCTTGTGGGATCCTTACGATCCTCAAGAGAAAACGCACTTAGGAGTCCTCACGATTCCTAAGGTGAAATTACATCTACGAAATCCTCTCGACTCGTAGGGAGAAAAGTCTTTATGAGACCCTCATGGCCCATAAAGTTTAAAAGTCTTAGGTGGCAGATCCTAACCCTGTCTCCTAAGCCATCACTTCCCTGCAAGGAGGTCAAGATGGACTATCTACGGGCCACACTCTCCGAAGTCAAACCTCAACAAGGAGGGAAACAACCACTTACGAGTCCTCTCGACTTGTAAGCAAAAAAATTCTTTTGTGAGATCCTTATGACTCTCAAGAGAAAACGCAGTTAGGAATCCTCATGATTCCTAAGGAGAAAATACACCTATGAGATCCTCTCGAAGCGTAGGGAGAAAAATCTTTATGAGACCCTCACAGCACATAAAATTGAAAATTCTTAGGTGGCAGATCCTAATCCTGTCTTCTAAGCCATCGCTTCCCTACAAGGAGGTCAAGGTGGACTATCTACGGGCCACAGCCACATTCGCCAATGAAATAAATAAGTTACTTACGGGCCATCATGATTCGTAAGGAAAAATACCCGAGTGAGATCCTTAAGACTCACGGAGGAGATGAACACTTAGAAATCCTCACGATTTCTAGGGAGATTTTACACCTACGGGATCTTCTCGACTCGCAGGGAGAAACAACCTTCTTGAGACCCTCACAGCTCATGAAGATGAACAAAGACTTATGCTACAAGGACCCGAAACTTGTTTCCTAAGCCCTTAATTCAATGGCCATGCATAACTCTGCACTACTTCACCCACGTACATACTTACATGGGCAAAGTAGTGGGGGCATTTGTTCCCGCCAAAATCTTTGGCCAAGAGCTATTTGTGCCTGTTTATACCGGTTTAAGTTTCGTTTAAAGAAATGTATGAAACTAGATTCATTCATATACGCACTTGCGCACATCAAAGGAAGAACAGGAGTTAGAAAGGGAGCACTTGGTGATCATCGACAAAAAGAAAGCATGTAACTGAACATTTTATTCTATGGGAAATAGATCACTAAACATCGGATCGAAAGTACAGGGATTCACAAAACTATTGATAAAATTATCTAACTCCCTCTCCGCCTTCTCCACCATGTCAAAGCGGCGATCTTCACGAATAGTCGCTTCCCATCGGTCAGCACCGTGCCCATCAGCGAAGGCAGACATGACGACCCGCTGAGCCCGTATCTGGCTTAGCAGCTGAACAGAGCGATCCCTCAGAGCTGTGGTAATCAAAAGTGCATCGTGAAAGAACTCAATCTTGTCCTCTGCGGCGTCGAGTATTGCCGGAGTCATCTCCGCTGGATGAGGATGGATGTCATCGAGCACGGACAAGAAGACTATCCGAAGCCAAATGGAGCCGATGGGGAGAGGAATTCCTCTACGAGTCAAGAGCTCGTACAGCACCGTACCGCATTGGTCATCCGTAAGAGCAGGGTCCACCAAGCGTGCAGCAAATCGAGGAACGATTTCCTCAATAGGCACCTCCTATGGTTGTCGGCGAGCATGTGGATGATTACAAGTCATAGCTCTTATCTGCTAAAACAATTCTCTGAAAGTGAGAGAGAAGAGAAGAATTGCTTCAAATTATAAAGATGGACATTTAAGTCTAGGCACGGAAAATTTTGTGCATGATGGAACTGTTTCCAAGCTCTGTTAAGAGAATGCATTGGGAAAGAGAAGTTTGATTCAGGAAAAGCAGAGAAAGAAGGCGAAAAGACACCTTCAGTAAAGAGGCAGCGCCTCACATGCAAAGCACGAGAGCGCTCGCGCCAAGAGCGCCAGCGCTAAGCGTCAAAGACTCTGAGGCAGTGCCTCACAAGCAAAGCACGAGAGTGCTGGCGCCAAGAACGCCAGCGCTAAGAGTCAAAGACTCTGAGGCAGCGCCTCACGTGCAAAGTACGAGAGCGCTTGCGCCAAGTTCGCCAGCGCTAAGAGTCAAAGACTCTGAGGCAGAGCGTCACATGCAAAGCACGAGAGCGCCAAGCGCTTGAACTAAATGTTCTCCACCATTGGATCAAAGATCCAACTGAGATGAATAAATCATCAAAATACAGAATTTAATTCTGTTGAGGAAATACTTCTCAAATCTTTCCAAACAAGAAAGATTGTGCTATGTAAATCAGAGCTCCATTGGATCAAAAACCCAGTGGTGATTAAAAATCACCAAGATACCGAACAATCTCTGTATAGGAAAATATTTTCCTAATCTTGTTAATAAAAAGAAAGATGTCTTCTGTAAAACAGAAGCCCTAGAATCAAAGATCCAACGGTGGGAAATATTCTCCAAATCAATCAGAAATCTCTCAATGAGAGATTTCCTTAACTAATTCAACAAATCAGACTCCCCTATATAAAGGACCCAAGACGTCACGTCTTGCAGAGAAGAACCCCCCCCCCAAAAAAAACTTCAAGTTCTCAAAAAAGAAAAAAGAGAAGAGCAAGCTCTATGAAGAAGAAATTTTCTTCAAGGTAAATGATAATAAGTGAGATCATAACATCTTCTCAATTCTTGAGAGTTTAACTCTCACATCATAAGAACTCAGTTCTTTTTCTAAATCATTGATCCATAAGACAAGGTTTTTCATAAAAAACAAAAGAGATCATAGCATCTCATCAAAAAAAGAAGAACTCAGTGTTAGTTATATGTATGCCCTAAAGGCCATTACTGTACATATGATGTCTATTGTAATGGATGCTTGGACATATATAGGGAGGACTTTCTTGCTCGACATGATAGTATGCTATCTGGTTGTACTTTATCTTAACATGTATTCTGATTGTCTCTATGTTACATGTTGATAAAGCCCTTAGGATATGTACTCTGATTGTACTTTATCTTAACACGGTAGTCGACGAGTACATCCTATGAGTAGACTAGCGTATACGCATCTTGACCCATATGATGGGCGATGGATGATCCCATATCCATCGGTGTTTGACATCAAGGATGGTGTATGGGTGCTCAGTAGAGACTGGGTACACTGGACGGACTCGCCGAGAACTCCCAGATGGTATTATACCTCACGTCAGATGGCAGTTCTCCGGTGACACTGGTACAGAGTAGTCTGTTGACCCGAGATCGTCATAGAGTCTTGTGTGATTCCCACTGTGCTTTGATTTCTATCATACCACGTCCAAGAGGGCGTGCAAAAAGGTGGCTTTTGGGTACAGTCCCGAATCACATGGAGGCAATGAGCGATAGGAGGGGATTCGTCTCTCCCGGTATAGGGAGTTGATGTTGCGCTGTGTTCGATTGGCTATAACTGGAAATCCCTGGCCAGGGTTGCTGAGATTTACTGGTAAGTGTTATCAGTAGTTTCTCGAACTGTTATAGACCTCATATCTACATGACTTATCGAGCTACTGGGGTCTGACGTTTACCACCCCTAGGCGAGATATGTGACATATCAGACGACGAGACCGGACTGTAAGGGAGTGTAACTGATTGGATTCACAGGAGAATGTACAGGCTTGCTTGTTGATCTTCTGAGCGCTCAATACCTGGGTA
Source organism: Agapanthus africanus (assembly GCA_030015575.1). Lineage (NCBI taxonomy): Eukaryota > Viridiplantae > Streptophyta > Magnoliopsida > Asparagales > Amaryllidaceae > Agapanthus > Agapanthus africanus. The sequence goes on along the minus strand of CM057338.1, from coordinate 937,435,550 downwards.
GCTGTTACGTTTAGCTGACCGCTTGCAGCTTGTGGGTGTTTGATATGATCATCACCTACTGCCGGTGTATTGACGATTCTTTAGAGTCCTACACAGAGGTTTCTTGACTCAGGTAAAACGGAGTAGGAGCACATATGTGATATGTACGGGACCGAGGATAATGCGGTATGTGATACCGTATTGGATTCTCGCGATACGAGATTTCGGCCGGGTATATGTGATATAGCCAGGTCATCGTATTAGTCGGTTATATGCGATATAGCCGGATTGTCGGATCAAGTGTTGATTCGATAATTTATTCTATAATAATATATATGATATATTAAATTACATTAAATAATATTATCTCACTAAAAGATTCTTTTTCTCACTCGGGTAATACATTGATATATATGCGATATATGTTAATTGTATTATTTTATATTGTTACGATAAATATTATATATGTGATATATAATATTGTAACATGTTATGATAACTAATGCAACATGTTTAGTGGAGTTTAAATATGATTAGGGTTTGGATTAGGGTTAAAACTTCTAGTAGATTCTAGAAGCTTTTCTTTTGTCTTGAAAAAGATATTATGCTTAATATTTTCAAGTGACTCACTTTTAACCCAACCCAAATCCTAGCCCTAGTTAATTCTCTACATGGGTTTAGTTGACCATGGTTGCATTATTCATCATATTTATCTTTACATTATTCATCACAAAAGGATTCTATCATCTTCTTCCTTGAGTTCCTTCTTGGAAAAAGCTTTCTAGATTTTTGCTAAGTGATGAAAGTGAGTGAGAATATGAAAACAAATGTGAGAAAAAATCCTACTTCATCATCCTCATCTACCCTTGCCATTTAGATGAGGGTGTTCACTTCATTTTGTGAGTGTTAGCTTGTGTTAATGAAACTTCAAGGTAGATCATCTATGTTATCGAAGATCGGAAGCAAGACTGCACTTTTCTTTTCGTGGAGCCTCTCGAGAGTCCGAAACACGATGATCGCAGTGAATGGACCACAACACGGAGCTTAAGAAGTGAAGGACCGGATCTACAAAGGTTGTAATCCCTCTCACTTAGTGTTAAAGTGTTTAACATGTTAGTTTTCGCATAAACTCTAGTTTAAAGATCCGGCTTTGGGTTGTTCGGCACGGCTAAATTTTTAATCGGGTATGGTTGATGCCTCGTAGACCCTTGTGCACGTGCATAGCAACCCTACAGTGGTATCAGAGCCAAGCTAGAGCTTTAGGCGAAGTCTGAGCGAAGTTTAAAGTTCGATCGAACCCGGATACCCCGATACGAACCCTTCTCTGGACAATTTTCAAAAATGTGATTTTTTCTGTATTAAAAATTCTCATAAAATAGAGCAGGAAAAACTAAGAATTACTGTGAAGTACGGTCCACTAATGCTCTTATATGACCGCGGAACCGCGGCTAAACCAAGGGTTTGGCAGCGGTTCCGCGGCTAAAATTATGACTTAGCCCATCATACTTCATATATTTATTCCGAGGTCCTTTCTTGTCATTGTTTTCTGCGAATTTTTTAATTCCACTCAAGTGTTGAGTTTTCTAGGGTTGTATTGGGGACTCGTTGATTCGATCGGATAATTTAACTTTGTTTATTTTGTCCGGGTAATTTTTAGAAACTGTAAAAAAGTTCGAACGGATATCAATAACTCACTTTTTCCCCTGTCGGAAATTTTTTTAAAAGTTGGATTTTTTCTCGAGTTTAAGAACGTTCTAAGTCGTGCAAGTAACGCGGTGGACCCTCTAGAAGACAACAAACCTTAACTCGATTATGTGACCGTCTTGAACTGCCTCTAAACCTTAGGGTTTGGGGCAGTACGGCGTGCCACATGTGAGGCGTTGGCTTAACCCTTCTACGGCTGGACCATTGGTACTGTGGCATGTGATGGATGTTTTTAAACTGATTTCAAGTGTTGAGATATATTGGGGAAATCTTGGGTGTTTGATTATTCAATCGGAAAGTTTAACATTGTCTATTTATCTGGAACGTGATACAATAATTGGAATCCACATGTAGTTATGAGATAACTAATTTGAATGTTATAAATCTAGCGGTTTAGTCTCAGATGATCGGTTGCCACGGAATTTTGAAGTGATCAAAAGTCCGTCGCAATCACGTAGCGTATGCGGATACTCGCCGGGTAAACTTAATAAACCGCCATAACCCATAGCCCCGACCAAGTGACTGTAGGAGAACCCCGTCGCAAAAGCATCCGTTCGGGTGCTCGCGGCAGCGGTGTTCCGCCTTAGTGCACTTCGTCGATGGCATCCGGGGGTACGGCCGTCTACTAAAGTTTGCGACGAGCATTCGATCAGGATGTCGGGAATCTTGTTGAATTGCCCGACTTGATATTGAAAAGAGTTTTCGATAAAGAGACTAAAATGCGGGGTTTATAATTGTTAGACATGCGATGTCTAAAGAATTCATTTGGTTAGGCATGCGATGTCTAAGGAGGTTGCGGATTCCAACTGTAGTAGTTTTACACTTTCTTTTCTGTGACCGTAAGCGTAGTATGTGGCGTATCGCTGGCTTTGTTGCTATACATCAACGACAATCGGGATAAGCATACTTGCTTACGTTGATGATATGAGATATTATGTGTTGCTGTGATATGTTATATTGGATCGTCGCATTCTTAATAGCCGGGGGTTTTATGTGAGATGAGAGTTTTTCTTTTTCATTCATGTAAAATTCATTTGTATGTAATATTCTTTTATTGGGGCACTTCCGGGCTGAGAATGATGTCACCATTGTATATTATTTACTTTTCCGCATTAGGTAGACCCAAGGCGGGGAGCACAAGTAACCGGGTTCTAGGGTCCAGTGGGAGACCATCTCGAGGAGTCGAAACCGAGTCTCCTAACCCTAGAATTGGCACTGTTGCTTGCCGCTCTGGTAGGAGTCTAGGGATGTGGGTTTGGCTATTCATCGCGATCGTGGAATCCGTATTTTATACAGGCTCGTACTAAAATACGGACATCCTAGTATATCCAATATTTCATAAATGTTCTTCTGCTGCAATGTTCTGTGATGAGATCATATTACTGCTTGAGACGAATGTTTATATTATATATATGAGATATATGTTATATTGCAGATTTCGTTTCAAATGTGATGCTTGTGAAGCATATTAAAATGGGACTTCATTAATGAGATTAATGAAACTAAAAGAAACCTAAAGATGTGGTAGAAACTTGTTTAAAAACTGGTAGCTCTAGTTCTTGCTTTGCATAGCGGTGTTCCTTGTAGAACATCCAACACCTTATTCGATAAGGAAAAAGCCGAGATCTCTTCACCGGGAGTGACCTCTTTAGTGAAACTAGCAGATGCTACAAACTCGGTTTGTCTTTTGATTGCTCCTATAGTTCTTGCTTTGCATAGTGATATTTGTGAAATATCCTACACCTTATTCGATAAGGAAAGAGCCGACGATCCCTTCACCGGGAGTGACCTCTTTAAAACTAGAAAAGCCTAAAAAACACTCCATTTAAAATCACTCGATTCTACAACGATATCAAGTTCATTACGCAAAGGGTTTTCTTAAAAACCTATCGTAGCCCTCCGTCAATGCAGATAAGTACTTCATAGTATTTGTGCTACGTTTGTTGGTTTTCGTCAAGGCGTAGTGTGCGGTAGCTATTTATGTTTATCTGTATAAGCATATGATGCGATTGAGTTAGGGTAGTCGTACGACTTTGTTGGCATTCGTCAAGAGTCGTGCGGGTGGGTTTAATTCAATCGGGAAATGACGGGTTGAACTTGACTAGTAGCCTATGGTTTGTTGGCATTCGTTAAAGTCATAGGACGCTAGGCGTAAAATATTATTAGGAATTTCAAGTGTTGAAATTTGGAATGAGATTGCATACCTTCTATGAGATAGTTGGATCCCAATACCCGCTGCGAGTAAGAGTTACTCCTGGAAGAGTTTTACACATTACAATTAGCCGATCAAGTAGGTGTCTAGAAAGGTGTTAACAGAGTTACGCCCCTGGGAAAACGAGGTTTACTTTAATTAAGTCCGTGCGAAAGCACGGGGAACCTCACTCAAAGTACCGACACTGGCCTGGCTGAAAGATTGGCGAACTTGTAGAGTGTAATTAATCCCGGCTAGTCTTTCCTTTTAGGGTTTGAAGGAAGATTTGATTAAAATAGTGGGAGACATCCTGATTAGATATATTAGATAACCAATCTAATCTTGCAAGAGCATACGCTGAGTGTTTTCTTCTCTCTCTCTCTCTCTCCAAGTAGCGACCATATCACGCCTTAATCAAGATAATAAAACGGATATATTGACTGAACCCGCTTGTTATACTGAGCTGGGGAATGTTGGTCCCGCTCTAACTTATAATTGTTATAAGACAGAGCAGGAAATTGGGGAATACCAGATTTCCCGTGCCGCCAAAACGAAGAAAGTGCATGCAGATGCATCATCTTCGGGTGTGTTCATTACATAGAACTGTTTCTCAGTATCCTTTACGTCCTGGGTATGAGATACCGGATCAGGATCCCGCATATATAATCTGTTACATGGGCTACAGATAGGTAGAGAACTGAGAACGGGTGATAAGTTTCATGAGATAGAAACGGTGCAAGTGTTGCAGCCAAGTCTGTTGGTCACTATCACCCTATATTACCAGAATACATTGATTCTAAACGAATGTTATTAGATACCGAACCTGATATACAACATCATATCAATCTCTTTATTAGTAAAGAAGGATATAATTTTGTATTGTTGGATAATGTTTTGAACATTTCCTATATCAAGAGTTGATCGGTTCAGGCACGTTATCTAAAAGCATTGACGTCCTAAATCAAACTACAGTTCTTAGTATACAGAACACACACAAGAGGAAGAGTTCAGAAAATGAACGGATCCTTCTTGAGGCATTGTAGACTAGGTCCTATCAATGCGACCCGACTAGCAAAGTTACATTTAGATGCATATTTAAATTTGTTTGAATTTACATCTTGTGAAACTTGCCGATCATGTCACAAAGATAAGATGACCACAGCTCCGTTTATTGGAAATAGAGAAAGAGTTAGTGAACTCTTGGGATTGACACATACTGATGTATGAAAGTCTCCTGTCTACACATACCAAGACCGGTTCTTTGTACTTCATTACATTCTCTGATGATCTCTCAAGATTCAGACATATGTTCCTATTGAAACACAAGTCCGAAGCTTTTGAGATATTCACGGAATATAAGTTAGAAGTAGAGAATCAAAATACGGGTATAAGTATTATGTTCTTCGATGAGATCAAGGAGGAGAATACTTGAGCACGGAATTCCTGGACTATTCTAAAAGAGAATGAGATTCTCTCTCAGCATTACTCCTCCGTATACACCACAGCACGTCAGTGTATCGGGGCGGAGAAATAGCACCCTATGTGATATGGTGTGCTCTATGATGAGTACTACTGAGTTTCCTATTTCCTTTTAGGAGTTATGCACTTGAGAAGCTGCATATCTATTGAATATGGTTCAAATCAAATCAGTTGCCTACCACTTCATATGTGATATGGAATGGGAAGAGCCCATATCTTAAATTTGTTAAGATTTGGGGTTGTCCGGCCTATGTCTGAAAAGCAAAATCCGGACAAGCTCGAGGTAAAGTCAGATCTGTGGAAGTTTTTTGGATATCCTAAGCATTCGTAAGGGAATATCTTCTACCAAACCGAGAAACAAAAGTGTTTTATTTCTCAACATGCCACATTTGTGAAAGGGAATTTCTTGTGGAAAAATCAGTGGTCATGAGGTAGAACTGGAAAGAGTTCCAGCTATACAAACTACAGCAGATGATTTGGTAGAACCGAAGGATTCAATAGTAACCAACGAACCTCAGCCTGTCCGCCGATCTAGTAGGGTTCCTCACCCACCTGAGAGATACTTCGGTTTCTCTATGACAGTGGGAGCGAGGATTGCATCATGAGATGATGACCCAACTAGTTTCGAGCTGGCCATCAGGAGTGGGACTCTGTAAGAATTGCTGGATGCTTATCGATCTGAGATGGAATCCTTATACACCAACAAAGTATAGACTTTGGTTGCTTTATCTGAAGGGTTAAATCCCCATCAGGAGCAAGTATATCTTGAGAAGATTACTTGGTGTACTTGGAAAAGTTGAGACTTTCAAAGCTATGCTTAAGTCCATCCAGATCCTACTTGCCACGGCTACATACCATGACTATGATATCTGGCGGTTGGGTGTCATGCCTGCTTTTCTAAATATTGATTTGGAAGAGAGCGTCTACAAGTACACAGCCAGAGGGCTTCGTAGACAGTGGGAGCAGCGGAAACGTGTGCAAGATGTTTTATGTTGATAAAGCAGGCATCGCGGAGTTGGAACATCTGTTTTGATGTGGTAGTCAAAGAGTTTGACTTCATCAAAATGGTAGATGAACCTTGTATATACAAAAAGGTAGTAAGGAGTATGGTGGTGATCCTCGTAGAGTACGTGGATGACATACTCTTGATAGGGAAGGAGTTTCCTATGCTACGCTCGGTCAATCTCCGCTTATCACAAGGATTCTCCATATAGGATCAAAATGATACCTCCTAAATCCTGGGTTTTGGATCTATGAGATAGATCTAATTGGATGTTAGGATTTTCACTAGTTGTAGTGAGATGGTATCAATCGATCCTGGGGAGAATCACTGGAAAGGTTCTAGGGTGATAATGACGACTGAATGTCAGTCGCAGGCTTGTCTATACCCTCAGTGAAGGGACGGTATGTTGGAAGAGTTCCAAGCTAGATACCGTGACTTACTAGACGATTAAAGGCAAGATACATCGTTACCAAGGATGCTACCAAAGAGGCAGTCTGGATACATATAAGTTCATGAGATGAACTTCGTTCCTACCATTGTGTGACAATGGAGTTGTGGCTTATACCAAGGAACCCCGTCCCATCAGAAATCCGGATATAATTCTTAGGCAGTATCACCTGATCATGGAGATGGTTGATCTCCAGGGAGATCGAGGTTAGGAGAGAAGACACAAAGGAAAACAGCGCGGATCCACTCACAAAGGCCTTTTTCCCAGTAGTGACATTTATGGGATGGTTGAGTACGAGATACTTCAGCCACAGCTAATTGTTGGGTATGAGATACCACAACAGATGGCCCTAGTGCAAGTGGGAGATTGTTAGTTATATGTATGCCCTAGAGGCCATTACTGTACATATGATGTATATTGTAATGGATGCTTGGACATATATAGGGAGGACTTTCTTGCTCGACATGATAGTATGCTATCTGGTTGTACTTTAGCTTAACATGTACTCTGATTGTCTCTATGTTACATGTTGATAAAGCCCTTAGGATATGTACTCGACTACTGGGACTATGATGAGACCATACTAATGGGGCCACGGTAGTCGACGAGTACATCCTATAACAGTTCCTAGTCGAGGGTGTATCGAGACAGGGCATCGATACACCAGAGTAGACTAGCGTATACGCATCTTGACCCATATGATGGGCGATGGATGATCCCATATCCATCGGTGTTTGACATCAAGGATGGTGTACGGGTGCTCAGTAGAGACTGGGTACACTGGACGGACTCGCCGAGAACTCCCAGATTGTAATATACCTCACGTCAGATGGCAGTTCTCCGGTGACACTGGTACAGAGTAGTCTTTTTACCCGAGATCGCCATAAAGTCTTGTGTGATTCCCACTGTGCTTTGATTTCTATCATACCACGTCCAAGAGGGCGTGCAAAAGGGTGGCTTTTGGGTACAGTGTTTACCCCAATCAGAGCAAAGCTCTGTTCAAATTCCAAGACGGGAGAAGAAGCAACGCTTCATCTTCCCCCAATCAGAGCAAGGCTCTGTTTGAATTTTGAAAATTCAAATTTTGAAGCAACGCTTCGGTTCCCGTGCGCTGCGCGCAATGCGCCACGTGTCGAAGTTGACACGGCAGCATAACGCCCAAAGGCGGTATGTCCGATCAGAGCAAGGCTCTTTAAAAACATAAGTAACACTTAACTGTGCAAGCGCACCGCAGCGTGACACATGTCTGCGCAGTTGCGCAAGCACAACTGTGCAAGCGCACGGCAACACGACAGGTGTCTGCGCAGTTGCGCAAGCGCAACTGCGCAAGCGCACCGCTGCGCGACACGTGTCTGCGCAGTTGCGCAAGCGCAACTGCGCAAGCGCACGGCTGCGCGACACGTGTCTGCGCAGTTGCGCAAGCGCTGTTGCGCAAGCGCCTTACTGCGTGACACGTGTCTGCGCAGTTGCGCAATCGCTGTTGCGCAAGCGCCTTACTGCGCGACACGTGTCACGCGCTGGTGAGTTGCGCAACAACAGAATGAAGATTTAAGAAAATCTTTTCTGTTCTTGTTAAAACAAGAAGATTTCTTCTGTAAAACAGGGGCCTTTGGATCAAAGATCCAACGGTGGGAAAAATTTCCCAAATCACTCAGGAAAAGATCTTTTTAACAAATTCAACTAATTTATGAGCACTATAAAAAGGACCCCAGACTTCATTTGATAAAAAAAAAAGGGGAACATCAGAAAGAAAACAGAGAGAATTCTTGAAAAACTTTGGGAAGAACAAAAAAAAAGGTAAAACCTTTTAAAAGAGAAAAAATCTCTGAAGTACAGATCATTGATCTAAAAATCATTAATCTTCAATGAACAAATAAATAAAATAAAAATAAATAAATAAAAATAGTGCCTTGCACTTGTTATGAACCCTTGGCTCTCTGAGAAAAGGAAAAACAAGAGAGAAACTTGTTTTCCTTTGATCTAAATTTAGATCAAGAGTGCTCTGCACTTTTGTTCTTGAATCTAAAAGATTCTTGATGCCCTGCACAAATGCAATACATTATTTAAAGGGCCTGGCCCAAATCAAATTGCAAAGCAATAAAAGGGCAGAGCCCTATTTGAATTAATATTCTATTTGAGCAAAGCCCAAAATAAATAAAAATTGGACTTAACCCAATCGTGGCCATAAGTCCTTAAATCAAATTGATTGAGCAAAATGGTTCTCCTGAATCAATTCACAACCGGTTCGAGGGTACATCTCCGAACTCCTTTGACATCCATCGTTGTAATTCCTCAACGACGTCAAAGAGGTGACGAGTCCCAACGGCCACACACCCAATATTGGACCGAAACGTCCCTAAACTAATATCGGACCGAAACGTCCCTAAACTAATAACGGACCACTACGTCCCTAAACTGGTGTTGGACCGAAACGTCCCTAAACTAATATCGGACCGAAACGTCCCTAAACTGGCGTTGGACCGAAACGTCCCTAAACTAATATCGGACCGAAACGTCCCTAAACTAATAACGGACCACTACGTCCCTAAACTGGCGTCGGACCGAAACGTCCCTAAACTAATATTGGACCACCACGTCCCTAAACTGGCACAATAGAGCCCAAATGCTCTTTTATCGGATCTAAACGGTCCCGTTAAGTTGATCTTAGCCTCAAACGCGGCTAACGTATCCTTAAACACTCAAATGAACGATAAAATTCCAAATCAACCTTGGTTCAAGGGTACATCTCCGAACTCCTCTGACAACTGTCGTTGTAATCCTTCAACGACGTCAGAGAGGCGACGAGTCCCGACGGCCATATATTAAATGGATCACCCCGTTAAGTTGATCTTAGTCTCAAACAGGACTAACGTATCCTTGACGGACGTTTATGTTGATCTTAGCCGCAACGCGACTAATGCATCCTTAAACTAAAAACACCAAACCCAAATCTAAGTAAATACGGATTTGGACTAATCCACGTCCTACGGGCGACGACATTACTCAGTCTCCGTATACAATCCACGGGCAACCACAAACAAAACAAACACACACGACACGAAGTGAAATTCTGGAGAAGGAGAAAGTTGTTACAGCGATGCGGTAGCGTAATTAACTGCAGGGGCTTGCGCCTGCAGGGAAGAGCGTCCCCACAATCAAAAACCCCTCAAGCGAGGGGGAATCTGACAAAGTCTGCTACACCGGCCGCATCCGTCTAAACCTCCGATACACGGTGCCATAAATCAACTTGGCATCTTCGGAGAGGTAGACGGATAAAACCAAATAGCATCTACCCCGAATCTCAGCGTCAGGACATCGCAGTCTTGTGCGCCGCCTTTCGGAGGGGAACAGATTCTGGCACGCCCGGTGGGACCTCTTCCTCTTTCCACTCCACACTTCGTGTGTCGTGTTCGCGAACAAATCGCGGTTTGCTGTGATTGCCTGTGGATTCAAGGTACTAAGATTTGGTGTCTTGCTTTATGCAGAAAACAGAAAATCGATGGCTTCGAACTGCACCGCCCGCAGCGATAACTCTCGCCCCGTCATTGATGGAGGAGTGACTTATGGGCCCCAAGCGGCCTCCCTTTTCAAAATGCCGGTGAAGCAGATGGCTCAAGCCACCACTGGACTATTTTTTGGGACCATGCTCCCACCAATGAGCTTCAACGCCCCAATGACATTGCAAGAAGCTCCAAAGAAGTCGGTCTTCGATCGACTTACCACTGCCGCGACCCCTCTCAACGGGTCGTCCAACTCCACTGCTTCAGTTTTTAACGGACTAGGCCAGAGCTCTAACAGGCTCATGAAGAAGCCTGCCATACCAGAAGCCGTTATCCCGAAGCGGATAGCCATTCCAACTCCCGTTCCTGGCAAAATCACCAAGGTTGCTTCCCATGTTCAGAAGTCCGCTTCTGACAAGTTGGCCGTCCCCGTTCAACGGACGTCGATATTTAAAAAGCCGGTACCAGTATATTCTGACCAATACAGGGGGCATGAGGAGGTCGCCCCTATAGCTGAAACAACTCCATCCGCAAGACACGCTCGACGTCGCCACTGGCGTCGAGTAAGGAAGGCTGGGGGCAACTCCCCCTCCGGGATAACTCCGTCAGCTCCGATGGTGAGGATCGATGCTGCTGTTCCAACCAAGAATAGCTTTGAACTGCTCAACAAGGTGCGCAGAAACTCTCCTACTGCGATGTTGAAACGAACTCCTTCACCTGTGGAGAATACTCCAGAGAAGAAGCTAGAGCAGCCCCCTCAACGGCTGTCCTCTAAAATTTACAAAGTCTGGCGACGGGTCCAAGAGTCGGTGATCGATCAAGACTGCTTCCGACGACAGAAAAAGATGAAGGTTCGACAGGGGAAGGATTACTCTGTCAAACCACAAAAAGCAAAAGCTACTTGGGTGCCCACTACAACGGCTCCCTTAACTCCAATCACTCAAAAAAGGAGGCCACAAAAAGCCACTGTGAACATGGCGAAGCATAAAAGCGCTGAACACAAACGCCCCAAATCTGGGGGCATGGTGGTGCACACTATTTATATGGCTTCTGGAAAAGAGGAAAGCCGCACTTCTACGGGCCACCGACCGCTCACCCGATCCGTGACGAAAGCCCAGGAGCAACAACAAAAGGTTCAGGAAATGATGACTACAATGGCTGCACTCACTGAGCCAAAAGAAAGCTCTGAAACGTCTTCGGATGAGCGTCAAGAACAAGAAACTGACGCTGACTTTTTACGCAGAGTCCTCGAAAAGAGGGACAAAGAAGCTGCAGAGCAAGCGGCTAACATAAAACAGATGGCGCTCATCTTCCAAGATATGGTAGGGATGATGTTACAGTCGGACCCTCCTGCTGAAGATCCTCCGATCGTCCTTGAAGACGACAGGGGAGAAACGTCAAATCCTCCGCCGGCTCTGTCAATAGCCAAGGAGGAGGCAATCTCCAAAGTTGACCTAGACGAATATATAGCTCAGCAGATCCGGGTTCATCAGGCGAATGAAGCGGCTGGGCAAATTGTTAGAACCGGACGACCGTATCCGAGCTGGTATGACCAAATCAATTACCCGCCAGGATATACGATCCCTAAATTTCACGTATATAAAGGGACAGGGAATCCGCATCAGCATGTCGCTCAATTCAGGGCCTTATGCGGCAATACTGGAGGCGATGACAAATTGTTGCTGCGTCAATTCGTCGGCAGCTTAGCAGAAACAGCCTTTGAATGGTATTCGGAGCTACCTAACGACTCTGTCAAAACATTTGCAGAGATGGAACTGCTGTTTACACAAAGATTCGCAAGTGCTAGTGAACGCACCCCGATTACAGCACTGATAAATGCCAGGATAAGGCCCGGCGAAACGTGGGTCCAATACGCAACACGATGGCGGAACCTATGGTCGAAATGCGAACAATGCATAGAAGAGGCACCTGCGGTAGGCATGTTTGTGGGCACTCTCGATCCGCAGGCGACCATCTCACAATTCATGATGTTCTTCAGGACGACCACCTTCCAGGCCTTGATTGACAAATTAGCCCAAATGGACCAGATGGCCATAGACCGTCTCCTCCAAAATCAGATTCCCGAGATGAGAAAGGAAAAGGGAAAGCGATCGTCGTCGCCAATGCTCAACGATAGTCGAGCAACTCAAAGCCGGTCGTTTGCCAAAACAACGTGCGTCCACGCCCATCCCTCGAAGAGAGGCTAGGACGTCCTTACTCGTTTCCTCAGAATAAAACGAGAAGACTGTTTGAGCTGGCAGTGCGTAACAGACTCATCAATCTGCCGAGTCCAAAGCGTCTGTCGCAGCCAGGCGATCTTAATAATCCCAATTATTGCCCTTACCACCAAACGGTAAGTCACCCAATTGAGGATTGTTTCATCTTTAAGGGATGGATCGAGGATCAATACCTGCAAGGCAAGTTCGCGCTGTCTGAAAGCTGGAAGGTAAACCCACCACAGCCGCACTCTCCAAAGAAAACGGACACGCTGGGGGCAGCTTGTTCTTTAGTCAAGGATGAAAACAATGGAGAAAACTCATCGGATGAATCCGAAGACTACGCAGCGACTTGTCATATGATTTCTCATTCACTGACGGATGATAAAGAGGCTCCTTGCGCTGAGAAACCAATGGCGAATCCTGAGCCGGAGATTCTACAGCCATCAGACGAGTTGATCGATGTCTTCCTAAGTGAAATTCGTCTGAAAGCAAAAGCCAATCAAGAACGTGAAATGGCCATACTAGAAAGAACCGAGGTATTCCCGTCAAATCAAAAGCCATACACTGCGGGTAAAAACAAATTCAAGACGAGGAAACGGTTCGCCAAAGCTCTATCAATAGGAATGAAGCTACCGCCCTCTGAAGAAAATTCTTTCTCTGAGGTAGAGATGCACCCTAACTTCTGTTTATATCATCAGAAGATCATACATCCTACCGAAGACTGCGAGTCCTTTAACTGTTGGTGGCAAGGGTATGTCGCTCAAAAGCAACACTTCGACAAGACAAAGTGTGAATCTCGTGGACATCGGAAAAATGCGATATATGAGCGCAAAGGAGCCGCCGCAAACTGTCATATAGCCGACTTCAAGGGATCACAAATTGTCACCTTTGGAAGCGACTCTGACGAAGAACCTATCCCCAACTTTTCCCTCGGGGAATCTATTTCGAAAATAAAGGAATTGAGAAGCTGCGAGAACGTTCAGCCATGTAATCGCACGCTATTCGAAAAAAATCTCGGCCCCGTAAACAAGGGACCGAACAAGAAGAACAAGGAAAAGGAAAAACGGCCCTCGTCGCCAGCGCTCAACAACAATCAGGTGACCCTAGACCGGTTGCTCGCCAAAGCAACAAGCGGCAATCCCTTCAGGAAAAGTTGAAACGTCCTTACTCGTTTCCGCAAGATAAAACAAGGGGACTGTTCGAGCTGGCAGTGTGCGACAGACTCATCAATCTGCCGAGTCCAAAACGTCCGTTGCGGCCGGGCGATATTAATAATCCTAATTATTGCCCTTACCACCAAACGGTAGGTCATCTGATCGAGGATTGCTACGTCTTCAAAAACTGGGTTGAAGACCAATACCAACATGGCAAGTTTGCGCTGTCTGAGAACTGGAAGGTAAGTCCGCCACAACCGCACGCTCCGAAAAAGATGGATACGCCGGGGGCATCATGTTCATTCATGGAGAAGGACTCATAGACCGAAAAGTCAATAATCCAGATATTCGCCTCAAATACGGCGACAACGGACCGAAACGTCCTTAAACTAACAACGGACCGAGATGTCCTTAAACTAATGATGGACCGCAATGTCCTAAAACTTGCAAATGACCGAAATGTTTTTAAACTACTACCGCAGCATTCTCAGGCTGACGAGAATATAAAAAAAAAAAAAAAAACAAAAAAAAACGGTATGTCCATAAGCAAAATGGGCACGGATGAAAACCCGAAAGGGCTCCGTGAGTAAAAACAACAGGACTACCGGCGAGTGTTCGTGAAAACCCGAAAGGGCGCGATCTCGTTAATAAAAAAAAAAGGAGAAGAAGAAAATAAAGAAAAAAAACGGTATGTCCATAAGCAAAACGGGCATGGAGGAAAACCCGAAAGGGCTCCATGAGTAAAAACAGCAGGGCTACCGGCGAGTGTTCGTGAAAACCCGAAAGGGCGCGACCTCGTAAAAAAAATAAAAAAAAAATAAAAAAAATAAAAAGAATAAAAAAAACGGTATGTCCATAAGCAAAATGGGCACGGATGAAAACCCGAAAGGGCTCCGTGAGTAAAAACAGCAGGGCTACCGGCGAGTGTTTGTGAAAACCTGAAAGGGCGCAACCTCGTTAAGAAACACTTATAGGGTCCTCTCGACCCTGTAAGGAGAAACCACCTGCGTGAGATCCTTACGACTCACAAAGGAACAACACACTTAGGGATCCCCACGATTCCGAAGGAGAAAATACACTTGCGAGATCCTCACGACTCGTAAGGAGAACTCTCTTGTGGGACCCTTACGGCTCATAAGATTTGAAAGTCTTAAGTTGCAGAAACCTTAACCTGTTCTTAAGCAGCCCCCACAACCTTCGATATTGCCCTACAAGCGGCTCATAATGACCCTTGTATACAATCCACGGGCACGAATAAATATTTCCCTAACAAAGTCCCATCCGTGACTAGGGATATGCTTGTACAGCAAACAACACTTGTAAATCCTCTCGACTTATAAGGAGAAAACCCTTTCGTAAGATCCTTACGACTTATAAGAGAACATGCACTTAGGAATCCTCACGATTCCCAAGGAGAAAACACACCTACAAGATCCTCACGACTTGTAGGGAGAAATACCTTTGTGAGACCCTTACGGCTCATGAAGTCAAAAGCCTTAGCCGACAGGACCCTTAATCCTGTTTACTAAGCCACCTTTGTTCGGGATCGACAGAGGCAGATGATGATTCGCTCCTGGCAATATTCCAGTTGTAGCGATGCTGATGCCTAAATCGGTATCAAATTCCAAGTCCTTTCATGGCAGATGATGATTCGCTTCTGGCAATATCCCAGTTGCAGCGATGCTGATGCCTAGACCGGTATCAAATTCCAAGTCCTTTCACGGCAGATGATGATTCGCTCCTGGCAATATCCCAGTCGCAGCGATGCTGATGCCAAGATTGGTATCAGATCCCAAATCCCCTACTCGCAAAAAAAAAAAAAAATCAGCGAGCTAAAAAAAAATATATATATATATATATATATATATATATATGCATACGAAATAGCCGAAATGATGGGGCAGCTTGCAAACAAAATCAGCAAGTAAAAATGTATGCATGCAAAATAGCCGAAATGGTTGGGCAACTCGCAATAAAAAGCAGCGAGTAAAAAGAAAAATAGCCGAAATGATTGGGCACCGCAAAAAATAGCCGAAATGATTGGGCAATCGCGATTTTCGCGATATAAAAAGCTGAAATGATAGAGCATCGCGAAAAAAAAATTGAAAAAATGAAACTTTTTGCCCTACAGGTGAAATCACATCGATCCCTGTATACAATCCAGGGGCACAGATAAAAAGGGAACAATACCTTCCCAACAGGCTCCGCCAGAAAGCGAAGCCAAATCTCGACGGTTCATAGATAACCTAGAGACCATCTCGACATTCGTCGCAATATTACAGACACGATGTCAACAAATGAAGCAAAGGAAGGTCCCTAACTTCAGGGTCTCGACGTCAATATCGACAACTTAAAGATCACCAACGGCGTTTCTCCTCACTCCAACTAGATGCAGACATGACGTCAACAACTGACCTCAGAATCGCAACGAAACGGAACCATGACAAAGTCCCTAGTTCCAAATCTCAATGGCCACGTCTACAGCCTGGAGACCAACAACGATGTGCCTCCTCATTCCAATAGGACACAGATGTTACACCATCAAGCGGAGCGATGGCAAAATCCCAGCTTCGTCTCAACATTCGTCTCGATACAGTAGACGCAATGTCAACAACAGCGTTCCTCCGCAGTCCAGCTGGAGGCAGATGCAACGTCAACAAAAGACCTCACGGTCGAAATAAAGCGGAGTAACGGCAAAATCCCAACTCCACCTTAGCATTCGTCTCGTTACAACAGACGCAATGTCAACAACGGCGTTCCTTCGCAGCCCAGCGGGGTGTACATGCAAAGTTAACAAAAAACCCCATGGTCGAAACAAAGCGGAGTGATGGCAAAATCCCAGCTCCACCTCAGCATTCGTCTCAATACACCAGACGCAGTGTAAGCAAATGAAGCGAAGGCCACATTCCTAGCTTCAACGTCTTTACGGTAACTCACATAAAACCGGAAAGACAATCGGAGATCATCTCGCACCAGCACAGGGTGGTCACCACCTTGACGTTCGTCTCGATACAGCAGACGAAATGTCAACCTCAGCATTCTTCCTCCAACGGAGATTCGGACGTGACAAAGCAAACGAAGCGAAGGCCGAGTTCCTAGCTTCAACATCTTGACGGTAAGTCATATAAAACCGGAAAGACAAACAAAGATCATCCCACATGGAGTGGTCACCACCACGACATTCGTCTCGATACAGCAGACGAAATGTCACTACAGCATCCTTCCTCCAACAGGATCCGGACACACCAAAGAAAACGAAGCGAAGGCCAAATTCCTAGCTTCAGAGTCTTGATAGCAAAGTTATATAAAACCGAAAAGACAATCGGAGATCATCTCGCACCAGCACAGAATGGTCACCACCTCGACGTCCGTCTCGATACAGCAGACGAGATGTCACCCCAATGTTCGTCTCGACACAGCAGACGCAACGTCATTAAACAAATGGAGCCACGGCAAAATCCCTAGTTCCAAACCTAGGCGGTTCACCAGCAACCTAGAGACAACCTCGACGTCCGTCTCGATACGGCAGATGAGATGTCACCCCAACGTTCGTCTCGACACAGCAGACGCAACGTCATCAAACAAACGGAGCCATGGCAAAATCCCTAGTTCCCACCGCAACATTCGTCTCGATACAGCAGACGGAATGCCAGCAAACGAAGCAAAGGCCAAATTCCTAGCTTCAGGGTCTTGACGGCAACTCATATAAAACCCGAAAGACTATCGGGGATCATCCCACACCAGCGCGGAGTGGTTATGACTCATCGGGGCTCTCCAAAATGAGCCTAACCTCAAGTAAAAAGCGGCATGGCAAATTCCTAGCGCTTGCTCTTCCGACGGTCAAACTGCCAAGGAGGATTGCTTGAAGACGTCTTGTCCAGCCCCCGAAGGGATCAGAGACACGACAGTCGCAGGGCTACTCGAACAGCACGATTGCCTATCGAGGACTATATCAGCTTATGCGACGGTACAATAGCCAAAACCCTAAGTACCACCAACCTTAACGGGCTTCTGTCGTAAAGAGCAGAGGTTAAATGCGACGTTAAGATGTTCTTGCGAGAAACGTTCGATTCGTCTCGACTTGTGAAAAATTGTCGAGGCGGCTCGACTCGTGAGATAAAGCCTTAGGCAGTGGGCATAGAAGAAGCCTGTTTCCTAAGCATTGGGACCCTGCGAGTTGGCCCAAAATGGTCTCTTGCATACCATCCACGGGTCTCACTCTCCAACGTCGAACTTCGACAAGGAGGGAAGCAACCGCTTACAAGTCCTCTCTACTCGTAAGAGGGAAAAATTCTCTTGTAGGATCCTTACGACTTACAAGAGAAAACCACACTTAGGAATCCTCACGATTCCTAAGGAGAAAAACCTGCCTACGAGATCCTCTCGATCCGTAGGGAGAAAAGTCTCTATGAGACCCTCACGGCTCATAGAGTTGAAAAGTCTTAGGCGGCAGATCCGAACCTGCGGCCTAAGCCATCGTTATCTTTTGGAAAAACTAAGTTATCTTCCAACTATGTTTATCAAGACAGTATGCTGATAATAAAAGAAAGAGAGAGGCAAAAAAAAAAAAAAAAAAATCCGATTTGCATTTGATCAAGCGTTCGAGACACACTCATCCATACATGTACAGAAGATTCAGAACAAGGGATAAGACAAGCTGAAATGGAAATTTTCTATTCATATCATAAAAATGGGTTCTTAAAATCACGGAGAAATGGATAATAACATTATTAAAATGTTTACAAAGGCATAACCTCGAACTCAGGACATGGATTGAGGAACTCGAAAGCGACCCTATCTATAACTTTCCAGGCCTCGCGGACCATCCTGGTGTGCTTTCTTTCGCGAGCACAAGCGTCAGGATCCCCCCTGATGTCTTCCACCCTCCGGTAAGCAGCGAGTATGGCAGACTGTTGGAAGACCTCGTACAAGAGATCGATAAGACTGTCTCGCCGTCTCTTTGAGATAAAGTTCAACAGGTACACCGAGTGCACCTTATCCTCAGCGGCATCCAGCGCCTTAAGCGGCACACCGGAACAGAATAAGGGAAGCGCTTCCCAGATGGCTCCCACAATAAGTTTCAGGAGGGAGGAACGTCGGGGAAGCAGTGGACCGTTATATGCGTCGAAGCGGCTCATGATTTCAGCACAGTCCGCGTTTGTGAACTCCCGATTTTGAGTGCGGCCAAGTCGGCGGATGTCTCCATAAGAGATGATCTCGTTGAGAGCATACATGCGGGCGTTCATTGTTCCTGTGAAAGAAGATCAACCGAATTATCAGAAAGACCGATTAAGTAAAACGATATAACGCGCTGAGGAATAAAATGCCATCTTCAAGCTCTAAGATCAATGAAATAATCTTAAGAGAGTTCTTTTAGATCAAAGGGATCTATGTTTTGCCGAAGATGCAAGTTTCTGTTCATGGGTTGAGAAACCCTGAAACAGATTCCTGAGAGCAAAGCTCTATTTGGTGGAACCCCAAAAGGATTTTCCTTTAGATCAAAGATCTATAAGAGCAAGGCTCTGTTAATTAAATTTAATTTAAATCAATTTAATTTAATTAATTTTACCTAGAGTGATTCTAAAACTAGAACTTTGAAGCTCTCACAAGAGCAAGGCTCTAGAAGTTCTTAAACAAGAGCAAGGCTCTAAAATTCAAATTCTTGAAAATGGTAAAACAATTACTAAGGACCAAGGGTCCTATTTATAGGCACCAATCGCCTCTTCAACTGCCAAAAGGTGCCGCGACGGTTCGGATTCTGCTACCGTTGCGCTTGCGTTTGGAGGCCACGTAAGCGCAGCGGTGGGGGGGCATTTGTTTACCCCAATCAGAGCAAAGCTCTGTTCAAATTCCAAGGCGGGAGAAGAAGCAACGCTTCATCTTCCCCCAATCAGAGCAAGGCTCTGTTTGAATTTTGAAAATTCAAATTTTGAAGCAACGCTTCGGTTCCCGTGCGCTGCGCGCAATGCGCCACGTGTCGAAGTTGACACGGCAGCACAACGCCCAAAGGCGGTATGTCCGATCAGAGCAAGGCCCTTTAAAAACATAAGTAACACTTAACTGCGCAAGCGCACCGCAGCGTGACACGTGTCTGCGTAGTTGCGCAAGCACATCTGCGCAAGCGCACCGCAGCGCGACACGTGTCTGCGCAGTTGCGCAAGCGCAACTGCGCAAGCGCACGGCTGCGCGACACGTGTCTGCGCAGTTGCGCAAGCGCTGTTGCGCAAGCGCCTCCCTGCACGACACGTGTCTGCGCAGTTGCGCAATCGCTGTTGCGCAAGCGCCTTACTGCGCGACACGTGTCATGCGCTGGTGAGTTACGCAACAACAGAATGAAGATTTAAGGAAATCTTTTCTGTTCTTGTTAAAACAAGAAGATTTCTTCTGTAAAACAGGGGCCTTTGGATCAAAGATCCAACGGTGGGAAAAATTTCCCAAATCACTCAGGAAAAGATCTTTTTAACAAATTCAACTAATTTATGAGCACTATAAAAAGGACCCCAGACTTCATTTGATAAAAAAAAAGGGGAACATCAGAAAGAAAACAGAGAGAATTCTTGAAAAACTTTGGGAAGAACAAAAAAAAGGTAAAACCTTTTAAAAGAGAAAAAATCTCTGAAGTACAGATCATTGATCTAAAAATCATTAATCTTCAATGAACAAATAAATAAAATAAAAATAAATAAATAAAAATAGTGCCTTGCACTTGTTATGAACCCTTGGCTCTCTGAGAAAAGGAAAAACAAAAAAGAAACTTGTTTTCCTTTGATCTAAATTTAGATCAAGAGTGCTCTGCACTTTTGTTCTTGAATCTAAAAGATTCTTGATGCCCTGCACAAATGCAATACATTATTTAAAGGGCCTGGCCCAAATCAAATTGCAAAGCAATAAAAGGGCAGAGCCCTATTTGAATTAATATTCTATTTGAGCAAAGCCCAAAATAAATAAAAATTGGACTTAACCCAATCGTGGCCATAAGTCCTTAAATCAAATTGATTGAGCAAAATGGTTCTCCTGAATCAATTCACAACCGGTTCGAGGGTACATCTCCGAACTCCTTTGACATCCATCGTTGTAATTCCTCAACGACGTCAAAGAGGTGACGAGTCCCAACGGCCACACACCCAATATTGGACCGAAACGTCCCTAAACTAATATCGGACCGAAACGTCCCTAAACTAATAACGGACCACTACGTCCCTAAACTGGCGTTGGACCGAAACGTCCCTAAACTATTATCGGACCGAAACGTCCCTAAACTAATAATGGACCACTACGTCCCTAAACTGGCGTTGGACCGAAACGTCCCTAAACTAATATCGGACCGAAACGTCCCTAAACTAATAACGGACCACTACGTCCTTAAACTGGCGTCGGACCGAAACGTCCCTAAACTAATATTGGACCACCACGTCCCTAAACTGGCACAATAGAGCCCAAATGCTCTTTTATCGGATCTAAACGGTCCCGTTAAGTTGATCTTAGCCTCAAACGCGGCTAACGTATCCTTAAACACTCAAATGAACGATAAAATTCCAAATCAACCTTGGTTTAAGGGTACATCTCCGAACTCCTCTGACAACTGTCGTTGTAATCCTTCAACGACGTCAGAGAGGCGACGAGTCCCGACGGCCATATATTAAATGGATCACCCCGTTAAGTTGATCTTAGTCTCAAACAGGACTAACGTATCCTTGACGGACGTTTAAGTTGATCTTAGCCGCAACGCGACTAATGCATCCTTAAACTAAAAACACCAAACCCAAATCTAAGTAAATACGGATTTGGACTAATCCACGTCCTACGGGCGACGGCATTACTCAGTCTCCGTATACAATCCACGGGCAACCACAAACAAAACAAACACACACGACACGAAGTGAAATTCTGGAGAAGGAGAAAGTTGTTACCGCGATGCGGTAGCGTAATTAACTGCAGGGGCTTGCGCCAGCAGGGAAGAGCGTCCCCATAATCAAAAACCCCTCAAGCGAGGGGGAATCTGACAAAGTCTGCTACATCGGCCGCATCCGTCTAAACCTCCGATACACGGTGCCATAAATCAACTTGGCATCTTCGGAGAGGTAGACGGATAAAACCAAATAGCATCTGCCCCGAATCTCAGCATCAGGACATCGCAGTCTTGTGCGTCGCCTTTCGGAGGGGAACAGATTCTGGCACGCCCGGTGACAACGCTTCGGTTCCCGTGCGCTGCGCGCAATGCGCCACGTGTCGAAGTTGACACGGCAGCACAACGCCCAAAGGCGGTATGTCCGATCAGAGCAAGGCTCTTTAAAAACATAAGTAACACTTAACTGCGCAAGCGCACCGCAACGACACGTGTCTGCGCAGTTGCGCAATCGCTGTTGCGCAAGCGCCTCACTGCGCGACACGTGTCACGCGCTGGTGAGTTGCGCAACAACAGAATGAAGATTTAAGGAAATCTTTTCTGTTCTTGTTAAAACAATAAGATTTCTTCTGTAAAAAAGGGGCCTTTGGATCAAAGATCCAACGGTGGGAAAAATTTCCCAAATCACTCAGGAAAAGATCTTTTTAACAAATTCAACTAATTTATGAGCACTATAAAAAGGACCCCAGACTTCATTTGATAAAAAAAAAGGGGAACATCAGAAAGAAAACAGAGAGAATTCTTGAAAAACTTTGGGAAGAACAAAAAAAAAAGGTAAAACCTTTTAAAAGAGAAAAAATCTCTGAAGTACAGATCATTGATCTAAAAATCATTAATCTTCAATGAACAAATAAATAAAATAAAAATAAATAAATAAAAATAGTGCCTTGCACTTGTTATGAACCCTTGGCTCTCTGAGAAAAGGAAAAACAAGAGAGAAACTTGTTTTCCTTTGATCTAAATTTAGATCAAGAGTGCTCTGCACTTTTGTTCTTGAATCTAAAAGATTCTTGATGCCCTACACAAATGCAATACATTATTTAAAGGGCCTGGCCCAAATCAAATTGCAAAGCAATAAAAGGGCAGAGCCCTATTTGAATTAATATTCTATTTGAGCAAAGCCCAAAATAAATAAAAATTAGACTTAACCCAATCGTGGCCATAAGTCCTTAAATCAAATTGATTGAGCAAAATGGTTCTCCTGAATCAATTCACAACCGGTTCGAGGGTACATCTCCGAACTCCTTTGACATCCATCGTTGTAATTCCTCAACGACGTCAAAGAGGTGACGAGTCCCAACGGCCACACACCCAGTATTGGACCGAAACGTCCCTAAACTAATATTGGACCGAAACGTCCCTAAACTAATAACGGACCACTACGTCCCTAAACTGGCGTTGGACCGAAACGTCCCTAAACTAATATCGGACCGAAACGTCCCTAAACTAATAACGGACCACTACGTCCCTTAACTGGCGTTGGACCGAAACGTCCCTAAACTAATATCGGACCGAAACGTCCCTAAACTAATATCGGACCGAAACGTCCCTAAACTAATAACGGACCACTACATCCCTAAACTGGCGTCGGACCGAAACGTCCCTAAACTAATATTGGACCACCACGTCCCTAAACTGGCACAATAGAGCCCAAATGCTCTTTTATCGGATCTAAACGGTCCCGTTAAGTTGATCTTAGCCTCAAACACGGCTAACGTATCCTTAAACACTCAAATGAACGATAAAATTCCAAATCAACCTTGGTTCAAGGGTACATCTCCGAACTCCTCTGACAACTGTCGTTGTAATCCTTCAACGACGTCAGAGAGGCGACGAGTCCCGACGGCCATATATTAAATGGATCACCCCGTTAAGTTGATCTTAGTCTCAAACAGGACTAACGTATCCTTGACGGACGTTTAAGTTGATCTTAGCCGCAACGCGACTAATGCATCCTTAAACTAAAAACACCAAACCCAAATCTAAGTAAATACGGATTTGGACTAATCCACGTCCTACGGGCGACGGCATTACTCAGTCTCCGTATACAATCCACGGGCAACCACAAACAAAACAAACACACACGACACGAAGTGAAATTCTGGAGAAGGAGAAAGTTGTTACCGCGATGCGGTAGCGTAATTAACTGCAGGGGCTTGCGCCAGCAGGGAAGAGCATCCCCACAATCAAAAACCCCTCAAGCGAGGGGGAATCTGACAAAGTCTGCTACATCGGCCGCATCCGTCTAAACCTCCGATACACGGTGCCATAAATCAACTTGGCATCTTCGGAAAGGTAGACGGATAAAACCAAATAGCATCTGCCCCGAATCTCAGCGTCAGGACATCGCAGTCTTGTGCGCCGCCTTTCGGAGGGGAACAGATTCTGGCACGCCCGGTGGGACCTCTTCCTCTTTCCACTCCACACTTCGTGTGTCGTGTTCGCGAACAAATCGCGGTTTGCTGTGATTGCCTGTGGATTCAAGGTACTAAGATTTGGTTTCTTGCATTATGCAGAAAACAGAAAATCGATGGCTTCGAACTGCACCGCCCGCAGCGATAACTCTCGCTCCGTCATTGCTGGAGGAGTGACTTATGGGCCCCAAGCGGCCTCCCTTTTCAAAATGCCGGTGAAGCAGATGGCTCAAGCCACCACTGGACTATTTTTTGGGACCATGCTCCCACCAATGAGCTTCAACGTCCTAATGACATTGCAAGAAGCTCCAAAGAAGTCGGTCTTCGATTGACTTACCACTGCCGCGACCCCTCTCAACGGGTCGTCCAACTCCACTGCTTCAGTTTTTAACGGACTAGGCCAGAGCTCTAACAGGCTCATGAAGAAGCCTGCCATACCAGAAGCCGTTATCCCGAAGCGGATAGCCATTCCAACTCCCGTTCCTGGCAAAATCACTAAGGTTGCTTCCCATGTTCAGAAGTCCGCTTCTGACAAGTTGGCCGTCCCCGTTCAACGGACGTCGATCTTTAAAAAGCTGGTACCAGTATATTCTGACCAATACAGGGGGCATGAGGAGGTCGCCCCTATAGCTGAAACAACTCCATCCGCAAGACACGCTCGACGTCGCCACTGGCATCGAGTAAGGAAGGCTGGGGGCAACTCCCCCTCCGGGATAACTCCGTCAGCTCCGATGGTGAGGATCGATGCTGCTGTTCCAACCAAGAATAGCTTTGAACTGCTCAACAAGGTGCGCAGAAACTCTCCTACTGCGATGTTGAAACGAACTCCTTCTCCTATGGAGAATACTCCAGAGAAGAAGCTAGAGCAGCCCCCTCAACGGCTGTCCTCTAAAATTTACAAAGTCTGGCGACGGGTCCAAGAGTCGGTGATCGATCAAGACTGCTTCCGACGACAGAAAAAGATGAAGGTTCGACAGGGGAAGGATTACTCTGTCAAACCACAAAAAGCAAAAGCTACTTGGGTGCCCACTACAACGGCTCCCTTAACTCCAATCACTCAAAAAAGGAGGCCACAAAAAGCCACTGTGAACATGGCGAAGCATAAAAGCGCTGAACACAAACGCCCCAAATCTGGGGGCATGGTGGTGCACACTATTTATATGGCTTCTGGAAAAGAGGAAAGCCGCACTTCTACGGGCCACCGACCGCTCACCCGATCCGTGACGAAAGCCTAGGAGCAACAACAAAAGGTTCAGGAAATGATGACTACAATGGCTGCACTCACTGAGCCAAAAGAAAGCTCTGAAATGTCTTCGGATGAGCGTCAAGAACAAGAAACCGACGCTGACTTTTTACGCAGAGTCCTCGAAAAGAGGGACAAAGAAGCTGCAGAGCAAGCGGCTAACATAAAACAGATGGCGCTCCTCTTCCAAGATATGGTAGGGATGATGTTACAGCCGGACCCTCCTGCTGAAGATCCTCCGACCGTCCTTGAAGACGACAGGGGAGAAACGTCAAATCCTCCGCCGGCTCTGTCAATAGCCAAGGAGGAGGCAATCTCCAAAGTTGACCCTACTGCCGGTGTATTGACGATTCTTTAGAGTCCTACACAGAGGTTTCTTGACTCAGGTAAAACGGAGTAGGAGCACATATGTGATATGTGCGGGACCGAGGATAATGCGGTATGTGATACCATATTGGATTCTCGCCATATGAGATATCGGCCGGGTATATATGATATAGTCGGGTCATCGTATTAGTCGGTTATATGCGATATAGCCGGATTGTCGGATCAAGTGTTGATTCGATAATTTATTGTATAATAATATATATGATATATTAAATTACATTAACTAATATTAGCTCACTAAAAGATTCTTTTTCTCACTCGGGTAATACATTGATATAAATGCGATATATGTTAATTGTAATATTTTATATTGTTACGATAAATATTATATATGTGATATATAATATTGTAACATGATATGATAACTAATGCAACATGTTTAGTGGAGTTTAAACATGATTAGGGTTTGGATTAGGGTTAAGACTTCTAGTAGATTCTTGAAGCTTTTCTTTTGTCTTGAAAAAGATATTATGCTTGATATTTTCAAGTGACTCACTTTTAACCCAACCCAAACCCTAGCCCTAGTTAATTCTCTACATGGGTTTAGTTGACCATGGTTGCATTATTCATCATATTTATCTTTACATTATTCATCACAAAAGGATTCTATCATCTTCTTCCTTGAGTTCCTTCTTGGAATAAGCTTTCTAGCTTTTTGCTAAGTGATGAAAGTGAGTGAGAATATGAAAACAAATGAGAGCGAAAATCCTACTTCATCATCCTCATCTACCCTTGCCATTTAGATGAGGGTGTTCACTTCATTTTGTGAGTGTTAGCATGTGTTAATGAAACTTCAAGGTAGATCATCTATGTTATCGAAGATCGGAAGCAAGACTGCACTTTTCTCTTCGTGGAGCCTCTCGAGAGTCCGGAACACGATGATCGCAGCGAAGGGACCACAACACGGAGCTTAAGAAGTGAAGGACCGGATCTACAAAGGTTGTAATCCCTCTCACTTAGTGTTAAAGTGTTTAACATGTTAGTTTTCGCATAAACTCTAGTTTAAAGATCCGGCTTTGGGTTGTTCGGCACGGCTAAATTTTTAATCGGGCATGGTTGATGCCTCGTAGACCCTTGTGCGTGTGCATAGCAACCCAACACTCAGTTCTTAGATCCATGAGACAAAGTCTCTTATAAACCAAGAGTTTAATTCTCAGAGCACTAAGTTAATCAGAACTGCCAAAGAAGCACTTTAGCGCTCCAAGTCTGGCGCTCAGTGCTAAGCGCTCCACGTGCTCCTCACGTGAGCGCTACTTCAACAGAAGCGCTTTAGCGCTTCAAATCTGGCGCTCAGCGCCAAGCACTCCACGTGCTCCTCACGTGGGCACTATTCTAAAAGAAGCACTTTAGCGCTCAAGCGCTCAACGTGCTCCCCACGTGGGCGCTATTTCAGAAGAAGCGCCTTAGCGTTCCATGTCTGGCGCTCAGCGCCAAGTGCTCTATACATAAAGAGCTCTGGGCCATAAAGAGTGTTCAACACTCAATAAAAGAAAAAGAGAAAGAGGGGTATCAGAACCCAAATTAATGCTCAGCATTATTGAACAAAAAGGGACTGAGCACAAACAAATGTTCAAAACCCAAACAAATGTTCAACATTTTAAACAAAACTGAGTGGGCTGAGCCCAAGTTGGCCATAAGTCCCTAACTCAGACCAACCGAGTCCATGTGCTCACAATTGGTCTTAGTTCCAAATCTGACTACAGATCTCCCAACCAACATTGGCTTAAGGGTACATCTCTCCATTCATCTGATATGTGTCATTGTAATTCTTCAACGTCTTCAGAGAGGTGGCGGGTCCTGACAACCAGAAACTCTATAGACTATGATGTCTTCAAACTAGGGACTATGATGCCCTTAAACTCCATGGACTATGATGTCCTTAAACTTATGGACCGCAACGTCTCTAAACTAAATTCTATAGACTATGATGTCCTTAAACTCCATGGACTATGATGTCCTTAAACTCCATGAACTATGATGTCCTTAAACTTATGTACCCCAATGTCCCTAAACTAAAATGAAAGAGTGTTTGGACTCTATTGTCGGATCTAAATGATCCCAAAATCCTGTTGAGTAGATCTTAGTCTAAAATTAGACTAATGTATCCTCAACAAACGTTTGAGTTGACCTTAGTCTAAAACAAGACTAACGGTCCTTAAACCATCCCAAACCCAAATCTAAGAAAATACGGATTTGGGCTAATCCATGCCCTACGGACGACAACATAAATTAGTTTCCGTATACAATCCACGGGCAACCAAAAATAAAACAAACACACACGATACAAAGTGACCTTCTGGACCAGGAGAAAGTGGTTATCGCGATGCGGTAATGTAATTAACTGCAGGGGCTTGCGCCTGCAGGGAAGAGCATCCCCACAATAAAAAAACCCTCACAATGAGGGGGAATCTGACGAAGTCTGCTACAACGGCCGCATCCGTATAAACCTCCGATACACGGTGCCTTAAATCAACTTGGCATCTTCGGAGAGGTGGACGGATAAAACTAAATAGTATCTGCCCCTAAAATTCTGGCCAGACGTCCCAACGTCCCGGTCGCGTCTTCTGGTGGAGAACACTTATGAACCAATTTGACCGAACCTTTTTACACCATTTGGCTTTGGCTTATCTTGATTCACAATAAAGTCACATATATCTATGCCTCTCCTACTCTACCCTTTGCATTTCTTCATAATACGTCGTATCACTATGATGATCCATATTGGTTAGAACGGCCATCGTATAGTTACATACGAACTCGAAGAAGTTACTTCAGTCGAGGATGGCCACAGGTTCTGAAGAAATTGAATAGGATTATTCGGTTGTCTCTTCCCTTTACCTTCTCTCAGATTGAGAAAGCTCCTTGATTAGGAGAGTACACCTGTTACGCTTATTGGATAGTCTTCTTCCAAACCTTAGGCTGGTGACGAAAGGTAGGGAAGGAAGAAAACCAATTAGCCTAAGGACGGTGTATAAAAGGTAAGAAGTAGATACATATAAAGGGATTGAAGTAAGGGCAAAGAAAATTGCGACTACTGTCATGAATCTAGATAATGAAAAAAGGCATTACTAGAAATACCTGACCATCTGTAACATTTTGAAAATCGTTTCGGTGAAATTTCGAAAAAAACGGTAAAATAAGGGGGTTCTCTGTAAAAAGTCAAAATACAAATATCTTATTATAAAAATTAAATATATATATTCTAGCTATGTAATTTTTAGTATTTGGTGTTTATTGAGCCACTGGTGAAATTTCAAATTTCCTGAAAATTTCGGCAGAGTCTCCTTTGTAAATACTGGCTCCCAAACGGGATACAACATGAATAGTATACGAAATCAATAAAAGGCATCCCCAAGAGGGAGCTAGCTCTTCGTCAATCGACGGTCACAACCACACAAGCAATATAATATACAACGCCAACGGCGAGGATCAAAACTCAAAAGGAAACTCAAAACCACAAGAAATCCGCAGAAATAAACACGCGACTCTAAGGTCGAAAGAATAACATCACTGGTCTCTATCTCAAAAATAAATACATGTTTGGTTGATGGAATTTACTAAATACAACTGAATAATATTATACAAGTAATATGATGGGTACGATACCAATAAACCCACCTACTAGCAAGTCACCCGAAAGAAGGAGTGCCAGCAAAGCCGTAATGAAACCTGTACGGCAAAACCTGCAAGGAACTGTGGCACAACGGGGGTGAGTTGCCAACTCGTGAGTAGAAAAATATCTACGAACAGAAACCGCATGAGCAACGCAAACCTAGGTCAACGATCATAATATATCCTCAAATATATATAACATGCAGCCTATAACAATGACTAGGGTAAATATGTAACCCGAGTGTAATCCCATGTGCCCGTGTCAGTGCTTCAGGTAGCGATATATCATATGGATGATGTATGAATGCATGAAACAGAATGCATGTACTGAATAAAACTGCTTTCATAAATCAGTGAGATTTCTTTATTTTAAAAAAAATGAGGTACCATATATGAAATCAGCATAAACAATGCCCAGCATCGACACAAAACAAGTGTCCAAATACCTCGATATCTCTGTGTCACAATCTATGTACCTCAAGTCTCAAATCTCAAGTCTCAATCACAATATCTAGGGCGCCGTCAGTCCAGACCGGCCCCTACCATCCATCTCAAGACTACGACGGTATCCTCCGGATATCCGACGCGTCGGGTAATATCACCGGTAGGTAGTGCTCCCCTGCCAGGCTCACATCGTCATCATCACGCGCTTCTTGTCCCGGGGTACCTTACCGGGTCTACCATGTACCCGAAACGGTTCATCCGTCTCCTCCAATCGGGTCTCGAAATCCATCAGCAAACTCATGGTGGACGACTCATACATCATGGGAAAACCGCACTTTTCATTTAAAAAGAGAGAAGAAGTTTGTATAAGTTTTGCGGTTTTCCCCTAAATCCAGAAAATCTCATGGAAATCCGAATCCAAAACCTCAATAGCACGTATAATAGTGAATATATGCATGAGAATCCATGAATGCGACATAACAATGAATAACAGTATGCCTGAAGTGGCAAGTAATAACTACAATGTCTAAACTGGCATATAAGGCAAGTACACAAATATCATGTCAAAACTACTATCTAACAAGCTAAGTCAAGCAAATAGTATTTCCTAAAGTGTACGTGACATGGCAATTACCGATGAAGATGTGTGTGAGCCGGCAAGTAAGTGTACGTGGTACATACGCATTATCGGTAATGGTGATGGTGTCCTAACAGCATGATATCAATAATGAAATATGAAATTTCAAAAAGTATGCGATGCGGAGCAATAGCAATAATATGCGGGAGTTGAATACTAGACACAACGATAACTAAACTGCATTACCCTAATATAAGTCCTACAATAGTGCCTTTTGAAATAACTCGAATCGCGGTGTTTTGAAAAGAAGGGCTACGGCGTTTTTAAGAAAAGATACGCATTTTGAAATATCCGTAGAATCCCTTGACCTGTCTTTTAAAATACCCACGATTCGTTAGTTTTGAAATAGGTAGGAGTCTAATCTAATCTAACAACTACACTAAACTATACGGTTGAACTAACAAGCTGAACTACAGGTAAGGAAACCGCCTAACATCTGAGTCGATACGTATACATACCTGTATATATATAGTCGGTGATTCCGCCTCAATAATATCATATCCGATACCATATCTATAACCAGACATCCCAAGTCAAGAGTGCGGATCAAACATCAAAATAGAGCTCGTACGTAAATCCGTCATACGGCATCCCCAAATCTGGGTACGGGTCAATATCACATTCATCATACTATTCACCTGGTATCCTCTTTATCAAATATCATGATCGGAGTACTGATCTACGTCTAGTACAATACTGATACCGCCTAAGTATGCATGGACTTGTGTGAAACACTATGTCAAGGACCCGCTACAACGTCATGTCGTATCTCAAATACGAATCCTGCCATATCACCGAAGTCACAACCTCAATACAAATCTCATCGACTCATCTCAAACCCAAGCCTCAAATCCGTATGTGAACACATGGTCCCATACCCATGTGAACACATAACTATAAAGAATCCCATGAGCACATATAAAGAGGAATGTATGCAAGTATGTATGTGTGTATGTGTAGTGCAACACTACCCTAGGGTTCGCAACACTAAAATAATCCAACACACCAATATCCATCCTAAACATCGTTATTAATCCCAAATAACATATATAATTGTTGGTGTGTATATGCATCCGTATACAGCACCACGGACTGCGGGGGTGCTATATGCCATCCACCCGACTTCTCCCCGTAGATATAAATCTACTCACCTGGTCCTCGCTCGCCGGTGCCGACGTCGCCACGTGCTTGCATGTCGTCTCGAAGTCCACATGGGGTACCTACATATCATAATGCACCGTATCACATTAAAATCCGACTCATGACCAAAACGACACACGAATCCCACATAGGTCAAAACCTTTGGTTACTTTCACAAATCAACCCCAAAACCCTCGACATCGGCGTACAAACGTCGATTGATCAAGAAAAACACCAAACATACCAATCATGGTTTCAAAACTCGCTAACTGTATAAGAAATATGGTTAAATTCATCAAAACCATAAATTTAAAGAAATCGTTTTATTTTCCAAAAACCTAGTTAGCGGTCGCTAACCGTTTTAATACAAATCTTGATGTTTTAGCAAAAACAGTGGTTACAATATTCACTAATTAGCTTAAATAGGCCATATAAACATTTACTATATTTTTAACTTGCTAAATTATATTAAACCAAAAACCTAGTTTGCATAAAAGCTTAATTTGGACATTTTACAATTAACGATTTGTAATTAACAACTAGATTAGCTTTCAACAAGTCTTAAGATGCTAATCCACACCACATAACCATGCACAATTGATCACAACCCCATTTCCAAAACAAAACCCTAACTTGAATTCCTTAACCATGTAATTTGAACTCCTATAAAACCCAATTAACACTTAACTAAGCTAACATAAGCATTAATCAACAATTTAGCTACAAGGTTAACATTATACCTCCACAATTTTATAGATCTCATTTGAAATCTAGCCATCCAAATTGCTCTCTTGTCACCCCAATCCATGCATGTTAGGGTAAGCTAAAATGGGTAGGAGTTGGATTTTGATTTAGCTTGATTTTTGTGTTGATTTTGGAAGGATTTTGTGAGGGTTTTTGAAGTGAAAAGGGGGTTAAAAAAATGGGGCTGATTGAGGGGGGCTCGGCCAGCAAGTATGGGAAGGGGGTGTGGGGTGTGTGGGAGTGGGGAAGGAAAGTCTAAGTCAAGGCAAGATACCCCAAGTCAACACACAACCCTTCTCTCTTTATTCTTTTCTTTTCTTTTACCAAAAGAAGTGGGGGAAAGCTTTGGGGAGGGCTGCTGAATTCAGCAGAAATGAGGAGGAAAATGGGTGTGTGTGAGTGTGGGTATGGGTGTGGGGTTATGGAAAATGATAAATACTATACCCCAAACATTCATTTACACTAAATTCACTATTTAAGCCTTTTTTCTTCGATATTTCTAACACCGTTTAACAACATCATTTCATTTCAAAAACAACATGTTAAAATTTTGTTTAAAGTTTTATGATGCACAAAATTTGTTTCAACTCATTCCAATTTATAATTTTCCCTAATTAAATGTATTAGTGACAGCTTAAAATAGTAAAAAAAGAAATTTTTTCAGAAAATTTGAAATTTCACCAGTGGCTCAATAAACACCAAATACTAACAATTACATAGCTAGAATATGTATATTTAATTTTTATAATAAGATATTTGTATTTTGACTTTTTACAGAGAACCCCCTTATTTTACCGTTTTTTTCGAAATTTCACCGAAACGTTTTTCAAAACGTTACACCATCCCTATGAAACATTTTTCATGTTTCAGTATTTCTGTGTACATGTAAAAGAAAACTGTTTTTCCAATTAATTCTGACTCCAGGGTATGTATTTACCAAATTTGGATCTCACATATGTACGGTGTTACAGATGATGAGTAAGAGCAGAATATTGGGAAATGGGCAATTTGATCCTCAATATCGGAATTCGTTGTAATTGGTGATATTGGATTAAATCGCCTGGTTTTTGCCTGATGGAAAATATTTGGTATCGAATAACCGTTGTTATACACCAAATTTTAAAATTAAATATCTGTATCTTTATTTTTATAAAGTGAGATATACATTTTGAAAATTGTTTTGTAAACATTTACCTTTATCAGTTGAGGATAAGATAAGGTGCATTGAATAACGGTGTAAGACATTCTTAACCAAAATACAGTTTTCAATTTACAAACAAAGAATTTGAGTTGGTATACTCTTGGGACTTATGCATGGAGATGTATGTTGTCCAGTGTCCTTCAGGACAAAGGGTTGATACTCTTACTTCATTCAGATTTACCTGTGAGTTCTCTGGTTTTAGACACGCATTCATAATAATGCAAAGTCAAAGATTTTAAGAAGTTTATAGGTATAAGAATAAAGTAGAGAACCATATGTTGGAACTATCGGGATTCTTCAAGGTGATCGAAGATATAGATACTTATACTAGGTATTCCATTATAGTAATATCGAGAACTTGATTTTCTCACAGGTTACACATCATTGGACATGCTCCATGATAAGTAATGCTGTATTGGCCTTTTTCTCATTAGGTAATATGCACTGGAAACAGCTGCATGACTTTTGAATCTGGTTCCATTTAAATTAGTGCCTTGATTCTATATGGACATAGAATGGTTACATATCTTCAGGTTGTTAAGATATGGAGTTATCTGTTTAAAAGCAGAATTCGGACAAACTCGAGGCACTCTTCGGTAATGAATGTTTGTGGATCATCACAAGCATTCGCTAGGATATTGTTTCTACCATTTTCAAGATCAATTCAAGATCAATTGTTAAATTGTTCTTGACTCGCCACTATTTTATAAAAGGATCTTTTTGCAAAAGAAACTAGTGCGAGTACGGTAGAATAGGAAGTAATACCAGTACCACAAACGGTTACCGAAAATTTAGTAGAACCTAAGAATTCAATTGGACTTGACAAACCGTTAGCCACTCCGCAGATTTTAGTAGGTGACCTCAGACACCCAAGAGACACTTCGATTTTCTCGTAGACGGTGACAGGGAGGTCAGCATCATGGTGATGGTGACCCTACTGGTTATCAGTAGGTCATAGGAAGTGGTAACTTTCAGGTGACCAGATGCTTCACATCCAAGATGGACTCCACGCACTTCAGCACATTATGGATTTTGGATTTTGCTGGGTGCCCCTGAATGGGGTAAAACCCATTAGGAGCAGATAGATCTTTTGAGATCTGTGCAGGTGGAAAGGTACTAACCTAATAAGGCTAGACTTGTTGTAAAGAGTTTTCATTAAATACCCGTTGTGGATTGTGATGTGACTTTTACTTCAGTGTCTATACCGAAGTCCATATGGATATGACTTGACACTGCTATTCTCCCTACTTGTTATCAGCAGGTCATAGGAAGTGGTAACTTGCAGGTGACCAGATATTTCATACCCAAGATGGACTCCACACACTACCAGATATTTCATACCCAAGATGGACTCCACGCACTTCGGAAAATCATGGATTTTGGACTTTGCTGTGTGCTCCTGAAGGGGTAAAACCGATTAGGAGTAAGAAGATCTTTCGAGATCTGTGCAGGTGAAAAGGTGCTAACCTAGTAAGTCTAGACTTGTTGTAAAGATTTTTCATCAAATACCAATTGTGGATTGTGATGTGATTTTTACTTCAGTGTCTATGCTAAAGTCCATATGGATATGTATTGGCGCTGAGGCAGTCCATGGCTATGATATCTGGCAGATGAGTGACTATAACGTTTTTCCAAATGAGATTTTGGAAATGCACGTGTATATGACTCTTCCAAAAGGTTATCGTAGTCAGTGGGAGCAGCAGAAAGTATGCAAGATGCTTATGTCTATTCGTAGACTAAAGCAAGGATAGCAGAGACAGATCATCTGTTTGATGTGACAGTCAAAAGGATTTACTTCGTCAAAACAAAGGTGAACCTAATAAGAAGAATGTAGGGAGTATTGTCCATGTTTTAGATGACATACTCCATGTTAGTTATATGTATGAACTAAAGGACATTACTGTACATACGATGTATATTGTAGTGGATGCTTGGATATATAGAGGGATGACTTTCTTGCTCGACATGATAGTATGCTATCTGGTTGCTCTTTAACTTAACATGTACACTGATTGTCTCTATAATACATGTTGATAAAGCCCTTAGAATGAGTACTTGACTACTAGGACTATGATGCAGATCATACTAGTGGGGACAGAGTGGTCGTTAAGTACATCCTTCAAATGTTCATAGTCGTAGGTGTATCGAGACAGGGCATTGATATACCAGAGTAGACTAGCGTATAGCTTCTCGACCAATGTAGATGGGCGATGGATGATCCTATATGCATTGGTGTTTGACAACAGAGACAGTATACGTATGCTCAGTGGAGACTGGGTACACTGAACGGACTCACCGAGAACTCCAAGATGGTATTGTACCTCACGTCAGATGGCAGTTTTCTGGTGACACATGTAAAGGTTAGTCTGTAGACCCGAGATCGTCATAGAGCCTTGTGTGATTCCCACTGTTTTTTTATTTCCGCCTTACTACGTTCAAGAGAACGTGCAAAACGGTAGCTTTTGGGTACAGTCCCAAGTCACATGGAGGCAATGAGCGATAGGAGGCGTTTCGTCTCTCCCGGTATAGGGAGTTGATGTTGTACTATGCTCGATTGGCCATAACAGGAAATCCCTGGCCAGGGTTGCTGAGATCCACTGATAAGTGTTATCAGTAGTTTCTCGAACCGTTATGGACCTTGCATCGGCATGACTTATCAGGCTAATGGGTTCTGACGTTACACTACCCCCAGGCTGTGATATGCGACATATCAGGTGAAGAGACAGGACTGTACGATAGTGTTACTGATTGGATTCACAAGAGTACGAGCAGGCTTGCTTGTTGATCTTCTGATCGCTTAATACCCGGATGGCCGTTAAGTTTAGCAGACCGCTTGCAGCTTGTGGGTGTTTGATATGATCATCACTTACTGCTAGCGTATTGACGAGTCTTTAGAGTCCTACATAGAGGTTTCCTAGCTCAAGCGAAATGGAGTAGGAGCGAATATGTGATATGTGCGAGGCCGAGATTAATACGATATGTGATACCTTATTCTATTCTCGCGATATGTGATATCGGTCGGTTATATATGATGTAGCCGGGTTATCGGATCAAGTGTTGATTCGATAAGTTGATTCATATAGTATTAGTTGGTTGTATATGATATAGCCGGATTATTAAATCAAGAGTTGATTTGATAATTTAATGTATAATTATATATGTGATATATTACATTACATTAACTAGTATTAGTTCACTTATGATTTCTTTTCTCACTAGATGTGCACATTGTATATATATGTGATATGTATATTTGTGTACATGTATTGTGTCATGTTTGATGATACATACAAGATGGGTGTATGAGATTAATACCATTCTAGGGTTAAGTTAGGGTTTTTATTTATGTTAAGCTAATTCAAAAGAGATTGAGTTTGTTATGGTAAAGCTTGGATAAAAGCTTTTGGATAAGTTTTGACAAAGTCAACTCTTTTGTCTAGTTAAAGATATTCATCAAACCCAACCCTTAACCATAGTGTGTGGTTTATTCTCTACATGAGTTAAGCATGATGGCTTTATCTCACCCATGGTTGCAATTATTCATGGGATGAATTATTCATATGAGTTTCTTCTTCATCTTCTTCTTCTTCATAAAAAGCTTACTAGCTTCAATGGAGGTATGAGAAAAAGTATGAGAAAATGAAATCTAAAGTGAGCCCAGTTCCTATTTCATCACCCTCTACTACTTTCCATTTAGTAGAGTTTGTTTACTTCACTAATTACATGATTAGTGAAGAGATAGCTTAGGTTAGTGTCTCCTCGACGTAGATCATCTTCGGCCTCGAAGTCTTCGAAGCAAGCATATTCGTTTCTTCAAGGAAGCCTCTCTAGAGTCCGGATATCACGATCGCAGCGAAGGGGACTACTACATGGAGCTATTTGAAGTGAAGGACCGGTCTACAAAGGTTGTATTCCTAGCTCACTTTTAGTTGCAAAGTGTTTGCATATGTTTTCCGTACTATTTCTAGTTAACGATTCATGGTTTGGGTTAGCTAGAATGGCAAATTTTTGAATTTGCCATGGATGATACCTCCCGAAACCTTGCAGCAGTTGTAGGAAACCAATAGTGGTATCAGAGACCAGCTAGAAAATTATACGGATAATGTTAGATTACGAAACCGAAACAAACTCTGAAACTTGAAATCCTAAAACCTGCATTCTGTCGATTTTAAAATGAGCTCCAAAATTTTTTCAAACAAGTGAAGAATCATATTTGGGAAAATATAACATAGGAGAAAATTGGGACCATGTGCTCGGATTTTGGCCGAGCACATGGCCACAATTTCCGAGGAGGCCAGCCTCCAGTGGCTATTTTGGTTCCAATTTTTTTTCATGCTCTGGTCTCTGGGATTTGGGGTTTCAGGTGTTGTTTATTTTTGCTACTTTTTCATGTGATGATCAACTAAATGCAAAGGCAACTCGGAGTGTTTGGTAGTCGTAATTCTAACTGTTTTCGAATTGTTTAGACAATGTTAAAAAGTTCGAACGGATATCAATAACTCACTTTTTCCCCTGCCGGAAAATTTCCAAGTGTTGGATTTTTCCTTAGTTAAAGAACATTCAAATATCGTGCAAGTAATTCGGTGAACCCTCTAGAAGAATAAAACCTTAACTCGATTTTGTGACCGTCAAAACCGCCACTAAAATCTAGGGTTTGTGGTAGTTTAGCGGTGCCACAAGTGAGGCGTTGGTTGACCCTTCTGTGGTTGGTTCATTGCCACTGTGGCATATGATGGATACTTCTAAACTACGCTCAAGTGTTGAGAATTTTGGGAAATTTTGAGTGTTTGTTGATTCGATCGGAATATTTAACATCGTCTAGCTTTTTCTGTAATGTGATATAATATGTGGAATTCATACAGTTAGACATGAAATGAGAAGTATGTGATATTTCGGATTTATGATGTCTAAGAAGATTATGGATTCCAAATGTTGTAGTTTTTCACTTTCTTTTCTGTGACCGTAAGTGTAATATGTGGTGTATCACCAGTTTCGGTGCTATATGTCAACGAAAATTGGGATACGCATATTTACTTACGTTGATGACATGTGATGTTATGTGTTGCTGTGATATGATATATTGGATCGTCGTGTTCTGAATAGCCGGGGGTTTTATGTGAGATGAGAGCTTTTTTATTTTCATTCACGTAAAATTCATTGTATGTAATATTCTTTTATTGGGGCACTTTCGGGTTGAGAATGATATCACCATTGTATATTATTTATTTTTCCGTGTTGGGATAGACCCAAGGCGGGGAGCACAACTAACCGGGTTCTAGGGTCCGGTGGGAGACCATCTCGAGGAGTCGAGACCGAGTCTCCTAACTCTAGAATTGGTAGGGTTGCCTGCCGCTCTCATAGGGGTCTAGGGGTGTGGGATTGGCTATTCATCACGACCGTGGAATCCGTGTTTTATACAGGCTCGCAATAAAACACGGACCTCCTAGTATATCCAATATTTCATATGTTTCTTTTACTGCGATATCTATGATGTAATCATTTGATATATTGATGAGATGAATACAGGATATAGTATATGTGATATATTATATAGATATTGCTTATGTTTTACACCTGCGCTAGCACTGCCCCGCTCTGCCGTTAGTTACCTAACCTAACGGTGCACGAGGGGACATCGAGGCGAATGCGGATGGCATAAGCGTACGTTGTATTTATCTGTGATGTTTAGGTAAACTTAAATGATGGGACTTCATTAATGAGATTAATGAAAGAAAATAAACCTAAAGATGTTGTGGAATCGAATTTTCAAAAACAGGTAGCTCTAATTCTTGCTTTGCATAGCGGTATTCCTTGTAGAATATCCAGCACCTTATTCGATAAGGAAAGAGCCAAGATCCCTTCATGGGGAATGACCTCTTTAGCAATAACTGGTAGATGCTACAACCCTCGGTTTCGTCATTTATTTACTTTTCTAGTTCTTGCTTTGCATAGTGGTATTGTGAATATCCTGCACCTCATTCGACGAGGAAAGAGCCGCGATCCCTTCACCGGAAGTGACCTCTTTAGCGAAACTAGCAGAAAGCCTCAAAAACACTCCATTTAAATCATTTGATTCTACAACGATATCAAGTTAATTACGTAAAAGGTTTTCTTAAAAACCTTTCGTAGCCCTCCGTCATTTTAGGAAGTAGAGTACTTAGTATTCGTGCTGCGTATGTCGACCATAGTTGAGGCGTAGTGTACGGTAGCTAAGTGATGTCTTCCTACACAGCATATGATGCGATTAATTAGGACAGTCATGTGATTTTGTCGACCATAGTTAAGGGTCATGTGGGTGGCTCTAATTAATCATGAAATGACGGGTAGAACTTGACTAGTGCTTATGATATGTTGACCGTAGTTAAGGTCATAAGTACTAGGGGTAAAAACAATTATTGGGAGTTTCAAGTGTTGAAACTTGCAATGAGATTGCATACCTTCTATGAGATAGTTGGATCCCGATACCCACTGTTTCCCCCAATCAGAGCAAAGCTCTGCTGGAAATTCAAAATTCAAATTTTGAAGCAACGCTTCAAATCCCGGGCGCAACGCGCCACGTGTCCGGCGCTGATACGTCAGCGCAGCGCCCAAGAAGGCGCGCCCAATCAGAGCAAAGCTTTATTTTAAGCAAAATTAAAGGAAGCAACGCTTCAGTTACGCAGGCACTGCGCTGCGCGACACGTGTCAGCGCAGATGCGCTAGCGCAGTTGCGCAGGCGCTGCGCTGCGCGACACGTGTCAGCGCAGTTGCGCTGCGCTGCGCGCTGCGCGACACGTGTCTGCGCAGATGCGCTAGCGCAGTTGCGCTGCGCGCTGCACGACACGTGTCCCGCGCTGGGGCATTTGCGCCAAACAGAATAAAGATTTTAAAGAAATTTTTCTGTTCTTGTTAAAACAAGAAGATT
This sequence comes from Agapanthus africanus, assembly GCA_030015575.1. Lineage (NCBI taxonomy): Eukaryota > Viridiplantae > Streptophyta > Magnoliopsida > Asparagales > Amaryllidaceae > Agapanthus > Agapanthus africanus. The sequence continues at coordinate 937,395,241 of CM057338.1, read as the reverse complement.
TTCTTCTGCAAAGCAGAAGCCCTTGGAACAAAGATCCAACGTTGGGGAAAATTCCCCGAATCACTCAGATAAGAATCTCTTCAACAAATTTAACTAATTAATGGGCACTATAAAAAAGGACCCCAAGCCTCAATTCAAAGGCATCAACATTTTCTAAAAGAAAAGAGAACTCTAAAAAACTCCTCAATAACAAAAAGGTAAAACCCTTTAGAAAAAGAGAAAGTTCTCTTATGAACAGATCATAGATCTAAAAACAAGATCAATGATCTTTAATAAAAATAAAATAAAATAAAATAGTGCTTTGCACTTTTTATGAACCTTTGGTTCTCTGAGATAAGAAAAACAAGAAAAAACTTATTTTTCTTTGATCTAAATTAGATCAAGAAATCAAATAGTGCTTTGCACTTTTGTTCTTGAATCTAAAAGATTCTTAGTGCTTCGCACTTGCAAAATGCGCTGTTGCGCTCTTGGGAGAGCGCCACGTGTCAGCATCTAAACCACTTGCGCTATACGCTTTGAGATAGAGCTTTGCTCTCTGTAATTGGCGCAACTCACCAGAGTGGGCCACGTATTAGCAGCGCAAGCACAGCGCACTAGCACAGCGCACTAGCACAGCGCACCGCGCTTGCGCGACACGTGTCAACACTACAAGCGCTTGCGCTCTCTGATTGGCGCAAAGCACCTGAAAATGCAATGTATTTTCTAAAGGGCCAGGCCCAAATCAAAAAGACCTAGCAGGCCAAAATAAATTGCAATGCAATAAAAAAGGGGTAGAGCCCAAGTGAAATTGATGCTCTGCATCTTTTATGGGCAGAGCCCAAACAAAAAAAATATAAGTAATGCAATGCATTATTTAAGTGTGGGCAAAGCCCTAGCACAGGTCTAATAGACCAAAAATAAATAAGGGTGTTGAACATTTTCAACTGGACTTAGCCCAATTTTGGCCGTAAGTCCTCAAATTAAATTGACTGAGCACAGCTGTTCTTTTAAATTAATTTATATCCGGTTCAAGGGTACATCTCCGAACTCCTCTGACACCAATCGTTGTAATCTTTCAATGACGTCAGAGAGGTGACGGGTCCCGATGACCACACATCAATATTGGACCGAAACGTCCTTAAACTAATATCGGACCGAAACGTCCCTAAACTAATATCGGACCGAAACGTCCTTAAACTAATAATGGACTACCACGTCTCTAAACTGGAATATGGACCATCACGTCCCTAAACTGGAATAATAGAGCCTCCAAACGCTCTTTTACCGGATCTAAACGACCCCGTTTAAGTTGATCTTAGTCCCAAATACGGCTAACGTATTCTTAAACATTCAAATGGACTATAAAACTTCAAACTAACTTTGGTCTTAGGGTACATCTCTGAACTCCTCTGACACCTATCGTTGTAATCCTTCGACGACGTCAGAGAGGTGACGGGCCCCGACAGCCATACATTAAATGGATCACCACGTTAAGTTGATCTTAGTCCTAAACGCGACTAACGTATCCTTAACGAACGTTTAAGTTGATCTTAGCCTCAATACGGCTAACGTATCCTTAAACTAAAAACACCAAACCCAAATCTAAGTAAATACGGATTTGGACTAATCCACGTCCTACGGGCGACGGCATTACTTAGTCTCCGTATACAATCCACGGGAAACCACAAACAAAACAAAGACACACGACACGAAGTGAAATTCTGGAGAAGGAGAAAGTTGTTACCGCGATGCGGTAGCGTAATTAACTGCAGGGGCTTGCACCTGCAGGGAAGAGCGTCCCCATAATCAAAAACCCCTCAAGCGAGGGGGAATCTGACGAAGTCTTCTATATCGGCCGCATCCGTCTAAACCTCCGATACATGGTGCCATAAATCAACTTCGCATCTTCGGAGAGGTGGACGGATAAAACCAAATAGCATCTGCCCCGAATCTCAGCGTCAGGACACCGCGGTCCCGTGCGCCGTCTTTCGGAGGGGAACAGATTCTGGCACGCCCGGTGAGACCTTTTCCTCTTTCCACTCCACACTTCGTGTGTCGTCCTCGCGAACCAATCGCGGTTTGTTAAAATGGTTGCCTTCGGATTTCAAGTTACTAAGATTTGGTCTTTTGCCTGGCGCAGAACTCAAGATTCAATGGCCTTTAACTGCACCAACTGCTCGAAATGCCACTGCAATGGACGCTCCCCCTCACCGGGAGGTGTAGCATATGGGCCCCAAGCGGCTTCCTTCCTCGCTCTGCCGGTAGACCAGGTGACCCAAGCCACTACTGGCCTGTTCTTCGGGACTATGATCCCACCTACAAGCTTCTCTATGCCAATACCTGCACCGGAAGTGAACAAAAAGTCGGTCTTCGACCGGCTCACTGTTACGACGACCCCCGTCAACAGGTCGCCCACTACCAAACCGACAGCCTATGTTTTCACCAGGCTAAATCAGAACTCTAAATTGGCTGTCCTAAGGAAAGCAATAACTGCTGCTCCAGAAGTCGTCAAGGCGACTTCCCCTGTCAAAGAGTCAGTCTTTTCAAGACTGACGATTCCTGCCCCTGCCCGAGGATCTGTCTTCGACAGGTTAAATATCATCCCTCAAAAGACAATCTCAGTCTTTGAGAGATTAACACCAGCGACGCCTCGTTCAGACAGGGGGCAAAAAGAAGCTGTCTCTATCTCCAAGCCAGTCCCAACAGCTCGTCATGCTCGATGTCGCCATTGGCAACGAGTGAGCAAAGCAGGGGGCAACTCCCCCTCAGGGCTAACTCCACCGGCTCCAGTGGTGGAAGTCAACGCTGCTGTTCCAACTGGGAACAGCTTTGAACTGCTGAGAAGGGTACGGAAGAACTCTCCAAACGCTACACTGAAGAGATCTCCTCCACCTGCGGAAAGAGCTCCAGAAACGAAGCAAGAACAGCCCCCTCAACGGCTGTCCTCAAGAATTTATAAAGTTTGGCGGAGGGTTCAAGACTCTGTGATCAACCCAGATCAGTCTCGTCAACGAAAGAAGACGAAGGTGCAAAAAGGAAAAGACCGTTCTATTGAACAGCAAGGGACAACAATCGCTAGAGGGCCCACTGCAACGGCCCCTTCAATTTCAACGGCCAACAAAAGAAGAAGGCCGGAGAAAACCCCCACGCCAGCGGCAAAAGTTAAAAATGGTGAACCTAAACGCCCCAAGTCAGGGGGCATAACAGTTCATACGGTTTACATGGCATCGGGAAAAGAAGATAGCCGCATATCAACAGGTCATAGACCGCACACGAGGTCAGTGACCAAGGCTCAGGAGCAGCAGCAGAAGCTCCAAGAAATGATGAACGCTATGGCCGCATTTACAGGGCCAAAAGAAACCCCTGAAACGTCCTCGGACGAGCGTCAAGAACAAGAAACGGATGCTGAATTCCTTCGTCGCGTACTGGAGAAGAAGGACAAAGAGGCTGCTGAACAAGCAGCCAACATACAGCGTATGGGCCTCCTCTTCCAAGACATGATAGGAATGATGATACAGCAAGATCCACCTGCTGAAGATCCCCCGATCATCCTTGAAGATGATAGGGGAGAAACATCAAATCATCCGCCAGCTCTGTCGACGGCTAAAAAGGATACAATCTCCAAAGCTGATTTGGATGAGTACATCGCCCAAAAAATACGGGTTCATCAGGTGACCGAAGCAGCCGGCCAGGTCGTAAAAACGGGGCGGCCGTACCCGGGCTGGTACGATCAGATTAAGTACCCGCCAGGCTATACGATACCAAAATTCCATGTGTAGAAGGGGACTGGCAATCCCCATCAGCATGTTGCCCAGTTCAGGGCACTCTGTGGCAATACCGGCGGTGATGCCAAGCTTTTGCTTCGCCAGTTCGTTGGAAGCTTATCAGATACAGCGTTCGAATGGTACTCCGAGCTCCCGAACGACTCTATTAAAACCTTCGCGGAGATGGAGCTGTTGTTTACTCAGCGTTTTGCAAGCGCCGGTGAACGTACCCCGATGACAGCACTGATTAACGCCAGGGTAAAACCCGGCGAGACATGGGTTCAGTACGCTATACGATGGCGGAACTTATGGTCGAAGTGTGAGTAGCGCATTGAAGAAGCTCTCGTGGTGGGTATGTTTGTGGGAACCCTTGATCCGCAAGCAACCATCTCACAATTTATGATGTTTTTCAAGCCAACTACCTTCCAGGCCTTGATTGACAAGCTAGCACAGATGGATCAGATGGGCCATAAACCCCCTCTTCCAAGGCCGGACTCCCGAAATGACAAAGGGAAAGGAAAAGCAATTGTCGTCGCTAATGCTCAACAACAACCGAGCGACTCGAAGCCGGTTGCTCGTCAAAATAATATGCGCCCGTACGTACCTCTTGAGGATAGGATGTGGCGTCCTTACTCGTTTCCCCGCGATATAACAAGAAGGTTATTCGAGCTGGCATTACGCAACAGACTCATAAATCTGCCGGATCCAAAACGTCCGTTGAAACCAAGTGACGTCAACGAGCCCAACTACTGTCCTTATCATCGAGTACTAGGCCATCCGATCGAAGATTGCTACATTGTCAAGAATTGGCTTGAAAACCAGTACCGACAGGGCAAGTTCACGTTATCTGACAAATGGAAGGTGAATCCCCCGCAGCCCCACACATCTAAGGGGACGAGTACGCCGGGGGCAACATGCTCCGTCATTGAAGAAGCTCCTTGGGAGGTTGTATTATCAGCCAAGACAAAGAGGATGCTAAACGATCTTCAGACATGTCCAGCGATCAAGTGGAAGAACCCGTTGGAACCACAGGTCATTGAAGGGATGTTGAAGCCACGTCCAACTCTAAAGACCGATGGTGGCGGTTCAAGCACTTTCAGCCAGCCGTCAAAATCTTCGAAAAAGAAGAAGAAGAAATCTAAGAAGCCCGTGGAGCCTGATGGCAAACGCACAGACTTATAAAAGCAAATCGACGCGTTAGAGGAATACAACCAAAAGGCGCGGACTCCCATTACGCTTCAGGAGTTCCTCAATCACGTTTTTCAAGAAAAAGATGAAGGAGAAAGTTCATCGGATGAATCCGAGGAATATATGGCGAGATGTCATACGATTTCCCATTCGATCACGAACGATGAGGAGACTCCTTGCACCGAAAAGCTGGGGGAAGATCCTGAACCAAAAGTTCTGGGGTCATCAGATGAAGTAATTGACGCATTCCTTAACGAAGCTCGATTAAAAAGTAAAGCTGATCGAGAACGCGAGACGGCTATATTAGAAAGGGCCAAGCGCCAGCGACTTGATGAAAGAGCTGAGACGATCCCGCTGGAGCTAAACACCCCCGCTACCGACAAAAGCCAATTCAAGATGAGGAAAAAGTTTGCTAAGGCCATATCAATGGGCATGAAACTACCATCCTCTGAAGGAAACGTCACTGGTGAAATGGAAACGCACCCCTCCTATTGCGTATATCATCAAAAGATTTCGCACCCCACTCAAGAGTGCAAACCTTTCGATAGATGGTGGCAAGGATATGTTGCTCATCGACAACACTTTAAGCGGGAAAAGCTTAAAACTCGTCGAGAGCAAAGAAATACGACCGAAGGGCTTAAAAGGACTGCTGGCGATTGTTGCATGGTTAACACCGGTAGAACACAAATACCCACATTCGGGAGTGATTCTGATGAAGAGCTAGAACTTGCCCCTCTCTTTAAAGAGCCCGCTTCAAGAAAAGAAGAAGAACCGAAGGTTTGCGAAAATATCCGGCTACGTAATCGCACGCTGCATGAAAAGAACCTCGGACCCTCGAATAGAAAAGATAAAGGGAAAGAAAAGGCCCCTGAAGATATCGTCTTAGATGACCAAGTGGTGGAAGAGCTAGCTGCCAAAGACACGCCAAAGAAGAATAAGGTGGATTACAACGTCTTAGCACATCTGAGGAAGCTACCCTCACAGCTCAGCATTCTTGACGCTCTTTTGCTATCAAAGGAAGCGAGAGATTCGTTAATTAAGGCACTCCAAGATCCGGAACAATTCCAAGCAAGCCTGGCCGAGGAAAAGATGAAGGATGAATTGGAGGAAGTGCACACGGCCGATGTCACTTTCGGCGACAAGGACCTTCTCCTTGGGATGTACGAACACAATCGCCCCTTCTATGTCTCAGGATACTGTCACGATATAAAGATAGGCAAAATCCTGATCGACAATGCATCCTCCGTTAATCTTCTCAATGTACGGGTCTTCAAAGAAATCTGCATGAGCGTCCAGCAGCTTGCTCGTGATAAGATCACCATCTCCGGGTTCGACTCCCAGTCATCAAGAACTCTTGGGTCTATGATACCGATGCTACGCTTCGGGCTACTCATCACGGACATTAAGTTCCACGTCATAGATGCCAAGACATGCTACAACGCTTTGCTCGGCCGACCATGGTTACACGAGTACAACATCATCCCTTCTACACAACATCAGTGTATGAAGTATTTTAAGGATGGTTTCGAGTATACCGTGACGGGAGAACTGAACCCGTTCTCTGTGAACGAGGTCCGCAAATATGAAGATGCCAAATACTTCTTACCAGATTTCGAAGATACGGAGAAGTGTCACAAGCCGGAGAATAAAACTAACGCCACCATCCCTGTCTTCGGTAGTGATACCGAGGAGGAAGAGGAGATGGTTTATTCGGGTCCGCCCCAACACAACAAGCCGGGACCATCAGCTCCTACGTTGATCTTTGGCAGCGACTCGGAAGATGAAGTCCATGCTGTATTCTCTGCTCGACCTTCAATACGAACGTTCGCTGATGAAGAGCAAAGTCTGCAAGTCGCCATGGTGCCGTTTAAACACCATAAAGAACTGGATGCACTTAATATTTACAATGTAGAAGAGCTACAAACATTCTACATCCCTCCCAGGCGAGGGAGCGAGAAAGCAATTCTGTTTTACCGCTCTGAAGAAACTAAGGTAGAAAAAGAAATCTGGCATGGCGCGGATTTTGCGCTCGACAGGCTTCAGCCTATCCGTCTACCCAGATATTATACGGAGGGTTTGAAAAAGCTGCTGAAACACCAAGGGATACCCTTCAAACAAACCGTTAGAAAGGCCAAATTCTATGACAGGGTCTGGAACGTCCCTGGAACTCAGCACAAGCTGCCTAATGGGAGAATGGAAACAAAAGGGCTTGGATACATCTGGTCAAAGAAACGAGAGTTACTACACGGCTGCTACATCGTGTACGATTTCAATGAAGAAGCAGATGCTCAATGGGAGGACGCTAATCCTGAGACAGTAAAAGTTCCAAATGCAAAAGAGTCCGGTCCGTCGTTCGAGGAACAAATGGACAAACTTATAAAGAAAGCTGGTCAAAAAGTCCGAGATGATCACAACCGTGAGACGGCCATCTACGAGAAGGCCAAAACGCAACGCCTTCTCCAACAAGCCATGAAGAATGAAGATGCCGCTCCTTGCCAACCTGTTATAAAGAAGGCTCGGCGCAGAAGCAGAAATAAGTCGAAATGCCAAAAAGGCGCTCAACAGCAACAAAGTAGGGCTAAGAAACCGCGCAAACGGGAGTCGAGCGTTATTGATCTATCCCTCATGAAGAAAATGGGTCGAGCGTACTCGTTTCCTCGGGACAAGACGAAGAAGATACTTGATCTTGCTCTAAGACATCAAATGCTTACATTGCCGGAGTCTAAACATCCTGAACGAGCAAGCGAAGTCTCTGGCCCAAACTATTGCTCTTACCATCGAGTAATAGGGCACCCGCTCGAAGACTGCTTCACCTTCAAGAATTGGGTCGAAGATCAGTACCAGCTCGGCAAGATCGCTCTATCTGACAACTGGAAGGTAACGCCGCCACAGAAGCACGAGCCCAAGGTCACGAAAGAAGAACCGGTTCCACATTGGGATTGGAAGCGAATTCTCACTTGTCGCATGATTACAATATTAAAAGAAGAGCCCGAGGACATAGATGAGCTCCCTTGGTGCTTCGAAAACAGCAGCGACGAGGTAATCTCAGAATTTCCACCAGTACCAAAAGAACTGGAGGATGGCATACATACTACTGCAGATAACCTCAAGAAGATTGAGTTGGGATATGCAAACGATCCGCGACCGACATTCATCAGCGAGCTGCTATCTGAAGAAAGGATGGCTGCGTTAAAGGGCGTGCTTCTACAGCATAGAGATTGCTTCGCGTGGAACTATTCCGAAGTGCCGGGACTAGATCCAGAAATTGCTGTACACAGATTGGCGATATCCCCGGACATCAAGCCAGTCAAACAGGCGACGAGGAGAATGCGGCTCGAGCTTGAGATAAGCATCAATGCTGAGGTCAAGAAGCTGATCGACTCTGGCTTCATCCAGGAAGTTCAATACCCTGAATGGATCGCCAACATCGTCCCGGTGATGAAGAAAAATGGGACAGTGCGTATATGCGTAGACTTCCGGGATCTCAATAAAGCTTGCCCGAAAGACGATTTCCCAGTGCCAGTCACCGAACTGATGATAGAAAATACGTCCACTCATGAGGTTTTCTCCTTCATGGACGGCTCATCAGGGTATAATCAAATAAAGATGCATCCCGAAGACCAGAAGCACACCGCCTTCAGGACTCCTTTGGGTATATTCTGCTACTAGGTGATGCCCTTCGGTTTAAAGAACGCCGGTGCCACTTATCAAAGGGCCATGACAAAGATCTTCGACGACCTTATACACGAAATCGTCGAATGCTATATCGACGATCTCGTGGTTAAAAACAAATCATACGAGGAACATCTCGAGCATCTGAAAACTGTATTTCAACGCCTTCGGCAATACAACTTGAAGATGAACCCTCTCAAGTGCGCATTCGGAGTTTCCTCGGGCAAATTCCTGGGATTCATCGTCCGACACCGGGGTATCGAGATAGATCCGTCAAAGATCAAAGCGATCATGGAAATGCCTCCTCCGACAACTCTCAAACAATTACGATCTCTCCAAGGGAAGCTCGCATACATACGGCGATTTATAGCCAACCTTTCAGGCAAGTGCCGTCCCTATAGCCACCTGATGAAGAAGGGAACCCCATTCGTTTGGGATCACAAATGCCAAGGCGCACTGGACGAGATCAAGCAGTATCTGCAGAACCCTCCAGTGTTGGCTGCTCCAGTTAAGGAAAAGCCTATCATTCTTTACACGACCGCCCTTGAAGGTTCTTTAGGCGCGTTATGGGCACAAGAAAACGACCAAGGGAAAGAAAGAGCAATCTACTACTTAAGTCGAGTTCTACTGGGGGCAGAAAGCAACTACTCCCCCATTGAAAAACACTGCCTGGCGTTAATCTTCGCGATAACAAAGCTCAGACATTACGCATTAGCACATGAAGTCCGTCTCATTTCAAAGGTAGACCCTCTTAAGTATTTAATGTCAAAGGCCATATTGACGGGACGACTTGCTAAATGGGCCCTGCTCTTGATGGAGTTCTCGATAACGTACCAACCTCTCAAGGCAGTGAAAGGCCAGGCCATTGCCGACTTCCTCGCTGAACATCCGATACCCGCCGATTCTCCTTTGAATTGCGATCTTCCAGACGAACATGCGTTTGATGCGATCGACGGTGATAATACCCGGTGGGAGCTTTATTTCGACGGAGCGTCTTCCGTAAAGAAGCGCAAACAAAGTACCCCTATAATCAAATCGGGGGTAGGCCTCATTTTCGTGACTCCACAAGGAGGGATAATGCGCTTCACTTTCTCCTTAACAGAGCCGTGGACAAACAATGAAGCCAAATACGAAGCTCTGATAGCAAGCCTCGAGATCGCCATCGACATGGGGATTGAAAGTCTCCTCATATATGGAGATTCCCAACTGGTCGTTAGTCAAATAAACGGCGACTACCAGACATGCAAACCAGAATTGGTGAAGTATGGTGAAAAGGTGCAACAGCTGTTGACCCAAATCCCCTCCTACACTTTGGAAAACATACCGCGCGCGGAAAACAGCAAAGCAGATGCATTGGCCAAACTTGCTAAAGAACTGGCTGACGAGAACCTCGATGACGTTAAAATCGTGGTGCAAAGCCGTCGGGTGCTTGCCCCAGCAGAAATATCTCCGGAATCATCCGAAGAAAAAGGAGCGAGCGAGCAGACGACCCTGCAAGTAAAAGACTGGGAAAATACCGAGGATTGGAGAGAAGTCTTCATAGATTACTTCAAGTCCTACCGATTGCCTGAAGAAGGGTCCACAAGACATCAGCTTATGAAACGAGCTCTGTCTTTCGCCTTTGTCAATGATACTCTGTACAAGAAGTCGTTTGATTCTCTGTAGCTGAGATGTTTAGGACCTAACGAAGCGAAAAAAGTCGTCCGGGAAGTTCACGACGGACTCTGCGGTTCTCACCAAGCTGGCCTAAAGATGAAGTTGAAGATCAAATGGATGGGCTACTATTGGCCAACGATGATTCAGGACTGCCTTGAATATGCGAAGCAATGCCACTCATGCCAAATCCATGGGGACTTCATCCACCAGCATCCAAATCCACTACATCCAACGGTGGCTAGCTGGCCATTCGAAATGTGGGGGACTGAAATAGTCGGCCCCATCGAACCAGCATCGTCTAGAGGACATCGTTTCATCCTGGCGACGACTGACTACTTCTCTAAATGGGCAGAAGTAGTACCGTTAAGAGAAGTGAAGACGGAAAATATCCTCCACTTCTTCAAGACGCACGTCATATATCGGTTTGGAACTCCGCGACGGATCATCTCCGATAACGGGCCAGCTTACAGAAGCCACAAGATCAGTCGCTTTGCGCAACAGCACAATATAGACTGGAGATATTCCTCGGTTTATAATCCGCGAGCTAACGGACTAGCTGAAGCCTTCAACAAGACCTTGACAAAAATCATAAAGAAAACGGTGTCCCGAAATAAGAAAGACTGGCACGAAAGACTGCAAGAAGCTCTTTGGGCATATCGAACTACATTCAAAACGGCCACGAACGCAACGCCATATGCATTGATATTCGGTACAGAAGAAGTACTCCCTCTCGAGATAGAGTTACCCTCTCTACGAGTGGCAGTCCACTACGAGCTGACGGACGAAGAAAATGCTCACCTTCGGCTTGAGGAGCTTGACGCCCTTGATAAAACCCGGCTCATAGCGCAACAAAATCTGGAGGCCTATAAAGCAAAGATGACGCGCTCATATGAAAGACTGACCCGACCGAGGACATTTCGCCAAGGCGAACTCGTGCTAGTGGTCAAAAGGCCTATGATCCCCAATCGCGCCAAGCGGGGAAAATTCGAGCCAAACTATGAAGGCCCGTACATCATAGATAAGGTCTACCAGGGTGGGGCCTATCTACTCATGGACATACACGGTGAAAGGCATTTCAGGCCGATAAACGGTCGCTTCCTAAAGAGATACTACGCTTCATGATCCATGGCCTAGGTCAACGATAGATGACGACGACTATGTCCGCTCGCTATCTTCCTAAGCTCAAGCTTTATAAGCAGTAGCCGGCCTTCCCCATGACGGACCGAAATGTCCTTAAACTAATAGCAGACCAAAATATTTTTAAACTACTACCGCAGCATCTTTAGGCTGACGAGATATAAAAAAAAACATATAAAAATAAAAAAAACGGTATGTCCATAAGCAAAGAGGGCACGGATGAAAACCCGAAAGGGCTCCGTGAGTAAAAACAGCAGGGCTACCGGTGAGTATTCGTGAAAACCCGAAAGGGCGCGACCTCGTAAAAAAAAAGAAAAAATATATATAAAAATAAAAAGAATAAAAAAAACGGTATGTCCATAAGCAAAAAGGGCACGGATGAAAACCCGAAAGGGCTCCGTGAGTAAAAACAGCAGGGCTACCGGCGAGTGTTCGTGAAAACCCGAAAGGGTATGACCTCGTAAAAAAAAGAGAAAAAAATAATATAAAAATAAAAAGAATAAAAAAACGGTATGTCCATAAGCAAAATGGGCACGGATGAAATCCCGAAAGGGCTCCGTGAGTAAAAACAGCAGGATTACCGGCGAGTGTTTGTGAAAACCTGAAAGGGCGCAACCTCGTTAAAGGACACTTATAGGGTCCTCTCGACCTTGTAAGGAGAAACCACCTGCGTGAGATCCTTACGACTCACAAGGGAGCAACACACTTAGGGATCCCTACGATTCCTAGGGAGAAAATACACTCGCGAGATCCTCACGACTCGTGAGGGGAACTCTCTTATGGGACCCTCACGGCTCATAAGATTTGAAAGTCTTAAGTTACAGAGACCTAAACCTGTGCTTAAGCAACCCCCCCACAAACTTCCAATACCGCCCTACAAGTGGCTCAATACTGTCCCTTGTATACAATCCACGGGCACTGTTCAGACCATAATATTGCATTTATCATTCCCCTATTCTTATCCTTTTTTATAAATAAACAGGTACTCTTGACGCACGTTTGTTGCATATTACAGGTTACAGGTTTCTGGAGCAAATACAGTGAGAAAGACACAAAACAACAGAAAAATGGACTTTTGACCAACAATTAGACGGATCTCAGTCAAGCCTGGTCGAAGAACAGTGCAAGGTCCAAAAAGTCAAGTGAAACGGTTAAAAAGCCCAATACAAGTCTTCACTAAAAATCTGGAGAAAACCCAAAAGCCCAACAGAGAAAGTACATATAAAACTCCAGAGCCCGAGAACCATTGAAGAAACTCCAGAAGTCCAAGAGCCTAATTCCCTAGTTTGGCCGCGGAACCGCGGCCAAACTCTACCTGGCGCCGCGGTTCCGCGGCCATATAGTGCGCATGTCGGTGGATCTTTTCTGAGTCGGCGCGACTGTTCAGGTGTTGGGATTTTAAGTGGGCAAATCTGTAATTTTGCATGTGCGAGAGTCTGTAACCCTAGATTTCCTATTTTTCTATAAATTGTAGTTTTAGATCCGAAAATTGTATGCCTCTTTTCAATCAATAAAATTCAGATTTTCTGAGAGCAAAATTCAGATCTGTTCTTCTTGTTTGGAGGGAGCCGTCAACTAGTAAGTATTTTTATTCTTTTAATTATAATGTCTTCTCATCCCCTAATGAGCGAGTAGTCTCCTCGCTTGTTAGGGTTAGCCTTAGGGAAAGGGTTGAGAGATGAAATCTCTCGCCCCTTTCAATGCCACCTTCACCTAATGAAATAGAACCTCACGCATACGAGCACAACCGCTCCCTGCGGCATCCTACCCTTCGAGGTAACGATGATCCGTAGTATAAAGGGCCGGTTCCGCGCGTTTTCCGTGAGGGTTAGGATAATTATCAACAAAGGTAGGGTACAAACTTAGAGGAAGAAACATCTTCCCAAAAGATTTGTATCCACTTTCTTGATAATTAACTATAACACCTAATGGATCTAAAATACGGCATTGAAAGCGGTGAGGAAACATCAATCTCCAAAACTTCCTCTAAGCCTAACCCTAGCAAGAATTTAAATTAGATTAATTAAGTTTTAGATCTAGATTTTTATAAAACCAAAACGACAAATAGAATCAACTCGTTAAGACACACTAAAGGAATTTACCCGTCTCTGTGGATCGACCCGCACTCACCGGCTAGCTGCGAAGCGACGCCGTTTCTTGATTGCGGTAATTATATTTTTGATCGTAAAATCTCTATCAATCAAATGGCGCCGTTGCCGGGGACGGCGTAATCTTTCTTTTTTGTGAATTTTCGGGTTGATATAAATTTTAAAAATTATAAAAATCTGAAAATATAAAAAATATAAAAAATAATCGAATTTTGATCTGTTTGAAGGGTTTATTTTTGAGTCTTGCAGGAACAGCGAAGATCTGAAATTTTACAGAGCGCAAATCAGAAAGTTGCATATAAGAGAAGAGAGGAACCATCATTACAGAGAAACACAATTTTTTCCAGCGGCTGAACCCACTCCCTGACCGCCCTTCCGCCGCATATAGGGGGTTCCTGCCGCGCTTCCGCGCTTTAAGTGACACGTCAGCCCTAAAAATTTGTGTGGTTTGCTCTCTTTTCCTCCCCTCTGCAACCTCCATATCTCTGTCTGTGAAAATTTTCTGCAGGGTTCTTTGCGTAAAGAGTCTTTCTCCCCCTTCTCAATAACAGATCTCTGCAGGTTTCTTTGCGCCGCGCTAAAAATTGATTGCAAGTGAATTTTTGTTTTGCATAATTTAATTGGACTTAAGGGGCTATTTGACCAAAAATCAGATTGGGTGGGGATTTCATCACCCTTCCCAGGACCCCAGAAAAAACCTAAGCATTTTGCATCAACCACCTTTAATTAAAAAAGATTAGACTCAGACCTAAGGACAGCGAGCTCAATAGGAAAAGGACTGGGGTAGGCATCGGCCGTTTATCCTAACCGACATTGCGGTGTCTAGGCTAGTGGTTTTTAATTAGGCCCACTGTAGTGGTGGTTCCTTCCCACTTACCTGGCCGTATTTGTCCGTGAAGAGGCGGTTTGAGGTCTATTACTAGCCCTAGTTAGGAGCTGTCTAGTAGACCTAGGCGACCCTAGATCTAGGCCTGATTGTGCATGTGTGGTTGATACTTTTTGTGTCACGAGTCCGTTTTCAAAAACTTCCTTGCAAAATTCACAAATAAAAAAAAATAATAATAAAATCTTTTAAAAACTTGCAACTTGCCGTTAAAGAAACTTGAAACCTCACTTCCACCACTTCTTCTCACTGACGTTATCTTACCCCCACCTTCTGTTTTTCTCTTTTTTCTGACTGCACTACCTTTTAGTGTATGTCATTTTGGACTAGGGATACTAACGCCCGATTAGTCCGCGTTTCGTTGGTACCGACCAACGAACCCTTCGACGAACCCTTCGTCGATCTTCCGTCCACTTCCTTACCTCCACATTCAAATTCTTCATTCGAAGGTATGTCGGGATTCAACCCCAACGATACCTTACCGACGGGAATGATTCCACCTCCGCCAGGTGCGAATAACCCGAATCTACCGCCTGTTGTAGCGCCCGCACGAGTTGCGCTCCAGGATCTCTTCTACCCCGTTCGCACTTCTTTACCCACATGTCTTTCACCCCCACCGGCAAATGGGGACAACTTTGAAATAAAACCACAATTCATCAATATGCTGCCTAAGTTTCATGGTTTGGAATCCGAAGATGCATATATTTTCATTAATAAATTCCAAAACGTTTGCAGCATGATGAAGACAACCCAATTAAGTGATGACGCAATAAGGCTAAGGGTCATTCCTTTCACCTTATGTGACCTAGCCGAGAAGTGGCTATACAGCACCGCATCACACTCCATTAGAAATTGGGACGAGTTTGTAAGAGCTTTTTTAAAAAAATTCTATCCTCACCATAAAACTGCTAGAATCCGAAACGAGATTATACAATTTTCACAGCTTCCGTCCGAACCATTCTGGAAATGCTTCGAGAGATTTAAAGACCTACTTGTTCAATGCCCTCATCATGGGATAGAAAATTGGCAACTTTGCCAAACATTATACGAGGGATTGAACGCAGCAACGAAGCAGTTGCTAGAAACAATATGTCAAGGTCATTTTCTCTCCAAGTCTAGCGACGAAGCTTGGCAGTTTCTTGAGGACCTAAGTGAGCAAACAATTCAGTGGGAGAGCACCAAGACCACATCATCTTCTTCAGTTGGTCAATCTAGGGCAGGCATACATCAAATAGATATGTCGATTGCTATGAAGGCCGAGATGGCCTCACTTATGAAAAAGCTAGAAGCCATTGAGACCAAAATCTCATCGTCTTCTCCTGCCCCTACTCTACCCACACGAACTGTTTGTGCTTGTTGTTCTAACCCATCACATCTCACCGAAGAGTGCCCTTATAATGCACCAATTCAAGGGCAGGATCAAGTCAATGCTGCATTCCAGCAAAGACAAAGAAATGATCCGTACTCTTCGGCATACAATCAGGGGTGGAGGAGTCACCCAAATCAACAGTTCCAAGGGAATAACAATTTTCAAAGAGCTCCTCCACAACAACAACAAGCACCCTTACAAACTCAAATACAGCAACCTTTCCAACAACAACCTTATACACATCAAACGAACAATTTGGTTCAACCAAATGATGATAAGGTTACCTCGCTCGAAAAAAGTCTAGATGCATTTCTTAAGCAAACTACAGAATCCGCAGCAAGATTTGAAAGTTATGTTCAATCTTTAATGAATAACAATGCCTCACACGATCAAAGTATCAAATCTATTGAGGCACAAATTGCACAATTAACTGCTGCGTTGAGCGAGAGAGAAAAGGGAAAGCTTCCATCTCAACCATTGCCCAATCCCGGTCACGCACAAAACGCATATAACAATCACAATGTGAATGCGGTGACCACGTTGAGATCCGGAAGAGAGTTGCAAAATAATGTGGAAACTAGTGATGACATCCCCGCCGGTGGTTCTTCTTCCCCTTCTTCATTTTCTTCACTTCCTTCTTCACCTTTTTCTTTAGAGCCTATTCTCCACCCTTCACACGGCTCCACTTCTTCTGACTCGAACGGACCCATTTCTAACAACACGAACACATCCACACTGGGATCCGTTCTTATTCCACATTCTACTCCACAGACTTGTGACTCAACAAATTTTCAAAATGCACCATTTCCAAACAGGTTGAGTCCTAATAAACCAAATGCACAAGTGGAGAAGATTGTGGAGATCTTTAAGCAGGTTAGCATAAATATACCTCTCTTGGATGCTATCCAACAAGTCCCTTCATACGCGAAAATCTTAAAGGGCTTGTGCACCTCGAAGAGAAAGGCATCTCAAGTACCCAAGAAAGTGCTAGTGGCTAGTGCAGTGAGCAATGCTATTAACCACCATCAAACCTTACCCCAAAAACGAAAGGACCCCGGCTGTCCTACTATTTCAATCACAATTGGGGATAAGCAAATTAATCGTGCACTTTTAGATCTTGGGTCTAGTGTTAACCTGATTCCTTACTCCGTGTACGAACAATTAGGGGTTGGAGAGTTGAAACCCACTCGTTGCACTCTCCAAATGGCTGATCGATCAATCACCTATCCAAGGGGTCAACTAGAGGATGTGTTGATCAAAGTCGGGGAATTCATATTCCCCGTTGATTTTATCGTTATGGATACACAGCCTGTTGTTAACCCAAGAAACCAAATTCCGGTGATTCTTGGTCGACCATTTTTGGCCACTTCCAATGCCATAATAAATTGTCGCAATGGCTCCATGACTCTATCCTTCGGAAAGAGGTCTAGTGAGTTCAATATTTATAAGATGGGAAGTCTGCCCCCCGTGCCTAAAAATAGTACACGAGAAGTTTGCTCTATTCACGAAATCACGCAGGAGGACTGCGAGCTTGAAAGATTTCTATTTGATGGAAACAGTTTTGACGCCACTAGTGCGTCCCTCCTTGAGCCTACTACCGTTGACACAACCGATGCTGATTATGAATGTTTCACTTTTTCGGATGACAACGACTCACAGCCCGAATATGAGTCGTTTGAATTTTTGGATGAGTCAGTCGAACCATCCGAATCGGTTGTTTGCAGTGATTTCGAACCTGTGTTAGAGTCCTTTGAGTTCGAGGTAGATTCCGCAATGGTTCTTTCGCCTCAGAAATTCGAACTCATGCCCTTGCCATCTCACCGTAGATATGCTTACATAGGTGAGAATGAGACCTTTCCCATTATCATATCGGCCTCTCTAGCCCTCGAGCAAGAGAATGCCCTCTTAACGGTCTTACAAGATAGGCGGCAAGTTTTCGGTAGGACTATGGCGGACATCGAGGAGATCAGTTTCCTCATAAGTGAATATCATACACAATTGATGGATGATGCCATGTCAATAGAGGACCCACAGGGACATCTTGGGGGTATTATGGTGAGCCAACTTCCTCCCTTAGAAGTTGAAATACCTCCATTTCTTTTAATAAGGTACGAGAATGCCAACACTCCACTGATTGCTGATCACTTACATTCTCGTATCGATGCATCACCATCACCTGTATATTCACCTCCACACCTCCCATTCCACTACTTCTATCTTCCCCAATTCTTTGCGGACCACCACCACTTATTTTTTCACCCACCAATATCCTTTACTAATAAATTTTTCAAATGGTTGGTGTTGACTTTTGGCCGATGCAAAGTTTGGCAGTCATGTCTAACATAGTTTAAATGAAGTTTGGGGGAGGGCCTTTTTGTACATATTTTTGTTTTTCTTAAATAATAAAAAAATTATAAATAAATAAACAGGGGAGTATCGGTATTTTGACCCTCTTGGTTTAGCATGACAGTGAGGACACTGTCAAGTTCAAGTTTGGGGGTATGCTCGGTATGTCTTCTTCCTTCGCATTCATTTGTACATATTTTTGCATTTGCATACTTATTTGAAAACCCATAAAAATTTGAAAAATTTGAAAAATTATAAAAATCAATGTATTCAATTTTGGCTAATTGACTAGAGTTTGACAAATAGGTTAACTAGCTAGGAAAAACTAGATCTTAGACTTAGTGAATTAAAAACCCAAAAAAAATAACATTCCTTAAAGTTTAACGGTAGAAAGTATATGCCTTGTAGTTTATTTAGAAATAGGCATATTTTGGGTTCACTTCCTGGGCTAAGTCGAAACAAGGGAAGAGTATTGATGTTCTTATTAGAGTATAAGTTTGAAAAATAGTTCCTAGCTTAAGTCTAGATTCTGAAAATGTATACCCTACAATTTGCACAATCACGCACCTTGAAACTTGGAATAGTAGAAGAGACCTTGAAATGCTCTTGTCTAAAGTCCTTAGTATGAAAAAGTGTGAATAAAGAAAAAAAATGGACACTGGTTTTTGTGATTACTTAAGGCTGCAAAAATAGAAAAATACTTAGCGAGGGTGCTTCATCACCTAGTGCCTTAGACCAACTGGTTTGGGAGTCACTGCTAAAAGTCTTGGGTGTTATAAAGACTAGGAAGTATGCTTTAAAGTGCAAACGCATTTTGTAATCGGTCGTTGGTACCTCAAGAAGTATTAACGGTCGCATGAAGAATGAGTAAGCAAATTTCATTTTAATTCACCACTAATTAGTACTTTGGACAACGGACAAGGGGTTGATTGCTTAATTTGAATTTCCAAGTGTAGGGGTGACTTATACACACACGTAGGGGTATGTGATTGGAATTTAGATGAGAGGAAGGAATGAAGAATAGAACTTGTATCTTTAATAGAGTTGATAGAAATTCCTAAGTGGAGATGAAACCCTAGAAGGAAGACTTAAGAGATGCCGAAAGCTAAGTAGGTCTACATAACATATATAATCTTAAGTTAAATAATGAGGAAGTGTGAAGAATATGGATGGATAATTTACGAGTCAAAAGATAATAGATTTCCTTGTTAGAAAACTTAATTGGAGAACAAAAGTCAATGGGCCGAATTGATAGGATTTTGTGGGTAGTATCCGCTGAAAACCCTCAGGAGACAACACTCCTCCTACTAGGGACACCTAGAGGTTTAACGGCTTGTTGCACGAGCTCAGTGCAATCGCGTTTCCCTGCGAAAGTGCGGTTAGGTTTTTTGTAGTGAATAAATAATAAGTTTGCTCGAGGACGAGCAAAAGGTATGTTTGGGGGTATTTGTTCAGACCATAATATTGCATTTATCATTCCCCTATTCTTATCCTTTTTTATAAATAAACAGGTACTCTTGACGCACGTTTGTTGCATATTACAGGTTACAGGTTTCTGGAGCAAATACAGTGAGAAAGACACAAAACAACAGAAAAATGGACTTTTGACCAACAATTAGACGGATCTCAGTCAAGCCTGGTCGAAGAACAGTGCAAGGTCCAAAAAGTCAAGTGAAACGGTTAAAAAGCCCAATACAAGTCTTCACTAAAAATCTGGAGAAAACCCAAAAGCCCAACAGAGAAAGTACATATAAAACTCCAGAGCCCGAGAACCATTGAAGAAACTCCAGAAGTCCAAGAGCCTAATTCCCTAGTTTGGCCGCGGAACCGCGGCCAAACCCTACCTGGCGCCGCGGTTCCGCGGCCATATAGTGCGCATGTCGGTGGATCTTTTCTGAGTCGGCGCGACTGTTCAGGTGTTGGGATTTTAAGTGGGCAAATCTGTAATTTTGCATGTGCGAGAGTCTGTAACCCTAGATTTCCTATTTTTCTATAAATTGTAGTTTTAGATCCGAAAATTGTATGCCTCTTTTCAATCAATAAAATTCAGATTTTCTGAGAGCAAAATTCAGATCTGTTCTTCTTGTTTGGAGGGAGCCGTCAACTAGTAAGTATTTTTATTCTTTTAATTATAATGTCTTCTCATCCCCTAATGAGCGAGTAGTCTCCTCGCTTGTTAGGGTTAGCCTTAGGGAAAGGGTTGAGAGATGAAATCTCTCGCCCCTTTCAATGCCACCTTCACCTAATGAAATAGAACCTCACGCATACGAGCACAACCGCTCCCTGCGGCATCTTACCCTTCGAGGTAACGATGATCCGTAGTATAAAGGGCCGGTTCCGCGCGTTTTCCGTGAGGGTTAGGATAATTATCAACAAAGGTAGGGTACAAACTTAGAGGAAGAAACATCTTCCCAAAAGATTTGTATCCACTTTCTTGATAATTAACTATAACACCTAATGGATCTAAAATACGGCATTGAAAGCGGTGAGGAAACATCAATCTCCAAAACTTCCTCTAAGCCTAACCCTAGCAAGAATTTAAATTAGATTAATTAAGTTTTAGATCTAGATTTTTATAAAACCAAAACGACAAATAGAATCAACTCGTTAAGACACACTAAAGGAATTTACCCGTCTCTGTGGATCGACCCGCACTCACCGGCTAGCTGCGAAGCGACGCCGTTTCTTGATTGCGGTAATTATATTTTTGATCGTAAAATCTCTATCAATCAGGCACGAATAAACATTTCCCTAACAAAGTCCCATCCGTGACTGGGGATATGTATGCATGATGAACAACCCTTATAAGTCCTCTCGACTTACAAGGAGAAAACCCTCCTGTAGGATCCTTACGACTTACAGAGGAACAAACACTTAGGAATCCACACGATTCCTAAGGAGAAAATACACCTACAAGATCCTCATGACTTGTAGGGAGAAATACCTTTGTGAGACCCTTACAGCTCATGAAGTTAAAAGCCTTAGTCGACAGCGCCTTAACCCTGTTCGCTAAGCCACCTTTGTCCGACATCGACGGAGGAAAATGATGATTCGCTCCTGGTAATATCCCAGTTGTAGCGGTGCTGATGCCGAAATCGGTTTACAGCGAAAAGCCAATAGGCCGCACATGCATACGAAAAAGCCGAAATGACAGGGCAACTTGCAATAAAAAGCAGCAAGTAAAAATGTATGCATGCAAATAGCCGAAATGATAGGGAAACTTGCAATAAAAAGCAGCAAGTAAAAATGTATGCATGCAAATAGCCGAAATGATTGGGCAACTCGCAATAAAAAGCAGCGAGTAAAAATAAAAAGAATAATAAATAGCCGAAATGATTGGGCACCACGAAAAATAGCCGAAATGATTGGGCAATCGCGACCTTCACGATATAAAAGCTGAAATGATAGAGCATCGCGGAGATAAAAAAAAAAATGATAATAAAACTTTGGCCCTACAGTTGAGATCACATCGATCCCTGTATACAATCCAAGGGCGTAAACAAAGAGGGAACCATACTTTCCCAACAGGCTCCGCCAGAAAACGAAGCCAAATCTCGACGGTTCAGTCCAACTCCGAAGAAACCAGTGTCTTCAGCAGATACCTCGACTCACAGATACAAACACTCCTTGACGAGAGCCTCCTGATCCGCATCGACTCGCAGAGCCACCAGTGCCTCCGTGGGAAATACTCGACTCGTTTCAAAACCCAAGGAAACAAATAATCCTTGGCGCTTGGGAAACAAATAATCCCTAACAAATTCCTCGACTCACGGATACAAACACTCCTTGACGAGAGCCTCCTGATCCGTGTCGACTCGCAGAGCCACCAGTGCCTCCGTGGGAAATCCTCGACTCGTTTCAAACCCCAAGGAAACAAATAATCCTTGGCGCTTGGGAAACAAATAATCCCTAGCAAATTCCTCGACTCACGGATACAAACACTCCTTGACGAGAGCCTCCTGATCCGCGTCGACTCGCAGAGCCACCAGTGCCTCCGTAGGAAATCCTCGACTCATTTCAAACCCCAAGGAAACAAATAATCCTTGGCGCTTGGGAAACAAATAATCCCTAGCAAACTCCTCGACTCACGGATACAAACACTCCTTGACGAGAGCCTCCTGATCCGCGTCGACTCGCAGAGCCACCAGTGTCTCCGTGGGAAATCCTCGACTCGTTTCAAACCCCAAGGAAACAAATAATCCTTGGCGCTTGGGAAACAAATAATCCCTAGCAAATTCCTCGACTCACGGATACAAACACTCATTGACGAGAGCCTCCTGATTCGCGTCGGCTCGCAGAGAAACCAGTGTCTCCACGGGAAATTCCCGATTCGTTTCAACTTGCGAATGAAACCTCAGGCAGCAGTGACTAAAAAAAAACTTGCTTTCTGAATAATGGGACCCTGCAAGTCAATCCAAAATGGTCTCTTGCACACTATTCACGGGTCTCACTCTCCAAAGTCGAATTTCGACGAAGAGGGAAACAACCGCTTGTGGGTCCTCTCGACTCGTAAGAGGGAAAAATTCTCTTATAGGATCCTTACGACTTATAAGAGAAAACCACACTTAGGAATCCTTACGATTCCTAAGGAGAAAACCCACCTACGAGATCCTCTCAATCCGTAGGGAGAAAAGTCTCTATGAGACCCTCACGACTTATAGAGTTGAAAAGTATTAGGCAGCAGATCTGAACCTGCGGCCTAAGCCATCGCTATTTCTTAAGAAAGTCAGGATACTCGTTCTAATCATCCGTTAACCATGTTTGCTAAGGTGATATTCTGATAATAAAAGAAAGAAAAGACGGAGAAAATGACACATTACAAAAAAGGTATATCTTTTATTCATAAACTTGATTGGATACAGGATACATTATGTCAAAGAATAAAAAATATACATTCTTTTATCTACGAGTACGAACGATACAAAAATGGATAGCTACTGAGGAGGAAGTGTCTTTAGTAAATTCACAAGCTGCTCTCGCACTTCTTTCAGCGCTTCCTCCTGAGTGACAGCCGCAGCCACCTCCGCCTCCACCTGGGCCCGCTGCTGCAAGAAGAATGAAAGTTGCTCCTCCGCCGCCTTCTGGGCTGCTTCCTGGTTGGGTGCATCTCGCTCGACAACGTCAAGTTGTTGCCTCAATGATAACCCTTCGGAAAGACATTGCAGAAGGCCCTCAAAGACAACCTTCAGCCGTGCGGCGTTGGCCTCCACCCGAGCATGCAGTTGGGTAGACTTGCTCGAAGTCTCACCACGCTCCTTACGCCTTGAAATGACTTCTTGTTCGAGATGGTGGAAGTAAGGAGCGCTCTGCTCAATCCACGCTGTTCTTTGATTACTGGCAGCCAAGGTCTCGGGAGCGGGACGCAGCGACTCCAACTGATATAGGCGACCCTCGATCTCCCTACAATGGTTAACCCAGGATGCGATGATGCCCTCATCATAAAAGTTCATGAGTATTGCTAGCATCGGGTTAACCACCATAGCGAAGTCTGCGGCAGATGTAGGAGTTTCAACGTCGAGTTCCTCGACGTAGTCACTCAACATGCGCAGACTATTCGCGGCGCCTTTTGAAGACAGACTCCTCAGATAAGGACCCGCCGGCATTGTAATACGAGGCTCGAAGGGCGACGAAGCCGGAACGACAACTGAAAAGAAACAGGATGCGATCAGATAACAGTACAGAAAATAAAGAGAGGGAAGTTATCAACGTGATAGTCGCTGTACCAGTCGAGACAGGTGGCAAGGTCGGAAGGGCCGGCGGCGCAGCTGATCTTTTATCCCTTCCTTCAATCTGTAGCACTGCAATCGAAAAAAAAGGGGGGGTTAGAGGTAAATCCATCAATGAAAAGAAAGAAAGACGTCAATGGAAATCATACTCACCAACGCCACCAGGGGAAGAAGCAAGTTCGGATGGGAAAGAGAAGTGTGGGAGCAACATCTGATATACATGATCAAAGAGCACTCCTGAAGAGACACAACAATATGACTTTAGTACACAAATTATGCGTCTGGAAGATAAGACTAATGAATTGCAAATCTATACCTTCCAACATCTTCGAGGGTATGAGAGAGGGTTGAGAGGTGACCACCGCCAAGGCAGTCGTTGAAGGCGCTCCCTCGAGCAGTGGAGCATCGGCGCTGACTGCACCTGCGTTACAAAAAAGGTAAATTTGTCAGAAAAATTGTGAGGTAAAGAAAGAACACTAACTTGGGATTTACCTGACGAGCTGCCGGCTGAAACAGAGACGTCTCCCTCCTCCATGGACATGAGGCCACCGCCCGTGGCCTCATCACCCGACTTGATAGGGACCGTCGTCGTGCTCACAAGACCTGGAGACGGCGGAAGATCGTACACGGGGAGAGCAATGATTGGAGCGTTGCCGGATTCTTGGAAGGAAGCGGCGGACTCTTCCCCAAGAGTCGTACCCATCTCACCCGCTACTTCTTCGGGCTCCGCCGTCTCCATCGGCTCATCCACCGTCACCATGAGGTCGCCGGCCTCAAGCGCCTCGTCCGCCACTACCCTGGGCTCAGTTACAATGATCATATCATCTGCCACCGCTTCAGGTTCGGCATCAATGACCTTCTCGGCTGCAGGCCCCTCGACCTCCACCTCAGGCTCCAAAGCCACAACGACGTTGCCCACCGTCGGCTCGAGTTCGGCAGGTACCGCCTCCTCTGTTTCTTTGGGATCAACGGTTTCCGCCTCCCCCTCGATCGGACTTGGCCCTGCAAGATAAGAGATATAAGGACCAATGACATTAAAAATCCTTATAACAAAAACTCTGAGAGAAATATTACCTGAAGCGAATTTACCGTTTGCGCTCCGAACTACGCGTGCCACCTCTCTGCGGGCAGTGGATAGGGCGACAGGGGCCTCTTCAGATGGAGTATCAGCACGAGGGGCGGTGCTGGGACCCGCTCCCATAGCCAAGGCAGCCATGCGCGCCTTCGCCTCACGCCTCAGCCGCTTCCTTTCTTCCCGGGCTGTCGCGATGGACCTTTGTGATGCCTCCTTCAAAGCGTCGTCATCCTCGTTCAGGGATGCCTCCAGAGCCTTTAAGGCATCCTTCATCGGCTCTTCAAGACAAACCTCCTGCGGTGGCCCAGAGGAAGCAGGAACATCGGCAGCTGGTAAAACATCCGCGTCACTTGGAGGGAACGGTATTGAGGTTCCTGTGATTAAAAGGGAAAGGTTAGATTGACCGTAACACAAGGGAAATGAAAACTTGATGAGTCGAAACTTACTAAGTCCCATGGATGCTCTAAGACGTTCCTCTTCCTGGAAAGTCTTCAGAGAAGCAGCAATGGCTTCTTCATCAGTGATGCCTGTTCGTAGAAAAGAAAGAAAAGCGTTAGTCAAAAGCAAAGAAGGAAATATGTTGCAATAAAGAAAATGCGACTAGTAGTTACCTGACTGCGCAAGCCTAGCTAGCCACGCGTCACGCCTTGCCAACCACGCTGAAGCTTCGAGAGCGGCCTCCAAATCTGTATCGTCCGGCGGCGGCATGACCAATCCCTCGTTAGTCCCATATTCGATCAGGCCCTCGGCATAGGGAGCATGGGGTTCCTGACCGAACACGACGTCCGCGGCGAAGAGCGACTTCTTTTTCTTTTGCCCGCCAACCCTAGGTGCACGCGGGATCGACTTACGTTTAGCAGCCACCTTGGGACGGCGGGTCCCGATGTCTGCACCTACACCGGACTCCGGCGAGGCCACGACCACTGTCTCCACTGGAGCACGGGGCGCTGGGGCTGCATCTGTAATATCGGGAAGCGGCAATCCATGCGGAGGACTTTGCGCACGTGATGGTCTGCCCCGGGCATCTTTTAGAGGAGGAACCACCGGGGTCCTTGGCATTAAGGGAGCGTTACGGTCGGTGCCAGGAGGTGCTTCTTTACGGTCGATCAACACCCGCCTCTCCTCCTTTATAACGGCCCCCGTCCCATGATTGTACCACTCTTTATATACATTAAGGAGTCGTGGAGCGCAGGTCGGCGTGCTGATAAAAAAACGAGAACCCGTGTTCAGACGCATGAAATGATGTAACGCGTTCTCCATCTCTTCTTCATTGGCAGCAGGTTCCAGTAAGAAAGCTTCCAAGGGCACCCCTTGATCGTAGCCCAGTTGTTGGGCGAAACGATGCGGGTTATATCTCATGAAGATTGTCGCACCGCCCTGCCTGAAGACTAGGAAGCCCGGTCTAATAGAATACAAGTGGAGGGTCTCCCGGGCCGTCAACACTGAAGCTCCATCCTTAAAGGACCCACTGTGAGTAAGAGTTACTCCTGGGAGAGTTTTACACATTACGATTAGCCGATCAAGTAGGTGTCTAGAAAGGTGTCAACGGGGTTACACCCCTGGGAAAACGAGTTTTATTCTAATTAGGTCCGTGCGAAAGCACGGGGAACCTCCCTCAAAGTACCGGCACTGGCCTGGCTGAAAGATTGGCGAACTTGTAGGGTGTAATTAATCCCGGCTAGTCTTTTCTTTTAGGGTTTGAAGGAAGATTTGATAAAAACAGTGGGAGCCATCCTGATTAGATATATTAATAACCAATTTAATCTTGCAAGAGCATACACAGAGTGTTTTCTTCTCTCTCTCTCCAGGTAGCGACCATGTCACGCCTTAATCAAGATAATAATATGGAAGTATTCACCGAACCCGCTTGTTATACTGAGCTGGGAAACGTTGGTCCCGCTCCAACTTATAATTGTTATAAGACCGAGCAGGAAATAGGGGATTACTAGGATTCCCGTGCCGCCCAAACGAAGAAAGTGTATGTTGATGCATCTTCTTCGGGTGTGTTCATTACAGAGAACCGTTTCTCAGTATCCTTTACGTCCTGGGTATGAGATACCGGATCAGGATCACAGATATGTAATCTGTTACATGGGCTACAGATAGGTAGAGAACTGAGAACGGATGATAATTTTCAAGAGTTGGAAACGGTGCAATTGTTGCAAGCTAAGCAGTTGGCAATTATCACCCTGTATTACCAAATACATTGATTCTGAACGAATGTTATTAGATACCGAACCTGATATACAACATTATATCAGTCTCTTTATTTGGTAAAGAAGGATATAATTTTGTATTGTTGGATAATGTTTTGAACATTTCCTATATCAAAAGTTGATCATTTCAGGCACGTTATCTAAACGCATATACGTTCTAAATCAAAACCATAGTTCTTAAAGTAAGAACACATACAAGAGGAAGAGTTCAGAAATGAACGAATCCTTCTTGAGGCATTGTAGACTAGGTCATATAAATGTGACCCGACTAGCTGAAGTTACATTTAGATGCATATTCAAATCAGTTTGAATTTACATCTTGTGAAACTTGCCAGTTATGTAACAAAGACAAGATGACCATTAGCTCCGTTTATTGGAAACAGAGAAAGAGTTAGTGAACTCTTGGGATTGATACATGATGATGTATGTGGGTCCCCTGTCTACACATGCCACGACTGGTTCTTTGTACTTCATTACATCCACTGATGATCTCTCAAGATTCGCACATGTGTTCCTATTGAAACACAAGTCTGAAGCTTTTGAGAAATTCAAAGAATATAAGTTAGAAGTAGAGAACCAAAACGGGTATAAGTATTACGTCCTTTGATGTGATCTAGGAGGAGAATACTTGAGCACGGAATTCCTGGACTATTCTAAAGGAGAATGAGATTCTCTTTCAGCATTACTCCTCATACACCACAGCACGTCGGTGTATCGGGGCGGAGCGATCACACCCTATTAGATATGGTGCGCTCTATGATGAGTACTACTGAGTTTCTATTTCCTTTTGAGAGTTATGCACTTGAGAAGCTGCATACTTATTGAATTGGGTTCCAATCAAATCAGTGCCTACCACTCCATATGAGATATGGTAAGGGAAAAGCCCATGTCTTAAGTATGTTAAGATTTGGGGTTGTCCGGCCTATATCTAAAAGCAAAATCCGGACAACCTCGAGGCAAGGTCAGTTCTGTTGAAGTTTGTCGGATATCCCAAGCATTTGCAAGAGAATATCTTCTACCACACCGAGGAACAAAAGGTGATTTATTTCTCGGTATGCCACCTTTTTAGAAAAGGAATTAATTTTGGAAGAAATTTATGGTCATGAGGTAGAACTGGAAGGAGTTCCAGCTATACAAACTACAGCTGATGATTTGGTAAAACCGGAGGATTCAATAGCTCCCAACGAACCTCAGCCTCTCCGCCGATCTGGTAGGGTTCCTCATCCACCTGTGAGTTACTTCGGTTTCTCTATGACAGTGGGAGCGAGGATTGCATAATGAGATGATGACCCAACTAGTTTCGAGCAGTCCATCAAGAGTGGGGACTCTGTAAGAATGGCTGGATGCTAAGCAATCTGAGATAGAATCCATATACACCAACAAAGTATGGACTTTGGTTGCTTTATCTGAAGGGTTAAATCCCCATCAGAAGCAAGTATATCTTGAGAAGATTACTTGGTGTGGATGGAAAAGTTGTGACTTTCAATGCTAGACTTGTTGTAAAAGGTTCTCGTCATCGACTAGGTGTGGTTTAAGATGAAACCTTTTCTCTGGTAGTTATGCTTAAGTCCATCCGGATCCTACTTGCCATTGCTACATACCATGACTACGATATCTGGCGGTTAGGTGCCATGACTACTTTTCTAAATAGTGATTTAGAAGAGAGCGTCTATAAGTACACAGCCAGAAGGCTTCGTAGACAGTGGGAGCAGCAGAAACATGTGCAAGTTACTTTATGAGTTAAAGAAGGCATCGCGGAGTTGGAACATCTGTTTTGATATGGTAGTCAAAGGGTTTGACTTCATAAAAATGGTAGATGAACCTTGTATATACAAAAAGGTAGTAGGGAGTATGGTGGTGATCCTCGTATTGTACGTGGATGACATACTCTTGATAGGAAAGGAGTTTCCTATGCTAAACTCGGTCAATCTCCTCTTATCACAATGATTCTCCATATAGGATCAACATGATACCTCCTAAATCCTGGATTTTGGATCTATGAGATAGATCTAAGTGGATGTTAGGATTCTCACTAGGTGTAGTGAGATGGTATCAATCGATCCTGAGGAGAATCACTGGATAGCTTCCAGGGTGATAAGGTCGACTGAATGTTAGTCACAGGCATTGTCTTTACCCTCAGTGGAGGGACGGTATGTTGGAAGAGTTCCAAGCTAGATATCGTGACATACTAGATGATAAAGGCTGGATGCATTGCTACCAAGGATGCTGCCAAAGAGGTAGTCTGGATGTACACTAGTTTATGAAATGAACTTCATTCCTACCATTGTGTGACAATGGAGCTATGGCTTTGGCTATGGAACCCCCGTCCCAACAGTGATCCAGACATATTCTAAGGCAGTATCACCGGATAAAGGAGATGGTTGATCTCTAGGGAGATCCAGGTTTTGGAGAGTAGACACAGAGGACAATACGGCGGATCCACTCACAAAGGCCTATTCCCAGGAGAGACTTTTATAGGATAGTTGAGTATGAGATACTTCAACCACTGTTGATTGTTGGGTATGAGATACTACAACAGATGGCCCTAGTGTAAGCGGGAGATTGTTAGTTATGTGGATGCCCTAGAGGCCATTACTGTACATATGATGTATATTGAAGTAGAAGCTTGGATATATAGAGGGATGACTTTCTTGCTCGACATGATAGTATGCTATCTGGTTGCTCTTTATCATAACATGTACAATGATTGTCTCTATAATACATGTTGATAAAGCCCTTAGGATGAGTACTTGACTACCAGGACTACGATGCAGGTCATACTAGTGGGGACAGAGTAGTCGTTAAGTACATCCTTCAAATGTTTCTAGTTGTAGGTGTATCGAGACAGGGCATCGATATACCAGAGTAGACTAGTGTATAGCTTCTCGACCCACGTAAATGGGCGATGGATGATCCCATATCCATTGGTGTTTGACATCAGAGACAGTATGCGGGTGCTCAGTGGAGACTGGGTACACTGAACGGACTCACCGAGAACTCTCAGATGGTATTATACCTCACGTCAGATGGAAGTTTTCTGGTAACACTGGTACAGGTTAGTCTGTAGACCCGAGATCGTCATAGAGTCTTGTGTGATTCCCACTGTGCTTTGATTTCTACCTTACCACGTTCAAGAGAACGTGCAAAACGGTGGCTTTTGGGTACAGTCCCGAATCACATGGAGTCAATGAGCGATAGGAGGGGTTTCGTCTCTCCCGGTATAGGGAGTTGATGTTGCGCTATGCTCGATTAGCCATAACAGGAAATCCCTGGCCAGGGTTGCTGAGATCTACTGGTAAGTGTTATCAGTAGTTTCTCAAACCGTTATGGACCTTGCATCGGCATGACTTATCAGGCTAATGGGGTCTGACGTTACACCACCCCCAGGCTGTGATATGCGACATATCAGGCAAAGAGACCGGATTGTACGGTAGTGTTACTGATTGGATTCGCAGGAGTACGAGCAGGCTTGCTTATTGATCTTCTGATCGCTCAATACCCGGATGGCCGTTATGTTTAGCAGACCGCTTGCGGCTTGTGGGTGTTTGATATGATCATCACCTACCGCAAGCGTATTGACGAGTCTTTAGAGTCATATATAGAGGTTTCCTGGCTCAAGCGAAACGGAGTAGAAGCGCATATGAGATATGTGCGGGGCCGAGATTAATACGATATGTGATACCGTATTCTATTCTCGCGATATATGATATCGGTCGGTTATATATGATATAGCCGGGTTATCGGATCAAGTGTTGATTCGATAAGTTGATTCGTATAGTATTAGTTGGTTGTATATGATATAGCTGGATTATTAAATCAAGAGTTGATTTGATAATTTAATGTATAATTATATATGTGATATATTACATTACATTTACTAATATTAGCTCACTTATGATTTCTTTTCTCACTGGATGTGCACATTGTATATATATGGGATATGTATATTTGTGTACATGTATTGTGTCATGTTTGATGATACATACAAGATGGGTGTATGAGATTAATACCATCCTAGGGTTAAGTTAGGGTTTCTATTTATGTTAAGCTAATTCAAAAGAGATTGAGTTTGTCATGGTAAAGCTTGGACAAAAGCTTTTGGATAAGCTTTGACAAAATCAACTCTTTTGTCTAATTAAAGATATTTATCAAACCCAACCCTTAACTATAGTGTGTGGTTTATTCTCTACATGAGTTAAGCATGATGGTTTTAACTCACCCATGGTTGCAATAATTCATGGGATGAATTATTCATATGAGTTTCTTCTTCATCTTCTTCTTCTTCATAAAAAGCTTACTAGCTTCAATGGAGGTATGAGAAAAAGTGTGAGAAAATGAAATCTAAAGTGAGCCCACTTCCTATTTCATCATCCTCTACTACTTGACATTTAGTAGAGTGTGTTTACTTCACTAATTACATGATTAGTGAAGAGATAGCTTAGGTTAGTGTCTCCTCGACGTAGATCATCTTCGGCCTCGAAATCTTCGAAGCAAGCATATTCGTTTCTTCAAGGGAACCTCTCTAGAGTCCAGAGATCATGATCGCAGTGAAGGGGACTACTACATGGAGGTATTTGAAGTGAAGGACAGGTCTACAAAGGTTGTATTCCTTGCTCACTTTTAGTTGCAAAGTGTTTGCATATGTTTTCCGTACTATTTCTAGTTAACGATTCATGATTTGGGTTAGCTAGAACGGCAAATTTTTGAATTTGGCATGGACGATGCCTCCCAAAACCTTGCTTCCGTTGTAGGAAACCCAATATTCCAGATAGGAAGTGATGTTCCTATACTATAATCGGTCAGATTTTGGTTGTCACACATTGGATATGGATAGTATATCAGGAGTTCTGGTGACTAGATCTATGGCTTTAGATCTAGATTTGGGAAGTTTCCAAAATCGGGTACTTAGACAGCATTCTAAAAGCATTTTAGAATGGACGACTCCTGCCGTGGTGGTGTACCCGCAGGTGATAGAGTCACCCTCTCTAAAAAGGATCTCTTTTTGACTGATGAAGAGAGGGGCAGGCATGAATGCCACATCATTTGCTTAGGCAATTGAGTCAATCATGCAAAGTCTTGCACAACACCAGATGTTGCTTTTGCACTAGTTGCAATAAGCATATATTAATCTAATCCTCGAGAAATAAAGGGAAGCAGTAAAGAACATAAGAGAATGTTCTTGGTATAGGATAACAGCAGCCTCCTCCGGGAGACGGTTATCATTTCAGGCTTCCAAGGTGACATGGATGACAGAGATGCCATCAGAGTTATGAGTTTAGCCACTTTTGAGGACCAGTATATTGGATAGTTTTCCAATAAGGATAATGAGGTAATCATGGTGCAGGATGCTAGTTATAACTCAACAGAGAATACAGCCCAAGAAGTTTGTTGGATAAGAGTTGTTCATTAATGAATTTGGTCCTATCAGGTATCCAGACAAATTCTTGTGGCAGGGTATCGCTCAGTTTGGGAGATTGTTGATCTCTGCAAAGTTGAGATATAGAGAGAAGAAGTTGAAACATTATAGCTGATCCACTCACTGAGGCTATTTCTCAAACACGGATGTTCCTCAAACAAGATTTGAGAAACGGATTGGTAGAGAAGTTGGGTATTCGATAGCACACGGGATGTGGGTATGCGATGCCGCAATAATTAGCCTTAAATGCAAGTGGGAGATTGTTAGATATAGTGTCCTCAAGGCAATTATTGTAATTGCAGACACACGATTATGATAATTGAGGAAAGACCTATACAGGTAGAACAATCTTACTCGAAATGATAGTATGCTATCTGGTTTTTCTTTATCATTGAAGTGTACACGTTTTACTTGTTATTGCCTGTCGCTAATACATAATGATGATGCCCGTAGGATTCTTGCTTGACTACCAGTATTATGATGGCAATCATATATGTGAGAGCTGGGTGGTCTATAAGCATAACCTTAATGTTCCTAGTCGTGAGAGTATCGAGACTGGGCATCGATATTCCGGAGTAGACTAGTGTATATGCTTCAAGCCCCCAACGAGGTTAGGTGGCCGGTCTCACAAGCCATTGGTGTTGTGACACCTAAGACAGTATACAGGTGCTCACTGGAGGTGAGTACACTGGACGGACTCACTGAGAACTTCTAGATGGTATTATATCTATCATCAGATGGAAGTTCTCAGGTGGCATGAGTATAGGTTAGTCCTTTGACCTGAAGTCATCATCTGTCTCGTGTGAGTTCCCACTGTACTTTGATTACTACCCTACCATGGCTCAAAGGAGTCGTGTAAACAGGTTTTAGATGGGTATAGTCCCGAGCCACATGGAGGCAGTGGTCGACTGTCAGGGATTCGTCTCTCCTGGTATTAAGAGTCGATGTCGCGCTATGTTCAGTTAGCTATCACCAGAAATCAGTGGCCACGGTGGGCGAGATTTACTGAAAGTTGATCATTAGTATCTCAGTTGGTGATGAGCTAGACTCAG
The DNA here is from genome assembly GCA_030015575.1 of Agapanthus africanus. Taxonomy (NCBI): domain Eukaryota; kingdom Viridiplantae; phylum Streptophyta; class Magnoliopsida; order Asparagales; family Amaryllidaceae; genus Agapanthus; species Agapanthus africanus. The sequence goes on along the minus strand of CM057338.1, from coordinate 937,361,654 downwards.
ACATGACTTATCGGGTTAGTAGGGATCTGACGTTATCCACCCATAGATCCGATATGCGATACTCTTTGACGAAGAGACCAGACTGTACGGAGATTTTCACATTCAGGCTCAGTAGGGTAAGGACGCACTTGATTGTCGACCTCCCTTTCGAAAACTACCTGGGTAGCCGTTATGTACAGCTAGTGCCGCTGACATGCTTGTGGTTAAACCCACTGCCAACGTATTTTCGAGTCTTTAGAGTCACACACAGAGGGCTTTCCCGGTTCAGGCGACAGATGTAGGAGCTGTACGCTGGTACGTACAGGGGGTCCGATTAAAAACGTGTATGCGATACACGAACTTTAATCAGACGGTTGATAATACTAGCCGGCTTTGATTAAGCCGGATTATTAAATCAGGTTTTGATTTAATAATTTATATATAAATTTTGATACATGTATTTTAGTATTATTTTTCACTATTTATTTTCTCTCTTTGGTGCTATCCGTGTTTTTATACCGATACGCGTATATGTAGCGATATATATACAAGGTGAAGTATTCCGTATTTATACGGCAATGCTTCTAGATGAAGGAAACCTCATATTTAATTTTCTATTTAGAAAATTAAATGGGAAATGAGGTGTAACGTAAGAGACCATGAATAGGCATCGTTTGGAGGGATGGCACAGATGGTGTTGTGCATTGATGGTGCACTATTTGATCATGGTTGCTAGATTTTTTAGTAGCCAATATTATTCTTTTCTTTTTTTTTGCTAGATGAGATTTTCTTCATCTCCTCCCACCATGCTCCATGCTTCATCTTCTCCTTCTCCTTCTTCTTCTTGCTCCGATATTTGAGCAAGATTCTAGAGAGAAAAATTTAGTGGAGTATTCCCACATCACCGACCATCCAAACCATGCAACTTTGGGTCATCGATTTGAGCCTCCTCCGCATTCCCTCGGGTGGATCGTCATCGGCAAGGGTGGTCAATTCTCAAGCGCGATCCCAACGGCTTCGAAATTGGAGGGGTCTTCCATAATTGGGTGGACACGCGACAAATGTTGTATTTATCAATCTCTTGCTCTTGTAGTATTGCTAGTTTAGGTATATGGTTCGAATCCTGGGTTTTACGGGACTCCGGTGCTTGCAAGAATTTTTGTTTTCGCTTCTGCCTCGGCCGCGGCCTCCACGGCGCGGGCGCTGGATCCCAACAGACTCCCTATACTGGGAGAGACGAATCCCTTCTATCACCTACTGCCTCCAAGTGCTTCGGGACTGCATCCAACCACTACCAGTTTGCATGACTCTTTAAAGCCGTGGTTGGGTAGTAATCTAAGTACAATAGGAACATACTCGAGACCAATGGTGATGTCAGGTCATCGGACTAACCTGTACTTATGCCACCAGAGAATTGCTATCCGACGATAGATATAATACCAACAAGCAATTCCTAGTGAGTCCGTCCAGTGTAACTCATAACCTAATGAGCACTTGTATACTATCTTTGGTATTGTATATCAATGGCTACGGGACCGACCATCTCCTCTGATGGGAATAAGAAACATATACACTAGTCTACTCTGGATTATCGATACCCAATCTTGATAATCCTACGACTAGGGAAAATTTAAGGATGTGCTTATAGATTTCCCAGCCCCTATAAGTATGATTGCCATCACAACGCTGGAAGTCAAGCAAAGATCCTACAGGCTTTATCAACATGTATTAGCGATACGTAAAAAAGAACATATACACATGTTATGATAAAAACAGACCAGATAGCATACTATCATATCGAGCAAGACTGTCCTGTACATATATATCCCTAGCATTCAAAATGTAATATACAATCTTGTACTATACAATAATGACCTCTAGGGCATACATATCTAATAGATACTACCCATAAAATCCTAAAAAGGAAAGGAAACAAAAATAGGAAAGTGATAACTACTTACAAAGAAAGAACAGATAAAAAGAAAAGACTTGAAAAATAAGAGTTTCGAACATCCACTAGTTTTTCAGTTTTCATGAACTTCATCTTAATAGTCTTGATCAAATCCAAAATTACATTCTCACTCAATAAAACGTCATCTTATTTTTCATCCTTACCTTTCCTGCAAACATCAATCAGATACCCCTACGTGTGTGTAAAATTATCGCTACACTCGATAATACAATTCAAGCTCTAGTACCCATGCCTTAATACCCTTATACTACTTTTTATTAAGTATGGATGGATTCGCACCTTTCATGTGATCACTAATGCTTCTTGAGGTTCCAATCTACCGAATGTGTGAGCTTTAAGGCGTAATTAGAAATTTCATATATATATATATATATTAGTATTGTAACTACCTCGACCTCAGCAATGACTCCCAGACTAGTCGGTCTATGGCACTAGGTGATAAAACACCATCGCTATATATTTTCTTATGCTCTTTTTTTATAGCCCTAAGTAAGTTACAACCCAAACTTATATATAATTTTTTTTCCAGTGATAAATATTTTTTTGTGGTTAAGTTCAAATACCGTTTTTCTTTCATACCAAGGCTTTCAAGCAAGAATATTTCAAGGTCTCCTATATTATCCCAAGTTTTAAGATGTGTGCATTGTTAGTTGTATGTATGCCCTAGAGGCCAGTATTGTACAGATGATGTATATTATATTGGATGCTTGGACATATATAGAGATGACTTTCTTGCTCGATATGATAGTATGCTATCTGGTTACTCTTTATCTTAACATGTACACTTGTCTCTTTAAACTGTCTTATAGTTACATGTTGGTAAAGCCCTTAGGATGTGTACTTGACTACCTGGACTGTGATGCAGATCATACTAGTGGGGACATGGTAGTCCATAGGTACATCCTTCAAGGTCCCTAGTCATGGGTGTATCGAGACGGGGCATCGATATACCAGTGTAGACTAGCGTATACGCTTCTCGACCCATGAGATGGGCGATGGATGATCCCATATCCATTGGTGTTTGACATCAGAGATGGTATACGGGTGCTCAGTGGAGACTGGGTACACTGGACGGACTCGCCGAGAACTCCCAGATGGTATTATACCTCACGTCAGATGGCAGTTCTCAGGTGACACTTATGCAGGTTAGTGTGTAGACCCGAGATCGTCATAGAGTCTTGTGTGATTCCTACTGTGCTTTGATCTCCACCTTACCACGTCCATGAGGGCATGCAAAACGGTGGTCTTTAGGTACAGTCCCGAGTCATATGGAGGCAATGAGCGATAGGAGGGGTTTCGTCTCTCCCGGTATTGGGGGTTGATGTTGCGCTGTGCTCGATTGGCCGAAACAGGGAAGTCCCTGGCCAGGGCTGATCAGAGATTTGCCGGTAAGTGTTACCAGTAGTTTCTCGACCCGTTATGAGCCTCACATCGGCACGACTTATCGGTTATTGGGGTCTGACGTATACCACCCCTAGACTTGATATGCGACATATCAGACGAACAGACCGGACTGTACGGTAAGTGTTACTGGTTGGATTCACAGGAGTGTGATCGGGCTGGCTCGTCGATCTTCTGATCGCTCAATACCCGGATGGCCGTTACGTTTAGCAGACCGCTTGCGGCTTGTGGGTGCTTGATATGATCATCATCTGCTACCGGCGTATTGACGAGTCTTTAGAGTCCTACACAGAGGTTTCCTGGCTCAAGCGAAACGAAATAGGAGTGCATATGAGATATGTGCAGGACCGAGAATAATGCGTGTATGTGATACCGTATTCCATTCTCGCGATGAATATATCGATTGGTTATATTCGATATAACCTAGTTATCGAATCATTGATTCGATAAATCGATACATTGTATACTAGTCGGTTATGTGCGACATGACCGGATCATTGAATCAAGTGTTGATTTAATGATTTAATGTATAATTATATATTTGATATATTATTTTGCATTAACTAGTATTGGTTCACTTTAAATGGATTTTCTCACTTGATATGCAAGTTGTATATGTGATATACTTTTGTGCACATCTTTGTATCATGTTTGATGATGCTTGCTAATTTGGTTAAGTGTAAAGAATTAAACCTAGGTTAAGAAAGTGATTAGGGTTTTAATTATCCATTCTTTTATTTATTGATTTTGGAAAAAGAATGGGATAAGAATACAAAATGGTTGCTTTCATTCTTGAACCTTTGTGAAGCTTCATGAAGTTTTGACCAAAGTGACCAATTTGTCTTCATGCTTAACCCTAACCACTCTTCTAACCTTGGTCAATTCTCTACACCTAACCATGGTTCCTATTATGATAAGTATTCATTTCTTTTTCATTTTGGATTAACTTATCATAATATTTCCTTCTTCTTGATCTTCTTCTTCAAGAAAGAAAGCTTGATGCCATCAATGGCAACTTGAGTTCTAAAGTGAGAAATCCAATTCTAAAGTGAACCCACCTCCTATTTCTTCACCCTCTACCTCTTGCCAAGTTGTTTTGGGTGTTTTCTTCACAAGTTTCACAAATTTGTGAAGTCGGAGCTTGAACTTGTGATACCTCGACGTAGATCATCTTCGGCATGAAGCCGACGACCTAGTCCGCCCATTTCTCCGATCAAGCCGACGATTGAGTCCGGGATTCGAGATGGAAAGCGAGAGGACGCCTACATGGAGCTACGGAAGTAGAGAACCGGATCTACAAAGGTTGTAGCCTCTCTCCTTTAGTTAAGATGTTAAGTAGTTTCGTATTTCGCCTAGATTTCTAGTCCACGGTTCGTATTAGGGTTTCTCGGCACCCGTAAAATTTGAAATTGGCATGGTTGATGCCTTGTGAGACCTCTATAGTGTGCCTAGGAACCCTACAGTGGTATCAAAGCCTAGCTAGAGCCTTAGGCGAAGTCTAGACGACGTTTGAAACCCGAACGAACCCGAAACCCTAAAACCCAAGTGCTCTCTGGACTTTTTCTAAAATCTGGGATTTTTCCATATTAAAAATGCTGAAAAAATTCAGCAGGGAAATCTAAGAATTACGATGCAAAATTTATCCCATGAACAATAAAGTGTGCGGCGGAACCGCGGCAGAAGCCTGGCTTCTGCGGCGGTTCCGCAGCAATATGATGACATCATCACTCCCATTTTGCACAGTAATTACTATTTTATTATGCTGAATTTTCTGGGAATTTTTAATTTGACTAAAGAGTTGAGTGTTCTGGGGTTGTATTGGGAATCGACGATTCGATCGGATTATCAAATCTTGTCTATGTGGCTTTCCGGATAACTTTAGAATATGTTAAAAAGTTCGACCGAATATAAATACCTAACTTTTCCCCTGCCGGAAAATTTCCAAGTGTTGGATTTTTCTGTGGTTTAAGGACGTTCTGAGTAGTGCAAGTAACGCGATGGTCCCTCTAGAAGACAACAAACCTTAACTCGATTATGTGACCGTCTTGAACTGCCGTTTGAACCTTCGGGTTTGGGGCAGTACGGCGTGCCACATGTGAGGTGTTGGCTTGACCCTTCTACGGCTGGACCTTTGGTACTGAGGCATGAAGTGAATGTCTTTGAACCTATTTCATGTGTTGAACGGTTTCGGGAAAACTTGGGTGTTCGAATGTTCGATCGGAAAGTTTAATATATTCTATTTATCCGGAATGGGATACAATAATTGGAATTCACAAACAGTTATGAGATAACTGAATGAATGTTATAAATCTAGCGGTTTAGTTTCACTTGATATTGAAAAGAGTTTTCGATAATGAGACTAAAATGTGGGGTTTATAACTGTTAGGCATGTGATGTCTAAGTATTTCATTTCGATTAGGCATGCGATGTCTAAAGAGCTTGCGGATTCCAACTGTTGTAGTTTTACACTTTCTTTTCTGTGACCGTAAGTGTAATATGTAATATCGTCGGTTTCGTTGCTATATGTCAACGACAATTGGGATGCGCATATTTACTTACGTTGATGACATGTGATGTTATGTGTTGCTGGATATGTTATATTGGATCGTCGTGTTTGAATAGCCGGGGTTTTTTATGTGAGATGCGTGTTTTTCATTTTTCATTCATGTAAAAACTTGTATGTAATATTCTTTTATTTGGGGCACTTCCAGGTTGCGGAAGTTGTCACCCTTTGTATATTATTTACTTTTCTGCACTAGGATAGACCCAAGGAGGGGAGCACAAGTAACCGGGTTCTAGGGTCCAGTGGGAGACCATCTCGAGGAGTCGAGTCCAGGTCTCCTAACCCTAGAATTGGTAGGGTTGCTTTCCGCTCTCATAGGGGTCTAGGGGTGTGGGATTGGCTATTCATCACGACCGTGGAATCCGTGTTTTATACTGGCTCGTATTGAAAACACGGACGTCCTAGTATATCCAATGTTTCATATGATTCTTCTGCTGCGATATCTGTGATGTGATCATGTGTTGTTCTGTGATAGATACAGTATATATGATATATTATATAGACGTTACTTATGTTTTGCACCCGCACTAGCCCTGCCCTGCTCTGTCGTTAGTTACCTAACCTAACAGTGCACGAGGGGATATCGAGGCAAATGCGGATGGCATAAGTGTACGTCGTATTTATCTGTGATGTTTAAGTATTTAAATGATGGGACTTCATTAATGTGATTAATGAAAGAAAAGAAACCTAAGATGTTGTAGAATCGAATTTCAAAATAAAACAGGTAGCTACAGTTCTTGCTTTGCATAGCGGTATATATGATATACCCTGCACCTTATTCGATGAGGAAAGGACCGAGATCCTTTCACCGGGAGTGACTCCTTTAGCAATAACTGGAAGATGCTACACACTCGGTTTGTTTTTGATTGCTTCTATAGTTTCTTCTTTGCACAGTGATATATATGATATATCCCGCACCTCATTCGACGAGGAAAGGGCCGACGATCCCTTCACCGGGAGTGACCCCTTTAGCAAAACTAGAAAAGCCTCAAAATCACTCCATTTCAAAACTTCATTTGATTCTACAACGATATCAAGTTCATTACGCTCATGGTTTTTATGAAAAACCTGCGTAGCCCTCCGTCATTTCAGATAAGTACTAGTTAGTATTCGTGCTGTGGTAGTTTCGCCTCCGTCAAGGCGTAGTGTACGGTAGCTAACTATTGCTCATCTGCTAGCATATGATGCTATTGGATTAGGGTATTCGTACGGCGTTGTTTGGCCTCCGTCAAGGGTCGTGCGGGTGGGTTTAATTCAATCAGGAAATGACGGGTTGAACTTGACTAGCGGACTATGGGTTGTTTGGCCTCCGTCAAGGTCATAGGACTCTAGGGGCAAAATATTATCGGGAATTTCAAGTGTTGAAATTTGCAATGAGATTGCATACCTTCTATGAGATAGTTGGATCCCGATACCCGCTGCGAGTAAGAGTTACTCCTGGGAGAGTTTTACACATTACAATTAGCCGATCAAGTAGGTGTCTAGAAAGGTGTTAACGAGGTTACGCCTCTGGGAAAACGAGGTTTACATTAATTAGGTTCGTGCGAAAGCACGGGGGACCTCCCTCAAAGTACCGACACTGGCCTGGCTGAAAGATTGGCGAACTTGTAGTGTGTAATTAATCCCGGCTAGTCTTTCCTTTTAGGGTTTGAAGGAAGATTTGATAAAAAGCAGTGGGAGCCATCCTGATTAGATAAGATAATAACCAATCTGATCTTGTACGAGCATACGCTAAAGTGTTTTCTTCTCTCTCTCTCCAGGTAGCGACCATTTTATGCCTTAATCAAGATAATAATATGGATGTATTGACCGAACCCGCATGTTATACTGTGCAGGGGAACGTTGGACCCGTTCTACCTTATAAGTGTTATAAGAATGAACAGGAAACAGGAGAATATCTGGATTCTCACACCGCCCAAACGGAGAACATGCATGATGATGCATCATCTTCGGGTGTGTTTGTCATTGAGAACTGTTTTTCAGTTCACCCTACGTCCTGGGTATTAGATACCGGATCAGGATCCCACATATGTAAAGTGTTACATGGGCTACGGAAAGGTAGAGAACTGGGAAAAGGTGATCATTCCGTTCAAGTAGGGAATGGGGCAAATGTTGCATCCAAAGCAGTTGGCGAATATCACCTTGTATTACCAAGTGGTGATACACTGATTCTAAATGAATGCTATTATATACCGAACATGATGTGCAACATTATATCAGTTTCTTTATTAAGTAAAGAAGGATATAATTTTGTAGTGAAGGACAATGTTATGAACATATTCCTAGATCAAAAGTTGATTGCATCAGGCTCGTTACATAATGGCATATTCATTCTCAATCAAAATACAGTCCTCAATTTACAAAACACACACAAGAGGAAAAGTTCTGAACTGAACGAATCCTTCTTGTGGCATTGTAGACTGGGTCACATCAATGCGACACGACTAGCAAAGTTGCATAAGGATGGATATTTAAATCCGTTTGAATTTTCATCTTATGACACTTGCCAGTCATGTCTCAAAGGCAAGATGACCAAAACTCCGTTTACGGGACATGGAGAAAGAGTTACTGAACTCTTAGGACTGATACATAGTGATGTATGCAGTCCTATGTCTACACATGCCAGGGATGGTTCTTCGTACTTCATTACATTCACTGATGATCTCTCTAGATTCGGATATGTGTTCTTGATGAAACACAAATCAGAAGTTTTTGAGAAATTCAGAGAATATAAAACCGCAGTAGAGAACCAAACGGGCAAAAGTATTAAGATCCTTCGATCTGATCGAGGAGGAGAATACTTAAGCAACGAATTCAGAGATTATCTAAAAGAGAATGGGATTCTTTCTCAGCTTACTCCTCCTTATACACCACAGCACAACGGTGTATCAGAACGGAGGAACCGCACCCTATTAGATATGGTGCGCTCTATGATGAGCACAGCTGAGTTACCTATTTCCTTCTGGGGATATGCACTGGAAACTGCTGCATATTTATTGAATAGAGTTCCAACCAAGTCAGTGCCTACCACTCCATATGAGATATGGAATGGTAAGAGGCCATGTCTTAATTTTATTCAGATATGGGGTTGTCCGGCCTATGTTAAAACACAAAATCCGGACAAGCTCGAGGCAACGTCTGTTCTATGTAAGTTTGTTGGATATCCCAAACATTCACGAGGGTATATCTTCTATCACTCCGAGGAACAAAAAGTGTTTGTTTCTTGACATGCCACTTTCTTAGAAAAAAGTTTTCTTATAAAACAGACAAGTGGTATTGAGGTAGAACTGGAAGAGGTTCCAGCGATACAAACTATAACAGAAGACTTGGTAGAACCAGAGGATTCAGTAGTACCCGACGAACCCCAGCCTCTCCGCCGATCTAGTAGGGTTTCTCGTCCACCTGAGAGATACTACGGTTTTCTCATTGACGGTGGAAGCGAGGATTGCATCATGGAGGATGATGACCCAACTAGCTTCGAGCAGGCCATCACGAGTAGGGACTCAGTGAAATGGCTGGATGCTATACGGTCCGAGATGGAATCCATGTACACCAACAAAGTATGGACTTTGGAAGTTGCTCCTGAGGGGGTGAAACCCATTGGGAGCAACTGGATCTTCAAGAAAAAACTTGGTGTAGATGGGAAAGTGGAGACTTTCAAAGCTAGACTTGTTGCAAAGGGTTTTCGTCAAAAACCAGGTGTGGACTATGACGAAACCTTTTCTCCAGTGGCTATGCTTAAATCCATCCGGATCATGCTTGCCATCGCTGCATATCATGATTACGAAATCTGGCAAATGGATGTTAAGACCGCCTTTCTAAATGGTGATTTAGAAGAGTGCGTGTACATGACTCAGCCAGAGGGCTTCGTAGACAGTGGGAGCAGTGGGAAGATGTGCAAGCTGCTTAAATCCATTTATGGATTAAAGCAAGCATCGCGGAGTTGGAACATCTGCTTTGACGTCGTTATCAAAGAGTTTGATTTCGTCAAAAACCCAGATGAACCTTGTATTTACAAGAAGGTGGCAGAGAGTAAGGTTATCTTCCTCGTATTGTACGTGGACGACATACTCTTGATAGGAAATGATATTCCTATGCTGCAATCGGTTAAGCTTTTCTTATCACAAAGATTCTCAATGAAAGATCTTGGTGATGCCTCTTGCATATTGGGAATAAGGATCTATAGAGATAGATCCAAACGGATTTTGGGATTGTCCCAATCCAGGTACATTGACACCATACTAAAGAGGTTTAGTATGGAAGAATCCAAGCGTGGGAACTTGCCCACAATCTCTGGAGTCACTCTCTCCAAAGAGATGTCTCCCAAGACTGATTTGGAGAGAGCTCGCATGCAAGGGATACCCTATGCTTCGGCTGTAGGCTCTATCATGTACGCGATGATATGTACCAGACCAGATGTTGCATACTCACTAAGTGTAGTGAGCAGGTATCAAGCTGATCCTGGAGAGAGTCACTGGACAGCTGTGAAGAGCATTCTCAAGTACTTACAAAGGACTAAAGAGATGCTCTTGGTGTATGGTAACGGAGAACTCCAAGTGGAGTCCTTTACCGATTCGAGCTTCCAGAGTGATAAGGACAACTCTAAGTCGCAGTCGGGCTTTGTCTTCACCCTTTACGGAGGGGCGGTTAGCTGGAAGAGTTCCAAGCAGGAAACCGTGGCAGACTCGACGATGGAGGCTGAATACATCGCTGCCAACGATGCTGCTAAAGAGGCTGTCTGGATCAAGAAGTTCATTACTGAACTTGGAGTGGTTCCATCCATTGAGCATCCAATACCTTTGTATTGCGATAACAATGGAGCGGTGGCTTTGGCCAAGGAACCCAGGTCCCATCAGCGATCCAGGCATATTCTGAGGCGGTATCACCTGATCCGGGAGATAGTTAATCGCCGGGAGATCGAGGTCAGGAGGGTTGACACGAAGGACAACATGGCGGATCCACTCACGAAGGCCATTCCCCAGATACAGTTTGAGAGACTCTTCGGGATGCTCGGTATGCGATACTACAGCAGCTGGCCCTAGTGCAAGTGGGAGATTGTTAGTTGTATGTATGCCCTAGAGGCCAGTATTGTACAGATGATGTATATTATATTGGATGCTTGGACATATATAGAGATGACTTTCTTGCTCGATATGATAGTATGCTATCTGGTTACTCTTTATCTTAACATGTACACTTATCTCTTTAAACTGTCTTATACTTACATGTTGGTAAAGCCCTTAGGATGTGTACTTGACTACCTGGACTGTGATGCAGATCATACTAGTGGGGACATGGTAGTCCATAGGTACATCCTTCAAGGTCCCTAGTCGTGGGTGTATCGAGACGGGGCATCGATATACCAGTGTAGACTAGCGTATACGCTTCTCGACCCATGAGATGGGCGATGGATGATCCCATATCCATTGGTGTTTGACATCAGAGATGGTATACGGGTGCTCAGTGGAGACTGGGTACACTGGACGGTCTCGCCGAGAACTCTCAGATGGTATTATACCTCACGTCAGATGGCAGTTCTCAGGTGACACTTGTGCAGGTTAGTCTGTAGACCCGAGATCGTCATAGAGTCTTGTGTGATTCCCACTGTGCTTTGATCTCCACCTTACCACGTCCATGAGGGCGTGCAAAACGGTGGTCTTTGAGTACAGTTCCGAGTCATATGGAGGCAATGAGCGATAGGAGGGGTTTCGTCTCTCCCGGTATTGGGGGTTGATGTTGCGCTGTGCTCGATTGGCCGTAACAGGGAAGTCCCTGGCCAGGGCTGATCAGAGATTTGCCGGTAAGTGTTACCAGTAGTTTCTCGACCCGTTATGAGCCTCACATCGGCACGACTTATCAGTTATTGGGGTCTGACGTGTACCACCCCTAGACTTGATATGCGACATATCAGACGAACAGACCGGACTGTACGGTAAGTGTTACTGGTTGGATTCACAGGAGTTTGAGCGGGCTAGCTCGTCGATCTTCTGATCGCTCAATACCCGGATGGCCGTTACGTTTAGCAGACCGCTTGCGGCTTGTGGGTGCTTGATATGATCATCATCTGCTACCGGCGTATTGACGAGTCTTTAGAGTCCTACACAGAGGTTTCCTGGCTCAAGCGAAACGAAATAGGAGTGCATATGAGATATGTGCAGGACCGAGAATAATGCGTGTATGTGATACCGTATTCCTGTAAGTGCACGGCGGCGCCCCGGCCGTCAATCCGACACCGGAATGCGGAAGCGGTGAAAAACTTAAATTTTTGCGGACTTAGCAAACCGGCACCACCGCGCACTAAACACCCGGATCGTAACCATTAACAAGTCTAAGCTAACAAGAAGATGGGTTAGAGATATACCGACGATCCAAGTCCTCCGGTCTTCTCGTCATGGTCCCGATCTCCTGCGGAAAGTCCTGTCTCCTCCTCGTCGCCGGAAGTGCACCACATCCCCTACTTTGTTTACGGGCTCCCACCTCAATGCCGAGGCAACTCGGGCACGAAGCCGGCTACTCGACGTGCCCAAGGTTCGCTGTAGAATCTATAGTGAGCTATATTGTCTCTATTAGGGTTGAAGGAGTTGCCATATGGTGGAGGAAAAGATACAAGCTTTTGGAGAGGAGCTAAAAAGACTTTGCCAAACCAAAATGAGTGTAATTCCCTCATCTAAAAATTGGGACAGCCCCCAATGAGCCAAGGCCGGCCATGACAATGAGAGGAGGGTGAGAATGGAGAGTCAAGAGAGAGCCCAAAGAGGGAGCCATTCTCATCTAATACAAAAGAGAGAGAGGAAAGCTATCATGCAAAAGAAATGATAGCAAAGAAAGTCCAACACTCCAACACCAATGATCATCCATCATCAACAACAATCCCAACACTCTACCAACAACCATGACTAAAACCATGATGATAAAGAAAGTCAAGCAATCATGAGTTTATGAAGTCAAATGATGGGACAAGAATCATGTCATGATAATAAGCAAAGAACCCCCTCCACAAACACTTATTTGCAACAATGCAAATAAGCCCTCCTCCACCAAACTTCGGCCAATGAACGGAACAAAGGAAATTGGCCGAAACGGAAAGCAAACTGGCAACTCCAGAAAACTGGTCCCGTAATAAATTACAGGAAAACCCCGATACTGTGCATACACACCCGCATCTGTATTTCGACCGAAATACAAATGCAATGAGACAAAATCTCCACTGTACTATACTAGGATCCGGCTTATACCAAAACCGGCTAGTAATATCTGTTCGATCCTGATCCGTGCAATACCGCACGTATCTGATCGAGCCCTGCCATATAACCATACGGCCTATAGTACAAACTGTCCGATCCTGATCCGTGCAATACCGCACGTATATGATCGGACCTTGCCATATCTCCATACGGCCTCTACAACCTTTCGCCCGAAAGCTGAGTAACTGAATGTGGGGGACTCTAAAGACTCGTCAACACCTTGGTTGTGGATTTAACCACTAGCACGTCAGAGGTATAAGCCAATACGTAACGGGCTACCAGGTATTGACTAAAAGGGATGTCTGTGAGTGAACTCAGCCTGACAACCCTACTGAGCCTGTCAGTGACAATATCCGTACAGTCCGGTCCGTTCGTCTATGAGTATCGCATGGCGGGCCTAGGGGGTTGGTGAAAGTCAGACCCCCAAAAGCGGTACAAGTCATGTCGGAGTGTAGCCCAGAACACCCTGAGATACTACTGGAATACCTACCAGTAAATCTCCTTGCCTTGGCCAAGGACTTTGTGTAATGGCTCTCCTAGACACAGCACGACCTCACCCCCAATACCGGGAGAGACGAACCCCTGAAGATACGCTCACTGCCTCCATGTGGCTCGGGACTGTACCCAACTAAAACCTGTTTGCACGACTCCTTTGAGCCGTGGTAGGGTAGTAATCAAAGTACAGTGGGAACTCACACGAGACAAATGACGATCCCCAGGTCGATGAACTAACCTGCACACATGTCACCAGGGAACTGCCATCTGACGTCTGGTATATGACCAACTAGCATGTTCCCGGCGAGTCCTGTCCGGTGTACTCATAACCCAATGAGCACCTGTATACATCTTAGGTGATCCAACTTACACCAGTGGCTTGTGAGACCGGCCACCGCCCCTCGTCGGGGTCTCGACTGTATACACTAGTCTACTAATGGAGTATCGATGCCCAGTCTCGAAACTCCCACGACTAGGGACCTTTTAAGGATAAGCTTATAGACCCCCAGCTCCCACTTATATGATCGCCCTCATACTGCTGGTGGTCAAGCAAGAATCCTAGGGGCTCTATCAACGTGTAATAGCGACGTGTCAGGTCACCTAAAACAGTACACGATGATAAAGGTAAACCAGATAGCATACTATCATCTCGAGTAAGACTGTCCTACCGGGATAGGTCCTCCCTCAATCATTACAATCACTTACCTATGACTTAATAATTGACTCTGAGGGCACTATCTCCAACAATCTCCCACTTGCACTCAAGGCTAATTATTGCGATGTCGTATACTCACAGCCCGTGTGATACCGAACATCCAACTCCTCTACTAGACAGTCTCACAAAGCTCGTTTGCGGAACTATTGCGTTCGAGGAATAGCCTCAGTGAGTGGATCCGCTTAGTTGTTTCTTTCTATGTCTCTCTATATCTCAAGTTCGCGGAGAAAGCCATCTCCCGAAAAGAGCAATACCTGTCTCAGAATATGTCTGGATGTCTGATGGGACCTAGCTCATAAATGAACTCCAAATCCAAACTTCTTCGACTGTATCGTCAACTGAACTTAATCAGTATCCTGCGCGCCATGCCTCCCTCAGTATTGCCTTGGACCACCTGTCCAAAATACTGCCCCTCATCAGAAGGAAAACTATAACTCTGACAACCTCCTTGTCGTCCATGTCACCTTGGAAGCCTGGAATGATAACTGTCTCCTGAATGAGGCTGTCATTATCATCTCCCTAGAACATCCACTTATGTTCTAAAACTGCTTCCGACTGTTTCTCCAGGATTGGATTAATGTCAACTTATTGCATCTAGTGCAAGAACAACATCTGGTGTGGTACTTGACATCTCACGATTGACTCAATTGCCTGAGCAAGTGATCTGCCAATCATGCCCGTCCCTCTCCCTTTTAGTCTGTAAGACACCTTTGGAGAGGGTGACTCCATTACCTGCAGGTACACTACCGTGCCAGGAGTCGTCCATCCTAAATACTCTTAGAATGCTGTCAAGTACCCTGATTGGGAAACCACCCAAATCTAGATCTAAGACCATAGATCTAGTAACCAGTATGTCTGATATAAAATCCATTTCCTTTGTAGAGAAACCACTGTGTGACGACCAAAGTATAACCGATCGTAGTGTAGGAGTTTCTTTTCCTACTCTGTGTATATCATCCAAATACCAGGATATCATACCCTACTACCTTCTCAACAGATCCATCCCCTATTCTGATGAAGTCAAACCCATGACTGTCACGTCAGAAATAGATGATCTTTCTCCGCTACATCTGCTCTAGTCTATAAATAGACATAAGCAACCTGTCCACCAATGCTTCTGCTGCTCCCACTGACTACGACAACCCTCTGGCAGAGTCATATAGACGTACACTTCTAAAACTGGTTTAGAACGACGCTATACTCATCCTCCCGCCGGGTCTCGTAACCTGGAACAACAGCAATGACAATTATGGGTAAACAAGAACTTTCCTATCACCGTCCTTGAGGCTACCGTAGTGCCTCTCGGGTGCCTGAAGTTACCCACCTTATCTGCGGAGTGGCCAATGGAATATCAATCCAGATTGAATCTTTAGGTTCCTTATCAAATCTTCAGTAATCGTTTGTGGTTCTGGAATCACTTCCAGTTCTACCATACTCCCACTACTGTTTTCTGAAAAAATCCATCTTTAATAAAACTGTGGCGAGTTTAGAACAATATCGCTATTGTTCATCCAGATGGTAGAAAGTCAACCCTCGTCATAGCCTGGGTCAACCCACAAACAGCCATTACAGAAACGTGCCTTGAGTTGTCCAGTGTCTGGTTTTAATCATAAACCGGACAACTCCCCGTACCTTAACATCGTTAAGATATGAACTGTTCTATATCCAATATAGAAACAGAGGCACTGATTTAATTGAACCAGATTCAAATCATGCAGCTGTCCCCAGCGCATGTCAACTAAATGGAAGGAGGCCGATCAGCGTTACTCAACTTAGGAATACTTCCAATTATGAGTAACCTGAAAGAGAAGCAAGATCTCTTTATCATTACTATTAACTGAATACCATACACAAGTATCTACATCTTCGATTTCTTTGAAGAATCCCGATACTTGCTATACCTGGTTCTCTACTCTATTCAAATACCTATAACTTCTCAAAATTGGACCCTGTGTTTCCTACGAAACACTTGTCTAAAAACTAGAGAAGTCATACGTAAACCGAATATAGTACGAGGACCAACCCCTCTGTCCTTATGGACCCTGGACAACATACAATACTCTGTATAAGTCCCTTGAGTCTGATAACTCATTCACTGTGTGTCGTAGGCTGAAAACTGTACTTATGGTTAAGAAGAATTACACCGCTGTTTAATGCTCCTTACCTAACCATCCACTGATATAGGTAAATGTCGCAGACATAATTTCAAAAGGGTATATCTCACTCTATGAAAATAGACGTACAGATATATCAATTTGAAATTGGTGCATAACTGCGGATATTCAAAACCAAATATTTGCCGACCGGCAAACAGCCCAGGTGATTTCCTCAAATATCACCGATTACAACGAATCCCGATATAATGAGGATGATAACCCAATTCCCAATAACTTACTCCCACTCATCATCTGTAAAACCATACAGATGTGAGAATCATACCTGGTAAATACATACCCTGGAGTAAGTATCTAATCGGGAAATCAGTTTTCCTTTAACATTACACAGTGAAACTGAAACATTGAAATGTTTCGATGGGGTATCCTGGTATTCCTAGTAATGCCTCTTCCAGATTCACAACTGTAACCGTATAGTTCTTTGCCACCTCTCCAAATCCCTTCATATGTCTTTAGTCATTACCTTCTGTACACCCCTTTAAGCTAAATGGTTTTCTTCCTTCCCTACCGTTCGGCACCAGCCTATGGTTTGGAAGAAGACTATCCAATAAGCATAAAGGGTGTACTGTCCTAATCCTAGGAGCACTCGCAACGCGAGAGAAGGTGAAGATAAAAGACACCTGAATGTACTTTATTCCTATTTCTCCTGAACCAGGATCCATCCCCGAACTGGAACAAGTTCCTTTCGAGTTCGTATATAACCATACGATGGAATATCCAATAAACTGTGGATCTTCGTAGTGATACGGAGTGTCCTGGAGAAATACAAAGGTGACGTGGGAGTGGTAACGAAATATTTGGTTTGGTCGTGAATATCTGTCGCAATTTACTTTGCCCTCTTACTAATCCCTTGCTTTGTCTGAACTTAATACCTTCTGCACACCATCGTTATGCTAATTGGTTTTCTTCATTCCCTACCGGTCGGCACCAGCCTAAGGTTTGGAAGAAGACAATCCAATTTGCGTAATAGGTGTACTACCCCTAAACCAAGGAGTACTCGTAACCTGAGAGAGGGTAAAAGGAAAAGACAACTGAATAATCCTATCCGTTTTCTCCAGAACCGGAAACCATCCTCGAATAAATTCTTTCGAGTTCGTATCTAACCATACGATGGTTTTGTCCAATGGAAGTGGACGTTCGTAGTAAAACGGGGTGTCCTGGAGAAAAGGGTAAAAGTAGGAGTGGCAATGAGGTTTGCAACTCTGACAATCCAAAAGCCGGTGTTTAAGAAGGTTCGGTCAACTTGGTCACTGAGTCAAAGTCTTAGGGTCGGGTCAATGGTCGCTGCCAAAGAGAGAGAGAAAAGAAACACTCAGCGTGCACTCTAACCTAGATCAGAATGGTCACCAATTTATCTAATCTGGAAACCTCCCACTGTACCTCAAATTCTCCTCCAAACCTGAAAGAAGAATTAGTCGGGGTTACCCGAGGAGTAAACTAACTCATCAGTGGGAATCGGGATCCAACTATCATCGCATGATAACGTGACGGAATCCGCTCACGGTATCACACTCCAGAAGGTATGCGCATATCTGGCAAGTTTCAGTTCTTTTGAAACTCCCGATGTGATTTCTGCCCCATGCTCTTATGACCTTGACTTTGGCCAACAAATCATAAGTCACATGTCAAGTTCTACCCGTCATTCTCCAGGCTGTTTTGAATCCACCCGTACATACCCTTGACTTTGGCCAACAAGGCAGTACGACTGTTCCAAACCAACGCATCTATCTATGCTGCATATGAATAACCAACAGCTACCAAACACTGTGCCTTGACTTTGGCCAACAAACACAGCTTGGATACTATTGACTATCCATATGAAACGACGGAGGGCTACGAATGGTTTCTGGCGAAAACCTTTAACGTAATGAACTTGATATCGTTGAAGGAACGGATAGCTTTTTAGAAATATAGTGACGAAAACCGTTGCTAAAGAGGTCACTCCCTGTGAAGGGATCTCGGCTCTTTCCCCGTAGAATGGGGTGCAGGATATTCCAAATGAATACCACGGTGCAAAGCAAAAGTAATCGGCTATAGTGAAGTTAATGCCCTGACGCAAACTTCTGTCCAAGGGGTCACTCCCGGTGAAGGGATCTCGGCCCTTGCCTCGTCGACTGAGGAGCAGGATATTCATAACCGAATATCACGGTGCAAAACAAAAGTGAACGTCCTTGCAATAACAGCTTTTTGAAAAGTGTTCCAACAACATCAGATTAGGTTTGTTTTTAACTTGCATTGATCCGAATCAATGCAGTCCCATCAATTGATCACACCAAAAAGAACGAAAATATACTGATGTACGTATATGCCATCCGCATTCGCCACTGGGTCCCGTCATTACCCGTTAGGTTAGCTAACTAACGACAGAGCGGGGACTGGACTAGCGCGGATGCAAAACATATACAACATCTACTAATATATATACCAATATATTATATTCGCTCAAGGCGTGAATAAAATGCAACATCACAGAAATGTACAGCATCACAGAAACAATACAGATATCTGGGATCCCCGGGTTTCACAGAGCCGCTGAAACCCGACGTTCCCCTGGTCGTGTGGATAGCCTGCGCAATGAAATCCTAGACCCCTACGGGCGCGGCAAGTCACCCGCCAAAACCTGAAGCGAGGCAGCCCCCTTCAGCACCGTGAATGGACCACCCAGCACTTCACGGAATCCGGCAACTTGGGCACCCCTCCTGGGTCAACCTGTACCCCCTACGAGTGCGGCGAATAGCCCGCCAATCCTAGAGTGAAGCCCCCTCCGTCCCAATGCCATGAGATACGGGCTTGTTGCCCTCTAGAACCCGGCTATCCGTGCACCCCTCCGCGGGGCAATCCTAGTCCAGAAAGTAAAATATACATACACCGGGTACATCGACCGCAACCAGGTCGTGCCCCAAAATAATAATACAAACAGGCAGTGACGGCAGTCCACATGTCGGACGCTCGCCCCGCAATATCGAATGTACATATTACAACAAAACTGTACTAGCATTGCATCCAGGCTATCCCCCACGACTGATCCGCAACATCACAGCAAATACATAGAACATCAGCGTGAAAGTCACGTTCGCAAATCCGTCTAACCGGGCTATAGCAGTTAGACCGGATTTACCGATCAAGTGACATTCACGGTCGCAGATATAATGTAAATACTGTGAAAAATGTGTTTAAAATTTTCCGATCGATCAAAAATTAACAAGTGGGCCCCCAATCAAAACTGTAGCACTCACAGAAATCCTGGGCCCAATTTTAATATTCCAAAACCCCTATTTTAAGCCCAGAAGGCCTCTGTAAAAAATTGGTGAAGTGATCTCTACAGTACGCGGCGGAAGGGCGGCGGGAAGGTGGTTTTCGCGGCGGTTCCGCGCTCCCACTGTGGAGTTACTTCGTCGAATTTTTACAGAGCTCTTAGATTTTCCAGTACATCAATATTTTACAACCTGAAAAAATTTTCGACACCAAAAATTTCCAACAGAAAACTGATGTGGGCAAATACGGGTTTTTGGACATTTCGATCGATCGGAACTAAAAAACACATTACACAAAGCTAGACTAAGTTAATGGCGAGGCTCTGATACCACTGTAAGTGCACGGCGGCGCCCCGGCCGTCAATCCGACGCCGGAATGCGGAAGCGGTGAAAAACTTAAATTTTTGCGGACTTAGCAAACCGGCACCACCGCGCACTAAACACCCGGATCGTAACCATTAACAAGTCTAAGCTAACAAGAAGATGGGTTAGAGATATACCGATGATCCAAGTCCTCCGGTCTTCTCGTCATGGTCCCGATCTCCTGCGGAAAGTCCTGTCTCCTCCTCGTCGCCGGAAGTGCACCACATCGCCTACTTTGTTTACGGGCTCCCACCTCAATGCCGAGGCAACTCGGGCACGAAGCCGGCTACTCGACGTGCCCAAGGTTCGCTGTAGAATCTATAGTGAGCTATATTGTCTCTATTAGGGTTGAAGGAGTTGCCATATGGTGGAGGAAAAGATACAAGCTTTTGGAGAGGAGCTAAAAAGACTTTGCCAAACCAAAATGAGTGTAATTCCCTCATCTAAAAATTGGGACAGCCCCCAATGAGCCAAGGCCGGCCATGACAATGAGAGGAGGGTGAGAATGGAGAGTCAAGAGAGAGCCCAAAGAGGGAGCCATTCTCATCTAATACAAAAGAGAGAGAGGAAAGCTATCATGCAAAAGAAATGATAGCAAAGAAAGTCCAACACTCCAACACCAATGATCATCCATCATCAACAACAATCCCAACACTCTACCAACAACCATGACTAAAACCATGATGATAAAGAAAGTCAAGCAATCATGAGTTTATGAAGTCAAATGATGGGACAAGAATCATGTCATGATAATAAGCAAAGAACCCCCTCCACAAACACTTATTTGCAACAATGCAAATAAGCCCTCCTCCACCAAACTTCGGCCAATGAACGGAACAAAGGAAATTGGCCGAAACGGAAAGCAAACTGGCAACTCCAGAAAACTGGTCCCGTAATAAATTACAGGAAAACCCCGATACTGTGCATACACACCCGCATCTGTATTTCGACCGAAATACAAATGCAATGAGACAAAATCTCCACTATACTATACTAGGATCCGGCTTATACCAAAACCGGCTAGTAATATCTGTGCGATCCTGATCCGTGCAATACCGCACGTATATGATCGGACCTTGCCATATCTCCATACGGCCTCTACAACCTTTCGTCCGAAAGCTGAGTAACTGAATGTGGGGGACTCTAAAGACTCGTCAACACCTTGGTTGTGGATTTAACCACTAGCACGTCAGAGGTATAAGCCAATACGTAACGGGCTACCAGGTATTGACTAAAAGGGATGTCTGTGAGTGAACTCAGCCTGACAACCCTACTGAGCCTGTCAGTGACAATATCCGTACAGTCCGGTCCGTTCGTCTATGAGTATCGCATGGCGGGCCTAGGGGGTTGGTGAAAGTCAGACCCCCAAAAGCGGTACAAGTCGTGTCGGAGTGTAGCCCAGAACACCCTGAGATACTACTGGAATACCTACCAGTAAATCTCCTTGCCTTGGCCAAGGACTTTGTGTAATGGCTCTCCTAGACACAGCACGACCTCACCCCCAATACCGGGAGAGACGAACCCCTGAAGATACGCTCACTGCCTCCATGTGGCTCGGGACTGTACCCAACTAAAACCTGTTTGCACGACTCCTTTGAGCCGTGGTAGGGTAGTAATCAAAGTATAGTGGGAACTCACACGAGACAAATGACGATCCCCAGGTCGATGAACTAACCTGCACACATGTCACCAGGGAACTGCCATCTGACGTCTGGTATATGACCAACTAGCATGTTCCCGGCGAGTCCTGTCCGGTGTACTCATAACCCAATGAGCACCTGTATACATCTTAGGTGATCCAACTTACACCAGTGGCTTGTGAGACCGGCCACCGCCCCTCGTCGGGGTCTCGACTGTATACACTAGTCTACTAATGGAGTATCGATGCCCAGTCTCGAAACTCCCACGACTAGGGACCTTTTAAGGATAAGCTTATAGACCCCCAGCTCCCACTTATATGATCGCCCTCATACTGCTGGTGGTCAAGCAAGAATCCTAGGGGCTCTATCAACGTGTAATAGCGACGTGTCAGGTCACCTAAACCAGTACACGATGATAAAGGTAAACCAGATAGCATACTATCATCTCGAGTAAGACTGTCCTACCGGGATAGGTCCTCCCTCAATCATTACAATCACGTACCTGTGACCTAATAATTGACTTTGAGGGCACTATCTCCAACAATTCCATTCTCGCGATGAATATATCGATTGGTTATATTCGATATAACCTAGTTATCGAATCATTGATTCGATAAATCGATACATTGTATACTAGTCGGTTATGTGCGACATGAACGGATCATTGAATCAAGTGTTGATTTAATGATTTAATTTATAATTGTATATTTGATATATTATTTTGCATTAACTAGTATTGGTTCACTTTAAATGGATTTTCTCACTTGATGTGCAAGTTGTATATGTGATATACTTTTGTGCACATCTTTGTATCATGTTTGATGATGCTTGCTAATTTGGTTAAGTGTAAAGAATTAAACCTAGGTTAAGAAAGTGATTAGGGTTTTAATTATCCATTCTTTTATTTATTGATTTTGGAAAAAGAATGGGATAAGAATACAAAATGGTTGCTTTCATTCTTGAACCTTTGTGAAGCTTCATGAAGCTTTGACCAAAGTGACCAATTTGTCTTCATACTTAACCCTAACCACTCTTCTAACCTTGGTCAATTCTCTACACCTAACCATGGTTCCTATTATGATAAGTATTCATTTCTTTTTCATTTTGGATTAACTTATCATAATATTTCCTTCTTCATGATCTTCTTCTTCAAGAAAGAAAGCTTGATGCCATCAATGGCAACTTGAGTTCTAAAGTGAGAAATCCAATTCTAAAGTGAACCCACCTCCTATTTCTTCACCCTCTACCTTTTGCCAAGTTGTTTTGGGTGTTTTTTTCATAAGTTTCACAAATTTGTGAAGTCGGAGCTTGAACTTGTGATGCCTCGACGTAGATCATCTTCGGCACGAAGCCGATGACCTAGTCCGCCTATTTCTCCGATCAAGCCGACGATTGAGTCCGGGATTCGAGATGGACAGCGAGAGGACGCCTACATGGAGCTAAGGAAGTGGAGAACCAGATCTACAAAGGTTGTAGCCTCTCTCCTTTAGTTAAGATGTTAACTAGTTTCGTATTTCGCCTAGATTTCTAGTCCACGATCCGTATTAGGGTTTCTCGGCACCCGTAAAATTTGAAATTGGCATGGTTGATGCCTTGTGAGACCTCTATAGTGTGCCTAGGAACCCTACATGCATGTGCTTTTTGTAGGATAAATATTCATTAAGTTTGGACTCAAGAATAAGAACCTATTTCAGACTTATTTTTATCCTCAGATTCATTAACTCCTTCATCTCACTCAACCTTTGGGAATCCAGTTCATGACCATCTGTTACTAGCTTAATTTTAAAACATCCAAATTTCATGCTTTTCTTAAATCTCTTCTTCTCTTTTATATACATGTTTCACTCTCTAATTTTTATTTTCAAAATTTTCTAATTCTTTGAAAAGAAAACCTAAAAATGAAAAGAAAAGAAACCACGAAAATCTTTTAAAATTTTTTTTAAAAAGAATGAAAGATGAAAAAGACCCAAAAAAACTTTGTACAAAACAAACCATCCCCACACTTATTTTAGACAGTGTCTTCACTGTTCTCTACCCCATATTCTACCTCAAAATCATGAAATTACGTGTGATCAACAGAGCAATTTTCTCAAAAAATAAGTATTGAAATGAGAAAAGAGGAAGAAAAATTTACCTCCCCCAGAAATCTGGGGGAATTTGTTTGCCTGCAAAATTCAAGGGCCACCTCCTCTCTTCTCTTGTGTTGCATAACTGCTCCTTGTTTTGGGGAATAAGGTATAGTTTGACTATAAATAAATGGTTAGTTTATTTTGCACATAACACCTTCAAGAAATAAAAGTAGCAAAAAGACCTAAAAAAAACAAAAGTTTAGTACCCAAAAATAATTTACACAATGCTTTAGTTAGTCCAAATGTTAATATTAATCACTCAAAATTTTTGTCTTTAAACATGCAAGAGTAGTAAAACAAATTATAGCAATAAGTATCAATAAACACCCTAAATTTGATGTGCAGAATATGAATATGGTGTTTATATGCGGGTGAACAAAATTATGATCCAAGTTTTGCCGAATAAACTAGTGCATTGATAAAAGATTTAAGTCTAAAAGAGTTATGCAACTGCGCTATCTTTTCACTGTTTTGGCTAAATGGATCAAAGTTGTCAATATGAACATGCAGAATATAAATAAGAGATCCAGTTATATGAGTTAAAAGCACAATTTTTTCGTCCTCTTCAATAAGATTGGCTTCAATGAGGAGTAGAAGTAATTGAGTGTTAAGTTCAACTATTAACGGCTCATCTAAAATCATAAGTTCATTCTTAAAAAGTTCCTCAAAAGTTGGTTCTAAATAACAAATATCATCAACAATTTTTTAACTTTCGCCCAAGATCATGAGTTTCTCTTTAAAAATTTTCTCAAAACCATTCTTTTCAAAATGGCCTTCTTCAAAATTAACCACTACCTCCCCATGCACTTCTTCTATTATTATAGTTGAATCCTCTTCAAAAATATCACCACTTCCCTCATCTAACAATTCTTTTTTCTCCTCCTTAAATTGACTCATGGGTTGAATTTATCATCCAAAAAAGTGGGATCCCACTCTAAATTTTCTTCAAAAATTTTATTATTCATTCCAACTAAAGGTGTGGGTTCCCTATCAATAATTCGTTCAAAAATTATATCTAAGCCAACGCCGTCAAAATCACAAGTATCCTTTACAGAAACGGGTTCTATATCTAAAATTTTCTCAAAATTTATATCCGCTACTGTTGATTAATCAAAAAAATCTTTCTCAAAACTTTTACAATCAGTTATATTAAATATCTCAACCTCAAACGTATCATCAATCAAATCATCTTCATATAAAGTTGATATTGGAGGCCAAATTGGAAATTCAAAATTTTGAGGGTAGCTTTCAGACTGACTTGATATAGACTCATTCTCACTTTTCTCATGCATCAAAAAATCAAACCCATCTAAGCCACATGATTCAAACGTGTGTTCACAAATCGGGTACTCCTCATATCGCTCAATTTTCCTTGATGTAAATTCACACCCGCACATAGGATACTTATGACTTAAACGTTCTTCGGTTATACATTCCAAATCATGGTTATTTTCAAACACTTTCTCAATGGGTTGATTATGATGTTCTAAGGTGTTGGGAACAATCAGGTTGGTGTGGGTTTGTATTGAGATGGTCTCTTGCTCTTTCCTATTAGTGATTGCAGCAGTTATCAAGCTAAGAAGAAGTTCAATATTAGTGATTGATTGTTTTATTGTCATAACTTCATCTTGCATAATTGTAGCCAACTGATATTCAACATAATCAAGTCTCGCATCTTCATCATTATCAATATAAAAAGAAGGTGTAAAAGTTTGGTATGGTTGATAAGAATTTGATTGTATATGGTCGTAAGGAAGGCCAACATCATTGTATAAGTATGATTGAAAATGGTGTTGGTCTATGAAATTGGAAGAATTGATAGTTGTGTCAGTTTGAATTGGGTGAGATGGAGAACCTATATCATAGTAAGGGTTGGGTTTGAATTGTAGGCCTAAATTAGGATCTTCAAAATACATATCTTGATTCCAATAGTTATTTTGTTGATTTCTCCAATCACCAAATCCAACAACAAAAGGAAAATTTTAATAAACATGGTATGGATCTTAACAATTAGTGCAAAAAGATTGAAAAGTGGATTACTAGGCACTTGGTGATTAACTGTTAGTGCTTTCGCCTTTTTCCTAAGGTCATATAACTCTGCATATAAGCTATCCTCATTTTCGGTTGTGGATGTGTAAGATGAATTATAACCGCTCCTATATTTATTCATTCTAATGCATTCGGCAAGTGTTTGTTTAACCAGGTAACAAAGTTCATATAAAGTTAGTTAAGTATGTTCGTCATCCATTTTTTTAAATGCAGAAAATTAACTACGAACTCTAACAAATCACAACCGCAAAATGCGCAAGCAATCCTTAAAACTATGGTCATCTAGGTCGAATCACTAGACCCGCTCCTAGACTTCCAAAGGACAAGTTGTAGGATAGATTCTCTACCATCTCTTTACCAACCGAATGGCCAGATAAGTGAAAGTGGAGAAGAGAAGTTGTCCAAGGTTTTCACCAAGTTTCTTAATTAGATAACCTTCCTACATTACGAAACTTCCATTTCTAACAGTTGGCGTAGACACCACGCGATTAGTGTGGATAAACGATAGCATACCTACAACCTTCTCTTTTCCTATTTGAGCGCGAAATGTCCTTAGGGGGCCGAGTCTAGATATTTTTAATTAATAGGGGTGAATGCTTATGTTTGGTTATGATTTGTGGGGCCTAAGAAGGGTGATAAAATCCCCACCTAATCTTATTGTAAGGTTTCTTACTTTTTAAATTCCGTTTTAAAACGCAATGCCAATCAAACAAACACGCAATCTTAGTAATAAATATTATTTTAGCAGCACGATTGCAAAGAAACCTCAGAAGATGGCAATTTATTGGAGAAAGAGGGGGTTAGAGAAAGAAAACTTACCTACAACCTAGGCCTAGGATCTGTATATGCATGATCCAAGATCCCTAGATGTATGCTTCGTTTCCTGAAAAGAATAAAAAAAATTGCAGAATAAACATAATAATAATAATAATAAAATAACTTGAATTAAAATTAACTAAAATTTCTAACACATCCCCGGCAACGACGCCAAAAACTTGATAGAGATTTTATTAGTTTCTAAATTTAACCGCAAGTATACAGTCGTATAATTGTAATATTTGAGGATTGATCCACATAGAAGTGTTAAATCTTAATTAATTCTAAAACAAGTACAGAAAATAGATGATGTTAAACTAAAAATTAAAGTGCAAATAAAATAAAAGTGGGTTTTAATAATAAAGCAAGTCTAGGGTGCCGAATTAACTTTACTATCATGTTGTTTTATATGATTTCTATCCTTTTCTAATTCCAATGTTTTAATTCATTAACCATCAATTATATAAAAGCATAGTGTAATTTAGTTTCGCAATGAAATATCAATCAAAGAAAGCATAAATTATACGTTTAAAGATCTACCCTATCAATCACACCACAATATCTAGCAAAATAATTAAAAGATGTTATTCTAATTACCCTAAAATCAACATAGTTTTACCGTTCTACAAACTAACCCACAAGTTGTTAATTCATGAATTAGATTGTATTATAGGATAGTTTAAATTATCCTAATTTAATTAGGTGAATTTCCTTGATTAAAAATCATCTCTTACCTTCCCTAATTAGATTTGTAGTTCGTCACGCTATCATTAATCTAACTAGTTTATTGGTGTCATCACCTTTCCATAAATCTATCCAAGGCATCAACTATCATCATATTATTTAGTTTGTTAGATAAAAAACAAAAAGAAAGACTTTTAGATCTTGAAAAATTGATTAAAACCATGATAGAAAACCAATAGAAAAGAGATAGAGATATTAAAACATTAAAACCATGATAGAATAATTCTAAAGCCTAGAAAATAGATTAGCTATTCATAATAGAAAAGAAAAGATAATCAAATAATGCCAATTTCATATTAAAAATAACTATATCAAATATTTTTGATCTCTCCTAAAACCCTAAAACAATTAAACTATAGAGAGATATCTCAACTCTAGAAGTACATTTCATTATATAGGGCTAGAAAGTTTTGAGATCAAGTAATAAAAGATACAAGAGAATACAATTTTTTCAAACAATCTCAAATCCTAATTCTATTAGATTTCAGCTGAAACTTTTGATGGCCCTGTTGGGTGCTGATTTGCGATATTTAGAAGCTTCGAAATATGAAACCCTATAGCTCATATTAATGTTTGTGGAAAGATGATCGTGCCCATAAAAAAATTCATCAATCGGCCGTGCAACCGCCACCACCGCCTCCTTGTTAGCCGCGGATCCGTCGCTTCTTCGTGGGGTCGTGGCTACAGATGTTTTCTATGTTTTCATCATTGATTTAAATGATTTTTTAGCACATAAAATCTTGAATATCTTTCTTTTTTTCTACAATTCCATAGATATACATATTGTCACCAAATTAGGCAAATTTAATTTCATCTCTTGCTCTGATTTGGTCTCCTCAATTGATTTGCTAAATTGAATTGATATAACTACTTTTAAACCTGCAAAAATAAACAAAAACAATCTTTTAGCAGCATCTATTTAATTTAGGAAACTAATTAACTAATAATGTAAATCCCCAGTTCCATGTATATTTTCCGTATTTTCCCCAGAATTTTCCAAGTATTTTTTTGGCACATTTTTTAAATATATTTTTTATTATTTTATTTATTATCTAAACCCTAAACCTAACCCGACCCGACCCGCTAACCCTTCTTCTTCTCCTTCTTCTTTTCTTTTCTTTCCTGCCCTTTTTCCCTAACGTCTTTCTCTCACCCCTCGCCGACGTCTCCGCGAGACCCGCTTCCCTAACGGCCATGACGACCTCATCCACTTGCCAACAATCCCCGAGATCCCCTCCCCGAAATCCTCACTTACTCCCCTCTCTCGCCCCTCGCCGACGTCTCCGTGAGACCCGCTCCCCCAACGGCCACGACGACCTCATCCACTCGCAAATGATCCCCGAGATCTCGACGCCGGCCTTCTCTCCCCCCTCAACGTCTCCCACCCTATCTCTTTCCCTCTCGTTCCCTTTCTCTTTCACTCCCTTCTTCCTCCTCTGCAACCCCATCTCCTCTTTCTACCTATTGCCACCTAAAACCCTTGCACCATCGCCTGAACCACCAACGACATCACCACCGCCTGAGCTCCTCCGTAGATCACCACCTCACCAGTAACCTCATCCCTGCAACCTCTCACCGCAGCTTCACCACACAACTCCCCACAGCCGCCAACACCCACTTCCACCGTCATCGAGATCGTTACCATCATCGACTCTTCCCTAAGCACCACCAGCACCTCCTCCAGGGACCAATGCATCCACACTACCACACTGAGCTCACCTAGCTCCTCCTCCAATCAAGATTCCTCACCGCACCACCACCCCAACTCCGTCCACCATCACCACAGAGCCACAGCCGAAGAATTCCCCTGGACCACCATTGCCTCGCCAACTCCATCACCTCCCGACTGCCACAGCTGCAACTGCGGCCCCAAGCCGACTTGTCACTGCCCTGTGCCCACTCCCAGAACCACCGTGCTCACGTCGAACCCGCCTCCGCACCACCACCGTGCCACGGCTGCAGCACCGTGTGCCCATACGTATCCCGCTACATACCCACTCCCCGTGCCACACCGTACCCCCATGCCGTGCCAGCCTCCATGCCACGCCGTGCCAGTCCCCGTACCATGCTGTGCCAGCCTTCGTGCCACACCGAACCTCAATCCAGTGCACGCACCGTGCCTACTCCCACACCAACATCGCATCTAGTACCGTGTCGCGCCGTGCTACTCCTGCACCACGCACCGAACCAAGACCACGCCCGCTACCGTGTCACGCCCGCATTGTCACCATGCCCAGTATCGGATCTCCGCGCATCGCGCACGCGCCGCGCACCGTGTCCAGCATCGCATCGACCTGTGTGTCGAGACGAAGTCCGCAAGTGGCATCACTTCTATATCAGCGACCAAAGGCAAGTGAAATCCTCACTTGCTTTTAACATTCTATATGACTATGTGTTAAAATTATATTAGATAGATTATTACGAACATGTGTTTAGTAGTATATTAACACATATATATTATAAGTCATCATCGCATCTTCATGGAAAACCATAGACATTCTAAGATGGTAGTTTTGAGCATAATCAGATATAAAACATCATATTAGTATCGTGTTGCCACGACCCGAAATGGCACGTGACTGGCACTTGAATCATATGAAGTCTATAGGACCCCATATAATCTAAGTAAACCAAAATCCCAGAAATCTAAACCAATTGAAGAAGGGAGAGAAGGAAAATGTAGTCTTAAAGCAAGTGGTTTAACAAAATAAGCCGCAATATGCATTTTTAAAACATCAAGTCTTTTTTGAAAATTCCAGCAGAGTTCCTTTTGTAAATACTGGCCTTAAACGGGTACAAACATGCATAATATACATAATGAATAAAGGCATCCCTAAACGGGAGCTAGCTCTTCTCCAATTGGCCGACACAATCACGTAATGCAATATAATATACAACGCTGAAGGGCGAGGATCAAAACTCAAAAGAAAACCAATATCCACCAGAAAACCATAATAATACAAGCGCGACTCTAAGGTTTAAAGAATAAACATACTGGTCTTCTAAGTCAATAAAATATACAAGTCTGGTTGATCGAATTACTAGATACAACTGAATATAAATAATATACAATGGTGGTCACGATACGAGTGAACCCACCTAACAAAGAAATCACCCGGAAAGAAGCAGTGTTCCAGCAAAGCCGCCAAGAAAACCTGTACGGCAAAACCTGCAAGAAACTATGGCACAACGGGGATGAGTTGCCAACTCGTGAGTAGAAAACATCACCGAGCAGAAATCACATATATGACTCTATCCTAGGTCATGTCATAATATCCATATAAAATATAACCTGAAACATCTGCTAATGGCCAGGGTAAACATCTATACATAAGTGTAATAACAAGTGCTCGTGTCAGTGCCTCAGGTAGCAACATATCATATATATGATGCATGAATGCATGAAAACAGAATACATCTAAATGAGAAAACTGTTTTCTTATCTCAGTGGGATTTCTGTATAAAATCGAAGTACCATCAATGAAATCAACAGAGAATCAGTGTCTAGCATCGACACAAAATATATATCTCGCTATCTC
Organism: Agapanthus africanus; assembly: GCA_030015575.1. Taxonomy (NCBI): domain Eukaryota; kingdom Viridiplantae; phylum Streptophyta; class Magnoliopsida; order Asparagales; family Amaryllidaceae; genus Agapanthus; species Agapanthus africanus. The sequence goes on along the minus strand of CM057338.1, from coordinate 937,330,577 downwards.
AATATCTCGGGCTCCGGCAATTCGGACTTGCCCGTATCATCAAATCTCAATGCCATAGGCTCTGGCAATCCGGACTAGCTTATATCATCAAATCTCAAGACTACGTCGGTATCCTCCGGATATCCGCCGCGTCACAATAACCGGTCGGTAGTGCTCCTCTGCCAGGCTTAATGCCATCATCTGCGACCATCTTACCTCGGGGTACCGCACCGGGTCCACCATGCACCCACAGACGGTTCCTCCTCCTCCTCAAATCCGGTGTATGATATCGCTCAAGAGCCAAGAAAACTCATGGTGGACATATCTCACATCATAACATGAGAAAACCGTAATTTCTATCTTTTGAAAATGATAATGAGTTTATAAAATCCTTGCGGTTTCTCCAAATCCATAAATCTCATGGAAAATCCGAATCCATAATCAAAAGTCAGTAAACAGTGGATATTATAATATTGCATGACAAATTAATATATGAATGCATCGGATATCAAACAAAGAATGCAACAATTAAAGTAGCATATAAAAGCAAGCGTACTAGTACTATGTCGAAACTATCAGCTAGCAATTTATACTAATGAAATAGTGTTTTCTAATGTGTACGTGACATAACAATTACCGATGATGATGTGTGTGAGCCGGCAAGCAGGTGTACGTGGAGCATACGCATCATCGGTAATGGTGCTGGTGTCCTGACAGCATGATTTTATAATAACTAGAAAAACGCATTTAAGCATGCATTGCGATACGAATAGTAAGAACATACGGAAAATGAATAGTAAACGCAACAATAAGGAATGTACAATTTATATATGAGTCATACAGTTTTGGCATTTGAAATAACATGAATCGTGGTGTTTAGAAAATAGGGGCTACGGTGATTTTAAGAAAAGGTACGTCCTTTGAAATATCCGTGGTATCCCTTGGCCTGTCTTTAAAATACTCATGATTCGTTAGTTTTGGAAATAAGTATGACTCGAGCCCAGTCTAACATCTACTAAGTAAACTACATGACTAAACTAACAGACTAGTCGAAGGGGTAAGGACAACCACCTAAGTCTGAGTCGATATATATATATATATATATATATATATATAATAGTCGGTGATCCCGCCTCAATAGTGTCACGTACGATACAATATATAATATGACATCCTCGAGTCAAGAGTGCGGATCTATCATCATAATTATATCTCGTACAGTAAATCCATCGTGCGGCATCCCAAATCTAGGTACGGGTCGAATATCATATTTATCTCATTATTCATCTGGTATCCTTATCATCATATCCTGAATTAGAGATACTGATCTAAAGTCTAGTACAGTCCGATACCATCAATATATATATATGCGTGTGTATGAAAACACATTGCCTAAAAATCCGCTATAATATCATGTCGTATCTCATAATACGAACCAAGTCACATCATCGATCTCGTGGCATCATGCCCAATCACATCGACTCATCTCCAAGTACCACATACTATCCTCATCATCCATGTATATGTATATATATATATATATATACATACTCACATGCACATATGTGTGTGTGTGTGTGTGTGTGTGTGTGTCTCCATATACGCACAAGTAAATCAAAAGTATGCGTGTGTGCGCGTGTGCGCAAAAATTTACTCTAGGGTTTTGCGACTAAGAAACTACACTAAAAGCACTTTCCTACAATACGCTAAACTAACCCAAAGTCGCCTAAGCATTTCTTGCTAAGTATACACATCTTATAAAACACATATGTGGGTATATATATATGTATATATATATATACACACACACTAACGCATTCACGTGCTACACTACGAAACTACAGGGGTGCTATACACCATCAACCCAACTTCCTCCGTAGATATATATCTACCCACTTTGATCCTTGCTAGCCGAAGTCGATGCCTCCGTTCTCTTCCTCGTCATCCGAAGTCCACGTGGAGGTACCTACAATTCAATGAATATCATATCGTAAACGAGAATTAAATACGAGAAATCCGGTACGGCATACGAACGGTACATAGGTTAGAACCTATGAACTTAGCATGCAAGAAAGGCCAAACAAATCCTCGATGTCGATGTACAAACGTCAGACCATCGAGTTAAAACCCAAATACCAAAACCATGGTTAAAACGAAGTTGCAAAAACAAGGCAGCAACTCAAGAAAATGCCTCCAGATTTTACCCTAGGTGAAATTAGCCAATTTTTCATATGTGGAGGGTCTAATTTACTGAAGATAAAGCCCTGGATCAAGCACGAACCAAAATGGGAGTACCCAGGCCGCAATTTGCGGCCCAAGTGATTAAATCTGTGGCCTGGAAGTGGAATTGGGGTCTCGGGTTTTGGGGTTAGCTTCTAGGTTGCCTGCACATCTCTCAGTCTTGGCTAAATATTTTTCAGGTCCCCCGGGTCGTAGCAGATCTCCATAACACATCGCAAATTCCACGAAAACCCGATATGGGCAAATCTAAAGTTCGGATCTTGGTGTCTTGTCTCTGGTTTTTTCCAGAATTTTAACACCAAAGGGGTTTAAGATCACTACTACACCTCAATAACACTTTCACAACTCAAATAAATCCCTAAGCTCATCTTGGAATTTTCAAACCTCACTAAATTACACTTAAACACTTCTAAACAAGTATATGTGCTAAAAGAAATGGATTACTACACTAATGGTGAAGAAATTATCTCATTTGGCAACTCAAGAATTTTCTTGAGCTGCCCCAAGTGCTCAAAATCCAAACTTTCTTGTTCCAAAATTCTTGTAGTGAGCTTGTGTATATTTTTAATGAAGGAAATGAGGTGTTTTGATGTGGGAATGGGGGTGAAGTGAAGTGGTGGAGGTGGTGGAGGGAGAGGGCACCCAAGGAGATGGAGGAAGAAGAAGAAGAATGAAGGGGATGTAGAAATGAACCATGGTGAATGAACCCCTCACCTCTCTCTCTCTTCTCTCTCTTGCCCATACCTCCTTTCTTTATTCTTTTCCCTTTTCTTTTCTATTTCCCTTTTTGTTTTCTTTTCAAAACCAAATACAAATAAAAACCAAGTAACATGAACAAATGAAGCATGGTTTTCAAACAAATTAAGAAATGTAACAAGTATTTTGATGCATGTCATGATGAAAAATCAAGTTTAATGCAAGATTAGCGAAAATTAATCGAGTTTAGCATTAACATAGAATATAATTAATTATAGAAATTTATAATTTGTCTAAATCACATAAATTCTTCAAACAAAATCACCATTCAATTTAACTTCCCAGTATTTCCCAAATTATCGGTATTTAATTATACCACAACACTAAAATATTCATAATATTTATTATTTTAATTATATAAATTCCCAAAAATAATATTTTATTTTTCTGAAATGTTACAGTCTTCCCCCCTTAAATAAATTCGGTCCCCGAATTTAAATTTAAACCCCTCAAATACTAAAACATTTCAGTAAAATGATCAAGTCGTCGGGGCTCCGAAATCATAAATACATAAACACATCGTAGCGCAATGCATGCGCATGAAAAACGAGTATATAAACCAAAATCAAAACTCCGTCAAGCATCCCGCAATCATCGAAGCAATGGTGAAGACACCAATGTCAAAGTCCACTACGAAAACCAACATGATATACATCAAAACAATACATGTACACATCGTTGTAAATTCGTCAAAACATCTGAAAGAAGTGCATGCCAAACCTTTTCTAGTCGCTGTACGATGCACGTATCACGGCACAGTGGCGGACGTTTATTGTAAGAAAATAACTATATGCATATATATCCTTTTTTTAACATACACGCCCCGCCGTTTTGAAATTAATTTAGAAGGGATTCCTTGTAAAGTTTTTTGTGTCATCACGAACATGTTAGTTATATGTATGCCCTAGAGGCCATTACTATACATATGATGTATATTGTAGTGGATGCTTGGACATATATAGGGATGACTTTCTTGCTCGATATGATAGTATGTTATCTGGTTACTCTTTACTTTAAAGTGTACACTGATTGTCTCTCTGTTACATGTTGGTAAAGCCCTTAGGATGTGTACTTGACTACCTGGACTATGATGCGGATCATACTAGTGGGGATATGGTAGTCCATAAGTACATCCTTCAAAGTCCCTAGTCGTGGGTGTATCGAGACGGGGCATCAATATACCAGAGTAGACTAGCGTATACCTTCTCGACCCATACAGATGGGCGATGGATGATCCCATATCAATTGGTGTTTGACATCAGAGATGATATACGGGTGCTCAGTGGAGACTGGGTACACTGGACGGACTCGCCGAGAACTCCCAGCTAGTATTATACCTTACGTCAGATGGCAGTTCTCTGGTGACACTGGTGCAGGTTAGTCTGTAGACCCGAGATCGTCATAGAGTCTTGTGTGATTCCCACTATACTTTGATTTCCACCTTACCACGTCCAAGAGGGCATGCAAAACGGTGGTTTTTGGGTACAGTCCCGAATCACATGGAAGCAATGAGCGATAGGAGGGGTTTCGTCTCTCCCGGTATAGGGAGTTGATGTTGCGCTGTGCTCGATTGGCTATAACAGAAGTCCTTGGCCAAGACTGCTTTAGGGATTTACTGGTAAGTGTTACCAGTAGTTTCTCGACCCGTTATGAGCCTCATATCGACACGACTTATCGAGTTATTGGGGTCTGACGTTTACCACCCCTAGACGAGATATGTGACATATCAGACGAACAGACCGGACTGTACGGTAGTGTTACTGGTTGGATTCACAGGAGTGTGAACGGGTTTGCTCGTTGATCTTTTGATCGCTCAATACCCGGGTGGCCGTTACGTTTGGCAGACCGCTTGCGGCTTATGGGTGTTTGATATGATCATCACCTGCTGTCGGCCTATTGACGAGTCTTTAAAGTCCTACACAGGGGTTTCCTGGCTCAAGCGAAACGAAATAGGAGCGCATATGAGATATGTGCGGGATCGAGAAAAATACCAGTATGTGATACTGTATTCTATTCTCGCGATTTTTGACATTAATCGGTTGTATGCGATATAGCCGGGTTATCGGATCAAGTGTTGATTCGATAAATTGTTACTATTGATATTAGTCGATTATATGCAGTATGACCGGATCATTAAATCAAGTGTTGATTTAATGATTTAATGTATAATTATATATTTGGTATATTACTTTACATTAACTAGTATTTGTTCACTTAAGATTGATTTTCTCACTTGATGTGCACAAGTAGTATATGTGATATATTTTTGTGCACTTGATTGTATCATGTTTGATGATATATGCAAACTTGGGTGTGTGTATGCTATACACCATGTTTAGTTAATGTTAAGGATTTCATTTGCCTTATTTATTTATTTTCTTTATTTATTTTTTGGCAAGAAACAAAATGGTGGTGGCTTTCTTTGTTTTATTCTTGAAGATTCATGAAGCTTCAACCATTTTGTTTTATGCTTAACCTAACCATTTAACTAAACCTTAGTTTATTCTCTACATGAGTTACACTCACCCATGGTTGCTAAATGATAAGCATCACTTGATTTTCTATTATGAATTATTGATTTTCATTTTTTTCTTTCTTCTTCTTCATCTTCTTCATGATGAGAAGAAAACCATTGCTAGAAAATTCCAAGTGATGAATCCAAGTGAGAAATCCAAATCCAAAGTGAACACACTTCCTATTTCTTCATCCTCTACCACTTGCCATGTAGTAGAGTGTGTTATCTTCACAAGTTTTATAACCAAGTGAAGATGGAGCTTGAGTTACAGTTGCCTCGACGCAGATCATCTTCGGCATCGAAGTTAACGACCTAGCCCGCTCATTTCTCCGACGAAACCATCGCAAGAGTCCGGGATCCCGGTGATCGCAGCGAAGGGACGTCATCACTGAGCTAAAGAAGTGGAGGACCGGATCTACAAAGGTTGTATTTCCATTCACTTGTTAGCAAAGTAGTTTGCTTGCTTCTCTTTTTCTCCTAATCTCTAGTTAACGATCTTACATAGAGTTGTTAGGCACATGAAAATTTGAATTTGGCATGGTAGATGCCTTTTGGAACCTCTTGAGTGTGCCTACGAACCCTACAGTGGTATCAGAGATACTAGACATTGGATGTCGACCTATGGGGGGTTCTCACTGTGTGACAGTGTGGCGAAACATAGGCTCTTACCCCCAGGGTGTCCCGAGACCGGAATGTGTTCCGGCGGGTTGTAGTTCTCGCGAGGGGGCATGCGTAAAAAGTAGCGGCTGAGGGACCCGTTGGTGCCACGGCGACCCCATTGGATGGGGTGGCTGCCTGACCTACAGTGGTATAAGAGCCTAGCCAGAGCTTTAGGCGAAGTGTAGACGAAGTTAGAGATCCGATCGAACCCCGAAACCCCGATCAAAACCCTTCTCTGTACATTTTTTCAAACTGTGGATTTTTGTGAATTAAAAATCCTCAGAAAATTAAGCAGGAAAATATAAGAATTACTGTGAAGTACGGACTCCTAAATCAAAAATTTGACCGCGGAACCGCGGCCAAACCAAGGGTTTGGCGGCGGTTCCGCGGCCCAAATTGTGAATTAGTCCCTCAAACTTCACATATTTATTCTTAGGTCCTTTCTTGTCATTTTTTTCTGGGAATATTTTAATTCCGCTCAAGTGTTGAGTTTTCTAGGGTTTTATTGGGGACTCGTTAATTCGATCGGATAATTTAACTTCGTTTATGTTTTTCCGGATATTTTAGAAACTGTTAAAAAGTTTGACCGGATATAAATACCCATTTTTTCCCCTGCCGGGAAATTTCCAAGTGTTGGATTTTTCCGTAGTTTAAGAACGTTCTAAGTAGTGCAAGTAACGCGATGGACCCTCTAGAAGACAACAAACCTTAACTCGATTATGTGACCGTCTTGAACTGCCCTTTGAACCTTAGGGTTTGGGGCAGTACGGCGTGCCACATGTGAGGCGTTGGCTTGACCCTTCTATGGCTGGACCGTTGGTACTGTGGCATGAAGTGGATGTTTTTAAACTTATTTCATGTGTTGAGCTTTTCGGGAAAACTTGGGTGTTCGATTATTCGATCGAAAAGTTTAACATTGTCTATTTATCTGGAATGTGATACAATATTTGGAATCCAAAAATAGTTATGAGATAACTGAATGAATGTTATAAATCTAGCGGTTTAGTCTCAGATGATCGGTTGCCACGGAATTTTGATGTGATCAAAAGTCCGTCGCAATCATGTTGCGTACGCGGATACTCGCCGGGTAAACTTAATAGACAGCCACGCCCCATAGCCCCGACCAAGTGACTGTAGGAGAACCCCGTCGCCGAAAGCATCCGTTCGGGTGCTCGCGGCAGTGGTGTTCCGCCTTGGTGCACTTCGTCGATGGCAACCGGGGGTGCGGCCGTCTACTAAAGTTTGCGACGAGCATTCGATCAGGATGTCGGGAATCTTGCTGAATTGCCCGACTTGATATTGAAAAGAGTTTTCGATAATGAGACTAAAATGCGGGGTTTATAATTGTTAGGCATGCGATGTCTAAGGAATTCATTTGGTTAGGCATGCGATGTCTAAAAGGGTTGCGGATTCCAACTGTTGTAGTTTTACACTTTCTTTTCTGTGACCGTAAGTGTAATATGTGATATTGCCGGTTTCGTTGCTATATGTCAACGACAATTGGGATGCGTACATTTACTTACGTTGATGATATGTGATGTTATGTGTTGCTGTAATGTTATATTAGATCGTCGCGTTTTGAGTAGCCGGGGGTTTTATGTGTGATGAGAGTTTTTATTTTCATTCATGTAAAATTTATTGTATGTAATATTCTTTTATTGGGGCACTTCCGGGTTGAGGTTGATGTCACCATTTGTATATTATTTACTTTTCCGCACTAGGATAGACCTAAGGAGGAGAGCACAAGTAACCGGGTTCTAGAGTCCAGTGGGAGACCAACTCGAGGAGTCGAGTCCGGATCTCCTAACTCTAGAATTGGTAGGGTTGCTTGCCGCTCTCGTAGGGGTCTAGGGGTGTGGGTTTGGCTATTTATCGCGACCGTGGAATCCGTGTTTTATACAGGCTCGTATTGAAAACACGGACGTTCTAGTATATCCAATGTTTCATATGTTTCTTCTGCTGCGATATCTGTGATGTGATCATTTGATATGTTGTGATGTATACTGTATATAGTATATATGATATATTATATAGACGTTACTTATGTTTTGCACTCGCGCTAGCCCTGCCCCGCTCTGTCGTTAGTTACCTAACCTAACGGTGCACGAGGGTACATCGAGGCGAATGCGGATGGCATAAGTGTACGTCGTATTTATCTGTGATGTTTAGGTGATTTAAATGATGGGACTTCATTAATATGATTAATGAAATAAAAGAAACCTAAAAGATGCTGTGGAATCGAATTTTCAAAAACAGGTAGCTACAGTTCTTGCTTTGCATCGTGGTGTTCCTTGTAGAACATCCTGCACCTTATTCGATAAGGAAAGGGCCGAGATCCCTTCACCGGGAGTGACCCCTTTAGCAATGACTGGCAGATACTACACCCCTCGGTTTGTCTTTTGATTGCTCCTATAGTTCTTGCTTTGCACAGCGGTATATATGATATATCCTGCACCTTATTCGATGAGGAAAGGGCCGACGATCCCTTCACCGGGAGTGACCCCTTTAGCAAAACTAGAAAAGCCTCAAAAACACTCCATTTTAAAATTATTTGATTCTACAACGATATCAAGTTCATTACGCAATAGGTTTTCAGAAAAACCTGTCGTAGCCCTCCGTCATTTCAGATAAGTAGTAGTTAGTATTCGTGCTGCGTTTGTTGGCCTTTGTCAAGGCGTAGTGTGCGGTAGCTGACTGGTGCTTATCTGCTTATGCATATGATGCAGATTGAGTTAGGGTAGTCGTGCGACCTTGTTGGCCTTTGTCAAGGGTCGTGCGGGTGGGTTTAATTCAATCAGGAAATGACGGGTTGAACTTGACTAGCATCCTATGGTTTGTTGGCCTTTGTCAAGGTCATAGGAGGTTAGGGGCAAAATTATCGGGAATTTCAAGTGTTGAAATTTGCAATGAGATTGCATACTTTCTATGAGATAGTTGGATCCCGATACCCTCTGCGAGTAATTGTTACTCCTGGGAGAGTTTTACACATTACAATTAGCCGATCAAGTAGGTGTCTAGAAAGGTGTCAACGGGGTTACGCCTCTGGGAAAACGAGGTTTACTTTAATTAGGTCCGTGCGAAAGCACGGGGAACCTCCCTCAAAGTACCGACACTGGCCTGCCTGAAAGATTGGCGAACTTGTAGAGTATAATTAATCCCGGCTAGTCTTTCCTTTTAGGGTTTGAAGGAAAATTTGATAAAAACAGTGGGAGCCATCCTGATTAGATAAAATAATAACCAATCTGATCTTGCAAGAACGCACGCAGAGTGTTTTCTTCTCTCTCTCTTCAGGTAGCGACCATGTCACGCCTTAATCAAGATAATAAAACGGATATATTGACCGAACCCGCTTGTTTTACTGTGCTGGGGAACGATGGTCCCGCTCCAACTTATAATTGTTATAAGACAGAGCAGGAAATTGGGGATTACCAAAATTCCCGTGCCGCCCAAACGAAGAAAGTGCATACCGATGCATCATCTTCGGGTGTGTTCATTACAGAGAACTGTTTCTCAAATATCCTCTACGTCCTGGGTATTTGATACCGAATCAGGATCCCAGATATGTAATCTGTTACATAGGGCTACAGAAAGGTAGAGAACTGAGAACGGGTGATAAGTTTCATGAGACAGAAAATGGTGCAAGTGTTGCAGCCAAGTCTGTTGGTCACTGTCACCCTGTATTACCAGAATACATTGATTCTGAACAAATATTATTAGATACCGAACCTGATATACAAAATCATATCAGTCTCTTTATTAGTAAAGAAAGGATATAATTTTGTATTGTTGGATAATGTTTTGAACATTTCCTATATCAAGAGTTGATCGGTTCAGGCACGTCATCTAAAAGCATTAATGTTCTAAATCAAACTACAGTTCTTAGTATACAGAACACACACAAGAGGAAGAGTTCAGAAATGAATGAATCCTTCTTGAGGCATTATAGACTAGGTCATATCAATGCGACCCGACTAGCTGAAGTTACATTAAGATGCATATTTAAATTAGTTTGAATTTACATCTTGTGAAACTAGCCAGTCATGTCATAGAGATAAGATGACCATAGCTCTGTTTATTGGAAACAGAGAAAGAGTTAGTAAACTCTTGGGATGATACATATTGATGTATGAAGGTTCCCTGTCTACAAATGCCAAGACCGGTTCTTTGTACTTCATTAAATTCTCTGATGATCTCTCGAGATTCAGACATATGTTCCTGTTAAAACACAAGTCCGAAATTTTTGAGATATTCACAGAATATAAGTTAGAAGTAGAGAACCAAAATACGGGTATAAGTATTATGTCCTTTGATGTGATCAAGGAGGAGAATACTTGAGCACGGAATTCCTGGATTATTCTAAAGGAGAATGTGATTCTCTCTCAGCATTACTCCTCCGTATACACCATAGCACGATGGTATATCGGGGCGGAGAAATAACACCCTATATGATATGGTGTGCTCTATGATGAGTACTACTGAGTTTCCTATTTCCTTTTGGGAGTTATGCATTTAAGAAGCTGCATACCTATTGAATAGGGTTCCGATCAAATCAGATGCCTACCATTTCATATGAGATATGGAAAGAGAAGAGCCCATATCTTAAGTTTGTTAAGATTTGGGGTTGTCCAGCCTATGTCTAAAAGCATAATCCGGACAAGCTCGAGGCAAAGTCAGTTATGTGGAAGTTTGTTGGATATCCCAAGCATACGCAAGGGAATATCTTCTACCTAACCGAGAAACAAAAGATGTTTTGTTACTCAGCATGCTACCTTTGTGAAAGGAAATTTCTTGTGAAGAAACTATTGGTCATAAGGTAGAACTGGAAACAGTTCCAGCTATACAAACTGCAGGTGATGATTTGGTAGAACCAAAGGATTCAATAGCAACCAACGAACCTCAGCCTCTTCGCCGATCTAGTAGGTTTCCTCACCCACCTGAGAGATACTCCGGTTTCTCTATGACAGTGGGAGCGAGGATTGCATCATGGGATGATGACCTAACTAGTTTCGAGCTGGCCATCAGGAGTGGGACTCTGTAAGAATGGCTGGATGTTAATCGATCTGAGATGGAATCCTTTTACACCAACAAAGTATGGACTTTGGTTGCTTTATCTGAAGGGTTAAATCCCCATCAGGAGCAAGTATATCTTGAGAAGATTATTTGGTGTACATGGAAAAGTTGAGACTTTCAAAGCTAGACTTGTTAAAGGTTTGCATCATTGACCAGCTATGGATTGTGATGAAACCTTTTCTAAGTACCTATGCTTAAGTCCATCCAGATCCTACTTGCCACGGCTACATACCATAACTACGATATCTGGCGGTTGGGTGTCATGACTGCTTTTCTAAATGATGTTTTAGAAGAAAGAGTCTGTAAGTACACAGTTAGAGGGCTTCGTAGACAGTGGGAGCAGCGGAAACGTGTGCAAGATGTTTTATGTGATAAAGCAGGCATCGCGGAGTTGGAACATCTGTTTTGATGTGGTAGTCAAAGAGTTTGACTTCATCAAAATGGTAGATGAACCTTGTATATACAAAAAGGAAGTAGGGAGTATAGTGGTGATCCTCATAGAGTACGTGGATGACATACTCATGATAGGGAAGAAGTTTCCTATGCTGCGCTCGGTCAATCTCCGCTTATCACAAGGATTCTCCATAAAGGATCAAAGTGATACCTCCTAAATCTTGGGTTTTGGATCTATGAGATAGATCTAATTGGATGTTAGGATACTCACTAGTTGTAGTGAGATAGTATCAATTGATCCTGGGGAGAATCACTGGAAAGGTTCCAGGGTGATAAGGACAACTGAATGTCAGTTGCAGGCATTGTCTTTACCCTCAGTAAAGGGACGGTATGTTGGAAGAGTTCCAAGATAGATACCGTGGCATACTAGACGATAAAGGCCGGATACATCGCTACCAAAGATGCTACCAAAGAGGCAGTCTGGGTGTATATAAGTTCATGAGATGAACTTCGTTCCTCCCATTGTGTGACAGTGGAGTTATGGCTTATGCCAAGGAACGCCCGTCCCATCAGTGATCCAGACATATTCTAAGGCAGTGTCACCTGATCGTGGAGATGGTTGATCTCCAGAGGATCGAGGTTAGAAGAGCAGACTCAGAGGACAACACGGCGAATCCACTCACAAAGGCCTTTTCCCAGAGAGAGACTTTTAAGGGATAGTTGAGTATGAGATACTACAACCACTGCTATCAGATGGCCCTAGTGCAAGTGGGAGATTGTTAGTTATATGTATGCCCTAGAGGCCATTACTATACATAGGATGTATATTGTAGTGGATGCTTGGACATATATAGGGATGACTTTCTTGCTCGATATGATAGTATGCTATCTGGTTACTCTTTACTTTAACGTGTACACTGATTGTCTCTCCGTTACATGTTGGTAAAGCCCTTAGGATGTGTACTTGACTACCTGGACTATGATGCGGATCATACTAGTGGGGACATGGTAGTCCATAAGTACATCCTTCAAAGTCCCTAGTCGTGGGTGTATCGAGACGGGGCATCAATATACCAGAGTAGACTAGCGTATACCTTCTCGACCCATACAGATGGGCGATGGATGATCCTATATCCATTGGTGTTTAACATCAGAGATGATATACGGGTGCTCAGTGGAGACTGGGTACACTGGACGGACTTGTCGAGAACTCCCAGCTAGTATTATACCTTACGTCAGATGGCAGTTCTTTTGTGACACTGGTGCAGGTTAGTCTGTAGACCCGAGATCGTCATAAAGTCTTGTGTGATTCCCACTGTGCTTTGATTTCCACCTTACCACGTCCAAGAGGGCGTGCAAAATGGTGGTTTTTGGGTACAGTCCCGAATCACATGGAGGCAATGAGCGATAGGAGGGGTTTCGTCTCTCCCGGTATAGGGAGTTGATGTTGCGCTGTGCTCGATTGGCTATAACAGGATGTCCTTGGCCAAGGCTGCTTTAGGGATTTACTGGTAAGTGTTACCAGTAGTTTCTCGACCCGTTATGAGCCTCATATCGACATGACTTATCAAGTTATTGGGGTCTGATGTTTACCACCCCTAAACGAGATATGCGACATATCAGACGAACAGACCGGACTGTACGGTAGTGTTACTGGTTGGATTCATAGGAGTGTGAGCGGGCTTGCTCATTGATCTTCTGATCGCTCAATACCCGGGTGGTCGTTACGTTTGGCAGACCGCTTGCGGCTTGTGGGTGTTTGATATGATCATCACCTACTGCCGGCGTATTGACGAGCTTTAGAGTCCTACACAGGGGTTTCCTGGCTCAAGCGAAACGAAATAGGAGCGCATATGAGATATGTGCGGGACCGAGAATAATACCAGTATGTGATACGGAATTCTATTCTCGCGATTTGTGACATTAATCGGTTGTATGCGATATAGCCGGGTTATCGGATCAAGTGTTGATTCGATAAGTTGTTACTATTGATATTAGTCGGTTATATGCAGTATGACCGGATCATTAAATCAAGTGTTGATTTAATGAATTAATGTATAATTATATATTTGATATATTACTTTACATTAACTAGTATTTGTTCACTTAAGATTGATTTTCTCACTTGATGTGCACAAGTAGTATATGTGATATATTTTTGTGCACTTGATTGTATCATGTTTGATGATACATGCAAACTTGGGTGTGTGTATGCTATACACCATGTTTAGTTAATGTTAAGGATTTCATTTGCCTTATTTATTTATTTTCTTTATTTATTTTTTGGCAAGAAACAAAATGGTGGTGGCTTTCTTTGTTTTATTCTTGAAGATTCATGAAGCTTCAACCATTTTGTTTTATGCTTAACCTAACCATTTAACTAAACCTTAGTTTATTTTCTACATGAGTTACACTCACCCATGGTTGCTAAATGATAAGCATCACTTGATTTTCTATTATGAATTATTGATTTTCATTTTTTTCTTTCTTCTTCTTCATCTTCTTCATGAAGAGAAGAAAACCATTGCTAGAAAATTCCAAGTGATGAATCCAAGTGAGAAATCCAAATCCAAAGTGAACCCACTTCCTATTTCTTCATCCTCTACCACTTGCCATGTAGTAGAGTGTGTTATCTTCACAAGTTTCATGACCAAGTGAAGATGGAGCTTGAGTTAGAGTTGCCTCGACGTAGATCATCTTCGGTATCGAAGTTAACGACATAGCCCGCTCATTTCTCCGACGAAACCATCGCAAGAGTCCGGGATCCCGGTGATCGCAGCGAAGGGACGTCATCACTGAGCTAAAGAAGTGGAGGACCGGATCTACAAAGGTTGTATTTCCATTCACTTGTTAGAAAAGTAGTTTGCTTGCTTCTCTTTTTCGCCTAATCTCTAGTTAACGATCTTACATAGAGTTGTTAGGCACATGAAAATTTGAATTTGGCATGGTAGATGCCTTCTGGAACCTCTTGAGTGTGCCTAGGAACCCTACAGAACACGTAGGTAAATACTGAGACTATATCTCCTTTTTAGAAATCCCTTCGATAACTATCAATGCATGCAAAAATATATTCAGGTACTGTCCTCGGACTAGTCCTGCTCGGCCACTATTCCAAATAGTAAATATCATAAAACATACTGCTCCAGAGAAATCGTACTTAAAATGTGTATATAAGAATGCCACGTGCGTCTGGTGCGCACGGAAATCGAAATCCATGAATGTGCCATACATGTGCACAAAAACAAAATCTAAGTGCAACGGGTGTGCACGAAACACCTGTCAAGGGCAACGGTGTGCCTGACCGCAATATCAGGTGCATCTGATATTGTAAGTCCATGTCACGCACCCCACGTGTTCACTGGGAGGCGGAATATATGAAAAACAATTATCAAAGATTCGTAACACGGACTTGAGCACACGGATCGTGTCTAAACAATTACTAACAAACTGCGAGAGGTTTAACTACTCGGATTCGAAGTTATACCTCACGTTACTTGTCCTTCGGGTCTTCATCACTGTCCTCCACACCTCGTAGGCTCTATGCAACATGGGCGCCTCAACGGCTTCCTCGAGTCAAATACGATCCACCCGAGAGTCTATAGTCCGAGCTCCTATCTCGAATCTGAGATAACTATGGTTTTTGGTTTGCTAATCTAGAAGTCCTAGAGGGTGTAGAGTATTTAAATGGATTACTTAGTCACTTTAAACCCTAGGATTCTCAACTCATGGGAGCTTTTAGGGTTTGAGAAAGAAGATGAAAACTTGAGGAGAGGGAAGTGTTTTGTGATAATGAAATGAATAATACTCATGCTAGAATAATATGAAGCATAATAATATCTCTCTTGATAATATCAAGATAATATCTAGCATGCTTCATTTAATTCTAAGGGTGAATCACCTCATGAGTCATTAAGCATTTAATGTAAACATACACCTCATCCTCCACCTCATTTAGTTTTAATCCAAAAAGGAAATAAACACAAATGAGTCACTTTCTTCTAGAAGCTTCCCAAGAAATTACGAGACTGCCCCTCCCATCCATATTTCCGAAAAACACGGATAATCTTTGATTGAATAAATCTATCTGTATAATAGTAGAATCTGGCTTAAACCAAAGCCCGCTAGTATTATCTGCCCGATCATAGTACGTGCACAAGTGTACGTAAGTGATCGTGGCCCTGCCGTAAAACCATACGGCCTCTACACCTTTTGCCCGGTGCAGAGAAACTCTCTGTGTGGGACTCTGAAGACTCGACACTACGCTGGTAATAGGTTTAACCACAGGCCGCAAGCGGTACTAGCTGTACGTAATGGTCCCTAGGTAGATGTCGATAAGAAGGTTGATGAGTAAACCCATCCGAACTCCTACTGAGCCTGTATGTGACAATCTCCGTACAGTCCAGTCTGTTCATCTAGGACTATCACATATCGGACCTAGGGGGCGGTAAACGTCAGACCCCTAATAGCGGTATAAGTTGTGTTGGAGTGAAGCCCATTACACCTTGAGAAACTACTGGAACCTACCAGTAAATCTCGCTTGCCCTAGCCAAGGACTTTGCGTAATAACTCTCCATACACAGCGAGATATCAACCCCGAATTCTGGGAGAGACGAATCCTGTCTAACCGCCACTACCTCCAAGTGCTTCGGGACTGCACCCAACTACTACCTATTTGCACGACTCCTTTGAGCCGTGGTAGGGTAGTAATCTAAGTACAGTGGGAACACACCCGAGGCGAAGTAGCAGTGTCAAGTCGACAGACTAAGCTGTACTCATGTCACCTGGGAACTGCAATCTGACGATGGGTATAGTACCAACCTGCATTTCCCGGCGAGTCCTGTCCGGTGTACTCGTAACCTAACGAGCACATGCATACTATCTCCAGTACGATGTACTGATGTCTGTAGGACAGACCATCACCCCATGCTGGGATAAGAAGCGTATACACCAGTCTACTCTGAAGTATCGATGCCCCGTCTCAATAATCCAACGACCTGGGACCTGTATAGGATGTGCTTGTAGACTACCTAGCCCACATTAGTGTGACTGCCATCACAACGCTGGTAATCAAGCAAAGATCCTGAGGGCTCTACTAATATGTATAAGCGATATGTTAAAAGAAACACATGCATATATTAAAGTAGAAACAAACAAAGTAGCATACTACCATTTTTAGCAAGACTGTCAATATAACTATGAATATCCCAAGCTTCCATTAAGTAATATACAATCTAGTATGATACAATAATGGCCTCTAGGGCATAAACACTAACAATCTCTCACTTGCATTAGGGCCATGTGTTGGCATATCGCAGACCTATCATCTCGAATAGCCTCTCGAACTGTGTCTGAGGAATGGCCTTTGTAAATGGATCAGCAGTGTTATTCTCCATATCTACTCTCTTCACCTCGATCTCCGGGCGATCTACGATCTCCCTGATCAGGTGATACCGCCTTAGATGTGTCTGGACTTCTGATGGGACCTGGGTTCCTTCGCTAAAGCTATAGGGCCGTTGTTGTCGCAATACAGAGGTATTGGATCAACACTGGTAGGAACCACCTGAAGTTCTATAAGGAACTTCTTCATTCAGACAGCTTCTTTTGCGGCATCACAAGCAGCTATGTACTCCGCTTCCATCGTCGAGTCAGCAACGGTGTCCTGCTTGGAACTCATCCAACAGACCGCCCCTCCATTGAGGGTAAAGACATAACCCAACATGGACTTGGAGTCATCCTTGTCACTCTGGAAGCTGGAGTCAGCAAAGGCCTCGATCTGGAGGTCCTTTCCGCCATACACCAAGAACATCTCCTTAGTCCTCCTCAGGTACTTGAGAATGTTCTTTACTGCTATCCAGTGCTTCTCCCCTGGGTTTTCCTGATACCGGCTTACAACGCTCAACGCATATGCTACATCTGGTCTGGTACATAACATCACATACATTATAGAGCCTACCGCAGAAGCGTAGGGTACCCTTTCTAAATCAGTCTTAGGAGACATCTCTTTGGAGAGGGTGATTCCGTGACAAGCTGGTAGGTTACCGCGCTTAGAATCTTCCATACTGAATCTTTTCAATATGGTCTCTATGTACCTAGACTGTGAAAGTCCCAACATCCTCTTAGATCTATCACGATAGATCAGAATCCCCAGAATGTAGGTGGCATCACCCAGGTCCTTCATGGAGAACTTCTATGACAAGAATCCTTTGACTGGCTGTAGCATTAGAATATCATTTCCTATTAAGAGAATGTCATCCACGCACAAGACGAGGAATACTACAGTTCTCTCTACAATCTTACTATATATACATGTTTCATCTGGATTTTTGATAAAGTCGAATTCTTTGACAGTATCATCAAAACAGATGTTCCAACTCCGCGATGCCTGCTTCAGTCCATAAATGGACTTAAGCAACTTGCACACTTTACCGCTGCTCCCACTCTGAATGAATCCCTCTGGCTGATCCATATAGACGCACTCTTCCAAATTACCATTTAGAAAGGCCGTCTTTTGGTCCATATGCCAGATCTCATAATCGTGGAAGGCAGTAATGGCAAGAAGGACCCGAATGGATTTGAACATAGCCACTGGAGAAAAGGTTTCGTCATAGTCCAAACCAGGTTTTTGACGAAAGCCCTTTGCAACAAGTCTAGCCTTATAGGTTTCAACCTGTCCATCCACACCAATCTTCTTTCTGAAGATCCAATTGCATTCTACGGGGTTTACCCCATCTGGAGCAATGTCCAAAGTCCATACTTTGTTAGTGTACATGGACTCCATTTCGGTCCGCATTGCATCCAGCCATCTTACTGAGTCACCGCTCTGAATGGCTTGCTGGAAGCTAGTAGGGTCATCATTGTCAATGATGCAATCTTCTTTATCCCCGTCTATGAGAAAACCGTAGTATCTCTCGGACGGATGAGACTGCCTACTAATTCTGCGGATAGACGCTGGGATGTCCCTTTCTTCTGAAACTTCTGGTTCTACCATACTTTCAATAATAGCTTGTGGTTCCGGAATTTCTTCTAGTTCTATTGCGCTCCCACTCTTCTGATTTTCTAAAAATTCAGCTTCCAAGAAGTGGGCATGACGAGAAACAAAATCCTTTTGCTCCTCTATGTAATAGAAATAATACCCCTTGGAGTTCTTTGGATATCCCACAAACTTAAATTGTACTGAGCGTGCCTCGATCTTGTCCGCATGCTGCTTTTTAACAAAAGCTGGACATCCCCATGTCTTCAAGTACTGAAGATAGGGTTTCTTCCCACTCCACATCTGATATGGTGTGGTAGGCACAGCCTTGGTTAGAACCTTGTTCAAAAGATATGCAGCTGATTCTAGTACATAACCCCAGAAAGATTGTGGTAACTCAGCCTTATTCATCAGGAAACGAACCATGTCTAATAAGGTTCGATTCCACCTTTCCGATACACCATTGTGTTGTGGTGTGTATGGAGGAGTAAGCTGAGAGAGAATTCCATTCTCTTTTAAGTATCCCAGGAACTCGGCACTTAAGTATTCACCACCTCGATCAGATCTTAGTGTCTTGATACTTTTGCCTGTTTGGTTTTCCACTTCATTCTTGTATTCCCGGAATTTCTCAAAGGCCTCGGATTTATGCTTCATCAAGAAGATATGTCCATACCTAGAGAAATCACCCATAAAAGTAATGAAGTAGGAATGACCACCTCTTGCATGCGTAGACATTGGACCGCACACGTCACTGTGTACGAGTCCCAAGAGCTCGCTCGCTTTTACTCCGTGTCCAGTAAACGGAGTCTTTGTCATCTTTCCCATGAGACAAGATTCACAAGTAGTATAAGATTGATATTCGAATGGATTCAAATATCCTTCTCTATATAACTTAGTTATGTAAGTCCACGTTGCCCACCCCGGTGCTTGCGGGGAGGCGGAAACGGTATAAAAATCGGATTTTTAGCACTCAAGGCAACATGGACTAACTAAAGGCGGGATCTTTTCAAAACAAAACTAACTAACAAGCTAAAGAGAGTTAGCTACTCGAAAAAGAGGTTATATCTAGGGCTTTATGTCCTTCTCTCCTTCCTCCTTGGAGTGAACAAAAGTGATCTCCTTGTCGTCTTCTCTCGTCGAAGAAGGATCCACCCGAGAGCCTCAACCTTTGGCTTCAACTTCAAGCTAGAAGTAACTAAGATGCTAGAAGTGCTAATCCTAGAACCATAGATGAGAGTAGAGATTGTTTTGGAGAGGTTTTACTCAAGCTCATGTGTTTCTCAACTCATGAGAGGGGAGAGCTTGAGGAAGAGGAAGAGCAAGAGAGAGAAAGCATATGATAGAATGAAATGGTTTTTACAACCATAACAAAATATATGTGATTTTCAAATAATAATATTAATCCAAAAATGAAAAGGTGATGGTTAGTTTGAAGAGACCATTATCATATCACAATAAATGATTTTGCAAAGATCAAAGAGCATCTAAAAAAGTAATGATGATGGTCAATGTTTCAAACCTAGTCAACTAGTCAACCATGGTCAACAAGTCAACAAGCCCAACCATGACACAATTTCACTTAATTAATATTATTAATTGATAAATCACAATATCATTAGGGTTTGGAAAAAGACGACTGTCAACTGTGCATACACACCCGTTCCAAAACCCCAATGAAAAACCTCTTCCTCCGCCTCAATCAACTGTGCATACACACCCGCGTTCATGTTCCGAGGAACACGAACAAAAAGAGATAAAACCAATCCCAGATCATATACTAGGATCCGGCTTAAACCAAAGCCCGCTAGTATAAGCTGTCCGGACAACAAACGTGCATAAGTGCGCGGATGTGAATGAACCCTGTCGCAAAACCATGCGACCTCTACTCATTTTGCCAAAAGGCGAATAGCTCTCTGTGTGGGACTCTGAAGACTCGACACTACGCTGGCAGTGGGTTTAACCACAGACCGCAAGGGGCACTAGCTGTACGTAACGGTCCCCAGGTAGATGCCGATAAGAAGACTGACGAGGTGAACCCATCTGAACTCCTACTGAGCCTGTATGTGACAGTCTCCGTACAGTCCGGTCTGTTCGTCTGATACATCGCATGGCGGGCCTAGGGGCGATAAACGTCAGTCCCCTAATAGCGGTACAAGTCGTGTCGGAGTGAAGCCCAGAACACCCTGTGATAACACTGGAAACCTACCAGTATATCTCGCTTGCCCTGGCCAGGAACTACTCGTGTAATGGCTCTCCTAGACACAGCCCGATGTCAACCCCCAATACCGGGAGAGACGAATCCTGTCTAACCGTCACTGCCTCCAAGCACTTCGGGACTGCACCCAACTACTACCTGTTTGCACGACTCCTTTGAGCCGTGGTAGGGTAGTAATCAAAGTACAGTGGGAACACACTTGAGGCGAAGTGACAGTGTCAAGTCAGCGGACTAAGCTGTACTCATGTCACCTGGGAACTGATAACTGACGATAGGTATAATACCAACCAATCAGTTCCCAACGAGTCCTGTCCAGTGTACTCGTAACCTAACGAGCACCCGCATACTATCTCAAGTACGACATACTGACAGCTGTGGGACAGACCGTCTCCCGCATTGGGATGAGAAGTGAATGCACTAGTCTACTCCGGAGTATCGATGCCCTGTCTCGATAATCCCACGACTAGGGACGTGAATATAAGGATGTACTTGTGGATTACCCAGCCCCCACGAGTGTGACTTCCATCACAACGCTGGTAATCAAGCAAAGATCCTAAGGGCTCCACTAATGTGTATAGGTGATACAATAAAAGAAACACATATACACATTAAAGAAGAGAAAAACCAAGTAGCATACTACCATTTCGAGCAAGATTGTCTATACAACTGTGAATATCCCAAGCTTCCATCAAGTAATATACATACTAGTATGATACAGTAATGGCCTCTAGGGCATATACACTAACAATCTCCCACTTGCACTAAGGCCATGTACTGGCGTATCGAAGACCTATCATCTCGATCAGCCGCTCGAACAGAGTTTGGGGTAAGGCCTTCGTGAATGGATCTGCAGTGTTATCTTCTGAAGCAACCCTTCTAACCTCGATCTCCTTGCGATCCACGATCTCCCTGATCAGGTGATACCGCCTCAAGATGTGTCTGGATTTCTGATGGGACCTGCGTTCCTTCGCTAATGCTATAGACCCGTTGTTGTTGCAATACAGAGGTATTGGATCAACAATGGACAGAACCACCTGAAGTTCTTTCAAGAACTTCCTCATCCAGACGGCTTCTTTTGCGGCATCTACAGCAGCGATGTATTCCGCTTCCATAGTCGAGTCTGCAACGGTTTCCTGTTTGGAACTCTTCCAACACACTGCCCCTCCATTGAGGGTAAAGACAAAACCCGACATGGACAGGAATCATCCTTGTCACTCTGGAAGCTGGAGTCAGCAAAAGCCTCGATCTGGAGCTCTTTTCCGCCATACACCAAGAACAACTTTTTAGTCCTTCTCAAGTACTTGAGAATGTTCTTTACCGCTATCCAGTGTTTCTCCCCAGGGTTTGACTGATACCTGCTTACCACACTCAGTGCATAAGCCACATCTGGTCTGGTACACAACATCGCATACATTATAGAGCCTACCGCAGAAGCGTAGGGTATAATAGACATCCGATCCCTTTCCGAATTAGTCTTGGGAGACATCTCTTTGGAGAGGGTGATCCCGTGACAAGCCGGTAGATTACCGCGCTTGGAATCTTTCATACTGAATCTTTTCAGTATGGTGTCGATGTACCTGGACTGTGAGAGTCCTAAAATCCTCTTGGATCTGTCACGGTAGATCCGGATCCCCAGAATGTATGAGGCATCACCCAGGCCTTTCATGGAGAACCTGTGTGACAAGAACCCCTTGACAGATTGTAGCATAGGAATGTCATTTCCTATTAAGAGAATGTCATCCACGTATAAAACGAGGAATACTACAGTTCTCGCTACAAATCTACTATAGATGCATGGTTTATCTGGATTTTTGATAAAGCCAAATTTTTTGACCGTCTCATCAAAACAGATGTTCCAACTCCGCGATGCCTGCTTTAGTCCATAGATTGACTTAAGCAACTTGCACACCTTTCCGCTGCTCCCACTCTGAATGAAACCCTCTGGCTGGTCCATATAGACACACTCCTCTAAATTTCTATTTAGAAAAGCGGTCTTTACGTCCATCTGCCAAATCTCATAATCATGGAAGGCAGCAATGGCAAGAAGGATCCAAATGGATTTCAACATAGCCACTGGAGAAAAGGTTTCATCATAGTCCAAACCAGGTCTTTGACGAAAACCCTTTGCAACAAGTCTAGCCTTATAGGTCTCAACCTGTCCATCTACACCAATCTTCCTTTTGAAGATCCACTTGCATCCTACGGGTTTTACCCCATCTGGAGCAACGTCCAACGTCCATACCTTGTTGGTGTACATGGACTCCATTTCGGTCCGCATTGCATCCAGCCATTTTACCGAGTCAACGCTCTGAATGGCTTGCTGGAAGCTAGTAGGCTCATCACTATCAATGATGCAGTCCTCTCTATCCCCGTCTATGAGAAAACCGTAGTATCTCTCGGGCGGATGAGACTGCCTACTACTCCTGCGGAGCGGCGTAGGAATGTCCTGATCTTTCGAACCCTCTGGTTCTACTAAGCTTTCAGTAATAGCTTGTGGTTCTGGAATTTCCTCCAGTTCTACTGCGCTCCCACTAATTTCCTTTTCTAAGAACTGGTGTTCCAGAAAGTGGGCATTACGAGAAACAAAAACCTTTTGTTCCTCTGCGTGGTAGAAAAGATACCCCCTGGTGCTCTTCGGGTATCCCACAAACTTGCACAGTACTGAGCGTGCCTCGAGTTTGTCCGCATGCTGCTTTTTGACAAAAGCTGGACATCCCCAAATCTTTAGGTATTGAAGATAGGGTTTCTTCGCACTCCATAACTCATATGGTGTGGTAGGCACAGTCTTAGTTGGAACTCGGTTCAAAAGGTATGCGGCTGATTCTAGCGCATTACCCCAGAATGATCGCGGTAACTCAGCGTTACTCATCATGGACTGTACCATATCCAATAGGGTTCGGTTCCGTCTTTCCGATACACCGTTATGTTGCGGAGTGTATGGAGGAGTAAGCTGAGAGAGAATTCCATTCTCTTTTAAGTAATTCAGGAACTCGGCACTCAAGTATTCACCACCTCGATCAGATCTCAGTGTCTTGATACTTTTGCCTGTTTTTTTTTCTACTTCATTCTTGTATTCCTGGAACTTTTCAAAGGCTTCAGATTTATGCTTCATTAAGAAGACATGTCCGAACCTCGAAAAATCATCCGTAAAAGTAATGAAGTAAGAATAACCGCTTCGTGCATGCGTAGACATTGGACCGCACACGTCGCTGTGTACGAGTCCCAAGAGCTCGCTCGCTCTAACTCCATGTCCAGTGAACGGAGTCTTTGTCATCTTTCCTTTGAGACAGGATTGACAAGTTGCATAAGATTGATATTCGAACGGATCCAAATATCCTTCTGTATGTAACTTAGTCAACCTTCTCTCATTGATGTGACCTAGTCTACAATGCCATAAGAAAGCCAGATTGATATCTGGAGACTTTCTTTTGTGTGATTCTGGACGTTGAAAATCTGTGGTAATACGTATATACCGTTGCTTAATGTACCTGACCCAATCAGAACTTGATTAAGGTGAATGTTCACAACATTACTTACAAATGCAAATTCATAACCTTCTTTAGATAATAAAGATACAGAAATGATATTACAAGTTGCATTTGGTACAAAATAACAACCACGCAAAACCAAAAAATGTCCATCTGACAAACCCAGGTGATAGTCCCCCACGGCCTCAGCGTACATGATAGCTCCATTTGCAACTCTGAGGGTCATGTCACCTGCTTTCAAAAACCTACGCTTTTTCAACCCCTACAAAGAATTACAGATATGAGATCCTGATCCGGTATCCAATACCCAGGAAGTAGAGTTTATTGATAGACAGTTTTCAATAACATACACACCTGAAGATGAAGCTGCAACTTGCTTCAGATCCTGTGTTCTGACCTTCCAAGCCCTGCAATCTTTCTTCCAGTGTCCACTCTTGTGACAGTAAAAGCATTCTTCCTTATCCACAAGCTTCCCTGCTACCTTTGTTGCTTTTGCCTTTCCCTTCGTATCCTTCTTACTAACACCGCCCCTTGGTTTGGCGGGGGTTTTCTTCTTCTTTCCCTTGGACCTAAAAGAGGAAGATCCTCCTACAAACAAAGTGGATGTTTCCCTACCTTTCTGTAGGGTGCTCTCTGCACTCCTCAGCATGTTGAGAAGCTCTGAAAGTTCAACTTCCTTTTCTTGCAAGTTGAAATTCAGGATGAACTGGGCGTAAGTGGAAGGAAGGGACTGAAGAATCAAGTCCGTATAGAGCTCATTCTCCAACGTGGTCCCAAGGTCCGCGAGCTCCTCTATATAGCCAATCATCTTAAGCACGTGTTCCGCTACCGATGATCCGACGGCCAATCTTGCTGAAAACAACTTCTTCGACACTTCGTATCTTGCGATACGAGATTGCTCTCCATACAGTTCTTTTGTATGAAGAAATATGGATTCGAGGTCTATATTCGCATGCCTCCTCTGATGTTCGTTATCCATAGAGGCAAACACGAGGCACTTGGCCTTCGCGCAGTCGATTTCCCAGGTCTTACGGATTTCCCTATCCGCGACGCTGGTTTTGGGACCTAGGACAGGGGGAGCTTTAGTGGTAAGAAGATACCCCAACTTGTCATAAGTGATTGCCATTTTGACATTCCTGAGCCAATCTTTGTAGTTTGGCCCTGTCAGTATGTTTTTATCTAGTAGTAACTTAGTCCAGTCATGATGTTTGGTCGCTACAATTAGGAGAGAGAGAAGAAACACTTTAGCATGATGCTCTTGCAAGTTTAGAATGGTTTTTAATTTGTCTAAACAGGATGGCTCCCAATGTCTCTCGAATCCCTCCTCAAACCATAAAGGAAGAATTAGTCGGGATCAATCTCACCGCACAATACTTGCTTAACCGTTCAGCCAGGCTAGTGTTGGTATTTCGAGGGAGGTTTTCCAACGCTTTCGCGAAGTTCCTTAATTAAATAACCTCTTTTCCCTGGGGGCGTAGCCCCGCTAACACCTTTCTAGACACCTACTAGGTTTATAGCATTGATCGTTTAGTGAGAAATTTCCCGAGGATTAGCATATACTCACAGTAGGATCGGGATCCAAATATCATCGCGTGACAAAACTGAAGGAATCCTACCAGAATCATCACACTCCAAATGGTATACAACGCTAGCAGGTTTCAGTACTTATGAAACTCCCGATGTGATTTTTGCCCCATGCTCTTATGACCTTGGCGTGAGGTCAAAATGTCATAAGTCACATGTCAAGTTCTACCCATCATTATCCAGGTTAATTTGAACCCACCCGTACCTACCCTTGACGTAGGCCAAAATGGCAGTACGACTGTCTCAAATCAACGCATTCTATCTATGCAACAGATAAATATCCGGCAGCTACCAATCACTATGCCTTGGCGTGAGGTCAAAATACATAGCTTGAATACTACCGAATATTTAACTGAAATGATGGAGGGCTACGAATGGTTTTGGCTAAACCGTGAACGTAGTGAACTTGATATAATCGATGGAACGAGATAGCTTTTAAAAGGAGTGGCTCAATCTCCGCATTTAAAAGTTGGTTTTTGAAAAGAACCGAGTGGTTTTTAAAGTGTTCCAACGACTTTTACATGGTTTATTTTTCTTGCATTAGTTCTTTTAATGCGTCCCATCATTTAATCCTACCATTGCAGAAAACAACCAAAATATGACGTACGCTTATGCCATTCGCATTCGCCACGGGGCCCCGTCATCACCCGTTAGTTTACTTAACTAATGATAGAGCGGGGGCTGGGCTAGCGCGGCTGTAAAACATAAGCAGCGCCTAAATAGTTATGATATATAGATAAACAGCAATGATAGACATTACAGATCACAGATGAATACATTGGATATACTAGGAATCCGCAATCCGTTCGAGCCTGCAACGAAAAGCGGATTGCACGGTCGCGGTGAATAGCTAATACCCCACCCAAGACCTCTACGGGTGCGGCAAACTACCCGCCAAGTACCCGAAGCGAAGCAACCTCCCTCAACTCCTTGAGTAGGCCACTCGGCACTTCGAGATACCCGGTAGTTTGTGCACCCCCTCCATGGGTCTTTCCTAGGAGCAAAAACAATAAAAAGAATTATACAATGACGGCTACAACCCCGACCCGGTTGTGCGGCTATACAAATAATATTACATCAATTTACATATTACATGAAATGAAAGAAAAGAAAACTCTCGTCTCACAAAACCCCCGGCTATTCACCCGCGATAGTCCAACGCATTCATATACACATTCCATCAACAAACACAGATCACAGATATGTATAACCCCCACTAATCGACGTATAGCGATTAGCAGACGTTCAATACATATAAACATCACAGATATAACTGATTAGTCAAAGTATAGTGAAGTTCGATCAAAAATACGGATCTATAGGCCCCCAAATACAAATTTCTTTTCTGTAAAATCTGGGCAGAAACAGACCATCTTAAAAATCCCAAAAGCACAACATAAGAACACTGCACCAAACTCGGTCATGAACCGAGTCAAAACGGCCGCGCGTTCCGCGGCAATAGGCATGCTTTTGCCGCGGAACCGCCGCTCTTTGAAGGGTTCACTCGACCGTTTTTGGTGGGCTTCTTCACAAAACCCTGAGACGATTTTTGAAGTATGATTTATATTTTTTGAGCAGAAAAAATTTCAACAGAAAGTTAGGGTTTTGTGTTTTTAGTTTTGCGATTTTTACCGATCGAACTTCTATACACTTTACTAACTAGCTAGTTTATGTTTAGCTAGGCTCTGATACCACTGTAAGTCCACGTTGCCCACCCCGGTGCTTGCGGGGAGGCGGAAACGGTATAAAAATCGGATTTTTAGCACTCAAGGCAACATGGACTAACTAAAGGCGGGATCTTTTCTAAACAAAACTAACTAACAAGCTAAAGAGAGTTAGCTACTCGGAAAAGAGGTTATATCTAGGGCTTTATGTCCTTCTCTCCTTGCTCCTTGGAGTGAACGGAAGTGATCTCCTTGTCGTCTTCTCTCGTCGAAGAAGGATCCACCCGAGAGCCTCAACCTTTAGCTTCAACTTCAAGCTAGAAGTAACTAAGATGCTAGAAGTGCTAATCCTAGAACTTTAGATGAGAGTAGAGATTGTTTTGGAGAGGTTTTACTCAAGCTCATGTGTTTCTCAACTCATGGGAGCGGAGAGCTTGAGGAAGAGGAAGAGCAAGAGAGAGAAAGCATATGATAGAATGAAATGGTTTTTACAACCATAACAAAATATATGTGATTTTCAAATAATAATATTAATCCAAAAATGAAAAGGTGATGGTTAGTTTGATGAGACCATTATCATATCACAATAAATGATTTTGCAAAGATCAAAGAGCATCTAAAAAAGTAATGATAATGGTCAATGTTTCAAACCTAGTCAACTAGTCAACCATGGTCAACAAGTCAACAAGCCCAACCATGACACAATTTCACTTAATTAATATTATTAATTGATAAATCACAATATCATTAGGGTTTGGAAAAAGACGACTGTCAACTGTGCATACACACCCATTCCAAAACCCCAATGAAAAACCTCTTCCTCCGTCTCAATCAACTGTGCATACACACCCGCGTTCATGTTCCGAGGAACACCAACACAAAAAGATAAAACCAATCCCAGATCATATATTAGGATCCGGCTTAAACCAAAGCCCGCTAGTATAAGCTGTCCGGACAACAAACGTGCACAAGTGCGCGGATGTGAACGAACCCTGTCGCAAAACCATGCGACCTCTACTCATTTTGCCAAAAGGCGAATAGCTCTCTGTGTGAGACTCTAAAAACTCGACACTACGCTGGCAGTGGATTTAACCACAGACCGCAAGCGGCACTAGCTGTACGTAACGGTCTCCAGGTAGATGCCGATAAGAAGACTGACGAGGTGAACCCATCTGAACTCCTACTGAGCCTGTATGTGACAGTCTCCGTACAGTCCGGTCTGTTCGTCTGTTACATCGCATGGCGGGTCTAGGGAGGCGGTAAACGTCAGTCCCCTAATAGCGGTACAAGTCGTGTTGGAGTGAAGCCAAGAACACCCTGAGATAACACTGGAAACCTACCAGTATATCCCGCTTGCCCTGGCCAGGGACTACTCGTGTAATGGCTCTCCTAGACACAGCGCGATGTCAACCCCCAATACCGGGAGAGATGAATCCTGTCTAACCATCACTGCCTCCAAGCACTTCGGGATTGCACCCAACTACTACCTGTTTGCACGACTCCTTTGAGCCGTGGTAGGGTAGTAATCAAAGTACAGTGGGAACACACTTGAAGTGAAATGACAGTGTCAAGTCAGCGGACTAAGCTGTACTCATGTTACCTGAGAACTGATAACTGACGATAGGTATAATACCAACCAATCAGTTCCCAATGAGTCCTGTCCATTGTACTCGTAACCTAACGAGCACCCGCATACTATCTCAAGTACGACGTACTGACGGCTGTGGGACAGACCATCTCCCGCACTGGGATGAGAAGCGCATGCGCTAGTCTATTCCGGAGTATCGATGCCCTGTCTCGATAATCCCACGACTAGGGACGTGAATATAAGGATGTGCTTGTGGATTACCCATCCCCCACGAGTGTGACTGCCGTCACAACGCTGGTAATCAAGCAAAGATCCTAAGGGCTCCACTAATGCGTATAGGTGATATAATAAAAGAAACACATGTACACATTAAAGCAGAGACAAACCAAGTAGCATACTACCATTTCGAGCAAGATTGTCTATACAACTGTGAATATCCCAAGCTTCCATCAAGTAATATACACACTAGTATGATACAGTAATGGCCTCTAGGGCATATACACTAACAAGTTAACCGTGTTCATTGATGTGACCTAGTCTACAATGCCATAAGAAAGCCTGATTTACTTTCGGAGACTTTCTTTTAAGTGTGTTCTGGATATTGAAAACCTAAGCTTGATTTAATACGTATATACCGTTATCTAATGTACCGGACCCAATCAGAACTTGATTTTGGTGGATGTTTACCACATCACTTACGAATGTAAAATCATATCCCTCTCTTGAAAGTGAGGATACTGATATGATATTACAAGTCAAACTAGATACATACAAACAGTTACGTAGAATCAATATCTGCCAGTCCTAGGCGATATTCCCCCACGGATTCAGCATCCATGCTCATTCCGTTCGCAACTCTGAGAGACATATCACCTACCCTGATAACTCTACGGTTTCTCAAAGCATGTAACGAATTACAGATATGAGATCCTGATCCGGTATCTAGTACTTAGGAAGTAGAGTTAATTGACAAACAGTTCTCAATTACAAACACACCCGATGCCGAAGCTACAACATGCTTCGAATCCTGGCTACTGGCTTCCAAAGCCCGGCAATCTTTCTGCCAATGCCCCTTTTCATAACAATAGAAACATCCCTCCTTCCCTACACCAAGTCCCGAAACTTTTGCTCTTCTCTTTCCTTCTACTTCACTGACACCGTATATCGGCTTTGTGGAGGTTTTCTTCTTTTCACCCATTTCTTTCGCCCTGGATGCAGAAGAAGAAGGTCCCCCATTAAGCAGAGCGGGTGTCTCCCTGATTTCTTTCAGGGTGTAAGTAGAGAGTAGGGACTTTGGAAATAAGTCAGCATATGACCTGTTTCCCAACGTGGTCTCCAGGTCCGTGAGCTCATCAATATAGCTAGTCATCGTAAGGACGTCGTTCCTTACAGATGACCCGACAGCCAACCTGTCTTGAAGCAATTCGTTCGAGGTCTCATATCTTGCGATACGAGATTGCTCTCTATATAAATCTTTGTTATGGAGGAAGATGGAAACCAAGTCCATCTTTTCGTGCTGCTTCTGGTATACACCATCAACTGAAGCCAACACAAGGCACTTGGCATTCGCACTGTCCTTTTCCCTTGTCTGACGGATATCCATATCCGCGACGGTGGAAACTGGACCTGGGACGGCGGGGGCTTGAGTAGTAACAGGGTGGTCCAGCTTGTCATAGGCAATGGACATCTGGACAGACCTTTGACAGTCATAAAAGTCAGATTCAGTCAACTAATTATCTAGATGTAACCTAGTCATGGTCACAGGGTCACTGCATTTGAGAGAGAGAAGAAAACACTTTAGCATGATGCTCTTGTAAGTTTAGATTGGTTTTTAGTTTATCTAAATAGGATGGCTCCCACTGTTTCTCGAATCCTTCCTCAAACCATAAAAGAAGAATTAGTCAGGACCGATCTCACCGTACAATACTTTCTTAACCGTTCAGCTAGGCTAGTGTCGATACTTCAAGGGAGGTTTTACGATGCTTTCGTGAAGTTCCTTAATTAAATAATCTCTTTTATCTGGAGGCGTAGCCCCACTGACACCGTTCTAGACACCTACTTGGTTTATAGTATTGATCGTTAAGTGATGAATCTCCTGATGAGTAGCATATACTCAGAGTAGGATCAGGATCCAGATATCATCGTATGATAATGTTGAAGGAATCCTACCAACATTATCAAACTCCAAATGGTATGCAATACTAGCAAGTTTCAGTTTCTTTAGAAACTCCCGATATGGATTTTTGCCCCATGCTCTTATGATCTTGACGAAGGCCAACAAATCATAAGTCACATGTCAAGTTCTTCCCATCATTATCCTTGTTAATTTGAACCCACCCGTACATACCCTTGACGAAGGCCAACAAAGTAATACGACTGTCCCAAACTAATGCATATATCTATGCTACATATGAATACCCCAGCAGCTACCAAACACTATGCCTTGACGAAGGCCAACAAACATAGCTTGAATACTACTGACCATCCATATGAAATGACGGAGGGCTACGACTGGTTTTGGTGAAACCGAGAATGTAGTGAACTTGATATAATCGAAGGAACCTGATAGCTTCTTTAAAAAGGAGTGTTTAAAGCTCCGTAATTAAAAATTCTGCTCTTTTAAAATAACCGAGTGGTTTCTTTTAAATTGGTTCCAACGATTCAGCTTTGGTTTGTTTTCTTTGCATTAAAATAATGCGTCCCATCATTTATCCTATCATTGCAGAAAACAACGAAAATACAACGTCCGCTTATGCCATCCGCATTCTCCACTGGGCCCCGTCATTCACCCGTTAGGTTACTTAACTAACGACAGAGCGGGGGCTGGGCTAGCACGGATGCAAAACATAAGCAACGCCTACTAGATATCATATATAGATATTGTACATTCGTCAGACGCAATAATAGGCATTCCATATCACAGATGAACATATTGGATATACTAGGAATCCGCGTTTCGTTTGAGCCTGCAACAAAAGACGGATTACACGGTCTTGATGAATAGTCAAACCCCACCCTAGACCCCTGCGGGTGCGGCAAACTACCCGCCTAGTACCAGAAGTGAAACAGTCTCCCTCAACGATGTGAGTAGGCTATTAAATACTTTAAAGTACCCGGTAGTTTGTGCACCCCATCTTAGGTCTATCCTAGGAGCATAAAACAGTAAATGAAATAATACAATGGTGGCTACAACCTCAACCCGGATGTGCCCCGCAAAAGAATATTACAACATATTACAATTTACATCGAATGAAAGATAAAAAAATCCTCATTTCACATCCCCGGCTATTCATCCACGACGATCCGATAGAGTTCATATACATAAACCAATATCCATCACAGAAATGTGCAACCCCCAACTAACCGACATACTAGCAATTAGCGGAGGTTTACGAACACATTAAACATCACGGATAAAACCTGATTAGCAAATAACTTAGAATTTTGATCGACAACCTTTTTCCGTGTCTGCCCCAAATGCAAGCCAGCACTGAAAAAACCTGGGCAGAAACAAAATATACAGGAAAACAGAACACCCAAAAATAAGACAAACTGTGTAAATACGAGTCAACTCGGAGTCGACTCGGTGGCGTATTGCACCAACTCACCGCGCTTCCGCGGTCGTCTAACCGAGTTAGGGTCTCGTATTTCTCCAGTATTCTTATAATTCCCTGCTGTGAATTTTCATGCCTCTGAAATAATTTTTTCGACAGGTTTAAAATCGATAGAAACTTGAGGGGTTCGGGGTTAAGTTTTCGTGTTTTTCCGACGATCGAAGTTCTAATTAGTTGCTAATAAGCTAGTAAAGGTTTAGTATGCTCTGATACCATTGTAAGTCCATGTCACGCACCCCACGTGTTCGCGGGGAGGCGGAATATATGAAAAACAATTATCAAAGCTTCATAACACGGACTTGAGCACACGGATCGTGTCTAAACCATTACTAACAAACTACGAGAGGTTTAACTACTCAGATTCGAAGTTATACCTCACGTTACTTGTCCTTCAGGTCTTCATCGCTGTCCTCCACACCTCGTAAGCTCTATGTAACATGGGCGCCTCAACGGCCTCCTCGAGTCAAAGACGATCCACCCGAGAGTCTATAGTCCGAGCTCCTATCTCGAATCTGAGATAACTATGGTTTCTAGTTTGCTAATCTAGAAGTCCTAGAGGGTGTAGAGTATTTAAATGGATTACTTAGTCACTTTAAACCCTAGGATTCTCAACTCATGAGAGCTTTTAGGGTTTGAGAAAAAAGATGAAAACTTGAGGAGGGGGAAGTGTTTTGTGATAATGAAATGAATAATACTCATGCTAGAATAATATGAAGCATAATAATATCTCTCTTGATAATATCAAGATAATATCTAGCATGCTTCATTTAATTCTAAGGGTGAATCACCTCATGAGTCATTAAGCATTTAATGTAAACATACACCTCATCCTCCACCTCATTTTGTTTAAATCCAAAAAGAAAATAAACACAAATGAGTCACCTTTTTCTAGAAGCTTCCCGAGAAATTAAGAGACTGCCCCTCCCATCCGTATTTCCGAAAAACACGGATAATCTTTGACTGAATAAATCCATCTGTATAATACTAGAATCTGGCTTAAACCAAAGCCCGCTAGTATTATCTGCCCGATCATAGTACATGCACAAGTGTACGTAAGTAATCGTGGCCCTGCCGTAAAACTATACGGCCTCTACACCTTTTGCCCGGTGCAGGGAAACTCTCTGTGTGGGACTCTAAAGACTCGACACTACGCTGGCAGTGGGTTTAACCACAGGCCGCAAGCGGTACTAGCTGTCACCTGGGAACTGCAATCTGACGATGGGTATAGTACCAACCTGCATTTCCTGGCGAGTTCTGTCCTGTGTACTCGTAACCTAACGAGCACCTGCATACTATCTCCAGTACGACGTACTGATGTCTGTGGGACAGACTATCACCCCATGCTGGGATAAGAAGCGTATACACCAGTCTACTCTGAAGTATCGATGCCTCGTCTCAATAATCCAACGACCTGGGACCTGTATAAGATGTGCTTGTAGACTACCCAGCCCACATTAGTGTGACCGCCATCACAACGCTGATAATCAAGAAAAGATCCTAAGGGCTCTACTAATATGTATAAGCGATATGTTAAAAGAAACACATGCATATATTAAAGTAGAAACAAACAAAGTAGCATACTACCATTTTTAGCAAGACAGTCAATATAACTGTGAATATCCCAAGTTTCCATTAAGTAATATACAATCTAGTATGATACAATAATGGCCTCTAGGGCATAAACACTAACAGATATGCACAAAGAATCCTGATTTAGTGCATCTGGTGTGCACCAAAATCGCATCAAGCGTGTCAAGTATGCGCAAGAATCCAAATCAAGTGCACAAGGTGCACGAAAACAAATACCAAGTATCACAATCGAAATCGACGGTATACAACACATCTCAATCCAAATCAGGTATACCGTGGTATATAATCTCGCAACCACGTACATCAGTGTGTACAAAAATCGAATCCAAATACTGAAAGTGCATGAAAACTATGCCGAAAGCAAAAGTCAAATCACATGCATACCATAGGCATGAAATCAAAATCAACATCTCGAATAATATCAAATCGAAACCGAGTGCCACTGTGGTGCACAAAATCTCAATCATGCAAATAAATCGCCCAATATGGAACGATGACGGAAACAGTTCCGCCCTGGCACATCCTCTAAAGATCTCTGACCAACTTTCATGGTCACTCATAACATGTCGTCGACGATACCGAACTTTGGCCTACTGGGTGTGCACAATACGACAAATCCTAGGTCCAGGTCTTCTCGTTTAGTATTTCCAAAAAGATCTTGTTGGGGTCTCTCCCAATCTCATTTCTGCTGAACTGTCCGGAAGTTATCATCCTTTACTAAATCTATTTCTTGTTCCGGAACGGCTGCATACTCTTCACGACTCCTTGTGGAAGATATATCCATATTCAACGCATCTGCATGCGTATCACATCTCTGGTGTCAACGGAGTGGAACAACATCTCGTCGAAATCTTATACGAATCTCTTACTCCACTTTTCTCTAATGTCGACTGATTCGGACTCGTCTCTTCGTAGCTGTATGGACTGCACTCCAACGGCTATACTCCAATCTAGAGTCTCCCAAGTAATGTATCCCATTGTTAGTTATATGTATGCCCTAGAGGCCATTACTGTACATTGGATGTATATTGTAGTGGATGCTGGGACATATATAGGGAGGACTTTCTTGCTCGACATGACAGTATGCTATCTGGTTGATCTTTACCTTAACGTGTATACTGATTGTCTCCCTGTTACATGTTGGTAAAGCCCTTAGGATCTGTACTTGACTACCTGGACTATGATGCGGATCATACTAGTGGGGACATGGTAGTCCATAAGTACATCCTTCAAAGTCCCTAGTCGAGGGTGTATCGAGACGGGGCATCGATATACCAGAGTAGACTAGCGTATACCTTCTCGACCCATACAGATGGGCGATGGATGATCCCATATCCATTGGTGTTTGACATCAGAGATGATATACGGGTGCTCAGTAGAGACTGGGTACACTGGACGGACTCGCCGAGAACTCCCAGATGGTATTATACCTCACGTCAGATGGCAGTTCTCTGGTGACACTGGTACAGAGTAGTCTGTTGACCCGAGATCGTCATAGAGTCTTGTGTGGTTCCCACTGTGCTTTGATTTCCATCTTACCACATCCAAGAGGGCGTGCAAAACGGTGGTTTTTGGGTACATTCCCGAATCACATGGAGGCAATGAGCGATAGGAGGGGATTCGTCTCTCCCGGTATAGGGAGTTGATGTTGCGCTGTGTTTGATTGGCTATAACAGGAAATCCCTGGCCAGGGTTGCTGAGATTTACTGGTAAGTGTTACCAGTAGTTTCTCGAATTGTTATAGACCTCATATCGACACGACTTATCGAGCTATTGGGGTCTGACGTTTACCACCCCTAGGCGAGATATGCGACATATCAGACGATCAGACCGGACTGTACGGTAAGTGTTACTGGTTGGATTCACTGGAGTGTGAGCGGGCTTGCTTGTCGATCTTCAGATCGCTCAATACCCGGGTGGCCGTTATGTTTAGCAGACCGCTTGCGGCTTGTGGGTGTTTGATATGATCATCGCCTGCTGCCGGCGTATTGACGAGTCTTTAGAGTCCTACACAGAGGTTTCCTGGCTCAAGCGAAACGAAATAGGAGCGCATATGAGATATGTGCGGGACCGAGAATAATACGTGTATGTGATACCGTATTCCATTCTCGCGATGAATGTGTCGAATGGTTGTATGCGATATAACCTAGTTATCGAATCGAAGATTGATTCGATAAGCCGATACATAGGATACTAGCCGGTTATATGCGATATGACCGGATCGTTAAATCAAGTGTTGATTTAATGATTTAATGCATAATTATATATTTGATATATTACTTTGCATTAACTAGTATCGGTTCACTTAAGATGGATTTTCTCACTCGGATGTGCGCATTGCATATGCGATATGATTTTGTGCACATGCTTGTATCATGTTTGATGATACATGCTTTTTGGTTAAGTGTAAAGAATTAAACCTTGGTTAATGAAATGGTTAGGTTTTACTATTTCCTTATTCATTTTATTCATTTATTTATTCTTTTGGAAAAAGAAAAGCAAATGAGAAAATGGTGGCTTGTTTTGTTTTGTTCATGAAGCTTCATGAAGACTTTGACCAAGTGACCATTTTGTCTCATGCTTAACCCTAACCATTCCATTCAACCATGATTAACTCTCTACACATTACCATGGTTACATTATGATAAGTATTATTATTATTTCCTTTTTGAAATATACTTATCATATTATTCATCTTCTTCTTCTTCATCTTCTTCACTTGAAGAAGCTTGCTTCATCAATGGTGATTGATGAAAACAAGTGAGAAATCCAATAATAAAGTCTACCCACTTCCTATTTCTCCATTCTCTACCTCTTGCCAAGTAGTAGAGTGTGTTTCCTTCACAAGTTTCTTGACTTGGTGAAGTTGGAGCTTGATCTAGTGATGCCTCGACGTAGATCATCTTCGGCACGTCGTCGATGACCTAGCCCGCTCTTTCTCCGATGAAGCCGACGCTAGAGCCCGGGACTTGATATGGACAGTGAGGAGACTTCATTGCGGAGCTATGGAGGTGGAGCATCGGATCTACAAAGGTTGTATATCCGTTCCCTTAGTTAAAATGTTAACTAGATTTCATTTTCGCCTAGATTTTTAGCCAACGATCCGTTCTAGGGTTTCTCGGCACCGTTTAAATTTGAAATTGGTATGGTTGATGCCTTGTGAGACCTCATTAGGGTGCCTAGGAACCCTACAGTGGTATCAGAGCCTAGCTAGAGCCTTAGGTGATGCGTAGACGGAGTTAGAAGTCCGATCGACCCGAAACCCCGACTTGAAAGTGCTCTCTGGACATTTTCTATTTTCGTGGATTTTTGAGAATTAAAAATATGCAGAAAAATCAGCAGGAAATTCTAAGAATTACGGTGCAAAAAGTAACTAATGATCCCACAAAAGTGCGGCGGAACCGCGGCATTAGCATGCTAATGAGGCGGTTCCGCGGCCGTTTTGTCTTATTAGGCATTCAATTTTGCACAGTAATTCCTATTTTGCAGTGTTGGTTTTCCTGGGAATTTTTTTTTCTGAAATCAAGAGTTGAGTTTTTTGGGTTGTATTAGGAGTTCGTACATTCGATCGGATTGTCTAATTTTGTCTATGTGTTTTTCGGATATTTTAGAATATGTTAAAAATTTCGACCGGATATAAATACCCACTTTTTCCCCTGCCGGAAAATTTCCAAGTGTTGGATTTTTCCGTGGTTTAAGGACATTCTGAGTAGTGCAGGTAACGCGATGGTCCCTCTAGAAGACAACAAACCTTAACTCGATTATGTGACCGTCTTGAACTACCCTTTGAACCTTAGGGTTTAGGACAGTACGGCGTGCCACATGTGAGGCGTTGGCTTGACCCTTCTACGGCTGGACCGTTGGTACTGAGGCATGAAGTGAATGTCTTTGAACTTATTTCATTCGGTTGATCGGGAAAACTTGGGTGTTCGATTGTTCTATCGAAAAGTTTAACATTTTCTATCTTATCCGGAATGTGATACAATAATTGGAATTCACAATAAGTTATGAGATAACTGAATGAATGTTATAAACATAGCACTTTAGTCTCACTTGATCGGTTGCCACGGAATTTTGATGTGATCAAAAGTCCGTCGCAATCACGTAGCGTACGCGGATACTCGCCGGATAAACTTAATAGACAGCCTCACTCCATAGCCCCGACCAAGTGACTGTAGGAGAACCCCGTCGCCGAAAGCATCCGTTCCGGTGCTCGCGGCAGCGGTGTTCCGCCTTGGTGCACTTCGTCGGAGGCATCGGGGGTGCAGCCGTCTACTGAAGTTTGCGACGAGCATTCGATCAGGATGTCGGGAATCTTGTTGAATTACCCAACTTAATATTGAAAAGTGTTTTCAATGATGAGACTAAAATGCGGGGTTTATAATTGTTAGGCATGCGATGTCTAAAGAATTCATTTGGTCAGGCATGCGATGTCTGAGGTGGTTGCGGATTCCAACTGTTGTAGTTTTACACTTTCTTTTCTGTGACCGTAAGTGTAATATGTGATATCGCCGGTTTCGTTGCTATATGTCAACGACAATTGGGGTATGCATACTTACTTACGTTGATGACATGTGATGATATGTGTTGCTGGATATATTATATTGGATCGTCGTGTTTGAATAGCCGGGGTTTTTTATGTGAGATGAGTGTTTTTCATTTTCATTCATGTAAAAACTTGTATGTAATATTCTTTTATTGGGGCACTTCCAGGTTGCGGAAGATGTCGCCGTTTGTATATTATTTACTTTTCCGCACTAGGATAGACCCAAGGAGGGGAGCACAAGTAACCGGGTTCTGGAGTCCAGTGGGAGACCAACTCGAGGAGTCGAGTCCGGGTCTCCTTACTCTTGAATTGGTAGGGTTGCTTGCCGCTCTCGTAGGGGTCTAGGGGTGTGGGTTTGGCTATTCATCACGACCGTGGAATCCGTGTTTTATACTGGCTCGTATTGAAAACACGGACGTCCTAGTATATCCAATATTTCATATGATTCTTCTGCTGCGATATCTGTGATGTGATCATGTGATGTTCTGTGATGGATACTATATATAGTATATAAGATATATTATATAGACGTTACTTATGTTTTACACCCGCGCTAGCCCTGCCCCGCTCTGCCGTTAGTTACCTAACCTAACGGTGCACGAGGGGACATCGAGGCGAATGCGGATGGCATAAGTGTACGTCGTATTTATCTGTGATGTTTAGGTATTTAAATGATGGGACTTCATTAATGAGATTAATGAAATAAAAGAAACCTAAGATGTTGTAGAATCGAATTTCAAAATAAAACAGATAGCTATAGTTCTTGCTTTGCACAGCGGTATATGTGATATATCCTGCACCTTATTCGATAAGGAAAGGACCGAGATCCCTTCACCGGGAGTGACTCCTTTAGCAATAACTGGCAGATGCTACACCCTCGGTTTGTGTTTTGATTGCTTTTAAGAGTTTTTGCTTTGCACAGTGATATATATGATATATCCCGCACCTCATTCGACGAGGAAAGGACCGACGATCCCTTCACCGGGAGTGACTCCTTTAGCAAAACTAAAAAAGCCTCAAAAACACTCCATTTCAAAATTCATTCGATCCTACAACGATATCAAGTTCATTACGCAATAGGTTTTCAGAAAAACCTGTCGTAGCCCTCCGTCATTTCAGATAAATACTAGTTAGTATTCGTGCTGCGGTTGTTTGGCATGCGTCAAGGCGTAGTGTACGGTAGCTAACTAGTGCTTATCTGCTAGCATACGATGCGATTGGATTAGGGTATTCACACGGCGTTGTTTGGCATGCGTCAAGGGTCGTGCGGGTGGGTTTAATTCAATCAAGAAATGTACGGGTTGAACTTGACTAGCAGACTATGGGTTGTTTGGCATGCGTCAAGGTCATAGCGAGCTAGGGGCAAAATATTATCGGGAATTTCAAGTGTTGAAATTTGCAATGAGATTGCATACCTTCTATGAGATAGTTGGATCCCGATACCCGCTGCGAGTAAGAGTTACTCCTGGGAGAGTTTTATACATTACAATTAGCCGTTCAAGTAGGTGTCTAGAAAGGTGTTAACGAGGTTACGCCTCTGGGAAAACGAGGTTTACATTAATTAGGTTCGTGCGAAAGCACGGGGGACCTCCCTCAAAGTACCGACACTGGCCTGGCTGAAAGATTGGCGAACTTGTAGTGTGTAATTAATCCCGGCTAGTCTTTCCTTTTTGGATTTGAAGGAAGATTTGATAAAAAGCAGTGGGAACCATCCTGATTAGATAAAATAATAACCAATCTATTCTTGCAAGAGCGCACGCTGAGTGTTTTCTTCTCTCTCTCTCGAGGTAGCGACCATATCACGCCTTAATTAAGATAATAACACAGATTATTGACCGAACCCGCTTGTTATACTGAGCTGGGGAACGTTGGTCCCGCTCCAACTTGTAATTGTTATAAGACAGAGCAGGAAATTGGGGAATACCAGATTTCCCGTGCCGCCCAAACGAGGAGAGTGCACGATGATGCATCATCTTCGGGTGTGTTCATTATATAGAACTGTTTCTCGGTGTCCTTTACGTCCTGGGTATGTGATACCAGATCAGGATCCCAGATATGTAATCTGTTACATAGGGCTACAGAAAGGTAGAGAACTGAGAACGGGTGATAAGTTTCATGAGACAGAAAACGGGGCAAGAGTTGCAGCCAAGTCTGTCGGTCACTGTCACCCTGTATTACCAATACATTGATTCTGAACGAATGTTATTAGATACCGAACCTGATATACCAAATCATATCACTCTCTTTGTTAGAAAAGAAAGGATATAATTTTGTATTGATGGATAATGTTTTGAACATTTCCTATATCAAAAGTTGATCGGTTCAGGCACGTTATCTAAAAGCATTGATGTTCTAAATCAAACTACAGTTCTTAGTATATGGAACACACACAAGAGGAAGAGTTCAGAAATGAACGGACTCTTCTTGAGGTATTGTAGACTAGGTCAGATCAATGTGACCCGACTAGCTGAAGTTATATTTAGATGCATATTTAAATCAGTTTGAATTTACATCTTCTGAAACTTGCCAATCATGTCACAAAGATAAGATGACCATAGCTCCGTTTAATGGAAACAGAGAAAGAGTTAGTGAACTCTTGGGATGATACATGTTGATGTATGTAGGTCCCCTGTCTACACATACCGGGACTGGTTCTTTATACTTCATTATATTCTCTGATAATCTCTCAAGATTCGGACATATGTTCCTGTTGAAACACAAGTACGAACCTTTTGAGATATTCACAGAATATAAGTTAGAAGTAGAGAACCAATACGGGTATAAGTATTATGTCCTATGATGAGATCAAGGAGGAGAATACTTGAGCACGGAATTCCTGGACTATTCTAAAGGAGAATGAGATTCTCTCTCAGCATTACTCCTCCGTATACACCATAGCACGATGGTAAATTGGGGTGGAGCAATCACACCCTATATGATAAGGTGTGCTCTATGATGAGTAATACTGAGTTACCTGTTTCCTTATTGGGAGTTATGCACTTGAGAAGCTGCATACCTATTGAATAGGGTTCAAATCAAATCAGCTGCCTACCACTCCATATGAGATATTGAAAGGGAAGATCCCATGTCTTAAGCTAGTTAAGATTTGGGGTTGTCCGGCCTATGTCTGAAAAGCAAAATCCGGACAAGCTTGAGGCAAAGTCAGTTATGTAGAACTGGAAATGTTCCAGCTATACAGACTGCAGCTGATGATTTGATAGAACCAAAGTATTCAGTAGATTCCAACGAACCTCAGCCTCTCCGCCGATCTAGTAGGGTTCCTCACCCACCTGAGAGATACTTCTGTTTCTCTATGACAGTGGGAGCGAGGATTGCATCATGAGATGATGACCCAACTAGTTTCGACCTGGCCATCAGGAGTAGGACTCTGTGAGAATGGCTGGATGTTTATCGATCTGAGATGGAATCCATATACACCAACAAAGTATGGACTTTGGTTGCTATATCTGAAGGGTTAAATCCCCATCAGGAGCAAGTATATCTTGAGAAGATTACTTGGTGTATATGGAAAGGTTGAGACTTTCAAAGCTAGACTTGTTAAAGGTTTTCGTCATCAACCAAGCGTGGATAATGATGAAACTTTTTCAAGCAACTATGCTTAAGTCCATCCAGATTCTACTTGTCACGGCTACATACCATGACTACGATATCTGGTGGTTGGGTGTCATGACTGCTTTTCTAAATGATGTTTTAGAAGAGTACGTCTATAAGTACACAGCCAGAGGGCTTCGTAGACAGTGGGAGCAGTGGAAACGTGTGCAAGATGCTTTATAGGATAGAGCAGGCATCGCGGAGTTGGAACATCTGTTTTGATGTATTAGTCAAAGAAGTTGACATCATCAAAATGGTAGATGAACCTTGTATAAACAAAAAGGTAGTAGGGAGTATGGTGACGATCCTCGTAGAGTACGTGGATGACATACTCTTGATAGGGAAGGAGTTTCCTATGCTACGCTCGATCAATCTCCGCTTATCACTATAATTCTCCATATAGGATCAAAGTGATACCTCCTAAATCCTGGGTTTTGGATCTATGAGATAGATCTAAATGGATGTTAGGATTCTCACTAGTTGTAGTGAGATGGTATCAATCGATCCTGGGAAGAATCACTGGAAAGGTTCCAGGGTGATAAAGACGACTGAATGTCAGTCACAGGCATTGTCTTTACCCTCAGTAAAGGGACGGTATGTTGGAAGAGTTCCTAGCTAGATACCGTGATATACTAGACGATAAAGGCAGGATACATCGCTACTTAAGATGCTACCAAAGAGGCAGTCTGGGTGTATATTGGTTCATGAGATGAACTACGTTCCAACCATTGTGAGACAATGGAGTTGTGGCTTATGCCAAGGAACGTCCATCCTATCAGTGATCCAGACATATTCTAAGGCAGTGTCACCTGATCATGGAGATGGTTGATCTCCAGGGAGATCGAGGTTAGGAGAGTAGACTCAGAGGACAACACAGCGGATCCACTCACAAAGGCCTGTTCCCAGAGAGAGACTTTTATGGGATGGTTGAGTATGAGATACAACAACCACTGCTACAGATGGCCCTAGTGCAAGTGGGAGATTGTTAGTTATATGTATGC
The DNA here is from genome assembly GCA_030015575.1 of Agapanthus africanus. NCBI lineage: Eukaryota > Viridiplantae > Streptophyta > Magnoliopsida > Asparagales > Amaryllidaceae > Agapanthus > Agapanthus africanus. The sequence continues at coordinate 937,287,091 of CM057338.1, read as the reverse complement.
CCTAGAGGCCATTACTGTACATTGGATGTATATTGTAGTGGATGCTGGGACATATATAGGGAGGACTTTCTTGCTCGACATAACAGTATGCTATCTGGTTGATCTTTATCTTAACGTGTATACTGATTGTCTCCCTGTTACATGTTGGTAAAGCCCTTAGGATCTGTACTTGACTACCTGGACTATGATGCGGATCATACTAGTGGGGACATGGTAGTCCATAAGTACATCCTTCAAAGTCCCTAGTCGAGGGTGTATCGAGACGGGGCATCGATATACCAGAGTAGACTAGCGTATACCTTCTCGACCCATACAGATGGGCGATGGATGATCCCATATCCATTGGTGTTTGACATCAGAGATGATATACGGGTGCTCAGTAGAGACTGGGTACACTGGACGGACTCGCCGAGAACTCACAGATGGTATTATACCTCACGTCAGATGGCAGTTCTCTGGTGACACTGGTACAGAGTAGTCTGTTGACCCGAGATCGTCATAGAGTCTTGTGTGGTTCCCACTGTGCTTTGATTTCCATCTTACCACGTCCAAGAGGGCGTGCAAAACGGTGGTTTTTGGGTACATTCCCGAATCACATGGAGGCAATGAGCGATAGGAGGGGATTCGTCTCTCCCGGTATAGGGAGTTGATGTTGCGCTGTGTTTGATTGGCTATAACAGGAAATCCCTAGCCAGGGTTGCTGAGATTTACTGGTAAGTGTTACCAGTAGTTTCTCGAATTGTTATAGACCTCATATCGACACGACTTATCGAGCTATTGGGGTCTGACGTTTACCACCCCTAGGCGAGATATGCGACATATCAGACGATCAGACCGGACTGTACGGTAAGTGTTACTGGTTGGATTCACTGGAGTGTGAGCGGGCTTGCTCGTCGATCTTCAGATCGCTCAATACCCGGGTGGCCGTTACGTTTAGCAGACCGCTTGCGGCTTGTGGGTGTTTGATATGATCATCGCCTGCTGCCGGCGTATTGACGAGTCTTTAGAGTCCTACACAGAGGTTTCCTGGCTCAAGCGAAACGAAATAGGAGCGCATATGAGATATGTGCGGGACCGAGAATAATACGTGTATGTGATACCGTATTCCATTCTCGCGATGAAAGTGTCGAATGGTTGTATGCGATATAACCTAGTTATCGAATCGAAGATTGATTCGATAAGCCGATACATAGGATACTAGCCGGTTATATGCGATATGACCGGATCGTTAAATCAAGTGTTGATTTAATGATCTAATGCATAATTATATATTTGATATATTACTTTGCATTAACTAGTATCGGTTCACTTAAGATGGATTTTCTCACTCGGATGTGCGCATTGCATATGCGATATGATTTTGTGCACATGCTTGTATCATGTTTGATGATACATGCTTTTTGGTTAAGTATAAAGAATTAAACCTTGGTTAATGAAATGGTTAGGGTTTACTATTTCCTTATTCATTTTATTCATTTATTTATTCTTTTGGAAAAAGAAAAGCAAATGAGAAAATGGTGGCTTGTTTTGTTTTGTTCATGAAGCTTCATGAAGACTTTGACCAAGTGACCATTTTGTCTCATGCTTAACCCTAACCATTCCATTCAACCATGATTAACTCTCTACACATTACCATGGTTACATTATGATAAGTATTATTATTATTTCCTTTTTGAAATATACTTATCATATTATTCATCTTCTTCTTCTTCATCTTCTTCACTTGAAGAAGCTTGCTTCATCAATAGTGATTGATGAAAACAAGTGAGAAATCCAATAATAAAGTCTACCCACTTCCTATTTCTCCATCCTCTACCTCTTGCCAAGTAGTAGAGTGTGTTTCCTTCACAAGTTTCTTGACTTGGTGAAGTTGGAGCTTGATCTAGTGATGCCTCGACGTAGATCATCTTCGGCACGTCGGCGATGACCTAGCCCGCTCTTTCTCCGATGAAGCCGACGCTAGAGCCCGGGACTTGATATGGACAGCGAGGAGACTTCATTGCGGAGCTATGGAGGTGGAGCATCGGATCTACAAAGGTTGTATATACGTTCCCTTAGTTAAAATGTTAACTAGATTTCATTTTCGCCTAGATTTCTAGCCAACGATCCGTTCTAGGGTTTCTCGGCACCGTTTAAATTTGAAATTGGCATGGTTGATGCCTTGTGAGACCTCATTAGGGTGCCTAGGAACCCTACACCCATCACATGATATCCGGACGACGTCGAACTTTTCGATCGATTCGTCAGAGTCCCATAATTTCCTGAGAGCTCAACACTCGTGCACAGTTTAATAATATCCAGTACATACCACAGTATCTATGGACCAGCCATAGAAGGGCAAACCCAAGCCTCATTAATGGCACCGCGGAACTGCCGCAAACCCTAAGGTTCAAAGGCGTTCACATGCTCATTATATCGAGTTAGGGTTTCATTCTTCTAGAGGGTCTACAGAATTACTTGCATGTTTTTCCGAATACTTTAAACTTGGAAAAATGGATTTCTGACATTCGATCGTTTTATCGACTCTCAACGTACCTGCGTGAAGTCTTCTCTAGCTGGAATCAATCAATCTGATGACCTCGCATCAGGGTATGCAACGAACCACATGTCCTAGTCATCCATCCATGGTGACTAGCGATCTTCTATCATATCACTAAGTATAAGCTCGTGCTGCAATAGCTTCAAACATTTAGGGCGTTGAGTATCCGTTTCCCTCCTTTTCCTATCTTATCATTCTCAGCAACAACTGAATCATTCGTCCACACAGTGAACAGTGCCTCAATCATCAAGAATAATCGGTGCATTGACGGTCATCACATTCTGGCTGGCCTCTAGCAGTGGCCCAATCCTCTAGTGCTGATCTGCACGTTCGAGAAATTTTGTAAAAGAAATCCATTAAACGCTCATGGGGTGAAAACACAGTAAAGCGACACATATATGCAATCGTGTGTCACCGGAATTACGCCCTGGTCAGTCCTCGTCCAAAACGAGCTCATGCCGATCGCAACTCTAGCTGCAGCTCTCTCTGCCAATGCAATCGTGGTAGCAAAACCATAAACCGATATCGATGAGGATAGATCATAGGAATGAATATAATATTGTGCAAGGAAATGTACATCCTAATGCTTCTTAAGCGAAGTAGCATATCGTAAGTATGCCGCGGAACATACACACGGTACGTCACTCTACTTAAGTCACCTACTCCATCAACCAAGGTCAACCTACACGATGAAAGTTCGGGTCTAATACCCCCTCGACCAAGTCTAAGTTCCGTAAGGTCAAGCCTAGGTTCCGAATATATATACGTCCTAGACTCCGCATAGTCAAACAAAGACTCAAACCAAGGATAAACCTAGCGATTTAATACCAACTTTGTCACGACCCGAAATGGCACGTGACTGGCACTTGAATCATATGAAGTCTACAGGACCCCATCTAATCCAAGTAAGCCAAAATCCCAGAAATCTAAACCATTTGAAAAGGGGAGAGAAGGGAAAATTTAGTTTTAAAGTAAGTGGTTTAACAAAATAAGCCGTAGTATGCATTTTTAAAACATCAAGTCTTTTCTGAAAATTCCGGCAGAGTTCCATTTGTAAATACTAGCCCCAAACGGGTACAAATATGCATAATATAAAAAATGAATAAAGGCATCCCCAAGCGGGAGCTAGCTCTTCGCCAATTGGTGGACACAACCACGAAATGCAATATAATATACAACGCAGAAGGCGAGGATCAAAACTCAAAAGAAAACCAATATCCATAAGAAAACCATAATAATACAAGCGCGACTCTAAGGACGAAAGAATAAACATACTGGTCTTCTAAGTCAATAAAATATACAAGTCTGATTAATGGAGTTACTAGATACAACTGAATATAAATAATATACAATGGTGGTCACGATGAGAGTGAACCCACCTAACAAAGCAATCACCCGGAAAGAAGCAGTATGCCAGCAAAGCCGCCAAGGAATCCTGTACGGCAAAACCTGCAAAAAACTGTGGCACAACGGGGGTGAGTTGCCAACCCGTGAGTAGAAAACATCACCGAGCAGAAATCGCATGTATGACTCTATCCTAGGTCATACCATAATATCCATATAAAATATTACCTGAAACATCTGCTAATGGCCAGGGTAAAAATCTATACATAAGTGTAATACCAAGTGCTCGTGTCAGAGCCTCCGGTAGCAACATATCATATATATGATATATGAATGCATGAAAACAGAATACATCTAAATGAGAAAACTGTTTTCTTATCTTAGTGATGTAGGGTTCCTAGGCACACTCAAGAGGTTCCACAAGGCATCAACCATGCCGGATTAAAAATTTTAGGTGCCTAACAACCCGAAGCAAGATCGTTAACTAGAAATTAAAGCGAAAAGAAATGCAAGCAAACGACTTTGCTACTAAGTGAACGGAAATACAACCTTTGTAGATCCGGTCCTCCACTTCTAAAGCTCCGTGTTGACGTCCCTCCACTGCGATCATCGGATCCCGGACTCTAGCGATGGTTTCGTCGGAGAAATGATCGGGCTAGGTCATTGACTTCGAGGCCGAAGATGATCTACGTCGGGGAGACTCAAACTCAAGCTATTCCTTCACTTGGTCAAAAACTTTGTGAAGAGAACACCCTATACTACATGGCAAGTAGTAAAGGATGAAGAAATAGGAAGTGGGTTCACTTTAGAATTGGATTTCTCACTCTTTTTCTCATGGCACCATTGGAGCTAGCAAGCTTTTGTGAGCTTGATGAAGGAGAAGAAGAAGAAAAGAATTAATAGAATAATTATCCAAATGAAACTTATCCAATAAATAATGGCACCATGGTTGAGTTAAGCCCTCATGCTTAACTCATGTATAGAATTAACCAAAGCATTAGGTTAAGGGTTGGGTTAACTAATATCTTATACAAATGACAAAAGAGTTGACTTTGTCAATATTTATCAAGCTTCATGAAGCTTGATAACTTTGACCAAAATCACACTCTTTTGTTATATGCTAGGAAAATAGTAAACCCTAATTTAACCTTGATTTGGTTCAAGTCTCATACACACAACTTGTTTGTATCATCAAACATGATACAAACATGTACACTTGCATATATCACATATAAACAATGTGCACATTCAAGTGAGAAAATCAATCTTAAGTGAACCAATACTAGTTAATGTAAAGTAATATATCAAATATATAATTATACATTAAATCATTAAATCAACACTTGATTTAACGATCCGTTCATATTGCATATAACCGACTAATATCAATAGTAACAACTTATCGAATCAACACTTGATCCGATAACCCGGCTATATCGCATACAACCGATCAATGTCACAAATCGCGAGAATAGAATTCAGTATCACATATTGGTATTATTCTCGGTCCCGCACATATCTCATATGCGCTCCTATTTCGTTTCGCTTGAGCCAGGAAACCCCTGTGTAGGACTCTAAAGACTCGTCAATACGCCGGCAGTAGGTGATGATCATATCAAACACCCACAAGCCGCAAGCGGTCTGCTAAACGTAACGGCCACCCGGGTATTGAGCGATCAGAAGATCAACGAGTAAGCCCGCTCACACTCCTGTGAATCCAACCAGTAACACTACCGTACAGTCCGGTCTGTTCGTCTGATATGTCGCATATCTCGTCTAGGGGTGGTAAACGTCAGACCCCAATAACTCGATAAGTCGTGTCGATATGAGGCTCATAACGGGTCGAGAAACTACTGGTAACACTTACCAGTAAATCCCTAAAGCAGCCTTGGCCAAGAACTTCCTGTTATAGCCAATTGAGCACAGCGCAACATCAACTCCCTATACCGGGAGAGGCGAAACCCTTCTTATCGCTCATTGCCTCCATGTGATTCGGGACTGTACCCAAAAACCACCGTTTTGCATGCCCTCTTGGACGTGGTAAGGTGGAAATCAAAGTACAGTAGGAATCACACAAGACTCTATGACGATCTCGGGTCTACAGACTAACCTGCACCAGTGTCACCAGAGAACTGCCATCTGACATAAGGTATAATACCATCTGGGAGTTCTCGGCGAGTCCGTCCTGTGTACCCAGTCTCCACTGAGCACCCGTATATCATCTCTGATGTCAAACACCAATGGATATGGGATCATCCATCGCCCATCTGTATGGGTCGAGAAGGTATACGCTAGTCTACTCTGGTATATCGATGCCCCGTCTCGATACACCCACGACTAGGGACTTTGAAGGATGTACTTATGGACTACCATGTCCCCACTAGTATGATCCGCATCATAGTCCAGGTAGTCAAGTACACATCCTAAGGGCTTTACCAACATGTAACAGAGAGACAATCAGTGTACACGTTAAGGTAAAGAGTAACCAGATAGCATACTATCATATCAAGCAAGAAAGTCATCCCTATATATGTCCAAGCATCCACTACAATATACATCCTATGTATAGTAATGGCCTCTAGGGCATACATATAACTAACAATCTCTCACTTGCACTAGGGCCATCTGACAGCAGTGGTTGTACTATCTCATACTCAACCATCCCATAAAAGTCTCTCTCTAGGAAAAGGCCTTTGTGAGTGGATCCGCCGTGTTGTCCTCTGAATCTACTCTCCTAACCTCGATCCCCTGGAGATCAATCATCTCCACGATCAGGTGATACTGCCTAAGAATATGTTTGGATCACTGATGGCACGGGCGTTCCTAGGCATAAGCCACAACTCCATTGTCACACAATGGCAGGAACGAAGTTCATCTCATGAACTAATATACACCCAGACTGCCTCTTTGGTAGTATCTTTGGTAGCGATGTATCCAGTATTTATCGTCTAGTATGCCACGGTATCTAGCTTGGAACTCTTCCAACATACCGTCCCTTTACTGAGGGTAAAGACAATGCCTGTGACTGACATTCAGTCGTCCTTATCACCCTGGAACCTTTCCAGTGATTCTCTCCAGGATCAATTGATACCATCTCACTACAACTAGTGAGTATCCTAACATCCAATTAGATCTATCTCATAGATCCAAAACCCAAGATTTAGGAGGTATCACTTTGATCTTATATGGAGAATCCTTGTGATAAGCGGAGATTGACCGAGCGTAGCATAGGAAACTACTTCCCTTTCAAGAGTATGTCATCCACGTACTCTACGAGGATCACCAGCATACTCCCTACTACCTTTTTTGTATATACAAGGTTCATCTACCATTTTGATGATGTCAAACTCTTTGACTAACTCATCAAAACAGATGTTCCAACTCCGCGATACCTGCTTTATCACATAAAACATCTTGCACACGTTTCCGCTGCTCCCACTGTCTACGAAGCCCTTTGACTGTGTACTTACAGAATCTCTCTTCTAAAACATCATTTAGAAAAGCAGTCATGACACCCAACCGCCAGATATCGTAGTCATGGTATGTAGCCGTGGCAAGTAGGATCTGGATGGACTTAAGCATAGCTACTTAGAAAAGGTTTCATTATAATCCATACCTGGTCAATGATGCAAACCTTTAACAAGTCTAGCTTTGAAAGTCTTAACTTTTCCATGTACACCAAGTAATCTTCTCAAGATATACTTGCTCCTGATGGGGATTTAACCCTTCAGATAAAGCAACCAAAGTCCATACTTTGTTGGTGTATAAGGATTCCATCTCAGATCGATAAGCATCTAGCCATTCTTACAGAGTCCTACTCCTGATGGCCAGCCCAAAACTAGTTGGATCATCATCTCATGATGCAATCCTTGCTCCCACTGTCATAGAGAAACCGAAGTATCTCTCAGGTGGGTGAGGAACCCTACTAGATCGGCGGAGAGGCTGAGGTTCGTTGGTTGCTATTGAATCCTTTGGTTATACCAAATCATCAGCTGCAGTTTGTATAGCTGGAACTCTTTCCAGTTCTACTTCATGTCCACTTATTTCTTCACAAGAAATTCCCTTTCATAAAGGTGGCATGCTGAGAAACAAAACATCTTTTATTCCTCGGTTAGGTAGAAGATATTCCCTTGCGAAATGCTTGGGATATCCAACAAACTTCCACAGAACTGACTTTGCCTCGAGCTTGTCCGGATTATGCTTTTTAGACATAGGCCGGACAACCCCAAATCTTAACAAACTTAAGATATGGGCTCTTCCCTTTCCATATCTCATATGAAATGGTAGACATCTGATTTGATCGGAACCCTATTCAATAGGTATGCAACTTCATAAGTGCATAACTCCCTAAAAGGAAATAGGAAACTCAGCAGTACTCATCATAAAGCGCACCATATCATATAGGGTGTGATTGCTCCGTCCCAATACACCGACGTGCTGTGGTGTATTCGGAGGAGTAATGCTGAGAGAGAATCTCATTCTTAGAATAGTCCAGGAATCCCGTGCTCAAGTATTCTCCTCCTTGATCACATCAAAGGACATAATACTTATACCCGTTGTTGGTTCTCTACTTCTAACTTATATTCCGTGAATATCTCAAAAGGTTCGGACTTGTGTTTTAACAGGAACATATGTCTGAATCTCGAGAGATCATCAGAGAATTTAATGAAGTACAAAGAACCGGTCTTGGCATTTGTAGACAGGGGACCTTCATACATCAATATGTATCATCCCAAGAGTTCACTAACTCTTTCTCTGTTTCCAATAAACAGAGCTATGGTCATCTTATCTCTGTGACATGACTGGCAAGTTTCACAAGATGTAAATTCAAACTAATTTAAATATGCATCTTAATGTAACTTCAGCTAGTCGGGTCGCATTGATATGACCTAGTCTACAATGCCTCAAGAAGGATTCGTTCATTTCTGAACTCTTCCTCTTGTGTGTGTTCTGTATACTAAGAACTGTGGTTTGATTTAGAACGTCAATGCTTTTAGATAACGTGCCTGAACCGATCAACTATTGATATAGGAAATGTTCAAAACATTATCCAATCAATACAAAATTATATCCTTCTTTATCTAAATAAAGAGATTGATATGATTTTGTATATCAGGTTTGGTATCTAATAACATTTGTTCAGAATCAATGTATTCTGGTAATACAGGATGACAGTGACCAACAGACTTGGCTGCAACACTTGCACCGTTTTCTGCCTCATGAAACTTATCACCCGTTCTCAGTTCCCTACCTTTCTGTAGCCCTATGTAACAAATTACATATGCGGGATCCTGATCTGGTATCACATACCCAGGACGTAAAGGATACTGAGAAACAGTTCTCTGTAATGAACACACCCGAAGATAATGGATCAACATGCACTCTCTTCGTTTTGGCGGCACGGGAATTCTGGTAATCCCCTAATTCCTGCTCTGTCTTATAACAATTATAAGTTGGAGCGGGACCAACGTTCTCCAGCTCAGTATAACAAGCGGGTTCGGTCAATATATCCGTTTTATTATCTTGATTAAGGCGTGACATGGTCGCTACCTGGAGAGAGGGAGAGAGAAGAAAACACTCTGCGTGCGCTCTTGCAAGATCAGATTGGTTATTATTTTATCTAATCAGGATGGCTCCCACTGTTTTTATCAAATCTTCCTTCAAACCCTAAAAGGAAAGACTAGCCGGGATTAATTACACGCTACAAGTTCGCCAATCTTTCAGCCAGGCCAGTGTCGGTACTTTGAGGGAGGTTCCACGTGCTTTCGCACGGACCTAATTACAGTAAACCTCGTTTTCCCAGAGGCGTAACCCCATTGACACCTTTCTAGACACCTACTAGATCGGCTAATTGTAATGTGTAAAACTCTCCCAGGAGTAATAATTACTCGCAGTGGGTATCGGGATCTAACTATCTCATAGAAGGTATGCAATCTCATTGCAAATTTCAACACTTGAAATTCCCGATAATATTTTACCCCAGTACCCTATGACCTTGACGGAGGTCAACAAACCATAGGCTACTAGTCAAGTTCAACCCGTCATTACTTGATTGAATCAAACCCACCCGCACGACCCTTAACGAAGGTCAACAAGGTCGTACGACTACCCTAATCCAATCTGCATCATATGCATAAGCAAATAAATACTAGTTAGCTACCGCACACTACGCCTTGACGGAGGTCAACAAACGAAGCACGAATACTAAGTAGGACTTATCTGAAACGACGGAGGGCTACGGCAGGTTTTTCTGAAAACCTATTGCGTAATGAACTTGATATCGTTGCAGAATCAAATGATTTTAAAATGGAGTGTTTTTTAGGCTTTTCTAGTTTTGCTAAAGGGGTCACTCCCGGTGAAGGGATCGTCTGCCCTTTCCTCATCGAATAAGGTGCAGGATATATCATATATACCGCTGTACAAAGCAAGAACTATAGGAGCAACCAAAAGACAAACCGAGGGGTGTAGCATCTGCCAGTTATTGCTAAAGGGGTCACTCCCGGTGAAGGGATCTCGGCCCTTTCCTTATCGAATAAGGTGCAGGATGTTCTACAAAGAACACCGCGATACAAAGCAAGAACTGTAGCTACCTGTTTTTGAAAATTCGATTCCACAACATCTTTAGGTTTCTTCTATTTCATTAATCTCATTAATGAAGTCCCATCATTTAAATCACCTAAACATCACAGATAAATACGACGTACACTTATGCCATCCGTATTCGCCTCGATGTCCCCTCGTGCACCGTTAGGTTAGGTAACTAACGGCAGAGCGGGGCAGGGCTAGCGCGGGTGTAAAACATAAGTAACGTCTATATAATATATCGTATATACTATATATAGTATTTATCACAGAACATCAAATGATCATATCATAGATATCGCAGCAGAAGAAACATATGAAATATTGGATATACCAGGACGTCCGTGTTTTCAATACGGCCTGTATAAAACACGGATTCCACGGTCGCGATGAATAGCCAAACCCACACTCCTAGACCCCTACAAGAGTGGCAAGCAATCCTACCAATTCTAGAGTTAAGAGACCCGGACTCGACTCCTCGAGTTGGTCTCCCACTGGACTCTAGAACCCGGTTACTTGTGCTCTCCTCCTTGGGTCTATCCTAGTGCGGAAAAGTAAATAATATATAAATGGTGACAGCAACCTCAACCCGGAAGTGTCCCAATAAAAAAATATTACATACAATAAATTTTACATGAATGAAAATGAAAAACACTCATCTCACATAAAAAAAACCCGGCTATTCAAAACGCGACGATCCAATATAACATATCCAGCAACACATAACATCACATGTCATCAACGTAAGTAAATGTGCGCATCCCAATTGTCGTTGACATATAGCAACGAAACCGGCGATATCACATATTAAACTTACGGTCACAGAAAAGAAAGTGTAAAACTACGATAGTTGGAATCCGCAACCTCCTTAGACATCGCATGCCTAACAATTATAAACTCCGCATTTTAGTCTCTATATCGAAAACACTTTTCAATATCTAGTCGGGCAATTCAACAATATTCCCGATAAATTGATCGAATGCTCGTCGCAAACTTTAGTAGACGGCCGCAACCCCGGATGCCGTCGACGAAGTGCACTAAAGCGGAACACATTTGCCGCGAGCATCCTAACGGATGCTTTTGGAGATGGGGTTCTCCAATAGTCACTTGGTCGGGGCTATGGGGCATGGCTGTCTATTAAGTTTACCCGGTGAGTATCCGCGTACGCTACGTGATTGCGACGGATTTTTGATCGCATCAAAATTCCGTGACAACCAATCATTCGAGACTAAACTGCTATGTTTATAACATCCATATTAGTTATCTCATAACTACTTGTGAATTCATAATATTGTATCACATTCCAGAAAAATAGAAATGTTAAACTTTCCGATCGAACATTCAAACACCCAAGTTTTCCCGAAACAGCTCAACACATGAAATAAGTTTAAAAACATTCACTTCATGCCACAGTACCAACGGTCCAGCTGTAGAAGGGTCAAGCCAACGCCTCACATGTGGCGCGCCGTACTGCCCCAAACCCTAAGGTTCAAAGGGCAGTTCAAGACGGTCACATAATCGAGTTAAGGTTTGTTGTCTTCTAGAGAGTCCATCGCGTTACTTACACTACTTAGAACGTTCTTAAACCACGGAAAAATCCAACACTTGGAAATTTCCCGGCAAGGGAAAAAGTGGGTATTTACATCCGGTCGAACTTTTTAACATGTCCTAAATTATCCGGAAAAACACAGACAAAATTAGACAATCCGATCGAATCTACGAACTCCCAATACAACCCAGAAAACTCAATTGTTGAGTATATATTAAAAACACCCAGAAAACACAGGCATTACTTAACGAGGATTACTGTGCAAACCATGACTAAAGAAGCTTCAGTATGGCCGCGGAACCGCCGCACATGCCAGGGTGGGGCCGCGGTTCCACGGCGCTTTAGTCGACTTAGGGTCACGTGCTCCACAGTAATTCCTATAAAAACCCTGCTTATTTTTCTGCATATTTTTAATATGGAAAAATCCACAGTTTCAGAAAATGTACAGAGAGGGGTATTCGATTAGGGTTTCGGGTTCGAACGGACTTCTAACTTTGTCTAAACTTCGCCTAAGGCTCTAGCTAGGCTCTGATACCACTGTAGGGTTCCTAGGCACACTCAAGAGGTTCCACAAGGTATCAACCATGCCGGATTAAAAATTTTAGGTGCCTAACAACCCGAAGCAAGATCGTTAACTAGAAATTAAGGCGAAAAGAAATGCAAGCAAACGACTTTGCTACTAAGTGAATGGAAATACAACCTTTGTAGATCCGGTCCTCCACTTCTAAAGCTCTGTGTTGACGTCCCTCCACTGTGATCATCGGATCCCGGACTCTAGCGATGGTTTTGTCGGAGAAATGATCGGGCTAGGCCATTGACTTCGAGGCCGAAGATGATTTACGTCGGGGAGACTCAAACTCAAGCTATTCCTTCACTTGGTCAAAAACTTTGTGAAGAGAACACCCTATACTACATGGCAAGTAGTAAAGGATGAAGAAATGGGAAGTGGGTTCACTTTAGAATTGGATTTCTCACTCTTTTTCTCATGGCACCATTGGAGCTAGCAAGCTTTTGTGAGCTTGATGAAGGAGAAGAAGAAGAAAAGAATCAATAGAATAATTATCCAAATGAAACTTATCCAATAAATAATGGCACCATGGTTGAGTTAAGCCCTCATGCTTAACTTATGTAGAGAATTAACCAAAGCATTAGGTTACGGGTTGGGTTAACTAATATCTTATACAAATGACAAAAGAGTTGACTTAGTCAATGTTTATCAAGCTTTATGAAGCTTGATAACATTGACCAAAGTCACACTCTTTTGTTATATGCTAGGAAAATAGTAACCCTAATTTAACCTTGATTTGGTTCAAGTCTCATATACACAACTTGTTTGTATCATCAAGCATGATACAAACATGTACACTTGGATATATCACATATAAACAATATGCACATTCAAGTGAGAAAATCAATCTTAAGTGAACCAATACTAGTTAATGTAAAGTAATATATCAAATATATAATTATACATTAAATCATTAAATCAACACTTGATTTAACGATCTGGTCATATTGCATATAACCGACTAATATCAATAGTAACAATTTATCGAATCAACACTTGATCCGATAACCCGGCTATATCGCATACAACCGATCAATGTCACAAATCGCGAGAATAGAATTCAGTATCACATACTGGTATTTTTCTCGGTCCCGCACATATCTCATATGCGCTCCTATTTCGTTTCGCTTGAGCCAGGAAACCCCTGTGTAGGACTCTAAAGACTCGTCAATACGCCGGCAGTAGGTGATGATCATATCAAACACCCACAAGCCGCAAGAGGTCTGCTAAACGTAACGGCCACCCGGGTATTGAGCGATCAGAATATCAACGAGCAAGCCGGCTCACACTCCTGTGAATCCAACCAGTAACACTATCGTACAGTCCGGTCTGTTCATCTGATATGTCGCATATCTCTTTTAGGGGTGGTAAACGTCAGACCCCAATAACTCGATAAGTCGTGTCGATATGAGGCTCATAACGGGTCGAGAAACTACTGGTAACACTTACCAGTAAATCCCTAAAGCGGCCTTGGCCAAGAACTTCCTGTTATAGCCAATCGAGCACAGCGCAACATCAACTCCCTATACCGGGAGAGACGAAACCCCTCCTATCGCTCATTGCCTCCATGTGATTCGGAACTGTACCCAAAAACCACCGTTTTGCACGCCCTCTTGGACGTGGTAAGGTGGAAATCAAAGCACAGTGGGAATCACACAAGACTCTATGACGATCTCGGATCTACAGACTAACCTGCACCAGTGTCACCAGAGAACTGCCATCTGACGTAAGGTATAATACCATCTGGGAGTTCTCGGCGAGTCCGTCCAGTGTACCCAGTCTCCACTGAGCACCCGTATATCATCTCTGATGTCAAACACCAATGGATATGGGATCATCCATCGCCCATCTGTATGGGTCGAGAAGGTATACGCTAGTCTACTCTGGTATATCGATGCCCCGTCTCGATACACCCACGACTAGGGACTTTGAAGGATGTACTTATGGACTACCATGTCCCCACTAGTATGATCCGCATCATAGTCCAGGTAGTCAAGTACACATCCTAAGGGCTTTACCAACATGTAACAGAGAGACAATCAGTGTACACGTTAAGGTAAAGAGTAACCAGATAGCATACTATCATATTGAGCAAGAAAGTCATCCCTATATATGTCCAAGCATCCACTACAATATACATCCTATGTATAGTAATGGCCTCTAGGGCATACATATAACTAACAAGTGAGATTTCTGTATAAAATCGGAGTATCAACAATGAAATCAACAGAAATCAGTGTCTAGCATCGACACAAAATATATATCTCGCTATCTCAATATCTCGGGCTCCGGCAATCCGGACTGGCCCGTATCATCAAAACTCAATGCCATAGGCTCCGGCAATCCGGACTGGCCTATATCATCAAATCTCAAGACTCCGTCGGTATCCTCCGGATATCCGCCGCGTCACAATAACCGGTCGGTAGTGCTACCCTGCCAGGCTCAACACCATCATCTGCGACCATCTTGCACCGGGGTACCGCATCGGGTCTACCATGCACCCACAGACAGTTCCTCCTCCTCCTCGAATCGGGTGTATGATATCGCTCAAGAGCCAAGAAAACTCATGGTGGACATATCTCACATCATAACATGAGAAAACCGCAATTTCTATCTTTTGCAAATGATAATGAGTTTATAAAATCCTTGCGGTTTCTCCAAATACATAAATCTCATGGAAAATCCGAATCCATAATCAAAAGTCAGTAAACAGTGGATACTATTATATTGCATGACAAATGAATATATGAATGCATCGGATATCAAAGAAAGAATGCAATAATTAAACTAGCATATAAAATCAAACGCGCTAGTACTATGTCGAAACTATCAGATAGCAATTTATACTAATGAAATAGTGTTTTCTAATGTGTACGTGATATGGCAATTACCGATGATGATGTGTGTCAGCCGTAAAGCAGGTGTACGTAGAGCATACGCATCATCGGTAATGGTGCTGGTGTCCTGATAGCATGATTTTATAATAACTACGAAAACGCATTTAAGCATGCAATGCGATACGAATAGCAAGAACATACGGAAAATGAATAGTAAATGCAACAATAAGGAATGTACAATTTATATATGAGTCATACAGTTTTGGCATTTGAAATAATACGAATCATGGTGTTTAGAAAATAGGGGCTACGGTGTTTTTAAGAAAAAGGTACGTCCTTTGAAATATCCGTAGTACCCCTTGGCCTGTCTTTAAAATACTCATGATTCGTTAGTTTTGGAAATAAGTATGACTCGAGCCCAGTCTAACATCTACTAAGTAAACTACAAGATTTAACTAACAGACTAGTAGAAGGGGTAAGGACAACCACCTAAGTCTGAGTCGATATATATATATATATAATAGTCGGTGATCCCGCCTCAATAGTGTCACGTACGATACAATATATAATATGACATTCTCGAGTCAAGAGTGCGGATCTATCATCATAATTATATCGCGTACGGTAAATCCATCGTACGGCATCTCAAATCTAGGTACGGGTCGAATATCATATTTATCTCATTATTCATCTGGTATCCTTATCATCATATCCTGAATTAGGGGCACTGATCTAAAGTCTAGTACATTCCGATACCATCAACATATATATATGCGTGTGTATGAAAACACATCGCCTAAAGATCCGCTATAATATCATGTCATATCTCATAATACGAACCAAGTCACATCACCGATCTCGTGGCATCATGCCCAATCACATAGACTCATCTCCAAGTACCATTTACTATCCTCATCATCCATATATATGTATATACATACTCATATACACACATATGTGTGTGTGTATATATATATATATCCCCATATACGCACAAGTAAATCAAAAGTATGCGTGTGTGTTGATCGCACGCTTTTGGCGTGTCGGATGTTCAAAGTTCTAAAGTTTACCGCGATCAGGACGGTGTCGCTATGCAGCTAGCCGGTTGAGCACGGGTCGATCCACAGGGAGATGGTTGTATGTCCGTTCTTGCTTTAGACGAGTCAATAAAGAATTTGTGTATGTTTGTTCGATCTAACCTATGTGTATTATTTGCAAGTATAAAGTTGTTAAGAAAAAGATACGAGATTATAAGCTAAAGAAATCCGCACTCAAAACCTTTGAGCCGAGTCTTGACCAATTGAAGCTAGAGCAATCGGCAACAACGTGGATTAGGGGATTTAAGCGCGGTATTCGTGGAATACGGCTTATTTACCCTTGTCCTTCCGTTCTTGTCTCTTGCTTTCGCCTCCGGCCAAACCGAACGCAACCGGTCGCGGTTAGGAATCACCGTTACCTTGTTAGGGTAGGGTGCCTAACAGAGCGCTTGCGTATGGTTTGGGCGGAGTTCAATGGAAAATAACGGGAAAAGAAAATGAGAAAAGAAAATCTTAACTTACAATACCGTATTTATTCTTAACAATGATAATTACATTTATTCACAAAAAAGAACCAAAAAGAGAGAACAAAAAGAAAAGAACAAAGAAAAGAAAAGATTACAAGTAATTAAGTGCATGAATATAAATTGCAAGAAAGTAAAGCAAGGTAATAAAAAGCAAGTAATAAATAAGCAATAAAAAGAACAAGAAACTAGAACTCAAGACAAGCATGGGATCAATAGCCAACCCTTAAACTTGCAAGCTCAATCAAGAGGTTGCAAGATCAAGAGAAGGGTAGAGAACGCATGTGAAATGAAGTGCTAATTCCATAAGAAAATACGACCCTTGAGATCAATAATAAACTCTTAACCTTTCAAGCTCAACGAAGAGGTTGAAAGATCAAGAGAAAGCAAGAATCTCAAGGGGAAGTTAAACAAAAGAGAATGATACAAAAGCCCTCATCTTCATTGATCTTCCACTCAAAAAGCTCTCACTACAATTTTCATGGAGAAAAGATGAAGAAGAAGAAGACAAAGACTAAAACCTAACAAAAAGTGGCAAAAGAATGGACACCCAATTCTTGGCAAGTTCTGGGGTATTTATAGGAGGTGAACTGAAAACCTAGGGCAAAAATCTGCCTCAATATGAAGTCCCCAAACTGCCCCTGAAATTCGACAGAGAGAGGACCCCACATGGCCGCGGATCCGCGGCCTAAGCCTGCTTAGGCCGCGGATCCGCGGCCATCTTAATGAGTTGGGCCACCAACATTTGTGTGCTCCCCTGGTTCTCTGTCCTATGTTATTGTACATATACCAAATTGCAGTATGCTTCCACAGTTGCATCAGATTTGCAATGGTCCAAAGTGGCAACAAAAATAATACTTTTGACCTTTTCTCCCTCGAGCTCCGCGCACCCATTGATTCTTGTGCTGCCCCTCTCGTGCTCTGTGCTTGTCCGAGACACGAATGACCGCTGTCATATGTCTTGTCTCAGGAACCGGTATGCAGCACTGGACGGATATGGATGACCGGAACCCGGCTTTTATCTGTTGTCAACAGATGTTCTGTATTTGGTGTAACTGTGGAGATTTTGTCTTGATTTGCAATATTTGTACTGGAAACCTGTAATCTGAAAATATGTAACAAACACAGATTAAAAGCACCTACCTATAAACACACGAGCGTAAGAATGGGCGGTATAAAATGTAATATTCTGGTATGAACAAATACCCTCAAACTTAACTTTTGCTCGTCCCGAGCAAAACCAATTATTCATAAAAATATAATGATAACCGTACTTTCGCAGGGAACACGATTGCACTGAGCGCGTGCAACAAGCCGTTAAACCTCTAGGTGTCCCTAGTAGGAGGAGTGTTGTCTCCTGAGGGTTTTCAGCGGATTACACCCACAAAATCCCGTCAAGCTAGTGTCATAAGTTAACATCGATCTTACTTCTACAGTTTAGTATTTACGTTAGAAATTCTATCATCCTAAGTTAGAAATATCCAACCCTTAATTTTCACACCTCCTATCTATTTAACTTTGGATCTTCTGAGTTTTCCTTCTAAAGTGCGGCCTCAAATCAGGGATTTTTATCAACTTTACAGAAAACACAAGTCTTATTCTTTATTTCTATCTTTTATCCAAACATCGATTGTATACCCTTATGTGTGTGTATATTTGCACCCTTACGCTCAAGAATTCAATTCAAGCTATAATACCCTTGCCCTAATACCTAATACTACTTCTTTTCATTAAGGATGGACGGATTTGCTCACACACTTTTCATGCGACTATTAATGCTTCATGAGGCACTAACGACCGATTACTGAATGTGTGAACTTTAAAGCGTAAATAGCAGTTTCCAGGTCTTGACTTTATTTTATTTTTTTCTTTTTCTTTTTCTTTTTCTTTTTCTTTTTCAAGACCGGATATATTTTTCAATATGCTCTTTTGGTGTTTAGCTTTAAATACCGTTTTTTCTTTCATACTAGGCTTTCAAGCAAGAGTATTTCTAGGTATCCTCTACTATCCCAAGTTTCAAGGTGCGTGTAAGTGCAGTTTGTAGGGTATATACTTTCTAAATTTGAACTCGAGAAAAGAAACTATTTTTCAGACTTATCCTCCAGTAAAGCTTCAATACTTTCCCTTCATCTTGACTTGACTCAAGAACTGAACTCAAAAATTGTAAGGACGTATACTTACCAAAGTTAGACAGAATGAGGGTTATTTTAAGGATTTTCAATTCCTAAGCCTAGAATTTAGTTATTTCTAATATATCAACTAAACTTTCAGAATAAAAATCTAAGTTACCCTATTAGCTAACTTAACGACAAAGTTTTTATATTTTTTGGAAAATTTTCAATTTTTGTGGGTTTTTAATAAAGTATGCAAATGCGAAATATACAAATGAATGCGAAGGAAGAAAGCTTACCGAGCACACCCCCAAACTTGAACTTGACAGTGCCCTCACTGTCAGGCTACACCAAGAGGGTCAAAATTGTCGGCGCTCCCTAGAAACAAATTATATACAAAACAAAAAGGAAAACAAAAAATATATACAAAAAAGAGTCCCCCCCAAACTTAAGTAAAACAGTGTTTCCACTATTAAGCGTTGAAGTTCAGGATTAGGGGGGAAAGAGAATAGTATCAAGCTATACAAGGCCTTACACAGTCCAAAAGTTAATGCCAACCATTCAAAGATTTTATCGTTATAATGTGCTGGTTGGTGAAAGAATGCGGAGAGGTAAGAAATAGAGACTACGTGAGACCGTATGGAGGAAGAAGCGGAATACGGTCTCAGTATATGAGAAGAAGAGTGGCGGCAGGGAGAAGGAAGTGGAATACGAACTTGAGGGTGGAAATGGAGTGAATAGATTAGCACAATCTGTGATGACCGATGTGTGAAAAGCGATTGTGCTAATATATTTACCCGTCGGGAAATGGGGTCAAATCCCTCAAGATTCATGAGAAACCATGGGTACGCCGAACCTGGTAAACCAGACATATGAAATGAAAGTGAGACGGGTTCTTGCAAGGTCGGAACGATGGAAAGGATGGAGGTAGGTGATTGAGGAAGGTTATCGGTTAAAGGTTCAGGAGGGTGTACACAGTCAATGAAAGGAACAGGATGAATTGGAAAATCCGACTCATCAATTAAAACTGGTTCATCCTCAAAGCTATCCTCAAAATTCTCCTCAAAATTTAGCACATCCATGCATTTCTCTTCAAAATTCAGACGCATATGGGGTTCGGGAAAAACAGTTAATGACTCGGGATGATGAATTGGAGAGAAAAATTCTGCCAAATCTACAGGTTCACCATCCAAAATATTCCCGGCGTCAATATCCTCAATCAAGTGAAAATCAATATTCTCAGACATCTCAACAAAAGCATGGATATTAATCAATTCAGGTTCTAGAGTGGAGGTGTAGAGGTCAAAAGGATTGGGTGTGGTTTCACTCGAAAGGGACCCTTCACAATCGGGCAAATCAAACACTACAAAGTCACACAACTCATTATATGTTCTATCTCTAATCAATGGATCGTTTGGAACACTAGATAAACATTCAAAACTGGAGTTGTGGGATTCAAATTGAAATGAGTAGGTCTGATTTGGAAGGGTGTACAGCTCACTCTCATCACTCAAATTCACAGCCTGTCCTACCGCCTCTTCATACATTGGAAAATTTGGAGCTAGTTGAAAACTAGCTACCGGGTCACTAGGTTGTATGAGGGCGGCCATGGACGCATTCAAATCCATCATCTGCTGGCTTGACGCTACCCTAAAGTCTTCCAACGACTGTTCCAGACTAGACATGGGTTGTGAATGGGTTTCAGTAAAAGATTCAAAGTTGTTTGGATACTGAAAACTCCCAAATGGCGGTTCTGAAGCAATGTCTAGGGAAGGTGAAAAAGTAGGATAGGATTGGTAGGAATTGAATGGCTGGACAGGAGCAGGATCATCATTTGGATAGGAAGGTGAATGGAATTGTTGATCCCAAGAATTTGAAGTGGTGAAAGGAGTGAAAGATCGGCTACGAGATTGTTCAATACGTTCAGCGATGGACAAAGGACGACTTGCAAAAGGGGTATCAACATAAGCGGGTGCGGGAGGTTGAAAAGGTTGATACAAAGTGGATTGCGGAGGGCAAGTGTTTGTCCTAGACGCGTCTATCCGATCTTTCAAAGAGATTTTGGGCATGGAGGGATCGTTCGACGTTCGGCCAAAGCAAGAACCGTAAGAAGTAATGTCTGGTTGTGGGTACCAAAGTTCGGCAAGTGTTTTGCGAGGTGGGGTACCCATGATATGAAGAGAGGGAGAAAGAAAGGCAGAGAAAAGGAGGGGGGAAAAATGTGATTTTTTTTTAAAAAATTTTTAGATATTAACAAAAGAATGAAATATACACACAAAAAAAAGAATATGGACAAAAACAATCACGACACAAAAATACCACACACCTAATCGTTCTAGGGTTCACCTAGGTCAACTAGACCTGCTCCAGAACTTGATTGTCGAAGTAAAACTGTGTCGAGAAACAGGCTCAAGATACACTGATCACGAGGCCAGGTAAGTGCAGAGATAAGGGGAGGTTTTCCAACGCTTTCGCGAAGTTCCTTAATTAATAACCCTTTCTCTTTTGGTTTCGCCGTTAACACTTTCCTAGACACCCCGTAAACAATATACCGTTAAGCAAGGTTCTAAACACAGTTAACTTCTCCTAGTGAGCGCGAAGTCCTTAAGGCTTAAAGTCTAGTTTCTTTTAAATTTTGTGCGGGTAAACGTTATGCTCAAGTTCGTGATTTGTGGGCCACGGAAAAGGTGATGAAATCCTTTACCGTATATTGTGGGGTTCGCTTGCCCTTAAGTCCATATTAATGTATGCAATGCGCAATTCAATAAAAATTCTATAAAGAATCAAACAATCGTTTTTTTTTAGTTTAAGCGCGGCACTGCAACAAATACGGGTTAGTCAATTTTTAGCGTTTGCCAGCGAACTTGCAAAGAATCCTGCAAAGAATAGTATATTGGATGCGTCGGATTTGAGAAGAAGGTGTTAGTAAAGTACGTACCGTTAAGTTTTTGGGTTAAGAAACCCCCGTTGAATCAAATCCGGTAAGCTTGAAAAGTTCGCTTGCGCGGGTCAAACTACCCGGATCTTTGGCTCTGTATTTTGCAAACACCTTAGACTTGAACGTACACTTTGCTCCCCACAATCACAGTTTGCAAATCCGCAAAAATCTGCACACTTGCCCACAAAAATGATCAAAAAAAACAAAAAGATTTTTTTTTTTGTAAATATATACAAAAAGAATGTTAACCCGAATAACAAGAAAGAAAATACGCTACCGTCTCCCCGGCAACGGCGCCATTTGATCGCACGCTTTTGGCGTGTCGGATGTTCAAAGTTCTAAAGTTTACCGCGATCAGGACGGTGTCGCTATGCAGCTAGTCGGTTGAGCACGGGTCGATCCACAGGGAGATGGTTGTATGTCCGTTCTTGCTTTAGACGAGTCAATAAAGAATTTGTGTATGTTTGTTCGATCTAACCTATGTGTATTATTTGCAAGTATAAAGTTGTTAAGAAAAAGATACGAGATTATAAGCTAAAGAAATCCGCACTCAAAACCTTTGAGCCGAGTCTTGACCAATTGAAGCTAGAGCAATCGGCAACAACGTGGATTAGGGGATTTAAGCGCGGTATTCATGGAATACGGCTTATTTACCCTTGTCCTTCCGTTCTTGTCTCTTGCTTTCGCCTCCGGCCAAACCGAACGCAACCGGTCGCGGTTAGGAATCACCGTTACCTTGTTAGGGTAGGGTGCCTAATGGAGCGCTTGCGTATGGTTTGGGCAGAGTTCAATGGAAAATAACGGGAAAAGGAAATGAGAAAAGAAAATCTTAACTTACAATACCGTATTTATTCTTAACAATGATAATTACATTTATTCACAAAAAAGAACCAAAAAGAGAGAACAAAAAGAAAAGAACAAAGAAAAGAAAAGATTAAAAGTAATTAAGTGCATGAATATAAATTGCAAGAAAGTAAAGCAAGGTAATAAAAAGCAAGTAATAAATAAGCAATAAAAAGAACAAGAAACTAGAACTCAAGACAAGCATGGGATCAATAGCCAACCCTTAAACTTGCAAGCTCAATCAAGAGGTTGCAAGATCAAGAGAAGGATAGAGAACGCATGTGAAATGAAGTGCTAATTCCATAAGAAAATACGACCCTTGAGATCAATAACAAACTCTTAACCTTTCAAGCTCAACGAAGAGGTTGAAAGATCAAGAGAAAGCAAGAATCTCAAGGGGAAGTTAAACAAAAGAGAATGATACAAAAGCCCTCATCTTCATTGATCTTCCACTCAAAAAGCTCTCACTACAATTTCATGGAGAAAAGATGAAGAAGAAGAAGACAAAGACTAAAATCTAACAAAAAGAGGCAAAAGAATGGACACCCAATTCTTGGCAAGTTCTGGGGTATTTATAGGAGGTGAACTGAAAACCTAGGGCAAAAATCTGCCTCAATATGAAGTCCCCAAACTGCCCCTGAAATTCGACAGAGAGAGGACCCCACATGGCCGCGGGTCCGCGGCCATCTTGATGAGTTGGGCCACCAACATTTGTGTGCTCCCCTGGTTCTCTGTCCTATGTTATTGTACATATACCAAATTGCAGTATACTTCCACAGTTGCATCAGATTTGCAATGGTCCAAAGTGGCAACAAAAATAATACTTTTGACCTTTTCTCCCTCGAGCTCCGCGCACCCATTGATTCTTGTGCTGCCCCTCTCGTGCTCTGTGCTTGTCCGAGACACGAATGACCGCTGTCATATGTCTTGTCTCAGGAACCGGTATGCAGCACTGGACGGATATGGATGACCGGAACCCGGGTTTTATCTGTTGTCAACAGATGTTCTGTATTTGGTGTAACTGTGGAGATTTTGTCTTGATTTGCAATATTTGTACTGGAAACCTGTAATCTGAAAATATGTAACAAACACAGATTAAAAGCACCTACCTATAAACACACGAACGTAAGAATGGGCGGTATAAAATGTAATATTCTGGTATGAACATGTGTGTGCGCGCGTGTGTCCAAAACTTTACTCTAGGGTTTCGCGACTGAGAAACTACACTATAAGCACTTTCCTACAATACGCTAAACTAACCCAAGGTCACCTAAGCATTTCTTGCTAAGTATACACATCTCATAAAACACATACGTGTGTGTGTGTGTGTATCCTAACGCATTCGCGTGCTACACTACGAAACTGCGGGGGTGCTATACGCCATCCACCCGACTTCCCCCGTAGATATATATCTATTCACTTTGATCCTTGCTTGCCGAGGTCGATGCCGCCATTCTCTTCCTCGTCATCCGAAGTCCACACGTAGGTACCTACAATTCAATGAATATCGTATCGTAAACGAGAATCAAATACGAGAAATCCGGTACGGCATACGAAGGGTACATAGGTTAGAACCTACAAACTTCGCATGCAAGAAAGGCCAAACAAATCCTCGATGTCGATGTAGAAACGTCAAACCATCGAGTTAAAACCAAAATACCAAAACCAAGGTTAAAACGAATTCGCAAAAATAAGGCAGCAACTCAAGAAAACACCTTCAGATTTTACCCTACGTGAAATTAGCCAATTTTGCATATGTTGAGGGTCTAATTTACTGAAGATAAAGCTCTGGACCAAGAACGAACCAAAATGGGAGTACCCAGGCCGCAATTTGCGGCCCAAGTGATTAAATCTGCGGCCTGGAAGTGGAATTAGGGTCTCGGATTTTGGGGTTAGCTTCTAGGTTGCCTGCACATCACTCAGTCTTCGCTAAATATTTTTCAGGTCCCCCGGGTCGCAGCAGATCTCTATAACACATCAAAAATTCCACAAAAACCCGATATTGGCAAATCTAAAGTTCGCATCTTAGTGTCTAGTCTCTGGTTTTGTCCAGAATTTTAACACAAAGGGGGTTTAAGAATACTACTACACATCAATAACACTTTTAGAACTCAAATAAATCCCTAACCTCATCTTGGAATTTTCAAACCTCACTAAACTACACTTAAACACTTCTAAACATGTATATGTGCTATGGATTACTACACTAATGGTGAAGAAATTACCTCATTTGGCAACTCAAGAATTTTCTTGAGCTGTCCCAAGTGCTCAAAATCCAAACTTTCTTGGTCCAAAATGCTTGTAGTGAGCTTGTGTACATTTTTATTGAAGGAAATGATGTGTTTTGATGTGGGAATCAGGGTGAAGTGAAGTGGTGGAGGTGGTGGATGGAGAGGGCAGCCAAGGAGATGGAGGAAGAAGAAGAAGAATGAAGGGGATGTAGAAATGAGCCATGGTCAATGAACCCCTCACCTCTCTCTCTCTCTTCTTTCTCTTGCCCATACCTCCTTTCTTTATTCTTTTCCCTTTTTCTTTTCTTTTCTATTTTCCTTTTTGTTTTCTTTTCAAAACCAAATACAAATAAAAACCAAGTAACATGAACAAATGAAGCATGGTTTTCAAACAAATTAAGAAATGTAACAAGTATTTTGATGCATGTCACGATGAAAAATCAAGCTTAATGCAAGATTAACGAAAATTAATCGATTTTAGCATTAACATAGAATATAAATAATTATAGAAATATATATTTGTCTAAATCACATAAATTCTTCAAACAAAATTACCATTCAATTTAACTTCCCAGTATTTCCCAAATTATCGGTATTTAATTATACCACAACACTAAAATATTCATAATATTTATTATTTTAATTATATAAATTCCCAAAAATAATATTTTATTTTTTTGAAATATTACACGTGTGGAATTGTAAGTATCATATACCGTTTTCATGAGTTGAATAAAACCGACATTAATTCTATAATTCAAGATATTTTACGCTAAGAGTTCGATGTGGTGAACTAATCCAAAACCCTGTCGAAAATGCTCTAATAATATCTTTTGCTACTTATGAATATTATGTAGGAAAATGAACTCAAATAACAAAGCACTGCGCAAGGAAACAACGTCCCAAAGACACGACGTCAAATTTGATTTTACTGTACATGAAGCAGTATTAAATTGGTATTAAATTAGTTACATGTCAAAATATAATGTTCTATGGCTCATATCGAAGCTGACTCGATAATATAGGACCCTCTATAGTTTATATTTCGATGCTGATAGACCACTATAATGAGAATTGACTGGGAATGCAGCTCTGGACTGCAGTCCGGGACAGCATTCCGCGAGGATACCTGAACTTAAGCGCATGTACGTCTCCACATAAAACTGAAAATTCATGGATTCCTATATGGTCGCGTAGATAATTTAGTTATCTAATATGTGGATCTAGACTCGTTCACTTCCACTAGCATTTGGTATTTTGTTTATATTTTAGACCGTCGACGTGTTCTGCAGTTTCTGCTGTGACATTTCTTTCACCTTCACACTAAACTGGACATATCTTCTAGTACAGAAAGGCTATCATGGATCCGTTTGATTCACCGGAAACCTAACGGATATAACTAGGTTTTATTCAACTGTGGAAACACCTGAATCTAAACACAATCTCTAGTAAACCACGCGCGAAGTTGGACTTCCAGTTCTGAAACTGGAATTCCAGCAATTGATAGCTAATTTACAATGATGATAAGTCCCTAACCTAAATTCCTATTTACATGAAACCAATTTTACCGCTTATATAATCAAGTATACTTCGTATGCTTTTTATATTGTTTTGGTCGATTCTATACGTGTGATTTATGGTGAATTTTTCAAGTCATATAGCGTTGGCTGTCATAATTTAGTGAATATCTGTTCAGTGCATTTCTACCTATTTTTGTGTTTACTTTATACTTTCTGCATAGTGATCGTTTACACTGAGACCTAGCGAATGTTTTCCATTGTTGATATATAAATGTTAGTGATTGGGTTGTAGCAAGTACGAAGGTGAACCAGTGATTGAAAGTGATATTGATAAGTGGAAATGTGATTGAAAGTGAAAGTGATACGTATTTATTCACAATCTATCTAATACCTGAATACAAATTATAGCCTGAGAAATAGGGAAATCAAGGTGGAACTGAACTCGTATTTAGCGAGGTACAATGACTTAGAGGATGATCATTCGGTCGTGGGCCTAGCGGCACGGTTGCAGGGTTATGTCCCGGGCAATAATGGACCATAGTCTCGGGCATGCACGAGATCCTTGTTAAATACGAGCATCTTTTCCACCAATTGATTTCATTGACTTAGTGACTGATAAGTAATGACATACACATTGCCTGATTTACTGACATGATACATATATCGCGCTGTGCATATTCAAATGATATTTATAATTCTCATGTTTCTGTATTTCATCGCACCTTTCATGTTTCTGTATTTCATCGCACCTTTCATGATTGATAACATTGTACGCACTATATATATTTATTGCTATATACATCGCCCTGACGACCTGAGTGTGCATGCTCAGAGGACGAAGTGGACCCAGCCCAGGAGCAGGATCTGCCATTCGAGATCGAAGAGGTTTAGACCGCGACATCAGCGCCATCCCTTTCTTTCTATAAGAGTATTGTTATTTCGTTAGTTAGTTATTTCTTCCATGTAAATAAATGTATCTTGAACTCTTTTATTTTGATGTAATAAAGTTATGAGCTGTGAGTTCCTTTACTCTCGTACTGTTTACTGACTACCATGTAATGCTAGAAGCCGAAGTGAAACTAC
Organism: Agapanthus africanus; assembly: GCA_030015575.1. Classification (NCBI taxonomy): domain Eukaryota; kingdom Viridiplantae; phylum Streptophyta; class Magnoliopsida; order Asparagales; family Amaryllidaceae; genus Agapanthus; species Agapanthus africanus. Next base: position 937,259,385 of record CM057338.1, on the reverse strand, counting down.
GGCGGGATTATTCCCTGACCGTAGGAGCATGGTTGGCCTAGTCATCATTCGCATTTCGTATTTTAGGAAGCGGGGTATGACATGGTTTCGTTGGTATTAGATCCAGGTTTGAAGAAATCACAGTTCCGTCGAGGGATCCCTAGATTGAGTTATACCCTTGATGTGTGCCTTATTACATTTCTTTTCACTTCCTAATCCTTGTTGAATCATCGTGAAATCCTTGATTGAATCTGATTTCTTTCTTGATCATCTTTCAGAAATATGGACTCCTCGGACAACTCCTCAGGTGTCGGTTCCCACGATCGTACCGAGAAGATCCTCAGCACCCTGACGACCCTAGCCTGGGCTCAAGAGAGGAAGACCGATCTCCTGAACAAGGGATTGAAGGCGGTACAGGAGACAGCAATTACCACTCTGGAGAGATCTACGGCTGTTTCCGCTGCCCCTGAGGGCGCCCTCGTACCGACTACATAGGCTAGGATTGGTACCGTTTCGGACTTTAGGAGGCTTCATCCAGCGGTCTTCACGGGATCAGCAAATCCACTCGAGACTGAGCAATGGCTCATCAACGTGGAGAACCTTTTAACGGCCGCTCGAGTTCCTGACGAAGACCGAGTGAGCGTGGTGAAGATCCAGCTAGAAGACAAGGCTCGCACGTAGTGGTCCGTAGAGGAAAGCCGGCTAGAGAAACCTATCAGATGGGACACGTTCTCCGAGTGCTTTCTAGATCACTGTTTTCCGGCCACTGCCAAGGTCCAGATGGAGGAGAAATTCATCATGTTGAAGCAAAATGAACGCTCAGTGGATGTCTACGCCGCAGAGTTTAACCGGCTGAGTCGCTTCACACCGTACATGGTAGCCACCAAAGCCGCCAGGGCAAGACGATTTCAGCAGGGGCTCGATATTAAACTACAGCAACTTATCGTGTCTCTCGATCTACCGACCTTCACTCAGGTGTTGAACCAGAGTACAGGAAAGATTGGCGGAGAAGGCCAGGGGCCAACGATCGGTAGACAGGAAACCCCAAGTAGTTCCAGCACGGGCTAACTTTTCCCCCCGTGGAGCGATCCCAGTTCATAGGCCGGGTGTTACGCAGATGAAGCGTACTTTCTCACCTCAGCAGCCGCAGCAGAGGGCCTTGTTTTGCGATTATTTCCAGAGGCCAGGGCACATGCAGAGAGATTGTCGCAGAGCCAAGGGACAGTGTCTGCTTTGCGGATCCAGTAAGCACAGGGTCAGCGGGTGTCCCCAGAGATCCAAATTACAAGGAGGGTTCAAGCAACAACAACCGTCGTACGTCACTTCAGCTATGAGGGGTCCACCTCTGGTATCCAAGCGGTGGTTATTCGATCAGAGGCAGACTGGTACGAGTCAGAATCAGGGGAGGGCTTTCACCCTGCCCTCCGAGCAAGCATATACTTATAGAGAAGTGGTTACAGGTACCCTCCTTGTTTATTCTATACCAACTAGAATTCTTTTTTATTCGGATGCTTCGCATTGCTTTATTTCTACGCGGTTTGTCGACACACACTCTATACCTCATGAGCTGTTGACCAAGGGTTGGGAGATACATACAGGTAACGGGATTATCGTGTCCAACGAAGAGTGTAGGTTATGCCCTGTGCTGGTTTATGGCAGGGAATTTTATGCAGACTTCCTTTTGATTGGGACTGGTAGCTACGATGCCATTCTGGGAATGGATTGGTTGAGCACGTTTCATTCTGTTATCAACTGCCAGGCTAAGAGTGTGACTTTTCGCATTCCTAATCATTCAGAGTTCGTGTTCGTGGGCAGCAGCGAGTCTTTTGAACCAGCTAAGTTCCGAGCAAAGCCGAAGACCTTGATAGCTATGGAGATAGAAGAGGAGCCAGCACCGTAGGTAGTTCAAGAATTTCTTGATGTGTTCCCTGAAGATCTACCTGGTTTTACCCCGCCTTGCGTATTGGGCTTCTCGATTGACCTGATTCCAGGGATGGTGCCAGTTTCTAAGGCTCCCTACAGGATGGTGCCAGTGGAGTTGGCAGAATTAAAGAAGCAAATAGAAGATCTTCTGGACAAGGGATTTATCTGTCCAAGTGCTTCCCCGTGGGGGGCTCCTGTGTTGCTGGTTAAGAAGAAAGACGGTTCCTTACGCATGTGCATTGACTACCGGGAGTTGAACAGGGTGACTGTGAAAAACAAGTATCCCATTCCCCGCATCGACGACTTGTTTGACCAGCTGGGTGATGCTCGGGTATTCTCAAAACTAGACCTTCGGGGTATCACCAAATCAGGGTTAAAGCAGAGGATGTATGCAAGACGGCCTTCCGAACCCGATATAGCCTCTATGAATTTCTTGTGATGCCGTTCGGTCTTACCAATGCACCCGCCATATTCATAGACTTGATGTGCAGGGTTTTCTCTAAGTACTTGGATCAGTTTGTTGCCGTATTCATCGACGACGTTCTAGTCTACTCCAGAAGTCGAGAGGAGCATGCCGAGCACCTAGGAATTGTATTGCAGGTTCTGCGGGAGGAGAAGCTCTATGCTAAGCTAAGCATGTGTGAGTTTTCGCTCAACGAGATGCAATTTCTGGGTCATGTCATTTCGAGTGACGGCATTTCAGTGGATCCGACAAAAATCGAATCTATCAGAGACTGGCCGACACCGAAATTAGTTGCTGAGATAAGAAGCTTCTTAGGATTGGCTGGGTATTATCGACGGTTCGTCCAAGATTTTGCCAGAATAGGGAACCCTTGATGAAGCTCACACGGAAGGAGGTGTCGTATGTTTGGTCGGAGGAATGCACCCAGGAGTTCGAGCTGTTGAAACGGAAGTTGACCATGACCCCAATCCTGACTGTGCCAGACAGCTCGGGTGGCTTAGTTGTTCATAGTGATGCTTCTGGAAAAGGTTTAGGTTGCGTATTAATGTAGCACGGTCGAGTGTTGGCTTACGCCACTCGTCAGCTGAAACCTCACGAGAAGAACTACCCCACGCATGACCTAGAGTTAGCGGCCGTTGTGTTTGCTTTAAAGATATAGAGGCATTACTTGTTAGGCGAAAGAGTGGAGGTCTACACGGATCACAAAAGTTTGAAATATGTGTTCTCTCAGAAGGAGCTAAATATGAGACAACACAGATAGTTGGAGTTGATGGAGAACTACGATATTGATCTGCAGTATCATCCTGGGAAGGTGAACGTCGTTCCTGATGCTCTCAGTCGTAGGCCGTCAGCTGCGTTGCTGACTTATTAGAAGGGGATTCTCGATGACCTTCAGAGACTCGAGTTAGAGGTGGTTACACCGGGTATGCCCAGACAGCTCTAGCAGTTGCAAGTTCAATCATCGCTTATATATAGCATTAAAGCTGCACAGGCTGGAGACTCTCAGTTGAAGAAGTTCAGAGGGTTAGTTGAGGCTGGTTTGAGGATGGATTTGCAGATTCACGGTGATGGCTCTCTGAGATTTGGCAGCCGGATGTGTGTTTCAAAAAGGGGTATGCGAGATGAAGTTCTAGCTGAGGCACATAGTTCCGCTTACTCGGTGCACCCAGGTGGCACCGAGATGTACAGAGACCTGAGGCAGCACTTCTGGTGGAACGGAATGAAGAGGGAGATTGCTCACTTTGTCTCCAAGTGTCTGGTATGCCAACAGGTGAAAGCCGAGCATCAGCGAATATCTGGCTTATTGCAACAGCTTCCACAGCCAGAGTGGAAATGGGAGCACATCACCATAAATTTTGTGACGGCACTACCTCGAAGTCCAAAGGGTAACAATGCTATCTGGGTTATTGTTGATCGTCTCATGAAGGCAGCACATTTGATACCTTTCCGAGTCTGACAATCGACGGAGTCACCTGCCGATAAATATATGCAGGAGATTGTGAGACTGCACTGAGTACCCGTTATTATCGTGTCTGATTGCGACACCAGGTTCATTTCCTATTTCTGGAAGATCCTGCAGGAGAGTTTGGGCACGCGTCTCAAGTTCAGCACGCCTATCATCCGCAGATGGATGGGCAATCCGAGCGTACTATCCAGACGCTCGAGGATATCCTGAGGGAATGCATGCTTTATTTTCAAGGCTCTTGGGAGGATCACCTCCATCCGGTAGAGTTTTCGTATAACAACAGCTACCAAGCTAGCATGCAGATAGCCCCGTTCGTGGCTCTGTATGGACGGAAGTGTCGGTCCCCTCTTTGTTGGGATGACGTGGGTGAACGAAGGTTGTTGGGCCCTGAGCTTATAGTGCAGACAGTGAGCAAGGTTCAGACGATCACGCAATGAATCAAGGTGGCTCAGGACCGACAGAAGAGTTGGGCAAATGCTGGAAGAAGGTCGTTGGAGTTTGGTGTTGGTGACCACGTATTTCTAAAGATATCACCCACTCGGGAAGTGATCAGGTTTGGTAGTCGGGGGAACTCAGTCCCCGATTCATCGGACCTTTTGAGGTGCTAGAGCAAGTAGGGGAGGTGGCTTATCGACTTTCCTTGCCTCCATCGCTAGCTGGTGTGCACAATACTTTTCATGTATGTCAGTTGAGACGCTATGTTCGGGATGACAGCCATATCTTGGACCATTCAGAGTTAACGTTAGGCACCGATCTGTCTTACGAGGAGCAGCCTACCACCATTCTCGATCGTTGGGACAAAGTGCTAAAGAACAAAGTCATTCACTTGGTTCGAGTTTCTTGGGGTGGTCATTCTCTAGAAGAGTCTACCTGGGAACGCGAGGAGGACATCCGTCCACGTTTTCCTCACCTGTTTGAGTAGTCTTGTTGTTCCATTGTTTTCATTCTTTAATTTCGAGGACGAAATTTTTGTAAGGGGGTATGATGTAAATCCCAAGTTCCATGTATATTTATTTTTCCCAGAATTTTAGTATTTTTTTGGCACATTTTTTTAATATATTTTTTATTATTTTATTTATTATTTAAACCCTAAACCCAAGCCGACCCGCTAACCCTTCTTCATCTCCTTCTTTTTTTCCTTTCTTTCCTACCCTTTTCCCCAACGTCTCTCTCTCTCGCCCCTCGCCGACGTCTCCACGAGACCCACTTCCCCAACGGCCATGACGACCTCGTCCACTCGCCAACGATCCCTGAGATCCCCTCCCCTAAATCCTCACTTACTCCCCTCTCTCGCCTCTCGCCGACGTCTCCACGAGACCCGCTCCCCCAAACGGCCATGACAACCTTGTCCACTCGCCAATGATTCCCGAGATCTTGGCACCGGCCTTCCCTCTCACCTCAACGTCGCCCCCTATCTCTTTCCCTCTCGTTCCCTTTCTCTTTCATTCCCTTCTTCCTCCTCTGCAACCCCATCTCCTCTCTCTACCCACTGCCACCCTAAACCTTTGCACCACCGCCTGAACTACTACCGACATCACCATCGCCTGAGCTCCTCTGCCGATCACCACCTCACCAGTAACCTCATCCCTGCAACCTCTCACCACAGCTTCACCACACAACTCCCCACAGCCGCCAACACCCACTTCCGCCGCCATCGAGATCGTTACCATCGTCGACTCCTCCCTGAGCACCACCAGCACCTCCTCCAGGGACTAATGCATCCACACCACTACACTGAGCTCGCCTAGCTCCTCCTCCAATCAAGATTCCTCACCGTACCACCACCCCAACTCCGGCCACCATCGCCGCAGAGCCGTAGCCGAAGAATTCCCCTGGACAACCGTTGCCTCGCCAACTCCATCACCTCCCGACTACCACAGCTGCAACTGCGGCCCCAAGCTGACTCGTCGCTGCCCCGTGCGCACTCCCAGAACCACCGTGCTCACGTCGAACCCCCCTCCGCACCACCACCGTGCCACGGCTGCACCACCGTGTACCCAGACGTATCACGCTACGTACCCACTCCCCATACCATACCGTACCACCATGCCGTGCCAGCCTCCATGCCACACTGTGCCTGTCCCCGTACTACGGCGTGCCAGCCTCCGTGCCACACCATACCCCAATCCAATCCACACACCGTGCCCACTCCCTCACTAGCATCGTGTCCAGTATCGTGTCACGCCGTACCACTCCCGCACCACGCACCGAACCAAGACTACGCCCGCTACCGTGTCACCCCGCGTTGTCACCATGCCTATTATCGAATCTCCGCAGATCGCACACGCGCCGCGCACCGTGTCCAGCATCGCATCGACCCGTGTGTCGAGACGAAGACCGCAAGTGGTATCGCTTCTATATCAGCGACCAAAGGCAAGTGAAATTCTCACTTGCTTTTAACATGCTATATGACTTTGTGTTAAAATTATATTAGATAGATTATTACGAACATGTGTTTAGTAGTATATTGAGACGTATATATTATAAGTCGTCATCGTATCTTCATGGAAAACCATAGACATTCTAAGATGGTAGTTTTGAGCATAATCGGATCTAAAACATCATATTAGTATCATGTGGAATTGTAAGTATTATATACCGTTTTCATGAGTTGGATAAAACTGACATTAATTCTATAATTCAAGATATTGTACGCTAAGAGTTCGATGTGGTGAATTGATCCAAAATCCTGTCGAAAATGCTCTAATAATTTCTTTTGCTACTTATGAATATTATGTAGGAAACTGAACTCAAATAACAAAGCATTACACAAGGAAACGACGTCCCAAAGACACGACGTCAAATCTGATTTTAATGTACATGTAGTAGTGTTAAATTGGTATTAAATTAGTTACATGTCAGAATGTAATGTTCTACAGCTCATATCGAAGCCGACTCGATAATCTAGGACTCTCTATAGTTATATAAATATGAAAAATTAAGATAAATATGAATATAAATTGCACCAATCACTAACAATTACCACAAATTAAAAATTTACTTGGAAATAAAATTAAACACAATTATAGCTAGTAAGTATAGAAGAGAGTTAGAAATAATCAAACGCAACCAAGGGCGATTTTAGAGAGGTTCAAAAGATCCCCTAGCCCTCTTTGTTTAGGTGTACGAGTCTGTTCCACTTAATTGCGTCTCCGATAAGACAAATACGTTGCGCACCCGCAATAACACGTCATTTGACACACGAGTGACTTTCTTCATACGATTTCTCCTCACTTACAAGAACTCTCTTGCACTCAAGATATTCCACACAAAGAGAGAAGAAGAAGAAGATTACAATCAAAGATACTCTCTCAAGGGTTTACAATCAAAGCTCTAGAATATTTTAATGGAGTATTTGATTTGCAATTAAAGTTCAAGTGTTTTTCTTTTCTTTTGGTGGGTGAAAATGAACTCAAGAAATGAATATTATTTTTAGAATAGTTTCTATGCAATGAATGCACAAGCAAAGCTCTTAAATAACCCACACCAAAACATAACACACACATATAATGCGGCCTGGGCTGAAGCACAGACGTCTTAAGGCCAATTCGAATGACGTCTGAAGGCAAAATAAAACTAAACGTTATAGCATTTAATGCACGGTAAAGGTCATATTTTTCAAACATTTATTGCTTCAGACGTTAGTCGTGTAAAGCTTTAGACATTTGTCGTAACTTTCAAAGAAGGCAAATTTTAAAACGATACAGTAAATAGCCGTCTGAAAAAGAAATATACTAACGTATGAAGAAGAAAATATTTTCATGGAAAATATGCTTCAGACGTTTGTTTTGTAAAGCGTCAGACGTTTGCCGATCTTTTCAAAGAATGAAAAATTTAAGCTCAAAATGGCAACTGGCGTCTGAAGGGTAAAAAGATTGACTTTTGAAGAAAAAAACAATTTTCATCCAGTAACTCTGGTCTAAACTTCTGACATAAGAACAAACATTTGCAATAGTTTCCAGACGTTTGTTCTGGTATAATTTCAGACGTTTGTTCTGAAGTGAAAAATAGACATTTGAACTGTGCATGTTTTGCAATAGTGTACCGATGTCTGAAGAAGAATATGACCGACATCTGAAGAAGGAATGCACAGAAAACTTTGAACTTTGATATTGAAAAATGTTTTGAACAAAATCCTTTGCCAAGCTTTGGCCAAAAGTTTCATGCATGCAATAGTGTGTGTGCTTAAGATTTTTGTTTATTAATCTCATAAACCAAGAAGTACTTACATCGGTTTCTTAGAGATTACAATGTAGCTCGAACTCTTTAATTCTTTGATTTCTTGAAATCTGTAAACTTGGACTTTGACTCCTTTACCTTCTTGAAGCTTGTATTTGATCTTTGAGGAGCTCTAGTCCAATATCCTCCAACCCCCAATAGATTTTTTGTTTAAGTTCATTTTCCTCCATCTTCTATCGTAACTGTTCAGTCGAAAATATTGCACATTTGATATAACATTTTTCTTAATTTTCTTAAATATTTAAAGGTGTTTATTATAAATATAGAACATATTTGGGTTTATCTGCAAAATACTCTTTACCATATGTTTATATATTATAATTAACATTATGAAGGAAAATATATGCATATTATATTTATATAATATTTTAGTAATTAAAAGATGCATGACATATCAAATATTCTTAATTAAGTTTCTTAAAGATTTATTACCATATAAAGTAATTAAGATACTCTCTCTAATTTAATAAATAGTGCTAACATTATTCATGGAGAGATTGTGCAAGATTTAGCTCAGGTCAGGAAATCAAGATTTTCAATATGTCAGGATCAAAAATCTGCCAAAATCATAGAATCGATGAAGAATCCAAGCATGGAAAAGATCTCCACGTGTCAACATGAGGCCACAGAAGAAATTTCAAATCCTAAATCCTCCATAGGGCGGTGCTTCCGCGGCCAAAGTGCCCAATTAGCGGCGGATCCGCGGCTTAATCATGGCCGTAGGATCTAAAAACTCGGAAAGTGGATCTTTATGGCAAGTATAAACCTATGAGATCTAGGGTTTCTGATTTGAGGGCTATATAAAGGACCGAGAGCTAAACTTAGAGAACTATCACCTTTAACACGAAGCAAATCACTGTCAAAGAACAAGAGATCTATGACAGGTCCGCGATTCGACGTGATAGAGCGACGTGAATTTCGACGGAGCATCTACTTCCTACGAGGCAGAGATCGAGAGCAAATTCTTCCTCCTGTAATCTAAATTCGATGGATTTGTACTTGTAACGTTGATTAATAATGGTAGGTCATTAGCTTAATTATTTCGTATTTACTTTCTGCATTTAAATTCTGCATTATGATTTCCTTCTCTATCCCTTCTTCTTCTCCAAACATGAGTGAGTAAATCTCCACTTGATAGGGTTCGTAGAATTAGGGTAGATTAATGGATGATAAAATCCCTTAACTTCTTTTACAGCTTATAAAGTTTATAAACTTTATCAAAAGAATCATTAACATCCTAATCGGGTGCGCTATCAATTATTTGATAGTCTCGACCGCGATTTGAGATCAGATTAACAATTGTTTTGGTAGAGGCTAGACATGAATAGAGGTCAATGAAAAGATAAAGGTTAACAGTGGGAATCCTATTCCTTCCAAAAACCCTAATCTTCATTCATCACGATCGATCTAGTTTTAAATCTATTAAAAGATAAAAGGAGACATCTTTATTTAATCATCCATTACTACTAATTTCTAACGAGCCCTACAAGCCCTCTTCTTATATATTCTGCATTCGTGTTCAACATAGATATAGAATCACTCTCCCCTATTTCTAATCAACTCGTCTAAAGCAAGATTAAAAGTTCCACGCATCCCTGCGGACGGCCCATACTCCTCTCGGCTAGCTACACGCGACACCGTTATTGATTGCGGTAACCACAAACACTTTTTCACGATCAATCAAATGGCGCCATTTCCGGGGATACGTGCGTAATTTTTTTCTTGCTATTCGGGTTGAATTCTTATTCGATCCATATCATAAAAATAAAACAAAACCGCTTATTGTGTATTTAACGATTATTGTGCGACGTTTTGCGAGGGAATCTGGAGTCACTAGAGCGAGGAAATCGAGATTCAGAGATTTTCTACAAAGCCCGGAGGAGCAAAGAAAGCTACTGAAGAAAATTCAGCAAATGAAACCACCATAGTGCGGTGGAACCGTGGCATAAGCAAGCTTATTGCGGCGGAACCGCAGTGGCTTGGTTGACCTAGATCGTTAAACTCCTCTGGTATCTTCCTCATATCTTTCTCTCTACTCTAAAAATCCAATAATTTGATTTTCTGCAGGATTCTTTGCAAAATATCGCCGCTCAAAAATCTTTTTGCGTGTTTTGAAATTGGTTGTTTGTGCATATTTTAATACGGACTTTAAGGAGAAGACCAAAATTTAGATTAGGTGAGGATTTCATCACCCTTCCAAGGCCCCATAAATCACAAAACGAGCATCCCCATAACCCTACATTAATTAAAAAATATCTAGACCAAGACTCTAAGGACCGTCACGCTCAATTAAGACAGAGGAGGGTCGTGGGTAATCTATCGCTTATCCGCATTTCTTTTATGGTGTTTAAGAAAGTGTGACTAAGGCAACTGGTTACTTAATTAGGCCCTCTATTTTTGGTGATTCGTATAGCGGATACCACCAACTTACCTGGCACTTACCTGGCCATAAGAGTAATAAAGAGGCAATAGAGGATTGATCCTGCGACTTGTCCTTTGGAAGTCTAGGAACGGTTTAGTGATTTGACCTAGGTGACCTTAGTTCTAGGGTTGATTGTGCATTTTTTGTGTGATTTGTCTCACGTCCGAAAATTTTCAAAACAAACCATTTTAAAATCGTTCTCATCGCTGCCACGTGCGCTAAACCCACTTAGTGTATGCTCGGCTGGACACGGGATTCTAGTGCCCGTCTTGTCCGCGTTTCTGCTATCGACTCCGAAGTCGGTACTTCTTTATCTTCTTTTTCCCCTCCACCCACCACATCGACCGAGATGGACGGTTCTCCATCATATTTTACCAACACACCCCTGCCACCATCCGTAGGTGTGCAGAATCCACCACGCATCTCTCTCCAAGAGAGATGCCACCCGATACACGGTCCCCTTCCTATCTGTTTATCTATTCCACTAGCCAATGGAGATAATTTTGAAATTAAACCCCACTTCATCAACCTTTTGCCCAAATTTCACGGGCTTGAGTCTGAAGACGCATACGTTTTTATAACCAAATTCAAAAATGTATGCGCAATGATGGGCACTACACAACTTTCAGTGGATGCTATATGATTACGTCTTCTCCCTTTTACCTTGTATGATCTAGCAGAAAAACGGCTTTATAACACTGCCACACACTCTATTGCCAAATGGGATGAATTCGTTGTAGCATTCCTTAAGAAATTTTATCCCAATCATAAGACCGTCCGTGTTCGAAGCGAGATTAACCACTTTACCCAACTTCCTAACTAACCATTTTGGAAATGCTTTGAATGGTTTAAAGATCTGCTTGTCCAATGCCCTCATCACGGAATCAATAGATGGGATCTGTGTCAAATTATATATAAAGGTGTTAATCCAGCGACAAAGCAGATACTCTAAACCACTTGTCAATGCCATTTCATGTCTAAAGACGATGGTGAAGCTTGGCAATTTCTTGAAGATCTCGCTGAACAAACTTTACAGTGGGAAAGCGTTAGACCAATATCGTCTAGGGGGTATCCATCAGCTCGATATTTCCATCGCAGTAAAAGCCGAAATGGCAGCGATGCAAAAGAAACTCGACGCTATCGAAAACAAATTCTTGTTTGCCTCCCTAAACCAAGTTACGCTTCCCAAAACCGTGCGTGGTTGCTATTCTAACCCATCACATTTGACGGAAGAATGTCCTTTGAGTCCACCGTTTTAAGGTCACGAACAAATTAATGCCATTTTTCAGCTTCTTCCACATACAATCAGGGATGGAGGAATCATCCTAATTTTGCTTGCAACCAAAACCAAACTCAAAATCAAAACCAGTTCCTAAGCAACTATCAAAAACCTCCTCCACAGCAATAGCAACCACCACAATCGAGTCAGCACCCCTTTCAACTGCAAACTTTTCAATATCTGGCCAACAATTTTGCACCCTATAATAATTCTTTCGAAACGGCTGGTACCGAACAATTCATCGCACTCGAACGAAGCTTGGACACGTTTATTAAACATTACTCACAAACGACGGCTAATTTAACGTCTTCTATCCAAACGTTAGTGCAAAACACTGCTTCCCATGGTGAAAGCATAAAATCGATAGAAGCACAACTTGCACAGTTAAATGTCATGATGAGTGCAAAAGAGAAAGAGAAACTTCCATCTCAATCTCTACCGAATCCTGGCCACTCACAAAGTCATAATGTGTGTGCCGTAACCACGTTGCGATCGGGAAGAGTGCTGAACAGCCAAGTGGGTGAACTTGTTGATGACGTTGATGTCAATGATATTAATGATACCCCGGCTTCTACTTCTCCTACTTCATCTAATCCAAAAACTTCTTCCGAGCCTATTCTCCATTTTCCCCTAAGCACGAACCCTCAGCCCACTTCCTCGAGTCAAATATAAAACGATCCCAACTCCAATTCTGGGATCCATTCCATTCCCACAATCTTCTCTAATGTTGGACACAACCCTTATTGATAAAGCTCCTTATCCAAACAGGTTAAGGGGCAACAGACCAAGTCCACAAATGGAGAAGATTGTGGAAATTTTTAAGCAGGTTAACATAAATATTCCTCTCCTAGATGCTATTCAACAAGTTCCGTCTTATGAGAAAATCCTAAAGGACTTGTGCACTAGGAAGAGAAAAATTCAAGTGCCGAAAAAAGTTTTCCTTGCGAGTAATGTAAGCACTGCTTTTACACAACAAATACCCAAGAAACGAAAGGACCCCGGAAGTTCTACCATATATATTTCAATTGGGGGTAAAGATATCAATCGTGCTCTACTCGATTTAGATGCTAGTGTTAACTTGCTTACGTATTCTGTTTATGAGCAATTAGGGATCGGAGAGTTAAAATTGGCGCACTGCAATCTTCAAATGGATGTCAATTGAGCTAGAGAATATGTTAATCAAAGTCAGGGAATTTATATTCCCTGTGAACTTTATCGTTATAGATACACAGCCTGTGGCCAACCCACGAAACCAAATTTCGGTAATTTTAGGTCGGCCTTTTCTTGCGACTTCCAACACAATAATCAATTGTCGAAACGGTTCTATGACCCTATCCTTCGAGAAGATGTCAATTGAGCTTAACATTTACAAGTTGCGAAGTGAACCCTCCGAACCCTATGCTCAAGTATGTTCTGTCGAAAGGATGGATTCCGACAGTAGCGAATTTGAACAGCTTCACGATACTGATCTTGACTCCACCGGTATGTTATTGTTTGACCCTGCTATTTATTATACACATACGAACCCTTCTATCGAGATGTCCGGGTCAACATTTAACGCTAAATATGAACCTTTTATGGAGTCCGAGTATTATCCCGTTCTTTCCGATGAGATTATTATTCGGGATAACGATGAAAGCTTTGAAGAAATCTTCACTGAAGAACTCGCATTCTTAGAAGACATGCGCGTTGTGATGAATCAACCCCCACTTAAACAAGTTGAACCGCCACCCCTTCTTCTTATCCGGAACGAGAATGCGAGTAATCCACCATCACTGTTTCGTCTGTATAAACCGAGACGTATACCCGTTCTATTACACCTCTTATCTTCTCCCTACTTCTTCAAGTCGATAGGTGACATGTTCTTCTACCAACCTTAGCGTTATATTGATAAAAATTTGAATGGTTGGTGTTGACTTTTGGTCTTTGTAAAGCTTTATATTGACCAATAACATTATCCCCCCCCTCTTTATAATTTTAAATGCTTAATACGGTTTCACTCAAGTTTGGGGGGAAGAAGATATTTTGGCTCTTGAAAATAAATTTTTACAAAATTGTGAGCCAAAAATAAGTTTGGGGAGGATTTTACTGTCATTTATTCATGTCCCCGTTACTAACTTTTCCTCCCAAGCCTACAATTTTTTTAGCTTAACAGATGGCATCAGTGAGGACACTGCTGCAAACAGGTTTGGGGGAGGTTTGTGTTTATTCACGCATTATTTTGCATTATCATAAATATAAGCACAAAATTTTTTGATAATGAAAGTTTGAAAGTGAAAAATTACATATGAAAGATAGGAATAGTTTGAGAAAAGCAAGAAAGTTAGATGAAGGAAATTACTAATCTGAGAATAAAAATAAGTCTGAAAAATAGTCCATATTCTTGAGGCCAAACATTTGAACGTTAATACCCTACTATACGCACTTGCACACATCTTGAAAGTTAGGATGGTAGAGGACACCTTGAAATGCTCTTGTCTAAAAGCCTTGGTATGAAGAAAAATAAAAATAAAAATAAAAAAATGGTGAAGAAAAATGAATACTGGTTTTGTAATTGCTTAAGCCAGTATAAAAAAAATATAGCGAGGGTGCTTTATCTTTTCTTAAACCAACTGGTTTAGGAGCCACTGCTAATCCTTCGGTGTTACAAGATGAGGAAATTGCTAATTACGCTTTAATGAGTGAGCACATTTGGTAATCGGTTGGTTAGTACCTCAAAAAATATTAACGGTCGCATGAAGAATATGTGAGCAATTCCATCGAAAATATTCACCGACTCAAAAGGTACTAAGGAAGATGGACAAGAGTATGATAGCTTGAATTGAATTCTCTAAGTGTAGAGATATCTTTTACACACACGTAGGGGTATATGATCGATGTTTAGAAGAAAGGTAGGAAGGAAGACTAAAGGCGATGTTTTATTGATGGATGATGTGATTTCTAATATCTTTTCACGACCATTAAGATAGGGTTCCTAGCAACCGAAAAGCTAGTATAGTTAGAAAATCATCTTTTCAAGTTCTTTCTTTTATAGTTCTTATCTTTGTATATAACTTTCATATTCTTTCTTTTATTATGAGATTTTGTGGGTATAATCCGTTAAAAATCCTCAGAAGACAACACTACTTCTACTAGGGACACTTAGAGGTTTAACGGCTTGTTGCATGTGCTCAGTGCAATCGTGTTGCCTCCGAAAATGTGTTACTTAGGTTTTCTTTTTCTTTTTATTTTTTTCTCCCTCTCTTGAATAACTAGTTTGCTCGGGACGATCAAACTTAAGTTTGGGGGTATTTGTTCAGTCGAAAATATTGCACATTTGATATAACATTTTCCTTAATTTTCTTAAATATTTAAAGGTGTTATTATAAATCTAAAACATATTTGGGTTTATCTGCAAAATACTCTTTACCATATGTTTATATATTATAATTAACATTATGAAGAAAAATATATGCATATTATATTTATATAATATTTTAGTAATTAAAAGATGCATAGCATATCAAATATTCTTAATCAAGTTTATTAAAAATTTATTACCATATAAAGTAATTAAGATGCTCTTTCTAATTTAATAAATAGTACTAATATTATTCATGGAGATATTGTGCAAGATTTAGTTCAGGTCAGGAGATCAAGATTTTCAAGATGTCAAGATCAAAAACCTGTCAAAATCGTAGAATCGATACTGGCAGAGACTCAGGAAATATCTAAAAATCCAAGCATGGAAAAGATCTCCACGTGTCAACATAAGGCCACAGAAGAAGTTTCAAATCCTAAATCCTCCAGAGCGCGGCGCTTCCGCGGCCAAAGTACCTAATTAGCGGCGAATCCACGGCTTAATCATGGCCGTAAGATCTAAAAACTTAGAAAGTGGATCTTTATGGCAAGTCTAAACCTATGAAATCTAGGGTTTCTGATTTGAGGGCTATATAAAGGACCGAGAGCTAAACTTAGAGAACTATCACCTTTAACACAAAGCAAATCACCGTCAAAGAACAAGAGATCCACGACAGGTCCACGATTCGACGTGATAGAACGACGTTGTAATACCGTATGTATTATACAGTATACCCATATATACCAGATAAGCATGGGGACCCACTGTAAAACAATGGGGAATTTTCGAAATACATTCCGAAAGAGGATAGATCTGTGTTATAAATGGAATGATACTGCTCTTCAATACAGAGGAGCCTTTTAAATGAACTGGCACTACAGGAGTTTGATAACTCCGTAGTTAAGCGTGCTCGGGCCAGGGAAGTCCTGGGATGGGTGACCTCCTGGGAAGTGGCCCCTGGTCGGGTCCAGTTCGCCCCGAAGGACAAAACCATGCGGCTTCAGCCAGAGCGGACAATACTCTCTGTATTGGGGGTGGGTCGTGACAAAGTTGATATCAGAGCGCTAGGTTTTACCTTTCGGAGTGTAGGATGACCTTGGTATGATGGAGTAGGTAGCTGAAGCAGAGTAACGTAGTGTGGATATGTCCGCGGCATACTCACGACACAGTACTCCGCCTAAAGTGACCTAAGTACAAATTGCTTCAAATTCCTTCCTTGATGATATATATCCTTGTGATTCGATTTCCGTGTTCTTATCAAATCTTATTTCCATTTATAACCTTTTTCCGCCGATGACTATGGGGACTCGGAGAGGTGCGGCGAGGGCCGAGGTCAGAGTTGACTTGGGACAAGGATTGACCAGGATGGTACGCTCGCTATACAGGAGCAGATGGATCCGCTTTCAATAGATCGTATCGCTAGGCTTGAGGCAGAGATGCAGGACTTGCGCCAGATGATGAGCTCGTTGGTTGAGGTCAGTCAACCGCAGCGACAGGAGGTTGTCACCCCTATTACCCAGTTGTTCCTTGCGATCAGCGCACAGCATAGTGTTACGTATACAGCACCAGTGGACGCAGCCCTTTTGGACGAGGAGCTTCTTTCCGAGACTTTGGGAGTCCGAGGACAGAGGAGGGCTTGTGCAGGTATACCAGCCTAAGGACAGAGGTTCAGTCGTCGTGATAGGTTTCATGCACGTCGCGGGAGTAGCAGAGGTTTGGGATGAGGACAGTCATTCAACTCTCATCCCTAAGAGGGTCAGAAGTAGTCGCATGGATGTTTTCGATGCGGGAGCCTTCATCACTTCATCAGGAATTGTTCCTTAGCACCGCATCAGGCTCGTATTCAGAGAGGTCGTTGTCGCGGAGTTTCCGCTCAGAGTGGACAGGTTGGCACAGGAGGAGTTCAGCCAGTTGCGGGTAGGGTGCAGACACAAGAGTTTGCTTCTACTCATCGGGATGAGCGGACCTCCAATGCAGAGTTTTCAGGTATTCTTGATTCGTATGTTCTTTTGATGCACTCGTTTGTTTTACACACTTTGTGCCGTGGTTGGGCCGAGAGTCATGTTAGCTAGATCAGCCATTTGTTGTGTTAACTTCTGTCAGCGATTCTTTTGTTGCGCGACACGTGTGCCAATCGGATAGGAGATAGAGATTCGTCCGTCGTTTTGATCCTTCTAGAGATGTTGGATTTGATGTTCTCCTGGGCACGGACTAGTTAGCTACATGCTAGGCGTCTGTGGACTGCCGTGAGGAAATAGTCAGGTTTTGTTTTCCCGGCAAGTCAGTTCTTGTCGTGCAGAGGGACAGTGGTGCCGCCTCTCACAGCTTGAATTCAGCCTTTCTCGCTAGTCGGCTTTTGAGGAGAGGATGTCGAGGATTCTTGGCTTCCATTCGTGATACCGGAGCCACAGTGGGTTTGTTGGACCGGGTTCCTATCGTGCGAGAGTTTTCCGACGTTGTTCCTGATTAGCCGGTGAAGCTTAGGGAGCTTAATGATCAGCTGTAGAGTTGCTTGTTGGGGGCTTATGCGTCTGAGTGTTTCGCTTTGGGGAGCTCCTATTCTGTTCGTCAGGAGAAGGACGGCAGTTGAGGTTGTGTATTGATGAATCGTCAATTGAACCGGGTTACGGTGTGGATAGGTATCATTTACCTCGCATTGACGATTTCTTCGATCAGCTCCAGGGTGCGAGACATTTTCTAAGTTTGTTTGGGATCAGGTCATCATTGGTTGCGGGTTCAGAGTGATGACATTCTGAATACTGCTTTTGTGCGTGCTACGAGCTTTATGATTTTTGGTGGTGTCGTTGGACTCACCGATGCCCTAGCAGCACTTCTGGATGTGATGAACCAGATTTATTCAGGCCGTTCCTCGACCAGTTGATTGTTGTGTTATTGATGACATTCTGGTCTATTCCAAGAGTCGTGAGGAACGTGAGCAGCACTTGAGGATTTATATTACGACCGATGCCCTAATAGCAGCTTTTGTGCGTGCTACGAGATTTATTTCTCCTGAACCTGGATCCATCCTCGAAGAAATCCCTCCGAGTTCGTATATAACCATACGATGGATCTATCCAATGGAAGTGGATATCCGTAGTGATACGGGGTGTTCTGAGAAATACAAAGGGTAAAAGAAGGAGCGGCAAAGACTTATGCAACTATAGACAATCCAAAAGTCAGTATATTAAGAAAGTTCGATCAACTTGGTCATTGAGTCATAGTCTAGGGTCGGTCAAAAGTCGCTGCCAAAGAGAGAGAGAAAAGAAACACTCTGCGTGCACTCTAACCTAGAACAGAATGGTTATCACTTTATCTAATAAGGAAATCTCCCACTGTAATCTCAAATTCTCCTCCAAACCTGAAAGAAGAATTAGTCGGGGTCACCCGAAGAGTAAACCAACTCATCAGTGAGAATCGGGATCTAACTATCATCGCATGATAACTTGATGGAAGCCACTCAAGTCATCACACTCCAGAAGGTATGCGCAAGTCTGGCAAGTTTCCTGTATGTTAGAAACTCCCGATGTAATTTTTATCCCATGCTCTTATGACCTTGACGTAGGCCAACAAATCATAAGCAACATGTCAAGTTCTACCCGTCGTTGTCCTGATCAACTTAAGTCATCGTACATGCCCTTGACGTAGGCCAACAAGGTGTACGTCTGACTTAAACTAATGCATCTATCTATGCAACAAATGAATACCCAGCAGCTACCAAACACCATGTCTTGACGTAGGCCAACAAACATAGCTTGAATATTACTGAACATCCATAAGAAACGACGGAGGATTACGGCTGGTTTTTGGCGAAAAACCTTTAACGTAATGAACTTGATCACGTTGAAGGAACCTGATAGCTTTATAAAAATATATAGTAGCGAAAACCTTTTGTTAAAGAAGTCACTACCGGTGAAGGGATCTCGGCTCTTTCCTCGTGGAATGAGGTGCAGGATATTCCAACTGAATACCGCTATGCAAAACAAAAGGAAACGTCGTTATAATAATTTTTAAAATTTGTTCCAACAACATCAAATATAGGTTTTTTTTATCTCGCATTGATAAGAATCAACGCAGTCCCATCAATCAATCACACTAGAAAAGAACGAAAATAAAATGTATGTATACGACATCCGCATTCGTCACTGGGTCCCGTCATCACTCGTTAGGTTACTTAACTAACGACAGAGCGGGGACTGGACTAGCGCGGGTGTAAAACATATACAACATCTAATAGTATATATACTAATATACAATAATCGCTCTAGGCGTGATAAAATGCAACATTACAGAAAAGTAATAAGCATCACAGAACAACACAGATAATCTGGGATCCCCGGGTTTCACAGAGCCGCCACTGAAACCCGACGTTCCCCTGGTCGTGTGGATAGCCTGTGCAATGAAACCTGGACCCCTACGGGTGCGGCAAGTTACCCACCAAAACCTGAAGCGAGATAGTCCCCACAACATAGTGAATGGAATACCCGGCACTTCACGGAATCCGGTAAATTGAGCACCCCTCCTTGGGTCAACCTGTACCCCCTACGAGTGCGGCGAATAGTCTGCCAATTCAAGAGTGAGGCCCCTCTGCCTCTCAAAGCCATGAGATACGGACTCGTTGCCCTCCAGAACCCGGTTATTTGTGCACCCCACCGCGGGGTAAACCTAGTACAGAAATAAAAAATAGTACAACAGGTACATCGACCGCAACCTGGTCGTGCCCCAAAAGAATAATATACAAACAGGCAGTGACGGCAGTCCACAAGTCGGACGCTCGCCCCACAATATCAAATGTACAAATAAATCTGAACAACACTAGCATTGCACACTGCTATCCACCACGACAAATCCGCAACATCACAACACAACACAGAACATCAACGCGAATGTCACGTTCGCAAACCCGTCTAAAAGAACTATAGCAATTAGACGCGGTTTACCGATCAAATGACATTCCCGGTCGGAGATATAATGAAAGTACTGTAAACTAACAAGTTTAAAAATTCGACCGACTAAATTTCCCGAAGTGGGCCCCACAAGCATCTGCTGTTCAGTAACAAAATATGGGCCAAAACAAACAGTACCAGAAACCACATTTTCCTGTGAAGAAGCCCCTGTACAAATTTGGCGCACTGATCTAACTAAACGGCCGCGGATGCGCGGTCAAACCCTAGGTTTGACCGCGGTTCCGCGGCTGTTTGATTGGATCACGTGACCAAATTGGCACAGTATGCTTCAAAAACCCTGCATGATTTTCTGAAATGCTCAAAATGAATTTTAGAACAGTTTAAAAATCGACAGAAACATCATGTACAGAAAATTGTGATTTCGGAAATTCCGTTCAATCGATCTTTTAAACGCGTTAGCACAAGTTAGTATAGCTTAATGGTGAGGCTCTGATACCACTGTAAGTCCACGGCAGCGCCCCGGCCATCTAACTGACGCCGATATGCGGAACAAAACTTTTACGACTGGCGCTATCGCGTACTTAATCCCGGATCGTCCATTAAAGCTAAACTAACAAACTGTAAAGAGCGTAGAATTGTTATACCGAATGATCCGAGTCCTTCGGTCTTCAACCATCATCCCACGCTATGTTGCAACTGATCCGAACTTGCTCGATCTCCGGTCTCGTCGTCCAGGTGGCACCACGTCGACGGATCTTTAAACGGGCTCCCGCCTCTGAACCGAGGCAACTCGATCATCAAGTTTGCTAAAAGAGACGACCAAGATGAAGTAGAGAATGAGTAGAATACTTTGTCTCGTTACGTCCAAGGCTATGGACGAACGGTTAATGAAGTTGCTATTTGGAATCCGGTGAATGGAAATTGAACTAGGAAATTTCCATACACTAAACTATCATGATCTTTTTCTCTCAAGCAAATGAAAAAACCATTACCAACCTCACAAGAGGGGCCGGCCACTTATATAAGAGGGAGGGTGAGTGTAGGAGAGGGGAGGGTGAGTTTAAGAGAAAATATCTAGTGTGAACACAAAGTGTGAACACATAGTGTGAACACAAAGTATGAATACAATAAATGCACCATTAATGAACAAGTGAGTCACAAGCCTAATCACCCTCTCAAGAACCTTCAAGAATACTGACTCACCTCATCAAGAAAAGATAAATCCGTATTTAACCGAATGTCAAAATACGGCTGATAGAAAACTGGAAACTGGCAACTTCCAAAAATGATCCTGAAACGAATTTCAGGATAACCCCGTATCAGTATAAACATACCCGCATTTATATTACGACCGAATATAAATGCAACTGAGACAAAGACATTATATCTACACAGTATAATACTGGGTTCCGGCTTAAACCAAAGCCTACCAGTATTATCTGCCCGAAAACTAACACGTGCGAAAATGCACGTGCATTTTTCGAACCTTTCCATAAACCCATACGACCTCTACAACGTTTCGCCCGAACTTGGGAAAGTGTCTGTGAGGGACTCTAATGACTCATCAACACACTGGCACTGGGTATAACCACTAGCACGTCAGAGGTACTGGCTGTACGTAACGTTTTGCCTATGTATTGATTGGAAGGGAAGCTGACGAGCAAACTCATCTATAAACCCTACTGAGCCTGACAGTGACAATATTCGTACAGTCCGGAACATTCGTCTATGAGTATCGCATATTAGGCCTAGGGGGTCAGTAAACGTCAGACCCCCAATAGCTGCATAAATCGTGTCAGAGAGCAGCCCAGAACACCCTGAGATACTACTGGTATACCTACCAGTATATCTCGATTACCCTGGCCAGGGATTTCGTGTAATGGCTCTCCTAAACACAGCGCGATCTCACCCCCAATACAGGGAGAGACGAATCCCCGACGATCCGCTCACTTGCCTCCAATGTGGCTCGGGACTGTACCCAAAATATACCTGTTTGCACGACTCCTTTGAGCGTGGTAGGGTATAAATCAAAGCACAGTGGGAACTTACACGAGACAAATGACGACCTCAGGTCAATGAACTAACCTGTACACATGTCACCAGGGAACTGCTATCTGACGATATGTATAATACCAACTAGCATGTTCCCGGCGAGTCCTGTCCGTTGTACTCATATCCCAATGAGCACCTGTATACATCTTAGGTGATCCAACTGACACCAGTGGTTTGTGAGACCGGCCACCGCCCCTCATCGGGGTCTCGACTGTATACACTAGTCTACTCTGGAGTATCGATGCCCTGTCTCGAAACTCCCACGACTAGGGACACTTTTAAGGATGTGCTTACAGACCCCAGCTCTCATGTATATGATCGCCATCATACTGCCGGTAGTCAAGCAAGAATCCTATGGGCTTTATCATGATGATAAAGACAAACCAGATAGCATACTATCATCTCGAGTAAAACTTTTTTATCGGTATAGGTCCTCCCTCAATCATTGCAATCACGTACCTGCGATCCAATAATTGACTTAGAGGGCACTATATCCAAAAATTCCTAGGTCTTGTATTTACGGGAGACGGTTTTTTTATGGTCCCGAGGGAAATCGAGGTCGTACAGCTTTGGCCCAGACTTGCAGCAGGGATGGAGGTCCGCAACTTTTGGGCTTAGCCGGTTTTTACCGCCGTTTCGTGCAGGATTGCTTCTGTAGCAATGCACCGTTGACCGGGTTGACCAGGAAGGGAGTTTCTTTTTCTTGGACTGTGCCATGCGTGCGGAGTTTTCTGCAGTTGAAGACTCGGTTGACAACTGCACCAGTTCTTTCTTTGCTTTCTGGTTCGGGTGACTTGTTGTTTAACTGTGATGTTTCACGAGTGGGGCTCGATTTTGCGTTGATGAGGCATTTTAGAATTATCGCTTTTGCTTCCCGACAGTTGGAGGAAGTACGAGCAGGATATCCCACTCATGATCTGGAGATGGCCGCGGTGGTCGTGCGTTGAAGATTTGGAGACACTACTTGTGTGGAGAGTCGTGTCAGATTTTCACGGACTGTTCATATCAGATTTTTGCATTTTCATACCGCCCAATTTTTATCACATTGCATGTCGGTAGATACTCTTGAGCCGTGTTTGCTAGTCAATTGCAGGATACAGGTTCCCGGTTCTCAAACGGAGAAATTCATGGAAAACACGACAAAAATCCGGTTCCTGCCAACCACAGATAAAACACGGTCTCCGCTCTTCATCCGTATGCTGCCAGATACCAGTTTAGGAAGACAAAATGTCAAATCAATGTCGTTTTCAGGCACAAGGCTCAATGGTAGCACAAGATCCAAGAGATCTACGCGGAGCTCGAGACAATCATGACAAAATCTTAACAAAAAGTCCACCTTTCCTTCAACAGAAATTCTGGAAAAATCGTGGAGCCAAATTGAGAAAATACATATACTAGAATTAGGTACACTGAAGACCAGGGAACCACCAAAAATACAGAGGCACAATTCATCTAAACGGCCACGGAACCGCGGCCAAAGGGGGGTATTGGCCGCGCTTCCGCGGCCGTTCTGGCGCCAAGTGGGCAGGGCTTTGGGGGGTAGGTTGGTAATTTCATATGGGCCCGTATTGTTGCCCTAGTTTCTCATTTTCCAGCCTATAAATACCCCAGAATTCTGTGAAGGAAGGGGCCCAATTCTTGTATTTCTTTTGCTAGGTTTTAGTTACATGCTCTTCTTCCTCTTCTCACCTCTTCTCCATTAAACTTGTAAGTGAGCTTTTGAGTGAAGAGTGATGAATAAAGAAGACCATTTTATTATCATGCTTGTCTCCTTATATTTATGCTTGTTGTAATTTTAATTTGTTAAGTAGTTGTTGTTATTTGTTCTATTGTTTCTTTCTTCTTTCTTTTTCTTTATCCTTACATACGACAATGATACTTACGCTTGATCCTCGCCAAGGTGAGGTCGCAAATAGTTAGTCGTATTCTTCTAGTCTCCTTCTTTCTATCTTCCTCTTTTGTTTGTTTTGTTTTTCCGTATTATGAAGTGTGAGTAGTTCTATACTTGTTAGGGTAGGATAAGGGAAGTTTGAGAGAAGGAAATCTCTCTCTCTTTCCTTGCCCAACAACTTAAATCAACTCCCGTTAATTGAACCACAATCCGCTCCTTACGGCACCCTATCCTACATGATAGCGGTGATTCCGTAGTGAGACCGGTTGTGGTTGAATTAACCGGAGGTTATGGATAAGAGCCAAGAACGGATGGACAAGCACCAAAAGGAAGGACTATGCGTTGGAAAGCCTAGCTTATGCTCGCAAGTTCCTTCCTAGTCGTGCTAATCCCCGTTGTTGCCGATTACCGTAACACCGATATTAAGTGGGGCAACGAAAGATGTGGAGACTCCTAACTCAAACTAACCTAATCCTAACCCTAACAAGCTCTCTTTAAATATCAACTCAACACTTAGGTAACTACAAACAAAATCTGAACAACCGGACTTAACTCGTCGAAAAACACATAGAAAAAGATTCCCATCTCCCTGCGGACGACCCGTACTCAACCGGCTAGCTACGTGCGAAACCGTCTTGATTGCGGTATTTAAACTTAAACTTGAACACGCTCGTATCCTAACAATCAAATGGCGCCGTTGCCGGGGAGACGGTAGTTTATTTCCTTGTGTAATTTCGGGTTAATTTGTGAATATAAAAACAACCAAAAAAAAACCAAAAAAAAATATATACTTTGTAAAAATCATCTTGTTATTCTTGATTAGTTTTTGTGCAAGTGTGCAGGAAATATGAAGCTCAAGATCAACGCCAAAGACGGTGAAAATACGGAGTTCAAGTACAGTGCCAAAGACGTGGGAAGATAGACCCACATTTCGCGGCTACACCGCGACGGACAAAACGAAGCATCCGGTCTACTGTCAAAATCTGGAGTAGATACAGTGAGCAAATCAGAATTCCACATATTCAGAAAAGCAGAGGACAAGCACAGAAGTACCCACAAGAAAATTGAACCCCCAAGTCCTCAACTAAGCCGCGCTTCCGCGGCCATTGCTGGTGTTTGGCCGCGGAACCGCGGTCAGATAGTGCCATCAGGGTGCTAAATTTTTTTGGTGAGTTTCTCTGCCTCTCTCCACTCCTCTGGACTCCACTGAATTGTGTTTTCTGCAGGCTTCTTTGCGCAAACTCTTCTCCCCCTTCCAATAAACTGTTCTTGTGCAGGATTCTTTACGCCGCAAATAAAAATTGTTTGCAGTTGATTTGTTACTGTTTTGCATTCTTTAATACGGACTTAAGGGGCTTGAAACCAATCCAGATTGGGTGGGGATTTCATCACCCTTCTCAGGACCCCGGAAATCACTAAAGCATATGCATTGTCCATTGTAAATTAAAAAATACTAGACTTCAGCCCTAAGGACTTCGCGCTCATTAGGAGAAGATAAATCTTGTTTAGAACCTCGCTTAACCGTATATTGTTTACGGGGTGTCTAGGAAAGTGTTAAAGGTGCAACCGCCGAAAGAGAAAGGGTTATTTAATTAAGGAACTTCGCGAAAGCGTTGGACAACCTCCCCTTATCTCTGCACTTACCTGGCCTCGTGATCAGTGTATTTTTAAGCCCGTTTCTCGACATTGTTTAACTTCGACAATCAAGTTCAGGAGCAGGTCTAGTAGACCTAGGTTACCCTAGATCTAGGTGTGATTGTGCATATCTTGTTTGTGATTGCTTAAGCCGTATTCCCGTACATACTTCTGTAAATCTTTTTCAAAAAAAAAAAAAAGAAAGAAAAAATCAAAAACTTTTATAAAAACTTGCCCTTTTGTCGCCAAATCCATTTTCACCCAACACCCATCGCCTTTCTTCATTGACGTTTTCTTACCCTCACCTTCTTCGCTTTGACTATACTAAACTCGTTTAGTGTATGTCCGCTTGGACTCGGGACACTAGCGCTCGTCTAGTCCGCGTTACGTTAGTCGCGACCGACTACGCGATCGACTCCGAAGTCGATACTCCGTCCACTCCTCTTTCACCCCTTCCTTTGCCGGCCAACTCCGACGTTGACCGGAATTCTGTTCATACATCTTCACCTTCACCTTCACCTTCACCAACCTCTTCTTCCGCGATGTCGGGATTCAATCCGAACATCTCTTTGACCACCCCTGGATTGGCTCCACCTCCTACGGAGACCAATCTTCCACCACCTCCGCCTGTTGTAGCGCCGCAGCGAATTGCGCTCCAGGATCGTTTCTACCCTACCCGTTCTGCACTTCCAACCTGCCTTTCTCTTCCTCCGGCCAATGGGGACAACTTTGAAATTAAGCCCCATTTCATCAACATGCTTCCACGTTTTCATGGGCTTGAATCTGAAGATGCCTATATCTTCATTAACAAATTTCAAAATGTCTGTGCCATGATGAAAACAACCCAGCTGTCGGACGATGCTATACGTCTACGGGTCATTCCGTTCACTTTATGCGATCTCGTAGAAAAATGGCTGTATAGCACCGCTTCCCACTCAATCACCAGCTGGGACGAGTTTGTTAAAGCGTTTCTGAAAAAATTCTACCCAAATCATAAGACCGCAAGAATTCGAAATGAGATCAACCAATTCTCCCAGCTTCCTTCTGAACCCTTCTGGAAGTGCTTTGACCGATACAAAGACCTTCTTGTTCAGTGTCCTCACCACGGTATAGAGAAATGGCAGCTCTGCCAAACCTTATACGAGGGACTGAACCCAGCAACGAAGCAGTTGCTGGAAACCATCTGTCAGGGCCACTTCCTATCCAAATCTGACGAGGAAGCGTGGCAGTTCTTTGACGATCTTGCGGAGCAAACGCTACAGTGGGAGAGCACTAGACCGACTTCTTCTTCTACCTCCACTTCTACCGGTCAGTCTAGGGTAGGAATCCACCAACTCGATGTCTCTATTGCGATGAAAGCTGAAATGGCTGCAATAACACGAAAGCTTGAAGCAATAGAGAGCAAATTTTCTGCTCCTGCCCCCACACCTGTTCTCCCCCTTCGTACCATCTGCGCTTGTTGTTCCGATCCGTCCCACTTGACCGAAGAGTGTCCTTACAATCCACCCTCGCAAGGACAGGATCAGGTTAATGCATTCTAGCAAAGACCGAGGAATGATCCATACTCTTCCACCTACAATCCCGGTTGGAGGAACCACCCCAATTTCGCCTGGAATCAGAATCAGAATCAATTCCAGGGCAACAATTTCCAAAGGGCCCCTCCACCGCAACAACAAGCGCAACAACAAACTCAGTATCAGCAGCCCTTCCAACCCCAACCTTACCAAAACCAGACGAACAACTTTGCACCGAACAATTCCTTTCCACCAAACAACTTTGTTCCCTCGAACAACGATAAGGTTTCCTCGCTCGAGCGAAGTCTGGATGCGTTTGTTAAACATTCGACTCAATCCACCGCCAACATCCAGTCTTCGATCCAATCTTTAGTGCAACACACCGCCGCACACGGGCAGAGCATCAAGACCATCGAGGCCCAGATTGCACAGCTGAACGCGGCCTTGAGCGAGCGAGAGAAGGGGAAGCTCCCGTCTCAGCCACTTCCAAATCCCGGCCACCCACATAATGCACATGTTGCTCTTGAACAACAAAACCATAATGTGAGTGCCGTGACCACACTGAGATCAGGGAGGATGCTGCAAAACAACATTGGCAAACGGATCAACGATGATGCCCCGGCCGCTGCTTCTTCTTCTTCTTCTTCTCCTTCTTCTTCTTCGTCTTCCTCTTCCGAGCCTATTCTCCGTTCTTCACAAGGCTCTCCTTCTTCTTCTTCTGCTCTGAACGGACCCACTTCTCACTCCACGAAAACACCTATTCTGGGATCCGTTCCAACTCCAAAATCTCCTCCTCCAGCTTTAGACTCAACCAATTTTCAAAATGTTCCATTTCCAAACCGGTTGAGGTCTAACAAACAAAATCCACAAATGGAGAAGATTTTGGAGTTATTCAAGCAAGTTAACATTAACATTCCTCTTTTAGATGCTGTCCAACAAGTCCCATCTTACGCAAAAATCTTAAAGGACTTGTGCACGAAAAAGAGGAAGTCTCAGGTACCAAAGAAAGTTTTCTTGGCCAGTGCTGTGAGTGATGCTCTTACCCAATCTTTACCACAAAAACGGAAGGACCCTGGCTGTTCTACGATTTCAATTACTATTGGGGATAAGAACATCAACCGCGCACTATTAGATCTTGGTGCCAGTGTTAACTTGCTTCCGTATTCAGTATACGAGCAATTAGGCGTCGGAGAGCTAAAACCCACCCACTGCACTCTCCAGATGGCCGACCAATCGATCACCCATCCTAGGGGTGAGCTAGAGGATGTGTTAATAAAAGTCGGGGACTTCATATTCCCCGTCGACTTCATTGTCTTAGATACACAGCCTGTAGCTAACCCCCGGAATCAAATTCCGGTGATACTCGGTCGCCCATTTCTCGCAACCTCAAATGCTGTGATCAATTGTCGCAATGGTTCAATGAACCTCTCTTTTGGAAATATGACAATTGAACTCAACATTTTTGGGTTCGGGAATCAGCCCGCCGAACCTAATGCTCATATACTGGATGTTTGCTCGATCCAGGAGATCACACCAGAAGAGTGTGAATTCGAGGAGTTTCTGTTTGAACACGATAATCTTGACGCCACTAGTGCGTTTCTCTTCGAACCTGCTGCTGCTTCTGCGCGCGACAACGAATACGAGTGTTTCACGTTCTTGAATGATCTTAGCCGCGCACAACCCGAGTTTGAATCTTTCGACTTTCCGGATGAGTTACCTGAACCATCCAACTCGGTTGCCTACACTCGCTATGAACCTTTGCTGGAGTCCTTTGAGTTCGAGACCTTTGCACCGGTCTTGCCTTCCATCATTTCACCTCCAACGCTCGAACTCAAGCCGTTGCCGTCTCACCTTAAGTATGCTTACTTAGGTGAGAACGAGACCCTCCCTGTCATCATCTCGGCTTCTCTAGCTCCCGAGCAAGAGAAAGCCCTTCTCGCGGTCTTGCACAGCAACAGGCAAGCTTTTGGCTGGTCCATGGCGGACATCAAGGGGATTAGTCCCCTCATCGTTGAGCATCACATTCATCTGATGGATGATGCCAAACCAGCCCGGGATCCACAAAGACGTCTTAATCCAGTCATGAAGGAGGCTGTGAAGAAGGAGATCGTCAAATGTCTAGATAGTGGTATCATTTACCCTATCTCTGATAGCCAGTGGGTTAGCCCCATTCACGTTGTCCCCAAGAAGTCAGGCATCACTGTCATAACCAACGAGACGAATGAGTTAATCCCTACTCGCACCCAAACCGGGTGGCGAGTTTGCATTGATTACAGAAAACTCAACGCTGCAACGCGGAAAGACCACTTTCCGCTACCTTTTATTGACCAGATGCTCGAACGATTGGCCGGACATGAGTACTATTGTTTTCTTGATGGCTACTCTGGCTATAATCAAATTCCCATCGCCGAAAAAGACCAGGACAAGACCACTTTCACTTGTCCTTTCGGCACGTTTGCATATCATCGCATGCCCTTTGGGTTATGCAATGCGCCCGCTACCTTCCAGCGGTGTATGATGGGTATTTTCTCGGACATGGTGGAAAAATTTCTGGAGATTTTCATGGATGACTTCTCCATCTTCGGCGACTCCTTTGACGAGTGTTTGCTGCATCTTGACGCTGTCCTTACCCGATGTAAGGACAAGAATCTCACTTTGAACTGGGAGAAATGCCACTTCATGGTGCGCGAAGGTATTGTCTTAGGACATATCATCTCGCAAAATGGCATAGAGGTTGACAAAGCAAAGATTGAGGTCATTTCCAATCTGCCTCCTCCCCGATGCGTCAGAGATATCCGGGCCTTCCTTGGCCATGCCGGTTTTTATAGACGGTTTATCAAGGACTTTAGCAAGATTGCTAGGCCTTGACTCTTTTGCTGGCCAAGGACACGCCTTTCGACTTCAACTCAAGCTGTGTGACTGCATTCGAGTCACTGAAACGCTCACTCACTTCTGCTCCCGTTCTCGCTTCTCCTGACTGGACGCACCCATTTGAGATTATGTGCGATGCATCCGACTTTGCCATCGGTGCTGTTCTTGGACAGCACATAAACAAGATGCCGCACGTAATCTATTACGCTAGCCGAACCCTGAACGACGCCCAACTTAACTATACTACAACTGAGAAGGAATTCTTAGCTGTTGTATTTGCTTTAGAAAAGTTCAGGCCCTACCTCATCGGCTCTCCAGTCATTGTCTATACGGACCATTCAGCTCTGCGCCATCTTTTTGTGAAGAAAGATGCCAAGTCTCGGTTAATACGTTGGATCCTCTTGCTTCAAGAGTTTGACCTTGTCATTAAGGACAAACGAGGATGTGAAAACGTAGTTGCCGACCATCTCTCACGACTTCCTTCTTCGCCTTCGCTTCCAATTCTGATCAACGACGTTTTCCCGGATGAACAACTCTTGACAGTATCATGTGAACCCTGGTTCGCAGATATTGTGAATTATTTGGCCACGGGATTACTACCGACTGAATGGTCGAGTCAGGACAGACTTCGCTTCTTATCCCAAGTAAAACACTTTTACTGGGACGAACCCTACTTGTTCAAGTACTGTCCCGACCAGATTATTCGTCGGTGTGTCCCAGATGAGGAATTCAAGAGTGTGCTGTCATTTTGCCATGACCAAGCATGTGGCGGGCATTTTGGGCCCAGAAAGACAGCTGAGAAGATCTTGCAATGTGGTTTCTACTGGCCATAACTTTTCAAAGACGCTCACGACTATTGCAAGACTTGCTCCCGGTGCCAACACATGGGCCGGATATCCCGGAGGAATGAGATGCCGCTCCAACCGATCTTGGTTGTGGAGATTTTCGATGTTTGGGGGATAGACTTCATGGGGCCGTTTCCCAGCTCTTTTGGGAACTTGTACATCCTTCTAGCTGTTGATTACGTCTCTAAATGGGTCGAGGCTGTGCCCAGCCGGACTAACGACAACAAGGTTGTCGTTAGGTTCCTTAAAGAAAACATTTTCTCCCGGTTTGGGCACCCCCGAGCGATCATTAGCGACAATGGAAGTCATTTCTGCAATAGGACTTTCGAGGCCTTGATGCGGAAATACTCCATTAATCATAAGCTTTCTACGCCCTACCACCCCCAAACCTGCGGGCAGGCCGAAGTTTCAAATCGGCAGATCAAGCAGATACTGGAGAAGACGGTTTCCAAGAACCGTAAGGATTGGTCTCTGAAACTCACTGATGCCCTTTGGGCATTTAGAACCGCTTATAAGACCGACCTTGGCATGTCTCCCTATCGGCTTGTGTACGGGAAAGCCTGCCACCTACCTGTCGAAATCGAGCATCGCGCGTTTTAGGCGATAAAGGAGCTGAATCTGTCTCTGGAGGACGCGGGCAGCCATCGGAAGCTGCAGCTGAACGAACTGAGCGAGCTTAGGGATGAGGCTTACGACAACGCGGTTGTCGTTAAGAATCGAACGAAGGTGTTTCATGATAAACACCTTTTGCGCAAAACCTTCGTACCTGGTCAGCAGGTACTTCTTTATGACACCCGACTTCATTTCCATCCTGGAAAGCTCCGATCTCGCTGGAAAGGGCCGTATTGTGTGCGGAATGTGTATCCGCAGGGCGCTGTGGATTTGGAAAATCCAAAGGACGGTTCACTCTTCAAGGTCAATGGACACCGATGCAAACCGTACCTTAGCGCCGAACCAACAGAGGAGCTCCTGTTCTTACAGGAGCCGGTTTACCTTGCATGATCTTCCTCTGCCTACCTCCAAACTTCGGTTATCCAGCCAAGAACAGTGGACACTGTTCCAAATAAGTTTGGGGGTATGTACAAACCATTTTGTTTATATTTGTGTATATTCTTTTTCTTTTCTTTAAAACCAAAAACAAATAAAAATTTGTGTGTCACTAACCGACAATTTTGAACCTTCCAACTGCTCTCTTCATGCTACGACAGTGAGGACACTGTCCAGTTTAAGTTTGGGGGTACGCTCGGTACGCATTTCTTACCTTCGCATTCATATGTATATTTTGCATCTGCATATTAAATCCATAAAATCCATAAAAATTTGAAAATTTTCTAAAAATATAAAAACTTTTTTTAAGTTAGCTTGTGGAAGAACTCTGATTCAATATTCGACGGTTTTTGTTTGAAAAAATAGGAATAACTAGATCTTATGTTTGGATTTTTGAAAACCTGAAAGATAACTCTCCTTTGAAGTTAACTATAGCTGATATAAGTCTTTACATCACACTACACGTGTCGTGAGTTTTGGGAATTAGATGACAAGTCTTTCATGTTTAAACTTTTAAACAGATAAATGATTTTCTGAGGATCAAATAGGTTTGTTCTGAAATAAGTAATGTCAAGAATAGTTTATGAAGTAAAGCGAATATGAAGGAATGTTATTGATGCCGTAATTGGAGCTAAGTCTGAAAAATAACCCATCTAAAAAACTTGATTGGAATGATTACACACCAAACCCACTAGACACGTCTTTTATCCAAAAAAAAAATATTTGAACTGCCGGTTATATCTCCGTTCGTATTAAATCATCTGATTTTCACGCCAAACTGTCTTTTGTTTTTGGACCTAGGTAACTTGAGTAATTAAGTCCGCTGGGGTATTTTTACACCTAATGCCCTAAAACCAACTGGTTTGGGTGCATTGGCCCAAAGCTCGCTAAGAAGCCTAGAAAGTCCAGTTTAAAACAAAGTCAAGCAAGTGTTCTCTCCGAGTTAAAATTCCTAACGGTTCTTTGTGTGAGAATAATCTTGATAAAAGACAGGCTTTTATAAAAAAAAAATTTAACGGAGATATGAAGGTTTTATTCTATGATAAAGACTATTGCACGTTCACAGAGGTGTGTATGAAATGAAAACAAGTAAAAGGTGGAGTGAAAAATACAACTTAGTTTCCTGTTAAGGAAGATAGAAATTCTGAAGTTGAAACCTTACTGGAAAACGAAACTTGAAAAATGCTTAACTCGTTATAAAACTTATGTGATCCTTTTAAAATTGTTATCTGGGCTTTATTGTGCGACATGATGACTTTAATCGATCCTTCTGGAACTTAACGACACTATTTGCACTGCACGTAAAGACATATAAAATCTGTAGTTAAATAAGATGTGAGGTGTGAAAAATAAAGGTTCGATGGTCTAGACTTAGGATTATAGAATTTTTATTTTCTAAAACAAAAACTTTAGGGTTTGAAACTTAGTCATTTTTACAAACCAACTTGCCGGATTTTGTGGGTAGTATCCGCTGAAAACCCTCAGGAGACAACACTCCTCCTACTAGGGACACCTAGAGGTTTAACGGCTTGTTGCACATGCTCAGTGCAATCGCGTTCCCTGCGAAAGTGAGGTTAGGAAATTTTTTGTGAATAAATGGACTTTGCTCGGGACGAGCAAATGATAAGTTTGGGGGTATTTGTTCATATCAGATTTTTGCATTTTCATACCGCCCAATTTTTATCACATTGCATGTCGGTAGATACTCTTGAGCCGTGTTTGCTAGTCAATTGCAGGATACAGGTTCCCGGTTCCCAAACGGAGAAATTCATGGAAAACACGACAAAAATCCGGTTCCTGCCAACCACAGATAAAACACGGTCTCCGATCTTCATCCGTATGCTGCCAGATACCAGTTTAGGAAGACAAAATGTCAAATCAATGTCGTTTTCAGGCACAAGGCTCAATGGTAGCACAAGATCCAAGAGATCTACGCGGAGCTCGAGACAATCATGACAAAATCTTAACAAAAAGTCCACCTTTCCTTCAACAGAAATTCTGGAAAAATCGTGGAGCCAAATTGAGAAAATACATATACCAGAATTAGGTACACTGAAGACCAGGGAACCACCAAAAATACAGAGGCACAATTCATCTAAACGGCCGCGGAACCGCGGCCAAAGGGGGGTATTGGCCGCGCTTCCGCGGCCGTTCTGGCGCCAAGTGCGCAGGGCTTTGGGGGGTAGGTTGGTAATTTCATATGGGCCCGTATTGTTGCCCTAGTTTCTCATTTTCCAGCCTATAAATACCCCAGAATTCTGTGAAGGAAGGGGCCCAATTCTTGTATTTCTTTTGCTAGGTTTTAGTTACATGCTCTTCTTCCTCTTCTCACCTCTTCTCCATTAAACTTGTAAGTGAGCTTTTGAGTGAAGAGTGATGAATAAAGAAGACCATTTTATTATCATGCTTGTCTCCTTATATTTATGCTTGTTGTAATTTTAATTTGTTAAGTAGTTGTTGTTATTTGTTCTATTGTTTCTTTCTTCTTTCTTTTTCTTTATCCTTACATACGACAATGATACTTACGCTTGATCCTCGCCAAGGTGAGGTCGCAAATAGTTAGTCGTATTCTTCTAGTCTCCTTCTTTCTATCTTCCTCTTTTGTTTGTTTTGTTTTTCCGTATTATGAAGTGTGAGTAGTTCTATACTTGTTAGGGTAGGATAAGGGAAGTTTGAGAGAAGGAAATCTCTCTCACTCTTTCCTTGCCCAACAACTTAAATCAACTCCCGTTAATTGAACCACAATCCGCTCCTTACGGCACCCTATCCTACATGATAGCGGTGATTCCGTAGTGAGACCGGTTGTGGTTGAATTAACCGGAGGTTATGGATAAGAGCCAAGAACGGACGGACAAGCACCAAAAGGAAGGACTATGCGTTGGAAAGCCTAGCTTATACTCGCAAGTTCCTTCCTAGTCGTGCTAATCCCCGTTGTTGCCGATTACCGTAACACCGATATTAAGTGGGGCAACGAAAGATGTGGAGACTCCTAACTCAAACTAACCTAATCCTAACCCTAACAAGCTCTCTTTAAATATCAACTCAACACTTAGGTAACTACAAACAAAATCTGAACAACCGGACTTAACTCGTCGAAAAACACATAGAAAAAGATTCCCATCTCCCTGCGGACGACCCGTACTCAACCGGCTAGCTACGTGCGAAACCGTCTTGATTGCGGTATTTAAACTTAAACTTGAACACGCTCGTATCCTAACAATCACGGACCACCAGAGATTAATATGCATCTTCCTACAGCGGGTTTTGATTGTTGAGACAGCGCCATTGGATGGAGCTTTTGAAGGATTGTGTTTGTGAGATCCTCGTTACCCGTGGCAAGGCGATTGTGGTAGCTGATGCTGGATTCGTAGGCCCGGGCTAGCTTGTTCCAGTTGTGCGCAGTTCTGAGACTATCTTCTGCAGATTTACAGTTCTTGTGCGATCGTTGAGTACATCTTAAGTTCTCCTCTACTGAGGGGACAGCTTGCTCCGGTCCATGCCCGTCCACTTTTACTTAATCGTTTTCGTGAGGCACCGCCCGCCGATGCTCGTTTGTCTGAAATTCTAGAGCATGTTCGGCCGGGTAAACATTCGGAGTTCTTGATTTGTGACCAGGGTGTGTTACTTTTAGGGACGCGTTTGTGTGTACCTGATACTGTTGGGTAGAAACGCGAAATCCTAGAGCAGGCACATCAATCAGCTTTCTGTGTTCATTCAAGTTCTACCAATATGTGACGTGACTTGTGAGATAGTTATGGGTGGACAGGGATGAAGAGTGAAGTTTCTGATTTTGTTTCGAGGTGTCTGCTTTGGTTTAGGTGTGTTTGGTCCTATTTGATTTTTGGGTTTTCTCTATATACAA
The DNA here is from genome assembly GCA_030015575.1 of Agapanthus africanus. Taxonomy (NCBI): domain Eukaryota; kingdom Viridiplantae; phylum Streptophyta; class Magnoliopsida; order Asparagales; family Amaryllidaceae; genus Agapanthus; species Agapanthus africanus. Next base: position 937,223,654 of record CM057338.1, on the reverse strand, counting down.
AATCTGGGATCACCTAACTAGTTTCTTGTGTTACGATTAAGCGCGATACGTTATACGACACGGATTGTGCACTTTGTGTGGTTTTGCTCTTGGGCTGGTTTCGTAGTGTCGCTACGCATGTTAGCCACAATACGAACACTTGAGAGTATGTTTTGAGTTGGTGCGTTGGTCAAATGTAGTTTATACGTGTTTTGGGTCGATTTCTAATATATACTTGTTATATTGTTTTATATTTTAGGTTCGCAGGTGGGGACTTCGGACGCTGCGAAGAAGGGAAAACAGGTGATTGGCTTTACTTAGCCAGGAGCGTTGGTGAGTAGATTTAACATCTACAGGGGAATCGTCTGCATGGCGTTATGCGTCTGGACTAGAGATGATATGATATTAATCGCATATTCTATTGCACATATAGAGTTTGCGCATACACCTCATTGCATAGTTACTTGTTGTGTTTGGACTTGTACCCTTAGGATACTGCACTATAATTGACGGCTCATGTTGCACGAGCACTGATTGTATGACACACACACCGTCAATAATTGCCATGACACGCACAACACACAGACATATATGATATTGTTTGTTTAGGGATATTGAGACACGATCCTTATTTTCCTTCATGCATATGACATATAGCATACCTGTATACCTACATGCTTACACATATGCCTTGATATGCTTACATGCTAGTTACCCATATACCTATATGGTATTGTACCATTAGTGATAGGTATATACACATATGAGACATAGCTACATGTACATCTTGCGTACATACTTACACTTATACCTGGAGGGTATTACATCATTACTGATAGGTAGATACATATATCTTGCTATACCGAAATGGTTACGCATACCTGGCTATAGCTACATGATCACCTTTATATAAGGTTGTATGGATTTGGAGAATTTAAGAACCGCATGATATATTTTATAGCTTGTTGCAGTTAAATAGCGATTTTTCCTTATATGCTCATATTACTGTTTCATGTTGCATATATTATATTCATGGATTTCGCATTGAGATATTGGTTTTCATATGATATTTTCTGGATTGTTTTACTCCTGCGTATATATATCAGTGGTATGGGACGCTGATATATATTTATACCCATCGCATATATATATCAGTGGTATGAGACGTTGTTATATATATACACCTACATCATATATCATCATAATGATATATGCAAATATACTTATTCATTATATATGTGGGCCTTTATGGTCGACGGGAGGGGCCTATGTGCTCGGGGCCTATGTGCTCGATATGAGGGGCCTATGTGCTCGCGGCCTGTGTGCTCGATGTGAGGGGCCTATGTGCTCGGGGCCTATGTGCTGTGTGCTCGGGGCCTATGTCCTCGGCGCCTATGTGCTCGATATAGGATTTATGAGATTTACTTGATATTCGATATAAGATATATGAGATTTACTTGATATTGGATACAGGATATATTAGATTTACTTGATATTGGACACTCAGGATATATGAGACTTACAGGATATGAGAGCCAATTTGGGGGCTGATTTGAGGAAATTTGGGATTTTGATTGTCTTGATGGACTTTGGTCCTGCCACGAAGTCAGGATTCCGTGGGGATGACATGTTTTATCCCATACTCCGCATTTATTTTATATGCATTACTTCATGTATTAGTAGTACCTGATAGAGTACCTTTCATAACTGTTGCATATAGATATTGTCATATTATTGCTTCATGTATTAGTTGTACCTGCTAGAGTACCTTTCATGACTGTTGCATACATATGACCATTTATTGCTATTAGTTTACATGTGATAGATTCGCGTTGTACGTGCATACTTGCGATTACCTGCATATGTTATTTACTATTCACGAGTTGGCAACTCACCCCCGTTGTGCCACAGGGTTTGTAGCTTGTTCCTCAGAGTAGTCGAGGCAGGGCTCTTCTTCCTATCGTCTTTTGCAGCGGATACCGCTTCGGCTGACTGTGTGCAGTTTTTCTATAGGTGGGTTTTGCGGTTATCCCATGTTGCTCATTGTATATTCGTTGTACCATGTACTCTCCATCTACCACTTTCATGCATGACTTAGAGACTTGATGTGCGGACGATATTGTATATTATTTTGTGACTTGGAGGTCTTTTATGCAGTTTTATTTATATCGTCTTTTATTTCTTCGCTACGGCGTCGTATATCTGTTGTGGTGGTTGTTTTCCGCCTTTGAGCGTGTATTTTCTCCCGTTTGGGGATGCTTTACTTATATTTTTGTTGTACCCATTTTGGAGCTGGTTTTTACAAAGGAGGTGCTGCCAAAATTTTAGAGGAAATAAAGTTGGACTTTAAAGAATTTGGGTTGAGATTTCAAAAGTTTTAAAAAATGTTATTATCACTTACTACTTTTGATGGTTTAGATTGCTGGGTTTTTGGCTTACTTAAATTGCGTTACGCCTGTAGACATTGCGTAGTTTAAGGGCCGTCACGTGCCAATTTCGGATCGTGACAAAGTTGGTATCAGAGCTGGTTCCTCAAATAGTAGGTTTGTAGTTCGAGGACGAACCATTGTTCTAAGTGGGGGAGAATGTAATACCCCATGTATTATCCGGTATACCCATATATACCATATAAGCATGGGGACCCACTGTAAAATAATGGGGAATCTTCGAAATACATTCCTAAAGAGGACATATCTGTACTATAAATGGAATGATACCGCTCTTCAATACAGAGACGCCTTTTAAGTGAACTGGCACTACAGGAGTTTGAGAACTCCGTAGTTAAGCGTGCTCGGGCCAGGGAAGTCCTGGGATGGGTGACCTCCTGGGAAGTGTCCCCTGGTCGGGTCCAGTTCGCCCCGAAGGACAAAACCGTGCGGTTTCGGCCAGAGCGGACAATACTCTCTGTATTGGTGGTGGGTCGTGACAGACGTGAATTTCGACGGAGCATCTACTTCCTACGAGGCAGAGATCGATAGCAACTTGTTCCTCTTGTAATCTAAATTCGAAAGATTTGTACTTGTAACGTTGATTAATAAAGGTAGATCATTAGCTTAATTATTTCGCATTTACTTTCTGCATTATGAATTTCTTCTCTATCCCTTCTTCTTATTCTCCAAACATGCGTGAGTAATTCTCTGCTTGATAGGGTTTGTAGGATTAAGGTAGATCAATGGATGGTAAAATCCCTTAACTTCTTTTACATCTTATAAACTTTATCAAAAGAATCGTTAGCATCCTAATTGGGCGCGCTATCAATTATTTGATAGTCTCGACCGCGATTTGAGATCAGATTAACAATTGTTTTGGTAGAGGCTAAACATTAATAGAGGTCAATGAAAAGATAAGGGTTAAGAGTGGGAATCATATTCCCTCCAAAAACCCTAATATTCATTCATCACTATCGACCTAGTTTTAAATCTATTAAAAGATAAAATGATTCATCTTTATTTAATCATCCATTACTACTAAATTCTAACGAACCCTACAAGCCCTCTTCTTATGTATTTTACATCCGTGTTCAACATAGATCTAGAATCGCTCTCCCCTATTTCTAATCAACTCATCTAAAATAAGATTAAAAGTTTCGCGCATCCCTACGGACGACCCGTACTCATCTCGGCTAGCTACACGCGACACCGTTATTGATTGCGGTAACTACAAACACTTTTTCAAGATCAATCAGTAACCTTGTGTCGTGAGAATATCCTGAAAACCAATCTCAAACACGACCAAGCTCATAAATAGTGTTATAAAATATGCAATAATAAACACTTGTAACTATCCATTAATATTGTACAATATCATCAAAACTAAATAATCGGATTACGAAAATCCATAAGCCAACACCATCATTGTGAATTAACAAATCCTTCCTCAGTCCGGCCTCTACCTGACTTCGGATCTTCTATAGATGAGGGTCTCCAGCTTATGCTGCCTTAATACGATCTACTAATGAGGACTGTACTTGTAGCTGCCAAAACTGCCCATGTGTCCCCGACATAACCACTTCCAAATCAAACCTCCGAAGATCATCTAGAATATCCTTCTGGAAAGTCAACATCATAGTCGTTGGTCTCCGGCTGAGAGCATCGGGCACTACATTCACTTTACCTGTATGATACTTCAAATCAAGATCGTAATCGGCCATAAGCTCCAACCACATGCGTTGCCTCATGTTCAGTTCCTTTTGCGTGAACACATACTTCAAATTCTTATGGTCCGTATAAACTTCAAACCGTTCTCCCAAAAGATAATGCCTCCAAATCTTCAAAGCGAATATAATTGCGACTAACTCTAGATCATGAGTCAAGTAATTCTTCTCGTGCGTTCTCAATTGGCATGAGGCATATGCTACAACTTGACCATGCTGCATCAAAACACAACCTAACCCCTTCCCGGAAGCATCACTGTGAATTTCCAACCCTCCTGTCCTATCTGGTACAGTTAGTATCGGGGCCGTGGTAAGCTTCTCCTTCAGTATATCGAATGCTCGGGCGCATTTCTCTGACAAGACGAACGGTTCTCCCTTCCGAGTAAACCTTGTTAAGGGCTCAGCCACTCTGACAAAATCTTTGATGAATTACCGATAATAAACTGTGAGTCTTAAGAAACTCCTGATCTCTGCTACTAACTTCGATGCCGACCAATCTTTAACTGCCTCAATTTTCACTGGGTCTACAGATATACCATCTCCGGAAACAATGTGGCCTAAAAATTGAACTTGGTCAAGTCAGAACTCGCATTTACTAAGTTTAGTATATAGCTTTTCATGTCTTAATATCTATAATATGATCCTAAGATGTTCAGCGTGATCCTCCATACTTTTCGAGTACATGAGAATGTCGTCGATAAAGACTAAGCATAACATTTCAGAAAATATAAAATATTATCTTGGAATTTAAATAATAAAATAATGAATTTCACGAATATTATGCGGGTATAGATTTGAGTGTTCGAAAATTGGTATAATTATATACCTATATTTTGGAAAATAATTAAAAATTAAAATGAATTATTATTTATGAAAATATTTATTTAATATGGGCTTTTTATAAATTAATATATAATTATTTACATATAATTTTAATGTTAAACTTGATTAGTGTTTCCTAAATTATGCATTAAACCTAATTTATTTTGTTAGCCATGCTTGTGTGCATGAAATGCTATCTACATGTTTTCCTTATCTTTTATTTGTCATGGTTTCTATCTTTTTTTATAAAAAAAAATGAAAATGGGGGACAAGGAGACAAATAGGTATGGTTGGAGAGAGAGGGAGAGAGAGTGTGTGTGTATGAGAGAGGGGGGGATGGTTGTATCTCATTTGCCTTTCCTTCATCATTTCTTCATCTCCATCCTCTTCATCTCCCTTCACCTACTTCACCACATTCCACCACCTCAAAACTCATGTTTGCCTTCACAAAAAATATTCCTCACCTCATCCTAAACTGGCATGTTCAAAATTTCATTTTGGGGAGCTTTGGCCATCTCGGAATTTTCTTGAGTTGCTCCTTTGAGGTAAAACACTCACCTTTCTTCAAGTTATTAAGTTTTCTAACCTCATATCTTAGTTTAGAGCTCAAAATCTTATGTTTAGTGAACTTGGAAAATCCTAGGGTGAAAATTAGTGAGTGGAACTTGTAATAGTGGTTTAGTAAAGACTTAGTTAGTGACTAAAACCTTTTTAAGTGATAGATAAAGGCCAGTGAGTGCATGTAACCTCAACTAGAAATGAGCTTAGAATTTTTCAATATCGTTTTTTTTAACTTATGGTGATCAAATGAAATCTGGGATGACTCAGAGACTCTGAAAATTAAATAGCGGATACAGTGAGATGTGCAGACCTATAGAAAGCCACCCTAAAAGCCCGAGCCACCAATTCCAAATCTGGCCACCATTTTATTCAATGTGACCGCAATTTGTGGGACGATTTTTGAGTTAGGCGTTGAAATTTGGTCTGTAGCTCACTCACTGGTTAACTAGGCTTACCCTATATGCAAAAAAGTCTAATATCACCTTAAGTAAAATCTGAAGTTGTTTTACTTGTTTTCTGTCAATGTTTTGCGACTTTTGAAACTTGATTTTTGGATATTTGTGTTTTGACTCGATCGTTTGACGTTCGTACGTCGACGTCGAGGGTTGTTATGTTGTTCTAGCACTCATTGACCATAGGTTCTAACATATGTGTGCTTCGCTTGTCATATCGGTTTTCGAATTTGATTTTGATGCGATACGATATGTTTTGACTTTTAGGTACAAGCGCATGGACTTCCGGGATGGGAAAGGAGGACAAGGCATCCTTCATGATCAAATATAGCAAGGTATTGTAGGTGAGTAGATGTATGGATGGCGTATAACTCCCCTGCAACCATAGTATTAGGATACTAGTGTGTGTGTGTGTGTGTGTGTATATATATTAGATATGTAGACTTAGCCTATAGGGTTATTAGGATACTATATTCGATAGTAGTAGATTTAGTAGAAAGTATACACACACACATACATATACGATGATATGATAAGATGAGGATATGATCTAATATGATGACACGAGTCGATATGATTGGATATGATCATATGAGGCAATATTATATGACATGAGATGATATATGATGATATGATAAGAAATGATGTACGTGACTATATATCCGTATACCGTATGATGGATTATACCGTACGTGATATGATGAGGATGAATCGCCGACTTATATATATCGACTTGAGAAATATTGATTAAAATCTTTAAGTAGATATTACGATATATTTATAGCCATATCTATTTTCAAAACTATCGAATCGTCACACACTTTTAAATGATAATTTCAAGGGACGCTACGACTTTCCAAATGGTATCCTTTTTCAAAAACATCGTAGCCCCCTAAATTCTAAAAATAATGATTCGTACTATTTTAAACTATAACTGTATGGCTCCTATGTAGTTGCGTATTTTTATACTGTTCACGTTTACGATTTCTTTATTCTGTTTACGCTCGTGTTACGATTCTTATTTCTGCATACGCTCGCATTATTTTCGTTTATGATATATATACTATGCTTTATACTCTATATGTACGTAACTTCGTTTACTAGGACACAAGCACCATTACCGATGATGCATATATTGCACGTACACCTACTTGCCAGTTTACACAAACATCATTGGTAATTGCTATGCCACATACACATTAGAAATCGCTACATCACCATATCACCTTATAACCTGTTAGTATTTTAGTTACTGATTAGTATACAGTACCACATATTATTGTAGATATTTCACTTTCTTTACCTTACTACCCGACACGCTCATATGAATACCCTTGCTATGCATTACAACGTTGTTATGTGCCTGTACACATTATTTCTTTTCTGCCATACTTCATGAGATTCTTTTTTCATGAGTTTTCTGGATTTGAGAAACTGTAAATATTATTTAAAAACTTATGATTGTTTTAAAAACACGGTTTCTCTTGATATGTTATTTCGACGTCCACCATGAGATTTCTCGGTGCTGAGTTATGATGATTACCCGATTCGAGGAGTGAGAAATCACCGTCTGCGAGTACATGGTGGACCCGGTATGGTACCCCAGGGAAAGAAGATTGTATAAAAGGGCGTTAAGCCTTGCAGGGGAACACTATCTACCGGTGACAGTACTGGACTCGACGGATATCCGAAGGCTACCGACCGGAGTGATATGAGACAGATGGATATGAGGACCGATCTGATGAGACGGTGACTGAGATATGAGGGCCAATCTGATGAGACGGTGCCTGAGATATGAGGATTTACATATCGATGCTGGACACGAGTTTTATGATGATTTCGAGTGTCAATACTGGACACTCAGGATTTTATGAAGATTTGATGTGTCGTTGATGGACACACGATATATATATATATATATGTATGTATGTATGTATGTATGTATGTATGTATGTATGTATAACACAGATAACATGGTATTACATATTGATACAGGAACGATATTAAATATTTATATACATATGTATACACGATCACCTTCGATACCACACGGTATGATATTATTATGTTACAATATGACCTAGGAGATCGTTATATATTCGATTTCTACCTGATGATGTCTTCTATTCATGAGTTGGCAACTCACCCCCGTTGTGCCACAGTTTTCTTACAGGATCGACCGCTTGGATTCAGTAGCGGCTTACTGGCACATTGATCCTTTTTAGGTGATTTGCATTGGTAGGTGGGTTACAGTTCAGAACGTAACCACCATTATTTACTTTTATATTCATTGTATGTAGTTAAAAGCTCCTTCAGCCAAACTATGTATATTTGGTAAACTTAGAACAAGTGATTTGTATATTCTTTCGGACTTAGAGTCATGGATATGTATATATTATTATATTGCATTTAATAATGTTTTGGTTTATTATTTTCTTTCTGTGTTTGATCTTCGCCTTGGGCGTCATATATTTCATATTGTGTGGTTGTGATTCCGCCAATTGGCGAAGAGGTAGCTCCCGCTTGGGGATGTGTATGATATTATCATTTATGTATTGGTTTTTATCAAAATTTACAAAAGAGGTGCTGCCCAAATTTCAAATGACGAAAACGTTTTCAAACCTTAGTATATAATCCACTTGTATCGTTATAAGCTTTACTTATATTTTTAAAAAGAGAACTTGATTTCATTTATACCCTATTTCAAAACTTCACCTCCATTATTTTCCTAAAGAGGTTTAGATTTCTGGGTTTTCGACTTACTTGGGTTACGGTGGGGTCCTATAGACTTCATTTGATCTAAGTGCCGGTCACGTACCATTTTCGGGTCGTAACACTAAGACAAACTGATTGAGATACTGCGAGAAAACATGATTCATCAGGTCCATGAACACGGCTAGAGAGTTAGTAACACCGAATGCATCACTAGAAACTCATAGTGGCCATACCGAGTTCTAAAGGCTGTTTTGCATATTTCCTCCATCTTAACCCTGACTTGGTGGTACCCTGACCGAAGGTCCAACTTTGAGAAAACTCGGGCACCACAGAGTTGATCAAACAAATCATCAATACGGGGAATAAGATATTTGATCTTGATCGTAACTCAGTTCAACTCACGATAGTCGATGCACATTCGTAAAGAACCATCCTTTTTCTTCACTAAAAGAACTGGAGCACCCTAAGGAGAAGTACTTAGGTGTATGAATCCCTTTCTCTGAAGGCTCTCTGTTTGCTTCTTCAACTCGGCTAACTCAACTGGCGCCTCCTGTATGGGGGTTTAGAAATCAGTGCCATGCCTAGGATTAATTCAATTGATAATCCTAAAAAACGAGGCGGGGGTAGGCCGGGTAAATCCTTGGGAAAGACATCCAAGAACTCCCAAACTACAATCGGCGCCGTGCTCTCATCTACCTCCATCGATGCTAGGGTGTTGATCTTTGGCTTTGCTCTAAATTTCTATAGGTCTCAAAGACCCGCTACCACTAATAAACACGAACTCTGGGTGGTTAGGGATACGAAAGGTCATGGTCTTGGTTCGACAATCAATTTTTGCATGAAATATGCCCAACCAATCCATCCCTAAGATGATGTCATAATTTCCGGTCCTGATCAACAGAAAATCGGCGAAAAGTTCCCTGCTGCAAATCGCTACTAGACAGAGTTTGCACTCTCGGTTGGTTACAACCACTCATTGCCGGTGTGTATGTTCCAACTCGGGTCAACATTTCGTGTGGTATAAAATGTGTAATGGTGAAAACCGTGGTCATAAAACAGTGTGAAGCCCCTAAATCAAATAGTACTCTAGCAGAAACTGAATAAACTAAATTGGTATCTATGACGACATCCTCCGATGCCTCTACCATCTCAGCTGTCAGTGTAAAGGATCGTCCCTGACCACGGCTTATGTTGCCTCGTCTCCGATCGAAAAGTTGCTTCTGGAGAATGAGTGCTTTCTACCATTGGTTGGATCCGCCGTGCTTCGACCTCATAGGGCAACTTCCAATTTGGTGATCGCTAGCTCCACATATCAAACACTGACAATTTACCCTACAAAAATCTTTCCAAATATGTCCTGGAATCTTGCAGAAGTCGCAAACCAGGGTTTTTCACTGTGGTGGGTCGGCGGTACGCTCTATCTGAACTCCTCCATGCTGTCTGACTGGAATTCCTCCATCTGATTGAACTGGATTCCCCCCTGAATTTTGGCCAACTGAGCGCCTAAATCCTCTTGTCTGAAATTTCTTCTTCTTGTCTATAACATCCTCGATCCCGCGGGCTGCATTCAGTACCTCAGAGTATGTTCCCAAATCAAGTGATGCCAACCGCTCCTGAATCTCCAAGTTAAGGCACCGTATAAATCTCCTGCTCCGGTCCTCCTCCTGAGCTACCATGGAAGGAGCGAAATGACTAAGTCGGATGACCTCAGCCTCTATCTCATCACGGTGCGTCCTCCCTAACGAAGATTGATGAATTGCTGCTCCATCTCTATGCGGGTAGACTTGGGAATGAACTTCTCGAGAAAAGCGGTTGAGAAGTCTACCCACGCAATAGGTTTTTCTAATCCGTTCTCCTCTATGAGCCACTAGATCCTAGCTACAACTTGCAACCAAATCTTGACTATATCCACTCTTTCCTCCTCCAGAACTCGGGCATCTGACAGTAAGTTCTCCATATCGATAATCCACTGCTCTGCATCTAGTGGACCTCCCAATCCATTGAAAACTGCCGGCTGCATTCTTCTGAAATCTGCAACGCTACCCAGACGTCGGCCATCACGGACCTCAGCCACCTTATCCTAGGTGGCAGTAGCTGTTTGCTAAGAAGCAAGCAAACCTTTCTGAAGTATACCAGTCTGCTGCTATTAGTTTTCCACCAAACCCCGCATAATGCCCAAAAGTTCGGCGATGTTGACCTGAGAACCAGGGGTAGCATCTGCACCCCGTCGAGCCATATATCTGAAACGAGATTTGGACGGCGTTATATTCAAATTTCAGGATAATATAGAATCAAAAGTCATTGAACGGAAAGGAAAAGCAAGGTAACATAACAAAATCAAATCAATGAATATGAATCAAGGGTAGAACTCTAAATTACTCAAAAAGAGTATCGCATTGTAACCATACCACGGTACATGGGTACAATCACAAAACTCTACCTAAGTCACCCGAATCCTACAATCAGAGTTAATGAAATACGCGGCATGACACTCTAAGGGAATCTTTGACATGTGATTCTAACCTAAAAGGTCGGTAGAACCAAGTCTAACTTTTAACGTAAGCCTAGCTCTAATGCCAACAAAACCTTGTCACGTCGCGCTTTCCAAAATACGGGAATACAGAAAGTAACCAAGACCAGCCACGCTTCTACGGTAAGGAAAGATCCTTCCATAGTCATGCCATGGCTTCTAACTAAACATGTAACGGTAATATCCATTTTATATATACACCAAAACACCAAAGATAAAACTAATAATAATGCTGCATAAAATAACAAGGAATGCAAAGCGGGTCCACAAAATAACAATGGATTCAAATAATATTCATGAAATGACAACTGGTTCGAATAAAGGAGTACTGAAAAAAGAGATACATAAATCCTAGGTCCCACGAGGGGCTCACATATGTCCAACTGAAACAAAATAAAAGATCCTATGCTAAATCACTGCTCCTCGGCTAGCTCTTGAGAATAATCCTGATCTTGTGCTATAGATGGATCTATCTCTAAACCTGAGATGGCAAGTCCCAGAGGTGTCAGAACTGTTAGTTATATGTATGCCTTAGAGGCCATTACTGTACATGCGATGTATATTGTAGTGGATGCTTGGACATATATAGGAAGGAATTTCTTGCTCGACATGATAGTATGCTATCTGGTTGCACTTTATCTTAATATGTAAACAAATACTGTTTTCTGATCACATGTTGATAAAGCCCTTAGGATGATTACTTGACTACCAGGATTATGATGCAGATCATACTAGTGGGGACAGGGTAGTCGATAAGTACATCCTTCAAATGTTCCTAGTCGTGGGAGTATCGAGACAGGGCATCGGTACTCCAGAGTAGACTAGCGTATGCGCTTCTTGACCCATAAGATGGGCGATAGATGATCCCATATCCATTGGTGTTTGACATCAGAGAAGGCATACGGGTGCTCAGTAGAGACTAGGTACACTGGACGGACTCGCCGAGAACTCCTAGATGGTATTATACCTATCGTCGGATAGCAGTTCTCTGGTGACACTGGTACAGGTTAGTCTGTAGATCCGAAATCGTCATAGAGTCATGTGTGATTCTCACTGTGCTTTGATTTCCACCATACCACGGTCAAGAGATCGTGCAAAACGGTGGTTTTTGGGTACAGTCCCGAATCACATGGAGGCAATGAGCGATAGGATGGGTTTCGTCTCTCCCAGTATTAGGGGTTGATGTTGCGCTGTGCTCAATTGGCCATAACAGGAAATCCCTGGCCAGGGTTGCTAAGATTTATTGGTAAGTGTTACCAATAGTTTCTTGAACCGTTATGGATCTTGCATCGGCATGACTTATCGGGCTATTAGGGTCTGACGTTAAACCACCCTCAGGCTGTGATATGCGACATATCAGACGAAGAGACCGGACTGTACGGTAGTGTTACTGATTGGATTCGCAAGAGTTATAGCAGGCTTGCTTGTTGATCTTCTGATCGCTCAATACCCGGGTGGCCGTTACGTTTAGCAGACCGCTTGCGGCTTGTGGGTGTTTGATATGATCCTCATCTACTGCCGGCGTATTGACGAGTCTTTAGAGTCCTACATAAAGGTTTCCTGGTTCATGCGAAATGGAGTAGGAGCACATATGTGATATGTGCGGGAAGGAGATTAATACGAGTATATGATACCGTATTATATTCTCGCGATATATAATATCGGTCGGTTATATGTATTATAGCCGGATTATTAAATCAAGAGTTGATTTAATAATTTATTGTATAATTATATATTTGATATATTATATTACATTAACTAATATTTAGCTCACTAATGATTTCTTTTCTCACTTGATGTGCACATTGTATATATATATGTGATATGTATATTTGTGTACATGTATTGTGTCATGTTTGATGATACATATAAGATAGGTGTATGAGACTTATACCATGCTAGGGTTAAATTAGGGTTTTCATTATTTCTTAAGTTATTACAAGATAGAAAAAAAACTTGGTCAAAGTTTTAAGCTTGGAGAAGCTTGTAGAACTTTGACAAAGTCCACTCTTTTGTCATTCCTCAGGATATTTTACTTGACCCAACCCTTAACCATAACCATGAGTTAATTCTCTACATGAGTTAAGCATGATAGCTTTAACACAACCATGGGTGCAATAATTCATTTGGATGATTTATTCATGAGTTCTTCTTCTTCTTCATCAAGCTCCAAGAAAAGCTTTCTAGCTTCAATGGAGGTATGAGATAAAATGTGAGAAAATGATTTCTAAAGTGAGCAAACATCCTACTTCATCATCCTCTACTACTTGCCATTTAGTAGAGTGTGTTTGCTTCACTAATCTACACAATTAGTGAAGAGATAGCATGAGCTAGTGTCTCCTCGACGTAGATCATCTTCGGCATCAAAGACTTCGAAGCAAGCTTGTTCGTTTCTTCATGGGAGCCTCTTGATTGGTAGAGTTTTTGCGTGCTTAGTTAATTACCGCAATCAAGACGATTTCGCTTGTAGCTAGCCGGTTGAGTACGGGTCGTCCGCAGGGAGATGGGAATCTTTTTCTATGTGCTTTAACGAGTTAAGTCCAAATGTCCAGGTTTGTTTTGAGATTAACTATGTGCTAAAATGATATATAAAGAGAGCTTGTTAGGGTTAGGATTAGGTTAGTTTGAGTTAGGAGTCGCTCACTTCTTTCGTTGCCACTATTAATATCGGTGTTACGGTAATCGGCAACAACGGGGATTAGCACGACTAGGAAGGAACTTGCGAGTATAAGTTAGGCTTTCCAACGCTTAAGTTCTTCCTTTTGGTGCTTGTCCGTCCGTTCTTGGCTCTTAGCCTTAACCTCCGGTTAATTCAACCACAACCGGTCTCACAAGGAATCACCGCTATCATGTAGGATAGGGTGCCGTAGGGAGCGGATTGTGGTTCAATTAACGGGAGTCCGAATTAAGATGTTGGGCAAGGAAAGAGTGAAAGAGATTTCCTTCACTCAAACTTTCCTTATCCTACCCTAACAAGTAAGAAAACTACTCACCCATTATAAAAAAAAAGAAAATACAACAAAAGGAGGAAGATAGAAAAAGGAGGTTAGAAGATTACAACTAGCTATTTGAGACCTCACCTTGGCAAGGATCAAGCTTAAGCATCATTGTTGTTAAGGATAAAGAAAAGGAGAACAAGAAAGAAACAAATAACAACAACTAGATTAGAAAATGAAAAATACAAGCAATTATCATTAGCAACATAACAAGACAAGCATGGTAACAAAAAGAACTCTTTTATTCATCCTTCACTCATAAAAAGCTCACTACAAAGTTTTAATGGAGAAAAGATGAAAAGAGGAAGAAGAACTACAAAACATATCCTAAATTTTACACAAGAATAAGCACACTTCACTTAGCATTGTTCTGGGCTATTTATAGGCAGGAAACTGAAAACCTAGTGTAAGTCGATGTACAACACCCCATGACTTGCGGGGAGGCGGAAATATGAAAAATGATCTTGTTCTTTGCTTAAACATCGACTAACCGCATGAATCGAAGCTAAACGATAACTAACATCAAACATAGAAATTAACAACTACTATGTAAAGGGATTATACCTAACGAATCGTGTCCTTCGTCTTTACGAACTCCACCTCCTCCTCGGCCTTCTCGAAGTAGTAGACGATCCACCCGAGAGCTTTACTCCAAGCTTAGCCTCTAAACTTGAGGCAACTAACTTTCTTTAAGTGCTAATCAAAGAAGCTAGGTGATATAGAGTGAGGGTTATGGTTTAATTAGTCTAACTAATCCTTGTACTCAACACATGAGAGGGGAGGATTAGGGTTTGAAGAGGGAGAGCTTGAGGAGAGAGAAGATGAACATAATAATGAGAAGAGAAAATGAGTTATCATAATATATATCAAGCATTTTATTTTATCAAGAAAAGAAAAGAAAATGATTTACAACCATGCTTGATAAATATCTTGTGGTGATTCATCTCCACGAGTCATTAAGCAATTATGAAGCATTAATGACATGGATGAATCATCCATATGACTCACTAATCTCATTCAATGTATATGCCACCTAAACTTCCTTAGTCACCATCTTCTAGAAGCTTCTCGCGCAATTACGAGAACGCCCCTTCTTTTCGCAAAAATACGGAAAAACTTTAGACTGTATAAACCCAATAACCGGATACCAGTAACTGGCTTAAACCAAAGTCGACTGGTAAAAACTGTCCGAAAGTCGTACGTGCGTAAACACACGTATGCGTCCGAACCCTTGTCGTAAAACCATACGACCTCTATATCGTTTCGCCTGGAGTAGGGAAACTCTCTGTGTGGGACTCTAGAGACTCGACTACTATGCTGGCAGTGTGTTTAACCACAGACCACAAGCGGCACTAGCTGTACGTAACGGTCCCCAGGTAGATGTCGATAAGAAGGCCGATGAGGAAACCCATCCGAACTCCTACTGAGTCTGATGTGACAATCTCCGTACAGTCCGGTCCGTTCGTCTAAGACTATCGCATATCGGGCCTAGGGGGGCGGCAAGCGTCAGTCCCCTAATAGCGGTATAAGTCGTGTCGGAGGGAAGCCCATTACACCCTGAGAAACTACTGGAACCTACCAGCAAATCTCGCTTGCCCTGGCCAGGGACTTTGCGTAATGGCTCTCTGACACAGCACGATATCAACCCCCAATACCGGGAGAGATGAATCCTGTCTAACCGCTACTGCCTCCAAGTGCTCGGGACTGCACCCAACTGCTATCTGTTTGCACGACTCCTTTGAGCCGTGGTAGGGTAGCAATCTAAGAACAGTGGGACACACTCGAGGCGAAGTAGCAGTGTCAAGTCTGCGGACTATGCTGTACTCATGTCACCTGGGAACTGTTCACTGACGACTGGTATAAAACCATCCAACAGTTCCCTGTGAGTCCTGTCCGGTGTACCCGTAACCCAACGAGCACCTGCATACTATCTCCAGTACGACGTACTGACGGCTGTGGGACAGACCATCTCCCCAACTGGGATGAGAAGCGTACACACTAGTCTACTCCGGAGTATCGATGCCTTGTCTCGATAATCCAACGACTAGGGA
Organism: Agapanthus africanus; assembly: GCA_030015575.1. NCBI lineage: Eukaryota > Viridiplantae > Streptophyta > Magnoliopsida > Asparagales > Amaryllidaceae > Agapanthus > Agapanthus africanus. The sequence continues at coordinate 937,207,395 of CM057338.1, read as the reverse complement.
CCTGAATAAGGATGTGCTTGTAGACTACCCAGCCCCCACTAGTGTGACTGCCATCACAACGCTGGTAGTCAAGCAAGATCCTAAGAGCTCTATCAATACGTATACTCACATATTAAGATAGAAAAACCAAGTAGCATACTACCATGTTTAGCAAGACTGTTATATACATGTGAATATCCCAAGCTTGCATTAAGTAATATACAAACTAGTATGATACAATAATGGCCCCTAGGGCATATACACTAACAATCTCCCACTTGCACTAGGGCCATGTACTGGCATATCGAAGACCGATGATCTCGAGTAGCCTCTCGAACTGAATCTGAGGTAGGGCCTTCGTGAATGGATCAGCAATGTTCTCTTCAGAAGCAACTCTCCGTACCTCGATCTCCTGACGATCAATGATCTCCCTGATCAGGTGATACCGCCTTAAGATGTGTCTGGACTTCTGATGGGACCTTGGTTCCTTTGCTAAAGCTATAGCTCCGTTGTTGTCGCAATACAGAGGTATTGGATCAACTATGGTAGGAACCACCTGAAGTTCTTGTTAGTTATATGTATGCCCTAGAGGCCATTACTGTACATAGGATGTATATTATAGTGGATGCTGGGACATATATAGGGAGGACTTTCTTGCTCGACATGATAGTATGCTATCTGGTTGAACTTTACCTTAACGTGTATACTGATTGTCTCTCTGTTACATGTTGATAAAGCCCTTAGGATGTGTGCTTGACTACCTGGACTATGATGCGGATCATACTAGTGGGGACATGGTAGTCCATAAGTACATCCTTCAAAGTCCCTAGTCGAGAGTGTATCGAGACGGGACATCGATATACCAGAGTAGACTAGCGTTTACCTTCACGACCCATACAGATGGGCGATGGATGATCCCATATCCATTGGTGTTTGACATCAGAGATGATATACGGGTGCTCAATAGAGACTGGGTACACTGGACGGACTCGCCGAGAACTCCCAGATGGTATTATACCTCACGTCAGATGGCAGTTCTCTGGTGACACTGGTACAGAGTAGTCTGTTGACCCGAGATCGTCATAGAGTCTTGTGTGGTTCCCACTGTGCTTTGATTTCCATCTTACCACGTCCAAGAGGGCGTGCAAAACGGTGGTTTTTGGGTACAGTCCCGAGTCACATGGAGACAATGAGCGATAGGAGGGGATCCGTCTCTCCCGGTATAGGGGGTTGATGTTGCGCTGTGCTCGATTGGCTATAACAGGAAATCCCTGGCCAGGGTTGCTGAGATTTACTGGTAAGTGTTACCAGTAGTTTCTCAAAATGTTATAGACCTCATATCGACACGACTTATCGAGCTATAGGGGTCTGACGTTTACCACCCCTAGGCAAGATATGCGACATATCAGACGATCAGACCGGACTGTACGGTAGTGTTACTGGTTGGATTCACTGGAGTGTGAGCGGGCTTGCTCGTCGATCTTCAGATCGCTCAATACCCGGGTGGCCGTTACGTTTAGCAGACCTCTTGCGGCTTGTGGATGTTTGATATGATCATCATCCGCTGCCGGCGTATTGACGAGTCTTTAGAGTCCTACACAGAGGTTTCCTGGCTCAAGCGAAACGAAATAGGAGCGCATATGAGATATGTGCGGGACCGAGAATGATACCAGTATGTGATACTGTATTCGATTCTCGCGATTTGTGACATTGATCGGTTATATGTGATATAGCCGGGTTATCGGATCAAGTGTTGATTCGATAAGTTGTTACTGTTGATATTAGTCGGTTATATGCGATATGACCGGATCATTAAATCAAGTGTTGATTTAATGATTTAATGCATAATTATATATTTGATATATTACTTTGCATTAACTAGTATCGGTTCACTTTAAATGGATTTTCTCACTTCGTTGTACAAGTTGTATATGTGATATACTTTTTGTACAAATGTTTGTATCATGTTTGATGATACATGCTTCTGTGGTTAAGTGTATAGAATTGAACCATGGTTACCTTAATGATTAGGGTTTTGTTTTTTCATTTTATTATTTGTTTATTCATTTTGGATATTAATAAAAGCATAAAAAGAAAAAGCAAAATGGTTTTCTTTCTTTTCTTTCATGAAGCTTTTTGAAGCTTCATGAAGCTTTGACCAAGTCACCTTTTGTCTTGTTCTTTTAACCCTAACCATTCACATAACCTTAGTTAGTTCTCTACACTTGACCATGGTTTATAATATGATAAGTATTATTTTCTTATAACTTATCATAATAATCTTCTTCTTCTTCATCTTCTTCCTTGAAGAAAACCTTACTTCATCAATGGTGGATTGATGAAACAAGTGAGAAATCCAATTCTAAAGTCTACCCACTTCCTATTTCTTCATCCTCCACCTCTTGCCAAGTAGTAGAGTGTGTTTTCTTCACAAGTTTCTTGACTTTGTGAAGTGAGAGCTTGATCTAGCGATGCCTCGACGTAGATCATCTTCGGCATGGACATCGACGACCTAGCTCGCCATTTCTCCGACGAAGCCGACGTTAGAGCCCGGGAATACATTTGGACAGCGAGGGGACTTCGTTGCGGAGCTATGGAGGTGGAGCACCGGATCTACAAAGGTTGTATTTCCGTTTACTTGTAGTTAAGTGTTAACTAGTTTGTCGTTTCGCCTAGACATCTAGCCAACGATCCGTTCTAGGGTTTCTCGGCACCGTTTAAATTTGATATTGGCATGGTTGATGCCTTGTGAGACCTCATTAGGGTGCCTAGGAACCTTTCAGTGGTATCAGAGCTACTAGACATTGGATGTCGACCTATGGGGGGTTCTCACTGTGTGACAGTGTGGCGAAGCATAGGCTCTTACCCCCTGGGTGTCCCTAGACCGGAAGGTGTTCCGGCGGGTTGTAGTCCTCGCGAGGGGGCATGCGTAAAAAGTAGCTGCTGAGGGACCCGTTGGTGCCACGGCGACCCCATTGGATGGGGTTGCTGCCTGACCTACAGTGGTATCAGAGACTAGCTAGAGCCTTAGGCGAAGTCCCGACGGAGTTAGAAGTCCGATCGACCCAAAACCCCGACTTGAAAAATGCTCTCTGAACAATTCTGTAAATTGTGGATTTTTTGAAATTAAAAATATGCAGAGAAATGTACAGGAAATTCTAAGAAAAACTGGAGAAAACGACAACCTAATTCAACAGTACGGCCGCGGAACCGCGGCGTTGACCCCCCTTTTGCGGCGGTTCCGCGGCCTTCTGTGATGATCAGGATGTGTGTTTTCTTCAGTTGTTTCTGTTGGTGTTTCTTGTGTGTTCTGGATGTTTTTAATATTTATTCCAGAGTTGTATTTTCTGGGTTGTATTGGGGACTCGGTGTATTCGATCGGACTGTCTAATTTTTGTCGGTGTGCTTTTCCGGGTATTTTTAGAATATGTTAAAAAGTTCGACCAGATATAAATACCCAATTTTTCCCCTGTCGGGAAATTTCCAAGTGTTGGATTTTTCCGTAGTTTAACGACGTTCTAAGTAGTGCAAGTAACGCGATGGTCCCTCTAGAAGACAACAAACCTTAACTCGATTATGTGACCGTCTTGAACTGCCCTTTGAACCTTCGGGTTTGGGGCAGTACGGCGTGCCACATGTGAGGCGTTGGCTTGACCCTTCTACGGCTGGACCGTTGGTACTGAGGCACGAACTGAATGTTGTTAGACTCATATTTCATGTGTTGATCTGTATCGGGAAAACTTGGGTGTTCGATTGTTCGATCGGAAAGTTTGACATTTTCTATTTATCCAGAATGGGATACAATAATTGGAATTCACAAGAAGTTATGTGATAACGGAATGAATATTATAAACGTAGCAGTTTAGTCTCACTTGATCGGTTGCCACGGAATTTTGATGTGATCAAAAGTCCGTCGCAATCACGTAGCGTACGCGGATACTCGCCGGGTAAACTTAATAGACAGCCTCACCCCATAGCCCCGACCAAGTGACTGTAGGAGAACCCCGTCGCCAAAAGCATCCGTTCGGATGCTCCCGGCAGCGGTGTTCCGCCTTGGTGCACTTCGTCGACGGTATCGGGGGTGCAGCCGTCTACTGAAGTTTGCGACGAGCATTTGATCAGGATGTCGGGAATCTTGTTGAATTGCCCGACTTGATATTGAAAAGTGTTTTCGATTTTGAGACTAAAATGCGGGGTTTATAATGATTAGGCATGCGATGTCTATGCAGGTTGCGGATTCCAACTGTTGTAGTTTTACACTTTCTTTCCTGTGACCGTAAGTGTAATATGTGATATCGCCGGTTTCGTTGCTATATGTCAACGACAATTGGGATGGACATATTTACTTACATTGATGACATGTGATGTTATGTGTTGCTGGATATGTTATATTGGATCGTCGTGTTTGAATAGCCGGGGGTTTTTATGTGAGATGAGTGTTTTTCATTTTCATTCATGTAAAAACTTGTATGTAATATTCTTTTATTTGGGGCGCTTCCAGGTTACGGAAGTTGTCACCGTTGTTGTATATTATTTACTTTTCCGCACTAGGATAGACCCAAGGAGGAGGGCACAAGTAACCGGGTTCTGGAGTCCAGTGGGAGACCAACTCGAGGAGTCGAGTCCGGGTCTCCTAACTCCAGAATTGGTAGGGTTGCTTGCCGCTCTTGTAGGGGTCTAGGGGTGTGGGTTTGGCTATTCATCACGACCGTGGAATCCGTGTTTTATACTGGCTCGTATTAAAAACACGGACGTCCTAGTATATCCAATATTTCATATGATTCTTCTGCTGCGATATCTGTGATGTGATCATGTGATCTTCTGTGATAGATACAGTATATAGTATATATGATATATTATATAGGCGTTACTTATGTTTTACACCCGCGCTAGCCCTGCCCCGCTCTGCCGTTAGTTACCTAACCTAACGATGCACGAGGGGACATCGAGGCGAATGCGGATGGCATAAGTGTACGTCGTATTTATCTGTGATGTTTAGGTACTTAAATGATGGGACTTCATTAATGAGATTAATGAAATAAAAGAAACCTAAGATGTTGTAGAATCGAATTTCAAAATAAAACAGGTAGCTACAGTTCTTGCTTTGCACAGCGGTATATATGATATATCCTGCACCTTATTCGATGAGGAAAGGACCGAGATCCCTTCACCGGGAGTGACTCCTTTAGCAATAACTGGCAGATGCTACACACTCGGTTTGTCTTTTGATTGCTTTTAAGTGTTTTTTTTGCTTTGCACAGTGATATATGTGATATATCCCGCACCTCATTCGACGAGGAAAGGACCGACGATCCCTTCACCGGGAGTGACTCCTTTAGCAAAACTAGAAAAGCCTCAAAAGCACTCCATTTTAAAATCATTTGATTCTACAACGATATCAAGTTCATTACACAATAGGTTTTCAGAAAAACCTGTCGTAGCCCTCCGACATTTCAGATAAGTTGTATATAGTATTCGTGCTGCATTTGTTGGCTTTCGTCAAGGTGCAGTGTGCGGTAGCTATATGCTGCTTATCTGCAGCATACGATGCGATTGGATTAGGGTAGTCGTGCGGCTTTGTTGGCTTTCGTCAAGGGTCGTGCGGGTGGGTTTAATTCGATCAAGAAATGTATGGGTTGAACTTGACTAGCGGGCTATGGTTTGTTGGCTTTCGTCAAGGTCATAGCACGTTAGGGGCAAAAGATTATCGGGAATTTCAAGTGTTGAAATTTGCAATGAGATTGCATACCTTCTATGAGATAGTTGGATCCCGATACCCGCTGCGAGTAAGAGTTACTCCTGGGAGAGTTTTATACATTACAATTAGCCGATCAAGTAGGTGTCTAGAAAGGTGTCAACGGGGTTACGCCTCTGGGAAAACGAGGTTTACATTAATTAGGCTCGTGCGAAAGCACGGGGGACCTCCCTCAAAGTACCGACACTGGCCTGGCTGAAAGATTGGCGAACTTGTAGTGTGTAATTAATCCCGGCTAGTCTTTCCTTTTAGGGTTTTAAGGAAGATTTGATAAAAAGCAGTGGGAGCCATCCTGATTAGATAAAATAATAACCAATCTATTCTTGAAAGAGCGCACGCTGAGTATTTTCTTCTCTCTCTCTCCAGGTAGCGACCATATCACGCCTTAATCAAGATAATAATACGGAATATTGACCGAACCCGCTTGTTATACTGAGCTGGGGAACGTTGGTCCCGCTCCAACTTATAATTGTTATAAGACAGAGCAGGAAATTGGGGAATACCAGATTTCCCGTGCCGCCCAAACGAAGAGAGTGCATGCCGATGCATCATCTTCGAGTGTGTTCATTACAGAGAACTGTTTCTCAGTATCCTTTACGTCCTGGGTATGTGATACCAGATCAGGATCCCAGATATGTAATCTGTTACATAGGGCTGTAGAAAGGTAGAGAACTGAGAACGGGTGATAAGTTTCATGAGGCAGAAAACGGGGCAAGTGTTGCATCCAAGTCTATTGGTCACTGTCACCCTGTATTACCAATACATTGATTCTGAACGAATGTTGTTAGATACCGAACCTGATATACAAAATCATATCAGTCTCTTTATTAGTAAAGAAATGATAAAATTTTGTATTGTTGAATAATGTTTTGAACATTTCCTATATCAAAAGTTGATCGGTTCAGGCACGTTATCTAAAAGCATTAATGTTCTAAATCAAACTACAGTTCTTAGTATACGGAACACACAAAAGAGGAAGAGTTCAGAAATGAACGAATTCTTCTTGAGGTATTGTAGACTAGGTCATATCAATGCGACCCGACTAGCTAGATTTTCATAAAGATGCATATTTAAATTAGTTTGAATTTACATCTTGTGAAACTTGCCAGTCATGTCACAGAGATGAGATGACCATAGCTCCGTTTATTGGAAACAGAGAAAGAGTTAGTGAACTCTTGGGATGATACATGTTGATGTATAAAGGTCCCCTGTCTACACATGCCAAGACCGGTTCTTTGTACTTCATTACATTCTCTGATGATCTTTCGAATTTCAGACCTATGTTCCTGTTGAAACACAAGTCCGAACCTTTTGAGATATTCACAGAATATAAGTTAGAAGTAGAGAACCAAAATACGGGTATAAGTATTATGTCCTTTGATGTGATCGAGGAGGAGAATACTTGAGCACGGAAATCCTGGACTATTCTAAAGGAGAATGAGATTCTCTCTCAGCATTACTCCTCCGTATACACCATAGCACGATGGTATATCGGGGCGGAGCGATCACACCCTATATGATAAGGTGTGCTCTATGATGAGCACTACTGAGTTACCTTTTTCCTATTGGGTGTTATGCACTTGAGAAGTTGCATACCTATTGAATAGGGTTCGAATCAAATCAGATGCGTACCACTTCATATGTGATATGGAAAGGGTGGAGCCAATGTCTTAAGCTAGTTAAGATTTGGGGTTGTCCGGCCTTTGTCTAAAAGCAAAATCCGGACAAGCTCAAGGCAAGGTCTGTTATGTAGAACTGGAAATGTTCCTGCTATACAGACTGCAGCTGATGATTTGATAGAACCAAAGGATTCAGTAGATTCCAACGAACCTCAGCCTCTCCGCCGATCTAGTAGGATTCCTCACCCACCTGAGAGATACTTCGGTTTCTCTATGACGGTAGGAGCGAGGATTGCATCATGAGATGATGACCCAACTAGTTTCGAGCTGGCCATCAAGAGTGAGACTTTATAAGAATGGCTGGATGTTTATCGATCTGAGATGGAATCCTTATACACCAACAAAGTATGGACTTTGGTTGCTATATCTGAAGGGTTAAATCCCCATCAGGAGCAGGTATATCTTGAGAAGATTACTTGGTGTACATGGAAAAGTTGAGACTTTCAAAGCTAGACTTGTTAAAAGTTTGCATCATTGACCAGGTGTGGATAATGATGAAACCTTTTCAAGTGGCTATGCTTAAGTCCATCCAGATCCTACTTGTCACGGCTACATACCATGACTGCGATATCTGGTGGTTGGGTGTCTTGACTGCTTTTCTAAATGATGATTTAGAAGAGAGCGTCTATAAGTACACAGCCAGAGGGCTTCGTAGACAGTGGGAGCAGCGGAAACGTGTGCAAGATGCTTTATAGGATTAAAGCAGGCATCGCGGAGTTGGAACATCTGTTTTGATGGATTAGTCAAAGAGTTTGACATCATCAAAATAGTAGATGAACCTTGTATAAACAAAAAGGTAGTAGGGAGTATGGTGGTGATCCTCGTAGAGTACGTGGATGACATACTCTTGATAAGAAAGGAGTTTCTTATGCTACGCTCGATCAATCTCCGTTTATCACAAAGATTCTCCGCATAGGATCAAAGTGATACCTACTAAATCCTGGATTTTGGATCTATGAGATAGATCTAATTGGATGTTAGGATTCTTACTAGTTGTAGTGAGATAGTATCAATTGATCCTGGGGAGAATCACTGGAAGTGTTCCAGGGTGATAAAGACGACTGAATGTCAGTCACAGGCATTGTCTTTACCCTAAGTAAAGGGACGGTATGTTGGAAGAGTTCCAAGCTAGATACCGTGGCATACTAGACGATAAAGGCAGGATACATCGCTACTAAAGATGCTACCAAAGAGGCTGTTTGGGTGTATATTGGTTCATGAGATGAACTACGTTCCTACCATTGTGAGACAATGGAGTTGTGGCTTATGCCAAGGAACGCAGGTCCCATCAGTGATCCAGACATATTCTAAGGCAGTATCGCCTGATCATGGAGATGGTTGATCTCCAGGGGATCGAGGTTTGGAGAGTAGACTCATAGGACAACACAGCGGATCCACTCACAAAGGCCTGTTCCCAGAGAGAGATTTTTATGGGATGGCTGAGTATGAGATACTACAACCACTGCTATCAGATAGCCCTAGTGCAAGTGGGAGATTGTTAGTTATATGTATGCCCTAGAGGCCATTACTGTACATAGGATGTATATTGTAGTGGATGCTGGGACATATATAGGGAGGACTTTCTTGCTCGACATGATAGTATGCTATCTGGTTGAACTTTACCTTAACGTGTATACTGATTGTCTCTCTGTTACATGTTGGTAAAGCCCTTAGGATGTGTGCTTGACTACCTGGACTATGATGCGGATCATACTAGTGGGGACATGGTAGTCCATAAGTACATCCTTTAAAGTCCCTAGTCGAGGGTGTATCGAGACGGGGCATCGATATACCAGAGTAGACTAGCGTGTACCTTCTCGACCCATACAGATGGGCGATGGATGATCCCATATCCATTGGTGTTTGACATCAGAGATGATATACGGGTGCTCAGTAGAGACTGGGTACACTGGACGTACTCGCCGAGAACTCCCAGATGGTATTATACCTCACGTCAGATGGCAGTTCTCTGGTGACACTGGTACAGAGTAGTCTGTTGACCCGAGATCGTCATAGAGTCTTGTGTGGTTCCCACTGTGCTTTGATTTCCATCTTACCACGTCCAAGAGGGCGTGCAAAATGGTGGTTTTAGGGTACAGTCCCGAGTCACATGGAGACAATGAGCGATAGGAGGGGATCCGTCTCTCCCGGTATAGGGGGTTGATGTTGCGCTGTGCTCGATTGGCTATAACAGGAAATCCCTGGCCAGGGTTGCTGAGATTTACTGGTAAGTGTTACCAGTAGTTTCTCGAAATGTTATAGACCTCATATCGACACGACTTATCGAGCTATTGGGGTCTGACGTTTACCACCCCTAGGCAAGATATGCGACATATCAGACGATCAGACCGGACTGTACGGTAGTGTTACTGGTTGGATTCACTGGAGTGTGAGCGGGCTTGCTCGTCGATCTTCAGATCGCTCAATACCCGGTTGGCCGTTACGTTTAGCAGACCGCTTGCGGCTTGTGGATGTTTGATATGATCATCATCCGCTGCCGGCGTATTGACGAGTCTTTAGAGTCCTACACAGAGGTTTCCTGGCTCAAGCGAAACGAAATAGGAGCGCATATGAGATATGTGCGGGACCGAGAATGATACCAGTATGTGATACTGTATTCGATTCTCGCGATTTGTGACATTGATCGGTTATATGCGATATAGCCGGGTTATCGGATCAAGTGTTGATTCGATAAGTTGTTACTGTTGATATTAGTCGGTTATATGCGATATGACCGGATCATTAAATCAAGTGTTGATTTAATGATTTAATGCATAATTATATATTTGATATATTACTTTGCATTAACTAGTATCGGTTCACTTTAAATGGATTTTCTCACTTCGTTGTACAAGTTGTATATGTGATATACTTTTTGTACAAATGTTTGTATCATGTTTGATGATACATGCTTCTTTGGTTAAGTGTATAGAATTGAACCATGGTTAACTTAATGATTAGGGTTTTGCTTTTTTATTTTATTATTTGTTTATTCATTTTGGATATTAATAAAAGCATAAAAAGAAAAAGCAAAATGGTTTTCTTTCTTTTCTTTCATGAAGCTTTTTGAAGCTTCATGAAGCTTTGACCAAGTCACCATTTTGTCTTGTCCTTTTAACCCTAACCATTCACATAACCTTAGTTAGTTCTCTACACTTGACCATGGTTTATAATATGATAAGTATTATTTTCTTATAACTTATCATAATAATCTTCTTCTTCTTCATCTTCTTCCTTGAAGAAACCTTACTTCATCAATGGTGGATTGATGAAACAAGTGAGAAATCCAGTTCTAAAGTCTTCCCACTTCCTATTTCTTCATCCTCCACCTCTTGCCAAGTAGTAGAGTGTGTTTTCTTCACAAGTTTCTTGACTTTGTGAAGTGAGAGCTTGATCTAGCGATGCCTCGACGTAGATCATCTTCGGCATGGACATCGACGACCTAGCTCGTCATTTCTCCGACGAAGCCGACGTTAGAGCCCGGGAATACATTTGGACAGCGAGGGGACTTCGTTGCGGAGCTATGGAGGTGGAGCACCGGATCTACAAAGGTTGTATTTCCGTTTACTTGTAGTTAAGTGTTAACTAGTTTGTCGTTTCGCCTAGACATCTAGCCAACGATCCGTTCTAGGGTTTCTCGGCACCGTTTAAATTTGATATTGGCATGGTTGATGCCTTGTGAGACCTCATTAGGGTGCCTAGGAACCTTTCAGTTCTGTTAGGAACTTCTTCATCCAGACAGCTTCTTTTGCGGCATCGCAAGCAGCTATATACTCCGCTTCCATCGTCGAGTCAGCAACGGTGTCCTGCTTGGAGCTCTTCCAGCACACCGCCCTTCCATTGAGGGTAAAGACATAACCCGACATGGACTTGGAATCGTCCTTATCACTCCGGAAGCCGGAATCAGCAAAGGCCTCCAACCTGAGGTCTTTTCCGCCGTAAACCAAGAACATCTCCTTAGTCCTTCTCAGGTACTTGAGAATGTTCTTTACTGCTATCCAGTGCTTCTCCCCTGGGTCTGACTGATACCGGCTTACCACGCTCAGTGCGTAAGCTACATCTGGTCTGGTGCACAACATTGCATACATTATAGAGCCTACCGCAGAAGCGTAGGGTATAATAGACATGCGTTCCCTTTCCAAATCAGTCTTAGGAGACATCTCTTTGGAGAGGGTGATTCCGTGACAAGCCGGTAGATTACCGTGCTTAGAATCTTCCATACTGAATCTTTTCAGTACAGTGTCGATATACCTGGACTGCGAAAGTCCCAACATCCTCTTGGATCTATCACGATAGATCCGGATCCCCAGAATGTAAGAGGCATCACCCAGGTCTTTCATGGAGAACCTGTGTGACAAGAATCCTTTGACAGATTGTAGCATAGGAATGTCATTTCCTATCAATAGAATGTCATCCATGTACAAGACGAGGAATACGACACTTCTGGCTACAACTTTACTATATATGCACGGTTCATCTGGATTTTTGATAAAGTCATATTCTTTGACTGTTTCATCAAAACAGATGTTCCAACTCCGCGATGCCTGCTTTAGTCCATAAATGGACTTAAGCAGCTTGCATACTTTCCCGCTGCTCCCACTCTGATTGAAACCCTCTGGCTGATCTATATAGACGCACTCTTCTAAATTTCCATTCAGAAAAGCCGTCTTTACGTCCATCTGCCAGATTTCATAATCATGGAAGGCAGCAATAGCAATAAGGACCCGAATGGATTTGAGCATAGCCACTGGAGAAAAAGTTTCGTCATAGTCCAAACCAGGTCTTTGACGAAAACCCTTTGCAACAAGTCTAGCCTTATAGGTTTCCACCTGTCCATCTACACCAATCTTTTTCTTGAAGATCCATTTGCATCCTATGGGTTTTACCCCATCAGGAGCAAAGTCCAAAGTCCATACTTTGTTGGTGTACATGGACTCCATTTCGGTCCACATTGCATCTAGCCATCGTACCGAGTCGCCGCTCTGGATGGCCTGCTGGAAGTCAGTAGGTTCATCATCACCTATGATGCAATCCTCTCGATCCCCATCTATGAGAAAACCGTAGTATCTCTCAGGCGGATGAGACGGCCTACTACTCCTGCGGAGGGGTGCGGGAATGTCCTGTTCTTCTTGAACTTCCGGTTCTACCAAACTTTCAGTAGCAGCTTGTGGTTCTGGAATTTCTTCCAGTTCTATTTCGCTCCTATTTATTTCCTTTTCTAAAAACTGATGTTCTAGAAAATGGGCATTACGAGAAACAAAAACCTTTTGTTCCTCTGCGTAATAGAAATAATATCCCTTGGAGTTCTTTGGATACCCACAAACATACATTTTACTGATCGTGCCTCGAGCTTGTCCACATGCTGCTTTTTAACAAAAGCTGGACATCCCCAAATCTTCATATGCTGAAGATGGGGTTTCTTCCCAGTCCACATCTGATATGGAGTGGTAGGCACAGTCTTGGTAGGAGCCCTGTTTAGAAGATATGCTGCTGATTCAAGCGCATAACCCCAAAAAGATCGCGGTAATTCAGCATTACTCATCATGGATCGTAACATATCCAATAGGGTTCGATTCCGTCTCTCCGATACACCGTTATGCTGTGGAGTGTATGGAGGAGTAAGCTGAGAGAGAATTCCTTTCTCTTTTAGGTAACCTAGGAACTCGGCACTCAATTATTCACCATCTCGATCAGATCTAAGTGTCTTAATACTTTTGCCGGTTTGGTTTTCTACTTCATTCTTATACTCTTGGAATTTCTCAAAAGCCTCGGATTTATGTTTCATCAGATAAATGAATCCGTATCTTGAGTAATCATCCGTGAAAGTAATGAAATAGGAAAAACCACCTCTTGCATGTGTAGACAATGGACCACATACATCGCTGTGTATGAGTCCTAAGAGCTTGCTCGCTCTTACTCCATATCCAGTAAATGAAGTCTTTGTCATCTTTCCTTTGAGACAAGATTGACAAGTGTCATAAGTTTGATATTCGAACGAGTCCAAATATCCTTCTCTATGCAACTTAGTCAACCTTCTCTCATTGATGTGACCCAGTCTACAATGCCATAAGAAAGCTTTATTTAAATCTGGAGACTTTCTTTTAAGTGTGTTCTGGACATTGAAAATTTGGAGTTGGTTTAAAACATATATACCGTTATTTAGTGTACCGGACCCAATCAAACCATGATTAAGGTGGATGTTAACAACATCTCTTACAAACGTGAAATCATAACCTTTATTTGATAACAAGGAAACTGATATGATATTACACGTTAAGCTTGGTACAAAATAACAGTTATGTAAAACCAAAATGTGTCCACTCGTCAATCCTAGGTGATAATCCCCGACGGACGCAGCTCCCACGCTAGCTCCGTTAGCAACCTTTAGGGTCATATCACCTTCCTTCAGCACTCTACGGTTTCTCAGTGCCTGCAATGAATTGCAAATATGAGATCCTGATCCGGTATCCAATACCCAGGAAGTAGAGTTGATCGACAGACAATTCTCAATTACAAACACACCTGAAGTCGAAGCCACAGCTTGCTTTGGTTCCTGGTTCTTGGCGTTCCACGCCTTGCAATCCTTCTTCCAGTGCCCTTTCCTGTGACAATGGAAGCACTCATCCTGGCCAACTACCGGTACCGCAAACTTTTTCTTTCCCTTCCCTCCCACCTTACTAACACCTCCTCTAGGTTTGGTGGCGGCCTTCTTCCTCCTTCTTTTGGCCCTTGCCTTGGACCCGGAAGAAGATGTACCGCTAACAAACATAGCGGGTGTTTCCCTTGTCTTCTGCAAGGTGCCCTCTGCACTCCTTAACATGTTCAGGAGTTCCGGAAGTTCAACTTCTTTTCTTTGAATGTTGAAGTTCAGGATAAACTGGGCGTAGGTGTGAGGAAGGGACTGGAGAATAAGATCTGTATAGAGCTCATTATCCAAAGTCGTCCCAAGGTCTGCGAGCTCTTCAATATAGCCGATCATCTTTAGGACATGTTCTCCTACCGATGACCCGACAGCCAACCTCGCTCGAAACAAGTTCTTAAAGGTCTCGTATCTTGCTATACGAGATTGCTCTCCATAAAGTTCCTTTGTATGGAGAAATATGCCATCAAGGTCCATATCCTCGTGCCTCCTCTGATGTTCATTGTTCATTGAGGCAAGCACGATGCACTTGGCTTTCGCGCAATCTAAATCCCAGGTTTTGCGAATTTCCTTATCCGCATTGCTGGATTTGGGACCAGGGACAGCAGGTGCCGTAGCGGTGAGGACGTACCCCAATTTGTCATAGGTCAAAGCCATTTTGACATTCCGCAGCCAATCTTTATAGTTTGGCCCTGTCAGTATATTTTTCTCTAAAAGTAACTTAAGTCCAGTCATTTTCAGGGTCGCTGCAATTAGGAGAGAGAGAAGAAAACTCTTTAGCATGATACTCTTGCAAGTTTAGAGTGGTTTTTAGTTTATCTAAACTGGATGGCTCCCACTGTTTCTCGAATCCTTCCTCAAACCATAAAAGAAGAATTAGCCAGGACTATTCTCACTGTACAATTCTTGCTTAACCGTTCAGCCAGGCTAGTGTCGATACTTCGAGGGAGGTTTTCCAACGCTTTCGCGAAGTTCCTTAATTAAATAACCTCTTTTCTCTGGGGGCGTAACCCCGCTGACACCTTTCTGGACACCTACTTGGTTTATAGCATTGATTGTTAAGTGACGAATCTCCTGATAAGTAGCATATACTCACAGTAGGATCGGGATCCAAATATCATCGTATGATAATGTTGAAGGAATGCTACCAACATTCATCAAACTCCAAATGGTATGCATTACTTTGCAAATTTCAGTTTCTTTAGAAATTCCCGATATAAGTTTTTGCCCCATGCTCTTATGACCTTGGCTTTAGTCAAAATGTCATAAGTCACATGTCAAGTTCTACCGGTCATTATCTTGTCAATTTGAACCCATCCGTATATACCCCTGACTTTGGTCAAATGATAATACGACTGTCCCAAACTAACTCATCTATCTTATGCAACAAATGAAAATCCAGCAGCTACCAAACACTATGCCTTGACTTTGGCCAAAATGCATAGCTTGAATACTACTGAATACCCAAATGAAATGACGGAGGGCTACGAATGGTTTTGGCGAAACCGTGAACGTAGTGAACTTGATATAACCGAAGGAACCTGATAGCTTTTAAAAGGAGTGGTTAAAGCTCCGCATTTAAAAATATCTGTTTTTAAAATTAACCGAGTGGTTTCTTTTAAATTGTTCCAACGATTAAACTTTTTGGTTTATTTTCTTTGCATTATAAATAATGCGTCCCATCGTTAACCTATCATTGCAGAAAACAACGAAAATACGTCCTCTTATGCCATCCGCATTCGCCACGGGATCCCGTCATCACCCGTTAGGTTACTTAACTAACGACAGAGCGGGGGCTGGGCTAGCGCGGGTGTAAAACATAAGTGACGTCTAAATAGCTATCATATATAGATATTGTACATTCGTCAGACGCAATAATAGGCATTCCAGATCACAGATGAACTTTATTGGATTTGCAAGCAATCCGTGTTTGTTTTGAGCCTGCAACAAAAGACGGATTACACAGTTGTGATGAATAGCCATTACCCCACCCAAGACCCCAACGGGTACGGCAAACTACCCGCCCGGCAGTTTGTGCACCCCACCTTGGGTCTGTCCTAGGAGCAAAAACAGTAAAATGAAATAATACAACGGTGGCTACAACCGCAACCTGGATGTGCCCCGCAAAATAATATTATAACAAATTACATTTACATCAAATAAATTAAATAACAACCCATCACATAACCCCGGCTATACATCACAACAGTCCAACACAGTTCATATCCACAAACAGTAAAAACCATTACAGAAATGTGCAACCCCCTGCCAACCGACATACTAGCAGTTAGGGGAGGTTTACGAACACATTATACAAACACAGATATAATCCAACAAGCAAATACTGTATAATTTTGATCGATTAAACACTTTTAATTTTGCTCCAATACTTCTCTGTAAATCTGAAACGTGAGCAAAAATAAAAAATTCCAGAAAATACCAAATATCACAGAGAAGCAACACAGGAAAATTGGGTTCCTGAATCGCCAACTCGGCGGCGGAATCGCGACGGATCGGTGGGATCCGCTGCGGTTCCGCGGCGCTTTAGGCGATTCAGGGGCCCAATTTTCTTAGGTGTTCTTCTACTGTCTTTTCAAGCTTTCTGAACATCCCTGAAAAATTTTTGGACTTCATTTAAAAATCGACAGAAACTTGTGATTTCGGGCATTTCCGGTTTCGTTTTTTTTCCGTTCGAAATTCATACAAATTTGCAAGTAAGTTATTTATTGTTTAGCGAGGCTCTGATACCACGGTAAGTCGATGTACAACACCCCACGACTTGCGGGGAGGCGGAAATATGAAAAACGATCTTGTTCTTTGCTTAAACATCGACTAACCGCATGAATCGAAGCTAAACGATAACTAACATCAAACATAGAAGTTAACAACTACTATGTAAAGGGATTATACCTAACGAATCGTGTCCTTCGTCTTTACGAACTCCACCTCCTCCTCGGCCTTCTCGAAGTAGTAGACGATCTACCCGAGAGCTTTACTCCAAGCTTAGCCTCTAAACTTGAGGCAACTAACTTTCTTTAAGTGCTAATCAAAAAAGCTAGGTGATATAGAGTGAGGGTTATGGTTTAATTAGTCTAACTAATCCTTATACTCAATACATGAGAGGGGAGGATTAGGGTTTGAAGAGGGAGAGCTTGAGGAGAGAGAAGATGAACATAATAATGAGAAGAGAAAATGAGTTATCATAATATATATCAAGCATTTTATTTTATCAAGAAAAGAAAAGAAAATGATTTACAACCATGCTTGATAAATATCTTGTGGTGATTCATCTCCATGAGTCATTAAGCAATTATGAAGCATTAATGACATGGATGAATCATCCATATGACTCACTAATCTCATTCAATGTATATGCCACCTAAACTTCCTTAGTCACCATCTTCTAGAAGCTTCTCGCGCAATTACGAGAACGCCCCTCCTTTCCGCAAAAATACGGAAAAACTTTAGACTGTATAAACCCAATAACCGGATACCAGTAACTGGCTTAAACCAAAGCCGATTGGTAAAAACTGTCCGAAAGTCGTACGTGCGTAAACACACGTATGCGTCCGAACCCTTGTCGTAAAACCATACGACCTCTATATCGTTTCGCCTGGAGTAGGGAAACTCTCTGTGTGGGACTCTAGAGACTCGACTACTACGCTGGCAGTGGGTTTAACCACAGACCGCAAGCGGCACTAGCTGTACGTAACGGTCCCCAGGTAGATGTCGATAAGAAGGCCGATGAGGAAACCCATCCGAACTCCTACTGAGTCTGATGTGACAATCTCCGTACAGTCCGGTCCGTTCGTCTAAGACTATCGCATATCGGGCCTAGGGGGCGGCAAGCGTCAGTCCCCTAATAGCGGTATAAGTCGTGTCGGAGGGAAGCCCATTACACCCTGAGAAACTACTGGAACCTACCAGCAAATCTCGCTTGCCCTGGCCAGGGACTTTGCGTAATGGCTCTCTGACACAGCGCGATATCAACCCCCAATACCGGGAGAGACGAATCCTCTCTAACCGCCACTGCCTCCAAGTGCTCGGGACTGCACCCAACTGCTACCTGTTTGCACGACTCCTTTGAGCCGTGGTAGGGTAGCAATCTAAGAACAGCGGGACACACTCGAGGCGAAGTAGCAGTGTCAAGTCTGCGGACTATGCTGTACTCATGTCACCTGGGAACTGTTCACTGACGACTGGTATAAAACCATCCAACAGTTCCCTGTGAGTCCTGTCCGGTGTACCCGTAACCCAACGAGCACCTGCATACTATCTCCAGTACGACGTACTGACGGCTGTGGGACAGACCATCTCCCCAACTGGGATGAGAAGCGTACACACTAGTCTACTCCGGAGTATCGATGCCCTGTCTCGATAATCCAACGACTAGGGACCTGAATAAGGATGTGCTTGTAGACTACCCAGCCCCCACTAGTGTGACTGCCATCACAACGCTGGTAGTCAAGCAAGATCCTAAGAGCTCTATCAATACGTATACTCACATATTAAGATAGAAAAACCAAGTAGCATACTACCATGTTTAGCAAGACTGTTATATACATGTGAATATCCCAAGCTTCCATTAAGTAATATACAAACTAGTATGATACAATAATGGCCCCTAGGGCATATACACTAACACCTAGGGCAACAATCTGTCCCCACATAAAATTACCAATTTGCCCCCCAAAACCTCAGGATTTGACGAGTCAATAGGGCCGCGGATCCGCGGCCTAAAAGCGCTTATGCCGCGGATCCGCGGCCATAAAGAGGGGTTGGCCCTTCAATTTTGGTGATTTCCCCTAGTTTGCAGTACCCTTCAGTGTGGTATATGTTGTTTCTCAGAAGCTCTTCACATTTCTTCCAGAATTTCAGTAGATCAAAAGGTGATGTGATGTGGATCTTTTGCCATGATTTCCTTGAGCTCCGCGTAGATATGTTGGATCTTGTGTTGACATTGAGCTTTGTGCATGAAAATGACATCGATTTGCCATTTTATCCCTTAAACTGGTGTGCGGCAACATACGGATAGAGAGCGGAGACCCGTGTTTTATCTGTGGTTGGCAGTAATCCGGAATTTGTCGTGCTTTTCCATGAATTTCACTATTTAGAGCTGAGAACCTGTATCCTGCAATTAACTAGCAAACACGGCTCAAGAGTACCTACCGATAAGCAATGTGATAAAAATTGGGCGGTATAAAAATGCAAAAATCTGATATGAACACCTCTCTAGAGTCCGGACGATCGTAATCGCAGCGAAGGGACTTCTACATGGAGCTATTGAAGTGAAGGACCGGTCTACAATGGTTGTATTCCTTGTTCACTTAGATGTAAAGTGTTTACATACCTTGTTTAACCCTAAGTCTCTAGTTAAGATCTTGGTTAGGGTTTGTTTAGCACCCCAAAAATTTCAAAGTAGCATGATTGATGCTTGCCAAGGCCTTCACAAGGTGCTAAGCTAACCTTACAGTGGTATCAGAGACAAGCTAGAGCATTAGGCGTTGTCTAGACGAAATTTGAAGTCCGATCGAACTCCGAAACCCTGATAAATCCCACTTTCTGGAAAGTTTTTCAAAAGTTGAAATTTTTCATATTAAAAATACTCAGAAAATCATGCAGGGAATTCTAAGGATTACTGTGAAATACATAACCATAACTCACTGAAGTGACCGCGGAACCGCGGCCAAACCGTGCGTTTGGCGGCGGTTCCGCGGCCAACTTTAGGAGTTAGGGGCTAATACTTCAGAGCTTTATTCTTGAGTACTTTTACATGCTTCTGGGAATTTTTTATTCTACTCAAGTGTTGAGCTTTCTGGGAAATATTGGGAACTCGTTGATTCGATCGGAAAGTTTAACTTCGTTTAAGTTTTTCCGGGTAATTTAGAACGTGTTAAATGGTTCAAACGGATATCGATAACTCACTTCTTCCCCTGTCGACAAACTTTCAAGTGTTGGATTTTTCCTGAGTTTAAAACTTTCAGACAATCATGCAAGCGAATATGTGGACCCTCTAGAAGAACGTAACCTTAACTCAATTATGTGACCTTCAAAACCGCCACTGAACCATATGGTTTGTGGTAGTTTAGCGTTGCTACATGTGAGTCGTTGTTTTGACCCTTCTACGGCTGGTTCATAGCGGCTGTGACATGTTCTGGAACTTTTTGAACTCCGCTCAAGTGTTGAGCTATTTGGGAAATTTTGGGCGTTTGTTTATTCGATTGGAAAGTTTAACATTGTCTATTTATCTGGAATGTGATACAATATGTGGAATTCATATAGTTAGGCATGAAATGCGAAGTATGTGATATTTCGGATTTAAGATGTCTAAAGTGTTGTGGATTCCAAATGTTGTAGTTTTTCACTTTCTTTTCTGCGACCGTAAGTGTAATATGTAGTGTATCGCCAGTTTCAGTGCTATATGTCAACGACAACTGGGATACGCATATTTACTTACGTTGATGATATGTGATGTTATGTGTTGCTGTGATATGTTATAATGGATCGTCGTGTTTTGAATAGCCGAGGTTTTTTTTATGTGAGATGAGAGTTTTTCATTTTCATTCATGTAAATTCTTTGTATGTAATATTCTTTTATTGGGGCACTTCCGGGTTAAGGATGATGTCACCATTGTATATTATTTACTTTTCCGCATTAGGATAGACCCAAGGCGGGGAGCATAAGTAACCGGGTTCTAGGGTACAGTGGGAGACCATCTCGAGGAGTCAAGACCGGGTCTCCTAACTCTAGAATTGGTAGGGTTGCTTGCCGCTCTCGTAGGGGTCTAGGGATGTGGGTTTGGCTATTCATCGCGACCGTGGAATCCGTGTTTTATACTGGATTAACTTAAAACACGGAAATCCTAGTATATCCAACATTTCATATGTGATTCTTCTGCTGCAATGTTCTGTGATGAGATCATATTACTGTCTGAGACGAATGCCTATATATTATATATATGAGATATAATTAATATTGTTGCTTTCGTTTCTTCTGTGATGCTTAGGAAGCATAAATAAATGGGACTTCATTAATGAGATTAATGAAAGAAAAAGAAACCTAAATATGTTGTAGAAACTTGTTTAAAAACTGGTAGCTCTAGTTCTTGCTTTGCATAGCGGTATTCCTTATAGAATATCCAGCACCTTATTCGATAAGGAAAGAGCCGAGATCCCTTCACCGGGAGTGATCTCTTTAGCGAAACTAGCAGATGCTACAAATACGGTTTGTCTTTTGATTGCTTCTATAGTTTTTGTTTTGCATATTGGTATTTGTGAAATATCCTGCACCTTATTCGATAAGGAAAGAGCCGAGATCCCTTCATCGGGAGTGACCTCTTTAGCGAAAGTAGAAAAGCCTCAAAAACACTCCTTTTAAAATTCACTTGATTCTACAACGATATCAAGTTCATTACGCTCATGGTTTTCTTAAAAACCTGCATAGCCCTCCGTCATTTTAGGAAATAGAGTACTTAGTATTCGTGCTGCGTATGTCGATCATAGCCGAGGCGTAGTTTATGGTAACTAAGTGATGTTTTTCCTATACAGCATATGATGCGATTAGTTAGGACAGTTACATGATTATGTCGACCATAGCCGAGGGTCATGTGGGTGGGTCTAATTATCCAAGAAATGACGGATAGAACTTGACTAGTACTTATGATATGTTGACCATAGCCAAGGTCATAGGTACTAGGGGTAAAAAGTATTATCGGGAATTTCAAGTGTTGAAATTTGCGATGAGATTGCATACCTTCTATGAAATAGTCGGATCCCGATACCCACTGCGAGTAAGAGTTACTCCTGGGAGAGTTTTACATATTAACAATTAGCCGATCAAAGTAGGTGTCTAAAAAGGTATTAACGGGGTTACGCCCCTGGGAAAATGAGGTTTATTTTAATTAGGTCTGTGCGAAAGCGCGGGTAATCTCCCTCAAAGTACCGATACTGGCCTGGCCAAAAGATTGGCGAACTTGCACGGTGTAATTAATCCCGGCTAGTCTTACCTTTTAGGGTTTGAAGGAAGATTTGACTAAAACAGTGGGAGCCATCCTGATTAGATAAAATGATAACCAAATCTAATCTTACAAAAAGCACACACAGAGTGTTTTCTTCTCTCTCTCTCCAGGTTGCAAAAATGTCACGCCTTAATCAAGATAATAATATGGATGCATTGACCGAACCTACTTATTATACCGGGCTAGGGAACGTTGGTTCCGTTCTTTCTAATAATTATTATAAGACTGAACAGGAAATAGGGGAATATCCGGATTCCCATGCCACCCAATTCAAAGAAAGTGCATGTTGATGCATATTCTTCGGGTGTCCTTATTACCGAGAATTTTTTGGTATCCTCTACGTCCTGGGTATGTGATACTAGATCAGGATCCCGCATATGTAATATGTTACATGGGCTACAGAAAGGTAGAGAACTGAGAATGGGTGATACGTCTCTAAGTGTTAGAGAATGGTGTAATTGTTGCAGCCAAATCAGTTGGCAGATATCACCTTGTATTAATACATTGATTCTGAACAAATGTTATTACATACCGAACCTGATATACAACATTACATCATGTTCTTTACTAAGTTAAAGAAAGATATAATTCTGTATTGGAGGATAATATTGTGAACATTTTTCTGAATCAAGAGTTGATTCGATCAGGCACGTTATATAATAGCATATATATTCTAAATCAAACCACGGTTCAAAGTATATAGAACACAGACAAGAGGAGTAGTTCAGGAATGAACGAATCCTTCTTGAGGCGTTGTAGACTAGGTCATATCAATGCGACACGACCAGCTAAGTTACATAAGGATGAATATGAGAATCTATTCGAATTTTCATCTTATGCTACTTGCTAGTCTTGTCTCAAAGATAAAATGACAAATACTCCGTTTACTGGAAACAGAGAAAGAGTTATTGAACTCTTAGAACAGATACATAATAATGTATATGGTCCCATGTCTACAAATGCCAAGGTTGGTTCTTTTGAGAACCAAACGGGTAAAAGTATTAAAGTCCTACGATGTGATCGAGGAGGCGAATACTTGCGCATGAAGTTCCTGGAGTTTCTAAAAGGAGAATGTGATTCTCTCTCAGCTTACTCCTTCGTATACACCACAGCACAACGGTATATCGGGGCGGAGGTATCGCACCCTATGAGATATGGTGCGCTCTATGATGAGTACTGCTGAGTTACATGTTTTCTTTTGGGTATTATGCACTTGAGAAGCTGCATACCTATTAAAAAGGGTTCCATCCAAATCAGGGCCTACCACTGCATATGAGATATGGTGTGGGAAGAGACCGTGTCTTAAACGAGTTAAGATATGGGGTTGTCCGGCCTATGTTGAAAAGCAAAATCCGGACAAGCTCGAGGCAAGGTCAGTTGTGAGAGTTTGTCGGGATATCCCAAAAATTAGTAAAGGAATATCTTCTACCTAACTAAGGAGCAAAAGGTGTTTTTTTCTCTCAGCATGCCACCTTTTTAGAAAAGGAATTTCTTGTGAAGAAATTAAGTGGTCATGAGGTAGAACTGGAAGAAGTTCCAGCTAGACAAACTAACATCTGATGATTTGGTAAAACCAGAGGATTCAATAGTTTCCGACGAACCTCAGCCTCTCCACAAATATAGTAGGTTTCCTCATCCACTCGAGAGATACTATGATCTTCTCGGTGACAGTGGGAGCGGGGATTGCATCATAAGATGATGGCCCAACCGGGTTCAGGAAGCTGTAACGTCTGTTTTGATGTGATAGTCAAAGAGTTTGACTTCATCAAAATGGTAGATGAACCTTTTATATACAAGAAGGTTGTAAAGAGTAAGGTTGTCTTCCACGTATTGTACGTAGATGACATACTCCTGATAGGAAACGGTTTCCTATGCTACACTCGGCCAAGCTCCTCTTATCACGGAGATTCTCAATATAAGATCTGGATGATACCTACTACATCTTGTGGATTATGATCTATGGTGATAGATCTATGAGGATATTGGGAGTGTCCCAAATCCAGGTACATAAACACCATACTAAAGGTGTTTAGTATGGATGATTCTAAGCGTGGTGGTTCGCCCACTTACTCATGGATCACTCTCTCCAATACTGATTTAAAAAGAGCTCGCGTGCAAAGGATATCCTATGCTTCGGCAGTAGGCTCTATCAGAGTGTGCGATGTTATGTACCAGACTAAATGTAGATGACTCACTAGGTGTAGTGATCAGGAATCAATCGGATCTTGGAGAAAATCACTGGACAACTGTGGAGGACATTCTTAAGTACTTAAGAAGCACTAAAATAAAGTTCTTGGTTCCAGCTTCCAGAGTGATAAGTTGACTGAGAGTCAGTCACAGGCATTGTCTTTACCCTCAGTTGAGGGACGGTATGTTGGAAGAGTTCCAAGCTAGATACCGTGACATACCAGACGATAAAGGCTGAATACATTGCTACTAACGATACTACCAAAGTGGCTGTCTAGACATTTCTTGTTCATAAGATGAACAAGGTTCCTACCATTGAACGTCCAATAACTGTTATTGTGACAACAATGGAGTTGTGGCTTATGCCTAAGAACGCAGGTCCCATCAGCGTTCCAGACATATTCTGAGGCAAGTATCACCTGATCAAGGAGATGGTTGATCTCCAAGGGATCGAGGTTAGGAGAGTGGACCAGAAGGTTGACACAGTAGATCCACTCACAAAGGCCTTACCCCTAGAGAGACTTCTCTACAATGGTTGAGTATGGGATACTACAACCTCTGCTATATTGTTGGGTATTAGATACTACAACAAATGGCCTTAGTGCAAGTGGGAGATTGTTAGTTATATGTATGCCCTAGAGGCCATTACTGTACATGCGATGTATATTGTAGTGGATGCTTGGACATATATAGGAAGGACTTTCTTGCTCGACATGATAGTATGCTATCTGGTTGCACTTTATCTTAACATGTAAACAAATACTGTTTTCTGATCGCATGTTGATAAAGCCCTTAGGATGATTACTTGACTACCAAGATTATGATGCAGATCATACTAGTGGGGACAGGGTAGTCGATAAGTACATCCTTCAAATGTTCCTAGTCGTGGGAGTATCGAGACAGGGCATCGGTACTCCAGAGTAGACTAGCGTATGCGCTTCTTGACCCATAAGATGGGCGATAGATGATCCCATATCCATTGGTGTTTGACATCAGAGAAGGCATACGGGTGCTCAGTAGAGACTGGGTACACTGGACGGACTCGCCGAGAACTCCTAGATGGTATTATACCTATCGTCGGATAGCAATTCTCTGGTGACACTGGTACAGGTTAGTCTGTAGACCCGAGATCGTCATAGAGTCTTGTATGATTCCCACTGTGCTTTGATTTCCACTATACCACGGTTAAGAGATCGTGCAAAACGGTGGCTTTTGGGTACAGTCCCGAATCACATGGAGGTAATGAGCGATAGGAAGGGTTTCGTCTTTCCCGGTATTGGGGGTTGATGTTGCGCTGTGCTCGATTGGCCATAACAGGAAATCCCTGGACAGGGTTGCTGAGATTTATTGGTAAGTGTTACCAGTAGTTTCTTGAACCGTTATGGACCTTGCATCGGCATGACTTATCGGGCTATTAGGGTCTGACGTTAAACCACCCCCCAGGCTGTGATATGCGACATATCAGACGAAGAGACCGGACTGTAAGGTAGTGTTACTGATTGGACTCACAGGAGTTATAGCAGGCTTGCTTGTTGATCTTCTGATCGCTCAATACCCGGGTGGCCGTTACGTTTAGCAGACCGCTTGCGGCTTATGGGTGTTTGATATGATCATCACCTACTGCCGGCGTATTGACGAGTCTTTAGAGTCCTACATAAAGGTTTCCTGGTTCATACGAAACGGAGTAGGAGCACATATGTGATATGTGCGGGACCGAGATTAATACGAGTATGTGATACCGTATTCTATTCTCGTGATATATGATATCGGTCGGTTATATGTATTATAGCCGGATTATTAAATCAAGAGTTGATTGAATAATTTAATGTATAATTATATATTTGATATATTATATTACATTAACTAGTATTTAGCTCACTAATGATTTCTTTTCTCACTTGATGTGCACATTGTATATATATGTGATATGTATATTTGTGTACATGTATTTTGTCATGTTTGATGATACATACAAGATGGGTGTTTGAGACTTATATCATGCTAGGGTTAAATTAGGGTTTTGATTATTTCTTAAGTTATTACAAAAGAGAAAAAGACTTGGTTAAAGTTTTAAGCTTGGAGAAGCTTGTAGAACTTTGACAAAGTCCACTCTTTTGTCATTTCTTAGGATATTTTACTTGACCCAACCCTTAACCATAGCCATAAGTTAATTCTCTACATGAGTTAAGCATGATAGTTTTAACTCAACCATGGGTGCAATAATTCATTTGGATGATTTATTCATGAGTTCTTCTTCTTCTTCTTCATCAAGCTCTATGAAAAGTTTTCTAGCTTCAATGGAGGTATGAGATAAAATGTGAGAAAATGATTTCTAAAGTGAGCAAACATCCTACTTCATCATCCTCTATTACTTGTCATTTAGTAGAGTGTTTGCTTCACTAATCTACACAATTAGTGAAGTGATAGCATGAGCTAGTGTCTCCTCGACGTAGATCATTTTCGACCTCGAAGACTTCAAAGCAAGCTTGTTCGTTTCTTCATGGGAGCCTCTCCAGAGTCCGGAATATCGTGATCGCAGCGAAGGGACTTCTACACGGAGCTATTGAAGTGAAGGACCGGTCTACAAAGGTTGTATTCCTTGTTCACTTAGATGTAAAGTGTTTACATACCTTGTTTAACCCTAAGTCTCTAGTTAAGATCTTGGTTAGGGTTTGTTTAGCACCCCAAAATTTTCAAAGTAGCATGATTGATGCTTGCCAAAACCTTCACAAGGTGCTAAGCTAACCTTAAAAGAACACCTAACAAGTACTCAGCGTAATAGGGTGTAATAACATGATGAGGAAAGTGTCATGAAATGCCCTTGTGCAAATATAATTAAGGTTATAACAATAATGAGAACAAGCATATAAATAGGTCAGGTCAAGTCCTAGATGTCACTACAAGGGTAATCTAACCTCTCGTAAGTTTGAGGGTGAGCATCAACCACCGAAGGAGTATTCCCTACCCAAGTGTAAAGCCCAAGGGACAAAGAAACACAAGCCCAACTGAATAAAATGGAATTTGGTACTGTTCACTCCTGGTAACCCCGGCAAAATGTAATAGATTGGTACCATTCCCGCCCGGTATCCCCAACAAAATGTAATGGTTTGATGTCGTTCCCGCCCGGTATCTCAGCAAAGTGTAAAGGATTGATACCATTCCCTCCCGGTATCCCAGCAAAGTGTAATAATGAAATATGCCGGCAATGGGATTCCTGAGATTCTATTGATCGAACCCACATTCAAACTACCCCAACACCCCGCGTTTCTATACTTAAACATGACAATAAAATTCAATCACAAATTAAGAATGTTGACTGGACAAGTTATGAACTCGAATCACAAGTAATCCTGAAAATAACACTGAGTAGGAAACATGTAAACACAGATAATTGTTCAGGACATGTAGTACATCATTCCGGTTGGTGATTGTAATTTTAATATCAATCAAAAGTGATCACAAAAGTTATAGCATGTCAAAAGTTCTTGTACATGTCAATGATAATGAGTGAAACATGTTATAGCAATAGAAATAATTGTTGGCTATAGTGCCCTCAAGTCAATTATTGTAATCGCAGGCAAGTAATTATGATGATTGTGGGAGGACCTATACGGGTAGAACAGTCTTTCTCGAGATGATAGTATGTTATCTGGTTCATCTCTATCATGTACATGTATTATGTGGTATTACGGATCACTGTTACATATTGATAGAGCCCATAGGATTCTTGTTTGACTACCAGGTTTATTGTAGTGATCACACTTGTGAGAACTGGGTAGTCTATAAGAAAATCCTTAAATGTCCATAGTCGTAGGAATATCGAGACTGGGCATCGATATTCCAGAGTAAACTAGTGTATACATTTCTTGATCCCGACAAGGGGCGATGGCCAGTATCATAGCCATTGGTGTCAGTTAGTCACCAAAGATAGTGTACAGGTGCACATTGGGTTATGAGTTACACTGGACGGACTCGCCGGGAACATGCTAAATGGTATTATACCTATTGTCAGATAGCAGTTCTCAGGTGACATGAGTACAGGTTAGTCTGTCGACCTGAGATCATCATTTGTCTCATGTGAGATCCCATTGTGCTTTGATTAGTACCCTACCATGGCTCAAATGAGTCATGCCAACAGGTTTTAGTTGGGTACAGTCCCGAGCTACATGGAGACAGTGAGCGGATCGTCATGGATCTGTCTCTCCCGGTATTGGGGGTAGATGTCGCGTTGTGCATGGGTGGCCATCACTAGAAATCCTTAGCCAAGGTGGACGAGATTTACTGATTTGGATCAGTAGTTTCTCGGTGGGTGATGGGCTTTACACCAACATGACTTATCGCATTATTAGGGGTCTGACTTTATCCAACCCCCTAGACCCGATATGCGATAATCTTAGAAAAACAGACCGGACTGTATGGATATTGTCACAAACAGGCTCAGTAGGGGTACGGATGTGTTTGCTCGTCAGCCTTCCATTCGTTCAATATCTGGGTAGCCGTTACGTACAGCTAGTGTCGCTGATATGCTTGTGGTTAAACCCACTGCCAGCATATTGACGGGTCTTTAAAGTCCTACACAGAGGGTTTTCCCGGTTCAGGAAAAATAATGTAGTGGCCGTATATTGATACGCGTAGGGTTCCAATTAGGTATGTATGCTAGCTACACGGATTTTAATCGGACGGATGATAATAATAGCCGGCTTAGGATTAAGCCGGATTATTAAATCAAGTTTTGATTTAATAATTTACACATATATATTTCGATATGTATATTCTAGTATTATATTCATTGTGTTTTTCTATCTCTTGTGTATTCGTATTTTGATACGAATACGGGCATGTATTTGCGGGACATATTTTTTGTATTCGTACAAAAATATATTCTAGAAGATGGACACCTCATTTGTGTTGATTTTTTCATTTTTGGAAAATAGATATTGTGAAATGAGGTGGAAGAGAGAAATGGTGGAGGGTATGGCCAAATGAATTCTTTAATCATTTGTTCATACTATTCAAGGATGGTTGCAATTTTAAAATGGGAAATATCTTTTAACAAAAGTAAAAAATGCATTCTTGAATTTGAGAAGGATTTTATTCATTCCACCATTTAGTTTCTCTCTCCTCAATGGCTCCTCCTCCTCCTTCTACCATTCTCATGTGTTGAGAAACAAGAAGAAAAAGAAAATGAAAAATGCTAGAACACTCACACACATCACTAAGCATCATAGATTAGCATCATAGGATCCTTAATTACTTCATTGATGAAGTTGAAGCTTGAACTTGGTTCTCTCGGATGGATCATCTTCGGCGAAGGAGGTCCAGCTTGCAAACACGATTATGGAGCCTTGAGAAGCTATTGAAGATGAAGGAAATGACTACAAAGGTTGTAACCCTAACTGAGTAGTTAAATCCTTGTTTTGTGCTTGCTGGTTTAGGTGTTTGGTTATGATCTTTGGGTTAAGTTTCTAGTGACATCAAGAAAATTTTGTTTTTGGATTTCGCATTGGACGCGGGTTAGCGGCGAGGGCACTAGAAACTTTCAATGGTATCCGAGCTACCTAAACTAGATAGATACGACTTTCGAATCACGCCGTTTTTTACTTCACAAAAACTGTCGAAAAACCAATGATCAATTCCTTGCTAATTTGATGTTTTGACTCCCCACGGGATCTCATATTGGACCGTGAGGTCGCGAGGAAGTGTGAGGGGACCCCGGGGACGTCCCGGAGGGACCTAGGGAGGGCCCACTCCCTTGAGACCACCCTAAGGTTGCTTTGCGGGGTAGGGACCCAAGCCCTGCCCCAAGTGGGCAGGCTCGGGTCTACCTAGCCCTATGGCCACCTTAGGGTGACCTAAGGGTGGGTACCCCCCTAGGTGCCCTCCGGGTCAACTTTAATTCTGTGTCGGAGTCCTCCGTGAAGTTTCGGCTCAATCCGAGCTCATTTCGGACTCCCGGAGTGGGTTTTAGCATGGAATTTTTGCCCTGGGACATAACATAAATATTCTAGATATCCAACCCCTATTTATTAATCGCCAAACCAAAGTATTCCTACTTCCCCGTTGTTCCTACCAAACCCACAATAAAATTATAAATAAAAAAAAGTAAGTGGACCTGACCTATTGAATCATGATTATATTGGCTATTCTGATATATAAATTCAATATATATTAAATTGTAGTAGACACAGGTGATAAATAAGATAATACTAAATATTCGAGTCATAGAATTTCTCAATTCTGACACAAGGTACTTATTAGATCGAATCGAATGATTTTCCCGTATCCAGAATAATACCAATCCAACCCATTTCATGAATAATTTCAGTGTTTTGGAAAATTGAAGTGTCGACTATTAGTGTGCGGTATTCGATTGTCGTAGGCTTAGTGATGGTTGCGTGTATCATAACATTTAGTAAAACGTCATTTAATTGCTATATATATCAATTGGACGAGATTACGGAATTGATACTCGCAAGTTTGCATGTTCTGTGACAAATGGTGCTATGTTGATTGTGGTTATGTTGGATTTGTCGTGATGGATAGCCCAGTGTATATAGTATTAGATTTAATTCTCTATGATGTAATGTATATTTATATTGGGTAACGAGTGTCCGACATGTGAACTGCCGTCATCGCAGCTTGTATTATTATTTGGGACGCGTCCTGGTTGCGGACATAGTCGCCGTTGTATATTCAGGTTTTCATTACATACACTAGGATTACCCCGCAACATAGTGCTCGAATAGCCAGGTTCTAAAAGGCAACAGGCGTCCATCTCATGGCATTGAGACCGGGATGCCTTACTCTAAAATTGACGGGCTATTCGCCGCACTCGTAAGGGGTATAGGATTAACCTGCGGAGGGATGCTCAAGTCACCAGATTTTGGAAGTGCAGGATAGTCCACTCAGTTTGCTGATTGGGTTTGCCTTACTTCTGGGATTGACGGGTGGCTTGCCGCACTCATAGGGGTCTAGGATCTGATATTACGGGCTTTCCACACGACCGGAAAATTACATTTCATATTTGGCTCCATTGAAATGTACTTTTTCTAGTTTATCCACATTTCCATATTGTGTTTACTTCCGCTATGATTATGTGTTTGCTATATTATCATGCATGATATATATATATATATATATATATATATTAGACGCTATATATTTTTTGCATCCGTGCTAGTCCTCTTCCCGTCCTGTCGTAAGTTAAGTAACCTTACGGTGAAGACTCGGAACCCTGTGGCGAATGTGGATGGCATATATGTACGTGCCTATTTTCGTTTCTTTCTAGCATGATATGTTTAATTGACGGGACTGCGTTAATTCTGAATAATGCAATTAAAACAAACCTAAATGATGTTACGGGAACCGATTTTGTTTTAAAACCGACATTATAGGCGTTTCCATTTGCTTTGGACAGCGGTATTCGGTCATGAATATCCTGCACCTTATTCGACGAAGCAAGAGCTTAGATCCCTTCACGGGGAGTGACTTCTTAAGCAAAAGTTTGCGTCACTGTAATATGTTCACTGTAGTCGATTCTTTTGATTTGCATATAGGTATTCGGTTAGGAATATCCAGCACCTCATTTGATGAGAAAAGAGCCTAAATCCCTTCACAGGAAGTGACATCTTTGGCAAAAATTTGCGCCACTATATATTTGTAAAACTACTCGGTCCCTTCAATGATATTAAGTTCATTACGTTAAAGGTTTTTCGCCAAAAACCAGCCGCAGCCTTCCATCATTTCAGATTAGTATTGCTTAGTATTTATGCTGCGTAAGTTGACCTAGTTAAGGCGTAGTGTTCGGTAGCTCTATAGTACTTTTCTGTTGTATGGTGATGCGATTGGTTAGGGCAGTCATACGGTCATTTTGACCTAGTCAAGGGCTTGTATGGGTGGGTCTAATTAATCCAGGATAATGACGGGTTGAACTTGACTTGCGACTTATGATATGTTGACCTAGTCAAGGTCATAAACCATTAGGGGCAAAAACCATATCGGGAGTTTCAAATATAAAGAAAACTTGCCAGTTATGCGCATACCTTATGGAGTATGGTAATTTTAGTCGGCTTCCGTTAAAATTATCACACAATGATAGTTGGGTCCCGATTCCCACTGATAAGTAGGTGTTTACCACCGAAAACCGGAGACGAACCGAGATAGGTCATCTTTCCTGAATTTGGGGACAGATACTATTTGGGACAGATCCGTCCACCTCTCCGAAAATTCCAAGTTAATTTATGGCATCATATAACAGAGGTTTGGACAGATGCGACCATTGTAGCATGACTTTATCAGATTCTCCCTCTTTGAGGGGCTTTTGATTGTGGGGACGTTCTTCCCTGCAAGCGCAAGCCCCTGTAGTTAATTACGTATCACGTTGCGATAGCCACTTTCACCTGCTCCGGTAGTCACTTCGTATCGTGTTATGTTTTATTTTTGGTTGCCCATGGATTGTATACAGAGACTAGTTTATGTCGTCGCCCGCAGGGCGCGGATTAGTCCAAATCCGTATATATAAATTTGGGGGTTGAATTTAGGATGCAGATCTCATGTAAATGAGGTCCATCAGTTCAGAAGATATTTTATTTTATTTAAGGAACGTTAATCTGATTTTAGATTAAGATCGTCATAAATATTAGAGCATATAGGCTCAATTTGTTTTAACTAAGGATATGTTAGTCTTATATAAGACTAAGATTAAAATTAGAAATGTGGTTAAGGATAAATTTTGTTAAGATCCACCAACAGAGCATATGGGCTCGGCTACAAGAAACAATATGGGTTCAAAGAAATTTCATAGACTTAGCCAATTTTGGGCTCAGTCTTGGGCTTTTTCATCACCTAGCAGTGCTAAGCACTTAGTCTTTTGACTATGGATATAATATCCAAATTCTGCTCTGGTGCTCACGTGAGTATCACATGAGGCGCTTAGACTTGGGCATTGCCCTATCAGTGCTAAACTCTTAAACACTTAAAATATATAATGCTAAGCACTTTTATATAGTGCTCACATGGGTATCACATGAGGCGCTCCAGCTTGCCAATTTTTAAATGCCCATGTGGGTATCATGTGAGGCGCTAGATCTTTACTTATGGGTGCTCACGCGTAAGGCATGTGGGACGCTGGCTCTTTAAAGATTTAATCTCTGTTTATTTTTTGAAAGAAGTTAAACTTCTGTTAATGGTGTTTTAGCCATTAATGATCACCGAGATCCCTATTTTTGAAGATCTGGACCCTGTTTTTTGATAACTAAGTTCTTCTATTCTTTTTTATGAGAACTAAGTTCTTTGAAGGGTTAAACCCTATTTTTGAGGAATTAAATTCCTGGAATATACATTCCATTTCTTTTCTTCATATTTCTTTCTTCATACCTAGGTTTTTCCCCTAGATTTTGAATCTGAAGAACAAAATCTTCCCGATGAAAATTAAATTCTCAACTTATGGAAGATTTGTCTTGCGGATTTCAGACCGAGAGAAAGAACCGAGTTCTTTATGAAGGGTTAAACCTTTGTATTTATGTACGATAGGTAAAGGAGATATTTTGATCTCTTCTTTTTTCTTTACCTAGGGTTTGAAAGGAGCAAGGTGGAGCTTTTCTTCAGTAAAAGAATTAAATTCTCAGTTCTAGTTTTTTTTATCACCTTATGGGGTTAATTCTCCTCCTGAGACTTGAAGTCTCGAGTCCTTTATATAGGTGAGGAAAAATTGTTGATTAGCTTGAGAAAATTTCTCATTGAGAGATATTAATCAATTTAATTGATCTTAAAGATCATCCGGAGAATTTTGTCCACCGTTGGATCTTTAATCCAGTGACTTTTATTTATCAGAAAATATTTTCTTTTTATTTTAGCAATATTAGGAAAATACTTTCCTAACAAAGCATTTGATTTTGTTTCCTGATTTGGTCAGTGATATTATAATCACCATTAGATAAGGGTTCTTTGTTTAACAGAGAAAATTTTTCTGGTTTTAGAAAGATCGGGGGAAGATATTTCCCAAATAGAATTTAATTCTATATAGCTAGTGCTTCAATTTTATGCGCTCACATGACTTCCACGTGAGGGCTGTCATATATATATGGTAGCAGCACTCTCGTGCTTTGCATGTGATCGCTCACGTGTTTGACACGTGGGGCCAGTTTTGGACTTTAATTGATTTGTATTCAGCGCTCACATGCTTTACATGTGAGTGCTCATGTGTTTAACACGTGAAACTTTATATCACAGTATTTAATCCTTATTGAAGCCGGAGGTCACATGCTTTGCTTGTGAACACTCACATGCTTTGCATATGGGAGGCTATAGGATTTAATCCTCCTTGATGATGGCGGTCGCATGCTTTGCATATGAATCCTCACGTGCTTTGCACATGGGAGGCTATAGGATTTAATCCTCCTCTCGTTCTTTTTTTAAGGGAACGGTATGTATTACTCCTCGGGAAATTTTCACTTCACAATTAGATAACCTATTAGGTGTCCAGAAAGTGTTAACGAGATTACGCCTCTGAAGAAATGGGGTTATTCAATTGGGTCTGTGCGAAAGTACGGGGGACCTCTCTCAGAGTACCAACACTGGCCTGGCTGAACGGTTAGCGAACTTATAAGGTGTATATGATCCCGACTAGTTCTCCTTTTATGGTTTGAAGGAAAATTCAAAGATATAGTGGGAGCCATCCTAATTAGATAAAGTGATTAACCAATCTAATCTTGTTAGAGTGCATGCCGAGTATTTCTTTTCTCTCTCTGGTTTGCGACCATGACTTACCCTAAACTAAAACTCCTGAACCAAGTTAACCGAACCTTCTTACACACTTTGGTTTTGGATTATCATGATTCACAATAAAGTCACATATATCCTTGCCACTCCTACTTCCCCTTTGCATTTCTCCAGAACACTCTATATCACTACGAAGATCCATATTACTTGGGTATGCCCTCGTATAGTTGCATACGAACTCGAAGAAATTTTTTTCAGTTCGAGGATGGATTCCGGTTCTGGGGAAATTGAATATGATTATTCGGTTGTCTTTTCTCTTTACCTTCTCTCAGGTTGCGAGGGATCCTAGTATTAAGAGAGTACACTTATTACGCTTATAGGATAGTCTTCTTCTAAACATTAGGCAAGTGCCGAAAAGTAAGGAAGGAAGAAAACCAATTAGCCTAAGTATAGTGTACAGAAGGTAAGATGTAGAGACATATAAGGGGATTGAAGTGTGCGCAAAGAAAATTGCGACTACTGTTA
This sequence comes from Agapanthus africanus, assembly GCA_030015575.1. Taxonomy (NCBI): domain Eukaryota; kingdom Viridiplantae; phylum Streptophyta; class Magnoliopsida; order Asparagales; family Amaryllidaceae; genus Agapanthus; species Agapanthus africanus. The sequence continues at coordinate 937,171,893 of CM057338.1, read as the reverse complement.
TGAATCTGGATAGTGAAAGAGACATTACTAGGAATACCCGTCCATCCCCTCGAAACATTTTCATGTTTCAGTTTTATTGTGCAGTGTTAATTGAAAATGGCTTTCCCATTTAGATTCTGACTCCACGGTATGTATTTACCAGACTTTATTCTTGCATCTGTATGGCGTTACAGATGCTAAGTAGGAGTAGAATATTGGGAATTAGGTGATTAGATCCTCAATATCAGAATTCTTTGGAAATGATGATATTTGTGGAAATCACCTGGGTTTTGCCTAACGGCAAATATTTGGTTTTGAATATCCGTTGTTATGCACCAATTTCAAACTGATATATCTGTACGTTTATTTTATAAAATGAGATATAATTTTTTGAAATTATGTTTATGACATTTACCATCAGTTGATGATTAGGTAAGGTGCATTCAATAACGGTGTAATTCTTCTTAACCACAACACAATTTTCAACCTATGACGCACAGGGTTTGAATTATTAAACTCAGAAGACTTATACAAAGTATTGTATATTGTCCGATGTCCATTAGAACAAGGGGTTGGTACTCGTACTATATTCCGTTTACTTGTGACTTCTCTGGTTTTAGTCACGCATTTCGTTGAAATACAAGGTCCAAATTTTAAGAAGTTATAGGTATAAGAATAAAGTAGAGAACCATGCGTTGGAAGTATCGGGATTTTTCGAGATGATTGAAGATATAGATACTTATGCTAGGTATTCCGTCGTAAGTAATATATTTGAGAACTTGCTTCTCTCTCGGGTTACTCATCAGTGGGTGCGCTCCTTGATGAGTAATGCCGCATGGCTTTATTCCATTTAGTCGATATGCATAGGAAACAGCTACATGTTTTTGAATCTGGTTCTAATTAAATTAGTTTCTTTGTTTCTATATTGGATATAAAACGGATTCATATCTTAACAATGTTAAGGTATATGGAGTTGTTCGGCTTATGCTTAAAACCAGAATCCGGATAAACTCAAGGCACGTTTCATTAATGGCAGTTTGTGGGTTATCCCGGGCTTTGACGAGGATTAATATATTACTATTTGCAGGATCAATAGTTATATTGTTCTTGACTCGCCACCCATTTTAGTAAAATGAATTCTTTTCAGAACATTAATGGGAGTATGGTAGAACTGGAAGTGATTCCAGAACCATAAACGGTTACTCGATATTTAGTATAACCTAAGAATTCAATTGGATTCGACAATCCATTCGCCACTCCACAGATTTGGTCGGTAACCTCAGCTACCCGAAGGTATTTCGGTCTTCTCAAAGATGGTGACAAGAAGGTTTTGATGACCCAAATTTGCCACTACTACTATCCTAGACTATGAGATCTAGCAGGTGGATGACTATAACGTCGTTCTAAATTAGCTTTAGAAGTGCACGTATATATGACTCTCCCAGAGGGTTGTTGTAGTTAGTGGGAGCAGCGAAAACGAGGTGGGCCAATAGCTTATGTCTATTTATAGACTAAAGAAAGTATAGTGGAGATAGATCATCTATTTTTGATGTGACAGTTATAGAGTTTGACTTCATCAGAACAACAGATGGACCTGGTAAGAAGGTAGTAGGGAGTGATGTCTTGGTATTTGGATGACGTACTTCTGATAGGAAGTGATGTTCCTATACTACGATCAGTTATACTGTGGTTATCACATTTTTTCTCCACATAAGATCTGGACAAAATATCAGGGATTCTGGTGACTAGATCTATGGTTTTACATCTAAATTTGGGAAGTGTCCAAATTTGGGTACTTTGACACTATTCTAAAGTGTTTTAGAATGGACGACTCCTGGCGTAGTGGTGTACCCGCAGGTGATGGAGTCGCCCTCTCTAAAGTGATATCTTCTAAACTGATGAGGAGAGGGATCATGAATGACATATCAGTTGTTTAGGCAATTGAGTCAATCATGCTTTGTCAAGTACCAGACCAGATTTTGCTTTTTGCACCGGGTGTAGTAAGCAAATATTAATCCAATCCTGGAGAAACAAAGAGAAGCAGTTATAAACATAAGAGGATGTTCTTGGTATATGGTAACAGCATCCTCCTATGGGAGGCGCTTATCATTTCACGCTTCCAAAGTGATATAGATGACAGAGTGGCTGTCAGCGTTAAAGTTTACCCTCTTTTGAGATGAAGTATGTTGGATAGATTTCCAAACAGGATACTGAGATGGTCATGGCGCTGGGTGCTGATTTCATCACCAATAGGATACAACATAAGTAGTTTGTTTGATTTGGATGTACATGTACGAACATGGTCCCGTCAGCTATCCAGAAAAATTCTAAAGCAAGTATCGCTCATTTCGGGATATAATCGTTCTCTGTGAAGTTGAGATATAGAGATATAAAGATAGAAATATTGGAGCGGATCCACTCACTGAGGCTATTCTTCGAACGTGAATGTTTTGCAAACATGCTTTGTGAAACTGATTCGTAAAGAAGTTGGGTGATCGGTGGCACACAGGCTGTGAGTATGCGACACCGCAATAATTAGACTTAAGTGCAAGTAGGAGATTGTTAACTAAAGTGCCCTCAAGTCAATTATTGTAATCGCAGGCAAGTGATTATGATGATTGAAGGAGGACCTATACGGATAGAACAGTCTTACTCGAGATGATAGTATACTATCTGATTCATCTCTATCATCATGTACATGTATTATGTGGTATTACAGATCACTATTATATGTTGATAGAGCCCAGATGATTCTTGCTTGACTACCAGGGTTATTGTAGCAATCACACTTGTGAGAATTGGGTAGTCTATAGGCAAATCCTTAAATGTCCCTAGTCGTAGGAATATCGAGGCTGGGCATCGATATTCCAGAGTAAACTAGTGTATACGTTTCTTGACCCCGACGAGGGGTGATGGCCGGTCTCACGGCCATTGGTGTCAGTTAGTCACCAAAGATAGTGTACAGGTGCTCATTGGGTTATGAGTTACACTGGACGGATTCGCCGGGAACATACTAGATGGTATTATACCTATTGTCAAATAGCAGTTCTCAGGTGACATGAGTATAGGTTAATCTGTCGACCTGAGATCGTCATTTTTCTCGTGTAAGTTCCCACTGTGCTTTGATTACTACCCTACCACAGCTCAAAGGAGTCATTCAAACAGGTTTTAGTTGGGTACAGTCCCGAGCCATATGGAGGCAGTGAGAGGATCGTCAAGGATTCGTCTCTCCCGGTATTGGGGGTAGATGTCGCGTTGTGCACTGGTGGCCATCACCAGAAATCATTTGCCAAGGTGGATGGGATTTACTGATTTGGATCAGTGGTTTCTCAGTGGGTGATGGACTTCATACCGATACGACTTATCATGTTATTAGGGGTCTGACTTTATCCAACCCCCTAGACCGGATATACAATACACTCAGACGAACAAACCAGACTGTATGGATATTGTCACAGACAGGCTTAGTAGGGGTACGGATGAGTTTGCTCATCGCCCTTCCTTTCGTTCAATACCTGGGTAGCCATTACGTACAGCTAATGTCGCTGACGTGCTTGTGGTTAAACCTACTGCCAGCGTATTTATGGGTCTTTAGAGTCCCACACAGAGGGCTTTCCTGGTTTAGGCAAAATGATGTAGTGGTCATATATTGATACGCACAGGGTTCCGATTAGGTATGTGTGCTAGCTACATGGACTTTAATCGGGCAGATGATAATACTAGCCGGCTTAGGATTAAGCCGGATTATTAAATCAAGTTTTGATTTAATAATTTACATATATATATATATATATATATATATATATATATACATACATATATTTCGATATGTATATACCAGTATTATGTTCTTTGTGTTTTTCTATCTCTTGTGTATTCGTATTTTGATACGATTACGGGCATGTATTTGCAGGGATGTATTTTTTGTATTCGTATAAAAATACATTCTAGAAGGTAGACACCTCATTTGTGTTGATTTTCCATTTTTGGAAAATAGATATTATGAAATGAGGTGGTGGGAAGAAATGGTGGAGCGTATGGACAAATGAATTCTTTATTCATTTGGGCATACTATTCAAGCATAGTGGCAATTTTAAAATGGGAAATATCTTTTAACAAAAGGAAAAAATGCATGTTCGAATTTGAGAAGGATTTTATTCATTCCACTATTTAGTTTCTCTCTCCTCAATGACTCATCCTCCTCCTTCTTCTACCATTCTCATGTGTTGAGAAACAAGAAAAAAAGGTGAAAGAAAAATTCTAGAACACACACACATCATTGAGCATCCTAGATTAGTATCCTAGGATTCTTAGTTACTTCATTGATGAAGTTGAAGTTTGAGCTTGGCTCCCTCGGGTGGATCATCTTCGGCAAAGGAGGACCGACTTTTAAGCTCGATCATGGAGCCTCAAAGAGCTATTGAAGACGAAGGATATGACTACAAAGGTTGTAACCCTAACCGAGTAGTTAAATCCTTATTTTGTGCTTGCTAGTTTAGATGTTTGGTTATGATCCTAGAGTTAAGTTTCTAGTGCCATCAAGAAAATTTTATTTTTGAATTCCGTATTGGCCGCCGGTTAGCGGCGAGGGCACTAGGAACTTTCAATAATGATGAACATGCATAAATCATATTTCAATATTGATTCAATTCTAACATGAACATGGCAATTTGATTTATCAATAAACATGGATAGTTTTAAACATGATCTAATGAATTCAATTAAAGGGTGTGCTAGATCCTTAGGGTTTTTTCATCATAATCACAACAAGCATGGGATAACATATCAATAAGAAATCACGATGTTAAAGTATATATTTATTTAATTCTTAAACAAGTGAATTTAACCATGATGATAACCGATGTCGCATCAGTTAACAAACAGGGGAGCAAGAGTACTTGCCTTTAATTGAAGAATTCGCGGATCTTGAAACGAGGACGGATGATCACGAATTGGTGGCTTCGGCCTGGGTAGAGTTGTCCGAGAAGGAAAAGAGATGACGATGGAAGCAATCGGTGGTGATGGAGACGGGTTCCTTGATTATTGATGTGGGGAAGAGCGGCTAGGGTTTTAGAGGAAGAGATCTAGGGTTTTGGAGAGGAAGGAGGCGGCCGGATTAGGGTTTCAATCATGTATTTGCAAGCGTTTAAATAAGTGTTGTTGACCTATGAGTCTCATTCTCTTTAATTTTGATTATTTTAAAATCATATTTCAAAGATACTGTATGTTACTACCATGCCAGATATATTAAAGTACTAAAAGCAATGGATTTTAGTCAAGCAAGAAAACAATCGACACTTCAACTAGCAACACAACAGTAACATCATTCGATGAGCGACTCTGAAGACCAAATTGCAAATTGAAAGGAAATATCAAAGAAGTCACACAATGGAGTATTCAAGACTTTTTATTTTCTTTGAGTCTAGAGTCGATCCCAATGGATAGAATCTCTTTTATGATCCTAATTTTCTATACTAGATAACAATTTACTTAAAAGAGATATATACACTTTTGATTAGAGTTCCAAAATGTAGGTCTCGAGAAGATCTCTCCAACGATCCCAAGAATATCGAAATCGGATAACCGAGCAAAAAGTTATGATGATTTTTGTTCTGGTATATAAGACATAGGACGTCTCTAGGGATGTCCCTAGCAGTTAAAAACTTATAAAAATTCTTTTTTTGGTTTGAAATTCAAACCGTAACTTTCCATAACTGCCCCCAACGATCCCAAAGTGCGTGAACGGTTATTTTAACTTCCCACACTCAAAAATCCTATATAAAGGACCCTTGAATTATGTTTTAATGCACAATTCTTCTCACAAAACTTTGTTTTCTAGTTTTCATCATTCTTTAAATTTTTCGTGAGAAAACTCTTACACTCTCAGTTCTTAAATTTTTAATACTCTTTAGAGTGAAGAGATCTCTCAAGAGCCTTAGAATTTTCTAGTTTTTAGAAAAAGAAGATCTTTAGTTTTTCAAAGAATTTTCATTTGATTCTAATCTTTTTTATTCTTTTTGAAAACTTCTTTGAATCGTTCTTAAGTTTTTACTATTATTTTTGAAAGAAGAGATCTTTCAGTGCTTTAGATATTTTTAGTCATTAGAATTGAAATATCTCTAAATTGTCGAAGAAGTTCTGTTTTAAATTTTTCTTATTCCTTTGAAAAACTTTTTCAAATCGTTTTTAAACTTTCCTAATCTCTAAAACACAATACATTATCTCTTTCGATTCGAAACATGATTTATCTATTGAAATCATTAGGATTGTATGGTTGGTTTGTAAAGATTGTAAAAATTTTCATTCTACGACCTAGTGAAGAAAGATCCAAGATCTTCACGTTGTAAAGATTTGGTCTTGAGCCTCGGAAAAATTCTAGGTGTTAACAGCCTGTAAGTGTAAAGGTTTGGATTTGAGCCTGGATAAAAGATCCGTGTTTCTCCACTCGCAAAGAGTCACTGGATAGTGTGTTGAATCCTGAGCAGAAGTTCTCAGGCGGGGATTAACCACAGGGTTGGTGAATCTCGATAACAATTCTCTGTGTCCATTTACTTTTCTGTAATTCTGTGTTGTCTTTATGATTCTGTATTATAATAGTATTTGTATTTTAGACTCTGATTTTATATTCCACTGCATAATTTTTAAATTGTTATAAATCACGCTGAGTTTTCCATAAAACCTTATTCACCCCCTCCCCCCCTCTAAGGTTGTTTTCAATTTGTATCAGAGCAGCTTACTCTATTTGTAAGATTAACCTCTTGAGTTTCTACTCCTATGGAAAACCAAATGGAAGGACAATCCACTAACCGTTCTCCTTTTTTCAACGGTATCAACTACTAATTTTAGAAAACCAAGATTAGAGTTTTCCTTCAATGTATAAATCTAGAAATCATAGAAAAGCCCTTTGTCATCCCTACCACGAATCCTTTATTTTATGCCGACGAGAGATCAATGATATTTAATGTCAAGGAAATGAATGCACTTCATTATTCTTTGAATTCAATAGAATCTATATGTGTCAAACGACAAATGAGATTTGGACTACTCTTCAAACTTCCCATGAAGGAACCGGTCAAGTTAAAGAGAGTAAGATCAACCGTCTCATGCATGAGTATGAGATGTTCCAAATGAGAGACGATGAATCTATCGACTCTATATATTCTAGGTTCAACAATATCATTACCAAACTTTTCAATTTAGAAAAGAAATTCGATGACAAAAAAAGTGTTGCGAGTTTCTGAGATCTCTTGCGATATCCTGGCAATCTAAGATCACTGCCATCAAATAGGTTAATGACATGACAACATTGAAAGTTGACACTCTTATAGGAAAATTAAAGACATACAAGTTGCAATTAGGGGATCTTATGAAAAATCAGGAGGACACAAAGGAAAAATATCGTGCTGAAGGCAACCACCAAGTCAAAGCCTACGGAATCATCAAGTGATGATGAAAATGACGATGAAGAAATGGCCAATATTGCTAGACACTTCAAGAAGTATCTGAAGTCCATGAAATTACCCCAGAAGAAAGGTACGTATAATTCTAATAAGAATTTTAATACTAATAAAATTTTGCATTGTTTCAAATGCAATAAGGAAGGTCATTTGAAGTCAAAGTGTCCCACTCTCAACAAGGATAAGTGGAAGTCAAAGAAAGATTCAGAAAATCGTTTGTTTCAAGCTATTTGGGACAATACGGATTCCAGCGACTCGAAAGTCAAAGAAGTCGACAACATGTGCTTTATGGCACAAGAAGATGAGATAATCAATGATAACTTTGATTTAGATTCACTTAGTAAAAACGATTTAATAAAATTCCGTCATTATCCTAAGGATGGTTATGATAAGATTAATAATAAATATAAAATATTAAAGTCAAACCCATCTACTAAAAACAATTTAGAAATATCCACACGAAATAAAATTAATTTAATTAAATTATAAAATGAAAATTTAAACGAATAATTAAAATTTATAACTTTAACAAATAATAAGTTAATTGAAACTAATAATACGCTAAATTTTTAAATATTTGATCTTAAAAGAAAATTTGAATTAAAAGACAAAATGCTTTTAAATTTTACCAAAAGTAAAGATAACTTATATATTTTGTTAGGACAATCTATAAAACACTGTAAGAAAGAAGGTATAGGTTACGACGAATACTCTGAGTTGGTCCCTAAAACCAAACCTTTTAAACATAAATATTATTATAGATATGGTAATAAATATGCCCACTCCACGTATACCTATTGTTGCTCTCTTGGGCATATCTCACAATTTTGTCATATTAAAAATAACTCATCTTATAAATATTATTTTACTCCAAAGAACCACAAAAGATATGGGTTTCTAAGGTCAATAATAATCAATCCAAACCAACTTTAACAAATCAAGAAAATATACATGACTATTTTAATGAAATTAATTCCATTAATCCTAATAATTCAATAGACAATAATGATTCTAACCTATTAAAAGGTTTAGATAATTCATTAACAGACAAAGATGTTGAAACTAATAAATTAGAAATACAAGAAGAAGTAGTTGATACTTCTTTTCCTAAATATTGGCAGTTCAACAAAGATAATTCTAAGGATTTTATAATAGAAGAAATTAATATAGGAGTAGTTACTAGGTCAAAGAAGTTAAAACTAATCCATTGGAAAAACAGGAAAAATTAATTCATAACAAAAAACCAAGGACTTAATAATAGAAAATATAGATAAAGAAATTAAATGTTCTGATTATTGTATTTTTATTATTAGTTTAGTATGATTATTTACACACACACACTATTCATTTGCGACTTCATTTTTCTATATTCCTCCTTCATATTTTTAACTTTTTGATATTTCTAAAAAGGCGGAGAAATAATATTCATATATTCAGGGGGAGCATTTGAATATATATCTCTTTTACATATTACTATTATATATATTACTATTATTTAATGTTTTGTAAAATATTAAAAAAAAGAGGGAGATTGTTGACCTATAAGTCTCATTCTCTTTAGTTTTGATTATTTTACAAAAACCATATTTCAAAGATATTGTATGTTACTAACCATGTCAGATATGTTAAAGTGCTAGAAGCAATGGATTTTAGTTAAGCAAGAGAACAATCAACTGGCAACACAACAGTAACATCATTCAATGAGCGACTCTGAAAACTAAATTGCAAGTTCAAAAGAAATATCGAAGAACTCACACAATGGAGTATTCAAGACTTTTTATTTTCTGTAAGTCTAGAGTCGATCTCAATGGATAGAATCTCTTTTCCAATCCTAATTTTCTATACTAGATAACTATTTACTTAAAAGATATATATATATATATATATATATATATATATATATATATAATTTTGATTATAGTTCCAAAATATAGTTCTCGAGAAGATCTTTCCAATGAGCCCAATAACATCGAAATCGGATAATCGAGCAAAAAATATATGATGATTTCTGTTCTAATATATCAGACATAGGACGTCTCATAGGACATCTCTAGCGGTTAAAAACTTTTAAAAATTAAGTTTTTGATTTGAAATTCAAATTGTAATTTTCCATAACTGTCCCCAACGGTCCCAAAGTGTGGGAACGGTTATTTTAACTTCCCACACTCAAAAATCCTATATAAAGAACTCTTGACTTGTGTTGTAATACACAATTCTTCTCACGAAACTTTCTCTTCTAGTTTTCATCATTCTTTAACATTTTTGTGAGAAAACTCTTTCACTCTCAGTTCTTAAATTTTTAATACTCTTTAGAGAGAAAAGATCTTTCAAGAGCTTTAGAGTTTTCTAGTCTTTAGAAAAGGAAGATCTCTAGTTTTTCAAAGAAGTTTCATTTGATTCTAATCTTTCTTATTCTTTTTGAAAACTTCTTTGAATCATTCTTAAGTTTTTACTATTTTTTTTTAAAGAAGAGAACTTTCGGTGTTTTAGATTTTTCTATTCATTAGAATCGAAATATCTCTAAATTGTTGAAGAAGTTTTTGTTTTAAATATTTCTTAATCTTTTGAAAAACTTTTTCGAATCATTTTTAAACTTTCCTAATCTCCAAAATACAATCCATTATCTCCTTCGATTCGAAACTTAATTTATCTATTGAGATCGTTAAGATTGTATAGTCGGTTTGTAAAGATTATAAAATTTTTCATTTTACGACCTAGTGAAGAAAGGTCCAAGATCTTCACGTTGTAAAGGTTTGGACTTGAGCCTTGGCAAAAGTCTAGGCGTTAACAGCCTGCAAGTGAAAAGGTTTGGATCTGAGCCTGGGTAAAAAATCTATGTTTCTCCACCCGCAAGGAGTCATTGGATAGTGTATTGAATTCTGTAACACCATAGCACAGTTATACTATATTTTATTTGGGTATTTCCAAATCTTGCGACAAATTCTTGATTATTATTGCTTTTGGGTTGCGAATAGTGCATTTAGCAACTGTGGTTGGTATCCGACCCGACCCGCATGTTTGAAACCCACCATGATTCAAGATTATATCAAATATTTGCTAATATAGATGATCCATGCAAATTTAGATTCTAAACACATATATAATATATTTTAGTATCCTTATATCTTTTAATAATACAAAATAAAACCCAAATAATATATTTTTAATATCTAGCATTGCATGCCATCATACCCCAGATCATATGGTTGCACCCATATATCATGTTCATATCCTAATTGTTAAAACAGACTCGTTTGAATCGCCATATATATTTACGTAGATCCGTATGTGGGGGTATATATTTTTATTGACAGGACATCGTATTATAGTTTAAACTTTTACGTATATTCTCCATATTTAAAAACTAGATTTTTAGAAGGGACCCGGGTAATATTCGAAGTAATCTGGTATTAACTGTAAAATCCCAATATATATATATATATATATATATATATATATATATATATAACTAATAATATAAACTAACTGTTTTATATATACATATAATATATTAATAAAACTAATATCTCTCTCTCTCTCTCTCTCTCTCTCTTCTCATGTCTCTATTCTCTCTCTTCCCTCTGTCTGTCTCTCTCCCCTCGGTCTCTTTCTCTCTAATAATATATATCACGTCTCTCTTCTCTCTCCCCCTCAGTCTCTCTCTCTAATAATATATATTATATAATATCTAATTATTTTATATAAACCTCCCCTTCTCTCTCTCTCTCTTCCCTCATGTTGCCAACGAGAAAGAACCCTACCCACACCCTCGTCGTCGCCAATCCGTCGCCGCTCCTCACCATCATCCTCTCCCTTATTCTCACCTCCTTGCCTTCATCACCTTCGCCTCCGCCTCCGCCTCCGCCTCCGCCTCCTCTCTCCTTCTCCTCTTCCCGACCACCCCTACACATCGCCAATGCCAACCCAAGAAACCACACCCTATCACTGTTAGCCCTCGTCGCTGCTGCCCATCACCAGCATCGTCTCCCTCCTCCTCACCTCCCTCTGCTCTCCCCGACACCCCAGACCGCCGCCGCCACCAACCCTACACCTTCCCTACCCCGATCATCAACCCTCGAAACTCACAACCACCTTGCCGACGCAGCACTTCTCCGTCGGCCATCGTTGCCGTCACCTCGCCACCTTTCCTCCGTCCTCACCACCCCATAACCCAACATCAGCAGCCACCCCACTCTTCTTCTTCATTTCTTTATTTCCTTCTTTTCTTTTCTTGATTCTATGATCGGCTCTCCAGAGTTGAAAGCGTCGCCGACGATCCAGACGACCCAGTCACCGTCGTCGTCCAGCCCAGTCACTACGTCACATACTGCTCAGCCAAGTACAGTCCTGCGCGCGTAAGTTTGCATCATGACGTTATTCCGACGTCGGACGTGGCATCTGTATCTCGACGTGAGATCCGATCAGGCAAGTTATAAACTTGCAACATGCTATATTACTATATCAATATCTATTTAATAAATGATAATGCATGTGTTTTATTATTCAGCAAATGTTACAGATTTACAGTTTTACGGTATCCGTCTGTATCCGTACTGATAATAGCATATCTAGTTGTATGCCGGAACATCATGATATCATTATACTACCATATTAGTTCAATATGCTATCTAGATTGCATCATAGATGGTAATAGACGTGTAATGGCTATTACAGATAGATACATATGCATCCTGGCATTAGTCGTGTTTCGATATTGATTACAGTTTTACATTGGTATCTATTTTGGGTTAAAATATATTACATGACATGCTCACGACACACTACTAGACTTGTTACTTGGATCTTATTGCTAATGACAACAATCATGATTGCTGTCCTGACAGACGTGACTTGTTGTCTACATAGACTAGACATGTACCTACTTAATTCTGTGTTGGTATTAGACTTACATCATCAATACCTGACTTGAACACATAACCTTGGGGCTAAGGGGAAATCAATAATGAAACCTGACTTGTAACTCAACAGTTCGATGCTTCTATTGATCGATCTTTACGGGCTCGGCCATCCCCGAAATGATGCTGTTGACATCATTCATCTGTACATGTTACCTATTTACTACTTAGCGGTACATCTCGGATTCATCCCGAGAATCTTGACCGTGGTCCTGGGCACGCACGGGATACTGTTGAGTTATATCGACGATTCTATTAAATTGATTTCAAAGACTTGTAGAATAGATAACCTAGAAGCACAGACTTTAGGATACACATCGCATACATGTACCTCACTGTTTTATACCTGTGTTTATTATTTATACTCATGTTTATTAATAGCATTCTATCCTAGTTATTACTATTATTTTGATATTATGACGCACTGACGTCTGGGTTTTGCATGACCCAGTTCCTCTACCTTTATCGCAGGCAGATCAAGAGTACTTTAGCAATCAAGCCGAGCAATGAAGAGCTAGCCATTTAGTTTAGAAACTCTTAGTTTATTTATTTCAACAGTTTTATTTCTATTGATGTGAGCCTATATTGGGACGTGATTCAGATATTGTTAATTGGATCTTGATTCGTTTCCGCTTTATGTATTTTCTTGATTTTATTTACTGTAAAAGATGGACATGTGTTAGCTAGATTATATTTTTACTATTCTTGATATCTGATAGACAGCCGTAATGTGACTGTGGAGGGATGATTTCTAGCCACAGGTAGTTTGGTTGGTTCTGTCATGTGCCGTAGTTACGTATCTTGGGAAGCGGGGCGTGACAGGGTTTGTTTGGTATCAGAGCCATAGGATTTAGGATTAGTCAGGTTTGGTTCGTTTTGTAGTTGGGTATTGAACCCAATACACTAACCAGAAAACCCGGAATTAGGAACATGTCCTGTCACATTATTATCATATCATTCAAATTCTTGAATCTTACCTTTCCCTTAACTCTTGTATCTTGACGATATGGAAATGACTTTGTATCTCAACTTAGAATCCTCCTGATTCCTTATTGTTTCTCCCTTCTTATTCCTTCTATTCTGATAGTAGGATTTGGGCGATTTGAATGGAGTTATGTGATTGTAACCATGTACCGCGGTATGGTTACAATGCGGTACTCTATTTAGGTACCCCGGAGTCCTATTTTGATTCATTTTCTTAACTTATGGTCGTTGTATTACCTTGTTTTCTCTCGGCGTCATTACTTTTGAGTTTATATCTTATAAAAAACTTGAAACCAATGACCACGATATATCCTTCATCTTTCCCCTTGTCCCGTAGCAACCAGTCCATCTGCGTTTCAAAGAATAAGGAGAAACACATGAGAACATATGATGATTGTAGTAGTTTGAGATTAACCCCTGCAGGAGCTAGTACAGACTACTTCAAGGCTGATCAAATGGTTGATTGAAGAAGTTTTGACCGACCCGCCTCAGAGTAGCGCAGCGAAAGAGTGGTGGGCTAATAACCCACAAGTCTTAGAACAAACTTGCAAATTCATGATGAAAGGAACCGTTTACTGAAGGGAGAAGTTCATAAACAAGTTCCAAATGAAGCGCTGATAGCAGTTCAGGATTTCATGATGTGTTCAAGAACATCTCGAGTATACCGTCTAAACGAGATATGAAGTTCGCGATTGATCTTATTCCTATAGTAGTGCCAATTCAAAGGTTTCTATCCGATGCCACCATAGTGGAACTGGAAGAGGTAAAGAAACAAGTTGCTGAATTACTGGAGAAGAGTAGGATTCATAGCAGCGGTTCACCATGGGGAGCCCTAATTCTTCTAGTCAAGAAGAAGGATGGCACGTGAAGGATGTGCATTGACTATCGAGAATTAAATCGGGTGACTATTAAGAATAAGTACACAATCCCTCGCATCAGAAAATTATTCGATCAACTCAGCGGCGCGAGGGTATTCTTGAAGTTGGATTTGCGATCTAGGTATCATCCAGTTCGGGTGATATCAGAAGACATTTGCAAGACGGCGTTCCAAACTCGATATGGGCATTACGAGTACTTGGTGATGCCATTTGGAGTTACTAACGCACCGGCAATATTTATGGACTTGATGAACCGAATCTTTCCACCATACCTGTACCAGTTCGTAGTGGTGTTTATTGATGATATTCTGGTCTATTCGAGAAGCGAAGAAGAGCATGCAGAACATTTGAGGATCGCACTGCAAACGTTGAGACAAGAAAAGTGCGAGTTTTGGCTCGAAGAAGTGAAGTTCTTGAGTCATGTTGTATCCGGAGATGGAATTGCCATTGACCCTGAAAAGATTGCAGTTGTTCCTGATTGGCCAATTCCAAAGAATGTAAGGGAGATCAGAAGTTTTCTTGGGCTTGCCGGATACTATAGAAGGTTCGTGGAAAACTTCACTCGAATAGCAGAACCATTGACCAAGCTAACACGAAAGGAGGTACCGTTCGTATGGAACGAGAAATATGCGTCAGCTTTTGAAGCGTTGAAGCAAAGATTGACTACTGCTCCTATCTTGACAGTGCCAGATGGTTCCAGAGAACTAGTTATTCACAGCGACACATCTGGGAAATGCTTGGGATGTGTTATATTGCAGCATGGGAAGTTCATAGCTTATGCGTCGAGACAATTGAAGACTCATGAGAAGAACTATCCAACTCATAATCTGGAGTTAGCAGCAGTGATTTTTTCTCTGAAGATTTGGGGACACTACTTATTGAGCGAAAGAGTAGAAATATTTACCGATCACAAAATCCTAAAGTATGTGTTCACCCAGAAAGAGCTCAACATGAGGCAGCATAGATAGTTAGAGCTGATGGCTGACTATGATCCTGATCTAAAATACCATCCGGGAAAAGTTAATGTAGTGCCGGATGCTCTAAGTCAGTTGCCAGCAATACGGATGTTGACTGCACAAAAGGAGATTATAGCTGATCATCAAAGATTCGAGCTGGAGATTGTACTACCGAATTCTTCAAGACAGTTGATGCAGTTGCAAGTACAGTTATCTTTAATCGACAACATTAAAGCAGCGCAGTCGCACAGTCCAAGATTGCAGAAGTTCTGAGAACAAATAGAAGCGGGACTTCGAACGGGTCTGTTAATTCATGAAGATTGTTCGTTACGATATGGGAGCCATTTATGTGTGCCCAAAGGAGACGTTCGTGAAGAAGTTATGAAGGAGGGTCATAGTTCAGCATATTCCGTACATCCGGAAGGTACAAAGATGTACAGAGATCTGCGACAGCATTTCTGGTGGGAATGCAAGAAAAGGGATATTGCTCGCTACGTATCGAAGTGCTTGGTGTGTCAGCAAGTCAAGGCTGAACATCAAAGGGTAGCTGGTTTGTTACAACCACTTCCGATTCCTCAATGAAAGTGGGAGCATATAACTATGGATGTCGTGACAGCGTACCACGGAGTCCAAAGGGCAATAATGTAGTTTGGGTGATTGTCGATTGATTGACCAAGGCAGCTCATTTTATACCATTTCGAGTTGGTCAGTCGACATAGGCTTTGTCAGAGCGGTACATGCAGGAGATTGTGAGATTGCATGGAGTACCCGTGAGCATCGTTTCCGATCGTGATACTCGATTTCTATCACACTTTTGGAGGAGTCTACAGGAAAGTTTGGGAATTCGCTTGAAGTTTAACATAGCCTATCATCCTCAGACAGATGGCCAGTCTAAAAGAACGATCCAAACTCTTGAAGATATGTTGAGACCATGCATGTTAGACTTCAAGGGTTCATGGGAGGATCATTTCCACCTAGTGGAATTTTCATATAATAACAGTTTTCAGGCGACTATACAGATGGCTCCATTTGAAGCATTATACGGTCGTAAGTGTCGCTCATATGTCTGTTGGGACGATGTTGAAGAAAGAAGATTATTGAGACCGGATCTTATTGTGCAAACGGTGGAGAAGGTTAACATGATCCGAAATCATATGAAGGTGGCACAAGATCGGCAGAAAAGTTGGGCTGATACTGGAAGAAGACCTCTGGAGTTCGCAGTTGGTGATCTTGTATTCTTGAAGATATCACCGACCAGAAGAGTGATCCGATTTGGTAGTCGAGAAAAGCTTAGTTCTCGATTCGTGGGGCCTTTCGATATCATCGAGCGTGTAGGAGAGGTAGCTTATCGATTAGATTTACCACCATTCTTGGCGGGTGTTCATGACGTATTTCATGTATCTCAACTCCGTAAGCATGTTCGAGATGAGACGCACGTCCTAGATCACTCGGAACTGACAGTACAGGAAGATTTAACATATGAAGAGCGACCAATGGCGATTGTAGATCGACGAGAAAAGGTCCTCAAGAAAAAAGTTATCCCACTAGTACTCATTTCATTGGGGAATCGTTTGCATGGAGAATCTACTTAGGAACGTGAATACGAGATCCAATAGAAGTTTCCACACCTCTTTTCTTAGATCCATGTTTTCTTGTCTTTTCTTGTTCCGGGAATTTCGAGGACGAAATTCTTTTGTAGTTGAGTATAATGTAACACCTTAGCACTATTATACTATATTTTATTTGGGGTATTTCCAAATCTTGCAATAAATTCTTGATTATTATTACTTCTGGGTTGCGAATAGTGCATTCAGTAACTATGGTTAATATCCGACCCGACCCGCATGTTTGAAACCCACCATGATTCAAGATTACATCAAATATTTGCTAATACAGAGGATCTATGCAAATTTAGATTCTATACACATATATAATATATTTTAGTATCCGCATATCTTTTAATAATACAAAATAAATCCCAAATAATATATTTTTAATATCAAGCCTTACATGTCATCATACCCCAGATCATATAGTTGGACCCATATATCATGTTCATATCCTAATTATTAAAACGAACTCATTTTGATTGCTACGTATATTTACGTAGATCCGTACTTGGGGGTATATATTTTTATTGACAGTACATCGCATTATGGTTTAAAATTTTACGTATATTCTCCATATTTAAAAACTAGATTTTTAGAAAGGACCCGGGTAATATTCAGAGTAATCTGGTATTAGCTGTAAAATCCCAATATATATATATATATAACTAATAATATAAACTAACTGTTTTATATATACATAAAATATATTAATAAAACTAATATCTCTCTCTTCTCACATCTCTCTTCTCTCTCTTTCCCCTCTGACTCTCTCTCCCCCCTCGATCTCTCTCTCTAATATATATATATATATATATATATATATATATATATATATATATATATATTAATATCTAATTATTTTATATAAACCTCCCCTTCTCTTTCTCTCTTCCCTCACATTACCCGCGAGAAAGAACCCTACCCACGCCTTCGTCGTCGCCGGCCCTCACCATCATCCTCTCCCTTGCCCTCACCTCCTCGCCCTCATCTCCTCCGCCTCCGCCTCCTCTCTCCTTCTCCTCTTCCCGACCACCCTTGCACCTCGCCGACGCCAACCCAAGAAACCACACCCCATTACCGTTCACCCTCGTCGTCGCCGCTCATCACCAACATCGTCTCCTTCCTCCTCACCTCCCTCTCCTCTCCCTCACACCCCAGACCACCGCCACCACCAACCCTACACCTTCCTGACCCCGATCACCAACCCTCAAAACTCACAGCTACCTCGCCGACGCTGCACTTCGCCGTCGACCATCGTTACCGTCACCTCGCCACCTTTCCTCCATCATCGCCACCTTAAAACCCAACACCAGCAGCCACCCCACTCTTCTTCTTCATTTTTTTCTTTCCTTCTTTTCTTTTCTTGATTCTCCGATCGGCTCGCCGGAGTTGCACGTGTCGCCGATGATCCAAATGACCCAGTCACCGTCGTCGTCCAACTCAGTCACCACGTCACATCACTGCTCAGCCAGGTCTAGTCCTGCGCGCGTAAGTTTGCATCGCGACGTTATTCCAACGTCGAACGTGGCATCTGTATCTTGACGTGAGATCCAATCAATAAATGATAGTGCATGTGTTTTATCATTCAGCAAATATTATAAATTTACAGTTTTACGGTATCCGTCTCTATCCGTACTAATAATAGCATATCTAGTTGCATGCCGGAACATCATGATATCATTATACTACCATATTAGTTCAATACGCTATTTAGATTGCATCATACATGGTAATAGACGTGTAATGGCTATTACAGATAGATACATATGCATCCTGGCATTAGTCGTGTTTCGATATTGATTACAGTTTTACATTGGTATCTATTTTGGGTTAAAATATATTACATGACACACTACTAGACTTTTTACTTAGATCTTATTGCTAATAACAACAATCATGATTGTTGTCCTGACGGACGTGACTTGTTGTCTACATAGACTAGACATGTACCTGCTTAATTCTGTGTTGGTATTAGACTTACATCATCAATACCTGACTTGAACACATAACCTTGGGGTAAGGGGAAATCAATAATGAAACCTGACTTGTAACTCAACAGTTCGATGCTTATATTGATCGATCTTTACGGGCTCGGTCAGCCCCGAAATGATGCTGCTGACATCATTCATCTGTACATGTTACCTATTTACTGCTTAGCGGCACGTCTCGGATTCAGCCCGAGAATCTTGACCGTGGTCCCGGGCACGCACGGGATACTATTGAGTTATATCGACGATTCTATTAAATTTATTTCAAAGATTTGTAAAATAGATAACCTAGAAGCACAAACTTTAGCACACACATCACATACATGTACCTCACTATTTTACACCTGTGTTTATTATTCATACTCATGTTTATTAATAGCATCCTATCCTGGTTATTACTATTATTTTGATATTATGACGCACTGACATCTGGGTTTTGCATGGCACGGTTCCTCTACCTTTATCGCAGGCAGATCAAGAGTACTTTAGCAATCAAGACGGGCAATGAGGAGCTAGCTATTTAGTTTAGAAACTCTTAGTTTATTTATTTCAACGGTTTTATTTCTATTGATGTGAGCCCATATTGGGACGTGATTCAGATATTGTTTATTGGATTTTGATTCGTTTCCGCTTTATGCATTTTTTGATTTTATTTAATGTGGCAGATGGACATGTGTTAGCTAGATTATATTTTTACTGTTCTTGATATTCGATAGAAAGCCATAACGTGACTGTAGAGGGATGATTCCTACCCACAGGTAGCATGATTGGCTCTGTCACGTGCCGTAGTTACGTATTCTGGGAAGCGGGGCGTAACAAATTCTGAGCAGGAGTTCTCAGGCGGAGATTAGACACAGGGTTGGTAAATCTCGATAATAATTCTCTGTGTCCATTTACTTTATTGTGATTCTGTATTATCTCTATAATTCTGTGTTGTGATAGTATTTGTATTTTAGACTCTGATTTTATATTCCGATGCATAATTTTTAAATTGTTACAAATCACTCTAAATTTGCTATAAAATCTTATTCACCCTCCTCTAAAGCTATTTTCAAGTGTTGGGTAGGTAGCGCAAATAATTATCCGCGCGTGATATCAGGATCTTGATCAGATCCATATTGAGCCAGCTCAAGTTATTGTTGATCCATCTCACAGAGACAGAGAATAAAAAAGTTGTTCCAGATACATGTTGAGCCGTCTCAAGATGGTGTTGAGCCAACTCGACATCTGTTAGTGTATATGCCCTAGGGGCCATTATCGTATCATACTGGCTTGTATATTACTTAATGGAAGCTTGGGATACTCACAGTTATATTAACAGTCTTGCTAAACATGGTAGTATGCTACTTGGTTTTATCTATCTTAATATGTGTGTACGTATTGATAGAGCCCTTAGGATCTTGCTTGACTACCAGCGTTGTGATGGCAGTCACACTAGTAGGGGCTGGGTAGTCTACAAGCACATCATTTTTCAGGTCCCTAGTCGTAGGATTATCAAGACAGGGCATCGATACTCCGGAGTAGACTGGTGTGTACACTTCTCGTCCCAGTTGGGGAGATGGTCTGTCCCACAGCCATCAGTACGTCGTACTGGAGATAGTATACAGGTGCTCGTTGGGTTACGGGTACACCGGACAGGACTCGCAGGGAATTGTTGGTTGGTATTATACCCGTCGTCAGTTAACAGTTCACAGGGGACATGAGTACAGCATAGTCCGCAGACTTGACACTGCTACTTCACCTCAAGTGTGTCCCACTGTTCTTAGATTGCTACCCTACCATGGCTCAAAGGAGTCGTGCAAACAGGTAGCAGTTGGGTGCAGTCCCGAACACTTGGAGGCAGTGGCGGTTAGACCGGATTCGTCTCTCCCGGTATTGGGAGTTGATATCGCGCTGTGTCTGGAGACCCATTACGCAAAGTCCCTGGCCAAAGCAAGCGAGAATTACTGGTAGGTTTTCCAGTAGTTTCTCAAGGTGTAATGGGCTTCGCTCCGACACGACTTATACCGCTTTTAGGGGACTGACGCTTGTCGCCCCCTAGGCCCGATATGCGATAGTCCTAGACGAACAGACCGGACTGTACGGAGATTGTCACATCAGGCTCAGTAGGAGTTCGGATGGGTTTCCTCATCGGCCTTCTTATCGATATCTACCTGGGGACCGTTACGTACTGCTAGTGCTGCTTGCGGTCTGTGGTTAAACCCACTGCCAGCGTAGTAGTCGAGTCTTTAGAGTCCCACACAGAGAGTTTCCCTGCTCCAGGCGAAACGATATAGAGGTCGTATGGTTTTACGACAAGGGTTCGGACACGCACGTACATTTATGCACGTACGATGTTCGAACAGTTTTTACTAGCCGGCTTTGGATTAAGCCAGATTCTAGTATCGGATTATTGGATTTATACAGTCTAAAGTTTTTCCGTGTTTTCACGGATAGGAGGGGCGTTCTCGTAATTTGGCGGGAAGCTTCTAGAAGGATGATGACTTGAGGGTTTAGGTGCATAAGCATTTATTGATTTAGTGACTCATTTGTGTGATTCATTTATGTCATTAATGATGCATTAAATGGTTAATGACTCATGTAATGAATCACACATAATGAATAAATGAAGCATGATGATTAATCATTTGATTTATTTATTTTGATAAATGATTATGCTTCATATATTCAAGAAGGATCATTATTTCATTATCATTATTATCCTCACCTTTTCTCTCCTCAAGCTCTCTCTCTCTTCAAACCCTAATCCTACCCTCTCATGTGTTGAGATCAAGGATTAGCAAGACTAATTAATCCATATCCATACTCTATATCACCTAAGTGACTTTGATTAGCAACTAGAGAAACCTAGTTACCTCAAGATTAGAGGCAAAGCTTGGAGTAGAAGTTCTCGGGTGGATCGTCTATTACATAGAGGAGGCCGACGAGGAGGTGGATAACGAGAAGAAGAAGGACATGGTTCATTAGGTATAATCTTCTTCCATAGTAGTTAACAACTCCTATGTTAGTGTTAGTTATAATTTATCAAAGATCCTTTCGGTTAGTCGATGTTAATCTAAAGAACTTGATTGTTTTTCATATTTCCGCCTCCCCGCAACTCGTGGGATGTAATACATCGACTTACAGTGATATCAGAGCCTCGCTAAACAATAACTAACTTATTAGCAAAGTCGTTAGAATTTCGAACGCAAAACGAACCGGAAAAAACATCGAAATCACCAAGTTTCTGTCGAATTTAAAATGAGGTCTAAAAATTTTTCAGGGACCTCTAAAAATACATGCAGGAAAATATAAGAATTCTGGAGAAAATTGGGTTCCTGAATCGGCCACGACGCCGCGGCCGATACAAGCGATCGGCCGTGGATCCGCTGCCGAGTTGGGGCCAATTCAACCCAAATTTCCCCAGAACTCTTCTGTGGTTATTTTGTTATTTCTGGAATGATTATTTTCTGCTCAAGTCTCAGGTACACAGAGAAGTTTTTGGAGTAGAATCTAATGTGTTTGTTCGATCGAAATTATACGATGTTTGGCTAATTAGATTATATCTGTGAATTGTATAATGTGTTCGTAAACCTTCCCTAACTGCTAGTATGTCGGTTGGCAGGGGGTTGCACATTTCTGTAATGATTTTACTGTTTGTGATTATAAACTTGATTGGATTGTAGTGATGATTAGACGGGGTTTGAGATGGGTTTCTATATTCATTCATTCGATGTAATTGTAATATGTTGTAATATTATTTTGCGGGGCACATCCAAGTTGCGGTTGTAGCCACCGTTATATTATTTCATTTTACTGTTTTTGCTCCTAGGATAGACCCAAGGTAGGGTGCACAAACTACCGGGTACTTTGAAGTGTTTAGTGGCCTACTCACGTTGTTGAGGGAGACCGGCGGGTAGTTTGCCGTACCCGTAGGGGTCTAGGATGGGGTAATGGCTATTCATCACAACTGTGTAATTCGTCTTTCGTTGCAGGCTCAAAAGAAACGCGGATTGCTTGTATATCCAATAATGTTCATCTGTGATCTGGAATGTCTATTATTGCGTCAGACGAATGTACAATATCTATATATGATAGCTATTTAGACGTCACTTATGTTTTACACCCGCGCTAGCCCAGCCCCCGCTCTGTCGTTAGTTAAGTAACCTAACGAGTGATGACGGGACCCCGTGGCGAATGCGGATGGCATAAGAGGACATTGTATTTTCGTTGTTTTTTGCAATGATTGGTTAATGATGGGACGCATTATTATTAATGCAAAGAAAATAAATCAAAGTTGAATCGTTGGAACAGTTTAAAAGAAACCACTAGGTTATTTTAAAACAGAGGATATTTTTTAAATTGCGGAGCTTTAACCACTCCTTTTAAAAGCTATCAGGTTCCTTCGATCATATCAAGTTCACTACGTTCACGGTTTCGCCAAAACCATTCGTAGCCCTCCGTCATTTCATTTGGGTATTCAGTAGTATTCAAGCTATATATTTTGACCAACGCCAAGGCATAGTGTTTGGTAGCTGCTGGGTATTCATTTGTTGAATAGATAGATAAGTTAGTTTGGGGCAGTCGTATTATTATTTGGCCAACGTCAGGGGTATGTACGGATGGGTTCAAATTAACAAGATAATGATGGGTAGAACTTGACATGTGACTTATGACATTTTGACCAACGCCAAGGTCATAAGAGCATGGGGCAGAAATATATATCGGGAATTTCTGAAGAAACTGAAATTTGCAAAGAGATGCATACCATTTGGAGTTTGATGAATGTTAGTAGGATTCCTTCAGCATTATCATACGATGATATTTGGATTCCGATCCTACTGTGAGTATATGCTACTCATCAGGAGATTCGTCACTTAACGATCAATGCTATAAACCACGTAGGTGCCGAGAAAGGTGTCAGAGGGGCTACGCCCCCAGAGAAAAGAGGTTATTTAATTAAAGAACTTCGCGAAAGCGTTGGAAAACCTCCCTCGAAGTACCAACACCGGCATGGCTGAACAGTTAAGCAAGTATTGTACGGTGAGAATAGTCCTGGCTAGTTCTTCCTTTTTGGTTTGAGGAGGGATTCGAGAAACAGTGGGAGCCATCCAGTTTAGATAAACTAAAAACCACTCTAAACTTGCAAGAGCATCATGCTAAAGTGTTCCCTCTCTCTCTCATTGCAGCGACCCAAAACATGACAGGACATAAGTTACTACTAGAAAAAATATATTGACAGGGCCAAACTATAAAGATTGGTTGTGGAATGTCAAGATGGCTTTGACTTATGACAAATTGGGGTATGTCCTTACCACTAAGGCACCTGCTGTCCCTGGTCCTAAATCCAGTAATGCGGATAAGGAAATCCACAAAACCTGGGAGTTAGATTGTGCGAAGGCCAAGTGCATCGTGCATGCCTCGATGAATAATGAACATCAGATGAGGCACGAGGATATGGATCTTGAATCCATATTTCTCCATACAAAGGATCTGTATGGGGAGCAATCTCGTATAGCAAGATACGAGACCTCGAAGAATCTGTTTCAGGCGAGGTTGGCCGTCGGATCGTCTGTAGGAGAACATGTCCTAAAGATGATTGGCTACATAGAAGAGCTCGCAGACCTGGGGACGACTTTGGAGAACGAGCTCTATACAGACTTGATTCTCCAGTCCCTTCCTTCCACCTACGCCCAGTTTATTCTGAATTTCAACATTCAAAGAAAAGAAGTTGAACTTCCAGAACTCCTTAACATGTTGAGGAGTGCAGAGGGCACCTTGCAGAAGGCAAGGGAAACACCCGCTATGTTTGTTCGCGGTGCTTCTTCTTCCGGGTCCAAGGCTAGGGCCAAAGGAAGGAAGAATAAGGCCGCCACCAAACCTAGAGGAGGTGTTAGTAAGGTGGGAGTGAAGGGAAAGAAAAAGATTGCGGTGCCAGTAGTGGCCAAGGATGAGTGCTTCCATTGTCATAGGAAAGGGCACTGGAAGAAAGATTGCAAGGCGTGGAACGCCAAGAACCAGGAACCGAAGCAAGCTGTGGCTTCGACTTCAGGTGTGTTTATAATTGAGAATTGTCTGTCGATCAACTCTACTTCCTGGGTATTGGATACCGGATCAGGATCTCATATATGTAATTCATTGCAGGCACTGAGAAACCGTAGAGTGTTGAAGGTTGGTGATATGACCCTGAAGGTTGCTAACGGAGCTAGCATGGAAGCTGTGTCCGTAGGGGATTATCACCTGGGATTGACGAGTGGACATATTTTGGTTTTGCATAACTGTTTTTGTGTACCTAGTTTAACGTGTAATATCATATCAGTTTCCTTGTTATTAAAAGAAGGTTATGATTTCACGTTTGTAAGCGATGTTGTTAACATCCATCTAATCATGGTTTTATTTGGTCCGGTACACTGGATAACGGTATATATGTCTTAAACCAATTACAGATTTTTAATGTCCAGAACACACTAAAAAGAAAGTCTCCAGATTTAAATAAAGCTTTCTTATGGCATTGTAGACTAGGTCACATCAATGAGACAAGGTTAACTAAGTTACATAGAGAAGGATATTTGGATTCATTCGAATATCAATCTTATGCCACTTGTCAATCATGTCTCAAAGGAAAGATGACAAAGACTCCATTCACTGGACATGGAGTAAGAGCGAGCGAGCTCTTAGGACTCATACACAGCGATGTATGTGGTCCAATGTCTACACATGCAAGAGGTGGTTTTTCCTATTTCATTACTTTTATGGATGATTACTCTAGGTACGGATTCATTTTTCTGATGAAACATAAATCCGAGGCTTTTGAGAAATTCCAAGAGTATAAGAATGAAGTAGAAAACCAAACCGGCAAAAGTATCAAGACACTGAGATCTGATCGAGGTGGTGAATACTTAAGTGCCGAGTTCCTAGGTTACCCAAAAGAAAAAGGAATTCTCTCTCAGCTTACTCCTCCATACACTCCACAGCATAACGGTGTATCGAAGAGACGGAATCGAACCCTATTGGATATGATATGTTCCATGATGAGTAATGCTGAGTTACTGCGATCTTTCTAGGGTTATGCGCTAGAATCAGCGGCATATCTTTTGAACAGGGTTCCTACCAAGACTGTGCCTACCACGCCATATCAGATGTGGAGTGGGAAGAAACCCTATCTTCAGTATTTAAAGATATGGGGATGTCCAGCTTTTGTTAAAAAACAGCATGCGGACAAACTCGAGGCACGATCAGTACAGTGTAAGTTTGTGGGATATCCAAAGAACTCTAAGGGATATTATTTCTATTACGCAGAGGAACAAAAGGTTTTTGTTCCTCGTAATACCCATTTTCTAGAACAGCAGTTTTCAGAAAAAGAAACAAGTGGGAGCGAAATAGAACTGGAAGAAATTCCAGAACCACAAACTACTACTGAAAGTTTGGTAGAACCAGTAGTTCAAGAAGAACAGGACATTCCCGCACCCCTCCGCGGGAGTAGTAGGCCATCCTATCCGCCTGAGAGATACTAAGGTTTTCTCATAGATGGGGATAGAGAGGATTGCGTCATTGATGATGATGAACCTACTAGCTTCCAGCAGGCCATCCAGAGTGCGGACTCGGTACGATAGCTAGATGCAATGCGGACCAAAATGGAGTCCATGTACACCAACAAAGTATGGACTTTGGACTTTGCTCCAGGTGGGGTAAAACCCATAGGATGCAAATAGATCTTCAAGAAAAAGATTGGTGTAGATGGACAGGTGGAAGCTAGACTTGTTGCAAAGGGTTTTCGTCAAAGACCTGGTTTGGACTATGACGAGACTTTTTCTCCAGTGGCTATGCTCAAATCCATTCGGGTCCTTCTTGCTATTGCCGCCTTCCAAGATTATGAGATCTAGCAGATGGACGTAAAGACGGCTTTTCTAAATGGTTATTTGGAAGAGTGCGTCTATATGGATCAGCCAGAAGGCTTCAATCAGAGTGGGAGCAGCGGGAAAGTATTCAAGTTGCTTAAGTCCATTTATGAACTAAAGCAGGCATCG
Source organism: Agapanthus africanus (assembly GCA_030015575.1). NCBI lineage: Eukaryota > Viridiplantae > Streptophyta > Magnoliopsida > Asparagales > Amaryllidaceae > Agapanthus > Agapanthus africanus. Next base: position 937,145,119 of record CM057338.1, on the reverse strand, counting down.
CGGAGTTGGAACATCTATTTTGATGAAACGGTCAAAGAATATGACTTTAACAAAAATCCAGATGAACCATGTATATATAGTAAAATTATAGCACGAACTGTCGTATTCCTCGTCTTGTACGTGGATGACATTCTATTGATAGGAAATGACATTCCTATGCTACAATCTGTCAAAGGATTCTTGTCACACAGGTTCTCCATGAAAGACCTGGGTGATGCCTCTTACATTCTGGGGATCTGGATCTATCGTGATAGATCCAAGAGGATGTTGGGACTTTCGCAGTCCAGGTATATCAACACTGTACTGAAAAGATTTAGTATGGAACATTCTAAATGCGGTAATTTACCGGCTTGTCACGGAATCACCCTCTCCAAAGAAATGTCTCCCAAGACTGATTTGGAAAGGGAACGCATTTCTATTATACCCTACGCTTCTGTGGTAGGCTCTATAATGTATGCGATGTTGTGCACCAGACCAGATGTAGCTTACGCACTGAGCGTGGTAAGCCGGTATCAGTCAAACCCAGGGAAGAAGCACTGGATAGCAGTAAAGAACATTCTCAAGTACCTGAGAAGGACTAAGGAGATGTTCTTGGTTTATGGCGGAAAAGACCTCAAGATCGAGGCCTTTGCTGATTCCGGCTTCCAGAGTGATAAGGATGACTCCAAGTCCATGTCGGGTTATGTCTTTACCCTCAATGGAGGGGCGGTGTGCTGGAAGAGCTCCAAGCAGGACACCGTTGCAGACTCGACGATGGAAGCGGAGTATATTGCTGCTTGCGATGCCGCAAAAGAAGCGGTCTGGATGAAGAAGTTCCTAACAGAACTTCAGGTGGTTCCTACCATTGTTGATCCAATACCACTGTATTGCGACAAAAACGGAGCTATAGCTTTAGCGAAGGAACCCAGGTCCCATCAGAAGTCCAGACACATCTTAAGGCGGTATCACCTGATCAGGGAGATCATAGATCGCCGGGAGATCGAGGTCCGGAGAGTTGCCACTGAAGAGAACACTGCTGATCCATTCACAAAGGCCTTACCTCAGATTCAGTTCGAGAGGCTACCCGAGATGATCGGTCTTCGATATGCCAGTACATGGCCCTAGTGCAAGTGGGAGATTGTTAGTGTATATGCCCTAGGGGCCATTATTGTATCATACTGGCTTGTATATTACTTAATGGAAGTTTAGGATATTCACAGTTATATTAACAGTCTTGCTAAACATGGTAGTATGCTACTTGGTGTTATCTATCTTAATATGTGTGTACGTATTGATAGAGCCCTTAGGATCTTGCTTGACTACCAGCGTTGTGATGGCAGTCACACTAGTGGGGGCTGGGTAGTTTACAAGCACATCCTTTTTCAGGTCCCTAGTCGTAGGATCATCGAGACAGGGCATCGATACTCCGGAGTAGACTGGTGTATACGCTTCTCATCCTAGTTGGGGAGATGGTCTGTCCCACAGCCATCAGTACGTCGTACTGGAGATAGTATACAGGTGCTCGTTGGGTTACGGGTACACCGAACAGGACTCGCAGGGAACTGTTGGTTGGTATTATACCCGTCTTCAGTTAACAGTTCCCAGGTGACATGAGTATAGCATAGTCCGCAGACTTGACACTGCTACTTCGCCTCGAGTGTGTCCCACTGTTCTTAGATTGCTACCCTACCACGGCTCAAAGGAGTCGAGCAAACAGGTAGCAGTTGGGTGCAGTCCCGAGCACTTGGAGGCAGTGGCGGTTAGACAGGATTCGTCTCTCCCGGTATTGGGAGTTGATATCGTGCTGTGTATGGAGATCCATTACGCAAAGTCCCTGGCCAGGGCAAGCGAGATTTACTGGTAGGTTTTCCAGTAGTTTCTCAAGGTGTAATGGGCTTCGCTCCGACACGACTTATACCGCTTTCAGGGGACTGACACTTGCTGCCTCCTAGGCCCGATATGCGATAGTCCTAAACGAATAGACCGGACTGTACGGAGATTGTCACATCAGGCTCAGTAGGAGTTCGGATAGGTTTCCTCATCGGCCTTCTTATCGACATCTACCTGGGGACCGTTACGTACAGCTAGTGCCGCTTGCGGTCTGTGGTTAAACCCACTGCCAGCGTAATGGTCGAGTCTTTAGAGTCCCACACAGAGATTTTCCCTACTCCTGGTGAAACGATATAGAGGTCGTATGGTTTTACGACAAGGGTTCGGACACGCACGTGCATTTATGCACGTACGATGTTCGGACAGTTTTTACTAGCCGACTTTGGTTTAAGCCAGATTCTAGTATCGGATTATTGGATTTATACAGTCTAAAGTTTTTCCGTTTTTTCACGGATAGGAGGGGCGTTCTCGTAATTTGGCGGGAAGTTTCTAGAAGGATGATGACTTGAGGGTTTAGGTGGCATAAACATTTATTGATTTAGTGACTCGTTTGTGTGATTCATTCATGTCATTAATAATGCATTAAATGGTTAATGACTCATGTAATGAATCACACATAATGAATAAATGAAGCATGATGATTAATCATTTGATTTATTTATTTAGATAAATGATTATGCTTTATATATTCAAGAAGGATCATTATTTCATTATCATTATTATCCTCACCTTCTCTCTCCTCAAACTCTCTCTCTCTTCAAACCCTAATCCTACCCTCTAATGTGTTGAGATCAAGGATTAGCAAGACTAATTAATCCATATCCATACTCTATATCACCTAGGTGACTTTGATTAGCAACTAGAGAAATCTAGTTACTCAAGATTAGAGGCAAAGCTTGGAGTAGAAGCTCTCGGGTGGATCGTCTATTACATAGAGGAGGCCGGCGAGGAGGTGGATAACGAGAAGAAGAAGGACACGGTTCATTAGGTATAATCTTCTTCCATAGTAGTTAACAACTCCTATGTTAGTGTTAGTTATAGTTTAGCAAAGATCCTTTCGGTTAGTCGATGTTAATCTAAAGAACTTGATTGTTTTTCATATTTCCGCCTCCCCGCAACTCGTGGGGTGTAATACATCGACTTACAACATCGTCATAAGTCGTCTCATACACAGAGAAGATTAGTCAATTCTCCGGTCTCATGAGCCAGCTCAAGATAGTTCTGAACCATCTCATACAACCAGAGAAGAAAATAAATATTAGGATGACTCACGAGCCGTCTCTAGCGCTTTTGAGCCGGCTCAGGGCTAATATTTGGCTGATATCATATCTGATATACTACTAAACACTGTAAATGGACATAGAATCAAAGAAATACATTCAAATACTTATTTTATTAGGATTTCAAGGTACAGGGTGTTACAGAGTCCGTATAAGCTGAGTTCGGACATCAGTTTTTAATAATGCATTTGCCTGCAAGATCAAGTGCTTCCTTTGTCGCCCTGCTTCTTCTGGATTTGATAGCTTAGAACTGCCTGGTTCCTAGAGCTTCACATATGTCTTTTTGTTGTTTGTTTCTTTACTCCAGAAACCAGATGGGATGAAGTCACGTAGTGTTATCGAGGGAAGGTTTAACGGTTCCTCTGGATGAGGGGCTTTCGCCTTCTTTCCCTTATCTCTTTGCGTGCCGGTAGTTAGGGTAAATGCCGCCTCCGGTGTGTGCACCTCTTTCTTTCAAGAAATTCCGGGCATCATTTCTAAAATCCTTTGGAGTTTTATGGTTTTCTTTGAGATGACCACTTCCCAGGGGTCTGTTTGGGCCTCCGAGATTGCGAATGTGATTAGCTCGTTTTGGCTGCATGTGGTTATATAGTGACTATGTGCGGTGGGAACATCGATTTTGAATTTATCGGTGAGAACAATATTTCCGAGCTTATACTTCTTCTCCACCCAATTTTTGAAGACAAAACAATCTTCAATAGGGTGAGATATCAAACGATGGTATGGGCAGTATTTCCGATTGTTCTTCTTGTTAGCTTCATCTGGCTTCCTAATTTTAGGTAACTCTATGCCATGCTTCACATCCAACTCGAATATATGTTTGGTGGACTCTTTTGTGAAAAAGTATTTTTTGTTCATTTTCTTTTCTAGAGAGACTTTTGATCGGGCTCCTTCGGACGACTTTGTCGGTTGAGGGACCGACTGTGCTATGATTGGACTGAGCAAGTCTTCATTGGTGTCCACTATCAAGGACATGACATGCTTAGGCTTCTGCTGGCTACGATTCTTTTGGCTTCACTTCGGCTTTTCATGTGCATACGTTCGGTGGTCTTCGAGTAGTGTAGGATCGGCGTTTTCCAAATCTGCTATCTGCTCAAATAACGGAGCAAATACTTTTTGTTTTGCGGAGAAAAGGAACAACCAGATTCGACCTGGAATCCTGTTTAGTAGGAGTTGCAATGATTGTTCTTTAGGAATTGGAGGATCGCAGCGTATGCTCATAGTTCTCCACCTCTGCCCAAATTCCAGCAGTGTTTCATCCCTTAAAGGGTTTGGCATGGTAAACCGGGTGAGTGTTACCTTATCGGTGATGTTACCTCCAAATCCGTGTTTGAATTTTTCTGCCAACTGGTTGAAAGTGGGTATTGAGCCTGGTTCTAAATCGGAGAACCATTCGAACGCCATACCATGCATGCTCTTTGGGAATTGCCGCAACATGAGCTTTTCATTTATGGCTGAATCCACACATGCTACCATAAATTGGGATAAATGCTACTCGGGATTTGGAATACACTATGGGATAAAACAAATCATTTTACTCGTCAGGATATGGTTGGTTAGCTAGTGGTATCACCGTTTTCTGGTTCATTTGCTTCATCTATTCGGCAATTAACCTCTGTAGAACAGCAACGTCCATGCTAGCAAGGGACGAAGGCCCTACTATCGAGGTTGACGAAAACAGAGTAGGAGTTGTTACTGTTGATATGGTTGCAACTACTACTATCGTTGTGGTTCCGGCATGCACCGACGGCGGACCGGTTTTCTTGGGTAGTGGAACAGTCGTTTCGCACGGGGTAGGTGCTATTTAAGGAGTTGTACGCTGTTGTTCTTTCCTTAGCGCTGTTGTTTCTTGCGAAATCACAGGCTGTTTCTCTTTGTAGGGGACCTGAGTTGCAGAGCTTATTGGCATGGTTGGCTGTCGCGTTCCTTCCCCTTGCAGATCCGGTCACGACGCCATGTTAGGCTTTATTATTGTGCCGACATGACCTGAATGACATTCTCCATATTAGCCATCTGTGCTCTGTTCATATCAGAATTTTGCATTATTATATTTCCCATTCTTAATCATATTGCAAATAAATAGGTTCTTTTGATCCATGTCTGCTAAATAGTTGCAGGTTACAGGTTCTCAGAACAATACAGTGAAATTCAGGAAAAGACGCTACAAATGTGAGACTATGACCAATAAATAGATGAATCTGTATGATGCCGCCTACAGTTTAAGGAACAAATGAAGATCAATAAACAGTTCGATTGCACAAAATACGAGGGAATCACAAAAATTCAAGACTTCAAAGCGAAGCTAACGGTAAAAGTACACAAATTCTGCACGGTTGGAAATCTGGAAGAAAGTAGAAAAGATTCTGAGAAACCAAGTGAAGGAAAAAGCAACTTGAAGCATCATAGAAGAATTGAGCCCAAGATCCCAACATATGGCCGTGGATCTGCGGCCAAACAAGGTATTCCGCCGCGGATCCGCGGCCGTGCTGTGTACGTGTCGGTGCAAAGTGTCGGTGGTGTGGGTGCTTTAACCCGGCTTTCTAAGGGTAGTCTTGTAATTTTAAATATGGATCAGATGTAAACCCTAAGGTTTCTCCTATCTATAAATAGGAAAACCTACAGCCTCTTTTGGAGCATGCCTTTTTTTAATTCTAGATTAAATTTTTCTTTAATTGTAATCGTCAAGAGGTGTCAATAAAAAGTAAGTTTTTTATCTTGAATTTTTCTTATCTGCAATTTAATTTCCGCGATTTTCGTATCTGTCTTTTATCATATGCACGTTAATTAGGTAATTAAAAAGAGAATTAAAAAAATGAATTCCATTGTTAATACCCTAATGAGTGAGTAGTTCCTCACTTGTTTGAGTTAGGATTGGATAGGTTTGAAAGATGGAAATCTCTCACTCCTTTCTTGCCCGTTTAATATTTTAAATTAGGACTCTATCTAAATTAAACGCCCACCGCTCACTACGGCACCCTATCCTACGAGATAGCGATGATTCCCTAGTTAGACCGGTTGTGGTTGATGTAGATAGAGGTTAGGTCTAAGAATTAAGAAAGGACGGATAAGGACCAAAAGGAAGAAACAAAATTTCTTCCTTGTCGTGCTAATCCCCTTTGTTAATTATTACCCTAACACCTATGTTCTTAATTAGGGCAAAGAAAGCGATGAGTAGAATTAACTTTCCAAACTAACCTAATCCTAACCCTAGCAAGGTTTTAATCCAAATCAAACTCAATCTTAGTTTTTATAAAAATCAAAACCTACCACGAATAGGAATTGACTCGTTAGAACAATAAGAAAAGAACACGTTTTTCCTGTGGACCGACCCGTACTCAACCGGCTAGCTACCAAGCGACACCGTCTTGATTGCGGTATACTATATTCTTTGATTTTAAAACGCACGCAAAAGAACGATCAATCAAATGGCGTCGTTGCCGGGGATAACGGTAGTTATTTTCTTTTTGTAATTTCGGGTTAATTAAAATTTAAAAAATCATAAAAACTGAAAAATATAAAAACAAAAATATTATCATCTTGTTATTTTTTGAAGGGTTTTTGTGTGAATTGTGCAGGAATGGAAAGACGAACAGATTCAGATCTAGAGCAAGCTCGGTGAACAAATCCAGAAACAGAAGATCTGAACAGACAGAGGAGAACCACAACAGAAAACAGAAAGATTTCGGAGATCTGGACCTATTCTTCCACCACGGAACCGCGGCACCAACATACAATTGGCGGCGGAACCGCGGCGGTTTGCTGACGTCAGCAATCTAAATTCTCTGTAAGTGTTCCTTACCTTCTCTGTGACCCTCTGTGCTCTTCTGAAAAATTTTCCTGCAGGGTTCTTTGCGCAAAATTCATCCCCCTCTCCAATAAATCAATCTTGTGCAGGATTCTTTGCGCCGTAAATAAAAGAAAAAAAATTTTGGCAAGTGTTTTGGATTTTTGTGTGTTTACTGCTTTGCATTTTTAAAAAACGGACTTTTAAGGGGCTATAACACCAATCCAGATTTGGTGGGGATTTCATCACCCTTCCTAAGACCCCAAAAATCACAAAAAGCATTTGCATCAACCTACGAGTTAATTAAAAAATATTTAGACTCAGCCAATAAGGACTGTCGCGCTCATTAGGACAAAGGAAGGTTGTGGGCAATCGGTCGTTTATCTAAACCTGACTTTGTGGTGCCTAGGCTAGACAGGTGGGAAAGGTAATTTTAAAAGGCCCATCTCTCAGTGATTCGTGAGCAGATCCCTCCTTTCTTTACTTATGCTTACCTGGCCACAATTGGCGGTGAAGAGGCGATTCGAGAGATATCTCACAACTTGCCCTTTGGAACAGTTAGGAGCAGTCTAGTTGACTTTGGAGACCCTAGCTCTAGGCTTGATTGTGCATATTGTGATTGCTTAAAAGTGTGTCATAGTTCCTTATAAAAAATCTTTTGCAAAACACCTTATAAAAAACAATAACCACAAAACAAAATTTTTACAAAAACTTGTCATTTTGTCGCTAGAAATCCATTGCACCAAACTTGCACCCACATTCTCTCATTGATGTTTTCTTACCCCCACCTTCTACTTTTTGACTACACTACACCTTATTTAGTGTATGTCCGGTTGGACTAGGGACAATAGCGCCCGTTTAGTCCGTATCTCGTTAGTGTCTACTGACGACGCGTTCGACTCCGAAGTCGAAATTCCCTCCACTTCTTTACCTTCGTCTTCAAATTCATCATCTTCTGAAGATAAGTCAGGATTCAATCCTGACAACCCCTTACATACTTCGGGACTGATTCCACCTCAACTGGGTGCGAATAACCCACAACACCCTCCTGTTGAAGCGCCCCAACGAATCGCGCTCCAGGATCTTTTCTATCCAACCCGCACCGCACTTCCTACTTGTCTTTCACTTCCACCGGCTAATGGGGATAACTTCGAAATTAAACCCCACTTCATCAATATGTTGCCCAAATTTCACGGGCTGAAATCCGAAGATGCTTACATCTTCATTAACAAATTCCAGAATGTTTACGCAATGATGAAGACCACCCAACTTTCCGATGCTATAAGGCTACGTGTCATTCCTTTCACTTTATATGACCTAGCTGAAAAGTGGCTATATAGTACAACATCGCATTCCATAAAAAATTGGGAAGAGTTTGTTAAGGCTTTTCTTTAAAAAATTTACCCACACCACAAGACCGCGAGAATTCGCAATGAAATTAATCAATTTTTCCAGCTTCCTTCCGAACCTTTTTGGAAGTGTTTCGAAAGATTTAAGGACCTTCTTGTTCAATGCTCTCACCACGGTATCAAGAGATGGCAACTTTGCCAAACTTTATACGAAGGACTGAACCTGTTGGATATAGTGCCCTCAGAGTCAATTATTGGATCGTATGCACATGATTGCAATGATTGAGGGAGGACCTATACCGGTAGGACAGTCTTACTCAAGATGATAGTATACTATCTGGTTTATCTTTATCATCGTGTACTGTTTTAGGTGACCTTACAGGTCGCTATTACACATTGATAAAGCCCTTAGGATTCTTGCTTGACTACCAGCGGTGTGATGGCGATCATATATGTGGGAGCTGGGGTCTATAAGCTCATCCTTAAAAGGTCCCTAGTCATGGGAGTTTCGAGACTGGGCATCGATACTCCATTAGTAGACTGGTGTATACAGTCGAGACCCCGATGAGGGGCGGTGGCCGGTCTCACAAGCCATTGGTGTCAGTTGGTTCACCTAAGATGTATACAGGTGCTCATTGTGTTATGAGTACACCGGACAGGACTCGCCGGGAACATGCTAGTTGGTATTATACGTGACGTCAGATAGCAGTTCCCTGGTGACATGTGTACAGGTTAGTTCATCGACCTGAGATCGTCATTTTTCTCGTGTGAGTTCCCACTGTGCTTGGATTACTACCCTACCATGGCTCAAAGGAGTCGTGCAAACAGGTTTTAGTTGGGTACAGTCCCGAGCCACATGGAGGCAGTGAGCGGATCGCCAGGGGTTTCGTCTCTCCCGGTATTGGGGGTGAGATCGCGCTGTGTCTAGGAGAGCCATTACACGAAATCCTTGGCCAAGGCAGGAGATTTACTGGTAGGTATTCCAATAGTATCTCAGAGTGTTCTGGGCTACACTCCGACACGACTTGTACCGCTTTTGGGGGTCTGACTTTTACCAACCCCCAAGGCCCGACATGCGATGCTCATAGACGAACGGACCGGACTGTACGGATATTGTCACTGACAGGCTCAGTAGGGTGTCAGGATGAGTTCGCTCATCGACCTCCCTTTTGGTCAATACCTGGTAGCCCGTTACGTACGGCTAGTACCTCTGACGTGCTAGTGGTTAAATCTACAGCCAAAGTATTGACGAATCTTTAGAGTCTCCCACAGACAGTTTCTCAAGTTTCGGGCGAAACGTTGTAGAGGCCGTATGATATATGGCAGGGTTCGATCATATACGTGCAGTAGTGCATGGATCATGATCGGACAGATCATACTAGTGGGCTTTAGTTTAAGCCGGATCCTAGTATTAGATTTGTTGGATTACTTTAGTCTCATCGCATTCGGTCGGAATGCGGATGCAGGTATGTATATACAGGTGAGGGGTATCCTTGTGATCTGTCACGAGTTTACTTTAGATGTTGCCGTATCTTTTTGTTGTTGTAAACACTTGGGTTAATGTTTACAAATGGAAATAATGAGCTAGAAATCATGATTAGGAGCATTAAATGTGACACATGCACAAGTGATGACTCATGGTCTCTTTCTTTGTGCTTGTGTCACATTATGTGATTGATTTATAGTTGATATGATAAGAGGAGAGAGGAGGGGCAGCCATATGAGAGCTTTGCTCTAGTATTATTTGATCTCACTCTCTCATTTTATCATAGATAACAAAAGAAAGAAATGGCTTCTTCTTCTTCTTCCTCCTCTAGCTCACCATTTTCATTAAAGGCTTCATCTTCAACCTACATCCATACACTCTCATACGTTGAGAATCAATGGATGCAAGAGACAAAGTAATCACATACATTCTCTACATCACCTTGGACACGTCGGCTAGTAAACTTCGTGTCCGAGTTGCTTCGGACAAAGCGGGAGCCCGTAAAAAGACTCGAAGATGTGGTGCCCTTTCCGACGAGGAGACCGGAGATCGGAGATGCCGCGAGGAGCTAGGGATGGTGGCTAAAGACCGAAGGACACGGATCAATCGGTATAGCTTTTCTAACCTTTCTCTAGTTGCTAGTTATAGGTTAATGGTTCGATCCGGAATTAAAGTCTGCGATAGCGCCGGTTTCAAGTTTAAAAAAAGTTTTCGTTTCCGCATTTTGGCCTCGAATCGACGGCCGGGGCGCTACCGTAGACTTACATAGTATCAGAGACACGCCATTAACCTTTACTAGCTTGTTCTAACGTATTTAGAACTTCGATCGAACAAAATTTCCGAAACCGCAATTTCAAAAACGAAGTTTCTGTTAAATTTTTTTTGTGGTCTAAAAATTATTTTGAGTGTTGCAGAAAATCAGGCAGGCTTTTTTAAGAAATCTGAGAAAATTTGGTACACTGATCTCACCATAGCGTCGCGGAACCGCGGCATTACCCTCGTTTTGGCCGCGGTTCCGCCGCACTACTGTAGCATTATGGCACCATTTTTCCTACAGTGGTTTCTGACATGGAAATGGGATTTCTGGTATTTTTTGTTTTGGCCCAGATTATTTTGAGTACTGGGAATTATACTTGGGGCCCACTTCGGGAAATTTTGTCGATCGAAAAATTTAAATATGTTAGTTCACAGTGCTTACTTTATATCTGCGACCATGAATGTCATTTGATCGCTAAATCTTGTCTAATTGCTATAGCCCTTTTAGACGGATTTGCGAACGTGACGTTCACGTTGATGTTCTGTGTTGTGCTGTGATGTTGCGAATTTGTCGTGGTGGATAGCCTGGATGCAACGGTAGTACAGTTTGGTTGTATTTGTACATTTGATATCGACATGTGGACTGTCGTCACTGCATGTTTGTATATTATTCTTTTAGGGCACGACCGGGCTGAGGTCGATGTACCCGTTGTATATATTTTACTTTCTGTACTAGGATTACCCCGCGGTAGGGTGCACGGATAGCCGGGTTCTAGAGAGCAACGGGCCCGCATCTTATGGCTTTGAGATGGAGGGGGCTTCACTCTAGAATTGGCGGGCTATTCGCCGCACTCGTAGGGGGTACAGGTTGACCCAAGGAGGGGTGCTCAAGTTACTGGATTCCGTGAAGTACTGGGTGGTCCATTCACTTTGCTGTAGGGGGCTTCCTCGCTTCAGGTTTTGGTGGGTAACTTGCCGCGCCCATAGAGGTCTAGGATTTCATTGCACAGGCTATCCACACGACCGGGGGAACGTCGGGTTTCAGTAGCGGCTCTATGAAACCCGGGGATCCCAGATTATCTGTATTGTTCTGTGATGCTTATTATATTTCTGTGATGTTGCATTTTATCACGCCTGGAGCGATTATTATATATTGCTATATATATACTAGTAGATGTTGTATATGTTTTACACCCGCGCTAGTCCAGTCCCCGCTCTGTCGTTAGTTAAGTAACCTAACGGGTGATGACGGGACCCAGTGGCGAATGCGGATGGCATATACGTACATCATATTTTCGTTCTTTTGTGGTGTGATTAATTGATGGGACTGGGTTGATTCAGATCAATGCAAGCTAAACAAACCTGTTTGATGTTGTTGGAACATTTTTTTCAAAAAGCTGTTATTGTAAGGACATTTTCTTTTGTTTTGCACAGTGGTATTCGGTTATGAATATCCAGCACCTCAGTCGATGAGGCAAGGGCCGAGATCCCTTCACCGGGAGTGACCCCTTGGACAGAAGTTTGCGTCAGGGTAATAACTTCACTATAGTCGATTACTTTTTATTTTGCATCGTGGTATTCAGTTGGAATATCCTGCACCTCATTTTACAGGGAAAGAGCCGAGATCCCTTCACCGGGAATGACCTCTTTAGCAAAGGTTTTCGCCACTATATTTTTATAAAAAGCTATCCGGTTCCTTCAACGATATCAAGATCATTACGTTAAAGGTTTTTCGCCAAAACCATTCGTAGCCCTCCGTCATTTCAGACGGGTGGCACTTAGTATTCATGCTATGTTTGTTGGTCAAAATCAAGGCATAGTGTATGGTAGCTATTTGTTACTTTTCTGTTGCATAGATAGATACGTTGGTTTGGGACAGTCGTACTGCCTTGTAGGCCAAAGTCAAGGGTAGGTACGGGTGGGTTCAAATTAACCTGGATAATGATGGGTAGAACTTGACATGTGACTTATGATTTGTTGGCCAAAGTCAAGGTCATAAGAGCATGGGGTAAAAATCACATCGGGAGTTTCTAACGAAACTGAAACTTTCCAGATATGCGCATACCTTCTGGAGTGTGATAACGTGAGTGGATCCCATCACGTTATCATGCGATGATAGTTGGATCCCGATTCCTACTGATGAGTTGGTTTACTCCTCGGATGATCCCGACTAATTCTTCTTTCAGGTTTGGAGGAGAATTTGATGATACAGTGGGAGGTTTCCTGATTAGATAAATTGATAACCATTCTGATCTAGGTTAGAGTGCACGCTGAGTGTTTCTTTTGTCTCTCTCTCTTTGGCAGCGACCATGGCCCGACCCTAGACTATGACTCAGTGACCAAGTTGACCGAACCTTCTTAAAACACTGGCTTTTGGATTGTCTGAGTTGCATACCTCATTGCCACTCCTACTTTTACCCTTTTTCTCTAGAACACCCCGTATCATTACGAACATCCACTTCCATTGGATAAAACTATCGTATGGTTATATACGAACTCGAAGGAACTTGTTCCAGATTCGAGGATGGTTTCCAGTTCTAGAGAAAATGAATAGGACTATTCAGTTGTCTTTTCCTTTTACCTGCTAATTGGATAGTCTTCTTCCAAACCATAGGCAGGTGCCGAACGGTAGGGAATGAAGAAAATAAATTAGCCTAACGATGGTGTACAGAAGGTATTAAGTAAAGACAAATAAAGGGATTAGTAAGAGGGCAAAGTAAACTGCGACTGCTATTCACGACCAAACCAAGTATTTCATCGCCACTCCTACTTCACCTTTGTATTTCTCCAGGACACTCCGTATCACTACGAAGATCCACAGTTATTTGAATACTCCATCGTATGGTTATATACGAACTCGAAGGAACTTGTTCCAGTTCGGGGATGGATTCTGGTTCACGAGAAATAAGGAATGAGGTTTATTCGGTTGTCTTTTATCTTTACCCTCTCTCGGGTTGCGAGTACTCCTAGGATTAGGAGAGTACACCCATTATGCTTATTGGATAGTCTTCTTCCAAACCATAGGCTGGTACCGAACGGTAGGGGGGAAGAAAACCATTTAGCCTAAAGGGGTGTACAGAAGGTAATGACTAAAGACATATAAAGGGATTTGGAGAGATGGCAAAAAAATATACGGTTACAGTTGTGAATCTAATAATGGAAGAGGCATTACTAAGAATACCCGGATACCCCTTCGAAACATTTACATGTTTCAGTTTCACTGTGTATTGTTAAAGAAAACTGATTTCCCAATTAGTCCTTGCTCCAGGGTATGTATTTACCAGGTTAGATTCTCACATCTGTATGGTTTACAGATGATAAGTGAGAGTAAGTTATTGGAAATTGGGTGATCATCCTCATTATATCGGGATTCGTTGTAATTGGTGATATTTGAGGAAATCGCCTGGGCTGTTTGCCGGACGGCAAATATTTGGTTTTTGAATATCCGTTGTTATGCACCAATTTCAAATTGATATATCTGTACGTTTATTTATATAAAGTGAGATATAACTTTTTGAAATTATGTCCATGACATTTACCTATATCAGTGGATGGTTAGGTAAGGAGCATTAAACAGCGGTGTAATTCTTCTTAACCATAAATACAGTTTTCAACCTACGACACACAGGGAATGAGTTATTAGACTCAGGGGACTTATACAGCGTATTGTATGTTGTCCAGTGTCTATTAAGACAGAGGGGTTGGTCCTCGTACTATATTCTGTTTACTTGTGACTTCTCTAGTTTTAGACAAGTGTTTCGTAGAAACACAAGGTCATAGTTTTAAGAAGTTATAGGTATAAGAGTAAAGTAGAGAACCACGTGTTGAAAGTATCAGGATTCTTCAAGGTAATCAAAGATGTAGATACTTGTGTATGGTATTCAATTGATAGTAGTGATTATGAGAACTTGCTTCTCTTTCAGGTTACTCATATCTGGATGTATTCCTAAGTTGAGTAATGCTGATCGGCCTCTCTCCATTTAGTTGACATGCACTGGAGACAGCTGCATGATTTGAATCTGGTTCCAATTAAATCAGTGCCTCTGTTTCTATATTGGATATAGAATAGTTCATATCTTAACAATGTTAAGGTACGGGGAGTTGTCCGGCTTATGCTTAAACCCAGACTCTGGATAACTCAAGGCACGTTTCTGTAATGGATGTTTGTGGGTTGACCCGGGCTATGACGAGGGTTAATTTTCTACCATCTGGAAGATCAATAGTGATATTGTTCTTGACTTGCCACAGTTTTGGTAAAATGGATTTTTTTTTTAGAAAGTAGTAGTGGGAATATGGTAGAACTGGAAGTGATTCCAGAACCGCAAACGATTACTAAAAATTTAATAGAACCTAAACATTCAATCAGATTTGACATTCCATTGGTCACTCCGCAGATGTGGTGGGTAACCTCAGGCGCCCGAGAGGTACTCCGGTAGCCTCAAGGACGGTGACAAGGAAGTTCTTGTTTACCCAGACTTGCCATTGCTATTGTTCCAGACTGTGAGACCCGGCAGGAGGATGAGTATAGCGTCATTCTAAACTAGCTTTAGAAGTGTACGTGTATATAACTCTGCCAGAGGGTTGTCGTAGTCAGTGGAAGCAGCGGAAGCATAGTGGACAAGTAGCTTATGTCTATTTATGGACTAAAGCAGATATAGCGAAAATAGATAATCTATTTCTGATGTGATAGTCATAGGTTTGACTTCATCAGAATAGGGGATGGATCTGTTAAGAAGGTAGTAGGGTGTGATGTCCTGGTATTTAGATGACATACATAGAGTAGGAAGTGAAATTCCTATACTACAATCGGTTATACTTTGGTTATCACACAGTGGTTTCTTTACATAGGATATAGATATAATATCAGACATTCTGGTTACTGGATCTATTGTTTTAGATCTAGATTTGGGAAGTGTCCCAATCAGGGTACTTAGACAGCATTCTAAAGGTATTTAGAACGGATGACTCCTGGCACGGTAGTGTACCTGCAGGTGATAGAGTCACCCTCTCTAAAGCTGTCTTGCAATTGAGTTGATCATGAGATATCAAGTACCACACCAGATATTTTTTTGCACTAGATGCAATAAGTTGATATTAATCCTATCCAGGAGAAACGTTCAGAAGCAGTTTTAGAACATAAGTGGATGTTCTAGGGATATGATAACAACAGCCTCTTTTAGGAGACGGTTATCATTCCAGGCTTCCAAGGTGACCTGGATGACAGAGTGACTGTCAGAGTTATAGTTTTCCCTCTGATGAAGGGCAGTGTTTTGGACAGGTGATCCAAGCGGACACTGAGGGAGGCATGGCGCAGGATACTGATTAAGTTCAGTTGACGATACAGTCTAAGAAAATTGTATTTGGAGTTCATTTATGAACTAGGTCCCATCATATATCCAGACATATTCTAAGACAGGTATTGCTCATTTCGGAAGATGTCTTTCTCCGCGAACTTGAGATGAAGAGAGACATAGAAAGAAACATTGGGGCGGATCCACTCACTGAGGCTATTCCTCAAATGCAATAGTTTCGCAAACGGACTTTGTGAAACTGATTAGTAGAGGAGTTAGTTGTTCGGTATCACATGGGCTGTGAGTATGCGACATCGCAATAATTAGCCTTGAGTGCAAGTGGGAGATTGTTGGATAAAGTGCCATCAGATTCAATTATTGGATCACATGCACGTGATTGCAATGATTGAGGGAGGACCTATACCAGTAGGACAGTCTTACTCAAGATGATAGTATGCTATCTAGTTTATCTTTATCATTGTGTACTGCTTTAGTTGACCTTACAGGTCGCTATTACACAATGATAGAGCCCTTAGGATTCTTGCTTGACTACCAGCAGTGTGATGGCGATCATATACGTGGGAGCTGGGGTCTATAAGCACATCCTTAAAAGGTCCCTAGTCGTGGGAGTTTCGAGACTGGGCATCGATATTAGTAGACTAGTGTATACAGTCGAGACCCCGACGAGGGGCAGTGGCCGGTCTCACAAGCCATTGGTGTCAGTTGGTTCACCTAAGATGTTTACAGGTGCTCATTGGGTTATGAGTACTCCGGACAAGACTCACCAGGAACATGCTAGTTGGTATTATACCTGACGTCAGATTGTAGTTCCCTGGTAACATGTGTACAGGTTAGTTCATCGACCTGAGATCGTCATTTGTCTTGTGTGAGTTCCCACTGTGCTTTGATTACTACCCTACCATGGCTCAAAGGAGTCATGCAAACAGGTTTTAGTTGGGTACAGTCCCGAGGCACATGGAGGCAGTGAGCGGATCTCCAGGGGTTTCGTCTCTCCCGGTATTGGGGGTGAGATCGCGCTGTGTCTAGGAGAGCCATTACACGAAGTCCTTGGCCAAGGCAGGAGATTTACTGGTAGGTATTCCAGTAGTATCTCAGGGTGTTCTGGGCTACACTCCGACACGACTTGTACCGCTTTTGGGGTCTGACTTTTACCAACCCCCTAGGCCCGACATGCGATGCTCATAGACGAACGGACCGGACTGTATGGATATTGTCACTGACAGGCTCAGTAGGGTGTCAGGATGAGTTCGCTCATCGACCTCCCTTTTGGTCAATACCTGGTAGCCCGTTACGTACGACTAGTACCTCTGATGTGCAAGTGGTTAAATCCACAGCCAAAGTATTGACGAGTCTTTAGAGTCCCCCACAGACAGTTTCTCAAGTTTCGGGCGAAACGTTGTAGAGGCCGTATGATATATGGCAGGGTCCGATCATATACGTGCAGTAGTGCACGGATCATGATCGGACGGATCATACTAGTGGGCTTTGGTTTAAGCCGGATCCTAGTATTAGATTTGTTGGATTACTTTAGTCTCATCGCATTCACATTCGGTCGGAATGCGGATGCAGGTATGTATATACAGGTGAGGGGTATCCTTGTGATCCGTCACGAGTTTACTTTAGATGTTGCCGTATCTTTTTGTTGTTGTAAACATTTGGGTTAATGTTTACAAATGGAAATAATGAGCTAGAAATCATGATTAGGAGCATTAATTGTGGCACATGCACAAGTGGTGACTCATGGTCTCTTTCTTTGTGCATGTGTCACATTATGTGATTGATTTATGGTTGATATGATAAGAGGAGAGAGGAGGGGTGCCATATGAGAGCTTTGCTCTAGTATTATTTGATCTCACTCTCTCATTTTATCATAGATAACAAAAGAAAGAAATGGTTTCTTCTTCTTCTTCCTCCTCTAGCTCACCATTTTCATTAAAGGCTTCATCTTCAACCTCCATCCATACACTCTCATGCGTTGAGAATCAATGGATGCAAGAGACAAAGTGATCACACACATTCTCTACATCACCTTGGACACGTCGGCTAGCAAACTTCGTGTCCGAGTTGCTTCGGACGAAGAGGGAGCCCGTAAAAAGACTCGAAGATGTGGTGCCCTTTCCGACGAGGAGACCGGAGATCGGAGATGCCGCGAGGAGCTAGGGATGGTGGCTAAAGACCGAAGGACACGGATCTATCGGTATAGCTTTTCTAACCTTTCTCTAGTTGCTAGTTATAGGTTAATGGTTCGATCCAGGATTAAAGTCTGCGATAGCGCCGGTTTCAAGTTTAGAAAAAGTTTTCGTTTCCGCATTTTGGCCTCGGATCGACGGCCGGGGCACTACCATAGACTTACAGAACCCAGCAACTAAGCAGTTGTTGGAAACCGTTTGTCAAGGTCACTTTCTTACAAAATCGAGCAAGGAAGCTTGGCAATTTCTCGACGATCTTGCTGAACAAACACTTCAGTGGGAAAGCACTAGACAAACCACTTCATCTACTTCATCAGGTCAGTCTAGGGCAGGCATTCATCAACTTGATATGTCGATTGCAATGAAGGCCGAAATGGCTGCACTCACGAAAAAACTAGAGGCAATTGAGAGCAAATTCTCATCGCCTTCTCCTGCCCCTGCTTTATCCCCACGCACTATTTGCGCTTGTTGTTCGGATCCGTCCCATTTAACCGAAGAGTGTCCTTACAACCCGCCTGTTCAAGGACAAGATCAAGTCAATACTGCCTTTCAGCAAAGATAAAGAAATGATCCATACTCTTCAACTTATAATCCTGGTTGGAGGAGCCACCCAAATTTCTCCTGAAATCAAAATCAACAACAATTCCAAGGTAATAAAAATTTTCAAAGGCCTCCTCCACAACAACAAGCCCCTCAACAAACTCGATATCAGCAACCTTTCCAACCCCAACCTTACCAAAATCAAATGAACAATTTTGCACCAAACAACTCTTTTCCTCAAAATAATTTTGTTCAACCAAATAACGATAAGGTTTCCTCGCTAGAACGAAGTCTGGATGCGTTTTTACAACAATCTACGCAATCCTCAGCCAGCATCCAATCTTCTATTCAGTCTTTGGTGCAACACACTGCTTCACATGATCAGAGCATCAAAACAATTGAAGCCCAAATTGCACAACTGAACGCTGCGTTAAGCGAGCGGGAAAAGGGCAGCTTCCATCTCAACCATTGCCAAATCCCGGTCACACAAAAAATGCACATGTTGCTCATGAACAACAAAATCATAATGTGAGTGCCGTGACTACATTGAGATCTGGAAAGGTATTACACAACAACGTTAGCGATAATGACACCCCGGCCGCCACTGCTGCCTCTTCTTCTTCTTCTTCTTCATCTTCTTCATTTTCTTCAGAGCTTGTTCTTCATTCTTCACAAGGCTCTACTTCTTCTACTAATTTGAACGGACCCACATCTCACTCCACGGAAACATAAACACTGGGATCCGTTCCAACTCCGCAATCTACTCCAGGAATATTGGACTCAACAAATTTTCAAAATGTTCCATTTCCAAACAGGTTGAGATCCAATAAACAAACTCCACAAATGGAGAAGATTGTGGAGTTATTCAAACAGGTTAGCATTAACATACCTCTCTTGGATGCAATCCAACAAGTCCCTTCTTACGCTAAAATCTTAAAGGACTTATGCACCAAGAAGAGGAAATCACAGGTACCCAAGAAAGTTTTCTTGGCTAGTGCAGTAAGTGATGCTCTTACCCAACATTTACCTCAAAAATGAAAGGACCATGGCTGTCCTACAATTTCAATAAAAATTGGGGATAAGAACATCAATCGCGCACTTTTAGATCTTGGTGCCAATGTTAATTTGCTTCCCGGTTCAGTATATGAACAATTAGGCGTTGGAGAGCTGAAACCCACACATTGTACTCTCCAAATGGCCGACCGATCCATCACCCATCTTAGGGGTGAGTTAGAGGATGTGTTGATTAAAGTAGGGGACTTCATTATCCCCGTTGATTTCATTGTTATGGACACATAGCCTGTAGCTAACCCCCGGAGTCAAATTCCGGTGATACTCGGCCGACCATTCCTTGCAACTTCTAATGCGGTAATCAATTGTCGAAATGGTTCGATGAACCTATCTTTTGGAAACATGACAATTGAGCTCAACATTTTTAAGTTGGGGAATCAGCCCTCCGAGCTTGATGTTAATATACTTGATTTTTTCTCGATCCAAGAGATCACTCAGGAGGACTGTGAGTTCGAAAAATTTCTGTTCGATTACAACAATTTTGACAACAATAGTGTGTTCCTCCTTGAATCTGACACTGCTTTCACACCCGATAACGATTACGAGTGTTTCACTTTTTCGGACGATTTTAAAGATTCACCACCCGAGTTTGAGTCCTTTGAATTTTCGGATGAGTTAGCTGAACCATCCGACTAGGTTGCTTACACTCGTTTCGAACCTCTATTAGAATCTTTTGAGTTTGAGACAGTTTTACCAATTTTACCTTCAATTGTTTCGCCTCCAAAACTCGAACTCAAGCTATTGCCATCTCACCTTAAATATGCTTAGTTAGGTGAGAATGAGACCCTTCCTATTATCATCTCGGCCTCTCTAGCCCCCGAGCAAGAGAAAGTCCTTTTTAACGGTCTTACAAAATAATCGGCAAGCTTTTGGCTGGACTATGGCGGACATCAAGGGGATTAGTCCCCTAATAGTTGAACATCATATTCATATGATGGATGATGCCAAGCCAGTAAGGGATCCACAGAGACGCCTCAACCATGTAATGAAGGAGGCTGTTAAAAAGGAGATTGTAAAATGTCTTGATAGTGGTATCATTTACCCTATCTCTGATAGCCAGTGGGTTAGCCTCATTCACGTTGTCCCAAAGAAATCTGGCATAACGGTCATAACTAATGAAGTGAATGAGTTAATACCAACTCGCACCCAAACTGAGTGGTGAGTTTGCATCGGTTATAGAAAACTCAACGCCGCGACATGGAAAGACCACTTTCCATTACCTTTTATTGACCAAATGCTAGAACGATTGGCTGAGCACGAGTACTATTGCTTTTTGGATGGCTACTCCGGCTATAATCAAGTTCCCATCGCCGAAAAGGACCAAGACAAGACCACATTTACTTGTCCTTTTGGTACGTTTGCTTATCGTCGCATGCCCTTTGGGTTATGCAATGCACCCGCTACTTTCCAGCGGTGTATGATGGGCATTTTTTCAGACATGGTGGAAAAATTCTTGGAGAATTTTATGGATGATTTCTCCATTTTCGGCGACTCCTTTGATGAGTGTTTGCTACATTTAGACACAGTTCTTACCCGGTGTAGGGATAAGAACCTCACTTTAAATTGGGAGAAGTGCCACTTTATGGTACGAGAAGGTATTGTCTTAGGACATATCATCTCGCAAAATGGCATTGAGGTAGATAAAACTAAGATTGAAGTCATTTCTAATCTTCCTCCTCCCAAGTGCGTCAAAGACATCCGAGCCTTCCTTGGCCATGCCGGTTTCTATAAATGGTTCATCAAGGATTTTAGCAAGATAGCTAGACCCTTTACTCTTTTGTTGGCCAAGGACATCGCTTTTGATTTTGACTCAAGATGTATGAAAGCATTCGAGTCGTTGAAAAACTCACTTATTTCTGCTCCCATTCTTTCATCTCCCGACTGGACGCATCTATTTGAAATTATGTGCGATGCATCTGATTTCGCCATTGGTGTTGTCCTTGGACAGCATATAAATAAGATGCCGCATGTAATTTATTACGCTAGCCGAACCTTAAATGAGGCCCAATTGAATTACACAACAACTGAAAAAGAATTCTTAGCTGTTGTGTTTGCACTAGAAAAGTTCAGGCCCTATTTAATTGGCTCTCCAGTCATCGTTTACACTGACCACTCAGCTCTTCGCCATCTTTTTGCGAAGAAGGATGCTAAATCTCGGCTGATACGTTGGATCCTCTTACTACAAGAGTTTGACCTTGTCATCAGAGACACGAGAGGATGCGAAAACATAGTCGCCGACTACCTTTCACGCCTCCCTTCTTCGCCTACACTTAAAATTCCTATAAAAGTCGCTTTTCCAGATGACCAGCTATTAACTGTGTCATGCGAACCTTGGTTCGCAGATATTGTAAATTATTTGGCCACCGGACTGATACCAAACGAATGGTCGAATCAGGACAGACTCAGATTTCTATCTCAGGTAAAACATTTTTACTGGGATGAACCGTATCTCTTCAAATACTGTTAAGACCAAATCATTCGCCGGTGTGTCCCCGACAACGAGTTTAAGAGTGTGCTGTCATTCTGCCACGATCAAGCGTGTGGCGGGCATTTTGGCCCCAAAAAGACAGCAGAAAAAATCTTGCAGTGTGGCTTCTACTGGCCATAACTTTTTAAAGACGCATATGAGTACTGCAAGACATGCTCCCGGTGCCAACACTTGGACCGGATATCTCGGAGAAATGAAATGCCACTCCAACCAATTTTAGTTGTTGAAATTTTTGATGTTTGGGAGATAGACTTTATGGGACCATTTCCCAACTCTTTTGGGAACATATATATTCTACTCGCTGTTGACTATGTTTCAAAATGGGTCGTGGCTGTGCCCAGCCGAACTAATGACAACAAGATTGTCGTTAGATTTCTCAAAGAAAATATTTTTTCTCGGTTTGGGTATCCTCGCGCGATTATCAGTGATAATGGATCTCACTTTTGTAATAGGACTTTCGAGTCCTTAATGCGGAAATACTCCATTACTCACAAGCTGTCAACGCCCTATCATCCCTAAACTTGTGGGCAAGCCGAGATTTCGAATCGGCAGATTAAACAGATATTGGAGAAAATGATTTCCAAAAACCGTAAAGATTGGTCATCAAAACTTATTGATGCCCTTTGGGCATTCCGTACTGCCTATAAGACCGATCTTGGCATGTCTCCATATAGGCTTGTTTATGGAAAGGCTTGCTACCTTCCAGTTGAAATAGAGCATAAGGTATTTTGGGCAATAAAAGAGTTGAATCTATGTTTGGGAGATGCGGGCAGCAATAGAAAGCTGCAGTTGAACGAATTGAACGAGCTTCGGGATGAAGCCTATGAGAATGCTGTAATCTTCAAAAACCGAACGAAGGTGTTCCACGATAAATACCTTATGCGAAAAACTTTTAAACCCGGTCAACAGCTTTTACTTTACGACACTCGGTTACATTTCCATCCCAGCAAACTCAAATCTCGATGGAAAGGGCCATTTTTGGTACGCACCATATATCCGTACGGTGCGGTCGATCTAGAAAACCCGGAGGACGGTTCACTGTTTAAAGTGAACAGACATCGTCTTAAACCGTTCCTCACTGCGGACCCTTCGGGGGAGCTCCTGTTTTTGCCGGAGCTGATCTACATTGACTGATCTTCCTCCATCTACCCCTAAATTTCGATTATCTAGCCAAAACACTGTTTCAAACAAGTTTGGGAGTATGTATCATTTTTAATTATATAAAAAAAAATTAGGGTATTTTTGTAAATTTTCAGTAAAAAAAATAATAAAAAATAAAAATTCATATTTACAAATAATTTCCTCTTTTCAAGAGGGGCTTTTTGCAAATAACCAACACACTCCCCCTATAAATAGAACCCGACCCCTCTCTGTTTTCATAACCCTAAAATTTACCTCTCTACAAACCCTAGCCGCCGCAGCAGCCAGAAGAAGGAGATCTGTCCTAGCCGCCGCGTTTCCGCCGCCATACCCTGCCTTCGGCCGCGCAACCGCCGCGCATTGGTGTCTGCTCCCTCTAAACTCTTCAGAGGAGGTTTGCTTTCTTTGATCCTCTCTGTTAAATTTTTTTTAGATCTGTGAACTTTCTGAATGGCACTAACAATGCAGTTAGAACGAGATTTTTCACAAATATTTTCACACACAATTTACGGAAGTTATTTTGCTGATGAAATCACACGGCGAGGGTGGAATTTTTAATTTACAATCATCCCAATGCCTACGCCCTTCCAGATCTATCACTCGTTTTTACGAGTGCATGGAGGAGGGTTGCCTAGCACAATACGGTTTTATTAAATTACTTTGGGGCGATAAGGAAATAATCATTGACAGGGACTTCATCCATGAAGTCACTTTAATTCCAAGATTACCTGTTCACGACCAACCCCTTCAATTTGAAGACTACATGCCCTTAATGGGTAATGACTGTTCGAGGGAACCTAGGAAGGGAATACAGGCTCGAACCCTCTTCGCCAATGTTTTAACCGTGTGCCGGTGGGCACAAAACAACATTTTTGGCAGTTCACATAATACCACATTTTCCACCCCTTCTCTTCATATCGTGCACACCTTAATGACTAGGAACCCTAGATTTGACATGTGTACGGTTTTACTTAATTCAATTGGTGCTGGCAAAAGGGCTGCAAATTACCCATGCCCTATGTTAGTGACACAACTGTGTCGTTATTTCCTCCCTGTGGAGGAATTTGAGTTTTACATGCATGGAGGTATACCCATTAGGCCTCTCATTGAGGGCGTATCCACGTCCTATACCCGCCTAACTGATGTATGGTCGTAAAGAGAACCGGCCGAACATGTACCCGCCAGAACACCCAGCTCCAGCTCGACCGCGAGCGAGGAAGAGCTCACCCCCATAGAACATGCATGTCTTTTTAGAAGAGCCATTAGGGGGATTGATAATTTGGTGGGGATGGTGACCAACTTGGATCACCGGGTGACTGAGATTGAACATGGAGTATCTACGCTGCTAGCGCGAGAGGAACGTTCCCGTTCACGTTCAAGGGGACGCCGAGGGCCTGAGCAGTGAAGGCACTGCTTTTGGTAAGTTTAGGGGAAGAGGTGGTTTGTAAATAGTTATCATTGCATTGCATATTTTAATTTTTGTATATATTTTTCTTTTTTTTTCTTTTGCATGTTTATTTCTGTATTGCATCTTTATAAAAAATTTAAAAAATTAAAAAAAATTATAAAAATCAAATCAAATAAAAAATTGAAAATTTTTAAAAATTATAAAAATTAAAAAATTCAATTTTGGCCATATTTGACTTAAGTTTAACAAGAAGGTTAAGTAGCTAGGAAAAACTAGATCCTAAACTTAGTAAATTAAAAACCCTAAAAATAACCTTTCTTAAAGTTTAACGGTAGAAAATATATGTCCTTATAGTTTATTTAGATATAGGCAAATTTTGAGTTCAGTTCTTGGGCTAAGACAAAATAAGAGAAGAGTATTGAAATTTTTATTGAAGTGTAAGTCTGAAAAATAATTCCGAACCTTAAGTCTAAATTCTGAAAGTATATACCCTACAACTCGCACATACACGCACCTTGAAACTTGGGATAGTAGAGAATACCTTAAAGTGCTCTTGTCTAAATTCTTAGTATAAAAAAATTGAATAAAAGTATAAGTGTGAATAAAGAGATATAAAAAAAATGAACACTGGTTTTGTAATTACTTAAGACTGCGTAAAATAAAAATACATAGCGAGGGTGCTTTATCACCTAGTGCCTTAGACCAACTGGTTTGGGAGTCACTGCTAAAACCTTAGGTATTACAAGACGAGGAATTACACCTTAATGCGCAAACACATTTTGTAATCGGTCGTTAGTACCTCAAGAAGTATTAACGGTCGCATGAAAGATGTGTGAGCAATTTCATCTAAAATTCACCAACTAAAAGTACTTTGGACAATGGACAAGAGTATGATAGCTTGAATTGAATTTCTAAGTGTATGAGTGATACATACACACATATAGGGGTATATGATTGGGTTTGGATGAGAGATAGAAATGAAAAATAGGACTTATATCTTCAGTAGAGATGATAAAAATTCCTAAGTTGAGATGGAACCTTAGAAGGAAAATTCAAAAGATGCTGAAAGCTAAATAAATTTGCAAAACATATACGATCTTAAGTTAAATGATAAGTGAGTGTGAAAAATACGGGTTGATGATTTCTAAGTTAAAGATAATAGAATTTCTTGCTAGAACACCGAATTGAAGAATGAAAGTTAATAGGCCAAATTGATCGGATTTTGTGAGTAGTATTCGCTGAAAACCCTCAGAAGACAACACTCCTCCTACTAAGGACACCTAGAGGTTTAACGGCTTATTGCACGAGCTCAGTGCAATCGCGATTCCCTGCGAAAGTGAGGTTAGTTCTTTTTTTCGAGAATAAATTGGCTTTGCTCGGGACAAGCAAAAGATAAGTTTGGGGGTATTTGTTCATATCAGAATTTTGCATTATTATATTCCTGTTCATAACATATTATTGCATTTTGTATTCCCCATTCTTATGCATTTTACAATAAAAACAGGTGCTTTTGACCCATGTCTGCTACATGTTACAGGTTACAGGTTCTTAGAGCGGAAACAGTGAAAAACATAAAAGACGACACAAAAGAAGGACTTTTAACCAACAAATAGGAGGATCTCAGTCAAGCCTAGACGAAAAACAGTTCACAATCAACAAGGCAACACAAGATCTAAAAAAGTCAAGGCAAACGGTTAAAAGATCGCTACATGTTTTCACTGAGAGATCTAGAGAAGACGCAGAAGCCCAATTGATAAAATAACCCAAGAACCAGAAGCCCAAAAAGATCCAGAGAATAACACAAAAATTTCAGAACCTAAGCTCACTAAAGGGCCGCGGAACCGCGGCCCAAGCCCACCATTGCCGCGGTTCCGCGGCCGTATAAAGCCCGTGCTTGGATTAAATTTTACCATAATATTGTGGCGGCTCTGAAAAGATTTCCTGAGGGTGTATTTGTAATTGTAGACATGCGGGTCAAATGTAACCTAGGGTTTCCTATCTTCTATAAATAGGGACTCTAAAGATTGTAATTTCTTATGCCTCCTTTTAATAATAAAATTCAGATCTCTTTATGGAGAGCATCGGTGTTTCTTTTCAATTCATGGATTCAGATCTGACAAACCTGCGTTGATGATTGGAGAGATGCATATGTAAGTAGATTTAATTCCTTGCTCTAGTTTAGATTTCAATTATTTGCCCTAGGTAGATTTAATTTCTTGCCGTAGAAAAATTGCTTAGAGTTAGCTTTAGGGAAGCATTTTGAGAGATGAGTTCTCTCATCCCTTTCTTACCTATAATATATTTTCAATAGGACTCCATGCATACACGCACACACCGCGCCCTACGGCATCCTATCCCTTGAAGTAGCGGTGATACCGTAGTATAAAAGCCTGATTGCGCGCGTTTTCCATGGAGGTTAGGGTAAGGATCTCTAAAGGAAGGACAAGAACCTAGAGGAAGGAACACATTCCCGAATGGATCTAATCCCCTTTATTGATAATTACTATAACTCCTCATAGATCTTCATTCGGGTATAGAAAGCATTGAGATTTACTTGCATTTCCAAACCATCCCTAAACCTAACCCTAGCAAGACTAGATCTAGATAATCGTAGTATAGAATAATTTAGGTTTTTAGATTTAATAATCAATCCGACCACAATCGGAATTAACTCGTTTGAGCGAATAGGAAATTCACAACATCCCTGTGGACCGACCCGTACTCACCGGCTAGCTTCATGCGATGCCGTTCTTGATTGCGGTAATAAATAGTTTTTGAGATAAAATCAAATGGCGCCGTTGCCGGGGATGGCGTAGAATTTTCCTTTTTGCAATTTCGGGTTAATCTAAATTTAAAAAATCATAAAAATATAAAAAAAAAATACAAAAAAATATAAAAAATACATCATTTGTTATTTTTTTGGAAAAGGTACTTTTTTTGTGTGAATCTTTGCAGGATTGACGGATCTGGAAAAATTCAGAATTCTAAAAAGAAAAAGATACATCAAAATAGAGAGGTATTGCAAGGACAAAACAGCAGAAATTTTTTGGAGACCTAAAGCCTTCATCCCACAGCTAAACCGCGGCCTAAGCGCGCTCCCGCCGCTTTTCCGCGGCCCTCTTGCATCATCATCGCGAAATTTTTGCACGGTTTGTTTCCTATTTCTCTCCTATGCAAATCCCCATATATCTTTTGTCAAATCTTCTGCAGGATTCCTTTCGCTTTAAAAATCTTTCTCTTTCCAAATAAAAATCTTGTGCAGGATTTGTGTGCCTCGTTTAAAATAGAAAGTGATTGTAAGTAAATTTTTTTTTGTTGCATATCTTTTCTCAAATATCTTTTTGCAACAATTTTTTCCAAATAAAGATTCTTTGTGATATGCTTAAAATAATAACTGATTGCAAGTAATATTTTTCGGTTGCATATCTTTAATTAACAATCTTGTTGCAACAATTTCCAAATAAAGAAAAAGAAAAAAAAAGGGGACAAATCTTTTATAGAAACTTGCAAAAATTTTGGCCGCAAATAAATCCTTGCACAACCACCACACATCTTTCTTTCTTTCACCCTTCCTTCCAACATGGGTACCCCATATAATAAATCACTTGCCGAACTTTGTTATCCCGAACCTAATTTTGCATCGTACGTCAATTTGTTCGGTCAATTTAAAGACGATCCTTCCTTGCCTAAAATATCTTTGAAAGATCAAATAGAGGCGTCTAGGAGAAGCAGTTTGACTTTTCAACCAAATTTGTGTCAACCAAGTCAACTTTTACCACCTACATATGTTGATACCACTTCTTCAAGTCTTTCTGTCACTCCTAGGCCGATGTCTATTGCTGAGCATATTGCTCAATCTTGTAGCCGATCTTTCACCCCTCTCTACTCATCTAGTTCTAGGGATCCACACGATTATTCACCTTTTTATCCACATGTTGACCCTACCCCTGTCCAATCACCCACTTCCTACCAGTCCTACCCGACCTTCCCACCTTCACTAGACACTGCTTCTATACAGCCTGTTGGGAGTTTCACATATCCAACCAATTTCGAATCTTTTACCGAAACCCCCTCACCACCTAAGTCTAGTTTGGAAGAGTCGTTGGAGGCGTATATCGCAGCAACAAACAAAATGACTAGGAATGTGGAAGCGTCCGTGGCCGCCCTTATGAAACCTGCTGAACCAGTAGCTAGTTTTCCGCTAGCTCTAAATTTTTCAATGCATAAGGAGGCGGTTGGACAGAGTGAGAATGTGAGAGGATTTTCAAATCAAACCTACCCTTACCCAATTGAAGCCCACAACTCCTGTTTTCCATCGATTGCCCTAAATAGTTCACCTGTTGAAAATAAAAATGAGTTGTGTGATTTTGTAGTGCTTGATTTGCCAAATTGTGAGGAACCCCTTTCGAGTGAAACCGTACCTAATCCTTTCGATCTTTACACCTCCCATCTAGAACCTAAATCGATAGATATCCATGCTTTTGATGAGGTGTCTAAAGAACTTGATTTTCACTTGATTGAGGATATAGACGCCGGGAATATTTCGGATGATGAACCTGTCGATTTAATTGAAATTTTATGTTCAAATCATCATCCTGAGTTATTAAATGTTTCTCCCGAATCTCATATGCGTCTAGATTTTGATGATAATGGCATGGATGAGTTAAATATTGAGGATAGTATTGAGGAAAGTTTTGAGAATAATATTGAGCTTGAATCATTTTTGTTTGATGTGTCTGATTTTCCAATTCATCCTCCTGAACCTTTGACTGTTATATCACCCTCCCTCCTTCCCATCGTTCCGACCCCGCTTGAAGACTGTGAGCTTGAAACCTTTTCCTTTGAATCTAACACAATTCTCACAGACGATAACACCTACGAGTGTTTCACTTTTTCGGACGATGCTGATGACTCACCGCCCGAGTTTGAGTCCTTTACATTTTCAGATGAGCCATCAGACTCGGTTGATTATAGTAGTTTCGAACCATTAATGAAATCTTTCAAGTTCGAAACAGTTTACTACGGTGAGAAAGATACTATCCTTAATTCACTCCCTTTCGTCTTTCCCATTGTTCCGACCGAGCAAGTGACCGTTACGTTTTCATCTCAAATACCAAGTTCGGCATACCCATGTTTTCTTGCGAATCTTGAGGGATTTGATCCCATTGCACGACGGGTTGATAGGTTAGCGCAATCGCTTTTAACACATCGGTCATCACAAATTGCGCTAATTTATTCACTCAATTTACACCCTCAAGATCGTACTCTACTTCTTTCTCCTTTCCGCCATTCTGCTCCTCTACCGAGACCATATTCTACCATTCTTCTTTCCACACGGTCTCGCGTGTTTCTCATTTCTTTCTTCTACACCCCATTATTTAACCAACTTAGCCATTACCATGATAAGATTTTTGAATGGTTGGTGCTAATCTTTGGCTTGTGTAAGGCCAAGCTTAAGTTTGGGGGGAACTTTGTTGTATATATGTATATATATTTTTTGTTTTCTTTTTCTATAAAAAATAAATAAAAAATTTCAAAACAATTAAAAAAAATTTATAAATAAATAAACAGAGGAGTACCAGCATTTTTGACTCTCTTGGTTTAGCATGACAGTGAGGACACTGTCAAGTTCAAGTTTGGGGGTATGCTCGGTACGTCTTCATCCTTCGCATTCATTTGTGCATATTTTTGCATTTGCATACTTATTTGAAAAACCATAAAAATTGAAAAATTTCGAAAATTATAAAAATTATTGTATTCAATTTTGGCTAATTGACTTGAGTTTGACAGATAGGTTAACTAGCTAGGAACAACTAGATCGTAGACTTAGTAAATTAAAAACCCTAAAAATAACATTTCTTAAAGTTTAACGGTAGAAAGTATATGCCTTGTAGTTTATTTAGAAATAGGCAAATTTTGGGTTCACTTCTTGGGCTAAGTCGAAACAAGGGAAGAGTATTGATGTTCTTATTAGAGTATAAGTTTGAAAAATAGTTCCTAGCTTAAGTCTAGATTCTGAAAACGTATACCCTACAATTTGCACAATCACGTACCTTGAAACTTGGAATAGTAGAAGAGACCTTGAAATGCTCTTGTTTAAAGTTCTTAGTACAATGAAAATAAAAGAAAAAAAGTGTGAATAAAGAATTAAAAAAATGGACACTGGTTTTTGTGATTACTTAAAGCTGCAAAAAAATAGAAAAAATATTTAGCGAGGGTGCTTCATCACCTAGTGCCTTAGAACAACTGGTTTGGGAGTCACTGCTAAAAGCCTTGGGTGTTGCAAGACTAGGAATTACGCTTAAATGTGCAAACACATTTTTTAATCGGTCGTTGGTACCTCAAGAAGTATTAACGATCGCATGAAGGATGTGTAAGCAAAATTCATTTAAATTCACCAACTAATAAGTGCTTTGGACAACGGACAAGGGTATGATTGCTTGATTTGAATTTCCAAGTGTAGGGGTGACTCTTACACACACGTGGGGATATGTGATTGGAGTTTAGATGAGAGAAAGGAGTGAAGAATAGAACTTGTATCTTTAGTAAGGGTTGATAGAAATTCCTAAGTGGAGATGGAACCCTAGAAGGAAAACTTAAGAAATGCCGAAAGCTGAGTAAGTCTACAAAACATATATAATCTTAAGTTAGATGATGAGGAAGTGTGAAGAATATGGGTGGATAATTTATGAGTCGAACATAATTGAATTCCTTGTTAGAAAACCTAATTGGAGAATTAAAGTCGAAAAGCCGAGTTGATAGGATTTTGTGGGTAGTATCCGCTGAAAACCCTCAGGAGACAACACTCCTCCTACTAGGGACACCTAGAGGTTTAACGGCTTGTTGCACGAGCTCAGTGCAATCGCGTTTCCCTGCGAAAGTGCGGCTAGGTTAAATTTTTATCAAGAATAAAAAAAAATAAGTTTGCTCGAGGACGAGCAAAAGATAAGTTTGGGGGTATTTGTTCATAACATATTATTGCATTTTGTATTCCCCATTCTTATGCATTTTACAATAAAAACAGGTGCTTTTGACCCATGTCTGCTACATGTTACAGGTTACAGGTTCTTAGAGCGGAAACAGTGAAAAACATAAAAGACGACACAAAAGAAGGACTTTTAACCAACAAATAGGAGGATCTCAGTCAAGCCTAGACGAAAAACAGTTCACAATCAACAAGGCAACACAAGATCTAAAAAAGTCAAGGCAAACGGTTAAAAGATCGCTATATGTTTTCACTGAGAGATCTGGAGAAGACGCAGAAGCCCAATTGATAAAATAACCCAAGAACCAGAAGCCCAAAAAGATCCAGAGAATAACACAAAAATTTCAGAACCTAAGCTCACTAAAGGGCCGCAGAACCGCGGCCCAAGCCAACCATTGCCATGGTTCCGCGGCCGTATAAAGCCCGTGCTTGGATTAAATTTTACCATAATATTATGGCTGCTCTGAAAAGATTTCCTGGGGGTGTATTTGTAATTGTAGACATACGGGTCAAATGTAACCTAGGGTTTCCTATCTTCTATAAATAGGGACTCTAAAGATTGTAATTTCTTATGCCTCCTTTTAATAATAAAATTCAGATCTCTTTATGGAGAGCATCGGTGTTTCTTTTCAATTCATGGATTCAGATCTGACAAACCTGCGTTGATGATTGGAGAGATGCATCTGTAAGTAGATTTAATTCCTTGCTCTAGTTTAGATTTCAATTCTTTGTCCTAGGTAGATTTAATTTCTTGCCGTAGAAAAATTGCTTAGAGTTAGCTTTAGGGAAGGATTTTGAGAGATGAGATCTCTCATCCCTTTCTTACCCATAATATATTTTCAAAAGGACTCCATGCATACACGCACACACCGCGCCCTACGGCACCCTATCCCTCGAGATAGCGGTGATACCGTAGTATAAAAGCCTGGTTGTGCGCGTTTTCCATGGAGGTTAGGGTAAGGATCTCTAAAGGAAGGACAAGAACCTAGAGGAAGGAACACCTTCCCGAATGGATCTAATCCCCTTTATTGATAATTACTATAACTCCTCATAGATCTTCATTCGGGTATAGAAAGCGTTGAGATTTACTTGCATTTCCAAACCATCCCTAAACCTAACCCTAGCAAGACTAGATCTAGATAATCGTAGTATAGAATAATTTAGATTTTTAGATTTAATAATCAATCCAACCACAATCGGAATTAACTCGTTTGAGCGAATAGGAAATTCACAACATCCCTGTGGACCGACCCGTACTCACCGGCTAGCTTCATGCGACGCCGTTCTTGATTGAGGTAATAGATAGTTTTTGAGATAAAATCAATTCCCCATTCTTAATCATATTGCAAATAAATAGGTGCTTTTGATCCATGTCTGTTAAATAGTTGCAGGTTGCAGGTTCTCAGAACAATACAGTGAAATTCAGGAAAAAGACGCTACAAATATGAGACTACGACCAATAAATAGATGAATCTGTATGATGCCGCCTACAGTTTAAGGTACAAATGAAGATCAATGAACAGTTCGATTGCACAAAGTACGAGGGCAGCACAAAGATTCAAGACTTCAAAGC
The DNA here is from genome assembly GCA_030015575.1 of Agapanthus africanus. Taxonomy (NCBI): domain Eukaryota; kingdom Viridiplantae; phylum Streptophyta; class Magnoliopsida; order Asparagales; family Amaryllidaceae; genus Agapanthus; species Agapanthus africanus. The sequence goes on along the minus strand of CM057338.1, from coordinate 937,111,889 downwards.
GAAGCTGACGGTAAAAGTCCACAAATTCTGCACTGTTGGAAATCTGGAAGAAAGTAGAAAAGATTCTGAGGAACCAAGTGAAGAAAAAAGAAAGAAAAAACAACCTGAAGCATCACAGAAAAATTGAGCCCAAGAGCCCAACATATGGCTGCGGATCCACGGCCAAACAAGGCATTCCGCCGCGGATCCGCGGCTGTGCTGTGCACGTATCGGTGCAAAGTGTCGGTGGTGTCGGTTCTTTCACCTGGCTTTCTTAGGGTAGTCTTGTAATTTTAAATATGGATCAGATGTAAACCCTATGGTTTCTCCTATCTATAAATAGGAAAGCCTACAACCTCTTTTGGGGCATGCCACTTTTTAATTCTAGATTAAATTTTTCTTTAATTGTAATCGTCAAGAGGTGTCAATAAAAAGTAAGTTTTTTATCTTGAATTTTTCTTATCTGCAATTTAATTTCCGCAATTTTCGTATCTGTCTTTTATTATCTGCACGTTAATTAGGTAATTAAAAAGAGAATTAAAAAAAATGAATTCCATTGTTAATACCCTAATGAGTGAGTAGTTCCTCACTTGTTAGGGTTAGGATTGGGTAGGCTTGAGAGATGGAAATCTCTCACTCCTTTCTTGCCCGTTTAATATTTTAAATTAGGACTCTCTCTAAATTAAACACCCACCGCTCACTACGGCATCCTATCCTACGAGATAGCGGTGATTCCCTAGTTAGACCGGTTGTGGTTGATTTAGATAGAGGTTAGGTCTAAGAATTAAGAAAGGACGGACAAGGAACAAAAGAAAGAAACAAAGTTTCTTCATTTTCGTGCTAATCCCTTTTGTTAATTATTACCCAAACACCTATGTTCTTAATTAGGGTAAAGAAAGCGGTGAGTAGAATTAATTTTCCAAACTAACCTAATCCTAACCCTAGCAAGGTTTTAATCCAAATCAAACCCAATCTTAGTTTTTATAAAAATCAAAACCTACCACAAATAGGAATTGACTCGTTAGAACAATAAGAAAAGAACACATTTTCCCTGTGGACCGACCCGTACTCAACCGGCTAGCTACCAAGCGACACCATCTTGATTGCGGTATATCTATTCTTTGATTTTAAAACGCACGCAAAAGAACGATCAATCATGCTCGCAGCTCGTCGATCCGATGATCTATGTCATTTGTAGGGACATTTTCATCACTATCATCATCCTGTAAAGGACTTCCATCAATATGAAGCAGGTTTTTGTCTGATTCATTGATTTGAGCGATCCTTTCTCGAATTTTCGGGTTAAGGGGATCTGGATTCGATGTCGCTTCAGATTGAGGGTGGCTGACATGGCTTCTTGTGCCTGCTGCTAGACCTTTTAGCCAAGAAGGCTGGTGATCGTACGGCTTGCTCATTCCGATCATTCGACAAGTGTGGACAACTGAACGAATCGAAGAGGCAAGCATTAGGCTAGTCGAGTGATCCCTTACTGGACTTGCAGAAGGAGTCCTTGAGGGCGGTGGATTCATTCATTTGAAGAAAACCCTGCTAGCATCTGGCTCTGGGCAATCTGGAGTTGGGCTTCGTTGATTATGCGAGGGAACATAAGCTTCGCTGGCAAGCCTGTTGAGGATCTTCCTTTTCTTTTGATAGAAGACTCTAAGAGGGACGGTCTTTTAGAGACTTTTTGCCTCTCTATATGCCCTGTAGGTCTTCTGATAAGTAGTCCATTGTTTGCGAGAAGGACCAGTGGTGCATCAATTCCTCCAGGGCTAATCTCGTAGCTACTGGAGGGAAGAGAATGAGTTTGTGACAGGTACAATTGCCACCTGCCTTCCCTAGGTGAGGGGATGAGTGCCTTCCTCTCGGGCCCTTTTAGAGTCCCTTCTTCTCACGTTGCGTAAGGATCCACTTTTCTTGAGGTAGGGAGGAGCAGCGAAGCAGCCTGCCCTGAAGACGATGTCGTCATTCCCTAGAGGATTTTTCTTAGGCCCCTTAGTAATCGAAAGTCTTTCAAATACCGACTTTCATTTAGTTTCGATACATGGAGCTGGCACCGTAAGAGGTTGCCCCTGTAGACAGTGGTGGTGTCGTTCAAAACCACCTTTCCATCCTAGACTTTTCGGATGGCCCTCCTGGATGATGAGGAATGTCAGCGGTAACTTGTTTGGGGACCGGCATTTCCTCGGGCCCGGTCTATTGGATATAGTGCCCTCAAGGCAATTATTGTAATTGCAGGCACGCGATTATGATAATTGAGGGAGGACATATACAGGTTGGACAATCTTACTCGAGATGATAGTATACTATCTGGTTCGTCTTTATCATTGATATGTACACGTTTTACTTGTTATTACGTGTCGCTAATACATAATGATGAAGCCCGTAGGATTCTTGCTTGGCTACCAGCATTATGATGGCAATCATATACGTGAGAGCTGAGTAGTCCATAAGCACGTCCTTAAATGTCCCTAGTCGTGAGAGTATCGAGACTGGGCATCGATATTCCGGAGTAGACTAGTGTATACGTTTTGAGACCCTGAAGAGGGGAGGTGGTCGGTCTCACAAACCATTGGTGTTATGTCACGTAAAATAGTATACAGGTTCTCACTGGAGGTGAGTACACTGGACGGACTCGCCGAGAACTTCTAAATAGTATTATATCTATCGTCAGATGGAAGTTCTCGAGTGGCATTAGTACAGGTTAGTCTTTCGACCTGAGATTTTCATTTTTCTCGTGTGAGTTCCCACTGTACTTTGATTACTACCCTACCACGGCTCAAAGGAGTCATGCAAACAGGTTTTAGATGGGTACAGTCCCGAGCCACATGGAGGTAGTGAGCGATTGTCGGGGATTCGTCTCTCCTGGTATTAGGAGTCGGTGTTGCGCTGTGTTCGGTTGGGTATCACTTTAAATCCATGGCCACGGTAGATGAGATTTACTGATATGAGTTCAGTAATTTCTCGGTTGGTAATGAGCTTGACTCCGACACAACTTATCAGGTTATTATGGGTTTGACGTTTCCACCCCCTAGACCCGGTATGCGATACTCTCAGACGAAGAGACCGGACTACACGGATATTGTCACATTCAGGCTCAGTAAGGTATGGACAGACTTGATTGTCGACCTCCCTTTCTATAGATACCTGGGCAGCCGTTACGTACAGCTAGTGCCGCTGACGTGCTTGTGGTTTTTGGATTTATCCAGTAAATCACTGCCAGCGTATTGTCGAGCTTTAGAGTCCCACACAGAGAGTTTTCCCAGTTCAGGCGATATGATGTAGATGACATATATTGGCGCATACATGGTGTCTTATTAAATACGTGTACATGCTACACAGACTTTACTCGGACGGTTGATAATACTAGCGGTTTAGGATTAAGCCGAATTATTAAATCAGGTTTTGATTTAATAATTTATATATATATATATATATATATATATATATTCTAGTATTATTGTTCACTATTCATTTTCTCTCTCTTGGTTATTCGTATTTTTGTACGAATACGCATATATGTATTTCAGTTCATATACCGGGTTGTATTTCGTATTTATACGGAATTTGTTCTAGAAGATAGAAACTTCATTTATTGATTTTTCTTTTATAGAAAATAAAAAATTAGGTGGAGGATGAGGTGTTTTGTAGCATGGTAGAGACGTATGGGTTGGTTATTATATAGTATTTTCATTTGTGAATACTATTCTTGGATGGTTGCTAAAATACATAGCCATTCCTTTGCTACCTTTTGCTACTTGCTCTTCACAAAACACTTAGCCATTTTTCCATGGCTTCTTCTTCTTCACCTCTTCCTCCTTTTAGGTAGCTAACTTGAGCTTAGAAAAAAAAGAAAAGACAGTGAAAATATTCCTACATCCATACTCTCCATTCGTAGCGAGGTTGGAGCGTCGGTCGCTTCACTAGGTGAAGCCGGAGCTTGGACCGATTTCCCTCATGTGGATCATCTTCAGCAAGGGCGGTCGCCACTCAAGTTTGATCCGGACAGCATACACAGAGCATGGAAGGGTCTTCCACGATTGGGTGGATACGCGTCAAAGGTAATGTTCTGTATTTTTGCATGCTTGGTTTGCTAGTTTACACATTTGGATCGATTCTAGGTTCAGGGTTCCTTCGTATAAGCTTGAAATTTTTGTTCGTCAATTGCGCATCCACTATGCCACGAGCACTAGGAAACCCTACATGGTCTGAGTTGGCCTGGCTGGCCTTTGAGTTGGTGCTGTCGGCTGGCTCGCCTGGAAGCTAAATCTTTGCTTTGGGGAGGATCGCTCCTCTGTCCGGCCTGCAGTGCCAGGAAGTCTTTGATGATGCCAAAAGGGCACGCTTCAGGGTCATATCCCGCAAGGTTCACAAAGGACATGACAAACTGGGGATTAGCCCCAGTTATAATGAACATAGTCTGCGCTATTTTGGCTGCCGCCATGAGGTCGGCAGGCGATAGTGCGTCGTTGTTGCTGGTGTGAGCCATTTGTTTATCCTGAAAAGGAATATCCATAGCGGCATTAGAAACCTTGTAGATAGAATGGGTCCCCATCATAGTGCATGGACGGACCTCTCTACCTTGTGTAAATGACTTAAAGGTTTCTTGATGCAGATATTATAGCACTCAAGCAGCGTGCAAGTCAATATCCATACTTAGTGAGCTAGTAGGTATATAGACGTTTGGCCCAATGGGTAATGCTCTGCTCTATGAAACTAAGGGTTCCGTCGACCAAGGGTTCTGGAACGAAATGCGCAAAGCGATGCGATTTAGAATGAGCTAAAAGAGAAGTTATATTCCCCAGCGGAGTCTCCATTTTGTTTACCCTCTTTGCTACCTCCAACGATTGAACGTTGAAACAAATGTGAGTTTAAACAAAACAAGTTATTTAGTGTTTTAAGAATTGACCAGAAGGTCCTAGATTTGAGACTTCCGGCAGCGCAAGCGTGTACCGTTAATTACACCCCATTGTCAAAGGATGCACCTGGACGGGATAGCATATTAGCTCATTTCAAATCGCATCATTATAATGTAGGTCTTCTTGTATATATTAGTAATGTAAATACCAAGCATAGGTCAAATAAAAGAATGTATATTTTATTCATTTTGTGCAACTTTATATACAATTTGAATGTAAATACAATGATATTTGAAAAAAAAGAACGTAAAATACATATAACTCTCATTTGAGAGTTGAATGGAAATACTTGAATGTATTTTACTGTCAACTTGGTGAAAGTTGAAGGGCGCTGCCCCTTATGGGGCGACATCACTTCTGCCGGTGTGCAAGTGGTACACCCTAGGTGGGGTCCACATTACCTCCCTGAAATCTGTGTATAAATGTAACTTGTTCAATATATAAAAATGTGTATTTCAGCCTGATTAGGAGTTATAAGTTAAAATTGTTCGATAAAATCAAGAAACAATTTGTAACTCACTGGTTAAGACTATCCACTGCTGTTCTTTAGCCTGCAAGTTCGAATCCCGTCATCCCCAATTATTTTTTAATATTTTTTCTTTTTAACTTTTTGGAAGCCCAAGAGTTGCACGTGCAATTCACGGATAAACGAAAAGTTTCTGATAAAACAAACTGGAGAAATGAGGAGTTAACACGAATTATAACACATGACCAAAGCCTCGAGACACGTGGCCACATTATAGCCGCCACTTCGCCGAGATCGGTGGCTCTCCTTGCTCCAATTATCTCCGTGCTTCGCCCGTGCACCCCTTCAGCTCCCCTCTACTCATTTTTCCAATTTATTTTCTCTGAATATTAACAGAGAGCAGTAAACCCTTCAATTCCTCCATTAACACCATTAAATCCATTTTAATTCAGTTTTTAATTTCCCATACTCTCATATTTTGCCCTATAAATACCATCTCATCTCCTAGTTCTCCTCTATTCTGAAATCTATAACAAAAATTCTCTAAAAAATTTCCATTTTCAAGAGGAATTAAGCTAGTTAAGTGGAGTTAGCTCGATCCTAATTCGTTCTTTTGAAGACCGGAGCCATTCTTGACATTACCATGATTCCAAAAAGACCCCCACTCCTTTTCCTTCCTTCTCAAAATGTAAAAACCCGAAAGTCCCTTCTTCCTCTCCTTCATTTCAACTCAAACCGCTTCTTAAAACGATAATGATTTAAAATGGAGTTAGCATTAGAAAATTCTTTTCAAATTAATTTTATCACACTTTCTATGTTAAATAATTCACCCTAATCCTTCTAACACCACTTTGAATATTATTTATCTCATTTACTTTTGAATTGTTTAAAATTTTGTGTTAAATAAATCATACAACAAAATTACGCAAAAATACCATGAACCTTACTTATATCTTTTAACATTATCATGAACTATTACTCTAAAAATTCACGGGGTAATGACCTACCCCACTCACAAATACTATGATTTCATTGCACGATATTTTGGTCAATTTTCATCTAAAAGAAACAATTTTCATTAAAATACCCTCCTTTTAGAAAATACTTTTTATTACTATTTTTAACCCTTTGCAATTACGCCTCTACAACCCTTGTTAGGAGACCCATTTTCGGATTGTGAGGGTTATCGTACATCCTTGGGATAGTAGAGCGAGATACAGAACTTCTCACGGAGAATTCGGTCTTGAAAAGAATAAAAATACGATTTTAAAGAATACGGTTGTTAAAACAAATTAAATCTTTTGAAAATTATATAAATCATAAATCCATATTTTTCTATGAAAAAAAATTTTGAAAACTATATTTTTAAATGAAAAATTAAGGTTACACAAAAATACCATCAAGTTTCCAAAAGATAGATTTTTCATTAAAATACCATAAATTTTAAAAGTTAGATTTTTATCCTAAAATACCACAAAATATAAAATACGTTTTTATACAAAAATCTTGACTTTTCAAAACAACATATTTTTATTAAAAACTTATTAGAGACTTTAGGACGAATTAAAAACTCTCGAGAATTTTAAATGACATTTTTACTAAACTACCCTAGAAAATCAATATACTAGTTTAGGTTACATATTTAGATTGCAGATTAGTTTAAGTGGCATCTTCTCTTGTCATTTTCCTCGGGATTGCCGGAGACAGTGATGCACCACTTGCTTCTCCTTAAATATAAATCATAAACTTAGGGTGTAAATTATCAAATGATAATCTTCTTTGAAAAAGACACAAATCATACCGTTCGGTTATTGATAATTTTCCAAACTCAAGAATTTAAAAGATTAAAGCTATTCACAAGATTTAAATCTAGTAATATAAAATGACTATAACTCGAATCCAAACTCAAACCTAAATTTGAATTTAAACTCAAACTCAAATCCAAACTCAAACCTAAATTTGAACTTAAACTCGAGCTCAATCTACTCGAACTAACTTGACTCGGCCTAGAATTGAAATTGACATGACTCACATTCTACTTGACTTACACGACTACATTATTTACTTTTGCAATTTATGGTTTCGATCAAGGAATGTTATAATCAACCAATAAAATTAACTAAGTTGATACAACAGTTATAATCTATTATACTCGGGGTGTTTGGGATAGTTTCAGGTATGAATTCAACGGAATTTCAGGAGTCCCGTATTAACCTACTCGAATTTTATTTACTCGTATCTCAGTTGGGTCGACTCCTCCACAGTTTGGAGTCCCGATACTAACACATGAAAGGGGCCCGTGTTTTCTTGCTCCTAGGGCCCCACTCTTAAGCTCATGAATACTTCGACGGTTGCATTGGCATCCACACTTGGAACTTAACGTTAACATAGTGATCATATAAAGACCTATAGGACATATACCCATGTTCTTTTCCACATACTTTTTACTTGTCATTTACATTACTTCATGATTATGCTATACATGTCACTCTTCACTTTTACTATACATTTGGAACTTATTGAGCGCTAGTTCGCTGACGGGTATTCCACCCACTTTTATTTTCTTGGAATGTTTGTCAGATATGGTTAAGACTGAGGAGGTGGACGCCATAGAGGAGGAGTACGAATAGATCGCTGCTTAGGCTTAGATTAGATTATCTTTTCTTTTAGTTTATGTATGCCACCTGTTTAGGCATTTATGTTATTGTATTTACTTTTCAGTTGAACTCTTGTATTGTAAATATTTCAAGTTTGAATGTAAATAAAAATATTTGTTAAAAAATTTTCAGTCTCCATTAATTCTTGCACCGAGTATTATTGTTTAAATACGCTTAGCATATTTATTTAGAGAATGACCTTCTCTTGATAAATATGTCACGGGCTTACCACGTCATCGTTTCCGCCTATTGGGAAGCGGGGCAAGACGGGTTTTATTGGTGGCACATGCAGGACAATTCTGCATAAAGTCTTAAACAAAATACCACAAGAATTAATGAATTCAACAAAAATTTACATTCCTTGCATTTCAAATTTCTTGAATCTATCTTAATCTGTATTTTCTATCAAGGTGATGGATTCTCCCAACAATACCAATACCAACGTCAATGACAACACACCACCGCCTACACTGCCGCCTCCACCTACCATGACAACGCCTATCAACAAACAAACGGTGCTTCTTGAGGCTATCAAGAGCATATTGTAAGGATAGTGGGAGCATACAACTTTCATGCACCAAGGACTTGCTCGCCCTGAGGCGGAAGCACCCAGAGTTAAGCAGTTCCGGGCTTTGCACCCAAAGAAATTCTCGGGTAAAGAGAGCCCGCTTGAAGCAGAAGAATGGGCTCAAGCGATTGAGAATGACCTGGCAGTAGCTTAGATGCCAGATATAGCTTGGGTAAGAGTTGCTAAGTTGCAACTGACAGATAATGTCAGGGTATGGTGGAAAGCAGAGGAGAGCAGTCTCGAGAAACCAATAAAGTGGAAAACATTCCGAGACCTCTTCGATACAAAGTATTTTCTCGAGACTGTTCTCTTTGACATGGAGCAGCAATTCATCCACCTACAGCAAGGCTTAATGTTGGTCAAGTCTGTGGAAGAATATGATGATGAGTTTACCATACTCGGCAGGTAAGCTATAGTCTCATGTTAAATTTTCCTATCTCACTTAAACAATGCTAATGCAAGGTTGTAACAGGTTCGCTGTACACCTCATTCCACTGCTGAGATTCGGGCACGACGATTCCAGTAGGAGTTGGACCCTAAAATCCAAGTTACACTCGCTACAGGGGATTTTCCAACCTAAGAACTTGCTTTGAAGGCTGCTCGACGATATGAAGCAGTTGTAAAGAAGAAGGGCAGGCCACAGTCGGTCGGTGTGAAACGCCCGGTGCACCAGATCACAGGAGGGGCCTATTCGAGGTCAGCTTTCAATGGACCATCTCGGAGGCCAGGAGGTTCGTTCGCTAACAACAAGCCAGACTTTTGCACCTATTGCAAAAGAACATGGCATCTAGTGGAGAACTGTTGTAGGGAGAACAGCTTGTGCTTGATCTGTGGGTCTTCGACTCACATTATCGGAGCATGCCATCAGAACCAAGGGACTAATAACTCTCCAGCTAGACCGGTGATCCAAGCTCCTCCTACCTGGTTAACTCTACCGGCTCCAACTCCCCGCACCCAGACTACTCAAGCTCAACACCGTATGTTTAACCAGGCATAGAGGAACATGCTGCGACGCCAAACATTCACTATGTCGGTCGAAGAGGCAGAAGCTACGGGTCAAATTATCACTGGTAGATCTCTTCCTTCTTTCCTTTCAAGTCATTTCAATTCCTAGGTATCTATATTTGATATACCTAAACCTAACCCATGCGACTTACGTACAATCTTAATAGCCACCCTACCTGCATTCGTGCTCTTCGATACTGGGGCATCGCATTGCTTTATGTCACAACGGTTCGTAAGAACTCATGCGATACCAGTTAAGCCACTCGTATCCAGCTAGAATGTCAATTCAGGGAACGACGTTCTAAAAGCAACCTTAGGATACGATCTGTATCCAGTGGCTGTCTGCAGTCGAGAATTCTATGTGGACTTCAAGGTATTGGACATATCGAATTTCGACGTGCTCATGGGAATGGACTGGCTGGGAACTTTCTTCGCTACCATCGACTGTTGATAAAGGAGGGTAGTGTTCGAAATACTAGATCACCCGGTGTTCTATTTCAAAAGCAGAGACCAAACTTTAGAGCCTAGAATCTACCGAGCAAAACCAAAAAAGGCAGAGATTGCAACGTTATAAGCAGAAGGATCAAAGCCAGAGGTTTTCAGAGAGTTTGAGGATGTATTCCGTGATGACATAACAGGTTTGCCTCCCGATCGAGCTCTAGAGTTTGGCATTGATTTACAACCGGTGCATAACCTATGATAAAAGCTTCAAACCGTTTAAGTTCGGAAGGATTGAAGGAGATCCGTATTTAGTTGGACGGACTCCTAAAGAAAAGGTTGGATTAGACCCAGTACCTCAAGTTGGGGATCTCCGGTTCTGCTAGTGAAGAAGAAGGAAAGTACCTTCCAGATATGTGTAGATTATCGAGCACTGAATGAAGTGACAATTAAGAACAAGTATCCATTACCTCGCATCAATGACCTTTTCGATCAGCTGAGTGGATCTTGGGTCTTCTCAAAGTTGGATCTTCGTTCAGGCTATCATCAAGTAAAGGTCGGGAAGTCCGATATTCAGAAGACGGTGTTTAGGACTCGTTATAGCCATTATGAATATCTCGTAATGCTATTTAGAGTGACCAACACACCAGCCATTTTTATGAACCTGATGAACCGAGCTTTCCGAGAGTACTCAGACAGGTTTGTTGTTATCTTCATTTACAACATCCTGGTGTATTCTAAGAATCGGAAAGAACACATTGAGCACTTACACATTGTCCTGGAAACACTGCGACAATATCAGCTCTACGCCAAGTACAGCAAGTGTGAATTTTGGCTAGACCAGGTCGGATTTCTCGGACATATCGTTTCAGGAAAAGGAATCTTTGTGGATCCAGCTAAAGTGTCAAATGTTAGCGAGTGGCCAACACCAAAGTCAGTCAAAAATATAATAAGCTTCTTGGGCTTAGCAGGATATTACAGACGTTTCATCGAAGGATTTTCAAATATCGCAGCACCCTTTGCCAAGCTTACACGTAAAGACGAAGCATTCGTGTGGTCAGAAGTATGTGAGAAGACTTTCATAGAACTTAAGTCAAGGTTAACCTCTGCACCTATTCTCGTAATACCGGATCGATCTGACGGATTCGATGTACATTGTGATACATCCGGTAAGGGATTATGATGTGTTCTGCATCAGCATAGAATGGTTGTGGATTTTGTATCAAGACAGTTAAAGGTTCATGAACGCAACTATCCAACACATGAACTGGAATTAGCAGCCGACATCTTCGCACTCAAGATTTGGCATCACTATCTTTTGGGAGAGCGAGTGGATATATACACCGACCACAAAAGTCTAAAGTATGTATTTACTCAAAAAGAACTCAACATGCGGCAGAGAAGATAGCTAGAGCTCATGGCAGACTTTGAAATCTACCTATAATATCATCCTAGAAAGGTGAGCATAGTTACCGATGCACTTAATCGCCGACCATTAGCAATGAACCTCACCGCTCAATAGAAGCTACAACAAGAACTGCATGGACTTATGATTGAAGTAGTTATGCCAGGTAACGCATCATCCTTGATGAATTTACAAGTTCAGTCCACTCTTGTCAATCAGATCAAAGCAGCTCAAGAAAATGATGCCAAGCTACAAAAGATCCGAGAACAAGTAGAAAGTGGTATTCGAACCGACTTCATCATCCATGAAGATGGATCTTTACGGTATGGGAGCCGTTTATGCGTGCCAGTCGGCCCTGTTCAAGAAGAGTCGATGAAAGATGGTTACAGCTCCCCGTATTCTGTACACTCCGGTGGCACGAAGATGTACAAGGATCTAAAGTAACATTACTGGTGGCATGGAATGAAGCGAGAAGTAGCAAGGAGCGTAGCTAAGTGCTTAATCTGTCAGCAAGTAAAGGCTGAACATCACAGAACTGCTGGCATACTTCAGCCGTTACCGATCCCAGAATGGAAATAGCAGCACATTACTATAAACTTCATGACTGCGCTCCCTCGCAGCACGAAAGGTAACAACACATTTTGGGTTATTGTGGATCGACTTACCAAGTTGGCTCATTTTATTCCATTCAGAGTTGGCCAATCAACCAAGACATTGGCAAGAAAGTACATAGAGATGAGTAAAAATCTAAAGTAAAGATTTCAACCTTCAAGATATATCATACTTGTCTTGATGCCCATAAACTCATGCAGAAGATCGTGAGATTACATGGGGTATCTGTCTGCATCGTCTCCGATCGAGATACTAGATTCTGGTCCCATTTTTGGCAGAGTCTTCAAGCCAGACTGGGAACGAGTCTAAACTTTAGCACGGCGTATCATCCCCAAACAGACGGATAGTCCGAATGAACAATTCAGATCCTGAAAGATATGCTGAGATCCTGTATGCTAGACTTCGTAAGTTCATGGGAAGATCACCTACACCTTGTGGGGTTTTCATATAACAATAGTTACCATGCAAGCATTGGGATGGCACCATTCACCGCACTATACGGACATAAGTGTCGTTCCCCGTTGAGTTGAGAAGACGTTGGAGATCGTAAACTCCTTGGGCCAGAGATGATTGTGGCAACTATCAATATAATCCGCACGATCAGGGAAAACATGCGCATAGCCCAGGACCGACACAAGCATTGGGCAAATGCAAAGCACCGACACTTGGAGTTCCAACCTGGAGAACATGTATTTCTGAAGATCTTTTCGAATAGAGGAATGATACATTTTGGCAAACGGGGCAAACTTAGTCCAAAGTACATCAGACTGTTCGACATACTTGAACGAGTTAGAGAAGTGGCATACCGCTTGGCACTACCACCTTCATTGGAAGGAGTGAACAATGTGTTCCACATATCCCAGCTACGGCGATATATGAGCGACCCTCGCCACATACTTGATCACTCAGAACTTACTCTCCAAACCGACTTATCTTGAGAGTAGCAACCAGTCGAGATCTTGGATCGAAAAGTGAAGACATTACGGAACAAGGAGGTGAACTTGATCCGGGTAATGTAGAGAAAGGATTCGCCAGGAGAATCAACCTGGAAGAAAGAAGATGATATGCGTACACGATACGCTCATCTATTTGAAGTTTAGTCCTTTGTATAAATTTCGAGGACGAATTTTTTATAAAAAGGGTAGAATGTAACAACCTGAAATCACTGTACAAATGTAACTTGTTCAATGTATAGAAAGGTATATTTCAGCCTGATTAGGAGTTATAAGTTAAAATTGTTCAATAAAAGCAAGAAACAACTTGTAGCTTACTGGTTAAGACTATCCATTGATTTCTTTAGCCTGCAAGTTCGAATCCCATCAGCCTCAATTATTTTCTAATATTTTTTTCTTTTTAACTTTTCGGAAGCCTAAGAGTAGCACGTCCAATTCATGGATAAACGAAAAGTTTCTGATAAAACAAACTGGAGAAATGAGGAGTTAACACGAATTATAACACATGACCAAAGCCTCGAGACACATGTCCACATCCTGGCCGCCACTTCGCCTTGATCGGCGGCTCCCCTTGCTCCAATTACCTTTATGCTTCGCCCGTGCACCTTTTTAGCTCCCCTCTACTCTTTTTCCCAATTTATTTTCTCTGAATATTAACAGAAAGCAGTAAACCCTTCAATTCCTCTATTAAAACCATTAATCCATTTTAATTCAATTTTTAATTTCCCATATTCTCATATTTTTCCCTATAAATACCACCCCATCCCCTAGTTCTCCCTTATTCTGAAATATATAGCAAAAATTCTTTAAAACATTTCCAAGTTCAGGAGGAGTTAAGCTAGTTAAGTGGAGTTAGCTCAATCCTAGTTCGTTCTTTCGAAGATCGGAGCCATTCTTGACGCTACCACGATCCCAAAAAGACCCCTCTCCTTTTCCTCCCTTCTCAAAACATAAAAAACTTAAAGTCCCTTCTTCCTCTCTTTCGTTTCAACTCAAACCGCTTCTTAAAACGATAACGATTTAAAATGGAGTTAGCATTAGAACATTCTTTTAAAATTAATTTTATCACACTTGCTATGTTAAATAATTCACCCTAATCCTTCTAACACCACTTTGAAAATTATTTATCTCATTTACTTTTGAATTGTTTAAAATTTTGTGCTAAATAAATCATACGACAAAATTACGCAAAAATACCATGAACCTTACTTATATCTTTTAACATTATCATGAACTATAATTCTAGAAATTCACGGGACAACGACCTACCCCACTCACAAATACTATGGTTTCATAGTACGATATTTAGGTTAATTTTCATCTAAAAGAAATAATTTTCATTAAAATACCCTCGCTTTATAAAATACTTTTTATCACTATTTTTAACCCTTTGCAATTACGCCTCTACAACCCTCGTTAGAAGACCCATTTGCGGATTGTGTGGGTTATCGCATATCCTTGAAATAGTAGAGCGAGATGCAGAACTCCTCACAGAGAATTCGGTCTCGAAAGTAATAAAAATACGATTTTAAAGAATACGGCTGTTAAAACAAATTAAATCATTTGAAAATTATATAAATCATAAATCCGTATTTTTCTATGGAAATAAATTTTGAAAACTATATTTTTAAATGAAAAATTAAAGTTACACAAAAATACCATCAAGTTTCCAAAAGATAGAGTTTTCATTAAAATACCATAAACTTTAAAAGTTAGATTTTTACACTAAAATACCATAAAATATAAAATACTTTTTCATACAAAAATCTTGAATTTTTAAAATAACATATTTTTATTAAAAATTTATTCGTGGCTTTAGGACGAATTAAAAACCCTCGAGAAATTTAAATAACATTTTTACTTAAATACCCTAGAAAATCAATATACTAGTTTAGGTTACGTATTTAGGTTGCAGATTGGTTTGAGTGACATCTTCTCTTGTCAATTACCTTAGGGTTGTCGGAGAAAATGATGCACCACTTGCCTCTCCTTAAATATAGATCGTAATCTTATGGTGGAAATTATCAAATGATAACCGTCTTTGAAAAAAACATAAATCCTACCGTCCATGTGCGCAGTGGTTATCAAAAATTTTCCAAACTCAAGAATTTAAAAGATTAAAGCTATTCACAAGATTTAAATCTAGTAATATGACATGACTATAACTCGAATCCAAACTCGAACTTAAATTTGAATTTAAACTCGAACCTAAACTTGAACTTAAACTCGAACTCAATCTACTCGAACTAACTTGACTCGATCCAGGATTGCAATTAACATGACTCACATTCTACTTGACTTACTCAATTACATTATTCACTTTTGTAATCTATGGTTTCGATCAAGACATGTTATAATCAACCAATCAAATCAACTAAGTCGATACAACAGTTATAATCTATTATATTCGGGGTGTTTGGGATAGTTTTAGGTGTGAATCCAACGGAATTTTAGGAGTCCCGTATTAACCTACTCGAATTCTATTTACTCGAATCTCAGTCGGGTCGACTCCTCCATAGCTTGGACTCCCAATACTAACACTTGAAATGGGCCCGTGTTTCCTTGCTCCTGGGGCCCCACTCTTGAGCTCGTGAATACTTCTACGGTTGCATTGACATTCACACTTGGAACTTAACGTTAATATGGTGACCAAATAGAGACCTATAGGACATATACCCACATTATTTTCCACGTACTTTTTACTTGTCATTTACATTACTTCATGATTATGTTATATCTGTCACTCTTCACTTTTACCCTACCTTTAGGACTTACCGAGCGCTAGTTCGCTAACGAGCATTACACCCACTTTTGTTTTCTTGGAATGTTTGTCAGATACGGTTGAGACTGGGGAGGTGGACGCCACAGAGGAGGAGTATGACCAGATCGCTGCTCAGGCTTAGATTAGCTTATCTTTTCTTTCAGTTTATGTATGCCACCTGTTTAGGCATTTATGTTATTTTACTTACTTTTCAGTTGAACACTTGTTTTGTAAATATTTCAAGTTTGAATATAAATAAAGATATTTGTTGAAAAAATTTCAGTCTCTATTTATTCTTGCATTGAGTATTATCGTTTCAATATGCTTAGCATATTTATTTAAGGAATGACCTTAAATATATCGTGGGCTTGCCACGTCACTGTTTCAATCTATAGGGAAGCGGGGCGTGACAAACATGCATGTTTTGTTTCAGGGAGACCTATTTAAGGCCTCCTGAAGGACCGGGAGAGGGTCTCGAAGCTGGCAGGAGGCATATTTTGGACCTCCTGATGGCTGCTTCAAGTCATATTAGAAAACTCTGTTATAGAGTTTCCTTAAAATAAAACTCATTTATTTTGAGTTTCATTCACTTACTGAGAATGTGTAATAAAATTCTCAATAGTTTGTGCAAAATGAACACATGGATTTGTGTTCAAGAATAAAAATATGATTTTGAGACCATGTGCATGTGATGAATGCAGTGTTTTTGGCATTGCATCCATTGAAACGGACATGCTTTGTATGTCTGATAAGTGAATAGGGTATTCTTATTCATTAGTGGGTTAAGAATAAGGTTTTCTTATTCATGAAGATCATGAAGACATAGTTTTATGTCTTAGGACATGAATGGAGTAATCCATTCATATATGTTTATTTTAAACATATAAGTCATATACATACCATGTCTTATGTCTGAGAAGGAATATGATTTTCCTATTCATATGTCAAGAGACAAGATTTTCATATCTCATAAATAAGTTTTTCTTATTCATGGATTATGAATCAGACATGTATTTTATGTTTGAAATGATGAACATAGTTTTCTTGTTCACAGATTTTCTAAAAACATATTTGCATGTCTTAGGGGATGAATGGGATTTCCATTCTTATGATTATGTGACACCCGAGCCCAATACTACTAATTTCAGTTACCGTTTGAACGTAGTATGGCACTTATTTCATTTATCTTGCTTGATTGTTACTTATTGTAATTTTTATCCCGACAATTCATTTCTGCATATAACAATTTATGGCATCTAAAATAAAATTAAAAATACTCATCGTGGCCTACTTGACACCCCTAACCCTGTTGTAGCGTCCGTGCATCGTGTTCTCGTCCCGTTCAGTGAAACGGGCGAGTTTGGATGGCTACGTGCACGTACGTGTGTCCGTTTTGAGAGTATGCTTTTTGATTGTAAAATACTTCATTTTAAATTTTGGATCCCGCTTAAATTATTCTTATTTCAATTTCAAATTTTTGGACCCGACCCCGGCGCAATTTGGAAATGTTTCACTTTGCGCCAAAATCCCAAATTTCTAAAATACTAAACTGTCGTGTATATATATATATATATATATATATATATATATATATATATATATATATATTAACCGTATATTATTCTAAGATTTCAAAATCTTTCAAAATTTCCTTCTTCAGCCAATAACAACCTTCTTTTCCCCGTGGGCCCCACCTCCTCTCTCTATCTCTTCTCTCTCTCCCCGTCTCTCTCTCTCTCTATCTCTTCTCTCTCTACCCGTCTCTCTCTCTCTATCTCTCTTCTCTCTCTCTCTCTCTCTCTATTTTCTCTCTCTTTCCTCTATATATTCTCTCTTCTTCCTCCTCTTTTCTTTTTTCACGTAACCTAACCTCATCGCAACCCAACCGCAGCCTCACCCTTTCGCCGCTGCAACACCAACACCGACGACACCCTCACCGGCCTCCTCGCCTCCTCAACCTCATCTTATCCACATCCTCCTTCATCATTTTCCCGAGTGCCTGCACACACCCCCGACCAGGCCCGCGCGCTCCCTGCACACAGTTGCACCGCCGGAGGTCGCTGCCGATGACCCGTCTCCGTGCCCCTGGCCCTCGCGCACCCCCTCAGTGAGCTTCTCATCCCCTCACCTTCTCCTTTCTTCTTTTCCTTCGCTGATCTGGTTTCTTGATCCACAAAACTTCCGCCGTCATCGCAGACCACCGCCGGAGCTCCGTCGACGAGGTCGACCGTCACCACCCGTCCCACAGACCATTGTAAGCCTTCCCTTCTCCATCCTCCTTCCTTTTCTTCTTTATTTTCCTTTCTTTTCTTTTTGCAACTCTTGACATTCACTGTTTTGTATCTCGTCGGATTCCGGCCATGCCGACAACGTGTCCCGACGTTCTAGCGCGGTACCCCGACCCGTGTGGCTTCACTGTTCGTCGTTTGGGTTCATTCCGTGAAGCGTGCGCCCGTCGCGAGTTTTTCCCCGACGACGTTTAACGTTTCGTTTTCCCGATTAGGCAAGTGAACAAAGTGAACGATTGAGTTGTTCGAAGGCGAGTGAAGCGAAGGAAGGAACTGACGGAGCGGAACGATACCCGTCGAGGCAAGTACCCCTTGCTACATGCTAAACAATATTTACAAATACTTGATGACACCTTAAAACCTGTAATTTAACTTTGGTATTATAATTTCCCATTTTTCGTGTTTAAGATTGATATATATCATTTTATCTTTCAACTTGTAACCTACCTGTTGCAATTACTGTTTTGGAACCTAATAATCACATTTACATGTTTTAATTACACTTTCACTGATGATGTAGCCTATGGCACCTTTTCTACCGTTTTACTTCATTCGGACACTCGTATACATTTAACCTGCTTAAACCGTGATTTCATTCGTGGAACCTATATACACATATAACATTGCATCCATGAAGTCATAAACTTGTTAACATGATTAAATGGCTATAATTGTCTTACCGCATTCTTACAATGTTGAAATCATCCCTGTGACACAACTAATAACTGTACTGTAAATTGAGTGAATCTGCCTATTGCTTAATTCATTGCTTATATGATATGTTGATAACCATGCTTGATTATATAACTGATTGTGAGCACACCTATGTTATCGTTTACATCTTGACCTGACTTGCTACATACATAGTGCTTGACCCGACATGGTACCGTATACTGCTTGACTTGACCTGATGTACCATGACCTGACCCGTCACCTGATCTTGTGTCTAATGCCAACAAACCTGACCTGTAGTCCTCATGGACCGTTCCTGTTGTCTATCCAGACAAGCCTGTTTACCTGATCCTGTGTTGGCATTAGTTTCTTGATTTCGGGATACCTGACTTGACTTACACTTATAACTTGGGGGTATGGGGAAATCAAAGGTGAAACCTGATTTTCCTGATTTAAAATCAGGAAAGCCCACGGAAGAGGCTTCAGAAAAGGGTCACGTGCTTATACGTGACCAGCAGTCACGTGTTGGCACGTGACATCTAAAAGCATCGGCAAGGCAAATTCAGTTTCCCAACTACATCGAAGAAAAGGGCTTCAGAAAGGGTCACGTGCTCCCACGTGACCAGGGTCACGTGTTGGCACGTGATAATCAAAAGCAGCAGATTTGTTCTCCGGTTAAACCAAGAAAAAGCCTCCAGACGAGGGTCACATGCTCACACGTGACCAGGGGTCACGTGGTGGCACGTGACGGTTAAGCAGCGACCAGAAAGCAGAGCGCAAAAAGAAAGAAGAGGGCTCGTTCCAAGGGGGGTCACGTGCCCACACGTGACCAAGGGTCACGTGGCCACACGTGACCGACTTCAAAGCCCATTTGTTAACAGAATTAAATTCTGAGAAAAGACCTCTCAAATCTTTCTAAAAGCAACCGATTGAATTAAAGATTTAAAGGTGATTAAATATCATCTATCTATGGGAAAATCTCGAATTTGGGAAGATTTCCTCGTAAAATCTAACCGAAATAACAAAGGAGAATCTCTGGATTTAAAATCCAATGGTGAATAAAATTCACCTAATAATCCAAAGGTCCAAAACGAATTATGGATACAAATCAAATCTCTCAATGAAAGATTCATCAAAAACTAATTGACTCGGCTGCTTCTCCTATAAATAGGAGCCAAGAGAAACACAAAAGGAGGATATAGGCAGAGGGAAGAAAAGAGAGAGAGCCTTGATACTTTAGAGGAATTTGGATCTTCTGCAAAAGAAAACCCTAGGTAAGAAAGGGAAGGTTTCATTGAAAGAAAAGAGAATTTAATTATCAACAGAGTTTAACTCTGATATAAAACAGAAGGACATATTTCTTCTCTCTTTGATAGAGGATCTGTAAAGTGCACATCTCCCCTTGAGTTGAGAATTTAATTCTCAATGGGTTGAGATCCTGCCATGCAGATCCAAAGCATAGAGAGGGAATGGAAGCACGAGAATTTAATTCTCACAGAACTATAGGAATTTAATTCCTTCAAAATAAAATTAGGGTTTGACCCTGTGTTATGGGAATTTAATTCCTTCAGAATGAAAAGAATCAGGGTTTAACCCTAGTTAAGAACTTAGTTCTGTTAAAACAACAAGAATTTAATTCCCTTAATCTTATTCCCCAGAATAATTCTCTAACAGAGAGTGGGGGTTTAATTCCTTAAAGCTTTTATTAGGGTTTAACCCTATTCAGTTCTTCACATATATGAGGAATTTAATTCCTACAGAAAATTCAGAGTTCAACTCTTCAAAAGGAACTAGGAATTTAATTCCTCTGAAATTATTGTCAGGGTTCAACCCTACGAGGAATTTAATTCCTGAAAGGGATTAACAGATCTTCTAAACAACTACAGAAAAGCAGGGTCACGTGTCACCACGTGACCCCCCCCAAAAGATCTATAGAAAGCCCTTTGAGGCAGTGCCTCACGTGACCCACGTGACCCTTGGCAGAGGCTTTAACATACTCCATTCAAACACCCATCACGTGATGACACGTGATGCTCCAAAAGATGCGATCTTCTCAGCAGAACAAACGAAGGGAGGGCGCCCTCACGTGCTACCACGTGACCCCTCTTGCCTCGGCGTCTAACGCTAAATTGGAACCCCTGAATTCAGTGTTAAAACGTTGTTTGGCCTTAGTGTTCAACACTAAGCAAAGAACTTTATTTGCAGTGATCAACACTGATTACCTTAGTGTTCAACACTAATTTGGGATTTCTGTTGCCAGTGTTTAACACTGGTCTGTTTTAGTGTTTAACACTAATTTGAAGGCCTTGTTGCTGGTGTTGACACCAACTATCTTCTAGTGTTAAACACTGACTTATCAACCTCATTCTCAGTGTTCAACACTGATTGGTCTTTAGTGTTTAACACTAGGCATTGGCCCAATTGGCTAAATGGCCAGAGGCAAAGCCTCTCCTTCAAGGGACCAACAGGAGGGCCGATGTCCCAGACATGATTGGACTTAGCCCAAGCTGGCCATAAGTCCTCAATTCGTAATTAACTGGGCTAATGGGCTCATAACATAATTAATTGGTCTTGATCCCAAATTGGGCCAAAGACTATTTAATCCACTCCGGTTCCAGGGTACATCTCTTCATTCCTTTGATACTTGGCGTTGTAATCCCTCAACGTCTTCAAAGAGGTGACGGGTCCCGATGACCACACATTGATATGGACTGTGGGGTCCTTAAACCCATGGACTACGACGTCCTTAACCTTGACCGAGATGTCTTAAAACTAACAATGGACTGTGGGGTCCTTAAACCCATGGACTACGACGTCCTTAACCTTGACCGAGATGTCTTAAAACTAACAATGGACTGTGGGGTCCTTAAACCCATGGACTACGACGTCCTTAATCTTGACCGAGATGTCTTAAAACTAACAATGGACCGCAATTTCCTTAAACTACCCATGGACCGCAATGTCCTTAAACTAGCGATGGACCACTATGTCCCTAAACTGGAACGATAGAGCCCAAACGCTCTTTTGTTGGATTTAAACGATCCCGTTTAAGTTGATCTTAGCCTTAAATATGGCTAACGTATTCTTAAACCTTTCAAACAGACTTTAGTCCCAAACTGGACTATAGATCCCCCCAATTAACTCTGGTTCAAGGGTACATCTCTGAACTCCTCTGACATCTGTCGTTGTAATCCTTCAACGTCGTCAGAGAGGTGACGGGTCCCGACGGCCATACATTAAATGGACCATTATGTCCCTAAACTGGAACAATGGAGCCCAAATGCTCTTTTGTCGGATTTAAACGGTCCCGATAAGTTGATCTTAGTCTCAGGTTAGACTAACGTATCCTTAACAAACGTTTGAGTTGATCTTGGCCTTAAATATGGCTAACGTATCCTCAAACCAAACCCCCAAACCCAAATCTAAGATAATACGGATTTGGACTAGTCCACGCCCTACGGGCGACGACATAACTCGGTCTCCGTAAACAATCCACGGGCAACAAAACATAAAATAAACACACACGACACGAAGTGACCATCTGGAGAAGGAGAAAGTTGTTACCGCGACGCGGTAGCGTAATTAACTGCAGGGGCTTGCGCCTGCAGGGAAGAGCGTCCCCACAATCAAAAACCCCTCAAGCGAGGGGGAATCTGACGAAGTCTGCTACATCGGACGCATCCGTTCAGACCTTCGATACACGGTGCCATAAATCAACTTGGCATCTTCGGAGAGATGGACGGATAGTACCAATTAGCATCTGCCCCGAACCTCAGGTGAGACGTCCCGCGTCTCGACCGCCGTTCGGAGGGGAACAGATTCTGGCACGCCTGGTGGGACCTCTTCCTCTTTTCACTCCACACTTCGTGTGTCGTGATTCACGAACCAATCGCGGTTCGCTAATGGTTGCCCTTGGGTTTCGAGATACTAAGACTTGGCATCTTGCTCATTGCAGAAAGCAAAGGATCGATGGCTTCTACTTCTGCGAAATGCTCCAACTGCTCGGACTGCAATTGCGACCATCGCTCTGCCTCGCCAGGAGGTATAGCCTACGGACCCCAAGCCGCTTCGTTATTCACAATACCGATGGACCAGGTGACTCAGGCCACTACCGGATTGTTCTTTGGGACTATGCTCCCACCGACAAGCTTTACGGCGCCGGTGCTGACAAAGGAAGCTCCCAAGAAGTCGGTCTTTGATCGTCTTACCCCTGCTGCGGCTCCTCTCAACGAGTCGCCCAACATCAGCGCCTCGGTCTTCTCTAGATTGGGCCAGAAATCCTGTGGACCCATCATGGGGCCTACAATCCCAGAGAAGGCTGCTTCTAAGAAAGTGACCGGTCCTGCTCCCGAAATCGCCAGGGCGGCTTCCCCGGCCAAAAAGTCGGTCCTTACAAGATTGACGGGCCCAGCTCTCGCTCCTGCTACCCAAAGGACATCGGTCTTTGACAGGCTAACACCAGCAGCGACCCCCCACCTACACAGGGGGCAAGACGAAGCCATTCTCACCACTGAACCAACGCCGTCCGCTCGACACGCTCGACATCGCCATTGGCGCCGAGTAAGGAAGGCTGAGGGCAACTCCCCCTCTGGGCTAACTCCATCAGCCCCGATAGCGGAAGTTAATGATGCTGTTCCAACGGGGAACAGCTTCGAGATGCTAAATAAGGTGCGAAGGAATTCTCCTACTGCGGTGCTAAAGAGGTCTCCTCCCCCACTAAAAAAGGTTGTGGAGATAAAGTCAGAGCAGCCCCGATCCCCTCAACGGCTGTCTTCCAAAATCTATAAAGTTTGGCGGCAGGCCCGAGATTCGATGATCGATCTAAACTTCTCCCGCCAGCACAAGAAGCTGAAAATCCAATCGGAAGCCGGTCACCAGGCTAAACCACGAAAGGCTGTCTGGACGCCCACCTCAACGGCCCCCTCAACCTCCACTGCTCATAAAAGGAAGAAACCAGAGAAGATCCCCCAGCCTGCAACGACAGCCAAAGGCACTAAGCCCAGACGCCCTAAGTCTGGGGGCATGATGGTCCACACCGTATACATGGCGTCAGGAAAAGAAGACAGCCGTGCGTCTACAGGTCATAGACCGCTCACACGGTCGGTGACCAAAGCTCAGGAGCAACAGCAAAAGCTCCAGGAAATGATGAATGCTATGGCCGCACTTACCGGGCCAAAAGAAAACCCAGAAACGTCTTCGGACGAACGCCAGGAGGAAGAAACCGACGCCGAATTCCTTCGCCGAATATTGGAGAAGAAGGACAAAGAGGCTGCTGAACAAGCAGCCAACATACAGCGTATGGGCCTCCTCTTCCAAGATATGATAGGAATGATGATCCAACAGGATCCACCCGCTGAGGATCCCCCGATCGTCCTTGAAGACGACAGGGGAGAAACGTCAAATCCACCACCGGCCCTCTCAATGGCCAAGGAGGAGACAATCTCTAAGGCTGACTTGGTCGACTATATAGCCCAGCAAATCCGGGTTCATCATGCGACTGAGGCAGCTGGTCAAGTCATAAAAACGGGGCGGCCATATCCAAGCTGGTACGACCAAATCAAGTACCCGCCGGATTACACAATTCCCAAGTTCCATGTTTACAAGGGGACCGGCAATCCCCACCAACATGTCGCCCAGTTCAGGGCCCTTTGCGGTAACACCGGCGGAGATGATAAACTGTTGCTTCGCCAGTTCGTGGGCAGCTTATCAGAAACAGCGTTTGAATGGTATTCGGAACTCCCGAACGATTCTATCAAGACGTTCGCTGAAATGGAGTTGCTATTCACTCAGCGATTCGCAAGCGCCAGCGAACGCACTCAAATAACGGCACTAATTAACGCCATGGTAGAACCAGGCGAAACTTGGGTCCAGTATGCTATACGATGGCGGAATTTGTGGTCGAAATGTGAGCAACGCATTGAGGAAGCGCCCGCGGTGGGCATGTTCGTGGGAACCCTAGACCCTCACGCAACTATCTCCCAGTTTATGATGTTCTTTAAGCCAACCACATTCCAGGCTTTAATCGACAAGTTGGCTCAGATGGACCAAATGGTTCATAGACCGTCTCCCCCGAAGCCAGAACCTCGGAATGACAAGGGTAAAGGAAAGGCCACCTTCGTCACGAATGCCCAGCAGCAACCCAATGCCCCAAAGCTGACGGATCAACTGGAAGAAAGACGCCGGTATTATAATGAGAAGATGAAGCGTCCCTACTCGTTCCCACGGGACAAGACGAAACGGCTATTCGAGCTGGCAGTACGCAACAGACTTATAAACCTGCCAAATCCAAGGCGACCACCACAACCCACTGAGGTGAACAACCCCAACTATTGCCCTTACCATCAAACGGTAAGCCATCCGATTGAGAATTGCTTCGTCTTCAAAGGATGGATTGAAGATCAATACCTCCAGGGAAAGTTTGCGCTGTCCGAAAAGTGGAAGGTGAACCCGCCACAGCCGCATACTCCTAAGAAGACGGACGCACCGGGGGCGACTTGTTCCTTTATTGAAGAAGCTCCATGGGAAATCGTGCTATCAGCTAAAACCAAAAGGATGCTGAGTGACCTTCATGCGTGCCCAGCGGTTGAATGGAAGAACTCGCTTGAACCTCAAATCATCGAAGGGATGTTGAAGCCGCGCCCAACTACAAAGATTCGTGGTGATGGCCCAAGTACTCACACCCAACCGTCAAAATCATCGAAGAAAAAGAAGAAGAAATCCAAAAAGCCCGAAAACAAGCGCACGGATTTGCAGAAACAGATTGACGCACTGGAGGAGTACAATCAAAAGGCACGGACTCCCGTCACACTGCAAGAGTTCCTCAACTACGTCTTTCAGAAGGAAGATGAGGAAGAGATCTCATCGGATGAATCCGAGGGATATGTGGCTAGTTGTCATGTGATTTCCCACTCGGAAGATGAGAAAACTCCTGGCACCGAGAAACTGGGGGCACACCCTGAGCCAGGACTTGTGTGGCCAACAGATGAAATGATCGACGCCTTTCTGGACGAGATTCGTCTAAAGAGTAAAGCAGATCAGGAGCGTGAGATGGCCGCATCGAAAGGAGCCGAACGCAGGCGACTAAACGAAAGAGTTGAAGTACTCCCGCCAGATCGAAAGGCATCCGAGGCAGACAAAAAGATATTCAAGACGAGGAAACGGTTTGCCAAAGCCATGTCAATGGGAATGAAGTTACCACCCTCGGAAGGAAACACGCTCAATGGGGTGGAGAGGCACCCTGATTATTGCGCATATCATCGGAAAATTTCACACCCCACGGAGGAGTGCGACGCCTTTAAGATATGGTGGCAAGGATATGTTGCTCATCGGCAACATTTTAAGCGCATGAAACGCAAGACTCGTCGAGAACAAAGAAGTACTGCCGACGAGCACAACAGGACCACTGGCAACTGTTACATGGTTAACGCCGGAGGGTCACAAGTTCTCACCTTTGGGAGCGACTCCGATGAAGAAATGGCTCTGGGCCCTCTCTTTAAAGAATCCGTTTTAGGGAAAGAGGAGAAATCGGAGGCCTGCGAGAACATTCAGCTGCGCAATCGCACACTCCTAGAAAAGAATCTCGGGCCCGCGAGTAGAAAAAATAAGGGAAAGGAAAAGGTCACTGAAGATATCACTTTAGATGACCAAGTCATGAAAGAGCTGGCTTCCAAAGACCCTCCTAGGAAGGGTAAGGTGGACTATAACATCCTAGCGCACCTAAGGAAGCTACCTTCTCAGCTTAGTATTCTCGATACCCTCCTATTATCAAAAGAAGCGCGAGACTCACTAATTAAGGCGTTACAAGAACCTGAGCAATTCCAAGCCTTCCTCGCCACTGAAAGGATGAAGGATGAATTGGAGAAAGTGCATACGGCCAACATCGCTTTCGGTGACGAAGACCTCCTTCTCGGGACGTGCGACCACAACCGTCCCCTATATGTCTCCGGATACTTCCATGATATCAAGATAGGCAAGATCCTGGTGGATAATGGATCCTCCGTCAATCTCCTTAATGTTCGGGTGTTGAAGGAAATCTGCATGAGTGTGCAACACCTCGCTCATGACAAAATTACTATCTCCGGTTTCGATTCACAATCGTCACGGACTCTCGGATCCGTGATACTAACATTACGCTTTGGACTCCTCGTCACAGACATCAAATTCCATGTCATTGACGCCAAGACCTGCTACAACGCCTTGCTCGGTCGTCCTTGGCTACACGAGTACAACATCATCCCTTCTACACAACATCAGTGTATGAAGTACTTTAAGGATGGTTTCGAGTATACCGTAACAGGTGAGTTGAACCCATTTTCCGTGAACGAAGTCCGCAAATACGAAGATGCGAAGTGCTTTTTGCCAGATTTCGAGGATACAGAAAGGTGTCGCAACCCGGAGAACAAAGTCGCTGCCACCATCCCTGTTTTCGGGAGCGATACCGAAGAAGAAGAAGAGATAGTTTATGCCGGGCCATCTCAACGCAACAACCCGAGGACGTCCGCCCCCATGTTGGTCTTCGGAAGTGACTCGGAAGATGAGGTTAATGCCGTGTTCTCCAATCGGCTGTCAATACAAGCACCCCCTAGCGATGATCAGAGTTTGCAAATCACCATGGTGCCGCGGGAACACTACAAGGCTCTCGACACACTTCAAGCTCACAATGTGCAGGACCTGCAAACATTTTACGTCCCTCCCAGGCAAAGGGGTGAGAAGTTAATCCTATTCTACCAATCCTCAGAGTCGAAAATAGAGAAAGAGATCTGGCATGGCACGGATGTTGCACTCGACAGGCTCCAACCTATCCGTTTGCCCAGATACTACACAAATGGACTAAAGAGGCTATTGAAGCGCCAAGGAGTACCCTTAAAACAGACTGTTCGACAAGCTCGGTTCTACAACAGGATTTGGGATGTCCCTGGGACCCAACGCAAATTGCCCAACGGGAAAATGGAAACATTTCGGCTTGGATACGCGAGAACCGGAAAACGGGAACGGGCCCACAGTAGCTACGCCATATATACTTTTGATGAAGAAGAGGACGCCCCGTCAGGAAATGCCAACCCCTCATCAAAACTAGATCCCGCGATTGAAATGCCGAGTCCGTCGTTTGAAGAACGAATGGACAAGCCTATCAGGAAAGTGGGTCAAAAAGCTCGGGAAGACCACAACCGCGAGATGGCCATCTACGAGAAGGCCAGGACGCAACGTCTATTTCAACGGGCTGCAAAAGACAAAGATGCCCATCCTTGTCAACCCGTTGTACGAAAGGCCCGACGCAGAGACGGAAATAAATCAAGAAGCGGAGAGAGGAGCCGACAACAACGACGCAGGATTAGAGAGTCACGTGAGCGAGCATTGCGCGGTCCGGATTTGTCCCTCGCGAAGAAGATGAGTCGAGCGTATTCCTTCCCTCGAGACAAGACGGAGAAGTTACTCGAGCTCACTATAAAACATCAAATGATCGCGCTTCCAGAGTCTAGACACCCTGAGCAAGCTAACAAGGCTTCTCATCTGAGCTATTGCTCTTATCACCGAGCCATAGGAAATCCTACCGAAGACTGCTTCACCTTCAAGAACTGGGTCGAGGACCAGTACCAACAGGGCAGATTCGCTTTATCCAACGGCTGGAGGGTAACGCCGCCACAAAAGCACGAACCCAAAGCCGCAAGAGCAGAACCGGATCCACCTCAGTCCTGGAAGCGGATTCGCACCTGTTACATGATTACGATATTAAAGGAAGAGCCCAAGGACATGGATGACCTTCCCTGGTGCTTTGAGAACAGCAATGATGAGGTGATCTCAGAATTTCCGCCAGCTCCGAAAGAACTGGAAGATGGCATACATACTACTGCAGATAACCTCAAGAAGATTGAGCTGGGATCGGCAAATGATCCGCGACCGACATTCGTCAGCGAGCTGCTATCTGAAGAAAGGGTGGCCGCATTAAAGAGCGTGCTTCTACAGCATAAAGACTGCTTCGCGTGGAACTATTCCGAGATGCCAGGATTAGATCCGGAGATTGCTGTGCATAAATTAGCGATATCCCCAGATATCAAGCCAGTCAAGCAGGCGCCAAGAAGGATGCGACTCGAGCTTGAAATGAGCATCAACGCCAAAGTCAAGAAGCTGATCGATTCTGGATTTATCCAGGAAGTCCAGTATCCCGACTGGATCGCCAATATCGTCCCGGTAATGAAGAAAAATGGGACGGTACGCATATGCGTGGATTTCAGGGATCTCAATAAAGCCTGTCCAAAGGACGATTTCACAGTACCAGTAACCGAGCTAATGATAGATAACACGTCCACTCACGAGGTTTTCTCCTTTATGGATGGTTCGTCAGGATACAATCAGATAAAGATGCATCCCGAAGACCAGAAGCATACCGCTTTCCGGACCCCTTTGGGTATATTCTGCTACAGGGTTATGCCCTTTGGTCTAAAGAACGCCGGCGCTACCTATCAAAGGGCCATGACAAAAATCTTCGACAACCTCATACATGACATCGTCGAGTGCTATATCGATGACCTTGTAGTAAAGAGCATGTCATACGAAGAGCATGTAAAGCATCTGGAGACTGTATTTCAACGCCTTCGGCAATATAATTTGAAGATGAATCCCCTCAAATGCGCGTTTGGAGTCTCCTCGGGTAAATTCCTGGGATTCATCATCCGACATCGAGGTATCGAAATAGATCCATCTAAGATCAAGGCGATCATGGAAATGCCTCCGCCAAGAACCCTCAAACAGTTGCGGTCTCTCCAAGGGAAGCTCGCATACATCCGGCGATTTATCGCCAATCTTTCAAGCAAATGCCGTCCTTACAGCCACCTGATAAAGAAGGGAACTCCATTCGTTTGGGATCACAAATGCCAAGGTGCACTAGACGAGATCAAGCAGTACCTGCAAAACCCTCCGGTGTTGGCTGCGCCGGTCAAGGGAAAACCCCTCATTCTTTATACAACCGCCCTCGACGGTTCCTTAGGCGCATTATGGGCACAAGAGAACGATCAAGGGAAAGAGAGAGCACTCTACTACTTAAGCCGAGTTCTGCTGGGGGCAGAAAACAACTACTCGCCCATTGAAAAACACTGCTTGGCGTTAATCTTCGCGATAACAAAACTCAGACACTATGCGTTGGCGCACGAAGTCCATCTCATCTCGAAGGTGGACCCTCTTAAATATTTGATGTCGAAGGCTATACTGACGGGTCGACTCGCTAAATGGGCTCTACTCCTGATGGAGTTCTCAATAACGTATCGACCTCTTAAGGCAGTGAAAGGCCAGGCCATTGCCGACTTCCTTGCTGAGCATCCAGTACCTGCCGGTTCTCCTCTGAACTGCGATTTGCCGGACGAACATGCATTCGACGCGATCGGCGGCGGTGATACCCGATGGGAACTGTATTTTGACGGGGCATCTTCCATGAAGAAGCACGAACAATGTACCCCCATAATCAAATCGGGAGTAGGCCTCATCTTCGTAACCCCACAAGGAGGGATAATGCGCTTTGCTTTCTCCTTAACGGAATCGAGGACGAACAATGAAGCCGAATACGAAGCTTTGATAGCGGGTCTCGAGATCGCCATTAACATGGAAATTGAAGACCTCTCTATATATGGGGATTCTCAATTGGTTGTTAGTCAAGTAAATGGTGACTACCAAACGTGCAAACCGGAGTTGGTGAAATACGGCGAAAAGGTGCAACAACTATTGACCCAAATTCCCTCCTACACTTTGAAAAGTATACCACGCGCGGAAAATAGCAAAGCAGACGCATTAGCTAAGCTCGCTAAGGAACTGGCTGACGAGAACCTCGATGACGTCAGAAACGTGGTACAAAGCCGTCAAGTGCTCGCCCCAGCAGAAATATCTCCAGAATTATACGAAGAAAAGGGGGCGACTGAGCAGACGACTCTACAAATAAAAGACCATGAGAAGGCCGAGGACTGGAGGGAAGTCTTCATAGACTACTTTAAGTCCCACTGAATGCCCGAAGAAGCTTCCTCAAGACATCAGCTCATGAAACGAGCTCTATTTTTCGCTTTTGTCAACGACACTCTATACAAAAGATCATTTGATTCTCTGTGGCTGAGATGCTTAGGACCTGACGAAGCAGAAAGAGTCGTTCAGGAAGTTCACGACGGACTCTGCGGTTCTCACCAGGCAGGCCCGAAAATGAAACTGAAGATCAAACGGATGGGTTATTATTGGCCCACGATGGTCCAAGACTGCCTCGAGTATGCGAAGCAATGCCACTCGTGCCAGATTCATGGAGACTTTATCCACCAACATCCGAATCCACTACACCCAACGGTGTCTAGCTGGCCATTCGAAATGTGGGGGACTGACATAGTCGGCCCCATCGAGCCAGCAACGTCCCGGGAACATCGTTTCATCCTGGCGACAACTGATTACTTCTCCAAATGGGCAGAAGCAGTACCGCTGAGGGAAATGAAGACGGAGAATATCCTCCACTTCTTCAAGACGCACGTCATCTATCGGTTTGGAACCCCACGGCGGATTATCTCCGATAATGGGCCAGCCTACAGAAGCCATAAGATTAGCCGCTTCGCGCAGCAGCACAATATAGACTGGAGATATTCTTGAGTTTACAATCCATGAGCTAACGGTCTGGCCGAGGCCTTCAATAAGACCTTGACGAAGATCATAAAAAAGACGGTGTCCCGAAATAAGAAAGACTGGCACGAGAGGCTGCAAGAGGCCCTTTGGGCCTATCGAACTACATTCAAGACGGCCACGAACACAACGCCGTACGCGTTGGTATTTGGGACGGAAGCAGTGCTCCCCCTCGAGATAGAGTTACCCTCTCTACGAGTGGCAGTCCACTACGAGCTGACGGACGAAGAAAATGCTCACCTTCGGCTTGAGGAGCTCGATGCCCTCGACGAAACCCGACTCATAGCGCAAAAAAATCTGGAAGCTTATAAAGAAAAGATGACGCGCTCATATGAAAGATTGACCCGACTGAGGACATTCCGCCAAGGCGAACTCGTGTTAGTGGTCAAAAGGCCTATGATCCCCAATCGAGCCAAGCGGGGAAAATTCGAGCCAAACTATGAAGGCCCGTACATCATAGATAAGGTCTACCAGGGTGGGGCCTATCTACTCATGGACATGCACGGTGAAAGGACTTTCAGGCCAATAAACGGTCGCTTCATAAAGAGATACTACGCTTAATGAGCCACGGCCTAGGTCAATGATAGATGACGACGACTATGTCCACTCGCTATCTTCCTAAGCTCGAGCTTTATAAGCGGTAGCCGGCCTTCTCCATGTCGGACCGAAATGTCCTTAAACTAATAACGGACCGAAATGTCCTTAAACTAACGAAGGACCGAAATGTCCTCAAAACTAATAACGGGCCGAGACGTCCTTAAACTAACGACGGACCGAAATGTCCTTAAACTAACGACAGACCGAAACGTCCCTAAACTACTACCACAGCATCCTTAGGCTGACAAAAAAAAGGAGAAAAAGAAAAAAAAATGAAAAAAAACGGTATGTCCATAAGCAAAATGGGCACGGATGAAAACCCGAAAGGGCTCCGTGAGTAAAAACAGCAGGGTTACCGGCGAGTGTTCGTGAAAACCCGAAAGGGCACGACCTTGTTTTAAAAAAAAAAGAGAAAAAGAATAAAAAAAATGGTATGTCCATAAGCAAAATGGGCACGGACGAAAACCCGAAAGGGCTCCGTGAGTAAAAACAGCAGGGCTACCGGCGAGTGTTTGTGAAAACCCGAAAGGGCGCAACCTCGTTAAAAGACACTTACAGGGTCCTCTCGACCTTGTAAGGAGAAACCACCCGCGTGAGATCCTTACGACTCACAAAGGAGCAACACACTTAGGGATCCCCACGATTCCTAAGGAGAAAATACACTTGCGAGATCCTCATGACTCGTAAGGAGAATTCTCTTATGGGACCCTCACGGCTCATGAGATTTGAAAGTCTTAAGTTACAGAAACCTAAACCTGTTCTTAAGCAAGTCCCCCACAACCTTCGATATTTCCCTACAAGCGGCTCAATACTGACCCTTGTATACAATCCACGGGCGCGAATAAACATTTCCCCAGCAAAGTCACACCTGTGACTAGGGATATGTCCATATAATGAGCAACCCTTGTAGGTCCTCTCGACCCATAAGGAGAAAACCCTCTTGTAGGATCCTTACGACTTACAGAGGAACATACACTTAGGGATCCTCACGATTCCTAGGGAGAAAATACACCTACGAGATCCTCATGACTTGTAGGAAGAAATACCTTGGTGAGACCCTTACGGCTCATGAAGTCAAAAGCCTTGGCCGACAGGACCCTTAACCCTGTTTGCTAAGCCACCCTTGTTCAACATCGACAGAGGCAAATGATGATTCGCTCCTGGCAATATTCCAGTTGTAGCGGTGCTGATGCCGAAATCGGTGTCTAAAATCCAAGCTTGCGGCGAAAAAGCTAGCAAGCCACACATGCCTTCGAAATAGCCGAAATGATGTGGCAACTTGCAAACAAAAGCGGCAAGTAAAAATGTATGCATGAAAAATAGCCAAAATGATGGGGCAACTCGCAATAAAAAGCAGCGAGTAGAAATAAATAAATAGCCGAAATGATTGGGCACCGCGAAAAATAGCCGAAATGATGGGGCAATCGCGACCTTCGCGATATAAAAGCTGAAACGATAGAGCATCGCGGAAAAAGAAATAAAATAAAAATAAAATTTATGCCCTACAGGTGATGTTCCATCACACCCTGTACACAATCTAAGGGCGTAAACAAAAAAGGGAACATACCTCCCCCCAGGTTTTACCAAAGAAAGAAGCTAAATCTCGACGGGTCACAAGCGACCTAGAGATCATCCCAACACTCGTCTCGTAACGACAGACACAACTTTAAGCTAAGCGGAACAGCGGCAACTCCCAGTTCCATGGCTCGGTGGTATACATATCGCCAGCAGTCAAACCTCCATCCCGTAAAATGCGGATACAATCAGCGAAATTCCTGGTTACGTGGAACGCGGATAACGTCACTCTTTGACCCCGTGGAAGACGTCCAGAGCGGATCCTAGTCCTCGCAGAGCACGGCAGTGAACCCGTGTGAAGCATCCAGAGCGGAGCCTAGTCCTCGCCGAGCACGGCAGTGAACCCGTTGAAGCATCTAGTGCAAAATTCCTGGTTACGTGGAACGCGGATAACGTCACTCTTTGACCCTGTGGAAAACGTCCAGAGCGGATCCTGGTCCTCGCAGAGCACGGCAGTGAACCCGTGTGAAGCATCCAGAGCGGAGCCTACTCCTCGCCGAGCACGGCAGTGAACCCGTGTGAAGCATCTAGTGCAAAATTCCTGGTTATGTGGAACGCGGATAACGTCACTCTTTGACCCCGTGGAAAACGTCCAGAGCGGATCCTGGTCCTCGCAGAGCACGGCAGTGAACCCATGTGAAGCATCCAGAGCGGAGCCTAGTCCTCGCCGAGCACGGCAGTGAACCCCTGTGAAGCATCTAGTGCAAAATTCCTGGTTACGTGGAACACGGATAACGTCACTCTTTGACCCCACGGAAAACGCCCAGAGCGGAGCCTGGTCCTCGCCAAGCACGGCAGTGAACCCGTGTGAAGCATCCAGAGCAAATACCGGACCGTGGAGTCCTTAAAATCCACGGACTATGATGTCCTTAACCTCGACCGTGATGTCTTAAAACTAACGATCAACCACCCCGATTCCCTACGGATTCTGCCTTGGTTTAAAGGTACATCTCTTCACTCCTTTGATACCTGGCGTTGTAATTCCTCAACGTCTTCAAAGAGGTGATGGGTCCCTGCAACCAAACATCGGACTGTGGAGTCCCTAAATCCACGGACTATGAGGTCCTTAACCTTGACCGTGATGTCTTAAAACTAACATCGGACTGTGGAGTCCTTAAATCCATGGACTATGAGGTCCTTAACCTTGACCGCGACGTCTTTAAACTACGATACCTGGAGAAACCCCTGACTCCATAAAACACGGACAAGAGTGACCACATCCAGCACTTACAGGCCCTCACGACCTGTAAGGAAGAGGAAAACTCTCTTGTGAGATCCTTACGACTCTCAAGGGAAAACCCACTTAAGAATCTTCATGATTCTTAAGAAGGACTTACACCTATGGGATCCTCTCGACCTGTAGGGAGAAAAACTCTTTATGAGACCCTCGTGGCTCATAAAATGCAAAAGTCTTAGGAAGCAGATCTTAACCCTGAATCCTAAGCCATCGCTGTCCTGCAAGGAGATCAAGATAGAATATCCGCAGAATACATTCAATAAAAAGGGGACACACCATTGAGAAGAAAAATGTATCTTTTATTCATAAACCAAAATGGATACAAAGTACAATTCATGAAAGAAACAAAAAAGAAAGATACTCTCATTCATGAGTATGTACAAAAAAGGGGAAAAGATACAAGTCCTCAAGCCGGCGGGCGATGCAGTAATTTTACCAGCTCATCGTTCTGTTGCTGAGCCACGGCTTCATGACGCAAGATCTCCAGAAGACGAGCCTCCGCCTGAGCTTGCTGAGCCTGATACGAAGCAAGCCGAGCTTCGAGCTCTTTCTCGGTGACTTTATGAGTCTCGACCCTTTCACGAGTGAACGTGGCAGCTTTATCAAGAGTCACCACCTCCCTGATAGACTCTTGAAGCACCCGCCAGAGTTCATACGCTTTGTCGGCCTTGGCGGTAAGATTAGCTTGAAGCTCGCCCAGCGCCTTGGAAGCCAACTCCCTCTCCGAGAATTTACGACGAGCCCTTTTCTCGCACAACAATATGTTCGCCACGTATCGCCCTATCAGGCCGCGTAAGCTCACTTTCGCGACCACGACCTTGGAAACAGGACATACACGCCCAAGACCGTATAAATAGGCTTCCATTCAACAGCAATAATCGATCTAAAACGCGCTCACGTCACCCGGTATGAAAAGCAACGAGAAAATTTCCGACGTTTGTCCTATCAAGTATGTGTTCGCGATTATATGAACGTCCGATAAAGAAATAATATTCGAAGCTTTAATGTGCGTGCGATATGATGATAGTGTTGATTATTGAAGAAAGTTTTCATAAGAAGAACACAAAGTTTGTTTATACAAGCGAAAACACACATACGAGTACCGAGCCTATATGGAAGTTCAGCATAAAGCATACAATAAAAAGACTAATATACTACGCTAGCGGGAAAAGGTCACCAAACACAGGATCAGTGGCACAAGGGTTAACAAAGCAAAGAACAAAATTCTCCATCTCTCTCTCCGCTCTCTCCAGCATATCAAAGCGACGGTTCTCGCGAGGAGTTGCTCCCCATCGATTGGCGCCATGTTCATCTGCAAAAGCAGACATAACAGCTCGTCGGGCTCTTATTTCGCTCAAAAGATGAACTGAGCGATCTTTCAAAGCCTGAGTAATCAAACAGGCCTCGTGAAAACCCTCGAGCTTCTCTTCAGCCGCGTCAAGCATCACCAGGGTCATCTCCGCTGGGTGAGGAGGGATGTCGGCAAGCACGGCCGTGAGAATCATCCGGAGCTAGAGGGACCCCATCGGGAGGGGGACCCCTGCGGATCGAGAGTTCGTACGTTGCCGAGTCGCATTCGTCATCGGTAAGGAGTGGATCCACCAATCGGGCAGCAAAGAGGGGGATCATCTCCTCGACAGGAACTTCCCATGGCTGTCGACGAGCATGAGGGCGATTGCAGGCCATGGCGTTCGGTTGTTTCTCAAGAAAAATCACACCAAAATGGAAAAATAAATCTCTCTGTGAAGGGAAAAGAAGGCTATGGCCTCAGATATAAAGAGGTGCATTGAGTATTGAGCGCGGAAAATCTTGCATGATGAAGCTATTTCCAAGGCCCAAAAAAGAGGAAAGGCATCGAAAATCAGGGAGATGGAACTATTTCCAAGACTCCTTTTCTGCATCTGATATTGTGCGCTAAAAATATGGTATGGAAAATTTTTGAACAGCCCCATCAAAGGGCCCCACGTGCAGAACACGTGAGCCCCAAACTTGACGTGCACTAAAAAATGGAGTAGCACCCTGCATATTAAAAGCATCAACAACAACAGTAGCAAAATGATAAAATCCTAGAGAAAGGCATGCAAGCAGGGAAAGACATAATAAAACTTGTCACCCATACTTCAAGAAGTTCATACAAAATAAAGAGGACACGTTTACAATGTTAAGACTTCAGACACGGGGCATAGGTTGAGAAACTCAAGATTAACTTTGTCTAAGATTCTCCAAGCATTTCGAACCTCCCGAGTATGCTTCCTCTCGCGATCGCAAGCGTCGGGGTCCTCACGAATATCCTCCACCCTTCGATAGGCGGCAAGTATGGCTGACTGCTGAAAGGCTTGGTGCAAGAGATCAATAAGGTGATCTCGCCTCCTCTTTGAGATCAAGCCCATCAGGTACACCGAATGTACCTTATCCTCAGCAGTATCCAAGGCCCTGAGCGGTATGCCGGTGCAAAAGAGAGGAAGTGCCTCCCGGATCGCCAGCACGATCAGCCTCAGAAGAGAAGAGCGACGGGGGAGTAGCCGATGGTTGTACTCGTCAAAGCGGCTCATGATCTCGGCACACTGAGCATCGGTGAACTCCTGGTTCTGACTGCGGCCCAGTGCACGAATATTCCCATAGGAAATAATATCGTCAAGACCATACAGATGGGCATCCATGATACCTGAAATAAAGGTCATGAGAATCATTACAAAGCTCCTGTTTCATTAATTACAGAAGGACAATCTCGGGTCAAGAGACCCCAAGAAGCCTCCGTGTGAAGAAACTGAGATCTTCATAGGAATTAAATTCCTTACTAAGAAAAGGGAATTAAATTCCCAGAAACATTTTTGGATGGAATTAAATTCCATGGAGTTGAAATGCCATCATCATCTCCCCAAAGGTCATCTAAACCCTAAGAGATCTACAATTCGAAGGTTAGGTGGTTTCCTGTTCTTATGGAAAAACTTGAAGAAAAATGGGTTCCTTGTTGAAAAAAAGTAAAAACCCTTGTTTTGGGATTTAAAATCCAAAGGAATGTGAAAATTTACTGTTTGTCCAAGAACATTACCTGAGGAGGAAGAGTCCTTTTAAACAGAGTTAAACTCTGAAAATTTTTCAAGGCAGAGAACTAAGCTCTGGAAGAAGAGAATTAAATTCTCAGAAAAAGTTCTCAAAGGAAGGAGATGAGCAAAGTGAAGGCTCTTCGGAAGGGACATGAACATTTATAGGAAGTGATGGAAACGTTTCATCTCCCCAAATCCCTAGAGGAATCCAACGGTCACAAAAGGTGACAGCGTCGCACTCACGTGCGGACACGTGAGAACAACGCTGTGGGGGCATTTGTTTCCTGATTTAAAATCAGGAAAGCCCACGGAAGAGACTTCAGAAAAGGGTCACGTGCTTACACGTGACCAGCAGTCACGTGTTGGCACGTGACATCTAAAAGCATCGGCAAGGCAAATTCAGTTTCCCAACTACATCGAAGAAAAGGGCTTCAGAAAGGGTCACGTGCTCCCACGTGACCAGGGTCACGTGTTGGCACGTGATAATCAAAAGCTGCAGATTTGTTCTCCGGTTAAACCAAGAAAAAGGCTCCAGACGAGGGCCACGTGCTCACACGTGACCAGGGGTCACGTGGTGGCACGTGACGGTTAAGCAGCGACCAGAAAGCAGAGCGCAAAAAGAAAGAAGAGGGCTCGTTCCAAGGGGGGTCACATGCCCACACGTGACCAAGGGTCACGTGGCCACACGTGACCGACTTCAAAGCCCATTTGTTAACAGAATTAAATTCTGAGAAAAGACCTCTCAAATCTTTCTAAAAGCAACCGATTGAATTAAAGATTTAAAGGTGATTAAATATCATCTATCTATGGAAAAATCTCGAATTTGGGAAGATTTCCTCGTAAAATCTAACCGAAATAACAAAGGAGAATCTCTGGATTTAAAATCCAATGGTGAATAAAATTCACCTAATAATCCAAAGGTCCAAAACGAATTATGGATACAAATCAAATCTCTCAATGAAAGATTCATCAAAAACTAATTGACTCGGCTGCTTCTCCTATAAATAGGAGCCAAGAGACACACAAAAGGAGGATATAGGCAGAGGGAAGAAAAGAGAGAGAGCCTTGATACTTTAGAGGAATTTGGATCTTCTGCAAAAGAAAACCCTAGGTAAGAAAGGGAAGGTTTCATTGAAAGAAAAGAGAATTTAATTCTCAACAGAGTTTAACTCTGATATAAAACACAAGGACATATTTCTTCTCTCTTTGATGGAGGATCTGTAAAGTGCACATCTCCCCTTGAGTTGAGAATTTAATTCTCAATGGGTTGAGATCCTGCCATGCAGATCCAAAGCATAAAGA
The DNA here is from genome assembly GCA_030015575.1 of Agapanthus africanus. NCBI lineage: Eukaryota > Viridiplantae > Streptophyta > Magnoliopsida > Asparagales > Amaryllidaceae > Agapanthus > Agapanthus africanus. The sequence goes on along the minus strand of CM057338.1, from coordinate 937,072,769 downwards.
GGGAATGGAAGCACGAGAATTTAATTCTCACAGAACTATAGGAATTTAATTCCTTCAAAATAAAATTAGGGTTTGACCCTGTGTTATGGGAATTTAATTCCTTCAGAATGAAAAGAATCAGGGTTTAACCCTACTTAAGAACTTAGTTCTGTTAAAACAACAAGAATTTAATTCCCTTAATCTTATTCCCCAGAATAATTCTCTAACAGAGAGTGGGGGTTTAATTCCTTAAAGCTTTTATTAGGGTTTAACCCTATTCAGTTCTTCACATATATGAGGAATTTAATTCCTATAGAAAATTCAGAGTTCAACTCTTCAAAAGGAACTAGGAATTTAATTCCTCTGAAATTATTGTCAGGGTTCAACCCTACGAGGAATTTAATTCCTGAAAGGGATTAACAGATCTTCTAAACAACTACAGAAAAGCAGGGTCACGTGTCATCACGTGACCCCCCCCAAAAGATCTATAGAAAGCCCTTTGAGGCAGTGCCTCACGTGACCCACGTGACCCTTGGCAGAGGCTTTAACATACTCCATTCAAACACCCGTCACGTGATGACACGTGATGCTCCAAAAGATGCGATCTTCTCAGTAGAACAAACGAAGGGAGGGCGCCCTCACGTGCTACCACGTGACCCCTCTTGCCTCGGCGTCTAACACTAAATTGGAACCCCTGAATTCAGTGTTAAAACGTTGTTTGGCCTTAGTGTTCAACACTAAGCAAAGAACTTTATTTGCAGTGTTCAACACTGATTACCTTAGTGTTCAACACTAATTTGGGATTTCTGTTGCCAGTGTTTAACACTGGTCTGTTTTAGTGTTTAACACTAATTTGAAGGCCTTGTTGCTGGTGTTGACACCAATTATCTTCTAGTGTTAAACACTGACTTATCAACCTCATTCTCAGTGTTCAACACTGATTGGTCTTTAGTGTTTAACACTAGGCATTGGCCCAATTGGCTAAATGGCCAGAGGCAAAGCCTCTCCTTCAAGGGACCAACAGGAGGGCCGATGTCCCAGACATGATTGGACTTAGCCCAAGCTGGCCATAAGTCCTCAATTCGTAATTAACTGGGCTAATGGGCTCATAACATAATTAATTGGTCTTGATCCCAAATTGGGCCAAAGACTATTTAATCCACTCCGGTTCCAGGGTGCATCTCTTCATTCCTTTGATACTTGGCGTTGTAATCCCTCAACGTCTTCAAAGAGGTGACGGGTCCCGATGACCACACATTGATATGGACTGTGGGGTCCTTAAACCCATGGACTACGACGTCCTTAACCTTGACCGAGATGTCTTAAAACTAACAATAGACTGTGGGGTCCTTAAACCCATGGACTACGACGTCCTTAACCTTGACCGAGATGTCTTAAAACTAACAATGGACTGTGGGGTCCTTAAACCCATGGACTACGACGTCCTTAACCTTGACCGAGATGTCTTAAAACTAACAATGGACCGCAATGTCCTTAAACTACCCATGGACCGCAATGTCCTTAAACTAGCGATGGACCACTATGTCCCTAAACTGGAACGATAGAGCCCAAACGCTCTTTTGTTGGATTTAAACGATCCCGTTTAAGTTGATCTTAGCCTTAAATATGGCTAACGTATCCTTAAACCTTTCAAACAGACTTTAGTCCCAAACTGGACTATAGATCCCCCCAATTAACTCTGGTTCAAGGGTACATCTCTGAACTCCTCTGACATCTGTCGTTGTAATCCTTCAACGTCGTCAGAGAGGTGACGGGTCCCGACGGCCATACATTAAATGGACCATTATGTCCCTAAACTGGAACAATGGAGCCTAAATGCTCTTTTGTCGGATTTAAACGGTCCCGTTAAGTTGATCTTAGTCTCAGGTTAGACTAACGTATCCTTAACAAACGTTTGAGTTGATCTTGGCCTTAAATATGGCTAACGTATCCTCAAACCAAACTCCCAAACCCAAATCTAAGATAATACGGATTTGGACTAGTCCACGCCCTACGGGCGACGACATAACTCGGTCTCCGTAAACAATCCACAGGCAACAAAACATAAAATAAACACACACGACACGAAGTGACCATCTGGAGAAGGAGAAAGTTGTTACCGCGACGCGGTAGCGTAATTAACTGCAGGGGCTTGCGCCTGCAGGGAAGAGCGTCCCCACAATCAAAAACCCCTCAAGCGAGGGGGAATCTGACGAAGTCTGCTACATTGGACGCATCCGTTCAGACCTTCGATACACGGTGCCATAAATCAACTTGGCATCTTCGGAGAGATGGACGGATAGCACCAATTAGCATCTGCCCCGAACCTCAGGTGAGACGTCCCGCGTCTCGGCCGCCGTTCGGAGGGGAACACCTGACTTGTAACTCAACAGTTCACTACCTGTTCTGATCTGTACACATTCCTGTTTGGTGCCTAGCAGCATGTCTCGGTTTCAGCCCGAGAATATTGAGGCCGTGGTCCTGGGTATCTACGGGATACTATTGAGTGTACACATTCCTGTTTGGTGCATAGCGGCATGTCTCGGTTTCAGCCCGAGAATATTGAGGCCGTGATCCCGGGTATGTACGGGATACTATTGAGTTACATCGATGATTCATCAATTTGGTTTCAAAGACTTTAGAATAGAAAACCCGATAGAACAGTCCAGTTTACCCACTGCACACTACCCTGCACTGCTCTTATTTACATTATTGTTACCCTTGCTTTATTCATGTTTATATTCGCATTGCATGTTACCCTGTTTATTATGTTTTACTTGATGACTTGACGTGCTGACGTCTGGATTTTGCATGGCCCAGATTCTTCTACCTTGCTGCAGACTGATTAGGAGTTTTGTCGCTGTTAGACGAGCGGTGAGGTTCCTGTCGGTACGTAGTTTCACTCCAGGTGTTTCATTTATTGTATCTTTTGGCTTCCGCATATTGTTATTTTGTGACTCTTTTACTCTGGCTTATGGACATGTACTAGATAGTTAGTTTACTTTCCTGTTCTTGATATCTCTACAGCCGTAATGTACTGTGGAAGGATTTTTCCTATCCGTAGGTAGCATGATTGGCTATGTCACGTGCCCACCTTAGCGTACTCTGGGAAGCGGGGCGTGACATGGTTTTTGGTATCAGAGCGATAGGTTAATTGGGTTGATTCTTTGTAGTTAGGTATTATACCCAATACACGAATCAGAATACCCGTGTTTAGGAAACATGTCCTGCCACCTTACCGTTTACCATTCTTGAATCACATTCTTCCTGATTATATCTTTTACGATGTGCGAACTTCCTTTGCATATCGACTCGAAAACCTGATTCCTTATTATCTCTAGAACTTAGGCGACTTGGGTGGAGTTATGTAATTGTGGCTATGATACCGCGGCATAGTTATAATGCGGCAATCTATTTAAGTAACTTGGAGTTCTAGCCTTGATCTATATTTTGAATATATCATCATGCTAATATTGGGTGTTTTGATATGCCCGGTAAGAATTTGAAGACGTACCAAGGCGTGTGGATGAAGCCGCCATGCTTGGAGTGATAAGGGGAATGCTGGAGAATCAAAAGAAATAGACCGAGCTGATCCAGCAGCAAGCGGAATCGTTTCAGGAAGGTTTGCAGATCGTTCAGCAGTCTGTGAACAATGTTGGAGCTAAACCAGTTGACCGAGTAGGGACCGTAGCAGATTTCAGGCGTTTGGGTCCGTCTACATTTACTGGTTTGGAGGAGTCGTTGCCAGCGGAGCCGTGGCTAGTTGACACAGAGAACTTGCTTATTGCGGCACAGATTCCAGATGAGAAAAGAGTTGATGTGGTACGCATTCAGTTAGTGGACTACGCCCGAGAATGGTGGCTTGTGGAGGAGAACCGTTTGCCCAAGCCAATCAAGTGGGCGGATTTTTTTTCAAAGAGTTTTCTGGAGAAGTTCTTCCCGCGTACCGCACGGGAGAAAATGGAAGAGAAGTTCCTCGGGCTAAAGCAGAATGGAGTACCCGTAGATGTGCATGCAGCAGAATGGACGAGACTCGGTAGATTCGCTGGACCTTTAGTTGCCAACGATGCAGACAGGGCACGGAGGTTCATGCGCAGCTTGGACGTGGACATCCAGAGGCAGATTGTCTCCCTTGGTTTGACCACTTTCTCACAAGTACTTGCGGCAGCCGAGAGCAGCAGAGTTTATCTGGGATGAAAGGGAGTTTGCAGCAGACAGCAGTTGCGGTAAGGAAGCAGTTCTGTCAGGCCAGTCGAGTTTAGGGCTAGGCCGACAAACAATATTCTTGCATCAATGGAAGTGATGAAAGCGAAGAGCCGGCTGTTGTTCATGATTTTATGGACGTGTTTGAAGGTATATCGGGATTACCGCCGAAGCGAGACGTGGAGTTCGCAATTGATCTTATTCCTGGTGCAGCGCCAGTATCCAAGGCATATTATCCAATGGCACCAGTAGAATTGGAAGAAGTCAAGAAACAAGTTGCTGAATTGCTTGAGAAGGGTTGGATTCGAAGCAGTAACTCGCATTGGGGAGCTCCAGTTCTTCTAGTAAAGAAGAAGGATGGCACAAGAAGGATGTGCATCAACTATCGAGAATTAAACCGGGTGACTATTAAGAACAAGTACCCGATCCCTCGCATTGGCGAACTTTTCGAGCAGCTTAGTGGCGCGAGGGTATTCTCGAAGCTGGATTTGCGATCCGGATATCATCAGGTCCGAGTGAAAGCAGAAGATATTTGCAAGACGGTGTTCCGAACTCGGTATAGACATTACGAATACTTAGTAATGCCCTTCGGAGTAACGAATGCGCCGGCAGTATTCATGGACTTGATGAACCGAATCTTTTCACCATTCTTGGATCAGTTTATTGTAGTATTCATTGACGATATCTTGGTTTACTCAAAGAGTTTTGAAGAGCATACTGAACATTTGAAGATCGCACTGCAAACGTTGAGACAGGAGAAGTTGTATACGAAGATGAGTAAGTGCGAGTTTTCGCTGGAGGAAGTAAAGTTTTTGGGGCATGTTGTGTCTGGCGATGGAATTGCCGTCGATCCAGAAAAGATTGCAGCGGTTCGTGATTGGCCGATCCCAAAGAATGTTGCGGAGATAAGAAGTTTTCTTGGACTCGCCGGGTATTACAGGAGATTGTGGAGAACTTTGCTCGTCTGGCGGAACCGTTAACCAAGCTTACGCGCAAGGAGGTACCTTTTGTATGGACGGACAAATGTGCGTTAGCTTTCGAGACGTTGAAGCAGAAGTTGATAACCGCCCCTTTCCTGACCGTGCCAGACAATTCCGGAGGATTGGTGTTTCACAGCGACGCATCTAGGAAAGGATTGGGATGTGTTTTGATGCAGCATGGAAAGGTTGTAGCGTACACATCGAGACAGTTGAAGACCCATGAGAAGAATTATCCAACTCATGACTTGGAGCTTGCGGCTGTGATTTTCGCTTTGAAGATTTGGAGACACTACCTTTTGGACGAAAGGGTCGAAGTTTTTACTGATCATAAGAGGTTGAAATATGTGTTCACACAGAAGGAGCTTAATATGAGGCAGCGTAGATGGTTGGAGATGATGGCTGACTACGATCTTGATCTTAAATACCATCCGGGGAAGGTTAACGTCGTGCCGGATGCGCTTAGTCGGTTACCAGTAATTCAGGTGTTAACTACGCAGAAGGAGATCGTTGCAAATTTTCGAAGATTTGACTTGGAGGTTGTGCTACCGCATTCTTCGGGACAGTTGATGCAGCTGCAAATACAGTCATCGTTGATCGAGAATATTAAAGCAGCTCAATCGCAGGATCCTAGACTGCAAAAGTTTCGAGAGCAGGTTGAATCCGGACTACGAACAGATTTATTGGTCCACGAAGATGGTTCGTTGAGCTATGGTAGCCGTTTATGTGTGCCAAAGGGAGATATTCGTGAAGAGTTTATGAAGGAGGCACATAGTTCAGCTTATTCTGTACATCCAGGAGGCACAAAGATGTACCGAGGTATTCGACAGCATTTCTGGTGGGAAGGAATGAAACGGGAGATTGCTCGCTTTGTGGCAAAGTGCTTGGTGTGTCAGCAAGTTAAGGCTGAACATCAAAGGGTTGCTGGTTTATTGCAACCACTTCCGATTCCTCAGTGGAAGTGGGAACATATAACCATGGATTTCGTGACGGCTTTACCGCAAAGTCCAAAAGGCAACAATGCTGTATGGGTGATTGTTGATCGTTTGACCAAGGCAGCTCACTTTATTCCTTTTCGGGTTGGTCAATCAACAGAGACTTTGGCGAAGCGGTACATGCAAGAGATTCTAAGATTGCATGGGGTACCGGTGAGCATCATGTCTGATCGGGACACTCGATTCTTATCCCACTTTTGGCGGAGTTTACAGGAAAGTTTGGGGACTCGATTGAAGTTTAGCACAGCTTATCATCCTCAAACTGATGGTCAGTCGGAGAGAACGATCCAGACTCTTGAAGATATGTTGAGAGCATGCATGTTGGACTTCAAGGGGTCTTGGGAGGATCATCTACATTTGGTGGAGTTTTCTTACAACAACAGTTTTCAGGCAACTATCCAGATGGCTCCATTTGAAGCTTTGTATGGTTGTAAATGTCGTTCACCTGTTTGTTGGGACGATGTCGGTGAACGAAGATTAATGAGACCAGATTTGGTTGTGCAGACAGTTGAGAAGGTTAACACTATCAGAAATCATATGAAGGCAGCACAAGACCGACAGAAGAGTTGGGCAGACACGTCAATAAGACCTCTAGAGTTCGCCGTGGGTGATTTGGTATTCTTGAAGATATCACCAACTAGAGGGGTGATTTGTTTTGGAAGTCGAGGAAAGCTTAGTCCTCAATTCGTTGGACCCTTTGAGATCTTGGAGCGTGTTGGTGAGGTAGCGTATCGTTTGGCGTTACCGCGGTCTTTGGCAAATGTGCACGATGTGTTTCACATATCTCAACTCCGTAAGTATGTTCGAGATGAAACTCACGTATTGGATCATCCGGAGCTAACAGTACGAGAAGACTTGACTTTTGAGGAGCGACCGATTGAAATCGTGGATCGAAGGGAAAAGGTTCTTAAGAACAAGGTGATCCCTCTTGTGCTTGTTTCGTGGGGTAATCGCTCGCATGGAGAGTCCACTTGGGAACGAGAAGATGAAATCCGGCAGAAGTTTCCTCACATTTTCTTGTAGTTATCTGTCATTGTATTCTTGGAATTTCGAGGACGAAATTCTTTTTGTAGTTGGGTATAATGTAACACCCGAGCCCAATGCTACTAATTTCAGTTACCGTTTGAACGTAGTATGGCACTTATTTCATTTATCTTGCTTGATTGTTACTTATTGTAATTTTTATCCCGACAATTCATTTCTGCATATAACAATTTATGGCATCTAAAATAAAATTAAAAATACTCATCGTGGCCTACTTGACACCCCTAACCCTGTTGTAGCGTCCGTGCATCGTGTTCTCGTCCCATTCAGTGAAACGGGCGAGTTTGGACGGCTACGTGCACGTACGTGTGTCCGTTTTGGGGGTATGCTTTTTGATTGTAAAATACTTCATTTTAAATTTTGGATCCCGCCTAAATTATTCTTATTTCAATTTCAAATTTTTGGACCCGACCCGGGCGCAATTTGGAAATGTTTCACTTTACGCCAAAATCCCAAATTTCTAAAATACTAAACTGTCGAATATATATATATATATATATATATATATATATATATATATATATATATATTAACCGTATATTATTCTAAGATTTCTAAATCTTTCAAAATTTCCTTCTTCAGCCAATCACAACCTTCTTTTCCCCGTGGGCCCCACCTCCTCTCTCTATCTCTTCTCTCTCTCCCCGTCTCTCTCTCTATCTCTGTTCTCTCTCTCCCCGTCTCTCTCTCTTTATTTTCTCTCTCTCTCCTCTATATATTCTCTCTTCTTCCTCCTCTTTTATTTTTTCACGTAACCTAACCTCATCGCAACCCTACCGCAGCCTCATCCCTTCGCCGCTGCAACACCAACACCGACGACACCCTCGCCGGCCTCCTCGCCTCCTCAACCTCGTCTCATCCACATCCTCCTTCATCGTTTTCCCGAGCGCCTTCACACCCCCTGACCAGGCCCGCGCGTGCCCTCTGCACACAGTTGCACCGCCGGAGGTCGCTGCCGACGACCCGTCTCCATGCCCCTGGCCCTCGCGCACCCCCTCGGTGAGCTTCTCATCCCCTCACCTTCTCCTTTCTTCTTTTCCTTCGCTGATCTGGTTTCTTGATCCGCAAAACTTCCGCCGTCATCGCAGACCACCGCCGGAGCTCCGTCGATGAGGTCGACCATCACCACCCGTCCCACAGACCATTGTAAGCCTTCCCTTCTCCATCCTCCTTCCCTTTCTTCTTTATTTTCCTTTCTTTTCTTTTTGCAACTCTTGACATTCACTGTTTTGTATCTCGCCGGATTCCGGCCGTGCCGGCGACGTGTCCCGACGTTCCATCGCGGTACCCCGACCCGTGTGGCTTCAATGTTCGTCGTTTGGGTTCATTCCGTGAACCGTGCGCCCGTCGCGAGTTTTTCCCCGACGACGTTTAACGTTCCGTTTTCCCGATTCACGACCCGTCAAGGCAAGTACCCCATGCTACATGCTAAACAATATTTACATATACTTGATGACACCCTAAAACCTGTAATTTAACTTTGGTATTATAATTTCCCATTTTTCGTGTTTAAGATTGATATATATCATTTTATCTTTCAACTTGTAACCTACCTGTTACAATTACTGTTTTGGAACCTAATAATCATATTTACATGTTTTAATTATACTTTCACTGATGATGTAGCCTATGGCATCTTTTCTACCGTTTTACTTCATTCGGACACTCGTATACATTTAACCTGCTTAAACCGTGATTTCATTCGTGGAACCTATATACACATATAACATTGCATCCATGAAGTCATAAACTTGTTAACATGATTAAATGGCTATAATTGTCTTATCGCATTCTTACAATGTTGAAATCATCCCTGTGACACAACTGATAACTGTACTGCAAATTGAGTGAATCTGCCTATTGCTTAATTCATTGCTTATATCATGTGTTGATAACCATGCTTGATTATATAACTGATTGTGAGCACACCTATGTTATCGTTTACATCTTGACCTGACTTGCTACATACATAGTGCTTGACCCGACATGGTACCGTATACTGCTTGACTTGACCTGATGTACCATGACCTGACCCGTCACCTGATCTTGTGTCTAATGCCAACAAACCTGACCTGTAGTCCCCATGGACCATTCCTGTTGTCTATCCAGACAAGCATGTTTACCTGATCCTGTGTTGGCATTAGTTTCTTGATTTCGGGATACCTGACTTGACTTACACTTATAACTTGGGGGTATGGGGAAATCAAAGGTGAAACCTGACTTGTAACTCAACAGTTCACTACCTGTTCTGATCTGTACACATTCCTGTTTGGTGCCTAGCGGCATGTCTCGGTTTCAGCCCGAGAATATTGAGGCCGTGGTCCCGGGTATGTACGGGATACTATTGAGTGTACACATTCCTGTTTCGTACCTAGCGGCATGTCTCGGTTTCAGCCCGAGAATATTGAGGCCATGGTCCCGGGTATGTACGGGATACTATTGAGTTACATTGATGATTTATCAATTTGTTTTCAAAGACTTTAGAATAGAAAACCTGATAGAACAGTCCAGTTTACCCACTGCACACTACCCTGCACTGCTCTTATTTACATTATTGTTACCCTTGCTTTATTCATGTTTATATTCGCATTGCCTGTTACCCTGTTTATTATGTTTTACTTGATGACTTGACGCGCTGACGTCTGGGTTTTGCATGGCCCAGATTCTTCTACCTTGCTGCAGACTGATTAGGAGTTTTGTCGCTGTTAGACGAACGGTGAGGTTCCTGTCGGTACGTAGTTTCACTCCAGGTGTTTCATTTATTGTATCTTTTGGCTTCTGCATATTGTTATTTCGTGACTCTTTTACTCTGGCTTATGGACATGTACTAGATAGTTAGTTTACTTTCCTGTTCTTGATATCTCTACAGCCGTAATGTGACTGTGGAAGGATTTTTCCTATCCGCAGGTAGTATGGTTGGCTATGTCACGTGCCCACCTTAGCGTACTCTGGGAAGCGGGGCGTGACATGATTAACAGACATGTTTTTTATATTTGAAGATGAATAAGATGTTCCTATTCATATACGTTTTCAAAGACATAATTTGATATCTCCGAATGAATAGAATATTCTATTTATATATGTTTATATGGAAGAGCATAGGGTTTTAACCCATGCTCTTCAAGAAAGAGTTTATCTCTTCCTGTTTATGTGTATGGGAAATAGGATGACCTATTTCTTAAATACGCTGAACATAGGGTGTCCATGTTCTTAGTTCTGTCCATATACCCAAGAACAAATTGTGTTTAGAGTCTTCATACTCTTGAAGGAAAAGCCATGACCATGTCTTCTCAAGTTCTTACTTGAGAACTGAAAACTTGTATAAGTTTTCCATTATCTCTCTATCTAAATCAGAGAGAGATAAAGAGGGACTGAGAGCGAGAGAAAAAAGAGTGAAGGAATGGGGATCTCCCATTCCTAAATTTCACCTTCTTCTTTCCTTCTTCTTCTCCCTCTGCTTCTTCTTCTTCTTTTCAGAACTTTAATCAAAGATCTAGGGTTTCGAGGTAAAAGGTTTTCGATCCTGACCAATTGCTCATAGGGGATATTAATACACCTTTGTGAGTAGGGAGTAGTGCATAACTACTCCTTAGATTTCAGGAAAGTGGGGGGTGGAAATCCCCCTCTCTCCTGAAGAATAGGTCAAGGCCTATTCTTCAGAAGGGGTCCCGACACTGTTTTGTGTTAGGACACCCTTATTTAGGGGTTTCCTGATATCGGGAGGGGTCTCCCGGTATTGGAAAGGGACATCCTTCATCAGGATGTCCAAAACAACTCATTTTTGAGTTGTTTCAAGGGGACAGCCTAAGATAGGGGTCCCACTTGCTTTTGAACAAGTATTTGACTAGTTCATTTGTCTTGAGCCTTATATTTTAGGCTTCAAACTAATCAAATCAGCATACTCATAAGTATTAACAATTATTGGGAGTTAAGATTTTAACTCCAACAACAACAAGCAATGATTTTTAATTGTAAAGTGGAGGATTTCCCGATTAAATATCTTAGATTACCATTGAGACCAGGAAGACTAAAGAAGGCTGATTGGTCTCCACTGATAAATAAAGTTCAGGCCAGACTGGAAGGGTGGAAAGGCTGGTGTTTGTCCATAAGAGGCCGAGTCACGCTATTAAACTCAGTCTTAACCTTGATACCATCATACTTTATGTCATTTTATTTGCTCTCGGATTGGGTAGTTAAACGAATCGATCAGATAAGGCAAGGTTTCTTATGGAGAGGTGCGTCTGCAGAGAAAAAGAAATACAACTTAGTGAAGTGGGATAAGGTTTGTCACTCATAGGAATAGGGTGGGCTGGATGTGAAGAATCTTAAAGATATGAATAAAGAACTCCAAGGTAAGTGGCTGCGGCGATGGATTACTGGAGACAAGAAAGGATAGGTATCAAGTATAAATGCAGCTTACAGAAACAAGACGGGGCTACAAATGCGCTTAATAATAATTCCTCATCAGCTTCTGGTTTTAAAAAGGTCTTACTTTAGTAAAGGAAGCCTTTTTTGGAGGTATTTCGTACACGATAGGGGATGGCAGAGTGATCAATTTTTGGCAAGATTACTGGCGCGGAGATCAAACTTTACAGAAAAAATATCCTAGTTTGTTTGCTTTGGCAAAAAATAAGGAGACTTCGGAGATGAGTCGATGGAGAGGGCATAAGTGGTGGTCGAAATTTTCACCGGCTTTATCAGTGTGAGAGCGGAAATAGCGTAGAGCAATGATTGAGTATCTACCGGGGTGGCAACCGTTGGAAAGTGGGACAGAAGATAAAGCAATTGGAAGTGGACGACAAACAAATCATTTTTAGTAAAGTCGTTTTATACGATTCTAAATTATGGGGGTATTCAAATGCCAAAGGAAAGTACGATTTGGAAATTTTTCGTGCCATCTAAGGTCAAGATCTTTATGTGGTTGGCGTTCAATAATGAAATTCTGACAAGGGATAATCTTTGCAAAAGGAAATGGGTGAGCCCTTCAATCTGCGAGATGTGCAAGAAAGAGATGGAAACGGTGGACTATTTATTTATGACATGCGTGATTGCCAGACAGATTTGGGATAAGTATAGGAGTTCGTCTAGGGCTAGGACACCTTTCTGCATTTTCATTGAGCTTTGGAGTCAATAGAGGCAGGGGTTAGATGTATGTTTCCATAGGAGTTGGGATATAGTTGGGTCGGCTATTTGTTGAGGTATTTGGACGAAGAGAAAGAATGGAATTTTTAACAATGCAAAATGTTCTACTTTACATGTGGTGAATGCTATTGAATCAAACATTGCTTTCTGGTCAGGTATAGTGATAACAAAGGTAAAGAAAAAAGCAAAAACTAGCCAGGCGAAAGAGAGGACAGGTGACAGACATCGTGGCTAACGATCACTGGTTAGGGCAGAGGATAAGGAGCGCGATGAGGAGATTTCGGTCTAAGGAGTTGCTTGCATGTGGGTAGAGAGAGGCGGCTTCTTCATTATCTAGTAGAGGGCGATTCGTTTGGAGTTCCATTTGTTTGTTTTATGTTTTTCCTTATCGCGTTTCTATGTTTTTTGTTTTTTTATTGTGTGACTTTCTCAATAAGTTTCGTTTAGGCAAGGTTATTGGTTTTGGATTCGTTGATTCGATTTGGAATTTTATTTGGATTGTATTTTATGACGTTATTGGTTTTAGACTTGGATTTTAAAATCTAGCGTTATTGGTTTTAGACTCGAATTTGGATCTAAAAATCTAGTGTTATTGGTTGTGGACTCGGATTTGGATCTAAAAATCTCGTTGTAGGGTGTTTTCGTCACCCCATTGAGATGGGAATACGCGCGCGCTTGTCAGGCGTATTATAGATTCCCCCTGCCTAGGGTAGGCGGGGGTTTATTGATTGTGGGGATCCGAATCTCCGGCAGCCGCGGACTAAGCTGCCGTTAATTACCCCTCGCCTTTGGAGCGAAGGAACCTCCAATTAACGGGTTAAACTGGTCATGCGAACTCAATGTGTAGTGTACGTATGTTGTGTTTTGGAGGGGTTCTGGATATATCGGGGGGCCCGCAAAGTTTTTACGGGGTCCCGCTACCCGGATAGCGGGCTGAGGGTCAAGGGGGCTAGCAGCCCCCTTGCGGGGTGCGGGGCAGCGCCCCGTTAGAAATTTTTTTGCTAACGGGGGACAATGTTGTAAAGTATGTGTGTCTATATATATGTACATATACATATATATATATATATATATATAAAGGGAAAGGGCATCCAAAGGATGCGTGGAAGAAAGCGCTGGCGCCCTACGTGCGCGGCACGCGGGCACTGTGCGCCAGAGCGCCGGCGCCCCACGTGCGCGGCACGCGGGCGATAGGCGTCAGCAGCAAAAGGGACTTGGTCCCTGCACTGGGAGCTGTGCTCCCGATTTGACTTATGGAATTGAACTCCTGACAGAGATTAATTTAGGGAGTTAAACTCCAATGGATCTTGAATGGAGTTAGACTCCTAAAAATATTTAGAAATGATCAAAGGGGGCTGCTTTGTTTCTCCCTTTGGCTCTGGATCTTCCCAAGATGGGATTTTTGGAGATGGGTCTCCTCTTTCCTCCTCTGTTGGACGGATCTTGAAGAACAAGAAGTGTGAGATTTTAAAAATCTCTTATTTTTAAGATCTTATGGAAGATCTAAGTTCCCCTTTGTGGGTTTTGTGGTGAAAAACTATTTAGTTTTGGAAAAGGAAGAGTAAAAGTCTTGATTTAATTCAAAAGAAAGGAGAAGCTTTAGAACCTTGAGGAAGGAGAAGGAGGCACAGAAAACCCTAGAGTTTTAGAGAATGAAAAGTTGTATGCTTTATTCATCATCATGTTGTCTTATATAGGCTTACACATTTACATATAGCCCTTAGGCTTTACAAAATGGCACTTAGCCTATCTCATGCTTCATGTGCTAATTCTTTTTGCACATAAGCCATGGACTTTACAAAAATTTGGCTTTATGCCCGTTCATGCATAAAAAAAATTACATTAAAATTATTTATTACATGATTTTTATGTTGGGCATGAGGGAGGCCGGCCGCTTCATGTTCGGGCTCGACTCGGGCATGGGCCCGCTTGATCTGGGCTTAGGCCCACCTGGCTTGGGGTTGACCTTGACTTTGACTTGGTCAACCGGGATGCAATTTTCAACCCCAACAAAGTGCCCCCCATCAATAAATGCACACCACATGTGGGTCGTGTGCATGAAATTGATGGATCTTCTTTCATGTGGAGGCAACTTGCTTTGATTCCCACTTTTTGGGACGCACTGCCCTTTTTACGACATGGACGGTCGACGCTTGACGCGTCTCCGAGACGGAGTGACCATGGTAGACTTTTCCCTGACCCGGAGTGATTTGGTTCCCAATTTGTGGGAAGCCTGCACTGCCCTTTTTACGACAGGATGTTCGACGCTTGACGTGTCTCCAAGACGGAGTGTCCGTGGTAGACGTTTCCCTGGCCCGGAGTAATTTGGTTACCTCTTTGTAGGAAGCCTGCACTGCCCTTTTTACGACATGGACGGTCGACGCTTGACGTGTCTCCAAGACGGAGTTTCCGTGGTAGACGTTTCCCTGGCCTAGAGTGATTTGGTTCCCTCTTTGTAGGAAGCCTGCACTGCCCTATTTACGACATGGACGGTCGACGCTTGACGCGTCTTCGAGACGGAGTGTCCGTGGTAGACTTTTCCCTGGCCCGGAGTGACCTGGTTCCCGATTTGTGGGAAGCCTGCACTGCCCTTTTTACGACATGGACGGTCGACACTCTAGCCCGGAGCGATTTGGTTCCCAATTTGTGGAAAGCCTGCACTACCCTTTTTACGACATAGACGGTCGACGCTCTGACCCGGAGCGATTTGGTTCTCGATTTGTGGGAAGTCTGCACTGCCCTTTTTATGACATGGACGGTCGACGCTTAACGCATCTCCGAGACGGAGCGTCCGTGGTAGACGTTTCCCTGGCCCGGAGCGATTTGGTTCCCGATTTGTGTGAAGCCTGCGCTGCCCTTTTTACGACATGGACGGTCGACGCTTGATGCATCTCTGAGACGGAGCGTCCGTGGTAGACGTTTCCTGGCCCGGAGTGATTTGGTTCCCTCTTTGTAGGAAGCCTGCACTGCCATTTTTACGACATGGACGGTCGACGCTTGACGCGTCTCCGAGACGGAGCGTCCATAGTAGACGTTTCCCTGGCCCGGAGCGATTTGGTTCCCGATTTGTGGGAAGCCTGCGCTGCCCTTTTTACGACATGGACGGTCGACGCTTGACGCGTCTCCGAGATGGAGCGTCCGTGGTAGACGTTTCCCTGGCCCGGAGTGATTTGGTTCCCTCTTTGTAGGAAGCCTGCACTGCCCTTTTTACGACATGGACGGTCGACGCTTGACGCGTCTCCGAGACGGAGCGTCCGTGGTAGACGTTTTCCTGGCCCGGAGTGATTTGGTTCCCGATTTATGTGAAGCCAACACTGCCCTTTTTACGACATGGACGGTCAACTCTTAACGCGTCTCCGAGATGGAGCGTCCATGGTAGACATTTCCCTGGACCGGAGTGATTTGGTTCCCTCTTTGTAGGAAGCCTGCACTTCCCTTTTTACGACATGGACGGTCGACGCTTGACGCGTCTCCGAGATGGAGCGTCTGTGGTAGACGTTTCCCTGGCCCAGAGCGATTTAGTTCCCGATTTGTAGGAAGCCAGCACTGCCCTTTTTACGACATGGACGGTCGACGCTCTGACCCGGAGCGATTTGGTTCTCGATTTGTAGGAAGCCTGCACTACCCTTTTTACGACATGGACGGTCGACGCCCTGACCCGGAGCGATTTGGTTCCCGAATTGTGGGAAGCCTGCACTGCCTTTTTTACGACATGGACGGTCGACGCCCGACGCGCCTCCGAGACGGAGTGTCCGTGGTAGACGTTTCCCTGGCCCAGAGTGATTTGGTCGACGTGCCCCCGGCACGAAGTGTCGCTGGTCGACGTTTCCCCAAGGCGGAGTGTCGGCTGGTTGACGTGTCCCCGTGACGGAGTGTCTGGACGAAGTGTCGCTGGTCGACGTTTCCCCGAGACGAAGTGTCACTGGTCAACGTTTCCCCATGACGGAGTGTCTGCTTGACGTTTCCCCGTTATGGAGTGTCGCTGTTAGACGTTTCCCCGAGACGGAGCGTCGCTGGTCGACGTTTCCCCGGCATGGAGTGTCTGTGTTGGACGCATAGGTCGATGTTGGAATTGGTTGGTTTGATTTGTTTTGGGTTGACATCAGCATCGCTATACTGGAATATGGTACCAGGAGCGAATCATCATTTATCTTTGAGAGGATTTGGGGATTTTGGTTTTGGTTTGGCATCTGCATTGCTGCACTGGAATAATACTAGGAGCAACTCATCATTTGCCCCGGGAGGATTTAGGAATTGGTGGCTTAGGAGACAGGTTTAGATTCCTATCACCTAAGGCTTTTCAATTTTATGGGCCGCAAAGGTCCCATAAAAGCATTTTCTCCCGACGAATCGAAAGGATCTCATAGGTGTATTTTCTCCTTATGAGTCATGGGGACTCCTAAGTGTGTTGCTCCTTTGTGAGTCGTAAGGATCTCACGCGGGAATTTTCTCCTCACGAAGTCGAGAGGACTTTGCGAGTGCATTTCATCTCTTTTTTATGAGTTTGCGCCCTTTCGGGTTTTCACAAACTCGCCGGCAGTCCTGCTATTTTTACTCACGGAGCCCTTTCAGGTTTTCATCCGTGCCTATTTTGCTTGTGGACATACCATTTTTTTTATTTTTGGTGGGACTTTGAATGTGGTCTCACCGGTAGGACTTGGGGGAGATTGGGATCGTTTTACGCCCATGGATTGTATACGGTTTTGCAGGATGTATGATCCAGACCGTAGGGTCGGAAAAATTCTAGGACTTTGTTTGCGTCTACATCGCTGCACTAGAATATGGTACCAGGAGCGACTCATCATTCGCCGTTGGCTATTGGGAGACGATGGCTTAGGAGACAGGTTTAGATCCTTATCACTTAAGGCTTTTCAATTTTATAGGCCGTAAGGATCCCATAAAAGCATTTTCTCCCTGTGAGTCGTAAGGATCTCGTAGGTGTACTTTCTCCTTAGGAGTCGTGGGGACTCCCAAGTGTGTTTTTCTTTCGTGAGTCATAAGGATCCCACGAAGGTGTTTTCTTATGAGTCGTGAGGATCCTTTAAGGTTTGTTCTCCTCATGAATCGTGAGGACACATGAGTGGATTTCCCTCATTCCCAATTTAATGACTTAGGGGTCATCTGTTTCCAGTTTAACGACTTAGAGGTCATATGTTTCCAGTTTAAAGACTTAGGGGTCTATTGTGCCCGGTTTAACGACTTAGCGGTCATCTGTTCCCAGTTTAATGACTTAGCGGTCATCTGTTTCCAGTTTAACAACGTGGTGGTCATCTGTTTCCAGTTTAACGACTTAGAGGTCTATTGTGCCCAGTTTAACGACTTAGAGGTCATCTGTTTCCAGTTTAACGACTTAGTGGTCATCGGTTCCAGTTTAACGACTTAGAGGTCATCTGTTTCCAGTTTAAAGACTTAGAGGTCTACTGTTTCCAGTTTAACGACTTAGAGGTCATCTGTTTCCAGTTTAACGACGTGGTAGTCATCTGTTTCCAGTTTAAAGACTTAGAAGTCTATGGATGGCGAGCTTGGAATTTTGGGGTAGGGGTCGGCATCAGCGTTGCTAACACTGAAGCACAGGTGCCAGGAGCAATTCATCATTTGCCTTTTCCTGTTGGGGAGCGATGGCTTAGGAGACAGGTTTAGGTCCTTATCACCTAAGGCTTTTCAATTTTATGAGCCGTGAGGGTCCCATAAAACCATTTTCTCCCTAAAAGTCGAAAGGATCTCATAGGTGTATTTTCTCCTTAGGAGTCGTGAGGACTCCTAAGTGTGTTTTTCCTTTGTGAGTCGTAAGGATCCCACGAAGGTTTGTTCTCCTCATGTATCGTGAGGACACATGAGTGGGTCTTCCCAATGGAGCATAATTCCGAGGGCGGAGACCAGCCGCGTAACTGGTGATTGCGGTGGGGCATGGGCACGATGAGAATTATTTGAGCCCGTGGATTGTATACGGTAGTCAACTTGGGGACCGACTGTAGGGCTGGGAGAATTTTGGGAGATTGGATTTTGGTTGGCGTCTGCATCGCTGCACTAGAATATGGTACCAGGAGCAACTCATCATTCGCCGTTGTTTTTTTTTTGTTTTTGTTGTTTTTTTTGTCTTACCGCGATTGCTCTATCATTTCAGCTTTTCTTATCGCGAAGGTCGCTATTGCCCTATCATTTCGGCTTTTATTCACGGTCGCCCTATCATTTCGGCTTTATTTTTCATCTTTATTTTACTCGCTGATTTTTATTGCGAGTTGCCCCATCATTTCGGCTTTCTTTTTATTTATTTATTTACACATTCCTTTTTTTTTATTTACACACATTCTTTTTTACATCCTCAGTTTAACGACTTAGAGATCGATTGTTCCCAGTTTAATGACGTGGTGGTCCTCTTTGCTTATCCCAGCTCCTTGAACTTTGATCTTGGCGGAGCTGTGTTGATGACCGTAGCTCTGTGGCTTGCCGATACATCCGAGGACTGTGAGGTTTTTCCAAGCTTGTATTGGTCCTCTGCACAATCTTTGAAAACACAGCAGTCTTCAATGGTATGACTCACCACCCTATGGTATGGGCAGTATACAGGATTAACGGTCATATTCATTTCATGTGGGCTCTTCGGAATAGGTAATTGCAAACCGTTGTTCAAGGCTTCCTCGAATATATTGCGGACCTCATCCCTCATGAAGGAGTACACCTCCTTCTTTCTCTCCATTAGAGTAGGTGCCTTTACTGATGCTGGTCTTTGAGGCCGATCAGTCTTTGGTTCGCCCTTTTCAGATAATGGCACATGTCTGAGAGGATTAGGTTCCCGAAAGGCTTCGGTCTCCATTTGTATGAAATCGGCGGTCGTAGCTTGACTATTTGCTAACACGCCTTTAGATGGTTTTATCTCTCCCGTCTTGTACTGCCTTTCGACCCAATCTTTAAAGACGAAGCAATCCTCAATGGCAAGACCTATCACTCTGTGATAGGGGCAGTATTTGGGGTCGTCGGTCATATTCGCTTCTTGCGGTCTTTTTGATTCTGGTAATTGTAGACCGCTTCTTAGGGCGTCCTTGAATATCTTGTGGACTTTGTCCCTTTTGAAGGAATAGACCTTATCCAGTTTATCTTTCAAAGGCGATTCCCTTTCGGCATATGTATCGGAGGGGCTGGAGGCTGATCGCGGCCGTTTTTCACGAAGGCGCTCTGCTCTTAGGCTGAAGGGAGTATCAGTTGGCTGCCTCCGGATATCAATCCCTGGCTCATGAACCAAAACTTGATTCTGCTGTAATTGCAATTGGGCGACTTGGGTCACGAGATCTGATGCGACGTTTGTCAGTTCGTCGACCTTAGACTGTACCTTGGCTAACTTCTCATCCCTATCCTGAAGCTGCCCCTGAAGCCATCGGAATAATGCTTGTTCTGTAGTTCCGGTTATGCCCGAGCTCAATTCCGCAGGAACCCCAGCTCCTTTGGCTTATCGTCCTGAGCGAGCTCTTCATCATTTAGACCGAGTCGACGTTGGGTAGCGTCCACCATATCATCACCATGGCTGTGAAGCATAGGAGGGTCCGTTTCTTCATGTCCGACCATGTAGACAGTGTGGACCACATATACAGCCGTCTCTTTATCTTTGGCGGGGTAACCCCGCTCTTGGAGTCTCATGAAGCTCAGCCTAGCATGAGCCTTAGCCCTTTTGTTGTCTCTGTATCTGAGCCTTTTCTGCCTTAGCTTCTCAATTTTGAGGGCTTGGCGGGCATCCGTTTTCTGGGAAGCCACCATGAGCCGATTGATAGGGAGCTTAAAGAAGATACCCGATCGAGCTGTTTTCGAGGGTACAGTTGGCTCGCTCGAGACGCCTTGTTGATTTGTTAGTGTTGATGGACTTACCCCCAGCTGGAGCAAAGGAAAGTCGTTCAAACACCGACTTGCGTTTGGGTAGTGGTGCCTTCGAGATCACCACATTTGGCCTCCTGCCTTTTGAGGCCGGTTTATCCATCACCGGGGCTTGAAGAGCAGGGACGGCGTTGGCTGGCACGAACAGAATAGAGCCAAACGGTAGCGGCGGCTCCTCCCACTGTCGCCCGAGACTGGCCAGAAGGACCGTCCTGGCGTCCATTTTCATCGTGTAGGAGATGGGAGCCGTGCTGAGAGCCGAGTTCATCTTCGGAGACATTGTTGAAAAGTGATTGCTTGAAAACCTACATGAAAGAGCATTATTTTAGTGCAAATATAGATATGTATATTGATTGAGTTCGCATGGATATTTAACCCGAAATATGGGAGGAGAGATTGGTCCCACCGGGTGTGCCAGAATCTGTAGGGTGTTTTTCGTCACCCCATTGAGATGGGAATACGCACACACTTGTCAAGCGCATTATAGATTCCCCCTGTCTAGGGTAGGCGGGGGTTTATTGATTGTGGGAATCCGAATCTCCGGCAGCCGCGGACTAAGCTGCCGTTAATTACCCCTCGCCTTTGGAGCGAGAGAACCTCCGATTGACGGGTTAAACCGGTCATGCGGACTCAATGTGCAGTGTATGTATGTTGTGTTTTAGAGAGGTTTTGGATATATCGGGGGCCCCGCAGAGTTTTTATGGGGGGCCCGCTACCCGAATAGTGGGCTGGGGGTCAAGGGGGATAGCGTCCCCCTTGCGGGGTGCGGGGCAGCGTCCCGTTAGAAAAAAAATTTTCTAACGGAGGACGGTGTTGCAGAGTATGTGTGTGTGTGTGTATGTATGTGTGTGTGTATATATATATATATAAAGGGAAAGGGCATCCAAAGGATGCGTGGAAGAAAGTGCCGGCGCCCCACGTGCGCAGCACGCGGGCGCTGTGCGCCAGAGCGCCAACGCCCCACATGCCTGGCATGCAGGCACTAGGCGTCAGCAGCAAAAGGGACTTGGTCCCTGCACTGGGAGCTATGCTCCCGATTTGACTTATGGAGTTGAACTCCTGACAAAGATTAATTTAGGGAGTTAAACTCCAATGGATCTTGAATGGAGTTAGACTCCTAAAAATATTTAGAAATGATCAAAGTGGGCTGCTTTGTTTCTCCCTTTGGCTCTGGATCTTCCCAAGATGGAATTTTTGGAGATGGGTCTCCTCTTTCCTCCTCTGTTGGCCGGATCTTGAAGAACAAGAAGTATGAGATTTTAAAAATCTTTTATTTTTAAGATCTGATGGGAGATCTAAGTTCCCCTTTGTGGGTTTTGTGGTGAAAAACTATTTAGTTTTGGAAAAAGAAGAGTAAAACTCTTGATTTAATTCAAAAGAAAGGAGAAGCTTTAGAACCTTGAAGAAGGAGAATGGGGCACAGAAAACCCTAGAGTTTTAGAGAATGAAAAGTTGTATGCTTTATTCATTATCATGTTGCCTTATATAGGCTTACACATTTACATATAACCCCTTGGGCTTTACAAAATTGCACTTAGCCTATCCCATGCCTCATGTGCTAATTCTTTTTGCACATAAGGCATGGGCTTTACAAAAATTTGGCTTTATGCCCGTTCATGCATAAAAAAAATTACATTAAAATTATTTATTACATGATTTTTATGTTGGGCATGGGGGAGGCCGGCCGCTTCATGTTCGGGCTCGACTCGGGCATGGGCCCGCTTGATCTGGGTTTAGGCCCACCTGGCTTGGGGTTGACCTTGACTTTGACTTGGTCAACTAGGGTGCAATTTTCGACCCCAACACTCGCGTTATTAGTTGTGGACTCGGATTTGGATTCTAAAATCTGGCGTTATTGGTTGTGGATTTGATTTGGATTTCAAAATTTTGTATTATTGGTTTATTGGACTCGGATTTGGATGAGACTCCAAAAGCCCAAATTTCAAGTCCAATTATATAAAACAAGGCTACAAAAATTGGAAAAAACAAGTCTAAGAAGAAAAGGTGAAGACTTTTTTTATATTTGGACTTTGAGATATCTCCATTTTCATAAACTCTTTCAAACCCTAGAAAACTTATTTTGCTTTTTATTCTTGATCTTATCTCATTTTTCTTTTTATTTTGATTGATTATATTATATTTTTTTAACTCTTCATGGAACCCTAAAAATGTATTTTTTCTCTTGATCTCATCTCATTCTTTTTTATGTTTTATTGATTAGATTATATATTGCAATTTTTTTCATAAAATTTTAGAATAGTTTTTCTTTCATGATATCGCCTTATTTTTATTTATATTTTAATTCAGAGAATAATGGAGAAAAGAGGCCTTAGGAGGCTTTTTCGTCAGGTGGCGTCTAAAATCTATATTCTTCACGACTTTTTTCGACGATCGGTACCCATCATCATCATCTTTATCGTGTACGATGTGGATACACCAAACTTCATGTGACCGTTGAATTAGCAATGTAAAAAGTTCTATTGATGGTAAACTGTTAATTTTGCATCCATTAAATCAGCGGTGAAAAACTGTTGGAATCAAATGAAATTTGGTGTATCAATATCTTAGATGATAAAGATGAAGATTATGGATGCTGATCGTCGAATAAAATCTTGGAGGGTGTATTTTTTCAACGCCATAGGAGGATATTCCCTCCCATGTCACATTTCCTCCATTATTCTCTTTAATTAATTAGATTACATTCCATAACTTTTCATAAATCCCTAGAAAAAGTGTTTTGGGCATTAAAGTTACTTATTAAATTAGTCATTACGCACTCCTTTTATAGAATATTATATTTCTTAATTTGTATTAACCTTTATTATTTTTATTTTGATTATTTACAAAATTTTATCTTTTCTCTTTCGAATTTTGAATGCAATGACAAACTAAAACGTTATATTTATTTTTCGCTTTGATAAAAAAAATCATATATCGAGCAAATATCAGGAAAAACTGGATTAAAATTTGATATTATACAATTTCCATAGTTTAAAATTTTTGGTTAAAATGTATTTATCGATAATAATGAACTTGTTGTTTGTCATTATATATATATATATATATATATATATATATATATATATATATATATATATATATAATTATTTTATTAAAATATTAAAAATACTAATAAATTAATTTTGATAGACTTTACATATTTATAAAATTAAATAATAAAATTGTTATGTCACAAAATGCTCCGTAGCAACAAGTCATAATACAAATTATGCAAGAACTCAAATAAGTCCATACCAAAAATCTAAATCCAAATCTAAGTCCGGCACGAAAGATTGAGTCCAAATCCAAATCCAGCACGTAAATCTGAGTCCGAGTCCAAATCAAAATCCAGTATGTAAGTCCGAGTCCGAGTCCAAATCCAAATCCAGCACCTAAATTCGAGTCCAAATCTAAATCCATATCAAATTATGCAAGAACTCAAATAAGTCCATACCAAAAGTCTAAATCCAAATCTAAGTCCAGCATGAAAGATTGAGTCCAAATCCAAATCCATCACGTAAATCTGAGTCCGAGTCCAAATCAAAATCCAGTATGAAAGTCCGAGTCCAATTCCAAATCCAGCACTTAAATTCGAGTCCAAATCTAAATCCCAAAAATTGTCCGTCACTGACAGTTGTCCAACTCATACATTAGAATCCAAGTTCAATAATACCCTCTTAATGAAACGCGGGAACATTGTCCTCCGTCAACAACCAAAAAAAAAACTTCGCGGCTCTATAAATGCGGTTTTACCCTTTTAAGGAAATCGGATCAGATCAGGGACCACATCCCAAAAAGGTCACCCATCCCAGGACTCACCTGGTCCAAGCATGCTTAACTACCGAGTTCTCAACCTCCTATAGTGCCGGTTCACTTAAAAGACATCCTATATTAAAAAGTGGTATCATTCCATTTATAATACAGATATGCCCTCTTTCAGAATGTATTCCGAAAATTCCCCATTATTCTACAGTAGGTCCTACGGACTCAAGGGGTGGCCCCCACGAATTCAAGAGGTGGCTTCCGTCCCTTGGCATGACACTTGGCGTGACACTTTGTTCCGTATGGTATTTTGTTCCGTGAGCAAGAATTGGGTCCCGACATTTCCTGTCCAACAGAGACAGCTATTTTTCGGCACTGTATCAAAATACTGGTGAAGCTTTGACCTAATTGACCTCAAGACTGAAATCCATGGGGCCCACATGCCACCTAAAACATGAGATTACAAGACAAATCCTGTGTCAGTATTCACAAGCGCGCAACCGACGAGACGCAACAAACCTAACCTCCACTTCTCTCCAGTCTCCACCCAAAGCTAAAAAGCCATCTCCTTTGCTTAAACCCCAAGCTCCTCAAAAATTCCCTAAAAATAAAAATAAAAATAAAAATCTCGCCTTTTCCCCTCAAAATGCCTCGATCCTCGACGTCTCCGGCGGCGCCGCGATGAACGACCTCTCCGGCTCCGCCGCCGCAGACCGCCGGCGGAGCTGCGACCCGATCCCTTCCCCTGTCCCTTGCATCCTCGTCCCCCTTTTCCTCGTCGGCCTCGCCGTCTCCGTCTTCGTTCTGGCGGTGGTTCACAACGCGTCGTCGCTGGCGTTCCTCCTCCTCCTCTCTGCGCTCGTGCTCTCGCTGATGGTGTGGAATCTGTACATGTTTAGGAGCAATGGAGGCCTCCGTTTGTTTCTCGATCGCATGCCTGCTTCGGATCTCGCTAGGGCTAACGATGGAGAGATCGTTAAGATCAATGGGGTAATTATTTAGCTTTGTTTATGTCTGATATTTCCTTTTATTTGCGAGTAACATGTTTGCATAATTGGGTAGATGTCTCACATTGTACATTGGATAAAGGTATAACGATAGCAATGTTAGTAT
Organism: Agapanthus africanus; assembly: GCA_030015575.1. Classification (NCBI taxonomy): domain Eukaryota; kingdom Viridiplantae; phylum Streptophyta; class Magnoliopsida; order Asparagales; family Amaryllidaceae; genus Agapanthus; species Agapanthus africanus. Next base: position 937,047,691 of record CM057338.1, on the reverse strand, counting down.
GGAGAAATTATTCGGTACTGGTGCAATGCACCGGAGCAGCAGAGAGAAAATGATGTAACTTTTTGGGACCCATGGTTTTATTTTCTCTCTCTCATGATCGGGCGGATATGCTAGCACATAGAAGAATTTAATGTTAAGTGGGAAGTGCAAGTCCTAAGTGTAGAGGCAAAGGATAGAGAATATCATGTTAGTTTCTGCCTAATATTTCTTTTTATGAGAAAAAAAGCTTTCATAATTTGATCCCAACATACTTTATGTCATTCTATTTACTTCCAAATTGGATGGTTAAAAGAATTGATCAAATTAGGCAGGATTTTTTTTATAGAGAGGCGCTTTTGCGGAAAGAAAGAAGTATAATTTGGTGAAGTGGGGGAAAGTTTGTAGATCGAATGAAGAGGGTGGTCTAGGGATGAAAAATATTAAAGATATGAATAAGGCACTTCTAGGGAATTGGTGGTGGCGATGGATTGCTGGTAAGTGGTTAGCATAAACGCAACATATAGGAATAAGACAGGAACAATCAATGCGACTAATAAGAATATCTCGACTGCTTCTGGGTTTTGGAAAGGGGTAATGTCAGTAAAGGAGGCGTTCTTCAGAGGTATATCTTACACGGTAGGTGATGGTGGGTTAGTTAACTTTTGGTAGGATTATTAGTGTGGGGACCTAACATTACAGGAAAGGTATCCTAGAATGTTCGCCTTGGCAAAGAATAAGGAGACGTCGATGTTAAGTCAATGGAGAGGATATAAGTGGTGGCCGAAGTTTCAAGAGCTTGGAAAGTTCAAGAGCAGAAAGAGCGTCGAGCAATGATAGAGTATCTTCAAGAGTGGAAGCCGATGGAACGGGGGATGGAGGATAAAGCAGCATGGAGGTGGAAGACAATAAGTCCTTTTTAGTAAAATCTTTTTATACGGTTTTAAATTATGGAGGTATTAGATTGTCGGGACAGACTTTGATATGGAAATTTTCTATGCCACTCAAAGTTAGGATTTTTATGTGGTTGGCATTCAATAATGTGATCCTAACAAGAGATAATCTGTGCAAAAGGAAATGGATAATGGATAGATCAATGCTTTGTGAAATGTGTACGATGGATATGGAATCGATAGACCACTTGTTCATAACATGCGAGTTTGCTAAACATATTTGGGATAGGTTTGGGAGCACTTTCAAGGTTAGGATGTATTTTGGTTCTTTCGTTGACCTTTGGAGGCAATGGAAGTATGGGTTGGATTTACGTTATCATGGGAGCTGGCATATAATAGTGTCGGCAATTTGTTGGTGTATTTGGACGGAGAGGAATAATAGGATTTTTAATAATGTTAAAAGTTCTAATAGGCATGTGGTTAATGGTATTGAATCAAACATTGCGTTTTGGTCAGATGCGGCATTGTCACAGGCAAGGAAGAAGGCGAAAATATGAACGGCGGAGGAGAGTGTTGATGACAAGCAACAGGATCAGCGTTCAACTCGTATTTCGGAGGATGGGAGTCGAGACGAGTAGAGGGTTGGATAAGGACGCGGCATGACAAGTCGGGTTTGTGTGGGAGTGTTATTAACAAAAGTGCCGAGTGAGGAGTGTGCTTAGTGTTGGATTTGTTTTCTTTTTTCTTTTTCTTTTTTTTTCTTTTTTGCTCTTTCTTTTTGGTTTGGTGACTCTTTGGGATGTTCCGTTAAAATTTTCGTTTAATGAAACACGGAAGAATAAGGCCTTTGTTTTGGTCCAAAAAAAGCTTGCATACATGATACACCCGAATCGAACATGAGAGGAAGAAGAGAGAGTCCTTTTCTGAATCGTTTGTCGATATGATGAGAACACATGACATTTTAACTAGACTAGGTGTTTTTTTGAATTCCATAGCTTCCTATCACCGAAGAAATTATGGAGACCCTTCGTTATATCACTTGCTAGTTTCCCCAAAACTGAAATTTGTCAACCACGTTTCTAAAATTAATTTTGCTAACATGTAGATCTTCATGTTCGTTCAAGACAATTGTTACCTACTGTTACGGATGAACGAGATAAACAGAACACATAATATATTAATCAACACAGACAAATTTTACATGGAAACCCCATATCGGGGAAAACCAAGACGGCAGCAAAGATTGTTTTCACCAATTTTAGATGGAGAGATTACAAATGTTTCAGATCGCAGCTCCTTAGCCTTCATAAACCCTTAAATAACACTTAGGTTTAATTACATACAGAATTCCCAAAATACCCTTAACAAGTACAGGTACAAATACAGTATACACCAAATAAAAAATTTGGAAAGGCTTAAATGGTTGGTGAACTGAGCTAGCGTGGGAATTAAACAGAGTTAAGATTCATGATTCAGATCATCCTAACAAATTAACAAGGAGGATCTATCCTCCCCAAAAGAAAAGGCAAAATTTTGTTGTCATAGCATTTTGCAATGCCTAATTGAGGCTCCACTGAGCTCTGAAATGTCAGTTTGATAAGTCTTTTATTTCCCATACCAGGCATTATATATTTAAATGGCTATGTGCTGAAGCCACCTTGTTGAAAAATCAAATTGGACGGACACATAGGAATGTAGGATCAAGGAAGGGTAGTAATGATATTTTTGTTGTTAAGTAACTTTTGGTAATGTCACTTTCCATCGTGCAAATAGATGGAGACCCAGTTTGGATTATGTCTAGTATCCGTATGCGTATGCGTTTATGGGCCATTTAGGCCGTGTCATCAATTGTTGTGGGCTACCAATAGATGTTAGGTTTTTTTGTGGTATATATATCTCTTTATGGGGAAGAGATGGGTTGGCCTGAAAGATGTAACCGTGTGAGGATATTTTGTGCCTCCCCTCTCTTGTGAGGTGGGAGCAAGAGAGGGGTGATGAGAGAGGGATTGTTGTGTGGGGTGAGTACTTTGTAACCTATTTCTCGTGTTAATGAACTGTGGACGTAGGCCGAGATGGTCGAACCATGTTATATCGGTGTATTCATCTTCTTCATGGTGTGTTATGATATGCATCTTGTGTTCTCAATGTGGTGAAAGGGGTCAGAATTCCCAATAGATCCAAGGGATGCTATAGGCTAGCATAAACTACTTACTTGAGAAGAGTGAGAAATTGGCTTCATATTGGAAATAATCTTTGTACCTTTACTTTTTACTCCGAGGCAAACCGAATAAGAATCTTAGTCCTTGGTGCTTTCGAAATCAGAGGCAAGTGGTACTACGCTCCATCTTCTTTGTTGGAAGGGCCCTCGGCCCTCCTTGTCCAATTCCATTATTTTCTTGTGCATCCCTTCTGCAAATGATGTTAGAATCTCTTACTAAATTCACTCTTAGATGATCAAAATAAGCTTCCATCCACATTATTGGCTGTCGTCTCCTTTGTCTCAACTACCTTGTATCTGGAAAAGGTAAATTTAGCTTATAGATGACTTCATTCTGCTGTTGCAGTGAAGTAAATATTAGGTGACTATAGTGTTCTATTCGTTTCTAATCTGCATGACCTTACCATGACATGAACTTTTTTAACTAATAACATCAGCAGCTCCACTCAGCAATCTCATTAAAAAAAAAGTTGCGTCTTCCTCTCATCATTGTGATCTGGGTCTAGAGCATGGATAATGATTGCTGGAAGGCAACACTTTGTGATTAGTCTAAGTTATATATATATTTTTTATTAATTATTGCATATTGTTTTATTTCTGCCTCCACATGTTGAAGAATCTGACTTTGAGATCTTATAACATTTGCTTCCGAAATTCTTCTCAAATTGTGAAATAATTATGATTTACTTCAACTGACAATTTGCTGTCATCTTTGATGGCTGCAGTTTGCTTCATGTGGGGATCTTTCTTTGGAATCTTCTTATGAGAAAATTGAAAGATGCATCTATTCTTCGACTCTTCTGTATGAGTATAGAGGATTCGGATCAAAGCTGAGGAATGCTAATTTATGCGTCAATTGGAACTTAACATGCGTAGAGGTACACGGAGAGTTATTTTGACTGGATAAGTTTAAATTTATTCCTGCATCTCGTTATGTTATTTTCATATACGTATCAGTAAAGGCACAGTAGTGGCTAGTTCAAATTCAAATGATAATTGTGTATGCACAATGGAAAATCACTTATTAATCTGAACTACGATGTTATTAAATTTAATTATACACGAACGAAGGGGGCCAATTATATATATTTTTATATGAGTGTACACGAGCTTTTAGCATAGGCAGGCTCTATCAATAAGACTCAAACCTTGTTGAAATTTGACCCATCTTATATTTTATACCCATGTGTTTCTTTTGTTGTTTACAATGTGGAACTATCTTTAAAATCCCATTATTTGGTTTTTACTTTCAATACTCTCTCGTAACCATCATTTTTTCTTGGTGTAGTTGTCATACGAGTAGAGTTATGTGCAACCATCATTTTTTCTTGGTGTGGTTGTCACATGCAAAGTACGAAAAGAGTTACGCGCAACCATCACTTTTTCTTGGTGTGGTTGTCACGTGCAAAGTACGAAAAGAGTTACGTCAAACCATCACTTTTTCTTGGTCTGGTTGTCATATGGAGGATCGAACTATTGACTTTGATACCATGTTACAAATCATAGATTTGGGAAAAGGGAAAATAATATTATTTATTGATCAAAATACAATATACAATGCGTCTCTCTATATATAGCCTACAAGATTAAATCCCAATACTAAGAGGTAAGATTAAATCACTATACAAAAAGATAAAAATAAAAAGATCTATGAAAGATTTATGAATATCTATGTAATTTGGAAATTCTAAAAGCAAAGGCAGCATTCAACTCAATTAGTTGCTTATTGATATAAATATATGATGCATGCCCTGTAGAGGGATCTTGCTAGCTTGTCTTATGCTTTAATTTTGACCCACTTTACTTTTTTCTTAAAAAAAGGATCTTAGATGGCATTTAAAATTTTGTGATGATCATAAGAAGATATTGGTTCTCACACTCTTCATTATGAACGATTTTGATTAGTGTCAAGTCTGCGAGGTGAGCGGATTAATCATTAACTTCTTCCAAACATCAAAAAATGCACTATCAATCATTATTGTTTGATGAACTGTTTTTAAAAAAAAAACATTTTTGGACAAAATAATCATGATCACAATGGGAGTAATTGAAACAGGCTATTCACGAAACAATCCTCTTGGTGCGACAAATTTCCGCATTTACTTTGAAGAATTACTCCATGGGAGACTTTCGATTTTGATAGAAAACGACAATCTAAGCTTAGATCCGGTTATGAAGAACAAAAGTGATAAAAAAATATCAACTAGGGAAAAAACTCATTGACTAGTGAGATATATAATTATCGGACATACATTTTAGATGTTGTAGAATATTTATGTTCATGAACAAGTCTGGTCAGAACCAACCATACAAAGTCACAGACAATATTGCAACGAAATCAACATAAATATACACTGCTTAGTATTTGAGTATAGGTTGGGTTGGTTGCATGCATGGTGCAGTTTGGGTTACAGGCTGGGTAATTGTTCAACCCTAGCCTGCCCCGAATTTGGTTCAAGTTGGCATCTCTCAACCCTGATCTATCCAAATCGAGGTCTCCAATACATTTTTCTTTCACTTTTGAAAATAAAATGATTTCATAGAAAATCTAGTACCTTTATTTGTTTTATTTGTTGGTGTTACGCTAACATCTTTTTCACATTCCTTAGACCATTTTAATCTATTCATATTGTCCTAATAATTTTTGGGGAATTTTTTTTGCCTTAGGGACCTTCTATATTCTATTCTAATTCTCATCGTTTGCTTGTGTTGCAGAGGTGCATTGCAGATTTTTACATAACGGATGAAAAGTCTGGTACCAGAGCTTTAGTGAAAGCTGGTTCTGACTCCAAAATAAACCCGCTGGTTACCGAAACCCGAATTATCAACACTTCAAGCAAAAATAAAAAACTATCTTCTACCCTGAAGAAATGGCTAGAAGAAAGGCATCTTTCGACAGAAGCACGTCTCTTGCGGCTTAAGGAAGGGTATTATAACTTAACCTCCAAAAATATCATTTCTATTCTATTAGAATTTCACAAAATACCAAACTTTTCATTGAAATTAGTCAGGTACATAAAAGAAGGAAGCGCCTTGAGTGTCTTGGGAATGTTGAGCCGAAAGAACGGTGTTCTTATGATAGTTCCACCACCTGAACCTATAACTACAGGCTGTCTCCTCCGAAATTTTCTTCTTCCGATTGATGTTGATGGATTGGTTTTGAGATTGATTAATAAGAACAATTCTGTTATAAATTCGGCTTTTGCCTAATCAAAATACTGAAATTCGGTGCTAACTTAGTTTGTACTCGTAACAAAATCATTAAGGTAATATATGCAATTTTAAGGAACTTTGATTTCGGCTCTCCATTATATTTCTGATATAACTTGTTGTTCTTTGATGCTAATTTTTATGAGCGAAGATTTGGATAATTCTCTCGCAACACGCATCACTGTCATGGGGTGCCACTAAATCAACAGTTTGCTAAATGAGCTTCATTTAGACTATTTTTGCTTTTGGGAATGTCATTGAATTTTGTTCTTTGTGTTAATACTATGCCATATGAATTTGATTTGCTTTCTAAGCTTCACATAGAAGCTGCGCCGATATTGGAGATGTATTGAAACAAAAATGTCAATTTTGCATGCTTGTACATAAACATTTTACGATAATTGTACATTGATACAATTTATCTATGACCGGTTTACCAAAAATCATCTTTAATTCGATTGACTTGTCATAAACCATCGTATAGATTTTTCCATCAGGTAAAAAGCTCCACAAAGTTTCAAATATTAGCCGAAATGATCCATGTAGTATCAAAGAAATTGTAAATAAGTGGATTAATTAGTTGGCTTTGGGAAAAGTTTATCAGTTTAGAAAGTTATTATTGAATATTGAAAAGTAAATAGGCTGATTAATCATAAAATTTATAGTAGAAATTTCTTCGCTATGATTTTAAAGGATGTTAGGGATTTCTGTGATAGGTAAAATCTATGCTTTTTGGTGAAAACTATGTTGCATTATACAAAAAAATTGTATGGTGATTGCAATGCAACTAGTCACTTGTTACCGATTTTTACGTATCAAAATAGCAAATAGCAAAATAAGTAGAAAGGGAAAAATGGGGAAAAGAAAGTTTGATTGATAAAGGAATCGACTACTGTAACAATTTTGACAAGCCATTTTATGAGGGGGAAATTTGGATTTAGGATAGAGAAAATCAAATTGACCAATTTTGCTCCTTACTTTTGCCTAAAATCAGTAACTACGGAACTACCCTAACTTTAGAAAGGAATTTATAATTTGAAAAATAACTCCTAAACCCTTTCTGTTTCACAAAACATCCTCCTAATCTTCATATTTTGAAAAATGGTCCAGATCTCTTAACTTAAAAAGCTCCTTGGTTAGTTAATATGCGAGTGATGTTAAATATAGCCTTCTTTAACTTGTTTTTACACCCTCATATCTTGAAGATCTAGTTTCAAAATTGCTTGCTGGGTTGAAGTTTTAGGCATTCGAAAGAGGTTCCCCCCCCCCCCCCACACCTCTACCCCCCACCCACACACACAGATGAAGGGAAGAACATTCTTCTTTATAATAATAATAATAGATCCCTTGGTTTCATGGATATAATTGGTAATAGACATAACAAATATAATAGTCATCCAGTCATCATATTATTGATAAAAATTGGGTTACAGTTACATGTGATTTAACGATAATAATAAACTCTCAAACCCTTGAGTCATGAGCTCGTCTTGAAAACCGAGCGTAAGAGCAGAGATGAACATCTAAATCTCCTACACAGTGAGCCTCAAGCCAAATCACGATACATCGGCTGCACCGCTCAACCTACTATCAATATCAAGTGCAGGAATGGACGTCTAAGTCATTTGGTCGTTTGTTACAAAACCGAACGGGAGCCGATCGTCTTGCCTAGAGCAAGACCAATCTTAGAATCACCACACAAGAGCAGGAATGAACGTCTAAATCGCTTGTGTTGTGACCACTAAGCTTGACACGGTCGGAGGCCGGGATCAATTCTATTATCATGTTACGAGAGTAAAGTTGGACGTCTGAACCTCTCATAGTCATAATAACAGCCTTGATCCGGCCATCGACGACTTCGGCCATACCCTAGTTGGCGCTATATGAGTGCTGGCGAGCCGAAAAGAGGGCCGAGGGGTGTTCCTTCATCTTCATGCTCTGTTTTCTATAGATCTAAAGGAACGTGGAGGCATACCTGATCGAGGATGACTGGTCTTCTTAAGTCTCGACAGGGCCTCGATGGAGATGGCCTTAGTCGCCGGAAATCGAACTTACATTAACTACGATAGGATGGCTAAGAAGCCTTAAAACTAAGAAAATTGATAATTGGTTGATTGATTGAGAGTCCTCCTTCTTCATAGTCAAACCCTTTGCTTTTATAGTCTTTCAACCATAGTTTTTGTTGGATATAGTGCCCTCAAGGAAATTATTGTAATTGCAGTTAGGAAATTATGGTAATTGAAGAAGGACCTATACGGTTAAAACAGTCTTACTCGAGATGATAGTATGCTATCTGATTTGTCTTTATCATTAATATGTATACGTTTACTCGTCATTACGTATCACTAATACATAATGATAAAGCCCGTAGGATCTTTGCTTGACTACGTTATGATGGCGATCATACTTGTGAGAGCTAGGTAGTCCATAAGCACATCCTTAAATGTCCTTAATCGTGGGAGTATCGAGACTGCGTATCGATATTCCAAAGTAGACTAGTATATACGTTTCTAGACCCTGACGATGAGCGGTGGAAGGTCTCATAGCCATTGGTGTGTTGCATCTAAGATTGTATATAGGTGCTCACTGGAGGTGTGCATCGGACGAACTCGCCGAGAACTTCTAGATGGTACTATACCTATCGTCAGATAGCAGTTCTCTAGTGACATGAGTACAGGTAGTCTGTTGACTTGAGATCGTCATTTATCTCGTATGTGTTCCCACTGTACTTATATTACTACTATACTATGACTCTACTTAATCATGCAAACATCTTTTAGTTGGGTACAGTCCTGAGCCATATGGAGGCAGTGAGCGATCGGAAGAAATTCGTCTCTCCCGGTATAGAGAGTTGATGTCGTGCTGTATTCAGTTGGCTATCACCATAAATCCTTGGTCAGAGTGGATGAGATTTACTGATAGGAGATCATTAGTTTTTCGGTGGGTGATGAGTTTAACACCAGTACAACTTATTGGATTATTAGGGGTCTGACATTATCCACCCCAAGACTCAGTATGCAATACTCTTAGACGAAGAGACTGGACTGTACGGAGAGTGTCACTTACAGGCTCTGTAAGGATATGGACGAGCTTGCTTGTCGACCTTCCTTTCATAAAATACCTAGGGAGTCGTTACGTACAGTTAGTGCCGCTGACGTGCTTGTGATTAAACCTACTGCCAGCGTATTGTCGAGTTTTTAGAGTCTTACACAAAGGGTTTCCCGGTTCTGGTGAAACGATATAGTGTGCGTATTTTGATACGTACGGAGGTTTGATTAAATACGTGTATTTAGTACACATTCTTTAATCGGACGTTTTGTTAATACTACCAGATTTGAAAGATAGCTGGAGCTAGTATTATATCTCTTATTTTCTATCTTTTGGTATTCGTAATTTTATACGAATATGGGTATTTGTATTTTGATACGAATACATGTATTTATACGAATACGGCTATTTGTATAAATATGGGTATTTGTATCTTAATTCGAATACGGGTATTTATACAAATACGGTATTTGAATTTTGATACAAATACGGGTATTTGTACGAATACGGATACATGTATTTTGATCCATATTTGGATGTATGTATATGTGTGTGTGTATTTATACACATTCTTATCTTCTCATTTTGGAAGCTATGTGAAGTGTGTGAGCTTGTGACTCATAAGGGTAAGTCATAATTCCACCCACCACTTCACAAAGGATACGAGTGAGAGAGTGGGGATTTTTGCTTAAGGTTTATTTCATTACATCCCCATCCTCTTTCTTTCTACTTCTCTAAAAAAAATTCCAAATGAGAAGAAATTTTAAAAAAAGGGGAAAATCATGAGATTCACCAATACATCACTCACAACTTATTCCTAGCAAGCTTAGGTTATGAGTTGCTTCACTTTGATATCATGGTGTGAAGCTAGAGCTTGATTTTGGAGTCTCTCGGGTGAATCATCTTCAGCAAGGTCGACCGGCTTGTAATTTCGTTCCCGATGACTTAGGAGCCTAGCTAGAGCCATGGAGCGGTGTAGGGATCTTCTGCAATTGGGCGGACATGGTACAAAGATAGCTAGCCCCTAATCTTATATGTTTGCTTTGCTAGTTTAGTGTTTGGAATCGATTCTAGGATTTTGGTCGCTATTGCTTGCATAATAGTTTTCGTTTTCGCTTCCGCCTTAGCTGCGAATCTTGCGGCGCAAGCAGTATGGACCTAACAGTTTTAGCTTGACCTTCAAGTTACATCTTCCTTGATTTCCTTTCCTTTTGTTGATATTCTGTATGAATCTTTTCCCTTTAATAATCGATATCGCTCGTATCTTCCTCTATCGGACTTTAATGGAAAATAGATATGAATATCTTTTATTACTCATATTTGAGCCGATTATACTTGCTTGGTGCTTAAGTTTCGCAACTAATGATTTTCGAGCATAAGATCTTGTTCAAATCTTTTACATTTCTTTCAACAACCTTGGGCCGATTCCTCAAGTAGTGATTCGACCCAAGGCTATTTGGGTTGAATTATTTTGTCTCATTTGGCCCACCTGACCGAATATTACTTTTTGTGCAAACATTTGCCCCTTCATGTGGTCTTTACTGAAACGTTTTAAGGCCGATCATATGTGAAGCACTTTAGAGGCTTTCGCATTTAATACGATTGACACGTCGTCTCTTCTGCAAACAAATCGTTGACGTCAGCCGACATATCTCCTTATTTCTTGCGCCGAATAAACAAATTCAAATCATAGCAGGAATTTTGATCGTCGTGCTTTGGATCTACTGCTTAGTTGGGACACACGTCATTCATCGGCCGGCTACCAAACCTATTTACCTTAGCCAAGATCTCATAGGAGGTCTTCATCTTCATTTCTCTCCAAACTTGCCCTCAATTGTTCTAGAACCCATCACGGTTTTCAACAGTCATCTTCGCCATCACTTTCTCTGGCTTGCCAATCATTTTTTGATAGTGCCCAAATCTTCGATTCCCCTTTGATCATTCTCCCACTTGTGAACCTTTCATTTGAAGAACTTCCCCAAGAGAAAGAAATCTTTTGTGAAAAGCCCATGGTTCCAGTCCTGTATCTCTATGAATTTCTACGGTGGTCAGACATCCTTCGTCCGAAATCAGTCTGTCTCCTTCCCTCTTTCGACTGGGAAGATCCCCTTCGAGCCTCTGAATACCCTGGTTGCATATCTATGCGTACTCAATATACTACCGAAATGCCACCAGCCTTGTGGTCCAAATTCTACCCCAGGCGGACGGATTTAATGGGTCTCTTTGGTCGTGCAGTTTTGACCGACTCTCCAGCGCTAGAATCCTTTGGCTCTTGTCTTGAAAAGCTCCCAGACATATGGCCCAAGAATGTCCTGAAGGGATGGGATAGCTAGTACCAGAGGGTATACCCAAAGTATCATACTCAATGGGAAAACCATGGCATCTCGTCGCTCCCAGCCCTTTCTCTAGGAACTCTTCCCCTCAACATAGACCTGCTGTCGGCATATCTTCTTTTCTGGTCGTTGACCTCAATTAGCTTTCATTTTCATTTTTGTCCAGCCACTCCAACACATCTTGATATGCGGCTATTTTTTTAAGTCAACATCCGAAATCGTTTCGACCCACTTCCTCAACAAAGCAATGACAATCGGACCTCGATAGTAGCACCAACGAAAAGCTCCTTCGAGGGTTTTATAAGTATAAGTAGTCGAGTGGTGATGTCTCTGAGGATGAGCATATAACCTTCCTACTGTTCTGGCTAAGTCGGAATATATTCATGACTACTGCCAAAAAACTGGCCTCCCAGTACGTTTACCTGGCTATCATCCCGGCCGAGGGAAACACTCTTCCTTTCGGTCAGATTCTTCTCTCGAATCTCTACCGTTGCCTCAACCTTTAGGCCAAGGGAGGCTTACATCAAACCCATAACCAACCTGGCTCCCTCTGGATCTTTCAATTGTGGTTGTTGATGTACTTCACAGAATTTTGTAACATCCCAAAGTCCATAATTCCAAAATTCCCTCTTTGGCAGCAGGTTATTCGGCACAAGTTGCTTCCTTTTTCTCAATACTTTCACAAATTCTATCACGACGAGGAGCACAAGCTTTCCCCTTATACCGCTATGGTCAAAAATTACCTTCTTGGTCTTCGGGGGTCTTACTTCAGGAGTATTCTCGTTTCGATGGATCTCCTGCTTAGTATGATCTGGGATGAGAAAACTGTTAGTTATATGTATACCCTAGAGGCCATTACTGTACATAGGATGTATATTGTAGTGGATGCTGGGACATATATAGGGAGGACTTTCTTGCTCGACATGATAGTATGCTATCTGGTTGCACTTTACCTTAACGTGTATACTGATTGTCTCTCTGTTACATGTTGGTAAAGCCCTTAGGATGCGTGCTTGACTACCTGAACTATGATGCGGATCATACTAGTGGGGACATGGTAGTCCGTAAGTACATCCTTCAAAGTCCCTAGTCGTGGGTGTATCGAGACGGGGCATCGATATACCAGAGTAGACTAGCGTATACCTTCTCGACCCATACAGATGGGCGATGGATGATCCCATATCCATTGGTGTTTGACATCAGAGATGATATACGGGTGCTCAGTAGAGACTGGGTACACTGGACGGACTCGCCGAGAACTCCCAGATGGTATTATACCTCACGTCATATGGCAGTTCTCTGGTGACACTGGTACAGAGTAGTCTGTTGACCCGAGATCGTCATAGAGTCTTGTGTGGTTCCCACTGTGCTTTGATTTCCATCTTACCACGTCCAAGAGGGCGTGCAAAACGGTGGTTTTTGGGTACAGTCCCGAGTCACATGGAGGCAATGAGCGATAGGAGGGGATTCGTCTCTCCCGGTATAGGGGGTTGATGTTGCGCTGTGTTCGATTGGCTATAACAGGAAATCCCTGGCCAGGGTTGCTGAGATTTACTGGTAAGTGTTACCAGTAGTTTCTCGAATTGTTATAGACCTCATATCGACACGACTTATCGAGCTATTGGGGTCTGACGTTTACCACCCTTAGGCGGGATATGCGACATATCAGACGATCAGACCGGACTGTACGGTAGTGTTACTGGTTGGATTCACTGGAGTGTGAGCGGGCTTGCTCGTCGATCTTCAGATCGTTCAATACCCGGGTGGCCGTTACGTTTAGCAGACCGCTTGCGGCTTGTGGGTGTTTGATATGATCATCACCTGCTGCCGGCGTATTGACGAGTCTTTAGAGTCCTACACAGAGGTTTCCTGGCTCAAGCGAAACGAAATAGGAGCGCATATGAGATATGTGCGGGACCGAGAATAATACGAGTATGTGATACTGTATTCGATTCTCGCGATGTGACATTGATCGGTTATATGCGATATAGCCGGGTTATCGGATCAAGTGTTGATTCGATAAGATGTTACTAATGATACCAGTCGGTTATGTGCGTCATGACCGGATCGTTAAATCAAGTGTTGATTTAATGATTTAATGCATAATTATATATTTGATATATTACTTTGTATTAACTAGTATCGGTTCACTTTAAATGGATTTTCTCGCTCGGTTGTGCGCATTGCATATGCGATATGATTTTGTGCACTTGTTTGTATCATATTTGATGATACATGCAAATTAGGATTTGTGTAAAGAATTAAACCTTGGTTAAAGAAATGGTTAGGGTTTTTATTTGATTATTCATTTATTCATTTTTTTTTATTTTTGGAAAATAAATTGCATAAAATAGAATGGTGGCTTTCTTTTGTCTTCTTTCATGAAGCTTCATGAACTTTTGACTTAGTCACCATTTTGTCTCATGCTTAACCCTAACCAATTCAATTAACTCAAGTTAATTCTCTACACCTAACCGTGGTGAGAATTATGATAAGAATGGATTTTTATTTATTCTTTAAAACTTATCATAATTTTTATCATCTTCTTCCTCTTCTTCTTCTTCATGAAGATACCTTCCTCCATCAATGGTGATTGATGCAAATGAGTGAGAAATCCAATTCTAAAGTTTACCCACTTCCTATTTCTTCATCCTCTACCTCTTGCCAAGTAGTAGAGTGTGTTTCCTTCACAAGTTTTCATGGCTTGGTGAAGGTGGAGCTTGATCTAGTGATGCTTCGACGTAGATCATCTTCGGCACGTCGTCGATGACCTAGCCCGCTTCTTCTCCGATGAAGCCGACGCAAGAGCCCGGATCTCGATATGGACAGCGAGGATACTTCGTTGCGGAGCTATGGAGGTGGAGAACCGGATCTACAAAGGTTTTATATCCGTATCCCTTAGTTAAGTGTTAACTAGTTAGCTTTTTCGCCTAGTTTTCTAGCAAACGATCCGTGGTCGGGTCTCTCGGCACCCGTAAAATTTTATAATGGCATGTTCGATGCCTTGTGAGACCTCATTAGGGTGCCTAGGAACCCTACAGTGGTATCAGAGCCTAGCTAGAGCCTTAGGCGAAGTCTAGACGCGATTTGAAGTCCGAACGAACCGAAACCGCAAAATTTCCATGCTCTCTGTCTTTTTTTCAAAAACGTGGATTTTTCCAGATTAAAAATATTCAGAAAAATAAGCAGGAAGATATAAGGTTTACTGCAAAATTCGAGCAAGTGATTCCTTAAAGAGGGCGCGGATCCGCGGCCTTACAGGAGGCTCATGCGGCGGATCCGCGGCCCTGTTGTCGTTTTGTGCTTCGAAATTTGCACAGTAATTCTTAATTTTCAGTGCTGGTTTTCCTGGGTATTTTTAATATTTTTTCAAGAGTTGAATTTTTCTGGAGTTGTTTTGGGGATTCGGTGTTTCGATCGGGGTATCTAATTTCGTCTTTGTGTTTTTCCGGATAATTTTCAGAATATGTTAAAAAGTTCGACCGGATATAAATACCCAATTTTTCCCCTGTCGGGAAATTTCCAAGTGTTGGATTTTTCCGAAGTTTAACGACGTTCTAAGTAGTGCAAGTAACGCGATGGACCCTCTAGAAGACAACAAACCTTAACTCGATTATGTGACCGTCTTGAACTGCCCTTTGAACCTTCGGGTTTGGGGCAGTACGGCGTGCCACATGTGAGGCGTTGGCTTGACCCTTCTACGGCTGGACCGTTGGTACTGAGGCACGAACGGAATGTTGTTAGACTTATTTCATGTGTTGAGCTGTATCGGGAAAACTTGGGTGTTCGATTGTTCGATCGAAAAGTTTAACATTTTCTATTTATCTGGAATGGGATACAATAATTGGAATTCACAAATAGTTATGAGATAACTGAATGAATGTTATAAACATAGCACTTTAGTCTCACTTGATCGGTTGCCACGGAATTTTGATGTGATCAAAAGTCCGTCGCAATCACGTAGCGTACGCGGATACTCGCCGGGTAAACTTAATAGACAGCCTCGCTCCATAGCCCCGACCAAGTGACTGTAGGAGAACCCCGTCGCCGAAAGCATCCGTTCGGGTGCTCGCGGTAGCGGTGTTCCGTCTTGGTGCACTTGGTCGACGGCGTCGGGGGGGCGGCCGCCTACTGAAGTTTGCGACGAGCATTCGATCAAGATGTCGGGAATCCTGTTGAATTGCCCGACTTGGTATTGAAAAGTGTTTTCGATTTTGAGACTAAAATGCGGGGTTTATAATTGTTAGGCATGTGATGTCCAAGGAATTCATTTGGTCAGGCATGCGATGTCTGAGGTGATTGCGGATTCCAACTGTTGTAGTTTTACACTTTCTTTTCTGTGACCGTAAGTGTAATATGTGATATCGCCGGTTTCGTTGCTATATGTCAACGACAATTGGGATGGACATATTTACTTACGTTGATGACATGTGATGTTATGTGTTGCTGGATATGTTATATTGGATCGTCGTGTTTGAATAGCCGGGGGTTTTTATGTGAGATGAGTGTTTTTCATTTTCATTCATGTAAAAACTTGTTTGTAATATTCTTTTATTGGGGCACTTCCAGGTTGCGGAAGTTGTCACCTTTTGTATATTATTTACTTTTCTGCACTAGGATAGACCCAAGGAGGAGGGCACAAGTAACCGGGTTCTGGAGTCCAGTGGGAGACCAACTCGAGGAGTCGAGTCCGGGTCTCCTAACTCCAGAATTGGTAGGGTTGCTTGCCGCTCTCGTAGGGGTCTAGGGGTGTGGGTTTGGCTATTCATCACGACCGTGGAATCCGTGTTTTATACTGGCTCGTATTGAAAATACGGACGTCCTAGTATATCCAATATTTCATATGATTCTTCTGCTGCGATATCTGTGATGTGATCATGTGATGTTCTGTGATAGATACAGTATATAGTATATATGATATATTATATAGGCGTTACTTATGTTTTACACCTGCGCTAGCCCTGCCCCGCTCTGCCGTTAGTTACCTAACCTAACGGTGCACGAGGGGACATCGAGACGAATGCGGATGGCATAAGTGCACGTCGTATTTATCTGTGATGTTTAGGTACATAATTGATGGGACTTCATTAATGTGATTAATGAAATAAAAGAAACCTAAGATGTTGTAGAATCGAATTTCAAAATTAAAACAGGTAGCTACAGTTCTTGCTTTGCACAGCGGTATATGTGATATATCCTGCACCTTATTCGATGAGGAAAGGACCGAGATCCCTTCACCGGGAGTGACTCCTTTAGCAATAACTGGCAGATGCTACACACTCGGTTTGTCTTTTGATTGCTTTTAAGTGTTTTGCTTTGCACAGTGATATATACGATATATCCCGCACCTCATTCGACGAGGAAAGGACCGACGATCCCTTCACCGGGAGTGACTCCTTTAGCAAAACTAGAAAAGCCTCAAAAGCACTCCATTTTAAAATCATTTGATTCTACAGCGATATCAAGTTCATTACGCAATAGGTTTTCAGAAAAACCTGTCGTAGCCCTCCGTCATTTCAGATACGTACTAGTTAGTATTCGTGCTGCGGTTGTTTGGCCTCCGTCAAGGCGTAGTGTACGGTAGCTAACTAGTGCTTATCTGCTAGCATATGATGCGATTGGATTAGGGTATTCGTACGGCGTTGTTTGGCCTCCGTCAAGGGTCGTGCGGGTGGGTTTAATTCAATCAGGAAATGACGGGTTGAACTTGACTAGCGGACTATGGGTTGTTTGGCCTCCGTCAAGGTCATAGCGAGCTAGGGGCAAAAATATTATCGGGAATTTCAAGTGTTGAAATTTGCAATGAGATTGCATACCTTCTATGAGATAGTTGGATCCCGATACCCGCTGCGAGTAAGAGTTACTCCTGGGAGAGTTTTATACATTACAATTAGCCGATCAAGTAGGTGTCTAGAAAGGTGTCAACGGGGTTACGCCTCTGGGAAAACGAGGTTTACATTAATTAGGTTCGTGCGAAAGCACGGGGGACCTCCCTCAAAGTACCGACACTGGCCTGGCTGAAAGATTGGCGAACTTGTAGTGTGTAATTAATCCCGGCTAGTCTTTCCTTTTAGGGTTTGAAGGAAGATTTGATAAAAAGCAGTGGGAGCCATCCTGATTAGATAAAATAAAAACCAATCTATTCTTGCAAGAGCGCACGCTGAGTGTTTTCTTCTCTCTCTCTCCTGGTAGCGACCATATCACGCCTTAATCAAGATAATAATACGGATTATTGACCGAACCCGCTTGTTATACTGAGCTGGGGAACGTTGGTCCCGCTCCAACTTATAATTGTTATAAGACAGAGCAGGAAATTGGGGAATACCAGATTTCCCGTGCCGCCCAAACGAAGAGAGTGCATGCTGATGCATCATCTTCGGGTGTGTTCTTTATACAGAACTGTTTCTCTATTCTTTACGTCCTGGGTATGTGATACCGGATCAGGATCCCGCATATGTAAAATGTTACATAGGGCTACAGATAGGTAGAGAACTGAGAACGGGTGATAAGTTTCATGAGGCAGAAAACGGGGCAAGTGTTGCAGCCAAGTCTGTTGGTCACTGTCACCCTGTATTACAATACATTGATTCTGAACGAATGTTGTTAGATACCGAACCTGATATACAAAATCATATCAGTCTCTTTATTATTAAAGAAAGGATATAATTTTGTATTGTTGGATAATGTTTTGAACATTTCCTATATCAAAAGTTGATCGGTTCAGGCACGTTATCTAAAAGCATTGATGTTCTAAATCAAACTACAGTTCTTAGTATACGGAACACACACAAGAGGAAGAGTTCAGAAATGAACGGATTCTTCTTGAGGTATTGTAGACTAGGTCAGATCAATGCGACCCGACTGGCTAAAGTTACATAAAGATGCATATTTAAATCGGTTTGAATCTACATCTTGTGAAACTTGCCAGTCATGTCACAAAGATATAATGACACTAGCTCTGTTTATTGGAAACAGAGAAAGAGTTAGTGAACTCTTGGGATGATACATGTTGATGTATGTAGGTCCCCTGTCTACACATGCCAGAACTGGTTCTTTGTACTTCGTTACATTCTCTGATGATCTCTCGAGATTCAGACATATGTTCCTGTTGAAACACAAGTCCGAACCTTTTGAGATATTCACAGAATATAAGTTAGAAGTAGAGAACCAAAATAAGGGTATAAGTATTATGTCCTATGATGAGATCAAGGAGGAGAATACTTGAGCATGGAATTCCTGGATTATTCTAAAGGAGAATGAGATTCTCTCTCAGCCTTACTCCTCTGTATACACCATAGCACGATGGTATATCGGGGCGGAGCAATCACACCCTATATGATATGGTGTGCTCTATGATGAGTACTACTGAGTTACCTTTTTCCTATTAGGGGTTATGCACTTGAGAAGCTGCATACCTATTGAATAGGTTCGAATCAAATCAGTTGCCTACCATTTCATATGTGATATGGAAAGGGAAGAGCCCATATCTTAAGTTAGTTAAGATTTGGGGTTGTACGGGCTATGTCTAAAAGCATAATCCGGACAAGCTCGAGGCAAGGTCTGTTATGTACAACTGGAAAGGTTCCAGCTATACAAATTACAGCAGATGACTTGGTAGAACCAAAGGATTCAATAGTTACCAACGAACCTCAGCCTCTCCGCCGATCTAGTAAGGTTCCTCACCTACCTGAGAGATACTTCAGTTACTCTATGACAGTGGGAGCGAGGATTGCATCATGAGATGATGACCCAACTAGCTTCGAGCTGGCCATCGAGAGTAAGACTCTGTAAGAATGGCTGGATGTTTAGTGATCTGAGATGGAATCTATGTACACCAACAAAGTATGGACTTTAGTTGCTATATCTGAAGGGTTAAATCCCCATCAGGAGCAAGTATATCTTGAGAAGATTACTTGGTGTAGATGGAAAAGTTGAGACTTTCAAAGCTGGACTTGTTAAAAGTGTGCATCATTGACCAGGTGTGGATAATGATGAAACCTTTTCAAGTAGCTATGCTTAAGTCCATCCAGATCCTACTTGCCACGGCTACAGACCATGACTACGATATCTGGTGGTTGGGTGTCATGACAGCTTTTCTAAATGTTGTTTTAGAAGAGTGCGTCTATAAGTACACAGCCAGAGGGCTTCGTAGACAGTGGGAGCAGCGGAAACGTGTGCAAGATGCTT
Source organism: Agapanthus africanus (assembly GCA_030015575.1). NCBI lineage: Eukaryota > Viridiplantae > Streptophyta > Magnoliopsida > Asparagales > Amaryllidaceae > Agapanthus > Agapanthus africanus. The sequence continues at coordinate 937,027,826 of CM057338.1, read as the reverse complement.
TATAGGATAAAGCAGGCATCGCGGAGTTGGAACATCTGTTTTGATGAAGTAGTCAAAGAGTTTGACATCATCAAAATGGTAGATGAACCTTGTATAAAAAAAAAGGTAGTAGGGAGTATGGTAGTGGTCCTCATAGAGTACGTGGATGACATACTCTTGATAGGGAAGGAGTTTCCTATGCTACGCTCGATCAATCTCCGCTTATCACAATGATTCTCCATATAGGATCAAAGTGATGCCTCCTAAATCCTGGGTTTTGGATCTATGAGATAGATCTAATTGGATGTTGGGATTCTCACTAGTTGTAGTGAGATAGTATCAATTGATCCTGGGGAGAATCACTGGAAGTGTTCCAGGGTGATAAAGACGGCTGAATGTCAGTCACAGGCATTGTCTTTACCCTAAGTAAAGGGACGGTATGTTGGAAGAGTTCCAAGCTAGATACCGTGGCATACTAGACGATAAAGGCAGGATACATCGCTACTTAAGATGCTACCAAAGAGGCTGTTTGGGTGTATATTAGATCATGAGATGAACTACGTTCCTACCATTGTGAGACAATGGAGTTGTGGCTCATGCCGAGGAACGCCGGTCCCATCAGTGATCCAGACTTATTCTAAGGCAGCATTGCCTGATCATGGAGATAGTTGATCTCCAGGGTGATCCAGGTTAGGAGAGTAGATTCAGAGGACAACACAGCGGATCCACTCACAAAGGCCTGTTCCCAGAGAGAGATTTTTATGGGATGGTTGAGTATGAGATACTACAACCACTGCTACAGATGGCCCTAGTGCAAGTGGGAGATTGTTAGTTATATGTATGCCCTAGAGGCCATTACTGTACATAGGATGTATATTGTAGTGGATGCTGGGACATATATAGGGAGGACTTTCTTGCTCGACATGATAGTATGCTATCTGGTTGCACTTTACCTTAACGTGTATACTGATTGTCTCTCTGTTACATGTTGGTAAAGCCCTTAGGATGCGTGCTTGACTACCTGGACTATGATGCGGATCATACTAGTGGGGACATGGTAGTCCGTAAGTACATCCTTCAAAGTCCCTAGTCGTGGGTGTATCGAGACGGGGCATCGATATACCAGAGTAGACTAGCGTATACCTTCTCGACCCATACAGATGGGCGATGGATGATCCCATATCCATTGGTGTTTGACATCAGAGATGATATACGGGTGCTCAGTAGAGACTGGGTACACTGGACGGACTCGCCGAGAACTCCCAGATGGTATTATACCTCACGTCAGATGGCAGTTCTCTGGTGACACTGGTACAGAGTAGTCTGTTGACCCGAGATCGTCATAGAGTCTTGTGTGGTTCCCACTGTGCTTTGATTTCCATCTTACCACGTCCAAGAGGGCGTGCAAAACGGTGGTTTTTGGGTACAGTCCCGAGTCACATGGAGGCAATGAGCGATAGGAGGGGATTCGTCTCTCCCGGTATAGGGGGTTGATGTTGCGCTGTGTTCGATTGGCTATAACAGGAAATCCCTGGCCAGGGTTGCTGAGATTTACTGGTAAGTGTTACCAGTAGTTTCTCGAATTGTTATAGACCTCATATCGACACGACTTATCGAGCTATTGGGGTCTGACGTTTACCATCCCTAGGCGGGATATGCGACATATCAGACGATCAGACCGGACTGTACGGTAGTGTTACTGGTTGGATTCACTGGAGTGTGAGCGGGCTTGCTCGTCGATCTTTAGATCGCTCAATACCCGGGTGGCTGTTACGTTTAGCAGACCGCTTGCGGCTTGTGGGTGTTTGATATGATCATCACCTGCTGCCGGCGTATTGACGAGTCTTTAGAGTCCTACACAGAGGTTTCCTGGCTCAAGCGAAACGAAATAGGAGCGCATATGAGATATGTGCGGGACCGAGAATAATACGAGTATGTGATACTGTATTCGATTCTCGCGATGTGACATTGATCGGTTATATGCGATATAGCCGGGTTATCGGATCAAGTGTTGATTCGATAAGATGTTACTAATGATACCAGTCGGTTATGTGCGTCATGACCGGATCGTTAAATCAAGTGTTGATTTAATGATTTAATGCATACTTATATATTTGATATATAACTTTGCATTAACTAGTATCGGTTCACTTTAAATGGATTTTCTCGCTCGGTTGTGCGCATTGCATATGCGATATGATTTTGTGCACTTGTTTGTATCATATTTGATGATACATGCAAATTAGGATTTGTGTAAAGAATTAAACCTTGGTTAAAGAAATGGTTAGGGTTTTTATTTGATTATTCATTTATTCATTTGTTTTTATTTTTGGAAAATAAATTGCATAAAATAGAATGGTGGCTTTCTTTTGTCTTCTTTCATGAAGCTTCATGAACTTTTGACTTAGTCACCATTTTGTCTCATGCTTAACCCTAACCAATTCAATTAACTCAAGTTAATTCTCTACACCTAACCATGGTGAGAATTATGATAAGAATGGATTTTTATTTATTCTTTAAAACTTATCATAATTTTTATCATCTTCTTCCTCTTCTTCTTCTTCATGAAGATACCTTCCTCCATCAATGGTGATTGATGCAAATGAGTGAGAAATCCAATTCTAAAGTTTACCCACTTCCTATTTCTTCATCCTCTACCTCTTGCCAAGTAGTAGAGTGTGTTTCCTTCACAAGTTTTCATGGCTTGGTGAAGGTGGAGCTTGATCTAGTGATGCTTCGACGTAGATCATCTTCGGCACGTCGTCGATGACCTAGCCCGCTTCTTCTCCGATGAAGCCGAAGCAAGAGCCCGGATCTCGATATGGACAGCGAGGATACTTCGTTGCGGAGCTATGGAGGTGGAGAACCGGATCTACAAAAGTTGTATATCCGTATCCCTTAGTTAAGTGTTAACTAGTTAGCTTTTTCGCCTAGTTTTCTAGCAAACGATCCGTAGTCGGGTCTCTCGGCACCCGTAAAATTTTATAATGGCATGTTCGATGCCTTGTGAGACCTCATTAGGGTGCCTAGGAACCCTACAAAAACTAATGGGGTCGATACCTATCATCATCATATGGCCGCCCGGCAGTTTGGCATGGCGCAGGGTATCTCTGTCCCTATTATTTACTCGGTTAACTACGGTTGCCAAGACCCTGTCTTTCCCGACCTCGATCTTGCGAGTGGAATTTCTGAGTTTTCATATACCCAAGTGAGGACTGCCGACCACTGTATTGATTACACACATTTTCTTCAGCCTCGTACGTAGTTCGCCTTCGTGCTTTCACTTTCTTGTGGTCGGCATTTTAGGTTTGTTTCTTCCTTCGGTCCTATGATCAAGTTATATTTCATGTCCCCCAACTCCCCAACCCGTCTCTCTGCCGAAACTCTGATGAAGATGAAGTTGCATGATCAATCTATCGACCCCGCTCTTCTTCGACTGTACGGACCACTCGTGCCTCAGTCGCCCCTGCCACTTCAAGCACACCTCCCTCGCCCCTCTGGATGAAAAGGCAAGGAAAAGGCTGCCGAACCTTCGAGACCGAAACAAGCCACAAGAAAACGTCCACGCCCTCGAGTTGCCCCGGCCGTTCAAGTTCAAGTTGTTTTGCCTTCTTCTTCGTCGTAGCAGTGGGCCGCCTACTTATCGCCCTTGCCAGAAAATCATGAGGCCAACACTGCAGGTGGAAGAGGTGAAGCAGAAGAATAAGAAGAAGAGAAAGAAGAAGTTACTCCAAGAGAAGAACCGCTGCACCGCCGACCCAGGCACGCAAATGAGGAAGAGCCTTTGGCCGATATCCATTCACCTCAACCGCTGTTACAGGTGCCGATGGTAGAGAATCCATAACCCATTCTCACAATGCCGAACAAGAAGCTGTCGATCAGGACGTTCGAGCCTCTGCACCCGTGTATCCATCGGCCCCCGTTGGTTATATCGCAGAGTAGCAAGTATACACATTCCTATCCTGTCATTATTTCAAAAACTTATTTTGAATGTTTTACTAACGATCCAACCTCTATTTCTATTTATGCCCAAGACAGGAGCTATCGCGTCTGTTCCACATTCATCTTTGCCCGTTGTCATTGATATAGCCGATGATGAAGTCGCCACCCCTTGACGCCAGGTAAGATGAGATATTTTCCACTTGGTGTCACGCCCCACTTCCTGGTGTACAGTAAGGAGACGTGACTGGCCCGCTACGTATTTACTCAGAAGTAAACACGCTAAGCGTAAATAAGCAATATGATAAAGTACACAAGAAAATGACAAGTGATGTAAATGAACAACAACTTTTATTAATTAAACATTTCTTTACAATACAACTGAAAATGTAAATACAAGAATGGAAAGCAATACCTAAACAATGGTATGAACTGAAAGTAAAGTAAGTACAAGTAAAGCCTAATGGTCGTGCTGTTCAGTGGTCTGCTCCAAGTGCTCCTGACTGGTCTCGAACTTCTCAGAGTCGGGTCCTCCTGACAACATTCCAAAGAAAGAAGAGAAATAGGAATGTCTTCAGCGAATAATTGCTCGGTAAGTCCCAAAGAGATAGAAATAGAATAGACAGATAAAAGGATGTAACCGGTATAATGTTTGATTGTTATGCTAACGCGGTTGTTTGTAGCTTGGTACAGAATATGCCAGTGTATATGAGAGGAGTCCAACTTACACCGTGGACTATGGTAATCCGTAGTACAAGGCTCTGCCGATAAAACCACGGAACAACGGCAATGGATGTATAGTTACGTCTTTTAATGACCATCTCATGCCACTTTTAACACATTCCGTGCCAGTCTACCCTTTTAAAACCCCGTAATGTATTATGTATTGATGTATATTGTTTTGTTTAATAGATGTACGACTTGTCGAAATCATGATATCAGTAGTTCATGTAAATGGAAAGGATATAGACGGATAGTCATGTAGATCAGTCAAATATATATCCATGGTTCGGTCAAATCATGTTCATGTTGATATAAATTGTATCTGGTATAAATGAATTCATATTGTATTGCAGTTATATTTAAATATAGATTGTATTCAGATTAGACTGGGACTCTGATTGAGTCAGACTCTTTAAACAGAATTGAAGTACTGAATTAGTTTTGATATTATCGGTAACTGCTGCACATGGACGGCATGATTTGTGTCTTTTTCCAAGATAATTACCGTGTTGATAACACCGTTTTTAGGTTGTCTACCTTAAATAGGCAAGCACCCATATTCTCCGGCTCCCTGAGGCTCAAGAGAACTGATCCCGCTTAAACCTATGTTTACTAGGATCCTTATTGTAAATTAATATAACTTGAGGGGGTTTTATGAAAAATAGTTTTGATATATTTTCAAAATAAATCTCAAGTATTTATTTATCGTCTTTAGGGTTTTCATAATTGTAATTTTTAGAAAATGAAATATTCTAGTGGATATAAATCTAACTTTGAATAGTATATGATATTTTCTTGTAATTTGACTTGTATTGAATGTGATGGTATTTTCATGATCTTTTGTGATTCTTTTCTCTTGATTAGAAAACATGGAATATATATTATATTTAAAATAGATATTTTGACAATATTTATATTTATATAATTATAAAAAAATAGCATTTATTTATCAAATAGAAATCACGTTTTCTTAGAAATTGTAATAAAAATTCCATCGAGATCGTATGCTCCGTAAGAAGGTCTGCATCTCGCTCAACTAGTCTCGAGGACGTGCGATAACCCGCACCATCCTGATCGGGTTCCCCAAAATGGATTGTAGAGGCTTATTTGCAAGGAATTAATTAAAACAATTTAAAGAATACGGGTTTTGATAGTTTAAGCTATTTTAATGTAAATTGTGTTTTGTCCCACAAAAATTGTTACAAAAGCTATCGTGCTATGTCAAGATGAGTATTGTGATGAGCTAGGTCATTATCTCATGCAATTTCTAAAGGTATAATGAGCAAAATGATAAAGTAATGTCGTATGTAAACTTGATAGTATTTTACCGAAAAAATGAAATAGAATTTGTTTAACATTAAATTTTGAATTGAAACTTGGTCAAATTGTTGTTTTATGGTTGCTAAACAATATATGAAAAGATAGTTAATTTGTTGTTTAAGAAAAATTGAGGTTTTAAAGAAATTAGAATCGGAAGTCGGATTAACTCCGCTTCCGACGAGTTTTGAAAAGAGAAGTTTTTTTAATAGAAATAGAGGATTGGAGAGGGGACTTACAAGCTTAGGGTTTAGAGGAGAGGTAAAGGAAAAGGTTTGTGGTCTTCGCGGAGTCACGGGATCGCCGGAAGTGCTTTAAATCCTCGCCGGAACTTTGACCTTGGCTAACTCCATTTGTACAACTTTTGACTTGGAAATTTTAGAGAGTTTTGACAAATGATTTCTGAATGAGGAGGGCCAAAGTGTAGGGAGGTATTTATAGAATAGAATTAGGGTTTAGGGTGTGAATAGAGAATTAAAAATGTATTAAATCTTGGATTAAAGAGGTGAATTAACACTTTCTGTTAATGTGCAGGGAAACAAACAGAATAGGAGTAGTGCGGGGAGGGAAAAAAATTGGAGGCAATATTTATGGGGGTCCCGGCGGTGCCGGTCTCTTGTGAGCATCTCGCCGGTCCAATCCGAGGGTGGGGGTGTAGGATTGCTGCCACGTGTCTTATGCTGTTCATATGTTATTTTCCACATGTTTGTTTTAAGCGACTTTTCATTTTTACGTGTATTGCACGTATAAACTTTTGAGTTTTTAAAAGTTTAAAAGAAAAATCAATAAAAATAATATGTGGCTAGGGAGATTTAAACATAGGGGCTATGTCACAGCAGTGCAAAACTTTACCAATGAGCTACAAGTGCTTTCTTGCTGTTCTAAAGCAATTTAATTTTATAACGTGTGCTCAGGCACTTCTTTATGTACTTTACAAAAAAAAATTTGTACAGAAATTTTAGGGTTGTTACACTTGGCCTATTTATTCATTTTGAGACCTGTGTCTCCTTTGTTTAGGAAACCAATGCCCATATGGCATCTGCACCTAATTCTCCGTGTCCTAACCAGTTCCAGCCCCTTTGGCCGAAGATGCTTCTTCTTCGACCATTGGTGAGGCTTATTGTAATGACCCCAACATTTCTATACTTTCATATCATTCTTCTTTTCATAAAAATACCGTATTTATTTCTTTTTGGGTATCCCCGTATATTTATTCTCTATTAAATATATTAGTTTATCATTCCTTCTATTTTGCCTATTATATAATTTTTCAAAACCCAAAACCCAAACCAAATCAGTTCTATTTGATTTCTTTTTTTTCTTTTTCCTTAGCCCACTTTCTTTTCAAACAACAACATATATTTAATTCTTGTTAAATATATGCATGAACAAGCTTGTAGCTCATTGGGTAAGTTCTTGAATTATTATTTCTTAGGTACATGTTCAAATCCCCATTCTTGCAATTATTTTTATCTATTTTTAAATCCCTCTCATAACCTGCAAATGATCTCACCTTAGCCATTTTCCTTTTGATCAATTCTAAAAAATAAAAAAACTCTTTTCCGTTGAGCTTGGAGAAGCACCGGTTCCATCAAGTTTCAAATTCTCAGTTAAGAATTTTATCAAAACGGTGAGCCGGTTGTTATACCGACTCACACAACCTGTAAGCCCCTCTATCTTTTTGTCTATTGTTGTATTACTACAAATTAACCCATACACTATTATCAAATCTTCTCAACATATGATGTGAATAACAATAACATGAAAAAAAAAATTATAACTACATTCTTGTTCACAATTATATGTAGAGCTAACATTGACCACTTCATTTTAAAGCGACTTTGATTGCAATTATGTAAGCCATCAACAAAGTTACAATCCATGAATTTACATAGTAGCATGTGTAAATCTTAAGCCATTTCTTAACATGTCCACAAATTAGACATATTGATATTAATTTCTGCAATTTTCTCCCCAAAGTAGTTCCAGATTTCAATATGTGGTTAGCTAGGCCCATTGTCTAAGGGAATACTCCGTTGTACTTCAAGAATACAATTTATTAGACCTTTCTCCCTAAAACTATCATCGCCTATCTTTAATTCAGTATATATCCCCAAAACCTGTTCTACTTCCAATACAAGGCTGTGAGATAAATCTCAATCGTCATTAGTAATGAATATATTAGGTACTATAATTGCATCAATTAAGCACAATATTATAGTGGTTAATATTTACTGTAGTGATTATATATGGTTCATTATAAAAATATATGGTATTAGGGTATTATGAAAGTATTATACAATATGCAGTTTTAATGATACAATAGAGTTAGTTTTAATGATACAATAGAGTTATTATACATTTTTAATATTCGATCGTTGATAGTCATATACTTTTATAGATAGTAAGTATGGAATTATGGTGAGCCATATGTGCATTTTTATGAAAATTCATATTGTGTTTTTATTACTTATAAGTTGCAACATCTGATAATATATATTATAATATTTGGTCATTATGTGACTTAATGTATTTATGAATTGACAAATTATTTATAGCATTAATATATAAGTTTAGCATTAGCATTTCAACTATGATAGGTTATTAAACATTAATCACTTATTTTACATGATATTAATACGTCAATGTTGTGCTGATCAAAAGAAATAAGTTTTAGAAGTAGAACTTTAGAATTAGTAGGAGAGTGCAGCATACAAGTTGAATGCCTTCCAAGTTAATATTGAAACAATACACTTCTTAATTGGAAAATGCATATCTTTTTCTTTTATATCGGATCTCAAAATATGTCTCTAGTGCATTTTTTTGTTTCTTTAATACATGCAAAGGAGTGTGTATAAATATTCCCTTCAGTGCACGTAATCAAACTACTCTGCATTCGTATGTGTCTTTTTTGGTGTTGGCATAGTTTGATTATATGTCAGATCCTTGAATGTTAGGTGCTAGTCCTCGCTTTAACTTGATTTTTCCCTACCATCGACTCAATATTTTAAATAGTGTATTTTTTGCGTAAAATACCCTTGAAGTTTTAAAACTATAAATATAAACTATAACCTGAATTCAATCTTGATCACGAATTTAAACTTGAACTCGAATTCAAACTCGAACCTAAACTTGAACTTAAACTCGAACTCAATCTACTCGAACTAACTTGACTCGATCCAGGATTTGCAACTGTCATGACTCGCATTCTACTTGACTTACTCGATTTCATTCTTCATCTTTTGCAATTTATGGTTTCGATCAAGACATGTGATAATTTACCAATCAAATCCACTAATTCAATTTAACAGTTACAATCTATTATATTCGGGGTGTTGGGATAGTTTGAGTATGAATCCAATGGAATCTCATGAGTCCCATTAATACAAAATCATATTGCTGTGGTACCGGGCTAAAACGGTACAAATCATGCCGCTGTGGTACCAGGCTGAAACGGTACAAATTATGCTGCCGTGGTATCGAGCTGAAATGGTACATCATGAATTCACTAATAAGGGCCCGTGTTTCCAAATTCCTGGACAATAGCTTGTTGGGTTTGGAACACTTCAATAATAATTGAAGTCCCGATTACTTTTGGGCCCGCGATTCCTTACCCCTAGATGATCGCCTTGAGTTCAAGAATACTCTTGAGATTGGTTGGCATTCACACTTAAACTTACGTTAGTTAGATTATCTTATAGAGACCTATTAAGACACATACCTCATGTTCATACACACTTATTACCTGTTATGCTATATATGCTATATTCTATTTCATTTTGTACCTGTTATGCATCATATATCTTTCTCATCCTTTCTGGGGACTTACCGAGCGCTAGTTCGTTGACGTTCATTCCACCCATTACTTTGTTTCTTAGAATGATCATCAGGTGGTCTAGGGGACTAAGGAAGTGGAACAGGAGTACAACCAGTTCACAGCACATGCCGATCTTTATTTCAGCTTTCATCTCAGTAAACCACATGTTTAGGCTTTTATGTTTATGTTTATTATTTCAGATATCATGTATCAGTTTAAACCTTATAAAGTTGGGAATGTAAATATATAAAGTGGTTGGATTTTATTTCCACTTGTCTATTGTTATCGTTGTTATACTGCTTACATTACACTTAGTGTATTTGTTTCGAGAAATGACCTTCTCGAAATAAATATATCGTGGACTTGTCACGTGCCGTTATCACTCTTTTGGGAAGCGGGACGTGACACTTCTAGTTCAGGCACTGCCCTTATCGTCTCGGCCCTAGAAGAAATATGTGCTAGTCTAGGGGAGATCCTAGAATCCTTGGTCAGGCAGATCGGGGACTTATCCTGTTCCTTTTTAGAGGAAGTACTGGGCAGGTTACTCCGCTTGACGCCGCCGGAATGCCTCATAAGCACGGTGGATGAAGTGAAAAACCTAGTGGAGCAACTCATGAGGGAGAGAGCCATCTACGATCATAATATTGAAGCCATGGTGCAGCATTAAGACTTGTTCAACAAGTACGAGCAGCTATTAGCAAGCTTGGGAAACTTGTCTTCCCTTCCCCGAGACGATAGGGACCGTCTGCTTCTGAGATTGAGGGCCTTCGTGTTTATCTTGGGTTAGTCAAACAGTGATTGACCGAAGCAGAAAACCGACTTCAGAACGAACCCCAAGCGTGGGAGGAGATGCAAACCCGCCATGCCTTACTGGTCCAAGGTCATTCCAAGCGGAAACAATCTCTCCGCTCCTTTCATCACCATCTTGAAATTTCAGACACGGAAACGCCGACATTGGTGGCCGGTGTAAAGGCCAAGCTTGGTTTATAAATGTAATGTCCGAACTCTTTCTTTTTTGTCGACTGGATTGAGCCGACTAGGTTGTGTTGTGGTCGGCCTTGTAATGACCCTTTTTTTTACGATAATACTTTTTAATAATTAAAAATATATTTGTTTCAAAATAATTCGTTTTGTAAAAGGAAAAGGTTTTGAAAGATTATTTTAAAATATTTTGATTTCTTTAATATAAAGAATTTATTCAATTTTGTTTTGATAGGAAAATTTTGAAAAGAGAATTTGTTTTATTTGAATGAAAAAAATTAGTTTGAGAAAATAATTTATTCCGTTTATCTTTTGAATTATCCTATTTTGAAACTCCGCATATATTTGTTTCTATTTACTTATATGCAATAGTAACCTTGTAGCCTATTGGTTAAGTCATTGCATTACTAATCCAGAAGATATAGGTTCGAAACTTTTGTCTTACAATTATTTTTATCTATTATTTTAAGCCCTTTTCATAACCTACAAATGACCTTTCATTTTTTCTTCGTTTCAACTCCCACCATCAATTAGATGGTTATGAATATAATTATTTTGTCCATTAAACCTAATTAGTTCTCCTTTAGTACATATAATTCTCTCTTCTCCATTCCACTATAGTTTTCTCCCTTATCGAAATCTAAAATCCCTTCCTTAGAGTTTGGAAAAGCACATGTTCTCTCAAGTTTCGAAATCTCAGTCAGGTCGAGACTTTTCTCACCAAATCGGTGAGCCATTTGTTATACTGACTCACACAACCTGTAAGTCCCACTCTCATCCTCCTCCTCCTATCCTTTGCCCTCTTGCTATATATTACCTCCTCATTTGCATGTCGTCATCATGTCGATACTTGTTATGCTCGGTTAATCCCTTATTTAAATAATACCCATAAAATAATATGCTAGTAGTTGTCTCAGTGTAGATTTCATGATAAACTCATATGCTTGCTTCACATACGTTAACTCATATTATTTATCACTGAAATTATAATCATTTATATTTAATTTTTGCATAAAAAAACAAAGGTATAAATAAATATCATGGTTTCCTCATTCTCATATATGATATATCAATACATTTACCTTCAAAATAATTTTTAGAATCTAATCTTGACTTCTGTAAACTTTAGGAAAATTAGAATAAACAATAGATATAATTTCAAGTCTACAGTAAAAATTTTAGATCGATTCGCATAGAGATTTATGTTTTACGACGTCTTTTTATTCACCGTTCTTAAAACCAAAAAACTACTTTTAAGGGCTTTATTCTATAGGACATAACTCTATCATTGGTGATCAAAATTAAGTGTTTTCAAATGTTTTGGGCATTTAGATCAAAAGATATAGATTTTCTTAGTTATTTAGATTTTCTGGAAATCGAATTAAAATATAGAAAACCGCGTTTTAAAATTAAGCGACGAATCTGGACAAAAACTACCATGATTTACACACTGTTTTTAAATAGAACATAACTCGAACTCTCGATATCTGTTTGTGAAAAACTTTAGATGTATAGATGTATAATTGACAGACCTATAACTTTCCTATATACCCGATGACCCAGAAATGAATAAAACAACCTGATATATGCTCTGCGATACACTACATAGTTGCTGTCTAGAAATCAGAATTTCTGTTTTAAACCTAATGTTAATATGACCATAACTAAAGCTTCAGAAATTCAAATCACGCGGAACATAGTTATTTGGATAAGTACACTGAAAGCCCTATAAGTTTCTAATGATTTTCAAAACCTGAAACCCGACGGAAATTAACTCAAACTGTGTTTTAAAAACGTATGTCGGTGCTGAACAGATTCTGATATGTTCTGCATCACAATATGGAAACGTGTATATCTTCCAAACCAGTAGTTGTATTTAGGTGAGCTTTGAACTCACGTTTGCATAACACTTATAGCTATGCTTTTCGTTTATATTTTGAATTCTATTGACTTAAGTAGTTAGTCGTACATAACACTTCTTTACAACATTGTTTATGGTCGTTACTCGAATTCTATACTTGACTCGTCTCATAATATGCGACTACTCATTTATTCTACATGACTTGCGTGATAAAACCTATTGCATACTTGACCCGAACCATAAATACGTAATGACTTGACATAAATACTTAAACTTAACATGAATACTTGAACTTGACATGAACTTATACCCTCTTATGTATTCATGAATTCGAGCAAGGCTTGTGAAATTATCTATAACATAGAATACGCGGGGTTTTGAGGTAGTTTGAGTAGTGAATTCGATCAAAAAATTCTTAGGAGTCTCATACTAACACTCTTGAATACTAACACATGAATACCAACACTCTTGAATACTAACACATGAACTCTTGAAACGGACCCATGTTTTCTTACCCTTGGATTATAGCCTTGGGTAAGAGAATAATCCTGTGGTGGGCCCGATCCGAATAGAAAGTCTTAGGCGACCTAGCTGTAATCTAATCCGCCGAATCCTGTCAAAATGTGAAAAAGAGGCTTGACGCTCACACTCGAACTGATGTTAGATTGACTTACCCTTGTAGTGACCTCTTTAGACCACATTGCCAGTCATTTCATACTCATCAGTTATACTTGTTATATGCTTATGTTAACCGAATACCATGCATATACTGCACTGCCATGCTTATTTAGTTTTTCATGCTTATATAGTTGCCCTTCTTACTTGATATATCATACTTGTTATTATATTTGTTCTTATATCACCTTAATTTGCTATTCATACTTTATTGGGGACTTACCGAGCGCAAGTTCGCTAGCGGATGTTCATATCATAATTTTGCATTATTATCTTCCCCATTCTTATTCATTTTACAAATAAACAGGTGCTTTTGATCCATGTCTGCTACATAGTTGCAGGTTACAGGTTCTCGGAACAAAAACAGTGAAAATGATGAAAAGACGATACAAAAGTGAGACTACGACCAACAAATGGAAGAATCTTGATCATGCTTACAGTTTGAAGAATAAACGAAGATCAATGGACAATTTCACAAAGCACAAAGACAGCGCAAGGTTCAAGACTTCGACACGAAGCAAAGGGTAAAAATCCACGACATTATGCACTGTTGAAATCTGGAAGAGAACTAGATGACAATCTGAGAAACCAAGTGAAGAAACAAGAAGACAAATGCAACCAGAACCAGCCCAGAGAAGTCCAGCCCAAGACCCTTCTATATGGCCGCGGATCCGCGGCCAAACAGGGCTTTTGGCCGTGGTTCCGCGGCCATGATGAGCACGTGTCGGTGTGAATTTCAACGGTGTGGCGGTGCGTTGACTAGACTTCTTAGGGTAAATTTGTAAATGCAGATATGTATCGGATGTAACCTTAGGGTTTCTATGATCTATAAATAGAAACCCTAATGCTCTTTTTGAGAGCATGCCTCTTGTTATTGAAAAAAATTCAGAATTCATTGTAATGCTTTGAAGAGTGCATCGAATAAAAGTAAGTAGTTTTTTTTACCTTGCCCTAGTTTTAATTTCTTTTCTGCCGTAGTTTAGAAATTTATTTATCTGCCCCAGTTAGATTAATTTTTCTGCCATAGTTTAGATCATTAGTCTTTAAAAAAACAAATCATAAAAAAAATGTCTTTTATCAATCCCCTAATGAGTGGGTAGTTCCTCACTTGTTAGGGTTAGGAATAGGAAAGGTTTGAGAGATAAAAATCTCTCACCCCTTTCTTGCCCAGCGCATATTTTTATAGGACTCCATGCATACATACACACACCGCTCACTACGGCACCCTACCCCACGAGGTAGCGGTGATACTGTAGTCTAAAAGACTGGTTGTATATGTTTTCCATGGAGGTTAGGGTAAGAATTAAGAAAGGACGGACAAGGACCTAGAGGAAGAAACATCATTTCTTCCCGATCGTGCTAATCCCCTTTATTAATTATTACCATAATACCTAAATAGATCTAAATTAGGGCATTGAAAGTGGTGAGAAATCTTAAATTTCCAAATTTAAGCTAAACCTAACCCTAGCAAGGTTTTAATCCTAGTCTAAATCAACCTTAGTTTTTAGTGATAATCAATCCAACACCAATTGGAATTAACTCGTTAGAACAAATAGAAAATACACAAAATCCTTGTGGACCGACCCGTACCCACCGGCTAGCTACCAAGCGACGCCGTTCTTGATTGCGGTTAACAATTCTTTGATCACAAAATTCCATATCAAATCAAATGGCGCCGTTGCCGGGGATGGCGAAGTATTTTCTTTTTGCAATTTCGGGTTAATATAAAATCATAAAAATCATAAAAAACTAAAAAATATAAAAATTTTATCATCTTGTTATTTTTTGATGGGTGTTTTGTTTGAATTGTGCAGGATTGACGAACGAATTCAGATCTGGAAAAATCCAGAGAGCAAAACAGCAAAAAACAGATCTGAACAAGCAGAGGATAATCAGAATAGACAACAGAAGATTTTTGGAGGCCTGAACCGATTGAAGGACCGTGTTTCCGCCGCCGTACCATGCTTTTAGCCGTGGATCCGCCGCGGGTTGCTGACGTCAGCAACCCAAAACCCTTCTGTAAGCTTCTTTTCTTCTTCTGAACCCCATTATCTCCTCTGTAAAATTTTCCTGCAGAATTCTTTGCGCATAAACTTCTCCCCTTCTCCAATAACTTGATCTTGTGCAGGATTCTTTGCGCCGCAATAAAAAAAAATTGTTTGCAAGTGATTGTGTTTACTGCTTTGCATATTTTAAATTGACTTTAAGGGGCTTTTACACCAATCCAGATTGGGTGGGGATTTCATTACCCTTCCCAGGACCCCAAAAATCATATTAAGCATATTGCATTGACCATCAAGTTAATTAAAAAAAATTAGACTCAGCCCTAAGGACTTCGCACTCAATAGGACAAAGGAATAGTTGTAGGCATCGATCGTTGATCTAAACCTAACTTTGTGGTGCCTAGGCAAGACAAGTAGGGAAAGGTAACTTTAAAAGGCCCGTCTCACGGTGATTCGTGAGCGGATCCCTTCTTTCTCTACTTGTGCTTAACTGACCACAATTGGCGGTGAAGAGGCGATTTGAGATCCTCACATCTTGTCCTTTGGAACAGCTAGGAGCAGTCTAGTTGACCTAGGTGACCCTAGATCTAGGCTTGATTGTGCATTTGTGATTGATTGAACGTGTGTCTAAGCCTTTTATTAAAAATCTTTTTGCAAAAAGCTCCTTATAAAAAAAAACACAAAAAGGAAAATTTTTTACAAAAAAACTTGCCACTTGTCGCTAAGAAATCCGTTGCACCCCACTTACACCCACTTTCCTTCCATTGACGTTTTCTTACCCCCACCTTCTGTTTTTCACCTTTTGACTACACTACACCTTTTTTGTGTATGTCCGGTTGGATTAGGGACACCAGTGCCCGTTTAGTCCGTGTCTCGTTAGTACCGACTGACGACGCTTTCGACTCCAAAGTTGAAATTCCTTCCACTTTCTTACCTTCACCTTCACATTCTTCGTCTTCTAAGGAGATGTCGGGATTCAATCCTAACAACCCCTTACCCGCGGGACTGATTCCACCTCCGCTAGGTGCGAATAACCCACAACACCCACCTGTTGAAGCGCCCCAACGAATCGCGCTCCAGGATCTTTTCTACCCTATCCGCACCGCCTTACCTACTTGTCTTTCACTCCCACCGGCAAATGGGGATAACTTTAAGATTAAACCACGCTTCATCAATATGTTGCCCAAATTTCACGGGCTGGAATCCGAAGATGCCTATATCTTCATAAACAAATTCCAGAATGTTTGCGCAATGATGAAGACAACATAACTTTCTGATGATACTATAAGGCTACGTGTCATTCTTTTCACCTTATGTGACCTAGCCGAGAAATGGTTGTATAGCACAGCATCACACTCGATTAAAAGTTGGGAAGAGTTTGGTAAAGTTTTTCTAAAAAAGTTTTACCCACATCACAAGACCGCAAGAATTCGCAATGAGATCATTCAATTTTCCCAGCTTCCTTCCGAACCCTTTTGGAAGTGTTTTGAAAGATTTAAAGACCTACTTGTTCAATGCCCTCACCACGGTATCGAGAATTGGCAACTTTGCCAAACTTTATACGAAGGATTGAACCCAGCATCTAAGCAGTTGTTGGAAACCATTTGTCAAGGTCACTTTCTAACAAAATCTAGTGAGGAAGCTTGGCAGTTTTTCGACGATCTTGCTGAACAAACACTTCAGTGGGAAAGCACTAAGACCACCTCATTTTCTTCAACAGGTCAGTCTAGGGCAGGCATACATCAACTAGATATGTCGATTGCAATGAAGGCCGAAATGGCCGCACTTACGAAAAAGCTAGAAGCAATTGAGACCAAAATCTCATCGCCTTCTCCTGCCCTTACTTTACCCCCACGCACTGTTTATGCTTGTTGTTCGGATCCATTCCATCTTACCGAAGAGTGTCCTTACAATCCACCTGTTCAAGGACAAGATCAAGTCAATGCTGCCTTTCAGCAAAGACAAAGAAATGATCCATACTCTTCGACTTATAATCCTGGTTGGAGGAGCCACCCAAATTTTGCTTGGAATCAAAATCAACAATTCCAAGGCAATAACAACTTTCAAAGACCTCATCCTCCACAACAACAAGCACCTCAACAAACTCAATACCAGCAACCTTTCCAACCACAACCTTACCCAAACCAAATGAACAATTTTGTGCCCAACAACTCTTATCCTTAAAACAATTTTGTTCAACCAAATAACGATAAGGTTACCTCGCTAGAAAGAAGTTTGGATACGTTTTTAAAACAATCCACACAATTCACAACAAGGTTGGAGACTTCTATTCAATCTTTGGTGCAAAACAGTGCTTCACATGATCAAAGTATCAAATCAATTGAGGCCCAAATTGCACAACTAAATGCTGCGTTGAGCGAGCGAGAAAAGGGAAAGCTTCTATCTCAACCATTGCCAAATCCCGGTCACACACACAACGCACATGTTGCATATGAACAACAAAATCATAACGTAAATGCTGACCACGTTGAGATTTGGAAGAGTGTTGCACAATAACGTGGGTAATAGTGATGACACCCCTGCCGGTGCTTCTTCTTCATCTTCTTCTTCATCTTCATCTTCATCTTCTTCGTCAGAGCCTATTCTTCATTCTTCATAAGGCTCTACTTCTTCTAATTCGAACGGACCCACTTCTCACTTCACGAACACACTAACACTAGGATCCGTTCCAACTACGCAATCTACTCCACAGACATTGGACTCAACAAATTTTCAAAATGTTCCATTTCCAAACAGGTTGAGATCCAATAAACCAACTCTACAAATGGAGAAGATTGTAGAGTTGTTCAAACAGGTTAGCATAAACATAGCTCTCTTGGATGCAATCCAACAAGTCCTTTCTTACGCGAAAATCTTAAAGGACTTATGCACCAAGAAGAGGAAGTCACAAGTACCAAAGAAAGTTTTCGTGGCTAGTGCTGTAAGTGATGCTCTTGTCCAATCTTTACCCCAAAAACATAAGGACCCGGGCTGTCCTACAATTTCGATAACAATTGGGGATAAGAACATCAATAGAGCACTATTAGATCTTGGTGCTAGTGTCAAATTGCTACCCTATTCTGTATATGAACAATTAGGCGTTGGAGAGCTTAAACCCACTCATTGTACCCTCTAAATGGCCGACCGATCCATCACCCATCCTAGGGGTGAGTTAGAGGATGTGTTGATCAAAGTAGGGGACTTCATTTTCCCCGTTGATTTCATTGTCATGG
Organism: Agapanthus africanus; assembly: GCA_030015575.1. Taxonomy (NCBI): domain Eukaryota; kingdom Viridiplantae; phylum Streptophyta; class Magnoliopsida; order Asparagales; family Amaryllidaceae; genus Agapanthus; species Agapanthus africanus. The sequence goes on along the minus strand of CM057338.1, from coordinate 937,009,298 downwards.
ATACACAACCTGTAGCTAACCCCCGGAGTCAAATTCCGGTGATACTAGGTCGACCATTTCTTGCGACTTCTAATGCGGTGATCAATTGTCGTAATGGTTCAATGAACCTATCTTTTGGAAATATGACGATTGAACTCAATATTTTTAAGTTGGGGAATCAGCCCTCCGAGCCTAATGCTAGTATACTTGATGTTTGCTCAATCCACGAGATTACGCAGGAGGACTATGAGCTCGAAAAATTTCTGTTCGATCACAGCAGTTTTGACGCCTCTAGTGTGTTCCTCCTAGAATCTGACACAACTTTCACACCAAAAAACGATTACGAGTGTTTCACTTTTTTGGACGACTTTGAAGACTCACCACCCGAGTTTGAGTCCTTTGATTTTTCGGGTGAGTTGGTTGAACCATCCGACTCGGTTGCTTACACTCGCTTTGAACCGTTGATGGAATCCTTCGAGTTTGAGACAGTTTCACCAATGTTACCATCAATTGTTTCACCTCCAAAACTCGAACTCAAGCTTTTGCCGTCCCACCTTAAATATGCTTACCTTGATGAGAATGAGACCCTTCCCGTTATCATATCGGCATCTCTAGCTCTCGAGCAAGAGAAAGCCCTTTTAATGGTCTTACAAAATAATCGGCAAGCTTTTGGCTGGACTATGGCGGACATTAAGGGGATTAGTCCCCTCATAGTTGAACATCATATACATATGATGGATGATGCCAAGCCAGTAAGGGATCCACAAAGACGCCTCAACCCCATAATGAAGGAGGCTGTCAAGAAGGAGATTGTAAAATGTCTTGATAATGGTATCATTTACCCTATCTCGGATAGCCAGTGGGTTAGCCCCATTCATATTGTCCCAAAGAAATCGGGCATAACGGTCATAACCAATGAGGCAAATGAGTTAATACCTACTCGCACCCAAACTGGGTGGCGAGTTTGCATCGACTATAGAAAACTCAACGCCGCAACAAGGAAAGACCACTTTCCTTTACTTTTTATTGACCAAATGCTAGAACGATTGGCTGGGCATGAATTTTACTGCTTTTTGGATGGCTACTCCGGCTATAATCAAGTTCCCATCCCCAAAAAGGATCAAGACAAGACCACATTTACCTGTCCTTTTGGTACATTCGCTTACCGTCGCATTCCCTTTGGGTTATGCAATGCACCCGCTACTTTTCAGCGATGTATGATGGGAATCTTTTCAGACATGGTGGAGAAATTTTTGGAGATCTTTATGGATGATTTCTCCATTTTCGGTGACTCCTTCGATGAATGTTTGTTACATTTAGCCGCAGTTCTTACCCGCTGTAGGGATACGAATCTCACTTTAAATTGGGAGAAGTGCCACTTTATGGTATGAGAGGGTATTGTCTTAGGACATGTCATCTCGCAAAATGGCATAGAGGTTGATAAAGCCAAGATTGAAGTCATTTCCAATCTTCCTCCTCCTAAATGCGTCAAAGACATCCGAGCCTTCCTTGGCCATGCCGGTTTTTATAGACGCTTCATCAAGGATTTTAGCAAGATAGTTAGACCCTTGACTCTTTTATTGGTTAAGGACACAACTTTTGATTTTGACTCAACTTGCATGGAAGTGTTCGAGTCATTGAAACACTCACTCATTTCTGCGCCCATTCTTTCATCTCCCGACTGGACGCATCCATTTGAAATTATGTGCGATGCATCTGATTTTGCCATTGGTGCTGTCCTTGGACAACACATTAATAAGATGCCGCACGTAATTTATTACGCTAGCCGAACACTAAATGAGGCCCAATTGAATTACACAACAACAGAAAAAGAATTTTTAGCCGTTGTGTTTGCACTTGAAAAATTCTGGCCCTATTTAATCGGCTCTCCAGTGATTGTTTACAAGGACCATTCAGCTCTTCGCCATCTTTTTGCGAAGAAGGATGCTAAATCCCGGCTAATACGTTGGATCCTCTTGCTACAAGAGTTTGACCTTGTCATAAGGGACAAAAGAGGATGTGAAAATGTAGTTGCCGACCACCTTTCACGACTTCCTTCTTCGCCCACATTTGACATTCCTATTAAAGATATTTTTCCCGACGAGCAACTCTTAACCATGTCATGCGAACCTTGGTTCGCTGATATAGTAAACTATTTGGCCACCGGACTAATACCTAAAGATTGGTCGAAACAGGACAAACTCCGATTCTTGTCCCAAGTAAAACATTTTTACTGGGATGAACCTTATCTCTTTAAATACTGTTCCGACCAAATCATTCGCCGGTGTGTCCCCGAAAACGAGTTTAAGAGTGTGCTGTCTTTTTTCCACGATCAAGCGCGTGGCGGGCAGTTTGGCCCCAAGAAGACAGCAGAAAAAATCTTGCAGTGTGGTTTCTACTGGCCACGACTCTTTAAAGATGCATACGAATACTGCAAGACATGCTCTCCGTGCCAACACTTGGGCCGGATATCGCGGAGGAATGAAATGCCGCTCCAACCAATTTTGGTTGTGGATATTTTTGATGTTTGGGGAATAGACTTCATGGCACCATTTCCCAATTCCTTTGGGAATATGTATATTTTATTGGCTGTTGACTATGTGTCAAAATGGGTCGAGGCTGTGCCCATCCGAATGAATGATAACAAGGTTGTTGTTCGATTTCTTAAAGAAAACATCTTTTCTCGGTTTGGGCATCCTCGAGCAATTATAAGTGATAATGGATCTCACTTCTGTAATAGGACTTTTGAGTCCTTAATGCGCAAATACTCCATTACTCACAAATTGTTAACACCTTATCATCCCCAAACTTGTGGGCAAGCCGAGATTTTGAATCGGCAGATTAAACAAATCTTGGAGAAAATGGTTTCTAAAAACCGTAAAGATTGGTCAACAAAACTGATTGATGCACTATGGGCATTCCGTACTGCCTACAAGACCGATCTTGGTATATCTCCATACCGGCTTGTTTATGGGAAGGCTTGCCACCTCCCAGTAGAAATTGAGCACAAGGCATTTTGGGCGATTAAAGAGTTGAACTTATCGATGGGAGATGCGGGCAGCAATAGAAGGCTGCAATTGAATGAATTAGATGAGCTGCGGGATGAGGCTTATGAAAATGCGATAATTGTTAAAAACCGAACGAAGGTGTTCCATGATGAACACCTTATGCGCAAAACTTTCAAACTTGGCCAACAGGTTTTGCTTTATGACACTCGGTTGCACTTCCACCCCGGCAAGCTCAAATCTATATGGAAAGGGCCGTTTTCGGTACGCACTGTATATCCGCACGGTGCGGTAGACCTAGAAAACCCGGAGGACGGTACATTATTTAAGGTAAACGGACATCGACTCAAACCGTTCCTCACCGCGGACCCGTCGGAGGAGCTCCTGTTTTTGCAGGAGCCAATTTATACTGACCGATCTTCCTCCATTTACCCCCAAATTTTCGATCATCTAGTCAAAACTTTGTTTCAAACAAGTTTAGGGGTATGTATCATTTGTAAATATATAAATACAAAATAACATAAAAAATATAAAATTTTTGAAAATAAAAAAATTTGGGTATTTTTGTAAATTTACAGATTAAATAAATAAAATAAATTTTTTATTTGCAAATAATTTCCTCTTTTTAGAGGGGTTTATTTGCAAATTTCCATCACTTTCCCCCTATATAAAGACCCCGACCCCTCTCTCTGATCACAAACCCTAATTTTCATCTTATAAAAAACTTAGCCGCCGCCGCTTCAATTTCTGCTGCTCGATCCTGTCGCCGCGCCGCGATTCCGCCGCAGGAGCCCACATCCGACCGCTGATTCGCCGCGCAATAGTGCCTTCACCCCCTGATTTTTTCAGGGGAGGTTCGATCTCTGTACCCATCTCTGTTTTTAATTTCTGTAGATTGTAGATCACCTGATGGCACACAGTATGCAACTTGAACGAGACTTTTCACAAGTTTTTTCACACGATGTGTATGGGAGTTATTTTGCGAACGAGATAGCGCGTAGGGGTTGGAACTTCTTGATTTATAATCACCCTAACGCTTTTGCACTTCCGGAATTAGTCACTCGTTTTTACGAGTGTATGGAAGATGGGTGTCTCACCCAATTTGGCTTTATAAAATTACAGTGGGGTGATAGGGAAATTATTACCGATAGGGACATCATACATGAAGTAACATTAATCTCTCGGATACCCGCTCATGACCGACCTTTACAATTTGAGGATTACATGCCTTTGATGGGCAATGATTGCTCAAGGGAGCCGCGAAAGGGGATCCAAGCGAGAACCCTTTTTGCCAATGTCTTAACTGTGTGCCGTTGGGCACAAAACAATATTTTTGGAAGCTCCCACAACACCACATTTTTTACACCCTCACTGCATATTGTGCATACCCTCATGACAAGAAACCCTCATTTCGACATATGCATAGTTTTGCTAAACTCAATAGGTGCGGGCAAACGAGCCGCAAATTACCCCTGTCCCATGCTTGTTACACAACTATGTCGATATTTCCTCCCCGTGGAGGAGTTCGAATTTTACATGCTTGGAGGCATACCTGTCAGGCCTCTTATTGAGCGCATTTGTACGTCCTATTCACGATTGACGGATGTGTGGTCGAGGACTGAACCGGCGGAGCACGTGCCCGCCCGAACACCTAGCTCTAGCTCGACTGCGAGCGAAGAAGAAATGACCCCTTTAGAACATACACATTTGATGCGGAGAGCTGTTAGGGGCATAGAGGAGTTAAGGGGGATATCTAGGGAGCATGATAGGAGGTTGACTAAGGTAGAGCAGGGGATTCGAACCCTGCTGGGTAGGGCTAAGTGTTCCCGCTCACGCTCAAGAGCGCGGCGTGGGGCCGAGCAGTGAGGGCACTGCTTATGATAAGTTTGGGGGAGTTGGTGGTTGTAAATAGTTATCTTTTGCATTGCATATTTTTTTTAATTTTTGTATATATTTTTTTTCTTTTTCTTTTGCATGTTTAAATTCTGCATTGCATCCTTATATAAAAATAATAAAAATTGAAAAAAAAATTGAAAATAAAAAAAAATAGAAAAATAAAAATCAAAGAAAAACTCAAAAATTTGAAAAATTAAAACATTCAATTTTGGCCATAATTGACTTAAGTTTGACAAAAGGGTTAACTAGCTAGGAACAACTAGATCTTAGACTTAGTAAATTAAAAACCCTAAAAATAACCTTTCTTAAAATTTAACGGTAGAAAATATATGTCTTTGTAGTTTACTTAGAAATAGGCAAATTTTGAGTTCACTTCTTGGGCTAAGTTGAAATAAAGGAAGAGTATTGATATTTTTATTAAAATATAAGTCTGAAAAATAATTCATAAACTTAAGTCTAAATTATGAAAATATATACTCTATAAATTGCACAAACACGAACCTTGAAACTTGGAATAGTAGAAGAGACATTGAAATGCTCTTGTCTAAAGTCCTTAGTATGAAGGAAAATAAAATAAAAATACAAGTGTGAATAAAAGAAAAAAAAAATGAACACTGATTTTTGTAATTACTTATGGTTGCATAAATAGAAAAAATATTTAGCGTGGGTGCTTTATCACCTAGTGCCTTAAACCAACTGGTTTGGGAGTCACTGCTAAAGCCTTAGGTGTTACAAGACTAGGAATTATGCCTTAATGTACAAACACATTTTGTAATCGGTCATTGGTACCTCAAGAAGTATTAACGGTCGCATGAAGAATGTGTGAGCAATTTCATCTAAAAATTCACCAACTAAAAGTACTTTGGATGATGGACAAGAGTATAATAGCTTGATTTGAATTTCCAAGTGCAGGGGTGATATATACACATACGTAGGGGTATGTGATTGGGGTTAGATAAGAGATAGGAATAAAAAATAGGACTTATATCTTTAGTAAAGATGATAAAAATTCCTAAGTTGAGATGGAACCCTAGAAGGAAAACTCAAAAAATGCTAAAAGCTAAGTAAATCTACAAAACATATATAATCTTAAGTTAAAAGATAAGGAAGCGTGAAAAATACGGGTTGATGATTTCTAAGTTGAAGATAATAGAACTTCTTGCTAGAAAACCAAATTGAAGAATGAATGTCAACAGGCCGAATTGATAGGATTTTGTGGGTAGTATCCGCTGAAAACCCTCAGGAGACAACACTCCTCCTACTAGGGACACCTAGAGATTTAACGACTTGTTGCACGAGATCAGTGCAATCTCGTTTCCCTACGAAAGTGAGGCCAGGTCTTTTTCAAGAATAAAACTAGTTTTGCTCGAGGACGAGCAAAAGATAAGTTTGGGGGTATTTGTTCATATCATAATTTGTATTATTATATTCCCCATCCTTATTCATTTTACAAATAAACAGGTGCTTTTGATCCATATCTGCTACATAGTTGCACGTTACAAGTTCTCGGAACAAAAACAGTGAAAATGATGAAAAGACGATACAAAAGTGAGACTACGACCAACAAATGGAAGAATCTTGATCATGCTTACAGTTTGAAGAATAAACGAAGATCAATGGACAATTTCACAAAGCACAAAGGCAGCGCAAGGTTCAAGACTTCGACATGAAGCAAAGGGTAAAAGTCCACGGCATTATGCACTGTGGAAATCTGGAAGAGAACTAGATGACAATCTGAGAAACCAAGTGAAGAAACAAGAAGACAAATGCAACCAGAACCAGCCCAGAGAAGTCCAGCCCAAGACCCCTCTATATGGCCGCGGATCAGCGGCTAAACAGGGCTTTTGGCCGCGGTTCCGCGGCCATGATGAGAACGTGTCGGTGCGAATTTCAACGGTGTGGCGGTGCGTTGACTAGGCTTCTTAGGGTAAATTTGTAAATGCAGATATGTATCGGATGTAACCCTAGGGTTTCTATGATCTATAAATAGAAACCCTAATGCTCTTTTTAAGAGCATGCCTCTTGTTATTGAAAAAAATTCAGAATTCATTGTAATACTTTGAAGAGTGCATCGAATAAAAGTAAGTAGTTTTTTTTACCTTGCCCTAGTTTTAATTTCTTTTCTGCCGTAGTTTAGAAATTTATTTATCTGCCTTAATTAGATTTAATTTTTCTGCCATAGTTTAGATCATTAGTCTTTAAAAAAATAAATCATAAAAAAAATGTCTTTTATCAATCTCCTAATGAGTGAGTAGTTCCTCACTTGTTAGGGTTAGGAATAGGAAATGTTTGAGAGATGAAAATCTCTCACCCCTTTCTTGCCCATCGCATATTTTTATAGGACTCCATGCATACATACACACACCGCTCACTACGGCACCCTACCCTACGAGGTAGCGGTGATACCGTAGTCTAAAAGACCGGTTGTATATATTTTCCATGAAGGTTAGGGTAAGAATTAAGAAAGTACGGACAAGGACCTAGAGGAAGAAACATCGTTTCTTCCCGATCGTGCTAATCCCCTTTATTAATTATTACCATAATACCTAAATAGATCTAAATTAGGGCAGTGAAAGCGGTGAGAAATCTTAAATTTCCAAACTTAACCTAAACCTAACCCTAGCAAGGTTTTAATCTTAGTCTAAATCAACCTTAGTTTTTAGTGATAATCAATCCAACACCAATTGGAATTAACTCGTTAGAACAAATAGAAAATACACAAAATCTCTGTGGACCGACCCGTACTCACCGGCTAGCTACCAAGCGAGGCCGTTCTTGATTGCGGTTAACAATTCTTTGATCACAAAATTCCATATCAAATCAGCGGACATTCCACCTTGTTTTCTTTTTTTCTTAGGAATGTTCGTCAGATGACTTTGGGACAGAGGAGGTAGAGCCGACAGAAGAGCAGTACAATCAGCTTTCATCACAAGCGGACAACTAGTTTCCTTTCAGCTTTATTTTCAGTATGCATCCTGTTTAAGGCTTATCATTGTTATCGTATTTGTTTCAGACTTTGTATCTCTATTATGAACTCTGTGGAACTTGAATGTAATAGCTACTTGTTGGATTTTCACTCTTTTGTTTTTCTTGTCATATTTTATGTTGCTTATCGTATTTGTTGCGAGAAATGACCTTCTTAGAATAAATATGTCGCGGGCCTCGTCACATACCTATTACCGTTCTTTTGGAATGCGGAGCATGACAGGTTTTACGACCAGCTATCGTCACAGGCCTACTACTAGCTTCTCATTTAGCTTTTCCTTTCAGTATGCTTCTTGTTAAGGCTTCATATGTTATTTCACTTTGTATTTCGGATATCTTTTCAACTGTTAAACTTTGTGGACTTGAATGTAATAACTGGTTGTTGGAATTTTCATTATCATGTTTATTCTTGTCATATTTTATATTGCTTATAAACTCTTAGCATATTTGTTTCGAGAAATGACCTTCTCGGAATAGATACGTCGAGGGCCTCATTACGTACCTGTCATCGTTCTTTTAGGAAGCGAGGTATGACAGATTTTGTTGGTGGCCCATGCAAGTCAGTTATGCATGAACGCCGAAAGCAATATAAGACAAGAATTTAGAAATCCAACTATTACGTTCAACCTTTTCTTTGAATCTCATCCTAATTCTTGAATCTATCTTGAAACTTCACTTTCGACTTCCTTGAACATTACGCCCTGACTTTTGATTCCTTGAATTCAGTCTATTATTTTTCACTTGCATCTCTTAGAACTGTTTTGTGTTCTTGAACCGTTCTCGTTAACTTCAAACTCTCTCCGCTATCCTGGACTTTCATCAAAGGAGGGTAGTGTTCGAGATTCTCAATCACCGACATTTATTTTCGGAAGTCCTTAAATATTCCAGTAAAGTTAATTTCTTGCTTGCATTCTTTGAACCATATTGCATATCTAACATATTCATACGATGCCAGTAGCCCAGACCATGTTCCTTAGCTGCAACATATGTTGGATATGTATGCCCTAAAGGCCATTATTGTATTGGATGCTGGGGGTATGTATATACAGGACAGTCTTGATCGATATGATAGTATGCTACTTTGTTTGTCTTTATCTTAATATGTGTATATATTTTACTGGTTATTACGTATCGCTAATACATGTTCATAAAGTTCGTAGGATCTTTGCTTGACTACCAGGATTATGATGGCTATCATACTTGTAGGGGATGGATAGTGCGTAAGCACATCCTTAAATGTCTCTAGTTGTAGGAATATTGAGATCGGGTATCGATATTCCAGAGTAGACTAGAGTATACATTTTTTGTCTCCGAAAGGGGCGATGGATGGTCCCACAGCCATTGGTGTACGGCACCAAAGATTGTATACAAGTTCTTATTGGAGAATGAGTTATATTGTATGAACTTGCCGAGAACTTTTAGATGGTATTATACTTATCGTCAGATAGTAGTTCTCTGGTGACATGAGTACAGGATAGTCTGTAGATCTAACATCGTCATTTGTCTCGAGTGTGTTCTTACTGTACTTAGATTCCTACCCTACCATGGCTTTAAAGAGTCATGCAAATAGGTTTTAGTTGGATATAGTCCCAAAGCACTTGGAGGCAATGAGCAATAGAATGGATTCGTTTCTCCCGGTATAGAGATTTGATGTTGCGCTGTGTACGGTTGGCCAACACTATAAGACCCTGGCCGGGGCAGATGAGATTTACTCATGGTAAGATTAGTAGTTTCTCGGATGGTCTTGAGTCTGACATCGGTACGACTTATCAGGTTATTAGGGTTCTGACGTCATCCACCCTCTAGACCCGGTATGTGACACTCTTAAATGAACAGACCGGACTATATGGAGATTGTCACTTATAGGCTTAGTAGGGGTACGAATGAGCTTGCTTGTCGACCTTCCTTTCGACAGATACCTGGGTAGCCGTTACGTACAGCTAGTGCCACTGACGTGCTTGTGGTTATAGATTCTATCCAGTAACTTACTGCCAGCATATTGTCGAGTCTTCAGAATCCTACACAGAGGGTTTTCCCGTTCAGGAGAAACAATGTAGAGGTCGTATGTTGATACGTGCAGGGGTCCGATTAAATACGTGTACTGGATACACAAAATTTAATCAGACGGTTGATAATACTAGCCGACTTATGATTAAGCCGGATTATTAAATTAAGTGGTGATTTAATAATATACATATATATATATATATATTTTGATATATATTTATATATATATATTCTAGCATTATATTCATTTTCTATTTCACTCTCTTAGGTATTCGTATTTTTATGCGAATACGAATATGTATATACGGATTTGTATTTTTGTATTCCTACAAAAATACATCTAGAAGGAGGACACCTCATTTAGGGTTTTTCCTTTTATGAAAAATAGAAATGAGGTGGAGGGTGAGGTGTTTGATTGGCATGGGCATTGGAAAGGGAGGGAGACATGGCTTGTATATTTTATTTGTAAATTCATTTGTCTAAACTATTATGGTTATGGCTCATTCTCTCTCCAAACTCTCATTCTCTCAGCTTTGTTCTTTCTCCTCTCCTTTCCTCCTTCCCTTCCCCTTTCATGTATTGAGAATCAAAGGGAAAAAGATATAGAAAAAGAACTTGATCACTCTCTCTACATCACTTATACTCCATTTCTAGCAAGCTTGGTTTGTGAGTTTCTTCACTTGACCTTTAGAAGTGGAGCTATAGCTTGGATCGGCTTCCCTCAAGTGGATCATCTTCGACGAAGGACAACCGGCTTGCAAGCTTGATCCCGGCGACCTAGGAGCGTAAGGAGGGGTCTTCCGCTATTAGTCGGACACGCATAAAAAGTTGTAACCTCTATAAACTTGTAGGTAGTTTACTAGTTTATTGTTTGGAATGAATCCTAGGGTTTTAGTTTCTAGTGCTTGCTTAAATTTTAAAGTTTTTGATTCCGCCTTTGCCGCAAGTGTAGAGGCGCGAGCACTAGCAACTTACATAGGTATCAGAGCCATCCAAATACTATAACTAGTTGTAGACGATACTTAAGTTTCAAAATAGAAATTTTAACTGTATTTATTTCCAAAAAACCATGTTTCTGTCGATTTTTGAAAACGAACTCTAAAATTTTTTTGGTATATGAAAATGGGCTAGAAATATTTTAAAAAGGATACTGGAGAAGCACGAGCACCAGAGATTGTGCTCTAGCCACCCAGGTTGGCCTCTTGACCTCCTGGGTCGGCTAGAGTGCAACCTCTGGCCTCGAGCTTCTCACAGTTGCTTAGTATTAGGGAAATAAGATTTTTGATGAACATCAAAATCACCCAGCTTTCTGTTAGTGTAATTTTTGTTTTCGGGCAACACCGAAATTTTTTGATCGAAACTAAAGCATCGTTTATTATCTGTATTTGTTTATATGTGTTGGAAAATGTCGTATAATTGCTATATGGTCAATTAGACGGGGTTGCACATATGTTACTTGTAATATTGGTGTGTATATTTGTATGTTGGTTTTGGCCAGATTGCCATGATGGATAGCTCTACATTTGATTTATATGTATATTCATTTATTCAGGATGAGCGGCTGGTTTGTGGCCGTCGTTGATGGTGTATGTATATTCTTTTATTAGGACATGTCCGGGTTGAGGTCGTTGTTACCATTGTATATTTTTCATTTAATATACTAGGATAACTCACGGATAAGTGCTCGAGTCACCAGGTTCTAGAGTGCGGAAGGTGGCCATCTCATGGAGTTGAGAACGGGTCGCCTCGCTCTAGAATTAGAGGGTTGCTCGCCGCACTTGTAAGGGTTTAGGATAAACCCGCGGAAGGGTGCTCAAGTTACCGAATTCTAGAAAACGTCGGGTGGCCCATACATGATATTGAGGCCAGGTTGCCTCGTTTCTAGAATTGGCAGGTAGCTTGCCGCTGCTGGGTTCTTAACGCTCACGCAACGGAAGCGAAAACAGAAGGCGGAATACAAGGTAAAAATTTTCTTGCGAGAACTAGAAACCGCAACCCTAAAAATCAATCCAAATAGTAAACTAGAAAACTAAAACAAGATAGTTAGCTACTATGTTGTGAACATACAACCTTTGTAGCATGTCCACCTAATCGTGGAAGACCTCTCTAAGCTCCGTAGGCCGTCAGAAACGAGCTTAAGAGACGATCTTCCTTACCTAAGATGATCCACCCGAGGGAAACCGATCCAAGCTCCAGCTTCATACCAAAGTGAACTTTGAGGAAGCAACTGGCACTCTAGACTTGCTAGGAATAGAGTGTGAGGGATGTATGAATTTATCACTATCATTTTCTCTCACTTATCCATTCTCAAGGGAGCTCACTCAAGAGGAGGAAGGAGGAAGGGAAGAAATGAGAGAGAATGAGAGGATGAGATTTAAAATCACTCACCCTGAAAAAATCAAGCATACAATAATAGTATAGGCAAATGGATTTTGAATTTAAAATTCAAAACCCATACTTCTCACCATCCTTCTCATCCACCTCACCCTTCCACCTCATTTCCTAATTTCCATAAATGAAAATTCAACATATGAGGTGTCCTCCTTCTAGAAATATTCCGTATAAATACGAAATACAACCCCGGTATATATATCGTCTACATATATGCGTATCAGTATAAAAATACAAATAGCTAAGAGAGAGAAAATGAATAATGAATGTAATAATAGAATATATATATCAAAAAATATATATGTATATTATTAAATCAATACTTGATTTAATAATCCGGCCAAAACATAAGCCGGCTAGTATTATCAAATGTCCGACTAAAATCTGTGTAGTCAATACACGTATTTAATCCGACCCCTGCATGTATCAACATACGACCTCTACATCATATCGCCTGAACCGGGAAAACCCTCTGTATGGTACTTAAAATACTCGGCAATACGGTGGCAACCACAAGTATGTCATCGGCACTAGCAGTATATAATGGCTACCGAGGTATATGTCGAAAGGGAGGTCGATAATCAAGTCCGTCCGGTACCCTAATGAGCCTGTAAGTGACAATCTCCGTACAGTCCGGTCTCTTCATCTGAGAGTGTCGCATACCGGGTCTAGAGGTTGGATAACGTCAGACTCCTAATAACCCGATAAGTCGTGCCGGTGTTATGCTCATGAGAAACCGAGAAACTACTGGTCTCCTATCAGTAAATCTCATCCGTCCTGGCCAGGGACTTATGGTGATGGCCAACCGAACACAGCGCAACATCTGAAAGTGTGTCTTAGCACACCACTAGGTTTAGACAAGAATAAAGTATGCAATTTAAAAAAAATTAAAGTGCTAAGCTACACTAACCTAGAATCTAACTAGAAAATTAGGGTTTGTAAGCAAGTAAACAAGTTTTACACTAAGTGAAGAGGGTTACAACCTTTGTAGACCAAGTCCTTCACTTCAATAGCTCCAAGTAGTAGTCCCTTAGCTCCAAGTAGTAGTCCCAGAACTCTTCTTAGGCTTCACTTGGTGAAACGAACGAGCTTGCTTCGTCGTCTTCGAGGCTGAAGATGATCCACCTTGAAGTTACTCTAGCTCAAGTTACCTCTTCACTAATAAAGAATTAGTGAAGCAAACAACCTAATCTTATGGGCTAGATGAGAGTAGGGTGATGAAGTAAGAATTTTGCTCACTTTAGCGTTGTATTTCTCTTTTTCTTTCTTCAACTCAAGAAAACCTAGAGAGAAAGAAGATGAACTTGGGTGAGGAAAATATCTTAAGTGATACTAGAATAAGAGTTAACCATGGGCTAAAGGTAATGGTTGGGTTATAAAATATCTAGAGTAAAATAAAAATTAGTGGGATTGTTCCCCTCCGAAAGACGGCGCGACGCAGGGACGTCTTGCATGAGATTCGGGGCAGATGCTAATTGGTGCTATCCGTCTACCTCTCCGAAAATGCCAAGTTGATTTATGACACCATGTATCGAAGGTTTAAATGGATGCGTCCGATGTAGCAGGCTTCGTCAGATTCCCCCTCGCTTGAGGGTTTTTTGATTGTGGGGACGCTCTTCCCTGCAGGCGCAAGCCCCTGCAGTTAATTACGCTACCGCATTGCGGTAACAACTTTCTCCTTCTCCAGATGATCACTTCGTGTCGTGTGTGTTTGTTTTGTGTTTGGCTGCCCGTGGATTGTATATAGAGACTGAGTTATGTCGTCGTCCGTAGGGCGTGGACTAGTCCAAATCCGTATTATCTTAGATTTGAGTTTGGGGTTTGTGTTTAAGGATACGTTAGCCTCATTTGAGACTAAGATCGACTTAAACGTTTCTTAAGGATACGATAGACTAGTTTTTAGACCAAGATCAACTTAACGGGATCGTTTAGATCCAACAAGAGAGCAATTAAGAGAGCCCTGTTGTTTAGTTTAGTGACATTACGGTCAATAGGTAGTTTAAGGACATTGCGGTCCATTGTTAGTTATAAGACGTTGCGGTCAAGGTTAAGAACATCATAGTCCGTGGATTTAAGGACTCCACAGTCCGGTGTTAGTTTTAAGACATCACGGTCAAGGTTAAGGACGTCATAGTCCGTCGTTAGTTTTAAGACGTTCCGGTCAAGGTTAAGGACCTCATAGTCCATGAGTTTAAGGACCCCACAGTCCGGCGTTAGTTTTAAGACATCCCGGTCAAGGTTAAGGACGTCATAGTCCGTCGTTAGTTTTAAGACATTCCGGTCAAGGTTAAGGACCTCATAGTCCATGAGTTTAAGGACCCCACAGTCCGGCGTTAGTTTTAAGACATCTTGGTCAAGGTTAAGGACGTCATAGTCCGTCGTTAGTTTTAAGACGTTCCGGTCAAGGTTAAGGACCTCATAGTCCATGAGTTTAAGGACCCCACAGTCCGGCGTTAGTTTTAAGACATCCCGGTCAAGGTTAAGGACCTCATAGTCCATGAGTTTAAGGACCCCACAGTCCGTATCAGTGTGTGGTCATCGGGACCCGTCACCTCTTTGAAGACATTGAGGAATTACAACGCCAAGTATCAAAGGAGTGAAGAAATGTACCCTTAAACCAAGGTAGATTGGATGATCTTTGGCCCAATTTGGAACCAAGACCAATTAATTATATTATGAGCACATCAGCCCAGTTAAGTTTGAATTGAGGACTTATGGACAGCTTGGGCTAAGTCCAATCATGTTTCATATTGACCCTCTGTTGGTTCATTGAAAGAGAGGCTTTGCCTCTAGAAGCTTAGCCAATTGGGCTAAAGCTAGTGTTAAACACTAAAGACCAACAGTGTTGAACACTGGGAATAAGATTAACAAGTTAGTGTTAAACACTAAAAGATAATCAGTGTTAAACACTAGCAACAGGGCTTTCAAATTAGTGTAAAACACTAAAACAAATCAATGTTAAACACTGGCAACAGAGATCTCACATTAGTGTTAATCAGTGTTTAAACATTGGTAACCGAGATTTTAATTTAGTGTTAAACACTAAGAAAATCAGTGTTAAACACTGCTAACAGCGATTTAATTTAGTGTTAAACACTAAGAAAATTAGTGTTAAACACTAAGGCAAATCAGTGTTAAACACTGGATACAGAGGTTTCAATTTAGTGTTAAACACTAAGGCAAGAGGGGTCACGTGGTGGCACGTGAGAGCGCCCTCCTTCTCTTTATTTTATTCTGCAGATTAGTGTTTAACACTTTTAATTCTGACGGCCATCACGTGTGAGCACGTGATGGAGGCTTACGCTCCGGTCTGTTAGAATGATCATTAGGGGTCACGTGGTGACACGTGGGGGCGCCCTAGAGCTCTTTTCTATTTCTTTTGCCTTTTTCTTTGCGTGCTTCAGGGGTCACGTGGGGCACGTGAGGCATTGCCTCAAAGTTCTTTTCTATGAATCTTTACAGGGGTCACGTGGTAGCACGTGACCCTGGTTCTTTGCATGTTTTAAAGATCTGTTCATCTTTTAAGAATTAAATTCTTCATAGGGTTAAACCCTAGCAATAAACTTTAGAGGAATTAAATTCCTGTTTTCTTCTGAAGAATTATATTCTTAGATAGGGTTAAACCCTAATTTCTTTTCTGTAGGAATTAAATTCCCCATACATATAAAGAATTAAATTCTGGCATAGGGTGAAACCCTAGTTTCTTTTTTAAGGGAATTAAATTCCTTTGAGTTTGAGAGAATTAATTTCTCAATTAGGGTTAAACCCTAGTTCTGTCCATTCTGAAGGAATTAAATTCCTAGGGTTATACCCTAATTTTATCTCAAAGGAATTAAATTCCTATAATTCTGTGAGAATTAAATTCTCAAAACTCAGTTCCTCCTCTGTGTTTTAGATCTGCATGGCAGGATCTCAACCCAATGAGAATTAAATTCTCAATTCATGGGGAGATGTGCACTTTGCGGATCCTCAACCAGAGAAAGAACTAAGTTCTTTTCATATAAGAGTTAAACTCTTTTGAGAATTAAATTCTCTTTTGAAGCCTCTCTTTCCTTACCTAGGGTTTTTTCTTTTGCAGAGAATCAAATTCTTCCTTGTGAATTTTCAAGATTCCAAGGCTCTATATCTCTCTCCCTGTATGTATCAAAAAAAGGTCCCCCCTCTTCTTTTCTTGGCTCCTATTTATAAGAGAAGGAAAAGAATCAATCTGTTTGGTAAATCTTTCATTGAGAGATTTGATTTGTTCATTGAGAGATTTGATTTATCTTCATCATTAATCTGGGCCTTTAGATTATTAGGTGAATTTTATTCACCATTGGATTTTAAATCCAAAGATATCCCTTTGTTATTTCGGTTAGGTTTAGGGGGAAATCTTTCCAAGTCCAAGATTTCTCCATAAATTGGTGATATTTAATCACCTTTAGATTTTTAATCCAACGGTTTCATATAATCCTTTTTCATTTTGGAAAGATTTGAAAGATCTTCCCTCAGAATTTAATTCTGTCAAAGAATAAGGCTTTTAAAGCCGGTCACGTGTGGCCACGTGACCCCTGGTCATGTATAGGCACGTGGCCCCTGGAATGGGCTTCTCTTCTTCTGCGCTCTGTTATCTGGCCGCTGCTAAACCATCATGTGCCAACACGTGACCACTGGTCACGTGTGAGCATGTGATGCCTCTTCTGAAGCTTCTTCTTGACTTTTAATTAGAGAACAAACATGCTCTGTGCCGCTGCTTGACCATCACGTGCCAACACGTGACCACTGGTCACGTGTGAGCACGTGATGCCTCTTCTCAATCTTTTCCTGATTTTTAATCAGGGAACAAATGCCCCCACAGCGTTGTTCTCACGTGTCTGCACGTGAGTGCAACGCTGTCACTTTTGTGATCGTCAGATCTGTCTTGGGAGTAGGGTAGATGAAACGTTTTCCATCCCATCCTATAAATGCTCATGTCTTTTCAGAAGCGCCTACACTTTGCTCATCTTCCTCCTTGCATACTTTTCTTTCTGAGAATTTAATTCTCTTTTCCAGAGCTTAGTTCTCTGTTCCAAAATTTTTCCAGAGTTTAACTCTATTGACTGATTCCTTTTCCTCAGGTAATCATCTTGAGCGAACGAAGAACTTTCATACATAAAATTCTCTGGATTTTAAATCCACATCAAGGGTTTCACCCTTTTAACCTGAACCCATTTTCTCAAGTTTATCAACGAAAATAGAAAACCATTTAATCTTCGAACAGTAGATCTTTTAGGGTTCATATGATCTTTAGGGAGATGATGGTGATAGTTCAAATCCACGGAATTTAACTCCATCCAAAAAAATGTTTCCGGGAATTTAATTCCCCTTTTCAAAAGGAATTTAATTCCTACGAAGAACTAAGTTCTTCCCATGGAGGCTTCTTAGGGTTTTCTTGCCTTGAGTTGTCCTTCTGTAATCAATGAAGAAGCAGCTTGCAATGATGTCTTTTGTGGGAATTTAATTCCCTTGATTCTGTTTGATTTGTTGTAGAGTCCAAGGTGGATTTCTTTTAGGGGAGTGTGTAGGGTTACTTGAAGTCCCTTGTTTATTTAATGAGAATATTCCCTTTGTCTCATTATAATTGCTTGGCCTCATTATTAACGAGTCGTCAACCTGATTCTGTGGGGCCCATGTGTTTTGTAGCCAATGGCCCCATAAAAAGAGTCTGCTGTCGCTTTCTTCAACTGTCTTCATATATATATTTATGCTCATGTATATATATATATAAATATATATATATATATATATATATATATATATATATATATTGCTGGCTTTGCTTTTGACAGTTTCCTTATTTGATTTCAGGTGCGATGGCTTCTGTTCCGTGCTTTCCCTTCACTCGCTCGGAGGCCGATTTTCCTCAATCACCATCTGACGAGGAAGCGATGGCGATGATCCGGGCTCATGACCCGAACTGCACCAGCTTACTTCTATGGGGAACTTGGTACAGCCATATCATCCGAGGTCGCCGGAGTTTCCTCTGTGAAGTGCCGACAGAGCCCACTTTCCCGTTCTTTCCAATGGACCCTCCGAGGACGGTTTTCGCTGTGGAGATGCCAAATTGGACTCCAACGGGACGGCTCGAGCCTTCAACAACCGGTATCCCGAACCACCCGATCCCTGCTATAGATATCCTGGGACGACGCATTTATCAGGGTGAGGCCCACCCATGGGGACATATTTATAACATAGGGCTCACTCCTCGACACCCCACGGGCTACCTCCTCTGGGCTCGCTACATCCTTGCTACCCATCATGCGCGGCTGCAGAAGGTTGGGCTTTACCAGGCAATATATGCGTCGCTCTTCCATTATCAATCCCCGCATGTCTGGTGGGTTAAGGCATTCTTGAATCAATGGAATCTCCCCACCAACACCTTTCTTCTAGGGGACAGAGAGGTTTCGATCTCTTTGGGGGAATTTTATGAGATCTCCAGGCTGCCAATTCGAGGGAAACTTTATGAGGAGTTGCTGCCCTCTGATGAATACGTCTTTGAACCCGAGCCCGCACCGCTTGACGGCTTGTCTACCGAGAACGCCGTCCGCCACAAGCGTCCCAGCTTGATCAAGGTGCTGGGTATCTTTGACCGATTGTTCACCGAATCTGAGGAGCAGGGCGTTACTTTTAAGAGCTTCATTGCCTGTTTCCTTCGCGAGGGCGTCTTGTCAAAGACAGCTCCGAAGTTCGCAAATATCAAAGACCCCTTTGGGTTTGGTCCGAAGAAGCTGCCGACCAATGAATCGGATCTACCGCAGTACTACATCCCCATAATATCGCCGATGTCTTTCGAATCCATCGCAGCTCCCGGCATGGATGAGGAGACGTTCTTCGTTGGGTTTATCAGTGTCTGGCTCAGCTGGTTTGTCATCCCTATGCATCGCCGCTTTATGAGAGCTTCGGTCATCTATCCAGCTCACCGCATAGCTGAGGGAACGCGGCTGGCCATTGGCATCCCGGCATTGGCGCATCTCTATCACGGGTTGGGCGCTGCAGCTAATACTTCCACCCCTGGCGTAGATGTGGTAAATTTCTCGCTTCACTACTTTACGTTTTGGATCGAAATGCACATCTTGGGTGCTTTTGCTATGCATCAAAGGCCCGCATTCTACGACACTTATACCTTCCCGAGGCTTATGCGATTGGTGGATGCTTCTGCCGCTGACCCGACTCAATTCGGAGCTATTCGGGCGTTGATTTCTCCTTATGCTACTGCTGGCGGGTTGGTTTTTAATGATCGGGTCTTATTTTCTTTCGTGGGTTCAGCCCAGCCGCTTTGGGACCGGTCGATAGATAACGCGCCCTTTTTGAAGCCCCGGGAGGCTGCGCGCTTATACGCATTCAGACCAGGTTACCTGGTATTCCATCAGGATAGCGCGACCCTCTTCATGCGGTACAATCCGCACCGCTTTGCCCGGCAGTTTGGTTATGATCAGGGTGTCCCGTTTGAGGCTTTCATAGTCGCGCCGGTTCCCTCGCTCGAGGCCGTTCGAGATGCCGCCCATCACTTTGTGAGGCTGAACACGGGTTCTCAGTTCATGATCCCCGATGGTGAGTACATGCCCCGATGCGTGGGATCGTTCACGGGCTGGTATCTCCATCGAGTCAACCCGATTATTCTTGAGGAAAGAAGGGTGCTTCTTGGTCATGGTGCTCCTACTCAGGTTCCGGCCACGGGAGCTACGCTGCGACCGCACGCCCCGGTCCGCTTTCTTCTTAGGGATACCGGCACCGCGCTTATTCCGGGGGAGTCGGGGGTGGATCTTACTCCAACAGCTGGTATGCCCCTGGGTACTCGGTCGTGGGGTAGACGGGCTCCGGTAACAGCGCCGCCCCCCGAGGCAGCACCGCCCCCTGCGGCATCGACAATGGCGGTGTCATCCTCGGTTGTGGCACCGGGTGTGGGTGACAGGGATGAGGGTGTTGAGGGAGACGTGGGCCGACACCGCACTAAGGCTTCGGAGGGGAAGAAACGGTCGTCTTCGGCGGCCGGTTCTGGATCTAAGAGGCGGAGGAGGGTGGCCACCAACTTACTTGTTTCTTTGACGGAGTCTGAGCCCATACTTCCGGATGAGCCGTTGGTCGTGCAAGAGTCGGACGCTGGTCTTCTCTTCCCGGGCTCGGCTGCCGAGGAGGCAGCACAATTGGCTGAGGCCATAAGACGTTCTAAAGATGAGTCTCAGAACGCAAGGGTTCCGAAGAAACCCTATCCTGTCATGATCTTCTATGAAGACCCCTCATGGATTCGGCGGCGGTTTATTGGCCCTTTGGAGGAATGGGGAGAACGGGCCCTGAAGCAGGACGCTTCGGAGGATGCTGCGGACGCGCTTTCCTTATGGACTGGCGGCCACGAGTCCACCCTCGAACCCCGGCGAGCACGCCTCCTTGAAAAGGAGAACCGGCTTGAAGAAGCCATATTGAAGGCTTCCCTGCATATTGGTATGTTTTTTTTTCTACTTCTTTGCGGTTTTTCTCAGATTGTTTATGCTCGTATATATGTATTCTGATTTCTTCTGTGGATTGTGCAGAGTCCTCGGCGATAGGGGAGGTTCCTACGGGCTTGTTGAAGCTAAAGCCCGTTGACGTTCCCGATGCAGCCTTGCTCAATGTAGAGGGGGCTGACGAGGCTGTTCCTCTTGCCATAGGGCCTCCAGTGGCGGTTCCTGATCACGGAGCGCTTGTTCCTTTGGAAGAGGCTCCTTTAGGGGTTGCCATCCCAACGATTCTCCCTGCGGGCGGCCCAAAGGCTGGAGGAGAGGTAGCCGGGACTACTCTCCCTTTGCTAGAGCCGGAGATCACGGCAGAGGCCGTTGAAGCCGCCATCCCCCCGACTCAGAATGGGAGGAGTGTTGAAGGTAACCTTCAACATTTTAAATTAGCAATTTTTCTGTCATCTAAACTCTTTTATTTTCCCAGAATTGCGCGGGCTGGCGGCCTCTATCGCTGATTTGTCTCCTCGGCAATCGTTTCAGCGTCTATTGGAGATGGCAGCTCCGCAGGCGATCTCCCCTTAGCGCATCGTCCTTTCCTCTGGGCAAGGTTAGCGTCGTCCGCCATTTTTTATTACAGCATTGTCACTATTTTGCGAAATTACATTGATGTCTTTTACAGTTTCGGAAGCTGACGACGAGGTCAAGGTCGTTGAAGGGCCAGGGGAACCTTCAGCTCCTACTTGCATGACCGTAGGTAAGTGACATTTCATTATAGTCCCACTTGTTCTTTTGGTTAAGAGTTTTACTGACATTTTTCAAATCTGAACAGCCCTGCCAGCCTCCATAGCGCTAGACTCACGCATCGCCATGCCGCCCGGCCCTTATGCCTTGCGAGCCTCGGAGCGCTTGGCCCAATTAAGCCTTGTCTCCTTGTCGTCTTTGATCGAGGAGCTTCGTGCTGGCAGCGCAACCACAGCTGAAGCATTTGCCGCTGAAGCTAACGGTTCTCTTCCTTTTCTTGCCACCTACCATAGCGAAGAGGTGGTGCGAGTCTGGGTGGAGTTCTGTCGGCAGGTGGAGGCTTGCTTGCACGCCCTTGAGTGTTCCCCGCCTTTCCTCGGAGGCCATGGCTGCAAAGGCGGAGTTGCGGGGGCTGATAGCACGGTGCGCGGCAAACACGGCATCATGCGAGAAGAGGCTCGGCCGCAAATTCTCGGAAAGGGAGCTGGCCTCTAAAGCATTGAGCGAGCTTCAAACCAGCCTCACAGCCAAAGCCAATAAAGCGTATGAACTCTGGCGGGTACTTCAAGAGTCTATCAGAGAGGTGGTGGCTCTTGATAAAGCTGTCGTGTTCACTCGCGAAAGGGTCGAGGCTCACAAGGTCATTGAGAAAGAGCTCGAAGACCGGCTCGCCTCGTATCAGGCCCAGCAGGCTCAGGCGGAGGCTCGTCTTCTGGCGATCCTAAATCATGAAGCCATGGCCCAGCAAAAGTAGGATGAGCTAGCAAAATTGCTAAATCGCCCGCCGGCTTGAAAAACTTGTATCTTTTCCTTTCTTTTTGTACACACTCCTGAATGAGAGTATCTTCTTTTTGTTCTTTCATGAATAGTACTTTGTACCCATTTTGGTTTATGAATAAAGACATATTTTCCTTCTCAATGGTGTGTCTCCATTTTATTGAGTGTGTTCTGCGGACAATTTATCTAGGTCTCCTTGCAGGGCAGCAATGGCTTATGATTCAGGGTTAAGATCTGCCTCCTAAGACTTTTTAGCTTTATGAGCCGTGAGGGTTTCATAAAGAGTTTTTCTCCCTATAGGTCGAGAGGATCCCGTAGGTGTAAGTTCTCCATAAGAATCGTGAGGATTCTTAAGCGGGTTTTCCCTTGGGAGTCGTAAGGATCTCACAAAAGAGTTTTCTTCCTTGCAGGTCGTGAGGACCCGCAAGTGCTGGGTGAGGTCACCCTTATCCGTATTTCACGGGGTCAGGGGTTGCTTTGGGATGTTCTCCAGGGTACTGTAGTTTAAAGACATCGCGGTCAAGGTTAAGGACCTCATAGTCCGTGGGTTTAAGGACTCCACAGTCCGATGTTAGTTTTAAGACATCACGGTCAAGGTTAAGGATGTCATAGTCCGTGGATTTAAGGATTCCACAGTTCGATGTTAGTTTTAAGACATCACGGTCAAGGTTAAGGACGTCATAGTCCGTGGATTTAAGGACTCCACAGTCCGATGTTAGTTTTAAGACATCACGGTCAAGGTTAAGGACCTCATAGTCCGTGGATTTAAGGACTCCACAGTCCGATGTTAGTTTTAAGACATCACGGTCAAGGTTAAGGATGTCATAGTCCGTGGATTTAAGGACTCCACAGTCCGATGTTAGTTTTAAGACATCACGGTCAAGGTTAAGGACCTTATAGTCCGTGGATTTAAGGACTCCACAGTCCGATGTTAGTTTTAAGACATCACGGTCAAGGTTAAGGACGTCATAGTCCGTGGATTTAAGGACTCCACAGTCCGATGTTAGTTTTAAGACATCTCGGTCAAGGTTAAGGACCTCATAGTCCGTGGATTTAAGGACTCCACAGTCCGATGTTAGTTTTAAGACATCACGGTCAAGGTTAAGGACGTCATAGTCCGTGGATTTAAGGACTCCACAGTTCGATGTTAGTTTTAAGACATCACGGTCAAGGTTAAGGACGTCATAGTCCGTGGATTTAAGGACTCCACAGTCCGATGTTAGTTTTAAAACATCACGGTCAAGGTTAAGGACCTCATAGTCCGTGGATTTAAGGACTCCACAGTCCGATGTTAGTTTTAAGACATCTCGGTCAAGGTTAAGGACCTCATAGTCCGTGGATTTAAGGACTCCACAGTCCACGAACGCATGGTTACTGAGACCCGTCACCTCTTTGAAGACGTTGAGGAATTACAACGCCAAATATCAAAGGAGTGAAGAGATGTAACCTTTAACCAAGGTAAAATCAGTCTAGAATCATCATGGTTGATCGTTAGTTTTAAGACATTGCGGTCGAGGTTAAGGACGTTATAGTCCGAGGATTTTAAAGACTCCACAGTCCGGTGTTTGCTCTGGATGCTTCACACGGGTTCACTGCCGTGCTCTGCGAGGACCAGGCTCCGCTCTGGACGTTTTCCGCGGGGTCAAAGAGTGACGTTATCCGCGTTCCATGCGACCAGGAATCTTGCTCTGGATGCTTCCCACGGGTTCACTGCCGTGTTCGGCGAGGACCAGGCTCCGCTCTGGATGCTTCACACGGGTTCACTGTCGTGCTCTGCGAGGACCAGGATCCGCTCTGGACATTTTCCACGGGGTCAAAGAGTGACGTTATCCGCGTTCCACGTGACCAGGAATTTTGCACTAGATGCTTCACACGGGTTCACTGCCGTGTTTGGCGAGGACTAGGCTCCGCTCTGGACGTTTTCCACGGGGTCAAAGAGTGACGTTATCCGCGTTCCACGTGATCAGGAATTTTGCACTAGATGCTTCACACGGGTTCACTGCCGTGTTTGGCGAGGACTAAGCTCCGCTCTAGATGCTTCACACGGGTTCACTGCCGTGCTCTGCGAGGACCAGGATCCGCTCTGGACGTTTTCCACGGGGTCAAAGAGTGACGTTATCCGCGTTCCACGTGACCAGGAATTTTGCTCTGGATGCTTCCTACGGGTTCATTGCCGTGTTCGGCGAGGACCAGGCTCCGCTCTGGATGCTTCACACGGGTTCACTGCCGTGCTCTGCGAGGACCAGGATCCGCTCTGGACGTTTTCCACGGGGTCAAAGAGTGACGTTATCCGCGTTCCACGTGACCAGGAATTTTGCTGTGGATGCTTCCCACGGGTTCACTGCCGTGTTCGGCGAGGACCAGGCTCCGCTCTGGATGCTTCACACGAGTTCACTTCCGTGCTCTGCGAGGACCAGGATCCGCTGTGGACGTTTTCCACGGGGTCAAAGAGTGACGTTATTCGCGTTCCACGTGACCAGGAATTTTGCACTAGATGCTTCATACGGGTTCACTGCCGTGTTTGGCGAGGACTAGGCTCCGCTCTGGATGCTTCACACGGGTTCACTGCCGTGCTCTGCGAGGACCAGGATCCGCTCTGGACGTTTTCTACGGGGTCAAAGAGTGACGTTATCCGCGTTCCACGTGACCAGGAATTTTGCTCTGGATGCTTCCCACGGGTTCACTGCCGTGTTCGGCGAGGACCAGGCTCCGCTCTGGATGCTTCACATGGGTTCACTGCCGTGCTCTGCGAGGACCAGGATCCGCTCTGGACGTTTTCCACGGGGTCAAAGAGTGACGTTATCCGCGTTCCACGTGACCAGGAATTTTGCACTAGATGCTTCACACGGGTTCACTGCCGTGTTTGGCGAGGACTAGGCTCTGCTCTGGGCGTTTTCCGCGGGGTCAAAGAGTGACGTTATCCGCGTTCCACGTGACCAGGAATTTTGCACTAGATGCTTCACACGGGTTCACTGCCGTGTTTTGCGAGGACTAGGCCTTGCTCTGGACGTTTTCCACGGGGTCAAAGAGTGACGTTATCCGCGTTCCACGTGACCAGGAATTTTGCTGATTGTATCCGCATTTCACGGAATGAGGGTTTGACTCTTGGTGATCTGTATATCGCCGAGCCATAGAACTGGGAGTTGCCGCTATTCCGCTTCGCTTGAAGTTGTGTCCGTCGTTACGAGACGAGTGTTGAGACGATATTTGTGGCTCGTCGAGATTTGACTTCTTCTTATGATGAAACTTGTGGGGAAGAGTGTGATCCCTTCTTTGTTTGCGCCCCTGGATTGTATACAGGGATTGATGTAATATCACCTTTAGGGCATAAATTTCATTTTTACTTTATTTCTTTTTCCACGATGCTCTATCATTTCAGCTTTTATATCGCGAAGGTCGCGATTGCCCCATCATTTCGGTTATTTTTCGCGGTGCCCAATCATTTCGGCTATTTCTTTTATTTTTACTCGCTGCTTTTTATTGCGAGTTGCCCAATCATTTCGGCTATTTTTCATGCATACATTTTTACTTGCTGATTTTGTCGCAAGTTGCCCCATCATTTCGGCTATTTCGTATGCATATGTGGCTTGTTGGCTTTTCACTGCAAGCTTGGATTTATACACCGATTTCGGCTTTAGCACCGCTACAATTGGGATATTTCCAGGAGCGAATCATCATTTGCCTCTGTCGATGTCGAACAAAGGTGGCTTAGTAGACAGGGTTAAGGGTCCCGTCGACTAAGGCTTTTGACTTCATGAGCCGTAAGGGTCTCACAAAGGTATTTCTCCCTACAAATCGTGAGGATCTTGTAGGTGTGTTTTCTCCTTGGGAATCATGAGGATTCCTAAGTGCATGTTCTCTTGTAAGTCGTAAGGATCTTACAAAAGGGTTTTCTCCTTATAAGTCGAGAGGACTTACAAGGGTAGTCCACCATATGATCATATCCCTAGTCACGGATGGGACTTGGTTAGGGAAATGTTTATTCGCGCCCGTGGATTGTATACAAGGGTCAGTATTGAGCCGCTTGTAGGGCAATATCGGAAGTTGTGGGGGTTGCTTAAGCACAGGTTTAGGTCTCTGTAACTTAAGACTTTCAAATCTTATGAGCCGTGAGGGTCCCATAAGAGAGTTCTCCTTACGAGTCGTGAGGATCTCGCAAGTGTATTTTCTCCTTAGGAATCGTGAGGACTCCTAAGTGTGTTGCTCCCTTGTGAGTCGTAAGGATCTCACGCGGGTGGTTTCTCCTTACAAGGTCGTGAGGACCCTGCAAGTGTCTTTTAACGAGGCTGCGCCCTTTCGGGTTTTCACAAACACTCGCCGGTAGCCCTGCTGTTTTTACTCACGGAGCTCTTTCGGGTTTTCATCCATGCCCATTTTGCTTATGGACATACCGTTTTTTTTTGTTTTTTTTATTTTTTCTAACGAGGTTGCGCCCTTTCAGGTTTTCACAAACACTCGCCGGTAGCCCTGCTGATTTTACTCATGGAGCCCTTTCGGGTTTTCATCCGTGCCCATTTTGCTTATGGACATACCGTTTTTATTATTTTTTTATTTTCTTTTTTTTTTGTCGGCTTTGGGATGTTTTTCAATCCACCGTAGTTTATCGACATCTCGGTCAACAGCTAGTTTTAGAACATAGTGGTCTATTGATAGTTTAAGGACGTTTCGGTCCGTTATTAGTTTAAGGACGTTTCGGTCCGTTGTTATTTTTAAGGACGTTTCGGTCCGCTGTTAGTTTAAGGACGTTTCGGTCCGCTGTTAGTTTAAGGACGTTTCGGTCCGCTGTTGAAGAAGGCTGGTTACTACTTATAGAGTTTGGGCTTAGGAAGATAGCGAGCGGACATAGTCGTCGTCATCTATCATTGACCTAGGCCTTAACCCGTCAAGCGTAGTATTTCTTCAGGAAGCGACCGTTTATTGGCCTGAAAGTTCTTTCACCGTGCATATACATGAGTAGATTGGCCCCACCCTGGTAGACCTTTTCTATGACGTACGGGCCTTCATAGTCCGGCTCGAATTTTCCCCGCTTGGCGATTGGGGATCATAGGTCTTTTGACCACTAGTATGAGTTCGCCCTGGCGGAATGTTCTTGGCCTAGTTAATCTTTCGTAGGAGCGCGTCATCTTTTCTTTATAAGCCTCCAGATTTTGTTGCGCTATGAGCCGGGTTTCATCAAGGGCGTCAAGCTCCTCAAGCCGAAGGTGAGCGTTTTCTTCGTCCGTCAGCTCGTAGTGGACTGCCACTCGTAGAGAGGGTAGCTCTATCTCGAGGGGGAGTACCGCTTCCGTACCGAATACCAACGCGTATGGCGTTGTGTTCGTGGCCGTCTTGAACGTAGTTCGATATGCCCAAAGAGCTTCTTGCAGTCTCTCGTGCCAGTCCTTTTTGTTTCGGGACACCGTCTTCTTCACGATCTTTGTCAAGGTTTTGTTGAAAGCCTCAGCTAGACCGTTAGCCCGCGGATTATAAACTGAGGAATATCTCCAGTCTATGTTGTGTTGCTGCGCGAAGCGACTAATCTTGTGGCTTCTGTAGGCTGGACCGTTATCGGAGATGATCTGTCGTGGGGTTCCAAACCGATAAATGACGTGCGTCTTGAAGAAATGGAGAATATTTTCCGTCTTCACTTCCCTTAACGGTACTGCTTCTGCCCACTTGGAGAAGTAATCGGCGATCGCTAGGATGAAACGATGTCCCCCGGACGATGCCGGTTCAATGGGGCCGATTATGTCTGTCCCCCACATTTCGAACGGCCAGCTAGCCACCGTTGGATGGAGTGAATTTGGATGCTGATGGATAAAGTCCCCATGGATCTGGCACGAGTGGCATTGCTTCGCATACTCGAGGCAGTCCTGGATCATCGTGGGACAGTAGTATCCCATTCGTTTAATTTTCAACTTCATCTTTGGGCCTGCCTGGTGAGAACCGCAGAGTCCGTCGTGAACTTCCTGAACGACTCTTTTCGCTTCGTCAGGTCCCATACATCTCAACCACAAAGAATCAAATGACCTCCTGTACAGAGTATTGTTGACGAAGGCGAAAGATAGGGCTCGCTTCATGAGCTGATGTCTTTAGGACGCATCTTCAGGCGTTCGACGAGATTTGAAGTAGTCTATAAAGAATTCTCTCCAATCTTCAACCTTCTCTTGGCCATTTATCTGCAGGGCCGTCTGCTCAGTTGCTTCCTTTTCCTTGGATGATTCTGGCGATAGTTCTGCTGGGGCAAGAACCTGACGGCTTTGTACCACGATTCTGACGTCATCGAGGTTCTCATCAGCCAGTTCTTTAGCGAGCTTGGCTAAAGCGTCCGCCTTGCTATTTTCTACGCGCGGTATGTTTTCCAAAGTGTAGGAAGGGATTTGAGTCAGCAGTTGCTGTACTTGTTAGTGTATTTTCCCTAGGGGCCATTATTGTATCATACTAGTTTGTAAATTACTTAATGGAAGCTCGGGATATTCACATGTATATAACAGTCTTGCTAAACATGGTAGTATGCTACTTGGTTTTTCTATCTTAATATGTGAGTATACGTATTGATAGAGCTCTTAGGATCTTGTTTGACTACCAGCGTTGTGATGGCAGTCACACTAGTGGGGGCTGGGTAGTCTACAAGCACATCCTTATTCAGGTCCCTAGTTGTAAGATTATCGAGACAGGGCATCGATACTCCGGAGTAGACTAGTGTGTACGCTTCTCATCCCACTTGGGGAGATGGTCTGTCCCACAGCCGTCAGTACGTCGTACTGGAGATAGTATGCAGGTGCTCGTTAGGTTACGGGTACACTGGACAGGACTCACAGGGAACTGTTGGTTGGTTTTATACCAGTCGTCAGTGAACAGTTCCCAGGTGACATGAGTACAGCATAGTCCGTAGACTTGACACTGCTACTTCGCCTCGAGTGTGTCCCACTGTTCTTAGATTGCTACCCTACCATGGCTCAAAGGAGTCGTGCAAACAGGTAGCAGTTGGGTGCAGTCCCGAGCACTTGGAGGCAGTGGCGGTTAGACAGGATTCGTCTCTCCCGGTATTGGGGGTTGATATCGCGCTGTGTCAGAGAGCCATTACGCAAAGTCTCTGGCCAGGGCAAGCGAGATTTGCTGGTAGATTCCAGTAGTTTCTCAGGGTGTAATGGGCTTCACTCCAACACGACTTATACCGCTATTAGGGGACTGACGCTTGCCGCCCCCTAGGCCCGATATGCGATAGTCTTAGACGAACAGACCGGACTGTACGGAGATTGTCACAGCAGGCTCAGTAGGAGTTCGGATGGGTTTCCTCATCGTCCTTCTTATCGACATCTACCTGGGGACCGTTACGTACAGCTAGTGCCGCTTGCGGTCTGTGGTTAAACCCACTGCCAGCGTAGTAGTCGAGTCTCTAGAGTCCCACACAGAGAGTTTCCTTACTCCAGGCGAAACGATATAGAGGTCGTATGGTTTTACGACAAGGGTTCAGACGCATACGTGTGTTTACGCACGTACGACATCCGGACAGTTTTTACTAGTCGGCTTTGGTTTAAGCCAGTTTCTAGTATCCGGTTATTGGATTTATACAGTCTAAAGTTTTTCCGTGTTTTCACGGATCGGAGGGGTGTTCTCGTAATTGTGCGAGAAGCTTCTAGATGATGGTGACTTGGGGGTTAAGGTGGCATATGCATTAAATGAGATTAGTGACTCATTTGAGTGATTCATCCATGTCATTAATGCATCATAAATGCTTAATGACTCATGGAGATGAATCACCCATTAGATATTTATGGAGCATGGTTGTTAAATCATTTATTTGATTTATCTTGATTTTGTTTATGCTTCATATATATTATGTGAGTTCATTATCTCATTCCATTTTTTTGCTCACTTTCTCTCTCCTCAAGCTCTCCCTCTTCAAACCCTAATCCTCCCCTCTCATGTGTTGAGTACAAGGATTAGATTAGACTACTTAATCCTTAACCATTCTCTATATCACCTAGGTTGCTTAGATTAGCGATTTAAGAAACCTAGTTACCTCTAGTTTGAGGTGAAGCTTGTAGTTAAGCTCTCGGGTGGATCTTCTACTACTTAGAGAAGGCCGGAGAGGACGTGGAGAACGACAAGACGAAGGACTCGGATCTTTAGGTATAATGACTTTTCATAGTAGTTGTTAACTCCTATGTTTGTTGTTAGTTATTGTTTATGCAAAGATTCTCGGTTAGTCGATGTTTACGCTTTAAACAAGATCGTTTTTCATTATTCCGCCTCCCCGCAAGTCGTGGGGTGTTGTACATCGACTTACAGTACTCTCTCTCCAGACTTCACCAGCTCTGGCTTGCATGTCTGGTAGTCGCCGTTTACTTGACTAACGACCAGTTGAGAATCTCCATATATGAGGAGGTTTTCAATTCCCATGTCGACGGCGATCTCGAGGCTTGCTATTAAAGCTTTGTATTCGACTTCATTGTTTGTCCTCGGCTCTGTTAAGGAGAAAGCAAAACGCATTATCCCTCCTTGTGGAGTTACGAAGATGAGGCCCACCCCCGATTTGATTATAGGGATGCTTTGTTTGCGCTTCTTCATGGAAGATGCTCCGTCGAAATAGAGTTCCCATCGGGTATCACAACCGTCGATCGCGTCAAACGCATGTTCTTCTGGTAGATCGCAATTCAGAGGAGAATCGGCAGGTATCGGATGCTCAGCGAGGAAGTCGGCGATGGCCTGGCCTTTGACTGCCTTGAGAGGCTGATAGATTATCGAGAACTCCATCAAGAGTAGGGCCCATTTAGCGAGTCGTCCCGTCAATATGGCCTTCGACATCAAATATTTAAGGGGGTCCACCTTCGAAATGAGACGAACTTCATGCGCCAACGCATAGTGCCGGAGTTTCGTTATCACGAAGATCAACGCCAGGCAGTGCTTTTCGATGGGGGAATAATTGCTTTCTGCCCCCAGTAGGACCCGACTCAAGTAATAAAGAGCTCTTTCTTTCCCTTGGTCGTTCTCTTGTGCCCATAATGTGCCTAAGGAACCTTCAAGGGCGATTGTATACAGAATGAGAGGTTTTCCCCTGACCGGAGCAGCTAACACTGGAGGGTTCTGCAGGTACTGCTTGATCTCGTCCAGTGCGCCTTGGCATTTGTGATCCCAGACGAAAGGGGTTCCCTTCTTCATCAGGTGACTGTAAGGGCGGCACTTGCCTGAAAGGTTGGCTATAAATCGCCGGATGTACGCGAGCTTCCCCTGGAGAGACCGCAATTGTTTGAGAGTCCTTGGCGGTGGCATTTCCATGATCGCCTTGATCTTCGACGGATCTATCTCAATGCCTCGGTGCCGGACAATGAATCCTAGGAATTTGCCTGAGGACACCCCGAACGCGCATTTGAGAGGGTTCATCTTCAAGTTGTATTGCCGAAGGCGTTGAAATACGGTCTTCAGATGCTCGAGATGTTCCTCGTATGATTTGCTTTTCACGACGAGGTCGTTGATATAGCATTCAACGATTTCATGTATGAGGTCATCGAAGATTTTCGTCATGGCCCTTTGATAGGTGGCACCGGCGTTCTTTAGACCGAAGGGCATCACCTTGTAGCAGAATATTCCCAGAGGGGTCCGGAAAGCGGTGTGCTTCTGGTCTTCTGGGTGCATCTTTATCTGATTGTACCCTGATGAGCCATCCACGAAAGAGAAAACCTCGTGAGTGGACGTGTTATCTATCATCAGCTCGGTGACCGGTACTAGGAAATCGTCTTTTGGGCAAGCTTTATTGAGATCCCGAAAGTCCACGCATATGCGCACTGTCCCATTTTTCTTCATTACCGGGACGATGTTGGCGATCCAGTCGGGATACTGAACTTCCTGGATAAACCCAGAATCGATCGGCTTCTTGACTTCGGCGTTGATGCTCATCTCAAGCTCGAGCCGCATTCTTCTCGGTGCCTGTTTGACTGGCTTAACGTCCGAGGATATTGTTAGTGTTTATGCCCTAGAAGGCCATTACTGTATCATACTAGTTTGTATATTACTTAATGGAAGCTTGGGATATTCACATGTATATAACAGTCTTGCTAAACATGGTAGTATGCTACTTGGTTTTTCTATCTTAATATGTGAGTATACGTATTGATAGAGCTCTTAGGATCTTGCTTGACTACCAGCATTGTGATGGCAGTCACACTAGTGGGGGCTGGGTAGTCTACAAGCACATCCTTATTCAGGTCCCTAGTCGTTGGATTATCGAGACAGGGCATCGATACTCCGGAGTAGACTAGTGTGTACGCTTCTCATCCCAGTTGGGGAGATGGTCCGTCCCACAGCCGTCAGTACGTCGTACTGGAGATAGTATGCAGGTGCTCGTTAGGTTACGGGTACACCGGACAGGACTCACAGGGAACTGTTGGTTGGTTTTATACCAGTCGTCAGTGAACAGTTCCCAGGTGACATGAGTACAGCATAGTCCGCAGACTTGACACTGCTACTTCGCCTCGAGTGTGTCCCACTGTTCTTAGATTGCTACCCTACCACGGCTCAAAGGAGTCGTGCAAACAGGTAGCAGTTGGGTGCAGTTCCGAGCACTTGGAGGCAGTGGCGGTTAGACAGGATTCGTCTCTCCCGGTATTGGGGGTTGATATCGCGCTGTGTCAGAGAGCCATTACGCAAAGTCCCTGGCCAGGGCAAGCGAGATTTGCTGGTAGGTTCCAGTAGTTTCTCAGGGTGTAATGGGCTTCGCTCCGACACGACTTATACTGCTATTAGGGGACTGACGCTTGCCGCCCCCTAGGCCCGATATGCGATAGTCTTAGACGAACGGACCGGACTGTACGGAGATTGTCACATCAGACTCAGTAGGTGTTCGGATGGGTTTCCTCATCGGCCTTCTTATCGACATCTACCTGGGGACCGTTACGTACAGCTAGTGCCGCTTGCGGTCTGTGGTTAAACCCACTGCCAGCGTAGTAGTCGAGTCTCTAGAGTCCCATACAGAGAGTTTCCCTACTCCAGGCGAAACGATATAGAGGTCGTATGGTTTTACGACAAGGGTTCGGACGCATACGTGTGTTTACACACGTACGACTTTCGGACAGTTTTTTACCAGTCGGCTTTGGTTTAAGCCAGTTATTGGTATCCGGTTATTGGATTTATACAGTCTAAAGTTTTTCCGTATTTTTGCGGAAAGGAGGGGCGTTCTCCTAATTGCGCGAGAAGCTTCTAGAAGATGGTGACTAAGGAGGTTTAGGTGGCATATACAATGAATGTGATTAGTGAGTCATATGGATGATTCATCCATGTCATTAATGCATCATAAATGCTTAATGACTCATGGAGATGAATCATCACTAGATATTATCAAGCATGGTTGTTAAATTGTTTTATTTTCTTTTCTTGAAAAAAAGAAATGCTTGATATATATTATCATAACTCATTATTCTCACTTCATTATTATCTTCATCTTCTCTCTCCTCAAGCTCTCCCTCTTCAAACCCTAATCCTCCCCTCTCATGTGTTGAGTACAAGGATTAGTTAGACTAATTAAACCATAACCCTCACTCTATATCACCTAGCTTCTTTGATTAGCACTTAAAGAAAGTTAGTTGCCTCAAGTTTAGAGGCTTAGCTTGGAGTAAAGCTCTCGGGTGGATCGTCTACTACTTCGAGAAGGCCGAGAAGGAGGTGGAGTTCGTAAAGACGAAGGACACAGTTTTTTAGGTATAATCCCTTTACATAGTAGTTGTTAACTTCTATGTTTGATGTTAGTTATCGTTTAGCTTCGATTCTTGCGGTTAGTCGATGTTTAAGCAAAGAACAAGATCGTTTTTCATATTTCCGCCTCCCCGCAAGTCGTGGGGTGTTGTACATCGACTTACAGTGGTATCAGAGCCTCGCTAAACAATAAATAACTTACTTGCAAATTTGTATGAATTTCGAACGGAAAAAACGAAACCGGAAAACCCCGAAATCACAAGTTTCTGTCGAATTTTAAATGAAGTCCTAAAATTTTTCAGGGAGGTTCAGAAAGCTTAAAAAGACAGTAGAAGAACACCCAAGAAATTTGGGCCCATGAATCGCCTAAAGCACCGCGGAACCGCGGCGGATCGCACAGATCCGCCGCGCTTCCGCCGCCGAGTTGGCGATTCAGGAACCCAATTTTCCTGTGTTGCTTCTCTGTGATATTTGGTATTTTCTGGAAGTTTTTATTTTTGCTCAGGTTTCAGATTTACAGAGCCGTATTGGAGCAAAATTAAAAGTGTTTAATCGATCGAAATTATACAGTATTTGCTTGTTGGATTATATCTGTGATTGTATAATGTGTTCGTAAACCTCCCCTAACTGCTAGTATGTCGGTTGGCAGGGGGTTGCACATTTCTGTAATGTTTTTTACTGTTTGTGAATATGAACTGTGTTGGACTGTTGTGATGATTAGCCAGGGTTATGTGATGGGTTATTATTTAATTCATTTGATGTAAATGTAATTTGTTGTAATATTATTTTGCGGGGCACATCCAGGTTGCGGTTGTAGCCACCGTTGTATTATTTCATTTTACTGTTTTTGCTCCTAGGACAGACCCAAGGTGGGGTGCACAAACTGCCGGGAGGGTAGTTTGCCGTACCCGTTGGGGTCTTGGGTGGGGTAATGGCTATTCATCACAACTGTGTAATCCGTCTTTTGTTGCAGGCTCAAAACAAACACGGATTGCTTGCAAATCCAATAAAGTTCATCTGTGATCTGGAATGCCTATTATCGCATCTGACGAATGTACAATATCTATATATGATAGCTATTTAGACGTCACTTATGTTTTACACCCGCGCTAGCCCAGCCCCTGCTCTGTCGTTAGTTAAGTAACCTAACGGGTGATGACGGGACCCCGTGGCGAATGCGGATGGCATAAGAGGACGTTGTATTTTCGTTGTTTTCTGCAATGATAGGTTAATGATGGGACGCATTATTTATAATGCAAAGAAAATAAACCAAAAAGTTTAATCGTTGGAACAATTTAAAAGAAACCACTCGGTTAATTTTAAAAACAGATATTTTTAAATGCGGAGCTTTAACCACTCCTTTTAAAAAGCTATCAGGTTCCTTTGGTTATATCAAGTTCACTACGTTCACGGTTTCGCCAAAACCATTCGTAGCCCTCCGTCATTTCATCTGGGTATTCAGTAGTATTCAAGCTATGTATTTTGACCTAACGCCAAGGCATAGTGTTTGGTAGCTACTGGGTATTCATTTGTTGCATAGATATATGAGTTAGTTTGGGATAGTCGTATTATCATTTTGGCCGAACGTCAAGGATATATACGGATGGGTTCAAATTGACAAGATAATGATGGGTAGAACTTGACATGTGACTTATGACATTTTGACCTAACGCCAAGGTCATAAGAGCATGGGGCAGAAAAATTTATATCGGGAATTTCTAAAGAAACTGAAATTTGCAAAGAGATGCATACCATTTGGAGTTTGATGAATGTTGGTAGGATTCCTTCAACATTATCATACGATGATATTTGGATCCCGATCCTACTGTGAGTATATGCTACTTATCAGGAGATTCGTCACTTAACGATCAATGCTATAAACCAAGTAGGTGTCAAGAAAGGTGTCAGCGGGGTTACGCTTCCAGAGAAAAGAGGTTATTTAATTAAGGAACTTCGCGAAAGCGTTGGAAAACCTCCCTCGAAGTATCGACACTAGCCTGGCTGAACGGTTAAGCAAGTATTGTACAGTGAGAATAGTCCTGGCTAATTCTTCTTTTATGGTTTGAGGAAGGATTCGAGAAACAGTGGGAGCCATCCGGTTTAGATAAACTAAAAACCACTCTAAACTTGCAAGAGCATCATGCTAAAGAGTTTTCTTCTCTCTCTCCTAATTGCAGCGACCCTGAAAATGACTGGACTTAAGTTACTTTTAGAGAAAAATATACTGACAGGGCCAAACTATAAAAATTGGCTGCGGAATGTCAAAATGGTTTTGACCTATGACAAATTGGGGTACGTCCTCACCGCTACGGCACCTGCTGTCCCTGGTCCCAAATCCAGCAATGCGGATAAGGAAATCCGCAAAACCTGGGATTTAGATTGCGCGAAAGCCAAGTGCATCGTGCTTGCCTCAATGAACAATGAACATCAGAGGAGGCACGAGGATATGAACCTAGATGGCATATTTCTCCATACAAAGGAACTTTATGGAGAGCAATCTCGTATAGCAAGATATGAGACCTCTAAGAACTTGTTTCGAGCGAGGTTGGCTGTCGGGTCATCGGTAGGAGAACATGTCCTAAAGATGATCGGCTATATTGAAGAGCTCGCAGACCTTGGGACGACTTTGGATAATGAGCTCTATACAGACCTTATTCTCCAGTCCCTTCCTCACACCTACGCCCAGTTTATCCTGAACTTCAACCTTTAAAGAAAAGAAGTTGAACTTCCGGAACTCCTGAACATGTTAAGGAGTGCAGAGGGCACCTTGCAGAAAGCAAGGGAAACACCCGCTATGTTTGTTAGCAGTACATCTTCTTCCGGGTCCAAGGCTAAGGCCAAAGGAAGGAAGAAGAAGGCCGCCACCAAACCTAGAGGAGGTGTTAGTAAGGTGGGAGGGAAGGGAAAGAAAAAGTTTGCGGTACCGGTAGTTGGCCAGGATGAGTGCTTCCATTGTCACAGGAAAGGGCACTGGAAGAAGGATTGCAAGGCGTGGAACGCCAAGAACCAGGAACCGAAGCAAGCTGTGGCTTCGACTTGAGGTGTGTTTGTAATTGAGAATTGTCTGTCGATCAACTCTACTTCCTAGGTATTGGATACCGGATCAGGATCTCATATTTGCAATTCATTGCAGGCACTGAGAAACCGTAGAGTGCTGAAGGAAGGTGATATGACCCTAAAGGTTGCTAACGGAGCTAGCGTGGGAGCTGCGTCCGTCGGGGATTATCACCTAGGATTGACGAGTGGACACATTTTGGTTTTACATAACTGTTTTTTTGTACCAAGCTTAACGTGTAATATCATATCAGTTTCCTTGTTATCAAATAAAGGTTATGATTTCACGTTTGTAAGAGATGTTGTTAACATCCACCTTAATCATAGTTTGATTGGGTCCGGTACACTAAATAACGGTATATATGTTTTAAACCAACTCCAAATTTTCAACGTCCAGAACACACTAAAAAGAAAGTCTCCAGATTTAAATAAAGCTTTCTTATAGCATTGTAGACTGGGTCACATCAATGAGAGAAGGTTGACTAAGTTGCATAGAGAAGGATATTTGGACTCGTTCGAATATCAAACTTATGACACTTGTCAATCTTGTCTCAAAGGAAAGATGACAAAGACTCCATTTACTGGACATGGAGTAAGAGCGAGCTCGCTCTTAGGACTCATATACAGCGATGTATGTGGTCCGATGTCTACACATGCAAGAGGTGATTTTTCCTATTTCATTACTTTCACGGATGATTACTCAAGATACGGATTCATTTATCTGATGAAACATAAATCCGAGGCTTTTGAGAAATTCCAAGAGTATAAGAATGAAGTAGAAAACCAAACCGGCAAAAGTATCAAGACACTTAGATCTGATCGAGGTGGTGAATACTTGAGTGCCGAGTT
Source organism: Agapanthus africanus (assembly GCA_030015575.1). Taxonomy (NCBI): domain Eukaryota; kingdom Viridiplantae; phylum Streptophyta; class Magnoliopsida; order Asparagales; family Amaryllidaceae; genus Agapanthus; species Agapanthus africanus. The sequence goes on along the minus strand of CM057338.1, from coordinate 936,971,494 downwards.
CCTAGGTTACCTAAAAGAGAAAGGAATTCTCTCTCAGCTTACTCCTCCATACACTCCACAGCATAACGGTGTATCGGAGAGACGGAATCGAACCCTATTGGATATGGTACGATCCATGATGAGTAATGCTGAGTTACCGCGATCTTTCTGGGGTTATGCGCTAGAATCAGCGGCATATCTTTTGAACATGGTTCCTACCAAGACTGTGCCTACCACTCCATATCAGATGTGGAGCGGGAAGAAACCCCATCTACAGTATATAAAGATTTGGGGATGTCCAGCTTTGTTAAAAAGCAGCATGTGGACAAGCTCGAGGCACGATCAGTAAAGTGTAAGTTTGTGGGATATCCAAAGAACTCCAGGGGATATCTATTCTATTACGCAGAGGAACAAAAGGTATTTGTTTCTCGTAATGCCCATTTTCTAGAACATCAGTTTTTAGAAAAGGAATCAAGTGGGAGTGAAATAGAACTGGAAGAAATTCTAGAACCACAAACTAATACTGAAAGTTTGGTAGAACCGGTAGTTCAAGAAGAACAGGACATTCCCGCACCCCTCCGCAGGAGTAGTAGGCCGTCTCATCCACCTGAGAGATACTACGGTTTTCTCATAGATGGGGATAGAGAGGGTTGCATCATAGATGATGATGAACCTACTGACTTCCAGCAGGCCATCCAGAGCGGCGACTCGGTACGATGGCTAGATGCAATGCGGACCGAAATGGAGTCCATGTACACCAACAAAGTATGGACTTTGGACTTTGCTCCAGATGGGGTAAAACCCATAGGATGCAAATGGATCTTCAAGAAAAAGATTGGTGTAGATGGACAGGTGGAAACCTATAAGCCTAGACTTGTTGCAAAGGGTTTTCGTCAAAGACCTGGTTTGGACTATGACGAAACTTTTTCTCCAGTGGCTATGCTCAAATCCATTCGGGTCCTTCTTGCTATTGCTGCCTTCCATGATTATGAAATCTGGAAGATGAACGTAAAGACGGCTTTTCTAAATGAAAATTTAGAAGAGTGCGTCTATATGGATCAGCCAGAGGGTTTCAATCAGAGTGGGAGCAGCGGGAAAGTATGCAAGCTGCTTAAGTCCATTTATGGACTAAAGCAGGAATCGCGGAGTTGGAACGTCTGTTTTGATGAAACAGTCAAAGAATATGACTTTATCAAAAATCCAGATGAACCGTGCATATATAGTAAAGTTGTAGCCAGAAGTGTCGTGTTCCTCGTTTTGTATGTGGATGACATTCTATTGATAGGAAATGACATTCCTATGCTACAATCTGTCAAAGGATTCTTGTCACACAGGTTCTCCATGAAAGACCTGGGGGATGCCTCTTACATTCTGGGGATCCGGATCTATCGTGATAGATCCAAGAGGATGTTGGGACTTTCGCAGTCCAGGTATATCGACACTGTACTGAAAAGATTCAGTATGGAAGATTCTAAGCGCGGTAATCTACCGGCTTGTCACGGAATCACCCTCTCCAAAGAGATGTCTCCCAAGACTAATTTGGAAAGGGAACGCATGTCTATTATACCCTACGCTTCTGCGGTAGGCTCTATAATGTATGCGATGTTGTGCACCAGACCAGATGTAGCTTACGCACTGAGCGTGGTAAGCCGGTATCAGTCAGACCCAGGGGAGAAGCACTGGATAGCAGTAAAGAACATTCTCAAGTACCTAAGGAGGACTAAGGAGATGTTCTTGGTTTACGGCAGAAAAGACCTCAGGTTGGAGGCCTTTGCTGATTCCGGCTTCCAGAGTGATAAGGACGATTCCAAGTCCATGTCCGGTTATGTCTTTACCCTCAATGGAGGGGCGGTGTACTGGAAGAGCTCCAAGCAGGACACCGTTGCTGACTCGACGATGGAAGCGGAGTATATAGCTGCTTGCGATGCCGCAAAAGAAGCAGTCTGGATGAAGAAGTTCCTAACAGAACTTCAGGTGGTTCCTACCATAGTTGATCCAATACCTCTGTATTGCGACAACAACGGAGCTATAGCTTTAGCAAAGGAACCAAGGTCCCATCAGAAGTCCAGACACATCTTAAGGCGGTATCACCTGATCAGGGAGATCGTCAGGAGATCGAGGTTCGGAGAGTTGCTTCTGAAGAGAACATTGCTGATCCATTCACAAAGGCCCTATCTCAGATTCAGTTCGAGAGGCTACTCGAGATCATCGGTCTTCGATACGCCAGTACATGGCCCTAGTGCAAGTGGGAGATTGTTAGTGTTTATGCCCTAGAAGGCCATTACTATATCATACTAGTTTGTATATTACTTAATGGAAGCTTGGGATATTCACATGTATATAACAGTCTTGCTAAACATGGTAGTATGCTACTTGGTTTTTCTATCTTAATATGTGAGTATACGTATTGATAGAGCTCTTAGGATCTTGCTTGACTACCAGCATTGTGATGGCAGTCACACTAGTGGGGGCTGGGTAGTCTACAAGCACATCCTTATTCAGGTCCCTAGTCGTTGGATTATCGAGACAGGGCATCGATACTCCGGAGTAGACTAGTGTGTACGCTTCTCATCCCAGTTGGGGAGATGGTCTGTCCCACAGCCGTCAGTACGTCGTACTGGAGATAGTATGCAGGTGCTCGTTAGGTTACGGGTATACCGGACAGGACTCACAGGGAACTGTTGGTTGGTTTTATACCAGTCGTCAGTGAACAGTTCCCAGGTGACATGAGTACAGCATAGTCCGCAGACTTGACACTGCTACTTCGCCTCGAGTGTGTCCCACTGTTCTTAGATTGCTACCCTACCACGGCTCAAAGGAGTCGTGCAAACAGGTAGCAGTTGGGTGCAGTTCCGAGCACTTGGAGGCAGTGGCGGTTAGACAGGATTCGTCTCTCCCGGTATTGGGGGTTGATATCGCGCTGTGTCAGAGAGCCATTACGCAAAGTCCCTGGCCAGGGCAAGCGAGATTTCCTGGTAGGTTCCAGTAGTTTCTCAGGGTGTAATGGGCTTCGCTCCGACACGACTTATACCGCTATTAGGGGACTGACGCTTGCCGCCCCCTAGGCCCGATATGCGATAGTCTTAGACGAACGGACCGGACTGTACGGAGATTGTCACATCAGACTCAGTAGGAGTTCGGATGGGTTTCCTCATCGGCCTTCTTATCGACATCTACCTGGGGACCGTTACGTACAGCTAGTGCCGCTTGCGGTCTGTGGTTAAACCCACTGCCAGCGTAGTAGTCGAGTCTCTAGAGTCCCACACAGAGAGTTTCCCTACTCCAGGCGAAACGATATAGAGGTCGTATGGTTTTACGACAAGGGTTCGGACGCATACGTGTGTTTACACACGTACGACTTTCGGACAGTTTTTTACCAGTCGGCTTTGGTTTAAGCAAGTTACTGGTATCCGGTTATTGGATTTATACAGTCTAAAGTTTTTCCGTATTTTTGCGGAAAGGAGGGGCGTTCTCGTAATTGCGCGAGAAGCTTCTAGAAGATGGTGACTAAGGAGGTTTAGGTGGCATATACAATGAATGTGATTAGTGAGTCATATGGATGATTCATCCATGTCATTAATGCATCATAAATGCTTAATGACTCATGGAGATGAATCATCACTAGATATTATCAAGCATGGTTGTTAAATTGTTTTATTTTCTTTTCTTGAAAAAAAGAAATGCTTGATATATATTATCATAACTCATTATTCTCACTTCATTATTATCTTCACCTTCTCTCTCCTCAAGCTCTCCCTCTTCAAACCCTAATCCTCCCCTCTCATGTGTTGAGTACAAGGATTAGTTAGACTAATTAAACCATAACCCTCACTCTATATCACCTAGCTTCTTTGATTAGCACTTAAAGAAAGTTAGTTGCCTCAAGTTTAGAGGCTTAGCTTGGAGTAAAGCTCTCGGGTGGATCGTCTACTACTTCGAGAAGGCCGAGGAGGAGGTGAAGTTCGTAAAGACGAAGGACACGGTTTTTTAGGTATAATCCCTTTACATAGTAGTTGTTAACTTCTATGTTTGATGTTAGTTATCGTTTAGCTTCGATTCTTGCGGTTAGTCGATGTTTAAGCAAAGAACAAGATCGTTTTTCATATTTCCGCCTCCCCGCAAGTCGTGGGGTGTTGTACATCGACTTACAGATATCGCCAATTTATGCATAGCAATTTCTGGATCTAGTCCTGGCATTTCAGAATAGTTCCATGCGAAGCAATCTTTATGCTGTATAAGCACGTCTTTTAACGCAGCCACCATTTCTTCAGATAGCAGCTCGCTGACGAATGTCGGTCGCGGGTCGTTCTTCGTTCCCAGCTCAATTTTCCTGAGGTTATCTGCAGTAGTATGTATGCCCTCTTCCAGCTCTTTCGGCACTGGTGGAAATTCTGAGATTACCTCGTCATCGCTGTTTTCGAAGCACCAGGGAAAGTCATCCATATTCTCGGGCTCTCCTTTTGATATTGTTATCATATGACAAGTACGAACTCGCTTCCAAGGCCGATGTGGATCTGGTTCTGCTCTTGTGGTTTTGGGTTCGTGCTTTTGTGGCGGCGTTACCCTCCAGCTGCTGGATAGAGCAAATCTGCCTTACTGGTATTGGTCTTCGATCCAGTTCTTGAAGGTGAAGCAGTCTTCGATAGGGTGTCCTATGGCTCGGTGATAAGAGCAATAGCCCGGATGAGAGACCTTGTTAACTTGCTCAGGGTGCTTAGACTCCGGAAGTGTGATCATTTGATGTTTTATAGCGAGATCGAGTATCTTCTTCGTCTTGTCTTGAGGGAAAGAATACGCTCGACTCATCTTCTTCATGAGGGACAAATCCGGACCGCGCAATACCCGAGCACACGACTCTTTGATCCTGCGTTGTCGTTGTCGACCTCCTTTTCCGCTTTTTGACTTATTTCTGCCTCTGCGTCGGGCCTTTTGCACAGCAGGTTGACAGGGAGGAGCATCTTCGTTTTTTGCAGCCTGTTGAAACAGACGTTGTGTCCTGGCTTTCTCGTAGATATCCATCTTGCGATTATGGTCGTCCCAAGCTTTTTGACCCGCTTTCCTGATAAGCTTGTCCATTCGTTCTTCAAACGACGGACTCAGCACTTCGATTGCGGGATTTAGTTTCGATGAGGGGTTGGCATTTCCTGACAGGGCGTCCTCTTCTTCATCGAAGTTATATATGGCGTAGCTACCGTGGATTCGTTCCCATTTCCCAGCTCTCACGTATCCAAACCCAAGCGTTTCCATTCTCCCGTTGGGCAATTTGCGCTGAGTCCCAGGGACATCCTAAATCCTGTTATAGAATCGAGCTTGTCGAATAGTCTGTTTTAAGGGTACCCCTTGGCGCTTCAATAGCCTTTTCAATCTGTTTGTGTAATATCTGGGCAAACGGATGGGTTGAAGCTTGTCAAGTGTAGAATTCGTGCCATGCCAGATCTCTTTCTCCACTCTTGTTTCCGAGGATCGATAGAATAGGATCGCCTTTTCGCCTGGGAGGGACGTAAAATGTCCGCAGCTCTTGCACGCTGTGAGCTTCAAGTGCGTCAAGGTCTTTGTAGTTCTCCCGCGGAACCATGGTGATTTGCAAACTCTGATTGCCACCAGGGAATTCTTGTACTGACGGTCGACTGGAGAACACAGCATTAACCTCATCTTCCGAATCGCTTCCGAAGATCAATATGGGAGCAGACGGTCCCGGGTCGTTGCGTCGAGACGGCCCAGAGTAAACTATCTCTTCTTCTTCTTCTTCGGTATCACTTCCGAAAACAGGAATGGTGACGGCGGCTTTGTTCTCCGGTTTGCGACACCTCTCTGTATCCTCGAAATCTGGCAAAAGTACTTTGCATCTTCGTATTTGCGGACTTCGTTTATGGAGAACGGGTTCAGCTCTCCTGTTACGGTGTACTTGAGACCATCCTTGAAATACTTCATACACCGATGTTGCATAGAAGGGATGATGTTGTACTCGTGTAACCAAGGTCGGCCGAGCAGAGCATTGTAGCATGTCTTGGCATCTATGACGTGAAACTTAATATCCGTGACAAGTAACCTGAATCGTAGTGTCAATATCACAGACCCGAGAGTCCGCGATGACTGGGAGTCAAAACCGGAGATGGTGATTTTATCACGAGCGAGATGCTGGACGCTCATGCAGATTTCCTTCAACACTCGCACGTTGAGGAGATTGACGGAAGACCCATTGTCGACCAGGATTTTGCCAATCTTTATATCGTGGCAGTATCCAGAGACGTACAGGGGACGGTTGTGGTCGCATGTCCCAAGGAGAAGGTCTTCGTCGCCGAAGGTGATATCGGCTGTGTGTACTTCCTCCAGCTCGTCCTTCATCTTTTCTTCGGCGAGAAAAGCTTGGAACTGTTATGGCTCTTGCAGCGCCTTGATCAATGAATCTCTCGCTTCTTTGGATAGTAAAAGGGCGTCGAGAATGCTGAGTTGTGAGAGCAATTTCCTCAAGTGCGCCAGGACGTTGTAGTCCACCTTGTTCTTTCTTGGCGGGTCCTTGGTGGTCAACTCTTTCATGACTTGGTCATCGAGGGCGATATCCTCGGAGAACTTTTCTTTTCCTTATCTTTTTTACTCGTAGATCCGAGATTCTTTTCTGGAAGCGCGCGATTGCGCAACTGGATGTTTTCACAGGCCTTCGGTTCTTCCTCCTCTCCCAATGCGGATTCTTTAAAGAGGGGGTCAAGAGCCATTTCTTCGTCAGAGTCGCTTCCAAAAGTGAGAATTTGTGATCCCCCGGTGTTGACCATGCGACAATTACCGGTATCTCTTTTATGCTCCTCAGTCGCACTTCTCTGCTCCCGTCGAGTTTTGCGTTTTATCCGCTTAAAATGTTGCCGATGAGCAACATATCCCTGCCACCATCTTTTAAAAGCATTGCACTCTTCAGTGGGGTGTGAAATCTTCCGATGATATGAGCAATAATTAGGGTGCCTCTCCGCCCCATCGAGCGTGTTTTCTTCCGATGGTGGTAGTTTCATTCCCATTGACATGGCTTTGGCAAACCTTTTCCTCGTCTTGAATATGTTTTTATCCACGTCGGGTGTCTTTCGATCTGGCGGGAGTGCTTCGACTCTTTCGTTTAGTCTCCTGCGTTTGGCTCCTTATGATGCGGCCATCTCACGCTCCTGGTCAGCTTTACTTTTCAAACGAATCTCGTCTAGAAAGGCGTCGATCATTTCGTCTGTCGGCCACACAGGTTTTGGCTCAGGCTGTGCCCCCAGCTTATTAGCGCCAGGAGTTTTTTCATCGTCCGTAAACGAGTTGGAGATCACATTACAACTCGCCACGTATCCCTAGGATTCATCCGACGATCTCTCTCCGTTATCTTCCTCCTGAAAGAAGTGGTTGAGGAACTCTTGGAGTGTGATGGGAGTTCGCGCCTTTTGATTGTACTCCTCCAGCACGTCGATCTGTTTCTGCAAGTCCGTACGCTTGTTGCCAGGCTTCACGGGCTTCTTAGATTTCTTCTTCTTTTTCTTTGAAGATTTCGACGGCTGGTTGTGAGTGCTCGGGCCATCACCACTGATCTTCGGAGTTGGGCGTGGCTTCAGCATCCCTTCAATGATCTGGGGTTCCAGCGGGTTCTTCCACCTGACTGCCGGGCATGTCCGAAGCTCATTCAGCATTCTTTTGGTTTTTGCTGAAAGCACGATTTCCCATGGAGCTTCTTCAATGAAAGAACAAGTTGCCCCCGGTGTGTCCGTCTTCTTAGGAGTGTGAGGTTATGGCGGGTTCACCTTCCACTTCTCGGACAGCACAAACTTGCCCTGTAGGTATTGATCTTCAATCCATCCTTTGAAGACGAAGCAATCCTCAATCGGATGGCTTACTGTTTGATGGTAAGGACAGTAGTTGGGCTTATTCACCTCACTGGGTTGCGGCGGTCGTCTTGGATTTGGCAAGTTGATAAGCCTGTTGCGTACTGCCAGCTCGAATAGCCTCTTCGTCTTATCCCGCGGGAATGAGTAGGGGCGCTTCATTTTCTCGTTATAATACCGCCGTCTTTCTTCCAGTTGATCCGCCAGCTTTGGGGCACTGGGTTGCTGCTGAGCGTTCGCAACGAAGGTTGCCTTCCCTTTACCCTTGTCACTCCGAGGTTTCGGCTTCGGGGGAGGTGGTCTATGACCCATCTGGTCTATCTGGGCCAACTTGTCGATCAGAGCCTGGAACGTGGTTGGTTTAAAGAACATCATGAACTGTGAGATAGTTGCATGAGGATCTAGTGTACCCATGAACATGCCCACCGCGGGAGCTTCCTCGATGCGTTGTTCGCATTTTGACCACAAGTTTTTCCAGCGTATAGCGTACTGGACCCACGTCTCACCTGGTTTCACCCTGGCATTAATCAATGCCGTTATCGGAGTGCGTTCGCTGGCGCTCGCGAATCGCTGAGTGAACAGCAATTCCATTTCAGCGAACGTCTTGATGGAATCATTCGGGAGTTCAGAGTACCACTCGAATGCCGTTTCTGACAAGCTACCGACGAACTGGCGAAGCAACAATTTATTATCACCGCCGGTGTTGCCGCAAAGCGCCCTGAACTGGGACACATGTTGATGGGGATTGCCCGTCCCCTTGTAGACATGGAATTTTAGGATTGTGTAGCCCGGCGGGTACTTGATCTGATCATACCAGCTTGGATATAGTCGTCCCGTTCTGACGACCTGACCAGCTGCCTCAGTTGCCTGATGGACCCGTATCTGCTGAGCTATATATTCATCCAAGTCAGCTTTGGAGATTGTTTCCTCCTTGGCTGTTGACAGAGCCGGTGGAGGATTTGACGTTTCTCCTCTGTCGTCTTCAAGGACGATCAGAGGATCTTCAACAGGATGATCTTGTTGGATCATCATTCCCACCATGTCCTGGAACAAGAGAGCCATTCGTTGTATATTGGATGCTTGTTCGGCAGCCTCTTTATCCTTCTTCTCCAATACCCTACGAAGGAATTCAGCGTCAGTTTCTTGCTCCTGGCGTTGATCAGATGACGCTTTGGGGCTTTCTTTCGGCCCAGTGAGTGCGGCCATCACGTTCATCATTTCTTGGAGCTTCTGCTGTTGCTCCTGAGCTTTGGTCACTGACCGTGTAAGCGTTCTATGACCCGTGGATGCATGGCTTTCCTCCTTTCCCGACGCCATGTATACCGTATGCACCATCATTCCCCCAGACTTAGGGCGTTTAGGCTTATTGTCCTTGACATTTGCTGCAGGAGTGGGGACTTTCTCAGGCCTTCTTCTCTTTTGAGTAGTCGACGTAGAGGGAGTCGTTGCAGTGGGCACCCAAGCGGTTGTCGTCCTTTATTGTTTGACATGACGGTTCTTTTCTTCCTGAACCTTCACCCTCTTCTGCCGGCGAGAGTGATCTTGGTCGATTACTGAGTCTTGGACCCATCGCCAGACCTTATAAATCTTGGAGGACAACCGTTGAGGGGGCTGCTCCAGCTTTGCATCCGTAACACTCTCCTCCGGTGGAGGAGATCTTTTTAGCATGGCAGTCGGAGAGTTCTTGCATACCCTCCTTAGCAGTTCAAAGCTGTTTCCAGTTGGAACAGCAGCATTAACTTCCACTACTGGAGTCGGTGGAGTTAGCCCGAAGGGGGAGTTGCCCCCAGTCTTCCTTATCCGGCGCCAGTGGCGACGTCGGGCATGACGGGTTGTTGAGATTGATTCAGCGACGGCTTCGTCTTGCCCCCTGTTCTGAGGAGGGGCTGCTGCCGGTGTTAGCCTCTTGAAGACTGACGTTCGTTGAGAAGCTACGTCCATCCGGTCAAAAACAGATTTCTGAGCGGGAGCGGGAACGAGGGTAGTCAGTCTCGCGAAGACCGACCATATGGGAGGAGAAGCCGCCTTGACAACTTCGGGAGCAGCTGTCTTCTTCGGGATGGCCACCTCGGGCATCATGGGCTTCTTGGTGTGCCCCTTGGAGTTCAGGCTCAGTCTGGTGAAGACCGATGAGTTGGACGACCCGTTGAGAGGGGTCGTGGGAGTAGCAAGTCGATCAAAGACCGACATCTTTGACGCTTCCGGTATGGGCATTGGGATGTTAATGTTCACCGGCGGGAGCATGGTCCCAAAGAATAGACTGGTGGTAGCTTGAGTGACTTGTTCCATAGGCATAGTAAACAGGGAAGCAGCTTGCGGTCCATAGGCTACACCTCCAGGTGAGGCGGAGCGTCGGTTGCTTTTGCAGTTGGAGCAGCTTGAACAGTTGCCAGCCATTGATCCTTTTGTTTTCTGCAGCAAACGAAACACCAAATCTTAGTACTTCGAAACCCAAGGGCAACCATTAGTGAACCGCGATTGGTTCGCGAATCACGACACACGAAGTGTGGAGTGGAAAGAGGAAAAGGTCCCACCTGGCGTGCCAGAATCTGTTTCCCTCCGAAAGACGGCGCGGCGCAGGGACGTCTTGCCTAAGATTCGGGGCAGATGCTAATTGGTGCTATCCGTCTACCTCTCCGAAGATGCCAAGTTGATTTATGACACCATGTATCGAAGGTTTAAACGGATGCGTCCGATGTAGCAGACTTCGTCAGATTCCCCCTCGCTTGAGGGGTTTTTGATTGTGGGGACGCTCTTTCCTGCAGGCGCAAGCCCCTGCAGTTAATTACGCTACCGCATTACGGTAACAACTTTCTCCTTCTCCAGATGATCACTTTTCGTGTGTGTTTGTTTTGTGTTTGGCTGGCCGTGGATTGTATACGGAGACTGAGTTATGTCGTCGCCCGTAGGGCGTGGACTAGTCCAAATCCGTATTATCTTAGATTTGGGTTTGGGGGTTGTATTTAAGGATACGTTAGCTTCATTTGAGACTAAGATCGACTTAAACGTTTGTTAAGGATACGTTAGTCTAGTTTTTAGACTAAGATCAACTTAACGGGATCGTTTAGATCCAACAAGAGAGCAATTAAGGGAGCCCTGTTGTTTAGTTTAATGACATTACGGTCAATAGGTAGTTTAAGGACATTGCGGCCCATTGTTAGTTTTAAGACGTTGCGGTCAAGGTTAAGGATATCATAGTCCATGGATTTAAGGACTCCACAGTCCGGTGTTAGTTTTAAGACATCACGGTCAAGGTTAAGGACGTCATAGTCCGTCGTTAGTTTTAAGACGTTCCGGTCAAGGTTAAGGACCTCATAGTCCATGAGTTTAAGGACCCCACAGTCCGGCGTTAGTTTTAAGACATCCCGGTCAAGGTTAAGGACCTCATAGTCCATAAGTTTACGGACCCACAGTCCGGCGTTAGTTTTAAGACATCCCGGTCAAGGTTAAGGACGTCATAGTCCGTTGTTTCGCCCAATCAGAGCAAAACTCTGTTGAAATTCAAAATTCAAAATTCTGAAGCAACGCTTCAAATCTCGGGCGCAACGCGCCACGTGTCAGGCGCAGACGCGTCAGCGCAGCGCCCAATCAGAGCAAAGCTCTATTTTAAGCAAAATTAAAGGAAGCAACGCTTCAGTTGCGCTGCGCTGCGCGCTGCGCGACACGTGTCAGCGCAGATGTGCTAGCGCAGTTGCGCTGTGCTGTGCGCTGCGCGATGCGTGTCACGCGCTGGAGCATTTACGCCAAACAGAATTAAGATTTTAAAGAAATCTTTCTGTTCTTGTTAAAACAAGAAGATTTTCTTCTGTAAAACAGAAGCCCTTGGATCAAAGATCCAACGGTGGGGAAAATTCCCCAAATCACTCAGAGAAAGATCTCTTTAACAAATTTAACTAATTTATGGGCACTATAAAAAGGACCCTAGAGCTCAATTCAAAAGAATCAACATTTTTTTCTAAAAAAAAAGAGAGAAAGAGGACTCTGAAGAACTCCTCAAGAACAAAAAAGGTAAAACCTTTGAAAGAAGAGAAAATTCTCTTATTGAAAGATCAGTGATCTAAAAACAAGATCATTGATCATTAAACATAACTAAATGAAATGAATAAATAAAAATAAAAATAGTGCTTTGCACTTTTTTATGAACCTTTGGTTCTTTAAGATAAGAAAAAACTTATCTTTTCCTTTGATCTAAATTAGATCAAGAAATCTAACAGTGCTTTGCACTTCTGTTCTTGAATCTAAAAGATTCTCAAATTAATAGTGCTTTGCACTTAAAAATCTGCACTGTTGCGCTCTTGGGCTGGCGCAAGCCACCAGAGAGCGCCACGTGTCAGCGCCTGAACCATTTGCGCTATGCGCTTTTGAAATAAAGCTTTGCTTTCTGTGACTGGCGCAACTCACCAGAACGCGCCACGTGTCAGCAGTGCAAGCGTAGCGCACTAGCACAGCGCACTGCGCTGCATGACACGTGTCATCACCACGAGCGCTTGCGCTCTCTGATTGGGGCAAAGCGCCTGACAAATGCAAGGCAATTTCTTAAAGGGCCAGGCCCAAATCAAAAAGACCAAGCAGGCCAAAATAAATTGCAAAGCAATAAAATGGCAGAGCCCAAATAAAATTAATGCTCTGCATCATTTATAAAGGGCAGAGCCCAAAACAAATTGATGCTCTGCATCCTTCTGGGCAAAGCCCAAATAAAAATAAAAAAAGAAATGCAATGCAGAAGCAAATAAAATGTTGAACATTTCAACTGGACTTAGCCCAATTTTGGCCGTAAGTCCTCAAATTAAATTGACTGAGCAAAATTGCTCTCTTAAATCAATTTACCTCCGGTTTGAGGGTACATCTCCGAACTCCTCTGACACCCATCGTTGTAATCCTTCAACGACATCAGAGAGGTGACGGGTCCCGACGACCACACACCTATACGGACTGCGGGGTCCTTAAACTCGTGGACCGAAACGTCCTTAAACTAATATTGGACCGAAACGTCCTTAAACTAATGTTGGACCGGAACGTCCTTAAACTAATGTTGGACCGAAACGTCCTTAAACTAATGATGGACCACTACGTCCTTAAACTGGCGATGGACCGAAACGTTCTTAAACTAATATTGGACCGAAACATCCTTAAACTAATAGCGGACCACCACGTCCCTAAACTGGAATATGGACCGCTACGTCCCTAAACTGGAACAATAGAGCCTCTAAATGCTCTTTTGCCGGATCTAAACGATCCCGTTTAAGTTGATCTTAGCCCCCAAACACGGCTAACGTATCCTTAAACATTCAAACAGACTATAAAACTCCAAATCAACCTTGGTTCAAGGGTACATCTCTGAACTCCTCTGACATCTGCCGTTGTAATCCTTCAACGACGTTAGAGAGGTGACGAGTCCCGATGGCCAGATATTAAATGGATTATCACGTTAAGTTGATCTTAGTCTCAAACAGGACTATCGTATCCTTAACGAACGTTTAAGTTGATCTTAGCCGCAACGCGACTAATGCATCCTTAAACTAAAAACACCAAACCCAAATCTAAGTAAATACGGATTTGAACTAATCCACGTCCTACGGGCGACGGCATTACTCAGTCTCCGTATACAATCCACGGGCAACCACAAACAAAACAAACACACACGACACGAAGTGAAATTCTGGAGAAGGAGAAAGTTGTTACCGCGATGCGGTAGCGTAATTAATTGCAGGGGCTTGCGCCTGCAGGGAAGAGCGTCCCCACAATCAAAACCCCTCAAGCGAGGGGGAATCTGACGGAGTCTGCTACATCGGCCGCATCCGTCTAAACCTCTGATACACGGTGCCATAAATCAACTTGGCATCTTCGGAGAGGTGGACGGATAAAACCAAATAGCATCTGCCCCGAATCTCAGCGTCAGGACCTCGCAGTCTTGTGCGCCGTCTTTCAGAGGGGAACAGATTCTGGCACGCCCGGTGGGACCTTTTCCTCTTTCCACTCCACACTTCGTGTGTCGTCTTCACGAACCAGTCGCGGTTTGTTAATGGTTGCCTTCGGTTTTCAAGTTACTAAGATTTGGTCTTTTGCCTGGCGCAGAACTCAAGATTCAATGGCCTCTAATTGCACCAAGTGCTCGAAGTGCCACTGCAACGGACGCTCCACCTCCCCCGGAGGTGTAGCATATGGGCCCCAAGCGGCTTCCTTCCTCACTCTGCCAGTAGACCAGGTGACCCAAGCCACCACTGGCCTGTTCTTCGGGACCATGATCCCACCTACAAGCTTCTCTATGCCAATGCCTGCATCGGGGGTAAACAAGAAGTCAGTCTTCGACCGACTCACTGCCACGACGGCCCCTGTCAACGGGTCACCCACTGCCAAACCAACAGCTCCGGTTTTCGCCAGGCTGGATCAGAACTTTAAATTGGCTGTCCCAAGGAAGGCAATGACTACTGCTCCAGAAGTCGTCAAGGCGGCTTCCCCTGTCAAAGAGTCAGTCTTTTCAAGACTGACGATTCCTGCCCCTGCTCAAGGATCCGTCTTCGATAGATTGAATATCACCCCTCAAAAGACAAACTTAGTCTTTAAGAGGTTAACACCAGCGACGCCTCATTCAAGAAGGGGGCAAAAAGAAGCTGTCTCTATCTCCAAGCCAGTCCCAACGGTTCGTCATGCTCGACGTCGCCATTGGTGACGAGTGAGGAAGGCAGGGGGCAATTCCCCCTCAGGGCTAACTCCACCGGCTCCAGTGGTGGAAGTCAACGCTGCTGTTCTAACTGGGAACATCTTTGAACTGCTGAGGAGGGTACGGAAGAATGCTCCAACCGCTACACTGAAAAGATCTCCTCCGCCTGCGGAGAGAGTCCCAGAAACAAAGCAAGAACAGCCCCCTCAACGGCTGTCCTCAAGAATATATAAGGTTTGGCGAAGGGTTCAAGACTCAGTGATCGACCCAGATCACTCTCGTCAACAAAAGAAGGTGAAAGTGCAAAAAGAAAAAGACCATCCTATTAAACAGCAGAGGACAGCAGCTGCAAGGCTGCCCCTTCAACGGTTCCTTCAACCTCAATGGCCCACAAAAGAAGGAGGCCAGAGAAAACTCCCGCGTCAGCGGCAAAAGTTAAAAATGGTGAACCTAAACGCCCCAAGTCAGGGGGCATAACAGTTCATACGGTTTACATGGCATCGGGAAAAGAAGATAGCCACATATCAACAGGTCATAGACCGCACACAAGGTCAGTGACCAAGGCTCAGGAGGAGCAGCAGAAGCTCCAAGAAATGATGAACGCTATGGCCGCACTTACAGGGCCAAAAGAAACCCCTGAAACGTCCTCGGACGAGCGTCAAGAACAAGAAACGGACGCTGAATTTTTTCGTCGCGTACTGGAGAAGAAGGATAAAGAAGCTGCGGAGCAGGCAGCCAACATAAAGAAAATGGCCCTCCTGTTCCAGGATATGGTGGGTATGATGATTCAACAAGATCCACCTGCTGAAGATCCCCCAATCATCCTTAAAGACGATAGGGGAGAGACGTCGAATCCTCCACCAGCTCTGTCCACAGCTAAAGAGGATACAATCTCCAAAGCTGATTTGGATGAGTACATCGCCCAACAAATACGGGTTCATCATGCAACCAAAACAGCCGGCCAGGTCGTGAAAACGGGGAGGCCATATCCGAGTTGGTACGATCAAATCAAGTACCCGCCAGGTTATACGATTCCCAAGTTCCATGTCTACAAGGGGACGGGCAATCCTCACCAGCATGTTGCCCAGTTCAGGGCACTCTGCGGCAATACCGGTGGTGATGACAAGCTTTTACTTCACCAGTTTGTTGGAAGTTTATCGGATACGGCATTCGAGTGGTACTTTGAACTCCCGAACGACTCTATCAAAACCTTCGCGGAGATGGAGTTACTGTTTACTCAGCGTTTTGCAAGCGCCAGTGAACGTACCCCGATGACAGCACTGATTAACGTCAGGGTAAAACCAGGCGAGACGTGGGTTCAATACGCTATACGATGGCGGAACTTATGGTCAAAGTGCGAGCAGCGCATTGAAGAAGCTCCCGCAGTGGGTATGTTTGTGGGAACCCTTGATCCACAAGCAACCATCTCACAATTTATGATGTTCTTCAAGCCAACTATTTTCCAGGCCTTGATTGACAAACTAGCGCAAATGGATCAAACAGGCCATAAACCCCCTCTTCCAAGGCCGGACTCCCGAAATGACAAAGGGAAAGGAAAAGCAATCGTCGTCGCTAATGCTCAACAACAACCGAGCGACTCGAAGCCGGTTGCTCGTCAAAATAATATGCGCCCTTACGTGCCCCTTGAGGATAGGATGGGACGTCCTTATTCCTTTCCCCGCGATAAAACGAGGAGGTTATTCGAGCTGGCGTTGCGCAACAGACTCATAAATCTGCCGGATCCAAAACGTCTGTTGCAACCAAGTGACGTCAACGAGCCCAACTACTGTCCTTATCATCGAGTACTAGGCCATCCGATCGAAGATTGCTACGTTTTCAAGAATTGGCTTGAAAACCAATACCGACAGGGCAAGTTTGCGTTATCTGACAAATGGAAGGTGAATCCCCCGCAGCCCCACACCTCTAAGGGGACGAATACGCCGGGGGCAACATGCTCCGTCGTTGAAGAAGCTCCTTGGGAGGTTGTATTATCAGCCAAGACAAAGAGGATGCTAAACAATCTTCAGACATGTCCAGCAATCAAGTGGAAGAACCTATTGGAGCCGCAAATTATTGAAGGAATGCTGAAGCCTCGTCCGACTTAAAAGATTGATGGAAGTGGCCCAAACATTCATAACCAGCCGTTGAAATCTTCAAAGAAGAAGAAGAAGTCGAAGAAGCACGTGAAGCCTGGCGACAAGCGCACGTACTTGCAAAAACAAATTGACGCGCTGGAGGAATACAACCAAAAGGCACGGACTCCCATTACGCTCCAAGAATTCCTCAATCACGTTTTTCAAGAGGAAGGTGAGGGAGAAAGTTCGTCATATGAATCTGAAGAATATCTGGCGAGTTGTCATATGATTTCCCATTCGGCCACAAACGAGGAGGAGACTCCTTGCACTGAAAAGCTGGGGGCAGATCCTGAACCAAAAGTTCTGGGGCCATCAGATGAGGAAATTGACGCATTCCTCAACGAAGCTCGATTGAAAAGTAAAGCTGATCGAGAACACGAGACGGGTATATTGGAAAGGGCCAAGCGCCAGCGACTTGATGAAAGAGCTGAGACGATCCCGCTGGAGCTAAACACTTCCGCTATCGACAAAAGCCAATTCAAGATGAGGAAAAAGTTTGCTAAGGCCATATCAATGGGCATGAAGCTACCATCCTCTGAAGGAGACATCACTGGTGAAATGGAAACGCACCCCTCCTATTGCTTATATCATCGAAATATTTCGCACCCTACTCAAGAGTGCAAAGCTTTCGATAGATGGTGGCAAGGATATGTTGCTCATCGACAACGCTTTAAGCGGGAAAAGCGTAAAACTCGTCGGGAGTAAAGAAATACGACCGAAGGGCTTAAAAGAACTGCTGGCGATTGTTGCATGATTAACACCGGTAGATCACAAGTGCCTACATTCGGGAGTGATTCTGATGAAGAGCTAGAACTTGCCCCTCTCTTTACAGAGTCCGCTTCGAGAAAAGAAGAAGAACCGAAGGTTTGCGAAAATATCCAGCTACGTAATCGCACGCTGCCCGAAAAGAACCTCGGACCCTCGAACAGGAAAGATAAAGGGAAAGAAAAGATCTCTGAAGATATCGTCTTAGATGACCAAGTGGTGGAAGAGCTAGCTGCCAAAGACCCACCAAAGAAGAATAAGGTGGATTACTATGTCTTAGCACATCTGAGGAAGCTGCCCTCACAGCTCAGCATTCTTGACGCCCTTTCGCTATCAAAAGAGGCGAGAGATTCGTTGATTAAGGCGCTCCAAGACCCAGAGCAATTCCAAGCATGCTTGGCCGAGGAAAAGATGAAGGATGAATTGGAGGAAGTGCACACGGCCGATGTCACTTTTGGCGATGAAGACCTTCTACTTGGGACATGCGAACACAATCACCCCCTCTATGTTTCGGGATACTGCCATGATATAAAGATAGGAAAAATCCTGATCGATAACAGGTCGTCTGTTAACCTACTCAACGTGCGGGTGTTGAAGAAAATCTGCATGAGCGTCTAGCACCTTGCTCGGGACAAGATCACCATCTCCGGGTTCGACTCCCAATCGTCAAAGACTCTTGGATCTGTGATACTGACGCTACGCTTTGGGCTACTCGTCACGGACATTAAGTTCCATGTCATAGACGCCAAGACATGCTACAACGCTTTGCTCGGCCGACCATGGTTACACGAGTACAACATCATCCCTTCTACACAACATCAGTGTATGAAGTATTTTAAGGATGGTTTCGAGTATACCGTGACGGGAGAACTGAACCCGTTCTCTGTGAACGAGGTCCGCAAATACGAAGATGCCAAATACTTCTTACCGGATTTCGAAGACACGGAGAAGTGTCACAAGCCGGAGAATAAAACTAACGCTACCACCCCTGTCTTCGGCAGTGATACTAAGGAGGAAGAGGAGAGAGTTTATTCAGGTCCGCCCCAATACACCAAGCCGGGACCATCGGCTCCTGCATTGATCTTTGGTAGCGATTCGGAAGATGAAGTCCATGCTGTATTCTCAGCTCGACCTTCAATACGAACGTTCGCTGATGAAGAGCAAAGTCTACAAGTCGCCATGGTGCCGCTTAAACACCATAAAGAACTGGATGCACTTAATATTTACAATGTAGAAGAGCTGCAAACGTTCTATATCCCTCCCAGGCGAGAAAGAGAGAAAGCAATTCTATTCTACCGCTCTGAAGAAAACAAAGTGGAGAAAGAAATCTGGCACGGGGCGGATCCTACGTTGGACAGGCTTCAACCCATCCGTCTACCCAGATATTATACAGAAGGCTTGAAGAGGCTGTTGAAGCGCCAAGGGATACCCTTCAAACAGACCGTTAGAAAGGCCAAATTCTATGACAGGGTCTGGAACGTCCCTGGAACTCAGCACAAGCTGCCTAATGGGAGAATGGAGACAATCGGGCTTGGATACATTCGCTCCAAGAAACGAGAGCTGCTCCGCGACTGTTACGTCGTGCACAACTTCAATGAAGAAGAGGGTGCTCAATGGGAGAACGCCAATCCTGAACCAGTAAAAGTTCCAGATGCAAAAGTGCCCGGTCCGTCGTTTGAAGAACAAATGGACAGGCTTATAAGGGAAGCTGGTCAAAAAGTCTGAGATGATCACAACCGCGAGATGACCATCTACGAGAAGGCCAAAACGCAACGCCTCCTTCAGCAGGCCGTCAAAGATGAAAGTGCCGCCCCCTGCCAACCTGTTATAAAAAAGGCTCGACGCAGAGGCGGAAACAAATCGAAAGGCCAAAAAGACGCTCAACAGCAACAAAGCGGGGCTAAGAAGCCACGCTAGCGGGAGTCGAGCGTTATTGATCTGTCCCTTATGAAGAAAATGGGTCGAGCATACTCGTTTCCTCAGGACAAGACGAAGAAAATACTTGAGCTTGCTTTAAAACATCAGATGCTCACATTGCCGGAGTCCGAGCACCCCGAACAAGAAAGCGAAGTCTCTGACCCAAACTATTGCTCTTACCATCGAGTAATAGGGCACCCGCTCGAAGACTGCTTTACCTTTAAGAATTGGGTCGAAGATCAGTATCAGCTCGGCAAGTTCGCTCTGTCTGACAAGTGGAAGGTAACGTCGCCGCAGAAGCACGAACCCAAAGCTAAAAAAACAGAACCAACTCCGCATTGGGATTGGAAGCGGATTCGCACTTGTCACATGATAACAATATCAAAAGAAGAGCCCGAGAACATGGACAGCCTTCCCTGGTGCTTCGAAAACAGCAATGAGGAGATGATCTCAGAATTTCCGCCAGCTCCGAAAGAATTGGAGGATGGAATACATACCACCGCAGATAACCTCAAGAAAATCGAGTTGGGGACAGCTGATGACCCACGGCCGACGTTTGTCAGTGAGCTGCTATCTGAAGAAAGGGTGACTGCGTTAAAAGACGTCCTTGTACAGCATAAAGATTGCTTCGCATGGAACTATTCCGAAATGCCGGGACTAGATCCAGAAATTGTTGTACATAGGTTGGCAATATCTCCGGACGTCAAACCGGTAAAACAGGCGCCGAGAAGAATGCGACTCGAGCTTGAGATGAGCATCAACGCTGAGGTCAAAAAGTTAATCGACTCTGGCTTTATTCAGGAGGTTCAATATCCTGAATGGATCGCTAACATCGTCCCGGTGATGAAGAAAAATGGGACGGTGCGCATATGTGTGGACTTCCGGGATCTCAACAAAGCCTGCCCGAAGGATGATTTCCCGGTGCCAGTCACCGAACTGATGATAGACAACACGTCCACTCATGAGGTTTTCTCCTTTATGGACGGCTCATCAGGGTATAATCAGATAAAGATGCATCCCGAAGACCAGAAGCACACCGCCTTCAGAACCCCTTTGGGTATATTCTGCTACAAGGTGATGCCCTTCGGTTTAAAGAACGCCGGCGCCACCTATCAGAGGGCCATGACGAAGATCTTCGATGACCTCATACACGAAATCGTCGAATGTTATATCGACGATCTCGTGGTTAAAAGCAAATCATATGAGGAGCATCTCGAACATTTGAAGACCGTATTTCAACGCCTTCGACAATACAACTTGAAGATGAACCCTCTTAAGTGTGCATTCGGAGTTTCCTCGGGCAAATTTTTAGGATTCATCGTCCGACACCGGGGTATCGAAATAGATCCGTCCAAGATCAAGGCGATCATGGAAATGCCTCCGCCGAGGACTCTCAAACAGTTGCGATCTCTCCAAGGAAAGCTCGCATATATTCGGCGATTTATAGCCAACCTCTCTGGCAAGTGCCGTCCTTACAGCCACCTGATGAAGAAGGGAACCCCATTCATCTGGGACCAAAAATGCCAAGGCGCGCTAGACGAGATCAAGCAATACCTGCAGAACCCGCCGGTGTCGGCTGCTCCGGTCAAGGGAAAACCCCTCATTCTTTATACAACCGCCCTCAAAGGTTCCTTGGGCGCATTATGGGCACAAGAGAACGATCAAGGGAAAGAAAGAGCACTCTACTACTTAAGTCGAGTTCTACTGGGGGCAGAAAGCAACTACTCCCCCATTGAAAAACACTGCCTGGCGTTAATCTTTGCGATAATAAAGCTCAGACATTACGCATTAGCACATGAGGTCCGTCTCATTTCGAAGGTGGACCCTCTTAAGTATTTAATGTCAAAGGCCATACTGACAGGTCGACTCGCTAAATGGGCTCTGCTCTTGATGGAGTTCTCGATAACATATCAACCTCTTAAAGCAGTGAAAGGCCAGGCCATCGCCGATTTCCTCGCTGAGCACCCGATACCAGCCGACTCCCTTTTAAACTGCGATCTTCCAGACGAACATGCGTTTGATGCGGTCGACGGTGATGAGACTCGATGGGAGCTTTATTTTGATGGCGCATCTTCCATGAAGAAGCGCAGACAAAGCACCCCTATAATCAAATCGGGCGTAGGGCTCATCTTTATAACTCCACAAGGAGGGATAATGCGCTTTGCTTTCTCCCTAACAGAGCCGAGGACAAACAATGAAGCCGAATACGAAGCTCTGATAGCAGGCCTCGAGATCGCCATCGACATGGGAATTGAAAATCTCCTCATATACGGGGATTCTCAACTGGTCGTTAGTCAAGTAAACGACGACTACCAAACGTGCAAGCCAGAACTGGTGAAGTACGGCGAAAAAGTGCAACAACTGTTGACCCAAATTCCCTCCTATACTTTGGAGAATATACCGCGCGCGGAAAACAGCAAAGCAGACGCATTGGCCAAACTTGCTAAAGAACTGGCTGACGAGAATCTTGATGACGTTAGAATCATGGTACAAAGCCGTCAAGTGCTTGCCCCAGCATAAATATCTCCGGAATCATCCGAAGAGAAGGGAGCGACTGAGCAAACGACCCTGCAAGTAAAAGACCGGGAAAAGGCAGAGGATTGGAGAGAAGTCTTCATAGACTACTTTAGGTCCCACCGAATGCCTGAAGAAGCGTCCATAAGACATCAGCTTATGAAACGAGCTCTGTCTTTCGCCTTTGTCAATGATACTCTGTACAAGAGGTCGTTTGATTCTCTGTGGCTGAGATGTTTAGGACCTGATGAAGCGAAAAGAGTCGTCCAGGAAGTTCACGACGGACTCTGCGGTTCTCACCAAGCGGGCCCAAAGATGAAGTTGAAGATCAAACGGATAGGCTACTATTGGCCCACAATGATCCAGGACTACCTCGAATATGCGAAGCAATGCCATTCATGCCAAATTCATGGGAACTTCATCCATCAGCATCCGAATCCACTACATCCAACGGTGGCTAGCTGGCCATTCGAAATGTGGGGGACTGATATAGTCGGCCCCATCGAACCGGCATCGTCTAGAGGACATCGTTTCATCCTAGCGACGACTGACTACTTCTCTAAGTGGGCAGAAGCGGTACCGCTGAGGGAAGTAAAGACGGAGAATATCCTCCATTTCTTCAAGACGCATGTCATATATCGGTTTGGAACGCCAAGACGAATCATCTCCGATAACGGGCCAGCCTACAGAAGCCACAAAATCAGTCGCTTCGCGCAACAGCATAATATAGACTGGAGATATTCCTCAGTTTATAATCCGCGAGCTAACGGTCTAGCTGAAGCCTTCAATAAGACCTTGACGAAGATCATGAAGAAAACGGTGTCACGAAATAAGAAAGACTGGCACGAAAGACTGCAAGAAGCTCTCTGGGCGTATCGAACTACGTTTAAAACGGCCACGAACGCAACGCCATATGCGTTAGTATTCGGTACAGAAGCAGTATTCCCTCTTGAGATAGAATTACCCTCTCTACGAGTGGCAGTCCACTACGAGCTAACGAACGAAGAAAATGCTCACCTTTGGCTTGAGGAGTTTGACGCCCTTAATGAAACCCGGCTCATAGCACAGCAAAATCTGGAAGCTTATAAAGCAAAGATGACGCGCTCATATGAAAGATTGACCCGATCGAGGACATTCCGCCAAGGCGAACTTGTGCTAGTGGTCAAAAGGCCTATCATTCCCAATCGCGCTAAGCGAGGAAAATTCGAGCCAAACTATGAAGGCCCGTATATCATAGATAAGGTCTACCAGGGTGGGGCCTATCTACTCATGGACATGCACGGTGAAAGGCCTTTCAGGACAATAAACGGTCGCTTCCTAAAGAGATACTACGCTTAATGATCCACGGCCTAGGTCAATGATAGATGACGACGACTATGTCCGCTCGCTATCTTCCTAAGCTCAAGCTTTATAAGTAGTAGCCGGCCTTCTCCATGACGGACCGAAATGTCCTTAAACTAATAGCAGACCGAAACGTCTTTAAACTACTACCGCAGCATCTTTGGGCTGACGAGATATAAAAAAAAACATATAAAAATAAAATAAAATAAACGGTATGTCCATAAGCAAAAAGGGCACGGATGAAAACCCGAAAGGGCTCCGTGAGTAAAAACAGCAGGGCTACCGGCGAGTGTTCATGAAAACCCGAAAGGGCACGACCTTGTAAAAAAAAAGGAGAAAATAAAAATAAAAAGAATAAAAAAAAAGCGGTACGTCCATGAGCAAAATGGGCACGGATGAAAACCCGAAAGGGCTCCGTGAGTAAAAACAAAAGGGCTACCGGCGAGTGTTTGTGAAAACCCGAAAGGGCGCAACCTCGTTAAAGAACACTTACAAGATCCTCTCGACCTTATAAGGAGAAACCACCCGCGTGAGATCCCTACGACTCACAAGGGAGCAACACACTTAGGGATCCCCACGATTCCTAAGGAGAAAATACACTTGCGAGATCCTCACGACTCGTAAGGAGAACTCTCTTATGGGACCCTCACGGCTCATAAGAGTTGAAAGTCTTAAGTTACAGAGACCTAAACCTGTGCTTAAGCAACTCCCACAACTCCCGATATTGCCCTACAAGTGGCTCAATACTGACCCTTGTATACAATCCACGGGCGCGAATAAACATTTCCCTAACCAAGTCTCATCCGTGACTGGGGATATGTTCGCATGGTAAACAACCCTTGTAAATCCTCTCGATTTATGAGGAGAAAACCCTCCTGTAGGATCCTTACGACTTATAGAGGAAACGAACACTTAGGAATCCTCACGAGTCCTAAGGAGAAAATACACCTACAAGATCCTCACGACTTGTAGGGAGAAATAACTTCGTGAAACCCTTACGGCTCACGAAGTCAAAATCCTTAGCCGACAAGACCCTAACCCTGGTCGCTAAGCTACCTTGTTCGACATCGACAGAGGCAGAGGATGATTCGCTCCTGGTAATATCCCAGTTGTAGCGGTGCTGATGCCGAAATCGGTTTACGGCGAAAAGCCAGTAGGCCGCACATGCATATGAAATAGCCGAAATGATGGGGCAACTTGCAATAAAAAGCAGCAAGTAAAAAATGAAAAATAGCCGAAATGATAGGGCAACTTGCAATAAAAAGCAGCAAGTAAAAATGTATGCATGAAAAATAGCCGAAATGATAGGGCAACTTGCAATAAAAAGCAGCAAGTAAAAATGTATGCATGAAAAATAGCCGAAATGATTGGGCAATCGCGACCTTCGCGATATAAAAGCTGAAATGATAGAGCATCGCGGAGATAAAACAAAAAAATGATGATAAAACTTTGGCCCTACAGTTAAGATCACATCGATCCCTGTATACAATCCAAAGGCATAAACAAAGAGGGAACCATACTTTCCCAACAGGCTCCGCCAGAAAACGAAGCCAAATCTCGACGGTTCAGTCCAACTCTGAAGAAACCAGTGTCTTCAGCAGATACCTCGACTCACGGATACAAACACTCCTTGACGAGAGCCTCCTGATCCGCGTCGACTCGCAGAGCCACCAGTGCCTCCGTGGGAAATTCTCGACTCGTTTCAAACCCCAAGGAAAAAAATAATCCTTGGCGCTTGGGAAACAAATAATCCCTAGCAAATTCCTCGACTCACGGATACAAACGCTCCTTGACGAGAGCCTCCTGATCCGTGTCGACTCGCAGAGCCACCAGTGCCTCCGTGGGAAATTCTCGACTCGTTTCAAAGCCCAAGGAAACAAATAATCCTTGGCGCTTGGGAAACAAATAATCCCTAGCAAATTCCTCGACTCACGAATAGAAACACTCCTTGACGAGAGCCTCCTGATCCGCGTCGACTCGCAGAGCCACCAGTGCCTCCGTGGGAAATTCTCGACTCGTTTCAAACCCCAAGGAAACAAATAATCCTTGGCGCTTGGGAAACAAATAATCCCTAGAAAATTCCTCGACTCACGGATACAAACACTCCTTGACGAGAGCCTCCTGATCCGCGTCGACTCGCAGAGCCACCAGTGCCTCCGTGGGAAATTCTCGACTCGTTTCAAACCCCAAGGAAACAAATAATCCTTGGCGCTTGGGAAACAAATAATCCCTAGCAAATTCCTCGACTCACGGATACAAACACTCCTTGACGAGAGCCTCCTGATCCGCGTCGACTCGCAGAGCCACCAGTGCCTCCGTGGGAAATTCTCGACTCGTTTCAAACCCCAAGGATACAAATAATCCTTGGCGCTTGGGAAACAAATAATCCCTAGCAAAATTTCTCGACTCACGGATACAAACACTCCTTGACGAGAGCCTCCTGAGTCGCGTCGGCTCGCAGAGAAACTAGCGTCTCCGCGGGAAAATTCCCGATTCGTCTCAAGTTGCAAAATGAAGCCTCAGGCAGCAGAGACTAAAAAAGCTTGCTTCCTGAACAATGGGACCCTGCAAGTCAATCCAAAATGGTCTCTTGCATACTATTCACGGGTCTCACTCTCCAAAGTCGAGTTTCGACAAGGAGGGAAACAACCGCTTACGAACCCTCTCGACTTGTAAGAGGGAAAATTCTCTTATAGGATCCTTACGACCTATAAGAGAAAACCACACTTAGGGATCCTCACGATTCCTAAGGAGAAAACCCACCTACGAGATCCTCTCGATCCGTAGGGAGAAAAGTCTCTATGAGACCCTCACGGCTCATAGAGTTGAAAAGTCTTAGGCGGCAGATTTGAACCTGCGGCCTAAGCTATCGCTATCTCTTGGAAAAAACTAAGTTATCTGCCAATTATGTTTATCAAAGACAACATGCTGATAATAAGAGAAGGCAGAAAGCAAAAGAGCATACAAGACATTGCAAAAGAAAATGTGTATCTTTATTCATTGACTTCAATCAAATACAAGATGAATCGTACAAAAGAATAAAGAATGGATACATATTATTTAAAAGGAAAATTTTACAAATACATTGATACAAAGACAGCTATTGGGAAGGAAGCGTCTTAAGTAGCTTTATCAATTGTTCGTACACTTCCTTCCATGCCTGTTCCTGATTGGCCACCACTGCCAACTCCGTCTCTACTTGGGCCCGTTGCTGTGCGACAGATGCAAGCTGATCCCTGACGGCCTGATGAGCAGCTTCATGGCCTGGAGTGTCATGCTCGGCGACATCAAGTGCCCGCTTCAGTCTCAGCCCATTTGATATGCGCTCCAGAAGGCCCTCGAAGACGGCCTTTACCTCAGCGGCGTTTGCCTCAACTTCAGCACGCAGGCGAGCAGTTTCACTTGAAGATTCTTGGCACTCCTTTAGCCTCAAAGCTGCTTCTTGTTCCAAATGACGGAAATGAGAAGCGCTTTGCTCGAGCCATGCTCCCCGTTGAGTGCTCACGGCCAAAGTCTCAGGGGATAGGCGCATCGACTCCAGCTGATGAAGGCGAGCCTCAATCTCCCGACAATAGTTAACCCAAGAGGTGACAATGCCCTCGTCATGGAAGGTGGCAAATATCAACAACATCGGGTTAACCGTCGTAGCGAAGTCCTCAGCAGATGTAGGAGCCTCGACGTCGAGTTCCTCGATGTAGTCGCTCAACATGCGCAGACTATTCGCCGCACCTTTTGAGGACGGACGTCTCTGGGAAGGGCCGCCCGGTATTGTAATGCGAGACTCGAAAGGCACCGAGACTGGAACGATAGCTGAAAAGGACAAAATGTGATTAGATGATGATTCAATAGATGCGGAGAAAGTCATTGATAAGATAGTTTACTATACCAGTTGAAGCAGGTGGCAAGGCCGGAAGGGCCGGTGGCGCAACCGATCTTTCTTCTCCCCCTTCGATTTGTAACACTACGGGCAGGACAAGAGAGAGTTAGAAATAATTCTACCACTGAAAAAACAAAGATATAAATCGGGAACTATACTCACCAGCACCACCAGAGGGAGAAGCGAGTTCAGATGGGAAGGAGAAGTGTGGGAGCAACACCTGATAAAGATGGTCAAAAAGTACTCCTGAAAAGACACAACAACACGACTTCAGTACGTAAACTATACATCTGAAAGATAAGACTAATAAGTTGCGAACCCATACCTTCCAACATCTTAGATGGTATAAGAGAGGGTTGAGAGGTGACTACCGCCAAGGCAGTCGTTGAAGGCGCTCCCTCAAGCAGTGGGGCATCGGCGCTGGCTGCACCTGCGTTACAAGAAAGGTGAACTTGTCAGAAAGGATTGTAAAGTAAAGAAAAAACAGCAACTTGGGGTTTACCTGAGGAGCTCCCGGCTGAAACGGAGACGACTCCCTCCTCTATCGACATGAGGCCACCGCCCGTGGCCTCATCACCCGACTCGATGGGAACCGTCGTCGTGCTCGCGCGGCCAGGAGACGGCGGAAGATCGTAGACGGGGAGGGCAATGATCGGAGCATTACCAGACTCTTGGGAGAGAGCGGCTGACTCCTTCTTGAGAGTCGTGCTCATCTCACCCGCTACTTCTTCGGGCTCCGCGATCTCCATTGGCTCATCCGCCGTCACCACGACGTCGCCGGCCTCGAGCGCCTCATCCGCCACCACCATGGGCTCAGTTATAATGATCATATCATCTGCCACCACTTCAGGTTCGGCATCAATGACCTTCTCGGCTGCAGGCCCCTTGACCTCCGCCTCAGGCTCTAAAGCCACAATGACGTTGCCCACCGTCGGCTCGAGTTCGGCGGGTACCGCCTCCTCTGTTTCTTTAGGATCAACGGCTTCTGCCTCCCCCTTGATCGGACTTGGCCCTGCAAGATAAGAAATATAAGGACCAATGGCATTAAAATCCTTATAACAAAAACTCTGAGAGAAATATTACCTGAAGCGGATTTATCGTTTGCGCTCCGAACTGCGCGCACCACCTCTCTGCGAGCAGTGGATAGGGCGACAGGGGGCTCTTCAGATGGAGTGTCAGCGCGAGGGACGGTGCTGGGGCTCGCTCCCACAGCCAAGGCAGCCCGGCGCGCCTTCGCCTCACGCCTTTGCCGCTTTCTTTCTTCCCGAGCTGTCACAATGGACCTCTGTGACGCCTTTTTCACTGCGGCATCGTCATCTGTAAACAAAGACACCTCCAGAGCCTTTAAGGCATCTCTCATCGGCTCCTCAAGACGGACTTCTTGCGGTAACCCTGAGGAAGCAGGAACGTCGGCAGCCGGTAGGACATCTGTGTCACTTGGCGGGAGCGGCATTGAGGTTCCTGTGATTAAAAGGGAAAGGTTAGATCGACCATAACACAAGGGAAATGAAAGCTTAATGAATCGAAACTTACTAAGGCCCATAGATGCTCTGAGACGTTCCTCCTCCTAGAAAGTCTTCAGAGAAGCGGCAATGGCTTCTCCATCAGTGATGCCTGTTGGTAGAAAAGAAAGAAAATCGTTAGTCAAAAGCAACGAAGGAAATATGTTGCAATAAAGAAAATGTGACTAGTAGTTACCTGATTGCGCAAGCTTAGCCAGCCACGCGTCACGCTTTGCCAACCACGCTGAAGTTTCGAGAGCGGCTTTCAAGTCTGTGTTGTCCGGCGGCGGCATGATTAATCCCTCGTTAGTCCCATATTCGATTAGGCCCTCGGCGTAGGGAGCATGGGGTTCCTGGCCGAACACGACGTCCGCGGCGAAGAGCGACTTCTTTTTCTTCTTCCCGCCAACCCTAGGTGCACGTGGGATCGACTTACGTTTAGCAGCCACCTTGGGACGGCGGGTCCCGATGTCTGCACCTACACCGGACTCCGGCGAGGCCACGACCACTGTCTCCACTGGAGCACGGGGCGCTAGGGCTGCATCTGTAATATCGGGAAGCGGCAATCCGTGCGGAGGACTTTGCGCACGCGATGGTCTGCCCCCGGCATCTTTTAGAGGAGGAACCACCGGGGTCCTTGGCATTAAGGGAGCGTTACGGTCGGTGCCGGGAGGTGCTTCTTTACGGTCGATCAACACTCGCCTCTCCTCCTTTATAACGGCCCCCGTCGCATGATTGTACCACTCTTTATATACATTAAGGAGTCATGGAGCGCAGGCCGGCGCGCTGATAAAAAAACGAGAACCCGTGTTCAGGCGCATAAAGTGATGTAACGCGTTCTCCATCCCTTCTTCATTGGCAGCAGGTTCCAATAAGAAAGCTTCCAAGGGTACCCCTTGATCGTAGCCCAGTTGTTGGGCAAAACGATGCGGGTTATATCTCATGAAGATTGCCGAACCTCCCTGCCTGAATACTAGGAAGCCCGGTCTAATAGAATACAAGTGGAGGGTCTCCCGGGCCGTCAACACTGAAGCTCCATCCTTAAAGGAATCCTGTAATGGTCGCACCGCAGTGGTGGACGCTTTTCCAATGGTTAATACCTTGTCAATGAAGGACATCCCGACTCCAACGGTGTAAGGGCGAAGCAGTAAACCCCTGGCGTTCCGTGGTGAAGGGGTCACGATTGATGAGCCAATCAACTGTATAATGCGAGGAAAACCGCACTTGTCAAAGAATGAAGGCCTTTTATGCATGCCGAAGAGACCCGCCGTATGTAGCTCGAGCCACGACATGAAGTAGTGCATCGGGAAGACCACGTGCAATACCCCGGGCTCGTTAGCATCCGCGGCTCGGCTGAGACCATGATATAAGTGCGCCAAGCCGGCGATCCCCACAGCCACCTTTACCCCGATGACCATTCGGTGGGCTGGGTAAAACACGGAGGGCCGCATACGATGAGAGTGCATTGGGATCGCGAACCAACTCAGCCACAGTCCGAGAAATCCTAAGAAAAAGGCCTCCTCGTCCATCCCGGGGGCTGCAATTTCTGCAAAAGATATAGTAGGGAAGTCCGGAAGGAAGAAAACCTTTTGGTCTATCTCCTTCGCCGGCAGGTTATCCAAACCTAGGCCGAAAGGATCATCCAGGATAGCAGACTTGGCAGCTTCTGATGAAATGACGCTTAGGCGAAGGAAACGAGCAATGAAGTCCTCAAAATTAACTCCTCGGCTCCCATGTTCGATAAATAGGGACTCGTAGATGTTCAACACCTTGATCAGGCTAGGGAATTGGTGTTGAACAGCATTTTCCGGCGTGATCCCCCTTACCATCAGATTAGCACCGAAGACATACTCATCTGTCTGGAGCAGCTCTTCATAGTGTTCCCCCATGACTGGTAGACCGGATACCTCCGCGAATTCCTCCAAAGAGATGGACACTTCCCGATCCATGGCAAGGAAAGTGTGGGTGGGAATGTTCCACTGTTCCAGGAAAGCTTTAAACCACCAAGTAGGGAGCGTGGGATACTGGAAGAGAGAGACGTAGACCGCGGTGTACAATCCTAATCTTATCAATTGCGACTTCTTCGTCGACAGGATGTACAGGGCCCACGGCAGGTAACCAATCGGATGGCGGGGGATCAGACCAATGTTATATGATTGCCCCCAGGGTCTCGCCTCGCCCTGACAGATACGACGTCCTAGGATATCCAAGACCATAGGACGTTGGACAGGAACCCCATCCATAGCGGGATGAAGAAAGCTGTTCGCGGTCCAATCCACCATCTCCACGGCGTACTGCACCGAGGGTAGGGTAGCATAATGAATCGCCGTGATGGGCTCGGACGGCACTGCGCATGTGAAGCTGCGTTGACCCATAATGATCTGGTTATACCAAGACCCCCAAAGGTGGAGTTTCTTGTACTCCGGGTCGCAGTCTCTAATCATGGTCAGGACTTCACGGTCCGAGGGCGCCTAGGGAAATCCCTCCTCCGAGCGAACGAATGAGAATGAGGTGTCTAGAGACATGATCGCTGCAAATAGAACAATTTAGCCGTTAGTGTTGTAATTCCAACATTTGGCATCTAAAAAAAATGCATTAATTAAATTAAATTAAAATTAATTAATTACACCACACAGCAGTATACTGAGTAGGAGACCAAAGGGGGACCCACAAAATCTGGATGACAATACGTCAGACAACCTCATCATTGGATGAGATTGTCAGTTGGTCCCCAGGAAAACATTCCCATTTATAAAAAAGGGGGGTGGGAAGAATCCCTAGGGACAAGGAGAAAATCTCCTCTTTCAGAGCAAAGCTCTGTCACAGTGTGACACTTGTCAAACTTTGGTCCCAGGGAAATAAGATTCCTCAAAAAGAGCACAGCTCTATGGTAATAATGGAAAGGTCCATCAGAAAATGTCTATACCTAAAAGAATTAAAATTTTTGAAATCTTGGAAAATCCACGAAAAACTTGTGAAATTTTTTCATTTTTCAGATCTAAAAGATCCACAGATGATCTATGACCAAAGCTCTGTTCATGGGTTAAAACCTATGAAAAAGATCCCTGTAGATCTATAAGTTTTTGAGAGCAAAGCTCTGTTTATGAAACCCCAATGGGGATCTATTTAGATCAAAAGATCTGTAAGAGCAAAACTCTTTGGTTAGGGTTAATTTAAGTTAATTTGATTTAAATTAATTTTACCTAAAGTTTTTAACTTTGGAAATGAGCAAAGCTTTGAAGTTCTGGAAACGAGAGCAAAGCTCTGAAGTTCTAAGCAAGAGCAAAGCTCTGGAATCAAAATCTAGAAAATGGTGAAGTTTTTTTAAGGGCCAAGAGCCCTATTTATAAGGCGCTTGCGCCCCTTCAGCTCACCCCTTGATCTAACGGTCAGGGGCTTGCCACCGCTGCACTCACGTGCGCGCTACGTGAGCGTAACGATGGGGGGGCATTTGTTTCGCCCAATCAGAGCAAAGCTCTGTTGAAATTCAAAATTCAAAATTCTGAAGCAACGCTTCAAATCTCGGGCGCAACGCGCCACGTGTCAGGCGCAGACGCGTCAGTGCAGCGCCCAAGAAGGCGCGCCCAATCAGAGCAAAGCTCTATTTTAAGCAAAATTAAAGGAAGCAACGCTTCAGTTGCGCTGCGCTGTGCGCTGCGCGACACGTGTCAGCGCAGATGCGCTAGCGCAGTTGCGCTGCGCTTTGCGCTGCGCGACACGTGTCAGCGCAGATGCGCTAGCGCAGTTTCGCTGCGCTGCGCTGTGCGCTGCGCGACACGTGTCACGTGCTGGAGCATTTACGCCAAACAGAATTAAGATTTTAAAGAAATCTTTCTGTTCTTGTTAAAACAAGAAGATTTTCTTCTGTAAAACAGATACCCTTGGATAAAAAATCCAACGGTGGGGAAAATTCCCCAAATCACTCAGAGAAAGATCTCTTTAACAAATTTAACTAATTTATGGGCACTATAAAAAGGACCCTAGAGCTCAATTCAAAAGAATCAACACTTTTTTCTAAAAAAAAAGAGAGAAAGAGGACTCTGAAGAACTCCTCAAGAACAAAAAAAGGTAAAACCATTGAAAGAAGAGAAAATTCTCTTATGAAAAGATCAGTGATCTAAAAACAAGATCATTGATCTTTAAACATAACTAAATGAAATGAATAAATAAAAATAAAAATAGTGCTTTGCACTTTTTCATGAACCTTTGTTCTTTAAGATAAGAAAAAACTTATCTTTTCCTTTGATCTAAATTAGATCAAGAAATCTAACAGTGCTTTGCACTTCTGTTCTTGAATCTAAAAGATTCTCAAATTAATAGTGCTTTGCACTTAAAAATCTGCACTGTTGCGCTCTTGGGCTGGCACAAGCCACCAGAGAGCGCCACGTGTCAGCGCCTGAACCATTTGCGCTATGCGCTTTTGAAATAAAGCTTTGCTCTCTGTGACTGGCGCAACTCACCAGAACGCGCCACGTGTCAGTAGCGCAAGCGTAGCGCACTAGCACAGCGCACTGCGCTGCATGACACGTGTCATCATCACGAGCGCTTGCGCTCTCTGATTGGCGCAAAGCGCCTGACAAATGCAAGGCATTTCTTAAAGGGCCAGGCCCAAATCAAAACGACCAAGCAGGCCAAAATAAATTGCAAAGCAATAAAAGGGCAGAGCCCAAATAAAATTGATGCTCTGCATCATTTATAAAGGGCAGAGCCCAAAACAAATTGATGCTCTGCATCCTTCTGGGCAAAGCACAAATAAAAATAAAAAAGAAATGCAATGCAGAAGCATATAAAATGTTGAACATTTCAACTGGACTTAGCCCAATTTTGGCCGTAAGTCCTCAAATTAAATTGACTGAGCAAAATTGCTCTCTTAAATCAATTTACCTCCGGTTTGAGGGTACATCTCCGAACTCCTCTGACACCCATCGTTGTAATCCTTCAACGACGTCAGAGAGGTGACGGGTCTCGACGACCACACACTCATACGGACTGCGGGGTCCTTAAACTCGTGGACCGAAACGTCCTTAAACTAATGTTGGACCGGAACGTCCTTAAACTAATGTTGGACCGAAACGTCCTTAAACTAATGGTGGACCACTACGTCCTTAAGCTGGCGATGGACCGAAACGTCCTTAAACTAATATTGGACCGAAACATCCTTAAACTAATAGCGGACCACCACATCCCTAAACTGGAATATGGACCACTACGTCCCTAAACTGGAACAATAGAGCCTCCAAATGCTCTTTTGCCGGATCTAAACGATCCCGTTTAAGTTGATCTTAGCCCCCAAACACGGCTAACGTATCCTTAAACATTCAAACGGACTATAAAACTCCAAATCAACCTTGGTTCAAGGGTACATCTCTGAACTCCTCTGACATCTGCCGTTGTAATCCTTCAACGACGTTAGAGAGGTGACGAGTCCCGATGGCCAGATATTAAATGGATTATCACGTTAAGTTGATCTTAGTCTCAAACAGGACTATCGTATCCTTAACGAACGTTTAAGTTGATCTTAGCCGCAACGCGACTAATGCATCCTTAAACTAAAAACACCAAACCCAAATCTAAGTAAATACGGATTTGAACTAATCCACGTCCTACGGGCGACGGCATTACTCAGTCTCCGTATACAATCCACGGGCAACCACAAACAAAACAAACACACACGACACGAAGTGAAATTCTGGAGAAGGAGAAAGTTGTTACCGCGATGCGGTAGCGTAATTAACTGCAGGGGCTTGCGCCTGCAGGGAAGAGCGTCCCCACAATCAAAACCCCTCAAGCGAGGGGGAATCTGACGAAGTCTGCTACATCGGCCGCATCCGTCTAAACCTCTGATACACGGTGCCATAAATCAACTTGGCATCTTCGGAGAGGTGGACGGATAAAACCTAATAGCATCTGTCCCGAATCTCAGCGTCAGGACCTCGCAGTCTTGTGCGCCGTCTTTCGGAGGGGAACATCCGTCGTTAGTTTTAAGACGTTCCGGTCAAGGTTAAGGACCTCATAGTCCATGAGTTTAAGGACCCCGCAGTCCGGCGTTAGTTTTAAGACATCCCGGTCAAGGTTAAGGACCTCATAGTCCATGAGTTTAAGGACCCCACATTCCGTATCAGTGTGTGGTCATCGGGACCCGTGACCTCTTTGAAGACATTGAGGAATTACAACGCCAAGTATCAAAGGAGTGAAGAGATGTACCCTTAAACCAAGGTAGATTGGATGATCTTTGGCCCAATTTGGAACCAAGACCAATTAATTATATTATGAGCCCATCAGCCCAGTTAAGTTTGAATTGAGGACTTATGGCCAGCTTGGGCTAAGTCCAATCATGTTTCATATTGACCCTCTGTTGGTTCATTGAAAGAGAGGCTTTGCCTCTAGAAACTTAGCCAATTGGGCTAAAGCTAGTGTTAAACACTAAAGACCAAAAAACACTAGGAATAAAATTAACAAGTTAGTGTTAAACACTAAAAGATAATCAGTGTTAAACACTAGCAACAGGGCTTTCAAATTAGTGTTAACAACTAAAGCAAATCAATGTTAAACACTGGCAACAGAGATTTCACATTAGTGTTAATCAGTGTTTAAACACTGGTAACCGAGATTTTAATTTAGTGTTAAACACTAAGAAAATTAGTGTTAAACAGTGGTAACAGAGATTTAATTTAGTGTTAAACACTAAGAAAATTAGTGTTAAACACTAAGGCAAATCAGTGTTAAACACTGGATACAGAGGTTTCAATTTAGTGTTAAACACTAAGGCAAGAGGGGTCACGTGGTAGCACGTGAGAGCGCCCTCCTTCTCTTTATTTTATTCTGCAGATTAGTGTTTAACACTTTTAATTCTGACGGCCATCACGTGTGAGCACGTGATGGAGGCCTACGCTCCGGTCTGTTAGAATACTCATTAGGGGTCACGTGGTGACACGTGAGGGCGCCCTAGAGCTCTTTTCTGTTTCTTTTTCCTTTTTCTCTGCGTGCTTCAGGGGTCACGTGGGGCACATGAGGCGTTGCCTCAAAGTTCTTTTCTATGAATCTTTACAGAGTTCACGTGGTAGCACGTGACCCGGGTTCTTTGCATGTTTTATAGATCTGTTCATCTTTTAAGAATTAAATTCTTCATAGGGTTAAACCCTAGCAATAAACTTTAGAGGAATTAAATTCCTGTTTTCTTCTGAAGAATTATATTCTTAGATAGGGTTAAACCCTAATTTCTTTTCTGTAGGAATTAAATTCCCCATACATATAAAGAATTAAATTCTGGCATAGGGTGAAACCCTAGTTTCTTTTTTAAGGGAATTAAATTCCTATGAGTTTGAGAGAATTAAGTTCTCAATTAGGGTTAAACCCTAGTTCTGTCCATTCTGAAGGAATTAAATTCCTAGGGTTAAACCCTAATTTTATCTCAAAGGAATTAAATTCCTATAATTCTGTGAGAATTAAATTCTCAAAACTCAGTTCCTCCTCTGTGTTTTAGATCTGCATGGCAGGATCTCAACCCAATGAGAATTAAATTCTCAATTCATGGGGAGATGTGCACTTTGCAGATCCTCAACCAGAGAAAGAACTAAGTTCTTTTTATGTAAGAGTTAAACTCTTTTGAGAATTAAATTCTCTTTTGAAGCCTCTCTTTCCTTACTTAGGGTTTTTTCTTTTGCAGAGAATCAAATTCTTCCTTGTGAATTTTCAAGATTCCAAGGCTCTATATCTCTCTCCCTGTATGTATCAAAAAAAGGCCCCCCCTCTTCTTTTCTTGGCTCCTATTTATAGGAGAAGGAAAAGAATCAATCTGTTTGGTAAATCTTTCATTGAAAGATTTGATTTGTTCATTGAGAGATTTGATTTATCTTCATCATTAATCTGGGCCTTTAGATTATTAGGTGAATTTTATTCACCATTGGATTTTAAATCCAAAGATATCCCTTTGTTATTTCGGTTAGGTTTAGGGGGAAGTCTTTCCAATTCCAAGATTTCTCCATAAATTGGTGATATTTAATCACCTTTAGATTTTTAATCCAACGGTTTCAGATAATTCTTTTTCATTTTGGAAAGATTTGAAAGATCTTCCCTCAGAATTTAATTCTGTCAAAGAATAAGGCTTTTAAAGCCGGTCACGTATGGCCACGTGACCCCTGGTCACGTGTGGCCACGTGACCCCTGGAATGGGCTTCTCTTCTTCTGCGCTCTGTTCTCTGGCCGCTGCTTAACCATCATGTGCCAACATGTGACCACTGGTCACGTGTGAGCACGTGATGTCTCTTCTGAAGCTTCTTCTTGACTTTTAATTAGAGAACAAATATGCTCTGTGCCGCTGCTTGACCATCACGTGCCAACACGTGACCGCTGGTCACGTGTGAGCACGTGATGCCTCTTCTCAATCTTTTCTTGATTTTTAATCAGGGAACAGGGATGAGTCATGGCTTCTACATGCTTCTACAAGCATCTTAAGCCATGCTCATTTCCACCTCATTTTTGATTTTTCACTTAATAAATAATTACCCAAATAATCTTTAGTCTTGGTGTGAGTCTCATACATCCATGTTCTATGTATCATCCACCATGACACAATATATAAATACATATATTAATATATATCACATATATATTAAATGTATTTCAAAGAGAAGAAAAACTTTAAGTGAGCACAATATTAGTTAATATATATTAATATATCAAATATAAAAATATATATATCAAATTATTAAATCAACACTTGATTCAATAATCTGGTCATATCATATATAACCGACTAATATCACTTATATGTATATCACATTATCGAATCAACACTTGATTCAATAACCCGGTCATATCACATATAACCGACAATATTCAATATACTATATCAAATCAACACTTGATTCAATAATCCGGTTATATCACATATAACCGGCCAGTATCAAATATATATACATATAACATATCATTGGATCAACACTTGATTCAACAATCCGGTTATATCATATATAACCTAATTGATATCACATATCGCGAGATTAGAATACGGTATCACATACTCATATTTAATTAAGCTCCTGCACATATTACTATATGTGCCCTACTTCGTTTCGCTTGAACCAGGAAATCTCTATGTGGGACTCTGAAGACTCTTCAATACGCCAGTAGTAGGTAATGATCACATTAGTCACCCACAAGCCGTCAGCGGTACTAGCTGGACGTAACGGCTACCCAGGTATTGAGCGAATAGAAGATCAACAAGTAAACTTGTCCAAACTCTCGCAAAGCCTATAAGCAACACTTATCGTACAATCTGGTCTCTTCGTCTGATATGTCGCATATCAAGTCCAGGGATGGAATTGTCAGACCCCAGTAACTTGATAAGTCATGCCGATGTGTGGCTTATAACCGTTCGAGAAACTACTGATAATACTTACAAGTAAATCTCATCAGCCCTGGCCAGGGACTTGCTGTTATAGCCAATTGAGCATAGCGCAAAATCAACTCCCTATACCGGGAGAGAAGAACCCCTCCTATCGCTCATTGCCTTTATGTGACTCGGGACTGTATCCAAAATCCACCTGTTTGCACGACTTCTTTGAGCCGTGGTAGGCAGGAAATCATAGCACAGTGAGAACCACACAAGACTCTATGATGATCTCGGGTCTACGGACTCACCTGTATAAGTGTCACCGGAGAAGTGCTATCTGACGATAGGTATGGTACCAACTGGGAGTTCTCAGCGAGTCCTGTTCAGTGTACCCATTCATTAATGAGCACATGTGTACAATCTTTGATGTCAAACACTAATGGTTGTGGGATCAACTATCGCCTCATACACGGTCAAGAAATGTACACACTAGTCTACTATGGAATATCGATGCCCTGTCTCGATACTCCCTCGACTAGGAACTGTTAAAGGATGTGCTTGCGGACTACCCAAGCCCCACTAGTATGATCTGCATCGTAGTCCTGGTAGTCAAGCTAACTTCCTAAGGGCTTTATAAACATGTATTAGAGAGACAGTACAACAATACTAGTGTACATGTTAAGATAAAGAGCAACCATATAGCATACTATCATGTCGAACAAGAAAGTCCTCTCTATATATGTCCAAGCATCCACTATATCATACAATAATGGCCTCTAGGGCATACATATTCCTAACAATATCGACTCCCTATACTGAGAGAGACGAATCCCTTCCGATCGCTCTCTGCCTCCATATGACTCGGGTTGTACCCAACTAAAATATATTTGCATGACTCCTTTGAGCCGTGGTAGGGTAGTAATCTAAGTACAGTGGGAACTCATACGAGAAAAATGACGATCTCATGTCTAAAGATTACTCTATACTCATGTCACTAGAGAACTGCTATCTGACGATATGTATAATACCATCTAGGAGATCTCGGTGAGTTCGTTCGGTGTACTCACCTCCAGTGAGCACATGTATACAATCTTAGATACCACACACCAATGGCCGTAAGACCAGCCACCGCCCCTCGTCGGGGTCTAGAAACATATACACCGGTCTACTTCGGAATATCGATGCCCAGTTTCGATACTCCCATGACTATGAACATTTAAGGATGTGCTCATGGACTACCCATCTCCCATAAGTATGATCGCCATCATAATGTTAGTAGTCAACTAAGGATCCTACGGGCTTTATCATTATATATTAGCGACACGTAATAGCGAGTAAAACGTATACACATAAATGATAAATACAAACCAGATAGTATACTATCATCTTGAGCAAGACTGTTTTACCTGTATAAGCCCTCCTTCAATTATCATAATCGCCTACCTGCAATTACAATAATTTTCTTGAGAGCACTATATCCAACAATCTCCCACTTGGACTTAAGGCTAATTATTGCGGTATCGCATACCCACAACTCATGTGTTATCGAGTGCATAACTTCTCTATTAATCAGTTTCTCAAAATTGTTTGAAAAACAACCGTGTGAGAAATAAGCTCAGTGAGTGGATTCACTACAATATTCCTTACTTTATCTCTCTATATCTCAACTTTACGGAGATCAAATATCTTCCGAAATGAGCGATACTTACCTTAGAATTTATCTGTTTAGATGATGCGACCAAGTTCATAAATGAAAAAATTTATCCAACAAACTTCTTGGGTTATATCCTCCACTGATCATAATCAGCATCCTGCGCTATGTCTACCTTAGTATTCTGCTTGGAACCCTTTCCAACATACTGCCCCCTAGAAGAGGGCAAACTTATAGCTCTGATAGCCACTCTATCATCCTGGTCATCTTAGAAGCCAGAACCGGTAATCGTCTCCTGTAGGAGGCTGCCATTACCATACACTAAGAACATCCTCATATGTTCTTCATTGCTTCCTTTTGTTTCTCCAGGATTGGATTAATATCTGCTTATTACACCAATTGCAGAAGCAACAACTGGTCTGGTACATAACATCAAATGATTGATCTAATTGCTAAAGCAATTGAAATGTCATTTATGCGAGACCCTCTCCTCATCAGTCTAGAAGACATTGCTTTAGAGAGGGGACTCCATCACCGGCGGGTATACTACCACGCCAGAAGTCGTCCATTCTAAACCCCTTTAGAATGGATTCCAAGTACCCGGATTGGGACAGTTCCCAAATCTAGATTTATCAATATGATCTAGTCACCAGAATTCTTGATACATTATCCAGATCCTATGTGAAGTAACATCTATGATAACCAAAGCTTGACCGATTGTAATATAGGAATATCACTTACTATTATGAGTATGCCATCCATATATCAGGATAGTACTCCCTACATTCTTCTTATCAGGTTAATCTATTGTTTTAATGAAGTCAAACATCTTGACCATCACATCAAAACAGAGAGATCCATCTCCGCTATACTTGCTTTAGTCTATAAATAGTCATAAGCAACTTGTACACCTTCCGCTGCTCCCACTGACTACGACAACCCTCTGGAAAAGTCATATACAAGTGCACTTCTAAATTCCCATTTAGAAAGACTTTATAGTCATCCAATTACCCGATCTCATAGTCATGGAAAAACAGCAGTGGCAAGTTATATCCGTATGGACTTCAGCACTGAAGAAAAAATTTCATCACAATCCACAGTGGGTATTTGATGAAAACCTTTTACTACAAGTCTAGCCTTATTAGCTTACTACTTTTCCACCTATACAGATCTCAAAATATCTACTTGCTCCTAATGGGTTTTACCCTTTCAGGAGCATCCAGCAAAATCCAAAGTCCATAATTTGCTGAAGTGCGTGGAGTCTAACTCGGATATAAAGCATCTAGCCATCAGTCGGAAGTCGCTACTTCATATAGTCTGCTGATATCTAGTAGGGTCATTATCACTATGATGCTGACTTCCTTATCATCGTCTACGAGAAAACCGAAGTATCTCTTGGGTGGCTGAGGTCACCTACTAAATTTGCGGAGTGGCTATGGTTTGTCGGTTCCAATTGAATCTCTAGGTTCTACTAAATTTTTAATAACCATTTATGATTTTGAAATCACTTCCAGTTCTACCATACTCCCACCAGTTTCTTTTGCAAAAAATTTCCTTTTTTAAAAAGATGGCGAGTCAAGAACAAATTAACTTTTGATCTTGAAAATGGTAGAAGTTAAATCCTTGCGAAAGCTTAGGATAACCTACAAACTGCCATTACTGGAACATGCCTTGAGTATGTCCGGATTATGATTTTAAACAAAAACCGAATAACTCCATATCTTAACAACCTTAAGATATGCTATCATTCTATTTCAATATAGAATCACATGCACTAATTTAGATGGAACCAGATTCAAATGCTATGCAACTGTGTCCAGTGCATATCCCCTAAATAGAAAAAGGCTATTCAGCATTACTCATCATGGAGAGCACCCGCAGATGAGTAATCTGAAAGAGAATCAAATTCTTAATTATATTACTATGGAATACCTAGCATAAGAATCCACATTTTTGAACACTTCGAAGAATCTTGATACTTCTAACGTCTGGTTTTCTACTTTATTCTTATACCTATGAACTTCTCAAAATCTTTTGACTCTGCGCTTCAAAAAATGCGTGTCTAAAACCAAAGAGATCATATGTAAAACAGAATGAAGTAAGAGTACCAACCCTTTGTCCTAAAGGATGTCGGACAACATACATCACTTTGTATAAGTCCCATTAGTTCACTTACTCAAGCTCCGTGTGTTGTAAGTTGAGAGCTGCATTTTGGTTAAGAATGTCTATACTGTTATTCAATGCATCTTACCTAATCATCAATTGATAATGGTAAATATTCAGAAAAATTATATCCCACTTTATTAAATAAAGAGACAGATATATCAGTTTTACAGCTTGGTGCATATTGACAATTATTCAAAATCAAATATTTTCCATTAGACAAAACCAGATAATTTCCCCAATAACACCAATTTCTATGAATTCCTTCATTGAGGAACACATCACTATTTCCCAATAGTCTACTCCTTCCCAGCATCTGTAATGCCCTATAGATGTGGGATTATAATCTGGTATGCATATACCCAGGAGTTAGAATTAATTAGGAAACGGTTTTCAATTGCAACAACACAGAAAAACTGAAACATTAAAAATGTTTCAAGGGGGTGCCCGAGTATTCCTAATAATGCCTCTTCTAATGCCCAGGTTCATGACAGTAGTTTCAAATTCGTTTATCCTCACTTCAACCTCTTTATATGTCTCTACATTTTACCTTATGTACACCACACTTAGGCTAGTTGGTTTTCTTCCTTCCTTACCTTTCGGTACCAGCCTAAAGTTTGGAAGAAGATTATCCAACAAGCGTAACAGGTGCACTCTCCTTAGATAAGGAGCTCTCAACTTGAGAGAAGGTGAAGAAGAGGAGATAACAGAATTATACAATTCAATTTCTCCAGAACCATCCATTCTCGGACTGAAACAAGTTTCTTCGAGTTCGTATGTAACTA
Source organism: Agapanthus africanus (assembly GCA_030015575.1). NCBI lineage: Eukaryota > Viridiplantae > Streptophyta > Magnoliopsida > Asparagales > Amaryllidaceae > Agapanthus > Agapanthus africanus. Next base: position 936,929,029 of record CM057338.1, on the reverse strand, counting down.
TATGAGATGGCCTTTCCAAACAATATGGATCATCGTAGTGATACGGAAGTGTTCTGTAGAAGGAAAAGGGAAAATAGGAGCGGTAGGGATATATGAAACTTTGTCGTGAACCATAACAATCCAAAGCCAAAGTTTGTAAAAAGGTTCGGTTAACTTGGTCAATGAGTTTTAGTTTAAGGTAAGTCAAGGGTCACTGCTAGAGAGAGAAAAGAAATACTCAGTGTGCACTATATCAAGATTAAATTGGTTAATTAATTTATCTAATCAGGATGGCTCTCACTATTTCCTCGAATTCTTCTTTAAACCCTAAAAGGAGAACTAGCCGGGATCACGTACACCATACAAGTTCGCTAAACGTTCAGCCAGGCCAGTGTTGGTACTGCGAAGGAGGTCCCTGGTGCTTTCGCACGGTCCCAATTTAATAACACCGTTTCCACAGAGGCATAACCCAATTAACACTTTTTAGACACCCACTGGATTAGCTAGTTGCGAAGTGTAAATCTTCCAGGAGTAACCCCTACTCATCAGTAAGAATTGGGACCCAACTATCATCGCGTGATAACTTTGATGGAAGCCAACTAAAGTCACCATACTCCAGAAGGTATGCGGATACTTGGCAGATTTCCCTTATATTTGAAACTCCCGATATGGTTTTTGCCCCTAACGGTCTATGACCTTAATAAGGTCAGCAAATCATAAGCCGCTTGTCAAGTTCAACCTGTCATTATCTTGATTACCTTAAACCCACCCGTACAACCCTTTACAAGGTCAATAAGGCCGTACGACTATCCTAGTTAATTGCATCGCATGCTACAAATAAACACTGCTTAGCTACCGTACACTACACCTTAACAAGGTCAACAAACGTAGCACGAATACTAAGCAATACTCGTAGGAAATGAAAGAGGCTATGGATCGTTTTTAGTGAAAACCCCTTAACGTAATGAACTTTATATCGTTGAAGGAATCGAGTAGTTTTGAAAAGGAGTGGTTTAGGCTCCGTATTTAAAACAAGTGTTTTTGAAGAAAACCGAGTGGTTATAGTAACATAAGCTTTTGCTTGCTTAAGAGCGAACTCCCCATAAAGGGATCAAGGCTCTTTCCTTATCGAATGAGGTGCAGAATATTCCTAACCGAATACCTCTATGCAAAGCAAAAGAATATGACTATAATCTCTTTTGAAAAAGTTTGGTTCCCGCAACATCAGTTTGGGTTTATTTCTTTGCATTAAACATATAATGCAGTCCTATCATCCTTGCCTTAGATGATCCACCTGAGGAAAACCGATCCAAGCTCCAGCTTCACACCAAAATGAACTTTGAGGAAGCAACTAACACTCTATATTTGCTAAGAATAGAGTATGAGAGATATAGAAATTTATCAGTATCATTTTCTCTCACTTATCCGTTCTCAAAAGAGCTCACTCAAGAGGAGGAAGAAGGAGGAAGGGAAGAGACGAGAGAGAATGAGAGGATGAGAATGAAAATCACTCACCTTGAAAAAATCAAGCATACAAGAAAAGTATAGGAAAATGAATTTTGAATATAAAATTCAAAATCCATACCTCTCACCCACCTCACCCCTCCACCCCATTTCCTAATTTCCATAAATGGAAATTCAACATATGAAGTGTCCTCCTTCTATAAATATTTCGTATAAATACGAAATACAACCTTGGTATATGTATCGTCTACATATAAACGTATCTGTATAAAAATACGAATAGCCAAGAGAGAGAAAATGAATAATGAACATAATACTAGAATATGTGTGTGTGTATTATTAAATCAATACTTGATTTAATAATCCAGCCTAAACATAAGTTGACTAGTATTATCAAATGTCCGTCTAAAGTTCGTTTAGCCAGTACACGCAATTAATCAGACCCTTGCATGTATCAACATACGGGCTCTACATCATATCGCCAGAACCGAGAAAACACTTTGTGTGGGACTTTAAAGACTCAACAATACGCTGGCAGTGAGTTACTGGATAAATCCATAACCACAAGAATGTCAGCAGCACCAGCTGTACGTAACGGGTACCCAGCTATATGTCGAAAGGGAGGTCAACAATCACGTCCGTCCGTACCCTACTGAGCATGTAAGTGACAATCTCCGTACAGTCCGTTCTTTTCGTCTGAGAGTGTCATATACTAGGTCTAGGAGGTAGATAACGTCAGACCCATAATAACCTGATAAGTCATGCCGGTGTCAGGCTTATGACCAACCGAGAAACTACTGATCTCCTATCAGTAAATCTCATCTTTCCTGGCCATGGACTCATGGTGATGGCCAACCAAACACAGCGCGACATCGACTCCCTATACCGAGAGAGACGAATCCTTTCCGATTGCTCACTGGCTCCATGTGGCTCGAGACTGTACCCACTTAAAACTTGTTTGCACGACTCCTTTGATCCGTAGCAGGGCAGTAATCTAAGTACAGTGGGAACTCACACAAGACAAATGACTATCTCAGATCTAAAGACTACCTTGTACTCATGTCACCAGAGAACTGCTATCTGACGATAGGTATAATACCATCTAGGAGTTCTCAGTGAGTCCGTTCGGTGTATTCACCGCCAGTGAGCACCTGTATACAATCTTAGATACAACACACCAATGGTTGTGAGACCGTCCATCACCCCTCGTAGGGGTATAGAAACGTATACACTAGTCTACTCTGGAACATCGATGCTCAGTCTCGGTACTTCCACGACTAGGAACATTTAAGGATGTGCTTATGGACTACCTAGCTCCCACAAGTATGATCGAAATCATAACAGCGGTAGTCAAGAAAGGATTCTACAGGCTTTATCATTATGTATTAGCGACACGTAATAGCAAGTAAAATGTATAAACATAAATTATAAAGACAAACCAGATAGCATACTATCAGCTTGACCAAGACTGTTCTACCTGTATAAGCCCTCCTTCAATTATCATAATCGCCTATCTGCTATTACAATAATTGCCTTGAGGGCACTATATCCAACAAACACACTCGTAGGGGTCTTGGATCGTTGATGTATGGGCTATCCACACGACCGGGGAACGTCGCATTTCATTTGTAGCTTAAATGAAATATGAGGCTCCTAGTTTATCCGCTATTCAATATTGTTTACAGCATGCCTGTGATGATTATTACTTACCTCTGATGATGACATATATAATAAATGCTTTTATATGTTTTGTATCTGCACTAGCCCTACGTCCACCCTGCCGTAAATTAAGTAACCTTATGGTGAAGACCCGATGCCTTCTGGTGAATGCGAATGGCATATAAAAGTATTCTATTTTGATTTTTTCTGGTGTGACTAGGAACTTAAATGATGGGACCACATTAATTTTGATTAATGCAAAGAAATAAACATAAAATGATGGTTTTGGAACAAACTTTTAAAACCACTCGGTTTTCTTCAAAACCACTCGTTTTAAAAACGAAGCCTAAACCACTCCTTTTCGAAACTACTCGATTCCTTCAATGATATCAAGTTCATTGCGTTCAGGGTTTTCAAAAAAACTAGCCGTAGCCCTCAGTCATTTCAGTTGAGTAGCACATAGTATTCATGCTGCGTTTGTTGACCGTGTCAAGGCATATTGTATGGTAGTTAAGTGTTGCTTTTCTGCTGCATAGAGATGCATTATCTAGGACAGTCGTATAGCCTTGTTAACCGTGTCAAGGGCTTATGCGGGTGGGTCTAAATTAATCAGGACAATGACAAGTTGAACTTGACTAGCGACTTATGATTTATTAACCGTGTCAAGGTCATAAGCTGTTAGGAGTAAAAACTATATCGGGATTTTCAAATATAAGGGAAGCTTGAAAGCTGTATGCATACCTTCTGGAGTGTGGTGACTTGTTAGCTTCCATCAAGCTTATCATGCGATGATAGTTGGATTCCAATTCCCACCGTGAGTCGGTATTAGTCCCGGGAGATTTTCACTTTACAACTAACTAACCCATTAGGTGTCTAGAAAGGTCTTGACAGGGTTATGCCTCTGCGGAAATGGGGTTATTTAATTAGGTCTGTGCGAAAGCATAAGAAGCCTCCCTCGTTCTACCAACACTGGCCTGGCTGAACGGTTAGCGAACTTATAGGGTGTACATTATAAAGTTTGAAGGAGAATTTGAGAAAACTGTGGAAGCCATCCTGATTAGATAAATTAATAAACCAATATAATTTTGCAAGAGCACACGCTGATTGTTTCTTCTCTCTCTCTCTCTCTCTAGGCAATGACCATGATGGGACTTCAGTTACTACTAGATAAAAATAAACTGACTGGACCAAATTATAAATACTGGCTGAGGAATATCACAATTGCCCTTACTTATGATAAGGTTGCATATGTCCTCATAGCTACTGCACCCTCACTCCCCAGTCCAGATTTCTCAGTTGCATACATTGAGGTCCGTAAAACATGGGATCAAGATTGCGTGAAAGCCAAGTACTTAGTACTAGCCTCCATGGATAATGAGCTTCATAAGCATCACGAGAAGATGGACCTACAATCTATCTTCCTCAATTGCAAAGATCTGTATGGAGAGTAATCTCATATCGCAAGATATAAGACCTCGAAGAAATTATTTCAGACGAGGTTGGCTATCGGATCATCTATCGGGGACCACGTCCTGATGATGATTAGTCTTATAAAAGAGCTCATAGATCTTGGATGTACGTTAGAGAATGACTTGTATATTGACTTGATTATGCAGTTCTTTCCCTTCACCTATACCCAGTACATATTGAATCTCAATATGCACAGGATGGAAGTTGAGCTTCCTAAGCTCCTCAACATGTTGAGGAGTCCTGAGGCTACCTTGAAGAAAGAAAAGGCACTTGTTCTGCTTGTTGGAGAATTTTCTTCCTCTAAGTCCAAGGCTAAGGCCAAGGAAAAGAAGAAGAAGACCCCTACCAAACCGAAAGGCAGTGCCAAGAAGGTTAAGGGTAGGGATAAGACTCGAAAAGTGATAGCTGAAAAGGATGAGTGTTAATATTGTCATAAGAAGGGACATTGGAAGAAAGAGTGCATGGCTTTAAAATCCAGCCTCAAGAACACGAAGCATGTTGATGTTTCGGCATCAGGTGTGTTCGTGATTGAGAACTGTTTCTCAGTTAACTATATTTCTTAGGTATTAAATACTGGATCAGGATCTCACATCTGTAATTTTTTTGCAGACGCTGAGAAATCGTAGAGTTATGAAGGAAGGTGATATGACCATTAAGGTTGGGAACGACGCAAGCATTGATGCTGTGACTGTAGGGGATTATCACTTTGGATTGAAGAGCAGCAAGATCTTGGTTTTGCATAACTTTTTTGTGTACCATCTATGTTGTGTAATATTATATCATTTGCTTTATTAACTAAAGAAGGATATAATTTTGCACTTGAAAGTAATGTTATTAACATTCACCTGAATCATGAACTGATTGGGTCTGGTACACTAGATAACGGTATATATGTTTTCAATCAACATCAAGTTTTTAACGTCCAAAATACACTCAAAAGGAAGACTTCAGATACTAATGAAGTTTTCTTATGGCATTATAGACTTGGTCATATCAATGAAATAAGACAGATGAAGTTACATAAAGATAAATATTTGGATCCGTTCGAATATGTATCCTATGCAACTTGTCAGTCATGTCTCAAAGGAAAGATTACCAAAACGCCGTTTAATGGATACGAAAAAAGAGCTACTGACTTCTTGGGACTCATACATAGTGATGTATGTGGTCCGATATCTACACATGCAAGAAGCGTTGATTCCTATTTCATTACTTTTACCGATGATTTCTCAAGGTATGGTCATGTGTTCATGATGAAACACAAGTCCAAGGCCTATAAGAAGTTCAAAGAATACAAGAATGAAGTAGAGAACCAAATGAGAAAAAGTATCAAGATACTACAATCTGATCGAGATGGGGAATACTTAAGTACCGAGTTCCTTGAATATTTAAAAGAGAATGGTATTTTCTCTCATCTTACATCTCTAAACACACCTCAGCACAATGGTGTAGCGGAGAGAAGGAATCGCACTCTATTAGATATGGTGTGTTTTATAATGAGCAGTGCTGAGTTGTCGCATTTCTTCTAGGGTTATGCGCTTGAAACGACTGTATACATGTTGATTCACTCCATCCAAATCCGTGTACAAGACACCATATGAAATGTGGTGGGGGAAATAGACCATATCTTAAATGTGTTAAGATATAGGGATGTTCAACTTTATTCAAAAAGTATCATCCCGACAAGCTCGACGCACGATCAGTTTTGTGTAAGTTTGTGGGATAACCTAAGCATTCGTACGTATATCTTTTCTAACACATCGATGAACAGAAGGTGTTTGTTGCTCATCACGCCACCTTTCTGGAAAGCGAATTTCTTGCAAAAGAAATTAGCAGGAGTACAGTAGAGCTGGAAGAAATTTTAGGATCACGGATCACAACTGAAGGTTTGGTGGAACCTGAGAATTCAAAAGAGCCTGACGAACCTCCGCTACTCCGCAGATCTAATAGGCATTCACATCCGCCCAAGTGATACTACAGTTTTCTTATAGACGGGGATCGAGAGGATTGCATCATGGAAGATGATGAGCCTACTAGTTTTCAGCAGGCCATCATGAGTAGGGACTCGATGAAGTGGCTGGATGTTATGAAATCCGAAATGGAATTCACGTACACCAACAAAGTATGGACTTTGGACGTTGCTCCTCTCGGGGTAAAACCCGTTGGATATAAGTGGATGTTCAAAAAGAAGGTTAGTGCAGATGGACAGGTGGAAACTTATAAGTCTGGACTTGTTGCAAAAGACTTTCGTTAAAAACCAGGTGTGGACTATGATGAAATATTTTCTCTATTGACTATACTTAAATCTATACGGATCCTGCTTTCCATTACTGCCTTCCATGACTACGACATCTGGCAGATGGATGTTAAAACAACTTTTCCAAATGGAAATTTAGAAGAGTGTATTTATATGGATCAGCCAAAGGGTTTCTTAGACAGTGAGAGCAGCGGAAAGGTGTGCAAGTTGCTTAAATCTATTTATGGATTAAAGTAGGCATTGTGGAGTTGGAACATCTGCTTTGATGATATGGTAAAAGAATTTGGCTTTATAAAAAATGTATATGAACCTTATATTTATAAGAAGCTTGTAGGGAGAGTTATCGTATTCCTTGTATTGTATATAGATGACAACATACTCCTGATAGGAAATGATATTCCTATGCTACAATCGGTCAAGATCTTCTTATTACAGAAGTTCTCCATGAAGGACTTGAGGGATGCCTCCTAAATTCCGGGGATTAAGATTTACAGGGACAGATCTAAAAGGATGTTGAGACTGTCACAGTTCAGGTACATAGATACTATACTAAAGAGATTTAGTATGGAAGATTACAAGCGTAGTAATTTACTCGCTTGTTACGGAATCACCCTCGCCAAAAAGATGTCTCCCAAGACCGATGAAGAAAGGGCTCGCATGAGCATTATACCATATGCTTTGGCAATCGGGTCTATAATGTATGCGATATTATGTATCAGACTAGATGTAGCTTAGGCACTTAGCATGGTAAGAAGGTATCAATCAAACCCGAGGAGAAGTATTGGATAGTTGTGAAGAACATTCTTAAGTACCTGAGAAAGACTAAGGAGATGTTCTTAGTATACGGTAATAGAAACCTCCAAATGGAGGCCTTTACCGATTCAACCTTCCAAAGTGACAAGGATGACAACAAATCTGTCTCGGGTTATGTATTTACCCTCAATGGAGGGACGGTCTGTTAGAAGAGTTCCAACCAGGATACCGTAGCAGACTCGACGATGGAGGTTGAGTACATCGCTGCTAACAATGCTGCCAAAGAAGCAGTCTGGATAAAGAAGTTCATTTCTGAACTTGAGGTGATTCCGACCATTGTTGATCTAATACCTTTGTATTGTGATAACAATGGGGCTATGGCATTAGCAAAGGAAACACGGTCCCATCAACGATGCAGACACATCCTGAGGCGGTATCACCTGATCAGGGATATAGTTGATCACTGGGAAATCGAGGTTTGGAGAGTAGACACAAAAGATAACAAGGCAGATCCATTCACCAAGGCCATCCCTCAAGCACAGTTCGAGCGGCTAATCGAAATGTTGGTTATGCGATACGCCAATAACTGGCCTTGGTGCAAGTAGGAGATTGTTGAATTTGTATGCCCTAGAGGCCATTATTGTATTGGATGCTGGGGATATGTATGTACATGACAGTCTTGCTCGATATGATAGTATGCTATTTGGTTTGTCTTTATCTTAACATGTGTATATATTTTACTGTTTATTACGTATTGCTAATACATGTTGATAAAGCCCATAGGATTCTTGCTTGACTACCAAGATTATGATGGCTATCATACTTATGGGGGCTAGGTAGTCCGTAAGCACATCCTTAATTGTCCTTAGTCGTAGAACTATCGAAACTGGGCATCGATATTACAGAGTAGACCAATGTATACGTTTCTTGTCCCCAAAAGGGGCGATGGCCGGTCCCATAGCTATTGGTGTACGTCATTAAAGATTGTATAAAGGTACTTATCAAAGAATGAGTTACATTGGATGGACTCGTCGAGAACTCTTAGATGATATTATACCTATCGTCAGATAGCAGTCTCCAGTGACATGAGTACATGGTATTCTGTAGACCTGACATCGTCATTTGTCTTGAGTGTGTTCCCACTTTACTTAGATTGCTACCCTACCATGGCTTTAAAGAGTTATGCAAATAGATTTTAGTTAGGTACAGTCCCGAAACACTTGGAAGCTGTGAGAGATAGAAGGGATTTGTCTCTCACGGTATAAAGAGTCAATATCGCGCTGTGTACGGTTGGCCAACATCATAAGACCCTGGCCAAGGCAGATGAGATTTGCTGATAGTGAGATCAGTAGTTTCTCGGATGGTCTTGAGCCTAACATCAGCATGGTGTCACGCCCTGCTTCCCAATAGACGGTAATGGTGACGTGGTAGGTCGTAACGTATTTACTAAGAAATAAATACGTTAAGCGTAATTAAGCAATATATAAATGTACAAGAATAACAAGAGTATTAAAATAAAATAGCAACTTTATTTACATTCATCTTTACATTCAATTGTTTGAAAATAAAAGATACAATGAGTAAAGCAGTGCCTAAACAATGGCATACAGAAAGTAAGTGCAACTGAACTAGAAGTCAGGCTGAGCAGTGAGCTGGTCCAAGTCCTCCTGGCTTGGCTCGATTTCTTCAGAGTCGGGTCCTTCTGACGAACATTCCAAAGAAAGAAAATAGAAAGGAATGTCGTCAGCGAACTAACGCTCGGTAAGTCCTAAAAGAAGAAAGATAAGATGATATATAAAATGAAATGAATAGGTAAATTGTACATGATTGATTACCGATGAAAGATAGTTATTCTAACGTGATTGTTTGTAGTTTGGTAAAGAAGGTATCCATGTATACGAGAGGAGTCCATCTTACCCCGTGGACTATGGTAACATGAAGTACAAAGCTCCTTCATAACCCACGGGACAACGGCACGTGAATTCATTTAAGTGTCTTTTAAGTGACCTCTCGTGCCACGATATACGTTCCGTACCAATCTACCCCTTTATACCAGCGTAATGTATTGTATAGATTATGTTTACAAGTCTTTCCAAAACCATGGATACAAAATGTTCAAGTATTCATGTTCAGGATGTAGTTATGTATTCAAGTAGTCATGTATTCAAGTTATAATCATGGTTCGGTCAAGTCAAGTCAAGTATACATGTTTGATATTGATATTTGAATTCGATTATTCATGTTCATGATCAAGTATTAGTATTTGATTTTTATAGTCAGGTTTGAGATTGGACTCAGACTGAGTCAGACGCACGTAAACTGATTTAACTCTTGAATTTCTTAGGTTCAGGAGTCATCGGCAACTGCTGTACATGGACGGCAGGATTTGTGTCTTTTTCTGAGTCAATTGACATTGATAATCCCGGTTAAGTTTTCTATCATGAATAGGAAAGCACTCACTTTCTCCAGCTCCCTGAGGCTCAAGAGAATTGATCCCGCTTAAACCTATATTTACTAAAATCCGTAAAATATTGTTTTTATATAACTCGAGGGGGTTTTATGAAAAAATATTTTAATATAGTTAAAAGTAAAATCTCGAGGGTGATTAGTATTACTTAGGGTTTTCATGAGCATAGATTTTAAGTATTGGGTATTTTAGTGATAATTACTTAGCTTTTGAAAGTTTATGGTATTTTAGTGAAAACTAGTCTTTTTAGTAACTTGATGGTATTTCATTGACCTTTTTAAATCTTTCAAAAAATATATAGTTTCATAATATAATGAAAATACAGATTTTTAATTTTATATAATTTTAATTTTTAAAAAATTAATTTTATTTAGAAAATTCGTTTTTCTTAAAAACCGTATTTATATCCTTTCGAGATCGAATGCTCCGTGAGGAGCTCTGCATCTCGCTCTACTATCCTCAGGATGTGCGATAATCTGCACCATCCATTAGCAGGTACCCTAAAGAGGGTTGTAAATGTATAATTGTAAAGGAATATGATGCCGTTTAAAAAGAAACCCGGTTTTAAAGTTAGAGGTATTTTATTGTAAGATTTTCTTCGTAACAAATATTCATACAAAAAAATAGGCATCGTGTTATGAAACAAGAGTGTACGTGTGGGGTAGGTCATTACCCCGTGAAGTTTTTCCTAAGGGTATAGTTTTAACAAAACCAAAAGAAGTGATATCAAAGTTCATGGTATTTTAACGAAAATGTTAAATTAAGGTTGTTTCAAATGAGATTTGTGGTTAAAATTTATTCTAAATATTGGTATTTAGGGTTACAAGTATTGTGTAAGAATTTGGTTGAACAATATATAAGAAAAATGGAGTTTCTAGGGTTTGAGAAATAGATATCGGTATTAACTCCACTTACCGATATATGTTTTAAAGTTAGATTTCAATGAAGAGAAAGAGAGATTGGGAAGGACTTACAGTTTAGAAAGCTTAGGAAGAGAGTGAGAAAGGGAAGAGTGTCTTCGTGACGTCGAGGGAGCTCCGGAATTGGCTTCGATATTCGCCGGAACTAACTTGCTCGCTAACTCCACTTTACTCCACTTGCACTTAGAAACTTTTTAGAGAGTTTTGGCTAGAATTTTCAGAATGGTGCTGAGCCAAGATATGGGGTGGTATTTATAGTGGAGAATTAGGGTTTGGGAATTAAAAATATGGATTAAAATTGTGTTTAATTGTGAAATGAAAGGTCTCTGTTTGATTGCAGGGAAATCAAAGAGTGCAGAGGGGTTAGGGGTAGCTGAAGAGACAAGTGTGAAAAGCACGGGCTTCATTGTCCACCATCTGATCGTCAGTGCCGGCCCCAAGCCCATTTCTGCCGGTCGATCTTGAGGCATTTGCCTCGAGATTCATGCCAGCTAATTAAATCAATGTTTACTCTATTTTCCACATGTTTGATTGTTCTGAACTTTTCATTTCCTTGTGTGGGCTTCCAAAAAGTTAAAAAGAAAATTCAAAAAAAATTGTGTTTGATAGGAATTAAACACACAGGCTACGTCACAGCAGTGAAACGCTTTATCAGTGAGCTATAAGTTACTTCTTGCTGTTATTTCAAAAAAGTGACTTATAACTCAACTCAGGCTGTAAAACCCATTTCTTGTATATTAACAGAAAATTTCCGTACAAAGATTTTAGAGTCGTTGCATTCTACCCTCTTTATAAAAATTTCGTCCTTGAAATTTACAATTACATATGGACTAATTTTCAAAGAGATAAGGGTATCTTGCACGCATGTCTTCTTCTCGTTCCCATGTTGATTCTCCTGGTGAATCCTTTCTCCACATCACTCAGACCAAGTTTACTTTCATATTTCGTAATGTCTTCACCTTTCTGCTGGGTTACGCCAGTGCCCTAGCCATCAATCGTGGTCGGTGCGGAACAAAAACCAGCGTTTAAAAAATTTAGCGCTAACGTATCTGGCGCTAGCGAACCCGACCAAAAGATCGAACCATAAACCTATACTAGCTAACTAACAAGAGCTAATCTACTATGATAAGAATGGTTATACCGAATGAACCAAGTCCTTCAGTCTTCAACCATCTTCCCAAGCTCCCTGAGGTGTCATGAACTGAACTTGGTCGCCGGTCTTCCTTCGTCGATGATGATCCACCCGAGGGATGTAGCTCTTGGCTTTAGCTCCACACCATAAATAAGTGAAGCAACTAGGGACTCAAGATGGCTAGTCAAGAGTGCCTAGGATGTAGTGAATGGATCCAAGTGTTTATCTATCTCACCTCCTCTCTTGATTCTCAACTAATGAGATTGTATAGTGGAGGTTAAGCTTGAAGGTGGAGGAACTCATGAAAAAACTAGAGAGGAGAGTGAAGATAATGGTGAGGTTTCCAAAACTGAAGTGAGAAAAATGAGCCAACCAAGTAAGAGAAAAAATGAGCATGCTTGGTTTTGTAAAACATTTCTTTTCAATTTAAAATCAAACCCATGCTTGAATAGTTTGCATAAATGAATTAATAATTCATTTGTGCACACTATGCAAGTATGGTTCTCACCATACTCCCCTCTCTCAATTATCCACCACATTATCCATTTAAAATAAATGGTCAAATCCAAAATGAGGTGTCCACCTCTAGAATGTTATCCGTATAAATACGGATTACATTCTACTGTATATACATACCTGTATTCGTACAGAAATACGAATACCCGAAGAGATAGAATAACAAAAAACATAATACTAGAATATACATATCGAAATACATATACGTAAATTATTAAATCAATACCTGATTTAATAATCCGGCTCAAACCCGAGCCGGCTAGTATTATCAACTGTCTGATCGAAAGTCCTGGTACATAGTACAATCAATCGATCGGAACCCTGCACGCATGCAATACGGCTACTACATCGTTTCTCCAGAACCAGGAAAACCCTCTGTGTGGGACTCTAAAGACTTATCAATACGCTGGCAGTGGGTTTAACCACAAGCACGTCAGCGGCACTAGCTGTACGTAACGGCTACCCAGGTATTGAGCGAAAGGAAGGCCGACGAGCAAACTCATCCGAACTCCTACTGAGCCTGTCCGTGACAATCTCCGTACAATCTGTTCTGTTCGTCTAAGAGTATCGCATATCGAGTCTAGGGGGTGGATAAAGTCAGAACCCTAATAACGCGATATTTCATGTCGGTATGAAGCCCATCACCCACTGAGAAACTACTGATCCAAATCAGTAATTCTCAACTACCTTGGCCAAGGATTTCTGGTGATGGCCACCCATGCACCGCGCGACATCAACCCCCAATACCGGGAGAGGTGAATCTCTGACGGTCCGCTCATCGCCTCTATGTGCCTCGGGACTTTACCCAACTAAAACCTGTTTGCACGACTCCTTTAAGCCGTGGTAGGGTAGTAATCAAAGCATAGTGGAAACTCATACGAGAAAACTGACCATCTCAGGTCGACAGACTAACCTGTACACATGTCACTTAGGAACTGCTATCTGACAATAGGTATAATACCAACTAGCATGTTGCCGGCGAGTCCGTCCAGTGTACTCATAACCTAATGAGCACCTATATACTACCTTAGGTGACTGGCTAGCACCAATGGCTTGTGAGACCGGCCACCGTCCCTTGTCGGGGTCTCGATAAGTATACACTAGTCTACTCCGGAGTATTGATGCCCAGTCTCGATACTCCCTCGACTAGGAACATTTAAGGATGTGGTTATAGACCACCCAGCTCTCACGTATATGATCGCCATCATAATACCGGTAGTCAAGCAAGAATCCTATGGGCTATATCAACATGTAATAGTGATCTGTAATACCACATAATGCATGTACATGATGATAAAGAAAAACCAGACAATATACTATCATCTCGAGTAAGACCGTTCTACCCGTATAGGTCCTCCCTCAATCATCACAATCACGCGCCTGCGATTACAATAACTGACTTGAGGGCACTATAACTAACAATCTCCAACTTGCACTTAAGGCTAATTATTGCGGTGTCACATACTGACAGCCTGTGTAATACCGAACTCCCAACTTCTCTACTAATCAGTCTCGCAAAGCCCGTTTGCGAAACTATTGCGTTCAAGAAATAGCCTCAGTGAGTGGATCCGCTCCAATGTTTCTATCTTTATCTCTCTATATCTCAACTTCGTGGAGAAAAACTATCTCTCGAAAAGAGCAATACCTGTCTTAGAATTTGTCTGGATATTTGATGGGACCCAGTTCACAAATGAACTCCAAATCCAACAAACTTCTTAGACAGTATCATTCATTGAATTTAATCAGTATCCTGCGCCATGCCTTCCACAATATACGCTGTTAGTTATATGTATGCCCTAAAGGCCATTATTGTACATTATTGTATATTATAGTGGATGCTTGGACATATATATATATATATATATATATATATATATATATATATATATATATATATATACATGACTTTCTTGCTCAACATGATAGTATGCCATCTAGTTGCTATTTTATCATAACATGTATACTAGTATTATTATACTGTCTCTCTCTGATACATGTTGATAAAGACCTTAGGATGTTAGCTTGACTACCAAGACTATGATGTAGTACATATTAGTGGGGCTTGGGCAGTCCATAAGCACATCCTTTAATTGTTCCTAGTCGAGAGAGTATCGAGACAGGGCATCGATATTCCAGAGTAGACTAGTGTGTACGTTTTTTGACCCTGTATGGGGCGATGGATGATCCCATATTCATTGGTGTTTGACATCAAAGATTGTACACAGGTGCTCATTGGAGAATGGGTACACCGAACAGGACTCGCCGAGAACTCCTAGTTGGTATTATATATATCGTCAAATAGCAGTTCTTTGGTGACACTGGTACATGTTAGTCTGTATACTCGAGATCGTCATAGAGTCTTGTGTGGTTCCCACCATGCTTTGATTTCCTCCCTACCACGGCTCAAAGGAGTCGTGCAAACAGGTGGATTTTAGGTACAGTTCCGAGTCACATGGAGGCAATGAGCGATAGGAGGGGTTTCGTCTCTCCCGGTATTGGGAGTTGATGTTGCGCTATACTCGATTGGCTATAACAGCAAGTCCCTGGCCAGGGCTGATGAGATTTACTAGTAAGTGTTATCATTAGTTTCTCGAATGGTTATAGGCTATACATCGGCATGACTTATCAAGTTATTAGGGTCTGACGATTCTACTCGTAGACTTGATATGCGACATATCAGATGAAGAAACTGGACTGTACGGTAGTGTTGCTTATAGGCTTTGCGGGGAGTTTGGACAAGCTTGCTTGTTGATCTTCTATTCTCTCAATACCTGGGTAGCCGTTACTTCTAACTAGTACCGCTGACGGCTTGTGGGCGACTGATATGATCATTACCTACTGCTGGAGTATTGACGAGTCTTTAGAGTCCCACAAAGAGGTTTCCTAGCTCAAGCGAAACGAAATAGGACACATATATGATATGTGCGGGACCGAGATTAAATACGTGTATGTGATACCGTATTCTAATCTCGCGATATAGGTTATATGTGATATAACCGGATTATTGAATCAAGTGTTGATTCAATGATTTGTTATATATATATTTGATATACATAGAAATGATATTAGTCGGTTATCTATGATATAACCGGATTATTAAATCAAGTGTTGATTTAATAATTTAATATATAATTATATATTTGATATATTAATATATATTAACTAATATTAGCTCACTAAAGAATTTCTTCTCTTGATGTATGTATATATGATGATATATACATTTATGTGATATATATATTTGTATAATATATTACATATACTATTGCGTCATGCTAGATGATACATTGGATATGGATGTATGAGACTCACACCAAACTAAAGATAATTTGGGTGATTTAATTATTAAGGGAAAAACAAAAATTAGGTGGAAATTAGCATGGCTTAAGATACTTGTGGAAGCATGTAGAAGTTTTGACTTATTCCACTAATTTTGTTTTACTCTAGATATTTATTAACCCAACCATTATCTTTAGCTATGGTTAACTCTCTTGATATATCTCTTGAGATATTTTTTCACCCTAGTTGATTCATTCATCATCTTCTTCATCTCATTTTGCTCTCTACCTTTTGGTGAGGTGATAAAAGAAAAAGTGAAAGAGAATTCTAAAGTGAGCAAAATTCCTACTTCATCAACCTACTCTCATCTAGCTCATTACTCTAGATTGTTTGCTTCACTTATTCCTTAGTTAGCGAAGAGGTAGCTTGAGTTAGAGATTCCTCAAGGTGGATCATCTTCGTCCTCAAAAATCCTTAAGCAAGCTTGTTCCTCTCACCAAGTGGAGCCTAAGAAGAGTTCGAGGGACCATTACTTGGAGCTAAGGGACTACTACTTGGAGCTTTAGAAGTGAAGGACCGGTCTACAAAAGTTGTATTCTCTATTCACTTAGTGTAAAGTTGTTTACATCCTTAGAAACCCTAATTCTCTAGCTTTGATACCATGAAAGTGTTTCTTAGCACCTCTACTTGGTTTCTATATGCATCAAGTATGCAATTTTAAATGAAAGTGTTTCTTAGCACCTCTACTTGGTTTCTACATGCATCAAGTATGCAATTTAAAAAAATTTAGAGGTCTAAGTTACACTAACCTAGAATCGAACTAGAGAATTAGGGTTTCTAAGCATGTAAACAACTTTACACTAAGTGAATACAGAATACAACCTTTGTAGAATGATCCTTCACTTCTAAAGCTCCAAGTAGTAGTCCCTTAGCTCCATGTAATGGTCCCTCGAACTCTTCTTAGGCTACACTTGGTGAAAGGAACAAGCTTGCTTAAGGATCTTCAAGGCCGAAGATGATCCACCTTAAGGAATCTCTAACTCAAGCTACCTCTTCACTAACTAAGGAATAAGTGAAGCAAACAACCTACACTAATGGGCTAGATGAGCGTAGGTTGATGAAGTAGGAATTTTTCTCACTTTAGAATTCTCTTTCTCTTTTTCTTTTATCACCTCACCAAAAAGCTAGAGAGCAAAATGAGATGAAGAAGATGATGAGTGAATCAACTAGGGTGAAAAATATCTCAAGAGATATATCAAGAGAGTTAATCATGGCTAAAGATAATGGTTGGGTTAATAAATATCTAGAGTAAAACAAAATTAATGGAATAAGTCAAAGCTTCTACATGCTTCCACAAGCATCTTAAGCCATGCTAATTTCCACCTAATTTTGGTTTTTCCCTTAATAATTAAATCACCCAAATTATCTTTAGTTTGGTGTGAGTCTCATACACCCATGTCCAATGTATCATCTAGCATGACACAATAGTATATGTAATATATTATACAAATGTATATATATCACATAAATATATATCCTCATATATACATACATCAAGAGAATAAATTCTTTAGTGAGCTAATATTAGTTAATATATATTAATATATCAAATATATAATTATATCTTAAATTATTAAATCAACACTTGATTTAATAATCCGGCTATGTCATATATAACCGACTAATATCATTTCTATGTATATCAAATATACATATAACAAATCATTGAATCAACACTTGATTCAATAATCCGGTTATATCACATATAACCTATATCGCGAGATTAGAATACGGTATCACATACACGTATTTAATCTCGGTCCCGCACATATCACATATGTGCCCTAATTCATTTTTCTTGAGCTAGGAAAACTCTTTGTGGGACTCTAAAGACTCGTCAATACGCCAGCAGTAGGTAATGATCACATAAGTCACCCACAAGCCGTCAGCGGTATTAGCTGGATGTAACGGCTATCCAGGTATTGAGCGAATAGAAGATCAACAAGCAAGCTTGTCCAAACTCCCTACAAAGCCTATAAGCAATACTACTGTACAGTCCTGTCTCTTCGTCTGATATATCGCATATCAAGTCTAGGGGTGGAATCGTCAGACCCCAAAAACTTCATAAGTCATGCCAATGT
Organism: Agapanthus africanus; assembly: GCA_030015575.1. NCBI lineage: Eukaryota > Viridiplantae > Streptophyta > Magnoliopsida > Asparagales > Amaryllidaceae > Agapanthus > Agapanthus africanus. Next base: position 936,910,992 of record CM057338.1, on the reverse strand, counting down.
ATGGCCTATAACCATTCGAGAAGCTACTGATAACACTTACCAGTAAATCTCATCAGCCCTGGACAGGGACTTGCTGTTATAGCCAATCGAGCATAACGCAACATCAACCCCCAATACCGGGAGAGACGAAACCCCTCTTATCACTCATTTCCTCCATGTGACTCAGGACTGTACCCAAAATCCACCTGTTTGCATGACTCCTTTGAGTCATGGTAGTGAGGAAATCAAAGCAGTGGAAACCACACAAGACTCTATGACGATCTCGGGTCTACAGACTAACCTGTACCAGTGTCATCAGAGAACTGCTATCTGACGATATGTATAATACCAACTATGAGTTCTCGGCGAGTCCTGTTCGGTGTACCCATTCTCGAATGAGCACCTGTGTACAATCTTTGATATCAAACACCAATGGATGTGGGATCATCCATTGCCCCATATAGGGTCAAGAAACGTACACACTAGTCAACTCTGGAATATTGATGCCCTGTCTCGATACTCCCTCGACTAGGAACAATTAAAGGATGTGCTTACAGACTGCCTAAGCCCTACTAGTATGATCTGCATCATAGTCCTGGTAGTTAAGCTAACATCCTAAGGGCTTTATCAACATGTATCAGAGAGAGAGAGAGACAGTATAATAATACTAGTATACATGTTAAGATAAAGAGCAACCAGATAGCATACTATCATGTCTAGCAAGAAAGTCCTATATATATATATGTCCAAGCATCCACTATAATATACAATAATGTACAATAATGGCCTCTAGGGTATACATATAACTAACAATCTCCCACTTGCACTAAGGCCAATTGTTGAAGTATCTCATACCCAACATCCCAAAAAGTCTCTTAAATTGTATCTTGGAGAGGGCCTTCGTGAGTGGATCCGCCGTGTTATTCTTCGTGTCAACTTTCCTACCCTCGATCTCCCGGCGATCAACTATCTCCCGAATCAGGTGATACCGCCTAAGAATATGTCTAGATCGCTGATGGGACATGGGTTCCTTGGCCAAAGCCACAGCTCCATTGTTATCGCAATACAAAGGTATTGGATGCTCAATGGATGGAACCACACCAAGTTCAGCAATGAACTTCTTCATCCAGACAGCCTCTTTGGCGGCATCGTTGGCAGCGATGTATTCAGCCTCCATCGTCGAGTCTTCCACGGTATCTTGCTTGGAATTCTTCCAACATACCGCCCCTTCATTGAGGGTAAAGAAAAAACCCAAGACCGATATACTGTCGTCCTTATCACTCTGGTAGATCGAATCGATAAAGGACTCCACTTGGAGTTCACCGTTACCATACACCAAGAACATATCTTTAGTCCTTCTCAAGTACTTAAGAATGTTCTTCACAGCTTTCCAGTGCTTCTCCCTGGGATCTGATTGATACCTACTTACCACACTAAGTGCGTAAGCTACATCCGGTCTGGTACATAACATCGCGTACATGATTGACCCTACTGCAGAAGCATAGGGTATCTCTTGCATGCGAGCTCCCTCAAAATCAGTCTTAGGAGACATCTCTTTGGAGATGGTGATTCCAGAATAAGTAAATTACCATGCTTAGAATCTTCCATACTAAACCTCTTTAGTATGGTGTCAATGTACCTGGATTGGGACAATCCCAACATCCGCTTAGATCTATCTTTATAGATCTTAATCCCCAGGATGTAGGAGGCATGACCTAGATATTTCATGGAGAACCGTTGTGATAAGTAGAGCTTGACCGAGTGTAGCATAGGAACATCATTTCCTTTCAAGAGTATGTCATCCACGTATAATACCAGGAAGACAACCTTACTCTCTACAACCTTCTTGTATATACAAGGTTCATCTACGTTTTTGATGAAGTCAAACTCTTTGACTGCTACATCAAAACAGATGTTCCAACTCCGCGATGTCTGCTTTAATCCGTAGATTGATTTAAGCAGCTTGCACAGCTTTCCGCTGCTCCCACTGTCTACGAAGCCCTCTGGCTGTGTCATGTATACGCTCTTTTCTAAATCACCATTTAGAAAAGCGGTCTTGACGTCCATTTGCCAGATTTCGTAATCATGGTATGCAGCGATGGCAAGTAGGATCCAGATGAACTTATGCATAGCCACTGTAGAAAAGGTTGCATCATAATTGACACCAAGTCGTTGACGAAAACCTTTTGCTACAAGTCTAGCTTTGAAAGTCTCAACTTTTCCATCTAAACCTAGTTTCTTCTTAAAGATCCACTTGCTCCCGATGGGTTTTACCCCTTTAGGAGCAACTTCCAAAGTCCATACTTTGTTGGTGTACATGGATTCCATCTCAGATCGCATTGCATCTAGCCATTTCACAGAGTCGCCACTTGTGATGGCCTGCTCGAAACTAGTTGCGTCATCATCTTCCATGATGCAATCCTCAGTTCCACCGTCTATGAAAAAAACGCAGTATCTCTCAGGTGGATGAGGAACCCTACTAGATCTGCGGAGTGGCTGAGGTTCGTTGAGGACTATCGAATCCTCCGGTTCTACCAAATCATCAGCTGTACTTTGTGTAGCTGGAACTTCTTCCAGTTCTACCTCATGACCACTAATTTCTTTCATAAGAAATTTCTTTTCTAAAAAGGTGGCATTCCGAGAACAAACACCTTTTAGTTCTCAGTGTGGTAGAAGATATACCCTCGTGAATGCTTGGGATATCCTACAAACTTGCATAGAACTGACCTTGCCTCAAGCTTGTCCGGATTTTTCTTTTTAACATAGGCCGGACAACCCCACATCTTAATGAAATTAAGACATGGTCTCTTCCCTTCCCATATCTCATATGGAGTGGTAGGCACTGATTTGGTCGGAACTCTATTCAATAGGTATGCAGCTGTCTTAAGCGCATAACCCCAAAAGGAAATATGTAACTCAGCAATACTCATCATAGAGCGCACCATATCTAATAGGGTGCGGTTTCTCCGCTTCGATACACCATTGTGCTGTGGTGTATACGGAGGAGTAAGCTGAGAGAGAATCCCATTCTCTTTTAAATAATCCAGGAACTCCGTGCTTAAGTATTCTCCTCCCCGATCAGATCGAAGAATTTTAATACTTTTACCCTTTTGGTTCTCCACTTCGCACTTATATTCCTTGAATTTCTCAAAAGCTTCAGACTTATGTTTCAACAGGAACACATGTCCGTATCTTGAGAGATCATCAGTGAATGTAATAAAGTACGAGGAACCATTCCTTGCATGTGTAGACATAGGACCGCATACATCACTATGTATCAGTCCCAAGAGTTCAGTAGCTCTTTCTCCGTGTCCAGTAAACGGAGTTTTGGTCATCTTGCCTTTGAGACATGACTGGCAAGTTTCATAAGATGTAAATTCGAACGGATTCAAATATCCATCTTTATGTAACTTTGCTAGTCTTGTCGCATTGATATGATCTAGTCTACAGTGCTACAAGAAGGCTTCGTTCATTTCTGAACTTTTTCTCTTGTGTGTTCTGTATGTTAAGAACTGTATTTTGATTTAGAACGTATATACCGTTACATAGCGTACCAAAACCAATCAACACTTGATTTAGGAAAATGTTCATAACATTATCCTCCAATACAAAATTATATCCATCTGTATGTAATATAGATACTGATATAATATTGCACATTATTTCTGGTACGTAATAACAGTTGTTTAGAATCAATGTATTACCATTAGGTAATACTAGGTGATATGTGCCAACTGCTTTGGCTATTATATTTGCACCTTTCCCTACTCTGAGAGAGATATCACCCAATCCCAGTTCCCTACCTTTCTTTAGCCCATGTAACATATTATAAATGTGGGATCCTGATCCGGTAACTAATACCCAGGACGTAGAGAAAACTGAGAAACAATTCTCGGTAACGAACACACCCAAAGAATATGCATCAACATGCTCATTCCTCGTTCGGGTTGCATGGGAATCCTGATATTCCCCTATTCTTTGCTCAGATTTATGACAATCGTAAGATAGAGTGGAACCAACGTTCCCCAGCTTAGTATAATAAGCGGGTTCGGTCAATACATCCATATTATTATCTTGATTAAGGCGTGTCATGGTCGCTACCTGGAGAGAGAGAGAAGAAAACACTTTAGCGTATGCTCTTGCAAAATTAGATTAGTTATTATTTTATCTAATCATGATGGCTCCCACTGTTTTTATCAAATCTTCCTTCAAACCCTAAAAGGTAAGACTAGCCGGGATTAATTACACCTTACAAGTTCGCCAATCGTTCAGCCATACAGGTATTGGTACTCCGAGGAATTCTCCCCATGCTTTCATATGGAACTAATTAAATAACCTCGTTTCCGCAGGGGCATGACCCCATTAACACCTTTCTTAGACACCTACTAGATCAGCTAATTGTAAAGTGCAAAACTCTCCAAGGAGTAACACTTACTTGCAGTGGGTATCGGGATCCAACTATCTAATAGGAGGTATGCAATCTCATTGCAAATTTCAACGCTTGAAATTCCCAATATTGTTTTTGCCCCTAGCGTCCTATGACCTTGACGGAGGCCAACAAACCATAGGGCGCTAGTCAAGTTCAACCCATTCATTTCCTGATTGAATTAAACCCACCCGTACGACCCTTGACAATGTCAACAAGACCGTACGACTACCCTAATCCAATTGCATCATATGGTTACAAATAAGCACTAATCAGCTACCACACACTACTCCTTTACGGAGGCCAATAAATGTAGCACGAATACTAAATAGTCCTTATCTGAAATGACGGAGGGCTGCGATGGGTTTTTAAGAAAACCTTTTCCGTAATGAACTTGATATCGTCGTAGAATCGAGTGATTTGAAAAGGAGTGGTTTAAGCTCTGCTTTTTAAAATCGAATAGTTTTCAAAACAAACCAAGTGGGTTGTAGCTTTTGCTAGAGAGTTCATTCCCGGTGAAGGGATCTCGGCTCTTTCCTCATCAAATGAGGTGCTGGATATTCATAAAGAATACCGTTATGCAAAGCAAGAACTAGAGCTACCTTTTTGAAAATTTGATTCTACAACACCTTTAGGTTTCTTTCCTTTTCATTAATCTCATTAATGAAGTCCCATCATTTCTGTTTCCTAAACATCACAAATAAAGAAACAAAAATACAACGTACGCTTATGCCATCCGCATTCTTCACGGGGCCTCGTTAACACCGTTAGGTTACTTAACTACCGGCAGAGTGGGGGCTGGACTAGCGCGGGTGCAAAACATAAGCAACGTTTCTTATATATCATATATATAATATAAAGCATTCGTCTTACGCAGTTATATGATCTCATCACAGAACTTTGCAGCAGAAGGAACATATGAAATATTGGATATATTAGGAGGTCCGTGTTTTAAATTCAACCAGTAATGAAAAACACGGATTCCACGGTCATGATGAATAGCCAAACCCACATCCCTAGACCCCTACGAGAGTGGAAAGCAATCCTGCCAATTATAGAGTTAGGAGACCCGGTCTCGACTCCTTAAGATGGTCTCCCAATAGACTCTAGAACCCGGTTACTTGTGCTCTCCGCCTTGGGTCTATCCTAATGCGGAAAAGTAAATAATATACATCAATGGTGACATCATCCGCAACCCGGAAGTGTCCCAATAAAAGAATATTACATGCAATTTTTTACATGAATGAAAATAGAAAAACTCTCATCTCATGCAAAAACCCCCAGCTATTCAATCACGATGATCCAATATAACATATCACGGCAACACATAACATCACATGTCATTATCGTAAGTAAATATGCGTATCCCGAAAGTCATTTACATATAGTAATGAAATCGGCGATACACCACATATTACACTTACGGTCGCAGAAAAGAAAATGAAAACTACAATAATCAGAATCCGTAACACCTTAGACATCATAAACCCAGAATATCACATACTTCGGATTTCATGCCTAACATAATAAACTTTGCATTCTAGTCTCAAATCGAAAACACTTTTCAATAACTTAGTCGGGTAATTCAACAAGATTCCCGACTACCTGATCGAATGCTCGTCGGAAACTTTAGTAGATTGCCGCACCCCCGATGTCGTCAACGAAGTGCACTTAGGCGGAATACCGTGGCTGCGAGCAACCGACATGATGCTTTTGGCGACAGGGTTCTCCTACAGTCATTTGGTCGGGGCTATGGGGCATGGCTATCTAGTAGTGTTTTCCGGCGACTATTCGCGTACTATACGAGATTGCGATGGAGTTTTGATCCAAATCGTAACTCCGTGGAAATCGATCATAAGAGACTAAATTTCTAGATTTATAGAACACTAACTAGTTTTCACAAAACTAATTATTGTGGATTCTAAATATTGTATCACATATCAAATATAAGCTAGACGATGTTAAACATTTCGATCGATTCATCAAACACCCACAAATCCCAGAGATCTCTACTCTTGAGTCTCATTAAAAATACACAGAAGGTGAAAAAAAGAGTAGCAAAAGAAATTAGAACCCAGAGCTCTATGAACATGCGGCGGAACCGCGGCCAAACTGGGGTTTGAGCCGCGGTTCCGCGACGGTTTAATGGAGTCGGGGACTTGTTTTTCTTGGGGCTCCATTATTTAACCTGCACGATTTTCTGCATATTTTTAATCTTAAAAATTCTAACTTCGAAACCACTTGGACCACCCGTCCAACATACTGCGCCTCAAAAGAGGGAAGGTCACCTTGGAAGCCTAAAATGATAACCGCCTCCCGAAGGAGGCTACCGTTACCATATACCAAGAACATCCACTTATGTTCATAACTGCTTCCCAACGTTTCTCCAGGATTGGATTAATATATGTTTATTGCAGCCAGTGCAAAAACAATATCTGGTGTGGTACTTGACATTTCATGATTGACTCAGTTGCCTAAGTAAGTGATATGCAATCATGAAAATCCCTCTCCTCATCAGTCTAGAAGACATCTTTTTAGAGAGGGTTACTCCATCACATGCGGGCACACTACCACGCCAGGAGTCGTCCATTCTAAAAACCCTTTAAAATAGTATCAAGTACCCAAATTGGGACACTTCTTAAATCTAGATCTAAAACCATAGATCTAGTTGCCAGAATCCCTGATATTTTATCCAAATCCTATGTGGAGAAACACCTTCTGACAACCACAGTATAACCGATCGTAGTATAGGAATATCACTTCCTATAAAGAGCATGTCATCTAAATACCAGAACATCACTCCCTACTACTTTCATACCAGGTCCATCTGTTGTTCCGATGAAATCAAACTCTATGACTGTCACATAAAAACTAGACGATTTATCTCCGCTATACCTGCTTTTGTCTATAAATAGACATAAGCTATTTTCCTACTATGCTTCTGCTGCTCCTACTGACTACAACAACCCTTTGGTAGAGTCATATACACGTGCACTTCTAAAGCTAATTTAGAACGACGTTATACTCATCCTCCTGCCAGATCTCATAGTTTAGAACAGCAGTAGTGTCAAGTTTAGGTCATCAAAAACCTCCCTGTCACCGTCTTTGAGGAGACCGAAGTACCTCTCGGGTGTCTGAGCTTACCCACCAAATCTGCGGAGTGTCTAAAATGTCAAATCCAATTGAATCCTCGGGTTCTATTGGATTTTCAGTAATCGTTTGTGGTTATGGAATCACATCTAGTTCTACCATACTCCCACTAATGTTTTCTGAAAAGAATCCATTTTACTAAACTGTGGCGAGTCAAGAACAATATAACTATTGATCTTCCAAATGGTAGAATGTTAACTCTCCTCAAAGCCCAGGATAACCCACAAACTGCCATTACTGAAACGTGCTTAAAGTTTATCCGGATTCTGGTTTTAAGCATAAGCCGAACAACTCCATATAGCTTAACATCGTTAAGATATGAATCCATTCTATATATCCAATATAGAAACAAAAGTACTAATTTAATTGGAACCAGATTCAAAATACATGCAGCCGTTTCCAGTGCATATTAACTAGATGGAAGGAGGCCAAGCAGCATTACTCATCAAGGAGCGTACCCACACATGAGTAACCTGAGAGAGAAGCAAGTTCTCAAAACTATTACTTACAACGGAATACCAAATACAAGTATCTACATCTTCGATCACCTTGAAGAATCCTGATACTTGCAACATATGGTTCTCTACTTTATTCTTATACCTATATCTTCTCAAAATCTGGACCTTGTATTTCAACGAAATACTTGTCTAAAACTAGAGAAGTCATGAGTAAACAGAATATAGTATGAGTACCAACCCCTTTGTCCTAACGGACACCGGACAACATACAATACTCTGTATAAGTCCACCAAGTTTAATAACTCAAACCCTGTGCGTTGTAGGTTGAAAATTGTACCATGGTTAAGAAGAATTACACCGCTGTTGAATGCACCTTACTTAACCATCAACTAATATAGGTAAATGTCATAGACATAATTTCAAAAAGTTATATCTCACTTTATAAAATAAACATACATAAATATCAGTTTGAAATTGGTGCATAACGACGGATATTCAAAACCAAATATTTGCCGTTAGGCAAAACCCAGGTGATTTCCTCAAATATCACCAATTACAAAGAATTCTGATATATATAGAGGATCTAATCACCTAATTCCCAATATCTTACTCCCACTCAGCATCCGTAACGCCATACAGCTGTGAGAATCAAATCTGATAAATACATACCCTGGAGTTAGAATCTAACTGGGAAAATAGTTTTCAATGAACATCACACAGTAAAACTGAAACACGAAAATGTTTCGAAGGGGTAGCTGGGTATTCCTAGTAATGCCACTTCCACTATCCAGATTCATGACAGTAACCGTATACTTCCTTACCCTCACTGTAATCCCTTTCTATGTCTTTACTTATTACCTTCTGTACACCACAATCAGGCTAATTGGTTTTCTTCCTTCCCTAACTTTTGGCACCTTCCTATGGTTTAGAAGAAGACCATCCAATAAGCGCAATAGGTGTACTCTCCTAATACTAGGAGCCCTCGCAACCTCTGAGAAGGTAAAGGGGAAAGACAACCGAATAATCCTATTCAATTTCTCCAAAACCGGAATCCATCCTCGAACTGGAACAAGTTCCTTCGAGTTCATATGTAACTATACAATGGAATATCCAAGAAATGTGGATCTTCGTAGTGATACGGAGTGTTCTGAAAAAATGCAAAGGGAAAGTAGGAGCGGCAGGGATATATGCGACTAAATGACAATCCTAAAGCCAAAGTGTTTTAAGAAGGTTCGGTTAACTTGGTTCATGAGTTTTTAAGGTTAGGCTATGTCGCTGCTAAAGAGTGAGAGAAAAGAAACACTCAGCATGCACTCTAACCTAGATTAGATTGGTTAATCAGTTTATTTAATCAGGATGGCTCCTACTGTTTCCTTGAATTCTCCTTCAAACCCTAAAAGGAGAATTTGTCGGGATCATCAGAAAATCACCTGAGGAATAACACCTACTCATCAGTCGGAATCGGGATCCAACTATCACCGCATGATAACTTGATGGAAGCCACTCAAGTCACCACACTCCAGAAGGTATGTGCATGCCTGGCAAGTTTCCTGTATGTTTGAAACTCCCGATGTGGTTTTTGCTCCTAGGACCCAAGTTACCTTGACAATGCCAACATATCAAATAGTCCTAGTCAAGTTCAACCCGTCATTATCTTGATTGCATTAAACCCACCCGTATGTGTCCTTGATAATGCCAACATGACTGTACGATTGTCCTAACCAATCCACATATCCATGCGGCAGAAAAACACTACATAGCTACCGAACACTACGCCTCGGTAATGCACGACATACGTAGCACGAATACTAAGCAATACTAATCTGAAATGACGGAGGGCTACAGCTGGTTTTTGGCGAAAAACCTTTAACGTAATGAACTTGATATCGTTGAAGGAACCCGAGCGGTTTTACAAATATATAGTGGCATAAACTTTTTCTAAAGAGGTCACTCCTTGTGAAGGGATCTCGGCTCTTTCCTCATCGAATGAGGTGCAGGATATTCCTAACTGAATACCACGATGCAAAGCAAAAGAATCGACTATAGTGAAGTAATTACACTGACGCAAACTTTTGCCTAAGAGGTCACTCCCTATGAAGGGATCTTGGCTATTGCCTCGTCGAATGAGGTGCTGGATATTCTGAACCGAATACCACTGTGGAAAGCAAAAAGAAACTTCTGTAATAACAGTTTTTGAAAATTGGTTCCAACAACATCATATAGGTTTGTTTTTCTTGCATTAATCAGAATTAATGCAGTCCTATCAATTAATCCATATCACACCAGAAAAGAGAACGAAAAAAAATGTTCGTATATGTCATCCGCATTCGCCACAGGGCCCCGGCATGCACCGTTAGGTTACTTAACTAACGGCAGAGTGGGGGCTTGACTAGCGCGGATGCAAAAAATATACAAAATCTACTAGTATATATAAATATATATATAACATTCGTCCCAGGCATGATATAAGCAACATCACAAAATCTCAGCAAGTAACACAGAATGGTGGATAATCTTGGAGACTCGGCTTTCATTTGAGCCGCAAATGAGGCCCGACGTTCCTGGTCGTGTGGATAGCCCGTGCAATGAAAACCTAGACCCCTATGAGTGCGGCAAGTTACCCGCAATACCAGAAGTGAGGCAACCCCAATCAACAAAGTGAATGGGCCACCCAGCACTTCACGGAATCCGGTAACTTAGGCAACCCTCCGTGGGTCATCCTATACCCCCTATGAGTGCGGTGAATAGCCTGCAAATTCTAGAGTGAAGCCCCCCTCCGTCTCAACGCCATGAGATGCAAGCCCGTTGCCCTCTAGAACCCGGCTATTTGTGCACTCCACCGCAGGGTAATCCTAGTACAGAAAATAAAAATATATATACAATGGCGACATCGACCTCAACCAGGTCGTGCCCCAATAAAAGAATATACAATCTGGCAGAGACGGCTGTCCATATGTCGGACGCTCGCCCCATAATAACAAATATACAAATGAATCTTAACTGTATTGCTACCATTGCACAATAGGCTATCCACCACGACAATCCAACCAAAATATCAGCACAACTCAGAACATCAATGTGAATATCATGTTCGCAAACCCGTCTAGTCGAACATATAGCAACTAATCGGGTTGTACCGCTCTGTAACAACTCCAATTTCAATATAGAAAATTGTTTAAAAGTTAATATACAATTGGGGTATTTGCAAATCCTATGTACACTATAAGTATTTTTTTTACTTTAGAACAATACTAAAGTACTTGTAGCACATTGGTAAAGCCTTGCACTGATGTGACATAGACCCTGTGATCGAATCCCCCCAGCCACATTATCTTTTTATTAAATTTTCTTTTAATCTTTTAGAAGCCAAGAGTTTGCACGTGCACTACACGTAATATGTTAATTTACAGATTAAATAAACATGTGCACGAGGGTATGTGAAGCATGAGGGACACGTGGCGACGATCCGAGGCCATCCCACCGGTTTTGGACCGGCGAAATTCATCAAAAGCCCAGTACCGCCGGTTCCCCCGTAGGTAATTACCTAATATTTTTGCCCGGGCACCCTTTCAGCTACCACACTTCTCTCACATTGTTTATTTTCTCTGCATTCATCCAGAGCACAATAAATTACCATTTAATCCCATTTTTAATGAAAATTTCAATGCAATATTTAACCCTCTAAACCTTAATTTTTCCCTATAAATACCACACTCCATTTCACTCATCCTCACTCAGAATTTCCCTATCAAAACTCTCAAAAATTCTCAAGTCATCTTAGTGTGCAAGTGGAGTTAGCGAAGGTTGAAATTCCGGCGATGTTCCAAGGCGATTCCGGCGACGAAACGATGCCCCGACACTTCCCTAGCCTTCCCCTCTCCCTCCTCTTATTCAATAGCCAGTAAGTCCCCTCTCCCTCTCACTTCTTCTTTTTTAAAAACATTCATTTCTAAAGCCCGACGGAAGCGGAGTTAATCCGACTTCCGATTCGGTTTTCTTTATAAAAAAAACTCTATTTTCCTTAAACAAGAAAATACCATACTCTCACATAATGTTTAACAAACATTAAAAAACACATTAAAACAAGTTTCATATCAAAATATTCTTCTATGCAATTTTTATTGTATTTTTACGATAAAATACCACATCATTTCCGACATAAAACAACATAAAACTTGTATAACCTTTAGATAACTCATGAGGTAACGACCTACCTCATCATAAAACACATCTTTGACATAGCATGATGAAGTTTTGGATATATATTCATAGGATAACACGAGATTAAAAATAAATACCATCAACTTATAAAACCATTTCTTTAAAAAGTGTATTAAACAATTCCTTGCAATTGCGTCTCTACAACCCACTTTTGGGGACCCCGTTCGGGAAGGTGTGGATTATCGCACATCCTACGGCCTAGTAGAGCGAGATGCAGACTTCCGAAAGGAGCATTCGATCTCGATAGAATTTTAATGCATTTTTCTTGAGAAAATGAGATTTCTACAAGAAAATAAATAAAATTTATTTTTAAATATATATATATATATATATATATATCTATTATAAAAATATATATTTTAATTATATTATATAAATATTCCAAGTTTTCAAAATCAAAGGAATCACCATTACATGAAAATACCATCCAAATACCAAACAATTCCAATATTTCAAGAAAATACCATATACTATGAAAATTAGGTTCTACTCACTAGAAATTTCACTTTTATAAAATATACATCTATGAAAACCCTAAAAAAGATAATTAAATACTTGAGGTGTATTTTGAAATTATACCAAAATTATTTTTACATAAAACCCCATCAAGTTTTACTAAATTACAATAAGGACCCTAATAAACATAATTTTAAGCGGGACCAGTTCTCTTGAGCCTCAGGGAGCCGGAGAATATGGGTTCTTGCCTATATAAGGTAGACAATCTAACAAACGGTGTTATCAACACGGTAATTGTCTTGGAAAAAGACATAAATCTTGCCGTCCATGTGCAGCAGTTACCGATAACATCAAAACTAATTCAGGATTTCAAGTTCTTTTCAAAGTGTCTGACTCAGACTGAGTCTCAATCTAATCAATATAACTTGAATGTGATTCAAGTATAAACTACAATTCAACATGAATCCGTCTATTCAATCTATATCAATCTATATTGACCGAACCGAATCATGGATATACTCCGTCTACATGACTCTCCATTTATATCCATTTCATCTACTGATATCATAGTTTCGGCAAGTCATCCATCTATATAACAAAACAATACAATCAATATAAAAGACATCGCGGGGTTTATAAGGGGTAGATTTGTACGGAAGGTGTTAGAAGTGGCACGAGACTGTAACCATAATACACCTAACCTGAATATCCATTGCCGTTGTACCATGGCTGAATGGTTCCTTGTGCTCCGTATACCTTAGTCTCCGGAATAGTGGGACTCCTCTCGTATACACTGGCATTTTCAGTACCAAGCTACAAACAACAGCGTTAACAATATAATCAAACATTATAAGATATATTCTCTTTCTATCTATTCTATCTCTACCCACCTTTGGGACTTACCGAGCGATTGTTCGCTGACGACATTCATTTTCTTCTTTCTTTGGAATGTTGTCAGGTGTTTCGGACTCATAAGAGATCGAGCCCAGCACTGAAGATTTGGAGCAAATACCATTTGACCCAGAGCTATAGGCACCTGTACATATTTATTTCATTTCAGTTATGTCATGGTTTAGGCATCACTTTCTACTCATGTATTACATTTCAGTTGTACCGGTAAAAGAATGTTTAATAAATAAAGTTGTTGTTCATTTACATTCATGTCTCTTGTGTACTTTACTTTATATTGCTTAGATACGCTTAGCGTGTTTACTTCTGAGTAAATACGTTGCATGACCGTCACGTCTCCTTGCCGTACACTGGGAAGTGGGGCGTGACAGGTTTTGATGGCGGCCCATGCAGGTCAGCTCTATATGGAAATGCAAGTCAGCTCTGTATGTACATGCAGGTCAATTCTGCATGGACATGCGGGTTAATTTTGCATGAATTCCTAAGCAATATGACACAAGAACCAGCAACTAAAAACATTCTTTACATATTCCTTGAATCTTACAATTTCATATACTTTGAATCCGTCATAACCCAAAATTTTCATTCAAGGTTATGGATTCCCCAAACAACACCAGCACCAACTTCAACAACACTCCACCACCTCTACCGCTTACACCTACCGTCGCTGCTCCGATCAATGAGCAGACGGTTTTGCTTGAGGCGATCCGCAGCCTCCTAGAGGGATAGCAGCAGCAGACTGCTATTTTGATGAATTGCCTAGAAGCGGAAGCACCTGGGGTAAAGAAATTCCGATCTTTACACGCCAAGCAATTCTCGGGAAAAGAGAGCCTTCTAGAAGCTGAGGAGTGGGCTCAAAGCATTGAAGATGATCTGGCAGCGGCACAAGTGCCAGAGATCGCTTGGGTTCGAGTTGCGAAGCTGCATCTCACTGACAATGCACGGGTCTGGTGGAAGGCGGAAGAAAGCCGTCTTGACCAACAGATCGAATGGAGGACTTTTCAAGATATGTTCGACGCGAAATACTTCTTTGAGACTGCCCGATTCGACATAGAGCAGCAATTTATCCTTCTACAACAGGGTTCGATGTGGACCAAGTCCATAGATGAATATGATGCTGAGTTCACCATGCTCAGTAGGTAAGATATGTCTCAATATTGGATTTTTAAATATCACATACTACACAGCTAACACAAGACCTTAACAGGTTCACGGCACATTTGATACCAACTGCCAAGATCCGATCCAGAAGATTCCAGCAAGGGTTAAATTCGAAAATCCAAGCTGCTTTAGCTACAGGGGATTTCCCAACCCACGAGATGGCCCTGAAAGCTGCCCGCCGATACGAGGCAGTAGGAAAATGAGGGGCAGACCTCAATCTTCCGGGATGAAGCGCCCTGCCACTCAGATAGAAGGAGGATCCTCTTCAAGGCCACCATTTATGCCTAGGAGACCGAGAGTACCGAACAACCGGCCCAACCCAGCCTTTTGCTCCTACTGCAGGAGAGATGGACATTTGGCGAAAAACTGTCGGCGTGCAAATCGCCTTTGCTTAGTCTGCGGCTCAGCTACTCATGACATTGGGTCTTGTCCTCATAGACGTAACCCAAATGCTGCACCCAGGCCAGCAATCACTTATGAGCAGCGCCCAGCCATCCAGGCACCTGCTCCACGACTCGCACTACCTGCTCCACCTCCTCATAGACCGACTGCACCTCCTCCCCGTTAGTTCCACCAAGCTCAACGAAACGTACCCCTAGTACAAATGAACGGACAGAGGAATGTGCCGAGGCGACAGGCTTTCACAATGACTGTGGAAGAGGCTAAAGCCACCGGCCAAGTCATTACTAGTAACACTTTATTTTCAAACATTCCTTCAGTCTATGTACATATCCATACATTTTCTTTATACCTAAAACTATCCCACATAACTTAGTTACAATCTTAGTAGCCTCACTTCCTGCACTAGCACTCTTCGATACTGGAGCATCTCATTACTTTATGTCGCAGCGGTTCGTCCGAACTCATGTGATTCCAGTCAAACCTCTCGTATTTAGCTGGAATGTAAGTTCAGGGAATGACGTTCTAAAGGCAGTAATGGGATACGATCTATGTCCAGTGGTCGTCTGTAGCAGAGAATTCTATGCTAACTTCAAGGTGCTGGACATACCGAATTTTGATGTCGTCTTGGGTATGGATTGGGTCAGAACATTCTATGCTACCATTGACTGTCGTCAAAGGAGGATAGTCTTCGAGATTCCAGAGCATCCGGTCTTTTATTTCAAAAAGTGGAGACCGTCCCTGGAGCCAAGTGTTGGATATATATGCCCTTGAGGCCTTCATTGTATAGGATAATAGGGATATGTATGTCCAGGACAATCTTGCTCGATATGATAGTACGCTATTTGGTTTATCTTTATCTTAACATGTGATATATTTTACTTTGTATTTCATATATTGTGTACATGTTGATAAAGCCCGTAGGATATTTGCCTGACTACCAGCATTATGATGGCAGTCATACTTGTGGGAGCTGGCTGGTCAATAGGCACATCCTTAAATGTCCCTGGTCGTAAAAGTATCGAGACTAGGCATCGATACTCCAGAGTAGACTAGTGTATAGATATCTAGACCCTGACGAGGGGCGATGGATTGGTCCCGCAGCCATTGGTGATGTTGTAACATTTCAGAAAATATAAAATATTATTTTTGGAATTTAATATTAAAATAATACATTTCGCGAAAACTACTCGATTTGCGAAATTGGGGTTTTCGTAAAATGGTATAAATATATACTAATAATTGGGAAATAATTGGAGATAAAAATGATTTATTCATTTAAAAATATATTTATTGGATTTGGCATTTTTAAAATTAATTATATGCAGTTTTAATAAAAATTGATTAGTGCACTACTAATCGTGATTAAGCCAAATCCGTGTTTCTACATTTTTCCATGGTTAGTGCACCATGACATTTTGCATTTTTGTTTCATGTTGTTTCATTAGTATGTGTTGATATTTGGTATTTAGAAAAGAAAAGAAAGTGTTTTATTGAGGAGAGAGAGGGGGGGACCATATGAGGCATGGCTTATGAGTGAGGGTAAGAATAAGAGAAAGAGAGAGAGAGAGAGGGGGGGGGCAGCCATTCATCTCCTCCCCATTTGTTTGCTTCACCTCCTTCATCCTCATCTCCCTTCACCTTCACCTCCAAGAATCATCTCCATTTCTTCACCAAAACCCTACACCCTCTTCATTAAAGTTGATCCCCACCTCATTTTCAACACTTTGGACCAATCAAAGTTGGATTTTGAAGATTTTGGGAAGCTAGGGTTTTTCTTGAGTTGCCAAATGAGGTATAATTCTAGACCCTAGTTTAGTTTTTGAGATTAATAGCATCCTAGCTTAGTTTAGAGTTAAACTTGTTTAGATTAGTGATGCTTAGAAATTCCTAAAGAGGGTTTGAGTGTTTGTGTGGAATCATGATTAGTAGTAGGTGTCTACAAGACCTTAGTGTTGATTTTTCCTAGCCTAGAACAGAGAATAAACTCGAAATACGAACTTAGAAATCACCCCGTGTCGGTTTTGTGAAGTTGTGTTGGCTTACAGGGAATCTGGAGCAACCCAGGAAGTTTCTGAGAAAAACTAGCAACTCCAGAGATCTAGTTAAACCAATAGGAGACCACCGTGAGAAGACGAACCCCAACGGAGCCTACATGGCCTAGCAGGCCGGATTTTCAAGCTATGTGGCCGGCTAAATTTTGGTGCTTGGTGTCTAGGTTGGTTCAGTAGCTTACATACTCCATATACAACTCCCTATACTTGCTAGTTTTGTTCCAATTGACCTGAACCAAAATCTGGGAGCACATTGGGGTGTTTTTGGTTATGTTTTCCGTATTTTGGAATTCTTGGTTTTAGTATTTGATATTGTATTGGGTCGTTGGATGTTTATACATCAACGACGAGGGTTGTTTGGTTGTTTTTGCATGCGTAGGCTATAGGTTCTAACCTATGAGTGCACCATGTGCTGTATTGGTTTTCCGGAATTGATTTTAATGGTATTGCGATATGTGTAATGTTGTAGGTACCTTCGCATGGATTCCGAGACGACAAAGCGCATCGACTACGACTGAACAAGGAGTTCCGTAGGTGAGTAGATTTATATCTACGGAGGAAGTCGGGTGGATGGCGTATAGCACCCCGGCAAATTTTGATGGAAACCGATATATATGATATGGTTAAGGAAACCTATATTAGAAAACTAGGGATATGGTTAAAAGGATAGTTAGAAGTGATATGATATGATTAATACGTGATGACGAGATTTGAGATATCAATATGATGAGATAAGATGATACGAGCGGATACGATTGATATAAGATTTATAGTGGCATGTTGTGAGAACGTTATATACAATAAGATATGACATTTATGCAAATTAATAGGATATGAGATTTGATACGGATGTGGCTCGAGATATATCCATATTTATGAGAATAATGAGTGATATGCCGTACGAGACTTTAGATCTGTACCCTCATTGTCTTATAGGTTGATAGATTTCTATATTTGTTAAATGTCACCGTACGAAGGATTACCGTACACGATGTGAGTTACCGGATGGATGATCCACGCTCGTGATTTGAGGATGATGTTCGATAATATTGCCGTATCGGATACTATAAGACTGGATAGCCGACGTAAATGTGTCATCCGATCCATACCTATTTCCAAATTGAAGAATCGTATGCATATCTTAAATAGATACCTTGATGGACGCTACGGATTTTCAAATGATGTCTTATCCTTAAAAACACCGTAGCCCCTACTTTCAAAACTATGATTCACATATTTTAAAAACTGATCGTATGGTTCATGTGTGGATGTTAGATTAAATACGTATGCTTATAGCATTTCACCTACGATGTAACTTATGTTACGTTCATGTCACTCTCATTTCATTACATATATCTGTGCTACTACACCTACACCATTATCGATGATGCATATGTTACACCTACACAGATTGCCGGCTGACACACTTTCATCATCGATAAATTGCTATATCACTTACATAGTAGAATTGCTGCATCATGCTATTGATATGCTCACATCATTATGCTATATTGCATGATATACTTGCTATGTTCACATCACTATACCTTGTCACATGATATACCGGATATGCTCACATTTCTGCTTTATGTTTGCATACATCATGCTTTACGATTATATGCATTGAGATGCTATTTTCATGAGATTCTGGATTTGAGAACCATGGTTATATTTCAAAAGAAAGTATGTATTGTTTTAAAAAAACCCGGTTTCTCTTGATATGATATTTCGAGACGTCCACCATGTGTTTTCTCGGTTCTGAGACGTGTGATAGAAACCCGATTCGAGGAGGTGGATGATCCGTTTGCGGGTTCATGGTGGACCCAGTATGGTACCCCAGGGCGAGAAATGGTTTTTGTGGTGTAGACAATAAGCCTGGCAGAGGGACTACTACCTACCGGTGATTGGTTGGACATGGAGGTTATCCGGAGGATACCGACCGGAGACGAGAGATGGATATGGGCCGATCCGTTCTGCCGGAGCTCGATGGCTGATCCGGACAGACGGAGCCTGTAGGCCGATCCAGACTGATGGAGCCCGAGATATGAGGATTTACGTGTCGATGTTGGACATGGGTTTCATGATGTTTCGAGTGTCGATGATGGACACTCAGGTTCCATGATTTTGATGTGTCATTGATGGACACATGTTGATTTATATCCTCATATTTTCATGCATATGCTTTCATGATATTTACATGAATGATGTTGTTGTGTCATTGATGGACACGTAGATGTTAGCCACATGCAGATAGGCATTGATTATATTGTTGGCACATATGCAGATACGGTCACCCTAGATATCAGAGTATTACCTTTATGATATAGTTGACCTAGGAAATCGTTGTTTTAGTTGATTTCTACCTGATGATGTTTTCTACTCACGAGTTGTCAACTCACCCCCATTGTGCCACAGTTCTTGCAGGTTGACAGCATGGATCAGTAGCGGCATCGCTGGCACACAACTTGCATTCGGGTGATTTTCTTTGGTAGAGGGTACATGTTGGATCGTACCCCTCTTGTATTTACTTTTCCTGTTGTATCTAGTTAACTCCATCAATCAGAAACTAGTATTTGTATAAATAGTAAGACTTAGAAAGACTTATGGTAGCGAGATTTAGAGCAATGTGTTATATGCTCGCTTGTTGGGTTGATGTCTTTCTTTATTTACATTATTCCTTTGTGTTGGTCTTCGTCGTTGGGCGTCGTATACATATTATGACTTGCGTGGTTATGATTCTGCCGATTGGCAAAGAGCTAGCTCGCGCTTGGGGATGCATTTTATATTATCATGTATATGTGGTTTTGGATCAAAATATACAAGGGAGGTGCTGCCCAAATTTTTAAAAGACGAAACATGTTTTTCAACTAATAAATTCCACTTGCATTTTTCATGTTCCACTGTTTATGCATTAAGGAAACGTTTGATTTCACCATACCTTTATTTCAAAACTTCACCTCTTTATTTTATTTAAAAGGGTTTAGATTTCTGGGCTTCGGCTTACTTGAATTATGTTACGCCTGTAGACGTGGCATGATTTAAGTGCCGGTCACGAGCTAATATTTTTGGGTCGTGACAAAGTTGGTATCAGAGCGCTAGGTTTAACCTTGGTTCGAGTTTAGATTTGGCTATGTGGAGTCTGGGCGTAATTATTTCAGAACCTAGGCTTGACCTTACGGAACTTAGACTTGAACAGGGGGTATTAGATCCGAACTTTCATTACATAGGCTGACCCTGATTGATGGAGTAGGTAGCTTGAGTAGAGTGAAGTAACGTACGTATGTTCTGCGGCATATTTACGATACGATACTCCACTTAAGAAACCTTAGGACGTACATATCTTGAGACTGGTGATTCTCTTCGTTCCCTTGATCATACATCCATTTGAGATCCTTGATTCTATTCGTTTCCATGATCATACTTTCACTGATTCCGTTCCTCCTTATGATCATGTATCCATTCTGGATCTGTTGATTCCTTTCATTCCATTGATCTGTTTTCATCGATACATACTTGAGGTTCCTATCACCATGGTTTGAGCGCAGATTAAGCTGCTGCTAGTGATGCGGTCAGGGCGAGCTCGTCATGGACAAGGACTGACCATCGTGTTTTCTGGTGACATGGGAACGTATCGATTAGTGTTTGTGTTGTGACCTCTCGTTTGAGGCGAGTGTTCGGTTTTACACCGGATAATCGGGCCATTGTTAGAGGTTGCCTGTTGTGAGATGACTCTTGATGTACAGCCTACCTTAGAGTTGTGATGTCGTCTACCATGCAGACAAAAGACCCAACTGTTGCTGAGATTGATGGGATGTCGTTTCCAGAGCTTATGAGCCGAGATCGTGTTCACACCATAATATTGTATTATTATATTCCCCATTCTTATTCGTTTTATAAATAAACTGGTGCTTTTGACGCATGTCTGCTACATATTACAGGATACAGGTTCATGGAGCAAAAACAGTGAAAAAGATAAAAGACGATGCAAAAGTGGGACTTTAACCAATAAACAGAAGATTCTTGATCAAGCCTACATAAGGATCTGTTCACAAAGCAAGATTCAAGACGTCGACACAAAGCGAACGGTTAAAGTTCAATACAACTACTCACTGTGAAAATCTGGAGAATACCTAGAAGCCAATCTAAGAAAAAGACTGAAGAAACATGAAGCAAACATTCACCAGAACATCCCCAGAAATTATGAGCACACAAGCATTCTATATGGCCGCAGAACCGCAGCCATACCCTGCTTTTGGCCGCGGATTCGCGGCCATTAAAGGCCCGTGTCGGCGCGAAATTTTACCAAACTCTGGAGGTGGCGCGGAACTTTGACTAGATCTTTTCTTAGAGGGCATTTTTGTAAAAGCAGACGTGCGAATCAATTGTAACCTAGGGTTTCTATCTCCTATAAATAGAAGCCTAAATCATTGTATTTTCTCATGCCTCCCTTCATTAATAAATTTTAGAATTCTTTTGGAGAGCATCGGTGCCTCTTTTCATTTCATGAATTCAGATTTGACAACCCTGTGTTGATGTTTGGAGAGAGCCATCTATAAAGTAGGTAATTTTTCATTCTCTGCTCTAGTTTAGATTTAATTCCTTGCCCTAGATAATTGTTAGAGTTAGCTTTGGGGAAGGCTTTTGAGAGATGAGATCTCTCATCCCTTTCTTACCCATCACATATAATCAATAGGACTCCATGCATACACGCACACACCGTGCCCTACGGCACCCTATCCCTCGAGGTAGCGGTGATACCGTAGTATAAAGGCCCGGTTGCGCGTGTTTTCCATGGAGGTTAGGGTAAGGATTGATAAAGGAAGGACAAGAACCTAGAGGAAGGAACACCTTCCCGAATGGATCTAATCCCCTTTATTAATAATTACCATAACTCCGCTTAGATCCTAATTTGGGTATAGAAAGCGCTGAGATTTATTTATATTTCCAAACCATTCCTAAACCTAACCATAGCAAGATTTAGATCTAGATTAATTTAGTTTTTAGATAGATTTAGTTTTTAGATTTAATAATCAATCCGAACATTCTGTAAATTTGCCTGCAGGATTTCTTTGCGCTTAAAAATCTTCCCCCTTCCAAATAACAAATCTTGTGCAGGATTCTTTGCGCCGCATAAAATAAAAATCTTAGATTGCAAGTGATTTTTCTGTTTTGCATATCTTTAAAACTGACTTTAAGGGGCTTTTGACCAATTCAAATTGGGTGGGGATTTCATCACCCTTCCCAGGACCCCAGAAATCACATAAGGCATTTGCATTGACCATATTTAATTAAAAAATACTAGACTCAGCCCTAAGGACATCGCGCTCAATAGGACAGAGGACTAGTTATAGGCATCAGCCGTTTATCCTAACCTGACTTTGCGGTGTCTAGGCAAGTGTGTCAAGGCAAGTGGTTACTTAATTAGGACCGCTACTTGTAGCGGGGAGCCTCCTACTTACCTGGCACTTACCTGGCCGCAGTTAGTAGCTGTCTAGCTGACCTAGGTGACCCTAGATCTAAGCCTGATTGTGCATCTCTGGTTGATTGCATTTGTGTCTAAGCCCTTTATCGAAAATTTTTGCAAAACAAATAAAAAAAATAAGAGGAAATTTTTTTTATAAAAAGACTTGCAATTTTTGTCGCTAAGAAATCCGTGCACCCCAATCTTCTTTCTCTTCTCTTTCTTCTATCATGGGTACCCCACATCATAAATCTCTTGCCGAACTTTGGTATCCCGAACCTAACTTTGCGTCGTACGTCAATTGTTTCGGTCGATTTAAAGAAGATCCCTCCGTGCCCAAAATTTCTTTGAAAGATCAAATAGAAGTATCTAGGAGAAACAGTTCGACTTTGCAACCCACTTTGTGTCAACCAAGTCAACCTTCACCACCTTCGTATGTTGATGCCACTTTTTCGAGTCCAGCTGTAACTCCTAAACCGATGTCCATTGCTGAGCATATTGCTCAATCTCGTAACCGATCTTTCACCCCTCTCCACACATCTAGTTCTAGGGATCAACAAGTCCATTCACCTTTTTATCCACATGTTGACCCTACTCCTGTCCAACCATCCAATTCCTACCAGTCCTACCCGACTTTCCCACCTTCACTAGACACTGTTTCTACACAGCCATTAGGGAGTTTCACGTATCCAAACAGTTTCGAATCTTTTACCGAAACCCCTTCACAACCCATGTCTAATTTGGAACAGTCGTTGGAAGCTTATATTTCACCAACAAACAAAATGGTTAGGAATGTAGAAGCATCCATTACCACCCTTAGACAACCTTGTGAACCGGCAGCTAGTTTTCAACTAGCTTCAAATTTTTCAATGTATAAGGAGGCGGTTGGACAGAGTGAGAATGTGAGAGGATTTCCAAATCAAACCTACCCATACCTAATTGAATCCAACAACTCCAATTTTCAAACATGTGTCCAAAATGATGAGTTGTGCGACTTTGTAGTGCTTGATTTGCCAAATTGTGAAGAACCCCTTTCGAGTGAAACCACATTTAATCCTTTCGATCTTTACACCTCCACTCTAGAACCTAAATCGATAAATATCCATGCTTTTGATGAGGTGTCTGGAAATATTGATTTTCACTTGATTGAGGATATAGACGCCGGGAATATTTCTGATGATGAACCTGTCGATTTGATTGAAATTTTATGTCCAATTCATCATCCCGAGTCATTAATTGTTTCTCCCGAACTTCATATGCGTCTTGATTTTGATGATAATGGCATGGATAGGCTAAATATTGAGGAGAATTATGAGGATAGTATTGAGGAGAGTATTGAGGATAATATTGAGGTTGAATCATTTTTGTTTGATGTGTCGGATTTTCCAATTCAGCCTCCTGAACCTTTAACTGTTATATCACCCTCCCTTCTTTCCGTCATTCCGACCACGCACACGATCACACTTGAAGACTGTGAGCTTGAAAAATTTTCATTTGAATCTGATACAGTTCTTACAGCCGATAACACGTACGAGTGTTTCACTTTTTCGGACGATGTTGATGACTCACCGCCCGAGTTTGAGTCCTTTACATTTTCAGATGAGTTAGTCGAACCATCAGAATCGGTTGCTTACAGCTGTTTCGAACCATTGATGGAATCCTTCAAGTTCGCGACAGTTTACTACGGTGAGAATGAGACTATCCCTAATTCACTCCCTTTCGTCCTTCCTATCGTTCCGACCGTACAAGAGACCGTTACACTTTCATCTCTAATACCAAGTTCGGCGTACCCATGCTTTCTTGCGAATCTTGAGGGATTTGACCCCATTTCTCGACGGGTTGATAGGTTAGCACAATCGATTTTAACACATCGGTTATCACAAATTGTGCTAATTTATTCACTCAATTTACACCCTCAAGATCGTGCTACCCTTCTTTCTCTTTTCCGCCATTCTTCTCCTCCACCGAGACCATATTCCACCCTTCTTCCCATTCGGTCTCGTGTGCTTCTCATTTCTTTCCTTTACACCCCATTCTTTCACCAACTCGACCATTACCACGATAAGATTTTTGAATGGTTGGTGCTAACCTTTGGCTTGTGTAAGGCCAAGCTTAAGTTTGGAGGGAACCTTGTTGTATATATGTATATATATTTTTTGTTTTCTTTTTCTATAAAAAATTAACAAAAAAAATTTTCAAAACATTAAAAAATATAAAAATTTTTATAAATAAATAAACAGGGGTGTGCCGACATTCTCAACCCTCTTGGTGTGGCATGACAGTGAGGACACTGTCAAGTTTAAGTTTGGGGGTATGCTCGGTACGTTTTCTTCCTTCGCATTCATATGTACATTTTGCATTTGCATACTTATTTGAAAACCAATAAAAATTTGAAAATTTTAAAAATTATAAAAATTATTGTATTCAATTTTGGCTTATTTGACTAAAGTTTGAGAAATAGGTTAACTAGCTAGGAACAACTAGATCTTAGACTTAGTAAATTAAAAACTCTAAAAATAACCTTCTTTAGAGTTTAACGGTAGAAAATGTATGTCTTTGTAGTTTATTTAGAAATAGGCAAATTTTGAGTTCACTTCTTGGGCTAAGTTAAAACAAAGGAAAAGTATTGATATTTTTATTAGAGTATGAGTTTGAAAAATAATTCCTAGCTTAAGTCTAGATTCTGAAAACGTATACCCTACAATTTGCATAATCACGCACCTTGAAACTTGGAATAGTAGAAGAGACCTTGAAATGCTCTTGTCTAAAGTCCTTAGTACGAAGAAAATAAAATGAAAAATACAAGTGTGAATAAAGAATAAAGAAAATGAACACTGGTTTTTGTGATTACTTAAGGCTGCAAAAATAGAAAAATATTTAGCGAGGGTGCTTCATCACCTAGTGCCTTAGACCAACTGGTTTGGGAGTCACTGCTAAAAGCCTTGGGTGTTGCAAGACTAGGAATTACGCTTTAAAGTACAAACATATCTTATAATCGGTTGTTTGTACCTTAAGAAGTATTAACGGTCGCATGAAGGATGTGTAAGCAAAATTCAATTAAAAATTCACCTACTAATAAGTACTTTGGACAACGGACAAGGGTATGATTGCTTGATTTGAATTTCTAAGTGTAGGGGTGATTTATACACACACGTAGGGATATGTGATTGGAATTTAGATAAGAGAGAGGAGTGAAGAATAGAACTTGTATCTTTAATAGAGTTGATAAAAATTCCTAAGTGGAGATGAAACCCTAGAAGGAAAACTTAAGAGATGCCGAAAGCTAAATAAGTCTACAGAATATATATAATCTTAAGTTAAATGATGAGGAAGTGTGAAGAATATGGGTGGATGATTTATGAGTCGACGATAATAGAATTCCTTGTTAGAAAACCTAATTGGAGAACAAAAGTCGAAAAGCCGAATTGATAGGATTTTGTGGGTAGTATCCGCTGAAAACCCTCAGGAGACAACACTCCTCCTACTAGGGACACCTAGAGATTTAACGGCTTGTTGCACGAGCTCAGTGCAATCGTGTTTCCCTGCGAAAGTGAGGTTAGGTTTTTGTAGAGAATAAAACTAAGTTTGCTCGAGGACGAGCAAAAGATAAGTTTGGGGGTATTTGTTCACACCATAATATTGTATTATTATATTTCCCATTCTTATTCGTTTTATAAATAAACAGGTGCTTTTGACGCATGTCTGCTACATATTACAGGATACAGGTTCGTGGAGCAAAAATAGTGAAAAAGATAAAAGACGATGCAAAAGTGGGACTTTAACCAATAAACAGAAGACTCTTGATCAAGCCTACATAAGGATCAGTTCACAAAGCAAGATTCAAGACGTCGACACAAAGAGAACGGTTAAAGTTCAATACAACTACTCACTGTGAAAATCTGGAGAATACCTAGAAGCCAATCTAAGAAAAAGACTGAAGAAACATGAAGCAAACATTCACCAGAACAGCCCCGGAAATTATGAGCACACAAGCATTCTATATGGCCGTGGAACCGCGGCTATACCCTGCTTTTGGCCGCGGATCCGCGGCCATTAAAGGCCCGTGTCGGCGCGAAATTTTACCAAACTCTGGAGGCGGCGCGGAACTTTGACTAGGTCTTTTCTTAGAGGGCATTTTTGTAAAAGCAGGAGTGCGAATCAATTGTAACCTAGGGTTTCTATCCCCTATAAATAGAAGCCTAAATCATTGTATTTTCTCATGCCTCCCTTCATTAATAAATTTTAGAATTCTTTTGGAGAGCATCGGTGCCTCTTTTCATTTCATGAATTCAGATCTGACAACCCTGTGTTGATGTTTGGAGAGAGCCATCTATAAAGTAGGTAATTTTTCATTCTCTGCTCTAGTTTAGATTTAATTCCTTGCCCTAGATAATTGTTAGAGTTAGCTTTGGGGAAGGCTTTTGAGAGATGAGATCTCTCATCTCTTTCTTACCCATCACATATAATCAATAGGACTCCATGCATACACGCACACACCGCGCCCTACGACACCCTATCCCTCGAGGTAGCGGTGATACAGTAGTATAAAGGCCCGGTTGCGCGTGTTTTCCATGGAGGTTAGGGTAAGGATTGATAAAGGAAGGACAAGAACCTAGAGGAAGGAACACCTTCCCGAATGGATCTAATCCCCTTTATTAATAATTACCATAACTCCTCTTATATCCTAATTTGGGTATAGAAAGCGTTGAGATTTATTTACATTTCCAAACCATTCCTAAACCTAACCATAGCAAGATTTAGATCTAGATTAATTTAGTTTTTAGATTAATTTAGTTTTTAGATTTAATAATCAATCCGGCACCCATCGGAATTAACTCGTTTGAGCGATTAGGAAATTCACAAAATCTCTGTGGACCGACCCGTACTCACCGGCTAGCTACCAAGCGACGCCGTTCTTGATTGCGGTTACTAGATATTTTTGAGATCAATCAGATCGCTAGAGCTTTCAGGCAGAGATGCGACAGATGATAGCTAGTCTATCTTGAGTTGAGAGACGAAGGTGATTCGTCAGATTTGATGCGCCGACGCAGGCTCAGTTGAGTTGAAGATTTCCAGTGTGGATAATCTTATTCAAATCTAGAGTAGATCGATCCAGTGATGATGTTGTTCGTTGGATGATCCGATAGGAGATCAGAAAGTTGACCAGCTTCGGATAGAGGACCTCACCCAGATGCGTTGTGAGTTGATCGAGAACGGACGAGTATTGAGTATTCCTCCGATGGTTGGGACGAGTTCCCGAGGACATGTTCGGCTAGAGATCTTCTACAGAGTGATGAAGATACCGAGTTCGCGATTTTGAGTCCGTGTGAGAGATTCCGGATTGACTGTAGCCGAGAACAATTGCAGTACGCAGATAGCATGACGTGACGTTGAAGTGGACGATAAAAAAGAAGAGTGGAACAAGAGGTTCGTGCGAGATGTTAATGAGCTTTTGTTACTCCCCGTTGATGCCAGAGGATCTGATATGTATACAGAGGCGTTGGGATACGGCCAGTTCCTGAGGAAATGCTGTGCTGAGAACGCAGATGTCCAGAAGACGAGAAAAGATTATGCAAGAGTACTAGCCTCCGTATAGTTTGGCATAGGCGAGATCGGAAGAGACCTTGAGCAGGTTCCTTCCAGGACACTGCTGCGATAAGTTTTGCACCGAGGATCAGTTGTGTCACGTGTATTCAGAGGGCCAGAGGCCGACGCCAGTGATGTGCTGCTTTACGAGTGGTCATGCAAATTGGCCGAGAGATGACCAGAGGAGTGTCAGCGCGGAATAGTTTCCGTCAGTACACCGGACCGGGCCGATGAGCCGATGGATAGCGAGATTGGTAATCCACAGAGGAATGAGGACCCAGAGACAGAGGACGCCGGACCGTGAGCAGGAGGCAGGCGGATGTTCTTGCTCTGTCAGTTTTGGGCGCACCGATATTTTTCGACATTGTAGGAGGTGTACCTCAATGTCATTTGTTGCGATTTGCGTTGTGATCCGAGTATCACACTTATATTGCTTAGATTTGAGTTTTGATGATTGAGTTCATGATATTGATTTCGTGCACCATGGCTGCACCTACTGGGTATTTACATTTTGTGCATAGTTATTGCACTTCATATATATTTTATACACCGTTGTGTTGATTTGCGATTTGTGCATATCGATTGCACTTGATGTCGATTTTGTGCCTTGGTAGCACATGTTTATGATTTCGTGGATTTCATACAGTTGATTTGATTTGTGCATGTGGTACGCACTCGATTTAATTTTTGCACTCGGTATAGCTCACATGTGCTTGCAGTGCATTGATGCGGATTTTGTGCACATAGTTGTACACGTTTTTGGATTTTATATACCTTGGCACACTCGGTGTTTCTTGTATACGCATTTGAGTTATTAATGCATTTCCGTGCACTTGTTGCACCCGATTTGTATTTTGTGCAAATATTGCACAAGGTTTTTACGCCGTGCATTTGATGCACTGTATTTGTTTTTCGTGTACTGGATGCACCGTATTTGTATTTCGTGCACTGGATGCACCAGATTTCTATTTCGTGCACTGGATGCACCGGGTTATGTTTTGTGCATTTGTTGCACTAGATTTTCATTTTGTGTATTTGTTGCACCAGATTGATATTTTGTGTATTGGTTGCACTAGATTTATACTCCGTACCTTAGTTGCTCCCGATTTATGTCATGAGCATTTGTGCTACCAGATTTGTGTTTTTATGCGCGTTTGCACTTGACGGTCGTTTTCGTGCATGCTACTGTACTAGATGCTTTTTACGGACTTGATGCACTTGGGTTGAATTTTTGCGCATATTAGACGCTTGGTATTGGATTTTGTGCTCATCGGATGCACATGAGTTAGATTTCATTTGTGCATGTTGGATGCGATTTTATTCGTGCAAATCGGATGCACTTGATTTAGATTTCGTTCGTGCATAACGGATGCAATTGATTTGGATTTTCGCGCATGTTGGGCGCATGATATGGGATGTGATTTTGTGCATACCGGATGCACTCGATTAGGATTTTCATTCGTGCATGTTAGTTACACTGGATTGAGATTTTCGTGCACACTAGATGCACTAGATATTGTTTTCGTGCACACCCGTTGTACTGGACAGATGCTTTCATGCACACCCATTGCACTTAGTTTGCTTTCGTACATATTGTGGCAGTTGTATTTGGATTTGATTTCCGTGCGCACCAGAGGCACGTGATTTTTGGATACGCCTTTCGAGGATGATTTTTCACTTGAGCACCTTGTTTTTATGATGGGCACTATATTATGTGGTAGCCGAACAGGACTGATCTGAGGACAGTACTTGAGTGCTTTGCATGCATAAAAGTTTACTAAGAGGTTTTCGAAAAGGAGCTATAGTCTCGCTATTTCCTACGTGTCCGTGAGCGACACGAACGTTTACAAAGGAAAACCTTTTGGGATATTTTAAAAGGGCGGAACGTATATTTTAGCAGAACTTATATGAACATATATTTATTACTTTACAAATGAGCTTCCGTCACTTGTGCCGTGAGCTACGCATCACACGGCGATTCAGAAAAGATTTTGCATGTGTTTTATTCAGGTTTTGAAGGTTTTTCCAAGGATGCGTACTATACACGTATTATAGTATTTGACGAGTGCATATTGGATTTCAGTAGTGGATTTCGAGATTTGTATCTCCATTGTAACTCCGATGATTTGCGTGACGCTTGGAGGAGTTCGATTTTGAGTTTGTACTCGTTTTCAGACGCACGTGATGCGCTGTAGTATTTCTGTATCTTCCGTGATTTCGGAGCCCCGTTGATTTGAGCTGATTATTGAAATGTTTTAGCATTTGGGGGTTTAAATTTAAATTCGGGGACCGAATTTATTTAAGGGGAGAATATTGTAACATTTCAGAAAATATAAAATATTATTTTTTGAATTTAATGTTAAAATAATATATTTCGCGAAAACTTCCCGATTTGCGAAATTGGGGTTTTCGTAAAATGGTATAAATATATACCAATAATTGTGAAATAATTGGGGATTAAAATGATTTATTCATTTAAAAATATATTTATTGGATTTGGCATTTTTATAATTAATTATATGTAGTTTCAATAAAAATTAATTAGTGCACTACTAATCGCGATTAAACCAAATCCGCGTTTCTACATTTTTCCATGGTTGGTACACTATGACATGTTGCATTTTTGTTGCATGTTGTTTCATTAGTATGTGTTGATATTTGGTATTTAGAAAAGAAAAGAAAGTGTTTTATTGAGGAGAGAGAGAGGGGACCACATGGGGCATGGCTTGTGAGTGAGGGTGAGAATAAGAAAGAGAGAGAGGGGGTAGCCATTCATCTCCTCCCCATTTGTTTGCTACACCTCCTTCATCCTCATCTCCCTCCACCTTCACCTCCAAGAATCATCTCCATTTCTTCACCAAAACCCTACACCCTCTTCATTAAAGTTGATCCCCACCCATCCTCAACACTTTGGACCAATCAATGTTGGATTTTGAAGACTTTGGGAAGCTAGGATTTTTCTTGAGTTGCCAAATGAGATATAATTCTAGACCCTAGTTTGGTTTTTGAGTTTAATAGCATCCTAGGTTAGTTTAGAGTTAAATTTGTTTAGATTAGTGATGCTTAGAAATTCCTAGAGAGGGTTTGAGTGTTTGTGTGGAATCATGATTAGTAGTGGGTGTCTACAAAACCTTAGTGTTGATTTTTGCTGGCCTAGAACAGAGAATAAACCTGAAATACGAACTTAGAAATCATCTCGTGTCGGTTTTGTGAAGTTGTGTTGGCCTACAGGGAATCTGGAGCAACCCGGGAAGTTTTTGAGAAAAACTAGCAACTCCAGAGACCTAGTTAGACCAATAGGAGACCACCCTGAGAAGATGAACCCCAACAGAGCCTATAGGGCCGAGCAGGCCGGATTTTCAGGCTATTTGGCCGGCCAAATTTTGGTGCTTAGTGTCTAGGTTGTTCAGTAGCTCAAATACTCCATATACAACTCCCTATACTTTCTAGTTTTGTTCAAATTGACCTGAACCAAAATCTGGAAGCACATTGGGGTGTTTTTGGTTATGTTTTCCGTATTTTGGAATTCTTGGTTTTAGTATTTGATATTGTATTAGGTCGTTGGATGTTTATACGTCAATGACGAGGGTAGTTTGGTTGTTTTTGCATGCGTAGGCTATAGGTTCTAACCTATGAGCGCACCATGTGCAGTATTGGTTTTCCGGAATTGATTTTAATGGTATTGCGATATGTGTATTGTTGTAGGTACCTTCGCGTGGAATCCGAGACGACGAAGCGCATCGACTACGACTGAACAAGGAGTTCCGTAGGTGAGTAGATTTATATCTATGGGAGAAGTCGGGTGGATGGCGTATAGCACCCCCGCAAATTTTGATGGAAACCGATATATAGAATATGGTTAAGGAAACCTATATTAGGAAACTAGGGATATGGTTAAAAGGATAGTTAGAAGTGATATGATATGATTAATACGTGAAGACGAGATTTGAGATATCAATATGATGAGATAAGATGATACGAGTGGATACGATTGATATAAGATTTATAGTGGCATGTTGTGAGAACGTTATATACAATAAGATATGACATTTATGCAAAATAATAGGATATGAGACTTGATACGGATGTAGCTCGAGATATATCCATAGTCATGAGAATAATGAGTGATATGCGGTACGAGACTTAAGATCCGTACCCTCATTGTCGTATAGGTTGATAGATCCCTATTTTTGTTAAATGTCACCGTACGAAGGATTACCGTACGCGATGTGAGTTACCAGATGGATGATCCACGCTCGTGATTTGTGGATGATGTTCGATGATATTTCCATATCGGATACTATAAGACTGGATAGCCGACGTAAATGTGTCATCTGAACCATACCTATTTCCAAATTGAAGAATCGTATGCATATCTTAAATATATACCTTGAGGGATGCTACGGATTTTCAAATGACGTCTTTTCCTTAAAAATACCGTAGCCCCTACTTTCAAAACTACGATTCGCATATTTTAAAAACTGATCGTATGGTTCATGTGTTGATGTTAGATTAGATACGTATGCTTATAGCATTTTGCCTACGATGTACCTTATGTTATGTTCATGTCACTCTCATTTCATTACATATACCTGTGCTAGTACACCTACACCATTATCGATGATGCGTATGTTACACTTACACAGATTGCCGGCTCACACACTTTCATCATCGATAATTGCTATGTCACTTACACAGTAGAATTTCTGCATCATGCTACGATATATTGTTATGCTCACATCATTATGCTATGTTGCATGATATACTTTCTATGTTCACATCACTATACCTTGTCTCATGATATACTGGATATGCTCACATTTCTGCTTTATGTTTGTATACATCATGCTTTACGATTATATGCATTGAGATACTGTTTTCATGAGATTCTGGATTTGAGAACCGTGGTTATATTTCAAAAGAAAGTATGTATTGTTTTAAAAAAACCCGGTTTCTCTTGATATGATATTTCGAGACGTCTACCATACGTTTTCTTGGTTTTGAGACGTGTGATAGAAACCCGATTCAAGGAGATGGATGATCCGTTTGCGGGTTCATGGTGGACCCGGTATGGTACCCCGGGGCGAGAAATGGTTTTTGTGGTGTAAACAATGAGCCTGGCAGAGGGACTACTACCTACCGGTGATTGGCTGGACCTGGTGGTTATCCGGAGGATACTGACCGGAGTCGAGAGATGGATATGGGCCGATCCATTCTGCCGGAGCCCGAGGGACGATTTGGACAGACGGAGCCTGTAGGCCGATCCGGACTGACAGAGCCCGAAATATGAGGATTTACGTGTCGATGTTGGATGTGGGTTTCATGATGTTTCGAGTGTCGATGATGGACACTCAGGTTCCATGATTTTGATGTGTCATTGATGGACACACGTTGATTTATATCCTCATATTTTGATGTAAGGTTCCTAGGCACACTATAGAGGTCTCACAAGGCATCAACCATGCCAATTTCAAATTTTATTGGTGCCGAGAAACCCTAATACGGATCGTCGGCTAGAATTCTAGACGAAATACGAATCTAGTTAACACTTTAACTAAAGGAGAGAGGCTACAACCTTTGTAGATCCGGTTATCCACTTCCTTAGCTCCACGTAGACGTCCTCTCGCTGTCCTAGTCGGATCTCGGACTCTCGCATCGGCTTCATCAAAAGGAATGAGCGAAATAGGTCGTCGGCTTCGTGCCGAAGATGATCTACGTCGAGGTTGCACAAGTTCAAGCTCCAACTTCACCAAGTTGTGAAACTTGTGAAGAAAACACCCAAAACAACTTGGCAAGAGGTAGAGGGTGAAGAAATAGGAGGTGGGTCCACTTTAGAATTGGATTTCACTCACTTTTGCTCAAGTTGCCATTGATGGCATCAAGCTTTTCTTGAAGAAGAAGATGATGAAGAAGAAAGAATATGATAAGTTTCTTATTTGAAAAAGAAACTAATATGAATACTTATCATATCTTGACCATGGTCAAGTGTAGAGATTAAACTAAGGTTAGTAGGAATGGTTAGGGTTAAGGATGAGATAAGGATGGTGGACTTTGTCAAAGCTTCAAGAAACTTCAACAAGAGACAAAGAAAGCCACCATTCTCATCTAAACCTTTTCTAAATAAATAAACAAATAAATAAATAAAAAGGCAAAACCCTAATCATCTCTTAACCATGGTTTAACTCTTCACACTTAACCTAATGAGCAAGTATCATCAAACATGATACAAAGATGTGCACAAAAGTATATCACATATACAACATGTACATCAAGTGAGAAAATCCATTTAAAGTGAACCAATACCAGTTAATGCAAAGTAATATATCAAATATATAATTATACATTAAATCATTAAATCAACACTTGATTTAACGATCCGGTCATATCGCATATAACCGACCAGTATCCAATGTATCGTTTTATCGAATCAATGATTCGATAACTAGGTCATATCGCATACAACCAATCGAAACATTCATCACGAGAATAAAATGCGGTATCACATACACGCATTATTCTCGGTCCCGCATATATCTCATATGCGCTCCTATTTCGTTTCGCTTGAGCCAGGAAACCTCTGTGTAGGACTCTAAAGACTCGTCAATACGCCGGTAGCAGATGATGATCATATCAAGCACCCACAAGCCGCAAGCGGTCTGCTAAACGTAACGGCCATCCGGGTATTGAGCGATCAGAAGATCGACGAGCTAGCCTGCTCACACTCCTGTGAATCCAACCAGTAACACTTACCGTACAGTCCGGTCTGTTCGTCTGATATGTCGCATATCAAGTCTAGGGGTGGTAAACGCAGACCCCAATAACCGATAATTCATGCCGATGTGAGGCTCATAACGGGTCGAGAAACTACTGGTAACACTTACCAGCAAATCTCTGATCAGCCCTGGCCAGGGACTTCCCTGTTACGGCCAATCGAGCACAGCGCAACATCAACCCCCAATACCGGGAAAGACGAAACCCCTCTTATCGCTCATTGCCTCCATGTGACTCGGGACTGTACCCAAAGACCACCGTTTTGCACGCCCTCATGGACGTGGTAAGGTGGAGATCAAAGCACAGTAGGAATATCACAAGACTCTATGACGATCTCGGGTCTACAGACTAACTTGTACAAGTGTCACCTGAGAACTGCCATCTGACGTGAGGTATAATACCATCTGGGAGTTCTCGGCGAGTCCGTCCAGTGTACCCAGTCTCCACTGAGCACCCGTATACCATCTCTGATGTCAAACACCAATGGATATGGGATCATCCATCGCCCATCTCATGGGTCGAGAAGCGTATACGCTAGTCTACTCTGGCATATCGATGCCCCGTCTCGATACACCCACGACTAGGGACCTTGAAGGATGTACTTATGGACTATCATGTCCCCACTAGTATGATCTGTATCATAGTCCAGGTAGTCAAGTACACATCCTAAGGGCTTTACCAATATGTAACCATAAGACAGTTTAAAGAGACTAGTGTACATGTTAAGATAAAGAGTAACCAGATAGCATACTATCATATCGAGCAAGAAAGTCATCTCTATATATGTCCAAGCATCCAATATAATATACATCATCTGTACATTACTGGCCTCTAGGGCATACATACAACTAACAATCTCCCACTTGCACTAAGGCCAGCTGCTGTAATATCGCATACCGAGCATCCCGAAGAGTATCTCAAACTGTATTTGGGGAATGGCCTTCGTGAGTGGATCCGCCGTGTTGTTCTTCGTGTCAACTCTCCTGACCTCGATCTCCCGGCGATCAACTATCTCCCGGATCAGGTGATACCGCCTCAGAATATGCCTGGATCGCTGATGGGACCTGGGTTCCTTGGCCAAAGCCACCGCTCCATTGTTATCGCAATACAAAGGTATTGGATGCTCAATGGATGGAACCACTCCAAGTTCAGTAATGAACTTCTTGATCCAGACAGCCTCTTTGGCAGCATCGTTGGCAGCGATGTATTCAGCCTCCATCGTCGAGTCTGCCACGGTTTCCTGCTTGGAACTCTTCCAGCTAACCGCCCCTCCGTAAAGGGTAAAGACAAATCCCGACTGCGACTTAGAGTCGTCCTTATCACTCTGGAAGCTCGAATCGGTAAAGGACTCCACTTGGAGTTCTCCGTTACCATACACCAAGAACATATCTCTAGTCCTTCGTAAGTACTTGAGAATGCTCTTCACAGCTGTCCAGTGACTCTCTCCAGGATCAGCTTGATACCTGCTCACTATACTTAGTGAGTATGCTACATCGGGTCTAGTACATAGCATCGCATACATGATAGAGCCTACAACCGAAGCATAGGGTATCCCTTGCATGCGAGCTCTCTCCAAATCAGTCTTGGGAGACATCTCTTTGGAGAGAGTGACTCCAGAGATCGTGGGCAAGTTCCCATGCTTGGATTCTTCCATACTAAATCTCTTTAGTATGGTGTCAATGTACCTGGATTGGGACAATCCCAAAATCCGTTTGGATCTATCTCTATAGATCCTGATGCCCAATATGCAGGAGGCATCACCAAGATCTTTCATTGAGAATCTTTGTGATAAGAAGAGCTTGACCGATTGCAGCATAGGAATATCATTTCCTATCAAGAGTATGTCGTCTACGTACAATACGAGGAAGACAATCTTACTCTCTGCCACCTTCTTGTAGATACAAGGTTCATCTGGATTTTTGACGAAATCAAACTCTTTGATAACGACGTCAAAGCAGATGTTCCAACTCCGCGATGCTTGCTTTAATCCATAAATGGATTTAAGCAGCTTGCACACCTTCCCGCTGCTCCCACTGTCTACGAAGCCCTCTGGCTGAGTCATGTACACGCACTCTTCTAAATCACCATTTAGAAAAGCGGTCTTAACATCCATTTGCCAGATTTCGTAATCATGATATGCAGCGATGGCAAGCATGATCCGGATGGATTTAAGCATAGCCACTGGAGAAAAGGTTTCGTCATAGTCCACACCTGGTCTTTGACGAAAACCTTTTGCTACAAGTCTAGCTTTGAAAGTCTCCACTTTCCCATCTACACCAAGTTTCTTCTTGAAGATCCACTTGCTCCCAATGGGTTTTACCCCTTCAGGAGCAACGTCCAAAGTCCATACTTTGTTGGTGTACATGGATTCCATCTCGGACCGCATAGCATCCAGCCATTTCACTGAGTCCCTACTCGTGATGGCCTGCTCGAAGCTAGTTGGGTCATCATCCTCCATGATGCAATCCTCGCTCCCACCATCCATGAGAAAACCGTAGTATCTCTCAGGTTGGCGAGGAACCCTACTAGATCGGCGGAGAGGCTGAGGTTCATTGGGAGCTACTGAATCTTCTGGTTCCACTAAATCTTCAGTTACGGTTTGTGTATCTGGAACCTCTTCCAGCTCTACCACTTTGCCACTAATTTCTTTTTCAAGGAATTCATTTTCTAAAAAGGTGGCATGTTGAGCAACAAACACTTTTTGTTCCTCACTGTGGTAGAAAAAATACCCATATGAATTCTTTGGATATCCCACAAACTTGAAGAGAACTGACCGTGCCTCGAGCTTGTCCGGATTTTGCCTTTTGACATCGGCCGGACAACCCCATATCTTAACTCGTTTAAAATATGGTCTCTTCCCACTCCATATCTCATATGGTGTGGTAGGTACAGATTTAGATGGAACTTGATTCAATAGGTATGTTGCTGTTTCCAGCGCATATCCCCAGAAGGAAATAGGTAACTCAGCTGTGCTCATCATAGAGCGCACCATATCTAATAGGGTGCGGTTCCTCCGTTCTGACACACCGTTGTGCTGTGGTGTATATGGAGGAGTCAGCTGAGAGAGAATCCCATTCTCTTTTAGGAAGTCCAGGAATTCATTGCTCAAGTATTCACCTCCTCGATCAGATCGAAGGATTTTAATACTTTTTCCGGTTTGGTTCTCGACTTCTTGTTTGTATTCTTTAAATTTCTCAAAAGCTTCTGATTTGTGTTTCATCAGGAACACATATCCGAATCTAGAGAGATCGTCAGTGAATGTAATGAAGTACGAAGAACCATCCCTGGCATGTGTAGACATGGGACCGCATACATCACTATGTATCAGTCCCAAGAGTTCGGTAACTCTTTCTCCGTGTCCCATAAACGGAGTTTTGGTCATCTTGCCTTTGAGACATGATTGGCAAGTGTCATAAGATGAAAATTCAAAAGGATTTAAATATCCATCCTTATGCAACTTAGCTAATCGTGTCGCATTGATGTGACCCAGTCTACAATGCCACAAGAAGGATTCGTTCAGTTCTGAACTCTTCCTCTTGTGTGTGTTTGTTATGCTCAAAACTGTTGATTGATTTAGAACATAAATGCCATTGCACAACGTGCCTGATCCAACCAACTTTTGGTTACGGAAAATGTTCATAACATTGTCCTGTAATACAAAATTATATCCCTCTTTACTTAATAAAGAAACCGATATAATGTTGCATATCAGGTTCGGCATGTAATAACATTCGTTCAGAACCAATGTATTACCAGTTGGTAATGCAAGGTGATATTCCCCGACAGTCTTAGCTGCAACAATTGCACCATTTCCAACTCTAATGTCTTTATCACCTTCTCCAAGTTCTCTACCTTTTTTGAGCCCATGTAACTGATTACATATATGGGATCCTGACCCAGTATCTAATACCCAGGACGTAGAGCAAATGGAGAAACAGTTATCAGTAACGAACACATCCGAAGAAAATGCATCAACATGTACTTTCTTCATTCGGGTGGCATGGGAATCCTGGTATTCCCCTATATCCTGTTCATTCCTATAACTCTTATAGGAAAGAACGGAACCAACGTTCCCCAGCACAGTATAACATGCGGGTTCGGTCAATACATCCATATTATTATCTTCATTAGGGCATGAAATGGTCGCTATCTGGAGAGAGAGAGAAGAAAACACTTTAGCGTATGCTCGTGCAAGATCAGATTGGTTATTATCTTATCTAATCAGGATGGCTCCCACTGCTTTTTATCAAATCTTCCTCCAAACCCTAAAAGGAAAGACTAGCCGGGATTAATTACACACTACAAGTTCGCCAATCTTTCAGCCAGGCCAGTGTCGGTACTTTGAGGGAGGTCCCCCGTGCTTTCGCACGAACCTAATTAATGTAAACCTCGTTTTCCCAGAGGCGTAACCTCGTTAACACCTTTCTCGACACCTACTTGATCGGCTAATTGTAATATGTAAAACTCTCCCAGGAGTAACTCTTACTCGCAGTGGGTATCGGGATCCAACTATCTCATAGAAGGTATGCAATCTTATTGCAAATTTCAACACTTGAAATTCCCGATAATATTTTGCCCCGAACGATCTATGACCTTGACAAGGTCAACAAACCATAGACCGCAAGTCAAGTTCTACCCGTCATTTCTTGATTGAATCAAACCCACCCGCACGACCCTTGACAAGGTCAACAAGGCCGTACGACTACCCTAACCCAATCTGCATCATATGCATAAGCAAATAAATACTGGTTAGCTACCGCACACTGCGCCTTGACAAGGTCAACAAACGCAGCACGAATACTAAACAGGACTTATCTGAAATGACGGAGGGCTACGACAGGTTTTTCTGAAAACCTATTGCGTAATGAACTTGATATCGTTGTAGAATCAAATGAAGTTTTGAAATGGAATGATTTTGAGGCTTTTCTAGTTTTGCTAAAGGGGTCACTCCCGGTGAAGGGATCGTCGGCCCTTTCCTCGTCGAATGAGGTGCGGGATATATCATATATATCACTGTGCAAAGCAGAAACTATAGAAGCTATCAAAAACAAACCGAGTGTGTAGCATCTGCCAGTTATTGCTAAAGGAGTCACTCCCGGTGAAGGGATCTCGGTCCTTTCCTCATCGAATAAGGTGCAGGATATATCATATATACCGCTGTCCAAAGCAAGAACTGTAGCTACCTGTTTTATTTAAAATTTGATTCTACAACATCTTAGGTTTCTTATCTTTCATTAATCACATTAATGAAGTCCCATCATTTAAATACCTAAACATCACAGATAAATACGACGTACACTTATGCCATCCGCATTCGCCACGATGTCCCCTCGTGCACCGTTAGGTTAGGTAACTAACGGCAGAGCGGGTCAGGGCTAGTGCGGGTGTAAAACATAAGTAACGTCTATATAATATATCATATATACTATATACTGTATCCATCACAGAACATCACATGATCACATCACAGATATCGCAGCAGAAGAAACATATGAAACATTGGATATACTAGGACGTCCGTGTTTTCAATACGAGCCAGTATAAAACACGGATTCCACGGTCGTGATGAATAGCCAATCCCACACCCCTAGACCCCTACGAGAGCGGCAAGCAACCCTGCCAATTCTGGGGTTAGGAGACCCGGACTCGACTCCTCGAGTTGGTCTCCCACTGGACCCCAGAACCCGGTTACTTATGCTCCCCTTCTTGGGTCTATCCTAATGCGGAAAAGTAAATAATATACAAAAGGTGACAACTTCCGTAACCTGGAAGTGCCCCAAATAAAAGAATATTAC
Source organism: Agapanthus africanus (assembly GCA_030015575.1). Classification (NCBI taxonomy): domain Eukaryota; kingdom Viridiplantae; phylum Streptophyta; class Magnoliopsida; order Asparagales; family Amaryllidaceae; genus Agapanthus; species Agapanthus africanus. The sequence continues at coordinate 936,870,166 of CM057338.1, read as the reverse complement.
ATACAAGTTTTTACATGAATGAAAATGAAAAACACTCATCTCACATAAAAACCCCCGGCTATTCGAACAGGACGATCCAATATAACATATCCAGCAACACATAACATCAGATGTCATCAACGTAAGTAAGTATGCATACCCCAATTGTCGTTGACGTATAGCAACGAAACCGGCGATATGAACATACTACACTTACGGTCACAGAAAAGAAAGTGTAAAACTACAACAGTTGGAATTCGCAACCTCTTTAGACATCGCATGCCTAATCAAATGAAATACTTAGACATCACATGCCTAACAGATATAAATCCCGCATTTTAGTCTCATTATCGAAAACTCTTTTCAATATCATGTGGGACTCAACTGCTAGATTTATAACATTCATTCAGTTATCTCATAACTGTTTGTGAATTCCAATTATTGTATCACATTCCAGATAAACAGAAAATGTTAAACTTTCCGATCGAACAGTCGAATACCCAAGTTTTCCCGATACAGCTCAACACATGAAATAAGTCTAACAACATTCAGTTCGTGCCTCAGTACCAACGGTCCAGCCGTAGAAGGGTCAAGCCAACGCCTCACATGTGGCACGCCGTACTGCCCCAAACCCGAAGGTTCAAAGGGCAGTTCAAGACGGTCACATAATCGAGTTAAGGTTTGTTGTCTTCTAGAGGGTCCATCGCGTTACTTGCACTACTTAGAACGTCGTTAAACTACGGAAAAATCCAACACTTGGAAATTTCCCGACAGGGGAAAAATTGGGTATTTATATCCGGTCGAGCTTTTTAACATATTCTAAAAATTATCCAGAAAAACACAAAGACGAAATTTGATAATCCGATCGAAACATCGAAGCTCTAAAACACCCCAGAAAATTCAACTCTTGAATAAATTTTAAAAATTCCCAGAAAATCCAACACCAGAAGATATCAGTTACTGTGATAAATTATATAATAATTTAATAAAGTTGCCGCGGAACCGCCGCCTAAGCAGGCTTAGGCCGCGGTTCCGCCGCACTGTAGACTGTTCATCAAGAAATTTTTGCACCGTAATTCATATATTTCCCTGCTGAATTTTTTAGCAATTTTTAATCTGGAAAAAATCCCATAATTTAGAAAAAGTCTAGAGAGCACTTAGGTTTTAGGGTTTCGGGTTCGTTCGGGTTTCAAACGTCGTCTAGACTTCGCCTAAGGCTCTAGCTAGGCTCTGATACCACTGTAAGGTTCCTAGGCACACTATAGAGGTCTCACAAGGCATCAACCATGCCAATTTCAAATTTTATTGGTGCCGAGAAACCCTAATACGGATCGTCGGCTAGAATTCTAGGCGAAATACGAATCTAGTTAACACTTTAACTAAAGGAGAGAGGCTACAACCTTTGTAGATCCGGTTATCCACTTCCTTAGCTCCACGTAGACGTCCTCTCGCTGTCCTAGTCGGATCTCGGACTCTCGCATCGGCTTCATCAAAAGGAATGAGCGAAATAGGTCGTCGGCTTCGTGCCGAAGATGATCTACGTCGAGGTTGCACAAGTTCAAGCTCCAACTTCACCAAGTTGTGAAACTTGTGAAGAAAACACCCAAAACAACTTGGCAAGAGGTAGAGGGTGAAGAAATAGGAGGTGGGTCCACTTTAGAATTTGATTTCACTCACTTTTGCTCAAGTTGCCATTGATGGCATCAAGCTTTTCTTGAAAAAGAAGATGATGAAGAAGAAAGAATATGATAAGTTTCTTATTTGAAAAAGAAACTAATATGAATACTTATCATATCTTGACCATGGTCAAGTGTAGAGATTAAACTAAGGTTAGTAGGAATGGTTAGGGTTAAGGATGAGATAAGGATGGTGGACTTTGTCAAAGCTTCAAGAAACTTCAACAAGAGACAAAGAAAGCCACCATTCTCATCTAAACCTTTTCTAAATAAATAAACAAACAAATAAATAAAAAGGCAAAACCCTAATCATCTCTTAACCATGGTTTAATTCTTCACACTTAACCTAATGAGCAAGTATCATCAAACATGATACAAAGATGTGCACAAAAGTATATCACATATACAACATGTACATCAAGTGAGAAAATCCATTTAAAGTGAACCAATACCAGTTAATGCAAAGTAATATATCAAATATATAATTATACATTAAATCATTAAATCAACACTTGATTTAACGATCCGGTCATATCGCATATAACCGACCAGTATCCAATGTATCGTTTTATCGAATCAATGATTCGATAACTAGGTCATATCGCATACAACCAATCGAAACATTCATCGCGAGAATAAAATGCGGTATCACATACACGCATTATTCTCGGTCCCGCACATATCTCATATGCGCTCCTATTTCGTTTCGCTTGAGCCAGGAAACCTCTGTGTAGGACTCTAAAGACTCGTCAATACGCCGGTAGCAGATAATGATCATATCAAGCACCCACAAGCCGCAAGCGGTATGCTAAACGTAACGGCCATCCGGGTATTGAGCGATCAGAAGATTGACGAGCTAGCCCGCTCACACGCCTGTGAATCCAACCAGTAACACTAACCGTACAGTCCGGTCTGTTCGTCTGATATGTCGCATATCAAGTCTAGGGGTGGTAAACGTCAGACCCCAATAACCGATAAGTCGTGCCGATGTGAGGCTCATAACGGGTCGAGAAACTACTGGTAACACTTACCAGCAAATCTCTGATCAGCCCTGGCCAGGGACTTCCCTGTTACGGCCAATCGAGCACAGCGCAACATCAACCCCCAATACCGGGAGAGACGAAACCCCTCCTATCGCTCATTGCCTCCATGTGACTCGGGACTGTACCCAAAGACCACCGTTTTGCACGCCCTCATGGACGTGGTAAGGTGGAGATCAAAGCACAGTGGGAATCACACAAGACTCTATGACGATCTCGGGTCTACAGACTAACCTGTACAAGTGTCGCCTGAGAACTGCCATCTGACGTGAGGTATAATACCATCTGGGAGTTCTCGGCGAGTCCGTCCAGTGTACCCAGTCTCCACTGAGTACCCGTATACCATCTCTGATGTCAAACACCAATGGATATGGGATCATCCATCGCCCATCTCATGGGTCGAGAAGCATATACGCTAGTCTACTCTGGCATATCGATGCCCCGTCTCGATACACCCACGACTAGGGACCTTAAAGGATGTACTTATGGACTATCATGTCCCCACTAGTATGATCTGTATCATAGTCCAGGTAGTCAAGTACACATCCTAAGGGCTTTACCAACATGTAACCATAAGACAGTTTAAAGAGACTAGTGTACATGTTAAGATAAAGAGTAACCAGATAGCATACTATCATATCGAGCAAGAAAGTCATCTCTATATATGTCCAAGCATCCAATATAATATACATCATCTGTACAATACTGGCCTCTAGGGCATACATACAACTAACATTTGATGCATATGCTTTCATGATATTTACATGAATGATGTTGTTGTGTCATTGATGGACACGTAGATGTTAGCCACATGCAGATAGGCATTGATTATATTGTTGGCACATATGTAGATACGGTCACCCCAGATATCATAGTATTACCTTTATGATATAGTTGACCTAGGAAATCGTTGTTTTATTCGATTTCTACCTGATGATGTTTTCTACTCACGAGTTGTCAACTCACCCCCATTGTGCTACAGTTCTTGCAGGTTGACCGCATGGATCAGTAGCGGCATCGCTGGCACACAGCTTGCATTCAGGTGATTTTCTTTGGTAGAGGGTACATGTTGGATCGTACCCCTCTTGTATTTAATTTTCCTGTTGTATCTAGTTAACTCCATCAATCAAAAACTAGTATTTGTATAAGTAGTAAGACTTAGAAAGACTTGTGGTAGCGAGACTTAGAGCGATGTGTTATATGCTCGCTTGTTGGGTTGATGTCTTTATTTATTTACATTATTCCTTTGTGTTGGTCTTCGCCGTTAGGCGTCGTATACATATTATGACTTGCGTGGTTGTGATTCCGTCGATTGGTGAAGTGCTAACTCCCGCTTGGGGATGCCTTTTATATTATCATGTATATGTGGTTTTGAATCAAAATAAACAAGGGAGGTGCTGCCCAAATTTTTAAAAGACGAAACATGTTTTTCAACTAATAAATTCCACTTGCATTTTTCATGTTCCACTGTTTATGCATTAAGAAAACGTTTGATTTCACCATACCTTTATTTCAAAACTTCACCTCTTTATTTTATTTAAAAGGGTTTAGATTTCTGGGCTTCGGCTTACTTGAATTACGTTACGCCTGTAGACGCGGCGTGATTTAAGTGCCGGTCATGAGCTAATATTTTCGAGTCGTGACAGATGTGCACCTAAGATTGTATACAGATGCTCACTGGGTGTGAGTTCACCAGACAGGACTCGCCGAGGACTCACTAGATGGTATTATACACAGCATCAGATAGCATTTCTCTGGTGACATGTGTGCAGATAGTATGTCGACCTGAGGTCGTCATTTGTCTCGTGTGAGTTCCTACTGTACTTTGATTACTTCCCTACCAAGGCTCAAAGGGGTCGTGCAAATAGGTTTTAGTTGGGTACAGTCCCGAGCCACATGGAGGCAGTGAGCGACTGTTGGGGATTCGTCTCTCCCGGTATAGGGAGTCGATATCGCACAGTGATCGGTTGGTTATTACCATAAGTCCCTGGCCAGGGCTGATTGAGAATTACTGGTGTACGGACCAGTAGATTCTCGGATGGTCTTGAGCCACACTGACACGACTTGTACGGTTATTAGGGGTCTGACATTTTCCACCCCTAGACCTTACATGCGATACTCTCAGACGAACAGACCGGACTGCATGGATATTGTCACAGACAGGCTCAGTAGGGGTTTCAGACGAGTTCGCTCGTCGGCCTCCTTTTCGACATCTACTTGGGTTGCCGTTACGTACAGCTAGTGCCACTTACGGACATTGGTTAAACCCACTGCCAGCGTACTGTCGAGTCTTTAGAGTCCCACACAAAGGGCTTCCCTCGATCAGGCGAGACGATGTAGAGGCCGTATGGTCTTAAGGCAGGGTTTCGATCGCATGTGTGTTCTGGCTACACGAATGATGTTCAGACGGATAATACTGGTAGGCTTTAGTTTAAGTCGGATCCTAGTATTATATTATTAGATTATACTTATCTCTGTGTATCCGTATTTTTTGGAATACGGATACGGGTATGTATATACGGTGAGGGCATTCTTGTAATTTCAAAAGAATGAGCTTCTAGAAGGAGGCACCTCATTATTGATTTATCCTTTTTTGATAAAGGATTAATGAGGTGGATATTAGGAGATATTTGAGGAATGGGTTGCAAGCATGGCTTTGTAATTTGTTTATTCATTTGGGTTTCCTATTCAAGCATGGTTGCATTTTTGGTGAGTATTTTATTCCATACTTGAATTATTGGAAAAAGACTTAGCCATTCTCACATCCATTTCTCAACATCATTCTCATGATATCATTCTCTCTTCTAGGTTTTCTCTCCTCCTCCCTCAAGCTCATCCCATCACATGAGTTGTGAATCAATGAGCATTGAGACAAATTAATCCAATATATCTTCTCTACTTCTACTTAGTAGTCTTCCTTAGCAAGTTGGATCACTAAGTTATCTCATTTGAGGTTGGAGCTTGACCATAGGCCCTCGGATGGATCCTTCTTCAACACAAAGGAGACCGGCAACCGAATTCATTTGAAGCCTTGGAGAAGGCAAAGAAAGGAGATCAAGAAGAAGCTCGAACCAAGGAGCAAAGAACCACTTGAAGACCCGAAGGACTTGACGCGAGGGTATAATACTTTAACCGAGTAGTTAACGCCCTCTTGTAGTTTAATTTTTTTTAGTTAAGGTTTAATCAAGATCCTAAAAGTGGATAAAGTCTATGTTGCAAAGCCAAACATGATCTTTTGAAGTGAGAAAAATCGTTTTTGATGTATTCCGCCTCCCCGCGAACACGTGGGGTGTGCTACATACACTTACACTGGTATCAGAGCCTAATTAAACCCTAGCTAACATATTAAAGGAAGTATGAAACTACGAAACCGAAATATCTCTGAAACTACGAAACATGAATCCAAGTTTCTGTCGATTTTTGCAGAGCCTCAAATTTTTTTTAAGCAATTGCAGAGTGCTCCTTTTCCTGTGAAATGAACACAAAACAAACACGAGGCAATTCCAACTTAAAATGACCGGCCATGTCCTCAATATTTCCGAGCTCGCTGGTTCAATTGTGTGGGATTGCATTGAATTTTGTTCTGTGTTCTTGTCTCTTGGACTTAGTGTTTCAGGTGTTGCTAGATTTTGCCAATTTTGACTGCACTGTTAACTTTTTACTATGGCAATCTCGGAGTGCTTCGAAGTCGTTGTTTTAGTGTCGTTTAAGTTTCAGTTTTTATCTGTAATGATATATATGTTTCGAAACGTCCGCTAATCGCTATACGTCGATTAGTGGGGGTTGCACATATCTGTGATGTTGGTTTGTGTATATGAACTTTGTTGGATCGTCGATGATGAATAGCCAGGGGATGTGAGATGAGTGTTTTATTTTCTTTCATTCAATGTAATTTGTAAAAGTGATGTAATATTATTTTGCGGGGCACATCCGGGTTGAGATTGTAGCCACCGTTGTACTATTTTTCTTTTACTGTTTTTTGCTCCTAGGATAGACCCAAGGAGGGGTGCACAAACTACCGGGTTCTTTGAAGTGCCGAGTGCCTTACTCACTTTGTTGAGGGAGGTTGCTTCACTTCGGGAATTTGGCGGGTAGTTTGCCGCATCCGTAGGGGTCTAGGGTAGGGTTTGGCTATTCATCAAGACCGTGGAATCCGTCTTTCGTTATGGGCTTAAACGAAGCGCGGAATTCCTAGTATATCCAATATGTTCATCTGTGATCTGGAATGCCTATTATTGCGTGAGACGAATGTATATATCTATATATGATATTTAGTAGGCGTTGCTTATGTTTTGCACCAGCGCTAGTCCAGCCACCGCTCTGTCGTTAGTTAAGTAACCTAACGGGTGATGACGGGGCCCCGTGGCGAATGCGGATGGCATAAGCGTACGTTGTATTTTCGTTTCTTTCTGCAGTTGTAGAATTAATTGATGGGACAACATTAATTCATTAATGCAAAGAAAACAAACCTAAGCTAAATCGTTGGAACAATTTCAAAACCACTCGGTTTTCTTCAAAAAGCAAAATTTTAAATGCAGAGCCTAAACCACTCTTTTTTAAAAGCTATCATGGTTCCTTCGATTATATCAAGTTCATTACGTTAACAGTTTCACCAAAAACCACCAGTAGCCCTCCGTCGTTTCAAATAAACAACACATCGTATTTATGCTATGTTTGTTGGCCTTCGTCAAGGCATAGTGAATGGTAGCAATGTGTTGCTTATTTGTTGCATAGAATGATGCATTAGTTTAGGACGGTCATACAACCTTGTTGGCCTTCGTCAAGGGCGAGTACGGATGTGTCTAAATCAATCAGGACAACGATGGGTAGAACTTGACTTGCATCTTATGATTTGTTGGCCTTCGTCAAGGTCATAAGAGCTCGGGGTAAAAATCGCATCGGGAGTTTCAAACATAAAGGAAACTTGCAGATTTAGCATATCTTCTGGAGTATGGTGACTAGAGTGGCTTCCATCTAGGTCATCATACAATGATAGTTGGATCCCGATCCCACTGATGAGTAGGATTACTCTCGGGAAATTTTTTCACTTAACAATCAATGCTATAAACCAAGTAAGTGTCTTGAACGGTGTTAGTGGGGATACGCCTCCAGGGAAAAGAGGTTATATAATTAAGGAACTTCACGAAAGCATTGGAAAACCTCCCTCGAAGTACCGACACTATCCTGCCTGAATGGTTAAGCAAGTATTGTGACGTGCGATTAATCATGACTAATTCTTCTTTTAGGGGTTTGAAGAAGAATTTGAGGAAACAGTGGGAGCCATCCTGTTTAGATAAACTAATAAACCAATCTAAACTTGCAAGAGCATATGCTGAGTGTTTCTTTTCTCTCTCTCTGGTAGCTACCATGACGGGACTAAAACTATTACTTGAAAAAATACACTGACTGGGCCAAACTATAAGGATTGGCTGAGGAACGTCAACATTGCACTGACTTATGACAAAGTTGCATATGTCACCACCGCTACTGCTCCCTGTGTCCCAGGACCAGATTCCTCAGTTGCGGACAAAGAGGTCCGCAAAACTTAGGATCTGGACTGCGAGAAAGCTAAGTGTATCGTGCTGGTGTCCATGAATAATGAACTCCAGAAATAACACGAAAGTATGGATATTAAATCCACTTTTCTCGATTGCAAGGAATTGTATGGAGAGCACTCTCGTATCGCAAGATACGAGACCTCAAGGAAACTATTCCAGATGAGGTTAGCTCCAGGATCACCTGTAGGAGAGCACGTCCTAAAAATGATCAGCCTCATTAAGGAACTCGCAAACCTGGGATGCGTGCTAGAAAATGAGTTATACATTGACTTGATTTTGCAGTCCATTCCACATACCTTCTCTCAGTTCGTGCTGAACATCAACATGCACGATATGGAAGCTGATTTTCAAAGCTCCTCAACATGTTGAGGGTAGCAGAGAGCTCCTTGAAAAAGGAGAAGACATCCATTCTGTATGTTGGCAAATCATCCTCTTCTAAATCCAAAGCGAAAGCTAAGGGGAAGAAGAAGATGAACGCCACCAAACCGAAAGGTGGGGTCAAGAAGGTGCAGTGAACGAACAAGGCGGGGAAAGTAAAAGCGGACAAGAGTGAGTGCTATTATTGTCATAAGAAGGGGCACTGGAAAAAGGATTGCATGGATTTTAAAGCCAAGGACACGAAGCAAGCTGCTGCTTCTGCTTCAGGTGTGTTTGTAATCGAAAACTGTTTTTCAGTAAACTCTACATCATGGGTACTTGATACCGGTTCTGGTTCTCAAATCTGTAATTCTTTGCAGGCTCTGAGAAACCGTAGAGAACTGAAGGCAGGTGATATGACCCTCCGGGTTGGCAATGGAACAAACGTAGATGCTGTTGCAGTGGATGATTATCACCTGGGGTTGACTAATGGGCACATTTTGGTGTTGTACAGCTGTTTTTGTATTCGCAGTATACTATGTAATATTATATCAGTATCTTTATTGTCTAATGAATGATATAATTTTGCACTTGAAAGAAATGCCATGAACATTCTCCTAAATCAAGAATTGATTGGGTTTGGCACACTGGAAAACATCATATACATACTTAATCAACCTCAAGTTTTCAATATCCAAAACACGCTCAAAAGAAAGGCTCTGGATTCAAACCAAGCCTTCCTATGGTATTGTAGACTTGATCATATAAATGAAATAAGGTTGACTAAGTTGTATAAAGATGGATATTTAGATCCGTTTGAATATACATCATATGCAACTTGTCAATCATGTATCAAAGGGAAGATGACCAAATCTCCGTTCACAGGACACGGAGAAAGAGCCACGAAGCTCTTGGGACTTGTACACTGCGATGTATATACTCTAATGTCTACACATGCATGAAGCTGTCACTCCTACTTCATCACTTTTACTGATAATTTCTCAAGGTATGGACATGTGTTCTTGATGAAGCATAAATCTGAGGCCTTTGAGAAATTTAAGGAGTATAAAAATGAAGTGGAGAAACAGACTGGTAAAACCTTCAAGACTCTTCGATCTGATCGAGGTGGAGAATACTTAAGTAACAGTTTCCTTGAATGCTTAAAAGATAATGGAATTCTCTCTCAGCTTACTCCTCCGTATACACCTCAGCATAATGGTGTATCAGAAAGGAGGAATCGCATGCTACTGGACATGGTGCGTTCAATGATGAGTAGTGCTGAGTTGCTACTTTCCTTCTGGTGTTTTGCGCTGGAATCAGCTGCATACCTATTGAATAGAGTTCCGACTAAGTCTGTGCCTACCACTCCATATGAAATGTGGAGTGGGAAGAGACCATATCTCAAGTATCTCAAGATATGGGGGTGTCCTGCATTTGTTAAAAAACAGAATCCGGACAAGCTTGAGGCACGATCGGTTTTATGCAAGTTTGTGGGATACCCCAAGAATTCAAGGGGATATCTTGTCTACCAAAATGAAGAACAAAAGGTGTTTGTCGCTTGCCACATTGTCTTCTTAGAGAGCGAATTTATTGCAAAAGAAATTAGTGGGAGCGCGGCAGAACTGGAAGAAATTCCAGAACCCCAAATTACTGCCGAGGACTTAATAGAACCTCAGGTTTCAATAGAGCCCGACGAACTAACGCCGCTCCGCAAATCTAGTAGGATTTCTCGTCCGCCTGAAAGATACTATGGGTTTCTTGTAGATAGGGATCGAGAGGATTGCATTATCGATGATAATGAGCCTACTAATTTTCAGCAGGCTATCACGAGTAAAGACTCGGTGAAGTGGCTAAATGCTATGAGATCCGAAATAGAATCCATATACACCAATAAAGTATGGACTTTGGATGTTGCTCCTCCTGGGGTGAAACCAGTTGGATGCAAATGGGTCTTCAAAAAGAAGATTGGTGCATTTGGACAAGTGGAAACCTATAAAACTAGACTCGTTGCAAAAGGTTTTCGTCAAAGACCAGGATTGGACTATGATGAAACCTTTTCTCCAGTAGCTATGCATAAATCCATTCGGATCCTGCGTTCCATTGCTGCCTTCCATGACTATGAAATCTGGCAGATGGACGTAAAAACAACTTTTCTAAATGGACATTTAGAAGAAAGTGTTTACATGGATCAACCAGAAGGTTTCTTAGACAGTGGGAGCAGCGGAAAGGTATGCAAGTTGCTTAAATCTATTTATGGATTAAAGCAAGTATCGCGGAGTTGGAACATCTGCTTTGATGAGACGGTCAAAGAATTTGACTTTATCAAAAATATAGATGAACCATACATTTATAGGAAGATTGTAGAAGGAGCAGTAGTCTTCCTCGTACTGTACGTTGACGACATACTCTTGATAGGGAATGATATCCCTATGCTACAATCAGTAAAGCTCTTCTTGTCACAGAAATTCTCCATGAAAGATTCAGGAGATGCCTCCTACATTCTGGGGATTAAGATCCATCATGATAGATTCAAAAGAATGTTGGGACTTTCACAGTCCGGGTACATTGACACTATACTAAAGAGATTTAGTATGGAAGATTCCAAGCGCGGTAATTTACCCTCTTGTCACGAGATCACCCTCTCCAAAGAAATGTCTCCAAAGACTGATGAAGAGAGGGCTCGCATGGGCATTATACCCTATGCTTCGGCTGTAGGATCTATGATGTATGCGATGTTATGTACCATACCAGATGTAGCTTACGCACATAGTGTGGTAAGCAGGTATCAGTCTAACCCGGGTGAGAAGTATTGGATAGCGGTAAAGAACATTCTCAAGTACCTAAGAAGGACAAATGAAATGTTCTTGGTTTTCGGTAATGGGGACCTCCAGGTCGAGGCTTTTACCGACTCCAGCTTCCAAAGTGACAAAGATGACTCTGAATCCATCTCGGGTTTTGTGTTTACCCTCAATGGAGGGGCGGTATGTTGGAAGAGTTCCAAACAGGATACCGTCGCAGACTCAACGATGGAAGCTGAGTATATAGCTGCTAACGATGCCGTGAAAGAGGCTGTCTGGATGAAGAAGTTCATCTCTGAACTTCAGATGGTTCCGTCCATTGCCAATCCAATACCTTTGTATTGTGATAACAATGGGGCTGTAGCATTAGCGAAGGAACCAAGGTCCCATTAGAAATCCAGGCATATCTTAAGGCAGTATCACCTGATCAGGGAGATCGTGGATCGCCGGGAGATCGAGGTGCGGAGAGTGGACAAAAAAGACAACACGGCAGATCCATTCACCAAGTCCATCCCCCAAGTCCAGTTCGAGAGGCTGTTTGAGATGTTGGGCATGCGGTACGCCAACAACTGGATCTAGTACAGACAGTAGATACTTATTGCACCAATTACAGGCCTCAGTGCAAGTGGGAGATTGCTGGATATATATTCCCTAGAGGCCTTCATTGTATAGGATGATAGGGATATGTATGTACATGACAATTTTGCTCGATATGATAGTACGCTATTTGATTTGTCTTTATCTTAACATGTGATATATTTTACTTTGTATTTCATATATTGTGTACATGTTGATAAAGCCTGTAGGATATTTTCCTGACTACCAGCGTTATGATGGCAGTCATACTTGTGGGAGCTGGGTGGTCAATAGGCACATCCTTAAATATCCCTGGTCATAGGAGTATTGAGACTGGGCATCGATACTTGATTTGAATGTCAAAAACTATATCTATTAACCGCAATCAAGAACGGCGTCGCTTTGCAGCTAGCCGGTGAGTACGGGTCGGTCCACAGGGATTTTGTGAATCTCCGATTCGCGCTAACGAGTTAATTCCAAAGGGTGTTCGGATTGGTTATTAAATCTAAAAACCTAAATTATTCTATCTACGATTATCTAGATCTATTCTTGCTAGGGTTAGGTTTAGGGATGGTTTGAAAATGCAAGTAAATCTCAACGCTTTCATACCCGAATGAAGATCTATGAGGAGTTATGGTAATTATCAATAAAGGGGATTAGATCCATTCGGGAAGGTGTTTCTTCCTCTAGGTTCTTGTCCTTCCTTTAGAGATCCTTACCCTAACCTCTATGGAAAACGCGCGCAACCGGGCCTTTACACTACGGTGTCACCGCTACCTCGAGGGATAGGGTGCCGTAGGGCGCGGTGTGTGCGTGTATGCATGGAGTCCTATTCAAAATGTATTATGGGTAAGAAAGGGATGAGAGATCTCATCTCTCAAAATCCTTCCCTAAAGCTAACTCTAAACAAGTTCCTAGGGCATGAAATTAAATCTACCTAGAGCAAAGAATTGAAATCTAAACTAGAGCGAGGAATTAAATCTACTTACAGATGCATTTCTCCAATCATCAATGCAGGGTTGTCAGATCTGAATTTCTGAATTGAAGAGAGGCACCGATGCTCTCTATAAAGAAATCTGGAATTTATTATTGAAAGGAGGCATAGGGAGGCATCAGAAATTACAATCTTTAGAGTTCTATTTATAGGAAATAGAAACCCTAGGTTACATTTTGATCCGCATGTCTAAATTTACAAAAATAGCCCTAGGTCAACTTTTCAGCGCCAATAAACATTTTGGTAAAAAAATATCCGCGTATGGGCACAATATGGCCGCGGAACCGCGGCAATGGCGGGCTTGGGCCGCGGTTCCGCGGCCCTTTGGAAGGAATGGGTGCTGAAACTTTTGGGTTTTGTTCTTGGTCTTATTGGGCTTCTGGTTCTTTGGTTCTTTTATCAATTGGGCTTCTACATTGGTTCCAGATCTTCAGTGAACAATTTGCAATGGATTTTTAACCGTTCGCTTTGTAATTTTGGACCTTGCGTTGCCTTGTTAATTGTGAACTGTCCTTCGTCTAGGCTTGACTAAGATCCTCCTATTTGTTGGTCAAAAGTCCATTTTCTCATCGTCTTTACATCGTTTTCACTGTTTTCTGTCCAAGAACCTGTAACCTGTAACATGTAGCAGACATGCGTCAAAAGCACCTGTTTATTTATAAAAAGAATAAGAATGGGGAATATAATAATGCAATATTATGGTATGAACAAATACCCCCAAACTTATCTTTTGCTCGTCCTCGAGCAAACTTATTATTTATTCTAAAAACCTAACCGCACTTTCGCAGGGAAACGCGATTGCACTGAGCTCGTGCAACAAGTCGTTAAACCTCTAGGTGTCCCTAGTAGGAGGAGTGTTGTCTCCTGAGGGTTTTCAGCGGATACTACCCACAAAATTCTATTAACTCGGCCCATTAACTTTTGTTCTCCAATTAGGTTTTCTAACAAGGAATTCTATTATCTTCGACTCGTAAATTATCCACCCATATTCTTCACACTTCCTCATCATCTAACTTAAGATTATATATGTTCTATAGACTTACTTAGCTTTCGGCATTTGTTAAGTTTTCTTTCTAAAGTTCCATCTCCACTTAGGAATTTCTATCAACTCTACTAAAGACACAAGTTCTATTCTTCATCCCTTTCTCTCATCTAAACTCCAATTACATACCCCTACGTGTGTGTATAGATCACCCCTACACTTGGAAATTCAAATCAAGCAATCATACTCTCGTCCGTTGTCCAAAGCACTTATTAGTAGGTGAATTTTTAATTGAATTTTGCTTACACATCCTTCATGCGACCGTTAATACTTCTTGAGGTACCAACAACCGATTACAAGATGCGTTAGCACTTTAAAGCGTACTTCCTAGTTTTGCAACACCCAAGGCTTTAGCAGTGACTCCCAAACCAGTTGGTCTAAGGCACTAGGTGATAAAGCACCCTCGCTAAATATTTTTCTATTTTTACAGCCTTAAGTAATAAAAAAAACCGGTGTCCATTTTTTTCTTTATTCATTTTTTTTCCTTTTATTTTCATTGTACTAAAGACTTTAGACAAGAGCATTTCAAGGTCTCTTCTACTATTCCAAGTTTCAAGGTGCGTGATTGTGCAAATTGTAGGGTATACATTTTCAGAATCTAGACTTAAGCTAGGAACTATTTTTCAAACTTATACTCTAATAAAAGTATCAATACTCTTCCTTTGTTTCGACTTAACCCAAGAAGTGAACCCAAAATTTGCTTATTTCTAAATAAACTACAAAGGCATATAGTTTCTACCGCTAAACTTTAAGGAATGCTATTTTTAGGGTTTTTAATTCACTAAGTCTAAGATCTAGTTGTTCCTAGCCAGTTAACCTATTTGTCAAACTCAAGTCAATTAACCACATCGAATACAATAATTTTTATAAATTTTTTGAAATTTTTCAATTTTTATGGGTTTTCAAATAAGTATGCAAATGCAAAAATATGTACAAATGAATGCGAAGGAAGAAGACGTACCAAGTATACCCTCAAACTTGAACTTGACAGTGTCCTCACTATCATACTAAACCAAGAGGGTCAAAATGTCGGCACTCCCATATTTATTTATTTACAATTTTTTTTATTTTTTTATTTTTTAATGTTTTGAATTTTTTTTATTTTTTATAGAAAAAAGAAAAAAAAATATATATACATATATACAACAAGGTTCCCCCCAAACTTAAGCTTGGCCTTACACAAGCCAAAGGTTAGCACCAACCATTCAAAAATCTTATCATGGTAATGGTCGAGTTGGTAAAATAACGGGGTGTGGAGGAAAGAAATGAGAAACACGCGAGACCGTATGGAAAGAAGAATGGTAGAATTTGGTCTCGGTGGGGGACAAGAAGGGCGGAAAGGAGAAAGAAGGGTCGCGCGATCTTGAGGGTGTAAATCGAGTGAATAAATTAGCGCAATATGTGATGACCGATATGTTATAAGCGATTGCGCTAACCTATCAACCCGTCGGGAAATGGGGTCAAATCCCTCAAGATTCGCAAGAAAACATGGGTACGCCGAACTTGGTATAGGTGATGAAAGCGTAACGGTCACTTGTACGGTCGGAACAATAGGAATGACGAAAGGAAGGGAATTAGGGATAGTATCATTCTCACCGTAGTAAACTGTCTCGAACTTGAAAGATTCCATTAATGGTTCGAAACTACTGTCAGCAACCGAGCCTGATGGTTCAACTAACACATCTGAAAATGTAAAGGACTCTAACTCGGGCGGTGAGTCATCAATATCGTCCGAAAAGGTGAAATACTCATAAGTGTTATCGTCTGTGAGAACTGTGTCAGATTCAAAGGAAAAATTTTCAAGCTCACAGTCTTCAAGCGGGGTCGGAACGATGGAAAGGAGGGAGGGTGGTATAACAGTCAAAGGTTCAGGAGGATGAATTGGAAAATCAGACACATCAAACAAAAATGGTTCAACCTCAATATGATCCTCAAAACTCTCCTCAATACTATCCTTATAATTCTCCTCAATATTCAACTCATCCATGCCATTATCATCAAAATCAAGACGCATATGAGATTCAGGAGAAACATTTAATAACTCAGGATGATGATTTGAACATAAAATTTCAATTAAATCGACAGTTTCATCATCCGAAATATTCCCGGCGTCTATATCCTCAATCAAGTGAAAATCAATTTCTTTAGACACCTCCTCAAAAGTATGAATGTTTATCAATGTAGGTTCTAGAGTGGAGGTGTAAAGGTCAAACGGATTAGGTGCGGTTTCACTCGAAAGGGGTTCCTCATAATCTGGCAAATCAAACACTACAAATTCGCACAACTCATCATTTTGGACACATGTTTGAAAATTGGAGTTGTTGGATTCAACTGGGTATGGGTAGGTTTGATTTGGAAATCCTCTCTCATTCTCACTCTGTCCAACCGCCTCCTTATACATTGAAAAATTTGAAGCTAGTTGAAAACTAGCTACCGGTTCACTAGGTTGCATAAGGGCGGCTACGGACGCTTCCACATTCCTAGTCATTTTATTTGTTGCTGCGATATACGCCTCCAACGACTCTTCCAAACTAGACTTAGGTGGTGAGGGGGTTTCGGTGAAAGATTCAAAATTGTGTGGATATGCAAAACTCCTAACAGGCTGTGTAGAAGCAGTGTCTAGTGAAGGTGGGAAGGTCGGGTAGGACTGGTAGGAAGTGGGTGATTGGACAGGGGTAGGGTCAACATATGGATAAAAAGGTGAATAGTCGTATGGATCCTTAGAACTAGATGAGTGGAGAGGGGTGAAAGATCGGCTGCGAGATTGAGCAATATGCTCAGCAATGGACATCGGCTTAGGAGTTACAGCTGGACTTGAAAAAGTGGTGTCAACATACGAAGGTGGTAAAGGTTGACTTGGTTGACACAAAGTGGGTTGAAAAGTCAAACTGTTTCTCCTAGACGCTTTTATTCGATCTTTCAAAGAAATTTTTGGCACAGAGGGATCGTCTTTAAATTGACCGAAACAATTGACGTACGATGCAAAGTTAGGTTCGGGATACCAAACTTCGGCAAGTGATTTATTGTGTGGGGTACCCATGTTAGAAGAAGGGGGAAAGAAAGAAAGTTTGTGGTGCAAGGATTTATTTGCATTAAAAGTTTGCAAGTTTCTAAAAAGATTTTTCCTTTTTCCTTTTATTTGGAAATTGTTGCAAAAAGATTTTGATAAAAGATATGCAACAGCAAAATATTACTTGCAATCAGTTTTTATTTTAAGCGGGGCCCAAAAATCCTGCACAAGATCATTATTTGGAAAGAAAAAGATTTTTAAAGCGCACCAAATTCTGCAGGCATTTTTCAGAAAATATCTTAAAATTTGTAGAGGAAAAATAACAGAGGAGCTTACAGTGCAAATTGCAGAGGATGTTGTAACCAAAAGGGCGCGTTTCCGCGGTCAAAGAGGGTCTACCGCGGAGGAAGGGCGGCGGTCTAAGCGGCGCAGATCCCCAAAAAAATTTTGCTGCTCTGATTCAATGAGGCGGCCGCGGTTCCGCGGCCTAAGGTTGGTTTTGGCCACGGAAGGGCGGTGGAGTGGAGGGCTCGGATCTTGAAAAAAATTCTGCTGCTCTGATTTTTAATTTCCCTTCTGTTCCAACATCCCGTTTTCTGTTTCACTTTCTGGAAATTTCCAGATCCGATTTTTGTATATCCTGCAAAATTCAAACAACAAAGTATCCCTTCCAAAAATAACAGATGAAATATTTTTATATTTTTTATGATTTTTCAGATTTTTATGATTTTTTTAATTTTGATTAACCCGAAATTGCAAAAAGGAAATGACACGCCATCCCCGGCAACGGCGCCATTTGATTTGAATGTCAAAAACTATATCTATTAACTGCAATCAAGAACAGCGTCGCTTTGTAGCTAGCCGGTGAGTACGGGTCGGTCCACAGGGATTTTGTGAATCTCCGATTCACGCTAACGAGTTAATTCCGAAAGGTGTTCGGATTGGTTATTAAATCTAAAAACCTAAATTATTCTATCTACGATTATCTAGATCTATTCTTGCTAGGGTTAGGTTTAGGGATGGTTTGGAAATGCAAGTAAATCTCAACGCTTTCATACCCGAATGAAGATCTATGAGGAGTTATGGTAATTATCAATAAAGGGGATTAGATCCATTCGGGAAGGTGTTCCTTCCTCTAGGTTCTTGTCCTTCCTTTTGAGATCCTTACCTTAACCTCCATGGAAAACGCACGCAACCGGGCCTTTACACTACGGTGTCACCGCTACCTCGAGGGATAGGGTGCCGTAGGGCGCGGTGTGTGCGTGTATGCATGGAGTCCTATTCAAAATGTATTATGGATAAGAAAGGGATGAGAGATCTCATCTCTCAAAATCCTTCCCCAAAGCTAACTCTAAACAAGTTCCTAGGGCATGAAATTAAATCTACCTAGGGCAAAGAATTGAAATCTAAACTAGAGTGAGGAATTAAATCTACTTACAGATGCATTTCTCCAATCATCAATGCAGGGTTGTCAGATCTGAATTTCTGAATTGAAGAGAGGCACCGATGCTCTCCATAAAGAAATCTGGAATTTATTATTGAAAGGAGGCATAGGGAGGCATCAGAAATTACAATCTTTAGAGTTCTATTTATAGGAAATAGAAACCCTAGGTTACATTTTGATCCGCATGTCTAAATTTACAAAAATAGCCCTAGGTCAACTTTTCAGCGCCGCTAAACATTTTAGTAAAAAAATATCCGCGTATGGGCACAATATGGCCGCGGAACCACGGCAATGGCGGGCTTGGGCCGCGGTTCCGCGGCCCTTTGGAAGGAATGGGTGCTGAAACTTTTGGGTTTTGTTCTTGGTCTTATTGGGCTTCTGGTTCTTTGGTTCTTTTATCAATTGGGCTTTTACATTGGTTCCAGATCTTCATTGAACAATTTGCAATGGATTTTTAACCGTTCGCTTTGTAATTTTGGACCTTGCGTTGCCTTGTTAATTGTGAACTGTCCTTCGTCTAGGCTTGACTAAGATCCTCCTATTTGTTGGTCAAAAGTCCATTTTTTCATCGTCTTTACATCATTTTCACTGTTTTCTGTCCAAGAACCTGTAACCTGTAACATGTAGCAGACATGCGTCAAAAGCACCTGTTTATTTATAAAAAGAATAAGAATGGGGAATATAATAATGCAATATTATGGTATGAACAATACTCCAGAGTAGACTAGTGTATATATATTTAGACCCTGACGAGGGGCGATGGATTGGTCCCACAGCTATTAGTGATGTGCACCTAAGATTGTATACAGATGCTCACTAGGTGTGAGTTCACCGGACAGGACTCGCCGAGGACTGACTAGATGGTATTATACCTAGCGTCAGATAGCAGTTCTCTGGTGACATGTATGCAGATAGTCTGTCGACCTGAGGTCGTCATTTGTCTAGTGTGAATTCCCACTGTGCTTTGATTACTACCCTACCACGGCTCAAAGGAGTCGTGCAAATAGGTTTTAGTTGGGTACAGTCCCGAGTCACATGGAGGCAGTAAGCGACTGTTTGGGATTCATCTCTCCCGGTATAGGGAGTCGATATCGTACAGTGATCGGTTGGTCATTACCATAAGTCCCTGGCCAGGGCTGATTGAGAATTACTGGTGGACGGACCAGTAGATTCTCGGATGGTCTTGAGCCACACTGACATGACTTGTACAGTTATTAAGGGTCTGACATTTTCCACCCCCTAGACCTTACATGCAATACTCTCAGACGAACAGACTGGACTGCATGGATATTATCACGGACAGGCTCAGTAGGGGTTTAGGACGAGTTCGCTCGTCGGCCTCCTTTTCGACATGTACCCGGGTTACCGTTACGTACAGCTAGTGCCACTGACGGACTTGTGGTTAAACCCAATGCCAGCATACTGTCGAGTCTTTAGAGTCCCACACAGAGGGTTTCCCTGGATCAGGCGAGACGATGTAGAGGCCGTATGGTCTTACGGCAGGGTTTCGATCACATGCGTGTACTGGCTACACGAATGATGTTCGGACAGATAATACTAGTGGGCTTTGGTTTAAGCCGGATCCTAGTATTATACCATTGGATTATGCTTGTCTCTGTGTATCCGTATTTTTCGGAATACGGATACGGGTATGTATATACAGTGAGGGCATTCTTGTAATTTCACAAGAATGAGCTTCTAGAAGGAGACACCTCATTATTGATTTATCCTTTTTTGATAAAGGATTAATGAGGTGGAAATTAGGAGATATTTGAGGAATGGGTTGCAAGCATGGCTTTGTAAATTGTTTATTCATTTGGGTTTCCTATTCAAGCATGGTTGCATTTTTGGTGAGTATTTTATTCCTTGCTTGAATTATTGGAAAAAGACTTAGCCATTCTCACATCCATTTCTCAACATCATTCTCATGATATCATTCTCTCTCCTATGTTTTCTCTCCTCCTCCCTCAAGCTCATCCCATCACATGAGTTGTGAATCAATGAGCATTAAGACAAATTAATCCAATATATCTTCTCTACTTCTACTTAGTAGTCTTCTTTAGCAAGTTGGATCACTAAGTTATCTCATTTGAGATTGGAGCTTGACCATAGGCCCTCGGGTGGATCCTTCTTCGACACAAAGAAGACCGGCAACCGAATTCATTTGAAGCCTTGGAGGAGCCAAAGAAAGGAGATCAAGAAGAAGCTTGAACCAAGAAGTAAAGAACCACTTGAAGACCCTAAGGACTTGACACGAGGGTATAATACTTTAACCGAGTAGTTAACGCCCTCTTGTAGTTTAATTTTTGTTAGTTAAGGTTTAATCAAGATCCTAAAAGTGGATAAAGTCTATGTTGCAAAGCCAAACATGATCTTTTGAAGTGAGAAAAATCGTTTTTGATGTATTCCGCCTCCCCGTGAACACGTGGGGTGTGCTACATAGACTTACACCAAGTACATACAAGGCAAAACCGAAGAAGGCAGTGATTGCAACACTTCAAGCGGAGGAAGGATCAAAGCCTGAAATAGTTTGAGAGTTCGACGATGTGTTTCCTGAAGACATATCAGGTTTGCCTCCCGATCGAGCTCTTGAATTCAGCATTGATTTTGTACCTGGAGCACAACCGGTGATCAAAGCACCGTATCAATTAAGTCCGAAAGGTTTGAAGGAAGTCCGAACTCAGTTGGACGAATTATTGGTGAAAGGATGGATTCGTCCCAGCACTTCAAGTTGGGGATCACCAGTTCTGCTTGTAAAGAAGATGGAAGGTTCATATCGAATGTGCATTGATTATAGAGCCTTGAACGATGTAATTATAAAGAACAAGTATCCACTCCCGCGCATCGACGATTTGTTCGATCAGCTAAGTGGATTTTGTGTTTTCTCCAAATTAGATCTTCGTTCGGGTTATCATCAGGTGAAGGTCAAAGAATCTGATATCCATAAAACGGCATTCAGAACTCGCTATGGACATTACGAATTTCTTGTGATGCCATTTGGAGTGACCAACACACCGGCTATATCCATGAACCTAATGAATCGAGTTTTCTGAGAGTACCTAAACAGGTTTGTTGTCATCTTCATCGACGACATTCTGGTGTATTCTAAGAGTCGGAAAGAACATGCCAATCACCTACAGATTGTCCTGAAAACTCTACGACAACATCAACTCTTTGCCAAGTACAGCAAATGCGAGTTTTGGCTAGATCAAGTTGGTTTTCTCGGACATATTGTATCAGGCGATGGAATCTCTATGGATCTAGCTAAAGCTTCAGCAGTAAGTGAATGGCCGACACCGAACTTAGTGAAGGACATTCGAAGTTTCTTAGGTCTAGCTGGATATTACAGAAGGTTAATTGAAGGATTTTCGAAGATTGCAACACCCCTGACCAAGCTCACACGCAAAGTTGAAGAATTCGTGTGGTCAGAAGCATGCGAGCAAGCTTTCGTAGAACTCAAGTCAAGATTGACATCAGCACCTATCTTTGTCATACCAGACCAATCTGGAGGTTTTGTAGTGTATTGCGATGCATCCGGTAAGGGATTAGGATGTGTTCTACATCAGCACGGTAAGCTTGTGGCTCATGCTTCAAGATAGCTGAAGATTCATGAGCGCAATTATCCGACGCATGATTTGGAATTGGTGGCCGTAATATTTGCTCTTAAGATTTGGCGCCATTATCTTCTTGGTGAATGAGTGGACGTATACACAGATCACAAGAGGTTGAAATATGTGTTTACTCAGAAGGAGTTGAATATGCGGCAGAGAAGATGGTTAAAACTCATGGCGGACTTCGACATCAACCTGCAATATCACCCAGGGAAGGTGAATGTATTACCTGATGCCCTTAGTCGCCAACCATTAGCATTGAATCTCACCGCATAGTGAAAGCTTCAACAAGACTTGCATCAGATGGAGATTGAAGTGGTCATGCCAGGTAACGCTTCAAGTTTGATGAACTTACAAGTTCAATCTACCATTTTCAATCAGATCAAAGCAGCTCAAGTAAGTGATGCTAAGTTGCAAAAGATCAGAGAACAAGTGGAAAGTGGACTTCGAACAGACTTCATCATCCATGAAGATGGATCTTTGAGATACGACAGTAGATTGTGTGTGCCTAAAGGTCCTGTGTGAGAAGAGTTAATGAAAGAAGCTCATAGCTCTCCTTATTCAGTACACCCCAGAGGTACAAAGATCTGCGTCAAAATTAATGGTGGCATGGAATGAAGCATGAAGTATCCAGAAGCATCGCTAAATACTTGGTGTGTCAGCAAGTAAAGGCTGAACATCACAGGACAGCTGGATTACTTCAACCGTTACCTATCCCAGAATGGAAGTGGCAACACATCACAATTGATTTCGTGACTGCACTTTCTCGCAACATAAAGGGTAACGATGCGGTATGGGTTATAGTGGATCGACTCACAAAGTCGGCTCACTTTATTCCATTTCGAGTTGGCCAATTTACTGAGACACTAGCAAAAAAGTACATGGAGGTAAGAATCTAAGTAAGATTTTGAATCTTCAAATATGTACTATCTCTGATACCCATGAACTCAAGCAGGAAATCATGAGATTACATGGAGTACCGGTTTGCATTGCCTCCGATCGTGACACTAGATTTCGATCGCAATTTTGGCAAAGTCTGCAAGCTAGCTTGGGAACAAGTCTGAACTTCAGCACAGCTTATCATCCACAAACAGATGGTCAGTCTGAGCGAACTATTCAGATCTTAGAAGATATTCTAAGAGCGTGTATGCTATACTTTGGAGGATCGTGGGAAGATCACCTACATCTTGTGGAGTTTTCATACAACACAACTACCAAGCAAGTATAAGAATGACACCTTTTGTAGCACTTTATGGAAGGAAGTGTCGATCTCCATTAAGTTGGGACGATATCGGAGATAGAGAACTCCTTGGACCTGAGTTGATAGTAGCAACTGTCGACGTGGTTCGCACTATCAGGGAAAGAATGCGCATAGCCCAAGATCGACAGAAGCACTGGGCTGATGCAAAGCGCCGTCACTTGGAGTTTCAACCGGGAGAACATATATTTCTGAAGATATCTTTGAACCATGGAGTGATTCGTTTTGGAAGACGGGGTAAGCTTAGTCCGAGGTATATTGGACCGTTCGACAAACTCGAACGAGTTGGTGAAGTGGCATATCGCTTGGCGCTTCTACCTTATTGGAAGGAGTGCATAATGTATTCCACATATCCCAACTCAGAAGGTATGTGAGTGACCCCATCCATATTCTTGATTATTCCGAGCTCACTGTACAGCCATACTTATCCTGTGAGCAACAACCTGTTGAGATCCTGGATAGAAAGGTGAAGTCACTTTGGAACAAGGAAGTCAACTTGGTTCGAATGATGTAGAGAAAAGATACATCAGGAGAATCAACATAGGAAAAGGAAGATGAGATGCGTCCAAGATATCCTCATTTATTTGTAAACTAGTCCTTAAAATAAATTGTAAATTTCGAGAACGAAATTTTTGTAAGGAGGGTAGACTGTAACAACTCCAATTTCAATGTACAGAAAATTGTTTAAAAGTTAATGTACAATTGGGGTATTTGCAAATCCTGTGTACACTATAAGTATTTGTTTTACTTTAGAAAAGCAAGAAAGTACTTGTAGCACATTGGTAAAGCCTTGCACTGCTGTGACGTAGCCCCTGTGATCGAATACCCCCAGCCACATTATCTTTTTATTAAATTTTCTCTTAATCTTTTAGAAGCCCAAGAGTTTGCACGTGCACTACACATAATATGTTAAGTTACAGATTAAATAAATATGTGCACGAGGGTATGTGAAGCATGAGGGACACGTGGCGACGATCCGAGGCCATTCCACCGGTTTTGGATCGGCGAAATTCATCAAAATCCCGGTAACGCAGGTTTCCCCCGTAGGTAATTCCCTCATATTTTTTCCCGAGCACCCTTTCAGCTACCCCACTTCTCTCACATTGTTTATTTTCTCTGCATTCATCCAGAGCACAATAAAATACCATTTAATCCCATTTTTAATGCAAATTTCAATGCAATCTTTAACCCTCTAAACCCTAATTTTCCCTTATAAATACCACACTCCATTTCACTCATCCTCACTTAGAAATTCCTTGTCAAAACTCTCAATAATTCACAAGTCATCTTAGTGTGCAAGTGGAGTTAGCGAAGGGTGATGTTCCGGCGACGTTCCAAGGCGATTCTGGTGACGAAACGACGCCCCGATACTTCCCTAGCCTTCTCATCTCCCTCCTCTTGTTCAATAACTAGTAAGTCCCCTCTCCCCCTCTCTTCTTCTTCTTTAAAAACTTTCATTTCTAAAACTCGACGGAAGCGGAGTTAATCCGACTTCCGATTCGGTTTTCTTTAAAAAAAACTCTATTTTTCTTAAACAAGAAAATACCATACTCTCACATAATGTTTAACAAACATTAACAAACACTTTAAAATAATTTTCATCTCAAAATATTCTTCTATGCAATTTTTATTGTATTTTTACGGTAAAATACCACATACTTCATTTCCAATATAAAACAACATAAAACTTGTATTACCTTTAGATAACTCACGAAGTAACGGCCTACCTCATCACAACACACATCTTTAACATAGCACGATGAAGTTTTGGATATATATTCATAGGATAATACGACATTACAAATAAATACCATCAACTTATAAAACCATTTCTTTAAAAAGTGTATTAAACAATTCCTTGCAATTACGCCTCTACAACCCACTTTTGGGGACCCCGTTCGGGATGGTGCGGATTATCGCACATCCTCAGGCCTAGTATAGCGAGATGCAGACCTCCTAAAAAAGCATTCGATCTCGATGGAATTTTAATGCATTTTTCTTGAGAAAATGAGATTTCTACAAGAAAATAAATAAAATTTATTTTTAAATATATATATACATATACATTATAAAAATATCTATTTTAATTATATTATATAAATATTCTAAGTTTTCTAAATCAAAGGAATCACCATTACATGAAAATACCATCCAAATACAAAACAATTCCAATATTTCAAGAAAATACCACATACTATGAAAATTAGGTTCTACTCACTAGAAATTGCACTTTTGTAAAATATACATCTATGAAAACCCTAAAGACGATAATTAAATACTTGAGGTGTATTTTGAAATTATACCAAAATTATTTTTACATAAAACCCCCTTAAGTTATACTAAATTACAATAAGGACCCTAGTAAACATATGTTTAAGCGGGACCAGTTCTCTTGAGCCTCAAGGAGCCAGAGAATATGGGTGCTTGCCCATATAAGGTAGAAAATCTAACAAACGATGTTATCAACGCGGTAATTGTCTTGGAAAAAGACACAAATCCTGCCGTCCATGTGCAACAGTTACCGATAACATCAAAACTAATTCAGGATTTCAAATTCTTTTCAAAGTGTCTGACTCAGATTGGGTCTCAATCTAATCAATCTGACTTGAATGTGATTCAAGTATAAACTACAATTCAACATGAATCCGTATATTCAATCTATATTGACCGAACCGAACCATGGATATACTCAGTCTACATGACTATCCATTTATATCCATTCCATCTACTGATATCATGGTTTCGGCAAGTCATCCATCTATATAACAAAATAATACAATCAATATAAAAGACATCGCGGCGTTTATAAGCGGTAGATTGGTACGGAAGGTGTTAGAAGTGGCACGAGACTGTAACCATAATACACCTAACCTGAATATCCATTGCCGTTGTACCGTGGCTAAATGGTTCCTTGTGCTCCGTATACCTTAGTCTCCGGAATAGTGGGACTCCTCTCGTATAAACTGGTATTTTCTGTACCAAGCTACAAACAACAGCGTTAACAATATAATCAAACATTATAACATATATTCTCTTTCTATCTATTCTATCTCTAGTCACCTTTAGGACTTACCGAGCGATTGTTCGCTGACGACATTCCTTTTCTTCTTTCTTTGGAATGTTGTCAGGTATTTCAGACTCATTGGAGATCGAGTCCAGCACTGAAGATTTGGAGTAGATACCATTTGACCCAGAGCTATAGGCACTTGTACATATTTATTTCATTTCAGTTGTGCCATTATTTAGGCATCGCTTTCTACTCATGTATTTACATTTCAGTTGTACCTGTAAAAGAATATTTAATAAATAAAGTTATGGTTCTTTTACATTCTTGTCTCTTGTGTACTTTACTTTATATTGCTTAGATACGCTTAGCGTGTTTACTTCTGAGTAAATACGTCGCGTGCCTCGTCGCGTCCCCTCCCCGTACACCGGGAAGCGGGGCATGACACGCTCAATGATATTCATGGTCGCAGATATATTCACATGCACTGATAAACACGAACTTAAAATTTCGATCGACTAAACTTTTCCAAATTGGCCCGCAAATTTAAACCAGCACTCAAACAAATATGGGTCAAAACCATACATCAAAAAATCATATTTCCATGAACTAGAGCCCCAGAAAAAATTTAGGGGCACTGTAGCCCAAAAAGCACGGCGGTTCAGCGGCAAAATGTGCCATTTTGCTTCGGTTCTGCAGCTGAATTTTGGAGTTAGGTGCCCAATTTTTTTTTCTTAGCTCTAGTTTTTCCTGCACATAATTTTAAGATCCTCTAAAAGATTTTTTGAACACCTTTTAAAATCGACTGCAAGCATGAACAAATGGAAATACGATTCCGAAAAATTGGTCGATCGACATTTTAACTTCGTGTAAACTAGCTAGTAATGGTTTATGGGGTGGCTCTGATACCATGTTGGGTTACATCAGCGCCCTGGCCATCAACCGTGGCCAGTGCAAAATAAAAACTGGCTTTTAAAAAATTTGGCGCTAATGTATCTGGCGCTAGCGAACCTGATCAAAAGATCGAACCATAAACCTATACTAGCTAACTAACAAGAGCTAATCTACTATGATAAGAATGGTTATACCGAATGAAACAAGTCCTTCGGTCTTAAACCATCTTCCCAAGCTCCTTGAGGTGACCTGAACTGAACTTGGTCACTGGTCTTCCTTCGTCGATGATGATCCACCCGAGGGATGTAGCTCTTTGCTCTAGCTCCACACCATAAACAAGTGAAGCAACCAACGACTCAAGATGGCTAGTCAAGAGTGTCTAGGATGTAGTGAATTGATCCAAGTGTTTATCTATCTCACCTTCTCTCTTGATTCTCAACTCATGAGATTGTAGAGAGAAGGTTAAGCTTAAAGGTGGAGGAACTCATGAAAAACCTAGATAGGAGAGTGAAGCTAATGGTGAGGTTTCCAAAACTCAAGTGAGAAAAATGAGCCAACCATGTGAGAGAAAAAATGAGCATGCTTGGTTTTGTAAAACATTTCTTTTCAATTTAAAATCAAGCCCATGCTTGAATAGTTTGCACAAATGAATTAATAATTCATTTGTGCACACTATGCAAGCATGGTTCTCACCATACTCCCCTCTCTCAATTATCCACCTCATTATCCATTTAAAATAAATGGTCAAATCCAAAATGAGGTTTCCACCTTCTAGAATGTTATCCGTATAAATACAGATTACATTCTACTGTATATATATATACCTGTATTCGTACAGAAATATGAATACCTGAAGAGATAGAATAATACAAAGAACATAATACTAGAATATACATATCGAAATACATATACATAAATTATTAAATCAATACCTGATTTAATAATCCGGCTCAAACCCGAGCCGGCTAGTATTATCAACTGTCCGATCGAAAGTCCTGGTACATAGTACAATCAATCGATCGAAACCCTGCATGTATGCAATACGGCTACTACATCGTTTCTCCAGAACCAGGGAAACCCTCTGTGTGGGACTCTAAAGACTCGTCAATACGCTGGCAATGGGTTTAACTACAAGCACGTCAGTGGCACTAGCTATACGTAACGGCTACCCAGGTATTGAGCGAAAGGAAGGCCGACGAGCAAACTCATCCGAACCCCTACTGAGCCTATCCGTGACAATCTCGGTACAGTCCGGTCTGTTTGTCTAAGAGTATCGTATATCGAGTCTAGGGGGTGGATAAAGTCAGACCCCTAATCATGCGATATTTCGTGTCGGTATGAAGACGAAGGATTTCTGGTGATGTCCACCCGTGCACCGCACGACATCAACCCTCAATACCGGGAGAGACGAATCCCCGACGATCCGCTTACTGCCTCCATGTGGCTCGGGACTGTACCCAACTAAAACCTATTTGCACGACTCCTTTGAGCCATGGTAGGGTAGTAATCAAAGCACAGTGGGAATTCATGCGAGACAAATGACGATCTCAGGTCGACAGACTAACCTGTACACATGTCACCTAGGAACTGCTA
This sequence comes from Agapanthus africanus, assembly GCA_030015575.1. NCBI lineage: Eukaryota > Viridiplantae > Streptophyta > Magnoliopsida > Asparagales > Amaryllidaceae > Agapanthus > Agapanthus africanus. The sequence goes on along the minus strand of CM057338.1, from coordinate 936,841,332 downwards.
TCTGACAATAGGTATAATACCAACTAGTATGTTCCCGGTGAGTCCGTCCAGTGTACTCATAACCCAATAAGCACCTGTATACTATCTTAGATGACCGACTGACACCAATGGCTTGTGAGACCGGCCACCGCCCCTCGTCAGGGTCTCGATAAGTATACACCAGTCTACTCCGGAGTATCGATGCCCAGTCTCGATACTCCCTCGACTAGGGACATTTAAGGATGTGCTTCTAGACCATCCAGCTCCCACGTATATGATCGCCATCATAATGCTGGTAGTAAAGCAAGAATCCTATAGGCTCTATCAATATGTAATAGTGATCTGTAATACCATATAATGCATGTACATGATGATAAAGACAAACCAGATAGTATACTATCATCTCGAGTAAGACTGTTCTACCCGTATAGGTCCTCCTTCAATCATCACAATCGCGCGCCCATGATTACAATAATTGACTAGAGGGCACTATATCCAAAACTTTCGGTCCAGGATCTCAACGGGTTGTTGCTCGCAAGTCAGGTCGGTCTGTACTGTGAGTTCTGAGTGATCAAGTATGTGGCTGAGGTCGCTCACATATCTTCGTAGCTGAGATATGTGGAACACGTTGTGCACTCCTTCCAATGAAGGTAGTAGTGCTAAACGGTATGCCATTTCTCCAACTCGTTCGAGTATGTCGAACGGTCCTATGTATCTTGGACTTAGGTTACCCCTTTTGCCAAAACGGATCACTCCTCTGTTTGGAGAGATCTTTAGAAAAACATGGTCTTCATGTCGGAACTCCGGATGTCGCCGCTTGGCATCTGCTCAATGCTTCTGTCGGTCTTGGGCTATGCGCATCCTTTCCCTGATCGTGTGAACTACGTCCACAGTTGCCACGACATCTCTGGTCTAAGTAGTTCACGATCTCTAACGTCGTCCCAACTTAGTGGTGAACGACACTTCCGTCCGTAGAGTGCTGCGAATGGTTCCATTCCAATGCTTGCCTGATAGCTGTTATTGTATGAAAACTCCACAAGGTGTAGGTGATTTTCCTACGAACCTCTGAAGTCTAACATACAAGCTCTTAGCATATCTTCCAGAATCTGAATTGTTCGCTCGGACTGTCCGTCCGTTTGTGGATGGTAAGCCATGCTGAAATTCAGAATCGTTCCCGGGCTAGCTTGCAGACTCTGCCAAAACTGTGATCGGAATCTTGTATCACGATCGGAGACGATGCAAACAGGTACTCTATATAACCTCACGATCTCCTGCATGAGTTCATCGGTATCAAATATGGTACATCTTGAAGATTTAAATCTTACTTTATATTTATGATTACCTCCATGTACTTCTTTGCCAACGTTTCGGTTGATTGGCCAACTTGAAATGGAATAAAGTGAGCTGACTTGGTGAGTCGATCCACAATAACCCATACTGCGTCGTTACCCTTCGTGCTGCGAGGAAGGGCAGCCACGAAGTCCAAGGTAATGTGCTGCCATTTCCATTCTGGGATTTATAACGGTTGAAGTAGACCAGCACTTCTGTGATGTTCAGCCTTCACTTGCAGACACACCAAACACCTGGCTACGCTCCTTACTACTTCTCGCTTCATTCCATGCCACCAGTAGTATTGCCGTTGATCCTTATACATTTTTGTACCACCGGGGTGTACGGAATAAGGAGAGCTATGAGCTTCTTTCATCAACTCTTCTCGAACTGGGCCGATTGGTACACATAATTGACTTCCATATCTCAGGATCCTTCTTCGTGGATGATGAAGTCAGTTCGAAGTCCACTTTCTACTTGTTCTCGGATATTTTGTAGCTTGGCATCATTTTCTTGAGCTGCCTTGATCTGATTGACAAGAGTGGACTGGACTTGTAAGTTCATTAAATACGAAGCGTTACCTGACTCAACTACTTCGATCGCTAATCCGTGCAATTCTTGCTATAGCTTTCACTGAGCGGTGAGGTTCATTATGGCTTACGACTAAGTGCATTAGGAACTATGTTCACCTTCCCAGGATGATACTGTAGGTTGATGTCAAAGTCCGCTATGAGTTCTAGACATCTTCTCTGCCGCATGTTTAATTCCTTCTAAGTAATAACATACTTCAGACTCTTGTGGTCAGTGTATATATCCACTCGTTCTCCTAGAAGATAGTGGCGCCAAATCTTAAATGCGAAGATAACGGCTGCCAACTCCAGATCATGTGTTAGATAGTCGTGCTCATGAACTTTTAGCTGTCTTGAAGCAAAAGCTACAACCTTTCCATGCTGGTGTAGAACACATCCTAATCCCTTACCGGACGCATCACAATGCATAATGAATCCTCCAGATAGATTCGGTATTACAAGGATAGGAGTAGAGGTTAATCTTGACTTGAGTTCTACAAAAGCTTTTTCTCTTACTTCTGAACACACGAATGCTTTGTCTTTACGTATGAGCTTGGTCAGGGGTGCTTCAATCTTTAAGAAGCCTTCAATGAATCATCGGTAGTATCCTGCTAATCCGAAGAAACTTCGTATATCCTTCATTGTCTTTGGTATCAGCCACTTGCTGACCGCTGACACCTTAGCTCGATCTACTGAGATTCCATCGTCTGAAACAATATGCCCAAGAAATTCGAATTGATCTAGCCAAAATTCACACTTGCTATACTTGGCGTAGAGCTGATATTGTTGCAATGTCTCCAAGACAATCCGTAAGTGCTCGACATGTTCTTTCGGATTCTTTGAATACACCAGGATGTCGTCAATGAAGATAACAACAAACCTGTCTAAGTACTCTCGAAAGGTGCATTGGTCACTCCAAATGGCATTACAAGATATTCATAATGACCATAGCGAGTCCTAAATGCCGTCTTCGGAATGTCGGACTCTTTGACCTTCACCTGATGATAACCCGAATGAAGATCTAGCTTTGAAAATACACAAGACCCACTTAGCTAATCGAAAAGATCATCGATGCGCGGTAGTGGATACTTGCTCTTTATTGTCACTTCGTTCAGAGATCGATAATCCACACACATCCTGTATAAACCTTCTTTCTTCTTCACCAGTAACACTGGAAATCCCCAACTTGATATGCTGGGACGAATCCAACCTTTCTTCAGCAGTTCGTCTAACTGAATGCGGATCTCCTTCAATCCTTCTGGACTTAACCGGTAGGGAGCTTTGATTACAGGTTGAGCACCAGGTTGTAAATCAATACTAAACTCAAGAACTCGATCGGGAGGCAAACCTGATATATCTTCAGGGAACATATCCTCGAACTCTCGAACTACTTTGGGCTTTTCTTCTTCTACCGGTAGCGAGAAAACTTTTTCATTCTTCGGTTTAGCCTGGTATCTTCGTGGCTCCAAAGTTCTATCTCCACTTTTGAAATAGAAGACTGGGTGATCCGGTATCTCAAATACTACCCTCCTTTGACGGCAGTCAATAGTAGCATAGAATACTCCCAGCTAATCCATTCCCAACACAACATCGAAATTTGAGATATCTAGTGCTTTGAAATTCGCATAGAATTCTCGTCCGCAAACTACCACTGGACACTGATCAAACCCCATAATTGCTTTCAAAACTCCATTCCCGGAACTGACATTCTATCTTGAAATGAGTGGCTTCACGGGAATCACATGCGTTCTCACGAATCGTTAGGACATGAAGCAGTGTGATGCTCCAGTGTCGAAAAGTGCGAGTGTAGAAAGGATGGCTACTAGTATAGTACCTAAGTTGTGTGAGGTTGGGTTTAGATATAGGAAAAGTATAGTGAGATACAAGGATTGAAAAGATTTGAAAGGATTGGGAATTTACCAGTGATGACTTGGCCTGTGGCTTCGGCCTCCTCGATAGTCATTGTAAAAGCCTGACGTCGTGGTACATTCCTCTTTGCTGGAGGCACATTCCTCTGTCCTTAGGGCACGTTTCTCTGCCCTTAAGGCATGTTTCTCTGTGCCTAATGGAATTTACGTTGAGGCTATGCAGGAGGTCCACATGGAGCTAGTGCAGGGAGAGCTAAACGGGGTGCAGGAGCCTGAATGGCTGGCCGCTGCGGGACTGTGATTGCAGGTCTGGGTACTGGAGCCGTGTTAATACGATATGGACATGCTCCTATCGCGTGAATGGATGCGCCACAAATCAAACACAGGCCATTTGCACGTCTGCAGTCCTTCGCCAAGTGTCCAGTTTGTTGGGTTATACTAGTGCCCTGACCATCTACCGTATCCATTTGCGGAATAAATTTTTTCTAGGGTTTAAAAACTGGCGCTAGAATAACCCGATGTCGGATCTACCATAAACCTAAACTAGCTAACATGAGAGGAGCTAACTACTATGATAGGAATTCTCACCCAAGGATCCATGTCCTTCGGTCTTCTTTCCTCTTCGTTCGCTCTAAGTGATCTCCTTGATCAAGGTTGTTCTTCTTTCCTTGCTCCTTCGGTTCTCCTAGATCGCGCTTGTTCATCGGTCTCCCTCCGTCGAAGATGATCCACCCGAGAGATATAGTCCATGGCTCTAGCTCCACACTAAGTATTAAGTGGAGCAACTAGAGGCTTTAGACTGCTAGTCTAAAGAGTCTAGGATGTAGTGTGAGGTTCTTTGTGTATGTCTCTATCTTACCTCCTCTTTTGATTCTCAACACATGAGAGTGTAGAAAGGAGGTAAAAGATGAAGTTGGAGGAGCTCAAGAACAAGAGAGGAGAGTGAAGCAAAATGGTGAGCTTAGAAAATAATGAAGCATCCATGTGAGAGAAAATCCTCATTATGGTTTTGTAAAACAATTCTTACCAATATAATATACCAACCATGCTTCAATAGTTGACACAAATGAATTGAAAATTCATTTGTCAATACTATTGAGGCATGGTTCTCACCATACTCCCATCACCTTGCTTTACACCTCATTTTCCATTTAAGAATAAATGGATAATAACTAAATGAGGTGTCCACCTTCTAGAATGTTTTCCGTATAAATACGGATTACACTCTACTGTATATACATACCTGTATAAATATCGAAATACGAATACCCAAAGAGATAGAATAACAAAAAGAACATAATACTAGAATATACATATATGTAAATTATTAAAACAATACCTGATTTAATAATCTGGCTCAATCCCGAGCTGGCTAGTATTATCAACTGTCCGATCAAAAGTCCGGGTATATAGTACAATCAATCGATCAGAACCCTGCACGTATCCAATATGGCTACTACATCATTTCTCTTGAACCAGGGAAACCCTCTGTGTGGGATTCTAACGACTCGACAGTACTGTCACGACCCGTAATTTAGCACATGACCGAAACTTAAATTACGTAACGCCTAGAGGCGTGACGTAAATCAAGTAAGCCGAAGCCCAGAAAATCTAAAACTTTTTTGCGGAAAATAGTGGGGGTGCAGTTTTGAAATAAAGGTATAATGAATCATGTTTTTCTTTAAATGCATATATAATGAAACATGAAAATGCAAGTGGGTTATACTAGTTGGAAACGTGTTTCGTCTTTTAAAATTTCGGGCAGCACATCCCTTGTATATTTTGGTCCAAAACCATATACACAAAAATATATAGGCATCCCCAAGTGGGAGCTAGCTCTTCTCCAACCGGCGGAATCACAACCACGCAATAACATATATATGACGCCCAACGGAGAAAATCAACCCAGAAAGAACAATAAATAAGCAAGACATCAAAACTCAAGAAAGCGATCATAAACCCATCGCTCTAAGTCTCGCACAATACCCAAGTCTGACTAGGTCTACCAATATACAATGTCTAGTTCTGATTTGATCTGATCTGATGGAGTTTATCTAGATATAACGGAATATAAAGTACGAGAGTGGGCACGATCCAACATGTGTCCCACCTACCAAAGCAAAGCATCCTGGAAGATGCTTTGTGCCAGAAATACCGCAACTGATCCCAAGCGGTCAAACCTGCAAGAAATGTGGCACAACGGGGGTGAGTTTCCAACTCATGAGTAGAAAACATCAGCAAGTAGAAATCGAATAAAACAACGATTTCCTAGGTCACTATATCCTGAAGGTAATACTATGATATCTAGAGTGACCACATATGCATATATGTCAACAATCGAGTCAATGCAATGACATATATAAATAAACATCCGACATCATATGCTTGTATGCACATGGATATCATCTACGTGTCCATTGAAGACACAAACAATGTCATGGAACCTGAGTGTCCCACACCGACACTCGAACATCATGAAAACATATGCCTGTATATATATATATATATATATATATATATATATATATATATATATATATATATATATATATATATATATGAGGATATCAACCACGTGTGTCCATCAACGACACATCAAAATCATGGAACCTGAGTGTCTAACATCGATACTCGAAACATCATGAAAACCCGTGTCCAGCATCGACACGTAAATCCTCATATCTCAGGCGCCGCATACTCAGATCGGCACTCATATCTATCTCATCTCAGGCACCGCATCCTCAGATCGGTCCTCATATCCATCTCATATCATAACTCCAAAACGGTATCCTCCGGATATCCGCCGAGTTCTATACAATCACCGTTAGGTAGTGCTCCCCTGCCAGGCTCACCGCCTAACAATACGAGTCTTCTTGCCCCGAGGTACCTCACCGGGTCCACCATCTACCCGCAGACGGTGCCTACCGCTTCTCGAATTGGGTATACTCACTGCTCAGAATCGAGAAAACTCATGGTGGACACCTTGAAATATCATATTAAGAGAAACCGCATTTTTAAAAAATAATACACAATTTCCTTAGAAATTAAACTGCGGTTCTCAAATCTAGAGATCTCATAAAAACAGCATCTCAATGCATATAACCATAAAGTACGATGTATGCAACATAGAGTATTAATATGAGCATATCGGGTATATCATGCAAGCATGTCAAGTGATAATACTGAACAATGAATGTACTTTTACGGTTAAGAGTAATATCATGATAGGGCAGTTCGACTGTGTAAGTAGCATGGCAATTACCGATAATGAATGTGTGTGAGCCGGCAAATCTGTGTAAGTGTAACATGTGCATCAACAGTAATTGTGCAGGTGTACTAGCAAAGGATATCATATAGCATTAAATACTGGATACATGATAGGTATCACACGAGAAATAATCCAACAAATATGAACTATAATAAGGTAGCCTCTTTATGTTAACGATCCCGCATCATAGTATCAAGTGTCACAATACCTTCGATCATCATTCTCAATTCATGAGCGCGGATCAAACATTCGGTAAATGTATCGCGTACGGTAATCCATCGTACGGTGTCACAAATAGAGTAGGGAATCTATCATCCTATTCACCAGCAATGGTACAGATCTATAATCTTGTGTGGCATACCTTATCAATCACATAACACATCTATAACAATCTTATATCATGTCATCTTGCATATACGTCAAATCTTGTAAATCTCAAGTCATATCGATCTCGATCTCATATTCTACCATTATCAACTCATACTTGTCCTCTTTCAATTCATACTTATCATGATTCACTTCTCATTTCATATTCTCATATATCAATCCGAGTCATCTATATCTATCATCTCAATATCCCACATCATGTTATCTTATATACCTATATCATATTCTCAAGCCAATATATATTCATTAGTATCAACTTTTATCATATCATCTCTTTCTAAATCCTATAATCATGATATCTTAAGTTCGTAGCATATCCTTTATCAAAATTATAATTTAAATAACAATCTTTCTATATCAATGGTTGCGAGGGTGTTATATGCCATCCACCCGACTTCCCCCGTAGATATAAATCTACTCACTTGCTAAGATCCTTGCTTAGCTGAAGTTGATGTGCTTCGTCATCTCGGAAGTCCACGCGAAGGTACCTATAATCAATACACAATCGTAATACTATTAAAATCAAGTCCGAAAAACCGATACGGCACACGAAGTGCTCATAGATTAGAACCTATAGCTTACGCATGCAAAAACAACCAAACAACCCTCGTTGTTGATGTACAAACGTCCAACAACCAATCAAATCCAAATACCAAAACCACAAATTCAAATATTTTTAAAACATAGCCAAAACACTCTCAAGTAGCTCCCAGATTTGGGCTCATGTCAATTGGGACTAAAATAACAAGTACAAAGGATAGGTTATAGGGTAAGTGAGCTACAGGAAAAACCCAAACACTATAGCAAATAGGAAGTCCGGCGAGATCTCCAAAATGTCCGGTGTCTCCGGTTTTTATAGGGTAAAATGGGCTCGTACTTCGGTGGTGGTCTTCTAGTGCTTTATCTAGGTCGATGGACTTGTTTGATTTTCTTAAAAATATCCCAGATAGCTCCAGATACCCTGTAGGCCTCTAGGTTTCACAAAACCGACACGGGAAAATTCTAAGTTCGTGTATCGGGTTCTATTATCTGTTCTTGGTCCAGAAATCATCTTTAAAGTCTTAAAAACACTCACTACTCCTCTATTGCATCTTAACAAGTCCACAAATCACCAAACATCATCTTAGAAATTTCCAAGATCACATAACCTAACTAAATCAAATTCTAAACTAAACTAGGATATATAAACACAAGCACTAATATAAAAGTGAAGGGATTAACTCATTTGGCAACTTAGGAAAATTTTTGAGTTGCCTAAAGTCTTGAAAATCCACACTTGATTGGTTCAAAGGGGTTAGAATTGGCTTGTGCATGTTTATTGTGAAGGTGGCATGGGGTTTTGGAAAGGATTTGGAGATGACACATGGAGGTAGTGAGGGATGAGTTGAGATGAAGAATTATGAAGAAGAGAAGAAGAATGGAGAAGAAGTTAAGGATTACTTTCTCTCTCTCTCTCTCTCTTAATCTCACTCTCTTTTGTTTCATTCACTATTTTTTTTCACACTCATAACTCTTTTCTCCCTTTTCTTTTCTCATTCTCATAAAACTCACAAGTCACAAACACAAACACAATGACAATGAATAACATGCACATGACATGGTGTACTAGCCATGGAAAAAAATGTAAAAATATGAATTTGGCTTAATCGTGATTAGTAGTGCAATAATCAAGTTTAATTTTAATTTGCATATCATTAATTATAAAAATGCCAAAATTCGATAAATATCATTATAATAAATAAATCATTTTAATCTCTGATTATTTTCTAAATATTGGTATATACTTATACCATTTTACGAAAAACCCATATTCGCAAATCGAATCGCGAAATATATTATTTTAATATTAAATTTCCAAAACAATATTTTATATTTATGAAATGTTACAAGTACGCCGGCAGTGAGCTACTGGATAAATCCATAACCATAAGCACGTTAGCGTAACTAGCCGTACATAACGGCTACCCGGGTACCTGTCGAAAAGGAATGCCGATGAGCAAACTCATCCGGATCCCTACTGAGCCTATCTATGACAATCTCCGTACAGTCCGGTCTCTTCGTCTGAGAGTATCGCATAACGGGTCTAGGGGTGGTAAACGTCAGACCCTAATAACTCGATAATTCATGCTGATGCGGCTCAGGACCAATCCGGGAAACTACTGATCAACCAATCAGTAAATCCCAACTGCCTTGACCAAGGTCTTATGATCCTGGCCAATCAAACACAGCGCGATATAGATTCCCTATAATGGGAGAGACGAATCCCCAACAATTGCTCACTTCCTCCATGTGGCTCGGGACTGTACCCAACCAAAACCTGTTTGCACGACTCAGTAAAGCCGTGGTAGGGTTGATCAAAGTATAGTAGGAACTCATATGAGACAAATGACGATCTCAGGTCTGAAGACTAACCTGTGCTCATGTCACCTGAGAACTGCTATCTAACGATAGGTATAGTACCATCTAGAAGTTCTCGGCGAGTCCGTCCACTGTACTCACCCCCAGTGAGCACTTGTATACGATCTTAGGTGCAAAAGACCAATGGCTGCAGGACCAACCATCGCCCCTCGCCGGGGTCTAGAAATGTATACACTAGTCTACTCCGGAATATCGATGCCCAGTCTCGATACTCCTATGACTATGGACCTTTTAAGGATGTGCTTATTGACTACCTAGCTCCCACAAGTTTGATCGCCATCACAACTCAGGTAGTCAAGCAATGATCCTACGGGCTTTATCAACATGTATAAATGATATGTACTAACAAGCAAAACATACGCACATGTTAAGATAAAGACAAACCAGATAGCATACTATCATATCGAGCAAGATTGTCCTGTACATACATATGTCCAAGCATCCACATGTATACATATACAATAATGGCTTCTAGGGCATACATATCCAACACAATTCTCTTGCAGTAGAAACAGAAATCTGGACTAGACTGGTTAAATGATCCTCCTAGTCTCCTGGGTGCAAAGTTCGGCCTAGAAGAGTCTCCTCCTATCATCTGTGTGGCAGGGTGTTTCACACCGACAGTCTGCCCTTCTTCTTCACAACTGCCTCATAGCATCGGGCAGCTTTCAAAGCAAGCTTATGGGTTGGGAAATCCCCTGTAGTGAGTGCAGCTTGAATTCCGGGTCAAACCCTTGCTGAAATCATCATGCCCGGATCTCAGCAGTAGGAATAAGGTGTGCAGCGAACCTGTTACGACTTTGTGTTAGCAGTATAATGAGTGAGATCAGGAATTTGAATTTTAAGACAATATCTTACCTGCTGAGCATGGTAAACTCAGTATCTTACTCATCCACAGACTTAGCCCACATCGAGCCTTGTTGTAAATGGATGAACTTCTGTTCCATGTTAAAACGGGATGTCTCAGGGAAGTTCTTAGTATCGAAGAGGTCTCGGAATGTTTTCCATTGTATCGGTTATGCGAGACAGCTCTCCTCAGCTTTCCACCAAACTCTGGCATTGTCGGTTAGTTGCAACTTAGCAACTCTCATCCATGCAATATCTGGCACTTGAGCTGCTGCCAGATCATCTTCGATCGATTGAGCCCATTCTTCGGCCTCCAGTGGGCTCTCTTTCCCCGAGAAGTGTTTTGGGTGCAATGCCCGAAATTGTTTGACTCCGGATGCCTCGGCTTTGGAGCGGCGCATGAGGATAGCAGTCTGCTACTGCTGACCCTCTAACAGGCTCTTTATAGCCTCAAGCAGTACCGTTTTCTCATTGATAGGAGCTGCAATGGTAGGTGGTGGTGGTAGAGTAGGCGGTGGGGTATTGCCGTTGACATTGGTACTGGTGTTGTTAGGAGAATCCATGACCTTAATAGAAAAGGAATGGTTAGGATAGATTCAAGAAATTTGAAATGTAAGGAATGTATAGTTGCCGATTCTTAGAATTCTTATGATATATTGCTTAAGACTTCATGCAGAATTGACCTGCATGGGCCCCCAACAAAACCTGTCACGTCCCGCTTCCCAATAGAAGGTAACGGTGACATGGCAGGCCGCAACGTATTTACTAAGAAATAAATACGTTAAGAGTAATTAAGCAATATATAAATGTATAAGAATGACAAGAGTATTAAAATAAAACAACAACTTTATTTACATTCATCTTTACATACACCTGTTTGAAAATAAAAGATACAATGAGTAAAGCAGTGCCTAAACAATGGCATCAGGAAAGTAAGTGCAACGGAACTAGAAGTCAGGCTGAGCAATGATCTGGTCCAAGTCCTCCTGGCTCAGCTCGATTTCCTCAGAGTCGGGTCCTCCTGACGAACATTCCAAAGAAAGAACATAGAAAAGAATGTCGTCAGCGAACTAACTCTCGGTAAGTCCTAAAAGAAGAAAGATAAGCTGGTATGTAAAATGAAATGAACAGGTAAATTGTACATGATTGATTACTGGTGAAAGATAGTTATTCTAATGTGGTTGTTTATAGTTTAGTAAAGAAGGTATTCATGTATACGAGAGGAGTCCATCTTTCCCTGTGGACTATGGTAACATGTAGTACAAGGCCCTGTCATAACCTATGGGACAACGGCACGTGAATTCATGTAGGTGACTTTTAAGTGACCTCTTGTGCCATGATATACGTTCCGTACCAATCTACCCCTTTATCCCTGCGTAATTTATTGTATAGATTATGTTTACAAGTCTTACCGAAACCATAGATACAAAATGTTCAAGTATTCATGTTCAGGATGTAGTCATGTATTCAAATTATAACCATGGTTCGTTCAAGTCAAGTCAAGTATACATGTTTGATATTGATGTTCGAATTCGAGTATTCATATTCATGATCAAGTATTCGTATTCGATTTTTGTAGTCAGGTTTGAGATTGGACTCAGACCGAGTCAGACGCTCGTAGACTGATTTAGCTCTTGAATTTCTTAGGTTCGGGGGTTATCGGCAACTGCTGCACATATGAAAGTGTGTCTTAGCACTACCACTAGGTTTAGACAAGTATCAAGTATGTAATTTTAAAAAATCTAGAGTGCTAAGCTACACTAACCTAGAATGGAACTAGAGAATTAGGGTTTGTAGGAAAGTAAACAAGTTTTACACTAAGTGAAGAGGGTTACAACCTTTGTAGACCAAGTCCTTCACTTCAATAGCTCCAAGTAGTAGTCCCTAAGCTCCATGTAGTAGTCCCTAGAACTCTTCTTAGGCTCCACTTAGTGAAAAGAACGAGCTTACTTCATTGTCTTCGAGGCCGAAAATGATCCACCTTAAAGTTTCTATTACTCAAGCTATCTCTTCAATAATCAAGGAATTAGTGAAGCAAACAACTTAATCTTATGGGTTAGATGAGAGTATGTTGATGAAGTAGGAATTTAGATTACGTTAGAAATTCTTTTCTCCTTTTCTTTTCCAACTCAAGAAAACCTAGAGCGGATGAAGAAAAACTTGGGTGAAGAAAATATCTCAAGTGATAATTAGAGAGTTAACCATGGGATAAAGATAATGATTGGATTATAAAATATCTAGAATAAAACAAAATTGGTGAAATGAGTCATGGCTTCTACATGCTTCCACAAGCATCTAAGCCATGCTCATTTCCACCAAATTTTTGATTTACTCTTAATAAATAAACACCCTAATTATCTTTAGTCTTGGTGTGAGTCTCATACACCCATGTTCTATGTATCATCCACCATGACACAATAGTATTATATATATTAATATATATATATATATATATATATATACATACATATATGCAATTATATATAGCAAGAGAAGAAAATCATTAGTGAGCAAAATATTAGTTTATATATAAATATCCCATATATTAAATTATTAAATCAATACTTGATTCAATAATCCGGTTATATCATATATAACCGACTAATATCATTTATATGTATATCAAATTATCAAATCAACACTTGATTCAATAACCCGGTCATATCACAAATAACCGACAAATATTCAATACTACATTAAATCAACACTTGATTCAATAATCCGGTCATATCATATATAACCGGCCAGTATCAAATATATATATACATATAACATATCATTGAATCAACACTGGATTCAACAATCCGGTTATATCACATATAACCTAACCGATATCAAATATCCCGAGATTAGAATACAGTATCACATACTCGTATTTAATCAATCTCCCGCGCATACCCTCATATGTGCCCTACTTCGTTTCGCTTGAGCTATGAAACCTCTGTGCAGGACTCTAAAGACTCGTCAATATGCCAGCAGTAGGTAATGATTACATCGGTCACCCATAAGCCGTCAGTGGTACTAGCTGGACGTAACAGCTACCCAGGTATTAAGCGAATAGAAGATCAACAAGCAAGCTTGTCCAAACTCCCGCAAAGCCTATAAGCAACACTTACCATACAGTCTGGTCTCTTCATTTGATATGTCGCTGTAACGCTTTAGATTTCGATTAGTGTTAGTTTAGATGGTAATGCGGGTTTTTGGTAAAAAATTACCAATTTGGGTTTCTCACATTTTATAACATTTAATTATTATTTTAATATTATTTGTTATGGCATGCATACATATATGCATGTTTATGTGAGGGTGTGTTTGTGTAATCTAGGTTAGTGACCATGAGAACTTAACCCTAATCCTAATCCCTTGCTTTGCCTTAACTTAAACCTCTTGATATTTTGAGTGAGATATTTCTTTTGGTTTTCGTTTTGGGGAGAGGTGGCATGGTGAGTAGTGTGGATGCATTAATGAGGAGTTATTGCAAGGCGCACTCACTTTAACCTCACATCTCTCTCTCTTTTCTTCATTCTCTCTCTCATTCTCTCTCACTTATTCATTTCTCATATTTCTTCATCTCCCTCATTTCCTCAACTGAACACTTGCTAATTCCTTCACTAATCCTTCAAAAAATTTCACAAAATCTTACAAAAATCACTTCTTTTTCCTTGATTTGCCTCTTGGATGCCTTGGAGCTTGGAAAGTTAGGATCTTTAAGCTTGTGGGAGTAGGTAATGATCTCTATCTGTTCTTTATGTTGGTATAGTTTTGTGTAGTCTTGTAGTTTTAGTTTTGAACATTTAAAGTTAAGTTTCGTGCAAATATCGTATTTTTAGTGTCGTTTGTGATATCTGTGATCTGTTGTGACCCGAAAGTATACTAGAAAACCAAACAATGTAGTTGTGTTGTACCTGAGACCCTAAGCCAGCACCTGGAGCACGAACCCAAGCAGCTCGGATTTGGCCGGCGACGTATGAAGGGAGGTCCGGCGACATCGGTTTTTCTGGGGTGTTGGGGTGTGGATTTTTCTGGGTAGCTGTATGCTTTGGTTTAGTTGTGTTTGGTCCTGTTTGATTTTTGGGTTTTCTCTGTATACAAAATCTGGGATCACATAGCTAGTTTCTTGTGTTACGATTGCGCGCGATACGTTATACGACACGGATCGTGCACTTTGTATGGTTTTGCTCTTGGGTTAGTTTCGTAGTGTCGCTACGCACGTTATCCGCAATACGAACACTTGAGAGTATGTTTCGAATTGGTGCGTCGGTCAAACGTAGTTTGTATGTGTTTTGGGTCTATTGCTAATATATACTTGTTATATTATTTTATGTTTTAGGTTAGCAGACGGGGACTTCGGACGCTGCGAAGAAGGAGAAACAGGTAGTTGGTTTTACTTAGCCAGGAGCATTGATGAGTAGATTTAACATCTACAGGGGAATCGCCTGCATGGCGTTATGCGTCTGGGCTAGAGATATTATGATATTAGTTGCATATTCTATTGCATATATAGAGTTTGCACATACACCTCTTTGCATAGTTATTTGTTGTGCTTGGATTTGTACCCTTAGGACACTGCACTATTATTGACGGCTAATGTTGCACGAGCACTGATTGTATGCCACTCACACCGTCAATAATTGTCATGACACGCACAACACCTATATATGTGATATTGTATTGTTTAGGGATATTGAGACACGATCCTTATTTTCCTTCGTGCATATGACATATAGCATACCTGCATACCTACATGCTTACATATATGCCTTGACTTGCTTACATGCTAGTTACCATTATACCTATATAATATTGTACCATTAGTGATAGGTATATACTCATATGAGACATAGCTACATATACATCTTACATACATACTTACACTTATACCTGGAGGGTATTACATCATTACTGATAGGTAGATATAAATACCTTGCTATACCTACATGTTTACACATATATCTGGTTATAACTACATGTTCACCTTTATTTGATATTATATAGACTTGGAGAAATTAGGAACCGCATGATATGTATATTAACTTGTTGCAGTTAAATAGCGGCTTTTCCTTTATATGCTCACATTTCAGTTTTATGTTGCATATATTATATTCATGGATTTTCGCATTGAGATATGGATTTTTCATGATGTTTTCTGGATTTGAGGACCGTGGTAGTTTCATGAAATTATGCATTATTTGAAAAACCCGGTTTCTCTTGATATGATATTTCAGCAGCCACCATGAGTTTTATCGGTTCTGATATATATACCCTATGCGAGGAGGCGTCGTAGGCCGTGTGCGGGTACATGGTGGGGCCCGGAGGTACCCCGGGGCAAGAAGATCGATGGACCACGCCGATGAGCCTGACAGGGGAACCATACCTACCGGTGATAGTACCTATGATTCGGCGGTTATCGTGGGGATACCGACCGGAGTCATGTACGTATGGATACGTCGAATTTCGAGTGTCAAAACTAGGCACTCGAGTTTTAGGGATAGCGTATGATACAAACCTATTAGGGGGCCAGTCGTGGTGACAGCACTTGATAGATCAGTATTTATGTGTCGATGCTTGACACTTGGTTTTCATGATATTTTTACTCCTAAGTATATATAACAGTGGAATGAGACGTTGTTATATATGCATATGTATATATAACAGTGGAATGGGCCGTTGTTATATATATACATATATATATATATATATATCACTGGAATGGGACGCTAATATTTATGTATACATATCTAATTTATATACATCATCATCATCATCATGTTTCAGGCAAATATACTTATTCAGGATATATGAGATTCACTTGATATTGGATACAAGATTTATGAGATTCACTTGATATGGGATACATGATATATGAGATTTACTTGATATTGGACACTCAGGATATATGAGATTTACTTGATATTGGATACTCAGGATATATGAGACATACATGATATGAGAGCCAATTTAGGGGCTGATTTGTGGAAATTGGGATTTGGATTGTCTTGATGGAGATTGGTCCTACCACGAGGTCAAGATTCCATGGGAATGACATGTTTTATCCCATACTCTGCATTTACTTTATATGCATTACTTCATGTATTAGTAGTACCTGATAGAGTACCTTTCATGACTGTTGCATATACATATTGTCATATTATTGCTTCATGTATTAGTAATACCTGATAGAGTACCTTCCATGACTGTTGCATTTACATACTTTTATTTTATATGCATTGCTTCATGTATTAGTTGTACTTGCTAGAGTACCTTTCATGACTGTTGTATATACATATTGTCATATTATTGCTTCATGTATTAGTTGTACCTGCTAGAGTACCTTTCATGATTATTGCATACACATGACCATTTATTGCTATTAGCTTGCATATGTTAGATTCGCGCTGTACGTGCATACTTGCGATTACCTGCATATGTTATTTACTATTCATGAGTTGGAAACTCACCCCCGTTGTGCCATAGTGTTTTTCAGGTTGTTCCTCAGGAGTAGTCAGAGGCACGGGTATTTTCTATCTATCGTATCATCTTTTGCAGCGGATACCGCTACGGCTGACTGTTTACAGTTTTGCTATAGGTGGGTTTTGCGGTTATCCGATGTTGCTCTTTGTTTATCTTTGTACCATGTACTCTCCATCTACTACTTTCATGTATGACTTAGAGACTTGATGTGAGGACGATATTGTATATTATTTTATGACTTGGAGGTCTTTTATGCAGTTTTATTTATATCGTCTTTTATTTCTTCGCTACGGCGCCGTATATCTTTGTGGTGGTTGTTTTCCCTTTTTGGGCGTGTATTTGCTCCCGTTTGGGGATGCTTTACTTATATTTTTGTTGTACCCACTTTTGGGGTGTCACGGCCCGAAATTGGTATGTGACGGCTCTTAAACTACGCAACGTCTACAGGCGTAACGCAATTTAAGTAAGCCGAAAACCCAGCAATCTTAACCATCAAAAGTATTAAGTAATAATAACATTTTTAAAACCTTTGAAATCTTAACCCAAATTCTTTAAAAGTCCAACTTTATTTCCTTTAAAATTTTGGCAGCACCTCTTTTGTAAAAACCAACCCCAAAAATGGGTACAGCAAAGATATAAGTAAAGTATCCCCAAACGGGAGCAAATACACGCCCAAAGGCAGAAAACAACCACCACAACAGATATACGACGCCGTAGCGAAGAATAAAAGACGATATAAATAAAACTGCATAAAAGAACTCCATTTCAAAAAAATAATATACAATATCGTCCTCATATCAAGTCTCTAAGTCATACAAGATAATGGTAGATGGAGAGTACATGATACAACGAATATACAATAAACAACATCGGATAACCGCAAAACCCACCTAAGCAAAACTGCATACTATGAGCTGAAGCGGTATCTGCTGCAAAAGATGATATGATAGATGAATAGCCTGCCTCGACTACTCTGGGGAACAACCTGTAAAACACTGTGGCACAACGGGGATGAGTTGCCAACTCGTGAATAGTAAATAACATATGCAGGTAATCGCAAGTATGCACGTACAGCGCGAATCTAACATATGCAAGCTAATAGCAATAAAATGTCATATGAATGCAACAGTCATAAAGGTACTCTAGCAGGTACAACTAATACATGAAGCAGTAATATGACAATATGTATGCAACAATCATGTAATGTACTCTATCAGGTACTACTAATACATGAACAATAAATGTCAATATGTATGCAACAGTCATGTAAGGTACTCTATCAGGTACTACTAATACATGAAGCAATAATATGACAATGTATATATGCAGCAGTCATGAAAGGTACTCTAGCAGGTACAACTAATACATGAAGCAATGCATATAAAATAAAAGTATATAAATGCAACAGTCATGGAAGGTACTCTATCAGGTACTACTAATACATGAAGCAGTGCATAAACAATAAATGTGGAGTATGGGATGAAACATGTCATTTCCATGGAATCTTGACCTCGTGGTGGGACCAAAAGACAATCCAAATCCCAAATTTTCTCAAATCAGCCCCCAAATTGGCTCTCATATCATATAAGTCTCATATATCCTGAATGTACAATATCAAGTAAATCTCATATATCCTGAATGTACAATATCAAGTAAATCTCATATATATATCCTGTATCCAATATCAAGTGAATCTCATATATATATCCTGTATCCAATATCAAGTGAATCTCATATATTCTGAATCCAATATCAAGTGAATCTCATATATCCTAAGTATATTTGCATGAATAATAATGATGATGTATGAATTAATATGTATACAAATATATTAGCGTCCTATTCCACTAATATATATATATATGCATATATAACAACGTCCCATTCCACTGTTTTATATACTTAGGAATAAAAATATCATGAAAATCTGTGTCAAGTATCGACACATAAAGGCTGATCTATCAGGTGTTGTCACTACGACTGGCCCCCTGATAGGTACGTATCATACGCTATTCCGAAAACCCGAGTGCCCAACTTCGACCCTCGTCTTTCGACATATCTATACGTACATGACTCCCGTCGGTATCCCCACGATAACCGCCGAGTCATAGGTATTGTCACCGGAAGGTATGGTTCCCCTGTCAGGCCTCATCGACATGTTACATCGACATCCCTTTCTTGCCCCGCTGTACTTCCAGGCCCCACCATGTACCGTCACACGGCCCACGACACTCCTCACATGTGGTATATATATTAGAACCGATAAAACTCATGGTGGCTGCTGAAATATCATATCAAGAGAAACCAGGCTTTTCAAATAATGCATAATTTCATGAAACTACCACGGTCCTCAAATCCAGAAAACATCATGAAAAAATCCATATCTTAATGCGATAATCCATGAATATAATATATGCAACATAAAACTGTAATGTAAGCATATAAAGGAAAAGCCGCTATTTAACTGCAACAAGTTAAAATATATATCATGCGGTTCCTAATTTCTCCAAGTCTATAAAACATCAAGTAAAGGTAAACATGTAGCTATAACCAGATATATGTGTAAACATAAAGGTATAACAAGGTATATGTATCTACCTATCAGTAATGATGTAATATACCCACCAGGTATAAGTGAAGTATGTATGCAAGGTATACATGTAGCTATGTCATTATGTGTGAAATATACCTATCACTAATGGTACAATATCATATAGGTATACATGTAACTAGTATGTAAGCATGTCAAGGCATATGTGTAAGCATGTAGGTATACAGGTATGCTATATGTTGTATGCATAAAGGAATATGAATAAATGTCGCAATGTCCCTAACTAAACAATATCATATATGTATGTGTGTTGTGCGTGTCATGGCAATTATTGACAGTGTGTGTGGCATACAATCAGTGCTCGTGCAACATGAGCCGTCAATAATAGTGCAGTGTCCTAAGGGTACTAGTACAAGCACAACAAGTAACTAAACAATAAGGTGTATGCGCAACTCTATATATGAAATAGAATATGCGACAAAATTATAACATCTGTAGCCCAGACGCATAACGGCATATGGGTGATTCCCCTGTAGATGTTAAATCTACTCACCAACGCTCCTGGATAAGTAAAGCCTACCATATGTTTCCCCTTCTTCGCAGCGTCCGAAGTCCCCGCATGCGTACCTAAAACATAACACCACAAAGCAAGTATATATTAGAAATAGACCCAAAACACGTACAAACTACGCTGACCAACACGACAACACAAAACATATTCTCAAGTGTTCGCATTGTGGCTAACGTGCATATCGACACAACGAAACCAACTCAGAGCAACAGCAAAGCAGAACACGAACTGTATCGGATAACGTAACGCGTGAAACGAAACACAAGAAAATAAGCAAGTGATCCCATATTTTTCTTTACCAACAATTTGTAAAATTTGCAAGTACCAAGAGACCACAAACAACCCCAGAGACCCCTAAACCAAAACCCAAACCCTAACTCCCTAGTCTGGCCGCAATTTGCGGCCAGAAGCAATTTATTTGCGGCCTAGTCAAGAGGAAATGGACTCGTATTTTGAGGGTAGGTTCTAGGACACTACACTAGGTCACCGTGATGGGAACTTTTGCAACAAATACCTGGTTTGATAGCAGATCATCTGAGACCCAAAACTACACTAAAAAATACGTTATTTACCCGAAACGAAACTAAACGCATTCTAAACTGAAACTAATAAGCTACGCTACACAATAACTACATTAAGAACAGAAATAGATCATTACCTATCCAAAAGAACTCAAAAATCCTAGCTTTCCAAGCTCCAAGGCATCCAAGAGGCAAATCAAGGCAAAAGATGTGATTTTTTTTTAGTTTTGATGAAGTTTTGAGATGGATTTGTGATGGATTAATGAAGTGTTCAGTTTGAGTGAAGGAAGGAGATGAGAAGTATGAGAAAGGAATAAGTGAGAGAGAGTATGAAGAGAAGAGAGAGAGAGGTGAGGTTAAGGGTGAGTGCACCACAACATTAAATGCAAGCCATGCTATCACATAAATGCATTCATACCACTCACCATGCCACCTCTTCTCTCATCCAAAATCCAAAAGAAAATATCTCTCACTCACAACAAAGATCAAGGAGTTTAGGATCAAGGTTTAAAGCAAGGATTAGGATTAAGGGTTAAGTCGTCATGGTTGCTAAGAACAAAATTACACAAACACACCCTCACATAAACATGCACATGTATGTGCATGCCATAACAAATAATAATAAATTATTAATTAAATGTTACAAAATGTGAGGAACCCAAATTGGTAAACTTTTTACAGTAAACCCGCATTACCGCCTAAACTAACGCTAACCGAAATCTAAGGCGTTACATGGGGCTGGTTTTTACAAAGGAGGTGTTGCCAAAATTTTAAAGGAAATAAAATTTGGGACTTTAAAGAATTTGGTTTGAGATTTCAAAGTTTTAAAAATATTATTATCACTTACTACTTTTGATGGTTTAGATTGCTGGGTTTTCGGCTTACTTAAATTGCGTTACGCCTGTAGACGTTGCGTAATTTAAGGGCCGTCACGTGCCATTTTTGGGTCGTGACAAAGTTAGTATCAGAGCGCTAGGTTTTACCTTTTGGAGTGTAGGATGACCTTGGTATGATGGAGTATGTAGCTTAAGCAGAGTAACGTAGTGTGTGTATGTCCGCGGCATACTCACGACACGGTACTCCGCCTAAAGTGACCTAAGTACTAATTGCTTGAAATTCCTTCCTTGATGATACATATCCTTATGATTCGATTTCCGTGTTCTTATCGAATCCTTTTCCATTTATAGCCTTTTCCACCGACGACTATGAGGGCTCAGAGAGGTGCAGCGAGGGCCGAGGTCAGAGTTGACTCGTGTGGGACGAGGACCGACCAGGATGGCATGCTCGTTGCACTAGAGCAGATGGATCTGCCTTCGACAGATCATATCGCTAGGCTTGAGGCAGAGATGCAGGACTTGCGCCAGACGATGAGGTCTTTGGTTGAGGCCAGTAGAGCGCAGCGACAGGAGGTTGCCACCCCTGTTACCCAGTTGTTCCTTGCGGTCAGTACACAGCATTTCGTCACTTACACAGCACCAGTGGATGCAGCCATAGTAGACGAGGCACGTCTTCCAGAGACTTTGGGAGTTCGAGGACCGAGGAGGGCTAGTACAGGTGTGTCAGCCTCGAGACAGAGGTTCAGTCGCCGAGACATATTTCGTGACCGTCGTGGGAGTAGCAGATGTTTAGGACGAGGACAGTCATTCAGCTCTCATCCCTAGGAAGGTCAGCAGTCATCACGCGGATGTTTATGGTGCAGGAGCCTTCATTACCTCATCAGGAATTGTTTCTTAGTACCACGTCAGACTCGTGTTCGGAGAGGTCGTGGTCGCGAAGGGTTCGCTCAGAGGGGACAGGTTGGCAGAGGAGGAGTTCAGCCAGTTACGGGTAGGGGGCAAACACGAAGGTTTGTTTCTACTCATCGGGACACGCGGGCGTCCAATTCAGAGTTTTCAGGTATTATTAATTCGTAGGTTCTTTTGATGCACTTGTTGCTTTGTGCCGTGGTTAGGCCGAGAGTTGTGTTAGCTAGATCAGCCGTTTGTTATGTTAACTTCTGTCAGCGATTCTTTTGTTGCGCGACACGTATTTCAGTCGTGTGCCAATCGGATAGAAGATAGAGATTCGTCCGTCGTTTTGATCCTTCTAGAGATGTTGGATTTGATGTTCTCCTAGGCACGGACTGGTTAGCTACGTGCTAGACATCTGTGGACTGCCGCGAGGAAAACAGTCGGGTTTTGTTTTCCCGGAGAGTCAGTTCTTGTTGTGCAGGGGGACAGTGGTGCCACCTCTCACAGCTTGAATTCAGCCTTTTTCGCTAGTCGGCTTTTGAGGAGAGGATGTCGAGAATTCTTGGCTTTGATTCGTGATACCGGAGCCACAGTGGGATTGTTGGACCGGGTTCCTATCGTGCGAGAGTTTTCCGACATTGTCCAGATGAGCCGGTGGAGCTTAGGGAGCTTAAGGATCAATTGCAGAGTTGCTTGTAGGGGGGTTGTGCGTCTGAGTGTTTCGCTTTGGGGAATTCCTATTCTGTTCGTCAAGGAGAAGGATGGCAGTTGATGTTGTGCATTGATTGATCGTCAATTGAACCGAGTTACGGTGCGGATAGGTATCCTTTACCTCGCATTGACGATTTCTTCAATCAGCTCCAGAGTGTGAGAAATTTTCTAAGTTTGTTTGGGATCAGGTCATCATTGGTTGCGGGTTCGGAGTGATGTCATTCCGAAGACTGCTTTTGTGCGCGCTACGGGCAGTATGAGTTTTGGTGGTGTCGTTGGACTCACCAATGCCCTAGCAGGATTCGTGGATGTGATGAACCAGATTTCTTCAGGCCGTTCCTCGACCAGTTTATTGTTGTGTTATTGATGACATTCTGGTCAATTCCAAGAGTCGTGAGGAACGTGAGCAGCACTTGAGGATTTGTTTTGCAGACATTGGGAGAGCACCAGCTGTTTGCTAAATTCTCAGAGTGTTCCTTCAGGGTTGATTGTGTTGACTTCCTAAGGTCTTGTAGTTACGGGAGACAGTTTTCGTATGGTCCCGAAGAAGATCGAGGCCGTACAGCTTGGGCCCAGACTTGTGTACGGGACTGAGGTCCGCAGATTTTTGGGCTTAGCAGGTTTTTACCGCCGTTTCGTGCAGGATTGCTAGTGTATCGCTGCACCGTTGACTGAACTGACCGGAAGGGAGGTTTCTTTTCTTGGACTGAGGCATGCGTGCGGAGTTTTCAGCAGTTGAAGACTCGGTTGACGACTGCACCAGTTCTTTCTTTGCCTTCTGGATCGGGCGACTTTGTTGTTTAACTGTGATGTTTCGCGAGTGGGGTTCGATTATGTAGTGATGTGGCACTATAGAGTTATCGCTTTTGCTTCCCGACAGTTGGAGGAAGTACAAGCAGGATATCCTACTCATGATCTGGAGATGGCCACGGTGGTCGTGCCTTGGAGATTTAGGGACACTACTTGTGTGGAGAGTCGTGTCATATTTTCACGGACCACCAGAGCTTAATGTACATCTACTTGCAGCGGGTTTTGATTGTTGAGACAGCGCCGTTGGATGGAGCTTGTGAAGGATTGTGTTTGTGAGATC
The DNA here is from genome assembly GCA_030015575.1 of Agapanthus africanus. Classification (NCBI taxonomy): domain Eukaryota; kingdom Viridiplantae; phylum Streptophyta; class Magnoliopsida; order Asparagales; family Amaryllidaceae; genus Agapanthus; species Agapanthus africanus. Next base: position 936,817,023 of record CM057338.1, on the reverse strand, counting down.
CTTTTTACCCGTGGCAAGGAGATTGTGGTAGCTGATGCTTGAGTCGTAGGCCCGGGAGTAGCTTGTTCCAGTTGTGCGCAGTTCAGAGACAGTCTTCTGCAGATTTACAGTTCTTGTGCGATCGTTGAGTACAGCAGAAGTTCGCCTCTACTGAGGGGACAGCTTGCTCATGTCCGCGCCCGTCCATTTTTCCTTAATCGTTTTCGCGAGGCACAGCCCGCCGATGCTCGTTTGTCAGAGATTCTTGAGCATACTCGGTTGGGTAAAGATTCGGAGTCCTTGATTTGTGACCAGGGTGTGCTATGTTTAGGGACGCGTTTGTGTATACCTGATACCGTTGGGTAGAAACGCGAAATTCTTAAGCAGGCACATCGGTTAGCTTTCAGTGTTCATTCAAGTTCCACCAATTTGTAGCGTGACTTGTGAGAGAAGGGATGAAGAGTGAAGTTTCAGATTTCGTTTTGAGGTATCTGTCTTGTTGTGAGCTAAGGTTGAGCATTTGAGACCGGCCAGAGAGTTGCAACCTTTAACCATTCCGGAGTGGGAATGGGAGTAGATCTCCATGAATTTCGTTGTGGTGTCTACCCAGTTCTAAACAGGGTGTGACTCCATTTGGGTTTTTATTTTCCGGTTATGCTCAGTTTGCTCAGTTGTTCTTTGTTAAGTTTGTGCATTTGCACGGAGTTCCTTCATGTCTTGTATCCAATAGAGGCACCCTGTTCGCTTGCCGTCTTTGGCAGAAGTTTCAGGAAGCCTTGGGAACTGGTTGAGCTTTAGCTCCGCTTTTCCATCCGTAGGATGATGGTTTGTGAGAGCGAGCTATACAGACTCTGGAGGATGTGCTTGTGCGTGCGTAGTAATTGCTGTTGGCAGTTGGGATCGTCACTTGCCATTGTTAGGATTCTCCTTCGATAGCAGTTATCAGGAGACAATCCAATTGGCAACCTTTAGGTTTTGTTTGGTAAGTCGTGTCGATCGCCAATCTGTTTTTCTAACTTTGCGAGAGTAGGATTTTTGGACCCCAGCTAGTCTAGAGACTTCGGAGATGATCCAGTTGGTTCAGGTCAGGATGCGGCAGCCCAGTGCAGACAGAGGTCTTATGCCGACCGTGGTGGTCGCAGACTTGAGTTCCCAGTAGGAGATCATATATTCCTATGGATTTTTCCGATGAATGGCGTGTTGAGTTTTGGAAAGCTTATCCCAGGATTGTAGGTCCTTTTGAGATCCTTAAAGCGAGTTAGTTCTGTTGCCTATAATTTGGCCCTTCCGCCCAGATTATTGAGTATTCACCCCGTATTCCTTGTTTCGATACTTTGCAAATACCTTCATGACCTTTCTCACATGATTCAGCACCAGACCATTTATTTGAGACGCTATCTTTTCGTTCACCGGCAGCCAATTGTGTTAGTGATTCGGCACGTGGAGAAACTTCGGTCAAGGGTCTTGTCATCTGTGAAAGGTTTTCTTGGGCGTAGCCGTATAGTAAGGCGATCACTTGGAAGGCTGCGAGCGAGATTTGTGAGTTTGCACTCATCTCCTTGAGGGTACGCTTAGTGAGAATTTTAAATTCGGGGACGAATTTTTATAAGGGGGAAGATTGTAATGCCTTAGATTTCGATTAGTGTTAGTTTAGACAGTAATGCGGGTTTCTGGTAAAAAGTTTACCAATTTGGGTTCCTCACATTTTATAACATTTAATTATTATTTTAATATTATTTGTTATGGCATGCACACACATATGCATGTTTATATGAGGGTGTGTTTGTGTAATCTAGGTTAGTGACCATGATAACTTAACCCTAATCCTAATCCCTTGCTTTGCCTTAACCTAAACCTCTTGATATTTTGAGTGAGATATTTTTTTTGGCTTTTGTTTTGGGGAGAGGTGGCATGGTGAGTAGTGTGGATGCATTAATGAGGAGTTATTGCAAGGTGCACTCACTTTAACCTCACCTCTCTCTCTCTTTTCTTCACACTCTCTCCCATTCTCTCTCACTTATTCATTTCTCATATTTCTTCATCTCCCTCATTTCCTCAACTGAACACTTGCTAATTCCTGTTGGGTTAACCTAGCACCTCATGAAGGGATTGGAAGCATCACATGTACCAAAGATGGAATTTTTTAGGGTGCTAAGTAAGCATACATTGAATCGTTCCTAGAAAATTAGGGTTTCAAAATCTTGCATATCATCTCATGAAAGAAAAGCTAGGGTTTTGAGAGTACAACCTTTGTAGCTCCCTACGCTAGACTCCTTGGCTACTTGGGATTTGGAAAAACTCCGCTTGAACTCCTCTAGGTCACCGATGATCCACCCGGAGTCCGCTTTGTCCAAGCTAGCAACTTCGCAAGATCAAGAATGAAAATTGAAGCTAACACTCTTAACAAGTGGGCAAGACTTGTGTAGAATGATGTTGTGGTGGCTTTTCTCACATCAAAATCCTATCTTGATGAATAATTTGCTCACTAGATAAATCTAGAGAGCAAAAGATGAAGGAGGAAGAACATGGTGGCCTTTTAGAATATGAGAAAAGAAAAACCTCAACTTAGAAAATAGAAAAAATATATATATATATATTTTTTATCCCTCATCTCAAACCATGGTTGAACAGTTATTGAACTCGAGTTAAAACCCAAAAGGAAAAGTAATCCATGGTTAAATGGTGGGTAAGCATGGTTAGGTCAAGAAGAGTGTAGAAAGCATCCATGAATTATCCTTTTCTTTTCTTTTGTTTTTAAATCAAATGCAATAATAATTTATATATAAATCAAACCATGGTGTGAGTCTTATATTGCCACCATTTTCATGTATGTACAACCATGAAGGATGTATGTATGTATGTATGTGTATATGTACATCCATATGTGCATGAATCTATAAAGAAAGCATACATGCATGCATACATCCATCAAACTCAAGAAAGGATTTCAAGTGAGAAGCTAATGGTTAAATGATAAATCAACACTTGATTTACCAATCCGGTCATATCACATACGACCCCACCAAAAGCAAGCCGCCCAATCAATATACGGTATTCTATACGCGTATTTTAACCGGGTCCATGCGCATATCGTATACGCGCACCACAACGTTTCGCCTGGACTAGGTAACTCGTTTGTGGGACTCTAAGACTCGTCAATACGCCGGCAGTGAGTGATGATCATATCAAGCACCCCCAAGCCGCAAGCGGTCAGCTAAACGTAACGGCCACCCGGGTATTGAACGATCAGAAGAGAACAAGCGAACTGTAGGGTTCCTAGGCGCACTAATGAAGTCTCACAAGTGATCAAACATGGCCAATTCAAATTTTTCATGTGCCTACAAACCCTAATACGGATCGTTAACTAGATATATAGGCGATGCAATGCGAGTTAACTACTTTAACTAAGAGGAAAGTGACTACAACCTTTGTAGATCCGGTCCTCCACCTCCTAGGCTCCGTGATGACGTCCCTCCGCTGGCCAAATCGGATCCCGGACTCTAGCATCGGCTTCATCGGAGAAATGGGCGGGCTAGGTTGTCGACTTCGATGCCGAAGATGATCTACGTCGAGGCAACTCAAGATCAAACTCCAACTTCACCAAGTCATGAAACTTGTGAAGAAAACACCCGATACTACTTGGCAAGTGGTAGAGGATGAAGAAATAGGAAGTGGGTTCACTTTAGAATTGGATTTCTCGCACTTTTTCTCAAGTTGCCATTGATGGAGGCAAGTTTTTCTTCTTGTTGATGAAGAAGAAGAAGAAGAAGAAGAAAGAATATAATAAGTCTTTTTTTAAAATAGGAAATAAAATCATACTTATCATATACACAACCATGGTCAAGTGTAGAGAATTAACTAAGGTTAGGTGAATGGTTAGGTTTAGGAAAAGAACAAGAATGGTCAAAGCTTCTTGAAACATCTAAGAAAAGAACAAAAGAAGCAACCATATCATTTTCTTTTCCTAAAATAAAGAATAAATAAATAAACTAAATAATCAAGAGAAGATGATAAAACCCTAACCATTCACTTAACCAAGGTTTAAGTCTTACACAAACCCAAGTTAGCAAGTATCATCAAACATGATACAAACAAGTGCACAAAAGTATATCACATATACAACTTGTGTACTTCAAGTGAGAAAATCCATTTAAAGTGAACAAATACTAGTTAATGCAAATTAATATATCAAATATATAATTATGCATTAAATCATTAAATCAATACTTGATTTAACGATCCGGTCATATCGCATATAACCGACTAATATCCAATGTATCGGCTTATCGAATCAATCCTTGATTCGATAACTAGGTTATATCGCATACAACCAATCGATACATTCATCGCGAGAATAGAATACGGTATCACATACACGCATTATTCTCGGTCCCGCACATATCTCATATGCGCTCCTATTTCGTTTCACTTGAGCCAGGAAACCTCTATGTAGGACTCTAAAGACTCGTCAATACGCCGGCAGCAGGTGATGATCATATCAAACACCACAAGCCGCAAGCGGTCTGCTAAACGTAACGGCCACCCGGGTATTGAGCGATCAGAAGATCGACGAGCAAGCCCGCTCACACTCCTGTGAATCCAACCAGTAACACTTACCGTACAGTCCGGTCTGTTCGTCTGATATGTCGCATATCTCGCCTAGGGGTGGTAAACGTCAGACCCCAGTAGCTTGATAAGTCATGCCGACCTAAGGTCCATAACATTCGTGAAACTACTGATAACTCTTACCAGTATATCACTGCAACCCTGGCCAAGGATTTCCTGTTATGGCCAGTCGTGCATGGCGCAACATCAACCCCCAATACTGGGAGAGACAAATCCCCTCCTATCGCTCATTGCCTCCATGTGAATCGGGACTGTACCCAAAAACCACCTGTTTGCACGACTCAGTAGAGCCGTGGTATGGTGGAAATCAAAGCACAGTGGGAGACACACAAGACTCTATGACAATCTCGGGTCAACAGACTAAGCTGTACCAGTGTCACCAGAGAACTGCCATCTGACGTGAGGTATAATACCATCTGGGAGTTCTCGGCGAGTCCGTTCAGTGTACCCAGTCTCCACTGAGCACCCGCATACCATCTCTGATGTCAAACACCAATGGATATGGGATCATCCATCGCCCATCACATGGGTCAAGAAGATATACGCTAGTCTACTCTGGAATATCGATGCCCCGTCTCGATATTCCCACGACTAGGAACATTGAAGGATGTACTCATGGACTATCCAGGCCCCACTAGTATGATCTGCATCATAGTCCTGGAAGTCGAGTACACATTGTAAGGGCTTTATCAACATGTAATCAGAGAGACAGAGAGTATACATGTTAAGATAAAGAGCAACCAGATAGCGTACTATCATGTCGAGCAAGACAGTCCTACCTATATATGTCCCAGCATCCACTACAATATACATCCAATGTACAGTAATGGCCTCTAGGGCATACATATAACTAACAATCTCCCACTTGCACTAGGGCCATCTGTAGCAGTAGTTGTAGTATCTAATACTCAACCATCCCCTAAAAGTCTCTCTTTGGGAAAAGGCCTTCGTGAGTGGATCCGCCGTGTTGTCCTCTGAGTCTACTCTCCTAACCTCGATCACCCTGGAGATCATCTATCTCCATGATCAGGTGATGCTGCCTCAGAATATGTCTGGGTCACTGATGGGATCGGGGTTCCTGGGCCAAAGCCACTCTTCCATTGTCACACAATGGTGGGAACCTAGTTCATCTTATGAACCAATATACACCCAAACAGCCTCTTTGGTAGTATGTTTAATAGCGATGTTACAAGCCTTTATCATCTAGTTTGCCACGGTATCTAGCTTGGAACTCTTCCAACATACCGTCCCTCCACTGAGGGTAAAGACAATGCCTGTGACTGACATTCAGTCGTCTTTATCACCCTGGAACCCTTCCAGTGATTCTCCCCAGGATCGATTGATACCATCTCACTACATCTAGTGAGAATCCTAGCATCCAATTACATCTATCTCATAGATGAAAACTCAGGATTTAGAAGGTATCACTTTGATCCTATTGGAGAATCCTTGTGATAAGCGGAGATTGACCGAGCGTAGTATAGGAAACTCTTTTCTTATCGAGAGTATGTTGTCCACGTACAATACGAGGATGACCACCTTACTCTCTACTACCTTTTTGTATATACAAGGTTCATCTACCATTTTGATGAAGTCAAACACTTTGACTATCACATCAAAACAGACGTTCTAACTCCGCGATGCCTGCTTTATTATGTAAAGCAACTTGCACACATTTCCGCTGCTCCCACTATTTACGAAGCCCTCTGGCTGTGTACTTATAGACATTCTCTTCTAAATCATTATTTAGAAATGTAGTCATGGCACCCAACCGCCAGATATCGTAGTCATGGTATGTAGCCGTGGCAAGTAGGATCCGGATGGACTTAAGTATAGCCATTGGAAAAGGTATCATCATTATCCACGCCTGGTCGATGACGAAAACCTTTAACAAGTCTAGCTTTGAAAGTCTCAACTTTTCCATCTACACCAAGTAATCTTCTCAAGATATACATGCTCCTGATGGGGATTTAACCCTTCAGATATAGCAACCAAAGTCCATACTTTGTTGGTGTACATGGATTCCATCTCAGATCGCTAAGCATCCAGCCATTCTTACAGAGTCCCTACTCTCGATGGCCTGCTCGAAACTAGTTGGGTCATCATCTCATGATGCATTCCTCGCTCCCACTGTCATCGAGGAACCGAAGTATCTCTCAGGAAGGTGAGGAACCCTACCAGATCGGCGGAGAGGCTGAGGTTCGTCGGGGACTATTGAATCCTTTGGTTCTGTCAAATCATCAGCTGCAGTTTTGTATAGCTGGAACCTTTCCAGTTCTACAGAACTGACCTTGCCTCGAACTTGTCCGAATTTAGCTTTTGACACAGGCCAAACAATCCCAAATCTTAACTTACTTAAGAGATAGGCTCTTCCCATACCATATCTTATATGGAGTGGTAGGCACTGATTCGAATCGAACCCTATTCAATAGGTATGCAACTTCATAAGTGCATAACTCCCTAAAAGGAAATAGGAAACTCAGTAGTACTCATCATAGAGCGCACCATATCATATAGGGTGTGATTGCTCTGCCCCGATATACCATCGTGCTATGGTGTATACGGAGGAGTAATGCTGAGAGAGAATCTCATTCTCCTTTAGAATAGTCCAGGAATTCCATGCACAAGTATTCTCCTCCCTGATCTCATCATAGGATATAATACTTATATCCGGTTTTTGGTTCTCTACTTCTAACTTATATTCTGTGAATATCTCAAAAGCTTCGGGCCTATGTTTCAACAGGAACATATGTCTGAATCTTGAGAGATCATCAGAGAACGTAATGAAGTACAAAGAACCGGTCCTGGCACATGTAGACAGGAGACCTTACATACATCATCATGTATCAGTCCCAAGAGTTCATTAACTCTTTCTCTGTTTCCAATAAACAAAGCTATGGTCATCTAATCTTTGTGACATGACTGGCAAGTTTCACAAGATGTAAATTCAAACTGATTTAAATATGCATCTAAAATGTAACTTCAGCCAGTCGGGTCGCATTGATATGACCTAGTCTACAATGCCTCAAAAAGGATTTGTTCATTTCTGAACTCTTCCTCTTGTGTGTGTTCTGTATACTAGGAACTGTAGTTTGATTTAGAACGTCAATGCTTTTAGATAACGTGCCTGAACCGATCAACTTTTGATATAGGAAATGTTCAAAACAATATCCATCAACACAAAATTTTATCATTTCTTTACTAATAAAGAGATTGATATGATTTTGTATATTAGGTTCGGTATCTAATAGCATTTATTCAGAATCAATGTATTGGTAATACAGGGTGACAGTGACCAACAGACTTGGCTGCAACACTTGCCCCGTTTTCTGTCTCATGAAACTTATCACCCGTTCTCAGTTTTCTAACCTTTTGTAGCCCTATGTAACAGATTACATATCTGGGATCCTGATCCTGTATCAAATACCCAGGATGCAGAGGATACTGAGAAACAGTTCTTTGTAATGAACACACCTGAAGGAGATGCATCATATGCACTTTCTTCGTTTGGGCGGCATAGGAATTCTGGTATTCCCCTAACTCCTGCTCGGTCTTATAACAATTATAAGTTGGAGCGGGACCAACGTTCCCCAGCTTAGTATAACAAGCGGGTTCGGTCAATACATCCATATTATTATCTTGATTAAGGCGTGATATGGTCGCTACCTGGAGAGAGAGAGAAGAAAACACTCTGCGTGCGCTCTTGCAAGATCAGATTGGTTATATATTTTATCTAATCAGGATGGCTCCCACTGTTTTTATCAAATCTTCCTTCAAACCCTAAAAGGAAAGACTAGCCGGGATTAATTACACTCTACAAGTTCGCCAATCTTTCAACCAGGCCAGTGTCGGTGCTTTGAGGGAGGTTCCCCGTGCTTTCGCACGGACCTAATTACAGTAAACCTCGTTTTCCCAGAGGCGTAACACCGTTGACACCTTTCTAGACACCTACTTGATCGGCTAATTGCAAAGTGCAAAACTCTCCTAGGAATAACAATTACTCGCAGTGGGTATCGGGATCCAACTATCATATAGAAGGTATGCAATCTCATTGCAAGTTTCAACACTTGAAACTCCCGATAATGGTTTTTACCCCTAGCACCTATGACCTTGGCTAAGGTCAATAAATCATAGGTACTAGTCAAGTTCTACCCGTCATTTCGTGATTAATTAGACCCACCCACATGACCCTTGGCTAAGGTCAACAAAGCCACATGACTGTCCTAACTAATCGCATCATATGCTGTGTAGGAAGACATCACTTAGCTACCGCACACTACGCCTCGGCTATGGTCGACAAACGTAGCATGAATACTAAGTACTCTACTTCCTAAAATGACGGAGGGTTGCGAATGGTTTTTAAGAAAACCTTTAACGCTTTGAACTTGATCTCGTTGCGGAATCAAATGGTTTTTAAATGGAATGTTTTTGAGGCTTTTCTAGTTTTGCTAAAGGGGTCACTCCCGGTGAAGGGATCGTCGGCCCTTTCCTCATCGAATGAGGTGCGAGATATATCATATATATCACTGTGCAAAGCAGAAACTGTAGAAGCAATCAAAAGACAAACCGAGTGTGTAGCATCTGCCAGTTATTGCTAAAGGAGTCACTCCCGGTTAAGGGATCTCGGTCGTTTCCTCATCGAATAAGGTGCAGGATGTTCTACAATGAACACCGCGATGCAAAGCAAGAACTGTAGCTACCTGTTTTATTTTGAAATTCGATTCCACAACGTCAATTAGGTTTATTTTCTTTCATTAATCTCATTAATGAATATCCCATCATTTAAGTCCACCTAAACATCACAGATTAATATAACGTACGCTTATGCCATCCGCATTCGCCTCGATGTCCCGTCTGCACCGTTAGGTTAGGTAACTAACGCCAGAACGAGGCAAGGCTAGCGCGGGTGTAAAACATAAGCAACGTCTATATAATATATCATATATACTATATATAATATCTATCTGAACAAACCACATGATCACATCACAGATAACGCAGCAGAAAATATCATATGAAATATTGGATATACTAGGACGTCTGTGTTTTCAATACGAGCCAGTATAAAACATGGATTCCACGGTCGTGATGAATAGCCAATCCCATACCCCTAGACCCCTACGAGAGCGATAAGCAACCCTACCAATTCTAGGGTTAGGAGACCCGGACTTGACTCCTCGAGATGGTCTCCCACTGAACCCTAGAACCCGGTTACTTGTGCTCCCCTCCTTGGGTCTATCCTAGTGCAGAAAAGTAAATAATATACAAATGGTGACACCATTCGCAACCTGGAAGTGCCCCAATAAAAGAATATTACATACAAGTTTTTACATGAATGAAAAGAGAAAACACTCATCTCACATAAAAAAACCCGGCTATTCAAACACGACGATCCAATATAACATATCCAGCAACATATAACATCACATGTCATCAACGTAAGTAAATATGCACATCCCAATTGTCGTTGACATATAGCAACGAAACCGGCGATATCACATATTACACTTACGGTCACAGAAAAGAAAGTGTAAAACTACAACTGTTGGAATCCGCATCCTCTTTAGACATCGCATGCCTAATCAAATGAAATACTTAGACATCGCATGCCTAACAATTATAAACCCCGCATTTTAGTCTCATTATCGAAAACACTTTTTAATATCAAGTCGGGGAATTCAACAGGATTCCCGACATTCTGATCGAATGCTCGTCGCAAACTTTAGTAGGCGGCCGCACTCCCGACGCCGTCGACGAAGTGCACCAAGGCGGAACACCGCTGCCGCGAGCACCCGAAAGGATGCTTTCGGCGACGGGGTTCTCCTACAGTCACTTGGTCGGGGCTATGGGGCGAGGCTGTCTATTAAGTTTACCCGGCGAGTATCCGCGTACGCTACGTGATTGCGACGGACTTTTGATCACATCAAAATTCCGTGGCAACCGATCAAGTGAGACTAAACTGCTATGTTTATAACATTCATTCAGTTATCTCATAACTACTTGTGAATTCCAAATATTGTATCACATTCCGGATAAATAGAAAATGTTAAACTTTCCGATCGAACAATCGAACACCCAAGTTTTCCCGAAACAGCTCAACACATGGAATAAGTTTAAAAACATTCACTTCGTGCCTCAGTACCAACGGTCCAGCCGTAGAAGGGTCAAGCCAACGTCTCACATGTGGCACGCCGTACTGCCCCAAACCCTAAGGTTCAAAGGGCAGTTCAAGACGGCCACATAATCGAGTTAAGGTTTGTTGTCTTCTAGAGGGACCATCGTGTTACTTGCACTACTTAGAACGTCGTTAAACTACGGAAAAATCCAACAATTGGAAATTTCCCGGCTGGGGAAAAAGTGGGTATTTATATCCGGTCGAACTTTTTAACATATTTTAAAATTACCCGGAAAAACACATAGGCAAAGTTTGACAATCCGATCAAATCTACGAACTCCCAATACAACCCAGAATATTTAACTCTTGAATAAATATTAAAACATCCCAGAAAATCCAGAACCAAAATATAGGAATTACTGTGCAAAAATTATTGGGTAATGTGACCAAACGGCCGCGGAACCGCCGCAGAAGCCATGCTTCTGCCGCTGTTCCGCGGCGGTTTAGATGAATCAGGAGCTCGTTTAGCACCATAATTCTTAGATCTTCCAGCTGATTTTTTAAAGAATTTTTAATCTGGAAAAAACCCAGTTTTTGAAAAATGTAAAGAGAGCATTTTGGAGTTAGGGTTTCGGTTCGATCGGACTTCTAACTCCGTCTACGCATCGCCTAAGGCTCTAGCTAGGCTATGATACCACTGTAGGGTTTCTAGGCGCACTAATGAAGTCTCACAAGTGATCAAACATGGCCAATTCAAATTTTTTATGTGCCTACAAACCCTAATACGGATCGTTAACTAGATATATAGGCGATGCAATGCGAGTTAACTACTTTAACTAAGAGGAAAGTGACTACAAACTTTGTAGATCCGGTCCTCCACCTCCTAGGCTCCGTGATGACGTCCCTCCGCTGTCCATATCGGATCCCGGACTCTAGCATCGGCTTCATCGGAGAAATGGGCGGGCTAGGTCGTCGACTTCGATGCCGAAGATGATCTACGTCGAGGCAACTCAAGATCAAACTCCAACTTCACCAAGTCATGAAACTTGTGAAGAAAACATCCTATACTACTTGGCAAGTGGTAGAGGATGAAGAAATAGAAAGTGGGTTCACTTTAGAATTGGATTTCTCACTCTTTTTCTCAAGTTGCCATTGATGGAGGCAAGTTTTTCTTCTTGTTGATGAAGAAGAAGAAGAAGAAAGAATATGATAAGTCTTTTTTTAAAATAGGAAATAAAATCATACTTATCATATACACAACCATGGTCAAGTGTAGAGAATTAACTAAGGTTAGGTGAATGGTTAGGTTTAGGAAAAGAACGAGAATGGTCAAAGCTTCTTGAAACATCTAAGAAAAGAACAAAAGAAGCAACCATATCATTTTCTTTTCCTAAAATAAAGAATAAATAAATAAACTAAATAATCAAGAGAAGATGATAAAACCCTAACCATTCACTTAACCAGGGTTTAAGTCTTACACAAACCCAAGTTAGCAAGTATCATCAAACATGATACAAACAAGTGCACAAAAGTATATCACATATACAACTTGTGTACTTCACGTGAGAAAATCCATTTAAAGTGAACAAATACTAGTTAATACAAATTAATATATCAAATATATAATTATGCATTAAATCATTAAATCAATACTTGATTTAACGATCCGGTCATATCGCATATAACCGACTAATATCCAATGTATCGGCTTATCGAATCAATCCTTGATTCGATAACTAGGTTATATCGCATACAACCAATCGATACATTCATCGCGAGAGTAGAATACGGTATCACATACATGCATTATTCTCGGTCCCGCATATATCTCATATGCGCTCCTATTTCGTTTCACTTGAGCCAGGAAACCTCTGTATAGGACTCTAAAGACTCGTCAATACGCCGGCAGTAGGTGATGATCATATCAAACACCCACAAGCCGCAAGCGGTCTTCTAAACGTAACGGCCACCCGGGTATTGAGCGATCAGAAGATCGACGAGCAAGCCCGCTCACACTTCTGTGAATCCAACCAGTAACACTTACCGTACAGTCCGGTCCGTTCGTCTGATATGTCGCATATATCTCGCCTAGGGGTGGTAAACGTCAGACCCCAGTAGCTTAATAAGTCATGCCGACGTAAGGTCCATAACATTCGTGAAACTACTGATAACTCTTACCAGTATATCACTGCAACCCTGGCCAGGGATTTCCTGTTATGGCCAGTCGTGCATAGCGCAACATCAACCCCCAATACCGAGAGAGACGGATCCCCTCCTATCGCTCATTGCCTCCATGTGAATCGGGACTGTACCCAAAAACCACCTGTTTGCACGACTCAGTAGAGCCGTGGTAGGGTGGAAATCAAAGCACAGTGGGAGACACACAAGACTCTATGACGATCTCAGGTCAACAGACTAAGCTGTACCAGTGTCACCAGAGAACTGCCATCTGACGTGAGGTATAATACCATCTGGGAGTTCTCGGCGAGTCCGTTCAGTGTACCCAGTCTCCACTGAGCACCCGCATACCATCTCTGATGTCAAACACCAATGGATATGGGATCATCCATCGCCCATCACATGGGTCGAGAAGATATACGCTAGTCTACTCTGGAATATCGATGCCCCGTCTCGATATTCCCACGACTAGGAACATTGAAGGATGTACTCATAGACTATCCAGGCCCCACTAGTATGATCTGCATCATAGTCCTGGAAGTCGAGTACACATCGTAAGGTCTTTATCAACATGTAACCAGAGAGACAGAGAGTATACATGTTAAGATAAAGAGCAACCAGATAGCGTACTATCATGTCGAGCAAGAAAGTCCTACCTATATATGTCCCAGCATCCACTACAATATACATCCAATGTATAGTAATGGCCTCTAGGGCATACATATAACTAACACGAACCTGCTACAACTCCCGTCGAGCCAACCGGCAACACTACCGTGCAGTCCGGTCTCCTCGTCTGATATGTCGCATATCAAGTCTAGGAGTGGTAAACGTCGGACCCTAATAACCGATAAGTCGTGCTGATGTGAGGCTCATAACGGGTCGAGAAACTACTGGTAACACTTACCAGTAAATCTCTAATCAGCCCTGGCCAGGGACTTCCAAGTTACGGCCAATCGAGCACAGTGCAACATCAACCCCTAATACCGGGAGAGACGAAACCCCTCTTATCGCTCATTGCCTCCATGTGACTCGGGAATGTACCCAAAAACCACCGTTTTGCACGCCCTTGTGGACGTGGTAAGGTGGAAATCAAAGCACAGTGGGAATCACACAAGACTCTATGACGATCTCGGGTCTACAGACTAACCTGCACAAGTGTCATCTGAGAACTGCCATCTGACGTGAGGTATAATACAATCTGGGAGTTCTCGGCGAGTCCGTCCAGTGTACCCAGTCTCTACTGAGCACCCGTATACCATCTCTGATGTCAAACACCAATGGATATGGGATCATCCATCGCCCATCTCATGGGTCGAGAAGCGTATACGCTAGTCTACACTGGTATATCGATGCCCTGTCTCGATACACCCACGACTAGGGACCTTGAAGGATGTACTTATGGACTACCATGTCCCCACTAGTATGATCCTCATCATAGTCCAGGTAGTCAAGTACACATCCTAAGGGCTTCACCAACATGTAACTATAAGACAGTATAAAGAGACTAGTATACATGTTAAGATAAAGAGCAACCAGATAGCATCCTATCATATCGAGCAAGAAAGTCATCTCTATATATGTCCAAGCATCCAATATAATATACATCATCTGTACAATACTGGGCTCTAGGGCATACATACAACTAACAATCTCCCACTTGCACTAGGGCCAGCTGCTGTAGTATCGCATACCGAGCATCCCGAAGAGTCTCTCAAACTGTATCTGGGGAATGGCCTTCGTGAGTGGATCCGCTGTGTTGTTCTTCGTTTCAACCCTCCTGACCTCGATCTCCCGGCGATCAACTATCTCCCGGATCAGGTGATACCGCCTCAGAATATGCCTGGATCGCTGATGGGACCTGGGTTCCTTGGCCAAAGCCACCACTCCATTGTTATCGCAATACAAAGGTATTGGATGCTCAATGGATGGAACCACTCCAAGTTCAGCAATGAACTTCTTGATCCAGACAGCCTCTTTGGCAGCATCGTTGGCAGCGATATATTCAGCCTCCATCGTCGAGTCTGCCACGGTTTCCTGCTTGGAACTCTTCCAGCTAACCGCCCCTCTGTAAAGGGTAAAGACAAATCCCGACTGCGACTTAGAGTCGTCCTTATCACTCTGGAAGCTCGAATCGGTAAAGGACTCGACTTGGAGTTCTCCGTTACCATACACCAAGAGCATCTCCTTAGTCCTTCGTAAGTACTTGAGAATGCTCTTCACAGCTGTCCAGTGACTCTCTTCAGGATCAGCTTGATACCTGCTCACTACACTTAGTGAGTATGCTACATCGGGTCTGGTACATAGCATCGCGTACATGATAGAGTCTACAGCCGAAGCATAGGGTATACCTTGCATGCGAGCTCTCTCCAAATCAGTCTTGGGAGACATCTCTTTGGAGAGAGTGACTCTAGAGATCGTGGGTAAGTTCCCACGCTTGGATTCTTCCATACTAAACCTCTTTAGTATGGTGTCAATGTACCTGGATTGGGACAATCCCAATATCCGTTTGGATCTATCTCTATAGATCCTAATTCCCAATATGCAGGAGGCATCACCAAGATCTTTCATTGAGAATCTTTGTGATAAGAAGAGCTTGACCGTTTGCAGCATAGAAATATCATTTCCTATCATGAGTATGTCGTCCACGTACAATACGAGGAAGACAACCTTACTCTCTGCTACCTTCTTGTAAAAACAAGGTTCATCTATGTTTTTGACGAAATCAAACTCTTTGATAATGACGTCAAAGCAGATGTTCCAACTCCGCGATGCTTGCTTTAATCTATAAATGGATTTAAGCAGCTTGCTCACCTTCCCGCTGCTCCCACTATCTACGAAGCCCTCTGGCTGAGTCATGTACACGGACTCTTCTAAATCACTATTTAGAAAGGCGGTCTTAACATCCATTTGCCAGATTTCGTAATCATGATATGCAGCGATGGCAAGCATGATCCCGATGGATTTAAGCATAGCTACTGGAGAAAAGGTTTCGTCATAGTCCACACCTGGTCTTTGGCGAAAACCCTTTGCAACTAGTCTAGCTTTGAAAGTCTCCACTTTCCCATCTACACCAAGTTTTTTCTTGAAGATCCACTTGCTCCCAATGGGTTTTACCCCTTCAGGAGCAACTTCCAAAGTCCATACTTTGTTGTTGTACATGGATTCCATCTCAGACCGCATTGCATCCAGCCATTTCACTGAGTCCCTACTCGTGATGGCCTGCTCGAAGCTAGTTGGGTCATCATCTTCCATGATGCAATCCTCGCTCCCACCATCAATGAGAAAACCGTAGTATCTCTCAGGCGGATGAGAAACCCTGCTAGATCGGCGGAGCGGCTGGGGTTCGTCAGGTACTACTGAATCCTCTGGTTCTACCAAGTCTTCTGTTATAGTTTGTGTCGCTGGAACCTCTTCCAGTTCTGCCTCAATGCCACTTGTCTGTTTCATAAGAAAACATTTTTCTAAGAAAGTGGCATGTCGAGAAACAAACACCTTTTGTTCCTCGGGGTGGTAGAAGATATACCCTTGTGAATTTTTGGGATATCCTATAAACTTACATAAGACTAATCTTGCCTCGAGTTTGTCCGGATTTTATCTTTTGACATAGGCTGGACAACCCCATATCTTAACATAGTTAAGACATGGTCTCTTCCCTTTCCATATCTCATATGGAGTGGTAGGCACAGATTTGGTGGGGACCATATTCAGTAGATGTATGGCTGTCTCTAGCGCATACCCCCAGTAGGAAATAGGTAACTCAGCTGTGCTCATCATAGAGCGCACCATATCTAATAGGGTGCGGTTCCTCCGTTCCGATACACCGTTGTGCTGTGGTGTCTATGGAGGAGTTAGCTGAGAGAGAATCCCATTCTCTTTTAGGAAATCCAGGAATTCATTGCTCAAGTATTCACCTCCTCGATCAGATCGTAGGATTTTAATACTTTTTCCGGTTTGGTTCTCGACTTCTTGTTTATATTCTCTAAATTTCTCAAAAGCTTCAGACTTGTGTCTTATCAAGAACACATGTCCGTATCTTGAGAGATCGTCAGTGAATGTAATAAAGTACGAAGAACCATCCCTGGCATGTGTAGACATGGGACCGCATACATCACTATGTATCAGTCCCAAGAGTTCGGTAACTCTTTCTCCGTTTCCTATAAACGGAGTTTTGGTCATTTTTCCTTTGAGACATGAATGGCAAGTGTCATAAGATGATAATTCGAACGGTTTCAAATATCCATCTTTATGTAACTTAGCTAGTCGTGTCGCATTTATATGACCAAGTCTACAATGCCACAAGAAAGATTCGTTCATTTCTGAACTCTTCCTCTTGTGTGTGTTTTGTAAATTGAGGACTGCATTTTGATTGAGAATGAATATGCCATTATGTAACGAGCCTGATGCAATCAACTTTTGATCAAGGAAGATGTTCATAACATTATCCTGTACTACAAAATTATATCCTTCCTTACTTAGTAAAGAAACTGATATAATGGTGCACATCATGTTCGGTATATAATAGCACTCATTCAGAACCAGTGTATTACGACTTGGTAATACAAGGTGATATTCGCCAACTGCTTTGGTTGCAATACTTGCACCATTCCCTACTTGAACGGAATGATCACCCTTTCCCAGTTCTCTACCTTTCCGTAGCCCATGTAACTGTTTACATATATGGGATCCTGATCCGGTATCTAATACCCAGGACATAGGGTGAACTGAAAAATAGTTCTCAATGACAAACACACCCGAAGAAGGTGCATCAACATGCTTGTTCTCTGTTTGGGCGGCGAGAGAATCCAGACATTCTCCTGTTTCCTTTTCAGTCTTATAACACTTATAAGATAGAATGGGTCCAACGTTCCCCTGCACAGTATAACATGCGGGTTCGGTCAATACATCCATTTTATTATCTTTATTAAGGCATGACATGGTCACTACCTGGAGAGAGAGAGAAGAAAACACTTTAGCGTATGCTTTTGCAAGATCAGATTGGTTATTATCTTATCTAATCAGGATGGCTCCCACTGTTTTTTATCAAATCTTCCTTCAAACCCTAAAAGGAAAGACTAGCCGGGATTAATTACACCCTACAACTTCGCCGATCTTTCAACCACGCCAGTGTCGGTACTTTGAGGGAGGTTCCCCGTGCTTTCGCACGGACCTAATTAAAGTAAACCTCGTTTTCCCAGAGGCATAACCCCGTTGACACCTTTCTAGACACCTACTTGATCGGCTAATTGTCCTGTGTAAAACTCTCCCAGGAGTAACAATTACTCGCAGTGGGTATCGGGATCCAACTATCTCATAGAAGGTATGCAATCTCATTGCAAATTTCAACTCTTGAAATTCCCGATAATGCTTTTGCCCCTAACGTACTATGACCTTGACGAATGCCAAACAACCCATAGTGCGCTAGTCAAGTTCAACCCGTACATTTCCTGATTGAATTAAACCCACTCGCACGACCCTTGACGAATGCCAAACAACGTCGTACGAATAATCTAATCCAATCGCATCATATGCTACAGATAAATAGTAAATAGCTACCGTACACTACGCCTTGACGAATGCCAAACAACCGTAGCACGAATACTAAGTAATATCTATCTGAAATGTCGGAGGGCTACGAAGGTTTTTTCAGAAAAACCATGAGCGTAATGAACATGATATCGTTGTAGAATCAAGTAAATTTTGAAATGGAGTGATTTTGCGGTTTTTATTAGTTTTGCTAAAGAGGTCACTCCCGGTGAAGGGATCTCGGCTCTTTCCTCATCGAATAAGGTGCGGGATATATCATATATATCACTGTGCAAAGCAAAACTCCAAAAGCAATCAAAAACCAAACCGAGTTTTGTAGCATCTGCCAGTTTTGCTAAAGAGGTCACTCCCGGTGAAGGGATCTCGGTTCTTTCCCCATCGAATAAGGTGCAGGGTATATTATATATACCGCTATGCAAAGCAAAACTGTAGCTACCTTTTTTTTTAAATTTGATTCTACAACATCTTTTAGGTTTCTTTTCTTTCATTAATCACATTAATGAAGTCCCATCATTTAAGTCACCTAAACATCACAGATAAATACGACGTACACTTATGCCATCCGCATTCGCCTCGATGTCCCATCGTGCACCGTTAGGTTAGGTAACTAACGACAGAGCAGGGCAGGGCTAGTGCGGGTGCAAAACATAAGTAACGTCTATATAATATATCATATATACTATATACTGTATCCATCAGAACATATCAAATGATCACATCACAGATATCGCAGCAGAAACATAGATATAATGTAGGATATACTAGGACGTCCGTATTTAGTATTTAGCCAACAATAGAAAATACGGATTCCACAGTCGCGATGAATAGCCAAGCCCTCACCCTGGACCCCTACGAGAGCGGCAAGCGACCCTACCAATTCTGGAGTTTAGGAAACCCGGTCTCGACTCCTCGAGATGACCTCCTACTGAACCCCAGAACCCGGTCACCTGTGCTCCCCTCCTTGGGTCCATCCTAATGCGGAAAAGTAAATAATATACAACACCGGTGGCATCAACCTCAATCCGGAAGTGCCCCAAATAAAAGAATATTACATTACATTTGAATTTACATGAATGAAAATATAAAACTCTCATGTCACATAAAAAAAAAACCCGGCTATTCGATCGCGACAATCCTGCACATCATATCTCAGCAACACATAATATCTCATATCATCAACGTAAGTAAGTATGTATACACTGATCGTCGTCGATGTATAGCAACGGCAATCGGTAAATACATACTACACTTACGGTCACAGAAAAGAAAGTGTAAAACTGCAATATCTGGAATCCACATTCTCTATAGACATCGTAAATGTGAAATATCACATACTTCGTATTTCATGTCTAGTAATATGAATTCCACACATTGCATCACATTCCAGATAAATAGACAGTATTAAAGTTTTCGAACGAACGATCAAATACCCAATATTCGCTAAAGCTCAACACTTGAGCGGAGTTCAAAAACCCGGAGTGTGACACAGTAGTAGCGGTTCAGCCGTAGAAGGGTCAAGCCAACGCCTCACATGTGACACGCCATACTGCCCCAAACCCTAAGGTTCAAAAGGCAGTTCAAGACGGTCACATAATCGAGTTAAGGTTTGTTGTCTTCTAGAGGGTCCACCACAAAACTTGCACGTATCTTCGAAGGATTTAAACCCCGTGAAAAGTGAGCAAATGACACTCGTTCGAACAATTCGATACTTTCTAATTTACCCGGAAAAGTCACGAAATCAAAATTCCGATCGAATCGTCGAGTCCAAAAACATCTCCAGAATTTACAGTACTAAATTCAGATTAAAAATACTCCAAAACAATATACAAGCAGATAAATTAGTTACTGTACAAAAACGACACGATGAAGCAACAGAACGGCCGCGGAACCGCGGCCTAAGTAGGCTATTGCCGCGGTTCCGCGGTGGAATTAACTGTTCATGGCATCGTTTTTCACAATAATTCTTATATTTACCTGCAGAAATTTTTTTCCATATTTTTAATGCTGAAAATAACCAGGTTTTAAAAATTGTCCAGAGAGTGTCCGAAAAGGTCGTATTTTGGTTCGATCGGAGTTTTGACTTCGCTAAAGTGTCGCCTAATGTTCTAAGTTGGCTCTGATACCAATGTTGGGTTAACCTAGCACCTCATGAAGGGATTGGAAGCATCACATGTACCAAAGATGGAATTTTTTAGGGTGCTAAGTAAGCATACATTGAATTGTTCCTAGAAAATTAGGGATTCAAAATCTTGCATATCATCTCATGAAAGAAAAGCTAGGGTTTTGAGAGTACAACCTTTGTAGCTCCCTACGCTAGACTCCTTGGCTACTTGGGGTTTGGAAAAACTCCGCTTGAACTCCTCTAGGTCACCGATGATCCACCCGGAGTCCGCTTTGTCCAAGCTAGCAACTTCGCAAGATCAAGAATGGAAATTGAAGCTAACACTCTAAATAAGTTGGCAAGACTTGTGTAGAATGATGTTGTGGTGGCTTTTCTCACATCAAAATCCTATCTTGATGAATAATTTGCTCACTAGATAAATCTAGAGAGCAAAAGATGAAGGAGGAAGAAGATGGTGGCCTTTTAGAATATGAGAAAAGAAAAACCTCAACTTAGAAAATAGAAAATATATCTATATATTTTTTTATCTCTCATCTCAAACCATGGTTGAACAATTATTGAACTCAAGTTAAAACCCAAAAGGAAAAGTAATCCATGGCTAAATGATGGGTGAGCATGGTTAGGTCAAGAAGAGTGTAGAAAGCATCCATGAATTATCATTTTCTTTTCTTTTGTTTTTAAATCAAATGCAATAATAATTTATATATAAATCAAACCATGGTGTGAGTCTTATATTGCCACCATTTTCATGTATGTACAACCATGAAGGATGTATGTGTATATGTACATCCATATGTGCATGAATCTATAAAGAAAGCATACATGCATGCATACATCCATCAAACTCAAGAAAGGATTTCAAGTGAGAAGCTAATGGTTAAATGATAAATCAACACTTGATTTATCAATCCGGTCATATCACATACGACCCCACCAAAAGAAAGCCGCCCAATAAATATACGGTATCCTATACGCGCATTTTAACCGGGTCCATGCGCATATCGCATACGCGCACCACAACGTTTCGCCTGGACTAGGTAACTCCTTTGTGGGACTCTAAGACTCGTCAATACGCCGGCAGTGAGTGATGATCATATCAAGCACCCCCAAGCCGTAAGCGGTCAGCTAAACGTAACGGCCACCCGGGTATTGAATGATCAGAAGAGAACAAGCGAACCTGCTACAACTCCCGTCGAGCCAACCGGCAATACTACCGTGCAGTCCGGTCTCCTCGTCTGATATGTCGCATATCAAGTCTAGGGGTGGTAAACGTCAGACCCCAATAACCGATAAGTCGTGCTGATGTGAGGCTCATAACGGGTCGATAAACTACTGGTAACACTTACCAGTAAATCTCTAATCAGCCCTGGCCAGGGACTTCCCTGTTACGGCCAATCGAGCACAGTGCAACATCAACCCCCAATACCGGGAGAGACGAAACCCCTCCTATCGCTCATTGCCTCCATGTGACTCAGGACTGTACCTAAAAACCACCATTTTGCACGCCCTTGTGGACGTGGTAAGGTGGAAATCAAAGCACAGTGGGAATCATACAAGACTCTATGACGATCTCGGGTCTACAGACTAACCTGCATAAGTGTCACCTGAGAACTGCCATCTGACGTGAGGTATAATACCATCTGGGAGTTCTCGGCGAGTCCGTCCAGTGTACCCAGTCTCCACTGAGCACCCGTATACCATCTCTGATGTCAAACACCAATGGATATGGGATCATCCATCGCCCATCTCATGGGTCGAGAAGCGTATACGCTAGTTTACACTGGTATATCGATGCCCCGTCTCGATACACCCATGACTAGGGACCTTGAAGGATGTACTTATGGACTACCATGTCCCCACTAGTATGATCCTCATCATAGTCCAGGTAGTCAAGTACACATCTTAAGGGCTTTACCAACATGTAACTATAAGACAGTATAAAGAGACTAGTATACATGTTAAGATAAAGAGCAACCGGATAGCATACTATCATATCAAGCAAGAAAGTCATCTCTATATATGTCCAAGCATCCAATATAATATACATCATCTGTACAATACCGGCCTCTAAGGCATACATACAACTAACAATTCCTTTACTAATCCTTCACAAAATTTCACAAAATCTCACAAAAATCACTTCTTTTGCCTTGATTTGCCTTTTGGATGCCTTGGAGCTTGGAAAGCTAGGATCTTTGAGCTTGTGGGAGTATGTAATGATCTCTATCTATTCTTTATATTGGTATAGTGTTGTATAGTCTTGTAGTTTTAGTTTTGAACGTTTAAAGTTATGTTTCGTGCAAATATCATATTTTTAGTGTCGTTTGTGATATCTATCTGCTGTGACCCCGAGAGTATACTAGAAAACCAAACAATATAGTTGTGTTTTACCTGAGACCCTAAGCCGCACCTGGAGCACGAACCCAAGCAGCTCGGATTTGGCCTGCGACGTATGAAGGGAGGTCCGGCGACATCGGTTTTTTTGGGGTGTTGGGGTGTGGATTTTTCTGGGTAGCTGTATGCTTTGGTTTAGGTGTGTTTGGTCTTGTTTGATTTTTGGGTTTTCTCTGTATACAAAATCTGGAATCACATAACTAGTTTCTTGTGTTACAATTATGCGCGAAACGTTATACGACACGGATCATGTACTTTGTGTGGTTTTGCTCTTGGGTTGGTTTCGTAGTGTCGCTATGCACGTTATCCGCAATACGAACACTTGAGAGTATATTTTGAATTGGTGCGTCGGTCAAACGTTGTTTGTACGTATTTTGGGTCTATTGCTAATATTTACTTGTTATATTGTTTTATGTTTTAGGTTCGCAGGCGGGAACTTCGGACGCTGAGAAGAAGGAGAAACAGGTGGTTGACTTTACTTAGCCAGGAGTGTTGGTGAATAGATTTAATATCTACAGGGGAATCACCCGCATGGCATTATGCGTCTGGGCTAGAGATGTTATGATATTAGTTGCATATTCTATTGCATATATAGAGTTTGCGCATACACCTCATTGCATAGTTATTTGTTGTGCTTGGACTTATACCCTTAGGTCAATGCATTATTATTGACGGCTAATGTTGCACGAGCACTGATTGTATGCCACTCACACCGTCAATAATTGCCATGACACGCACAACACCTACATATGTGATATTGTATTGTTTAGGGATATTGAGGCATGATCCTTATTTTCCTTCGTGCATATGACATATAGCATACCTGCATACCTACATGCTTACACATATGCCTTGACTTGCTTACATGCTAGTTACCATTATACCTATATGGTATTGTACCATTAGTGATAGGTATATACTCATATGAGACATAGCTACATGTACATCTTACATACATAATTACACTTATACCTGGAGGGTATTACATCATTACTGATAGGTAGATACATACATCTTGCTATACCTACATGTTTACACATATATCTGGTTATAGTTACATGTTCACATTTATTTTATGTTAAATAGATTTGGAGAAATTAGGAACCGCATGATATGTATATTAACTTGTTGCAGTTAAATAGCGGCTTTTCCTTTATATGCTCACATTTCAGTTTTATGTTGCATATATTATATTCATGGATTTTCGCATTGAGATATGGATTTTTCATGATGTTTTCTGGATTTGAGGACCGTGCTAGTTTCATGAAATTATGCATTATTTGAAAAACCCGGTTTCTCTTGATATGATATTTCAGCAGCCACCATGAGTTTTATCGGTTCTGATATATATACCTCATACGAGGAGGCGTCGTGGGCCGTGTGCGGGTACATGGTAGGGCCCGGAGGTACCCCGGGACAAAAAGATCGATGGACCACGCCGATGAGCCTGACAGGGGAACCATACCTACCGGTGACAGTACCTATGACTCGGCGGTTATCGTGGGGATACCGACCGGAGTCATGTACGTATGGATACGTCGAATTTCGAGTGTCAGAGCTAGGCACTCGAGTTTTCGGGATAGCGTGTGATACGTACCTATTAGGAGGCCAGTCGTGGTGACAGCACCTGATAGATCAGTATTTATGTGTCGATGCTTGACACTTGGTTTTCATGATATTTTTACTCCTAAGTATATATAACAGCGGAATGGGATGCTGTTATATATGCATATGTATATATAACAGTGGAATGGGACGCTGTTATATATATATATATATATATATATATATATATATATTAGTGGAATGGGACGCTAATATATATGTATACATATATAATTTATATACATCATCATAATGTTTCAGGCAAATATACTTATTCAGGATATATGGGATTCACTTGATATTGGATACAGGATTTATGAGATTCATTTGATATGGGATACAGGATATATGAGATTTACTTGATATTGGACACTTAGGATATATGAGATTTACTTGATATTGGACACTCAAGATATAGGAGACATACCTGATATGAGAGCCAATTTGGGGGCTGATTTGTGGAAATTGGGATTTGGATTGTGTTAATGGACTTTGGTCCTACCACGAGGTCAGGATTCCATGGGAATTACATGTTTTATCCCATACTCCGCATTTACTTTATATGCATTGCTTCATGTATTAGTAATACCTGATAGAGTGCCTTTCATGACTGTTGCATATACATATTGTCATATTATTGCTTCATGTATAAGTAGTACCTGATAGAGTACCTTCCATAACCGTTGCATTTATATACTTTTATTTTATCTGCATTGCTTCATGTATTAGTTATACCTGCTAGAGTTCCTTTCATGACTGTTGCATATACATATTGTCATATTATTGCTTCATGTATTAGTTGTACCTGCTAGAGTACCTTTCATGATTATTGCATACATATGACCATTTATTGCTATTAGCTTGCATATGTTAGATTCGCGCTATACGTGCATACTTGCAATTACCTGCATATGTTATTTACTATTCACGAGTTGGCAACTCACCCCCGTTGTGCCATAGTGTTTTGCAGGTTGTTCCTCAGGAGTAGTCAGAGGCGGGGCTATTTTCTATATATCGTATCATCTTTGGCAGCGGATACCGCTACGGCTGACTGTGTACAGTTTTGCTATATGTGGGTTTTGCGGTTATTCGATATTTCTCTTTGTTTATCTTTGTACCATGTACTCTCCATCTACTACTTTCATGTATGATTTAGAGACTTGATGTGAGGACGATATTGTATATTATTTTGTGACTTGGAGGTCTCTTATGCAGTTTTATTTATATCGTCTTTTATTTCTTCGCTACGGCATCGTATATCTTTGTGGTGGTTGTTTTCTGCCTTTGGGCATGTATTTGCTCCCGTTTGGGGATGCTTTACTTATATCTTTGTTGTACCCACTTTTGGGGCTGGTTTTTACAAAGGAGGTGCTGCCAAAATTTTGAAGGAAATAAAATTTGGGACTTTAAAGAATTTGGTTTGAGATTTTAATGTTTCAAAAATATTATTATCACTTACTACTTTTGATGGTTTAGATTGCTGGGTTTTTGGATTACTTAAATTGCGTTACGCCTGTAGACGTTGCGTAGTTTAAGGGCCGTCACGTGCCAATTTCGGGTCGTGACAGTCGCATATCAATTCTAGGGGTGGAATCTTCAGACCCCAGTAACTTGATAAGTCATGCCGATGTTTGGCCTATAACCGTTCGAGAAACTACTGATAACACTTATCAGTAAATCTCATCAGCCCAAGCCAGGGACTTGCTGTTATAGCCAATCGAGCATAGCGTAACATCAACTCCTTATACCGGGAGAGACGAAACCCTCCTATCGCTCATTGTCTCCATGTGACTCGGGACTGTACTCAAAATCCACATGTTTGCGCGACTCCTTTGAGCCATGGTAGGGAGGAAATCAAAGCATAGTGGGAATCACACAAGACACTATGACGATCTCAGGTCTACCGACTAACCTATACCAGTGTCACCAGAGAACTGCTATCTGACGATAGGTATGGTACCATCTAGGAGTTCTCGGCGAGTCCTGTTCGGTGTGCCCATTCTTTAATGAGCACATGTGTACAATCTTTGATGTCAAATACCAATAGTTATGCGATCAACCATCGCCCCATACAGGGTCAAGAAACGTACACACTAGTCTACTCTGGAATATCGATACCAGGTCTCGATACTCCCTCGACTAGGAACTGTTTAAAGGATGTGCTTTTGGACTACACAAGCCCCACTAGTATGATCTGCATCATAGTCCTGGTAGTTAAGCTAACATCCTATGGGCTTTATCAACATGTATCAGAGAGACAGAATAATATAAGTGTACATGTTAAGATAAAGTGCAACCAGATAGCATACTATCATGTCGAGCAAGAAATTCCTCTATATATATATGTCCAAGCATGCACTATAATATACAATAATTGCCTCTAAGGCATACATATCATTAACAATCTCCTACTTGCACTAAGACCAATTGTTGTAGTATCTCATACCCAGCATCCCAAAAAGTCTCTCAAATTGCGTCTCGGGGAGGGCCTTGGTGAGTGGATCCGCTGTATTGTCCTTCGTGTCAACTCTCCTGACCTCGATCTCCCAGCGATCAACTGTAGGGTTCCTAGGCACCCTAATGAGGTCTCACAAGGCATCAACCATGCCAATTTCAAAATTTACGGTGCCGAGAAACCCTAAACTACGGATCGTTAACTAGAAATCTAGGCGAAAAAGCAACTAGTAAACTACTTTACTAAGAGAATACGGAAATACAACCTTTGTAAATCCGGTGCTCCACCTCCATAGCTACGCAATGAAGTCCTCTTGCTGTCCAAAACAAATTCCGGGCTCTAGCATCGGCTTCATCGGAGAATAGGCAAGCTAGGTCGTCGATGTCCATGCCGAAGATGATCTACGTCGAAGCATCGCTAGATCAAGCTCCAACTTCACCAAGTCAAGAAAACTTGTGAAGGAAACACACTCTACTACTTGGCAAGAGGTAGAGGATGAAGAAATAGGAAGTGGGTAGACTTTAGAATTGGATTTCTCACTTGTTTTCATCAATCACCATTGATGAAGCAAGCTTCTTCATGTGATGAAGAAGAAGAAGAAGAAGATGAATCTTATGATAAGTTAATTTGAAAATAGAAAATAAAAGAATACTTATCATAATCAACCATGGTCAAGTGTAGAGAATAAACTAGGGTTAGGTCAATGGTTAGGTTAGGCATGAAACAAAAATGGTGGACTTTTCAAACCTTCATGAAGTTTCAATGTAAAACAAAGCTAGCCACCATTTCTTTTCTTTTGCCAAAATGAAATAAATAAATAAATAAATGAGTAAGTAAATAAAACATAACCCTAACCATCATATAACCATGATTTAATCTTAACATACACTTAAACAATCATGTATCATCAAACATGATACAATCATATGTACAAATGTATATCACATATACAATGTGCACAAACCAAGTGAGAAAATCCATTTAAAGTGAACCAATACTAGTTAATGCAAAGTAATATATCAAATATATAATTATGCATTAAATCATTAAATCAACACTTGATTCAATGATCCGGTCATGTCGCACACAACTGACTAGTATACAATGTATCGGCTTATCGAATCAATCCTTGATTCGATAACTAGGTTATATCGCATACAACCATTCGACACATTCATCGCGAGAATGAAATACGGTATCACATACACGCATTATTCTCGGTCCCGCACATATCTCATATGTGCTCCTATTTCGTTTCGCTTGAGCCAGGAAACCTCTGTGTAGGACTCTAAAGACTCGTCAATACGCCGGCAACAGGTGATGATCATATCAAACACCCACAAGCCGCAAGCGGTCTGCTAAACGT
This sequence comes from Agapanthus africanus, assembly GCA_030015575.1. NCBI lineage: Eukaryota > Viridiplantae > Streptophyta > Magnoliopsida > Asparagales > Amaryllidaceae > Agapanthus > Agapanthus africanus. Next base: position 936,788,636 of record CM057338.1, on the reverse strand, counting down.
AACGGCCACCCGGGTATTGAGCGATCTGAAGATCGACGAGCAAGCCCGCTCACACTCCAGTGAATCCAACCAGTAACACTACCGTACAGTCCGGTCTGATCGTCTGATATGTCGCATATCTCGCCTAGGGGTGGTAAACGTCAGACCCCAATAGCTCGATAAGTCGTGTCGATATGAGGTCTATAACAATTCGAGAAACTACTGGTAACACTTACCAGTAAATCTCAGCAACCCTGGCCAGGGATTTCCCGTTATAGCCAATCAAACACAGCGCAACATCAACCCCCTATACCGGGAGAGACGAATCCCCTCCTATCGCTCATTGCCTCCATGTGACTCGGGACTGTACCCAAAAACCACCGTTTTGCACGCCCTCTTAGACGTGGTAAGGTGGAAATCAAAGCACAGTGGGAACCACACAAGACTCTATGACGATCTCGGGTCTACAGACTAACCTGTACCAGTGTCACCAGAGAACTGCCATCTGACGTGAGGTATAATACCATCTGGGAGTTCTCGGCGAGTCCGTCCAATGTACCCAGTCTCTACTGAGCACCCGTATATCATCTCTGATGTCAAACACCAATGGATATGGGATCATCCATCGCCCATCTGTATGGGTCGAGAAGGTATACGCTAGTCTACTCTGGTGTATCGATGCCCCGTCTCGATACACCCACGACTAGGGACTTTGAAGGATGTACTTATAGACTATCTGTCCCCACTAGTATGATCTGCATCATAGTCCAGGTAGTCAAGCACACATCCTAAGGGCTTTACCAACATGTAACAGAGAGACAATCAGTGTACACGTTAAGGTAAAGAGCAACCAGATAGCATACTATCATGTCGAGCAAGAAAGTCCTCCCTATATATGTCCAACCATCCACTACAATATACATCCTATGTATAGTAATGGCCTCTAGGGCATACATATAACTAACATCAACTATCTCCCGGATCAGGTGATACTGCCTAAGAATATGTCTGGATCGTTGATGGGACCGGGGTTCCTTGAACAAAGCCACAGCTCCATTGTTATCACAATACAAAGGTATTGGATGCTCAATGGTTGGAACCACACCAAGTTCAGCTATGAACTTCTTCATCCAGACAACCTCTTTGGCAGCGATGTATTCAGCCTCCATCGTCGAATCTGCCACGGTATCTTGCTTGGAACTCTTCCAACATACCGCCCCTCCATTGAGGGTGAAGCCAAAACCCGAGACCGACCTACTGTCGTCCTTGTCACTTTGGAAGCTTGAATCGGTAAAGGACTCCACTTGGAGTTTACCGTTACCATACACCAAGAACATTTCTTTAGTCCTTCTCAAGTATTTAAGAATGTTCTTCACAGCTGTCTAGTACTTCTCCCCAGGATCTGATTGATACCTGCTTACCACACTGAGTGCGTAAGCTACATCCGATCCGGTGCATAACATCACGTACATGATAGACCCAACTGTAGAAGCATAAGGTATCTCTTGCATGCGAGCCCTCTCCAAATCAGCCTTGAGAGACATCTCTTTGGAGAGAGTGATTCCTGAGCAAGCAGGTAAATTACCACACTTAGAATCTTCCATACTAAACCTTTTGAGTATGGTGTTAATGTACTTTGATTGGGACAATCCCAACATCCGTTTAGATCTATCTCTATAGATCTTAATCCCCAGGATGGAGGCATCACCCAGATCTTTCATGGAGAACTTTTGTGATAAGAAGAGCTTGACCGAGTGTAGCATAGGAATATCATTTCCTATCAAGAATATGTCATCCACATAAAATACGAGGAAGAAAACCTTAGTTTTTACTACCTTCTTTTATATACAAGGTTCATCTACGTTTTTGATGAAAACTCTTTGACTACCACATCAAAACAGATGTTCCAGCTTCATGATACCGGCATTAATCCGTAGATTGATTTAACCAGCTTGCATACCTTTCCACTACTCCCACTGTCAATGAAGCCATCTGGTTGTGTCATGTACAAGCTCTCTTCTAAATCACCATTTAGAAAAGCGGTCTTGACGTCCATTTGCCAAATTTCGTAGTCATGGTATGCAGCAATGGTAAGTAGGACCCTGATGGACTACTGAAGAAAATGTTTCATCATAATAGACACTTGGTCGTTGACGAAAACCTTTTGCTACAAGTCTAGCTTTGAAGTGAAAGTGTACGTTAGCACCATCACTGGGTTTTATTAGCATCAAGCATGCTGTTTTAAAAATTTTCGGGGTGCTAATCTACACTAAACAAGATCTTAAACTAGAGGATTAGTGTTTAGCTTGATATCATAAAAACTACACTAAGAGAACGATGGCTACAACCTTTATAGACCGTGTCCTTCACTTCAAATACTCCGGGTTGTAGTCCACGTGACTCCACTAGGCTCCACTTGAAGGTTGAACGAACTTGCTTCGATGACCTTCGTGCCGAAGATGATCCACCCGAAATCCGCTAATCCAAGCTACCTCTTCACTAAAATCTTTAGTGAAGTAAACACACTACACCAAAGCACTAATCTAGTGTAGGATGGTGAAGCAGGGGTGTTATTTTCTCACTAGGGTTCTCACAACCTCAAAGGTTCACAACTCATGTGAGGGATTGAGCTTGGAGGAGGAGGTAAGGAAAAGGGAGAGAGAGCTAGAGAGAAACTCATCACATGAGCTCAACTTAAGAAAAATGGATAAGTGTGGAATGAAGTGTAGAATGGCTCATCTAAAGTTCATACATTATTGAAGCATACAATTTTTAACACTTAAAAATTATAGCCATGCTTCAATAGTGCAAGCAAATGAATATAAAATAAAATAAGCCATGCTGTGCTCATCCCTCCAAAGTCTCCCCATTTATCATCTCAATTTCTATTTTCTAAAAATAGAAAATCAATGCCATGCTTCATATAATACACACACACACACACACACACACACATATGATTGATTCTGTGTGAGTGTTTGTAGTAACCGCAATCAATAACGGTGTCGCGTGTAGCTAGCCAAGATGAGTACAAGTCGTCCTCAGGGATACGTGGAACGTTTTAATCTTGCTTTAGACGTGTTGAGTAGAGATAGAATGGAGAAAGGAGAATAGATTTTAAATCTATGTTAAACACGGATGTCGAATTTATATAGTTTTAAGATTTGGTTTACAAACGGATGTAGAATCTATAAAGAAGAGGTCTTGTAGGGTTCGTTAGGATTTAGTAGTCATGGATGACTAATAAAGATGGCTCCTTTTATCTTTTGATAGATTAGTGATGAATGAGGATTAGGGTTCTTGGAAGAAACTAGGGTTTCCACACTATTGACCCTTGTCCCTTCATTGATCTCTATTCATGTCTAGCCCTTAACAAAACAATTGTTAATCTGATCACAAATCGCGGTCGAGACTAGCAATAAATTGGTAGCGCGGCCGATAAGAATGTTAACGATTCTTTTGCTAAAGTTTATAAACTTCATAAGACGTAAAAGAAGTTAAAATATTTTCTCATCCATTGATCTACCATAATCCTACGAACCCTATCAAGCGGATAATTACTCGCGCATGATGGAGATAGAAGAAGAACAGATAGAGAATGAGATCATAATGCAGAAAATTAAATACGAACAAACTAAACTAATGATCTACCTTTATTAATCAACTTCACAATTAAAAAACCTTCAAGTTTAGATTACAAGAGGAAGAAGTTGCTCTCGATCTCTGGCTCGTCAGAAGTAGATGCTCAGTCGAATCTCACGTTGCCTTATCACGTCGAATCGCGGACCTGTCGTGGATCACTTTTTCTTAGATGTTGATTTGCTTCGTGTAAAAGGTGATGATTTCTAAGTTTAGCCCTCGGTCCTTTATATAGCCCTGGAAGCAGAAACCCTAGATCCCAAGTATTAGGGTTTATTGTTGCGATCCTACCCAAAAAATCTCAAACCCTAACTCATTAGAACGGCTATGGATCCGCCGCAATAAGCATAATTTGGCCATGGTAGCGCGATGGGTTGGAGAGATCATGGTTCCAAACTTCTGGGGCCTTCTCATAGTGACACGTGGAGATTTATGTGATCTTTGGAATCTTCATATATTTTCTGAGTCTCTGCCAGTATTGATTCTTCGATTTTATTTAACTTTATCTGCAGATTTTTGATTCCCGACATCTCGATATGCCGATCTCCTGACCTGAGCTAAATCTTTCACAATATCTCAATGAATAATGTTAGTAATATTTGGTATTTTTGAGATATTATCCTAACCATTTTATATGATATTATATTTTAAGAAAATTGATTAGGGATATTTGATATGATATGCATATTTAAATTATCAAAATAATATATAAACATTATATCCATATATTTTCCTTTATAATGTTAATTATAATATATAAACATATGGTAAATATTATTTTGCAGATAAACCCAAATATGTTATATATTTATAATAAACACATTTAGATATTTAAGAAAAGTAAGGAAAATGTTATATCAAAAGTTCGATATTTTCGACTGAACAAATACCCCCAAACTTAACTTTGATCGTCCCGAGCAAACTATTTATTCAAGAGAGGGAGAAAAAAGAAAAAGAAAAACCTAGCACACTTTTGTAGGCAACATGATTGCACTGAGCACGTGCAACGAGCCGTTAAATCTCTAGGTGTCCCTAGTAGGAGGAGTGTTTTCTCCTGAGGGTTTTCAGCGGATTACACCCACAAAATCCTATAATAAAAGAAAGAAAATGAAAGTTACGTACAAAGATAAGAACTATAAAAAAAAGAACTTGAAAATAAGAGTTTCCAACTACACTAGTTTTTCGGTTGCCATGAGCCATATCTTAATGGTCATGAAAAGATATTAGAAATCACATCATTCCTCAATAAAACATCGCCTTTAGTTTTCCTCCCTATCTTTCTTCCAAATATCGATCATATACCCCTACGTGTGTGTAAAACACATCCCTACACTCAGAGAATTCAATTCAAGCTATCATACTCTTGTTTATCTTCCAAAGTACTTTTTAGTCGGTGAATATTTTAGATGGAATTGCTCACATCCTTCATGCGACCGTTAATCCTTCTTGAGGTACTAACCGACCGATTACAAAATTTGCTTGCGCATTTAGACGTAATTCCTCGTCTTGCAACACCTAAGGCTTAGCAGTGGCTCCCAAACCAGTTGGTCTAAGACACTAGGTGATAAAGCACCCTCGCTATATTTTTTTTATGCTGCCTTAGTAATTACAAAACAAGTGTTCATTTTTTTTCTCTTCATCACTTATACTTTTTTTTATTTTTCACACTAAGGCTTTTTAGACAAGAGCATTTCAAGGTATCATCTACTATCCCAAATTTCAAGATGTGTGTAAGTGCGTATAGTAGGGTATCAACGTTCAAATGTTTGGCCTCAAGAATATGGAATATTTTTCAGACTTATTTCATCCTCAGATTAGTAATTTCCTTCATCTTACTAACCCTTGGGATAACGGCTCATAACTACTTATTATTAGTTTCATTTAAGAAAACATCTAACTTTCTTTCTTTTCTCAAACTATTCATATCTTTCATATGTAATTTTTCACTTTCAAACTTTCATTATCAAAAAAATTTGTGCTTATATTTATGATAATATAATGATGCGTGAATAAGAACAAAGCTCCCCCAAACCTGTTTGCAGCAGTGTTCTCACCGATGTCATCTGTTAAGCTTAAATAAAACCCTGTAGACTTGGGTGGAAAAGTTATTAACGGGGACAAAAAATTAATGACAGTGAAAACCTACCCCAAACTTATTTTTGGCTCATAATTTTATAAAAATCTATTTTCTTTCAAGAGCCAAAAGATTTCCTCCCCACCCCCCCCCCCCAAACTTGAGTAAAATAGTATTAAGTATTTAAAATTATGATGGGGGTTTAAAGTTATTGGTCTATGCAAAGCTTTACAAAGACCAAAAGTCAACACCAACCATTCAAAATTTTTATCAATGTAGCACCAAGGTTGATAGAAGAACAAGTCCCCTATCGACGTGAAGAAGTGGGGAGGAGAGAAAAGGTGGTATGGTTTACGTCTCGGTTGATAGAGACAGAATATTGATGGTGAACGAAAACGAGAATGTGAATGATTAGGAATGGGAAGAATAGTCGCATTCTCGTATAGGATAAGAAGAAATGGTGGTGGTTCAACTTCTTCAGGTAGAGGTTGATTAATCACAAAATCCGTGTCATTTAGGAATGCGAGTTCGTCGGCGAAAATATCTTCGAAACTTTCATCGATAGTCCGATTGAACGTTTCAATGTCAATAAGGGCCGCGGCAGAATTCAACACACTTGATTTGTCAAAAATTATGGAGGTAGGAACCTTGAAAAACTCATCTACCATATTCTCAAAAGGGTTTAAATCAAGTGGTCTTTCAAGAATCATAGAACTCGAAATATCGGATTGTAATTCATCAACACTCGCTAAAATTAAAGGAAGATTAGAAGATGAACCAAAGAAAGTGGGTGATGAAATGGGTAAACAAATCGGGGTGTCGAGTATTGCTGAACCAGATGTGGGAAATGAAGGCTGAATTTCGTTCTGCTTTTCGGTCATGGATTTATCATCAATTTCCAGACGCATATGGGGTTCGGGCAAAACAGTTAAAGGTTCAAGATGATGTCCACACAGAAGTGAAAGGACTTGATGAATTGGTGAGAAAAAATCATCCAAAATTATGGGTTCATCATCCAATATATCCCTAGCATCAATATCCTCAATCAAGTGAAGGTTAAAAGTCTCAGACACCTCATCAAAAGCATGGTTTTCAATCAATGTCGGTTCTAGAGTGGAGGTGTAGAGATCACAAGGATTGGGTGTGGTTTCACTTGAAATGAACCCTTCACAATCAGGTAAATCAAACACTACAAAGTCGCACAACTCATCAAACATTCTATCTTCAATCGGTGAATCATTTGGTGTACTCGATAGATCTGTGAAACTGGAGTTGTGGATTTCAATTTGGAATGGAGAGTTTTGATTTGGAAGGGTGTACCGCTCTCTCTCACTATCTAAATTCTCAATTTGTCTTATTGCCGTATCATACGTTGGATAATTTTGAGCTAGTTGGAAACTAGTTGCTTGTTCATTTTGTTGTATGAGGACGACCATGGACACATTCAATTCCTCTATGTGACGGCGCGGCGCTACCCGATATTCTTCCACTGTCCGTTCAAGACTAGACATGGGTCTGATTGAGAGAGCTGCTTTTGCATGCGCGTTTTAAATCAAGGTTAAGAATATACCGCAATCAATAACGGTGTCGCTTGGTAGTTAGCCGGTTGAGTACGGGTCGGTCCACAGGGAGATGGATTCCTTTTCTTTATGTTCTAACGAGTTAATCCGATCAAGTCGGGTTTTGTTTTACGATCTAAGAATGAGATTAAAATGATTAAAATTCTTGCTAGGGTTAGGATTAGGTTAGTTTGGATAAGGAATTCTACCCACTGCTTTTAATGCCCTAGTAAAGAATATAGGTGTTGGGGTAATAGTCAACAAAGGGGATTAGCACGACTAGGAAGAAACTAAGTTTCTTCCTTTTGGTCCTTGTCCGTCCTTTCTTAACTCTTATCCCTAACCTCTATTTAAATCAACCACAACCGGTCTAACTAGAGAATCACCGCTATCTTGTAGGATAGGGTGCCGTAGTGAGCGGTGTGTGGTTAATTTAAATAGAGTCCTATTATAAAAATTATATGGGCAAAGAAAAAAGAGAGAGAGAGATTTACTTCTCTCAAACCTTCCCAATCCTAACCCTAACAAGTGAGGAATTACTCACTCATTAGGGATGTTACGATAAGATTCATTTTTATAATTTTAAAAGACTATCTAAGTTGCAGATAATAAAATACAGATAAAAATTCAGGAATTAAATTCAGATAAAAGAATGCACGATAAAAAAAATACTTTTATTGATGACCTCTTGACGATTACAAGGAAATTAAAATTTAATCTAGAAATTAAAAAGAGGCATCTCAAAAGAGGCACCTTAGAAGAGGCACCCTTTATTTGGCTTTGAGCCCTCCTATTTATAGATAGGAAAAACCCTAGGTTTACATTCTAATCCATACATGAAATTACAAAACAACCCCAAAGACCAAGTCAAAGCACCGACACATGCACCGACACGTGCATTGCACGGCCGCGGTTCCGCGGCAGAAAGGCCTTTTTGGCCGCGGTTCCGCGGCCATATGGTGGGTTCTTGGGCCCATTTGTTTAGGGTTTCTTCAAGTTGCTTTTATCTTCTGTTTTCTTCACTTGGTTCCTCAGAATCTTTTCTACTTTCTTCCAGATTTCCAACAGTGCAGAATTATGTGGACTTTTACCGTGAGCTTCGCTTTGAAGTTTTTTTTAATCCTGTGCTGCCCTCGTACTTTGTGCATTGAACTGTCTCATGATTTTTATTTGTTCCTTGAACTGGTAGGTGGCATCATACGGATTCATCTATTGTTGGTCGTAGTCTCACATTTGTAGCGACTTTTCATGAATTTCACTGTAACGATCTGATAACCTGTAATCTGCAACTATTTAGCAGACATGGATCAAAAGCACTTATTTTTTTGTAATATGATTAAGAATGGGCGATATAATAATGTAAAATTTTGATATGAACAAATACCCCCAAACTTATCTTTTGCTCTTCCCGAGCAAAACCAATTTTATTCTCGAAAAATCCTAACCTCACTTTTGCAGGGAATCGCGATTGCACTGAGCTCGTGCAACAAGCCGTTAAACCTCTGGGTGTCCCTAGTAGGAGGAGTGTTGTCTCCTAAAGGTTTTCAGCGGATACTATCCACAAAATCCGATCAATTTGGCCTGTTGATTTTCATTCTTCAATTCGGTATTCTAACAAGAAATTCTATTATCTTCAACTTAGAAATCATCAACTCGTATTTTTCACACTCACTTATTATTTAACTTAAGATCGTATATGTTTTGCAAATTTATAAGGTTTTCAGCATCTCTTGAATTTTCCTTCTAAGGTTCCATCTCAACTTAGGAATTTTTATCATCTCTACTGAAGATATAAGCCCTATCTTTCATTTCTATCTCTCATCGAAACCCCAATCATATACCCCTACGTGTGTGTGTATATCACCCCTACACTTGGAATTTCAATTCAAACTATCATACTCTTGTCCATCGTCCAAAGTACTTTTAGTTGGTGAATTTTAGATGAAATTGCTCACACATCCTTCATGCGACCGTTAATACTTCTTAAGGTACTGATGACCGATTACAAAATGTTTACGCGTATTTAGGCGTAAATCCTCGTCTTGCAATATCTAAGGCTTAGCAGTGACTCCCAAACCAGTTGGTCTAAGGCACTAGGTGATAAAACACTCTCGCTATATATTTTTTTATTTATGCAACCTTAAGTAATTACAAAACCAGTGTTCATTTTTTTATGTCTCTATATTCACCTTTTATACTTTATTTTATTTCCATTCATACTAAGGATTTTAAACAAGAGTATTTTAAGGTATCCTCTACTATTCCAAGTTTCAAGATGTGTGTTATGCATGTAGTAGGGTATATATTTTCAGGATTTAGACTAAAGTTTCAGAATTTATTTTTCAGACTTACACTTCAAATAAAAATTTCAATATTTTTCCCTTATTTTGACTTAGCCCAAGAACTGAACTCAAAATTTGCCTATTTCTAAATAAACTGCAATGACATATATTTTCTATAGTTAAACTTTAAGAAAGGTTATTTTTAGGGTTTTTAATTTACTGAGTTTAGGATCTAGTTTTTCTTAACTTTTCAACCGTCATGTTGAACTTAAGTCAAATATGACCAAAATTAAACTTTTTAATTTTTAAAATTTTTATGGATTTTAAAATAAGTATGCAAATGCAAAAATATACACATTAATGCGAAGGAAGAAAGCTTACCGAGCATACCCCTAAACTTAAACTTGACAGTGTCCTCACTGTCAGGCTACACCAAAAGGGTCAAAATTGTTGGCACTCCCTTGTTTATTTTTTTTATTTTTAATTTTATTATTAACAAAAAAAACAAAATATATATACACAAAAGGTCACCCCCAAGCTTAAGTGAAACAGTGTTTCCATTGTTTAAGCGTTAAAGTTCAGAGTTAGGGGGGAGAAAAACACAGTATCAAGCTATACAAGGCCTTACACAGGCCAAAGGTTAGCACCAACCATTCAAAAAATTTATCTTTATAATGGTGTGGTTGGTGAAAGAATGGAGTGTAGAGAAAAGAAAGGAGAAACACACGAGACCGTGTGGAGATAAAAGCAATATACGGTCTCGGGTGAGGAGAAGAATGGCGGAAGGGAAAAGAAATGGTGGTGGTTCGACTTCTTCAGGTGGAGGTTAATTAATCACAAAATCCGTGTCGTTTAGGAATGCGAGTTCGTCGGCGAAAATATCTTCGAAACTTTCATCGATGGTCTGATTGAACGTTTCAATGTCAATAAGTGTCACGCCAGAATCCAACACACTTGATTTTTCAAAAATTATGAAGGTAGGATAGTCGTAAGGCTCATTTACCTTATTTTCAAAAGTGTCTAAATCAAGTTGTTTTTTTCTAGAATTATCGAACTCAAAATATCGGACTTTGATTCATTAACACTCGGTATCATTAAAGGAATTAGAAGAAGAACCAGAGAAAGTGGGAGAAAGAAGTGGAATACGAACTTGAGGGGGGAGATGGAGTGTATAAATTAGAACAATTTGTAATGACTGATGTGTAAAAAGCGATTGTGCTAATCTATCAACCCACTGAGAAATGCGATCAAATCCCTTAAGATTCGTGAGAAAATATGGGAACGTTGAACTTGGTAAACCAGACATTGAAAATTAAAGTGTAACGGTTTCTTGCAAAGTCGGAACAAGGATGGAGGGAAATGATTGAGAAAGGGTATCGGTTAAAGATTCAGGAGGGTGTGCGCAGTCAATGGAAGGGATAGAATGAATTGGAATATCCGACTCCTCAAGTAAAACTGCTTCATCCTCAATAATTTCCTCAATACTCTCCTCAAAATTTAGCTTATCCATGCGACTTTCATCAAAATCAAGACGCATATGAAGTTCGGAAAAACATTTAATGACTCGGGATGATGAATTGGAGAGAAAAACTCGGCCAAATCTGTGGGTTCATCATCCAAAATATTTTCTGCGTCAATATCCTCGATCAAGTGAAAATTAAATTTCTCGGACACCTCATCAAAAACATGGACATCAATTAATTCAGGTTCTAGAGTGGAGGTGTAGAGGTCAAAAGGATTGGGTGTGGGTTCACTCGAAAGGGACCCTTCACAATCTGGTAAATCAAACACTACAAAGTCGCACAATTCATTAAACGTTTTATTTTCAACTGGTGAATCATTTGGGAAACTTGATAGACATTCAAAATCGGAGTTGTAGGATTCAATTGGAGATGGGTAGGTTCGATTTGGAAGGGTGCACATCTCACTCTCTCCACTCAAATTCTCAATCTGTCCTACCGCCTCATCATACATTGGAAAATTTGGAGTTAGTTGGAAACTAGCTACCGGTTCACTAGGTTGTATAAGGGCGGCCATGAACGCATTCAAATCCATCATCTGTTGTCTTGACGCTACCATAAAATCTTCCAACGACTGTTCCAGACTAGACATGGGTTGTGGAGGGGTTTCAGTAAAAGATTCAAAGTTGTTTGGATACTGGAAACTCCCAAATGGCTGTGTAGAAGTAATGTCTAGGGAAGGTGCGAAAGTCGGGTAGGACTGGTAGGAATTGAATGGTTGGATAGGAGTAGGAACAACATTTGGATAAGAAGGTGAATGGAATTGTTGATCCAAAGAATTCGCAGTGGTGAAAGAAGTGAAAGATCGGTTACGAGATTGTTCAATATGTTCAGCAATAGATATGGGTTTCAGGGTTACAACAGGACTCGAAAAAGTAGTATCAACGTAAGAAGGTGGTGAAGGTTGAAATGATTGATACAAGGTGGATTGCGGAGTCCAACTGGATGCCCTAGATGCGTTTATTCGATCTTTCAAAGAAATTTTGGGCATGGAGGGGTCATTAGAAATTCGTCCAAAACAAGAAGCGTAGGAAGTAATGTCTAGTTGAGGGTACCAAAGTTCGGCAAGAGTTTTGCGAGGTGGGGTACCTATGATGTGAGGAAAGAAAGGAAAGAATGTGAATTTTTTTTAATTTTTTATAATATATATATATATATATATATATTTAAAAAATTGTTTGTTTTTGAAGTTTTGAATTTTTTTTGAAAGTGTTGAAAGAGTTTTTGCAAAAATTTGCACGGAACTACGGCACAATTTCAAACAACCACAGTTTAAACATGCGCAATAAAACCTAGAGTTAGGGTCTCCTAAGTCAACTAGACTGCTCCTAACTGTTCCAAAGTGACAAGTTGTGAAATATTCCTCAAATCGCCTCTTCATCGCCAATTGTGGCCAGGTAAGCACAAATGAAGAAAGGAGGATTCCGCTCATGAATCACTGTGAGACGGGCCTTTTAAAGTTACCTTTCTCACTTGTCTAGCCTAGGCACCATAAAGTCAGGTTTAGATAAACGACTGAATGCCCACAACCTTCCTCTGTCCTAATGAGCACGACAGTCCTTAGTTGGCTAAGTCTAAATATTTTTTAATTAACTCAAGGGTGATACATATGCTTTTAGTGATTTTTGGGGTCTTAGGAAGGGTAATGAAATCCCCACCCAATCTTGATTGGTGTTATAGCCCCTTAGATGTCCGTATTAATTATGCAAAGCAGTTAACACACCAAAAAATCTAAAACACTTGCAAAATTTTTTATTTGGCAGCACAAAGAATCCTGCACAAAAACAATTTATTGGATAGGAGAAAGAGAATCTGTGCAAAGAATACCTGCAGGAAAATTTATCAGTGGAGTTCAGGGAGTAGGAGAGAAGAAAAAAGATACTCACAGAAGAAAAATGGGGTGCTGACGTCACAGGTTGACCATGGTTCCGCGGTCAAATGCTTGAATCAGCCGCGGTTCTGCGGTGGTTTAGTTGGTTTAGATCTCCAAAATTTTTCTTTGTGTTGTTTGGATTCTCCCCTGTCTGTTCAGATTCTCTGTTTCTTGATTTGTTCACTGGGTTTGCTCCAAATCTGAAACAGAGTTTGCTCCAAGCCTGCACATTTGCACAAAAACCTTTCAAAAAGAACAAGATGATTTTTATTTTTATTTTATTTTTTATTTTTGTTGTTTTAAATTTTTTCAAATTTTATAATTTTTAAAATAATTTTTTTTAATTAACCCGAAATTACACAAAAAAAGAGACTACCGTCTCCCCGCAACGACGTCATTTGATTGAGAGAGCTGCTTTTGCGTGTGCGTTTTAAATCAAAGTTAAGAATATACCGCAATCAATAACGGTGTCGCTTGGTAGCTAGCCGGTTGAGTACGGGTCGGTCCACAGGGAGATGGATTCCTTTTCTTTATGTTCTAACGAGTTAATCCAATCGAGTCGGGTTTTTTTTACGATCTAAGAATGAGATTAAATTGATTAAAAGTCTTGCTAGGGTTAGGATTAGGTTAGTTTGGAAAAGGGATTCTACCCACTGCTTTCAATGCCCTAGTAAAGAATATAGGTGTTAGGGTAATAGTCAGCAAAGGGGATTAGCACGACTAGAAAGAAACTTAGTTTCTTCCTTTTGGTCCTTGTCCGTCCTTTCTTAACTCTTAGCCCTAAGTTCTATTTAAATCAGCCACAACCGGTCTAACTAGGGAATCACCGCTATCTTGTAGGATAGGGTGCCGTAGTGAGCGGTGTGTGGTTAATTTAAATAGAGTCCTATTATAGAAATTATATGGGCAAAGAAAAAAGAGAGAGAGAGATTTACTTCTCTCAAACCTTCCCAATCCTAACCCTAACAAGTGAGGAATTACTCACTCATTAGGGAAGTTATGATAAGATTCATTTTTATAATTTTAAAAGACTATCTAAGTTGCAGATAATAAAAGACAGATAAAAATTCAGGAATTAAATTCAGATAAAAGAATGCACGATAAAAAAATACCTTTATTGATGACCTCTTGACGATTACAAGGAAATTAAAATTTAATCTAGAAATTAAAAAGAGGCATCTCAAAAGAGCACCCTAGAAGAGGCACCCTTTATTTGGCTTTGAGCCCTCCTATTTATAGATAAGAAAAACCCTAGGTTTACATTCTGATCCATACATGAAATTACAAAACAACCCTAAAGACCGAATCAAAGCACCGACACCTGCACCGTGCGGTTCCGCGGCAGAAAGGCTTTTTTTGGCTGCGGTTCCGCGGCCATATGGTGGGTTCTTAGGCTCATTTGTTTAGGGTTTCTTTAAGTTGCTTTTATCTTCTGTTTTCTTCACTTGGTTCCTCAGAATCTTTTCTACTTTCTTCCAGATTTCCAACAGTGCAGAATTATGTGGACTTTTACCGTGAGCTTCGCTTTGAAGTTTTTTTTTAATCCTGTGCTGCTCTTGTACTTTGTGCATTGAACAGTCTCATGATTTTTATTTGTTCCTTGAACTGGTAGGTGGCATCATACTGATTCATCTATTGTTATTCGTAGTCTCACATTTGTAGCGACTTTTCATGAATTTCACTGTAACGATCTGAGAACCTATAACCTGCAACTATTTAGCAGACATGGATCAAAAGCACCTATTTATTTGTAATATGATTAAGAATGGGTGATATAATAATGCAAAATTTTGATATGAACAGGATCGGTAAGGGGTTTCAGCATAAGATTGAAATTCTTGTGGATAGCTAAAACTCCTAAATGACTGATTAGAAGAATTGTCTAGAGAAGGTGTAAAAGTCGGGTAGGATTGATAGGAATCGAATGGTTGTGAAAATTGGACAAGAGTAGGATCAACATTGTGATAAGAAGAATATTGATATTGATTGGTTGGTTGGCGACTAACAACAGATGTCATATATGCCGCAAAACGAGTAGCAATATCTTCCTTAGAAAGTGGTGGTGTTTGTTGTCCTAACAGTTTGATCGGATTGAAACTTTGGCCTTTAGCTCTCGCTATATGCTCAGCGATGGACATGCGTTTAGGAGTTCCCTCACTCATTTCAAATGAAGTATCAACCGAAGAAGATGTAGAATTTTGATGCGGTTGATATGACCTGGTGTGAGGTGTCCAACTGTTTCTTTTCGCTTGCTCTATCTGATCTCTTAAAGACATGGTAGAGTCGGATGGTATACCGAATCGATTACAAAAACAAGAAATATCTGGTTCTTAATAGAAAAACTCGGCAAGAGTTTTTCTATTTGGGTTACCCATTATAAGAAGGTGAAAAAAGAAAGGGGGTGAAAAAGGAAAGATTTAAGCTCTAGTTGGACTGTTTTGCTTTGAAAGTGGGACTTGAGGGTTGACTCGATAAATCACAAATGCACAAGCAAACCCTAAAACTAAGGTCACCTAGGTCAAGCACTAGACCGCTCCTAAACTTCCAAAGAACAAGTCGCAGGATCAATCCTTTACCACCTCTTTATTGCTCCTGTGGCCAGGTAAGTAGGAGGTATCCGCTATACGAATCACCGAAAATAGCGGGCCTAATTAAGTAACCACTTGCCTTAGCCACGCTTGCCTAGACACCACAAAAGAAATTAGGATAAGCGATAGATTACCCATGACCTTCTTCTATCCTATTGAGCCCGACGGTCCTTAGGGCTTGGTCTAGATATTTTTTAATTAATATATGGTTATATGGATGCTCGTTTTGTGATTTGTGGGGCCTAGGAAGAGTGATGAAATCCCCACCTAATTTGAATTTTTGTCTTGCCCCTTAAAGCCCGTATTAACATATGCGAAAACAACCTACAAAACAAAACTCGCAAAAGATTTTTGAGCGGCGATATTTTGCAAAGAATCCCGCAAAAAAATATATTATTGGATTTTCAGAGGAGAGAGAAATAGTTGAGAAATATACCAGAGAATTTTGGGGGCACAACTCCCCAACTCCGCCGCGGTTTCGCCGCGCTTTGAATGTAATAGTCGCAGTTCCGCCGCGCTTTAGGGGGTTCTTTGTTTAATTTTTTCACTGTGGCCTCCTTAGCTCCTCTGGGTCTTGATGAATGTCTCTGAATGTTTATCTCCTCACTAAAGTGAATTCAGATTCCATCGCAAAAATCGCACACTAATCGTTAAATACATAGTTTGTTGTTTTATTTTATTTTTTATGATATGGATCGAATAAGAATTCAACACGAATAGTAAGAAAAAAAATTACGCACGTATCCCCGGCAACGGCGCCATTTGAATGATTCTGTGTGAGTGTTTGTAGTAACCGCAATCAATAACGGTGTCCCGTGTAGCTAGCCGAAATGAGTATGGGTCATCCTCGGGGATACGTGGAACCTTTTAATCTTTCTTTAGACGTGTTGATTAGAGATAGAATGGAGAAAGGAGAATAGATTCTAGATCTATGTTAACACGGATGTAGAATTTATATAGTTTTAAGATCTGGTTTAAATACGGATGTAGAATCTATAAAGAAGAGGGCTTGTAGGGTTCGTTAGGATTTAGTAGTCATGGATGACTAATAAAGATGACTCCTTTTAGCTTTTGATAGATTTAAAACTAGATAGATAGTGATGAATGAGAATTATGGTTCTTGGAAGAAACTAGGGTTTCCACACTACTGACCCTTGTCCCTTCATTGATCTCTATTCATGTCTAGCCCTTAACAAAATAATTGTTAATCTGATCTCAAATCGCGGTTGAGGCTAACAATTAATTGGTAGCGCGCCCGATAAGAATGTTAACGATTCTTTTGCTAAAGTTTATAAACTTCATAAGACGTAAAAGAAGTTAAAATATTTTCTCATCCATTGATCTACCATAATCCTACGAACCCAATTAAGCGGAGAATTACTCGTGCATGATGGAGATAGAAGAAGAACGGATAGAGAATGAGATCATAATGCAGAAAATTAAATACGAACTAACTAAACTAATGATCTACCTTTATTAATCAACTGCACAATTACCAAACCTTCAAGTTTAGATTACAAGAGGAAGAAATTGCTCTCGATCTCTGCCTCGTCGGAAGTAGATGCTCCGTCGAATCTCACGTCGTCTTATCACGTCGAATCGCGGACCTGTCGTGGATCACTTGTTCTTTGACGTTGATTTACTTCGTGTAAAAGGTGATGATTTCTAAGTTTAGCTATCGTTCCTTTATATTTCTCTAGAAGCAGAAACCCTAGATCCCAAGTATTAGGGTTTGTTGTTGCAATCCTACCCAAAAAATCCCAAACCCTGACTCATTAGAACGACCGTGAATCCTCCGCAATAAGCATAATTTGGCCGCGTAAGCACGGTGGGTTGGAGAGATCATGGTTCCAAACTTCTGGGGCCTTCTCATAGTGACACGTAGAGATTTATGTGATGTCGGGAATCTTCATATCTTTTCTGAGTCTCTGCCAGTATTGATTCTTCGATTTTATTTAACTTTATCGGCAGATTTTTGATTCCCGACATCTCGATATCCCGATCTCCTGACCTGAGCTAAATCTTGCACAATATCTCAATGAATAATATTAGTAATATTTGGTATTTTTGAGATATTATCCTAACCATTTTATATGATATTATATTTTAAGAAAATTGATTAGGGATATTTGATATGATATGCATATTTAAATTATAAAAATATTATATAAACATTATATGCATATAATTTCCTTTATAATGTTAATTATAATAAATAAACATATGGTAAATAGTATTTTGCAGATAAACCCAAATATGTTCTATATTTATAATAAACACCTTTAGATATTTAAGAAAAATAAGGAAAATGTTATATCAAAAGGGCGATATTTTCGACTGAACAATATATCACACACACATACACACACACACACACACACACATATAAAGATAAGCATATAATTAGCCAGCAATAATATTAGTCAATATACAATTATATCAAATATAAATATATATATCATATTATTATATCAACACTTGATTTAATAATCCGGTTATATCATATATAACTGACTAATATTATTTATCTGTATATCACGTTATCAAATCAACACTTGATTCAATAATCCGGTTAAATCACATATAACCTAACTGATAACAAATAGCCGCCAGATTACAATATGGTATCTCATACTCGTATTTAATCAGGCTCCTGCACATATCAACATATGTGCCCTACCTCGTTTCACTTGAACCAGGAAACTTCTATGTGGGACTCTAAAAACTCGTCAATACGCCAACAGTAGGTGATGATCACATTAGTCACCCACAAGCCGTCAACGGTACTAGTCGGACGTAACGGCTACCTAGGTATTGAGCGAATAGAAGATCAACAAGCAAGATTTTCCAAACTCCCATGAAGCCTATAGGTAACACTTACCGTACAGTCCAGTCCCTTTGTCTGATATGTCGCATATCGAGTCTGTAGGTGGAATCGTCAGACCCCAATAACTTGATAAGTCATGCCGATATAAGGACTATAACGGTACGAGAAACTACTGATAACACTTACCAGTAAATCTCATCAATAGCCTTGGCCAGAGACTTCCAGTTATAGCCAATCAAGCATAGCGCAACATCAACTCCCTATACCGAGATAGACGAAACCCCTCCTATCGCTCATTGCCTCCATGTGACTCGGGACTGTACCCAAAATCCACCTGTTTGCACAACTCCTTTGAGCCGTGGTAGGGAGGAAATCAAAGCACAGTGGGAACCACACAAGACTCTTTGAATATCTCGGGTCTACAGACTAACCTGTACCAGTGTCACCAGAGAACTGCTATCAGACGATAGGTATAGTACCATCTAGAAGTTCTCGGTGAGTCCTGTTCGGTGTACCCATTCTCTAATGAGCACCTGTGTACAATCTTTGATGTCAAATATGATGGGTTAACCTAGCACCTCATGAAGGGTTTGGAAGCATCACATGTACCAAAGATTAAAATTTTAGGGTGCTAAGTGAACACACAAAGAATCATTCCTAGAAAATTAGGGTTTCAAAAACAACACATCATCTCAAGTAAGAAAAGCTAGGGTTTTGAGAGTACAACCTTTGTAGCTCCCTACGCTAGACTCCTCGGCTACTTGGGGTTTGGAAAAGGTCCGCTTGAACTCCTCAAGGTCCACGATGATCCACCCGGAGTCCGCTTTGTCCAAGCTTGCAACTTCACAAGATCAAGAATGAAAATGGAAGCTAACACTCTAAACAAGTGGGCAAGACTTATGTAGAATGATGTTGTGGTGGCTTTTCTCACTTCAAAATCCTAACTTGATGAGTAATTTGCTGACTACAAAAAATCTAGAGAGCAAAAGGTGAAGGAGGAAGAAGATGATGGCTTTTGAACAAGAGTGAAAAGAAAAACTCTTATGAGAAAAAGAAAAATATATGTATATATATTTTCCATTTCTCATCTCAAACCATGGTTAAATAATATGGATATTTATTTCATTTTAGTTAAAACACAAGAGGAAAATAAATCATGGTTAAATGGTAGGTGAATATGGTTAGGTCAAAAGAAGAGTGTAGAACATAACCATTCATTCATCTTTTCTCTTTTTCTTTTGTTTTAACTTAAATAGAAATAATTATCCATATATATAAACATGGTGTGAGTCTTATAATGCCATCATTTTCAATGTATAAGCAACCATGAAGGATGATGTATGTATGTATGTGTGTATGCACATCCATATGTGCATGAAACTATAAAGAAAGCATACATGCATGATACACCCATCAAACACAAGAAAAAGATTTCTAGTGAGAAACTAATGGTTAAATGATAAATCAACACTTGATTTATCAATCCGGTCATATCATATACGACCCCACCAAAAGCAAGAGGCCCGATTAATATACGGTATCCTATACGCGCATTCTAACCGGGTCGATGCGCATATCGCATACACGCACCACAACGTTTCGCCTGGACTAGGTAACTCCTTTGTGGGACTCTAAGACTCGTCAATACGCCGGCAGTGGGTGATGATCATATCAAGCACCCCCAAGCCGCAAGCGGTCAGTTAAACGTAACGGCTACCCGGGTATTGAGCGATCAGAAGAAAACAAGCGAACCTCGTACAACTCCCGTCGAGCCAACCGGAAACACTTCCCGTATAGTCCGGTCTCCTCGTTTGATATGTCGCATATCAAGTCTAGGGGTGGTAAACGTCAGACCTCAATAACCGATAAGTCATGCCGATGTGAGGCTCATAACGGGTCGAGAAACTACTGGTAACACTTACCAGCAAATCTCTGAATCAGCCCTGGCCAGGGACTTCCCTGTTACGGCTAATCAAGCACAGCGCAACATCAACCCCCAATACCGGGAGAGACGAAACCCCTCCTATCGCTCATTGCCTCCATATGACTCGGGACTGCACCCAAAAACCACCGTTTTGCACGCCCTCATGGACGTGGTAAGGTGGAAATCAAAGCACAGTGGGAATCACACAAGACTCTATGACGATCTCGGGTCTACAGACTAACCTGCACAAGTGTCACCTGAGAACTGCCATCTGACGTGAGGTATAATACCATCTGGGAGTTCTCGGCGAGTCCGTCCAGTGTACCCAGTCTCCACTGAGCACCCGTATACCATCTCTGATGTTAAACACCAATGGATATAGGATCATCTATCGCCCATCTCATGGGTCGAGAAGCGTATATGCTAGTCTACACTGGTATATCGATGCCCCGTCTCGATACACCCACAACTAGGGACCTTGAAGGATGTACTTATGGACTACCATGTCCCCACTAGTATGATCCGCATCATAGTCCAGGTAGTCAAGTACACATCCTAAGGGCTTTACCAACATGTAACTATAAGACAGTACAAAGAGACAAGTATACATGTTAACATAAAGAGCAACCAGATAGCATACTATCATATCGAGCAAGAAAGTCATCTCTATATATGTCCAAGCATCCAATATAATATACATCATCTGTACAATACTAGCCTCTAGGGCATACATACAACTAACAATCTCCCACTTGCACTAGGGCCAGCTGCTGTAATATCGCATACCGAGCTTCCCGAAGAGTCTCTCAAACTGTATCTGGGGAATGGCCTTCGTGAGTGGATCCGCTGTGTTGTTCTTCGTGTCAACCCTCCTGACCTCGATCTCCTGGCGATCAACTATCTCCCGGATCAGGTGATACCGCCTCAGAATATGCCTGGATCGCTGATGGGACCTGGGTTCCTTGGCCAAAGCCACCGCTCCATTGTTATCGCAATACAAAGGTATTGGATGCTCAATGGATGGAACCACTCCAAGTTCAGCAATGAACTTCTTGATCCAGACAGCCTCTTTGGCAGCATCGTTGGCAGCGATGTATTCAGCCTCCATCGTCGAGTCTGCCACGGTTTCCTGCTTGGAACTCTTCCAGCTAACCGCCCCTCCGTAAAGGGTAAAGACAAATCCCGACTACGACTTAGAGTCGTCCTTATCACTCTGGAATCTCGAATCGGTAAAGGACTCGACTTGGAGTTCTCCGTTACCATACACCAAGAGCATCTCCTTAGTCCTTCGTAAGTACTTGAGAATGCTCTTCACAGCTGTCCAGTGACTCTCTCCAGGATCAGCTTGATATCTACTCACTACACTTAGTGAGTATGCTACATCGGGTCTGGTACATAGCAACGCGTACATGATAGAGCCTACAGCCGAAGCATAGGGTATCCCTTGCATGCGAGCTCTCTCCAAATCAGTCTTGGGAGACATATCTTTGGAGAGAGTGACTCCAGAGATCGTGGGTAAGTTCCCACGCTTGGATTCTTCCATACTAAACCTCTTTAGTATGGTGTCAATGTACCTGGATTGGGACAATCCCAATATCCATTTGGATCTATCTCTATAGATCCTAATTCCCAATATGCAGGAGGCATCACCAAGATCTTTCATTGAGAATCTTTGTGATAAGAAGAGCTTGACCGATTGCAGCATAGGAATGTCATTTCCTATCAAGAGTATGTCGTCTACGTACAATACGAGGAAGACAACCTTACTCTCTGCTACCTTCTTGTAGATACAAGGTTCATCTACGTTTTTGATGAAATCAAACTCTTTGATAACGACGCCAAAACAGATGTTCCTACTCCGCGACGCTTGCTTTAATCCATAAATGGATTTAACCAGCTTGCACACCTTCCCGCTGCTCCCACTATCTACGAAGCCCTCTGGCTGAGTCATGTACACGCACTCTTCTAAATCACCGTTTAGAAAGGCGGTCTTAACATCCATTTGCCAGATTTCGTAATCATGATATGCAGCGATGGCAAGCATGATCCGGATAGATTTAAGCATAGCCACTGGAGAAAAGGTTTCGTCATAGTCCACACCTGGTCTTTGACGAAAACCCTTTGCAACAAGTCTAGCTTTGAAAGTCTCCACTTTCCCATCTACACCAAGTTTTTTTTTGAAGATCCACTTGCTCCCAATGGGTTTTACCCCTTCAGGAGCAACTTCCAAAGTCCATACTTTATTGGTGTATATGGATTTCATCTCGGACCGCATTGTATCCAGCCATTTCACTGAGTCCTCACTCGTGATGGCCTGCTCGAAGCTAGTTGGGTCATCATCAATCATGATGCAATCCTCGCTTCCACCATCAATGAGAAAACCGTAGTATCTCTCAGGTGGATGAGAAACCCTACTAGATCGACGGAGAGGATGGGGTTCTTCGGGTACTACTGAATCCTCTGGTTCTACCAAGTCTTCTGTTATAGTTTGTGTTGCTGGAACCTCTTCCAGTTCTACCTCAATGCCACTAATCTGCTTCATAAGAAAACTTTTTTCTAAGAAAGTGGCATGTCGAGAAACAAACACCTTTTGTTCCTCGGGGTGGTAGAAGTTATACCCTTGTGAATTTTTGGGATATCCTATAAACTTACATAAGACAGATCTTGCCTCGAGTTTGTCTGGATTTTGTCTTTTGACATAGGCCGGACAACCCCATATCTTAATTTAATTAAGATGTGGTCTCTTCCCTTTCCATATCTTATATGGAGTGGTAGGCACAGATTTGGTAGGAACTCTATTCAATAGGTCTATGGTTGTCTCAAGCGCATACCCCCAGAAGGAAATAGGTAACTTAGCTGTACTTATCATTGAGCGTACCATATCTAATAGGGTACGATTCCTCCGTTCCGACACACCGTTGTGCTGTGATGTATAAGGAGGAGTAAGCTGAGAGAGAATCCCATTCTCTTTTAGATAATCCAGAAAATCATTGCTCAAGTATTCTCTTCCTCGATCAGATCGAAGGATCTTAATACTTTTGCCCGTTTGGTTCTCCACTTCGTGCTTATATTCTCTGAATTTTTCAAAAGCTTCAGACTTGTGTTTCATCAGGAACACATGTCCGAATCTTGAGAGATCGTCAGTGAATGTAATGAAGTAGGAAGAACCGTTTCTGGTATGTGTAGACATGGGACCGCATACATCACTATGTATCAGCCCTAAGAGTTCGGTAACTCTTTCTCCGTGTCCTGTAAACGGAGTTTTGGTCATCTTGCCTTTGAGACATGACTGGCAAGTTTCATAAGATGAAAATTCAAACGGATTCAAATATCCATCCTTATGCAACTTAGCTAGTCGTGTCGCATTGATGTGACCCAGTCTACAATGCCACAAGAAGGATTCGTTCAGTTCTGAACTCTTCCTCTTGTGTGCGTTTTGTAAATTGAGGACTGTATTTTGATTGAGAATGAATATGCCATTATGTAACGAGCCTGATGCAATCAACTTTTGATCTAGGAAGATGTTCATAACATTATCCTGTACTACAAAATTATATCCTTCTTTACTCAGTAAAGAAACTGATATAATATTGCACATCATGTTCGGTATATAATAGCACTCATTCAGAATCAGTGTATTATGACTTGGTAATACAAGGTGATATTCGCCAACTGCTTTGGCTGCAATACTTGCACCATTCCCTACTTGAACGGAATGATCACCTTTTCCCAGTTCTCTACCTTTCCGTAGCCCATGTAACTGTTTACATATGTGGGATCCTGATCCGGTATCTAATACCCAGGACGTAGGGTGAACTGAAAAACAGTTCTCAATGACTAACACACCCGAAGAAGGTGCATCAACATGCATGTTCTCCGTTTGGGCAGCGTGAGAATCCAGATATTCTCCTGATTCCTGTTCAGTCTTATAACACTTATAAGATAGAACGGGTCTAACGTTCCCCTGCACAGTATAACATGCGGGTTCGGTCAATACATCCATATTATTATCTTGATTAAGGCATGACATGGTCTCTACCTGGAGAGAGAGAGAGAAGAAAACACTTTAGCGTATGCTCTTGCATGATCAGATTGGTTATTATCTTATCTAATCAGGATGGCTCCCACTGTTTTTATCAAATCTTCCTTCAAACCCTAAAAGGAAAGACTAGCCGGGATTAATTACACCCTACAACTTCGCCAATCTTTCAGCCAGGCCAGTGTCGGTACTTTGAGGGAGATTCCCCGTGCTTTCGCACGGACCTAATTAAAGTAAACCTCGTTTTTCCAGAGGCGTAACCCCGTTGACACCTTTCTAGACACCTACTTGATCGGCTAATTGTCCTGTGTAAAACTCTCCCAGGAGTAACAATTACTCACAGTGGGTATCGGGATCCAACTATCTCATAGAAGGTATGCAATCTCATTGCAAATTTCAACACTTGAAATTCCCGATAATGCTTTTGCCCCTAGCGTGCTATGACCTTGACGCATGCCAAACAACCCATAGTCCGCTAATCAAGTTCAACCCGTACAATTCGTGATTGAATTAAACCCACCCGTACGACCCTTGACGCATGCCAAACAACGCCGTACGAATACCCTAATCCAATCGCATCTCATGCTTCAGATAAGTAATAATCAGCTACCGTACACTACGCCTTGACGCATGCCAAACAACCGCAGCACGAATACTAAATATTACTTATCTGAATTGACGGAGGGCTACGCAGGTTTTTCAGAAAACCATGAGCGTAATGAACTTGATATCGTCGTAGAATCATGTGAAATTTTGAAATGGTGTTTTTTAGGCTTTCATTAGTTTTGCTAAAGAGGTCACTCCCGGTGAAGGGATCTCGGCTCTTTCCTCATCGAATAAGGTGCATGACATATCATATATATCACTGTGCAAAGCAAAACTCTAAAAGCAATCAAAAGACAAACCGAGTTTTGTAGCATCTGCCAGTTTCGCTAAAGAGGTCACTCCCGGTGAAAGGATTTCGGCTCTTTCCCTATCGAATAAAGTGTAGGGTATATCATATATACCGCTATGCAAAGCAAGACTGTAGCTACCCTTTTTTGGAAAAATTTGATTCTACAACATCATTTAGGTTTCTTTTCTTTCATTAATCACATTAATGAAGTCCCATCATTTAAGTCACCTAAACATCACAGATAAATACGACGTACACTTATGCCATCCGCATTCGCCTCGATGTCCCCTCGTGCACCGTTAGGTTAGGTAACTAACGGCAGAGCAGGGCAGGGCTAGCGCGGGTGTAAAACATAAGTAACGCCTATATAATATATCATATATACTATATAAAGTATCTATCACAGCACATCACATGATCACATCATAGATATCGCAGCAGAAACATAGATATAATGTGGGATATACTAGGACGTCCGTATTTAGTATTTAGCCAACAATAGAAAATACGGATTCCACAGTCGCGATGAATAGCCACGCCCACACCCTGGACCCCTTCGAGAGCGGCAAGCGACCCTACCAATTCTGGAGTTTAGGACACCCGGTCTCGACTCCTCGAGATGGCCTCCCACTGAACCCCAGAACCCGGTCACCTGTGCTTCCCTCCTTGGGTCCATCCTAATGCGGAAAAGTAAATAATATACAACACTGGTGGCATCGACCTCAACCCGGAAGTGCCCCAAATAAAAGAATATTACATTACAATTGAATTTACATGAATGAAAATATAAAACTCTCATCTCACATAACAAAAAACCCGGCTATTCAATCGCGACAATCCTGCACATCATATCTCAGCAACACATAATATCTCATATCATCAACGTAAGTAAGTATCCATACACTGATCGTCGTCGATGTATAGCAACGACAATCGGTAAATACATACTACACTTACGGTCATAGAAAAGAAAGTGTAAAACTGCAATATCTGGAATCCACATTCTCTTTAGACATCATAAATGCGAAATATCACATATTTCGTATTTCATGTCTAGCTATATGAATTCCACACATTGCATCACATTCCAGATAAATAGACGGTATTAAAGTTTTCGAACGAACGGTCAAATACCCAAGATTCCCTAAAGCTCAACACTTGAGCGGAGTTCAAAAACCCAGAGTGTGACACAGTAGTAGCGGTCCAGCCGTAGAAGGGTCAAGCCAACGCCTCACATGTGGCACGCCGTACTGCCCCAAACCCTAAGGTTCAAAAGGCAGTTCAAGACGGTCACATAATCGAGTTAAGGTTTGTTGTCTTCTAGAGGGTCCACCACAAAACTTGCACATATCTCCAAAAGATTTAAACCCCGTGAAAAGTGAGCAAATGATACTCGTTCGAACACTTCAATACTTTCTAATTTACCCGGAAAAGCCACGAAATGAAAATTCTGATCGAATCGTCGAGTCCAAAACCATCTCCAGAATATTCAGTACTTTATTCAAATTAAAAATACCCAAAAATATATACAAGAAGTCTTAAGCATTACTGTAAAGATTCCATGCAGTAACTCATAAATACGACCGCGGAACCGCGGCCCAAGCAGGCTCTGGCCGCGGTTCCGCGGGGAAACTAACTCTTCACGGCATCGAATTTTACAGAACTGCTTATATTTACCTGCTGAATTTTTTACATATTTTTAATACTGAAAAATAACAGATTTCGAAAAATGTCCAGAGAGGGTCCCGAAACGTCGTATTTTGGTTCGATCGGAGTTTTTACTTCGTAAAAGTGTCTCCTAATGTTCTAGGTCGGCTCTGATACCACTGATGGGTTAACCTAGCACCTCATGAAGGGTTTGGACGCATCACATGTACCAAAGATTAAAATTTTTGGGTGCTAAGTGAACACACAAAGAATCATTCCTAGAAAATTAGGGTTTCAAAAACAACACATCATCTCAAGTAAGAAAAGCTAGGGTTTTGAGAGTACAACCTTTGTAGCTCCCTACGCTAGACTCCTCGGCTACTTGGGGTTTGGAAAAGGTCCGCTTGAACTCCTCTAGGTCCATGATGATCCACCCGGAGTCCGCTTTGTCCAAGCTTGCAACTTCACAAGATCAAGAATGAAAATGGAAGCTAACACTCTAAATAAGTGGGCAAGACTTGTGTAGAATGATGTTGTGGTGGCTTTTCTCACTTCAAAATCCTAACTTGATGAGTAATTTGCTCACTACAAAAAATCTAGAGAGCAAAAGGTGAAGGAGGAAGAAGATGATGGCTTTTGAACAAGAGTGAAAAGAAAAACTCTTATGAGAAAAAGAAAAATATATGTATATATATTTTCCATTTCTCATCTCAAACCATGGTTAAATAATATGGATATTTATTTCATTTTAGTTAAAACACAAGAGGAAGATAAATCATGGTTAAATGGTAGGTGAATATGGTTAGGTCAAAAGAAGAGTGTAGAATATAACCATTCATTCATCTTTTCTCTTTTTCTTTTGTTTTAACTTAAATAGAAATAATTATCCATATATATAAACATGGTGTGAGTCTTATAATGCCACCATTTTCAATGTATAAGCAACCATGAAGGATGATGTATGTATGTATGTGTGTATGCACATCCATATGTGCATGAATCTATAAAAAAAGCATACATGCATGCATACATCCATCAAATACAAGAAAAAGATTTCTAGTGAGAAACTAATGGTTAAATGATAAATCAACACTTGATTTATCAATCCGGTCATATCATATACGACCCCACCAAAAGCAAGCCGCCCGATTAATATACGGTATCCTATACGCGCATTCTAACCGGGTCGATGCGCATATCGCATACGCGCACCACAACGTTTCGCCTGGACTAGGTAACTCCTTTGTGGGACTCTAAGACTCGTCAATACGCCGGCAGTGGGTAATGATCATATCAAGCACCCCTAAGCCGCAAGCGGTCAGCTAAACGTAACGGCTACCCGGATATTGAGCGATCAGAAGAAAACAAGCGAACCTGCTACAACTCCCGTCGAGCCAACCGGCAACACTTCCCGTACAGTCCGGTCTCCTCGTCTGATATGTCGCATATCAAGTCTAGGGGTGGTAAACGTCAGACCCCAATAACCGATAAGTCGTGCCGATGTGAGGCTCATAACGGGTCGAGAAACTACTGGTAACACTTACCAGCAAATCTCTGAATCAGCCCTGGCCAGGGACTTCCCTGTTACGGCCAATCGAGCACAACGCAACATCAACCCCCAATACCGGGAGAGACGAAACCCCTCCTATCGCTCATTGCCTCTATGTGACTCGGGACTGCACCCAAAAACCACCGTTTTGCACGCCCTCATGAACGTGGTAAGGTGGAAATCAAAGCACAGTGGGAATCACACAAGACTCTATGACGATCTCGGATCTACAGACTAACCTGCACAAGTGTCACCTGAGAACTGTCATCTGACGTGAGGTATAATACCATCTGGGAGTTCTCGGCGAGTCAGTCCAGTGCACCCAGTCTCCACTGAGCACCTGTATACCATCTCTGATGTCAAACACCAATGGATATGGGATCATCCATCGCCCATCTCATGGGTCGAGAAGCGTATACGCTAGTCTACACTGGTATATCGATGCCC
The DNA here is from genome assembly GCA_030015575.1 of Agapanthus africanus. Taxonomy (NCBI): domain Eukaryota; kingdom Viridiplantae; phylum Streptophyta; class Magnoliopsida; order Asparagales; family Amaryllidaceae; genus Agapanthus; species Agapanthus africanus. Next base: position 936,759,794 of record CM057338.1, on the reverse strand, counting down.
CGTCTCGATACACCCATGACTAGGGACCTTGAAGGATGTACTTATGGACTACCATGTCCCCACTAGTATGATCCGCATCATAGTCCAGGTAGTCAAGTACACATCCTAAGGGCTTTACCAACATGTAACTATAAGACAGTACAAAGAGACAAATATACATGTTAAGATAAAGAGCAACCAGATAGCATACTATCATATCGAGCAAGAAAGTCATCTCTATATATGTTCAAGCATCCAATATAATATACATCATCTGTACAATACTGGCCTCTAGGGCATACATACAACTAAAAAAACACCAATGGATATGGGATCAACCATTGCCCCCATACAGGGTCAAGAAACGTACACACTAGTCTACTCTGGTGTATCGATGCCCTGTCTCGATATACTTTCGACTAGGAACAATTAAAGGATGTGCTTGTGGACTATCCAGGTCCTAGTAGTATGATCCGCATTATAGTCCTGGTTTTTCAAGCCTATATCTTAAGGGCTTTATCAACATGTATTTAAGAGACAGTATAATAATACCAGTGAACATGTTAAGATAAAGATAACTGGATAGCATACTATCATGTCGAGCAAGAAAGTCCTCCATATATATGTCCAAGCATCCACTATATCATACAATAATGGCCTCTAGGGCATACATATCACTAACAATCTCCCACTTGCACTAAGGCCAGTTGTTGTAGTATCTCATACCCAACATCCCAAAAATTCTCTTGATTAGCATCTGGGGGAAGGCCATGGTGAGTGGATCCTCTGTGTTATCCTCTGTGTCAACTCTCCTGATCTTGATCTCCCTGTGATTTACTATCACCCTGATCAGGTGATACCGCCTAAGAATATTTCTGGATCATTGATAGGACCGGGGTTTCTTGGCCAAAACCACAGCTCCATTGTTATCACAATACACAGGTATTGGATGCTCAATGGATGGAACCTCACCAAGTTCATCTTATGAACTTCTTCATCCAGACAGTCTCTTTGGTAGCATCGTTGGTAGTGATGTATTCAGCCTTCATCGTCGAGTCTACTACGGTATCTTGGAACTCTTCCAACATACTATCCCTCCACTGAGGGTGAAGACAAAACTCGAGACCGACTTACCGTCGTCCTTTTCACTCTGGAAGCTCGAATCGATAAAGGACTCCACCTGGAGTTCACCATTACCACACACCAAGAACATTTCTTTAGTCCTTCTTAAGTACTTAAGAATGTTCTTCATAGCAGTCACGACCCGAAATTTAGTTCGTGACCGGCACCTAACTCACGCAACGTCTAAAGGCGCAACGTAAATTAAGTAAGCCGAAGCCCAGAAATCTAAACCCTTTTTAGAAAATAAAAGATGTGGAGTTTTGAAATAAAGGCATGATGAAATCAAAAGTTTTCTTAAATGCATAAGTAATGGAACATGAAAATGCAAGTGAATTTTACTAGTTGTAAAACATGTTTCGTCGTTTAAAAATTTGGGCAGCACCTCTTTTGTATATTTTGATCCAAAACCACAAATACATAACGATAATAAAGGCATCCCCAAGCGGGAGCTAGCCCTTCGCCAATCGGCGGAATCACAACCACGCAAGTCATAAAACATGTATACGATGCCCAACGGCGAAGATCGACACAAAGGATAATGAATAAAGCAAGATATCAGCCCAATAAGCGAACATAAACCCTCGCTCTAAGTCTCGCAACCACAAGTCTCACTAAGTCTTACTACTTATACAAAAACTAGTTTCGGATTGATGGAGTTGACTAGATACAATAGTAATAATAATACAAGAGTGGAACGATCCAACATGTACCACCTACCAAAGCGAATCACCCAAAAATAAGCTGTGTGCCAGCGATACCGCTACTGATCCATGCGGTCAACCTGCAAGAACTGTGGCACAATGGGGGTGAGTTGCCAACTCGTGAGTAGAAAACATCAGCAGGTGGAAATCGAATAAAACAACGATTTCCTAGGTCAACTATATCATAAAGGTAATACTATGATATCTAGGGTGACCGTATCTGCATATATGCCAACAACATAATCAATGCCTATCGGCATGTGGATATCATCCAACCATATAATAAATGCCTGTATGCATGTAGATCTCATCCACGTGTCAACCAATGACACAACAACATCACGCATGTAAATATCATGAAAGCATATGCATGTAAATATGAGGATATAAATCAACGTGTGTCCATCAATGACACATCAAATCATGGAACCTGAGTGTACAACACCGACACTCGAAACATCATGAAACCCGCATCCAGCATCGACCCGTAAATCCTCATATATCGGGCTCCGTCAGTCCGGATCGGCCCACGGGCTCCGTCTGTCCGGATCGGCCCTCGGGCTCCGGCAGAACGGATCGGCCCATATCCATCTCTCGATCCCGGTCGGTATTGAGGCCACAACAACTTCTGGCTAACAATCCTTTCAAAGCTGAGCACTAGCTAAAAGATTTTCCTCTTCTCCTACGGATAACCGCCAGATCCAACCAATCACCGGTAGGTAGTGTTCCTTCTGCCAGGCTCATCGGCTAATCCATCGACATACCTTTCTTTCCCCTGGGTACCATACCGGGTCCACCATGAACCACAAACGGATCATCCAACTCCTCGAATCGGGTTTCACATATCACACGTCTCAGAACCGAGAAAACGCATGGTGGACGCACTGAAATATCATATCAAGAGAAACCGGGTTTTTAAAACAATACATACTTTCTTTCGAAACATAACCACGGTTCTCAAATCTAGAATCTCATGAAAACAACATCTCAATGCATATAATCGTAAAGCATGATGTATGCGACATATAACAGAAATGTAAGCATATCCGTATATCATGCAACATGAAACAGTGATGTGAACATAGCAAGTAAATCAGGCAAGGAGTCATATCATGATGCAGCAATTCTACTGTGTAGTGACATAGCAATTATCAATGACGAAGTGTGTGGGCCGGCCAATCTGTGTAGGTGTAACATATGCATCATCGATAATGGTGTAGGTGTACTAGCACAGGTATATGTAATGCAATGAGAATGACATGAACGTAGCATAAAGTACATCGTCATCTAAATGCTATAAGTTATACGTATCTAACATGACCGAGTCGGTGAATCTATCAATCGGCATCCAGCCTCACAACGTCACGTACGGTATAATCCATCGTACGGCATCCTCTAGTCAAGGATAGGGATCAATCATCAGATACACTCATCACGTACGGTAATCCATCGTACGGCGGCATTAAACCATTAGGGATCCTATCAACCTATATGACGCTGAGGGTACGGACCTAACTTCTCGTACGGCATATCACTCATGATTCAAAACATTATATATATATCTATATACCTATATCCTAGGTCGCATCCATAATAATCTCATATCAGGGGACCGGCGAAGGTATCAATCCTCTCATATCGACTCGCATCCGTATACCGACATATCAATCAAGTCATCATAGCACATCGTATATTCTTTTCATCACATTTATATCCCATATCAAGTCATTACATATATATATCATATCTTATAAATCTCATGTCATGCTACTCTAAATCTCATACTTATTCTCTTGCAACTACGTATACATATCGTGATTCACATTCACGTTTCAAATCCATATATATCAATTATATCATATCATGTCACACTAAACAGTACACAAATCGTAAGACGGGGTATATCTTGTCTCCTACTAATCCTTTAACCATATCCATAAGTTTCTAACATGGTTTCCTTAACCATATTCTATATATATCGGTTTCTATAATAATTTGCGGGGGTGCTATACCCCATCCACCCGACTTCCCCCGTAGATATAAATCTACTCACCTGCGGATCTTCTTGTTTAGCCGTAGTCGATGTGCTTCGTCGTCTCGGAATATACGCGAAGGTACCTACAATATCAACACATATCGCAATACCATTAAAATCAATGTCCGAAAACCGATACGGCACACGATGCGCTCATACGTTAGAACCTATAGCCTACGCATGCAAAAACAACCAAACAACCCTCGTCGTTGACGTATAAACATCCAACGACCCAATACAATATCAAATATTAAAACCAAGAATTCCAAAATACGGAAAACAAAACCAAATACACTCCAATGTGCTCCGAGATTTTCTCTCAGGTAAAATGGGGAAAAACTAGCAATGCAGTGGGGTTGTATATGAAGTAACAGTGCTACAGACCAAACCTAGGCACCAAATACCCCCATTTGGCCGGCCACATTACTCAGAAATCCGGCGAGCTCGGCCAGAATAGGAGGGAATGGTCTCGTATCTTTAGGGTGGTCTCTTATTGGTCTAACTAGGTCTCTGGAGATGTTTGTTTTTCTCATGAACTTCCCGGGTTGCTCCAGATACCCCGTAGGCATTAAGGTTTCACAAAACCGACACGGAACAATTCTATCTTCGTGTATCGGGTTCTAAACTCATTTCCAGGCCTCTAAATCAATCTCTAAGATCTTGTAAACACTCACTACATCTCAATTGGCCACCTAACAGCAACTTGTAATTTTCCAAGATCAAAAACCTATTTAACTCAAATTCTAAACTAAAATACGATATATAACACAAATATATAACTAAAGTAAAGAGATATACCTCATTAGCAACTAAAGAAAATTCTTGAGTTGCCCAAAGTCTTAAAAATCCAAACTTGAATAGCTCAAAGGTCTTAGAATGAGTTTGTGCATGTTTTTAATGAAGGGGACATGAGGTTTTGGCAAATGAATGGAGATGATGCATGGAGGTAGTGAGATGAAGCAATTGAGTTGAGGAAATAATGGAGGAGGAAGGAAATGGGAAGCCAACTTTCTCTCTTAGGCTCACTCTCTCTCACAAATATCCCCCCTACATTCACTCTCTCACAAATATCAATTACACTCATTCTTATTTGTTTCTTTCTCTTATTCCTTTCACACTCAAACCCTTTATTCCTTTGCTTTTCTTTTCTTTTCTCATTCTCTTTCTCACAAACTCACAAACCACTAACATAAACTCAATGAAATACATGCACATGATATTGTGCGCAAGCCATGGAAAAATGTAAAAATACGGATTTTGCCGAAAATCCGATAAATATCATTAAAATAAATAAATCATTTTAATCTCCGATTAATTTCCAAATATTGGTATATACTTATACCATTTTACGAAAAATCCCTACTCGCAAATCGAATAGTTTTTGCGAAATATATTATTTTAATATTAAATTTCCAAAAATAATATTTTATATTTCTCAAATGTTACAATAGCTGTCCAGTGGTTTTCCCCAGGATCTGATTGATACCTACTCACTATACCTAGTGAGTAAGCTATATCTGGTCTGGTACATAACATCGTATACATGATTGACCCGACTGCCGAAACATAGGGTATCCCTTGCATGCGAGCCCTCTCCAAATCAGTCTTGGGAGACATCACTTTAGAGAGAGTGATTCCTAAACAAGCGGGTAAATTACCACGCTCAAAATCTTCCATACTAAACCTGTTTAGTATGGTGTCAATATACCTGGATTGGGACGATCCCAACATTCGTCTAGATCTATTTCTATAGATCTATATCCCCAGGATGTAGGAAGCATCACTTAGATCTTTCATAGAGAACTTGTGTGATAAAAAGAGCTTGACCGAGTGTAGCATAGGAACATCGTTTCCTATCAATAGTATGCCATCCACATACAATACGAGGAAGACAACCATACTCTCTACAACCTTCTTATATATACATGGTTCATCTACATTTTTGATGAAGTCAAACTCTTTGACTGCTTCATCGAAAAAGATGTTCCAGCTCCGCGATGGTTGTTTTAATCCATAGATGGATTTAAGCAGCTTGCACACGCTTCCACTGCTCCCACTGTCTACGAAGCCCTCGGGCTGAGTTATGTACACGCTCTCTTCTAAATCACCATTTAGAAAAGCGGTCTTGACATGCAACTGCCAGATTTCGTAGTCATGATATGCAGCAATGGCAAGTAGGATCCTGATGGACTTAAGCATAGGCGCTGGAGAAAGGGATTCATCATAGTCGACACCTGGTCGTTGACGAAAACCTTTTGCTACAAGTCTAGGTTTTAAAGTCTCAACTTTTCCATCTACACCAATTATTTTCTCAAGATCCACTTGCTCCAAATAGGTTTTACCACTTCAGGAGCAATTTTCAAAGTCCATACTTTGTTGGTGTACATAGATTCCATCTTAGATCGTATAGCATCCAGCCATTTCACAGAGTCTCCACTTATGATGGCCTGCTTGAAACTAGTTGGGTTATCATCTTCCATGATGCAATCCTCACTCTCACTGTCTATGAGAAAACCGTAGTACCTCTCAGGTGGATGAGGAATCCTACGAGGTCTGCGGAGTGGCTGAGGTTCGTCGGGGACTATTGAATCCTCTGGTTCCACCAAATCGTCAGTTATAGTTTGTGTTGCTGGAACTTCTTCCAGTTCTACCTCATTACCACTAATTTCTTTCTCAAGAAATTTCTTTTCTAAAAAGGTGGCATGTTGAGAAATAAACACCTTTTGTTCCTCGGTGTGGTAGAAGATATACCCTCGCGGATACTTGAGATATCCTACAAACTTGCACAGAACTTGTTGGACATAGTGCCCTCAGAGTCAATTATTGGATCACAGGCATGTAATTGCAATGATTGAGGGAGGACCTATACCGGTAGGACAGTCTTACTCAAGATGATAGTATGCTATCTGGTTTATCTTTATCATCGTGTACTGCTTTAGGTGACCTTATAAGTCGCTATTGCACGTTGATAGAGCCCCTAGGATTCTTGCTTGACTGCCAGCAGTATGATTGCGGTCATATACGTGGGAGCTGGGGTCTATAAGCACATTCTTAAAAGGTCCCTAGTCGAGGGAGTTTCGAGACAGGGCATTGATACTCCAGAGTAGACTAGTGTATACAGTCGAGACCCCGACGAGGGGCAGTGGCCGGTCTCACAAGTCACTGGTGTCAGTTGGTTCACCTAAGATGTATACAGGTGCTCATTGGGTTATGAGTACACCGGACAGGACTCGCCGGGAACATGCTAGTTGGTATTATACCTGATGTCAGATAGCAGTTCCCTGGTGACATGTGTACAGGTTAGTTCATCGACCTGAGATCGTCATTTTTCTCGTGTGAGTTCCCACTGTGCTTTGATTACTACCCTACCACGCTCAAAGGAGACGTGCAAACAGGTTTTAGTTGGGTACAGTCCCGAGCCACATGGAGGCAGTGAGCGGATCTGCAGGGGTTCGTCTCTCCCGGTATTGGGGGTGAGGTCGCGTCGTGTCTAGGAGAGCCAGTACATGAAAGTCCTTGGCCAAGGCAGGAGATTTACTGGTAGGTATTCCAGTAGTATCTCAGGGTGTTCTGGGCTACTCTCCGACACTACTTGTACCGCTTTCGGGGGTCTGACTTTTACCAACCCCCTAGGCCCGCCATGCGATACTCATAGACGAACGGACCGGACTGTACGGATATTGTCACTGACAGGCTCAGTAGGGTGTCAGGATAAGTTTACTCACAGACGTCCCTTTTGGTCAATACCTGGTAGCCCGTTACGTATTGGCTAATACCTCTGACGTGCTAGTAGTTAAATCCACAACCAAAGTATTGACGAGTTTTTAGAGTCCCCCACAGACCAGTTTCTCAAGTTTTGGGCAAAACGCTGTAGAGGCCGTATGGAGATATGGCAGGGCTCGATCAGATACGTGCGGTATTGCACGGATCATGATCGGACGGATAATACTAGCGGGCTTTGGTTTAAGCCGGATCCTAGTATTGTACAGTGTAGATTTTGTCTCTTTGCATTTGTATTCGGTCGCAAAACAAATGCAGGTATGTATATACAGTCGCGGGGTTTTCCTGTAATTTATTACGGGATCAGTTTTATGAAGTTACCAGTTTGCATTCCGTTCCGGCCAGTTTTCCTTTGTTCCTTCTCGGCCGGACTTTTCCGATGGAGGGGTTATTTGCAAATGTGCAAATAAGTTTTGTGGAGGGGTTTTCTTGCTTTTGTGGCTTCATGATAAGACTATCATCATGAGATTCTTTTTTGGTCTCTTCCATTGCATTTATTATGATGGATTGAGATTAGAGTTGGATTTGAAATGGGTGTGACCAATTTCTTATCTTTATCTTAGCTTTTCTTCTCCCATTTTATTGATTCCTTTTTCCCACCATGATTAGAGGGGCCGGCCACTTTTTGGAGAGGTGGGGAGTTTTCATTTTAATGTGTGGACATTTATCATCTCATTCCTTGCTAAAAATGAGAGCACCATTTTTTCCTCCAAAGCTTTTTCTCTCTTTACCTCCATCAAAGGCAACTTCTACCCGCAAGAGACAAAGCGATTCTACACTTGCCTACAGCATTCCTTGGACGCATCGGCTAGCCAACTTCGTGCCCGAGTTGCCTCGGTCCAGAGGTGGGAGCCCCTAAAAGAACCCGGCGATGTGGTGCCCGTTTCGACGAGGAGGCGACGACCGGAGATTCCGTGAGGAGATCGGAGTGGAGGTGAAGACCGAAGGACATGGATCGCTCGGTATAGCTTCTCTACTCTTATTCTAGTTTGCTAGAGTTAGGTTAATGGCCCGATCCGGGATTTTAGTGCGCGGTGGTGTCGGTTTTCTAGTTTGAAAAGTTTTTCGTTTTCGCATTCCGGCGTCGGATTGACGGCCGGGGCACCGCCGTGCACTTACATTGGTATCAGAGCCACGCCATTAACCTAGTCTAGCTTGCTATAGTATGTTTAGAACTCGATCGAACAAAAATCCCAAAAAACTGTATTTTCTAGTGCACAAGTTTCTGTCGAAATTTTTTTGGCTCTAAAAATTTTTCAGTACATTGCAGAAATAAGTGCAGGAAATTCTAAGCATTCTGGGAAAATTCAATGCAATGATTCCTCAGTACGACCGCGGAAACGCGGCCAAACCCCTGGTTTGGCCGCGGTTCCGCGGTGGGAAAGTGTTATCTTTGCACCAAATTTTCACAGTAGGCTTCTGGTTAGGAAATGGGGGTTTTGGGATATTCTTTTTGGGCCCAGATTTTCTGTGAGTGCTACAGTAGTGCTTGGGGGCCCACTTCAGTATATTTGATCGATCAAGAATTTTAAACATGTTAGTTCACAGTATTTACATTATATCTGCGACCGTGAATGTCATTTGATCGGTAAATCCTGTCTAACTGCTATAGCCCTTTTAGACGGATTTGCGAACGTGACATTCACGTTGATGTTCTGTGTTGTGCTGTGATGTTGCGGATTGGTCGTGGGGGATAGCCTGGATGCAATAGTAGTACAGTTTGGTTTATTTTGTACATTTGTTATTATGGGGCGAGCGTCCGACATGTGGACTGCCGTCACTGCCTGTTTGTATATTATTCTTTTAGGGCACGATCGGGTCGAGGTCGATGTACCCGTTGTATGTATATTTTACTTTCTGTACTAGGATTACCCCAAGGTGGGGTGCACGGATAGCCGGGTTCTAGAGGGCAACGGGCCCGCATCTCATGGCGTTGAGACGGAGGGGGCTTTACTTTAGAATTGGCGGGCTATTCGCCGCACTCGCAGGGGGTACAGGTTGACCCAAGGAGGGGTGCCCAAGTTACCGGATTCCGTGAAGTGCTGGATGGTCCATTCACGTTGCTGAAGGGGGCTGCCTCGCTTCAGGTTTTGGTGGGTAACTTTCCGCGCCCATAGGGGTCTAGGATTTCATTGCACAGGCTATCCACACGACCAGGGGAACGTCGGGTTTCAGTAGCGGCTCTATGAAACCCGTGGATCCCAGATATCTGTATTGTTCTGTGATGCTGATTACTTTCTGTGATGTTGCATTTTATCACGCCTTGAGCGAATATTATATATTGATATATATACTAGTAGATGTTGTATATGTTTTGCATCCGCGCTAGTCCAGTCCCTGCTCTGTCGTTAGTTAAGTAACCTAACGGGTGATGACGGGACCCAGTGGCGAATGCGGATGGCATATACGTACATCATTATTTTCGTTCTTTATTGGTGTGATCAATTGATGGGACTGCATTGATTCGGATCAATGCAAGCTAAACAAACCTATTCTGATGTTGTTGGAACACTTTTCAAAAAGCTGTTATTGCAAGGGCGTTCTCTTTTGTTTTGCACAGTTGTATTCAGTTGGAATATCCTGCTCCTTAGTCGACGAGGCAAGGGCCGAGATCCCTTCACCGGGAGTGACCCCTTGGACAGAAGTTTGCGTCAGGACAATAACTTCACTATAGTCGTTTACTTTTGCTTTGCATCGTGGTATTCAGTTGGATATCCTGCACCTCATTCTGCGGGGAAAGAGCCGAGATCCCTTCACTGGGAGTGACCTCTTTAGCAAAGGTTTTCGTCACTATATTTTTAAAAGCTATCCGGTTCCTTCAACGATATCATGTTCATTACGTTAAAGGTTTTCACCAGAAACCATTTGTAGCCCTCCGTCGTTTCATATGAATAGTCAATAAGTATTCAAGCTGTGTATGTTGGCCAAAGTCAAGGCACAGTGATTGGTAATTATTGGGTATTCATATGCTGCATAGATAGATGCGTTGGTTTGGGGCAGTCGTATAGCCTTGTTGGCCAAAGTCAAGGGCTTATGCGGGTGGGCTCAAATTAACCTGGAGAATGACGGGTAGAACTTGACATGTGACTTATGATATGTTGGCCAAAGTCAAGGTCATAAGAGCATGGGGCAAAAATCACATCAGGAGTTTCAAAAGAAACTGAAACTTGCCAGATATGCGCATACCTTCTGGAGTGTGATAACGTGAGCGGATTCCGTCACGTTATCATGCGATGATAGTTGGATCCCAATTCCTACTGATGAGTTGGTTTACTCCTCGGGTGATCCCGACTAATTCTTCTTTTGGGTTTGGAGAAGAATTTGAGGTTACAGTGGGAGGTTTCCTGATTAGATAAAGTGATAACCATTCTGATCTAGGTTAGAGTGCACGCTGAGTGTTTCTTTTCTCTCTCTCTTTGGCAGCGACCATTGACCCGACCCTAGACTATGACCCAGTGACCAAAATTAACCGAACCTTTTTAAACACTGGCTTTTGGATTGTCAGAGTTGCAAACCTCATTGCCACTCCTACTTTTACCCTTTTCTCCAGGACACCCCGTATTACTACGAACGTCCACTTCCATTGGATAAAACCATCATATGGTTATATACGAACTCGAAGGAATTTATTCGAGGATGGTTTCCGGTTCTGGAGAAAACGAATAGGACTATTCAGTTGTCTTTTCCTTTTACCTTCTCTCAGGTTGCGAGTACTCCTTGGTTTAGAAGATAGTATACCTATTACGCAAATTGGATAGTCTTCTTCCAAACCTTAGGCTGGTGCCGAACGGTGGGGAATGAAGAAAACCAATTAGCATAACGATGGTGTACAGAAGGTATTAAGTTAAGACAAATAAAGGAATTAGTAAGGGGGCAAAGTAAACTGCGACTGCTATTCACGACCAAACCAAGTATTTCATTACCACTCCCACTTCACCTTTGTATTTCTCCAGAACACTCCATATCACTACGAAGATCCACAGTTTATTTGGATACTCCATCGTATGGTTATATACGAACTCGAAAGGAACTTGTTCCAGTTCGGGGATGGATTCTGGTTTAGGAGAAATAGGAATAAGGTTTATTCGGTTGTCTTTTATCTTCACCTTCTCTCACATTGCGAGTGCTCTTAGGATTAGGACAGTACACCCATTATGCTTATTGGATAGTCTTCTTCCAAACCATAGGCTGGTGCCGAACGGTAGGGAAGGAAGAAAACCATTTGGCCTAAAGGGGTGTACAGAAGGTAATGACTAAAGACATATAAAGGGATTTGGAGAGATGACAAAGAAATATACGGTTACAGTTGTGAATCTGGATAATGGAGGAGGCATTACTAGGAATACCGGGATACCCCGTCGAAACATTTCAATGTTTCAGTTTCACTGTGTACTGTTAAAAGAAAACTGATTTCCTAATTAGACACTTGCTCCAGGGTATGTATTTACCAGGTTTGATTCTCACATCTGTATCGTTTTACAGATGATGAGTGGGAGTAAGTTATTGGGAATTAGGTGATCATCCTCATTATATCGGGATTCGTTGTAATTGGTGATATTTGAGGAAATCACCTGGATTGTTTGCCAGACGGCAAATATTTGGTTTTGAATATCCGTTGTTGTGCACCAATTACAAATTGATATATCTGTACGTCTATTTTTATAGAGTGAGATATACCTTTTTGAAATTATGTCTATGACATTTACCTATATCAGTGGATGGTTAGGTAAGGAGCATTAAACAGCGGTGTAATTCTTCATAACCATAGTACAGTTTTCAACCTATGACACACAGGGATTGAGTTATCAGATTCAGGGGACTTATACAGAGTATTGTATGTTGTCCAGTGTCCATTAGGACAGAGGGGTAGGCCCTCGTACTATATTATGTTTACTTATGACTTCTCTGGTTCTTAGACAAGTGTTTCGTAGAAACACAAGGTCCAAGTTTTGAGAAGTTATAGGTTTAAGAGTACAGTAGAGAACCAGGTATTGCAAGTATCGGGATTCTTCAAGGTGATCGAAGATGTAGATACTTGTGTGTGGTATTCAGTTAATAGTAATGATTAAGAGAACTTGCTTCCCTTTCAGATTACTCATAATTGGAAGCGTTCCTAAGTTGAGTAACGCTGATCGACCTCCTTCCATTTAGTTAACATGCACTGGAAACAGCTGCATGATTTGAATCTGGTTCAATTAAATCAGTACCTTTGTTTCTATATTGGATATAGAACAGTTCATATCTTGACATTGTTAAGGTACGGGGAGTTGTCCGGCTTATGCTTAAAACTAGACTCTGGATAACTCAAGGCACGTTTCTGTAATGGCTGTTTGTGGGTTAACCCGGGCTATGACGAGGGTTGATTTTCTACCATCTGGAAGATCAATAGTGATATTGTTCTTGACTCGCCACAGTTTTAATAAAAATGGATTTTTTTAGAAAACAGTAGTGGGAGTATGGTAGAACTGGAAGTGATTCCAGAACCGCAAACGATCACTGAAGATTTGATAAGAACCTAAAGATTCAATCTAGTTTGACATTCCATTGGCCACTCCGCAGATAAAGTGGGTAACCTCAGGCACCCGAGAGGTACTTCGGTATGCTCAGGGACGGTGGCAGGGAGGTTCTTGTTTACCCAGACTTGCCATTGCTGTTGTTCCAGACTGTGAGACCCGGCAGGAGGATGAGTATAGCGTCGTTCTAAACTAGCTTTAGAAGTGTACGTCTATATGACTCTGCCAGAGGGTTGTCGTAGTCAGTGGGAGCAGCGGAAGCATGGTGGACAAGTGGCTTATGTCTATTTATAGATTAAAGCAGATATAGCGGAGATAGATCATCTATTTCTGATGTGACAGTCATAGGTTTGACTTCATCAGAATAGGGGATGGATCTGTTAAGAAGGTAGTAGGGTGTGATGTCCTGGTATTTGGATGACATACACAGAGTAGGATGGCAACTCAGCATTACTCATCATAGAGCACCATATCAATAGGGTGCGATTCCTCCGCTCCGATACTCCGTTGTGCTGTGGTATATACGGAGGAGTAAGTTGAGAGAGAATCACATTCTCTTTTAAATAATCCCGGAATTTCATGCTCAAGTATTCTCCTCCCCGATCAGATCGAAGGATTTTAATACTTTTACCCGTCGGGTTCTCAACTTCGTACTTATATTCCTTGAATTTCTCAAAAGATTCAGATTTGTATTTCAACAGGAACACATGTCTGAATCTTGAGAGATCATCGATGAATATAATAAAGTACGAGGAACCATTTCTGGTATGTGTAGACATAGGACCGCATACATCCCTATGTATCTGTCTAAGAGTTCATTAGCTTTTTCTCCGTGTCCAGTAAACGGAGATTTGGTCATCTAGCCTTTGAGACATGACTGGAAAGTTTCATAAGATGTAAATTCGAATGGATTCAAATATGCATCCTTATGCAACTCAACTAGTCTTGTCGCATTGATATGACCTAGTCTACAATGCCACAAGAAGTCTTCATTCATTTCTGAATTGTTCCTCTTGTGTGTGTTTTGTATACATAGAACTGTATTGTGATTTAGAACATATTTACCGTTATACAACGTACCGTACCCAATCAACACTTGATTTAGGAAAACATTCACAACATTTTTTGCACGAAATAACAGTCGCTCAGAATCATTGTGTCACCACTTAGTAATACAATGTGATATTCGCCAACTGCTTTGGCTGCAACAATTGCACCATTCCCTACTACTAGAAACTTATCACCCTTTCCCATTTCTCTACCTATCTTTAGCCCATGTAACAAATTACATATGTGGGATCCTGATCCGGTATCTAATACCCAGGACATAGAGCAAACTGAGAAACAGTTTTCGGTTATGAACACACCCGAAGACGATGCATCAACATACTTATTCTTCGTTTGGATGGCATGGGAATCCGGATATTCCCCTATTCCTTGCTCAGACTTATGACAGTCATAAAATATAGCGGAACCTAGCCCAGTATAATAAGTGGGTTCGGTCAATACATCCATATTATTATCTTGATTAAGGCATGTCATTGGTCGCTACCAGGAGAGAGAGAAGGAAAATCACTTTGCGTGCGCTCTTTGCAAAATTAGATTGGTTATTATTTTTATCTAATCAGGATGGCTCCCACCATTTTTATCAAATATTCCTTCAAACCCTACAAGGTAAGATTAGCTGTGATTAATTACACCCTACAAGTTCGCCAATCATTCGGTCAGGCAGGTATTGGTACTCCGAGGGAGTCTCCCCATGCTTTCGCATGGAACTAATTAAAAAACCTCATTTCCATATAGGCATCACCCCATTAACACCTTTCTTAGACACCTAATGGATCGGCTAATTGTAAAGTGGAAAACTCTCCCAAGAGTAACTCTTACTTGCAGTGGGTATCGGGATCCAACTATCATATAGAAGGTATGCAATCTCATTGCAAATTTCAACACTTGAAATTCCCAATATTGTTTATACCCCTAGCTTCTTATGACGTTGACGGAGGCCAACAAACTATAGGCCGCTGGTCAAGTTCAACCCGTTCATTTCTTGATTGAATTAAACCCACCCGCACGACTCTTGACATAGGCCAACAAAGTCGCACGAATACCCTAATCCAATCGCATCACATGCAGCAGATAAGTACTAATCAGCTACCGCACACTACATCTTGATAGCGGCCAACAAACGCAGCACGAATACTAAATAGTACTTATCTGAAATGACGGAGGGTTACGGCTGGTTTTTAAGAAAACCTTTAACGTGATGAACTTGATATCATTGCAAAATCTATTGAATTGAAAAGGAGTGTTTTTTGTAGTTTTTGCTAGTTTCTCTAAAGAGGTCACTCCCGGTGAGGGGATCTCGGCTCTTTCCTCATCAAATGAGGTGCTGGATATTCATCAAGGAATACTACTGTGCAAAGCAAGAACTAGAGAAGCTATAAAAACAAAGCTGGGTGGGTTGTAGCATTTGTTAGTTTTGCTAAAGAGGTCACTCTCGGTGAAGGGATCTCGGCTCTTTCCTCATCGAATGAGGTGCTGGATATTCATCAAGGAATACCACTATGTAAAGCAAGAACTAGAGCTACCTTTTGAAAAACTTTTGATTCTACAACATCTATAGGTTTCTTTTCTTTTCATTAATCTCATTAATGAAGTCCCATCATTTAATGTTTCCTAAACATCACAGAAAATGAAATGAAAATAGAACGTATGCGTATGCCATCCGCATTTGCCATGGAGCCCCATCATGCACCGTTAGGTTACTTAACTAACGGCAGAGCGGGGATTGGACTAGCGCGGGTGCAAAACATAAGCAACGTTTATTATATATAACATATATATATAGCATTCTTCTCACGTAGTTATATGATCACATCACAGAACCAAGCAGCAAAAGTCAACATATGAAATATTGGATATACTAGGAGGTCCGTGTTTTAAATTAAGCCAATAATGAAAAACACGGATTCCACGGTCGTGATGAATAGCCAATCCCACATCCCTAGACCCCTACGAGAGCGGCAAGCAACCCTGCCAATTCTAGAGTTAGGAGACCCGGTCTCAACTCCTTGAGATTGTCTCCCACTGGACTCCAGAACCCGGTCACTTGTGCTCCCCGCCTTGGGTCTATCCTAATGCGGAAAAGTAAATAATATATATCAATGGCGATATCATCCTTAACCCGGAAGTGTCCTAATAAAAGAATATTTCATACAAATTTTACATGAATGAAAATTATAAAACTCTCATCTCACATGAAAACCCGGCTATTCATTCATGACGATCCAATATAACATATCACAGTAGCACATAACATCACATGTCATCAACGTAAGTAAATACGCGTATCCCAATTCCGTTGACATATAGCAACGAGATTTAGGATACCCCACATATTACACTTACGGTCGCAGAAAAGAAATGAAAACTACAATAATTAGAATCCGCATTTCCTTAGACATCATAAACTCGGAATATCTCATATTCCGAATTTCATGCCTAACAATATAAACCCCGCATTTTAGTCTCATATCGAAAAAACATTTCAATAACTTAGTCGGGTAATTCAGCAAGATCCCGAATACCCGATCGAATACTTGTCGGGAACTTTAATAGATGGCCACACCCCCGATGTCGTTGACCAAGTGCACTTAGGCGGAACACCGTGGCCATGAGAACCCGAGTGGATGCTTTTGGCAACGGGGTTCTCCTAAAATCACTTGGTCGAAGCTATGGGGCATGGCTACCTAGTAAAGTTATCTGGCGAGTATTCGCGTACGATACGAGATTGCGACAGAGTTTCGATTTGAATCGAAACTTCGTGGCAATCGATCAATAGAGACTAATTTGCTAGATTTGCAAACAAACTAGTTTTCGCAAAACTAATTTAATATGGATTCCAACTACTGTTTCACATATCAAACTTAAACCCGAAACGATATTAAAATTAAGACTACAAAACACTCCGAATTAGCCCCTTAACAAAATTAACATCACATGCAATTTTGGACTAACCAAACATGACATGAAACCCTAAAACCAAGAGCTAAGAACACCATACAAAAAACAAACCCCAACACATTAGAAAAACCGGCCAGGCCGGTTTTTTGGCCCATTTGGCCGGCCAAAATGAAAAATTTGGGGTTCATTTTCGTAGGGTGTTCTAATTACATCATATGTAAGCTTTTGCAGCTATTTAAAAAAATTTCAAAGACCATTTTGAAATCGACAGAAACTTGGTAATTAGGGTTTCGGTTTCAGAGTTGTTTCGGTTAACATCGTCTAATCTTCTAGTTTTGACTCTGATACCATGAAAGTGTACGTTATCACAACCACTGGGTTTTACTAGCATCAAGCATGCCGTTTTAAAAATTTTCGGGATGCTAATCTACACTAACCAAGATCTTAAACTAGAGAATTAGGGTTTAGCTTGATATCATAAAAACTACACTAAGAGAACGATGGCTACAACCTTTGTAGACCATTTCCTTCTCTTCAAATGCTCCGGGTTGTAGTCCACGCGACTCCACTAGGCTCCACTTAAAGGTTGAACAAACTTGCTTCGATGACCTTCGTGCCGAAGATGATCCACCCGAAGTCCGCTAATCCAAGCTACCTCTTCACTAAACTCTTTAGTGAAGTAAACACACTACACCAAAGCCCTAATCTAGTGTACGATGGTGAAGTAGGGGTGTTGTTTTCTCACTAGGGTTCTCACAAGGTCAAGGGTTCACAACTCATGTGAGTGATTGAGCTTAGAGGAGGAGGTGAGGAAAAGGGAGAGAGCTAGAGAGAAACTCATCACATGAGCTCAACTCAAGAAAAGTGGCTAAGTGTGGAATGAAGTATAGAATGGCTCATCTAAAATTCATACATTATTGAAGTATACAATTTTTAACACTTAAAAATTGTAGCCATGATTCAATAGTGCAAGCAAATGAATATAAAATAAAATAAGCCATGCTATGCCAATCCCTCCAAAGTCTCCCCATTTATCATCTCAATTTCTATTTTCTAAAAATAGAAAATCCATGACATGCTTCATATAATATATATATATATATATATATATATCACATATATATTAATATATATATAAACATAAGCATATAATTAGTGAGAAATAATATTAGTCAATATACAATTATATCATATTATTTAATCAACACTTGATTTAATAATCCGGTTATATCACATATAACCGACTAATATTATTTATCTGTATATCACATTATCAAATCGACACTTGATTCAATAATCCGGTTATATCACATATAACCTAACTAATAAAAAATAGCCGCTAGATTACAATACGGTATCTCATACTCGTATTTAATCAGGTCCCCGCACATATCAACATATGTGCCCTACATCATTTCTCTTGAACCAGGAAACTTCTATGTGGGACTCTAAAGACTCGTAAATATGCCAGCAGTAGGTGATGATCACATCAGTCGCCCACAAGCCGTCAGCGGTACTAGCTGGACTTAACGGCTATCCAGGTATTGAGCGAATAGAAGATCAACAAGCAAGCTTGTCCAAACACCCATGAAGCTTATAGGTAACACTTACTGTACAGTCCGGTCTCTTCGTCTGATATGTCGCATATCGAGTTTGGGGGTGGAATCGTCAGACCCCAATAACTTGTTAAGTCATGCCGATGTAAGGCTTATAACGGTACGAGAAACTACGGATAACACTTACCAGTAAATCTCATCAACAGCCCTGGCCAGGGACTTCCAGTTATAGCCAATCGAGCAAAGCGCAACATCAACTCCCTATACCGAGAGAGACGAAACCCCTCTTATCGCTCATTGCATCCATGTGACTCGGGATTGTACCCAAAATCCACCTGTTTGCATGACTCCTTTGAGCCGTGGTAGGGAGGAAATCAAAGAACAGTGGGAACCATACAAGACTCTATGACGATCTTGGGTCTACAGACTAACCTGTACCAGTGTCACTAGAGAACTGCTATCCGACGTTAGGTATAATACCATATAGGAGTTCTCGGCGAGTCCTGTTCGGTGTACCCATTCTCTAATGAGCACCTGTGTACTATCTTTGATGTCAAAAACCAATGGATATGGGATCAACCATCGCCCCCATACAGGGTCAAAAAACGTACACACTACTCTACTCTACTGTATCGATGCCCTGTCTCGATATACCCTCGACTAGGAACAATTAAAGGATATGCTTGTGGACTACCCAGGTCCCAGTAATATGATCCGCATCATAGTCCTGGTATTCAAGCCTACACCCTAAGGGCTTTAGCAACATGTATATGAGAGACGGTATAATAATACCAGTGAACATGTTAAGATAAAGACAACCAGATAGCATACTATCATGTCGAGCAAGAAAGTCCTCCATATATATGTCCAAGTATCCACTATATCATACAATAATGGCCTCTAGGGCATACATATCACTAACACGATGGTCTTAACATTTCCATCTACACCAAGTTTCTTCTTAAAGATCCACTTGCTCCCGATAGGTTTTACCCCTTCAGGAGCAACTTCCAAAGTCCATACTTTGTTGGTGTACATGGATTCCATCTCAGATCGCATAGCATACAGCCATTACACAGAGTCTCCACTTGTGATGGCCTGCTCAAAACTAGTTGGGTCATCATCTTCCATGATTCAATTCTCGCTCCTACCGTCTATGAGAAAACCGTAGTACCTCCCAGGTGGATGAGAAACCCTATTAGATCTGCGGAGTGGCTGAGGTTCGTCAGGGAATATTGAATCCTCCGGTTGTACCAAATCATCAGTTATAGTTTGTGTAGCTGAAACTTCTTCCAGTTCTACCTCATTAGCACTAATTTCTTTCATAAGAAATTCCTTTTCTAAAAAGGTGGCATGTTGAGAAACAAACACCTTTTGTTCCTCGGTATGGTAGAAGATATATCCATATGAATCCTTTGGATATCCCACAAACTTGCACAAAACAGATCTTGCCTTGAGCTTGTCCGGATTTTGCCTTTAGCATAGGCCGGACAACCCCATATCTTAACTCGTTTAAGAGATGGTCTCTTTTCATTCCATATCTCATATGGAGTGGTAGGCACGGATTTGGTCGGAACCCTATTCAATAGGTATGCAACTGTCTCAAGTGCATAACCCCAAAAGAAAATAGTTAACTCAGCAATACTCATCATAGAGCGCACCATATCTAATAGGGTGCGATTCCTCCGCTCCAATAATCCATTGTGATGTGGTGTATATGGAGGAGTAACCTGAGAGAGAATCCCATTCTCTATTAAATAGTCACGGAATTCCGTGCTCAAGTATTCTCCTCTCCGATCATATTGTAGGACTTTAATACTTTTACCCTTCTGGTTCTCAACTTCGTACTTGTATTCCTTGAATTTCTCAAAAGCATCAGATTTGTGTTTCAACAAGAATACATGTCCGAATCTTGAGAGATCATCGGTGAATGTAATGAAGTACGAGGAACCATTCCTGGCATGCATAGACATAGAACCGCATACATCACTATGTATCAGTCCTAAGAGTTCAGTAGCTCTTTCTCCGTGTTCAGTAAACGGAGTTTTGGTCATCTTACCTTTGAGACATGACTGGAAAGTTTCATAAGATGTAAATTCAAACTGATTCAAATATCCATCATTATGCAACTTATTTAGTCTTGTCGCATTGATATGACCAAGTCTACAATGCTACAAGAAGGATTCGTTCATTTATGAACTTTTCCTCTTGTGTGTGTTCTGTATATTTAAAACTTTAGTTTGATTTAGAACGTATATACCGTTATATAAAGTACCAAACCCAATCAACACTTGATTTAAGAAAATGTTCATAACATTTTTCTCTAATACAAAGTTATATCCTTCTTTATGTAATAAAGAAATTGATATTATATTGCACATCATTTTTTGTACGAAATAACAGTCGTTCAAAATCAATGTATTACCATTTGGTAATACAAGGTGATATTCGCCAACTGCTTTGGGTGCAACAATTGCACCATTCCCTACTACGAGAGACTTATCACCCTTTCCCAGTTTTCTACTTCTTCTTAACCCATGTAACATATTACAAACGTGGGATCCTAATCCGGTATCCAATACCCAGTATGTAGAGCATACTGAGAAACAATTCTCGGTAACGAACACACCCAAAGAAGATGCATCATCATGCTCTTTCTTCGTTCGGGTTGTGTGGGAATCCTGATATTCCTCTATTCCTTGCTCAGACTTATGACAATCATAAGATAGAGCAGAACAAACGTTCCCCAGCTCAGTATAATAAGCGGGTTTGGTCAATACATCCATATTATTATCTTGATTAAGGCATGTCATGGTCGCTGCCTGGAGAGAGAGAGAAGAAAACACTTTAGCATGCACTCTTACAAGGTTAGATTGGTTATTATCTTATCTAATCATGATGGCTCCCACTTTTTTTATCAAATCTTCCTTAAAACCCTAAAAGGTAAGATTAGCCGGGATTAATTACACCCTACAAGTTCGCCAATCGGTCAGCCAGGCAGGTATTAGTACTCCAAAGGAGTCTCCCCATGCTTTCGTATGGAACTAATTAAATAACCTCGTTTCCGCAGGGGCATAACTCTGTTAACACCTTTCTTAGACACCTACTGGATTAGCTAATTGTAAAGTGCAAAACTCTCCCAGGAGTAACTCTTACTCGCAGTGGGTATCGGGATCCAACTATCTCATAGAAGGTATGCAATCTCATTGCAAATTTCAACGCTTGAAATTCCCAATATTTGTTTTTACCCCTAGTAACTTATGACCTTGGATATGGTCAACAAATCATAAGCGTTATCCAAGTTCAACCCGTCATTTCGTAATTGAATTAAACCCACTCGTACGACCCTAGGCTATGGTCAACAAAGCCGTACGACTACCCTAATCCAATCGCATAATATGCTGAAGATAAGCACTAATCAGCTACTATACACTACGCCTTAGCTATGGTCAACAAACGCAGCACGAATACTAAATAGCACTTATCTAAAATGATGGAGGGCTACGACTGGTTTTGAATAAAACGTTTAACGTAATGAACTTGATATCGTTGTAGAATCCAATGATTTGAAAAGGAGTGGTTTAAGCTCCGCTTTTTAAAATCGAGCAGTTTTTAAAACAAACCGAGTGGGTTGTAGCATCTTCTAGTTTTGCTAAAGTGGTCACTCCCGATGAAGGGATCTAGGCTCTTTCCTTATCGAATGAGGTGCTGGATATTCATAAAAGAATACTACTATGCAAAGCAATAACTAGAGCTACCTTTTTGAAAAATTTGATTCTACAACATCTTTAGGTTTCTTTCTTTTCATTAATCTCATTAATGAGGTCCTATCATTTATGTTTCCTAAACATCACAGTAGAAACGAAAATAGAACATACGCTTATGCCATCCGCATTTGCCACGGGGCCGCGTCATACACCGTTAGGTTACTAAACTAACGGCAGAGCGGGGGCAGGACTAGCGCGGGTGCAAAATATAAGCAACGTTTATTATATATATTATATATATATAGCATTCGTCTCACGCAGTTATATGATCACATCATAGAACATAGGTAGCAGAAACAAATATATGAAATAAAGGATATACTAGGAGGTTCGTGTTTTAAATTAAGCCAGTAATGAAATACACAGATTCCACAGTCGTGATGAATAGATAAACCCACATCCTTAGACCCCTATGAGAGTGGAAAGTGACCCTGCAAATTCTAGAGTTAGGAGACCCGGTCTCGACTTCTCGAGATGGTCTCCCACTAGACTCTAGAACCCGGTCACTTGTGCTCCCCGCCTTGGGTCTATCCTAATGCAGAAAAGTAAATAATATACATCAATGGTGACATCATCTTCAACCCGGAAGTGTCCTAATAAAAAAATATTACATACAGTTTTTACATGAAAGAAAATAGAAAAACTCCCATCTCATGCAAAAACCCCAGGCTATTCAATCATGACGATCCAATATAACATATCACAGCAACACATAACATCACATGTCATCAACGTAAGTAAATATGCGTATCCCGAATGTCGTTGACATATAGAAACAAGATTGGGGATACACCACACATTATACTTACGGTCGCAGAAAAGAAATGAAAACTAAAATAATTAGAATCCGCATCAAACCTTAGACATCATAAATCCGGAATATTTCATATCTCGGATTTCATGCCTAACACAATAGGTCTTGCATTTAAGTCTCAAATTGAAAACACTTTTCAATAGTCAGTCGGGTAATTCAACAAGATTCCCGATATAATTATCAAATTCTCGTCGGAAACTTTAATAGATTGTCGCACCCCCGATGGCGTCAACGAAGTACACTTAGGCGGAACACCGCGGCCGCGAGCACCCGAGTGGATGCTTTTGGTTATGGTGTTCTCCTATAGTCACTTGGTCGGGGCTATGGGGTGTGGCTATCTAGTAGTGTTTCCCGGCGGCTATTCACGTAAAATACGAGATTGCGACGGAGTTTTGATCCACATCGAAACTCCATGGTAATCGATCAAAAGAGACTAAAACGCGAGATTTACAAAACACAAACTAGTTTTCATAAAACTCATTAATGTGGATTCCAAATATTGTATCACATATCATAAAAATCTAGACAATATTAAACTTTTTGATAAATTCATCAAACACCCACAAATCACAGAGACCTCAACAACTTGAGTCTCATTAAAAACAACCAGAAAGTGCCAAATATCAATATGGAGCAGCACAAGAAACACAAGTCCCTAACTCACCAAAAGTGCAGCGGAATCGCGGCTAAACCCTAGGTTAGGCCACGGTTCCATGGCCATTTGGTTGAGTTGGGCCCTCGTATTTCTTGGGGCTCCATTAAATACCTTGCACAAATTTCTGCAAATTTTTAATCTCCAAAATTTCAACTTTTGAAATATTGGACAGAAACATTGAAAAAATTGGGTTTTGAAATTCAATCGAACACTTTAACATTGTTTAGACCAAACCTAATGCTCTAGCCTGGCTGTGATACCATGAAAGTGTGTCTTAGCACTACAACTAGGTTTAGACAAATATCAAGTATGCAATTTTAAAAAATCTAGAGTGCTAAGCTACACTAACTTAGAATCGAACTAGAGAATTAGTGTTTGTAAGCAAGTAAACAAGTTTTAAACTAAGTGAAGAGGGTTACAACCTTTGTAGACCAAGTCCTTCACTTCAATCGCTCTAAGTAGTAGTCCTTGAGCTCCAAGTAGTAGTCCCTAAAACTCTTCTTAAGCTCCACTTGGTGAAAAGAACGAGCTTGCTTCGTCGTCTTCGAGGCCGAAGATAATCCACCTTGAAGTTTCTCAAACTCAAGCTATCTCTTCACTAATCAAGGAATTAGTGAAGCAAATAACTTAATCTTATGGGCTAGATGAGAGTAGCTTGATGAAGTAGGAATTTAGCTCACTTTAGAAATTCTTTTCTCCTTTTCTTTTCCAACTCAAGAAAACCTAGAGAGGATGAAGAAGAACTTGGGTGAAGAAAATATCTCAAGTGATAATTAGAGAGTTAACTATGGGCTAAAGATAATGGTTGGGTTATAAAATATCTAGAGTAAAACAAAATTAGTGAAATGAGTCATGGTTTCTATATACTTCTACAAGCATCTAAGCCATGCTCATTTCCACCTAAATTTTGATTTACTCTTAATAAATAAACATCCTAATTATCTTTAGTCATGGTGTGAGTCTCATACACCGATGTTCTATGTATCTTCCACCATGACACAATAGTATTATATATATATATATATATATATACAATTATATATAGCAAGAGAAGAAAATTATTAGTGAGCAAAATATTAGTTAATATATAAATATATCATATATAAATATATATTAAATTATTAAATCAACACTTGATTCAATAATCCGGTTATATCATATATAACAGACTAATATCATTTATATGTATATCAAATTATCAAATCAACACTTGATTCAATAACCCGGTCATATCACATCTAACCGATAAATATTCAATACTACATTAAATCTACACTTGATTCAATAATCCGGTCATATCATATATAACCGGCCAGTATCAAATATATATATATATATATACATATAACATATCATTGAATCAACACCCGATTCAACAATCCGGTTATATCACATATAACCTAACCGATATCAAATATCGCGAGATTAGAATACGGTATCACATACTCATATTTAATCAAGCTTCCGCACATATCACCATATGTGCCCTACTTCGTTTCGCTTAGCTCTGTGTAGGAGTCTAAAGACACGTCAATATGCCAGGAGTAGGTAATGATCACATTGTTGGGGTTCCTTAGCATGACCACTAGGTTTTAGCAAGCATCGAGTATGCAATTTTAAAAAATCTAGAGGGCTAAGAAACACCATCCAAAAATCGAACTAGATAATTAGGGTTTTATGGAGCATGTAAACAACTTTACACTAAGTGAATAGAGAATACAACTTTTGTAGACCGGTCATTCACTTCTAAAGCTCCGTGTAGTAGTCTCTTAGCTCCAAGTTGTGGTCTCTGAACTCTTCTTAGGCACCACTAAGAGAAAAGAACAAGCTTGCTTAAGGATCTTCGAGGCCGAAGATGATCTACGTCGAAAAATCTCTAACTCAAGCTAGCTCTTCACTAATTGAGAAATTAGTGAAGCAAAAAACCTATACTAAATGGCTAGTTTGGTATAGATTGATGAGTA
This sequence comes from Agapanthus africanus, assembly GCA_030015575.1. Lineage (NCBI taxonomy): Eukaryota > Viridiplantae > Streptophyta > Magnoliopsida > Asparagales > Amaryllidaceae > Agapanthus > Agapanthus africanus. The sequence continues at coordinate 936,733,942 of CM057338.1, read as the reverse complement.
GAAATTTTGCTCACTTTAGAATTATTTTGTCTCTTTCTTTTTCAGCTCACTCAAAAGCTAGAGAGCAAAGATGGAGATGATGAAGATGAACAAGTGTGAACCATTGAGTGAGAAATATCTCAAGTGATATTAGTAGAGAGTTAACCATGGTTAAAGATAATGGTTGGGTTAATAAATATCTAAAGTAAAACAAAATTAGAGGACTAAGTCAAAACTTCTCCATGCTTCCACAAGCATCTTAAGCCATGGATTTTTCCACCTAATTTTGATTTATCCCTTAATTATTATTCATCCAAATTATCTTTAGTTAGGTATAAGTCTCATACACCCATGTCCATTGTATCATCTAGCATGACACAAAAATAAATACATTAATATATATCTCATATATATATAGATGTATTTGGAGAAAAGAAATTCTTAAGTGAGCTAATATTAGTTAATATATATTAATATATCAAATATATAATTATATATATATTAAATTATTAAATCAACACTTGATTTAATAATCCGGCTATATCACATACAACCGACTAATATCATTTATATATATATATCACATATACATATAACATATCATTGAATCAACACTTGATTCAACAATCAGGTTATATCACATATAACCTGCATCACAAGATTAGATTACAGTATCATATACGTATTTAATCTCGGTCCCGCGCATATCACATATGTGCCCTACTTCGTTTCTCTTGAGCTACGAAACCTCTGTGTAGGACTCTAATAACTCGTCAATACGTCGGCAGTAGGTAATAATCATATCAATCATCCACAAGCCGTCAGGGGTACTAGCTGAACGTAACGACTACCCAGGTATTGAGCGATTAGAAGATCAGCAAGCAAGCTTATCCAAACTCCTGTGAATCCAGTAGTAACACTACCGTATAGTCCGGTCTCCTCGTCTGATATGTCGCATATCGAATCTGGGGGTGGTAAACGTCAGACCCCAATAAATTGATAAGTCATGCCGATGTGAGGCTCATAACAGGTCGAGAAACTACTGATAACATTTACCAGTAAATCTCAGCATCAGCTCTGGCCAGGGACTTCCTGTTATAGCCAATCGAGCATAGCGCAACATCAACTCCCAATACCGGGAGAGACGAAACCCTTCCTATCGCTCATTGCCTCCATGTGACTCTGGACTGTACCCAAAATCCATCTGTTTGAATGCTCTCTTGAGCGTGGTAGAGAGGAAATCAAAGCACAGTGGGAATCATAAAAGACTCTATGATGATCTCGGGTCTACAGACTAACCTGTACTAGTATAACCAGAGAACTGCTATCTGACGATATATATAATACCATCTAGGAGTTCTCGGCGAGTCCTATTCGGTGTACCCATTCTCCAGTGAGCACATGTGTACAATCTTTGATGTCAAACACCAATGGATGTGGGATCATCCACCACCCCATACAGGGAAAGAAACGTAAACACTAGTCTACTCTGGAATATCAATGCCCCGTCTCAATACTCTCACGACTGGGAACAATTAAAGGATGAACTTGTGGACTACCCCGGCCCCACTAGTATGATCTGCATCATAGTCCTGGAAGTCAAGTATGCATCCTAAGGGCTTTATCAACATGTGAGAGAAAGACAGTATCATAATACCAGTCTACATGTTAAGATAAAGAAAAACCAGATAGCATACTATCAAGTCGAGCAAGAATGTCCTCTCTATATATGTCTAAGCATCCATTATAATATACAATCATGTACAATAATGGCCTCTAGGGCATACATACAACTAACAATCTCCCGTTTGCACTAAGGCCAGTTGTTGTTGTATCTCATACCTAACATCTCAAAGAGTCTTTCAAATTGTATCTGCGGGATGGCCTTCGTGAGTGGATCTGCCGTGTTATTCTTCGTGTCAACTCTCCTGACCTTGATCTCTCGGCGATCAACTATCTCCCGGATCAGGTGATACCGTCTCAAAATATGTCTGGATCGCTGATGGGACCTGGGTTCTATGGCCTAAGCCAAAGCTTCATTGTTATTACAATACAAAGGTATTGGATGCTCAATGGATGGAACCACACCAAGTTCAGTTATGGACTTCTTCATCCAGACAGCATCTTTCACGGCATCGTTGGCAGGGATGTATTCAGCCTCCATCGTCGAGTCTATCATGGTATCTTGCTTAGAACTCTTCCAACATACCGCCCCTCCATTAAGGGTGAAGACAAAGCCCGAGACCGACTTACTGTCGTCCTTATCACTCTGAAAGCTTGAATCGGTAAAGGAATCCACCTGGAGTTCACCGTTACTATATACCAAGAACATTTCTTTAGTCCTTCTCAAGTACTTAAGAATGTTCTTCACAGCTGTCCAGTGATTCTCCCCAGGATTCGATTGATAGCTGCATACAACACTAAATGCGTACGCTACATCCGGTCCGGTACATAACATTGCATACATGATAGACCCGACTGCCGAAGCATAGGGTATCCCTTGCATGCGAGCCCTCTCCAAATCAGTCTTGGGGGACATCTTTTTGGAGAGAGTGATTCCTGAGATTGTGGGTAAATTTCCATGCTTGGAATCTTCTATACTAAACCTCTTTAGTATGGTGTCAATGTACCTGGATTGGGACAATCCCAACATTCTCTTAGATCTATCTTTATAGATCTTAATCCCTAAGATGTAGGGGGCATCACCGAGATCTTTCATGGAGAAATTTTATGATAAGAAGAGCTTGACCGAGTGTAGCATAGGAACATCATTTTCTATCAAGAGTATGTCATCCACGTAAAATATGAGGAAGACAACCTTACTTACTACAACCTTCTTGTATATACAAGGTTCATCTACATTTTTGATGAAGTCAAACTCTTCGACTGCCACATCAAAACAGATGTTCCAACTCCGCGATGCCTGCTTTAACCCATAGATTGATTTAAGAAGCTTGCACACCTTTCTGCTGCTCCCACTGTCTATGAAGCCCTCTGGCTGTGTCATGTACACGCTCTCTTCTAAATCACTATTTAGAAAAGCGGTCTTGACATCCATCTGCCAGATTTTCTAGTCATGGTATGCAGCTATGGAAAGTAGGACCCGAATGGACTTAAGCATAGCCACTGGAAAAAAGGTTTCATCATAATCCACACCTGGTCGTTGATGAAAACCTTTTTCCATAAGTCTAGTTTTGAAAGTCTCAACTTTTCCATCTACACCAAGTTTCTTCTTAAAGATCCACTTGCTCCCGATGGGTTTTACCTCTTCAGGTGCAACTTTCAAAGTCCATACTTTGTTGGTGTACATGGATTCCATCTCAGATCGCATTGCATCCAGCCATTTCACAGAGCCTCCCCTCGTGATGGCCTACTCGAAACTAGTTGGGTCATCATCTTCCATGATGCAATCCTCGCTCCTACCGTCAATGAGAAAACCTTAGTAGCTCTCAGGTGGATGAGGAACCCTACTAGATCTGCGGAGAGGCTGAAGTTTGTCGGGGACTATCGAATCCTCCGGTTCTACCAAATCATCAGCTATAGTTTGTGTAACTGGAACTTCTTCTAGTTCTACCTTATGACCACTAATTTCTTTAATAAGAAATTCCTTTTCTAAAAAAGTGGCATGCCGAGAAACAATCACCATTTGTTCCTCGGTGTGGTAGAAGATATACCCTTGCGAATGTTTAGGATATCCAACAAACTTGCACAAAACTGACATTGCCTCGAGTTTGTCCAGATTTTGTGTTTTCACATATGCCGGACAACCCCATATCTTAACATAATTAAGACATGGCCTCTTTCCTTTCCATATCTCATATGGAGTGGTTGGCACGGATTTGGTGGGAACCATATTCAATAGGTCTGCAGCTGTCTCCAGTGCATAACCCCAAATGGAATTAGGTAACTCAGCGGTACTCATCATAGAGCGCACCGTATCTAATAGGGTGCGATTTCTCTGCTCCGATACACCGTTGTGCTGTGGTGTATACAGAGGAGTAAGCTGAGAGAGAATCCCATTCTCTTTTAAATAATTCAGGAACTCCGTACTCAAGTATTCTCCTCCCCGATCAGATCGAAGGATTTTGATACTTTTTCCCGTTTGGTTCTCTACTTCGCACTTATATTTCTTGAATTTCTCAAAAGCTTCAGACTTATGTTTCAACAAGAACACATGTCCGAATCTTGAGAGATCATCGGTGAATGTGATAAAGTATGAGAAACCATTCCTGGCATGTGTAGACATGGGACTGCATACATCACTGTGTATCAGTTCCAAGAGTTCAGTAGCTCTTTCTCCGTGTCCAGTAAACGGAGTTTTGGTCATTTTTCTTTTGAGACATGACTGGGAAGTTTCATAAGATATAAATTCGAACGGATTCAAATATCCATCCTTATGTAACTTAGCTAGTCATGTCGCATTGATATGACCTAGTCTACAATACCACAAAAAGGATTCATTCATTTCTGAACTTTTCCTCGTGTGTGTGTTATGTACGTTAAGAACTATAATCTGATTTAGAACGTAAGAACCATTACATAACGTACCAAACCCAATCAACACTTGATTTAGGAAAATGTTCATAACATTTTTCTATACAATAAAGTTATATCCTTCTTTATCTAATAAAGAAACTGATATTAAATTGTAAATCATAGATGGTACGTAATAACAGTCTTTCAAGATCAATGTATTCCCATTTGGTAATACAAGGTGATATTCACCAACTTCTTTAGCTGCAACATTTGCACAATTCCCTACTTTTAGAGAATGATCACCTATTCCCAGTTCTCTACCTTTCTTTAGCCCATGTAACATGTGGGATCCTAATCCGGTATCTAATACCCAGGACGTAGAGTGTACTGAGAAACAGTTCTCGGTAACGAACACACCCGAAGAAGATGCATCAACATACTCATTCCTCGTTCAGGTCGTATGGGAATCCGGATATTCCCCTATTTTTTGCTCAGACTTATAACAATTATAAGGTAGAGCAGAACCAACGTTCCCCAGCTCAGTATAACAAGCGGGTTCGGTCAATACATCCATATTATTATCTTGATTAAGGCGTGACATGGTCGCTACCTGAAGAGAGAGAAGAAAACACTTTAGCGTATGCTCTTGCAAGATTAAATTGGTTATTATTTTATCTAATCAGGATGGCTCCCACTGTTTTTATCAAATCTTCCTTCAAACCCTAAAAGGTAAGACTAGCCGGGATTAATTACATTCTACAAGTTCGCTAACTGGTCAGCAAGGCCAGTGTCGGTACTTTAAGAGAGGTTCCTCGTGCTTTCGCACGGACCTAATTAAAATAAACCTCATTTTCCCAGAGGCATAAACCCGTTGACACCTTTCTAGACACCCACTGGATTAGCTAATTGTAAAGCACATAACTCTCCCAGGAGTAACTCTTACTTGCGGTGGGTATCGGGATCCAACTATCTCATAGAAGGTATGCAATCTCATTGCAATTTTCAACAATTGAAATTCCCAATAATGTTTTTACCCCCAGCGTCCTATGATCTTGACACAGGCCAACAAACTATAGGACTACATTTCATGATTAAATTAAACCCACCCGGACGACCCTTGACGCAGGCCAACAAAGTCGTACGACTACCCTAATCCAATCGCATCACATGCTGCAGATAAGCACTAATTAGCTACCGCACACTACGCCTTGACGCAGGCCAACAAACGCAGCACGAATACTAAATCGTACTTATCTGAAATGACGGAGGGCTACGACAGGTTTTTAGGAAAACCTTTTACGTAATAAACTTGATACTGTTGTAGAATCAAGTGATTTGAAAAGGAGTGGTTTAAGCTCCGCATTTTAAAATCGAATAGTTTTCAAAACAAACCGAGTGGGTTGTAGCATCTGCTAGCTTTTGCTAAAGAGGTCATTCCCGGTGAAAGGATCTCGGCTCTTTCCTCATCGAATGAGGTGCAGGATATTCATAAAGAATACCACTATGCAAAGCAAGAACTAGAGTTACCTTTTTGAAAATTTGATTCTACAACATCATTAGGTTTCTTTCTTTTTCATTAATCTCATTAATGAAGTCCCATCATTTATGCTTCCTAAGCATCACAGATAAAGAAACGAAAATACAACGTACGCTTATGCCATCCGCATTTATCACGGGGTCCCGTCATGCACCGTTAGGTTAGTTAACTAACGGCAGAGCGGGGTCAGGACTAGCGCGGATGCAAAACATAAGCAACGTTTATTATATATCACATATATAATATAAAGCATTCGTCTCACGCAGTTATATGATCTCATCACAGAATATTGCAGCAGAAGTCAACATAAGAAATATTGGATATACTAGGAGGTCCACGTTTTAAATCATGCCAGTAAAAAACACAGATTCCACAGTCATGATGCATACCCAAACCCACATCCTTAGACCCTTACGAGAGCGGCAAGCAACCCTGCCAATTCTAGAGTTAGGAGACCATGTCTCGACTCCTCGAGATGGTCTCCCACTGGACTCTAAAACCCGGTTACTTATGCTCCCCACCTTGGGTCTATCCTAATGTGGAAAAGTAAATAATATACATCAATGGTGACATCATCCTCAACCCGGAAGTGTCCCAATATAAGAATATTACATTCAAATTTTTACATGAATGAAAATGAAAAATTCTCATCTCACGCAAAACCCCCCGTCTATTCAAACACGAGATCCTATATAACATATCACAGCAACACATAACATAACATGTCAACAACGTAAGTAAATATGTGTATCCCAATTGTCGTTGACGTATAGTAACGAAACCGGCGATACACCAGATATTACACTTACGTTCGCAGAAAAGAAAATGAAAACTACAATAATTGGAATCCGCAACCACCTTAGACATCATAAACCCGGAATATCACATACTCCGGATTTCATGCCTAACACTATAAATCCGGCATTTTAGTCTCAAATTGAAAACACTTTTTCAATATCCAGTCGGGCAATTTAACAAGATTCCCAACAAATGATTGAATGCTCGTCGAAAACATTAATAGACGGCCGCACCCCCGATGCCATCGACGAAGCGTACTTAGGCGGAACACCGTGGCCGCGAGCACCCGAACGGATGCTTTTGGATATGGGGTTCTCTTACAGTCACTTGGTCGGGGCAATAGGGCGTGGCTATCTAGTAGTGTTATCCGGCGAGTGTTCGCGTACTATATAAGATTGCGACAGAGTTTTGATCCGAATCAAAACCCCGTGGCAACCGATCAATGGAGACTAAATCGCTAGATTTACAAATTAGCAAACTAGTTTTCACAAAACCAATTTATTGTGGATTCCAAATATTGTATCACATATCAATATGAAACCCGAAACAATATTAAAATATGACTACGAAACACTCCGTATTGCCACTACAGAAATATAACATCACATGCAATCTTGGCAAAAACAAACATAACATGAAACCCTAAAACCATGAGATCAGAATACCACAAAAATTTCAAGGTTTTTTGCTACAGAAAAAAGTGAGGTCGGTTGTTTAGACAATGTGACCGGCCAAAATTTTGATGTTTTGCCTCAAATTTTTGTGGTGTTCTAGATACATCATAACTAGCTTTCTGCACTTGTTTTAAAATTTTTTAGAGGACTTTAAAACATTCAACAGAAACTAGGGTTTCAGATTCCAGTTTTCGGAGTTTTTTCGGTATCGTAATTCTAACACATCGTATAATTCTCTAGCTTGGCTCCGATACCACTGTTGGGGTTCCTTAGCATGACCACTAGGTTTTAGCAAGTATCGAGTATGCAATTTTAAAAAATCTAGAGTGCTAAGAAACACCATCCAAGAATCGAACTAGAGAATTAGGGTTTTATGGAGCATGTAAACAACTTTACACTAAGTGAATAGAGAATACAACCTTTGTAGACCAGTCCTTCACTTCTAAAGCTCCGTGTAGCAGTCCCTTAGCTCCAAGTAGTGGTCCCCGAACTCTTCTTAGGCTCCACTAGGCGAAAGGAACAAGCTTGCTTAAGGATCTTCGAGGCCGAAGATGATCTACATCGAAGAATCTTTAACTCAAGCTACCTCTTCACTAATTGAGGAATTAGTGAAGCAAACAACCTATACTAAATGGTTAGTTTGGTATAGATTGATGAAGTAGGAATTTTTCTCACTTTAGAATTATTTTTCTCGCTTTCTTTTTCACCTCACTCAAAATCTAGAGAGCAAAGAAGAAGATGAAGAAGATGAACAAGTGTGAACCATTGGGTGAGAAATATCTCAAGAGATATTAGTAGAGAGTTAACCATGGCTAAAGATAATGGTTGGGTTAATAAATATCTAGAGTAAGACAAAATTAGTGGACTAAGTCAAAACTTCTCCATACTTCCACAAGCATCTCAAGCCATGGCTTTTTCCACCTAATTATGATTTATCCCTTAATTATTAATCACCCAAATTATCTTTAGTTAGGTATGAGTCTCATACACCCATGTCCATTGTATCATCTAGCATGACACAAAAATAAATACATTAATATATATCTCATATATAAATAGATGTATTTGGAGAAAAGAAATTCTTAAGTGAGTTAATATTATTTAATATATATTAATATATCAAATATATAATTATATATATTAAATTATTAAATCAACACTTGATTTAATAATCCGGCTATATCACATACAACCGACTAATATCATTTATATGTATATCACATATACATATAACATATCATTCAACACTTGATTCAACAATCCGGTTATATCACATATAACCTGCATCACGAGATTAGATTACGGTATCACATACGTATTTAATCTCGGTCCCGCACATATCACATATGTGCCCTACTTCATTTCGCTTGAGCTAGGAAACCTCTGTGTAGGACTCTAATGACTCGTCAATACACCGGCAGTAGGTAATGATCATATCAATCACTCACAAGCCGTCAGCGGTACTAGCTGGACGTAACGTCTACCCAGGTATTGAGCGATCAGAAGATCAATATGCAAGAATGTCCAGACTCCTGTGAATCCAGTAGTAACACTACCATATAGTCCGGTCTCTTCGTCTGATATGTCGCATATCGAGTTTAGGGGTGGTAAACGTCAGACCCCATTAACTTGATAAGTCATGCCGATGTGAGGCTTATAACGGATCGAGAAACTACTGATAACACTTACCAGTAAATCTCAGCGTCAACCTTGGCCAAGGAATTCCTGTTATAGCCAATCAAGCATAGCGCAACATCAACTCCCAATACCGGGAGAGACGAAACCCCTCCTATCACTCATTGCTTCCATGTGACTCGGGACTGTACCCAAAATCCACCTGTTTGCACGCTATCTTGAGTGTGGTTGGGAGGAAATCAAAGCACGGTGGGAATCACACAAGACTCGATCTCGGGTCTACAGACTAACCTGTACTAGTATCACCAGAGAACTGCTATCTGACGATAGGTATAATACCATCTAGGAGTTCTCAGCGGGTCCTATTCGGTTTACCCATTCTCCAATGAGCACCTGTATGCAATCTTTGATGTCAAACACCAATGGATTTGGGATCATCTACTGCCCCATACAGGGTCAAGAAACGTACGCACTAGTCTACTCTGGAATATTGATGCCCCATCTCGATACTCCTACGATTAGGAACAATTAAAGGATGAACTTATGGACTACCCTGGCCCCACTAGTATGATCTGCATCATATTCCTGGTAGTCAAGTACACATCCTAAGGGCTTTATCAACATATGAGAGAAAGACAGTATCACAATACCAGTCTGCATGTTAAGATAAAGAACAACCAGATAGCATACTATCATGTCGAGCAAGAATGTCCTCTCTATATATGTCCAAGCATCCATTATAATATATAATCATGTACAATAATGGCCTCTAGGGCATACATACAACTAACACACATCAGTCACCCACAAGCCGTCAGCGGTACTAGCTGGACGTAATAGTTATCCAGGTATTGAGCGAATAGAAGATCAACAAGCAAGATTTTCAAAACTCCCGCAAAGCCTATAAGAAACACTTATTGTACAGTCCGGTCTCTTAATCTGATATGTCGCATATCAAGTCTAGGGGTGGAATCGTCAGACCCCGGTAACTTGATAAGTCTTGCCGATGTGTGGCCTATAACCGTTCGAGAAACTACTGATAACACTTATCAGTAAATCTCATCAGCCCTGGCCAGGGACTTGATGTTATAGCCAATCGAGCATTGCGCAATATCAACTCCCTATACCGGGAGAGACGAAACCCCTCCTATCGCTCATTGCCTCCATATGACTCGGGACTGTACCCAAAATCCACATGTTTGCACGACTCCTTTGAGCCGTGGTAGGGAGGAAATCAAAGCACAGTGGGAAACACACAAGTCACTATGACGATCTCGAGTCTACAGACTAAGCTGTACCAGTGTCACCAGAGAACTGCTATCTGACGATAGGTATGGTACCATCTAGGAGTTCTCGGCGAGTCATGTTCAGTGTACCCATTCTTTAATGAGCACCTGTGTACAATCTTTGATGTCAAACACCAATGGTTATGGGATCAACCATCGCCCCCATACAGGGTCAAGAAACGTACACACTAGTCTACTCTGGAATATCGATGCCCTGTCTCGATACTCACTCGACTAGGAACTGTTTAAAGGATGTGCTTGTGGACTACACAAGCCCCACCAGTATGATCTGCATCATAGTCCTGGTAATCAAGCTAACATCCTAAGGGCTTTATCAACCTGTATCAAAGAGACAAAATAATTTAAGTGTACATGTTAAGATAAAGTGCAACCAGATAGCATACTATCATGTCGAGCAAGAAAGTTCTATATATATATATATGTCCAAGCATCCACTATAATATACAACATGGACGATAGGATTTGTTTATTTTTCCAAGATAATTGCTATTGATAACTCCGGTTAAGTTTTCTATCCTGAGTAGGTAAGCACTCATTTTCTCCGGCTCCCTGAGGCTCAAGATAATTGATCCCGCTTAAACCTATATTTACTAAAGTCCTTAAAATATTGTTTTTATATAACTCAAGGGGGTTTTATGAAAAAATATTTTAATATAGTTAAAAGTAAAACCTTAAGGGTGATTAGTATTACTTAGGGTTTTCATGAGCATGGATTTGAAGTATTGGGTATTTTAGTGATAATTACCTAGTTTTTGAAAGTTTATGGTATTTTAGTGAAAACCAGTCTTTTTAATAACTTGATGGTATTTCATTGACCCTTTTAAATATTCCAAAAAAATATAGTTTCATAATATAATGAAAATACGGATTTTTAATTTTATATAATTTTGATTTTTACAAAATTTATTTTATTTAGAAAATTCGTTTTTCTTAAAAAACGTATTTATATCCTTTCGAGATCGAATGCTCCGTGAAGATGTCTGCATCTCGCTCTACTATTCTCAGGATATGCGATAATCCGCACTATCCATTAGCGGGTTCCCTAAAAAGGGTTGTAGATACATAATTGCAAAGAAATATGAAATACCGTTTAAAAAGAAACCCGGTTTTAAAGTTAGTGGTATTTTACTGTAAGATTTTCTTCGTAACAAATATCCATACAAAAAATAGGCATCATGCTATGAAACAAGAGTGTACGTATGGGGTAGGTCGTTACCCCCGTCAAGTTTTTCCTAAAGGTATAGTTGTAACAAAACAAAATGAAGTGATATCAAAGTTCATGGTATTTTAATGAAAAAGTTTAATTAAGGTTGTTTCAAATGAGATTCGTGGTTAAAATTTATTCTAAACATTGGTATTTAGGGTTACAAGTATTTTTTAAGAATTTGGCTGAACAATATATAAGAAAAATAAAGTTTCTAGGGTTTAGGAAATAGATATCGGTATTAACTCTACATACCGATATAAGATTTAAAGTTGGATTTCAATAAAGAGAAAGAGAGATTAGGATGGACTTACGGTTTAGAAAGCTGAGGAAGAGAGTGAGGAAGGAAATAGTGTCGTTGTGGCATTGCGGGAGCTCCGGAATTGGCTTCGATCTTCGCCGGAACTAACTTGCTCGCTAACTCCACTTGCACTTAGGAACTTTTTAGAGAATTTTGGCTAGAATTTTCAGAATGGTGCTGAGCCAAGGTAGGGGTGGTATTTATAATGGAGAATTAGGGTTTGGGAATTAAAAATGTGGATTAAAATCATTAAAATTATGTTTAATTGTGAAATCAAAGGTCTCTGTTTGATTGCAGAGAAATCAAACAGTGCAGAGGGGTTAGGGGTAACTGAAGAGATAAGTGTGCAAAGTACGGGCTTCATTGACCACCATCTGACCGTCGGCGCCGGCCCCAAGCCCATTTCCGCCGGTCGATCTTGAGGCATTCACCTCGAAATTCGTGCTAGCTGATTAAATCCATGTTCACTCCATTTTCCACATGTTTGATTGTTCTGAACTTTTCATTTCCATGTGTATTGCACGTGCAATCTTTTTGGCTTCTAAAAAGTTAAAAAGAATATTCAGAAAAAATTGTGTCTGATGGGAATCGAACACATAGTCTACGTCACATCAGTGCAAGGCTTTACCAGTGAGCTACAAGTTACTTCTTGCTGTTATTTCACAAAAGTGACTTATAACTCAACTCAGGCTGTAAAACTCATTTCTTGTATATTAACAGAAAATTTCCATACAAAGATTTTAGAGTCGTTACACATGGCTTATCGGGTTATTAGGAATCTGACGTCATCTACCTCCTAGACCCGGTATGCGACACTCTCATATGAACAAACCGGACTGTGTGGAGATTTTCACTTATAGGCTCAGTGGGGTACGAATGAGCTTGCATGTCAACTTTCTTTTCGACAGATACCAGGATAGTCGTTACGTACAGCTAGTGCCACTGACGTGCTTGCGATTATGGATTCTATCCAGTAACTCACTGTCAGCGTATTGTCGAGTCTTTAGAGTCCCATACAGAGAGTTTTCCCGGTTCAGGTGAAACGATGTAGAGGCCATATGTTGATACGTGTAGGGGTTCGATTAAATACGTGTACTGGATACACGGACTTCAATCAAACGGTTGATAATACTAGCCGGCTTATGTTTAAGCCAGATTATTAAATCAAGTGGTGATTTAATAATATACATATATATATTGATATATATATATATATATTCTATTGTTATATTCATTTTCTATTTCTCTCTCTTAGGTATTCGTATTTTTATATGAATACGGGTATATATATACGGAGTTGTATTTTTGTATTCCTAACAAAATACTTCTAGAAGGAGGACATCTCATTTAGGATTTTTCCTTTTATGGAAAATAGAAATGAGGTGGAGGGTGAGGTGTTTGATTGGTATGTGAATTGTCTTGGGAGAGAGGCATGGCTTGTATATTTTATTTATAAATTCATTTGTCTAAACTATTATGGTTATGGCTCACTCTCTCTCCAAGCTCTCATTCTCTCATCTTTGTTCTCTCTCCTCTCCTCTCCTCCTACCCTTCCCCTCTCATGTGTTGAGAATCAAAGGGAAAAAAGATTTAAAAAAAGAATTTGATCACTCTCTACATCATTTACACTCCATTTCTCGCAAGCTTGGTTTGTGAGTTGCTTCACTTGACCTTTAGAAGTGGAGCTATAGATTGGATTGACTTCCCTCACGTAGATCATCTTCGACAAAGGACGACCGGCTTGCAAGCTCGATCCCGGCGACCTAGAAGTGTAAGGAGGCGTCTTCTGCTATTAGGCGGACACGCATCAAAGCCTGTAATCTCTTTAAACTTGTAGTTAGTTTACTAGTTTAGTGTTTCGAACGAATCCTAGGGTTTAGTTTCTAGTGCTTGCTTAAATTTTAAAGTTTTCAATTCCGCCTTTGCCGCAAGAGTAGCGGCGCGAGCACTGGCAACTCACAACATCCTCTTTGAGTAATTTTAAGGACGAAATTATTCTTAAGGAGAGTAGAATGTAACGACCATGTTTTTACTATAATACCATTTAATAATTAAATTTATATTTGTTTCGAAATGATTCATTTTCTAAAAAGAAAAGGTTTTGAAAGATTATTTTAAAATATTTTGATTTCTTTAATATAAAGAATTTATTCGATTTTTTTTTGAATGGAAAATTTTGAATATTGAATTTGTTTTATTTGAAAGGAAAAAAATTAGTTTATATTTTTTCTATTTAATTATATGGAATAGTAACCTTGTAGCTCATTGGGTAGGTCATTGCATTGCTAGTCCATAAGCTATAGATTTGAATATTATATCTTGCAATTATTTTTATCTATTTTCTTAAACCTTTTTCATAACCTACCAATGACTTTTCATTACCTCTTCCTTTTAACTCCCACCATCAATTAGATGGTTATGAATATAATTATTTTTTCCATTAAACCAAGTTAATTCTCTTTTAGTACATATAATTATTTCATCTCCATTCCACCATAGTTCTCTCCCTTATCAAAATCTAATCCTGTAACGACTCTGAATTTACTGTACGGAATTTTCCAGTTTAATGTACAGAAAATGAGTTATACAGCCTAAGTTTGAGTTATAAATAAATTTTGTTGAATAACAGCAAGCAATAACTTGTAGCTCACTGGTAAAGCCTTTACACTGCTGTGACGTAGCCCTTGTATTCGATCCCTATCAGACACATTATTTTTTTCTGATTTTTTCATTTTAACTTTTTGGAAACCCAAAAGTTTACACGTGCAATACACATAAAAATAAAAAGTCAGAAAAAATCAAACATTTGCAAAGGATTTAAACACTGAGATATACACGTGGCACAAATCCAGAGCCCCTTTGCCTTAGATCGACCGGCGGATCTGCCCCTAGGCCGGCACCGATGGTCGGACCGAGCCCAATGAAGCCCGGGCTTTGCAAACTAACCCCTTCACCTACCCCTAACACCATTGCACCGTTTGATTTCCTTGCAATCAAACAGAGATCCTTCATTTCACCATTTATCATCTTTTTAATGTATTTTAATTCACTATTTTAATTCCAAAACCTAATTCTACACTATAAATACCACCCCCACAGTTTCGCTCAGCATTATTCTGAAATTTCTAGCCAAAAATCTCAAAAATTTTCTAAGTACAAGTGGAGTAAAGAGGAGTTAACAAGCGGTCAACTTCCGGCGAAGAATCGAAACTATTCCGAAGCTCCTGCGATGCCATGACGACAACAATCTCTTATTCTATCTTTTCTTAATATAACTAAGTAGTAAGTCCCTATCAATTCCTCTTTTTATTCTTTGAAATTCCATTTCAAAACTTATATCGGTAAGTGGAGTTAATACCGATATCTTTTTCAAAGCCTTAGAAAACTCCTTTTTAATACTTTGTTCAATCTAACTTGTACACATCACTTGTAACCTTAAACCATAATTTTTAGAATAAATTTTAACCTAGAATTCCATGCAAAATAACTTTAATTTAAGTTTTTCATTTAAATACCATGAACTTTAAATATCACCTCTTTTAGTTTTTTTTACAAACATACCTTTAGGAAAACTTCACGAGGTAACGACCTACCTCTCAAATACACACTTGGTTTCATAGCATGATACTCTTTGAATGTATTTTTCATTGCGAAGACATTATTACAAGAAAATACCACTTACTTTAAAACCGGATTTCTTTTAAATTGTATATTAAATTCCTTTATGATTATGCCTCTACAACCCTCTTTAGGGAACCCGCTATTGGATGGTGTAGATTATCGCACATCCTTAGGCTAGTAGAGCGAGATACAGACCTTCTCACAGAGCATTCAGTCTCGAAAGGTTTTAAATATGGTTTTTAAGAAAAAACGAATTTTTCTAATTAAATAAAATTAATTTTTTAATAATTATATAAAATTACAAAATCCATATATTTTCAAAATATAATAAACTTACATTTTTTAAATTGAAAGAATTACAAGTTTCAATAAAATACTATCAAGATACAAACAAAAGACAAGTTGTACAATAAAATACCATGAACTTTCCAAGCTAAACAATTATCACTAGAATACCTCAAATCCTTAAAATTCATATCCATGAAAACCCTAAATAATATAAATAAATACTCGAGATTTATTTTGAAATTTTATTTAAAATATTTTTCATAAAACCCCTTCGAGTTATATAAAACAATATTTAAGGACTTTAATAAATATAAGTTTAAGCGGGATCAATTCTCTTGAGCCTCAGGGAGCCAGAGAAAGTGAATGCTTGTCTATTTAAGGTAGAAAACTTAACGGAGTTATCAATGGTAATTGGCTTGGAAAAAGACATAAATCCTGTCATCCATGTGCAGCGGTTATCAATGACTCTCGAACCTAATTCAGGATCTAAATCAGTTACAAGTGTCTGACTCGGTCTGAGTCTAACTCAAACCTGAATCCAAACTCAAATCAGAGTCCAATTCAAACATGAATCCAAAGTTTAACATGAATACTTGAACATGAACATGAATACCTGAATTCAAATATCAATATCAAACTTGAATACTTGACTTGATTTGACCGAACCATGGTTATAACTTAACATGATTTCTTGAATACATGATTACATCCTGAACCTGACTACTTGAACTATTTGTATCCATAGTTTCGGCAAGACTTGTAAATATAATTTATACAATACATTACGCGGGGATAACGGGGTAGATTGGTACGGAGCGTATAGCGTGGCACGAGATGGTCACTTAAAAGACACCTACATGAACTCTCGTGCCGTTTTCCCGTGGGTTTTGATGGGGCCTTGTATTACATGTTACCATAGTCCACGGGGTAAGATGGACTCCTCTCGTATACACAAATACCTTTTGTACCAAGCTACAAATAATTACGTTAGAATAACAATCATATACCTGTACAACTTTACAGTTTCATTTAACATTACTTGTTCTATTCCATTCCTTCTTTTGGGACTTACCGAGCGCTAGTTCGCTGGCGACATTCTTATCTTTTCTTTCTTTGAAATGTTCGTCAGGAGGACCGGACTCTCAGGAGATCAAGCCTAGCCAGGAGGACTTGGACCAGCTCACTTCCCAGCCTGACTTCTAGCTCTCCTTGTATTTACTTTCAGGTTGTATGCCACTGTTTAGGCATTATTTATTTCATTGTAGTTTTCCTTTTCAAAACAGTTGTATGTAAAAATGAATGTAAATAAAAGTTGCTTTTTATTTTAATTCTCTTGTCATTTTTGTGCATTATATATATATATATATATTGCTTAATTACGCTTAACGTATTCATTTCTTACTAAATACGTTGCGGCCCGTCACGTCACCGATTCCGTACACTGGGAAGTGGGGCATGACAAATCCTTTCCTTGGAGCTTGGAGAAGCATCGGTTCTCTCAAGTGTCGAAGTCTCAGTCAAGTCGAGGATTTTCTTACCAAATCAGTCAGCCAGCAGTTATACCGACTCACACAACATGTAAGTCCCGTACTCATCCTCATCCTCTCATATTCCCTCTTGCTATATGTTACCTCCTCATTTCTATGTCTCCATCATGTCGATGCTTGTTATACTCGGTTAATCCCTCGTTTAAATAATACCCATAAAATAATATGCCAGTAGTTGTCTCCACGTAGATTTCATAATAAACTCATATGCTTGCTTCATATACGGTAACTCATATAATTTATCGCTGAAATTATAATCATTTATATTTAATTTTTGCATAAAAGAAAATAAAGTTACAAATAAATAACATGGTTTTCTCATTCACATATGGCATATCAATACCTTTACCTTCAAAATAGGATTTAGAATCTAATCTTGACTTCTGAAAACTCTAGGAAAATTAGGATAAATAATAGATATAATTTTAAGTGTACAATAAAAATTTCAGATCGAATCGCATAACGATTTAGGTTTTACGATATCTTTTTATTCACTATTTTTAAAACCAGAAAACCGCTTTTAAAGGCTTTATTCTATAGGCCATAACTCTGTCATCGGTGATCCAAATTAAGTGTTTTCAAATGCTTTGGAAATATAGATCGAAAGATCTATATTTTCTTAGTTATATATATTTTTTGGAAATCGATGTAAAATATAGAAAACTGCGTTTTAAAATTAAGCGACAAATTTGGACAAAAACTGTACTGATTCGCACACTGTTTTTAAATAGGACATAACTCGAATTACCAATATCCGTTCGTAACAAAGTTTAGATTTATAGATGCATAATTGATTGACCTATAACTTTCCTATATACTCGGTGACCCAGAAATGAATAGAACAGCCCGATATATGTTCTGCAATATAACATATAGTTGCTGTCCAGAAATCAGAATTTCTGTTTTAAACCTGATGTTAATATGACCATAACTAGAGCTTCAGAAATCCAAATCGTGTGAAACTTAGTTTTTTTAGATAAGTACACAGAATAATCTATAAGTTTCTAATAATTTTGGAAACCTGAAACCCGACGGAAATTAACTCAAACTATATTTTTAAAACGGGTGTTGTTGCTGGACAGATTATGATCTGTTCTGCGTCAAGATACGGAAACATGTATATATACCAAACCAGTAGTCATATTTAGGTGAGACTTGAACTCACGTTTTTATAACACTTATAGTTATGCTTTTCGTTTATATTCTGAATTCTATTGACTTGAGAAGTTAGTCGTACATAAGATTTCTTTACAGCATTGTTTATGGTCATTACTTGAATTCTATACTTGACTCATCTCATAATATGCGACTACTCACTTATTCTACATGACTTGCGTGATAAAACATATTGTATGCTTGACCCGATTTGATCCAAACCATGAATACGTAATGACTTGACATGCATGCTTGAACTTGAAATGAATACTTGAACTTGACATTGTTAGATATGTATTCCCTAGTAGCTATTATTATATAGTACATGATTATATATTACATTTATATGCTTGGGATATATATATGAACATGACATTCTTACTCGAAATGATAGTATGCTATCTGGTTTGTCTGTATCTTAATATGTATATATGTTCCTTTTTACATATCGCTGATACATGTTGATAGAGCCCATAGGATCTTCGCTTGACTACCAGCATTATGATGGAAATCATACTTGTGAGGGCTGGGTAGTCTTTAAGTACATCCTTAAATTATCCCTAGTCGTAGGATTATCGAGACTGGGCATCGATACTCCAGAGTAGACTAGTGTATACGTTTCTTATTCTCGTCAAGAGAGATGGCCAGTCTCGTAGCCATTGGCATACGGTACCAAAGATATTATACATGTGCTCATTAGGTTATGAGTTACACTGGAAGGACTCGCTAGGAATTGTTGTTTGGTATTATACCTATCGTTGGATAGCAATTCTCTGGTGACATGAGTACAGGTTAGTCTGATGACCTGACATCACCATTAGTCTCGAGTGTGTTCCCACTGTATTTAGATTACTACCCTACCATGGCTTTAAAGATTCGTGCAAACTGGTAGTGGTTGGGTGCAGTCCCGAAGCACATAGAGGAATTCGGTGAAAGACGGGATTCGTCTCTCCCGGTATAAGGAGTCGATATCACGCTGTGTACGGTTGGCCGATACCACAAGTCCCTAGCCAGAGCAAGTGAGATTTATTGGTAGGAATGCCGGTAGTTTCTCAGGTAGTATTGGGTTCCACACCAACACGATTTATCGTGCTAATAGGGGTTTGATGTTTACCACCCCTTAGGCCCAATATGCGATACTTTCAGAGGAACAGACCGGACTGTATGGAGAATGTCACCTATAGGCTCAGCAGGGTTTCAGATGAGTCTTCTTGTCGATATTCTTATCGACAGATACCTGGGTAGCCGTTACGCATAGCTAGTGCCGCTAACATGCTTGTGAGTTAGGGTTTCGATGGTTAACACACTGCAAGTATATTGTTGAGTTTTTAGAGTCCCACACAGAGCTTTTCCCTCTTTAGCAAAACGATGTAGTGACCGAACTGGGTGCATGTAGGAGTCTGTTTGCAATGCATGTATTTTCATACACCGATTGTAATCGGATTTTTCTTAAAGCTAGCCGGTCTTTAGATAAGACAGATATAAAATCGGGATGGATTTATATATAATGCATGTATTTTCTAATATATGTATTTTCTAGCATTATGTCATATTTATCTCTTTTGTTCTCTTTAATGTTTTTAGTAAGAAGATTGATAATGTATGTATGTGTGTGTGTGTGTGTATTAGTGTATTTACATTAATATGTACATGTATAGGTATTTATTTATAACACATAGTATTAATCTATTTATTAATTACTAGTTTGTTTTTAAGTGAGGGTTTAGCTTATCTTAACTTGCTCCATGGGTTTATTTTATCACTTAAGTTTTGTAGGAGCTTGACACTTGGAGGGGAGAGAAGAGGATGAACACTTGGCTAGTTAGGTGAAAATGAAGTGCTAGGATTTATTCTAGTGTATGCTTGATTTATATAACGCATACAACTCTTTTATTTTCCTTCATACTTTCTTTTTTAAACTAGCCTTCATCTTTATCAAAAACTTGAGCCTCCTTCTTCTTCCTCTTCTCTCCTCTCTTTTAGCAAGTAAACTCTCACTTAAATCCATTAGAAAATCTCAAAGAGAGTAAAAGAGAAGAATACATCATCTAGAACCTCCAAATTAGCAACTTGGAACTTCTAGTTTGATTTCAACTTAAAGATTGGTGAGCCAAAACTTAAAGGAGCTCAAGGTGGATCATCTTGGACCTCAACTATAACAAGAAGACTTCAAGGACCTCTAGAATCTTAGGGAGTTCAGGTTAAAATAATACTTGCTTCAAGTTAGCTTAAGGATGTAAGTATAACCCAAACCTAGTAGGTAAACATCTTCTAGTTTGGTTTTTTATCTTCAAGTTTTGATCTTTATTTTATATAATCTTTTTAGTGGTAGTTTTTCTCACTTGATTTTTGTAAATCATGCATGCTTAGCCTCTAAAATTATTTCAAGTGGGCAATCCTAGACGAACATACATGAACTTGATTTGAACTTGTACCCTCTTATGTATTCATGGATTGAGGCAAGGCATTTGAAATTATCTATAATTTAAAATACGCGAGGATAAGGGGTGGTTTGGTAATGAATGTATGTCGTGGCTTGAGAGTCCACTAAAAATCACTTAACCTGAATCTCGTGTGCTGTTATCCCGTAGGGTTTGACGGGGCCTTATACTTAACGTACGGTTGGTCCGTGGGGTTCGACGGACTGCCCTCGTATACATGCATACCTTCACTATCACACTACAAAAAACACGTTATAATAGAATTTACATGCTTATGATACATTGCCATACTTATGATGCATTGCCATGCTTATGTAGTTTACCATGTTTATATAGAACCACCATGCTATCATAATTGTCATGTTTAACTGTCATCTTTTATGAGTCCACCGCTTCATGATTTTTCTTTCTATTGATATTGTTTGTCATTATACACTTTACACTTATAATCCCATCTTGCTGGGGACTTACCGAGCGCAAATTCGCTGACGGGCATTCTGCCATGTTTCTTTCTTTTCTTGAAATGTTCGTCAGGTGATTTAGGGACAGAAGAGGTAGAACCGACGGAAAAGGAGTACAACCAGCTGTCGTCACATGCCGACTACTGGCTTCTCATTCATCTTTTCTTTTCAGTATGACTCTTGTTAAGGATTCTTATGTTATTTTACTTTGTATTTCGAACATTTTGTCAACTGTTAAACTCTGTGGACCTGAATGTAATAACTAGTTATTGGAATTTTCATTATCATGTTTATTCTTGTCATATTTTATATTGCTTATAAACGCTTAGCATATTTGTTTCGAGAAATGATATTCTCGGAATATATACGCCGCGGTTCTCGTCACGTACCCATTACCGTTCTTTTGGGAAGCAGAGCGTGACAGGCCTTCCTTCTTGTTTTGAAACACTGTGGCAGGCCAACCGATTTTGTAACTTATTTATTTTTATATATTTATGTTTGTTGTTTTTCCTGCACTTTTCATTTTATTGATAGATTCGAAAGGATCTCTTACTTAAAACGTAATCTGGAAACTTTGAAAAGATTTCTTTCCAAATCATTTGCACCTGTTGGGAAATCGAAACGATTTGCCACAACTTTTGAAAATGAATAGTCACACTGCTATTCCAATTGGTTTCGAATGGTTGTATATAAATATAGGGCAAAACATTCTTCAAGATTCTTATACCAATTCTCTCTTTTCTTTTAAACATGTAGAAACGTTCTGCTTCTCCTCCGACCACGATGAACTCTCAATGTCGCTGCCTCGAGGATCCTCTAATATTTTGCCCTGGCACCGATTTCCTTGACTGCGGCTGGGTGTTGCACAACTTCTCCCTCCTTACGGCACCCCTCCATCCAATCTCAAATGGGGATGTCATCTTTAATAAGATCCGGGATATGCTACCTCTGGACTTGGTGCGTCATGGCTCCGGCAATATTTCTCTAGACCGGTATTATAGGAACCGGTGCTTTGGTCGCAACACTTGCAGACCTAGTGGAAGAAAATAACAAAAATTTTCAAGAAAGCAAGCATAAATTCCTAACCAAGATCAACATTTACTTATAATTGCACAAACAAGAAAGAAAAGAGGAGGGAGTTTAGGGGGCTACAACTTTTGCAGCGTGTCCACCCAATCGTTGAAGACTCGAACTAAACTCCGTCGCCTCCGGATCGAGCTTGGAAGCCAATCTCCTTGCCGAAAATGATCCACATCGAGAAAACCCCAACTCAAGGTTCATCTCCACCAATAGAATAAACTATGTGAAGAAACTTAATCTAATGGTTTGCTAATCCACTAGATTAAGAGATGTAGTTAACACACATAATTTTTCCTCTCATAATTTTGCTCTCATCCATGAAGAAGAAGAAGAAAAAGAAGAGAGAGATATCATGCTTGGAAATGAGAGAAGAGAGGAAGATTTTTTTCATTTTATCAAAATGATTTTCCAAATATAAAAATGAAGCCATACCACTCTATACTATTCTCACATGCCACCTTTTCTTTTCTTTTCTTGAAATAAAAATGAGGTGTCTCACTTCTAGATATTTTATACACACACACACAAACATCATAATGTATATGTATCGTATACATATATCCATATTCGTATAAAAATACAAATAGCAAATGAGAGAAAAATATAAAGTTAACATAATACTAGAATATATATATATATATATATATATATATATATATATATATATATATATATCCTGTTGGATATGTATGCCCTAGAGGCCATTATTATATATTATAGTGGATACTTGGACATATGTACGTACATGACAGTCTTGCTTGAATGATAATATGCTATTTGGTTTTTCTATATATTAACATGTGTATATATTTTATTAGCTATTACGTATCACTAATACATGTTAATAAAGCCCGTAGGATTTTTTCTTGACTACCTGCATTATGATGTTGATCATACTAGTGGGGCCTGGGTAGTCCATAAGCACATCCTTAAATGTTTCTAGTCGTGGGAGTATTGAGACCGAACATCGATATTCCATAATAGACTAGTGTATACATTTCTTGACCCTGACCAGGGTGATGGTTGATCCCACAGCCATTGGTGTTAGACACCAAAGATTGTATACATGTGCTTATTGGAGAATGAGTACACCGAACGGACTCGCCAAGAACTCCTACATGGTATTATACATATCGTCATATAGCAGTTCTCTGGTGACATGAGTACAGGGTAGTCTGTAGATCTGAGATCGTCATATTGCCTTGTATGGTTCCCACTTTGCTTTGATTACTACCCTACCACGGTTTTAAAGAGCCGTGAAAACGGGTTTTAGTTAGGTACAGTTCTGAGCCACATGGAGGCGGTGAGCGATCGAAATGGATTCGTCTCTCCTGGTATAGGGAGTTGATGTCACGTTGTACATGATTGGCTATAACCATAAGTCCCTGCTAGGGAAGATGAGATTTACTGATAAGGGTTATCAGTAGTTTCTCGGTTGGTTATGAGCTTAAATCGGCATGACTTATCGGGTTATTAGGGGTCTAACGAATTCCACCCCCCAGACTCGGTATGAGACACTCTCAGATGAAGAGACCGGAGTGTACGGTGAATGTCACTGATAGGCTCCGCAGGGTATAGACGATCTTATTTGTCAACCAGCCTTTCTTTAAATACTTGGGTAGCCATTACGTGTAGCTAGTACCACTAACGTGCTTGTGAGTTAACCTGTGAGGGAATTGATCTGAAAGTGGTTTTAGATCAATCGAATATGATCCTAACCTACTGCCAGCGTATTTTCGAGTCTTTAAAATCCCACACAGGGGGTTTCCTAGCTTAGGCAAAACGATGTAGGGTGCATATGATGATACATGCAGGAGTCCGATTAAATACGTGTATTGGATACAAGGACTTTAATCGGACGTTTGATAATACTAGCCGGCTTATGATAAAGCCGAATTATTAAATCAAGTGTTGATTTAATAATGTGTGTGTGTATGTGTGCGCGCGTGTATTTGATATATATGTATTCTAGTATTTAGTCTCTCTCTCTCTCTCTCATTTTTTTGTATTTTCATTTAAATACTTTTGTGTTTAAAATGCATTTTTCTTTTTCTTTTCATTTTTTTTGGGAGCTATATGAAAGTCATGCGATCCGCTCACTGCCTCCATATGGCTTGGGACTGTACCCAACTAAAACTTGTTTGCACGACTCAGTAGAACCGTGGTAAGGTAGTAATAAAAGCAAAGTAGGAACTCACACGAGACAAATGACAATATCCGGTCGACAGACTAACCTGTACTAATGTCATCAGAGAACTGCTACCTGACAATAGGTATAATACAATTTAGCATGTTCTCAGCGAGTCCGTCTAGTGTAATTTACAACCCAATGAGCACATGAACACAATCTTTAGTGACTAATTAACACCAATGGCTGTGAGACCGGACATTGTTCCTCGTCGGGGTCAGGAAACGTATACACCAGTCTACTCTGGAATATCGATGCCCAATCTTGATATTCCCACGACTAGGGACATTTAAGGATTTACTTATAGACTACCCGGCCTCACTTGTATGATCGCCATCATAACACTGGCAGACAAGCAAGAATCCTATAGGCTCTATCAACATGTAATAGTGATCCGTAATACCACATAATACATGTACATGATGATAAAGATAAACCAAATAGCATATTATCATCTCGAGTAAGATTATTCTACCCGTATAAGTCCTTCCTCAATCATCATAATCGCCCGCCCGCAATTACAATAATTGTATTGATGGCACTATATCCAACGATCTCCCACTTGCACTTAAGGTTAATTATTACGGTGTCACATACTTACAGCCCGTATGCTGTCGAACACCCAACATCGCTACTAATCAATTTCGCAAATCATGTTTGCGAAACTTTCACATTCGAGAGATAGACTTAGTGAGTGGATCTGCTCCAATGTTTCTATCTTTATCTCTCTATATTTCATCTTCGCGGCGAACGACCATCTCTCGAAATGAGCGATAGCTGTCTTAGAACTAGTTTGGATATCTGATAAGACCAAGTTCATAAATGAACTCCAAATCCAACAAACTTCTTAGATTGTATCTTCTACTGAATTTAATCAGTATCCTGCATCTTACCTACCTCAGTTCCGCTTGGATCACTTTCAACATACTGCCCCTCAGAAGAGGGTTAATTTTAACTCTGACAATCACTCTGTCATCCAGGTCACTTTGGAAGTCTGAAATGATAATCGCCCCTTGAAAAAGGCTGCAATTACCATATACCAAGAACATTCTCTCATGTTCATAACTGCTTCCCAATGTTTCTCCAGGATTGGATTAATATCTGCTTACTACAGCTAGTGCAAAAACAATATCTGGGACTTGACATCTCATGATTGACTCAATTGTCTAAACAAGTGATATGTCAATCATGCAAATTCCTCGTCTCATCAATCCAGAAGACATCTCTTTAGAGAGGATGACTCCATCACCTGCGGGTATACCACCACACCAGAAGTCATCCATTCTAAAACACTTTAGAATAGTGTCAAAGTACCCGAATTGAGACACTTCCTAAATCTAGATCTAAACCATAGATCTAGTCATCAGAATATCTGATATTTTATCCAGATTCTTTGTGAAGAAATATCTGTGACAACTACAGTTTAACCAATCATAGTATAGGAACAATGCTTCCTATCAGCAGTATGTCATTCAAAAACGAGGACAGTACTCCCTACTCAACCTTCTTACCAGGTCTATCTGTTATTCTTGATGAAGTCAAATACTATGACTGTCATATCAAGAATAGATGATCCATCTCCGCTCTACTTGCTTTAGTCTATAAATAGATATATGCATCTTGCCCACTATGCTTCCACTGCTCCCACTGACTACAACAACCCTCTGGCAGATTCATATATACGTGCACTTCTAAATTAAATTTAGAATGAGGTTATAGCCATCCACTTGCCAGATCTCGTAGTCTAACACAGCAGTAGTGATAAGCTTGGGTCTTCAAAACCTCCATGTCACCTTATTTGAGGAAATCGAAGTACCTCTCGGGTGGCTGAGCTTACCCACTAAATTTGCGGAGTGACTAATGGATTGTCGAATTCAATTAAATCCTTAGGTTCTACAAAATATTCAGTAACTGTCTGTAGTTCTGGAATCACTTCCAGTTCTACCATACTCCAACTAATGTTTTCTGAAAAAAATTCATTTTACTAAAAAAGTGGCGAGTCAAGAACAATATAACTATTGATCCTGCAAAAGGTAGAATGTTAACCCTCGTTTAAGCCCGGGATAACCCACAAACTGCCATTACTGAAACGTGCATTGAGTTTATCCAAATTATAGTTTTAAGCATAAGCCGGACAACTCCATATACCTTAACATTGTTAAGATATGAATCCATTCTACATCCAATATAGAAACAAAGGTAGAGATTTAATTAGAACCAGATTCAAAAAATATGCAGCTATTTCCAGTGCACAACCAAAGAGGAAAAATGCTATACAACATAATTCATCAAGGAGCGCACCCACGGATGAGTAACCTGAAAGAGAAGCAAATTCTCAAAATTACTATGACGGAATACCTAGCATAAGTGTTTATATCTTTGATCACCTTGAAGAATCCTGATACTTTCAACGCATGGTTCTCTACTTTATTCTTATACCTATAACTTCCTAAAATTTGGATCTTATATTTCAATGAAATGCTTGTCTAAAACCAGAGAAGTAATGAGTAAATAGAATATAGTACGAGTACCAATCCCTTGTCCCAATGGACATTGGAAAATGCACAATACTTTGTATAAGTCCTCCAAATTTAATAACTCAAAACTTGTGTGTCTTAGGTTGAAAACTGTATTATGGTTAAGAAGAATTACAACTTTATTGAATGCATCTTACCTAATCATCAAATGATAAAGGTAAATATTATAAAATAAATGTACAGATATATCAGTTTAAAATTGGTGCATAACAACGGATATCCAAAATCAAATACTTGCCGTTAAGCAAAACCCAGGTGATTTTTTGAAAAATTACCAATTACAAAGAATTATGATATTGAGAATCTAATCACCCAATTTTCAATATTCTACTCCCACTTATCATCTGTAATGCCATACAGATGTGAGAATCAAGTCCGGTAAATACATACCCTGGAGTCAGAATGTAATTAGAAAAGCCTTTTTCAATTAACACCGCACAGTAATACTTTTTTGAATTAACACCGCACAGTAATAGTAAAACATGAAAATGTTTCGAGGGGGTTACCAGGTATTCCTAGTAATGCCTCTTCCAATACCAGGCTCATGACATTAGTTATAATTTCCATTGCCCTTACTCCAATCCCTTTATATGTCTTTACTTCTTACCTCCTGTACATCATACTTAGGCTAATTGGTTTTCTTCTTTCCCAACCTTTCGACACCTGCCTAAAGTTTGGAAGATGTCACGCTCCCCTTCCCGGTATATGGGCAGAGGATGCGATGGGTCACGCGACGTATTTACTCAGAAGTAAACACGCTAAGCGTATCTAAGCAATATAAGGTAAAGTACACAAGAGACAAGATGTAAATGAACAACAACTTCATTTATTCAACATTTTTTTTACAATACAGCTGAAATGTAAATACGTGGAATGAAAGTAATGCCTAAACAGTGGCATAACAGAAATGAAAATATGTACAAGTAATCTAAAGCTCTAGGTCGAAGGCTATCTGATCCAAGTTTTCGCTGCTGGGCTCTGTCTCCAGAAGGTCCGATCCACTTGACAACATTCCAAAGAAAAGAAGAAAGGAATGTCTTCAGCGAACAATCGCTCGGTAAGTCCCAAAGAATTGGTATAGACAGAAGGAGAATGTAACTTTTAAAGTTGTATTATATTGTTAACGCTGTTGTTTGTAACTTGGTACAGAAGATGCCAGTGTATACGAGAGGAGTCCAACTTACACCGTGGAATTTTGTAACCTGTAGTACAAGGCTCCGTCGAAAATACCACGGAACAACGACATGGATGTAATTACGTCTTAAGTGACCACCTCGTGGCACCTTTAACATATTCCATACCAGTCTACCCCTTTATAAATCTCGTAGTGCCTTATTGTATTGATTGTATTGATTGTATTATATTGTCTGTAGTAAATGGAAGACTTGCCGAAACCATGATATCGGTAATGGAATGGATGTAAATAGAGAGTCATGTACACGGAGTATATCCATGGTTTGGTTCGGTCAATATAGATTGATATAGATTGAATAGACGGATTCATAGATTCATGTTGAATCACATTCAAGTCAGATTGATTAGGTTGAGACTCAGTCAGAGTCAGATACTTTTAAAAAGAGAACTTGAAATCCTGATTGTTTTGATGTTATCGGTAACTGCTGCACATGGACGGTAGGATTTGTGTCTTTTTCCAAGACAATTACCGTGTTGATAACACCGTTTGTTAGAGTGTCTACCTTAAATAGGCAAGCACCCATATCTCCGGCTCCCTGAGACTCAAGAGACTGGTCCCACTTAAACCTATGTTTACTAGGGTCCTTATTATAATTTAGTATAACTTGAGGGGGGTTTATGTAAAAGTAGTTTGTTATAATTTTCAAAATACATCTCAAGCATTTAATTATCGTCTTTAGGGTTTTCATAGATATATATTTTTATACAAGTGAAATTTCAAGTGAGTAAACCTAACTTCATAATATATGGTATTTTCTTGAAATATTGGAATTGTGTTGTATTTGGATGGTACATTCATGTAATAGTGATTCCTTTGATTTAGAAAACTTGGAATGTTTATATAATTAAAATAGATATTTTGATAATAGATATATATGTATTTAATGAAAATAATTTATTTATTTTCTTGTAGAAATCTCATTTTCTAAAGAAAAATGCATAAAAATTCCATCGAGATCGAATGCTCCTTGCGGAGGTCTGCATCTCACTCTACTAGGCCCGAGAATGTGCGATAATCCGCACCATCCCGAACGGGGTCCCCAAAAGTGGGTTGTAGAGGCGCAATTGCATGGAAATGTTTAATATATCTTTTTATAGAAATGGTTTTATAAGTTAAAGGTATTTATTTGTAAAGTCGTTTTATCCAATACTATGTTCCTAAAATATCCATCGTGCTATATTAGAGATGTGTGTTGTGATGAGATAGGTCATTACCTCGTGAACTATCTAAAGGTAATATGTTGTTTATGTCGGAAACTAAAGTATGTAGTATTTTACTGTAAAACTGCGATAAAAATTGCAATATAAATTCTTTTGATGTGAAACTTGTTTAATATGTTTGTTAATGTTTATTGACCATGATATGAAAGTTTAGTATTTTCTTGTTTAAGAAAAATAGGATTATTAAAGAAAAACCGAATCGGAAGTCGGATTAACTCCGCTTCCGTCGGGTTTTAGTATTTAAGATTTTTAGAATAGAGAAAGAGAGAGAAAGAAGGGACTTACTGGCTTCAATGAGAGGGAAGAGGTAGGGGAAGAATAAGGAAGCGTCGGGACGTCGTTTCGTCGCCGGAATCTTCTCAGAATATCGTCGGAGCTTCGCCCTTCGCCAACTCCACTTCTACATCAAAGAGGACTTGAAAGTTTTTGAGAGTTTTGGCAGGGATTTGTGTATGAGGATGTGTGAATTGGGGTGTGGTATTTATAGGAAAATCTAGGGTTTGGTGTATTGAATGGGTGAATTAAAATTTGTATTAAAAATGAATTTAAAGAGTGTTTTAATGTTCTCTGGAAATGTGCAGAGTAGACAAACAGCCTAAGGAGAGTGGGGTAGGCGAGGGGTTGCAAGGTTTAAAGTTTGGGGGGCAACACCGACGGTCCGACCGGCGGTACCAGGTAAAATGGGCATTTCGCCGGCCCATTACCGGCGGAGGGGGTTAGGGTTTAGGCCACGTGTAGGTGTTGATTGGTATTCTCTCATGCACATGTTTAAATATCCGTGACTCTTCAGTTTACTTGTAGTGCACGTGTAAACCCTTGGGCTTCTAAAAGATTAAAAAAAATTAAATAAAAAGATAATGTGGCTGATGGGATTTGAACTCGGGTACTACATCACAGCAGTGCAAGGCTTTACCAATGAGCTACAAGCTCCTTCTTACTGTTCTAAAGCAAAACAAACTTATAACTCGTGCTCAGGCTTAGGTATCCCTTTCTGTATTTTGAAAAAAATCCGTACAGAAAGTTTAGGGTTGGTACAGAAGATGACTATACAATAGCGTAATAGGTGTACTCTCATAATACTAGGAAACCTCGCAACCTAAGTGAATGTAAATAAAAAAGACAACCGAATAATCCTATTCTATTTCCCCAGAACCGGAATCCATCCTTGAACAGAAATAAATTTATGCGAGTTCGTATGTAACTATATGAGATGGTTTTATCCATTCTATATGGATCTTCATAGTGATAAAGAATATTCTGGAGAAAAAAAAGGGTAAAGCAGGAGTGCCATTGTTCATAACATAATACTGCATTTTGTATTCCCCATTCTTATGCATTTAAGAATAAAAACAGGTGCTTTTGACCCATGTCTGCTACATGTTACAGGTTATAGGTTCTTGGCGCGAAAACAGTGAAAAACACAAAAGACGACACAAAAGAAGGAGTTTTGACCAACAAATAGGAAGATCTTAGTAAAGCCTCGAAGAAGAACGGTTCACCATCAACAAGGCAACGCAAGATCCGAATTATCAAGGAAAGACGGTTAAAAGATCCATTGCAAAGTGTTCACTGAAAATCTGGAATTAATACAGAAGCCAAATTGATAAAAGGAATAAAGAACCAGGAAGACCAAAGAACCATGATGCAGCCCAGAAAAATTCATGGAATGAACTCCTCAATGGGCCGCGGAACCGCGGCCCAATGCCTACCCATGCCGCGGTTCCGTGGCCGTCTAGTGCCCGTGCGCGAAGAAAATTTTACCAAGATTCTGAGGAGGCTATGGAAAGATTTTCTGGGGGTATATTTGTAATTGTAGACATGCGGTGCAATTGTAAACCTAGGGTTTCTATGTCCTATAAATAGAACCCAAAAGCTTTGTATTTTCTTATGCCTCTACTCATGAATAAAATTCTGTTTTCTTGAAGTTAGAGCGCATCAATCGTAAGTAGGTTATTTTTCTTGCCCTAGTTATAGTTTTTCGTATCTTCTCTAGGTAAATTATTTTCTCGCCTTAGTTTAATTTAGTTTAGTTTTTATTAACTTGCAATCGATGTTTTCTCTCTTTAATAAAATCATGTTTTTTTTCATTCCTTCGATGAGCGAGTAGTTTCCTTGCTTGTTAGGGTTAGGAATAGGGAAGGATTTGAGAGATGAAGATCTCTCATCTCTTTTCGTTGCCAAACTTTTATGAACATTAGAACTCCATGCATACCTTCTTATTCCGCTCCCTACGGCACTTCTACCCTCGAGGTAACGGTGATTCCGTAGTCTAAAGGCCCGGATTTTCAGGTTTTCCATGGAGGTTAGGGTAAAGATTAATAAAGGAAGGACAAGGATCTAGAGGAAGAATCAATCATCCCAATCATCCTAATCCCCTTTATAAATATTTACCATAACACTAATATGATAGATTTAATTAATGGCAATGGAAAGAGATGTAGATCTTTGTTTACCAAATTTTCCCTAAACCTAATCCTAGCAAGTTTCTAATCCTAGTATCATACAACTTCAATTTTTAGGTTTAATTATACTTCCAAACACCATTTGGAATTAACTCGTAAGAACTTAAAGAAGATTTACACATCCCTGTGGACCGACCCGTATTCACCAGCTAGCTGCAAAGCGACGCCGTTCTTGATTGCGTTAAATAATTTTTGATCGACAAAACCTTTATAAAACAAATGGCGCCGTTGCCGGGGATGGCGTAAAATTTTCTTTTTGTAATTTCGGGTTAATATAAAATATAAAAATCCATAAAAATTTGAAAAATCCAAAAATATAAAAAATTTATCATCTTTTATTGTTTGAAGGGTTTTCTTTGTGAATCTTTGCAGGTTTGACGGATCTGAAACAACACAGAAAGAAAAACAGGAAAAGATACATCAGAACAGGAGGAGATTGAAAGTACAGAACAACTGAAGAAATCCAGAGACCTGATCCCTCAATCCGACCGCCATTCCGCGGCTAATACCCTGTCAAAACCGCGGAACCGCGGCCCTCTGGAGCCCTCTCTGTAAAGAAATTGCACTGTTTGTTTTCTCATTCTCCCCTCTGCAAATCCCCATATATCTTTTGTCAAATCTTCTGCGGGATTCTTTGCGCTAAAAATCTTCTTCCCCCTTCCAATAATTGATTTGCTGCAGGATTCTTTGCGCCGCGCTAAAAAGCAAATTGATTGCAAGTGATTTACTGCTTTGCATACTTTAATCTGACTTTAAGGGGCTATTGACCAATTCAGATTGGGTGGGGATTTCATCACCCTTCCCAGGACCCCAGAAATCACTTAAAGCATTTGCATTGACCTCTTTTAATTTAAAAAAATATTAGACTCAGCCCTAAGGACGTCGAGCTCAATAGGACAGAGGACTAGTATAGGCATCGGCCGTTTATCCTAACCTGTCTTTGCGGTGCCTAGGCAAGTGTGTCAAGGCTAGTGGTTTTTAATTAGGCCCACAGCGTGGTTCCTTCCCACTTACCTGGCACTTACCTGGCCGTAACGGACGGTGAAGAGGCGGTTTGAGGTCCTATCTCTAGCCCTTTGGAACAGTTAGGAGCTGTCTAGCTGACCTAGGTGACCCTAGACTTAGGCCTGATTGTGCATGTGTGGTTAATTGCATTTGTGTCACTAGTCTCTTTTCAAAATCTTTTTGCAAAAGCTCACTTAAAAAGAAAAAGGAAAATCTTTTCAAAACTTGCAACTTGTCGCTAAAGAAATCTTTGCAGTCACTCACACCACTTCTTCTCATTGACTTTTTCTTACCGTCGCATTCTGTCCTTCATCTTTCGACTACACTAACCCTTTTAGTGTATGTCCGGTTGGACTAGGGACCCTAGCGCCCGATTAGTCCGTGTTTCGTTGGTTCCGACCGACGAACCTTTCGACTCCGAAGTCGAAATCTTGTCCACTTCTTCACTTTCACCATCACATTCTTCCGAAGGTATGTCGGGATACGATCCTAACAACACCTTACCGACGGGAATGATTCCACCTCCGTTAGGTGCGAATAACCCGAATCACCCACCTGTTGAAGCGCCCGCACGAGTCACGCTCCAGGATCTTTTCTACCCCATCCGCACCGCCCTTCCTACTTGTCTTTCCCTCCCACCGGCTAATGGGGACAATTTTGAGATCAAACCCCACTTCATCAATATGCTGCCTAAGTTTCATGGTTTGGAATCCGAAGATGCATATATCTTTATCAACAAATTCCAAAACGTTTGCGCCATGATGAAAACTACCCAATTAAGTGATGACGCTATAAGGCTAAGGGTCATTCCTTTCACCTTATGTGACCTAGCCGAGAAGTGGTTATACAGCACCGAATCACACTCAATTAGAAATTGGGACGAGTTTGTGAAAGCTTTTATTAAAAAGTTCTATCCTCATCACAAAACTGCTAAAATCCGTAATGAGATTATACAATTTTCACAGCTTCCTGCCGAACCATTTTGGAAATGTTTTGAGAGATTCAAAGACCTACTCGTTCAATGCCCTCACCATGGGATCGAAAGATGGCAACTTTGCCAAACATTATACGAGGGATTGAACCCGGCAACGAAGCAGTTGCTAGAAACCATTAGTCAAGGTCACTTTCTGTCCAAATCTAGTGAGGAAGCATGGCAGTTTCTTGAGGATTTTAGTGAACAAACAATTCAGTGGGAGAGCACCAAGACCACATCATCATCTTCTTCTATTGGTCAACCTAGGGCAGGCATACATCAAGTAGAGATGTCAATTGCTATGAAGGCCGAGATGGCCGCTCTTACGAAAAAGCTAGAAGCGCTTGAGACCAAAATCTCAACACCTTCTCCTGCCCCTGTTGTGCCTCCACGAACTGTTTGTGCTTGTTGTTCGGATCCATCACATCTCACCGCAGAGTGTCCTTACACTGCATCTACTCAAGGATAAGATCAAGTCAATGCTGCCTTTCAGCAATGACAAAGAAATGATCCATACTCTTCGACATACAATCCGGGTTGGAAGAGCCACCCTAATTTCGCTTGGAACCAAAATCAACAATCCCAAGGAAACAACAATTTTCAAAGAGCTCCTCCTCCTCAACAACAAGCACCTCCACAAACTCAATTTCAGCAACCTCTCCAACAGCAACCTTACCCTAATCAGATGAACAATTTTGTGCCCAACAATTTTGTTCCCCCTCAAAGTGCTGTTAGCTCGCTCGAAAGAAGTCTAGAAGCATTCCTAAAGCAATCTGCACAGTCCACAGCGAGGATAGAGACTTCTGTTCAATCTTTGGTGCAAAACAGTGCCTCACACGATCAAAGCATCAAAGCTATTGAGGCACAAATTGCACAACTCAACGCAGCATTGAAAGAGCGAGAGAAAGGAAAGCTTCCGTCTCAACCACTCCCAAATCCTGGTCACGCACATGTTGCACATGAACAGCAGAATCATAACGTGAATGCTGTGACTACGTTGAGATCCGGAAAAGTGCTGCAAAACAATGTGGGTATTCACCATGACACCTCTGCCGGTGGTTCTTCATCTTCCTCTTCTTTTTCGTTAGAGCCTATTCTCCATCCTTCACATGGCTCTACTTCTTCTAGCTCGAACGGACCCTCGTCTCACAACACGAACACATCTACACGGGGTTCCGTACCAACTCAACAATCTGATCCGCAAAAATTGGACTCAACAACTTTTCAAAATGTTCCTTTTCCAAATCGGTTGAGATCTAATAAACCAACTCCACAGATGGAGAAGATTGTAGAGTTGTTCAAACAGGTTAGCATAAATATCCCTCTTTTGGATGCAATCCAACAAGTTCCTTCATATGCAAAAATCTTAAAGGACTTATGCACCAAAAAGAGGAAGTCACAAGTACCAAAGAAAGTTTTCGTGGCTAGTGCTGTTAGTGATGCTCTTGTCAATTCTTTACCCCCAAAGCACAAGGACCCCGGTTGTCCTACTATTTCGATCACAATTGGGAACAAGACCATCAATAGAGCACTATTAGATCTTGGTGCTAGTGTCAATTTGCTACCTTATTCGGTGTACGAACAATTAGGCGTTGGAGAGCTTAAGCCTACTCATTGCACTCTCCAAATGGCCGACAGATCAATCACCCATCCTAGGGGATTGGAGGATGTGTTAATTAGAGTAGGGGATTTCATTTTTCCCGTTGACTTTATTGTTATGGATACACAGCCTGTCGCTAACCCCCGTAATCAAATTCCGGTGATACTTGGTCGACCATTCCTCGCGACTTCTAACGCGGTAATCAACTGTCGTAATGGTTCAATGAATCTATCTTTTGGCAATATGACAGTTGAACTCAACATTTTCAAGTTAGGAAGTCAGCCTTGCGAGCCTAATTCTAGCGTACTTGATGTGTGCTCAATCGATGAGATCGTGGAGGAGGACTGTGAGTTCGAGAAGTTCATGTTTAATCACAGCAATATTAACGCCACTAGTGCGTTCCTCCTAGAATCCGACACAGCTTTCACGACGGACAAAGATTATGAGTGTTTCACCTTTGTTGATGATCTTGAAAACTCTCCACTTGAATTTGAGTCTTTTGCTTTTTCAGATGAGTTAGTTGAACCATCCGACTCGGTAGCGTACACTCAATTTGAACCTTTGATGGAATCCTTCGAGTTTGAAACAGTTACTCCATTGTTACCATCTATTGTTTCACCACCTAAACTCGAGCTAAAGCTTTTGCCGTCGCACCTAAAATATGCTTATCTAGGTGAAAATGAGACCTTACCAGTTATCAAATCGGCCTCTCTAGCTCTTGAGCAAGAGAAGGCTCTTTTAACGGTCTTATACGATAATCGGCAAGCTTTCGGCTGGTCTATGGCGGACATCAAGGGGATTAGTCCCCTCATAGTCGAACATCATATACACTTGATGGATGATACCAAGCCGGCAAGGGATCCACAAAGACGCCTCAACCCCATTATGAAAGAGGCGGTCAAGAAGGAGATTGTTAAGTGTCTTGATAGCGGTATCATTTACCCTATTTCGGATAGCCAATGGGTTAGCCCCATTCATGTCGTGCCAAAGAAATCGGGCATCACGGTCATTACCAACGAGGCAAATAAGTTAATTCCCACTCGCACCCAAACTGGGTGGCGAGTTTGTATCGACTACCGGAAACTCAATGCCGCGACAAGGAAAGACCACTTTCCTTTACCATTCATTGACCAAATGCTAGAACGATTGGCGGGGCACGAATTCTACTGCTTTTTAGATGGCTATTCCGGTTATAATCAAGTCTCCATAGCCAAAGAGGATCAAGACAAGACCACTTTTACTTGTCTCTTTGGCACTTTTGCGTATCGTCGCATGCCCTTTGGGTTATGCAATGCCCCCGCTACATTTCAGCGGTGCATGATGGGGATCTTTTCGGACATGGTGGAGAAGTTTTTGGAAATCTTTATGGATGATTTCTCCATTTTTGGTGACTCCTTCGATGAGTGTTTACGATATCTTGACGCAGTTCTCACCCGCTGTAGGGAAAAGAACCTGACTTTGAATTGGGAGAAGTGCCACTTTATGGTACGAGAAGGCATTGTCTTAGGACATGTCATCTCGCAAAATGGCATAGAGGTTGATAAAGCTAAAATCGAAGTCATTTCTAATCTTCCTCCTCCTAAATGCGTCAAAGATATCTGAGCTTTCCTTGGCCATGCCGGTTTTTATAGACGGTTCATCAAGGATTTTAGCAAGATTGCTAGACCCTTGACTCTCTTGTTGGCCAAGGACACTACTTTTGTTTTCGACTCAACTTGCATGGAAGCGTTCGAGTCTTTGAAACACTCACTCATTTCTGCGCCCATCCTTTCATCTCCAGACAGGACGCATCCCTTCGAAATTATGTGCGACGCATCAGACTTTGCCATTGGTGCTGTTCTTGGACATCACATTAACAAGATGCCGCATGTAATTTACTACGCTAGCCGAACATTAAATGAGGCCCAATTAGACTACACAACAACAGAAAAAGAGTTTTTAGCGGTTGTGTTTGCACTTGAAAATTTTCGGCCTTATTTAATCGGCTCTCCAGTTATAGTGTACACGGATCACTCAGCTCTTCGCCACCTTTTTGCGAAGAAGGATGCTAAGTCTAGGCTAATACGTTGGATCCTTTTGCTGCAAGAATTTGACCTTGTTATAAGGGACAAAAAGGGATGTGAAAACGTAGTGGCCGATCACCTTTCACGACTTCCTTCTTCGCCTATACTTGAACTTCCTATCACTGATGTTTTCCCCGATGAGCAACTCTTGACCGTTTCTTGCGAACCATGGTTCGTCGATATTGTAAACTACTTAGCCACCGGCTTGATACCTAAAGATTGGTCGAAACAAGATAAACTTCGATTTTTGTCCCAAGTAAAGCATTTTTACTGGGATGAACCTTATCTTTTTAAATACTGTTCCGACCAAATCATTCGTCGGTGTGTACCTGAAAATGAGGTTAAGAGTGTGCTGTCTTTTTGCCACGATCAAGCATGTGGCGGGCACTTTGGCCCAAAGAAGACAGCCGAGAAAATTTTGCAGTGTGGTTTCTATTGGCCACGACTCTTCAAAGATGCATTCAAATACTGCAAAACTTGCTCCCGGTGCCAACACTTGGGCCGGATATCGCGGAGAAACGAAATGCCGCTCCAACCAATTTTGGTTGTAGACATTTTTGATGTTTGGGGAATAGATTTTATGGGACCATTTCCTAACTCTTTTGGAAATGTGTATATTCTTTTGGCGGTTGACTATGTTTCAAAATGGGTCGAGGCTGTACCAAGTCGAACGAATGACAATAAGGTTGTCGCTCGATTTCTAAAAGAACACATCTTTTCTCGATTTGGGCACCCTCGTGCGATAATAAGTGATAATGGTTCTCACTTTTGCAATAGGACTTTTGAGTCCTTAATGCGCAAATACTCTATCACCCATAAGCTGTCAACACCATACCATCCCCAAACATGTGGGCAAGCCGAGGTCTCGAATCGGCAAATTAAACAAATATTGGAGAAAACGGTTTCTAAAAACCGTAAAGATTGGTCACTCAAATTAATCGACGCGCTATGGGCTTTCCGTACTGCGTACAAGACCGATCTTGGCATGTCTCCATACCGGCTTGTTTACGGGAAGGCTTGCCACCTTCCAGTAGAAATTGAGCACAAGGCATTTTAGGCTATTAAGGAGCTAAATCTATCTTTAGGAGATGCGGGCAGCAACCGAAAGCTGCAGTTAAATGAACTAGAGGAGCTGAGGGATGAGGCATATGATAATGCCATAATTGCTAAAAACCGAGCTAAGGTGTTCCACGATAAACACCTTTTGCGAAAAATGTTTGAACCTGGTCAACAGGTTCTACTATATGATACTCGGTTACATTTGCATCCCGGCAAGCTCCGTTCTAGGTGGAAGGGACCTTTTGTAGTCCGCACCGTTTATCCGCACGGTGCGGTTGATCTGGAAAACCCGGAGGACGGTACGCTTTTCAAAGTAAATGGGCATCGTTTGAAACCGTTCCTCACAGCGGACCCTTCGGAGGAGCTCCTGTTCTTGCAGGAGCCGATCTACACTGAGTAATATTCCTCCACTTTCACCCCCAGATTTCTTTTCTTCCAAAACATTATTTCAAATAAGTTTGGGGGTGTGTATATAATTTGTAAATATATATTCCCAAAATACCATAAAAAATGAAAAATAAGAAAATAACAAAAAAATTAAATAAATAACTTTTTTGGACCAAATTGCAAATTTTCAGAATCAAGAGCTGAATTTTCAATTTACAAATAAAATCCTCATTTTTTAGGGTGTTTTCTTCAAATAACCCTTTTTCCCCCTCTATTTAAAGAGACCCGAGCCCTCCTGTCCTCATAACCCTAATATTTCTTCTTCATAAAACCCTAGCCTCCACCTCCTATCCCCTCCAGAAAAATTTCGCAGCGCCGCCACCAGATAGCCGCGTTTCCGCCGCGGTAGCCGTCTCCTGCCGCTGAACTGCCGCTGTCTGCAGGCTTCACCCCCTGAAACTTCAGGGGAGGTACTCTCTGTTGAAATCTTATCTGTTTATTGCATATTTTTCTCTGTAAAATCTAGATGGCACATAAAATGCAATTTGAGAGAGATTTTACCCCGGTTTTCACACACGAAGTTTACGGTACATATTTCGCACATGAAATCGCACAAAGGGGCTGGAATTTCCTCCTCTATAATCACGCATCTGCGTTTGCTCTACCTAACCTAGTTGCCCTATTTTACGAATCCATGGAAGATAATAGCCTTGACAACTTAGGTTACATTAAACTGAATTGGGGAAATCGTGAAATTCACATCGATAGGGACATGATACACGAGGTTACACTCATACCACGTGTCCCTGCACATGAACACCCATTGCGCTTTGAGGACTATATGCCCTTGATGGGGAATGACTGTGCATGAGAACCGCGTAAGGGTATCCAAGCACGGACCCATTTCGCGAACGTTTTAACTGTGTGCCGGTGGGCACAAAACAATATCTTCGGTAGTTCCCACAACACGACCTTTTTCACCCCTTCTTTACATGTCGTACACACACTGATGATGAAGAATCCTAGGTTCGACATGTGCACGGTTTTGCTCCAATCTATAGGTACGGGGAAACGAGGTTCCGTATACCCATGTCCCATGCTCGTTACCCAACTCTGCCGTTATTTCCTCCCCGCCGAGGAATTTGACTCATATATGATAGACGGTATCCCGGTTCGACCAGTTGTAGAGGACGTCTCGTCGTCCTACTCTAGACTCACAGATATTTGGACACGAACCGAACCGGCAGAAAATGTCCCTGCACAGACCCCTAGCTCGAGCTCGACTTCGAGCGGGGAAGAACTAACTCCCCAGGAGCATGCACGATTGATGCGGAGAACAGTGAGAACAATAGATTCTTTGAGGGATGAGTTTCGGGCGACTGCACGAGATCACGACCGTTGGCTGACGGAAATTGAGAGGGGTATTCAAACCCTTTTGGCTAGAGGGGAAAGATCACGTTCACGCTCACGAGCGCGACGTGGGGCCGGGCAGAGAGGGCACTGCTTTGCTCAAGTTTGGGGGAGAGGGTAGTGTATATAGTTATCCTTTGCTTTGCATATTGTATATATTTTCCTTTTGCATATTTAATTTCTGCACTGCATCTTTATATAAAAAATTCATAAAAATTTGAAAATTTGAAAAATAAAAAAAAATTTAGAAAACAGAAACCCATAAAAATTGAAAAAATTATAAAATTATAAAAATTAATGTATTCAATTCTGGTTAATTGACTTGAGTTTGATAAATAGGTTAACTGGCTAGGAAAAACTAAATCTTAGACTTAGCAAATTAAAAACCCTAAAAATAACCTTTCTTAGAGTTTAACGGTAGAAAGTATATGTCTTTGTAGATTATTTAGAAATAGGCAAATTTTGGGTTCACTTCTTGGGCTAAGTCGAAACGAAGGAAAAGTATTAAAACTTTTATTAGAGTATAAGTTTGAAAAATAGTTCCTAGCTTAAGTCTAGATTCTGAAAACATGTACCCTACAAAATGCACAAACACGCACCTTAAAACTTGGATTAGTAGAAGAGACCTTGAAATACTCTTGTCTAAAGTCCTTAGCACAATGAAAATAAAAAGAAAAAAAAGTGAATAAAGAAAAAAAATGGACACTGGTTTTTGTGATTACTTAAGGCTGTAAAAATAGAAAAATATTTAGCGAGGGTGCTTCATCACCTAGTGCCTTAGACCAACTGGTTTGGGAGCCACTGCTAAAAGCCTTGGGTGTTGCAAAACTAGGAAATACGCTTTAAAACGCTAACGCATCTTGTAATCGGTTGTTGGTACCTCAAGAAGTATTAACAGTCGCATGAAGGACGTGAAAGCGAAAATTCACCAATTAATAAGTGCTTTGGACAATGGACGAAAGTACGATTGCTTGATTTGAATTTCCAAGTGTAGGGGTGATATTTACACACACGTAGGGATATGTGATTAGAGTTTAGATGAGAGAAAGGGATGAAGAATAGAACTTGTATCTTTAGTAGAGTTGATAGAAATTCCTAAGTGGAGATGGAACCCTAGAAGAAAAACTTAAGAGATGCCGAAAGCTAAGTAGATCTACATAACATATATAATCTTAAGTTAAATAATGAGGAAGCGTGAAGAATGTGGGTGGATAATTTACGAGTCGACGATAATAGATTTCCTTGTTAGAAAACCTAGTTAGAAAACAAAAAGTCGAAAAACCGAATTGATAGGATTTTGTGGGTAGTATCCGCTGAAAACCCTCAGGAGACAACACTCCTCCTACTTGGGACACCTAGAGGTTTAACGGCTTGTTGCACGTGCTCAGTGCAATCGCGTTTCCCTGCGAAAGTGCGGCTAGGTTAGATTTTTATTAAGAGTAAAATAATAAGTTTGCTCGAGGGCGAGCAAAAGATAAGTTTGGGGGTATTTGTTCATAACATAATACTGCATTTTGTATTCCCCATTCTTATGCATTTAAGAATAAAAACAGGTGCTTTTGACCCATGTCTGCTACATGTTACAGGTTACAGGTTCTTGGCGCGAAAACAGTGAAAAACACAAAAGACGACACAAAAGAAGGAGTTTTGACCAACAAATAGGAAGATCTTAGTAAAGCCTCGAAGAAGAACGGTTCACCATCAACAAGGCAACGCAAGATCCGAATTATCAAGGAAAGACGGTTAAAAGATCCATTGCAAAGTGTTCACTGAAAATCTGGAATTAATACAGAAGCCAAATTGATAAAAGGAATAAAGAACCAGGAAGACCAAAGAACCATGATGCAGCCCAGAAAAATTCATGGAATGAACTCCTCAATGGGCCGCGGTTCCGCGGCCGTCTAGTGCCCGTACGCGAAGAAAATTTTACCAAAATTCTGAGGAGGCTATGGAAAGATTTTCTGGGGGTATATTTGTAATTGTAGACATGCGGTGCAATTGTAAACCTAGGGTTTCTATGTCCTATAAATAGAACCCAAAAGCTTTGTATTTTCTTATGCCTCTACTCATGAATAAAATTCTGTTTTCTTGAAATTAGAGCGCATCAATCGTAAGTAGGTTATTTTTCTTGCCCTAGTTATAGTTTTTCGTATCTGCTCTAGGTAAATTATTTTCTCGCCTTAGTTTAATTTAGTTTAGCTTTTATTAACTTGGAATCGATGTTTTCTCTCTTTAATAAAATCATGTTTTTTTTTTTCATTCCTTCGATGAGCGAGTAGTTTCCTTGCTTGTTAGGGTTAAGAATAGGGAAGGATTTGAGAGATGAAGATCTCTCATCTCTTTTCGTTGCCAAACTTTTATGAACATTAGAACTCCATACATACCATCTTATTCCGCTCCCTACGGCACTTCTACCCTCGAGGTAACGGTGATTCCGTAGTCTAAAGGCCCGGATTTTCAGGTTTTCCATGGAGGTTAGGGTAAAGATTAATAAAGGAAGGACAAGGATCTAGAGGAAGAATCAATCATCCCAATCATCCTAATCCCCTTTATAAATATTTACCATAACACTAATATGATAGATTTAATTAA
Organism: Agapanthus africanus; assembly: GCA_030015575.1. Taxonomy (NCBI): domain Eukaryota; kingdom Viridiplantae; phylum Streptophyta; class Magnoliopsida; order Asparagales; family Amaryllidaceae; genus Agapanthus; species Agapanthus africanus. The sequence goes on along the minus strand of CM057338.1, from coordinate 936,690,747 downwards.
TGGCAATGGAAAGAGATGTAGATATTTGTTTACCAAATTTTCCCTAAACCTAATCCTAGCAAGTTTCTAATCCTAGTATCATACAACTTCAATTTTTAGGTTTAATTATACTTCCAAACACCATTTGGAATTAACTCGTAAGAACTTAAAGAAGATTTACACATCCCTGTGGACCGACCCGTATTCACCGGCTAGCTGCAAAGCGACGCCGTTCTTGATTACGGTAAATAATTTTTGATCGACAAAACCTTTATAAAACAGCCATGGATATAGATAAAATTTGTCATGAATCATGACAAAACAAAACCAGGTTTGTAAAAAGGTTCGGTCAACTTGGTTTACGAGTTTTAGTTTAAGATCGGTCATAGTCGCTGCCAAAGAGAGAGAGAGAAAAGAAACACTCAGCGTGTACTCTAACCTAAATTAGATTAGTTAATCACTTTATCTAATCTGGATGGCTCCCACTGTTTTCTCGAATTCTCCTTCAAACCCTAAAAGAAGAACTAGTCGAGATCATATACACCTTACAAGTTCGCTAACCGTTCAGCCAGGGCAGTGTTTGTACTCCGAGGGAGGCTTCTCATGTTTTCGCACGGACCTAATTAAATAACCCCATTCCCGTAGAGGCTATCACGCCCTGCTTCCCGGTGTATGGGGAAGGAGACGTGGTGAGGCACGCGACGCATTTACCTTAGAAGTAAACACGCTAAGCGTAAATAAGCAATATAAATGAAATAACACAATAATAACAAGAGATGTAATGAAGCAACAACTTATTATTTATATTCATTCTTGACATACAACTGAAAAGTAAAATACAATGATGGAAAGCGATGCATAAACAATGGCAATATGAACTGAATGAAAAGTAAATAAAGTAGGAACTAGAACTCTGGCTCCTCAGTGAACTGCTCCAAATCGTCCTGGCTGGGCTCGATCTCCTGAGATCCGGGTCTTCCTGACAACATTCCAAAGAAAGAATTGATAGGAATGTCGTCAGCGAACAATCGCTCGGTAAGTCCCAAAAGAGAGATATGAATAGATCAAGTAAATGGAATAGGTCTTGTAATTTATCTGATTTTTTTATACTAACGTAGTTGTTTATAGCTTGGTACAGAATGCATCAGTGTATACGAGAGGAGTCCAACTTGCTCCGTAGACTAAGGCATATGGAGTACAAGGCCACGTTAATCCCACGGGACAACGACACGGATATTCAGGTTAGGTGTATTATAGTGACCGTCTTATTCCACTTCTAATATATTCTGTACCAATCTACCCGGTTAAAAACCCCGTAATGCATATTGTATTGATTATAATGATTTGTAATAAAAGACTTGCTAAAACCATGGTATAAGTTGTCCATATAAACAGTTCGGATGTAAACGGATATTCATGTAGTCAAGTTCAAGATATAGCCATGGATCGGTCAAGTCAAGTCATGTTGCATGTTTGTATTGTTCGGTATTCATGTTCAAGTGTTCATGTTTGATATATTGGATTCATGATGAATTAGATATATGGTTGAATTCATATTTGGATTGTATTAAAATTAGACTGAGACTCAGATTGAGTCAGACAATTAAACAGATTTGAGTCTTGAATTAGGTTTAGGAGTTAACGGTAACTGCTGCACATGGACGGTAGGATTTGTGTCTTTTTCCAAGACAATTACCATTAATAACCATGTTTTAGTTTTCTACCTTAAATAGGCAAGCACCCACTTTCTCCGTCTCCCTGAGCCTCACGAGATTGGTCCCGTTTAAACCTATATTTACTAGAGTCCTCAATGTAAATTAATATAACTTGAGGGGGTTTTATGAAAAATATTTTTAGTATACTTTCAAAATAAACCTCAAGTACATATTTATCGTATTTAGGGTTTTTATGAATTTATTTTTTTTAAAAGTGAGGTATTCTAGTGAATAAATACCTATCTTGAATAACTCATGGTATTTTAGTGTAAAGTTGACTTGTATGGATTCTTGATGGTATTTTCATGAAAATTGTAAATATATTATTTTGTTTGGAAACGTGGAATTTAATAATATCTTAAAAACATGTGTTTTGATAATATTTATATATTTATAAAAAATAACTTTTTATTATTAAATAGAAATTCTCGTTTTTCTTAAAAATTGTATAAAAATTCTATCGAGATCGTATGCTCCGTGAGGAGGTCCGCATCCCACTCTACTAGTCCCGAGGATGTGCGATAACCCACATCATCCAGATCAGGTTTCCCAAAATGGGTTGTAGAAGCATAATCGCAAGAAATGTAATCACACAATTTAAAGAAATACGGTTTTTAATAGTTTAAGGTATTTATTTGAAATGTCGTATTTGCCGCATGATATTGTTTTCAAGCGAATCGTGCTATGTCAAGATGTATGTATGTGAGAGGTAGGTCATTACTTCATGAGGTTTTCTAAAGGTGTGCCAAGCTAAAATAATTAAAATATGTCATATGTAAAGTTTGTGGTATTTAAACGAAAAATGCAAATGGAAGTTACATAACATGGTCTTTTAATATGAAACGTGTTCCCAATGTTTGTTTCATGATTACTAAGCAAGATATAATAATATGGATGATTGGCTATTAAGAAAGATTGTAATTTTAACGAGTTTAGAATTGGATATCGGAATAACTCCACTTCCGATAAGTTTTGAAAAGAGAACTTTTTAAATTAGGAAGAGAGGAGAAGAGATGGGACTTACAAGTTGAAAGAAGAGAGGGGAGGTTGAGGAAGAGATTGGTGGCTTCGTGGAGTCACGGGGTCGCCTAAATCACTTCGAATCCTCGTCGGAAAGTTAACTTCGGCTAACTCCATTTGTACTCTTCTTTAACTTAGAAAATTTTGAGGATTTTGGCAATGGATTTCAGAATGAAGAGGGCAAGGGTATGGTGTTGTATTTATAGGATGGATTTAGGGCTTTGGGAATTGAAGGAAGAATTTAAATGCATTAAAATTTGGAATAATGGGTGACTTTAAGTTCTCTGTTAATTTACAGAGAAATCGAACAACATGGGGGTAATGGGGTAGGCCAAGAGGCTTAGTGTGCAAGACACGGGGGTCATTGGGTACGGGGGGACCGATGGCACCGGGCCATAAGCGGATCTTGTCGGCCAAGTTGGTGAGATAAGGGGTGGAATTTTAGCCACGTGTCAAAGTCTGTATAAATACCCTTTTGCACATGTTTATTTTCTCAGACTTTTCATTTTTACGTGCAGTGCACGTGTAAACTTTTGGGCTTCCAAAAAGTTTAAAAGAAAAGTTCAGAAAAATAATATGTGGCTGAGAGCATTCGAACACAGGGGCTACATCACAGCAATGCAAGGCTTTACCAATGAGCTACAAGTTATTTCTTGCTGTTCTTAAGCAATTATAACTTTTAAATTGTGCTCAGGCTTGCAAGCTCCTTTCTATACTTTAAGAAGAAAAATTTTGTATAGAAAAATTCGGGGTTGTTACAGAGGCGTAAACTCATTAACACTTTCTAGACACCTAATAGGTTGGCTAATTATGAAGTGAAAATCTCCTGAGGAGTAATACCTACTCATTGGTGGGAATCAGGACCTAACTATTATCATGTGATAACTTTGACGGAAGCCGACCAAAATTATTGGCTATAGTGCCCTCAAAGAAATTATTGTAATCGCAGGAAGGTGATTATGATGATTGAGGGAGGACCTATACGGATAGAACAGTCTTACTCAAAATGATAGTATACTATCTGGTTTGTCTTTATCATCATGTACATGCATTATGTGGTATTACAAATCACTATTACATGTTGATATAGCCATAGGATTCTTGCTTGACTACCAGCATTATGATGGCGATCATATACGTGAGAGCTGGGTGGTCTATAAGCACATCCTTAAATGTCCATAGTCGAGGGAGTATCGAGACTGGGCATCAATACACCAGAGTAGAATAGTGTATACTTATCGAGACTTGTTCATATCATAATTTTGCATTATTATATTCCCCATTCTTAGTCATTTTACAAATAAACAGGTGGTTTTGATCCATGTCTGCTACATAGTTGCAGGTTACAGGTTCTCGGAATAAAAACAGTGAAAAAGATGAAAAGACGATACAAAAGTGAGACTACGACTAACAAATGGAAGAATCTTGATCAAGCCTACAGTTTGGAGAATAAACGAAGATCAATGGACAATTTCACAAAGAGCAAAGGCAGCGCAAGGTTCAAGACTTCGACACGAAGCAAGCGGTAAAGTCTATGACATTGTTCACTGTGGAATTCTGGAAGAACTAGAAGACCATATGAGAAACCAAGTGAAGAAAATAGAAGAAACAAAGCAACAGAAGAATACCTGGAGAAATGATACAACAATCTCTCTGAATGGCCGCGGAACCGTGGCCAAACATGGGTTTTGGCCACGGATCCGCGGCCGTGCGTCGCGCGTGTCGGTGCGTCGGTGCAGTAAATAGGGTTTTCTTAGGGTAAAATTGTAAATGCAGATATGACTCAATTGTAACCCTAGGCTTTCTATGCTCTATAAATAGAAATCATAAACCTCTTTTTGAGGTATGCCTCTTCTTGTGCCTCATTGTATTTATCAAATTTCCGATCCTGTAAATATTGGAAAAGAGCATCAAATAAAAATTAGAGTAAGTTTTCTTTTCATTGCCCTCGTTAATTTTCTTTCTGTCTTAGTATAATTTTCTTATCTGCCCTACTTAATTTTTATTATCTGCCCTAGTTAATTAGTTTAGAACATATTTTTCAATTCTCTAATGAGTGAGTAGTTCCTCACTTGTTAGGGTTAGGAATAGGAAAGGTTTGAGAGATGAAAATCTCTTACCCCTTCCTTGCCCATCGCATATTTTTTTATAGGACTCCATGCATACATACATACACCGCTCACTACGACACCCTATCCCAAGGGGTAGCGGTAATACCGTAGTTTAAAAGACCGGTTGTGTATGTTTTCCATGGAGGTTAGGGTAAGAATTAAGAAAGGACGGACAAGGACCTAGAGGAAGAAACCTAGTTTCTTCCCGATGGTACTAATCCACTTTGTTAATTATTACCTTAACACCTAAAAAGATCTTAATTAGGGCATAGAAAGCGGTGAGAAATATTGAATTTCCAAACTTAACCTAAACCTAACCCTAGCAAGATTTTAATCTTAATCAAACTCATTTCAGTTTTTAGTGATAATCCAATCCAACACAATTGGAATTAACTCGTTAGAACAATTATAAAATACACAAAATCCCTGTGGACCGACCCGTACTCACCGGCTAGCTACCAAGCGACGCTGTTCTTGATTGCTGTTAAATATTCTTTGATTTATCTTTTAAAAGCGAAAGCGCATAAAAAATCATATCAATCAAATGGCGCCGTTGCCGGGGATGGCGTGTTATTTTCTTTTTGTAATTTCGGGTTAATATAAAATTGAAAAAAATCATAAAAACTGAAAAATAAAAAAATATATAAAAATTTATCATCTTGTTATTCTTTGAAGAGTTTTTCTTTTGAATTGTGCAGGATCGAAGAACAGATTCAGATCTGGAAAAATCCAGAGAGCAAAACAGAAAACATCAAATCTGAACAAACAGAGGAGTATCACAACAGAGAAACAGAAAAAACTTTGGGATCTGAACCGACCACGTGACCGCGCTTCCGCCGTATTGACCCGGTCTTGACCGCGGAACCGCCGCAGGGTGGTGACATCATCATTTGAAAAATCTCTGTAAGTTTTCTTTTCTTCTTCTGAACCCCCTGATATCTCCTCTGTAAAAATTTCTTGCAGGATTCTTTGCGCCTAAAATCTCTCCCCTTCTCCAATAATTGATCTTGTGCAGGATTCTTTGCGCTGTGCTAAAAAAAATTGTTTGCAAGTGATTGTGTTTACTGCTTTGCATATTTTAAATTGACTTTAAGGGGCTTGAACACCAATCCAGATTGGGTGGGGATTTCATTACCCTTCCCAGGACCCCAAAAATCACATAAGGCATATTGCATTGACCATCAATTAATTAAAAAAGATTAGACTTAGCCCTAAGGACTCCGCGCTCAATAGGACAAAGGAATAGTTGTAGGCATCGACCGTTGATCCTAACCTGACTTTGTGGTGCCTAGGCTAGACAGGTAGTAAAAGGTAACTTTAAAAGGCCCGTCTCACGGTGATTCGTGAGCGGATCCCTCCTTTCTCTACTTGTGCTTACCTGGCCACAATTGGCGGTGAAGAGGCGGTTTGAGGTCCTACTTCTTACCCTTTGGAACAGTTAGGAGCTGTCTAGCTGACCTAGGTGACCCTAGATCTAGGCTTGATTGTGCATTTGTGATTGTTTGAACGTGTGCCTAAGCCTTTTATCGAAAAAAAAATTTGCAAAGAGCTCCACATAAAAAAAACACAAAAAGAAAAAAAGGAATTTTTTTTTACAAAACCTTGCAACTTGTCGCTAAGAATTCTGTGCACCCCACTTGCACCCACATTCTTTTTCTTCTCCTTCTTACATCATGGGTACCCTCACAAAACTCTTGCCGAACTTTGGTACCCTCATCCAAACATTGCTTCATACGCGAATTGTTTTGGTCGAATTACGAACGACCCCTCCATGCCCAAAATTTCTTTGAAAGATCGAATAGAAGCGTTGATCAGTCGAAAATACTGCATTTTTAACAAGGCAATTTCCCTATCATTTGCATTCATGTATAGGTATCCGGTATTCATATCGCACATATTAGTAAAACACATGTAAAATACTGGATTACTTGTACTGTATACTAAAACTGGCACTTTTAGGGAAATTGTGTGTTTTTCATGGCATCGCATCATCCTTGTATTGTGCAACTCTTGTCTGGGGTCTAAATGCAGGAAATCAAAGAAGCAGAGCCCAAAATTGGGAAAAGATCTGATGAAAGATGCGCCAACTCAAAGGCTGAAGATCTGGTAGTGATACAGAAGGCCTAATAAAAATCCACACATCAGAAAGAGGCCCATATGTCAGCCCAAGTCAACAGAATAAAACTCAACTTCCAAAGCCCATAAAGGACCGCGGATCCGCGGCCCAAACCCCCTTGGCGCCGCGGATCCGCGACCATTTGAAGAGATCAAACCACCCAATTTTGTCACATGCCTATTTCTAACAGCCAAAGCTTCCAGAAGACCCTAGAAGCTCCACGTGGCACATCTAGAAGGCTCGGCTTAACAAACTCTTGGAGGGAAATTCAAATTTTGGGCTTAACTAACTCTTGGAAGGAAATTTAAATCTTTTGGTTAACTAACTTGTGGAGGGAATTCAAATTTCAATTCTAGATCTAGAGGTCTATATAAGAGAGCCTAGATCTAGGGTGAAGGTGGTTCAATAATCACCATCTTCTTCCCTCCACAAGTTTAGTGACAAAACTTGTGCCAAATTCCAATTCAACCTCAAGATCAAGATCCCGAGATCAATTCAAGCAAGAATTCCTTCAACCTTTAGAAGCGACGCCGGATTTTCAACGGAGCAAGAGATCCACGCCGATCCGCGACTCAAGGAGCCGAGCGAAGCTGAAATCGACGATCTAGTTCCTACCTTTTGTAAATTCAAGAGAGTTGTAACGAAATTTGTCGATAAATAAAGGTGAATTTTCTATATTCTTGCTTATCTTTTAATTCAAGCATAATGATTAGATCTCAATTTGTGATTGTGTTTGTGATCATGATGTTTGAGTAATCTCCGCTCGTGTAGGAGTTGTGACGATCTTTAGATGATGATGATTTAGATATTCTTACAATTCTTAAATCCTATAATGCTTTGAAATTCTAGTGAATCAAATGATTAATGACCTAGTTTCGAGATGATGCTTTCTAGATCGTGTTCACTCGAAACTAGGGAACAACTATTGACCATTTGATTAACTAGAAGCTAGAATTTGAATGCGATCTATCGAAAGGACAAAGGATGAGTTGCGGAATCCCTAATTTTCTCGCACGATCCTTAAACCTCGATGAATTTGCATCGATCTAGTATCAATTCGTTAATGGATAAGAATGAGTAATCATTAGACCTCGTCACATCTATAGATCCGATCTACTCCTACGAGCCATACTTATAATCTTGAGTGTTGATTGGAAATTATCTCTCATCTCAATTCTTGTTTTTAATGTTTCTTTTAGATCTAGATTTTTCTTACTCTTGATCTTCAATTACAAATCATGAATTGTTTTCTTTTCTTTGCCTTAAATTTTCAACTCATCTAATTCGAAAATTGAACGGATCTCACTTTCCCTGTGGACGATCCGCACTTACTAACGTGCTACATCCGACACCGTTATTGATTGCGGTCAAATATTTTTGATTGTGATTTCTAAATTCTATTTTCTAAAAACCAACTACACATCAAGAATATCATTCAATCAAGCGTCTAGGAGAAACAGTTCGACTCCACAATCCACTTTGTATCAACCATTTCAAACTTCACCACCTTCTTACGTTGATACCCCTTTTTCGAGTCCTGCTGTAACTCCAAAACCCATGTCTATCGCTGAACATATTGAACAATCTCATAACCGATCTTTCACTCCTTTCAACACTTCTAGTTCTTGGGATCAACAAGTCCATTCAGCTTTTTATCCAAATGTTGATCCTACTCCTGTCCAACCATTCAATTCCTACCAGTCCTACCCGATTTCCGCACCTTCCCTAGACATTGCTTCTACACAACCATTTGGGAGTTTCACGTATCCAAACAATTTTGAATCTTTTACTGAAACCCTTTCACAACCCATGTCTAGTCTGAAAAAGTCGTTGGAAGCTTATATTGTAGCGACAAACCAACAGATGAGAAATTTGGATGCGTCAATTGCCGCCCTTATGCAACCTAGTGAACCGGTAGCTAGTTTCCAACTAGCTCCAAATCTTCCAATGTATGATGAGGCGGTTGGACAGATTGAGAATTTGAGTGGAGAGAGTGAGCTGTGCACCCTTCCAAATCAAACCTACCCATCACCAATTGAATTCCATAACTCCAGTTTTCAAACAAGTGTCCCAAATGGTTCACCAGTTGAAAATAAAATGTTTAATGAGTTGTGCGACTTTGTAGTGCTTGATTTGCCAGATTGTGAAGGGTCCCTTTTGATTGAAACCATCACCAATCCTTTCGATCTCTACAGCTCCAATCTAGAACCTGAATTGATAAATATCCATGCCTTTGATGAGGTGTCTAAAAATATGGATTTTCACTTGATTGAGGATATTGACGCAGGGAATATTTTGGATGATGAACCCGTAGATTTGACTGAAATTTTCTCTCCAATTCATCATCCCGAGTCATTAAATGTTTCTCCCGAACTTCATATGCGTCTTGATTTTGATGATAATTGCATGGATGAGATAACTTTTGAGGAGAATTATGAGGAGAGTATTAAAGATAGTATTGAAGATGAACCAGTTTTGTTTGATGTGTCGGATTTTCCAATTCATCCTCCTGAACCTTTAACTGTTATACTTCCTAAATCACCCCCCTCCTTTCCATCGTTCCGACCACGCAAAAGATCACGCAGGAAGACTGTGAGCTTGAAAAATTTCTGTTCGATCACAGCAGTTTGGACGCCACTAGTGCGTTCCTCTTTGAATCTGACACAGTTCTCACAGCCAATAACGATTAAGAGTGTTTCACTTTTTCGGATGATTTTGAAGACTCACCGCCCAAGTTTGAGTCCTTTGAATTTTCAGATGAGATAGTTGAACCATCGGACTCGGTTGCTTACAGTCATTTCGAACCATTGATGGAATCCTTCGAGTTCGAGACAGTTTACTTAGGTGAGAATAAGACTATCCCTAAATAACTCCCCTTCATCCTTTCCATCGTTTCGACCGCGCAAGAATCCGTCGCGCTTCCATTTTCAATGGATGGTTTACCAAGTTCAACGTACCCATGTTTTCTTGCAAATCTTGTGGGATTTGACCCCATTTCTCGACGAGTTGATAAATTAGCACAATCGCTTTTAACACATCGGTCATCACAATTTGTGCTAATTTATTCACTCAATTTACACCCTCAAGTTCGTACTACACTTCTTTCTCTCTTCCGGCATTCTTCTCCGAATATACCGAGACCATATTCCACCCTTCTTCCCATACGGTCTCGTGTGTTTCTCAACTCCTTTCTCTATACTCCATTCTTCCACCAACGCTATCATTATAACGATAAAATTTTTGAATGGTTAGTGCTAACCTTTGGCCTGTGTAAGGCCTTGTATAGTTTGATTTTCTCCTCCCTAACTCTGAACTTTAACACTTAAAACAGTGGAAACACTATCTCACTTAAGTTTGGGGGGGGGGGCATTTTGTATACATATTTTGTTTTTTTTAACAATAAAAAAATAAAAAAATAAACAGGGGAGTGCCGACATTTTCGACCCTCTTGATGTAGCCTGACAGTGAGGACACTGTCAAGTTTAAGTTTGGGGGTATGCTCGGTAAACTTTCTTCCTTCGCATTCATATGTATAATCTTGCATTTGCACACTTATTTTAAAATCCATAAAAATTGAAAATTTTAAAAAATTATAAAAATTGAAAAATTCAATTTTGTCCATAATTGACTTGAATTTGAAAAGATGGTTAACTAGCTAGAAAAAACTAGATCCTAGACTTAGTAGATTAAAATCCCTAAAAATAACCTTTCTTAATGTTTAACCGTAAAAAATATATGTCCTTGAAGTATACTTAGAAATAGGCAAATTTTGAGTTCACTTCTTGGGCTAAGTTAAAATATGGGAAGAGTATTGATATTTTTATTGAAGTGTAAGTCTGAAAAATAATTCCTAAGCTTAAATCTAAATTCTTAAAATATATATCCTACAAATTGCACAAATACGAACCTTGAAACTTGGAATAGTAGAAGAGACCTTGAAATGCTTTTGTCTAAAGTCCTTAGTATAAAGGGAAATAAAATAAAAATACAAGTGTGAATAAAAAAAATGAACACTGGTTTTTGTAATTACTTAAGGCTGCATAAATAGAAAAAATATTTAGCGAGGGTGCTTTATCACCTAGTGCCTTAGACCCACTGGTTTGGGAGTCACTGCTAAAACCTTAGGTGTTACAAGACTAGGAATTACGCCTTAATATGCAAACACATTTTGTAATCGGTCGTTAGTACCTCAAGAAGTATTAACGGTCGCATGAAGGATGCGTGAGCAAATTTCATCTAAAAATTCACCAATTGAAAAGTACTTTGGACGATGGACAAGAGTATAATAGCTTGATTTGAATTTCCAGGTGTAGGGGTGATATATACACACACGTAGGGGTATGTGATTGGGGTTTAGATAAGAGATAGGAATGAAAAATAGGACTTATATCTTTAATAGAGATGATAAAAATTCCTAAGTTGAGATAGAATCCTAGAAGGAAAACTTAAAAGATACTAAAAGCTAAATAAATTTACAAGAACATATATAATGTTAAATTAAATGATAAGGAAGCGTGAAAAATACGGGTGGATAATTTCTGAGTCAAAGAAAATAGAGTTTCTTGTTAGAAAACTTAATTGGAGAATAAAAGTCGATAAGACGAATTGATAGGATTTTGTGGGTAGTATCCGCTGAAAACCCTCAGGAGACAACACTCCTCCTACTAGGGACACCTAGAGGTTTAACGGCTTGTTGCACGAGCTCAGTGCAATCGCGTTTCCCTGCGAAAGTGAGGTTATGTCTTTTTCGAGAATAAAACTAGGTTTGCTCGAGGACGGGCAAAAGATAAGTTTGGGGGTATTTGTTCATATCATAATTTTGCATTATTATATTCCCCATTCTTAGTCATTTTACAAATAAACAGGTGCTTTTGATCCATGTCTGCTACATAGTTGCAGGTTACAGGTTCTCGGAACAAAAACAGTGAAAAGATGAAAAGACGATACAAAAGTGAGACTACGACCAACAAATGAAAGAATCTTGATCAAGCCTACAGTTTGGAGAATAAACGAAGATCAATGGACAATTTCACAAAGAACAAAGGCAGCGCAAGGTTCAAGACTTTGACACGAAGCAAGCGGTAAAGTCCACGACATTGTTCACTGTGGAATTCTGGAAGAAACTAGAAGACCATCTGAGAAACCAAGTGAAGGAAATAGAAAAAACAAAGCAACAGAAGAATACCTGAAGAAATGATGCAACAATCTCTCTGAATGGCCGCGGAACCACGGCCAAACATGGGTTTTGGCCGCGGATCCGCGGCCGTACGTCGCGCATGTCGGCGCGTGTCGCGCGTGTCGGTTCGTCGGTGCAGTAAATAGGGTTTTCTTAGGGTAAAATTGTAAATGCAGATGTGACTCAATTGTAACCCTAGGGTTTCTATGCTCTATAAATAGAAATCCTAAACCTCTTTTTGAGGTATGCCTCTTCTTGTGCCTCATTGTATTTATCTAAATTCTGATCCTGTAAATGTTGGAAGAGAGCATCAAATAAAAATTAGAGTAAGTTTTCTTTTCATTGCCCTAGTTAATTTTCTTTCTGCCTTAGTATAATTTTCTTATCTGCCCTAGTTAATTTTTATTATCTACCCAAGTTAATTAGGTTAGAACATGTTTTTCAATTCCCTAATGAGTGAGTAGTTCCTCACTTATTAGGGTTAGGAATAGGAAAGGTTTGAGAGATAAAAATCTCTCACCCCTTTCTTTCCTATCGCATATTTTTTTATAGCACTCCATGCATACATACATACACCGCTCACTACGGCACCCTATCCCAAGAGGTAGCGGTAATACCGTAGTTTAAAAGACCGGTTGTGTATGTTTTCCATGGAGGTTAGGGTAAGAATTAAGAAAGGACGGACAAGGACCTAGAGGAAGAAACCTAGTTTCTTTCCGATGGTACTAATCCACTTTGTTAATTATTACCTTAACACCTAAATAGATCTTAATTAGGGTATAGAAAGCGGTGAGAAATATTGAATTTCCAAACTTAACCTAAACCTAACCCTAGCAAAATTTTAATCTTAATCAAACTCATTTCAGTTTTTAGTGATAATCCAATCCACCACAATTGGAATTAACTCGTTAGAACAATTAGAAAATACACAAAATCCTTGTGGACCGACCCGTACTCACCGGCTAGATACCAAGGGACGCCGTTCTTGATTGCGGTTAAATATTCTTTGATTTATCTTTTAAAAGCGAAAGCGCATAAAAAATCGTATCAATCAAGACCCAGATGAGGGGCGGTGACCGGTCTCATAAGCCATCGGTGTCAATTAGTCACCTAAGATAGTATATAGGTGCTCATTGGGTTATGAGTACACTGGACGGACTGGCCGGGAACATACTAGTTGGTATTATACCTATTGTCAGATAGCAGTTCCCAGGTGACAAGTGTACAGGTTAGTCTGTCGATCTGAGATCGTCATTTGTCTCGTGTGAGTTCCCATAGTGCTTTGATTACTACCCTACCACAACTCAAAGGAGTCTTGTAAACAGGTTTTAGTTGAGTACAGTCCCGAGCCATATGGAGGCAGTGAGCGGATCGTCAGGGGTTCATCTCTCCCATCGTTAGGGGGTGATGTCACGCAGTGCACGGGTGGCCATCACCAGAAATCCTTGGCCAAGGTAGTCGAGAATTACTGATTTGGATCAGTAGTTTCTCAGTTGGTGATGAGCTTCATACCGACACGAAATATCGCGTTATTAGGGGTTTGACTGTTAGTTATATGTATGCCCTAGAGGCCATTATTGTACATATTATGTATATTATAGTGGATGCTTGGACTTATATAGAGAGGACTTTCTTGCTCGACATGATAGTATGCTATCTGGTTACCTTTATCTTAACATGCAGACTGGTATTTATACTGTCTTGCTCTCACATATTGATAAAGCCCTTATCATATGTACTTGACTACCAGGACTATGATGGAGATGTAGGGTTGCTAGGCACACGCACAAGGGTCTATGAGGCATCAACCATGCCCGATTAAAATTTTAGCCGTGCCGAACAACCCTAAACAAGATCTTTAAATTAGAGATTAGGCGAAAACAAGGCATGTTGAACACTTTAACACTAAGTGAGAAGGATTACAACCTTTGTAGATTTGGTCCTTTACTTCTTAAGCTTCGTGTTGAGGTCTCTTCACTGCGATCATCATATTCCGGACTCTCGAGAGGCTCCACGAAGAGAAAGATGCAAGCTTGCTTCCGATCTTCGATAACAAAGATGATCTACCTTGAAGTTTCATTAACACAAGCTCTCACTCACTAAATGAAGTGAACACCCTTATCTAAATGGCAGGGATAGATGAGGATGATGAAGTAGGATTTTTGCTCTCATTTGTTTTCAATTACTCACTCATTTCATCACTTAGGAAAAACCTAGAAAGCTTTTCCATGAAGAAAGAAGGAAGAAGAAGATGAATAATGATTAGCATCCTTTTGTGATAAATAATGAAAAGATAATAATGATGAATAATGCAACCATGGTTAACTAAACCTTTGTAGATATTTAACTAGAACTAGGGTTTGGGTTGGGTTAAGAATGAGTCATAACAAAATATCTGAACACAAAACAAAAAGAAACCTTCTAGAAGGTTCATGAATGCACTAACCCAAATCAAACCCTAATCTTGTTTAATGTCCACTAAACATGTTGCATTAGTAATCATATCATATTACAATATTATATATCACATATATAATATTTATTGTAACAAAATAAAATAATACAATTAACATATATCGCATATATATCAATGTATTACCCGAGTGAGAAAAAGAATCTTTTAGTGAGCTAATATTAGTTAATGTAATTTAATATATCATATATATTATTATACATTAAATTATCGAATCAACACTTGATCCGATAATCCGGCTATATCGCATATAACCGACTAATATCTCATTTACTGATTCATCGAATCAACACTTGATCCGATGACCCGGCTGATATCAAATATCGCGAGAATAGGATACAGTATCTCATATCGCATTATCCTCGGTCCCACACATATCACATATGTACTCCTACTCCGTTTTGCCTGAGTCAAGAAACCTCTGTATAGGACTCTAAAGAATCGTCAATACGCCGGTAGTAGGTGATGATCATATCAAACACCCACAAGCTGCAAGCGGTCAGCTAAACGTAACAGCCACCCAGGTATTGAGCGCTCAGAAGATCAACAAGCAAGCATGTACATTCTCCTGTGAATCCAATCAGTAACACTCCCGTACAGTCTGGTCTCGTCGCCTGATATGTCACATATCTCGCCTAGGGGTGGTATACGTCAGACCCCAGTCGCTTGATAAGTCGTGTCGATATGAGGTCTATAACAGTCCGAGAAACTACTGATAACACTTACCAGTAAATCTCAGCAACCCTGGCCAGGGATTTCCAGTTATAGCCAATCGAACACAGCACAACATCAACTCCCTATATCGGGAGAGACGAATCCCCTCCTATCGCTCATTGCCTCCATGTGATTCGGGACTGTACCCAAAAGCAACCTTTTCGCACGCCCTCTTGGACGTGGTATGATGGAAATCAAAGCACGGTGGGAATCACACAAGACTCTATGACGATCTCGGGTCAACAGACTACTCTGTACCAATGTCACCGGAGAACTGCCATCTGACGTGAGGTATAATACCATCTGGGAGTTCTCGGCGAGTCCGTCCAGTGTACCCAGTCTCTACTGAGCACCCGTACACCATCCTTGATGTCAAACACCGATGGAAATGGGATCATCCATCGCCCATCATATGGTTCAAGATGCGTATACGCTAGTCTACTCTGGTGCATCGATGCCCTATCTCGATACACCCTCGACTAGGAACAGTTATAGGATGTACTCGTCGACTACCGTGGCCCCACTAGTATGATCTCATCATAGTCCCAGTAATCGAGTACATATCCTAAGGGCTTTATCAACATGTAACATAGAGACAACCAGAGTACATGTTAAGATAAAGTACAACCAGATAGCGTACTATCATGTCGAGCAAGAAAGTCCTCCCTATATATGTCCAAGCATCCATTACAATATACATCGTATGTACAATAATGGCCTCTAGAGAATACATATAACTAACCATCTCCCACTTGCACTAGGGCCATCTGTTGTGGTATCACATACCCAACAACCAGCTGCGGTTGAAGTATCTCATACCCAACCATCCCATAAAAGTCTCTGCTGGGAAAAAGGCCTTTGTGAGTGGATCCACGCTGTTGACCTCTGTGTCTACTCTCCTAACCTCGATCTCCCTGGAGATCAACCATCTCCATGATCAGGTGATACTGCCTAAGAATTATATCTTGATTTCTGATAGGACGGGGGGTTCCTTGGCATAAGCCACAACTCCATTGTCACACAATGGTAGGAACGAAGTTCATCTCATGAACTAATATATCCAGACTGCCTCTTTGGTAGCATCCTTGGTAACGATGTATCTTGCCTTTAATCGTCTAGTAAGTCACGGTATCTAGCTTGAAACTCTTCCAACATACCGTCCCTCCACTGAGGGTAAAGACAATGCCTGCGACTGACATTCAGTCGTCCTTATCACCCTGGAACCTTTCCAGTGATTCTCCCCAGGATCGATTGATACCATCTCACTACACCTAGCGAGAATCCTAACATCTAATTAGATCTATCTCATAGATCCAAAACCCAGGATTTAGGAGGTATCACCTTGATCCTATATGGAGAATCCTTGTGATAAGCGGAGATTGACCGAGCGTAGCATAGGAAACTCCTTTCCTATCAAGAGTATGTCATCCACGTACTCTACGAGGATCACCACCATACTCCCTACTACCTTTTTTGTATATACAAGGTTCATCTACCATTTTGATGAAGTCAAACTTTTTGACTACCACATCAAAACAGATGTTCCAACTCCACGATGCCTGATTTATCATATAAAACAACTTGCACACGTTTCCGCTGCTCCCACTGTTTACGAAGCCCTCTGGCTGTGTACTTATAGACGCTCTCTTCTAAATCATCATTTAGAAAAGCAGTCATGACACCCAACCACCAGATATCGTAGTCATGGTATGTAGCCGTAGCAAGTAGGATCTGGATGGACTTAAGCATAGCTTTGAAAGTCTCAACTTTTCCATGTACACAAAGTAATCTTCTCAAGATATACTTGCTCCTGATGGGGATTTAACCCTTCAGATTAAGCAACCAAAGTCCATACTTTGTTGGTGTATAAGGATTCCATCTCAGATCGCTAAGCATCCAGCTATTCTTACAGAGTCCCACTCCTGATGGCCAGCTCAAAACTAGTTGGGTCATCATCTCATGATGCAATTCTCGCTCCCACTGTCATAGAGAAACCGAAGTATCTCTCAGGTGGGTGAGGAACCCTACTAGATCGGCGAAGAGGCTGAGGTTCGTTAGAATCTATTGAATCCTTTGGTTCTACCAAATCATTTGCTGCAGTTTGTATAGCCGGAACTCCTTCTTGTTCTACCTCATGACCACTAATTTCTTCACAAGAAATTCCTTTTCATAAAGGTGGCATGTTGAGAAACAAAACATCTTTTGTTCCTCGGTTAGGTAGAAGATATTCCCTTGCTAATGCTTGGGATATCCAACAAATTTCTACAGAATTGACTTTGCCTCAAGCTTGTCTGGATAATGCTTTAAGACATAGGCTGGACAATCCCAAATCTTAACAAACTTAAGATATGGGCTCTTCCCATTCTATATCATATATGAAGTGGTAGGCAACTGATTTGATTGGAACCCTATTCAACAGATATGCAGCTTCTCAAGTGCATAATTCCCAAAAAGAAATAGGAAACTCAGTAGTACTCATCATAGAGCACACCATATCACATAGGGTGCGATTGCTCCGCCCCGATACACCGACGTGCTGTGGTGTATACGGAGGAGTAATGCTGATAGAGAATCTCATTCTCCTTTAGAATAGTCCAGGAATCCCGTGCTCAAGTATTCTCCTCCTTGATCTCATCAAAGGACATAATACTTTAACCGTTTTTGGTTCTCTACTTCTGACTTATATTCTGTGAATATCTCAAAAGCTTCAGACTTGTGTTTCAACAAGAACATATGTCTGAATCTTGAGTGATCATCAGAGAATGTAATGAAGTACAAAGAACCGGTCTTGGCATGTGTAGACAGGGGACCTTCATACATCAGCATGTATCAATCCCAAGAGTTCACTGACTCTTTCTCTGTTTCCAATAAACAAAGTTGTAGTCATCTTATCTTAGTGACATGACCGGCAAGTTTCACAAGATGTAAATTCAAACTAATTTAAATATGCATCTATATGTAACTTCAGCTAGTCGGGTCGCATTGATATGACCTAGTCTACATTGCCTCAAGAAGGATTCGTTCAGTTCTGAACTCTTCCTCTTGTGTGTGTTCTGTATACTAAGAACTGTAGTTTGATTTAGAACGTCTATGCTTTTAGATAACGTGCCTGAACCGATCAACTCTTGATATAGGAAATGTTCAAAACATTATCCAACAATACAAAATTATATCCTTCTTTACTAATAAAGAGATTGATATGATGTTGTATATCAGGTTCGGTATCTAATAACATTCATTCAGAATCAATGTATTCTGATAATACAAGGTGATAACTGCCAACAGACTTGGATGCAACAATTGCACCGTTTCCAACTCTTGAAACTTATCACCCATTCTCAGTTCTCTACCTATCTGTAGCCCATGTAACAAATTACATATGCGGGATCCTGATCCGGTATCTCATACCCAGGACGTAAAGGATACTGAGAAACAGTTCTCGGTAATGAACACACCCGAAGAAGATGCATCAACATGTACTTTCTTCGTTTGGGCGGCACGGGAATTCTGGTAATCCCCTATTTCCTGCTCTGTCTTATAACAATTATAAGTTGGAGTGGGACCAACGTTCCTTAGCGCAGTATAACAAGCGGGTTCGGTCAATACATCCGTATTATTATCTTGATTAAGGCATGACATAGTCGCAACCAGGAGAGAGAGAAGAAAACACTCAGCGTGCGCATTTACAAGATCAGATTGGTTATCAATTTATCTAATCAGGATGTCCCCCACTGTTTTAGTCAAATCTTTCTTCAAACCCTAAAAGGAAAGACTAGCTGGGATTAATTGCACTCTACCAGTTCGCCAATCTTTCAGCCAGGCCAGTGCCGATACTTTGAGGGAGGTTTCCCGTGCTTTCGCACGGACCTAATTAAAGTAAACCTCATTTTCCCAGGGCCGTAACCTCGTTAACACCTTTCTAGACACCTACTTGATCGGCTAATTGTAATGTGTAAAACTTTCCCAGGAGTAACTCTTACTCGCAGCGGGTATCGGGATCTAACTATCTCATAGAAGGTATGCAATCTCATTGCAAATTTCAACACTTGAAATTCCCAATAATATTTTACCCCTAGCAGCTATATGACCTTAACATGGTCAACAAATCATAAGTGCTAGTCAAGTTCAACCCGTCATTTCCCGATTGAATTAAACCCACCAACACGACCCTTAATATGGTCAACAAAGTCGCACGACTATCCTAGTCCAATCGCATCATATTCTTATACAGATAAGCACTAATCAGCTACCGCACACTATGCCTTAACATGGTCAACAAACGTAGCACGAATACTAACTAGTACTTATCTGAAATGACGGAAGGCTACGACAGGTTTTTAAGAAAACCCTTTGCGTAATGAACTTGATATCGTTGTAGAATCGAGTGATTTTGAATGGAATGTTTTTGAGGCCTTTTCTAGTTTTGCTAAAGAGGTCACTCCCTGTGAAGGGATCGTCGGCTCTTTCCTTATCGAATAAGGTGCAGGATATTTCACAAATACCACTATGCAAAGCAAAAACTATAAAAAAAATCAAAAGACAAACCGAGTTTGTAGCATCTGCTAGTTTCGCTAAAGAGGTCACTCCCGGTGAAGAGATCTCGGCTCTTTCCTTATCGAATAAGGTGCTGGATGTTCTACAAGGAACACCGCTATGCAAAGCAAGAACTAGAGCTACCAGTTTTTAAACAAGTTTCTACAACATCTTTAGGTTTCTTTTAGTTTCATTAATCTCATTAATGAAGTCCCATTTTTATTATGCTTCGCAAGCATCACTTTTGAAACGAAATTTGCAATATAACATATATCTCATTATATAATATAAACATTCGTCTCAGGCAGTAACATGATCTCATCACAGAACATTGCAGCAGAAGAACATATATGAAATATTGGATATACTAGGAGGTCCGTATTTTCAATACGAGCCTGTATAAAACACGGATTCCACGGTCGCGGTGAATAGCCAAACCCACATCCCTAGACCCCTACGGGAACGGCAAGCAACATTGCCAATTCTAGGGTTAGGAGACCCGGTCTCGACTCCTTGAGATGGTCTCCCACTGGACCCTAGAACCCGGTTACTTGTGCTCCCAGCCTTGGGTCTACCTAATGCGGAAAAATAAATAATATACAATGGTGACATCATCCTCAGCCCGGAAGTGCCCCAATAAAAGAATATTACATACAAATGAATTTTACATGAATAAAAAAGAAAAACTCTCATCTCACATAAAACCCCCGGCTATTCAGAACATGACGATCCAATATAACACATCACAGCAACACATAATATCTCATATCATCAACATAAGCAAGTATGCGTATCCCGATTGTCGTTGATGTATAGAAACGAAGCCGGCGATACACCACATACTACGCTTACGGTCACAGAAAAGAAAGTGTAAAACTACAACAGTTGGAATCCACAACCTCCTTAGATATCGCATGCCTAACCACATGAATTCCTTAGACATCGCATGCCTAACAATTATAAACCCCACATTTTAGTCTCATTATCGAAAACCCTTTTCAATATCAAGTCAGGCAATTCAACAAGATTCCCGACATCCTGATCGAATGCTCGTCGTAAAATTTAGTAGACGGCCGCACCCCCGGATGCCGTCGACGAAGTGCACTAAGGCGGAACACCGCTACCGCGAGCACCCGAACGGATGCTTTTGGCGACGGGGTTCTCCTACAGTCACTTGGTTGGGGCTATGGGACATGGCTATCTATTAAGTTTACCCGGCGAGTATCCGCGTACGCTACGTGATTGCGACGGACTTTTGATCACATCAAAATTCCATGGCAACCGATCATCTAAGACTAAACTGCCATGTTTATAACATTCAAATTAGTTATCTCATAACTACATGTGGATTGCAAATATTGTATCACATTCCAGATAAATAGACAATGTTAAACTTTCCGATCGAATAATCAAACACCCAAGTTTTCCCAAATAGTTCTCAACACTTGAAATTAGTTTAAAAACATCCATCACATGCCACAGTACCAATGGTCCAGCCGTAGAAGGGTCAAGCCAACGACTCACATGTGGCACGCCGTACTGCCCCAAACCCTAAGGTTCAGAGGCGGTTCAAGACGGTCACATAATCGAGTTAAGGTTTGTTGTCTTCTAGAGGGTCCACCGCGTTACTTGCACGACTTAGAACGTTCTTAAACTAAGGAAAAATCCAACGCTTGGAAATTTTCCGGCAGGGGAAAAAGTGAGTTATTGATATCCGTTCGAACTTTTTAACACGTTTTAAAATTACCCGGAAAAACATAAACGAAGTTAAATTATCCGATCGAATCAACGAGTCCCCAATACAACCCAGAAAACTCAACACTAAAGTATAATTAAAAATTCCCAGAAGAATCAGGAAGTTGGTACTGAAGTTACTGTACAAAACCCTAACCCTAATTCTACTATTCCGCCGCGGAACCGCCGTGCAAGCAATGTATTGCCGCGTTTCCGCGGCGCTTTAGTAGAATTAAGATGTCGTATTTCACAGTAATTCCTAAAATACCCTGCTGATTTTTTTGAGCATTTTTAATTCAGAATAAAACACAATTTTAGAAAATTTCCAGTAAGGGGTAAAAACTAGGGTTTCGGGGTTCGATCGGACTTTAAACTTCGTCTAGACTTCGCCTAAAGCTCTAGCTTGGCTCTGATACCACTGTAGGATTGCTAGACACACGCACAAGGGTCTATGAGGCATCAACCATGCCTGATTAAAATTTTAGCCGTGCCGAACAACCCTAAACAAGATCTTTAAACTAGAGATTAGGCGAAAACAAGGCATGTTAATCACTTTAACACTAAGTGAGAAGGATTACAACCATTGTAGATCCGGTCCTTCACTTCTTAAGCTCCATGTTGAGGTCCCTTCGCTGCGATCATCGTGTTCTGGACTCTCGAGAGCCTCCACGAAGAGAAAGATGCAAGCTTGCTTCCGATCTTTGATAACAAAGATGATCTACCTTGAAGTTTCATTAACACAAGCTCTCACTCACTAAATGAAGTGAACACCCTCATCTAAATGGCAAGGATAGATGCAGATGATGAAGTAGGATTGTTGTTCTCATTTGTTTTCAATTACTCACTCATTTTCATCACTTAGGAAAAACGTAGAAAGCTTTTCAATGAAGAAAGAAGGAAGAAGAAGGTGAATAATGATTAGCATCCTTTTGTGATGAATAATGAAAAGATAATAATGATGAATAATGCAACCATGGTTAACTAAACCTTTGTAGAGATTTAACTAGGGCTAGGGTTTGGGTTGGGTTAAGAATGAGTCATAACAAAATACCTTAACAAAAAACAAAAAGAAACCTTGTAGAAGGTTCATGAATGCACTAACCCAAATCAAACCCTAATCTTGTTTAATATCCACTAAACATGTTGCATTAGTAATCATATCATGTTACAATATTATATATCACACATATAATATTTATTGTAACAAAATAAAATAATACAATTAACATATATCGCATATATATCAATGTATTACCCGAGTGAGAAAAAGAATCTTTTAGTGAGATAATATTAGTTAATGTAATTTAATATATCATATATATTATTATACATTAAATTATCGAATCAACACTTGATCCGATAATCCGGCTATATCGCATATAACCGACTAATATCTCATTTACCGATTCATCGAATCAACACTTGATCCGATGACCCTGCTGATATCAAATATCGCGATAATAGAATACGATATCTCATATCGCATTATCTTCGGTCCCGCACATATCACATATGTGCTCCTACTCCGTTTTGCCTGAGTCAAGAAACCTTTGTGTAGGACTCTAAATAATCGTCAATACGCCGGCAGTATGTGATGATCATAGCAAACACCCACAAGCTGCAAGCGATCAGCTAAACGTAACAGCCACCCAGGTATTGAGCGCTCAGTAGATCAACAAGCAAGTCTGTACATTCTCCTGTGAATCCAATCAGTAACACTCCCGTACAGTCCGGTCTCGTCGTCTGATATGTCGCATATCTCGCTTAGGGGTGGTATACGTCAGACCCAGTAGCTTGATAAGTCGTGTCGATATGAGGTCTATAAAAGTTCGAGAAACTACTGATAACACTTACCAGTAAATCTCAGCAACCCTGGCCAGGGATTTCCAGTTATAGCCAATCGAACACAGCACAACATCAACTCCCTATACCGGGAGAGACAAATCCTCTCCTATCGCTCATTGCCTCCATGTGATTCGGGACTGTACCCAAAAGCCACCTTTTTGCACGCCCTCTTGGACGTGGTATGATAGAAATCAAAGCACGGTGGGAATCACACAAGACTCTATGATGATCTCGGGTCAACAGACTACTCTGTACCAATGTCACCGGAGAACTGCCATCTGACGTGAGGTATAATACCATCTGGGAGTTCTCGGCGAGTCCGTCCAGTGTACCCAGTCTCTACTGAGCACCCGTACACCATCCTTGATGTCAAACACCGATGGATATGGGATCATCCATCGCCCATCATATGGGTCAAGATGCGTATACGCTAGTCTACTCTGGTGCATCGATGCCCTATCTCGATACACCCTCGACTAGGAACAGTTATAGGATGTACTCGTCGACTACCATGGCCCCACTAGTATGATCTCATCATAGTCCCAGTAGTCGAGTACATATCCTAAGGGCTTTATCAACATGTAACATAGAGACAACCAGAGTACATGTTAAGATAAAGTACAACCAAATAGCGTACTATCATGTCGAGCAAGAAAGTCCTCCCTATATATGTCCAAGCATCCATTACAATATACATCGTACGTCCAGTAATGGCCTCTAGGGCATACATATAACTAACAGGAGATCATACTAGTGGGGCCACGGTAGTTCACAAGTACATCCTTTAATTGTTCCTAGTCGAGGGAATATCGAGACAGGGCATCGATATTCCAGAGTAGACTAGCATATACGCTTCTTGACCCATATGATGAGCGATGAATGATCCCACATCCATAGGTGTTTGACATCAAAGATGGTATACGGGTGCTCAGTGGAGACTGGGTACACTAAACAGGACTCACCGAGGACTCCTATGTGGTAGTATACCTATCGTCAGATAGCAGTCCTCTGATGACACTGGTACATGTTAGTTTGTAGACCCGAGATCGTCATAGAGTCTTGTGCGGCTCCCACTGTGCTTTGATTTCCTCCCTACCACGCTCAAAAGAGACATGCAAACTGGTGGATTTTGGGTACAGTCCCGAGTCGCATGGAGGCAATGAGCGATAGGAGGGGTTTCGTCTCTTCCGGTATTGGGGGTTGATGTTGCGCTATGCTCGATTGGCTATAACTGGAAGTCCATGGCCAGGGCTGCTGCCGAGATTTACTGATAAGCGTTATCAATAGTTTCTCGAACCATTATAGGCCAGACATCGGCATGACTTATTACGTTATTGAGGTCTGACGATTTCCGCCCCTAGACATGATATGCGACATATCAGATGAAGAGACCGGACTGTACGGTAGTGTTACTGATAGGCTTCATGGAGACTGTGGACAGGCTTGCTTGTTGATCTTCATATCGCTCAATACCCGGGTAGCCGTTACGTCCAGCTAGTACCGCTGACGGCTTGTAAGTGACTGATGTGATCATCACCTACTGCTGGCGTATTGACGAGTCTTTAGAATCCCACACAGAAGTTCCCTGGTTCAAGCGAAAAGAAGTAGAAAAAATATGTGATATGTGTGTGGGCCTGATTAAATACGAGTATGTGATACCGTATTGTAATCTGGAAGTCATCTGTTATCAGTTCGGTTATATGTGATATAACCAGATTTTCGAATCAAGTGTTGATTCGATAATGTGATATACAGATAAATGATATTAGTCGGTCATATGTGATATAACCGGATTATTAGATCAAGTGTTGATTTAATAATATGATATATATTTTATATGATATAATTATATCTTAACTAATATCATTAGCTCACTAATTATTCTTCATTATGTATATATTAATATATATGATATATATATATATATATATAATAATGAAGCATGGCGTTTAAATTTCTATTTTGTGAAATTAGAAATGAGGTGGAAAATGAAAGCATGGTTGCAAGCATGGGATTTACTTTTTTTTATTCATCTTGACTCACTATTCAAGCATGGTTGCAATTTTATATTGTATAATTCCATGCTTGAATGAGTGAGGGGTCAAGAGTTGCCATTCATTCTAGCTCATTCTCAACACTTAGCCATTTTTCTTGTGTTGCTCTCATGGTTGCTCTCTAGCTTCTTCTTCCTCCTCATGTCATGGTTCAAGCTTCAACCCTCACATGTGATGTGAATCATGAAGCTTGAACACAAACTTGTGAGCTCTTAACATCCTCTACTTCACCATCCTATACTTGACTAGCAATTAAGTGTAGCGTGTTTCATACGCTGAAGAGTTTAGTGTAAAGGTAGCTTGAGTTGGAGGGACTTCGCGTGGATCATCTTCGGCACGAAGGTCATCGGAGGAAGCTCGTTCAAAGTCTGAAAAGAAGCCTAGTGATGTCGCGGGACTACTACACGGAGCAAGTGAAGAAAAGGACCGTTCTACAAAGGTTGTATTCTTGTTCTCTAGATATAAAGTAATTTACATTTGGTATTGTCTAAGTCTCTGGTTAAAGATTCTAGGATTAGGGTTGTTTAGCAAGACACAATTTGAAAATGGCATGGACGATGGCTCCCGAAACCTTGCTGTCATGCTTGGGAACCTTACAATGACTTTATCCACCCCCTAAACTCGATATGTGATACTCTTAGACAAATGGAACAGACTGTACGGAGATTGTCACGGACAGGCTCAGTAGGGGTTCGGATGAGTTTGCTCGTCGACCTTCCTTTCGCTCAATACCTGGTTAGCCGTTACATACAGCTAATGCCGCAGACGTGCTTGTGGTTAAACCCACTGCCAGCGTATTGACAAGTCTTTAGAGTCCCACATAGAGGGTTTCCCTACTTCGGGCGAAACAATGTAGAGGCCATATGGTATTACGGCAGGGTTCGATCATATACGTGCACTTGTGCACGTATCATGAATCGGACGGATAATACTAGTGGGCGTAGGTTTAAGCCGGATCCTAGTATTATATTATTGGATTATTTTCGTCGCTTTGTATTCGTATTTTTCGAAATACGGATACGGGTATGTATATATAGATAAGGGGTATTCTTGTAATTTATTACAATGTGCTTTTAGAAGAAGACACCTCATTTGTGTTTTAACTATTTAGGACTAAATGGTTAATGACGTGGAGGATGAGGTGTTATTTGAATTTATTGAGGCATGGCTCACATGGTGACTTATGGGGTGACTCATGGTTTGCTATTGAAGCATGCTTGATATTTTATGAGGATTGATTCTTGAGTTCACAACACTTGGACATTTTCTTGGGTTGGATAAAAAAGCTCACAACACTCTCATCTCCTCATGCTTGCTTCTTCTACCTCCACCCTAAAAGTCTCATGTATTGAGAAACCTAGGGTGTTTGAAGACAAATTAATCCATTATTAGACTATATATCCTCTATGCTATCTAGTTTAGCGAACTAAGTACCCTAGTTACCTCGGCTATGAGGTTGGAGCTCAAACTATAAATCCTCAGGTGGATTGTCTTCGATGGAGGGAGAGCGACGATCAAGCTTGATCATGGAGGCCTCTAGGAGCTTAGGAAGATGGTAGAAGACCGAAGGACTCGGATCATTTGGTATAACCATTCTAAACTCCTCTTTAGTTTGCTAGCTTATAGATTTATGGTAGATCCGGGTTATAGAGTTGTTTTAGCACCAGTTTTTAAAATTTTTGTTCCGCAAACGGTCACGGTAGATGGCCAGGGCGCTGGCATAACCCAACATGGTATTAGAGCTACTAGAAAGGGATGCCGATGTAAGGTTCTTAGGCACAACCATAAGGTTTCAAGGCATCAAACATGCTATATTTAAAAATTTAGTGTGCCAAACAACCCTAACCTAGGATCTAACTAGAGTTTTAAGAGCTAAACTAGAAAGTAAACAACTTTACATCTAAGTGATAACGGAATACAACCTTTGTAGACCGGTCCTTCACTTCAATAGCACCTTGTAGTGGTCCCTTCGCTGCGATCATGGAACTCCCTGACTCTTGCATGGCTTCTCAAGGTGAAAGGAACGATCTTGCTTGAAGTTTTCGAGGCTGAAAATAATCTACGTCGAGGAGACACTAACTCAAGCTACTACTTCACTAATGAGAGATTAATGAAGCAAGCACCCTATACTAAAGTGCTAATCTAGTAGAGGATGATGAAGTAGGAAGTGGACTCACTTTAGTTTTATTTTTGTCACAATATTTTCTCACTTTAGAAAAAACCAGCAAGCTTTTTCTCAAGGATGAAGAAGATAAAGTCAAGAGATGAGAATGAACTAATGAGGTGAGAGAATCAACCATAGGTGAGTTTGTATCATATACTAGCTCATGTAGAGATATAACTATGGCTAAGTTATAATGGTTAGGTTAATAAATATTTTTAGTAAAACAAAATTAGCGGACCAAGTCAATGCATCTATAAGCTTCTACAAGCTTCATGCATGTGGCTAATTATCCGCTAATTTGGATTTACTTTAAATATTTAAACCCTACATTATAATTAGTATGGTGTAA
This sequence comes from Agapanthus africanus, assembly GCA_030015575.1. Classification (NCBI taxonomy): domain Eukaryota; kingdom Viridiplantae; phylum Streptophyta; class Magnoliopsida; order Asparagales; family Amaryllidaceae; genus Agapanthus; species Agapanthus africanus. The sequence continues at coordinate 936,662,764 of CM057338.1, read as the reverse complement.
GTCTCATACACCTATGTAGTGTGTGTCATCAACCATGACACAAAATAGAACACAATTAATATATATCACATTTATAATAAGTGTGCACATGTGAGAAAAATAAATGCTTAATTGAGCTAATATTAGTTAATGTAAACTAGTATATCAAATATACAATTATACTTTAAATTATCAAATCAACACTTGATTTAATAATCCGGCTATATCACATATAACCGACTAATATTATATGTAACATCTTATCGAATCAACACTTGATTCGATAACCCGGCTATATCTCATATAACCGACTGATACAAATAATCGTGAGAATAGAATACGGTATCACATACTCGTATTAATCTCGGTCCCGCATATATCAAATATGTGCTCCTACTTCGTTTTTCCTGAGCCAGTAAAACCTCTATGTAGGACTCTAAAGACTCGTTAATACGCTGGCAGTAGGTGATGATCACATCAAGCACTCATAAGCCGTCAGCGGTACTAGCTGGATGTAACGGCTACCCGGGTATTGAACGATCAGAAGATCAACAAGCAAACCCGCTCTAGCTCCTGTAAAGCCTGTCAGTAACACTACCGTACAGTCCGGTCTTCTTGTCAGATACGTCGCATATCCATTCTAGGGGTGGTAAACGTCAGACCTCAATAACCGATAAGTCATGCCGATATGAGGCTCATAACGGGTCGAGAAACTACTGATAACACTTACTAGTAAATCTCTAAATCAGCGCTGGCCAGGGACTTCCCTGTTATGGCCAATCGAGCACAGCGCAATATCAACCCTCAATACCGGGAGAGACGAAACCCCTCCTATCGCTCATTTCCTCCATGTGACTCGGGACTATACCCAAAAACCACCGTTTTGCACGTCCTCTTGAACGTGGTAAGATGTAAATCAAAGCACAGTGGGAATCAGACAAGACTCTATGACGATCTCGGGTCTACAGACTAACCTGTACCAGTGTCACCAGAGAACTGCTATCTGACGTCAGGTATAATACCATCTAGGAGTTCTCGGCGAGTCCGTCCAGTGTACCCAGTCTCTACTGAGCACCCGTATACCATCTCTGATGTCAAACACCAATGAATATGGGATCATCCATCGCCCATCTCATGGGTCGAGAAGCGTATATGCTAGTCTACTCTGGTATATCGATGTCCCGTCTCGATATACCTACGACTAGGAACATTAAAGGATGAACTTATGGACTACCATGGCCCTACTAGTATGATCTGCATCATAATCCTGGTAGTCAAGTACACATCCTAAGGACTTTACCAACATGTAACTACAAGACAGTATCAAGAGACAAGTATAAATGTTAAGATAAAGAGCAACCAGATAGCATACTATCATGTTGAGCAAGAAAGTCCTCTCTATATATGTCCAAGCATCCACTATAATATACATCATATGTACAATAATGGCTTCTAGAGCATACATACAACTAACAATCTCCAACTTGCACTGGGGCCAGTTGCTGTAGTATCGCATACCCAACATCCCGAAGAGTCTCTCGAACTATATCTGGCGAATGGCCTTCGTGAGTGGATCCGCTGTGTTGTTCTTCGTTTCAACTCTCCTGACCTCGATCTCCCGGCGACCAACTATCTCCCGGATCAGGTGATACCGTCTCAGAATATGCCTGGATCGCTGATGGGACCTGGGTTTCTTGGCCAAAGCCACCGCTCTATTGTTATCACAATACAAAGGTATTGGATACTCAATAGATGGAACCACTCTAAGTTCAGTTATGAACTTCTTCATCCAGACAGCCTCTTTGGAAGCATCGTTGGCAGCGATGTATTCAGCCTCCATCGTCGAGTCTGCCACGGTTTCCTACTTGGAACTCTTCCAGCATACCGCCCCTCCATTGAGGGTAAATAAAAATCCCGAGTGCGACTTAGAGTCGTCCTTATCACTATGGAAGCTCGAATCGGTAAAGGACTCCGCTTGGAGTTCTCCGTTACCATACACCAAGAGCATCTCTTTAGTCCTTCTCAAGTACTTGAGAATGCTCTTCACAACTGTCCAGTGACTCTCTCCAGGATCTGCTTGATACATACTCACTACGCTTAGTGAGTGTGCTACATCGGGTCTGGTACATAGCATCGCGTATATGATAGAGCCTACTGCCGAAGCATAGGGTATCCCTTGCATGCGAGCTCTCTCCAAATCAGTCTTGGGAGACATCTCTTTGGAGAGAGTGAGTCCTGAGATCGTGGGTAAAAACCCATGCTTGGATTCTTCCATACTAAACCTCTTTAGTATGGTGTCAATGTACCTGGATTGGGACAATCCCAGTATCCATTTAGATCTATCTCTATAGATCTTAATCCCCAAGATGTAGGAGGCATCCCCTAGATCTTTCATTGAGAATCTTTGTGATAAGTAGGAATGTCATTTCCTATCAAGAGTGTGTCATCCACGTACAATACGAGGAAGACAACCTTACTCTCTGCCACCTTCTTGTACATACAAGGTTCATCTACATTTTTTAACGAAATCAAACTCTTTGATAACGACATCAAAATATATGTTCCAACTCCGCGATACTTGCTTTAACCCGTAAATGGATTTAAGCAGCTTGCACACCTCTCCGCTGCTCCCACTGTTTACGAAGCCCTCTGGCTGAGTTATGTACACGCACTCTTCCAAATCACCATTTAGAAAGGTGGTCTTAACATCCATTTGCCAGATTTCATAGTCATGGTATGCAGTGATGGCAAGTAGGATCCGGATGGACTTAAGCATAGCCACTGGAGAAAAGGTTTCGTCATAATCCACACCTGGTCATTGATGGAAACCCTTTGCAACAAGTCTAGCTTTGAAAGTCTCAACTTTTCCATCTACACCAAGTTTCTTCTTAAAGATCCATTTTCTCCCAATGGGTTTTACCCCTTCAGGAGCAACTTCCAAAGTCCATACTTTGTTGGTGTACATGGATTCAATCTCAGATCGCATTGCATCCAGCCATTTCACAGAGTCTACACTCGTGATGGCCTTCTCGAAGCTAGTCGGGTCATCATCCTCCATGATGCAATCCTCGCTTCCACCATCAATGAGAAAACCGTAGTATCTCTCAGGTGGATGAATAACCCTACTAGATCGGCGGAGAGGCTAGGGTTCGTTGGGCACTACCGAATCATCTGGTTCCACTAAATCTTCAGTTGTAGTTTGTGTAACTGGAACTTCTTCCAGCTCTACTTCTTTGTCACTAATTTCTTTTACAAGAAATTCCTTTTCTCAAAAGGTGGCATGTTGAGCAACAAACACCTTTTGTTCCTCACTGTGATAGAAAAATATCCATATGAATTCTTTGGATATCCCACAAACTTGCAAAGAACTGATCGCGCCTCGAGTTTGTCCGGATTTTGCCTTTTGACATAGGCCGGACAACCCCATATCTTAACTCGTTTAAGATATGGTCTCTTCCCACTCCATATCTCATATGGTGTGGTAGGTACAAATTTAGACGGAACTTGATTCAATAGGTATGCTGCTGTCTCAAGCGCATAACCCCAAAAGGAAATAGGCAACTCAGCAGTGCTCATCATAGAGCGCACCATATCTAATAGGGTGTGATTCCTCCGTTCCGATACACCGTTGTGCTGTGGTGTATACGGAGGAGTAAGCTGAGAGAGAATCCCATTCTCTTTTAGAAAGTCCAGGAACTCCATGCTCAAGTATTCACCTCCTCGATCAGATCGTAAGATTTTAATACTTTTACCTGTTTGGTTCTCAACTTCATATTTATATTCCTTAAATTTCTCAAAAGCATCAGACTTGTGTTTCATCAGGAACACTTGTCCGTATCTTGAGAGATCGTCAGTGAATGTAATGAAGTACGAAGAACCACTCCTGGCATGTGTAGACATGGGACCACATACATCACTATGTATCGGTCCCAAGAGCTCACTAGCTCTTTCTCCGTGTCCTGTAAACGGAGTTTTGGTCATCTTACCTTTGAGACATGACTGGAAAGTATCATAAGATGAAAATTATAACGGATTCAAATATCCATCCTTATGTAACTTAGCCAGTCGTGTCGCATTGATATGACCTAGTCTACAATGCCACAAGAAGGATTCATTCATTTCTGAACTCTTCCTCTTGTGTGTGTTTTGTACATTAAAAACTGTGGTTTGATCTAGAACGTATGTGCCATTATTTAAGGAGCCTGATCGAATCAACTTTTGATCCAGAAAGATATTCATAACATTATCCTGTACTACAAAATTATATCCTTCTTTACTTAATAAAGAAACTGATATAAGATTGCATATCAGGGTCGGAATGTCATAGCATTCGTTCAGAATCAATATATTACCATTCGATAATACAAGGTGATATTCGCCAACTGCTTTGGCTGCAACATTTGCACCATTTCCTACTCTTACGGAATGATCACCCATTCCCAGTTCTCTACATTTCCTTAGCCCATGTAACATATTACATATGTGAGATCCCATCCGGTATCTAATACCCAGGACGTATAGTGAACTGAGAAAAAGTTCTCAATGACTAACACACCCGAAGAAGATGCATCAACATGCTTTTTCTTCATTTGGGCGGCGTAGGAATCCGGATATACCCCTATTTCCTTCTCAATCTTATAACAATTATAAGAAAGAATGGAACCAACGTTCCCCAGCTCAGTATAATAAGCGGGTTCGGTCAATACATCCATATTATTATCTTGATTAAGGCATGGTCGCTACCTGGAGAAAGAGAGAGAAGAAAACACTTTAGCTTATTCTCTTACAAGATCAGATTGGTTATTATTTTATCTAATCAGGATGGCTCCCACTGTTTTTATCAAATCTTCCTTCAAACCCTAAAAGGAAAGACTAGCCGGGATTAATTACACCCTACAATTTCGCCAATCTTTCATCCAGGCCAGTGTTGGTACTTTGAGGGAGGTTCCCCGTGCTTTCGCACGGACCTAATTAAAATAAACCTCGTTTTTCCAGAGGCATAACCCCGTAAACACCTTTCTAGACACCTACTTGATTGGATAATTATTTTGTGTAAAACTATCCCAGGAGTAACACTTACTCGCAGTAGGTATCGGGATCCAACTATCTGATAGAAGGTATGCAATATCATTGCAAATTTCAACACTTGAAATTCCCGACAATATTTTGCCCCAAGCGATCTATGACCTTGACAAGTTCAACAAACCATAGACCGCAAGTCAAGTTCAACCCGTCATTTCGTGATTGAATTGTTAGTTATATGTATGCCCTAGAGGCTATTACTGTACATAGGATGTATATTGTAGTGGATGCTGGGACGTATATAGGGAGGACTTTCTTGCTCGACATGATAGTATGCTATCTGGTTGATCTTTACCTTAACGTGTATACTGATTGTCTCTCTGTTACATGTTGGTAAAGCCCTTAGGATCTGTACTTGACTACCTGGACTATGATGCGGATCATACTAGTGGGGACATGGTAGTCCATAAGTACATCCTTCAAAGTCCCTAGTCGTGGGTGTATCGAGACGGGGCATCGATATACCAGAGTAGACTAGCGTGTACCTTCTCGACCCATATAGATGGGCGATGGATGATCCCATATCCATCGGTGTTTGACATCAGAGATGATATACGGGTGCTCAGTAGAGACTGGGTACACTGGACGGACTCGCCGAGAACTCCCAGATGGTATTATACCTCACGTCAGATGGCAGTTCTCTGGTGACACTGGTACAGAGTAGTCTGTTGACCCGAGATCGTCATAGAGTCTTGTGTGGTTCCCACTGTGCTTTGATTTCCATCTTACCACGTCCAAGAGGGCATGCAAAACGGTGGTTTTTGGGTACAGTCCCGAGTCACATGGAGGCAATGAGCGATAGGAGGGGATTCGTCTCTCCCGGTATAGGGAGTTGATGTTGCACAGTGTTCGATTGGCTATAACAGGAAGTCCCTGGCCAGGGCTGCTCAGAGAATTGCTGGTAAGTGTTACCAGTAGTTTCTCGACCCGTTATGAGCCTCATATCGACACGACTTATCGAGCTATTGGGGTCTGACGTTTACCACCCCTAGGCAAGATATGCGACATATCAGACGATCAGACCGTACTGTACGTTAGTGTTACTGGTCGGATTCACTGGAGTGTGAGCGGGCTTGCTCGTCGATCTTCAGATCGCTCAATACCCGGGTGGCCGTTACGTTTAGCAGACCGCTTGCGGCTTGTGGATGCTTGATATGATCATCATCTGCTGCCGGCGTATTGACGAGTCTTTAGAGTCCTACACAGAAGTTTCCTGGCTCAAGCGAAACGAAATAGGAGCGCATATGAGATATGTGCGGGACCAAGAATAATACGAGTATGTGATACTGTATTCGATTCTCGTGATGTGACATTGATCGGTTATATGCGATATAGCCGGGTTATCGGATCAAGTGTTGATTCGATAAGATGTTACTAATGATACCAGTCGGTTATGTGCGTCATGACCGGATCGTTAAATCAAGCGTTGATTTAATGATTTAATGCATAATTATATATTTGATATATTACTTTGCATTAACTAGTATCGGTTCACTTTAAATGGATTTTCTCGCTCGGTTGTGCGCATTGCATATGCGATATGATTTTGTGCACTTGTTTGTATCATATTTGATGATCCATGCAAATTAGGGTTTGTGTAAAGAATTAAACCTTGGTTAAAGAAATGGTTAGGGTTTTTATTTGATTATTCATTTATTCATTTGTTTTTATTTTTGGAAAATAAATTGCATAAAATAGAATGGTGGTTTCTTTTGTTTTCATTCATGAAGCTTCATGAACTTTTGACTTGGTCACCATTTTGTCTAATGCTTAACCCTAACCAATTCAATTAACTCAAGTTAATTCTCTACACCTAACCATGGTGAGAATTATGATAAGAATGGATTTTTATTTATTCTTTTATTCTTATCATAATACTTATCTTCGTCTTGCTCTTCTTCTTCTTCATTCTTCTTTGAAGAAAACCAAGCTCCATCAATGGTGATTGTTGGAAAAGAGTGAGAAATCCAAAACTAAAGTCTACCCACTTCCTATTTCTTCATCCTCTACCTCTTGCCAAGTAGTAGAGTGTGTTTCCTTCACAAGTTTTCAAGACTTAGTGAAGGTGGAGCTTGATTTAGCGATGCCTCGACGTAGATCATCTTCGGCATGGACATCGACGACCTAGCTTGCCCATTCTCCGACGAAGCCGACGCTTGAGCCCGGATTTGATTTGGACAGCGGAGAGGACCTCGTTGCGGAGCTATGGAGGTGGAGCACCGGATCTACAAAGGTTGTATTTCCGTATCTTGTAGTTAAGTGTTAACTAGTTAGCTTTTTCGCCTAGTTTTCTAGCAAACGATCCGTAGTCGGGTCTCTCGGCACCAAGATTTTTTGAAATTGGCATGTTCGATGCCTTGTGAGACCTCACTAGTGTGCCTAGGAACCCTACAGTGGTATCAGAGCCTAGCTAGAGCCTTAGGCAAAGTCTAGACGACATTTGAAGTCCGATCGAACCCGAAAGTCCAAAACAAACATGCTCTCTGTCCAATCTTTAAAATCTGGGATTTTTCAACATTAAAAATATGCAGAAAAATCAGCAGGCAATTCTAAGAGATACTGTAAAATTCGTGAACCCAATTCCTTCAATACGCCGCGGTTCCGCGGCACGAGCTTGGCTCGTGCGGCGGATCCGCGGCCGTTTTGTCTTTTCTGGGATCCAAATTTGCACAGTAATTGATAATATGCAGTGCTGTTTTTCCTGGGTATTTTTGATAATTTTCCAGAGTTTTAATTTTCAGGGTTGTTTTGGGGATTCGAATGTTCGATCGGATTATCGAATTTTGTCTATGTGGCTTTCCGGATAAATTTTAGAATATGTTAAAAAGTTCGACCGGATATAAATACCCAATTTTTTCCCTGTCGGGAAATTTCCAAGTGTTGGATTTTTCCGTAGTTTAACGACGTTCTAAGTAGTGCAAGTAACGCGATGGACCCTCTAGAAGACAACAAACGTTAACTCGATTATGTGACCGTCTTGAACTGCCCTTTGAACCTTCGGGTTTAGGGCAGTACGGCGTGCCACATGTGAGGCGTTGGCTTGACCCTTCTACGGCTGGACCGTTGGTACTGAGGCACGAACGGAATGTTGTTAGACTTGTTTCATGTGTTGATCTGTATCGGGAAAACTTGGGTGTTCGAATGTTCAATCGGAAAGTTTAACATTTTCTAATTATCTGGAATGGGATACAATAATTGGAATTCACAAGAAGTTATGAGATAACTGAATGAATGTTATAAACATAGCAATTTAGTCTCACTTGATCGGTTGCCACGGAATTTTGATGTGATCAAAAGTCCGTCGCAATCACGTAGCGTACGCGGATACTCGCCGGGTAAACTTAATAGACAGCCTCATCCCATAGCCCCGACCAAGTGACTGTAGGAGAACCCCGTCGCCGAAAGCATCCGTTCGGGTGCTCGCGGCAGCGGTGTTCCGCCTTGGTGCACTTCGTCGACGGTATCGGGGGTGCGGCCGCCTACTAAAGTTTGCGACGGGCATTCGATCAGGATGTCGGGAATCTTGTTGAATTGCCCGACTTGATATTGAAAAGAGTTTTCGATTTTGAGACTAAAATGCGGGGTTTATAATTGTTAAGCATGTGATGTCTAAAGAATTCATTTGGTCAGGCATGCGATGTCTGAGGTGATTGCCGATTCCAACTGTTGTAGTTTTACACTTTCTTTTCTGTGACCGTAAGTGTAATATGTGATATCGCCGGTTTCGTTGCTATATGTCAACGACAATTGGGATGGACATATTTACTTACGTTGATGACATGTGATGTTATGTGTTGCTGGATATGTTATATTGGGTAGTCGTGTTTGAATAGCCGGGGGTTTTATGTGAGATGAGTGTTTTTCATTTTCATTCATGTAAAAACTTGTATGTAATATTCTTTTATTGGGGCGCTTCCAGGTTGCGGAAGTAGTCACCGTTTGTATATTATTTACTTTTCCGCACTAGGATAGACCCAAGGAGGGGAGCACAAGTAACCGGGTTCTGGAGTCCAATGGGAGACCAACTCGAGGAGTCGAGTCCGGGTCTCCTAACTCTAGAATTGGTAGGGTTGCTTGCCGCTCTCATAGGGGTCTAGGGGTATGGGTTTGGCTATTCATCACGACCGTGGAATCCGTGTTTTATACTGGCTCGTATTGAAAACACGGACGTCCTAGTATATCCAATATTTCATATAATTTCTTCTGCTGCGATATCTGTGATGTGATCATGAGATGTTCTGTGATAGATACAGTATATAGTATATATGATATATTATATAGACGTTACTTATGTTTTACACCCGCGCTAGCCCTGCCCTGCTCTGCCGTTAGTTACCTAACCTAACGGTGCACGAGGGGACATCGAGGCAAATGCGGATGGCATAAGTGTACGTCGTATTTATCTGTGATGTTTAGGTACTTAAATGATGGGACTTCATTAATGAGATTAATGAAATAAAAGAAATCTAAGATGTTGTAGAATCGAATTTCAAAAATAAAACAGGTAGCTACAGTTCTTTCTTTGCACAGCGGTATATATGATATATCCTGCACCTTATTCGATGAGGAAAGGACCGAGATCCCTTCACCGGGAGTGACTCCTTTAGCAATAACTGGCAGATGCTACACACTCGGTTTGTTTTTTGATTGCTTTTAAGAGTTTTTGCTTTGCACAGTGATATATATGATATATCCCGCACCTCATTCGACGAGGAAAGGACCGACGATCCCTTCACCGGGAGTGACTCCTTTAGCAAAACTGGAAAAGCCTCAAAAGCACTCCATTTTAAATTCATTCGATCCTACAACGATATCAAGTTCATTACGCAATAGGTTTTCAGAAAAACCTGTCGTAGCCCTCCGTCATTTCAGATAAGTAGTAGTTAGTATTCGTGCTGCGTTTGTTGGCCTTTGTCAAGGCGCAGTGTGCGGTAGCTAACTGGTGCTTATCTGCTTATGCATATGATGCAAATTGGGTTAGGGTAGTCGTGCGACCTTGTTGGCCTTTGTCAAGGGCCGTGCGGGTGGGTTTAATTCAATCAAGAAATGACGGGTTGAACTTGACTAGCATCCTATGGTTTGTTGCCCTTTGTCAAGGTCATAGGAGGTTAGGGGCAAAATATTATCGGGAATTTCAAGTGTTGAAATTTGCAATGAGATTGCATACCTTCTATGAGATAGTTGGATCCCGATACCTGCTGCGAGTAAGAGTTACTCCTGGGAGAGTTTTATACATTACAATTAGCCGATCAAGTAGGTGTCTAGAAAGGTGTCAACGGGGTTACGCCTCTGGGAAAACGAGGTTTACATTAATTAGGTTCGTGCGAAAGCACGGGAGACCTCCCTCAAAGTACCGACACTGGCCTGGCTGAAAGATTGGCGAACTTGTAGTGTGTAATTAATCCTGGCTAGTCTTTCCTTTTAGGGTTTGAAGGAAGATTTGATAAAAAGCAGTGGGAGCCATCCTGATTAGATAAAATAATAACCAATCTATTCTTGCAAGAGCGCACGCTGAGTGTTTTCTTCTCTCTCTCTCCTGGTAGCGACCATGTAACGCCTTAATCAAGATAATAAAACGGATTATTGACCGAACCCGCTTGTTATACTGAGCTGGGGAACGTTGGTCCCGCTCCAACTTATAATTGTTATAAGACAGAGCAGGAAATAGGGGATTACCAGAATTCCCGTGCCGCCCAAACGAAGAGAGTGCATGATGATGCATCATCTTCGGGTGTGTTCATTATACAGAACTGTTTCTCAGTACCCTTTATGTCCTGGGTATGTGATACCGGATCAGGATCCCAGATATGTAATCAGTTACATAGGGCTACAGAAAGGTAGAGAACTGAGAACGGGTGATAAGTTTCGTGAGACAGAAAACGGGGCAAGTGTTGCAGCCAAGTCTGTTGGTCACTGTCACCCTGTATTACCAATACATTGATTCTGAACGAATGTTATTAGATACCGAACCTGATATACAAAATCATATCTCTCTCTTTATTAGCAAAGAAAGGATATAATTTTGTATTGTTGGATAATGTTTTGAACATTTCCTATATCAAAAGTTGATCGGTTCAGGCACGTTATCTAAAAGCATTAATGTTCTAAATCAAACTACAGTTCTTAGTATATGGAACACACACAAGAGGAAGAGTTCAGAAATGAATGGATCCTTCTTAAGGTATTGTAGACTAGGTCATATCAATGTGACCAGACTAGCTAGAGTTACATAAAGATGCATATTTAAATTAGTTTGAATTTACATCTTGTGAAACTCGCCAGTCATGTCACAAAGATAAGATGACCACAGCTCTGTTTATTGGAAACAGAGAAAGAGTTAGTAAACTCTTGGGATGATACATGCTGATGTATGTAGGTCCCCAGTCTACACATGCCAGGACCGGTTCTTTATACTTCATTACGTTCTCTGATAATCTCTCAAGATTCAGATATATGTTCCTGTTGAAACACAAGTCTGAACCTTTTGAGATATTCAGAGAATATAAGTTAGAAGTAGAGAACCAATTAGGGTACAAGTATTATGTCCTTTGATGTGATCAGGGAGGAGAATACTTGAGCACGGAAATCCTGGACTATTCTAAAGGAGAATGAGATTCTCTCTCAGCATTACTCCTTCGTATACACCATAGCACGATGGTATATCGGGGCGGAGCAATCACACCCTATATGATAAGGTGTGCTCTATGATGAGTACTACTGAGTTACCTATTTCCTTTTGGGAGTTATGCACTTGAGAAGCTGCATACCTATTGAATAGGGTTCCAATCAAATCAGTTGCCTACCGCTTCATATGTGATATGGAAAGGGAAGAGCCCATATCTTAAGTTGGTTAAGATTTGGGGTTGTCTGGTCTATGTCTAAATGCAAAATCCGGACAAGCTCGAGGCAAGGTCTGTTATGTAGAACTGGAAAAGTTCCAGCTATACGAACTACAGCAGATGATTTGATAGAACCAAGGGATTCAGTAGATACCAACGAACCTCAGCCTCTCCGCCGATCTAGTAGGGTTCCTCACCCACCTGAGAGATACTTTGGTTTCTCTATGACAGTGGGAGCGAGGATTGCATCATGAGATGATGACCCAACTAGTTTCGAGCAGGCCATCGAGAGTAAGACTCTGTAAGAATGGCTGGATGTTTAGTGATCTGAGATGGAATCCTTATACACCAACAAAGTATGGACTTTGGTTGCTATATCTGAAGGGTTAAATCCCCATCAGGAGCAAGTATATCTTGAGAAGATTACTTGGTGTACATGGAAAAGTTGAGACTTTCAAAGCTAGACTTGTTAAGGGTTTGCATCATTGACCAGGCATGGATAATGATGAAACCTTTTCCAGTACCTATGCTTAAGTCCATCCAGATACTACTTGCCACGGCTACATACCATGACTACGATATCTGGCGGTTGGGTGTCTTGACTGCTTTTCTAAATGATGATTTGGAAGAGAGCGTCTATAAGTACACAGCCAGAGGGCCTCGTAGACAGTGGGAGCAGCGGAAACGTGTGCAAGATGCTTTATAGGATAAAGCAGGCATCGCGGAGTTGGAACATCTGTTTTGATGAATTAGTCAAAGAGTTTGACATCATCAAAATGGTAGATGAACCTTGTATATACAAAAAGGTAGTAGGGAGTATGGTGACGATCCTCGTAGAGTACATGGATGACATACTCTTGATAGGGAAGGAGTTTCTTATGCTACGCTCGATCAATCTCCGTTTATCACAAAGATTCTCCGTGTAGGATCAGAGTGATACCTCCTAAATCCTGAGTTTTGGATCTATGAGATAGATTTAATTGGATGTTGGGATTCTCACTAGCTGTAGTGAGATGGTATCAATCGATCCTGGGGAGAATCACTGGAAGGGTTCCAGGGTGATACAGACGACTGAATGTCAGTCGCAGGCATTGTCTTTACCCTCAGTAAAGGGACGGTATGTTGGAAGAGTTCCAAGCTAGATACCGTGACATACTAGACGATAAAGGCACGATACATCGCTACTTAAGATGCTACCAAAGAGGCAGTCTGGGTGTATATTGGTTCATGAGATGAACTATGTTCCTCCCATTGTGTGACAATGGAGTTGTGGCTTATGCCAAGGAACGTCGGTCCCATCAGTGATCCAGACATATTCTAAGGCAGTATCACTTGATCATGGAGATGGTTGATCTCCAGGGAGATTGAGGTTAGGAGAGTAGACTCAGAGGACAACACAGCGGATCCACTCACAAAGGCCTGTTCCCTGAGAGAGACTTTTATGGGATGGTTGAGTATGAGATACTACAACCACTGCTATCAGATGGCCCTAGTGCAAGTGGGAGATTGTTAGTTATATGTATGCCCTAGAGGCTATTACTGTACATAGGATGTATATTGTAGTGGATGATGGGACGTATATAGGGAGGACTTTCTTGCTCGACATGATAGTATGCTATCTGGTTGATCTTTACCTTAACGTGTATACTGATTGTCTCTCTGTTACATGTTGGTAAAGCCCTTAGGATCTGTACTTGACTACCTGGACTATGATGCGGATCATACTAGTGGGGACATGGTAGTCCATAAGTACATCCTTCAAAGTCCCTAGTCGTGGGTATATCGAGACGGGGCATCGATATACCAGAGTAGACTAGCGTGTACCTTCTCGACCCATATAGATGGGCGATGGATGATCCCATATCCATCGGTGTTTGACATCAGAGATGATATACGGGTGCTCAGTAGAGACTGGGTACACTGGACGGACTCGCCGAGAACTCCCAGATGGTATTATACCTCACGTCAGATGGCAGTTCTCTGGTGACACTGGTACAGAGTAGTCTGTTGACCCGAGATCGTCATAGAGTCTTGTGTGGTTCCCACTGTGCTTTGATTTCCATCTTACCACGTCCAAGAGGGCGTGCAAAACGGTGGTTTTTGGGTACAGTCCCGAGTCACATGGAGGCAATGAGCGATAGGAGGGGATTCGTCTCTCCCGGTATAGGGAGTTGATGTTGCACAGTGTTCGATTGGCTATAACAGGAAGTCCCTGGCCAGGGCTGCTCAGAGAATTGCTGGTAAGTGTTACCAGTAGTTTCTCGACCCGTTATGAGCCTCATATCGACACGACTTATCGAGCTATTGGGGTCTGACGTTTACCACCCCTAGGCAAGATATGCGACATATCAGACGATCAGACCGTACTGTACGGTAGTGTTACTGGTCGGATTCACTGGAGTGTGAGCGGGCTTGCTCGTCGATCTTCAGATCGCTCAATACCCGGGTGGCCGTTACGTTTAGCAGACCGCTTGCGGCTTGTGGATGCTTGATATGATCATCATCTGCTGCCGGCGTATTGACGAGTCTTTAGAGTCCTACACAGAGGTTTCCTGGCTCAAGCGAAACGAAATAGGAGCGCATATGAGATATGTGCGGGACCGAGAATAATACGAGTATGTGATACTGTATTCGATTCTCGCGATGTGACATTGATCAGTTATATGCGATATAGCCGGGTTATCGGATCAAGTGTTGATTCGATAAGATGTTACTAATGATACCAGTCGGTTATGTGCGTCATGACCGGATCGTTAAATCAAGCGTTGATTTAATGATTTAATGCATAATTATATATTTGATATATTACTTTGCATTAACTAGTATCGGTTCACTTTAAATGGATTTTCTCGCTCGGTTGTGCGCATTGCATATGCGATATGATTTTGTGCACTTGTTTGTATGATATTTGATGATACATGCAAATTAGGGTTTGTGTAAAGAATTAAACCTTGGTTAAAGAAATGGTTAGGGTTTTTATTTGATTATTCATTTATTCATTTGTTTTTATTTTTGGAAAATAAATTGCATAAAATAGAATGGTGGCTTCTTTTGTTTTCTTTCATGAAGCTTCATGAACTTTTGACTTAGTCACCATTTTGTCTCATGCTTAACCCTAACCAATTCAATTAACTCAAGTTAATTCTCTACACCTAACCATGGTGAGAATTATGATAAGAATGGATTTTTATTTATTCTTTTATTCTTATCATAATACTTATCTTCTTCTTGCTCTTCTTCTTCTTCATTCTTCTTTGAAGAAAACCAAGCTCCATCAATGGTGATTGTTGGAAAAGAGTGAGAAATCCAAAACTAAAGTCTACCCACTTCCTATTTCTTCATCCTCTACCTCTTGCCAAGTAGTAGAGTGTGTTTCCTTCACAAGTTTTCAAGACTTAGTGAAGGTGGAGCTTGATTTAGCGATGCCTCGACGTAGATCATCTTCGGCATGGACATCGACGACCTAGCTTGCCCATTCTCCGACGAAGCCGACGCTTGAGCCCGGATTTGATTTGGACAGCGGAGAGGACCTCGTTGCGGAGCTATGGAGGTGGAGCACCGGATCTACAAAGGTTGTATTTCCGTATCTTGTAGTTAAGTGTTAACTAGTTAGCTTTTTCGCCTAGTTTTCTAGCAAACGATCCGTAGTCGGGTCTCTCGGCACCAAGATTTTTTGAAATTGGCATGTTCGATGCCTTGTGAGACCTCACTAGTGTGCCTAGGAACCCTACATGAATTAAACCCACCCGCACGACCCTTGACAAGGTCAACAAGGCCGCATGACTACCCTAATCCAATCGCATCATATGCTTTGCAGATAAGCACTAATCAGCTACCGCACACTACGCCTTGACAAGGTCAACAAACGCAGCACGAATACTAAGTAGGACTTATCTGAAATGACGGATGGCTACGACAGGGTTTTCAGAAAACCTTTTGCGTAATGAACTTGATATCGTTGTAGAAACAAGTGATTTTTGAAAAGGAGTGTTTTTGAGGCTTTCACTAGTTTTGCTAAAGAGGTCACTCCCGGTGAAGGGATCTCGGCTCTTTCCTTATCGAATAAGGTGCGGGATATTTCACAAATACCACTATGCAAAGCAAAGACTACAAAAGGCAATCAAAAAAAAATCGAGTGTTTGTATCATCTGCTAGTTTCGCTAAAGAGGTCACTCCCGGCGAAGGGATCTCAGCTCTTTCCTTATCGAATAAGGTGCTGGATATTCTATAAGGAATACCGCTATGCAAAGCAAAAACTAGAGCTATCCTTTTTGAAAATTTGATTCTACAACATCTTTTAGGTTTCTTTTCTTTCATTAATTTCATTGATGAAGTCCCATCATTTATGCTTCCTAAGAATCATAGAAGAAACGAAAATGCAACGTACGCTTATGCCATCCGCATTCGCCACGGTGTCCCGTTATACACCATTAGGTTACTTAACTAACAGCATAGCGGGACGGGACTAGCGCGGGTGCAAAACATAAGCAACGTCTACTATATATCCCATATATAATGTATATCCATTCGTCTCAGAATCCACAGTGATCACATCACAGAGCAGCAGAAGAAACATATGAAATATTGGATATACTAGGAGATCCGTGTTTTATTTTAAGCCTGTATAAAACACGGATTCCACGGTCGTGATGAATAGCCAAACCCACATCCCTAGACCCCTACGAGAGTGGCAAGCAACCCTACAAATTCAAGAGTTAGGAGAACCGGACTCGACTCCTCGAGTCGGTCTCCCACTGAACTCTAGAACTCGTTTACTTATGCTCCCCTCCTTGGGTCTATCCTAATGCGGAAAGGTAAATAATATACAACAATAGTGACATCATCCTCAACCCAGAAGTGCCCTAATAAAAGAATATTACGTATAATTAATTTTACATGAATGAAAATAAAAACTCTCATCTCACAAAAAAAATCCAGCTATTCAAAACGCGACGATCCAATATAACATATCACAGCAACACATAACATCACATGTCATCAACGTAAGCAAATATGCGTATCCCAATTTTCGTTGACATATAGCAATGAAACCGGCAATACACCACATATTACACTTACGGTCGCAGAAAAGAAAATGTTAAACTACAACATTTGGAATCCATAATAATCTTAGACATCATAAACCCAAAATATCACATACTTTGGATTTCATGCCTAACTATATGAATTCCACATATTGTATCATATTTCACAAATAGCTAAACGATTTTAAACCTTTCGATCGAATAAACGAATTCCCAAAATTTTCCAGAAAGCTCAACACTTGAACAGTATTAAAAATACCCAGAAACATGAACCAGTGCATACGGACCAACCGTAGAAGGGCCGACCCATGTCTCACACATGGAACCACGGAACCGCCGCATAATAGCCTATTTGGCCATGGTTCTGCGGTCATGTTATCGAGATTGGGTATCATTCTTCTAGAGGGTCCATAAAATTACCTGCATGATTTTCTGAGAATTTTTAATGTGAAAAATTCCAACATTTTGAAAAATTTCCAAAAAGTGGGCGATATCGGGTTTTCGGAGTTCGTTCGAACTTCTAATTTCGCCTAGACAACTCCTAATGCTCTAGCAAGGTTCTGATACCACTGTAAGGTTCTTAGGCACAACCATAAGTTTTCACAAGGCATCAAACATTCTATATTTAAAAATTTAGTTTGCCAAACAACCCTAACGTAGGATCTAACTAGAGTTTTAGGAGCTAAACTAGAAAGTAAACAACTTTACATCTAAGTGATAACGAAATACAACCTTTGTAGACCGGTCCTTCACTTCAATAGCTCCTTGTAGTGGTCCCTTCGCTGCGATCATGGAACTCCCGGACTCTTGCATGGCTTCTCAAGGTGAAAGGAACGATCTTGCTTGAAGTTTTCAAGGCCGAAGATGATCTACGTCGAAGAGACACTATCAGGCAGCCACCCTATCCAATGGGGTCGCCGTGGCACCAACGGGTCCCTCAGCAGCTACTTTTTATGCATGCCCCCTCGTGAGGACTATAACCCGTCGGAACATCTTCCGGTCTCGGGACACCGTGGGGATAAGAGCCTATGCTTCGCCACACTGTCACACAGTGAGAACCCCCCATAGGTCAACATCCAATGCCTAGTAGCTCTAATGAGAGATTAGTGAAGCTACCACCCTATATTAAAGTGCTAATCTAGTAGAGGATGATGAAGTAGGAAGTGGGCTCACTTTAGTTTCATTTTTCTCACAATATTTTATCACTTGGGAAAAAGCGAGCAAGCTTCTTCTCAAGGATGAAAAAGATGAAGTCAAGAGATAAGAATGAACTAATGAGGTGAGAGAATCAACCATAGGTGAGTTTGTATCATATACTAACTCATATAGAGACATAACCATGGCTAAGTTATAATGGTTAGGTTAATAAATATCTTTAGTAAAACAAAATTAGTGGACCAAGTCAATGCATCCATAAGCTTCTACAAGCTTCATGCATGTGGATAATTATCCACTAATTAAGATTTACTTTAAATATTTAAACCCTATATTATAATTAGTATGGTGTAAGTCTCATACACCTATGTATAGTGTGTCATCAACCATGACACAAAATAGAACACAATTAATATATATCACATATATAATAAGTGTGCACATGTGAGAAAAATAAATGCTTAAGTGAGCTAATATTAGTTAATGTAAACTAGTATATCAAATATACAATTATACACTAAATTATCAAATCAACACTTGATTTAATAATCCGGCTATATCACATATAACCGACTAATATTATATGTACCATCTTATCGAATCAACACTTGTTTCGATAACCCGGCTATATCTCATATAACCGACCGATACAAATAATCGCGAGAATAGAATACGGTATCATATACTCGTATTAATCTCGTTCCCGCACATATCACATATGTGCTCCTACTTCGTTTTGCCTGAGCCAGTAAAACCTCTATGTAGGACTCTAAAGACTCGTCAATACACCGGGAGTAGGTGATGATCACATCAAGCACTGACAAGCCATCGGCGGTACTAGCTGGAGGTAACGGCTACCCGGGTATTGAGCGATCAGAAGATCAACAAGCAAGCCCGCTCTAGCTCCTGTAAAGCCTATCAGTAACACTACCGTACAGTCCGGTCTCCTCGTCTGATATATCGCATATCCAGTCTAGGGGTGGTAAACGTCAGACCCCAATAACCTATAAGTCATGCCGATATGAGGCTCATAACTGGTCGAGAAACTACTGATAACACTTACCAGTAAATCTCTAAATCAGCGCTGGCTAGGGACTTTCCTGTTATGGCCAATCGAGCACAGTACAACATCAACCCCCAATACCGAGTGAGACGAAATCCCTCCTATCGCTCAATGCCTCCATATGACTCGGGACTGTACCCAAAGACCACCGTTTTGCACGTCCCCTTGAACGTGGTAAGGTGGAAATCAAAGCACAGTGAGAATCAGACAAGACTCTATGACGATCTCGGGTCTACAGACTAACCTGTACCAGTGTCACCAGAGAACTGCTATCTGACATCAGGTATAATACCATCTAGGAGTTCTCGGTGAGTCCGTCCAGTGTACCCAGTCTCCACTGAGCATCCGTATACCATCTCTGATGTCAAACACCAATGGATATGGGATCATCCATCGTCCATCTCATGGGTCGAGAAGCGTATACGCTAGTCTACTCTGGTATATGGATGTCCCGTCTCGATACACCCACGACTAGGAACATTAAAGGATGAACTTATGGACTACCATGGCCCCACTAGTATGATCTGCATCATAATCCTGGTAGTCAAGTACACATCCTAAGGGCTTTACCAACATGTAACCACAAGACAGTATCAAGAGACAAGTATACATGTTAAGATAAAGAACAACCAGATAGCATACTATCATGTCGAGCAAGAAAGTCCACTCTATATATGTCCAAGCATCCACTATAATATACATCATATGTACAATAATGGCCTCTAGAGCATACATACAACTGACAGCCGACTCATGGGGGTTCTCGCTGTGGTGACAGTAGTGGCGAAGCGCAGGCTCTTACCCCTAGGGTTCCCGATGTAGTTATATGGTCTGGTGGGTTGTAGTCCGTCGCGAGGGGATTACTTAAAAGGTAGCTAGTGAGGAACCTTTGGGCGCCACGGCCAGTTTCCGCTGCACTGACCGACCCTGTAAGTCTATATCGTACACCCCACATTGTCGCGAGGAGGCGGAATACATCAAAAACGATTTTTCTCCATCAAAAGATCAAGTTTGGCTTTACAACATAGACTTTGTCCACTTTAGGATTTTAATTAAACCTTAACTAGCTAACATAAACTACATGAAGGTTCTAACTACTCGGTTAAAGTGTTATACCTTCGTGTCAAGTCCTTGGGGTCTTCTCTTGGTTCTTGGCTCCTTGGATCAAGATTCTACTTTGATCTCCATTCTTTGGCTCCTAGGATGCTCCAAACGAACTCGGTTGCCGGTCTCCTTTTAGATCGAAGAAGATCCACCCGAGGGCCTATGGTCAAGCTTCAACCTGAAGTGAGGTAACTTACTGATCTAATTTGCTAAAAGAGATTACTAAGTAGATGTAGAGAAGATCTATGGAGTATATTATCTCTAAGCTCTATGAATCACAACACATGTGAACGGTTAAAGCTTGAGGGAGGAGGAGAGTAAAAACTAAGAGAGAGAATGAGGAAGTAAGAATGAAATAAAAATAATGGATCGTGGTTGAGAGAATGGCTTAAGTCTCCCCACAATAATTCAAGCATGGATTATTAAACTCACAAAATAATCACCCATACTTGAATAGAAACCACAAATGAATAAACAAATACCAAGCCATGCTTTCAACCATTCCTCAAGTGTTTCTCCAAATTCCACCTCATTTATCCGTTTTCCAAAAAGGATAAATTCAATAATGAGGTGTCTCCTTCTAGAAACTCATTCTTGTGAAATTACAAGAATTCCCTCACCGTATATACATACCCGTATTCGTATTCCAAAAAATACGAATACAGAGAGACAAGTATAATCCAATAGTATAATACTAGGATCCGGCTTAAACCAAAGCCCACTAGAATTATCCGTCCGAACATCGTCCGTGTAGCCAGTACACGTATGCGATCGAAACCCTGCCGTAAGACCATACGGCCTCTACAACGTCCCCTCTGTGTGGGACTCTAAAGACTCGACAGTATGCTGGCAGTGGGTTTAACCATAAGTCCGTCAGCGGCACTAGCTGTACGTAACGGAAACCCAGGTATATGTCGAAAAGGAGGCCGACGAGCAAACTCGTCCGAACCCCTGCTGAGCCTGTCCGTGATAATCTTCGTGCAGTCCGATCTGTTCGTCTGAGAGTATCGCATGTAAGGTCTAGGAGGGTGGAAAACGTCAGACCCCTAATAACCAAACAAGTCATGTCGGTGTGGCTTAAGACCATCCGAGAATCTACTTGTCCGACTACCAGTAATTCTCAATCCGCCCTGGCCAGGGACTTATGGTGTTGCCCAACTGATCACTGCGCGACATCGACTCTTTATACCGACAAATCCCCAACAATCGATCACTGCCTCCATTTGGCTCGGGACTGTACCCAACTAAAACCTGTTTGCACGACTCCTTTGAGCCGTGGTAGGGTAGTAATCAAAGCACAGTGGGAACTCACACAAGACAAATGACGACCTCAGGTCGACAGACTATCTGCACTCATGTCAGCAGAGAACTGCTATCTGACGCTAGGTATAATACCATCTAGTCAGTTCTCGGCGAGTCCTGTCCGGTGTACTCACATCCAGTGAGCACCTGTATACAATCTTTGGTGCACCTCACCAATGGCTGCGGGACCAATCCATTGCCCCTCGTCAGGGTCTAGATATGTATACACTAGTCTACTCTGTAGTAACGATACCCAGTCTCGATACTCCTACGACTAGGGACGCTTTTAAGGATGTGCCTATTGACTACCCAGCTCCCACAAGTATGATCGCTATCACAACGCATGTAGTCAGGCAAAGATCCTACGGGCTTTATCAACATGTATACAAGATATGAAATACAAAGTAAAACACATCACATGTTAAGATAAAAATAAACCAAATAGCATACTATCATATCGAGCAAGATTGTCATGTACATATATATCCCTAGCATCCTATACGATGAAGACCTCTAGGGCATACATATCCAACAGACCCAACATGGTATCAGAGCCAACCCATAAAGCTATACTAGCTAGTTTACACAAAGTTAAAATCTCGATCGACCAATTTTTCCGAATTGTATTTCCATGTTGGTGTGCCTGCTGTCGATTTTAAAACGTGTTCAAAAAATCTTTCAGATTGTCTTAAAAATACGTGCAAGCAAAATTAGAGCACCTAAAGAAATTTGGGCACGTGATCCCACCAAATGGCCACGTTACCGCCGCATTATATGCACAATGGCTGCGGTTCCGCGGTGCATTTGTGGCTATGGTGCATCATATTTCTTATGGCACTTTATTTCATGGAATTGTGATTTTTGGGATGTTTTGTTTTGGCCCAGATTTGTTTGAGAGCAGGTTTGCATTTAGGGCCAATTTGGAAAAGTTTAGTAGATCAAAATTTTAAGTGTGTGTTTATCAGTGCATACATTACTATTTGCGACCGTGAATGTCATTAGAGCGGTATAACCCGGCTAACTGCTATATGTTCTTTTAGATGGGTTTGCAAACAAGACATTCACGTTGATGTTCTATATTGTGTTGATTTTGTGATTGGATTGTCGTGGTGGATAGCCAGTAGTGTAATGATAGTTGTACAGTTGAGATTCATTTGTACATTTGATATTGCGGGGCGAGCGTCCGACATGTGGACTTCCGTCTCTGCCAGTTTGTATATTATTTGTTTGGGGCACGACCGGGTTGAGGTCGATGTCACCCTTGTACATATATTTTTCTTTTCTGTACTAGGATTACCCCGCGGAGGAGTGCTTGAATAGCCGGGTTCTAGAAGGCAACGGGCCCGCATCTCATGGCGTTGAGACGGGGGGGCCTTACTCTAGAATTGGCGGGCTATTCGACTCATTCGTAGGGGGTACAGGTTGACCCACGATGGGGTGCTCAAGTTACTGGATTCCGTGAAGTGTTGGGTGGCCCATTCACTTTATTGATTGGGGTTGCCTCACTTCTGGGATTGGCGGGTAACTTTCCACACTCATAAGGGTCCAGGTTTTCATTGCACAGGCTATCCACACGACAGGGAACGTCGGTGTAAGTCCATGGTAGGGCCCCGGCCGTCTAACAGATGCAAAATGCGGAACAAAAACTTTTACAACTGGCGCTATCGTGTACTGTAACCCGGATCTGCCATTAAAGCTAAACTAACAAACTACAAAGTGGGTAGAAATGTTGTACCGAACGATCTGAATCCTTCGGTCTTCAACCATCATCCCACGCTTGTTGCGGCTGCTCCGATCTCCTGAATCTCCAGCCTTCTCGTCCAGGTGGCACCACGTCGACGGATCTTTAAACGGGCTCACGCCTCTGAACCGAGGCAACTCGATCATCAAGTTTGCTAAAAGAGATGACCAAGATTGATATAGAGAATGAGTAGAACACTTTGTCACGTTACGTCCAAAGCTATGGACGAACGGTTAATGAAGTTGCCTTTTGGAATCAGGTGAAATGAGAAACGAGGCTATCTAATTTCCATGAATCCAAAACTATAATCTTTACAAAATCAACAAACATGATTCTATCAAGAGGGGGGCCGGCCAATATATGGAGGAGGGGTGAGTGTAGGAGTGGAGAGGGTGACCATAAAAATATGATACTTATCATAACACCTAACACAAATCATTAATGGCAAACAATGAATCATAACCCTTAGTCATCATCTAATTAATGCAACAAATGAGTCACTAGCCACCTCATCATCCTAGTCATCATCTAGATGCTTCCACACACATGACTCACCCTATGACTCACCCAAGTGACGAAAAGATAAATCGGCATTTAACCGAATGTTAAATACGGGTGATAGAAAACAGGAAACTGGCAACTTCCAAAAACGATCCCGAAACGAATTTCAGGATAACCCCGTAACAGTATAAACATACCCGCATTTGTATTACGACCTAATACAAATGCAACTGAGACAAAGATATTATATCTACACAGTATACTACTCGGATCCGGCTTAAACCAAAGCCTACCAGTATTATCTGTCCGAAATATGACACGTGCGTAAACGCACGTGCATTTTCCGAACCCTACCATAAAACCATACGACCTCTACAACGTTTCGCCCGAACTTCGGAAACGGTTTGTGGGGGACTCTAATGACTCATCAACACACTGGTACTGGGTATAACCACTAGCACGTCAGAGGTACAAGCTGTACGTAACAGTTGTCTATGTATTGATTGGAAGGGAAGCTGACGAGCGAACTCATCCATAAACCCTACTGAGCTTGACAGTGACAATATCCGTACAGTCCGGTCCGTTCGTCTAAAGAGTATCGCATATCGAGTCTAGGGGGGTGGATAAAGTCAGACCCCTAATAACGCGATAATTCGTGTCGGTATAAAGCCCATCACTACCTGAGAAACTATTCATCCAAATCAGTAATTCTCCACTACCTCGGCCGAGGATTTCTAGTGATGGCCACCCGTGCATTGTGCGACACCAACCCTCAATACCGGGAGAGACGAATCCCCGACGATCCGCTCACTGCCTCCATGTGGCTCGGGACTCTACCCAAAAAATACCTGTTTGCACATCTCCTTTGAGCGTGGTAGGGTAGAAATCAAAGCACAGTAGGAACTCACACGAGACAAATGACGATCTCAGGTCGACAAACTAACCTGTACACATGTCACCTGGGAACTGCTATCTGACGATATGTATAATACCAACTAGCATGTTCCCGGCGAGTCCTGTCCGGTGTACTCATAACCCAATGAGCACCTGTATACATCTTAGGTGAACCAACTGACACCAATGGCTTGTGAGACCGGCCACTGCCCCTCGTCGGGGTCTCGACTGTATACACTAGTCTACTCTGGAGTATCGATGCCCTGTCTCGAAACTCCCATGACTAGGGACACTTTAAGGATGTGCTTACTGACCCCAGCTCCTACGTATATGATCGCCATCATACTGCTGGTAGTCAAGCAAGAATCTTATGGGCTCTATCATCATGCAATAGTGAACTAAAGCATGTATACGATGATAAAGACAAACCAGATAGCATACTATCATCTCGAGCAAGACTGTCATATCGGTATAGGTCCTGCCTCAATCATTGCAATCACGTACCTGCGATCCAATAATTGACTTTGAGGGCACTATATCCAACAATCTCCCACTTGCACTTAAGGCTAATTATTGCGATGTCGCATACTCACAGCCCGTGTGATACCGAACACCCAACTCCTCTACTAATCAGTTTCACAAAGCTAGTTTGTAAAACTCTTGTGTTCGAGAAATAGCCTCAGTGAGTGGATCCGCCCTGATATTTCTTTCTATGTCTCTCTTAATCTCAAGTTCGCGGAGAAAGCCATCTCCCGAATTGAGTAATACCTGTCTTAGAATATGTCTGAATATCTAATGGGACCTAGTTCATAAATGAACTCCAAATCCAAACTTCTTAGACTGTAGTGATCACTGAACCTAATCAGTATCCAGCACCATGCCTCCCACAGTATCCTCTTGGACCACCTGTCCATAATATTGTCCCTCGTCAGAGGGAAAACTATAACTCTGACAGTCACTCTATCATACATGTCACCCCTAAAGCCTGGAACGATAACCGTCTCCCGAAGGAGGCTGCCGTCATCAAATCCGTAGAACATGCACTTATATTCTAAAACTGCTTCCTTATGTTTCTTCAGGATTGGATTAATATAAACTTATCGCATCAAGTGCAAAAAACAACATCTGGTGTGGTACTTGACATCTCACGATTGACTCAATTGCCTAAGCAAGTGATCTGCCAATCAAGCACATCCATCTCTCCTTTAGTCTGTAAGACACCTTTAGAGAGGGTGACTCCATCATCTGCCGGTACACCACCATGCCAGGAGTCATCTATTCTAAAATACCATTAGAATACTGTCAAAGTATCCAAATTGGGAAACTACCTAATTCTAGATCTAAAACCATAGATCTAGTAACCAGAATGTCTGATATTATATCCATGTCCTATGTGAAGAAACAACTGTGCGACTACCACAGTACAACCGATCGTAGGTTAGGAATTTTACTTCCTAATCTGTGTATGTCATCCAAATACCAGGACATCACACCCTACTACCTTCTTAACAGATCCATCCCCTATTCTGATGAAGTCAAAGCCATGACTGTTACATCAAAATTAGATGATCTTATCTCCGCTATATCTGCTCAAGCCTATAAATAGACATAAGCTACTTGCCCACTATGCTTCCGCTGCTCCCACTGACTATGACAACCCTCTGGTAGAATAATATATACGTGTACTTCTAAAACTAGTTTAGAACAACGCTATTCATATCCTCTTGCAGGGTCTCATAGTCTGGAACAACAGTAGTGTCAAGTCTGGGTAAACAAGAACCTCCCTGTCACCGTCCTTGAGGGTACCGGAGTACCCTCGGGTGTCTGAGGTTACCCACCATGTCTGCAAAGTGGCTATTGGAATGTCAAACCTGATTGAATATATAGGTCCTATTAAATTTTCCGTAATCGTTTGCGGTTCTGGAATGACTTCCAGTTCTACCATACTCCCACTACTGTTTTCTGAAAAAATCCATTTTACTAAAACCGTGGCGAGTCAAGAACAATATCACTATTGATCTTCCAGATGGTAGAAATGTCAACCCTCGTCAAAGCCAGGGTCAACCCACAAACTGCCATTACAGAAACGTGCCTTGAGTTATCCAGTGTATGGTTTTAAGCATAAGCCGGACAACTCCCCGTATCTTAACATCGTTAAGATATGAACCATTCTATATACAATATAGAAATAGAGGCACTAAAATAATTGGAACCAGATTCAAACCATGCAACTGTCTCCAGTGCATATCAACTTAATGGAGAGAGGCTAATCAGCATTACTCAACTTAAGAATACATCCAATTATGAGTAACCCGAAAGAGAAACAAGTTTCTCAAAACCATTACTATCAACTGAATACCAATCACAAGAATCTACATCTTCGATCTCTTTGAAGAATCCCGATACTTGCGATACCTGGTTCTCTACTTTATTCTTATACCCACAACTTCTCAAAACTTAGACATTGTATTTCTATGAAACACTTGTCTAAAAACTAAAGAAGTCACAAGTAAACAGAACATAGTACGAGGACCTACCCCTTTGTCCTGACGGACACTGGACAACATACAATACTCTGTAAAAGTCCGCTGAGTTGAATAACTCAAAACCTTGTACGTCGTAGGTTGAAAACTGTACCCAGGCGATTTCCTCAAATATCACCAATTACAACGAATTCCGATATAATGAGGATGATCACCTAATTCCTAATAACTTACTCCCACTCATCATCTGTAAAACTATACAGATATGAGAATGAAGTCTGGTAAATACATACCATGGAGTAAGGGTCTAATTGGAAAATCAGTTTACAATTAACAATGCACAGTGAAACTGAAACATGAAAATGTTTCGTAGGGGTATCCTGGTATTCCTAGTAATGCCTCTTCCATAAATAAATTCATGACTATAACCGTATATTTCTTTGCCATCTCTCCAAATCCCTTTATTTGTCTTTATTCATTACCTTCTGTACACCATCGTTAGGCTAAGTGGTTTTCTTCCTTCCCTACCGTTCGGCACCAGCCTATGGTTTGGAAGAAGACTATCCAGTAAGCTTAATAGGTGTACCCTCCTAAACCAAGGAGTACTCGCAACTTGAGAGAAGGTGATGATAAAAGACAACTGAATATTACCTTATTCTATTTCTCCCGAACTGGGGGAAAAAAAAAAGCAAAGGTGAAAAAGGAGTGGCGATGAAGTACGCGGTTTAGTCGTGAATGATAACAGTCGCAATTTACTTTGCCCTCTTTCTGATCCCTTTATTTTGTCTTTAGTTATTACCTTCTGCACACCTTACTTAAGCTAATTGGTTTTCTTAATTCCCTACCTTTCGGCACCTGCCTATG
Organism: Agapanthus africanus; assembly: GCA_030015575.1. NCBI lineage: Eukaryota > Viridiplantae > Streptophyta > Magnoliopsida > Asparagales > Amaryllidaceae > Agapanthus > Agapanthus africanus. Next base: position 936,634,712 of record CM057338.1, on the reverse strand, counting down.
GTTTGGAAGAAGACTATCCAGTAAGCATAATAGGTGTACTCTCCTAAACCAAGGAGTACTCGCAACTTGAGAGAAGGTAATGATAAAAGACAACTGAATAATACCTTATTCTATTTCTCCTGAACCTGTATCCATCCTCGAAGAAGTCCCTTCGAGTTCGTATATAACCATACGATGGATCTATCCAATAGAAGTGGATGTCCATAATAATAAGGGGTGTTCTGAGAAATACAAAGGGTAAAAGAAAGAGCGGCAATGACTTATGCAACTTTAGACAATCCAAAAGCCAGTATTTTAAGAAGGTTCGGTCAACTTGGTCACTGAGTCATAGTCTAGGGTCGGTCAAAGGTTGCTGCCAAAGAGAGAGAAAGAAAAGAAACACTCTGCATGCACTCTAACCTAAATCAGAATAGTTATCACTTTATCTAATCAGGAAACCTCCCACTGTAATCTCAAATTCTCCTCCAAACCTGAAAGAAGAATTAGTCGGGATCACCCGAAGAGTAAACCAACTCATCAGTGAGAATCGGGATCCAACTATCATCGCATGATAACTTGATGGAAGCCACACAAGTTATCACACTCCAGAAGGTATGCACATGCCTGGCAAGTTTCAGTATCTTTAGAAACTCCCGATATGATTTTTGCCCCATGCTCTTATGATCGTGACTTTGGCCAACCCATCATAAGTCACATGCCAAGTTCTACCCGTCATTATCCAGGTTAATTTGAACCCACCCGTACATACCCTTGACTTTGGCCAACAAGGTAATACGACTGTCCCAAAGCAACGCATCTATCTACGCAACAGATGAATACCCAGCAACTACCAAACACTATGCCTTGAATTTGGCCAAACAAACATAGCTTGAATACTACTGACCATCCATAAGACATGACGGAGGGCTACGGCTGGTTTTTGGCGAAAAACCTTTAACGTAATGAACTTGATATCGCTGAAGGAACCTGATAGCTTTTTATAAAAATATAGTGGCGAAAAACCTTTGCTAAAGAGGTCACTCCCGGTGAAGGGATCTCGGCTCTTTCCTCGTGGAATGAGGTGCAGGATATTCCAACTGAATACCACGATGCAAAGCAACTTGTAATTGACTATAGTGAAGTTATTACCCTGACGCAAACTTCTGCCCAAGGGGTCTCTCCCGGTGAAGGGATATCAGCCCTTGCCTCGTCGAATGAGGTGCAGGATATTCTAACCGAATATCACTATGCATAACAAAAGGAAACGTTTTTATAATAACACTTTTTAAAATTGGTTCCAACAACATCAAATATAGGTTTGTTTTATCCTTGCATTGATAAGAATCAACGCAGTCCCATCAATTAATCACACCAGAAAAGAACGAAAAATAAAATGTACGTATATGCCATCCACATTCGCCACTGGGTCCCGCCATCACCCGTCAGATTACTTAACTAACGACAGAGCGGGGGCTGGACTAGCGCGGGTGTAAAACATATACAACATCTAATAGTATATATACCAATATACAATAATCGCTCCAGGCGTGATAATATGCAACATTATAAAAAAGTAATAAGCATCACAGAACAATACAGATAATCTGGGATCCCCGAGTTTCACAGAGCCGCTACTGAAACCTGACGTTCCCCTGGTCGGGTGGATAACCTGTGCAATGAAACCTAGACCCCTACGGGTGCGGCAAGTTACCTGCCAAAACCTGAAGCGAGACAGCCCCCTATGTAAGTGCACGGCGGCGCCCCGGCCGTCAATCCGACGCCGGAATGCGGAAGCGGTGAATAACTTAAATTTTGCGGACTTTGCAAACCGGCACCACCGCGCACTTTAACCGGATCGGACCATTAACTAGTCTAAGCTATCTACAAGAATGGGAATAGAGATATACCGACGATCCAAGTCCTCCGGTCTTCATCTCCACTCCGATCTCCTCGCGAGACCTCCGTCCACATCGTCGCCTCCTCGCCGGAAAGGGCACCACATCGCCTTCGTCTTTTACGGGCTCCCGCCTCAATACCGAGGCAACTCGAGCATGAAGCCGGCAACTCGACATGCTCAAGAAGTGCTGTAGAATGTAGTGTAGAATACGCTTTGTCTCAATGGGGTTTTGTTGCCATGATGGAGGAGAGAGGACAAGGAAAATATGGTGCTTTCATTTTTCCTTGCATGAAAGCAAGATCAAGAAGGAAACTCTCAAGAATGAAGCTCTCTCTTTTTCTTCTCACTTTCTTGAAAGACTTATCATCAAGTGAGAATGAGAATGGTGGAGGAATGATAATATGATAGCAAGAGGGAGGTGAGTGTAGGAGCAAGAGAGGGGTGACCACATCCAAAGTCAACAAAACATCAACCATGCTTAAAAACACTATGCCACCATAACCTTTCACTTCACTTTAAAACAAGTCAAAGCAAGTTATGGTGCAAAGAAAAGAAAGCTATCATAATCAATATATATTCAAGAAACCCCCTCCACAAATGTTATTTGCACAATTGCAAATAACCCCCTCCATCGGGAAAGTCCGGCCGGGAAAGAACAAAGGAAAACCGGCCGGAACGGAATGCAAACTGGCAACTCCAGAAAACTGGTCCCGTAATAAATTACAGGAAAACCCCAATACTGTGCATACACACCCGCATCTGTATTCCATCCGGATACAAATGCAATGAGACAAAATCTACACTGTACTAAACTAGGACCGGCTTAAACCAAAGCCGGCTAGTAAAAACCGTTCGATCCTGATCCGTGCAATACCGCACGTATCTGATCGAACCCTGCCATATAACTATACGGCCACTAGTACAAAAACTGTCCGATCCTGATCCGTGCAATACCGCACGTATCTGATCGGACCCTGCCATATCTCCATACGGCCTCTACAGCGTTTCGCCCGAAAGCTGAGTAACTGAAAGTGTGGTGGACTCTAAAGACTCGTCAATACTATGGCTGTGGATTTAACCACTAGCCCGTCAGAGGTATAAGCCAATACGTAACGGGCCACCAGCTATTGACCAAATGGGACGTCGATGAGGAAGCTCATCCCGACACCCAACTGAGCCTGTCAGTGACAATATCCGTGCAGTCCGGTCCGTTCGTCTATGAGCATCGCATGGCGGGCCTAGGGGGTTGGTAAAAGTCAGACCCCCAAAAGCGGTACAAGTCGTGTCGGAGTGTAGCCCAGAACACCCTGAGATACTACTGGAATACCTACCAGTAAATCTCCTTGCCTTGGCCAAGGACTTTGTGTAATGGCTCTCCTAGACACAGCACGACCTCACCCCCAATACCGGGAGAGACGAACCCCTGAAGATACGCTCACTGCCTCCATGTGGCTCGGGACTGTACCCAACTAAAACCTGTTTGCACGACTCCTTTGAGCCGTGGTAGGGTAGTAATCAAAGTACAGTGGGAACTCACACGAGACAAATGACGATCCCCAGGTCGATGAACTAACCTGCACACATGTCACCAGGGAACTGCCATCTGACGTCTGGTATATGACCAACTAGCATGTTCCCGGCGAGTCCTGTCCGGTGTACTCATAACCCAATGAGCACCTGTATACATCTTAGGTGATCCAACTGACACCAGTGGCTTGTGAGACCGGCCACCGCCCCTCGTCGGGGTCTCGACTGTATACACTAGTCTACTAATGGAGTATCGATGCCCGGTCTCGAAACTCCCACGACTAGGGACCTTTTAAGGATATGCTTGTAGACCCCCAGCTCCCACTTATATGATCGCCCTCATACTGCTGGTGGTCAAGCAAGAATCCTAGGGGCTCTATCAACGTGTAATAGCGACGTGTCATGTCACCTAAAGCAGTACACGATGATAAAGGTAAACCAGATAGCATACTATCATCTCGAGTAAGACTGTCCTACCGGGATAGGTCCTCCCTCAATCATTACAATCACGTACCTGTGACCTAATAATTGACTCTGAGGGCACTATCTCCAACAATCTCCCACTTGCACTCAAGGCTAATTATTGCGATGTCGCATACTCACAGCCCGTGTGATACCGAACATCCAACTCCTCTACTAGTCAGTCTCACAAAGCTCGTTTGCGAAACTATTGCGTTCGAGGAATAGCCTCAGTGAGTGGATCCGCTTAGTTGTTTCTTTCCATGTCTCTCTATATCTCAAGTTCGCGGAGAAAGCCATCTCCCGAAAAGAGCAATACCTGTCTTAGAATGTGTCTGGATGTCTGATGGGACATAGCTCATAAATGAACTCCAAATCCAAACTTCTTAGACTGTATCGTCAACTGAACTTAATCAGTATCCTGCGCCATGCCTCCCTCAGTATTGCCTTGGACCACCTGTCCAAAATACTGCCCCTCATCAGAAGGAAAAACTATAACTCTGACAACCTCCTTGTCGTCCATGTCACCTTGGAAGCCTGGAATGATAACTGTCTCCTGAATGAGGCTGTCGTTATCATCTCTCTAGAACATCCACTTATGTTCTAAAACTGCTTCCGACTGTTTCTCCAGGATTGGATTAATGTCAACTTATTGCATCTAGTGCAAGAACAACATCTGGTGTGGTACTTGACATCTCACGATTGACTCAATTGCCTGAGCAAGTGATCTGCCAATCATGCCCGTCCCTCTCCCCTTTAGTCTGTAAGACACCTTTGGAGAGGGTGACTCCATTACCTGCAGGTACACTACCGTGCCAGGAGTCGACCATCCTAAATACTCTTAGAATGCTGTCAAGTACCCTGATTGGGAAACCATCCAAATCTAGATCTAAAACCATAGATCCAGTAACCAGTATGTCTGATATAAAATCCATTTCCTTTGTGGAGAAACAACTGTGTGACGACCAAAGTATAACCGATTGTAGTATAGGAGTTTCTTTTCCTATTCTGTGTATGTCATCCAGATACCATGACATCACACCCTACTACCTTCTTAACAGATCCATCCCTTATTCTGATGAAGTCAAACCCATGACTGTCACGTCAGAAATAGATGATCTATCTCCGCTACATCTGCTTTAGTCTATAAATAGACATAAGCTACCTGTCCACCAATGCTTCCGCTGCTCCCACTGACTACGACAACCCTCTGGCAGAGTCATATAGACGTACACTTCTAAAACTGGTTTAGAACGACGCTATACTCATCCTCCCGCCGGGTCTCGTAACCTGGAACAACAGCAATGGCAATTGTGGGAAAACAAAAACTTCCCTGTCACCGTCCTTGAGGCTACCGGAGTACCTCTCGGGTGCCTGAAGTTACCCACCTTATCTGCGGAGTGGCCAATGGAATGTCAAACCGGATTGAATCTTTAGGTTCCTTATCAAATCTTCAGTAATCGTTTGTGGTTCTGGAATGACTTCCAGTTCTACCATACTCCCACTACTGTTTTTCTGAAAAAATCCATTTTTAATAAAACTGTGGCGAGTCTAGAACAATATCGCTATTGTTCATCCAGATGGTAGAAAATCAACCCTCGTCATAGCCTGGGTCAACCCACAAACAGCCATTACAGAAACGTGCCTTGAGTTGTCTAGTGTCTGGTTTTAATCATAAACCGGACAACTCCCCGTACCTTAACATCGTTAAGATATGAACTGTTCTATATCCAATATAGAAACAGAGGCACTGATTTAATTGAACCAGATTCAAATCATGCAGCTGTCCCCAGCGCATGTCAACTAAATAGAAGGAGGCCGATCAGCGTTACTCAACTTAGGAATGCTTCCAATTATGAGTAACCTGAAAGAGAAGCAAGTTCTCTTAATCATTACTATCAACTGAACACCATACACAAGTATCTACATCTTCGATCACTTTGAAGAATCCCGATACTTGTGACACCTGGTTCTCCACTCTATTCAAATACCAATAACTCCTCAAAACTTAGACCCTGTGTTTCTACGAAACACATGTCTAAGAACTAGAGAAGTTAAAAGTAAACAGAATATAGTATGAGGACCAACCCCTCTGTCCTGATGGACCCTGGACAACATACAATACTTTGTATAAGTCCCTTGAGTCTGATAACTCATTCACTGTGTGTCGTAGGTTGAAAACTGTACTTATGGTTAAGAAGAATTACACCGCTGTTTAATGCTCCTTACCTAACCATCCACTGATATAGGTAAATGTCGTAGACATAATTTCAGAAAGGTATATCTCACTCTATGAAAATAGACGTACAGATATATCAATTTGAAATTGGTGCATAACAGCGGATATTCAAAACCAAATATTTGCCGACCGGCAAACAGCCCAGGTGATTTCCTCAAATATCACCGATTACAATTAATCCCGATATAATGAGGATAATCACCCAATTCCCAATAACTTACTCCCACTCATCATCTGTAAAAACCATACAGATGTGAGAATCGTACCTGGTAAATACATACCCTGGAGTAAGTATCTAATTGGGAAATCAGTTTCCTTTTAACAGTACATAGTGAGACTGAAACATTGAAATGTTTCATTGGGGTATTCTGGTATTCCTAGTAATGCCTCTTCCAGATTCACGACTGTAACCGTATAGTTCTCTGCCACCTCTCCAAATCCCTTCATATGTCTTTAGTCTTTACCTTCTGCACACCCCTTTAGGCCAAATGGTTTTCTTCCTTCCCTACCGCTCGGCACCAGCCTATGGTTTGGAAGAAGACTATCCAATAAGCATAATGGGTGTACTGTCCCAATCCTAGGAACACTCGCAATGAGAGAGGGTGAAGATAAAAGACAACCGAATAAACCTTATTCCTATTTCTCCTGAACCAGAATCCATCCCCGAACTGGAACCAGTTCCATTCGAGTTCGTATATAACCATACGATGGAGTATCCAAATAAACTGTGGATCTTCGTAGTGATACGGAGTGTCCTGGAGAAATACAAAGGTGATGTGGGAGTGGTAACGAAATATTTGGTTTGGTCGTGAATATCTGTTGCAATTTACTTTGCCCTCTTACTAATCCCTTGCTTTGTCTGAACTTAATACCTTCTGCACACCATCGTTATGCTAATTGGTTTTCTTCATTCCCTACCGGTCGGCACCAGCCTAAGGTTTGGAAGAAGACAATCCAATTTGCGTAATAGGTGTACTACCCCTAAACCAAGGAGTACTCGTAACCTGAGAGAGGGTAAAAGGAAAAGACAACTGAATAATCCTATCCGTTTTCTCCTGAACCTGAAACCATCCTCGAATAAATTCTTTCGAGTTCGTATCTAACCATACGATGGTTTTGTCCAATGGAAGTGGACGTTCGTAGTAATACGGGGTGTCCTGGAGAAAAGGGTAAAAGTAGGAGTGGCAATGAGGTCTGCAACTCTAACAATCCAAAAGCCGGTGTTTAAGAAGGTTCGGTCAACTTGGTCACTGAGTCATAGTCTTAGGGTCGGGTCAATGGTCGCTGCCAAAGAGAGAGAGAAAAGAAACACTCAGCGTGCACTCTAACCTAGATCAGAATGGTTACCAATTTATCTAATCTGGATTCCTCCCACTGTACCTCAAATTCTTCTCCAAACCTAAAAGAAGAATTAGTCGGGGTTACCCGAGGAGTATACCAACTCATCAGTGGGAATCGGGATCCAACTCTCATCGCATGATAACGTGACGGAATCCGCTCACGGTATCACACTCCAGAAGGTATGCGCGTATCTGGCAAGTTTCAGTTCTTTTGAAACTCCCGATGTGATTTCTGCCCCATGCTCTTATGACCTTGACTTTGGCCAACATATCATAAGTCACATGTCAAGTTCTACCCGTCATTCTCCAGGTTAATCTGAATCCACCCGTACATACCCTTGACTTTGGCCAAAATGGCAGCACGACTGTCCCAAACCAACGCATCTATCTATGCTGCATATGAATACCCCAATAGCTACCAATCACTGTGCCTTGACTTTGGCCAACATACACAGCTTGAATACTATTGACCACCCATATGAAACGACGGAGGGCTACGAATGGTTTCTGGCGAAAACCTTTAACGTAATGAACTTGATATCGTCGAAGGAACGGATAGCTTTTAAAAATATAGTGACGAAAACTGTTGCTAAAGAGGTCACTCCCTGTGAAGGGATCTCGGCTCTTTCCCCGTAGAATGAGGTGCAGGATATTCCAAATGAATACCACGGTGCAAAGCAAAAGTAATCGGCTATAGTGAAGTTAATGCCCTGACGCAAACTTCTGTCCAAGGGGTCACTCCCGGTGAAGGGATCTCGGCCCTTGCCTCGTCGACTGAGGAGCAGGATATTCCAAATGAATACCGCGATGCAAAATAAAAGTGAACGTCCTTGCAATAACTGCTTTTTGAAAAAGTGTTCCAACAACATCAGATTAGGTTTGTTTTTAACTTTGCATTGATCCGAATCAATGCAGTCCCATCAATTGATCACACCAAAAAGAACGAAAATATACTGATGTACGTATATGCCATCCGCATTCGCCACTGGGTCCCGTCATTACCCGTTAGGTTAGCTAACTAACGACAGAGCGGGGACTGGACTAGCGCGGATGTAAAACATATACAACATCTACTAATATATATACCAATATATAATATTCGCTCAAGGCGTGAATGAAATGCAACATCACAGATAATGAACAGCATCACAGAAACAATACAGATATCTGGGATCCCCGGGTTTCACAGAGCCACTACTGAAACCCGACATTCCCCTGGTCGTGTGGATAGCCTGTGCAATGAAAACCTAGACCCCTACGGGCGCGGCAAGTCACCCGCCAAAACCTGAAGCGAGGCAGCCCCCTTCAGCTCCGTGAATGGACCACCCAGCACTCCACGGAATCCGGCAACTTGGGCACCCCTCCTGGGTCAACCTGTACCCCCTACGAGTGCGGCGAATAGCCCGCCAATCCCAGAGTGAAGCCCCCTCCGTCTCAATGCCATGAGATGCGGGCTTGTTGCCCTCCAGAACCCGGCTATCCGTGCACCCCTCCGCGGGGCAATCCTAGTACAGAAAGTAAAATATACATACACCGGGTACATCGACCGCAACCAGGTCGTGCCCCAAAATAATAATACAATCAGGCAGTGACGGCAGTCCACATGTCGGACGCTCGCCCCGCAATATCAAATGTACATAATACAACAAAACAGTACTAGCATTGCATCCAGGCTATCCCCCACGACCGATCCGCAAGATCACAGCAAATACATAGAACATCAACGTGAAAGTCACGTTCGCAAATCCGTCTAACCGGGCTATAGCAGTTAGACCGGATTTACCGATCGAGTGACATTCACGGTCGCAGATATAATGTAAACACTGTGAAAAATGTGTTTAAAATTTTCCGATTGATCAAACATTAACAAGTGGGCCCCAAACTAATACTGTAGCACTCACAGAAATAATTGGCCCAATTTTAATATTCCAAAACCCCTAATTACTACCCTGAAGCCCACTGGAAAAAGATGGCCCACTGACCTCTCTAAGTTGCGGCGGATCCGCGGCCCAATAGAAGGGTGAGGCCGCGGTTCCGCGCTCTGGAAGAGGGATCAGTGCGTCGAATTTTCCCAGAGTGCTTAGAATTTCCTGCACATCATTCTGAGACCACCTGAAAAATTTTTAGACACCAAAAATTTCCAACAGAAAACTGATGCTAACAAAATACGGGTTTTGGAACTTTTTGATCGATCGGAAAGGCAAACACATTACACAAAGCTAGACTAAGTTAATGGGGAGGCTCTGATACCACTGTAAGTGCACGGCGGCGCCCCGGCCGTCAATCCGACGCCGGAATGCGGAAGCGGTGAATAACTTAAATTTTGCGGACTTTGCAAACCGGCACCACCGCGCACTTTAACCGGATCGGACCATTAACTAGTCTAAGCTATCTACAAGAATGGGAATAGAGATATACCGACGATCCAAGTCCTCCGGTCTTCATCTCCACTCCGATCTCCTCGCGAGACCTCCGTCCACATCGTCGCCTCCTCGCCGGAAAGGGCACCACATCGCCTTCGTCTTTTACGGGCTCCCGCCTCAATACCGAGGCAACTCGAGCATGAAGCCGGCAACTCGACATGCTCAAGAAGTGCTGTAGAATGTAGTGTAGAATACGCTTTGTCTCAATGGGGTTTTGTTGCCATGATGGAGGAGAGAGGACAAGGAAAATATGGTGCTTTCATTTTTTCTTGCATGAAAGCAAGATCAAGAAGGAAACTCTCAAGAATGAAGCTCTCTCTTTTTCTTCTCACTTTCTTGAAAGACTTATCATCAAGTGAGAATGAGAATGGTGGAGGAATGATAATATGATAGCAAGAGGGAGGTGAGTGTAGGAGCAAGAGAGGGGTGACCACATCCAAAGTCAACAAAACATCAACCATGCTTAAAAACACTATGCCACCATAACCTTTCACTTCACTTTAAAACAAGTCAAAGCAAGTTATGGTGCAAAGAAAAGAAAGCTATCATAATCAATATATATTCAAGAAACCCCCTCCACAAATGTTATTTGCACAATTGCAAATAACCCCCTCCATCGGGAAAGTCCGGCCGGGAAAGAACAAAGGAAAACCGGCCGGAACGGAATGCAAACTGGCAACTCCAGAAAACTGGTCCCGTAATAAATTACAGGAAAACCCCAATACTGTGCATACACACCCGCATCTGTATTCCGTCCGGATACAAATGCAATGAGACAAAATCTACACTGTACTAAACTAGGACCGGCTTAAACCAAAGCCGGCTAGTAAAAACCGTTCGATCCTGATCCGTGCAATACCGCACGTATCTGATCGAACCCTGCCATATAACTATACGGCCACTAGTACAAAAACTGTCCGATCCTGATCCGTGCAATACCGCACGTATCTGATCGGACCCTGCCATATCTCCATACGGCCTCTACAGCGTTTCGCCCGAAAGCTGAGTAACTGAAAGTGTGGTGGACTCTAAAGACTCGTCAATACTATGGCTGTGGATTTAACCACTAGCCCGTCAGAGGTATAAGCCAATACGTAACGGGCCACCAGCTATTGACCAAATGGGACGTCGATGAGGAAGCTCATCCCGACACCCAACTGAGCCTGTCAGTGACAATATCCGTGCAGTCCGGTCCGTTCGTCTATGAGCATCGCATGGCGGGCCTAGGGGGTTGGTAAAAGTCAGACCCCCAAAAGCGGTACAAGTCGTGTCGGAGTGTAGCCCAGAACACCCTGAGATACTACTGGAATACCTACCAGTAAATCTCCTTGCCTTGGCCAAGGACTTTGTGTAATGGCTCTCCTAGACACAGCACGACCTCACCCCCAATACCGGGAGAGACGAACCCCTGAAGATACGCTCACTGCCTCCATGTGGCTCGGGACTGTACCCAACTAAAACCTGTTTGCACGACTCCTTTGAGCCGTGGTAGGGTAGTAATCAAAGTACAGTGGGAACTCACACGAGACAAATGACGATCCCCAGGTCGATGAACTAACCTGCACACATGTCACCAGGGAACTGCCATCTGACGTCTGGTATATGACCAACTAGCATGTTCCCGGCGAGTCCTGTCCGGTGTACTCATAACCCAATGAGCACCTGTATACATCTTAGGTGATCCAACTGACACCAGTGGCTTGTGAGACCGGCCACCGCCCCTCGTCGGGGTCTCGACTGTATACACTAGTCTACTAATGGAGTATCGATGCCCGGTCTCGAAACTCCCACGACTAGGGACCTTTTAAGGATATGCTTGTAGACCCCCAGCTCCCACTTATATGATCGCCCTCATACTGCTGGTGGTCAAGCAAGAATCCTAGGGGCTCTATCAACGTGTAATAGCGACGTGTCATGTCACCTAAAGCAGTACACGATGATAAAGGTAAACCAGATAGCATACTATCATCTCGAGTAAGACTGTCCTACCGGGATAGGTCCTCCCTCAATCATTACAATCACGTACCTGTGACCTAATAATTGACTCTGAGGGCACTATCTCCAACACCCTACAGCAAAGTGAATGGACTACCCGGCACTTCACGGAATCCGGTAACTTGAGCACCCCTCCTTGGGCCAACCTGTACCCCCTACGAGTGCGGCGAATAGTCTGCCAATTCTATAGTGAGGTCCCTTTGCCTCTCAAAGCCATAAGATACGGACCCGTTGCCCTCCAGAACCCGGCTATCCGTGCACTCCGTCGCGGGGTAATCCTAGTACAGAAGTGAAAAAATATATACAACGGGTACATCGACCTCAGCCCGTCGTGCCCTAAAAGAATATTATACAAACAGGCAGTGAGGGCAGTCCACATGTTGGACGCTCGCCCCGCAATATCAAATGTACAAATAAATCCAAACAGCACTACCATTGCACACTGCTATCCACCACGACATATCCGCAACATCACAGCACAACATAGAACATCAACGTGAATGTCACGTTCGCAAATCCGTCTAAAAGGTCTATAGCAATTAGACACGGTTTACCGCTCGAATGACATTCCCGGTCGGAGATATAATGTAAATACTGCATACTAACAAGTTTAAAATTCCGATCGACAAAAATTCCCGAAGTGGGCCCCACGTACATCTGGTGTACAGTAATAAAATCTGGGCCCAAAAGAAATATACCAAAAACTACAATTTCCAATGTGAAGCTCTCTGGAAAAACTTGGAGCACTGTTCCCACAAAACGGCCGCGGTTCCGCGGTGGTAATGAGGGATCACGTGCCCAAATTTTCCCAGAATGCTTAGAAAAGCCTGCTTTGTTTTCTGTGATATGTAAAATTATTTTTAGACCCATTTTAAAATCGACAGAAACTTTAGACTTGGAATTTGCGGTTTTCGAAAATCCATTCGATCGATGTTTTAAACGCGTTAGCACAAGTTAGTAAAGCTTAATGGTGAGGCTCTGATACCACTGTAAGTCCACGGTAGCGCCCCGGCCGTCTAACAGACGCCAAATGCGGAACAAAAACTTTTACAACTGGCGCTATCGTGTACTATAACCCGGATCTGCCATTAAAGCTAAACTAACAAACTACAAAATGGGTAGAAATGTTATACCGAACGATCTGAGTCCTTCGGTCTTCAACCATCATCCCACGCTTGTTGCGGCTGCTCCGATCTCCTGAATCTCCAGTCTTCTCGTCCAGGTGGCACCACGTCGACGGATCTTTAAACGGGCTCACGCCTCTGAACTGAGGCAACTCGATCATCAAGTTTGCTAAAAAAGATGACCAAGATTGATGTAGAGAATGAGTAGAACACTTTGTCTCGTTACGTCCAAAGCTATGGACGAACGGTTAATGAAGTTTCCTTTTGGAATCAAGTAAAATGAGAAACGAGGCTATCTAATTTCCATGAATCCAAAACTATAATCTTTACAAAATCAACAACCATGATTCTATCAAGAGGGGGGCCGGCCAATATATGGAGGAGGGGTGAGTGTAGGAGTGGAGAGGGTGACCATAAAAATATGATACTTATCATAACACCTAGCACAAATCATTAATGGCAAACAATTGTTAGTTATATGTATGCCCTAGAGGCCATTACTGTACATACGATGTATATTGTAATGGATGCTTGGACATATATAGGGAGGACTTTCTTGCTCGACATGATAGTACGCTATCTGGTTCTACTTTATCTTAACATGTACTCTGATTGTCTCTATGTTACATGTTGATAAAGCCCTTAGGATATGTACTCAACTACTGGGACTATGATGAGATCATATTACTGGGGCCTAGGTAGTCGACGAGTACATCCTATAACTATTCCTAGTCGAGGGTGTATCGAGACGGGGCATCGATACACCATAGTAGACTAGCGTATACACATCTTTACCCATATGATGGGCGATGGATGTCCCACATCCATCGGTGTTTGACATCAAGGATGGTGTACGGGTGCTCAGTAGAGACTGGGTACACTGGACGGACTCGCCGAGAACTCCCAGATGGTATTAAACCTTACGTCAGATGGCAGTTCTCCGGTGACACTGGTACAGAGTAGTCTTGTGTGATTCCCTCTGTGCTTTGATTTCCATCATACCACGTCCAAGAGGGCGTGCAAAAAGGTGTCTTTTGGGTACAGTCCCGAATCACATGGAGGCAATGAACGATAGGAGGGGATTCGTCTCTCCCGGTATAGGGAGTTGATGTTGTGCTGTGTTCGATTGGCTATAACCGGAAATCCCTGGCCAGGGTTGCTGAGATTTACTGGTAAGTGTTATCAGTAGTTTCTCGAACTGTTATAGACCTCATATTGACACAACTTATCGAGCTACTGGGGTCTGACGTTTACCACCCCTAGGCGAGATATGCGACATTTCAGACGACGAGACCGGACTGTACGGGAATGTTACTGAGTGGATTCATAGGAGAATGTACAGGCTTGCTTGTTGATCTTCTGAGCGCTCAATACCTGGGTAGCTGTTACGTTTAGCTGACCGCTTGCAGCTTGTGGGTGTTTGATATGATCATCACCTACTGCCGGCGTATTGACGATTCTTTAGAGTCCTACACAGAGGTTTCTTGGCTCAGGCAAAACGGAGTAGGAGCACATATGTGATATGTGCGGGACCGAGTATAATGCGGTATATGATACCGTATTGGTTCTCGCGATATGAGATATCGGCCGGGTATATGTGATATAGCCGGGTCATCGCATTAGTCGGTTATTTATGAAATAGCCGGATTATCGGATCAAGTGTTGATTCAATAATTTAATGTATAATAATATATATGATATATTAAATTACATTAACTAATATTAGCTCACTAAAAGATTCATTTTCTCACGGGATAATACATTGATATATATGCGATATATGTTAATTGTATTATTTTTTATTGTTACAAAATTATTGTATATGTGATATATAATATTGTAACATGTTAGGGTTACAAATTTAACAATGGATTAGGGTTTAAACTTTGTTAGGGTTTGGACTAGGGTTAGCTTTTGCATGAAGCTTCCATGAAGCTTCATGAAGCTTTGACTTTGTGGTTTCTTGATATTTTTGTGAGATATTATTTTAACCCAATCCAAACCATTAACTCTAGTTAACTCTCTACAAGGGTTAACTCTTTCGTGCTTAACCCTTGGTTAGATTTGTAACCACTACAATAATTCATTGTTCATCACAAAAAGATTAAGTTATCATCTTCATGCATCTTCTTCTTCCTTGAGTTCCTTTTTGAAATAGCTTTCTTTTGTGATGAAAGTGAGTGAGAAAAAAATAATAAATGAGAGCAAAAATCCTACTTCATCATCCTCATCTACCCTTGCCCTTTAGATGAGAGTGTTCACTTCATTTAGTGAGTGTTAGCTTGTGTTAATGAAACTTCAAGGTAGATCATTTTTGTTATCGAAGATCGGAAGCAAGCTTGCATCTTTCTCTTCGTGGAGCCTCTCGAGAGTTCGGAACACGATGATCGCAGGGAAAGGACTTCAAAACGGAGCTTAAGAAGTGAAGGACCGGATCTACAAAGGTTGTAATCCCTCTCACTTAGTGTTAAAGTGTTTAACATGCTAGTTTTCGCCTAAACCCTAGTTTAAAGATCTCGTATCGGGTTATTCGGCACGGCTAAAATTTTAATCGGGCATGGTTGATGCCTCGTAGACCCTTGTATGTGTGCCTAGCAACCCTACAGTGGTATCAGAGCCAAGCTAGAGCTTTAGGCGAAGTCTAGACGAAATTTAAAGTCCGATCGAACCCGAGAACCCCGATAAAACCCCTTCTCTGGATATTTTTTCAAAATGTTGATTTTTCTGAATTAAAAATGCTCAGAAAATAGAGCAGGGAAATATAAGGTTTACTGTAGAAAACGACCCCTTGAATCCACTGTAACGCTGCGGAACCGCGGCCTTAACCTGCTTTTAGCGGCGGTTTCGCGACCGTATGTAAAGATCAGGGACTCTTTTTTCTACAGTAAGCTCCGTAGGTGATCCCTGATTCTTCTGGGAATTTTTATTTTCACTCATGTGTTGAGTTTTCTGGGTTGTATTGGGGACTTAATGATTCGATCGGATAATTTAACTTTGTTTAGTTTTTCCGGATAATTTTAGAAACTGTTAAAAAGTTCGAACGGATATCAATAACTCACTTTTTCCCCTGTCGGAAAATTTTTCAAAAGTTGGATTTTTTTTCTCGAGTTTAAGAACGTTCTAAGTCGTGCAAGTAACACGGTGGACCCTCTAGAAGACAACAAACCTTAACTCGATTATGTGACCGTCTTGAACTGCCTCTAAACCTTAGGGTTTGGGGCAGTACGGCATGCCACATGTGAGGCGTTGGCTTGACCCTTCTACGGCTGGACCATTCGTATTGTGGCATGTGATGGATGTTTTTTAAACCGATTTCAAATGTTGAGATATATTGGGGAAATCTTGGGTGTTTGATTATTCGATCGGAAAGTTTAACATTGTCTATTTATCTGAAATGTGATACAATATTTGGAATCCACAGGTAGTTATGAGATAACTAATTTGAATGTTATAAATCTAGCAGTTCAGTCTTAGATGATCGGTTGCCACGGAATTTTGATGTGATCAAAAGTCCGTCGCAATCACGTAGCGTACGCGGATACTCGCCGGGTAAACTTAACAGACAGCCACGCCCCAAAGCCCCGACCAAGTGACTGTAGGAGAACCCCGTCGCAAAAAGCATCCGTTCGGGTGCTTGCGGCAGCGGTGTTCCGCCTTAGTGCACTTCGTCGACGGCATCCGGGGGTGCGGCCGTCTACTAAAGTTTGCGACGAGCATTCGATCAGGATGTCGGGGGTCTTGCTGAATTGCCCGACCAGATATTGAAAAGTGTTTTCGATAATGAGACTAAAATACGGGGTTTATAATTGTTAGGCATGCGATGTCTAAGGAATTCATTTGGTTAGGCATGTGATGTCTAAGAAGGTTGCGGATTCCAACTGTTGTAGTTTTACGCTTTCTTTTCTGTGACCGTAAGCGTAGTATGTGGTGTATCGCCGGCTTCATTGCTATACATCAACGACAATCAGGATACGCATACTTGCTTACGTTGATGATATGAGATATTATGTGTTGCTGTGATATGTTATATTGGATCGTCGCGTTTTGAATAGCCGGGGGTTTTATGTGAGATGAGAGTTTTTCTTTTTCATTCATGTAAAATTCATTTGTATGTAATATTCTTATATTGGGGTACTTCCGGGCTGAGGATGATGTCACCATTGTATATTATTTACTTTTCCGCATTAGGTAGACTCAAGGTGGGGAGCACAAGTAACCGGGTTCTGGGGTCCAGTGGGAGACCATCTCGAGGAGTCGAGACCGGGTCTCCTAACTCTAGAATTGGCAGTGTTGCTTGCCGCTCTCGTAGGGGTCTAGGGATGTGGGTTTGGCTATTCATCGCGACCGTGGAATCCGTGTTTTATACAGGCTCGTATTAAAACACGGGCGTCCTAGTATATCCAATATTTCATATATGTTTCTTCTGCTGCAATGTTCTGTGATGAGATCATATTACTGCCTGAGACGAATGTTTATATTATATATATGAGATATATGTTATATTGCAGATTTCGTTTCAAAAGAGATGCTTGTGAAGCATAATAAAATGGGACTTCATTAATGAGATTAATGAAATAAAAGAAACCTAAAGATGTTGTAGAAACTTTTTTAAAAACTGGTAGCTCTAGTTCTTGCTTTGCATAGCGGTGTTCCTTGTAGAACATCCAACACCTTATTTGATAAGGAAAGAGCCGAGATCCCTTCACCGGGAGTGACCTCTTTAGTGAAACTAGCAGATGCTACAAACTCGGTTTGTCTTTTGATTGCTTCTATAGTTCTTGCTTTGCACAACGATATTTGTAAAATATCCTGCACCTTATTCGATGAGGAAAGGGCCAACGATCCCTTCACCGGGAGTGACCCCTTTAGCAAAACTAGAAAAGCCTCAAAAACACTCCATTTAAAATCACTCGATTCTACGACGATATCAAGTTCATTACGCAAAAGGTTTTCTTAAAAACCTGTCGTAGCCCTTCGTCATTTCAGATAAGTACTAGTTAGTATTCGTGCTACGTTTGTTGACTATGTTAAGGCGTAGTGTGCGGTAGCTGATTAGTGCTTATCTGTATAAGCATATGATGCGATTGGATTAGGGTAGTCATGCGACTTTGTTGACTATGTTAAGGGTCGTGCGGATGGGTTTAATTCAATCGGGAAATGACGGGTTGAACTTGAGTAGCACTTATGATTTGTTGACTATGTTAAGGTCATATAGCTGCTAGGGGTAAAATATTATTGGGAGTTTCAAGTGTTGAAATTTGCAATGAGATTGCATACCTTCTATAAGATAGTTGGATCCCGATACCCTCTGCGAGTAAGAGTTACTCCTGGGAGAGTTTTACACATTACAATTAGCCGATCAAGTAGGTGTCAACGGGGTTACGCCTCTGGGAAAACGAGCTTTACTTTAATTAGGTTCGTGCGAAAGCACGGGGGACCTCCCTCAAAGTACCGATACTGGCATGGCTGAAAGATTGGCGAACTTGTAGCGTGTAATTAATCCCGGCTAGTCTTTCCTTTTAGGGTTTGAAGGAAGATTTGATTAAAACAGTGGGAGACATCCTGATTAGATATATTAGATAATCAATCTAATCTTGCAAGAGCATACGCTGAGTGTTTTCTTCTCTCTCTCTCCTGGTAGCGACCATGTCACGCCTTAATCAAGATAATAAAACGGATGAATTAACCAAACCCGCTTGTTATACTGAGCTGGGGAATGTTGGTCCCGCTCCAACTTATAATAGTTATAAGACAGATCAGGAAATTGGGGAATACCAGATTTCCCATGCCGCCCAAACGAAGAAAGTGCATGCTGATGCATCATCTTCGGGTTTGGTCATTACAGAGAACTGCTTCTCAGTATCCTTTACGTCCTGGGTATGAGATACCGGATCAGGATCCCGCATATATAATCTGTTACATGGGCTGCAGAAAGGTAGAGAACTGAGAACGGGTGATAAGTTTCATGAGACAGAAAATGGTGCAAGTGTTGCCGCCAAGTCTGTTGGTCACTATCACCCTGTATTACCAGAATACATTGATTATGAACAAATGTTATTAGATACCGAACCTGATATACAACATCATATCAGTCTCTTTATTAGTAAAGAATGATATAATTTTGTATTGTTGGATAATGTTTTGAACATTTCCTATATCAAGAGTTGATCGGTTCTGGTACGTTATCTACAAGCATTGACGTTCTAAATCAAACTACAGTTCTTAGTATACAGAACACACACAAGAGGAAGAGTTCAGAAATGAACGGATTCTTCTTGAGGCGTTGTAGACTAGGTCATATCAATGCGACCCGACTAGCAAAGTTACATTTATATGCATATTTAAATTTGTTTGAATTTACATCTTGTGAAACTTGCCGGTCATGTCACAAAGATAAGATGACCACAGCTCTGTTTATTGGAAACAGAGAAAGAGTTAGTGAACTCTTGGGATTGATACATGTTGATGTATGAAAGTCTCTTGTCTACACATGCCAAGACTGGTTCTTTGTACTTCATTACATTCTCTAATGATCTTTCAAGATTCAGACATATGTTCATGTTGAAACACAAGTCCGAACCTTTTGAGATATTCACAGAATATAAGTTAGAAGTAGAGAACCAACAACGGGTATAAGTATTATGTCCTTTGATGTGATCAAGGAGGAGAATACTTAAGCACGGGATTCCTGGACTATTCAAAAGGAGAATGAGATTCTTTCTCAGCATTACTTCTCCGTATACACCATAGCACAATGGTATATCGGGGCGGAGCAATACCACCCTATGTGATATGGTGTGCTCTATGATGAGTACTACTGAGTTTCCTATTTCCTTTTGGGAGTTATGCACTTGAGAAGCTGCATACCTATTGAATAGGGTTCAAATCAAATCAGTTGCCTACCACTTCATATGTGATATGGAAAGGGAAGAGCCCATATCTTAAGTTTGTTAAGATTTGGGGTTGTCCGGCCTATGTCTAAAAGCATAATCCGGACAAGCTCGAGGCAAAGTCAGTTCTGTAGAAGTTTGTTGGATATCCCAAGCATACGCAAGAGAATATCTTCTACCTAACCGAGGAACAAAAATGTTTTGTTTCTCAACATGCCACCTTTGTGAAAGGGAATTTCTTGTGGAAAAATTAGTGGTCATGAGGTAGAACTGAAAGGAGTTCCAGCTATACAAACTACAGCAGATGATTTGGTTGAACCAAAGGATTCAATAGAAACCAACGAACCTCACCCTCTCCGCCGATCTAGTAGGGTTCCTCACCCACCTGAGAGATACTTCGGTTTTCTCTATGACAGTAGGAGCGAGGATTGCATCATGAGATGATGACCCAACTAGTTTCGAGCTGGCCATCAGGAGTGAGACTCTGTAAGAATGGCTGGATGCTTATCGATCTGAGATGGAATCCTTATACACCAACAAAGTATGGACTTTGGTTGCTCTATCTGAAGGGTTAAATCCCCATCAGGAGCAAGTATATCTTGAGAAGATTACTAGGTGTACATGGAAAAGTTGAGACTTTCAAAGCTAAGCTTAAGTCCATCCAGATCCTACTTGCCACGGCTACATACCATAACTACGATATCTGGCGGTTAGGTGTCATGACTGCTTTTCTAAATGTTGATTTGGAAGAGAGCGTCTATAAGTACACAGCCAGAGGGCTTCGTAGACAGTGGGAGCAGCGAAAACGTGTGCAAGATGTTTTATGTGATACAGCAGGCATCGCGGAGTTGCAACATCTGTTTTGATGAAGCGGTCAAAGAGTTTGACATCATCAAAATGGTAGATGAACCTTGTATATACAAAATGGTAGTAGGGAGTATGGTGGTGATCCTCGTAGAGTACATGGATGACATACTCTTGATAGGGAAGGAGTTTCCTATGCTACGCTCGGTTAATCTCCGCTTATCACAAGGATTCTCCATATAGGATCAAAACGATACCTCCTAAATCCTGGGTTTTGGATCTATGAGATAGATCTAATTGGATGTTAGGATTATCATTAGTTGTAGTGAGATGGTATCAATCGATCCTGGGGAGAATCACTGGAAAGGTTCCAGGGTGATAAGGACGACTGAATGTCAGTCGCAGGAATTGTCTATACCCTCAGTGGAGGGACGGTATGTTGGAAGAGTTCCAAGCTAGATACCGTGACATACTAGACGATTAAAGGCAAGATACATCGTTTCCAAGGATGCTACCAAAGAGGCAGTCTGGATATATATAAGTTCATGAGATGAACTTCATTCCTACCATTGTGTGACAATGGAGTTGTGGCTTTAGCCAAGGAACTACCGTCCCATCAGAAATCCAGATATAATTCTTAGGCAGTATCACCTGATTATGGAGATGGTTGATCTCCAGGGAGATCGGGCTTAGGAGAGTAGACACAGAGGACAACAGCGCGGATCCACTCACAAAGGCCTTTAAACCAGTAGAGACTTTTATGGGATGGTTGAGTATGAGATACTTCAACCACAGCTAATTGTTGGGTATGTGATACCACAACAGATGGCCCTAGTGCAAGTGGGAGATTGTTAGATATATGTATGCCCTAGAGGCCATTACTATACATACGATGTATATTGTAATGGATGCTTGGACATATATAGGGAGGACTTTCTTGCTCGACATGATAGTACGCTATCTGGTTCTACTTTATCTTAACATATACTCTGATTGTCTCTATGTTACATGTTGATAATGCCCTTAGGATATGTACTCGACTACTGGGACTATGATGAGATCATACTAGTGGGGCCTAGGTAGTCGACGAGTACATCCTATAACTGTTCCTAGTCGAGGGTATATCGAGACGGGGCATCGATACACCAGAGTAGACTAGTGTATACGAATCTTGACCCATATGATGGGCGATGGATGATCCCACATCCATCGGTGTTTGACATCAAGGATGGTGTACGGGTGCTCAGTAGAGACTGGGTACACTGGACGGACTCGCCGAGAACTCCCAGATGGTATTATACCTTACGTCAGATGGCAGTTCTCCGGTGACACTGGTACAGAGTAGTCTGTTGACCCGAGATTGTCATAGAGTCTTATGTGATTCCCACTGTGCTTTGATTTCCATCATACCACGTCCATGAGGGCGTGCAAAAAGGTGGCTTTTAGGTACAGTCCCGAATCACATGGAGGCAATGAGCGATAGGAGGGGATTCGTCTCTCCCGGTATAAGGAGTTGATGTTGTGCTGTGTTCGATTGGCTATAACCGGAAACCCCTGGCCTGGGTTGTTGAGATTTACTGGTAAGTGTTATCAGTAGTTTCTCGAACTGTTATAGACCTTATATCGACACGACTTATCGAGCTACTGGGGTCTGACGTTTACCACCCCTAGGCGAGATATGAGACATATCAGACGACGAGACCTGACTGTACGAGAGTGTTACTGATTGGATTCATAGGAGAATGTACAGGCTTGCTTGTTGATCTTCTGAGCGCTCAATACCTGGGTCGCTGTTACGTTTAGCTGACCGCTTGCAGCTTGTGGGTGTTTGATATGATCGTCACCTACTGCCGGCGTATTGACGATTCTTTAGAGTCCTACACAGAGGTTTCTTGGCTCAGGCAAAACGGAGTAGGAGCACATATGTGATATGTGCGGGACCGAGGATAATGCGGTATATGATACCGTATTGGATTCTCACGATATGAGATATCGGCCGGGTATATGTGATATAGCCGGGTCATCGCATTAGTCGGTTATTTATGAAATAGCCGGATTATCGGATCAAGTGTTGATTCGATAATTTAATGTATAATAATATATATGATATATTAAATTACATTAACTAATATTAGCTCACTAAAAGATTCATTTTCTCACGGCATAATTGATATATATGCGATATATGTTAATTGTATTATTTTTTTTGTTACAAAATATATTGTATATGTGATATATAATACTGTAACATGTTATGGTTATAAATTTAACAATGGATTAGGGTTTAAACTTGGTTAGGGTTTGGATTAGGGTTAGCTTTTGCATGAAGCTTCCATGAAGCTTCATGAAGCATTGACTTTGTGGTTGCTTGATATTTTTGTGAGATATTATGTTAACCCAATCCAAACCATTAACTCTAGTTAACTCTCTACAAGGGTTAACTCTTTCGTGCTTAACCCTTGGTTAGATTTGTAACCACTACAATAATTCATTGTTCATCACAAAAGGATTAAGTTATCATCTTCATTCATCTTCTTCTTCCTTGAGTTCCTTTTTGAAATAGCTTTCTTTTGTGATGAAAGTGAGTGAGAAAAAGATAATAAATGAGAGCAAAAATCCTATTTCATCATCATCATCTACCCTTGCCCTTTAGATGAGAGTGTTCACTTCATTTAGTGAGTGTTAGCTTGTGTTAATGAAACTTCAAGGTAGATCATCTTTGTTATCGAAGATCGGAAGCAAGCTTGCATCTTTCTCTTCGTGGAGCCTCTTGAGAGTTCGGAACACGATGATCGCAGCGAAGGGACTTCAACACGGAGCTTAAGAAGTGAAGGACCGGATCTACAAAGGTTGTAATCCCTCTCACTTAGTGTTAAAGTGTTTAACATGCTAGTTTTCGCCTAAACCCTAGTTTAAAGATCTCGTATCGGGTTATTCGGCACGGCTAAAATTTTAATCGGGCATGGTTGATGCCTCGTAGACCCTTATGCGTGTGCCTAGCAACCCTACAACAATGAATCATAACCCTTAGTCATCATCTAATTAATGCAACAAATGAGTCACTAGCCACCTCATCATCCTAATCATCATCTAGATGCTTCCACACACATGACTCACCCTATGACTCACCCAAATGACGAAAAGATAAATCCGCATTTAACCATATGTTAAATACGGGTGATAGAAAACAGGAAACTGGCAACTTCCAAAAGCGATCCTGAAACGAATTTCAGGATAACCCCGTAACAGTATAAACATACCCGTATTTGTATTACGACCTAATACAAATGTAACTGAGACAAAAATATTATATCTACACAGTATAATACTCGGATCCGGCTTAAACCAAAGCCTACCAGTATTATTTGCCCGAAATATGACACGTGCATAAACGCACGTGCATTTTCCGAACCCTGCCATAAAACCATACGGCCTCTACAAAGTTTCACCCGAACTTGGGAAATGGTCTGTGGGGGACTCTAATGACTCATCAACACACTGGCACTGGGTATAACCACTAGCACGTCAGAGGTACAAGCTGTACGTAACGGTTGCCTATGTATTGATTGGAAGGGAAGCTGACGAGCGAACTCATCCATAAACCCTACTGAGCCTGACAGTGACAATATCCGTACAGTCCGGTCCGTTCGTCTAAAGAGTATCGCATATCGAGTCTAGGGGGGTGGATAAAGTCAGACCCCTAATAACGCGATAATTCGTGTCGGTATGAAGCCCATCACCACCTTAGAAACTACTGATCCAAATCAGTAATTCTCCACTATCTCGGCCGAGGATTTCTAGTGATGGCTACCCTTGCACTGTGCGACATCAACCCCCTATACCGGGAGAGACGAATCCCCGACGATCCGCTCACTGCCTCCATGTAGCTCGGGACTGTACCCAAAAAATACCTGTTTGCACGTCTCCTTTGAGCGTGGTAGGGTAGAAATCAAAGCACAGTGGGAACTCACACGAGACAAATGATGATCTCAGGTCGACAAACTAACCTGTACACATGTCACCTGGGAACTGCTATCTGACGATATGTATAATACCAACTAGCATGTTCCCGGTGAGTCCTGTCCGGTGTACTCATAACCCAATGAGCACCTGTATACATCTTAGGTGAACCAACTGACACCAATGTCTTGTGAGACCGGCCACCACCCTTCGTCGGGGTCTCGACTGTATATACTAGTCTACTCTGGAGTATCGATGCCCTGTCTCGAAACTCCCACGACTAGGGACACTTTAAGGATGTGCTTACTGACCCCAGTTCCCATGTATATGATCGCCATCATACTGCTGGTAGTCAAGCAAGAATCCTATGGGCTCTATCATCATGCAATAGTGAACTAAAGCATGTATATGATGATAAAGACAAACCAGATAGCATATTATTATCTCGAGCAAGACTGTCATATCGGTATAGGTCCTGCCTCAATCATTGCAATCACGTACCTGCGATCCAATAATTGACTTTGAGGGCACTATATCCAACAATCGGGTCTCATTTGCGGCTCAAATGAAACCCGAGGCTCCAAGATTATCGACCATTCTGTGTTGCTTGCTGAGATTCTGTGATATTTCTTATATCATGCTTGGGACGAATGTTATATATATTTATATACACACACACACACACACACACACTAGTAGATATTGTATATGTTTTAAATCCACGGTAGTCCAGCCCCCGCTATGCCGTTAGTTAAGTAACCTAATGGTGCATGACGGGACCCCGTGGCGAATGCGGATGGCATATACGTACATTATATTTTCGTTCTTTTCTGGTGTGATATGGAATAATTGATGGGATTGCATTAATTCTGATTAATGCAAGGAAAACAAACCTATATGATGTTGTTGGAACCAAGTTGTTTAAAAAACTGACATTACATACGTTTCTTTTTCCTTAGCACAACGGTATTCAGTTCTGAATATCCAGCATCTCATTCGACGAGGCAAGAGCCGAGATCCCTTCATAGGGAGTGGCCTCTTGGGAAAAAGTTACGTAAGTGTAATAAATTTACTATAGTCGATTCATTTGCTTTGCATCATGGTATTCAGTTAGGAATATCGTGCACCTCATTCGACGTGGAAAAAGCCGAGATCCCTTCACAAGAAGTGACCTCTTTAGCAAAAGTTTGTGCCACTATATATTTGTAAAACCACTCGAGTTCCTTCAACGATATCAAGTTCATTACGTTAAAGGTTTTTCACCAAAAACCAGCCGTAGCCCTCCGTCGTTTCGAATAAGAAGCACATAGTATTCAAGCGGTGTTTGTTGGCCAAAATCAAGGCATCTTGAATGGTAGCTATGTGTTTCTTATCCGTAGCATTGATAAATGTATTGGTTTAGGACAGTCGTACCACTTTGTTGGCCAAAGTCAAAGGTGTGTGCAGGTGGGTCTAAAACAATTTGGATAATGACGGGTAGAACTTGACTTGCGTGTTATGATTTGTTGTCCAAAGTCAAGGTCATAAGCGCTTGGGGTAAACACCACATCGGGAGTTTCAAACATATAGGAAACTTGCCAGGCATGCACTGTAGGGTTCCTAGGCACACTAGTGAGGTCTCACAAGGCATCAACCATGCCAATTTCAAAAATTCTAGGTGCCGAGAGACCCGACTACGGATCGTTTGCTAGATTTCTAGGCGAAAAGATAACTAGTTAACAATTAACTAATGGGAAAACGGAAATACAACCTTTGTAGATCCGGTGCTCCACCTCCATAGCTCCGCAACGAAGTCCCCTCCGCTGTCCAAAAGGAATCCGGACTCCAGCGTCGGCTTCGTCGAAGAATAAGCGAGCTAGGTCGTCGATGTCCATGCCGAAGATGATCTACGTCGAGGCATCGCTAAATCAAGCTCCACCTTCACCTTGCCATGAAAACTTGTGAAGGAAACACACTCTACTACTTGGCAAGAGGTAGAGGATGAAGAAATAGGAAGTGGGTAGACTTTAGAATTGGATTTCTCACTCATTTCATCAAGTTGCCATTGATGGTCAAGCTTTTCTTCACTTGAAGGAAGAAGAAGAAGAAGCTAAAATATTATGATAAGTTATTTTGAAAATCTAAAATAAAAGAATACTTATCATAATCTTTAACCATGGTAATGTATAGAGAATCAATCATGGTTAAAGGAATGGTTAGGGTCAAGCTAGAGACAAAATGGTCACTTAGTCAAAAGATCAAGAAGCTTCAACTAGAATCCAAAATTAGCAACCATTTCATTTCATTTTCTTTTATTCATTTATCATAAATAAATGGATAATTAAATAAGATAAATGAATAACAAATAATAAACCCTAACCTATTCATTAACCAAGGTTTAATACTTTACACTTAACCAAAAAGCATGTATCATCAAACATGATACAAGCAAGTGCATAAAATCATATCGCATATGCAATGCGCACACCCGAGTGAGAAAATCGATTTAAAGTGAACCGATACTAGTTAATGCAAAGTAATATATCAAATATATAATTATGCATTAAATCATTAAATCAACACTTGATTCAATGATCCGGTCATGTCGCACATAACCGACCAGTATCCTATGTATCGGCTTATCGAATCAACCTTTGATTCGATAACTAGGGTATATCGCATATAACCTAATCGATACATTCATCGCGAGAATGGAATACGGTATCACATACACGCATTATTCTCGGTCCCGCACATATCTCATATGCGCTCCTATTTCGTTTCGCTTGAGCCAGGAAACCTCTGTGTAGGACTCTAAAGACTCGTCAATACGCCGGCAGCAGGCGATGATCATATCAAACACCCACAAGCCGCAAGCGGTCTGCTAAACGTAACGGCCACCCGGGTATTGAGCGATCTGAAGATCGACGAGCAAGCCCGCTCACACTCCAGTGAATCCGACCAGTAACACTACCGTACAGTCCGGTCTGATCGTCTGATATATCGCATATCTCGCCTAGGGGTGGTAAACGTCAGACCCCAATAGCTCGATAAGTCGTGTCGATATGAGGTCCATAACTGTTCGAGAAACTACTGGTAACACTTACCAGTAAATCTCAGCAACCCTGGCCAGGGATTTCCTGTTATAGCCAATCGAACACAGCGCAACATCAACCCCCTATACCGGGAGAGACGAATCCCCTCCTATCGCTCATTGCCTCCATGTGACTCGGGACTGTACCCAAAAACCACCGTTTTGCACGCCCTCTTGGACGTGGTAAGATGGAAATCAAAGCACAGTGGGAACCACACAAGACTCTATGACGATCTCGGGTCAACAGACTACTCTGTACCAGTGTCACCAGAGAACTGCCATCTGACGTGAGGTATAATACCATCTGGGAGTTCTCGGCGAGTCCGTCCAGTGTACCCAGTCTCTACTGAGCACCCGTATAACATCTCTGATGTCAAACACCAATGGATATGGGATCATCCATCGCCCATCTGTATAGGTCGAGAAGGTACACGCTAGTCTACTCTGGTATATCGATGCCCCGTCTCGATACACCCACGACTAGGGACTTTGAAGGATGTACTTATGGACTACCATGTCCCCACTAGTATAATCCGCATCATAGTCCAGGTAGTCAAGTACAGATCCTAAGGGCTTTACCAACATGTATCAGGGAGACAATCAGTGTACACGTTAAGGTAAAGATCAACCAGATAGCATACTATCATGTCGAGCAAGAAAGTCCTCCCTATATATGTCCCAGCATCCACTACAATATACATCCTATGTATAGTAATGGCCTCTAGGGCATACATATAACTAACAATCTCCCACTTGCACTAGGGCCATCTGATAGCAGTGGTTGTAGTATCTCATACTCAACCATCCCATAAAAAAATCTCTCTTTAGGAACAGGCCTTTGTGAGTGGATCCGCTGTGTTGTCCTCAGAATCTACTCTCCTTACCTCGATCCCCTGGAGATCAACCATCTCCATGATCAGGTGATACTGCCTTAGAATATGTCTGGATCACTGATGGGACCGGCGTTCCTTGGCATAAGCCACAACTCCATTGTCACACAATGGGAGGAACATAGTTCATCTCATGAACCTATATACACCCAAACAGCCTCTTTGGTAGCATCTTAAGTAGCGATGTATCTTGCCTTTACCGTCTAGTGTGTCACGGTATCTAGCTTGGAACTCTTCCAACATACCGTCCCTTTACTGAGGGTAAAGACAATGCCTGTGACTGACATTCAGTCGTCTTTATCACCCTGAAACCCTTCCAGTGATTCTCCTCAGGATCGATTGACACCATCTCACTACATCTAGTGAGTATCCTAACATCCATTTAGATCTATCTCATAGATCCAAAATCCAGGATTTAGTAGGTATCACTTTAATCCTATATGGAGAATCTTTGTGATAAGCGGAGATTGATCGAGCGTAGCATAAGAAACTCCTTTCTTATCAAGAGTATATCATCCACGTACTCTACGAGGATCGTCACCATACTCCCTACTACCTTTTTGTATATACAAGGTTCATCTACCATTTTGATGATGTCAAACTCTTTGACCGCTTCATCAAAACAGATGTTGCAACTCCGCGATACCTGCTTTATCATATAAAACATCTTGCACACGTTTCTGCTGCTCCCACTGTCTACGAGGCTCTCTGGCTGTGTACTTATAGACGCTCTCTTCCAAAACATCATTTTAGAAGAGCTGTCATGACACCCAACCACCGGATATCGTAGTCATGGTGTGTAGCCGTGGCAAGTAGGATCTGGATGGACTTAAGCATAGTCACTTGAAAAGGTTTCATCATAATCCACGCCTGGTCGATGACGAAAAGCTTTAACAAGTCTAGCTTTGAAAGTCTCAACTTTTCCATCTACACCAAGTAATCTTCTCAAGATATACTTGCTCCTGATGGGGATTTAACCCTTCAGATATAGCAACCAAAGTCCATACTTTGTCGGTGTATAAGGATTCCATCTAAGATCACTAAACATCCAGCCATTCTTACAGAGTCTTACTCTCGATGGCCTGCTCGAAACTAGTTGGGTCATCATCTCATGATGCAATCCTCGCTCCCACTGTCATAGAGAAACCGAAGTATCTCTCAGGTGGGTGAGGAACCCTACTAGATCGGCGGAGAGGCTGAGGTTCGTTGGTATCTACTGAATCCTTTGGTTCTATCAAATCATCTGCTGTAGTTTGTATAGCTGGAACATTTCCAGTTCTACTTAACAGACCTTGCCTCGAGCGTGTCCGGATTTTGCTTTTAGACATAGGCCGGACAACCCCAAATCTTAACCAACTTAAGATATGGGCTCTTCCCTTTCCATATCACATATGAAATGGTAGGCAACTGATTTGATTCGAACCCTATTCAATAGGTATGCAACTTCTCAAGCGCATAACTCCCAAGAGGAAATAGGTAACTCAGTAGTACTCATCATAGAGCACACCTTATCACATAGGGTGTAATTGCTCCACCCCGATATACCATCGTGCTATGGTGTATACAGAGGAGTAATGCTGAGAGAAAATCTCATTCTCCTTTAGAATAGTCCAGGAGTTCCGTGCTCAAGTATTCTCCTCCCTGATCACATCAAAGGACATAATATTTATACCCTTATTGGTTCTCTACTTCTAACTTATATTCTGTGAATATCTCAAAAGGTTCGGACTTGTGTTTCAACAGGAACATAGGTCTGAATCTCGAAAGATCATCAGAGAATGTAATGAAGTATAAAGAACCAGTCCTGGCATGTGTAGACAGGAGACCTTACATACATCATCATGTATCAGTCCTGAGAGTTCATTAACTCTTTCTCTGTTTCCAGTAAACGGAGCTATGGTCATCTTATCTTTGTGACATGACTGGCGAGTTTCACAAGATGTAAATTCAAACTGATTTAAATATGCATCTATATGTAACTCCAGCTAGTCGGGTCGCATTGATATGACCTAGTCTACAATGCCTCAAGAAGGATCCGTTCAATTCTGAACTCTTCCTCTCGTGTGTGTTCCATATACTAAGAACTGTAGTTTGATTTAGAACATCAATGCTTTTAGATAACGTGCCTGAACCGATCAACTTTTGATATAGGAAATGTTCAAAACATTATCCAACAATACAAAATTACATCCTTTCTTTACTAATAAAGAAACTGATATGATTTTGTATATCAGGTTCGGTATCTAATAACATTCGTTCAGAATCAATGTATTTATAATACAGGGTGACAGTGACCAACAGACTTGGCTGCAACACTTGCCCCGTTTTCTGCCTCATGAAACTTATCACCCGTTCTCAGTTCTTTACCTATCTGTAGCCCATGTAACATATTACATATGCGGGATCCTGATCTGGTATCACATACCCAGGACGTAAAGGATACTGAGAAACAGTTCTGTATAATGAACATACCCGAAGATGATGCATCAGCATGCACTCTCTTCGTTTGGGCGGCACGGGAATTCTGGTAATCCCCAATTTCCTGCTCTGTCTTATAACAATTATAAGTTGGAGCGGGACCAACGTTCCCCAGCTCAGTATAACAAGCGGGTTCGGTCAATATTCCGTATTATTATCTTGATTAAGGCGTGATATGGTCGCTACCTGGAGAGAGAGAGAAGAAAACACTCAGCGTGCGCTCTTGCAAGAATAGATTGGTTATTATTTTATCTAATCAGGATGGCTCCCACTGCTTTTTATCAAATCTTCCTTCAAACCCTAAAAGGAAAGACTAGCCGGGATTAATTACACACTACAAGTTCGCCAATCTTTCAGCCAGGCCAGTGTCGGTACTTTGAGGGAGGTTCCCCGTGCTTTCGCACGAACCTAATTAATGTAAACCTCGTTTTCCCAGAGGCGTAACCTCGTTAACACCTTTCTAGACACCTACTTGATCGGCTAATTGTAATGTATAAAACTCTCCCAGGAGTAACTCTTACTCGCAGCGGGTATCGGGATCCAACTATCTCATAGAAGGTATGCAATCTCATTGCAAATTTCAACACTTGAAATTCCCGATAATATTTTGCCCCTAGCAGCTTATGACCTTGGCTAAGGTCAACAAATCATAAGTGCTAGCCAAGTTCAACCCGTCATTTCCCGATTGAATTAAACCCACCCGCACGACCCTTGGCTAAGGTCAACAAAGTCGCACGACTACCCTAACTCAATCGCATCATATGCTTATACAGATAAGCACTAATCAGCTACCGCACACTACGCCTTGGCTAAGGACAACAAACGTAGCACGAATACTAACCAGTACTTATCTGAAATGACGGAGGGCTACGACGGGTTTTTCAGAAAACCCTTTGCGTAATGAACTTGATATCGTTGTAGAATCAAATGATTTTGAAATGGAGTGCTTTTGAGGCTTTTCTAGTTTTGCTAAAGGAGTCACTCCCGGTGAAGGGATCGTCGGTCCTTTCCTCGTCGAATGAGGTACGGGATATATCATATATATCACTGTGCAAAGCAAAAACTCTTAAAAGCAATCAAAAAACAAACCGAGTGTGTAGCATCTGCCAGATATTGCTAAAGGAGTCACTCCCGGTGAAGGGATCTCGGTCCTTTCCTTATCGAATAAGGTGCAGGATATATCATATATACCGCTGTGCAAAGCAAGAACTGTAGCTACCTGTTTTATTTTGAAATTCGATTCTACAATATCTTAGGTTTCTTTTATTTCATTAATCACATTAATGAAGTCCCATCATTTAAGTACCTAATCATCACAGATAAATACGACGTACACTTATGCCATCCGCATTCGCCTCGATGTCCCCTCGTGCACCGTTAGGTTAGGTAACTAACGGCAGAGCGGGGCAGGGCTAGCACGGGTGTAAAACATAAGTAACGTCTATATAATATATCATATATACTATATACTGTATCTATCACAAAACATCACATGATCACATCACAGATATCGCAGCAGAAGAAACATATGAAATATTGGATATACTAGGACGTCCGTGTTTTCAATACGAGCCAGTATAAAACACGGATTCCACGGTCGCGATGAATAGCCAAACCCACACCCCTAGACCCCTACGAGAGCGGCAAGCAACCCTACCAATTCTGGAGTTAGGAGACCCGTACTCGACTCCTCGAGTTGGTCTCCCACTGGACTCCAGAACCCGGTTACTTGTGCCCTCCTCCTTGGGTCTATCCTAGTGCGGAAAAGTAAATAATATACAAGAGGTGACAACTTCCGCAACCTGGAAGCGCCCCAATAAAAGAATATTACATACAAGTTTTTACATGAATGAAAATGAAAAACACTCATCTCACATAAAAACCCCCGGCTATTCAAATACGACGATCCAATATAACATATCCAGCAACACATAACATCACATGTCATCAACGTAAGTAAATATGCGCATCCCAATTATCGTTGACATATAGCAACGAAACCAGCGATATCACATATTACACTTACGGTCACAGAAAAGAAAGTGTAAAACTACAACAGTTGGAATCCGCAATCTCCTCAGACATCGCATGCCTGACCAAATGAATTACTTAGACATCGCATGCCTAACAATTATAAACCCCGCATTTTAGTCTCAAAATCGAAAACTCTTTTCAATATCAAGTCGGGCAATTCAACAAGATTCCCAACATCCTGATCGAATACTCGTCACAAACTTCAGTAGGCGGCCGCACCCCTGATACCGTCGACGAAGTGCACCAAGGCGGAACACCGCCACCGCGAGCACCCGAACGGATGCTTTCGGCGACGGGGTTCTTCTATAGTCACTTGGTCGGGGCTATGGAGTGAGGCTGTCTATTAAGTTTACCCGGCGAGTATCCGCGTACGCTACGTGATTGCGACGGACTTTTGATCACATCAAAATTCCGTAGCAACCGATCAAGTGAGACTAAACTGCTACGTTTATAACATTCATTCAGTTATCTCATAACTATTTGTGAATTCCAATTATTGTATCCCATTCCAGATAAACAGAAAATGTTAAACTTTTCGATCGAACAATCAAACACCCAAGTTTTCCCGATACAGCTCAATACATGAAATAAGTCTAACAACATTCCGTTCGTGCCTCAGTACCAACGGTCCAGCCGTAGAAGGGTCAAGCCAACGCCTCACATGTGGCACGCCGTACTGCCCCAAACCCTAAGGTTCAAAGGGCAGTTCAAGACGGTCACATAATCGAGTTAAGGTTTGTTGTCTTCTAGAGGGACCATCGCGTTACTTGCACTACTTAGAACGTCGTTAAACTACGGAAAAATCCAACACTTGGAAATTTCCCGACAGGGGAAAAGTTGGGTATTTATATCCGGTCGAACTTTTTAACATATTCTAAAATTTATCCGGAAAGACATACAGACAAAATTTGATAATCCGACCGAACATTCGAATCCCTAAAACAACTCAGAAAATAACACTCTGGAAAAAATATTAAAAATTCCCAGGAAAACCAGAACTGAAAACTAAGAATTAAGGTGCAAATTTCGAAGGACAAAACGACAAATGGGCCGCGGATCTGCCGCGTGAGCCTCTTGTAAGGCCGCGGATCCGCGCCCCCTTTGAGGAATCACGCGCTCGAAATTTGCAGTTAACCTTATATCTTCCTGCTGATATTTCTGAATATTTTTAATCTGGAAAAAATCACAATTTTGAAAATTGTCCAGAGAGCTATTTTGAGTTGGGTTTCGGATTCGTTCGGGTTTCAAATTCCGTCTAGACTTCGCCTAAGGCTCTAGCTAGGCTCTGATACCACTGTAGGGTTCCTAGGCACACTAGTGAGGTCTCACAAGGCATCAACCATGCCAATTTCAAAAATTCTAGGTGCCGAGAGACCCGACTACGGATCGTTTGCTAGATTTCTAGGCGAAAAGATAACTAGTTAACAATTAACTAATGGGAAAACGGAAATACAACCTTTGTAGATCCGGTGCTCCACCTCCATAGCTCCGCAACGAAGTCCCCTCCGCTGTCCAAAAGGAATCCGGACTCCAGCGTCGGCTTCGTCGAAGAATAAGCGAGCTAGGTCGTCGATGTCCATGCCGAAGATGATCTACGTCGAGGCATCGCTAAATCAAGCTCCACCTTCACCTTGCCATGAAAACTTGTGAAGGAAACACACTCTACTACTTGGCAAGAGGTAGAGGATGAAGAAATAGGAAGTGGGTAGACTTTAGAATTGGATTTCTCACTCATTTCATCAAGTTGCCATTGATGGTCAAGCTTTTCTTCACTTGAAGGAAGAAGAAGAAGAAGCTAAAATATTATGATAAGTTATTTTGAAAATCTAAAATAAAAGAATACTTATCATAATCTTTAACCATGGTAATGTGTAGAGAATCAATCATGGTTAAAGGAATGGTTAGGGTCAAGCTAGAGACAAAATGGTCACTTAGTCAAAAGATCAAGAAGCTTCAACTAGAATCCAAAATTAGCAACCATTTCATTTCATTTTCTTTTATTCATTTATCATAAATAAATGGATAATTAAATAAGATAAATGAATAACAAATAATAAACCCTAACCTATTCATTAACCAAGGTTTAATACTTTACACTTAACCAAAAAGCATGTATCATCAAACATGATACAAGCAAGTGCACAAAATCATATCGCATATGCAATGCGCACACCCGAGTGAGAAAATCCATTTAAAGTGAACCGATACTAGTTAATGCAAAGTAATATATCAAATATATAATTATGCATTAAATCATTAAATCAACACTTGATTCAATGATCCGGTCATGTCGCACATAACCGACCAGTATCCTATGTATCGGCTTATCGAATCAACCTTTGATTCGATAACTAGGGTATATCGCATATAACCTAATCGATACATTCATCGCGAGAATGGAATACGGTATCACATACACGCATTATTCTCGGTCCCGCACATATCTCATATGCGCTCCTATTTCGTTTCGCTTGAGCCAGGAAACCTCTGTGTAGGACTCTAAAGACTCGTCAATACGCCGGCAGCAGGCGATGATCATATCAAACACCCACAAGCCGCAAGCGGTCTGCTAAACGTAACGGCCACCCGGGTATTGAGCGATCTGAAGATCGACGAGCAAGCCCGCTCACACTCCAGTGAATCCGACCAGTAACACTACCGTACAGTCCGGTCTGATCGTCTGATATGTCGCATATCTCGCCTAGGGGTGGTAAACGTCAGACCCCAATAGCTCGATAAGTCGTGTTGATATGAGGTCCATAACTGTTCGAGAAACTACTGGTAACACTTACCAGTAAATCTCAGCAACCCTGGCCAGGGATTTCCTGTTATAGCCAATCGAACACAGCGCAACATCAACCCCCTATACCGGGAGAGACGAATCCCCTCCTATCGCTCATTGCCTCCATGTGACTCGGGACTGTACCCAAAAACCACCGTTTTGCACGCCCTCTTGGACGTGGTAAGATGGAAATTAAAGCACAGTGGGAACCACACAAGACTCTATGACGATCTTGGGTCAACAGACTACTCTGTACCAGTGTCACCAGAGAACTGCCATCTGACGTGAGGTATAATACCATCTGGGAGTTCTCGGCGAGTCCGTCCAGTGTACCCAGTCTCTACTGAGCACCCGTATAACATCTCTGATGTCAAACACCAATGGATATGGGATCATCCATCGCCCATCTGTATAGGTCGAGAAGGTACACGCTAGTCTACTCTGGTATATCGATGCCCCGTCTCGATACACCCACGACTAGGGACTTTGAAGGATGTACTTATGGACTACCATGTCCCCACTAGTATAATCCGCATCATAGTCCAGGTAGTCAAGTACAGATCCTAAGGGCTTTACCAACATGTATCAGGGAGACAATCAGTGTACACGTTAAGGTAAAGATCAACCAGATAGCATACTATCATGTCGAGCAAGAAAGTCCTCCCTATATATGTCCCAGCATCCACTACAATATACATCCTATGTATAGTAATGGCCTCTAGGGCATACATATAACTAACATGCACATACCTTCTAGAGTGTGGTGACTTGAGTGGCTTCCATCAAGTTATCATGCGGTGATAGTTGGATCCCGATTCCCACTGATGAGTAGGTGTTACTCCTCGGGTGATTTTCTGATGATCCCGACTAATTCTCCTTTTAGGGTTTGAAGGAGAATTCGAGGAAACGGTGGGAGCCATCCTGATTAGATAAAGTGATTAACCAATATAATCTAGGTTAGAGTGCACGCTGGGTGTTTCTTTTCTCTCTCTATTCGGCAGAGACCATGGCCTGACCTTAAAAACTCATGAACCAAGTCAACCGAACCTTCTTAAAACACTTTGGCTTTTGGATTGTCATTTAGTCGTATATATCATTGCCGCTCCTACATCCCCTTTGCATTTCTCCAGAAAACTCTGTATCAGTATGAAGATCCATATTTCTTGGATATGCCATCGTATAGTTACATACGAACTCAAAGGAACTTGTTCCAGTTCGAGGATGGTTTTTGGTTCTGGAGAAATTGAATAAGATTATTCGGTTGTCTTTTATCTTTACCTTCTCTCAGATTGCGAGGGCTCCTAGTATTAGGAGAGTACACCTATTGCGCTTATTAGATAGTCTTCTTCCAAACCATAGGCAAGTGCTGAAAGGTAGGGAAGGAAGAAAACCAATTAGCCTAAGTGTGGTGTACAGAAGGTAATAAGTAAAGACATATAAAGGGATTAGATTAGAAATTGCGACTGCTATCATTCACGACGAAACGGCGTATACCCCTGCCACTCCTATATCACCTTTGCGTGTCTCTGGAACACTCCGTATCACTACGAACATCCATATTGCTTGGGTATGCCATCGTATAGTTACATACGAACTTTAAGGAACTTGTTCCAGTTCGAGAATGGTTTCCGGTTATGGAGAAATAGAATAAGGATTATTCAGTTGTCTTTTCCCTTTACCTTCTCTCAGATTGCAAGAGCTCCTAGTATTAGGAGAGTACACCTATTGCGCTTATTGGATAGTCTTCTTCCAAACCTTAGGCTGGTGTTGATGGGTAAGGAAGGAAGAAAATCAATTATCCTAAGTGTGGTGTAAAGAAGGTAATAAGTAAAGACATATAAAGGGATTTCAGTGAGGGCAAGGAAGTATACGGTTACTGTCATGAATCTGGATAGTGGAAGAGGCATTACTAGGAATACCCGCTTACCCCTTCGAAACATTTTCATGTTTCAGTTTTACTGTGCGGTGTTAAGTGAAAACTGTTTTCCTAGTTAGATTCTAATTCCAGGGTATATATTTACCAGATTTGATTCTTACGTCTGTATAGAGTTACAGATGGTGAGTAGGAGTAAGATATTGGGAGTTGGGTGATTAGAACCTCTATGTATCGGAATTCTTTAAAATTGGTGATATTTGAGGAAATCACCGGGGTTTTGCCTAACGGAAAATTTTTGGTTTTGAATATCCGTCGTTATGCACCAATTTCAAACTGATATATCTGTACGTTTATTTTATAAAGTGAGATATAACTTATTAAAATTATGTCTATGATGTTTACCTATATCAGTTGATACTTAGGTAAGGTGCATTCAACAATGGTGTAATTCTTCTTAACCATAGTACAGTTTTCAACCTACGACGCACAGGGTTTGAGTTATTAAACTCAGAGGACCTATACAAAGTATTGTATGTTGTCCGATGTCCGTTAGGACAAAAAGGTTGGTACTCGTACTATATTCTGTTTACTCATGACTTCTCTGGTTTTAGACAAGCATTTCGTTGAAATATATGGTCCAAATTTTGAGAAGTTATAGGTATAAGAATAAAGTAGAGAACCATATGTTGCAAGTATCAGGATTCTTCAAGGTGATCGAAGATGTAGATACTTGTGTTTGGTATTCTATTGTAAGTAATAATTTTGAGAACTTTCTTCTCTTTCAGGTTACTCATACATGGATGTATTCCTGGATGAGTAATGATGTATGGCTTTCTTCTATTTGGTTAATATGCACTGGAAACGGCTGCATGATTTTTGAATATGCTTCTAATTAAATTAGTGTCTTTGTTTCTATATTGGATATATAGAATGGATTCATATCTTAACGATGTTAAGGTATATGGAGTTGTCCGGCTGATACTTAAAAACTTGCCACTACTATTGTTCTAGACTATGAGGTCTGGCAGGAAGATGAGTATAACTTCATTCTAAACTAGCTTTAGAAGTGCACGTGTATATGACTCTGCCAGATGGTTGTTATTGTCAGTGGGAGCAGCGGAAGCATGGTGGACAAGTATCTTAAATCTATTTATAGACTAAAGCTGGTATAGCGGAGATAAATCATCTATTTTTGATGTGACAGTCATAAAGTTTGATTTCATCAAAATAAGAGATGGATATGGTAAGAAGGTAGTAGGGAGTGATGTCCTGGTATTTGGATGACATGCATTTAATAGGAAGAGATATTCCTATACTACGATCGGTTATATTGTGGTTATCACAAGGTGTTTCTCCACATAGGATATGGATAAAATATCAGGGATTCTGGTTACTAGATCTATGGTTTTAGATCTAGATTTGGGAAGTGTCCCAATTCGGGTACTTTGACATTATTCTAAAGTGTGTTAGAATGGACGACTCCTGGCATGGTGGTGTACCTGCAAGTGATGGAGTCACCCTCTCTAAAAAGATGTCATCTAGACCGATGAAGAGAGGGATTTGCATGATTGGCATATCACTTGCTTAGGCAATTGAGTCAATCATGAGATGTCAAGTACCACACGAGACATTGTTCTTGCACTGGATGCAATATATATATATATATATATATATATATATATATATATATATATATATATATATATATATATCCAATCCTGGAGAGACGTTGGGAAGCAATTATGAACATAAGTGGATGTTCTTGGTATATGGTAACGGCAGTCTCCTTCGGGAGGCGGTTATCATTTTAGGCTTCCAAGGTGACCTGGATGACAGAATGGTTGTCAGAGTTATAGTTTTCCCTCTTTTGAGGAGCAGTATGTTGGACAGGTGGTCCAAGCAGATACTGAGGAAGGCATGGCACAGGATACTGATTAAATTCAGTGGATGATACAGTCTAAGAAGTTTGTTGGATTTGGAGTTCATTTGTAAACTAGGTCCCATCAGATATCCAGAAAAATTCTAAGACAGGTATTGGTCATTTCGGGAGATAGTCTTTATCCGCAAAGTTGAGATATAGAGAGATAAAGATAAAACATTGGAGCGGATTCACTCACTGAGGCTATTTCTTGAACGCAGTAGTTTTACAAACGAGCTTTGTAAGACTGATTAGTAGAGAAGTTGGGTGTTCAGTATCACACAGGATGTGAGTATGAGACACCTCAATAATTAGCCTTAAGTACAAGTGGGAGATTGTTGGTTATAATGCCCTCAAGAAAATTATTATAATCGCAGGCAGATGATTATGATGATTGAGAGAGGACCTATACGGATATAACAGTCTTACTCAAAATGATAGTATGCTATCTGGTATGTCTTTATCATCATGTACATGCATTATATGGTATTACAGATCACTATTACATGTTAATAGAGCCCATAGGAGTCTTGCTTGACTACCAGAATTATGATGGCGATCATATACGTGAGAGCTGGGTGGTCTATAAGCACATCCTTAAATGTCCCTAGTCAAGGGAATATCGAAACTGGGCATCAATACTCCAGAGTAGACCAGTGTATACTTATCGAGACCCCGACGAGGGGAGGTGGACGGTCTCACAAGCCATCGGTGTCAGTTAGTCACCTAAGATAGTATACAGGTGCTCATTGGGTTATGAGTACACTGGACGGACTGGCCGGGAACATGCTAGTTGGTAGTATACCTATTGTTAGATAGCAGTTCCTAGGTGACATGTGTACAGGTTTGTCTGTCGACCTGAGATCTTCATTTGTCTCGTGTGAGTTCCCACTGTGCTTTGATTACTACCCTACCATGGCTTAAAGGAGTTATGCAAACAGGTTTTAATTGGATACAGTCCTGAGATACATGGAGGTAGTGAGCGGATCGTCGAGGATTCGTCTCTCCCGATATTGGGGGTTGATGTCGTGCAATGCACGGGTGGCCATCACCAGAAATCCTTGGCCAAAGTGGTCGAGAATTACTGATTTGGATCAGTAGTTTCTCAGTTGGTGATGGGCTTCATACCGAGACGAAATATCGCGTTATTAGGGGTCTGACTTATCCACCTCTAGACCCGATATGCGATACTCTTAGATGAACAGACCGGACTGTATGGAGATTGTCACGGATAGGCTCACTAGGGGTTCAGATGAGTTTGCTCGTCGGCCTTCCTTTCGCTCAATACCTGGGTAGTCGTTACATACAGCTAATGCCGCTGACATGCTTGTAGTTAAACCCACTGCCATCATATTTATGAGTCTTTAGAGTCCCACACAGAGGGTTTCTCTACTTCGGACGAAACGATGTAGAGGCCGTATGGTTACGACAGGGTTCGATCATATACGTGCACTTGTGCACGTATCATGATTCGGACGGATAATACTAGTGGGCTTTGGTTTAAGCCGGATCCTAGTATTATATTATTGGATTATTTTCGTCTCTTTGTATTCGTATTTTTCGGAATACGGATACGGGTATGGATATACGGATGAGGGGTATTCTTGTAATTTATTACAAGCTGCTTCTAAAAGAAGACACATCATTTGTATTTTAACCATTTAGGACTAAATGGTTAATTAGGTGGAGGATGAGGTGTTATTTGCATTTATTGAGGCATGGCTCACATGGTGACTCATGGGGTGACTCATGGTTTACTATTGTAGCATGCTTGTTATTTTGTGAGGATTGATTCTTGAGTTCACAACACTTAGGCATTTTCTTGGGTTGGAAAAAAAAGCTCACAACACTCTCATCTCCTCATGCTTGCTTCTTCTACCTCCATCTTAAAAGTCTCATTTGTTGAGAAACCTAGGTTGTTTAGAGACAAATTAATCCATCATTAGACTTTACATCCTCTAGGCTATCTAGTTTAGCGAACTAGATACCCTAGTTACCTCGGTTATGAGGTTGGAGCTCGAACTACAAATCCTCAGGCGGATCATCTTCGATGGAGGGAGACCGGTGATCAGGCTTGATCATGGTGGTCTCTAGGAGCTTAGGAAGATGGTAGAAGACCGAAGGACTCAGATCATTCAGTATAACCATTCCAAACTACTGTTTAGTTTGCTAGCTTATAGGTTTATGGTAGATCCGGATTATAGGGTTGTTCTAGTGCCAGTTTTGAAAATTTTTGTTCCACAAACGGTCAAGGGAGATAGCCAGGGCGCTGGAATAACCCAACAAAAATCACCACACTCTAGGAGGTACGCGCATACTTGGAAAGTTTCCTTTATATTTAAAATTCCCGATGTGATTTTTTCCCCTAAGGGCATATGGCCTTAACTATGTCAACATATCAAAAACCGCTTGTCAAGTTCAACCCGTCATTGTCCTGGATTAATTTAGATCCACCCGTATAAACCCTTGACTAAGTCAAAATGGCTATGCGGCTGTCCTAGATAATCACAACACTTGCAACAAACAAGCACCACTCAGCTACTGAACACTACGCTTTGACTAAGTCAAAACACGCAGCACGAATACTAAGTAATACTTATATGAAACGACGGAGGGCTACGACTGGTTTTTGGTGAAAAACCATTAACGTAATGAACTTGATATCGTTGAAGGAAACTAGTGATTTCGAAATAAGTGGTTCAAGCTCAATTTTGAAAACTTTTGTTTTTGTGAAAACCGAGTAGTTTTGAAAAGAACCAAGTGGTTTTGAAATTTGATTCCAACATCTTTTAGGTTTATTTTCTTGCATTAATTATAATTAATGAGGTCCCATCAATTAAACCTATGCATCATAGAAAATAATGAAAATAGAATGCACGTATATGCTACCCGCATCCGCCATGAGGTCCGGGGACTTCACCGTAAGGTTACTTAACTTACGGCAGCGCATAGGCAGGGCTAGCGCGGGTGCAAAACATATAGAACATATATATATATATATATATATATATATATATATATATATCATCACAGGCAGGTAATAAATATCACAGGCTTGCAATAAACAAGATGGAATAGGGGATAAATTCGGAGCCATGTGTTTCGTTTGAGCCGCAAACGAAAACCAACGTTCTCCGGTCGTATGGATAGCTCGAACATCAGCTAAAACAAATACCCCTACTAGAACGAAAAGCTACCCGTCAATTCTAGAAGTGAGGAAAGTACCACTCAATGACATGAGTGGGCCACCGGCACTTCAAGGAATCCGGTAACTTGGGCACTCCAACATGGGTCTGTTCTAAACCCCTACAAGCGCGGCGAATAGCCCGTCAATTCTAGAGCGAAACATCTCGAACTCGCCACTGTAAGAAGACCACCTAGCACACCCTAGAACCTGGCTATTCAAGCACTTCTTCGTGAGTTATCCTAATACAAGAATAAATGAATATACAATGGTAATATCGACCTCAACCCGGTCATGTTCCAATAAAAAAATATACAAAAAGTGGTAAAGACGGCCACAATCCGGCCGCTCGTCTCGAATAACAAATATAAATTCAATTCTACGATGAGGGGCTATGCACCACGACTATCCGTCTAATCCATCACAAGATATATAACAATAGAAAAAGTAAGTGTTTGCAACCCCGTCTAATCGACCTATAGAAATTAGACGACGTTTATAAACACATATACCTGTAGGGTGTTTTTTGTCACCCTATTAAGATGGGAATGCGTGCGCTTGTCAGGCATGTACAGATTCCCCATGCTTGGGTCAGGCCGGGGTTTATTGATTGTAGAGATCCGAATCTCTGGCAGCCGTGGACTAAGCTGTCATTAATTACCCTTCGCTTTTGAAGCGAGGTAATCTCTGATTGACGGGTCAAACTGGTCATGCGAACTCAATATGTCGTGTGCGTGTGTTTTGTTTTGAAGGGTATTTGGACGTATCGGGGGCCTCGCAGAGTTTACGGGGGTCCCGTTACCCGGATAGCGGGCTTGGGTCAAGGGGATAGCAGCCCCTTTGCGGGATGCGAGGCAGCGCCCTATTAGAAATTTTTTTCTTAAGAGAGAGGTATTTTTAGTGGGAAGTACATGGAAAAAAGAGGGATGAGTAGCGTCCTAAGGACGCATAGGCGCTGGGCGCCCGCGAGCCACATGCGCTGGTGCATGGGTGATGGTCGCCAGCGCCTCATGCGCTCGGCACGTGGGCTCCGAGTGCCGGACGCCGTGGGCCACGTGCAAGGCGAATGGGCGCCGGGCGCCGCGGGCCACGTGCCGGGCGCCGCGCCGGACGCCCGTGGGCCACGTGTAAGGCGCTTAGGCGTTGGGAGCCGGCGCTTCATGCGCCCGGCACGTAGGCGCTGAGGCGCTGGGGCGCCGGCGCCTCACACTCCCGGCACATAGACGCTGGGCGCCTGCAAAAAAAGGGCTTAGCCCCGGGATCTGGAGTTAAACTCCCAAAAGGATTTTTATTTTTTTTATTATGGAGTTCAACTCCAAAAGAATTTTTATTATAGAGTTAAACTCCAAAAGATTTTAAATGAAGTTAAAATCCTAAAACGATTTTATTTGTGGAGTTAGACTCCAAAAAATTTTGACAAATGGAGTTGAACTCCCAAAAATCTTCGGAGATGATCAAAGGGGACCCCTTTCTTCTCCCCTTTAGCCCTGGATCATCTTCTGAGCCTTGTATCTTCCTAAAGTAGGATTTTTGTCACGCCCCGCTTCCTAAAATACGGAATACGAGGGGTTGACAAGGCCAGCCATGCTCCTACGGTCAAGGAAATATCCTGCCGTGGTCACACTTCGGCTTCTAGCTT
Source organism: Agapanthus africanus (assembly GCA_030015575.1). Taxonomy (NCBI): domain Eukaryota; kingdom Viridiplantae; phylum Streptophyta; class Magnoliopsida; order Asparagales; family Amaryllidaceae; genus Agapanthus; species Agapanthus africanus. The sequence goes on along the minus strand of CM057338.1, from coordinate 936,590,201 downwards.
TACTTGGTAATCAGTAAATAATACGCAGGTAATGGGAAATGCAGTAACTGAAACAAAACAATATAAAGGACTGACCTGATGGGAAACAAAAAGGGTTTAACTCTGGATAGCTAATCAAGATGTCCGTGATGTGCGTCCCAGCTAAATCATCTCCACACACTGAGCATGCATACTCAGGTCGTCAGAGCGACACAATAGCAATATAATAAATAAATCCAAGTGACAACTCTAACAGTGATAATAAATATATATACAGTAAATCAATGACAGTATAGGTATGAGCATGCAGTAATCAATGCAGTGGAACAGTAAAAGCAGTAAAATAATATGCCAAGTATGTCAACACAGTAAGTATGTATATCGATGCTATCATCCCTTTCAGTCTCTAAGTCTCACTGTACAGGTCACTAAGCCTATCGTCAGTCCAAATGTGAGAGTCAACCACTCGCGAGTGTCCTCCACCCAAGGGTAGGACCTAAGGGCAAGGGACCACGGGCCCAACATGTAACTCACGGTAATAATCATATACCCTTTAAATCTCCATATATCTCCATATATAAAAGCCGGCATGGGACTCCCGAGATTCTGTTGAACTCACACTCGAACTACCCCACACCCCATGGTCTACATCAAACGCTAACCATAGCCTCAAATACCAATCGTTCTGTGACAAGTCTGCGCGAGAACTAGAGGCAGGACCTCCATCAAGCATGTCCCGACTAATACTTAAGATAAATGGCAGTGTCTGGTGCCTTATCTGTGACACCCATGCAAGAGCTTCCATAAGTGTCACATACCACTTATAGTCACACGTACACGCGTTCCACAGACGTCGACAATGCAATAGAATAATAAGGTTCACTGATTGTGTACAAGTACGTGTCACTTTCACTTATTCACTTATACACGAACACTAACGTACTTGCCACAATCATCACTAATACCTAACACTGGGTAATGCACATTATCACTAAGTTATCAATGCAATGACATATGTATGATATGATGCGTAAACAGTATGTAAAGCATGATTAGGATGTCATAAAACAGTATTCTATCACTTACACGATTTATCATAAATCGTACGTGTACAGTTTAGCGAAACGATGAACGTGGAATAAATAGTAGGTTCAGTTGTCTATCCATCGAATTTGGTTTCATGCCAATCGGGTTCCAGGATCACTAATTATAGCCATTTCATTTTAAGCGTTCACGGCTGGAAATCCGGTTTCAGAATCGGAAGTCTGTTTCGCAACGCATTTTAATTCCAGTTGGGATCAGAATTTAGCGATGCTACAGTAAATGAAATCTAGGGTTTCCAATAAGGTTTTCAACGCAACAGATGGATCTTCAATCGCGTCTGTACGTCAGGAGATATACACTTTTCAATACTAGTATGTCAATTCTGATTCTGTTGGGACTGTTATACGTCGACATCTATTAAATTACAGATTAAATAACAAACGATAACGAAACAGAATGAAACCACTTGTCTTGTATAGCTAACAGATTCACCTTTAATAAACAGTGGAGTTCCGCAACTTACGAGTTAAGGAAACCTGGTGGTACCCATTACGGGACAGTAAGCAATAATCAGAATCGCTCTGGACTGCAGTCCAGAGTCGCACTCCGATCTAAATATTATCATAGTTTAAGTACAGAAACAATTAGAAACTTGAATAGGGTTATAGTTCGTCGAGTCGGCTTCGATTTGAGACCTCGAACGCATCATTCCAGTATGTATATAATTTATAGTGATTTTAACGGTTTTCAGATACAAGAAATTTCCAGTTTTACGGGTATATTTGGGGGTATTCGTTTTAGTCATTAACGGTCATATTTTCCAATGAAATTCACACACTGGATTCACAGCCATACGGGCCAGATTATACAATTGAGTTCCGCCAAATTAAATGATGATTTCCATTGAGAACATACATCGAACAGGTAAATAGTATAAGTTATCACGAATAGTAACATTGCAATTTATACGATTTGGGTTTGTAACATAAATAGATTAGCATGAAGCAAGTAAGAATACTTGCCTGGAGACGTTTTTGGGGCACACGGCAGTGGGAACGACACACGTGCGACACGGCAACGACTAGTACAACGACTTGTACCCGATACGGCTGCGAGCTCGGCGATGTTATGGCTCCGTCGATGGTTGGTTATGGAGTTGTAGAGAGACGTTGCGGAGAGAGGGAGAGTGAGATTTAGAGAGAGAGAGTAGGGATTAGAGAGAGAGAGAGAGAGTGCAGGGAGAGAGAGAGACAGAGAGGACAGAGAGTGAGAAAGAGAGAGAGGGAGAGAACAGAGAGTGAGAGATTGAGAGTGAGAGAACAGAGAAAGAGAGTGTAGAGGAAGAAAGAGAGGGAGAGAACAGAGAGAGAGTGAGAAAGAGAGAGAGGGAGAGAACAGAGAGAGGGTGATAGAGAGAGAGAGAACACACAGAGAGAGAGAGAGTAGAGTGTGTGAGGGAGATCAGAAGGAGAGAGAGAGAGAAGTTGCAGAGAGAGGGAGAAAGAGGAGTCGCGGTAGGGCGACACCGGCAATGGTGGCGGAGGTGATGGGACGAGTGCGGTCATGGGCTCGAGGGTGAGGCTCGGTGGCGGAGGCGTGCAGGGGCTGGAGCTCGACTGGGTTGGCTTTGCTCGAGGGTTTTGAGATATGGGGAACACGAGGAGTTGCAGAGGAAGAGAGAGAGTGCGAGATGAGGAAGAGAGTTTGTGGGTGTGTACGAGAGGAGAGATAGGGGAGACGGGGGTCGTGAGGGTTGCGCGTCGTGGGGAGTAACGGCCAAGCGACGTGGGCGCGAGCATGGGCGGAGGCGACGGAAGTGGGTCGAGCGAGCGGGGAAGAGAAAGTAGCCGTTGGGGAAGAGGAGGGGGTAGTGGGCCGGGTCGGGTTGAGGTGAGCGGGCTGGAGTGAGTGGGCCAGGGGTTGGGCCGAGGAGAAAATGAAGGAAATTTTGAAGAGAAAAAAGGGAATGGGCCGGTGTATTTTGCTGTGGGTGAGGGCTGCTGGGTTGGGCTGAGGGAATAAAATGGTTAATAATAAAAGGATTGTAGGGGATTAGAGAGAGGGCCGGCCGGGGTTTAGTGAATAAAATGGGGGAGGAATTAAAGGAAGTGGGCTAGAAAAATGTTTTAGATAAATTAATTTGGTAGGGATCTGTTGGGCTGAGGAAAAAAAATAGGGTTTTGGGTTTTATAAAAAGAAAGTGGGCTGGGGTCGGAAAAACGCTTGGGCTGAGAAAATAAAAAAGGGGTTGGGATTAGGGTTCGGGGTTTTGAAGAAGAAAAATAAATAATACAGATATTGGTATAAAAAGGGGCTGGGTGTTACATCATACCACCCTTATAAAAATTTCGTCCTCGAAATTTAAGATAAACGATAAGCTATAAAAATCATAAGCGAAAGCTACTATATCGCAAACGAACACAAAATGATTTATTTGAAATAGGCGGATGAAGAAATTTGAAGGTTTATATATGTAAGAACAACATACCAAAAGAATAGGTCTAAATAAGTATAAGGCAGGAACAACTATAAAGGAAAACTACATATTTATGAGGATATTACATAACAATAACGAATAATAATGTTCGAGATGTGTTCGATAAAATCGAAACCCAAATATATGCACATATAAGTATATCAAAAGTAGCAAATCAGAAATAATAAGTATAAGGCATAACCATTGATAATAGTAACCATTGGCACAATACCCGAAAATAAAGTAACGACAATAAAGTAGTGAAAGATTTGTCGGTAGGTTAAAACATTTTAAGATAACGTATCGATCAAATAACTTAGAAAACTCACATAGTGAAAATAAGGAACATGTAACAAAAATATGCGCGGTGTAAGGTTGCGCTACAGAAAATAATGGGAAAGCTAGTAGTGAAGTACTTGAAATGGGTAAAACGGGGATAGTCAATAAAACACACTCTTTGATAAATACAAAATAGTAAAAACCAAATTTTCGAATAATAATGTCCCTAAATATATTTAGGGTAATAGGAAAAACACAAAAAATGTATAGGGCTAGCTAGGGTACGGATTACAAGGGAGTGTAGTTCATTCAGAGGGTCGGGGTGTGGCGGCTTTAGGCTGAAGGTCAAGGAGATTGGGATCGGGTCAGCCTAGGAAGTAAGGGTGAACAACATAGGACTACAAGAGAAAAATATGGGGAGGATAACGGTCGGTACATCATATGAATCAAATAAATTTGAAGGGTTAGCGAACTCGGAAGTTTCACTAAAAATTTCTCCTCCCAGAAGGATCTCAAACGAGACACAGACGGAGGATGAAGGGTGGACCTCTAAAAGGTCGGGTGCGGTACTAGTTAATCTCAGTGAGGGTTAAGACAATGTAAGGAGTAGCGGTGGAGAGATCTCAGTAAAGAAAATAATTGTATAGAAGAAATAATCAAGCATCAAATGAACTAAGAAGATCGAAAGATTAGCGAACTCAGCAATTTATTTCATCCCAGAAGATTTTAAACAAAGCATTCTCAAAAACGAAATGTGGCCCTAAACTATACACGGATTTATTTGACCAGAGAAGACAACATCTAAAAGAAATCCCGTCAGTCGCGGTTGTGGAGATTCAACAGGTTGCGGTAGGCTCGCGCACTAAGGTAGGGGCGTCCATTCCCATATCGCCTCGCAGGGATCGCCATTGGGAGTTCTTCCACAGCAGGGTCTTGATCTTCTAGTCCTTCTTCCTCGGCTGGAGCTTCTTCATCGAGGTCTGAATCCATGTGATTCTCTTCTTCTGGATTCTCTTCCATGGGATTTTCCTCCACTGGATTTTCTTCTATCGGGTCTTCCTCGGGATCTTTCTCTATCGGGTTCTCTTCAGGGTCTCCTTCCTCTTCGTCGGAATCTCCTATCATGTCAAACTCTGGGGTGGCTGCTCCTTCGTCCTCGGAATCGCTGTTTCCAAAAATGACCTGAGGACCGTTGATCTCATCGTCAGAACTCATCAGCGTGCGGTCTAAGGAAACGCATGACTGGGCATCCTCATCCAAATGCGGCGCTGCTCCAGGGTGAGCCATGGCCTGAAAAGAAAGAGTCATGATTAGACAGTAGAACACATCAAGAAAATGGCTAAGGGTACGGAGTATAGGAAAATATGCGGTGGCAGGAACTGAAAAATCCGGATTAAAAAATGCTGTGATAATGAATAGTATGAATAAGGGAAAGACAAGAGAATGATACATATATTACGATTCAAAGTTTTTTATTGCATTCAACTAAAAGTTCGACGGATACAAGATTTCAAACGGAAAGAAATATTTATAAGAGGATGACAACATTATTACTGAAATTAGAAAACATGAAAATTCTTCTTTGATTGCTAGACCGCTGCATTCTCGTCACGCGAGTTGAATCCTGTGTTGGGTCCGCTTTATTCTCAAACTTCGAACTACGCAATAATCATCACTTGGCAGAAGTGGGGAGTGTGGACGAATCTCCTCCCTGAAGCTCTTTCCTTTTTGGGCAACCGTTGATGAGATGTTCGTTGGATCCGCAAATCAGACATTTCCCTTGGGCGCGGCGACAATCCCTCTGAAGGTGTCCTGGCCTCTTACAGTACCCACAACATGGGGTCTTCTGCTGCTTCTGTCGCGGAGAAACAAATTGGCGCTTCATCTTCTTCTCTATTCCACGTCTAACAGGGACCCCTTTACAATTTGAGACTCCTGCTAGTGCCCGATTCACCTGCCTTCTCAGTCCTTCAGCTAATAAGTCGTTCGTTCGCTCCTGGGCTTCCCTCAGACCTTGCAGTAGACTCAGAATCTCAATGGTCTGATTCTGGGGAGTGGAGATAGAGGAAGAGTCGTTAGAAGACATGATCCTGAAACAATAATTTTAAGGATGATATAAGGCACAAGCTATAAGAATCAAAATATAATATGTACTGGACAAAGATTCAAGAATATCAGATGTGATGAAATTCATTACAAGTGGAAAAATCAACTGTATGACTCTAAGTCACTTAAATAGAGTATGGTAGTGTAACCATGATGTAGTTCACAATTACAACCACGAAACTTCGCCCAGTCACCTGAAACCCTAGCGAATGGATAGAAGAATACTCGATGTGAATATGGATCAAGAATGACAAGTTTACAACCTAGACCAAGGAATGTCTTAGATTTTCAAGCTATACACGGAAAACTGCAATCCCAATCGAAGCAAAACCTGTCTCTGATACCAACTAAACCATGTCACGCCCCGCTTCCCAAAATACGGAATACGAGGGGTTGACAAGGCCAGCCATACTCCTACGGTCAAGGAAATATCCTGTCGTAGTCACACTTCGGCTTCTAGCTTTACTTGGTAATCAGTAAATAATACGCAGGTAATGGGAAATGCAGTAACTGAAACAAAACAATATAAAGGACTGACCTGATGGGAAACAAAAAGGGTATAACTCTGGATAGCTAATCAAGATGTCCGTGATGTGCGTCCCAGCTAAATCATCTCCACACACTGAGCATGCATACTCAGGTCGTCAGAGCGACACAATAGCAATATAATAAATAAATCCAAGTGACAACTCTAACAGTGATAATAAATATATATACAGTAAATCGATGACAGTATAGGTATGAGCATGCAGTAATCAATGCAGTGGAACAGTAAAAGCAGTAAAATAATATGCCAAGTATGTCAACACAGTAAGTATGTATATCGATACTATCATCCCTATCATTCTCTAAGTCTCACTGTACAGGTCACTAAGCCTATCGTCAGTCCAAATATGAGAGTCAACCACTCGCGAGTGTCCTCCACCCAAGGGTAGGACCCAAGGGCAAGGGACCACGGGCCCAACATGTAACTCACGGTAATAAACATGTACCCTGTAAATCTCCATATATCTCCATATATATAAGCCGGCATAGGACTCCCGAGATTCTGTTGAACTCACACTCGAACTACCCCACACCCCATGGTCTACATCAAACGCTAACCATAGCCTCAAATACCAATCGGTCTGTGACAAGTCTGCGCGAGAACTGGAGACAGGACCTCCATCAAGCATGTCCCGACTAATACCTAAGATAAATGGCAGTGTCTGGTGCCTTATCTGTGACACCCATGCAAGAGCTTCCATAAGTGTCCCATACCACTTATAGTCACACGTACACGCGTTTCACAGACGTCGACAATGCAATAGAATAATAAGGTTCACTGATTGTGTACAAGTACGTGTCACTTTCACTTATTCACTTATACACGAACACTAACGTACTTGCCACAATCATCACTAATACCTAACACTGGGTAATGCACATTATCACTAAGTTATCAATGCAGTGACATATGTATGATATGATGCGTAAACAGTATGTAAAGCATGATTAGGATGTCATAAAACAGTATTCTATCACTTACACGATTTATCATAAATCGTACGTGTAAAGTTTAGTGAAACGATGAACGGGGAATAAATAGTAGGTTCAGTTGTCTATCCAGCGAATTTGGTTTCATGCCAATCGGGTTCCAGGATCACTAATTATAGCCATTTCATTTTAAGCGTTCACGGCTGGAAATCCGGTTTCAGAATCGGAAGTCTGTTTCGCAACGCATTTTAATCCTAGTTGGGATCAGAATTTAGTGACGCTACAGTTGAATGAAATCTAGGGTTTCCAATAAGGTTTTCAACGCAATAGACGGATCTTCAATCGCGTCTGAACGTCAGGAGATATACACTGTTCAATACTAGTATGTCAATTCTGATTCTGTTGGGACTGTTATACGTCTACATCTATTAAATTACAGATTAAATAACAAACGATAACGAAACAGAATATAACCACTTGTCTTGTCTATCTAACAGATTCACCTTTAATAAACAGTGGAGTTCCGCAACCTACGAGTTAAGGAAACCTGGTGGTACCCATTACGGGACAGTAAGCAATAATCAGAATCGCTCTGGACTGCAGTCCAGAGTCGCACTCCGATCCAAATATTGTCACAGTTTAAGTACAGAAACAATTAGAAACTTTCATAGGGTTATAGTTCGCCGAGTCGGCTTCGATTTGATCCCTTGAACGCATTATTCCAGTATGTATATAATTTATAGTGATTTTAACAGTTTTCAGATACAAGAAATTTCCAGTTTTACGGGTATATTTGGGGGTATTCGTTTTAGTCATTAACGGTCATATTTTCCAATGAAATTCACACACTAGATTCACAGCCATACGGGCCAGATTATACAATTGAGTTCCGCCAAATTAAATGATGATTTCCATTGAGAACATACATCGAACAGGTAAATAGTATAAGTTATCACGAATAGTAACATTGCAATTTATACGATTTGGGTTTGTAACATAAATAGATTAGCATGAAGCAAGTAAGAATACTTGCCTGGAGACGTTTTTGGGGCACACGGCAGTGGGAACGACACACGTGCGATACGGCAACGACTAGTACAACGACTTGTACCCGAGACGGCTGCGAGCTCGGCGATGTTATGGCTCCGTCGATGGTTAGTTATGAAGTTGTAGAGAGACGTTGCGGAGAGAGGGAGAGTGAGATTTAGAGAGAGAGAGTAGGGATGAGAGAGAGAGAGTGCAGGGAGAGAGAGAGAGACAGAGAGGACAGAGAGTGAGAAAGAGAGAGAGGGAGAGAACAGAGAGTGAGAGATTGAGAGTGAGAGAACAGAGAAAGAGAGTGTAGAGGAAGAAAGAGAGGGAGAGAACAGAGAGAGAGTGTAGAGGAAGAAAGAGGGAGAGAACAGAGAGAGGGTGATAGAGAGAGAGAGAACACACACAGAGAGAGAGAGAGAGCAGAGTGTGTGAAGGAGATCAGAGGGAGGGAGAGAGAGAGAAGTTGCAGAGAGAGGGAGAAAGAGGAGTCGCGGTGGGGCGACACCGGCGATGGTGGCGGAGGTGATGGGACGAGCGCGGTCGTAGGCTCGAGGGTGAGGCTCGGTGGCGGAGGCATGCAAGGGCTCGAGCTCGACTGGGTTGGCTTTGCTCGAGGGTTTTGAGATATGGGGAACACGAGGAGTTGCAGAGGAAGAGAGAGAGTGCGAGATGAGGAAGAGAGTGTGTGGGTGTGTGCGAAAGGAGAGATAGGGGAGACGGGGGTCGTGAGGGTTGCGCGTCGTGGGGAGTAACGGCCAAGCGACGTGGGCGTGAGCGTGGGCGGAGGCGACGGAAGTGGGTCGAGCGAGCGGGGAAGAGAAAGTAGCCGTTGGGGAAGAGGAGGGGGTAGTGGGCCGGGTCGGGTTGAGGTGAGCGGGCTGGAGTGAGTGGGCCAAGGGTTGGGCCGAGGAGAAAATGAAGGAAATTTTGAGGAGAAAAGAGGGAATGGGCCGGTGTATTTTGCTGTGGGTGAGGGCTGCTGGGTTGGGCTGAGGGAATAAAATGTTTAATAATAAAAGGATTGTAGGGGATTAGAAGAGAGGGCCAGCCGGGGTTTAGTGAAGAAAATGGGGGAGGAATTAAAGGAAGTGGGCTAGAAAAATGTTTTAGATAAATTAATTTGGTAGGGATCTCTTGGGCTGAAGAAAAAAAATAGGGTTTTGGATTTTATAAAAAGAAAGTGGGCCGGGGTCGGAAATACGCTTGGGCTGAGAAAATAAAAAAGGTGTTGGGATTAGGGTTCGAGGTTTTGAAGAAGAAAAGTAAATAATACAGATATTGGTATAAAAAAGGGCTGGGTGTTACAATTTTTTTGGAGATAGGTCTCCTTCTTCCTCCACTCTGTTGGATGGATCTTGGAGAAAAAGGGGTGAGGCTTAAAAATCTCCCCTTTTGGAGATTTAATGGAAGATCCGAGTTCCCCTTCATGGGTTTTATGGTGAAAAACATTTTTTTTTGGAAAAGGAAGAGTTAAACTCTCGATTTAATTCAGGAAAGAGAAGAAGGTTTAGAACCTTGAGGAAGGAGAAGGAGGCACAGAACACTAACTTTTGGAGAAAATGAAAATTTATTGTTGAGTTTTTCATCATGTTTGCCTTTATATGCTACACACTTTACATATAGCCCCTTAGGTTTCGCCAAATGCCACTTGTGCCACCGCATGCCTTATGTGCTTATTTATTTTTGCACATAAGCCATGAGATTTACAAAATTTTAGCTTTCTGCCCATTTTCATACATTTATTACTAAAAAATTGCATTGAACTAATTTGTTGCTTCATTCTTGGCATGGAGCCGGCCGCTTCCATTCTTGGTCTTGAATTAGGCTTGGGCCCACTTCGTTTGGGCCCGCTTGGCTGGGAGTTGACTGACTTTGACTTGGTCAACCAGGGTGTAATTTTTGACCCCAACAATACCAAGATACAAACATAAACGATGTTAAAATTTTGACCGAAAACAATCCCGAATTGCCTGTATGCACAAATAGTACAAAACAAAATCTGAGGAATAAAGATGTATACTAAAAATCTAGTTTCTACAATTCCAAGTAATTTACAAAATTTAGGGATAAACAAAGAAAATCGGGCCGCCAAACTCGGCCAAAACTCGTCTGTTTCTCCTCAAATTTTGTGCCAAGTTTTCTTTCTTAAAAAATAGTCCACTGATATATACAAAAAAATTCAGGTTCCGTTTTGAAATGGATAGAAACTTGGAATTCGAAACTAAATACGGGTAAATTTTCGGTCTCGAAACTAAAATATCGTCTAATCTAGTTCTATGTAATAAATGAAATATCAATAAATCTCATTACTTAGTTTAATGTGTTTGGTTTGGCTTTGATACCATGTTAGGTTAGTCAGCGCAGCGGAAGCTCGCCGTGATGCCTAAAAGTCCCTCAACGGCTTCTTTTTACGTTGCCCCCTCACGATGGACTACAACCCACCGGACCAATCCGCACGAAGAACCCTGGAGGTAAAAGCCTTTGCTTCGCCACTACTGTGACACGGTGAGAACTACCAATGGGTCGGCATCTCTGCTTACTTGTTCTGATACCATGTAAGTAGATGCTCATGTTCGTTCTGCAAACTTGCGGCCAAGACGGAATACAAAAAAAATCTTCAAAACAAGAGCACGAACTACTGTTGGATATAGTGCCCTCAAAGTCAATTATTGGATCGCAGGTATGTGATTGCAATGATTGAGACAGGACCTATACCGATATGACGGTCTTGCTCGAGATGATAGTATGCTATCTGGTTTGTCTTTATCATCGTATACATGCTTTAGTTCGCTATTGCATGTTGATGAGCCCATAGGATTCTTGCTTGACTACCAGCAGTATGATAGCGATCATATGTAGGGTTCCTAAGCACACTAATGAGGTTCCACAAGGCATCAACCATGCCAAATTCTAATTTTTCCGATGCCGAGAAACCCTAATGCGATCGTTAACTAGAGTTTAGGCGAAAACAAATGCGAATAAACAACTTTACTCTAAAGTGAAAGTGACTACAACCTTTGTAGATCCGGTCCTCCACTTCCTTGGCTTCGTGATGACGCCCCTCCGCTGCAACCATCGGAATCCTAGACTCTCATGGTGGTTTCATCGGAGAAAAGATCGGGGTAGGTCGTCGACTTCGATGCCGAAGATGATCTACGTCGAGGCAACTCAAGATCAAGCTCCAACTTCACCAAGTCATGAAACCTGTGAAGAAAACACCCTATACTACATGGCAAGTGGTAGAGGATGAAGAAATAGGAAATGGGTTCAGTTTGGATTTGGATTTCTCACTTGAAATCATCACTTGGAATTTTCAAGAGGAGTTTTCTTTTCTTCATCAAGAAGAAGAAGAAGATGAAAGAAAAAGAATTATTGCAAAAAGAAAATCCAAGTGATATCTATCATATTGCAACCATGGGTGAGATAAACTCATGTAGAAAATAAACTAGGGTTAAGCTAAATGGTTAGGGTTTAGGAATAAAACAAAATGGTAAGACTTATTCAAAGATGCTAGAAAAGTCATGAAGCTTCTTGCCAAAAATAAAAAAAGCCACCATTTTGTTTTTCCAAAAAAAAATAAAGAAAAGAAAATAATACCTTAACCATTAACCTAAACCATGGTTTAATGCATACACACCCAAGTTTGCATGTATCATCAAACATGATACAAACTAGTGCACAAAACTATATCATATATACAATATGCACATTCAAGTGAGAAAATCCATCTAAAGTGAACCAATACTAGTTAATGCAAAGTAATATATCAAATATATTATTATACATTAAATCATTAAATCAACACTTGATTTAACGATCCGGTCATATCGCATATGACCGACTAATATCCAATGTATCGACTTATCGAATCACTCCTCGATTCGATAACTAGGTTATATCGCATACAACCAATCGATACATTCATCGCGAGAATAGAATATGGTATCACATACACGCATTATTCTCGGTCCCGCACATATCTCATATGTTCTCTTATTTCGTTTCGCTTGAGCCAGGAAATCTCTGTGTAGGACTCTAAAGACTCGTCAATACGCCGGCAGTAGGTGATGATCATATCAAACACCCATAAGCCGCAAGCGGTCTGCTAAACGTAACGGCCACCCGGGTATTGAGCGATCAGAAGATCAACAAGCAAGCCCGCTCACACTCCTGTGAATCCAACCAGCAACACTTACCGTACAGCCCAGACTCGTCGTCTGATATGTCGCATATCTTGCCTAGGGGCGGTAAACGTCAGACCCCAATAGCTCGATAAGTCGGGTCGATATGAGCTCTATAACAGTTCGAGAAACTACTGGTAACACTTACCAGTAAATCTCAGCAACCCTGGCCAGGGATTTCCGGTTATAGCCAATCGAACACAACGCAACATCAACTCCCTATACCGGGAGAGACGAATCCCCTCCTATCGCTCATTGCCTCCATGTGATTCGGGACTGTACCCAAAATCCACCGTTTTGCACGCCCTCTTGGACGTGGTAAGGTGGAAATCAAAGCACAGTGGGAATCACACAAGACTCTATGACGATCTCGGGTCTACAGACTAACCTGTACCAGTGTCACCAGAGAACTGCCATCTGACGTAAGGTATAATACCATCTGGGAGTTCTCGGCGAGTCCGTCCAGTGTACCCAGTCTCCACTGAGCACCCGTATATCATCTCTGATGTCAAACACCAATGGATATGGGGTCATCCATCGCCCATCTGTATTGGTCGAGAAGGTATACGCTAGTCTACTCTGGTATATCGATGCCCTGTCTCGATACACCCACGACTAGGGACCTTGAAGGATGTACTTATGGACTACCATGTCCCCACTAGTATGATCCGCATCATAGTCCAGGTAGTCAAGTACACATCCTAAGGGCTTTACCAACATGTAACAGAGAGAAAATCAGTATACACGTTAAGGTAAAGAGCAACCAGATAGCATACTATCATGTCGAGCGAAAAAGTCCTCCCTATATATGTCCCAGCATCCACTACAATATACATCCTATGTACAGTAATGGCCTCTAGGGCATACATATAACTAACAGTCTCCCACTTGCACTAGGGTCATCTGTAGCAGTGGTTGCAGTATCTCATACTCAACCATCCCTTAAAAGTCTCTCTCTGGGAAAAAGCCTTTATGAGTGGATCCTCCATGTTGTCCTCTGAGTCTACTCTCCTGACCTCGATCCCCTGGAGATCAACCATCTCCACGATCAGGTGATACTGCCTTAGAATATGTCTAGATCACTGATGGGACGGACGTTCCTTGGCATAAGCCACAACTCCATTATCACACAATGGGAGGAACTAAGTTCATCTCATGAACTAGTATACATCCAGACTGCCTCTTTGGTAGCATCTTAAGTAGTAATGTATCCAGCCTTTATCGTCTAGTAAGCCACGGTATCTAGCTTGGAACTCTTCCAACATACCGTCCCTTTACTAAGGGTAAAGACAATACCCATGACTGACATTCAGTCGTCCTTATCACCCTGGAACACTTCTAGTGATTCTCTCCAGGATCAATTGATACCATCTCACTACAACTAGTGAGTATCCTAATATCCAATTAGATCTATCTCATAGATCCAAAACCCAGGATTTAGGAGGTATCACTTTGATCCTATATGGAGAATCATTGTGATAAGCGGAGATTGACCGAGCGTAGCATAGGAAACTCCTTTCTTATCAAGAGTATGTTATCCACGTACTCTACGAGGATCACTACCATACTCCCTACTACCTGTTTGTATATACAAGGTTCATCTACCATTTTGATGATGTCAAACTCTTTGACTATCTCATCAAAACAGATGTTCCAACTCCGCGATGCCTGCTTTAATCTTGTAAAGCAACTTGTACACGTTTCCGCTGCTCCCACTGTCTACGAAGCCCTCTGGCTGTGTACTTACAAACGCTCTCTTCTAAAACATCAATTTAGAAAAGCAGTCATGACACCTAACCGCCAGATATTATAGTCATGGTATGTAGCCGTGGCAAGTAGGATCTGGATGGACTTAAGCATAGCTACTTGAAAAGGTTTCACCATTATCCACGCCTGGTTGATGACGAAAACCTTTAACAAGTCTAGCTTTGAAAGTCTCAACTTTTCCATCTACACCAAGTAATCTTCTCAAGATATACTTGCTCCTGATGGGGATTTAACCCTTCAAATAAAGCAACCAAAGTCCATACTTTGTTGGTGTATAAGGATTCCATCTCAGATCGATAAACATCCAGCCATTCTTACAGAGTCCTACTCCTGATGGTCAGGCCGAAACTAGTTGGGTCATCATCTCATGATGCAATCCTTGCTCCCACTGTCATAGAGAAACCGAAGTAATTCTTAGGTGGGTGAGGAACCCTACTAGATCGGCGGAGAGGCTGAGGTTCGTTGGAATCTACTGAATCCTTTGGTTCTATCAAATTATCAGCTGCAGTTTGTATAGCTGGAACATTTCCAGTTCTACATAACAGACCTTGCCTCGAGCTTGTCCGGATTTTGCTTTTTAGACATAGGCCGGACAACCCCAAATCTTAACAAACATAAGATATGGGCTCTTCCCTTTCCATATCACATATGAAGTGGTAGGCAACTGATTTGATTTGAACCCTATTCAATAAGTATGCAGCTTCTTAAGTGCATAACTCCCAAAAGGAAATAGGAAACTTAGTAGTACTCATCATAGAGTGCACCATATCATATAGGGTGTGATTGCTCCGCCCCGATACACTGTTGTGCTGTGGTGTATTCAGAGGAGTAACACTGAGAGAGAATCTCATTCTCCTTTAGAATAGTCCAAGAATTCCATGCACAAGTATTCTCCTCCCTGATCTCATCATAGGACATAATACTTATACCCGTATTTTGGTTCTCTACTTCTAACTTATATTCTTTGAATATCTCAAAAGGTTCGGACTTGTGTTTCAACAGGAACATATGTCTGAATCTAAAGAGATCATCAGAGAATGTAATGAAGTACAAAGAACCGGTCTTGGCATGTGTAGACAGGGGACCTACGTACATCAACATGTATCATCCCAAGAGTTCACTAACTCTTTCTCTGTTTCCAGTAAACAGAGCTATGGTCATCTTATCTCTGTGACATGACTGGCAAGTTTCACAAGATGTAAATTCAAACTGATTTAAATATGCATCTATATGTAACTTAAGCTAGTCGGGTCGCATTGATATGACCTAATCTACAATACCTCAAGAAGGATTCGTTCATTTCTGAACTCTTCCTCTTGTGTGTGTTGTATATACTAAGAACTGTAGTTTGATTTAGAACGTTAATGCTTTTAGATAACGTGCCTGAACCGATCAACTCTTGATTTAAGAAATGTTCAAAACATTATCCAACAATACAAAATTATATCCTTCTTTATCTAAATAAAGAGACTGATATGATTTTGTATATCAGGTTCGGTATCTAATAACATTTGTTAAGAATCAATGTATTCTGGTAATACAGGGTGACAGTGACCAACAGACTTGGCTGCAACACTTGCACCGTTTTCTGCCTCATGAAACTTATCACCCGTTCTCAGTTCTCTACCTTTCTGTAGCCCATGTAACAAATTACATATGTGGGATCCTGATCTGGTATCAAATACCCAGGACGTAGAGGATACAGAGAAACAGTTCTTTGTAATGAACACACCCGAAGATGATGCATCAGCATGCACTCTCTTCGTTTGGGCGGCACGGGAATTCTGGTAATCCCCAATTTCCTGCTCCGTCTTATAACAATTATAAGTTGGAGCGGGACCAACGTTCCCCAGCTCAGTATAACAAGCGGGTTCGGTCAATACATCCGTATTATTATCTTGATTAAGGCGTGACATGGTCGCTACCTGGAGAGAGAGAGAAGAAAACACTCTGCGTGCGCTCTTGCAAGATCAGATTGGTTATTATTTTATCTAATCAGGATGGCTCCCACTGTTTTATCAAATCTTCCTTCAAACCCTAAAAGGAAAGACTAGCCGGGATTAATTACACGCTACAAGTTCGCCAATCTTTCAGCCAGGCCAGTGTCGGTACTTTGAGGGAGGTTCCCCGTGCTTTCGCACGGACCTAATTACAGTAAACCTCGTTTTCCCAGAGGCGTAACCCCGTTGACACCTTTCTAGACACCTACTAGATCGGCTAATTGTAAAGTGTAATACTCTCCCAGGAGTAACAATTACTCGCAGTGGGTATTGGGATCCAACTATCTCATAGAAGGTATGCAATCTCATTGCAAATTTCAACACTTGAAATTCCCGATAATTTTGCCCCTAGCATCCTATGACCTTGACGGAGGTCAACAAACCATAGGCTACTAGTCAAGTTCAACCCGTCATTTCTTGATTGAATCAAACCCACCCGCACGACCCTTGACGGAGGTCAACAAGGCCGCACGACTACCCTAACCCAATCTGCATCATATGCATAAACAGATAAATACTAGTTAGCTACCGCACACTACGCCTTGACGGGGGTCAACAAACGTAGCACGAATACTAAGTAGGACTTATCTGAAATGACGGAGGGCTAAGACAGGTTTTTCTGAAAACCTATTGCGTAATGAACTTGATATCGTTGTAGAATCAAATGATTTTAAAATGGAGTGTTTTTGAGGCTTTTCTAGTTTTGCTAAAGGGGTCACTCCGGGTGAAGGGATCGTCGGCCCTTTCCTCGTCGAATGAGGTGCGGGATATATCATATATATCACTGTGCAAAGCAGAAACTATAGAACCAATCAAAAGACAAACCGAGGGGTGTAGCATCTGCCAGTTATTGCTAAAGGGGTCACTCCCGGTGAAGGGATCTCGGCCCTTTCCTTATCGAATAAGGTGCAGGATGTTCTACAAGGAAAACCGCGATGCAAAGCAAGAACTGTAGCTACCTGTTTTTGAGAAATTCGATTCCACAACATCTTTTAGGTTTCTTTTTTCTTTCATTAATCGCATTAATGAAGTCCCATCATTTAATCACCTAAACATCACAGATAAATACGACGTACACTTATGCCATCCGCATTCGCCTCGATGTCCCCTCGTGCACCGTTAGGTTAGGTAACTAACGACAGAGCGGGGCAGGGCTAGTGCGGGTGTAAAACATAAGTAACGTCTATATAATATATCATATATACTATATACAGTATCCATCACAGCATATCAAATGATCACATCACAGATATCGCAGCAGAAGAAACATATAAAATATTGGATATACTAGGACGTCTGTGTTTTCAATACGAGCCAGTATAAAACACGGATTCCACGGTCGCGATGAATAGCCAAACCCACACCCCTAGACCTCTACGAGAGCGGCAAGCAACCCCACCAATTCTAGAGTTAGGAGACCCGGACTCGACTCCTCGAGTTGGTCTCCCACTGGACTCCAGAACCCGGTTACTTGTGCCCTCGTCCTTGGGTCTATCCTAGTGCGGAAAAGTAAATAATATACAAAAGGTGACATCTTCCGCAACCTGGAAGTGCCCCAATAAAAGAATATTACATACAAGTTTTTACATGAATGAAAATGAAAAACACTCATCTCACATAAAAAAACCCCAGCTATTCAAACACGACGATCCAATATAACATATCCAGCAACACATAACATCACATATCATCAACGTAAGTAAATATACGCATCCCAATTGTCGTTGACATATAGCAACGAAACCGGCGATATCACATATTACACTTACGGTCACAGAAAAGAAAGTGTAAAACTACAACAGTTGGAATCCGCAACCTTTTAAACATCGCATGCCTAACCAAATGAATTCCTTAGACATCGCATGCCTAACAATTATAAACCCCGCATTTTAGTCTCATTATCGAAAACACTTTTCAATATCAAGTCGGGCAATTCAACAGGATTCCTGACATTCTGATCGAATGCTCGTCGCAAACTTTAGTAGACGGCCGCACCCCCGATACCGTCGACGAAGTGCACCAAGGCGGAACACCGCTACCGCGAGCACCCGAATGGATGCTTTCGGCGACGGGGTTCTCCTACAGTCACTTGGTCGGGGCTAAGGGGTGTAGCTGTCTATTAAGTTTATCCGGCGAGTATCCACGTACGCTACGTGATTGCGACGGACTTTTGATCGCATCAAAATTCCGTGGCAACCGATCAAGTGAGACTAAAGTGCTATGTTTATAACATTCATATTAGTTATCTCATAACTACATGTGGATTCCAAATATTGTATCACATTCCAGATAAATAAAAAATGTTAAACTTTCCGATCGAACAATCAAACACCCAAGTTTTCCCGGAACAGCTCAACACTTGAAATAGGTTTTAAGAACATTCACTTCATGCCACAGTACCAACGGTCCAGCCGTAGAAGGGTCAAGCCAATGCCTCACATGTGGCACGCCGTACTGCCCTAAACCCTAAGGTTCAAAGGGCCGTTCAAGACGGTCACATAATCGAGTTAAAGTTTGTTGTCTTCTAGAGGGTCCATCGCGTTACTTGCACTACTTAGAACATCTTTAAACCACGGAAAAATCCAACACTTGGAAATTTCCCGACAGGGGAAAAATTGGGTATTTATATCCGGTCGAACTTTTCAAGATTTTCTAAAATTATCCAGAAAAACACTGACGAAGTTAAACTTCCTGATCGAAACACCGAGTCCCCAATACAACCCAGAAAACTCAACTCTTGAGTAAATATTAAAAATTCCCAGAAAATACAGCACTAAAAGAAACAAATTACTGTGCAAACCACGTGCATTGATTCATCAATTTGGCCGCGGAACCGCCGCACAAGCCTAGGTGGGGCCGCAGTTCCACGGCGTTTCTATCAAATCAAGGGCACGTGCTTCACAGTAATTCTTAAAAAAGCCTGCTGATTTTTCTGCATATTTTTAATTTTGAAAAATGCACAGTTTTGAAAAATGTACAGAGAAGGCTTAGAATTAGGGTTTCGGGGTTCGATCGGGTTTCTAACATCGTCTACGCATCGCCTAAGGCTCTAGCTAGGCTCTGATACCACTGTAGGGTTCCTAGGCACACTAATGAGGTTCCACAAGGCATCAACCATGCCAAATTCTAATTTTTCCGGTGCCGAGAAACTCTAATACGGTCGTTAACTAGAGTTTAGGCGAAAACAAATGCGAATAAACAACTTTACTCTAAAGTGAAAGTGACTACAACCTTTGTAGATCCGGTCCTCCACTTCCTTGGCTTCGTGATGACGCCCCTCCGCTGCAACCATCGGAATCCTAGACTCTCGTGGTGGTTTCATCGGAGAAAAGATTGGGCTAGGTCGTCGACTTCGATGCCGAAGATGATCTACGTCGAGGCAACTCAAGATCAAGCTCCAACTTCACCAAGTCATGAAACCTATGAAGAAAACACCCTATACTACATGGCAAGTGGTAGAGGATGAAGAAATAGGAAGTGGGTTCAGTTTGGATTTGGATTTCTCACTTGAAATCATCACTTGGAATTTTCAAGAGGAGTTTTCTTTTCTTCATCAAGAAGAAGAAGATGATGAAAGAAAAAGAATTATTGCAAAAAGAAAATCCAAGTGATATCTATCATATTGCAACCATGGGTGAGATAAACTCATGTAGAAAATAAACTAGGGTTAAGCTAAATGGTTAGGGTTTAGGAATAAAACAAAATGGTAAGACTTATTCAAAGATGCTAGAAAAGTCATGAAGCTTCTTGCCAAAAATAAAAAAAGCCACCATTTTGTTTTTCCAAAAAAAAATAAAGAAAAGAAAATAATACCTTAACCATTAACCTAAACCATGGTTTAATGCATACACACCCAAGTTTGCATGTATCATCAAACATGATACAAACTAGTGCACAAAACTATATCATATATACAATGTGCACATTCAAGTGAGAAAATCCATCTTAAGTGAACCAATACTAGTTAATGCAAAGTAATATATCAAATATATTATTATACATTAAATCATTAAATCAACACTTGATTTAACGATCCGGTCATATCGCATATGACCGACTAATATCCAATGTATCGACTTATCGAATCACTCCTCGATTCGATAACTAGGTTATATCGCATACAACCAATCGATACATTCATCGCGAGAATAGAATACGGTATCACATACACGCATTATTCTCGGTCCCGCACATATCTCATATGTGCTCTTATTTCGTTTCGCTTGAGCCAGGAAACCTCTGTGTAGGACTCTAAAGACTCGTCAATACGCCGGCAGTAGGTGATGATCATATCAAACACCCACAAGCCGCAAGCGGTCTGCTAAATGTAACGGCCACCCGGGTATTGAGCGATCAGAAGATCAACGAGCAAGCCCGCTCACACTCCTGTGAATCCAACCAGCAACACTTACCGTACAGCCCGGTCTCGTCGTCTGATATGTCGTATATCTTGCCTAGGGGTGGTAAACGTCAGACCCCAATAGCTCGATAAGTCGTGTCGATATGAGCTCTATAACTGTTCAGAAACTACTGGTAACACTTACCAGTAAATCTCAGCAACCCCGGCCAGGGATTTCCGGTTATAGCCAATCGAACACAGCGCAACATCAACTCCCTATACCGGGAGAGACGAATCCCCTCCTATCGCTCATTGCCTCCATGCAATTCGGAACTGTACCCAAAAACCACCGTTTTGCACGCCCTCTTGGACGTGGTAAGGTGGAAATCAGAGCACAGTGGGAATCACACAAGACTCTATGACGATCTCGGGTCTACAGACTAAGTTGTACCAGTGTCACCAGAGAACTGCCATCTGACGTAAGGTATAATACCATCTGGGAGTTCTCGGCGAGTCCGTCCAGTGTACCCAGTCTCCACTGAGCACCCGTATATCATCTCTGATGTCAAACACCAATGGATATGGGATCATCCATCGCCCATCTGTATGGGTCGAGAAGGTATACGCTAGTGTACTCTGGTATATCGATGCCCTGTCTCGATACACCCATGACTAGGGACCTTGAAGGATGTACTTATGGACTACCATGTCCCTACTAGTATGATCCGCATTATAGTCCAGGTAGTCAAGTACACATCCTAAGGGCTTTACTAACATGTAACAGAGAGACAATCAGTATACACGTTAAGGTAAAGAGCAACCAGATAGCATACTATCATGTCGAGCAAGAAAGTCCTCCCTATATATGTCCCAGCATCCACTACAATATACATCCTATGTACAGTAATGGCCTCTAGGGCATACATATAACTAACATCATATACGTGGGAGCTGAGGTCTGTAAGCACATACTTAAAGTGTCCCTAGTCGTGGGAGTTTCGAGACAGGACATCGATACTCCAGAGTAGACTAGTGTATACAGTCGAGACCCCGACGAGGGGCGGTGGCCGGTCTCACAAGCCACTGGTATCAGTTGGATCACCTAAGATGTATACAGGTGCTCATTGGGTTATGAGTACACCGGACAGGACTCGCCGGGAACCTGCTAGTTGGTATTATACCTAGCGTCAGATAGCAGTTCCCTGGTGACATGTGTACATGTTAGTTCATCGACCTGAGGTCGTCATTAGTCTCGTGTGAGTTCCCACTGTGCTTTGATTTCTACCCTACCACGGCTCAAAGGAGTCGTGCAAACAGGTCTTTTTTGGGTACAGTCCCGAGCTACATGGAGGCAAGTGAGCGGATCGGCAGGGGATTCGTCTCTCCCGGTATTGGGGGTGAGATCGCGCTGTGTCTAGGAGAGCCATTACACAAAGCCCTCGGCCGAGGAAGGAGATTTACTGGTAGGTACTCCAGTAGTATCTCAGGGTGTTCTGGGCTACTCTCTGACACGACTTATACCGCTATTGGGGGCCTGACGTTACCAGCCCCTAGGCCGATATGCGATACTCATAGACGAACGGACCGGACTGTATGTTTATTGTCATTGTTAGGCTCAGTAAGGTTTCTGGATGAGTTTGCTCATCAGTTTCCCTTCCAATCAATACATAGGCAACCGTTACGTATAGCTAGTACCTCTGACGTGCTAATGGTTATACCCAGTGCCAGTGTGTTGATGAGTCATTAGAGTCCCCCACAGACTGTTTCCCAAGTTCGGGCGAAACGTTGTAGAGGCCGTATGGTTTTATGGCAGGGTTCGGAAAATGCACGTGTGTTTACGCACGTGTCATATTTCGGGCAGATAATACTGGTCGGCTTTGGTTTAAACCGGATCCGAGTATTATGCTGTGTAGATATAATATCTTTATCTCAGTTGCATTTATATTTGGTCGTAATATAAATGCGGGTATATTTATACTGATACGGGGTTATCCTGAAATTCGTTTCAGGATCACTTTTGGAAATTGCCAGTTTCCAGTTTTCTATCACCCGCTTTAACATTCGGTTAAATGCGGATTTATCTGTTCTTCATGAGGGTGAGTCATTTGGTGAGTCATGAGGGTGAGTCACCATTTTGCTTTAATGGTTGATGACTAGGATAAGTGAGGTGGCTTAGTGCATTTATTATTTTTTGCAAGGTGGATTTTGCATTAATGAGGTTTTGTAAAGCTTAGGATATTTCTTCATGATCTTTATCCTTGTGGTCACCACTCCCTTCTCCTACACTCACCCCCTTATAAAAGTGGCCGGCCCCTCTTGTAAAATGGATGGTTGTTCATTTGTTAAAAAGATTATGATTTTGGGTTCATGAAAATTAGATAGCCTCATTTCTCATTTCACCCGATCCAAAAGGCAACTTCGTTACCGTTCGTCCATAGCTTTGGACGAAGCGAGACAAAGTGTTCTACTCATTCTCTACATCAATCTTGGTCATCTCTTTTAGCAAACTTGATGATCGAGTTGCCTCGGTTCAGAGGCGGGAGCCCGTAAAGATCCGTCGACGTGGTGTCACCTGGACGAGAAGACTGGAGATTGAGAAGATCGGAGCAGCCGCAACAAAGCGTGGGATGATGGTTGAAGACCGAAGGACTCGGATCGTTCGGTATAACATTTCTACCCACTTTGTAGTTTGTTAGTTTAGATTTAATGGCAGATCCGGGTTATAGTATACGATAGCGCCAGTCAAAAAGTTTTGTTCCGCATTTGACGTCTGTTAGACGGCCGGGGCGCTACCGTGTACTCACAACTACTATGACCTAGAATCGATTCCAAACACTAAACTAGCACACAAGAAGGAGTTTAATTACTTGGATAGGTATTAGCTACCTTTGTAGTCGTGTCCTTTGTCTTCTATGCCATTTCTTTAGTTCCTAGATCCACCGGGAACGATCTTGGGAGTTGGTCTTCCTTGTCGAAGATGATCCACCCGAGAGAACCCTAGCTTAGGCTCTAGCTTCACACTCAAAGCAAAGTGAAGCAACTAGTGATCAAAACTTTCTAAGAATTGATCACTAGGATGTAGTAGTAGCTAATCTCTAAGTGTTCTCTCTTTTCTTTTCTTCTTTCTCCATTAACAAAACCAAAGAGAGGAGAAGGAAGAAGATCAAGGGTGATGATGAAGCAAAAGATGGCTACTAAAAATCTTACACTCTCTTTTCTTTTTCCACTTTTCTTTTAATATGATGAATGGGTGGGCTTGTGACTCACTATGGTGAGTCACAAGCTTACACCATTCTCACATAATAAAGAAGAGATGAGAAAAGAAGAGAGCCACCTCACAAGCACACATATACATTTGTATACACACATAATACAAGTATATTCTACAAATATATACACTCGTATTCATATCAAAATACATATACTCGTATTTGTATTAAGATAAAAATACCCGTATTTATATCAAGACACAAATACACGTATTTATACAAATACCCGTATTCGTATAAATACCATATTTTGTCAAAATACGAATACCAAAAAGAGAGATACTAAAAGAGAAATATAATACTAGCTCACATTTCATCCAAATGTGATAATCTGGCTATCTTTCAAATCGGCTAGATTAACAAAATGTCCGATTAAAAGTACGTGTAAAAAACATGTATTTAATCGAAACTAAGTACATATCAAAATACGCACACTATATCATTTCGCCTGAGCTGGGAAACCCTCTGCGTGGGACTCTAAAGACTCGACAATATGCTTGCAGTGGGTTTAACCACAAGTACGTTAGCGGCACTAGCTGTACGTAACGGCTACCACGGTATTGAACAAAAGGAAGGTCGACAAGCAAACTCGTCCGTATCCATACTGAGCCTGAAAGTGACAATCACCGTACAGTCCGGTCTGTTCATCTAAGAGTATCGCATTTCGGGTCTAGAGTGGATAAATTTAGACCCTTAATAATGCCTCATGTCGATATGAAGCCCATCACCGACAGAGAAACTATTGATCCAAATCAGTAAATATCGTCCACATTGGCTAAGGATTTCTGGTGATGGCCACCCATACAGAGCGCGACATCTACTCTCAATACCGGGAGAGACGAATCCCTGACGATCCGCTCACTGCCTCCATGTGGCTCAAGACTGTACCCAACTAAAACCTATTTGCATGACTCAGTAGAGCCGTTGTAGGATAGTAATCAAAGCATGGTGGGAACTCACACGAGACAAATGACGATCTCAGGTCGACAAACTAACCTGTATTCATGTCACCAGAGAAATCCTGCCTGACAATAGGTATAATACCATTTAGCATGTTCCCGATAAGTCCGTCCAGTGTAACTCATAACCCAATGAGCATCTGTACACAATCTTTGGTGACTAACTAACACCAATGGTTGTGAGACCGGCCATCGCCCCTCGTCGGGGTCAAGAAACGTATACACTAGTCAACTTTGGAATATCGATGCCTATTCTCAATATTCCTGTGACTAGGGACATTTAAGGATTTACTTATAAACTACCTGGCCTCACTTGTATGATCGCCATCTTAATCCCGGTAGTCAATCAAGAATCCTATGGGCTCTATCAACATGTAATAGTGATCCATAATACCACATAATACATGTATATGATGATAAAGATAAACCAGATAGCATACCATCATCTCGAGTAAGACTGTTCTACCCATATAGGTCCTCCCTCAATCATCATAATCACCTGCCTGCGATTACAATAATTACCTTGAGGGCACTATAACCAACAGTAAGTCCGTCTCGGGTTATGTGTTTATCCTCAATGGAGAGGCGTTTATTGGAAGAGTTCTAAATAGGATACTGTAGCAGACTTGACAATGGAGATTGAATACATCGTTGCTAACGATGCTGCCAAAGAAGCGGTCTAGATGCGGAAGTTCATCTCAGAGGTTGAAGTGGTTCCGACCATTATTGATCCAATACCCTTATATTGTGATAACAATGGTGCTATGGAGTTAGCAAAGGAACCATGGTCCCATCAACGATCCAGATACATCTTAAAGCGGTATTACCTTATCCAAAAGATAGTTGATCGCCGGAAAATCGAGGTTCGGAGAGTAGACACAAAAGAAAACACTGCGGATCCATTCACCAAGGCCATTCCTCAAGCGCAGTTCGAGCATCTATTAAAGATGTTGGGTATGAGATGCGCCAATAACTGACCTTAGTGCAAGTATGAGATTGTTGGATATGTATGCCCAAGAGGCCATTATTTTATATTATCGTAGATACTTGGACATATATATGTACATAACAGTCTTGCTTGATATGATAGTATGTTATTTGGTTTATTTTTATCTTAACATGTGTATATGTTTTACTGGCTATTACGTTTCGCTAATAGATGTAGATAAAGCGCATAGGATCATTTCTTGAATACCAGGATTATGATGTCAATCATACTAATGGGGTCTAGGTAGTCCATAAGCACATCCTTAAATGTTTCTAGTTGTGGGAGTATCGAGACCGGGCATCGATATTCCAGAGTAGACTAATGTATATGTTTCTTGACCCCGACCGAAGCGATGGTTGATCCCACAGCTATTAGTGTTAGACACAAAAAATTGTATACAGGTGCTCATTGGAGAATGAGTATACCGAACGGACTCACCGAGAACTTATATATGCTATTATACCTATCGTCAGATAGCAGTTCTCTAGTGACATGAATACAGGGTAGTCTGTAGACCTGAGATTGTCATAGTTTCTTGTGTGGTTCCTACTGTGGTTTGGTTACTATCCTATTATGGCTTTAAAGAGCCGTGCAAACAGGTTTTAGTTGGGTACAGTCCCGAGCCATATGGAGGCAGTGTGCGATCAGAAGGGTTTTCTCTCTCCCAGTATAGGGAGTTAATGTCGTGATGTACATGATTGGCTATAACCATAAGTCCCTGGCCAGGGCAGATGAGATATAGTAATAAGGGTTATTAGTAGTTTCTCAGTTGGTTATGAGCTTGAAATCGGCATGACTTATCGGGTTATTGGGGGCCTAACGGATTCCACCGCTCAGACCCGGTATGTGACACTCTTAGACGAAGAGAATGGACTGTACAGTAAATGTTACTGATAGGCTCTGCAAGCTACAGACGAGCTTGCTTGTCAACCAGCCTTTTGTTCAATACCTGGGTAGCCGTTACGTACAGCTAGTACCGCTGACGTGCTTATGAGTTAACCCGTAAAAGAATTGATCTGAAAGTATTTTAGATCAATCGAATATGATTCTAACCTACTACCAGCATATTGTCAAGTCTTTAAAGTCCCACAAAGAGGGTTTCCCGGATCAGGCGAAACGATGTAGGGTGCGTATGATGATACATGCATGAGTCCTATTAAATACGTGTATTGGATACAAGTACTTTAATCGGACGTTTGATAATACTATCCGGCTTATGATAAAATCGGATTATTAAATCAAGTGTTGATTTAATAATGTGTGCGTGTGTGTGTGTGTATTTGATAGGTATGTATTCTAGTATTTAGTCTCTCTCTCTCATTTTTCTGTGTTTGCATTTAAATACTTTTGTGTTTAAAATCCAATTTTCTTTTTCTTTTCTTTTATTTTGGGAGCCACGTGAGAGCCATGTGATAGCAAGTGGGGGAGGGGCATACCCACCCTCTCTTTGATGACAAGTTGAGGAGAGAGAGGAGAGGGCTATATGAGAGTAAGTTTACTCTCATATGGTGAAGAGACTATTTCATTTTCTCGGCTATGATCGTAACCTACCGCCAGCATATTGTTGAGTTTTTAGAGTCCCACATAGAGGGTTTCCCGGCTCTAGAGAAATGATTGTTTACCACCAAAAACTAGGAGACGGACTGGGTTAGAACGCCTTACCTGAATTTAGGGGAAGATGCATGGGTTGAACCATTCACCTCTATGAAGACACTAAGGGATTATAGCGCCATATATCGGAGGTTTGAACGGACACGACCAATGTAACTTGACTCTAGATTCCCTCTCGGGGTGAGAGGTTTATTGATTGTGGGAACGCATTCTTCCTTCAGGCGCAAGCCTTATAATTAATTATGTTATCGCGAACGAATACAATTTTCTACACTCCAGGTTGTTTCTTCATGTGTTCGTGTGTTTGACTATTGATATCATCAACAACTTTGCATTTTCCGCGCCCATGGATTGTATATGATTGTATGATCCAGACCGTAGGGTAAGAAAAGCATTCCTTTCGCTTTTGTTGGTCTTTAGAAGAAGCATTGCTTCAGGATTTTTTTCTGTGGAGACATTGTTCCACGGAAATTGACTCATCACGGAGCGTTGCTTGTCGATGAGTGGGGCTTGATCATGTTGACAAAGTATTGTTTGTCTTTTAGAATTCTGATCTAGGAAGATAGCGAGAGGACATAGACGTCGTCATCTACCGTTGACCTAAATCACAACTCATGAGAGACTTACAGATGTTTTTTGGTGGGAGCGTTGCTCCACTGAGGAGAGCCCATGTTGGTTGCTTGGTTTGCCAACGTGGATGAAAGTTTTGCTTTTACAAGAGGTGGGCTTGCACTCAATTCATCAAAGGGACCATATTGGTAGCTTAGTTTGCCAACGTGGATTGGAGGTATGCACTTTGCACAATGGACTAAGCATTGCTTAGTTTTAACTTGAAGAGATGGTTTCATATTGGTCTCTTAGTTTACCAACATGGGGTTCATGATATGATGAGAACATTGCTCTTGTGATTCATGTTGATATCTTGGTTAGCCAACATGGATGAATTTGTTTGGTGGAGACCATTGGTCGGAAGACAGATCAACGTTGTTGAAAAGACAAATATTTTGTATGGTTGAGATCATTAATCGGCTATCAAACGAAAGTGATCGTTGATAGGATGTCAAGTCAACGTTGTTAACAAGACGGATGTTTATGAATGGTTGAATATTGCTCAGTATGAATGTTTGAGCTTTGCTCACTTTGATTGGAAGAGGACTTTGATTTGAAGAAGATGAGAGATCATTGGTCATAAGGACACAGCCACCTCTCCGAATACGCTGAGGGATTACAGCGCCGTATATCGGAGGTGTGGAGGGATGTACCCTATACCACGTCCCATTTATAAGGGGAGAGACCGCCTTGGGAACAGTGAGTTCCAAAGGATCTAATAGTATCTTGGTTATCCATCTTATATTTTGGTCAAGCATTGCTTGATCGTGCTTACAGTGGTATCTTGGTTAACCAATGAGGGTGAACTTATGTTCATTCTCATATTATGAGGTCCATAAGCTCTTCTTATTGTGAAAGCATAAGGTTTATTGGGATTGGGAACTGAAGTTCCAGCCAAGTCTTTTGACTTAGTTCCCTATTGGGGAGCAGAGGCTTTGCCTAGTGTAACACCCGAGTCCAATACTACTAATTTTAGTTACCGTTTGGGCGTAGTGTGGCACTTATTTCATTTACCTTGCTTGATTGTTACTTATTGTAATTTTACCCCCGTCAATTCAATTCTGCATATAACAATTTATGGCATCTAAAATAAAATTAAAAATATTCAACTTGGCCTAATTGACACCCCTAACCCTGTTGTAGCGTCCGTGCATCGTGTTCTCGTCCCGTTCAGTGAAACGGGCGAGTTTGGACGGCTACACGCACGTACGTGTGTCCGTTTTGGGTGTATGCTTTTTGATCATAAAACACTTCATTTTAAATTTTGGATCCCGTCTAAAATTTTATTATTTCAATTTCAAATTTTTGGACCCGACCCGGGCGCAATTTGGAAATGTTTAACTTTGCGCCAAAATCCCATTTTCTAATATATTTTAAAACATCATATATAATTTATTTAACCGTATAATATTTTTATATAATCCTAAATCTTTATTTAAACTTTTTTCCTAACCTCTAATCCCCCCTCAACCAATCACGGTTCTCCATCCCGTGGGCCCCACCTCATTACTCTCCCTCTCTCTCTCCCCCATCTCTCTCTCCCTCTCCCTCTCCCCCCCTCCGTCTCTCTCTCTCTCTCTCCCCCCATCCTTCTCTCTCTCCTCTATATATCTTGTTTCCCACCTTTCATTTTCTTTTAAAATGCAGAACCCATCGCGTAAACCCTATCGCCGCCTCACCCCCTTCGCCGCTGCTGCACCAACACCGACGACACCATCGCCAGCCTTCTCGCCTCCTCGCCCTCGACCGATCCACCGCACCTCCCTCCTCCTTTTCCCTTCTTCCCGTGCACCCTGCACGAGCACCGCGGCCACCTGCACCCCCTGCACGAGTCTGCGCCGCCGTGAGTCGCCGCCGGCGATCTCAATCCGCCCCCCGGCCTCGTGCACCCCCTCGGTGAGCTTCTCATCCCCTCACCTTCTCCTTTCTTCTTTTTCCTTCGCTGATCTGGTTTCTTGATCTGAAAACTTTCCGCCGTCATCGCAGGCCGACCGCCGGAGCTCCGTCGACGTGGTCGACCGTCACCATCCGTCCCACAGATCCTCGTGAGCATTCCCTTCTCCATCCTCCTTCCCTTTCTTCTTTATTTTTCCTTTCTTTTCTTGTTGCAACTCATGACATTCACTGGTTTTGCATCTCGCCGGAATCCGGCCGTGCCGGCGACGTGTCCCGACGTTCCAGCGTGGTACCCCGACCCGTGTGGCTTCACTGTTCGTCGTTTGGGTTCATTCCGTGAACCGTGCGCCCGTCGCGAGTTTCCCCGCCGACGTTTTACGTTCTGTTTTCCCGATTCGCGACCCATCGAGGCAAGTACCCCTTGCTACATGCTAAATAATATTTACATATACTTGATGACACCCTAAAACCTGCAATTTAACTTTGGTATTATAATTTCCCATTTTTCGTGTTCAAGATTGATATATATCATTTTATCTTTCAAACTTGTAACCTACCTGTTACAATTACTGTTTTGGAACCTAATAATCACATTTACATGTTTTAATTACACTTTCATTGATGATGTAGCCTATGGCACCTTATCTACCGTTTTACTTCATTCGGACACTTGTATACATTTAACCTGCTTAAACTGTGATTTCATCCGTGGAACCTATATATACATATAACATTGCATCCATGAAGTCTTAAACTTGTTAACATGATTAAATGGCTATAATTTTCTTACTGCATTCTTATAATGTTGAAATCATCTCTGTGACACAACCGATAACTGTACTGCAAATTGAGTGAATCTGCCTATTGCTTAATTCATTGCTTATATCATGTTGTTGATAACCATGCTTGATTGTATAACTGATTGTGAGCACACCTATGATATCGCTTACTTCTTGACCTGACTTGCTACATACATAGTGCTTGACCCGACATGGTACCGTATACTGCTTGACTTGACCTGATGTACCATGACCTGACCCGTTACCTGATCTTGTGTCTAATTCCAACAAACCTGACATGTAGTCCTCATGGACCGTTCCTGTTGTCTATCCAGACAAACCTGTTTACCTGATCCTGCGTTGGCATTAGTTTCTTGATTTCGGGATACCTGACTTGACTTACACATATAACTTGGGGGTATGGGGAAATCAAAGGTGAAACCTGACTTGTAACTCAACAGTTCGCTACTTGTTCTGATCAGTTTTAGGCTAGGCCAGCCTTGGAATGATGATGCTGACATCATTCATCTGTACACATTCCTGTTTGGTGCCTATCGGCATGTCTCGGTTTCAGCCCGAGAATCTTGAGGCCGTGGTCCCGGATATGTACGGGATACTATTGAGTGTACACATTCCTGTTTGGTGCCTAGCGGCATGTCTCGGTTTCAGCCCGAGAATATTGGGGCCGTGGTCCCGGGTATGTACGGGATACTATTGAGTTACATCGATGATTCATCAATTTGGTTTCAAAGACTTTAGAACAGAAATCCTGATAGAACAGTTTAGTTTACCCACTGCACGCTACCCTGCACTGCTCTGGCTTATATTATTGTTACCCTTGCTTTATTCATGTTTATATTCGCATTGCCTGTTACCCTGTTTATTATGTTGTTACTTGATGACTTGACGCGCTGACGTCTGGGTTTTGCATGGCCCAGATACTGTACCGCTGTCGCAGTCCGAGCAGGAGTACTTCAGCCGACAGGCTGAGCTGTGAGTGTCAGCATTAGTTAGTTTTCTTTCCTGCATTTATTTCCTGATGTGAGCCCGCATTATGGGACATACATTCCAGTTATTTTTTATTGGATCTTTCGCTTCCGTATTTTATTATTCTTGACTCATGTTATCTTGGATTATGGACATGTTTTAGATAGTTTTATTTTGTTCTTGATGTCTCTACAACCGTAATGTGACTGTGGATGGATACTTCCTACCCACAGGTTGCATGGTTGGCTATGTCACGTACCCATTTTAGCGTACTCTGGGAAGCGGGGTGTGACATGGTTCTTTTGGTATCAGAGCCATAGGTTAGTCGGGTTAATTCTTTTGTAGTTGGGTATTGTACCCAATACACGAATCAGAATACCCGTGTTTAGGAAACATGTCCTGCCACCTTGCCGTTTACCATTCTTGAATCACATTCTTCCTGATTATATCCTTTACGATATGCAAACTTCCTTTGCATATCAACTCGAAACCTGATTCCTTGTTATCTCTAGGACTTAGGCGACTTGGGTGGAGTTATGTAATTGTGGCTATGATACCGCGGCATAGTTACAATGCGGCACTCTATTTAAGTAACTTGGAGTTCTAGCCTTGATCTATATTTCGAATCTATCATCATTCTAATGTTGGGTATTTTGATTTCAGGAATATGGCCGGTAAGAATTTGAAGACGTACCAAAGACGTGTGGACGAAGCCACCATGCTTGGAGTGATAAGGGGAACGCTGGAGAATCAAAAGAAACAGACCAAGCTGAAGCCGGCGTCTGCAATAAACCAAACGTCCGTACGTAGAAGTGTTCCGATGAACAGACACAGCATAGCACCAGTGAAGAAAACAATTGTGGTTGATCGGAAGAGGAGCGTGATTTGTAACTACTGCCATGTACAAGGACATGTGCAAAAGGATTGTCGAAGGAAGCTGGGACTCTGTTTGGTTTGTGGAGCGGCAGATCACGCCGTTAGTGCTTGTCCGTCGAAGCTTCGTACGAGGGATGATATTCAGAAGCCTCCGCAGAGACCGTTCCAGGGACAGAAACAGCTGACTCAAGGACCTAATCAAGCTCGAGCTTTTACCTTGACAGCTGAAGAAGCTAAGGCGTCAGGAGAAGTTGTTTCAGGTACTCTACTCGTTCATGGTTTTCCCGCATTAGCGTTATTTGATTCTGGTGCATCCCATTGTTTTATGTCATCCAAGTTTATAACTACACACTCGATTGACTGCACGACCCTGTCTAGTTTCTGGGACATACACACTGGGAATGGGAAAATCATAGCTAGTAAGGAATGTAAAGATTGTACAGTTGTTGCGTGTGGACGGGAGCTTTTTGCAGATTTCTTGGTGTTTGATACGGGCAGCTACGAGGTCGTCTTGGGAATGGATTTTCTTGGCACTTTCCACGCTCACATTGACTGTAGGGCAAGGAAGGTAATTTTCTAGATTCCCGGACATCCCGAGTTTAGCTTCACTGGAGGAAGCAGTTCTGTCGGGCCAGTCGAGTTTAAGGCTAGGCCGACAAACAATATTCTTGCAGCAATGGAAGTTGATGAAAGTGAGGAGCCAGCTGTCGTTTGCAATTTTATGGACGTATTTGAAGATATATCGGGATTACCGCCGAAGCGAGACGTGGAGTTCGCAATTGATCTTATTCCTGGTGCAGCGCCAGTATCCAAGCGTATTATCCAATGGCACCAGTAGAGTTGGAAGAAGTCAAGAAACAGGTTGCTGAATTGCTTGAGAAGGGTTGGATTCGAAGCAGTAACTTGCCTTGGGGAGCTCTAGTTCTTCTAGTAAAGAAGAAGGATGGCACAAGAAGGATGTGCATCGACTATCGAGAATTAAACCGGGTGACTATTAAGAACAAGTACCCGATCCCTCGCATTGGCGAACTTTTCGAGCAGCTTAGTGGCGCGAGGGTATTCTCGAAGCTGGATTTGCGATCCGGATATCATCAGGTCCGAGTGAAAGCAGAAGATATTTACAAGACGGCGTTCTGAACTCGGTATGGACATTACGAATACTTAGTGATGCCCTTCGGAGTAAAGAATGCGCCGGCAGTATTCATGGACTTGATGAACCGAATCTTTTCACCGTTCTTGGACCAGTTTATCGTGGTTTTTATTGACGATATTCTGGTTTACTCGAAGAGTTTTGAAGAGTATACTGAGCATTTGAAGATCGCACTGCAAACGTTGAGACAAGAGAAGTTATATGCGAAGATGAGTAAGTGCGAGTTTTGGCTGGAGGAAGTAAAGTTTTTGGGGCATGTTGTGTCTGGTAATGGAATCGCCGTCGATCCCGAAAAGATTGCAGCAGTACGAGATTGTCCGATTCCAAAAAATGTTGCGGAGATAAGAAGTTTTCTTGGACTCGCCGGGTATTACAGAAGATTTGTAGAGAACTTTGCTCGTCTGGCGGAGCCGTTTACCAAGCTTACGCGTAAGGAGGTACCTTTTGTATGGACGGATAAGTTTGCATTAGCTTTTGAGACGTTGAAGCAGAAGTTGATAACCGCCCCTATTCTGACCGTGCCAGACAATTCCGGAGGATTGGTGATTCACAGCGATGCATTGGGGAAAGGACTGGGATGTGTTTTAATGCAGCATGATAAGGTTGTAGCGTACGCATCGAGACAGTTTAAGACCCATGAGAAGAATTACCCAACTCATTACTTGGAACTTGCGGCTGTGATTTTCGCTTTGAAGATTTGGAGACACTACCTTCTGGGCGAAAGGGTCGAAGTTTTTACTGATCATAAGAGCTTGAAGTATGTGTTCACACAGAAGGAGCTTAATATGAGGCAGCGTAGATGGTTGGAACTGATGGCTGACTACGATCTTGATCTTAAGTACCATCCGGAAAAGGTTAATGTCGTGCCGGATGCGCTTAGTCGGTTACCAGCAATTCAGGTGTTAACTACGCAGAAGGAGCTCGTTGAAGGTTTTCGAAGATTTGACTTGGAGGTTGTGCTACCGCATTCTTTGGGACAGTTGATGCAGCTGCAAGTACAGTCATCGTTGATCGAGAATATTAAAGCGGCACAATCGCAGGATCCTAGACTGCAGAAGTTTCGAGGACAGGTTGAAGCCGGACTACGAACAGATATATTAATCCACGAAGATGGTTCGTTGAGGTATGGTAGCCGTTTATGTGTGCCAAAGGGAGATATTCGTGAAGAGCTTATGCAGGAGGCACACAGTTCAGCTTATTCTGTACATCCAGGAGGCACAAAGATGTACCGAGATATTCGACAGCATTTCTGGTGGGAAAGCATGAAACGGGAGATTGCTCGCTTTGTGGCTAAGTGCTTGGTGTGTCAGCAAGTTAAGGCTGAACATCAAAGGGTTGCTGGTTTATTGCAACCACTTCCGATTCCTCAGTGGAAGTGGGAACATATAACCATGGATTTCGTGACGGCTTTACCGCGCAGCCCTAAAGGCAACAATGCTGTATGGGTGATTGTTGACCGATTGACCAAGGCAGCTCACCTTATTCCTTTTCGGGTTGGTCAATCAACAGAGACTTTGGCGGAGCGGTACATGCAAGAGATTGTAAGATTGCATGGAGTACCGGTGAGCATCGTGTCCGATCGGGACACTCGGTTCTTATCACACTTTTGGCGGAGTCTACAGGAAAGTTTAGGGACTCGATTGAAGTTTAGCACGGCTTATCATCCTCAAACTGATGGTCAGTCGAAGAGGACAATCCAAACTCTTGAGGATATGTTGAGAGCATGCACGTTGGACTTCAAGGGTTCATGGGAGGATCATCTACATTGGGTGGAATTTTCTTACAACAACAGTTTTCAGGCAACTATCCAGATGGCTCCATTTGAAGCTCTGTATGGTCGTAAATGCCGTTCACCTGTTTGTTGGGACGATGTCGGTGAACGAAGATTATTGGGACCAGATTTGGTTGTGCAGACAGTTGAGAAGGTTAACACTATCAGAAATCATATGAAGGAAGCACAAGACCGACCGAAGAGTTGGGCAGACACGTCAAGAAGACCTCTAGAGTTCGCCGTGGGTGATTTGGTATTCTTGAAGATATCACCGACTAGAGGAGTGATTCGTTTTGGAAGTCGAGGAAAGCTTAGTCCTCGATTCGTTGGACCCTTTGAGATCTTGGAGCGTGTTGGTGAGATAGCGTATCGTTTGGCGTTACCGCAGTCCTTGGCAAATGTGCACGATGTGTTTCACATATCTCAACTCCGTAAGTATGTTCGAGATGAAATGCACGTATTGGATCATTCGGAGCTAACAGTACGAGAAGATTTGACTTTTGAGGAGCGACCGATTGAAATCGTGGATCGAAGGGAAAAGGTTCTTAAGAATAAGGTGATCCCTCTTGTGCTTGTTTCTTGGGGTAATCGCTCGCATGGAGAGTCCACTTGGGAACGAGAAGATGAAATCCAGCAGAAGTTTCCTCACCTTTTCTTGTAGTTATCTATCTTTGTATTCTTGGAATTTCGAGGACGAAATTCTTTTTGTAGTTGGGTATAATATAACACCCGAGCCCAATACTACTAATTTCAGTTACCGTTTGGGCGTAGTGTGGCACTTATTTCATTTATCTTGCTTGATTGTTACTTATTGTAATTTTACCCCCGTCAATTCAATTCTGCATATAACAATTTATGGCATCTAAAATAAAATTAAAAATATTCATCTTGGCCTAATTGACACCCCTAACCCTGTTGTAGCGTCCGTGCATCGTGTTCTCGTCCCGTTCAGTGAAACAGGCGAGTTTGGACGGCTACGCGCACGTACGTGTGTCCGTTTTGGGGGTATGCTTTTTGATCATAAAACACTTCATTTTAAATTTTGGATCCCGCCTAAAATTTTATTATTTCAATTTCAAATTTTTGGACCCGACCCGGGCGCAATTTAGAAATGTTTTACTTTGCGCCAAAATCCTATTTTCTAATATATTTTAAAACACCATATATAATTTATTTAACCGTATAATATTTTTATATAATCCTAAATCTTTATTTAAACTTTTTTCCTAACCTCTAATCCCCCCTCAACCAATCACGATTCTCCATCCCGTGGGCCCCACCTCATTACTCTCTCTCTCTCCTCTCTCTCTCCCTCGTCTCTCTCTCTCTCTCCCCCCCCATCATTCTCTCTCTCCTCTATATATCTTGTTTCCCTCCTCTCCTTTTCTTTTAAAACGCAGAACCCATCGCGTAAACCCTACCGCCGCCTCACCCCCTTCGCCGCTGCAGCACCAACACCGACGACACCCTCGCCAGCCTTCTCGCCTCCTCGCCCTCGACCAATCCACCGCACCTCCCTCCTCCTTTTCCCTTCTTCCCGTGCACCCTGCACCAGCACCGCGGCCACCTGCACCCCCTGCACGAGTCTGCGCCACCGTGAGTCGCCGCCGGCGATCTCAATCCGCCCCCCCGGCCTCGTGCACCCCCTCGGTGAGCTTCTCATCCCCTCACCTTCTCCTTTCTTCTTTTTCTTTTGCTGACCTGGTTTCTTGATCTGAAAACTTTCCGCCGTCATCGCAGGCTGACCGCCGGAGCTCCGTCGACGTGGTCGACCGTCACCACCCGTCCCACAGATCCTCGTGAGCATTCCCTTCTCCATCCTCCTTCCCTTTCTTCTTTATTTTTCCTTTCTTTTCTTGTTGCAACTCTTGACATTCACTGGTTTTACATCTCGACGGAATCCGGTCGTGTCGGGGACGTGTCCCGACGTTCCAGCATGGAACCCCGACCCGTGTGGCTTCACTGTTCATCGTTTGGGTTCATTCCGTGAACCGTGCGCCCGTCGCGAGTTTCCCCGCCGACGTTTTACGTTCCGTTTTCCCGATTCGCGACCCGTCGAGGCAAGTACCCCTTGCTACATGCTAAATAATATTTACATATACTTGATGACACCCTAAAACCTGCAATTTAACTTTGGTATTATAATTTCCCATTTTTCGTGTTCAAGATTGATATACATCATTTTATCTTTCAAACTTGTAACCTACCTGTTACAATTACTGTTTTGGAACCTAATAATCACATTTACATGTTTTAATTACACTTTCATTGATGATGTAGCCTATGGCACCTTATCTACCATTTTACTTCATTCGGACACTTGTATACATTTAACCTGCTTAAACTGTGATTTCATCCGTGAAACCTATATATACATATAACATTGCATCCATGAAGTCTTAAACTTGTTAACATGATTAAATGGCTATAATTGTCTTACTGCATTCTTATAATGTTGAAATCATCTCTGTGACACAACTGATAACTGTACTGCAAATTGAGTGAATCTGCCTATTGCTTAATTCATTGCTTATATCATGTTGTTGATAACCATGCTTGATTGTATAACTGATTGTGAGCACACCTATGATATCGCTTACTTCTTGACCTGACTTGCTACAAACATAGTGCTTGACCCGACATGGTACCGTATACTGCTTGACTGGACCTGATGTATCATGACCTGACCCGTTACCCGATCTTGTGTCTAATGCCAACAAACCTGACATGTAGTCCTCATGGACCGTTCCTGTTGTCTATCCAGAAAAACATGTTTACCTGATCCTGCGTTGGCATTAGTTTCTTGATTTCGAGATACCTGACTTGACTTACACATATAACTTGGAGGTATGGGGAAATTAAAGGTGAAACCTGACTTGTAACTCAACAGTTCGCTACTTGTTCTGATCAGTTTTAGGCTAGGCCAGCCTTGGAATGATGATGCTGACATCATTCATCTGTACACATTCCTGTTTGGTGCCTAGCGGCATGTCTCGGTTTCAGCCCGAGAATCTTGAGGCCGTGGTCTCGGGTATGTACGGGATACTATTGAGTGTACATATTCCTGCTTGGTGCCTAACGGCATGTCTCGGTTTCAGCCCGAGAATATTGGGGCCGTGGTCCCGGGTATGTACGGGATACTATTGAGTTACATCGATGATTCATCAATTTGGTTTCAAAGACTTTAGAACAGAAATCCTGATAGAACAGTTTAGTTTACCCACTGCACGCTACCCTGCACTGCTCTGACTTATATTATTGTTACCCTTGCTTTATTCATGTTTATATTCGCATTGCCTGTTACCCTGTTTATTATGTTGTTACTTGATGACTTGACGCGCTGACGTCTGGGTTTTGCAT
Source organism: Agapanthus africanus (assembly GCA_030015575.1). Taxonomy (NCBI): domain Eukaryota; kingdom Viridiplantae; phylum Streptophyta; class Magnoliopsida; order Asparagales; family Amaryllidaceae; genus Agapanthus; species Agapanthus africanus. The sequence continues at coordinate 936,551,264 of CM057338.1, read as the reverse complement.
GGCCCAGATACTGTACCGCTGTCGCAGTCCGAGTAGGAGTACTTCAGCCGACAGGCTGAACTGTGAGTGTCAGCATTAGTTAGTTTTCTTTCCTGCATTTATTTCCTGATGTGAGCCCGCATTATGGGACATACATTCCAGTTATTTTGTATTGGATCTTTCGCTTCCGCATTTTATTATTCTTGACTCATGTTATCTTGGATTATGGACATGTTTTAGATAGTTTTATTTTGTTCTTAATGTCTCTACAACCGTAATGTGACTGTGGATGGATACTTCCTACCCATAGGTAGCATGGTTGGCTATGTCGTGTGCCCATTTTAGCTTACTCTGGGAAGCGGGGCGTGACACCTAGGGACACTTAGTCTCAGTTGAGAACTAGGTCTACCTAGTGTTGCTTAAAAGCTTTGTTCTCTGTTGATCATTGGATCATTGGGAAAGCTTAGATTTCAACACTTAACCAATTTGCTAAGTCTTGGGTTCTGACCATGGCGCTCATGTGCGCTTGGCGCTGGTGCTGCTCTAGCATACGTGCATTACACATGGCGATGGTGCTTGCTCTTTTGTTTTGCGCATGGCGCTCGACGGGACATGATTTTTATTTTGGCCCCTAGTGCTAGCGCACGTGCAATGCACGTGACGCAGCGCAATGAAAATTAGCGCTAACACACATAGTAGGTTTTGGTGCTGGCATAAGTGCTTTGCATGTAGCGCTTTGGCGCAACTTAGCAGAAATATCATTGGCGCTGGTGCAAATGCATTGCACGTGGTGCAGCGCTAGGGCTTGAGAGTTTAAGCTCTGTTTTTTTGGTCCAGAAAGGTTAGCCTTTCGAAGTTCTTTTAGAACTTAAATTTTCATGATGCCTAGGCTTCAATGGGAGGAGGAAGAAGATGGGGGATCGGTGGCCGCAGGGACCCACCACATCTCCGAAAATTCTGAGGAATTACAGCGCCGTATATCGGAGGTGTAGAGAGATGTACCCTAAACCATGCCCCATTCATAAAGGGAGAGAACATGTTGGAGCAGTACGCTCCGAGTTGTCGGAAAGGCTTAATTGGCGCTGGCGCACGTGCTTTGTACGTGACACGCGTGGTGCCATTTGCGCTTATGCACTTGCATAGGGTGCGCCCTATAGAGAAAAGCTTAAGCTTTCAAGAGAAGCGTACGCTTCTGTATGTCTGTTTTCATGAGAGATGCACCCCTAATATTTATAGGGGGTGGTAGAGAAGAGACCAGACTTTTTGCCAATGTGGGACTAAAATTACATCCCGTTGACTTGTCCTCTACAGATTTAGCTCCCATCCTTTTTCACTTCGTTATAACTTCTGATCCTGGAAGAGTTATGAGACCCATAATATATCAAATCGAAAACCTTTTCGAGACACTTCAGTTGCCATAAGAATTTATCTGATTTTCATTTAAGAGTATAAAAAAATATAAATCGGAAAAGATTGTTTAGCACTTTGCGCTCTAACCTAGGTTGAGCCTTTGCGCTCATTAAATGCTCTTGAGCTTAAGCTCTATCATTAGGTCTACATTGGGGTGACCTTTTGCTAGTCCAACGTGGGCTCATGAGCTTAAGCTTCTATGAGTGCCCATTTTTTTGACTGGAAACAAATGCCCCCACTAGTTTGCCCATGTAGGTATATACGTGGGTTAAGTAGTGTAGAGTACACGACTCTTTTCGGGTCGGCGGATTGTATATAATTTTCAGAATCTTAATCTGAGAAAATAGCGAGAGGACACTGGCAGTTCCATCTACCATTGACTCAAATCAATATTCATAAGAAATGTAATTCTAAATCCTGAGGCCCGTGAGTTGCACATTTCTCCTTTTGCATGTGCTATGAGACATTAGCTTAGTTTATGTACTCATTCCAAAGCGTTCAGTTTATTCTCCTTTTAAGTGTGAATAAACTCATCCTGACGTTAAGTATGGGAGGCCGTCAGGTTTGCGATACAGAGCGTAGTCCGTCGTACCATCGCGTTAGCTTGCTTCTTCTCGGTTTGGGTTCCTTCAGAACGCTGTTATAGTAGACGACGCACACGTTGTATCTCTAAACCCTTCTGGGACGAGATACAACGTACCAAATAATCTTCCTGGGCCGATATGTATATTTCCATCAAAGATTCAGTGTTAGGCGGCACCATAGCACTTTACGTTGGGGTCAGACTCTTTGAGTCCCATAGAAGTCAAGTCTACACTCTTCTAAGGTGAGATGACATCTAGTAGTCTTTAGGCATGTATGTACTACCGTCGAAACCTGGAGCTAGGAAAATGCCGTCACTCCGCTTTCGTTTTGACTCTTTGAGCCTTGATGATGCCATGTCTATACTCTGGTGGAATAAAATGGACGTCTAAATAGTCTTTAGGCTGCATGTATTGCCATCAAGACTTAGAGCTAAGAAAATGCCGTCACTCCGCTGCTTTGACTCTTTGGTCTTGTCGTTGTTCAATTCTTCCTTTCTAAGGTATGAGCGAGGACTTAGCTTGTCTTTAAGCCATTTGATTTCTGTTTGGGATGCTAGGAACGTGCCATCACACCATTATTTTGACTAATTGAGTCTTGTCCATTGGACCATTTCAACATTTTGGATTTTGTTTGGCTCTTTGAGCTGGAGAGAGATTTCAGATTTGAACTCTGCTAGAGTATTATTGAACATCCGTAGTGCCTCTTAGGCTTTTTGGATTACCTAACAACGTCTTTTATCAGTAAGACTTTTCATTTGTATTTCTGTCGCATCCGATAGAGTACCGTTGAGATGACTCATCATTTGAGGTCGCAGAATATTCAATTAGAAGTATCTTGCTTTCCTGGATTGTTGCGGGACATTATTCTCAGCATTTTTGACCTGAGAAGATAGGGACATGAACAAAATCGTCACCTATCGTTGACCCAAGTCGAAATACCGAGAATTTTGCCTCACGATTCAAGAAGATTTGCTGATCGAGTGAGGACTTAGGAGACAGGTTTGGACCCCTGTCTACCTAAGACTTTTCAATTTTATAAACCGGGAGGGTCTCATAAAAATGTTTTCTTCTTACGAGTCGAGAGGTTCTCATAAGCGACGTTCTCATGAGTGGGTCTTTTCCTCGTTGGTTGCTTAGTTTGCCAATGGAAGACATTTTGGATGTAACTTTGTTGCGAGTAGCCCATAGATTGTATGCAGTAGTCAATTTGGAGGTCGTCTGCAGAGCATCGATAGCTTAGGAGACAGGTTTAGGTCCCTGTCACCCAATGCTTTTCAATTTTATGAGTCGTGAGGGTCTCATAAAAGTATTTTTTCTCTACAAGTCGAGAGGATCTTAGAGGTGTTTGTTCTCCTCATGTGTTGTAGGGACGCATGAATGGGTCCTTTCCACAATAGTAGCTTGGTTTGCCAATGTGGGTTGGGATATAATTTTGTTGCAAGTAGCCCATAGATCATACAATAGTCAATTTAGAGACCGGTCATAGAGTATCGATGGATTAGGAGACAGGTTTAGACCCCTGTCACCTAATTCTTTTCAGTTTTATGAGCCGTGAGGGTCTCAAAAAATATTTTCTCCCTACGAGTCGAGAGAATCTCATAGGTGTATTTTCTCCTTAAGAGTCGTAGGGACCCCTAAGTGTCTTTTTCTCTTGTGAGTCGTAAAGATCTCACAAGAGTATTTTCTCCTTATAAGTCGAGAGTATCTCGTAAATGGCTTTCTCCTTCTGGGTCAAGAGGACTCACAAGTGACGCTCACCACACACCGGGAGGATTGCTCACCTTTGGTGGGACTTTTGGGGATGCAACTTTGTTGCAAATAGCCCATGGATTGTATATGGTAGTCAATTTGCATACCGTCCGCAGGACATCGATATTTTAGGAGACAGGTTTAGATCCCTATCACCTAAGACTTTTCAATTTTATGAGCCGTGAGGGCCTCATAAAATTATTTTCTTCTTACGAGTCAAGAAGATCTCATAAGCGTATGTTCTCCTCAGGAGTCGTGAGGACCCCCTAAGTGTCTTTTCCCTTATGAGTCGTAAGGATCGCATAAGAATATTTTCTCCTTATGATTCGAGAGGATCTCATAAGTGTCATTCTCCTCATGTGTCGTAAGGATGCATGAGTGGGTCTTTTCCACAATAGTATCTTGGTTTTCCAATATGGGTTGGAATACAACTTTTTTTCAAGTGGCCCATAGATTGTATACGGTAGTCAAATTGGAGATCGGCCGCAGGGCAATGGTGTCTTAGGAGACAGGTTTAGGTCCATGTGACCTAAGGCTTTTCAATTTTATGAGCCGTAAAGGTCTCATAAAATTATTCTCTTTACGAGTCATGAGGATCCCATAAGCGTATTTTATAAGAACCCTAAGTGTATTTTCCCCTTGTAAGTCGTAAGGATCTCACATGTGTAGGGTTACTTAGCACGACAGCAAGGTTTCAGGAGGCATCGTCCATACCATTTTCAAATTTTTGCCATGCTACTTAACCCTAACCCTAGAATCTTAACTAAAGATTTAGACGAAATGATATGTAAACAACTTTACAACTAAGTGAATGCGGAATACAACCTTTGTAGACCGGTCCTTCACTTCAAATGCTCCAAGTAGTGGTCCCTTCGCTGCGATCAAAGAACTCCCGGACTCTTGAGGGGCTCCACAAGGTGAATGATGCATGCTTGCTTGAAGTCTTCAAAATCCAAGATGATCTACGTCGAGGAAACACAGACTCAAGCTATCTCTTCACTAATATGGAACTAGTGAAGCTAACACCCTAAACTATATGGCTAGTATAGAAGAGGATGATGAAGTAGGAATTTTGCTCACTATAGAATTTATTTTCTCACTATTTTTCTTTATCTCCTCAAAACCTAGAGAGCTTTCACTTGAGCTTGAAGAAGATGAAATGAAGAAGATGAAGTGAATGAGAGTGAGGTTAGAAATGCAACCATGGTAAGTATATGTCATGGCTAACCCTTATGAGAATAAACCATAGTAAGAGATAATGGTTAGGTTTATAAATATCTAAAGCAAAACAAAAATGGTGGACTAAGTCAGTGGTTATCCACAAGTTTGCAACCATGACAAATTCCACACATTTTTGAATTACTTAAATAAATAAAAACATTAATATTATCTTTTATATAGTGTAAGTCTCATACACTCATGTTGCATATATAACCTAGCATGTCATAATAATATATATCACATATATATTATTTATGTAACAAAAGAAAACAATACAATAAACATATATCACATATATGTTAAATGTATCAAAAGTGAGAAAAAGAAATACTTAAGTGAGCATATATTAGTTAATGTAATTTAATATATCAAATATTTAATTATACATTAAATTATTAAATCAACACTTGATTTAATAATCCGGCTATATCACATAAAACCGACTAATATAATATGTATCATTTTATCGAATCAACACTTGATCCGATAACCCGGCTATTTCACATATAACCGGCCGATATCACATATCGCGAGAAATAGAATACAGTATCACATACTCGTATTATTCTCGGTCCTGCACATATCACATGTGTGCTCCTACTCCGTTTTTCCTGAACCAGGAAACCTCTGTGTAGGACTCTAAAAACTCGTCAATACGTCGGCAGTAGGTGATGATCATATCAGTCACCCACAAGCCGTCAGTTGTCGGCTAAACGTAACGGCCACCCGGATATTGAGTGATCAGAAGATCAACAAGCAAGCCTGCTCATACTCCTGTAAAGTCTGTCAGTAACACTACCGTACAATCCGGTCTCTTCGTATGATATGTCGCATATCCAATCTACGGGTGGTAAACGTCAGACCTCAGTAACCGATAAGTCGTGCCGATGTGAGGCTCATAACGGGTCGAGAAACTACTGATAACACTTACCAGTAGATCTCCATATCAGCTCTGGCTAGGGACTTCCAGTTATAGCCAATCGAGCACAACGCAACATCAACCCCCAATACCGGAAGAGACGAAACCCCTCCTATCGCTCATTGCCTCCATGTGATTCAGGACTGTACCCAAAAACCACCGTTTTACACGTTCTCTTGAACGTGGTAAGGTGGAAATCAAAGTACAGTGGGAATCACACAAGACTCTATGACGATCTCGGGTCTACAGACTAACATGTACCAGTGTCACCAGAGAACTGCTATCTGACGATAGGTATAATACCAACTAGGAGTTCTCGGCGAATCCGTTCAGTTTACCCAATCTCCACTGAGCACCCGTATACCATCTTTGATGTCAAACACCAATGAATGTGGGATCATCCATCGCCCATCATATGGGTCAAGAAGTGTATATGCTAGTCTACTCTGGAGTATCGATGCCCTGTCTCGATAAACCCTCGGTTAGGAACAATTATAGGATGTACTTGTGGACTATCCTGGCACCACTAGTATGATCTCCGTCATAGTCCTAGTAGTCAAGTACACATCCTAAGGGCTTCATCAACATATGAGAGCAAGACAGTATCACAATACAAGTCAACATGTTAAGACAAAGAGCAACCGGATAGCATACTATCATGTCGAGCAAGAAAGTCCTATCTATATATGTCCAAGCATCCACTATAATAAACATCATATGCACAATAATGGCCTCTAGGGCATACACATAACTAACAACAAGAGTGTTTCTCCTTAAGAGTTAGGAGGATCTCGTAAGTACCGTTCTCAGCATGTGTGTAAGGATACATGAGTGGATTTTTTTCACAGTGGTAGCTTGGTTATCCACTGTAGTTATTTTGGATGCAACTTTGTTGCGAGAAACCCATAGATGGTATACGGTAGTCAATTGGGAGACAAGATATAGGGCAATTGTCGCTTAAGAGACAGTTTTAGGTCCCTGTCACCTAAGACTTTTCAATTTTATGAGTCGTAAGGGTCTCATAAAATTATTTTCTTCTTACGAGTCATGAGGATCCCATAAGTGTTTGTTCTTTCCTCCGTTAGTGGAGATACAGTGTAAGTTGCTAGTGCTCGTTTCGTGACTACTACGGCCTTTGCAAAATCAAAAACTTTAAAAATATCTTGAGCACTAGAAACTAAAACCCTAAAATTCGAATCCAAACACTAAACTAACATAAACTAAAGAGTTTAACTACTAAGTAGAGGACTATAACCTTTGAACTCATGTCCTTCAGGCCTTGTGTGTTCTTCTCCTTGAGCTCCTAGGGTTCTTGGATCGAGCTTGCGAAGTTGTCTCCCCACGTCAAAGAAGATCCACCCGAAAATGCCCGTTCAAGCTCTAGCTTCTAGTAATGAACTAAGAAGCAACTAAACATCTAGACTTGCTAAGTCTTGATGCTTAGATGTGTAGTAATAATGCCAAGATGCTCTCTTTATATTTTCCTCAAAGCTCAAGAGAAATGAGGAAGAAGGAGAGGATGGCAAAGATAATAATAATCATAATAATAATCTCGCTCTCTCTTTTTATCTCTTTATATAATTTTTAAAAACAAAATAAGTGAGTAGGCTTGTGACTCATTAGTGTGAGTCACAAGCCCACACACTTCATTTGAAAACTAGAAGAGATGAGAAGAAGAAAGAGGCCATCTCACTTGTACACATATTCATACATATATATAAATATATGTATGTATGTATATATATACAGACAAACATGTATACCCATATTTATAATAAATACGTATACCCGTATTTCTACCAAAATACGAATACCGTATTTGTATCGAAAATATAAAGTATGCGTATTCATATTAAGAAAGAAATACATGTATTTGTATCAAGACACAAATACCCGTATTCATACAAATACACGTATTCGTATAAATACTGTATTCATGTTAAAATACAAATAACTAAAAGAGAGCAATATAATACTAGCTCTAAAAGTCTACCCTAGCACCACCACTTGGTTTTCACAAGCATCTAGCATGCTATTTTTAAAAATCTTGGTGCTAAGCTACACTATCCAAAAATCTTAACTAGATGATTAGGGTTTAAGCTATGATATCATAAAAACTATTCTAAGAGATGGAGATTACAACCATTGTAAACCATGTCCTTCTCTTCTATAGCTCCGGATAGTAGTCCCTACGACTCCTCTAGGCTCCACTTGAAGAAGTGTACGAACTTGCTTCACGATCTTCGTGTCGAAGATGATCCACCCGAAGTTCCTATAATCCAAGATACATCTTCACTAAACTCTCTTTAATGAAGAAAACACCCTAAACTCAAGTGCTAATCAAGTGTAGGATAGTGAAGTAGGGGTTCTAAGCTCACTTAAGTTGATGCAAAGCCCTATGGTTCACATCACATATGAAGGTTAGGGCATTGAGGTGGAGGAAGAAGAAGATGGAAAAAGCTAGAGAGAAAATGAGCTAAGGAAAAAATGATCAAGTGTAGAAAAGCTAGTATCACGCCATGCTTCCCGGTGTACGGTGAGGGGACGCGGCGAGGCCCGCTACGTATTCACTCAGAAGTAAACACGCTAAGCGTATCTAAGCAATATAAAATGTACACAGAGGGAAAGAATATAAATGAACAACAACTTTATTTATTAAACATTCTTTTACAAGTACAACTGAAATGTAAATACATGAGTAGAAAGCGATGCCTAAACAATGGCATAACTGAAATGAAAAGTATGTACAAGTGACTAAGGCTCGGGGTCTTCAGTATACTGCTCCAAATGCACCTGGCTGGTCTCGATCTCTAGTGCGCCCGATCCACCTAACAACATTCCAAAGAGGAAGAGAAATAGGAATGTTGTCAGCGAACAATCGCTCGGTAAGTCCCAAAGAAAGGGAGAAGTAGAATGACAGAAAGAGAGTATAACTAGTAATGTTTGATTATAATGTTAACGCAGTTGTTTGTAGCTTGGTACAGAATATGCCAGTGTATACGAAAGGAGTCCCACTATTCCGGAGACTAGGGTATACGGAGCACAAGGAACCATTCGGCCACGGTACAATGGCAATGGATATTCAGGTTAGGTGTATAAAGGTTACAGTCTTGTGCCACTTCTAACACATTCCGTACCAATCTACCCCTTATAAACCCCGCGATGTATTTGTATTGATTGTATTGTTTTGTTATATAGATGAATGACTTGCCGAAACTATGATATCAGTAAATAGAATGGATATAAATAGAGAGTCATGTAGATGGAGTATATCCATGGTTCGGTTCGGTTAATATAGATTGATATAGATTGAATAGACGGATTCATGGATTCATGTTGTATTGTAGTTTATACTTGAATCATATTCAAGTCAGATTGATTAGATTGAGACTCAGTCTGAGTCAGACACTTTGAAAAGAACTTGAAATCCTGAATTAGTTTTGATGTTATCGGTAACTGCTGTACATGGACGGCAGGATTTGTGTTTTTTTCCAAGACAATTACAGTATTGATAACACCGTTTGTTAGATTATCTACCTTAGATAGGAAAGCACCCACATTCTCCGGCTCCCTGAGGCTCAAGAGAATTGGTCCCGCTTAAACTGTTCACCACAGAAAACTGCATTTTAATACCTCTTATTCGTTATCTGTTTTACTATATATCGGTGCTATTAATCGGTGTCTGCTCAGTAATTACAGTTTACAGGTATTCATGATACAACACTGAAAACATATTCAAAATCACGGATATAGCATTTGGGAGCCGACACTGCAATCAGAACGGAGAACCGACCGATATCCCAAGAGTTTTTGCAAATAAGTGTGTGCACATAATTTTGGTCCAACACAATGCATGTTGCACACAACTCTTAGGCATGGACCAAGTGGGGCTGCCATGGCATGATGGCTAAAGATCAAGTGGGCTATATGGGTGTGATGTGCATTGATTGTGCATTTATTGCTAAAAGCTTTGATCTAAGTTAAAGCAACCAAGTTCCCTCTAAAACTCTGAAGACAAACCAGGGTATTTTAGACCAAGCAAACATCACCAGAGTGCTATTGGAGTGCACACAATCCCACACTGCAAGCACGAGACCATGTGCTTGGATTCTGGCCGAGCATATGCCCTCCAAAACTGGCGAGCTCGACCCCTTTCACTCCAATGGACCCCATCTTTTCACAGAGCCTCCCATGCTGCCACATAGGCTTATTTTTATTGTTTGTTTAATTTTCTTTTGAGCCTATAAATAGCAGACCAATGGGCAAGGGAGAGGGCTAGCCATTCACATTGTAATATACCATATTGTTTTAGTTTATTTTTGGTTTGGCTTGAGGGTGAGTGTGCTTCAACTTGGTTCCTTCTTCTTCTTCCCCCCTGAAGCTCTCTTTGGAGAGCTTCATTAAAGAGGTTGAACAAGCTACCAAAACACTGTATCTCATTTCTTCAAGTGATTAATAAATTGTTGCTTCTTTACTTGCTTTCTTTTTATCATGTGTAACTAATTCTTATTTTGGTTGTGGTGTGGGTAAGGAAGTGAGATGAAAGGCCTTGCCTCCTCCACCTCTTGTTTATGTTTAATGCGTTTAACTTATGATTCTAACCTAAAGATTGTTAATGTATTGATATGATACGGTATTTTGACACATGGTTACTTGTAACCTCCTCATATACCGTATTCATTCTCTTTCCCAATTTTCTATATTTAAGTTATAATCAATTTGGTATTAAGTTTGCTAAGTTTGGATATAATATCTTGTTATTAAGTGACTTGACAAATCGCTTAGTTTCATATATCATATACCATCATATATACTTAGCAAACTCAACACCAAAATCATTTGCTCTCACTAACCACTTTGTGTTTTTTTGTTGCGGTATACTTGCTAACCCTTGTGTTTAGTATTGATACCCCAAGCGCGGACATACAAACGGTAAGTGATCAAAAGGACTTGTTTCGTGCTTTGCGGCGAATATCGGAATTTGATGGTTTGTGCTCCGCAACTGCGTTGACAAGTCGTGCTTCATGCCGGGATCAAGATAAGGCCGGACAACTCATGACCAAGGGAGTGTAGAGGTAAACGTCGCGATTCAACCTTCCAAGCCGAAGCCACAACCATTCTTAACTTGCTTTTTTTCTTGCTTTTCTTATTTTCGTATTCTTTTATAATTTTGTAACAACCAACCCAATTCGTTAATTTGTTGAACCTTAAACAACAATACCCAATACATAATTCTCTGTGGATCGACCCGTACTTGCCGGCTTTCTACAACGCGCCGTGCACTTGCGGTTATAAATTTTAAAATGAGAACGATCTCACGTGCGCAATCCGATTTCATTAAAACGGTATCCTTATTTCAAAACATACGCGTTTGCGCGCGCGGGTGAATTCCCAATAAGTTTTTGGCGTCGTTGCTGGGGAGTTGTAGTTATTAGGAATTTTTATTTCTGGTTCTTACTAACTCACTAATTTCTAATTCAAATTTTTTCAAAACTAACAAACTAACAAATTCTTTAATTTGCTCTCTGTCCTTCAGACCAGATTGCACCCTGAGCTTAAATTGAAAAATCAAGTAAGTCCATTAGAATACTAATATAGTCTGGAGGTGCAACAACAAATTCCAGCACAAACAACCATAATTTGGCCGGCGACATCATGGGGAAAACCGAGCTCGCCGGCCCAATGATGGGTTTTGTGATTTTTTTTCTTTTTGAGTTGTCTCCAGTGTGTTATCTGTGTTCTAGTGGTATTGTTTGATTTTTCTAATTTTAAGTGTGCAGGAATTGGGGCACATATATCGCTTTTTAACACTAACTATCGTATTTTCCGACATTTCAGGTTTTTAAGGAATTACGACCAGCGATCGTGCGGAGCGAGGCTCAAATGCAATTACAAGACGTTAGCGAAGTATGATGTCAATGATCGGGGTAGTTTGACCCGCGCAAGCGAACAATCAAAGACTCGGATCACTTTCAAAGGGGTTTTTAATCCAAATCATAGCGGTACGTATTTCCTAACACATTCCTCTTGAATCCGACGCATTCCACTACTCTATCTTCTGCAAGATTCTTCGCACAAGCTTGCCACCAATTTGACAGAGAACTGACCATATTTGTTGCAGCGCTTAATACTTAAACTGAAAAAGAATTGCTTAAATTGATTGATATCTTGAATTCTTTTATTTGATTGCGCAATTGCATCTTAATACGAAAATTTAAAGGCATAAATGACCAAACAAGATACGATAAAGGATTTCATCACCTTTTCTCCGTAGCCCACAAATCACAAAACTGTATTTTTGCATACCCACAGTAATTTAAAACAAATTAGAACTCTGACTTTAAGGACTTTGCGCTCATTAGGAGAAGTTAACTTTGTTTAGAACTTTGCTTAACGGTATATCATTCACGGGGTGTCTAGGCAAGTGTTCACGGCGCAACCGCCAAAAGAGAAAGGGTTATTTAATTAAGGACCTTCGCGAAAACGTTGGAAAACCTCCCCTTATCTCTTGCACTTATCTGGCTTCGTGATCAGTATATCTTGAGCCTATTTCTTGACGCAGTTTTACTTCGTCAATTAGGTTCTTGAGCAGGTCTAGTTGACTTAGAATAATATAGACTGCTAGGCGTGTGATATTCTTTTTTTGTGACATTTGTGAAATTCTTGTTATTATGGGTGATACATGATTCAATTCTATTTTTCACGATTCTTATTCTTTTGTTTATACTCAGTCCCAATCCATTTGTACAAATTGCCAAAATTCTTCCCACATTTATGAAAATTGTCCTTTTCTAGGGGTGACCAACCATCCCAAATTTTTGATAACGGTCACCCACCTAACACTCCTGAACCCAGTCCCACTTCAACAATAGACCAAATGATTGAAAATTTAGAGAAAGAGGTTGACAGATTAACTTCTTTAGCATCACCACCATCACAACCCCTCCAACCCGAAACAATTGAACCATCTTTAGGGAATGATAGTGAGATGGATACTAGGTTGACCGCTTTAGAAAAGGGTATTGTAGTGATGACTGCGGTTAAGAATCAAATAGCTGCGATGCTAGCTCTATTTATACAGCAATCTGAGCAATTATTTATTGCTCAGGCTCAATCATTGGCTAGAATCGAGGAACAAGTGAAACATTTAGCTGTGAGGATTCTAGGGAGGGAACACAGTCAATCGGAACCCAATAGTGTCGATATCTGTCATCTAGGAAGTCACCTGAGTGAGATAGACGATCAACCAAATTTTGATGATTTCATAGATGATGATACAAGTGAATTGACTGAGTGTTATCAGGACACACAAGAAAAACCTCCAAATGATTTTTTATTTTTATTTCCAATTTTAGAGGAGGAATCTTGTGATTTCGATGGGTATGGTTTGGATAGATTAGAAGAGATCAATGATCAGGAACCCACAATTTTTGTATCACCTAGTGATATTGTTTCGGAAGAAACATTAGGGTGGGAACCTACTTTTTTAGATGACGTATACCTACCCATTTGTGAATGTGATGAGGAGGAAATTGTTTTGGGAGAGTTAGCGAATAATGAGAGTAAAATTGTGGAAAATCATAGGGAGGAAGACAACATTGAAAAATATTCTTTTATACAGAGTTTTGAGGAAATTTTTGCGGATGAACTTGATATTCTTGGTGAGTTTGAGTCAGGACCAATTTGGGAACATCCTAAGAACCTTTCTTTTGCCAAACTTTTTGCGGATGAACTTCAGTTTTTGAACAAATCTGACTTCGAAACTCCGCATATACTTCTTGAAAATTCAACTCATTCGAACAACGATTCTTTTTCCTCTTCAAAACATCGTCTTAACCTTCAGCGTCTTCTGATCCCTACTTTTACACACCCATGCCCTTTACTAACATCTAACCATTTTTTGTATATTCTCTTTTTCTTTTTGTTATACCTATTCTTTTGCCAGCCATGGCACTATATCGACAAAAATTTTGAATGGCCGGTATTAATTTCTGGACTAACCCAATCTTTTAACTTGTATATGTTGTAATTAGTCTTAGGTTTTTTCTTTTTCTGTGAATAAAAGTCTCACACCGATGTCTAAGTCTAGCTACCAGAGACGGGGGCAACGATGAGGACATCGTAAAACTCAAGTTTGGGGGTGAGCACTCCGTTTATTTCGCTGCATCATGTGTATATTGTATATTCTGCATTGCATACATATTAAAAAAAACCCATAAAAATTGAAAAAATTTCCTAAAAATATAAAAACTTTGTCGTCAAGTTAGCTAGTATGGTAACTTAGATTGTTATTCCGAAAATTTAGTTGATATATTAGAAGTAACTAAATTCTAGGCTTAGGAATTGAAAACCCTAAAAATAACCCTCATTCTATTTAACCTTGGTAATTATACGTCCTTACAGTTTTTTTTGAGAAATAGGTAATCTTGAGTTCAGTTCTTTAGTTAAGTCGAAATGAAGGGAGAGTATTGAAGCTTTACTGAAAGATAAATCTAAAAAATAGTTTCTATTCTTGAGTCCAAATTTAGAAAATATATACCCTACAAACTGCACATACACGCACCTTAAAACTTGGGATAGTAGAGAATACCTAGAAATACTCTTGCCTGAAAGCCTAGTATGAAAGAAAAAATGGTATTTAAAGCTAACCACCATAAGAGCATCATTGAAAAATATATCCGGTCTTAAAAAGAAAAATTTAAAAAATAATAATAAAGTCAAGACCTGGAAACTACTATTTACGCTTTAGGCTCATACATTCAGTAATCGGTTGTTAGTGCCTCAAGAGGCATTAATAATCGCATGAAAGATGTGTGAGCACAACCGTCCATCCATTAATGAAAAGAAGTAGTATTAGATATTAAGGCAAGGGTACTATAGCTTGAATTGAATTCTTAAGTGTAGGGGTGAAAATTTACACACACGTAGGGATATACAATCGATGTTTGGAGGAAAGATAGGGATAAAGAATAAAACTTATGTTTTCTGTAAAGTTGATAAAAATTCCTGATTGGAGACCGCACTTTAGAAGGAAAACTCAGAAATACCAATATCTTTCTAAACTGTAAATACGCATATGATCTGAGATTAAATAGATAGGAGGTGTGAAACATACGGGTTGAATATTTCTAAAATAGGATGATAGAATTTCTAACTTAGATACTAAACTGTAGGAGTAGAATCGACGTTAACTTATGAAACTAGTTTGACGAGATTTTCTGGGTGTAATCCGCTGAAAACCCTTAGGAGACAACACTCCTCCTACTAGGGACACCTAGAGATTTAACGGCTTGTTACACATGCTCGGTGAAATCGCGTTCCCTGCGAAAGTGAGGCTGCGATTTTTTGTTTTGCTCGGGACGAGCAAAAGATAAGTTTGGGGGTATTTGTTCACCACAGAAAACTATATTTTAATACGTCTCATTCGTTATTTGTTTTGCTATATATCGGTGCTATTAATCAGTGTCTGCTCAGTAATTACAGTTTACAGGTATTCGTGATACAACACTGAAAACATACTGAAAATCACGGATAAGTATTTGAGAGCCGGCACTGCAATCAGAACAGAGAACCGACCGATATCCCAAGAGTTTTTGCAAATAAGTGTGTGCACATAATTTTGGTCCAACACAATACATGTTGTACACAACTCTTGGGCATGGACCAAGTGGGGCTGCCATGGCATGATGGCTAAAGAGTAAGGGGCTATATGGGTGTGATGTGCATTGATTGTGCATTTATTACTAAAAGCTTTGATGTGAGTTAAAACAACAGTTCCCTCAAAAACTCTGAAGACAAATCGGGGTATTTTAGACCAAACAAATATCACCAGAGTGCTATTGGAGTGCACACAATCCCACACTGCAAGCACGAGACCATGTGCTCGGATTTTAGCCGAGCACATGCCCTCCAAAACCGGCGAGCTCGGCCCCTTTCACTCTAATGGGCCCCATCTTTTCACAGAGCCTCCCTTGCTGCTACAGAGGCTTATTTTAATTGTTTGTTTAATTTTCTTTTGAGCCTATAAATAGCATACCAGTGGGCAAGGGAGAGGGCTAACCATTCACATTATAATATACCATATTGTTTTAGTTTATTTTTGGTTTGGCTTGAGGGTGAGTGTGCTTCAACTTGGTTCCTTCTTCTTCTTCCCTCCTGAAGCTCTCTTTAGAGAGCTTCATTAAGGAGGTTGAACAAGCTACCAAAACATTGTATCTCATTTCTTCAAGTGATTAATAAATTGTTGTTTCTTTACTTACTTTCTTTTTATCATGTGTAACTAATTCTTATTTTGGTTGTGCTGTGGGTGAGGAAGTGAGATGAAAGGCCTTGCCTCCTCCACCTCTTGTTTATGTTTAATGTGCTTAACTTATGATTCTAACCTAAAAATTGTTAATGTATTGATATGATACGGTATTTTGACACATGGTTACTTGTAACCTCCTCATATACCGTATTCATTCCCTTTCCCCATTTTCAATGTTTAAGTTATAATCAATTTAGTATTAAGTTTGCTAAGTTTGGATATGATAACTTGTTATTAAGTGACTTGACAAATCGCTTAGTTTCATATATCATATACCATCATAAATACTTAGCAAACTCAACACCAAAATCATTTGCTCTCACTAACCACTTTGTGTTTTTGTTGTTGCGGTATGCTTGCTAACCCTTGTGTTTAATGTTGATACCCCAAGCGCGGACATACAAACGGTAAGTGATCAAAAGGACTTGTTTCGTGCTTTGCGGCGAATATCGGAATTTGACGGTTTGTGCTCCTTAACCGCGTTGACAAGTCGTGCTTCATGCCGGGATCAAGGTAAGGCCGGACAACTCATGACCAAGGGAGTGTAGAGGTAAACGTCGCGATTCAACCTTCCAAGCCGACGCCACAACCATTATTAACTTGCTTGTTTTCTTGCTTTTCATATTCTTTTATAATTTTGTAAGAACCAACCCAATTCGTGAATTTGTTGAACTTTAAACAACAATACCCAATACACAATTCCCTGCGGATCGACCCGTACTTGCCGGCTCGCTACAACACGTCATGCACTTGCAGTTATAAATTTTAAAACGAGAACGATCTCGCGTGCGCAATCCGATTTCATTAAAACGGTATCCTTATTTCAAAACATGTGTTTGCGCGCGCGGGTGAATTCCCAACATAAACCTATATTTACTAAGGTCCTTATTGTAATTTAGTATAACTTGAAGGGGTTTTATGTAAAAATAATTTTGATATAATTTTCAAAAGACACCTCAAGCATTTAATTATCATATTTAGGGTTTTCATAGATGTATAATTTATAATTGTGAAATTCCTAGTGAGTACAACCTAGTTTTCATTGAATATGGTATTTTCTTAAAATACTGGAATTGTTTTATGTTTGGATGATATTTTCATGTAATGGTGATTCTTTTGATTTGGAAAACTTGGAATATTTATATAATATAATTAAAATAGATATTTTGATGATATATATATATATATATATTTTATTTATTTTCTTGTAGAAATCTCATTTTCTAAAGAAAAATACATAAAAATTACATCGAGATCGAATGCTCCTTTCGGAGGTCTGTATCTCACTCTACTAGGCACGAGGATGTGCGATAATCCGCACCATCCCGAACGGGGTCCCCAAAAGTAGATTGTAGAGGTGCAATTGCAAGGAATTGTTTAATACTTCTTTTTAAAGAAATGGTTTTATAAGTTAATGGTATTTATTTGAAACACTATATTATCCCATAACTATGTTCCCAAATTTCCATCATGCTATGACAAGAAATGTGTGTTGTGATGAGGTAGGTCATTACCTCATGAGTTTTCTAAGGTAAAAGGGTCAAAAGCAATAAGCAATGTCAAATCTAAATATAAGGGTATTTTAATGTAAAAATGAAATAGAACTTTCTATGATTAATATTTTGATGTCAAACTTGTTCTATTATCTTTGTTAATGATTACTAAACAATATATTAACATTTTAGAGGTTTGTTATTAAGAAAAAGTTGTATTTTTGAAGAAAAGGAAATCGGAAGTCGGGTTAACTCCGTTTCCGACGAGTTTTGAAATAGAAAAGTTTTAGAATAGAAGAAGAGAGGGGAAAAGGGACTTACTGGCTTTTGTGAAAGAAGAGGGGTAGGAGAAGACTAGGGAAGCGTCGGGACGTTGTTTCATCCTCGGAATCTTCTTGGATCGTCGCTGGAACTTCACCATTTATTAACTTCACTTGGGCACAAAAGAGACTTGAAAGTTTTTAGAGTTTTGGCAGGGAATTCTGAGTGAGGATGTGTGAAATGGGGTATGGTATTTATAGGAAAAATTAAGGTTTTGTGTATTAAAGAATGCATTTAAAATTTTCATTAAAATTTGGATTTATTGGTGTTTTATTGTTCTCTGGATAATTGCAGAGAAGATAAACAGCCTAGGGGAAGTGGGGTAGGCCAAAGGGTTGCATGGGAAAAGAATGGGGGGCATCACTGACGGTTGGCCCGGTGGTACCGGCCAATTTGGGAATTTTGCCGGCACAATACCGACGGGGGATGTTGGGGTTGGGTGCCATGTGTTGTTGTCGCCTCGTATACCCTCGTGCACATGTTTAAATAATCTATGCCTTTTTAGTTTATGTGTAGTGCACGTGTAAATTCTTGGGCTTCTAAAAGATTAAAATAAAATACAATAAAAATAACATATGGCTGATAGGATTTGAACTCAGGTGCTATGTATCAGCAGTGCAAGGTCTTACCAATGAGCTACAAGCTCTTTCTTGCTGTTCAAAAGTAAAACAAACTTATAACTCGTGCTCAGGATTAAGTATTCATTTCTGTATTTTTGAAAAAAAATCGTACAGAAAGTTTAGGATTGTTACATTCTACCCTCCTTATAAAAATTTCATTCTCAAAATTTATAAAAGGAAAGTGTAATAGATTCAAAGTAATTTAGTGATACAACTATTGATAGTGCATGAAAAATATTTGGAAGAACGAAAGAATGCGAAAGTTTTGGTAAGATTGAAAAAAAGGTGAGGGAATTACCAGGGTTACCTTGTTCTACAGTCTCGGTTTCTACGGCTGCTAATATGAAAGCCTGATGCCGGGGTACATTCCTCCTAGCTGGAAGCACATTCCTCTGTCCTTGGGGCATGTTCCTGTCGGGACCCGGTTCTTGTTCACAGAGCAAAATGCCACACAGAACAAAGTGCCACGCCAATTGTCATACCAAGAGGCGGGGGCCACCTCTTGAATCTATGGGGGCCACCTCTAATGTCCGTGGAACCCACTGTAGAACAATGAGGAATCTTTGGAACACATTCCGAAAGAGGACCAGACTGCATTATAAATATAATTATACCACCCTCAATTACAGAGGCGCCTTTTAAGTGAACCGGAACTACAGGAGCTTGAGAACACCGTGGTTAAGCGTGCTCGGGCCAGGGAAGTCTTGGGATGGCTGACCTCCTCGGAAGTGGCCCGTGGTCGGGTCCGGTTCGCTCTAAAGGGAAAAACCGTGCAGTTTCGGTCAGAGCAGACAATACCATATGTACTAGGGCGTGGGGCGTTACATTTATGGTGGCCCATGCAGGTCCCTCAGTAATATGTCTGTGGTTCGAGGACGAACCATTGTTCAAAGGTGGGGAGAATGTCTGGACCCGGTTCTTGTTCATGAAGCAAAGTGCCACACAGAACAAAGTGCCACGCCAATTGTCATACCAAGAGACGGGGGCCACCTCTAGAGTCCGTGGGACCCACTGTAGAACAATGGGGAATCTTCGGAACACGTTCCGAAAGAGGACCAAACTGCATTATAAATATAATGATACCACCCTCAATTACAGAGGCGCCTTTTAAGTGAACCGGAACTACAGGAGCTTGAGAACTCCGTAGTTAAGCATGCTCGGGCCAAGGAAGTCTTGGGATGGGTGACCTCCTGGGAAGTGACCCCTGGTTGGGTCTGGTTCGCTCTAAAGGGAAAAACCGTGCGATTTCGGCTAAAGCGGACAATACCATCTGTACTGGAGAGTGGAGCGTTACATTTATGGTGGCCCATGCAGGTACCTCAGTAGTAGGTCTGTGATTCGAGGATGAACCATTGTTCAAAGGTGGGGAGAATGTCGGGACCCGGTTCTTGTTCACGGAGCAAAGTGCCACACAGAACAAAGTGCCATGCCAATTGTCATACTAAGAGGCGGGGGCCACCTCTTGAATCTGTGGGGGACACCTCTAGAGTTCATGGGACCCACTGTAGAACAATGGGGAATCTTCGGAACACATTCCAAAAGAGGACCGGACTGCATTATAAATATAATGATACCACCCTCAATTACAGAGGCGCCTTTTAAGTGAACCGGAACTACAGGAGCTTGAGAACTCCGTAGTTAAATGTGCTCGGGCCAGGGAAGTCTTGGGATGGGTTCCCTTCTGGGAAGTGGCCTCTGGTCGGGTCCGGTTCACTCTAAAGGGAAAAACCGTGCGGTTTCAGCCAAAGCGGACAATACCATCTGTACTGGGGCGTGGGGCGTTACAGTTCCTCTGACCTTGAGGCATGTTCCTCAGTGCCTGATGGAATTGGATATTAGGCTGTGCAGGAGGTCTACGTGGAAGTGGAGATGGAGCTGGGAGTGCAAGACGAGATGCAGGAGCCTGGATAGCTGGCCGCTGCGGATAAGTGTTGTGAGTTGAAACTGGGTTGCGTCTATAAGGACATGTTATTCCATGATTGGATGCGCCACAAACTAAGCACAGGCCTTTTGTGCGTCTACAGTCCTTCCACAAGTGTCCATCCCTCTTGCAATAGAAGCAAAAATCTGGACTTGGCTGGTTATTGGTTTCTTCCGGTCTCGTGGGTTCAACAGTTGGCCTTGAAAAGGCTCCTCTTGCCATCTGAGTGGTAGGGCGCTTCACTCCGGCAGATTGAGGTCTGCCCTTCCTCTTCACTACTGGCTCGTATCTTCGGGCACCATTCAAATCCAAATCATGGGTTGGGAAATCCCCTGTAGCTAAGGCAACTTGGATTTCCTGGTCCAACCCTTGCTGAAATCTTCTAGCTCTGATCTTAGCAGTCGGTATGAGATGGGCTGCAAACCTATTACGGTCTTGTGTTAGCTGTATAGTATGTGATGTTTGAAAATCGAACATTGAGACATATCTTACCTACTGAGCATGGTAAACTCAGCATCAAACTCATCCACAGATTTGGTCCACATCGAACCCTGTTGTAGATGGATGAACTGCTTCTCCATGTCAAATCTGGCAGTCTTAGGGAAGTACTTCGCATCGAACATATGGCGAAAGGTCTTCCATTCGATCGGTTGGTCAAGACGGCGTTCTTCTGCCTTCCACCAGACCCGTGCATTGTCAGTGAGCTGCAACTTTGCAACTCGAACCCAAGCTATCTCTGGCACTTGTGCCGTTTTCATATCATCTTCAATACTCTGAGCCCATTCCTCAGCTTCTAAAGGGCTCTCTTTTCCCGAAAATTGCTTAGGGTGTAAAGCTCGGAATTGTTTTACTCCCGGGGCTTCCGCTTCTGGGCGGTTCATCAACATAGCAGTCTGCTGCTGCTGTCCTTCCAGGAGGTTGCGGATCGCCTCAAGCAGTACCATCTGCTCATTGGTCGGAACAGCGACGGTAGGTGTAAGCAGCAGAGGTGAAGGAGTGTTGTTGAAGTTTGTGCTAGTGTTTTTTGGAGAATCCATAACCTTAAAAGAAAATTTGGGGTTAGGACATATTCAAAATATATGAAATTGGAAGATTCAAGCAATATGTAAAGAATGTTTTTAGTTGCTGGTTCTTGTATTATATATTGCTTAGGACTTCATGCATAATTAACCCGCATGTCTATGCAGAACTGACCTGCATGTCCATACAGAGCAAACCTGCATGGGCCACCAACAAAACCTGTCATGCCCCGCTTCCCAGTGTACGGGGAGGGGACGCGGCGAGGCCTGCTACGTATTCACTCAGAAGTAAACACGCTAAGCGTATCTAAGCAATATAAATGTACACAAGCGGAAAGAATATAAATGAACAGCGACTTTATTTATTAAACATTCTTTTACAAGTACAACTGAAATGTAAATACATGAGTAGAAAGCGATGCTTAAACAATGGCATAACTGAAATGAAAAGTATGTACAAGTGACTAAGGCTCGGGGTCTTCAATGTACTGCTCCAAATGCTCCTGGCCGGTCTCGAGCTCTAGTGTGCCCGATCCACCTGACAACATTCCAAAGAAGAAGAGAAATAGGAATGTCGTCGGCAAACAATCACTAGGTAAGTCCCAAAGAAAGAGAGAAGTAGAATAGACAGAAAGAGAGTATAACTAGTAATGTTTGATTATAATGTTAACGCGGTTGTTTGTAGCTTGGTACAGAATATGCCAATGTATAAGAGAGAAGTCCCACTATTCCGGAGACTAAAGTATACGGAGCACAAGGAACCGTTCAGCCACGGTACAACGGCAATGGATATTCAGGTTAGGTGTATTAAGGTTACAGTCTCGTGCCACTTCTAACACATTCCGTACCAATCTACCCCTTATAAACCCCGCGATGTTTTTTGTATTGATTTCATTGTTTTGTTATATAGATCAATGACTTGCCAAAACCATGATATCAGTAAATAAAATGGATATAAATGGAGAGTTATGTAGACGGAGTATATCCATGGTTCGGTTCGGTTCGGTCAATATAGATTGATATAGATTGAAAAGACGGATTCATGAATTCATGTTGTATTGTAGTTTATACTTGAATCATTTTCAATTCAGATTGATTAGATGGAGACTCAGTCTGAGTCAGACACTTTGAAAAGAACTTGAAATCCTGAATTAGTTTTGATGTTATCGGTAACTGTTGTATATGGACGGCAGGATTTGTGTTTTTTTCCAAGAAAATTACCGTATTGATAACACAGTCTGTTAGATTATCTATCTTAGATAGGCAAGCACCCACATTCTCCGGCTCCCTGAGGCTCAAGAGAATTAGTCCCGCTTAAACCTATATTTACTAGGGTCCTTATTGTAATTTAGTATAACTTGAGGGGGTTTTATGTAAAAATAATTTTGATATAATTTTCAAAATACATCTCAAGTATTTAATTATCGTCTTTAGGGTTTTCATAGATGTATAATTTATAATTGTGAAATTTCTAGTGAGTAGAACCTAGTTTTCATAGTATATGGTATTTTCTTGAAATATTGGAATTATTTTATATTTGGATGATATTTTCATGTAATGGCGATTCTTTTGATTTGGAAAACTTGGAATATTTATATAATATAATTAAAATAGATATTTTGATGATATATATATATATATATATATATATTTAAAAATAAATTTTATTTATTTTCTTGTAGAAATCTCATTTTCTAAAGAAAAATGCATAAAAATTACATCGAGATCGAATGCTCCTTTCGGAGGTCTGCATCTCACTCTACTAGGCCCGAGGATGTGCGATAATCTGCACCATCCTAAACGGGGTCCCCAAAAGTGGGTTGTAAAGACGCAATTGCAAGAAATTGTTTAATACATTCTTTTAAAGAAGTGGTTTTATAAGTTAATGGTATTTATTTGAAACACCGTATTATCCTATAACTATGTTCCCAAATTTCCATCATGCTATGTCAATAAATGTGTGTTTTCATGAGGTAGGTCATTATCTCGTGAGTTTTCTAAGGTAAAAGGGTAAAAAGCAATAAGCAATGTCAAATCTAAACATAAGGGTATTTTAATGTAAAAATGAAATAGAACTTGCTATGATTATTATTTTGATGCCAAACTTGTTCTATTATCTTTTTTAATGATTACTAAACAATATATTAACATTTTGGAGATTTGTTATTAAGAAAAAGTTGTATTTTTGAAGAAAAGGAAATTGGAAGTCGGATTAACTCCGTTTCCGACGAGTTTTGAAATAGAAAAGTTTTAGAATAGAAGAAGAGGGGGGGAGAAGGGACTTACTAGCTTTTGGGAAAGAAAAGGGGTAGGAGAAGACTAGGGAAGTATCGGGACGTCGTTTCGTCGCCGGAATCTCCTTGGATCGTCGCCGGAACTTCACCCTTTGTTAACTCCACTTGTACACAAAAGAGACTTGAAATTTTTCGAGAGTTTTGGCAGGGAATTCTGAGTGAGGGTGTGTGAAATGAAGTATGGTATTTATAGGAAAAATTAGGGTTTGGTGTGTTAAAGAATGCATTTAAAATTTTTATTAAAATTTGGATTTATTAATGTTTTATTGTTCTCTGGATAATTGAAGAGAAGATAAACAGACTAGGGGAAGTGGGGTAGGCCAAAGGGTTGCAGGGGAAAAGAATGGGGGGCATCACCGACGGTTGGCCCGGTGGTACCGGCCAATTTAGGTATTTCGTCGGCACAATACCGACGGGGGATGTTGGGATTGAGTACCACGTGTTGGTGTTGCCTCGTATACTCTCGTGCACATGTTTAAATAATCTGTTCCTTTTCAGTTTATGTGTAGTGCACGTGTAAACTCTTGGGCTTCTAAAAAATTAAAAGAAAATACAATAAAAATAACATGTGGCTGATGGGATTTGAACTCAGGTGCTATGTCTTAGTAGTGCAAGGTCTTACCAATGAGCTACAAGCTCTTTCTTGCTGTTCAAAAGCAAAAAAAACTTATAACCCGTGCTCAGGCTTAAGTATTCCTTTCTGTATTTTTGAAAAAATTCGTACAGAAAGTTTAAGGTTGTTACATTCTACCCTCCTTATAAAAATTTCATTCTCGAAATTTGTAAAAGAAAAGTGTAACAGATTCAAAGTAATTTAGTGATAGAACAATTGATAGTGCATGAAAAATATTTGGAATAACAAAAGAATGCGAAAGTTTTGGTAAGATTGAAAAAGAGGTGAAAGAATTACCAGGGTTACCTTGGTCTACAGTCTCGGCTTCTACTGCTGCTAATGTGAAAGCCTGACGCCGGGGTACATTCTTCCTAGATGGAAGCGCATTCCTCTATCCTTGGGGCATGGTCCTCTGCCCTCGAGGCATGTTCGTCGGTGCCTGATAGAATTGGCGATGATACCAAGCTAGTGATGAATGGCTATCATATTCCTCACTTATTGAAGCATGGATTATTTACAAATAAATAATTCCAACCATGCTTCAATAGCGAGTCAAGACTAATAAAGAAATGATAAATGCCATGCTTCTCCCTATGCTTAAAAATCTCCCATTTTCCACCTTATTTCTATTTTCACAAAATAGAAAATCCAACCATGCTTCATATAATATAATACAAACACACACACACACAGATATATATATATATATATATATATATAAAGATAAGTAAATAATTAGTGAGCAATAATATCAGTTAATTTATAATTATATCAAATATAAATATATATCATATTATTAAATCAACACTTGATTCAATAATCCGGTTATTTCACATATAACCGACTAATATCATTTATCTGTATATCACATTATCAAATCAACACTTGATTCAATAATCTAGTTATATCATATATAACCTGACCGATAATATTTATCGCCAGATTAGAATATGGTATCACATACTCGTATTTAATCAGTCCCCCTCACATATCAGCATATGTGCCCTACTTCATTTCGCTTGAAATAGGAAACCTCTGTGTGGGACTCTAAAGACTGATCAATACGCCAGCAGTAGGTAATGATCACATCAGTTACCCACAAGCTGTCGGCGGTACTAGATGGACGAAACGGCTACCCAGGTATTGAGCGAATAAAAGATCAACAAGCAAGCTTGTTCAAACTCCCATGAAGCCTATAAGTAACACTTACCGTACAGTCCAGTCTCTTCGTCTGATATGTCGCATATCGAGTCTAAGGGTGGAATCGTCAGACCCTAGTAACTTGATAAGTCATGCCGATATATGGCTCATAACGGTTCGAGAAACTAAAGATAACACTTACCAGTAAATCTCATCAGCCCTGGCCAGGGACTTACTGTTATAGCCAATCGAGCATAGCGCAACATCAACTCCCAATACCAGGAGAGACGAAACCACTCCTATCGCTCACTGCCTCCATATGACTCGGGACTGTACCCAAAATCCACATGTTTGCACGACTCCTTTGAGCCGTGGTAGAGAGGAAATCAAAGCACAATAGGAACCACACAAGACACTATGATGATATTGGGTCTACAGACTAACCTGTACCAGTGTCACCAGAGGACTGCTATCTGACGATAGGTATGGTACCATCTAGGAGTTCTCGGCGAGTCATGTTCAGTGTACCCATTCTCTAATGAGCACCTGTGTACAATCTTTGATGTCAAACACCAATGGTTATGGGATCAAACATTGCCCCATACAGGGTCAAAAAAATGTACACACTAGTCTACTCTGGAATATCGATGCCCCGTCTCGATATCCCCTCGACTAGAAACAATTAAAGGATGTGCTTGTGGACTACACAAGTCTCATTAGTATGATCTGCATCATAGTCCTGGTAGTCAAGTAAACTTCCTAAGGGCTTTATCAACATGTATCAGAGAGACAGTATAATAATATAAGTGTATATGTTAAGATAAAGAGCAACCAAATAGCATACTATCATGTCGAGCAAGAAAGTTCTCTATATATATGTCCAAGCATCCACTATATCATACAATAAAGACCTCTAGGGCATACATATTCCTAACAAGATCCATATCTGGTTATCTCAAACCTACAAGTATTACTAAAATGTTTGATTGAAGCACGTGTATAAAATATACGTGTTCAATCGAACACCCGAGCGTATCTAAATACACATACTACACCATTTTGCCTGAACCGAGAAACCCTCTGTATGGGACTCTGAAGACTCGACAATACTCTAGCAGTGGGTTTAACCACAAGTGCATCAGTGGCACTGTTTACCCAAATTAGAGCAAAGCTCTGTTCAAATTGCAAGGTGGGAAAAGAAACAATGATTCTGTTTTTCTGCAATCAGAGCAAAGCTCTGTCTTGAAAATTAAAAAGTGCGCAACCGCGCAGTGCGCTGCGCGACACGTGTCAGCGCAGCTGCGCAGTGCGCTGCGCGACACGTGTCAGCACGCGCAGTTGCGCAAGTCAAAAAAAAAAAAGCGCAACTGCGCAGTGCGCTGCGCGACACGTGTCAGCGCGCGCAGTTGCGCAAGTCAAAAAAAAAAAAAAAAGCGCAGCTGCGTAGTGCGCTGCGCGACACATGTCAGCGCGCGCAGTTGCGCAAGCTAAGGAGGAAAAAAAAAAGGCAACCGCGCAAGTGCGCTGCGCAGTGCGCTGCGCGACACGTGTCAGCGCGCGCAGCTGCGCAGTGCGCTGCGCGACACGTGTCAGCGCGCGCAGCTGCGCAAGCAAAAAGAAAAGAAAAAAAAAAAGAGGGGCAACCGCGCAAGTGCGCAACTGCGCGACACGTGTCAGCGCAGCTGCGCAGTGCGCTGCGCGACACGTGTCAGCGCGCGCAGTTGCGCAAGCAAAAAAAAAAAAAGTGCGCAACTGCGCAGCGCGCTGCGCGACACGTGTCAGCGCGCGCAGTTGCGCAAGCAAGCAAAAAAAAAAATTGCGCAAGTGCGCAACTGCGCAGTGCGCTGCGCGACACGTGTCAGCGCAGCTGCGCGACACATGTCAGCGCGCGCAGTTGCGCAAGAAAGAAAGAAAAAAAAAATTTGCGCAAGTACGCAACTGCACAGTGCGCTGCACGACAGGTGTCAGCGCAGCTGCGCAGTACGCTGCGCGATACGTGTCAGCACGCGCAGTTGCGCAAGCAAAAAAAAAAATTCCAGCTGCGCGACACGTGTCACGCGCTGGGGGAGTTGCGCAAAACAGAATAAATCTTTTCTGTTCTTGTTAAAACAAGAAGATTTTTCTCTGTAAAGCAGGGGCCTTTGGATCAAAAATCCAACGGTGGGGAAAATTACCCAAATCACTCAGAAAAAAATCTATGTAACAAATTTAACTAATTTATGAGCACTATAAAAAGAACCCCAGACCTCATTTTAAAAGAATCAACATCTTGCTAAAAAAAAGAGAAGAGAACTCTTGAAGAATAAAAAAAAAAAGTAAAAACCTTTTAAAGAAGAGAAAATTCTCTTATGAACAAGATCATAGATCTTTAACGATAAATAAATAAATAAATAAAATAGTGTCTTGCACTTGTTTTATGAACTATCGGTTCTTGAACCTAAAAGGTTATTAAATTAATAGTGCTTTGCACTTTCATGAACCTTTGGTTCTCTGAGATAAGAATAACAAGAAAAAAACTTGTTATTTTAAATCTAAATTCAACAGTGCCTTGCACTTGTTTTATGAACCATCGGTTCTTGAACCTAAAAGGTTCTTAAATTAATAGTGCTTTGCACTTTTATGAACTTTTGGTTCTTTGAGATAAGAAAAACAAGAAAAAACTTGTTCTTTTTTCTTAGATCTAAATCAAATAGTGCTTTGCACTTCTTTTATGAACCATCGGTTCTTAAATCTAAAAGATTCTCAAATTAACAGTGTTTTGCACAAATGCAATGCATTAATTAAAGGGCCAGGCCCAAATCAAAATGACCTGACAGGCCAAAATAAATTACAAGGCAATAAATGGGCAGAGCCCAAATAAATTGATGCTCTGCATCATTTATAAAGGGCAGAGCCCAAAACAAATTGATGCCCTGCATCTTTTCTGGGCAAAGCCCAAATAAAAATAAAAACAAATGCAAATAAAATATTGGACATTTTTAACTGGACTTAGCCCAGTCATGGCCATAAGTCCTCAAATTAAATTGACTGAGCACGGCTGCTCCCTAAATGAATTTACATCCGGTTCGAGGGTACATCTCCGAACTCCTCTGACACCTATCGTTGTAATCCTTCAACGACGTCAGAGAGGTGACGGGTCCCAACGACCATACATCAATATGGACTGCGGGGTCCTTAAACTCGCGGACCGAGACGTCCCTAAACTAATATCGGACCGAGACGTCCCTAAACTAATATCGGAACGAGACGTCCTTAAACTAACGGTGGACCACTATGTCCTTAAACTGGTATTGGACCACCATGTCCCTAAACTGGCACAATAGAGCCCAAATGCTCTTTTGTCGGATCTAAACGATCCCGTTAAGTCGATCTTAGTCCCAAACTGGACTAACGTATCCTTAACAACCGTTTAAGTTGATCTTAGCCTCAAATATGGCTAACGCATTCTTAAACCTTCAAACAGACTTTAGTCCCAAATTGGACTATAAATTCCCCCAATCAACTTTGGCTCAAGGGTACATCTCTGAACTCCTCTGACATTTGTCGTTGTAATTCTTCAACGTCGTCAGAGAGGTGACGGGTCCCGACGACCATACATGCAATGGACCACTATGTCCCTAAACTGGAACAATAGAGCCCAAATGCTCTTTTGTCGGATCTAAACGATCCTGTTAAGTTGATCTTAGTCTCAAACAGGACTAACGTATCCTTGACGAACGTTTAAGTCGATCTTAGCCGCAACGCGACTAAGGCATCATTAAACTAAAAACACCAAACCCAAATCTAAGTAAATACGGATTTGGACTAATCCACGTCCTACGGGCGACGGTATTACTCAGTCTCCGTATACAATCCACGGGCAACCACAAACAAAACAAACACCCACGACACGAAGTGAAATTCTGGAGAAGGAGAAAGTTGTTACCGCGAAGCGGTAGCGTAATTAACTGCAGGGGCTTGCGCCTGCAGGAAAGAGCGTCCCCACAATCAAAAACCCCTCTAGCGAGGGGGAATCTGACAAAGTCTGCTACATCGGCCGCATCCGTCTAAACCTTCGATACACGGTGCCATAAATCAACTTGGCATCTTCGGAGAGGTGGACGGATAAAACCAAATAGCATCTGCCCCGAATCTCAGCGTCAGGACATCGCGATCCTGTGCGCCGCCTTTCGGAGGGGAACAGATTCTGGCACGCCCGGTGGGACCTCTTCCTCTTTCCACTCCACACTTCGTGTGTCGTGTTCGCGAACAAATTGCGGTTTGCTGTGATTGCCTGTTGATTCAAGATACTAAGATTTGGTGTCTTGCTTTATGCAGGAAAACAGAAAATCGATGGCTTCGAACTGCACCGCCCGCAGCTATAACTCTCGCTCCGTCATTGCTGGAGGAGTGACTTATGGGCCCCAAGCGGCCTCCCTTTTCAAAATGCCGGTGGAGCAGATGGCTCAAGCCACCACTGGACTATTTTTTGGGACCATGCTCCCACCAATGAGCTTCAACGCCCCAATGACATTGCAAGAAGCTCCAAAGAAGTCGGTTTTCGATCGACTTACCACTGCCGCGACCCCTCTCAATAGGTCTCCCAACTCCACTGCTTCAGGTTTTAATGGATTAGGCCAGAGCTCCATCGGGCCCATGAAGAAGCCTGCCATACCAGAAGGCGTTATCCCGAAGCGGATAACCATTCCAACTCACGTTCCTGGCAAAATCACCAAGGTTGCTTCCCATGTTCAGAATTCCGCTTCTGAGAAGTTGGCCGTCCCCGTTCAACGGACGTCGATCTTTAAAAAGCTGATACCAGTATATTCTGACCAACACAGGGGGCATGAGAAGGTCACCCCTATAGCTGAAACAACTCCATCAGCAAGGCACGCTCGACGTCGCCACTGGCGTCGAGTAAGGAAGGCTGGGGGCAACTCCCCCTCTGGGATAACTCCGTCAGCTCCGATGGTGAGGATCGATACTGCTGTTCCAACCAGGAACAGCTTTGAGTTGCTGAACTCGGTGCGCAGAAACTCTCCTATTGCGGTGCTAAAGCGAACTCCTTCATCTGTGAAGAATATTCCAGAGAAGAAGCTAGAGCAGCCCCCTCAACGGCTGTCCTCTAAAATTTACAAAGTCTGGCGACAGGTCCAAGAGTCGGTGATCGATCAAGACTGCCTCCGACGACAGAAAAAGATGAAGGTTCGGCAGGGGAAGGATTACTCTGTCAAACCACAAAAAGCAAAAGCTACTTGGGTGCCCGCTACAACGGCTCCCTTAACTCCAATCACTCAAAAAAGGAGGCCGCAAAAAGCCCCTGTGTCTTCGGTAAATCGCAAAGACACCGAACACAAACGCCCCAAGTCTGGGGGCATGGTGGTGCACACTGTTTATATGGCTTCTGGAAAGGAGGAAAGCCGCACTTCTACGGGCCACCGACCGCTCACCCGATCCGTGACGAAAGCCCAGGAGCAACAACAAAAGCTTCAGGAAATAATGACTGCAATGGCTGCACTCACTGGGCCAAAAGAAAGCTCTGAAACATCCTCGGATGAGCGTCAAGAACAAGAAACTGACACTGAGTTTTTTCGCCGGATATTAGAAAAAAAGGATAAAGAGGCTGCGGAACAAGCAGCCAGCATAAGGAAAATGGCCCTCCTCCTCCAAGATATGGTAGGGATGATGTCACAGCCGGACCCTCCAGCTGAAGACCCTCCAATCATTGTTAAAGATGACGGAGGGGAGACATCTAATCCTCCGCCATCTATTTCAGCAGCCAAAGATGAAACCATTTCCAAGACTGCTCTAGACGATTATATAGCTCAGCAGATCCGGATTCATCAGGCGAATGAAGCGACTGGGCAAATTGTTAGAACTGGACGACCGTATCCGAGCTGGTACGACCAAATCAGTTACCCGCCGGGATATACGATCCCTAAATTCCACGTATATAAAGGGACAGGGAATCCGCATCAGCATGTCGCTCAATTCAGGGCCTTATGCGGCAATACTGGAGGCGATGACAAATTGTTGCTACGTCAATTCGTCGGCAGCTTAGCAGAAACAGCCTTTGAATGGTATTCGGAGCTACCTAACGACTCTGTCAAAACATTTGCAGAGATGGAACTGCTGTTTACACAAAGATTCGCAAGTGCTAGTGAACGCACCCCGATTACAGCACTGATAAATGCCAGGATAAGGCCCGGCGAAACGTGGGTCCAATACGCAACACGATGGCGGAACCTATAGTCGAAATGCGAACAACGCATAGAAGAGGCACCTGCGGTAGGCATGTTTGTGGGCACTCTCGATCCGCAGGCGACCATCTCACAATTCATGATGTTCTTCAGGCCGACCACCTTCCAGGCCTTGATTGACAAATTAGCCCAAATGGACCAGATGGGCCATAGGCCTTCTTCTTCAAAGACAGAGCCTTGGAATGAAAAGGGCAAAGGGAAGGCAACCTTCGTTGCCAATACTCAACAACGGTCGAACAACTCAAAGCCGGTCGTTCGCCAAAACAACGTGCGTCCACGCCCATCCCTCGAAGAGAGGCTAGGACGTCCTTACTCGTTTCCGCAGAATAAAACGAGAAGACTGTTTGAGCTGGCAGTGCACAACAGACTTATTAATCTGCCGAGTCCAAAGCGTCTGTCGCAGCCAGGCGATCTTAATAATCCCAATTATTGCCCTTACCACCAAACGGTAAGTCACCCAATTGAGGATTGTTTCGTCTTTAAGGGATGGATTGAGGATCAATACCTACAAGGCAAGTTCACGCTGTCTGAAAGCTGGAAGGTAAACCCACCACAGCCGTACTCTCCAAGGAAGACGGACACGCCGGGGGCAACTTGTTCTTTCGTCGAGGATGAAAACGATGGACAAAACTTATCGGATGAATCCGAAGACTACGTAACGACTTGTTATGTGATTTCTCATTCACTGACGGATAATGAGGAGGATCCTTGCGCTGAGAAATCAACGGCGGACCCTGAAACAGAAATTCCGCGGCCGTCAGACAAGTTGATCGATGCCTTCCTAAATGAAATTCGTCTGAAAGAAAAAGCCAATCAAGAGCATGAAATGGCCATACTGGAAAGAACCAAGGTATTCCCGTCAAATCAAAAGCCATACACTGCGGGTAAAAACAAATTCAAGACGAGGAAACGATTCGCCAAAGCTCTATCAGTAGGAATGAAGCTACCGCCCTCCGAAGAAAATTCTTTCTCTGAAGTAGAGATGCACCCTAACTTCTGTTTATATCATCAGAAGATCATACATCCTACCGAAGACTGCGAATCCTTTAACTGTTGGTGGCAAGGGTATGTCGCTCAAAAGCGACACTTCGATAGGACAAAGTGTGAAGCTTGTGGACATCGGAAAAATGCGATAGATGAGCGCAAAAGAGCCACCGCCGACTGTCATATAGCCGACTTCAAGGGATCACAAATTATCACCTTTGGAAGCGACTCTGACGAAGAAGCTACCCCCAACTCTTCCTTCGGGGAATCTATTTCAAAAATAAAGGAATTGAGAAGCTGCGAGAACGTTCAGCCGTGCAATCGCATGCTACTCGGAAAAAATCTCGGCCCCGTAAACAAAGGATCGAATAAAAAGGATAAAAGAAAAGGAAAAAAGCCCTCGTCGCCAGCACTCACCAACAATCAGGTGACCCTAGACCGGTTGCTTGCCAAAGCAACAAGCGGCAATCTCTCCAGGAAAAGTTGAAACGTCCTTACTCGTTTCCGCAAGATAAAACAAGGGGACTGTTCGAGCTGGCAGTGCGCAACAGACTCATTAATCTGCCGAATCCAAAACGTCCGTTGCAGCCAGGCGATGTTAATAATCCTAATTATTGCCCTTACCACCAAACGGTAGGTCATCTGATCAAGGATTGCTACGTCTTCAAAAACTGGGTTGAAGACCAATACCAACATGGCAAGTTTGCGCTGTCTGAGAACTGGAAGGTAAGTCCGCCACAACCGCACGCTCCGAAAAAGATGGATACGCCAGGGGCATCATGTTCATTCATGGAGAAGGACTCATAGACCGAAAAGTCAATAAACCAGATATTCGCCTCAAATACGGCGACAACGGACCGAAACGTCCTTAAACTAACAACGGACCGAGATGTCCTTAAACTAATGATGGACCGCAATGTCCTAAAACTTGCAAATGACCGAAATGTTTTTAAACTACTACCGCAGCATTCTCAGGCTGACGAGAATATAAAAAAAAACAAAAAAAACGGTATGTCCATAAGCAAAATGGGCACGGATGAAAACCCGAAAGGGCTCCGTGAGTAAAAACAGCAGGGCTACCGGCGAGTGTTCGTGAAAACCCGAAAGGGCGCGACCTCGTTAATAAAAAAAAAAGAGAAGAAGAAAATAAAAAAAAAACGGTATGTCCATAAGCAAAACGGGCATGGAGGAAAACCCGAAAGGGCTCCGTGAGTAAAAACAGCAGGGCTACCGGCGAGTGTTCGTGAAAACCCGAAAGGGCGCGACCTCGTAAAAAAAAAAATAAAAGAAAAAAATAAAAATAAAAAGAATAAAAAAAACGGTATGTCCATAAGCAAAATGGGCACGGATGAAAACCCGAAAGGGCTCCGTGAGTAAAAACAGCAGGGCTACCGGCGAGTGTTTGTGAAAACCTGAAAGGGCGCAACCTCGTTAAGAAACACTTATAGGGTCCTCTCGACCCTGTAAGGAGAAACCACCTGCGTGAGATCCTTACGACTCACAAAGGAACAACACACTTAGCGATCCCCACGATTCCGAAGGAGAAAATACACTTGCGAGATCCTCACGACTCGTAAGGAGAACTCTCTTGTGGGACCCTTACGGCTCATAAGATTTGAAAGTCTTAAGTTGCAGAAACCTTAACCTGTTCTTAAGCAGCCCCCACAACCTTCGATATTGCCCTACAAGCGGCTCATAATGACCCTTGTATACAATCCACGGGCACGAATAAATATTTCCCTAACAAAGTCCCATCCGCGACTAGGGATATGCTTGTACAGCAAACAACACTTGTAAGTCCTCTCGACTTATAAGGAGAAAATCCTTTTGTAAGATCCTTACGACTTACAGGGGAACATACACTTAGGAATCCTCACGATCCCTAAGGAGAAAACACACCTACAAGATCCTCATGACTTGTAGGGAGAAATACCTTTGTGAGACCCTTACGGCTCATGAAGTCAAAAGCCTTAGCCGACAGGACCCTTAACCCTGTTTACTAAGCCACCTTTGTTCGGCATCGACAGAGGCAAATGATGATTCGCTCCTGGCAATATCCCAGTTGCAGTGATGCTGATGCCTAAAACGGTATCAAATTTCGAGTCCTTCCAAGGCAAATGATGATTCGCTCCTGGTAATATCCCAGTTGCAGCGATGCTGATGTCTAAAACGGTATCAAATTTCAAGTCCTTTCACGGCAAATGATGATTCGCTCCTGGCAATATTCCAGTCGCAGCGATGCTGATGCCAAGATTGGTATCAGATCCCAAATCCCCTACTCGCAAAAAAAAAAAAAAAAATCAGCGAGCCCCAAGAAAAAAATGCATACGAAATAGCCGAAATGATGAGGCAACTTGCAAACAAAATCAGCAAGTAAAAATGTATGCATGCAAAAAGCCGAAATGATTGGGCAACTCGCAATAAAAAAACAGCGAGTAAAAATAAAATAAACAGCTGAAATGATTGGGCACCGCGAAAAATAGCCGAAATGATTGGGTAATCGCGATCTTCGCGATATAAAAGCTGAAATAATAGAGCATCGCGGAAAGAATAAAAAAAATGAAAGAATGAAACTTTTTGCCCTACAGGTGAAATCACACCGATCCCTGTATACAATGCAGGGGTACAGATAAAGAGGGAACCATACCTTCCCAACAGGCTCCATAAAAAAGCGAAGCCAAATCTCGACGGTTCATAGACAACCTAGAGACAATCTCGACATTTGTCGCAATATTACAGACACGATGTCAACAAATGAAGCAAACGAAGATCTCGAGCTTCAGGGTCTCGACGTCAACATCGACAACTTAGAGATCACCAACGGCGTTTCTCCTTACTCCAACTAGATGCAGACATGACGTCAACAAAAGACCTCACGGTCGAAACAAAGCGGAGTAACGGCAAAATCCCAACTCCACCTTAGCATTCGTCTCGATACAGTAGACGCAATGTCAACAACAGCGTTCCTCCGCAGTCCAGCTGGAGGCGGATGCAACGTCAACAAAAGACCTCACGGTCGAAGCAAAATCCTAACTCCACCTTAGCATTCGTCTCGATACAGTAGACGCAATGTCAACAACAGCGTTGCTCCGCAGTCCAGCTGGAGGCGGATGCAACGTCAACAAAAGACCTCACGGTCGAAACAAAGCGGAGTAACGGCAAAATCCCAACTCCACCTTAGCATTCGTCTCGTTACAGCAGACGTAATGTCAACAACGGCGTTCCTTCGCAGCCCAGCAGGGTGTACATGCAAAGTTAACAAAAGACCCCATGGTCGAAACAAAGCGGAGTGATGGTAAAATCCCAGCTCCACCTCAGCATTTGTCTCAATACACCAGACGCAGTGTAAGCAAACGAAGCGAAGGCCACATTCCTAGCTTCAACGTCTTTACGGTAACTCACATAAAATCGGAAAGACAATCGGAGATCATCTCGCACCAGCACAGAGTGGTCACCACCTCGACGTCCGTCTCGATACAGCAGACGAGATGTCGACCCCAGCGTTCTTCCTCCAGCAGGGATTCGGACGTGACAAAGCAAACGAAGCGAAGGCCACATTCCTAGCTTCAACGTCTTTACGGTAACTCACATAAAACCGGAAAGACAATCGGAGATCATCTCGCACCAGCACAGAGTGGTCACCACCTTGACGTTCGTCTCGATACAGCAGACGAAATGTCAACCCCAGCATTCTTCCTCCAACAGGATTTGGACACACCAAAGCAAACGAAGTGAAGGCCACATTCCTAGCTTCGACGTCTTGACGGTAACGCAAATAAAACCGGAAAGACAATCGGAGATCATCTCGCACCAGCACAGAATGGTCACCACCTCGACGTCCGTCTCAATACAGCAGACAAGATGTCACCCCAATTTTCGTCTCGATACAGCAGACGCAACATCACCAAAAGGAGCCACGGCAAAATCCCTAGTTTCAAAGCTCGACGGTTCACCAGCAACTTAGAGACAACCATGACATTCGTCTCGATACAGAGGACGCGATGCCAGCAAACGAAGCAAAGGCCAAATTCCTAGCTTCAGGGTCTTAACGGCAAGTCATATAAAGCCTGAAAGACTATCGGAGATCATCCCACACCAGCGCGGAGTGGTTATGACTCATCGGGGCTCTCCAAAATGAGCCTAACCTCAAGTAAAAAGCGGCATGGCAAATTCCTAGCGCTTGCTCTTCCGACGGTCAAACTGCCAAGGAGGATTGCTTGAAGACGTCTTGTCCAGCCCCCGAAGGGATCAGAGACACGGCAGTCGCAGGGCTACTCGAACAGCACGATTGCCTATCGAGGACTATATCAGCTTATGCGACGGTACGATGGCCAAAACCCTAAGTACCACCAACCTTAACGGGCTTCTGTCGTAAAGAGCAGAGGTTAAATGCGACGTTAAGATGTTCTTGCGAGAAATGCACGATTCGTCTCGACTTGCGGAAAAAATTGTTGAGGCGGCTCGACTCGTGTGATAAAGCCTTAGGCAGTGGGCATAAAAGAAGCTTGTTTCCTAAGCACTGGGACCCTGCAAGTTGGCCCAAAACGGTCTCTTGCATACCATCCACGGGTCTCACTCTCCAACATCGAACTTCGACAAGGGGGGAAACCACCGCTTACAAGTCCTCTCGACTCGTAAGAGGGAAAAATTCTCTTGTAGGATCCTTACGACTTACAAGAGAAAACCACACTTAGGAATCCTCACGATTCCTAAGGAGAAAAACCCGCCTACGAGATCCTCTCGATCCGTAGGGAGAAAAGTCTCTATGAGACCCTCACGGCTCATAGAGTTGAAAAGTCTTAGGCAGCAGATCTGAACCTGCGGCCTAAGCCCTCGCTATCTCATGAAGAAATCAAGAACCTTACTCTATTACCTGCTAATTGTGACGACATGCTGAGAAAGAAGAAAAGCAACAGAAAGAGCACCCGATTTACGTTTGATCAAGCGTTCAAGACACAATCATTCATGCATGGGCAAAAAGACTCAGGACAAAAGATATATAATAAAGACAAGCTGGAATATAAAAAAAAATTCCAATAATATTGCCCGAAGTTCTTACAGTCATAAAAACAATAAATAAAAGTTACAATGGAATAACCTCAGATCCAGGGCATGGATTGAGGAATTCAAAAGCGACCCTATCTATGACTTTCCAAGCCTCGCAGACCATCCTAGTGTGCTTCCTTTCGCGAGCACAAGCGTCAGGGTCCCTCCCGATGTCTTCCACCCTCCGATAAGCAGCGAGTATGGCAGACTGTTGAAAGACCTCGTGCAAGAGGTCAATAAGACTGTCTCGCCGTTTCTACGAGATAAAGTTCAATAGGTACACAGAGTGCACCTTGTCCTCAGCGGCATCCAACGCCTTAAGCGGCACACCGGAACAGAATAGGGGAAGCGCTTCTCAGATAGCTCCCACGATAAGTTTAAGAAGAAAGGAACGTCGGGGATGCAGTGGACCGTTGTATGCGTCGAAGCGACTCATTATTTCAGCACACTCCTCGTTTGTGAACTCCCGATTTTGAGAGCGGCCAAGTCGGCGGATGCCCTCATGAGAGATGATCTCGTTAAGAGCATACATATGGGCGTCCATTGTTCCTATGAAAGAGGATCAACAGAATTATCAGAAAGACTGATTAAGCAAAACGATATAATACACTGATGAATAAAATGCCATCTTTAAGTTCCAAGATCCATGAAGAATTCTTAAGAGTTCTTCTATATGATTTAGGAGGAGCAAAGCTCCATTAATGAATTAAGAAAATCTAAGGAAAATCTTTCAGAGAGCAGAGCTCTGTGGAACCCTAGTAGGGTCTCCTTTAGTTCTCTTTAGATCCCTTTAAGACCTGTAGAGCAAAGCTCTGCTAAGTGAAACCCTAAATAGGTTTCCTTTAGATCAGGGATCTATTGAGAGCGAGGCTCTATCAATGAAAATTAATTTAATTTAATTTAATCCTAATTAAAATTTTCACCTAAAAGTTTTAAGAATTTAACTCTTAAAGTTCTTGAAAATAAAGAGCAGGGCTCTGAGTTCTGAAAGCAAAATTTTATAAATGAGAATCATCTAAGTGACCAAAGGTCCTATTTATAGGCATCAAGGGCCCTTTCAACTTTCAAAAGATGGCGCGACGGTTCGGAGTCTGCCACCGCTGCGCTCACGTTAGGAGGCCACGTAAGCGCAACGGTGGGGGGGTATCTGTTTATCCAAATTAGAGCAAAACTCTGTTCAAATTGCAAGGTGGGAAAAGAAGCAATAATTCTGTTTTTCTGCAATCAGAGCAAAGCTCTGTCTTGAAAATTAAAAAGTGCGCTGCGCGACACGTGTCAGCGCAGCTGCGCAGTGCGCTGCGCGACACGTGTCAGCGCGCGCAGTTGCGCAAGTCAAAAAAAAAAAACGCAATGGCGCACCTGCGCAGTGCGCTGCGCGACACGTGTCAGCGCAGCTGCACAGTGCGCTGCGCGATACGTGTCAGCGCGCGCAGTTGCGCAAGCTAAGGAGGAAAAAAAAAAGGCAACCACGCAAGTGCGCAACTGCGCAGTGCGCTGCGCGACACGTGTCAGCGCAGCTGCGCGACACGTGTCAGCGCGCGCAGTTGAGCAAGCAAAAAGAGAAAAAAAAAAGGGGGGCAACCGCGCAAATGCGCAACTGCGCAGTGCGCTGCGCGACACGTGTCAGCTCGCGCAGTTGAGCAAGCAAGGGGAGAAAAAGAAGAAGAAGAAAAAAACAAAAAAAAGGGCAACCGCGCAAGTGCGCAACTGCGCTACACGTGTCAGCGCAGCAGCGCAGTACGCTGCGCGACACGTGTCAGCGCGCGCAGTTGCGCAAGCAAAAGAAGAAAGGAAAAAAAAGTGCGCAGCGCGCTGCGCGACACGTGTCAGCGCAGCTGCGCGACACGTGTCAGCGCGCGCAGTTGCGCAAGCAAGCAAAAAAAAAAAAAATTTGCGCAAGTGCGCAGCTGCGCAGTGCGCTGCGCGACACGTGTCAGCGCGCGCAGTTGCGCAAGAAAGAAAAAAAAAATTGCGCAAGTGCGCAACTGCGCAGCTGCGCAGTGCGCTGCGCGACACGTGTCAGCGCAGCTGCGCAGTGCGCTGCGCGACACGTGTCAGCGCGCGCAGTTGCGCAAGCAAAAAAAAAAAATATTCCAGCTGCGCGACACGTGTCACGCGCTGGGGGAGTTGCGCAAAACAGAATAAATCTTTTCTGTTCTTGTTAAAACAAGAAGATTTTTCTCTGTAAAGCAGGGGCCTTTGGATCAAAAATCCAACGGTGGGGAAAATTACCCAAATCACTCAGAAAAAGATTTATGTAACAAATTTAACTAATTTATGAGCACTATAAAAAGGACCCCAGACCTCATTTTAAAAGAATCAACATCTTGCTAAAAAAAAAGAGAAGAGAACTCTTGAAGAATAAAAAAGAAGGTAAAAACCTTTTCAAGAAGAGAAAATTCTCTTATGAACAAGATCATAGATCTTTAACGATGAATAAATAAATAAATAAAATAGTGCCTTGCACTTGTTTTATGAACCATCGGTTCTTGAACCTAAAAGGTTATTAAATTAATAGTGCTTTGCACTTTCATGAACCTTTGGTTCTCTGATATAAGAATAACAAGAAAAAAACTTGTTATTTTAAATCTAAATTCAATAGTGCCTTGCACTTGTTTTATGAACCATCGGTTCTTGAACCTAAAAGGTTCTTAAA
Organism: Agapanthus africanus; assembly: GCA_030015575.1. Taxonomy (NCBI): domain Eukaryota; kingdom Viridiplantae; phylum Streptophyta; class Magnoliopsida; order Asparagales; family Amaryllidaceae; genus Agapanthus; species Agapanthus africanus. The sequence continues at coordinate 936,510,750 of CM057338.1, read as the reverse complement.
TTAATAGTGCTTTGCACTTTTATGAACTTTTGGTTCTTTGAGATAAGAAAAACAAGAAAAAACTTGTTCTTTTTTCTTAGATCTAAATCAAATAGTGCTTTGCACTTCTTTTATGAACCATCGGTTCTTAAATCTAAAAGATTCTCAAATTAACAGTGTTTTGCACAAATGCAATGCATTAATTAAAGGGCCAAGCCCAAAACAAAATGACCTGACAGGCCAAAATAAATTGCAAGGCAATAAATGGACAGAGCCCAAATAAATTGATGCTCTGCATCATTTATAAAAGGCAGAGCCCAAAACAAATTGATGCCCTGCATCTTTTCTGGGCAAAGCCCAAATAAAAATAAAAACAAATGCAAATAAAATATTGGACATTTTTAACTGGACTTAGCCCAGTCATGGCCATAAGTCCTCAAATTAAATTGACTGAGCACGGCTGCTCCCTAAATGAATTTACATCCGGTTCGAGGGTACATCGCCGAACTCCTCTGACACCTATCGTTGTAATCCTTCAACGACGTCAGAGAGGTGACGGGTCCCAACGACCATACATCAATATGGACTGCGGGGTCCTTAAACTCACGGACCGAGACGTCCCTAAACTAATATCGGACCGAAACGTCCTTAAACTAACGGTGGACCACTATGTCCTTAAACTGGTATTGGACCACCATGTCCCTAAACTGGCACAATAGAGCCCAAATGCTCTTTTGTCGGATCTAAACGATCCCGTTAAGTCGATCTTAGTCCCAAACTGGACTAACGTATCCTTAACAACCGTTTAAGTTGATCTTAGCCTCAAATATGGCTAACGCAATCTTAAACCTTCAAACAGACTTTAGTCCCAAATTGGACTATAAATTCCCCCAATCAACTTTGGCTCAAGGGTACATCTCTGAACTCCTCTGACATTTGTCGTTGTAATTCTTCAACGTCGTCAGAGAGGTGACGGGTCCCGACGACCATACATGCAATGGACCACTATGTCCCTAAACTGGAACAATAGAGCCCAAATGCTCTTTTGTCGGATCTAAACGATCCCGTTAAGTTGATCTTAGTCTCAAACAGGACTAACGTATCCTTGACGAACGTTTAAGTCGATCTTAGCCGCAACGCGACTAAGGCATCATTAAACTAAAAACACCAAACCCAAATCTAAGTAAATACGGATTTGGACTAATCCACGTCCTACGGGCGACGGTATTACTCAGTCTCCGTATACAATCCACGGGCAACCACAAACAAAACAAACACCCACGACACGAAGTGAAATTCTGGAGAAGGAGAAAGTTGTTACCGCGAAGCGGTAGCGTAATTAACTGCAGGGGCTTGCGCCTGCAGGGAAGAGCGTCCCCACAATCAAAAACCCCTCTAGCGAGGGGGAATCTGACAAAGTCTGCTATATCGGCCGCATCCGTCTAAACCTTCGATACACGGTGCCATAAATCAACTTGGCATCTTCAGAGAGGTGGACGGATAAAACCAAATAGCATCTGCCCCGAATCTCAGCGTCAGGACATCGCGGTCCTGTGCGCCGCCTTTCGGAGGGGAACAGGCACTAGCTGTACGTAACGGCTACCCAGGTATCTATCGAAAGGAAGACCGACAAGAAGACTCGGCTGAACCCCTACTGAGCCTATAAGTGACATTCTCCGTACAGTCCGATCTGTTCGTCTGGGAGTATCGCATATCGAGCCTAGGGGGTAGTAAACGTCATACCCCTATTAGCGCAATAAATCGTGTCGGTGTGGAACCCAATAAAACTCGAGAAACTACCGGTATTCCTACTAATAAATCTTACTTGCCCTGGCCAGGGACTTATGGTATCGGCCAACCGTACACAACTTGATATCGACTCTCTATACCGGGAGAGACGAATCCCTTCTATCAACTACTGCCTCAAGTGCTTCGGGACTGCACCTAACTACTACCGGTTTGCACGACTCTTTAAAGTCGTGGTAGGATAGTAATCTAAGTACAGTGGGAACACACTCGAGACTAATGATGATATCAGGTCATCGGACTAACCTATACGCATGTCACCAGAGAACTGCTATCCGACGATAGGTATAATACCAACTAGCAATTCCCAGTGAGTCTGTCTAGTGTAACTCATAACCTAATGAGAACCTATATACTATCTTTGGTACCGTATACCAATGGCTGCGAGACCGGCCATCTCCCCTGACGAGAATAAGAAACGTATACACTAGTCTACTCTGGAGTATCGATGTCCAGTCTCGATAATCCTATGACTAGAGATAATTTTAAAGATGTGCTTATAGACTACCCAACCCCCATAAGTATGATTGTTATCATAACGCTGGTAGCCAAGCAAAGATCCTACGGGCTCTATCAACATGTATTAGCGATATATAAAAAGGAATATATATATATATATATATATATATATATATATATATATATATATATATACTGGTTAAGATAGAGACAAACCAGATAGCATACTATCATATCAAGTAAGACTATCTTATACATATATATATATCTCAAGCATCCAAATTGTAATATATAATCATGTACTATACAATAATAGCCTGTATGGCATATATATCTAACATTTTCAACATAGCGGCAGGGGAATTCTGCCTCACACGCCTCAGTGACTCGAAAGGATTTTCGTTGGGATGCTCACAATGAAAGTGGGCTCCACTGTGAGAGGAGCATGTTTGGCTGGGCCGCGGTTTCTCTTGACGTTGGCCCTGCGCCCTTTTTTTACCATGATTGCTCTATCATTTCAGCTTTTCTTATTGCAAAGGTCACGATTGCCATATCATTTCGGTTATTTATTTTATTTTTATTCGCTGATTTTTATTGCGAGTTGCCCCATCATTTTGACTATTTATTTTATTTTTATTCGCTGATTTTTATTGCGAGTTACCCAATCATTCCAGCTCTTTTTTTGTCCCAGTTTAACGACTTAGGGGTCGAACTTAAAATTTTGTTTAATGTCTGCTTAGAAAGAGGAGGTTTAACGTCATCTTAGATGGAAAATTTGTTTAACGTCATCTTAGATGGAAGATTTTTTTAACGTCATTATAGACGGAAGAGGTTTAACGTCATCATAAACGGAAGAAAATCATAAACGGAATGTTTAACATCATCATAGACGGAATGTTTAACATCATCATGGACGGAAGCTTTTTAACGTCATCATCGACGGAAGAGATTTAACGTCATCATAGACAGAAGAGGTTTAACGTCATCATAAACGGAATGTTTAACGTCATTATAGACGGAAGAGGTTTAACATCATCATAGACAGAACAAGGTAGAAATGAAGAACGGTGAGCAGACCCTGGTCGTCATCTGTTACTTGCGACTAACTTGTGCAACTTGAGTGGCATTTATTTCCTTCTTCGGGCTATGCTTGTGTCTTGTTGAGCATTTCTTCCCATAGGGACCATATCGACCAAAGGAGCTCTACTGAGATGCCCCCTGCATGGGGTCTGCGATTATATAGCTTGCCCATTGTGTGGGGTCAAATATTGAGCATTTTGCCCCCTTCGAGGTTTAGTTGTTGGATATGTATGCCCTAGAGGCCATTATTGTATATGTATATTGTCACGACCCGAAATGGCACGTGACTGGCACTTGAATCATATGAAGTTTATAGGACCCCATCTAATTCAACTAAGCCAAAAATCCCAGAAATCTAAACCATTTTAAGAAAAGAGTGAAGAAAAATTATTTTTAAAGTTTGCATATGATCACTTTGAAAAGTCGTAGTAAACATTTTTAAAACATCATATTTTTTCCGCAAATTTCGGCAAAGTTTCCTTTGTAAATACTGGCCCCAAAAAGGGTACAACATGCATAATAGGAATAAAGGCATCGCTAAGCGGGAGCTAGCTCTTCGTCAATTGATAGTCACAACCACGCAAGCAATATAATATACAACGCCGAAGGGCGAGGATCAAAACTCAAAAAGGAAACTCAAAACAACAAGAAAATCATAATAATACAAGCGCGACTCTACGGTCGAAATAATATAGAACTGGTCTTCTAAGTCTATAAATAATACAAGTCTGGTTGATAGAGTTTACTAGATACAACTGAAACAAATAAATATACGATGGTGGTCACGATGCAAGTGAACCCACCTACCAAAGCAATCACCCGGAATGAAAGCAGTGTACCAGCAAAGCCGCAACGAAACCTGTACGACAAAACCTGCAAGAACTATGGCAAAACGGGGGTGAGTTGCCAACTCGTGAGTAGAAAACATCACAGAGCAGAAATCGAATGTATGACTCAATCCTAGGTCATACGATCAGTAATATCCTCAATATGATATAGTCTGAAGCATCTAAATATGACATGGGTAAGCATTTATACATATGTTTAATACCAAGTGCTCGTGTCAGTGCCTCAGGTAATAACATATCATAAACATGAGGTATGAATGCAATATAATGAAAATAGAATGCATCATGTATGAGAAAACTGTTTTCTTAATTTAGTGAGATTTCTGTATTTAAGTTTGTGTATCATCAGAAATCGGTGTCAAGCATCGACACAAAATATATCTCAAAATCTCAGGCTCCGGCTATCCGGACTGGCCTGTATCATCAAATCTCAATATCTCAGGCTCCGGCTATCCGGACTGGCCTGTATCATAAGTCTCAAGACCACGTCGGTATCCTCCGGATATCCGGCGTGTCACAAAGAAATCACTAGTCAGTAGTGCTCCCCTGTCTCAGGCTCAACGCCATCATCTGCGACCTTTTCGCCCCGGGGTACCGCACCGGGCCCACCATGCAACCACAGACGGTTCCTCCTCCTCGAATAGGGTGTATGATATCGTTCAAGAGCCGAGAAAACTCATGGTGGACATATCTCAAATCATATCATGAAAAAACCGCACTTTTATCTTTTGAAAGTGATAATCAGTTTATAAATCCTTGTGGTTTCTCTAAATCCAGAAATCTCATGGAAATCCGAAATCCAAAATGAAAAGTCGATAATAAATACTGGACTCCAGCAATCCAGACTGACCCAAATTATTACATGGCAATGAATATATATGCATGATATAACGCAGTAAATAAATGCAATGTCTAAGTTATCATATAATGGCAGGCTCACTAGTATCATGTCGAAACTATCAGCTAACAAGAGATATCAATGAATCAATATTCTCTAAATGTGCGTGACATGGCAATTACCGATGATAATGTGTATGAGCCGGCAAGCAGGTGTACGTGGAGCATACACATCATCGGTAATGGTGCTGGTGTCCTAACAGCATGATTTTAATAATAACTACGAAAAACACAATATAAGCATGCAATGCGATGTGAACAGCATGAATAGGCAGAACATGAATAATAACGCAATAATAAAGAATCTGCATTTATATAAATATGAGTCATACAGTTTTTCCATTTGAAATAACCCGAATCATGTGTTTATAAAATAGGGTCTACGGTGTATTTAAGAAAATGTACGTCCTTTGAAATATCCGTAGAATCCCTTGTCCTGTCATTAAAATACTCACAATTCATTAGTTTTGAAATAGGTATGACTCGAGTCTAGTCTAACATCTACATGTAAACTACAGGACTAAACTAACATCTAATCGAAAAGGTAAGGAAGCCACCTAAATCTGAGTCGATATATATATAACATATAATAGTCGGTGATCCCGCTTCAATAGTATCACATATGATACAATATATAACATGACATCCTCGAGTCAAGAGTGAGGATCTATCATCAATATATAGCTCGTACGGTAAATCCATCGTACGGTATCCCAATCTGGGTACGGGTCAATATCACGTTTATCTCATTATTCAACTGGTATCCTTATCATCATATCGTGCTCTGGGTACTGATCTAACGTCTAGTACGTATTGATACCATCTACATATATATATGCGTGTGTATGAAAACACAACGCCCCAAAGACCCACTATAATATCATGTCGTATCTCAAATACGAACCATGTCACATCACCGATCTCATGGCATCATGCCCAATCTCCTCGACTCATCTCCAAATACCATGTACTAACCTCATCATCCATGTATATGTATATGTGTGTGTGTGTGTGTGTATACATAGTCCCATACCTATGTATATTTATATATACATACATATCCCCATATACGCACAAGTAATAAAATGTATGCAAGTGTGTGTGCGTGTATGCAAATCATTAATCTAGGGTTCGCGACTAAAACTAACTATCGACACTATCATCCAATTACACTAAAATTTATCCACGAACTCCTAAAGTCTACCTCGATAATCATCTAGTCTCATAATAAACATAATTATATATATATATATATCTACGTATTCGTATACTACACTATGAACTGCGAAGGTGCTATACGTCATCCACCCGACTTCCCCCGTAGATATATATCTACTCACCTCGATCTTTGCTTGCCGATGCCGATGTCGCCACATGCTTGCTTGTCATCTCGAAGTCCACGTGGGGGTACCTACAACTAATACACAATCGCAAATGCGTATTAAAATCAAGTCGAAAAACCAAAACGGCACACGTTTCGCTCATAGGTTAAAACCTATAACCTCGCATGCAAAACACGACCAATAACCCTAGTCGCTGACGTTAAAACGCCACACGATGGAATACAATATCAAATACCAAATCCCAAATTAAAACGAAGTCGCAAAACAATGCAGCAACTCAAGAAAATGGTCCCAGATTTTATCCTAGGTCAAATTAGCCAATTTTGCATATATGGAGGGTCTATTTTACTGATATAGGAGCTACAGAACAAGAACGAGCCAATTTGCTCACACCAAGGCCACAATTTGCGTCCAAAAAGAGTAAATTGGCGGCCAGGAAAAGTCCAGGGGGTCTCAGGTTTCAGTGGTAGCTCCTAGGGTGCCTGCATGACTCACTGTGTTTGCTAAATAATTTTCAGAGGCTCCGGGTGTTAGCGGTTCTCCAAACTTCATCACAATTTCCACAATTTCCCGATATCAGGGATTTCTAAGTTTGTGAATTGGGGATTTACTCTCAGGTTTTGGTCTTTAATCACACACCACAGGGGTTTAAGGTCACCATTAAGCCTCTATTACCCTTTTGGATTCAATCCAAATCCTAATCTTAACTTGAAATTTCCAAAGACCACCAAACTTCGATATATCAATTCTAAACTAATAATAGAAGCTAATGGAATGCATTACTACACTAAGTGTGAAGAAATTACCTCATTTGGCAACTCAAGAAAATTCTTGAGTTTCCCCAAGTGCCCAAAATCCACCCTTTCTTGGTCCAAAGTGCTTGTGAGGAGCTTGTGCATGTTTTTAATGAAATGGGGATGAGGTTTTTGTGTGTTTTGGATGATGAAGTGAGGAGGTAGAGGGGGGAGGGAGAGTATGCTGCCATGGGAAGAAGAAGAGAGGAAAATGAAGAAAGAGGGAAATGCCATGACCAAGGTTTGACCCCTCACCTCTCTCTCTCTCTCTCATGCTCATACCCATTTCTTTATATTTTCTTTTCTTTTTCTTTTCTATTCTTATCTTTTCTTTATCTTTTCTTTTTTCAATAAATACTAAGCTATGCATGATAAAAGAAAAGACCATGTAGGAAAATGTAACAAATGCGAAAAAGACATGATGCATGTCATGCGCACAAATCAAGCTTAATGCACGATTAGTGATATTTAATCGTGATTAGCGTTGAAATAGTGTATAATTTATTATAAAAATCTATAATTTGCCTAAATCACATAAAACACCCTCATTTCAGTAATTTCTATAATTTTCCATATATTTTCCAATTTATCGGTATTTAATTATACCGCATTATTAAAATATTCATAATATTTATTATTAAATTATAAAATTCCCAAAAATAATATTTTATTTTTCTGAAATGTTACATATATATAGTGGATGCTTGGACATATGTATGTACAAGACAATCTTGCTCGATATGATAGTATGCTATTTGGTTTGTCTTTATCTTAACATGTGTATATGTTATACTTGTTATTACGTATCGTTAATACATGTTGATAAAGCCCATAGGATTATTGCTTGACTACCAGCGTTATGATGGCGATCATACATGTGGGGGCTGGGTAGTCCATAAGCACATCCTTAAATGTCCCTAGTCGTGGGAGTATTGAGACATGGCATCGATATTCTGGCGTAGACTGGTGTATACGTTTTTAGACCCCGATGAGGGACGATGATTGGTCCCACAGCCATTGTTCTTTGGCACCTAAGATCGTATACATGTGCTTACTGGGGTGAGTATACTGGACGGACTCGCCAAGAACTTCTAGATGGTACTATACCTATCGTCAGATAGTAGTTCTCAGGTGACATGAGTACAGGTTAGTCTTCAGACCTAAGATTGTCATTTGTCTCGTGTGAGTTCCCATTGTACTTAGATTACTACCCTACCACGGCTCTACTGAGTCGTGCAAACAGGTTTTAGTTGGGTACAGTCTTAAGCCACATGGAGGCAGTGAGCGATTGTTAAGGATCCGTCTCCCCCGGTATAGGGAGTCGATATCGCACTATGTTCGGTTGGCCAGCACAATAAAACCTTGTCCAAGACAGTTGGGATTTACTGATAGTTAGATTAGTAGTTTCCCGAATTGGTCCTGAACCATATCGGCACGAATTATCGGGTTATTAGGGTCTGGCGTTTACCACCCCTAGACCCGGTATGTGATACTCTTAGATGAAGAGACCGGACTATACGAAGATTGTCATAGATAGACTCGGTAGGAGTTCGGATGAGTTTGCTCGTCAGCCTTCCTTTTCGACAAGTACTCGGGTAGCCGCTACGTACAGCTAGTGTCGCTGATATGCGTGTGGTTATGGATTTATACAGAACTCACTGCCGGTGTACTGTCGAGTCTTCAGAGTCCCACTTAGAAGTTTTCCCTGGTTCAGGAGAAATGATATAGTAGCCGTATTTTGATACAAGCAAGGTTCCGATCGAATGATTGTACTAGCTAGCCGGACTTTCAATCGGACTGTTGATAATACTAGCCGGCTTAGGATTGAGCCGGATTATTAAATCAGGTATTGATTTAATAATTTACATATATATATATATATATTTCGATATGTATATTCTAATATTATGTTCATTATATTATTCTATCTCTTTGGATATTTGTATTTTGATACGAATACGGGTATATATATACGGTAGAGTGTATTCCGTATTTATACGGAAAACATTCTAGAAGGAGGACACCTCATTTCCTTGGTTTTTCTTTTCGATAAATTAGAAATGAGGTAGAGGGGTGAAGTGGTATGAGAATGGTGTGAGGCATGGATGAATAGGATAGACAAATGAATTTATAATTCATTTTTCTACACTATTCAAATATGGTTAGTTTTTAATATTGAAAAATATCATTTGACAAAACCATGCTAGCATTATGGTTATGAGATGAGAGTTATTCATTTCACCATTCTCTCTCTCTCTTTCTTGAGCTTCTCCTTCTCTTTATCCGTACACTCTCATGAGTTGAGAATCAAGGGTGAAGAGAGGTAGGAAAATACTAGAAAACCTAACTACATCACTATACATCCTAGTTTAGCAAGCTAGGATCATTATTTGCTCCACTTGATTTTTAGTGTGGAGCTAGAGTCATGAACTACATCTCTCAGGTGGATCATCTTCAATGGAAGAAGACCGGTGGTCAAGCTCGATTAAGAAGATCCCAAGAAGCTAAGGAAGAGGAGATGAAGACCGAAGGACTCGATCATTTGGTTGAACCCTCTTCCATAGTAGATAAACCACTTTGTTGATGTCTAGTTTAAGTGTTTGGATTCAATTCTAGGTTTTGTTGTTTCAAGCATCTCTATAATTTTGTTTTTCGTTCCGCATGGCCGGTTATGGCAGATAAGGCGCTAGGAACCCTAACATGGTATCAGAGCCACCCAAACAAATTAAATAGTTAGTTACGACATTTAAATTCCGCCGTTTTCGTCGCACAAAAACTACCAACGAAAACGGTCCCAAAAATTTGAGTTTTAGCTTGTTTACACTCCCCGTGGGCTTACGGTTTGGACCGAGAAGCCGCGGGGTGTTGTGTGGATACCTCGGAAGGACGAAGGTCGGGCCTACCCCCCGAGGCCATCATGAGGTGGCAGTAGGGGGTGGGGATCCAAGACCTACCCCATAAGGGTAGGCTCGGGTACGCATACCTCCCCAGGCCACCTTGTGGTGGCCTCGAAGGGTGGGTACCCCGTAGCCCCCCTGAGCGATAGTTAATTTTGGGTACTTCGACCCTACGAAAGTTCGGGAAAGTTTTGAGTTCGTTTCGACTCCTGGATTTTCTTAAAACGATGGATATTTGGGACTTAGTGAACTGATTTTTTTCGAACTTTGGAAAACTTATTTTGTTTGCTATTTGTGCGCAGAATTTTAGTGTCGTGGTTTTCGTTACTTGCTTCTGTGATGCGTTTATGTGTTGTTTAATGTCTTCTAATCTCTTTACGTCGATTAGAAGGGATTACATGTTGGCTATAGTGCCCTCAAGTCAATTATTGGATCGCATGCATGTGATTGCAATGACTGAGGGAGGACCTATACCGGTAGAACAGTCTTACTCGAGATGATAGTATGCTGTCTGGTTTTTCTTTATCATCGTGTACATGCTTCAGGTGACATTACAGATCACTATTACATGTTGATAGAGCCCATGGGATTCTTGCTTGACTACCAGCAGTATGATGGCGATCATATACGTGGGAGCTGGGTGGTCTATAATCACATCCTTAAAATGTCCCTAATCGTGGGAGTTTCGAGACTGGGCATCGATACTCCAAGAGTAGACTAGTGTATACTGATCGAAACCCCGACGAGGGGCGGTGGCCGGTCTCATAATCCATTGGTGTCGGTTGGTTCACCTAAGATGTATACAGGTACTCATTGGGTTATGAGTACACCGGACGGACTCGCCGGGAATATGCTAGTTTGTATTATATCTATTGTCAGATAGCAGTTCCCTGGTGACATATGTACAGGTTAGTCTATCGACCTGAGATCGTCATTTGTCTCGTGTGAGTTCCCACTGTGTTTTGATTACTACCCTACCACGGCTCAAAGGAGTCGTGCAAACAGGTTTTAGTTGGGTACAGTCCTGAGCCACATGGAGGCAGTGAGCGGATCGTCAAGGGATTCGTCTCTTCCGGTATTGGAGGTTGATGTCGCGGTGTGCACGGGTGGCCATCACCAGAAATCCTTGGCCAAGGTAGTCGAGAATTACTGATTCGGATAAGTAGTTTCTCAGGTGGTGATGGGCTTCATACCGACACTGAATATCAAGTTATTAGGGGTCTGACTTTATCCACCCCCTTAGACTCGATATGCGATACTCATAGACGAACGGACCGGACTGTACGGATATTGTCACTATCAAGCTCAGTAGGGGTTTCAGAATGAGTTTGCTCGTTGGCCTCTCTTTCGCTCAATACCTGGGTAGCCGTTACGTACAGCTAGTGCCGCTGGCGTGCTTGTAGTTAAACCCACTGCCAGCGTATTGACGATTCTTTAGAGTCCCACACAGAGGGTTTCCCTGCTTCAGGCAAAACGATATAGAGGCCGTATGGTTTTACGGCAGGGTTCGATCACATACGTGTACTTGTGCACGGATGATGTTCGGAAGGATAATACTAGTGGGCTTTAGTTTAAACCGGATCCTAGTATTATATTGTTGGATTATTTTCGTCTCTTTGTATTCGTATTCTTCAGAATACGGATGCGGGTATGTATATACGGTTGAGGGGTATTCTTGTAAGTTATTACAAGATTACTTTTAGAAGATTACATTACACCTCATCATGGTTTAGACCTTTTTGGATTAAAAGGTTATTGAGGTGTAGGATGAGGTGTTTATTGCATTTTTGTGGCATGGCTAATTAGTGACCCATGGTTTCTATTCTAGCATGCTTAAGGATTTGTTTATTGTGAGATTATTGTTGACTTGAGATATTATGGTTGTCTCTAGATATTTTGGTGGCATGGGATATTTTTATGGATGGCATCATTATTTATTGAATAATCTCACAACAAACAAAAGACAAGCCATTATTCATTTCTTTTTCTCTTTCTTGAGTTGCTCTCAACACCTCATCATCATGGCATCTTCTTCTTCCTCTAGCTCCACCCAAACCCTCTCATGAGTTGAGAATTCTTGGGTGTCTTGAGACAAATTAATCCTTCATCACTCTTTACTTCATCTACGGTATCTAGTATAGCGATCTAGGTACCCTAGTTGCCTCCGATATGAGGTTGGAGCCCGTTGCATAGACTCTCGGGTGGATCATCTTCGATGGAGGAAGACCGGAGATCAAGCTTGATCAAGGAAGCCCCTAGGAGCTTGGAATGATGGTTGAAGACCGAAGGACACGGATCTATTCGGTATAACCACTCTAAACTCCTAGTTTATAGATTGCTAGTTAAGGGTTAATGGTAGATCCGGGTAATTGATTGTGGTAGCGCCAAATTTTATAAATTTTTGTTCCGCATTTGATCACGGATTAATGGTCGGGGCGCTGCCGTAACCCAACATGGTATCAGAGCCAACCCTTAAACCCTTAGCTAGCTTGTTTAGACGATGTTAAAGTGTCGAAACCGAAACAACTCCAAATCAATACCACGAATATTCCAGTCTCTGTCGATTTTTTCAAAGTCTTCAATAAAAATTTTAAGCAATTTCAGAAGGCTATTTTTGAGACAACTAGAACACCCTACAAAAACGAGCCCCATTCACCTGTTTTGACCCGGCGAGACTTGAAGAAATACGGGTGTGGCTGGTTTTTTTGGAGGTGTTTGGACTTGTATTTTTTGGTGTGGTTTATTCTCTGGAATATTGGTTCAGTGGTATTGCTTGTTTAGCCCGGTTTGGATATGGTTTTATCTATTAGTTTGGGGGCTATTCAGGGTGTTTCGAAGTCGATATTTTAACATTGCTTAAATGTTTTACAGTACATGCATTACTATCTGCGACCATGAATGTCATTAGAGCGGTACAACTTGTCTAATTATTATAGTTCTTTTAGACGGGTTTTTGAACGTGACATTCATGTTGATGTTCTGTGTTGTGCTGTGTTTATTGGCCGGTTCGTCGTGGTGGATAGCTTGGGTGCAATGGTAGTACAGTTTAGTTTTATTTGTACATTTGATATCGCGGGGCGAGCGTCCGACATGTGGACTACCGTCACTGCCTGCTTGTATATTATTTGTTCGGAGCACGACTGAGTTGAGGTCGATGTCACCATTGTACATATTTTTCTTTTCTGTACTAGGATTACCCCGCGGTGGAGTGCATGAATAACCGGGTTCTAGAGGGCAACGGGTCCGCATCTCATGGCGTTGAGACGGAGGGGACCTTACTCTTGAATTGGCGGGCTATTCGCCGCACTCGTAGGGGGTATAGGTTGACCCAAGGAGGGGTGCTCAAGTTACCAGATTTCGTGAAATGCTAGGTGGCCCATTCACTTTGATAAAGGGGGTTGCCTCACTTCTGGTTTTGGCAGGTAACTTGCCGCACTCGCAGGGGTCTAGGTTTTCATTGCACAGGCTATCCACAGGACCAGGGGAATGTCGGGTTTCACTTGCGGCTCAAAGGAAACCCAGGGCTCCCAGATTATCAGTATTGTTCTATGATGCTTATCACTATTCTGTGATGTTGCATATATCATGCCTGGAACGATTATTATTTATTGTTATATATATACTAGTAGATGTTGTATATGTTTTGCACCCACGCTAGTCCAGCTCCCGCTCTGTCGTTAGTTAAGTAACCTAACGGGTGATGACGGGACCCAGTGGCGAATGCGGATGGCATATACGTAAATCATATTTTCATTCTTTTCTGGTGTGATTAATTGATGGGACTGCGTTGATTCTGATCAATGCAAGGAAAACAAACCTATTTGATACTGTTGGAACCAAGTTTTAAAAACAGACATTACAGACGTTAGCTTTTGTTTTGCATAGTGATATTCGGTTATGAATATCCAGCACCTCATACCACGAGGCAAGGGCCGAGATCCTTTCATCAGGAGTGACCCCTTGGGCAGAAGTTTGCGTCAACATAATAACTTTTCTATAGTCAATTCTTTTGCTTTACATCGTGGTATTCAGTTTGGAATATCATTCACCTCATTTGACGAGGAAAGAGCCGAGATCCCTTCACCGGGAGTGACCTCTTTGGCAAAATTTTGCGCCACATATATTTGAGAAACCACTTGGATTCCTTCAACGATATCAAGTTCATTACGTTAAAGGTTTTTCACCAAAAACCAGCCGTAACCCTCCGTCATTTCAGATGTATTGCTTAGTATTCGTGCTACGTATGTCGTGCATTGCCGAGGCGTAGTGTTCGGTAACTCTGTAATGCTTTTCTGTCGCATGGATATGTGGATTGGTTAGGACGGTTGTACGGTTATGTTGGCATTGTCAAGGACTCGTACGGGTGGGTTTAACGCAATCAAGATAATGACGGGTTGAACTTGACTAGGACTCTTTGATATGTTGGCATTGTCAAGGTCATTTGGGTCCTAGGGGTAAAAACACTCATCGGGAGTTTCAAACATACAGGAAACTTGCCAGGCATGCGCATACCTTCTGGAGTGTGATAAATTGAGTGGATTCCATCAAGTTATCATGCGATGATAGTTGGATCCCGATTCCCACTGATGAGTTGGTTTACTCCTCGGGTGATTTTAGATGATCTCGACTAATTCTTCTTTCGGTTTTGGAGGAGAATTTGAGGATACAGTGGGAGACATCCTGATTAGATAAAGTGATTAACCATTCTGATCTAGGTTAGAGTGCACGCTGAGTGTTTCTTCTCTCTCTCTCGCTCTCTCTCTCTTTGGCAGCGACCATGGCCTGACCCTACACTAGAACTCAAAAACCAAGTTAACTGAGCCTTCTTAAAACATACTGGCTTTTGGATTGTCAGAGTTGCATACTTCATTACCACTCCTACTTTTAACCTTTGCTTTTCTCCGGAACATTCCGTATCACTACGAAGATCCACATTTATTGGATATGAATCGTATAGTTATATACGAACTCGAAGAAACTTTTTTCAGATTCGAGAATAGTTTCTGGTTCTGGAGAAATTGAATAGGACTATTCGGTTTCTTTTATCTTTACCTTTTCTCAGGTTGTGAGGGCTCCTAGGATTAGGAGAGGGTACACCTATTGCGCTTATTGGATAGTCTTCTTCCAAACCATAGGCAGGTGCTGAAAGGTGGGAAAGGAAGAAAACCAATTAGCCTAAGTGTGGTGTACAGAAGGTAATAAGTAAAGACAAATAAAGGGATTAGAAAGAGAGAAAAGTAAATTGTGACTGCTATCATTCATGAAGAAACCGCATATATCATCGCCACTCCTACTTCACCTTTGAATTTCTCCAGAACACCCCGTATCACTACGAAGATCCGCATTTATTGGATAATCCATCATATAGTTATATACGAACTCGAAGGAACTTGTTCCAGTTCGAAAATGGATTCTGGTTCAGGAGAAATAGAATAAGGATTATTCAATTGTCTTTTATCTTTACCTTCTCTTAGGTTGCGAGGGCTCCTAGGATTAGGAGAGTACACCTATTACGCTTATTTGATAGTCTTCTTCCAAACCATAGTCTGGTGCCCAACGGTAGGGAAGGAAAAGAACCAATTAGCCTAAGGATGGTGTACAGAAGGTAATGAGTAAAGACAAATAAAGGGATTTGGAGAGATGGCAAGAAAATATACGGTTATAGTCATGAATCTGGTTAATGGAAGAGGCATTACTAAGAATACCCGGCTACCCCTTCGAAACATTTTCATGTTTCAGTTTCGCTGTGAGTTGTTAATTGAAAACTGATTTCCCAATTAGATTCTTACTCCAGGGTATGTATTTACCAGGTTTAATTCTCACATCTGTATGGTATTACAGATGATGAGTAGGAGTAAGATATTAGAAATTAGGTGATTATATCCTCATTATATCGGAATTCGTTGTAATTGGTGATATTTGAAGAAATCACCTGAGTTTTTGCCGGACGGCAAATATTTGGTATTGAATATCCGTTGTTATGCACCAATTTCAAACTGATATATCTGTACGTTTATTTTATAAAGTGAGATATAACTTTTTGAAATTATGTCCATGACATTTACCTATATCAGTTGATGATAGGGTAAGGAGCATTAAACAGCGGTGTAATTCTTCTTAACAATAGTACAGTTTTCAACCCACGACGCATAGGGCTTGAGTTATTCAACTCAGGGGACTTATAAAAAGTATTGTATGTTGTCCAGTATCCATTAGGATAAAGGGGTTGGTACCCGTACTATATTCTGTTTACTTGTGACTTCTCCAGTTTTAGACAAGTATTTCGTAGAAATACAAGGTCCAAGTTTTGAGAAGTTATAGGTACAAGAATAAAGTAGAGAACCATGTGTTGTAAGTATCAGGATTCTTCAAGGTGATCGAAGATATAGATACTTGTGTTTGGTATTCAGTTGATAGTAATGGTTTTGAGAACTTACTTCTCTTTCAGGTTACTCATATCTGGATGCACTCCTAGTTGAGTAATGTTGATCGGCCTCCTTCCATTTAGTTGACATGCACTGGAGACAGCTGCATGATTTGAATCTGGTTTCAATTAAATCAGTGCCTCTGTTTCTATATTGTATATAGAATGGTTCATATCTTAACGATGTTAGGTGTATGGAGTTGTCCGGCTTATGCTTAAAACCAGACTCTGGATAACTTAAGGCACGTTTCTGTAATGGAAATTTGTGGGTTATCCCGGGCTATGACGAGGGTTAACTTTTTACCATCTGGAAGATCAATAGTGATATTGTTCTTGACTCCCCACAGTTTTAGTATAATAGACTTTTTCAGAAAATAGTAGTGGGAGTATGGTAGAACTAGAAGTGATTCCAGAACCACAAACGATTACTGAAAATTTAATAGAACCTAAACATTCAATCGGGTTTGACATTCCATTAGCCACTCCGCAGATATGGTGGGTAACCTCAGACACCCGAGAGGTACTTCGGTACCCTCAAAGACGGTGACAGGGAGGTTCTTGTTTACCCAGACTTGCCATTGTTGTTGTTCTATACTATGAGAACCGGCAGGAGGATGGGTATAGCGTCGTTCTAAACTAGATTTAGAAGTGCGCGTGTATATGACTCTGCCAGACGGTTGTTGTAGTTAGTGAGAGCAGCGGAAGCATAGTGGACAAGTAGCTTATGTCTATTCATAGACTAAAGCAGGTATAGCAGAGATAGATCATCTATTTTTGATGTGACAGTCATAGGCTTTGACTTCATCAGAATAGGAGATGGATCTGTTAAGAAGATGGTAGGGTGAGATGTCCTGGTATTTGGATGATATGCACTTTGTAGGAAGTGAAATTCCTATACTACGATCGGTTATACTGTGGATGTCACACAGTGGTTTCTC
The DNA here is from genome assembly GCA_030015575.1 of Agapanthus africanus. Taxonomy (NCBI): domain Eukaryota; kingdom Viridiplantae; phylum Streptophyta; class Magnoliopsida; order Asparagales; family Amaryllidaceae; genus Agapanthus; species Agapanthus africanus. The sequence goes on along the minus strand of CM057338.1, from coordinate 936,493,285 downwards.
CACATAGGATATGGATATTATATCGGGTATTCTGGTTACTGGATCTATGGTTTTAGATCTAGATTTGGGTAGTTTCCTAATCTGGGTACTTTAACACTATTCTAAAGGTGTTTTAGAATGGACGACTCCTGGCATGGTGGTGTACCTGCAGGTGATGGAGTCACCCTCTCTAAAGGTGTCTTACAGACTAAAGGGGAGAGGGATGTGCATGATTGGCATATCACTTGCTTAGGCAATTGAGTCAATCATGAGATGTCAAGTACCACACCAGATATTGTTTTTTTGCACTAGATGCAATAAGTTTATATATTAATCCAATCCTGGAGAAACGTTCGAAAGCATTTTATGAACATAAGAGGATATTCTAGGGATATGGTAATGACAGCCTCCTTCGGGAGACGGTTATCATTCCAGGCTTCCAAGGTGACCTGGATGACAGAGTGACTGTCAGAGTTATAGTTTTCCCTCTTTCACGGGGCAGTAGTTTGGACAGGTGGTCCAAGCGGATACTGAGGGAAGCTTGACGCAGGATACTGATTAAATTCAGTGGAAGATACAGTCGAAGAAGTTTGCTGGATTTGGAGTTCATTTGTGAACTGGGTCCCATCAGATACAGACATATTCTAAGACAGGTATTGCTCATTTCGGGAGATGGCTTTCTCCGCGAACTTGAGATAAAGAGAGATATAGAAAGAAATATTGGAGCGGATCCACTCACTGAGGCTATTTCTCGAACGCGATAGTTTCACAATAGAGCTTTGTGAAACTGATTAGTAGAGAAGTTGGGTGTTCGGTATCACACAGGCTGTGAGTATGTGACACCGTAATAATTAGCCTTAAGTGCAAGTGGGAGATTGTTGGCTATAGTGCCCTCAAGTCAATTATTGGATCGCAGGCACATGATTGCAATGATTGAGGGAGGACCTATATCGGTAGAACAGTCTTACTCGAGATGATAGTATGCTATCTGGTTTGTCATTATCATCATGTACATGCTTCAAGTAATATTACAGATCACTATTACATGTTGATAGAGCCCATAGGATTCTTGCTTGACTACCAGCAGTATGATGGCGATCATATACGTGGGAGCTGGGTAGTCTATAAGCACATCCTTAAAATATCCCCAGTCATGGGAGTTTCGAGACTGGGCATCGATACTCCAAGAGTAGACTAGTGTATACTAATCGAGACCCCGACGAGGGGCGGTGGCCGGTCTCATAAGCCATTGGTGTCGGTTAGTTCACCTAAGATGTATACAAGTGCTCATTGGGTTATGAGTACACCGGACGGACTCGCCGGGAATATGCTAGTTGGTATTATACCTATTGTCAGATAGCAGTTTCCTGGTGACATGTGTACAGGTTAGTCTATCGACCTGAGATCGTCATTTGTCTCGTGTGAGTTCCCACTGTGCTTTGATTACTACCCTGCCACGGCTCAAAGGAGTCGAGCAAATAGGTTTTAGTTGGGTACAATCCCGAGCCACATGGAGGAAGTGAGCGGATCGTCAGGGGATTCGTCTCTTCCGGTATTAAGAGTTGATGTCATGGTGTGCACGGGTGGCCATCACCAGAAATCCTTGGCCAAGGTAGTCGAGAATTACTGATTCGGATCAGTAGTTTCTCATGTGGTGATGGGCTTCATACCGGCACTGAATATCAAGTTATTAGGGGTCTGACTTTATCCATCCCTTTAGACTCGATATGCGATACTCATAGACGAACGGACCGGACTGTACGGATATTGTCACTATCAATCTCAGTAGGGGTTTCAGGATGAGTTTGCTCGTCCGCCTCCTTTTCACTCAATACCTGGGTAGCCGTTACGTACAGCTAGTGCTGTTGGCGTGCTTGTGGTTAAACCCACTGCTAGCGTATTGACGATTCTTTAGAGTCCCACACAGAGGGTTTCCCTGCTTTGGGCGAAACGATGTAGAGGCCGTATGATTTTACGGCAGGGTTCGATCACATACGTGTACTTGTGCACGGATGATGTTCGGACGGATAATACTAGTGGGCTTTAGTTTAAGCCGGATCCTAGTATTATATTGTTGGATTATTTTCGTCTCTTTGTATTCGTATTCTTCGGAATACGGATGCGGGTATGTATATACGGTTAAGGGGTATTCTTGTAATTTATTACAAGATTACTTTTAGAAGATTACATCTCATCATGGTTTAGACCTTTTTGGATTAAAAGGCTCTTGAGATGTAGGATGAGGTGTTTATTGCATTTTTGTGGCATGGCTAATTAGTGACCCATGGTTACTACTCTAGCATGCTTAAGGATTTGTTTATTGTGAGATTATTGTTGACTTGAGATATTATGGTTGACTCTAGATATTTTGGTCGCATGGGATATTTTTATGGATGGCATCATTATTTATTGAATAATCTCACAACAAACAAAAGACAAGCCATTATTCATTTCTTTTTCTCTTTCTTGAGTTGCTCTCAACACCTCATCCTCATGGCATCTTCTTCTTCCTCTAGCTCCACCTAAACCTTCTCATGAGTTGAGAATCCTTGGGTTTCTTAAAACAAATTAATCCTTCATCACTCTCTACTTCATCTACGGTATCTAGTGTAGCGATCTAGGTACATTAGTTGCCTCCGATATGAGGTTGGAGCTCGTTGCATAGACTCTCGGGTGGATCATCTTCGATGGAGGAAGACCGGAGATCAAGCCTGATCAAGGAAGCCCTTAGGAGCTGGGATGATGGTTGAAGACCGAAGGACACGGATCTATTCGGTATAACCACTCTAAAATCCTAGTTTATAGATTGCTAGTTAAGGGTTAATTGTAGATCCGGGTAATTGGTTGTGGTAGCGCCAAGTTTTATAAATTTTTGTTTCGTATTTGGTCACGGATTGATGGCCGGGACGCTGCCATAATCCAACATTACACGCATCTTGATTATCTATGATGTTGCTTATGATATCTTTGTGATGGTTTCGACGGATTGTCGTGATGGATAGATTTTTGTGCAATGTTTGTTGTACAGTTTTTATTCATTTGTATATTCTTTATTGCGGGGCGACCGTTCGGCATGTGGACTGCCGTTTCTACTTGGTTTTATATTCTTTTATTAGGCACGGACGGGTTGAGGTCGTTGTCACCGTTGTATATATTATTTCTTTTCTGTACTAGTATTACCCCGCAGTGGAGTGCTCAAGTAGTCGGGTTCTAGAAGGCAACGGGCCTCCATCTCATGGCATTGAGACCAAGATGTCTTACTCTAGAATTGGCGGGCTATTCGCCGCACTCGTAGGGGGTATAGGATGACCCACGGTGGAGTGCTCAAGTTACTGGATTCCGTGAAGTACTGGGTGGCCCATTCACTTCGTTGATTGGGGTTGCCTCGCTTCCGAGATTGGCAGGTAACTTACCGCACTCGTAGGGGTCTTGGTTATACATTGTACAGGCTATCCATACGACCGGGGAACGTCGACTTTCATTTGCGGCTCAAATGAAACCCGGGGCTTCTAGATTATCCGCTTTTCCATATCGCTTATCGCTTTTCTTTGATGTTGCTTATATCATGCCTGAGATGACTATATATTTATATATAGATGAATAAATGTTGTATATGTTTTGCATCCGTGCTAGTCTAGCCCCTACTCTGCCGTTAGTTAAGTAACCTAACGGTGCATGACGGGGCCCCGTGGCGAATGCGGATGGCATACGTACATTCTATTTTCATTCTTTTCTTGTGTGATAGGTATTAATTGATAGGACCACATTAATTCTGATTAATGCAAGGAAAAATAAACCTAAAAGATGTTGTTGGAACAAATTTTCGAAAAACTATAGTCGTATTTTTTCGATTTGCATAGTGGTATTCGTTTTGGAATATCCAGCACCTCATTCGACGAGGCAGGAGCCTAGATCCCATCACGGGGAGTGATCTCTTGAGCAAAAGTTTATGTTACTATAGATTACTCGATTTTCTTCAAAACCACCAGTTTTCAAAAGCGGAGCTTAAACCACTCCTTTTCAAAACTGCTCGGTTTCTTCAACGATATCAAGTTCATTACGCTAAACATTTTTCGCCAAAAAACTAACCATAGCCCTCTATCATTTCCTACGAGTAGTACTTAGTATTCATGCTACATTTGTTGACTCCGTCAAGGCGTAGTGTACGGTAGCTAAGTGGTGCTTGTTTATAGCATTAGATGCGATTGGTTAGGACAATCGTGTAACCTTGTTAACTCCGTCAAGGGTTATGCGGGTGGGTTTAATGCAATCAAGATAATGACGGGTTGAACTTGATTAGGACTCTTTGATTTGTTGACTCCGTCAAGGTCACTAGGATCCTAGGGGAAAAAACCACATCAGGAGTTTCAAATATACAGAAAACTTGCTAGTGTTGCATACCTTCTGAAGTGTGGTGACTAGAGTGGCTTCCATCTAGGTTGTCACGCGATGATAGTTGGATCCCGATCCTACTGATGAGTAGGATTACTCTTAGGAAATATTTTTCACTTCATAATTAGCTAACCTATTAGGTGTCTAGAAAGGTGTTAACGGGGTTATGCCTCTGTGGAAATGAGGTTTATTCTAATTAGGTCTGTGCGATAGCATGAGGAACCTCTCTCGAAGTACCAACACCAACCTGGCTGAACGGTTAGCAAACTTGTAAGGTGTTAACGATCCCGACTAGTTCTCTTTTTAAGGTTTGAAGGAGAATTCGAGGAAACGATGGGAGTCATCCTGTTTAGATAAAATAATAACCAATCTAAACTTACAATAGCGCATGCTGAGTGTTTCTTTTCTCTCTCTCCAGGTAGCAACCAATTCACACCTTAATCAAGATAATAAAATTTATGACTTGACTGACCCAGATTCTTATTCGAGGCTAGGGAACGTCGGTTCGGCTCTAACTCATGACAAATGTCAGGAGCTTGAGCAAGGAAAAGAGGATTGCATGAATTCCTTGATGACCCCGGTGAAGAAAAAGTATACTATTGCGTCTCCTTTAGGTGTTTTTGTTATTGAGAACTATTTTTCGGTCAGTCCTACCTCCTGGGAACTAGATACCGGATCAGGATCTTATATCTGTAATTTATTACATGGATTGAGAAAAAGTATGATGGTTGGACCTGGTGATATGTCCCTCGGAGTAGGAAACGGAGCACAAATTGATGATGCTGCCGTCGGTGAATATCATCTAGTATTGCCAAGCGGCAATACTATAATTTTGAACAACTGCTACTTGTAAATCGATATCGCACACTCCACAGGGTTTGTAGAAAGGCGGAATTAAAAAAATATTTTTATAGCAAGCAACATCGACTAAACTTGCAAGATCTACCATAAGCCTTAACTAGCAAAACTAGAAAAGATTCTAATCTACTATGAAGTGATTTATACATTTGTGTTCAAGTCTTTCGGGTCTTCTTATACTTTTCTTGAGCATCTATTTCATCGGGATCAAGCTTGGCCGTCGGCCTCCTTGAGTCGAAGACGATCCACCCGAGAGTCTATGGTTCAAGCTCTAACCTAAAAAATAAGGTAACTAAAATACCTAATTTGCTAATTTAGGTAAATTAGAAGATGTCGAGATTTAATTAGACTAAATTATCTCAATATCCCTAGATTTCTCAACACATGAGAGTGTTAGGGTTTGAGGAAGAAGAAGAGAGCAAAGGGGGGGAGAGAATGTCAAATGTAAAATAAAGTGAAGAATGGCTAAACTCAAAACTATCAAGCATTTCATTTTCAAAAAAATATAGTAGCCATACTTGAATAGTAATGAAAAATGAATAAAGAAAGGAAATAGTTATACTTCATACCATACTTTGAAACGCCTCATCCCTCCACCTCATTATCTATTTTCAATAAATAGATATAACAAAAATGAGGTGTCTTCTTCTAGAAGCACTCTTGCGAAAATACAAGAATGCCTACACTGCATATACATACCCGTATTCATACTACAAAAAATACGAATACCAAGAGATAAAAATAATCCAATAATATAATACTAGAATGTGGTTTAATCCTAAACCCGCTAGTATTATCCGTCGGAATAAAATCCGTATAGCTAGTACACTTATATGATCAGAACCATGCACGTAAAACCATATTGCCTCTACATTGTTTTGCCTGAACCAGGAAAACCCTCTCTGTGTGACTCTAAAGACTCGACAGTACGCTGACAGTGGGTTTAACCACAAGCCCGTCAGTGGCACTAACTGTACGTAACGGCTACCCAGGTACTTTTCGAAAAGAAGGCCGACGAGCAAACACATCTGAATCCCTACTGAGCCTATCCATGACAATCTCCGTACAGTCCGGTCTGTTCGTCTGAGAGTATCGCATGCCGGGTCTAGGGGATGGAAAATGTTAGACCCCTAATAACCTGACAAATCGTGCCGATGTGGCTCAAGACAATCCGAGAATCTACTGATCTAACTATCAGTAATTCTTAATCTGCCTTGACCAGGGACTTATAGTGTTGGCCAACCGAACACAGCGTGACATCGACTCCCTATACTGGGAGAGACGAATCCCCAATAATCACCCACTGCCTCCATGTGGTTTGTGACTGTACCCAACTAAAACATGTTTGCACGACTTAGTAGAACCGTGGTAGGGTAGTAATCAAAGCACGGTGGGAACTCATACAAGACAAATGATGATTTCAGGTCGACAGACTATCTGCACTCATATCACCAGAGAAATGCTATCTGACGATAGGTATAATACCATCTAGCCAGTTCTTGGTGAGTCCGTCCAATGTACTCACCCACAGTGAGCACCTGTATACAATCTTGGGTGTAAGAAACCAATGGCTGTGGGACCAACCATCACCCCTCGTCAGGGTCTAGAAATGTATACACTAGTCTACTCTAGAGTATCGATGCCCAGTCTCGATACTCCCACGACTAAAGACATTTAAAGATGTGCTTATCGACTACTCAGCTCCCACAAGCATGATTGCTATCATAACGCTGGTAGTCAAGCAATGATCCTACGGGCTTTATCAACATTTACAAGCGATATGAAATAACAAGTAAAACATATAGACTTGTTAAGATAAAATCAAACCAAATAGCATACTATCATATTGAGCAAGATTATCCTGTGCATGCATATCCCTTGCATCCTATACAATACAGGCCTCTAGGGCATACATATCCAACAATCTTCCAGTTGCACTAAGGCCTGTTATTAGCATATTAAGTACCCAACGTATGCAATAGAGCCAGTTGCTGGCATACCACATACCCAACATCTCGAACGGTCTCTCGAACTGGACTTGAGAGATGGCCTTGGTGAATGGATCTGCCGTATTTTCCTTTGTATCTACTCTCCGCACCTCGATCACCTGGCGATCCACGATCTCCCTGATCAGATGATACCGTCTCAAGATATTTCTGGATTGCTGATGGGACCGTAGTTCCTTTGCCAAAGCCATGGCTCCATTGTTATCGTAATACAAAGGTATTAGATCAGCAATGGATGGAACCACCTGAAGTTCAGAAACAAATTTCCTCATCCAGACTGCCTCTTTTGCGGCATCGTTAGCAACGATGGACTCAGCCTCCATCGTCGAGTCTTCTACGGTGTCCTGTTTGGAGCTCTTCCAACAGACTGTCCCTCCGTTTAGGGCAAACACATAACCTGAGACGGATTCAGAGTCATCCTTGTCACTTTGGAAGCCAGAGTCGGTAAAAGCCTCGATCTGGAGGTCCCCATTACCGTACACCAAGAACATCTCTTTAGTCCTTCTCAAGTACTTAAGAATGTTATTTACTGCTATCCAATATTTCTCACATGGGTTGGACTGATCCTGCTTACGACGCTAAGTGCGTAAACTACATCTGGTCTGGTACATGGCATCGCATACATTATCGACCCTACCGCCGAAGCATAGGGTACTATGCTCATGCGAGCCCTCTCCTCATCAGTCTTGGGAGACATCTCTTCGGAGAGGGTGATTTCGTGACATGCGGGTAAATTACCGCACTTAGAATCTTCCATACTAAACCTCTTCAGTATGGTATCTATGTACGTTAACTGTGAAAGTCCCAGCATTCTTTTAGAGCTGTTACGATATATCTTAATCCCCGGAATGTACGAGGCATCACCCAGGTCTTTCATAGAGAACTTCTGTGATAAGAACAGCTTGGCCGATTGTAGCATAGGAATATCATTTCCTATCAAGAGAATTTCATCTATGTATAAAATGAGAAATACCACAGTTCTTCCTACAATCTTCTTATAAATATAAGCTTCATCTATATTTTTGATAAAGTCAAATTCCTTGACGGTCTTATCAAAGAAAATGTTCCAACTCCGCGATACCTGCTTTAATCCATAAATAGATTTAAGCAACTTACACACCTTCCCGCTGCTCCCACTGTCTATGAAACCCTCTGGTTCATCCATGTAAACACTCTTCTAAGCTTCCATTTAGAAAAGCGGTTTTAACATCCATCTGCCAGATGTCATAGTCATGGAAGGCAGCGATGGAAAGTAGGATCCGAATGGATTTAAGTATAGCCACTTGTGGAAAAGTTTCGTCATAGTCCAATCTGGGTGTTTAACGAAAAACTTTAGCAACAAGTCTAGCTTTGTAGGTTTCTACCTGTCCATCTACACCAATCTTCTTTTTGAAGATCCATTTGCATCCAACGAGTTTTACCCTAGGAGGAGAAACATCCAAAGTCCATACTTTATTGGTGTACATGGATTCCATCTTGGATCTTATAGCATCCAGCCACTTCACCGAGTCTTTACTCGTGATGGTTTGCTGAAAACCAATCGGCTCATCATCATCGATGATGCAATCCTCTTGATCCTCGTCTATGAGAAAACCGTAGTATCTCTCGGGCGGATGAGACTGCCTATTAGATCTACGGAGTGGCGTTCGTACGTCCAGTTCCATTCAAACTTCAGGTTCTACTAAGTCTTCAGTAATAGTTTGTAGTTCTGAAATTTCTTCCAGCTCTATTGCGCTCCCACTAATTTCTTTTTCAAGAAATTGAGTTTCCATAAAGCGGGCATGATGAGAAACAAAGACCTTTTATTCCTCAGCGTAATAGAAATAATACCCCCCCCCCAGAGTTCTTGGAGTATCCCACAAACTTACACAATACTGAACATGCCTCGAGCTTGTCCGGATGAACTTTTTTGACAAAAACAGGATAACCCCATATCTTAAGATACTTAAAACAGGGTTCCTTCCCACTCCACGTTTCATATAGAGTGGTAGGCACAGACTTAGTTGGAATCTTATTCAATAGGTATGCAGCAGATTATAGTGCATAACCCCAGAAGAATGGCAGCAACTCAGCATTATTCATCATGGAACGCACCATATCAAGCAGGGTGTGATTCCGTCTTTCTGATACATCGTTGTGTTGTGGTGTGTATGGAGGAGTAAGCTGAGAGAGAATTCCATTCTCTTTTAGATATTCCAAGAACTCGACACTTAAGTATTCACCATCCCGATCAGATCGGAGCATCTTGATACTTTTTGCCGGTTTGCTTTTTCGCTTCATTCTTATACTCATGGAATTTCTCAAAAGCCTCAGATTTATGTTTCATCAAGAATACATGTCTATACCTTGAGAAATCATCGGTAAAAGTAATGAAGTAGGAATAGCCACTTCTTGCATGCGTAGACATTGGCCCACACATGTCGCTGTGAATTAGTCCCAGGAGCTCAGTAGCTATTTCTCCGTGTCCAGTGAACGGAGTTTTTGTCATTTTTTCTCTAATACGTGACTGACAAGTTGCATATGATTGTTATTCAAACGGATCTAAGAATCCATCTTTATGTAACTCGGTCAATCGTGTTTCATTGATATGACCAAGTCTACAATACCATAAGAAAGGTTGATTTGATTTTGGAGTCTTTGTGTTTTGGACGTTGAAAACTTGATATTGATTGAGAATGTATATCCCATTATTATGTGTAACCGACCCAATCATTTCATGATTTAGGTGAATGTTTATGACATTGCTCTCAAGTGCAAAATTATATCCTTCATTAGATAACAAAGATACAGATATAATATTACACGTCATACTGGGTACACAAAAACAGTTATACAATAACAAAATATTTCCACTCGCCAATCCTAGGTGATATTCTCCCACTGCAACAGTATCCACACTGGTTCCGTTACCAACCCTGAGGGTCATATCACCTTTCTCAAAACTCTATGGTTTCTCAGCGCTTGCAAAGAATTACAGATGTGAGATCCTGATCCGGTATCCAATACCCAGAAAGTAGAGTTAATAGAGAAACATTTTTCAATCATGAACACACCTGAAGCCGTAGCCACAACTTGCTTCATGTCCTGGTTCTTGGCTTTTAAAGCCCGGTAATTCTTCTTCCTATGTCCCTTCTTGGGGCAGTAGAAGCATTCTTCCTTTGTGGCTGCCCCTCAATTTTTTCCTTTCCCTTGTCCTGCACCTTCTGCACACCTCCTCTAGTTTAGTGGGGGCCTTCTTCTTCTTGTTTGATATAGTGCCCTCAAGTCAATTATTGTAATTACAGGCAGGCGATTATGATGATTGAAGGAGAACTATACGGGTAGAGCAGTCTTACTCAAGATGATAGTATATTATCCGGTTTGTCTTTATCATCATGTACATGCATTATGTGGTATTACAGATCACTATTACATGTTGATAAAGCTTGTAGGATTATTGCTTGACTACCAGCGTTATGATGGAGATCATACATGTCAGGGCTGGGTAATCCATAAGCACATCCTTAAATGTCTCTAGTCGTAGGAGTATCGAGACTAGGCATCGATATTCCGGAGCAGACTGGTGTATACATTTCTAGACCCCGACGGGGGATGATAGTTAGTCCCACAGCCATTGGTCTTTCGCACCTAAGATCATATACATGTGCTCACTGGGGGTGACTACACTGGACGGACTCGCCGAGAACATGCTAGTTGGTATTATACCTATTGTCAGATAGCAGTTCTCAGGTAACATAAATACAGGTTAGTCCTTCGACCTCAGATCGCCATTTGTCTCGTATGAGTTCCTACTGTGCTTTGATTACTACCCTACCACGGCTCAAAGGAGTCATGCAAACAGGTTTTAGTTGGGTACAGTCCCGAGCCACATGGAAGCAATGAGCGGATCATCGGGGATTCGTCTCTCCCGGTATTGGGGGTTAATGTCGTGCTATGCATGAGTGGCCATCACCAGAAATCCTTGGCCAAGGTGGACGAGAATTACTGATTTGGATCAGTAGTTTCTCAATGGGTGATAGGCTTCACAGCGACACGAAATATCGTATTATTAAGGGTCTGACTTTATCCACCTCGTAGACCCAATATGCGATACTCTTAGACGAACAGACCGGACTGTACGGAGATTGTCACGGATAGGCTCAGTAAGGATCCGGATGAGTTTGCTCATCGGCCTTCCTTTCCAACAAGTACCCAGGTAGCCGTTACGTACAGCTGGTGCCGCTGACGTGCTTGTGGTTATAGATTTATCCAGTAACACACTTCCAGCATACCGTCGAGTCTTTAGAGTCCCACACAGAGTGTTTCCCTGGTTCAGGCGAAATGATGTAGTAGCCGTATTTTAATACGTGCATGGTTCCAATCGAATGATTATACTAGTTACCCGGACTTTCGATCGGACGGTTGATAATACTAGCCGGCTTAGAATTGAGCCGGATTATTAAATCAGGTACTGATTTAATAATTTATGTATATATATTTTGATATGTATATTCTAGTATTATGTTCTTTGTGTTATTCAATATCTTTTGGTATTCGTATTTTGATACGAATACGGGTATGTATATACGGTTGAATGTATTCCGTATTTATACGGAAAACATTCTGGAAGGTGGACACCTCATTTTGGTTTATCCATTTATTAATTTAAATGGAAATGAGGTGTAAAGGTAGTGAGGTGAGAATGGTAAGAACCATGCTTTAATAGTGTTGACAAATGAATTGTAAATTCATTTGTGCAAACTATTCAAGTATGGTTGCTTTATTTTTATTGGAAAATGGTTTTATACAAAACCATGCTTCATAACTTTCTCTCACTTGATGAAAATCATTCTCACATTTTGGTTATCTCTTCTCGCTAGCCTTTCTTGAGCTTCTCCTCCTTCTTGATCCACCCTACTATCTCATGAGTTGAGAATCAAGGGTGGAAGAGAGATAGATAAAAACTACTCACTACATCTCTAAACAATCTAGATTAGCAACTTAGAGTCCCTGGTTGATCTACTAGATTTTTAGTGTGGAGCTAGAACCATGAACCACATCCCTCGGGTGGATCATCTTCGACAGAGGAAGACCGGCGGTCAAGCTCGATCAAGGAGACCTCAAGAAGCTAAGGAAGAGGGTAGAAGACCGAAGGACATAGATCTTTTAGTAAAACACTTTTATCTCAGTAGCTAGATTCCTATTGCTCGCTAGTTTCGTATTTGGTTTCGATTCTAGGTAGTTGTTTCTAGCGTTAAGTTTTTAAATACCAAAACTTTTCATTTCGCAATGGCTGCGGTCGATGGCCATGACGCTGGGAACCCCAACATGGTATCAGAGCCATCCAAACATTAGAAACTAGTAGTAGATAATGCATTAATTTCAAAACCGAAAAATTCCGATTTCAAAACCCACTCTCTGTTCTGAAATTTTTTGGTCTCTGAAAAAAATTTCGATTTGCGCTTTGCGCGGTGGACTAAGCATTGCTTAGTTTTAACTTAAAGAGATGGTCTCATGTTGGTTTCTTGGTTTACCAACATGAGTTCATGATATGATGAGAACATTGCTCTTGGGATTCATGTTGGTATCTTGGTTAACCAACATGGATGAATTTGTTTAGTGGAGACCATTGGTCGGAAGTCAAATCAACATTGTTGAAAAGACTGATATTTTGGATGGTAAAGATCATTGATCGGCTATCAAACGAAAGTGATCGTTGATTGGATATCAAGTCAATGTTGTTGACAAAACGGATTTTTGAAATATGAATGGTTGATCATTGCTCAGTATGTTTGAGCTTTGCTCACTTTGATTGGAATTGGACTTTTCTTTGAATAGGATGATGGATCATTGGCCATAAGGACCCTGCCACCTCTCCGAAGATATTGAGGGATTACAGCGCCGTATATCGAAGGTGTGAAGGGATATACCCTAAACCATGCCCCATTTATAAGGGAAGAGACCACTTTAAGAACAGTGAGTTCCAAGGGCTCTTTTGGTATCTTGGTTACCACCTCATGTTTTGGTCAAGCATTGCTTGATTGTGCCCACATTGGTATCTTGATTTGCCAATAAGGGTGAACTTATGTTCATTCTCATATTATGAAGTCCATAAGCTCTTCTTATGGTGAAAGCATAAGCTTTATTGGGATTGGGAACTGAAGTTCCAGCCAAGTCTTTTAACTTGGTTGTCCATTGGGGAGCAGAGGCTCTGCCTAGGGACACTTAGTCTCATTTGAGGACTAGGTCTATGAACGATAGGAGCAGATTTTGTTCTGCAGAGACGCTGATAAACCTTCGTGAAATCTAGAGAAAGATAAACTCAAAAAATTTATTAATAAAAAACCAAACAAAAAAATAAAACAACAACGCCTTTAAATATGCAAACCCTATTAACGGAAATATACGAAAAAATCCTTTATTCGAAATACATAAAAATAATTAACAAAAAGCATAAATTAAGAAACTGCCAAACTGCGCCATAATTTTTGTAGCCTCTGTAGACCCTCTAAACGATGTTAGATCGTGAATTCAGTAAGCCACCAGGCTATATAGAAGGATGGCCTGTCCAGTTGAGATATTCTCGTCCTACTGTTTCCGAATTGCCAAACAACATGTCAATCATACTTACGGATCAAAAGTTATGGCCTCTTGAAGATGGACAAAAAAGTTGGACCTCTGATCCGCCCCTTAGATTTCTTTCTATCCAAATAAAACATATATTCTTTTTCAATTTGCTAAACATCATTTTAATAAACAAAAAATAACCCTCTTACACAGTACCACCTTTGGTAAAGGCCTCTTTACATAGTACCGTCTTTAGTCGAGGCTAAATGTAACCAGCGTTTTTAGCACGTGTGTTGCACGTAAATATAAAAAATTATGATAGATTTCTTTATTAATTTAACTGCATGCATCGCGTTTATAGAATAATAATAACGTGGTAATTTAATTACGTACATCGCACTTGTAAAATAATAATGATATTGTATTTAAAAACATGCATTGCATATAAAACAATAATGTTTTTTTATTTAACTTCTCTGAAAATGTAAGATGCCACATCAGATCAATTTCAAAATTAAATGAACCCTTTCTGTTGCCCTAAAATTTAAATTTCTTAGTTACTAGAATCCATAGAGGATGCGGCCATTAAAAATTTTAGGGCAAATTGTCAAAACCCTCAAGCATTTCTTTCCCGCTGTCAAAAAACCCTGGCCTCAAAACAGTAATCAAAACCCCTGAAAATTTTTCTTGCAATATCTACATGATAACTTGACATATCTAACCAATTCATATATATTATTTAGATATTGCAGGAAATAATTTAGATATCACAGGAAACCGCTTAGACATCGCTAGCAACTGTTTAGATATCGCAGGAAACTAGATATAGCAGACAACTACTAGACATCACAGGTAAGGGGTTTCTTTCCCACTAAAAATTTTTTCACGGAGGTTTTGACTACCACTTAAAGTCGGAGGGTTTTGACAGCGGGAAAAGGCGGTTTTTTTTTGACAATTTACCTAAATTTTTATAAAAAATTGTCATGTTATCTCAAACAAATTATGAAAATTTAATTAGGAGAGAGATGGGGGTTTGGAAGTCCCATGCATGTCAATGGAAACCGCATCTTCTTCTTCCTCAGATCTAAAGAAGCGCAATAATAACGAATCAAAATGATCATCAGATTCAGTTGACAGACGTCTGACTCTTTCAGGTCAGACGTCTGGGGAAAATTTGGAGTCTCAACCCGAGACCAAAGCCCAGACGTCTGACCACACGACAGGCGTCTGCAGTAGTTAAGTCATACGTCTGAAGAAGCTTGCAGCCTTAACCCGAGACCAAAGCCTTGACGTCTGGATATGAGACAGACTTCTGGGCACGAAAGGGACAGAAGTTTGGGCATTGTAATGACCCCGAAATCCCTGTACATTTGTATTAATCCAATCTTAATAAAAGAGTGTATTTCTGTGCTGATGATGAGTTATAAGTAATTCTTGATAAATTAATACAAGAATCAACATGTAGCCAATTGGTTAAAACTCTCCACTACTGTTCCACAGTCTGTGTGTTTAAATCCCTACAGCCCAATTACTTTATTTTGTAGTCTTTCTATCGTTTTGGGAATTCTGAAACTTCCACGGGCGTTGCATGAAGATACGAAAGGTTACGAAATAAAAGAGATATATTTTTGGACCAAGTGCATTGCCCCAAGACCAAGACCCAAACCCCGACCTCATTAGCCTTGGTGGACCCGCTTAGGTTGACTCTGGACCCGGTTTGGGCAGCCCAGGGTGCTCCAAATATGCACAGCCCGTGTACGTGTATCATTTGGACCTCCCACCTCTTCATTTCCTCTACCCAAAAACTTTCCCTTAACCCGAGAACCGCGAATCCCTTTGTTTCCCCCATTAAAAACCGTTTTTATTACCTCTTTAATTCTTTAAACACCATATTCTTCTTTGCTATATTCCTATAAATACCCTAGCCTATTCCCAACACCTTCCTGCTCCCGCCAAAATTTTGGCTCAAAGCTTGTTGTTCACTTATAAAATAAAGGGAAGCCCTCACATGTTAAACACGTGCGCACCCATATGCAAAGCATGTGAGTGCCGCTTCAGATAGGATCAAATCATATATTGGTTCCCATGTGTTAAACACATGAGCGTCTCACGTGATATCCATGTGAGCGCTAGTGCTAGCATCTTGGCAGCGCCTCACGGGATATCCAGGTGAGCACACTTGCCAGTCACTTGGCAGTGCCTCACGTGATATCCACGTGAGCGCTATAGGCCAGCGCCCCACGTGCAATGCGCATGAGTGTTCTTTTTTATAGAATTAAATTCTATGTAGAATTAAATTCTACGGGGGGAATATTTTCCTGATCTTTCTCAAATTAGAAAGATCCTCTCTGTTAAACAAAAGACCCTTGGTTCAAATATCCAACGGTGATTATAAAATCACCTATTGATTATATGATAGAATTAAATTCTATCTCAAGAAAATATTTTCCTAATCTTGTTAAACAAACAAGAATGATCTTCTCTGTTAAACAGAGAGCCTTTGGATTAAAAATCCAACAGTGAATAAAATTCACCGGTTGATCTTTAAGATCAATTTGATCAATCATGATCTCTCAACGAGAGATTTTCTCAAACAAATTGATATTTTCTCTGCTCCTATAAATAGGAGAAAAGAGATCAAATCTCAAAAAGAGAGGAGACCCCCCTATAAGCTTCTGTAAAAAAATATACATAAGGTTCTCCACAAGCTTCCACAAAATAACAGAGAATTTAATTCTCAATAAATAAGAAAGATCGTCTTCCTCCTCAAAACCCTAGGTAAACAAAAAAGCAGAGATCAAAATATCTCCTTTACCTATTATATCATATCTAAAGGTTTAAAACTTCTCAAGAACTTATTTCTTTATTTAGATCTGAAATCCACAAGATAAGTTTCCCACAAATTGAGAATTTAAATCTCATCGGGAAGATCTTATTCTTGAGAATCAAGGATTCAGGAAAAAACAATGTCGAAAAGAACATGGAAGAAAAGAACATGAAAAAGATGGAGTCCATAATACTCCAGGAACTTAGTTCCCTCATAAGTCAAGAACTTAGTTCTTAAAGAATATGACCCAGATCCACAAAATAGTGATCTTGGTGATCGTTAATGGTCAAAATACCATTAACAGAGGTTAACCTCTTTGAAAATATCAACAGAGATTAAATCTCTAAAAAGATAGTGTCTCACATGAAACACGCGTGAGCGCCAAAGCTGAACGCCTCACGTGAAACACATGTGAGGGTCAGAAAAGACTAGTGCTTAGCACTATTTCAGCGCCTTATGTGAAACACATGTAAGCGCTATATATCTGAGAGCTTAGCACTGCTGGGTAGTATAAAAACCCAATCTTAGTCCCAAATTGGCTAAGTCTGTGAAGCTTGAGCTTCCTTTTTGCTTTTGAATCAACCGAGCCCATATGCTCATGATTTCTAAACTGATATTAGTCCCATATACGACTAATGATCTCTCATCGATGATATCCAAAATGATATTCATCTCATATCTTCTAAGTTAATCTTATTCTCATATATGACTAACGATTTTTAAATCCACCACGATCTTTTCCCTCAAATACGGGATTTGGTTCAAGGGTACATCTTTCCACACCTCTGATATGTCGTTGTAATTCCTCAATGTCTTCATAAAGGTAACAGGTCCCGACAACCAACAACAACTTCTCGTCCCAACTTGATGAAAAATATGAAATTTCATCAAGATAGGGAATGAAACATCCCACATTTGTTCACTTCCATATTGATGTGTACACCTCATATTGATACGCATCCCATATAGATGCAAGTCTCATATTGAGCCTCGGCTATATACATATACATATATGTATATCTTTGAAGGAAATATAAATGCCTTCGAAATGGATCACACCCCAAATTGGACGCATCCTATGTCATCATCGTTCACTTCGCCACGTAACAAATATACATGCGTGCAAGATGAATGTTGGACCAAAATGTCCTTAAACTAATATTCGTCCCAAATAGGGAATGTTGGACCGAAATGTCCTTAAACTAATATTTGCCCCAAACATGGCGATAATGGACCGCAATGTCCTTAAACTAATATGTTTTTCCCTACGGACTGTCTCCATACTGACAACCGTATGCTATCCATGGGCTATTCATATATGATCTAATAATCAGTTGAGCCCATATGCTCACTGTTCCTAAGTCGATCTTAGTCTCAAATATAACTAATGGTCCTTAGATCAAACCCAAGTTTTCCGTGAACCGATGGACCTCACAAATGTGAGAAATGCATCCTAAGTTCATTCCTGTTGGCAAACTAAGCTACCAACGTAGACCCCGTCAAGCAAATGCTTGACCTAAATCTAAAATATACGGATTTGGACTAATCCGCGCCCTATGGGCGACGACATCAATTAGTCTCCGTATACAATCTACGGGCAACCAAAATAAACAAAATAACACATGACATGAAGTGAACTACCAGAGCAGGAGAAAGTGGTTATCGCAACGCGATAACGTAATTAACTGCAGGGGGTTTGCACCTGCAAGGAAAAGTGTCCCCACAATCAAAAACCCCTCACAAATAAGGGGAAATCCGATAAAGTCTGTTATATCGGTCACATCTATCCAAACCTCCGATATATGGTGGTATAAATCAACTTGGTATCTTCTAAGAGATGGGTGGATATATCCAAATTGCATCTTCCCCCAAATTCAGGCTAGATGTATCAATGTCTCAATCCAGTTTTCGGCGGTAAACAGATTCTGGCACGTCTGGTGGACCTTTTCCTCTTTCCACTCCACACTTCGTGCGTCGTATTTTTCCGTGATCAAATAATCATGGTATATATGTTTGTAGTTGTCCTTGGGTGATGCAATACTGATGCCGGCGTTTCGTCTTTATATAGAATGGCGTTTGCTTCCACTCACCGCAACTCAAGCTCTGTCACATCTGGTGGAGTCAAATACGGGCCACTTGCAGCCTCAAATCTTTGCAATCCGGCTCTTCAAGAAATCAATGGGCTTATCTTTGAGTTGATACCCCCACCTCCTACCCTCGGCTCCTCAATGCCGAAGGAGGAAGCCTAGAAGAAGTCCATCTTCCACAGACGGGCTCCTCAAGCTCCAGTTCTGCCGACAGCAACAGTCTCCAAACGACTGGCATCTGCTGAAGACCAAGGTCAACAAAGGAGGCAGAATATTCAAGCTCTCAAAGAAAACAGGGGGCAGGCTCAGCAAAAATCCTGAGGCTAATCAAATTTCGGCCGTAAGAAATGGTTGACATCGATATCAGCAACATACAAGACAAACTGTGGGCAGTTCTCCATCCATGTTGACTCCACCTACTTCAACTCCGATGGCGAATGCTGTTGTTCCAACCGGGAACAGATTTGAATTGCTACGAAGAGTCAGACAAAATTCCCTTACCGCGGTATTGAAAAAGTCTCCGCAACCTATGGAGATCCAAGGAGAGCGAAAACCAGTTCGCTCCCTAAAAGAACTTTCCTCATCTATTTATAAGGTGTGGAATCAGGTGAATCATCCGTGGCTCTTCCTCTAAGCGTCAACCAAATTATGACAACTTCCCTTCCAAATAGAAGGGGACTCATCCCAATACGGGTCCTGATGCGATAGCTCCTCACAAAGCAGCTTCTCACAAAATAGAGAGTCCCGATAAAGCCGAAGTGCCGAAAGAAAACTCTAAGGGTCAAAGTTCCAAATGCCCCAAGCTTGGGGGCATGATGGTTCACACGGTCCATGTGGTGAATTCTAAAGAGGAAAGTACTGCTTCTTCTAATCATAGACGGTATACTCGGTCTCCAACAAAAGCTCAAATGCAACGTGAAAAGTTGCAGAAGACGCTTGCTCAGGCGGCGGCACTCACTAATCCATTACCTAAGGAAAATCCCGAGAATGCACCCGAAGAAAGAGTAGGACAGGAGTCGGATATTAATTTCCTGAAGCACGCTCTCAAAAAGAGAGATGAATAAGTGGTAGAGATGTCTGCTAAAATGAACCAGATGGCCCTTCTGATCCAGAATATGGCTGGAATGATGGTCCATTCGAAACCAATGGCATATAAACCGCCGATAGTCGCTCTTAAAAATAAGGGTGACATTTCAAATCCTCTGCAAAGCTCATCGACAGCTAAAGAGGAAATGATCCCAAAAGGAAAGCTGGACGCATATATCGCTCAGCAAGTTAAAGCTCACTACGCCAGTGAAGCTGCAAATAGCTCGACCAAGACTGGTCGACCGTATCCGACGTGCTACGATCAAGTACAGTATCCGCCAGAATATATACTTCCAACGTTCCATATGTACAAAGGGACCGGAAATCCTCACTAGCACATCGCGCAATTTAAATCCATATGCGGCAACAATAGAAGAAATGATATACTGCTCCTCTGACAGTTCGTCAGCATTCTGGCGAGTATCGCCTTCGAATGGTACGCGGAACTCCCAAATGATTCCGCGAGGACCTTCAACGAGATGGAGATGCCCTTCTGTCAGAGATTCGCTAGTGCAAATAAATGCACTATCATGGCGACATTGGTCAACGAAAGGGTTGGACCGAATGAGACATGGGTTCAATATGTTACACGATGGCGAAATCTCCGGTCAAAATGCGAGCAACGCATCGACGAAGCTCCAGCCGTGGGAATGTTCATAGCCACCATTGACCTAAATTCAAAGGTGTTCCCATATATGGCCCTCTTCAAGCTGACGACCTTCCAAGAGCTTATAGATAAAATGGCTCGATTGGATCAGATGGGTCAAGACCTTTCCTCTTCCGATGAAGGTGTATGTAAAGCAAAGGCAAGATGGCGTTTGTCGCCAACGCTCAACAAAGAATGAGCGGCTCCGAAGAAACCTGTCACCAAAATAGCAACAGCACGGGTTCTTCCTTTCGAAAGCTTGGGCACGAACACTCGCTTCCTTCGGCATATGGAAGGGGAATATTGCTCACTGGAAGAAGAATCTCTACGTGAGATGATCCTTTCTTCAAATAACAGAAAGGATATTAAGGGGCCTACAAGCGGGTCCTGCAATCAAGTGGAATATCCCGCTTGAACCAAAAAACCATGGAAGGGATGTGAAATCCATATCCTACTCCAAATCAAACGATGAGGGGATAATCCCTAAGTTAAGTTCATTCATCTAAGGAAGAAGAAGACTCAGCAGAAGGAGGGACGTGATATCTCATTCCTTCTTCTATGAAGAAGATGCTTCGTCAGTGTCAGAAAGCGACATAGACGAGTAGGAGGCAGATGCCATGTAAAGTGCCCGGTATTTCCTGCAAAACAACCCAATTGCTGCGATGGTAAAGTGAAGCAATCCAAGAAGGTGAAGATGGCTTAAGGTATGAAGTGTCCATAAAAACAAAGGACAGGCAGCAGCGCCTAAGCAACACAGCGTTGGAAGGGTTGAGTTATGTAACTCCCCGTCCAAATGATAAATTTTGGACCGAAACGTCCTTAAACTTATATTCATCCCAAACATGGAAATAATGGACCAAAATGTCCCTAAACTAGCGCATCACCCCAAACACGGCGATATTGGACCGAAATGTCCCTAAATTAATAATGGACCGGAATGTCCCTAAACTAGCATTTCGTCCCAAACACGGCGATAATGAACCGCAACGTCCCCAAAACTAATATGCATCTAAAGATCTATATTGCAATTGAAGTCCCACCGGTGAAGATTGCAACTCAAGTCCCACCAGCTATATAGCTACTCCAGCAATGAAGCCACCCTCAAGTCCCACTGGAAAATAGATGGGTCACCTGCGGCGAAACTACTTTCGAGAGTTCCACCGTTTGAAAAAAAGTTATGTCCACAAGCGAAATGGTCACGGATGAAAACCAGAAAAGGAGCCATGAGTAAAAATAGCAGGAATGCCGGCGAGTTTGTGAAAACCCGAAAGGGTGCAATCTCGTAAAAAAATGTGTGCCCTTACAGGGTCCCCTCGACCTTGTGAGAAGAAAATACCTGCGTGAGATCCTTACAACTCACGGAAAAGTAACACACTTAGGAATCCATATGATTCCTAAGGAGTAAGTACACTTACAAGATCCTCACGACTCATAAGGAGAATTCTCCTTTATGAGACCTTCATGGCTCATAGGATTCAAAACTGTTAGGTTACATGGATGTAAACCTGTTCTTAAGCCATCACGTCCCCCAAGTTGCTCGACAAGTAGTTCGATATCGACTCTTGTATACAATCTACGTGCACGAACAAAATATGTTCCAACCAAGTTCCACCGATGGCGAGAAATATCCTCATATGGTAAACAATACTTGTAAGTCCTGCCGACTTACAAGGAGAAAATACACTTGTAAGATTCTTAAGACTTACAAGAGAAAACACACTTAGCAATCTCCACGATTCCTAAAGAGAAAATACACGTACGTGATCCTCTCGACTCGTAGGAAGAAATACCTTTATGAGACCATTACGGCTCGTAATGTCAAAAAGCCTTAGTCGACAGGATCTTAACCATGTTTGCTAAGCCACCTTTGTTCAAATCAACAAAGAAAAATGATGATTCTCTCCTGACAATATCCCAGTTGTAGCGATGTCGATGCCTAAACTGGTGTCAAACTCCAAGTCCTCTCACGGAAAATGATTATTTGCTCCTGGCAAATTCCAGTTGTAGCAATACTGATACCAAAATTGGTATCAGGACCCAAATCCCCAACTCGCAACAAAATTAGCGAGCAAAAAAATGCATATGAAATAGCCGAAATGATGGGGCAACTCGCAATAAAAATCAGCGAGCAAAAAATATATGCATATGAAATAGCCGAAATGATGGGAAAACTCACAATAAAAATCAGCAAGCAAAAAAATATATGCATATGAAACAGCCGAAATGTTTAGGCAACTCGCAATAAAAAATAGTGAGTAAAAATAAAAAATGATATGGCCGAAATGATTGGGTGCCACGATAAATAGCCAAAATGATTGGGCAATCGCGACTTTCGTGATATAAAAAAGTTGAAAAGATAGAGAATCGCGGAAATATAAAAAAATTAATTAATAAAATAAAATTCTTCTGCCTTACAGGTAGGTCCACACCGACCCCTGTATACAATCCATGGGCATAAATGAAAGAAAGGAAAACCATATTTTCTTACCATACATCTTCAAAAGAAGAACCGAGTTTTGATAGAACATCAACAGCCTAGAGACTAATTCGACATCTCTCTTACTCCAGTGGAGTACAGACGTGGTGTCGACAAGGCTTTAAGGAGCCAAATCAAAACGGAGTAATGGAAAAATCCTAGCTCCAGCTCGACGTTCCTCCTCAGTGCAGACACGACGTCAACAAGGACCCAAGGGTCAAACAAAAGTGGAGCAATGGCGTATTCCTAGCTCCAGATCATGATGGCGAAATCTACAGCCTAGAGATCAACTCGACGTCCTCATTCCGGCAAGGTGCAGACGCGACGTCAACAACGACCCAGGTATCAAACAAAAGTGGAGCGACGGCATATTCCTAACTCAAACAAAAGTGGAGCGATGACATATTTTTAACTCCGAGTCTTGATGGCAATATATGAGGCCTGAAGACCAATTCGAAGTCCCTCTTATTCCAGCAGAGTACAGACGTAGTGTCGACAAGACTACAAGGAGCCAAATCAAAATAGAGTAATGGCAAAACCCTAGCTCTAGCTCAACGTTCCTTCTAAGTGCATACACGACGTCAACAAGGACCCAAGGGTCAAATAAAAACGGAGCAATGGCATATTCCTAGCTCCATATCTTAATGGAAACATCTACAACCTAGAGATCATATCTATGTTCCTTCTCATTCCAGCAAGGTGTGGACGCAACGGTCAAATAAAAGTGGAGTGACGGCAAAATCCTAGCTCCATATCTCGATCGCAAAACATACAGAATAAAGGTCATTCGGATGTCTACCCTACTTCAGCGAAGAATTGGCATGACATAATCAAAATAAAAACGAAGTGACGGCATATTCCTAGCTTCGGGTCTTGACGGCAATACATACAAATCCTAAAGACCATTGGAGATCATCCTACCCCAAAAGGGTGCAGTTATGACTCATCGAGGCTTCAAATTAAGCTTAACCTCAAGTTAAAAGCGCCATGGTAAATACCTAACGCTTGATCTTCCGATGGTAATACGGATATTCCAACCTAAGAAGATTACTTGAAGACGTCTTGTCCAGCCTCGGAAAGGATCAGAGATACAACAGATGCGGGGCTACTCGAGCAGCAACCTAAGGGACTGCGTATCGAGAATACATCAACCAACGCGGCGGTACGATGGACTTAAATCTAGTAGCACAAACCTAACGAATCCCAATCAAAAAAGGGGGTTATCTATATTTCACGTTAGGATACACCTGCGAGATCCTCTCGACTCGTCTCGACTCGTAGGGAGAAATATCTTTATGAGACCCTCGAGGCTCATAAAGATGAAAAGACTTAGGCGACAGGGATATCAATCTATTTCCTAAGCACTGTTGCCTTACAAGTAGATCCAAACTGACTCTTATATACTATCCACGGGCCACATTCTCCAAAGTCGTATACCGATAAGGAAGAGAAGCCACTTACGAGTCCTCTCGACTCGTAAGGGAAAAATTCTCTTGTGAGATCCTTACGATTCTCAAGATAAAACACACTTAGGGGTCCTCGCCACTTCTAAGGAGAAAATACACCTACGAGATCCTCTCATCTCGTAGGGAGAAATATTTTTATGGGACCCTCACAGCTCATAAAGTTGAAAAGACTTAGGCAATCTAAATCTGTTTCCTAAGCCATCACTGCCCTACAAGGAGGTCAAGAATGACATTTGTATACTATCCACGGGCCATATTCGTCAAAGTTACATGCCAATGAAATGAAGAAGCTACTTACGGGTCCTCACGACTCATAAGGAAAAAATACCCGAGTGAGATCCTTACGACTCACAGAGGCGATGGACACTTAGAAATCCTCACGATTTCTAGGGAGAATATACACCTATGAGATCCTCACGAATCATAAGGAGAAAAACCTTCTTAAGACCCTTACGGCTCATGAAGATGGACAAAACCTTAGGCGACAAAGACTTAAACCTGTCTCATGAGCCATCAATTCTATGGCGATGCATAACTTTGCACAACTTAACCTACATATATACCTACGTAGGCAACGTAATGGGGGCATTTGTTCCAACCAAAATTTTTGGCTCAAAACTTGTTGTTCCTTTATAAAATAAAGGGAAGCTCCTACGTGTTAAACACGTGCTCACCAACATGCAAAGCATGTGAGTACTGCTTTAGATAGGATCAAATCCAATATTGGTTCCCACGTGTTAAACACGTGAGCGTCTCACGTGATATCCGCGTAAGCGCTAGTGCTAGCATTTTAACATCGCCTCATGGGATATCCACGTGAGCACACTTGCCAATCTCTTGGCAGCGCCTCATGTGATATCCACGTGAGCGCTATAGGCCAGTGCCACACGTGCAATGCACGTGAGTGTTTTTTGATAGAATTAAATTCTATGTAGAATTAAATTCTACGGGGGAAATATTTTCTTGATTTTTCTCAAACTAGAAAGATCCTCTCTGTTAAACAGAGGACCTTTGGATCAAATATCCAACAGTGATTATAAAATCACCCATCGATCATCTGATAGAATTAAATTCTATCTAAGGAAAATATTTTCCTAATCTTGTTAAACAAATAAGAATGATCTTCTCTGTTAAACAAAGAGCCTTTGGATTAAAAATCCAACGATGAATAAAATTCACCGGTTGATCTTTAAGATCAATTTGATCAATCAGGATCTCTCAACGAGAGATTTTCTCAAACAAATTGATATTTTCTCTTCTCCTATAAATAGGAGCAAAGAGATCAAATCTCAAAAAGAGATGAGACCCCCCTATAAGCTTCTGTAAAAAAATATACAGAAGATTCTCCACAAGCTTCCACAAAACAACAGAGAATTTAATTCTCAAAAAAGAAGAAAGATCGTCTTCCTCCTCAAAACCTTAGGTAAAGAAAAAAGCAGAGATCAAAATATCTCTTTTACCTATCATATCATATCTAAGAGTTTAACCCTTCTTAAGAACTTAGTTCTTTTTCTGGATCTGAGATCCACAAGATAAGTCTCCTACAAGTTGAGAATTTAATTCTCATCGGGAAGATCTTATTCTTAAGAATCAAGGATTCAGGAAAGAACAATGTCGAAAAGAACATGAAAAAGATGGAGTCCATAATACTCCAGGAACTTAGTTCTCTCGTAAATCAAGAACTTAGTTCTTAAAGAATCTGATTCCAGATCCTCAAAATATTGATCTTGGTGATCGTTAATGGTCAAAATACCATTAACATAGGTTAACCTCTCTGAAAACATTAACAGAAATTAAATCTTTAAAAAGATAGTGTCTCACGTGAAACACACGTGAGCGCCAAAACTCAGCGCCTCACGTGAAACATACGTGAGCGCCAAATCTGAGCGCCTCACATGAAACACACATGAGTGCCAAAAGCTCAGCGCCTCATATGAAACACACGTGAGCACCAGAAAAGACTAGTGCTTAGCACTATTTTAGCGTCTCACGTGAAACACACGTGAGCGCTATATATCTGAGTGCTTAGCACTGCTGGGTAGTATAAAAACCCAATCTTAGCCCTAAATTGGCTAAGTCTGTGAAGCTTGGGCTTCCTTTTTTCTTTTGAATCAACCGAGCCCATATGCTCATGATTTCCAAACTGATCTTAGTCCCATATACGACTCATGATCTCTCATCGATGATCTCCAAATCGATATTCATCTCATATTTTCTAAGTTAATCTTTGTCTCATATATGACTAACAATTCTTCGATCCACCATGATCTTTTTCCTCAAATATGGGATTTGGTTTTAGGGTATATCTTTCCATACCTCTGATATATGTCGTTGTAATTTCTCTATGTTTTCAGAGAGGTGGCGGGTCCCGACAACAAACTAGAACTCTCCGTCCCTACTTGATGAAAGATATGAAATTTCATCAAGACAGGGAATGATACATTCCACATTTGTGCACTTACATATTGATGTGTACACCTCATATTGATACACATCCCATATAGATGCAAGTCTCATATTGAGCCTCGGCTATATACATATACATGTATGTATATCTTTGAAGGAAATATAAATGCCTTCGAATTGGATCGCGCCCCAAATTGGGCGTATCCCATGTTACCATCGTTCACTTTTCCACGTAACAAATACATGTGCGCGCAAGATGAATGTTGGACCGAAATGTCCTTAAACTAATATTCGTCCCAAATAGGGAATGTTGGACCGAAATGTCCTTAAACTAATATTCTCCCTAAACATGGTGATAATGGACCGTAACGTCCTTAAACTAATATGTTTTTCCCTGCGGACTTTCTCCATACTGACAACCGTATGCTATCCATGGGCTATTCATGTATGATCTAATGATCAGTTGAGCCCATATACTCACTGTTCCTAAGTCGATCTTAGTTTCAAATATGACTAATGATCCTTAGATCAAACCCAAGTTTTTCGTGAACCGATGGATCTCACAAATGTAAGAAATGTATCCTAAGTTCATTCCCGTTGGCAAACCATGCTACCAACGTGGACCCCGTCAAGCAAATGCTTGATTCAAATCTAAAAAATATGGATTTAGACTAATCCGCGTCCTACGGGTGATAATATAAATTAGTCTCCATATACAATCTACGGGCAACCAAAATAAACAAAATAACACACAATACGAAGTGAACTACCGAAACAGGAGAAAGTGGTTATCACAACGCGATAACGTAATTAACTGCAGGGGTTTACGCCTGCGGGGAAGAGCGTCCCCATAATAAAAAAAACCTTCACAAATGAGGGGGGATCTGATAAATTTTGTTATATCGGTCGCATCTATCCAAACCTTCGATATATGTTGCCATAAATCAACTTGGTATCTTCGGAGAGGTGGGTGGATATGTCCAAATAGTATATACCCCTAAATTTAGGCTAGACGTCTTAATGTCTCAATCAAGTTTTCGGCGGTAAACACTTCCCTCTGAAAATTATCGGAAAATCATACTAAAATCCCTTGAAGAAGTGCACAAGATCCCGAAGTCGAAGTTCTGATCAACTGTGCTTTCTTTCCATGCGATCGATCAAACCTAGTTCCTAGTAACGGTGAATTAGTTATTAGATCAATTCACACCACGAGTAAGTCTCCCCTCCTCCTTCTTCTTCTTTCCCTTGAATCCATCCATTGCCATGTGCCGAATCAAAGTATGTAAACAAAATCCCTGATTAAAAGAAATCTCTTTCATCGATATTCTCTTTATGCATTACTAAAAGAAAAAGGAAAATTTGTGATGCAAATTAATCTACCACTACTCCTAACTAGGTTTATGATAATTAACTCATAACAATCATGCAACCTACATTTTAGAATTCTTTAATGATAAAGTATTTCGTCACATATACATAGACTATAGTTTCATGTAACTCCTATCGCAATATATGCTTTAATATGATTTTCCTTTAAAATGATTTTTGTTGATCTTGTTAAACATGTTTTAGTGATAGTGCACGGGATAACGACCTACCCCACACACGCACACTTTTGAATCATAAAACATTGACATATTGTAGCAATAGTTCTAAAAGTTTAGCTTTACGTTAAAACACCTTGTGTTTTAAAATAACTTAAACTATAACTATTTCCTTTGCAATTTCATCTCTACAACCCTCGTAAGGGGAACCTTGTAAAAGATGGTGCTGATTATTGCATATCTTGGGTCTAGTAGGGAAAGACACATAGCTCTTCATTGAGTATGGTCTTGAAGGAAAGAAATACAGTTTTTTTTAAAAAGAATACGATTTCTATAAAATTAAAATAAAAGAAAAGACGATATATATTAAGTTAATTTAATAGTACTATATTATAGCTTATAAATAGTTTTAAAGAAAACAAGGTTTCAAATTAAAGTTTTCAAAAAAAAAATACCCTTAACTTTTAAAAGAGTAAGCTTTTACTAAAATACTATAAAGTTAAGTTTTTCTATAAAATACCATAATTTTGCCGAAGTATACTTTTTATCAAAACACCTCAACATTCTAAATAATATTTTTATCTAAATATTCTCGAGATTTTAAAATATAATATTTTACATAAAACCCTCGAGAATTTAATGGCTTATTTTAAATAAATGCCATGAAGTTTCAAAATGTCATGTTTTCACATAAATACCTTAGAATTTCTAAGACTGGTATTTAGAAAGCTGATGGGTTTTAAGTGACCTATTCTCTCTTGAGTCTCGGAGAACCGGAGACAATGAGTGCCATCACTTGCTTATCTTACTTTTAATCAAAGTAAATTTATATCGTCCCAAAATATAAGAAATTGGTTTTAATAACTGACTTGTAAGCTGAATCACTTTTGTTATCATACTGGTCATATGTCATGAACCATATATTTGAATCACTTGATTAAACCTATCACACTCTGACTTGACTTGACCCGAACCATGAATACAACTTGGCTTGAACACTTGAACTTGACTTAAATACTCGAACTCGACTTGAACTTGAATTGTACTCTCTTTGCATTCTTAGATTTCGAGCAAGACTTGTAACTATATCTATAAATTAAAATAAGTGGGGTATAAGGGGTGGTTTGGTAAAGAATATATGCCGTGGCACGAGTCCACTAAAAAAGACCTCTTGAATCTCTTGTATCGTTGTCCCGTGGGTTTGACAGGGCCTTGTACTACTCATGTTGTGGGTTCATAGGTTTGACGGACCACTCTCGTATACATGCATGCATTCACTATCGAATTACAAACAACCACGTTAGAATAGAATAACCATGTTTATACATAGACATGCTCAAGTTTAATTGATACCTTTACTTGACTACTATTACAGTAGAATTCATATTCGGATTACATTCATATCCTTTATCACTTTTCCATTCATATCATTTTTGGAGACTTACCGAGCGCTAGTTCGCTGACGACATTCCACCTTGTCTTTCTTTCCTTAGAATGTTCGTCAGGTAACTTGAAAACTGAGGAGATTGAACCTAGCCCAGAGGATTATTGTCAGCTTGCAGCCCAGACCAACTACTAGTTCTTTAGCCTTTTTATTTTTTTCAACTATGCCACTTGTTTAAGCATTTTTATGTTATTGTACTTTTGATTTCAGACATCTTGTATCAATTTGAAACTCTGTGAAAGTTGTTGAATGTAATATGAAGTGGTTGGATTTTATTTCACTCGTCATTTCCTGTATTTATGTTGCTTATATACGCTTAGCGTATTTGTTTCGAGAAAGAACATTTTCGGAATAAATACGTCACGGGCATTGTCATCTCCCGTTACCGCTCTTTTGGGAAGCGAGGCATGACAGGCATGAAGACACCGTTATAGCGGTTACTAAGCAGACATCTGTCCCTCTTAGTCAGACGTCTACTGTTTGTGATCTGCGAATATAATCAAATATTCTGAGTGAAGATTTACCAGGATTAATTGTAACAGAATATCTTTTGTATGATTGTATATGATTAGATTGATTGTAACAGAGAAATGATATATAATAAAATATAAAGAGAAGAGCCAATTCTAGAGAGAATTAACTCTAGGGCTTCTTTTTCTTCCTCTCAATCTCTTCTCTCTCTTTATTTCTTAATGGTATCAGATCCCTAAAGGCTAACGCCATTATAATTTTCTTCGCTATATTTCTCCTACAATGTCAACCAATCCAGATCAGTCCTCTGTCTCATCAACTCCGCTCCCCATCTCAACACCAATCCTTAACCCTAATGCACCTTCATTCTCTTCAACACATGGACCTAATGGCATGTCCCTTCTTCACATAAAACTCACCCATGATGACTACTATTGGGAATTCACCCGTGCGCGCAAACGCGTATTGTTTTGGAATTGAGATATGGTTTTAAGAAATGGAATGCACACGCGAGATCATTCTCGTTTTACTATTTATAAACCGCAAGTGCACGGTGTGTTGTAGCGAGCCGGCAAGCACGGGTCGATCCGCAGAGAATTATGTATTAAGTATTGTTGTTTAAGGTTAACAAATCAATGAATTGGGGTTTGTCACAAAAAAATATAAGAATACGATACGAAAATAAAAAGTAAGAAAAGGAGTTTAAGGAAGAATGGTTGTGGCTTGGCTCGGAAGTTTTGAATCGCGACGTTTACCTCTACACTCCCTTGGTCATGAGATGTCCGTTTGATCACTTACCGTTTGTATGTCCGCGCTTGGGGTATCAACACTAAACACGAGAGTTAGCAAACATACCGCAACAACAAAAACACAAAATAGTTAGTGAGAGCAAATGATATTAGTGTTGAGTTTGCTAGAAGATGTGATGGTATATCGTATATGAAATTAAGAGATTTGTCAAGTCCTTAATCACAAGATATGATATCCAAGCTTAGCAATCTTAATACTAAATAGATTTTAACTTAAACATTGGAAATGGGGAAAGGGAATAAATCCGGTATATGAGAAGGTTACAAGTAATCATGTGTCAAAATACCGTATCATATCAATACATTAGCAATATTTAAGTTAGAATCATAAGTTAAGCATTTTAAATATAATCAAGAGGTGGAGGAGGCAAAGCCTTTCATCTCACTTCCTCACCCATACCACAACAAAAATGAAAGATTAGTTATGCATGATAAAAGCAAGTAAAGAAAATATGAAAAAAGAAACAACAATTGCAATATATTAACACTTGAAGAAATAAGATACAAGAATTTGGTATCTTGTTCAACCTCCTTAATGAAGCTCTCCAAAGAGAGCTTCAAGAGGGAAGAAGAAGAAGAAACTAAATGAAGATCACTCACCCTCAAGCTAAACCAAAAAGAAAATAAACTAGGAAAAACTATGAATGAGAAGTGGTATGGCATGACATGGCCCTTTTCTTTAGATCAGTTCTGGTATTTATAGGCCACAATACAGAATAAACAAACAATATACAAATGATGATGTGGCACTAATAAACAATCAGAGAAAATATGGGGTCAAAAGAGGGTGGGGGGCTGAGGTCGCCGGATATGGTGGCCATCTCGCCGGCCCAAATCCAAGGAGGGAGGCCCGGGCTGCAGTGGTGGGATTGTGCACACACCAATAACACTCTGGTTCTGTTTGCTTTTTCAATTGTAACCTGGTTTGTATGCAGAGATATGGAAGGAAACTCGGTCTTTACATCACATCCAAACTTTATGCAATAAATGCATTCACACCCACTTGCACAAGTTGTGTGCCCACTTGTTCTCTTCATAATGCCAAGGCAGCCCATCATGGTATATGGCAGCCCCTCACCTAGATCCAAGGCTATGTGCACTCATGTAAGGGTTGGACCATTCTTGCAAAAAGTGTGTACACATGCATTCTTTCCAAAAGAGCTCATGGGACATCGGACGGTTCTCAGTTCTGTTTGCAGTGTCGGCTCCAAAACGATATATCTGTGATTTTGAGTTTATTTTCCAGTATTTGTCACGGATACCTGCAAACTGTAATAACTGAGCAAACACTGATTAATAGTATCGATACATAGCAAAATAGATAACGAATGAGAGGTAATAAAATGCAGTTTTATAAGATGAACAACTACCTCGGCAGGAAGATGCAGTTTGAAGCTGTCCTCAAGTTGCAAGGGTACATGGGTATCATCGATGGCACAGAAAGGTGTCCACCCATGATTGTTCCTGATGAACAAAATCTGCTGGTTACACCATACAATCCAGCATATGCTGTATATATCCAAAATGACCAATTGATTATGAGTTGGATGTTAGCGTCTCTAACTAAATCATTAATTCCATTGGTGATCGGTAAAACTACAGCACATGCGATATAGGAGACACTTGCCAAAGCCTTCACATCGCACTCTCGCACTCGCATCCTTCAACTGAAGACCCAACTGAAGAATATCAAACGAAAATCCGTCCCCATCACAGAGTACATTCAGAACATCAATACTATCTCCGACAATCTTGCAATCATTGGACATGGGATTTCCAATGCCGGTCTTGTCATGCATGTTTTGGCCAACCTGGGATCGGTCTATGACTCCTTTGTTCCTGCTATCACAACTCGCACAGACGTATCTCTCTTGAAAATCTACATGGCATACTCCTTACACACGAAAGCCTTTACCAACAATAAGATGATAAGGCGCTCGATGCTACCCCCTTTCCGTCCGTCGACACCGCAACCATGGGCTATGGAGGCTCCTCTTTAAATTACTATCAGCATGGCTATAACACCGAGCATGGCGGTCGGGGTGGTCGCAATGGCCGTGGTCACGGTCGAGGCCGTAGTCATGGTCCTCCTCGATTCCAAATTTGCATGACAACTGGCCATTATGGTAATAGTTGCCCACAGCGCTTCAATCAGACTTTTTCTGGCGGTACAAATGGCGCTTCGCAATTTCATGTCCCGCGGTCTCAGAATGTAAGATCAGATATGCATAATCAAGGGTCTGCACCTTACGCCATGCTGTTGTTGGATATAGTGCCCTCAAAGTCAATTATTGGATCGCAGGCACGTGATTGCAATGATTGAGGAGGACCTATGCCGGTAGGACAGTCTTACTCGAGATGATAGTATGCTATCTGGTTTGCCTTTATCAGTCGTGTACATGTTTAGGTGACTGATTACAAGTTACACATTGATAGAGCCCTTAGGATCTTGCTTGACTACCAACAGTATGAGGGCGATCATATACGTGAGAGTTGGGTAGTCCATAAGCACATCCTTAATAGTGGTCCCTAGTCATGGGAGTTTCGAGACAGGGCATCGATACTCCGGAGTAGACTAGTGTATACAGTCGAGACCCCGACGAGGGGCGGTGGCCGGTCTCACAAGCCACTGGTGTCAGTTGGATCACCTAAGATGTATACAGGTGCTCATTGGGTTATGAGTACACCGGACAGGACTCGCCGGGAACCTGCTAGTTGGTATTATACATATCGTCAGATAGCAGTTCCCTGATGACATGTATACAGGTTAGTTCATCGACCTGAGGTCGTCATTTGTCTCGTATGAGTTCCCACTGTGCTTTGATTTCTACCCTACCACGGCTCAAAGGAGTCATGCAAACAGGTAGTTTTTGGGTACAGTCCCGAGCCACATGGAGGCACGTGAGCAGATCGGCAGGGGATTCGTCTCTCCCGGTATTGGGGGTGGAGATCGTGCTGTGTCTAGGAAAGCCATTACACCAAGTCCTTGGCCAAGGCAGGTGAGAATTACTGGTAGGTACTCCGGTAGTTTCTCAGGGTGTTCAGGGCTTGTCTCCGATACGACTTATACCGCTATTGTGGGTCTGACGCTACTATCCCCCTTGGCCGGATATGCAATACTCATAGACGAACGGACCGAACTGTATATACATTGTCACTGTTAGGCTCAGTAGGGTTTCTGGATGAGTTCGCTCATCAGCCTCCCTTGAGGTCAGTGCATGGGCAGCCATTACGCACAGCTAGTGCCGCTGACGGCTTGTGGTTAAACCCACTGCCAGGGTACTGACGAGTCATTAGAGTCCCCCACAGATAGTTTCCCAAATTCGGGCGAAACGTTGTAGAGGCCGTATCGTTTTATGGCAGGGTTCGGAAAATACACGTGCGTTTACGCACGTGTTATATTTCGGGCAGATAATACTGGTGGACTTTGGTTTAAGCCGGATCCGAGTATTATACTGTGTAGATATAATATCTTTGTCTCAGTTGTATTTGTATTCGGTCGTAATACAAATGCGGGTGTATTTATACTGTTACGGGGTTATCCTGAAATTCGTTTCGGGATCGCTTTTGGAAGTTGCCAGTTTCCTGTTTTCTATCACCCGTATTAAACATTCGGTTTAATGCGGATTTATCTTTTCTTCTTTTGGGTGAGTCATGAGGTGAGTCATGAGTGTGGAAGGTTCTAGATGAGGTGACTAGGTTAGTGACTCATTGTTTGCTTTAATGAGTTGATGAGGTGTATTAGTGACTCATTCTTTTGCATTAATGATTCTTGTTCTTGCTAAGATCTTTTGTGAGAAGCTTTGCTTGTGGTCACCCCCTTGCTCCTACACTCACCCCCCCACCTCTATATATGGCCGGCCCCTCCCCTCCTCTTCTCTCACTCACTTGGTAGAAAAAAGATATGGTTGTTGATTAAAAAGTTTATGTGATTTGGTGTATGGAAATTTCATAGCTCATTTCTCATTTCATATCATTCCAAATGGCAACTTCATTAACCGTTCGTCCATGGCTTTGGACGAAGTGAGACAAAGTGTTCTACTCATTCTCTACATCAATCTTGGTCATCTCTTTTAGCAAACTTGATGACCGAGTTGCCTCGGGTCAGAGGCGGGAGCCCATTTAAAGATCCGATGACGTGGTGCCACCTAGACGAGCAGATCGGAGATCGACGAGATCGGAGCAGCCGCAACAGGAGCGTGGGATGATGGTTAAAGAACGAAGGACTCGGATCGTTCGGTATAACCTTTCTACCCTCTTTACAGCTTGTTAGTTTAGCGTTAATGGCAGATCCGGGTTATAGTATGCGATACCGCCAGTTATAAAAGTTTTTGTTCCGCATTTGGCGTCAGTTTGACGGCCGGGGCGCTATCGTAGACTTACATGGTATCAGAGACTCGCCATTAAGCTTTACTAACTTGTGCTAACGCGTTTAAAAGATCGATCGAACAGATTTTCAAAAACCGCAATTTCTATGTGTAAAGTTTCTGTCGATTTTAAAACTGGTCTAAAAATCATTTTGAGCATCTCATAAAATCGAGCAGGCTTTTTAAAGAACACAGAAGAAAAACGATCCACTGATTCGACCGTACGGCCGCGGAACCGCCGCGCAAGCATGGCTTTGGCCGCGGATCCGCGGCCGTCTTGGTGCTTCAGTGGGTCAATTTTATTCTGGGAGGTCTACATGGAAAATAATGGTTTATGGAATAGTTCTTTCGGGCCCAGTGTTTTTTAATGTACAGCAGATGTACGTGGGGCCCACTTCGGGAAATTTTGTCGATCGAAATTTAAACGTGTTAGTTTACAGTACTTACATTATATCTCCGACCGGAAATGTCATTTGAGCGGTAAATTGCGTCTAATTGCTATAGTCCTTTTAGACGGATTTGCGAACGTGACATTCGCGTTGATGTTCTGTGTTGTGCTGTGATGTTGCGGATTTGTCGTGGTGGATAGCAGTGTGCAATGGTAGTGCAGTTTGGATTTATTTATACATTTGATATTGCGGGGCGAGCATCCAACATGTGGACTGTCGTCACTACCTGTTTGTATAATATTCTTTTGGGGCACGACCGGGCTGAGGTCGATGTACCCGTTGTATATATTTTTCATTTCTGTACTAGGTTTTGCCCCGCGACGGAGTGCATGGATAGCCGGTTTCTGGAGGGCAATGGGTCCGCATCTCATGGCTTTGAGAGGCAGAGGGGCCTCACTCTAGAATTGGCAGACTATTCGCCGCACTCGTAGGGGGTACAAGTTGACCCAAGGAGGGGTGTTCAAGTCACCGGATTCCGTGAAGTGCAGGGTGGTCCATTCACTTTGCTGTAAGGGGCTGCCTCGCTTCAGGTTTTGGCAGGTAATTTGCCGCACCCGTAGGGCTCTAGGTTTCATTTCACATGCTATCCACACGACCAGGGGAACATCGGGTTTCAGTCGCGGCTCTGTGAAACACGGGGATCCCAGATTATCTGTATTGTTCTGTGATGCTTATTACTTTTCTGTAATGTTGCATATTATCACGCCTGGAGTGATTATTGTATATTGGTATATATACTATTAGATGTTGTATATGTTTTGCACCTGCGCTAGTCCAGTCCCCGCTCTGTCGTTAGTTAAGTAACCTAACGGGTTATGACGGGACCCGGTGACGAATGCAGATGGCATATACGCACATTTTATTTTCGTTCTTTTCTGGTGTGATTAATTGATTGGACTGCGTTGATTCTTATCAATGCAAAGAAAAACAAACCTGTTTGGATGTTGTTGGAACAGTTTTAAAAAGTGTTATTACAAAGACGTTTCCTTTTGTTTTGCACAGTGGTATTCGGTTGGAATATCCTGCACCTCATTCGACGAGGCAAGAGCCGATATCCCTTCACCGGGAGTGACCCCTTAGGCAGAAGTTTGCGTCAGGGTAATAACTTCACTATAGTCGATTACAAGTTGCTTTGCATCGCGGTATTCAGTTGGAATATCCTGCACCTCATTCCACGAGGAAAGAGCCGAGATCCCTTCACCAGGAGTGACCTCTTTAGCAAAAGGTTTTCGCCACTATATTTTTATAAAAAACTATCAGGTTCCTTCAACGAGATCAAGTTCATTACGTTAAAGGTTTTTCGCGAAAAACCAGCCGTAGCCCTCCGTCATTTCTTTTGGGTATTCAGTAGTATTCAAGCTATGTATTTTTACCAATGCCAAGGCATAGTGTTTGGTAGCTGCTGGGTATTCATTTGTTGCATAGATAGATGAGTTGGTTTGGGACAGTCGTTCTGCCATTTTGGCCAACGTCAAGGGCATGTGTGGGTGGGTTCAAATTGAAAAGATAGTGACGGGTAGAACTTGGCATGTGACTTATGACATTTTGACCAATGCCAAGGTCATAAGAGCATGGGGCAAAAATCATATCGGGAGTTTCTAAAGAAACTGAAACTTGCCAGGCATGCGCATACCTTCTGGAGTGTGATAACGTGAGTGGATTCCGTCACGTTATCATGAGATGAGAGTTGGATCCCGATTCCCACTGATGAGTTGGTTTACTCTTCGGGTGATCCCAATTGATTCTTCTTTTAGGTTTGGAGGAGAATTTGACAGTACAGTGGGAGGTTTCCGGATTAGATAAAGTGATAACCATTCTGATCTAGGTTAGAGTGCACGCAGAGTGTTTCTTTTCTCTCTCTTTGGCAGCGACCTTTGACCGACCCTAGACTATGACTCAGCGACCAAGTTGACCGAACCTTCTTAAAATACTGGCTTTTGGATTTTCCGAGTTGCATAAGTCATTGCTGCTCCTTCTTCTACCCTTTGAATTTCTTAGAACACCTTGTATCACTACGAACATCCACTTCCATTGGATAGATCCATCGTATAGTTATATACGAACTCGAAGGGACTTCTTCGAGGATGGATCCAGGTTCAGAAGAAATTGAATTAGTTTATTCAGTTGTCTTTTATTATCACCTTCTCTCAGGTTGCGATGGCTCCTTGGTTTAGGAGAGTACACCTATTACGCTTATTGGATAGTCTTCTTCCGAACCATAGGCAGGTGCCGAAAGATAGGGGATGAAGAAAACCAATTAGCCTAAGTAGGGTGTATAGAAGATAATAATTAAAGACAAAATAAAGGGATTAGAAGGAGGGCAAAGTAAATTGCGACTGCTATCATTCACGACCAAACCGCGTACTTCATCGCCACTCCTATTTCACCTTTAAAAGAATAAGGTATTATTCAGTTGTCTTTTATCATCACCTTCTCTCAAGATGTGAGTACTCCTAGGTTGAGGAGGGTACACCTATTATGCTTACTGGATAGTCTTCTTCCAAACCATAGGCTGGTGCCGAATGGTAGGGAAGGAAGAAAACCATTTAGCCTAACGGTGGTGTACAGAAGGTAACGACTAAAGACAAATAAAGGGATTTGGAGAGATGGCAAAGAAATATACGGTTACAGTCATGAAATGGATTATAGAAGAGGCATTACTAGGAATACCAGGATACCCCTACGAAACATTTTCATGTTTCTGTGCATTGTTAAAGGAAAACTGATTTCCCGATTAGATACTTACTCCAGGGTATGTATTTACCAGGTATGATTCTCACATCTGTATGGTTTTTCACATGATGAGTGGGAGGAAGTTATTGGGAATTAGGTGATCATCCTCATTATATCGGAATTCGTTATAATTGGTGATATTTGAGGAAATCGCCTGGGTACAGTTTTCAACCTACGACGCACAGGTTTTGAGTTATTTAACTCAACGGACTTATACAGAGTATTGTATATTGTCCAGTGTCCATCAGGACAAAGGGGTAGGTCCTCGTACTATGTTCTATTTACTTATGACTTCTCTAGTTTTTAGACAAGTGTTTCGTAGAAATACAAGGTCTAAGTTTTGAGAAGTTGTGGGTATAAGAATAAAGTAGAGAACCAGGTATCGCAAGTATCGGGATTCTTCAAAGAGATCGAAGATGTAGATTCTTGTGATTGGTATTCAATTGATAGTAATGGTTTTGAGAAACTTGTTTCTCTTTCAGGTTACTCATAATTGGATGGATTCCTAAGTTGAGTAATGCTGATTAGCCTCTCTCCATTAAGTTAATATGCACTAGAGACAGCTGCATGATTAGAATCTGGTTCCAATTAAATAAGTGCCAAAGTTTCTATATTGGATATAGAATGGTTCATATCTTAACGATGTTAAGGTACGGGGAGTTGTCCGGCTTATGCTTAAAACCAGACTCTGGATAACTAGGGCACGTTTCTGTAATGGCTGTTTGTGGGTTGGCCCAGGCTATGACGAGGGTTGACTTTCTACCATCTGGAAGATCAATAGTGATATTGTTCTTGACTCGCCACAGTTTTAGTAAAAATGGATTTTTTTCAGAAAACAGTAGTGGGAGTATGGTAGAACTGGAAGTGATTCCAGAACCGCAAACGATTACGAAAAAATTAATAGGACCTAAAGATTCAATCAGATTTAACAATCCATTAGCCACTCCGCAGATGTGGTGGGTAACCTCAGACACCCGAGAGGTACTCCGGTAGCCTCAAGGATGGTGACAGGGAGGTTCTTGCTTACCCAGACTTGACACTACTGTTGTTCCAAACTATGAGACCCGGCAGGAGGTTAAGTATAACGTCGTTCTAAACTAGCTTTAGAAGTGCACGTATATATTATTCTGTCAGAGGGTTGTTGTGGTCAGTGGGAGCAGCGGAAGCATAGTGGGCAAGTAGCTTAAGTCTATTTATAAACTAGAGCAGTTATAGCGGAGATAGATCATCTAATTTTGATGTGA
This sequence comes from Agapanthus africanus, assembly GCA_030015575.1. Lineage (NCBI taxonomy): Eukaryota > Viridiplantae > Streptophyta > Magnoliopsida > Asparagales > Amaryllidaceae > Agapanthus > Agapanthus africanus. The sequence continues at coordinate 936,453,449 of CM057338.1, read as the reverse complement.
CAGTCATGGCTTTGACTTCATCAGAATAGGGGATGGATCTTTTAAGAAGGTAGTAGGGTGTGATGTCCCAGTATTATGGATGTCATACACAGAGTAGGAAGTAAAATTCCTATACTATGATCGGTTGTACTGTGGTCGTCACACAGTTGTTTCTCCAGACAGGATATGGATATAATATCAGACATTCTGGTTTCTAGATCTATAGTTTTAGATCTGGATTTTGGTAGTTTCCCAATGTGGGTACTTTGACAGTATTCTAATGGTTTTTAGAATAGATGACTCCTGGCATGGTGGTGTACCTGCAGGTGATGGAGTCACCCTCTCTAAAGGTGTCTTACAGACTAAAAGGGAGAGGGATGTGCATGATTGGCATATCACTTGCTTAGGAAATTGAGTCAATCGTGAGATGTCAAGTACCACACCAGATGTTGTTTTTGCACTAGATGCAATAAGTTTGTATTAATCCAATCCTGGAGAAACATAAGGAAGCAGTTTTAGAACATAAGTGAATGTTCTACGGATTTGATGACGGCAGCCTCCTTCGGGAGACGGTTATCATTTCAGGCTTCAAAGGTGACATGGATGACAGAGTGATTGTCAGAGTTATAGTTTTCCCTCTGACGAAGAGGGACAGTATTATGGACAGGTGGTCCAAGAGGATACTGTGGGAGGCTTGGTGCTGGATACTGATTAGGTTCAGTGATCGATACAGTCTAAGAAGTTTGGATTTAGAGTTCATTTATGAACTAGGTCCCATTAGATATCCAGACATATTCTAAGACAGGTATTACTCAATTCGGGAGATGGTTTTCTCCGCGAATTTGAGATTAAGAGAGACATAGAAAGAAACATCAGGGTGGATCCACTCACTGAGGCTATTTCTCGAACACAAGAGTTTTACGAACGGACTTTGTGAAACTGATTAGTAGAGGAGTTGGGTGTTCGGTATCACACGGGCTGTGAGTATGCGACATCAAAATAATTAGCCTTAAGTGCAAGTGGGAGATTGTTGGATATAGTGCCCTCAAAGTCAATTATTGGATCGCAGGCACGTGATTGCAATGATTGAGAAGGACCTATGCCGGTAGGACAGTCTTACTCGAGATGATAGTATGCTATCTGGTTTGCCTTTATCAGTCGTGTACATGTTTAGGTGACTGATTACATGTTACACGTTGATAGAGCCCTTAGGATCTTGCTTGACTACCAACAGTATGAGAGCGATCAGATACGTGAGAGTTGGGTAGTCCATAAGCACATCCTTAATAGTGGTCTCTAGTCATGGGAGTTTCGAGACAGGGCATCGATACTCCGGAGTAGACTAGTGTATACAGTCGAGACCCCGACGAGGGGCGGTGGCCGGTCTCACAAGCCACTGGTGTCAGTTGGATCACCTAAGATATATACAGGTACTCATTAGGTTATGAGTACACCGGACAGGACTCGCCGGGAACCTGCTAGTTGGTATTATACATATCGTCAGATAGCAGTTCCCTGGTGACATGTATACAGGTTAGTTCATCGACCTGAGGTCATCATTTGTCTCGTGTGAGTTCCCACTGTGCTTTGATTTCTACCCTACCACGGCTCAAAGGAGTCGTGCAAACAGGTAGTTTTTGGGTACAGTCCCGAGCCACATGGAGGCACGTAAGCGAATCGGCAGCGGATTCGTCTCTCCCGGTATTGGGGGTGGAGATCGCGTTGTGTCTAGGAAAGCCATTACACCAAGTCCTTGGCCAAGGCAGGTGAGAATTACTGGTAGGTACTCCGATAGTTTCTCAGGGTGTTCAGGGCTTGTCTCCGACACGACTTATACCGCTATTGGGGGTCTTACGCTACTAGCCCCCTAGGCCGGATATGCGATACTCAGAGACGAACAGACCGGACTGTATATACATTGTCACTGTTAGGCTCAGTAGGGTTTCTGGATGAGTTCGCTCATCAGCCTCCCTTGAGGTCAGTGCATGGGCAGCCGTTACGCACAGCTAGTGCCGCTGACGGCTTGTGGTTAAACCCACTGCCAGGATACTGACGAGTCATTAGAGTCCCCCACAGATAGTTTCCCAAGTTCGGGAGAAACGTTGTGGAGGCCGTATGGTTTTATGGCAGGGTTCGGAAAATGCACGTGCGTTTACACACATGTCATATTTCGGGCAGATAATACTGGTGGGCTTTGGTTTAAGCCGGATCCGAGTATTATACTGTGTAGATATAATATCTTTGTCTCAGTTGCATTTGTATTCAGTCATAATACAAATGCGGGTGTATTTATACTGTTACGGGGTTATCCTGAAATTCGTTTCGGGATCGGTTTTGGAAGTTGCCAGTTTCCTGTTTTCTATCACCCGTATTAAACATTCGGTTTAATGCGGATTTATCTTTTCTTCTTTTGGGTGAGTCATGAGGTGAGTCATGAGTGTGGAAGGTTCTAGATGAGGTGACTAGGTTAGTGACTCATTGTTTGCTTTAATGAGTTGATGAGGTGTATTAGTGACTCATTCTTTTGCATTAATGATTCTTGTTCTTGCTAAGATCTTTTGTGAGAAGCTTTGCTTGTGGTCACCCCCTTGCTCCTACACTCACCCCCCCACCTCTATATATGGCCGGCCCCTCCCCTCCTCTTCTCTCACTCACTTGGTAGAAAAAAGATATGGTTGTTGATTAAAAAGTTTATGTGATTTGGTGTATGGAAATTTCATAGCTCATTTCTCATTTCATATCATTCCAAATGGCAACTTCATTAACCGTTCGTCCATGGCTTTGGACGAAGTGAGACAAAGTGTTCTACTCATTCTCTACATCAATCTTGGTCATCTCTTTTAGCAAACTTGATGACCGAGTTGTCTCGGGTCAGAGGCGGGAGCCCGTTTAATGATCCGATGACGTGGTGCCACCTGGACGAGCAGATCGGAGATCGATGAGATCGGAGCAACCGCAATAGGAGCGTGGGATAATGGTTAAAGAATGAAGGACTCGGATCGTTCGGTATAACCTTTCTACCCTCTTTACAGCTTGTTAGTTTAGCGTTAATGGCAGATCCGGGTTATAGTATGAGATAGCGCCAGTTATAAAAGTTTTTGTTCCGCATTTGACGTCAGTTTGACGGCTGGGGCGCTACCGTAGACTTACAGCTGTCGCATACACCTCCACCATATCCCTCGAGCGGTCCAAGTGTTGCGTCTTCTGAATGGTATCCTGATTCGGGGGCAACTCATCATATCATGCCAGACTACACTCAATTCCTCATGGCGTCCCCTTATAAAGGTACGGATACAGTACGCGTAGGTAATGGTACATGTTTACATATTTGATTGATCTGTGCTGAAAAAAAGTGTGTTTGTAAAGTAATCGCAATCAAGACGGTGTCGCTAGTAGTTAGCCGCGATTAGTACGGGTCATCCACAGTGAAACGTGAACCTTTTTCTTGCTTTAGACGAGTTGATAGAAGAAAGGTAGTTGTTTGTAGATCTATTTTAATACGGATGTAGAATTTATAAAGAAGAGACTTGTAGGGTTCATAGGAGTTAGTAGTAATGGATGAATAATTAAAAATGAATCCTTTTATCTTTTAATAATTTAAAACTAGATCGATAGTGATGAATATAGATTAGGGTTCTTTTGGAAGAAACTAGGGTTTCCCCACTCTTAACCCTTGTCCTTGCATTGATCTTTATTCATGTCTAGCCCTTAACAAAACAAGTGTTAACAAATCTTAAATCGTGGTCGTGACTAGCAATAAATTGGTAGCGCGATCGATAAGAATGTTAACATTTATTTTGCTAAAGTTTATAAACTTTAAAATGTATAAAAGAGATTAAATGATTTTCTCATCCATTGTTCTACCCTATCCTACGAACCCTAGCAAGCTAGGAATTACTCGCTCATGGTTAAGTTAGAAAAGTGAAAGCATGATTAAGATGCAGAAAGTAAGTAAAGAAAGTAAGTGCGGAAATTAATTGCAAAAAGAATAATAAAAACACTATCTTTATTAATCAACTGTTACATTTACAAATCCATTGAAAATAGATTACAAGAACCCTTGTTACTCTAGATCTCTTTCTTGTTGGAAGTAGATGAATAGCTGATGATCACTCGGATGCACGGATCGCTTGGCCTCTTGATCTCTTCGATGATCATTTTCAATGTGAAACTCTCGGTCCCTTATATAATCACAGAAACTAGAAACCCTAGATACCATATGTGAATAAATACTGATACGATCCAATCATCAAAATCTTTTATCCAACTGCCCTAGATCCACCGCGGTTCCACCGCATATCTCACTATTTGGCCTCGGATCCGCCGTGGTATGGTGTCTTCAATTTTTGGGATTTTTTCTGGTGTTTTGTATCGTCATGTGGAGATCCTCTAGATGTCTAGATTCTGAAAATAATGCTCTGAGTCTCTGTCATTGCTAGATCTTACAATTTGCTTCAATGTTTTAGCAAATTTGATTCCGACATCTTGATTTATCCCGGATCTCTTGGATTCCAGACCTGAGCTAATCTGCACAATATCTCAAATCAAAGTGTTAGTAGTATTTGGTATTTTTGAGATATTATCCTAACCATTTTATATGATAATATATGTTAAGAATATTGATTAGAAATATTTGATATGATATGCATATTTTAATTACAATATTATATGCATCATTTTTCCCTCATTATGTTAATTATAATATAGAAACATATAATAATAAACTTTTTACACATAAACTCTCATATGTTCTATAATTACAATAAACACCTTTTAGTACTTAACAATAATAGGGAAAATGTTCACTCAAATGTGCAATATTTTAGACTAATCAAATTGCCCCAAACTTAACTTTGATCGTCCCGAGCAAACTAGATATTAAAGAGAAGAAGAAGAAAAAGAAAAATCTAGCACACTTTCGTAAGTAACACGATTGCACTTAGCATGTGCAACAAGCCGTTAAACCTCTAAGTGTCCATAGTAGAAGGAGTGTCGTCTCCTGAGGGTTTTTAGCAGATTACACCCACAAAATCGATTAAGAAAAGAAAGATGATGAAAATTACATACAATGATAAAATAATATATATAGAAGAAAGAACTTGAAAAATAAGAGTTTCAAACTACACTAGCTTTTTAGTAGCCATGAGCCCTATCTTAATGGTCATGAAAAGATATCAGAAATAACATCATCCCTCAATAAAACATCACCTTTAGTCTTCCTCCCTTCCTTTCTTCCAAACATAGATCATATACCCCTACGTGTGCGTAAAAGATATCCCTACACTTAGAGAATTCAATTCAAGCTATCATACTCTTGTCCATCTTCCTTAGTACTTTTTAGTCGGTGAATATTTTATAGATGAAATTGCTCAAACATTCTTCATGCGACCGTTAAAACTTCTTGAGGTACTAACCAACCGATTACCAAATGTGCTCACTCTTTCAGGCGTAATTAGCAATATCCTAGTCTTGCAACATTTAAGACTTAGCAGTGGCTCCCAAACCAGTTGGTCTAAGGCACTAGGTGATAAAGCACCCTCGCTATAATTTTTGTATGATGTCTTAAGTAATTACTGTAAGTCGATGTACAACACCCCACGACTTACGGGGAGGCGGAAATATGAAAAACGATCTTGTTTATATGCTAAACATCGACTAACCGCATGAATCGAAGCTAAACGATAACTAACATCAAACATAGTTGTTAACAACTACTATGTAAAGGGATTATACCTAAAGAGCCGTGTCCTTCGTCTTTACAAACTCCACCTCCTCCTCGGCCTTCTCCAAGTAGTAGACGATCCACCACGAGAGCTAAACTCCAAGCTTTGCCTCTAAACTTGAGGCAACTAGGTATCTTTAAGTGCTAATCAAAGTACCTAGATGAAATAGAGTATGGTTATGGATTAAGTAGTCTAACTAATCCTTGTACTCAACACATGAGAGGGGAGGATTAGGGTTTGAAGAGGGAGAGCTTGAGGAGAGAGAAGATGAACATAATAATGAGAAGAGAAAATGAGTTATCATAATATATATCAAGCATGTTATTTTATCAAGAAAAGAAAAGAAAATGATTTACAACCATGCTTGATAAATATCTTGTGGTGATTCATCTCCATGAGTCATTAAGCAATTATGAAGCATTAATGACATGGATGAATCATCCATATGACTCACCAATCTCATTCAATGTATATGCCACCTAAACCTCCTTAGTCACCATCTTCTAGAAGCTTCTCGCGCAATTACGAGAACGCCCCTCCTATCCGTGAAAACACGGAAAAACTTTAGACTGTATAAATCCAATAACCGGATACTAGTAACTGGCTTAAACCAAAGCCGACTAGTAAAAACTGTCCGAAAGTCGTACGTGCGAAAACACACGTATGCGTCCGAACCCTTGTCGTAAAACCATACGACCTCTATATATCGTTTCGCCTGGAGTAGGGAAACTCTCTGCGTGGGACTCTAGAGACTCGACTACTACGCTGGCAGTGGGTTTAACCACAGACCGCAAGCGGCACTAGCTGTACGTAACGGTCCCCAGGTAGATGTCGATAAGAAGGCCGATGAGGAAACCCATCCGAACTCCTACTGAGTCTGATGTGACAATCTCCGTACAGTCTGGTCCGTTCGTCTAAGACTATCGCATATCGGGCCTAGGGGCGGCAAGCGTCAGTCCCCTAATAGCTGTATAAGTCGTGTCGGAGCGAAGCCTATTACACCCTGAGAAACTACTGGAACCTACCAGCAAATCTCGCTTGCCCTGGCCAGGGACTTTGCGTAATGGCTCTCTGACACAGCGCGATATCAACCCCCAATACCGGGAGAGACGAATCCTGTCTAACCGCCACTGCCTCCAAGTGCTCGGGACTGCACCCAACTGCTACCTGTTTGCACGACTCCTTTGAGCCATGGTAGGGTAGCAATCTAAGAACAGTGGGACACACTCGAGGCGAAGTAGCAGTGTCAAGTCTGCGCACTATGCTGTACTCATGTCACCTGGGAACTGTTCACTGACGACTGGTATAAAACTAACCAACAGTTCCCTCTGAGTCCTGTCCGGTGTACCCGTAACCTAACAAGCACCTGCATACTATCTCCAGTACGACGTACTGACGGCTGTGGGACAGACCATCTCCCCAACTAGGATGAGAAGCGTACACACTAGTCTACTCCGGAGTATCGATGCCCTATCTCGATAATCCAACGACTAAGGACCTGAATAAGGATGTGCTTGTAGACTACCCAGCCCCCACTAGTGTGACTGTCATCACAACGCTGGTAGTCAAGCAAGATCCTAAGAGCTCTATCAATACGTATACTCACATATTAAGATAGAAAAACCAAGTAGCATACTACCATGTTTAGCAAGACTGTTATATACATGTGAATATCCCAAGCTTCCATTAAGTAATATACAAACTAGTATGATACAATAACGGCCCCTAGGGCATATACACTAACAATCTCCCACTTGCACTAGGGCCATGTACTGGCATATCGAAGACCGATGATTTCGAGTAGCCTCTCGAACTGAATCTGAGGTAGGGCCTTCGTGAATGGATCAGCAATGTTCTCTTCAGAAGCAACTCTCCGAACCTCGATCTCCCGACGATCAATGATCTCCCTGATCAGGTGATACCGCCTTAAGATGTGTCTGGACTTCTGATGGGACCTTGGTTCCTTTGCTAAAGCTATAGCTCCGTTGTTGTCGCAATACAGAGGTATTGGATCAACTATGGTAGGAACCACCTGAAGTTCTGTTAGGAACTTCTTCATCCAGACTGCTTCTTTTGCGGCATCGCAAGCAGCTATATACTCCGCTTCCATCGTCGAGTCAGCAACGGTATCCTGCTTGGAGCTCTTCCAGCACACCGCCCCTCCATTGAGGGTAAAGATATAACCCGACATGGACTTGGAATCGTCCTTATCACTCTGGAAGCCGGAATCAGCAAAGGCCTCCAACCTGAGGTCTTTTCCGCCGTAAACCAAGAACATCTTCTTAGTCCTTCTCAGGTACTTGAGAATGTTCTTTACTGCTATCCAGTGCTTCTCCCCTGGGTCTGACTGATACCAGCTTACCACGCTTAGTGCGTAAGCTACATCTGGTCTGGTGCACAACATCGCATACATTATAGAGCCTACCGCAGAAGCGTAGGGTATAATAGACATGCATTCCCTTTCCAAATCAGTCTTGGGAGACATCTCTTTGGAAAGGGTGATTCCGTGACAAGCCGGTAGATTACCGCGCTTAAAATCTTCCATACTGAATCTTTTCAGTACAGTGTCGATATACCTGGACTGCGAAAGTCCCAACATCCTCTTGGATCTATCACGATAGATCCGGATCCCCAGAATGTAAGAGGCATCACCCAGGTCTTTCATGGAGAATCTGTGTGACAAGAATCCTTTGACAGATTGTAGCATAGGAATGTCATTTCCTATCAATAGAATGTCATCCACGTACAAGACGAGGAATACGACACTTTTGGCTACAACTTTACTATATATGCACGGTTCATCTGGATTTTTGATAAAGTCATATTCTTTGACTGTCTCATCAAAACAGATGTTCCAACTCCGCGATGCCTGCTTTAGTCCATAAATGGACTTAAGCAGCTTGCATACTTTCCCGCTGCTCCCACTCTGATTGAAACCCTCTGGCTGATCCATATAGACGCACTCTTCTAAATTTCCATTCAGAAAAGCCGTCTTTACGTCCATCTGCCAGATTTCATAATCATGGAAGGCAGCAATAGCAAGAAGGACCCGAATGGATTTGAGCATAGCCACTGGAGAAAAAGTTTCGTCATAGTCCAAACCAGGTCTTTGACGAAAACCCTTTGCAACAAGTCTAGCCTTATAGGTTTCCACCTGTCCATCTACACCAATCTTTTTCTTGAAGATCCATTTGCATCCTATGGGTTTTACCCCATCTGGAGCAAAGTCCAAAGTCCATACTTTGTTGGTGTACATGGACTCCATTTCGGTCCGCATTGCATCTAGCCATCGTACCGAGTCGCCGCTCTGGATGGCCTGCTGGAAGTCAGTAGGTTCATCATCATCTATGATGCAATCCTCTCTATCCCCATCTATGAGAAAACCGTAGTATCTCTCAGGCGGATGAGACAGCCTACTACTCCTGCGGAGGGGTGCGGGAATGTCCTGTTCTTCTTGAACTACCGGTTCTACCAAACTTTCAGTAGCAGTTTGTGGTTCTGGAATTTCTTCCAGTTCTATTTCGCTCCCACTTATTTCCTTTTCTAAAAACTGATGTTCCAGAAAATGGGCATTACGAGAAACAATAACCTTTTGTTCCTCTGCGTAATAGAAATAATATCCCTTGGAGTTCTTTGGATATCCCACAAACTTACATTTTATTGATCGTGCCTCGAGCTTGTCCACATGCTGCTTTTTAACAAAAGCTGGACATCCCCAAATCTTCATATGCTGAAGATGGGGTTTCTTCCCAGTCCACATCTGATATGGAGTGGTAGGCACAGTCTTGGTAGGAGCCCTGTTCAGAAGATATGCTGCTGATTCTAGCGCATAACCCCAAAAAGATCGCGGTAACTCAGCATTACTCATCATGGATCGTACCATATCCAATAGGGTTCGATTCTGTCTCTCCGATACACCGTTATGCTGTGGAGTGTATGGAGGAGTAAGCTGAGAGAGAATTCATTTCTCTTTTAGGTAACCTAGGAACTCGGCACTTAAGTATTCACCACCTCGATCAGATCTAAGTGTCTTGATACTTTTGCCGGTTTGGTTTTCTACTTCATTCTTATACTCTTGGAATTTCTCAAAAGCCTCGGATTTATGTTTCATCAGACAAATGAATCCGTATCTTGATTAATCATCCATGAAAGTAATGAAATAGGAAAAACCACCTCTTGCATGCGTAGACATTGGACCACATATATCGCTGTGTATGAGTCCTAAGAGCTCGCTCGCTCTTACTCCATATCCAGTAAATGGAGTCTTTGTCATCTTTCCTTTGAGACAAGATTGACATGTGTCATAAGTTTGATATTCGAACGAGTCCAAATATCCTTCTCTATGCAACTTAGTCAACCTTCTCTCATTGATGTGATCCAGTCTACAATGCCATAAGAAAGCTTTATTTAAATCTGGAGACTTTCTTTTTAGTGTGTTCTGGACATTGAAAATTTGGAGTTGGTTTAAGACATATATACCGTTATTTAGTGTACCGGACCCAATCAAACCATGATTAAGGTGGATGTTAACAACATCTCTTACAAACGTGAAATCATAACCTTTATTTGATAACAAGGAAACTGATATGATATTACACGTTAAGCTTGGTACAAAAAAACAGTTATGTAAAACCAAAATGTGTCCACTCGTCAATCCTAGATGATAATCCCCGACGGACGCAGCTCCCACGCTAGCTCCGTTAGCAACCTTTAGGGTCATATCACCTTCCTTCAGCACTCTACGGTTTCTCAGTGCCTGCAATGAATTGCAAATATGAGATCCTGATCCGGTATCCAATACCCAGGAAGTAGAGTTAATTGACAGACAATTCTCAATTACAAACACACCTGAAGTCGAAGCCACAGCTTGCTTCGGTTCCTGGTTCTTGGCGTTCCACGCCTTGCAATCTTTCTTCCAGTGCCCTTTCCTGTGACAATGGAAGCACTCATCCTGGCCCACTACCGGTACCGCAAACTTTTTCTTTCCCTTCCCTCCCACCTTACTAACACCTCCTCTAGGTTTGGTGGCGGCCTTCTTCTTCCTTCCTTTGGCCCTAGCCTTGGACCCGGAAGAAGATGCACCGCCAACAAACATAGCGGGTGTTTCCCTTGTCTTCTGCAAGGTGCCCTCTGCACTCCTTAACATGTTCAGGAGTTCCGGAAGTTCAACTTCTTTTCTTTGAATGTTGAAGTTCAGGATAAACTGGGCGTAGGTGTGAGGAAGGGACTGGAGAATAAGGTCTGTATAGAGCTCATTATCCAAAGTTGTCCCAAGGTCTGCGAGCTCTTCTATATAGCCGATCATTTTTAGGACATGTTCTCCTACCGATGACCCGACAGCCAATCTCGCTCGAAACAAGTTATTAGAGGTCTCGTATCTTGCAATACGAGATTGCTCTCCATAAAGTTCCATTGTATGGAGAAATATGCCATCTAGTTCCATATCCTCGTGCCTCCTCTGATGTTCATTGTTCATCGAGGCAAGCACGATGCACTTGGCTTTCGCGCAATCGAAATCCCAGGTTTTGCGAATTTCCTTATCCGCATTACTGGATTTGGGACCAGGGATAGCAGGTGCCGTAGCGGTGAGGACGTACCCCAATTTGTCATAGGTCAAAGCCATTTTGACATTCCGCAGCCAATCTTTATAGTTTGGCCCTGTCAGTATATTTTTCTCTAAAAGTAACTTAAGTCCAGTCATTTTCAGGGTCGCTGCAAATAAGAGAGAGAGAAGAAAACTCTTTAGCATGATGCTCTTGCAAGTTTAGAGTGGTTTTTAGTTTATCTAAACTGGATGGCTCCCACTGTTCCTCGAATCCTTCCTCAAACCATAAAAGAAGAATTAGCCAGGACTATTCTCACCGTACAATACTTGCTTAACCATTCAGCCAGGCTAGTGTCGATACTTCGAGGGAGGTTTTCCAACGCTTTCGTGAAGTTCCTTAATTAAATAACCTCTTTTCTCTGGGGGCGTAACCCCGCTGACACCTTTCTTGACACCTACTTGGTTTATAGCATTGATCGTTAAGTGACGAATATCCTGATAAGTAGCATATACTCACAGTAGGATCGGGATCCAAATATCATTGTATGATAATGTTGAAGGAATCCTACCAACATTCATCAAACTCCAAATGGTATGCAACTCTTTGCAAATTTCAGTTTCTTTAGAAATTCCCGATATTAGTTTTTGCCCCATGCTCTTATGACCTTGGCTTTGGTCAAAATGTCATAAGTCACATGTCAAGTTCTACCCGTCATTATCTTGTCAATTTGAACCCATCAGTATATACCCCTGACTTTGGTCAAATGATAATACGACTGTCCCAAACCAACTCATCTATCTTTATGTAACAAATGAAAACCCAGCAGCTACCAAACACTATGCCTTGACTTTGGCCAAAATGCATAGCTTGAATACTACTGAACACCCAAATGAAATGACGGAGGGCTACGAATGGTTTTGGCGAAACCGTGAACGTAGTGAACTTGATATAACCGAAGGAACCTGATAGCTTTTAAAAGGAGTGGTTAAAGCTCCGCATTTAAAAATATCTGTTTTTAAAATTAACCGAGTGGTTTCTTTTAAATTGTTCCAACGATTAAACTTTTTGGTTTATTTTCTTTGCATTATAAATAATGCGTCCCATCATTAACCTATCATTGCAGAAAACAACGAAAATACAACGTCCTCTTATGCCATCCGCATTCGCCACGGGGTCCCGTCATCACCCGTTAGGTTACTTATGTTAGTGTATATGCCCTAGAGGCCATTACTGTATCATACTAGTTTGTATATTACTTAATGGATGCTTGGGATATTCACCTTGTATATACAATCTTGCTCAAAATAGTAGTATGCTACTTGGTTTGTTTCTACTTCAATGTGTACATGTGTTTATATTTTGTATATCGCCTATACACATTAGTGGAGCCCTTAGGATCTTTGCTTGATTACCAGCGATGTGATGGCCGTCACACTAGTGGGGCTGGGTAATCTATAAGCACATCCTTATGCAGGTCCTTGGTCGCAGGACTATCGAGACAGGGCATCGATACTCCGGAGTAGACCAGCGCATGCGCTTCTCATCCCAGTGTGGGAGACGGTCTGTCCCACAGCCGTCAGTACGTCGTACTTGAGATAGTATGCGGGTGCTCGTTAGGTTACGGGTACACTGGACAGGACTCGTCGGGAACTGACTAGTTGGTATTATACCTATCGTCAGTTATCAGTTCCCAGGTGACATGAGTACAGCTTAGTCCGCTGACTTGACACTGTCACTCCGCCTCGAGTGTGTTCCCACTGTACTTTGATCACTACCCTACCACGGCTCAAAGGAGTCGTGCAAACAGGTAGTGGTTGGGTGCAGTCCCGAAGCACTTGGAGGCAGTGACGGTTAGACAGGATTCGTCTCTCCCGGTATTGGGGGTTGACATCGCGCTGTGTCTAGGAGAGCCATTACACGAGTAGTCCCTGGCCAGGGCAAACGAGATATACTGGTAGGTTTCCAGTGTTATCTCAGGGTGTTTTGGGCTTCGCTCCGGCACGACTTGTACCGCTATTGGGGGACTGACGTTTACCGCCCCCTAGGCCCGCCATGCGATGTATCAGACGAACAGACCGGACTGTACGGAGAATGTCACACTCAGGCTCAGTAGGAGTTCAGATGGGTTTCGCCTCGTCGGTCTTCTTGTCGGCACTACCTGGGGACCGTTACGCACAGCTAGTGCCGCTTGCGGTCTGTGGTTAAACCCACTGCCAGCGTAGTGTCGAGTCTTTAGAGTCCCACACAGAAAGCTTTTCGCCTTTAGGCAAAAGAGTAGAGGTCGCATGGTATTGCGACAGGTCGCATGGTTTTGCGACAGGGTTCGGTCACATCCGTGCACTTGTGCACGTACAGTGTCCGGACAGTTTACACTAGCGGGCTTTGGTTTAAGCCAGATCCTAGTGTACCTTTTGGGATTGGATTTATCCAGTTTGCATTCGTGTTCCTCGGAACGCGGATGCGGGTGTGTATGCACAGTTGACAGGGAGGCAGAGGCAGCGGATTCTCATTAGGGTTGATGATAGTTGACCGTTGACTATTTGACTTTTTGCTCAACCCTAATGAGAATTTGATATGTGATTAACTATTATATTAATTAAGTATTATGGTGACATGGTTGTTGACTTTTGTTGACTTTGTTGACTTGTTGACTTTTGTTGACTTGTTGACTTTGTTGACCGGTTGACTAGGCTTGACTAGTTGACCATCATGATAACCATAACCATCATTTCATGGCAAAGACTTTTACTTGCTTGCTCATTTGTGTAAAATGAGTGCATGAAATGATATGGTTATGGTTGCTTCAACCATCACATAAGACTTTTGTTAGTATGATGAGTTATGATTGCTTTGGATTATGAGAGGGTGAAAGACAAAAGAGAGCCTCATTCTTTCTTGCTCATTCTCTCTCTTGTTCTTGAGCTCTCTTTCTCTTGTTTTCACTCTCATCCTCTTGCTCCCTCTCTTGACTCTATGGTTTATATCTCTCATGAGTTGAGAATCAAGAACCATAGATAAAATCCCATTCTAATTCTTCTCTACTCATCCTAGTTCACTAGGTTTAGCAAACCAAGTGAACTAGTTTCTTCAAAGAACGAAGAAGGAGCTAAAGGTTGGAGCTTTCAGGTGGATCTATCTTCGGCGTACGGAGACGACGAGAAGAAGCCGGTCCGGACCACCATCGGAGCTTGAAGACGAAGGAGTTCAAGACAAGCAAGGTATAACCCCCTAACCGAGTAGCTAGAAACTCATAGTTAGGTTGTTAGATAGATGTTTAACCAAGATCCGGGTTTTAGGTCCATGTTACCACCTCCGTAAAAATCGTTTTTTACCAAATTCCGCATTCCCGAAAGTACCGGGAGAGGTAGCATGGACTTACAGTAGTATCAGAGCCTAGTTAAACTCTATCTAACATGTTAGCAAGTAACTAGAAGATCGATCAAAGAAAAAGTCCCGAAAACAAAACCCCGAAAATTCGAGTTTCTGTCGATTTTTTTACTGTTCAAAAGTTGATTATTTTAACACCTAAAATCGGCTCAGGGTTTTTAAAAGACACTGTAGAAAAATCACCAAATGATTCCCCTAAACGAGCGCGGAAACGCGGCAATAGCTTGCTTTTGCCGCGGTTCCGCGGCCTCCTTGCCCCCTCTCTGGTGTTTCTTTGCTACAGTGTGCTTCTGGGGGTATTTTGGGATTTTTGGAATATATATTTTCAACCCAGATTTTCCAGAACAAAAAATTTACTTTGGGGTCCTGAAAATCCGTATTTTTGATCGAACTTCTAAAAGACTTAAGCTAACGGGTTTTTCTGTAATGTGCTATTTGTATTGAACGTCTACTAATCGCTATATGTCGATTAGTGGGGGTTATACAAATCTGTGATCTGTAATGTTGCTGGAATGTGTATATGAATATGTTGGATTGTCGCGGGTGAATAGCCGGGGGTTGTGAGACGAGAGTTTTCTTTTCTTTCAATTCATGTAAATTTGTAAATTGATGTAATAATTACTTGTATGGCCGCACAACCGGGTCGGGGTTGTAGCCGTCATTGTATAATTTCTTTTTACTGTTTTTGCTCCTAGGATAGACCCATGGAGGGGGTGCACAAACTACCGGGTATGCCGAAGTGTCGAGTGGCCTACTCATGGAGATGAGGGAGGTTGCTACGCTTTGGGTACTTGGCGGGTAGTTTGCCGCACCCGTAGGGGTCTTGGGTGGGGTTTTGGCTATTCACCGCGACCGTGTAATCTGTTTTTGTTACAGGCTCGTGCAAATTACAGATTCCTAGTATATCCAATGTATTCATCTGTGATCTGAAATGTTTATCATTGCAGTATATCTATATATGATATTATTTAGGCGTTGCTTATGTTTTACAGACGCGCTAGCCCAGCCCCCGCTCTGTCGTTAGTTAAGTAACCTAACGGGTAATGACGGGGCCCCGTGGCGAATGCGAATGGCATAAGCGTACGTCATATTTTGGTTGTTTTCTGCAATGGTAGGATTAAATGATGGGACGCATTAAAAGAACTAATGCAAGAATATCACGCATTAAAAGAACTAATGCAAGATAATAAACCAAGTTAAAGTCGTTGGAACACTTTCGAAAAACCACTCGGTTCTTTTCAAAACAAACTTTTAAAATACGGAGTTTGAGCCACTCCATTTAAAAGCTATCTCGTTCCATCGACCAAATCAAGTTCACTACGTTCACGGTTTTGCCAAAACCATCCGTAGCCCTCCATCATTTCAGTTAAATATTCGGTAGTATTCAAGCTATGTATTTTGACCTCACGCCAAGGCATAGTGATTGGTAGCTGCCGGATATTTATCTGTTGCATAGATAGAATGCGTTGGTTTGAGACAGTCGTACTGCCATTTTGCCCTACGTCAAGGGTATGTACGGGTGGGTTCAAATTAACCTGGATAATGATGGGACGAACTTGACATGTGACTTATGACATTTTGACCTCACGCCAAAGTCATAAGAGCATGGGGCAAAAATCCACATCGGGAGTTTCATAAGTACTGAAACTTGCTAGATTTGCATACCATTTGGAGTGTGATGATTCTGGTAGGATTCCTTCAGTTTCGTCACGCAATGATATTTGGATCCCGATCCTACTGTGAGTATATGCTACTCCTCGGGAAATTTCTCACTTAACGATCAATGCTATAAACCTAGTAGGTGCCTAGAAAGGTGTTAGCGGGGCTACGCCCCCAGGGAAAAGAGGTTCTTTAATTAAGGAACTTCGCGAAAGCGTTGGAAAACCTCCCTCGAAGTACCGACACCGGCCTGGCTGAACAGTTAAGCAAGTATTGTACGGTGGGATTGATCCTGACTAATTCTTCCTTTATGGTTTGAGGAGGGATTCGAGAAACAGTGGGAGCCATCCTGTTTAGACAAACTAAAAACCACTCTAAACTTGCAAGAGCATCATGCTGAGTGTTTCTTCTTCTCTCTCCTAATTGCAGCGACCAATCAACATGACTGGACTTAAGTTACTCCTAGATAAAAACAAACTGACAGGGCCAAACTACAAAGATTGGCTCAGGAATGTCAAGATAGCAATCACTTACGACAAGCTGGGGTATCTTCTTACCACCAAAGCTCCCCCTGTCCCTGGTCCAACTTCCAGCGTCGCGGATAAGGAAATCCGCAAGACTTGGGAGATTGATAGCGCGAAGGCCAAATGCCTCCTGCTTGCCTCGATGGACAACGAACATCAGAGGAGGCACGAGAATATGGACATGGAATCCATATTGCTTCATACAAAAGAACTGTATGGAGAGCAATCTCGTATCGCAAGATACGAAGCGTCGAAAAAGTTATTTTCGACAAGAATGGCCGTCGGATCATCAGTAGCCGAGCACGTGCTAAAGATGATCGGCTACATTGAGGAGCTCGCGGACCTAGGGATCACATTGGAGAGTGAGCTATATACGGATATAGTTCTCCAGTCCCTTCCTTCCACTTACGCCCAGTTTATACTGAACTTCAACTTACAAGAAAAAGAGGTTGAACTTTCAGAGCTCCTCAACATGCTGAGGAGCGCAGAGGGCACCCTACTGAAAGGTAGGGATACATCCACTTTGTTTGTAGGAGGATCATCTTCTTCTAGGTCCAAGGCGAAAGCCAAGGGGAAGAAGAAGAAGGCCCCCGCCAAACCAAGGGGCGGTGTTAGTAAGGCGGATACGAAGGGAAAAGGTAAAGCAACAAAGATAGCGGGGAAGCTTGTGGATAAGGAAGAATGCTTCTATTGTCATAAGAAAGGACACTGGAAGAATGATTGCAGGGCCTGGAAGGCCAGAACACAGGAATTGAAGCAGGTTGCAGCTTCAGCTTCAGGTGTGTATGTTATTGAAAACTGTCTTTCAATAAACTCTACTTCCTGGGTATTGGATACCGGATCAGGATCTCATATCTGTAATTCTTTGCAGACGTTGAGAAACCGTAGGGTTTTGAAGGCAGGTGACATGACCCTCAGAGTTGCGAACGGAGCTAGCATGGATGCTAAAGCCGTGGGGGACTATCACCTGGGAATGTCAGATGGACATGTTTTGGTTTTGCGTAATTGCTTTTTTGTACCCAACGCAACTTGTAATATCATTTCTGTATCTTTAGTTTCTAAAGAAGGTTATGAATTTGCGTTTGTAAGTAATGTTGTAAACATTCACCTTAATCAAGTTTTGATTGGGTCAGGTACATTGAGTAATGGTATATACGTGTTAAACCAACCACAGATTTTTAATGTCCAGAATACACACAAAAGAAAGTCTCCAGAAATAAATCAGACTTTCTTATGATATTGTAGATTGGGTCACATCAATGAGAGAAGGTTGACGAAGTTACATACAAAAGGGTATTTGAATGCGTTCGAATATCAGTCGTATGCCACTTGTCAATCCTGTCTCAAAGGAAAGATGACAAAGACTCCGTTTACTGGACATGGAGTAAGAGCGAGCGAGCTCTTGGGACTCGTACACAGTAACGTGTGCGGTCCAATGTCTACACATGCCCAAAGCGGACATTCTTACTTCATTACTTTTACGGATGACTTCTCAAGGTACGGTTATGTCTTCTTAATGAAACATAAGTCCGAAGCCTTTGGAAAATTCCAGGAGTATAAGAATGAAGTAGAGAAACAGACCGGCAAAAGTATTAAGATTCTAAGATCGGATCGAGGTGGAGAATACTTAAGTGCCGAGTTCCTGGACTATTTAAAAGAGAACGGAATTCTCTCTCAGCTTACTCCTCCATACACCCCGCAACATAACGGTGTATCGGAGAGACGGAACCGCACCCTATTGGATATAGTGCGGTCCATGATGAGTAACGCTGAGTTACCACGATCATTCTGGGGGTATGCGCTAGAATCAGCTGCATACCTTTTGAACCGAGTTCCGACTAAGACTGTGCCTACCACCCCATATGAAATGTAGAGTGGGAAGAAACCCTATCTTCAATATCTGAAGATCTGGGGATGTCCAGCTTTTGTCAAAAAGCAGCATGCGGACAAACTCGAGGCACGCTCAGTACTGTGCAAGTTTATGGGATACCCAAAGAACACCAGGGGGTATCTTTTCTACTACGCAGAGGAACAAAAAGTCCTTGTTTCTCGTAATGCCCACTTTCTAGAACACCAGTTCTTGGAAAAGGAAAATAGTGGGAGCGCAGTAGAACTGGAAGAAATTCCAGAACCACAGACTATTACTGAAAGGTTAGTGGAACCAGAGGGTTCAACAGAACAGGACATTCCTACGCCGCTCCGCAGGAGTAGTAGGCAGTCTCATCCGCCCGAGAGATACTGCGGTTTTCTCATAGACGGGGATAGAGAGGATTGCATCATAGATTATGATGAGCCTACTAGCTTCCAGCAGGCCGTTCAGAGCGTTGACTCAGTGAAATGGCTGGATGCAATGCGGACCGAAATGGAGTCCATGTACACCAACAAGGTATGGACGTTGGACATTGCTCCAGACGGGGTAAAACCCGTAGGATGCAAGTGGATCTTCAAAAGGAAGATTGGTGTAGATGGACAGGTTGAGACCTATAAAGCTAGGCTGGTAGCAAAGGGTTTTCGTCAAAGACCTGGCTTGGACTATGACAAAACCTTTTCTCCAGTAGCCATGCTGAAATCCATTCGGATCCTTCTTGCCATTGCTGCCTTCCACGATTATGAGATTTGGCAGATGGACGTAAAGACAGCTTTTCTAAATGGAAATTTAGAGGAGTGTGTCTATATGGACCAGCCAGAGGGTTTCATTCAGAGTGGGAGCAGCGGAAAGGTGTGCAAGTTGCTTAAGTCCATCTATGGACTAAAGCAGGCATCGCGGAGTTGGAACATCTGTTTTGATGAGACGGTCAAAGAATTTGGCTTTATCAAAAATCCAGATGAACCATGCATCTATAGTAGATTTGTAGCGAGAACTGTAGTATTCCTCGTTTTATACGTGGATGACATTCTCTTAATAGGAAATGACATTCCTATGCTACAATCTGTCAAGGGGTTCTTGTCACACAAGTTCTCCATGAAAGACCTGGGTGATGCCTCGTACATTCTGGGTATCCGGATCTACCGTGACAGATCCAAGAGGATATTAGGACTTTCTCAGTCCAGGTACATCGACACCATACTGAAGAGATTCAGTATGGAAGATTCCAAGCGCGGTAACCTACCGGCTTGTCACGGGATCACCCTCTCTAAAGAGATGTCTCCCAAGACTGATTTGGAGAGGGATCGCATGTCTATTATACCCTACGCTTCTGCGGTAGGCTCTATAATGTATGCGATGTTGTGTACCAGACCGGATGTAGCTTATGCACTGAGTGTGGTAAGCCGGTATCAGTCAAACCCTGGGGAGAAACACTGGATAGCGGTAAAGAACATTCTCAAGTACCTGAAAAGGACTAAGGAGATGTTCTTGGTGTATGGCGGAAAAGACCTCCAGATCGAGGCCTTTGCTGACTCCAGCTTCCAGAGTGACAAGGATGATTCCAAGTCCATGTCGGGTTTTGTCTTTACCCTCAATGGAGGGGCGGTGTGTTGGAAGAGTTCCAAACAAGAAATCGTTGCAGACTCGACGATGGAAGCGGAATACATCGCTGCATCTGATGCCGCAAAAGAAGTTGTCTGGATGAGGAAGTTCTTGAAAGAACTTCAGGTGGTTCCGTCCATTGTTGATCCAATACCTCTGTATTGCGACAACAACGGGACTATAGCTTTAGCGAAGGAACCCAGGTCCCATCAGAGATCCAGGCACATCTTGAGGCGGTATCACCTGATCAGGGAGATCGTGGATCGCCAGGAGATCGAGGTTCGGAGAGTCGCTTCAGAAGATAACACTGCAGATCCATTCACCAAGGCCTTGCCCCAGACTCAGTTCAAGCGGCTGATCGAGATGATAGGTCTTCGATACGCCAGTACATGGCCTTAGTGCAAGTGGGAGATTGTTAGTGTATATGCCCTAGAGGCCATTACTGTATCATACTAGTTTGTATATTACTTAATGGATGCTTGGGATATTCACCTTGTATATACAATCTTGCTCAAAATAGTAGTATGCTACTTGGTTTGTTTCTACTTCAATGTGTACATGTGTTTATATTTTGTATATCGCCTATACACATTAGTGGAGCCCTTAGGATCTTTGCTTGATTACCAGCGATGTGATGGCCGTCACACTAGTGGGGCTGGGTAATCTATAAGCACATCCTTATGCAGGTCCTTGGTCGCAGGACTATCGAGACAGGGCATCGATACTCCGGAGTAGACCAGCGCATGCGCTTCTCATCCCAGTGTGGGAGACGGTCTGTCCCACAGCCGTCAGTACGTCGTACTTAAGATAGTATGCGGGTGCTCGTTAGGTTACGGGTACACTGGACAGGACTCGTCGGGAACTGACTAGTTGGTATTATACCTATCATCAGTTATCAGTTCCCAGGTGACATGAGTACAGCTTAGTCCGCTGACTTGACACTGTCACTCCGCCTCGAGTGTGTTCCCACTGTACTTTGATCACTACCCTACCACGGCTCAAAGGAGTCGTGCAAACAGGTAGTGGTTGGGTGCAGTCCCGAAGCACTTGGAGGCAGTGACGGTTAGACAGGATTCGTCTCTCCCGGTATTGGGGGTTGACATCGCGCTGTGTCTAGGAGAGCCATTACACGAGTAGTCCCTGGCCAGGGCAAACGAGATATACTGGTAGGTTTCCAGTGTTATCTCAGGATGTTTTGGGCTTCGCTCCGGCACGACTTGTACCGCTATTGGGGGACTGACGTTTACCGCCCCCTAGGCCCGCCATGCGATGTATCAGACGAACAGACCGGACTGTACGGAGAATGTCACACTCAGGCTCAGTAGGAGTTCAGATGGGTTTCGCCTCGTCGGTCTTCTTGTCGGCACTACCTGGGGGCCGTTACGCACAGCTAGTGCCGCTTGCGGTCTGTGGTTAAACCCACTGCCAGCGTAGTGTCGAGTCTTTAGAGTCCCACACAGAAAGCTTTTCGCCTTTAGGTAAAAGAGTAGAGGTCGCATGGTATTGCGACAGGTCGCATGGTTTTGCGACAGGCTTCGGTCACATCCGTGCACTTGTGCACGTACAGTGTCCGGACAGTTTACACTAGCGGGCTTTGGTTTAAGCCAGATCCTAGTGTACCTTTTGGGATTGGATTTATCCAGTTTGCATTCGTGTTCCTCGGAACGCGGATGCGGGTGTGTATGCACAGTTGACAGGGAGGCAGAGGCAGCGGATTCTCATTAGGGTTGATGATAGTTGACCGTTGACTATTTGACTTTTTGCTCAACCCTAATGAGAATTTGATATGTGATTAACTATTATATTAATTAAGTATTATGGTGACATGGTTGTTGACTTTTGTTGACTTTGTTGACTTGTTGACTTTTGTTGACTTGTTGACTTTGTTGACCGGTTGACTAGGCTTGACTAGTTGACCATCATGATAACCATAACCATCATTTCATGGCAAAGACTTTTACTTGCTTGCTCATTTGTGTAAAATGAGTGCATGAAATGATATGGTTATGGTTGCTTCAACCATCACATAAGACTTTTGTTAGTATGATGAGTTATGATTGCTTTGGATTATGAGAGGGTGAAAGACAAAAGAGAGCCTCATTCTTTCTTGCTCATTCTCTCTCTTGTTCTTGAGCTCTCTTGCTCTTGTTTTCACTCTCATCCTCTTGCTCCCTCTCTTGACTCTATGGTTCATATCTCTCATGAGTTGAGAATCAAGAACCATAGATAAAATCCCATTCTAATTCTTCTCTACTCATCCTAGTTCACTAGGTTTAGCAAACCAAGTGAACTAGTTTCTTCAAAGAACGAAGAAGGAGCTAAAGGTTGGAGCTTTCAGGTGGATCTATCTTCGGCGTACGGAGACGACGAGAAGAAGCCGGTCCGGACCACCATCGGAGCTTGAAGACGAAGGAGTTCAAGACAAGCAAGGTATAACCCCCTAACCGAGTAGCTAGAAACTCATAGTTAGGTTGTTAGATAGATGTTTAACCAAGATCCGGGTTTTAGGTCCATGTTACCACCTCCGTAAAAATCGTTTTTTACCAAATTCCGCATTCCCGAAAGTACTGGGAGAGGTAGCATGGACTTACAACTTAACTAACGACAGAGCGGGGGCTGGGCTAGCGCGGGTGTAAAACATAAGTGACGTCTAAATAGCTATCATATATAGATATTGTACATTCGTCAGACGCAATAATAGGCATTCCAGATCACAGATGAACTTTATTGGATTTGCAAGCAATCCGTGTTTGTTCTGAGCCTGCAACAAAAGACGGATTACACAGTTGTGATGAATAGCCATTACCCCACCCAAGACCCCAACGGGTACGGCAAACTACCCGCCCGGCAGTTTGTGCACCCCATCTTGGGTCTGTCCTAGGAGCAAAAATAGTAAAATGAAATAATACAACGGCGGCTACAACCGCAACCTGGATGTGCCCCGCAAAATAATATTACAACAAATTACATTTACATCAAATGAATTAAATAATAACCCAGCACATAACCCCGGCTATATATCACAACAGTCCAACACAGTTCATATACACAAACAGATAAAATCCATTACAGAAATGTGCAACCCCCTGCCAACCGACATACTAGCAGTTAGGGGAGGTTTACGAACACATTATACAAACACAGATATAATCCAACAAGCAAATACCGTATAATTTCGATCGATTAAACACATTTAATTTTGCTCCAATACTTCTCTGTAAATCTGAAACCTGAGCAAAAATAAAAAATTCCAGAAAATACCAAATATCACAGAGAACCAACACAGGAAAATTAGGTTCATGAATCGGCAACTCGGCGGCGGAAGCGCGGCGGATCGGTGGGATCCGCCGCGGTTCTGCGGCGCTTTAGCCGATTCATGGGCCCAATTTTCTTGGGTGTTCTACTACTGTCATTTAGAGCTATCTGAACCTCCCTCAAAAATTTTTGGACTTCATTTAAAAATCGACAGAAACACATGATATCGGGGTTTTCCGGTTTCGTTTTTTCCGTTCGAAATTCATACAATTTTGCAAGTGAGTTATTTATTGTTTAGCGAGGCTCTGATATCACTGTAAGTCGATGTACAACACCCCACGACTTGCGGGGAGGCGGAAATATGAAAAACGATCTTGTTTATATGCTAAACATCGACTAACCGCATGAATCGAAGCTAAACGATAACTAACATCAAGCATAGTTGTTAACAACTACTATATAAAGGGATTATACCTAAAGAGCCGTGTCCTTCGTCTTTACGAACTCCACCTCCTCCTCGGCCTTCTCCAAGTAGTAGACGATCCACCACGAGAGCTAAACTCCAAGCTTTGCCTCTAAACTTGAAGCAACTAGGTATCTTTAAGTGCTAATCAAAGTACCTAGATGAAATAGAGTATGGTTATGGATTTAGTAGTCTAACTAATCCTTGTACTCAACACATGAGAGGGGAGGATTAGGGTTTGAAGAGGGAGAGCTTGAGGAGAGAGAAGATGAACATAATAATGAGAAGAGAAAATGAGTTATCATAATATATATCAAGCATTTTATTTTATCAAGAAAAGAAAAGAAAATGATTTACAACCATGCTTGATAAATATCTTGTGGTGATTCATCTCCATGAGTCATTAAGCAATTATGAAGCATTAATGACATGGATGAATCATCCATATGACTCACCAATCTCATTCAATGTATATGCCACCTAAACCTCCTTAGTCACCATCTTCTAGAAGCTTCTCGCGCAATTACGAGAACGCCCCTCCTATCCGTGAAAACACGGAAAAACTTTAGACTGTATAAATCCAATAACCGGATACTAGTAACTGGCTTAAACCAAAGCCGACTAGTAAAAACTGTCCGAAAGTCGTACGTGCGAAAACACACGTATGCGTCCGAACCCTTGTCGTAAAACCATACGACCTCTATATATCGTTTCGCCTGGAGTAGGGAAACTCTCTGCGTGGGACTCTAGAGACTCGACTACTACGCTGGCAGTGGGTTTAACCACAGACCGTAAGCGGCACTAGCTGTACGTAACGGTCCCCAGGTAGATGTCGATAAGAAGGCCGATGAGGAAACCCATCCGAACTCCTACTGAGTCTGATGTGACAATCTCCGTACAGTCCGGTCCGTTCGTCTAAGACTATCGCATATCGGGCCTAGGGGGCGGCAAGCGTCAGTCCCCTAATAGCGGTATAAGTCGTGTCGGAGCGAAGCCTATTACACCCTGAGAAACTACTGGAACCTACCAGCAAATCTCGCTTGCCCTGACGGCTGTGGGACAGAC
Source organism: Agapanthus africanus (assembly GCA_030015575.1). NCBI lineage: Eukaryota > Viridiplantae > Streptophyta > Magnoliopsida > Asparagales > Amaryllidaceae > Agapanthus > Agapanthus africanus. The sequence goes on along the minus strand of CM057338.1, from coordinate 936,428,379 downwards.
CATCTCCCCAAGTGGGATGAGAAGCGTACACACTAGTCTACTCCGGAGTATCGATGCCCTATCTCGATAATCCAACGACTAAGGACCTGAATAAGGATGTGCTTGTAGACTACCCAGCCCCCACTAGTGTAACTGTCATCACAACGCTGGTAGTCAAGCAAGATCCTAAGAGCTCTATCAATACGTATACTCACATATTAAGATAGAAAAACCAAGTAGCATACTACCATGTTTAGCAAGACTGTTATATACATGTGAATATCCTAAGCTTCCATTAAGTAATATACAAACTAGTATGATTCAATAATGGCCCCTAGGGCATATACACTAACAATTACAAAACCAGTGTTTATTTTTCTTCACCATTTTTTTTATATTTTATTGATTTATATACTTTTTCCTTCATACTAAGGCTTTTAGACAAGAGTATTTCAAGGTATCTGTTTACCGCCGAAAACGGAGACGAACTGGGATGATTCGTCCTGCCTGAATTTGGGGGAAGATACTATTTGGATTTATTCGTCCACCTCTCCGAAGATGCCAAGTTGATTTATGGTACCGCATATTAGAGGTTTGGACGGATGCGGCCGTTGTAGCATACTTCGTCAGATTCCCCCTCGTTTGCGAGGGGTTTTTTGATTGTGGGAACGCTCTTCCCTGCAGGCATAAGCCCCTGCAGTTAATTATGTTACCGCATCGTGATAACCACTTTCTCCTGCTCCAAAAGTTCACTTCGTGTCATGTGTGTTTGTTTTATTTTTGGTTGCCCGTGGATTGTATACGGAGACTAATTTATGTCGTCGCCCATAGGGCGTGGATTAGTCCAAATCCGTATTTATTAGATTTGTGTTTTTTTATTTAAGGACCGTTAATATATTTTGAGATTAAGATCGAGCTTAAATGTATGTGAGCATTTGGGGGCTCGATTGGTTTTTTTTTAAAGATACGTTAGTCCAATTTGAGGCTAAGATCCACTTAACAAGGTTTTAGGATCATTTTTATTTCAGATCAAACAAAAGAGTATTTAGGCTCTGTTGTTTTAGTTTAGGGACATTTCGGTCCATTATCGCCATTTTGGAGGTGAAGTTCTAGTTTGAGAACATCTCGGTTTGTTGATCACCATTTTGGAGGTGAGATTTTAGTTTAAGGACATCTCGGTCCGTTGATCACCATTTTGGAGGTGAGATTTTAGTTTAAGGACGTCTTGGTCCGTTTTCCATCTTACGCGCACGTGTATTTGTTACGTGACGGGATGAACAACAATGATTTGGGATGCACCCAGTATGGGGTGCGGTCTGATTTTAGGTGTGCACATCAGTTTGGAAGCGCACCAAAAAGCCGTTGGTTGTTGGGACCCGCCACCTCTCTGAAGACGTTGAAAAATTACAACGACATGTATCAGAGGTGTAGAGAGATGTACCCTTGAACCAATTCTCGTATTTGAGGGGGGGAAAGGAACTAGTGGCAAACCCAGAAATCATTAGTCATATTTTGAGACTAAGATTTCTTCGGTAGGATGTGGGATGAATATCGTTTTGGATATCATCAGTTGGAAGATCATTAGTCATGTTTGGGACTAAAATCAATTTGGGGAATCATGAGCACATAGGCTCAGTTGATTTGAATCAAAGAGGTTCTATCCTCAGAGGACCTAGCTAATTTGGGCTTGATCTGCTCAATAGTCTCTTTTTTATTGGAAAAGTGCTAAGCACTTGCTTGAACTCTGTTTAAACAGTCCCCTTTTTATGCAAGCAGTGCTGAGCACTTATATAAGTTCTGACGCCCACATATGATCATGTGAAGCTTTCAGTCATAGGGAATTACCTAATAAGTGTAAAACACTTTACTCCTTTTGTCTTTATACGAAGTGCTAGGCGCTCTTTATGGCGTCCACGTGGGGAGCGCGTAAGACGCTTGGGCGCTGCCCAATGAGTGCTAAGCGGTCTTTTCTTCTATGGCGCCCACGTGAGGGACACGTGAGGCGCTGTCCGATGAGTGCTAAGCACTCTTTTCTTCTGTGGTGCCTACGTGAGGGACCCGTGAGGCGCTAGGCACTGCCCGATGAGTGCTAAGCACTTTTTCTTCTATGGCGCCCACATGAGGGACACGTGAGGCGTTGGGCGCTAGGCGTTGCCTGATGAGTGCTAAGCACTCTTTCTTCTGTAGCGCCCATGTGAGGCGCTGGGCGTTTGGTTTTTCCTTATATACTTTGTTTTGAGGAATTCGATTCCTAGTTCTTTTCTGAATCTTTGATTCTCAAGAACAAGTTCTTCCCGATAAGAATTAAATTCTCAACTTGTGGGAGACTTGTCTTGTTGATCTCAGATCCAGAGAAAAAACTAAGTTCTTTTAAAATGGTTAAATCCTTCAATGGGTAAATGAGATACTTTGATCTCTCTTCTTTTTTATTTACCTAAAGTTTTTCTTTTTCGAGAAGGGAGATCTTCTTCTTTGTTCCTTTTTGAAGCTTTCTGTTTTGTTTTTTTAGAAACTTATGGGGGGTTCCTTCTTCTCAGACTTGAAGTCATCGGTCCTTTATATAGTGGAGGAAAGTTTATTAATTAACTCTGAAGAAATCTCTTATTATGAGATCCTAATTGATTTGGGGATTTTTACCCACCATTGGATCTTTGATCCAAGGGTTTCTGCTTTACAGAACACATTTTCTTGTTTCTAACAAGATTGGGGAAATATTTTCCCTTACACGGAATTTATTCTGTAGAACAGTGATTTTTTAATCACCATTAGATTTTAATCCAACGGTCCTCTGTTTTACAGAGGGCATAAAATTTTATTCTATGATCCCACCGAAGGTATATTTTTTATTTTAGAAAGATTTGAGGAATATTTCCTCTTAACAGAATTTTAATTCTGAGTCTTGGTGATTTATCATCTCTGTTGAATCTTTGATCCAACGGCTCTGTTTAACAGAGAGTAAAATTTAATTCTACCTGGACGTTGGTGCTCACGTGTTGTGCACGTAGGCGCTACTCAAGGTTTTAATTCTTACAATGGGTATTCATGTGCTTTGCACATTGGCGCCCGCGTGAGGAGCACGTAAGGCGCCACCATAGGATTAATTCCTATCAGATTGGTCTCAGCGCTGGTGCCTACGTGAGGAGCACGTGAGGCGCTGCCTCATTGATTTTTAAATAGAGCTTTGCTCTTTTATTGAGGAAACAAATGCCCCCTACCGTTGCACTCACGTGGCTCACATGTGAGTGCAGCGGTGGCGTCTTTTCCACCGTTCGATCTCCTGGGGAGTTGAACCGTCTCTTAAAGTTTTATAAATAGGGCATTTGGCCCTTGAGATGGTTGTTGTTCATCTTCTTTTTAGCCTTCTTCTTTTCTTGAAAATTTAATTCTCCTTTCAGAGCTCAGATCTCTGTTCAAAGAAATTCTTTTAGAGTCAAAACTCTGTCGAAATTTGGTAAGAATCATAACCATGTCTTAATGTCTGAGGAAACTCTTGAAGGAATCTCTTCATGTTTTAGGGTTTTTAACCCATTAACAGAGCTTTGCTCTTCTTTTGCAATGATCTCTTAGAGATCTAAAAAAAACTTTACTTGAGTAGATCGTAGATCTTTTAGGGTTTTACCCTGGTAGGAACTTTGTTTTTTGAAGGGAATTTAATTCCCTTTCTCGAGCGAAGTTCTAGGATATTATCCCATTGTTCTACAGAGCTTGCCTCTAAAAAAATTCTTTTGATGAAATTCTTCTGGGAATTTTATCCCCTTCCTAATTTTCTTGACAGATTTGAAATATGTTTGCAGAACACAGTTCTCGAGGGAGTTTAACTCCAGAGTTTAATGATGTTTTCTCATTAAGTGAGAATCCTTTTAGATTTTATTTTTAATGAGTGGTCACCCCATCATTGATGGTGCGTTACCTTGATTTTGTGGAGGCCCCCTGTCCCTTTCTTTTTGAACTGCTATGCAGTACAAATTTAAGTGAAAAAGAATGTTAAAGCCTTGAACATTGTGTCAATAGCTGACCTCCCTCCCTTTTTATGCAGGTACTATGGCTTTCGATTCCTCCTTTCCCTTCGTTCGTTCGGAGAGTGCCTTTGTCGACGCGCCCGTAGATCGGGAAGTCTTCGCACTTATCCGGGACCATGACCCAGGGCAAAAGTCTCTTCATTTGTGGGGGTCATGGTATAGTCAAATTATTCGGGGTCAGCATAGTTTTACCTGCGCAGCGCCTTCGGATCCGATCCCGGCGATCCATTATGCTGATTCGCCACAGGTGACCTTCGCAGTAGAAGAGGTCAACTGGACCTCGGAAGGTCGTCTTCGGCCTTCCATGGCTTCAATACCAGTGCAGCCCCCGATGGCCTTGGATATTTTGGGGCGACGCATATGCCAGGGAGAGTCGTGTCCTTGGGGGCAAGTTTATATGATAGGAATGACTTCCCGTCAGTCGGCCGGCTATCTACAGTGGGCCCGATATATCCTGTCGGCCAAGAAATCGCTGTTATTAAAGACCGGGTTGTTCCCCGCAATCTACGTGTCCCTCTTTCACTACCACGCTCCTCATGTGTGGTGGATCAAATCCTTTTTGGAACAATGGAACATCCCGACCTATACCTTTCTCCTATCAGACCGGGAGGTTTCGATTTCATTGGAGGAGTTTGCGGAGATCTCCGGCCTACTTGTCAGAGGGGAGCACTATGAGGAGTAACTTCCCCCCGACGAGTATGTCTTCGCCACCAAACCAGTGGTAATGGGCCTTACTCCGGAGAACGTCGTTCAACATCAGTTCCCAAGCTTGATTAAGGTGTTGAACATGTACGAGAGTCGATTCCTAGAGTCTGGCGGGCACAGAGTTGGTTTCGCAGATTTCATTGCCCGCTTTCTTCGTCCGGAAGTTCTGTCTAAACAGGCTGCGAAATTTGCCAAACTTGACGACCCGTTCAGGTTTGGTTCGAATAACTTTCCAACTGCGGAGGCGGATTTAAAGAAATTCTTTATTCTGGATACACCAGTCGTCTCCTTTGTAGAGATTGCTGCCCCGGATGTTGACGAAGAGACCTTCTTTCTGGGGTTTATTGGCTTGTGGTTAAGTTGGTTTGCGCTTTCGACGCACCCCTGCTACATGATGCCAACTGTTTTTTATCCGGCTCATCGTATCGTCATGGGGACGCGCGTGGCCGTTGGGATTGCGGGGTTGGCTCATTTGTATCATGGCCTAAGCTTTACCGCTGACACTACTCAACCAGGGATAAAACCCGTGTATCTCCCATTGCACTACTTCACATCATGGATCGAAATGCACGTGTTGGGCGCCTTTGGTGTTCATAAACGACCCCGATTCTACGAAGGCTACAACTTCCCCCGGGTCATGCATCTAGTTGACCCTTCCGCTCCAGATCCATCACAGTAAGAGGCTCGGCAACTGCTCTTTCGTCCACACATGGTTGGGGACAGTATGACCTTTGTCGATAGAGTCCTGACTATCGGTAAAGAATCTTCCAATGTGGTCCAACCGTTTCATGATACTTTCAAAGACGGGGCTTCTGCGTTGAGGGCTCGGGAGGTTATGCACCTGTATTCGATCAGGCTGGGCTTCCTAGTATTTAGGCAGAACGCCTCAGTATTGTTTATAAGGTACAACCCGCATCGTTTTGTCCAACAATTGGGTTATAACCAAGGTGTTCCTCTTGAGGCGTTCTTAGTTGAGCTGGTTGCTACGGAGGAGGGTATTCGCAGCACAACGCATCATTTTATGCGATTAAATACGGGGTCCCATTTCCTTATCAGCGAGCTGAGCTATGTGCCAAAAGCTTTGAATGCTTACGTCGGGTGGTACCAGCATGCGATAGGTGTTGTTATCAGGGAGGAGAGGTGGCTGCTACTTGACCATAAGGATGCCGTCCCAGCCGGTAATCCATCGGTCCTACTGAAGCGACGGGCCGCTGTTCGTCCTTTTTTAAGAGAAATCACTACGGCTATAGTCCCACGAGCTTTTCCTGATAAGCTTCGACCGAATGTTCCTACGACTGTAGTAGCCGTGGCGTCTCCGGACTCGGGTATCGGTTCAGAGATCGGGACCCGTCGTCCGAAAAAACCCGTTAAGCGAAAGCTTTTATCGTCGGTGGTGGGCGTCGTTTCGCAGAAAAGGAAGAAGTCCCTGTTTTCTGCTGACGTCGTATTCGGACAGGAACCCCATGCCTCTTATAGCGAGGGCTTGTGTTAATATGGCACCAATGAGGGTCTATTTGATGCACCTGTGACCGATACTGACCTTCAGGCTGCCACTGATGCTTCCAAATGACTGGCCCATGAAGAAGCAGCGTCGGTTTCTATTGCGGAGTCCGGTATACCTCATTTACACTTTTCTGCATATATCCCCTCCCTCCTTATTATGCTTTATTAATGCTCTCCTCCTTAACAGGTATCTCTGCTGAAGAGGCTCTCGCGGCTTCCCTCAGGACGTTTGAGGAGGAAGAGAGGCTCCGCGCTTCTTTGGGCATTGGTATAATTCGTTTCATTACACCTTTACTCTTTTAATTCCTTTTATTCATGGTCTGACTCTCTTTCTTTATCCTATTACTGGGACCACCAAAACCCAGACTATTCCGAGTGTCGTGCCAATCCCAGGTGGTGATACAGGAAAGCTTCTAGAGCCACCGACCATGGCCGAGGCCCTCCCAAGGCCACCACAGGAGGCGTTGCTGAAGCAGACGATGATGGATGTCGTAGCAGATCTGGAGGCCGAGCTCGGTTCGGACGACGACGTCCCCTGTCGGAAGTTTTTAAGAGGTCGGTTCTCACAGTCCAGGCTGAGAGAAAGTGTAGAAAGCATGCTGCGAGGGAACGCGAAGATGTCTTGGCCGCGGGTGTAGGTTCGAGTAATGTTCCACCTGTTGACATTCCTTCGGTGGACGTTCCTTCTGCCCTGTCTACTGCCCATAGACAGGTTGTGCGTGCAGCTCATGAAAAAGGCGAACGGGTACTTCAAGGTAGAACAATGCACGGCTCTTAGTAACATCTCTTTTTTTTAAACATACGCATTTTTTATTTACAGAGCCAGATTTGGGTGACGGCGCGACAGGGGAAGTGCCGACAATTAAAGAGCCTGAAGTGGTTAATCTTTCTCTGGAATCTGGAACCGTTCCAACTATCCCTCCCTCTCCTTATGGATCGGCGGGTGACGCAAGCGTTACGACGGCCCTTGCCGAGTCAGGGGATGAAACCGTGGGTGCTGAACCTACCCTCCCCATGGAAATCGAAGAAACCGTTATGACCGGTGACGTTTCGGGCACGGTTTCGGTTTCTGAAATATCAGGTACTCATTGGGCTATTATCTTTGAGCTTTTATTTCTGCTAAGCATCTCTGATGATATTTCCTTTGTCTTGAGCATTGACTGTCACATCAGAAATTGATGATCTTTCTCCGCTATATCTGCTTTAGTCTATAAATAGACATAAGCTACTTGTCCACTATGCTTTCGCTGCTCCCACTGACTACGACAACCCTCTAACAGAGTCATATACACGTACACTTCTAAAGCTAGTTTAGAACGACGCTATACTCATCCTCCTGCCGGGTCTCACAGTCTGGAACAACAGCAATGGCAAGTCTGGATAAACAAGAACCTCCCTATCACCGTCCTTGAGGCTACCGGAGTACCTCTCGGGTGCCTGAGGTTACCCACCATATCTGTGGAGTGGCCAATGGAATGTCAAACCAGATTGAATCTTTAGGTTCTTATCAAATTTTCAGTAATCGTTTGCGGTTCTGGAATCACTTCCAGTTCTACCATACTCCCACTACTGTTTTCTGAAAAAATCCATTTTACTAAAACTGTGGCGAGTCAAGAACAATATCACTATTGATCTTCCAGATGGTAGAAAGTCAACCCTCGTCATAGCCCGGGTCAACCCACAAACAGCCATTACAGAAACGTGCCTTGAGTTATCCAGAGTCTGGTTTTGAGCATAAGCCGGACAACTCCCCGTACCTTAACAATGTTAAGATATGAACCATTCTATATCCAATATAGAAACAGAGGCACTGATTTAATTGGAACCAGATTCAAATCATGCAGCTGTCTCCAGTGCATGTCAACTAAATGGAGAGAGGCCGATCAGCATTACTCAACTTAGGAGTGCATCCAATTATGAGTAACCTGAAAGAGAAGCAAACTCTCATAATCATTACTATCAACTGAATACCATACGCAAGTATCTACATCTTCGATCACCTTGAAGAATCCTGATACTTGCAACACCTGGTTCTCTACTTTATTCTTATACCTATAACTTCTCAAAACTTAGACCTTGCATTTCTACGAAACACATGTCTAAGAACTAGAGAGTCATAAGTAAACAGAATATAGTACGAGTACCAACCCTTCTGTCCTCATGGACACTGGACAACATACAATACTCTGTATAAGTCCCCTGAGTCTAATAACTCATTCCCTGTGTGTCGTAGGTTGAAAACTGTACTTATGGTTAAGAAGAATTACACCGCTGTTTAATGCTCCTTACCTAACCATCCACTGATATAGGTAAATGTCATGGACATAATTTCAAAAAATTATATCTCACTTTATAAAAATAAACGTATAGATATATCAATTTGAAATTGGTGCATAACAACGGATATTCAAAATCAAATATTTGCCGTCCGGCAAACAACCCAAGCGATTTCCTCAAATATCACCAATTACAACGAATCCCGATATAATGAGGATAATCACCCAATTCCCAATAACTTACTCCCACTCATCATCTGTAAAACCATACAGATGTGAGAATCAAACCTGGTAAATACATACCCTGGAGCAAGGGCTAATTAGGAAATCAGTTTTCTTTTAACAATACACAGTGAAACTGAAACATGTAAATGTTTCGAAGGGGTATCGGGGTATTCTTAGTAATGTCTCTTCCATTATCAGATTCACAACTGTTACCGTATATTTCTTTGCCATCTCTCCAAATCCCTTTATATATCTTTAGTAATTACCTTCTGTACACCCTCTTAGGCTAAATGGTTTTCTTCCTTCCCTACCGTTCGGCACCAGCCTATGGTTTCGAAGAAGACTATCCAATAAGCATAATGGGTGTACTCTCCTAATCCTAGAAGTACTCGCAACGCGAGAGAAGGTAAACATAAAAGACAACTGAATAAACCTTATTCCTATTTCTCCTGAACCAGAATCCATCCCCGAACTGGAACAAGTTCCTTCGAGTTCGTATATAACCATACGATGGAGTATCCAATAAACTGTGGATCTTCGTAGTGATACGGGGTGTTCCGGAGAAATACAAAGGTGAAGTAGGAGTGGCGATGAAATACTTGGTTTGGTCGTGAATAGCAGTCGCAATTTATACTTGGTTTGGTCGTGAATAGCAGTCGCAATTTACTTTGCCCTCTTACTAATCCCTTTATTTGTCTTTACTTAATACCTTCTGTACACCTCTTTAGGCTAAATGGTTTTCTTCCTTCCCTACCGTTCGGCACCTGCCTATTGTTTGGAAGAAGACTATCCAATTAGCGTAATAGGTGTACTGTCCTTATCCAAGGAGCACTCGTAATCTGAGAGAAGGTAAAAAGAAAAGACAACCGAATAGCCCTATTCATTTTCCCCAGAATCGAAAACCATTCTCGAATCTGGAACAAGTTCCTTCGAGTTCGTATATAACCATACGATGGTTTTATCCAATGGAAGTGGACGTTCGTAGTAATACGGGGTGCTCTGGAGAAAAGGGTAAAAGTAAGAGTGGCAATGAGGTATGCAACTCTGACAATCCAAAAGCCAGTGTTTTAAGAAGGTTCGGTTAACTTGGTCACTGAGTCATAGTCAAGGGTCGGGTCATGGTCGCTGCCAAAGAGAGAGAGAAAAGAAACACTCAGCGTGCACTCTAACCTAGATCAGAATGGTTATCAATTTATCTAATCAGGAAACCTCCCACTGTAACCTCAAATTCTCCTCCAAACCTGAAAGAAGAATTAGTCGGGATCACCCGAGGAGTAAACCAACTCATCAGTGGGAATCGGGATCCAACTATCATCGCATGATAACTTGATGGAATCCACTCAAGTCACCATACTCCAGAAGGTATGCGCATGCCTGGCAAGTTTCAGATTCTTTAGAAACTCCCGATGTGTGTTTTTACCCCTAGGACCCAAGTGACCTTGACGGAGTCAACAAATCAAAGAGTCCCAGTCAAGTTCAACCCGTCATTATCTTGATTGCATTAAACCCACCCGTACGTGCCCTTGACGGAGTCAACAAGGCCGCACGACTGTCCTAACCAATCGCATATCCATGCTACAAACAAGCACCACTTAGCTACCGTACACTACGCCTTGACGGAGTCAACAAACGCAGCACAAATACTAAGTACCACTTGTAGGAAATGACGGAGGGCTACGAATGGTTTTTGGCGAAAAACCTTTAACGTAATGAACTTGATATTGTTGAAGGAACCGGATAGCTTTTTATACAAATATAGTGGCGAAAACCTTTGCTAAAGAGGTCACTCCCGGTGAAAAGATCTCGGCTCTTTCCCCGTAGAATGAGGTGCAGGATATTCCAACTGAATACCAAGATGCAAAGCAAAAAGTAATTGGCTATAGTGAAGTTATTACCCTGACGCAAACTTCTGTCCAAGGGGTCACTCCCGATGAAGGGATCTCGGCCCTTGCCTCGTCGACTGAGGTGCTGGATATTCAGAACCGAATACCACTGTGCAAAACAAAAGAGAACGTCCTTTCAATAACAGCTTTTTGAAAAATGTTCCAACAACATCAGAATAGGTTTGTTTAGTTTGCATTGATCCGAATCAATACAGTCCCATCAATTAATCACACCACAAAAGAACGAAAATATGATGTACGTATATGCCATCTGCATTCGCTACTGGGTCTCGTCATCACCCGTTAGGTTACTTAACTAACGACAGAGCGGGGATTGGACTAGCGCGGGTGTAAAACATATACAACATCTACTATTATATATATCAATATATAATATTCGCTCAAGGCGTGATAAAATACAACATCACAGAAATGTAATAAGTATCACAGAACAATACAGATAAACTGGGATCCCCGGGTTTCATAGAGCCGCTACTGAAACCCGACGTTCCCCTGGTCGTGTGGATAGCCTGTGCAATGAAATCCTAGACCCCTACGGGCGCGGCAAGTTACCTGCCAAAACTTGAAGCGAGGCAGCCCCCATCAACAACGTAAATGGACCACCCAGCACTTCACGGAATCCGGTAACTTGAGCACCCCATCTTGGGTCAACCTATACCCCCTACGAGTGCGATGAATAGCCCGCCAATTCTAGAGTGAAGCCCCCTCCGTCTCAAAGCCATGAGATGCGGGCCCGTTTCCCTTTAGAACCAGCTATCCGTACACCCCACCGTAGGGTAATCCTAGTACAGAAAGTAAAATATATATACAACGGGTACATCGACCTCAGCCCGGTCGTGCCCCAAAAGAATAATATACAAACAGGCAGTGACGGCAGTCCACATGTCGGACGCTCACCCTGCAATATAAAATGTACAAATACAACCAAACTGTACTACCATTGCATCCAGGCTATTCACCACGACAAATCCGCAACATCACAGCACAACACAGAACATCAACGTGAATGTCACGTTCGCAAATCCGTCTAAAAGAGCTATAGCAATTAGACAAGATTTACCGATCAAATGACATTCACGGTCGCAGATATAATGTAAATACTGTGAACTAACATGTTTAAAATTTTCGATCGACAAAATTTCCCAAAGTGGGCCCCAAGCACAATTCCCAGTACTCAAACAAATCTGGGCCCAAACAAAAAATACCAGAAACCTCAATTCCAAGTCAGAGACCACTGCAGAAAGTTTGGTACATTGATGCTATAGGAGTGCGGCAGAATCGCGGCCAAAACAAGGGTCATGCCACGGTTCCGCGGCGCTACAGTGAGTTTACTCCACCAATTTTCTGCAGTGGTCTTAGAAAAGCCTGCATGATTTTCTGACATACTCAAAATAATTTTTGGATGACAAAAAAATTTCGACAGAAACTGCACAAATTGGAATCGCGGTTTTGGAAATTTCGTTCGATCGAAATTCTAAACACGTTAGAGCAAGGTAGTAAAGGTTAATGCCATGGCTCCGATACCATGTAAGTCTACGGTAGCGCCCCGGCCGTCTGTCCGAGGCCAAAATGCGGAAACGGAAACTTTTCTTAAACTAGAAACCGGCGCTATCGCAGACTTTAATCCCAGATCGAACCATTAACCTACAACTTGCTAACAAGAGAAGGGTTGGAAAAGCTATACCGATCGATCCGTGTCCTTCGGTCTTGGCCACCATCCCAAGCTCCTCGCGGCATCTCCGGTCTCGATCTCCTCGTCGGAAAGGGCACCACATCCTCGAGTCTTTTTACGGGCTCCCGCTTCATCCGAAACAACTCGGGCACGAAGTTCGCTAGCCGACGTGTCTAAGGTGAAGTAGAGAATGTGTGTCATCACTTTGTCTCTTGAGGATTTAGTGGATGCTATTAGTGAGGAGATAATGAGCTAAAGAAAGAGGAGGAGGAAGAAGAAGCTTTCCTCTCTTTTTCTTTTGTGTTGAGATCAAATGAGAGTGAGAGATAGAATAGAAAATACAAGAGCTAACCTCACTATACATGGCTGCCCTTTCTCTCTCTCTCTCATTTCACCTCACAAATCAATCACTAAACATGAGATGGTTCAAAGAATAAGACCATGAGTCACCACACTTGTCCATGTCATAATTAATGCACCTTAATTATGATTTTGAGCTCATTATTTCCATATGCAAACATTAATCCAAATGTTTGCAACAATAAAAAGAGAATGGCATCTACTAAAGTAAACTCGTGACGGATCACAAGAGTACCCCTCACCTGTATATACATATCTGCATCCGCATTCCGACTGAATGCGAATGCGATGAGACTAAAGTAATCCAACAAATCTAATACTAGGATCCGGCTTAAACCAAAGTCCACTAGTATGATCCGTCCGATCATGATCCGTGCACTACCGCACATATATGATCGAACCCTGCCATAATACCATACGGCCTCTACAACGTTTCGCCCGAAACTTGAAAACTGTATGTGGGGGACTCTAAAGACTCGTCAATACCTTGGCTGTGAATTTAACCACTAGCACGTCAGAGGCACTAGCCGTACGTAACGGGCTACCAGGTATTGACCAAAAGGGAGGTCGATGAGCGAACTCATCCTGACACCCTACTGAGCCTGTCAGTGAAAATATCCGTACAGTCTGGTCCGTTCGTCTATGAGCATCGCATGTCGGGCCTAGGGGTTGGTAAAAGTCAGACCCCCAAAAGCGGTACAAGTCGTGTCGGATTGTAGTCCAGGACACCCTGAGATACTACCGGAATACCTACCAGTAAATCTCCTGCCTTGGCCAAGGACTTCGTGTAATGGCTCTCCTAGACACGGCGTGATCTCACCCCCAATACCGGAAGAGACGAAACCCCTGCCGATCCGCTCACTGCCTCCATGTGGCTCGGGACTGTACCCAACTAAAACCTGTTTGCACGACTCCTTTGAGCCGTGGTAGGGTAGTAATCAAAGCACAGTGGGAACTCACACGAGACAAATGACGATCTCAGGTCGATGAACTAACATGTACACATGTCACCAGTGAACTGCTATCTGACGTCAGGTATAATACCAACTAGCATGTTCCCGGCGAGTCCTGTCCGGTGTACTCATAACCCAATGAGCACTGGTATACATCTTAGGTGATCCAACTGACACCAATGGCTTGTGAGACCGGCCACCGCCCCTCGTCGGGGTCTCGAATGTTTACACTAATCTACTAATGGAGTATCGATGCCCAGTCTCGAAACTCCCACGACTAGGGACCACTTTAAGGATGTGCTTATAGACCCCAGCTCCCGCGTATATGATCGCCATCATACTGCTGGCAGTCAAGCAAGAATCCTAAGGGCTCTATCAACGTATAATAGCGACCTGTAAGGTCACCTAAAGTAGTACACGATGATAAAGATAAACCAGATAGCATACTATCATCTCGAGTAAGACTGTCCTACCGGCATTGGTCCTCCCTCAATCATTGCAATCACGTGCCTGTGATCCAATAATTGACTCTGAGGGCACTATATCCAACATTGGATATCCCACAAATATACATTTGATCGATCGTGTCTCTAGTTTATCTGGATTCTGCTTTTTGACAAAAGCCGGACAACCCCAAATCTTAACTCGTTTAAGAGATGGTCTCTTCCCATGCCATATCTCATATGGAGTGGTAGACACGGTCTTGGTTGGAACTTTGTTTAACAGAAAAGCTGCAGTTTCCAATGCATGGCCCCAAAAGGAGAGGGGCAACTCAGAATCACTCATCATGGATCGTACCATATCTAATAGAGTACGATTCCTTCGCTCTGACACACCGTTGTGCTGTGGTGTGTAAGGGGGGTGAGCTGAGAGAGAATCCCATTCTCTTTTAGGAAGTCCAAGAATTCAGTACTTAAGTACTCTCCACCTCGATCTGATCGAAGTATCTTGATTCTCATTCCTGTTTGGTTTTATATTTCAAGTTTGTACTCCTTGAATTTCTCGAAAGCTTCAGATTTATGTTTTATCAAAAACACATGACCAAATCTTTAGAAATCATCAGTAAAAGTTATGAAGTAGGAAAAACCACCTCTTGCATGTGTAGACATTGGCTCACATACATCACTATGTATGAGGCCTAGGAGCTTAGTAGCTCTTTCTCCGTGTCCAGTAAACGGAGTTTTGGTCATTTTACCTTTGATACAAGACTGGCAAGTTGCATAAGATTTATATTTAAAAGAATTTAAATATCCATCTTTATGAAGCTTGTTTAATCTTGTTTCATTAATATGACCAAGTCTACAATGCCAAAGAAAAACTTCATTTATATCTGAAAATTTTCTTTTATTTATGTGTTGAATGTTGAAAACTGTGTGTTGATTAAGGACGTATATCCCGTTATTTAGTGTACCACAACCAATCAACTCTTGATTAAGTCTAATGTTCATAACATTGTGTTGCACAGCAAAATGATACACTTCATTGTCTAACAAGGAAATGGATATAATATTACAAAGCATACTTGGCACAAAATAACATGGGTTCAAAACCAATATTCAACACGACGGCAACCCTAGGTGATACTCTCTCACTGAAACTGCATTTACATTGGAACCATTTCCAACCCGGAGAGTATGATCACCTTTCTTCAAAACTCTGCTATTTATCAACGCCTGCACAGAATTGCAAATATGAGAACCAGAACCGGTATCTAATACCCAGGAAGCAGAGTTAATAGAAAAACAGTTCTCAACTACGAACACACCTGAAGCTGAAGCATCACCATGCTTCTTCTTGAGTTCAAGGTACTCAGTACAGTTCCGCTTCCAGTATCTCGTCTTTTTGCAGTGGAAACATTCTCCTTTCCCCGATTCCCCAACCTTGGACTTGTCTTTCCCTTTAACCTTTTTGACTCCACCCTTAGGTTTGGTGGGTTTCTTCTTCATCTTTCCCTTGGCCTTAACCTTCGGGCGAGAGGAGGATGATGGCCCAACATACGAAACGGGAGTCTTTACTGATTTCAGCGTGCCCTCTGCACTCCTTAACATATTAAAGAGTTCAGGTAGTTCCTTCTCCATGTTGTGCATGTTGAAGTTAACTATGAACTGAGCAAAGGTGGAGGGGAGAGACTGCAGAATAATATCCGTATATTGTTCATTGTCCATTGTCCACCCAAGGTCCTCAAGCTCTTCTATGAGAGCTATCATCTTCAGAACATGGTCTCCTACTGCTGTGCCAGCGGCCATTCGCATCTGAAACAGTTTTCTAGATGCTTCGTATCGTAATACGCGAGATTGCTCTCCATACAACTCTTTTGTATGGAGGAATATGGCTTGTACGTCCATATTCTCGTGCTGCTTCTGATGTGTATTATCCATCGATGCAAGCGCGAGGCATTTAGCCGTGGCACAGTCAGCGTCCCATGTCTTGCGGATTTCCTTATCCGCAACTGAAGGTTTAGGACATAGGGTGGGCAGGGTTGAAGCCATGAGGACATATGATACCTTATCATAAGTTAAGGCAATGTTTAGATTCCTCAGCCAATCTTTATAATTGGTCCCATTCAATTTATTTTTATCTAATAGAAGCTTGAGTCCTGACATTTGTATCTGCTGTTAAGAGAGAGAAAAGAATACACTCAGCGAAAGCTCTTGCAAAGATTAGATTGGTTGTTATCTTGTCTAATCGATGTCTCCCACTGTTTTTATCAAATTTTCTTTAAAACCTTTTAAAAAGAAAACTAGCCGGGATTAATTACATTCTACAACTTCGCTAACCGTTCAGCCAGGCCGGTGTCGGTACTTGAGGGAGGTTCCTGTTAGTCATATGTATGCCCTAGAGGCCATTATTGTATATACGATGTATATTGTAATGGATGCTTGGACATATATAGGGAGGACTTTCTTGCTCGACATGATAGTATGCTATCTGGTTGTACTTTATCTTAACATGTACTCTGATTGTCTCTATATTACATGTTGATAAAGCCCTTAGGATATGTACTCGACTACTGGGACTATGATGAGATCATACTAGTGGGGCCACGGTAGTCGACGAGTACATCCTATCACTGTTCCTAGTCGAGGGTGTATCGAGACAGGGCATCGATACACCAGAGTAGACTAGCGTATACGCATCTTGACCCATATGATGGGCGATGGATGATCCCATATCCATCGGTGTTTGACATCAAGGATGGTGTACGGGTGCTCAGTGGAGACTGGGTACACTGGACGGACTCGCCGAGAACTCCCAGATGGTATTATACCTCACGTCAGACGGCAGTTCTCCGGTGACACTGGTACAGAGTAGTCTGTTGACCCGAGATCGTCATAGAGTCTTGTGTGATTCCCACTGTGCTTTGATTTCCATCATACCACGTCCAAGAGGGCGTGCAAAAAGGTGGCTTTTGGGTACAGTTCCGAATCACATGGAGGCAATGAGCGATAGGAGGGGATTCGTCTCTCCCGGTATAGGGAGTTGATGTTGTGCTGTGTTCGATTGGCTATAACCGGAAATCCCTGGCCAGGGTTGCTGAGATTTACTGGTAAGTGTTATCAGTAGTTTCTCGAACAGTTATAAACTTCAAATCGACATGACTTATCAAGCTACTGGGGTCTGACGTTTACCACCCCTAGGCGAGATATGCAACATATCAGACGACGAGACCGGACTGTACGGGAGTGTTACTATTTGGATTCACAGGAGAATGTACAGGCTTGCTTGTTGATCTTCTGAGCGCTCAATACCTGGGTGGCTGTTACGTTTAGCTGACCGCTTGCATCTTGTAGGTGTTTGATATGATCATCACCTACTGCCGGCGTATTGACGATTCTTTAGAGTCCAACACAGAGGTTTCTTGGCTCAGGCAAAACGGAGTAGGAGCACATATATGATATGTGCGGGACCGAGGATAATACGATATGAGATACCGTATTCTATTCTCGCGATATTTGATATCAGCCGGGTCATCGGATCAAGTGTTGATTCGATGAATCGGTACGAATAAATATTAGTCGGTTATATGCGATATAGCCGGATTTTCGGATCAAGTGTTGATTCGATAATTTAATGTATAATAATATATATGATATATTAAATTACATTAACTAATATTAGCTCACTAAAAGATTCTTTTTCTCACTCGGGTAATACATTGATATATATGCGATATATGTTAATTGTATTATTTTATTTGGTTACAATAAATATTATATATGTGATATATAAAATTGTAACATGATATGATAACTAATGCAACATGTTTAGTAAAGATTAATCAAGATTAGGGTTTGATTTGGGTTAATGACTTCTAGTAGATTCTAAAAGGTTTTCTTTTTTGTTTTGGAAAAGATATTTTCAAGCGACTCATTCTTAACCTAACCCAAACCCTAGCCTTGGTTAATTCTCTACAAAGGTTTAGTCAACCATGGTTGCTGTTCCCCTCCAAACGGCGGCCGACGACATGAGGGCCGTCTAGCCTGAGATTCGGGGCAGATGCTATATGGTTTTATCCGTCTACCTCTTCGAAGATACCAAGTTGATTTATGGCACTGTGTATCGGAGGTTTAGACGGATGCGGCCGATGTAGCAGACTTCGTCAGATTCCCCCTCGCTTGAGGGGTGTTTGATTGTGAGGACGCTCTTCCCTGCAGGCGCAAGCCCCTGCAGTTAATTACGCTACCGCATCGCGGTAACAACTTTCTCCTTCTCCAGAATTTTACTTCGTGTCGTGGGTGTTTGTTTTGTTTGTGGTTGCCCGTGGATTGTATACGGAGACTGAGTAATGCCGTTGCCCGTAGGACGTGGATTAGTCCAAATCCGTATTTACTTAGATTTGGGTTTGGTGTTTTTAGTTTAAGGATACGTTAGCCGTATTGAGGCTAGGATCAACTTAAACGTTCGTTAAGGATACGTTAGTCCCGTTTAGGACTAAGATCGACTTAACGTGGTGATCCATTTAATATATGGCCGTCGGGACTCGTCACCTCTCTGACGTCGTTGAAGGATTACAACGATAGGTGTCAGAGGAGATCGGAGATGTACCCTTGAGCCTAAGTTGATTTAGGGTTTTATAGTCTATTTGAATGTTTAAGGATACGTTAGCCGTGTTTGGGGCTAAGATCAACTTAAACGGGACCGTTTAGATCCGGCAAAAGAGCGTTTGGAGGCTCTACTGTTCCAGTTTAGGGACGTG
Organism: Agapanthus africanus; assembly: GCA_030015575.1. Taxonomy (NCBI): domain Eukaryota; kingdom Viridiplantae; phylum Streptophyta; class Magnoliopsida; order Asparagales; family Amaryllidaceae; genus Agapanthus; species Agapanthus africanus. The sequence goes on along the minus strand of CM057338.1, from coordinate 936,409,586 downwards.
GTGGTCCGTCGCCAGTTTAAGGACGTGGTGGTCCATTATTAGTTTAAGTACGTTTCGGTCCATCGTTCCCATTTAGGGATGATTATTAGTTTAAGGACGTCTCGGTCCGATGTTAGTTTAAGGACGTCTCGGTCCAATATTAGTTTAAGGACGTCTCGGTCCACTATTAGTTTAAGGACGTCTCGGTCCAATGTTAGTTTAAGAACGTCTCGGTCCAATATTAGTTTAAGGACGTCTCGGTCCACTATTAGTTTAAGAACGTCTCGGTCCACGAGTTTAAGGACCCCGCAGTCCATATTCATGTGTGGTCGTTGGGACCCGTCACCTCTCTGACGTCGTTGAGGAATTACAACGATAAGTGTCAGAGGAGTTCGGAGATGTACCCTCGAACCGGATGTAAATTGATTTAAGAAAGCAGCTGTACTCAGTCAATTTAGTTTGAGGACTTACGGCCAAAATTGGGCTAAGTCCACTTAAAAATGTTCAACATTTTATTTGCTTTTGATTTGCATCTCTTTTTATTTTTATTTGGGCCTTACCCATAAATGATGCAAAGCATCAATTTATCTTGGGCTTTGCTCATTTATGAATGATGCAGGGCACCAATTTTATTTGGGCTCTACCCTTTTATGAATGATGCAGGGCATCAATTTAAATTGGGCTCTGTCCTTTTATTGTTTTGCAATTTATTTAGGTCTATCAGATCTTTTTGATTTGGGCCTGGCCCTTTAGGAAATGCATTGCATTTGTCAGGCGCTTTGCGCCAATCAAGGAGCGCAAGCGCTTATGATGACGACACGTGTCATGCAAGCGCAGTGCGCTGCGCTAGTGCGCTGCTCTTGCGCTGCTGACACGTGGCGTACCTTGGTGAGTTGCTCCAATTTCAGAGAGCAAAGCTCTATTTCAAAAGCGCGTAGCGCAAGTTGCTCTGGAGCTGACACGTGGTGCTCTCCCAAGAGCGCAACAGCGCAGTTTGGAAGTGCAAAGCACTAAGACTCTTTTAGATTCAAGAACAGAAGTGCAAAGCACTATTTGATTTCTTGATCTAATTTAGATCAAAGAAAAAGATAGGTTTTTCTTATCTCAAAGAACCAAAGGTTTATAAAAAGTGCAAAGCACTATTATTAGTTAGTTTTCTTCCTTATTGAAGATCATTGATCTTGTTCTTAGATCAATGATCTGTTTTTTTTTAAGAGAATTTTCTCTTTTTCTAAAGGTTTTTACCTTTTTTGTTCTTGAGGAGTTCTTCAGAGTTCTCTCTTTTATTTTAGAAAATGTTGATACCTTTGAATTGAGGCTTAGGGTCCTTTTTATAGTGCCCATAAATTAGTTAGATTTGTTAAAGAGATCTTTCTCTGAGTGATTTGGGGAATTTTCCCCATCGTTGGATCTTTGATCCAAGGGCTCCTGTTTTACAGGAGAGGATCTTATTGTTTTGATAAGATCAGAGAAATCTTTCAGAATTTTATTCTGTTTGGCGCAAGTGCACCTGTGTCTGACACGTGTCGCGCAGCGCACTGTGCAGTGCGACTGCGCTAGCGCAACTGCGCTGCCACGTAGCGCGCAGCGCAGAGCGCAAGTCAGCTGAAGCATTGCTTCTTTAATTTAAGTTTGAATTTTAAACAGAGCCTTGCTCTGATTGGGTGCGCTGCCTTGGGCGCTGCGCTCCTTGTACTGACGTGTCTGATTTTGACACGTGGCGCGTTGCGCGCAGCGCAAGGAATCTGAAGCGTTGCTTCATTTATTTTAATTTCAATTTTTCACTTTAATTTTCAAGACAGAGCTTTGCTCTGATTGGAGAAAAACAGAAGCATTGCTTCTTTTCCCACCTTGGAATTTGAACAGAGCTTTGCTCTGATTGGGGTAAACAAATGCCCCCCACCGTTACGCTTACGTGGTTCCAAAACGTGAGCGCAACGGTGACAGAATTCCAACCGTTGTGGCAACTTTTGGAAGTTGAAAGGGCATTTGATGCCTATAAATAGAACCTTTGGTCGTTTAGAAGATTTTCATCTTCAAAATTTTACTTTCAGAACTCAGAGCCCTGCTCTTTATTTTCAAGAACTCCAAGAGTTAAACTCTTTAAAACTTTTTAGGTGCAAATTTAAATTAAATTAAATTAAATTAAATTAAATTAATTTTCATTGACAGAGCCTTGCTCTCCATAGATCCCTGATCTAAAGAAAACCCATTTAGGGTTTCACTTAGCAGAGCTTTGCTCTAAAAGCGGTCCAAAGAGAACTCAAGAGAACCCTGTTAAGGTTCCATTAATAGAGCTTTGCTCTATAAAAGATTTTTCTTGTATTTTCTCATTTCATTAGTGGAGCTTTGCTCTTTCCAAATCATACAAAAGAACTCTTAGGAGTTTTTCATTGATCTTGGAGTTTAAAGATGGCATTTTATTTCTCGGTACATTATATTGCTTTTCTTAATCAGCCTTTCTGACAATTTTATTGATTCTCTTTCACAGAAACAATGGACGCCCATATGTATGCTCTTAATGAGATCATCTCTTACGGGGACATACGCCGACTTGGCCGCTCTCAAGATCGAGAGTTCACAAACGCGGAGTGTGCTGAAATCATGAGCCGCTTCGACGCGTACAACGGTCCTCTGCTTCCCCGGCGTTCCTCCCTTCTTAAGCTTATCGTGGGAGCTATCTGGGAAGCGCTTCCCCCGTTCTGTTCCGGTGTGCCGCTTAGGGCGCTGGATGCCGCTGAGGATAAGGTGCACTCGGTGTACCTGTTGAACTTTATCTCAAAAAGACGGCGAGACAGTCTTATTGATCTCTTGCACGAGGTCTTTCAACAGTCTGCCATACTCGCTGCTTATCGGAGGGTGGAAGACATCAGGGGGGACCCTGACGCTTGTGCTCGCGAAAGAAAGCACGCTAAGATGGTCCGCGAGGCTTGGAAAGTCATAGATAGGGTCGCTTTTGAATTCCTCAATTCATGCCCTGGATCTGAGGTTATTCCATTGTAACTTTCGTTTATTGTTTTTATGACTGTAAGAACTTCGGGCAATATTAATGAAAGAAAATTTATCCCAGCTTGTCTTTATTATATATCTTTTGTCCTGAGTCTTTTTGCCCATGCATGAATGAATGTGTCTTGAACGCTTGATCAAATATAAATCGGATGCTCTTTCTGTTGCTTTTCTTCTTTCTCAGCATGTCGTCACAATTAGCAGGTAATAGAGTAAGATAGCGAGGGCTTAGGCCGCAGGTTCAGATCTGCCGTCTAAGACTTTTCAACTCTATGAGCCGTGAGGGTCTCATAGAGACTTTTCTCCCTACGGATCGAGAAGATCTCGTAGGTGTTTTTTTTTCCCTTAGGAATCGTGAGGATTCCTAAGTGTAGTTTTCTCTTATAAGTCGTAAGGATCCTATAAGAGAACTTTCCCTCTTACGAGTCGAGAGGACCTGTAAGCGGTTGTTTCCCTCCTTATCGAAATTCGACGTTGGAGAATGAGACCCGTGGATGGTATGCAAGAGACCGTTTTGGGCCAGCTTGCAGGGTCCCAGTGCTTAGGAAACAGGCTTCTTTTATGCCTACTGCCTAAGGCTTTATCTCACGAGTCGAGCCGCCTCAACAATTTCTTCACAAGTTGAGACGAATCGAGCGTTTCTCGCAAGAACATCTTAACGTCGCATTTAACCTCTGTTCTTTACGACAGAAGCCCGTTAAGGTTGGTGGTACTTAGGGTTTTGGCCATCGTACCGTCGCATAAGCTGATATAGTCCTCGATAGGCAATCGTGCTGTTCGAGTAGCCCTGCGACTGCCGTGTCTCTGATCCCTTCGGGGGCTGGACAAGACGTCTTCAAGCAATCTTCCTAGGCAGTTTGACCGTCGGAAGAGCAAGCGTTAGGGATTTGCCATGCCGCTTTTTACTTGAGGTTAGGCTCATTTTGGCGAGCCCCGATGAGTCATAACCACTCCGCGCTGGTGTGGGATGATCTCCGATAGTCTTTCAGGTTTTATGTGAGTTGCCGTCAAGACTCTGAAGCTAGGAATTTGGCTTTCGCTTCGTTTTGCTGGCATCGCGTCTGCTGTATCGAGACGAATGTCGCGGTTGTTTTTAGTTTGCTGATGAACCGTCGAGGTTTGGAACTAGGGATTTTGCCATGGCTCCGTTTGTTTGATTGTCGCGTCCGAATCCCGCTGGGGGAAGGACGCTGGGGTGATAACTCGTCTGCTGTATCGAAACGAACGTCGAGGTGGAGCTGGAATTTTGCCGTAGCTCCGTTTGTTTGATTGTCGCATCCGAATCCCGCTGGAGGAAGAACGCTGGGGGTGACAACTCGTCTACTGTATCGAAACGAACGTCGAGATGGCGCTGGAATTTTGCCGTGGCTCCGTTTGTTTGATTATCGCGTCCGAATCCTACTGGAGGAAGAACGCTGGGGTGACAACTCGTCTGCTGTATCGAAACGAGCGTCGAGGTGGAGCTGGAATTTTGCCGTGGCTCTGTTTGTTTGATTGTCGCGTCCGAATCCCGCTGGAGGAAGAACGCTGGGGTGACAACTCGTCTGCTGTATCGAAACGAGCATCGGGGTGGAGCTGGAATTTTGCCGTGGCTCCATTTGTTTGATGATGTTGCGTCTGCTGTGTCGAGACGAATGTCGAGGTGGTGACCATTCCACATTGGTGTGAGACGATCTCCAGTTGTCTTTCTGGCTTTATATGGGTTGCCGTCAAGACCTTGAAGCTAGGAATTTAGCCTTTGCTTCGTTTGCTTTGTCATGTTCGAAGCTTGTTGGAGGAAGAACGTTATTGTTGACATTGCGTCTACTGTATCGATACGAATGTCACGGTTGTCTCTAGGTTGTTGTTGAACCGTCTAGATTTGGCTTCGCTTTTTGGCGGAGCCTGTTGGGAAGGTATGTATCTCTCTTTGTTTGTGCCCCTGGATTGTATACAGAAATCGATGTGATCTAACCTGTAGGGCAAAAGTTTTATCATCATCATCATTTTTTTTGTTTTATTTCCGCGATGCTCTATCATTTCAGCTTTTATATCACGAGGGTCGCGATTGCTCAATCGTTTTGGCTATTTTTCGCGGTGCCCAATCAATTCGGCTATTTATTTTATTTTTACTCGCTGCTTTTTATTGCGAGTTGCCCAATCATTTCGGCTATTTTGCATGCATACATTTTTACTTGCTGCTTTTTATTGCAAGTTGCCCCATCATTTCGGCTATTTCGTATGCATGTGTGGCTTGCTGATTTTTTATCGCGAGTGTGGAACTTGGAATCTGACACCAATCTCAGTATCAGCATCGCTACAACTGGAATATTGCCAGGAGCGAATCATCATTTGCCATGAGGGGACTTGGAATTTGATACCGTTTTAGGCATCAGTATCGCTACAACTGGGATATTGCCAGGAGCGAATCATCATTTTCCTTTGTCGATGTCGAACAAAGGTGGCTTAGTAAACAGGGTTAGGATTCTGTCGACTAAGGCTTTTGACTTCATGAGCCGTAAGGGTCTCACAAAGGTATTTCTCTCTACAAGTCGTGAGGATCTCGTAGGTGTGTTTTCTCCTTAGGGATCGTGAGGATTCCTAAGTGTATGTTCCCATGTAAGTCATAAGGATCTTACAAAAGGGTTTTCTCCTTATAAGTCGAGAAGACTTGCAAGGGTTGTTCACCGTATGGACATATCCCCAGTCACGGATGGGATTTGGTTAGGGAATGTTTATTCGCGCCCGTGGATTGTATACAAGGATCAGTACTGAACCACTTGTAGGGCAATATCGGAAGTTGTTGTTGGGGGTTTGCTTAAGCACAGGTTTAGATCTCTGTAACTTAAGACTTTCAAATCTTATGAGCCGTGAGGGTCTCATAAGAGAGTTCTCCTTACGAGTCGTGAGGATCTCGCAAGTATATTTTCTCCTTAGAAATCGTGGGGATCCCTAAGTGTGTTGCTCCCTTGTGAGTCGTAAGGATCTCACGCGGGTGGTTTCTCCTTACAAGGTCGAGAGGACCCTATAAGTGTCTTTTAACGAAATTGCCCCCTTTCGGGTTTTCACAAACACTCGCCGGTAGTCCTGCTGTTTTTACTCACGGAGCCCTTTTGGGTTTTCATCCGTGCCCATTTTGCTTATGGACATACCGTTTTTTTTTATTCTTTTTATTCTTCTTCTTATTTTTTCTAATGAGGTTGCGCCCTTTCAGGTTTTCACAAACACTCGCCGGTAGCCCTGCTGTTTTTACTCACGGAGCCCTTTCGGGTTTTCATCCGTGCCCATTTTGCTTATGGACATACCGTTTCTTTTATTCTTTTTATTCTTCTTATTTTTTTCTAACGAGGTTGCGTCCTTTCAGGTTTTCACAAACACTCGCCGGTAGCCCTACTGTTTTTACTCACGGAGCCTTTTCGGGTTTTCATCTGTGCCCATTTTGCTTATGGACATACCGTTTATTATTTTTTTTATTTTCTCTTTTTTTTTATATTCTCGTCAGCCTGAGGATGCTGCGGTAGTAGTTTAATGTCACGACCCGAAAGTACGGAACATGACCGGCACTTAAACTACGAACGTCTCGAGACGTACGTAATCTAAGTAAACCGAAAACCCAGAAATCCAAACCAAGAAGAGTAGTAGAGAGTAGGAAAAACCAATTTAAATCAAGTAGTTTTAATAGCATAAGCCGAATTATGCGGGTTTCTAAAAACATCAAAAATTTACTGAAAATTTCGGCAGAGTCTCCTTTGTAAATACTGGCTCCCAAACGGGATACAACATGAATAGTATACGAAATCAATAAAAGGCATCCCCAAGCGGGAGCTAGATCTTCGTCAATCGACGGTCACAACCACACAAGCAATATAATATACAACGCCAACGGCGAGGATCAAAAACTCAAAAGGGAACTCAAAACCACCAGAAATATAACGAGCGACTCTAAGGTCGAAAGAATAAACAACACTGGTCTCTATCTCAATAGATACATGTTTGGTTGATGGAACTTCTAGATACAACAGAATAATGATATACAAGATAATATGATGGGTACGATACAAGAAAAACCCACCTACTAGCAAGTCACCCGAATGAAACTGAGCCCGCAAAGCCGTAATGAAACCTGTACGGCAAATCTGCAAGAAACTGGGGCACAACGGGGGTGAGTTGCCAACTCGTGAATAGAAAAACATCTACGCACAGAAATCGCATAAATAACGCAACCTAGGTCAATGATCATAATATATCCTCAAATATAAGTATAACAGGCAGCCTATAACAATGGCTAGGGTAATATCTAACCCGAGTATAATTTCATGTGCCCGTGTCAGTGCCTCAGGTAGCAATATATCATATGAATGAGGTATGAATGCATGAAACAGAATACATGTAAATGAAGAAACTGTTTTCATAAATTAGTGAGATTTCCTTCGTATTTTTAAACTGAGGTATCATAAATGAAATCAGCATCAACAGTGTCTAGCATCGACACAAAACATAAATCTCACTGTCTCGAAATATCAATGTCTCAATCTCAATATCTAGGGCGCCGTCAGTCCAGACCGGCCCCTACCATCCATCTCAAGACCACGACGGTATCCTCCGGATATCCGACGCGTCGGGTAATATCACCGGTAGGTAGTGCTCCCCAGCCAGGCTCAACGTCAACACCACATTCCTCTTGCCCCGGGGTACCATACCGGGCCCACCATGTACCCGTGACGGTTCCTCCACTCCTCGACACGGATCTCCAAAACCACAGAAAACTCATGGTGGACGACACTTTACATCACTAGAAAACCGCAACATTTTATATTTTAAAAGATCATAAGTTGTAAATTTTGCGGCTTTCCCCGAAATCCAGAAATATCATAAATCTCAAGAAATCATCACAAGTGCATATGTCAATGATAATGAACTAGGCATGAACAACTGAATAACAGTATGCATGAAGTGGTAGGTAATAACTACAATGTCTAATATGACATATAAGGGAAGTACACTAATATCATGTCAACACTACTAGCTAACAATCTAAGTCAAGCAATTATATTCTCTAAAGTGTACGTGACATGGCAATTACCGATGAAGATGTGTGTGAGCCGGCAAGTAGGTGTACGTGGTACATACGCATCATCGGTAATGGTGCTGGTGTCCTAACAACATGATATCAATAATGGAATATGCAGCAAAATAAATATACGAGGTAGAGCGAACAACAATAATGTGCGGGAGCTGAATACTAGACACAACGATAACTAATCTGCAATAATCTAATATAAGTCCTACAAATGGTGCCTTTTGAAATAACACGAATCATGGGGTTTTGAAAATAGGGGCTACGGTGTTTTTATGAAAAGATACGTCGTTTTTGAAATATCCGTAGATTCCCTTGAGCTGTCTTTAAAAATGCCCACGATTCGTTAGTTTTTGAAATAGGTAAGAAGTCTAATCTAATCTAACAACTACACTAAACTATACGGCTGAACTAACAAGCTGAACTACAGGTAAGGAAACCGCCTATCATCTGAGTCGATACATATACATACCTGTATATGTATAGTCGGTGATCCCGCCTCAATAATATCATATCCGATACCATATCTATAATCAGGCATCCCAAGTCAAGAGTGCGGATCAATCATCAATATAGCTCGTACGTAAATCCGTCGTACGGCATCCCAATCTGGGTACGGTTCAATATCACATTCATCATACTATTCACCTGGTATCCTCTTTATCAAATATCATGATCGGGGTACTGATCTACGTCTAGTACCATACTGATACCGCCTACGTATGCATGGACGTGTGTGAAACACTACGTCAAGGACCCGCTACAACGTCATGTCGTATCTAAGATACGAACCCTGCTATATCACCGATCTCACGGCCTCAAATCAAATCTCATCGACTCAGCTCAATCCCAAGTATCATCCTCAATCCGTATGTGAACACATAGTCCCATACCCATGTGAACACATAACTATAAAGAATCCCATGAGCACATATCAATAGGAATGTATGCAAGTATGTATGTGTGTATGTGTGTGTAACACTACCCTAGGGTTCGCAACACTAAAGTAATCCAACACACCAATATCCATCCTAAGCATCGTTATTAATCCCAAATAACATATAATAATTGTTGGTGTGTATATGTATCCGTATACACCACCACGGACTGCGGGGGTGCTATACGCCATCCACCCGACTTCTCCCCGTAGATATAAATCTACTCACCTGGTCCTCGCTAGCCGGTGCCGACGTCGCCACGCGCTTGCTTGTCGTCTCGAAGTCCACATTGGGGTACCTACATATCATAACGTACCATATCGCATTAAAACTAAATTCGAAATCGAAACGGCATACGAAAATCAAATCGGCACGCGTATCACGCATAGGTCCAAACCTATCGCCCACGCATGCAGGAATAGTCAAACCAACCCTCGATGTCGATGTAAGAACGTCAAACCATCGAGAAAATCCAATCACACTCATTTGCACATTCACGAACACTAATTTTAATATAAACTAGGTTAAAACTCACAAAAACGCCAATTTCACTTAAAAAGTCATTTTTCCGAAAATCTAGCAAGTACAATTCACCGTTTTTGTACAAAACACGATGTTTAAACAAATTTAGCGACCACAATATCCACTAAATATCATAACTAAGTCATATAAACCATTTCTATAATTTATTCTCATAAATTTGCCTCATTTCCAAAATCCTAGTTTGCAAAAATATCAATTTTTAACACCTTTTATAGCAAAATTCACAATTCATCAATTAAGCTTGGTTTTGCATGATCTAAATTGCTAAACAACAAATTAAAATGTTAATAAAGTCATCAAAACCTTAATTAGATTTTAAATCACCCATTTGGAACCAAAAGCTAAAAACTAGTTTGCTTAAATAAAGCTAAATTGGATATTTTAATGTTACAATTAGCACTAAGCAACAAGATTACATTTTGCATGTCCTAAGATACAAAAATACATCACATAACCATGCACAATTGATCACCATTCAACTCCAAAACAAAACCCCACTTCAATTTCATAAACCCTAATCTTGAATTTGGACTCTAAATTTAAAATCTAAACTAAACCTTTCATTAACATAATTTGAAGTAATAACAAACAACTCAAAAAAAGAACAAGATTTATACCTCATAACCATCTTGAGATCAACATGAAACTTGACTCCAAAATGCAAACTTTTCACCAAGATCCATGCTAGATAGGCTAAGGAAAAATGGGTAGGGCTTGGATTTGGATTTTGTGGGATTTCTTGTGTTGATTTTTGGGCATAATATGAAGAAATTTTGAGGTGAAATGAGAAGAGAAAGGGGGGGCTGTTACTGCAGTGAGGATGGGAGGGGTTCGGCCAAAATTGAGGGGAGGAAGAGAGAGAGAGAGAATGAGGTTGGGGTGTGGGTTGAAGTCAACAAAGTCCACTTTATGTTAAACACCATACCTCATCAATTAATCTATTCATTCTTCTTTCTTTTCTTCTTCTATCTTTTTTTTCAAAAGAGAGGGCTGCTGGAATGTGGTGGTGGGGCCGGCCATGTGAGTGGGTGAGGATGAGAAGGTGTGTGTGTGGAGCAATGAACACCAAACACCAATACAATATGCACCAAAACCCTTTTATTTTCACAAAATAAGCCTTTTTCTTCAATATTATCTAAACCGTTTTGGCAAACAATTTTATTTCAAAAACCACATGATAAAATTTTATTTAATGTTTTATGATGCACAAAATTTGTTTCAACTCATTCCAATTTGTAATTTTCCCTAATTAATTGTATTAGTGGCGGCTTAAAATAATAATAAAATAATATTTTTTTCAGAAAATTTGAAATTTCACTAGCGGCTCAATAAACACCAAATAATAGCAATTACATAGCTAGAATATGTATATTTAATTTTTATAATAAGATATTTGCATTTTGACTTTTTACAGAAAACCCCCTTATTTTACCGATTTTTCCGAAATTTCACCGAAACGATTTTCAAAACGCTACATTTAAAGACATTTCGGTCATTTGCAAGTTTTAGGACATTGCGGTCCATCATTAGTTTAAGGACGTTTCGGTCCGGTGTCGCCGTATTTGAGGCGAATATCTAGTTTATTGACTTTTCAGTCTATAGGTCCTTCCCCATGAATGAGCATGATGCCCCCGGCGTATCCATCTTTCTCGGAGCGTGCGGTTGTGGCGGACTCACCTTCCAGTTTTCAGACAGCGCAAACTCGCCCTGTTGGTATTGATTTTCAACCCAGTTTTTGAAGACGTAGCAGTCCTCGATCAGGTGACCTACTGTTTGGTGGTAAGGGCAATAATTAGGATTATTAACATCGCCTGGCCGCAACGGACATTTTGGACCCGGCAGATTAATGAGTCTGTTGCGCACTGCCAGCTCGAACAGTCTTCTCGTTTTATTCTGAGGAAACGAGTAAGGACGTCTTAGCCTCTCTTCGAGGGATGGGCGTGGACGCACGTTGTTTTGGCGAACGACCGGCTTTGAGTTGTTCGACTGTTGTTGAGCATTGGCGACGACGATCGCTTTCCCTTTTCCTTTCTCATTTCGAGAATCTGGTTTTGGAGGAGACGGTCCATGGCCCATCTGGTCCATTTGGGCTAATTTGTCGATCAAGGCCTGGAAGGTGGTCGGCCTGAAGAACATCATGAATTGCGAGATGGTCGCCTGCGGATCGAGAGTGCCCACAAACATGCCTACCGCAGGTGCCTCTTCTATGCGTTGTTCGCATTTCGACCATAGGTTTCGCCATCGTGTTGCGTATCGGACCCACGTTTCGCCTGGCCTTACCCTGGCATTAATCAACGTTGTTATCGGGGCCCGTTCGCTGGCGCTCGCGAATCGCTGAGTGAATAGCAACTCCATTTCAGCGAACGTCTTGACAGAATCGTTCGGGAGTTCGGAATACCATTCGAACGCTGTTTTTGACAAGCTGCCGATGAAATGGCGAAGCATCAATTTGTCATCGCCTCCAGTATTGCCGCATAAGGCCCTGAATTGAGCGACATGCTGATGCGGATTCCCTGTCCCTTTATATACATGGAATTTAGGGATCGTATATCCCGGCGGGTAACTGATTTGATCGTACCAGCTCGGATACGGTCGTCCGGTTCTAACAATTTGCCCAGCCGCTTCATTCGCCTGATGAACCCGGATCTGCTGAGTTATATAATCGTCTAGCGCGGCCTTGGAAATGGTTTCATCTTTGGCTGCTGAAGGAGCCGGCGGAGGATTAGATGTCTCCCCTCCGTCATCTTCAACAATGATTGGAGGGTCTTCAGCTGGAGGGTCTAGCTGTAACATCATCCCTACCATATCTTTGAAGAGGAGGGCCATTTTCTTTATACTGGCCGCTTGTTCCGCGGCCTCTTTATCCTTCTTTTCCAATATCTGGCGAAGAAACTCAGCGTCAGTTTCTTGTTCTTGACGCTCATCCGAGGACGTTTCAGAGCTTTCTTTTGGCCCAGTGAGTGCGTCCATTGCAGTCATCATTTCCTGGAGTTTTTGCTGTTGCTCCTGGGCTTTCGTCACTGATCGGGTGAGCGGTCGGTGACCCGTCAAAGCGCGGCTTTCCTCTTTTCCGGAAGCCATATAAACCGTGTGCACTACCATGCCCCCAGACTTGGGGCGTTTGTGTCCAGCGATTTCACGGTGTGCCTTGTTCACAGGGGCTTTTTGTGGCCTCCTTCTCTTTTGAGTGATTGGCGTTGAGGGTGTCACTGCAGTAGACACTCGAGTAGCCGTTGCTTCTTCTGGTCTGACAGAGTAATCTTTCTTTTGCCAAACCTCCGTCCTTTTCTGTTGGTGGAGATAGTTTTCATCAATCACCAACTCCTGGACCTGTCGCCAGACCTTGTAAATTTTAGAGGATAGCCGTTGAGGGGGCTGTCCTAGCTTCTTCTCTGGAGTATTTTCTACATGCGAAGGAGTTCGCTTCAACACCGCGGTAGGAGAGTTTCTGTGCACCGAGTTCAGCAACTCAAAGCTGTTCCCGGTTGGAACAGCAGCCTCGATCCCCACCGTTGGAGCTGGAGGAGTAAACCCAGAGGGGGAGTTGCCCCCAGCCTTCCTCGCTCGGCGCCGGTGGCGACGTCGAGCATGTCGTGCTGATGGAGTTGTTTCAGCTATAGGGGTGACCTCTTCATGCCCCCTGTGTTGGTCAGAATATGCTGGTACCAACCTTTTAAAGACCAACGTCCGTTGAACAGGGACGGCCAACCTGTCAAAAGCGGACTTCCGAGCAGGGGAAGCAACCTTGGTGATTTCACCTGAAACTGGAGTAGGGAAAGCTATCCGCTTCGGGATAACGCCTTCTAGTATTGCAGGCTTCTTCATGGGCCCGTTAGAGCTCTGGCCTAGTCCGTTAAAAACTGAAGCAGTGGAGTTGGACGACCCGTTGAGAGGGGTCGCGGCAGTGGTAAGTCGATCGAAGATCGACTTCTTCGGAGCTTCTTGCGATGTCATTGGGGCGTTGAAGCTCATTGGTGGGAGTATGGTTCCAAAAAATAGTCCAGTGGTGGCTTGAGCCACCTGCTCCACTGGCATTTTGAAAAGGGAGGCCGCTTGGGGCCCACAGTCACTCCTCCAGTAATGACGGAGCGAGAGTTGCAGCTGCAGGCGGTGCAGTTCGAAGCCATCGATCTTCTGTTTTCTGCACGGAGCAAGACACCAAATCTTAGTACCTTGAATCCACAGGCAACCACAGCAAACCGCGATTTGCTCGCGAACACGACACACGAAGTGTGGAGTGGAAAGAGGAAAAGGTCCCACCGGGCGTGCCAGAATCCGTTCCCCTCCGAACGGCGGCCGACGACATGAGGGCCGTCTAGCCTGAGATTCGGGGCAGATGCTATATGGTTTTATCCGTCTACCTCTCCGAAGATGCCAAGTTGATTTATGGCACCGTGTATCGGAGGTTTAGACGGATGCGGCCGATGTAGCAGACTTCGTCAGATTCCCCCTCGCTTGAGGGGTTTTTGATTGTGGGGACGCTCTTCCCTGCAGGCGCAAGCCCCTGCAGTTAATTACGCTACCGCATCGCGGTAACAATTTTCTCCTTCTCCAGAATTTCACTTCGTGTCGTGGGTGTTTGTTTTGTTTGTGGTTGCCCGTGGATTGTATACGGAGACTGAGTAATGCCGTCGCCCGTAGGACGTGGATTAGTCCAAATCCGTATTTACTTAAATTTGGGTTTGGTGTTTTTAGTTTAAGGATACGTTAGCCGTATTGAGGCTAAGATCAACTTAAACGTTCGTTAAGGATACGTTAGTCCCGTTTAGGACTAAGATCGACTTAACGTGGTGATCCATTTAATATATGGCCGTCGGGACTCGTCACCTCTCTGACGTCGTTGAAGGATTACAACGATAGGTGTCAGAGGAGTTCGGAGATGTACCCTTGAGCCTAAGTTGATTTAGGGTTTTATAGTCTATTTGAATGTTTAAGGATACGTTAGCCGTGTTTGGGGCTAAGATCAACTTAAACGGGACCGTTTAGATCAGGCAAAAGAGCATTTGGAGGCTCTACTGCTCCAGTTTAGGGACGTAGTGGTCCGTCGCCAGTTTAAGGACGTGGTGGTCCATTATTAGTTTAAGGACGTTTCGGTCCATCGTTTCCATTTAGGGATGATTATTAGTTTAAGGACGTCTCGGTCCGATATTAGTTTAGGGACGTCTCGGTCCAATGTTAGTTTAAGGACGTCTCGGTCCACTATTAGTTTAAGGACGTCTCGGTCCAATATTAGCTTAGGGACGTCTCGGTCCAATGTTAGTTTAAGGACGTCTCGGTCCAATGTTAGTTTAAGGACGTCTCGGTCCACGAGTTTAAGGACCCCGCAGTCCATATTCATGTGTGGTCGTTGGGACCCGTCACCTCTCTGACGTCGTTGAGGAATTACAACGATAGGTGTCAGAGGAGTTCGGAGATGTACCCTCGAACCGGATGTAAATTGATTTAAGAAAGCAGCTGTGCTCAGTCAATTTAGTTTGAGGACTTACGGCCAAAATTGGGCTAAGTCCACTTAAAAATGTTCAACATTTTATTTACTTTTGATTTGCATCTCTTTTTATTTTTATTTGGGCTCTACCCATAAAGGATGCAAAGCATCAATTTATCTTGGGCTTTGCTCATTTATGAATGATGCAGGGCACCAATTTTATTTGGGCTCTGCCCTTTTATGAATGATGCAGGGCATCAATTTAAATTGGGCTCTGCCCTTTTATTGTTTTGCAATTTATTTAGGCCTATCAGATCTTTTTGATTTGGGCCCGGCCCTTTAGGAAATGCATTGCATTTGTCAGGCGCTTTGCGCCAATCAAGGAGTGCAAGTGCTTGTGATGACGACACGTGTCATGCAAGCGCAGTGCGCTGCGCTTGCGCTTGCATGACACGTGGCGTACCTTGGTGAGTTGCGCCAATTTCAGAGAGCAAAGCTCTATTTCAAAAGCGCGTAGCGCAAGTTGCTCTGGAGCTGACACGTGGCGCTCTCCCAAGAGCGCAACAGCGCAGTTTGGAAGTGCAAAGCACTAAGACTCTTTTAGATTCAAGAACAGAAGTGCAAAGCACTATTTGATTTCTTGATCTAATTTAGATCAAAGAAAAAGATAGGTTTTTCTTATCTCAAAGAACCAAAGGTTCATAAAAAGTGCAAAGCACTATTATTAGTTAGTTTTCTTCCTTATTGAAGATCATTGATCTTATTCTTAGATCAATGATCTGTTTTTTTTAAGAGAATTTTCTCTTTTTCTAAAGGTTTTTACATTTTTTGTTCTTGAGGAGTTCTTCACAGTTCTCTCTTTTTTTTAGAAAATGTTGATGCCTTTGAATTGAGGCTTAGGATCCTTTTTATAGTGCCCATAAATTAGTTAGATTTGTTAAAGAGATCTTTCTCTGAGTGATTTGGAGAATTTTCCCCATCGTTGGATCTTTGATCCAAGGGCTCCTGTTTTACAGGAGAGGATCTTATTGTTTTGATAAGATCAGAGAAATCTTTCAGAATTTTATTCTGTTTGGCGCAAGTGCACCTGTGCCTGACACGTGTCGCGCAGCGCACTGTGCAGTGCGACTACGCTAGCGCAACTGCGCTGCCACGTGGCGCGCAGCGCCACTGCGCTAGCGCAACTGCGCTGCCACGTGGCGCGCAGCGCAGAGCGCAAGTCAGCTGAAGCGTTGCTTCTTTAATTTAAGTTTGAATTTTAAACAGAGCCTTGCTCTGATTGGGTGTGCTGCCTTGGACGTTGCGCTCCTTGTACTGACGTGTCTGATTTTGACACGTGGTGCATTGCGCGCAGCGCAAGAAATCTGAAGCGTTGCTTCATTTATTTTAATTTCAATTTTTCACTTTAATTTTCAAGACAGAGTTTTGCTCTGATTGGAGAAAAACAGAAGTATTGCTTCTTTTTCCACCTTGGAATTTGAACAGAGCTTTGCTCTGATTGGGGTAAACAGTTGCATTATTCATCATTATCTCCTTTGCATTATTCATCACAAAAGGATACTTATCATATTGTTCATCTTCTTCCTTCTTCTTCCTTTGAGCAAAAGCTTTCTAGTTTTTGTTTTGTGATGAAAGTGAGTGAGAAAATGAAAACAAATGAGAGAAAAAATCCTACTTCATCATCCTCATCTATCCTTACCATTTAGATGAGGGTGTTCACTTCATATTATGAGTGTTAGCTTGTGTTAACGAAACTTCAAGGTAGATCATCTTTGTATCGAAGATCGGAAGCAAGACTGCATCTTTCTCTTCGTGGAACCTCTCGAGAGTCCGGAACACGATGATCGCAGCGAAGGGACTTCAACACGGAGCTTAAGAAGTGAAGGACCGGATCTACAAAGGTTGTAATCCCTCTCACTTAGTGTTAAAATGTTTAACATGCTTGTTTTCGCCTAATCTCTAGTTTAAAGATCCGGCTTTTGGTTGTTCGGCACGGCTAAATTTTTAATCGGGCATGGTTGATGCCTCGTGGAACCTTGTGAGCGTGCCTAGCAACCCTACAGTAGTATCAGAGCCAACCTAGAGATTTAAGCGAAATCTAGACGAAGTTTAAAGTCCGATCGAACCCGAAAAACCCGACACGAACCCTTCTCTGTACATTTTTCAAAAATATGGTTTTTTCTGAATTAAAAATGCTCAGAAAAACAAGCAGGAAAAACTAAGAATTACTGTGAAGTACGGTCGTCTAAGTCAATTATTTGACAGCGGAACCACGGCCAAACCAAGGGTTTGGCGGCGGTTCCGCGGCCCAAATTGTGACTTAGTCCCTGGAATTTCATGTAATTATTCTTAGGTCCTTTCTTGTTATTTTTTTCTGGGAATTTTTTTAATTACACTCAAGTGTTGAGTTTTCTAGGGTTGTATTGGGGACTCGTTGATTCGATCGGATAATTTAACTTTGTTTAGTTTGTCCGGATATTGTTTAGAAACTGTTAAAAAGTTCGAACGGATATCAATAACTCACTTTTTCCCCAGTCGGAATTTTTTTCATGTAGGGTTCCTAGGCACTCAAGTGAGGTCTCACAAGGCATCTACCATGCCAATTTCAAAAATACGGTGCCGAGAAACCCTAGACTACGGATCGTTGGCTAGAAAACTAGGCGAAAAAGCAAACTAGTTAACACTTAACTAAGAGATACGGAAATACAACCTTTGTAGATCCGGTTCTCCACCTCCATAGCTCCGCAATGAAGTCTCCTCGCTGTCCATAACAAGTCCCGGGCTCTAGCGTCGGCTTCATCGGAGAATGAACGGGCTAGGTCATCGATGTCCATGCCGAAGATGATCTACGTCGAGGCATCGCTAAATCAAGCTCCGACTTCACCAAGTCAAGAAACTTGTGAAGAAAACACACTCTACTACTTGGCAAGAGGTAGATGATGAAGAAATAAGAAGTGGGTTCAATTTATAATTGGATTTCTCACTCTTTATCATCAATCACCATTGATGACCTCAAGGTTTTCTTCTTGAGTTCAAGGAAGAAGAAGAAGAAATGATATGATAAGTATTTTTCAAAAAGGAAATAATAAGAATACTTATCATAATGTAACCATGGTAATGTGTAGAGAGTTAATCATGGTTGAATGGAATGGTTAGGGTTAAGCATGAGACAAAATGGTCACTTGGTCAAAGTCTTCATGAAGCTTCAACAAGCTTCCAAAGAAAGCCACCATTTTGCATTATGCTTATCATTTTCCAAAATGAATAAACAAATAAATAATAAGATATGAAAATGAAAACCCTAACCATTACATAACCATGGTTTAAACTTTACACAAAACACAAGTTAGCATGCATCATTAAACATGATACAAACAAGTGTACAAAATCATATCGCATATGTAATGCGCACATCCGAGTGAGAAAATCCATCTTAAGTGAACCAATACTAGTTAATGCAAAGTAATATATCAAATATATAATTATGCATTAAATCATTAAATCAACACTTGATTTAACGATCCGGTCATGACGCACACAACCGACTGGTATCATTAGTAACAACTTATCGAATCAACACTTGATCCGATAACCCGGCTATATCGCATATAACCGATCAATGTCACATCGCGAGAATCGAACACAGTATCACATACTGGTATTATTCTCGGTCCCGCACATATCTCATATGCGCTCCTACTTCGTTTCGCTTGAGCCAGGAAACCTCTGTGTAGGACTCTAAAGACTCGTCAATATGCCGGCAGCAGGTGATGATCATATCAAGCACCCACAAGCCGCAAGCGGTCTGCTAAACGTAACGGCCACCCGGGTATTGAGCGATCTGAAGATCGACGAGCAAGCCCGCTCACACTCCAGTGAATCCAACCAGTAACACTACCGTACAGTCCGGTCTGATCGTCTGATATGTCGCATATCTCGCCTAGGGGTGGTAAACGTCAGACCCCAATAACTCGATAAGTCGTGTCGATATGAGGTCTATAACAATTCGAGAAACTACTGGTAACACTTACCAGTAAATCTCAGTAACCCTGGCCAGGGATTTCCTGTTATAGCCAATCGAACACTGGGCAACATCAACCCCCTATACCGGGAGAGACGAATCCCCTCCTATCGCTCATTGCCTCCATGTGACTCGGGACTGTACCCAAAAACCACCGTTTTGCACGCCCTCTTGGACATGGTAAGATGGAAATCAAAGCACAGTGGGAACCACACAAGACTCTATGACGATCTCGGGTCAACAGACTACTCTGTACCAGTGTCACCAGAGAACTGCCATCTGACGTGAGGTATAATACCATCTGGGAGTTCTCGGCGAGTCCGTCCAGTGTACCCAGTCTCTACTGAGCACCCGTATATCATCTCTGATGTCAAACACCGATGGATATGGGATCATCCATCGCCCATCTGTATGGGTCGAGAAGGTATACGCTAGTCTACTCTGGTATATCGATGCCCCGTCTCGATACACCCACGACTAGGGACTTTGAAGGATGTACTTATGGACTACCATGTCCCCACTAGTATGATCTGCATCATAGTCCAGGTAGTCAAGTACACATCCTAAGGGCTTTACCAACATGTAACAGAGAGACAATCAGTATACACGTTAAGGTAAAGTGTAACCAGATAGCATACTATCATGTCGAGCAAGAAAGTCCTCCCTATATATGTCCAAGCATCCACTACAATATACATCATATGTATAGTAATGGCCTCTAGGGCATACATATAACTAACAATCTCCCACTTGCACTAGGGCCATCTGTAGCAGTGGTTGTAGTATCTCATACTCAACCATCCCATAAAAGTCTCTCTCTGGGAACAGGCCTTTATGAGTGGATCCGCTGTGTTGTCCTCTGAATCTACTCTCCAAACCTCGATCACCCTGGAGATCATCCATCTCCATGATCAGGTGACACTGCCTTAGAATATGTCTGGATCACTGATGGGACGGACGTTCCTTGGCATAAGCCACAACTCCATTGTCACACAATGGGAGGAACTAAGTTCATCTCATGAACCAATATACACCCAGACAGCCACTTTGGTAGCATCTTAAGTAGCGATGTATCCTGCCTTTATCGTCTAGTATGTCACGGTATCTAGCTTGGAACTCTTCCAACATACCGTCCCTTTACTGAGGGTAAAGACAATGCCTGCGACTGACATTCAGTCGTCTTTATCACCCTGGAACCCTTCCAGTGATTCTCCCCAGGATCGATTGATATCATCTCACTACAACTAGTGAGAATCCTAATATCCATTTAGATCTATCTCATAGATCCAAAACTTAGGATTTAGGAGGTATCACTTTGATCCTATATGGAGAATTATGGTGATAAGCGGAGATTGACCGAGCGTAGCATAGGAAACTCCTTCCCCATCAAGAGTATGTCATCCACGTACTCTACGAGGATCGTCACCATACTCCCTACTACCCTTTTGTTTATACAAAGTTCATCTACCATTTTGATGATGTCAAACTCTTTGACTAATTCATCAAAACAGATGTTCCAACTCCGCGATGCCTGCTTTATCCTATAAAGCATCTTGCACACGTTTCCGCTGCTCCCACTGTCTACGAAGCCCTCTGGCTGTGTACTTATAGACGCTCTCTTCTAAATCATCATTTAGAAAAGCAGTCAAGACACCCAACCGCCAGATATCGTAGTCATGGTATGTAGCCGTGGCAAGTAGGATCTGGATGGACTTAAGCATAGCTACTTAGAAAAGGTTTCATCATCATCCATACTTGGTCAATGATGTAGACCTTTAACAAGTCTAGCTTTGAAAGTCTCAACTCTTCCATGTACACCAAGTAATCTTCTCAAGATATACTTGCTCCTGATGGGAATTTAACCCTTCAGATATAGCAACCAAAGTCCATACTTTGTTGGTGTATATGGATTCCATCTCAGATCACTAAGCATCCAGCCATTCTTACAGAGTCTTACTCCTGATGGCCAGCTCGAAACTAGTTGGGTCATCATCTCATGATGCAATCCTCGCTCCCACTATCATAGAGAAACAGAAGTATCTCTCAGGTGGGTGAGGAACCCTACTAGATCGGCGGAGAGGCTGAGGTTCGTTGGTAACTATCGAATCCTTTGGTTCTTTCAAATCATCAGCTGCAGTTTGTATAGCTGGAACCTTTCCAGTTCTACATAACAGATCTTGCCTCGAGCTTGTCCGGATTTTGCTTTTCAGACATAGGCCGGACAACCCCAAATCTTAACTAGCTTGAGAGATGGGCTCTTCCCTTATCATATCAAATATGAAGTGGTAGGCAACTGATTTGATTTGAACCCTATTCAATAGGTATGCAACTTCTCAAGTGCATAACTCCCAATAAGGAAACAGGTAACTCAGTATTACTCATCATAGAGCACACCTTATCATATAGGGCGTGATTGCTCCACCCCGATTTACCATCGTGCTATGGTGTATACGGAGGAGTAATGCTGAGAGAGAATCTCATTCTCCTTTAGAATAATCCAGGAATTCCGTGCTCAAGTATTCTCCTCCTTGATCTCATCAAAGGACATAATACTTTTACCCGTATTGGTTCTCTACTTCTAACTTATATTCTGTGAATATCTCAAAAGGTTCGGACTTGTGTTTCAACAGGAACATATGTCTGAATCTTGAGAGATTATCAGAGAACGTAATGAAGTATAAAGAACCAGTCCTGGCATGTGTAGACAGGGGACCTACATACATCAACATGTATCATCCCAAGAGTTCACTAACTCTTTCTCTGTTTCCAGTAAACGGAGCTATGGTCATCTTATCTTTGTGACATGACTGGCAAGTTTCACAAGATGTAAATTCAAACTGATTTAAATATGCATCTAATATGTAACTTCAGCCAGTCGGATCGCATTGATATGACCTAGTCTACAATGCCTGAAGAAGGATCCGTTCATTTCTGAACTCTTCCTCTTCTGTGTGTTCCGTATACAATGAACTGTAGTTTGATTTAGAACATTAATGCTTTTAGATAACGTGCCTGAACCGATCAACTTTTGATATAGGAAATGTTCAAAACATTATCCAGCAATACAAAATCTTATCATTTCTTTACTAATAAAGAGACTGATATGATTTTGTATATCAGGTTCGGTATCTAACAACATTCGTTCAGAATCAATGTATTGGTAATACAGGGTGACAGTGACCAACAGACTTGGCTGCAACTCTTGCCCCGTTTTATGCCTCATGAAACTTATCACCCGTTCTCAGTTCTCTACCTTTCTGTAGCCCTATGTAACATATTACATATCTGGGATCCTGATCTGGTATCACATACCCAGGACGTAGAGGATATAGAGAAACAGTTCTTTGTAATGAACACACCCGAAGATGATGCATCAGCATGCACTCTCTTCGTTTGGGCGGCACGGGAATTCTGGTAATCCCCAATTTCCTGCTCTGTCTTATAACAATTATAAGTTGGAGCGGGACCAACGTTCCCCAGCACAGTATAACAAGCGGGTTCGGTCAATAATCCGTATTATTATCTTGATTAAGGCGTGATATGGTCGCTACCTGGAGAGAGAGAGAAGAAAACACTCAGCGTGCACTCTGTCAAAAATAGATTGGTTATATTTTATCTAATCAGGATGGCTCCCACTGCTTTTTATCAAATCTTCCTTCAAACCCTAAAAGGAAAGACTAGCCGGGATTAATTACACACTACAAGTTCGCCAATCTTTCAGCCAGGCCAGTGTCGGTACTTTGAGGGAGGTCTCCCGTGCTTTCGCACGAACCTAATTAATGTAAACCTCGTTTTCCCAGAGGCATAACCCCGTTAACACCTTTCTAGACACCTACTTGATCGGCTAATTGTAATGTATAAAACTCTCCCAGGAGTAACTCTTACTCGCAGCGGGTATCGGGATCCAACTATCTCATAGAAGGTATGCAATCTCATTGCAAATTTCAACACTTGAAATTCCCGATAATATTTTGCCCCTAGCAGCTATATGACCTTAACATAGTCAACAAATCATAAGTGCTAGTCAAGTTCAACCCGTCATTTCCCGATTGAATTAAACCCACCCGCACGATCCTTAACATAGTCAACAAAGTCGCACGACTACCCTAATCCAATCGCATCATATGCTTATGCAGATAAGCACTAATTAGCTACCGCACACTACGCCTTAACATAGTCAACAAACGTAGCACGAATACTAACTAGTACTTATCTGAAATGACGGAGGGCTACGACAGGTTTTTCTAAAAACCTATTGCGTAATGAACTTGATATTGTTGTAGAATCAAATGAATTTTGAAATGGAGTGCTTTTGAGGCTTTTCTAGTTTTGCTAAAGGAGTCACTCCCGGTGAAGGGATCGTCGGTCCTTTCCTCGTCGAATGAGGTGCGGGATATATCACATATATCACTGTGCAAAGCAAAACACTTAAAAGCAATCAAAAGACAAACCGAGTGTGTAGCATCTGCCAGTTATTGCTAAAGGAGTCACTCCCGGTGAAGGGATCTCGGTCCTTTCCTTATCGAATAAGGTGCAGGATATATCATATATACCGCTGTGCAAAGCAAGAACTGTAGCTACCTGTTTTATTTTGAAATTCGATTCTACAACATCTTAGGTTTCTTTTATTTCATTAATCATATTAATGAAGTCCCATCATTTAAGTATCTAAACATCACAGATAAATACGACGTACACTTATGCCATCCGCATTCGCCTCGATGTCCCCTCGTGCACCGTTAGGTTAGGTAACTAACGACAGAGCGAGGCAGGGCTAGTACGGGTGTAAAACATAAGTAACGCCTATATAATATATCATATATACTATATACTGTATCTATCACAGAACATCACATGATCACATCACAGATATCGCAGCAGAAGAAACATATGAAATATTGGATATACTAGGACGTCCGTGTTTTCAATACGAGCCAGTATAAAACACGGATTCCACGGTCGCGATGAATAGCCAAACCCACACCCCTAGACCCCTACGAGAGCAGCAAGCAACCCTACCAATTCTAGAGTTAGGAGACCCGGACTCGACTCCTCGAGTTGGTCTCCCACTGGACTCCAGAACCCGGTTACTTGTGCCCTCCTCCTTGGGTCTATCCTAGTGCGGAAAAGTAAATAATATACAAACGGTGACATCTTCCACAACCTGGAAGTGCCCCAATAAAAGAATATTACATACAAGTTTTTACATGAATGAAAATGAAAAACACTCATCTCACATAAAAACCCCCGGCTATTCAAACACGACGATCCAATATAACATATCCAGCAACACATAACATCACATGTCATCAACGTAAGTAAATATGCGCATCCCAATTGTCGTTGACATATAGCAACGAAACCGGCGATATCACATATTACACTTACGGTCACAGAAAAGAAAGTGTAAAACTACAACTGTTGGAATCCGCAACCACCTCAGACATCGCATGCCTGACCAAATGAATTACTTAGACATCGCATGCCTAACAATTATAAACCCCGCATTTTAGTCTCATTATCGAAAACACTTTTCAATATCAAGTCGGGCAATTCAACAAGATTCCCGAAAAACTGATCGAATGCTCGTCGCAAACTTTAGTAGGCGGTCGCACCCCTGATACCGTCGACGAAGTGCACCAAGGCGGAACACCGCTACCGCGAGCACCCGAACGGATGCTTTCGGCGACGGGGTTCTCCTACAGTCACTTGGTCGGGGCTATGGAGTGAGGCTGTCTATTAAGTTTACCCGGCGAGTATCCGCGTACGCTACGTGATTGCGACGGACTTTTGATCGCATCAAAATTCCGTGGCAACCGATCAAGCGAGACTAAAGTGCTATGTTTATAACATTCATTCAGTTATCTCATAACTAATTGTGAATTCCAATTATTATATCCCATTCCAGATAAATAGAAAATGTTAAACTTTTCGATCGAACAATCGAACACCCAAGTTTTCCCGAAACAGGTCAACACATGAAATAAGTCTAACAACATTCAGTTCGTGCCTCAGTATCAACGGTCCAGCCGTAGAAGGGTCAAGCCAACGCCTCACATGTGGCACGCCGTACTGCCCCAAACTCGAAGGTTCAAAGGGCAGTTCAAGACGGTCACATAATCGAGTTAAGGTTTGTTGTCTTCTAGAGGGTCCATCGCGTTACTTGCACTACTAAGAACGTCGTTAAACCACGGAAAAATCCAACACTTGGAAATTTCCCGACAGGGGAAAAGTTGGGTATTTATATCCGGTCGAACTTTTTAACATATTCAAAAATTTATCCGGAAAGCCACACAGACAAAATTTGATAATCCGATCGAACATTCGAATCCCCAAAACAATACAGAAAATGCAAACTCTGGAAAAAATATTAAAAATATCCAGGAAAACCAGCACTGTTAAATAGGAGTTACTGTGCAAACTAAATTTAATACTGTGGTCGTACGGCCGCGGATACGCCGCATGAGCCTTGCTCATGCCGCGGAACCGCGGTGGAATAGTTGAATTAGGTCCACGAAATTTACAGTAATTCCTAGAAAACCCTGCTTGATTTTCTGCATATTTTTAATTCCGAAAAAACCACAATTTTCAAAAAAGGACAGAGAGCAAGTTTGTGATCGGGTTTCGGGTTCGTTCGGACTTCAAATTCCGTCTAGACTTCGCCTAAGGCTCTAGCTTGGCTCTGATACCACTGTAGGGTTCCTAGGCACTCAAGTGAGGTCTCACAAGGCATCAACCATGCCAATTTCAAAAATACGGTGCCGAGAAACCCTAGACTACGGATCGTTGGCTAGAAAACTAGGCGAAAAAGCAAACTAGTTAACACTTAACTAAGAGATACGGAAATACAACCTTTGTAGATCCGGTTCTCCACCTCCATAGCTCCATAATGAAGTCTCCTCGCTGTCCATAACAAGTCCCGGGCTCTAGCGTCGGCTTCATCGGAGAATGAACGGGCTAGGTCATCGATGTCCATGCCGAAGATGATCTACGTCGAGGCATCGCTAAATCAAGCTCCGACTTCACCAAGTCAAGAAACTTGTGAAGAAAACACACTCTACTACTTGGCAAGAGGTAGAGGATGAAGAAATAGGAAGTGGGTTCAATTTAGAATTGGATTTCTCACTCTTTATCATCAATCACCATTGATGACCTCAAGGTTTTCTTCTTGAGTTCAAGGAAGAAGAAGAAGAAATGATATGATAAGTATTTTTCAAAAAGGAAATAATAAGAATACTTATCATAATGTAACCATGGTAATGTGTAGAGAGTTAATCATGGTTGAATGGAATGGTTAGGGTTAAGCATGAGACAAAATGGTCACTTGGTCAAAGTCTTCATGAAGCTTCAACAAACTTCCAAAGAAAGCCACCATTTTGCATTATGCTTATCATTTTCCAAAATGAATAAACAAATAAATAAATAGATATGAAAATGAAAACCCTAACCATTACATAACCATGGTTTAAACTTTACACAAAACACAAGTTAACATGCATCATTAAACATGATACAAACAAGTGTACAAAATCATATCGCATATGTAATGCGCACATCCGAGTGAGAAAATCCATCTTAAGTGAACCAATACTAGTTAATGCAAAGTAATATATCAAATATATAATTATGCATTAAATCATTAAATCAACACTTGATTTAACGATCCGGTCATGACGCACACAACCGACTGGTATCATTAGTAACAACTTATCGAATCAACACTTGATCCGATAACCCGGCTATATCGCATATAACCGATCAATGTCACATCACGAGAATCGAACACAGTATCACATACTGGTATTATTCTCGGTCCCGTACATATCTCATATGCGCTCCTACTTCGTTTCGCTTGAGCCAGGAAACCTCTGTGTAGGACTCTAAAGACTCGTCAATACGCCGGCAGCAGGTGATGATCATATCAAGCACCCACAAGCCGCAAGCGGTCTGCTAAACGTAACGGCCACCCGGGTATTGAGCGATCTGAAGATCGACGAGCAAGCCCGCTCACACTCCAGTGAATCCAACCAGTAACACTACCGTACAGTCCGGTCTGATCGTCTGATATGTCGCATATCTCGCCTAGGGGTGGTAAACGTCAGACCCCAATAACTCGATAAGTCGTGTCGATATGAGGTCTATAACAATTCGAGAAACTACTGGTAACACTTACCAGTAAATCTCAGCAACCCTGGCCAGGGATTTCCTGTTATAGCCAATCGAACACTGCGCAACATCAACCCCCTATACCGGGAGAGACGAATCCCCTCCTATCGCTCATTGCCTCCATGTGACTCGGGACTGTACCCAAAAACCACCGTTTTGCACGCCCTCTTGGACGTGGTAAGATGGAAATCAAAGCACAGTGGGAACCACACAAGACTCTATGACGATCTCGGGTCAACAGACTACTCTGTACCAGTGTCACCAGAGAACTGCCATCTGACGTGAGGTATAATACCATCTGGGAGTTCTCGGCGAGTCCGTCCAGTGTACCCAGTCTCTACTGAGCACCCGTATATCATCTCTGATGTCAAACACCGATGGATATGGGATCATCCATCGCCCATCTGTATGGGTCGAGAAGGTATACGCTAGTCTACTCTGGTATATCGATGCCGCGTCTCGATACACCCACGACTAGGGACTTTGAAGGATGTACTTATGGACTACCATGTCCCCACTAGTATGATCCGCATCATAGTCCAGGTAGTCAAGTACACATCCTAAGGGCTTTACCAACATGTAACAGAGAGACAATCAGTATACACGTTAAGGTAAAGTGTAACCAGATAGCATACTATCATGTCGAGCAAGAAAGTCCTCCCTATATATGTCCAAGCATCCACTACAATATACATCATATGTATAGTAATGGCCTCTAGGGCATACATATAACTAACATTTCAAAAGTTGGATTTTTTCTCGAGTTTAAGAACGTTCTAAGTCGTGCAAGTAACGCGGTGGACCCTCTAGAAGACAACAAACCTTAACTCGATTTTGTGACCGTCTTGAACTGCCTCTAAACCTTAAGGTTTGCGGCAGTACGGCGTGCCACATGTGAGGCGTTGGCTTGACCCTTCTACGGCTGGACCATTGGTACTGTGGCATGTGATGGATGTTTTTAAACTGATTTCAAGTGTTGAAATATATTGGGGAAATCTTGGGTGTTTAATTATTCGATCGGAAAGTTTAACATTGTCTATTTATCTGGAATGTGATACAATATTTGGAATCCATAAGTAGTTATGAGATAACTAATTTGAATATTATAAACATAGCAGTTTAGTCTCAGAAGATTGGTTGCCACGGAATTTTGATGTGATCAAAAGTCCGTCGCAATCACGTAGCGTACGCGAATACTCGCCGAGTAAACTTAACAGACAGCCACGCCCCATAGCCCCGACCAAGTGACTGTAGGAGAACCCCGTCGCCAAAAGCATCCGTTCGGGTGCTCGCGGCAGCGGTGTTCCGCCTCAGTGCACTTCGTCGACGGCATCCAGGGGTGCGGCCGTCTACTAAAGTTTGCGATGAGCATTCGATCAGGATGTCGGGAATCTTGTTGAATTGCCCGACTTGATATTGACAAGAGTTTTCGATAATGAGACTAAAATGTGGGGTTTATAATTGTTAGGCATGCGATGTCTAAGGAATTCATTTGGTTAGGCATGCGATGTCTAAGGAGGTTGCGGATTCCAACTGTTGTAGTTTTACACTTTTTTCTGTGACCGTAAGCGTAGTATGTGGTGTATCGCCGGCTTCGTTGCTATACATCAACGACAATCGGGATACGCATACTTGCTTACGTTGATGATATGAGATATTATGTGTTGCTGTGATATGTTATATTGGATCGTCGTGTTCTGAATAGCCGGGGGTTTTATGTGAGATGAGAGTTTTTCTTTTTCATTCATGTATAATTCATTTGTATGTAATATTCTTTTATTGGGGCACTTCCGGGCTGAGGATGATGTCACCGTTGTATATTATTTACTTTTCCGCATTAGGTAGACCCAAGGCGGGGAGCATAAGTAACCGGGTTCTAGGGTCCAGTGGGAGACCATCTCGAGGAGTCGAGACCGGGTCTCCTAACCCTAGAATTGGCAGTATTACTTACCGCTCTCGGGGTCTAGGGATGTGGGTTTGGCTATTCATCGCGACCGTGGAATCCGTGTTTTATACAGGCTCGTATTGAAAACACGGACGTCCCAGTATATCCAATATTTCATATATGTTCTTCAGCTGCAATGTTCTGTGATGAGATCATATTACTGCCTGAGACGAATGTTTATATTATATATATGAGATATATGTTATATTGCAGATTTCGTTTCAAATGTGATGGTTATGAAGCATAATAAAATGGGACTTCATTAATGAGATTAATGAAATAAAAGAAACCTAAAGATGTTGTAGAAACTTGTCTCAAAAACCGGTAGCTCTAGTTCTTGCTTTGCATAGCGGTGTTCCTTGTAGAACATCCAGCACCTTATTCGATAAGGAAAGAGCCGAGATTCCTTCACCGAGAGTGACCTCTTTAGCGAAACTAGCAGATGCTACAAACTCGGTTTGTCTTTTGATTGCTTATATAGTTTTTGCTTTGCATAGTGATATTTATGAAATATCTTGCACCTTATTCGATGAGGAAAGAGCCGACGATCCCTTCACCGGGAGTGACCTCTTTAGCGAAACTAGAAAAGGCCTAAAAAACATTCCATTTAAAATCACTCGATTCTACAACGATATCAAGTTCATTACGCAAAGGGTTTTCTTAAAAACCCGTCGTAGCCCTCCGTCATTTCAGATAAGTACTACTTAGTATTCGTGCCGCGGTAGTTTGGCATTCGTCAAGGCGTAGTGTACGGTAGCTAACTAGTGCTTATCTGCTAGCATACGATGCGATTGGATTAGGGTATTCGTACGGCGTTGTTTGGCATTCGTCAAGGGTCGTGCGGGTGGGTTTAATTCAATCAGGAAATGTACGGGTTGAACTTGACTAGCGGACTATGGGTGGTTTGGCATTCGTCAAGGTCATAGGATGCTAGCGGTAAAATATTATTGGGAATTTCAAGTGTTGAAATTTGCAATGAGATTGCATACCTTCTATAAGATAGTTGGATCCCGATACCCGCTGCGAGTAAGAGTTACTCCTGGGAGAGTTTTACACATTACAATTAGCCGATCAAGTAGGTGTCTAGAAAGGTGTTAACGGGGTTACGCCCCTGGGAAAACGAGGTTTACTTTAATTAGGTTCGTGCGAAAGCACGGGCGTCCTCCCTCAAAGTACCGACACTGGCCTGGCTGAAAGATTGGCGAACTTGTAGCGTGTAATTAATCCCGGCTAGTCTTTCCTTTTAGGGTTTGAAGGAAGATTTGATTAAAACAGTGGGAGACATCCTGATTAGATATATTAGATAACCAATCTAATCTTGCAAGAGCATACGCTGAGTGTTTTCTTCTCTCTCTCTCCAGGTAACGACTATATCACGCCTTAATCAAGATAAAAAACGGATGAATTGACCGAACCCGCTTGTTATACTGAGCTGGGGAACGTTGGTCCCGCTCCAACTTATAATTGTTATAAGACAGAGCAGGAAATTGTGGAATACCAGATTTCCCGTGCCGCCCAAACAAAGAAAGTGCATGCTGATGCATCTTCTTCGGGTGTGTTCATTATAGAGAACTGTTTCTCAGTATTCTTTACGTCCTGGGTATGAGATACCGGATCAGGATCCCGCATATGTAATCTGTTACATGGGCTATAGAAAGGTAGAGAACTGAGAACGGGTGATAAGTTTCATGAGACAGAAAACGGTGCAAGTGTTGCAGCCAAGTCTGTTGGTCACTATCACCCTGTATTACCAGAACACATTGATTCTGAACGAATATTATTAGATACCGAACCTGATATACAAAATCATATCAGTCTCTTTATTAGTAAAGAAAGGATATAATTTTGTATTGTTGGATAACGCTTTGAACATTTCCTATATCAAGAGTTGATCGGTTCAGGCACGTTGTCTAAAAGCATTGACGTTCTAAATCAAACTACAGTTCTTAGTATACAGAACACAAACAAGAGGAAGAGTTCAGAAATGAACAAATCCTTCTTGAGGCATTGTAGACTAGGTCATATCAATGCGGCCCGACTAGCTGAAGTTACATATAGATGCATATTTAAATTAGTTTGAATTTACATCTTGTGAAACTTGCCGGTCATGTCACAGAGATAAGATGACCAGAGCTCTGTTTAATGGAAACAGAGAAAGAGTTAGTGAACTCTTGGGATTGATACATGCTGATGTATGAAAGTCTCCTGTCTACACATGCCAAGACCGGTTCTTTGTACTTCATTATATTCTCTGATGATCTCTCAAGATTCAGACATATGTTCCTGTTGAAACACAAGTCCGAACCTTTTGAGATATTCACAGAATGTAAGTTAGAAGTAGAGAACCAAAATACGGGTAAAAGTATTATGTCCTTTGATGTGATCAAGGAGGAGAATACTTAAGCACGGACATTCCTGGACTATTCTAAAGGAAAATGAGATTCTCTATCAGCATTACTCCTTCGTATACACCATAGCACGATGGTATATCGGGGCGGAGCAATAGCATCCTATGTGATATGGTGTGCTCTATGATGAGTACTACTGAGTTTCCTATTTCCTTTTGGGTGTTATGCGCTTGTGAAGCTGCATACCTATTGAATAGGGTTCGAATCAAATCAGTTGCCTACCACTTCATATGTGATATGGAAAGAGAAGAGCCCATATCTTAAGTTGGTTAAGATTTGGGGTTGTCCGGCCTATGTCTAAAAGCAAAATCCGGACAAGCTCGAGGCAAGGTCTGTTCTGTAGAACTGGAAAGGTTCCAGCTATACAAGATGCAGCTGATGATTTGGTAGAACCAAAAGATTCAATAGTAACCAACGAACCTCAGCCTCTCCGCCGATCTAGTAGGGTTCCTCACCCACCTGAGAGATACTTCGGTTTCTCTATGACAGTGAGAGCGAGGATTACATCATGAGATGATGACCCAACTTATTTCGAGCTTCAGGAGTGGGACTCTGTAAGAATGGCTGGATGCTTAGCGATCTGAGATGGAATCCTTATACACCAACAAAGTATGGACTTTGGTTGCTTTATCTGAAGGGTTAAATCCCCATCAGGAGAGAGTATATCTTGAGAAGATTACTTGGTGTACATGGAAAAGTTGAGACTTTCAAAGCTATGCTTAAGTCCATCCAGATCCTACTTGCCACTGCTGCATACCATGACTACGATATCTGGTGGTTGGGTGTTATGACTGCTTTCCTAAATGATGTTTTAGAAGAGAGCATCTATAAGTACACAGCCAGAGGGCTTCGTAGACAGTGGGAGCAGCGGAAACGTGTGCAAGATATTTTATGTGATAAAACAGGCATCGCGGAGTTGGAACATCTGTTTTGATGTGGTAGTCAAAGAGTTTGACTTCATCAAAATGGTAGATGAACCTTGTATATACAAAAAGGTAGTAGGGAGTATGGTGGTGATCCTCGTAGAGTACGTGGATGACATACTCTTGATAAGGAAGGAGTTTCCTATGCTACGCTCGGTCAATCTCCGCTTATCACAAGGATTCTCCATATAGGATCAAAGTGATACCTCCTAAATCCTGGGTTTTGGATCTATGAGATAGATCTGATTGGATGTTAGGATACTCACTAGTTGTAGTGAGATGGTATCAATCGATCTTGGGGAGAATCACTGGAAATGTTCCAGGGTGATAAGGACGACTGTATGTCAGTCGCAGGCATTGTCTTTACCCTCAGTGGAGGGACGGTATGTTGGAAGAGTTCTAAGCTAGATACCGTGACTAACTAGACGATTAAAGGCAAGATACATCGTTACCAAGGATGCTACCAAAGAGGCAGTCTGGATATATAAGTTCATGAGATGAACTTCGTTCCCACCATTGTGTGACAATGGAGTTGTGGCTTTAGCCAAGAAACTACCGTCCTATCAGAAATCCAGATATAATTCTTAGGCAGTATCGCCTGATCATGGAGATGGTTGATCTCCAGGGAGATCGAGGTTAGGAGAGTAGACACAGAGGACAACAGCGCGGATCCACTCATAAAGGCCTTTTTCCCAGTAGAGACTTTTATGGGA
Organism: Agapanthus africanus; assembly: GCA_030015575.1. Lineage (NCBI taxonomy): Eukaryota > Viridiplantae > Streptophyta > Magnoliopsida > Asparagales > Amaryllidaceae > Agapanthus > Agapanthus africanus. The sequence continues at coordinate 936,376,463 of CM057338.1, read as the reverse complement.
TGGTTGAGTATGAGATACTTCAACCGCAGCTAATTGTTTGGTATGTGATACCACAACAGATGGCCCTAGTGCAAGTGGGAGATTGTTAGTTATATGTATGCCCTAGAGGCCATTACTGTATATACGATGTATATTGTAATGGATGCTTGGACATATATAAAGAGGACTTTCTTGCTCGACATGATAGTATGCTATCTGGTTGTACTTTATCTTAACATGTACTCTGATTGTCTCTATATTACATGTTGATAAAGCCCTTAGGATATGTACTCGACTACTGGGACTATGATGAGATCATACTAGTGGGGCCACGGTAGTCGACGAGTACATCCTATCACTGTTCCTAGTCGAGGGTGTATCGAGACAGGGCATCGATACACCAGAGTAGACTAGCGTATACGCATCTTGACCCATATGATGGGCGATGGATGATCCCATATCCATCGGTGTTTGACATCAAGGATGGTGTACGGGTGCTCAGTGGAGACTGAGTACACTGGACGGACTCGCCGAGAACTCCCAGATGGTATTATACCTCACGTCAGACGGCAGTTCTCCGGTGACACTGGTACAGAGTAGTCTGTTGACCCGAGATCGTCATAGAGTCTTGTGTGATTCCCACTGTGCTTTGATTTCCATCATACCACGTCCAAGAGGGCGTGCAAAAAGGTGGCTTTTGGGTACAGTCCCGAATCACATGGAGGCAATGAGCGATAGGAGGGGATTCGTCTTTCCCGGTATAGGGAGTTGATGTTGTGCTGTATTCGATTGGCTATAACCGGAAATCCCTGGCCATGGTTGCTGAGATTTACTAGTAAGTGTTATCAGTAGTTTCTCGAACAGTTATAGACCTCAAATCGACACGACTTATCAAGCTACTGGGGTCTGACGTTTACCACCCCTAGGCGAGATATGCAACATATCAGACGACGAGACCGGACTGTACGGGAGTGTTACTGTTTGGATTCACAGGAGAATGTACAGGCTTGCTTGTTGATCTTCTGAGCGCTCAATACCTGGGTGGCTGTTACGTTTAGCTGACCGCTTGCAGCTTGTAGGTGTTTGATATGATCATCACCTACTGCCGGCGTATTGACGATTCTTTAGAGTCTTACATAGAGGTTTCTTGGCTCAGGCAAAACGGAGTAGGAGCACATATGTGATATGTGCGGGACCGAGAATAATACGATATGAGATACCGTATTCTATTCTCACGATATTTGATATCAGCCGGGTCATCGGATCAAGTATTGATTCGATGAATCGGTACGGATAAATATTAGTCGGTTATATGCGATATAGCCGGATTGTCGGATCAAGTGTTGATTCGATAATTTAATGTATAATAATATATATGATATATTAAATTACATTAACTAATATTAGCTCACTAAAAGATTCTTTTTCTCACTCGGGTAATACATTGATATATATGCGATATATGTTAATTGTATTATTTTATTTGGTTACAATAAATATTATATATATGATATATAATATTGCAACATGATATGATAACTAATGCAACATGTTTAGTAAAGATTAATCAAGATTAGGGTTTGATTTGGGTTAATGACTTCTAGTAGATTCTAGAAGGTTTTCTTTTTTTGTTTTGGAAAAGATATTTTCAAGTGACTCATTCTTAACCTAACCCAAACCCTAGCCTTGGTTAATTCTCTACAAAGGTTTAGTCAACCATGGTTGCATTATTCATCATTATCTCCTTTGCATTATTCATCACAAAAGGATACTTATCATATTGTTCATCTTCTTCCTTCTTCTTCCTTTGAGCAAAAGCTTTCTAGTTTTTGCTTTGTGATGAAAGTGAGTGAGAAAATGAAAACAAATGAGAGCAAAAATCCTACTTCAGCATCCTCATCTATCCTTGCCGTTTAGATGAGGGTGTTCACTTCATATTATGAGCGTTAGCTTGTGTTAACGAAACTTCAAGGTAGATCATCTTTGTATCGAAGATCGGAAGCAAGACTGCATCTTTCTCTTCGTGGAACCTCTCGAGAGTCCGGAACACGATGATCGCAGCGAAGGGACTTCAACACGGAGCTTAAGAAGTGAAGGACCGGATCTACAAAGGTTGTAATCGCTCTCACTTAGTGTTAAAATGTTTAACATGCTTGTTTTCGCCTAATCTCTAGTTTAAAGATCCGGCTTTGGGTTGTTCGGCACGGCTAAGTTTTTAATCGGGTATGGTTGATGCCTCGTGGAACCTTGTGAGCGTGCCTAGCAACCCTACAGTTCCCCGTGCTTTCGCACGGACCTAATTAAAATAAACCTCATCTTCCCAGAGGCGTAGCCCCGTTTGACACCTTTCTTGACACCTACTGAGTTAGCTAATTGTAAAGTGCAAAATTCTCCCGGGAGCAACTTTTGCTCGCAATGGGATCGGGATCCTACTATCATATAGAAGGTATACAATCTCATTGTAAATTTCAACTCTTGAAATTCCCGATATTATTTTTACCCCTAGTACTCATGACCTTAACTATAGTCAACATATCATAAGTACTAGTCAAGTTCTTCCCGTCATTTCGTGATTAACTAGACCCACTCATATGACCCTTAACTAAAGTCAACATAATCATATGAATGTCATAACTAATCTGCATCATATGCAGTGTAGGAAGACATCACTCAGCTACCGTACACTGCGCCTTAACTAAAGTCAAATACGCAGCACGAATATTAAGTACTCTACTTCCTAAAATGACGGAGGGTTGCGGATAGTTTTTAAGAAAACTTTTAACACTTTGAACTTGATATCGTTGTAGAATCCAATGGGTTTAAAAGGAGTGGCTTAAGCTCCGCATTTTGAAACTTGCTTTTACATAAAAAGGCCGAGTGTATTTCAAATCCGATTCTACAACATCTTTTTAGGTTCATTTATCTTTACATTAATCTCATTAATGTAGTCCCATCATTTAAATCCTAAGCCATCACAGAAAGAAACGAAAATATAACGTACGCTTATGCCACTCGCATTCGCCACAGTGTCCTGATATGCACCGTTAGGTTACTTAACTAACGGCATACCAGGACAGGGCTAGCGCGGGTGCAAAACATAAGCAACGTCTATTATATCATATATATAATATTGCATTCGTCTTAGATATAAATTAAATGATTACATCAAATAAGCCGCAGAAGCATATTTAATATAGGATATCTAGGAGGTCCGTATTTTGTATTTAGCCAGCAATAGAAAATACGGATTCCACGGTCGCGATGAATAGCCAAGCCCACACCCTTAGACCCCTACGAGAGCTGCAAGTGACCCTACCAATTCTGGAGTTTAGGAGACCCGGTCTTGACTCCTCGAGATGGCCTCCCACTGAACCCTAGAACCCGGTCACTTGTGCCCTCCTCCTTGGGTCTGTCCTAATGCGGAAAAATAAATAATATACAACACTGGTGACAACAACCTCAACCCGGAAGTGTCCCAAATAAAAGAATATTATATACAATTTAATTTTACATGAATGAAAAGAAAACTCTCATCTCACATAAAACCCCCGGCTATTCATTCACGATAATCCTGCATAACAAATCTCAGCAACACATAATATCATATATCATCAACGTAAGTAAGTATGCGTACCCCGATTGTCGTTGATGTATAGCAACGAAACCAGCGATACACCACATACTACACTTACGGTCATAGAGAAATAAAATGAAAAACTACAACAATTGGAATCGTAACTGCTTTTAGACAACACAAACCCGGAATATCACATATACAAGATTTCATGCCTAACAATGTAAAGCTCGCATTTAGGTCTCACCCATGAAAACACCTTTTCAAAATAAGCCGAATAATTCAACAATATTTCCGATTATTCCCGAGACCGAACTGCTAGATTTACACGCAACAAACAAATTTGTAGATTCCAATTATTGTATCACATACTAATAAACTAGGCGCAGTTAAAACATTCGATCGAACGATTAAACATCCAAAGAGTTCTCAGAAAGCTCAACACTTGAGCAGTTTTAAAAATTACTAGAAACTGCACAAAGTACATACGGGCCAGCGCAAAAAAGTACGGCTCCACCTGCACCAAAGGCACCGCGGAACCGCCGCGGAATGACCATTCATGCCGCGGTTCCGCGGTCCTTTAGTGGAGTTAGGGGTTCGTATTTCTTGTGGGCCCATAAAATACCCTGCTGAATTTTTAAAGTATTTTTAATGTGAAAAAATACACTTTTTTGAAAAATTTCCAGAGAGCACCCCCCGGGCGTCGTATTTCGTTCGTTCGAGGTTTTTAATGTCGTCCAGGTTACTCCAAAGCTTTAGCTTGGCTCTGATTCCACTGTAGGGTTTCCTTAGTGTCTCGTATAGGGTTTGGAAGCATCATACATGCCACAACTTTGATTTTATGAGGTGCTAAGTAAACTTAATTAGGAATCGAACTAGAATTATAGAGTAACAATTAAAAGTATCACATCTAAAAGATTATTTAACACTAAGTGGAGAGACTACAATCTTTGTAGACCTCCTAGGGCAACTCCTTAGATCTCCTAAGGTTTGGAACGGCTCGCTTGAACGATTCCAAGTCCACGACGATCCATCCGAAGTCCTTTGCTCAAACCTTGTTGCTTCACTTGATCTATGAAATCCTTGAAGCAAACACCCCACACAAAGTAGCTAGAGATGTGTAGGATGATGAAGTGGTTTAAGTTCTCACTTAAAAACCCTTTCTTTCTTTTAACTTCACTCAATTTTTAGAACTCAAGAGAGAGCAAGAGAGAGGAAGATGAAGATGGCAATCTTTTCTTTTGGATGAATAATGATCTCATAATAATAATGAGAGAGAGAGAGATAAATATCATAAAACAAACCATGGTTAATAATGATATCTAGATATTTTGTGATGAGTTAAAGAGCAAAGGAAATTAACCAAGGTTGAGTCAAAGGTCAACCATGGAAGTGTGTAGAAACAATGAGTCATTTGTGAAGAAATGAGTCAGTAATTTAATTTCTTTATCTTTAACTTAAAACAAAAATATCCATATATATAAATATGAACCATGTGAGTCTTATATTGCCATCTATGTTGTCTCATCAACCATGATACAAATGCATGTATGTGTGTGTGTATGCACATCAACATGTACATATACATGCATGCATCCATCTAAAGAAAAGGGTTTTAAATAAATGAGATAAAAGTCAATATTAAATCAACACTTGATTTAATAAACCGGTCATATCTCATACGACCCGACTAATATAAAACGCCCGATTAAAATACGGTATTATATACACGTTTTTAATCAAGCTCCCGCACATATCTCATATGCACACCACATCGTTTCGCCTGAGCCAGGAAACTTATGTGTAGGACTCTAAGACTCGTCAATACGCCAGCAGTAGGTGATGATCATATCAAACACCTACAAGCCGCAAGCGGTCAGCTAAACGTAACGGCCACCCGGGTATTGAGCGATCAGAAGAAGAACAAGCGAACCTGTCAAAACTCCCGTCAATCCAACTGGCAACACTTACCGTACAGCCCGTCTCTTCGTCAGATATGCTGCATATTGAGTTTAGGGATGGAATCGTTGACCCCAATAACTCAATAAGTCATGCCGGTATATGGTCTATAACAGATCGAGAAACTACTGATAACACTTATCAGTAATATCTTAGCAGCCCTGGCCAGGGACTTCTTGTTATAGCCAATCGTGCATAGCGCAACATCAACCCCCAATACCGGGAGAGATGAAACCCCTCCTATCGCTCATTGCCTCCATGTGCCTCGGGACTGTACCCAAAATCCACCTGTTTGTACGACTCAGTAGAGTCATAGTAAGGTGGAGATCAAGATACAGTGGGAGGACACACAAGACTCTATGGCGATCCCGGGCTACAGACTAACCTGTACCAGTGTCACCTGAGAACTGCTATTCGACGTATGATATAATACCACAGAGGAGTTCTCGGTGAGTCCGTTCAGTGTACCCAGTCTCACTGAGCACCCGTATACAATCTTTGGTATCAGCACACCAGATGGATATAGGATCATTCATCGCCCATCATATGGAACAAGAATGGTATACGCTAGTCTACACTGGAATGTCGATGCCCTGTCTCGATATACCTACGATTAGGAACATTTCAAGGATATGCTTATAAACTACAGGTGTCCCACTAGTATGATCCACATCATAATCCCAGTAGTCAAGCCAATATCCTTAGGGCTTTATCAACATGTACCAAATGAGTAAAAACATGATCAAGTGAACATATGATAAAGAGAAACCAGATAGCATACTATCATTTCGTGTCCTCTGAATACACACACACACATACACACATCAGTACATACAATATCATATAATGGCCTCTAGGGCACACATATATCCAACAACGGGGGCCTGGCGGTGCCAGTTTTCAAAGTCATCTCGCCGGTCCAATACCGGTGAAGGGTGCTTGGATCTTCGCCGCGTGTTGGTGTCGCTTGGTTTTCTTCAGTGCACATGTTTGATTATTCTGTAACTTATCATCTTACGTGTAGTGCACGTGCAAACCCTTGGGCTTCTAAAAGATTAAAAGAAAAATTAAATAAAAAGATAATGTGGCTGGGGTGGATTCGATCACAGAGGCTACGTCACAGCAGTGCAAGGCTTTACCAATGGGCTACAAGTGATTTCTTGTTATTCAAAAGCAAATCAAATTTATAATTTGTGCTCAGGCTCAGGTTTTTCTTTCTGTATTTTGAAAAAAATTATGTACAGAATGTTTAGGGTTGTTACAAAGCACCATACATTGAAGGCATTCCTCGGGCCTTCACCCTGAGGATTGACCCGACCTTCGATGGCCTCCCAAAACACTCCTATGCTCGCCTTACAAATAACCATCAGCTTGCCTCTGAGCACTCCTACACGCTGAGCCTTTTCGGCTTCCCGCTCACCTCCGAGCCCCCCGCCGAGCTAAGCCTTCCCGGTTCTACCGAGCAACCAAGGACGCAGAGCCCAAGCGTCTCCGCCACGGCTCTACGTATCTCACCAGAAGCGAGATATCCGCCACCTAACAATCCCGCGTATCTCCCAATTAACGAGCGTATCTCGTCATTAATGGAGGGATCCCGTCATTCACGTAGGCGTAACGCCAGGGGCGTAACCAACGGCGAAGATCTCGTGCCAGCTCGCTCCATGCGACCACTATAAAAAACCCTCTCCCAGACGACTCAGATATGACAATTTTAATCCAGCAAGCCGCTACTCTGCTCATTTTCCTTGGCTAACTTGATCGTCGGAGGATCCTACGATGGTCACCTATCCCGGGACTTCTTTGCATGTAGCTCGGTTTCATCTCAAAATCAACCCATTGAGATCCACACGTCCAAGAAGACAACCTTCAAATCAAATCTCTGTCATTCAACAGCACTTGCCACAGATCGACGAAGGACAGTATCTGATCAGACCTCCATCAGATACCATGTGGCCTTAGCATAAGCCACACGGGCAATTTTTAAATACATGTTGCATTTTCTCATTTGCAGTCAACCAAACACACATGATGGTTTAGATTTGAAAATCAAAGAAACAAAGTTAAAATCAAAGCAAAAAATGGATTTGCGCATTTTATTTGCAACCAATGTTGCAAAGGAAACACCCATGGTTGGAAATGCATTGCCTTTTCAATTGCAGATAAGTGAACAACCAATACTCCAGGTTAGGAGGCTGGGTATTTTAATAGAAAATATAGCTTTTGATATTTTTGTGTTTGCATCTAGCCTTTTTACTTCTATATATATTGCCAATACATGTTTTACATTTAAACTTAATTAGTGTACAAATTCATAGCAAAAATTATACCAAACCGAGAAAGTGACGTAGTAAAACATGCAAATAAGACAAAGAACTAGCATGGGCTTTGGTTTTTTTAAAAATGAAATAAAGTTGAAAAAGAATATGCTTAGCAAAGAATAATGACAATGCATGTGTAATATTGGTTCAAAAAAAGCCCTAAAAATTTCAACCGAGTATGCATGGCAATAAAGATTTCAATGGATACAAAATCCCGAAAGGAATTTTTGTGATTACATTAAAAATATATTATTTATGTGTGGCTTTGCGCATGGCGATAGACGGGAAAATGGTTATCGGTTTTTTATTACATGGTTATATTTAGATTTACATAAGTCTCTCTCTATTCTTTAAATAAACAAAATAATATTGCCTTAACTTATAAGACCACACAAAATATAGCTAATAAAAACTTTCATTCATGCAAGAAAAACAGTTGTTCTGGATCATCATTGTTGCTTTTCTCCCCCCTTTTTTTAGTATTTTTAGTTTGATACAACATGAATTTGAACTAAACATGTAATATAAATCCTATGTAAATGAACAGTTATTTATATCTGTTTTTTACACCACATTTTAAAAAAACCCATAATATTGCCTATTTTTCACCAATAAAAAAACCCTGCAATGCCTAACAGACAATTACATGTTCGACTTGGGAACCATGGACATCGTCTTTATGTTGTTGTAGATCTCTTGTTCGATTTCGTAACCAAGCTTCCTACCACAGTAAATTCTTAGGAAGAATATGGAGCAAGCCAAAAAGAAATTTGTTTTTTCTCCCTTTTTAACCATAATATATCTTGTTTTTGGCAGAGAGTATGAAAGTAATTCCAATCTTGTTGTTATCGCCATCATGATACCATACTACAATTTTGAAACATACGGCATTTAATCGCTGAAAAACTTTTGTATCTCGCAGAAAAAGTATGAAAAATCATGTTATTATTATATTATATAACTGACCCAGAAATTACCAGGGGTGAAAGTATCTCATCTGGACACCTGGACCCTTAATACTGTGAAATCTGTCTTTTTTGCGAAGAAGCGAAGGGAGGATCAAAGAGAGAGCGAGAGAAAATTCACAGCAATAAAGAGCCCCGTATCAATCGGGGCTTGTTCGAGCAAGAGATCGAAACCCTAGAGATCAAAACCCTAGATTTGAGGAAAGGGGAAACTAGAAGCACGAGGAGAACGATGGGGGATCGTCGCAATCTCAACAGAGGCGGCTGCTGCCCGTCGATGGATCTGTTCCGATCCGAGGCAATGCAGCTGGTGCAGATCATCATCCCCGTGGAATCCGCTCACCTCACCGTCTCCTACCTCGGCGATCTCGGCCTCCTCCAATTCAAAGACGTAAGCAATTGCTGTCCCTTGAAACCCTAGATTCGATCTCATTGTTAGGTTTGATTCTATTGTCTTCGCTTTGTTAGAAGACATTTAGTTCTTTTTTTTAAAAAAAATCGAGTACACATGCTGATGGTGTTGACATCAATATCTTGATTCTATTGTTTTTGAATTGTCTAACATTTGCTGGTGAGTTTGATCAGATTTAAGCTTAATGCTGTACTGGGCGATGCATTTATCTAGAAACTATAAATCTATATGCAACAGAATCAGTATGGTCACCATCGTGATTCATAATTGTATGAACACTTCCATGGTTGAATCCAAGATTGGTCTCTCAATCTGATTCTTGCTATATTTTGGGCTGTTTCCATTGGTAATAGCTTATTCAAGTGTACCATTGCCTCATAGTCTAAGGAAGGATGTTAGCAAGCACCTTGGTCTCGCAATGTTTTGCTATTTGATATGTACCGGCTTCATGATCTTTTCTATATGAGAGACGCATGATGCATGATGCAACAAGGTACAAAAAAATCAGGTGTAGTTCATAGTCATACCTGAGAAAGTTCTCGTAAAATCTCTGAAATCATACCTATAACTACTCAAATAAAAATTTAATCAAGACAAATGACAACATATAAGGTAGCCAATCTTCAGGTTGTAATATGAAAACCCCTAAAGAGTTATTGTAGACGGATGGTTTGATGAAGAAGAGCAAAATCCTAAACTTAATAGCCTGAGGGACTAAAAAAAAGTCAAATCAATCTAAGAGACTAATAAAAATAACATTTCCTATCATAATTATTGTGACTGTTAATGGAGGCACACTTTTATATCACTTGTGCCTAATCTGCATCTTGGTCTGTTTCTTCCTGGGGTTTGTCACTTATGTAGGGATTTATCTCCAAATTATTACCGCCTTACATACGAGATATAAAACTTCGGCTCCATGAAAAACATCTATGCATTTTTGTGGCGGCGTAAAAGTAATCATCTTTGTAAAAGATGGCATTACAAGCACAAAGAGTCTAGGACGCCGCTCTTCTATGCTAGTTTCTTCTATCTTTATTTTAGGAGATTCAAGTGGCTCTTTATGCAATTTCCGTAAAGGACTTCTTTTGCGCTTTGTAAAGAAATGTAGCCCTTACGACAATTGACTCTAAGCATTTGACTAGTTGTTAGGCTAGGAATCATCATCCGTGTGGGTTGATCGAGGACATATTATGCAACTGGAGGATGGATGGATGGATAAAAACTAAAAAGGAGCTCATAATTGAATATTCTCTAATCGATTGTTGCTGAGATATTACCTAGTCAATCATCTAAACCATGGGCATAAACCTATGCACTATTTCCAGAAAAGTTGATGTTAAATGCATTGAACGTGTTCAATCCTTCTTGATAGAGCTTGACAAAATATCAACGGTAGTAAGGATGAACTAAATGGCACTGTTGGGTCAAAATTTACACCCCATATGCCAAAATTATAAATCAAAAATTAAAGGGCAAAAGGTCAAAATCAAGGTCAACAAGTCAAAGTCAACGTCCATGTGGATCCGTGTTTGACTAACTCGGGCCCGACTCCAAGCAATTCGGCCCATGCCCGAACCGCCTTGAGCCTAAACGAAGCCGGCCATCGAAGAAGAGAAAAGATTTACGCAATAAATAAATTTATATGTAATTTTTATGAATAAATGGGTAAAAGCCAATATTATAAAGCCCAAGGGCCTAAGTGTAAAGTGTAGAGCCTATATAAGGCTATCATAATAAGAAATCAATGATAATTATTCTCCCTCAATCATTTCTAGGGTTTTGTGCTGTCACTTTTCTCTCTTCCAGGTTCTTGTCCTCTCTCTAAAACTTTTTGATACATTTTTTTCCCACTGTAAATTTATTTTGAATCACGAAGCCCATACATAAAAAAGAGATTTCCTTGTTTTGTCCTATCTGTTCGTCAAGATCCAGAAAGCAGAAAGAAGAAAAAAGAAACAAAAGAGAGACAATTTCTTGTCTTTCTTCATATCCCTCTTTAAGATCCAGAGATTAGAAATCTAAAAAAAAGGTGAACAAAGACAATTTTTTATTCAAGATCCAATCCAGAGTCTTGAAAATTCAACGAAGTTTTGTTTTTGGACCCAAATGGAGACGTTTGAGGGTGACCCCATGAAAGGGAATGCCTTCGGGCTTTTCCCTTAGGGAACTGTCGGGAATGCGGAGTTCGATCCGTATTTCCTTTCGATGGCTCAGGAATGCGGATTTCGGTCCATATTTCCTTTCTGGTGGATGCAGAGTTTTTCATGCTTCACATCTTCATACGATAAATCGACGAATTTAGCAGTTATACTGCCAAATTTTCGTCGAAATACGAACGCTTCGTCTCGTTTACAAAATAAAACGGAATATAAAAATATAATAATAAATAATAATGAAAATATCAATCAAAAGAAAAAAGAATTAGGAGCCCGAAGCTTCGGGCCCTTCCTCAAAAGGGAGGTCCCCAAATTTCGGGGACCTACTTCCCCAAGGGTGGATGCTTCGGGGACCTCTCCCCCAAAGGGGGAGGTCCCCAAAACTTCGGGGACATGCTCCCCCAAAGGAGGTCCTCGAAACTTCGGGGACCTCTCCCCAAAGGAGAGCCCCCTTCTCCTTCTGCCTTTAGGGACTTTCCCAAAGGGAAAGTTTCGGGAAAAGTCCCCCATAAATAAAAATAATAATGTCTTTGGTTTCAATGTTTCTTTTTGTGTGTCTGCTCCTTATTTTTAATGATAATGTATGGTTCAAACTGCTTGGTATAGTCTGTAGACATTTTATTAATGCTTTATCAGTGTAAGCACTTAGATTGTTAATGTAGGAATATACCTTTTGTATCCGAGTGCTATTGCCGTTGCTAAATATTAAAAAAATGAAATGAACACACCCGCATTTATTTAAAATACACGCATTCTACATTGAGTTCGCATGATTCGCATGACCCGTTAATCGGAGGTTCCCTTATTTCAGAGCGAGAGGTAATTAATAGCAGTTTTGTCCGTGGCTGCCGGAGATTAGGGTCCCCACAATCAATAAATCCCAGTCTACTCCGAGCATGGGGAATCTGTATATTCCTGACAAGCGAGCGCATTCCTATCTCAATAGGGTGGAAAAAACGTTCTACAGACGCAACAAATCTTTCAACCCCTCGAATGAGTCCATCTTGGCAGGTTGCTAGCAAGCTTATGCAAATCCAATTAGCTTTCTAGGGGATATATTCAAGGAAAGTCTCAAATAACTAAATAGCCGGTTCATGTAAAAGAAAATATCAATTCTAAATCTTAATATGTTTTTGGTTTGTAGAAATTGTGCATAAGTCGAGGATTATAATTTACAAGAAGGGTTTTAGTACGTAGGACTTTATGATGCAGTAGGCAAAAAATAAGGCACAAGGGGTGGATCCATATTCCACAACATGATGCATCTTACCGCTACAATTCCTTGAAGAATTGATTTGTTTGTGGAACATACTCTATTGGCGAATAATGGTTAGTTATCCGTTACATTTTCTCCACGTTGTTTCACATGAGGCCATTTCTTTTTAGGGTTATAATTACTTGAGAAAATCAGGACTCCACAACTACCTCAAGCCATCCTGTCCTTTTCTCTGGGGCACCAAACTTGGCATTGAACTTCCTGATACATTGTTTAAGATATCAATAATCAATTACAGCGTCGAAAACCATGGCATCATTACTACTAGTAATTGTAGAAAGATAGAAAATCCCCTTTCTTTCTCCTCTTTCTTATTCTTAAGAATTTGACTTGGACAAATTGGTCAGTCGCTCAACAAGAAAAGAGTGGTTGATCCCAGAGAATTGGTGGTGGCATGTAGTGTAGAAACATCGTTGAAATGGTTGCCATCAATGTAGGAAAGACTAGAGGGAAGTGCATGATCATTGTGCAGACCTATCATACCATATATGAAGTAGAAGGCGTTGGTGAATTAATTATGCTTAATGGCATTATGAAGGTTCTCTCAAAAGTTTTCAGAGAGGTCAAAATATTAACCATGTTGAACTTTTGTTAAGTTGGCAAAGTGAAAGAGGACAACTATCCGTAACTAGATGCCATTTTAATAGGTAGATGACCAGACATAAATAAACCCTACTCCCAGTAGCTCATGAATAAGCAAGGGAACAACTACCAGATCAGTTATATCACAAGACTTGACCAGACAATAATGGTAGACTGCTTGTCGTTATCGATAGGGAATCTGTAGTTTTATATCTATGCTATCTGCTCCTTCTGTGGGAATATTTACTGTTGGGTTATAGGGCTTAATTTTCCTCTTGTGATGTTAGTTAACAGAGTTTCCCATATTTCTTATTTTATGCATTTTTTTTTTATAGATAATAAACTTTTTTTTAAAATTCAGCATCAAACTTAAGTATTCCAGATTCTCATGCAAATGTTTGGAAGGTTACACTTGACCAGGCATTTAATTTATTTTTACCTTGCTTTCAACCAAAGTTTTAACTATGGCCAGCTGCCTGGCTAAAGCATATTATTCCCTAGGTGGTAAGCAAGGGATGTTGATCAGATATGGATTATGCCTAATATAATATATAGCCATGAGGCTCTGTCACGATTATTTTAGGCTGGTCAAATTGTATCTAATTGTATAAACTTGCAATTACAATATGATTGTTTGAAATATAGTAAATAGGAAGAAAAAGGAAAAAAGAAATGTCTTCGGATGATTACCATTTGCTTGAAATATCATATAGAAAAGGCAATAAAAGACTATTAGAGAAAATCAATGCTGCATGTTTATTTACTTATTTATTTTGAGAAAAGCATACCCATCAATCAGGAAGACATGAGTTCTTATTGTTTATTCAATGTGGACTTCGAGTAGAATACTTTTCTTTATTAAATTTGCAAATTTTTTGAGCTAGCTGGTTATTTGCTGTTCCTAATACCACAACATTATGTAATATCTATTTAATATTTTATTTTATGTTGGCTTGTCTCTTTATATATATTTTGGATTTTCTAGTTTCTTATGCTGCGCAATACACTTTATTTGAGAGTTATGGTCTTCACTCCTCTAAAAATGTAGCGTTGGTTGCCATGATTATATTTAAGTATTAGTCAAGACATCCCATGAACATATCATCAATTTGATTATTCTCTGTTTGTTTGTTTTCTTACTTCAAAGTCATCAAGTATGATTGTTCTTTAGCCTTCAAGGCTTCAACAAAATTGTGATATGACTCTCTCTCTTGTTCAGCTTAATTCCGACAAGAGTCCCTTCCAGCGAACATATGCTACCCAGGTAACTTGACTTTTCTCTTACACATCTTGTATTTAAATTTATATTTTATGCATCTATTTCTGCAGAAGAATTTTCATGATACACCTCAGATTATAATCTGGAAACTCATGCAAATTTATCTTTTATCTGCATCCATGTGACTGTTAAGCATGCATAGCATCAAACTGGTTGCCCTTGGCAACTTGGCAGTCCGACTAGATGGTAAAGTTAGGCCTGCCTATTTGACAATTATTGTGAGGGCGGTTGTCCCTTCGTAAACATCTTCTATATGCATCTGTACTTTGTACTTTAAACACGCATACATACTTGAATGTCTAGTATTATATATTTTTATTATTATCATATTGTATCACTTTGACTGCTGTATTTCGGGCTAGTCCTCATTGATACAGACCAATATAGCTGAAACAGGCGAGTGCTACAAAAAGCCTAGCGGTAAAGTCTCTTTCCAGTTGATCATTAAGGCCTGGGTTCAAATCCCGCCTGCATCACGTTACGGTTTATTATGCCAAAAATAAATAAATAAATACAGCTGGAAGAGTGTGTCCCCTGCTTTATCGTGCAACGATTCAGCACTACTCTATCTCACAGCCGCATGATATGTACCTACACTTTAATTTTTTTAATAATTAATAAGGCTCGTGTATTTAAAGCTGTATCCTTCATCCTTCAATACATGAGATACCAGATTATTAACTCGTGATATACTAGACTGATAACCAAGATATGTGGCATCGGAGGATTTAAAACTTAGTATGGTAGCGCTCTTATTTTGGTATTGATGCTTCAACATATCAATAAAGAATATATCAGTGAGCCTGCTTTGGAATAGAAGCTTTGCGTGCTTCACTTTTACTAATGATTTATTCGTAGCATTCATTCTACATCCTTTATTTCTTATCTGTTTTCTTCATTCAATTGCAATATCTTTTTTGGTGTTATTATGATTTTGAACATTGTCACCTTCCCAATTCACTGCACACTGCATACAATAGAAAATAACCTTAAGCAGTTCCAACAATCATTTACCATCATCAATTTTTTTAATAAATTCTATTAGTCTTTCGCGAAAAGTTCTGCTTTTTGTCATCAATATCTTTCCATGTTCACTTGATGATGTTATATTCATGTACAATGCATTCCATGTTCACTTGGTGCATGCGCGTGCCGCATGCTTTGTTATAAGCCCTTTAAGAAATTTTTTATGATCTCGAGGTTCATACATCAGGCTTACTACGTGACTTACCCATATCTTAAATCCTTGTAGATTAAAAGATGTGCAGAGATGGCTCGAAAAATTAGACTTTTTAGAGAACAAATGATAAAAGCAGGTTTATCACCATCAGCGATGCCTATAACGAGAAATCATATTGATCTGGATGACTTGGAGGTATGTCTACTATTGATTCACTATCTATTTAAGTTTCTCAATTCAAATTATATTAAATACTCACTAGTCACTATTGTATGGCTCACTATATTTTGTTATGCAATATGCTTTTAACAGATAAGGCTCGGGGATCTGGAAGCTGAGCTCATCGAAATAAATGCAAATAGTGAAAAGTTGCAACGAGCTTATAATGAATTATTAGAATACATGCTTGTCCTTCAAAAGGTATTTTTTCCATTACCTAATGAAACACCTGTAAATTTCTTGCATAAGATGCCCTTGCCATTTTATATACACATATCTTGTGTTGCAGTCTTTACCTTTTCCGTATTGTTGTCTTTGTATGGTTGTGCATAGACCATTATCTGGTGTCTTGGACAATTATTTTTGAAAGTTTGGAGCTGCTAAAGTTTTTTTCCGGAGGAAAGGGAAATCATACTTTTCATTTATCGATCTCCTAAACAACTTATGCAGCATCAAAGCAAGTTATTGCCACAGAACAATCTTAACATGTAGAAAATCTTCCTTGGATCAAAGTATCATATCCTGCTTCTAAAATGCCAACGTTCATTTTAAATGTTAATTCTCTCAATGTTTTTATGACCATTATCACAATTTTAGGGGCTTTTGTATAAGCAACTTTCACTTAAAAGGACGGTTTTCTACCTATGCCCCTTCTTGACCTTGCTTGTTGTCATATTTAACCTTACACTTTTCTACACCATTTCTTCCCGACACGTTAAATTTATGCTGTGAGCCCCGCTGGTGGTTCTCATCCTCAAAACCTATCTGTTACCTTTAATCCATCCTAATCCATAAGCACTAATCTAATCATCTGCTGCCAAAAACCCCTAAATCTCGACGATCTCTATTTTATTTCTCATATTCTACCTTCAGAAACCCTAAACCTCATATCCCTTTCTCATTTATCATTCTCTCTCTAAAGATCCATAAATTACCAATAGTCACATCATCATTCATCTTCGTCATCATTGCCTACGTCACCACCACAGTAGTCATCATTGCCACCATCGCCCCTGCTGTCCCTGCTTTTTATATGTTTAGCCATCATCACCATTGTTGTCACAACTACCGCCTATACGTCCCCAACCACCCTTAATAACGATTGCTGTGTGCTGTTGCGACGATTTCATTGGCTGGAAGCACAACTAACATCTCCATTGACCCATTGCCATCATTGTTTAATTGCCTGCCCCACCTAGGGGTGGTAATTAAACGAGCCAGCTCGGGTTCAATTAAGGTTCGGCTCGGTATCAGCTCGTTCAAATTCGGTTCATTTATTAACGAGCCGGACATGAGCCAGAAAGCCTGGCTCGTTTATTAAACGAGCCGGACTCGAGCTCAGCCAGGCTCGTTCGGTATTGACTCGGGTTCGGCTGGGTTACACAGTTTGAAAAAAACAGTAATATGTAATATATAGCAGATTCTATACAACTCTCAGAACACTTAATTCAATTAAATGACAGTATATAAAGTGTACTGAGATAAATATAAAACCCAGCACTTAGACCCATTCAATCCCTTAGATGTTAATGTTTTTTAATTTTTCCATATCTCAAAACCCTGAGTTTTAAGCATTATTGTTAATTATGTGTTTTCTTGGAAGATACTATTAATATGAGTAAATGAGCTGAAAACGAGCCGAGCTCACAAACGAGCTCAGTTGAGCTCGGCTCGTGAACTCGGCTCATTTAGTTAATGAGCCACAAATGAACCGAACACGAGCTGGGCATGTTTAATCGAGCCGGACTCGAACCGAGCATCTCTAGCTCGATTAACTAAACGAGCCGGACTTGGGCCGACAAAAAAAACCACGAGCCGAACTCGAGCCGAGCTTGGCTGGCTCGAGTTCGGCTCGTTTTCACCCCTAGCCCCACCAAAACCAACATCATTACCCTACTTCGCCGCTGCGACATATCTAGACGGCCTGTTGCAATTTTCCCACCATCACCATTATTGTCGCCGCCGCCGCCGCCTCACTTCTATCGAGGTTGTCATTGTGAAGTAACCTCACAACTCATCTTTGTTGTCACAATCACCACAGCTCACCGACAACCCACCACAGCAATCAACATGGTTAATTTGGAAACTTATGCTAGAAGTTTTGCATTCCTCAACATATTGCATCCTACAAAATGCAGGAGCAGATTTGACCACGAGATGAATTTTGCTCAAAAGGGGCATGTCTACAATCTCTGGTGTATGCGTGACACCGTACTTGTGTATAGCAATAGTAAAATGCTTCAAGCTCTTAGATGGAAGGTTTGAAAATGTAAATAAATGATGATAATTATTTTTTTTAGAAGTTTGCCAACGTCGTGATGCTATGGAACCATGTCAATCATTTTACTGAGTTGCAGCTTTTGGGTGCGGGACAATATTATACAAGCAATTTCAACCTTAAACAGATTTTTTTTTATAAAAAAGGCATTACTCTCTGCCCAACATTCAAAGTCCATGTAAAATTTTCATTAACTTCATTTTGGATCCTGTCTATTATTGATAACCATAACTTATTTTAACCTTATCCTAATTCCTAAATTCCAGATACCTTACTGAATCTTGGTAATGGTTTCAAGATCTATTGTAAGGGAACTCCGGTGTGTTAGCAGATTGCAATTGTGAACTTACTGTATGCTGTGATATTTTTTCCAAGTTTATACAGACTTTCTTGGTTGCAGTTCTGGTTCTCTGGAAATTATATTTATAAATAATTGAAGTGCGGTAATATGTCAACGAGTTTTGGATTAGAGGAAAGTTGTAATTGGAGGCTGCTACATGCTATTGTGTATATTACAAGTCGAAGACCCTTCAGCATATTTTATAGATGCCAATATAGGCACTGAAATTTCAGTGTACAGTTGAATTTATAGGGTTGATATTCAGCAGTGAAGATTTGTCGCATCCTATCTGGTGAAGGATCCATGAACTGTACAACTACCTTTACAAAACATGAATGAAAGCAATGGTGACATTTAAGCTAGCAATTTCTAAATCAAACTTATAATGATGGATTTTCCCCTATAAAAAGGATCCATATTAAATTACAAATAATACATATTTTCACACTACTGTATCTTCCCACATTGTTATTTTCAGACTGCATGATGTAAGTACATTCGAAATATTATTCGGCTCAGGTTTATTGTATGTCTATCTATGTGTTAATTTTTGTGTTATCTTCGTTACAGGCTGGTGAATTCTTTCACTCAGCTCAAAATGATGCTACATCCCAACAGAGAGAAATTGAAGCACGCCAAGTAGGGGATGGTCTTGACAGTCCTTTGTTATTGGAGCAGGTATGTTCTCTTCCATTTGATTTCTTACATTTAGGGAGGTTGAATAGTTCTTTTTTTCCTCTTAGAATGATCTGTTGGTAACTTTAGTTGTATCTTTGTGCAGGAAATGCAAACTGATCCATCAAAGCAAGTAAAGCTTGGATTTGTTAGTGGCCTTGTACCAAAAGAAAAGTCCATGGCTTTTGAAAGAATTTTGTTCCGAGCTACCCGGGGTAACATATTCTTGAAACAAGCTGCAGTTGATGAACCTGTCTCAGATCCAGTTTCTGGAGAGAAGGTGATTTTTTTTGCTCTTGAAGTTGTTTTTGAAAGCATCACTACAGATGTTTAATTTGGCAAATTGTGACCACGAGCATAGCTTGGTTGGTCATAGCACTTCCCCTCCTGCGGAGTGTGCGGGGATCGATCCCCAGGAGGGGAAGTGCTCACAATTTAATGTGCTTGGCGTAAATTCATGGGACCCTTGGGTGCGTGTGCGATGTGTGTGTGGGTTGGGCTTACTGGCCAGTTCAAAGAAAATTGGCAAATTGTTTTCAAATTAAAGATTATTGTTTCTATTTGGATAATAGCTCTAATGGTACTTTTCTTCAGCAGTGTGTCTGTAATTGCTATATCCTATGTCATCACATCACCATACGATTGGAAGATCATAGGGTTTTGTTATTTTTTAAATTAGCATGCGAGTATGTGTGGCACAGACACTTGTAGCTGTATGTGTGTCCGTCCTATAATTCTTTTCCTTCCTATGTGTGAACACTGAAGAAGATTAAACATGAACACCAAATAGCGAAGACAACTTAACAAATAAGCTTTTCTTTTTAGCTTTTATGCTATTAATTCTATTTGGTTACACCAATACTGTTATATAGGTTGATTTCTGAGTCCGCATTTGATTCTTATCAACAAACCCTATGCTTAATATCACTCTCACAGATATACCTCTTAGGCTTGATTACCATGTTCCTATTCTTTAACCTTTCCTATACTAGCAGATCATCTTTTTTTTATGTTCCTGACAATCTTGCTCTTAGTTTGTGCTGCTTCTATCGATTTCTATTACTTGAACCTCTATTATATACCATTTCATTAACCTTTTCTCCTTTTGGTTAATGGCCTTAGCCATAATGATTGTTTGAATATTTGGTCGCAGCGGTCCTTTATGTTGGTTAAGAACATCTACTGCTACCATATGATAAAATACAAAGGTGTTATTGTTTTTGACCTGATGTGTGAGGTAGTTACCGAAATATCTGCTGTTATGTAACATGTGAAATGCCAAGCACTATATTGAGCACCTGTTAAGTCTTAGAAGGGTTTGGGCTTTTACTAGACAAGAGAATAGACACACCTGATTAAATGACACTCAAACCCAAGTTTCTCTTCAATGCAACTACACAATTTTCTTGTCTCTCTGTTCTACAAATCCAATTCCTTTGCCCTAATTCACTGGAGCCGAAACTGTCACTGACAACAATAAGACGCAGAATCGATGCTCCCCCTCTCCCAATTCTGGTTCGAGCCAAATCTATATACAGTTCCCATGAGTGCTAAAATAGTAAAATGTTTTAGTCACTTGTTCCAATGGTTTTATAAATAACAGATGCAAATACTTCAACCATTCACTTTTTGCCAGCTTATCATCGTCTAAGAAAGCTTTGTGACATAAAATGAGACACAAGCAGCACTATGTCTGGTTTAGATGTTTATGCACAGGTTTTCTTGTTATTGTTATATAATTTACCATTAATATCTTCAGTTCTGTTTGTAAGTATCGTTCTATTTGTGCGCTCATCTTTATTCAAATCTTTCATGAATGCATATTAATGAAAATTCAACTACGATCCATCTTTGCTGTTTTATCAAAATGCATTCACTTTATCTAAATTATATGTCTGTCACTGTCTTAATTATTCGTACTGTCAGGTTGCCAAAAATGTGTTTGTCATATTTTACTCTGGAGAAAGAGCAAAATCCAAGATTTTGAAGATATGTGAAGCTTTTGGAGCAAACCGTTATCCATTTACAGAGGACATTGGCAAGCAAATGCAGTTGATTGATGAGGTTTGCACAGTAACTTGCTTGCTTTGATTTATTTGTACTGGCACTTTGTTACTTATATTCTCAAACGTTCTCAACAGTTTATTTGTAAGTTCGATTGTTTTTATCGTCAATAAAGTCTGCGGACCCTAGTTTCGTATCCCCAGCTAACGGCCTCTTCCTCAGCACTATTCTTTTTTGTCGCGATGAAAAGTCATAAACAACCAAGCCCTATATATATGAACTTGTTTGTGGAACTTGCTCGCAAGGTAATCCTGCTTAGAAGGATTAACCTAGTTTGTTTAGTGATTGGTTACCAAATTGCAGCCCATTGATTTGTTGGAAGTAACGTTTGTGTTGTGATCTATAACTTCTACAAAAACATCTATGGCCTACATTATTTTCCCATCCCTTTATTAGAATTGCTACTAGTTCAATTTTTAACTGCATAAATGCTATTTCATATGAAACCTTTTCTGAAGCTATCAATTATGTTGTTATATCCTTCATTACGTGATTAAAAGTAAGCCTCTCGTGTCAACATTTATCTACTTTTAGTAAAAATGCTACTTGATAAGAAAGCAATAAACTCGATCAATTTTATTTAGAGATAAATCATCTCAATTTATACACCTCATAACATAATTAACTGATAACTAATAATCCTAACAATTTAATACACTAATCATAATCTCAACAATATAAATCAGAACTTATCTGATTTATGATAACCATAATATCTAATACAGTTATATTCAAATATCTCATAATCTAACAGCCTCCTTCAATCCTTCAAACTTATGGTGGATAACCGAGAGTTTGGATAATATCTCGAACCAAAATATGCAATTTGTAGAATGGCGAAGAAGAACAACAGATCTAAAGTATCAAGCATGGCGGACAAATAACCTTTGGTCTCTTTTGCGGATTGCAAGGTAGACCGAATAACCTGCAGTCTCTTTCGTTGGAAATACTAAAGGAAGAAGATCATGCTGCTAGAAGACGCCATAAGAAAAGAATAGCTACGTGGACGGAAGAAGATCATGCTGCTAGAGGATGTCATAAAAAAAGAAAAGCTGCTTGGACTTGAAATTGAGAGAACTCATTTCTGAATTAGATATTATTGACGCAACTTTATTTATTTTGGAATAATAAACTAAAACTATAAATGAAGATAAATTTTGGATCGAGTCATTGGCTCAGATACCATGATAAGAAAGCAATAAACTCGACCAATTTTATTAAGAGATAAATCATCTTAATTTATACACCTCATAACATAACTAACTGATAACTAATAATCCTAACAATCTAACACACTAATCATAATCTCAACAATATAAATCAGAACTTATCTGACTTATGATAACCATAATATTTAATACAGTTATATTCAAATATCTCATAATCTAACACTACTCATTATTGGCCACCCATCCCAAGTCAGCATTCTCATTTCAGTTATACTCGTCTCTCTCTCTGTGTGTGTGTGTGTGTGTGTGTGTGTGTGTGTGTGTGTGTGTGTGTTATATGTTGATACAAGATGAATCATGTAGGTTATTATCCTAGTCATACCGGGTTTGATCCTAGGTTGTAGTCTTATGTTTAATACAGCTTTTGGTGCTTGCTTCAATAAATAAAGCATTCCATCTTTGCTATAACATTTTATATTTAGCATTTGGAAACTGAATGCCCCCATTGCCATTTTCTAATACGTGCTCATTCCTGTCACTAGCATATACTATACGGCAGGTCAATTCGAAGTCAGAAAACAAGGAGCGTGAGCATTATCCTTGAGCATTATCCTTCATATATTATTGTTCAACAAAATGCCTTTATACCAAGCTTTCAAGACTGCCTGCATATCCTGTTCTTCCATTCATCCAGATGAAGGGCATCTCCCGAGTAAACAGTCTTGGTGAAAGTGATGTCATTAATTACTACAGCGATGCCTTTGGCTAAAAAAATTTGAATTAATTAAGAAATCGGATATTGTTTTTAGCTTAAAATGGTAGAACATGAATTAATGAAGTAGTTATATGCAGCAGGGATCCGATTATCGAGATAGATGCTACGTCAAATATGGAGTATTTTAAGTGAGGATGAGAAATACACACTAACTTAAAATAATTTGTTGGTGGACTGCCTCAGCTGGCATGTGTGTTTGCCTCTAAGAGGTAAGGGCCAAAGATGCCTTGATAATATGTAGGTTTGTCTTTGTTGAAGGGACAGAAATAACATGAGGAAGACAAGTAAATATAGATTGGAGTGGTATGCATTCAAATTCTTTTTGTGATACCACTCCCTGTCCGGTGAGCTCGGACAAGATAGTGGTTGCCCAAAGGCGACCACAAGTCGGAAAGGGTTTACCGTTACCGAGAAGATGGTGTTGCCTTTGACTGAAACGATTGGTGAAGAAGTATTGGCAAGGACAACCAGTTGGGAGATATCATCACGTTGTAATGATTCTGAAGACGAACATGATATGTAAAAGTGACACTCCTCGAGAATGACATTGCCTTGATTTTCCTCCTAATGCAACCTTTTTTTTCAAGCTCGCCTCCAATCTATTTGAGCTAGATAAATTTCCAATCTATTTGTTTAATAGGAGTGAGTGGAGGCAGAGGATCCATGTCCTCGACCCGGCGTGATTCTCAAGTTGGTTCATGTAACCTACCCAATATGCTTGGGATAAAGGCTCAGTTGTTGTTGTTGCTGTTTATACCTGTCTATCATTTCTCCTGCAGTGTCAAAGCTTGCTTATGGTTTTCCTTTTTACTTTTGGCATATAAAGTATAGACCAAGTACTCTATTTCGATGCTCGATACACGTTTCGGAAGAGGCCTTTTTAATTACCTTTGGAATGATTGCGCCACTATTTAATTTCCATTGCACAAAATGCTCACTTCAACCGTTCAATATTCAGGTATCTGTAAAAATTAAAGAGCTAAAGACGACTATAGACGTCGGATTGCTTCATCGTGATAATCTACTAAAAAATATTAGCTACCAGTTTGAGCAGTGGAATGATTTGGTAAGTTCATATTTTTCTCATTGAATATCATTTCCTGTTTTTCCAATTTATTGTCTTATGTTATTAAGCAACTCCTGATAGATTGATCTGCATGCAGACATATTTCGTTTCTCTTCACTAATACATTATAGCTTCTTCTTTTTTAAGGTGAGGAGAGAGAAGTCTGTGTACCACACCTTGAACATGCTCAGCCTTGATGTTACAAAAAAATGCTTAGTTGCTGAGGGATGGAGCCCTGTTTTTGCAACTAACCAGGTATATTAATGTTATGATTTGAAGCTATATTTTATAGTGATTTTACTTGCTGCATCAGTTGGCCACAGCTCATATCTACTCCATTGATTCTCATGTGTGCAGATTCAGGATGCATTACAGCGGGCTACATTTGATAGCAAATCTCAAGTTGGGTCCATTTTCCAAGTCTTGCATACAACAGAATTGCCACCCACATATTTTCGGACAAACAAATTCAATACAGCTTTTCAGGAAATTGTGGATGCATATGGGTAAGTCCCGGTTCTCGCTAAACATATGTTTAGCGAGATGTCAACTAAGAACTTGATCTGTAGATTCTGTTCAAAATATTTTAGCTTCATTCTAGACGACATGTGTTCTGTTGCGGTATTAGGAATAATTCTTAAATTGAGTTCAAGGCATTATCATCATCTATAAGCCTTTTCCCAATAAATTGTATTCTCAATGAAGTGCAACACCATATTGACAAGGCCCTACAAAGAGGTTGGCAAAAGTTAGGACTAGCTTTAACTCAACAGTGACTCTCTAGGTAGGCTCCAAACTGCTTACACAGCAAACTAGGAACAATTGTAATTTTTTCATTAGACCTGTTGGCATGCTGGAAAATGTAGTTTTTTGGTTAGCCGTGCAACTAAGGAGCATCCTACCAAAAATTTTCTGATGTAGGGTAAAGAAGGAGGAAGTTCATTAGCTTTGCTATATAGGTAGTTGCATTCTTTTTGAGGCATGATGTGCCCAAGAGCAAAATCATAACACATCCCTGAAAGTTGAAAGATTTATCAATAAGAATATGTATTGATCTAAACATATCTGACTTCCATTTTGAAAATCATTTTTTAATGTTTTATCTGATGTAATGTGGTGAAGGCATGTCTGTATTATGATATTCTTGAAAAAGTTAGCACAATGTACTATTGAATGGATCATTAGTACAAGTAATGAGGACTGGTGAAACCATGCAAGAGATTTATAATTTTATACATCTGAAAGAACAATTTCAGGATTAAGTTTTCATTTACATGATGTTGCATTTTTAAGCAAGTAGGTACAAATATTAGGTACAAATATGTTGCCTGCACTCTATATAGGGCAATAACTGTAAAGATGGCATAAATCTTTTGTCAGCATTTGCTTCCTATCTTCAAATCTATTGTGTGCTGATGCATCATGTGCATATCTGACTGAATATCTTTTCCCCTGTAAATAAAGCTTATAGTTACCGTCTTGTTAAATCCCACATCGCTATCCTGATGTTATGGTTTCTATTTATTTTCAGGATTGCCAAATATCAAGAAGCAAATCCTGGTGTATACACTATTGTTACATTTCCATTTCTGTTTGCGGTTATGTTTGGTGACTGGGGTCATGGCTTATGCTTGTTAGCTGCTGCATTATATTTCATATTCCGAGAAAAGAAACTTTCTTCTCAGGTCAGCACATCATAGCTTCTTGTTTGAGCCATCTGTTTTGAAAATCTTTTGCATACGCTGTTTAATTTTACACCTCATGTCTAGTTTATGTTGATGATCATTGACGAAGAACTCTCTTTATTGTTTTTCTTGATGTTATTATCTATTGCATAGATATTATGAGATTAAATCCAGTCTGATGATCAACAGCTATTATGGACATCCAAATCTTTGATTTTTCATGCTCATTAGAACTCTATACTTATCCAGATGTTTAAACAAAAGAATTGCAAGTGAACAACTGTAAATTACTCCTGTGATCATGCTATTGCAAGTTATCGAAAGCTTCTAGAATGAGGATTGAGTATGATCGAGTGTAAATTAAGATCAAATTTTTTAGAACAATGTTTTGATGTACCTCAATATTAAATTAAAAGTTGATTCACACCATGCGAAGTAATATTCAGAAAATTGATAATCATGTTTAGTATAAGAAATGAATTTCAGGGCAATTTCCAGAAAGATTGAAGCATTTAGACTCGAATTTGATGAAGTGTATTAACACTATCTATTTTTCTTTTTAGAAAGCAGTAGAAAGATTGAATTATTTGAAATAGAAGAGGGTGGGGAGTATGTGTAGATATATTGTTTTGCTAATTTGGATATTTTACCAAATCTTAGTTAGTGATATCTAATATTGTATGCTGAACATACAATAGATCTATGATTATTTTGGAAGCAGTCTAACCTATGCATCAATGTTCTCATGTCTGTGTATGATTATATCCTATCAACGACCTTAAGCTTCTCTTACTTACCTCATAGCCTTTTCTGTTGCGTAGGCGAACTTCTACATGCAGTTACCATATTCTTATCTTCTCATGAAATCTCATCAGCTGTGTAACCGAGTTTCACCCAACCCATGCTGGGTTGACCCTAACCCGACTTGATTGATAATCAGGTAGGAGTTGCGGACCCAAACCTAACCCAGGCTCCAGCAAGACCAGTGTCGGGTCTGTCAACGAACTTGACCCGATTTATAATTGCGTCTAGTGAACTATTATTATTATTATTATTATTATTATTATTATAAAGAAAGCCCCAATTTTAGCTCAAAAAAGTTAATGTAAAATTATAATTTGTAAATAATATAATAAACACGGTGATTTGGGTTATTGGGAGATGAGCATATTATTGGGCTTTTGGGCTTGAACTAGTTAATTTTAAGAAGTGGGTTTTGGGTCAAACGAGGCGTATCGGGTTAGGAAGCATAACACTAACCTGACCCGATTAATTAACAGGTCAGGTCAGGTTGAACCAGGTAAGTTTAGACCGGTTTCAGGTATATTTGAGATCCCTACCCTGCCATAACCATTTTAGTCTAAATATGCTTCCCCACCCATGCACCCGTTGCGTTTCGACAGATCTAATCTAACTTCATCCATTTGCTAAATCACAATTTCAGATTGCAAACCTGTTTTGAATTCGATCAATGTCAGGAAACGTGTAAAACTGACCTGTTCAGACTGGACTGGTGAATCCGCCAGGCAGCAGTTTAGAATAATATAACAGACCATATATTTCTATCTCATATTCTATTAGCTTTCTCCAAGTGGTAGTGATTTCCATTTTATAAATCCATTTCTCTTCACTATAATCTTGTGCCCACAGTCAGTGCTGACAATTTGTTTAGAGTTTAATCGTTAATGGTATTTTGAGATCAAAACTCAAAAAGAGTTTGATTGTGTTAGATGGTATGTGGCGTGTATATTAGCTCTTCTTTGAAATGGTTTTAAATACTAGTATAATTCTTTTTTCTTCTCAATGTTGTTTTCTTGGCTTGTTCATTACTTTATGCTAATTCGAGTTTTGAAGGTATAAACTTATAATACAACTTTATGTTTATTTTTAAATGTCATTTCAATTCATTCCCCCAAAGAAATTATATTGCGTCAGGGTTTCAGCTAACCTCTCTTCTTCCTAATTCTTGTGGTTTAACAGAAACTAGGAGATATCATGGAGATGACATTTGGTGGTCGCTATATAATTTTGATGATGGCACTGTTTTCAATTTATACAGGATTTATCTACAATGAGTTCTTTTCAGTTCCTTTTGAGATTTTTGGGCCCTCTGCCTATGCATGTCGAGATGCTTCTTGCAGGTAGTGAAATGCCTTTACTGTTAATTGATTCTGGTTAATTATGACCATCATCTTATTTTCTTTTTCTTCCATCAATTATAGAGATGCTACTACGGAGGGTTTAATTAAGGTGAGACCCGCATATCCATTTGGTGTGGATCCCAAATGGCATGGTAGCCGAAGCGAGTTGCCATTCCTCAACTCATTGAAGATGAAGATGTCTATCCTTATTGGAGTTGCACAAATGAACCTCGGCATCATGTTAAGTTATTTCAATGCCAAGTTCTTCAGGAACAATCTGAATATTTGGTGAGATGATATACATGTATTGGCTAGTAGGTTACGAGGGCACTTATACAATTTATGCATGTTAAAAGACATAATATTAATGCCCATTGTTTTCTAAAACGGGAACCATCTTTTAATCGCTATCTTATTTCTTGTTCTGGAATTTGTCTACAACGAGAATCATCTATTAGCAGTCTTAGAATGTACATGAGAATTTTTAATATAATGATGGATCCTCTGTTATCATACATTATTCTTTTAGGGCGTTGATATTTCTTGCTGTTAACCCATCTTTTCTTTATTAGGGAATAAAGCATACAAGCCTTGCAGTTGCAGAACCATTATTAATTTGTGGGAATTGATAGAGTGTAGAACTATACCCGCAAGTTTCCTTAGAAGATGAGTAAACTGCCATGGCTAGTGTGTAATTTTTACCAATTTAAATCAAAACTGCATCCGAAAAACAACAAATTTATATACATTTGATATGTACTTTATTTCATTATGAGGGTAAAATGAGAGTTTCCAAGAGGAAAATAAATTCGCATCCGTTTTTTAAGCCATAAAGTACTCTTTACAATTATTCAGCTGAGGTCTTTGACATGCTTTAATTTATATGCTATGCAACTTTTGGCGCTCAATGTAAGATTGTAAGCTGCATCATTTGAAGGTCTCAATCACTGTTTTATGGTGACAGTGTTATAATATAAAAACATTTCATGTAGCTAGTCATTCATTAAATTTAATTCCCTTTTACTGCTTATAATGCATGGTGCTCCATATTATTCTTTTTTTGTGACTGGGTTTTGCATGCAGGTACCAATTTGTTCCTCAGTTGATCTTTTTGAACGGTCTGTTTGGTTACCTCTCACTACTCATCATTGTGAAATGGTGTACTGGTTCAAAAGCCGACCTTTACCATGTAATGATATACATGTTCCTGAGCCCAACTGATGATCTTGGTGAAAACCAGCTATTTCCTGGTCAGAAAGTGCTCCAGGTTTGTCTACAACCACCCATTTTGTATCGCTGCTAAATTACACTTAAGTACCCTTAACTATGGCTAATTTTCACTAAAATACCTTGAAGTTTTTTCCCTTATTTGCCCTTAAATACCGCAGTATAAGGTAGTTTAGTGAAATACGTTTGTACTTAAGGGTAGTTCATTGTATTTTAGTATTTATATTTCTGATAAATACATCACATAAATAACACTCAATTCTACTATCTTGCCAGCTCGTGTTACTGTTCCTAGCTCTTATTTCTGTCCCATGGATGTTATTTCCAAAGCCCTTTCTCCTGAAGAAGCAACATCAAGAGGTAATGCTTTCATGATTTTATGGTTGTGTACATTTAGCTTTTGTTTTCTTACAGAATCTTACTCTATTTATATCATGTGATTCAGAGACACCAAGGTCAGTCCTACGCCCTTATTCAAAGTACTGACAATGGCGTGCTCGAGGAGCAACATCATGGTTCACATGATCATGAAGAGTTCGAATTTAGTGAAGTTTTCGTCCACCAGCTCATTCACACGATTGAATTTGTTCTCGGAGCAGTTTCAAACACAGCTTCCTATCTTCGCTTGTGGGCTCTTAGGTAGAGTACTGACTCTTTCACTTAATATGCCTGTAGATTTTTGTATCATTGCTTTTGTACTCATTGAACTTTTCTCTACAGTTCTACTATGTTTTTCTATTGCTAGGCAGAAACCCTGCATGTCATGGGCTTTCATTTGAAAGTTAAATAGCAATACATTTTTGGAAAATCGAAATGACAAGGAAAATAAAACTATGAAAACTCTTAGTATCATTAAGTATCCAGCGAACACTCAAATATCGAAAATCCTCCTTATAGCTTGAACGACAGGGTTCATCCAATTCAAGGGCAGAAAAAGAAACAATTAAAAATAAAATAGTGTATTGGACAGAAAAATTTAAAATCCAACCTACCATTTTTGTGGTGATAATCCACCCCATCTCTTTGTGTGTGTGTGTGTGTGTGTGTGTTGCAGTATCTAGTATGCTGACTTGGATTAATATTTTACTTGGTGGCCTGCAGTCTTGCTCACTCAGAGTTGTCGAGCGTATTTTATGAGAAGGTTCTTCTTCTTGCTTGGGGGTAAGCTGGCTGTTGAAACCTTTGCTAGTTACATAAATCGCTTATTTATATTATATTTAATTATCGTTTTTCTTGGTATATGCCTTTTACTGCTTAAAAGGGGAAAAAGGTTAACATTATCCCTTGTGTTTCAGATACAACAATGCATTTATTCTCATCATCGGTGCCATTGTGTTCATCTTTGCCACCGTCGGTGTTCTGCTCGTAATGGAGACACTTAGCGCCTTCTTGCACGCATTGAGGCTTCACTGGGTGGAATTTCAAAACAAGTTCTATGAGGGAGATGGATACAAGTTCGCTCCATTCTCATTTGTGTTACTTGCCGATGAGGAAGAATAAGTAATTTACGGGTTACATACGTTCTTCCAGGTTCTGTAATTTATTTGTATTTGGTGAAGGAAGTGAAGAAAAATGAAAATAAAATAGAGAAAAAACATCCCTTATTTATTTTATCCCCTTGATTGTGTTATAGCGAGATTTAGGTCAAGATAAGGGTAGGTACATGACCCACATGAGTGTATAATATATGATTTATCATACCAGAATGCTATGATTAAGTAGGGGTCAATGGAGACAATAAATCATGTTAGATAATTGACCGTACATTATATGTACCCTGTTGATAATCTTATTCTGAAGATCTCTTTTATGCTTGTTTTATTCATTAGCAATTCTTAGTTCACTCCAGAATTTCATTTGAATATTCTCTTAACAAATTTTCTCCTAGTGCTAAAGAGGTAAGCCTACTAATTTGGTATCTATAATCATTTGATGCTCTCCCTATAAGATAAACTCTCGTCCCAAAATTGGAAGCATGCTTTAGTTACTTTGCAGCAGCATGTTTTTGGATAATTAAATTTTTCATAGGAGCATCCTCGTGGTAAAGAGTTCTGCGACCGAGTCTTTTGACCTTTGAATCTTCAACATGAGTTGCGCCTTGCATTACAGTAAGGTAGGTATCAACTATCAAGTTCGCAATAATAGGCAGGCCACTTAAACGTCGTGAAATTACCCTTTGGCACCATTTGAATTTCATTGGACGATTCTCTTCTTCTGCTTTCCTATTGGTTAGCACCCTCTCTCCAACCCATGAAATTAGTCGCAAGACAAACCTTTTTTTGGGTTGCCAACAGACAAAGTTTGAATGGATTCTTGCCACTTCCACTCTTGCTGTTGCGCTATTCTAATACACCACCAAGGGCCCCTACGGAACATGCGGAAGTCCAAAGTAATATATATATATATATAGAGAGAGAGAGAGAGAGAGAGAATAATGAAGGAAAGATGCCATAGAAGAGAATTTTCTCCAATGGCGTCGCAAAAATACAACCCCAATCATTTTTTCCGACGATCGGTACCCATCATCTTCATCGTTATCATCTAAGATATGGGTACACCAAATTTCATTTGATTCTACAACCTTTTCACCGTTGAATTAGTGGGTTTAAAATTAACAGTTTACCGACAATAAAACTTTTTACATTGCTAAATCAACGGTGAAAAAGTTGTAGAATCACATGAAATTTGGTGTACCCACATCTTATATGATAATGATGAAGATGATGGAGTCCGATCGTCGGAAAATACGATGGAGATTGTATTTTTTCGACGCCATAGGAGAAAATTCCCTTCTATGGCCTCATATATATATATATATATATATATATATATATATATATATATATGATTTGTAATTTGTAATATCTCATACTTATGTACTTCAAATGTAAAATATATGAAGAATTGACATACAAATGCTTTAGCATTTTTCTTCAGCTTTTCAGTATTTTGATTGTCACCAAGATCACGAAATGTCTAAAATCCAAAAAAAATTGTTATCTTGAAATGCTCAACATTTTGCACACAGCACACGAATTTAGCGAAAATTACAAAAATCGAGAAATTTCAGTCTTTTCATTATCCAATATTTTACTTATAGTACAAAAAAGACAAGAAATTTTCAAAAATATTTATTTTTGTTTTCTTCGGTTTTCAATATTTTCCATGATATTGCATACGAATCTCAAATTTTTCTATTTTCTTTGATTATTTAATATATTGCATCCTCTAGAACATGACAACCGCGAAATTTATAAAATCTCAAAATTATTCGTTTTATTCAAATTTCCAATATTTTGCACACTAAAACATGAAGATTGCGTAATTTTCAAAAATCTCAAATTTTTTGATTTTTTCGGATTTTCAATATTTTGCTTGTTATAACATACAAAAATCATGAAATTTTCAATATTATTAAAAATTGTCATGTTTTCTTCGATTTTCTAATATTTTGCATGCTATATATACATACAAAAATCGAGAAATTTTCAAAAACCTCAAAATCTTTTGTGCTCTTCGTTTTTTTAATATTTCTCTTGCTCTAGCATTTTGAGGTTTTCAAAAACCCCAAAATTTAAGTGGCTTTCAATTTTTCTACACCAATTTGGGATCAAAATCGAAGTAAAATACCAATTTTTTATTTTGTTTTCTTTAGATTTTCAATATTTTGCATGTAGCAGATGAAAATCGTGAAATTCTTAAAAATTCAAATTTTTTCTGTTTTCTATACCTATTAATTATTTGTGAAAATTGTTTCCGAGCCCGATTTGGAAAAATAATTTGTTTTTAAACCAACACATTTCTAAAAACGTAAAGAAACCCAATACTTTGAAAATACAAAAGATCGAAACCTAAGATGACTTATACGTATGATAATTAGGGTATTTTTCCAAAAATCCCAATTTTGCCCTTATTCTTATATGTCAATATTTTCTAAAAAATACATATAATAAATCGGAGATCTTGTACTCATTCTTTTCTTCTACTACTTCTTCGTCTTTCTCAAATCGTAAAAAAATCCCTCCTATTCGAGTTCTGATAGAAATATTGAACGCCACTTAAATTTTGATCCCTAATTCTAATCTCCATTCTTAAATTGTATTTTTTTGTTGTTAATTTTCAGTAATTCTAATCTCAAGCTTGCTTCTATAGTCAGAGCTTGAGGCCGCTACCTCAATCTCTTTAGGTTCATGATATTTCTTTGCCATTTTTTCTTCATAAACGAAAGAAATGATCGTGTCCAAATTTCTTCAAGGATTTATCACTAAATTCTTAACCTTAAATTGAAGATATGATGGTTGAAATCTTCTTTCCTATAGGATTTAGAAAAAAACTGAGTTACGAGAAGAAATTAGGACAAACAATAATAAAAAAGAAAGAAGATGGGTTAAGAGAAGAAATTAGGGCCAATAATAATAAAAAAGAAATAATAAAGAATAACAAAAAATCTCATGGAAAATCTTAAAAATTTCATATTCTAATATTTTGGAAAATCTTAGACAATTTTCCCTTACCATTTTGCATGGTAGCACATAAAATTTACGAAATTATTAAAAATCTTAATATTTTCTGTTTTATTCGGGTTTTCAATATTTTGTTTGTTGTCGTACACAAAGATAGCAAAAATTTTAAAAATATCAAAATTTTCTATTTTTTTTTGCTTTTCAATATTTTGCTTCTTATAGCATATGAAATTTGCTGAATTTTAAAAAATCTTAAAATATTTTTTATTCGATTTTACAAGTTTTTGTATACAAAAATCATGAAATTTTCAAAAATCGTAAAATGTTCTGTTTTATATTGAACATGAAATTGAATATTTTCAAAAACCCAAAATTTATTGTTTTCTTTGTATTTCAATATTTTGCTTGCTATAACAAACTAAAATCACAGAATAGAAATATCAAAATAATTTTGTTTTTCTTTATTTAATCAATATCTTGCATGATATAGCATATAAAAATCGCAAAATTTTCAAAGCTCTAAAAAAAATTCTTTCTTTTTTTCATTATTTTGCACAAAGTTGTCAAATCATGATACGTTTCGTGTTTCTTTTTCTTATTTATTGTATCGTATATTATATTGTATAAGAAATTTTTTTCCTTTACAATAACGAAGTAATTATGTATATAACTAATTATAATTTAAAAAACCGTCAATTTAGTAAAATAGAGCCTCATACCAGCTATGGCAAATTTCCAAATTATAAACCCCCACCCCCTCCTCCCGGGCGCGCGCGACACACACACACATCACATAAACTCATGCAGTTGCAACGAAACGGTTCAAAATATTCATCCAGATGTCATAATTCATAAATATAAACATGATAAGTTTCATAATTCATAAGAATAATAACTAGAACATCCCATCCAGGTTTTCAAAACATCACTACCAAATAAAAAGTTAACACTGCGAAAATCAATTTTCTCCGATTAGCTCATCAGTCATCACTATCATTGTAAAAACGAAAGGTATTTTCAAAATGCAAATTGTTACGAAGAAATTTAGGTCAAGATTGTATGAGACCAAGTAGATTATTAATAATTTAATATAGCTAAGCAGGTTTTAAGTCCGAAAACCTGGCCCACTATGATTTTTAATGGTTAAATAGCGTATCATGTGTTTCGTTTCGTTTGTATTGTTTCGTATGATACAAAATGTATATCGACCAATACATTAGGAGCCTGATACAGACTTACGATTCGTATCGAATTGTCTCCGTTTCGTTTCGTTTCGTGTTTTGCACCAAACTAACAACATTGATTTTGCATGCTATATAGCACACGGAAATTCAAAAATCTCAGAATTTTCTGTTCTCTTCGATTTTCAATATTTTAATTGCTCATAATTATGGAACTTTCAGATATAAAAAATAAAAACCTATGTGAAGTAAAAGAAAAAAGGTCGTCGATTGCTACTAAGAAACTAATTAAACAAAGAAATTGGGTTACTTATAAGACTTCAAATGGCAGTAAACATCTAGCAACACATGAATTTTAAAAATATTTTATACACTGGAACATACAAAAATCGCGAAATTTACAAAAATCTCAAAATCTTTTGTTTTTTAGAGTGTTTTTCGTCTTCTTATTGAGATAGGAACGCGCTCGCTTGTTAGACGGATACAGATTCTCTCTGCCTAGGGTAGGATAGGGTTTATTGATTGCGCGGATTCTGTTAGGTTTACCTAGCACCTCATGAAGGGTTTGGAAGCATCACATGTGTTAAAATCAAATTTTTAATGTGCTAAGTGAACATACAAAGAATCATCACTAGAAATTTAGGGTTTCATAACATTGACATCATCACAAGTAGTAAAAGTTAGGGTTTTGAGAGTACAACCTTTGTAGCTCCCTACGCTAGACTCCTTGGCTACTTGAAGGTTGGAAAAAGGTTCGCTTGAGATCCTCTAGGTCCACGACGATCCACCCAAAGCTCCTTTGCCCAAAACTCCTTTCTTTACTCGATATGTAAATAAAGTAGAGCAAACACCCTACACAAATGGGCTAGATGTGTGTAATATGATGATGTGGTTTGTATTCTATAATCAAAACTCTTTCTTTTTATCAACCCCACTCAAAGAAATTATCAAGAGAGGAAGAAGAAGATGGTGGCTTAGCTTTCTCACAAAAGGAAATGTTATGAGAGAGTGAATTATTGAAATGAGAAAAGAATAATCTATATTAATCCTTCTCACTTCAACCATGGTTAGAATCATCTAGATTTTTATCAAATGGGTTAAAAGACAAAAGGATAATTAACCCAAGGTTAAAAGGTGGTTGAAGCATGGTCAAAGATGATAAACATAAACCTTGTGTGAATTATCCTTTCCCCTTTTCTAAATGATAAATAAATAGATAATTCTACAATATAAGTCTTGCATTGCCACCAAACATGTATCAACAACCATGATACAATGTATGTATGTATGTATGTATCCATGCACATCATCATGTGCATACATGTATGCATACAAAAATAGAAAAAGAGTTTGATTAAAGAATTAATCTAAAAGTCATTTGTTAAATCAATACTTGATTTTGCAAACCAGTCATATCACATACGACCCGACCAATAGAAAATGCCCGATTAATATACGGTATCACATATCCGTATTTAATCGGGTCCCCGTGCATATCTCATATGCACACCATATCTTTTCGCCTGAGCCAGGAAACTTCATTGTGGGACTCTAAGACTCGTCAATACGCCGACAGTAGGTAATGATCATATCAAATACCTACAAGCCACAAGCGGTCAGCTAAACGTAACGGTCACCCGGGTATTGAGCGATCAGAAGAAAACAAGCGAACCTGTCACAACTCCCGTCGAGCCAACCGGCAACACTACCGTACAGTCCGGTCTCTTCGTCAGATATGCTGTATATCAAGTCTAGGGATGGTAACGTCGACCCCAATAACTCAATAAGTCATGCCGATGAATGGTCTATAACAGATCGAGAAACTACTGATAACACTTATCAGTAAATCTCAACAGCCCTGCCCAGGGACTTACTGATATAGCCAATCGAGCACAGCACAGCATCAACTCCCAATACCGGGAGAGACGAAACCCCTCCTATCGCTCATCGCCTTCGTGTGTCTCGGAACTGTACCCAACGGCCACCTGTTTGCATGACTCAGTAGAGCCGTGGTAGGGTGGTAATCAAAGTACAGTGGGAGAACACACAAGACTCTATGACGATCTCGGGTCTACAGACTAACTTGCACCAGTGTCACCTGAGAACTGCTATCCGACGATAGATATAATTCCATATAGGAGTTCTCGGTGAGTCCGTCCAGTGTACCCAGTCACCACTGAGCACCCGTATACGATCTCGATGTCAAACATCGATGAATGTGGGAACATCCATCGCCCATCATATGGGTCTAGTATCATATACGCTAGTCTACTCTGGTATATCGATGCCCCGTCTCGATATACCTGCGACTAGGGACATTTCAGGATATGCTTATAAACTACAGATGTCCCACTAGTATGATCTCCATCATAATCACAGTAGTCAAGCCTATATCCTCAGGGCTTTATCAACATGTGTGAATGAATAAAAGCATGATCAAATCAACATGTCAGATAAAGAAGAACCAGATAACATACTATCATGTCGAGCAAGAATGTAAACTGAATATATATATACATGTATAAATACATCCACTATTATATAATGGCCTCTAGGGCATACATATATCCAACAATCTCCCACTTGCACTAAGGCCAGTTATTGGCGTATCTCATACCCAACATCTCAAAAAGTCGCTCATGCTGCGGCTGAGGGAGGGCCTTGGTGAATGGATCCGCGGTGTTATTCTTTGTATCTACTCTCCTAATCTCGATCTCGCGGCGATCTACAATCTCCCGGATCAAATGAAAGCGCCTCAGAATGTGTCTGGATCGCTGATGGGACCCGGGCTCCTTGGCTAACGCCATAGCCCCATTATTATCACAATACAATGGTATTGGATCAATAATGGTTGGAACTACTCCTAGCTTCGAGACGAACTTCCTCATCCAGACGGCTTCCTTGGCGGCATCATTCGCAGCAATGTACTCAGCCTCCATCGTAGAGTCTGCAACGGTATCCTGTTTGGAACTCTTCCAACTTACCGTCCTTCCATTGAGAGTAAATACAAACCCGGAGATAGATTTGCTGTCGTCCTTATCGTTCTGGAAGCTCGAATCGGTAAAGCCCTCCATTTGGAGATCTCCATTACCATACACCAAGAACAATTCTTTAGTCCTTCACAAGTACTTAAGAATGTTCTTCTCAGCTATCTAGTGATTCTCCCCTGGGTTGGATTGATACCTGCTTACAACACTAAGTGCATAAGCTACATCTGGGCGTGTACATAACATCGCATACATTATAGATCCTACTGCCGAAGCATAGGGTATAATGCTCATGCGAGCTCTCTCTTCATCGGTCTTTGGGCAAGAGTCCTTGGAGAGAGTGACCTCATGGCAAGCGGGTAAGGCACCCCGCTTGGAGT
Source organism: Agapanthus africanus (assembly GCA_030015575.1). Lineage (NCBI taxonomy): Eukaryota > Viridiplantae > Streptophyta > Magnoliopsida > Asparagales > Amaryllidaceae > Agapanthus > Agapanthus africanus. Next base: position 936,338,130 of record CM057338.1, on the reverse strand, counting down.
CTTCCATACTAAACCTTTTTAGGATGGTGTTGATGTACCTGGTTTGGGACAATTCCAATAACCTCTTGGATCTATCCCTATAGATCCTTATGCCCAGAATGTATGTGGCATCACCCAGGTCCTTCATGGAGAACCTTAGTGATAAGAAAGATTTGACCGACTGAAGCATAGGAATGTCATTTCCTATCAGAAGAATGTCATCCACGTACAATACGAGGAATGTGACAACTCTCCCTACAGCCTTCTTATAAACACAAGGTTCATCTGGATTTTTGATGAAATCAAACTCTTTGATAATATCATCGAAACAGATGTTCCAACTCCGTGATGCCTGCTTTAACCCATATATGGATTTAAGCAGTTTACATGCTTTCCCGCTGCTCCCACTGTCAATGAAGCCCTTTGGCTGATCCTTATAAACGCATTCTTCCAAATTTCCATTTAGAAATTCCGTTTCAACGTCCATCTGCCAGATTTCATAGTCGTAGTGAGTAGCAATAGCAAGTAGGATCTTTATGGATTTAAGCATGGCTACGGGCGAAAAAGTCTCGTCATAGTCCAAACCTGGTCTTTGACGAAAACCCTTCGCCACAAGTCTTGCCTTATAGGTCTCTACCTGCCCATCTACACCAATCTTTCTTTTAAAGATCCATTTGCACCCCACAAGTTTTACCCCAGGGGGTACAACGTCCAAAGTCCATACTTTGTTGGTGTACATAGACTCCATTTCGGATCTCATGGCATCCAGCCACTTCACAGAGTCTCCACTCGTGATAGCTTGCTGAAAGCTGGTAGGATCATCATCGTCCATGATGCAGTCTTCTCTGTCACCATCAATGAGGAAACCGTAGTACCTCTCCGGTGGGTGAGAAGTCCTACCAGACCTACGGAGTGGCCGAGGTTCCTCAGTTTCTATTTGAAAGGTTCCTAGGCACCCTAGTGAGGTCTCACAAGGCATCAAACATGCCAATTTAAAATTTTTTGTGCCGAGAAACCCTAGACTACGGATCTTAAACTAGATGTTTAGGCGAAACGGAAAACTAGTTAACTATTTAACTAAAGTTGAGATGCTACAACCTTTGTAGATCCGGATTTCCGCCTCCTTAGCTCCACGTGGTCATGCCCTCGCTGTCCATCATGAATCCTCGACTCGATCATCGGCTTCATCGGGAAAGCAAGCGGAATAGGTCGTCGGCTTTGTGTCAAAGACGATCTACGTCGAGGTTGCACAAACTCAAGCTCCGACTTCACAAACTTGTGAAACTTGTGAAGTAAACACCCAAAACAACTTGGCAAGAGGTAGAGGGTGAAGAAATAGGAGGTGGGTTCACTTTGGAATTGGATTTATCTCACTAGATCTCAAGTTGCCATTGTTGTAGCAAGCTTGAAGAAGAAGAAGAAGATGAGCTCAAGAAAAGAATATGATAAGTCTTGTGATAAAATAAATTTAAATCAAATACTTATCATAACTTGAACTAGGGTTAAGTGTAGAGAATTAACCATGGTCACTTGGATGGGTTAGGGTTAAGCATGAAGATAAGGATGGTTAGCAAAGTCAAAGCTTCATGAAGCTTCAATATAAAACAAACTTAGCCACCATTCTTATCATAACTCATTTCAAATAAATAAATAAACAAATAAATAAATAAATGAATATGCAAAACCCTAATTATCAAATTAACCATGGATTAATTCTATAAACTTAACTATATGATCAAGTATCATCAAACATGATACAAAGTAGTGCACTAAAGCATATCACATATACAATGTGCATCAAGTGAGAAAAATCCGTTTAAAGTGAACCAACACTAGTTAATGCAATGCAATATATCAAATATATAATTATGCATTAAATCATTAAATCAACATTTGATTCAATGATCCGGTCATGTCACACATAACCGACTAGAATCCAATGTATCGATTTATCGAATCAATGATTCGATAACTAGGTCATATCGAATATGACCAATCGAAACATATATCGCGAGAATGAAATGCGGTATCACATACACGCATTATTCTCGGTCCCGCACATATCTCATATGCGCTCCTATTTCGTTTCGCTTGAGCCAGGAAACCTCTGTGTAGGACTCTAAAGACTCGTCAATACGCCGGTAGCAGATGATGATCATATCAAGCACCCACAAGCCGCAAGCGGTCTGCTAAACGTAACGGCCACCCGGGTATTGAGCGATCAGAAGATCGACGAGTTAGCCCGCTCACACTCCTGCGAATCCGACCAGTAACACTTACCATACAGTCCAGTCTCTTCGTCTGATATGTCGCATATCAAGTCTAGGGGTGGTAAACGTCAGACCCCAATAACCCGATAAGTCGTGCCGATGTGAGGCTCGTAACGGGTCGAGAAACTACTGGTAACACTTACCAGCAAATCTCTGATCAGCCCTGGCCAGGGACTTCCCTGTTACGGCCAATCGAGCACAGCGCAACATCAACTCCCAATACCGGGAGAGACGAAACCCCTCCTATCGCTCATTGCCTCCATATGACTCGGGACTGTACCCAAAGACCACCGTTTTGCACGCCCTCATGGACGTGGTAAGGTGGAGATCAAAGCACAGTGGGAATCACACAAGACTCTATGACGATCTCGGGTCTACAGACTAACCTGTACAAGTGTCACCTGAGAACTGCCATCTGACGTGAGGTATAATACCATCTGGGAGTTCTCGGCGAGTCCGTCCAGTGTACTCAGTCTCCACTGAGCACCCGTATACCATCTCTGATGTCAAACACCAATGGATATGGGATCATCCATCGCCCATCACATGGGTCGAGAAGCGTATACGCTAGTCTACTTTGGTATATCGATGCCCCGTCTCGATACACCCACGACTAGGGACCTTGAAGGATGTACTTATGGACTACCATGTCCCCACTAGTATGATCTGCATCATAGTCCAGGTAGTCAAGTACAAATCCTAAGGGCTTTACCAACATGTAACTATAAGACAGTATAAAGAGACTAGTGTACATGTTAAGATAAATAGCAACCAGATAGCATACTATCATGTCGAGCAAGAAATTCATCTCTATATATGTCCAAGCATCCAATATAATATACATAATCTGTACAATACTGGCCTCTAGGGCATACATACAACTAACACTATTGCAACAGCCGGTTCAACCAAGTCGTCATTTGTAGTTTGTGTCTCTAGAACCTCTTCTAGATCCACCACTTTGCCATCATCTTTATCTGTGAAAAACTCTTTTTCTAAGAATGTGGCATACTGAGAAACAAACACCTTTTGTTCCTCCTTGTGGTAGAATAGATATCCATAAGAGTTCCTTGGATATCCCACAAAGTTACACATGACCGACCGTGTCTCGAGTTTGTCCGGATTCTGCTTTTTAACATAGGCCGGGCAACTCCAAATTTTAATTCTCTTAAGAGATGGTCTCTTCCCATGCCATATCTCATATGGTGTGGTAGACACAGTTTTGGTTGGAACCCTGTTCAGTAGAAACGCTGCAGTCTCCAATGCATGCCCCCAAAATGAGACAGGTAACTCAGCATCCCTCATCATGGATCGGACCATATCTAATAGGGTCCTATTCCGTCGTTCAGACACACCGTTGTATTGTGGTGTGTAAGGAGGAGTGAGCTGAGAGAGAATCCCATTCTCTTTTAGGAAGTTTGCAAATTCTGTACTGAGGTACTCCCCACCTCGATCTGATCGAAGCATCTTGATACTCAAGCCGGTTTGTTTTTCTACTTCTTGTTTATATTCAGTGAATTTCTCGAAAGTTTCGGATTTGTGCTTTAATAAAAATACATGACCGAATCTTGAGAAATCGTCAGTGAAAGTAATGAAGTAAGAAAAACCGCCTCTAGCCTGTGTAGATATTGGCCTACATACATCACTATGTATGAGTCCTAGGAGCTCGGTAGCTCTTTATCCGTGTCCGGTAAACGGAGTTTTGGTCATTTTACTCTTGATACAAGACTGGCAAATCGCATAAGATTTATATTCAAAAGGGTTTAAATATCCATCTTTGTGTAACTTGTTTAGTCTTGTTTCGTTAATATGACCAAGTCTACAGTGCCAAAGAAAAGCTTCATTTATTTCTGAAAATTTTCTTTTATTAGTGTGTTGTATGCTGAAAACTGTATGTTGATTTAGGACGTATATCCCGTTATTAAGCGTATCATACCCAACCAACATTTGATTCAGGTGAATGTTCATTACATTGTTCTGCAATACCAAATTATATCCTTTATTGTCTAACAAAGAAACGGATATTATATTACAAAGCATACTAGGTATAAAATAACATGGGTTCAAAACCAATATACACCCAGATGGCAACCCCAAGTGATACTCTCCCACTGCGACTGTATGTACATTGGAACCATTTCCAACGCGGAGAGTATGGTCACCTGTCTTCAAAACCTTGCTATTTCTCAGCCCCTGCATAGAATTGCAAATGTGAGAACCTGAACCAGTATCTAATACCCAGGAAGCAGAGTTTATTGAAAAACAGTTTTCTGTCATAAACACACCTGAAGCGGAAGCAACCCCATCTTCTTCTTGAGATTTAAGTACTCCGTGCAGTTGCACTTCCAATGTCCTGTTTTGTGGCAGTGAAAACATTCCCCTTTCCCCGATTCTCCAGCTTTGGACTTGTCCTTCCCTTTAACCTTTTTAACTCCACCCCTAGGATTGGTGGGCTTCTTCTTTTTCTTTCCCTTGGCCTTAGCCTTTGGGCGAGAAGAGGAAGATTGCCCAACACTCAAAACGGGAGTTTTCACTGATTTCAGTGTGCTCTCTGCACTCCTTAACATATTAAGGAGTTCAGGTAGTTCCTTCTCCATGTTGTGCATGTTGAAGTTAACTATGAATTGAGCAAAGGTGGAGGGGAGGGACTGCAGAATAATATCCGTATATTGTTCGTTGTCCATTGTCCATCCAAGGTCCTCAAGCTCTTCTATGAGAGCTATCATCTTCAGAACATGGTCTCCTACTGGTGTGCCAGGGGCCATTCGCATCTGAAACAATTTCTTTGATGCTTCGTATCGTAATATGCGGGATTGCTCTCCATACAACTCCTTTGTATGGAGGAATATGGCGTGAACGTCCATATTCTCGTGTTGCTTTTGATGTGTATTATCCATCGATGCAAGCGCGAGGCATTTGGCCGTGGCACAGTCAGCGTCCCATGTCTTGCGGACTTCTTTATCCACAACTGAGAATTTTGGACCTGGGACGGGCGGGGCTGGAGCCGTGAGGACATATGATACTTTATCATAAGTCAAGGCAATTTTCAGATTCCTCAGCCAGTCTTTATAATTGGTCCCATTCAGTTTATTTTTATCTAGTAGAAGCTTGAGTCCAGTCATTGGTATCTGCCATTAAGAGAGAGAAAAGAATACACTCAGCGAAAGCTCTTGCAAAGATCAGATTGGTTATTATCTTGTCTAATCGATGTCTCCCACTGCTTTAATCAAGTTTTTCTTTCAAACCTTAAAAAGAAAACTAGCCAGGATTAATTACAGTCTACAACTTCGCTAACCGTTCAGCCAGGCCAGTGTCGGTACTTGAGGGAGGTTCCCCGTGCTTTCGCACAGACCTAATTAAAGTAAACCTCGTTTTCCCAGAGGCGTAGCCCCATTAACACCTTTCTAGACACCTAATGGGTTAGCTATTTGTAAACTGCAAAACTCTCCTGAGAGCAACTATTGCCCACGGTGGGATCGGGATCCAACCATCATATGGAAGGTATGCAATCTCATTGCAAATCTCAACCCTTGAAATTCCCGATACGGTTTTTACCCCTAGTACTTATGACCTTAACTATGGTCAACAAATCATAAGTACCAGTCAAGTTCTACCCGTCATTTCTTGATTAATTAGACCCACTCATATGACCCTTAACTATGGTCAACAAAGTCGCATGAATGTCCTAATTAATCTGCATCATATGCAGTATAGGAAGACATCACTTAGCTACCGTACACTACGCCTTAACTATAGTCAACAAACGTAGCACGAATACTAAGTACTCTACTTCCTAAAATGACGGAGGGTTGCGGATGATTTTTAAGAAAATCCTTAACGCTTTGAACTTGATATCGTCGTAGAATCAAGTGGTTTTCAAAAGGAGTGGATTGAGCTCCGCAGTTTTGAAATGTAGCTTTTTCATAAAGAGCCGAGTGGTTTTCAAATCCGATTCTACAACATCTTTTTAGGTTTATTTTCTTTACATTAATCATATTAATGTAGTCCCATCATTTAAGTTCTTAAGCCAATCACAGAAAAGAAACGAAAATACAACGTACGCTTATGCCATCCGCATTCGCCGCAATGTTCCGTTATGCACCGTTAGGTTACTTAACTAACGGCATACCGGGACGGGACTAGCGCGGGTGTAAAACATAAGCAACGTCTACTATATATCTCATATATAATATATCATTCGTCTCAGATATCACAGAACACAGGCAGCAGAAACACAGATATAATGTGGGATATACTAGGACGTTCGTATTTAGTATTTAGCCAACAATAGAAAATACGGATTCCACAGTCGCGATGAATAGCCAAGCCCACACCCCTAGACCCCTACGAGAGCGGCAAGCGACCCTACCAATCCTGGATTTTAGGAGACCCGGTCTCGACTCCTCGAGATGGCCTCCCACTGAACCCCAGAACCCGGTCACTTGTGCTCCCGTTCTTGGGTCTATCCTAATGCGGAAAAGTAAATAATATACAACACTGGTGACATCAACCTCAACTCGGAAGTGCCCCAAATAAAAGAATATTACATTACATTTGAATTTTACATGAATGAAAATAAAATTCTCATCTCACATAACAACCCCCGGCTATTCAATCGCGACAATCCTGCACATCATATCTCAGTAACACATAATATCATATATCATCAACATAAGTAAGTATGCGTACCCTGATTGTCGTTGATGTATAGCAACGAAAACGGCGATAAGCGACATACTACACTTACGGTCACAGAAAAGAAAGTGTAAAACTACAACATTTGGAATCCACATTCCTTTTAGACATCGTAAATCCGAAATATCACATACTTCGCATTTCATGCCTAACTATATGAATTCCACATATTGTATCACATTCCAGATAAATAGACAGCATTAAAATTTCCGATCGAATAATCAAATACCCAAAATTTCCTAAAGCTCAACACTTGAGCGGAGTTCAAAAATCCCGGAAGTTGTCACAGTAGCAGCGGTCCAGCAGTAGAAGGGTCAAGCCAACGCCTCACATGTGGCACGCCGTACTGCCCCAAACCCTAAGGTTTGGAGACAGTTCAGACGGTCACATAATCGAGTTAAGGTTTGTGTTCTTCTAGAGGGTCCACCATAAAACTTGCACGTATTTCCGAAAGATTTAAACTCGAGAAAAAATTGAACACTTGAAAATTTTTCGTGCCGGGAAAAAGTGAGTTAATGATATCTGTTCGAACTTTTTAATACTTTCTAAATTACCCGAAAACAATTCGAAATTAAATATTCCGATCGAATCAACGAATCCAAAATAATCCCCAGAACACTCAACACTTGAGGCAGATTAAAAATACCCAAAAATGTATACAAGCAGGTAGGAACATTACTGTGTGAAAACGAGGCAATGAATCATCTGTACGGCCGTGGATCCGCGGCCCAAGCAAGTTCTGGCCGCGGTTCCGTGGCGGAATGTAAGGTTCATTGCTTCGTTTTTTTACAGTAATTCTTATATTTGCCTGATGAATTTTTTAAGTATTTTTAATACTGGAAAAACACAGTTTTTAAAAATTTTCCAGAGAAGGGTTAAAAATCCGTATTTTTGGTTCGATCGAAGGTTTAACTTCGCTAAAGTATCGCCTAAATCTCTAACTTGGCTCTGATACCAATGTTAGGTTTACCTAGCACCTCATGAAGGGTTTGGAAGCATCACATGTGTCAAAATCAAATTTTTAAGGTGCTAAGTGAACATACAAAGAATCATCACTAGAAATTTAGGGTTTCATAACATTGACATCATCACAAGTAGTAAAAGCTAGGGTTTTGAGAGTACAACCTTTGTAGCTCCCTACGCTAGACTCCTTGGCTACTTGAGGGTTGGAAAAAGGTTCGCTTGAGATCCTCTAGGTCCACGACGATCCACCCGAAGCTCCTTTGCCCAAAGCTCCTTGCTTTACTCGATATGTAAATAAAGTAGAGCAAACACCCTACACAAATGGGCTAGATGTGTGTAGTATGATGATGTGGTTTGTATTTTATAATCAAAACTCTTTCTTTTTATCAACCTCACTCAAAGAAATTATCAAGAGAGGAAGAAGATGATGGTGGCTTAGCTTTCTCACAAAAGGAAATGTTATGAGAAAGTGAATTATTGAAATGGGAAAAGAATAATCTATATTAATCCTTCTCACTTCAACCATGGTTAGAATCATCTAGATTTTTATCAAATGGGTTAAAAGACAAAAGGATAATTAACCCAAGGTTAAAAGGTGGTTGAAGCATGGTCAAAGATAATAAACATAAACCTTGTGTGAATTATCCTTTCCCTTTTTCTAAATGATAAATAAATAGATAATTCTACAATATAAGTCTTGCATTGCCACCAAATATGTATCAACAACCATGATACAATGTATGTATGTATGTATCCATGCACATCATCATGTGAATACATGTATGCATACAAAAATAGAAAAAGAGTTTGATTAAAGAATTAATCTAAAAGTCATTTGTTAAATCAACACTTGATTTTGCAAACCGGTCATATCACATACGACCCGACCAATAGAAAATGCCCGATTAATATACGGTATCACATATCCGTATTTAATCGGGTCCCCGCGCATATCTCATATGCACACCACATCTTTTCGCCTGAGCCAGGAAACTTCATTGTGGGACTCTAAGACTCGTCAATACGCCGGCAGTAGGTAATGATCATATCAAATACCTACAAGCCGCAAGCGGTCAGCTAAACGTAACGGCCACCCGGGTATTGAGCGATCAGAAGAAAACAAGCGAACCTGTCACAACTCCCGTCGATCCAACCGGCAACACTACCGTACAGTCCGGTCTCTTCGTTAGATATGCTGCATATCAAGTCTAGGGATAGTAACGTCGACCCCAATAACTCAATAAGTCGTGCCGATGAATGGTCTATAACAGATCGAGAAACTACTGATAACACTTATCAGTAAATCTCAACAGCCCTGCCCAGGGACTTACTGATATAGCCAATCGAGCACAGCACAACATCAACTCCCAATATCGGGAGAGACGAAACCCCTCCTATCGCTCATCGCTTTCGTGTGTCTCGGGACTGTACCCAACGGCCACCTGTTTGCACGACTCAGTAGAGCCGTGGTACGGTGGTAATCAAAGTACAGTGGGAGAACACATAAGACTCTATGACGATCTCGGGTCTACAGACTAACCTGCACCAGTGTCACCTGAGAACTGCTATCCGACGATAGATATAATTCCATATAGGAGTTCTCGGTGAGTCCGTCCAGTGTACCCAGTCACCATTGAGCACCCGTATACGATCTCGATGTCAAACATCGATGAATGTGGGAACATCCATCGCCCATCATATGGGTCTAGTATCATATACGCTAGTCTACTCTGGTATATCGATACCCCGTCTCGATATACCTGCGACTAGGGACATTTCAGGATATACTTATAAACTACAGATATCCCACTAGTATGATCTCCATCATAATCACAGTAGTCGAGCCTATATCCTCAGGGCTTTATCAACATGTATGAATGAATAAAAGCATGATCAAATCAATATGTCAGATAAAGAAGAACCAGATAACATACTATCATGTCGAGCAAGAATGTACACTGAATATATATATACATGTATAAATACATCCACTATCATATAATGGCCTCTAGGGCATACATATATCCAACAGATCCAAATCTACGGCAGCCGCGGACAAAACTGTCGTTAATTACCCCTTACTTTTGAAGCGATTGAACCTTCGATTAACGGGTCATATATATCATGCGAACTCAATATGTAATATGCGGGTGTTTTAAAAATAATGCGAAAGGGCGTGTTCATTTCAATATTTTTTCTTTTTCTTTTTTAGAAAAAAGGAGTTTTATTAAAGTGGGGAGTGGCGTGCCTGGGACACGCAGTGCGTGCTACAGTAGCGCGCGCGTAGTGCGGCGGTGCGCGCGGAGGAGCCTTTGCCCGGGTTTTAGAGCTTGAGCTCCAATGAGGGTTTTCTTCTCTTCTTTTGGCCTAAAGTGGCTCTCTTGAATTTTCAAAACTTAGATCTGAGATCTTGAATGGTGAAAAGCAAGCTTCTTTTACCTTTCCCAAGCTTTGGATCTTTCTAAAAATGGGGTTTTGGATGTGGGTTCTCTTCCATCTTCCTCTTTTCTTTTGGATCTTGAAGAAGGAGATGGGGGAAATTAAAAACCTCTCCTCTTTAGGATTTGATGGAGGATTCTTACTCCTTTCAATGGGTTTATGGTTAAAATCTATTTAGTTTTGGAAAAGAAAGGTTTTCTCTCGATTTTGTCACGTCCCGCTTCCCAGAGTGTGCTAAGATCGACACGTGACAGAGCCAACCATGCTACCTGTGGGTAGGAAACATCCTTCTACAGTCACATTACGTCTGTATATAAGATATCAAGAACAAGAAATAAATAAATAATCTATCTAGTACATGTCCATCTGCCGGAATAAACGAGTCAAGAAATATAAATGCGGAAGCAATAAATCCAATAAACAAAAACAACTGGAAAGTACGTCCCAAATACGGGCTCACATCAGGAAATAAAAGTACGGAAATAAAACTAAACTAACTAGATACTAACAGGATCCTCACTGCTCGGCTTGTCGGCTGAAATACTCCTGATCGGCCTGCGAAAGAGGTAAAGGATCTGGGCCATGCAAAACCCAGACGTCAATGCGTCATAATATCAAACAATAATAAATGAACAGGATTCACGAGATATGCAGGCATGAGTATAAATGATAACATGAATATAATCAGTAAATATGGATATGCAACAGTGAAGTGTATACGTGCAGGTGAAGTGCAGTGAGTAATCTAAACTATACTACTGGGTTATCTATTCTAAAGTCTTCGAAATCAATTAATGTAATCCTTATCGTAACCCATCGGTCTATGCCCCGTTCATTCCCCACGGGACCACGGTAACAGGATTATTCCGTAACGTCCGGAAAAACGGCAAACAATATATTCCGTAACGCCCGGAAAAACGGCTAACAATATAATAGCCCTTTGAGTTACGTTCGGTTACATTCTTGATTTCCCCTTACCCCCAAGGTTATGTGTTCAAGTCAGGTATTGCCAATCGCTATCTAATGCCAACACAGGATCAAGCAGGTACAGGTTTTGTCTATACAGACAACAGTAACGTCCATCGGGACAACAAGTTAGGGTTGTCGGCATTAGTAACAGGATCAGGTATCAAGTCAAGCAGTGGTGTATCAGGTCATGACAGGTAGTGCACAGTGTATCAACGGATGCTCATAATAAAACTGTAGCAAGTACGGATGCACGATAAAGTATGGATGCACAATAAAACATGGATGCACAAATATCTATCAGGGATTACATCTACAACTCCATAACTACGTAGGATGCACGTTATCAAGCATGGGGTGCTAAGGTAACAGTAACATGAAATAATATGATATGGCATGCAGCTAGATATGCAATAAATGATACGGATGCGAACGGATATCGGAAAAACGGTAAAACTGTAACATGGATGCACAATACAATAAATATGCAATATTTTTATTAATATAGATGCAAGTATAATAATATAGCATGTATCAAGCTAACTTGCATGCAACCAGATATATAATTAATCATATGGATGCGTACGGCTATTCAAAAATAGTAAAACCGTAATATAGATGTACAATGCAGTTAACATGTTATATTTTTATTCATAAGGATGCAAAATATGTATCATAGCATGTAGCAAGGTAAACTTGCCTGATTGGATCTCACGACGGGATGCGTACTCTGCGTCCGACGTCGGGTAAACGTCGCAATGTACACACGCGCACATGGGACAGGACCAGGTAAAGCAAGAAGGTGACCAAGCTGGCTGGGAACGTCCACTGGGTCGTCCGGATCGTCGGCAGCGGGCAAGGCTCCGGCGATCACCGGGAAAATCCGGATCAAGAAAAGAAAAGAAGAAGAAGAAGAAGAAGAAGAAGAAGAAAGAGAAGAAGATGAAGGTTGTTCTCTGGGGTTTCGTGCTCTGGGGTCAGAGGAGGTGGTAAGGGCGTGACGTTGACGATGGGCCGTCGACGGCGAGGGTTTTCCGACGACGAGGCGATGGGGTTTCTTGGTTTCTTAGGGTCGGTTTCTGTGCAGGGTTTGGTGCGAAGGAAAGCAGGAAGAGGAGGAGAGGAGAAGGTGGTGAGGAGAGGATGGTCGACGACGACAAGGTGGTTGAGACGAGGGTGGTCGCCGGCGGTGGAAGCGAGGGGTCGTCGGGGTTCTTGGTGTGCAGGCATCATTGTTCTTAGGCCGGGGTGATGGTTTGCAGAGGGGAAAGAGAAAGTGATGGAGGTGGTGGTCGTGGGTTGCCGAGGGTGGAGGCGAGGTCGTCGGCGAGGGGAGAGGTGACGACGTGGCGAGCGAAGAGCGCGGGCGTGGGTTCGAGCGCACGCAGGGAGGAAAGAAAAAATGAGGAAGAGGAGAGAGAGAGACGTGGCTAATTTATAAGATTTGGAATGTGTCTATATATATATATAGTGGAGGAGAGAGAGCGGGGTGAGTATTTGGTTAGGATTTATAGAATAGGATTATTTAGAGAGAGAGAGAGAGCGGGGAACAGTTAGGATTAGATAGGGAATATTTTTAAAAATATTTAAAATATATATTTGGTTAAATCCTATATATGTAATCAGTATGTATATATAAGAATATAATATTGGTTTTATTTGAGATTTTGGCTAATACAAAAATAGTTCAAAACACACCCGGTTCGGATCTAAAATTACGGTTTGAAAATACGGATAATATACATATTAACCAAAACCAAAATACGATATCCGGATAATGAAAATGCATACCCCTAAGAATGGATGCACGTAGCGTGCACGTAGTTATCCAAACGAGTCCGTTTCACTAAGCGGTACGAGAACATGATGTACGGATGCTACGACAGGGTTAGGGGTATCATGCAGGCCATGCTAGATATTTTTAAAATATTTTATTGGACTTTATTTGTTTTATTAAAAGAATGCAGATGCCAGATATAATGCAAGTATACAGTATAAATAATATGAAAGTGCACGGATCCTTATAATTAACCGGGATAGATCCAAAACAATAATCAAGACGGGTTTCCAGTATACGGGTCAGGTCAGATGCAAATACAGATGCCAATTATATTATTTGCACCCAAACAGTAATAAATCAAGAAATGACCATAAATAAAGAAATACCCAAAATAGAACTGGTATAAATGAACTAGAGTGTTACATTATACCCAACTATAAAAAGAATTTCGTCCTCGAAATTTCTGGAACAAGAAAAGATAAACAAACATGAATCTAGGAAAAGAGGTGTGGAAACTTCTGTCGAATCTCGTCTTCTCGTTCCCAAGTCGATTCTCCGTGTGAGCGATTCCCCCAAGAAACAAATACTAGAGGGATAACCTTGTTCTTAAGGACCTTTTCTCTTCGATCAACAATCGACATCGGTCGTTCTTCATAGGTCAAATCCTCCCTTACAGTCAGCTCCGAATGATCTAGCATGCGTGTTTCATCTCGAACATACTTACGGAGTTGAGATACATGAAACACGTCATGAACATTCGCCAAAGATGGTGGTAACGCCAATCGATAAGCCACTTCTCCAACACGCTCAATAATCTCGAAAGGCCCCACGAATTGAGAACTAAGCTTGCCTCGACTCCCAAAACGAATCACTCCTCTAGTCGGTGATATCTTTAAGAATACAAGATCACCAACAACGAACTCTAGAGCTCTTCTCGATATATCTGCCAAACTCTTCTGCCGATCCTGTGCCGCCTTCATGTGATTCCGGATAGTATTAACTTTCTCTACTGTTTGCACGACAAGATTCGGTCCCAACAATTTTCGTTCTCCAATATCGTCCCAACAAACGGGTGAGCGACACTTGTGACCATACAACGTTTCGAATGGAGCCATCTGAATAGTCGCCTGAAAGATGTTATTGTAAGAAAACTCCACCAAGTGTAGACGATCCTCCCATGAACCTTTGAAGTCCAACATGCAAGCTCTCAACATATCTTCTAGAGTTTGGATCGTTCTCTCCGACTGGCCATCTGTCTGAGGATGATAAGCGGTGCTAAACTTCAATCGCGTCCCCAAAATTTCCTGTAAACTCCTCCAGAAGTGCGATAAGAATCGGGTATCACGATCTGAAACGATGCTCACAGGTACTCCATGCAATCCCACAATCTCTTGCATGTACCGTTCTACTAACGCTTCCGTTGACTGACCAACTCGAAATGGTATGAAACGAGCTGCCTTGGTCAATCGATCAACAACCACCCAAATTGCATTGTTGCCCTTTGAACTCCGCGGTAAAGCTGTCACGAAATCCATGATTATATGTACCTACTTCCATTGAGGAATCGGAAGTGGTTGCAATAAACCATCTACCCTTTGATGTTCAGCCTTAACTTGCTGACACACCAAGTACTTCGCTACAAAGCGAGCAATCTCCCTTTTCATGCCTTCCCACCAGAAATGCTGTCGTATATCACGGTACATCTTCGTGCCTCCTGGATGTATGGAATATGTGGAACTGTGCGCCTCCTTCATAATTTCTTCACGAATGTCTCCTTTCGGCACACACAAACGGCTACCATAACGCAACGAATTATCTTCATGAATCAACAAGTCCGTTCGAAGTCCTGCTTCAACCTGTTCTCAAAACTTTTGGAATCTTGGGTCCTGTGACTGCGCTGCTTTAATATTATCGATCAACGATGACTGTACTTGCAGCTGCATCAACAGTCTTGAAGAATGCGGTAACACGATCTCCAAAAATCTTTGATAAGCTCCTTCTGTGCAGTCAACATCCGAATTGCTGGCAACTGACTAAGCGCATCCGGCACTACATTAACTTTTCCCAGATGGTATTTAGATCAAGATCATAGTCAGCCATCAGCTCTAACCATCTACGTTGTCTCATGTTAAGCTCTTTCTGCGTGAACACATACTTTAGGACTTATCACCGTTGTTTAACGACTTATTTATTTCTAGTTTAACGACTTAGGGGTCATCTGTTGGGAATTGAAATAGGACTTAAAGGTTTGGATTTTGGGAGTTGAAATTTGAACTTTGTTTGGATTTTAGCCAGGATTTGCATTGAGTTAGATTTGAAGTTGAGGATTGGATTTTGGAATTGGAATTTGGATTGGCTTCTGCATCAATACACTGGAATGGTATCAGGAGCGACTCATCATTCGCCATTGGAAGATTTGGAGATTTGGATTTTGGTTGGCGTATGCATTACTGCCCTGGAAAATGGTACCAGGAGCGGTTCATCATTCGCTGTTTGGGAATTTGGGGATTTGAAATTTTGTTGTCGTTTGCATCGCTACACTGGAATATGGTACCATAAACGATTCATTATTATCCGTTGGAGGATTTTGAATTTGGATCTTGGTTGGTGTGTGCATCGCTACACTGGAATGGTACCAGGAGCGACTCATCATTCGTCATTAGAGGATTTTGAATTTGGATCTTGGTTAGCGTCTGCATCACTACGCTGGAATATGGTAGCAGGAGCGACTCATCATTCGTCTTTGGAGGTTTGGGAGATTTAGATTTTGGTTGGCGTTTGTATCGTTACACTGGATTATGGTTCCATGAGCGACTCATCATTCATCGTTTGGGAATTTGGAGTTTGGATTTTGTTGGTATCTGTATCGCTACATTAGAATATGGTACCTGGAGCGACTCATCATTTACCGTTCGGGATTTTTTTAACGAGTTTGTGCCCTTACGGGTTTTCACAAGCTCGTGGGTAGTCCTACTGTTTTTACTCATGAAGGCTTTTTAGGTTTTTATTCATACCCATTTTGCTTGTCGACTGACCATTTATTTCTTCTTCTTTTATTTCCCAATTTAATGACTTAAGGGTCAAAGACCGGATATCATCGTCATCTGATTCTTTAGGAGATGTTGGCTCTCTTTGTTTAGCAGTCTATGTAGAGCATTTATCATCCTCTGAACCGAGCCGGAATTGGGCAGTGACAACCATATCTTTATCATGGTTATGAAGCATAGGAGGACTTGTTCTTTCAGGTCTCACCATATAGACTGTATGGATTGTGTATCCGTCCATCGCCACATCATTGGCAGAGATATTTGCTGGGCTTTTGGACCATCGTTGTAGTCCGCTCCTTTTAGGGAAGGACAAGCGCTGATAGCAGTCGGTCCGATCGGGGTATAGCTGGTGCCCTTTGTTCGAGTTCTTTATTTTTATTTTGCTCGGCGAGTTTGGCTTTTGTCACGGGGTAGTCATGTTCTTAGAACCCGATGAATTCCAATTTAATGGGAACCTTGTTAGGGTTAAAATTTACACCATATTGACCAAAGATCAAAGTCAAAACCAAATCGAGAACAAGTAAGCCCAAACCAAACCAAACGGACCGCACACCCGAACCCATGACGGGTCCACACCCGAACCCAAGTACAAGCAGGTGGGCCCAAGCCCAGACCGGCCTCATGCCAGGAAAGTACAACAAATAAATGTAATATTTAAATAAATGTGCAAAATGTGAAATAAATGAGCAAAAAACCAAATTTTTGTAAAGCCCATGGCTTATGTGCAAAAAGAAATAAGTACATGGGCATGAGATAGGCAAAATGCCATTTTGTAAAGCTTGTTTACCGTCGAAAACAGAGACGAAACTGCGTACGTCGTCTTGCCTGAATTTGGGGGCAGATGCTATTTGGGTTTATCCGTCTACCTCTCCGAAGATACCAAGTTGATTAATGGCACCGTGTATCGGAGGTTTGGATGGATGCGGCCATTGTAGCAGACTTCGTCAGATTCCCCCTCGTTGTGAGATATTTTTTATTGTGAGGACGCTCTTTCCTGCAGGCGCAAGCCCCCGGAGTTAATTACGTTACCGCGTAGCGATAACCACTTTCTCCTGCTCCAGAAGGTCACTTCATGTCGTGTGTGTTTGTTTTATTTTTGGTTGCCCGTGGATTGTATACGGAGACTAATTTATGTTGTCGCCCGTAGGGCATGGATTAGTCCAAATCCATATATTCGTAGATTTGGGTTTGGGTTGATTTAAGGATTGTTAATCTCATTTGAGATTAAGATCAACTTAAATGTTTGTTGAGGATACGTTAATTTTAGATTAAAATCTACTAAATAGGATTTTGGGATCATTCAGACCCAACAAAAGGGTATTTGGGCTCTATTGCTTTAGTTTAAGGACGTTTCGGTCCGTTGTTAGTTTAAGAAAGTTTCGGTCTGTAGCTAGTTTAAGGACGTTGCGGTCCGTTGTCGCCATTTTGGGAAGTGCATCCAAAAGCAGTTGGTTGTCGGGACCCACCACCTCTCTAAAGACGTTGAGGAATTACAACGACATGTATCAGAGGTGTAGAGAGATGTACCCTTGAACCAAATTCCAGATTGAGGGGAGAGATCATGGTGGACCATCTAAGAATCATTAGTCATTTTTGGGAGACTAAAATTAACTTAGGAGATATGGGATGGACATCGTTCTGGTCAATTAGTTTGGAAAGTCATGAGCATAGAGGCTCGGTCTATTTGGAGATCCAAAATGTTTTAATCTCAGGAAAACTTAACCAATTTGGGGATGAAGTTGGCTTCTTATAGTGTTAAACACTAATATATGCTTGGTGCTCACGTGCTCCCACGTGAGACTCTAAAGCAGTGTTAAACACTGAAATTTGCGGCGCTCACGTGTGGCACGTGAGGCGCCTGAAAGTTGGCGCTGTACACTTGGGTCAAAATCCCTGTCTGTATATAAGTGTTAAACACTTAATTCTTGTGGCCATCACATGTGGGCACGTGAGGTGCCCTAAAGTTGGACACTGCTTCTTTGGGTTTATTCCCTCTTCCTTTTATAAGTGCTAAGCACTTAACTCATATAATGCTCACGTGCGAACACGTGAGGTGCTCAAACTGTGAGCGCTGTCTTTGGATTTCCCCCCTTTTCCATATGAGTGTTAAGCAACTGTTTGGGGGTCATGTGAGAATATGTGATTCGATCTCAGTCATTCCTTTTTGTTCATCGGAAGTGCTCACGTAGTAACACGTGAGCTCTCGTTATAGCGTTGAACGCTAATGAATCACCAGTCTTTTCTTTTATATGCATAGAGATTTTGATCTGAGTTTTAAGAATTTTAGGTCCTTTGTTTTATAAGAATTAAATTCTTTACAGGGTTAAACCCTAGTTTTATCAGAGAAATTAAATTCCTATATACTTTTGGAAGAATTAAATTCTTTGGACTTAGTTCTTTCCCCTAAGTTTTGAATCTGCATAACAGAATCTGCCCGATGAGAATTAAATTCTCAACTTGTGGGGAGATTTTCTTCTGCAGAGCTCAACCAGATGAAGAACTAAGTTCTTGTATGAAGGGTTAAATCCTTAAAGAATAGATAAGATAATCTCTGTTGTAACAACCCTAAACTTTCTGTACAATTTTTTCAAAAATACAGAAAGGGGTACTTGAGCCTGAGCACAAGTTATAAATTTTATTTGCTTTTTAACAGCAAGAAGGAGATTGTAGCTCATTGGTAAGACCTTGCACTGCTGAACCAAAGCACCAGAGTTCAAATCCCATCAGCCACACATTATTTTTATTTAAAATTCTTTTAATCTTTTAGAAGTCCAAGAGTCTACACTTGCACTACACATAATAGGGTAAGTTACAGAATAAATAAACGGGTCCACAAGTCAAGAAGAAGCGACGGGGACACGTGGCGTGGAGACTCGGCCCGACTCGGCCGACTCGGGCCAGCTACTCGGCCGACTCGGCCGGCGCCGCCGGTTTGACTCAGCCCGATCCTCGATTTTCTTCATTCTCATGCAACCTTTGGCCTACCCCACTCCCTCTGCACTATTTAAATTCTCTGCAATTAAACAGAGAATTAAAATACCCCCTTTTAAATTTTTTTAATGCAAAATTAAATACAATTTTTATCACACCCTTTCACTACCCTAAACCCTAAATTTTTCCTATAAATACCACCCTCAAATCACTCCTCCTCACTCCCAAATCCCTGCCTAAACACTCAAGAAAATTCTCAAGACTTTTTGTGTGAAAGTGGAGTTAGCAAAGGGCGAAGCTCCGACGAACTTCCAACGGCAATCCGAGGAGTTTCCGGCGACGAAACGACGCACCGGTACTTCCCCAATCTTCCACTTCCTCCTCTCTTAACCCTAATCCAGTAAGTCCCCCTTCTCTCTCTCTTTTACTATTATCAAATTCTTAATTCTTAAAACGTGTCGGAAGCGGAGTTATCCGGCTTCCGATTCTTTTTTCTTTCAAAAATACAATATTTTCTTAATAACAAACCTATAACTTTTGATATATTGTTTAGTAATCATTAACGAAGATAATAGAACAAGTTTGACATCAAAATAATAATCGTAGCAAGTTTTATTTCATTTTTACGTTAAAAACCTTTATATTTCATATCGACATGTTTATACCTTTTAACCATGCTAGCTTTAGAAAACTCATGAGGTAATGACCTACCTCATCTCAACACACATATCTAACATAGCACGATGGAAATTTGGGAACATAGATTTGGCAAAAATACGATTTTACACATAACTACTTTCGACTTATAAAAACCTTTTTCTATAAGATGTGTATTTTAATAAATCTTTGCAAATGCGTCTCTACAACCCATTTCGGGGAACCCGTTCGGGATGGTGCGGATTATCGCACATCCTCGGTGAGATGTAGACCTCCACAAGGAGCATACGATCTCGAAAGATTTAAAATACAATTTTCTTTAGAAAATAAAATTTCTATTATAAATAAAACTTATATTTTTAATAAATAAATATATATGTAATTAATATCAAAATATCTATTTTTAATATTTATAATATTCCACATTTCCAAAATCCAAGAATAACATTCCATTTACAAGAAAATACCATACAATTCCAATATTACAAATAAATACCATAAATTAAGAAATTAGGTTTTATTCACTAGAAATGTCACATTGATAAAATATACATCAATGAAAACTCTAAAGACGATAATAAAATACTTGAGGTGTATTTTGAAAATTATACAAAATTATTTTTACATAAAACCCCCTCAAGTTATACTAAATTACAATAAGGACCCTACTAAACATTGGTTTAAGCGGGACCAGTCTCTTGAGCCTCAGGGAGCCGGAGATATGGGTGCTTGCCTATTTAAGGTAGACAACTTAACAAACGGTGTTATCAACACGGTAATTGTCTTTGAAAAAGACACAAATCCTGCCGTCCATGTGCAGCAGTTACCGATAACACCAAAACCTAATTCAGGATTCAATTTCTTCTTGTCTGACTCAGATTGAGTCTCAATATAATCGATCTGACTTGAATATGATTCAAGTACAAATTACAATTCAACATGAATCCATGAATCTATATATTCAATCTGTTCAATCTAATCAATTTATATTGACTGAACCGAACCATGGATATACATCCATCTACATGATTCTCCAGTTACATCCATTTACTGATATCATGGTTTCGGCAAGTCATCCATCTATACAATTCAATTTACAAGACAATACAATACAAACAATACAAATAAGATATTGCGGGGTTTATAAGGGGTAGATTGGCACGGAAGGTGTTAGAAGTGGCACGAGACAGAAACCATAAAGACACATAACCTGAATTCAATTGCCACTTTTCCGTGGTATTATCGACGGAGCTTTATACTCTTGATACCGTAGTCTCTAGTCTAGTGAGACTCCTCTCGTATACACTGGCCTTTTCTGTACCAAGCTACAAACAACAGCGTTAACAATATAATACAACATTATAAAACTATACTCTCTCTCTGTCTATTCTACTTCTCCCTTATCTTTGGGACTTACTGAGCGATTTGTTCGCTAACGACATTCTCTTTCTTCTTCTTTGGAAAGTCGTCAGGTGATTCGGACCCACTAGAGATCGAGCCCACCAGCGAGGATTTGGACCAGCTAGCTTTCAACCCAGAGCTTTAGATTCCTTATACACATTTACATTATGTATTTTCCATTTCTGTTATGCCACTGTTTAGGCATTGCTTTCCATTCCATGTACTTACTTTTCAGATGTATTGTAAAAAGAATGTTAATAAATAAAGTTGCTGTTCAATTATATCTATTGTCTTTGTCTCTTGTGTATTTTACTTATATTGCTTAGATCCGCTTAGCGTGTTTACTTCTGAGTAAATACGTAGCAGCCTCGTCGCGTCCTCTGCCCGTATACTGAGAATCGGTGCTAAGCACTTAGCTCATATAATGCTCACGTGCGTACACGTGAGGTGCTCAAACTGTGAGCGCTGTCTTTGGATTTTTCCCCTTTTCCATATGAGTGTTAAGCAACTGTTTGGGGGTCACGTGAGAACATGTGATTCGATCTCAGTCATTCCTTTTTGTTTATCGGAGGTGCTAACGTAGGAACACGTGAGCTCTCGTTATTGCGTTGAACGCTAATGAATCACCAGTCTTTTCTTTTATATGCATAGAGATTTTGATCTGAGTTTTAAGAATTTCAGGTCCCTTGTTCTATAAGAATTAATTTATTTTACAGGGTTAAACCCTAGTTTTATCAGAGGAATTAAATTCCTATATACTTTTGGAAGAATTAAATTCTTTGGACTTAGTTCTTTCCTATAAGTTTTGAATCTGCATAACAGAATCTCCCCGATGAGAATTAAATTCTCAACTTGTGGGGAGATCTGCTTCTGCAGACCTCAACCAGAGAAAGAACTAAGTTCTTGTATGAAGGGTTAAACCCTTAAAGAAGAGATAAGATAATCTTTGTACTTTCTTCTTACCTAGGATTTTTGTTTAAGAAGGAGATCTTCTTCCTCTAGAGAATTGAATTCTTTTTTTTTCTTTTTCTTTTGTTTCTCAAAGCTGATGGAGGGGTCTCTCTGTATAAGATTTGAAGTCTTGGGTCCTTTATATAGTAGATGCAAATTTATTGATTTAGTTATAGAAATCTCTCATTGTTGAATTGGGGATTTTATCCACCGTTGGATCTTTGATCCAAGGACTTCTGTTTTACAGAAAATATTTTTCTTATTTTTAACAAGATTAGGGAAATATTTTCCCATACAGAATTTATTCTGCAAATAGGTGATTTTTAATCCAACGGTGCTCTATTTTATAGAGAGTAATTTTTCTTGTTTAGAAAGATTTTCTCAGCAGGATTTAATTCTGCATATTAATGATTGATCACCTCCATTGGATCTTTGATCCAATGGCTCTATCTAACAAAGAGCTTTTAGTTCTGGCACTAGCGCCCTCGTGCGAGGCACATGAGGCGCTGCCTAAGAATTTTTAACTCTTGGCGCTGGCGCCCTCGTGTAAGGCACGTGAGGTGCTGCCTCAGTATTTTTAAACTCTTGGTGCTGGCGCCCTCGTGCAAGGCACGTGAGGTGCTACCTTTCAAATTTTGAACAGAGCTTTGCTCTTTTATTGGGGGAAACAAATGCCCCCCCCCACCGTTGTGCTCACCTGGCTCACATGTGAGTGCAGCGGTGGCAGCTTTTCCACCGTTGGATCTTCTTGGAAGTTGAATCGACTTTCTGTGCCTATAAGTAGGGCCTTTGGCCCTTGAGATGACTGTTGTTCATCTTCTCTTGTTTTTCTTTGAGAATTTAATTCTCCTTTCAGAGCTTAGATCTCTGCCCAAAGAAATCCTTTCTAGAGTTAGAACTCTGCCCCAAAATTTGGTAAGGATTATAATCGAACCCATGAACAAAGCTTTGCTCTTCTTAGATCGTAGATCTTAAAATGTATTCTAGGGTTGCTTAACCCATTAATCAGAGCACTGCTCATCTTCCGTGAAGAACTCTTAGAGTTTTTAAGATTTTTCTTTCAGAATCTTAAAGATCTTGGGGTTTTGCCCTGTTAAAAAGCTTTACTTTTGAGGGTTCTGGTAGATTATCCCATTGTTTTTACAGAGCATAGCTCTTAGGAATTTTTGGAGAATTTTATTCCCCTCTTAATTAAAGTTGACAGATGTGAAATCTGTTTGCAGAGCACAGCTCTCGAGAGAGTTTAACTCCTTAGCCCAATGAGGTTTCTCATTAAATGAGAATCCTTTTAGGATTCTATCCTTAATGAGTGACTGCGCCATCAATGATGGGACGCCACTTTAATTTTGTGAGTCCCCCTTTGTCCCTTTCTTCTGCATTGCAGTGCGGTACAATTTTTAAGTACCAAGTGTCAGAGTTTAGAACATAGCGTTGATAACCAACCCTCGTCTCTCTTTGTGTAGGTACTATAGCTTCCGAATCTTCTTTCCCTTTTGTACGTTCAGAGAGCGCTTTCGCCGACGTGCCCGTGGATCGGGAAGTCTTCGCGCTTATTAAAGATCATGACCCGGAGCAGAAATCTCTTCACCTATGGGGGTCGTGGTATAATCAGATTATTCAGGGTCGGCGCAGTTTTTCTTGTGCAGCGCCCTCAGAGCCCATTTCAGCAATTCATTATGCCGATTCGCCTCAAGCGAATTATGCTGTAGAAGAGGTCAACTGGACTTCGGAGGGTCGCCTTCAGCCTTCTATGGCATCAATACCCATACAGCCGCCGATGGCTTTGGATATTTTAGGGCAGCGCATATGTCGAGACGAGTCGTGCCCTTGGGGACAAGTCAATATGATAGGGTTAACTCCTCGCCAATAAGCCGGCTACCTGCAGTAGGCCCGGTATATCTTGTTGGCCAAGAAGTCGCTGCTGCTGAATCTTGGGCTATATCCTGCCATATATGCTTACCTTTTCCAATATCCCGCACCTCATATGTGGCGGGTTAAGGCTTTTCTAGAACAGTGGAATATCTCAACCCACACATTTCTTCTATCGGACCGGAAAGTCTCAATTTCCTTGGAGGAGTTTCCGGAAATTTCAGTCCTACCCGTCAGAGGGGAACATTACGAGGAGATACTTTCCCTTGATGAGTACATCTTTTCCACCAAATCAGTGGTAATGGATCTCACTCCGGAGAATTCCATTCAACATCGGTTCCCGAGCCTAATCAAGGTGTTGAACATTTATAAGAGTCTGTTTTTAGAGTCTGGAGGGCACGGAGTCGGCTTTGCAGATTTCATCACCCGCTTTCTTCGCCCAAAAGTCTTGTCAAAACAAGCCGCGAAATTCGCCAAGCTTAACGACCCATTTGGTTTCGGTTTGGATAACCAGCCGACGGCGGAAGCGGATCTAAAAAATTTCTTTATTCCAGACACCCCGGTCGTCCCTTTTGCAGAACTTGCTGCCTCAGACGTCGATGAAGAGACGTTCTTTCTAGGGTTCATCGACTTGTGGTTGAGCTGGTTTGTGCTTCCGATGCACTCTCTCTACATGAGGCCGTCTGTTTTTTATCCAGCCCACCGCATTGTCATAGGGACGCGTGTAGCCGTTGGGATTGCAGGGCTAGCTCATCTATATCATGGCCTGAGCTTAGCGGCAGATACTACTCAGCCAGGGGTAAAACCTGTACATCTTCCGTTGCACTACTTCACGTCCTGGGTCGAGATGCACGTGCTGGGTGCTTTCGGTGTTCACAAACGACCCCGCTTTTATGACAGCTACGACTTTCCCCGGGTCATGTATCTGGTTGATGCTTCTGCGTTAGATCCGTCGCAGCGAGAGGCTCGACGGTTGGTCTTTCGCCCGCGTATGGTTGGGGATAGTATGACTTTTGTCGATAGAGTCTTAACTATCGGTAAGGAATCTACTAAAGTGGTGCAACCGTTGCTTGACACTTTCAGAGACGGGGCTTCCACATTGAAGGCTCGGGAAATCTTGCACTTGTATTCCATTAGGCCAGGCTTTTTAGTGTTGAGGCAAAACACCTCGGCATTGTTCATGAGGTATAATCCGCACCGCTTCACTCAACGGTCGGGTTACAATCAGGGTGTTCCTCTCGAGGCATTCTTAGCCGAGCCAGTCGCTACGGAAGAGGGTATTCGCAGCACGCTACACCACTTTATGCGACTAAATACGGGGTCCAATTTTCTCATCAGTGAGCCGAGCTATGTGCTGAAAGCTTCGGATGCTTACGTAGCATGGTACCAGCATGCGACGAGCATTGTTATCAGGGAAGAAAGGCGGTTATTACTCGATCACAAGGATGCAGTCCCTGCTGGCAATCCATCTGTTCCCTTAAAGCGATGGACTGTCGTTCGTTCTTCCTTGAGGGAAATTACTACAGCCGTAGTCCCTCGAGTCTTCCCTGAGAGGCTTCAATCTGATGTTCCCGTAACTGCGGTAGCCGTGGTGTCCCCGGAATCTGGCGCTGATACAGAAATTGGGACCCTCCGCTCGAAAATGCCTGTCAAGCGCAAGCTCTTGTCATCGGCCGCTGTCGTCCGTTCACAGAAAAAGAAGAAGTCTTTATTTTCTGCCGATGTCGTATTTGGCCAGGAGCCACATGCTCTTTACAGCGAGGGTTTGTACGAATACAGTACCAACGAGGGTTTGTTCGACACGCCTGTGACCGATACTGATCTGCAGGCTGCCTTCGCAGCTTTTGAGCGACTGGCTCGTGAGGATGCGGCATTGATCTCTATCACGGAGTCAGGTATACTATGGTTATATTCTTCTGCGTCTATCCCTTTCTCGTTATTTTGCTTTTACTATCGCTATCTTCTTCAACAGGTATTTCTGCTGAAGAGGCTCTCGCGGCTTCCCTCAGGACGTTCGAGGAGGAAGAGAGGCTCCACGCTTCTTTGGGTCTTGGTATAAGTTGCTTCATTACACCTTTATTCTTTTTATTCATGCTCTGATCCTCTTTTTCACCTTATTGCAGGGACTACCTCAACTCAGGTTATTCTAAGTGTAGAGCCGATCCCAAGTGGCGATGCATCAAAACTTCTAGAGCCAGCTACTATAGCCACGACCATCCTAAATTCACTGCAGGAGGCTTTGCTGAAGCAACCGATGATGGACACCGGAGCGGCTCCGGAAGCAGAGCTCGGTTCGGACGACGACGTCCCCCTGTCGGAAGTCTTAAGGAGGTCAGTTCTCACTGCTCAGACTGACAGGAAGCGCAGGAAGCACGCGGCGAGGGAACGCGATGCTGTTTTGGCCACAGGTGCAGGCTCAAGCAGTATCCCGTCTGCTGACACTCTTTTGGTGGATGTTCCCTCTGCCCTGTCTACCGCCTATAGACAAGCTGCACACGCGGCTCGGGAAGAAACTGAAAAGCTACTTTAAGGTAACGTAATGCCCAGTCTTTTATTGGAACTCGGTCCTCGAATTCTGACATACGCATTTTCTTTTATACAGGGCCAAGTCATGGCGATGGTATGGCAAGTGAAACGCTGGCGACTACAGAGCCCGAAGTGGCTACTCTTTCTCGGGAATCTGGGACTGTCCAGACCACTGCTCTTTCTCCCTGTGGCTCCTTGGTATCGGCGGGCGTTGCAAGCGTTATGACGGCCCTCGTCGAGTTAGGGGATGAGGCTATAGGCGCAGAATCTATCCCCCGATAGAGAGTGATGAAGCTGTTACACCTGGTGATGCTTCCGTCGCGGTTTTGGTCCACGATCTATCAGGTAGTCCTTGGTTGTTGTTTTCGGGTTTTTTTAATCCCGTTCAGCCCTTCTGATGATATTTCGTTTGTCTTGAGTATATGCGCAGTAAACCCTGAGGTTATGCCGTTTGAAGAAGTGTCGTCGGTCGCCACTCTGACGGTCACTGTCTTCTCGCCTTCTTCTGCGCCCCCTCACATCTTGGAAGGTATGGGTTTCTCACTTATTTGTTTCACTGTGGATACAATCCTCCTTGTATTGACTGTATATTGTTGCGACTCGGCAGGAGTGCTTTTGACCATTTGTACCAGGTGTTAAGCCCACATTTTTCCTTTCAGTCGGAAATCGTTTCACCTCCTGGTATTGATCAGTATATTCTTCATCTAGTGTTCCCTCCTTTCTTTTATAAATAGACTAAGTCTTCTTTACATTGACCACAGTGTCACGGGTCGGAGGAGGAGATGATAGAATAGCCGCGCCTCTGGTACTCCCCGTTCTGCCGCCTGCAACGGACGGTATGATAGATTCCATCCCTTGGGTGTTTTCTTTGCTTCCTAAGTTGAATTTTGGCCATAATTCATTTTTGCAGTGATTACGCTTGGTCTAGTTCCTTTCGAGTCTCGCATTCCCATGCTCGCGGGGCCCTTTGCCAGACGTGTATCCTCCAGGGGTGCCGTGAATAGCTAGCAAACGTTAAGCGAGTTTATCGAAGATCTAGACGCCGGGGCCCTCTCTTCTGCTATGGACTTTGCCGCCGAAGTCAATCCAATGCTGGCGACGCTCGTGAACTTCCATAATGAAGATCAAGTCAGTTCTTGGGTTGATTATTGCAGGAAGATTGTGGCTTGCCTGCATGAGATTGAGCTTAAGCGTCTCGCTCCTGAGGTGTTGGCTTCAAACTCTCAGCGGGCTGCATGGGTCGAGCAGAGTGTTCCTTTTATTTGCCATTTTGAACAAGATGCGGCCCTGAGGCGAGAGGAACATGAGACAGCTTCCAGTGAATCTGTACAGTTACGTGCCCAGCTTGAAGCGAATGTTGTGCAGCTAAAAGCTATTTTTGACAACCTCCAACGATGTATCTTGGATGGGTTGACGCTAAAGTGGAAGCTTGATTTCGCCGAGCGAGTCATGCAGGACCGCGAAGCTGCCAGGCAAGAAATCACTGAAAAGCTTTTATCCTGTCTGCAGCAACGGACTCAAGTTGAAGCGGAGTTGGTCGCCGTGGCTGAACGCGAGAAGATATTGAGGGGAGCACGAGAGCGGCTTGTCGATTTGTTGAAGACGCCTCCTCCTTAATAACTGTCATCGAACCCCTTTTCTTGAACCGGTTGTGAACTTCCGATTAAAGAATGTATCCATTTTGATGAAATGTATCTTGTATTCACTTGAATTCATGGATAAAAACATATTTTTTTCATACTGGCGCTTTTCTATCTTTTGTTGTCTTGTCTTACCATAAAGTAGTTTATATACTCATTTCGGAGTTTGTTTAGTCTACCTCACTTAGGTTTGTGGGTATACTGGTCCTAACGTCACAGCTAATCTTTGCTCTATATAACAGGGGTCTGTTAGGGTCTGTGGTACTAGGGTTTTTGCCCGTCGTATCATCGCGTTGGCTGATGTATTACCCAATATGCAGTCTTGCTGTTCGTGTTAGTTATCTGTATGCCCTAAAGGCCATTACTGTACATATGATGTATATTGTAGTGGATGCTTGGACATATATAGGGAGGACTTTCTTGCACGACATGATAGTATGCTATCTGGTTGATCTTTATCTTAACATGTACACTTATTGTCTTTCTATTACATGTTGATAAAGCCCTTAGGATGAGTACTTGACTACCAGGATTATGATGCAGATCATACTAGTGGAGACAGAGTAGTCGGTAAGTACATCCTTCAAATGTTCTTAGTCGTGGGTGTATCGAGACAGGGCATCGATATACCAGAGTAGACTAGCGTATAGCTTCTCGACCCATGTAGATGGGTGATGGATGATCCCATATCCATTGGTGTTTGACATCAGAGATAGTATATGGGTGCTCAGTGGAGACTGGGTACACTGGACGGACTCGCCGAGAACTCCCAGATAATATTATACCTCATGTCAGATAGCAGTTCTCTGGTGACACTGGTACAGGTTAGTCTGTAGACCCGAGATCGTCATAGAGTCTTGTGTGATTCCCACTGTGTTTTGATTTCCACCTTACCACGTTCAAGAGAACGTGTAAAACGGTGGCTTTTGGGTACAGTCCCAAATCACATGGAGGCAATGTGCGATAGGAGGGGTTTCGTCTCTCCTGGTATTGGGGGTTGATGTTGCGCTATGTTCGATTGGCTATAACTGGAAGTCCCTGACCAGGGATGATATAGAGATATATTGGTAAGTGTTATCAGTAGTTTCTCGACCCGTTATGAGCCTCATATCGGCACGACTTATCAAGTTACCGGGGTCTGACGTTTACCACCCCTAGACGAGATATGCGACATATCAGACGAAGAGACCGGACTGTACGGTAGTGTTACTGATTGGATTCGCAGGAGTGTGAGCAGGCTTGCTTATTGATCTTCTGATCGCTCAATACCCGGGTGGCCGTTACGTTTAGCAGACCGCTTGCGGATTGTGGGTGTTTGATATGATCATCGCCTACTGCCGGCGTATTGACGAGTCTTTAGAGTTCTACACAAAGGTTTCCTGGCTCAAGCGAAACGTAGTAGGATCACATATGTGATATGTGCGGGACCGAGATTAATACGATATGTGATACCGTATTCTATTCTCGCGATATGTGATATCGGTCGGTTATATATATGATATAGCCGGGTTATTGGATCAAGTGTTGATTCGATAAGTTGATTCTTTTGATATTAGTCGGTTATATGTAATATAGCCGGATTATTAAATTAAGAGTTGATTTAATAATTTAATGTATAATTATATATTTGATATATTACATTACATTAACTAATATTAGCTCACTTAAGATTTCTTTTCTCACTTGATGATACATAGATATATATGTGATATATGTGAAATGTATTGTTTTCTTTTTGCACACATAAATATATATGTGATATATATTATTGTGTCATGTTAGGTTACACATGCAACATGGATGTATGTGACACATACCATGCTAGGGTTAAAGTTAGGGTTTATGTTTATTAAGTAATTCAAATAAAGATGATTTTTTTTCATTGTTGATTTTTGTTGAAACTTGATAACCATTGACTAAGTCCACTTGTTTGTCTTGCTTAAAATATTTGTTAACCCAAAATTAACCCATGACTATGGTTTATTCTCTACATGAGTTAGGCATGGCATATTAACTCACCATAGTTGCATTTCTAACCTCATGAGTTCATTCTTCTTCTTCTTCATCAAAAGAAAAAGCTCACTAGGTTTTTTCTAAGTGAAGAATTAGTGTGAGAAAAATAAATCTAAAGTGAACCTGTTAGTTATATGTATGCCCTAGATGCCATTAATGTAAATAGGATTTATATTGTAGTGGATGCTGGGACATATATAGGTAGGACTTTCTTGCTCGACATGATAGTACGCTATCTCGTTGCTCTTTATCTTAACATGTATACTTTCAGTCTCTCTGTTACATGTTGATAAAGCCCTTAGGATGTGTACTCGACTTCCAGGACTATGATGTAGATCATACTAGTGGGGCCTGGGTAGTCCATGAGTACATACTTCAATGTTCCTAGCGTGGGAATATCGAGACGGGGCATCGATATTCTAGAGTAGACTAGCGTATATCTTCTCGACCCATGTGATGGGCGATGGATGATCCCATATCCATTGGTGTTTGACATTAGAGATGGTATGCGGGTGCTCAGTGATGACTGGGTAACGGACTCGCCGAGAACTCCCAGATGGTATTATACCTCACGTCAGATGGCAGTCATAGAGTCTTGTGTGTCTCCCACTATGCTTTGATTTCCACCCTACCACGGCTCTACCGAGTCGTGCAAACAGGTGGTTTTTGGGTACAGTCCCGATTCACATGGAGGCAATGAGCGATAGGAGGGGATTCGTCTCTCCCGGTATTGGGGGTTGATGTTGCGCTATGCTCGACTGGCCATAACTGGAAATCCCTGGCCAGGGTTGCAGTGATATACTGATAAGAGTTATCAGTAGTTTCACGCTTGTTATGGACCTTACATCGGCATGCCTTATTAAGCTACTGGAGTCTGACGTTTACCATCCCTAGGCGAGATATGCGACATATCAGACGAACAGACCGGACTGTACGGTAAGTGTTACTGGTTGGATTCACAGGAGTGTGAGCGGGCTTGCTCGTTGATCTTCTGATCGCTCAATACCCGGGTGGCCGTTACGTTTAGCAGACCGCTTGCGGCTTGTGGGTGTTTGATATGATCATCACCTGCTGCCGGCGTATTGACGAGTCTTTAGAGTCTTACACAGAGGTTTCCTGGCTCAAGCGAAACGAAATAGGAGCGCATATGAGATATGTGCGGGACCGAGAATAATACCAGTATGTGATACTGAATTCTATTCTCGCGATTTGTATCATCGGACGGTTATATAAGATATAGCCGGGTTACCGAATCAAGTGTTGATTCGATACATTGATACACTTGATATTAGTCGGTTATATGCAATATGACCGGATCATTAAATCAAGTGTTGATTTAATGATTTAATGTATAATTATATATTTGATATATTACTTTACATTAACTAGTATTTGTTCACTGAAGATTGATTTTCTCACTTGATGTGCACAAGTAGTATATGTGATATATTTTTGTGCACTTGTTTGTATCATGTTTGATGATACATGCAAACTTGGGTGTATGTTTGATTTAAACCATGTTTAGGTTAATGGTTAGGGTTTTGTTATCTTTACTTATTTTCTTTATTCATTTTTGGGCAAGAAATAAAATGGTGGCTTCTTTTGTTTTTTACTTGAAGCTTCATGAAGCTTTGAAAAGCTTTGACCATTTTGTTTCTTTCCTTAAACCTAACCATTACCTAAACCCTAGTTTATTCTCTACATGAGTTAGCCTCACCCATGGTTGCATTATGATAAGATCACTTGATTTATTATTATTCATTAATTCTTATCATATTCTTTCTTCTTCTTCTTCTTCTTCTTCTTCAAGAAGAAGAAACCTTGCTACCTCCAATGGTGCCATGAGAAAAAGAGTGAGAAATCCAAATCCAAAGTGAACCCACTTCCTATTTCTTCATCCTCTACCACTTGCCATGTAGTAGAGTGTGTTATCTTCACAAGTTTTGTGACCAAGTGAAGATGGAGCTTGATCTTGAGTTGCCTCGACGTAGATCATCTTCGGCATCGAAGTCGACGACTTAGCCCGATCATTTCTCTGACGAAACCATCGTCAGAGTCCGGGATCCGATGATCGCAGCGGAGGGACGTCAACACGGAGCTAGAGAAGTGGAGGACCGGATCTACAAAGGTTGTAGTCACTTTCCTTTTAGTTAAAGTTGTTAACTTGCATTCTTTCGTCTTACCCCTAGTTAACGATCTAGTATAGGGTTCTTTGGCACATGGAAATTTTTGATTTTGGCATGGTTGATCAGTTGTAGAACCTCATGGGTGTGCCTAGGAACCCTACAGTGGTATCAGAGCCTAGCTAGAGCTTTAGGCGACGTGTAGACGATGTTAGAAGTCCGATCGAACCCGAAACCCTAATCCAAAACCCTTCTCTGTACAATTTTTCAAAACTGGGATTTTTGTGAATTAAAAATATACAGAAAAATCAGCAGGCTTTTTGAAGAATTTCTGTGAAGCACGTGAGCATAACTCGACCACGTGGCCGCGGAATCGCGGCACGAGCATGGCATGTGCGGCGGTTCCGCGGCCATATAGGAGCATCTTGACACATGCTTTGCACAGTAATACCCGTATGCAATGCCTGTGTTTTCTGGGAATTTTTAAATTATACTCAAGAGTTGAGTTTTCTGGGTTGTATTGGGAGTTCGTAGATACGATCGGATTGTCTAATTTTGTCTATGTGTTTTTCCGGATAATTTAGAATATGTTAAAAAGTTCGACCGGATATAAATACTCAATTTTTCCCCAGCCGGAAAATTTCCAAGTGTTGGATTTTTCCGTGGTTTAAGAACGTTCTAAGTAGTGCAAGTAACGCGATGGACCCTCTAGAAGACAACAAACCTTAACTCGATTATGTGACCGTCTTGGACTGCCCTTTGAACCTTAGGGTTTGGGGCAGTACGGCGTGCCACATGTGAGGCGTTGGTTTGACCCTTCTACAGCTGGACCGTTGGTACTGAGGCATGAAGTGAATGTTTTAAAACTTATTTCATGTGTTGAGCTGTTTCGGGAAAACTTGGGTGTTTGATTGTTCGATCGAAAAGTTTAACATTTTCCATTTATCTGGAATGTGATACAATATTTGGAATTCATAAGTAGTTATGAGATAACTGATATGAATGTTATAAACATAGCACTTTAGTCTCACTTGATCGGTTGCCACGGAATTTTGATGCGATCAAAAGTCCGTCGCAATCACGTAGCGTACGCGGATACTCGCCGGATAAACTTAATAGACAGCTACACCCCTTAGCCTCGACCAAGTGACTGTAGGAGAACCCCGTCGCCAAAAAGCATCCATTCGGGTGCTCACGGCAGCGGTGTTCCGCCTTGGTGCACTTCGTCGACGGTATCGGGGGTGCGGCCGTCTACTAAAGTTTGCGACGAGTATTCGTTCTGGATGCCGGGAATCTTGTTGAATTGCCCGACTTTATATTGAAAAGTGTTTTCGATATTGAGACTAAAATGTGGGGTTTATAACTGTTAGGCATGCGATGTCTAAGGAATTCATTTGTTTAGGCATGCGATGTCTAAAGCGTTTGCGGATTCCAACTGTTGTAGTTTTACACTTTCTTTTTTGTGACCGTAAGTGTAATATGTGATATCGCCGGTTTCGTTGCTATATGTCAACGACAATTGGGATACGCATGTTTACTTACATTGATGACATGTGATGTTATGTGTTGCTGGATATGTTATATTGGATCGTCGTGTTTGAATAGCCGGGGTTTTTTATGTGAGACGAGTGTTTTTCATTTTCATTCATGTAAAAAACTTGTATGTAATATTCTTTTTTTGGGGCACTTCCAGGTTGCGGAAGATGTCACCGTTGATGTATATTATTTACTTTTCCGCATTAGGATAGATGCAAGGCGGGGAGCACAAGTAACCGGGTTTTAGGGTCCAGTGGGAGACCAACTCGAGGAGTCGAGTGTGGGTCTCCTAACTCTAGAATTGGTAGGGTTGCTTGCCGCTCTCGTAGGGGTCTAGGGGTGTGGGTTTGGCTATTCATCGCGACCGTGGAATCCGTGTTTTATACAGGCTCAAAATAAAACACGGACGTCCTAGTATATCCAATATTTCATATGATATTTTCTGCTGCGTTATCTGTGATGTGATCATGTGATATGTTCAGATAGATATAGTATATAGTATATAGTATATATTATATAAACGTTGCTTATGTTTTACACCCGCGCTAGCCCTGCCCTGCTCTGCCGTTAGTTACCTAACCTAACGGTGCAGACGGGACATCGAGGCGAATGCGGATGACATAAGCGTACGTTATATTTATCTGTGATGTTTAGGTGGACTTAAATGATGGGACATTTATTAATGAGATTAATGAAAGAAAATAAACCTAAAAGATGTTGTGGAATCGAATTTCAAAATAAAACAGGTAGCTACAGTTCTTGCTTTGCATCGCGGTGTTCCTTGTAGAACATCCTGCACCTTATTCGATAAGGAAAGGACCAAGATCCCTTCACCGGGAGTGACTCTTTTAGCAATAACTGGCAGATGCTACAACCCTCGGTTTGTTTTTTGATTGCTTCTATAGTTTTTTCTTTGCACAGAGGTATATATGATATATCCTGCACCTTATTCGATGAGGAAAGGGTCGACGATCCCTTCACCGGGAGTGACCCCTTTAGCAAAACTACAAAAGCCAAAAAAAAACGATCCATTTAAAAACCATTTGATTCCGCAACGAGATCAAGTTCAAAGCGTTAAAGGTTTTATTAAAAAAAAACCCATTCGCAACCCTCCGTCATTTTAGGAAGTAGAGTACTTAGTATTCGTGCTGTGTTTGTTGACCATAGTCAAGGCACAGTGTACGGTAGCTAAGTGATGTCTTCCTACACCGCATATGATGCGATTAGTTAGGACAGTCATGTGGCTTTGTTGACCTTAGCCAAGGGTCATGTGGGTGGGTTTAATTAATCACGAAATGACGGGTAGAACTTGACTAGTGCTTATGATTTGTTGACCTTAGCCAAGGTCATAGGTGCTAGGGGTAAAAACCACTATCGGGAGTTTCAAGTGTTGAAATTTGCAATGAGATTGCATACCTTCTATATGATAGTTGGATCCTGATACCCACTGCGAGTAATTGTTACTCCTGAGAGAGTTTTGCACTTTGCAATTAACCGATCAAGTAGGTGTCTAGAAAGGTGTCAACGGGGTTACGCCTCTGGGAAAACGAGGTTTACTTTAATTAGGTCCGTGCGAAAGCACGGGGAACCTCCCTCAAAGTACCGACACTGGCCTGGCTGAAAGATTGGCGAACTTGTAGAGTGTAATTAATCCCGGCTAATCTTTCCTTTTAGGGTTTGAAGGAAGATTTGATAAAAACAGTGGGAGCCATCCTGATTAGATAAAATATATATCCAATGTAATCTTGTAAGAGCGCACGCAGAGTGTTTTCTTCTCTCTTTCTCCAGGTAGCGACCATATCATGCCTTAATCAAGATAATAATTTGGATGTATTGACCGAACCCGCTTGTTATACTGAGCTGGGGAACGTTGGTCCCGCTCCAACTTATAATTGTTATAAGACAGAGCAGGAAATAGGGGAATACCAGAATTCCTATGCCGCCCAAACGAAGAAAGTGCATATGATGCATCTCCTTCGGGTGTGTTCATTATAAAGAACCGTTTCTCAGTGTCCTCTACGTCCTAAGTATTAGATACCGGATCAGGATCCCACAAATGTAATCCGTTACATAGGGCTACAAAAAAGTAGAGAACTGAGAATGGGTGATAAGTTTCATAAGACAGAAAACGGGGCAAGTGTTGCAGCCAAGTCTGTTGGTCACTGTCACCCTGTATTACCAGTACATTGATTCTGAACGAATGTTATTAGATACCGAACCTGATATACAAAATCATATCAGTCTCTTTATTAGTAAAGAAATGATAAAATTTTGTATTGTTGGATAATGTTTTGAACATTTCCTATTTCAAAAGTTGATCGGTTCAGGCACGTTATCTAAAAGCATTGACGTTCTAAATCAAACTACAGTTCCTAGTAAACAGAACACACACAAGAGGAAGAGTTCAGAAATGAACGAATTCTTCTTGAGGCATTGTAGACTAGGTCATATCAATGCGACCCGACTGGCTGAAGTTACATTTAGATGCATATTTAAATTAGTTTGAATTTATATCTTATGAAACTTGCCAGTCATAGAGATTAGATGACCATAGCTCTGTTTATTGGAAACAGAGAAAGAGTTGTTGAACTCTTGGGACTGATACATAGTGATGTATGCAAGGTCCCCTGTCTACATATACCAAGACCGGTTCTTTGTACTTCATTACATTATCTGATAATCTCTCAAGATTCAGCCATTTGTTCCTGTTGAAACATAAGTCCGAAGCTTTTGAGATATTCACAGAATATAAGTTAGAAGTAGAGAACCAAAAACCGGGTATAAGTATTATGTCCTATGATAAGATCAGGGAGGAGAATACTTGTGCATAGAATTCCTGGACTATTCTAAAGCAGAATGAGATTCTCTCTCGGTATTACTCCTCTGAATATACCACAGCACAACGGTGTATCGGGGCGGAGCAATCACACCATATTAGATATGGTGTGCTTTATGATGAGTACTACCGAGTTACCTATTTTCTTATGGGGTTATGCACTTGAGAAGTTGCATACCTATTGAATTAGGTTCGAATCAAATCAGTGCCTACCACTCCATATAAGATATGGTATGGGAAGAGCCTATCTCTTAAGTAAATTAAGATTTGGGATTGTCCGGCCTATGTCAAAAGCAAAATCCGGAAAAGATCGAGGCAAGGTCAGTTCTGTAGAACTGGAAAGGTTCCAGCTATACAAACTACAGCTAATGATTTGACAGAACCAAAGGATTCAATAGTCCCCGATGAACCTCAGCCTCTCTGTCGATCTGGTAAGGGTTCCTCATCCGCCTGAGAGACACTTCGGTTTCTCGATGACAGTGGGAGCGAGGATTGCATCATGAGATGATGACCTAACTAGTTTCGAGCTGGCCATCGAGAGTAGGGACTCTGTAAGAATGGCTGGATGCTTAGCGATTTGAGATGGAATCCATGTACACCAACAAAGTATGGACTTTGGTTTCTATATCTGAAGGGTTAAATCCCCATCAGGAGCAAGTATATCTTGAGAAGATTACTTGGTGTAGATGGAAAATTTGAGACTTTCAAAGGTAGACTTGTTAAAGGTTTTCGTCATCGACCAGGCGTGGATAATGATGAAACCTTTTCCAGGGACGATGCTTAAGTCCATCCAGATCCTACTTGCCATTGCTACATACCATGACTACGATATCTGGAGGTTGGGTGCCATGACTGCTTTTCTAAATAATGATTTAGAAGAGAACGTCTATAAGTACACAGCCAGAGGGCTTCGTAAACAGTGGGAGCAGCGGAAATGTGTGCAAGATGCTTTACAGGATAAAGCAGGTATCGCGGAGTTGGAACATCTGTTTTGATGTGCTAGTCAAAGAGTTTGACTTCATCAAAATAGGTAGATGAACCTTGTATATACAAAAAGGTAGTAGGGAGTATAGTGGTGATCCTCGTAGAGTACATAGATGACATACTCTAGATAGGGAAGGAGTTTCCTATACTACACACGGTCAATCTCCTCTTATCACAAGGATTCTCCATATAGGATCAAAGTGATACCTCCTAAATCCTAGGTTTTGGATCTATGAGATAGATCTAAATGGATGTTAGGGTTCTTACTAGGTGTAGTAAGATGGTATCAATGGATCCTGGGGAGAATCACTGGAAAGGTTCCAGGATGATAAAGACGACTGAATGTCAGTCGCAGGCATTGTCTTTACTCTCAGTGGAGGGACGGTATGTTGGAAGAGTTCCAAGCTAGATACCGTGGCAAACTAGACGATAAAGGCTGGTAACATCGCTATTAAAGATACTACCAAAGAGGCAGTTTGGGTGTATATTGGTTCATGAGATGAACTAGGTTCCTACCATTGTGTGACAATGGAAGTGTGGCTTTGGCCCATGAATCCTGGTCCCATTAGTGACCCAGACATATTCTGAGGCAGCATCACTTGATCATGGAGATAGTTGATCTCCATGGTAATCGAGGTTAGGAGAGTAGACTCAGAAGACAACACGGCGGATCCACTCACAAAGGCCTTTTCCCAAAGAGAGACTGTTACGGGATGGTTGAGTATTAGATACTGCAACCACTGCTACAGATGGCCCTAGTGCAAGTGGGAGATTGTTAGTTATATGTATGCCCTAGAGGCCATTACTGTACATAGGATGTATATTGTAGTGGATGCTGGGACATATATAGGTAGGACTTTCTTGCTCGACATGATAGTACGCTATCTGGTTGCCCTTTATCTTAACATGTATACTTTCAGTCTCTCTATTACATGTTGATAAAGCCCTTAGGACGTGTACTCGACTTCCAGGACTATGATGTAGATCATACTAGTGGGGCCTGGGTAGTCCATGAGTACACCCTCCAATGTTCCTAGTCGTAGGAATATCGAGACGGGGCATCGATATTCCAGAGTAGACCAGCGTATATCTTCTCGACCCATGTGATGGGCGATGGATGATCCCATATCCATTGGTGTTTGACATCAGAGATGTTATGCGGGTGCTCAGTGATGACTGGGTACACTGAACGGACTCGCCGAGAACTCCCAGATGGTATTATACCTCACGTCAGATGGCAGTTCTCTGGTGACACTGGTACAGCTTAGTCTGTTGACCCGAGATCGTCATAGAGTCTTGTGTGTCTCCCACTGTGCTTTGATTTCCACCCTACCACGGCTCTACTGAGTCGTGCAAACAGGTGGTTTTTGGGTACAGTCCCGATTCACATGGAGGCAATGAGAGATAGTAGGGGATTCGTCTCTCCCGGTATTGGGGGTTGATGTTGCGCTATGCTCGACTGGCCATAACTGGAAATCCCTGGCCAGGGTTGCAGTGATATACTGGTAAGAGTTATCAGTAGTTTCACGCTTGTTATGGACCTTACATCGGCATGACTTATCAAGCTACTGGGGTCTGACGTTTACCACCCCTAGGCGAGATATGCGACATATCAGACGAACAGACCGGACTGTACGGTAAGTGTTACTGGTTGGATTCACAGGAGTGTGAGCGGGCTTGCTCGTTGATCTTCTGATCGCTCAATACCCGGGTGGCCGTTACGTTTAGCAGACCGCTTGTGGCTTGTGGGTGTTTGATATGATCATCACCTGCTGCCGGCGTATTGACGAGTCTTTAGAGTCCTACACAGAGGTTTCCTGGCTCAAGCGAAACGAAATAGGAGCGCATATGAGATATGTGCGGGACCGAGAATAATACCAGTATGTGATACTGAATTCTATTCTCGCGATTTGTATCATCGGACGGTTATATAAGATATAGCCGGGTTACCGAATCAAGTGTTGATTCGACACATTGATACACATGATATTAGTCGGTTATATGCAATATGACCGGATCATTAAAGCAAGTGTTGATTTAATGATTTAATGTATAATTATATATTTGATATATCACTTTACATTAACTAGTATTTGTTCACTTAAGATTGATTTTCTCACTTGATGTGCACAAGTAGTAAATGTGATATATTTTTGTGCACTTGTTTGTATCATGTTTGATGATACATGCAAACTTGGGTGTATATTTGATTTAAACCATGTTTAGGTTAATGGTTAGGGTTTTGTTATCTTTACTTATTTTCTTTATTCATTTTTGGGCAAGAAATAAAATGGCGGCTTCTTTTGTTTTTTACTTGAAGCTTCATGAAGCTTTGAAAAGCTTTGACCATTTTGTTTCTTTCCTTAAACCTAACCATCACCTAAACCCTAGTTTATTCTCTACATGAGTTAGCCTCACCCATGGTTGCATTATGATAAGATCACTTGATTTATTATTATTCATTAATTCTTATCATATTCTTTCTTCTTCTTCTTCTTCTTCTTCAAGAAGAAGAAACCTTGCTACCTCCAATGGTGCCATGAGAAAAAGAGTGAGAAATCCAAATCCAAAGTGAACCCACTTCCTATTTCTTCATCCTCTACCACTTGCCATGTAGTAGAGTGTGTTATCTTCACAAGTTTTGTGACCAAGTGAAGATGGAGCTTGATCTTGAGTTGCCTCGACGTAGATCATCTTCGGCATCGAAGTCGACGACCTAGCCCGATCATTTCTCCGACGAAACCATCGTCAGAGTCCGGGATCCGATGATCGCAGCGGAGGGACGTCAACACGGAGCTAGAGAAGTGGAGGACCGGATCTACAAAGGTTGTAGTCACTTTCCTTTTAGTTAAAGTTGTTAACTTGCATTCTTTCGTCTTAGCTCTAGTTAACGATCTAGTATAGGGTTCTTTGGCACATGGAAATTTTTGATTTTGGCATGGTTGATCAGTTGTAGAACCTCATGGGTGTGCCTAGGAACCCTACAGAACCCACTTCCTACTTCATCATCCTCTACTACTTGCCATTTAGTATATGGTGTTTGCTTCACTAATTCCACAATTAGTGAAGAGATAGCTTGGGTTAGTGTCTTCTCAACGTAGAACATTTTCGGCCTCGAAGACTTCGATGCAAGCTTATTCATTTCTTCATGGGAGCCTCTCTAGAGTCCGGGAGTTTATGATCGCAGTGAAGGGACTACTACATGGAGCTATTGAAGTGAAGGACCGGTCTACAAAGGTTGTATTCCTTGTTCACTTCTTATGCAAAGTTGTTTGTATTATGTTTCGTCGGATTTTCTAGTAACGATTCTAGGGTTAGGATTAGCTAGAACGGTAAATTTTTGAAATTGGCATGGACGATGCCTTCCGAAACCTTGCTGCCATGCTAGACAACCCTGCAGTGGTATCAGAGCCATGCTAGAAAATTAGACAGATTTTGTTAAACAACGAAACCGAAACGACTCCGAAACTTGAAACACGAAAACCCACTTTCTGTCGAATTAAAAAAGTATTCTAAATTTTTTTTAAACAACTGTAGAATGTTGTATGAGATGCAACATGAACACACAAGAAAATTTACCCCCCTCGCCGGAAAATGGCCGGCCACTTTGCTCAAAAATCCGGCGACCTCGGGTGAACAGTGTAGTTCTGGGTTGAAATTTTTTGTGTGTTCCAGTCTCTGGGTTTTGGTGTTTCAGGTGTTGTTTGTTTTTTCTAAGTTTTCATATGATGTGATCTTACACTATAAGCAATTCGGAGTGTTTCGTATTCGTAGTTTTAACATTGTTTCGGGGATTCGCATGTTGTCTAGGCGAAGTTAAAAAGTTCGGTCGAATGTCAAAAACCTATTTTTCCATGTTTAGCGTATTCGGAAAAACATGCAAGTAATTCTGTGAACCCTCTAGAAGAATGAAACCCTAACTCGACTTTTTGGATCGCGGAACCGCGGTCATACCCTAGGGTTTGCCGCAATTCCGTGGCGACATGAGTGAGGCTTGGGTCTGCCCTTCTACGGCCGGTGCATAGGTACTGTGGCATGTTCTGGGTATTATTAAACTGTGCTCAGGTGTTGAGCTCTCAGGGAATTGTGGGACTTTGATGATTCGATCAAAAAGTTTAATCTCGTCCGGGTATCATGTGATGGGATACAATACTTGGAATCCACACTAATTTGAATTTTAAAAATCTAGCAGTTTAGTCTCATTTGATCGGTTGCCACGGGTTTTTGATGTTGATCAAATGTCCATCGTAATCACGTAGCGTACGAGAATACCCGCCGGGTAACCTTACTAGATAGCCACACCCTATAGCCCCGACCAAGTGACTGTAGGAGAACCCCGTTGTCAAAAGCATCCGTCCGAGTGCTCGCGGCCGCGATGTTCCGCCTTAGTGCACTTCGTCGATGACATCGGGGGTGCGGCCGTCTGCTAAAGTTTCCGACTAGCATTCGATCAGGTTATCGGGAATCTTGTTGAATTATCCGACAGGTTATTGGAAAGTGTTTTCAATATTGAGAATAAAATGCGGTGTTTATAATTGTTAGGCATGTGATGTCTAAGGAATTCATTTGGTTAGGCATGAAATCTATAATATGAGATATTTCGGGTTTATGATGTTTAAGGTGGTTGCGGATTCCAACTGTTGTAGTTTTTCACTTTCTTTTCTGCGACCGTAAGTGTAATATGTGGTGTATCGCCGGTTTCGGTGCTATATGTCAACGACAATTGGGATACGCATATTTACTTACGTTGATGACATGTGATGTTATGTGTTGCTGGGATATGTTATATTGGATCGTCGTGTTTTGAATAGCCGGGTTTTTTTTATGTGAGATGAGAGTTTTTTTATTTTCATTCATGTAAAAGCTTGTATGTAATATTATTTTATTGGGACACTTCTGGGTTGAGGATGATGTCACCATTGATGTATATTATTTACTTTTCCGTATTAGGAGAGACCCAAGGCGGGGAGCACAAGTAACCGGGTTCTAGGGTCCAGTGGGAGACCATCTCGAGGAGTCGAGACCGGGTCTCCTAACTCTAGAATTGGTAGGGTTGCTTGCCGCTCTCGTAGGGATCTAGGGATGTGGGTTTGGCTATTCATCGCGACCGTGGAATTCGTGTTTTCTACAGGCTTAATTTAGAACGCGGAAATCCTAGTATATCCAATATTTCATATGTTATCTTCTGCTGCTCTGTGATGTGATCACTGTGATATGTTCATACGAATGCCTATATTATATAAATATATGATATGTATTATATATTGTTGCTTTCGTTTCATATGTGATGCTTAGGAAGCATATTATGATGGGACTTCATTAATGAGATTAATGAAATAAAAGAAACCTAAAAGATGTTGTAGAAACTTGTTTTAAAAACTGGTAGCTCTAGTTCTTGTTTTGCATAGCGGTATTCCTTGTAGAATATCCAACACCTTATTCGATAAGGAAAGAGCCGAGATCCCTTCACCGGGAGTGACCTCTTTAGCAATAACTGGCAGATGCTACAACCCATGGTTTGTATTTTGATTGCTTCTATGGTTTTTGCTTTGCATAACGGTATTTGTGAAATATCTTGCACCTTATTCCATAAGGAAAGAGCCGAGATCCCTTCACTGGGAGTGACCTCTTTAGCAAAACTAGTAAAAGCCTAAAAAACACTCCTTTACAAAATCACTCGATTCTACAACGAGATCAAGTTCATTATGCAAAG
This sequence comes from Agapanthus africanus, assembly GCA_030015575.1. Lineage (NCBI taxonomy): Eukaryota > Viridiplantae > Streptophyta > Magnoliopsida > Asparagales > Amaryllidaceae > Agapanthus > Agapanthus africanus. Next base: position 936,294,811 of record CM057338.1, on the reverse strand, counting down.
GGTTTTCTTAAAAACCTGTCGTAGCCCTCCGTCATTTCAGATAAGTACTTCATAGTATCCGTGCTACGTTTGTTGGCTTTCGTCAAGGCGTAGTGTGCGGTAGCTATTTATGCTTATCTGCAAAAGCATATGATGCGATTGAGTTAGGATAGTCGTGCGACTTTGTTGGCTTTCGTCAAGGGTCGTGCGGGTGGGTTTAATTCAATCATGAAATGTACGGGTTGAACTTGACTAGCAGCCTATGGTTTGTTGGCTTACGTCAAGGTCATAGGATGCTAGGGGCAAAATATTATCGGGAATTTCAAGTGTTGAAATTTGCAATGAGATTGCATACCTTCTATGAGATAGTTGGATCCCGATACCCACTGCGAGTAAGAGCTACTCCTGGGAGAGTTTTACACATTACAATTAGCCGATCAAGTAGGTGTCTAGAAAGGTATTAACGGGGTTACGCCCCTGGGAAAACGAGGTTTATTTTAATTAGGTCCGTGCGAAAGCACGGGGGACCTCCGTCAAAGTACCGGCACTGGCCTGGCTGAAAGATTGACGAACTTATAGGGTGTAATAAATCCCGGCTAGTCTTTCCTTTTAGGGTTTGAAGGAAAATTTGATAAAAACAGTGGGAGCCATCATGATTAGATAAAATTATAACTAATCTAATCTTGCAAGAGTATACGCTAAGTGTTTCCTTCTCTCTTTCTCTCCAGGTAGCGACCATGTCACGTCTTAATCAAGATAATAATATGGATGTATTGACCGAACCCGCTTGTTATACTGAGTTGGGGAACGTTGGTCCCGCTCCAACTTATAATTGTTATAAGGCCGAGCAGGAAATAGAGGAATACCAGGATTCCCGTGCCGCCCAAATGAATAAAGTGCATGCTGATGCATCTTCTTCGGGTATGTTCATTACCGAGAATTGTTTCTCAGTATCCTCTACGTCCTGAGTATGAGATACCGGATCAGGATCCCATATATGTAATCTGTTACATGGGCTGTAGATAGGTAGAGAACTGGGAATGGGTGATAAGTTTCAAGAGTTGGAAACGGTGCAAGTGTTGCAGCCAAGTTTGTTGGCAGTTATCATCCTGTATTACCAAATACATTGATTCTGAACGAATGTTATCAGATACCGAACCTGATATACAACATCATATCAGTCTCTTTATTATGTAAAGAAGGATATAATTTTGTATTGTTGGATAATGTTTTGAACATTTCCTATATCAAGAGTTGATCGGTTCAGGCACGTTATCTAATGGCATATACGTTCTAAATCAAACTACAGTTCTTAATGTACAGAACACACACAAGAGGAAGATTTCATAAATGAACGAATCCTTCTTAAGGCATTGTAGATTAGGTCATTTCAATGCGACACAACTAGCTAAGTTACATTTAGATGAATATTTAAATTAGTTTGAATTTACATCTTGTGAAACTTGCCTTCACTCGCCTTCGAACAACTCAATCGTGATGACCATAGCTCCGTTTATTGGAAACGGAGAAAGAGTTAGTGAACTCTTGGGATTGATACATGATGATGTATGTAAGTCCCCAGTCTACACATGCCAGGACCGATTCTTTGTACTTCATTGCATTTACTTATGATCTCTCAAGATTCGGACATATGTTCCTGTTGAAACACAAGTCTGAAACTTTTGAGAAATTCAAAGAATATAATTCAGAAGTAGAGAAGCAAAACGGGCATAAGTATTATGTCATTTGATATGATCAGGGAGGAGAATACTTGAGCACGGAATTCCTGGACTATTCTAAAGGAGAATGGGATTCTCTCAGCATTACTCCTCCGAATACACCACAGCAGAAACGGTATATCGGGGCGGAGGAATTGCACCCTATTAGATATGGTGCGCTCTATGATGAGTATTACTGAATTGCCTATTTCATTTGGGGGTTATGCACTTGAGAAGCTGCATACCTATTGAATAGGGTTCCAACTAAATCAGGTGCCTACCACTTCATATGCGATATGGAATGGAAAGAGCCCATGTCTTAAGCAAGTTAATATTTGGGGTTTTCCGGCCTATGTCAAAAGAAAAATCCGGACAAGCTCGAGGCAATGTCAGTCTTGTGGAAGTTTGTTGGATATCCCAAGCATTCGCAAGGGAATATCTTCTACCGCACTGAGGAGCAAAAGGTGTTTTGTTTCTCAGCATGCCACCATTTTAGAAAAGGAATTTATTTTGGAAACAAATTTGTGGTCATGAGGTAGAACTGGAAGGAGTTCCAGCTATACAAACCACGGCTGATGATTTCGTAGAACCGGAGGATTCAATAGTTCTCGACGAACCTCAGCCTCTCCGCCGATCTGGTAGGGTTCCTCATCCACCTGAGAGATACTTCGGTTTTCTCTAAGACAGTGGGAGCGAGGATTGCATCATGAGATGATGACCCAACTAGTTTTGAGCAGGCCATCAGGAGTGGCGACTCTGTAAGAATGGCTGGATGCTAAGCGATCTGAGATGGAATCCATTTACACCAACGAAGTATGGACTTTGGTTGATATATCTGAAGGGTTAAATCCCCATCAGGAGCAAGTATATCTTGAGAAGATTACTTGGTGTAGATGGAAAAGTTGAGACTTTCAAAGCTAGACTTGTTGTAAAAGGTTTTCGTCATCAACCAGGTGTGGATTATGATGAAACCTTTTCTAGTGCCTATGCTTAAGTCCATTCAGATCCTACTTGCCATTGCTACATACCATGACTACGATATCTGGCGGTTGGGTGTCATGACTGCTTTTCTAATTAGTGATTTAGAAGAGAGCGTCTATAAATACATGGCCAGAGGGCTTTGTAGACAGTGGGAGCAGCGAAAACGTGTGCAAGTTGCTTTACAGGTTAAAGCAGGCATTGCGGAGTTGGAACATCTGTTTTGATGTGGTAGTCAAAGAGTTTGACTTCATCAAAAGGGTAGACGAACCTTGTATATACAAAAAGGTAGTAGAGAGTATGGTGGTCTTTCTCGTATTGTACGTGGATGACATACTCTTGATAGGGAAGGTGTTTCCTATGCTACATTCGGTCAATCTCCTCTTATCACAAGGATTCTTCATATAGGATCAAGGTGATACCTCTTAAATCCTGGGTTTTGGATCTATGAGATAGATCTAAGTGGATGTTAGGATTCTCACTAGGTGTAGTAAGATGGTATCAATCGATCCTGGGGAGAATCACTGGATAACTTCCAGGGTGGTAAGGTCAACTGAATGTCAGTCACAGGCATTGTTTTTACCCTCAGTGGAGGGACGGTATGTTGGAAGAGTTCCAAGCTAGATACCGTGACATACTAGATGATAAAGGTTAGATACATCGCTACCAATGATACTACCAAATAGGGAATCTGGATGTATATAAGTTCATAAGATGAACTTCGTTCCTACCATTGTGTGACAATAGAGTTGTGGCTCTGGCCTAGGAACCCCCATCCCATCAGTGATCCAGACATATTCTAAAGTAGTATCACCTGATCATGGAGATGGTTGATCTCCAGGGAGATCGAGGATAGGAGAGTAGACACATAGGACAATACGGCGGATCCACTCACAAAGGCCTTTTCCCAAAAGAGACTTTTTATGGGATGGTTGTGTATGGGATACTACAACCACTGCTGATTGTTGGGTATTGGATACTACAACAGATGACCCTAGTGCAAGTGGGAGATTGTTAGTTATATGTATGCCCTAGAGGCCATTACTGTACATATGATGTATATTGTAGTGGATGCATGGACATATATAGGGAGGACTTTCTTGCTCATCATGATAGTATGCTATCTGGTTGATCTTTATCTTAATATGTACACTTATTGTCTCTCTATTACATGTTGATAAAGCCCTTAGGATGAGTACTTGACTACCAGGATTATGATGCAGATCATGCTAGTGGGGACAGAGTAGTCGGTAAGTACATCCTTCAAATGTTCTTAGTCGTGGGTGTATCGAGACAGGGCATTGATATACCAGAGTAGACTATCGTATAACTTCTCGACCCATGTAGATGGGCGATGGATGATCCCATATCCATTGGTGTTTGACATCAGAGATAGTATACGGAGGCTCAGTGGAGACAGGGTACACTAGACGGACTCGCCGAGAACTCCCAGATGGTATTATACCTCACGTCAGATGGCAGTTCTCTGGTGATACTGGTACATGTTAGTTTGTAGACCAGAGATCATCATAGAGTCTTGTGTGATTCCCATTGTGCTTTTATTTCCACCTTACCACGTTCAAGAGAACGTGCAAAACGGTGGCTTTTGGGTACAGTCCTGAATCATATGGAGGCAATGAGCGATAGGAGGGGTTTCGTCTCTCCCGGTATTGGGGGTTGATGTTGCGCTGTGTTCAATTGGCTATAACTGGAAGTCCCTGGCCAGGGCTGATACAGAGATATACTGGTAAGTGTTATCAGTAGTTTCTCGACCCGTTATGAGCCTCATATCGGCACGACTTATCGAGTTACTGGGGTCTGACGTTTACCACCCCTAGACGAGATATGCGACATATCAGACGAAGAGACCGGACTGTATGGTAGTGTTACTGATTGGATTCGCAGGAGTGTGAGAAGGCTTGCTTGTTGATCTTCTGATCTCTCAATACCCGGGTGGCCGTTACGTTTAGAAGACCGCTTGCGGCTTGTGGGTGTTTGATATGATCATCGCCTACTGCCGGCGTATTGACGAGTTTTTAGAGTCCTACACAAAGGTTTTCTGGCTCAAACGAAACGGAGTAGGAGAACATATGTGATATGTGCGGGACCGAGATTAATACGATATGTGATACCGTATTCTATTCTCACGATATGTGATATCATTCGGTTATATATATGATATAGCCAGGTTATCGGATCAAGTGTTGATTCGATAAGTTGATTCTTTTGATATTAGTCGGTTATATGTAATATAGCCGGATTATTAAATCAAGAGTTGATTTAATAATGTAATATATAATTATATATTTGATATATTACATTACATTAACTAATATTAGCTCACTTAAGATTTCTTTTCTCACTTGATGATACATTGATATATATGTGATATATGTGAAATGTATTGTTTTCTTTTTGCACACATAAATATATATGTGATATATATTATTGTGTCATGCTAGGTTACACATGCAACATGGATGTATGAGACTCATACCATGCTAGGGTTAAAGTTAGGGTTTATGTTTATTAAGTAATTCAAATAAAGAGGATTTTTTTGTCATGGTTGATTTTTCTTGAAACTTGATAACCATTGACTAAGTCCACTTGTTTGTCTTGCTTAAGATATTTGTTAACCCAATATTAATCCATGACTATGGTTTATTCTCTACATGAGTAAGGCATGGCATATTAACTCACCATAGTTGCATTTCTAACCTCATGAGTTCATTCTTCTTCTTCTTCATCAAAAGAAAAAGCTCACTAGGTTTTTTCTAAGTGAGGAATTAGTGTGAGAAAAATAAATCTAAAGTGAACCCACTTCCTACTTCATCATCCTCTACTACTTGCCATTTAGTATAGGGTGTTTGCTTCACTAATTCCATAATTAGTGAAGAGATATCTTGGGTTAGTGTCTCCTCGACGTAGATCATCTTCGGCCTCGAAGACTTTGATGCAAGCTTGTTCATTTCTTCATGGGAGCCTCTCTAGAGTCCGGGAGTTTATGATCGCAGCGAAGGGACTACTATACAGAGCTATTGAAGTGAATGACCGGTCTACAAAGGTTGTATTCCTTGTTCACTTCTTATGCAAAGTTGTTTGTATTATGTTTCGTCGAATTTTCTAGTAACGATTCTAGGATTATGGTTAGGGTTATCTAGAATGGCAATTTTTTGAAATCGGCATGGACGATGCCTCCCGAAACCTTGCTGCCGTGCTAGACAACCCTGCAGTTCGAGTAGTCCTGCGACTGTCGTGTCTCTGATACCTTCGAGGCTGGACAAGATGTCTTCAAATAATCTCTCAGGTCCTATTACCGTTGGGAGAGCACATTCTTCCTAGAAATCGTGAGGATCTTTAAGTGTTCATCGCCTTCGTGATTTGTAAAGATCTCACTCGAGTATTCTTTCCTTACGAATCGTGAGGACCCGTAAGTAGCTTCTTTATTTCAGTGGCAGGTAACTTTGGCAAATGTGGCCCGTAGATAGTCCATCTTGACCTCCTTGCAGGGCAGTGATGGCTTAGAAAACAGGTTTGGATCTGCCGCCTAAGACTTTTCAACTTTATGAGCCGTAAGGGTCTCATAAAGACTTTTCTCCCTACGAGTCCCGTAGGTGTATTTTCTTCTTAGGAGTCGTGAGGAATCCTAAGTGCGTTTTCTCTTGAGAGTCGTAAGGATCTCACAAGAGAATTTTCCCGCTTACGAGTCGAGATGACCCGAAAGTGTTTTTTTTCCTTCTTGTCTGTATTCGACTTTGGAGAATGTGGCCCGTGGATAGTATACAATAGTCCTTCTTGGACCTACTTGCGAGGCCACAGTGCTTAGGAAACAGGTTGATATCCCCATTGCCTAAGGCTTTCCACCTTCATGATCCGTGAGGGTTTCACGAAGGTGTTTTTCCCTACGAGTCGAGACGAGTCGAGAAGTTCTCGCAGGAACATTTTTTCCCCTATGGGTCGAGACGAATCGAGAAGTTCTCGCAAGAATGTCCTAACGTCACAGTTAACCTCTGCTCTTTACGATAGAGGTCCGTTAGGGTATGTGGTACTAGGGTTTTTGTCCGTCGTACCGTCGCGTTGGCTGATGCATTCCCCGATACACAATCTTGCTCTTCGAGTAGCCCCGCCACTGTTGTGTCTCTGATCCCTTCGGAGGCTGGACAAGACATCTTCAAGTAATCTCCCAGGTCATATTACCGTCGGAAGACCAAGCGTTAGGGATTTTCCATGCCACTTTTTACTTGAGGTTAGGCTCAATTTGGGAGCCCTGATGAGTCATGACCACTCTGCGCTGGTGTGGGATGATCTTCGATAGTCTTTCAGGTTTTATTTAAGTTGTCGTCAAGACCCTGAAGCTAGGGATATTCCTTTGCTTCGTTTGTTGACATTGTATCTGCTATATTATGACGAATGTCGAGGTTGTCTCTAGGTTGTCTGTAAACCGTCAAAGCTCGGAACTAGGGACTTTTCCATGGCTCCATTGTTTTGACCCTGAGGTCGGTTGTTGACGTTGCATCTGCATCTTGCTGAAGTGAGGAGGAACGTCGAGGCGATCTCTAGGTTGCAGATGTTGCCGTCGAGACTGGGAACTAGGGACTTTGCCATGGCTCCGTTGTTTTGACCCTGGGGTCGGTTGTTGACGTTGCGTCTGCGTCCTGCTGGAGTGAGAAGGAATGCCGTTGTTGATCTCTAGGCTGTCTGTGAACCGTTGAGATTTAGAACTAGGGACTTTGCCATGGCTCCGATTTGTTGACGTTGTGTCTGCATCTTGCTGGAGTGAGAAGAAACACCGTTGTTGATCTCTAGGCTGTCTGTAAACCGTCGAGATTTGGCTCTCCCTTTGACAGATCCCGGTGGGGAAATGTGGTTCCCCTTTTGTTTATACCCATGGATTGTATACAAGGGGTTGATGTGGACTCACCTGCAGGGCAAAAATTTCATCATTTTTTTATTTCTTTCCATGATGCTCTATCATTTCAGCTTTTGTATATCGTGAAAGTCACGATTGCCCAATCATTTCGGCTCTTTTTTTTATCGCGGTGCCCAATCATTTCGGCTATTCTTTTCTTTTTACTCGCTGTTTTTTATTGCGAGTTGCCCAAGCATTTCGGCTGTTTTTATATGCATATATTTTGCTCACTGATTTTTATTGCGAGTTGCTCCATCATTTCGGCTATTTTATATGCATTTTTTTGGCTCGCTGATTTTTGTTGCGAGTATGGAACTTGAGATCCGATACCAATCTTGGCATCAGCACCGCTGTGACTGGAATATTGCCAGGAGCGAATCATCATTTTCCATGAATGGACTTAAAAATTGACACCTGTTCAGGCATCAGCATCGCTACCACTGGAATATTGCCAGGAGTGAATCATCATTTGCTTTTGCTGATTTGAACAAAAGTGGCTTAGTAGATATTGTTAGGATCCTGTCGACTAAGGCTTTTGACTTATGAGCCGTAAGGGTCTCATAAAGGGTTCTCCCTACGAGTCGAGAGGATCCCGTAGGTGTAGGTCCTTCCTAAAAGTCGTGAGGACTCCTAAGTGATATTTTCTCTTGCAAGTTGTAAGGATTTTACAAGAGTGTTTTCTCCTTACAAGTCGAGATGACTTATAAGTGTTGTTCACCACATGAGGACATTCCTTGTCGTTGGTGGAACTTGGTGGGGGAAATTGTTTATTTGTGTCTGTGGATTGTATACAAGAGCCAATATTGACCGCCTGTAGGGCAACTTGGAGAGTGTGATGGCTTAAGAATAGGTTCAGGTCCTGTATCTTAAGGCTTTTGAATCCTATGAGCCATGAGGGTCTCATAGGGGGGAATTCTCCTCGTAATTTCCCCTTAGGAATCATGGGGATCCCTAAATATGTTGCTCCCTTGTGAGTCGTAAGGATCTTACACATGTGTTTTCTCCTCACAAGGTCGAGAGGACCTTACAGGTGTTTTTATTTTAACGAGATTGTGCCCTTTCGGGTTTTCACAAACTCACCGGCAGCCCTGCTGTTTTTACTCACAGAGCCTTTTCATGTTTTCATCCGTGCCCATTTCGCTTGTGGATGTACCGTTTTTTTTCTCCGTTTGCCAATGGCACTTGGGGGACTTCGCCACCGGAGTAGCTATGTAGCTAGTAGGATTTGAGTTGCAGTCCTCACTGTTGGGACTTATGGACTTGAATTCCATTATCGCCGTGCTTGAGGCGACGTATTAGACATTATGGTCCATCGTTAATTTAGGGACATCTCGGTCCGTTGTTAGTTTAGGGACATCTCGGTCCATTGCTAGCTTCGGGACGAAGTTTTGCCGGATACTACTTATAGATTTTGGACTCAGGAAGACAGCGAGCAGACACGAGCATCGTCATCTATCATTAACCTAAGCTGTGACTTGTCAAGCGTAGTATTTCTTAAGGAACCGGCCGTTGATTGGCCGGAAGAGTCTTTTGCCATGCATATCCATGAGCAAGTAGGCCCCACCTTGGTAGACCTTATCTATGATGTACGGACCCTCGTAGTTCGGCTCGAATTTCCCCCACTTTGCACGGTTGGAGATCATAGGTCTTTTTACGACTAGCACGAGTTTGCTTTGGCAGAATGTTCTCGGCCTGGTTAGCCTTTCGTATGAGTGCGTCATCCTTGCTTTGTAAGCTTCCAGGTTTTTTTATGCTATGAGACGAGTTTCATCGGAGGCATCGAGCTCCTCAAGCCGAAGATGGATGTTTTCTTCATCCGTCAGCTCATATCGAACTGCCACTCATAGAGAGGGCATCTTTATTTCCAAGGGAAGTACCGCTTCCGTGCCGAATACTAACGCGAATGGCGTTGTATTCGTGGCCGTTTTGAACGTGGTTCGATAAGCTCAGAGAGCTTCATGCAGTCTCTCGTGCCAGTCCTTTTGTTTCTGGACACTGTTTTCTTTATGATCTTCGTCAGGGTCTTTTTGAAAGCCTCAGCTAGACCGTTAGCTCGGGGATTATAGACTGAAGAGTATCTCCAATCTATATTATGCTGTTTTGCGAAGCGGCTGGTCTTATGTCTCCTGTAGGCCGGCCCATTATCCGAGATGATTCGTCATGGAGTGCTGAACCGGTAGATGACATGCGTCCTGAAGAAATGGAGGATGTTCTCCGTCTTCACCTCTCTTAGTGGTACTGCCTCTGCCCACTTAGAGAAGTAATCGGTCATTGCCAGTATGAATCGATGTCCTTTGGATGATGCCGGTTCGATAGGCCCATTTATATCGGTTCCCCACATTTCGAACGGCCAGCTAGCTAATGTTGGGTGTAGCGGATTTGGATGTTGGTGGATGAAGTCCCTATGAATTTTGCACGAGTGACACTGCTTCGCATATTCGAGGCAGTCCTGAATCATCGTGGGCCAATAGTAACCCATTCTCTTGATCTTCAGCTTCATCTTTGGACCGTCTTAATGAGAACCGCAGAGTCCATCGTGAGTTTCTTGTATGACCCTTTTTGCTTCTTCTGGTCCCAGGCATCTCAGCCACAGACAGTTGAATGATCTCTTATACAGAGTATCATTGACAAAGGTGAAAGACAGGGCTCATTTCATGAGCTGATGTCTTGACGACGCATCTTCGGGTGTTCGATGGGATTTGAAATAGTCTATGAAGACTTCTCTCCAGTCCTTGACCCTTTCTTCGTCTTCTATTTGGAGGACCGCTTGTCTGGTCGCTTCTTTTCTTTAAGACGACTCCGAAGATATTTCTGCTGGCGCAAGAATCCGGCGGCGTTGCACAATGATCCTTATGTCATCGAGGTTTTCGTCTGCCAGTTCTTTAGCGAGCTTAGCTAACGCATCCGCCTTGCTATTTTCCGCACGCGGTATGCTTTCCAGGATGTAGGAAGGGATTTGCGTCAGCAGTTGCCGCACTTTTTCACCATACCTGATCAAGTCTGGCTTGCACGTCTGATAGTCACCATTTACTTGGCTAATGACTAGCTGGGAGTCTCCATATATGAGAATATTTTCGATTCCCATGTCGACAGCAATCTTAAGACCTGCTATCAAAGCTTCGTACTCAGCCTCGTTATTTGTTCTTGGATCTGTCAATGAAAGGGCGAAATGCATTATCTCTCCTTGCGGGCTCACGAAGATAAGGCCTACCCCAGCTTTGATTATGGGGGTGTTGTGTTTTCGCTTCTTCATGGAAGATGCCCCATCGAAGTAAAGTTCCTATCGAGAGTCATTTTCGTCAGGTAATTCGCAATTTAAAGGAGAATTGCCAGGTATTGGATGTTCAGCTAGGAAGTTAGCGATGGCCTTCCCTTTCACTGTCTTGAGAGGTCGATAGATTATCGAGAATTCCATCAAGAGGAGGGTCCATTTAGCAAGCCTTCCCGTTAGTATGGCTCTTGACATCAAATATTTGAGAGGATCCAACTTTGATATGAGATGGACCTCATGTGTTAGGGCATAGTGCCTGAGCCTCGTTATCTCGAAGATCAGTGCCAGGCAATGCTTTTCAATGGGGGAGTAGTTGTTTTCTGCCCCCAGAAGGACTCGACTCAAATAGTAAAGAGCTCTCTCTTTTTCCTGATCGTTCTCCTGTGCCCATAGCGCGCCTAAAGAATCTTCAAGGGCTATTGTGTACAGGATGAGAGGCTTTCCCTTGACCGGAGCGGTTAGTACCGGTGGGTTCTGCAGATATTTCTTGATTTCGTCCAGTGCATTTTGGCATTTACAATCCCAAAAGAACGGGGTCCCCTTCTTCATTAGATGGCTGTAGGGGTGGCATTTGCCGGAGAGGTTAGCTATGAATCGTCGGATATACACAAGCTTTCCTTGGAGAGACCGCGGTTGCTTAAGAGTTCTTGGCGAGGGCATTTCCATAATCGCCTTGATCTTTGATGGGTTTATTTCGATGCCTCAGTGTCGTACGATGAATCCTAGGAATTTTCCTGAGAGACTCCAAATGCGCATTTCAGAGGGTTCATCTTCAGATTATATTTCCGAAGACGCCGGAACACTATTTTCAAATCCTCCCAGTGTTCCTCGTACGATTTGCTTTTCACCACGAGATCGTCGATATAACATTCGACAATTTTTTATATGAGGTCATCGAAGATCTTCGTCATATCCCTCTAATATGTAGCGCCTACGTTCTTCAAGCCAAAGGGCATCACCTTATAGCAGAATATGCCTAGCGGAGTCCGGAAGGCAGTATGCTTTCGGTCTTCGGGATGCATCTTTATTTGATTATACCCCGAAGATCCGTCCATGAAGGAGAAGACCTCATAGGTAGATGTGTTATTGATCATCAGCTCGGTAACAGGCACTGGGAAGTCATCCTTCGGATAAGCTTTGTTGAGATCCCGAAAGTCCACGCAAATGCATACTGTCCCATTTTTCTTCATCACCGGGACAATGTTGGCGATCCAGTCAGGGTATTGAACTTCTTGGATGAAGCCGCAGTCGATTAGTTCTTGTCTTCGACATTGATGCTCATCTCGAGTTCGAGCCGCATTCTTCTTGGCACCTGTTTGACTGGCTTGACATTCGGTGATATCGCCAGTTTATGCACAGCTATTTCTGGATCTAGTCCCGGCATCTCGGAATAGTTCCACGCGAAACAGTCTTTATACTGCATAAGCACGTCCTTTAGCATGGCCGCCTGCTTTTCAGACAGCAGCTCACTGACGAACGTTGGCCTCGGCTCATTTTTCGTCCCCAAGTCGATTTTCCTCAGGTTGTCCGCTGTGGCGTGTATCCCATCCTCCAGCTCTTTTGGCACCGGTGGAAATTCTGAGATCATCTCATTCTTATTCTCATTTGAGAAGCACTATGAGAGGTCATCCATTTTTTTTATGCTCCCTCTCCTTTGAGAATGTTATCATGTGGCAAGTACGAGTTCGTTTCCAAGATCGATGTTGATATGGACTTACTCTCGCAATATAGGTTGCTTTTAGCTCATTCTTCCATGGTGGGGTTACCCTCCAACTGTCGGATAGAGAAAACCTGCCTTGCTGATACTGGTCTTCCACCCAGTCTTTGAAGGTAAAGCAGTCTTCAAGAGGATTTCCTACTGCTCGGTGGTAGGAGCAATAAGCCGGATGATGGACCTCATTTACTTGTTCGGGGCACCGAGACTTCGGGAGCGTCATCATTTGATACTTCTTGACAAGGTCGAATATTTTTCTCGTCTTGTCTTGAGGGAAAGAGTATTCCCGACCCATCTTCTTCATAAAAGACGGATTCCAGCTGACTTTTTATCGATCACGTGGCTTCTTGGATTCGCTTCGCTATTTTTGAACGTCATTCCCGTTCTTCACCTTGTTGTTGCCTCTGCGTCGGGCTTTTTCCTTGCCACGAGAGTGCACAGCGGGCTGAGGGTGAAGGGCATCGTAGTCTTCTCTTTCCGTAGACTGCTGAATGAGACGTTGTGTTCTGGCTTTCTCGTAAATGGCCATTTCGTGGCTGTGGTCATCCCGCACCTTTTGACCTGCTTCCCTTATTATCTTGTCAATCTGTTCTTCGAATAACGGACTTGGTATTCTTACGGTGGGATTTCGCTCTGGTTCAATATCAGTGCTATCTGGAAGAGCATTCCCTTCTCCACCAGAATCGTTTATAACATGGAAGCCATGGAATCGCTCCCGTTTCTTGGACCGAACATATCCAAGCCCAGTCGTCTCCATCCTCCTATTGGGCATCTTTCGCTGAGTCTTAGGAACGTCCCAAATCTTGTTGTAGAACTGGGTTTGTCGATCAGTTTGTTTGAAAGGTATGCCTTGGTATCTTAATAGCCTTTTCAATCCTTCTGTGTAATATCTGGACAGACGGATTGGTTGAAGCCTGTCAAGCGTAAAATCGGTACCGTGCCAGACTTCTTTTTTCACTTTTGTCTCCTTAGATTGGTAGAAAAGGATCGCCTTTTTACCTTTTTGCCTAGGAGGGATGTAGAAAGTCTGCAACTCTCGTATGCTGTATGTATCAAGCGCATCGAGTTCTTTATAATGTCGTTGCGGAACCATGGTAATTTGTAAACTCTAATCAGCTTCCGCGAAGGTTTGCATTGACGGGCGGATGGAGAACACTGCATTGGCCTCATCCTCAGAGTCACTGCCAAAGACCAAAATAGGAGTAGATGGTCCTGGCCTGCTGCCTTGGGGTTGCCCCGAGAAGACTATCTTTTCATCCTCTTCTGTATCGCTCCTAAAGATCGGGATAGTGGCGACGGCTTTTTGTCTATTATCCGGTTTACGACATCTTTCCGTGTTTTCGAAGTCTGGTAAAAAGTACTTGGCGTCTTCATATTTGCGGACTTCATTTACGGAGAATGGGTTTAGCTCCCCTATAACTGTGTACTCGAGGCCTTCTTTGAAGTACTTCATACACTGATGTTGTGTAGAAGGGATGATGTTGTATTCGTGTAACCAAGGCCGGCCGAGCAGAGCGTTATAGTAAGTCTTGGCGTCAATAACATGAAATTTGATGTCTGTGATGAGCATCCTAAACGTAATGTCAGTATCAAAGACCCAAGCGTCCGTGATGACTGCGAGTCGAACCCGAATATGGTAATTTTTTCCCGAGCCAGGTGCTGAAGATTCATGCAGATCTCCTTCAGCATTTTCACATTGAGAAGGTTGACAGAGGACCCGTTGTCGACCATGATCTTCCCTATCTTAATGTCGTGGTAGTACCCGGTGACATATAGAGGATGGTTGTGCTTGCACGTTCCGAGGAGGAGATCTTCATCGCCGAATGTGATGTCGGCCGTATGAACCTCTGCCAGCTCGTCCTTCATCTTTTCTTCCACAAAGAAAGCTTGGGACTGATCAGGCTCTTCCAGTGCCTTGATCAGAGAATCTCGTGCCTCTTTGGACAGGAGGAGAGCATCCAGTATGCTCAGTTGTGAGGGTATCTTCCTCAGGTGTGCCAGGACATTGTAATCCAGCTTGTTTTTCTTAAGCGGGTCTTTGGCTCCAAGCTCTTTGATGACTCTATCATCGAGGGCAATTTCCTCAAGGACTTTTTCCTTCTCCTTGTCTCTTTTGTTCGAACCTTTGTTTGTTGGCTCGAGGTTCTTCTCAAGAAGCATGACGTTACATAGCTGAACGTTCTCGCATTTCTTCGCCTCTTCTTCTTTTCCAAAGGTGGATTCTTTGAAGAGAGGGCCAAGAGTTATTTCTTTCTCAGAATCGCTCCCGAACGTGAGAACTTGAGTTTTCCTTTTTGTCGAACTGGTATTAACCATATAACAGTTGCCAGTCATTTTTCCGCGCTCATCTGCCACACTTTTTCGCTGTCGACGAGCTTCACGCTTCATCCTCTTGAAGTGTTGTCGGTGGACAACGTATCCTTTCCACCACTTCTTGAAGGCACCACACTCTTCGGTAGGGTGTGTAACCCTCCGATGGTATAAGCAGTAGTTTGGATGTACATCCGCTTCATCGAGGCACGTACTCCCGGGAGTATTTCCTTTGAAAGGTGGCAACTTCATCCCTATAGACAGGGCTTTGGCGAACCGTTTCCCCGTCTTAAACCTTCTTTTGTCTGCCGCGGGTGTGCTTCGATCTGGTTGGAGTACTTTATGACTTTTCCTCACCTCAGCTTCTTCATTCTGACGCCGGCACTTGGCCTTTTCGTATATGGATGTTTCACGCTCTCGGTTAGCTTTGCTCTTCTGAAGGGCTTCGTTCAGCAGCCTGTCAATCAGGTTGTTTGACAGTTCCAGGGATCTTGGGACCGATCCTGCCCCCAGTTTCCTCGCGTTGCTCTCCGACGTCGAGGGAGTTTCTTCGTCTTTTAACGACGAGTGAGAAACCATGTGGCAACTCGTTACATAATCCTTGGGTTCTTCTGACGAGTCGTTTCCCTCGTCAATGTCCTTGTATCCTTTCTCAAGGATATGGTTGAGAAACTCTTTGAGGGTGACTGGGGTCCGCACCTTCTGGTTGTACTCTTCCAGCGCGTCAATGTACTTTTGCAGGTCCGTACGCTTGTTGTCAGGCTGTACGGGCTTCTTGGTCTTCTTCTTTTTCCTTGAATACTTTGAAGGCCGGACCTGGGTGTTTTGCCAATCGTTATCTTCTTTCGGTGTTGGGCGTGGTTTAAGCATCCCCTCAATGATCTCGCGCTCCAGTGGGCTTTTCCATTTGATCGCCGGACATGCTTGAAGATCCTTCAGCATTCTTTTAGGTTTAGCCGAAAGGACAACTTCCCACGGAACTTCTTCTACGAATGAGCATGATGCCCCCGCCGTATCCACCTTTTTAGGAGCGTGCTACTGTGGAGGGTTTACCTTCCAGTTTTCAGACAGCGCGAACTTGGCTTGTTGGTATTGGTCTTCAACCCAGTTTTTGAAGACATAGCAATCTTTGATTGGGTAACCCATTACTTTGTGGTAGGGCAGTAGTTGGGACTGTTGACATCGCCAGGCTGCAGTGGGCGTCTTGGATCTGGTAGAGTAATAAGCTTGTTGCGCACCGCCAGTTCGAACAGTCTCCTCGTTTTATCCCGGGGAAACGAGTAAGGACGTCTCAACTTCTCTTAGAGGGATCGGCGTGTGTTGCTTTGGCAAGCAACCGGTTTCAGGTCGCTCGGCTGTTGTTGAGTATTGGCAACAAAGGCCGCTTTCCCTTTGCCCTTTGCATTCCGAGAATCCATTTTTGAAGAGGACGGCCCATGGCCCATCTGGTCTATTTGGGCCAGCTTGTCGATCAAAGCCTGGAAAGTGGTCGGCTTGAAGAACATCATAAACTAGGATATAGTCGCCTGAGGATCGAGGATCCCTACGAACATGCCCATGGTAGGAACTTCTTCAATGCGTTGTTCGCATTTTGACCATAGGTTCCACCACCGAATTGCGTATTGAACCCAGGTCTCTCCTGGCTTCACCCTGGCATTGATTAATGCCGTGATTGGGGCGCGCTTGCTTATGCTTGCGAACCGCTGTGTGGATAGTAATTCCATCTCTGTGAATGTTTTGACAGAATCATTTGGGAGTTTGGAGTACCATTCAAATGCCGTCTTCGACAAGCTGCCAACAAACTGGCGAAGCAGTAGTTTGTCGTCGCCTCCAGTATTACCGCACAAAGCTCTGAATTGAGCAACATGCTGGTGTGGATTGCCCGTCCCCTTATACACATGGAACTTAGGGATCGTATATCCTGGCGGGTACTTGATTTGATCGTACCAGCCTGGATAAGGTCGTCCAGTTCTGACGACTTGGCCTGCCGCTTCACTCGCTTGATGAGCTCGTATTTGTTGAGCTATGTAGTCATCAAGGGCAGCCTTGGAAATTGTCTCTTCTTGGGCTGCTGAGACAGCCGGAGGAGGGTTTGACGTTTTCCCTCTGCCGTCTTCGATGATTTTCGGAGGGTCTTCGGGTGGAGGTTCCGGCTGGATCATCATCCCAACCATGTCTTGGAACAGAAGCGCCATCTGTTTTATATTAGCGGCTTGTTCTGTGTCCTCCTTATCCTTCCTTTCCAGCACCCTTCAAAAGAACTCGGTGTCAATCTCTTGTTCCTAGCGCTGCTCAGACGTTGATTCCCGGCTTTCTTTCTGCCCGGTGAGTGCTGACATTTTCATCAGCATTTCTTGGAGCTTTTGTTGCTGCTCCTGAGCTTTTGTCAATGACCGAGTGCGTGGTTGATGACCTACGGAAGCACGACTTTCTTCTTTCTCGGAATCCAGTGTGCATGATCATGCCCCCAGACTTGGGGCATTTGGATTCATCACCCTTGGGATTTGCCGCCGGTGGTGGTAGATTTTCCGGCCTTCTCTTTTTGTGAGAAGTCGAAGTCGAAGGAGCTAATGTAACAGGCGCCTGAGAAGTCCCCCGCTCCATGCTAAAGGGATGATTGTCCTCTTGTCGAACCTTTATTTTCTCCGGTCGACGAGAGTAGTTCTTGTTGATCACAGAATCCTGGACTTTCCGCTAGACTCTATGGATTCGGGAGGACGGCCGCCGAGGGGGCTGCTCCGACTTCGCCTGTACCATGTTTTCAACATGTGGGGGTGATTTCTTCAGCACCACGGTCGGAGAGTTCTTTCGCACCCTCCTAAGCAGATCAAAGCTGTTCCTGGTTGGAACAGCAGCGTCAACTTTCACCATTGGATTTGGTGGAGTAAGTCCAGAAGGGGAGTTGCTCCTAGCTCTTCTTACCCGGCACCAGTGGCGACGTCGAGCATGTCTTACCAATAGGACCGCCTCAGTTATGGAAGCGGCTTCGTCATGCCCCCTGCTTTGGTTAGGGGCTACTGCTGGTGCCAGCCTGTTGAAGACTGACATCCGTTGAGATGGAACGACCAATATTTCGAAGGCCGACCTTTTGGTAGGGGGAGCATTTTTGACGACTTCACCCGTAGCAGGAGTTGGAACGGCCAGTCTTGTGAAGACCGATCCTTTAGTAGAAGAAGCCCCTTTGATGACTTCGTCTGCCGGAATTAGAATGGCTATCCGCTTCGGGATAACCTCTTCAGGTATTGCGAACCTCTTTGCAGGCCCACTGGAGCTTTGGCTCAGCCTGTTAAAGACTGAGGCATTAGAATTGGACGACCCTTTGAGAGGGGCCGTGGTGGTTGTAAGTTGATAAAAAAATTGACTTCTTTGGAGCTTCCTGTGATAGCATCGGGGCGCTGAAGCTTGACGGTGGGAGCATGGTCCTGAAGAACAATCCAGTGGTGGCCTAAGTCACCTGCTCCACTGGCATTGCAAAGATGGAGGTCGCTCGGTGACCATAAGTCACTCCTCCATTTAGGGTGGAGCGAGAGTTGCTGTTGTAGGTGCAGTTGGAAGCCATCAATTTCTCTTTTCTCTGCACAGGAGCAAGACACCAAATCTTAGTACCTCGAATCCAGGGGCAACCATATTAAATCGCGATTTGTTCGCGAACACGACATACAAAGTGTGGAGTGGAAAGAGGAAAAGGTCCCACCGGGCGTGCCAGAATCTATTTACCGCCAAAAACAGAGACGAAACCGCGTAAGTCGTCTTGCCTGAATTTGGGGGCAGATTCTATTTGGGTTTATCCATCCATCTCTCCGAAGATGCCAAGTTGATTTATGGCACCGTGTATCGGAGGTTTGGACGAATACGGCCGTTGTAGCAGACTTCATCAGATTCCCTCTAGTTGTGAGAGATTTTTGATTGTGGGGACGCTCTTCCCTGCAGGCGCAAGCCCCTGCAGTTAATTACGTTTCCACGTAGCGATAACCACTTTCTCCTGCTCCAGAAGGTCACTTCATGTCGTGTGTGTTTGTTTTATTTTTTGTTGCCCGTGGATTGTATACAGAGACTAATTTATGTTGTCGCCCGTAGGGAGTGGATTAGTCCAAATCCATATATTCTTAGATTTGGGTTTGGGTTGATTTAAGGATCATTAATCTCGTTTGAGATTAAGATCAACTTAAATGTTTGTTGAGGATACGTTAGTCTAATTTTAGACTAAGATCTACTCAACAGGATTTTGGGATCATTCAAACCCAACAAAAGAGCATTTGGGCTCTATTGCTTTAGTTTAAGGATGTTTTGGTCCGTTGTTAGTTTAAGGACGTTTCGGTCCGTAGCTAGTTTAAGGACGTTGCGGTCCGTTGTCGCCATTTTAGGAAGTGTGTCCAAAAGAAGTTGGTTGTCGAGACCCACCACCTCTCTGAATACATTGAGGAATTACAACGATATGTATCAGAGGTGTAAAAAAATGTACCCTTGAACCAAATTCCAGATTGAGGGGAGAGATCATGGTGGACCATCTAAGAATCATTAGTTATTTTTGGGAGACTAAGATTAACTTAGGAGATGTGGGATGGACATCGTTCTAGTCAATTAGTTTGGGAAGTCATGAGCATAGAGGCTCGGTCTATTTGGAGATCCAAGATGTTTTAATCTCAGGAAGACTTACCCAATTTGGGGCTGAAGTTGGCTTCTTGTAGTGTTAAACACTAATATATGCTCGGTGCTCATGTGCTCCCATGTGAGACTCTAAAGCAGTGTTAAACATTGAAATTTAGGGCGCTCACGTGTGGCACGTGAGGTGCCTGAAAGTTGGTGCTGTACACTTGGGTCCAAATCCCCGTCTGTATATAAGTGTTAAACACTTAATTCTTGTGGCCATCACGTGTGGGCACGTGAGGTGCCCCAGAGTTAAGCACTGCTTCTTTGGGTTTATTCCCTCTTCCTTTTATAAGTGCTAAACACTTAGCTCATATAATGCTCACGTGCGAACACGTGAGGTGCTCAAACTGTGAGCGCTGTCTTTGGATTTTTCCCTTTTCCATATGAGTGTTAAGCAACTGTTTGGGGGTCACGTGAGAACACATGATTCGATCTCAGTCATTCCTTTTTATTCATCGTAGGTGCTCACGTGGGAACACGTGAGCTCTCGTTATAGCGTTGAACGCTAATGAATCACCAGTCTTTTCTTTTATATGCATAGAGATTTTGATCTGAGTTTTAAGAATTTCAGGTCTCTTGTTTTATAAGAATTAAATTCTTTTACAGGGTTAAACCCTAGTTTTATCAGAGGAATTAAATTCCTATATACTTTTGGAATTATTAAATTCTTTAGACTTAGTTCTTTCCCCTAAGTTTTGAATCTGCATAACAGAATCTTCCCGATGAGAATTAAATTCTCAACTTGTGGGGAGATCTGCTTCTGCAGACCTCAATCAGAGAAAGAACTAAGTTCTTGTATGAATGGTTAAACTCTTAAAGAAGAGATAAGATAGTCTTTGTACTTTCTTCTTACCTAGGATTTTTGTTTAAGAAGGTGATCTTCTTCCTCTAGAGAATTGAATTCTCTTTTTCTCTTTTTCTTTTGTTTCTCATGCTTATGTGGGGGGGGGGGGGTCTCTCTGTGTAAGACTTGAAGTCTTGGGTCCTTTATATAGTAGAGGCAAGTTTATTGATTTAGTTAAAGAAATCTCTCATTGAGAGATCTTTAATTGATTTGGGGATTTTATCCACCGTTGGATATTTGATCCAAGGACTTCTGTTTTACAGATGATATCTTTCTTGTTTTTAACAAGATTAGGGAAATATTTTCCCATACAGAATTTATTCTGCAGATAGGTGATTTTTAATTCAACGGTGCTCTGTTTTACAGAGATTAATCTTTCTTGTTTAGAAAGATTTGAGGAATATTTCTTCAGCAGAATTTAATTCTGCATTTTGATGATTGATCACCTCCGTTGGATCTTTGATCCAACGGCTCTATCTAACAGAGAGCATTTAGTTCTGGCGCTGGCACCCTCATGCAAGGCACGTGAGGCGCTGCTTAAGAATTTTTAACTCTTGGCGCCGGTTCCCTTGTGCAAGGCACGTGAGGCTTTGCCTCAGAGTTTTTAAACTCTTGGCGCTGGCACCTTCATGCAAGGCATGTGAGGCGCTACCTTTCAAATTTTGAATAGAGTTTTGCTCTTTTATTGGGGGAAACAAATGCCTCCCTACCGTTGCGCTCACGTGGTTCACACGTGAGTGCAGCGATGGCAGCTTTTCCACCGTTGGATTTTCTTGCAAATTGAATTGGCTTTCTGTGCCTATAAGTAGAGCCTTTGGCCCTTGAGATGAATGATGTTCATCTTCTCTTGTTCTTCTTTAAGAATTTAATTCTCCTTTCAGAGCTTAGATCTCTGCCCAAAGAAATCCTTTCTAGATTTAGAACTCTGCCCCAAAATTTGGTAAGGATTATAATCGAACCCATGAACAAAGCTTTGCTCTTCTTAGACCATAGATCTTAAAATGTATTCTAGGGTTGCTTAACCCATTAATCAGAACACTGCTCATCTTCCGTGAAGAACTCTTAGAGTTTCTAGGATTTTTCTTTCAGAATCTTAAAGATCTTGGGGTTTTGCCCTGTTAAAAAGCTTTGCTTTTGAGGGTTCTGGTAGATTATCCCATTGTTTTTACAGAATATAGCTCTTAGAAATTCTTGGGGAATTTTATTCCCCTCTTAATTAAAGTTGACAGATGTGAAATCTGTTTGCCGAGCACAGCTCTCGAGGGAGTTTAACTCCTCAGCCCAATGAGGTTTCTCATTAAATGAGAATCCTTTTAGGATTCCATCCTTAATGAGTGACTGCGCCATCAATGATGGGACGTCACCTTAATTTTGTGGGTCCTTACGACTTACAAGGGAGCAACACACTTAGGGATCCCCATGATTCCCAAGGAGAAATTACGCTTATGAGATTCTCATGAATCGCAAGGAGAATTCCCCCATATGAGACCCTCACGGCTCATAGGATTCAAAAGCTTTAAGATACAGGGACCTGAACCTGTTCTTAAGCCATCACACTCTCCAAGTTGCCCTACAGGCGGTCAATATTGGCTCTTATATACAATCCATGGGCACAAATAAATGATTTTCCTCACCAAGTTCCACCAACGACGAGGAATGTCCTCTTGTGGTGAATGACACTTATAAGTCCTCTTGACTTGTAAGAAGAAAACACTCTTGTAAGATCCTTACGATTTGGAAGAGAAAATATCACTTAGGAGTCCTCACGACTTCTAGGGAGAACCTACACCTACGGGATCCTCTCGACTCGTAGGGAGAAAACCCTTTATGAGGCCCTTAAGGCTTATAAAGTCAAAAGCCTTAGTCGACAGGATCCTAACCCTGTCTACTAAGCCACCTTTGTTCAAATCAGCAAAGGCAAATGATGATTCACTCCTGGCAATATTCCAGTGGTAGCAATGCTGATGCCTGAACATGTGTCAATTTTAAGTCATTTCACGGCAAATGATGATTCGCTCCTGGCAATATTCCAGTCGCAGCGGTGCTGATGCCAAGATTGGGATCAGATCTCAAGTTCCATACTCGCAACAAAAATCAGCGAGCCAAAAAAATGCATATGAAATAGCCAAAATGATGGGTAACTTGCAATAAAAATCAGCGAGCAAAATATATGCATATAAAAACAGCCGAAATGCTTGGGCACCTCGCAATAAAAAACAGCGAGTAAAAAGAAAAGAATAGCCGAAATGATTGGGCACCGCGATAAAAAAAAGAGCCGAAATGATTGGGCAATCACAACTTTCGCAATATACAAAAGCTGAAATAGAGCATCGCTGAAAGAAATAAAAAAATGATGAAACTTTTGCCCATCAACCCCTATATATAATCCATGGGCATAAAAGAAAAGGGAAGCACATTTCCCCACCGGGCACTGTGAAAGGGAAAGCCAAATCTCGACAGTTCACAAACAGCCTAGAGATCAACAACGGCGTTTCATCTTTCTCCAGCAGGATGAGGCGCAACGTCAACAAATCGGAGCCATGGCAAAGTCCCTAGTTCCAAATCTCGACGGTTCACAGACGGCCTAGAGATCAACATTGGAGTTCCTTCTCGCTCCGGCAGGATGCAGACGCAACGTCAACAACCGACCCCATAGTCAAAACAACGGAGCCATGGCAAATTCCCTAGTTCCTAGTCTCGATGGCAACGTCTACAGCCTAGAGATCACCCCGGCATTCCTCCTCACTCTAGCAGGATGCAGATGCAACTTCAACAACCGACCCCAGGGTCAAAACAACGGAGCCATGGCAAAGTCCCTAGTTCCGAGCTTCGACGGTTCACAGACAACCTAGAGACTACCTTGACATTCATCGCAATATAGCACACACAATGTCAACAAACGAAGCAAAGGAAGATCCCTAGCTTCAGGGTCTTGACGACAACTCAAATAAAACCTAAAAGACTATCGGAGATCATCCCACACCAGTGCGGAGTGGTCATGACTCATCGGGGCTCCCAAATTGAGCCTAACCTCAAGTAAAAAGCGGCATGGAAAATCCATAACGCTTGCTCTTCCTACGGTAATATGACCTGGGAGATTACTTGAAGACGTCTTGTCCAGCCTCCGAAGGGATCAAAGACACGACAGTCGCGGGGCTACTCGAACAGCAAGATTGCGTATCGGGGAATGCATCAGCCAACACGACGGTATGAAGGACAAAAACCCTAGTACCACAGACCCTAACGAACCTTTGTCGTAAAGAGCAGATGTAACGACCCCAATATTACTATACCTTCATATTTTATTTCTTTAGTAAAATATTGTATTTATTTATTCTTAGTATTTTTCCGTATATTTTGTTTTCTATTAAATATATTATTTTATTATTCCATCTATTTTTCCCAAACTCATTTCTTTAAACTAAATTTTAACCTATTTCAAATAAAATGCAAGACCTGACTCAGCTCATAACCCAAATCCAATCTGATTTTCATTTTCTTTTATAAAACTATGAGCCTAAAATCTTTCTTTTTAAGCAACAACATATATTTAATTCTTATTAAATATGTGCATGAACAACTTTATAGCTCATTGGTTAAGTCCTTGTATTGTTATTCCATATGTCACATGTTCAAATCCTCATTCTTGCAATTTTTTTATATCAATTTTAATCCTTCTCATAACCTACAAATGAGACCTTTCATTTCATCTCCTTTTTAACTCCCAAAATAATTAGAATGGTTATGAGCTATAATTTATTAGAATTATGGTGGGCCTTAAACCTTTTTTATATGTCACTCTTCTTTGTTTTCTTCATCTCACATTTCTATCATTTCCTATCTCTCTCTTTATCTCTTCTTCATCACACCTTAGCCATTTCCTTTTGATTAATTCTAAAAATAAAATAAAATAAAATATCTTTTTCCTTGAGCTTGGATAAGCACCAGTTCCATCAAGTTTCAAAGACCCAGTTAAAGATTTTATCTAAACGGTGAGCCGGTTGTTATACTGACTCACACAACCTGTATGTCCCTTCTCTCTTCTTCCCTCCATCTCTTTATTCTCCTCTTGTCATATCTCGTGAACCCGCTATTTTTTTCATATCGTAATCCGTAAGAGAAAATAAATATAAACATATATATATATATATATATATATATATATATATATATATATGTACAAGTGTAGATATATATGGTTCTATATAGTTTAATAATAGCTTATTATTTTTTGTTCAAATTAAAGTGTTTTCAATTCATTGTTCATGACTATAAATGTTTATTATGAGTTGTGAGAACATAAATTTCATGCCACAATATATCTATAATGCCTCATAAAATTGGTTTGCTTATTAAAAGAAAAACAGAAGCTTGCATAAAAATACTAGTTAATCTTTTTGCCGATTTTAGTATACATATCAATACCTTTACCTTTAAAATAATTTTTAGAAATTAATTTTTACTTCTGAAAATTTTAGAAAATTTATCTTTGATAGAATATATTTTTGTGTACACGCTGTAAAATTTTTAGATCGAATCACTTAACGGTTTAGGAATTTTATAGTTTTTATTCACTGTTCGTAAAAACAAAAAACTGTATTTATCGGTCAAATTCTTAGACACATAATTTGATCTACCGATATCCAAATTGAGCAAAGTTAGGTGTTTTGGATATCTATATCGAATGATATAGATTTTCTTAGTTTTATGGTTTTACTGAAATCTGACGTAAAATATAGAAACTGTGTTACAGTATTAAGTGACGGATCTGGACATAATCTATTCTGATTCGCATACTGTTTTTGAATAGAACATAACTCAAACTCCCGATATCCGTTCGTGATAAAATTTAGATGTGTAGATGCATAATTGATAGAGCTATAATTTCCTGTATATTAGATTACTTATAAACGCATGAAACAACCCGATATAGGCTTTACAATATAACATATAGTTACTGTCCAGAAATCTGAATTTTTGTTTTAAACGCTGATGTTAAAACGATCATAACTAGAGTTTCAGAAATCCATATTGCGCGAATCTTAGTGTTTTGGATAAGTACACCGAAAGACCTACAATTTTCTAATAATTTTTTTAACTTAAAGCCGATAGAAATTAACTAAAAATGCGTTTTAAAAATGTGTGACGGTGCTGAACAGATTCTGATCTATTTTGCGTGACGATATGAAAACATGTATATCTCCCAAACCGATCGTCATATTTAGGCGAGACTGGAACTTATGTGTGCATAACACTTAAGGCTATGTTTTCGTTTATATTCTGATTTCAAATGACTTGATTAACTAGTCGAACATATCACATATTTACAATATTGTTTTGGATGCTATTTGTATACTTATCTCATATCATGTTCTGTAATTGCTTATTTATTTTTATTTATATGACTTGTGATTAAATCATTATATGTTAAAATTGACTTGATCTTGACACGACTCGATCATGAATACTTGAACCCAGTATGTACACTTGAACCAACTTGACATCGAACCATGAATACAATTGGCATGATTTGCACTTTACATGAATACATGAACTCAATTTTGAAAACTTGATATCATACATCACCTTTTGTATTCATGGATTCGATCAAGAATCATAACATTAACCATAAACTAATATACATGGGGTGTTGGGATAGTTTGAGTATGAATCCAACGGAATCTTATGAGTCCCATTAATTCAAATTATGTTGCTGTGGTACTGGGCTGAAACGATACAAATCATGCTGCCGTGGTACCAGGCTGAAACGGTATAAATCATGCTGCTGTGGTACCGGACTGAAACGGTACAAATCATGAATTCACGAATGAGGGCCTGTGTTTCCAACCCCTGGATGATAGCCTGTTGGGTTTGGAATACTTTAATAACAATTGAAGTCTCGCTATTTTGGGCCCGTGATTCCTTACCCCTGGACGATAGCCTTGAGTTCGAGAATACACTTGAGATTGGTTGACATTCACACTTGAACTCACATTAGTTGATTTTACCCTTTTAGAGATCTTTTAGGACACTTACATTCACTTCATATTCACTATACCTACACTCCACGGTCATACTATACTTGTTTACTATACTCATGTTATATTGCCATGCTTACATAATTGTCATTAATATTACCATGTTATACTTGTTCATGTTTTATTTCCATTCATACTATATCACATGTCACCTTGCATATTCATTTATATACTTTCACATCCCACTTTTCTTGAGGACTTACTGAGCGCAAGTTCGCTGACGGGCATTCTACCAATTTCTTTGTTTCCTTGGAATGTTCGTCAGATGATCTTGAAATTGAAGAGATCGAGCCGAGTCAGAAGAATTACTTTCAGCCCGCGGAGCAGACCGATTACTAATTCTTTCTTTTCAGCTTTTACTTCCAGTATGCCACTTGTTTATGCACTTTCTATTATGTATCTTTGTTTTCAGATATCATGTATTCGGTTTGAAACTTGTGAAAGTTGGGAATGTAAATATATAAAGTTGGATTTTTATTATCATGTCTTTTCTTGTCATTTTATATTGCTTATATACGCTTAGCGTATTTGTTTCGAGAAATGACCTTCTCGGAATAAATACGTCGCGGGCTTGTCGCATGCCGTTACCGCTCTTTTGGGAAACGGGGCGTGATAGCAGAGATTAACTATGACGTTAGGAAATTCTTGCGAGAACTTCTCAATTCGTCTCGACTCGCAGGGAAAACAATTTTCCTGTGAGAACTTCTCGACTCGTCTCGACTCGTAGGGAAAAAATCTTCGTGAAACCCTTACGGATCATGAAGGTGGAAAGTCTTAGGCAACGGGGATATCAACCTGTTTCCTAAGCACTATGGCCCTACAAGTAGGTCCAATGTGAACTATTGTATACTATCCACGGGCCACATTCTCCAAAATCGAATACCGACAAGGAGGAAAAAAACACTTCTGAGTCCTCTTGACTCGTAACCGGGAAAATTCTGTTGTGAGATCCTTACGACTCTCAAGAGAAAACGCACTTAGGAGTCTTCACGACTCCTAAGGAGAAAATACACCTACGGGATCCTCTCGACTCATAGGGAGAAAAGTCTTTATGAGACCCTCACGGCTCATAAAGTTGAAAAGTCTTAGGCGGTAGATCCAAACCTGTTTCCTAAGCCATCACTGCCCTGCAAGGAGGTCAAGATGGACTATCTACGGGCCACATTTGCCAAAGTTACCATCCACTGAAATAAATAAGCTATTTACGGGTCCTCACGATTCGTAAGGAAAGAATACCCGAGTGAGATCCTTACGACTCACAGAGGCGATGAACACTTAGAGATCCTCACGATTTCTAGGAAGAATGTGCTCTCCCGACGGTAATAGGACCTGGGAGATTATTTGAAGATATCTTGTCCAGCCCCGAAGGGATCAGAGACACGACAGTCGCAGAATTACTCGAACAGCAAGACCGCGTATCGGAAAATGCATCAGTCGACGCGACGGTACGACGAGCAAAAACCCTAGTACCACAGACCCTAACGGACCCCTGTCGTATAGAGCAGAAGTTAGCTGTGACGTTAGGACCAGTATACCCACAAACCCAAGTGAGGTAGAGTAAACAAACTTCTAAATGAGTATATAAACTACTTTATGGTAAGACAAGACAACAAAAGAAGCGCTAGTATGAAAAAAATGTTTTATCTATGAATTCAAGTGAATACAAGATACATTTCATCAAAATGGATACATTCTTGAACTGGAAGTTCATAGCCGGTACAAGAAAAGGGGTCCTATGACAGTTATTAAGGAGGAGGCTTATTCAACAAATCGACAAGCCGCTCTCGCACTCCCCTCAATATCTTCTCGCGTTCAGCCACGGCGGCCAACTCCGCTTCGACTTGAGTCAGTTGCTGCAGACAGGATGAAATCTTTTCAGTGATTTCTTGCCTGGCAGCTTCGCGGTCCTGCATGACTCGCTCGACGAAATCAAGCTTCCGCTTTAGCATCAACCCATCCTAGATACATCGTTGGAGGTTGTCAAAAATAACTTTTAGCTGCGTAGCATTCGCTTCAACCTGGGCACACAACTAGACGGATTCGCTGGAAGCCATCTCATGTTCCTCTCGCCTCAGGGCCGCCTCTTGTTCAAAATAGCGAATAAAAGGAACACTCTGCTCGACCCATACAGCTCGCTGAGAGTTCGAAGCTAACACCTCAGGAGCGAGACGCTTAAGCTCAATCTCATGCAGGCAAGCCTCAATCTTCCTGCAATAACCAACCTAAGAACCGAGTTGATCTTCATCATGGAAGTTCACGAGCGTCGCTAGCATTGGATTGACTTCGGCGGCAAATTCCGTAGCAGAAGAGAGGGCCTCGGTGTCTAGATCTTCGATAAACTCGCTTAACATTCGCCGTCTATTCGCGGCTCCCCTGGGGGATACACGTCTGCCAAAGGGCCCTGCGGGCATGGGAATGCGAGACTCGAAAGGAACTAGACCAGGTGTAATCACTGCAAAAATGAATTATGGCCAAAATTCAACTTAGGAAGCAAAGAAAACACCCAAGGGATGGAATCTATCATACCGGCCGTTGCAGGCGGCCGAACAGGGAGTACCGGAGGTGCGGCTATTCTTTCGTCTCCTCCTCCGACTCGTGGCACTGTGGTCAATGTAAAGAAGACTTAGTATATTTATAAAATAAAGGAGGGAACACTAGATGAAGAATATACTGACCAATACCAGGAAGTGGAACGATTTCCGACTGAAAAGAAAAATGTGGGCTTAACACCTGGTACAAAAGGTCAAAAAGCATTCCTGCCGAGTCGCAACAATATCTCAATACAAGGAGGATTGTATCCACAGTGAAACAAATAAGTGAGAAACCCATACCTTCCAAGATGTGAGGGGGCACAGAAGAAGGCGAGGGGACAGCGACCGTCAGAGCAGCGACCGACGACACTTCTTCAGATGGCATAACCTCAGGGTTTACCGTGCCTATACTCAAGACAAACGAAATATCATCAGAAGAGTTGAACAGGATTAAAAAACCCGAAAACAACAACCTAAGGACTACCTGATAGATCGTGGACCAAAACCGCGACGGAAGCGTTACCAGGTGTAACGGCTTCTTCACTCTCTATTGGGGGAATATATTCTACGTCCATAGCCTCATCCCCTGACTCAATGAGGGCCATCGTAACGCTTGCGACGCCTACCGATACTAAGGAGCCACAGGAAGAAAGAGCAGTGGTCTGGACAGTTCCATATTCCCAAGAAAGAGTCGCCACTTCGGGCTTTGTAGTCGCCAGCGTTTCACCTGCCATACCATCTCTAAGACTTGGCCCTGTGTAAAAGGAAACGCGTATGTCAGAATTTGAGGACCGAGTTCCAATAAAAGACTGGGCATTACGTTACCTTGAAGTAGCTTTTCAGTTTCTTCCCGAGCCGCGCGTGCAGCTTTTTTATGGGCGGTAGATAGGGAAGAGGGAACATCAGCCGAAGGAGTGTCAGCAGGCGGGATACTGCTTGAGCCTGCACCTACGGCCAAAACGGCATCGCTTTCCTTCGCTGCACGCTTCCCGTGCTTCCTGTCTGTCTGAGCAGTAAGAACTGACCTCCTTAAGACTTCCGATAGGGGGACGTCGTCGTCCGAACCGAGCTCTGCCTCTGGAGCCGCTCCGGTGTCCATCATCGGCTGCTTCAGCAAAGCCTCCTGCGGTGACTTTGGGATGGTCGTAGCCATAGTAGCTGGCTCTAGAAGTTTTGCTGCATCGCCACTTGGGATCGGCACTGCACTTGGAATAACCTGAGTTGAGGTAGTCTCTGCAATAAGGTGAAAGAGAGGGTCAGAGCACGAATAAAAAGAATAAAGGTGCAATGAAGCAACTTATACCAAGACCCAAAGAAGCGCGGATCTTCTCCTCTTCGGCAGAAATACCTGTTGAAGAAGAGAGCATTAGTAAAAGCATAATTACGAGAAAGGGATAGACGCAGAAGAATATAACCGCATTATACCTGACTCCGCGATAGAGATCAATGCCGCTTCCTCACGAGCCAGTCGCTCGGAAGCTGCGAGGGTAGCCTGTAGATCAGTATCGGTTGCAGGCGTATCGAACAAACCCTCGTTGGTACCGTACTCGCCCAAACCTTCGCTGTCGGGAGCATGTGGCTCTTATCCGAATACGACATCGGCAGAAAATAGAAACTTCTTCTTTTTCTGTGAACGGACGCTAGCGGCCGATGACAAGAGCTTGCGCTTGACAGGCATTTTCGGGTGGCGGGTCCCAATTTCCGTACCAGCGCCAGATTCTGGGGACGCTACGGCTACCGCAGTTACGGGAACATCAGATTGAAGCCTCTCAGGGAAGACTCGAGGGACTACGGCTGTAGTAATTTCCCTCAAGGAAGGACTAGCGGTAGTCCGTCGCTTTAAGGGGACAGATGGATTGCCAGCAGGGACTGCATCCTTATGATTGAGCAATAACCACATTTCTTCCCTGATAACATCACCCATCGCATGCTGGTACAATGCCACGTGGGCATTCGAAGCTTTCGGCACATAGCTCGGCTTGCTGATGAGAAAATTAGACCCCGTATTTAGTCGCATAAAATGGTGCAGCGCGCTGTGAATACCCTCTTCCATAGCGACCCGCTCGGCTAAGAATGCCTTGAGAGGAATGCCCTGATTGTAACTCGACTGTTGAGCGAAGCGGTGCGGATTATACCTCATGAACAATGCCGAGGTGTTTTGCCTGAACACTAAAAAGCCCGGCCTAATAGAATACAAGTGCAAGATTTCCCAAGCCTTCAATGTGGAAGCCCCATCTTTTAAAGTGTCACGCAACGGTTTCACCACTTTAGTATATTCCTTGCCGATAGTTAAGACTCTATCGACAAAAGTCATACTATCCTTAACCATACGCGGGCGAAAGACCAACCATCGAGCCTTTCACTGCGACGGATATAACGCAGAAGCGTCAACCGGATACATGACCCAGGGAAAGTTGTAGCTATCATAGAAGCGAGGTCATTTGTGAACACCGGAAGCACCCAACACGTGCATATCTACCCAGGATATGAAGTAGTGCAACGGAAGATGTACAGGTTTTACCCCTGGCTGAGTAGTATCTACCGCTAAGCTCAGGCCATGATATAGATGAGCTAGCCCTGCAATCCCAACGGCTACACGCGTCCCTATGACAATCCGGTAGGCCGGATAAAAAACTGACGGCCTCATGTAGCGAGGGTGCATCGGAAGAACAATCTAGCTCAACCACAGGCCGATGAACCCCAGAAAGAACGTTTCTTCATCGACGTCTGAAGCAGCAAGTTCTACAAAAGGGACGATCGGAGTGTCTGAAATAAAGAAATTTTTAGACCCGCTTCTGTTGTCGGCTAGTTATCCAAACCGAAACCAAGTGGGTCGTCAAGCTTGGCGAATTTCGTGGCTTGTTTTGACAAGACTTCTGGGCGAAGAAAGCGGGCGATGAAATCTGCGAAGCCGACTCCGTGCCCTCCAGACTCTAAAAATAGACTCTCATAAATGTTCAACACCTTGATTAGGCTCGGGAACCGATGTTGAATGGCATTCTCCGGAGTAAGACCCATTACTACTAATTTGGTGGCAAAGATGTACTCATTAAGGGGAAGTATCCCCTCGTAATGTTCCCCTCTGACAGGTAGGCCTGAAATTTCCGCAAACTCCTCCAAGGAAATTGAGACTTCCCGGTCCGATAGAAGAAATGTGTGGGTTGGAATGTTCCATTGTTCCAGAAAATCCTTAACCCACCACACATGAGGCGCGGGATATTGGAAGAGGGAAGTATATATGGTAGGATATAGCCCAAGCTTCAGCAGCAACGACTTCTTGGCCGACAAGATATACCGGGCCCATTGCAGGTAGCCGGCTGATTGGCGAGGAGTTAACCCTATCATATAGATTTGTCCCCAAGGGCGCGACTCACCTTGACATATGCGCCACCCCAAAATATCCAAATCCATCGGCGGCTGTATGGGTATTGATGCCATAGAAGGCTGAAGGCGACCCTCCGAAGTCCAGTTGACCTCTTCTACAGCATAATTCACTTGAGGCGAATCGGCGTAATGAATTGCTGAAATGGGCTCTGAGGGCGCTGCACAAGAAAAACTGCGCCGACCCTGGATAATCTGATTGTACGACGACCCCCATAGGTGAAGAGATTTCTGCTCCGGGTCATGATCTTTAATAAGCACGAACTTCCCAATCCAAGGGCACGTCGGCGAAGGTGCTCTTTGAACGTACAAAAGGGAAAGAAGAGTCGAAAGCCATAGTACCTACACAAAGAGAGACGAGGGTTGGTTATCAACGCTATGTTCTGAACTCTGACACTTGGTACTTGTACTGCACTGCAATGCAGAAGAAAGGGACAAAGGAGGACCCAAAAAATTAAGGTGACATCCCATCATTGATGGGACAGTCACTCATTAAGGATGGAATCCTAAAAGGATTCTCATTTAATGAGAAACTTTATTAGGCTAAGGAGTTAAACTCCTTGGAGAGCTGTGCTCTGCAAACAGATTTCATATCTGTCAACTTTAATTAAGAGGGGAATAAAATTCCCCAAAAATTTCTAAGAGCTATGCTCTGTAAAAACAATGGGATAATCTACCAGAACCCTCAAAAGCAAAGCTTTTTAACAGGTCAAAACCCCAAGATCTTTAAGATTCTGAAAGAAAAATCCTAGAAACTCTAAGAGTTCTTCACGGAAGATGAGCAGTGCTCTGATTAATGGGTTAAGAAACCCTAGAATACATTTTAAGATCTACGATCTAAGAAGAGAAAAGCTCTGTTCATGGGTTCGATTATAATCCTTACCAAATTTTGGGGCAGAGTTCTAACTCTAGAAAGGATTTCTTTAGGCAGAGATCTAAGCTCTGAAAGGAGAATTAAATTCTCAAAGAAGAACAAGAGAAGATGAACAGCAATCATCTTAAGGGCCAAAGGCCCTACTTATAGGCACAGGAAGTCGATTCAACTACCAAGAAGATCCAACCGTGGAAAAGTAGCCACCGCTGCACTCACGTGTGAGCCACGTGAGCGCAACGGTGGGGGGCATTTGTTTCCCCCAATAAAAGTGCAAAGCTCTGTTCAAAATTTGAAAGGTAGCGCCTCACGTGTCTTGCACGAGGGCGCCAGCGCCTCACGTATCTTGCACGAGGGCGCCAGTACCAAGAGTTTAAAAACTCTGAGGCAGCGCCTCACGTGTCTTGCATGAGGGCGCCAGCTCCAAGAGTTAACAATTCTTAGGCAACGCCTTACGTGCCTCGCACGAGGGCGCCAGCGCCAGAACTATATGCACTATGTTAGATCAAAAATCCAACGGAGGTGATCAATCATCAAAATGCAGAATTAAATTTTGCTGAGAAAATATTCTTTAAATCTTTCTAAATAAGAAAGATTACTCTCTGTAAAACAGAGCACTGTTGGATTAAAAATCACCTATCTGCAGAATAAATTCTATATGGGAAAATATTTCCCTAATCTTGTTAAAAACAAGAAAGATATCTTCTGTAAAACAAAAGTCCTTGGATCAAAGATTCAACGGTGGATAAAATCCCCAAATCAATTAAAGATCTCTCAATGAGAGATTTCTTTAACTAAATCAACAAACTTGCCTTTACTATATAAAGGACCCAAGACTTCAAGTATTACACAGAGAGACCCCCCATAAGCTTTGAGAAACAAAAGAAAAAGAGAAAAAGAGAATTCAATTCTCTAGAAGAAGAAGATCCCCTTATTAAACAAAAATCCTAGGTAAGAAGAAAGTACTGAGATTATCTTATCTCTTCTTTAAGGGTTTAACCCTTTATACAAGAACTTAGTTCTTTCTTTGGTTAAGGTCTGCAGAAGCATATCTCCCCAGAAGTTGAAAATTTAATTCTCATCGGGGAGATTCTGGTATGCAGATTCAAAACTTAGGAGAAAGAACTAAGTCCAAAGAATTTAATTCTTCCTAAAGTATACAGGAATTTAATCCCTCTGATAAAACTATGGTTTAACCCTCTAAAAGAATTTAATTCTTATAAAACAAGGGACCTGAAATTCTTAAAACTCAGATTAAAATATCTATGCATATAAAAGAAAAGACTGGTGATTCATTAGCGTTCAACGCTATAACGAGAGCTCACGTGTTCCCACGTGAGCACCTACGATGAATAAAAAGGAATGACTGAGATCGAATCATGTGTTCTCATGTGACCCCCAAACAGTTGCTTAACACTTATATGGAAAAGGGGAAAAATCCAAAAACATCGCTCACAGTTTGAGCACCTTACGTGTTCGCACGTGAGCATTATATGAGCTAAGTGCTTAGCACTTATAAAAGGAAGAGGGAATAAACTCAAAGAAGCAGTGCCCAACTCTGGGTCGCCTCACATGCCCACACGTGATGGCCACAAGAATTAAGGATTTAACACTTATATACAGACGGGGATTTGAACCCAAGTGTACATCGCCAACTTTCAGGCGCCTCACGTGCCACACGTGAGCGCCCCAAATTTCAGTGTTTAACACCGCTTTAGAGTCTCACGTGGGAGCATGTGAGCACCGGGCATATATTAGTGTTTAACACTATTAGAAGCCAACTTCAGCCCCAAATTGGCTAAGTCTTCCTGAGATTAAAACATCTTGGATCTCCAAATAGACCGAGTCTCTATGCTCATGACTTCCCAAACTAATTGATCAGAACGATGTCCATCCCACATCTCCTAAGTTAATCTTAGTCTCCCAAAAATGACTAATGATTCTTAGATGTTCCACCATGATCTCTCCCCTCAATCTGGAATTTGGTTCTAGGGTACATCTCTCTACACCTCTGATACATGTCGTTGTAATTTCTCAATGTCTTTAAAGAGGTGGTGGGTCCCGACAACCAACTGCTTTTGGATGCACTTCCTAAAATGGCGACAACGGACCGCAACGTCCTTAAACTAGCTACGGACCGAAACTTCCTTAAACTAACAATGGACCGAAACGTCCTTAAACTAAAGCAATAGAGCCCAAATGCTCTTTCGTTGGGTCAGAATGATCCTAAAATCCTGTTGAGTAGATCTTAGTCTCAAATTGGACCAGCGTATCCTCAACAAACATTAAAGTTGATCTTAATCTCAAACGAGATTAACGATCCTTAAGTCAAACCAAACCCAAATCTAAGAATATACGGATTTGGACTAATCCACGCCCTACGGGAGACAACATAAATTAGTCCCCGTATACAATCCACGGGAAACCAAAAATGAAACAAACACACATGATACGAAGTGAACTTCTGGAGCAGGAGAAAGTGGTTATCGCGATGCAATAACGTAATTAGCTGCAGGGGCTTGCGCCTGCAGGGAAGAGCGTCCCCACAATCAAAAACCCCTCACAATGAGGAGGAATATGACGAAGTCTGCTACGACACCGCATCCATCCAAACCTCCAATACTCGGTGCCATAAATCAACTTGGCATCTTTGGAGAGGTGGACGGATAAATCTAAATAGCATCTGCCCCCAAATTCAGGCAAGACGACCCATCCCGGTTCGTCTCCGTTTTCAGCTGTAAACAGATTCTGGCATGCCCGGTGGGACCTTTTCCAATTTCCACTCCACACATCGTGTGTCGTGTTCGCGAACAAATCGCGGTTTTGCTATGGTTGCCCCTGAATTCGAGGTACTAAGATTTGGTGTCTTGCTCCTGTACAGAGAAAAAAAGATCAATGGCTTCCAAGTGTACCTGCAACAGCAACTTTCGCTCCACCCCAAATGGAGGAGTGACTTATGGGCCCCAAGCGGCCTCCATCTTTGCAATGCCAGTGGAGTAGGAGACTCAAGCCACCACTGGACTGTTCTTTAGGACCATGATCCTGCCAGTAAGCTTCAGTGCCCCAGTGCCACCACAAGAAGCTCCCAAGAAGTCTGTCTTTGATCGACTTGCAATCTCCACGGCCCCTCTCAACGGGTCATCCAATCCTAACGCCTCAGTCTTCAACAGGCTGAGCCACAGCTCAAGTGGGCCCGCAAAGAGGCTCGCGATACCTGAGGGGGTTATCCCGGAATGGATAGTTGTTCCAGTCTGGCGAGAGAAGTCGTCAACAGGGCTTCTCCTGCTAAAGGATCGGTTTTCGCAAGATTGGCCGTTCCAACTCCTGCTTCCGGCGAATTCATCAAGACTACTTCCCCTACCAAAAGACCGACCTTCGAAATATTGGCCATTCCATCTCAACGGATGTCAGTCTTCAATAGGCTGGCACCCGCAGCAGCCTTAATCAGAACACGGGGCATGACGAAGCCACTCCCATAACAGAGGCAATCCCATCTGCAAGGCATGCTCAACATCGCCACTGGCGCCGAGTGAGGAAAACTGGGGGTAACTCCCCCTCTGGACTTACTCTACCATCTCCAATGGTGGGAGTTGACGCTGCTGTTCCAACTGGAAACAGCTTCGATCCGCTCAGTAGGGTGCGAAAGAACTCCCTGTTGGGGTAAAAATTTACACCCCGGTTGACCGAGTCAAAGTCAAGGTCAACCCCAAGCCAGGTGGGCCCAAGCCCAGGTCAAGTGGGCCCATGCCCAGGTCGAGTCCGAAACATGAAGCGGCCGACCCTCCCCATGCCAAAAATGAAATCATGTAATAAATAATTTTTATGTAATTTTTTATACATGAATGTATGTAAAATGGGCATAAAGCCAATATTTTGTAAGCCCATGGCTTATGTGCAAAAATGTAATGGCACATGAGCCATGGAATAGGCAAAATGCCATTTTGTAAAGCCCAAGGGGCTATATGCAAATATGTAAGCCTATAAAAGGCAAAATGATGATGAATAAAAAAATACTTTTCATTCTCTCCACAAAAATTAGAGCTGAGCTCTTTCTTCCTTCTTCAAGGTTCCAAAACCTTCTTCTTTCTCTTGAATTAAATCAAGAGTTTTACTCTTCCTTTTTCAAAACTAAATAGTTTTCCACCACAAAACCCACAAAGGGGAACTTGGATCTGCCATCAGATCTTAAAAAGGAGAGATTTTGAGATTTTACATCTCTTGATCTTCAAGATCCAGCAAGCGACAGGAGGAAGAAGAAGAACCCTTCCATTAACCCAACAAAAAAACACTCAGGAGTCTAACTCCTCTTTGATTTCTCTTCAGAGAAATCTTTTTAGGCTAAAAGCCTGTTGTGTGCGCAAGTCGCCCGCGTGCCGACACGTGGCGCGCGCGCTTGCGCAACTGCGCAAGTGCGCAAGTCGCCCGCGTGCTGACACGTGGCGCGCGCGCTTGCGCAACTGCGCAAGTCGCCCGCGTGCCGACACGTGGCGCGCGCGCTTGCGCAACTGCGCTTGTGCGCAAGTCGCCCGCGTGCCGACACGTGGCGCGCGCGCTTGCGCAGCTGCGCAGTTGCGCAAGTCGCCCGCGTGCCGACACGTGGCGCGCGCGCTTGCGCAACTGCGCAAGTGCGCAAGTCGCCCGCGTGCCGACACGTGGCGCGCGCGCTTGCGCACCTGCGCATCCCTTGGATGTCTTTTCCCCCTCTTTTGTGTACATATATACACATATACATATGTATACAAATTTATACATACACGTACTCCACGACACTGTCCCTGTTAGAAAAAAATTTCTAACGGGGCGCTGCCCCGCACCCCGCAAGGGGGCTGCTAGCCCCCTTGACCCCCAGCCCGCTATCCGGGTAGCGGGACCCCCGTAAAAACTCTGCGTGGCTCCCGATATATCCAAACCCCCCCTTTCAGAACTGAACACACGTATACTGCACATTGAGTTCGCATGACCAGTTTAACCCGTTAATCGGAGGTTCCCTCGCCCCAAAGGCGATGGGTAATTAACGGCAGCTTAGTCCGCGGCTGCCGGAGATTCGGATCCCCATAATCATTAAACCCCGGCCTACCCTAGGCCGGGGGAATCTGTAGTACGCCTGACAAGCGCGCGCGTATTCCCATCTCACTGGGGTGACGAAAAACACCCTACAGACTCTGGCACGCCCGGTGGGACCAATCTCTCCTCCCATATTTCGGGTTAAGCGTTCATGCGAACTCAATCAATATACATACCTATATTTATACTAAAATAATACTTTTTCATGCAGATTTTCAAGCAATCACCTTCCGACGATGTCTTCGATGATGAACTCAGCTCCCGTCTCTTACACGATGAAGATAGACTCCAGGACGGTCCTCCCGGCCAGTCTTGCGCGACAATGGGAGGAGCCGCTGCTACCATTCGGCTTTATCATGTTCATGCCAGTTGGCGCCATCCCAGCTCCTCAAGCCCCGGTGGCAGACAAACCGGTCTCGAAAGGCAGGAGACCAAATGTGGTGATCTCAAGGGCGCCCCAACTCAAACGCAAGTCGGTGTCTGAACGAATTTCCTTGGCCCCAGCTAGGGGCAAGGCCATCAACACCAATAAAGCTACAACGCATCCCGAGCAAGCTCCAGCGGTGCCCTTGACCACTGCTCGATCGGGTGTCTCCTCTAAGCTCCCCTCTGATCAACTCACAATGGCTTCCCGGGTAGCAGATGCCCGCCAAGCCTTCAAAATTGAGAAGCTGAGGGAGAAAAGGCTCAGATATAGAGCCAACAAAAGGTCTAGGGCTACTGCCAGGCTAAACCTCATGAGGTTCGAAGAACAGGGTTACCCCGCCAAAGATGAGGGGATGGCTGAATGTGTTATCCACACTGTCTACGTGGTGGGCACGCGCAGCAAGAGCAAGGACGGGGCTACCACATCTCAAATCCAATCTGGCTTTAATGTGGTTGCCACTTCCCAAGAACAGCCGCCTCCGCTGGATGATGAAAACCCTCTCGATGAGGCTGATAGGCAGAGAGAGCCCTCAATTCATGAGGAGTCAGGCTCGGAAAGCGAAGATGAGCCAACTTTCCGTCCTAAGACCGCAGAGCAGCAACTTCTCCAAGAGCTCCGAAAACAGCTTAGAAGCAAAGATAAGGAGATGGCCAAGCTCTACTCAAAGATCGACGACTTGACAAATGTCGTCTTACGGCTTACGGCCCAACTTGCCTCTCAGCCGCCCAATCAAGCACAGGGCTCAGCTCATGAACCGGGAAACGGTGTCCCGAGACAGCCGACGCCCGTTCCCTCAAATCCAAAAGTGGGCGGACCTCATGAAAGTCAATCGCATCCTATCTCAGGAAATGTCTTGGCTACCGATGACAGTAGCCCGCTAACTCAAGATCAAATCATGGATTTGGTTGCCACCAAAGTCAAAACATTGGTGGCCGAAGCCGAAGCGCAAAAAGATATCAGCAGTAGTGGGAGACCATATCCTGCTCAGTATGATCTGGTAGAATTTCCTAGCGGCTATGTCATCCCTAAATTCGGAAGATTCGATGGGACGGGAAATGCGAATCAACACATCGCCCACTTCAAAGCCTCCTGCGGGAATACTGGGGGCAATGACGCGCTTCTCCTCCGCCAGTTCGTTAATAGCTTGACCGATGTTGCTTTCGACTGGTACGCGAGCATACCGGATGGCTCCGTCACAACTTTTGTCCAAATGGAGTCTCTGTTTCGGCAGAGGTTCATGAGCGTCAGCGATAAGATTACCATTGCCGAGCTCGTAAGGACCAAGCCCAAGAACAACGAAAGCAGCACGGATTTTATAACCCGATGGCGCAATCTCTCCGTCAAATGCGAACCGCCGATAGAGCAGGACCAATCTGTCAGTCTCCTTGTCGGAAATCTCAACAACTGGATGGCCCCGTTTCTATGTACCGCGGGTCTCAAAACGTTCCAAGAGCTGACCAGGAAAGTTCAGATGCTGGAGCGCTCAAAACAGGAGTCCTCCTCGGATTCCCAAAATAATAATAGGTCCTGGAGAAACCGAAAGGACGATAATCGCAAAGGCGGAAACTCCGATGATTCTGAATCTTTCAACACTTCGGCTAACCGAAATAAGCAAGGGATGAGCGGGCCTAGCGCCAACCAGCCTCGGAAGCCAGTGTTCGGAGAGGGAGGAGAATCTCCACTGAAAGAGAAGCTGGATAAGGTCTATTCCTTCAGAAGGGACAAAATCCGTAAAATATTCAAAGACGCCCTGAAGAACGGTCTACAACTGCCAGAGTCAAAAAGACCGCAGGAAGCGAATAGGACCGACGACCCCAAATACTGCCCCTATCACAGAGTGATAGGCCATGCCATTGAGGACTGCTTCGTCTTCAAAGATTGGGTCGAAAAGCAATACAAGGCAGGAGAGATAGAACTGTCCAAAGGCGTGTTAACAAACAGTCAAACTGCAACCGCCAATTTCATACAAACGGAGACCGAAGTTCTTCGTGAAACCGATTCTCTCAGGCATCTGCCTTTCTCTGAAAACAATTGACCACCACGTCATTAAACTGGGAACAAAGGACCACCACGTCGTTAAACTGGGAAACAGTCGACCTCTAAGTCGTTA
The DNA here is from genome assembly GCA_030015575.1 of Agapanthus africanus. Lineage (NCBI taxonomy): Eukaryota > Viridiplantae > Streptophyta > Magnoliopsida > Asparagales > Amaryllidaceae > Agapanthus > Agapanthus africanus. Next base: position 936,254,016 of record CM057338.1, on the reverse strand, counting down.
AACTGGGAATGTAAAAAAAAAAATGTAAATAAAAAAAAATGTGTAAATAAAAGAAAAATAAAGAAAAGCCGAAATGATGGGGCAACTCGCAATAAAAATCAGCGAGTAAAAATGAAAATGAAAATAAAGCCGAAATGATGGGGCAACCGCGAATAAATAGCCGAAATGATAGGGCGATCGCGACCTTCGCGATAAGAAAAGCTGAAATGATAGAGCAATCGCGGTAAAAAAAAAAAAACAACAAAAAAAAAACAAGGGCGGATGATGTGTTGCTCCTGGCATTATTCCAGTGCAGCAATGCAGACGCCAAACAAAAATCCAATTTCCCAAAATTCTTTCAGCCCTACGGCCAGTCCCCAAATTGACTACCGTATACAATCCACGGGCTCAAATAATTCTCAGCATACCCATGCCCCACCGCAACCACCAGTTACGCGGCTGGTCTCCGCCTTTGGAATTATGCTTCATTGGAAAGACCCACTCATGTGTCCTCACGATGCATGAGGAGAACAAACCTTCGTGAGATCCTTACGACTCACCAAGGAAAAACACACTTAGGAGTCCTCACGACTCTTAAGGAGAAAATACACCTGCGGGATCCTTACGACTCGTAGGGAGAAAATGCTTTTATGGGACCCTCACGGCCCATAAAATTGAAAAGTCTTAGGTGATAGGGATCCAAACCTGTCTCCTAAGCCATCGCTCCCCAATCCCCAAGTGGCGAATGATGAGTCGCTCCTGGTACCATATTCCAGTGTAGCGATGCAGACGCCAACCAAATTCCAAATCTCATACCAACTGCGAATGATGAGTCACTCCTGGTACCATATTCCAGTGCAGCGATGCAGACGCCAACCAAATTCCAAACTCAAATTCCCAAGCGGCGAATGATGAGTCGCTCCTGGTACCATATTCCAGTGCAGCGATGCAGACGCCAACCAAATTCCAAACTCAAATTCCCAAGCGGCGAATGATGAGTCGCTCCTGGTACCATATTCCAGTGCAGCGATGCAGACGCCAACCAAATTCCAACTCCCATACCCCAACGGCGAATGATGAGTCGCTCCTGGTACCATGTTCCAGTGCAGCGATGCAGACGCCAACAAAGTCCCGAAATTTTTATGGCCCTACGGTCTGGATCATACATCCTGCAAAACCGTATACAATCCACGGGCGTAAAACAATCCCAATCTCTCCAAAAACAATAAAATAAAAAAAGAAGGTATGTCTACAAGCAAAATGGGCACGGATGAAAACCCGAAAGGGCTCCGTGAGTAAAAACAGCAGGACTGCCGGCGAGTTTGTGAAAACCCGAAAGGGCGCAAACTCGTGAGAAAGAGATGAAATGCACTCACAAGTTCCTCTCGACTTTGTGAGGAGAAAATTCCAGCGTGAGATCCTTACGACTCACAAAGGAGCAACACACTTGGGAGTCCCCACGACTCCCAAGGAGAAAATACACTTACGGGATCCCTACGACCCGTAGGGAGAAAATGCTTTGTGAGACCCTTACGGCTTACAAAATTGAAAAGTCTTAGGTGATAGGGACCTAAAACCTGTCTCCTAAGCCATCGTTTCCTAATAAGAAAACGCAAATGATGATCCGCTCCTGGTACCATATTCCAGTGTAGCGATGCTGATGCCAAACAAAAAAAAAACCAATCCCCAAATCCTCTCATGACAAATGATGATTCGCTCCTGGTACCATATTCCATTATAGCGATGCTGATGTCAACCCAAATCAAACCAACAACCTCTGCGGCGGAATCATGCTCCGTCCCAGAATTTACCCCGTGTCGAAATCATGCTTCGCCTCGGGATATTTACCTTCCCTGCCGGAATTATGCTCCGCCTCGGAATCAAATCAACCAACCAGCTCTGTGTCGGAGTCAAGATTCGTCTCAGAATGTGCACCCCGTGTCGAAATGATGCTTCGCCTCGGTGTACCTTCCTTCCATGTCGGAATTATGCTTCGGCTCGGAATCAACCAACGACCTCCCCGTCGGAATTATGCTCCGTCTCGGAATCAAGTCAACCAGCAAGCTCTGCGTCGGAATTATGCTTCGTCTCAGAATATGCACCCCATGTCGAAATGATGCTTCGCCTCGGTGTATCTGCCTTCCCTGTCGGAATTATGCTTCGGCTCGGAATCAACCGACGACCTCCTCGTCGGAATTATGCTCCACCTCGGAATCAAGTCAACCAGCAAGCTCTGCGTCGGAATTATGCTTCGTCTCGGAATGCACCCCGTGTCGAAATGATGCTTCGCCTCGGTGTACCTGCCTTCCCTGTCGAAATTATGTTTCCTCTCGAAATCAAGTCAGCCAACAAGCTCTGCGCCGGAATCATGCTCCGTCTCAGAATGTATCCCGTGTCGAAATCAATGCTTCGCCTCGGAATATCTGCCTTCCTTATCGAAATTACGCTTCGCCTGGGAATCAACATCTGCATCGAAATTATGCTTCGGTCAAAATGTCTGCCGCTCTTCAGAATTATGCTCCGATATCTCTGGAATTATGCTCCGCCCTTCGGAATGATGCTCCGATCCTGGAATTATGCTCCGCTCTTCGGAATGATGCTCCGATATCTCTGGAACTATGCTCCGCTCTTCGGAAAGATGCTTCGAACTCTGGAATCATGCTCCGATCCCTGGAATCATGCTCCGCCCTTCGGAATGATGCTCCGAATCCTGGAATTATGCTCCGCTCTTCGGAACGACGCTCCGAACCCTGGAATAATGCTCCGCTCATCGAAATGATGCTCCGATTCTCGGGAATCATGCTCCCCGGGATGATGCTTCGCCTCTGGAATGATGTTCCACCTCGAAGTTCAGCTTCAAGATCCATCAATTTCATGCACACAACTCAAATGTGCGGTGTGCATTTATTGATGGGGGGCACTTTGTTGGGGTAAAAATTTACACCCCGGTTGACCGAGTCAAAGTCAAGGTCAACCCCAAGCCAGGTGGGCCCAAGCCCAGGTCAAGTGGGCCCATGCCCAGGTCGAGTCCGAAACATGAAGCGGCCGACCCTCCCCATGCCAAAAATGAAATCATGTAATAAATAATTTTTATGTAATTTTTTATACATGAATGTATGTAAAATGGGCATAAAGCCAATATTTTGTAAGCCCATGGCTTATGTGCAAAAATGTAATGGCACATGAGCCATGGAATAGGCAAAATGCCATTTTGTAAAGCCCAAGGGGCTATATGCAAATATGTAAGCCTATAAAAGGCAAAATGATGATGAATAAAAAAATACTTTTCATTCTCTCCACAAAAATTAGAGCTGAGCTCTTTCTTCCTTCTTCAAGGTTCCAAAACCTTCTTCTTTCTCTTGAATTAAATCAAGAGTTTTACTCTTCCTTTTTCAAAACTAAATAGTTTTCCACCACAAAACCCACAAAGGGGAACTTGGATCTGCCATCAGATCTTAAAAAGGAGAGATTTTGAGATTTTACATCTCTTGATCTTCAAGATCCAGCAAGCGACAGGAGGAAGAAGAAGAACCCTTCCATTAACCCAACAAAAAAACACTCAGGAGTCTAACTCCTCTTTGATTTCTCTTCAGAGAAATCTTTTTAGGCTAAAAGCCTGTTGTGTGCGCAAGTCGCCCGCGTGCCGACACGTGGCGCGCGCGCTTGCGCAACTGCGCAAGTCGCCCGCGTGCCGACACGTGGCGCGCGCGCTTGCGCAACTGCGCTTGTGCGCAAGTCGCCCGCGTGCCGACACGTGGCGCGCGCGCTTGCGCAGCTGCGCAGTTGCGCAAGTCGCCCGCGTGCCGACACGTGGCGCGCGCGCTTGCGCAACTGCGCAAGTGCGCAAGTCGCCCGCGTGCCGACACGTGGCGCGCGCGCTTGCGCACCTGCGCATCCCTTGGATGTCTTTTCCCCCTCTTTTGTGTACATATATACACATATACATATGTATACAAATTTATACATACACGTACTCCACGACACTGTCCCTGTTAGAAAAAAATTTCTAACGGGACGCTGCCCCGCACCCCGCAAGGGGGCTGCTAGCCCCCTTGACCCCCAGCCCGCTATCCGGGTAGCGGGACCCCCGTAAAAACTCTGCGTGGCTCCCGATATATCCAAACCCCCCCTTTCAGAACTGAACACACGTATACTGCACATTGAGTTCGCATGACCAGTTTAACCCGTTAATCGGAGGTTCCCTCGCCCCAAAGGCGATGGGTAATTAACGGCAGCTTAGTCCGCGGCTGCCGGAGATTCGGATCCCCACAATCATTAAACCCCGGCCTACCCTAGGCCGGGGGAATCTGTAGTACGCCTGACAAGCGCGCGCGTATTCCCATCTCACTGGGGTGACGAAAAACACCCTACACTCCCTAAGCGCTATATTGAAGAATTCTCCCCCGCCTGCTGAAAACATGATGCAGGCAAAGCCGGAGCAACCCCCTCAGCGGTTGTCCTCCAAAATCCATAGAGTCTGGTGGAAGTTCTAAGATTTTGTGATCGATAAAGACTACTCTGTCCGACTGAAGAAAACGAATGCTCAGGAAGAGGAGGATCATCCCTCCGTCGTACCACGAAAGGCATCGTCTACATGGGTGCCTGTTACAACGGCCCCTCCGACCTCAACATCCTACAAAAGGAGAAGGCCGGAGAAAACCCCACTGCCTGCGGCAAATTCTAAAGGCATCGGACCCAAACGCCCCAAATCTGGGGGCATGATCATGCACACGGTGTACATGGCTTCCGGAAAAGAGGAAAGCCGTGCTTCTGTAGGTCATCGACCACCCACTCGGTCATTGACAAAAGCTCAGGAGCAGCAACAAAAGCTCTAAGAAATGCTGATGAAAAGTTCAGCACTCATCGGGTAGAAAGAAAGCTTGGAATCAACGTCTGAGTAGCGCCAGGAACAAGAGACCGACACCGAGTTCTTGCGAAGGGTGCTGGAAAGGAAGGATAAGGAGGCCGCGGAACAAGCCGCTAATATAAAGCAGATGGCGCTTCTGTTCCAAGACATGGTTAGGATGATGATCCAGCCGGAACCTCCAGCCGAAGACCCTCTGATAATCATCCAAGACGACAGAGGGGAAACGTCAAACCCTCCTCCGGCTATCTCAACAGCCCAGGAAGAGACAATCTCCAAGGCTACCCTTAATGACTATATAGTTCAACAAATACGAGCTCATCAAGCAAGTGAAGCGGCTGGCCAAGTCGTCAGAACTGGGCGACCTTATCCAGGCTGGTACGATCAAATCAAATACCCGCCAGGATATACGATCCCTAAGTTCCATGTGTATAAGGGGACAGGCAATCCACAATAGCATATTGCTCAATTCAGAGCTTTGTGTGGTAATACTGGAGGCGACGACAAACTGCTGCTTCGCCAGTTTGTTGGCAGCTTGTTGGAGACGGCATTTGAATGGTACTTCGAGCTCCCAAATGACTCTGTCAAAACATTCACGGAGATGGAATTACTATTCACACCACGGTTCGCAAGCATAAGAGAGCGCACCCCGATCACAGCATTAATCAATGCCAGGGTGAAGCTAGGAGAGACCTGGGTTCAATACGCAAATCGGTGGCGGAACCTATGGTCAAAATGCAAACAACGCATAGAAGAAGCTCCTGCCGTGGGCATGTTCATAGGGACCCTTGATCCTTAGGCGACTATATCCCAATTTATGATGTTCTTCAAGCCGACTACCTTCCAGGCCTTGATCGACAAGCTGGCCCAAATGGACCAGATGGGCCATAGGTCGTCATCTTCAAAAACGGATCCCCGGAATGAAAAACGCAAAGGGAAAGCGACCTTCGTTGCCAACGCTCAACAACAACCAATTGACCCGAAACAGGTTGCTCTCCAAATCGACACACGCCCATGCCGATCCCTCGAAGAGAAGCTAGGACGTCCTTACTCGTTTCCCTGGGATAAAATGAGGAGATTGTTTGAACTGGCAGTGCGTAACAGACTTATCACTCTGCCGGATCCAAAACGTACACTGCAGCCTAATAACGTCAATAGTCCCAACTACTGCTCCTACCACAGAGTATTGGGCCACTCAATTTAGGATTGCTACGGCTTCAAAAATTGGGTCGAGGACCAGTACCAGCAAGGCAAGTTTGTGCTGTCCGAAAACTGGAGGGTAAACCCGCCACAGAAGCACGCTCCTAACAAGGTGGACACGCCAGGGGAATCATGCTCATTTATAGAATAAGCTCCGTGGGAAGTTGTCCTTTCAGCTAAAACTAAAAGAATGTTGAAAGATCTTTAAGCAAGTCCGACGATCAGGTGGAAAATCCCGCTGGAACCTAAGATCATTGAGGGGATGCTTAATCCACGCCCAACACCGAAAGCTGGTAACGATAGGCAAAACACCCAGGTCAGGCCTTCAAAGTCTTTGAAAAAAGAAGAAGACCAAGAAGCCCGTACAGCCTGATAACGAGCGCACGGACCTGCAAAAATATATCGACGCACTGGAGGAGTATAACCAGAAGGTGCAGACCCCAGTCACTCTCGAAGAGTTTCTCAACCATATCCATGAGAACGGAGACAGTGACAATGATGAGGGGAACGACTCATTAGAAGAACCCGAGAATTATGTAGCGAGCAGCCACATGGTCTCTCATTTGTTGTTAAAAAACGAAGAGACCCCGTCGGAGTCAGAAAACGACGTAGAAATGCTGGGGGCAAGACCGGTGCAAAAATCCTTGGAGCCGTCAGACGACTTGATTGACATGTTGCTGAACGAAACCCTTCAAAAGAGCAAAGCTAACCGAGAGCGTGAAATGGCCATATACGAAAAGGACAAGTGTCGGCGTCAGGATGAAGAGGCTGCGGCAAGGAAGAGTCACAAAGTACTCCAACCATATCGAAGCACACCCGCGGCAGACAAAAGCAAGTTTAAGACGGGGAAACGGTTCGCCAAGGCCCTGTCAATAGGAATGAAGCTGCCACATTTCAAAGGAAATACTCCAGGGAGTACGCGCCTCGATGAAGCGAATGTACATCCGAACTACTGCTTATACCATCAGAGGGTCATACACCCCACTGAAGAGTGCAGTGCTTTCAAGAAGTGGTGGCAAGGATACGTTGTCCACCGACAAAACTTCAAGAGGATGAAGCATGAAGCTCATCGACAGCGAAAAAATGCGATAGATGAGCATGGAAAAATGACTGGAGACTGTTATATGGTTAATACCAGTTCGACAAGAAGGAAAACCCAAGTTCTCACATTCGGGAGCGATTCTGAGGAAGAAATAACTCTCAGCCCCCTCTTCAAAGAATCCAACTCTGGGAAAGAAGAAGAGGCGAAGAACTACGAGAACATTCAGCTGCGCAACCGTACGTTGCCTGAAAAGAACCTCGGGCCTACAAACAAGTGTTCGAACAAAAAAGACAAGGGGAAGGAAAAAGTCCCTGAGGAAATCACCCTCGATGATAGAGTCGTCAAAGAGCTTGCAGCCAAAGACCCGCCTAAGAAAAACAAGGTGGATTATAATGTCCTGGCACATCTGAGGAAGACACCCTCACAACTGAGCATACTGGATGCTCTCCTCCTGTACAAAGAGGCACAAGATTCTCTAATCAAGGCACTGCAAGAGCCTGATCAGTTCCAAGCTTTCTTTGCGGAAGAAAAGATGAAGGACAAGCTAGCAGAGGTTCATACAGCTGACATCACATTCGGCGATGAAGATCTCCTCCTCAGAACGTGCGAGCACAACCGTCCTCTATATATCACCGGATACTGCCATGACATTAAGATAGGAAAGATCCTGGTCGACAACAGGTCCTCTGTTAACCTTTTCAACGTGAAGGTGCTGAAGGAGATCTGCATGAACGTTCAGCACCTGGCTCGGGACAAAATTACCATCTCCGGGTTCGACTCGTAGTCATCACGGATGCTTGGGTCCGTGATATTGACATTACACTTTGGGATGCTCATCACCGACATCAAATTTCATGTCATTGATGCCAAGACTTGCTATAACGCTCTGCTCGGCCGGCCTTGGTTACACGAGTACAACATCATCTCTTCTACACAACATCAGTGTATGAAGTACTTCAAAGACGACCTCGAGTACACAGTTACAGGGGAGCTAAACCCATTCTCCGTAAATGAAGTTCGCAAATATGAAGACGCCAAGTACTTCTTACCAGACTTTGAAGATACGGAAAGATGTCATAAACCGGAGAACCAATAAAAAGCCATCGCCACTATCCCGTTCTTTGGGAGCGATACCGAGGAAGATGAAGAGATAGTCTACTCGGGGCAATCCTAAGGCAACAGGCCCGGACCATCTACCCCTATTTGGTCTTCGGCAGTGACTTTGAGGACAAGGCAACACAGTGTTCTCCGTTCGCCCGTCAATGCAGACCTTCACTAGAGCCGATCAGAGTTTACAAATTACTATGGTTCCGCAGCGGCATTACAGGGAACTTGATGTGCTCGATACATACGGCGTGCAAGAGCCGTAGAAGTTCTACGTCCCTCCTAGGCGACGAGGTGAAAAGGCGATCCTCTTCTATCAGTCTACGGAGACCAAAGTGGAGAGAGAAGTCTGGCGTGGTGCCGAAGTTGCGCTTGACAGGCTTCAACCAATCCGTCAGCCCAGATATTACGCAGAGGGATTGAAAAGGCTATTAAGATGCCAAGGCGTACTCTTCAACCAAACCTCTTGACAAGCCCAGTTCTATAATAAGATTTGGGACATTCCTGGGACTCAGCGAAAGATGCCCAATGGCAAGATAGAGAAAACTGGGCTTGGATATGTCTGGTCTAAGAAACGAGAGCGATTCCATGGATGCCGTGTCATAAATAAGTCCGGTAGAGAAGGGAATACTGTTCCAGATAGTGCTAATATTGAACCAGAGCGACATCCCGCCGTAAGAATGCCAAGTCCATCATTCGATGAACAAATTGACAAGCTAATGAGAGAAGCCGGTCAGAAGGTTCGGGATGACCACAGCCGCAAAATGGCCATTTACGAGAAGGTCAGGACGCAGCGTCTCACTCAGCAGTCTGCGGAAAGAGAAGACTACAATGTCCTTTACCCTCAGCCCACTGTGCACTCTCGTGGCAATAGAGAAGTCCGACGCAGAGGCAAAAACATGGTGAAGAATGAGAATGACGTTCGAAAACAGCGAAGCAGATTCAAGAAGCCACACGATCGAGAAAAAGTCAGCTGGAACCCGTCTTTTATGAAGAAGATGGGTTGGGAATACTCGTTCCCTCAAGACAAGACGAGGAAAATATTCATCCTTGTCATGAAGCATCAAATGATGACGCTCCCGGAGTCTCGGTACCCCGAACTGATAAACGAGGTCCATCACCCGGATTATTGCTCCTACCACCGAGTAATAAGACATCCTCTTGAAGACTGCTTCACCTTCAAAGACTGGGTCGAAGACCAGTATCAACAAGGCAGGTTTGCTCTATCCGACAGTTGGAGGGTAGCCCTACCACAAAAGCATGAGCCAAAAGCAACCTACACTGCGAGGGAAAGTCCAGATCAACATCGAGCTTGGAAACGAGCTCGTACCTATCACGTGATAACACTATCAAAAGAAGGAGAGCACGAGAATATGGACGACCTCTCCCGGTGCTTCAAAATTGAGTATGAGGACGAGGTGGTTTTAGAATTTCCACCGGTGCCAAAAGAGCTGGAAGATGGGATACACACCACAGCGGACAACCTGAGAAAAATCGACTTGGGGACGGAAAATGAGCCGAGGCCAATGTTCGTCAGTGAGCTGCTGTCTGAAAAGAAGGTGGCCACGCTAAAGGACGTACTTATGCAATATAAAGACTGCTTCGCATGGAACTATTTCGAGATGCCAGGACTAGATCCAGAAATAGCTGTGTATAAACTGGAGATATCACCGAACGTCAAACCAGTCAAACAGGCGTCGAGAAGAATGCGGCTCGAACTCGAGATGAGCAGCAGTGCCGAAGTCAAGAAACTAATCGACTCTAGCTTCATCAAAGAAGTTCAATATCTTGACTGGATCGCCAACATTGTCCCAGTGATGAAGAAAAATGGGACAGTACGCATCTGCGTGGACTTTCGGGATCTCAACAAAGCTTGTCCGAAGGATGACTTCCCAGTGCCTATTACCGAGCTGATGATCGATAACACGTCTACCCATGAGGTCTTCTCCTTCATGGATGGATCTTCGGGGTATAATCAAATAAAGATGCATCCCGAAGACTGAAAGCATACTGCCTTCCGGACTCCGCCGGGCATATTCTGCTATAAAGTGATGCCCTTCGGTCCGAAGAACGCCGGCGCTACCTACCAGAAGGCCATGAAAAAGATCTTCGATGACCCCATACATGAGAGCGTCGAATGTTATATCGACGACCTCGTGGTGAAAAGAAAATCGTACGAGGAACACTGGGAGCATTTGAAAATAGCGTTCTAGCGTCTTCGGAAATATTATCTGAAGATGAATCCTCTGAAATGCGCGTTTGGAGTCTCCTCAGGCAAATTCCTAGGATTCATCGTACGACAACGAGGCATCGAAATAGACCCATCAAAGATCAAGGCGATTATGGAAATGCCCACGCTAAGAACTCTCAAACAATTGCGGTCACTCCAAGGAAAGCTCGGGTATATCCGACGGTTCATAGCTAACATCTCTGGCAAATGCCGCCCCTACAGCCATCTAATGAAGAAAGGGACCTCGTTCGTTTGGAATCATAAATGCCAAAATGCACTGGACGAAATCAAGCAGTATCTGCAGAACCTGCCAGTACTGACCGCCCCGGTCAAGGGAAAGCCCCTCATCCTGTACACAACATCCCTTGAAGGTTCTTTAGGCGTGCTGTGGTCACAAGAGAACGACCAGGGGAAGGAGAGAGCTCTCTACTATTTGAGTCGAGTTTTCCTGAGGGCAGAAAACAACTACTCCCCCATTGAAAAGCACTGCCTGGCACTGATCTTTGCGATAATGAAGCTTCGACATTATGCCTTGGCACATGAGGTCCATCTCATATCAAAGGTGGATCCTCTCAAATATTTGATATCAAGAGCCATACTAACAGGAAGGCTTTCCAAATAGGCCCTCCTCTTGATGGAGTTCTCGATAATATATTGACCCCTCAAGACGGTAAAAGGCTAGACCATCGCCGACTTTCTCGCTGAGCATCCGATACCAGCCGATTCTTCCTTAAATTGCGAATTGCCAGACGAACACGCGTTCGACACAATCGAAGAGAAGACGGAGGAAAATAATGTCCAATAGAAACTCTACTTCGACGGATCACCCTCCTTGAAGAAGCGAAAGCACAACACCCCCATACTCAAAGCTGGGATATGCCTTATCTTTGTGACCCCGCAAGGAGGGATAATGCGTTTCGCCCTTTCCTTAACAGAGCCGAGGACAAGCAATGAGGCTGAGTATGAAGCTTTGATAGCGGGTCTTGAGATCGCTGTCGACATGGGAATCGAAAACCTCCTCATATATGGAGACTCCCAGCTAGTCGTTAGCCAAGTGAATGGCGACTACCAGACATGCAAACCAGAGTTGGTAAAATATGGAGAGAGAGTGCAGCAATTGCTGACATAAATCCCCTCTTACATTCTGGAAAGCATTCTGCGTACAGAAAATAGCAAGGCAGATGCATTAGCCAAACTCGCTAAAGAACTGGCCGACGAAAACCTCGATGACGTAAGGATCATTGTGCAAAGCCCTCGGATTCTTGCGCCAGCAGAAATACCGGAGTCGTCTGAAGGAATGGAAGCGACCAAATAAGTAGCCTGCCAAATAGAAGACGAGGAAAAGGCTAAGGATTGGAGAGAAGTCTTCATAGACTACTTCAAATCCCATCAAACACCCGAAGACATGTCGTTAAGACATTAGCTCATGAAGCGAGCTCTGTCTTTCGCCTTCGTCAATGATACTCTATATAAGAGATCGTTCGACAGTTTCTGGCTAAGATGCTTGGGACTGGAGGAAGCAAGGAGGGTCATCCAAGAAACTCACGATGGACTCTGCGGTTCTCACCAAGCCGGACAAAAGATGAAGCTGAAGATCAAGAGAATGGGTTACTATTGGCCTACGATGATTCAGGACTGCCTCGAATATGCGAAGCAGTGTCACTCGTACCAAATTCACGGGGACTTCATCCACCAGCATCCAAATCCTCTACACCCAACGTTGGATAGCTGGCCGTTCGAAATATGGGAAACCGATATACTCGGGCCCATTGAGCCGGCATCATCTAAAGGACATCGGTTCATATTGGCAACAACCGATTACTTCTCTAAGTAGGCAGAGGCAGTACCGCTAAAGGAGGTGAAGACGGAGAACATCTTCCATTTCTTCAGGACACATGTCATCTACCGGTTCAGCACTCCACGATGAATCATCTCGGATAATGGCCGGCTTACAGGAGCCATAGGATCAGCCGCTTCGTACAGCAGCATAATATAGATTGAAGATACTCTTCAGTCTATAATCCCCGAGCTAACGGTCTAGCTGAGGCTTTCAACAAGACCCTGGCGAAGACCATAAAGAAAACAATGTCCAAAAATAAAAAGGACTGGCACGATAAGCTGTATGAAGCACTCTAGGCTTATCGAACCATGTTCAAAACGGCCATGAATAAAACGCCATTCGCTTTGGTATTCGGCACGAAGGCGGTACTTCCCTTGGAGGTAGAGCTACCCTCTCTACGAGTGGCAGTTCGATACGAGCTGACGGATGAAGAAAATGCCCATCTTCGGCTTGAGGAGCTCGATGCCCTCGACGAAACTCGTCTCATGGCGCAGCAAAACCTGGAAGCTTACAAAGCAAGGATGACGCGCTCATACGAAAGACTAACCAGGCCGAGAACATTCCGCCAAGGAGAACTCATGCTAGTCGTAAAAAGACCTATGATCCCTAACCGTGCAAAGCAGGAGAAATTCGAGCCGAACTATGATGGTCCGTACATCATAGACAAGGTCTACCAAGGTAGGGCTTACTTGCTCATGGATATGCATGGCGAAAGACCCTTCCGGCAAATAAACGGCTGGTTCCTTAAGACATACTATGCCTGACAAGTCACAACTCAGGTTAATGATAGATGACGACGCTCGTGTCCGCTCGCTGTCTTCTTAAGTCAAGACCCTATAAGTAGTATCCGGCAAAACTTCGCCTCGAAGCTGGCCATGGACCTAAACTAACAATGGACCGAGATGTCCCTAAACTAACAATGGACCGAGATGTACCTAAACTAATACGTCGCCTCAAGCACGGCGATAATGGAATTCAAGTCCACAAGTCCCAACGGCAAGGACTGCAACTCAAATCCCGCAGGCTACACAGCTACCCCAGTGGCGAAGCCCCCCTAAGTGTCATTGGCAAACAGAGGGGTAAAAAAACTGTACGTTCATAAGCGAAATAGGGATGGATGAAAACCCGAAAGGGCGCCGTGAGTAAAAACAGCAAGGCTACCGGTGAGCTTGTGAAAACCTGAAAGGGCGCAATCTAGTTGTAAAAGAAATAGTACGTCCACAAGTGAAATGGGCACGGATGAAAACCCGAAAGGGCTTCATGAGTAAAAATAGCAGGGCTACCGGCGGGTTTGTGAAAACCCGAATGGGCATAATCTCGCTAAAATAAAAAACACCTGCAAGGTCCTCTCGACCTTGTGAGGAAAAAACACCGGCGTGAGATCCTTACGACTCACAAGAGAGCAACACACTTAGTGATTCCCACGATTCCTAAGGAGAAATTACACTTACGAGATCCTCATGACTCGTAAAGAGAATTTCCCCCTATGAGACCCTTAAGGCTCACAGGATTCAAAAGCCTTAAGATATAAGGATCCAAACCTGTTCTTAAGCCATCATACTCCTCAAGTTGCCCTACAGGTGGTACAATGCTAGCCCTTGTATACAATCCATGGGCACAAATAAACATTTCACCCACCAAGTTCCACCAATCACGAGGAATGTCCTCATATGGTGAACGCCACTTATATGTCCTCTCGACTTATAAGGAGAAAATACTCTTATGAGATCCTTACGACTTATAAGAGAAAACACCTCTTAGAAGTCCCCACAACTTCTAAGGAGAACATACACCTACGAGATCCTCACGACTCGTAGGGAGAAATACCTTTATGAGATCCTTACGGCTCATAAAGCCACAAAGTCTTACTCGACAGGACCTTAACCCTGTTTGCCAAACCACCTTTGTTCAAATCAGCAAAGGCAAATAATGATTCGCTCCTGGCAAATTCCATGGTAGCGATGCTGATGCCTAAATTGGTAGCAAATTCAAGTCCTCTCAAGACAAATGATGATTCGCTCTTGGCCATATTCCAGTCGCAGCGATGCTGATACTACGATTGGTATCAGATCTCAAGTTCCATACTCACAACAAAAATCAGTGAGCCAAAAAATGCATATGAAATAGCCGAAATGAAGGGACAACTAGCAATAAAAATCAGCAAGTAAAATATATGCATATAAAAACAGCCGAAATGTTTGGGCAACTCGCAATAAAAAGCTACGAGTAAAAAAGAAAAATAGCCGAAATAATTAGACACTGCGATAAAAAGCCGAAATGATTGGGCAATCGTGACTCTCGCGATATAAAAAGCTGAAATGATAGAGCATCACGGAAAGAAATAAAGAAAATGATGAAACTTTTGCCCTGCAGGTGAGTCCACATCAACCCCTGTATACAATCCATGGGCATAAACGAAAAGAAAACCACGTTTCCCTACCGGGCTTCGTCAAAGGGAAAGCCAGGTCTCGATGGCAACATTTACAGCCTAGAGATCACCCCGGCGTTCTTTCTCACTCCAGCAGGATGCAGATGTAACGTCAACAACCGACTCCAGGATCGAAACAAAGCGAAGCCATGGCTAAGTCCCTAGTTCCCAATCTCGACGGTTCACAGACAACCTAGAGATCACCCCGGAGTTCCTTCTCGCTCGAGCAGGATGCAGACGCAACATCAACAACCGACCCCAGGGTCAAAATAGCGGAGCCATGGCAAAGTCCCTAGTTCCAGGCCCCGACGGTTCACAGACAACCTAGAGACCACCTCGACGGTCGTCTCGATACAGCAGACGTGATGTCACCCTGGCGTTCCTTCTCAACTCCAGCAGGATGCAAATGCAACGTCAACAACCGAGCTCAGGGTAAAAACAACTGAGCCACAGCAAAGTCCCTAGTTCCAAGCCTCGACGGTTCATCAACAACCTAGAGACTACCTCGGAGCCATGGCAAAGTCCCAGTTCCAAGCCTCGACGGTTCACAGACAACCTAGAGACAACCTCGACATTCGTCTTATTACAGCAGACGCAATGCCAGCAAACTAAGCAAAGGAAAATCCCTGGCTTCAGGATGTTGACAGCAGCTTAAATAAAACCTGAAAGACTATCGGGGATCATCCCACACCAGCGCGGAGTGGTTATGACTCATCGGGGCTCCCAAATTGAGCCTAACCTCAAGTAAAAAGTGGCATGGAAAATCCCTAACGCTTGCTCTTCCGACGGTAATATGTCCTGAGAGATTACTTGAAGACGTCTTGTCCAGCCCCCCGAAGGGATCAGAGACATGACAGTCACGGGGCTACTCGAAGAGCAAGACTGCATATCGGGGAATGCATCAGCCAACGCGACGGTACGACGAACAAAAAACCTAGTACCACAGACCCTAACGGACCTCTGTCGTAAAGTGCAGAGGTTAACTATGACGTTAGGACCAGTTTGCCTACAAGCCCAAGGAAGGTAAACTAAACAAGCTCTGAAATGAGTTTATAAACTAGAGACTCCGGAATGAGTGAAAAAACTACAAGCTCCGAAATGAGTTCATAAATTAGAGACTCCGGGATGAGTGAATAAACTACAAGCTCCGAAATGAGTTCATAAACTAGAGACTCTGGGACGAGTGAATAAACTTCAAGCTCCGAAATGAGTTCATAAACTACAGACTCCGGGATGAGTGAATAAACTACAAACTCCGAAATGAGCTCCTAAACTACAAACTCCGCAATGAGTATATAAACTACTTTACGTTAAGTCAAGACAGAAAGGCGCAACCCGTGGGGACCAACCGTGTGCTATGCGAGGAAGTAAGGAGAGCATTTGATTCACACCCGATTAAGCGTTCCTTCATAACTGCATTCAAAGCGTGCTGATTTATGTATGTATAAGAGGGTTCAGCGCATAACACAACAATGATGTTTGCGCTTAGCAAAAATTCCTAAGCGTAAAGTACAAAGCTTATGCACAGGGACGAGATACATCTGCGAATATATAATGAAGATGAAACGATTTCCTCAGTAATACCCCACGCGCATGACACATGAGGCACATATGAACAATGGTATAAAAGAAGGGGAAGTTTTGTCATTCATACTTCAAAAATTTATACATGGTAAAAAAAAAGAATGTTTACAATGGTAAAATACTAAATTCCGGACATGGATTTAGGAATTTAAAAGCAAGTCTGAGAAAAGTGCTTCTAGCTTCTCTGACCATTTTCTTATGCATCCTCTCACGAATATAAGCGTCAGGATCTCCACTAATATCATCCGTCCTCTGGTATGTGGATATTATCGCCTTCTGTTGGAAGACGCGATGCAGAATATCGACAAGGTCATCCCTTCGCTTCTTTGAAATCAAGCTCATCAGATATACTGAATACACCTTATCTTCAGTATCATCAAGCGCCTCGAGGGGCATAGACTCGTCAAGCCCAGGAATTGCTGTCTAGATTGACCCAACGATAATGTTCAAGAGAGCAGAATGGCGGGGGAGTAACCGACCGTTGTAGTCGTCAAAACGACGCATCACCTCAGCACATTGAGCGTCGGTAAATTCTTGGCCCTGGCAACGGACCTGGATGCGAATGTCCTCATAAGAGATAATCTCTTCGAGATCGTAAAGACGAGTAGCCATAATATCTGAAAAGAAAATCAGTAAGAATTTAGCGATCAAAATGATCAAGAAAGCGTTTATTATGAGAATCTAAAAGGATTCTCATCAAAGAAACAATGGAGTTTAAACAACTTCTAACATCCTCTTAAAAACGAGTTCTGTTAAAATGCATGACAGATTCAAATCCGCTTCAGGGACATTACAACCCTCAAATATGCGAGAGTATTAGGGAATAAAATTCCTAAAAATATCTAAGTCTTTCTCAGAGCCAAGCTCCGTGAACAAGGAATTAAATTCCTTTAATAAATGGATTAAATCTTAGAAAACACCCATAGCAAGGAGGCAGAGAAAATGGAATTAAATTCCAAGAATCTTAAAGATCGGTGACAGGGTAAAACCCTAAAAGAAAGATTAACAATCCCCATTGATTTAAGACTTCAAAATTTACAAAAAAATGTATGCTTTGGATCTTTAAGAAATCAGTTCAAGAAGAGAGCAACACTTTGTCCCTGGATTTAAAATCCACAATAAAACAAAAAGCAAAAGAGGAGGGGGTCCCGTTCATGATCTTTACCAAAGAAAGTTTTAATAGAGTTTAACTCTAAGATCTCAGCGGACAGAGAACTAAGCTCTGAAGAAGAGAATTAAATTCTCAAGGAAAACAAGTAAGGAAGAAGATGAAAGAACAACGGCTTCCCAAAGGTAAAAGCCTTGCATTTATAAGATATGATGGGGAGCGGATCATCTTCCCATTCCCCTAGGCAATCCAACGTCTGTGAGGACAGACAGCGTTGCACTTACATGCAAGCCACGTGAGAGCAACGCCGGGGGCATTTGTTCCCTTATAAAAAAGCGATGAGGGAAAGTTCCTCACTAAACACGTGAGTGCCTATATGCAACGCATATAAGCACAGCAATTAAAACAATTGCTAGGCTAAAACAGCCCCACGTGTTTAACATGTGAGTGCCTATATGCAATGCATATAAGTACAACAATCAAAACAGTTGCTAGACTAAAACAGCCCCACGTGTTTAACACGTGAGTGCCTATATGCAACGCATATAGGCACAGCAATCAAAACAGTTGCCAGGCTAAAACAGCCCTACGTGTTTAACACGTGAGTGCCTATATGCAACGCATATAGGCACAACAATTAAAACAAATGCTAGGCTAAAACAGCCCCACGTGTTTAACACGTGAATGCCTATATGCAACGCATATAGGCACAACAATTAAAACAATTGCTAGGCTAAAACAGCCCCACGTGTTTAACACGTGAGTGCCTATATGCAACGCATATAGGCACAACAATTAAAATAATTGCTAGGCTAAAATAGTCCCACATGTTTAACACGTGAGTACCTATATGCAACGCATATAGGCACTGCAATTAAAAAAATTGTTAGGCTAAAACAGCCCCACGTGTTTAACACGTGAGTGCCTATATGCAATGCATATAGACACAACACTTAAAACAATTGCAAGGCCAAAGATCCCCACGTGTTTAACACGTGAGTGCCTATATACAATGCATATAGACATTGCAATTAAAACAATTGCTAGGCTAAAACAGCCCTACGTGTTTAACATGTGAGCGCCTATATGCAACGCATATAGGCACATTAATTAAAACAATTACTAGGCTAAAACAGCCCACGTGTTTAACACGTGAGTGCCTATATGCAACGCATATAGGCACAGCAATTAAAACAATTGCTAGTCTAAAACAGCCCCACGTGTTTAACATGTGAGTGCTTATATGCAACGCATATAGACACATCAATTAAAACAATTGCCAAGCTAATAAGCCTCACGTGTTAAACACGTGAAGGCACTTCCTTACACAACAAGGAACCGTTGGATCAAAGATCCAATGATGATAGAATTAAATTCTATTGAACTTTTAAATGGGAAATGATATTTTCTGTTAAACAGAAATTTGGCGGATCAAAGATCCCATGAGTTGGAAAATATTTTTCATCTCTCTTTAAAACAAAAAAAAATTATGCTCCGTTAAACCAAGCACCCTTGGATTAAAAATCCAACGGGGATTAAAAGTCACCAATCTACAGAATAAATTCTGTACAGGAAAATATTTTCCTAATCTTGTTTAAGAAACAAGAAAATATGTTCTGTCAGACAGAACCCTTGGATCAAAGATCCAACAGCGGGTAAAACCCCCCAAATCAATTGAAGTCACTCAATGAGAGATTTCCTAAAACTAATTAACAAACTTCTCTCCACTATATAAAGAATCCAAGACTTCAAGTTAAAGAGAAAAAAGGGAGAACAGAGAGAGAAACATACAAAAAAAAGAAAAATAAAAGAAAAAGAGAATTCAATTCTCTAGAAGAAGAAGATCCTCTTCTTAAACAAAAAACTTGGTAAGAAGAAAATACAGATATTATCCTATCCTTCTACGCCTCTTTAAGGGTTTAACCTTTCAAAATAAAGAACTTATTTCTTCCTCTGGTTGAGGTCTGCAGAAGCAGATCTCCCCATAAGTTGAGAATTTAATTCTCATCAAGAAGATTCTGTTATGCAAATTCAAAACCTAGGAAAAAGAACTAAGTTCAAAGAATTTAATTCTTACAAAGGTATGTAGGAATTTAAATCCTCTGATAAAACAAGGGGTTGACCCTGTAAAAAGAATTTAATTCTTATAAAACAAGAGACTTGAAATTCTCTAAACTCAGATTCTAGCATCGTTAATATGAGATCAAAATCTTCATGCACATTCATTAGTGTTCAACATTGTAACGAAACCTTACGTGTTTCTCCACGTGAACACCTCTGATGAACAAAAAAGAATGGTTGAGACCGAGTCACGTGTTTCACACGCCAGCGCCTAAAAGAAGAACAAGAAGTGCCTCCTAGAGCAGTCACTTGTTTTCCACGCGACCCCCAATCAAGTGCTTATCACTTATATAAAAAAAGAAATAGACCCAAAAAAAACGCTCACATTTTGAAGGCTCCTCACGTGTTCGCACGTCAGCACCACAGGGTCCAAGTACTTAGAACTTATAAAGGAAAGAGAAATAAAATCCAGAGAATAGTTCTCATTTTGGGCACTTCATGTGCTCACACGTGAGCCGAGTGCTTAGCACTTATAAAAGAAAGAGAAATAAAATTCAGAAAACAATTCCCATTTCAGGCGCCTCACGTGCTCACTCACACGTGAGCCGAGTGCTTAGCGCTTATAAAAGAAGAGGGAAATAAAACCCAAAAAGACAGTACCCAACTTTGGGGCGCCTCACGTGCTCACACGTGAGTGCCACAAGAATTAAGTGTTTAACACTTATATATAAACGGGGACTTGAACTCAATGTACAGCGCCAGCTTTGAGATGTCCCACGTGCCACACGTGAGCACCCCCGGAATCCAGTGTTTAACACTTCTTTAGAACCTCACGTGGGAACACGTGAGTGCTGAACATATACTAGTGTTAAACACTATGGGAAATCAACTCCAGCCTCAAGTTGGCTAAGTCTTCTTGAGATTAAAACATCTTCGATCTCCAAATAGATCGAGCCTCAATGCTCATGACTTCCCAAAACTAATGAAGAAATCTTAGTATCAAAATACGACTAATGATTTCTGGGCTCGACCATCAATTTCTTTTCCCTCAAACATGGAATTGGTTCAAGGGTACATCTTTATACATCGCTGATACATGTCGTTGTAATTCCTCAATGTCTTCAGAGAGGTGGTAGGTCCCAACAACCAACTGCTTTTGGGTGCACTTCCCAAAATGGCGACAACGGACCGTAACGTCCTTACCTAAAATCTCACCTCAAAAATGGTGATCTGCGGACCGAAACGTCCTTAAACTAACAACGGACCGAAACGTCCTTAAACTAAAGCAATAGAGCCCAAGTGCTCTTTTGTTGGGTCTGAATGATCCCAAAATGCTGTTGAGTAGATCTTAGTCTCAAATTGGTCTAACGTATCCTCAACAAATATTAAAGTTGATCTTAATCTCAAACGAGATTAACGATCCTTAAATCAAACCAAACCCAAATCTAAGAATATACGAATTTGGACTAATCCACGCCCTACGGGCGACAACATAAATTAGTCTCCGTATACAATCCACGGGCAACCAAAAATAAAACAAACACACACGATACGAAGTGAACTTCTGGAGCAGGAGAAAGTGGTTATCGCAATGCAATAACGTAATTAACTGCAGGGGCTTGCGCCTGCAGGGAAGAGCGTCCCCACAATCAAAAACCCTTCACAACGAGGGGGAATCTGACGAAGTCTGCTACGACAGCCGCATCCGTCTAAACTTCCGATACACGGTGCCATAATTCAACTTGGAATCTTCGGAGAGGTGGACGGATAAATCAAAATAGCATCTGCCCCCAAATTCAGGCAAGACCAACCATCCCGGTTCGTCTCCGTTTTCGGCGGTAAACAGTTACCTCACTTGAGGTTGGAGCTTGACCATAGGCTCTCGGATGGATCTTCTATTATCTAAAGGAGACCGGCAACCGAGTTCGTTGGAAGCTTCGGAGGAGCCAAAGAAAGGAGTTCAAACTTGAAGCTCAATCCAAGGAGCAAAGAACCACTTGAAGACCCGAAGGACTTGACACGAGGGTATAACATTTTAACCGAGTAGTTAACACCCTCTTGTAGTTTAGTTTTTTCTAGTTAAGGTTTAATCAAGATTTTAAAGTGGATAAAGTCTATGTTGCAAAGCCAAACATGATCTTTTGATGTGAGAAAAAAATTATTTTTGATGTATTCTGCCTTCCCGCGAACACGTGGGGTGTGCTACATAGACTTACACTGGTATCAGAGCCAGGTTAAACCCTAGTTAATAGATTAAACGAAGTATAAAACTACGAAACCGAAATAACTCCGAAACTACGAAACATGAAATCCATGTTTCTGTCGATTTTTGCAGAGCCTCAATTTTTTTTAAAACAATTGCAGAGTGCTCCTTTTCTTGTGAAATGAACATACAACAAAAATGAGGCAATTCCACTGTAGCATGGCCGGCCAAAAGCTTATTTTTCTCGGCCTCACTGGTTCAATAGTGTGGGATTGCATCGAAATTTGTTATGTGTTCTTCTCTCTTGGATTTAGGGTTTCAAGTGGTGTTTGATTTTGCCAATTTTGACTATACCGTTAACTTTTTACTAGGGCAATTTCGGAGTGTTTCGAAGTCGTAGTTTTAGTGTCGTTTAATTTTCAGTTGTTATCTGTATTGATATATGTGTTCGTAAACTTTCGCTAACAGCTATATGTCGGTTAGTTTGGGGTTGCACATATCTGTGATGTTGGTTTGTGTATATGAACTTTATTGGATCGTCGATGATGAATAGCCGGGGGATGTGAGATGAGTGTTTTTTTTTATTTCATTCAATATAATTTGTAAAAATGATGTAATATTATTTTGCAGGGCACATCCGGATTGAGGTTGTAGCCACCGTTGTACTATTTTCTTTTACTGTTTTGCTCCTAGGATAGACCTAAGGTGGGGTGCACAAACTACCGGGTTCTTTGAAGTGTCGTGTGGCCTACTCACTTTGTTAAGGGAGGTTGCTTCACTTTGGGAATTTGGCGGGTAGTTTGCCGCACCCGTAGGGGTCTAGGGTGGGGTTTGGTTATTCATCACGACCGTGGAATCCGTCTTTCGTTATGGGCTTAAACGAAGCGCGGAATTCCTAATATATCCAATATGTTCATCAGTGATCTGGAATGCCTATTATTGCGTGAGACGAATGCATATATCTATATATGATATTTAGTAGGCGTTGCCTATGTTTTGCACTCGCACTAGTACAGCCCCCGCTCTATCGTTAGTTAAGTAACCAAACGGGTGATGACGGGGCCACGTGGAGAATGCGGATGGTATAAGCGTACGTTGTATTTTCGTTTCTTTTGCTGCAATGATAAGGTTAATTGATGGGACCGCATTAATTCTAATTAATGAAAAAAAAAACCTAAAATCCGATGTCGTTGGAACAATTATAAAACCACTCGGTTTTCTTCAAAAAGCAATTTTAAAAGCGGAGCTTAAACCACTCCTTTTCAAAAGCTATAAAGTTCCTTCGACTATATCAAGTTCAATACGTTAACGGTTTTCCCCCCAGAAAACTAGCCGTAACCCTCCGTCATTTCAGATAGGTATCTACTAGTATTCATGATAAATGTTTTGACCTTCGCTAAGGCATAGTGTTTGGTAGTTAGTAGGTGCTTATCTGTGGCATAGATAGATGCATTAATCTAGAACAGGCGTACAGCTATTTTGGCCTTCGTCAAGGGCTTGATGAATGGGTCTAGATTAATCTGGATAATGACGGGTAGAAATTGACTTGCAACTTATAATGTTTTGGCCTTCATCAAGGTTATAAGCGCACAGGGAAAAAATCACATCGGGAGTTTCAAACATAAAGGAAACTTGCTAGTGTTTCATACCTTCTTGAGTGTGGTGTTTTTGGTAGGCTTTCTTCAGATTCATCACATAATGATAGTTGGGTCCTGATCCCACTGTGAGTATCCACTACTCTTCGGGAAACAATTTCACTTAACAATCAATGCTATAAACCAAATAGGTGTCTATAACGGTGTTAGCGGGGATAAGCCTCCATGGAAAAGAAGTTATATAATTAAGGAACTTCACGAAAGCGTTGAAAAACCTCTCTCGAAGTACCGACACTAGCCTGGCCGAAATGTTAAGCAAGTATTGTGACGTGCGATTAATCCTGACTAATTCTTCTTTTAGGGTTTGGAGATGAATTCGAGGAAACAGTGGGAGCCATCCTGTTTAGATAAACTAAAAATCAATCTAAACTTGCAAGAGTATATGCTGAGTGTTTCTTTTCTCCTCTCCTAAATTGTAGCGACCATGATGGGACTTAAGCTCATATTAGATAAAAATAAATTCGTTGGGCCAAACTATAAAGACTGTCTTAGGAATGTCCATATGGCCCTTACATATGAAAAGGTCGCATATGTCCTCACGGCAAAAGTGTAGGGTTCCTAGGCACTCTAGTGAGGTCTCACAAGGCATCGAACATGCCATTTTCAAAAATTCTAGGTGCCGAGAGACCCGACTACGGATCGTTTGCTAGAAAACTAGGCGAAAAATGAACTAGTTAACAATTTACTACAAGGAATCGGAAATACAACCTTTGTAGATCCGGTCCTCCACCTCCACGGCTCCGAGATGAGGTCCTCTCCGCTGTCCAAAACAAATCCGGGCCCTAGCGTCGGCTTCATCGGAGAATGAACGGGCTAGGTCGTCGACGACGTGCCGAAGATGATCTACGTCGAGGCATCGCTAAATCAAGCTCCACCTTCACCTTGCCATGAAAACTTGTGAAGGAAACACACTCTACTACTTGGCAAGAGGTAGAGGATGAAGAAATAGGAAGTGGGTAGATTTTAGAATTGGATTTCTCACTCATTTCATCAAGTTGCCATTGATGGTCAAGCTTTTCTTCACTTGAAGGAAGAAGAAGAAGAAGCTAAAAAAATTATGATAAGAATATTAGAAATGAAAAGAAAAAACAATTCTTATCATATAATGAACCATGGTTAGATGTAGAGAGTTAACTAAGGTTTAAGTGAGTGGTTAGGGTTAAGCATGAGACAAAATGGTCATCAAGTCAAAGTCTTCATGAAGGTTCATGAATGAACAAAAGAAAACAACCATTTTCCTCATTTTGCCTTTTCTTTTTCCAAAAAGATAAATGAATAAAATGAAATCAAAAACCCTAATCACCCACTTAACTATAGTTTAATTCTTTACACTTAACCATAAGGCATGTATCATCAAACATGATACAAGCAAGTGCACAAAACTATATCGAATATACAATGTGCACACCCGAGCGAGAAAATCCATTTAAAGTGAACCGATACTAGTTAATGCAAAGTAATACATCAAATATATAATTATGCATTAAATCATTAAATCAACACTTGATTTAACGATCCGGTCATATCGCATATAACCGACTAGTATCATTAGTAACAACTTATCGAATCAACACTTGATCCGATAACCCGGCTATATCGCATATAACCGATCAATGTCACATCGCGAGAATCGAATACAGTATCACATACTGGTATTATTCTCGGTCCCGTACATATCTCATATGCGCTCCTATTTCGTTTCGCTTGAGCCAGGAAACCTCTGTGTAGGACTCTAAAGACTCGTCAATACGCCGGCAGCAGGTGATGATCATATCAAACACCCACAAGCCGTAAGCGGTCTGCTAAACGTAATGGCCACCCGGGTATTGAGCGATCTGAAGATCGACGAGCAAGCCCGCTCACACTCCAGTGAATCCAACCAGTAACACTACCGTACAGTCCGGTCTGATCGTCTGATATGTCGCATATCTCGCCTAGGGGTGGTAAACGTCAGACCCCAATAGCTCGATAAGTCGTGTCGATATGAGGTCTATAACTGTTCGAGAAACTATTGGTAACACTTACCAGTAAATCTCAGCAACCCTGGCCAGGGATTTCCTGTTATAGCCAATCGAACACAGTGCAACATCAACCCCCTATACCGGGAGAGACGAATCCCTTCCTATCGCTCATTGCCTCCATGTGACTCGGGACTGTACCCAAAAACCACCGTTTTGCACGCCCTCTTGGACGTGGTAAGATGGAAATCAAAGCACAGTGGGAACCACACGAGACTCTATGACGATCTCGGGTCAACAGACTACTCTGTACCAGTGTCACCAGAGAACTGCCATCTGACGTGAGGTATAATACCATCTGGGAGTTCTCGGCGAGTCCGTCCAGTGTACTCAGTCTCTACTGAGCACCCGTATATCTCCTCTGATGTCAAACACCGATGGATATGGGATCATCCATCGCCCATCTGTATGGGTCGAGAAGGTACACGCTAGTCTACTCTGGTATATCGATGCCCCGTCTCGATACACCCTCGACTAGGGACTTTGAAGGATGTACTTATGGACTACCATGTCCCCACTAGTATGATCCACATCATAGTCCAGGTAGTCAAGTACAGATCCTAAGGGCTTTACCAACATGTAACAGAGAGACAATCAGTATACACGTTAAGGTAAAGTTCAACCAGATAGCATACTATCATGTCGAGCAAGAAAGTCCTCCCTATATATGTCCCAGCATCCACTACAGTTTACATCCTATGTACAGTAATGGCCTCTAGGGCATACATATAACTAACAATCTCCCACTTGCACTAGGGCCATCTGTAGCAGTGGTTGTTGTATCTCATACTCAACCATCCCATAAAAGTCTCTCTCTGTGAACAGGCCTTTGTGAGTGGATCCGCTGTGTTGTCCTCTGAGTCTACTCTCCTAACCTCGATCTCCCTGGAGATCAACCATCTCCATGATCAAGTGATACTGCCTTAGAATATGTCTGGATCACTGATGGGACCGGCGTTCCTTGGCATAAGCCACAACTCCATTGTCACACAATGGGAGGAACAAAGTTCATCTTATGAACTAATATACACCCAGACTGCATCTTTGGTAGCATCTTAAGTAGCGATGTATCCAGCCTTTATCTTCTAGTTTGCCACGGTATCTAGCTTGGAACTCTTCCAACATACCGTCCCTCCACTGAGGGTAAAGACAATGCCTGTGACTGACATTCAGTCGTCATTATCACCCTGGAACCCTTCCAGTGATTCTCCCCAGGATTGGTTGATACCGTCTCACTACAACTAGTGAGAGTCCTAACATCCAATTAGATCTATCTCATAGATCCAAAAACCCAGGATTTAGGAGGTATCACTTTGATCCTATATAGAGAATCATTGTGATAAGCGGAGATTGATCGAGCGTAGCATAGGAAACTCCTTCCCTATCAAGAGTATGTCATCCACGTACTCTACGAGGATCATCACCATACTCCCTACTACCCTTTTGTTTATACAAGGTTCATCTACCATTTTGATGATGTCAAACTTTTTGACTACTTCATCAAAACAGATGTTCCAACTCCGCGATGCCTGCTTTAATAGATAAAACATCTTGCACACGTTTCCGCCGCTCCCACTGTTTACGAAGCCCTCTGGCTGTGTACTTACAGACGCACTCTTCTAAATCATTATTTAGAAAAGCAGTCATGGCACCCAACCACCAGATATCGTAGTCATGGTATGTAGCCGTGGCAAGTAGGATCTGGATGGACTTAAGCATAGATCCTTAGAAAAGGTTTCAACATAATCCATGCCTGGTTGATGAAGAAAACCTTTAACAAGTCTAGTTTTGAAAGTCTCAACTTTTCCATGTTCACCAAGTAATCTTCTCAAGATATACTTGCTCCTGATGGGGATTTAACCCTTCAGATATAGCAACCAAAGTCCATACTTTGTTGGTGCATAAGGATTCCATCTCAGATCACTAAGCATCCAGCCATTCTTACAGAGTCTTACTCCTGATGGCCAGCTCGAAACTAGTTGGGTCATCATCTCATGATGCAATCCTCGCTCCCACTGTCATAGAGAAACCGAAGTATCTTTCAGGTGGGTGAGGAACCCTACTAGATCGGCGGAGAGGCCGAGGTTCGTTGGTAACTATTGAATCCATTGGTTCCATCAAATCATCTGCTGTAGTTTGTATAGCTGGAACCTTTCCAGTTCTACATAACAGTTCTTGCCTCGAGCTTGTCCGGATTTTGTTTTTCAGACATAGGCTGGACAACCCCAAATCTCAACTAACTTGAGAGATGGGCTCTTCCCTTATCATATCAAATATGAAGTGGTAGGCAACTGATTTGATTCGAACCTTATTCAATAGGTATGCAACTTCGTAAGTGCATAACTCCCAAAAGGAAAAAGGTAACTCAGTATTACTCATCATAGAGCACACCATATCAAATAGGGTGTATCTGCTCCACCCCGATATACCATCGTGCTATGGTGTATACGGAGGAGTAATGCTGAGAGAGAATCTCATTCTCCTTTAGAATAGTCCAGGATTTCCGTGCTCAAGTATTCTCCTCCTTGATCTCATCAAAGGACATAATACTTATACCCGTATTTTGGTTCTCTACTTCTTACTTATATTCTGTGAATATTTTAAAAGGTTCGGACTCATGTTTCAACAGGAACATATGTTTGAATCTTGAGAGATTATCAGAGAATGTAATGAAGTACAAAGAACCTTTCTTGGCATGTGTAGACAGGGGACCTTACATACATCAACATGTATCATCCCAAGAGTTCACTAACTCTTTCTCTGTTTCCAGTAAATGGAGCTATGGTCATCTTATCTTTGTGACATGACTGGCAAGTTTCACAAGATGTAAATTCAAACTGATTTAAATATGCATCTTCATGTAACTTCAGCGAGTCGGGTCGCATCGATATGACCTTGTCTACAATGCCTCAAGAAGAATCCGTTCATTTCTGAACTCTTCCTCTTGTGTGTGTTCCATATACTAAGAACTGTAGTTTGATTTAGAACATTAATGCTTTTAGATAACGTGCCTGAACCGATCAACTTTTGATATAGGAAATGTTCAAAACATTATCCAACAATACAAAATTTTATCATTTCTTTACTAATAAAGAGACTGATATGATTTTGTATATCAGGTTCGGTATCTAATAACATTCGTTCAGAATCATTGTATTGGTAATACAGAGTGACAGTGACCAACAGACTTGGCTGCAACACTTGCCCAGTTTTCTGCCTCATGAAACTAATCACCCGTTCTCAGTTCTCTACCTTTCTGTAGCCCTATGTAACTGATTACATATCTGGGATCCTGATCTGGTATCACATACCCAGGACGTAAAGGATACTGAGAAACAGTTCTGTATAATGAACACACCCGAAGATGATGCATCAGCATGCAATCTCTTCGTTTGGGCGGCACGGGAATTCTGGTAATCCCCAATTTCCTGCTCTGTCTTATAACAATTATAAGTTGGAGCGGGACCAACGTTCCCCAGCTCAGTATAACAAGCGAGTTCGGTCAATAATCCGTATTATTATCTTGATTAAGGCGTGATATGGTCGCTACCTGGAGAGAGAGAGAAGAAAACACTCAGCGTGCGCTCTATCAAGAATAGATTGGTTATTATTTTATCTAATCAGGATGGCTCCCACTGCTTTTTATCAAATCTTCCTTCAAACCCTAAAAGGAAAGACTAGCCGGGATTAATTACACACTACAAGTTCGCCAATCTTTCAGCCAGGCCAGTGTCGGTACTTTGAGGGAGGTCCCCCGTGCTTTCGCACGAACCTAATTACTGTAAACCTCGTTTTCCCAGAGGCGTAACCCCGTTGACACCTTTCTAGACACCTACTTGATCGGCTAATTGTAATGTATAAAACTCTCCCAGGAGTAACGATTACTCGCAGCGGGTATCGGGATCCAACTATCTCATAGAAGGTATGCAATCTCATTGCAAATTTCAACACTTGAAATTCCCGATAATATTTTGCCTCTAGCGTCCTATGACCTTGACGCAGGCCAACAAACCATAGTCCGCTAGTCAAGTTCAACCCGTCATTTCCTGATTGAATTAAACCCACCCGCACGACCCTTGACGCAGGCCAACAAAGTCGCACGACTACCCTAATCCAATCACATCATATGCTTATGCAGATAAGCACCAGTTAGCTACCGCACACTACGCCTTGACGCAGGCCAACAAACGTAGCACGAATACTAACTACTACTTATCTGAAATGACGGAGGGCTACGACAGGTTTTTCTGAAAACCTATTGCGTAATGAACTTGATATCGTTGTAGGATCGAATGATTTTGAAATGGAGTGTTTTTGAGGCTTTTCTAGTTTTGCTAAAGGAGTCACTCCCGGTGAAGGGATCGTCGGTCCTTTCCTCGTCGAATGAGGTGCGGGATATATCACATATATCACTGTGCAAAGCAAAAACACTTAAAAGCAATCAAAAGACAAACCGAGTGTGTAGCATCTGCCAGTTATTGCTAAAGGAGTCACTCCCGGTGAAGGGATCTCGGTCCTTTCCTCATCGAATAAGGTGCAGGATATATCACATATACCGCTGTGCAAAGCAAGAACTGTAACTACCTGTTTTATTTTGAAATTCGATTCTACAACATCTTAGGTTTCTTTTATTTCATTAATCACATTAATGAAGTCCCATCATTTAAGTACCTAAACATCACAGATAAATACGACGTACACTTATGCCATCCGCATTCGCCTCGATGTCCCCTCGTGCACCGTTAGGTTAGGTAACTAACGGCAGAGCAGGGCAGGGCTAGCACGGGTGTAAAACATAAGTAACGCCTATATAATATATCATATATACTATATACTGTATCTATCACAGAACATCACATGATCACATCACAGATATCGCAGCAGAAGAATCATATGAAATATTGGATATACTAGGACGTCCGTGTTTTCAATACGAGCCAGTATAAAACACGGATTCCACGGTCATGATGAATAGCCAAACCCACACCCCTAGACCCCTACGAGAGCGGCAACCAACCCTGCCAATTCTAGAGTTAGGAGACCCGGACTCGACTCCTCGAGTTGGTCTCCCACTGGACTCCAGAACCCGGTTACTTGTGCCCTCCTCCTTGGGTCTATCCTAGTGCGGAAAAGTAAATAATATACAAACGGTGACTACTTCCGCAACCTGGAAGTGCCCCAATAAAAGAATATTACATACAAGTTTTTACATGAATGAAAATGAAAAACACTCATCTCACATAAAAACCCCCGGCTATTCGAACACGACGATCCAATATAACATATCCAGCAACACATAACATCACATGTCATCAACGTAAGTAAATATGTCCATCCCAATTGTCGTTGACATATAGCAACGAAACCGGCGATATCACATATTACACTTACGGTCACAGAAAAGAAAGTGTAAAACTACAACAGTTGGAATCCGCAACCACCTCAGACATCACATGCCTGGTCAAATGAATTACTTAGACATCGCATGCCTAACAATTATAAACCCCGCATTTTAGTCTCAAAATCGAAAACTCTTTTCAATATCAAGTCGGGCAATTCAACAGGATTCCCGACATCTTGATCGAATGCTCGTCGCAAACTTCAGTAGACGGCTGCACCCCCGATACCGTCGACGAAGTGCACCAAGGCGGAACACCGTTACCGCGAGCACCCGGAGGGATGCTTTCGGCGACGGGGTTCTCCTACAGTCACTTGGTCGGGGCTATGGAGTGAAGCTGTCTATTAAGTTTACCCGGCGAGTATCCGCGTACGCTACGTGATTGCGACGGACTTTTGATCACATCAAAATTCCGTGGCAACCGATCAAGTGAGACTAAATTGCCAGATTTATAACATTCATTCAGTAATCTCATAACTATTTGTGAATTCCAATTATTGTATCCCATTCCAGATAATTAGAAAATGTTAAACTTTCCGATTGAACATTCGAACACCCAAGTTTTCCCGATACAGATCAACACATGAAATATGAGTCTAACAACATTCAGTTCGTGCCTCAGTACCGACGGTCCAGCCGTAGAAGGGTCAAGCCAACGCCTCACATGTGGCACGCCGTACTGCCCCAAACCCGAAGGTTCAAAGGGCAGTTCAAGACGGTCACATAATCGAGTTAAGGTTTGTTGTCTTCTAGAGGGTCCATCGAGTTACTTGCACTACTTAGAACGTCGTTAAACTACGGAAAAATCCAACACTTGGAAATTTCCCGACAGGGGAAAAATTGGGTATTTATATCCGGTCGAACTTTTTAACATATTCTAAAATTTATCCGGAAAGCCACACAGACGGAATTTGATAATCCGATCGAACTCATGAAAACCCAAAACAACCCCTGAAAACTCAACTGTATAATAAATATTAAAATATCCCAGGAAAATCAGCACAGAAATCTGAGAATTACTGTGAAAAGAAAAATGCGCAAAACGACAAAACCACCGCTGAACCGCCGCGGCATGCATAGCACGTGCCGCGGTTCCGCGGTGGAAAAGTTGATTTAGGCCCACGAAATTTACAGTAATTCTTAGAAAACCCTGCTTGATTTTCTGCATATTTTTAATCTTGAAAAATCCACAATTTTAAAATCTGGACAGAGAGCATTCTCGGGTGTGGGTTTCGGGTTCGTTCGGGTTTCAAATTCCGTCTGGACTTCGCCTAAGGCTCTAGCTAGCCTCTGATACCACTGTAGGGTTCCTAGGCACTCTAGTGAGGTCTCACAAGGCATCGAACATGCCATTTTCAAAAATTCTAGGTGCCGAGAGACCCGACTACGGATCGTTTGCTAGAAAACTAGGCGAAAAATGAACTAGTTAACAATTTACTACAAGGAATCGGAAATACAACCTTTGTAGATCCGGTCCTCCACCTCCACGGCTCCGAGATGAGGTCCTCTCCGCTGTCCAAAACAAATCCGGGCCCTAGCGTCGGCTTCATCGGAGAATGAACGGGCTAGGTCGTCGACGACGTGCCGAAGATGATCTACGTCGAGGCATCGCTAAATCAAGCTCCACCTTCACCTTGCCATGAAAACTTGTGAAGGAAACACACTCTACTACTTGGCAAGAGGTAGAGGATGAAGAAATAGGAAGTGGGTAGATTTTAGAATTGGATTTCTCACTCATTTCATCAAGTTGCCATTGATGGTCAAGCTTTTCTTCACTTGAAGGAAGAAGAAGAAGAAGCTAAAAAAATTATGATAAGAATATTAGAAATGAAAAGAAAAAACAATTCTTATCATATAATGAACCATGGTTAGATGTAGAGAGTTAACTAAGGTTTAAGTGAGTGGTTAGGGTTAAGCATGAGACAAAATGGTCATCAAGTCAAAGTCTTCATGAAGGTTCATGAATGAACAAAAGAAAACAACCATTTTCCTCATTTTGCCTTTTCTTTTTCCAAAAAGATAAATGAATAAAATGAAATCAAAAACCCTAATCACCCACTTAACTATAGTTTAATTCTTTACACTTAACCATAAGGCATGTATCATCAAACACGATACAAGCAAGTGCACAAAACTATATCGAATATACAATGTGCACACCCGAGCGAGAAAATCCATTTAAAGTGAACCGATACTAGTTAATGCAAAGTAATACATCAAATATATAATTATGCATTAAATCATTAAATCAACACTTGATTTAACGATCCGGTCATATCGCATATAACCGACTAGTATCATTAGTAACAACTTATCGAATCAACACTTGATCCGATAACCCGGCTATATCGCATATAACCGATCAATGTCACATCGCGAGAATCGAATACAGTATCACATACTGGTATTATTCTCGGTCCCGCACATATCTCATATGCGCTCCTATTTCGTTTCGCTTGAGCCAGGAAACCTCTGTGTAGGACTCTAAAGACTCGTCAATACGCCGGCAGCAGGTGATGATCATATCAAACACCCACAAGCCGCAAGCGGTCTGCTAAACGTAACGGCCACCCGGGTATTGAGCGATCTGAAGATCGACGAGCAAGCCCGCTCACACTCCAGTGAATCCAACCAGTAACACTACCGTACAGTCCGGTCTGATCGTCTGATATGTCGCATATCTCGCCTAGGGGTGGTAAACGTCAGACCCCAATAGCTCGATAAGTCGTGTCGATATGAGGTCTATAACTGTTCGAGAAACTACTGGTAACACTTACCAGTAAATCTCAGCAACCCTGGCCAGGGATTTCCTGTTATAGCCAATCGAACACAGCGCAACATCAACCCCCTATACCGGGAGAGACGAATCCCCTCCTATCGCTCATTGCCTCCATGTGACTCGGGACTGTACCCAAAAACCACCGTTTTGCACGCCCTCTTGGACGTGGTAAGATGGAAATCAAAGCACAGTGGGAACCACACGAGACTCTATGACGATCTCGGGTCAACAGACTACTCTGTACCAGTGTCACCAGAGAACTGCCATCTGACGTGAGGTATAATACCATCTGGGAGTTCTCGGCGAGTCCGTCCAGTGTACCCAGTCTCTACTGAGCACCCGTATATCTCCTCTGATGTCAAACACCGATGGATATGGGATCATCCATCGCCCATCTGTATGGGTCGAGAAGGTACACGCTAGTCTACTCTGGTATATCGATGCCCCGTCTCGATACACCCTCGACTAGGGACTTTGAAGGATGTACTTATGGACTACCATGTCCCCACTAGTATGATCCGCATCATAGTCCAGGTAGTCAAGTACAGATCCTAAGGGCTTTACCAACATGTAACAGAGAGACAATCAGTATACATGTTAAGGTAAAGTTCAACCAGATAGCATACTATCATGTCGAGCAAGAAAGTCCTCTCTATATATGTCCCAGCATCCACTACAATATACATCCTATGTACAGTAATGGCCTCTAGGGCATACATATAACTAACAGAAAGCTCCTCCTGTTCCCGGTCCAACATCCTCGGCCGCGGATATTGAGGTCCGTAAGACCTGGGATCTTGATTTCGCGAATGCCAAGTGCCACGTACTGGCCTCCATGGACAATGAACATCAGAGGCGGCATGAGAAGATGGACCTTGCTTCCATCTTCCTCCATACCAAAGAATTATATGGAGAGCAATCTCGTATCGCAAGATACGAGACCTCAAAGAACTTTTTCAAGCGAGGTTAGCCATTGGATCATATGTTTGGGACTGTAACATTTCAGAAAAATAAAATATTATTTTTGCGAATTTTTATAATTAAATAATATTATATTGAATATTTTAATAAGGCGGTATAATTAAATACCGATAAATTGGGAAAATTTGGAAAATTATGGAAATTACTGAAAAGAGGGTGTTTTATGTGATTTATGAAAATTATGAAATTTTATGATTTATTATACACTAATTTAGTGCTAATCGCGATTAAAAATCGCTAATCGCGCATTAAGCTTGTTTTGTGCAAAACATGCACCATGTCATTTTAACACTTGTGTTACATTTTCCTACATGGCTTTCTCTTCATTTTCATTCATGGTTTGGGTTTTATGTGAGAAGAGAAAAGAAAAGAAAAGAAAAGAAAAGGAAACATTAAACAATTGTGCATAGTGAGGGGTATGGGCATGAGAGAGAGAGGTGAGGGGTCAAACCTAAGTCTTGGTCATTGTCTCCCTCTTCATCATCTTCATCTTCTCTCTCTTCTTTAGCCCCATGGCAGCACCTTCTCCCTCCCCCTCTTCAAGCCTCACTTCATCATTAAAAATTCACCAAAAGTTCATCCCCACTTCACTAAAAATGTGCACAAGCTCACAAGCTACACTTTGGACCAAGAAAGTTTGCATTTTGGCGCTGTAGGGGTTTCTTGAGTGCTAAATGAGGTAATCCCTTCACACTTAGTGTAGTTTTTCTTTCACTTTAAACCATATATGTGTTTAGTTGTGATGTTGTGCGATTTGGTGAACTTTGAAGATTCCTAGAAAGGGTTAGGGTAATAATTGAGTTGTGATGGTGTAGGTTAGTGCTATTGGTGACCTTAAACCCCCCCTTAGTGTTTAAAACTGAAACCAAACTCAATTTACAGAAAATACGGAAAAACAGAAACTTTAAATGTCAGGTTTTGTGAGAACTTAGGGTGTGCAGGGAAATCTGGGATGACCTGGAGTATTTTCAAAACTAGCAAACAATACCTGAGACTCTTTTGGACCAATGTGAGACCACCCTACCAATACGAGGAAATTCCACCATGCCAAAACCGAGCAGGCCAGAATTCTGGGGGGTCTGACCGCCCATGGGGTGAGGGGTTGGGTTCAGGTTGCTTCAGTAGGTCATATAAACCCTATATATCACCCTAGTGTTGTTTGCTTACCTTGTTTTCACCTGAGGCAAAATTTGGAGCATGTTTTCTTAGTTGCTGCTTTATGTTTCGTGATGTTTCTGGATTTAAGTTTTGGTATTTGTGTTAGCATCGATCACTTGACGTTTGTACGTCTCTATAGGGTGTTATTTGGTTAAGTTGCGAGGGCAAACCATAGGTTTTGACCTATGTGAGTTCCGCGTGTCGTTTTGGTTTCGATTTGGTTTTTAATGTGATACGATACGTTGTGACATGTAGGTACCCCCATGTGAACTTCGAGACGACAAGCAAGTGCGTGGCATCGGCAAACGAAGATCAGGTGAGTAGATTTATATCTACGGGGGAAGTCGGGTGGATGGCGTATAACACCCCCGAAAGTTGTAAGAAATGATGTGATGTGATATAGATGCACATTTATGTGTTATTGAGAGATATGAACACTTAACAAGAAAAGCTTTAGGAGATCATGGGTTAATGTTAGCGAGAATTGAGGAAAGTGGTTTAGTTGGTTTCTTAGTCGCGAACCCTAGAGTAAGGTTGTACACATACATATATACACACGGGATTTGGTTTTGGGTGTATACGTCATATGTATATATATAGGTTTATGTGGATGTTTTGGTGCTTATAGATATATATACATATACGTATACACGGATGTTGAGGATAGTATATAATATTTGGAGGCGGGTCGATATGATCGGGCATGATGCCGTGAGTTGTGATATGTGTTTGGGTCATGATATGAGATGCAGCAGGATATTATAGTGGATCGTTAGGTGATGTGATTTTATTCACATGAGGACATGTGTATGATGATATTGGTATCAGTTTGTACTAGACTTTAGATCAGTAACCCCCCAGTTCATGATATGTGATGATGATACCATAGGGATGTTGTGTTATATATGATAGTTCATGATATGTGATGGTGATACCATATGGATGTTGTGTTATATGTGATAGTCATGATATGTGATGATGATACCATATGGATGTTGTGTTATATGTGATAATTCATGATATGTGATGATGATACCAGATGAATAATGAGATAAATATGATGTTTGACCCGTGCCCAGATTTGGGATGCCGTATGATAGATTTACCGTACGAGATATAGTTATGAGGATAGATATGTTCTCTTGATTCGAGGATGTCATATTATTTATTGTATCGTACGTGATACTATTGAGGCGAGATCACCGACTACTAGATATGTATATAGATTGACTCGGACTTAGGTGGATTCCCTTACCCTTTTGACTGGGCTCGAGTCATACTCATTTTCAAAAGTGGAGAATTGTGAGTATTTTAAATACCAAACTGTATGACTCGTATATTTTGGGTAGGTATATTTTTCAGTGTTGCTGTTACTACATCACTTTCTGTATATTCATGATGTTCCATCGCATTGCATGCTTATACATATGTTCTCTGTAATTATCATGAAACCCTGCTGTCAGGACACCAACACCATTACCGATGATGTGTATGTTCCACGTACACCTGCTTGCCGGCACACACACATCATCATCGGTAATTGCCATGTCACGTACACTTTAGAAAATACTATTCATTGACATAGCTTGCTAGTTGATAGTTGCTACATGTTATAGCTTTCATATGCTAGTTTAATTATTGCATGATATCAGATGCATCCGTATATTCATTAGTTATGCAGTATTATGGAGATTTATGCCGGTTTTCATTGTTATTGACATGGTGACTTGATGACTTCGGATTCTTCTTGATATTTTCTGGATTTGGAAACCGCATGTGAAAGTTTTGTAAACTGATGAATTATTTTAAAGAAAAAAATGCGGTTTTCCTTGATTTGTTGAGTATTGTCCACCATGATATTTTCTCGGTTCTGAGATATTTTTGAGACTTGATTCGAGGAGTTGGATGAACCGTCTCGGGTACATGGTGGGACCGGTAAGGTACCCCAGGGCAAGAAGCTCGAGTTGTAGACGATGAGCCCGGCAGGGGCAGACTGCCTATCGGTGATTTTACCTGGCGCGGCGGATATCCGGATGATACCATTCGTGGTCGTGTGATTGATGATATGGGCCGATCCGGACTGACGGAGCCCGAGGTATTGAGATATTGAGACATGAGACACTGAGATATTGAAATTTGATGATACAGGCCAATCCGGATAGCCGGAGCGTGAGGTATTGATATACTGAGATTTATGTTTTGTGTCGATGCTGGACACTGTTTTATCTGTCGATTTCATTGATGATACGCGATTTATATACATACAGAAATCTCATTAAATAAAGAGAACAGTTGTCTCATTCACGATGTATTTTGTTTCATTTGTAATGCATTCATACATCATATATCTGATATGTTGCTATCTGAGGTACTGACACGAGCATGTAGTATTACACTTATACATAGATGGACCAGGATATTTATTTGAGGATGTTACTTGATATGACCTAGGATAGCGTCATGCATGCGATTTCTACTCATAGATGTTTTCTACTCACGAGTTGGCAACTCACCCCCGTTGTGCCACAGTTTCTTGCAGGTTTTTCCGTACAGGTTTTGTTGCAGTTTTGCTGGCACACTGTTCCTTCCGGGTGATTGCTTTGGTAGATGGGTTCTTTTGCATCAGGACCACCATTGTATATTTATTATTTCAGTTGTATCTAGTAAAACTCCATCAACCAGACTTGTATATTTGATAGACATAGAAGACCAGTGTATATTCTTTCGACCTTAGAGTCGCGCGCTGTATTATATGGTTTTCCTCTGGTTTTCTTGATGATGTTGGATTTTATCCCGAGTTTGATCCTCGCCCTTCGGCGTTGTATATTATATTGCTTGCGTGGTTGTGACCGTCAATTGACGAAGAGCTAGCTCCCGCTTGGGATGCCTTTATTCATTATATATGCTTTATCAGGTTTGTACCCATTTGGGGTCAATTTTTACAGAGGAAACTCTACCGAAATTTTTAGAAAAGACTTAACATTTTAAAAATGCATACTTCGGCTTATGTTGTTAAATTTCGTGCTTTAAAATTGGTTTTTCCTTCACTCTACTGCTTTACTTGGTTTGGATTTTTGGGTTTTGTCTTACTTAAATTACGTACGCCTCGAGACGTTTCATAGTTTAAGTGCCGGTCATGTTCCGTACTTTTCGGTGCGTGACAAAGTTGGTATCAGAGCGTTAGGTTTTACCTTCTGAGTGTAGGATGACCCTTGGTTGATGGAGTAGGTGACTTAGGTAGAGTGACGTACCGTGTATATGTTCCGCGGCATACCTACGATACGCTACTCTGCTTAAGAAGTCTTAGGATGTACATTTCCTTGCACAACATTATATTCATTCTCATGATTTATGCTCTTCAGTATCGGTTTATGGTTTGCTGCCACAATTACACGGGCAGAGAGAGCTACGACTAGAGTTGCGTCAGTATGAGCTCGTCACGAACGAGGGCTGACCAGGGCGTGATTCCAAGGACATACGATTGCATAGAGGCGTCGTTTTATTGTGTTTTCGCACCGTGAGTGTTTGATGGATCGCTGTTATGAGATTTATCGGACGTGCAGATTTGCACCAGAGGATTGAGACACTGATAGAAGCCAGCCAGAATGTGATGACCATTGATGTATTGCTTATTCATGTTGATTGGGGCACTGTTCAGCGTGCAGACGAATGAGCCAGTTGCTGCTTGCGAATGACGAGATATCGCCCCAGATGTTTAGAGCTAATGCTGCACGAGTTATACCTCGAGATATGATAGAATATCGCTAGTCACCAGAGATGAAAGACTAGGACATGTGATTTATTGCCTACCCCGATGCGAGGTTATTAGATTGATTGATTCCAGCTAGAGACGACTTCACGCTGATACGTTGAGAGTCGATATAGACGATCGAATGTCAGGAACCCATTTTCCAAGTTTAAAGTGTTCGGAAAACAATGCAAGTAATTCTACGGACCTTCTAGAAGAATGAAACCCTAACTCGACATAATGACCATGGAACGCCGGTGAACCTTAGGGTTTGCGGCAGTTCAGCGGTGCCATTAGTGAGGCTTGGGTTTGCCCTTCTACGGTTGGTCCATTGGTGTTGTGGCATGTATTTGATACTATTAAACTGTACCCAAGATGTTGAGTTCTTGGGGGATTACGGAGCCTTGACGAATCGATCGAAAAGTTCGACATCATTCGGATATCATATGATGGGATGCATTGCTTAGGAGACTCCAGATATGAGTATAGCCGTTGGAATGCAGTCCATGCAGCCACGAAGAGTCGAGTCCGAAACAGTCGACATTAGAGAAAAGTGGAGTAAGAGGTTCGTACGAGATCGTGACGAGATGGCGTTCCACTCCGCTGACATCAGAGAGCTGATATGCATACAGAGGCGTTGAGATACGACCAATTTCTGAGGAGGAGTTGTGCTGAGAACGCAGATGTCCAGAAGAAGAGAAATGATTATGCTAGAGTACTAACCTCCGTACATCTCGGCATATGCGAGATCGGAAGAGACCCTGAGCAAGTTCTTCCTAGGACACTGCTGCAATGAGATTTGCACTGAGAATCAGATGTGTGACATATATTCAGAGGACCAGAGACCGACGCCGGAGAAGTGCCGCTTGATGAGTGGTCATGCTAATTAGCCGTGAGAGGACCAGAGGAGTACTAGAGCGGATCGTTTCCGTTAGTACACCGGACCGGGCCGATGAGCCAAAGGATTGCGAGATCGATAATCCACAGAGAAATGAAGATTCAGAGACAAAAGATGCCAGACCGTGAGCAGGAGGCAGCGGATGTTCTTGCTCTTCCAGTTTTGGACGTACCGACACTTTTCGACATTGTAGGAGGTGTACCTCAATGTCAATTGTTGCGATTTGCGTTTGTGATCCGAGTATCACACTTATATCACTTGGATTTGAGTTTTGATGATTGGGCTTCATGGTATTGTTTTCGTGCACCATGGCTGCACCTGCTGAGTATTTACGTTTTGTGCATAATTATTGCACTTGAGATATGCTTTATACACCGTTGTGTTGATTTATGATTTGTGCAGGTTTATTGCACTTGATTCAGTTTTGTGCCTTGGCTGCACATGTCTATGATTTCATGGATTGCATACAGCTGATTTGATTATTGTGCAGGTGGTTTGCACTCGATTTGGTTTTGCACTCGGTATAGCTTACATGTGCTTGCAGTGCATGGATACGTGTTTTGTGCACGCAGTTGCACGCGTTTATGATTTTATACACCTTGGCACACTCGGTGTTGTTTTTTATACGCATTTGAGCTATTGATGCATTTCTGTGCACTTGTTGCACCCGATTTGTATTTTTGTACAGTTGTTGCACTAGATTTTTATGCTGTGCATTGTTGCACCATATTGTATTTCGTGCACTGGATACACTGTATTTGGTATTTCGTGCACTGGGTGCACTGTATTCAGCATTTCATGCACTAGATGCACTGTATTGATATTTCGTGCACTGGATGCACTGGAGTTGGTATTTTGTGCACTTGATAGACCATATTTGTATTTTTGTGCGATTGATGCACTATATTTGGTATTTCGTGCACTGGATGCACTGTATTTGGTATTTTGTGCACTGGGTGCACTGTATTTAGCATTTCGTGCACTTGATGCACTGTATTTGATATTTCGTGCACTGGATGCACTGGAGTTGGTATTTTGTGCAGTTGATGCACTATATTTGTATTTTTGTGCGATTGATGCACTGTATTTGGTATTTCGTGTACTGAATGCACTGTATTCGGCATTTCGTGCACTGGATGCACTGTATTTGATATTTCGTGCACTGGATGCACTGGAGTTGGTATTTTGTGCACTTGATGCACCATAATTTATTTTTGTGTGATTGTTGCACTGTATTGTATTTCGTGCACTGGATGCACCGGAATTATATTTCGAGCATTTGTTGCACCAGCTAGGTATTTGTGCATTGGTTGCACTAGGAACTATACTCCGTACCTTGGTTGCACCCGATTTATGTCTTTGAGCAATTGTGTTACCAGATTTGTGTTTTGTGGGCATCTGCACTTGATGTTCGTTTTCATGCATGTTACTGCACTAGATACTTTTCACTGACTAACGCGCTTGGGTTGGATTTTTGCGCATATTAAGCGCTTAATATTGGATTTTGTGCGCATCGGATGCACTTGATTTAGATTTTATTCATGCATGTTCGATGCCCTTGATTTAGCCTTCATTCATGCATGACGGATGTACTTGATATGGATTTTCGCGCATGTTGAGCGCATGATATGAGATATGGTTTTGTGCACACCGGATGCACTCGATTGGGATTTCCATTCGTGCATGTTAGTTGCACTGGATTGAGATTT
The DNA here is from genome assembly GCA_030015575.1 of Agapanthus africanus. Taxonomy (NCBI): domain Eukaryota; kingdom Viridiplantae; phylum Streptophyta; class Magnoliopsida; order Asparagales; family Amaryllidaceae; genus Agapanthus; species Agapanthus africanus. The sequence goes on along the minus strand of CM057338.1, from coordinate 936,212,029 downwards.
TGTGCACCACAGTTACACTCAACTTCGATTGATGACATTCGAGATGTTGATTTTGATTCCATGCCTGATATTTTGAGCGATTTATTCGCATGATTGAGATCAGTAGCACTTGACTTTGATTTGATATCATTCGTGATGTTGATTTAGATTCCATGCCTGATATTTTGAGCGATTTATTTGCATGATTGAGATTTTGTGCACCACAGTAGCACTTGAATTTGATTTGATATCATTCAAGATATTGATTTTGATTTCATGCCTATGGTATGCATATGATTTGACTTATGCTTTCGGCATAGTTTTCATACACTCTTAGTATTTTGATTCGATTTTGTGCACGCTGATGCACATGGTTGTGAGATTATATACCACGGTATCCCTGATTTGGTTTTGGACTGAGATGTGTTGTATACCGTCGATTTCGATTGCGAGATTCGATATTGTTTTCGTGCACCTTGTGCACTGGATTTGGATTCTTGCGCATATTTGGATGCTTGATGCGATTTTGATGCACACCAGATGCACTCAATCGAGATTCTTCGTGTATATCAGATGCACCTGATATTGTTGTCAGGCACACCCGTTGCCGTTGACAGATGTTTCGTGCACACCCGATGCACTTAGATGTTGTTTCTGTGCACATGTATGGCATATTCATGGGTTTTGATTTCCGTGCGCACCAGACGCACATAGCATTTATATGCACATTATGGGATTGATTTCTTATGGAGCAGTACGTTTTTATGATATTTGCTATTTGTTCTCATACTGAGCATGACTAGTCAGAGGACAGTACCTGGATATATTTTGCATGCATCAATAGTTATCGAAGGGATTTCCAAAAGGGGGCTATAGTCTCAGTATTTACCTACGTGTCTGATATGACACGAAACGTTTAAAATAAGGAAACCCTTCTAAATTATTTTCAAAAACGGCGGGACGTACATATTAAACAGAGGATAAGTCTATATATAGTTATTTTCTTACAATAGACGTCCGCCACTGCGCCGCGATAAGCGCATCGCACAGCAACATGAAAGGTTTGGCATGCATTTCCTTCTGATGTTTACATGTATAGTTTTGATGTTACATCTATGGTTTTGGTGTATATCATGATTGGTTTCGTTTTGGGCTTTGACATTGATGTATTCGTCATGACTCCGATGATTGTGGGATGCTTGACAGAGTTTTGATTTAGAGTTATCTGCTCATTGTTCATGCGCATGCATTGCGCTATGATGCGTTTTATGTATTTATGATTTCGGAACCCCGACGACTTAGTCTTTTTACTGAAATGTCTTAGTTTTTGAGAGGTTTAAATTTAAATTCGGGGACCGAATTTCTTTAAGGGGGGAAGATTGTAATATTTCAGAAAAATAAAATATTATTTTTTGGAATTTTTATAATTAAATAATATTATATTGAATATTTTAAAAAGGCGGTATAATTAAATACCAATAAATTGGGAAAATTTGGAAAATTATAGAAATTACTGAAAAGAGGGTGTTTTATGTGATTTATGCAAATTATGAAATTTTATGATTTATTATACACTAATTTAGTCCTAATCGCGATTAAAAATCGCTAATCGCGCATTAAGCTTGTTTTGTGCAAAACATGCACCATGTCATTTTAACACTTGTGTTATATTTTCCTAAAAGGCTTTCTCTTCATTTTCATTCATGGTTTGGGTTTTATGTGAGAAGAGAAAAGAAAAGAGAAGAAAAGGAAAGAAAAGGAAACATTAAACAATTGTGCATAGTGAGGGGTATGTGCTTGAGAGAGAGAGGTGAGGGGTCAAACCTAAGTCCTGGTCATTGTCTCCCTCTTCATCATCTTCATCTTCTCTCTCATCTTTAGCCCCATGCCAGCACCTCCTCCCTCCCCCTCTTCAAGCCTCACTTCATCATTAAAAATTCACCAAAAGTTCATCCCCACTTCACTAAAAATGTGCACAAGCTTACAAGCTACACTTTGGACCAAGAAAGTTTGCATTTTGGCGCTGTAGGGGTTTCTTGAGTGCTAAATGAGGTAATCCCTTCACACTTAGTATAGTTTTTCTTCCACTTTAAATCATATATGTGTTTAGTTGTGATGTTGTGCGATTTGGTGAACTTTGAAGATTCCTAGAAAGGGTTAGGGTAATAATTGAGTTGTGATGGTGTAGGTTAGTGCTATTGGTGACCTTAAACCCCCCCTTAGTGTTTAAAACTGAAACCAAACTCAATTTACAGAAAATACGGAAAAACAGAAACTTTAAATATCGGGTTTTGTGAGAACTTAGGGTGTGCAGGAAAATCTGGGATGACCTGGAGTATTTTCAAAACTAGCAAACAATACCTGAGACTCTTTTGGACCAATATGAGACCACCCTACCAATACGAGGCAATTCCACCATGCTAAAACCGAGCAGGCCGGAATTCTGGGGGGTCTGGCCGGCCATGGGGTGAGGGGTTGGGTTCAGGTTGCTTCAGTAGGTCATATAAACCCAATGTATCACCCTAGTGTTGTTTGCTTAACTTGTTTTCACCTGAGGCAAAATTTGGAGCATGTTTTCTTAGTTGCTGCTTTATGTTTCGTGATATTTATGGATTTAAGTTTTGGTATTTGTGTTAGCATCGATCACTTGACGTTTGTACGTCTCTATCAGGTGTTATTTGGTTAAGTTGCGAGGGCAAACCATAGGTTTTGATCTATGTGAGTTTCGCGTGTCGTTTTGGTTTCGATTTGGTTTTTAATGCGATACGATACGTTATGACATGTAGGTACCCCCATGTGAACTTCAAGACGACAAGCAAGCGCGTGGCGACGTCGGCATTGGCAAACGAAGAACAGTTGAGTAGATTTATATCTACGGGGGAAGTCAGGTGGATGGCGTATACCACCCCCGCAAAGTTGTAAGAAATGATGTGATGTGATATAGATGCACATTTATGTGTTATTGAGAGATATGAACACTTAGCAAGAAAAGCTTTAGGAGATCATGGGTTAATGTTAGCGAGAATTGAGGAAAGTGGTTTAGTTGGTTTTTTAGTCGCGAACCCTAGAGTAAGGTTGTACACATACATATATACACACGGGATTTGGTTTTGGGTGTATACGTCATATGTATATATATAGGTTTATGTGGATGTTTTGGTGCTTATAGATATATATACATACACGTATACACGGATGTTGAGGATAGTATATGATATTTGGAGGCAAGTCGATATGATCGGACATGATGCCGTGAGTTGTGATATGTGTTTGGGTCATGATATGAGATGCGGCAGGATATTATAGTGGATCGTTGGATGATGTGATTTTATTCACATGAGGACATGTGTATGATGATATTGGTATCAGTTTGTACTAGACTTTAGATCAGTAACCCTCCAGTTCATGATATGTGATGATGATACCATAGGGATGTTGTGTTATATGTGATAGTTCATGATATGTGATGGTGATACCATATGGATGTTGTGTTATATGTGATAGTCATGATATGAGATGATGATACCATATGGATGTTGTGTTATATGTAATAGTTCATGATATGTGATGATGATACCAGATGAATAATGAGATAAATGTGATATTTGACCCGTACCCAGATTTAGGATGTCGTACGATAGATTTACCGTACGAGATATAGTTATGAGGATAGATCCGCACTCTTGATTCGAGGATGTCATATTATTTATTGTATCGTAAATGATACTATTGAAGCGAGATCACCGACTACTAGATATGTATATAGATTGACTCGGACTTAGGTGGATTCCCTTACCCTTTTGACTGGGCTCGAGTCATACTCATTTTCAAAAGTGGAGAATTGTGAGTATTTTAAATACCAAACTGTATGACTCGTATATTTTGGGTAGGTATATTTTTCAGTGTTGCTGTTACTACATCACTTTCTGTATATTCATGATGTTCCATCGCATTGCATGCTTGTACATATGTTTTCTATAATTATCATGAAACCCTGCTGTCAGGACACCAGCATCATTACCGATGATGTGTATGTTCCACGTACACCTGCTTGCCGGCTCACACACATCATCATCGGTAATTGCCATGTCACGTACACTTTAGAAAATACTATTCATTAACATAGCTTGCTAGTTGATAGTTGCTACATGTTATAGCTTTCATATGCAAGTTTAATTATTGCATGATATCAGATGCATCCATATATTCATTGGTTATGCAGTATTATGGAGATTTATGCCGGTTTTCATTGTTATTGACATTGTGACTTGATGATTTCGGATTCTTCTTGATATTTTCTGGATTTGGAAACCTCGTGTGAAAGTTTTGTAAACTGATGAATTATTTTAGAGAAAAAAAATGCGGTTTTCCTTGATATTTTGAGTATTGTCCACCATGATGTTTTCTCGGTTCTGAGATGTTTTTGAGACCCGATTCGAGGAGTTGGATGAACCGTCTCGGGTACATGGTGGGACCGGTAAGGTACCCCGGGGCAAGAAGCTCGAGTTGTAGACGATGAGCACGGCAGGGGCAGACTGCCTATCGGTGATTTTACCTGGCGCGGCGGATATCCGTAGGATACCGTTCGTGGTCGTGTGATTGATGATATGGGCCGATCCGGACCGACGGAGCCCGAGGTATTGAGATATTGAGACATGAGACACTGAGATATTGAGATTTGATGATACAAGCCAGTCCGGATAGCCGGAGCCTGAGGTATTGAGATACTGAGATTTATGTTGTGTCGATGCTGGACATTTTTTTATCTGTCGATTTCATTGATGATACGCAATTTATATACATACAGAAATCTCATTAAATAAAGAGAACAGTTGTCTCATTCATGATGTATTCTGTTTCATTTGTAATGCATTCATACATCATATATCTGATATGTTGCTATCTGAGGTACTGACACGAGCATGTAGTATTACACCTATACATAGATGGACCAGGATATTTAGTTGTGGATGTTACTTGATATGACCTAGGATAGCGTCATGCATGCGATTTCTACTCGTAGATGTTTTCTACTCACGAGTTGGGAACTCACCCCTATTGTGCCACAGTTTTTTGCAGGTTTTGTCGTACAGGTTTCGTTGCGGTTTTGCAGGCACACTGTTCCTTCCGGGTGATTGCTTTGGTAGGTGGGTTCTTTTGCATCAGGACCACCATTGTATATTTGTTATTTCAGTTGTATCTAGTAAAACTCCATCAACCAGACTTGTATTATCTGATAGACATAGAAGACCAGTGTATATTCTTTCGACCTTAGAGTCACGCGCTGTATTATATGGTTTTCCTCTGGTTTTCTTGATGATGTTGGATTTTATCCTGAGTTTGATCCTCGCCCTTCGGCGTTGTATATTATATTGCTTGCGTGGTTGTGACCGTCAATTGAAGAAGAGCTAGCTCCCGCTTGGGGATGCCTTTATTCATTATATATACTTTATCAGGTTTGTACCCGTTTGGGGTCAGTTTTTACAAAGGAAACTCTGCCGAATTTTTTAGAAAAGACTTGACATTTTAAAAATGCATACTTCGGTTATGTTGTTAAACGTCTTGCTTTAAAATTGGTTTTTCCTTCACTCTACTGCTTTACTTGGTTTGGATTTCTGGGTTTTGGCTTACTTAGATTACGTACGCCTCGAGACGTTTCGTAGTTTAAGTGACGGTCATGTTCCGTACTTTCGGGTCGTGACAGGGACCATGTCCTGTGTTAGTTATTTATATGCCCTAGAGGCCATTATTGTACATATGATGTTTATTATAATGGATGCTTGGATATATGTAGAGAGGACTTTCTTGCTCGTCATGATAGTATGCTATTTGGTTTCACTTTATCTTAACATGTTGACTTGTATTAGTTTACTGTCTTGTTCTCACATGTTGATAAAGCCCTTAGGATATGTACTCGACTACTGGGACTATGATGAGATCATACTAATGGGGCCAGCGTAGTCTATGAGTACATCCTATAATTGTTCCTAGTCGAGGGTGTATCGAGACAGGGCATCGATACACCAGAGTAGACAAGCGTATACGCATCTTAACCCATATGATGGGCGATGGATGATCCCATATCCATCGGTGTTTGACATCAAGGATGGTGTGCGGGTGCTTAGTGGAGACTGGGTACACTGAACGGACTCACCGAGAACTCCTAGATGGTATTATACCTCACGTCAGATGGCAGTTCTCTGGTGATACTGGTACAGGGTAGTCTGTAGACCCAAGATCGTCATAGAGTCTTGTGTGATTCCTACTGTGCTTTGATTTCCACCTTACCACGTCCAAGAGGGCGTTGAAAATGGTGGCTTTTGGGTGCAGTCCCGAATCACATGGAGGCAATGAGCGATAGGAGGGGTTTCGTCTTTCCCGGTATAGGGAGTTGATGTTGTGCTGTGTTCGATTGGCTATAACTGGAAGTCCCTGGACAGGGCGGATATTGAGTACTACCGGTAAGTGTTATCAGTAGGTTCTCGACCTGTTATGAGCCTCACATCGACACGACTTATCGGTTACTGGGGTCTGACGTATACCACCCTAGACTAGATATGCAACATATCAGACGAAGAGACCGGACTGTACGGGAGTGTTACTGATTGGATTCACAGGAGAATGTACAGGCTTGCTTGTTGATCTTCTGATCGCTCAATACCTGGGTGGCTGTTACGTTTAGCTGACCGCTTGCAGCTTGTGGGTATTTGATATGATCATCACCTGCTACCGGCGTATTGACGATTCTTTAGCGTCCTACACAGAGGTTTCTTTACTCAGGAAAAACGGAGTAGGAGCACATATGTGATTTGTGCGGGATCGAGAATAATACGATATGAGATACCGTATTCTATTCTCACGATATATGATATCGGCCGGCGATATTTGATATCAGCCGGGTCATCGGATCAAGTGTTGATTCGATGAATCGGTACTTGATATATTAGTCGGTTATATTCGATATGACCGGATTGTCGGATCAAGTGTTGATTCGATAATTTAATGTATAATTATATATGTGATATATTACATTACATTATCTAATATTGGCTCGCTTTATTATTTCATTTTCTCACTGGATAATACATTGATATATATGCGATATATGTTAATTGTATTATTTTCTTTTGTTACAAAAATATATTATATATGTGATATATAATATTGTAACAAGTTATGATTACAAATGCAACATGATTAGTGAAGATTAAACATGGTTAGGGTTTGATTTGGGTTAATCTTTTCTAGAAGCTTCTAGAAGCTTTTGTTTTGTTTCTTGCAAAGATATTATGTTTTGATATTTTTGGAGATATTTTCTTAACCCAACCGCACCCTTTACCCTAGTTAAATCTCTACAATGGTTAAGTCTTTCTTGACTTAACCATGGTTGCAATTGTAATGATATAACATTTTTCATTATTCATTACAAAAGAATTAATCATTCTTCTTCTTTTTCCTTGAGCTCTTGAAAAGCTTTCTAGGTTTTTCTTTTGTGATGGATTAGTGTGAGAATTTGATAATAAAAGAGAGCATAAATTCTACTTCATCATCCTTATCTAATCTAGCCAATTAGATTAGGGTGTTCACTTCATTAATACTTGATTAGTGAGTGAGAGCTTGAGTTAAAGAAACTTCAAGGTAGATCATCTTCGAAAAGGAAGATTTCAAGCAAGCATGGATCATTCGGGTTGTGGAGCTTCTCTTGAGTCCGGGAGATCATGGATCGCGGCAAAGGGACTACTACTCGGAGCTTATGAAGCGAAGGAGTGGACTACAAAGGTTGTAATCCCTCTCTCTTAGTTGTAAAGATATTTACTTGCATGTTTAACCCTAATAATCTAGCAAAGATCCTCGCTTTGGGTTGTTCGTGTTAGTTATATGTATGCCCTAGAGGCCATTACTGTACATAAGATGTATAATGTAGTGGATGCAGGGACATATATAGGGAGGACTTTCTTGCTCGACATGATAGTACGCTATCTGGTTGCTCTTTATCTTAACATGTATACTTATTGTCTCTCTGTTACATGTTGATAAAGCCCTTAGGATGTGTACTCGACTTCCAGGACTATGATGTAGATCATACTAGTTGGGCCTGGGTAGTCCATGAGTACATCCTTCAATGTTCCTAGTCGTGGGAATATCGAGACGGGGCATCGATATTCCAGAGTAGACTAGCGTATATCTTCTCGACCCATGTGATGGGCGATGGATGATTCCATATCCATTGGTGTTTGACATCAGAGATGGTATGCGGGTGCTCAGTGGAGACTGTGTACACTGAACGGACTCGCCGAGAACTCCCAGATGGTATTATACCTCACGTCAGATGGCAGTTCTCTGGTGACACTGGTACAGCTTAGTCTGTTGACCCGAGATCGTCATAGAGTCTTGTGTGTCTCCCACTGTGCTTTGATTTTCACCCTACCACGGCTCTACTAAGTCGTGCAAACAGTTGGTTTTTGGGTACAGTCCCGATTCACATGGAGGCAATGAGTGATAGGAGGGGATTCGTCTCTCCCGGTATTGGGGGTTGATGTTGCGCTATGCTCGACTGGCCATAACTGGAAATCCCTGACCAGAGTTGCACTGATTTACTGGTAAGTGTTATCAGTAGTTTCATGCTTGTTATGGACCTTACATCGGCATAACTTATCAAGCTGCTGGGGTCTGACGTTTACCCCCCTAGGCGAGATATGCGACATATCAGACGAACAGACCGGACTGTGCGGTAAGTGTTACTGATTGGATTCGTAGGAGTGTGAGCAGGCTTGCTCGTTGATCTTCTGATCGCTCAGTACCCGGGTGGCCGTTACGTTTAGCAGACCGCTTGCGGCTTGTGGGTGTTTGATATGATCATCACCTACTGCCGGCGTATTGACGAGTCTTTAGAGTCCTACACAGGGGTTTCCTGGCTCAAGAGAAACGGAGTAGGAGCGCATTTGTGATATGTGCGGGACCGAGATTGATACGATATGAGATACCGTAATCTATTCTCGTGATTTGTGACATTGATCGGTTGTATGCGATATAGCCGGGTTATCGGATCAAGTGTTGATTCGATAAGTTGTTATTTTTGATATTAGTCGGTTATAGCCGGATTATTAAATCAAGAGTTGATTTAATAATTTAATGTATAATTATATATTTGATATATTACATTACATTAACTAGTATTAGCTCACTTAAGATTTATTTTCTCACTAGTTTGTGCATAAGTGTATATGTGATATATATTTGTGTACATATGTTTGTGTCATACTTGATGATACACACAAGATGGGTGTATGAGACTTATACTAAGATTAGGTTTAAGATTAGGGTTATTGTTTTATCTTAAGATTTAACAAAAGAGTTGAACTTGGTCAAAGTTATCAAGCTTGAAGAAGCTTGGAGAAACTTTGACAAAGTCCACTCTTTTGTCATTTCTTTTGATATTCTTTAACCTAACCCTTAACCTAATACCTTGGTCAATTCTCTACATGAGTTAAACATGATAGCTTAACTCACCCATGGTTACATTATTGAGGGAATTAATTCATATGATGATTATTCTTTCTTCTTCTTCTTCTTCATCAAGCTCCATGAAAAGCTTGCTAGCTCTAATGGTGCCATGAGAAAAAGTGTGAGAAAATAAATTCTAAAGTGAGCCCACTTCCTACTTCTTCATCCTCTACTACTTGCCATGTAGTATAGAGTGTTCTCTTCACAAAGTTCATGACCAAGTGAAAGAATAGCTTGAGTTTGAGTCTCCTCGACGTAGATCATCTTCAGCCTCGAAGTCAACGACCTAGCCCGCTCATTTCTCCGAAGAAACCATCGCTATAGTCCGGGATCCCGATGATCGCAGCGAAGGGACGTCAACACGGAGTTTTAGAAGTGAAGGACCGGATCTACAAAGGTTGTAATCCCTTTCACTTGTAGTTAAAATGTTTAACTTTCTAGTTTTCGCATAATCTCTAGTATACGATCTTGGTTAGGGTTGTTCGGCACGGCTATTTTTTTTGAATCGGGCATGGTTGATGTCTTGTAGAACCTTGTTAGAGTGCCTAGGAACCCTACAGTTCGGCACGTCTAAAATTTAAATCGGGCATGGTTGATGCCTTATAGACCCTTGTGACAGTGTTTTGTGACCCTACAGTGGTATCAGTGCCAAGCTAGAGCTTTAGGCGAAGTCTAGACGAAATTTAAAGTCCGATCGAACCCGGAATCCCCCGATTTTACCCCTCTCTGGACATTTTCTGAAAATGTGATTTTTTCAAAATTAAAAATACATTGATACACTAGATATTAGTCGGTTATATGCGATATGACCGGATCATTAAATCAAGTGTTGATTTAATGATTTAATGTATAATTATATATTTGATATATTACTTTACATTAACTAGTATTGGTTCACTTAAGATTGATTTTCTCACTTGATGTGCACAAGTTGTATATGTGATATACGTTTGTGCACTAGTTTGTATCATGATTGATGATACATGCAAACATGGGTGTGTGTATGACTTACACCATATTTAAGATAATGGTTTGGGTTTTTATTTATTTTGGTAAAACAAAATGGTGGCTTTAATTGTCTTTGCTTGAAGCTTCATAAAGCTTTCAAGCATCTTTGACAAAGTCCACTAATTTTGTTTTGCATAAGATTTTCATTAACCTAACCATTACCTCAAACTATGGTTTAGTCTCTACAAAGGTAAACTCACCCATGGTTGCAATATGGTAGACTTCACTTGATTATTCTTTTGTGATAATTCATTATTCATTCTTATTCTTTTCTTCTTCTTCTTCTTCTTCAAGAAGAAGAAAGCTTGCTAGAAAAATTTTCAAGTGAAGATTTAGAGTGAGAAATCCAAATCTAAAGTGAACCCACTTCCTATTTCATCATCCGTATGTGTTTCCTGATGTTTATGGGTACTTTTAAATATACTCTAAGTGTTGAGTTTTCTGGGTTGTATTGGGGACTCGTTGATTCGATCGGATATTAAAACTTTGTTTTGTTTTTCCGGATAATTTTAGAACGTGTTAAAAAGTTCGAACGGATATCAATAACTCAACTTTTCCCGACCCGGAAAATTTCCAAGTGTTGGATTTTTCCGTGGTTTAAGAACGTTCTAAGTCGTGCAAGTAACGCGATGGACCATCTAGAAGACAACAAACCTTAACTCGATTATGTGACCGTCTTGAACTGCCTTTTGAACCTTAGGGTTTTAGGGCAGTACGGCGTGCCACATGTGAGGCGTTGGCTTGACCCTTCTATGGCTGGACCGTTGGTACTGTGGCATGAAATGGATGTTTTTAAACTTATTTCAAGTGTTGAGCTATTTGGGAAAACTTGGGTGTTTGATTATTCGATCGGAAAGTTAAATATTGTCTATTTATCTGGAATGTGATACAATATTTGGAATCCACAAATAGTTATGAGATAACTAATTTGAATGTTATAGACATAGCAGTTTAGTCTCATTTGATCGGTTGCCACGGGATTTTGATGTGATCAAAAGTCCGTCGCAATCACGTAGCGTACGCGGATACTCGCCGGGGAAACTTAATAGACAGCCACGCCCCATACCCCCGACCAAGTAACTGTAGGAGAACCCCGTCGCCAAAAGCATCCGTTCGGGTGCTCGCGGCAGCGGTGTTCCGCCTTAATGCACTTCGTCGACGACATCCAGGGGGTGCGGCCGTCTACTAAAGTTTGCGACGAGCATTCGATCAGGATGTCGGGAATCTTGTTGAATTGCCTTACTGATTATTGAAAAGAGTTTTCGATAATGAGACTAAAATGCGGGGCTTATAATTGTTAGGCATGCGATGTCTAAGGAATTCATTTGGTTAGGCATGCGATGTCTAAGGAGGTTGCGGATTCCAACTGTTGTAGTTTTACACTTTCTTTTCTGCGACCGTAAGTGTAATATGTGATATCGCCGGTTTCGTTGCTATATGTCAACGACAATTGGGATGGGCATATTTACTTACGTTGATGACATGTGATGTTATGTGTTGCTTGATATGTTATATTGGATCGTCGTGTTTGAATAGCTGGGGTTTTTTATGTGAGATGAGTGTTTTTCATTTTCATTCATGAAAAAATTTGTATGTAATATTCTTTTATTGGGGCACTTCCGGGCTGAGGATGATGTCACCATTGTATATTATTTACTTTTCCGCATTAGGATAGACCCAAAGCGGGGAGCACAAGTAACCGGGTTCTAGGGTCTAGTGGGAGACCATCTCGAGGAGTCGAGTCCGGGTCTCCTAACTCTAGAATTGGTAGGGTTGCTTGCCGCTCTCGTAGGGGTCTAGGGGTGTGGGATTGGATATTCATCACGACCGTGGAATCCGTGTTTTATACAGGCTCAAAATAAAATACGGACGTCCTAGTATATCCAATATTTCATATGATGTTTTCTGCTGCGTTATCTGTGATGTGATCATGTGATATGTTTAGATAGATATTGTATATAGTATATATGGTATATTATATAGACGTTGCTTATGTTTTACACCCGCGCTAGCCCTGCCCCGTTCTGCCGTCAGTTACCTAACCTAACGGTGCAGACGGGACATCGAGGCGAATGCGGATGGCATAAGTGTACGTTGTATTTATCTGTGATGTTTAGGTGGACTTAAATGATGGGACATTCATTAATGAGATTAATGAAAGAAAATAAACCTAAATGATGTTGTGGAATCGAATTTCAAAAATTAGGTAGCTCTAGTTGTTGCTATGCATAGCGGTGTTCCTTGTAGAACATCCAGCACCTTATTCGATAAGGAAAGAGCCGAGATCCCTTCACCGGGAGTGACCTCTTTAGCAATAACTAGCAGATGCTACAACCTTCGGTTTGTCTTTTGATTGCTTTTTTAGTTCTTGCTTTGCATAGTGGTATTGTGAATATCCTGCACCTCATTCGACGAGGAAAGAGTCGAGATCCCTTCACCGGGAGTGACCTCTTTAGCAAAACTAGCAGAAGCCTAAAAAACACTCTATTTAAAACCCATTAGATTCCACAACGAGATCAAGTTCAAAGCGTTAAAGGTTTTCTTAAAAACCATCCGCAACCCTCCGTCATTTTAGGAAGTAGAGTACTTAGTATTCGTGCTGTGTTTGTTGACCATAGTCAAGGCACGGTGTACGGTAGCTAAGTGATGTCTTTCTACACCGCATATAATGCGATTAGTTAGGACAGTCGCGTGACTTTGTTGACCTTAGTTAAGGGTCATGTGGGTGGGTCTAATTAATCACGAAATGACGGGTAGAGCTTGACTAGTGCTTATGATTTGTTGACCATAGTTAAGGTCATAAGTGCTAGGGGTAAAAACCTTTATCGGGAGTTTCAAGTGTTGAAATTTGCAATGAGATTGCATACCTTCTATGAGATAGTTGGATTCCGATACCCACTGCGAGTAATTGTTACTCCTGGGAGAGTTTTGCACTTTACAATTAGCCGATCAAGTAGGTGTCTAGAAAGGTGTCAACGGGATTACGCCCCTAGAAAAATGAGGTTTATTTTAATTAGGTCCGTGCGAAAGCACGAGGAACCTCCCTCAAAGTACCGGCACTGGCCTGGCTGAAAGATTGGCGATCTTGTAGAGTGTAATTAATCCCGGCTAGTCTTTCCTTTTAGGGTTTGAAGGAGGATTTAATAAAAACAGTGGGAGCCATCCTGATTAGATAAAATATATAACCAATCTAATCTTGCAAGAGCGCACGCAGAGTGTTTTCTTCTCTCTCTCTCCAGGTAGCGACCATGTCACGCCTTAATCAAGATAACAATATGGATGTATTGACCGAACCCGCTTGTTATACTGAGCTGGGGAACGTTGGTCCCGCTCCAACTTATAATTGTTATAAGACCGAGCAGGAATTTGGGGAATACCAGGATTCCTATGCCGTCCAAACGAAGAAAGTGCATGATGATGCATCTTCTTCGGGTGTGTTCATTACAAAGAACTGTTTCTCAGTATCCTCGACGTCCTGGGTATTAAATACCGGATCAGGATCCTGCATATGTAATCTGTTACATGGGCTACAGAAAGGTAGAGAACTGAGAACGGGTGATAAGTTTCATGAGACAGAAAACAGTGCAAGTGTTGCAGCCAAGTCTGTTGGTCACTATCACCCTGTATTACCAGAATACATTGATTCTGAACGAATGTTATTAGATACCGAACCTGATATACAATATCATATCAGTCTCTTTACTAGTAAAGAAAGGATATAATTTTGTATTGTTGGATAATGTTTTGAACATTTCCTATATCAAGAGTTGATCGGTTTAGGCACGTTATCTAAAAGCATTGACGTTCTAAATCAAACTACAGTTCTTAGTAAACAAAACACACACGAGAGGAAGAGTTCAGAAATGAACGAATTCTTTTTGAAGCATTGTAGACTAGGTCATATCAATGCGACCCGACTGGCTAAGTTATATTTAGATGCATATTTAAATTAGTTTAAATTTACATCTTATGAAACTTGCCAGTCATGTCACAAAGATAAGATGACCATAGCTCCGTTTACTGGAAACAGAGAAAGAGTTAGTGAACTCTTGGGACTGATACATAGTGATGTATAAAGGTCCCCAGTCTACATATGCCAGGACCGGTTCTTTGTACTTCATTACATTCACTGATGATCTCTCTATATTCAGACATATATTCCTGTTGAAACACAAGTCCGAAACTTTTGAGATAATCACCGAATATAAGTTAGAAGTAGAGAACCAAAACGGGTATAAGTATTATGTCCTTTGATGTGATCAGGGAGGAGAATACTTGAGCACGGGATTCCTGGACCATTCTAAAGGAGAATGGGATTCTCTCTCAGCATTTCTCCTCCGTATACACCACAGCACGTCGGTGTATCGGGGCGGAGCAATCACACCCTATGTGATATGGTGCGCTCTATGATGAGTACTACTGAGTTTCCTATTTCCTTTTGGGAGTTATGCACTTGAGAAGATGCATACCTATTGAATAGGGTTCCAATCAAATCCATTGCCTACCACTTCATATGTGATATGGAATGGGAAGAGCCCATATCTTAAGTTTGTTAAGATTTGGGGTTGTCCGGCCTGTGTTTAAAAGCAAAATCCGGACAAGCTCGAGGCAAAGTCAGTTCTGTAGAAGTTTGTTGGATATCCCAAGCATTCGCAAAGGAATATCTTCTACCTAACAGAGGAACAAAATATGTTTTGTTTCTCAACATACCACCTTTGTGAAAGGGAATTTCTTATGAAGAAATTAATGGTCATGAGGTAGAACTGGAAGGAGTTCCAACTATACAAACTACAGCAGATGATTTGGTAGAACCAAAGGATTCAATAGATTCCGACAAACCTCAGCCTCTCCACCGATCTAGCTGGGTTCCTCATCCGCCTGAGAGATACTTCGGTTTCTCGATGACAGTGGGAGCGAGGATTGCATCATGAGATGATGACCCAACTAGTTTCGAGCAGGCCATCAAGAGTGGGGACTCTGTAAGAATGGCTGGATGCTTAGCGATCTGAGATGGAATCCATGTACGCCAACAAAGTATGGACTTTGGATGCTATATCTGAAGGGTTAAATCCCCATCAGAAGCAAGTATATCTTGAGAAGATTACTTAGTGTAGATGGAAAAGTTGAGACTTTCAAAGCTAGACTTGTTAATGGTTTTCTTCATCGACCAGGCGTGGATAATGATGAAACCTTTTCCTGTGGCTGTGCTTAAGTCCATCCAGATCCTACTTGCCACGGCTACATACCATGACTACGATATCTGGCGGTTAGGTGTCATGACTACTTTTCTAAATATTGATTTAGAAGAGAGCGTCTATAAGTACAGAGTCGGGGGCTTCGTAGACAGTGGGAGCAGCGAAAACGTGTGCAAGTTGCTTTACAGGATAAAGCAGGCATCGCGGAGTTGGAACGTCTGTTTCGATGTGGTAGTCAAAGAGTTTGACTTCATCAAAATAGTAGATGAACCTTGTATATACAAAAAGGTAGTAGAGAGTAAGGTGGTCATCATCGTATTATACGTAGACAACATGCTCTTGATAGGAAAAGAGTTTCCTATGCTACGCTCGGTCAATCTCCTCTTATCACATGGATTCTCCATATAGGATCAAAGTGATACCTCCTAAATCCTGGGTTTTGGATCTATAAGATAGATCTAATTGGATGTTAGGATTCTCACTAGTTGTAATGAGATGGTATCAGTTGATCCTGAGGAGAATCACTGGAAAAGTTCCAGGGTGATAAGGACGACTGATTGTCAGTCGCAGGCATTGTCTTTACCCTCAGTGGAGGGACGGTATGTTGGAAGAGTTCCAAGCTAGATACCGTGGCAAACTAGACGATAAAGACTGGTGACATCGCTATCAAAGATACTACCAAAGAGGTAGTTTGGGTGTATATTAGTTCATGAGATGAACTAGGTTCCTACCATTGTATGACAATGGTGTTGAGGCTTTGGCCCAAGGAACCCCGGTCCCATCAGTGACCCAGACAAATTCCAAGGCAGTGTCACCTGATCATGGAGATAGTTGATCTCCAGGCTGATCGAGATTAGGAGAGTAGACTCAGAGGACAACACGGCGGATCCACTCACAAAGGCCTTTTCCCAGAGAGAGACTATTATGGGATGGTTGAGTATGAGATACTACAACCACGGCTACAGATGGCCCTAGTGCAAGTGGGAGATTGTTAGTTATATGTATGCCCTAGAGGCCATTACTGTTCATAAGATGTATAATGTAGTGGATGCTTAGACATATATAGGGAGGACTTTCTTGCTCGACATGACAGTACGCTATCTGGTTGCTCTTTATCTTAACATGTATACTTATTGTCTCTCTGTTACATGTTGATAAAGCCCTTATGATGTGTACTCGACTTCCAGAACAATGATGTAGATCATACTAGTGGGGCCTGGGTAGTCCATGAGTACATCCTTCAATGTTCCTAGTCGTGGGAATATCGAGACGGGGTATTGATATTCCAGAGTAGACTAGCGTATATCTTCTCGACCCATGTGATGGGCGATGGATGATCTCATATCCATTGGTGTTTGACATCAGAGACGGTATGCGGGTGCTCAGTGGAGACTGGGTACACTGAACGGACTCGCCGAAAACTCCCAGATGGTATTATACCTCACGTCAGATGGCAGTTCTCTGGTGACACTGGTACAACTTAGTCTGTTGACCCGAGATCGTCATAGAGTCTTGTGTGTCTCCCACTGTGCTTTGATTTCCACCCTACCACGGCTCTACTGAGTCGTGCAAACAGGTGGTTTTTGGGTACAGTCCCGATTTATATGGAGGCAATGAGCGATAGGAGGGGATTCGTCTCTCCCGGTATTGGGGGTTGATGTTGCGCTATGCTCGACTGGCCACAACTGGAAATCCCTGACCAGGGTTTCACCGATTTACTGGTAAGTGTTATCAGTAGTTTCATGCTTGTTATGGACCTTACATCGGCATGACTTATCAAGCTGCTGGGGTCTGACGTTTACCACCCCTAGGCGAGATATGCGACATATCAGACGAACAGATCGGACTGTGCGGTAAGTGTTACTGATTGGATTCGCAGGAGTGTGAGCAGGCTTGCTCGTTGATCTTCTGATCTCTCAATACCCGGGTGGCCGTTACGTTTAGCAGACCGCTTGCGGCTTGTGGGTGTTTGATATGATCATCACCTACTGCCGGCGTATTGACGAGTCTTTAGAGTCCTACACAGGGGTTTCCTGGCTCAAGCGAAATAGAGTAGGAACGCATATGTGATATGTGCGGGACCGAGATTGATACGATATGAGATACCGTATTTTATTCTCACGATTTGTGACATTGATCGGTTGTATGCGATATAGCCGGGTTATCGGATCAAGTGTTGATTCGATAAGTTGTTACTTTTGATATTAGTCGGTTATAGCCGGATTATTAAATCATGAGTTGATTTAATAATTTAATGTATAATTATATATTTGATATATTACATTACATTAACTAGTATTAGCTCACTTAAGATTTATTTTCTCACTAGTTTGTGCATAAGTGTATATGTGATATATATTTGTGTACATATGTTTGTGTCATACTTGATGATACACACAAGATGGGTGTATGAGACTTATACCAAGATTAGGTTTAAGATTAGGGTTATTGTTTTATCTTAAGATTTAACAAAAGAGTTGAACTTGGTCAAAGTTATCAAGCTTGAAAAAGCTTGGAGAAACTTTGACAAAGTCCACTCTTTTGTCATTTCTCTTGATATTCTTTAACCTAACCCTTAACCTAATACCTTGGTCAATTCTCTACATGAGCTAAGCATGATAGCTTAACTCACCCATGGTTACATTATTGAGGGAATTAATTCATATGATGATTATTCTTTCTTCTTCTTCTTCTTCTTCATGAAGCTCCATGAAAAGCTTGCTAGCTCTAATGGTGCCATGAGAAAAAGTGTGAGAAAATCAATTCTAAAGTGAGCCCACTTCCTACTTCTTCATCCTCTACTACTTTCCATGTAGTATAGGGTGTTCTCTTCACAAAGTTCATGACTAAGTGAAGGAATAGCTTGAGTTTGAGTCTCCTCGACATAGATCATCTTCGGCCTCGAAGTCAACGACCTAGCCCGCTCATTTCTCTGAAGAAACCATCGCTAGAGTCCGGGATCCCGATGATCGCAGCGAAGGGACGTCAACACGGAGCTTTAAAAGTGAAGGACCGGATCTACAAAGGTTGTAATCCCTTTCACTTGTAGTTAAAATGTTTAACTTGCTAGTTTTCACATAATCTCTAGTATACGATCTTGGTTAGGGTTGTTCGGCACGGCTATTTTTTTTTGAATCGGGCATGGTTGATGCCTTGTAGAACCTTGTTAGAGTGCCTAGGAACCCTACAGTTCGGCACGTCTAAAATTTAAATCGGGCATGGTTGATGCCTTATAGACCCTTATGACAGTGTTTTGTAACCCTACAGTGGTATCAGAGCCAAGCTAGAGTATTAGGCGACGTGTTTACGAAGTTAAAAGTCTGATCGAACCCCGAAACATCAAAATTTGACCCCTCTCTGGAAATTTTTTAAAAATATGATTTTTCCCGTAGTAAAAATACTCAGAAAATTCAGCAGGCAATTCTAAGGATAACTGTAAAATACGAACCCATAATACCCTAAAGTCGCCGCGGAACCGCGGCAGGAGCATGCTTCACGCGGCGGTTCCGTGGCCGAACCTGGGTATTATGGGCTCGTATTTGAAGGGTTAATCCGTAGGTATTTGTATATACTTCTGGGAATTTTTTATTGTTACTCAAGTAATGAGTGTTCTGGAGATCTTCAATATTCGTTGATTCGATCGGAAAGTTTAATCTTGTTTAGTTTTCCGGATAATTTAGAACGTGTTAAAATGTTCGAACGGATATCAATAACTCGCTTTTTCCCGACACGAAAAATTTTCAAGTGTTGAATATTTCTTGAGTTTAAAACTTTCGAAAAAACATGCAAGCATATCTGTGGACCCTCTAGAAGAACGTAACCTTAACTCGATTATGTGACGGTCAAAACTTCCACTGAACCCTAGGGTTTGTGGTAGTTTGGCGTTGCCACATATGAGGCGTTGGTTTGACCCTTCTACGGCTGGTTAATTGGGGCGGTGACATGTTCTGGGTTTTTTGAACTCCGCTCAAGTGTTGAGCTATTTAAAAAATCTTGGGTATTTGATTATTCGATCGGAAAGTTTAATATTGTCTATTTATCTGGAATGTGATACAATATGTGGAATTCATATAGTTAGGCATGAAATGCGAAGTATGTGATATTTCAGATTTACGATGTCTAAAGTGATTGTGGATTCCAAATGTTGTAGTTTTACACTTTCTTTTCTGTGACCGTAAGCGTAGCATGTGGGGTATCGCCGGCTTCGTTGCTATACATCAACGAAAATCGGGATACGCATACTTGCTTACGTTGATGATATGAGATATTATGTGTTGCTGTGATATGTTATATTGGATCGTCGTGTTTTGAATAGCCGGGGGTTTTATGTGAGATGAGGTTTTTATTTTCATTCATGTAAAATTCATTTGTATGTAATATTCTTTTATTGGGGCACTTTTGGGATGAAGATGATGTCACCATTGTATATTATTTACTTTTCCGCATTAGGTAGACCCAAGGAGGGGAGCTCAAGTAACCGAGTTCTAGGGTACAGTGGGAGGCTATCTCGAGGAGTCAAAACCGGGTCTCCTAACCCTAGAATTGGCAGTGTTACTTGCCTCTCTCATAGGGGTCTAGGCATGTGGGTTTGGCTATTCACCGCGACCGTGGAATCCGTGTTTTATACAGGCTCGAAATAAAACACGAACGTCCTAGTATATCCAATATTTCATATGTTATCTTCTGCTGCAATGTTCTGTGATGAGATCATATTACTGGCTGAGACGAATGCTTATACTATATATATGATATATAAATATTACAGCTTTCGTTTCTTCTGTGATGCTTAGGAAGCATAATTGATGGGATTTTATTAATGAGATTAATAAAAGAAAAGAAACCTAAAAGATGTTGTAGAATCAAAACTTTATAAAAAGGGTAGCTACAATTTTTCTTTGCACAGCGGTATATATGATATATCCTGCACCTTATTCGATGAGGAAAGGGCCGAGATCCCTTCACAGGGAGTGACCTCTTTAGCAAAACTGGCAGATGCTACAAACTCACAGTTTAGTTTTTGACAGCTTCTATAGTTCTTGCTTTGCACAGCGGTATATATGATATACCCTGCACCTTATTCGATGAGGAAAGAGCCGAGATCCCTTCACCGGGAGTGACCTCTTTAGTGAAACCGGAAAAGCCTCAAACACACTCCTTTTCAAAAATCACTTGTTTCTACAACGATATCAAGTTCATTACGCTCATGGTTTTCTGAAAAACCTGTGTAGCCCTCCGTCATTTCAGATAGATATTACTTAGTATCCGTGCTACGTTTGTTGGCCTGCGACAAGATATAGTGTGCAGTAGCTAACTAGTACTTATCTGCAACATGAGATGTGATTGGATTAGGGTAGTCGTACGACTTTGTTGGCCTGCGTCAAGGGTCGTGCGGGAAGGTTTAATTCAATCAAGATGAACTTGACTAGCGGACTATAGTTTGTTGGCCTGCGTCAAGGTCATAGGACGCTAGGGGTAAAAACATTATCGGGAATTTCAAGTGTTGAAATTTGCAATGAGATTGCATACCTTCTATGAGATAGATGGATCCTGATACCCACAGCGAGTAAGAGTTACTCCTGGGAGATTTTTACACAGGACAATTAGCCGATCAAGTAGGTGACTAGAAAGGTGTTTACGGGGCTATGCCTCTGGGAAGACGAGGTTTATTTTAATTAGGTCCATGCAAAAGCACGGGGAACCTCCCTCAAAGTACCAACACTGGCCTGGCTGAAAGATTGGCGAACTTGTAGGGTGTAATTAATCCCGGCTAGTCTTTCCTTTTAGGGTTTGAAGGAAGATTTGATAAAAACAGTGGGAGATATCCTGATTAGATAAGATAATAACCAATCTAATCTTGCAAGAGCATATGCTAAAGTGTTTCCTTCTCTCTCTCTCCAGGTAGCGACCATGTCAGGCCATAATCAAGATAATAATATGGATGTATTGACTGAACCCGCTTATTATACTGAGCAGGGGATCGTTGGTCCCGTTCTTTCTTATAAGAGTTATAAGACTGAGCAGGAAACAGGAGAATATCTGGATTCTCATGTCGCCCAAACGAAGAACAAGCATGCTGATACATCTTCTTCGGGTGTGTTAGTTATTGAGAACTGTTTCTCAGTTCACCCTACGTCCTAGGTATTAGATACCGGATCGGGATTCCACATATGTAAATTGTTACGTGGGCTACGTAAAGGTAGAGAACTGAGAAAGGGTGATCATTCCGTACAAGTAGGGAATGGTGAAAGTATTGCATCCAAAGCAGTTGGCGAATATCACCTTGTATTACTAAGTAGTAATACTTTGATTCTAAACGAGTGCTATTATATACCGAACATGATGTGCAACATTATATCAGTTTCTTTATTAAGTAAAGAAGGATATAATTTTGTAATACAGGATAATGTTATGAACATCTTCCTAAATCAAAAGTTGATTGGATCAGGCTCGTTATATAATGACATATAAGTTCTCAATCAAAATACAGTCCTTAATATACAAAACACACACAAGTGGAAAAGTTCAGAAATGAACGAATCCTTCTTATGGCATTGTAGACTTGGTCATATCAATGCGACGCGGCTAGCTAAGTTACATAAGGATGGATATTTGAATCCGTTCGAATTATCATCTTATGATACTTGCCATTCATGTCTCAAAGGCAAAATGACCAAAACTCCATTTAGTGGACACGGAGAAAGAGTTACGGAACTCTTAGGACTGGTACATAGTGATGTATGCGGTCCCATGTCTACACATGCCAGGAACGGTTCTTCCTACTTTATTACATTCACTGACGATCTTTCTAGATACGGACATGTGTTCCTGATGAAACACAAGTCTGAAGCTTTTGAGAAATTCAGAGAATATAAGAACGAAGTGGAGAACCAAACGGGCAAAAGTATTAAGATCCTTCGATCTGATCGAGGAGGAGAATACTTGAGCAATGAGTTCCTAGATTATCTAAAAGAGAATGGGATTCTCTCTCAGCTTACTCCTCCTTATACACCACAGCACAACGGTGTATCAGAGATGAGGAATCGCACTCTATTAGATATGGTGCGCTCTATGATGAGTATAGCTGAGTTACCTATTTCCTTCTGGGGATATGCACTGGAGACAGCTACAGACTTATTGAATATGGTTCCCACCAAATCTGTGCCAACCACTCCATATGAGATATGGAAAGGAAAGAGACTATATCTTAATTATGTTAGGATATGGGGTTGTCCGGCATATGTGAAAACACAAAATCTGGACAAGCTCGGGGCAAGGTCTATTCTGTGTAAGTTTATTGGATATCCCAAACATTCGCAAGGGTACATCTTCTACCACACCGAGGAACAAAAGGTGTTTTCTTCTCTGCACGCCACCTTTTTAGAAAAGGAATTTCTTGCAAAAGAGATTAGTGGCTCTGAGGTAGAACTGGAAGAAGTTCCAGCAACACAAACTACGACAGAAGATTTAATGGAACCAGAGAATTCAGTAGTTCCCAACGAACCTCAGCCTCTCCGCCGATCTAGTAGGGTTTCTCATCCACCTGAGAGATACTACGGTTTTCTCATTGATGGTGGGAGTGAGGATTGCATCATGGAAGATGATGACCCGACTAGTTTCGAGCAGGCCATCATGAGTGGTGACTTTGTGAAATGGCTAGATGCTATGCGATCTGAGATGGAATCCATGTACACCAATAAAGTATGGACTTTGGAAGTTGCTCCTGAAGGGGTAAAACCCATTGGGAGCAAATGGATCTTTAAGAAGAAACTTGGTGTAGATGGAAAAGTTGAGACTTACAAAGCTATACTTGTTGCATAGGGTTTTCGTCAACGACCAGGTGTGGATTATGACGAAACCTTTTCTCCAGTGGCTATGCTTAAGTCCATCCGGATCTTACTTGCCATTGCTGCATACCATGATTACGAAATCTGGCAGATGGATGTTAAGACCGCCTTTCTAAATGGTGATTTAGAAGAGTGCGTGTACATGACTCAGCCAGAGGGCTTCGTAGATAGTGGGAGCAGCGGAAAGGTGTGCAAGCTGCTTAAATCCATCTATGAATTAAAGCAAGCATCGCGGAGTTGGAACATCTGCTTTGATGTTGTAGTCAACGAGTTTGACTTCATCAAAAACGTAGATGAACCTTGTATATATAAGAAGGTTGCAGAGAGTAAGGTTGTCTTCCTCATATTGTAGGTCGATGACATACTCTTGATAGGAAATGATGTTCCTATGCTGCAATCGGTCAAGCTCTTCTTATCACAAAGATTCTTAATGAAAGATCTAGGTGATGCCTCCTGCATACTGGGAATAATGATCTATAGAGATAGATCTAAACAGATACTGGAATTGTCCCAATCCAGGTACATTGACACCATAAAAAAGAGGTTTAGTATGGAAGAATCCAAGCGTGGGAACCTACCCACGATCTCTGGACTCACTCTCTCCAAAGAGATGTCTCCCAAGACTGATTTGGAGAGAGCTCGCATGCAAGGGATACCTTATGCTTCGGCAGTAGGCTCTATCATGTATGCGATGCTATGTACCAGACCCGATGTAGCATACTCACTAAGTATAGTGAGTAGGTATCAAGCAGATCCTGGAGAGAGTCACTGGATACCTATGAAGAACATTCTCAAGTACTTGAGAAGGACTAAAGAGATGTTCTTGGTGTATGGTAACGGAGAACTCCAGATGGAGTCCTTTACTGATTCGAGCTTCCAAAGTGATAAGGACGACTCTAAGTCGCGCTCGGGATTTGTCTTTACCCTCAATGGAGGGGCGGTGTGTTGGAAGAGTTCCAAACAGGATACCGTTGCAGACTCGACGATGGAGGCTGAATACATCGCTGCCAACGATGCTGCCAAAGAGGTTGTCTGGATAAAGAAGTTCATTACTGAACTTGGTGTGGTTCCGTCCATTGAGCATCCAATACCTTTGTATTGCGATGACAATGGAGCTGTGGCTTTGGCCAAGGAACCCAGGTCCCATCAGAAGTCCAGACATATTTTGAGGCGGTATCACCTGATCAGGGAGATAGTTGATCACCGGGAGATCGAGGTCAGGAGATTTGATACGAAGAACAACACTGCGGATCCACTCACAAAGGCCATTCCCCAGATACAGTTTGAGAGATTATTGGGGATGTTAGGTATGAGATACTACAGCAGCTGGCCTTAGTGCAAATGGGAGATTGTTAGTTATATATATGCCCTAGAGGCCATTGTTGTACATATGATGTATATTATAATGGATGCTTGGATATATATAGAGAGGACTTTCTTGCTCGTCATGATAGTATGCTATTTGGTTTCACTTTATCTTAACATGTTGACTTGTATTAGTTTACTGTCTTGTTCTCACATGTTGATAAAGCCCTTAGGATATGTACTCGACTACTGGGACTATGATGAGATCATACTAATGGGGCCAGCATAGTCTATGAGTACATCCTATAATTATTTCTAGTCGAGGGTGTTTCGAGACAGGGCATCGATACACCAGAGTAGACAAGCGTATACGCATCTTGACCCATATGATGGGCGATGGATGATCCCATATCCATCGGTGTTTGACATCAAGGATGGTGTGCGGGTGCTCAGTAGACACTGGGTACACTGGATGGACTCGCCGAGAACTCCCAGATGGTATTATACCTCACGTCAGATGGCAGTTCTCTGGTGACACTGGTACAGGGTAGTCTGTAGACCCGAGATCATCATAGAGTCTTGTGTGATTCCCACTGTGCTTTGATTTCCACCTTACCACGTCCAAGAGGGCATGCAAAATGGTGGCTTTTGGGTACAGTCCCGAATCACATGGAGGCAATGAGCGATAGGAGGGATTTCGTCTCTCCCGGTATAGGGAGTTGATGTTGTGCTGTGTTCGATTGGCTATAACTGGAAGTCCATGGCCAGGGAGGATATTGAGTACTACTGGTAAGTGTTATCAGTAGGTTCTCGACCTGTTATGAGCCTCACATCGACACGACTTATCGGTTACTGGGGTCTGACGTATACCACCCCAGACTAGATATACAACATATCAGACGAAGAGACCGGACTGTACGGGAGTGTTACTGATTGGATTCACAGGAGAATGTACAGGCTTGCTTGTTGATCTTCTGATCGCTCAATACCTGGGTGGATGTTACGTTTAGCTGACCGCTTGCAGCATGTGGGTGTTTGATATGATCATCACCTGCTACCGATGTATTGACGATTCTTTAGAGTCCTACACAGAGGTTTCTTGATTCAGGCAAAACGGAGTAGGAGCACATATGTGATATGTGCGGGATCGAGAATAATATGATATGAGATACAGTATTCTATTCTCGCGATATATGATATCGGCCGGCGATATTTGATATCAGCCGGGTCATCGGATCAAGTGTTGATTCGATGAATCGGTACTTGATATATTAGTCGGTTATATTCGATATAACCGGATTATCGGATCAAGTGTTGATTCGATAATTTAATGTATAATTATATATGTGATATATTACATTACATTATCTAATATCTCGCTTTATTATTTCATTTTCTCACCGGATAATACATTGATATATATGCGATATATGTTAATTGTATTATTTTCTTTTGTTACAAAAATATATTATATATGTGATATATAATATTGTAACAAGTTATGATTACAAATGCAACATGATTAGTGGAGATTAAACATGGTTAGGGTTTGATTTGGGTTAATCTTTTCTAGAAACTTCTAGAAGCTTTTGTTTCGTTTCTTGCAAAGATATTATGTGTTGATATTTTTGGAGATATTTTCTTAACCCAACCACACCCTTTACCCTAGTTAAATCTCTACAATGGTTAAGTCTTTCTTGACTTAACCATGGTTGCAATTGTAATGATATAACATTTTTCATTATTCATCACAAAAGAATTAATCATTCTTCTTCTTCTTCTTCCTTGAGCTCTTGAAAAGCTTTCTACGTTTTTCTTTTGTGATGGATTAGTGTGAGAATTTGATAATAAAAGAGAGCATAAATCCTACTTCATCATCCTCATCTAATCTAGCCAATTAGATTAGGGTGTTCACTTCATTAATACTTGATTAGTGAGTGAGAGCTTGAGTTAAAGAAACTTCAAGATAGATCATCTTCGAAAATGAAGACTTCAAGCAAGCATGGATCATTCGTGTTGTGGAGCTTCTCTTGACTCCGGGAGATCATGGATCGCGGCAAAAGGACTACTACTCGGAGCTTATGAAGTGAAGGAGCGGACTACAAAGGTTGTAATCCCTCTCTCTTAGTTGTAAAGATATTTACTTGCATGTTTAACCCTAATAATCTAGCAAAGATCCTCGCTTTGGGTTGTTCGGCACGTCTAAAAATTAAATCGGGCATGGTTGATTCCTTATAGACCCTTGTGACAGTGCCTAGTAACCCTACATCCTGAAGATGATTTCTCTCATCGAAGAGCTCGCGGACCTGGGAACCACGTTGGAAAATGAGTTGTACATCGACTTGATCCTCCAATCCCTTCTCTCCACTTATGCCCAGTTCATATTGAACTTCAATATGAATAGTATGGAAGTTACACTTCCTGATCTTCTCAACATGTTGAGGATGGCAGAGGGCACTTTGCAAAAGGGCAAAGAAACACCCTGTCTGATTGTTAGAGGATCTTCTTCTTCTAGATCCAAGGCCAAGGCCAAAGGGAGGAAGAAGAAGGCCCCTACCAAACCGAGGGGAGGTGTGCAGAAGGTGGCGGGAAAGGGAAAGGAAAAGATGGGAGGTGCAGCCACAAAGGATGAGTGCTTCTATTGTAAGAAGAAGGGTCATTGGAAGAAAGACTGCAGGTCCCTAAAGGCCAAGAATTAGGACACGAAGCAGCTTGTGGCATCGGCTTCAGGTGTGTTCGTGATTGAAAACTGCTTTTCTATAAACTCTACTTCCTGGGTATTGGATACCGGATCAGGATCTCATATCTGTAATTCTTTGCAGGCGCTGAGAAGCCGTAGGGTTTTGAGCAAAGGTGATATGACCCTCAGGGTTGGAAATGGAGCCAGTGTGGACGCAGTTGCAGTATGGGAATATCACCTTTGATTGGTGAGTAGACATATTTTGTTGTAACATAACTGTTTTTGTGTACCCAGTATGGTGTGTAATATTATATCAGTATCTTTATTATCAAATGAAGGATATAATTTTGCACTTGTAAGAAATGTTATCAACATTCACCTGAATCATGAAATGGTTAGGCAGGGTACACTAAGCAACGGAATATACATTCTAAATCAACATCAAGTTTTCAACGTCCAAAACACTCTAAAAAGAAAAGCTCCAGAATCAAACCAAACTTTTCTATGGCATTGTAGACTCGGTCATATCAATGAAGCACGATTGACTAAGTTACATAAAGAAGGATACTTAGATCCGTTTGAGTATCAATCATATGCAACTTGTCAATCATATATCATAGGAAAGATGACAAAAACTCCGTTCACTGGACACGGAGAAAGAGCCACTGAGCTCCTGGGACTCATACACAGCGACGTGTGTGGGATAATGTCTACACATGCATGAAGTGGTTATTCCTACTTCATTGCTTTCACAGATGATTTCTCTAGGTATGGACATGTATTCTTAATGAAACATAAATCAGAGGCCTTTGAGCTATTTCAAGAGTATAAGAATGAAGCGGAAAAGCAAACCGGAAAAAGTATCAAGATGCTCCATTCCGATAGGGGCGGAGAATACTTAAGTGCCGAGTTCCTAGAATACCTAAAAAAGAATGGAATTCTCTCTCAGCATACTCCTCTATGCACACCATAACACAACGGTGTATCAGAAAGACGGAATCGCACTTTACTTGATATGGTGCATTCCATGATGAGTAATGCTGAGTTGCCGCCCTCCTTCTGGGGTTATGCACTGGAATATGCTGCATACTGTTCACACCATAATATTGTATTATTATATTCCACATTCTTATTCTTTTTATAAATAAACAGGTGCTTTTGACGCATGTCTGCTTCATATTACAGGTTA
This sequence comes from Agapanthus africanus, assembly GCA_030015575.1. NCBI lineage: Eukaryota > Viridiplantae > Streptophyta > Magnoliopsida > Asparagales > Amaryllidaceae > Agapanthus > Agapanthus africanus. Next base: position 936,183,325 of record CM057338.1, on the reverse strand, counting down.
CAGGTTCTTGGATCTAAAACGATGAAAAGACGATGAAAAGACGATGAAAATGTGGACTTTAACCAATAAACAGAAGACTCTTGATCAAGCCTACATAAGGAACAATTCACAAAGCAAGATTCAAGACATCGACTCAAAGCGAACGGGTAGAAGTCCACTACAATGTTCACTGAAAAGATCTGGAAGAAAAGGAGAAAATAATCTGAGAAAAGATATAAAGAAATAAGAAGATAACAAGCACCAGAGCCAGCCCACAAAGTCACATGGGCCAACTCCATCGTTTGGCAGCGGAACCGCGGCCAAACCATGCCTCGGGCCGCGGTTCCGCGGCCATATAAGGCCCATATGCAAATTAGTTTTTACCAAAATGCAGTGGCGGCGTTGACTGGTCTTCATAAGGGCAAATATGTAATTGTAGACATGCGGGTCAAATGTAACCTAGGGTTTCCTATTCTCTATAAATAGAAACTCTAAAAATTGTAATTTCGTATGCCTCCTTTTAATAATAAATTCAGAATTCTTTATGGAGAGCATCGGTGTTTTCTTTTCAATTCATGAATTCAGATCTGACAAACCTGCGTTGATGATTGGAGAGAGCATCTGTAAGTAGATTTAATTCCTTACTCTAGTTTAGATTTCAATTCTTTGCCCTAGGTAGATTTAATTTCTTGCCGTAGATAAATTGCTTAGAGTTAGCTTTGGGGAAGGATTTTGAGAGATGAGATCTCTCATCCCTTTCTTACCCATAATATATTTTCAATAGGACTCTATGCATACACGCACACACCGCGCCCTACGGCACCCTTTCCCTCAAGGTAGCAGTGATACCGTAGTATAAAAGCCCGGTTGCGCGCGTTTTCCATGGAGGTTAGGGTAAGGATCTCTAAAGGAAGGACAAGAACCTAGAGGAAGGAACACCTTCCTGAGTGGATCTAATCCCCTTTATTGATAATTACCATAACTCCTCATAGATCTTCATTCGGGTATAGAAAGCGTTGAGATTTACTTGCATTTCCAAACCATCCCTAAACCTAACCCTAGCAAGACTAGATCTAGATAATCGTAGTATAGAATAATTAGGTTTTTAGATTTAATAATCAATCCGAACACCCTTCGGAATTAACTCGTTAGCACGATTAGGAGATTCACAACATCCCTGTGGACCAACCCGTACTCACCGGCTAGCTACCAAGCGACGCCGTTCTTGATTGCGGTTTAAAAATATTTTTGAGATCCAAATCAAATGGCGCCGTTCCCGAGGATGGCGTAGAAATCTCCTTTTTGCAATTTCAGGTTAATCTTAATAAAATTAAAAAATCATAAAAATCTGAAAAATCAAAAAAATAAAAATAAAAATATTTCATCTGTTATTTTTTGGAAGGGATACTTTGTTGTTTGAATTTTGTAGGATATACAAAATCGGATCTGGAAAATTCCAGAAAGCGAAACAGAAATCAGGAGATCAGAACAGAGAAGGATTTTCAAAACAGAACAGTGGAATTTTTCCCGCACCCTGAAGCCTCCACCACGCCGTGATTCCGCCACGCATACCCATCTTAGACCGCGGAAACGCGGCCTTCTAGTCAGATCAGAGCGTCAGAAAAATTCTAGGGTCTCGTGCCGACTACCTGACCGCGAAACCGCGGTGTAACCCCACATTATACCACGGAAACGCGGCTATCTAGTGTCTACAGCTCATGAAAAATCTTCTGTAAGCCCTTCTGTTTCTTCTCTGTAAATTTTGATATATCTTTTCTGAAAAATCCCTGCAGAATTTTGTGCGCTTGAAAAATCTTTTCCTTTCCAAATAACAAATCTTGTGCAGGATTTTTGGGCCCCGCTTAAAATAATAGCTGATTGCAAGTAATATTTTTCTGTTGCATATCTTTTATCAACAATCTTTTTGCAATAATTTCCAAATAAAGAAAAAGGAAAAAGGACAAATCTTTTATAGAAACTTGCAAACTTTTGCCACAAATAAATTCTTGCACCAACCAACCTTCTTTCTTTTCCCCTTCTTCTAACATGGGTACCCCACTTAATAAATCACTTGTCGAACTTTGGTATACCGAACCTAATTTTGCGTCGTACGTTAATTTGTTCGGTCAATTTAAAGACGATCCTTTCTTGCCTAAAATATCTTTGAAAGATCAAATAGAGGCGTCTAAGAGAAACAGTTTGACTTTTCAACCCACTTTATGTCAACCAAGTCAATCTTTATCACCTCCATATGTTGACACCACTTTTTCAAGTCCTTCTGTCACTCCTAAGCCGATGTCCATTGCTGAGCATATTGCTCAATCTCGTAGCCGATCTTTCACCCCCCTCCACTCATCTAGTTCTAGAGGCCCGCACGATTATTCACCTTTTTATCCACATGTTGACCCTACCCCAGCTCACCCACCCACTTCCTACCAGTCCTACCCGACCTTCCCACCTTCACTAGACACTGCTTCTACACAGCCTGTTGAGAGTTTTGCATATCCACACGATTTCGACTCTTTTACCGAAACCCCCTTACCACCAAAGTCTAGTTTGGAAGAGTCGTTGGAGGCGTATATCGCAGCAACAAACAAAATGGTTAGGAATGTAGAAGCGTCCATGGCCGCTCTTATGCAACCTACTGAATCGGTAGCTAGTTTCCAACTAGCTTCAAATTTTTCAATGTATAAGGAGGCGGTGGGACAGAGTGAGAATGAGAGAGGATTTCCAAATCAAACCTACCCATACCCAATTGAATCCAACAACTCCAGTTTTCCATCGAATGTCCTAAATGATTCACAAGTTCAAAATAAAAACGAGTTGTGTGATTTTGTAGTGTTTGATTTGCCAAATTGTGAGGAACCCCTTTCGAGTGAAACCGCACCTAATCCGTTTGACCTTTACACCTCCAATGTAGAACCTAAATTGATAAATATCCATGTTTTTGATAAGGTGTCAAAAAATATTGATTTTCACTTGATTGAGGATATAGACGCCGGGAATATTTCGGATGATGAACCTGTCGATTTGATTGAAATTTTATGTTCAACTCATCATCCCGAGTCATTAGATGTTTCTCCCGAACTTCATATGCGTCTTGATGTTGATGATAATGGCATGGATGAGTTGAATTTTGAGGAGAATTATAAGGAGAGTGTTGAGGAGAGTGTTGAGGATCATATTGAGGTTGAACCATTTTTTTTTGATGTGTCGGATTTGTTAGTTATATGTATGCCCTAGAGGCCATTACTGTACATTGGATGTATATTGTAGTGGATGCTGGGACATATATAGGGAGGACTTTCTTGCTCGACATGATAGTATGCTATCTGGTTGATCTTTACCTTAACGTGTACACTGTTTGTCTCTCTGTTACATGTTGGTAAAGCCCTTAGGATGTGTACTTGACTACCTGGACTATGATGTGGATCATACTAGTGGGGACATGGTAGTCCATAAGTACATCCTTCAAAGTCCCTAGTCGTGGGTGTATCGAGACGGGGCATCGATATACCAGAGTAGACTAGCGTATACCTTCTCGACCCATACAGATGGGCGATGGATGATCCCATATCCATTGGTGTTTGACATCAGAGATGATATACGGGTGCTCAGTAGAGACTGGGTATACTGGACGGACTCGCCGAGAACTCCCAGATGGTATTATACCCCACGTCAGATGGCAGTTCTCTGGTGACACTGGTACAGAGTAGTCTGTTGACCCGAGATCGTCATAGAGTCTCGTGTGGTTCCCACTGTGCTTTGATTTCCATCTTACCACGTCCAAGAGGGCGTGCAAAACGGTGGTTTTTGGGTACAGTCCCGAGTCACATGGAGGCAATGAGCGATAGGAGGGGATTCGTCTCTCCCGGTATAGGGAGTTGATGTTGCGCTGTGTTCGATTGGCTATAACAGGAAATCCCTGGCCAGGGTTGCTGAGATTTACTGGTAAGTGTTACCAGTAGTTTCTCGAACAGTTATAGACCTCATATCGACACGACTTATTGAGCTATTGGGGTCTGACGTTTACCACCCCTAGGCGAGATATGCGACATATCAGACGATCAGACCGGACTGTACGGTAGTGTTACTGGTCGGATTCACTGGAGTGTGAGCGGGCTTGCTCGTCGATCTTCAGATCGCTCAATACCCGGGTGGCCGTTACGTTTAGCAGACCGCTTGCGGCTTGTGGGTGTTTGATATGATCATCGCCTGCTGCCGGCGTATTGACGAGTCTTTAGAGTCCTACACAGAGGTTTCCTGGCTCAAGCGAAACGAAATAGGAGCGCATATGAGATATGTGCTGGACCGAGAATAATGCGTGTATGTGATACCGTATTCCATTCTCGCGATGAATGTATCGATTAGGTTATATGCGATATACCCTAGTTATCGAATCAAAGGTTGATTCGATAAGCCGATACATAGGATACTGGTCGGTTATATGTGATATGACCGGATCGTTAAATCAAGTGTTGATTTAATGATTTAATGTATAATTATATATTTGATATATTACTTTGCATTAACTAGTATCGGTTCACTTTAAATGGATATTCTCACTCGGGTGTGCGCATTGCATATGCGATATGATTTTGTGCACATGTTTGTATCATGTTTGATGATGCATGCTTTTTGGTTAAGTATAAAGAATTAAACCAAGGTTAAGTTGTTGATTAGGGTTTTACTTATTCATTTATCTTATTTATTTATTCATTTTGAATAAATTGGAAGATAAATGAATGGTGGCTACTTTTGTTTTTAGTTGAAGTTTCATGAAGCTTTGACTTGTTGACCTTTTGTTCTCATCCTTAACCCTAACCATTCAACCCAACCTTAGTCAATTCTCTACACTTAACTAAGGTTAAGATTATGATAAGTATTCTTTTATTTTTCTATTTTCAATTAACTTATCATATTCTTCATCTTCTTCTTCTTCTTCTTCACTTCAAGAAAAAGCTTCACAAGCTTTAATGGCAAAGTGAGAATTAGAGTGAGAAATCCAATTCTAAAGTCTACCCACTTCCTATTTCTTCATCCTCTACCTCTTGCCAAGTAGTAGAGTGTGTTTACTTCACAAGTTTCTTGACTTGGTGAAGTCGGAGCTTGATTTAGCGATGCCTCGACGTAGATCATCTTCGGCATGGACATCGACGACCTAGCTCGCTTATTCTCCGACGAAGCCGACGCTAGAGCCCGGATTTGATTTGGACAGCGGAGAGGACTTCGTTGCGGAGCTATGGAGGTGGAGCACCGGATCTACAAAGGTTGTATTTCCGATTCTCATAGTTAAGTGTTAACTAGTTAGTTGTTTCGCATAGATTTCTAGCAAACGATCCGTACACTAGGGTTTCTCGGCACCATAATTTTTGAAATTGGCATGGTTGATGCCTTGTGTGACCTCTTGAGAGTGCCTAGGAACCCTACAGTGGTATCAGAGCCTAGCTAGAGCCTTAGGCGAAGTCCAGACGGAATTTGAAGTCCGAACGAACCCGGAACCCCAAACCAAACTTGCTCTCTGTACTTTTTTCAAAACAGTGCATTTTTCCATATTAAAAATATTCAGTAAAATCAGCAGGAAATTCTAAGGGATACTGCAAAATTCGTATGCCTGATTCCACCAAAGCGCCGCGTTTCCGCGGCACGAGCATGGCTCGTGCGGCGGAACCGCGGCCGTTTTGTCGTTTGTGGCATCCAAATTTGTACAGTTATTCATAATATGCTGTGCTGGTTTTCCTGGGTATTTTTGATATTTTTTCAAGAGTTGAATTTTCTGCAGTTGTTTTGGGGATTCGGTGTTTCGATCGGGGTATCAAATTTTGTCTGTGTGGCTTTCCGGATAAATTTTAGAATATGTTAAAAAGTTCGACCGGATATAAATACCCAATTTTTCCCATGTCGGGAAATTTCCAAGTGTTGGATTTTTCCGTAGTTTAACGACGTTCTAAGTAGTGCAAGTAACGCGATGGACCCTCTAGAAGACAACAAACCTTAACTCGATTATGTGACCGTCTTGAACTGCCCTTTGAACCTTCGGGTTTGGGGCAGTACGGCGTGCCACATGTGAGGCGTTGGCTTGACCCTTCTACGGCTGGACCGTTGGTACTGAGGCATGAACGGAATGTTGTTATACTTGTTTCATGTGTTGATCAGTTTCGGGAAAACTTGGGTGTTCGATTGTTCGATCGGAAAGTTTGACATTTTCTATTTTTCCGGAATGGGATACAATAATTGGAATTCACAAATAGTTATGTGATAACTGAATGAATGTTATAAACATAGCAGTTTAGTCTCACTTGATCGGTTGCCACGGAATTTTGATGTGATCAAAAGTCCGTCGCAATCATGTAGCGTACGCGGATACTCGCCGGGTAAACTTAATAGACAGCCTCACTCCATAGCCCCGACCAAGTGACTGTAGGAGAACCCCGTCGCCGAAAGCATCCGTTCGGGTGCTCGCGGAAGCGGTGTTCCGCCTTAGTGCACTTCGTCGACAGTATCAGGGGTGCGGCCGCCTACTGAAGTTTGCGACGAGCATTCGATCAGGCTGTCGGGAATCTTGTTGAATTACCCGACTTGATATTGAAAAGAGTTTTCGATAATGAGACTAAAATGCGGGGTTTATAATTGTTAGGCATGTGATGTCTAAGGAATTCATTTGGTCAAGCATGCGATGTCTGAAAAGATTGCGGATTCCAACTGTTGTAGTTTTACACTTTCTTTTCTGTGACCGTAAGTGTAATATGTGATATCGCCGGTTTCGTTGCTATATGTCAACGACAATTGGGATACGCATGTTTACTTACGTTGATGACATGTGATGTTATGTGTTGCTGGATATGTTATATTGGATTGTCGCGTTTGAATAGCCGGGGGTTTTTATGTGAGATGAGTGTTTTTCATTTTCATTCATGTAAAAACCTGTATGTAATATTCTTTTATTGGGACACTTCCAGGTTGCGGAAGTAGTCACCGTTTGTATATTATTTACTTTTCCGCACTAGGATAGACCCAAGGAGGGGAGCACAAGTAACCAGGTTCTGGAGTCCAGTGGGAGACCAACTCGAGGAGTCGAGTTCGGGTCTCCTAACTGCAGAATTGGTAGGGTTTCTTGCCGCTCTCGTAGGGGTCTAGGGGTGTGGGTTTGGCTATTCATCGCGACCGTGGAATCCGTGTTTTATACTGGCTCGTATTGAAAACACGGACGTCCTAGTATATCCAATATTTCATATGTTTCTTCTGCTGCGATATCTGTGAAGTGATCATGTGATGTTCTATGATAGATACAGTATATAGTATATATGATATATTATATAGACGTTACTTATGTTTTACACCCGCGCTAGCCCTGCCCCGTTCTGCCGTTAGTTACCTAACCTAACGGTGCACGAGGGGACATCGAGGCGAATGCGGATGGCATAAGTGTACGTCGTATTTATCTGTGATGTTTAGGTACTTAAATGATGGGACTTCATTAATATGATTAATGAAATAAAAGAAACCTAAGATGTTGTAGAATCGAATTTCAAAATAAAACAGGTAGCTACAGTTCTTGCTTTGCACAGAGGTGTATATGATATATCCTGCACCTTATTCGATGAGGTAAGGACCGAGATCCCTTCACCGGGAGTGACTCCTTTAGCAATAACTGGCAGATGCTACACACTCGGTTTGTCTTTTGATTGCTTTTAAGTGTTTTTGCTTTGCACAGTGATATATACGATATATCCCGCACCTCATTCGACGAGGAAAGGACCGACGATCCCTTCACCGGGAGTGACTCCTTTAGCAAAACTAGAAAAGCCTCAAAAGCACTCCATTTTAAAATCATTTGATTCTACAACGATATCAAGTTCATTACGCAATAGGTTTTCAGAAAAACCTGTCGTAGCCCTCCGTCATTTCAGATAAGTTGTATATAGTATTCGTGCTGCATTTGTTGGCTTTCGTCAAGGTGCAGTGTGCGGTAGCTATATGCTGCTTATCTGCCAGCATACGATGCGATTGGATTAGGGTAGTCGTGCGGCTTTGTTGGCTTTCGTCAAGGGTCGTGCGGGTGGGTTTAATTCGATCAAGAAATGTACGGGTTGAACTTGACTAGCGGGCTATGGTTTGTTGGCTTTCGTCAAGGTCATAGCACGTTAGGGGCAAAATATTATCGGGAATTTCAAGTGTTGAAATTTGCAATGAGATTGCATACCTTCTATGAGATAGTTGGATCCCGATACCCGCTGCGAGTAAGAGTTACTCCTGGGAGAGTTTTATACATTACAATTAGCCGATCAAGTAGGTGTCTAGAAAGGTGTTAACGAGGTTACGCCTCTGGGAAAACGAGGTTTACATTAATTAGGTTCGTGCGAAAGCACGGGGGACCTCCCTCAAAGTACCGACACTGGCCTGGCTGAAAGATTGGCGAACTTATAGTGTGTAATTAATCCCGGCTAGTCTTTCCTTTTAGGGTTTGAAGGAAGATTTGATAAAAAGCAATGGGAGCCATCCTGATTAGATAAAATAATAACCAATCTATTCTTGACAGAGCGCACGCTGAGTGTTTTCTTCTCTCTCTCTCTAGGTAGCGACCATATCACGCCTTAATCAAGATAATAATACGGATTATTGACTGAACCCGCTTGTTATACTGAGCTGGGGAACGTTGATCCCGCTCCAACTTATAATTGTTATAAGACAGAGCAGGAAATTGGGGAATACCAGATTTCCCGTGCCGCCCAAACGAAGAGAGTGCATGCTGATGCATCATCTTCGGGTGTGTTCATTACAGAGAACTGTTTCTCAGTATCCTTTACGTCCTGGGTATGTGATACCAGATCAGGATCCCAGATATGTAATTTGTTACATAGGGCTACAGAAAGGTAGAGGACTGAGAACGGGTGATAAGTTTCATGAGGCAGAAAACGGGGCAAGTGTTGCAGCCAAGTCTGTTGGTCACTGTCACCCTGTATTACAAATACATTGATTCTGAACAAATGTTATTAGATACCGAACCTGGTATACAAAATCATATCAGTCTCTTTATTAGTAAAGAAAGGATATAATTTTGTATTGATGGATAATGTTTTGAACATTTCCTATATCAAAAGTTGATCGGTTCAGGCACGTTATCTAAAAGCATTGATGTTCTAAATCAAACTACAGTTCTTAGTATACAGAACACACACAAGAGGAATAGTTCAGAAATGAACAAATCCTTCTTGAGGTATTGTAGACTAGGTCATATCAATGCGACCCGACTAGCTAGAGTTACATAAAGATGCATATTTAAATTAGTTTGAACTTACATCTTGTGAAACTCGCCAGTCATGTCACAAAGATAAGATGACCATAGCTCCGTTTACTAGAAGCAGAGAAAGAGTTATTGAACTCTTGGGATGATACATGTTGATGTATGTAGGTCCCCTGTCTACACATGCCAGGACTGGTTCTTTATACTTCATTACGTTCTCTGATAATCTCTCAAGATTCAGACATATGTTCCTGTTGAAACACAAGTCTGAACCTTTTGAGATATTCACAGAATATAAGTTAGAAGTAGAGAACCAGAATACGGGTATAAGTATTATGTCCTATGATGAGATCAGGGAGGAGAATACTTGTGCACGGAAATCCTGGACTATTCTAAAGGAGAATGAGATTCTCTCTCGGCATTACTCCTCCGAATACACCATAGCACGCTGGTATATCGGGGCGGAGCAATCACACCCTATATGATATGGTGTGCTCTATGATGAGTATTACTGAGTTACCTATTTCCTTTTTGGGGGTTATGCATTTGAGAAGTTGCATACCTATTGAATAGGGTTTTAATCAAATCAGTTGCCTACCGCTTCATATGTGATATAGAATGGGAAGAGCCCATGTCTTAAGTTAGTTAAGATTTGGGGTTGTCCGGCCTATGTCTAAAAGCAAAATCCGGACAAGCTCGAGGCAAGGTCAGCTATGTAGAACTGGAAAGGTTCCAGCTACACAAACTACAGCACATGATTTGATAGAACCAAAGGATTCAGTAGATTCCAACGAACCTCAGCCTCTCCGCCGATCTAGTAGGGTTCCTCACCCACCTGAGAGATACTTCGGTTTCTCTATGACAGTGGGAGCGAGGATTGCATCATGAGATGATGACCCAACTAGCTTCGAGCTAGCCATCAGGAGTGAGACTCTGTAAGAATGGATGGATGTTTAGTGATCTGAGATGGAATCCTTATACACCAACAAAGTATGGACTTTGGTTGCTATATCTGAAGGGTTAAATCCCCATCAGGAGCAAGTATATCTTGAGAAGATTACTTGGTGTACATGGAAAAGTTGAGACTTTCAAAGCTAGACTTATTAAAGGTTTTCGTCATCGACCAGGCATGGACAATGATGAAACCTTCTCAAGTGGCTATGCTTAAGTCCATCCAGATCCTACTTATCACGGCTACATACCATGACTACGATATCTGGTGGTTGGGTGTCATGACTGCTTTTCTAAATGATGTTTCAGAAGAGTACGTCTATAAGTACACAGCCAGAGGGCTTCGTAGACAGTGGGAGCAGCGGAAACGTGTGCAAGATGCTTTATAGGATAAAGCAGGCATCGTGGAGTTGGAACATCTGTTTTGGTGGATTAGTCAAAGAAGTTGACATCATCAAAATGGTAGATGAACCTTGTATAAACAAGAAGGTAGTAGGGAGTATGGTGACCATCCTCGTAGAGTACGTGGATGACATACTCTTGATAGGGAAGGAGTTTCCTATGCTGCGCTCGATCAATCTCCGCTTATCACAATGATTCTCCATATAGGATCAAAGTGATACCTCCTAAATCCTGGGTTTTGGATCTATGAGATAGATCTAATTGGATGTTAGGATTCTCACTAGTTGTAGTGAGATGGTATCAATTGATCCTGGTGAGAATCACTGGAAGGGTTCCAGGGTGATAAAGACGACTGAATGTCAGTCGCAGGCATTGTCTTTACCCTCAGTAAAGGGACGGTATGTTGGAAGAGTTCCAAGCTAGATACCGTGGCATACTAGACGATAAAGGCAGGATACATCGCTACTAAAGATGCTACCAAAGAGGCTGTTTGGGTGTATATTGGTTCATGAGATGAACTATGTTCCTCCCATTGTGTGACAATGGAGTTGTGGCTTATGCCAAGGAACGCAGGTCCCATCAGTGATCCAGACATATTCTAAGGCAGTGTCGCCTGATCATGGAGATAGTTGATCTCCACGGTGATCGAGGTTTGGAGAGTAGACTAAGAGGACAACACAGCGGATCCACTCACAAAGGCCTGTTCCCAGAGAGAGACTTTTATGGGATGGTTGAGTATGAGATACTACAACCACTGCTACAGATGGACCTAGTGCAAGTGGGAGATTGTTAGTTATATGTATGCCCTAGAGGCCATTACTGTACATTGGATGTATATTGTAGTGGATGCTGGGACATATATAGGGAGGACTTTCTTGCTCGACATGATAGTATGCTATCTGGTTGATCTTTACCTTAACGTGTACACTGTTTGTCTCTCTGTTACATGTTGGTAAAGCCCTTAGGATGTGTACTTGACTACCTGGACTATGATGTGGATCATACTAGTGGGGACATGGTAGTCCATAAGTACATCCTTCAAAGTCCCTAGTCGTGGGTGTATCGAGACGGGGCATCGATATACCAGAGTAGACTAGCGTATACCTTCTCGACCCATACAGATGGGCGATGGATGATCCCATATCCATTGGTGTTTGACATCAGAGATGATATACGGGTGCTCAGTAGATACTGGGTACACTGGACGGACTCGCCGAGAACTCCCAGATGGTATTATACCTCACGTCAGATGGCAGTTCTCTGGTGACACTGGTACAGAGTAGTCTGTTGACCCGAGATCGTCATAGAGTCTCGTGTGGTTCCCACTGTGCTTTGATTTCCATCTTACCACGTCCAAGAGGGCGTGCAAAACGGTGGTTTTTGGGTACAGTCCCGAGTCACATGGAGGCAATGAGCGATAGGAGGGGATTCGTCTCTCCCGGTATAGGGAGTTGATGTTGCGCTGTGTTCGATTGGCTATAACAGGAAATCCCTGGCCAGGGTTGCTGAGATTTACTGGTAAGTGTTACCAGTAGTTTCTCGAACAGTTATAGACCTCATATCGACACGACTTATTGAGCTATTGGGGTCTGACGTTTACCACCCCTAGGCGAGATATGCGACATATCAGACGATCAGACCGGACTGTACGGTAGTGTTACTGGTCGGATTCACTGGAGTGTGAGCGGGCTTGCTCGTCGATCTTCAGATCGCTCAATACCCGGGTGGCCGTTACGTTTAGCAGACCGCTTGCGGCTTGTGGGTGTTTGATATGATCATCGCCTGCTGCCGGCGTATTGACGAGTCTTTAGAGTCCTACACAGAGGTTTCCTGGCTCAAGCGAAACGAAATAGGAGCGCATATGAGATATGTGCGGGACCGAGAATAATGCGTGTATGTGATACTGTATTCCATTCTCGCGATGAATGTATCGATTAGGTTATATGCGATATACCCTAGTTATCGAATCAAAGGTTGATTCGATAAGCCGATACATAGGATACTGGTCGGTTATATGCGATATGACCGGATCGTTAAATCAAATGTTGATTTAATGATTTAATGTATAATTATATATTTGATATATTACTTTGCATTAACTAGTATCGGTTCACTTTAAATGGATATTCTCACTCGGGTGTGCGCATTGCATATGCGATATGATTTTGTGCACATGTTTGTATCATGTTTGATGATGCATGCTTTTTGGTTAAGTATAAAGAATTAAACCAAGGTTAAGTTGTTGATTAGGGTTTTACTTATTCATTTATCTTATTTATTTATTCATTTTGAATAAATTGGAAGATAAATGAATGGTGGCTACTTTTGTTTTTAGTTGAAGTTTCATGAAGCTTTGACTTGTTGACCTTTTGTTCTCATCCTTAACCCTAACCATTCAACCCAACCTTAGTCAATTCTCTACACTTAACTAAGGTTAAGATTATGATAAGTATTCTTTTATTTTTCTATTTTCAATTAACTTATCATATTCTTCATCTTCTTCTTCTTCTTCACTTCAAGAAAAAGCTTCACAAGCTTTAATGGCAAAGTGAGAATTAGAGTGAGAAATCCAATTCTAAAGTCTACCCACTTCCTATTTCTTCATCCTCTACCTCTTGCCAAGTAGTAGAGTGTGTTTACTTCACAAGTTTCTTGACTTGGTGAAGTCGGAGCTTGATTTAGCGATGCCTCGACGTAGATCATCTTCGGCATGGACATCGACGACCTAGCTCGCTTATTCTCCGATGAAGCCGACGCTAGAGCCCGGATTTGATTTGGACAGCGAAGAGGACTTCGTTGCGGAGCTATGGAGGTGGAGCACCGGATCTACAAAGGTTGTATTTCCGATTCTCATAGTTAAGTGTTAACTAGTTAGTTGTTTCGCCTAGATTTCTAGCAAACGATCCGTACACTAGGGTTTCTCGGCACCATAATTTTTGAAATTGGCATGGTTGATGCCTTGTGTGACCTCTTGAGAGTGCCTAGGAACCCTACAGGATTTTCTAATTCATCCTCTTGAACGTTTAACTAAATCACCCTCCCTCCTTTCCATCGTTCCGACCACGCTTGAAGACTGTGAGCTTGAAAATTTTTCTTTTGAATCTGATACAATTCTCACAGATGATAACACTTACGAGTGTTTCACTTTTTCGGACGATATTGATGATTCACCACCCGAGTTTGAGTCCTTTACATTTTCAGATGAGTTAGTTGAACCATCAGACTCGGTTGCTTACAGTAGTTTCGAACCGTTAATGGAATCTTTCAAGTTCGAGACAGTTTACTATGGTGAGAATAATACTATCCCTAATTCACTTCCTTTCGTCTTTCCCATTGTTCCGACCGTACAAGAGACCGTGACGCTTTCATCTCCAATACCAAGTTCGGCGTACCCATGTTTTCTTGCGAATCTTGAGGGATTTGACCACATTTCTCGACGGGTTGATAGGTTAGCGCAATCGCTTTTAACACATTGGTTATCACAAATTGCGCTAATTTATTCACTCGCTTTACACCCTCAAGATCGTACTCCACTTCTTTCTTCTTTCCGCCATTCTTCTCCCCCACCGAGACCATATTCTCTTCTTCCCATTCGGTCTCGTGTGTTTCTCATCTCTTTTCTTTCTACTCCATTCTTTCACCAACTAGATCATTACCACGATAAGATTTTTGAATGGTTGGTGCTAACCTTTGGCTTGTGTAAGGCCAAGCTTAAGTTTGGGGGGAACCTTGTTGTATATATGTATATATATATATATATATTTTTTTTTTCTTTTTCTAAAAAAAAAAATTCAAAACATTAAAAAAATATATATAAATAAATTATAAATAAATAAACAGGAGAGTACCGGCATTTTTGACCCTCTTGGTGTAGCATGACAGTGAGGACACTGTCAAGTTTAAGTTTGGGGGTATGCTCGGTAAGTCTTCTTCCTTCGCATTCATTTGTACATATTTTTGCATTTGCATACTTATTTGAAAACCCATAAAAATTTGAAAATTTAAAAATTATAAAAATTATTGTATTCAATTTTGGCTTATTTGACTAGAGTTTGACAATAGGTTAACTAGCTAGGAACAACTAGATTTTAGACGTAGTAAATTAAAAACCCTAAAAATATCCTTCCTTAAAGTTTAACGGTAGAAAGTATATGTTTTTATAATTTATTTAGAAATAGGCAAATTTTGGGTTCACTTCTTGGGCTAAAGTCGAAACAAAGGAAAAGTATTGATGTTCTCATTAGAGTATAAGTTTGAAAAATAGTTCCTAACTTAAGTCTAGATTCTGAAAATGTATACCCTACAATTTGCACAATCACGCACCTTGAAACTTGGAATAGTAGAAGAGACCTTGAAATGCTCTTGTCTAAAGTCCTCAGTACGAAGAAAATGAAATATATATATATATATAAGTGTGAATAAAGAATAAAAAAATGGACACTGGTTTTTGTGATTACTTAAGGCTGCAAAAATAGAAAAATATTTAGCGAGGGTGCTTCATCACCTAGTGCCTTAGACCAACTGGTTTGGGAGACACTGCTAAAAAACCTTGGGTGTTGCAAAAACTAGGAATTACGCTTCAATGTGCAAACACATCTTGTAATCAGTCATTGGTACCTCAAGAAGTATTAACGGTCGCATGAAGGATGTGTAAGCAAAATTCATTTAAAAACTCACCGATTAAGATGTGCTTTGGACAACGGACAAGAGTATGATTGCTTGATTTGAATTTCCGAGTGTAGGGGTGATATATACACACACGTAGGGATATGTGATTGGAATTTAGATGAGAGAGAAGAGTGAAGAATAGAACTTGTATCTTTAGTAGAGTTGATAGAAATTCCTAAGTGGAGATGAAACCCTAGAAGGAAAACTTAAGAGATGCCGAAAGCTAAGTAAGTCTATAGAACATGTATAATCTTAAGTTAAATGATGAGGAAATGTGAAGAATATCGGTGGATAATTTGCGGGTCGATGATAATAGAATTCTTAGTTAGAAAACCTAATTAGAGAACAAAAGTCAATGGGCCGAATTGATAGGATTTTGTGGGTAGTATCCGCTGAAAACCCTCAGGAGACAACACTCCTCCTACTAGGGACACCTAGAGGTTTAATGGCTTGTTGCATGAGCTCAGTGCAATCGCGTTTCCCTGCGAAAGTGCGGTTAGGTTTTTGTAGAGAATAAAAAATAAGTTTGCTCGAGGACGAGCAAAAGATAAGTTTGGGGGTATTTGTTCACACCATAATATTGTATTATTATATTCCCCATTCTTATTCTTTTTATAAATAAACAGGTGCTTTTGACGCATATCTGCTTCATATTACAGGTTACAGGTTCTTGGATCTAAAACAGTGAAAACGATGAAAAGACGATGAAAATGTGGACTTTAACCAATAAACAGAAGACTCTTGATCAAGCCTACATAAGGAACAATTCACAAAACAAGATTCAAGACATCGACTCAAAGCGAACAGGTAGAAGTCCACTACAATATTCACTGAAAAGATCTGGAAGAAAAGGAGAAAATAATCTGAGAAAAGATATAAAGAAATAAGAAGATAACAAGCACCAGTGCCAGCCCACAAAGTCACATGGGCCAACTCCATCGTTTGGCAGCGGAACCGAGGCCAAACCATGCCTCGGGCCGCGGTTCCGCGGCCATATAAGGCCCATATGCAAATTAGTTTTTACCAAAATGCAGTGGCGGCGTTGACTGGTCTTCATAAGGGCAACTATGTAATTGTAGACATGCGGGTCAAATGTAACCTAGGGTTTCCTATTCTCTATAAATAGGAACTCTAAAGATTGTAATTTCTTATGCCTCCTTTTAATAATAAATTCAGAATTCTTTATGGAGAGCATCGGTGTTTTCTTTTCAATTCATGAATTCAGATCTGACAAACCTGCGTTGATGATTGGAGAGAGCATCTGCAAATAGATTTAATTCCTTGCTCTAGTTTAGATTTCAATTCTTTGCCCTAGGTAGATTTAATTTCTTGCCGTAGATAAATTGCTTAGAGTTAGCTTTGGGGAAGGATTTTGAGAGATGAGATCTCTCATCCCTTTCTTACCCATAATATATTTTCAATAGAACTCCATGCATACACGCACACACCGCGCCCTACGGCACCCTATCCCTCGAGGTAGCGGTGATACCGTAGTATAAAAGCCCGGTTGCGCGCCATGGAGGTTAGGGTAAGGATCTCTAAAGGAAGGACAAGAACCTAGAGGAACACCTTCCCGAGTGGATCTAATCCCCTTTATTGATAATTACCATAACTCCTCATAGATCTTCATTCGGGTATAGAAAGCGTTGAGATTTACTTGCATTTCCAAACCATCCCTAAACCTAAACCTAGCAAGACTAGATCTAGATAATCGTAGTATAGAATAATTAGGTTTTTAGATTTAATAATCAATCCGAACACCCTTCGGAATTAACTCGTTAGCGCGATTAGGAGATTCACAACATCCCTGTGGACCGACCCGTACTCACCGGCTAGCTACCAAGCGACGCCGTTCTTGATTGCGGTTTAGAAATATTTTTTAGATACAAATCACATACCTATTGAACAAGGTTCTAACTAAGTCTGTGCCTGCCACTCCATATGAAATGTGGAGTAGGAAGAAACCCTGTCTTAAGTATTTAATGATATGGGATTGTCCTGCCTTTGTCAAAAAGGTTCATCCGGACAAACTCGGAGCACGTTCAGTACTGTGTAAGTTTGTGGGATACCCCAAGAATTCTAGGGGGTATTATTTCTATCACACTGAGGAACAAAAGATCTTTGTTTCTCATCATGCCCACTTCATGGAAACTCAATTTCTCGAAAAAGAGATAAGTGGGAGTGCGATGGAGCTGGAAGAAATTCCAGAACCACAGACTATTACTGAAAACTTAGTAGAACCTGAGACTTCATTGGAACAGGACGTATCCACGCCACTCCGCAGATCTAGTAGGCTATTTCATCCGCCCGAGAGATACTACGGTTTTCTCGTAGACGGGGATCGAGAAGATTGCATCATCGACGATGATGAGACCACTAGTTTTCAGCAAGCCATCACGAGTAAAAACTCGGTGAAGTGGTTGGATGCTATGCGAACCGAGATGGAATCCACGTACACAAACAAAGTTTGTACTTTGGATTTTTCTACTACTGGGGTAAAACCCGTAGGGTGCAAATGGATCTTCAAAAAGAAGATTGGTGTAGATGGTCAGGTAGAAACTTACAAAGCTAGACTTGTTGCTAAAGATTTTCGTCAAAGACCAGGATTGGATTATGACGAAACTTTTTCACCAGTGGCTATGTTTAAATCCATTCGGATCCTACTTGCCATTGCTTCCTTCCATGACTATGAGATCTGGCAAATGGATGTTAAAACGGCCTTTATAAATGGAAGTTTAGAAGAGTGTGTTTTCATGGATCAAGCAGAGGGCTTCATAGACAGTAGGAGCAGTGGAAAAGTGTGCACGTTGCTTAAATCCATTTATGGATTGAAGCAGGCATCGCAGAATTGGAACATCTGCTTTGATGAGATGGTTAGAGAATTTGATTTTATCAAAAATGTAGATGAACCTTATATTTATAAGAAGATTGTAGAGAGAGCTGTGGTATTCCTCGTTTTATACGTTGATGAAATTCTCCTGATAAGAAATGACATTCCTATGCTATAATCGGCCAAGCTGTTCTTGTCACAAAAGTTCTCTATGAAAAACCTGGGGGATACCTCGTACATTCTTGGGATTAAGATCTATCGTGACAGGTCTAAAAGAATGTTGGGGCTTTCACAGTCGAGGTACATAGACACCGTAATAAAGAGGTTTAGTATGGAAGATTCTAAGCGTGGCAATTTTCCCGCTTGTCACGGAATCACTTTCTCCAAAGACATGTCTCCCAAGACTGATGAGGAGAGGGCTCGCATGAGCATAGTACCTTACGCTTCGGCGGTGAGGTCAATAATGTATGTGATGTTATGTACCAGACAAGATGTAGCTTACGCACTCAGTGCGGTAAGCAGGTTTCAGTCTGACCCAAGTGAGAAACATTGGATAGCAATTAAGAACATTTTTAAGTACCTGAGAAGGACTAAAGAGATGTTCATGGTGTACGGTAATGGGGTCCTCCAGATTGAGGGTTTTACCGACTCTGGCTTCCAAAGTGACAAGGATGACTCTAAATCTGTCTCGGGTTATGTGTTCACCCTCAACGGAGGGGCGGTCTGTTGGAAGAGCTCCAAACAGGATACCATAGAAGACTCGACGATGGAGGCTGAGTATATCGCTGCGAGCGATACCGCAAAAGAGGCAGTTTGGATTAGGAAGTTCATTTCTGAACTTCATGTGGTTCCATCCATTATTAATCCAAAACCTTTGTATTGCGATAACAACGGAGCCATGTCTTTGGCAAAGGAACCACGGTCCCATCAGAAATCCAGACATATCTTGAGGCGGTATCACTTGATCAGGGAGATCGTGGATCGCCAGGAGATCGAGGTACGGAGAGTAAACACAAAAGACAACACGGCAGATCCATTCACTAAGGCCATCCCTCAAATCTAGTTCGAGAGACTGTTCGAGATGTTGGGCATGCGGTACGCCAGCTACTGGGTCTAGTGCAGACAGTCGGTACTCATTGCACCAATTGCAGGCCTTAGTGCAAGTAGGAGATTGTTGGGTATGTATGCCCTAAAGGCCTTCATTGTACAGGATGCTAGGGATATATATGTACAGGACAATCTTGCTTGATATGATAGTATGCTATTTGGTTTGTCTTTATCTTAACATGTGATGTGTTTTACTTTGTATTTCATATCTTGTATACATATTGATAAAGCCTGTAGGATCTTTGCCTGACTACCTGCGTTGTGATGGCGATCATACCAGTGGGAGCTGGGTAGTCTATATGCACATCCTTAAAAGCATCCCTATTCATAGGAGTATCGAGACTGGGCATCGTTATTCCAGAGTAGACTAGTGTATACATATCTAGACCCCGACGAGGGGCGATGGATTGGTCCAGCAACCATTGGTGAGGTGCACCTAAGATTGTATATAGGTGCTCACTCGGTGTGAGTACACCGGACAGAACTCGCTGAGAACTGACTAGATGGTATTATACCTAGCGTTAGATAGTAGTTCTCTGGTGACATGAGTGCAGATAGTCTGTCGACCTGAGGTCGTCATTTGTCTCATGTGAGTTCCCACTGTGCTTTGATTACTACCCTACCACGGCTCAAAGGAGTCATGCAAACAGGTTTTAGTTGGGTACAGTCCCGAGCCATATGGAGGCAGTGAGCGACTGTTGGGATTCATCTCTCCCGGTATAGGGAGTCGATATCACGCTGTGATCAGTTGGTTATTACCATAAGTCCCTGGCCATGAATGATTGAGAATTACTGTTGGTCGGACCAGTAGATTCTCGAATGGTCTTGAGCCACACCGACACGACTTGTCTGGTTATTAGGGGTCTGACGTTTTCCACCCTCCTAGACCTTACATGCGATGCTCTCAGACGAACTGGCCGGACTGCACGGAGATTGTCATGGATAGGCTCAGTAGGGGTTTCGGATGAGTTCGCTCGTCGGCCTCCTTTTCGACATGTACCTGGGTTGCCATTACGTACAGCTAGTGCCACTGACGGACTTGTGGTTAAACCCACTGCCAGCGTACTGTCGAGTTTTTAGAGTCCCACACAGAGGGTTTCCCTGGATCAGGCGAGACGACGTAGAGGCCGTATGGTCTTACGGCAGGGTTTCGATCGCATACGTGTACCGGCTACACAAATGATGTTCGGACGGATAATACTAGTGGGCTTTGGTTTAAGCCGGATCCTAGTATTATACTATTGGATTATACTTGTCTCTGTGTATCCGTATTTTTCGGAATACGGATACGGGTATGTATATACGGTGAGGGCATTCTTGTAATTTCACAAGAATGAGCTTCTAGAAGGAGACACCTCATTATTGATTTATCCTTTTTTGATAAAGGATTAATGAGGTGGAAATTAGGAGACACTTGAGGAATGGGTTGAAAGCATGGCTTTGTTAATTTTTTATTCATTTGGAGTTCCTATTCAAGCATGGTTGATTATTTTGAGACTAAAATAATCTATGCTTGAATTATTGTCACAATATTTAGCCATTATCTCATCTCATTCTCTACATGATTATCACATTCTCATTCTCTCTGCTAGGTTTTGCTCTCGTTCTCTCTCAACCTCATCCCTTCACATGTGTTGTGATCCATTGAGCTTTGAGACTAAATAATCCATAGATCACACTCTACATCTACTTAGTAATCTCATCTAGCACATTAGATCACTAAGTTACCTCACTTGAGGTTGGAGCTTGACCATAGGCCCTTGGGTGGATCTTCTATTACCTAAAGGAGACCGGCAACCGAGTTCGTTGGAAGCTTCGGAGGAGCCAAAGAAAGGAGTTCATACTTGAAGCTCGATCCAAGGAGCAAAGAACCACTTGAAGACCCGAAGGACTTGACACAAGGGTATAACACTTTAACCGAGTAGTTAACGCCTCCTTGTAGTTTAGTTTTTGCAAGTTAAGGTTTAATCAAGATCCTAAAGTGGATAAAGTCGATGTTGCAAAGCCAAACATGATCTTTTGATGTGAGAAAAAAAATAATTTTTGATGTATTCCGCCTCCCTGAGAACACGTGGGGTGTGCTACATAGACTTACAGTAAAGTACTCCGACCAAACTAAAGCATACCTGCTACAAATAAGAGCAGGATCAAAACAGAGAAGCGGTTCGCCAAAACCCTGTCAATGGGGATGAAGCTGCCACCTCTCATAAGGAACACTCCTAGTGCTATATTCCTCGATAGAGAATGATCACATCCAGACTACTGCCTATATCATCGGAGGGTCACTCATCACACTGAGGAATGCAGTACCTTCAAGAAGTGGTGGCAAGGATATGTTGCCCATCAAAAACACTTCAAGAGGATGAAACGAGAAGATCGTGCTCGTTGACGGCAAAATAGTATGACGAACACACCTATAGAAATGACTGGCAACTGTCATATAGTTGGTATCAGTCCGGAAGGGGAAAAACCCCAAGTTCTTACATTCGGGAGCGATTCTGAGGATGAAATACCCCCCAGCCCTCTCTTCAAAGACTCCACCTCCGAAAAAGAAGAGGAGGATAAAGTTGCGAGAATATTCAGTTGCGTAACCGCAAGCCGCGTGAAAGGAATCTCGGACCTACAAATAAAGGTTTGAGCAAAAAAGACAAAGGGAAAGAAAAAATCTCTGAGGAAATTGCCCTCGACGATGGAGTTGTCAAAGAGCTTGTAGCTAGGGACCCGCCTAGAAAAACAAGTTGGATTACAATGTCCTAACACATTTGAGAAAAATACCCTCACAATTGAGCATATTGGATACTCTCCTCCTGTCCAAAGAGGCATGAGATTCTCTGATTAAGGCATTACAAGAGCCTGATTAGTTCTAAGCTTTCATCACAGAAGAGAAGATGAAAGATGAATTGGCAGAGGTCCACACGGCTGACATTACATTCAGCGATGAAGATCTCCTTCTCGGTGCATGCGAATATAATCGCCCGTTATACGTCACCGGGTACTGCCACAACATCAAGATAAGGAAAATCCCTGTCGACAACGGATCCTCCGTCAACCTTCTCAACGTGAGGGTGCTGAAGGAAATTTGTACGGACGTTCAGGACCTTATCCGAGATAAAATTACCATCTCCAGGTTCGACTCACAGTCGTCACGAACCCTTGGGTCTGTAATACTGACGTTACGCTTCGGGCTGCTCATCACTGACATCAAATTTCGTGTCATTGATGCCAAGACTTGCTATAACGCTTTGCTCGGCAGGCCTTGGCTATACGAGTATAACGTCATCCTGTAACAACTCCAATTTCAATGTACATAAAATTGTTTAAAAGTTGATGTACAATTAGGGTATTTACAATTCCTATGAATGCTATAAGTATTTGTTTTAATTTAGAACAGCAAGAAAGAACTTGTAGCTCACTGGTAAAGCTTTGCACTGCTGTTACAAAACACCAGAGTTCAAATCCCATCAGCCACATTATCCTTTTGTTTTATTTTATTTTAATCTTTTTAGAAGCCCAAGGGTCTACACGTAAACTGAAGAGTACACGTAAACTGAAGAGTCTCACTTTAAACAAACACATACACTGAAGAATACCAAACGACTCCAACACTTTGCACCAAACCCAACCCACATCCGTCGGTACAAAACTGGCAACATTAGCAAAAAGCCCGGCACCGCCGGTCTCCCCCGTCCCTATTGCTTCCATATTTAAACCCCTGCAACCTTTCAGCTACCCCACTCCTTTCACACTGCTTGTTTTCTCTGCAATTACACAGAGAATTTAAAATACCTCTTTATTCCTATTTTTATTATAAATTTCATCCATTCACTACACTAAACTCTAGCTTTTCCTACAAATACTACCCCTCATTTCATACTTCCTCACTCACAAATCCCTGCCAAAACTCTCAAGAATTCCCAAGTCTCTATATTGTGCAAGTGGAGTTAGCAAAGGGCGAAGCTCCGACGAAGTTCCGGCGAAGATACGAGGAGTTTCTGGCAACGAAACGAAGCACCGACGAATCCTAGACCTTCTCCTGCCCCCCTCTCATGAAAGCCAGTAAGACCCATCTCCCCTCTCTTCTTCTTCCTTAAAAATTTACATTTCCAAAACCCGACGGAAGCGGAGTTAATCCGACTTCCGATTCGGTTTTCTTTAAAAACTACACCTTTCTTTAACAAGATAAAACCATATTCTTATATGTTGATTAATAAACATTAACAAACTCAATAAAATAAATTTCACATCATAATAATCATTTTTGTGACATTTATCGCATTTTTATATAAAAATACCACAAACTATTCATTTCAACATTATAACCTTTATTCCTTGCTATACCTTTAGATAGTTCACAAGGTAATGACCTACCTCATCACAACACACATCTCTATCATAGCACGATGAAGTTTTGGGAACATAGAATACGGTAAAATATGACTTTACAAATAAATACCCTAAACTTACAAAACCGTTTTTTTAAAAAGATGTATTAACAATTTCCATGCAATTACGCCTTTACAACCCATTTTGGGGACCCCGTTCAGGATGGTGTGGATTATCGCACATCCTCGGGCTTAGTAGAGCGAGATGAAGACCTTCGCAAGGAGCATTCGATCTCGATGGAAATTTTTATATATTTTTCTTTAGAAAAATGAGATTTCTACAAGAAAATAAATAAATTACTTTCATTAAATATATATATATATATATATATATTATCAAAATATCTATTTTAATTATATAAATATTCCAATTTTTCTAAATCAAAGGAATCACTCAACAACAACAACAACAACCGAGCCTTTTATCCCAAGCATATGGGGTAGGCTACATGAACCAACATGAGAATCACGCCGGGTCCAGCACATGAATCCTCCGCCTCCACTCACTCTTATCGAACAATATACTTTCATTGAGTCCTTTGGAAACCATATCGTTTTGTATCACCTCCGTCCATGTTTTCTTCGGTCTCCCTTTTGCCCTTTTGCCATTGCCCATATCGAGAGTATCTATTCGTCAAACCGTTGCTTCCATAGGTCCGCGTCTCACATGACCAAACCATCTTAGCCGGTTTTCCCGCATCTTCTCCTCCACAGGTGCTACACCAACTTTTGCATGAATATCATCATTTCGCACCTTATCTTTTCTAGTGTTACCGCACATCCAACGAAGCATGCACATCTCACTAGGAATCACTATTATATGAAAATATCATCCAAATACAATATAATTACAATATTTCAACAAAATACCATATATTATGAAAATTAGGTTCTACTTACTAGAAATTTCACATCTATAAAATATACAACTATGAAAACCCAAAAGACGATAATTAAATGTTTGAGGAGTATTTTGAAATTATGCGAAAACTATTTTACATAAAACCCTCTCAAGTTATATTAAATTTCTATAAGGACCATAGTAAACATAGGTTTAAGCGGGACCAGTCTCTTGAGCCTTGGGGAGCCGGAGATATGGGTGCTTGCCTATTTAAGGTAGACAATCTAACAAACAGTGTTATCAATACGGTAATTGTCTTGGAAAAAGACATAAATCCTGCCGTCCATGTGCAGTAGTTACCGATAACATCAAAACAATTCAGGAATTCAATTTCTTTTAAAAGTGTCCGACTCATACTGAATCTCAATCTAATTAATCTGACTTGAATATGATTCAAGTACAAACTACAATACAACATGAATCCATGAATCCGTCTATTCAATTTATATCAATCTATCTTGACTGAACCAAACCATGGATATACTCCATCTATATGTACATCCATTATATCCATTCCATTTACTGATATCATGGTTCCGGCAAGTCATCCATATAAAATTTACAATACAAGACAATGTAGTACAATCAATATAATACAATAAAGACATCGCGGGGTTTATAAGGGGTAGATTGGTACGGAAGGTGTTAAAAGTGGCACGAGACTGTAACCATAATACACCTAACCTGAATCTACATTGCCATTGTACCATGGCTGAACGGTTCCTTGTGCTCCATATACCTTAGTCTCCGGAATAATGGGACTCCTCTCGTATACAATGGCATTTTCTGTACCAATCTACAAACAACAGCGTTAACAATATAATACAACTTTAAAAGTTACATTCTTTTTCTGTCTATTCTGTCTCTACTTACTTTTGGGACTTACCGAATGATTGTTCCCTGACGACATTCCTTTCTTCTTTTCTTGGAATGTTGTCAGGTGGATCGGACCTTCTGGAGACAGAGCCCACCAGCGAGGACTTGGATCAGCTAGCTTTTGACCTGAAGCTCTAGTTTACTTGTACATATTTTCATTTCTGTTATGCCACTGTTTAGGCATTGCTTTCATTCTATGTATTTACTTTTCATTGTATTGTAAAAAGAATGTTAATAAATAAAGTTGTTGTTCTTTTACATATTGTCTCTTGTGTACATTTTATTTTATATTCCTTAGATACGCTTAGCGTGTTTACTTCTAAGTAAATACGTAGCGGACCTCGTCGCGCCCTCTGCCCGTACACAAGGAAGCAGGGCATGACACATCCCTTCTACACAACATCAGTGTATGAAGTATTTCAAGGATGGCTCGGAGTACACCATCACCGGAGAGCTAAATCCATTCTCCATAAACGAAGTCCGGAAATACGAAGACGCAAGGTACTTCCTACCAGACTTCGAAAATACGGAAAGGTGTCATAAGCCGAAGGAAAAATAGAAGTCCATCTCTACTATCCTAATCTTTGGGAGCGATACCGAGGAAGACAAAGAAATAGTCTATTCGGGGCAACCCCAGAAAGAAAACAATAAGCCCGGAGTATCCACTCCTATTTTGGTCTTTGGCAGCGACTCAGAGAACGAGGCCAACACAGTGTTCTCTGTCCTCCTGAATCCAAACTTTTGCCGAAGCAGATCAGAGTCTGCAAATCAAAATGGCCCCGCCTCGGCACTATAAGAAACTTGATGCGCTCCATACATACAGCACACAAGAACTACAAACTTTTTACTATCTCCTAGGCATAGGGGTGAAAAGGCGATCCTCTTTTACCAATCTATTGAGACCAAAGCAGAGAAAGAAGTTTGGCATGGTGCCGATTTTGCAGTCGACAAGCTTCAACCAATCCGTCTGCCCAGATATTACGCGGAGGGATTAAAGATGCTGTTAAGATTCCAAGGTGTACCCCTCGAACAAACTGTTCGACAAGCCCAATTCTATAAAAAGATTTGGGATATTCCCGGGACTCAGCGAAAGATGCCCAACGGAAAGATGGAGACAACCGGGCTCGGATACGTCCGGCCCAAGAAACAGGAGCGGTTCCACAGTTACTGCGTCATAAACAGCTCTAGTGAAGGGAAAAATGTTGGATATAGTGCCCTCAAAGTCAATTATTAGATCGCAGATACGTGATTTCAATAGTTGAGGGAGGACCTATACCGGTAGGACAGTTTTGCTCGAGATGATAGTATGTTATCTGATTTGTCTTTATCATCGTGTACATGCTTTAGTTCACTATTGTATGTTGATAGAGCCCATAGGATTGTTGCTTGACTGCCAGCAGTATGATGGCGATCATATACGTGAGAGCTGGGGTCTATAAGCACATCCTTAAAGTGTCCCTAGTCGTGGGAGTTTCGAGATAGGGCATCAATACTCCAGAGTAGACTAATGTATACAGTCGAGACCCCGACGAGGGGCGGTGGCCGGTCTCACAAGCCATTGGTGTCAGTTGGTTCACCTAAGATGTATACAGATGCTCATTGGGTTATGAGTACACCGGACAGGACTCGCCGGGAACATGCTATTTGGTGTTATACCTGTCGTCAGATAGCAGTTCCCAGGTGACATGTGTACAGGTTAGTCTGTCGACCTGAGATCATCATTTGTCTCGTGTGAGTTCCCACTGTGCTTTGATTACTACCCTACCACGGCTCAAAGGAGTCGTGCAAACAGGTTTTAGTTGGGTACAGTCCCGAGCCATATGGAGGTAGTGAGCGAATCGTCGGGGGTACGTCTCTCCCGGTATTGGGGGTGAGATCGCGCTGTGTTT
Source organism: Agapanthus africanus (assembly GCA_030015575.1). NCBI lineage: Eukaryota > Viridiplantae > Streptophyta > Magnoliopsida > Asparagales > Amaryllidaceae > Agapanthus > Agapanthus africanus. The sequence continues at coordinate 936,156,096 of CM057338.1, read as the reverse complement.
AGGAGAGCCATTACACGAAATCCCTGGCCAGGGTAATCGAGATTTACTGATAGGTATTCCAGTAGTATCTCAGGGTGTTCTGGGCTACTCCCCGACACGACTTATACCGCTATTGGGGGTCTGACGTTTACCAGCCCCCTAGGCTCTATATGCGATACTCATAGACGAACGGACCGGACTGTACGGATATTGTCACTGTCAGGCTCAGTAGGGTTTCTGGATGAGTTCGCTCGTCCGCTTCCCTTCCGATCAATACATAGGCAGCCGTTACGTACAGCTAGTACCACTTACGTGCTTGTGGTTAAACCCAGTGCCAGTGTATTGATGAGTCATTAGAGTCCCCCGCAGAAAGTTTCCCAATTTCGGGCGAAACGTTGTAGAGGCCGTATGGTTTTATGGCAGAGTTCGACCATACACGTGCACTTGTGCACGTGTCATGGTTCGGACAGATAATACTAGCGGGCTTTGGTTTAAGCCGGATCCTAGTATTATATTTTGTAGGGATATTTTGTCTCATTGCATTCGTATTCGGTCGGAATACAAATGCGGGTACGTATTTACAGTTGAGGTGTAATCTCGTAATTCGTTATGGGATTATTTTGGGAGTTGCCAGTTTTCTTTTTCCGTCTTAAACACCACCCTCTATGTTTAACTTATGTGAGCATTGACCCTGTCCCATCCCCTGGCTATTACCCACTATCCCATCCCCTGGACATTACCCACAGTGATCACTGTGAGTGAAGGGGCTGATGTTATGCAGCAGGGGGTTCCTTGCAATCTCGCAAGCTTCTATTTGCAGGGTTTTTTCTGTGGTGACGGGGTAGAGTGAGCAAAGGATTATTATTATTCTTGATGGCTGTTCTTTTTCACACTCCCATAGCCAAAAAATCCACAGAGCACTTTTTTGGCCGAGCCCCCATTTTTTTTTTCTTGCTCTTGTCTTCACAAGCAAAATCTCATGTGCTCACATTCTCTATCTTGGCAACTCCAATTTATCTCCACCCAATCGTTTGGGTGCCTTGAGACAAAGGATTCTACACTCTCTCTACTTCAATCTTGGACATGTCGGCTAGCAAACTTCATGTCCGAGTTGCTTTGGTTTGAAGCGGGAGCCCGTATAATGATTCGATGACGTGGTGCCATTTTGACGAGCGAGATCGGGGAGCGGACTATGTCGGCGCAGCAGCGAGGAGTTTGGCGCAGAGATTAAAGACCGAAGGACACGGATCGATCGGTATAATCTTTCCAAACTCTTTTACATTTTGCTAGTTTACGGTTAATGGAACGATCCGGGTATTTGGGTTGCGGTAGCGCCGGTTTTGTAAAAAGTTTTTTGTTCCGCATTTGGCGTCGGTTTGACGGCTGGGGCGCTGCCGTGACCCAACATGGTATCAGAGCCAGGTTATTAACCGTATTCTAGTTTCTTTAGACAATGTCAAAGTATCAAATCCGGAACAAACCCAAACGATGCCACTGGAATCCTGTTCTCTGTTGTTTTAAAATGGTCAAGAATTTTTTTTTAAACATGTGCAGAAGACTACTCAGGAGGACACATGAACACACCCCAAACACGAACCCAAACCATCGGATTTTGGCCGATCCCCACAGCCCCAGATCCGGCGTCGCCGGCCCTGTATTGGCATTTTGTGTTGGTGTTTTGGGTGTGCTCTGGTCTCTGGGAAGTTGATCCTGTGGTGTTGTTTAATTAGCCCAGTTTGGATAAAGTTTTATCAGTTTATTTGAGATATTCGGGGGTTATCTCGAAGTCAATATTTTTAACATTGTTTAAAGTTTTGCAGTGCATTATATTACTATCTGCGACCATGAATGTCATTTGATCGGTAAATCTTGTCTAATCACTATAGCTCTTTTAGACGGGTTTGCGAACGTGACATTCACATTTGATGTTCTGTGTTGTACTGTGTTGTTGCGGATTTGTCGTGGTGGATAGCTTGTGTGCAATGGTAGTGCAGTTTGGATTATTTGTACATTTGATATTGCGGGGCGAGCGTCCGACTTGTGGACTGCCGTCACTGCCTGTTTCTATATTATTCTTTTGGGGCACGACCGGGTTGAGGTCGATGTACCCGTTGTACATATTTTATTTTCTGTACTAGGATTACCCCGCGGTGGAGTGACGGATAGCCGGGTTCTAGAGGGTAACGGGCCTGCATCTCATGGCTTTGAGACGGAGGGGGCTTCACTCTAGAATTGGCGGGCTATTCGTCGCACTCGTAGGGGGTATAGGTTGACCCAAGGAGGGGTGCTCAAGTTACCGGATTCCATGAAGTGCTGGGTGGTCCATTCACTTTGCTGAAGGGGGCTGCCTCGCTTCAGGTCTTGGCGGGTAACTTTCCGCACTCATAGGGGTCTAGGTTTTCATTACACAGGCTATCCGTATGACCAGGAGAATGTCGGGTTTCACTTTTGGCTCAATGAAACCCGGGGATCCCAGATTATCTGTATTGTTCTATGATGCTTATTACTTTTCTGTGATGTTGCATTTATCATGCCTGGAGAGATTATTATATATTGATATATATACTAGTAGATGTTGTATATGATTTACACCCGCGCTAGTCCAGTCCCAGCTCTGTCGTTAGTTAAGTAACCTAACGGGTGATGACGGGACCCAGTGGCGAATGCGGATGGCATATACGTACATCATATTTTCATTCTTTTCTGGTGTGATTAATTGATGGGAATGCGTTGATTCTTATCAATGCATGGATAAATCAAACCTATTTTGATGTTGTTGGAACCAAGATTTTTTTTAAAATGACATTATAGACGTTGGCTTTTGCTTTGCACAGTGGTATTCGGTTATGAATATCCAGCACCTCATTCGACGAGGCAAGGGCCGAGATCTCTTCATCGGGAGTGACCCCTTGAGTAAAAGTTTGCATCAATGTAATAACTTTAATATAGTCGATTACTTTTTTCTTTGCATCATGGTATTCAGTTGGAATATCCTGCACCTCATTCGACGAGGAAAGTGTCGAGATCCCTTCACCGGAAGTGACCTCTTTAGCAAAAGTTTTCGCCATTATATATTTATAAAACTACTCGATTCCTTCAACGATATCAAGTTCATTACGTTAAAGGTTTTTCGCCAAAAACCAGCCGTAGCCCTCCGTCATTTCAGATTAGTATTGCTTAGTATTCGTGCTACGTATGTCATGCTCAGCCGAGGCGTAGTGTGCGGTAGCTCTGTAATGCTTTTCTGTTGCATGGATATGCGATTGGTTAGGACAGTCATGCAGTCATTTTGGCTCAGTCAAGGACTCGTGCGGGTGGGTCTAATGCAATCAAGATAATGACGGGTTGAACTTGACTAGGATCCTTTGATATGTTGGCTCAGTCAAGGTCACTTGGGTCCTAGGGGTAAAAACGCACATCGGGAGTTTCAAACATACAGGAAACTTGGCAGGCTTGCGCAGACCTTCTGGAGTGTGGTGACTTGAGTGGCTTCCATCAAGTTATCATGCGATGATAGTTGAATCATGATTCCCACTGATGAGTTGGTTTACTCCTCGGGTCATTCTGACTAATTCTTCTTTCAGGTTTGGAGGAGAATTTGAGGATACAGTGAGAGACATTCAGGTTAGAGTGCACGCAGAGTGTTTCTTTTCTCTCTCTCTTTGACAACGACCATGAACCGACCCTAGACTATAACTCAGTAACCAAGTTAACCGAACTTTCTTAAAATACTGGCTTTTGGATTGTCTGAGTTGCATACATCATTGCCACTCCTTCTTTTACCCTTTGCATTTCTTCAGAACACCCCGTATTACTACGAACATCCACTTCCATTGGATAAATCCATCGTATGGTTATATACGAACTCGAAGGAACATTTTCGAGGATGGATTCTAGTTCTGGAGAGATTGAATAGGACTATTCAGTTGTCTTTTCCTTTTACCTTCTCTCAGGTTGTGAGAGCTCCTAGGATTAGGAGAGGGTACACCTATTACGCTTATTCGATAGTCTTCTTCCAAACCATAGGCAGGTGCCGAAAGATAGGGAATGAAGAAAACCAATTAGCCTAAGTTGGGTGTACAGAAGGTAATAAGTAAAGACAAATAAAGGGATCAGAAAGAGGGCAAAGTAAATTGCGGCATTTAGCATTCACGACCAAACCACGTATCTCATCGCCACTCCTAATTCACCTTTGTATTTCTCCAGAACACCCCGTATCACTACGAACATCCAATTCCATTGGATAAATCCATCGTATGGTTATGTACGAACTCGAAGGAACTTTTTTGAGGATGGATTCTGGTTCAGGAGAAATAGGAATAAGGTTTATTCAGTTGTCTTTTATCTTTACCTTCTCTCAGGTTGCGAGTGCTCATAGGATTAGGAGAGTACACCTATTATACTTATTGGATAGTCTTCTTCCAAACCATAGACTGGTGCCAAACGGTAGGGAAGGAAGAAAACCACTTAGCCTAACGATGGTGTACAGAAGGTAATGAGTAAAGACAAATAAAGGGAATTAGAGAGATGGCAAAGAAGTATACGGTTACAGTCATGAATCTGATAATGGAAGAGGCATTACTAGGAATACCCAGATACCCCTTCGAAACATATTCATGTTTTAGTTTCACTGTGTATTGTTAATAGAAAACTGATTTGCCAATTAGACCCTTGCTCCAGGGTATGTATTTACCAGGTATGATTCTCACATCTGTATGGTTTTACAGATGATGAGTGGGAGTAAGTTATTGGAAATTAGGTGATCATTCTCATTATATCGAAATTCCTTGTAATTGGTGATATTTGAGGAAATCGCCTGGGTACAGTTTTCAACCTACGACGCACAGAATTTGAGTTATTCAACTCAGGGGACTTATACAAAGTATTGTATATTGTCCAGTGTCCATTAGGACAAAAGGGGTTGGTCCTCATACTGTATTCTGTTTACTTGTGACTTCTCAAGTTTTAGACAAGTGTTTCATAGAAATACAAGGTCCAAGTTTAAGAAGTTATAGGTACATGAATAAAGTAGAGAACCATGTGTTGCAAGTATCAGGATTCTTCAAGGTGATCGAAGATGTGGATACTTATGTATGGTATTTAGTTAATAGTAATAGTTTTGAGAAACTTGTTTCTCTTTCAGGTTACTCATAATTGGATACACTCCTTAGTTGAGTAATGCTGATCGGCCTCTCTCCATTTAGCGAACATGCACTGGAGACAGCTGCATGATTTGAATCTGGTTCAAATTAAACCAGTGCCTCTATTTCTATATTGTACATAGAATGGTTCGTATCTTAACGATATTAAGGTATGGGGAGTTGTCCGGCTTATGCTTAAAACAGGACTCTGGATAACTCTAGGCACGTTTCTATAATGGCAGTTTGTGGGTTAACCCGGGCTTCGACGAGGGTTAATTTTCTACTAAATAGAAGATCAATAGTGATATTGTTCTTAACTCGCCACAGTTTTAGTAAAATGGATTTTTTCAGAAAACAGTAGTGGAAGTATGGTAGAACTGGAAGAGATTCCAGAACCGCAAACGATTTCTGAAAATTTAATAGGACCCAAAGATTCAATCAGGCTTGATATTCCATTAGCCACTCCGCAGATATGGTGGGTAATCTCAGGCACCCGAGAGGTACTCCGGTATCCTCAAGGACGGTGACAGGGAGGTTCTTGTTTACCCAGACTTGACACTACTGTTGTTCCAGACTATGAGACCCGGCAGGAGGATGAGTATAGCGTCATTCTAAACTAGCTTTAGAAGTGCATGTGTATATGACTCTGCCAGAGGGTTTTCATAGTCAGTGGGAGCAGCGGAAGCGTAGTAGACAAGTAGCTTATGTCTATTTATAGACTAAAGTAGATAAAGCAGAGATAGATCATCTATTTCTGATGTGACAGTCATGGGCTTTGACTTCATCAGAATAGGGAACGAATCTGTTAAGAAGGTAGTAGGGTGTGATGTCCTGGTATTTGGATGACATACACATAGTAGGAAGTGAAATTCCTATACTACAATCGGTTATACTGTGGTTGTCACACAGTAGTTTCTCCACATAGTATATAGATATAATATCAGGCATTCTGGTTACTGGATCTATGTTTTTAGATCTAGATTTGGGTAGTTTCCCAATCTGGGTACTTTGACAGCATTCTAAAGGTATTTTAGAATTAACGACTCCTGGCATGGTGGTGTACCTGCAGGTGATGGAGTCATCCTTTCTAAAGGTGTCTTACAGACTAAAAGGGAGAGGGATGTGCATGATTGGCAGATCACTTGCTTAGGCAATTGATTTGATCATAAGATGTCAAGTACCACACCAGATGTTGTTTTTACACTAGATGAAATAAGTTGATATTAATCCAATCTTGGAGAAACGTTCGGAAGAAGTTTTAGAACATAAGTGGTTATTCTAGGGATTTGATAACGACAGCCTCCTTCGGGAGACAGTTATCATTCCAGGCTTCCAAGGTGACCCGGATGACAGAGTGACTATCAGAGTTATATTTTTCCCTCTGACGAGGGGCAGTAGTTTGGACAGGTGGTCCAAGCGGATACTGAGGGAGGCATGGTGCAGGATACAGATTAAATTCAGTTGACGATACAGTCTAAGAAGTTTGCTGGATTTGGAGTTCATTTATGAACTGGGTCCCATCAGATATCCAGACATATTCTAAGACAAGTATTGCTCATTTCGGGAGATGGCTTTCTCAGCGAACTTGAGAAAAAAAGAGACATAGAAAGAAACATCAGGACGGATCCACTCACTGAGGCTGTTTTTCGAAAGCAAAAGTTTTACAAACGAGCTTTATGAAACTGATTAGTAGAAGAGTTGGATGTTCGGTATCACATGAGCTGTGAGTACGCGACATCGCAATAATTAGCCTTAAGTGCAAGTGGGAGATTGTTGGATATAGTGCCCTCAAAGTCAATTATTGGATCGCAGGTACGTGATTTCAATGATTGAGGGAGGAACTATACCGGTAGGATAGTCTTGCTCGAGATGATAGTATGCTATCTGGTTTGTCTTTATCATCGTGTACATACTTTAGTTCACTATTGCATGTTGATAGAGCCCATAGGATTCTTGCTTTACTGCCACCAGTATGATGGCGATCATATACGTGGGAGTTGGGGTCTATAAGCACAACCTTAAAGTGTCCCTAGTCGTGGGAGTTTCGAGACAGGGCATCGATACTCCAGAGTAGACTAGTGTATACAGTCGAGACCCCGACGAGGGGCGGTGGCCGGTCTCACAAGCCATTGGTGTCAGTTGGTTCACCTAAGATGTATATAGGTAGTCATTGGGTTATAAGTACACCGGACAGGACTTGCCGGAAACATGCTAGTTGGTGTTATACCTGTCGTCAGATAGCAGTTCCCAGGTGACATGTGTACAGGTTAGTCTGTCGACCTGAGATTGTCATTTGTCTCGTGTGAGTTCCCACTGTGCTTTGATTACTATCTTACCACGGCTCAAAGGAGTCGTGCAAATAGGTTTTAGTTGGGTACAGTCCCGAGCCACATGGAGGCAGTGAGCGGATCATCGGGGGTTCGTCTCTCCCGGTATTGGGGGTGAGATCGCGCTGTGTTTTGGAGAGCCAAACACGAAATCCCTAGCCAGGGTAATCGAGATTTACTGGTAGGTATTCCTGTAGTATCTCAGGGTGTTCTGGGCTACTCTCCGACACGACTTATACCGCTATTGGGGGTCTGACGTTTACCAGCCCCCTAGGCCCTATATGCGATACTCATAAACGAACGAACCGGACTATACGGATATTATCACTGTCGGGCCCAGTAGGGTTTCTGGATGAGTTCGCTCGTCAGCTTCTCTTCTGATCAATACATAGGCAATCGTTACGTACAACTAGTACCACTGATGTGCTTGTGGTTAAACCCAGTGCCGGTGTATTGCTGAATCATTAGAGTCCCCCGCAGAAAGTTTCCCAAGTTCGGGCGAAATGTTGTAGAGGCCGTATGGTTTTATGGCAGGGTTCGAACATACACGTGTACTTGTGCACGTTTCATGATTCGGACAGATAATACTAGCGGGCTTTGGTTTAAGTCGGATCCTAGTATTATATTGTGTAGGGATATTTTGTCACATTGCATTCGTATTCGGTCGGAATACAAATGCGGGTATGTATTTACAGTTGAGGTGTAATCTCGTAATTCGTTACGGGATTATTTTGGGAGTTGCCAGTTTTCTTTTTCTGTCTTAAACATCACCCTCTATGTTTAACTTATGTGAGCATTGACCCTGTCCCATCCCCTGGCCATTCCCCACAGTGATCACCCCATGCTGCGTTCAATGGGCATGGGCTGTGAGTGAAGGGGTTGATGTTTTGCAGCAAGGGGTTCCTTGCAATTCCGCAAGTTTTTATTTGCAGGGGGGTTTCTACGGTGATGGGGTAGAGTGAGCAAAGGATTATTATTATTCTTGACGGCTGTTCTTTTTCACACTCCCATGGCAAAAAAATCCACATAGCACTTTTTTGGCCGAGCCCCCATTTTTTTTCTTGCCCTTGTCTTCACAAGCAAAATCTCATGTGCTCACATTCTCTATCTTGGTTTATCTCCACCCAATCGCTTGGGTGTCTTGAGACAAAGGATTCTACACTCTCTCTACTTCAATCTTGGACATGTCGGCTAGCAAACTTCATGTCCGAGTTGCTTCGGTTTGAAGCGGGAGCCCGTATAAAGATTCGATGACGTGGCGCCATTTTGACGAGCGAAATCGGGGAGCAGACTTCATCGGCGCAGCAGCGAGGAGTTTGGCGCAGAGATTAAAGACCGAAGGACACGGATCGATCGGTATAATCTTTCCAAACTCTTTCACATTTTGCTAGTTTACGGTTAATGGAACTGTAGGGTGTTTTTCGTCACCCCATTGAGATGGGAATACGCGCGCGCGCTTGTCAGGCACATTACAGATTCCCCCTGCCAAAGGTAGGCTGGGGTTTATTGATCGTGGGGATCTGAATCTCCGATAGCCGCGGACTAAGTTGTCGTTAATTACCCCTCGCATTTGGAGCGAGGGAACTTCCGATTGACGGGTTAAACTGGTCATGCGAACTCAATGTGTAGTGTACGTGTGATTTGTTTTGAAGGGGGGCTTGGATATATCGGGAGCCACGCAGAGTTTTTACGGGGGTCCCGCTACCTGGATAGTGGGCTGGGGGTCAAGGGGGCTAGCAGCCCCCTTGCGGGGTTCGGGGCAGGGCCCCGGCCCAAAATTTTTTTAGAGGATCGGTGTTGTGGAGTGTGTGAGTATATATACATATATATAAAAATAAAAAAAAGGAAAAGGCATCCAAAGGATGTGTGGGAAAAAGCGCCAGCGCTTTGAGCACTCGCGCGCCACGCGTCAGCATGTGGGCGCTCGGGCGCTAGAGCTCTGAGCGCAAGAGCGCTAGCGCTTTGAGCGCTAGCGCTTTGAGCGCTAGTTCACCATGTGTCAGCACGTGGATGCTCGGGCGCTAGCGTTTTGGGCGCAAGCGCTCTGAGCGCAAGAGCGCTAGCGCACCACGTGTCAGCACGTGGGCGGGCGCTCGGACGCTAGCGCTCTGAGCGCAAGAGCGCTAGCGCACCACGTGTCAGTATGTGGGCGCTCGGGCGCTAGCGCTCTGAGCGCAAGAGCGCTAGCGTACCACGTGGGCGCTCGAGCGGCAAAAGGGACTTGGTCCCTGCAAGGGGAGTTGTACTCCCAGAAAAGAGCACTTATTATTTTGTGTGTGTGTGTGTGTGTGTGTGAGGAGTAAAACTCCAAGGATGTTTTGAAGCTGATGAAGGGGCTTCTTCCCTTGAGCCCTAGTTCTTCCCCAAAGTGGGGTTTCTGGAGATGGGTCTCCTTCTTCTTCCTGTCGTTTGGCCGGATCTTGAAGATCAAGAGATGTGAGATTTTAAAAATCTCTTCTTTTTAAGATCTAATGACAGATCCAAGTTTCCTTTTGTGGGTTTTGTGGTGAAAAACTATTTAGTTTTGGAAAAGGAAGAGTAAAACTCTTGATTTAATTCAAAAGAAAGAAGAAGGTTTGGAACCTTCAGAAAGGGGAAAGAGGCACAAACCCTAGGTTTTTGAGAGAATGAAAAGTGTATTGCTTTATTCATCATCATGTTACCTTATATAGGCTTACACATTTACATATAGCCCCTTGGGCTTTACAAAATGGCATTTTGCCCATCCCATGGCTCATGTGCCATTTCTTTTTGCACATAAGCCATGGGCTTTACAAAAAATTTGGCTTTATGCCCATTTTGCATACATTCATGCATAAAAAATTACATAAAAATTATTTATTACATTATCTATATTTTGGCATTGAGGGGGCTGGCTGAGGGCTCGACTTGGGCATGGGCCCGCTTGACCTGGGCTTGGGCCCACCTGGCTTGGGGTTGACCTTGGCTTTGACTCGGTCAACCGGGGGTGCAAATTTTGACCCCAACAGGAACGATCCGGGTATTTGGGTTGCGGTAGCGCCGGTTTTGTAAAAAGTTTTTTGTTCCTTATTTGGCGCCGATTTGACGGTCAGGGCGCTGCCGTGGCCCAACAAAATTCCAAATAACTATGACGTTGAAACAGAGCGAAATCCTGCTCTAAGAACGTTAAGTCCATCACTCGATGAACAAATCGACAAGCTAATAAAAGAAGCTTGTCAAAAGAGCCGGGATAACCATAGCCGAAAAATGGCCATTTATGAAAAGGTCAGGTCGCAGCATCTCAGTCAGCAATTTGCGTAGAAGAAATATTATAATCCCCGGCCCACTGTATGTTCTCGCGAAAGGGGAAAATCCCGAAATAGAGGCAAAAACAAGGCGAAGAACGCGAACAACGTTCGAAAATAACAAAGTTGATCCAAGACGCTATGCAATCGAGAAAAACTCGGTTGGAGCTCGTCCTTTTTAAAAAAGATAGGTCGGAAATACTCTTTCCCCTAAAACAAGACAAGGAAAATATTCAACCTTGTTATGAAGTACAAAATGATGACATTTCTGGAGTCTCGGCACCCCGAACAAATAAACGAGATCCATAATCCGGATTATTGCTCCCATCACCGAATAATAGGTCATCCCCTTGAAGACTGCTTCGCCTTCAAAGACTGGGTAGAAGACCTGTATCAACAAGGCATGTCGCTTTATCCAACAGCTGGAGGGTAACCTCGCCACAATAGCATGAACCAAAGAGGACCTATACCGTGAGAATAGGATCAGATCAACATCAAGAATAGAAGCAAACTCATACCTGCCATATGATAACATTCTCAAAAGAGGGAGGGCACGAGACTATGGATGACCTCCACATATGCTTCGCAAATAAAGACGAGGAAAGGGTGATTTCAAAGTTTCCACTAGCACCAAAGGAGCTGGAAGATGGGATACACACCACGGCGGACAACCTAAGAAAAATTGACTTAGGGACAGAAAACGATCCAAGGCCGACATTCGTCAGTGAGCTACTATATGAAAAACAGGTAGACATGTTAAAAGACGTGCTCACGCAATATAAAGACTGCTTCGTGTGGAACTATTCCGAAATGACGGGTTGAGATCCAAAGGTAGCAGTACATAAACTGGCCATATCGCCCAACATAAAGCCATTCAAACAGACGCCAAGAAGAATACGGCTCGAACTTGAGATGAGTATCAACGCTGAAATCAAGAAACTAATCGACTCCGGCTTCATCCAAGAAGTACAATATCCCTACTGGATCGCTAACATCGTTCCAGTGATGAATAAAAATGGGACGGTTTGCATCTGCGTGGACTTTCGGGACCTTAACAAAGCCTGCCCGAAGGATGACTTCCCAGTCCCTGTTACTGAGCTAATGATCGATAACACGTCTACCCATGAGATCTTCTCCTTCATGGATGGTTCTTCAGGATACAACCAAATAAAAATTCATCCAGAATATCAAAAGCAAACCGCCTTTTGAACCCCATTGGGAATATTCTGCTATAAAGTGATGCCTTTTAGTTTGAAGAACGCCGACGCTACCTACCAAAGGGCCATGACAAAGATATTTGATGACCTCATCCATGAGATTGTCGAATACTACATCGACGGCCCTGTGGTAAAGAATAAATCTCACGAGGAACATTGTGAATATCTAAAAATAGTGTTCCAACGTCTTCGGAAATATAATCTGAAGATGAATCCTCTAAAATACGCGTTTGGAGTTTCCTCAGGCAAATTCCTAGGATTCATCATATGTTACCGGGATATCGAAATTGATCCCTCAAAGATCAAGGCGATTATGGAAATGCCGACGCCAAGAACCCTCAAACAATTGCGTTCTCTCCAAGGAAAGCTCGCGTATATCCGGCGGTTCATAGCTAACCTCTCCGGAAAATGCCGTCCCTACAGTCATTTGATGAAGAAGGGGACCCCGTTCATCTGGAATCAAAAGTGCCAAAACGCACTGGACGAAATCAAGCAATACCTGAAAAATCCATCAGTATTGACCGCTCCGGTTAAGGGAAACCCTTTATCCTATACACAACGTCTATTGAGGGTTCTCTAGGCGTGCTATGGGCACAAGAGAATGATCAGGGAAAGAAGAGAGCTCTGTACTATTTGAGTCGAGTTCTCTTGAGGGCAGAAAACAATTACTCCCCCATCGAAAAGCATTTCCTGGTACTGATCTTCGCAATAACGAAGCTCAAACATTTCGCCTTGGCGCATGAGGTCCATCTCATATTGAAGGTGGATCCTCTCAAGTATCTAATGTCGAGGGCCATACTAACAGGAAGGCTTGCCAAATGGGCCCTCCTCCTGATGGAGTTCTCAGTGATGTATCGACCCCTTAAAGCAGTAAAAAGTCAGGCCATGGCTGACTTTCTTGAGGAGCATCCGATACCAGCCAACTCCCCGTTAAATTGCGAATTTCCAGATGAACATGCGTTCGATACAATCGAAGAAGAGAAAGAAGAAAATGATTCCTAATAGGAACTCTACTTCGATGGGGCATCTTCCATGAAGCAACGAAAGCGAAACACCCCCATAATCAAAACCGGGGTGGGCCTTATCTTCGTGACTCCTCAAGGAGGGATATTACGTTACACCTTCTCTTTAACAGAGCCAAGGACAAATAACAAGGCTGAATATGAAGTTTTGATAGCAGGTCTAGAGATCGCTATCGACATGAGAATCAAAGACCTCCTCATATATGGAGATTCCAAGTTGATCGTTAGCCAGGTAAATGGCGACTATCAGACATGCAAGCCAGAGCTGATAAAGTATAGCGAAAGATTGCAGTAACTGCTGACACAAATCTCCTTCTACATCCTGGAGAGTATACCGCATGCAGAAAACAGCAAGGCAGACACATTGGCTAAATTGGCTAAGGAACTGGCCGATGAAGACCTCGATGGCGTAAAGATCATTGTGCAAAGCCGCAGGGTTCTCGCACCAACAGATATATCTTCGGAAGACTTAATAGAGACATTCGAAAGAAAAGACGACCGAACAAGTAGCCCTTCAAATAGAGGGCGAAGAAAAGGATAAGGATTGGAGGGATGTCTTCATAGACTACTTCAAATCCCAACGAACGCCCAAAAATGCGTCGTTTAGACATCAGCTCATGAAACGAGCTTTGTCTTTCACCTTCGTCAATGATACTCTATATAAGAGATCGTTCGAATGTTTGTAGCTAAGATGCCTAGGACCAGAAGAAGAAAAGAAAGTCTTCCAAGAAACTCACGACGGATTCTGCGGTTCTCACCAAGCTGGACCAAAGATGAGGCTGAAGATAAAAAGAATGGGTTACTATTGGCCCATAATGATTCAGGATTGCCTTGAATATGCGAAGCAGTGTCACTCGTGCTAAATTCACGGGGACATCATCCACCAACATCCAAATCCTCTACACCCAACAGTGACTAGCTGGCCGTTCGAAATGTGGGAAACCGATATAATTGGTCCCATTGAACCGACATCGTCCAAAGGATATCGGTTCATACTGGCAACGACCGACTACTTTTCCAAGTGGGCAGAAGCAGTACCACTAAGGGAGGTGAAGACGGAGAATATCCTCCATTTCTTCAAAACCCATGTCATCTACCGGTTCGGCACTCCGCGACGGATATTCTAGGATAATGGGCCAGCTCATAGAAGTCATAAAATCAGCCGCTTCGCACAACATCATAAAATAGATTGGAGATACTCTTCGGTCTATAATCTCAGGCCAACGGTCTAGCTGATGCTTTCAACAAGATCTTGATAAAGATTGTAAAGAAAACGGTTTCCAGAAACAAATAAGATTAGCACGAAAGGCTGCACGAAGCTCTCTAGACGTACCAAACAAGGTTCAAGACGGCCACGAATACAACACCATATCATTGGTATTTGGTGCGGAAGCAGTGCTCCCACTGGAGGTAGAACTCACTTCTCTACGAGTAGCAGTTTGATACGAGCTGACAGATGAAGAAAATGCTCACCTTCGTCTTGAGGAGCTCGATGCCCTCGACGAAACTCGCCTTATAGCACAACAAAACCTGGAGGCTTATAAGGCTAGGATGACACGGTCATACAAAAAACTGACCAGGCCAAGAACATTCCGCCAAGGCGAACTCATGCTAGTCGTCAGAAGACAAATAATCCCCAATCATGCAAAACGGGGGAAGTTCGAACCGAACTATGAATTCCCATACATCATAGACAAAGTCTATCAAGGTGGAACCTACCTGCTCATGGATATGCATGGCGAAAGACCCTTCCGACCAATAAACGGACGATTCCTCAAAAAATACTACGCTTGAAGAGTATGACTTAGGTCAATGATAGATGACGACGCTTGTTTCCGCTCGCTATCTTCCTGCGTCAGAACTCCGAGAGTAGTATCCAAAAAACTTTGCCTCAAATATGGCGATAACGGACCGAGATGTCCCTAAACTAACAACGGACTGAGATGTCCCTAAACTAACAATGGACCGAAACGTCCTTAAACTAATGTTAGACCGAGATGTCTTTAAACTAATATTCATCCCCAAAATGGGAATGTCAGACCGAGATGTCCCTAAACTAAAATTTCGCCTCAAACATGGCGATAATAGACCAAGATGTCCCTAAACTAGCTCATTGCCCCCACGGTGATGTGCTCTCTTGAGATCTATATTGCAATCGAAGTTCCAAAGACGAGGGTTGCAACTCAAGTCCCACTGGCAAACAGATGAACACCTGTTGTGAAACTACTATGGGGAGTTCCATTGTTAAATAAAAAAGGGTATGTCCCCATGCAAATTGGGAATGGATGAAAACCCGAAAGGGTGCCGTGAGTAAAAACAGCAGGACTGCCGGCGAGATTCGAAAAAACCCGAAAAGGCGCGATCTCTAGACAAAAAAAACCTGCATGAGGTCCTTACGACTCACAAATGAGCAACACACATAGGAATCCCTATGATTCATAAGGAGAAACTACACTTGAGAGATTCTCATGACTCATAAGAAGAATTCCCCCTTTGAGACCTTCACAGCTCATAGGATTCAAAAGTCTTAAGCTACAGGGATCTGAACCTATTCTTAAGCCCTCATATTCCCCTAATGTTGCCTTACAGGCGGTCCAACATTGACCCTTGTATACAATCCACGGGAATAAATAAATATTTTCCCACCAAGTTCTACCAATGGCGAGAAATGTCCCCATATGGTGAATGACAGTTGTAACTCTTCTCAACTTACAAGGAGAAAACACTCTTGTAAGATCCTTATGACTTACAGGAGAAAACACTCTTGTAAGATCCTTATGACTTACAAGAGAAAACACACTTAGGAATCCTCATGAGTCCTAAAGAGAAAATACACCTACGAGATCCTCTCGATTTGTAGGGAGAAATACCTTTATGAGACCCTTACGACTCATAAAGTCAAAAAGTCTTAGTCGACAGGATCCTAACCATGTTTACTAAGCCATCTTTGTTCAAATCGATAAAGGCAAATGATGATTCGCTCCTGGTAATGTCCCAGTTGTAGCTACGCTGATGCCTAAATAGGTATCAAATTTCAAGTTCTCTCACGGCAAATGATGATTCGCTCCTGGAAATATCCCAGTGGTAGCGATGCTGATGCCAAGATTGGAATCAGATTTCAAAACCCTAACCCAAAAAATATATATAAAAAAGCCGAAATGATAGGGCAACTCGCAATAAAGAGCAGCGAGTAAAAATATAAAAAAATATAGCCGAAATGATTGGACAATCGCGACTTTCGCGATATAAAAAGATAAAAAGATAGAGCATCGCGGAAATAAGAAATAAAATAAAATAAAATTTCCTCTGCCCTACAGGTAGGTCCACACCGATCCCTGTATTCAATCCATGGACACAAATGAAAGAAAGGGAAGCATATTTTCCCACCACGTCTCGTCAAAAGGAGCTCCTAGTCTTGACGGTACATATACAACCTAGAGACTATCCCTGTGTTCCCTCCCTCCTCATTCCAGCAGGGGCAGACACGACAATCAAATAAAAGTGAAGCGACGGCAAAATCCTAACTTCAGGTCTTAATGGTGACATCTAAAGCCTAGAAATCACCCCGACGTTCTTCTCATTCCAGCCTGATGCAGACGCAACGTCAACAAAAGACCCAAGGGTCAAAGCAAAAATAGAGCCATGGCAAAATCCTAGCTCCAGGTCTTGACGGTATATATACAACCTAGAGACTATCCCGGCGTTTCCCCTCATTCAACAGGATGCGGACGCAACTATTAAATGAAATTCGAGCAATTGCATATTCCTAGCTCCGGACTTCAATTGCAATACATACAACATAGAGATCCTACAGATGTCTACCCTATTTCAGCAAAGAATAGGCGCGATATCGTCAAAGAAAAAAAACGAAGTGACGGCATATTCCCAGCTTCGGGTCTTGACGATAACTCATATAAAGCCTAAAAACCATTGGAGATCATCCCACCTCAGAAGGGTACGGTTATGGCTCATCGGGGCTCCAAATTGAGCCTAACCTAAGGTAAAAAGCATCATGGCAAATTCCTAATGCTTGCTCTTCTGACGGTAATATGACCTAAGGAGATTACTTAAAGACGTCCTGTCCAGCCCCCGAAAGGATCAGAGACATGACAGTCGTGGGGCTACTCGAACATCGGCTTAAAGACTGCATATCGAGGAATACATCGGCCAACGCGACGGTACCACGGACTAAAACCCTAATACCACAAACCTAACGGACCTCTATCGTAAAGAATGGGGGTTATCTACATACAACATTAGGACAAGTTTTTATGTGAACCCAAAGGAGGTAAACTAAAGAGACTCCGAAATGAGTGAATAAACTACAAACTCCGAGATGAGTACATAAATTAGAGACTCCGAAATGAGTGAATAAACTACAAATTCCGAAACGAGTAAATAAACTAGAGACTCCGAAATGAGTGAATAAACTAATTAGCGCTAAATTCAGATATCAAACACAGAGGAGCGCATGCAGATAAATGTATATGCTTTATTCATGAATCAAAGTGTTTGAAAGATACAATTTAAAAAAAAGGGGAATACAATTGTAGCCGTTAAGAAGGCGGGGCTTTCAATAAAATAGCAACCCGTTAGCTCTCTTGCCGCAGCTCCTCCTCACGCGCCACTATTGCAGCCATAATCGTTTCGACTTGAGCCCGGTGTTGCAAGCATGATAAAAGCTTCTCAGCA
This sequence comes from Agapanthus africanus, assembly GCA_030015575.1. Taxonomy (NCBI): domain Eukaryota; kingdom Viridiplantae; phylum Streptophyta; class Magnoliopsida; order Asparagales; family Amaryllidaceae; genus Agapanthus; species Agapanthus africanus. The sequence continues at coordinate 936,138,452 of CM057338.1, read as the reverse complement.
ATTTCCTGCTTAGCAACTTCGCAATCTCGCAGTCCCCGCTCAGTAGAGTCGAGGTTCTGCCTTAGCGCCATTCTTTTAGAAACGCATTGTTGAAGATTTTCAAAAATAATTTACAGCTGCGCGGCATTCGCTTTGACCTGGGCACGCAATTGGCTGGATTTTCCAGAAGCTATCTCATGTTCCTTTTGCTTCAAGACCAACTTCTGCTCGAAGTATTGAATGGAAGCGACACTTTGCTCAATCCATGCGATCGGTTGATCCTTCGAGGATAATGCCTCAGGCGCAAGAGACTTGTGCTCGATCTCATGGAGACAAGCCTCAATTTACTTACAGTAGTCAACCTAAATGCCGACGAAATCTGCATTGTGGAAAGTCAAAAGGGTCGCCAACATAGGGTTGACCTCGTCCGCAAAGTCTGCAGCTGAAGTGAGAGCTTCAACATTAAGATCTTCAATAAATTCGCTTAGCATCCACCTGCTATTTGCTACACCCTTGGAGGATTGAGGCTTAGCGAAGGTCCCCGTGGGCATAGATATGGGAGACTCAAGAGGAGCCAAAGCCGATGTAGCTGCTATAGAATAAAGCACGCACAAAGAAGGGTCAGATTTCAACCTAAAAATAAAAAAGAATGATGATGATTGAGATTTAACATACTAATAGTAAAAAGTGGCAAATCAGGAAGCGTAGGAGGCTCTGCTATTCCTTCGTTCTCTCCCTCGAGCCGTAAGACTGTGGTCAATACGAGAAAATCTTAGCAATAGAAAAATTACTCGTAGAAAGATGAAATAAGACATGAAAAATATACTAACCAACACCCGAAGGAGGAACAAATTCCTATTGGAAGGCGAAGTGCAAGCTTAGCATTTGGCATAAGCGGTCAAAAAGCACTCCTACAGGATTGCAACAATATATGGTAAAGAAATTAATCCGAGAAATAATATCTATATTGAAACAAGGAAATGAGAAATCTTTATCTTCCGTCACTAAACCCGAGAAAACTCGGAGGGGGGGTACAAAAGAGATAGGAGCAGCAGCGACAGTCACAGCAACGGCTGATGATGATTCTTCAATCAGCATAGCGCCGGGGTTTACCGCATCTATATTTAGAATAAAGAAGATATTAGTGAATATGTCCAGCAGGATTGAGAGCCCAAAAGAAATAACACGAGGAATACCTGACGGGGCAGAGACCATAACGGTGTCTGGAGCGCCACTAACCATGACGGCTTCCTCGGTTTACACCATCACCGGGGAGATGGATTCAACGTCGACACCTTCATCTCCCGAATCAATAAGGGTCGGCATCATGCTCGCATCACCCGCCGATGCCGGGGAGCCACAGGGGGAGGAAATGGCAGTTGGAATAGTCCCTAATTTGACATGAAGGCCTGGCGCCCCAGACTCTTCAAACGCTGGCACTTCACTCGCCACATTAATACCCAAACTTGGCCCTGCCGCGTCATTCAAGGACAAATGTGTTATAATTCAGAAAAAATTGCTATGGGAAGAAACCTGGAAAAGTAAGTTAGTCCTACTAAGTTTCAATAAGGAATCGTGCGCTGTTTTACCTCGAAATAACAGCTCGGCCTATTTGCGAGCCGCTTACGCAATCTGCCTACGAGCGGTGGATAAAGCAGTAGGAGTGTCCTCCATGGGAATGTCAGAGGGTCATGTATCACTCGAACCCGTGCCTATGTCCAAGTCAGCCTGACGCTCCCTTGCTGCGTGCTTTATGCGCTTCCTCTCAGCTTTAGCTATACGAAGAGATCTCCTCAGAACCTCTGACAGAGGAACGTCTTTATCCAAATCAGGCCCGGCCTTCAGATCTGCTGCAACATCCGTTATCGGCTGCTTTAGCGACGCTTCCCATGACGGCCCTGAGGCAACCTCGACTATAGCCGTTAGCACTGAAGGCTCCTCCGCACCACCACCTAAGGATGACATTGCACTCGGAACAACACGAGTTGCGGTGGTTCCTGTAATAAAAAGGAGAACGGAGTCAGGGTGTGAACAAAATGAGCTAAATGTGTATATTCAAAGGTGTCGCAAAATGAATCATACCGAGACCCATAGAAGCGCGGAGTCTCTCCTCTTTCTCAAACGTCTTGAAGGACGCCAAGAAGGTCTCTTTAGTGGAGATTACTGTTAAGAGAAAAGCGTTAATAAAGCATAATAGATTCAAAAAAAATATACAGAGGAATGTAAACGAGATATACCGGACGCCGCAAGAGAAGCAATCGCTGCTTGCTCGTGGGCTAATCTCTCAGAAGCCTCAATAGGGACTTAAAGATCAGTGGCGACATTCTCATTGATAGAGGCTTCGAACAGATTGCCATTGGTGTCGTATTCGGACAAGCCTTCGCTATAAGGAGCATGAGGCTCCTGACCAAATACAACATTAGCCGAGAATAAATATTTCTTCTTCTTCTGTGAGCTGGCAACGACATTCGACGACAAAAGTTTTCGCTTAACAGGCCTCTTGAGACGGCGAGTCCCAATCTCCGAGCCAATACCCGACTCAGGGGACGCGACAGCCACCACAGTCACAGGAGTACTTACATCTGATCGTAGCTTAGCTGGAAAGGCTCACGGAACTACAACTGTGGTGCTCTTTCTCAAAGAAGGACGAACAATTGCCTGTCGCTTCAGCGGGACCGCGGGATTACTGTCCAGGACAGAATCCTTATGGTCAAGAAGCATCCACCGTTCCTTCTTGATGGCGGCACCCGTTGCATGCTGATACCAAGCAATGAAGGCATTCGAGGCCTTCGGGATATGGCTCGGCTCACTGATCAACAAATGAGACCCCGTATTTAGCCGCATAAAATGATACGCCGCATTGCGAACGCTCTCTTATGTAACAACCGGGTCAATGAGAAATGCTTCAAGGGGAACACCTTGGTTGTAACCAGATTGCTGGGCAAAATGATGCAGGCTGTATCTCATAAACAACCCTGAGACGTTCTGTCTGAATACAAGAAAACCCGGCCTGATAGAATATAAATGAGCAATCTCCCGGGCCCTCAAAGCAAAAGCTCTATCCTTGAAAACATCGTGGAGCGGCTATATTACTTTAGAGGGTTCCTTACCAATGGTCAAAACCCTGTCGACGAAGGTCATGCTGCCCCTGACCATGTGCGGGCGAAGAAGCAATCGCCGAGCCTCTCGCTGTATTGGGTCTGGAGAAGAAGCATCGACCAGTTGCATGACCCTAGGGAAGTTGTATCCTTCATAAAATCTAGGCTGTTTATAGACTCCAAAGGCACCCAACACGTGCATCTCGATCCACGAGGTGAAGTAGTGCAATGGAAGATTTACGGGCTTCAATCCTAGCTGAGCGGTGTCGGCCGCTATACTCAGACCATGATACAAATGCGCTAATCCTGCAATCCCAATAGCCATACGTGTCCCCGCCGCAATGCGGTGAGCCGGATAAAAGACAGATGGTCTCATATAGCGAGGGTGCATTGGAAGCGCAAACCAACTCAGCCACAAGCCAATGAACCCCATAAAGAACGTCTCATCATCAATGTCCGGAACGGCAATCTCTGCAAAAGGGACGATTGGGGTATCCAGAATAAAGAATTGCTTTAAATCTGCCTCCACAGTCGGCAGTATGTCCAAACCAAATCTGAACGGATCATTGAGCTTGGCAAACTTCGCAGCTTTCTTCGATAAAGCCTCCGGACGAAGGAAGCGGGCAGCAAAGTCCGTAAAGCTAACTCCATGCCCCCCGGACTCCAAGAACAAGCTCTCATATATGTTCAACACTTTGATCAAGCTTGGAAACTTGTGTTGAACAGCATTTTCCGGGGTAAGACCCATAACCATCGATTCAGTGGCGAAGACATACTCATCAGGAGGAAGTATCTCCTCATAATGCTCTCATTTGACAAGTAACCCCGATATTTCCGCGAATTCCTCCAGCGAAATTGATACCTCCCGATCTGATAAAAGAAATGTGTGGGTCAGAATACTCCACTGCTCCAAGAATGATTTGACCCACAACACATGAGGAGTGTTGTAATAAAAAAGAGACGCGTAGATTGCTGGGTATAACCCGGTCTTCAGCAACAGCGACTTCTTGGCCAACAAAATGTAACGGGCCCACTGCAGATCCAGTCGGATGTCGGGGGATCACTCCTATCGTATAAACCTGACCCCAAGGATGCGCTTCTTTTTGACATATCCGACGCCCCAGAATTTCTAGGGCCATCGGCGGCTGAACTGGTATCGACGCTATGGAAGGTTGGAGACGACCTTCTGAGGTCCAGTTAACCTCTTCCACTACATAAACGACCTGCGGAGGATCAGCATAATGAATCGACAGGATCAGCGTAATGAATCTACGTGATCGGTTTTGACGGCACCGTACAAGTAAAGCTGCGCCGATCCCGGATAATATAACCGTACCATGATCCCCACAAATGAAAAGACTTTTGCTCTGGGTCGTAGTCCCGGATTAGCGCAAAAACTTCACGATCTGTAGGCGCATCGTCAAAAGCACTCTCCGAATGAACGTAAGGGCAAAAAGAATCGGGAGCCATAGTACCTGAAAAGAAAAACTCATAGAGAGTTAGTTATCGGCATAATGTAATTAACTACAACTAAGGGCCTTAGTATCTGTACTCCACTGTGGCATATTAAAATCACTACAATCCAAGAAAAGAAGGGGGACAATGGGCCCCACAAAATCAAGACGATGCCTCATTAATGATGAAACACGCACTCATTGTGAGAATCCAAAAGGATTCTCATTAAATGAAAAATCTCACTAAGCATTGGAGTTCAAAACTCCCAATGTTCTTGAAGAACGTGTTCTGCAACAAATCCAAATCTGTAAGAAGAATAGAACCCAAAAAAGAAAATAGGAAATTGGAATAAAATTCCCAAAAAAATTCTCAAAATTTCTCAGAGCTAAGCTCTGTAATACAAACTGGAATTAAATTCCTTCGATGATGGGATTAAATCCCAAAAATTCCCATGGGAAATAAAATGGAATTAAATTCCAGAGAGCCCTGCAAAATCAGAGTCAACAATAGGGTAAAACCCTAAGATCTATAAGACCCACGGTCTACCCAAATAAAAAGTTTTTTTAAGATCTCTAAGAGATCATTTCAAGAAAAGAGCTAAGCTCTATTAATGGGTTAAAAATCCAAAACGAAAAGGAAGGTTTTTTCAAGAGTTGAACTTTGGTCATGATCTTTACCAATTTGTTAACAGAGTTTAACTCTGAAAAAGATCTGTGGACAGAGATCTAAGCTATGAGATAAGAATTAAATTCTTAAGGAAAAAGAAAACTCAAGAAGATGATGAAACAACAGTCATCTCAAGGGCCAAAGGCCCTATTTATATGATGTGAAGGGACGGTTCAACTCCCTAGGAGATCAAACGGTGGAAAAAGTAACACTGTTGCACCCACATGTGAGCCACGTGAGAATAATGGTGGGGGTCATTTGTTCCCCCAAAATTTAAATAATATAAAAAGATCAAAGCTCTGTTGATTTTTACCGAGGCAGCGCTTCACGTGCTCTTCACGAGGGCGCCAGCGCCAATCTTGTAGGATTAAATCCTATGATGGTACCGCACATGCTCCTCACATGGGCGCCAATGTGCAAATCACAGGAGCGCTTATTATATAAGAATTAGATTCTTATAAGGCACCGTACGTCCTCCTCACGTGGGCGCCAATATGCAAAGCACAGGAGCGCTTATTATATAAGAATTAGATTCTTATATGGAGCCGCACGTGCTCCTCACGTGGGCACCAATGTGCATGTTCCCTGATTAAAAATCAGGAAAAGATTCAGAAGAGGGATCACGTGCTCACACGTGACCAGTGGTCACGTGTTGGCACGTGATAGTCAAGCAGCGGCACAGAGCATACTTGTTCTCTATTTAAAAGTCAAGAAGAAGATTCAGAAGAGGCATCACGTGCTCACACGTGACCAGTGATCACGTGTTGGCACGTGATGGTCAAGCAGCGGCACAAAGCATATTTGTTCTCTAATTAAAAGTCAAGAGGAAGCTTCAGAACAGGCGTCACGTGCTCGCACGTGACCAGTGGTCACGTGTTGGCACGTGATGGTTAAGCAGCGGCCAGAGAACAGAGCACAGAAGAAGAGAAGCCCATTCCAGGGGTCACGTGCCTACACGTGACCAGGGGTCACGTGCCTACACGTGACCAGGGGTCACGTGGCCACACGTGACCGGCTTTAAGAGCCTTATTCTTTAACAGAATTAAATTCTGAGAATAAATCTTTCAAATCTTTCCAAAATGAAGAAGGATTATCTAAAACCGTTGGATTAAAAATCTAAATGTGATTAAATATCACCAATTTATGGAAAAATCTTGGACTTGGAAAGATTTCCCCCTAAATCTAACCGAAATAACAAAGTGATATCTTTGGATTTAAAATCCAATGGTGAATAAAATTCACCTAACAATCTAAAGGCCCAGATTAATGATAAATATAAATCAAATCTCTCAATGAACAAATCAAATCTCTCAATGAGAGATTTACTAAACAGATTGATTCTTTTCCTTCTCCTATAAATAGGAGCCAAAAAAAGAAGAGGAGGGACCTTTGGACCTTTTCTTTTGATACACAGAGAGAGAGATATATAGCCTTTGATTCTCTGCAAAAGGAAAACCTTAGGTAAGAAAAGAAAAGGGAGGCTTCAAAAGAGAATTTAATTCTCAAAAGAGTTTAACTCTTATATAAAGAAAAGAACTTAGTTCTTTCTCTGGTTGAAGATCTGCAAAGTGCACATCTCCCCATGAATTGAGAATTTAATTCTCATTGGGTTGAGATCCTGCCAGCAGATCTAAAACACAGAGGAGGAACTGAGTTTTGAGAATTTAATTCTCACAAAATGATAGGAATTCAATTCCTTTGAGATAAAATTAGGGTTTAACCCTATGTTATAGGAATTTAATTCCTTCAAAATGAACAGAACTAGGGTTTAACCCTAATTGAGAACATAATTCTCTCAAATTCACAGGAATTTAATTCCCTTAAAAAAAGAAATTAGGGTTTAACCCTATTTAAGAATATAATTCTTCAGAAGAAAGCAGGAATTTAATTCATCTAAAGTTTGTTGTTAGGGTTTAACCCTATGAAGATTTTAATTCTTAAAAAATGAACAGATCTTTAAAACATGCAAAGAACCAGAGTCACGTGCTACCACGTGACCCCTGCAAAGATCCATAGAAAAGAACTTTGAAGCAACACCTCACGTGTTACCACGTGACTCCTGCAAAGATCCATAAAAAAGAACTTTGAGGCAATGCCTCACATGCCCCACGTGATCTGTAAAGCACACAGAGAAAAAGGCAAAAGAAACAGAAAAGAGCTCTAGGGCGCTCTCACGTGACCCCTTGGCTGAAGCTTTAACAGACAAACACCCAAATTCCCATCACGTGACAGCACGTGATACCTCAAAGTATTCAATACTTTTGACTGAATAAAATAAGGGGAATCAGGGCGCTCTCACGTGTCCACACATGACCCCTCTCTCCTTAGTGTTTAACACAAGTCTGGAGATTTTGTCCCCAGTGTTTAACGCCGATTTGCTTAGTGTTTAACACTAATTTGAAAATTCTGTTCCCAGTGTTCAACACTGATTATCTTTTAGTGTTTAACACTAACTTGTTAATCTTATTCCCGGTGTTCAACACTGTTGGTCTCTAGTGTTTAACACTAGGTTTAGCCCAATTGGCTAAGTTTCCAGAGGCAAAGCCTCTCCTTCAATGAACTAACAGAGGACCAATATCCCAAAAATGATTGGACTTAGCCCATGCTGGCCATAAGTCCTCAATTCAAACTTAACTGGGCCAATAGGCTCATAATACAATAATTGACCTTAGTTTCCAAATTAGACTACAGATCACTTAATCTACCTTGGTTTAAGGGTACATCTCTTCACTCCTTTGATACTTGGCGTTGTAATTCCTCAACGTCTTCAAAGAGGTGACGGGGCCCGATGACCACACATTGATACGGACTGTGGAGTCCTTAAAATCCATGGACTATGAGATCCTTAACCTTGACCGGGATTTCTTAAAACTAACGCCGGACTGTGGGGTCCTTAAATCCTCGGACTATGACGTCCTTAACCTTGACCGGAATGTCTTAAAACTAACAACGGACTATGACGTCCTTAACCTTGACCGTGATGTCTTAAAACTAACATCGGACTGTGGAGTCCTTAAATCCACGGACTACGACGTCCTTAACCTTGACCGCAACGTCTTAAAACTAACACTGGACTGCAATGTCCTTAAACTACCTATTGACTGCAACGTCACTAAACTAAACAACAGGGCTCACCCTTAATTGCTCTCTTGTGGGATCTAAACGATCCCGTTAAGTTGATCTTAGTCTAAAACTAGACTAACGTATCCTTAACAAACGTTTAAGTTGATCTTAGTCTCAAATGAGGCTAACGTATCCTTAAACACAACCCCCAAACCCAAATCTAAAAAAGATACGGATTTGGACTATTCCACGCCCTACGGGCGGCGACATAACTCAGTCTCCGTATACAATCCACGGGCAACCAAACACAAATCAAACACACACGACACGAAGTGACCATCTGGAGAAGGAGAAAGTTATTACCGTAACGCGGTAGCGTAATTAACTGCAGGGGCTTGCGCCTGCAGGGAAGAGCGTCCACACAATCAAAAACCCCTCAAGCGAGGAGGAATCTGACGAAGTCTGCTACATCGGACACATCCGTTTAAACCTTCGATACATGGTGCCATAAATCAACTTGGCATCTTCGGAGAGGTAGACGGATAGCACCAATTAGCATCTTCCCCGAATTTCAGGCCAGGCGCCCCTGCGTCGCGCCGCCATTCGGAGGGGAACAGATTCTGGCACGCCCGGTGGGACCTTTTCCTATTTCCACTCCACACTTCGTGTGTCGTCTTCGTGAATGAATCGCGGTTTGTTAATGGTTTCCTTCGGGTTTCAAGTTACTAAGATTTGGTCTCTTGCTTGGCGCAGAAATCAAAAAGCAATGGCGTTCAACGGCTCAAACTGCTCCAACTGCAAGTGCAACCGACGCTCCGCCTCATCTGGAGGTGTAGCCTATGGACCGCAGGCTGCTTCCCTGTTCACTATGCCTGTGGAACAAGTGACTCAAGTTACCACCGGTCTATTCTTTGGGACCATGCTCCCGCCGGTGAACGTTAACATCCCAGTGCCCGTACCGGAAGCGTCAAAGAAGTCGATCTTTGATCGACTTACTACTCCCACGGCCCCTCTCAACGGGTCGTCCAACTCCTCGGTCTTCACCAGGCTAAGCCTGAACTCCAAAAGGCCCGCCAAAAATCCCATGGTACCTGAGAAGGCCATCCCGAAGAAGACAGCTGCTCCCGAAGTCGTCAAGGCGGCTTCTCCTCCCAGAGGGTCGGTCTTCGCGAGACTGACTACCCCCGTTCCCGCTCCCGCTCAAAAATCTGTTTTTGACCGGATGGACGTAGCTTCTCAACGAACGTTAGTCTTCAAGAGGCTGACACCGGCAGCAGCCCCTCCCCAGAACAGGGAGCAAGACGAAGCCGTCGCTGAATCAATCCCAACAACCCGTCATGCCCGACGTCGCCACTGGCGCTGGATAAGGAAGACTGGGGGCAATTCCCCCTCCGGGCTAACTCCACCAGCTCCAACGGTGGAAATTGAGGCTGCTGTTCCAACCGGGAACAGCTTCGAGCTGCTAAACAGGATACGCAGAAATTCGCCAACTGCGGTTCTCAAAAGATCCCCTCCGCCTGCGGAGAATGTTATAGAAACAAAGCCGGAGCAGCCTCCTCAACAGCTGTCCTCCAAAATTTATAAAGTCTGGCGGAAGGTTCAAGACTCGGTAATTGACCAAGATCACTCCCGTCAACAGAAAAGGGCGAAAGTGCAGGAAGAAAAGAACCGTTATGTCAAACAACAAAGGACGACAACCGCTTGGGTGCCCACTGCAACGGCTCCCTCCACGTCGACTACTCAAAAGAGAAGAAGGCCGGAGAAAGTCCCCACTCCTGCAGCAAATGTCAAGGACAATAAGCCCAAATGCCCTAAGTCTGGGGGCATGATGGTGCATACGGTATACATGGCGCTGGGAAAAGAGGACAGTCGTGCATCCACGGGTCATAGACCGCTTACACGGTCAGTGACCAAAGCTCAGGAGCAACAGCAGAAGCTCCAGGAAATGATGAACGCGATGGCCGCACTCACTGGGCCAAAAGAAAGCCCCGAAGCATCATCTGATCAACGCCAGGAGCAAGAAACTGACGCTGAATTCCTTCGTAGGATATTGGAGAAGAAGGATAAAGAGGCTGCCGAACAAGCAGCCAATATACAGCGAATGGCCCTCCTGTTCCAGGACATGGTGGGAATGATGATCCAACAAGATTCTCCTGCTGAAGATCCTCCAATCGTTCTTGAAGACGATAGGGGAGAAACGTCAAATCCTCCACCTGCTCTGTCAACAGCCAAAGAGGAGACAATCTCCAAAGCTGACCTAGAAGAATATATAGCTCAGCAGATACGGGTTCACCAGGCGACTGAGGCAGCTGGTCAAGTTGTCAGAACAGGGCGACCATATCCGAACTGGTATGATCAGATCAAGTACCCGCCGGGCTATACAATACCGAAATTTCATGTCTATAAGGGGACGGGCAATCCCCACCGGCATGTTGCCCAGTTCAGAGCGCTTTGCGGCAACACCGGCGGTGATGATAAATTGTTGCTTTGCCAGTTCGTCGGTAGCTTGTCAGAAACGGCGTTCGAGTGGTACTCTGAGCTCCCGAACGACTCCGTCAAAACATTTGTGGAGATGGAGCTGCTATTTACTCAGCGATTCGCGAGCGCCAGCGAACATACCCTGATAACGGCATTGATTAATGCCAGGGTGAAACCAGGTGAGACGTGGGTCCAGTACGCTATACGCTGGCGAAAATTGTGGTCAAAATGCGAACAACGCATTGAGGAAGCGCCTGCGGTGGGCATGTTCGTGGGTACACTAGATCCTCATGCAACTATCTCACAGTTCATGATGTTCTTTAAACCAACCACGTTCCAGGCTCTGATCGACAAGTTTGCCCAGATGGACCAGATGGGTCACAGACCGCCTCCCCCGAAGCCGGAAACTCGGAGTGACAAGGGTAAAGAGAAGGCAACCTTCGTTGCGAACGCTCAGCAGCAACCCAGTACCCCAAAGCTAGCGGATCAAATGGAAGAAAGATGGCAGTATTATAATGAGAAAATGAAGCGTCCCTACTCATTCCCGCGGGATAAGACGAAGAGGCTATTCGAGCAGGCGGTACGCAACAGGCTTATCAACTTGCCAAATCCATGGCGACCGCCGCAACCCAGTGAGATGAATAACCCCAACTACTGCCCTTACCATCAAACGGTAAGCCATCCGATTGAGGATTGCTTCGTCTTCAAGGGATGGATTGAAGACCAATACCTATATGGCAAGTTTGCGCTATCCGAGAAGTGGAAGGTAAACCCGCCACAACCTCACACTCCCAAGAAGACGGACACACCGGGGGCAACTTGTTCTTTCATTGAAGAAGCTCCATGGGAAATCGTGCTTTCAGCCAAAACAAAAAGGATGCTGAACGATCTTCAGACATGCCCGGCGATCAGGTAGAAGGACCCGCCGGAACCCCAGATCATTGAAGGGATGCTGAAGCCGTGCCTAACTCCGAAGATCAGTGGTGATGGCCCGAGCACTCACAACCAGCCGTCGAAATCTTCAAAGAAAAAGAAGAAGAAATCTAAGAAGCCCGTGAAACCTGGTGACAAGCGCACAGACTTACAGAAACAGATCAACGCGCTGGAAGAGTACAATCAAAAGGCACGGACTCCCATCACACTCCAAGAGTTCCTCAACCACTTCTTTCAAGAGGAAGATGAGGGGGAGAGTTCGTCGGATGAATCCGAGGGATACGTAGCGAGTTGTAATGTGATCTCCCACTCGTTTACCGACGATGAAAAAACTCCTGGCAGTAAGAAACTGGGGGCAGAGCCTGAACCGGAGCTTGTATGGCCGACAGACGAAATGATCGACTCCTTTCTAGACGAAATTCGTTTGAAAAGTAAAGCCGACCAGGAGCGTGAGATGGCCGCATCAGAAGGAGCCAAACGCAGGCGACTAAATGAAAGAGTCGAAGCACTCCTTCCAGGTCGAAAGACACCCGACGCGGATAAAAACATATTCAAGACGAGGAAAAGGTTTACCAATGCCATGTCAATGGGAATGAAACTACCGCCCTCGGAAGAAAACACGCTCGATGGGGCGGAGAGGCACCCTAATTACTGCTCATATCATCGGAAGACTTCACACCGCACTGAGGAGTGCGACGCTTTTAAGACATGGTGGCAGGGATATGTTGCTCATCGGCAGCATTTTAAGCGAATGAAACGCAGAACTCGTTGGGAGCATTGAAGTACGACCGAAGGACACAAAAGAACTACCGTAACTGTTACACGGTCAACGACGGGGGATCGCAAGTGCTCATATTCGGGAGCGATTCTGACGAGGAGCTGGCTCTTAGCCCCCTCTTTAAAGAGTCCACCTCGGGAAAAGAGGAAGAACCAGAGGCCTGCGAAAACATTCAGCTGCGCAATCGCACGCTTCCCAAAAAGAACCTTGGACCCGCAACTAGAAAAGATAAGGGAAAGGAAAAGGTCGCTGAGGATATCGCCTTAGATGACCAAGTTATGAAAGAGTTGACTGCCAAGGACCCGCCTAAGAAGAGTAAGTTGGACTACAACATCCTAGCGCACCTGAGGAAGCTACCCTCGCAGCTCAGCATTCTTGACACCCTCCTGTTATCAAAAGGAAGCAAGAGATTCGTTAATCAAGGCGCTACAAGAGCTCGAGCAATTCCAAGCTTTCCTCGCCGAAGAAAGGATGAAGGATGAACTGGAAGAAGTGCACACGGCCGATATCACTTTCGGTGACGAAGACCTGCTCCTTGGGACGTGCGACCACAACCGTCCCCTATACATCTCTGGATATTGCCACGATATAAAGATAGGCAAAATCTTGGTTGAAAATGGGTCTTCCGTTAATCTCCTCAACGTGCGGGTGTTAAAGGAAATCTGCATGAGCGTCCAGCACCTTGCTCGGGACAAGATCACCATCTCCGGGTTCGACTTCCAATCATCAAGAACTCTTGGGTCTGTGATACTGACGCTACGCTTTGGGCTGCTCGTCACGGACATTAAGTTCTATGTCATAGAAGCCAAGACTTGCTACAATGCTCTGCTCGGTCGTCCTTGGTTACACGAGTACAACTTCATCCCATCTACACAACATCAGTGTATAAAGTATTTCAAGGATGGTCTCGAGTATACCGTAACAGGTGAGCTAAACCCATTCTCCGTGAACGAAGTCCGCAAATATGAAGATGCAAAGTACTTTTTGCCAGATTTCGAGGATACAGAGAGATGTCGCAAACCGGAGAACAAAGCCGCTGCCACCATTCCTATTTTCGAGAGTGATACCGAAGAAGAAGAAAAGATAGTTTACTATGGGCCGTCTCGACGCAACGACCCGGGACCGTCCGCTCCCATACTGATCTTCGGAAGCGATTCGGAGGATGAGGTTAATGCTGTGTTCTCCAGTCGGCCACCAATACAAGAATTCCCTGGTGATGATCAGAGTTTGCAAATCGCCATGATTCCGCGGGAGCACTACAAAGATCTTGACGCGCTTGAAGCTCACAACGTGTAAGACCTGCAGATGTTTTACGTCCCTCCCAAGCGAAAAGATGAAAAGGTGATCCTATTCTATCGATCCTCGGAAACAAGAGTGGAGAAAGAGATCTGGCATGGCGCGGATTCTACACTTGACAAGCTTCAACCCATCCGTTTGCCAAGATATTACACAAACGGATTGAAAAGGCTATTGAAGCGCCAAGGGGTACCCTTAAAACAGACTACTCGACAAGCTCGATTCTATAACAAGATTTGGGATGTCCCTGGGACTCAGCGCAAGTTGCCCAATGGGAAAATGGAAAAGCTTGGGCTCGGATATGTGAGATCTGGAAAACGAGAATGAGTCCACGGTAGCTACGCCGTATATAACTTCGATGAAGAAGAGGACGCCCTGTCGGGAAACGCCGACCCCTTATCAAAACTAGATCCCGCAATCAAAGTGCCGAGTCCGTCATTTGAAGAGCGAATGGACAGGCTTATCAGGAAAGCGGGTCAAAAAGCTAGGGATGACCATAACCGTGAAATGGCCATCTACGAGAAAGCCAGGACGCAACGTCTTCTTCAACAGGCTGCCAAAGACGAAAATACTCCTCCCCGTCAACCTGTTGTGCAAAAGGCCCAACGCAGAGGTAGAAACAAGTCAAAGAGCAGAAAAGGCGTTCGACAGCGACAAAGCAGGACCAAGAAGTCACGCGATCGGAAATCGAGCGGTCCGGATTTGTCCCTTATGAAGAAGATGAGTCAGGCATACTCTTTTCCTCAGAATAAAACACGGAAGATACTTGAGCTCTCTTTAAAACATCGAATGATTACACTTCCGAAGTCTAAACACCCTGAGCAAGCTAATGAGGTCTCTCATCCGGGCTATTGCTCTTATCACCGAGCCATAGGACACCCTATCGAAGACTGCTTCACCTTCAAGAACTGGGTCGAAGACCAATACCAACAAGGCAGATTTGCTCTATCCGACAGCTGGAGGGTAACGCCGCCACAAAAGCACGAACCCAAAGCCACAAGAGCAGAACCAGATCCACATCGGTGTTGGAAGCGAGCTCGTACCTGTCGTATGATAACGGTATCAAAAGAAGAGCCCGAGAATATGGATGACTTTCCCTGGTGCTTCGAAAACAGCGATGACGAGGTAATATCGGAATTTCTTCCAGCGCCAAAAGAACTGGAAGATGGCATACATACTACTGCAGATAACCTTAGGAAAATTGAGCTGGGAACGACGAACGAACCACGGCCGACATTCGTTAGCGAGCTGCTATCTGAAGAAAGGGTGGCCGCGTTAAAAGACATGCTTATGCAGCATAAAGATTGCTTCGCATGGAACTATTCTGAAATGCCAGGACTAGATCCAGAAATTGCTGTGCATAAATTGGCAATATCTCCGGAAGTCAAGCCAGTCAAACAGGCACCGAGAAGAATGCGGCTCGAGCTTGAGATGAGCATCAACGCCGAAGTCAAGAAGCTGATCGATTCTGGGTTTATCCAAGAAGTTCAATATCCTGAATGGATCGCCAACATCGTCCCGGTAATGAAGAAAAATGGGACAGTGCGCATATACGTGGACTTCTGGGATCTCAATAAAGCTTGCCCGAAGGACGATTTCCCAGTACCGGTAACCGAGCTGATGATAGATAACACGTCCGCTCACGAGGTTTTCTCTTTCATGGACGGCTCATCAGGGTACAATCAGATAAAGATGCACCCCGAAGACCAGAAGCATACCGCTTTTCGGACCCCTCTGGGAATATTCTGCTACAAGGTGATGCCCTTCGATCTAAAGAACGCCGATGCCACCTATCAAAGGGCCATGACGAAGATCTTCGATGACCTCATACATGAAATCGTCGAATGCTATATCGACGACCTCGTCGTAAAAAGCAAATCATACGAGGAACATCTCGAGCATCTGAAAACCGTATTTCAACGCCTTCGGCAATACAACTTGAAGATGAACCCTCTCAAATGCGCGTTCGGGGTGTCCTCAGGCAAATTCCTAGGATTCATTGTCCGGCACCGGGGTATCGAGATAGATCCGTCGAAGATCAAGGCGATCATGGAAATGCCACCGCCAAGGACTCTTAAACAATTGCATTCTCTCCAAGAGAAACTCGCGTACATCCGGCGATTTATAGCCAACCTTTCAGGCAAGTGCCGCCCTTACAGTCACCTGATGAAGAAGGGAACCCCATTCGTCTGGGACCAAAAATGCCAAAGCGCGCTAGACGAGATCAAGCAATACCTGCAGAACCTGCCAGTGTTGGCTGCTCCAGTAAAGGGAAAGCCCCTCATTCTTTATACAACCGCCCTCGAAGGTTCCTTAGGCGCATTATGGGCGCAAGAGAACGATCAAGGGAAAGAAAGAGCACTCTACTACTTAAGTCGAGTTCTACTGGGGGCAGAAAGCAACTATTCCCCCATCGAAAAACACTGCCTGTCATTAATCTTTGCGATAACCAAGCTCAGGCACTGTGCGTTGGCGTACGAAGTCCGTCTCATATCGAAAGTGGACCCCCTTAAATATTTGATATCGAAGGCCATATTGACGGGGCAACTCGCTAAATGGGCCCTACTCTTGATGGAGTTCTCGATAACCTATCAGCCTCTCAAGGCAGTGAAAGGCCAGGCCATTGCCGACTTCCTCGCTGAACATCTGATACCTGCCGATTCTCCTCTGAATTGCGATCTGCCAGACGAACATGCGTTTGATGCGATCGACGGTGGTGATACCCGATGGGAGCTTTATTTCGATGGAGCGTCTTCCATGAAGAAGCGCAAACAAAACACACCTATAATCAAGTCGGGGGTAGGTCTCATCTTCATAACTCCATAAGGGGGGATAATGCGCTTTGCTTTCTCCTTAACAGAGCCGAGGATAAACAATAAAGCTGAATACGAAGCTTTGATAGCAGTCCTCGAGATCGCCATCGACATGGGAATTGAAAACCTCCTCATATACGGAGATTCCCAACTGGTCGTTAGTCAAGTAAACGGCGACTACCAGACATGCAAGCCAGAGCCGGTGAAGTATGGAGAGAGAGTACAACAACTGCTGACTCAAATCCCTTCCTACACTTTGGAAAACATACCGCATGCAGAAAATAGCAAGGCGGACGCTTTAGCCAAGCTTGCTAAAGAACTAGCCGACGAGAACCTCGATGACATAAGAATCGTGGTACAAAGCCGTCGAGTACTTGCCCCTGCAGAAATATCTCCGGAGTCACCCGAAGAAAGGGGAGCAACTGAGCAGACGGCCCTGCAAATAAATGACCAAGAGAAGGTTGAAGATTGGAGAGAAGTCTTCATAGACTACTTCAAATCCCGACGAACGCCTGAAGATGCGTCCTCAAGACATCAGCTTGTGAAACGAGCTCTGTCCTTCGCCTTCGTCAATAATACTCTGTACAAGAGGTCATTTGACTCTCTGTGGTTGAGATGCCTGGGACCTGATGAAGCGAAAAGAGTCGTTCAGGAAGTTCACGACGGACTCTGCGGTTCTCACCATGCAGGCCCGAAGATGAAATTGAAAATTAAATGGATGGACTACTACTGGCCAACGATGATTCAGGACTGTCTTGAATATGCGAAGCAATGCCACTCATGCCAAATCCATGGGGACTTCATCCATCAGCATCCAAATCCTCTACATCCAACGGTGGCTAGCTGGCCGTTCGAAATGTGGGGAACTGACATAATCGGCCCCATCGAACCAGCATCATCCAGGGGACATCGTTTCATCCTGGCGACGACTGATTACTTCTCTAAATGGGCAGAAGCAGTACCGTTAAGGGAAGTGAAGACGGAAAATATTCTCCATTTCTTCAAGACGCACGTCATTTATCGGTTTGGAACTCCGCGACGGATCATTTCCGATAATGGGCCAGCCTACAGAAGCCACAAGATTAGTCGCTTCGCGCAGCAACACAACATAAACTGGAGATATTCCTCAGTTTATAATCCATGAGCTAACGGTCTAGCTGAGCCTTTCAACAAAACCTTGACAAAGATCGTGAAGAAGACGGTGTCCCGAAACAAAAAGGACTGGCACGAGAGACTGCAAGAAGCTCTCCGGGCATATCGAACTACGTTCAAGACGGCCACGAACACAACGCCGTACGCGTTGGTGTTCGGTACAGAAGCATTACTCCCCCTCGAAATATAGCTACCTTCTCTATGGATGGCAGTCCACTACGAGCTGACGGATGAAGAAAATGCTCACCTTCGGCTTGAGGAGATTGATGACCTTGATGAAACCCGACTCATAGCGCAACAAAATCTGGAGGCTTATAAAGCAAAGATGACGCGCTCCTACGAAAGATTGACCAGGCCAAGGACATTCCGCCAGGGCGAACTCGTACTAGTGGTCAAAAGACCTATAATCCCAAATCGCGCCAAGCGGGGAAAATTCGAGCCGAACTATGAAGGCCCGTACATAGTAGACAAGGTCTACCAGGGTGGAGCCTATCTACTCATGGATATGCATGGTGAAAGACCTTTCAGGCCAATAAACGGCTGCTTCCTGAAGAAATACTACTCTTAACGAGTCATGGCCCGGGTCAATGATAGATGACGACGAGTATGTCCGCTCGCTATCTTCCTAAGTCTAAACTCTATAAAGTAGTGACAGGCCTTCTTCAACGACGGACCGAAATGTCCTTAAACTAACGACGGACCGAAATGTCCTTAAACTAGCAACGGACCGAAACGTCCTTAAACTAACAATAGACCACTATGTCCTAAAACTTGCCGTTGACCGAGATGTCGATAAACTACGGTGGATTGCAGTATCTCAAAACCGATATAAAAAATAAAAATAAAAATGGTATGTCCATAAGCAAAACGGGCACGGATGAAAACCCGAAAGGGCTCCGTGAGTAAAAACAGCAGGGCTACCGGCGAGTGTTTATGAAACCCGAAAGGGCGCAACCTCGTTAAAGGGCACTTGCAGGGTCCTCACGACCTTGTAAGGAGAAACCACCCGCGTGATATCCTTACGACTCAAAAGGGAGAAACACACTTAGGAGTCCTCACGATTCCTAAGGAGAAATTACACTTGCGAGATCCTCACGATTCGTAAGGAGAACTCTCTTATGGGACCCTCACGGCTCATAGGATTTGAAAGTCTTAAGTCACAGAGACCTAAACCTGTGCTTAAGCAACCCCCACAACCTTCAATTTATGCCCTACAAGTGGCTCAATACCGACCCTTGTATACAATCCACGGGCGCGAATAAACATTTTCCTAACCAAGTCCCATCCGTGACTAAGGATATGTTCATATGGCGAACAACCCTTGTAAGCCCTCTCGACTTATAAGAAGAAGACCCTTTTGTAAGATCCTTGCGACTTGCAAAAGGACATGCACTTAGGAATCCTCACGATTCCCAAGGAGAAAACACACCAGCAAGATCCTCACGACTTGTAGGGAGAAATACCTTTGTGAGACCCTTACGGCTCATGAAGTCAAAAGCCTTAGTCGACAGGACCCTTAACCCTGTTTACTAAGCCACCTTTGTTCAACATCGACAGAGGCAAATGATGATTCGCTCCTGGCAACATCCCAGTTGTAGCGGTGCTGATGCCGAAATCGGTGTCTAAAATCCAAGCTTACAGCGAAAAGGCTAGCGAGCCACACATGCATACGAAATAGCCGAAATGATGGGCCAACTTGCAATAAAAAGTAGCAAGTAAAAATGTATGCATGAAAAATAGCCGAAATGATTGGGCAACTCGCAATAAAAGCAGCGAGTAAAAATAAAATAAATAGCCGAGATGATTGGGCACCGCAAAAAATAGCCGAAATGATGGGGCAATCGCGACCTTCGCGATATAAAAGCTGAAATGATAGAGCATCGCGGAAAAAGAAATAGAATAAAAATGAAATTTATGCCCTACAGGGGATGTTACATTTATCCCTGTATACAATCCAGGGGCGCAAACAAAAAAGGGATCATACTCCTCGCCCAGGTTTCATCATAAGAAGAAGCCAAATCTCGACGGACCGTAAGTGATCTAGAGATTGTCTCAACACTCGTTTTGTAACAACGGACACAACTTCAAGCGAAGCGGAACAGCGGCAACTCTCAGTTTTATGGCTCGGCGATATACGGATCACCAACAGTCAAATCCCCACCCCGTGAAATGCGGATACAATCAACAAATTCCTGGTTACGTGGAACGCGGATAACGTCACTCTTTGACCCCGTGGAAAACATCCACAGCGGAGCCTGGTCCTCGCAGAACACGGCAGTGAACCTGTGGGAAGCATCCACAGCAAAATTCCTGGTCACGTGGAACGCGGATAATGTCACTCTTTGACCCCGTGGAAAATGTCCAGAGCGGATCCTGGTCCTCGCAGAACACGGCAGTGAACCCGTGGGACGCATCCAGAGCAAAATTCCTGGTCATGTGAAACGCGGATAACGTCACTCTTTGACCCCGTGGAAAACGTCCATAACGGAGCCTGGTCCTCGCAGAACACGGCAGTGAACCCGTGGGAAGCATCCAGAGAAAAATTCCTGGTCATGTGGAACGCGGATAACGTCACTCTTTGACCCCATGGAAAACGTCCAGAGCAGAGCCTGGTCCTCGCAGAACACGGCAATGAACCCGTGGGAAACATCTAGAGCAAAATTCCTGGTTACGTGGAATGCGGATAACGTCACTCTTTGACCCCGTGGAAAACATCCAGAGCGGAGCCTGGTCCTCGCAGATCACGGCAGTGAACCCGTGGGAAGCATCCAGAGCAAAATTCCTGGTTACGTGGAACGCGGATAACGTCACTCTTTGACCCCGTGGAAAACGTCCAGAGCGGATCCTGGTCCTCGCAGAGCACGGCAGTGAACCCGTGTGAAGCATCCAGAGTGGAGCCTAGTCCTCGCCGAACACGACAGTGAACCCATGTGAAGTATCTAGAGCAAAATTCCTGGTCACGTGGAACGCGGATAACGTCACTCTTTGACCCCGTGGAAAACGTCCAGAGCGGATCCTGGTCCTCGCAGAGCACGGCAGTGAACCCGTGTGAAGCATCCAGAGCGGAGCCTAGTCCTCGCCGAACACGGCAGTGAACCCGTGTGAAGCATCTAGTGCAAAATTCCTGGTCACGTGGAACGCAGATAACGTCACTCTTTGACCCTGCAGAAAATGCCCAGAGCGAAGCCTGGTCCTCGCAGAACACGGCAGTGAACCCGTAGGAAGCATCCAGAGCAAAATTCCTGGTTACGTGGAACGCGGATAACGTCACTCTTTGACCCCATGGAAAACGACCAGAGCGGACCCTGGTCCTCGCAGAGCACGGCAATGAACCCGTATGAAGCTTCCAGAGCGGAGCCTAGTCCTCGCCGAACACGGCAGTGAACCCGTGTGAAGCATCTAGAGCAAAATTCCTAGTCACGTGGAACGCGGATAACGTCACTCTTTGACCCCATGGAAAACGTCCAGAGCGGATCCTGGTCCTCGCAGAGCACGGCAGTGAACCCGTGTGAAGCATCCAGAGCGGAGCCTAGTCCTCACCGAACACTGCAGTGAACCCGTGTGAAGCATCTAGAGCAAAATTCCTGGTCACGTGGAACGCAGATAACGTCACTCTTTGAACCCGTGGAAAACGTCCAGAGCGAAACCTGGTCCTCGCAGAACACGGAAGTGAACCCGTAGGAAGCATCCAGAGCAAAATTCCTGGTTATAACGTCACTCTTTGACCCCGTGGAAAACGTCCAGAGCGGAGCCTGGTCCTCGCAGAACACGGCAGTGAACCCGTAGGAAGCATCCAGAGCAAAATTCCTGGTTACGTGGAACGCGAATAACGTCACTCTTTGACCCTGTGGAAAACGTCCAGAGTGGATCCTGGTCCTCCCAGAGCACGGCAGTGAACCCGTGTGAAGCATCCAGAGCGGAGCCTAGTCCTCGCCGAACATGGCAGTGAACCCGTGTGAAGCATCTAGAGCAAAATTCCTGGTCACGTGGAACGCGGATAACGTCACTCTTTGACCCCGTGGAAAACGTCCAGAGCGGATCCTGGTCCTCGCAGAGCACGGCAGTGAACCCGTGTGAAGCATCCAGAGCAGAGCCTAGTTCTCGCCGAACACGGCAGTGAACCCGTGTGAAGCATCTAGTGCAAAATTCCTGGTCATGTGGAACGCGGATAACGTCACTCTTTGACCCCGCGGAAAACGCCCAGAGCGGAGCCTGGTCCTCGCCAAGCACGGCAGTAAACCCTTGTGAAGCATCCAGAGCAAACACCGAACTGTGGAGTCCTTAAAATCCACGGACTATGATGTCCTTAACCTCGACCGTAATGTCTTAAAACTAACGATCAACCATGATGATTCTAAACTGATTTTACCTTGGTTAAAGGGTACATCTCTTCACTCCTTTGATATATGGCGTTGTAATTCCTCAACGTCTTCAAAGAGGTGACGGGTCCCAGTAACCACACATTTCATCCACGGACTATGAGGTCCTTAACCTTGACCGTGATGTCTTAAAACTAACATCGGACTGTGGAGTCCTTAAATCCACGGACTATGAGGTCCTTAACCTTGACCGTGATGTCTTAAAACTAACATGGGACTATGGAGTCCTTAAATCCACGGACTATGAGGTCCTTAACCTTGACCGTGACGTCTTAAAACTAATATCGGACTGTGGAGTCCTTAAATCCACGGACTATGACGTCCTTAACCTTGACCGTGATGTCTTAAAACTAATATCGGACTGTGGAGTCCTTAAATCCACGGACTATGAGGTCCTTAACCTTGACCGTGATGTCTTTAAACTACGGTACCCTGGAGAACATCCCAAAGAAACCCCTGCCCCCGTGAAATATGGATAAGGGTGACCGCACCCAACACTTGCGGGTCCTCACGACCTGCAAGGAAGAAAACTCTCTTGTGAGATCCTTACGACTCCCAAGGGAAAACCCGCTTAAGAATCCTCACGATTCTTAAGAAGAACTTACGCCTACGGGATCCTCTCGACCTGTAGGGAGAAAAACTCTTTATGAGACCCTCACGGCTCATAAAGCTCAAAAGTCTTAGGAGGCAGATCTTAACCCTAAATCCTAAGCCATCGCTGCCCTGCAAGGAGACCTAGATAAATTGTCCGCAGAACACATTCAATAAAAAGGAGACACACCATTGAGAAGAAAAAATATGTCTTTATTCATAAACCGAAATGGGTACAAAGTACAATTCAGGAAAGAACAAAAAGAAGATACTCTCATTCAGGAGTATGTACAAGAAGAAAGTAAAAGATACAAGTCTTCAGGTCGGCGGGCGATTTAGCAGCTTGGTCAGCTCATCCTTCTTTCGCCAGGCCACGTCTTCGTGATCCAATATTGCCAGAAGACGGGCCTCTGCCTGAGCTTGTTGGGCCTGATATGAGACAAGCCGACCTTCGAGCTCCTTCTCGGTAGCTTTGTGGGCCTCGACTCTTTCGCGAGTAAACTCGGCGGCCTTGTCAATGGCCACTACCTCCTTGATGGCCTCTTGAAGCACTCGCCAGAGTTCATACGCTTTGTTGTCCTTGGCGGTAAGATTGGCTTGAAGCTCGTTCAGCGCCTTAAAAGCCGGTTCCCTCTCCGAAAACTGACGGCCGAGCCTCTTCTCGCACGACACCATGTTCTTCGCGCACCGCTCAATCAAACCTCACAAGCCCGCTTTCGCAGCCACAGCCTCCGAGGAAAGACGGGTACACCCGAGCACTATATAAACAAGCCTCCAGTCGACGACGATACTCGATCTAGAACACGGACAAATCACCTGATATGGGAGGCAACAAGGAAAATCTCCGATGCATATCCTACTGAGCATGCATTTATAACTATATGAATATTCGAAAGGAAATGATACCCAAAGCTCTGATGTGCATGCGACATAACGATAGTGCTAGCAATTAAAGAAAATTTCGATGGAGAAATATGAAGCTCATTTACGCCAACAAGACGCACATACAAGTACCCGACAAACATGAAAATTCAACAGAAAAGCATACAAACAGCCAATGACAAAAAAAAGTACATCAATTTAAGCATACTACACTACCGGGAAAAGATCGCCAAACAAGGGATCAGTGGCACAAGGGTGAACAAAACAGTATTCAAAATTTTCTAACTCCCTCGCCGCCTTCTCCAGCACATCGAAGCGACGATTTTCACGAGGAGTGGCTACCCACCGATTGGCACCATGTTCGTCTGCAAAAGCAGACATAATAGCCCACCGGGCTTTTATTTGGCCCAACAGGTGAACCAAGCAATCTTTCAGAGCCTGAGTGATCAAACATGCTTCGTGAAAACACTCAAGCTTGTCTTCAGCTGCGTCAAGCATCGCCAAGGTCATCTCCGCTGGGTGAGGAGGGATGTCAGCAAGCACGGCAGCAAGAATCATCCGGAGCCAAAGGGATCCCATTGGAAGAGGGGACCCCCTACGGATCGAGAGTTCATATGTCGCTGAATCACATTCGTCATCGGTAAGAAGGGGATCCACCAATCGCGCAGCAAAGCGAGGAATCAGCTCCTCGATAGGCACTTCCCACGGCTGTCGACGAGCATGGGGGCGGTTGCAGGCCATGGCACTCAGTTGTGTCCCCAAGATAAACCACACTAAATTGAGAATAGATTTCTCTATGAAGAGAAAGAGAAGGCTGTGGCCTCAGGTTATAAAGAGGAGCATTAAATGCTGCGTACGGAGAATATTGCATGGTGGAACTATTTCCAAGGCCCAAAAAAGGGAAGGCATTGGAAATCAAGGAGATGGGACTATTTCCAAGGCTCCTTTCCTGCATCTAATGCCATATACAGAAAATATGGCATGAAAAATTAAATAATCCCTTAAAAAGGCCCCACGAGAGGAGCACGTGAGCACCATGCTTGGTGTGTACTGAAAAGTGGAATAGTGCCATGCACGTTAAAGACATCAACAGCAACCATAGCAAAATGACAAAATCCCACAAAAGGGCAAGCAAACACAGAAGGGCACGATAAAACTTATCATTCATACTTTAAAAAGTTCATACAAAATAAAAAAAAGAAAAAAACGATTACAACGGCAAGACCTCAGACGCGGGGCACGGATTGAGAAACTCAAACTTGGCTTTTTCCAAGATCCTCCAAGCATTTCGAACCATACAAGTATGTTTTCTCTCACGGTCACAAGCGTCGGAGTCCTCACGAATGTCTTCTACCCTCCGATAGGCAGCAAGTATGGCCGACTGCTGAAAAGACGGGTGCAAGAGATCAACGAGGTTGTCTCGCCTCCTCTTAGAGATTAGGCTCATCAGGTACACCGAATGTACCTTATCTTCGGCGGTGTCCAATGCCGTGAGCGGCACACCGGTGCAAAAGAGAGGGAGCGCCTCCCAGATCGCTAGCACGATGAGTCTCAGAAGAGAAGAGCGACGAGAGAGTAGCCGACCGTTGTACTCATCAAAGCGGCTCATGATCTCAGCACATTGAGCGTTGGTGAACTGTTCTGGCTACGGCCCAGTGCACGAATATTCCCGTAAGAAATGATTTCGTCAAGATCGTACATATGGGCATCCATGATACCTGAAATAAAGATCATGATAATCTATTACAAACCTTTTCTTCTGAGTTGTGAAGAAGATGACTCAGGGCAGTAAAACCCATGAAGTTCTTTGAGAACAACTTTGTTCTTCATAGGAACTAAATTCCTTTTTGAAAAAGGGAATTAAATTCCCAGAAAGTTTTGTTCCAGAGCCAGAGCTCCTTGGGATGGAATTAAATTCCATGGAAAACAACCAACATTATCATCTCCCTAAAAGATTAGAAAAGCCCTAAGAGATCTACAGTTTGAAAATTAGATGGGTCTCTGTTCTTGTTGATGAACTTGAAGAAAAAATGGGTTCATGTTAAAAGGGG
Organism: Agapanthus africanus; assembly: GCA_030015575.1. Taxonomy (NCBI): domain Eukaryota; kingdom Viridiplantae; phylum Streptophyta; class Magnoliopsida; order Asparagales; family Amaryllidaceae; genus Agapanthus; species Agapanthus africanus. The sequence continues at coordinate 936,112,838 of CM057338.1, read as the reverse complement.
TGAAACCCTTGATGTGGATTTAAAATCCAGAGAGTTTTTTTAAATGAAGGTTCTTCGATCGTTCAACATCATTACCTGAAAAGAAAAGTCTTTCTTGAACAAAGTTAAACTCTGAAAAAATTTCAAGGCAGAGAACTAAGCTCTGGAAAAAGAGAATTAAATTCACAAAAGAAGGAAGTTCTCAAAGGAGGAAGATGAGCAAAGTGGAGGCTCTTCTGAAAAGACATGGGCATTTACAGGATGGGATGGAAAACGTTTCATCTACCCTACTCCCGAAGCAGATCCGACGGTCACAAAAGTGACAGCGTTGCACTCACGTGCAGACACGTGAGAACAACGCTGTGGGGGCATTTGTTCCCTGATTAAAAATCAGGAAAAGATTCAGAAGAGGCATCACGTGCTCACACGTGACCAGTGGTCACGTGTTGGCACGTGATAGTCAAGCAGCGGCACAGAGCATACTTGTTCTCTATTTAAAAGTCAAGAAGAAGATTAAGAAGAGGCATCACGTGCTCACATGTGACCAGTGATCACGTATTGGCACGTGATGGTCAAGCAGCGGCACAAAGCATATTTGTTCTCTAAATAAAAGTCAAGAGGAAGTTTCAGAACAGGCGTCACGTGCTCACACGTGACCAGTGGTCACGTGTTGGCACGTGATGGTTAAGCAGCGGCCAAAGAATAGAGCGCAGAAGAAGAGAAGCCCATTCCAGGGGTCACGTGCCTACACGTGACCAGGGGTCACGTGGCCACACGTGACCGGCTTTAAGAGCCTTATTCTTTAACTGAATTAAATTCTGAGGATAAATCTTTCAAATCTTTCCAAAATGAAGAAGGATTATCTAAAACCGTTGGATTAAAAATCTAAAGGTGATTAAATATCACCAATTTATGGAAAAATCTTGGACTTAGAAAGATTTCCCCCTAAATCTAACCGAAATAACAAAGAGATATCTTTGGATTTAAAATCCAATGGTGAATAAAATTCACCTAACAATCTAAAGGCCCAGATTAATGATAAATATAAATCAAATCTCTTAATGAACAAATCAAATCTCTCAATGAGAGATTTACTAAACAGATTGATTCTTTTCCTTCTCCTATAAATAGGAGCCAAGAAAAGAAGAGGAGGGACCTTTGGACCTTTTCTTTTGATACACAGAGAGAGATATAGAGCCTTTGATTCTCTGCAAAAGGAAAACCTTAGGTAAGAAAAGAAAAGGGAGGCTTCAAAAGAGAATTTAATTCTCAAAAGAGTTTAACTCTTATATAAAGAAAAGAACTTAGTTCTTTCTCTGGTTGAGGATCTGCAAAGTGCACATCTCCCCATGAATTGAGAATTTAATTCTCATTGGGTTGAAATCCTGCCATGCAGATCTAAAACACAGAGGAGGAACTGAGTTTTGAGAATTTAATTCTCACAAAATGATAGGAATTCAATTCCTTTGAGATAAAATTAGGGTTTAACCCTATGTTATAGGAATTTAATTCCTTCAAAATGAACAGAACTAGGGTTTAACCCTAATTGAGAACATAATTCTCTCAAATTCACAGGAATTTAATTCCCTTAAAAAAAGAAATTAGGGTTTAACCCTATTTAAGAATATAATTCTTCAGAAGAAAACAGGAATTTAATTCCTCTAAAGTTTGTTGTTAGGGTTTAACCCTATGAAGAATTTAATTCTTAAAAGATGAACAGATCTTTAAAACATGCAAAGAACCAGAGTCACGTGCTACCATGTGACCCCTGCAAAGATCCACAGAAAAGAACTTTGAAGCAACACCTCACGTGTTACCACGTGACTCCTGCAAAGATCCATAAAAAAGAACTTTGAGGTAATACCTCACGTGCCCCACGTGATCTCTATAGCACACAGAGAAAAAGGCAAAAGAAACATAAAAGAGCTCTAGGGCGCTCTCACGTGCTACCACGTGACCCCTTGGCTGAAGCTTTAACAGACAAACACCCAAATTCCCATCACGTGACAGCACGTGATACTTCAAAGTATTCAATACTTTTGAATGAATAAAATAAGGGGAATCAGGGCGCTCTCACGTGTCCACACGTGACCCATCTCTCCTTAGTGTTTAACACTAGTCTGGAGATTTTGTCCCCAGTGTTTAACACCGATTTGCTTAGTGTTTAACACTAATTTGAAAACTCTGTTCCCAGTGTTCAACACTGATTATCTTTTAGTGTTTAATACTAACTTGTTAATCTTATTCCCAGTATTCAACACTGTTGGTCTCTAGTGTTTAACACTAGCTTTAGCCCAATTGGCTAAGTTTCCAGAGGCAAAGCCTCTCTTTCAATGAACTAACAGAGGGCCAATACCCCAAACATGATTGGACTTAGCCCAAGCTGGCCATAAGTCCTCAATTCAAACTTAACTGGGCCAATGGGCTCATAATACAATAATTGACCTTAGTTTCCAAATTGGACTACAGATCACTTAATCTACCTTGGTTTAAGGGTACATCTCTTCACTCCTTTGATACTTGGCGTTGTAATTCCTCAGCGTCTTTAAAGAGGTGACAGGTCCCGATGACTACACATTGATACGGACTGTGGAGTCCTTAAAATCCATGGAAAATGAGGTCCTTAACCTTGACCGGGATGTCTTAAAACTAACGCCGGACTGTGGGGTCCTTAAACCCTCGGACTATGACGTCCTTAACCTTGACCGGAATGTCTTAAAACTAACAACGGACTATGACGTCCTTAACCTTGACCGTGATGTCTTAAAACTAACATCGGACTGTGGAGTCCTTAAATCCACGAACTACGACGTCCTTAACCTTGACCGCAACGTCTTAAAACTAACACTGGACCGCAATGTCCTTAAACTACCTATTGACCGCAATGTCACTAAACTAAACAACAGGGCTTCCCCTTAATTGCTCTCTTGTGGGATCTAAACGATCCCGATAAGTTGATCTTAGTCTAAAACTAGACTAACGTATCCTTAACAAACGTTTAAGTTGATCTTAGTCTCAAATGAGGCTAACGTATCCTTAAACACAACCCCCAAACCCAAATCTAAGAAAGATACGGATTTGGACTAGTCCACGCCCTACGGACGACGACATAACTCAGTCTCCGTATACAATCCACGGACAACCAAACACAAATCAAACACATACGATACGAAGTGACCATCTGGAGAAGGAGAAAGTTGTTACCGTAACGCGATAGCGTAATTAACTGCAGGGGCTTGCGCCTGCAGGGAAGAGCGTCCCCACAATCAAAAACCCCTCAAGCGAGGGGGAATCTGACGAAGTCTGCTACATCGGACGCATCCGTTTAAACCTTCGATACATGGTACCATAAATCAACTTGGCATCTTCGGAGAGGTAGACGGATAGCACCAATTAGCATCTGCCCCGAATTTCAGGCCAGGCGTCCCTGCGTCGCGCCGCCATTCGGAGGGGAACAGTGCAAAGCACAGAAACGCCTATCATAAATAAGAATTTAATTTTTAAGTGGCGCCCACGTGCACAACACGTGAACGCCGGCGCCCAAGTTAAAATTAAATAGAATTAAACTGGAATAATTTCTCTTAAACAGAGCCGTTGAATCAAAGATCCAATGGTGATAATAAATCATCAAATAATAGAATAAAATTCTATGAAAGGAAAATATTCCCCTAATATTTCTAAATGAACAAAAATTGTTGGATCAAAGATCTAATAAGATGGGAAAATACTTCCCTATATCTTTATAAACAAAGAAAGATGTGCTCTATGTAACAGAGAGCTCTTGAATTAAAAATCCAATGGTGATTAAAAATCGCCGCTTGACGGAATTAAATTCTGTATATGGGAAAATATTTCCCCAATCTTGTTAAAAACAAGAAAAATTATTCTGTAAAACAGAAATACTTGGATCAAAAATCCAACGGTGGGTAAAATGCCCCAATCCAATTTTGAGACCAATTAAATCAATTGGAATCTCTCAATAAGAGATTTTCTCAAAATTAATTAACAAACTGGCCTCCACTATATAAAGGACCCGAGACTTCAAGTCTTATATAGAAGGAACCCCCTATAAGTTTCTGCAAAAATACAGCGAGTTCTCGAAAAGAACTGAGAATTCAATTCTCAAAGAAGAAGATCATCCTTCTCAAAAACCCTAGGTAAAGAAAAAAAGAGATAAAAATATCTCCTTTACCTATCATATCACATCTGAGGGTTTAACCCTTTTAAAAGAACTTAGTTTTTTCTCTCAATCTGAGATCCACAAGATAAGTCTCTCATAAGTTGAGAATTCAATTCTCATCGGGAAAATCTTGTTCTTGAGAATCAAACATTCAGGGAAGAACAAGTTTAAAAAGAAAGGAGATGGAGTTTATAATACTCCAGGAACTTAGTTCCTTCAAATTAAGAACTTAGTTCTTTAAAAACTCAACCCAAAATCCTCAAAAATAGTGATTTTGGTGATCGTTAATGGTCAAAATACCATTGATAGATGTTTAATCTCTCTGAAAATTTCAACAGAGATTAAATCCCGATATAAAAAACTCAATGCCTCACGTGAAAAATAAGTGGGCGCCCCAAGACAGAAGGCCAGCGCCTCACGTGCTTCCCACGTGGGCGCCCCCAAACAAAGAGCCCAGCGCCTCACGTGCTTCCCACGTGGGCGCTCAAAGCAGAAGGTCTCACATGAAATACATGTGAGCGCTGAATTAAAGTGCTTAGCGCTTCATATGCAGTCAAAACGGCTGAGTGCTTAGCACTGATTGGACAGCGCCCAGCACCGCATGTGGACCTCATGTGGATGCCATAAAAAGCGCTTAGCACTTCATGATTTGTCAAAATGACTAAAATGTTCGACACTCATTGGGAAGCGCCCATGACTGATATACATGTGAGCGCCAGAGCTCAAATAAGTGCTCGGCACTTTTACATAAAAGGAAAAGGGGTGGAAAAACAGAGCCCAAATAAGTGCTTAGCACTTTTGAAACAAAAAAAACTAAGCAGACCAAGCCCAAATTGGCTAAGTCTCTGAAGTTTTCTTACAACTGAGCCCAAATGCTCTTTTGCTGGATCTTAAGTAAAAATGATCCTAAAATTGAGCCAAAATTCTCACTTGTATATTTAAGTTGATCTTAATCTCAAACTAAAGTAACGGTCTTTAAATAAAACAAACATATTTTTTGAACTGTAAGAATATACAACCTAAGTTCAAAACCTCGTCAAGCAAATCCTTGACCTAAACCCAAATCTAAAATATACGGATTTGGATTGATCCGTGCCCTACGGGTGACGACATAAACTAGTCTCCGTATATAATCCACGGGCAACCAAAATAAACAAAAATACACACGACATGAAGTGAATTGCTGGAGAAGGAGAAAGTGGTTATCGCAATGCGATAATGTAATTAACTGCAGGGGCTTGCGCCTGCAGGGAAGAGCATTCCTACAATCAAAAACCCCTCATAAAATGAGGGAGAATCTAATAAAATTTTCTACAATGGTCGCATCTGTCTAAACCTCCGATATATAGTGCCATAAATCAACTTAGTATCATCGGAGATGTGGATGGAGAAGTCCAAATATCATCTGCCCCCAAATTCAGTCAAGACGATCAATCCCAGTTCGTCTCTGTTTTCGGTGGTGAATGTTTCCCCAATAAAAAAGCAAATCTCTATTCAAAACTCAAGAGGCAGCGCCTCATGTGTTTTCCATGAGGGCGCCAGCGCCAGAGTTAAAAATTCTTAAAAGAAAAAAGCTCTGTTCAAAACTCAAGAGGCAGCTCCTCACGTGTTTGCCACGAGGGCACCAGCGGCAGAGTTAAAAACTCTTAAAAGAGCTAAGCTCTGTTCAAAACTCAAGAGGCGGTGCCTCACGTGTTTGCCATGAGGGCACAAGCGCCAGAGTTAAAAACTCTTATTGCCGCCGCACGTGCACTGCACGTGAGCACCGACGCCTGGTAGAATTAAATTCTACTCTCTGTTAAACAGAGCCGTTGGATCGAAGATCCAACAGAGATGATAAATCATAAGAATGCAGAATTAAATTCTGTTGAGGAAATATTCCTCAAATCTTTCTAAACAAGAAAGATTACTCTCTGTAAAATAGAGTACCGTTGGATTAAAAATCCAATGGTGATTAAAGAATCACCGATCTACAGAATAAATTCTATGTGGGAAAATATTTCCCTACTCTTGTTAAAAACAAGAAAAATATCTTCTATAAAACAGAAGTCCTTGAATCAAAAATCCAACGGTGGGTAAAATCCCCAAATCAATTAGGATCTTTCAATGGGAGATTTCTTCAACTAATCAACAGATTTGTCTCTACTATATAAATGACCCAAGGCTTCAAGTCTAAACAGGAGGAACCCCCCCATAAACTTTAAGACAAAAAAGAGAAAGCTTTGAAAGAACAGATAATTAAATTCTCGAGGAAGAAGAATTCTCTTCTTGGAAATTTTAGATAAACAAAAATTAGATAAAGATCCCATGGATCATTAAAAAAAAAGAGAAAAATAATAAGTGTTTAACACTCAGTGGATGGCGCTCAGCGCCTAGCGTCCCACGCGCGCCTCACATGGGCGCTACAAAAATAAAGAGTGCTTAGTACTCAGTGACTGGTGCTCAGCGCCCAGCGCCTCACGTATCTTTCACGTAGGCGCTACAAAATAAAGGAGTGCTTAGCACTCGGTGAGCGATGCCTAGCGCTCAGCGCCCAGCGCCTCACGTGACCCTCACGTGGACGCCACGGAACATAAGGGTGATTAACACTCATCATTCAGCACCTGGCGCCTAGTGCCTCACGTGATTTGCACGTGGACGCTTTAAAGAGTGCTCAGCACTCCACATAAATGGAAAAAAGAGGGGGTAAGTGTCCAACACTTATTGGGCAAATCTCCATGACTGAAAACCCCATAAGTGCTCAGCACTTTTTTGCAAGAAAAAAGGACTGAGCCCAAACCAGTGCTTAGCACTTCTTCCAAAGAAAACTGAAAGGGTCAGGCCCAAGTTGGCTGGGTCCCTAATTCTGATCAACTGAGCCCATGGACTCATCGTTTTCCACACAAGACTCATCACATAAAAAAACCAACCGAGCCCCCAACTGCTCGTCTACATTTAAGTCGATCTTGATCTCAAAACAGATCAACGATTTTTAAATCAAAACAAACCCAAATCTAAGAATATACGGATTTGGACTAATCCACGCCCTATGGGTGACAACATAAATTAGTCTCCGTATACAATCCACGGGCAACCAGAAATAAAAAAAACACACATGACACGAAGTGAACTTCTGGAGCCGGAGAAAGTGGTTATCGCGACGCGGTAACGTAATTAACTGCAGGGGTTTGCGCATGCAGGGAAGAGCGTCCCCACAATCAAAAACCCCTCGCAAATGAGGGGGAATCTGACGAAGTCTGCTACAACGACCGCATCCGTCTAAACCCCCGATATACAGTGCCATAAATCAACTCGGCGTCTTCGGAGAGGTGGACGGATAAACCCAAATAGCATCTACCCCCAAATTCAGGCAAGACGATCCATCTCGGTTCGTCTCTATTTTTGGCACTAAACAGATTCTGGCATGCCCTGTGGAAACTTTTCCTCTTTCCACTTCACACTTCGTGTGTCGTGTTCGTGAACAAATCGCAGTTTACTATGGTTGCCCCTGAATTCGAGGTACTAAGGTTTGGCGTCTTGCTCCTGTGCAGAGAAAAGAAGATCAATGGCTTCTAAGCGCACCTGCAACAGCAACTCTCGCTCCACCCTAAATGGAGAAGTGACTTATGGGCCCCAAGCGACCTCCATCTTTGCAATGCCAGTGGAGCAGGTGACTCAAGCCACCACTGGACTGTTCTTTAGGACCATGATCCCTCCAGCAAGCTTTAGTGACCGAGTGCCACCACAAGAAGTTCCAAAGAAGTCGGTCTTCGATCGACTTGCACCCACCATGGCCCCTCTCAACGAGTCGTCCAAGTCTTCTATATCAGTATTTAACAGACAAAGCCAAAGCTCCAATAGGCCCGCAAAGAGGCTTGCGATACTCAAGGGGGTTATCCCGAAACGGGTAGCCGTTCCTGCTCCGGCGAGAAGTTGTCGACAAGGTTTCTCCTGCTAAAGGATCGGTCTTCGCAAGATTGGTCGTTCCAACTCCTGCTTACAGCGAAGTCATCAAGACTGCTTCCCCTACCAAAAGGTCAGCCTTCGAAAGATTGACCGTCCTCTCTCAATGGACGTCAGTCTTCAACAGGCTAGCACCAGCAGTAGCCCTTTATCATAGCAGGGGGCATGACGAAGCCGCTTCCACAACTGAGGCAATCCCGTCTGCAATACATGCTCGATGTTGCCACTGGCGCTGAGTGAGGAAAGCTGGGGGCAGTTTTCCCTCTGGACTTACCTCACCATCTCCAATGGTGGAAATTGACGTTGCTGTTCCAACTGGGAACGGCTTCGATCCGCTCAGGAGGGTGCGAAAGAACTCCCCAAATGCCGTATTGAAGAAGTCCCCCCTGCCTGCTGAAAACATAATGCAGGCAAAGCCGGAGCAACCCCTCAGCGGTTGTCCTCCAAAATCCATAGGGTCTGGCGGAAAGTCCAAGACTCTACAATTAACAAAAATTACTCTCGCCGACTAGAGAAAAAGGAGACTCGGCAGGAGGAGGACCATCCTTCCACCATACAACGGAAAGCCTCGTCTACATGGGTGCCTGTTACAATGGCCCCTCTGACTTCAACCTCCCACAAAAAGAGAAGGTCGGAGAAAACCCTACTGCCTGCGGTGAATTCCGAAGGCACTGGACCCAAGCGCCCCAAGTCTGGGGGCATGATCATGCACACGGTGTATATGGATTCTTGGAAAGACAAAAGCCGTACATCCGTGGCTTATCGGCCGCAAACTCGGTCATTGACGAAAGCTCAGGAGCAGCAACAAAAGCTCCAGAAGATGCTGAAGAAAATGGCAGCACTCACCGAGCAGAAAGAAAGCCCGGAAGCAGCGTCTGAACAGCGCCGGGAGCAGGAGACTGATACGGAGTTTTTGCGAAGGGTGCTGGAAAGGAAGGATAAGGAGGCCGTGGAACAAGCTGCTAATATAAAACAGATGGCGCTCCTGTTCCAAGACATGGTTTGTATGATGATCCAGCTAGAACCTCCAGCCGAAGACCCTCCGATAATCATCGAAGACGACAAAGGGGAAACGTCAAACCCTCCTCCGGATGTCTGTGCAACCCAGGAAGAGACAATCTCCAAAGTTACCCTTGATGACTACATAGCTCAACAAATACGAGCTCATCAAGTGAGTGAAGTGGCTGGCCAAGCCATCAGAACTGGGCGCCTTATCCAGGCTGGTACGATCAAATCAAGTACCCGTCAGGATATACGATCCCTAAGTTCCATGTATATAAGGGGACGGGCAATCCACATCAGCACGTTGCTCAATTCAGAGCTCTATGCGGTAATACTGGAGGCGACGACAAACTGTTACTTTGCCAGTTTGTTGGCAGCTTGTCGGAAATAGCATTTGAATGGTACTCCGAGCTCCTAAATGACTCTGTCAAAACATTCACGGAGATGGAATTACTATTCACACAGCGGTTTGAAAGCGCAAGCGAGCGCACCCCGATCACGGCATTAATTAATGCCAAGGTAAAGCCAGGAGAAACCTGGGTTCAATACGAAATCTGGTGGCGGAACCTATGGTCAAAATTCGAACAACGCATAGAAGAAGCTCCTGCCGTGGGCATGTTCGTAGAGACCCTTGATCCTCAGGAGACTATATCGCAATTTATGATGTTCTTCAAGCCTACCACCTTCCAGGCCTTGATCGACAAGCTAGCTCAAATAGACCAGATGGGCCATAGGCCGTCCTCTTCAACAACGGATCCTCGGAATAAGAAGGGCAAAGAGAAAGCGACCTTCGTTGCCAACACTCAACAGCAACCAATTGACCCGAAACCAGTTGCTCGCCAAAGCGACACATGCCTATGCCGATCCCTCGAAGAGAAGCTGGTACATCCTTACTCATTTCCCCGGGATAAAAAGAGGAGACTGTTCGTGTTGGATATATGTATGCCCTAGAGGCCATTATGTGATAGTGGATGTATCTATACATGTATATATATATTCAGTTTGCATTCTTGCTCGACATGATAGTATGCTATCTGGTTATTCTTTATCTGACATGTTGATTTGATCATGCTTTTATTCATTCATACATGCTGATAAAGCCCCAAGGATATCTGCTTGACTACTCTGATTATGATGGAGATCATACTAGTGGGACATCTGTAGTCTATAAGCATATCCTGAAATCTCCCTAGTCGTAGGTATATCGAGACGGGGCATCGATATACCAGAGTAGACTAGCGTATATGATACTAGACCCATGTGATGGGCGATGGATGTTCCCACATTCATCGATGTTTGACATCAAGATCATGTACGGGTGCTCAGTGCTGACTGAGTACACTGGACGGACTCGCCGAGAACTCCTATATGGAATTATATCTATCGTCGGATAGCAGTTCTCAGGTGACACTGGTACAGGTTAGTCTGTATACCCGAGATCGTCATGGAGTCTTGTGTGTTCTCCCACTGTACTTTGATTGCCACCCTACCACGGCTCTACTGAGTCGTGCAAACAGGTGGCCGTTGGGTACAATCCCGAGACACACGAAGGCAATGAGCGATAGGAGGGGTTTCGTCTCTCCCGGTATTGGGAGTTGATGCTGTGCTATGCTCGACTGGTTATAACAGCAAGTCCCTGGCCAGGGCTGCTGAGATTTGCTGATAAGTGTTATCAGTAGTTTCTCGATCTGTTATAGACCATTCACCGATACGACCTATTGAGTTATTGGGGTCGACGTGACCATCCCTAGGCTCAATATGCAGCATATCTGACGAAGAGACCGGACTGTACGGTAGTGTTGCCGGATGGCTCGACGGGAGTTGTAACAGGTTCGCTTGTTTTCTTCTTATCGCTCAATACCCGGGTGGCCGTTATGTTTGGCTGACCGCTTGCGGCTTGGGGGTGCTTGATATGATCATCACCCACTGCCGGCGTATTGACGAGTCTTAGAGTCCCACATAGGAGTTACCTAGTCCAGGCGAAACGTTGTGGTGCGCGTATGCGATATGCGCTTGGACCCGATTAAAATGCGTGTATGGGATACCGTATATTAATTGGGCGGCTTGCTAATGGTCGGGTCATATGTGATATGACCGGATTAGTGAATCAAGTGTTGATTCATCATTAGTTTCTCACTACAAATCCTATTTTGTTTATGTTGAATGTATGCATGCATGTGTGCATTCATTCTTGTTCATGCACATATGGATGTGCAAGCACACATGCATACATACATCATATATTATCATGGTTGTTTATACAATGGAAATGGTGGATGTATAAGAATTACACCATGGTTGTATTTGGATAATTATTGGATTTAAATTAAAGCAAAAGAAAATGAAAAATGGGTTAAATCACTTAAGAAATTCTACACTCTTCTAACTCAACCATGCTCACCTAACATTTAACCCATAGTTTATTTTCTTATCATGCTTTTAATTTAAAATAAAATGTTATCTATTTATTTAACCATGGTTGGTTAAGAGAAAGAAAAATATATATAGCTATTTTCCTTTTCTCTTTCAATAAGATAATTCATTCTCTTCTTCTAAAATCCACCATCTTCATCAACCTCCATGCTTTTGCTCTCTAGTTCATACAAGAGAGTGAATCACTCATAAAAATAAGATTTTGAAGTGAGATCCATAGCCACTACTTCATTCTAATCAAGTCTAGCTCACTTGATTAGAGTGTTCTCTTTGTTTTTCAAAGTTGCAAGCTTGGACGGGAAAACTCCGGGTGGATCGTCGTGGACGTGGGAGGAGTACAAGCGGACCTTCATCCAACACCCAAAGAGCCTAAGGAGCGAAGCAAAAACGGGAGCTACAAAGGTTGTAGCCTTCAAACCCCAACTTTGTTAGCTTATAGTTTTGTAACCCTAATCTTTCTAGGATCGATTCCTTTGCTTGTTAGTTTAGCACCATAAAAATGAAAACTTTAGGTCATGTGATGCTTGTAATCTCTTCATAGGGTGCTAAGCTAACCTTACATTGGTATCAGAGCCGACCTAGAACGTTAGGCGACCTTTTTGCGAAGTAAAAAGTCCGATCGAAACAAAATACGACTTTTAAAGGAGCTCTCTGGAAATTTTTTAAAAACTGACTTTTTTCAGAATTAAAAATTCTCAAAAAATAGAGCAGGTAAATATAAGACGATCTGGAAAATCCGTACCCTTGAACAGTAACTTTGGCCGCGGAAGCGCGGCATAAGCAAGCTTAGGCCGCGCATCCGCGGCAATATGAGGGGCTCTTTGACAAATTTTTGCACAGTAATTTTCTTTACCTGCTACAGTATATTTTGAGTATATTTAATCTGAATCTGCTGTTGAAAAATTCTGGAGATGTTTTTAGACTCGTGGTTTCGATCGGAATTTTCATTTCGCTTTCTGTTCCGGGTAAACTAGAAAGTATTGAAGTGTTTGAACGAATATCATTTACTCAATATTCTCGGGGTTTAAATAGTTTGGAGATACGTGCAAGTCTTTTTGCGGTGGTCCCTCTAGAAGACAACAAACCTTAACTCGATTATGTGACCGTCTCGAACTGCCCTTTGAACCCTAGGGTTTGGGGCAGTACGGCGTGCCATATGTGAGGCGTTGGCTTGACCCTTCTACGGCTGGACCGCCGCTACTGTGCCACACTCCGGATCTTTTGAACCCTGCTCAAGTGTTGAGCTTTAGTGAATCTTGGGTGCTTGATAGTTCGTTCGAAAACTTTAATACTGTCTGTTTGTCTGGAATGTGATACAATATGTGGAATTCATATGGTTTAAGCATGAAATACGAGATATGTGATATTTCGCATTTATGATGTCTAAAGAGAATCTGGATTCCAAATATTGTAGTTTTACACTTTCTTTTCTGTGACCGTAAGTGTAGTATGTTAGATATCGCCGGTTTCGTTGCTATACATCAACGACAATCGGGGTACGCATACTTACTTACGTTGATGATATGTGATATTATGTGTTGCTGAGATATGATGTGTAGGATTGTCGCGATCGAATAGCCGGGGGTTTTTTTGTGAGATGAGAGTTTTATATTTTCATTCATGTAAATTCAAATGTAATTTAATATTCTTTTATTTGGGGCACTTCCAGGTTGCGGTTGTGTCACCAGTGTTGTATATTATTTACTTTTCCGCATTAGGATGGACCCAAGGAGGGGAGCACAGGTGACCGGGTTCTGGGGTTCAGTGGGAGGCCATCTCAAGGAGTCGAGACCGGGTCTCCTAAACTCCAGGATTGGTAGGGTCACTTGCTGCTCTCGTAGGGGTCCAGGGTGTGGGCTTGGCTATTCATCGCGACTGTGGAATCCGTATTTTCTATTCTGGCTAAATACTAAATACGGACGTCCTAGTATATCCCACGTTATATCTATATTTCTGCTGCATGTGTTCTGTGATATCTGAGACGAATGACTTATTATATATATGATATATAGTAGACGTTGCTTATGTTTTACACCCGCGCTAGTCCCGTCCCGGTATGCCGTTAGTTAAGTAACCTAACGGTGCATAACGGAACATTGCGGCGAATGCGGATGGCATAAGCGTACGTGTTATTTTCGTTTCTTTTCTGTGATTGGCTTTAGGACTTAAATGATGGGATTACATTAATGTGATTAATGTAAAGAAAATAAACCTAAAAAGATGTTGTAGAATCGGATTTGAAAACTACTCGGCTATTTATGAAAAAGCTACATTTCAAAACTGCGGAGCTTAAGCCACTCCTTTTGAAAAACTGTTTGATTCTACAACGATATCAAGTTCAAAGCGTTAAAGATTTTCTTAAAAATCATTCGCAACCCTCCGTCATTTTAGGAAGTAGAGTACTTAGTATTCGTGCTACGTTTGTTGACTTTAGTTAAGGCGTAGTGTACGGTAGCTAAGTGATGTCTTCCTACACTGCATATGATGCAGATTAATTAGGACATTCATGCGACTTTGTTGACCATAGTTAAGGGTCATATGGGTGGGTCTAATTAATCAAGAAATGACGGGTAGAACTTGACTGGTACTTATGATTTGTTGACCATAGTTAAGGTCATAAGTGCTAGGGGTAAAAAATTACATCGGGAATTTCAAGTGTTGAAATTTGCAATGAGATTGCATACCTTCCATGTGATGGTTGGATCCCGATCCCACTGTGGGCAATAGTTGCTCCTAGGAGAGTTTTACAGTTTACAATTAGCTAACTCATTAGGTGTCTAGAAAGGTGTTAACGGGGCTCCGCCTCTGGGAAAACGAGGTTTTACTCTAATTAGGTCCGTGCGAAAGCACGGGGAACCTCCCTCAAAGTACCGACACTGGCCTGGCTGAACGGTTAGCGAAGTTGTAGACTGTAATTAATCCTGGCTAGTTTTTCTTTTTAAGGTTTGAAAGAAAAACTTGATAAAAAGCAGTGGGAAACATCGATTAGACAAGATAATAAACCAATCTAATCTATGCAAGAGCTTTCGCTGAGTGTATTCTTTTCTCTCTCTTAATGGCAGATACCAATGACTGGACTTAAGCTTCTACTAGATAAAAACAAACTGAATGGGACCAACTATAAAGACTGGCTAAGGAATCTAAAGATCGCCTTGACTTATGATAAAGTATCATATGTCCTCACGGCTTCAGCCCCGCCCGTACCAGGCCCAAAATCCTCAGTTGCGGACATAGAAGTCCGCAAGACATGGGACGCTGACTGTGCCACGGCCACATGCCTCGCGCTTGCATCGATGGATAACACACATCAAAAGCAGCACGAGGACATGGATATTCACGGGATACTGCTCCATACAAAGGAGTTGTATGGGGAGCAATCCCGCGTATTACGATACGAAGCATCAAAGAAACTGTTTCAGATGCGAATGGCCCCTGGCACACCAGTAGGAGACCATGTGTTGAAGATGATAGCTCTTATAGAAGAGCTTGAGGACCTTGGATGGACAATGGAAAATGAACAATATATAGATATTATTCTGCAGTCCCTCCCCTCCACCTTTGCTCAGTTCATAGTAAACTTCAACATGCATGGCATGGAGAAGGACCTCCCTGAACTCCTTAATATGTTAAGGAGTGCAGAGAGCACTATGAAGTCAGCAAAGACTCCCGTTATGACCATTGGACAGTCTTCTTCTTCTCGCCCAAAAGCTAAGGCCAAACGAAAGAAAAAGAAGAAACCCACTAATCCTAAGGGCGGAGTCAAAAAGGTGAAGGGAAAGGGAAAGTCCACGGCTGGAGACCCAGGGAAAGGCGAGTGTTTTCATTGCCACAAGACAAGACATTGGAAGCGCAACTGCACGGAGTACCTAAGTCTCAAGAAGAAGCATGGTGATGCTTCTGCTTCAGGTGCGTTTGTGACTGAAAACTATTTTTCTATAAACTCTGCTTCCTGGATATTGGATACCGGTTCAGGTTCTCACATTTGCAATTCTATGCAGGGGCTGAGAAATAGCAAGGTTTTGAGGACAGGTGACCATACTCTCCGCGTTGGAAATGGTTCCAATGTACATACAGTCGCAGTGGGAGAGTATCACTTGGGGTTGCCATCTGGATGTATTTTGATTTTGAATCCATGTTATTTTGTACCGACTATGCTATGTAATATAATATCCGTTTCTTTGTTGGACAATGAAGGGTATAATTTTGTGTTGCAGAACAATGTTATGAACATTCACCTAAATCAAATGTTGGTTGGGTATGGTATACTTAATAACGGAATATATGTCCTAAATCAACACACAGTTTTCAGTGTACAACACACTAATAAAAGAAAACTTTCAGAATTAAATGAAGCTTTTCTTTGGCACTGTAGACTTGGTCATATTAACGAAACAAGACTAAACAAGTTACACAAAGATGGATATTTAAATTCTTTTGAATATAAATCTTATGCGACTTGCCAGTCTTGTATCAAGGGTAAAATGACCAAAACTCCGTTTACCGGACACGGAGAAAGAGCTTCTCAGCTCCTGGGCCTCATACATAGTGATGTATGTGGGCCTATGTCTACACAGGCTAGAGGCGGTTTTTCATACTTCATTACATTCACCGACGATTTCTCAAGATTCGGTCATGTATTTTTATTAAAGCACAAGTCCGACGCTTTCGAGAAATTCATTGAATATAAACAAGAAGTAGAAAAACAAACCGGCTTGAGTATTAAGATGCTTCGATCAGATCGAAGTGGAGAGTATCTCAGTACAGAATTTGCAAACTTCCTAAAAGAGAATGGGATTCTCTCTCAGCTCACTCCTCCTTACACACCACAGCACAACGGTGTGTCAGAACGACGGAATAGGACCCTATTAGATATGGTCCGGTCCATGATGAGTGACGCTGAGTTACCAGTCTCGTTTTGGGGGCATGCATTGGAAACTGCAGCGTTTCTGCTAAACAGGGTTCCAACCAAAGCCGTGTCTACCACGCCATATGAGATATGGAATGGGAAGAGACCATCTCTTAAAAGAATTAAGATTTGGGGTTGCCCGGCCTATGTTAAAAAGCAGAATCCGGACAAACTCGAGACACGGTCAGTCATGTGTAACTTTGTGGGATATCCAAAGAATTCTTATGGGTATCTGTTCTACCACAAAGAGGAACAAAAAGTGTTTGTTTCTCAGTATGCCACATTCTTGGAAAAAGAGTTTTTCACGGATAGAGATGATGGCAAGGTGGTAGATCTAGAAGAGGTTCTGGAGACACAAACTACAAATGACGATTTGGTTGAACCGGCTGTTGCAACAGAAACTGAAGAACCTCGGCCACTCCGTAGGTCTGGTAGGACTTCTCGCCCACCGGAGAGGTACTACGGTTTCCTCATTGATGGTGACAGAGAAGACTGTATCATGGAAGATGATGATCCTACCAGTTTTCAGCAAGCTATCACGAGTGGTGACTCTGTGAAGTGGCTGGATGCCATGAGATCCGAAATGCAGTCTATGTACACCAACAAAGTATGGACTTTGGACGTTGTACCCCCTGGGGTAAAACCTGTGGGGTGCAAATGGATCTTTAAAAGAAAGATTGGTGTGGATGGGCAGGTAGAGACCTATAAGGCAAGACTTGTGGCGAAAGGTTTTCGTCAAAGACCAGGTCTGGACTATGACGAAACTTTTTCACCCGTAGCCATGCTTAAATCCATTCGGATCCTACTTGCTATTGCTGCTCACTACGACTATGAAATCTGGCAGATGGACGTTAAAACAGCATTTCTAAATGGAGATTTAGAAGAATGCGTTTATATGGATCAGCCAGAGGGCTTCATTGACAGTGGGAGCAGCGAGAAAGCATGTAGATTGCTTAAATCCATATATGGGTTAAAGCAGGCATCTCGGAGTTGGAACATCTGTTTCGATGATGTTATCAAAGAGTTTGATTTCATCAAAAATCCAGATGAACCTTGTGTTTATAGGAAGGCTGTAGGAAGAGCTGTCACATTCCTCGTATTGTACGTGGATGACATTCTTCGGATAGGAAATGATATTCCTATGCTACAGTCGGTCAAATCATTCTTATCACTGAGGTTCTCCATGAAGGACCTGGGTGATGCCACATACATCCTGGGCATAAGGATCTATAGGGATAGATCCAAAAAGTTATTGGGATTATCCCAAACCAGGTACATCAACACCATCCTAAAGAGGTTTAGTATGGAAGACTCCAAGCGGGGTGCCTTACCCGCTTGCCATGGAGTCACTCTCTCCAAGGATTCTTATCCAAAGACCGATGAAGAGAGAGCTCGTATGAGCATTATACCTTATGCTTCGGCAGTAGGGTCTATAATGTATGCGATGTTATGTACACGCCCAGATGTAGCTTATGCACTTAGTGTTGTAAGCAGGTATCAATCCAACCCAGGGGAGAACCACTGGACAGCTGTGAAGAACATTCTTAAGTACTTACGAAGGACTAAAGAACTGTTCTTGGTGTATGGTAATAAAGATCTCCAAATGGAGGCCTTTACCGATTCGAGCTTCCAGAGCGATAAGGATGACAGCAAATCTATCTCAGGGTTTGTGTTTACCCTCAATGGAGGGGCGGTGAGTTGGAAGAGTTCCAAACAGGATACCGTTGCAGACTCTACGATGGAAGCTGAGTACATTGCTGCAAATGATGCCGCCAAGGAAGCCGTCTGGATGAAGATGTTCGTCTCGGAGCTAGGAGTAGTTCCAACCATTATTGATCCAATACCTTTGTATTGTGACAATAATGGGGCGATGGCGTTAGCCAAGGAGCCCAGATCCCATCAGCGGTCCAGACACATCCTGAGGCGCTTTCATTTGATCCGGGAGATTGTAGATCGCCGCGAGATCGAGATTAAGAGAGTTGACACAAAGAACAACGCCGCGGATCCATTCACCAAGGCCCTCCCTCAGCCGCAGCATGAGCGACTTTTTGAGATGTTGGGTATGAGATACGCCAATAACTGGCCTTAGTGCAAGTGGGAGATTGTTGGATATATGTATGCCCTAGAGGCCATTATGTGATAGTGGATGTATCTATACATGTATATATATATTCAGTTTGCATTCTTGCTCGACATGATAGTATGCTATCTGGTTATTCTTTATCTGACATGTTGATTTGATCATGCTTTTATTCATTCATACATGCTGATAAAGCCCCAAGGATATCTGCTTGACTACTCTAATTATGATGGAGATCATACTAGTGGGACATCTGTAGTCTATAAGCATATCCTGAAATCTCCCTAGTCGTAGGTATATCGAGACGGGGCATCGATATACCAGAGTAGACTAGCGTATATGATACTAGACCCATGTGATGGGCGATGGATGTTCCCACATTCATCGATGTTTGACATCAAGATCATGTACGGGTGCTCAGTGCTGACTGAGTACACTGGACGGACTCGCCGAGAACTCCTATATGGAATTATATCTATCGTCGGATAGCAGTTCTCAGGTGACACTGGTACAGGTTAGTCTGTAGACCCGAGATCGTCATGGAGTCTTGTGTGTTCTCCCACTGTACTTTGATTGCCACCCTACCACGGCTCTACTGAGTCGTGCAAACAGGTGGCCGTTGGGTACAGTCCCGAGACACACGAAGGCAATGAGCGATAGGAGGGGTTTCGTCTCTCCCGGTATTGGGAGTTGATGCTGTGCTGTGCTCGACTGGTTATAACAGCAAGTCCCTGGCCAGGGCTGCTGAGATTTGCTGATAAGTGTTATCAGTAGTTTCTCGATCTGTTATAGACCATTCACCGACACGACCTATTGAGTTATTGGGGTCGACGTGACCATCCCTAGGCTCGATATGCAGCATATCTGACGAAGAGACCGGACTGTACGGTAGTGTTGCCGGATGGCTCGACGGGAGTTGTAACAGGTTCGCTTGTTTTCTTCTTATTGCTCAATACCCGGGTGGCCGTTACGTTTGGCTGACCGCTTGCGGCTTGGGGGTGCTTGATATGATCATCACCCACTGCCGGCATATTGACGAGTCTTAGAGTCCCACATAGGAGTTACCTAGTCCAGGCGAAACGTTGTGGTGCGCGTATGCGATATGCGCTTGGACCCGATTAAAATGCGTGTATGGGATACCGTATATTAATTGGGCGGCTTGCTAATGGTCGGGTCATATGTGATATGACCGGATTAGTGAATCAAGTGTTGATTCATCATTAGTTTCTCACTACAAATCCTATTTTGTTTATGTTGAATGTATGCATGCATGTGTGCATTCATTCTTGTTCATGCACATATGGATGTGCAAGCACACATGCATACATACATCATATATTATCATGGTTGTTTATACAATGGAAATGGTGGATGTATAAGAATTACACCATGGTTGTATTTGGATAATTATTGGATTTAAATTAAAGCAAAAGAAAATGAAAAATGGGTTAAATCACTTAAGAAATTCTACACTCTTCTAACTCAACCATGCTCACCTAACATTTAATCCATAGTTTATTTTCTTATCATGCTTTTAATTTAAAATAAAATGTTATCTATTTATTTAACCATGGTTGGTTAAGAGAAAGAAAAATATATATAGCTATTTTCCTTTTCTCTTTCAATAAGATAATTCATTCTCTTCTTCTAAAATCCACCATCTTCATCAACCTCCATGCTTTTGCTCTCTAGTTCATACAAGAGAGTGAATCACTCATAAAAATAAGATTTTGAAGTGAGATCCATAGCCACTACTTCATTCTAATCAAGTCTAGCTCACTTGATTAGAGTGTTCTCTTTGTTTTTCAAAGTTGCAAGCTTGGACGGGAAAACTCCGGGTGGATCGTCGTGGACGTGGGAGGAGTACAAGCGGACCTTCATCCAACACCCAAAGAGCCTAAGGAGCGAAGCAAAAACGGGAGCTACAAAGGTTGTAGCCTTCAAACCCCAACTTTGTTAGCTTATAGTTTTGTAACCCTAATCTTTCTAGGATCGATTCCTTTGCTTGTTAGTTTAGCACCATAAAAATGAAAACTTTAGGTCATGTGATGCTTGTAATCTCTTCATAGGGTGCTAAGCTAACCTTACAGTTCGAACTGGCAGTGCGCAACAGACTTATCACTCTGCCGGATCCAAGACGTCCACTGCAACCTGGTGACGTCAACAGTCCCAACTACTGCTCCTACCATAGAGTATTGGGCCACCTAATTAAGGATTGCTACATCTTTAAAAATTAGGTCGAAGACCAGTACCAACAAGGCAAGTTTGCGCTGTCCGAAAACTGGAGGGTGAACCCACCACAGAAGCACGCCCCTAAAAAGATGGACACGCCAGGGGCATCATGCTCGCTTGTAGAAGAAGCTCCGTGGAAAGTTGTCCTTTCAGCTAAAACTAAAAGAATGCTGAAGGACCTTCAAGCATGTCCGGCGATCAAGTGGAAATGCCCGCTAGAGCCCGAGATCATTAAGGGGATGCTTAAACCGCGCCCAACACCGAAATCTGGTAATGATGGGAAAAACACCCAGGTCAGGCCTTGATTAGTGTAAGTTTTTAAGATCAAAAATATTTTTACCGCAATCAGAAACGGCGTCGCTTTGCAGCTAGCCGGTGAATACGGGTCGGTCCACAGGGATGTGTAATTTTCCTAAGTGTTCTCACGAGTTGATTCCAATGGTTGTTTGGTTTTGTTGATTGATTCTAAAAACTAAGTTGTACGATATTAAGGAACTTGCTAGGGTTAGGTCTAAAGTAGGGTTTGATAAGATTGATATTAACACCTCTTTCAATGCCCTCGATTAAATCTTTTTAGAAGTTATAACAATTATTAGTAAAGGGGATTAGGATGATTGGGAAGAAACGAAGTTTCTTCCTCTAGATCCTTGTCCGTCCTTTCCTACTAATTGATATAACCTTCATGGAAGTCATGCTTGTCCGGTCCTTTATACTACGGTTTCACCATTACCTCGTGGGCAGGGTGCCGTAGGGAGCAGATCATGCATGCGTGCATGAAGTTCTAGTTTTACAAGTTATTGGGCTTGAAAGAGATGAGAGATATTCATCTCTCAACCCCTCCCTCATTCCTAACCCTAACAAGTGAGGAAATTACTCGCTCATTAGGGGATCTAGTAAAAATAGCATTTTTTATTATGTGAATTTTTTTAAGATCTAAAGGATTAATTATCTACTGCAGATTAAAAGGTTCTACACAAGATTAAACTAGGGCAAAAGATTAATTACTCTAAGGCAAGCATTTAATTCTAAAGCTAGGGCAATAAATTAATTTTAAACTAAGGCAGAGAAATGTAAAAGGAACTTACAAGAAAATGATGCTCTTCAATCCTCAAAGAATCTGAATTTTTATTAATTGAAAAGAGGCATCCCTAATACAATCTTTTGATTACATATTTATAAGTAAACAGAAAAACTAGGGTTACAAATTCTCGCGCATATGCTATTACAGATATGCCCACTAAAAATCCCAACCCACGCACCGACGCACCGTCACAAAAAGTCTGCGCCGACACGTGCACTAAGAGGCCGCGGAACCGCGGCAAATGTGGGGGTAGGGCCGCGGTTCCGCGGCCCTTTGTTGAGGTCACTTGATGAAATTTTCTGGGATAGTTCTTTATACTTTGGGCTTTTTATTTCCATAGTTCTTTTCTTCATTTGGCTTCTGGGTCTTCTCCAGATCTTCAGTGAAAACTTGTAATGGTCTTTTAACCGTTCATTTTGACATTTTTGGACCAAGCATTGCCTTGTACAATTGTGAATTGTTCTTCGTCTAGGCTTGACTAGGATCCTTTTACTTGTTGGTCAAAAGTCCCTCTTTTGTATAATCTTTTGTCTTTTTCACTGTTTACGATCCAAGAACCTGTATCCTGTAATATGCAGCAGACATGCGTCAAAAGCACATGTTTATTTATAAAACGAATAAGAATGGGGAATTTAATAATGCAATATTATGATATGAACAGGCCTTTAAAGTCTTCGAAGAAAAAGAAGAAGCCCATACAGCATGATAACGAGCGCACAGACCTGTAAAAACATCAACGCACTGGAGGAGTACAACCAGAAGGTGCGGGCCCCAGTCACTATCGAAGAGTTTCTCAACCATATCCTTGAGAACGGGGACAATGACAATGATGAGGGGAACGACTCATTAGAAGAACTCGAGGATTATGTAGCGTGCTACCACATGGTCTCTCATTCGTCGTTAAAAAACAAAGAGACCCCATCGGAGTCAAAAAAACGGCGCAGAAAAGCTGGGAGCAAGACCGGTGCAAAAATCCCTGGAGCCGTCAGACGACTTGATTGACAGGTTGCTAAACGAAGCCTTTCAAAAGAGAAAAGCTAACCGAGAGCGTGAAACGGCCATATACGAAAATGCCAAGCGTCAGCGTCAGGATGAAGAAGCTGAGGTGAGGAAGAGTCACAAAGTACTCCAACCAGATCGAACCACACCCGCGGCAGACAAAAGAAGGTTTAAGACAAGGAAACAGTTCGCCAAAGCCCTGTAAATGGAAATGAAGCTGCCACCTTTCAAAGGAAATACTCGCGGGAGTACGTGCCTCGATGAAGCGGATTTACATCCGAACTACTACCTATACCATCGGAGGGTTACACACTCCACCGAAGAGTGCAGTGCCTTCAAGAAGTGGTGGCAGGGATACGTTGCCCACCGACAACACTTCAAACGGATAAACCGCGAAGCCCGTCGACAACAAAGAAGCGTGACAGACGAGCATGAAAGAACAGCTGGCAACTGTCATATGATTGATACCATTTCGACAAAAGGAAGATCTTATATTCTTACATTCGGGAGCGATTCTGAGGAAGAAATAACTCTCGGCCCTCTCTTCAAAAAATCCACCTCTGGAAAAGAAGAAGGGGAGAAGAACTGTGAGAACATTCAGCTGCGTAACCGCACGCTGCCTGAGAAGAACCTCGGGCCAACAAACAAAGGTTCAGGAAAAAGAGACAAGGGGAAGGAAAAAGTCCCTGAGGAAATTGCCCTTGATGATGGAGTCGTCAAAGAGCTCGTGGCTAAGGACCCGCCTAAGAAAAAAAAGGTGGATTTCAATGTCCTAGCACACCTGAGGAAGATACCCTCACAACTGAGCGTACTGGATGCTCTCCTCCTATCCAAAGAGGCACGAAATTCTCTAATCAAGGCACCGCAAGAGCTCGATCAGTTCCAAGCTTTCCTTGCTGAAGAAAAGATGATGGACGAGCTGGCAGAGGTTCATACAGTTGACATCACATTCGGCAATAAAGATCTTCTTCTCGAAACATACGAGCACAACCGTCCCCCATATGTCACCGGGTACTGCTACGATATTAAGATAGGGAAGATCCTGGTCGACAACAGATCCTCTGCCAACCTTCTCAACGTGAAGGTGCTGAAGGAGATCTGAATGAACGTTCATCACCTGGCTCAGGATAAAATTACCATCTCCGGGTTCAACTCGCAGTCATCATGAACGCTTGGATCCGTGATATTAACATTACGCTTTGGGATTCTCGTCACTGACATCAAATTTCATGTCATCGACGCCAAGACTTGCTATAACGCTCTTCTCGGCCGACCTTGGTTACATGAGTACAACATCATCCCTTCTACACAACATCAGTGTATGAAATACTTCAAAGATGGTCTCAAGTACACAGTTAAAGAGGAGCTAAACCCATTCTCCATAAATGAAGTTCGCAAATAAGAAGACGCCAAGTACTTCTTACTAGACTTCGAAGACACGGAAAGATGTCAAAAACCGAAGAATCAACAAAAAGTCGTCGCCACTATCCCGGAAGATGAAGAGATAGTCTACTCGGGGCAATCCCAAGGCAACAGGCCCAGACTATCTACCCCTATTTTGGTCTTCGGCAGTGACTCTGAGAACGAGACCAACGCAGTGTTCTCCATCCGCCGATCAATGCAGACCTTCACTGGGGCTGATCAGAGTTTATAAATTACCACGGTTCCGCGGCAGCATTACAGGGAACTTGATGCGCTCGATACATACGGCGTGAAAGAGCTGCAGACCTTCTATGTCCCTCTCAGGCGAAGAGGTGAAAAGGCGATCCTCTTCTACCAATCTACGGAGACTAAAGGGAAAAAGAAGTTTGGCATGGTGCCGATTTTACCTTGACAGGCTTCAACCGATCCGTCTACCCAGATATTACGCAGAGGGACTAAAGAGGCTATTAAAATGCCAAGGCGTACCCTTCAAACAAACCGCTAGACAAGCCCAGTTCTACAACAAGATTTGGGACATTCCCGGGACTCAGCAAAAGATGCCCAACAGGAAGATGGAGACGACTGGACTTGGATACGTTCGGTCCAAGAAACGGGAGCGACTCCATGGCTGCCGTGTCATAAATAACTCCGATGGAGAGGGGAATGCTTTTCCAGATAGCGCTGATATTGAACCAGAGCGAGATCCCGCCGTAAGAATGCCAAGTCCATCATTCGAAGAACAGATTGACAAGCTAATGAGAGAAGTCGGTCAAAAGGTCCAGGATGACCACAGCTGTGAAATGGCTATTTATGAGAAAACCAGGACGCAGCGTCTCACTCAGCAGTTTGCGGAAGAGAAGACTATGATGCCCTTCACCCTCAGCCCGTTGTGCGCTCTCGTGGCAAGGAAAAGGCCCGACGCAAACGCAACAACAAGGTGAAGAACGAGAATGATGCTCGAAAAAAGCGAAGCAGATTCAAGAAGCCACGCGATCGAGAAAAGGTCAGCTGGAGTCCGTCCTTTATGAAGAAGATGGGTCGGGAATACTCTTTCCCTCAAGACAAGACAAGGAAAATATTCAAGCTTGTCATGAAGCATCAAATGATGACACTCCCGGAGGCCAGGCATTCAGAAAAAGTAAATGAGGTCCATTACCCAAATTATTGCTCCTACCACCGAGCAGTAGGACATCCTCTTGAAGACTGCTTCATCTTCAAAGACTGGGTTGAAGACCAGTATCAGTAAGGCAGGTTTGCTCTATCCGACAGTTGGAGGGTAGCTCCACCATGAAAGCATGATCCAAAAGCAACCTACACTGCGAGGGAAAGTCTAGATTAGCATCCAGCTTGGAAACGAGCTCGTACCTGCCACGTGATAACACTATCAAAAGAAGGAGAGCATGAGAATATGGACGACCTCTCCCGGTGCTTCGCAAATGAGGATGAGGACGAGGTGGTTTTAGACTTTCCACCGGCGCCAAAAGAGCTGGAAGATGGGATACACACCACAGCGGACAACCTGAGGAAAATTGACTTGGGACGGAAAATGAGCCGAGGCCAACATTCGTCAGTGAGCCGCTATCTGAAAAGCAGGTGGCCACGCCGAAGGATGTGCTTATGCAGTATAAAGACTGCTTCGCGTAGAACTATTCCGAGATGCCGGGACTAGATCCAAAAATAGCTGTGCATAAACTGGCGATATCACCGAACGTCAAACCAGTCAAACAGGCGCCGAGAAGAATGCGGCTCGAACTCGAGATGAGCATCAGTGCCAAAGTCAAGAAACTAATCGACTCCATCTTCATCAAAGAAGTTCAATATCTTGACTGGATCGCCAACATTGTCCCAGTGATGAAGAAAAATGGGACAGTACGCGTCTGCATGGACTTTCGGGATCTAAACAAAGCTTGTCCAAAGGATGACTTCCCGGTGCCTGTTACTGAGCTGATGATCGATAACACGTCTACCCATGAGGTCTTCTCCTTCATAGATGGATCTTCGGGGTATAATCAAATAAAGATGCATTCCGAAGACTGAAAGCATACTGCCTTCCGGACTCCGCCGGGCATATTCTACTATAAAGTGATGCCCTTCGGTTCGAAGAACGCCGGTACTACCTACCAGATGGCCATGACAAAGATCTTCGATGACCTCATACATGAGAGTGTCGAATGTTATATCGACGACCTCGTGGTGAAAAGCAAATTGTACGAGGAACACTGGGAGCATTTGAAAATAGTGTTCCAGCGTCTTCGGAAATATTATCTGAAGATGAACCCTCTGAAATGTGCGTTTGGAGTCTCCTCAGGTAAATTCCTAGGATTCATCGTATGAAAACGAGGCATCGAAATAGACCCATCAAAGATCAAGGCGATTATGGAAATTCCCACGCCAAGAACTCTCAAACAATTGCGGTCTCTCCAAGGAAAGCCCGCATATATCCGACGGTTCATAGCTAACATCTCTGGTAAATGCTGCCCCTACAGCCATCTAATGAAGAAAGGGACCCCGTTCATTTGGGATCATAAATGCCAAAATGCACTGGACAAAATCAAGCAGTATCTGCAGAACCCGCCAGTACTGACCGCCCCGGTCAAGGGAAAGCCCCTCATCATGTACACAACAGCCCTTGAAGGTTCTTTAGGCATGCTGTGGGCACAAGAGAATGACCAGGGGAAGGAGAGAGCTCTTTACTATTTGAGTCGAATTTTCCTGAGGGCAGAAAACAACTACTCCCCTATTGAAAAGCACTGCCTGGCACTGATCTTTGCGATAACGAAGCTTCGACATTATACCTTGGCACATGAGGTCCATCTCATATCAAAGGTGGATTCTCTCAAATATTTGATGTCAAGAGCCATACTAACAGGAAGACTTGCCAAATAGGCCCTCCTCTTGATGGAGTTCTCGATAATTTATCGACCCCTCAAGGCAGTAAAAGGCCAGGCCATCGCCGACTTCCTCGCTGAACATCCAATACCAGCCGACTCTCCCTTAAATTGCGAATTACCGAATGAACACGCGTTCGACGCAAAGGAAGAAGAAAATGACTCTCGATGGGAACTTTACTTTGATGGGGCATCTTTCATGAAGAAGCGAAAGCACAACACCCCCATAATCAAAGCCGGGGTGAGCCTTATCTTCGTGACTCCGCAAGGAAGGATAATGCGTTTCGCCCTTTCATTAATAGAGCCGAGAACAAACAATGAGGCTTAGTACGAAGCTTTGATAGCAGGTATTGAGATTGTTGTCGACATGGGAATCGAAAACCTCCTCATATATAGAGATTCCCAGCTAGTCGTTAGCTAAGTAAATGGCAACTATCAGACATGCAAACCGAAGTTAGTAAAATATGTCAAGAGAGCGCAGCAATTGTTGACACAAATCCCCTCTTACATTCTGGAAAGCATTCCGCGTGCAGAGAATAGCAAGGCGGATGCATTAGCCAAACTAGCTAAAGAACTGGCCGACGAAAACCTCGATGACGTAAGGATCATTGTGCAAAGCCGCCGGATTCTCACGCCAGCAGAAATATCTCTGGAGTCGTCTGAAGGAAAGGAAGCGACCAAACAAGCAGCCTACAAGAAAATGCTAAGGATTGGAGAGAAGTCTTCATAGACTACTTCAAATCCCATCAAACACCCGAAGACGCGTCGTCAAGACATCAGTTCATGAAACGAGCTCTATCCTTCGCCTTCATCAATGATACTTTATATAAGAGATCGTTCGACAGTTTGTGGCTAAAATGTTTGGGTTCGGAGGAAGCAAGGAAGGTCGTCCAAGAAACTCACGACGGACTCTGCGGTTCCCATCAAGCTGGGCCAAAAATGAAGCTGAAGATCAAGAGAATGGGTTACTATTGGCCCACGATGATTCAGGACTGCCTCGAATATGCGAAGCAGTGTCACTCATGCCAAATTCACGGGGACTTCATCTACCAGCATCCAAATATGCTACACCCGACATTGTCTAGCTGGCCGTTCGAAATGTAGGGAACCGATATAATCGGGCCCATCGAACCAGCATCGTCCAAGGGACATCGATTCATATTGGCAACAACCGATTAATTCTCTAAGTGGGAAGAGGCAGTACGACTAAGGAAGGTGAAGACGGAGAACATCTTCCATTTCTTCATGGCGCATGTCATCTACCGGTTCGGCACTCCGCGACGAATTATCTCGGATAATGGGCCGGTCTACAGGAGCCATAAGATCATCTGCTTCCCACAGCAGTATAATATAGATTGGAGATACTCTTCAGTCTATATTCCCTGAGCTAATGGTCTAGCCGAAGCTTTCAACAAGACCTTGATGAAGATCATAAAGAAAACGGTGTCCAGAAATAAAAGGGACCGGCACGAAAGACTGCATGAAGCTCTCTAGGCGTATCGAACTATGTTCAAAACGGCCACGAATACTACTCCATTCGAGTTGGTATTCGGCACGGAAGCGGTACTTCCTTTAGAGATAGAGTTACTCTCTCTACGAGTAGCAGTTCGATACGAGCTGACGGATGAAGAAAATGCCCATCTTCGGCTTGAGGAGCTCGATGAAACTCGTCTCATGGTGCAGCAAAACCTGGAAGCTTACAAAGCAAAGATGACGCGCTCATACGAAAGACTAACCAGGCCGAAAATATTCCGCCAAGGAGAACTCATGCTAGTCGTAAAAAGACCTATGATCCCCAACCATGCAAAGCGGGGGAAATTCGAGCCGAACTATGAGGGTTCGTACATCATAGATAAGGTCTACCAAAGTGGGTCCTACTTGCTCATGGATATGCATGGCGAAAAACCCTTCAGGCCAATAAACGGCCAGTTTCTTAAGAAATACTATGCCTAACAAGTCACAACTCAGGTTAATGATAGATGACGACACTCGTGACCGCTCGCTGTCTTCCCGAGTCAAGACTCTATAGGTAGTATCTGGCAAAACTTTACCTCGAAGCTGTGCCTGGACCGAGATGTCCCTAAACTAATAATGGACCGAGATGTCCCTAAACTAATAATATACTGTGATGTCCCTAAACTAATACGTCGCCTCAAGCACGGCGATAATGGAATTCAAGTCCATAAGTCCCAACAGCAAGGACTGCAACTTAAATCCTGCTGGCTACACAGCTATCCCGGTGGCGAAGTCCCCCCTA
This sequence comes from Agapanthus africanus, assembly GCA_030015575.1. Lineage (NCBI taxonomy): Eukaryota > Viridiplantae > Streptophyta > Magnoliopsida > Asparagales > Amaryllidaceae > Agapanthus > Agapanthus africanus. Next base: position 936,083,437 of record CM057338.1, on the reverse strand, counting down.
AGTGCCATTGGCAAATAAAGGGGTAAAATAAAAATAAAAAAACGGTACGTCCACAAGCGAAATGGGAACGGACAAAAACCCAAAAGAGCGTCATGAGTAAAAATAGCAAGGTTACCGGCGAGCTTGTGAAAACCTGGAAGGGCGCAATCTCGCTGTTAAAAAAAAGGTACGTCCATAAGCGAAATGGGCACGGATGAAAACCCGAAAGGGCTCCGCGAGTAAAAAATAGCAGGGCTACCGGCGAGCTTGTGAAAACCCGAAATGGCGCAATCTCGTTAAAATAAAGACACCTGCAAGTTCCTCTCGACCTTGTGAGGAAAAAACACCTGTGTGAGATCCTTACGACTCACAAAGAAGCAACACACTTAGGGATCCCTACGATTCCTAAGGGGAAATTACACTTACGAGATCCTCACGACTCGTAAGGAGAATTTCCCCCTATGAGACTCTCACGGCTCATAGGATTCAAAAGCAATAAGATACATGGATCTGAACCTGTTCTTAAGCCATCACACTCCCCAAGTTGCCCTACAGGCGGTCAATATTGGCTCTTGTATACAATCCACGGGTATAAATAAACGATTTCCCCCACCAAGTTCCACCAATGACGAGGAATGTCCTCATATGGTGAACGACACTTATAAGTCCTCTCGAGTTGTGATTAATTCAAAAATATATGTTAACCGTAATCAGAAACGGCGTCGCTTTGCAGCTAGCCGGTGAATACGGGTCGATCCACAGAGATGTGTAATTTTCTTATGTGTTTTTACGAGTTGATTCCAATGGTTGTTTGGATTGATTTATTAAATCTAAAAAGAACTACCAAATTAAGTTATACGAAAATTATCTAGATCTAAGTCTTGTTAGGGTTAGTCTTAGGGGAAGTTGGGAGATTAAAGGTTTCCTCACCGCTTTCAATACCTTATTTTAGATCTATTAGATGTTATGGTAATTATCAATAAAGTGGATTAGAATCTTTTGGGAAGATGTTTCTTCCTCTAGGTTCTTGTCCTTCCTTTATCGATCCTTACACTAACCTCCATGGAAAACACGCGCAACTGGTCCTTTATACTACGGTGTCACCATTACCTCGAGGGATAAGGTGCCGTAGAGAGCGGTGTGTGCGTGCATGCATGGAGTTCTAATTCTTATGTGTGAAGGGGCATGAAAGGGGTGAGAGATCTCATCTCTCAAACATTTCCCTAAGGCTAACCCTAACAAGCGAGGAGATTACTCGCTCATTAGGGGATTAGAAGACATTCTGAATTAAAAGAGAATTAAAGCAAAGAATTAAAAGTAACTTACTAATTTTTATCGATGGCTCTCTCCAAACAATAATGCAGAACAGATCTGAATTTGTGAAATGAAAAAAGGCATAGGTTTACAAATTTGTGATTACAATTTATAAGTAAACAGGGAAAACTAGGGTTACAGATTCTCGTGCATGTGATTTTACAGATATGCCCACGAAAAATCCCAACCCTCGCACCGACACCAGAAGTTTCCACCGACACGGGCACTTAATGGAAGCGGAACCGTGGCAAATGTAGGCCTTGGGGCGCGGTTCCGCGGCCCTTTGGTGAGCTCAGCTCACTAAATTTCTTGAGCTGCATTCTGGGTATTTGGGCTTCTTTATTCTTCACAATTTTTCTTTGTTTGGATTCTTATTCTTCCCCGGATCTTCAGTGAAAATTTGTATTGGTCTTTTAACCGTTTTACTCTGACATGTTTGGACCTTGCGTTGCCTTGTACCTATGTGAACTGTTATTAGTCTAGGCTTGATTAGGATCCGTCTACTTGTTGGTCAAAAGTCCCTTTTTTGTGTCTTCTTCTGTCTTTTTCACTGTATTTGCTCCAAGAACCTGTATCCTGTAATATGCAGCAGTCATGCATCAAAAGCACCTGTTTAGTTATAAAACGGATAAGAATTGGGGAATATGAATTACAATATTATGATATGAACAAATACCCCCAAACTTATCTTTTGCTCGTCCTCGAGCAAACTTATTTTTATTCACTAAAATCCTAACCTAACCGGACTTTCGCAGGAAAACGCGATTGCACTGAGCACGTGCAACAAGCCGTTAAACCACTAGGTGTCCCTAGTAGGAGGAGTGTTGTCTCCTGAGGGTTTTCAGCGGATACTACCCACAAAATCCTATCAATTTGGCCCATTGACTTTTGTTCTCCAATTTGGTTTTCTAACAAGGAATTCTATTATCTTTTTACCCGTAAATTATCCACCCATATTCTTCACGCTTCCTCATCATTTAACTTAAGATTATATATGTTATGTAGACCTACTTATCTTTCGGCATCTCTTAAGTTTTCCTTCTAAAGTTCCATCTCCACTTAGGAATTTCTATCAACTCTATTAAAGATACAAGTTCTATTCATCATTCCTTTCTCTTATCTAAACTCTAATCACATATCCCTACGTGTGTGTAAATATCATCCCTACACTTGGAAATTCAAATCAAGCAATCGTACTCTCGTCCATTGTCCAAAGCACTTATTAATTAGTGAATTTTTAAATGAAATTTGCTTACACATCCTTCATGCGATTGTTAATACTTCTTGAGGTACCAACAACCGATTACAAGATGCGTTAGCACTTTAAGGCGTTCTTCCTAGTTTTGCAACACCCAAGACTTTAGCAGTGACTCCCAAACCAGTTGGTCTAAGGCACTAGGTGATAAGGCACCCTCGCTAAATATTTTTTCTATTTTTACCGCCTTAAGTAATCACAAAAACCAGTGTCCATTTTTTTCTTTATTCACCCTTTTTTTTTCTTTTTTTTTTCTTCGTACCAAGGACTTTAGACAAGAGCATTTCAAGGTCTCTTCTACTATTCTAAGTTTCAAGGTGCATGATTGTGCAAGTTGTAGGGTATACATTTTCAGAATCTAGACTTAAGCTAGGAACTATTTTTCAAACTTATACTATAATAAGAACATCAATACTCTTCCCTTGTTTTGACTTAGCCCAAGAAGTGAACCCAAAATTTGCCTATTTCTAAATAAACTACAAGGCATATAGTTTCTACCGTTAAACTTTAAGGAATGTTATTTTTAGGGTTTTTAATTCACTAAGTCTAAGATCTAGTTGTTCCTAGCCAGTTAATTTATTTGTCAAACTCAAGTCAATTAGCCAAAATTGAATACAATAATTTTTATAATTTTTTTAATTTTTATGGGTTTTCAAATAAGTATGCAAATGCAAAAATATGTACAAATGAATGCGAAAGAAGAAGACGTACCGAGCGTACCCCCAAACTTGAACTTGACAGTGTCCTCACTGTCATGCTAAACCAAGAGGGTCAAAATGTCGGCATTCCCCTGTTTATTTATTTACAAATTTTTTTATTGTTAAGAAAAACAAAAATATATACAGAAAGGCCCCTCCAAACTTCATTTAAACAATGTTAGACATTACTGCCAAACTTTGCATAAACCAAATGTCAACACCAACCAGTTGAAAAATTTATCTGTAAAGAGTATCGGTTGGTGGAAGAATAAGTTGTAGCGATTCAAAAAGAATTGGGGAAGATAGAAGTGGTGGTATGGAAGGTGTGGAGGTGAATAGACAGGAGGTGGTGATGAATCAAAACGAGAATATGAATGATCAGCAATCAGTGGAATATTGGCATTCTCGTAGCTTATTAAAAGAAATGGGGGTGGTTCAACTTCTAAAGGAGGAGGTTGACTAACCACAATATCCCCAAGATAATTCTGTGGATCCTTTATTGACTTGGCATCATCCATCATATGCATATGATATTCAATTATGAGAGAACTAATCTCCTCAATGTCCGCCATAGTCCAACCGAAAGCTTGCCGCCTATCTTGTAAGACCATCAAAAGGGCGTTCTCTTGCTTAAGGGCTAGAGAAGCCGATATGATAACGGGAAAGGTCTCATTCTCATCTATGTAAGCATATTTAAGGTGAGACGGCAAGGGCGTGAGTTCGAGTTTCGGAGGTGAAACAATCATAGGCAAAATTGGGAAATCTACCTCGAACTCAAAGGACTCCAACACAGGTTCGAAATCACTGCAAACAACCGATTTGGATGGTTCAACTAATTCATCCAAAAATTCAAAAGACTCATATTCAGGCCGTGAGTCGTCATCATCCGAAAAAGTGAAACATTCATAATCAATATCGGTTGTGTTAACTGTGGTAGGCTCGAGAAGGAACGCATTAGTGGCGTCAAAACTGTTCTCATCAAACAAAAATCTTTCAAGCTCGCAGTCCTCCTGCATGATTTCGTGAATAGAGAAAACTTCTCGTGTACTAGTTTTAGGCACGGGGGGCAGACTTCCTAACTTGTAAATATTGAACTCACTAGATGTCTTCCCGAATGATAGAGTCATGGAGCCATTACGACAGTTTATTACAGCATTGGAAGTGGCCAAAAATGGTCGACCGAGAATCACCGGAATTTGGTTCCGTGAGTTAGCAACAGGTTGTGTATCCATAACAATAAAATCAACGGGGAATATGAACTCCCCAACTTTGATCAACACATCCTCTAGCTCACCCCTTGGATGGGTGATTGATCGATCAGCCATTTGGAGAGTGCAACGAGTGGGTTTCAACTCTCCAACCCCTAATTGTTCGTACACGGAGTAGGGAAGTAGGTTAACACTAGACCCAAGATCTAAAAGTGCTCAATTAATTTTCTTATCCCCAATTGTGATTGAAATCGTAGGACAGCCGGGGTCCTTTCGTTTTTGGGGTAAGGGTTGAGGTTGGTTAATAGCATTGCTCACTGCACTAGCCACTAGCACTTTCTTAGGTATTTGAGATGACTTTCTCTTCGAGGTGCATAAGCCCTTTAAGATTTTCGCGTATGAAGGGACTTGTTGGATTGCATCCAAGAGAGGTATATTTATGCTAACCTGCTTAAATAACTCCACAATCTTCTCCATTTGTGCAGTTGGTTTATTGGGACTCAACCTGTTTGGAAATGGAGCATTTTGAAAATTTGTTGAGTCAAATGTCTGTGGAGTAGAATGTGGAGTAGGAACGGATCCCAGTGTGGGTCCGTTCGGATTAGAAGAAGAAGAGCCTTTTGAAGAATGGAGAATAGGCTCTAACGGAGGAAATGAGGGTGAAGAAGAAGGAGAAGATGACAATGGAGAAGAAGAAGAAGAAGAAGAACCACCGGCGGGGATGTCATCATTAATACCCACATTATTCTGCAACACTCTTCCGGATCTCAACGTGGTCACCGCATTTACATTGTGATTGTTATACGCGTTTTGTGTGTGACCGGGATTTGGCAATGGTTGAGATGGAAGCTTTCCCTTTTCTCTCTTGCTCAACGCAGCAGTTAATTGTGCAATTTGTGCCTCAATAGATTTGATACTTTGATCATGTGAAGCATTGTTATGCATCAAAGACTGAACATAATTTTCAAATCTTGCTGCGGATTCTGTAGATTGCTTGAGAAATGCATCTAGACTTTTTTCTAGCGAGATAACCTTATCATCATTTGGTTGAACCAAATTGTTCGTTTGATTTGTATAAGGTTGTTGTTGGAAAGGTTGCTGGTTTTGAGTTTGTTGGGGTGCTTGTTGTTGTGGAGGAGGCCTTTGAAAGTTGTTGTTTACTTGGAGTTGTTGATTTTGATTCCAAGCAAAATTTGGGTGGCTCCTCCAACCCGGATTGTAGGTCGAAGAGTAAGGATCATTTCTTTGTCGTTGCTGAAAGGCAGCATTGACTTGATCTTGTCCTTGAATAGGTGGATTATAAGGACACTCTTCAGTAAGATGTGATGGATCCGAACAACAAGCACAAACAGTTCGTGGGGGTAAAGCAGGGGCAGGAGAAGACGATGAGATTTTGGTCTCAATGGCTTCTAGATTTTTCATAAGTGCGGCCATCTCGGCCTTCATAGCAATCGACATATCTACTTGATGTATGCCTGCCCTAGATTGACCAATAGAAGAAGATGAGGTGGTCTTTGTGCTCTTCCACTGAATTGTTTGTTCACTAAGATCCTCGAGAAACTGCCATGCTTCCTCACTAGATTTGGTTAGAAAGTGACCTTGACAAATGATTTCTAGCAACTGCTTCGTTGCCGGGTTCAATCCCTCGTATAATGTTTGGCAAAGTTGCCAACTTTCGATCCCATGATGAGGGCATTGAACAAATAGGTCTTTGAATATTTCAAAACACTTCCAAAATGGTTCGGAAGGAAGCTGGGAGAATTGTATTATTTCATTGCGAATTCTCGCGGTCTTGTGATGAGGATAAAACTTTTTAAGAAAAGCTTTAACAAACTAGTCCCAATTTCTAATTGAATATGATGCTGTGCTGTATAGCCACTTCTCGGTTAAGTCACATAAGGTGAAAGGAATGACCCTTAGCCTTATAGCGTCATCACTTAATTGGGTAGTTTTCATCATGGCGCAAATGTTTTGGAATTTATTGATAAAGATATATGCATATTCGGATTCCAAACCATGAAATTTTGGCAGCATATTGATGAAATGTGGTTTTATTTCAAAATTGTCCCCATTTGCCGGGAGGGTGAAAGACAGGTAGGTAAAGACGTGCGGACGGGGTAAAAGAGATCCTAGAGCGCGACTCGTGCGGGCGCTACAACAGGCGGAAGATTCGGGTTATTCGCACCTAATGGAGGTGGAATCATTCCCGTCGGTAAGGTATTGTTGGGGTTGAATTCCGACATACCTTCGAAAGAAGAATTTGAAGGTGGAGGTAAGGAAATGGAGGGAATTTCGACTTCGGTGTCGAAAGGTTCGTCGGTCGGTACCAATGAAACACGGACTAATCGGGCGTTAGTATCCCTAGTCCAAAGTGACATACACTAAAAGGGGTAGTGCAGTCAGAAAAAAATTGAAAAACAGAATGTGGAGGTAAGATAACGTCAATGAAGGGAAGTGGTGTAAGTGAGTTGCAAGTTCCTTTAGCGACAAGTTGCAAGTTTTGAAAAGATTTTTTTCTTTCTTTTTTTTTATGTGAGAGTTTTACAAAGAGATTTTTGAAAAGAGACTCGTTACACAATTTCTATCAACCACACATGCACAATCAGGCCTAGATCTAGGGTCACCTAGGTCTGCTAGACAGCTCCTAACTAGGGCTAGAAATAGGACCTCAAACTGCCTCTTCACCGCCAATTGCGGCCAGGTAAGTGGGAAGGAACCACAGTAGTGGGCCTAATTAATAACCACTAGCCTAGACACACTTGCCTAGACACCGCAAAGTCAGGTTAGGATAAACGGTCGATGCCTATACTAGTCCTTTTCCTATTGAGCTCGATGTCCTTAGGGCTGAGTCTAGTATTTTTTAATTAATTGTGGTCAATGCAAATGCTTTAAGTGTTTTCTGGGGTCCTGGGAAGGGTGATGAAATCCCCACCCAATCTGAGTTTGGTCAATTAGCCCCTTAAAGTCCGATTAAATTATGCAAAACATTAAATTCACTTGCAATCAATTTTTTTAGCGCGGCGCAAAGAAACCTGCAGAAAAACTGTTATTTAGAAGGGGAGAGAAGATTTTTAGCGTAAAGAAACCCTGCAGAAATTTTTCACAAAAGATATATGGAGGTTGACAGAGGAGAGAGGGAGAAAACAAACCAGCAAAATTTTGTGCGCTGACGTGGCAATTTCGCGGCGGAACCGCGGTCTGGGGCGCGCAAAAACCGCGGAAGCGCGGCGGTCTGGTGGTAACAGAGCCCTGAAAAACTTATGCACCTCTGTTGTCGAATTTCCCTTCTATTCCGATGTGAATTTTTCTGTTTTGCCCTCTGTAAATTTTCAGATCCGCGATTCTTCGCTGTTCCTGCAAGATTCAAACGACAAAACACTTCAAACAGATAAAAGTTGATAAATTTTTTTATTTTTTCTATTTTCATATTTTTATACTTTTTAAAATTTATATCAACCCGAAATTACACAAAAGAAATTTTACGCCATCCCCGGCAACGGCGCCATTTGATTAATTCAAAAATATATGTTAACTGTAATCAGAAACGGCGTCGCTTTGCAGCTAGCCGGTGAATACGGGTCGATCCACAGAGATGTGTAATTTTCTTATGTGTTTTTACGAGTTGATTCCAATGGTTGTTTGGATTGATTTATTAAATCTAAAAAGAACTACCAAATTAAGTTATACAAAAATTATCTAGATCTAAGTCTTGCTAGGGTTAGGCTTAGGGGAAGTTGGGAGATTAAAGGTTTTCTTACCGCTTTCAATGCCTTATTTTAGATCTATTAGATGTTATGGTAATTATCAATAAAGTGGATTAGAATCTTTTGGGAAGATATTTCTTCCTCTAGGTTCTTGTCCTTCCTTTATCGATCCTTACCCTAACCTCCATGGAAAACACGCGCAACCGGTCCTTTATACTACGGTGTCACCATTATCTCGAGGGATAAGGTGCCGTAGGGAGCGGTGTGTACGTGCATGCATGGAGTTCTAATTCTTAGGTGTGAAGGGGCATGAAAGGGGTGAGAGATCTCATCTCTCAAACCTTTCCCTAAGGCTAACCCTAACAAGCGAGGAGATTACTCGCTCATTAGGGGATTAAAAGACATTCTAAATTAAAAAAGAATAAAGCAAAGAATTAAAAGTAACTTACTAATTTTTATTGATGGCTCTCTCCAAACAATAATGCAGAACAGATCTGAATTTGTGAAATGAAAAGAGGCATAGGTTTACAAATTTGCGATTACAATTTATAAGTAAACAGGGAAAACTAGGGTTACAGATTCTCGTGCATGTGATTTTACAGATATGCCCACGAAAAATCCCAACCCTCGCACCGACGCACCGACACCAGAAGTTTCCACCGACACGGGCACTTAATGGCCGCGGAACTGCGGCAAATGTAGGCCTTGGGCCGCGGTTCCGCGGCCCTTTGGTGAGCTCAGCTCACCAAATTTCTTGAGCTGCATTCTGGGTATTTGGGCTTCTTTATTTTTCACTATTTTTCTCTGTTTGGCTTCTTATTCTTCCCCAGATCTTCAGTGAAAATTTGTATTGGTCTTTTAACCGTTTCACTCTGACATGTTTGGACCTTGCGTTGCCTTGTACCTATGTGAACTGTTATTAGTCTAGGCTTGACTAGGATCTGTCTACTTGTTGGTCAAAAGTCCCTTTTTTGTGTCTTCTTCTGTCTTTTTCACTGTATTTGCTCCAAGAACCTGTATCCTGTAATATGCAGCAGTCATGCGTCAAAAGCACCTGTTTAGTTATAAAACGAATAAGAATTGGGGAATATGAATTACAATATTATGATATGAACAACTTGTAAGGAGAAAACACTCTTGTAAGATCCTTACGACTTACAAGAGAAAATATCACTTAGGAGTCCTCACGGCTTTTAGGGAGAACTAATTGTATCGTAATTTTTTGAAAGAAAAAGTAGTATAATAACCGCAATCAATAACGGCGTCGCGTGTAGCGAACCGTAGTGAGTACGGGTCGTCCTCTGGGATTCATGGAATTTTATAATTCTTGCTTTAGATGGGTCGAAAGAAATAGAAAAGAGAAATTAAAGATAATCAAGATAATAGTTTCAAGATCTAATTGAATAGTTTCAAGATCTAATTGAATTATCAAGAAATAGTTTCAAGATATAATTGAATTATCAAGAAAATTTTATATGAAGAAGGCTTGTAGGATTCGTTGGGATTTAGAAGCCATGGATGACTAATAAATATGACTCCTCTTATCTACTGATAGATTTAAAACTAGATTGATGGTGATGAATAAGGATTAGGGTTCATTGGAAGAAATTAGGGTTTCTCCTCTATTGACCCTTGTCCTTTCATTGATCTCCATTCATGTCTAACCCTTAACAAAAAGATCGTCAATCTTGTCTCAAATCGTGGTCAAGATTATCAAGAATTTGATATTGCGCCTGATAAGGATGTGGATGATTCTTTTGCTAAAGTTTATAAACTTCATTAGACTTAAAAGGAGTATGGTATTTTCTCATCCATCGATCTATCATAATCCTACGAATCCTATCAAGCGGAGAATTACTCGCACATCATGAAAATAAAAAAAAAAGAATAGAGAAAGAATTCATAATGCGGAAATTAAAAGAATGCGAAATGATAAAACTAATTATCTATCTTTATTACTCAACTTCACAATACAATTCTTCGAGTTTAGATTACAAGAGAAAGATGAATTTGCTCTTGATCTCTGCCTTGAAGAAGTAGATGTTTCGTCGATTATCACATCGCTTGATCACCTCGAATTGTGGACCTGTCTTGGATCTCTTGTTTGTTGACCGTGATTGGTTTCGTGTAAAGGATACTTGATTGATTGACCGCTTGATAGATTTCTCGATAATTTCTTGATCTTGGATCTCAAGATCGTGGATTCTTGATCTTAGATCCTTTTTTAGATTGGTTTTTGATCTTTGGGATTGATTTTTTTAGTTCATTAGATGATTTTGAGATGTAGCCCTTGGTCATTTTTATAGCCCCAAAACCAGTAACCGAAGCCCCCAACAAACTTAGTTTGTTGCAAAGATCGTAACAGAAAAGTCTTACCCCCTAACTCACTGAATCGGTCGCGAATCCACGGGGACTTGGCCTGATTTGGCCGCGGTTCCGCCGTTTCATGGTGAGTTCTTGGCTTCAAACTTCTGGAATCTTCTCCTGTTGGTATTTGGGTATTTATTTGATATCTGGAACCTTCTTATCTCTTCTGAGTCTCTGCCAGTATTTGATTCTTTGACTTTCTTTACTTTATCGGCAGATTCTTGATTCCTGATATCTAACCTGAGCTAATCTTTCAGAATATCTTTAATGAACAATGTTAGTTATATTAGATATACAATTTGATATGATAAGTGTATCAAAATATTAAGCACGTTTTCCTTCGTAATGTTGATTATAATATATAAACACATGGTAAATGGTATTTTGTAGATAAACTTCTAATATGTGTTATATTTATAACAAACACCTTTAGATGATTGAGAAAAGTAAAGAAATTGTCATGTTAAAAGTGCAATATTTTCGACTGAACAAGAACCTACACCTACGGGATCCTCTCGACTCGTAGGGAGAAAACCCCTTTATGAGATCCTTAAGGCTCATAAAATCAAAAGCCTTAGTCGACAGGATCCTAACCCTGTCTACTAAGCCACCTTTGTTCAAAATCAGCAAAGGCAAATGATGATTCGCTCCTGACAATATTCCAGTCGTAGCGATGCTGATGCCTGAACAGGTGTCAATTCCAAGTCCTCTCAAAGGCAAATGATGATTCGCTCCAGGCAATATTCCAGTCATACGGTGCTGACGCCTGAACAGATGTCAATTCCAAGTCCTCTCAAGGCAAATGATGATTCGCTCCTGACCATATTCCATTCGCAGCGATGCTGATGCCAAGATTGGTATCAGATCTCAAGTTCCATACTCGCAATAAAAATCAGTGAGCAAAATATTTGCATATGAAATAGCCGAAATGATGGTGCAACTCGCAATAAAAATTAGCGAGCAAAATATATGTATATAAAAATAGCCGAAATGTTTGGGCAACTCGCAATAAAAAGCAGCGAGTTAAAAGAAAAAACAGTCGAAATGATTAGGCACTGCGATAAAACAGCCGAAATGATCGGGCAATCGCAACTTTCGCGATATAAAAAGCTGAAATGATAGAGCATCATGGAAAGAAATAAAAAAAAATGATGAAACTTTTGCCCTGCAGGAGAGTCCACATCAACCCATGTATACAATCTATGGGCATAAACAAAAAGGGAACCACATTTCCCCACCCGGCTCTGTCAAAAGGGAGAGTCAGATCTCGACGGCAACATCTGCATCCTAAAAGATCAACACAGCGTTCCTTCTCACTCCAACAGGATACAGACGTGACGTCAAAAAACGACCCTAGGGCCAACAAAATGGAGCCATGGCAAAGTCCCTAGTTCCAAATCTCGACGGTTCACAGACAACCTAGAGATCAACAACGGCGTCTTCTCACTCCAGCAGGATGCAGACGCGGAGTCAACAAACGACCCCAGGGTCAAAACAAATGGAGCCATGGCAAAGTCCCTAGTTCCAAGTCTCGACGGTTCACCAATAACCTAAAGACTACTTCGGAGCCATGGCAAAGTCGCTAGTCCCAAATCTCGACGGTTCACAGACAACCTAGAGATCAACAGTGGCGTTTCTCCCCATTCCAGTAGGATGCAGACGTGACATCAACAACAGACCCCAGTGTCAAAACAATGGAGCCATGGCAAAGTCCCTAGTTCCAAGCCTTGACGGTTCACCGACAACCTAGAAACTACATCGGAGCCATGGCCAAGTCCCTAGTTCCAAATCTCGACAGTTCACAGACAGCCTAGGGATCACCCCGGCGTTCCTTCTCCACTCCAACAGGATGCAGACATGACGTCAGCAAAACGGATCCATGGCAAAGTCCCTAGTTCTAGATCTTGACGGTTCACAGACAGCCTAGAGATCAACAACGGCATTTCTCCTCACTCCAGCAGGATGCAGATGCAACGTCAACAACCGACCCCAAGGTCAAAACAATGGAGCCATGGAAAAATACCTAGTTCCAAGCCTCGACGGTTCACAGATAACTTAGATACAACCTCGACATTCAGCTCGTTACAGCAAACGCAATGCAGCAAACGAAGCAAAGGAAATTCCCTGGCTTCAAGGTCTTGACGGCAACTCAAATAAAACCTGAAAGACTATTGGAGATCATCCCACACCAGCGCGGAGAGGTTATGACTCATCGGGGCTCCCAAATTGAGCCTAACCTCAAGTAAAAAGCGGCATGGAAAATCCCTAAAGCTTGCTCTTCCGATGGTAATATGACCTGGGAGATTACTTAAAGACGTCCTGTCCAGCCCCCGAAGGGATCAGAGACACGTCAGTCACGAGGCTACTCAAACAGCAAGATTGCATATTGAGAAATGCATCAGCCAACACGACGGTACAACGGATAAAACCCTAGTACCACAGACCCTAACAGACCTCTTTCGAAAAGAGCAGGGGTTAACTGTGACGTTAGGACCAGTTTGCCTACAAGCCCAAGTGAGGTAAACTAAACAACCTCCGAAATGAGTTCGTAAACTAGAGACTCCGGTATGAGTGAATAAACTACAAGCTCTGAAATGAGTTCATAAACTAGAGACTCCGGGATGAGTGAATAAACTACAAGCTCTGAAATGAGTGAATATGTTGGGTTCCTAAGCATGACAGCAAGGTTTCGGGAGGCATCGTCCATGCCAAATTAAAATTTTGCGATGCTTAAAAAACCCTAAACAAGATCTTTAACTAGAGAATCATGCGGAATTGAAATGTAAACTACTTTACAACTAAGTGAGTAGGGATTACAACCTTTGTAGTATGCTCCTTCACTTCATAAGCTCCAAGTTGTGGTCCCTTTGCTGTAATCATCAAGCTCCCGGACTCTTGAGAGGCTCCATGAGGTGAATGATGCATGCTTCCTTGAAGTCTTCACGGTCCAAGATGATCTACGTCGAGGCAACATGAACTCAAGATTTCACTTCACTAATATGGAATTAGTGAAGCTAACACACTAAACTATATGGCTAGTATAGAAGAGGGTGATGAAGTAGGAATTTTGCTCACTTTAGATTTTATTTTCTCACAATATTTCATCACATGATCAAAAGCTAGAAAGCTTTTTCAATGAGGAAGAAGAAGATGAAGTAAGTGATGAAAGAATGAGTTATGAGGTTATAAATGCAACCTTGGGTTAAGTATGCCATGGCTAACTCATGTAGAGCATAAACCATGGCTAGTGATTAGGGTTAGGTTAATAAATATCTTAGAAATATCAAAATTTGTGGACTAAGTCAACACAAAATATCTTAGCAAAATCCACACAATTTTGAATTAACTAAAATAATTAAAATCTAACCATCATCACAAATCATGGTGTGATTCTCATAAACCCTAGTTGCATGTATAACCTAGCATGTTACAATTATACATATCACATATATATATAATTTTGTAACAAAAGAAAAGAATACAATAAACATATATCACATATATGTTAAATGTATCCAAAATGAGAAAAAGAAATACTTAAGTGAGCATATATTAGTTAATGTAATTTAATATATCAAATATATAATTATTCATTACATTATCGAATCAACACTTGATCCGATAATCCGGTTATATCATATATAACCGACTAATATAAAATATATCATTTCATTGAATAACACTTGATCCGATGACCCGGCTATATCACATATAACCGGCCGATATCACATATCGCGAGAATAGAATACGGTATCACATACATGTATTAATCTCAGTCCCGCACATATCACATATGTGCTCCTACTTCGTTTCGCCTGAGCCAAAAAACCTCTGTGTAGGACTCTAAAGACTCGTCAATACGCCGACAGTAGGTGATGATCATATCAAACACCCACAAGCCGCAAGCGGTCAGCTAAACGTAACGGCCACCCGGGTATTGAGCGACCAGAAGATCAACAAGCAAGCCTACACATACTCCTGCGAATCCAATCAGTAACACTACCGTACAGTCCAGTCTCTTCGTCTGATATGTCGCATATCCAGTTTAGGGGTGGTGATCGTCAGACCCCGGTAACCGATAAGTCGTGTCTATGCGAGGCTCATAACGGGTTGAGAAACTACTGATAGCACTTACCAGTAGATCTCCATATCAGCCCTGGCCAGGGACTTCCAGTTATGGCTAATCAAACACAGCGCAACATCAACCCCCTATACCGGGAGAGACGAAACCCCTCCTATCGCTCATTGCCTCCATGTGATTCGGGATTGTACCCAAAAGCCACCGTTTTGCACGTTCTCATGAATGTGGTAAGGTGGAAATCAAAGCACAGTGGGAATCATACAAGACTCTATGACGATCTCGGGTCTACAGACTAACCTGTACTAGTGTCACCAGAGAACTGCTATCTGACGATAGGTATAATACTAACTAGGAGTTCTCGACGAGTCCGTTCAGTGTACCCAGTCTCCACTGAGCACCCGTATACCATCTTTGATGTCAAACACCAATGGATGTGGGATCATCCATCACCCATCATATGGGTCAAGATGCGTATACGCTAGTCTACTCTGGAGTATCGATGCCCTGTCTCGATACACCCTCGACTAGGAACAATTATAAGATGTACTTGTGGACTACCCTGGCCCCACTAATGTGATCTCCATCATAGTTCTAGTAGTCAAGTACACATCCTAAGGGCTTTATCAACATGTGAGAGCAAGACAGTAACACAATACAAGTCAACATGTTAAGACAAAGAGCAACCAGATAGCATACTATCATATCGAGCAAGAAACTCCTCTCTCTATATATATCCAAGCATTCACTATAATATACATCATATGTACAACAATGGCCTCTAGGGCATATACATAACTAACAGAATAAACTAGAAAGCTCCGAAATGAGCTCATAAACTACAAACTCCGTAATGAGTATATAAATTACTTTATACCAAGTCAAGACAGCAAAAGAAAGAAATGCCAGTATGAAATAAGATATGTCTTATATTCATGAATACAAGATACATTTCATAAAGGAAGCAAAATGAATACATGTTATTCAAGAATCACAAGTTCACAACCGGTACAAGAAAAGAGGTAAAATGACAGTTATTAAGGAGGAAGCGTCTTCAACAAATCGACAAGACGCTCGTGCGCTCCTCTCAATCCTTTCTTGTGGTCAGGTACCGTGGCCAATTCCACTTCAATTTGAGTCCGCTGCTGCAAACAGGATGAAAGCTTTTCATCAATTTCTAGCTTGGCAGCTTCGCAGTCCTGCGTGACCCGCTCGGTGAAGTCAAGCGTCCGCCTTAGCGTCAACCCGTCCGAAATACATCGCTGGAGGTTGTCGAAAATAGCTTTTAACTGCGCAGCATTCGCTTCAACATGGGCGCGCAACCGGAAGGGTTCGCTGGAGACCGTCTCATGTTCCTTTCGTCTCAGAGTCGCCTCTTGTTCAAAATGGCGAATGAAAAGAACACTATGCTCCACCCACGCAGCCCGCTGAGAGTTCGAGGCCAACACCTCAGGAGCGAGACGTTTAAGCTCAATCTCTTGCAGGCAAGCCTCAATCTTCCTGCAATAATCAACCCAAGAACCGACAAGATCTTCATTATGGAAGTTCACGAGCATCGCCAGCATTGGATTGACTTCGACGACAAAATCCGTAGCAGAAGTGAGGGCCTCAGCATTGAGATCTTCGATAAACTTGCTTAACGTTCGCCGGCTATTCGCGGCGCCCCTGGAGGATGTACGTTTAGCGAAAGGCCCCGCGGGCATTGGAATACGAGACTCAAAAGGAGCTGGAGCCGGTGTAATCCCTGCAAAATGAATTACGGTCAAATTTTTACTCGGGAGACAAAGAAAATAGCTGAGGAATGGAATCTATCGTACCAGCTATGGCAGGCAGCAGAATAGGGAGTACCGGAGGAGCATCTATTCTTTCGCTTCCTCCTCCGACCCGTGATACTACGGTCAATAGAAGGAAGGCTTAGCAACAATAAGTCTACTTATTAAAAAGATGGGGAGAAACATTAGGTGAAGAATATACTGACCGGTACCAGAAGGTGCAACGATTTCCGATTGAAAGGAAAAGTGTGGGTTTAACATCTGGTACAAATGGTCGAAAAGTACTCATGTAGAGTTGTGACAATATATAGTCAATACAAGGAGGAATGTATCCACAGTGAAACAAATAAGTGAAAAACCCATACCTTCCAAGATTTGAGGAGGTGTAGAAGAAAGCGAAGGGACAGCGATCGTCAAAATAGCGGCCGATGACACTTCTTCAGCCGGCACAGCTTCAGGGTTTACTGCGCCTATGCTCAAGACAAATGAAATATCATTAGAAAGGCTTAACAAGATTGAAAAATTCAAAAAACAATAACCCAATGACTACCTGATAGATCAGGGACCGAAACCGTGCCGGAAGCGCTACCAAGTGTAACGGCTTCCTCGCTCTCTCTCGGGGGAATAGATTCTGTACCCATAGCTTCATCCCCTGACTCGACGAGGGCCGTCGTAATGCTTGCGACACCCGCCGATACCAAGAAGCCACAAGGAGAAAGAGCAGCAGTCTGCACAGTCCCAGATTCCCGAGAAAGAGTGGCCACTTCGGGCTCTGTAATCATCGGCGTTTCACCTGCCATACCATCGTCAGGACTCGGCCCTGCTTAAAAGGAAATACGTATGTCAGAATTCGAGGATCAAATGCGAATAAAGGACTAGGCGTTACGTTACCTTGAAGTAGCTTTCCAGTTTCTTCCCGAGCTGCACGTGCAACCTGTCTATGGGCGGTAAACAGGGCGGAAGGAACATCCACCGAAGGAAGGTCAGCAGGCGGAATACTGCTTGAGCCTGTACCTACGGACAAAACAACATCGCGTTCCTTCGCCGCATGCTTCCCGTGCTTCCTTTCAGTCCGAGCAGTAAGAACTGACCTTCTTAAGACCTCCGACAGGTGGACGTCATCGTCCGAACCGAGCTCTGCCTCCGGAGCCGCCACGGCGTCCATCATCGGCTGCTTCAGCAACGCCTCCTGTGGTGACTTTGGGGTGGTCATGACCGTAGTAGCTGGCTCTAGAACCTTGTTGAATCGCCACTTAGGATTGGCGCTACACTTGGAATGACCTGAGTTATGGTAGTTCCTGCAGTGGGGCGAAGAGAAGGGTCAGATCATGAATAAAAAGAGTAAAGGCGTAATGAAACGAATTATACCAAGGCCTAAAGAAGCGTGGAGCCTCTCTTCTTCCTTGAACATCCTGAGGGAAGCCGCAAGAGCCTCTTCGGCAGAAATACCTGATAAAAAAGCGTCAATAGAAGCATAATAAAGAGAAATGGGATAGCCGCAGAAGAATATAACTGAAGTATACCTGACTTCGCGATAGTGATCAACGCCGCTTCCTCACGAGCCAGTCGCTCGGAAGCTGCGAGGGTAGCCTGTAAATCAGTATCGGTCAAAGACGCGTCGAATAAACCCTCATTGGTGCCATATTCGCACAAGCCCTCGCTGTAGGGAGCATGTGGCTCCTGGCCGAATGCGACATCAGCGGAAAATAGAGACTTCTTCTTTTTCTGCGAGCGGACACCAGCAGCCGATGACAAGAGCTTGCGCTTGATAGGAATTTTTGGGCGACACGTCCCGATTTTCGTACCAGCGCCAGATTTTGGGGATGCCATGGCTACCGCAGTTATGGGAACATCAGATTGAAGCCTCTCAGGCAAGACTCGAGGGACTACGGTTGTAGTAATTTCCTTCAAGGAAGGATGAACGGCAGTCTGTCGCTTTAAGGGGACAGATAGATTACCAGCGGGGACTGCATCCTTGTGATCAAGCAATAATCGCCTTTCTTCCTTAATAACAGCACCCGTCGCATGATGGTACCACTCCACGTAAGCGTTCAAAGCTTTCGGCACATAGCTCGGCTCGCTGATGAGAAAATTGGACCCCGTATTTAGTCTCATAAAGTGGTGCAGCGCGCTGTGAATACATCTTCCGTAGCGACTGGCTCGGCCAAGAATGCCTCGAGAGGAACACCCTGATTGTAACCTGACTGTTGAGCGAAGCGGTGCGGGTTGTACCTCATGAACAGTGCCGAGGCGTTTTGCCTGAACACTAAAAAGCCCGGTCTAATAGAATACAAGTGCAAGATTTCCCGAGCCTTCAACGTGGGAGCCCCATCTTTGAAAGTGTCATGCAGCGGTTGCACCACCATGGTAGATTCCTTGCCGATAGTCAAGACTCTATCGACAAAGCTCATGCTGTCCCCAACCATGCGCGGGCGGAGGACCAATCATCGAGCCTCTCACTACGACGGGTCTGACGCAGAAGCGTCAACCAAATACATGACCCGAGGAAAGTTGTAGCTGTCGTAGAAGCGGGGTCGTTTGTGAACACCGAAAGCACCTAGCACATGCATCTCGATCCACGACGTGAAGTAGTGCAATGAGAGATGTACGGGCTTTACCCCCGGCTGAGTAGTGTCCGCCGCTAAGCTCAAGCCATGATATAGATGAGCCAGCCCTGTGATCCCAACGGCCACACGCGTCCCTGCAATCATGCGGTGGGTCGGATAAAAGACAGACGGCCTCATATAGCGAGGATGCGTCGGAAGCACAAACCAACTTAACCACAGGCCGATGAACCCCAGAAAGAATGTCTCTTCGTCGATGTCTGGAGCAGCGAGCTCTGCAAAAGGGATGACCGGAACGTCTGGAATAAAAAAAATTCTTCAAATCCGCCTCTGCCGTCGGCAAGTCATCCAAACTGAAACCGAACGGGTCATCAATCTTAGCGAACTTCATGGCTTGTTTTGACAAGGCTTCTTTGCAAAGAAATCGGGCGATGAAATCTGCAAAGCTAACTCCGTGCCCTCCAGACTCTAAGAACAAACTCTCATAAATGTTCAACACCTTGATTAGGCTTGGGAACCGGTGCTGAACAGCATTCTCTGGAGTAAGGCCCATCACCACTGATTTGGTGGTAAAGATGTACTCATCAGGGGGAAGTATCTCCTCGTAATGTTCTCCTCTGACGGGTAAGCCGGCAATTTTCTCAAACTCCTCCAAGGAAATTGAGACCACTCGTTCCGATAGAAGAAATGTGTGGGTTGGGATGTTCCACTGTTCCAGAAAAGCCTTAACCCACCATACATGAGGCGCGGGATATTGGAAAAGAGACGCATATATGGAAGGATATAGCCCAAGCTTCAGCAGCAGCGACTTCTTGGCCAACAAGATATACCGAGCCCACTGCAGGTAGCCAGCTGATTGGCAAGGAGTCAACCATATCATATAGACTTGCCCCCAAGGACGCGACTCGCCTTGGCATATGCCCCGCCCTAAAATATCCAAAGCCATCGGCGGCTATACGGATATTGATGCCATAGAAGGCTGAAGGCGACCCTCTGAAATCCAGTTGACCTCTTCTATGGCATAATTCACTTGAGGCAAATCGGCGTAATGAATCCCTGAAATTGGCTCTAAGGGCGCTGCACAAGAAAAACTGTGCCAGCCCCTAATGATCTGATTATACCATGACCCCCACAAGTGAAGAGACTTCTGCTCCGGGTCATGATCTTTAATAAGTGCGAAGACTTCTCGGTCCATGGGTGCGTCGGCAAAGGTACTCTCTAAACGTACGAAAGGGAAGGAAGAGTCGAAGGCCATTGCACCTGCACAAAAGGAGAAAGTTCAGCTATTGGCGTCTTGATTCAGGAATTAGAACTTTAACGTTCTTTGAGACTCAAAAAATTTTCACTGCGCTACAGTGGGACAAAGAGGGGCCCACAAAATTAAGGTGACGCCCCATCATTGATGGGCAGTCACTCATTAAGAACAGAATCCTAAAAAGATTCTCATTTAATGAGAAATATCATTGGACTAAGGAGTTAAACTCTCTCGAGAGCTGTGCTCTGCAAACAGATTTCATATCTGTCAGAAAATTAAGAAGGGAATAAAATTCCCCAAGAATTTCTTAGAGCCATGCTCTGTAAAACAATGGGGTAATCTACCCGAACCCTTAAAAGCAAAGCTTTTTTTAACAGGGTAAAACCCCAAGATCTTTAATGATCTGAAAGAAAAATCCTAGGAACTCTAAGAGTTCTTCATGAAAGATGAGCAAAGCTCTGATTAACGGGTTAAAGAAACCCTAAAATACATTTTTTAAGATCTACGATCTAAGAAGAGCAAAGCTCTGTTAATGGGTTCAATCATAATCCTTGCCAAATTTTTAGACAAAGCTCTAACTCTAAAAGAGTTTCCTCGGGAAGATATCTAAGCTCTGGAAAGAGAATTATATTATCAGAAAGAAGAAGTTTAAAGAAGATGAACAGCAGTCATCTCAAAGGCCAAAGGCCCTACTTATAGGCACAAGAAGACGGTTCCACTTCCGAGGAGATCAAACGGAGGAAAAGATGCCACCACTGCACTCATGTGTGAGCCACGTGAGCGCGGCGGTGGGGGGCATTTGTTTCCCCAATAAAAGAGCAAAGCTCTGTTCAAAACTCAAGAGACAGCACCTCACGTGTTTGCCACGAGGGCGCCAGCACCAGAGTTAAAAACTCTTAAATGAGCAAAGCTCTGTTGAAAACTCAAGAGGCAGTGCCTCACGTGTTTGCCACGAGGGCGCCAGCGCCAGAATTAAAAACTCTTAAAAGAGCAAAGCTCTGTTCAAAACTCAAGAGGCAGCGCCTCACGTGTTTGCCACGAGGGCGCCAGCGCCAGAGTTAAAAACTCTTATTAGCGCTGCACGTACACTGCACGTGAGCGCCGGCGCCTGGTAGAATTAAATTCTACTCTCTGTTAAACTGAGCCGTTGGATCAAAGATCCAATGGAGATGATAAATCATTAGAATGCAGAATTAAATTCTGTTGAGGAAATATTCCTCAGATCTTTCTAAACAAGAAAGATTACTCTCTGTAAAACAGAGTACCGTTGGATTAAAAATCCAATGGTGATTAAAGAATCAACGATCTACAGAATAAATTCTGTGTGGGAAAATATTTCCCTAATCTTGTTAAAAACAAGAAAAATATCTTCTGTAAAACAGAAGACCTTGGATCAAAGATCCAACGGTGGGTAAAATCCCCAAATCAATTAGGATTTTTCAATTAGAGATTTCTTCAACTAATCAACAAATTTGCCTCTACTATATAAAGGACCCAAGACTTTAAGTCTAAAGAGGAGGAACCCCCCCCATACACTTCAAGAAAAAAAGAAAGAAAGTTTTGAAAGAACAGAGATTCTCGAGGAAGAAGAATTCTCTTCTTGGAAATTTTAGGTAAACAAAAAGTAGATAAAGATCCCGTGGATCATTAAAAAAAGAGAAAAAATAAGGAGTGCTTAGCACTCAGCGCCCCACGAGCCCCTCATATAGGCGCTACAAAAATAAGGAGTGCTTAGCACTCAGTGACTGGCTCTCAGCGTCCAGCGCCTCACGTGTCTCTCACATGGGCGCTACAAAATAAAGGAGTGCTTAGCACTCAGTGAGCGACGTATAGCGCCCAGCGCCTCATGTGACCCTCATGTGGGCGCCACAGAACATAAAGGTGATTAACACTCATCATTCAGCACCTGGCGCCTAGTGCCTTGCGTGCTTTGCACGTGGGCGCTTTAAAGAGTGCTCAATACTCCACATAAAGGGGAAAAAGAGAGTAAAGTGTCCAACACTTATTGGGTAAATCCTCATGACTGAAAACCCCACATGGTTATGTGTGAGCGTCAGAACTCATATAAGAGCTCAGCACTTTTTGCAAGAAAAGGGGACGGAGCCCAAACCAGTGCTTAGCACTTCTTCCAAAGAAAACTGAGTAGGTCAAGCCCAAGTTGGATAGGTCGCTAATTCAGATCAACTGAGCCCATGGACTCATCATTTCCCAAACATGACTCATGACATCAAAAAAAACCGAGCTCCCAACTGCTCGTCTACATTTAAGTCGATCTTGATCTCAAAACAGATCAACAATCTTTAAATCAAACCAAACCCAAATCTAAGAATATACGGATTTGGACTAATCCATGCCCTATGGGCGACAATATAAATTAGTCTCCGTATACAATACATGGGCAACCAAAAATAAAACAAACACACGACACGAAGTGAACTTCTGGAGCTGGAGAAAGTGGTTATCGCGACGCGGTATGTAATTAACTGCAGGGGCTTGCGCCTACAGGGAAGAACGTCCCACAATCAAAGACCCCTCACAAACGAGGGGGAATCTGACGAAGTCTTTTACAACGACTGCATCCGTCCAAACCTCCGATATACGGTGCCATAAATCAACTTGGCGTCTTCGGAGAGGTGAACGGATAAACCTAAATAGCATCTGCCACCAAATTCAAGCAAGACGATCCATCCCGGTTCGTCTCTGTTTTCGGCGGTAAACAGTGAACAGCCGGACTTTTGAATTTGAGAGGAACTTAGAACTTGGATTTTGTTTAGTGTCAGCATTGCTGCATTGGAATAATACCAGGAGCAACTCATCATTTACCCTGGGAGGACTTGAGATTTGGTTTTTGGGTCGGCATCAGCACCGCTAACACTGAAGCATAATGCCAGGAGCGACTCATCATTTTCCTTTAGGAAAACTTGGGGTTTGAGTTTTGGCTCGGCATCAGCACCGTTAACACTGAAGTAATGCTAGGAGCGACTCATCATTTGCCCTAGGAAGACTCGGGATTTGGGTTTTGGGTCGGCATCAGCACCGCTAACACTGAAGCGTAATGCCAGGAGCGACTCATCATTTACTGTTGCCCGTTGGGGAGCGATGGTTTAGGAGACAGGTTTAGATCCCTATCACCTAAGGCTTTTCAATTTTATAAGCCGTAAGGGTCTCATAAAAGCATTTTCTCCATACGAGTCGAGAGGATCTCGTAGGTGTATTTTCTCCCTAGGAATCGTGGGGATTCCTAAGTGTGTTACTCCTTTGTGAGTCATAAGGATCTCATGTGGGGATTTTCTCCTCATGAGGTCGAGAGGACTTTGCAAGTGTATTTCATCTATTTTCACGAGTTTGCGCCCTTTCGGGTTTTCACAAACTCGCCGACAATCCTGCTGTTTTTACTCATTGAGCCCTTTCATGTTTTCATCCGTTCCCGTTTTGCTTGTGGAAATACCTTTTTTCTTTCATTTTTTTATGCTTCATCGCCAGTAGGACTTCAAATTTAGTCTCACCGGTAGGGCTTGGGGGAGATAGGGGTCATTTGCACCCGTGGATTGTATACGGTTTTACAGGATGTATGATCTATACTGTAGGACCGGTGTGCTCAATTCACCCGTGACTTGGAGTATTCACGCATAGTATTTCTTGAGTATCGGCCATTGATGGATGGCATGGGCCTTTCTCGCTTGCCAATTATTAGTTGGTAAGATCCCCCTTCAAACACTTTCTCGAAGACGTATGGCCCTTCCTAATTTGGCTTGAATTTTCTCTTGGCATGTCGATTAGGGATGATCGGTCTTTTGAGAACCAACACCAATTCGCCTTTCTTGTAAGCACGGAGACAGGTCATCTTGTCATAGGCCCGTGACATTTAGGCTCGGTACAACTCCAGATTTTGCTGTACTGCGAGCCTCTTTTCTTCGAGGGCATCGAGCTCTTCAAACCGAAGGAGAACGTTTTCCTCCTCCGTCAAACCATGCAGGATAGCCGTCCTTAGGCTTGGAATTTCGACTTCGAGGGGAAGGATCGCCTCCACTCCAAAGAGCAGTGAGTATGGAGTGGACTGAGTTGGGATGCGGTGCGTGGTACGATATTCCCACAACGCCTTGTGGAGCTTGAGAATCCAGTCTCTTTTGTTGACTGAAGTATTTTTCCTCAGGAGCTTGCATAGAGTTTTATTGAAGACTTCGGCTAGCCCATTGCCTCTTGGATTATAGATGGAGGAATATCACCAGTCTATCTTGTACTGTGCAGCAAACCTTGAGACTTTGAAGCTTTTGAAAAAAGGCCCATTATCAGAAATGATTCTTCTAGGTGTACCGAAGCGGTATAGAATATTATGCCGAAAGAATGTCAGAATATTTTGTCTTGACTTCTTTTAGCGGGACAGTTTTAGCCCATCTGGAGAAGTAGTTAGTTGCGGCCAATATGAGCCGGTGGCCTTTGGATGATGAAGGATCAATAGAGCCAACTATGTCGGTGCCCCAAACTTCGAAGGGCCATGACGCCACCGTAGGATGCAACGGATTATGGTGCTTGTGAATGAAGTCACCATGAATTTGGCAGAGATGACATTTCTTTGTATGATCTTCGCAATCCCTTATCATGGTGGGCCAGTAATACCCAACCCGCTTGATTTGAAGCCGCATTTTGAGGCTAGATTGGTGAATTCCGCAGACGCCTAAATGAACTTCTTTCATGACCTTTTAGGCTTCGGCCGAGGACAAACACCTGAGCCAGAGTTGGTCATTTGATCTGTGGTATAGCGTATTATTCACAAACACATATCGGATGGCTCTCTTCTTCAACTGAACCCTCGCAGATTTTTCTTCGAGCAGCTTATCGTATCGGAGGTACTCTATGAAGGGCTCTCTCTAATCGGGCTCATCTTGAATGATCAGGACTTCTTCGGCAGGATTGCTCTTTTTTTCTGCGCTTTCCTCTTCTCGTAAAGAGACTGGAGACAGAATTTGTCGGCTTCTAACTGTAATCAGAATTTCATCCATATCGGGATCAGCCAGCTCTTTGGCTAGGCGAGCGTGTACGTCTGATTTTTTATTCAACGCCCTAGAGACTCTCATTAGTTCAATGTGAGTGAAATGTTTCATGAGTTCCATCACCCAGCTTCTATATCGAGCTAACTCGGGCTTACATATTTTGTAGTCGCCGCTTACTTGGTTGACGACAAGCTAGGAGTCACCGTACACCCGTAGCTGAAGGATATCCATTTCTATGGCGAGCTCCAGACCAGCTATCAGAGCTTTGTACTCAGCCTCGTTGTTTGTGTGAGGCTCGGTAAGATCGAAATTACATCGCATGGTTCCCATCTATGTTGTGATGAACACTAATCATATCCCTGCTTTTATCTCCGGGACGCTTGATTTGCTGGAGGTCCTTATTGACAAGGCTCCATCGAAGTAGAGCTCCCAGCATGGCTTGTTATCTTCGAGCTGCAGCACTTGTTCGTCGGGTAACTTGCAATTGAGCAGTGACCCTTCAGGTATGGGATGAGCAGTGAGGAAGTCGGTGAGGGCTTATCCTTTTACTGCTTTCTGTTGAATATAGATTATGTCGAACTCAAGCAGCATGATAGCCCATCTTGCCATTCTGCAGGCTAAGCTTGCTTTATTCATCCAGTATTTAAGCGGGTTGACCTTGGAGATCAGCATAACTCGATGAGCGAGCAGATAGTGCCTCAGTTTCTTCATAGTGAATATCGGGGCCATGCATTGCTTTTCGATCGGGGAATAGTTATGTTCTATCCCGACTAAAGTTCGACTGAGGTACTAGAAGGCATTTTCTTTTCCTTCCTCGTTATTCTGGGCAAGGAGCTCGCCGAGTGATTCATCTAGCGCGATAGTGTAAAGAATTAGCGATTTATATAGAATGGGAGCAATAAGCACTGGGGGGAGCAACAAGTACTGTTTGATACTTTCAAACGCTTCTTGACATTCGGTATCCCAAACAAAAGGAGCTCTTTTCTTCATGAGCTTTGAGAAGGGCCTACATCTCCCCGATAAATTTGAGATAAACCTTTGTATATAAGCAAGCTTACCTTGAAAATATCTCAGCTGCATCAGATTCTTCGGAGGGGCATCTCCATGATGACCTTTATCTTTGATGGGTCAATTTCGATCCCTCGATGTCGGACTATGATGCTAAGGAATCTTCCCGATGACACGCCAAAAGCGCACTTCAGAGGATTCATCTTCAGATCGTATTCCCTCAGTCTGGTGAAACGGTCTTGAGATCTTGGATGTGACCGGCCTTGGTTTTAGTCTTGACAACCAAATTATCAACATAACATTCGACTACATTATGAATTAGATCATCAAAGATATTGGTTATTGCTCTTTGATATGTAGCATTTTCGTTCTTCAGTCCAAACGGCATCTCTTTGTAAGAGTATATGCCGATCGGGGTTCAAAATTTTATGTCGATGTTGCGCATCCCGCAGGTTCACGGGGTAGAGGAATACGCAAAAAATGATTTTTACGGGCTTCGCAACACCAACTAAACTCCAGGATCTTAACTTGAACATTAACTAGCTAAACTACTATGAGGTTTGACTACTATGAAGAAAGTTATACCTCTTAGTATCAAGTCCTTCGGGTCTTCTTGATGTCCTCATCATCATAAGCTCCTCGAAGTGTATGGATCGAGTTTGCAAGGTCGGCCTCCTCAAGTCAAAGATGATCTACCCGAGAGTCTATAGTTCGAGCTCCAACCTCAATACCGAGGTAACTAGGGAAGCTAGTTCGCTAAACTAGATGGCCTAGAGGATGTAGAGAGTGATGATGGATTGATTTGTCTCTTAATACCCTAGGTTTCTCAACACATGAGACATTTAGGGTTAGAGGAAGAAGAAGAGAGCTTAGAGGAGAGAGAGTTTTGAGGAGATAATGAGTGAAGATGGCTAAGTCTTGTGATAACTATGAGGCAAATCATTCACCTCCAAAATATCTCAATGCACCATGCCTCAATAGTCATCCATGAGTCACCTAGTGAGTTACCAAGTAGCCATGCTTCATCATTTGTCAAATAACACCTCATCCTCCACCTCATTAATCATTTAACAAAATGACTTAATCAACAAATGAGGTGTCTTCTTCTAGAAGCACTCTTGAGCAATTACAAGAATACCCCTCATCGTATATACATACCCATATCCGTATTCCGAAAAATACAAATACAAAGATACAAAATAATCCAAGAATATAATACTAGGATCTGGCTAAGCCCACTAGTATTATCCGTCCGAACATCATACGTGCATAAGTACACGTATGTGATCGAAGCCCTACCGTAAAACCATACGGCCTCTACATCTTTTGCCCGATGCAGGGAAACTCTCTGTGTGGGACTCTAAAGAATCGACAGTATGCTGGCAGTGGGTTTAACTACAAGCACGTCAATGGTACTAGCTGTACATAACGGCTACCCAGGTATCTGTCGATAAGAAGGCCGATGAGAAAACTCATCCGAACTCCTACTGAGCCTATCTGTGACAATCTCCGTACAGTCCGGTCTGTTCGTCTAGAAGTATCGCATATCGGGCCTAGGGGGCGGTGACCATCAGACCCCTAATAGCGCAATAAGTCGTGTCGGAGAAGAGCCCAAAAACACCCTGAGAAACTACTAGAGTACCTACCAGTAAATCTCACTTGCCCTGGCCAGGGACTTTGTGTAATGGCTTTTCGAACAAAGCGCAATATCAACCCCCAATACTGGAAGAGACGAATCCTATCTAACCATTACTGCTTCCTAGTGCTTCGGGACTGCACCCAACCAATACCTGTTTGCATGACTCATTAGAGCTATGGTAGGGTAGTGATCTAAGTACAGTAAGAACACACTCGAGGCAAAGTAGCGATGTCAAGTCAACGGACTAAGCTGTACTCATGTCACCTGGGAACTGCTACCTGATGATAAATATAATACCAACCAGCGGTTCCTCATGATTCCTGTCCAGTGTACTCATAACCTAATGAGCACCTGCATACTATCTCCAGTACGACGTACTAATGGCTGTGGGACAGACCATCTCCCCTGCTGGGATGAGAAGCGTATACACTAGTCTACTCTGAAGTATCGATGCCCCATCTCGATAATCCTACGACTAGGGACCTGTATAAGGATATGCTTATAGACTACCCAGCCCCGACTAGTGTGACTGCCATCACAACGCTGGTAGTCAAGTAAAGATTCTAAGGGCTCTACCAATATGTATAAGCGATATGCTAAAAAAAACACATGCACATATTGAGATAGAAACAAACCAAGTAGCATACTACCATATTGAGCAAGACTGTTATTATATCTGTGTATATCCCAAGTTTCCAAAATGTAATATACAAACCAGTATGATACAATAATAGCCTCTAGGGCATATATCACTAACAATCTCCCACTTGCACTAAGGTCATGTATTGGCATATCGCGGACCTATCATCTCGAATAGCCTCTCGAACTGCGTCTGAGGGATGGCCTTTGTGAGTGGATCTGCAATGTTGTTCTCCATATCTACTCTCCGCACCTCGATCTCCTGACGATCCACGATCTCCCTGATCAGGTGATACCGCCTCAAGATATGTCTGGACTTCTAATGGGACCTGGGATCCTTCGCTAAAGCTATAGCCCCGTTGTTGTCACAATACAGCGGTATTGGATCAACAATGGATGGAACCACATGAAGTTCTGTTACGAACTTCCTTATCCAGCCGTCTTCTTTCGCAGCATCACATGCAACGATATACTCAGCTTCCATCGCCGAGTCAGCAACGGTGTCCTGCTTGGAGCTCTTCTAATAGACCGCCCCTCCATTGAGGGTAAAGACATCACCCGACATGGGCTTGGAGTCATCCTTGTCACTTTGGAAGCTGGAGTCAGCAAAGACCTCGATCTGGAGGTCTTTTCCGCCATACACCAAGAATATCTTCTTAGTCCTTCTCAGGTACTTGAGAATGTTCTTTACTGCTGTCCAGTGCATCTCTCCTGGGTTTGACTGATACCGGCTTACAACGCTTAGTGCGTAAGCTACATCTGGTCTGGTACACAACATCGCATACATTATAGAGCCAGAAGTGTAGGGTATAATAGACATGCGAGCCCTTTCCAAATCAGTCTTGGGAGACATCTCTTTAGAGAGGGTGATTCCGTGACAAGCCGGTAGATTACCGCGCTTTGAATCTTCCATACTGAATCTTTTCAGTATGGTGTCGATGTATCTTGAATTTGAAAGTCCCACCATCCGTTTAGATCTATCACGATAGATCTGGATCCCCAGAATGTAGGAGGCATCACACAGGTCCTTCATGAAGAACCTTTGTGACAAGAATCCTTTGACTGATTGTAGCATAGGAATGTTATTTTCTATCAAGAGAATGCCATCCACGTACAAGATGAGGAATACCACGGTTCTCTCTACAATCTTACTATAGATGCATGGTTCATCTGGATTTTTGATAAAGTCGAATTCTTTGACCGTCTCATCAAAACAAATTTTCCAACTCCGCGATGCATGCTTTAGTCCATAAATGGACTTAAGCAACTTGCACACTTTTCCGCTGCTCCCACTCTGAATGAAACTCTATGGATGATCCATATAGATGTATTCTTCCAAATTTCCATTCAGAAAAGCCGTCTTTACGTCCTTCTGCCAAATTTCATAATTGTGGAAGGCAACAATGGTAAGAATGATCCGAATGGATTTGAGCATAGCCACTGGAGAAAAGGTTTCATCATAGTCCAAACCATGTCTTTGACGAAAACCTTTTGCAACAAGTCTAGCCTTATAGGTTTCAACCTGTCCATCTACACCAATCTTCTTTCTGAAGATCCATTTGCAGCCTACGGGTTTTATCCCTTCTGGAGCAATGTCTAAAGTCCATACTTTGTTGGTGTACATGGAATCCATCTCGGTCCGCATTGCATCTAGCTATTTTACCGAGTCTCTACTCTAAATGGCTTGCTGGAAGCTAGTTAGCTCATCATCGTCGATGATGCAATCCTCTCTATCCCCGTCTATGAGAAAACCGTAGTATCTCTCGGGCGGATGAGACTGCCTACTAGTCCTGCAGAGTGGCATGGGGATGTCCGGTTCTTTCGAAACTTCTGGTTCTACCATGCTTTCAGTAATAGCTTGTAGTTCTGGAATTTCTTCTAGTTCTATTGCGCTCCCACTTATCTCTTTTTCTAAAAATTGATTTTCCAAAAAGTGGGCAAGACGAGAAACATAGACCTTTTGTTCCTCTGCGTAATAGAAAGATACCCCTTGGAGTTCTTTGGGTATCCCACAAACTTACACAGTACTGAGCGTGCCTCGAGCTTATCCGAATGCTACTTTTTTACAAAAACTGGACATCGTCGTATTTTCAGATACTGAAAATAGGTTTTCTTCCCACTCTACATCTAATATGGTGTGGTAGGCACAGTCTTGGTAGGAACCTTGTTCAAAAGATATGCAGCTGATTCTAGTGCATAACCCCAGAAGGATCGTGACAACTCAGCATTACTCATCATGGAACGTACCATATCCAATAAGGTTCGGTTCCGTCTTTCCGATACACCGTTGTGTTAAGGTGTGTATGGAGGAGTAAGCCGAGAGAGAATTCCATTCTCTTTTAAGTAACCCAGGAACTCGGCACTTAAATATTTACCACCTCGATCAGATCTAAATGTCTTGAAACTTTTGCCTGTTTGTTTTTCCACTTCATTCTTATATTCCCGGAATTTCTCAAAGGCCTCAGATTTATGTTTCAGTAAGAATACATGTCCATACCTAGAGAAATCATCCGTAAAAGTAATGAAATAGGAATAACCACTTCTTGCATGTGTAGACATTGGACCACACACGTCATTGTGTATGAGTCCCAAGAGCTCACTCGCTCTTATCTCGTGTCTAGTGAATGGAGTCTTTGTCATCTTTCCTTTGAGACATGATTGACAAGTTGCATAGGACTGATATTCGAACGGATCTAAATATCCCTCTTTATGTAATTCGTCAACCGTGTTTTATTGATGTGACCCAGTCTACAATGCCATAAGAAAACCTGATTTAATTCTGGAGACTTTCTATTAAATGTGTTCTGGTCGTTGAAAACCTGAGCTTGATTTAATACGTATATACCGTTATCTAGTGTACCTGACTTAATCAAAGCTTGATTTAGGTGGATGTGGACCACATCGCTTACAAATGTAAAATCATAACCTTCTTTAGAAAGTAAAGATACAGAGATGATATTACATGTCAAACTAGGTGCACACAAATAGTTACGCAAAATCAATATCTGCCCACTTGTCAATCCTAGGTGATATTCCCCTACGGATACAGCATCCACGCTTATTCCGTTAGCAACCCTGAGAGTCATATCACCTGCCTTGATAACTCTACGGTTTCTCAGAACCTGTAATGAATTACAGATATGAGATCCTGATACGGTATCTAGTATCCAGGAAGTAGAGTTAATTGACAAACAGTTTTTAATCATAAACACACCCGAAACCGAAGCCACAATGTGCTTCGAATCCTGGATTCTGGCTTTCCAAGCTTTGCAATCCTCTTTCCAATGCCCTTTCCCATAATAATAGAAACATCCCTCTTTTCCTACGGCCAGCCTCGAAACTTTTTCCCTGCCCTTTCCCTCTACCTTACTGACACCGCCTGTCGGCTTAGTGGAGGCCTTCTTCTTCTCTCTCTTGGCTTTCGCCTTGGATCTAGAAAAGGAAGATTCCCCAATAAGCAGAGCGGGTATCTCCCTGGATTCCTTCAGGGTGCCCTCTGAGCTCTTCAATATGTTGAGGAGTTCTGGAAGTGTAACTTCCTTCCTTTGAATGTTGAAATTCAACTGGGCATAGGTTGAAGGGAGGGACTATAGAATCAAGTCAGTACATAACTCGTTCTCCAACCTGGTCACAAGGTCTGCGAGCTTTTTAATATATTTAATCATCGTAAGGACGTGGTCCCCTACAGATGATCCGATAGCCAACCAGCCTGAAATAATTCCTTCGAGGTCTCATATCTTACGATACGAGATTGGTCTCCATATAAAACTTGGGTATGGAAGAAGATGGAAGTTAAGTCCATCTTCTCGTGGTGCCTCTGGTGTTCATAATCCATTGAGGATAACATGAGGCACTTGGCTCTTGCATTGTCTTTTTCCCATGTTTGACGGATCTCAACATCCACGATGGTGGAATCTGGACCTGGTACGGCGGGGGCTTTGGTAGTAAGAAGGTAGCCCAACTTGTCTTAGGTAATGGCCATCTGGACATTCCTTAGCCAATCTTTATAGTTTGGCCCAGTCAATATGTATTTATCTAGCAGTAACCTAAGCCCGGTCATTTTCGTCGCTGCAGTCAAGATAGAGAGGAGGAAACACTCAGCATGATACTCTTGCAAGTTTAGATTGGTTATTAGTTTCTCTAAACAGGATGGCTCCCACTGTATCTCGAATCCTTCCTCAAACCATAAAAGAATTAGTCATGATTAATCTCACTCTTACAATACTTGCTTAACCTTTCGGCCAGGCTGGTGTCGGTACTTCGAGGGAGGTTTTCCAACGCTTTCGCGAATTTCCTTAATTACATAACCGCTTTTCCCTAGAGGCGTATCCCCGCTAACACCGTTCTAGGCACTTACTTGGTTTTCAGTATTGATTGTTTAGTGAAAAAATCTCCCGAGGAGTAGCGGATACTCATAGTAGGATCGGGATCCAAATATCATCGCGTGACAACCTTGAAGGAATCCTACCAAAATTATCACACTCCAAATGGTATGCAACACTAGCAAGTTTCAATTTCCTTAGAAACTCCCTGTTCCCTTATGAAAAAATGAATAATAAATATAAAAGGCAATGGGAAAAGTCCCCAAATGGAGCATCACGTGCCCACACATGATAGGTATTGCGCTTGACAAAACAAGGCTGAAACTGAACCTCACGTAAAGACACGTGACCTCTATATACAAAGTATATAGGCGCCTTCTTAAAACAAACAATTGGCCAAGAAAATTCACGTGATAGTACGTGACGCTCTTTAGTGGGCTTAACTTCGTAGGGTCACGTGCTACACGTGATGGGCTCCTATACCTTCTGAACCAATAGAATTAAATTCTAAATAAGAGGGATCAAAGCCCTATTTGGAAAATATTTCCTTAGATCTTTCTAAAAAAGAAAGATTGTGCTCTAAGCAGAGAGCCGTTGGATTAAAAATCCAATGGTGATTAAAAATCACCAATTTACAGAAGAAGATTCTGTATAGGGAAATATTTTCCTAATCTTGTGAGAAATATCTTCTGTAAAACAGAAGTCCTTGGATTAAAAGTCCAACGGAGAATAAAATTCACCAATTGATCTAAAAGAACATTTTGGTTGATTATAAAATCAATAAAAATCTCTCAATAAGAGATTTTGTGAACAAATTGATTCTTTTCTTTCTCCTATAAATAGGAACCAAGAGACAAAAAAAAAGACCTCCGGATATACAAAAAAGAAACAGAGGAACCCCCCATAAACTTCAAGTCCAAAAATACAGAAAACAGAGAAGAAAACCCCTTAGTAAGCAAAACCAAAAGAGAATTTAATTCTCAAACCAAGAGTTTTACTCTTCTCAAAGAACTTAGTTCTTCCTCTGGTTGGGATCTGTAGAAGCAGATCTCCCCACAAGTTGAGAATTTAATTCTCATTGGGGAGATTCTGTTATGTAGACCCAAACGTAGGGGAAAGAACTAAGTTCAAAGAATTTAATTCTTACCAAAAAGATATAGGAATTTAATTCCTCTGATAAAACTAGGGTTTAACCCTATAAAAGAATTTAATTCTTATAAAAATAAAGGACTTGAAATTCACAAAACTCAGATCCAGAGCTCCATGCATATTAGTGTTCAATGCTACACAATAAAAGCTCACGTGTTCCCACGTGAGCTCCGTTGAGCAACAAAAAAAAGGGAAGACTGAGATCTAGCCACGTGACCCCATGTGGCCCCTGAGAAGTGCTTAGCACTTATAAAAGAGAAAAAAGAATAAACCCTATTTTGGGGCGCCTCACGTGACCCCTGAGAAGTGCTCAGAACTTATAAAAGAGAAAAGGGGAATAAACCCAAGACAGTTCCCATTCTGGGGCACCTCACGTGATCCCACGTGACCCAACAGTGCTTAGCACTAGAATAAGAGAATAAAAGAGGCAGCGCCCAACTTTAAGCGCCTCACGTGCCACACGTGAGCGCCCCAATTTCTAGTGTTTAACACTGCTTCAAGCGCCTCACGTGGGAGCACGTGAGCGCTGAGCACATACTAGTGTTTAACACTATGAAATGCTAATATTAGCCAAACTCGGACCAAATTTCCCGAGGACTATCAATTGAGCTCCTCATGCTCAGGGTCCCTAAAACCGATCTCAGTCCCAAAGATAGCTAATGAGTTCCCGACAGATGGCATTCAATGTAATGTTATCCCATTCCTTCTCAATCTGACATTTGGTTCAAGGGTACATCTCTTCACACCTCTGATACATGTCGTTGTAATTCTTCAACGGCTTCAGAGAGGTGGCGGATCCCGATAACAAACAACTTTTTGGTACATTTCCAAACCCATGGATACACCCCAATGGACCGCAATGTCCCTAAACTAAATTCTATGGACCGTAATGTCCATAAACTAACTATGGACCATAATATCCTTAAACTAATCTTTATGGACTATGATGTCCTTAAACCCAATGGACCGCAACGTCTCTAAACTAAACTCTATAGACTGTGATGTCTTTAAACTACGGACTATGATGTCCTTAAACTCCACGGACTATGATATCCTTAAACAATGGACCGCAACGTCCTTAAAACTAAATTGCGGACCACAATGTCCCTAAAAACTAAATTGCGGACCGCAATGTCCTTATAAACTAAAGAAAATCCTGTTGAGTAGATCTTAGTCTAAAATTAGACTAGCGTATGATCAACAAACGTTTGAGTTGATCTTAATATAAAACAAGATTAACGATCCTTAAACTAACCCAAACCCAAATCTAAGAAAATGCGAATTTGGACTAATCCACGCTCTACGGGCGACAACATAAATTAGTCTCCGTATACAATCCACGGGCAACCAAAAATAAAAAAACACACACGACACGAAGTGACCTTCTGGAGCAGGAGAAAGTGGTTATCGCTACGCGGTAACGTAATTAACTGCAGGGGCTTGCGCCTGCAGGGAAGAGCGTCCCTACAATCAAAAACCCCTCACAATGAAGGGGAATCTGACAAAGTCCGCTATAACGGCGGCATCCGTCTAAACCTCCGATGTACGGTGCCATAAATCAACTTGGCATCTTCGGCGAGGTGGACGGATAAATCCAAATAGCATCTACCCCCAAAGTTCAGGCCAGACGTCCCAACGTCCCGGTCTTTCGGCAGCGAACAGATTCTGGCACGCCCGGTGGGACCTTTTCCTCTTTCCACTCCACACTTCGTGTGTCGTGTTCGTGAACGAATCGCGGTTTAACATGGTTGCCCATGGATTCGAGGTACAAAGATTTGGTGTTTTGCTCCGTGCAGAAGAGAAGATGGCGTCAATGGCTTCCAACTGCACCAACTGCAACAACAACTCCTGCTCCATCCTCGCCGGAGGAGTGACCTATGGTCCCCAAGCGGCTTCCATCTTCACAATGCCGGTGGGACAGGTGACACAGGCCACCACTGGGTTGTTCTTCTGGACCATGCTCCTGCCAATGAGCTTCAACGCCCCAGTACCATCACAGGAAGCTCCAAAGAAGTCGGTCTTTGATCGGCTTACCACTACCACGACCCCTCTCAACGGGTCATCCAAGTCCATTGCCTCGGTCTTTAACAGACTAGGCCAAAGCTCAAGCGGGCCCGTGAAAAAGCCTGCGGTACCCGAAGGAGCTATCCCGAAGCGGATAGCCATTCCAACTCTGGTAAACGAAGTCATCAGAGGGGCTTCTCCTGCTAAGGGGTCGGTCTTTGCAAGACTGGACATCCCAATTCCTGCTTCGGGTGAGGTCGTTACGAATTCTTCCCCTGCCAAAAAGTCGATCTTTGCAAGATTGATCGTGCACTCTCAGCGGACGTCGGTCTTCGACAGGTTGACCTCGGCAGCCCTTCACCAGAACAGAGGGATGATGAAGCCACCCCGTAACTGAGCCAGTCCCATCTGCAAGACATGCTCGACGTCGCCACTCACGCCGAGTGAGGAAAGCTGGGGGCAGTTCCCCTTCTGGACTTACCCCACCAGCTCCAATGGTGGAAGTTGATGCTGCTGTTCCAACTGGGAACAGCTTTGAGCCGCTCGGGAGGGTGCACAAGAACTCTCCAACTGCCGTATTGAAAAGGTCCCCACTTCCTGATGAGAATGTTACAAAGGCGAAGCCGGAGCAACCTCCTCAGCGGCTGTCCTCAAAAATCCACAGAGTCTGGCGAAGAGTCCAAGACTCTGTAGTTGACCAAGACTACCCCCGCCGATAGAAGAAAATGAAAGTTCGGAAAGAGGAGGACCATCCCACCGCCATGCTACGGAAGGTGTCGTTTATAGAGATGCCTATTACAACCCCCTCAACTTCGACCGCCCATAAAAGGAGAAGGCCGGAGAAGATCCCCGTGTCTGCGACAAATCTCAAGGGTGTTGAATCCAAACATTCCAAGTCTGGGGGTATGGTAGTGCACACCATCGACATGGCTTCCGGGAAAGAGGATAGTCGTATCTCCACGGGTCATCGACCACTCACCCGGTCTGTGACAAAGGCTCAGGAGCAACAGCAAAAGGTCCAAGAGATGCTAACGAAGATGACCGCACTCACTGGGCCGAAAGAAAGCCCGGAAACGTCATCGGAGCAACACCGGGAACAGGAAACCGACGCCAAGTTCCTTTGAAGAATGCTCTAGAAGAAAGATAAAGAGGCCGTGGAACAAGCGGCCAACATAAAACAAATGGCGCTCTTGTTCCAAGATATGGTCAGGATGATGATACAGCCGAATCCTCCAGCTGAAAACCCTCCAATAATCCTTGAAGACGACAGAAGGGAGACATCAAACCCTCTTCCGGCTCTATCAGTAGCCAAGGAAGAGACCATCGCCAAAGCCGCCTTTGACGACTATATAGCTCAACAGATACGAGCTCATCAGGCGAGTGAAGCGGCCGGACAAATCGTCAAGACTGGACGACCCTATCCGGGTTGGTACGATCAAATAATGTACCCACCAGGATATACGATCCCTAAATTCCATGTGTATAAGGGGACAGGTAATCCACACCAGCACATTGCTCAATTCAGGGATCTGTGCGGTAATACTGGGGGTGACGACAAACTATTGCTTCGCCAGTTTGTTGGCAGCTTATCAGAGATAGCATTCGAATGGTACTCCGAACTCCTGAATGACTCTGTCAAGACATTTGCAGAAATGGAGCTACTGTTTACACAAAGATTCACGAGCGCTAGCGAGCGCACCCCGATCACCGCACTAATTAACGCTAGAGTGAAGCCGGGAGAAACCTGGGTTCAATACGTCATTCGGTAGCGGAACCTGTAGTCAAAATGTGAACAACGCATAGAAGAAGCTCCTACCGTGGGTATGTTCATGGGGACCCTGGATCCGCAGGCAACTATATCCCAATTCATAATGTTCTTCAATCCGACCACTTTCCAAACCTTGATCGACAAGCTGGTCTAAATAGACCAGATGGGCCATAGACCACCCTCCTCGAAGGCGGATCCTCGAAATGAAAAGGGGAAAGAGAAAGTGACCTTCATTGCCAACGCTCAGCAACAACCAAGCGGCCCGAAGCCGGTCGCTCACCAAAACGATAAACAGCGATCACTCGGAGAAAAAATGAGACGCCCTTACTCGTTCCCTCGGGATAAGACGAAGAGATTATTCGAGCTAGCGCTGCGCAACAGGCTTATCACTCTGCCAGAGCCGAGATGCCCAACGCAATCGGGTGACGTTAACAGCCCCAATTACTGTCCTTACCACCGAATATTGGGTCACCCAATCGAATATTGTTACATCTTCAAAAGTTGGATCGAAGACCAGTACCAACAGGGTAAGTTCATGCTGTCCGAAAACTGGAGGGTGAACCCGCCACAACCGCACGCTCCTAAAAAGGTGGACACGCCGGGGGAATCATGCTCACTTATAAAGGAAGCCCTATGGGTGGTGGCCCTTTCGGCTAAGACTAAAAGAATGCTGAAGGACCTTCAAGCATGTTCGGCGATTAGGTGGAAGAGCCCGCTGGAGCCTGAGATTATTGAGGGGATGCTGAAGCCGCGCCCAATGCTGAAAGTTGGTGATGGTGGACAGAACCTTCGGGCCAAGCCTCTGAAGTCTTTAAAGAAAAAGAAGAAGGCCAAGAAGCCTGTCCAACCCGACGACAACCGTACAGGTTTGTAGAAATACATCGATGCACTAGAAGAATATAACCAAAACGAACAGACCCTAATTACATTGGACGAATTCTTCAAGCATGTTCTTGAGAATGAAGACGATAACGCTGATGAAGGAGACAATTCTTCATAAGAGCCCAAGGATTATGTGGCGAGATGCCACATGATCTCTCACTCGTCAATAAATGGTAAAGAAGCTCCTGATGCAGAGGGACTGGGGGAAGAACCGGAACTGGAATCCTTGGAACCGTCAGACAAGATGATTGACATGTTGCTGAACGAGGCCCGTCAGAGGAGCAAAGCTGATCGAGAGCACAAAATGGCCATATTCGAAAAAGCCAAACGTCGGTGACAGGATGAAAAGGTTGAAGCACTCCAACTAGATCGAAACACGCCCGCGGCAGACAGAAGCATGCTTAAGATGAGGAAACGGTTCGCTAAGGCCCTGTCGATGGGAATGAAGCTGCCACCTTTTAAAGGAAATACTCCTGGCAACATACACCTTGACAAAGCAGATGGGCATCCTAGTTACTGCTTATACCATCAGAGGATTACACATCATACCGAAGAGTGCAACACCTTCAAGAAATGGTGGCAAGGATATGTTGCACACCGACAACATTTCAAGCGGTTCAAACGCAAAACTCGTCGGGAGCAGAGAAATGCGACAGATGAGCACAAAAGAACCGCCGGCAACTGTTACATGGTTGATACCAGGGGATCGCAAGTTCTCACCTTCGGAAGTGACTCTGATGAAGAAATACCCCTCGGCCCTCTCTTCAAAGAATCCACCTCAGGAAAAGAGGAGGAGATGAAGAACTGCGAGAACATTCAGCTGCGTAATCGTACGTTGCCTGAAAAGAATCTCGGACCTTCAAACAAAGGTTCGAACAGAAAAGACAAGGGGAAGGAGAAAATCCATGAGGAGATTGCCCTCGATGATGGGGTCGTCAAAGAGCTCGCAGCCAAGGACCCGCCTAAGAAAAGCAAAGTGGATTACAATATCCTAGCGCATTTGAGGAAGATACCCTCACAACTAAGCATACTAGATACCCTCTTTCTGTCTAAAGAAGCACGGGATTCCTTGGTCAAGGCATTACAAGAGCCCGATCAGTTCCAGGCCTTCATCGCAAAGAAGAAAATGTAAGATGAGCTTGCAGAAGTCCACACAGCTAACATTACATTTAACGATGAGGATCTTCTCCTTGGTATGTGTGACCACAACCGTCCTTTATATGTCACTGGATACTGCCATGACATCAAAATTGGGAAAATATTTGTTGACAACGGGTCCTCTGTCAACCTTCTCAACGTGCGGGTGCTAAAAGAAATCTGTATGAGCATTCAACATTTAGCCCGAGATAAAATCACTATCTCTGGATTTGATTCGCAGTCGTCGCAGACGCTCGGGTACGTGACACTGACATTGTGCTTTAGGCTTCTCGTCACAGACATCAAATTTCATGGCATCGACGCTAGGACTTGCTACAACGCTCTACTTGGTCGGCCTTGGTTACACGAATATAACGTCATCCCTTCTACACAACACCAGTGTATAAAGTATTTCAAATATGACCTCGAGTACACCGTTATGGGAGAGCTAAACCCATTCTCTGTAAACGAAGTCCGAAAATATGAAGACGCCAAGTACTTCCTGCCAGACTTCAAAGAGATGGAGAAGTGTCATAAGCCGGAGCTTAAACAGAAGCCCGTCACTCCTATTCCTACCTTTGGAAGCGATACCGAGGAGGATGAAGAAATAGTCTACTCGGGACAGCCTCAGAAGCGGAATGATAAACCCGGACCATCCGCTCCGATTTTGGTCTTTGGCAGCGACTCCGAAGATGAAACCAACGTTGTATTCTCCGTCCACCCGTCGATGCAAACCTTCGTTGGAGTAGACCGGAGTTTGCAAATCGCCATGGTTCCGTGGCGGCACTACAGAGAGCTCGATGCGCTGGAGACATATAGTGTGCAAGAGTTGCAGACGTTCTACATCCCTCCCAGGCGAAGAGATGAAAAGGCGATCCTATTCTATCGATCCATGGAGACTAAAGTCGAAAGAGAAGTCTAGCATGGTGCCGATCCTGCGCTCGACAGGCTCCAACCCATTTGTCTGCCCAGGTATTACACCGAGAGATTGAAAAGGTTATTAAGATGCCAAGGCGTACCATTCAAACAAACTCCTCGACAAGCTCAGTTCTACAACAGGATTTGGAACATCCCCGGAACTCAGCGAAAATTGCCCAACGGAAAAATGGAAACAATTAGGCTTGGATACATCTAGTCCAAGAAACGGGAGCATTTTCATGACTGCTATGTCATAAATGATCTCGATGAAGAAGGGGATGCTGACGCTGAACCAGAACAAGGTCCCGTCATAAAAATGCTGAGTCCGTCGTTTGAAGAACAGATTGACAAGCTAATAAGAGAAGCAGGTCAAAGGGTTAGGGATGACCATATCCGCGAAATAGCCATTTACGAAAAGGCTAAGACGCAACGCCTCATTCAGCAGGCCACGGAAGATGACGATGCTCTTCCCCGTCAGCCCGCCATGCATTCCTAAGACAAGAAAAAGGCCCGACGCAGAGGCAAAAACAAGTCAAAGAATGGAAAAAAACGTTCGACAGTGGCAAAACGGATCCAAAAGGCTACGTGATCAAGAAAAGGTCAGCCGGAATCCGTCACTAACGAAAAAGATGGGTCGAGCATATTCCTTCCCTCAAGACAATACAAGGAAGATATTCGGCCTCGTCATGAAAAATCAGATGATTACACTCCCGGAGTCTAAGCACCCCAAACAAGAAAATGAGGTTCATCACCCGGATTATTGTTCCTATCGCCGAGCGATAGGACATCCTCTTGAAGACTGCTTCACCTTCAAAAACTGGGTCGAAGACCAATATCAACTCGGCAGGTTCGCTCTATCCAACAGTTGGAAGGTAGCCCCACCGAAAAAGCATGTGCTAAAAATAACGTATATAGCAATAGTAAAACCGGATCAACATCGGTGTTAGAAACGATCTTGTACATGTCACGTGATAACGCTGTCAGAAGACGAAGTGGCCGAGAATACGGATGTCTTCTCCTGGTGCTTCAAAAATGAGGATGAAGAGGAATTGATCTCAGAATTTCCACCGGCGCCAAAAGAGTTGGAAGATGGGATACACACCACGGCAGATAATCTGAGGAAAATCGACTTGGGGATGGCAAACGACCTGCGGCCTACGTTCGTCAGTAAGCTGTTGTCTAAAGAACAGGTGGCTACCCTAAAAGACGAGCTCATTCAGTATAGGGACTGCTTCGCATGGAACTATTCCGAGATGCCAGGGCTAGATCCGGAAATAGCAGTGCATAAATTGGCGATATCTCCGGATGTCAAGCCAGTCAAACAGGCACCAAGAAGAATGCGGCTCGAACTTGAAATGAGCATCAACACCGAAGTCAAGAAGCCGATCGAATCCAGCTTCATCCAAGAAGTTCAATACCCCGACTGGATCGCCAGCATTGCTCCAGTGATGAAGAAAAATAGGACGGTGTGTATCTGCGTGGACTTTCGGGACCTCAACAAAGCCTGCCCGAAGGATGATTTTCCCGCACAAGTTACCGAGTTAATGATAGACAACACGTCCACTTATGAATTCTTCTCCTTCATGGACGGCTCATCAGGGTACAATCAAATAAAGATGTATCCCGAAGACCAGAAGCATACCGCTTTCCGGACTCCTCTGGGCATATTCTGCTACAAAGTGATGCCTTTCTGTCTGAAGAATGCCGGCGCTACCTATCAAAAGGCCATGACGAAGATTTTCGATGACCTCATACAAGAAATCGTCGAATGCTATATCGATGACCTCATGGTGAAAAGCAAATCATATGAAGAACACTGGGAGCATTTGAAAGTAGTCTTCCGGCGTCTTCGGAAATACAATCTAAAGATGAACCCTCTCAAATACGCGTTTGGAGTTTCCTCGGGCAAATTCTTGGGGTTCGTCATCCGATACCGGGGCATCGAAATAGATCTATCAAAGATTAAGGCGATTATGGAAATGCCTTCGCCCAGAACTCTCAAACAACTGCGGTCTCTCCAAGGAAAGCTAGTGTATACCCGGCGGTTCATAGTTAACCTCTCCGGCAAATGCCTTCCCTACAGTCACCTGACGAAGAAGGGAACCCCTTTTGTCTGGGATTGTAAATGCCAGAGTGCCCTCAACGAAATCAACAATACCTGCAGAATCCGCCGGTATTGACCGCTCCAGTCAAAGGAAAGCCCCTCATCCTGTTAGTGTATATGCCCTAGGGGCCATTATTGTATCATACTTGTTTGTATATTACTTAATGGAAGCTTGGGATATTCACAGTTATATTAACAGTCTCGCTCAACATAGTAGTA
Source organism: Agapanthus africanus (assembly GCA_030015575.1). Taxonomy (NCBI): domain Eukaryota; kingdom Viridiplantae; phylum Streptophyta; class Magnoliopsida; order Asparagales; family Amaryllidaceae; genus Agapanthus; species Agapanthus africanus. The sequence goes on along the minus strand of CM057338.1, from coordinate 936,040,463 downwards.
TGCTACTTGGTTTATGTCTATCTTAATATGTGTATATGTTAGCATATCGCGAATACATATTGATAGAGCCCTTAGGATCTTGCTTGACTACCAGCGTTGTGATGGCAGTCACACTAGTGGGGGCTGGATAGTCTACAAGCATATCCTTTTTCAGGTCCCTAGTCGTAGGATTATCGAGACAGGGCATCGATACTCCGAAGTAGACTAGTGTGTACACTTCTCATCCCAGCAGGGAAAATGGTCTGTCCCACAGCCATTAGTACGTTGTACTGGAGATAGTATACAGGTGCTCGTTGGGTTACGGGTACACCGGACAGGACTCGCAGGGAACTGTTGGTTGGTATTATACCCGTCGTCAGTTAACAGTTCCCAGGTGACATGAGTACAGTATACTCCACAGACTTGACACTGCTGCTTCGTCTCGAGTGTGTTCCCACAGTTCTTAGATTGCTACCCTACCACGGCTCAAAGGAGTCGTGCAAACAGGTAGCAGTTGGGTGCAGTCCCGAAGCACTTGGAGGCAGTGGCGGTTAGATAGGATTCGTCTATCCCGGTATTGGGAGTTGATATCGCGCTGTGTTTGGAGAGCCATTACGCAAAGTCCCTGGCCAGGGCAAACGAGATTTACTGGTAGGATTTCCAGTAGCTTCTCAAGGTGTAATGGGCTTCACTCTGACACAATTTATACCGCTTTTAGGGGATTGACGCTTGCCGCTCCCCTAGGCCCGATATGCGATAGTCCTAGACGAACAGACCGGACTGTACGGAGATTGTCACATCAGGCTCAGTAGGAGTTCGGATGGGTTTCCTCATCGGCCTTCTTATCGACATCTACCTGGGGACGGTTACGTACAGCTAGTACCGCTTGCGGCCTGTAGTTAAACCCACTGCCAGCGTAGTGTCGAGTCTTTAGAATCCTACACAGAGAGTTTCCCTGCTTCAGGCGAAACGATATAGAGGTCGTATGGTTTTACGACAGGGTTCGGACACATGCTTGCATTTATGCACGTACGATGTTCGGACAGTTTATATTAGCGGGCTTTAGTTTAAGCCAGATTCTAGTATTGGATTATTGGATTTATACAGTCTTAGTATTTTCGTGTTTTCACGGATGGCAGGGGCATTCTCGTAATTAGTCGAGAAGCTTCTAGAAGAAAGATGAGGTGGAGAGCTTAGGTGGAATTTGCATTAAATGGATTAGTGACTCATGGAGTGATTCATCCAAATGAGTTAATGAAGCATTTATTGCTTAATGACTCATGAGGTGATTCATCCAAAGTGAATTAATGAAGCATGGTTCATATTATTATATGTTATTCATTTAGATAATTATCATGCTTCATATATTCACAAATGAGACATAATTCATATTATTCTCACTTTCACATTCTCTCTCCTCAAGCTCTCTCTCTTCAAAGACCTAACCCTAATCCTCTCATGTGTTGAGATCCTACGGTTAGCAAGACTAATAGATCCCTAATCCTCTTCTATATCCTCTAAGTTACTTTGATTAGCACTCATAGTCACCTAGTTACCTTAAGTGAGAGGTTAAAGCTTAGAGAAGGAGCTCTCGGGTGGATCTTCTATCACATCGAGGAGGCCGACGAGGAAGTGAAATACAAGAACAAGAAGGACTTGAATCTTTAGGTATAATCATCTATCATAGTAGCTAATCACTTCTAGATAGTTGTTAGTTAGGGTTTAGCAAAGATCCGTAAAGTTAGTCGATGTTAACTCAAACAAAATGATTGTTTTACCTATTCCGCCTCCCCGCATCATGTGAGATGTCTAACGTCGACTTACACATCCTGTACACAACAGCCCTTGAATGTTCTTTAGGCGTGCTATAGGCATAGGAGAATGACCAAGATAAAGAGAAAACCCTCTACTATTTGAGTCGAGTTCTCCTGAGGGCAGAAAACAACTACTCCCCTATCGAAAAACACTGTCTGGCTTTAATCTTCACTATAACGAAGGTTCGGCATTATGCTTTGGTGCATGAGGTCCATCTCATATCAAAAGTGGATCCTCTCAAATATTTGATGTCGAAAGCCATTCTAACGGAACAGCTCGCTAAATGGGCCCTACTCTTAATGGAATTCTCGATAACATACCGACCTCTCAAGGCGGTGAAAGGCTAGGCCATCGCCGACTTCCTCGCTGAGCATCTGATACCTGCCGACTCACCCCTAAATTGCGAATTGCCAGACGAGCACGCATTTGACACGATCGACAGGGAGAGAGGAAGGAGTGATACCCGATGGGAACTCTACTTTGATAGGGCATCTTCCATGAAAAAGAGAAAGCACACTACCCCTATAATCAAATCGGGGGTAGGCCTTATCTTCGTGACTCCGCAAGAAGGGATAATGCGCTTTGCCTTTTCCTTAACAGAGCCGAGAACAAATAATCAAGCGGAATATGAGGCTTTGATAGCAGGTCTCGAGATCGCTGTCGACATGGGAATCGAAGACCTCCTCATATACGGAGACTCCCAGTTGGTCGTTAGTTAAGTAAACGGCGACTATCAAATGTGCAAACCGGAGTTGGTAAAATACGGTGAAAGAGTGCAACAATTTTTGACTCAAATCCCTTCCTACGTCCTGGAAAGCATGCCGCATACAAAAAATAGCAAAGCGGACACATTAGCCAAACTCGCCAAAGAACTGGCTGACGAAAACCTCGATGACGTGAGGATCATTGTACAAAGCCGTCGGGTTCTTGCACCAGCAGAAATGTCCACGGAGTCATCTGAAGAAATGGAAGCGACAAAGCAAACGGCCCTACAAATAGAGAACCAAGAGAAGGCTACGGATTGGAGAGAAGTCTTTATGGACTACTTCAAGTCCCGTCAAATGCCGGAAGATGCATCCTCAAGACATCAGCTCATGAAATGAGCTCTGTCTTTCGCCTTCGTCAATGATACTCTATATAAGAGATCATTTGACTCTCTATGGCTGAGATGCCTGGGGCCAGAAGAAGTAAGGAGAGTCATCCAAGACATTCATGACGGACTCTGTGGTTCTCATCAAGCCGGACCGAAAATGAAGCTGAAGATCAAAAGGATGGGCTACTATTGGCCCACGATGATTCAGGACTGCCTCGAATACGCGAAGCAGTACTACTCGTGCCAAATCCATGGAGACTTCATCCACCAGCATCCAAATCTGCTACGCCCAACAGTGGCTAGCTGGCCGTTCGAAATGTGGGGAACCGACATAATTGGGCCCATCGAACCAGCGTCATCCAGAGGACATCGGTTCATATTGGCGACAACCGATTATTTCTCTAAGTGGGAAGAAGCAGTACCGCTAAGAGAAGTGAAGACGGAGAATATTCTCCATTTCTTCAAGACACACGTCATTTATCGGTTCGACACTCCGCGACGGATTATCTCCGATTACGGGCCGGCATACAGAAGTCACAAAATCAGCCGCTTCGCACAGCAGCATAATATAGACTGGAGATACTCTTCGGTCTACAATCCCTGAGCTAACGGTCTAGCTAAGGCTTTCAACAAGACCTTGAAGATCATAAAGAATACGGTGTCCAAAAATAAGGACTGGCATGAGAGATTGCATGAAACTCTCTGGGTGTATCGGACCACGTTCAAAACGGCCACAAACACGACGCCGTAAGCATTGGTATTCGGCGCTGAAGCAGTACTCCCCTTGGAGATAGAGCTACCCTCTCTACGAGTGGCGGTTTATTATGAGCTAACAGATGAAGAGAATGCTCATCTTTGGCTAGAAAAGCTCGACGCCCTCGATGAAACTCATCTCATGGCGTAGCAAAACCTAGAGGCTTACAAAGCAAAGATGACGCATTCATACGAGAGATTGACTAGGCCAAGAACATTTCGCCAAGGCGAACTCGTGCTAGTGGTCAAGAGATTTATGATCCCCAATCATGCCAAACGAGGGAAATTCGAGCCGAACTATGAAGGCCCGTACATCATAGACAAAGTCTACCAAGGTAGGGATTACTTGCTCATGGATATGCATGGCGAAAGACCCTTCCGGCCAATAAACGGTCGGTTCCTCAAGAAATACTACGCCTGACGAGTCACGACCTAGGTTAACGATAGATGACGACGCCTATGTCCGCTCGCTATCTTCCCAAGCCCAAACTCCATAAGTAGTATCCAGCGAAAACTTGTCTCAAAATCGCTATGGACCGTAACGTCCTTAAACTAACAATGGACCGAAACGTTCCTAAACTAACAACGGACCGAAACGTCCTGAAACTAGTTACGGACCGAAATGTCCCTAAACTAACAACGGACCAAAATGTCTCTAAACTAAACGATGGACCGTAATGTCCTTAAACTAACTATGGACCGTAATGTCCTTAAACTAATAACGGACCGTAATGTCCTTAAACTAACAACGGACCGAAACGTCCCTAAACTAGAAATGGACCTCAATGTCCTGAAACTAGCAACGAACCGAAACGTCCTTAAACTACTACAAACCGCAGCATCCTTAGGATAACGCGGCAAAAAAATGGTACGTCCATAAACGAAATGGGCATGGATGAAAACCCAAAAGGGCTCCGTGAGTAAAAACAGCGGGGCTACCGGCGAGTTTGTGAAAACCCGAAAGAATGCAAACTCGTAAAAAAATTCTTGCACATTTGCAAGGTCCTCTCGACCTTGTAAGGAGAAAATACCTGCGTGAGATCATTACGACTCACAAAGGAGCGACACACTTAGGGATCCCCACGATTCCTAAGGAAAAATTACACTTACGAGATCCTTAATGCTTGTAAGAAGAACCCTCTTGTGAGACCCTCACGGCTCATAGGATTCAAAAGTCTTAAGCTACAGGGATCTGAACCTGTTCTTAAGCCATCACATTCCCCAAATTTTGCCCTACAGACGGTTCAATATTGACCCTTGTATACAATCCATGGGCACAAATAAACGTTTCCCCCACCCAGTTCCACCAATGGCGCGAAATTTCCTCATGTGGTGAATGACACTTGTAAGTCCTCTCGACTTATAAGGAGAAAATACTCTTGTAAGATCCTTACGACTTATAAGAGAAAAAACACTTAAGAATCCTCACAATTCTTAAGGAGAAAACGTACCTACGAGATCCTCACGACTCGTAGGGAGAAACACCTTTATGAGACCCTAACGGCTCATGAAGTCAAAAGCCTTAGTCGACAGGATTCTAACCTTGTTTGCTAAGCCATCTTTGTTTAAGTCGACAAAGGCAAATGATGATTCGATCCTGGCAATATCCCAGTTGTAGCGATACTGATGCCTAAATCGGTATCAAATTCCAAGTCCTTTCACGGCAAATGATGATTCTCTCCTAGAAATATTCCAGTCGCAGCGATGCTGATGCTAAGATTGGTATCAGATCTTGAGTTCCATACTCGAAAAAAAATGCATATGAAATAGCTGAAATGTTTGGGCAACTCACAATAAAAATCAGCGAGTAAAATATATGCATATAAAATAGCCGAAATGTTTGGGCAACTCGCAATAAAAAGCAACGAGTAAAGAAAAAGAAAAATAGCCGAAATGATTGGGCACCGCGAAAAATAGCCGAAATGATTGGGCACCGCGAAAAATAGCCGAAATGATTGGGCAATCGTGACTTTCGCGATATAAAAAACTGAAATGATAGAGCATCGTGGAAAGAAATAAAAAAAATGAAAGAATGAAACTTTTTCCCTGCAGGTAAGTCCATACTGACCCCTGTATACAATGCATGGGCATAAACGAAAAGGGAACCACATGTCCTAACAAACTCTGTCAAAGCGAAAGTCAGATCTCGACAGCAACATCTGCATCCTAGAAGACCAACAACGGCGTTCCTCCTCATGCCAGCAGGGCACGGATGCGACACCACCAATCGGAGTCACGGCAGAGTCCCCGGTTCCAAGACTTTACGGTTCACAGACAACCCAGAGTCAGCCCCGACACCGCAGAAAGCGGAGCAAGTCAACCCGACACCGCAGAAAGTGGAGTATGTCAGCCAATGACCTCTGTCTTAGAAACACGTTAGCCAATGACCTCCGTCTCGAAAACACGTCAGAAAATGACCTCCGTCTCGGAAATACGTCAGCAAATGATCCCGTCGCAGAAATACGTCATCAAATGGCCCCGTCTCGGAAATACGTCAGCCAGTGACCTCCGTCTCGGAAATACGTCAGCCGATGACCTCCGTCTCAGAAACACATCAGCAAATGACCTCCGTCTCGGATCATGTCAGCCAGTGACCTCCGTCTCGGAAACACGTCAGTCAATGACCTCCGTCTCGGAAACACGTCAGCCAGTGACCTCCGTCTCGGAAATACGTTAGCAAATGACCTCCGTCTCGGAAACACGTCAGCCAGTGACCTCCGTCTCGGAAACACGTCAGCCAGTGACCTCCGTCTCGGAAACACGTCAGCCAATGATCTCCGTCTCGGAAACCCGTCAGCAAATGACCTCCGTCTCAAAAACACGTCAGCCAATGACCTCCGTCTCGGAAACACGTCAGCCAATGACCTCCATCTCGGAAATACGTCAGCCAATGACCCCCGTCTCGGAAATACGTCAGCAAATGACTCCGTCTCGGAAATACGTCAGCCAATGACCCCGTCGCAGAAATACGTCATCAAATGACCCCGTCTCGGAAATACGTCAACAAATGACCCCGTCACGGAAATACGTCAGCAAATGACCCCGACTCGGAAATACATCAGCCAATGACCCCATCGCGGAAATACGTCAGCAAATGACCTCCGTCTCGGAAACAAGTCAGCCAATGACCTCCGTCTCGGAAACACGTCAGCAAATGACCTCCGTCTCGGAAACACGTCAGCCAATGACCTCCTTCTCGGAAACACGTCAGCCAATGACCTCCGTCTCGGAAACACGTCGGCAAATGACCTCCGTCTCGGAAACAAGTCAGCCAACGACCTCCGTCTCAGAAACACGTCAGCAAATGACCTCCGTCTCGGAAACAAGTCAGCCAACGACCTCCCCGTCGGAGCAATGCTTCGACTCGGAAACAAGTCAACTCACCAACCACTTACCAATCCTCTCGACTTGTAAAGGAGAAAATTCTCTTGTGAGATCCTTACGACTCTAAAAAAAAGTGCGCACTTAAGAGTCCTCACGACCCCTAAGGAGAAACTACACCTTTTAGATCCTCTTGACTCGTAGGGAGAAAAGTCCTTATGAGACCCTCATGGCTTATAAAGTTGAAAAGTCTTAGGCAGCAGACCTGAACATGTTTCCTAAGCCATCACCATCCTACAAGGAGGTCAAGATGAGCTGTTATCTACCGTCTACAGGCTACACTTGCCAAAGTTGCATGCACCTGAAATGGAGGTGTTACTCAAGTGTACATAAACTATTTTGCGCCAAATCAAAACAAAAAGGCATAACCTATGGACATCAGCCACATACTATGCAAGGCAATAAAGAGAACATTCGACTCGCATCCAATTAAGCGTTCGAAGCATACCCACTCATGTATACGTGAAAAGGATTAATGCATGAAATAAATGCATAGAAAGGGAAAATTTATCATTCATACTGCGGAAAATTCTTACATTGATGAAGACAGTAAAACAAAAAAAAATAACATCATTAAAATGTTTACAATGGTAAAACATTAAATCCTGGAAATGGATTGATGAATTCAGAAGTAAGGCCGTCTAAAATGCTCTTTCTGACCATTCTCGTGTGCATCTTCTCGCGAATACAAGCGTCACGATTTTCACTGATATCATCTGCCTTTTGATAGGCAGAGATTATCATTGTCTGTTGGAAAACTTGATGCAAGATATCAACAAGACTATCTCGTCGCCTCTTCGAGATCAATCCCATTAGATACACTGAGTGTACCTTGTCTTCGACGTTATTAAGCGCCTCCAGCGGCATGGCTTCGTAAAATCCAGGAAGGGTTTCCCAAATCGCTCCCACGATGATCTTCAACAAAGCAGAACGACGGGAGAGTAGTTGACCGTTGTGTTCATCGAGGCGACGCATAACCTCAGCGCATTGAGCGTCCGTAAACTCCTGGTTTTGACAACGGCCTTGGATGCGAATGTCTTCATAGGATATGATTTCGTCAAGATCATACAAATAAATCGCCATAATATCTGAGCAGGAAAATCAGCAAGAGTTTAGCAATCAAGAAAACAGGACAATTATTATAAGAATCTAAAGAGATTCTCATTAAACGGACATAGGAGTTTTAAACAACTCTTGACATCCCAATTGGGAAAACAAGTTCTGTTAAACACACAACAAATTCAAATTTGTGCAAATAAGGGTAAAACCCTATGAAAATATTTTCAAGAACACCAGGGAATAAAATTCCCGAAGGGTCCTCTTGATCTTTCAGAGCTAAGCTCTTCGCCAGAGGAATTAAATTCCTTTTATTTGATGGAATTAAATTCCAGAAACTCATAAAAAAATATATAAGAAACAAAATCCCATGAATTCTCAAAAATCTGAGGGGAATGCCCGAGGTATGGAGGTTTACTGCTCAAAGATCACATCTTTGGATCCCTAAGCGGATGTGTTTCAGAGGAGAGCAAAGCTCTCATAATTGATTTAAAATCCAGAAATTTTTGTTCAAAAGGAAAAGTTTTTTTTCCGATGTGCAAGATCTTTACCTAAAATGGGTTTCTTTTTTACAAAGTTTAACTCTGAAATTACAATGGCAGAGAACTAAGCTCTGAGTAGGAGAATTAAATTCTCAAAGAAAACGAAGAAGGAAGAGGATGAAAGAAACAGTGGCTGCCTAAGGAACCAAACCCTTGCATTTATAAGACGTGATAAGGGCGGTTCACCTCTCCGTTCCCCTAGGCAATCCAACGGCTGTAAAGGTGACAGCGTTGCACTCACGTGCAAGCCACGTGAGAACAATGCTGTAGGGGCATTTGTTCCCTTATGAAAAATGAATAATAAATATAAAAAGCAATGGGAAAATTCCCCCAAATGGAGCATCACGTGCCCACACGTGATAGGCAGTGCACTTGATAAAAGAAGGCTGAAACTGAGCCTCACGTGCAGATACGTGACCTCTATATACAAAGTATATAGGCGCCTTCTTAAAACAAACAATTGGCCAGGAAAATTCATGTGATAGCACGTGACGCTCTTTGGTGGGCTTAATTCGTGGGGTCATGTTCACACCAGAATATTGCATTTAAAACCGCCCATTCTTATGCTCGTTTGTTTATAGGCAGGTGCTTTTAATCCGTGTTTGCTACATATTTACAGGCTACAGGTTCCTAGTCCAAAATAATGCAAATGATACAAAATCTCCATTGTTACGCCAAAATCCAGAATATTTGTTGCCAACAGATAAAAGTCGGGTTCCGGTCATCCGTATCCGTCCAGTGCCGCATACCAGTTCCAGAGACAAGACAAATGACAGTGGTCATTCGTGTCTCGGACAAGCACAGAGCACAAGAGGGGCAGCACAAAACTCAATGGGTGCACGGAGCTCGAGGGAGATGAGGTCAAAAGAATTATTTTTGAATCAATTTTGGACTGTTGCAGATCTGAAAAAATTGTGAAAGTAATTTGCAATTTGGAACATGTAGAACAACTGAACTTAGCAACACAAGAAACCCCAGAAATAACGACATGCCAATTCCACCAAAGAGCCGCGGATCCGCGGCCGAGTTGACTCAGTGTCAACTCGGATTTTTGAGGTAGTTTGGTAACTTCATTTGGGCAGAGAATCTTGCCCTAGGGTTTCAGCACTCAGCCTATAAATAGCCCAGTTTTGTGCCAAGCAAAGGGTCTTCTTTTTTATGCTTCTTTTTGTTAGGAATTAGTTTAGTTTAGTTAGCTTCTTCTTCTTCTTCTTCATGTCTTCCTCCATTAAAATGTAGTGAGAGTATTGAATGGATGATGAAATGAAGATGGGGGTTATTTTTATTATCTTGTAATTTTATTTCTTGCATTTATTTTAATTTCTAGTGTAACTTTTATTCTTGTTGTTAAGTAGTTGTTGATATTTCTTTGCTTATTTTATTTTCCTTCTCTTCTCTTTTCCGTATTATTTTCAAGCGATGATACTCGACGGAGTTCCTTGCTAAGGTGAGGACCCAAGAGTTAGCTTGCACCATTTGTAAAACCGTATTTTTCTTTTCTCTCTTTTCTTCCTTCTTGTTTTGTTTTATTTTCATTTACCATGTGTGAATAGCTTCACTTGTTAAGGCTAAGGAAGGTGGTATGAGGGACGGAAAAATACCTGGTGCCTCTCTTCGCCAAACATCATGAAACGAACCCCGACCAAACAAACGCAACCCCCTCACTTAGGTGCGCTATACGTGACATATAGCCGCGACCTAAGTCGAGAAGTCCTTTTAAGCGCACTACAATGTGACATGTAGTTGTGACTTAATTGGATACATGGTTGCGGGTGTTTGGCCGAGGGTTGGGATAAGCGTATTTAGCGGACGGACAAGGGGCACTAGGAATGGATTTAGCGTTGGAAAACTCGCTTAAACTCGCAAATCTCATTCCTATGTCCTCCTAACCCCCGCTACTTTCGATTATCCCAACATCATTTTAAAAATGGAAAAAAATAAGCACAAGACTAATCCTAACTCTACTAACCAACCTTAACCTTAACAAGTTTACTTGAACATAAAATACGACACTTATGATAGAATTGAACATACACATATACATTCTTCATTAACTCGTCTAAAACACGAACGGACATACAACCATCTCCCTGCGGATCGACCCGTGCTCAACCGGCTAGCTGCAAAGCGACACCGTCCTTGATCGCGGTTAACTTTAGAATTTTGAATACGCGACATGCCAAAAGCACGCGATCAAATAGCGCCGTTGCAGGGGAGACGGTAACGTATTTTCTTTCTTGTTATTCGGGTTAATTTTTTTGTGTATATATAAAATTATAAATATAATATAAAAAGAAATCTTTTTGTTATTTTTGATATTTTTTGTATGCAAGTGTGCAGGCTATCTGGAGAAAGTACAATAATCAAGAAAACAGAGCATTTTATTTTGGAGTAGAGAGCAAGGGGAGTGCAGGGACAAATTTTCAGGCCCCAAGTCTAATGTTTAACCGCAGAACCGCGGTCAAATCTTGAGTTGTGCGGCGGTTCCGCGGCTCAATTGAGGCTTCTTGGCCTCAAATTTTTTTCACCTACTCTCTTTCCTTTTATCTCTCTGTAAATTCCACTTAATTGTATTTTCTACAGGTATCTTTGCACAGAATTGTGCCGCCGCCAAATAAATTTTTTGTTGTTTTAGATTTTTGTTTGTTTAAGCGCTTTGCATATAATAATACGGACTTTAAGGGGCTATAACACCAATTCAGATTGGGTAGGGATTTCATCACCCTTCCTAAGACCCCACAAATAACTAAATGCATACGCATCACTGATTGTAGAGATTTTTGCGTACGTGCGTTTTAAAATCAAAGTTAAGAATATACCGCAATCAATAACGGTGTCGCTTGGTAGCTAGCCGGTTGAGTACGGGTCGATCCACAGGGAGAAGAATTTCTTTTCTTTATGTTTTAACGAGTCAAGTCCAAAAAATTGGTGGTTTTGTTTTAAGATTTAAGAATGAGATAAAAGTTGATAAAAACTTACTAGGGTTAGAATTAGGTTAGTTCGAGATAGGGATCTTCTCGCTTCTATCAATGCCTTAGTTATGAATAAAGGTGTTAGGGTAATCGCAACAACGGGGATTAGCACGACTGGGAAGAAACTAAGTTTCTTCCTTTTGGTCCTTGTCCGTCCGTTCTTGGCTCTTAAGCCCTAACCTCCAGTTAATTCAATCACACCCGGTCTAACTAGGGAATCACCGCTATCACATAGGATAGGGTGTCGTAGTGAGCGGTGTGTGGTTGATTTAAAAAGAGTCCTTTTAATAAAATTATATGGGCAAAGAAAGGAGTGAGAGAGATTTCCATCTCTCAAACCTTCCCTATCCTAACCCTAACAAGTGAGGGATTACTCACTCATTAGGAAGTTAACAATGAAATTCATTTTTTTATAATTTTTATATTAGAAAACTAAATTGCAGATATTAAAAGAACAAATAAAATTTGCAAGAATTAAATTCAGATAATAAAAGAATGCGAGAAAAAAATAAAAACTCTTACTTTATCGACGACCTCAAGAACGCACTACAATTGAATTTAGATCTAGAAAAGAAGGCAAAGAGAGGCATCCTAAGAAAGGCACCCTCGAAGAGGCACACTTTATTTGGGTTTGAGCCCTCCTATTTATAGATGGGAAAAACCCTAGGTTTACATTCTGATTCATACATGAAATTACAAAACAACCCCAAAGACCGAGTCAAAGAACCAACACCCCACCGATACGTGCATTGCACGGCTGCGGAACCGCCGCAGAATAGCCTGATTGGCCACGGATCCGCGGCCATTTGGTGGGCTCATGGGCCCAATTCTTTAGGGTTTCTTCAAGTTGCTTTTATCTTCTGTTTTCTTCACTTGGTCTCTCAGAATCTCTTCAATTCTCTTCCAGATATTCAACAGTGGACTTTTTACCGTGAGCTTCACGTTGAAGTCTTGAATCTTGTGCTGCCCTTGAACTTGTGCATTGAACTATCTAATGATTTTCAGTTGTTCCTTGAAATGGCGGGCGGTATCATACGGATTCATCTATTGTTGGTCGTAGTCTCACATTTGTAGCGTATTTTCATGAATTTCACTGTAATGATCTGAGAACCTGTAATCTGCAACTATTTAGCAGACATGGATAAAAAGCATCTATTTATTTATAATATAATTAAGAATGGGCGATATAATAATGCAAATTCTGATATGAACAAATACCCCCAAACTTATCTTTTGCTCGTCCCGAGCAAAACCAATTTTATTCTCGAAAAAACCTAACCTCACTTTCGCAGAGAATCGCGATTGCACTGAGCTCGTGCAACAAGCCGTTAAACCTCTAGGTGTCCTTAGTAGGAGGAGTGTTGTCTTCTAAGGGTTTTCAGCAGATACTACCCACAAAATCCGATCAGTTTGGCATATTGACTTTCATTCATCAATTCGGTATTCTAGCAAGAAATTCTATTATCTTTAACTTAGAAATCATCAACCCGTATTTTTCACACTCACTTATCATTTAACTTAAGATCGTATATGTTCTGCAAATTTATTAAGTTTTCAGCATCTCTTGAGTTTTCCTTCTAAGGTTCCATCTCAACTTAGGAATTTTTATCAACTCTACTGAAGGTATAAGCCCTATCTTTCATTCCTATCTCTCATCCAAACCCTAATCATATACCCCTACGTGTGTGTATGTATCACCTCTACACTTGGAAATTCAATTCAAGCTATTATACTCTTGTCCATCGTCCAAAGTACTTTTAGTTGGTGAATTTTAGATGAAATTGCTCACAAATCCTTCATGCGACCGTTAATACTTCTTGAGGTACTAACGACCGATTACAAAATGTGTTCGCGCATTTAGGCGTAATTCCTCGTCTTGTAATACCTAAGGCTTTAGCAATGACTTCCAAACCAGTTGGTCTAAGGCACTAGGTGATAAAGCACCCTCGCTATATATTTTTTTTATTTTACGCAGCCTTAAGTAATTACAAAACCAGTATTCATTTTTTTTATATCTCTTATTTCACACTTATTCTTTAATTTTTTTCTCATACTAAGGATTTTAGACAAGAGCATTTCAAGGTATTCTCTACTATCCCAAGTTTCAAGGTGCGTGTATGTGTGAGTTGTAGAGTATATATTTTCAGAATTTAGACTAAAGGTTCGGAATTATTTTTCAGACTTACACTTCAATAAAAATTTCAATACTCTTCTCTTATTTTGACTTAGCCCAAGAACTGAACTCAAAATTTGCCTATTTCTAAATAAACTATAAGAACATATATTTTTTACCATTAAACTTTAAGAAAGGTTATTTTTAGGGTTTTTTAATTTACTAAGTTTAGGATCTAGTTTTTCCTAACTAGTCAACCGTCATGTTAAACTTAAGTCAAATATTGCCAAAATTGAAATTTTCAATTTTTATAATTTTTTAAAAATTTTCAATTTTTATGGGTTATAAAATAAGTATGCAAATGCAAAAATATACATATGAATGCGAAGGAAAAAACCTTACCGAGCACACCCCCAAACTTAAACTTGACAGTGCCCTCACTGTCAGGCTACACCAAGAGGGTCAAAATTGTCGGCACTCTCCCCTTTTTTTTAAAATTTTTATTTTATTAAAAGAAAAAGAAAACAAAATATATATACACAAAAAGGTTCCCCCAAACTTAAGTGAAACATTGTTTCTACTGTTGCCATTTTTTTAAATCTCATAAACTTGTAAACTTGGGAAGAAAAATTTATTAACGGGGACATTAAATATGATCGTGAAAATCTCCCCCAAACTTATTTTTGGCTCACCACTTTGAGTTAGAAAAAATTATTTTCGAGAGCCAAATTATATCCCCCCCCCCAAAAAACTTGAGTTAAATAATGTTAAGCTTTTAAAGAGGGAGTTCAAAGTTATTGGTCAATACCAAGTTTTGCAAAGACCAAAAGTCAACACCAACCATTAGAAGAATTTATCAATGTAACGTATAGGTCGGTGGAAGAACATGTTATATAGAGCCAAGAAAAAGTGGGGAAGAGATAAGTGGTAGTATGGAAAGAGTTTGCGTGAACGTGAATGTGAGGAGATAAGAGGTGATGATAAATAAAAACGAGAATGTGAATGATCAGAAATGAGTGGAATATTGGCATTCTCGTATTTTATAAGAAGAAAGGGTGGTGGTTCAACTTCTATAGGTGGAGGTTGATTAATCACAAAATCCTTGTTGTTTAAGAATGCAAGTTCGTCAGCGAAAAGTTCTTCAAAACTCTCATCGATGTAATTGAACATTTTACTGTCAGTAAGTTTTGTGCCAGAATTTATCATACTTGATTTGTCAAAAATTATAGAGGTAGGAGACTCGAAAAACTCATCTATCTCATTTTCAAAAGTATCCAAATCAAGTTGGCTTTCTGGAATGATCAAACTTGAATTTTCGGATTGTGATTCATCAACACTCACTGAAATTATAGGAAGAATAGAAGAAGAACCTGATAAAGTAGGAGAAAGAAGTTGAATACGAACTTGAGGGTGGAGATGGAGTGTATAAATTAGCACAATTTGTAATGACCGATGTGTAAAAAGCGATTGTGCTAATCTATCAACCCACTAAGAAATGAGGTCAAATCCCTCAAGATTCGTGAGAAAACATGGGTACGTTGAACTTGGTAAACCAGAAATTGAAAATGGAAGTGTAACGGTTTCTTGCAAGGTCGGAACGAGGATGGAGGGAAGTGATTGAGGAAGGGTATCGGTTAAAGATTCAGGAGGGTGTGCGCGGTCAATGGAAGAGATAGAATAAATTGGAAAATCCGACTCCTCAAGTAAAATTGCTTCATCCTCAATAATTTCCTTAATATTCTCCTCAAAATTTAGCTTATCCATGCAATTCTCATCAAAATCAAGACGCATATGAAGTTCGGGAAAAACAGTTAATGACTCGGGATGATGAATTGGAGAGAGAAACTCAGCCAAATCTGTGGGTTCATCATCCAAAATATTCCCCGCGTCTATATCCTCAATCAAGTGAAAATCAGTTTTCTTAGACACCTCATCAAAAGTATGGATATTAATCAATTCAGGTTCTAGAGTGAAGGTGTAGAGGTCGAAAGGATTGGTGATTGTTTCACTCGAAACGGACCCTTCACAATCAGCTAAATCAAACGCTACAAAGTCGCACAACTCATTAAACGTTTTATCTTCAACTGGTGAATCATTTGGAACATTTGATAGACATTCAAAACCGGAGTTGTGGAATTCAATTGGGGATGGGTAGGTTTGATTTGGAAGGGTGTACAGCTCACTTTTTCCACTCAAATTCTCAACCTGTCCTACCGCCTCATCATAAATTGGAAAATATGGAGCTAATTGGAAACTAGCTACCGGGTCAGTAGGTTGTATAAGGGCGGCCATGGACGCATTCAAATCCCTCATCTGTTGGCATGACGCTACCATAAAGTCTTCTAACGACTGTTCCAGACTAGACATGGGTTGTGACGGGGTTTCAGTAAAAAATTCAAAGTTGTTTGGATATGTGAAACTCCCAAATGGTTGTGTAGAAACAATGTCTATGGAAGGTGCAAAAGTCGGGTAGGACCAGTAGAAATTGAATGGTTGGACAGGAGTAGGATCAATATTTGGATAAGAAAATGAATGGAATTGTTGATCCAAAGAATTCGCAGTGGTGAAAGGAGTGAAAGATCAGTTACGAGATTGTTCAATATGTTCAGCAATAGATATGGGTTTTGGAGTTACAACAGGACTCGAAAAATAGGTATCAACGTAAGAAGGTGGTGAAGGTTGAAATGGTTGATATAAGGTGGATTGGGGAGTCCAATTGGTTTTCCTAGACGCGTTTATTCGATCTTTCAAAGAAATTTTGGGCATGGAGGGGTCGTTCGAAATTCGACCAAAACAAGAAGCGTAGGAAGTAATGTCTGGTTAAGGATACCAAGTTCGGCAAGAGTTTTGCGAGGTGGGGTACCCATGATGTGAGATCGAGAAAGGAGAAGAAAAAGAATGTGATTATTTTTATTATTAAATTTTTTTTTTTGGAGTTTTGAATTTTTATTTTTTTTTGAAAGTGTTTTTTTTAGAACGAGTTTTTGCAAATTTTGTACGAAACTACGATACAATTTCAAACAACCACAGTTTAAACATGCATAATCAAACCTAGAGCCAGGGTCTCCTAAGTCAACTAGACTGCTCCTAACTGTTCCAAAGCAACAAGTTGTGAGATATCTCTCAAATCGCCTCTTCACCGCCAATTGTGGCCAGATAAGCACAAATGAAGAAAGAAGGGATCCGCTCACGAATCACCGCAAGACGGGCCTTTTAAAGTTATCTTTCTCACTTGTCTAGCCTAGGCACCACAAAGTCAGGTTTAGATAAACGACTGAATGCCCAAAACCTTCCTTTGTCCTAATGAGCGCGACAGTCCTTAATTGGCTGATTCTAGATATTTTTTAATTTGCTCAAGAGTGATGCATATGCTTTTAATGATGTTTGGGGTCTTAGGAAGGGTAATGAAATCCCCACCCAATCTGAATTGGTGTTATAGCCCCTTAAAAGTCCGTATTAATTATGCAAAGCAGTTAACACACAAAATCTAAAACACTTGCCAAAAATTTTTATTTTTATTTTTATTTGCGGCGCAAAGAATCCTGCACAAAAACAATTTATTGGATAAGAAGAAGAAGAAGTTGTGCAAAGAATACCTGCCGGAATTTATTTTATTTTTAGTGGAGTGCAAAGGAGAGGAGAGGAGAAAAGAGATAGTCACAGAGAATTTTTAATTGCTAACGTCACATGTTGACCGCGGTTCCGCGGTCAACTGCTTGAATCTGCCGTGGTTCCGCGGTGGTTTAGTTGGTTTAGATCTCCAAAAAATTTCTCTGTGTTGTTTGGATTCTCCCCTGTCTGTTCGCATCCTCTATTTCTTGATTTTTTCACTGGGCTTGCTCCAGATCTAAAACAGAGTTTGCTCCAAGCCTGCACACTTGCATAAAAACCTTTCAAAAAGATCAAGATGATTTTTATTTTTATTTTATTTTTATTTTTATTTTTTTGTTTTAAAATTTTTCAATTTTTATAAAAAAAAATTTAATTTTTTTTATTATTAATAACCCGAAATTACACAAAGAAAGAGACTACCGTCTCTCCGGCAACGGCGTCATTTGATTGTAGAGATTTTTGCATACGTGCGTTTTAAAATCAAAGTTAAGAATAAACCGCAATCAATAACAGTGTCGCTTGGTAGCTAGCCGGTTGAGTACGGGTCGATCCACAGGGAGAAGGATTCCTTTTCTTTATGTTTTAACGAGTTAAGTCCAAAAAATTGGTGGTTTTGTTTTAAGATCTAAGAATGAGATAAAAGTTGATAAAAAGCTTGCTAGGGTTAGAATTAGGTTAGTTCGAGATAGATCTTCTCGCTTCTATCAATGCCTTAGTTATGAATAAAGGTGTTAGGGTAATCGGCAACAATGGGGATTAGCACGACTGGGAAGAAACTAAGTTTCTTCCTTTCGGTCCTTGTCCGTCCGTTCTTGGCTCTTAATTAGCCCTAACCTCCAGTTAATTCAATCACACCCGGTCTAACTAGGGAATCACCGCTATCACGTAGGATAGGGTGCCGTAGTGAGCGGTGTGTGGTTAATTTAAAAAGAGTCCTTTTAATAAAATTATATGGGCAAAGAAAGGAGTGAAAGAGATTTACATCTCTCAAACCTTCCCTATCCTAACCCTAACAAGTGAGGGATTACTCACTCATTAAGAAGTTAACAATGAAATTCATTTTTTATAATTTTTATATTAGAAAACTAAATTGCAGATATTAAAAGAACAGATAAAAATTGCAAGAATTAAATTCAGATAATAACAAAATGCGAGATAAAAATAAAAACTCTTACTTTATTGACGACCTCAAGAACGCATTACAATTGAATTTAGATCTAGAAAAAAAGGCAAAGAAAGGCACCCTCGAAGAGGCACACTTTATTTGGGTTTGAGCCCTCCTATTTATAGATGGGAAAAACCCTAGGTTTACATTCTGATCCATACATGAAATTACAAAACAACCCCAAAGACCGAATCAAAGAACCGACACCCCACCGACACGTGCATTGCACGGCCGCAGAACTGCGGTAGAATGGCCTGTTTGGCCACGGATCCGCGGCCATTTGGTAGGCTCATGGGCCCAATTCTTTAGGGTTTCTTCAAGTTGCTTTTATGTTCTGTTTTCTTCACTTGGTCTCTCAGAATCTCTTCAATTCTCTTCCAGATATTCAACAGTGGACTTTTTACCATGAGCTTCACGTTGAAGTCTTGAATCTTGTGCTGCCCTTGAACTTGTGCATTGAACTGTCTAATGATTTTCAGTTGTTCCTTGAAATGGTGGGCGATATCATACGGATTCATCTATTGTTGTTCGTGGTCTCACATTTGTAGCGTATTTTCATGAATTTCACTGTAATGATCTGAGAACCTGTAACCTGGGACTATTTAGCAGACATGGATCAAAAGCACCTATTTATTTGTAATATAATTAAGAATGGGCAATAAATAATGCAAAATTCTGATATGAACAATCACCTTGAGTTAATAAAAAATATCTAGACCAAACCTATAAGGACTTTTCGTGCTCATTTAGGACAAGTGAAGATTGTGGGGAATCGGTCGTTTATCTAAACTTGACTTTGTGGTGTCTAGGCTAGACAAGTGAGGAGGTAATTTTAAAAGGCCCGTCTCACGGTGATTCGTGAGCGGAGCCCTCCTTACCTCACTTATGCTTACCTGGCCACAATTGGCAGTGAAGAGGCGATTCGAGAGTTATCCTGCAACTTGTTGCTTAGAAGTCTAGGAGCGGTCTAGTTGGACTTTGAAGACCCTAGCTCTAGGTATTGTTTGTGCATATTGTGATTGTGATTGTGCTTGTAAAAAGTTAGTCCCATAATTCCGTATTCTTTCAAAAACAAACAATTTCAAAACTCCAAAAACAAACATTTAAAAAAAAAAGAAAACCACTTCCTTCCCTCCCTACCTTTTCACTCTTCTAACATGGATACCCCACCTCGAAAAACTCTTGCCGAGCTTTGGTACCCACAACCAGACATTTTTTCTTACGGTTCTTGCTTTGATCGAATCTCGAACGATCCATCCATACCAAAAATTTCTTTGAAAGATCGGATAGACACGTCTAGGACAAACAACTGGACTCCGCAATCCACTCTGTATCAACCGTTTCAACCTTCCCCACCTTCTTACGTTGATACCCCTTTTGAGAGTCCGGTTGTAACTCCGAAACCCATGTCTATTGCTGAACGTATTGAACAATCTCATAGCCGATCTTTCACTCCTTTCAACACTTCTAGTTCTTGGGATCAACAATTCCATTCATCTTCTTATCCAAATGTTGATCCTACTTTTGTCCAACAATTCAATTCCTATCCATCCTACCCAACTGTTGCACCTTCCCTAGACATTGCTTCTACACAGCCATTTGGGAGTTTCACATATCCAAAAAACTTTGAATCTTTTACTGAAACCCCTTCACAACTCATGTCTAGTCTAGAACAGTCATTGGAAGAATTTCGGGTAGCGTCGTACCAACAGATGATGGATTTGAATGTGTCCATGGCCGCCCTCATACAATCTAGTGATCCGGTAGCTAGTTTCCAACTAGCCCCAAATTTTCCAATGTATGATGAGGCGGTTGGACAGGTTGAGAATTTGAGTGGAGAAAGTGAGTTGTATACCCTTCCAAATCAAACCTACCCATTTAAATTTGAATCCCACAACTTCGGTTTTGAATGTCTATCAAGTGTTCCAAATGATTCATCAGCTGAAGATAGAACGTTTAATGAGTTGTGCGACTTTGTAGTGTTTGATTTACCTAATTGTGAAAGGTCCCTTTCGAGTGAAACCATCACCAATCTTTTTGACCTCTACACCTCCATCTTAGAACCGCAATTGATTGAACTCCATGCTTTTGATGAGGTGTCTGAGAATACTGATTTTCACTTGATTGAGGATATCGACGCTGGGAATATTTCGGATGATGAACCCATAGCTTTGGATGAGTTTGTCTCTCAAATTCATCATTTACTTTCACTTCCGTGTGGACATCAACCTGAGTCATTAAATGTTTTTTCCGAACCCCATATGCGTCTGGAATTTGATGATAAATGTATGGATGAGCAAATTTTTTAGGAGAATTTTGAGAATAGTATTGAGGATGAACCAGTTTTACCTGATGAGTCGGATTTTCCAATTCATCATGTCCCTTTCATTGACTGTGTACACCCTCCAGAACCTTTAACAGATACCCTTCCACGATCACTTCCCCCATTCTTTCTGTCGTTCTGACCTTGCAAGACACCGTATTACTTTCATTTCATGTGTCTGGTTTACCAAGTTCGGCCTACCCATGTTTTCTCACGAATATTGAGGGATTTGACCGAATTTCTCTCTATATTGATAGATTAATACAATCCATCTTTTCACATCGATCATTACAGATTGTACTAATTTATTCAATCCATTTCACCCTCGAGTTCGTATTCCACTTCTTTTTCCCTTCCGCCATTCTTCTCCTCCACCGAGACCGAACGCCGCTTATATCCCCATACGGTCTCGCGTATTCTCCATTTCTTTCCTCACCGTATTCTTTCACCAACCTGCACATTATCGCGATAAAATTTTTGAATGGTTGGTGCTCACTTTTGGCCTGTGTAAGGCCTTGTATAGATTGATACCGTTTTTCCCCTAACTTGAACTTCAACACTTAACAGTGGAAACACTGTTTCAAATAAGTTTGGGGGGATCTTTTTGTGTATATATTTTTTGGTTTGCTTTGTATATATTTCTTTTAGGGGAGTGCCGACAATTTTGACCCTCTTGCTGTAGCCTGACAATGAGGGCACTGTCAAGTTTAAGTTTGGAGGTGTGCTCGGAAAGCTTTCTTCCTTCGCATTCATTTGTATATTTTGCATTTGCATACTCATTTAAAACCCATAAAAATCGAAAAAATTTACAAAAATATAAAAACTTTGTCATCAAGTTAGCTAATAGGGTAACCTAGATTTTGATTCCGAAAGTTTAGTTGATACGTTAGAAATAACTAAATCCTAGGCTTAGGAATTGAAAACCGTAAAAATAACCCTCCTTCTATTTAACCTTCGTAATTATACGCCCTTGTAGTTTTTTTAGAAGTAGGTAATCTTGAGTTCAGTTCTTAAGTTAAGTCGAGATGAAAGGAAAGTATTGAAGCTTTATTGAAAGATAAGTCTGAAAAATAGTTTCTATTCTTAAATCCAAATTTAAAAAGTATATACCCTACAAACTGCACATACACACACCTTGAAACTTGGGATAGTAGAGGATACCTAGAGATACTCTTGCCTGAAAACCTAGTATGAAAGAAAAACGGTAATTAAAGCTAAATACCAAAAGAGCATCATTCAAAAATATATCCGGTCTTGAAAAAGAAAAATAAAAGAAAAAAAGAAAAAGAAATAAATAAAGTCAAGACCTGGAAACTGCTATTTACGCTTTAAAGCTCACACATTCAGTAATCGGCCGTTAATGCCTCAAGAAGCATTAATAGTCGCATGAAAGGTGTGTGAGCAACACCGTCCATCATTAACGAAAAGAAGTAGTATTAGGCATTAGGGAAAGGGTATTATAGCTTGAATTGAATCCTTAAGTGTAGGGGTGAAATAATACACACACATAGGGGTATACAATCGATATTTGGAGGAAAAATAGAAATAAACAATAAGACTTATGTTTTCCGTAAAACTGATAAAAATCCCTGATTAGAGACTGCGCTTTAAGAAGGAAAACTCGGGAGTGACCAAGATCTTTCTAAACTGTAAAACGTATAGGATCTGGGGTTGAACAAATAGGAGGCGTGAAACATAAGGGTTGAATATTTCTAACTTAGGATAATAGAATTTCTAACCTAAATACTAAACTATAGGAGTAGAATCGAAGTTAACTTGTGAAACTAGCTTGACGGGATTTTGTGGGTGTAATCCGCTGAAAACCCTCAGGAGATAACACTCCTCCTACTAGGGACACCTAGAGGTTTAACGGGATATTGCACGAGCTTAGTGCAATCGCGTTCCCTACGAAAGTGAAGTTAGGACTTTTTGTGAATAATTGGTTTTGCTTGGGACGAGCAAAAGTTAAGTTTGGGGGTATTTGTTCACATCAGAATATTGCATTTAATACCGCCCATTCTTATGCTCGTTTGATTATAGGAAGGTGCTTTTAATCCGTGTTTGCTACATATTTACAGGCTACAGGTTCCCAGTCTAAATGACGCAAATGATACAAAATCTCCACTGTTACGCCAAAATCCAGAACATCTGTTGCCAACAGATAAAAGCCGGGTTCCGTTCATCCGTATCCGTCCAGTCCCACGTACCAATTCTAGCGACAAGACAAATGACAGTGGTCATTCGTGTCTCGGACAAGCACAGAGTACGAGAGGGGCAGCACAAAACTCAATGGGTGCGCGGAGCTCGAGGGAGATGAGGTCAAAAGAATTGTTTTTGAAGCCATTTTGGACTGTTGCAGATCTGAAGAAATTGTGGAAGCAATTTACAATTTGGAACATGTAGAAAAACTGAACCTAGCAATACAAGAAACCCCAGAAAAAACGACATGCCAATTCCACCAAAGAGCCGTGGATCCGCGGCCTAAATGTCGACTCGGCGGCGGATCCACGGCCGAGTTGACTCAGTGTCAACTCGGATTTTTGGGGTAGTTTGGTAACTTCATTTGGGCAGAGAATCTTGTCCTAGGGTTTCAGCACTCAGCCTATAAATAGCCCAGTTTTGTGCCAAGCAAAGGGTCTTCTTTTTTATGCTTCTTTTTGTTAGGAATTAGTTTAGTTTAGTTAGCTTCTTCTTCTTCTTCTTCATGTCTTCCTCTATTAAAATATAGTGAGAGCATTGAGTGGATGATGAAATGAAGATGAGGGTTATTTTTATTATCTTGTAATTTTATTTCTTGCATTGTATTTTAATTTCTAGTGTAACTTTTATTCTTGTTGTTAAGTAGTTGTTGATATTTCTTTGCTTATTTTATTTTCCTTCTCTTCTCTTTTCCGTATTATTTTCAAGCGATGATACTCGACGGAGTTCCTTGCTAAGGTGAGGACCCAAGAGTTAGCTTGCATCATTTGTAAAACCGTATTTTCCTTTTCTCTCTTTTCTTCCTTCTTGTTTTGTTTTATTTTCATTTACCATGTGTGAATAACTTCACTTATTAAGGCTAAGGAAGGTGGTATGAAGGACGGAAAAATCCCTTGTGCTTCTCTTCGCCAAATATCATTAAACGAACCCGACCAAACAAACACAACCCCCTCACTTAGGCGCGCTATACGTGATATATAGGCGCGACCTAAGTTGAGAAGTCCTTTTAAGCGCACTACAACGTGACATGTAGTTGTGACTTAATTGGATACATGGTTGCGGGTGTTTGGCCGAGGGTTGGGATAAGCGTATTTAGCGGACGGACAAGGGGCGCTAGGAATGGATTTAGCGTTGGAAAGCTCACTTAAACTCGCAAATCTCATTCCTATGTCCTCCTAGTCCCCGCTACTTTCGATTATCCCAATATCTTTTTAAGAATGGCAAAAAATAAGCACAAGACTAATCCTAACCCTACTAACCAACCTTAACCTTAACAAGTTTACTTGAACATAAAATACGACACTTAGGATAGAATTGAACATACGCATATACATTCTTCATTGACTCATCTAAAACATGAATGGGTATACAACCATCTCCTTGCGGATCGACCCGTGCTCAACCGGCTAGCTGCAAAGCGACACCGTCCTTGATCGCGGTTAACTTTAGAATTTTGAATACGCGACACGCCAAAAGCGTGCGATCAGGTCACGTGCTACACGTGATGGGCTCCTATGCCTTCTGAACCAATAGAATTAAATTCTAAATAAGAGGGATCAAAGCCTTATTTGGAAAATATTTCCTTAGATCTTTCTAAACAAGAAAAATTGCGCTCCGTAAAGCAGAGCGCCGTTGGATTAAAAAATCCAATGGTGATTAAAAATCACCAATTTACAGAAGAAGATTCTGTATAGGGAAATATTTTCCTAATCTTGTGAGAAATATCTTCTGTAAAACAGAAGTCCTTGGATTAAAAGTCCAACGGAGAATAAAATTCACCGATTGATCTAAATGATCATTTTTGTTGATTATAAAATCAATCAAAATCTCTCAATAAGAGATTTTCTGAACAAATTGATTCTTTTCTTTCTCCTATAAATAGGAGCCAAGAGACACAAAAAAAGACCTCCGGATATACAAAAAAGAAATAGAGGAACCCCCCTCCATAAACTTCAAGTTCAAAAATACAGAAAACAGAGAGGAAAACCCCTTGTTAAGCAAAACCAAAAGAGAATTTAATTCTCAAACCAAGAGTTTAACTCTTCTCAAAGAACTTAGTTCTTCCTCTGGTTGGGATCTGCAGAAGCAGATTTCCCGACAAGTTGAGAATTTAATTCTCATCGGGGAGATTCTGTTATGTAGATCCAAACCTAGGGGAAAGAACTAAGTTCAAAGAATTTAATTCTTACCAAAAAGATATAGGAATTTAATTCCTCTGATAAAACTAGGGTTTAACCCTATAAAAGAATTTAATTCTTATAAAAATAAGGGACTTGAAATTCACAAAACTCAGATTCAGAGCTCCATGCATATTAGGGTTCAATGCTACACAATAAAATCTCGCATATTCCTACGTGAGCACCTTTGAGCAACAAAAAAGGGAAGACTGAGATCTAGCCACGTGACCCCTGAGAAGTGCTTAGCACTTATAAAAGAGAAAAGGGAATAAACCCTAATTTGAGGCGCCTCACGTGATCCCACGTGACCCCTGAGAAGTGCTCAGCACTTATAAAAGAGAAAAGGGGAATAAACCCAAGACGGTTCCCATTCTGGGGCGCCTCACGTGATCCCACGTGACCCGACAGTGCTTAGCACTAGAATAAGAGAATAAAAGAGGCAGCGCCCAACTTTAAGCGCCTCATTGCCACACGTGAGCGCCCCAATTTCTAGTGTTTAACACTACTTCAAGCGCCTCACGTGGGAGCATGTGAGCAATGAGCACATACTAGTGTTTAACACTATGAACGGCCAATATTAGCCAAACTCAGACCAAATTTTCCGAGGATTATCAATTGAGCTCCTCATGCTCAGGGTCCCCAAAATCGATATCAGTCCCAAAGATAGCTAATGAGTTCCCGACAGATGGCATTCAAAGTAATGTTATCTCATTCCTTCTCAATATGATATTTGGTTCAAGGGTACATTTCTTCACACCTCTGATACATGTCGTTCTAATTCTTCAACGGCTTCAGAGAGATGGCGGGTCCCGATAAACAATAACTTTTTGGTACATTTCCAAACCTATGGATACACCCCAATAGACCGCAATGTCCCTAAACTAAATTCTATGGACCGTAATGTCCTTAAACTAACTATGGACCGTAATGTCCTTAAACTAATCTTTATGGACTATGATGTCCTTAAACCCAATGGACTGCAACGTCTCTAAACTAAACTCTATAGACTATAATGTCTTTAAACGACGAACTATGATGTCGTTAAACTACATGGACTATGATGTCCTTAAACATTGGACCGCAACGTCCTTAAAACTAAATTGCGGACCGCAACATTCCTAAAAACTAGATTGCGGACCACAATGTCCCTATAAACTAAAGAAAATCCTGTTGAGTAGATCTTAGTCTAAAATTAGACTAACGTATCCTCAACAAACGTTTGAGTTGATCTTAATCTAAAACAAGATTAACGATCCTTAAACCAACCCAAACCCAAATCTAAGAAAATATAGATTTGGACTAATCCACGCCCTACGGGCGACAACATAAATTAGTCTCCGTATATAATCCACGGGCAACCAAAAATAAAACAAACACACAGGACACGAAGTGGCCTTTTGGAGCAAGAGAAAGTGGTTATCGCTACGCGGTAACGTAATTAACTGCAAGGGCTTACGCCTGCAGGAAAGACCGTCCCCACAATCAAAAACCCCTCACAATGAGGGAGAATCTGACGAAATCTGCTATAACGGCCGCATCCGTCTAAACCTCCGATGCACGGTGCCATAAATCAACTTGGCATTTTCGGAGAGGTGGACGGATAAATCCAAATAGTATCTGCCCCCAAAGTTCAGGCCAGACGTCCAATGTCCCGGTCGCGTCTTTCGGCGGCGAACCCTCCCGATGTGGATTTTTGCCCCAAGCTCTTATGACCTTGATGAAAGCCAACATATCATAAGCCGCAAGTCAAGTTATACCCGTCATTGTCCAGGTTAATTTGAACCCAACCATACATACCCTTGACGAAGGCCAAAATAGTAGTACGACTATCCCAAACCAACGCATCTATCTATACTACATATGAATACCCAGCAGCTACCAATCACTATGCCTTGGCGAAGGTCAAAATACATAGCTTGAATACTACTGAATACCCATTTGAAATGACGGAGGGCTACGAATGGTTTTGGAAAAACCGTGAACGTAATGAACTTGATATAATCGAAGGAACCATGATAGCTTTTAAAGGAGTAGTTTAGG
The DNA here is from genome assembly GCA_030015575.1 of Agapanthus africanus. Classification (NCBI taxonomy): domain Eukaryota; kingdom Viridiplantae; phylum Streptophyta; class Magnoliopsida; order Asparagales; family Amaryllidaceae; genus Agapanthus; species Agapanthus africanus. The sequence goes on along the minus strand of CM057338.1, from coordinate 936,013,243 downwards.
CTCCGCATTTAAAAATTGCTTTTTGAAGAAAACCGAGTGGTTTTTAAATTGTTCCAATGATTTAGCTTTAGTTTGTTTGCTTTGCATTAATCAATTAATGCAGTCCCATAATTAACACCTATCATTGCAGAAAGAAACGAAAATACAATGTACTCTTATGTCATCCGCATTCTCCACGGGGTCCCGTCATACACCGTTAGGTTACTTAACTAACGGCAGAGCGGGGGCTGGACTAGCGCGGGTGCAAAACATAAGTAACGTCTATTATATAACATATATATAAATATCCATTCGTCTCACGCAATAATAGGCATTACAGATCACAGATGAACATATTGGATATACTAGGAATTCCGCGTTTCGTTTAAGCCCGTAACGAAAGACGGATTCCGCGGTCGTGATGAATAGCCAAACCCTACCCTAGACCCCTACAGGTGCGGCAAACTACCTGCCAAATTCCTGAAGTGAAGCAACCTCCCTCAGTAAAATGAGTAGGCCACTCAGCACTTCAAGAACCCGATAGTTTATGCACCACACCTTGGGTCTATCCTAGGAGCAAAAAACAGTAAATGAAATAATACAACGATGGCTACAACATTAACCCGGATGTGCCCCACAAAATAATATTATATCAAATTACAAATTTACATCGAATGAAAAAAAGAAAACTCTCTTCTCACATCCCCCGGCTATTCATCCAGACGATCCAATATTCCATATACACAAACAACATCACAGATATGTGCAACCGCCAACTAATCGACGTATAGCAATTAGCGGAAGTTTACGAACACATATATCTAAACACAGAAAACCCGATAGCCAAGAACTTTAGAATTTCGATCGAAACATATTTTCCGTGTCTACCCCATGTACAAACCTATACACAAACAATACTGGGTAGAAACCAAATATACCAGAAAACACACCATAAATAAGAACCAAAGAAGGAAACCGAGTCAACTCGGCCTCGACTCGGCTGCGGAACCGCCGCGAAACACAACGTTTCGCTGCACTTCCATGGTCGTCTTGGCGAGTTACTAGCTCATTTTTATTGTGTTTTTAGAATTCCCTGCTTGTAATTTTAAGGCCTCTGAAATAATTTTTAGACCAGATTTTAAAAACGACAGTAAGCTTGGGTTTTGATGTTATGTTTTCGGGTTTTTCCGACGATCGAAGTTCTAACTATTTGCTAACTAGCTAGTTAAGGTTTAGTAGGCTCTGATACCACTGTGAGTCGATGGCGCACACCCCGTGGGTTCGCGGGGAGGCAGAATACGCAAAAAATGATTTTTACGGGCTTCGCAACACCGACTAAACTCCACGATCTTAACCTGAACCTTAACTGGCTAAACTACTATGAGGTTTAACTACTATGAAGAAAATTATACCTCCTAGTATCAAGTCCTTCGGGTCTTCTTGATGTCCTCCTCCTCGTCATAAGCTCCTTGAAGTGTACGGATCGAGCTTGCAAGGTCGGCCTCCTCAAGTTAAAGACGATTCACCTGAGAGTCTATAGTTTGAGATCCAACCTCAATACCGAGGTAACTAGGATACCTAGTTCACTAAACTAGATGGCCTAGAGGATGTAGAGAGTGATGATGGATTGATTTATCTCTTAATACCCTAGGTATCTCAACACATGAGACATTTAGGGTTAGAGAAAGAAGAAGAGAGCTTGAAGGAGAGAGAGTGTTGAGGAGATAATGAGTGAAGATGGCTAAGTCATGTGATGACTATGAGGCAAATAATTCACCTCCAAAATATCTCAGTGCACCATGCCTCAATAGTCATCCATGAGTCACCTAGTGAGTCACCAAGTAGCCATGCTTCATCATTTGTCAAATAACACCTCATCCTCTACCTCATTAATCATTTAACAAAATGACTTAATCCACAAATGAGGTGTCTTCTTCTAGAAGCACTCTTGAGCAATTACAAGAATACCCCTCACCGTATATATATATACCTGTATCCGTATTCCGAAAAATACGAATACAAAGAGATAAAATAATCCAAAAATATAATACTAGGATCCGGCTTAAACCAAAGCCCACTAGTATTATCTGCCCGAACATCATACGTGCACAAGTACACGTATGTGATCGAAGACCAGCCGTAAAACCATACGGCCTCTACATCTTTTGCCCGAAGCAGGGAAACCCTCTGTGTGGGACTCTAAAGACTCGACAGTATGCTGGCAGTGGGTTTAACCATAATCACGTCAGCGGTACTAGCTGCACGTAATGGCTACTCAGGTATCTGTCGATAAGAAGGCTGATGAGCAAACTCATCTGAACTCCTACTGAGCCTATCTGTGACAATATTCGAACAGTCCGATCTGTTGGTCTAAGAGTATTACATATCGGGCCTAGAGGGGTGGTGACTGTCAGACCCCTAATAGCGCAATAAGTCATGTTGGAGAAGAGCCCAAAAACACCCTGAGAAACTACTAGAGTACCAACCAGTAAATATCGCTTGCCCTGGCCACGGAATTTGTGTAATGGCTTTCCGAACACAGCGCGATATCAACCCCCAATATCAGGAGAGACGAATCCTATCTAACTACTACTGCCTTCCAGTGATTCGGGGCTACACCCAACCACTACCTATTTGCACGACACATTAGAGCCGTGGTAGGGTAGTGATCTAAGTACAGTGGGAACACACTCGAGGCGAAGTAGCAATGTAAAATCAACGGACTAAGCTGTACTCATGTCATCTGGGAACTGCTACCTGACGATATGTATAGTACCAACTAACAGTTTCCCACGAGTCATGTCCAGTATACTCATAACCTAATGAGCACCTGCATACTATCTCCAATACACGTACTAATGGCTATGGGACAGACCATCTCCCCTACTGGGATGAGAAGCGTATACACTAGTCTACTTTGGAGTATCGATACCCCATCTCGATAATCCTACGACTAGGGACCTGTATAAAGATGTGCTTATAGACTACCCATCCCCCACTAGTGTGGCTGCCATCACAACGCTGTTAGTCAAGCAAAGATCCTAAGGGCTCTACCAATATGTATAAGCGATATGCTAAAAGAAACACATGCACATATTGAGGTAGAATCAAACCAAGTAGTATACTACCATTTTGATCAAGACTGTTATTATATCTGTGTATATCCCAAGCTTCCAAAATGTAATATACAAACCAGTATGATATAATAATGGCCTATAGGGCATATATCACTAACAATGAAATGATGTATGCTTCTCATCCTCAGGCGACATTTTTATCTGTTTGTACCCAGACGAACCATCCATGAAAGTGAACAACTCGTAATTTGAGGTATTGTCAACTATCATTTCCATGATCGGAAGCAGGAAATCATCTTTAGGGCATTCCTTATTGAGGTCCCTGAAATCGACACAATTTCGGATCTGCCCATTTTTCTTCTTTACTGGGACGATGCATGTGATCCAGTCCACGTATTTCTCTTCTCTGATGAAGCCGGCATCGATGAGTTTCTCAGTTTCCTCAATGACCTTTTCCTCCAACTCCCTTATCATTCTTCGACGAGCTTGTTTGACTAGCTTGGCATCGGGAGATATAGCCAGCTTATGCACGGCCACTTCAGGAGAGAGGCCAGGCATTTCTTTGTAAGTCAACGCGAAGAATTTGACGAACTCATATAGCAGGATGATTATTTGTTTTTTCATTTTCTCTAACAAGAGTGAGTTGATGTAGGTCGGTCTTAGATTATCAGGCGTTCCTAAATCAATCTCGGTTAGCTCGTCGAAGGTTGCTTATCCGCCATCTTCGAGCTCTTGAGGGGTTTCTTCTAGCTTGGGTAGCTCATCTTCATCATTTGATTCCCATTGGCTTCATCAATATGAATCATGTAGCATACTTTGACGTCAGGGCAAATGAAACCTATACCCCATCTATCTGGGATTCGTCCATCGATGAGTGCTCGAACCTGAGGCAGATGCCACGGCCCCTCATAAAACTTCGCTTTGGATTCCGTTTGATATAACCGACATCCGCACTTTTTAAAATATTTCCGCATCTCGGGCGCGTAATGATCAGTCGAAAATAAGGTATTTTTAACACATCAATTTCCCTATCTTTTGCATTCATCTAGAGGTGTTCGGTATTCATATTGTACATATTAGCAAAACACCTGTAAAATACTAAATTACCTGTACTGTATACTAAAACCGGCATTTTGAGGGAAATTGTGTGTTTATCATGGCATCGCATCATCCTTGTATTGCGCAACACTTGTTTCGAAGTCTGTGCAGGAAATTCCAGGAGAAAGGCCAAATTTGTGGAACAGTGCTGTTAAAAATACGCCAACTCAAGGACTTGAGATTTGGCAGTAATCTAGAAGGAATTTTGAGAATAAACATATCAGAAAAATACCATGATGTTATATGGAAGCATCTCTGTAAAGTTGAAGCATTAAAGCTCCTGAATGGCCGCGGATCCGCGGCCTGAGCAGGCTTGTGCCGCGGATCCGCGGTCACGTGACTGCCACGTCAGCCCATTTCAGCTGCAGAATTCTTCCCTCATTCAGAACACCTCATCAAGCCACTGCAATTTCTAGATTACTCCAGAACCTTCTGCCAGATCAACAAGCCTTGGGTTCAAAGCTAAACACTCTCAAGCTTCCAAAGCAACCTTCCCCTTAATTACCTTAAAGCCTAGAAGCTTCTCCCTAACTACCAAGCTTATGAAAGAAGCTAAGCTAATCTAAAGCTTACAAGGGAAGCTAACCTAGACAAAGCTTACAAGGGAAGCTAACCTAGACTAAGCTTATGAGAGAAGCTAACCTAATCCAAGCTTCTTAAGGAAGCTAACTACTCTTAAGGCTATAAAAGGGACCCTAGGCTTCACTTCAAAAGGTTGTTCAACAATTCTCCCCACAAGTTGAGTGACACGACTTGTGCCTCAAAACCCTAACCCTAATCCAATCAAAAAGCCAAAAGTTCAAGATCTTTGAGTTCAATCGAAGCAAGAATCCTTCAAAGCCTTTAGAAGCGAAGCCGGACTTCATCGGAGCAAGTGATCCAAGCCGATCCGCGACTCAAGGAGCCGAAGCGACGCCAAAATCGACGATCTAGTTCCTTCCTTTTGTAAATTTCAAGAGAGTTGTAACGAATTTGTCAATAAATAAAGGTGAAATTCTTTTATCTTGCTTTCTTTAAATTCAAGCATTATGATTCAATCTAGATTCTTGAATGTGTTCTTTGTGATGATGCTTGAGTAAACTCCGCTCGTGGAGGAGTCAAAAAAAATCAATAGATGATGAAGTTGACGAATCTTTAAACATTTTCTTAAGTCCTATAACGTTTGTAAATTCTTGAAAATCGAATGATCGATGATCTAGTTTCGATGCGAAATGCTTTCTTGATTATTTTCGCACGGAACTAGAGATCAACGATCGATCATTTGATTTCCTAGAAGCTATCTTGTGTATGAGATTAATCGAAAGGACAAAGGATAAGATGAGGAAACCCTAATTCTTCGCAAGATCCTTAATCCTCGATAAATCGTCATCGATCTAGCATCAATTCGTTAATGGATAAGAAAAGGTAATTGCTAATCTTCTTCACATCTATAGATTTAATCGACTCCTACGAGCTTCACTTCAATTCTTGAAACTTAAATCGATTGGAATTCTATCACTTCTTGATTCTTGATTTTTAATGCTTTCTTAATTCTTGATTAGATCTAGTTGATTCTTGAAATTCATTGATATAAATCTTGAATCGTTTTCTTTTCTTTTCTATTAAATTTCAATTCAAACAAAACAAATACGAACGAATCACATAATCCCTGTGGACGATCCGCACTTACTAACGCGCTATATTCGACACCGTTATTGATTGCGGTCAAATAATTCTTTGATTGTGATTTCTATTCACTTTTCTAAAAACCGACACACAAAGAAACGATCAATCACGTAATATCTGGGATAAAGGACGGATCTTATGCCTCTCTTATAAGGAAGGCACGCGACAGATAAATAATCTGGGTGCGCAGTAGGATTTGACCCATAAAACAGGATGCCCTTCTATCCACTTTTTCTTCCGAGAATGTAGAAGGTTTTCAGCTGGTCCACGGTGGAGACTGACAACGCATCAAGCTCTTTACATATCTGCTCCGGCACCCTTGTGACGGCTAGGGACCCTTCTGTAACTTCAAATATCTCTCTTAACTTCACTTTTTGCACGAGAGCCCAATTTGCACAGCTGTTGCAAGACGAGTCCTCTTCTTCTGATTCTTCAGTGTCGCTGCCTAAACGAGGGCGAATTTTGCTGCCGGATAGGCCTTCAATTTTAGACTCGTCTGTATCGCTACCGAAATGAGGGCAAGTTTTACGGAAGGACGGACTCCCAGTGTCGGACTCATTAGTGTTGCTGCTGAAACGTGAACACACTTGGGGTTTTTTTGATTTTGAAAGTGACAGTCGGCTCAGATCGGCTTTTGAGTTTCGGAGACGTTCTGCCCTTGGTCAGTTGTGGCTCAGCACTTTGGAGGTTCACAAAATACCAAGAATCTTCATATCATATTTCATAAACACCGAATGGCTGGATGTCTCTGTCAATGTGTCTTTCTTCGCCATTTTTTGTATACTTCATGCACTGATGGAGAGTTGACGGAACGATGTCATAATCGTGGAGCCATGGCCATCCCAGGAGAATCTTATAAGATGTGTCGGCGTCGATCACGTATATTTTGGCTTCGGTTTGAAGGTCCTGAACCTGATCGACAGAGCTATAGATCCCATAACTTGCTAGAAATTTTGATTGAAGCCTTGAATAACAATCCTTTCCTTTGACAGATGTCGAACGTCCATTGACAAACTCTTCAGAGACCGCAAGTTCATGATGTTCACTGAGGATCCCAGATCAATCAATATGCGATTAATCCGATCTCCGTCGCTGTACCCGGTCACGTAAAGCGGCCAGTTATGCTCAGCTGTTCCCAGTAGCATGTCTTCGTCCTTAAACGTGACCGCGGCGGCATGCAGAGTGTACTGGGCTTCTTTCATATTAATTTCCGCAAAACGAGCCTGGTACCGTTTGAGATTTTGTAGAGCATGAATGAGAACATCTCCAAGCTCCTTAGATAGGACCAAGGCATTGTAGATGCTCGGGAGAGACGAAAGCTTCCGAAGATGAGCTAAGACATTATATTCCACAGAGATAGGACTCGAGTTTCATGAGCCGGCTCTCTGCCTTCTTCATTAGTGACTTGTTTTTCCTTTCCTTTTAGGGTGTTGCCCTGATTTGGCGGTAGAGCCCTGCCACTTCTGAGCTGGATTTGGTTAGCCTTTGTGGCGAGCTGCTCGTCTTCTTCGGGAAAACATAGCTCTTCCTCAGAATTGCTACCAAGGTGGACGACGTAGCAGGTCACCATAGGGCTCTCGTCATTGGAGTCTTCTTCTAGCTCGTCCAGAATCTTAGCCGCTTCTACGGGGAAGAACTCCTTCAATTGAATTAGAGTTTTTTTCCTTTTGTTCATAATCTTTGGGAGAATTGATGTACTATTGAATGGTCGATCTCCCCGTAGACTCTTTTTCATGTTGAGCCGCACTTTTTTTCTTCTTAAGCTTTTTGGATTTTAGGCCTGATTGAGCTGAATTGGCAGCTGGAATGGTGGGCTTCTTCTGCCCTTCCCATTCAGTTCTGGGTTCTTTCTAAAGAAACTTTAACGTCTTCTTCGTCTTTTTGGATATGTGCATGTGATTAGTCTAAAATATTGCACATTTGTATGAACATTTTCCCTACTATTGTTAAGTATTAAAATGTGTTTATTGTAAATATGGAACATATATGGGTTTATTTGTAAAAAGATTATTATCATATGTTTCTATATTTTAATTAACATAATTAGGGAAAATATGCATATAATATTTATTTGAAATCTTTGTAATTAAAATATGCATATCATATCAAATATTTCTAATCAATATTCTTAAGATTTAATATCATATAAAATGGTTAAGATAATATCTCAAAAATACCGAATACTACTAACACTATGACTTGAGATATTGTGCAAATATTAGCTCAGGTCTGGAATCCAAGATGTCCGAGTTAAATCAGAATGTCGGAATTAAATCTACCAAAATATGGAAGCAAATCGTAAGATTTAGCAACGGCAGAGACTCAGAGCATTATTCTCAGAATATAGACTTCAAAAGGATCTCCACATGGCAACACAAGAGACCAAAAGAAATCCCAAGACATGATGCTACTAGGTGGCGGCGGATCCACGGCAAATGTAGGGGATATGCGGCGGAACCACGGCAGTTTGATGGCCATATGATGTGAGATTTTGGGGATTTTATTGTAACAACATATATTCACTTATGGCATTTAGGGTTTCTAGTTTCTGGGACTATATATAGGACTGAGAGCTGCACATTAAAAATCATCATCAAAGAGATTAAGAGGTCCAAGCGATCCACGCATCCGAGTGATCATCAGCCAGTCATCTACTTCCAACAAGAGAGAGAGCGAGAGAAAAAACTATGGTTCTTGTATTCTACTTTCTAAGAAGAATTGTAAATGCAGTAGTTAATTAATAAAGGTAGTGTTTTTATTATTCTTTTTGCAATTAATTTCCGCACTTACTCTCTGCACTTACATTTTTGCATCTTAACTATGTTTTCATTCTTCTTCAACTTTTTTCTAAATCTTTAACCATGATCGAGTAATTCCTAGCTTTCTAGGGTTCGTAGAATAGGGTAGAATAATGGATGATAAAATCTTTTAATTTCTTTTATACATTTTAAAGTTTATAAACATTAGCAAAATAAATGTTAACATCCTTATCGGACGCGCTACCAATTTATTGATAGTCACGATCATGATTTGAGGTTGGTTTAACACTTGTTTTGTTAAGGGCTATACATAAATAGAGATCAATGCAAGGAAAAGGATTAGTAGTGGAGAAACCCTAGTTTTGTCCAAGAACCATAATCTATATTCATCACTATCGATCTAGTTTTAAACTATTAAAAGATAAAAGGGGTCATTTTTAATTATTCATCCGTTACCACTAAGTCCTATGAACCATACAAGCCTTTTCTTTATAAATTCTATATCCGTAACGACAAACAATCATCCTTCTTTAATCAACTCGTCTAAAACAAGAAAAAAGTTCACTTTTCCCTGTGGACGACCCGTACTCATCGCGTCTAGCTATTAGCGACACCGTCTTGATTGCGGTTACCTTACAACACACTTGTTCAACACAGAGATCAATCAAATGGCGTCGTTGCCGGGGAAACGGCTTTAAATTTTTTTTCTTGTTTTTTGGGTCGATTTGTTATAAAATCCAGCAAACATATTATAAACGAGAACCAAAACCGCATCTTGTGTATTTAACGATTATTGTGCGAGTTTTGCAAGGGGATCTTGAGTAACTAGAGTAAGGAAACAGAGATTCAGAGACTTTCAATGTAGCCCGGAGGAGCATAGGAGGGCACTGAAGAAAAATTGGCAACCGATCCAACTACCTTGCGGCGGAACCGCGGCGGAATAGTGTGTTTTGCAGCGGAACTGCAGCGGTTTGGGATAACTGCGGCGCCAAAATCCTCTGATATTTTTCTAATATCTTTCTCTCTCCTCTAAGCTCCAATAATCTGATCTTTCCTGCAGGATTTTTTGCAAATATCGCCGCTCAAAAAATCTTTTTGCGTGTTTTGATATCGGTTTGTTTGTGCATATCTAAACCGGACATTAAGGGGCAATAACCCAAATCCAGATTAGGTGGAGATTTCATCACCCTCCTAGTCCCCACAATCACAAAACGAGTATATTTTCACCCTACATTAATTAAAAAATATCTAGACCAAGCTTCTAAGGACCGTCGCGCTCAATGTAACAACCCTAAACTTTCTGTATGAATTTTTTTTCAAAATACAGAAAAGGACACCTGAGCCTGAGCACAAGTTATAAGTTTGATTTGCTTTTGAACAGTAAGAAAGAACTTGTAGCGTATTGGTAAGACCTTGCACTGCTAAGACATAGCACCTGAATTCAAATCCCATCAGCCACATAATATTTTTATTGTATTTTCTTTTAATCTTTTAGAAGCCCAAGGGTTTACACGTGCACTACACGTAAACTGAAAAGACACAGAATAAACAAACACATGGGAAATAGCATTTACACAGACCCCAACACATGGAAAAATCCCAAGCACTCACCGACGGAAATGGACCAACGAGATTCTTGATTATACCGGTACCGCCGGGCCCTCCGTACCCAATGCTCCCCAAAATTTTCCCCCTGCACCTCTTGGCCTACCCTATTTCCCCTAGACTGTTTGTATTCTCTGCAATTATCCAGAGAATTAAAATACCCTTTTTAAATCCGTTTTTAATACAAATTTTAATTCTACAATTCAATACACTAAACTCTAGTTTTCCCTATAAATACCACACCATATTTCACTCCTCCTCATTCAGAATTCCCTGTCAAAACTCTCAAAAACTTTCAAGTCCTATAGTGTGCAAGTGGAGTTAGCAAAGGGCGAAGTTCCGGCGAAGTTCCGAGAAGATTCCGGCGACGAAACGACCCCTCGGCAATCCCTAAACCTTCTCCTACCTCTCTTATTTCCTTAAAGCATGTAAGTCCCCTCTCCCCTTCTCTTCTCCTAGTGTAAAAACTTTCAATTCTAAAACCCGACGGAAGCAGAGTTAATCTAACTTCCGATTCGGTTCTCTTTAAAAAACTCTTTTTTTTTCTTAAACAAGAAAATACCATACTCTCACATAATGTTTAACAAACATTAACAAACACTTTAAAACAAGTTTCAACTCAAAATATTCTTTTATACAATTTTTATTGTATTTTTACGGTAAAATACCACATACTTCATTTCCGAAATAAAACAACATAAAACTTGTATTACCTTTAGATAACTCACGAGGTAACGACCTAGCTCATCACAACACACATCTTTGACATAGCACGATAAAGTTTCAGATATATATTCATGGGATAATACGACATTACAAATAAATACCATCAACTTATAAAACCATTTCTTTAAAAAGTGTATTAAACAATTCCTAGCAATTGCGCCTCTACAACCCACTTTTGGAGACCCCATTCGGGATGGATTATCGCACATCCTTGGGCCTAGTAGAGCGAGATGCAGACCTCCGAAAGGAGCATTCAATCTCGATAGAATTTTTATGCATTTTCTTTAGAAAATGAGATTTCTACAAGAAAATAAATAAAATTATTTTCATTAAATATATATATAATTAAAATATCTATTTTTATTATATAATTATTCCAAGTTTTCTAAAAGAATCACTATTACATGAAAATATCATCCAAATACAACACAATTCCAATATTTCAATAAAATACCATATATTATGAAATTAGGTTTTACTCACTAGAAATTTCACCTGTATAAAAATATACATCTATGAAAACCCTAAAGACGATAATTAAATGCTTGAGGTGTATTTTGAAAATTATATCAAACTATTTTTACATAAAACCCCCTCAAGTTATACTAAATTACAATAAGGACCCTAGTAAACATAGGTTTAAGCGGGACCAGTCTCTTGAGCCTCAGGAAGCCGGAGATGTGGGTGCTTGCCTATCTAAGATAGACAATCTAACAAACGGTATTATCAACACGGTAATTGTCATGGAAAAAGACACAAATCCTGTCGTCCATGTGCAGCAATTATCGATAACATCAAAACAATCAGGATTTCAAGTTCTTTTCAAAGTGTCTAACTCAGAACGAGTCTCAATCTAATCAATCTGACTTGAATGTGATTCAAGTATAAACTACAATTCAACATGAATCCGTCTATTCAACCTATATCAATCTATATTGACCGAACTGAACCATGGATATACTCCGTCTACATGACTCTCCATTTATATCCATTCTATTTATTGATTTCATAGTTTCGACGAGTCATCCATCTATATAACAAACAATACAATCAAGACATTGCGGGATTTATAAGGGGTAGATTGGTACGGAAGGTGTTAAAAGTGGCACGAGACTGTAAGCATAATACACCTAACCTGAATATCCATTGCCGTTGTACCGTGGTTGAATGGTTCTTTGTGCTTCGTATACCTTAGTCTCCGGAATAATAAGAATCCTCTCGTATACACTGGCATTTTCTGTACCAAGCTACAAACAACAGCGTTAACACTATAATCAAACATTATAAGATATTTCTTTCTCCGTCTATTCTATCTCTACTTACCTTTGGGACTTACCGAGCGATTGTTTGCTGACGACATTCCTTTTCTTCTTTCTTTGAAATGTTGTCAGGTGGATCGGACTCACTGGAGATTGAGCCCAGCAGCGAAGACTTAGAGCAGCTAGCCTTTGACCCAGAGTTTTAGATTACTTGTACATATTTTATTTTCATTTCCGTTATGTCATTGTTTAGGCATTGCTTTCATTCCATGTATTTACATTTCAGCTGTATTGTAAAAGAATGTTAAATAAATAAAGTTGTTGTTCAATTACATCTACTGTCATTTTCTTGTGTACATTTACTTTATATTGCTTAGATATGCTTAGCGTGTTTACTTCTGAGTAAATACGTAGTGGGCATCGCCGCCTCCCCTTGTCGTACACCGGGATGCGGGGCGTGACACTTAATTAGGACAGAAGAAGGTCGTGGGTAATCTATCACTTATCCGCATTTCTCTTATGGTGTCTAAGAAAGTGTGACTAAGGAAAGTGGTTACTTAATTAGGCGCGCTATTTCGGTGATTCGTATAGTGGATACCTCCCACTTAACTGGCACTTATCTGGCCACAAGAGTGATAAAGAGGTGGTAGAGGATTGATCCTGTGACTTGTCATTTGGAAGTCTAGGAGCGGTCTAATGACTTGACCTAGGTGACCCTAGTTCAAGGGATTGATTATGCATTTTGTGATTTGTTGAGTCAAGCCTTAAGTCCGATTTTTTCCAAAAAACAAACCTTCTTAAAATGAGTTCTCACATATCACACGCTGCCACGTGCACTAAACCCGCTTAGTGCATGATCGGCTGGACACGGGATTCTAGTGCTCATCTTGTCCGCGTTTTTTCTATCGACTCCAAAGTCGGTACTTCTTCATCTTCTATTTCCCCTCCACCCACCACATCTCTCGAGATGGACGGATCTCCATCGGGATTTCATGATACCACCCTGTCACCACCCGTAAGTGCGCAGAATCCACCGCGCATCACTCTCTAAGAAAGATGCTACCCCATACGTGGACCCCTTCCTATTTGTCTGTCTCTTCCACCAGCCAATGGGGATAATTTCAAAATTAAAACTCACTTCATCAATATGTTGCCCAAATTCCACGGTCTTGAATCCGAAGACGCATACGTTTTCATAACCAAATTCAAGAACGCGTGTGCAATGATGAGCACAACCCAACTTTTAGTGGATGCTACGTGATTACGTCTTCTCCCTTTTACCTTGTGCGGTCTAGCAGAAAAATGGCTTTATAGCACTGCCGCACATTCTATCGCTAAATGGGATGAATTCGTTATAGCATTCCTTAAGAAATTTTATCCTAATCACAAAACTGCCCGTGTTCGAAGTGAGATTAACCAGTTTATCCAACTTCCCAACGAACCATTCTAGAAATGCTTTGAACGGTTTAAGGATCTTCTTGTACAATGCCCTCATCAAGAAATTGATAGATGGAAACTTTGCCGAATTATATACGAGGGTGTTAATCCTGCCACGAAAAAAATGCTTGAAACCATTTGTCAAAGCCATTTCATGTCAAAAGACGATGGCAAAACTTGGCAATTTCTGGAAGATCTCGCCAAACAAACCTCACAATGGGAGAGCACTAGACCAACGTCGTCTTCATCTAGGGTAAGTATCCATCAGCTCGACGTTTCCATCGCAGTGAAAGCCAAAATGGCCGCGATACAAAAGAAACTCGAAACTATCGAAAACAAAGTCTCATCAACCTCCCTAAACCAAGTTACGCTCCCCAAAACCGTGTGTGGTTGTTGTTTTGACCCATCACATTTAACGGAAGAATGTCCTTTGAATTCTCCGTCTCAAGTTCATGAACAAACCAATGCTGATTTTCAGTAACAACCTAGAAATGACCCTTATTCATCCACATATAATCAGGGATGGAGAAATCATCCTAATTTTGCTTGGAACCAAAACCAATCTCAAAATCAAAATCAGTCCCCAAGCAAAAATAACTATCAAAGGCTTCATCCAAAGCAACAACCACCACACCAAATTTAGCACCCCTTTCAACCGCAATCTCTTCAAAATCCGGCCAACAACTTTGCTCCTTATAATAATATTTCAACGGCTGGTGCCGATAAAACCTCTGCACTTGAACGAAACTTAGAAACGTTCATTAAACAATCCACGCAAACGACGGCTAATTTAACGTCTTCTATCCAAATGTTAGTGCAACACACTGCTTCCCACGGTGAAAGCAAAAAATCGATAGAAGCACAACTTGCACAGTTAAATGCCGCAATGAATGAGAGAGAGAAAGGGAGACTTACATCTCAACCTCTACCAAATCCCGGCCACTCACAAAGCGCGAATATCATCCTTCAAAATCATAATGTGAGTGTCGTAACTACGTTAAGATCGGGAAGAGTACTGAATAATAATGTTGGTGAACAAGTTGAAGTTGATGATATTGATGAAACCCCGGCTAATACTTCTACTCCTACTTCGTCTAATCCAAAATCTTCTTCCGAGCCTATTCTCCGTTTTCCACTAGGCTCGAACCCTAAGTCCACTTCCTTGAAGGAATTACCATCTACGACCATCTCAAATCCAGTTTTTGGATCCATTCCATCCCCATAAACTTCTCCTCAAAAGTTGGACCTAACCCTTATTGATAAAGCTCCTTTTCTACACAGGTTGAGGGCCAACATACCGAGTCCCCAAATGGAGAACATTGTGAAAATTTTTAAACAGGTTAACATAAATATTCCTCTCCTAGATACTATCAAACAAGTTCCTTCCTATGCGAAAATTTTAAAGGACTTGTGCACTAGGAAAAGAAAAATTCAAGTGCCTAAAAAGTTTTCTTAGCGAGTAATATGAGCAATTCTCTTACCCAATTGGTGCTCACGAAACGTAAGGACCCCGGTTGTCCTACAATATCTATAACTATTGAGGGTAAAAATATCAATCGTGCTCTACTCGATTTGGGTGCTAGTGTTAACTTACTTCTGTATTCTGTTTATGAGTAATTAGGTATAGGAGAGTTGAAACCTATGCATTGCACTCTCCAGATTGCCGATCGATCTATTACCCAATCTCGGGGTGAGCTAGAAGATGTGTTAATCAAAGTTGGGGAATTTATATTCCCTGTGGATTTTATAGTCATAGATACACATCCTGTAGCAAACCCACGGAACCAAATTCCGGTGATTCTAGGTCGACCTTCCCTAGCAACTTCCAACGTGATAATCAATTGTCGTAGCGGTTCAATGAACCTATCCTTTGGGAAGATAACAATTAAGCTTAATATCTACAAGTTAGGAAGTCAACCCTCCGAACCTTATGCTCATATAGTTGATATATGTTCTGTCGAAAAGATAGATTCCGACAGTTGCGAATTTGAGGAGCTTCACGATTTTGATCTCGACACCACTAGTGCGTTATTGTTTGATCCTACTATTTATTATACACGTGAAGGCCCTTCTGTCGACAAGTCCACACCTAAGTACGAACCCTTTGACTTGTCGAATGATTTAGTCGAGCTATCCGAGTATCATAACTTTCTTTCCGATGAGATTATCATTCAGAATATCGATGAAAGTTTTGAAGACACTTTTTTCCGAAGAACTCGCATTCCTAGAAGACATGGGAGTTGTGATGAATCAACCCCTACCCAAAAAAGTTGAACCGCCACCCCTTCTTCTTATCAAGAACGAGAATGCGAGTAGTGCACCATCACTGTTTCGTCTCTACCAACCAAGACAAAAACCCGATCGATTAGGCATCTTATCTCCCCACTTCTTCACAACTATGATCTTCTACCAACTATGTTGTTACATCGATAAAATATTTGAATGGTTGGTGTTGAATTTTGCTCATTGTAAATATTTGCATAGACCGATAACCTTACCTCCCTCTTTATAATTTTAAATGCTTAAAACTGTTTTACTCAAGTTTTGGAGGGGGAGAAAAATATTTTGGCTCTTGAAAGAAAAACAAAATTATTAAAATTGTGAGCCAAAAACAAATTTGGGGGAGGATTTCACTGTCATTAATTCTGGTCTCTTTTACTAACTTTTCCTCCCAAGTCTACAGATTTTAAGTTTAACAGATGATATCAGTGAGGACACTGCTGCAAATAGGTTTGGAGGAGGTTTTTGCTTATTCACGCATCATTTTGCATTATACTAAATAATAGCACAAAAACTTTTAAAATTTTTTGATAATAAAAATTAGGATGTGAAAAATACATATGAAAGATAGAAAAAGATTCAAGAAAAGCAAGAAAATTAGATTTTTTAAAACGAAGCTAGTAATAGGTAGTCATGAGGTGTTGTCCCAAGAGTTAGTAAGATGAAAGGAATCACTAATATGAGAATAGAAATAAGTCTAAAAAATAGTCTATATTCTTGAATCCAAATTTCTGAACGTTGATATCCTACTATACGCACTTGCACACATCTTGAAAGTTGGGATAGTTGAGAATGCCTTGAAATACTCTTTTCTAAAAGCCTTAGTATGAAAAAAATATATAAACAAAAATATATTTGAAAAAAAATGGTGAAGAAAAATGAACATTAGTTTTGTAATTACTTAAGGCAGCATAAAAAAATATAGCGTGGGTGCCTTATCACCTAGTGCCTTAGACCAACTGGTTTGGGAGCCACTGTTAAGCCTTAGGTGTTGCAGGACGAGGATATTGCTAATTATGCCTAAACGAGTGAGCACATTTGGTAATCGGTTGGTTAGTATCTCAAGAAGTATTAACGGTCACATGAAGAATGTATGAGCAATTCCATCTGAAACATTCACCAACTAAAAAATACTAAGCAAGATGGACAAGAGTATGATAGCTTGAATTGAATTCTCTAAGTATAGGGATGTCTTTTACACATACGTAGAGATATATGATCGATATTTGGAAGAAAGGTAGGAAGGAAGACTAAAGACGATGTTTTATTGAGGGATGATGTAACTTCTAATATCTTTTCACGACCATTAAGATAGGGCTCATAGCTACTAAAAAGCTAGTGTAGTTTGAAACTCTTATTTTTAAGTTCTTTTTTTATATGTAAGTAACCGCAATCAAGATGGTGTCACTAGTAGCTAGCCGCGATGAGTACGGGTCATCCGCAGGGTAACGTGAACTCTTTTCTTGCTTTATACGAGTTGATAAAAGAAGGGTGATTGTTTGTCGTTACAGATATAGAATTTATAAAGAAAAGGCTTGTAAGGTTCATATGACTTAGTAGTAACGGATGAATAATTAAAAATGACTCCTTCTATATTTTAATAGTTTAAAACTAGATCAATAGTGATGAATGTAGATTAGGGTTCTTGGACAAAACTAGGGTTTCCCCACTACTAACCCTTGTCTTTGCATTGATCTCTATTCATGTCTAGCCCTTAACAAAACAAGTGTTAAACCAACTCAAATCGTGGTCATGACTATCAATAAATTGGTAGCGTGCCCGATAATGATGTTAACATTTATTTTGCTAAAGTTTATAAACTTTAAAATGTATAAGAGAAGTTAAAAGATTTTATCATCCATTGTTCTACCCTATCTTAAGAACCCTGGCAAGCTAAGAATTACTCGTTCATTGTTAAAGATTTAGAAGAAAGGTTGAAGAAGAATGAAAACATAGTTAAGATGCAAAAATGTAATTACAGAAAGTAAGTGCGGAAATTAATTGCAAAAAGAATAATAAAAACACTACCTTTATTAATCAACTATTGCATTTACAATTCTCCTTAGAAAGTAGAATACAACAACCCTAGTTTTTGCTCTCGCTCTCTCCCTTGTTGGAAATAGATGACTAGCTGATGATCACTCAGATGCGTGGATCGCTTGGACCTCTTGATCTCTTCGATGATGATTTTTAATGTGCAGCTCTCGGTCCTATATATAGTCCTAGAAACTAGAAACCCTAGATGCCATAAGTGAATATATGCTGTTACAATAAAATCCCCAAAATCTCACATCATATGGCCATCAAACCGCCGCGGTTCCGCTGCATATTCTCTACATTTTTCACGAATCCGCCGCCACCTAGTAACATCATGTCTTTGGATTTCTTTTGGTCTCTTGTGTTGCCATGTGGAGATCCTCTTGATGTCTATATTCTGAGAATAATACTTTGAGTCTCTGTCGTTGCTAAATCTTACGATTTGCTTCCATATTTTGGTAGATTTGATTCCGACATCCCGATTTAACTCGGATCTCTTGGATTTTAGACCTGAGCTAATATCTGCACAATATCTCAAATCATAGTGTTAGCAGTATTTAATATTTTTGAGATATTATCCTAACCATTTTATATGATATTAAAACTTAAGAATATTAATTAGAAATATTTGATATGATATGCATATTTTAATTACAAAGATTTCATATAAATATTATATGCATATATTTTCCCTAATTATGTTAATTAAAATGTAGAAACACATGATAATAATCCTTGTACAAATAAACCCATATATGTTCCATATTTACAATAAACATCTTTTAGTACTTAACAATAGTAAGGAAAATGTTCAAACAAATATGCAATATTTTAGACTAATCAAATACCCCCAAACTTATGTTTGATCGTCCCGAGCAAACTAGTTATCAAAGAGAAGAAAAAGAAAAAGAAAAACCTAGCACATATTCTTAGGCAACACGATTGCACTTAGCACGTGCAACAAGCCGTTAAACCTCTAGGTGTCCCAAGTAGGAAGAGTATTGTCTCCTGAGGGTTTTCAACGGATTACACCCAGAAAATCCCATAATAAAAGAAAGATGATGAAAGTTACATACAAAGATAAAGAACAACTTTTTAGCAGATCAATCAGCATGCTCCATGGAGGCCACGGCGAGTCAGTTTCATTCCTCAGGATAACGGGTTCAGCTATCTGCTCCCAGAAGACTTCAGCTTGTATCTGTATAAAGTTGGTGGTTGTAGCTTGATTGTTCACCAACACACTCTTGGACAACTCAATCTCTCCAGTCTTGTACTGCTTCTCGACCCGGTCCTTGAAAATGTAGCAATCCTCAATCGCATGGCTCACTACTCTGTGGTACGGGCAATACAGGGGATGTTGGTCATTCTTACTTTGTGAGGTCTTTTCGACTCCGGCAATTGTAGACCGTTGTTCAAGGCATCTTTGAATATTTTTCAGACCTTGTCCCTCCTGAAAGAGTAAACCTTGTTCTTTTTCTCCTCTAGGGAAGGCCCTTCTCCTCCCAGCGCTGGCTTTCGAGACCGGTTGGTTTTGGATTCGCCTGCCTTTCGCTTGTCTTCATTCTCGGACACATTGAAGACATTGGTATTGCTGGAATTCCCGCTTCTACAGTTGTCGTCCCTCTTGCTCATCCAAGTCTTGTTTCTCTGCTAGTCCGGGGTAGACTCTTTCTTCGAGCGTTCCAGCTTTTGGACTTTCTTGGTCAGCTTCTGAAACGTCTTTAGACCTGCTGTACATAAGAATGGGACCATCAAATTGCCGAGGTTCCCAATGAGGAGGCAGACGGACTGGTCCTGCTCTAGCGGCGGTTCGCACTTGACAGCGAGATTGCATCATCGGGCAATAAATTTCGTGTTGCTTTCGTTTTTCCCCGGCTTGGTTCTTACGAGATCAGCAATGGAGATTTTGTCACTAACACTCATGAATCTTTACCGAAACAGAGACTCTATTTGGGCGAAAGTAGTGATGGACTCGTCTGGTATGCTTGCGTATCAGTCGAAAGCGACACTAGTCAGGCTATTGACAAACTGACGAAGAATGAGTGCATCATTACCCCATATATTTCCTCACGACGCTTTAAAGTGGGCGATGTATTGATTCACATTTTCCCTCCAGTCAAATCTTCCAAACTTAGGAATGACATAGTCGCTGGGGAACTCGATCGGATCGTACTTTACGGGATATAGACCCCCACTACTGCCAATGTCCTTCTGAGCCTCGGCTTCGGCCACCAATATTTTAACCTTGCTGGTGACCAGGTCCATTATCCGATCTTCTATTAGCGGGATAGTTCCATCTGGGACCCATGGTGTCCCCAGAAATGGAATGTGGCCGGATTTCGTGCGGCTTGCGCATACTTGGACCTAAAGGTGCACGCATCGGTTTCTTCGGGTCATTATCGCCCGGCTCATGAGTAGAGACATGTGCTTGATTGGAAGGCGCCCAAGCAATTTGAGCCATGAGCTGCATCACAACATTTGTCAGGTCATCAATTTTTGAGTAGAGCTTGGCCATCTCTTTATCTTTGCTCCTGAGCTGTTTTTGAAGCTCTTGAAGCAGCTCTTGCCCTGCAGTCCTGGGACGGAAAGTTGGCTCTTCTTCACTGTCCGAGCTTGATTCCATATAGACTAGGGGCCAGGGTTGCTGAGATTTACTGGTAAGTGTTATCAGTAGTTTCTCAAACCGTTATGGACCTTGCATCGGCATGACTTATCAGGCTATTAGGGTCTTACGTTATACCACCCCCAGGCTGTGATATGCAACATATCAGATGAAGAGACCGAACTGTACGGTAGTGTTACTGATTGGATTCACAGGAGTATGAGTAGACTTGCTCGTTGATCTTCTGATCGCTCAATACCCGGGCAGCCATTACGTTTAGCAGACCGCTTGCGGCTTGTGGGTGACTGATATGATCACCACCTACTACCGGCATATTGACGAGTCTTCAGAGTCCTACACAGAGGTTTCCTGGCTCATTCATAACGAAATAGGAGCACATATGTGATATGTGCGGGACCGAGATTAACATGAGTATATGATACCGTATCCTAATCTCGCGATATATGGTATCGTTCGATTATATGTGATATAGCCAGGTTATCGAATCAAGTGTTAATTCGATAAGTTGATACAAATGATATTAGTCGGTTATATGTGATATAGCCGGATTATTAAATCAAGTGTTGATTTGATAATTTAATGTATAATTATATATTTGATATATTAACATTCATTAACTAATATTAGCTCACTTAAATATTTCTTTTTATCACTTGTGACACATTTAATATATATGTGATATATGTTATTTTGTCATGCTTGTTTATATATGCAACATAGGTGTATGAGACACACACCATGCTTATCATAATGGTGGGTTATTATTTATTTTAAGCAATTCAAAATTAGTTGGAAATTGTCATGCTTGGAAGCTTGGAGAAGCTTAATGCATTTTTTGACCTAGTCTACTATTTTTGTCTCACTTAAGTTATTTATTAACCAAACCATTATCTTAAACCATAGTTAGCCTTTACAAGAGTTAATATGAGATATTATCTCACCATGGTTGCTATTCTCACATTAATTGATTCACCATTCTTTCTCCACTTCATCTTCTTCCTCATCTCCAAAAGCTTTCTAGGGTTTGGAGAGATGATGAATCCTAGTGAGAAAAATAAATCCAAAGTGAGTAAAATTCCTACTTCATCATCCTCTACTAGATTAGCCATTTAGTTTAGGGTGTTTGCTTCACTAAACCCTAATTTAGTAAAGAGGTAGCTTGGTTTGAGTCTCCTCGACGTAGATCATCTTCGGCCTCGAAGACTTCAAGCAAGCTTGTTCATTTTACCTTGTGGAGCCTCACTAGAGTCTGGGAGATCACAACTTGGAGCGAAGGGACTTCTACACGGAGCTATTGAAGTGAAGGACCGGTCTACAAAGGTTAGGTTGTTTCGGTTTCCTTGTTCACTTTCTATGTAAAGTCGTTTACATTACTAGTTAGCTCCTAAAACTCTAGTTAGATCCTAGGTTAGGTTGTTTGGCACACTAGAAATTTTATAATACGGCATGTTAGATGCCTTGTGAAACCTGTGGTCATGCCAAAGAATCCTACAGTAGTATCAGAGCCGAGCTAGAGCATTAGGAGTTGTCTAGGTGATGTTAGAAATACGAAACCGAAACAGCTCCAAAACAATCGAAGCAAAACCCCATTCTCTGTCGATTTTTTCTGAGCCTCTAAAATTTTTTTAAGCAATTGCAGAGTGCTCTTTATCGTATTGTATGAACACCAGACAAAAACGAGCCCATTCCAACCCAGCGAAAAGCCTATTTAATCCGGCCTGGCCGGTTTTTTGATATGGGAATGGCCTCGGTTTTGTTGGGTGCTCTGGTCTATAGGGTTTGGTGTTTTAGGTATTGTTTGTTTTTTCTAAAGATTGCATGTGATGTTATCTTTCTCTAAAAGCAATCCGGAGTGTTTCGTAGTCGTAATTCTAACTTTGTTTCGGGTAATTTAGACGACGTTAAAAAGTTCGAACGGATATCAATAACCCAATTTTTCCCTCGCTGGAAATTTTCCAAGAATTGGATTTTTTCCAAGTTTAATCTTCAGAAACTCATGCAGGTGTTTTCTATGGACCCTCTAGAAGAACGAAACCCTAACTCGATTCTGTGACCGTCGGAACCACCATCAAATCCTAGGGTTTGTGGTAGTTCCACGGCGCCACAGGTGAGGCAAGGGTTGACCCTTCTACGGCTGGTCCATAGGTGTTGTGGTATTTTCTGGGTACTTTTTAAACTCCGCTCAAGTGTTGAGCTCTTTGGGAAATTTTGGGTGTTTGTTGATTCGATCGAAAAGTTTAACATCGTCTAGATATCTGTGATTGTGATGCAATACTTGGAATCTACAATATTTAGTTTTGTGAAAACTAATTTGAATTTTATAAATCTAGCACTTTAGTCTCATTTGATCGGTTGCTACGGGATTTTGATGTGGATCAAAAGTCAGTCGCAATCCATAGCTTATGTGGATACTCGTTGGGTAACCTTACTAGATAACCACGCCCCATAGCCCCGACCAAGTGACTGTAGGAGAACCCCGTCGCCAAAAGCATCCGTTCGGGTGCTCGCGGCCGTGGTGCTCTGCCTATATGCACTTCGTCGACGGCATCGGGGATGCGGCCATCTACTAAAGTTTCCGAAGAGCATTCGATCAGGTTGTCGGGAATCTTGTTGAATTGCCTGACTTGTTATTGGAAAGTGTTTTTCAATATTGAGACTAAAATGCGGGGTTTATAATTGTTAGGCATGTGATGTCTAAAGAATTCATTTGGTTAGGCATGAAATCCGAAGTATGTGATACATTGGGTTTATGATGTCTAAGATAGTTGCGGATTCCAATTGTTGTAGTTTTCACTTTCTTTTCTACGACCGTAAGTGTAATATGTGGTGTATCGCCGGTTTTGTTGCTATATGTCAACGACAATTGGGATACGCATATTTACTTACGTTGATGACATGTGATGTTATGTGTTGCTGTGATATGTTATATTGGATTGTCGTGTTTGAATAACCGGGGGGTTTTTATGTGAGATGAGAGTTTTTCATTTTCATTCATGTAAAAAATTGTATATAATATTCTTTTATTGGGGCACTTCGGAGTTGAGGATGATGTCACCATTGATGTATATTATTTACTTTTCCGCATTAGGATAGACCCAAGGAGAGGAGCACAAGTAACCGGGTTCAGGATCAAGTGGGAGACCATCTCGAGGAGTCGAGATCAGGTCTCCTAACTCTTGAATTGGTAGGGTTACTTGCTGCTCTCGTAGGGGTATAGGGATGTGGGGTTGGCTATTCATCACAACTGTGGAATCCGTGTTTTTTTACTGGTTTAATTTAAAACACGGAAATCCTAGTATATCCAATATTTCATATATTATCTTCTACTGCTGATATTCTGTGATGTGATCACTTGATGTTCTGAGACGAATGCTTATATTATATATATGATATATAATAAATATTGTTATTTTCATTTCTTCTGATGATGCTTAGGAAGCATAAATGATGGGACTTCATTAATGAGATTAATGAAAGAAAATAAACCTAAAAGATGTTGCAGAATCAAATTTGAAACTCACTCGGCCTTTTTATGAAAAAGCAAGTTTCAAAATGCGGAGCTTAAGCCACTACTTTTAAAACTATTTGATTCTACAACAATATCAAGTTCAAAGCGTTAAATGTTTTCTTAAAAACCATCTGCAACCCTCCGTCATTTTAGGAAGTAGAGTACTTAGTATTCGTGCTGCGAATGTTGACCATAGTCAAGGCGTAGTGTACGGTAGCTAAGTGATGTCTTCTTACACAGCATATGATGTGATTAGTTAGGACATTCATGTGATTATGTTGACTATAGTTAAAAGTCATATGGGTGGGTCTAATTAATTACGAAATGACGGGTAGAACTTGACTGGTGCTTATGATATGTTGACCATAGTTAAGGTCATAAGTGCTAGGGGTAAAAACCATTATCGGGAATTTCAAGTGTTGAAATTTGCAATGAGATTGCATACCTTCTATGTGATAGATGGATCCCGATACCCACTGCGAGTAAGTGTTACTCTTGGGAGAGTTTTACACTTTACAATTAGCTAACCTATTAGGTGTCTAGAAAGATGTCAACGAGGTTATTCCTCCGGAAAAATGAGGTTTACTTTAATTAGGCTCGTGCGAAAGCACGGGGAACCTCCCTCAAAGTACCGACACTAGTCTGGCTGAACGGTTAGCCAACTTGTAGGGTGTAATTAATCCCGGCTAGTCTTTCCTTTTAGGGTTTGAAGAAAAATTTTATAAAAGCAGTGGGAGCCATCCTGATTAGATAAAATAAATAACCAATCTAATCTTGCAAAAGAGCGCACGCAGAGTGTTTTCTTCTCTCTCTCTCCTGGTAGTGACCATGTCACGCCTTAATCAAGATAATAATTTGGATGTATTGACCGAACCTGCTTATTATACTGAGTTAGGGAACGTTGGTTCCGCTCTATCTTATAATTGTTATAAGTCCGAGCAGGAAATAGGGGAATATCCAGGATTCCCATACCACCCAATCGAGGAATGAGCATGTTGATGCACCTTCTTCAGGTGTGTTCATTACCGAGAACTGTTTCTCAGTATACTCTGCGTCCTGGGTATGAGATACCGGATAAGGATCCCGCATATGTAATTTGTTACATGGGCTACAGAAAGGTAGAGAACTGGGAATGGGTGATATGTCTCTAAGTGTAGAGAATGGTGCAAGTGTTGCAGCCAAATCAGTTGGCAAATATCACCTTGTATTACCAAATACATTGATTCTGAACAAATGTTATTACATGTCGAATCCGATATACAACATTACATTAGTTTCTTTATTAAGTTAAAGAAAGATATAATTTTGTATTACAGGATAATGTTGTGAACATTTTCCTTAATCAAGAGCTGATTGGATCAGGCATGTTATATAATAGCATATACGTTCTAAATCAAACCACAGTTCAAAATATATAGAACACACACAAGAGGAGTAGTTCAAAAATGAACGAATCCTTCTTGTGGCATTGTAGACTAGGTCATATCAATGGGACACGGCTAGCTAAGATACATAAGGATGAATATTTGAATCCGTTCAAATTTTCATCTTATAATACTTGCCAGTCTTGTATCACAAGTAAAATGACCAATACTCCGTTTAATGGAAACAGAGATAGAGTTACTAAACTCTTAGGACTGATACATAGTAATGTATACGGTCCTAAGTCTACAAATGCCAGGGCTGGTTCCTCGTACTCCGTTATATTCACTGACCATCTCTTAGGATTTGGACATATGTTTCTATTGAAACATAAGTCTGAAACTTTTGAGAAATTTAAGGAATATAAGCTTGAAGTTGAGAACTAGACGGGTAGAAGTATTAAAATCCTTCAATGTGATCGGGGAGAAGAATACTTGGGCATGTAGTTCCTGAATTTTCTAAACAGAGAATGGGATTCTCTCTCTGCTTACTCATTCAGATACAGCATAGCACAACGATGTATCGAGGCGGAAGAATCGCGCCCTATGAGATATAGTGCGCTCTATGATGAGTATTGTTGAGTTGCTTGCTTCCTTTTGGAGTTATGCACTTGAGAAGCTGCATACCTATTGAATAGGGTTCCATCCAAATCAGTGCCTACCACTCCATATGAGATATGGAATGGGATGAGACCATGTTTTAAACGATTAAGATATGGGATTGTCCGGCCTATATTGAAAAGCAAAATTCGGACAAACTCGAGACAAGGTCAGTTCAGTAAGTTTTTTGGATATCCCAAATATTTGCGAGGGAATATCTTCTACCAAACCGAGAAACAAAAGCTATTTTGTTTCTCAACATGCCACCTTTTTAGTAAAAGGATTTTTCTTGAAAAACAGATGTGTGGTCATGAAGTAGAACTGGAAGGAATTCCAACTGTGCAAACTAGACCTAATGATTTAGTGGAACTAAAGGATTCGGTAGTCTCCAACGAACCTCAGCCTCTCCACAAATCTGGTAGGGTTCCTTATCCACTTGAGAGATACTACGGTCTTCTCGGTGACAGTGGGAGCGAGGATTGCATTATGGTTGATGATGCCCCAACTAGGTTCAGACAGGCCATCATAAGTGGAGACTTTGTGACATGGCTGGATGCTATGCAATCAAAGATGGAATCCATGTATACCAACAAAGTATGACTTTGAATTTTGCACCTGAAGGGGTAAAACCCATCAGGAGCAAGTAGATCTTGAGAAGATTCTTGGTGTAAATGGAAAAGTTGAGACTTTCAAAGCTATGCTTAAGTCCATCAGGATTAAAGCAGGCATAGCGGAGTTGGAACATCTGTTTTGATGTGGCAGTCAAAGAGTTTGACTTCATCAAAAAGGTAGATGAACCTTGTATATACAAGAAGGTTGTAGAGAGTAAGGTTGTCTTCCACATATTGTATGTAGATGACATACTTTTGATAGGAAAGGGTTTCCTATGCCACATTGTAACAACTCCATTTTTAAAGTACAAAGAATTGATTTAAATTCAATGTATACTTGGAGTATTTATTGCGGCTGATATCTCTTTAAGTATTTATTTCACTCCATAATTACAAGAAGGAGCTTGTAGCTCATTGGTAATACCTTGCACTGCTGAACCAAGCCACCGGAGTTCAAATCTCATGCCCCACATTATTTTTGTATTTATTTTGTTTTAATTTTTTTTGGAAGTCAACGGTAAAAAGGCCATAACTCTCAAAATATGTACTGGACAACAAAAAGTAAATATACAAAATTGTATCCCCGAAGAATCCCCGGCCATTGGACCCCTGACTCGGCCCGACTCGGCGCCGCCAGCCGGCGACTCGGCCGACTCGGTCCGGCGCCGCCGGCCGGACTTGGCCGGACGGCCGAGTCACCAACAGAGAAAAGTTGGGTCTTGACCTGGTCCACCCTCCTGCATACTCTAAATGCCTGGATCGGTTATCATTTGGCCAATAAATCCCTTTTACTCCTATGTTTAATGAATTTTTAATGATTTTGTATATTTTTTATAATTTTTTTATTAAAAACCCTAACCCTAGCCTAACCCTATATATACCCCCATACCCTCTACCCTCTCACCCTACATTCCTAAGTCAACTCTCTAAAAATTTCAAGAGAACTTGGTACGTTAGAAAACGAGCGAAAGGCGAAGCGCTGCCGAAATCGACGGCGAATCCCGGCGATCGTACTAGGACCTCTTCCTAACGTTTCGAAGCACCGACAAACCCACTACCTTCCTATCACTCTCTAGCATTGTCCAAACCCGTAAGTCCCCTTTTCTACCTTTCTTTTCCTTCATAATAATACGACTTTTTAAAACCCGACGGAAATCGGAACAAACCGATTTCCGATTCGGTTTTCTATCAAAACTCACTTGTCACTAATTCCATAATGCTTAAACATATTCATGTTGACTACTAATCACTTAAAAATCAATTTGGATAAAGTTTCTCACATGAAATGATAACTTTTGCAAAATACCGTATTTTCGCACTTAAATACCACCATGTTTGGTTTATCATATTTAACCCCTTAACTTTACTATACCTTAAAATAGATCATGAGGTAATGACCTACCTCCACACACACTCATATGAAATCATAACACGCTACCTTGAAAACTTAGAATACGATAAAACAAGATTTACATTAAAATACCATTTTCTTTATAAACCTTTCTAAAAGTTCTAAGTTTTAAACAATTTTAAAACAATATCTTTTAAAAGGAAAATACGATATGTCATGGACATCGATCGTTTATCTAAACCTGACTTTGTGGTGTCTAGGCAAGTGTGTCTAAGGCGAGTGGTTACTTAATTAGGACCACTATTTGTAGTGGAGAGCCTCCCACTCACCTGGCACTTACCTGGCCGCAATTGACGGTGAAGAGGCGATTTGAGGCTTCTAATGACGTGTCGTTTAGACCATTTAGAAATAGGTTAGTCGGCTTAGGAAACCCTAGAATCTAAAATACGGAAATTTACACCCTTTTACAAATAAATACCTTATTTTTATAAAACCATTTTCTAAATGATTAGTATTTATAAAATCTTTGCAAAGCGCCACTACAACCCACATTTGGGGAACCCGTTAGGGATTGTACGGTTTATCGTGCACCCTCGGGCTTAGTAGTGCGAGATTCAGACCTCCGCAAGGAGCATTCGGTCTCGAAAAGTTTAAAATACGACATTTAAGAAAAATGAGATTTTTGGAAAATAAAATATTATTAAAAATTATTCTTGTATAAACATATGTATATTTAACATTTAAACACCATTTTATTATAAGATAAAATTTCCACCTTTTCCTAAAAATTACAAGATTAAAAATTACATTAAAATACCATGAATTTCAAATAAATCAATATTACAAATTAATACATTTATTAGGATATATTCACTAGAAATATCACAAAATAAAATCACACTCATTATAACTATAAAGACGAATAATAAATACTTGAGGTGTACCTTGAAAACTATACAAAAGTATTTTTACATAAAACCCTCTCAAGTTTTATAATTTACAATAAGGACCCTAACAATTATAGAACTTCAAATTACATTTCTTTTAGTCTGACTCGGGTTTGAGTCTGATTATTTCTGACTTGAATATGATTCAAGTCAATCTATATTCTTTAATATTCCAACTCAATATGAACACATGAATCTCAGAATCCAGCTAACAATCTATTCAACTTGACTGAATCAAACCATGGATATACATCCATTATTCCGTTATTCCATTTACCTGATTATGCAGTTACAATCTGTTTACCGATATCATGGTTTTGGTCAGTCATCCAACTTACACAATACAATACAACAATACTGTCAAAACACTACGGGGTTTAAGGGGTAGATTGGTACGGAAGGTGTTAAAGATGGCACGAGGTGGTCAGATTAAGACACCTAACCATATTCCGTTGCTGTTGTACCGTGGCTTAACAGTTCCTTGTACATTCCGTTTGCCCTGGTCTCTAGCATATAGAGACCCCTCTCGTATACACTGGCATCCTTCTGTACCAAAGTACAAACAACAGCGTTAACACAATATTCCATAATATTTTACAACATAATACTTTAGAAAATACTCTTATTCTGTCTTTCTAATTCTTCCTTATCTTTGGGACTTACCGAGCGACCTGTTCGCTGACGACATTCTATTTCTTTCTTCTTTGAATGTCGTCAGGTGCTTTGGACCCAGCAGAGATCGAGCCCACCGGTGAAGACTTGGAGCAGTTTCACGAAGACCCCGAGCTCTAGATATTGTACCTTGTTCTATTCAGTATTTTCATTTCCTGTTATGTCACTGTTTAGGCATCGCTTTTCATTTCAGTTGTATTTACTTTTCATGCATTGTACAAAAGAATGTTATTAATAAAGTTGCTGTTATTTCTATATCTCTTGTCTCTTGTGATTTACTTTTATATTGCTTATATACGCTTAGCGTATGTACTTCTGAGTACATACGTAGCGAACCTCGTCGCGTCTCCTTCGCCGTACACCGGGAAGCGGGGCATGACAGGTTTTGTTGGTGGCCCATGCAGGTCAGAGCTGTATGAATCCCTATCATGCAGTTCTGGTCTGCGTGAACAACCTAAGCAATATAACACAAGAACCAGCAACTAAAACATTCTTTACAGTACATGTTTCTTGAATCTTACAAATTTCTATTCCTTGAATCTTATCATTTCATTTACTTGAATCTGTCCTAACCCAAATTTTTCTTCAAGGTTATAGATTCCCCGAACAACACCAGCACCAATGTCAACAACACACCTCCAGCACTACCTCTCGCACCAGCTGTTCCTGCACCACCCGCCGAGTAAACAGTGCTACTTGAGGCGATTCGCAGCCTTCTTGAGGGACAGCAACAACTACTGAACCGTCCTGAAACCGACGCACCGGGAGTAAAGCAATTCAGGGCTTTACATCCCAAGCAGTTCTCTGGTAAAGGAAGCCCTCTTGAAGCTGAAGAATGGGCACAAAGTATCGAAGACGATCTGGCAGCAGCTCAAGTGCCAGACATCGCTTGGGTCCGTGTGGCGAAACTACAGCTCACGGACAATGCTCGCAACTGGTGGAAGGCGGAAGAAAGCCGTCTGGTACAACCGATTGAATGGAAGACTTTTCGTGAGAAGTTCGACGCGAAATACTTCCCTGTGACTGCCAGATTTGCAATGGAGCAGCAGTTTATTCATCTACAATAGGGTTCAATGTGGGACAAATCAGTAGATGAATACGATGCTGAATTCACCATGTTAAGCCGGTAAGATATGTCACAATAGTTTAATTTTTTTAAATATCACATACTACACAGCTAACACAATCTTTAAACAGATTCGCGGCACACTTGATACCGACGGACGAGATCAGAGCTCGTCGCTTTCAACAAGGAGTGGACACGGAGATTCAGGCTGCTCTAGCCACGGGAAAGGTTTTGACTCATGAGGATGCTCTGGAAGCTGCCCGCAGTTATGAGGCAGTGATAAAAGCAAGGGGCAGACCTCAGTCTGCAGGAGTCAAACGCCCTGCCAACCAGATGGCCGGTGGAGTCTCGTCCAGGCCACCCTTCGTGCCAAGGCGACCCGGAGTACCGACCCATCGTCCCAGCCCAGCCTTTTGCACCTACTTCAAGAGAACTGGACATATGATGAAGGACTGCCGTCGAGCCAACCGCCTTTGCTTAGTTTGCGGCTCAGCTACTCACGATATTAGGTCTTGTCCCCAAAGACAGAACCCAGTTGCTGCACCCAGGCCAGCAATTACTTATCCGCAGCGATCAGCTCTTCAGGCACCTGCTCCCAGACCTGCACTACCTGCACCACCCAGAGGACCACAAGCTGCACCACCTCCTCGTCAGTTCCATCAAGCTCAAAGGAACGTTCTAAAGAATACTCCTCAGGCTAGGAGGAATGTACCAAGGCGCCAGGCTTTCACGATGTCCGTGGAAGAAGCTGAGGCCACTGGCCAAGTCATCACTGGTAAACTTTTCTTTCAAACTTTGCTTTTCTATCCTGCTACTTAGTTACATATTTCCTATACCTAAAACAAATCCCACATACCTTAGGTACAATCTTAGTATCCTCAATCCCTGCACTTGCACTGTTCGATACTGGAGCATCACATTGCTTTATGTCGCAACGGTTTGTCCGAACCCATGCGATTCCAGTTTCACCGCTTGTATCCAGCTGGAATGTTAGTTCCGGAAATGGCGTTCTAAAGGCAACTATGGGATACAGCATGTGTCCAGTCGTCGTCTGCAGTCGAGAGTTTTATGCTGACTTCAAAGTGCTGGACATACCGAACTTCGATATGGTTCTAGGAATGGATTGGCTTGGAACTTTTTATGCTACCATCGACTGTCATCAAAGGAGGGTAGTATTCGAGATTCCAGACCATCCGGTGTTCTATTTCAAAAGCGGAGACCGTACACTGGAGCCAAGTACCTACAAAGCGAAGCCAAGAGAAGCAGTAGTTGCAGCAGCTCAAGCAGAGGAAGAATCAAGACCAGATGTGGTTCGAGAGTTCGACGATGTATTTCCTGACGATATATCAGGTTTGCCTCCCGATCGAGCTCTTGAATTCAGTATTGATTTACTACCAGGAGCACAACCGGTGATCAAAGCACCCTATCGTTTAAGTCCGGAAGGTTTGAAGGAAGTCCGAACACAGTTGGACGAATTACTGGCGAAAGGATGGATTCGTCCCAGCATTTCAAGTTGGGGATCACCTGTATTACTTGTGAAGAAGAAGGAAGGTTCATACAGAATGTGCATCGATTACAGAGCCTTGAACGAAGTCACTATAAAGAACAAGTATCCACTCCCGCGCATCGATGATTTATTCGATCAACTCAGTGGATCTTGTGTTTTCTCTAAATTAGATCTTCGTTCAGGTTATCATCAAGTGAAGGTCAAGGAAGCTGATATTCACAAAACAGCGTTCAAAACTCGCTATGGACATTACGAATTTCTGGTGATGCCATTCGGAGTGACCAACGCACCCGCAATATTCATGAACCTTATGAATCAAGTTTTCCGGGAGTACTTAGACAGGTTTGTTGTCATCTTCATCGACGACATCCTGGTGTATTCTAAGAGTCGGAAAGAGCATGCAGAACATCTACGAATTGTCCTAGAAACTCTTCGACAACATCAGCTTTATGCCAAGTACAGCAAGTGCGAGTTTTGGCTAAATCAAGTTGGTTTTCTTGGATATATCGTATCAGGAGAAGGAATCTATGTAGATCCAGCGAAAGTTTCGGCAGTTAGTGAATGGCCTACACCAAA
Organism: Agapanthus africanus; assembly: GCA_030015575.1. Taxonomy (NCBI): domain Eukaryota; kingdom Viridiplantae; phylum Streptophyta; class Magnoliopsida; order Asparagales; family Amaryllidaceae; genus Agapanthus; species Agapanthus africanus. The sequence goes on along the minus strand of CM057338.1, from coordinate 935,980,439 downwards.
GTCAGTGAAGGATATTCGAAATTTCTTGGGTTTAGCTGGATATTACAGAAGGTTTATTGAAGGCTTTTCGAAGAGAGCAACGCCCCTGACCAAGCTCACACGTAAAGATGAAGAATTTGTGTGTTCAGAAGCATGCGAACAAGCTTTCGTAGAACTCAAGTCAAGGTTGATATCAGCACCTATTCTCGTCATACCGGATCAATCTGGAGGATTCGAAGTGCATTGCGATGCATCCGGTAAGGGATTAGGATGTGTTCTACATCAGCACGGTAAGGTTGTGGCATATGCTTCAAGACAGCTGAAGATTCACGAGAGCAATTATCCGACGCATGATTTGGAGTTGGCAGCCGTCATCTTTGCTCTCAAGATTTGGCGTCATTACCTACTTGGTGAGCGAGTGAACATCTAAACAGATCATAAGAGCCTGAAGTACGTATTTACTCAGAAGGAGTTGAATATGCGGCAGAGAAGATGGTTAGAACTCATGGCGGACTTTGACATCAACTTGCAATATCACCCAGGGAAGGTGAATGTAGTACCTGATGCTCTTAGTCGCCAACCATTAGCAATGAATCTCACCGCTCAGTGGAAGCTTCAACAAGACTTTCATCAGATGGAGATTGAAGTAGTCATGCCAGGTAATGCTTCAAGTTTGATGAATTTACAAGTTTAATCAACCATTGTCAATCAGATCAAAGCAGCTCAAGCAAGTGATGCTAAGTTGCAAAAGATCAGAGAACAAGTGGAGAATGGACTCAGAACAGACATCATCATCCATGAAGACGGATCTTTGAGATACGGCAGCAGATTGTGTGTACCAAAAGGTCCTGTTCGGGAAGAGTTAATGAAAGAATCTCACAGCTCTCCCTATTCAGTACACCCTGGAGGTACCAAAATGTACAAAGATCTACGTCAGAATTATTGGTGGCATGGAATGAAGCGTGAAGTAGCCAGAAGCGTCGCAAAATGCTTGGTGTGTCAGCAAGTAAAGGCTGAACATCACAGGACTGCTGGATTACTTCAACCGTTACCAATCCCAGAATGGAAGTGGCAACACATCACAATGGACTTTGTGACTGCTCTTCCTCGTAGGACAAAGGGTAACGATGCCATATGGGTCATTGTGGATCGACTCACAAAGTCGGCTCACTTCATCCCATTTCGAGTTAGCCAATCAACTGAGATACTAGCAAAGAAGTACATGGAGGTAATAATCTAATTTAGATTTAAAACTCTTCATAATATACTATCTCTGATACCCATGAACTCATACAGGAAATTGTGAGACTTCATGGAGTACCGGTCTGCATTGTCTCCGATCGTGACACTAGATTCCGATCGCAATTTTGGCAGAGTCTGCAAGCAAGCTTGGGAACAAGTCTGAACTTCAGCACGCCTTATCATCCACAAACAGATGGACAGTCGGAACGAACTATTCAGATCTTGGAGGATATGCTTAGAGCATGTATGCTAGACTTCAAGGGATCGTGGGAAGATCACCTACATCTTGTGGAGTTTTCGTACAACAACAGCTACCAAGCAAGCATAGGAATGGCACCTTTTGCAGCATTGTATGGAAGGAAGTGTCGTTCGCCATTAAGTTGGGATGGCATCGGAGATAGGGAACTTCTTGGACCAGAGATGATAATAGCAACCGTTGATGTGGTTCGTACTATCAGGGAAAGGATGCGCATAGCCCAAGATCGACAGAAGCACTGGGCTGATGCAAAGAGACGACACTTGGAGTTCCAGCCAGGAGATCACGTATTCCTGAAGATATCTCCGAACCGCGGAGTGATCCGATTTGGAAGACGGGGTAAGCTAAGTCCGAGATACATTGGACCGTTCGACATACTCGAACGAGTCGGTGAAGTGGCATACCGTTTAGCGCTACCACCCTCATTGAAAGGAGTGCATAATGTGTTCCACATATCCCAACTCAGAAAGTATGTGAGTGACCCCAGCCATGTACTTGATCATTCCGAGCTCACTATACAGCCCGACTTGTCTTGTGAGCAACAGCCTGTGGAAATCCTGGACAGAAAAGTGAAGACACTTCGGAACAAGGAGGTTAACTTGGTTCGAGTGATGTGGAGGAAAGACACTCCAGGAGAGTCCACTTGGGAAAGGGAGGATGAAATGCGTACTAGATATCCACACCTCTTTGTAAACTAGTCCTCAAATAAAAGTTGTAAATTTCGAGGACGAAATTTTTGTAAGGAGGGTAGACTGTAACAACTCCATTTTTAAAGTACAAAGAATTGATTTAAATTCAATGTATACTTGGAGTATTTATTGCGGCTGATATCTCTTTAAGTATTTATTTCACTCCATAATTACAAGAAGGAGCTTGTAGCTCATTGGTAATACCTTGCACTGCTGAACCAAGCCACCGGAGTTCAAATCCCATGCCCCATATTATTTTTGTATTTATTTTGTTTTAATTTTTTTTGGAAGTCAACGGTAAAAAGGCCATAACTCCCAAAATATGTACTGGACAACAAAAAGTAAATATACCAAATTGTATCCCCGAAGAATCCCCGGCCATTGGACCCCTGACTCGGCCCGACTCGGCGCCGCCGACCGGCGACTCGGCCGACTCGGTCCGGCGCCGCCGGCCGGACTTGGCCGGACGGCCGAGTCACCAACAGAGAAAAGTTGGGTCTTGACCTGGTCCACCCTCCTGCATACTCTAAATGCTTGGATCGGTTATCATTTGGCCAATAAATCCCTTTTACTCCTATGTTTAATGAATTTTTAATGATTTTGTATATTTTTTATAATTTTTTTTATTAAAAACCCTAACCCTAGCCTAACCCTATATATACCCTCATACCCTCTACCCTCTCACCCTACATTCCTAAGTCCACTCTCTAAAAATTTCAAGAGAACTTGGTACGTTAGAAAACGAGCGAAAGGCGAAGCGCTGCCGAAATCGACGGCGAATCCCGACGATCGTACTAGGACCTCTTCCTGACGTTTCGAAGCACCGACAAACCCACTACCTTCCTATTACTCTCTAGCATTGTCCAAACCCGTAAGTCCCCTTTTCTACCTTTCTTTTCCTTCATAATAATACGACTTTTTAAAACCCGACGGAAATCGGAACAAACTGATTTCCGATTCGGTTTTCTATCAAAACTCACTTGTCACTAATTCCATAATGCTTAAACATATTCATGTTGACTACTAATCACTTAAAAATCAATTTGGATAAAGTTTCTCACATGAAATGATAACTTTTGCAAAATACCGTATTTTCGCACTTAAATACCACCATGTTTGGTTTATCACATTTAACCCCTAAACTTTACTATACCTTAAAATAGATCACGAGATAATGACCTACCTCCACACACACTCATATGAAATCATAACACGCTACCTTGAAAACTTAGAATACGATAAAACAAGATTTACATTAAAATACCATTTTCTTTATAAACATTTCTAAAAGTTCTAAGTTTTAAACAATTTTAAAACAATATCTTTTAAAAGTAAAATACGATATGTCATGGACATCGATCGTTTATCTAAACCTGACTTTGTGGTGTCTAGGCAAGTGTGTCTAAGGCGAGTGGTTACTTAATTAGGACCACTACTTATAGTGGAGAGCCTCCCACTCACCTGACACTTACCTGGCCGCAATTGGCGGTGAAGAGGCGATTTGAGGCTTCTAATGACGTGTCGTTTAGACCATTTAGAAATAGGCTAGTTGGCTTAGGAAACCCTAGAATCTAAAATACGGAAATTTACACCCTTTTACAAATAAATACCTTATTTTTATAAAACCGTTTTCTAAATGATTAGTATTTATAAAATCTTTGCAAAGCGCCACTACAACCCATATTTGGGGAACCCGTTAGGGATTGTACGGTTTATCGTGCACCCTCGGCTTTAGTAGTGCGAGATTCAGACCTCCGCAAGGAGCATTCGGTCTCGAAAGGTTTAAAATACGACATTTAAGAAAAATGAGATTTTTGGAAAATAAAATATTATTAAAAATTATTCTTGTATAAACATATGTATATTTAACATTTAAACATCTATTTTATTATAAGATAAAATTTCCACCTTTTCCTAAAAATTACAAGATTAAAAGTTACATTAAAATACCATGAATTTCAAATAAATCAATATTACAAATTAATACATTTATTAGGATATATTCACTAGAAATATCACAAAATAAAATCACACTCATTATAACTATAAAGACGAATAATAAATACTTGAGGTGTATCTTGAAAACTATACAAAAGTATTTTTACATAAAACCCCCTCAAGTTTTATAATTTACAATAAGGACCCTAACAATTATAGAACTTCAAATTACATTTCTTTTAGTCTGACTCGGGTTTGAGTCTGATTATTTCTGACTTGAATACGATTCAAGTCAATCTATATTCTTTAATATTCCAACTCAATATGAACCCATGAATCTCAGAATCCAGCTAACAATCTATTCAACTTGACTGAATCAAACCATGGATATACATCCATTATTCCGTTATTCCATTTACCTGATTATGCAGTTACAATCTGTTTACTGATATCATAGTTTTGGTCAGTCATCCAACTTACACAATACAATACAACAATACTGTCAAAACACTACGGGGTTTAAGGGGTAGATTGGTACGGAAGGTGTTAAAGGTGGCACGAGGTGGTCAGATTAAGACACCTAATCATATTCCGTTGCTGTTGTACCATAGCTTAACAGTTCCTTGTACATTCCGTTTGCCCTGGTCTCTAGCATATAGAGACCCCTCTCGTATACACTGGCATCCTTCTGTACCAAAGTACAAACAACAGCGTTAACACAATATTCCATAATATTCTACAACATAATACTTTAGAAAATACTCTTATTCTGTCTTTCTAATTCTTCCTTATCTTTGGGACTTACCGAGCGACCTGTTCGCTGACAACATTCTATTTCTTTCTTCTTTGAATGTCGTCAGGTGCTTTGGACCCAGCAGAGATCGAGCCCACCGGTGAAGACTTGGAGCAGTTTCACGAAGACCCCGAGCTCTAGATATTGTACCTTGTTCTATTCAGTATTTTCATTTCCTGTTATGCCACTGTTTAGGCATCGCTTTTCATTTCAGTTGTATTTACTTTTCATGCATTGTACAAAAGAATGTTATTAATAAAGTTGCTGTTATTTCTATATCTCTTGTCTCTTGTGATTTACTTTTATATTGCTTAGATACGCTTAGCGTATGTACTTCTGAGTACATACGTAGCGGACCTCGTCGCGCCTCCTTCTCCGTACACCGGGAAGCGGGGCGTGACACACATTCGGTCAAACTCCTCTTATCACGATGATTTTCCATGTAAGATCTGGATGATACCTACTATATCTTGTGGATTATGATCTATGGTGATAGATCTAAGTGGATGTTGGGAGTGTCCCAAATCCAGGTACATTAACACCATACTAAAAGGGTTTAGTATGGAAGATTCTAAGCGTGGTAGTTTGCCCACTTACTCAGGAATCACTCTCTCCAAAAAGATGTCTCCCAAGACTGATTTGGAGGGAGCTCGCGTACAAAGGGATACCCTATGCTTCGGCACTAGGCTCTATCATGCATGGATGTTATGTACCAAACCAGATGTAGCTGACTCACTAGGAGTAGTGATCAGGAATCAATCGGATCTTGGGAGAATCACTGGACAGCTGTAGAGGAAATTCTTAAGTACTTGAGAAGCACTAAAAGAATGTTCTTGGTTCGACCTTCCAGAGTGATAAGGACGACTGAAAGTCAGTCTCAGGCTTTGTCTTTACCCTCAGTGGATGGACGGTATGTTGAAAGAATTCCAAGCCAGATACCGTGGCAGACTAGACGATAAAGGCTGAATGCATCGCTACCAACGATACTGCCAAAGTAGTTGTCTGGACATTTCTTGGTCATGAGATGAATATGGTTCCTACCATCGAGCGTCCAATAACTGTTATTGTGACAATAATGGAGTTATGGCTTTGGCCTAGGAACACCGGTCCCATCAGTGACCCAGACATATTCTGAGGCAGTATTACCTGATCAGGGAGATGGTTGATCTCCAGGGGATCCAGGTTATGAGAGTTGACGCGAAGGATAACACAGCGGATCCACTCACGAAAGGCCTTTCCCAAGAGAGATTTATATGGGACGTTGAGTATGAGATACTACAACAAATGGCCCTAATGCAAGTGGGAGATTGTTAGTTATATGTATGCCCTATAGGCCATTGTTGTACATATGATGTATATTATAATGGATGCTTGGACATACATAAGGAGGACTTTCTTGCTCGACATGATAGTATGCTATCTGGTTGCTCTTTATCTTAACATGTACGCTTACTGTCTCTCTGTTAGATGTTGATAAATCCCTTAGGATGTGTATTTGACTTCCAGGATTATGATAGAGATCATACTAGTGGGTTCTGGGTAGTCTGTGAGTACATCCTTCAATTGTTCCTAGTCGTGGGAGTATCAAGATAGGGCATCGATATTTCAGAGTAGACTAGCGTATACGCTTCTTGACCCATATGATGGGCGATGGATGATCCCACATCCATTGGTGTTTGACATCAGAGAAGGTATACGGGTGCTCAGTGGAGACTGGGTACACCGAACAGGACTCGCCGAGAACTCGTAGATGGTAGTATACCTCACGTCAGATAGCAGTTCTCTGGTGACACTAGTACAGGTTAGTCTGTCGACCCAAGATCGTCATAGAGTCTTGTGTGTCTCCCATTGTGCTTTGATTTCCACCCTACCACGACTCTACTGAGTCATGCAAACAGGTGGTTTTTGGGTACAGTCCCGAGTCACATAGAGGCAATGAGCGATGCGAGGGGATTTCGTCTCTCCCGGTATTGGGGTTGATTTTGCGCTATGCTCGATTGGCCATAACAAGAAATCTCTGGCCAGGGTTGCTGTGATTTACTAGTAAGTGTTATCAGTAATTTCTCGAACCGTTATGGACCTTGCATCGGCATGACTTATTAGGCTATTGGCGTCTGACGTTATACCACCCCCAGGCTATGATATGCGAGACGAAGAGACCGGACTGTACGGTAGTGTTACTGATTGGATTCGCAGGAGTATGAGCAGGCTTGCTTGTTGATCTTCTGATCGCTCAATATCCGGGTGGCCGTTACGTTTAGCAGACCGCGTGCGGCTTGTGGGTGACTGATATGATCACTACCTACTGCCGGCGTATTGACGAGTCTTTAGAGTCCTACACAGAGGTTTCCTGGCTCAGGCGAAATGAAGTAGAAGCACATATGTGATATGTGCAGGACCGAGATTAATATGAGTATATGATACCGTACCTAATATCGCGATATATGGTATCGTTCGGTTATATGTGATATAGCCGGGTTATAGAATAAAGTGTTAATTCGATAAGTTGATACAAATGATATTAGTCAGTTATATGTGATATAGCCGGATTATTAAATCAAGTGTTGATTTGATAATTTAATGTATAATTATATATTTGATATATTAACATACATTAACTAATATAAGCTCACTTAAATATTTCTTTTTCTCACTTGTGACACATTTAATATAAATGTGATATATGTTATTTTGTCATGCTTGTTTATATATGCAACATGGGTGTATGAGACACACATCATGCTTATCATAATGGTGGGTTATTATTTATTTTAAGCAATTCAAAATTAGTTGGAAATTGTCATGCTTGGAAGCTTGGAGAAGCTTGATGCATTTTTTGACCTAGTCCACTAATTTTGTCTCACTTGAGATATTTATTAACCAAACCATTATCTTAAACCATATCTCTACAAGAGTTAATATAAGACATGATCTCACCATGGTTGCTATTCTCACATTAATTGATTCACCATTCTTTCTCCAGTTCATCTTCTTCCTCATCTCCAAAAGCATTCTAGGGTTTGGAGAGATGATGAATCCTAGTGGGAAAAATAAATCCAAAGTGAGCAAAATTCCTACTTTATTATCCTCTACTAGATTAGCCATTTAGTTTAGGGTGTTTGCTTTACTAAACCCTAATTTAGTGAAGAGGTAGCTTGGGTTTGAGTCTCCTCGACGTAGATCATCTTCGGCCTCGAAGACTTCAAGAAAGGTTGTTCATTTCACCTTGTGGAGTCTCACTAGAGTCCGGAAGATCACTACTTGGAGCGAAGGGACTTCTACACGGAGCAATTGAAGTGAAGGATCGGTCTACAATTGTTCACTTTCTATGTAAAGTTGTTTACATTACTAGTTAGCTCCTAAAACTCTAGTTAGATCCTAAGTTAGGTTGTTTGGCACACTAGAAATTTTATAATACGGCATGTTTGATGCCTTGTGAAACCTTGTGGTCGTGCCAAAGAATCCTATAATTATTAATAAAATGTGCATATCATATCATATCAAATATCCTTGAATTTCTTAACCATAAAGTAATTTAATTGTGAGTAAAATTGGTTGGAATATTTTCTCAAATAAAATAAATGCTACTAAAGATTTGATTTGAGATATTGTGCAGGTTTAAAGGTAGCAAATCAGTTCAAGACTGCAAATAGGATTTAAAAGATCAAATCAAATTCAACAATCAAAGCTGCCAAATTTAGGAGCAGATTGAAAATTCTCGCAACTGCAGAGAGAAAGAAATATTTTCAAAATATAATCATCAGAAAAATCTCCTAAAATCATGAGAAGAAAGCTCAAAAAATTTGGAGAAATAATTCAACCAAAAGGCGGCAGAACCGCGGCGGAATAAGGCAAGTGGCGGCGGATCAGCGGCCAAATCGTGGCAGTTCGATGTGAAATTTCAAGGTCATGATCGTTATTACAAGTACATCAATATTAGTGTTAAGGTTTTGTAATCCAAGTCCTATATAAAGGACCGAGCAGTAATGAAGAAAGATCATCTAGGGTTTTTAGTTTTTAGTCTTTTCTTTCTTTTTCTTAGCCATTAAATTTTGTATCGAAGTTCAAATTTTTATTTCTTGTCTCCTTACTTTTCCGCAATTTATTTCATAGCATCTAATTTTATTAGTTAAATTGAATTGTTTTTCTTTATGGATTTCATATTCTTCCTTCTTCTTCTCATTGATTTTGAAGCAATAATACTAACAAAAGAAACTCCTTAAATTTTGTAAGAGATCTTAAAAACTAGTTTTATAATTTATTTCTCAACCTTTTTTTCTTTTTTTGATTTTAATGGGTGAGTAATTTTCTCGCTCGTTAGGGTTAAGGAAAGGGGAGTTTGAAAGATGGAAAAATCACTTACACTTTCCGTTTACCCAACATATGAATCTAAATTTTTTTCAAAGATAAACCACGTCTCTCTCCTTTTGGGCGCTCTATCCTTCCATGATAGTTGCGACTCAACTTTCGAGATAAGTTGTGGGAACTTTGCTAAAAACTTGAGATAATAGTAATTAATGGAAGGGAATCCCTAGTATCCCTTTAAACCCTAATCCCCATTGTTTGCTATTATTCTCTCATCAATTCAACAACTGGTTAAAGGTGAAGATCATCTAATACATCCTTTAAACAACCCAATCCGAAAACCCTAATGAGTTCTTCTAATATTAATATTTTTAAATCATTTTAGAATAAAAACGACAAATCCAAATCTTCTTCTATTAACTCGTCTAAAAAAAGGAGTAGTAATTTACCATCTCCCTGTGGACGACCCGTACTCACTATCGGCTAGTTATTTATGACACCGTTATTGATTGCGGTATTTAGGACACTTTAAAACTCAAATTTTTCATAACAATCACTACCCAACACCCCGTATTATTAAGGTTACAAGACTTGGTCAAGTCCATCAATACAAAAGGCGATGTAATATCAAGATTAAGTTCATATAGTTATGTAATCATGTCAAGTGCAAGTTATGTCATTTATATTCATGGTTCGAGTCAAGTTGGTATCAAGTATACTAATTGAGTTCGTGTATTCATGTCAAGTTTCTAGATAGCTCAGATTCAAATCAAATTTGAGTTTAATTCAAGTTCAGATTTAGGTTTAAGTCAAGTTCAAGTTTAAGTTTGTGTTTGAGTTCGATGTAATTTGATATGGCAACCACTGCACATGGTCGACATCATTTATGATCTTTTCAAAGACGATTGCCAATGATAATTCTTTTAGTTTGCTTTATCTAAACTAGATAGGCAAACACTCACTTTCTACGGCTCTCCGAGAATCAAGAGAAATAATACCGCTTAAATTCATTTATGTAAATACCTTAGAAATGTATTTTAGATATTTTGGTAAACTTGTATAAATATCTTATTTGAAAATTCGGGTGGGGGCGGGGGGGGGAGGGGGGGTTATGTAAAATGTTTTATTTTCAAAATAACATCGAGAGTGTTTTTAGTAAAAATATGTTAATTAGAAATTCGAGGTTTTAATAAAAATATTTTTTAAATTTATTGGTATTTTAGTGATAAAAACTAGTTTTTAAAGTTTATGGTATTTTAATGAAAAAATCTATCTTCCGGAAACTTGAGGATATTTTCTTAAAAATTTTAATCTTTTCATTTTCGAGTATTTATGAACTATAATTTTCAAAAATTTGTTTTTCTTTGAAATTGTGAATATATGATTTAAGTTATTTTCAATTTGTTCAACTTTGTTTTAATATTTCGTATTTTCTTTAAAATCGTATTTTATTCTTTTCGAGACTGAATAATCCGTGAGGAGTTCTGCATCTCACTCCAATATCCCCAGGATGTGCGATAATCCACACCATCCATAAACGGGTCCCCTAACGAGGGTTGTAGAGGCTTATTTGCAAATGATAAAAAATTTGTATTTTACTTGAGGGTATTTTAGTGTAATTCGATTCTTTAGCAAAACGCTGCAAAATATGATATCGTGTTATGATCCAAGGTGTATGCGTGTGAGGTATGTCATTACCCCGTACTAAGTTATCATGTCACAAGAATGAATCATATCTACTAGCATGGTATTAAAACGTAAATTGGCATATAACGATCAAAGGGGTTTATTAACATGCCTTGAAATTCTGTTTATCAAAATTTAGCAATGTTATAGAATGGAGAGTCATGGGGTATTAAATCACGATGATGTAGTTATAATGATTTTAGAAATTTGTACAAATTAAATCTTGATTTCAATCGGCAATGAGTGAAAGGAAAAGAGTTAGAATTTATTTACGTAGTTGATGACAAGAATTGGATTCAAGGAGAGAAGAAAGAGGGGGAGGGGAGACTTACCCGTTCCGCTCATACTCGTATGAGCAAGAAAATGAAACGAAATAGCCTTGGTTTGAAGAACCGAGACTGATAAAAAATGAGGGAAGCGAATTCTAGAGCTTGGTTTGGTCTTGAGAATATTGAGAGAGAGAACTTTTAAGGGAATTTAAAGTATACTTTTAGAATACCTTAGAAGGGAGGAATAGAGAATAGGGTAGGTATTTATAGGGAGTGAGGAATTGGTATATGATAAATTAAAAAGAATTAAAAATGATTGAAGAGAGATTAAAAGGGTAGATGAAAGGACTGCAGGTCTCTAGTTAATTGCAGAAATTTTAAGGTATGAAAAGGGGTAGTGGGGAGGACAAACATCGCACGGGCAAAAGACGGATCCCATTGGGATAATCTTGGCCGCCGGTTTTCAAAATTAGCGGCCCAGATGTGAGCTTCTACCTTAAATTCCATGCCCACGGTTTTAATTTGGTTTAAGGATATCATTTATATAATTCTTTTCTTTTGCAACGTTTGGTATATCCGTGTGATACTCGTGCAAACTCTTGGGCTTCCAGAACGTTAAAAAAATATTAAAATAATTGAGACTGATGGGATTCGAACACCCGGCTTATGGGACGGTAATGGAGAGTCTTAACCAGTGCTTTATAAGAAATTTCTTGCTCAAATTTAATTAGAATATCTTATAACTCATAGTCAGAATAGAAATACACCTTTATGTTAATATTGAATTAATAAAAGTGTATAGGGATTTTATGGTCATTACAGATAGGTCCCACCGGGCGTGCTAGAATTTGTAGAGTGTTTTTCGTCACCCTATTGAGATAGAAATGCGCTCGCTTGTCGGCCGGATACAGATTCCCCCTTCCTAGGGTAAGCCAGGGTTTATTGATTGTGGGGATCTAAATTTCCGACAGCCACGGAAAAAACCGTCATTAATTACCCCTTTCTTTTGGAGCAAGAGAACCTCCGATTAACTGGTCATATATATCATGCGAACTCAATGTAGAATATGCGGGTGTTTTAAAAACAATGCAAAATGGCGTGTTCATTTCATTTTTTTCTTTTTTTAAAAAAAGTGTTTTATGAAAGTGGGGGAGTGGCGCGCCCGGGACGCGTGCGGCACGTGCGCACTACAGTAGCGCATGCATAGTGCAGCGGTGCTCATAGAGTGGCCTTTGCCCAGATTTTAGAGCTTGAGCTCCAAAGGGGGGTTTTCTTCTCTTCTTTTAGCCTAAAGAGGCTTTCTTCAACTTTTAAAACTTGGATCTTGAATAGTGAAAAAAGAGTTTCTTTTCCCTTTCCCAAGTTTTGGATCTTGCCAAAAATGGGGTTTTGAATGTGGGTTCTCCTTCTTCTTCCACTTCTCTTTTGGATCATGAAGAAGAAGATAGAGAAAATTAAAAACCTTCTTTTTTTGGGATTTGATGGAGGATTCTTACTTCTTTCAAGGGGTTTATGGTTAAAATCTATTTAGTTTTGGAAAAAGAGAGGTTTTCCTATTTATTTAATTCAAAAGAAGAAGAAGAAGAAGCTTGAACACAGAGAGAGAGAGAGAGAACGGAGAAACAAACCCTAAAAATTTGAGGGGAATGAAGTTGTTCTTCATTTTCTTCATATGTTTGTCTTCTATTGACTTTATATTTTCCAAATAGCCCTTTAGGCTTTACAAAATTGGATTTTTGCCCATTATTTCTACATCATTCATACTTATTACATATTAAATCTAGTTTATTGCACTTTCTCTCTTCTTGAGACGGGGACTGCCCCCATGCTTGAGCTTGGATTGGTCTGAGCTTGGGCTCACCTACTTGGACTTGGGTTCTAACTTGGGCCCACTTGATTTAGATTCGGGCTTGAGCCCGGGCCCATTTTTGGGGCGTTAATTTTGACTTGTTGATTTGTTGACCTCGACTGTAGAGTGTAATTTTTGACACCAACAGTTTTTTTTGGATTTTTTATATTTCGCTTGCTGCACAGCATACGAAAATCTCAAAATCTTCAAAATCCTCAAGAGTTTTTTTGTTTTGTTCGGTTTTTAAATATTTTTTGTTTGGTATAGCACATGAAAATTATGAAATTTTCAAAAGTCTTAATATTTTCTGTTTTATTTATTTTTTAAAATTTTACATGTATAGTACATGAAAATCACGAAATTTTCAAAAATCTCAAATTTTCTGTTTTCATCAGAATTTTAATATTTTATATACCATAGCACATGAAATAGCCGATTTTGTCAAATTTTGTGTTTTCTTTTGGTTTTTCTATATTCTTTTTTGCAATACCAAAGCAGAATCGCTAATTTGTAACTCTAATTTTTTTATTTTACCCAATTTTTCAATATTTTCTTGCCGTAGTTCAATATTTTGCCACTAAAACCTAAATAGTGAATAAAACAAAAGGATGCTTTTTAAAAAGGGGTCGTTCAGAATTTTTCCACCGTATAAACCTAATTGTATATGATAAATATTGAAAATGGGGTCAATAAATTTTTTTTCCATAACCCAAATGTAACAAGAGAATTAAATATGGCTAGATTACAATTTTCCCACTGAAGTCCACGCTAGATAAGAAAATGTTTCTAGGATGCACTCTCATATGACTTTATGTATAATATTATGTAGATAGGCCAAGCCTTCAAGCTATTAAAATGGGATTAACTATGAATATTTAGCAAATCTTTGATCGAAAAAACACCGGGAATATTGAAGGGTTTTGCCATTATTAAAAACACGGTTATAAGGGGCCTGCATGGACATCGCAGGCCCATTACTGCAGTGTCCAGACTGTAGGCCTCGTGGGACTTGCAGTCTGGACATTGCAGTTATGAGCTTGCAGTGTCCCTGCAGGTCCCGTTACTTCTTTAAACACAGTTGGGTGCCATCATCAATTTTCTGTATTGAAGAGAACTTTAGAAGAACAATGAGATGCTGAACTTCTATTGAAATTACATATTCAACGCAAAACATTGGCTAAACGGTGATCCTGCCCTGATTATTGGATAATTTAATCATGAGAGCAATTCTATCGGTATTGCTAAGATGATGTTGGTGGATGTTGGGACGTCACGCGCGCACGCCTTTGCATTTTGAAAAGAAAGGTTTTTAGAAATGCGGCGCACACGAACTCGGTCTTGTTTTAAAATATTAATCGTAAGTATACGGCTCGTTGTAACTAGCCGGCAAGTACGGGTCGATCCACAGGGAATTGGTGATTAATGGTTTTTACTTCAAGTTCAAAGAGAAAAGAATGAGTTTGGTTTGGTTGGTCACAAAAATAGAAAACAAAGTAAGAAAAGAAAAACGGCTGTGGCTCCGGTTCGGATGGTTGAATCGTGATGAAGTCTTTGACGTCCTTTTGATCATGAGTGTTCCCTCTTGTTGGATCCGAACATGAAGAATAGCTTATCAAAGCGGTTGTGAAGCATAAACTATCAAGACAATACAATTTCGCAAAACGAGATATGAAACTATCCGTTACGTTCTCACTTACCGTTTGTATGTCCGAGCATAATGTATCAAAACTAAACACACGTGTTAGCAAGTATACAACATCACAAATAAACAAATTATCACATGAAAAGTAGAGTTAGTGTTAAACTTATTAAGTGTGGGATGATAGCATAGGGTATATGTATGAAGAAGGGTGTTAAACAACTTGTTAGTAAAATACCCTATCTAAACACTTAGCAATCTTAATACTAGTGTGAATCTAATTTTAACATTGCAAAATGGTGATAATGAGAGAATATGGCATATGATAAAGGTTACAAGTAACCATCAAAATCAAAATACCATATCAAATATATCCGTAAAACAATCTTAAGCTTACAATCAAGTTTTGAGCACTTTAAACATTCATAAGAGAAGGAGAAAGGCAAATCCATTCATCTCGTATCCTCACTGATGATGCTGGACATCGTCGGTTTCCCAGATCGTGACACGTGGTAGATGACGTGTCCCGAAGCTAGCAAGAAAGGACCAGGAATGGTACGTCGGTAGAATACCCCGGGTCTGCGACCCATGGACGTGGCCGACCTTCTACAACCGTTTACACCACTCCTGTGCCCGCCTTACAGACAACCGTTGGCTCACCTCCGAGCCCCCTGCACAACTAGCCTCCACGGCCCTCTCAACTCGTCTCTGGGCTTTAGCAGAACCAGGATACCTCGGCCTCCCGCTCGTCCCCGAGCCTCCCGCTGAGCTCATCCTCCTCGGTGTCATCCTGACCAACCCGCAGCACTGATCACAGGCTCCCACGCCACGGCCTCGCGAATCTCGCCACGCCCGAGATATCCGCCGCCCATGATCCCACATTCCACGCCATCACGATCCCCCATTAACGAGCATGTCTCGCCATTAATGCGGGATCCCGCTTATCACGCGGGCGTGACGTCGGGAGCGTAACGGCCGGCGTGATTCTCGCGCCTGCCTACCCATTGCTACCGCTATATAAACCCCTCTCTCAGACGATCGAGGTATGCAATTTTCTCCTCACTAAGCCGTTACTCTGCTCAAATATCCGGTCTAACTTGATCGTCTAAGGGTCCTCGGTGGTACAACCACCCCGGGACTTCCTTGCAGGTAGCTCGGCCTCAACCACCTCAAACCCATTGAGATCCACACACTTCAGGAGGCAACCCCCAACTCAATCTTAGCCTTCCATCTTTGCTCGCAGCTGATCTAGGAAAGGTAACATCTTGACGAGATCCGACATCCGTCAGCTGGTGCCGTCTGTGGGAAACGATTGACTCCACTGGACAAAGTTCACCTTCCGATCTAAACTCAATGGCGAGCGATCACCGCAACGATCCACACGCTTCAGGAGGCAACCCCCAACTCAATCTCAGCCATCCATCGTCGCTCGCAGCAGATCTACGAAAGGTAACATCTTGACGAGATCCGACATCCGTCGCTCACCATCACCACAACCAAAGAAACTACTCAAACATCACAAAAGAGAAAATGAAAACACAAGAGAAGAAACACATAAAGAAACAAGTAAGAAATGAGCAAAGAAATAAAACAAAGAGTGCAAGTTTTATTCACATGGAGGAATTGGAGTCATAAGATGAGATATCAACTTCAACCTCCACTTTGCAAGCTCTCAAATAAGAGCTTGCAAGGGGAAGAAAAAGAAGTTATCAAGTATAACAATCTATTTTTCTCACTCTAAAATCCAACTCAGAACTTAATCTGTGATCTGCTATATATAGGCTAGTCAATATAAAAAAAACAATAAAAATGGGCTGATAAGACAGCGGACCCACCAAAAGACCACGAAGTCAAATGGACAAGTGTAACACCCGAGCCCAATAATACTATGTATATTACTAGTTGAGGGTTATTTATCGCTCTTTCCAATTTTCCTGATTTTCTGGTGTTTATTGCTAAATTTTACCCGGTTAAGTCATTTTGGCACATAACAAATTTTAACTCCGAAAATGAAATTTAAGATGTCCATGTTAGCCTACTCGTCGCCACTAGTCACGTGGTAGCGTCCGCGTGTCGAGATTCCGTTCCGTTTGGCTAAACGGGCAAGTTTGGGCGACTACGCGCGCGTGCAAGTGTCCGACTTGGGGGCATGCATTTTAATCATTAAACACCTCTTTTCAAAGTTTGGAACCCGCTTAAAATCATATAATTTGAATTTGGAACATTTGGGCGCAACCCGGACGCGATTTGGAAATGTTTCATTTCGCGCCAAAAAGGGCCCGTTTCAATTTAATATATATAACTAATTATACCACGAACATATTAACTCAACAGTTTAAATCCCCAGAAATCTTCAATTCTAACATTTCTCTACTCCTGCAGCCAATCACGAGCTCCTATTGAGCTCGTGGGCCCCTCCTTTCCCCATCTCTCTCTGCCTCTCTCCTCTTTCTCTCTCTCCCTCAATCTCCCTCAATCTCTCTCAATCTCTCTCTCTCTCTCCTCTATATATCTCTCGTGGCCATGCAGCCGCCTTCACCCACGCGACCACGAGAACCCACGCCAACCCTAACCCTAGCCCTCGCGATCTCGTCGCCGACTCCTCGAGACCTTGCCGTCGCCGCCCTCACCACCACGACCTCCACCGCACCCACCTACCTTCTTTTCCCCGTTCTCCCGACGATCCAGCGCCTGCAGCCCATTCCCCCGACGCCTCCATCCCTCGCGACCTCGTCGTCGACGTCGACTCCGACCGCCGAGGCCTCCCACGACCCCCTTGCACCCTCCTCGTCGAGACCTCGCCGTCACCCCCTCCTTTCCTCGCCGGACCACCTTCAGACCCGAGCCCAAACATCTGCACCATCTCCAGGTCGCCGGAAATCGCGCCGACGACCCTCGTCGACGTCTCCCGCGCCACCTCCTTTCCCCCTCGACCACCCTAGCCGACCACACCCCTCTCCAACTCGCCGCAGCACACTACCTGCTCACCCGAGGCCCCTTCCCTTTGCTGCAGCCACCGTCGCGGCCTCGCCGGCGTTCCAGTGCCGTCGAACCCGCCGTGGTCACACCCTTGGTGTATCCCTGTAAGTTTCCTTCTCTTTCCTTTTTGGTACAACCCCCGCTGGTCGTTTTGGCGTATCGTATCCTTGTTGCTAACTTTGATTTTCGGTTGTTGCCGGAACCCGACCGTGCCGTTTGACGAACCCGACGCTCCAGCGAAGCCCCCTGGTCCGTGTGATTCCAGTGACCTCTGTTGGGACTCGATCCGTGGCCCGTGCTTCCAGAACGCAGTTTCTACCGACATCGCATCCGTGTTTCGGTTTGCGGAACCGCCGAGGCAAGTATCCGAATACTTGCTTTAA
The DNA here is from genome assembly GCA_030015575.1 of Agapanthus africanus. NCBI lineage: Eukaryota > Viridiplantae > Streptophyta > Magnoliopsida > Asparagales > Amaryllidaceae > Agapanthus > Agapanthus africanus. The sequence goes on along the minus strand of CM057338.1, from coordinate 935,962,432 downwards.
CATGCTACAAACTTAATAATCATGTTATCTGTTATAATCACACGACTTGGTGACAATTACAATCATCCGTAATGTTAACCCATTGTAGTAGTTACTTGTAGTTAATCGGTATGCTTTTAATCAACACCTTAACTAATTAACCAATTTGGCACATCCTTGCCTAAATTGCTAGATCATCCTCACTTCATTTGTTAAAGCCACTCATGAGGCAATTATTATACTTAGTTCAAATTCTTGTAACTCCATTACGTATACTATCGATATTGTTTTGTCTTGTGGCTTTTGCACCTCAAAGGTGCGTGAACCGGATTAATATGAAAATACAAACCTCACTGTGTTCACATAGAATAATAATTGTTATTTACTGTTTCCTGCTACTGTTCATTATTTGTTACTATACCTGTCATCATCATATACCTGATTGCATTACATATTGACGATCTTGATGCACCTGACTCATGCACTGATACACCGGACACAACACCCTGTACATATCGACTCGACCTGTTGAAAGCAACCTGACATGTTACCTGATCTCATGCCTAATGCCGACAAACCCAACCATTCCTGCTGTCGATCCAGACAGACCTACCTTTACTTGACTTGTGTTGGCATTAGTCCTTGACTACTGAATACCTGACTGACATACATAGTTTGGGGGTATGGGGAAATCAAAGGTGAAACCGACTTGTAACTCAACAGTTCGATACATTGTTCTGATCAGTCTTACGGGCTTGGCCAGCTCCGGAGTGTTGATGCTGACATCACTCATCTATCCTACTACCTTTTACTGCTTAGCGGCACGTCTCGGATTCAGCCCCGAGAATTATGACCGTGGTCCTGGGCACGCACGGGATACTATTGAGTTACATCGACGATTCATCAATTGGTTTCAAAGACTATAGAGTAGAAAACCTGATAGGACAGTTTAGTCACTACTGCACATTACCCTGTTTATTACTTCTTATTACTGCTTTATTCATGTTCATGCTTGCATTGTTTATTACCATGTTTATGCTACATTACTTGATATCATGACGCGCTGACGTCTGGGTTTTGCATGGCCCAGATTCCGTGCCCTTGACGTCGACCGAGCAGGAGTACTTCAGCCAGCAGGCTGAACTGTGAGTTCTTGAGAGTTTAGTTTATTTATGTCATTTCATTTCCAGATGTGAGCCCGCATTATGGGACATACTGTTTATTCATTGTATTGGATTATTAGCTTCCGCACTTATTGTTTATTGATTCTTGTTATCATGGATTTGGACATGTATTAGTTTAGCTTATTTTACTGTTCTTGATATCTTTACAACCGTAATGTGACTGTGGATGGATACTTCCTACCCACAGGTAGCATGGTTGGCTATGTCACGTGCCCAAATCTTGCGTACTCTGGGAAACGGGGCGTGACATGGTTTTATGGTATCAGAGCCATAGGTTAATTGGGTTGATGCTTTGTAGTTGGGTATCGCACCCGATACACGAATCAGAATACCCGTGATTAGGAAACATGTCCTGCCACCTTGACCGCTTTACCATCCTTGAATCATTCTTCCGGATCATGTCGACATGCAAACTTACTTTGCATTGTCAAACTTGAAAACCTAACTTCTTGTTATCTCTAGGACTTAGGCGACTTGGGTGGAGTTAAGTAATTGCGGCTATGATACCGCGGCATAGCTACAATGCAGTACTCTATTTAAGTATCTTGGAGTTCTAGCCTTGATCTATACTCAGAATCTATCATCAGGCTAATGTTGGGTACTTTGATTTCCAGGATTCATGGCAGATACAAATTTGAAGATGGACCAAAGAAATGCGGTCTTAGCCGCCAGGCGTAGAGTGATAAGGGGATTGCTGGAGAGACTAAAGGAACAACTCGAGCTGGAACCAGCATTTGCACTGGACCCCACGTCCGTACGTAGAAGTATTCCAGTGAACAGGCGCAGCGTGGCATCAATGAAGAAAACAAGTATGGGTGATCGGAAGGGGAGCGTGATCTGTAGCCACTGCCATAAACCCGGTCATGTGCGAAGGGAGTGTCGTTTGAGGCTGGGACTCTGTTTTAGATGTGGAGCGGCAGATCACACCGTTGATGTTTGTCCGTCGAAGCCTCGCACAAAGGATGATACACATAAGCCTCCGCAGGGACCGTTCCAAGGACCGGAACCGCTTACTCAAGGACCACAGCAGGCTCGAGCGTTCGTGTTGACAACGGAAGAAGCTAAGGCATCGGGAGAATTGGTTTCAGGTAATTTACTCGTTCTTGGTTTTCCCGCTTTGGCATTACTTAATTTCGGACCATCCCATTGATTAGGTCATCCAATTTATAACTACACACTCGATCACCTACACGACCCTGTCTAGTTTTTGGGACATACACACTGGGAATGGGAAAATCATAGCTAGTAAGGAATGTAGAGATTGTACAGTTGTTGTTTGCGGACGGAGCTTTTGCAGATTTCTTGGTGATAGATACGGGCAGTTTTGAGGTTGTCTTGGGGATGGATTTTCTTGGCACCTTCCACGCCCACATTGGCTGTAGGGCAAGGAGGGAAATTTCCAGATTCCCGGACATCCTAAGTTTACTTTCATTGGAGAAAGAGATTCTGTCGGGCCAGTCGAGTTTAGGGCTAGGCCGACGAACAGTGTTCTTGCGGCTATGGTAGTGGAGAGTGATGAAGAGCCGGCAGTCGTCCGCGACACTATGGATGTGTTTGAAGACATTTCGGGCTTACCACCGAAGCGAGATGTGGAGTTTGCGTTTGACCTTACTCCTGGTGCAACGCCAGTATCAAAAACTGACTATCCAATGGCACCAGTAGTGTTGGAGGGAGTTAAGAAACAAGTGAGTGAATTACTCGTGAAGGGATGGATTCGAAGCAGCAACTCACCGTGGAGAACTCCAGTTCTCTTAGTGAAGAAGAAGGATCGCACTGCCGACGCTGAGACACGAGAAGTTATTTGCGAAAGTGAGTAAGTGTGAATTCTGGTTGGAAGAAGTGAGGTTTCTGGGGCATGTCGTGTCGGGCGATGGAATCGCCGTTGATCCCGAGAAGATTGCAGCAGTTCGAGATTGGCCTGTTCCAAAGAATGTTGCAGAGATAAGAAGTTTCCTTGGACTCGCCGGTTACTACAGAAGATTTGTGGAGAACTTCGCTCGTTTAGCCGAGCCGTTAACCAAGCTTACGCGTAAGGAGGTACCGTTTGTTTGGACAGATGGGTGTGCATTGGCCTTCGAGACGTTGAAGCAGAAGCTGATAACCGCCCCTATCCTAACCGTACCGGATGATTCAGGAGGACTGGTGATTCACAGCAACGCATCTGGAAAGGGATTGGGATGTGTTTTGATGCAGAATGGGAAAGTCGTCGCTTACGCATCGAGACAGCTGAAGACTCATGAACAGAACTATCCGACTCACGACTTGGAGCTTGCAGCCGTGATCTTCGCCCTGAAGATTTGGAGACATTACCTTCTGGGCGAGAGAGTTGAAGTCTTTACGGATCACAAGAGTTTGAAATATGTGTTCACTCAGAAGGAGTTGAACATGAGGCAACGCAGATGGTTGGAGCTGATGGCCGACTACGACCTTGATCTTAAGTACCATCCGGGAAAAGTTAACGTCGTGCCAGATGCGCTAAGTCGGTTACCAGCAATTCAGTTATTGACTGCACAGAGAGAGATCATTGAGGAGTTTCGGAGATTTGACTTGGAGGTTGTGCTACCGCGTGCTACAGGACAGTTGATGCAGTTACAAGTACAATCGTCCTTAGTTGAGAAGATTAAAGCGGATCAATCGCAGGATCCTAGACTGCAAAAGTTTCGAGAGCAGGTTGGAGCCGGACTACAAACCGATCTACTGATCCATGAGGATGGTTCGTTGAGATATGGTAGCCGTCTATGTGTGCCAAAAGGAGATGTGCGTGAAGAGCTTATGAAGGAGGCACACAGTTCAGCTTACTCTGTACATCCAGGAGGGACAAAGATGTACCGAGATATTCGACAGCATTTTGGTGGGAAGGTATGAAACGGAAAAATCGCTCGCTTCGTGGCTAAGTGCTTGGTGTGTCAGCAAGTCAAGGCTGAACACCAAAGGGTTGCTGGTTTGTTGCAACCACTTCCGATTCCTCAATGGAAGTGGGAACATATAACCATGGATTTCGTGACGGCTTTACCACGGGGTCCAAAGGGCAACAATGCAGTATGGGTGATTGTCGATCGGTTGACCAAGGCAGCTCACTTTATTCCGTTTCGGGTTGGTCAATCGACAGAGACTCTGGCAGAGCGGTACATGCAGGAGATTGTCAGATTGCATGGAGTACCGGTAAGCATCGTGTCCGACCGGGACACTCGGTTCTTGTCACACTTTTGGAGGAGTTTACAAGAAAGTTTGGGGACTCGATTGAAGTTCAGCACAGCTTATCATCCCCAGACTGATGGACAATCAGAGAGAACGATCCAGACCCTTAAAGATATGTTGAGGGCTTGCATGTTAGACTTCAAAGGTTCTTGGGAAGATCATCTACACCTGGTGGAGTTTTCGTACAACAACAGCTTCCAAGCAACAATTCAGATGGCCCCGTTCGAAGCATTGTATGGTCGTAAATGCCGTTCACCTGTATGTTGGGATGATGTGGGTGAACGAAGGTTGCTAGGGCCAGATTTAGTGGTACAGACAGTTGAGAAGGTGAATACAATCAGAAAGCATATGAAGGCAGCTCAAGACAGACAGAAGAGTTGGGCCGACACATCAAGAAGACCTCTAGAGTTCGCCGTGGGCGATTTGGTATTCCTGAAGATATCACCGACTAGAGGGGTGATTCGCTTTGGAAGTCGGGGAAAGCTTAGTCCCCGATTCGTTGGACCCTTCGAGATATTGGAGCGTGTCGGAGAGGTATCGTACCGGTTGGCGTTACCGTCGTCATTAGCAGGAATTCATGATGTATTTCATGTGTCTCAAATACGGAGGTATGTTCGTGATGAGACCCATGTTTTGGATCACTCGGAGTTGACCGTTCGGGAAGACCTGACTTTTGAGGAGCGACCAGTCGAGATCAAGGATCGAAGAGAAAAGGTTCTTAAGAACAAGGTTATCCCTCTTGTGCTAGTTTCTTGGGGTAACCGATCGCATGGAGAATCTACTTGGGAGCGAGAAGACGAGATCCGGCAGAAATTCCCTCATCTTTTCCAGTAGTTAGTTATCTTGTATTCTTGGAATTTCGAGGACGAAATTCTTTTGTAGTTGGGTATGATGTAACACCCGAGCCCAATAATACTATGTATATTACTAGTTGAGGGTTATTTATCGCTCTTTCCAATTTTCCTGATTTTCTGGTGTTTATTGCTAAATTTTACCCGGTTAAGTCATTTTGGCACATAACAAATTTTAACTCCGAAAATGAAATTTAAGATGTCCATGTTAGCCTACTCGTCGCCACTAGTCACGTGGTAGCGTCCGCGTGTCGAGATTCTGTTCCGTTTGGCTAAACGGGCAAGTTTGGGCGACTACGCGCGCGTGCAAGTGTCCGACTTGGGGGCATGCATTTTAATCATTAAACACCTCTTTTCAAAGTTTGGAACCCGCTTAAAATCATATAATTTGAATTTGGAACATTTGGGCGCAACCCGGGCGCGATTTGGAAATGTTTCATTTCGCGCCAAAAAGGGCCCGTTTCAATTTAATATATATAACTAATTATACCACGAACATATTAACTCAACAGTTTAAATCCCCAGAAATCTTCAATTCTAACATTTCTCTACTCCTGCAGCCAATCACGAGCTCCTATTGAGCTCGTGGGCCCCTCCTTTCCCCATCTCTCTCTGCCTCTCTCCTCTTTCTCTCTCTCCCTCAATCTCCCTCAATCTCTCTCAATCTCTCTCTCTCTCTCCTCTATATATCTCTCGTGGCCATGCAGCCGCCTTCACCCACGCGACCACGAGAACCCACGCCAACCCTAACCCTAGCCCTCGCGATCTCGTCGCCGACTCCTCGAGACCTCGCCGTCGCCGCCCTCACCACCACGACCTCCACCGCACCCACCTACCTTCTTTTCCCCGTTCTCCCGACGATCCAGCGCCTGCAGCCCATTCCCCCGATGCCTCCATCCCTCGCGACCTCGTCGTCGACGTCGACTCCGACCGCCGAGGCCTCCCACGACCCCCTTGCACCCTCCTCGTCGAGACCTCGCCGTCACCCCCTCCTTTCCTCGCCGGACCACCTTCAGACCCGAGCCCAAACATCTGCACCATCTCCAGGTCGCCGGAAATCGCGCCGACGACCCTCGTCGACGTCTCCCGCGCCACCTCCTTTCCCCCTCGACCACCCTAGCCGACCACACCCCTCTCCAACTCGCCGCAGCACACTACCTGCTCACCCGAGGCCCCTTCCCTTTGCTGCAGCCACCGTCGCGGCCTCGCCGGCGTTCCAGTGCCGTCGAACCCGCCGTGGTCACACCCTTGGTGTATCCCTGTAAGTTTCCTTCTCTTTCCTTTTTGGTACAACCCCCGCTGGTCGTTTTGGCGTATCGTATCCTTGTTGCTAACTTTGATTTTCGGTTGTTGCCGGAACCCGACCGTGCCGTTTGACGAACCCGACGCTCCAGCGAAGCCCCCTGGTCCGTGTGATTCCAGTGACCTCTGTTGGGACTCGATCCGTGGCCCGTGCTTCCAGAACGCAGTTTCTACCGACATCGCATCCGTGTTTCGGTTTGCGGAACCGCCGAGGCAAGTATCCGAATACTTGCTTTAACATGCTACAAACTTAATAATCATGTTATCTGTTATAATCACACGACTTGGTGACAATTACAATCATCCGTAATGTTAACCCATTGTAGTAGTTACTTGTAGTTAATCGGTATGCTTTTAATCAACACCTTAACTAATTAACCAATTTGGCACATCCTTGCCTAAATTGCTAGATCATCCTCACTTCATTTGTTAAAGCCACTCATGAGGCAATTATTATACTTAGTTCAAATTCTTGTAACTCCATTACGTATACTATCGATATTGTTTTGTCTTGTGGCTTTTGCACCTCAAAGGTGCGTGAACCGGATTAATATGAAAATACAAACCTCACTGTGTTCACATAGAATAATAATTGTTATTTACTGTTTCCTGCTACTGTTCATTATTTGTTACTATACCTGTCATCATCATATACCTGATTGCATTACATATTGACGATCTTGATGCACCTGACTCATGCACTGATACACCGGACACAACACCCTGTACATATCGACTCGACCTGTTGAAAGCAACCTGACATGTTACCTGATCTCATGCCTAATGCCGACAAACCCAACCATTCCTGCTGTCGATCCAGACAGACCTACCTTTACTTGACTTGTGTTGGCATTAGTCCTTGACTACTGAATACCTGACTGACATACATAGTTTGGGGGTATGGGGAAATCAAAGGTGAAACCGACTTGTAACTCAACAGTTCGATACATTGTTCTGATCAGTCTTACGGGCTTGGCCAGCTCCGGAGTGTTGATGCTGACATCACTCATCTATCCTACTACCTTTTACTGCTTAGCGGCACGTCTCGGATTCAGCCCCGAGAATTATGACCGTGGTCCCGGGCACGCACGGGATACTATTGAGTTACATCGACGATTCATCAATTGGTTTCAAAGACTATAGAGTAGAAAACCTGATAGGACAGTTTAGTCACTACTGCACATTACCCTGTTTATTACTTCTTATTACTGCTTTATTCATGTTCATGCTTGCATTGTTTATTACCATGTTTATGCTACATTACTTGATATCATGACGCGCTGACGTCTGGGTTTTGCATGGCCCAGATTCCGTGCCCTTGACGTCGACCGAGCAGGAGTACTTCAGCCAGCAGGCTGAACTGTGAGTTCTTGAGAGTTTAGTTTATTTATGTCATTTCATTTCCAGATGTGAGCCCGCATTATGGGACATACTGTTTATTCATTGTATTGGATTATTAGCTTCCGCACTTATTGTTTATTGATTCTTGTTATCATGGATTTGGACATGTATTAGTTTAGCTTATTTTACTGTTCTTGATATCTTTACAACCGTAATGTGACTGTGGATGGATACTTCCTACCCACAGGTAGCATGGTTGGCTATGTCACGTGCCCAAATCTTGCGTACTCTGGGAAACGGGGCGTGACAACAAGTCCAGGCTGTAAATAACGCTAATAACATTAAATTGGCGGCTAGAAGGAGGTATGAGGCCCATATTTGTTCTGTGGTCTTCTAAGCTCAAGAGCATCTCTCTGGTATCTTCTTTTCTTTTAATTCATCCTCACTTGCATTCTAGAGTTAATGAACAAATATGGTGATTGTTTTCTCCAAAATTTGCATGTCACACTCATACCATTTACTTGATTAAATACTCATGATCTATGCCACTTGCAAGCCCACTTGCTAAACTCGTGATCACATGAGTCATGGCTCATGCCCGCTTGCTCAAAATGTGTTCACACTTGCATGACTTGTATCATGTTGGACCAAAACGGGTTATTTTTGTATACAATTTCATTTGTTGCAAAAATTTTTAGAACTTGGTCATTTTTCCATCCTGTTTGTAGTTACGGCTCAAAACCGTCGTGTCCGTGCATGTTATGCATGTTTTCAGTGATATTCCCCTGTATACCTATAACCTGTACTAATGAATAGATACAGATTAAATAGTACTATTTATTGATAAAATGATAAGAAATGAGCGGTATTAAAATACAATCAATCATGCCGAACAAATACCCCCAAATCTATCGTTTGCTCGTCCCGAGCACAACAAAATCCTAACCCAACTTTCGCAAGGAACATGATTGCACTGAGCATGTGCAACAAGCTGTTGAACCTCTAGGTGTCCCTGGTAGGAGGAGTTTTATCTCCTGAAGGTTTTCAGTGGATTACACCCACAAAATTCCGTCAAGCTAATATCTTGAGGTGGCTGTTGATTCTAATCTTAAGGTTCAGTATCTTAACTAGAAATTCTATTATCCTAACTCAGAAATGTCCAATTCTTATTTTTCACACCTCACTTCTTTTTTAACATAAGTCCATAATGTCTTTACGTGATTGTGCAAATAGTGTTGTTACGTTTCAAAAAACTTTGATTAAAGTCCTCATGTCATAAATATAGACCAGTCAAAACTTCAAAAGGATCAAACGAGTTTGAAAAAACTTAAGATTTTCTCAAGTTTTATTCTCCAGTTAAGTCTCAAATCAGAATTTCTATTATCTTTAATAGAAAACCAATTTTTATTCTTTACTCCTACTTTTCACGTGTCTTTTTTCATACACACCTTCGTGATCGTGCAAAAAGTCTTATAATCTTACAACTTAAACTTTCATATCTTCACTAAAAAATTGTTATAATCGAAACTCGTCCCAACTAAGATTATTCTCCCACAAAGACCTGTGAGGATTTTTAACTTGGAGAGAACACTTGCTTGACTTGTATTATTTGGTGATTGGAGACTTAGCGAGTTTTGGGTCAATGACTCCAAACCAGACGGTTTTAGGGTATTAGGTGTAGAGACATCCTAAGACTTAATTGCCCAAGGCCATAAAACAAAAGAAACATTTTTTATGCATTAAAATATTCAGAAAGCAGTGCGAACGGAGATATTGCCATTTTTTTCATCCCAAAGACGTGTTCGTGTGGATAAGGTGTGTAATCACTCCAATCAAGTTCTAGATGGGTTATTTTTCAGACTTAGCCTCCATTAAAACTTTCAATAATATCCTTTCATATCCACTTCACTTTATGAACTATTTTTTATATTATTTATTTCAGAACGAATCTGTTTGATCCTAAAGAAATTTATCAATTTTATAAAAATTTAAAAACATTTCAAACTTGTCATCTAATTTTCAAAACCCACGACACGTGCAGTGTGATGCAAAGACGTATATTAGTTACGGTTAAATTTAAAGGATGGTTATATTTCGGGTTTTCAATTTCTAAAAATAGGATTTAGTTGTTTCTATTTTATCAAACTAAATCGTTGGTATTTCTACTCTAAGTTTCTCTACTAGCTAACTTGACGACAAAATTTTTATGTATTGAAAAAATTTCATATTTTTGTGGGCTTTTCAATATATATGCAATGCAGAATTTACACATGATGCACAAAATCAAACAGAGTGCTCACCCCCAAACATGAGATTTACGATGCCCTCATCGTTGGCCTCATCTCCAGTTAATAGACTTAGACATACATGGTGAGTTTTTATTCATAAAAAAAGGAGATCTAAGAACTAATTACAGTATGTACAAGTTAAGGGATTGCGTCAGTCCAGAAATTAGTAGCAGTCATTCAAAATTTTTGTCAATATAAGACCAGGGGATCAGTTATATTTATTGCACATTTTACGGTCATTTTCCCTATTATTATTAATTACTAAATGGTGGTATTTGTAATTCAAGAACATATGTGGGTTTATATAGAAAAAGATTGTGTCATATATTTCTTAATTTATAATTAATATAATTGGGAGTTAAATGGTTGCATATCTCATTTAAATAAATATCCATGAGTTTCTTAACCATTAAGTAATTTATTTGTGAATAAATTGTTAGAATTTTTTTTTTAAATAAAATAAATGCTACTAATGATTTGATTTGAGATATTATACAGGTATTAAAATAATAAATCGGTTCAAGACTACAAATATGATTAAGAGATCCAAATTAAATCAAGTTAGCAAATCAAATCTGCTAAGTTTAGGAGCAAATTAAAGATTTTCATAACTACAGAGATAAGACAATATTTCAAGATTTTATTGTCAGAAAGAGTTCCTAAAATCACGAGAAAAAAGTGGGAAAAATTAGAGACGAGATCCTACCAAACGGCGGCGGATCAACGGCCGTATAAGGCAATTGGCAGCGGATCAGCGGCCGAATCGTGGCCGTTTGGTCAAATTTTTCATGGGCATGATCATCATTTCATATGTGTCGAGATGACATCTAGGGTTTCAAGTTACAGAGCGTATATAAAGGACTGAGCAACAATAAAGAAAAGACATTTAGGGTTTAATGTTTAGTTTTTCTTTTAGCCATTTAAATTTTGTAATTCAAGTTCTTATTAATAAAAGATAGAGTTCTTTTAATTTTGTATCTTTACTTTCCGCATTACTTTCGCAATTTATTCTTCAATTACTTTCCACAATTTACTTTCTTGCATTTACTTTTAATTAGTTAGATTTTGTTTTTCTTTCGATCTTCTTCTTCTTTATTTCTATTTTTCTCAATCTTTATGCGATGATACTCAAAATTTGCTACTTGCTTTCATGAGGGCCCTAGTAGTTAGCATACATATTCTTATTCAATCTTTCTCCTCTTCATTGTTTTGTTTCTAACCTAATGAGCGAGTAATTTCTTACTTGTTAGGGTTTTGAGGAGAGGGTAGTTTAATTGATGGAAAATTACTTTAAATTCTTTTTATGATTTTTTAATTCTTTATAAACTTTAATCAAAGGGAGTCTTAACCCTCTTATTTGGGCGCACTCTCAATTCATGATAGTTGTTATCCTGATTTGAGATTAGTTAAGCTTACTTTAATTAGATGTTTTAGAGTAATAGTGATCAATGGAGGGACAAGGATACCCTAATCCACATTCATCATTATTCCTTTAGCATTAATTAATTAAAATGATAAAAATAATATTTCTATAAAAAACCATCTTTTAAACTACCCAATCCAAAAAAACCTACAAGCCCTTTTATCATTGAATTTTATCTCCTTAATTTAAAACAAACAAAAATCCAAACCTTTTTCTATTAGCCCGTCTGAAACAAGATTAGTAATATACCATCTTCCTGTGGACGACCCATACTTACTATCGGCTAACTGTCTGTGATACCGTGTTGATTGCAGTATTTATGAAGCACTATAAAACTTAGTTTTTCACATCATTCAAATGGCACCGTTGCTGGGAAGATGGTAGTATTATTTTTCTTATTATTCGAGTTGATTTCATAAAAAAACCGCATCTCAATATGATTTACGATGTTTGTTCAAGTTTTACAGGAAATCTGGAATATCTGGATAAGCCTACGGTAAACATAATTGCTTGAACCAGGAGAACAGAGGATAAGGAGGTCAGTGCCAAAATATTGGGCAGTTTGGCCCAAAGTAGACCGCGGAACCGCAGAGCATTTGGCGGCGGATCCGCGGCCTTGTTGTATCTTCTCATCTCCAATTTTCTCTAGTATCGTTCCCTCTTCTCCCTCTCTCCTCTGAAACTCCAATAAACTGTTTCTGCCTGCAGAATTCTTTGCAAACAGCACCGCAAATATTAAAAAAATCTTTTTTCGTGTTTTAGATTTTTGGTGTGTTTTTGCTTTGCATATTTAAAATGACTTAAGGGACAAGAAATCCAAATCAAGATTAGGTGGGGAGTTCATTACCCTTCCTAAGCCCCAAAATCACAAACGAGCATAAGTATTATCTTAAATTAATTAAAAAAGATATAGACCAAGCCCCTAAGGACTCACATAGCTCACTATGAAAAGTTGACTTTTAGGCTAACTAGTATTTCGATGAGTCTAATCAGTTAGTGTCTAAGCAAGTGTGATTAAGACAAGTGGTTTACTTAACTAGGTCCGCTATTTCGGTGATTCGTATAGCGGATACCTCCCACTTACCTGGCTGACTGATTAATCTACTTTGAGTTTAGCCAGATTAACGGTTAACTTAGGAGCGGTCTAGTGTTGGACTTAGAAGACCCTAGTTCTCGGGGCTGTTTGTGCATCTTTGTGATTGGTTGAGTAGAGTCTCTCTTTCCGTCTAAGCAAAAAAAATTCCAAAAATCCAAAAAAAAAAAAAAATTTAAAAAAACTTACCATTTCCACCCCATTTTTCTTTTAATCTCAATTTCTTTTCTCCTAACATGGGTAACCCAAAACGACCAACTCTTGGCGAGTTTTACTACACACAGCCAGGTATTTCTTTATATCGTTATTGCTTTGGTAGAATTTCCGACCCCACCATTTTTTTAGGGATATGATAGAGAGCTCTAGAAATAACAGTTGGACACCACACTTAAATTCCTATCAACCGTGTCAAAATCCAACACCTTTTTATGTTGATATAAGGCTAATGAGGAAACTTTTAAACTTATGTTCATTGCTGAACATATTGCGAAAGTCCGTAATCAAAATTTCACACGTTTCACTACTCCAAAACCCTTAGGACAACAATTACAATCATTCCATATGAAAATGTTGATACTCTTTTTAAGGCGAAGGTGACAACTTCTAAACCCATGACCATTGCTGAGCAAATTGAAAAATCCAGTCGTCAACAATTCAACCAATTTCAATCATCTTCACATCAATGTGTTGATCCTAATCCTCTCTATGACAAATGGACACTCCCATCCAATTTTTATCAACAATACCAAACTTTCACACCTTCTCATGTTGATACTTATCTTGAAGCTAATATGTCAATTCATAAGCCCATGTTCATTGCGGAACATGTTGAACACGCCCGAAACCAACAATTCAACCAATTCCAACCCTACCCAACTTTCCCACCGTCCGTAGACATTGCTTCTGAACATCAAATAGAGAGTTCCACGTTTCTAAATGAATTTGAATATTTTGAAACTCCTTCACAAACCATGTCTAGTCTTGAAATAGAGTTGGAAGATTTTTTTTTGAAAAATAGAGGAATTGATTTCATCCTTAGCCGCATTGGTACAACCGACTGAACCATCAGCTAGTTCCCAAAATGATATAGCTCAATATTTTACCATGTATGACGTGGCAATAGGATAAACTGATGATTTGAGTAGTGAAGAAAAATAATGTACCCTTCCGAATCAAACCTACCCTTCTCCGACTGAACTCCGCATCTCAAATTCTGAAAACCTGTCGAGTAAACCAAATGATTCTTCGATTGAGGACAATATGTTCAAAGAGTTGTGTGAGTACAAAACGTTTGATTTACCAAATTGTGAGGGGACCCTTTCAAGTGAAACCAATACCATTTCTTTTGATCTCTACATCTCCACTCCTGAAAACAAACCGATTGAAAACCATATTTTGTGTTGAGGTGTTTGAGAAGCCTAAGTTTGACTTGATTAAAGATATCAATGTTCGGGGCATTTTTGAAGATGAACCCATAATTTTGGATGAGTTTTTTGTAGGGATTCTCTAGTACCATCCTAGGTTTAGGGTTGCATCACACATGCTATATTAGAATTTTAGGGGGTGCTAAACAATACCAACCATGAATCGAACTAGAAAAATAGAGTAACAGCATATAGTATCCATACTAAGTAGTGTCTAACACTAAGAGGTAAGTGATACAACCTTTATATACCTCCTCTTGTGACTCCTTGGATCGAGTAGGGTTTGAACCGGTTCGCTTGAATCCTTCCAAGCCCACGATGATCCACCACGAAGTCCTTTTGCTCAAGCTCCTAGCTTCACTTAATCTATGAAGATGTGGAGCAAACAACCTACAATAATGGGCTAGACTAGTATAGATTGGTGATGTGGGTTTGGATCTCAGTCAAAAATCTTTTCTTTTTAAGTTCTTCTCTCACTTTTGAAACCCTAGAGAGCTTGAAGGAGGGAGAGGAAGAAGGAGATGGCTCAAACATGACTCAAGTGAATAATGCAACATAATCCGAAGTGAATGAGAGTAATGCCATCCTAAACTATGGTTACAAAATATCTAAATATTTTGTGACTTGAGGTTAAGCAAAACCATGGGCTACAAAACCATAGGCAAATGAAACCAGTGACTTTGGTCAACTCAAAAGAGTTGAATAGTCAACCATGATTTTGTTGCCATTTTGCTTTTCTCAAATAAACAAAATATATAAATATGTTACTATGTGAGTCTTGTATTACCACCACCAATGTATCATCAACCATGACACATGTATGCTTGCATGTGTGCATCCATATCAACATATACATACACCCATGCATGCATCATAAAGAAATAGGTTTTAATAAATGAGCTAATGGACTTAATATTAAATCAACACTTGATTTAATAACCAGGTCATATCACATACGACCCGTCCAATAGTAAACGCCCGATTAAAATACGGTATCATCTACTCGCATTTAATCGAGCTCCCGCGCATATCTCATATGCACCCCACATCGTTTCATCTGAGCTAGGAGGCCCCTTTGTGGGACTCTAAGACTCGTCAATACGCTAGCAGTAGGCAGTGATCACATCACATGCCCACAAACCGTCAGTGGCATAAGCTGTACGTAACGGCTCCCAGGTATTGAACGATCAGAAGAAACACAAGCAAACCTGCTAAAACTCCTATCGAGCCAACTGGCAACACTTACCGTACAGTCCGGTCTCTTCGTCAAATGTGTTGCATATCAAGTCTAGAGATGGCATCGTCGCCCCATTAACCCAATAAGTTATGCCGATATATGGCTCATAATAGATCAAGAAACTACTGATAACACTTATCAGTAAATCTCAGCAGCCCTGGTCAGGGACTTCCTGTTATAGCCAATCGTACATAGCGCAACAACAGCCCCCAATACCGGGAGAGACGAAACCCCTCCTATCGCTCATTGCCTCCATGTGCCTCGGGACTGTGCCCAAAATCCACCTGTTTGCACGACTAAGTAGAGTCGTGGTAGGGTGGAGATCAAATTACAGTGGGAGGCACACAAGACTCTATAACGATTTCGGGTCTACAGACTAACCTGTACCAGTGTCACCTGAGAACTGCCATCCGACGATAGATATATACCACATAGAAGTTCTCGGCGAGTCCGTTCAGTATACCCAGTCTCACTGAGCACCCGTATACGGTCTTTGGTGTCACCACACCAATGGATATGGGATCATCCATCGCCCATCATATGGGACAAGCAACGTATACGCTAGTCTACTCTGGTGATATCGATGCCCCGTTTCGATACACCAACGACTAGGAACATTTCAAAGATATGCTCATAAACTACACATGTCCCACCAGTATGATCCGCATCATAATCTCAGTAGTCAAGCAAATATCCTAAGGGCTTTATCAACATGTACCAAATGAGTGAAAGCATGATCAAATGAACATGTCAAGATAAAGTACAACCAAATAGCATACTATCATATCGAGCAAGAATGTCCCCTGAATACACACACACACACACACATGCCGGTACATACACTATCATATAATGGCCTCTAGGGCATACATATATCCAACAATCTCCCACTTGCACTAAGGCCAATTATTGGCGTATCTCATACCTAACATCTCAAAAAGTCGCTCATGCTGCGGCAGAGGGAGGGCCTTGGTGAGTGGATCCGTGGTGTTATCTTTTGTATCTACTCTCCGAATCTCGATCTCGCGGCGATCAACTATCTCCCGGATCAGATGATATCGCCTGAGGATGTGTCTGGATTGCTGATGGGACCTGGGCTCTTTGGCTAACGCCATAGCCCCATTATTATCACAATACAATGGTATTGGATCAATAATAGTCGGAACTACTCCTAGCTCCGAGATGAACTTCCTCATCCAGACGGCTTCCTTGGCAGCATCATTTACAGCAATATACTCGCTTCCATCATGGAGTCTGCAATGGTATCATGTTTGGAACTCTTCCAACACACCGCCCCTCCATTAAGGGTAAAGACAAACCCTGAGATAGATTTGTTGGCATCCTTATCACTCTGGAAGCTCGAATCGGTAAAGGCCTCCATTTGGAGATCTCCATTACCATACACCAAGAACATTTCTTTAGTCCTTCGCAAGTACTTAAGAATGTTCTTCACTACTGTCCAGTGATTCTCCCCTGGGTTGGATTGATACCTGCTTACTACACCCAGTGCATAAGCTACATCAGGGCGTGTCATAGCATCGCATATATTATAGATCCTACAGCAGAAGCGTAGGGTATAATGCTCATGCGAGCTCTCTCTTCATCAGTCTTTGGACAAAAGTCTTTGGAGAGAATGACTCCATGACTAGCGGGTAAGGCGCCCCGCTTGGAATCTTCCATACTAAACCTTTTTAGAATGGTGTTAATGTACCTGGTTTGGGACAATCCCAAAAACCTTTTAGATCTATCTCTATAGATATTCATGCCCAATATGTACGAGGCATCACCCAGGTCCTTCATGGAGAACCTTTGTGATAAGAACAGTTTAACCGATTGTAGCATAGGAACATCGTTTCCTATCAGAAGAATGTCATCCACGTACAATACGAGGAATGTGACAGTACTTCCTACAATCTTCTTATAAACACAAGGTTCATCTGGATTTTTGACGAAATCAAACTCTTTGATAACATCATCAATACAGATGTTCCAACTCCATGATACCTGCTTTAATCCATAAATGGATTTAAGCAACCTACATGCTTTCCCGCTGCTCCCATTATCGATGAAGCCCTCTGGCTGATCCATATAAACGCATTCTTCTAAATCACCATTTAGAAAAGCAGTTTTAACGACCATCTGCCAGATTTCATAGTCGTAGTGAGCAGCAATAGCAAGTAGGATCCGAATGGATTTAAGCATGGCTACAGGAGAAAAGGTTTCGTCATAGTCCAGTCCTGGTCTTTGTTGAAATCCTTTCCCCACAAGCCTTGCCTTATAAGTCTCCACCTGCCCATCTACACCAATCTTTCTCTTAAAGATCCATTTGCACCCTACGGGTTTACCCCAGAAGGTACAACATCCAAAGTCCATACTTTGTTGGTGTACATAGACTCCATTTCGGATCTCATGGCATCCAGCCACTTCACAGAGTCACCACTCGTGATAGCTTGCTGAAAACTGGTAGGGTCATCATCATCCATGATGCAATCTTCTCCATCACCATCAACGAGAAAACCGTAGTATCTTTCCGGTGGGCGAGAAGTCCTACCAGATCTACGGAGTGGCTGAGGTTCATTAGATTCTGTTGCAACATTAAGTTCAACCAAGTCATCATTTGTAACTTGTGTCTCTAGAACCTCTTCTAGATCTACCACATTGCCATCAGTATCATTTGGAAAAATCTCATTTTCTAAAAATGTGGCATTTCGAGAAACAAACACCCTTTTTTCCTCCTTGTGGTAGAAAAGATATCCATATGAATCTTTTGGATATCCCACAAATACACACTTGATTGATCGTGTCTCGAGTTTGTCCGAATTCTGCTTTTTGATAAAAGCCGAACAACTCCAAATCTTAATTCGCTTAAGAGATGATCTCTTCCCACACCATATCTCATATGGAGTGGTAGACACGGTCTTGGTTGGAACCCTGTTCAACAGAAAAGCTGCAGTCTCCAATGCATGCCTCTAAAAAGAGAGGGGAAATTCATCATCACTCATCATGGATCGTACCATATCTAATAGGGTTCGATTCCTCCGCTCTGACACACCGTTGTGCTGTGGTGTGTAAGGGGGGTGAGTTGAGAGAGAATCCCATTCTCTTTTAAGAAGTTCGAAAACTCTATACTACGATACTCTCCACCTCGATCTGATCAAAGTATTTTGATGCTCATTCCAGTTTGTTTTTCTACTTCAAGTTTGTACTTCTTGAATTTCTCGAAAGGTTCAGACTTGTGCTTTATTAAAAACACATGACCAAATCTGGAGAAATCATCAGTAAAAGTTATGAAGTAAGAAAAATCGCCTCTCGCATGTGTAGACATTGGCCCACATACATCACTATATATGAGGCCCAAAAGCTCGGTATCTCTTTCTCCGTGTCCAGTAAATGGAGTTTTGGTCATTTTCCCTTTGATACAAGACTGACAAGTCGCATAAGATTTATACTCAAAAGGATTTAAATATCCATCTTTATGAAGCTTGTTTAGTCTTGTTTCATTAATATGACCAAGTCTACAATGCCAAAGAAAAGTTTCATTTATATCTGAAAACTTTCTTTTATTTGTGTGTTGTATGTTGAAAACTGTGTGTTGATTAAGAACGTATATCCCGTTATTAAGTGTACCACAACCAATAAACTCTTGATTCAGTTTAATGTTCATAACATTGTGCTGCAATACAAAATGATATCCTTCATTGTCTAACAAAGAAACGGATATTATATTACAAAGCATGCTTGGTACAAAATAATATGGGTTCAAAACCAATATACAACCCGATGGCAACCCTAGGTGATACTCTCCCACTGAAACTGCATGTACATTGGAACCATTTCCAACTCGGAGAGTATGATCACCGGTCTTCAAAACTCTGCTATTTCTCAACCCCTGCACAGAATTGCAGATATGAGAACCCGAACCGGTATCCAATACCCAGGAAGCAGAGTTTATAGAAAAACAGTTTTCAGTTACGAACACACCTGAAGCTGAAGCATCATCATGCTTCCTTTTCTTGAGACCAAGGTACTCAGTACAGTTCCGCTTCCAGTGCCACGTCTTCTTGCAATAAAAACATTCTCCTTTTCCTGTCTCTGCAGCTTTGGATTTGACTTTTCCCTTTGCCTTCTTGATTCCACCTCTCGGCTTGGTGGATTTCTTCTTGTTCTTTCCCTTGGCCTTGGCTTTTAGGACGGAAGAGGAAGATTGTCCAACAAGCAGAGAGGGAGACTTTGCCTTAAGCGTGCTCTCCGTATTTCTCAACACGGGTAGTGACTTCTCCATGTTGTGCATGTTGAAGTTCACTATGAATGGAGCGAAGGCAGATGGAAGAGACTGTAAAACAATATCAGTATATTGCTCGTTATCCATTGTCCATCCGAGACCCTCAAGCTCTTCAATAAGAGCTATCATCTTCAAAACGTGGTCACCAACTTATGTTCCAGGAGCCATCCGCATCTGAAACAGCTTTCGATACGCTTCGTATCGTAGGATACGAGATTTCTCCCTATACAACTCTTTTGTATGGAGAAAGATGGATTGAACATCCATCTCCTCGTGCTGCTTTTGATGTGTATTGTCCATCGATGCAAGCGCGAGGCATTTGGCAGTAGCACAGTCAATATCCCACGTTTTGCGGATCTCCCTATCCGCTACAGAAGATTCAGGGCCTGGGGTAGGCGGGGCTGAGGCAGTGAGGACATATAATATTTTATCATATGTGAGAGCAATCTTAATGTTCCTCAACCAGTCTTTATAGTTCGGTCCGGGAAGCTTATTTTTCTCTAATAGTAGCTTAAGTCCGGTCATGGTTATCTGCCATTAGAAGAGAGAAAAGAATACACTCAGCGAAAGCTCTTACAAAGATCAGATTGGTTATTTATCTTATCTAATCGATGTCTCCCACTGCTTTTATCAAATTTTCCTTCAAACCTTAAAAGGAAAAATTAGCCAGGATTAATTACATTCTACAACTTCGCTAACCGTTCAGCCAGGCCAGTGTCGGTACTTCTGAGGGAGGTTCCCCGTGCTTTCGCACGGACCTAATTAAAATAAACCTCATTTTCGTATAGGCGTAGCTCCGTTCACAGCTTTCTAGACACTTAATGAGTTAGCTAATTGTAAAGTGCAAAACTCTCCTGGGAGCAACTTTTGCTCACGGAGGGATCGGGATCCTACTATCATATAGAAGGATGCAATCTCATTGCAAATTTCAACCCTTGAAACTCCCGATATGGTTTTAACCCCTAGTAACTTATGACCTTGACTATAATCAACATATCACAAGTACTAGTCAAGTTCTACCCGTCATTTCATGATTAATTAGACCCACTCACATGACCCTTGACTATAATCAACATAATCATATGAATGTCCTAATTAATCGCATCATATGCTGTGTAGGAAGACATCACTTAGCTACCGTACACTACGCCTTGACTATAATCAACATACGTAGCACGAATACTAAGTACTCTACTTCCTAAAATGATGGAGGGTTGAGAATAGTTTTTAAGAAAACCTTTAACGCTTTGAACTTGATATCGTTGTAGAATCCAATGGTTTTAAAAGGAGTGGCTCAAGCTCCGCAATTTGAAAACTTGTTTTTTCATAAAAAGCCGAGTATCTTTCAAATCTGATTCTACAACATCTTTTTAGGTTTCTTTTTGTTTACATTAATCTTATTAATGTAGTCCCATCATTTAAGTCCTTAATCCATTACAGAAAAGAAACGAAAATAGAACGTATGCTTATGTCATCCGCATTCGCCACAATGTCCCGTTATGTACCGTTAGGTTACTTAACTAACGGCATAGCGGGGCAGGACTAGCGTGGATGCAAAACATAAGCAACGTTTATTATATATCATATATATAATACATCATTCGTCTCAACATATAAAGTGATCACATCACAGAATATCAACAGCAGAAGCACATATATGAAAATACAGGATATACTAGGAGGTCCGTATTTTGTATTTAGCCAACAATAGAAAATACGGATTCCACGGTCGCGATGAATAGCCAAGCCCACACCCCTAGACCCCTACGAGAGCGGCAAGTGACCCTACCAATTCTAGAGTTTAGGAGCCCCGGTCTCGACTCCTCAAGATGGCCTCCCACTGAACCCTAGAACCCGGTCACTTGTGCTGCCCTTCTTGGGTCTATCCTAATGTAGAAAAGTAAATAATATACAACAATGGTGACATCATCCTCAACCTAGAAGTGCCCCAATAAAAGAATATTACATACAATTAATTTTACATGAATGAAAAGAAAAACTCTCATCTCGCATAAAAACCCCGGCCATTCATTCACGACGATCATGTACATCATATTTCAGCAACACATAATATCACATATCATCAACATAAGTAAGTATGCGTACCCCAATTGTCGTTGATGTATAGCAACGAAACCGGCGATACACCACATACTACACTTACGGTCGTAGAAAAGAAAGTGAAAAACTACAACAATTGGAATCAACACTACCTTTAGACATCATAAACCTGGAATATCACATATTCTAGATTTCATGCCTAACAATACAAATCTTATATTTAGGTCTCAACTATGAAAACACCTTTTCAAAAGAAGTCGGGTAATTCAACAAGATTCACGATTCTACCGAGGCCAAAATATTAGATTTACACGCAACTAATTACTTTTCATAAAACTAATTAGTGTAGATTCCAATTATTGTATCACATTCGCAAATATCTAGACAATATTAAACGTTTCGATCGAGTCAAAAAACACCCACAAATTGCTCTGAGAGCTCAACACTTGAGCAAAGCTAAAATACCCAAAAACATGTCACAGTGCCTATGGACCAACCGTAGAAGGGTCAACCCTTGCCTCACCTATGGCACCACAGGACAACGGCAAACCCTAAGGTTTAGCCGCGGTTCCATGGTCATAGAATCGAGTCAGGGTTATGTTCCTCTAGAGGGTCTATAGGGTTACTTGCATGAACATTCAAATATATTTAACTTAGGAAATTCCAGCACTTGGAAAATTTCTAGCAAAGGTAATGCGGTGGTGTGTGATGTTCGCTCGAACTGTTTAACGTCGTCCAAGTTACTAAAAACAATATTAAAATTACGACTACGAAATACTCCAAACTAGCCCCTAAGCAAAATTAATATCACATGAAATTTTGGGCTAAACAAACAACACCTGAAACCCCAAAATCTACAGACCAGAGCACCAGAGCAAAACGAGACGATTTGGGAGGAGGGGGGCCGGCCTGGCCGGATTTCTGGGGTATGTAGCCGGTCAAAAACCGGTGGGTGGGCCTCGTTTTTCTCTGGTGTTCTCAGTGCATCATATACAAGATTCTGCAGTTGCTAAAATATTTTTTCGAGCCCGTTTTAAAATCGACAGAGAGCACTTTTTCAGGATTGCAGAAATCGTTAATTCGGAGTTGTTTCGGTTTCATAACTAATCTAACATCGTCTATGTTTCTAGCTTGGCTCTGATACCATGTAGGTCAGGCAGCCACCCCATCCAATGGGGTCGCCGTGGCATCCACGGGTCCCTCAGCAGCTGCTTTTTACGCATGCCCCCTTGCGAGGACTACAACCCGTCAGAACACCTTCCGGTCTCGAGACACCCTGAAGGTAAGAGCCTATGCTTCGCCACACTGTCACACAGTGAGAACCCCCCATAGGTAGTCATCCAATGCCTAGTAGCTCTGATACCACTGTAGGGATTCTCTAGCACCATCCTAGATTTAAGGTTGCATCACACATGCTATATTAGAATTTTAGGGGGTGCTAAACAATACCAACCATGAATCGAACTAGAAAAATAGAGTAACAACATATAGTATCTCATACTAAGTAGTGTCTAACACTAAGAGATAAGTGATACAACCTTTTTAGACCTCCTCTTATGACTCCTTGGATCGAGTAGGGTTTGAACCGGTTCGCTTGAATCCTTCCAAATCCACGATGATCCACCACGAAGTCCTTTTGCTCAAGCTCCAAGCTTCACTTGATCTATGAAGATGTGGAGCAAATAACCTACACTAATGGGTTAGACAAGTATAGATTGGTGATGTGGGTTTGGATCTCACTCAAAAATCATTTCTTTCTAAGTTCTTCTCTCACTTTTGAAAACCTAGAGAGCTTGAAGGAGAGAGAGGAAGAAGGAGATGGCTCAAACTTGACTCAAGTGAATAATGCAACATAATCCCAAGTGAATGAGAGTAATGCAATCCTAAACTATGGTTACAAAATATCTAGATATTTTGTGACTTGAGATTAAGCAAAACCATGGGCTACAAAACCATGGGCAAATGAAACCATTGACTTTGGTCAACTCAAAAGAGTTGAATAGTCAACCATGATTTTGTTGCAATTTTGCTTTTCTCAAATAAACAAAATATATAAATATGTTACCATGTGAGTCTTGTATTGCCACCACTAATGTATCATCAACCAAGACACATGTATGCTTGCATGTGTGCATCCATATCAACATATACATACACTCATGCATGCATCATAAAGAAATAGGTTTTAATAAATGGGCTAATGGACTTAATATTAAATCAATACTTGATTTAATAACCCGGTCATATCACATATGACCCGTCCAATAGTAAATGCCTGATTAAAATACGGTATCATCTACTCGCATTTAATCGAGCTCCCACGCATATCTCATATGCACCCCACATCGTTTCGCCTGAGCTAGGAGACCCTTTTGTGGGACTCTAAGACTCATCAATACGCTAGCAGTAGGCAGTGATCACATCACATACCCACAAACCATCAGTGGCACAAGCTGTACGTAACGGCTCCCAGGTATTGAGCGATCAAAAGAAACACAAGCAAACCTGCTAAAACTCCTGTTGAGCCAACTAGCAACACTTACCGTACAGTCCGGTCTCTTCGTCAAATATGTTGCATATCAAGTCTAGGGATGGTATCGTCGACTCCATTAACCCAATAAGTTATGCCGGTATATGGCTCATAACAGATCGAGAAACTACTGATAACACTTATCAGTAAATCTCAACATCCCTGATCAGGGACTTCCTGTTATAGCCAATCATACATAGCGCAACAACAACCCCCAATACCGGGAGAGACGAAACCCCTCCTATCGCTCATTGCCTCCATGTGCCTCGGGACTGTACCCAAAATCCACCTGTTTGCACGACTAAGGAAAGCAGTGGTAGGGTGGAGATCAAAGTACAGTGGGAGACACACAAGACTCTATGACGATTTCGGGTCTACAGACTAACCTGTACCAGTGTCACCTGAGAACTGCTATCCGACGATAGATATAATACTATATAGGAGTTCTCGGCAAGTCCGTTCAGTGTACCCAGTCTCACTAAGCACCCATATACGGTCTTTGTTGTCACCACACCAATGGATATGGGATCATCCATCGCCCATCATATGGGACAAGTAACGTATACGCTAGTCTACTCTGGTGATATCGATGCCCCGTTTCGATACACCAACGACTAGGAACATTTCAAGGATATGCTCATAAACTACACATGTCCCACTAGTATGATCCGCATCATAATCTCAGTAGTCAAGCAAATATCCTAAGGGCTTTATCAACATGTACCAAATGAGTGAAAGCATGATCAAATGAACATGTCAAGATAAAATACAACCAGATAGCATATTATCGTGTCGAGCAAGAATGTCCCCTGAACACACACACACACACACGCACACGCACACGCACACACACACATGCCGGTACATATATTATCATATAATGGCCTCTAGGGCATATATATATCCAACATTTTTCTTACTAATTCACCACCTACCATCGATTCCATGTGGGGATCATTCCAAACCTTTAACTGTTTTTCCCGAACCTTGTTTGCTACTTGATATCGTTAGTGACGGTTTGACCGAATGTATGGATGGGCTTAATCTTGAAGGTAATTTTGAGGGTATCTTTAAGGATGAACTAGCTATATTGGATGAGTTAGATTCCCCGACTCATCTTGTCCCTTGCATCGAATATGAATATCCTTCTGAACATTTAACTGAGATTATTCCTAAATTACTTCTCTCTATTTTTTCCATTAATCTATCCAAATTGCAATACGACTTTTCACCTTCATATCCCATACCTGGTTCACCAATTTTTGTCGTCCTATATTTCCTTACGAATCTTGAGAAATTTGATCCCATTTCTATAAATATTGATAAATTAGCACAATTGGAAAATTTCAGATTTACACGTCAATCATTAAAAACTGTACTAATGTATTCAATCAATTTAAAACCTCAAGTCTGTACCCCATTTCATTTACCCATTTCATTTCTTTCTTCCTTCCTTTCTTCCTCTCATTTCCGTTCACCGAGACTTCATACCACTTCTGTCCATATACAGTCTCGCGAGTTTTTCATTTCCTTTCTCTACGCATTCTTCCACCAACCAGTGTATCATCTGTAAGGATGCCTAGCACGACAGCAAGGTTTCAGGAGGCATCGCCCATGCCATTTTCAAAAAATTGCCATGCTAAACAACCCTAACCCTAGAATCTTAACTAGAGAATTAGACAATAGA
Organism: Agapanthus africanus; assembly: GCA_030015575.1. NCBI lineage: Eukaryota > Viridiplantae > Streptophyta > Magnoliopsida > Asparagales > Amaryllidaceae > Agapanthus > Agapanthus africanus. The sequence goes on along the minus strand of CM057338.1, from coordinate 935,936,552 downwards.
ACATGTAAACACCTTTACATCTAAGTGAACAAGGAATACAATCTTTGTAGACCGGTCCTTCACTTCAATAGCTCCATGTTGTAGTCCCTTCGCTCCAAGTAGTGAACTTCTGGACTCTAGAAAGGCTCCACAAGATGAACGGAACAAGCTTGCTTGAAGTCTTCGAGGCCGAAGATGATCTACGTCGAGAAGACACCAACTCAAGCTATCTCTTCACTAATGTGGAATTAGTGAAGCAAACACACTAAAATAAATGGCTAGTATGGTAGAGGATGATGAAGTAGGAATTTTGCTCACTTTAGAAATAATTTTCTCACTAATTTTCTTCACCTCTCATGAAGCTAGAAAGCTTGAGGAAGGAGATGAAGAAATCAACCATGGAATGAAGCAAGTTAAGAATGAATCAAGTAGTGAGAATAGCAACCATGGGTGAGTTAATATCATATACTAACTCGTGTAGAGACTAAACTATGGCTAAGGATAATGGTTAGGTTAATAAATATCTTAAGTAAAAACAAATTAGTGGACTAAGTCAATGGACACTACAAGCTTCTACAAGCTTCAACCATGACTAATTCCACCAATTTGTGAATTACTAAAATAAATAAAAACCTTTAATTATCAAGAGCATGGTGTGAGTCTCATACACCCATGAAGCATGGGGTATCAAGCATGATACAAAAGATGTACATTAATATATATCACATATATACTAAGTGTACACTAGTGAGAAAAAAAATCTTAAGTGAGCTAATATTAGTTAATGTAAGATAATATATCAAATATATAATTATACATTAAATTATTAAATCAACACTTGATTTAATAATCCGGCTATATCTCATACAACCGACTAATATCATATGTATCAACTTATCGAATCAACACTTGATCCGATAACCCGGCTATATCACATATAACCGTCCGATATCACATATCGCGAGAATAGAATACGGTATCACATACTCGTATTAATCTCGGTCCCGCACATATCACATATGTGCTCCTACTTCGTTTCGCTTGAGCCAGGAAACCTCTGTGTATAACTCTAAAGACTCGTCAATACGCCGGCAGTAGGTGGTGATCATATCAGTCATCCACAAGCCGCAAGCGGTCTGCTAAACGTAACGGCCACCCGGGTATTGAGCGATCAGAAGATCAACAAGCAAGTATGCTCATACTCCTGCGAATCCATCAAGTAACACTACCGTACAGTCCGGTCTGTAGGTGGTGAGAATACCTTGAAATACTCTTATCTGGAAACCCTAGTATGAAAAAAAGTCAACAAAATATAAATGACGCATAAAATAAAAAATTTTAAAAAAATGAACACTGATTTCATAATTACTTAAGACAACATATATAAAAATACAGTGAAGATGCCTTATCACCTAGGGCCTTAGACCAACTGATTTGGGGGTCACTGTTAAGTCTTTGGTGGAGCAAGATTAGAATATTGATAATTACGCCTTAATAAGTGAGCACATTCGTTAATCGGTTGGTTAGTGCCTCAAAAAGTATTAACGGTCGCATGAAAAATGTGTGAGTGTGTCATGCCCCGCTTCCCAAAATACGTAAACACGGCACGTGACAGAGCCAATCATACTAACTATGGCGAGAAAAGATCCTTTCATAGTCACATTACCACTGTCAATCAGATATCAAGAACAGTAAACTACTAAATCTATCTATCGCATGTCCAATAGCCACATGAACAATAACTGGAAAAGATAGCGGAAGCAATAAAGATCCAAGGAATAACTAACCCGCATAAGAGATATATCAATGAGGTGGTCCTCAATGATCGGCGATCCTGTCGAATACTCACATGCTATGTCAAGTATCTGGGCCATGTAAAACCCAAATGTCAATGCGTCATAATACCAAATAACAGTGATAAGTAGGATATAACGATATAAGTAAGCATGAATATAAATAGATAACACAGATATAAAAAAGTGAGGTATGTTTATATATGTGATGTGTGATGTGTAGTCTAACACTGTGCTTCTAGATTATCTATTCTAAAAGTCTTCGAAATCAATTAATGTAATCCTCATCGTAACCTAATAGAATATATCTCGTTCATTACCCACGGGATCACGGTAACAGGATTTATTCCATAACGCCCGGAAAAACGGCAAACAAGTAATTATTCCGTAACGCCCGGAAAAATGGCAAACAGGTAATTATTCCGTAACGCCCGGAAAAATGGAAAACAGGTAATAATATCCTCTTGAGTTATATTTCGGTTAGATTCTTGATTTCCCGTTTTTCCCCCAGATTTGTGTTCAAGTCAGGTATTGCCAATATAGATCTAATGCCAACACAGGATCAAGCAGGTGCGGTTCTCGTCTATGCAGACAATAAGTCTGGTCCGTCAGGACAACACGTCAAGATTATTGGCATTAGTAACAAGATCTATGTAATAAGTCAAGTAGTGTGTTGTGCACATGTCATGTGATGTATATGCATCAAATAGATATCCAAATGTGAACTGTAATCAATATCAGAACATGATTAATGCACGGATGCACATGTACCTATCTGTAATAACTATTTATACGTCCATGACTACGTATAATGCACACTGGATAACACGTTGTACTAATATAATAGTATAATGATATCATGATGTTCCGACATGCAATTAAATATGTCATTATCGGTATGAATACTGTAAAACGGTAAAACTATAATATTTGTTGTATAATGAAACACATGCACTATTATTTATTAAATAGATATTGATATAATAATTGTTTACCGCCGAAAACCGGGAAAGACAAACGTCTAGCCTGAATCTGGGGGCAGATGCTATTTGGTGTTATCCATCCACATCTCCGAAGATGCCAAATTGATTTATGACACCATGTATCAGAGGTTTAGACGGATGCGGCCGATGTAGCAGACTTCGTCAGATTTCCCCTCGTTGAGGGGTTTTTTTTATTGTGGGGACGCTCTTCCCTGCAGGCGCAAGTCCCTGCAGTTAATTACGCTACCGCATCGCTGTAACCACTTTCTCCTTCTCCAGATGGTCACTTCATGTCGTGGGTGTTTGTCTTGTTTTTTGTTGCTCGTGGATTGTATACGGAGACTAATTTATGTTGTCGCCCGTAGGGCGTGGATTAGTCCAAATCCATATTCTCTTAGATTTGGGTTTGGGGTTGGATTTAAGGATGCGTTAGTCTCATTTGAGACTAAGATCAACTTAAACGTTTATTAAGGATACGTTAGTCTAATTTTAGACTAAGATCGATTTAACGGGATCGTTTAGATCCAACAAAAGAGCATTTGGGCTCTATTGTTTTAGTTTAGGGACTTTGCGGTCCATTGTTAGTTTAAGGACATTACGGTCCAATGTTAATTTAAGGACATCTCGGTCTAGTTTAAAGACATCATAGTCTGTAAAGGTTAAGGACATCATAGTCCATGAGCTTAAGGACCTCACAGTCCAGTTTAGAGACATCATAATCTGTAGGGTTTAGTTTAGGGACATCACGGTCCAGTTTAAAGACATCATAGTCTATAAAGGTTAAGGATATCATAGTCCATGAGTTTAAGGACCTCACAGTCCAGTTTGGAGACATCATAGTCTGTAAGATTTGCTGGTTGTCGAGACCCGTCACCTCTCTGAAGACGTTGAAGAATTACAACGACACATATCAGAGGAATGAAGAGATGTACTCTTGAACCGATGTGGGTTGGGAGATCTGTAATCCAATTTGGGACCAAGATCAATTAATTAGATTATGAGCACATGGGCTCATTTAAATCTGAATTGAGGACTAATAGCCAACTTGGGCTAAGTCCAATTAGGTTTAAAATGTTAGACATTTGTTCGGGCTGCTGAACATTTGTCTGGGCTCAGCCCCCCTTTATTTAGCAATGCTAAGCATGGGTCTGGGTTCTAACAATATTTCTGTCTTTTATTGAGTGCTGAGCACTCGTATGCCATATGAGATGATCAATTTTGGAAGACAAGAGTGTATTTGAGGTTCAGTCAAAAGGGGACCCTGCCTCTCGAAGACTCAGCTAATTTAGACTAAGATTGGCTCGAATTTAGTGTTAAACACTAGAGTATAATCGGCTATCACGTGCTCCTACATGATGTGCTTAGAATAGTGTTAAACACTAGGGATAAAGCGCACAAAATAGTGTTAAACACTAAAAAAAGAAACGCTCACGTGAGGTCACGTGAGGCGCTTGAGTATTGGGCCAGACTTCCCTTATTTTATTCTCAGAATATGCATATAAGTGTTAAACACTTGATTTCCACAATTGTCACGTATGGACAAGTGATGGCGCCCACAGTTTGTTCTACTCTTCTTATTTTAAGGAGTCTGTTCAAGGGTCACGTGGGAGCACGTGACCCCATCTCATCCATTCTTTTTTGACCATTGAGGGGAGGGTCACGTGTTGCCACGTGATCATGTTGGGTACTTGATCTTTTTACGTGCATGAAAAGTCTAAGTCCCTTATTTAAGAAAAGGCTAAACCCTAATTTTATTTAGAGGAATTAAATCCCTATGTATTTGGAAAAATTAAATTCTTTAAACCCAATTCTCCCTCTAAGTTTTGGATTTATATGGCAGAATCTCCCTGATGAGAATTAAATTCTCAACTTATGGGGAGATCTGCTTCTGCAGATCTTCAACCAGAGGAAGAACCAAGTTCTTATATTAAGGGTTAAACCCTATTTTTGTTGGAGGAATTAAATTCCTATATAGTTTGTGGGAGAATATAATTCTCTGAACCTAGGTCTTCCCTTAGGTTTTAGATCTGCATGGCAGAATCTCCCCGATGAGAATTAAATTCTCAACTTATGGGGAGATCTGCTTCCGCGGACTTTCAACCAAAAGAAGAACTAAGTTCTTATTCAGAAGAGTTAAACTCTTAGTTTGAGAATTAAATTCTCTTTTTATTTTGTGGGAGCTTATAGGATGATCTCTTTCCCTCTCTTACCTAGGGTTTCTTTCCTTTCTGAAGAGATCTTCTTCTTTTTTGGAGAATTAAATTCTCTTTTTTTTTCTTCTTGTTGTCTTTCCTTTTTTTCCTTCTTGGCTCCTATTTATAGGAGAAAGAAAAGAATCAGTTTGTTTAGTCAATCTTTCATTGAAAAACTTTGATTGATTTTGTAACCAACATGATCTTTTAGATTACTCGGTGAATTTTATCCACCATTGGATTTTTAATCCAAAAGATATTTTATTTGTTGTTCCCGGCAGACTTTAGGAAAATATTTCCTTGTATAGAATATTTCTATAAGTTGGTGATTTTTAATCACCATTGGATTTTTAATCCAACGGTGCTCCCTTTACAGAGTGCAATCTTTTTGTTTGGAAAGATCTAAGGAAATATTAGGGTTTTTAATTTTCCTTAATTAGAATTTAATTCTATTAGTTCAGAGAGCTTAGGAACCTATCACGTGTTGGCACGTGACCCCCGGTCACGTGTGGGCACGTGATGCCCCATTTGGGGTTTTCTTTCTATTAACTCAGAGAGTTTTAAGACCCTATCACGTGTTGGCACGTGACCCACTAATTAAGCATTTAACCAGAATTTAATTTTATTATTTTAAAGAACTCAGGAACTCATCACGTGTCGGCACGTGACCCCTGGTCACATGTGGGCACATGATGCCCCATTGGGTTTTTTTATTGTTGTTTTATTATACCTTTTAATTCATTTCAGCAGGTTAAAAGGCCCATCGCGTGTGGACACGTGACCCCATTTGATTAGGATTCAATTCTTATTATTTCAGAGTCCTAAGGAAGCCATCACGTGTCGGCACGTGACCCCCGATCATGTGTGGGCATGTGATGCCCCATTGGGTTTTTCCTTGTATTTTATGAGGGAAAAATAATATTAACAGGGATAACATATTCAATCCGATTAATAACTATAAAAGTGGTATTGATTAACCTGCACAAGAAAGTTCCATTCAGAAATTCAGCGTCACCCTGATTTGTAAAATAGCTTTAAAATAACAAACGTCCTCCAAAAGGGACGTGTCATATACCAAAACAAATCTAGTTCAATAAGGTTTTTATTTTTATAAGTTAAATATCTTAGGTTGTTCCTACAAAAGGTTATGAACGTTCGAAATTGAAAGTTTGCTGCTGGAATTTTCCTGGACAGCAGTTCAGAGGTACTTTCATTTACAGTTTACGTTATTGAAACAATTTATTTTGAAAATAAATATATCACAAGGTTATAGTATTCTGAGTTAGTTTCGTAACGAACTAAAGAACGTATGCTAATGATTTTTCTATGATTTATAATAAATTTTATAAGGTAAGATGTACAGTAAATTTCAGATTTGTCGTATCTGTTTTGCGACGACGTTTCATGTGTAAACTATAATATTTTCAAACTATATTTTGTATGACGTTATAAAATGCAGATTATAAACTAAGTAATGATAATAATAAGAAATATTACGACGATATATATATTTATAGATATAATTATAGTATGTCTCAAGTTGTAAACATGCATACATTGTATATTATAAAACTGATTAACGTTAAATAACTACGGTATATAAATTATATAGATATAGTTGTATGATGATGATAATAATAATAATATGACAACATATAAGTAAATTACATAAAGCATAGCATGTAGCAAGTTGTAAACTTGCTTCGAAACAAACGCGATGAACGGAAGCAACATGACGCTATACAAATCAACACCAAGTTTTGATGGCTCGGTTAGGGTTCTAGAATGCGGCTGGAGTTGCGTCGGTGGGAATGGATGTGGTCTTAAAGAACGAAGAATGAGAATATATAAATTGATGAGGGAGAGATATGTTATGTGGATAAAGAGAGAGAGAGGTTTGAATTAGCTTATAAATATATATTAGTTTTAATGTATATAAATAATATCAAATTACAACCAATCTCCACCAAAATCTCATCAAAAATATATTTTGGAAAATAATTCACATATGTAAACTTCTCAACCATAATAGAATAATATATTTTAAACAACTCATACCCCTAATTTAAAATTTAAAAGGATTCTAAAAATATATCTAGATTTAGTAAATATTTGATATTAGATATCTTGAGATTTAAACGTAAAAAATAAAAGCAAGATAAGATATGTGATGGCAATCATATGATGACAGTTAACAAAATATAACTTATTCTTAACTTTTGGCTATTAAAAGATATATGTTGATCTAGATATATGATATATAAAAATCTAAAAATATAATGTAGGTATTATACTAGATTCACATAGATATACTTTACTAGTAAATCTCAGATACAATCTTGCACCTATTGGGTTCTAAACTTACGGGTCGGGTCGGATAACGACTACTACTATTCGAATCATTCGCGACCCAATAGATAGAATAGAAGAAATATAAAGAAAGTGTTAAAATACCAATTAATTTCGTATAACCGTACTAGGATGTTACATTATATTCAACTACAAAAGAATTTCGTCCTCGAAATTCATGAAACAGGAAAAGATAAGAAGATAGGGATCTAAGGAAAGAGATGAGGAAACTTTTGTCGAATCTTGTCTTCACGTTCCTAAGTAGATTCTCCATGCGAACGATTTCCCCACGAAACAAGCACTAGAAAAATCACCCTATTCTTGAGAACCTTTTCTCGTCGATCCACGATCGTTATCGGTTGCACTTTATAAGTCCAATCTTTTCTTACTGTCAATTCCGAGTGATCTAGGACGTGCGGCTCATCTCAAACATACTTGCAGAGTTGAGATACATGAAACACGTCATGAACACCCGCTAAGGATGGTGGTAAAGCCAATCGATAAGCTACCTCTCCAACACGCTCGATGATATCGAAAGGCCCCATGAATCGAGAACTAAGGTTGTCTCGACTACCAAATCGGATTACTCCTCTAGTCGGTGATATCTTCAAGAATACAAGATCACGAACAGTGAACTCCAAAGGTCTTCTTCTAGTATCAGCCCAACTTTTCTGTCGATCCTGTGCCACCTTCATGTGATTACGGATCAAGTTAACTTTCACCACAGTTTGCACAATGAGTTCCGGTCCCAACAATCTTCTTTCTCCAACATAGTCCTAACAAACAGGCGAGCGACAATTACGACCGTACATACTTCGAATGGAGCCATCTGTATAGTTGCCTGAAAAATGTTGTTGTATGAAAACTCCACTAAATATAAATGATCCTCCCATGAACCCTTGAAATCTAACATGCATGCCCTCAACATATCTTCAAGAGTTTGGATCGTTTTTTCAGACTGGCCATCTGTCTGAGGATGATAGGCCATGCTAAATTTCAAGCGAGTTCCCAAACTTTCCTGTAGACTCCTCCAAAAGTGTGATTGAAATCGAGTATCACGATCGGAAACGATTCTCACGGGTACTGATTAGTCGAAAATATTGTATATTTTAGCCGGCAATTTCCTCATCATTTACATTCATATAGAAGTGTTCGGTATCCGTATTTCATATATTAGCAAATCTATCACAGATTATCAGATTACATGTATTAGACCTTAAAACCGGCATTTCTAGGGAAATTGACTGCATTGCATGGCATTGCAATATTTCTATATGTCGAAACCCGTGTTTTGAAATCTGTGCAGGAAACTAGAAGCGTGCTCGAATCAACGCTGCTCAAAAGATATGCCAACTCACTAACTTCAGATCTGGTATCAATTTAAAGGAGCAATCATAAATCAATATATCAGAAGAAGCCCTAAAATACAGAACAAGGCTACACCAGAAGACCCAAAGCCCAAGCTCATCAAAGAGCCGCGGATCCGCGGCGATGGCTTGCTTGTGCCGCGGATCCGCGGTGGAACCAGGGACTTACCTCCTCAATTTTGGTGCACAATGCTTCATTCAGGGCCCACTGTTCAGAAATGTATCTCAAATTCCAGAAGACTCTAGGGGTTTCTGCCAGATCAGCAAACTAGGGTTTCCAAGCCTAATTAAACCTAGCTTAAACCCTAAGCTAGCTCCTAACAAACTACCTTCTAGAAGACTCAACAAACTTTTGGAGGGAACTACCATTTCAAACCTAAACCTAGGGTTTGGGAAGTCTATAAATAGAAGCCTAGACCTAGGGTGAGAGCATCATGTGGAGATAGATAGAATAAAACCATTACTTGTGTGATTCATTTTTTAGCCAATCTCCTTCTTCATCTCCTTCCTCCACAAGTCTAGTGAGAGGGCTTGTGTGAAACCCTAATTCCAATCAAAATCAAGATCCCGAGTACCCATTAAGCAAGAAGCCCTACAACCTTTATGAGCGGAGCCGATCTTCAACGGAGCAAGCGATCCGAGCCGATCCACGACTCACGAAGCCGAGCGACGCCCGATCAACAATCTAGATTCTTCCTCTTGTAGTTCTTGAAGCGAATGTAATCAAAATTGTTGAGATAAATAAAGGTGATATTCTTTTATCTTGTTTTCTTTAAATTCTGCATCATGATATCTTTACAATTCGTAAACATTTTCTGTGTGGTGATGTGTGAATAAAACTCCGCTCGTCGAGGAGTCGAAACGGTCAATAGAATGATGATGTAACATAGCTTTAATCGATTCTTGAGTCCTACGTGTTTTGAAAACCCTAGCTAGTTCAAGAAACGACGACCCATTTTGTTTCGATGCTTTCTTGATTAATATCGTTCGAAATTGGGGAGTTACGATCGTTTCTTGAATTTGGTAGAGGCTAGAAAAGGAATGATATCGACGAAAGAACAAGGATTAAAAGATGAAACCCTAGTTTCATCAAGAAAGCCCCAACTCTCGTCGATTATCATCGATCTAGTATCAATCCTTCGAAGGACAAGAACACGAAATCTTGAGATTACATCACGTCTATAGATCCGATCGATTCCTACGAGCCTCTTTTAGATTCTTGACTGGTGATTGGAAATATCATCGATACACCGATTCTTGATTGTTTAACATTTTCTTGATTCTTGAATAGAATAGTGACACTTGAAAGTCAAAATTCTTGAATCATGTTTTTTTTTATCTTAGCTTAACTTTTCAATTCAAGCATATCATAATACAAACGAATCGTGCAATCCCTGTGGACGATCCGCACTCATTCATGAACTACAATTGACACCGTAGTTTGATTGCGGTCAAAACAATTCTTTGATTGTGATTCTATTCATTCTCTAAAACGACACACAAAGAAATGATCAATCAAATGGCGCCGTTGCCGGGGATCGCGCGCTAATTCGTTTCATATTATAGTTTGAATTGAAAGAATTATTCCATTGTTGTTTTTTGAGATCAAAATTCGTGCAAACCCTAAACGATTTGCTGTTGTTCATTGCAAGGAAATCTGGAGCTGTTTGGAAATTGAAGAAAATTTTTGGAAAATACCAGAGAGCTGAGGGAGTCCACAGAAGCTCCCTGAAGAAGTTTGGTTCAGTGATCCCACACGTCAACCGCGGAAGCGCGGCATTAGAGGGAATTTGCGGCGAAACCGCGGCCCCTTTGAGGGATCTCTGTGCAATTTTTTCTCTGTAAGTTTCTTACCTTCTTCTCTCTTCTCTTTTTAGCTCCAACTAACACTTTGCTGTAGGATTCTTTGCAAATAATCGCAGCGCCGCAAAAGCAAAATTAAATTTGTGCGTGATTTTGATTTCTTGGATGTTTGCATTCTAAATACGGATATTAAGGGGCACGGCCAAATCCAAATTAGGTGGGGATTTCATTACCCTTCCTAGGCCCCAAAAATCGCAAAACTTGCATCCGCATTGACCCACATTAACTAAAAGAAATCTAGAGAAGACTCTAAGGACTGTCGCGCTCAATTAGGACAAGAGAAGGCCGTGGGTAATTCATTGCTTATCCGCGTTTTCTTGTGGTGCCTAAGGCGAGTGTGTCTAAGGCTAGTGGTTTTTAATTAGGCCCACTACTTACGTAGTGGAGTACCTTCCCACTTACCTGGCACTTATCCGGCCACAGGGGGACAAAGAGGTAGTGGAGGATTCTATCCTGCGACTTGTCTTTTGGCAGTTAGGAGCGGTCTAGAGCCGGACCTAGGTGACCACTAGATTCTAGGGTTTGTGTGCTGCATTTGTTTTGTCGCATCATTTTTTCAAAAATCCGTCCCTTTTTCAAAAGCAAACACCGCATTCATTACCCCTAATTATAAGTCAACGCTGCCACTTGTACTAACCCATTTTAGTGCAAGATAGGCTGGACACGGGATTCTAGTGCCCGTTTAGTCCGCGTACCCTTTATCGACTCCGAAGTCGATATTTCTCCATTTACCTTTTCTTTACCTACTACCACACCCACACCGATGGATCCGAATCTATCAAACTTCTTTAACCCTAATCTGCCGCCGTCCGTTGGTGCGCAGAATCCACCCCGCATCTCTCTCCAGGAGAGGTGCTACCCTATTCGAGGTCCTCTTTCGACCTGCTTATCCACACCACCAGCCAATGGGGATAACTTTGAGATTAAGCCCCAGTATATCAATCTTTTACCCAAATTCCACGGACTCGAGACTGAGGACGCTTACGTTTTCATTACCAAATTTGAAAACGTATGCGCAATGATGGGTACGTCACAACTTTCAGTGGATGCTATGCGTCTACGACTTCTTCCATTTACTTTGTGCGATATAGCCGAGAAGTGGCTATATAACACTACCGCACACTCTATTACGAATTGGGAAGAATTCGTCGCTGCATTCCTTAAGAAATTTTACCCAATCCAAAAGACAGCTCGAATCCGTAGCGAACTGAATCAATTTGCCTAGCTCCCTGCTGAACCATTTTCAAAATGCTTTGAACGTTTCAAGGATCTATTGGTTCAGTGTCCTCATCACGGCATCCCGAGATGGGAATTATGCCGAATCATATATGAGGGCATTAACCCAAGCACTAAAAAGAGCCTTGAAAATATGTGTCAAGGTACTTTTATGACCAAAGATGACGGGGAAGCTTGGAAGTATTTAGAAGAGTTCGCTGAAAAATCACTACAGTGGGAGAGTGGAACCCAACCATTGAATAGGGGTGGCGTACACCAAATAGATGTGTCCATAGGTGTTCGAGCTGAAATGGCAGCAATGCAAAAGAAGCTCGACGCTATGGAACACAAATTTGCAACAGCCTCCCTAAACCCAGTGTCACTCCCCAAAACTGTTTGTGGGTGTTGTTCTGATCCGTCTCATTTAACGGAAGAATGTCCATTAAACTCTGCATTTTAAGGTCATGAGCATTCTAATGCCGCATTTCAACGACCTAGAAACGATCCATATTCTTCCACGTACAATCAGGGTTGGAGGAATCACCCGAATTTTGCTTGGAACCAAAACCAATCTCAAAACACGGTTCCAAACACGAATCAATTTCAAAGGGTTCTTCCTCCACCACAACAGCAACCCCTTCAACTCACTCAGCACCCCTATCAGTCACAGAATTTCCAAAACCAGGGCAACACTCCTGCACAGTCTAATCCTATGCAGTCCTGTTCTGACGAGTTCTCTCAATTCACTCAAACCATGAAATCACTTTTGTCAAATTTCATAGAGGTTTCGGCTGAGGTTAGATCTTCCGTCGGTGAGATAAAGAAAAACTCAGCATCTCAAGCTGAGAGTATCAAATCGATGGAAGCTGAAATCGCACGCCTAAAATCCGAAATGAGTGCGAGAGAAAAAGGGAAACTTCCCTCTCAACCCCTATAGAATCCTGGGCATTACAATGTAAATGCCGTCACAACGTTGAGATCGGGAAGAGTGCTGAACAATCATGTCGGGAAAGGTATTGATGATACTGAAAATCATATCAACACCCCGGCTGAGACCTTTCCACACACACACACTTCTCCTTCTGATCCTTCTTCTTCTACCACACCACTTTCTCGCGAGCCTATTCTCCATTTCCCACTAGGCTCGACACCTTCTCCCAACCCTTATAGTTCTCCACAGACGGTCCCCACACCTCTTTTGGGACCACGTCTACCCCCTCTTCCTTCTCCTGTGATGGACCCTGCGCTTATTGCGAAAGCTCCTTACCCGAACCGGTTAAGGGCAAATAGAACGAGTCCTCATATGGAGAAAATTATAGAAATGTTCAAACAGGTTAACATCAATAGCCCTCTCCTAGATGCTATTCAGCAAGTCCCCGCTTATGCGAAAATTCTTAAGGACTTGTGCACTAGGAAGAGGAAGACCCAAGTGCCAAAGAAGGTCTTTATGTCTAATAATATTAGCACTGCTTTTATTCCCCAGCTTCCAAAGAAAAGAAAGGACTCAGGATGTCCTACAATATCGATTTCGATTGGGGGTAAAAACATAAATCGTGCTCTTTTAGACCTTGGCGCAAGTGTTAACCTGCTCCCTTATTCTGTCTATGAGCAATTAGGGATTGGAGAGCTGAAACCTGCTCATTGCACTCTCCAGATGGCAGACCGATCTATCACCAAACCAAGGGGTGAATTAGAGGATGTATTGATAAAGGTCGGGGAATTTGTTTTCCCTGTAGACTTCATTGTGCTCGACACACATCCTGTAGTAAACCCCCGAGGCCAAATTCCGGTGATTCTGGGTCGTCCTTTCCTTGCCACTTCCAACGCTGTTATAAACTGTAGAAATGGTTCAATGAACTTATCATTTGGAAATATGACCATTGAACTAAATATCTACAAAGTTGGAAGTCAGCCATCAGAACCCTCTGCTCATATTTTAAATGTGTGCTCTGTCCATGAGATCGCTCCCGATAGTTGTGGAGCCGAGGAACTTTGCTTTACTGATCTCGATGACATTACCACATCTCTGTTTGATTTCACACATGATCTTAGTGAGGACACTTTCTCTACACTTGAGTCCTGCACTTCTGACTTTTCTCCACCCGAGTCTGTATCTTTCACAGGCTCTGAGCTTCTTTGTAGATCCAAAAATCACTCAATGATCCCTCCTTCTATCACTTCTCCGCCCGAATTAGATCTCAAAATTTTACCTTCTCACCTGAAATATGCATATCTAGGTGAGAATGAGTCTTTACCGGTTATCATATCCGCTTCTCTTGCATCAGAGCAAGAGAATGCCCTTTTATCGGTATTGAGATCTAACAAAGAGGCGTTTGGTTGAAGTATGGCGGACATCAAAGGGATTAGTCCCTTGATAGTTGAACATCATATACATGTGATGGATGATGCCAGACCAACCCGAGAACCACAGAGACGGTTGAATCCCGTCATGAAGGAAGCGGTCATGAAAGAGATCGTCAAATGCTTAGATAATGGTATTATATACCCCATCTCCGATAGCTAGTGGGTGAGTCCTATACATGTCGTTCCTAAGAAATCCGGCATCACAGTGATAACCAATGAGGCAAATGAGTTGATTCAGACACGCGTCCAAACTGGGTGGCGTGTATGTATTGATTATAGAAAACTCAATGCTGCCACGAGGAAAGACCACTTTCCTCTACCATTCATTGATCAGATGCTGGAACGCTTAGCGGGACGAGAGTATTATTGTTTTATGGACGGATACTCAGGCTATAATCAGGTCCCCATCGCCAAAAAGGATCAAGATAAAACCACTTTTACTTGTCCTTTTGGTACCTTTGCTTACAGTCGCATGCCCTTTGGGTTATGCAATGCTCCCGCTACCTTTCAGCGGTGTATGATGGGGATATTCTCTGATATGGTAGAGAATTTTCTGGAGATCTTTATGGACGATTTCTCGATTTTTGGAGACTCTTTTTCCGACTGCCTAGCGAATCTTGACGCTGTTCTTACTCGTTGCAAAGAGAAGAACTTGACTTTGAACTGGGAAAAATGCCATTTTATGGTCCAAGAAGGAATAGTACTTGGACATGTCATTTCACAGAAAGGCATTGAGGTTGACAGAGCTAAGATAGATGTCATTCAAAACCTCCCTCATCCCAAAAACGTCAAAGATATTCGATCTTTCCTTGGCCATGCGGGCTTTTATAGGAGATTCATTAAGGACTTTAGCAAAATTGCTAGACCTCTAACTCTTCTCCTGGACAAGGATACGACCTTCCATTTTGACTCGGACTGCGAGATAGCTTTCGACTCACTTAAACACTCACTCACTTCAGCCCCCGTACTATCATCACCAAATTGGGACTACCCCTTTGAGCTGATGTGTGACGCATCTGATTTTGCAGTAGGTGCAGTCTTAGGACAGCACATCGAAAAGATGCCACACGTGATTTACTATGCAAGTAAGACCCTGAATGATGCGCAAATCAATTATACAACCACAGAAAAAGAACTTTTAGCGGTTGTATTTGCATTAGAAAAATTCAGGCCTTACTTAATTGGCTCACCTATAGTTGTGTATACTGACCATTCCGCTTTAAAACATCTTCTGGCGAAGAAAGATGCAAAAGGTCGACTAATACGTTGGATCCTACTGTTACAAGAATTTGATCTTGTTATCAAAGATAAGAAAGGATGTGAAAACGTAGTAGCTGACCATCTTTCACGCATCATTTCTTTCCCTGTGACCCTGCCGATTAATGACTCGTTCCCTGACGAACAACTCTTGAGCATATCCGCTGAACCATGGTTCAGGGATATTGTGAACTATCATGCCACGGGACTAATACCGAGCGATTGGTCAAAACAGGACAAATATCGTTTTCTTTCCCAAGTAAAACACTTTTACTGGGACGAGCCCTATTTGTTTAAATATTGTCCTGATCAGATCATTCGCCGGTGTGTCCCGAATGAAGAGTTCAAGAGTGTTCTTTCATTTTGTCATGATCAGGCCTGTGGGGGTCACTTTGGTCCTAGAAAGACAGCGGAAAAGGTTTTGCAATGTGGATTTTATTGGCCGACCTTATTCAAGGACGCATTTGAGTATTGCAAAACCTGTACACAATGTCAGTATACGGGTAGAATATCCCAGAGGAATGAAATGCCTCAGCAACCCATCTTGGTTGTTGAAATATTCGATGTTTGGGGCATTGATTTTATGGGTCCTTTTCCCAACTCCTTTGGGAATTTGTACATATTGCTGGCGGTTGATTATGTCTCAAAGTGGGTAGAAGCCATTCCATGTCGCACTAATGACAAGAAAGTTGTCATTAAGTTCTTGAAAGAGAATATCTTTTCGCGATTTGGACACCCACGCGCTATCATTAGCGATAATGGGACACATTTCTGCAACAGATCTTTTGAGACTCTGATGCGAAAATACTCAATCAACCACCGACTTTCGACACCCTATCATCCCCAAACAAGCGGGCAGGCTGAAATCTCAAACAGACAAATCAAACTTATCCTGGAGAAGACTGTTGCTAAAAATAGAAAAAACTGGTCGACCAAACTGACGGATGCTCTTTGGGCATTCCGAACTGCATATAAGACCGACCTAGGGATGTCTCCATATAGGATAGTGTTTGGAAAAGCATGTCATTTACCCGTCGAGATAGAACATAAAGCATTGTGGGCTATTAAAGAAATAAATTTTGATTTAAACCTTGCTTGCAACTTTCGGAAGCTGAAACTAAATGAGCTAAGCGAACTCCGCGATGAAGCTTATGATAACGCTGTAATCACAAAGAATAGGACTAAGGTTTTTCACGATAAAAACATTTTAAGGAAAACATTTTCACCTGGTCAACAAGTCCTTCTTTATGATTCACGATTACACCTTCACACGAGTAAGCTCCGATCTCGATGGAAGGGACCTTTTGTTGTGCGGTCTGTATACCCGCACGGGGCAGTAGAAGTAGAAAATGTAAAAAACGGCACCTTTTTCAAAGTGAATGGACATAGACTAAAGCTGTATTTTTCCACTGACCCCACGGAGGAGCTCTTGTTCTTACAAGAGCCAGTTTATTTGGATTAAAATTCCTCCGTCTCACCTTCATGTCCAGTATATCATTGCATCATTTTTTGAATGAAGGTGAGTAAAAAGAGTAAGTTTGGGGGAAGTTCTTCACTTATATATTTTGCCCCCACTAATAATTCCCCCCAGGCTTACAGTTTTGTAGGTATAGCATTTGGCAACAGTGAGGACACTGTTGAAAACAAGTTTGGGGGAGGTTTGTGCTTATTTTCGCATCATTTGCATATCATCTGCATAAGCACAAAACATTTCTTTAAAAATCTATAAAAATTGAAAAATTTTCAAAACCCATAAAAATTTAAAAATTTTCAAGTATAAAAATAATTTTAATATTTACACTTTTTTGTACATAAATAAGATAATAAAAGTTTAGATAGTGAAAAATTACATCCATGAGATTAGAAAAATTTGAGAAAACTAAGAAAATTAGAAGTTTTCTGATACGAACTAGTAATAAGTAGTTATGAGCTGTTGTCCCAAGGGTTAGTAAGATGAAGGACGTCACTAATCTGAGGATAAAAATAAGTCTAAAAAATAGTTTCTATTCTAGAAGCCAAACATTTTGAACGTTGCTACCCTGCTATTCGCACTTACACACGTCTTGAAGCCTGGGATAGTAGAGGATACCTTGAAATGCTCTTGTCTTAAAGCCAATGTATGAAGGAAATAAAAAGAAAAGTGAATAAAAAAATATAAAATGGTGAGAAAAATGGACACTGGTTTTGTTATCACCAAGGGCAATAAAAAAATATATAGCGAGGGTGCTTCTTCACCTAGTGCCCTAAGGCCAACTGGTCTGGGAGTCACCGCTATGCCTAAGGTGGTGCAAGACGAGGAAAATACACCAAGTAAGCAAGCACAGGAGTAATCGGTCGGTTAGTACCTCAAGAAGTATTAACGGTCGCATGAAAGTGTGTGAGCAATCTCATCTAAATATTCATTAATTAAAAAGTACTGAGGCTGATGGGCAAGAGTATGATAGCTTGAATTAAATTCTCCGGGTGTAGGGATGTCTTTACACACACGCAGGGTGATATGATCGATGTTTGGAATACAGATAGGAATGAAAAATAAGACGATGTTTTATTGAGGGAGGACGTGATTTCTAATATTTTTTTATGAACATTAAGATAGGGCTCATGACAACCGAAAAGCTAGCTTAGTTGGAAACCCTAATTTTCAAGGCTTTTCTTCTACAATTCTTTTCTTTAAATGTAATATTCATGATCTTCCTTTTATTATTGGATTTTGTGGGTGCAATCCGCTGAAAACCCTCAGGAGACAACACTCCTCCTACTAGGGACACCTAGAGGTTTAAAGGCTTGTTGCACAAGCTCAGTGCAATCGTGTTGCCTACGAAAGTGTGCTAGTTAGTTTTTCTCTTTCTTTATTTTCTCCTTCTCTTTTTAATAAAACATTCGCTCGAGACGATCGAAATTAAGTTTGGGGGAATTTGATTAGTCGAAAATATTGTATATTTTAGCCGGCAATTTCCTCATCATTTGCATTCATATAGAAGTGTTCGGTATCCGGATTTCACATATTAGCAAATCTATCACAGATTATCAGATTACATGTATTAGACCTTAAAACCGGCATTTCTAGGGAAATTGACTGCATTGCATGGCATCGCAATACTTCTATATGTCGAAACCCGTGTTTTGAAGTCTGTGCAGGAAACTAGAAGCGTGCTCGAATCAACGCTGCTCAAAAGATACACCAACTCACTAACTTCAGATCTGGTATCAATTTAAAGGAGCAATCACAAATCAATATATCAGAAGAAGCCCTAAAATACAGAACAAGGCTACACCAGAAGACCCAAAGCCCAAGCTCATCAAAGAGACACGGATCCGCGGCAATGGCTTGCTTGTGCCGCGGATCCGCGGTGGAACCAGGGACTTACCTCCTCAATTTTGGTGCACAATGCTTCATTCAGGGCCCACTGTTCAGAAATGTATCTCAAATTCCAGAAGACTCTAGGGGTTTCTGCCAGATCAGCAAACTAGGGTTTCCAAGCCTAATTAAACCTAGCTTAAACCCTAAGCTAGCTCCTAACAAACTACCTTCTAGAAGACTCAACAAACTTTTGGAGGGAACTACCATTTCAAACCTAAACCTAGGGTTTGGGAAGTCTATAAATAGAAGCCTAGACCTAGGGTGAGAGTATCATGTGGAGATAGATAGAATAAAACCATTACTTGTGTGATTCATTTTTTAGCCAATCTCCTTCTTCATCTCCTTCCTCCACAAGTCTAGTGAGAGGGCTTGTGTGAAACCCTAATTCCAATCAAAATCAAGATCCCGAGTACCCATTAAGCAAGAAGCCCTACAACCTTTATGAGCGGAGCCGATCTTCAACGGAGCAAGCGATCCGAGCCGATCCACGACTCACGAAGCCGAGCGACGCCCGATCAACAATCTAGATTCTTCCTCTTGTAGTTCTTGAAGCGAATGTAATCAAAATTGTTGAGATAAATAAAGGTGATATTCTTTTATCTTGTTTTCTTTAAATTCTGCATCATGATATCTTTACAATTCGTAAACATTTTCTGTGTGGTGATGTGTGAATAAAACTCCGCTCGTCGAGGAGTCGAGACGGTCAATAGAATGATGATGTAACATAGCTTTAATCGATTCTTGAGTCCTACGTGTTTTGAAAACCCTAGCTAGTTCAAGAAACGACGACCCATTTTGTTTCGATGCTTTCTTGATTAATATCGTTCGAAATTGGGGAGTTACGATCGTTTCTTGAATTTGGTAGAGGCTAGAAAAGGAATGATATCGACGAAAGAACAAGGGTTAAAAGATGAAACCCTAGTTTCATCAAGAAAGCCCCAACTCTCGTCGATTATCATCGATCTAGTATCAATCCTTCGAAGGACAAGAACACGAAATCTTGAGATTACATCACGTCTATAGATCCGATCGATTCCTACGAGCCTCTTTTAGATTCTTGACTGGTGATTGGAAATATCATCGATACACCGATTCTTGATTGTTTAACATTTTCTTGATTCTTGAATAGAATAGTGACACTTGAAAGTCAAAATTCTTGAATCATGTTTTCGTTTATCTTAGCTTAACTTTTCAATTCAAGCATATCATAATACAAACGAATCGTGCAATCCCTGTGGACGATCCGCACTCATTCATGAACTACAATTGACACCGTAGTTTGATTGCGGTCAAAACAATTCTTTGATTGTGATTCTATTCATTCTCTAAAACGACACACAAAGAAATGATCAATCAGGTACTCCATGCAATCTCACAATCTCCTGCATGTACCGCTCTGCCAAAGCTTCCATCCACTGACCAACTCAAAATGATATAAAGTGAGCTGTCTTAGTCAATCGATCGACAATAACCCAAACTGTATTATTACCCCTTGGACTCCGTGGTAAAGCTGTCACGAAATCCATGGTTATATGTTCCCACTTCCATTGAAGAATCGGAAGTGGTTGCAACAAACCAGCTACCCTTTGATGTTCAGCCTTGACTTGCTGACACACCAAGCACTTCGATACGTAGCGAGCAATCTCCCTTTTCATGCCTTCCCACCAGAAATGTTGCCGCAGATCTCTGTACATCTTTGTGCCTCTCGGGTGTACTAAATACGCGGAACTATGAGCCTCCTTCATGACTTCTTATCGAACATCTCCTTTGGGCATACATAAACGACTCCCATATCATAATGAACCATCTTCATGAATCAACAAGTCCGTTCGAAGTCCCGCTTCCCTCGAAACTTCTGCAATCTTGGATCATGCAACTACGGTGCTTTAATATTATCGATCAAGGACGACTGTATTTGCAGCTGCATCAACTGTCCCGAAGAATGCGGTAATACAATCTCCAACTCGAATCTCTGAAAATCATCTATAATCTCCTTCTGTGCAGTCAACATCCGTATTGCTGGTAACCGACTTAGAGCATCCGGCACTACATTAAATTTTCCCGGATGGTATTTCAGATCAAGATCATGGTCAGCCATTAGCTTCAACCATCTACGCTGCCTCATGTTGAGCTATTTTTGTGTGAACACATAGTTTAGGCTTTTGTGATCGGTAAATACTTCTACTCTTTCGCCCAATAAGTAGTGTCTCCAAATTTTCAAGAAAAAATCACTGCTACTAGCTCCAAATCGTGAGTTGGGTAGTTCTTCTCATGAGTCTTCAATTGTCTCGACGCATAGGCTATAACCTTCCCAGTCTGCATTAGAACACATCCTAAGCCTTTTCCAGATACGTCACTGTGAATAACCAACCCTCCAGAACCGTCTGGCACTATCAAGATAGGAGCGGTAGACAATCTTTGCTTCAACGATTCAAAAGCTGACGTACATTTCTCGGTCCATACAAATGGTATCTCCTTTCGTGTTAGCTTGGTCAATGGTTCTGCTATTCGAGCGAAGTTCTCCACAAACATTCTATAATATCTGGCAAGCCCAAGAAAACTTCTGATCTCCGCTACGTTCTTTGGAATCGGCCAATCATGAACTACAGCAATCTTTTCAGGGTCAACGGTAATTCCATCTCCGGATACGATATGACCCAAGAACTTCACTTCTTCAAGCCAAAACACGCACTTGCTCATCTTAGCATATAACATTTCTTGCCTCAACATTTGCAGTGTGATCCCCAAGTGTTCTGCATGCTCATCTTTGCTCCTCAAATAGACCAGAATATCATTAATAAACACTACCACGAACAGGTCCAGGTATGGTGAAAAGATTCGGTTCATCAAGTCCATAAATATTTCCGGTGCGTTCGTAACTCCAAACGGCATCACTAAGTACTCGTAATGCCCATATCGAGTTCGGAACGCTGTCTTGCAAATATCTTCTGATTTTACCCGAACTTGATGATATCCGGATCGCAAATCCAGCTTCGAGAATACCCTCGCGCCACTGAGTTGATCGAATAATTCGCCGATGCGAGGGATCGGGTACTTGTTCTTAATAGTAACCTGATTTAATTCTCGATAATCGATACACATTCTCCGCGTGCTATCTTTCTTCTTGACTAGAAGAACTGAAGCTCCTCAGGGTGAATTGCTGCTGCGAATCCAACCCTTCTCTAGCAATTCGGCAACTTTTTTCTTTACCTCTTCTAATTCCACCGGTGACATTGGATAGAAGCCTTCGAATTGGCACTGTTATAGGAATAAGATCAATCGTGAGCTCCACATCTCGTTTAGACGGTAAACTCGAGATTTTCTTGAACACATCCCTGAAATCCTGAACTGCTATTGCTATGAGTGCTTCATCTGCAACATGTTTATGAACTTCTCCCTTCAGTAAACAGTTCCTTTTATCATGAATTTACAAGTTTGTTCTAAAAATTGTGGGTTATTAGCCCACCACGCTTCCGCTGCGCTACTCTGATAATTTGAGGTGGGTCTGTCAAAACTTCTTCAATCAAATATCTTACATATGATCGTCCTTGAAGCGGTCTGTACCAGCTCCCACTGGAGTTAATCTCGAACTGCTGCAATCATCAAAAACTTCTCCTGTGTTTCTCCTTATTCTTTGAAACGCAACGGATTGGTTCTTACGGGACGCGAGCAAAGATAAATCGTGGTTGCTGGATTCAAGCTCGCGATGAGACATAAACTTGTAAGCAATGACGCCGAGAGGAAACAAGCTAATACAACGACCATAAGTCAAGAAAATGAATCGAAATAGAACTCCAGGTTATCCAAATAGAGTACCGCATTGTAACCATGCCATGGTACATAGTTACAACTACATAACTCCATTCAAGTCGCATAAATCCTACTAACAGAATCGAGAGATAAAGATGGAAGAAACAATAAGGAACTAAAAGGATTCCAAGCCGAGATGCAAAGTCATTTCCAAATCGTTGAGATAAAAGAGTTTAAGAGAAGGATAAGATTCAAGAATTCGAATGATAAGACAGTAATGTGGCAGGACATGTTCCTAAAATTCTGGGTATCCTGATTAGTGTATTGGGTCCAATACCCAACTACAAAAGAAACCAAACCCAGCTAACCTAAAACCTATGCTCTGATACCAAACAAACCTTGTCACGCCCCGCTTCCCAAAATACATAAACACGGCACGTGACAGAGCCAACCATGCTACCTATGGCGAAGAAAGATCCTTCCATGGTCACATTACCACTATCAATCAGATATCAAGAACGGTAAACTACTAAATCTATCTATCACATGTCCAATAGCCATATAAATAATAACTGGAAAAGATAGCGGAAGCAATAAAGATCCAAGAAATAACTAACCCGCATAAGAGGTATATCAATGAGGTGGTCCTCGCTGATCGGCGATCTTGTCGAATACTTATATGTTATGTCAAGTATCTGGGCCATGCAAAACCCAGACGTCAGTGCGTCATAATACCAAATAACAGTGATAACCAGGATATAACGATATAAGTAAGAATGAATATAAATAGATAACACATATATGAAATAGTGAGGTATGTGTATGTATGTGATGTGTGATGTGTAACCTAACACTGTGCTTATAGGTTATCTATCCTAAAAGTCTTCGAAATCAATTAATATAATTCTCATCGTAACCCAACAGAATATATCCCATTCATTCCCCATGGGATCACGGTAATAGGATTTATTTCGTAACGCCCGGAAAAACGGCAAACAGGTAATTATTCCGTAACGCCCGGAAAAACGGCAAGCATGTAATAATATCCTCTTGAATTATATTTCGATTACATTCTTAATTTCCCATTTTCCTCCAGGTTTGTGTTCAAGTCAGGTATTGCCAATATAGATCTAATGCCAACACAGGATCAAGCAGGTACAGTTCTCATCTATGCAGACAACAAGTCACGTCCGTCAGGACAACACGCCAAGATTGTTGGCATTAGTAACAAGATCCATGTAGCAAGTCAAGTAGTGTGTCGTGCACATGTCATGTGATGTATATGCATCAAATAGATATCTAAATATGAACTGTAATCAATATCGGAACACGGTTAATACACGGATGCACATGTACCTATCTGTAATAACTATTTATACGTCCTTGACTACGTATGATGCACACTAGATAACACGTTGTACTAATTTAATAGTATAATAATATCATGATGTTTCGACATGCAATTAAATATGTTATTATCGTTAGGGATACGAACGGATACTGTAAAACAGTAAAACTATAATATTAGTTGTATAATGAAACACATGCACTATTATTTATTAAATAGATATTGATATAATAATATTAACAGGGATAACATATTCAATCCGATTAATAACTATAAAAGTGGTATTGATTAACATGCACAAGAAAGTTCCATTCAGAAATTCAGCGTCGCCATGATTTGTAAAATAGCTTAAAAATAACAAACGTCCTCCAAAAGAGACGTGTCATATACCAAAACAAAGATAATTCAATAAAATTTTCATTTTTATAAGTTAAAATATTTCAGTTTGTTCCTATAAAAAGTTATGAACGTTCGAAATTGAATGTTTGCTACTGGAATTTCCCTAGACAGCAGTTCAGAGGTACTTTCATTTACAGTTTATGTTATTTAAACAATTTATTTTGCAAGTAAATATTGCACAGGATTATAGTATTCTGAGTTATCTTCGTTACGAACTAAAAAACGTATGCTAATGATTTTTCTATAATTTATAATGAATTTTATAAGATAATGTGTACAGTAAATTTCAGATTTGTCGTATCCACTTTGCGACGACGTTTCATATCATGCCCCGCTTCTCAAAGTGCACTACGATCGGCACGTGACAGAGCCAACCATGCTATCTGTGGCTAGGAAACATCCCTTCACAGTCATATTACGGCTGTCTATAAAATATCAAGAACAGTAAAATATAAAACTAACTAATACATGTCCATCTGCCAGAATAAACGAGTCAAGAAATATGAATATACGGAAGCAATAAATCCAATAAATAATAACAGCTGGAAAGTACATCCCAAATACGGGCTCACATTAGAAAATGAAAGTAAGGAAAGAAAACTAAACAGTAACATGCTCCTCATTGTTCGGCCTGTCGGCTGAAATACTCATGGTCAGCCTGCAAAAGAGATAAAGGATCTGCTGGGCTATGCAAAACCCAGACGTCAGTGCGTCATAATATCAAACAATAGAATATAACCAGGAGATAACAAGATATGCAGGCATGAATTATAAACAGTAACATGAATGTAATAAGTAAACACGGATATAGAACAGTGAAGTGTATCAGTGTATGTGACGTGCGGTGAGTAATATGAACTATACTGCTAAGTTATCTATTCTAAAGCTATTTGAAATCAATTAATGTACTCCTCCATGTAACTCAAAAGCATATGTCCCGTTATCCCCCAGGACCACGGATCAGGCAGTAAGAGTCACGAATGACTCTGTCCCGTTATCCTCCGGGACCACGGATCAAGTAAGAATCACGAATGATTCTGTCCCGTTATCCCCCGAGACCATGGATCAAGTAATACCCTTTTATGTTACACTTCAGTTACACTTTTGATTTCCCATACCCCCAAGATTATGTGTTCAAGTCAGGTATTGATAATCTGGAGCTAATGCCAACACAGGATCAAGCAGGTAAGGGTTTGTCTATGTAGACAACAGGATACGTCCGTCAGGACAACAGGTCAGGATTGTCGGTATTAGTAACAAGATCAGGTATCAAGTCAAGCAGTGGTATATCAGGTCATGTTAGGTGGTGCACAATGTATCAAACGAATGCCCAAAAGTAACATGTAGCAAGTATCGGAGCACGGTAAAAGCACGGATGCACAATGTCTATCAGGGATCACATCTATAACTCCATGACTACGTATGATACACATTATCAAGCATGGTGCACTAATATAACAGTAACATGAAATAATATGATTCTGGCATGCAAATAGATATGCAATAAACAGCACGGATACGAACGGATATCGGAAAACGGTAACATGGATGCACAATTTAATAAACATGTGATATTTTTATTCATAGGATGCACAATGCAGTAAACATATGATATTTTTATTCATATGTATGCAAATATAATAATATAGCATGTAGCAAGATAAACTTGCCTGATCGGATCTCAAGACGGGGTGCGTACGCTGCGTCCAACGTCGGGTAAACGTCTCAATGCACACAAGCGTGTACGGAACAAGACCAGGTTATGCAAGAAAGTGACCACGCTGGCTGGGGACGTCTACAGGGTCGTCCGGATCGGCGGCGGCGGCGGCACGGCTCCGACGATGACTGGAATCAAGAATCCAAGGAGAGAAAGAGAAGAAAGAAGAAGGAGAAGAAGAAGGGGAGAAGGAGAGAGTTGCTCTCTGGACTTGGGTGCTCTGGGGTCAGAGGTGAGGCGAGGGAGCTGTTGACGATGGGTTTCCGGCGATGGGGTTTGCCGGTGAGGTTTCACGGAAAAAAGGTAGTGGAGTTGCGGGGTTCTAGGGTGTGCGGTACATGTCTATGAGTACAGGATGGTCTAGGATCAGAAGGAAAGTTATGAGTAGCGGGGAGTGGAGTCGTGGGGACGAGGGCGATGAGGAGAGGTGAGGTCGAGGAGATGAGGAGGCGAGGGTTCGGCGGTAAGGCGACGGCGACGAGGCAGGGGGTGTGGGTTCGCGAGCGGCGGGAGGCGGGAAAAGGAAGAAAATTTTGAGAAGATGAGGAAGAGAGAGAACGTGTATGGGGAGGGGGTAAATTAATAAATATATAAGGTTAAAGTTTTATATAGATGTGTACGAGAGAGAGAGAGAGAAAATCAGGGGTGAGGATTATTTAGAGAGAGTGTGTGTGAGGCAAAGATTGATTGTTTAGATTAGGAAAATATATTTTGCTAATAAAATATATAAACGTTAATATATGTAAATATCTAATAGTTAAGTATATATTATATAATATTTTTAAATTTTGAGATTTTGGCTGATACAAAAATTACTCCAAAACACGCCCGGGTCGGGTCTAAAATTACGGTTTGAAAATACGGATAATATACGTGTTAACCAAAACCAAAATAGGATATCCGGATAACGAAAATGCATACCCCCAAGAACGGATACACGTAGTATGCATGTAGCGATCCAAACGAGCCTGTTTCACTAAACGGGGCGAGAACACGATGTATGGATGCCACTACAGGGTCAGGGGTATGATGCAGGCCATGCTAGGTATTTAAAAATATATTATTTGACTATAATTGTATTATTAAAAATATATGCAGATACCAGATGTATGATGCGGGTATACAGAATATATGTGTGCACAGATCCTCAGGACTAGCAAAGATAAAACATAATCAAGAACCAAGACGGGTTTCAAGCATGTGGGTCGGGTCGGATACCAAGCACAGAAACCAAAACACTATCCGTACCCAAAACGAAATAAAAACAAGAAATAGCCGCAAAATAAATAAAATAATCAAATCGAGCATGGTATAACTGAACTAGGGTGTTACAATTCATGTGTAAACTATAATATTTTCAAACTATATTTTGTATGATATTATAAAATGCAGATTATAAACTAATTAATGATAATAATTAGAAATATTACGATGATACATATATTTATAGATATAATTATACTATATCGCAAGTTGTAGTATATTATAAAACTGATTAACGTTAAATAATTACGGTGTATAAATTATATAGATATAGCTGTATAATAATAATAATAATAATAATAATACGACAACATATAAGTAAATTATATAAAGCATAGCATTTAGCAAGTTGTAAACTTGCCTCGAAACAAACGCGATGAACGGAAGCAACATCTATACAAATCAACACCAAGTTTTGATGGCTCGGTTAAGGTTCTAAGATGCGGCTGGAGTTGCGTCGGCGAGAATGGATATGGGCTTGAAGAACGAAGAAGGAGAATATATAAATTAATGAGGGAAAAATATGTTATATGGAGAGAGAGAGAAAGAGGTTTAAATTAGCTTATAAATATATATTAGTTTTAATGCATATAGATAATATCAAATTACAACCAATCTCCACCAAAATCTCACCAAAAATATATTTTGGAAAATAATTCACATATGTAAACTTCTCAACCATAATACAAGAATATATTTTAAATAACTCATACCCCTAATTTAGAATTTAAAAGGATTCTAAAAATATATCTAGATTTAGTAAATATTTGATATTAGATATCTTGAGATTTAAACGTAAAAGATAAAAGAAAAATAAGATATGTGATTGCAACCATATGATGACAGTTAACAAAATATAATTTATTCTTAACTTGTAGCTATTAAAAAATATATGATGATCTAGATATATGATATATAAAGATCTAAAAATATAATGTTGGTATTATACTAGACTCATATAAATACACTTTACTGGTAAATCTCAGATACAATCTTGCATCATATTGGATTCTAAACTTGCGGGTCGGGTCGAATAACGACTACTACTATTCGAATCATTCGCGACCCAATAGATAGAATAGAAGAAATATAAAGTAAGTATTAAAATACCAATTAATTTCTTATAACCGTACTAGGGTGTTACAAAATCTATTCAAAATATCCACCAACTAAAAAGTACTAAGGAACATGGACAAAAGGTATGATAGCTTGAATTGAATTCTCCAAGTGTAGGAATGGTTTTTACACACACGTAGGGGTACATGATCGATATTTAGAAGAAAGGTAGGGAGGAAGTCTAAAGACGGTGTTTTATTGAGAGAGGATGTGATTTCCGGCATCTTTTCAAGACCATTAAGATAGGGCTTATGACACCTAAAAAGCTAATATAGTTCGAAACCCTTATTTTTAAGTTTTTCTTTTATATATTCTTATCTTTGCATGTAATTTTTGTTTTCTTATTTTTGTTTCCTTTATTTTCTAAATTTTGGGACTTTATGGGTGTAATCAGCTGAAAACTTTCAGAAGACAACACTCGTCCTACTAGAGACACCTAGAGGTTTAAAGGGTTGTTGCACGAGTTAAGTGCAATCGTGTTGCTTACGAATGTGTGCTAGGTTTTTCTTTTTCTTTTAAAATAAAACGGTTTGCTCGGGACAATCAAAAGATAAGTTTGAGGGTATTTGATCAGTCATATTTATTGCACATTTTACCGTCATTTTCCCTAATATTATTAATAACTAAATGGTGCTATTTGTAATTCAAAAACATATGTGAGTTTATGTGGAAAAAGATTTTGTCATATGTTTCTTAACTTATAATTAATATAATTGGTAGATAAATTGTTGCATATCTCATTTAAATAAATATCCATGAGTTTCTTAACCATTAAATTATTTATTTATAAATAAATTGTTAGAATATTTTCTTAAATAAAATAAATGTTACTAATGATTTTATTTGAGATATTGTGCGGGTATTAAAGTAACATGATTTTATTTGAGATATTGTGCGGGTATTAAAGTAACAAATCAGTTCAAGACTATAAACATGATTAAGAGATCCAAATCAAATTAAGTTATCAAATCAAATCTGCCAAGTTTAGAAGCAAATTGAAGATTTTTGTAACTATAGAGATAAGACAATATTTTCAAAATTTTATCGTCGGAAAGAGTTCTTAAATCACAATAAGAAAGAGGAAAAAAATTGGAGACGAGATCCTGTTCATACTATAATATTGCATTATTGTATTCCCTATTTTATTCGTTTTATAAATAAACAGGTACTTTTGACGCACGTTTGTTGTATATTACAGGATACAGGCTCTTGGAGCGAAGACAGTGAGAAAAGACAAAAGATGATACAAAAGAGAGACTTTTGACCCACAAGTAGAAGAATTCTAGTCAAGCCTAGACGAAGAACAATTCACAATTGTATAAGGCAATGCAATCCGAAATGTCAAAGTGAACGGTCAAAAGATCATTATAAGTTTTCACTGAAGATCTGGAGAAGACCCAGAAGTCAAATAGAGAAAAGAAGTATAAAAATAGAAAGCCCAAGAAGCATAGAAGAAAACCCAAAAGTTTCATGACCTAACTCCCTACTTTGGCCGCGGAACCGCGGCCAAACCTAGGCTGGCGCCGCGGTTCCGCGGCCGTATAGTGCGCACGTCGGTGCAATTTTCCTGTGACGGTGCGTCGGTGCGTGGGTTGGGATTTTTCGTAGGCATATCTGTAAAAGCGCATGCGCGAGAATCTGTAACCCTAGTTTTCCCTGTTTACTTATAAATTGTAATCACAAGATTGTAAACCATATGCCTCTTTTCAATGAAATAAAATTCAGATTCAATTCAGTGGGAAGAGCATCGTTTCTGTAAGTTCTTATTTTAATTTCTGCCTTAGTTGATAATTAAATTCTTGCCTTAGATAAATCCTTCATTTGCCCTAGTTTAATTTAGTGTAATCTTTCTTAAACTGCAGTAGGTAAGTTATTTTAAAATATTATTTTTAAAAGATCCCCTAATGAGCGAGTAATTTCCTCGCTTGTTAGGGTTAGGAATAAGGGAGGGATTGAGAGATGAATATCTCTCATCTCTTTCAAGCCCGATTATTTTTAATAACTAGAACTTCATGCATGAATGCATGATCTGCTCCCTACGGCATCCTACCCATGAGGTAACGGTGAAACCGTAGTATAAAGGACCGGACATGCATGTCTTCCATGAAGGTTATAGCAAATACTAGGAAAGGACGGACAAGGATCTAGAGGAAGAAACTTCGTTTCTTCCCAATCATCCTAATCCCTTTTTCTAATAGTTGCTATAACTTCTAAAAGATTTCATTTAGGGCATTGAAAGAGCTGTTAATATTAATCTTACCAAACCCCACCTTTGACCTAACCCTAGCAAGTTTCTTTATCATCATATAACTTAGTTTTAGATTCAATTAAAACAAAACCAAACAACCATTGGAATCAACTCGTAAGAACACTTAGGAAAATTACACATCCCTGTGGACCGACCCGTATTCACCGGCTAGCTGCAAAGCGACGCCGTTTCTGATTGCGGTAAAAATATTTTTGATCGTTAAAAACCTACACTAATCAAATGGCGCCGTTGCCGGGGATGGCGTAAAATTTCTTTTGTGTAATTTCGGGTTGATATAAATTTTAAAAAATCATAAAAATCTGAAAATATAAAAAAGTATAAAAAAATTTTATCAATTTTTATCTGTTTGAAGGGTTTATTGTTTGAATCTTGCAGGAACAGCGAAGAATCGCGGATCTGGAAATTTACAGAGGCAAAACAGAAAAAATCATATCAGAACAAAGGGGAAAATTCACAACAGAGCCACACAAATTTTTTGAGCCACTGATCTCCTCATCCCACAGCGAAAACGCGGCTATTGTATGCCCAAAACCGCGGTTCCGCCGCGCTTTGGCCACGTCAGCAGCTGAAAATTAGTTGGTTTGTTTTCTTCCTCTCTCCTCTGTCAACCTCCATATATCTTTTGTAAAAAATTTCTGCAGGATTTATTTGCGCTAAAAATCTTCTCTCCCCTTCTAAATAACAGATTTTCTGCAGGTTTCTTTGCGCCGCGCTAAAAAAATTGATTGCAAGTGAATTTAATGTTTTGCATAATTTAATCGGACTTTAAGGGGCTAATTGACCAAACTCAGATTGGGTGGGGATTTCATCACCCTTCCCAGGACCCCAGAAAACACTTAAAGCATTTGCATTGACCACAATTAATTAAAAAATACTAGACTCAGCCCTAAGGACATCGAGCTCAATAGGAAAAGGACTAGTATAGGCATCGACCGTTTATCCTAACCTGACTTTGCGGTGTCTAGGCAAGTGTATCTAGGCTAGTGGTTATTAATTAGGCCCACTACGGTGGTTCCTTCCCACTTACCTGACACTTACCTGGCCGCAATTGGCGGTGAAGAGGCGGTTTGAGGTCCTATTTCTAGCCCTAGTTAGGAGCTGTCTAGCAGACCTAGGTAACCCTAGATCTAGGCCTGATTGTGCATGTGTGGTTGATAGCAATTGTGTCACGAGTCTCTTTTCAAAAAAATCTCTTTGCAAGCATTCTCACAAAGAAAAAGAAAAAGAAAAATCTTTCCAAAACTTGCAACTTGTCGCTAAAGGAAACTTGCACCTCACTTACACCACTTCCTTTCATTGACGTTATCTTACCTCCACATTCTGTCTTTCACTTTTTTTCTGACTACACTACCCCTTTAGTGTATGTCACTTTGGACTAGGGATACTAACGCCCGATTAGTCCGTGTTTCGTTGGTACCGACCGACGAACCTTTCGACACCGAAGTCGACATTCCGTCCACTTTCTTACCTCCACCTTCAAATTCTTCTTCCGAAGGCATGTCGGGATTCAACCCCAACAATACCTTACCGACGGGAATGATTCCACCTCCGTTAGGTGCGAATAACCCGAATCAACCGCCTGTTGAAGCGCCCGCACGAGTCGCGCTCCAGGATCTCTTCTACCCTGTCCGCACTTCTTTACCCACCTGTCTTTCACCCCCACCGGCAAATGGGGACAATTTTGAAATAAAACCACATTTCATCAATATGCTGCCAAAATTTCATGGTTTGGAATCTGAAGATGCTTATATCTTTATCAATAAATTCCAAAATGTGTACGCTATGATGAAAACGGCCCAATTAAGTGATGACGCTATAAGGCTAAGGGTCATTCCTTTTACCTTATGTGAGCTAGCCGAGAAGTGGCTATACAGCACCGCATCACATTCTATTAGAAATTGGGACGAGTTTGTGAAATCTTTTCTTAAAAAGTTCTATCCCCATCACAAAACTGCTAGAATCCGTAATGAGATTATACAATTTTCACAGCTTCCTTCCGAACCATTTTGGAAGTGTTTCGAGAGATTTAAAGACCTACTCGTTCAATGCCCTCATCATGGGATCGAAAGTTGGCAACTTTGCCAAACATTATACGAGGGATTGAACTCGGCAACGAAGCAGTTGCTAGAAACCATCTGTCAAGGTCATTTTCTCTCCAAATCTAGTGACGAAGCGTGGCAGTTTCTTGAGAATCTTAGTGAGCAAACAATTCAGTGGGAGAGTACCAAGACCACATCATCTTCTTCTAGTGGTCAATCTAGGGCAGGCATACATCAAGTAGAGATGTCGATTGCTATGAAGGCCGAGATGGCCGCTCTTACGAAAAAGCTAGAAGCAATTGAGACCAAAATCTCGTCGTCTTCTCCTGCCCCTGTTATGCCCCCACGAACTGTGTGTGCTTGTTGTTCGGCTCCATCACACTTAACCGAAGAGTGTCCTTACAATACATCTACTCAAGGACAGGATCAAGTCAATGCTGCCTTTCAGCAACGACAGAGAAACGATCCATACACTTCGACATACAATCCGGGGTGGAGGAGTCACCCAAATTTCGCTTGGAACCAAAATAAACAATTCCAAGAAAATAACAATTATCAAGGGCCTTCTCCACAACAACAACAAGCACCCCCACAAACTCAATTTCAACAGCAACCTTTCCAACAGCAACTTACCCTAATCAAGTGAACAATTTTGGGCCTAACAATTCTTACGCGCCAAACAATTTTGTTCAACCTAATAATGACAAGGTTAGCTCGCTCGAAAGAAGACTAGATGCGTTCCTAAAGCAATCTACACGGTCTACAGCAAGACTAGAGACTTCTATTCAATCCTTGGTGCAAAACAGTGCCTCACACGATCAAAGCATCAAATCTATTGAGGCACAAATTGCACAACTCAATGCAGTATTGAGCGAGCGCGAAAAAGGAGAGCTTCCATCTCAACCACTGCCAATCCTGGTCACGCACATGCTGCAAATCAACAGCAAACTCATAACGTTAACACTGTGACCACGTTGAGATCGGGAAAAATGTTACAAAACAATGTAGGTATTCACAATGACACCCCTGCCGGTGGTTCTTCTTCACCTTCTTCTTCTTCGTTAGAGCCTGTTCTCCATCATTCACAAGGCTCTACCCCTTCTAGCTCAAACGGACCCACTTCTCACAACACGAACACATCTACACGGGACTCCGTTCCAGCTCAACAATCTGATCCACAAAAATTGGACTCAACAACCTTTCAAAATGTTCCTTTTCCAAATCGGTTGAGATCAAATAAACCAACTCCACAAATGGAGAAGATTGTTGAGCTGTTCAAGCAGGTTAGCATAAATATCCCTCTTTTGGATGCAATCCAACAAGTTCCTTCATATGCAAAAATCTTAAAGGACTTATGCACCAAAAAAAGGAAGTCACAAGTACCAAAGAAAGTTTTTGTGGCTAGTGCTATTAGCGATGCTCTTGTCAATTCCTTACCCCAAAAGCAAAAGGACCCCGGTTGTCCTACCATTTCGATAACAATTGGGGACAAGAACATCAATAGAGCACTACTTGATCTTGGTGCTAGTGTCAATTTGCTACCTTATTCTGTGTACGAGCAATTAGGCATTGGAGAGCTTAAGCCCACTCACTGTACTCTCCAAATGGCTGATCGATCAATCACCCATCCAAGGGGTGAGCTAGAGGATGTGTTGATCAAAGTTGGGGAGTTCATATTCCCCGTTGATTTTATTGTTATGGATACACAACCTGTTGCTAACTCACGAAACCAAATTCCGGTGATCCTCGGTCGACCATTTTTGGCCACTTCCAATGCCGTAATAAACTGTCGCAATGGCTCCATGACTCTATCCTTCGGGAAGACGTCTAATGAGTTCAATATTTACAAGTCAGGAAGTCTGCCCCCCGTGCCTAATACTAGTACACGAGAAGTTTGCTCTATTCACGAAATCACGCAGGAGGACTGCGAGTTTGAAAGTTTCTTGTTTGATGAGAACAGTTTTTACGCCACTAGTGCGTCCCTCCTTGAGCCTA
The DNA here is from genome assembly GCA_030015575.1 of Agapanthus africanus. NCBI lineage: Eukaryota > Viridiplantae > Streptophyta > Magnoliopsida > Asparagales > Amaryllidaceae > Agapanthus > Agapanthus africanus. Next base: position 935,901,933 of record CM057338.1, on the reverse strand, counting down.
CCACAGTCGACACAGCCGATATTGATTATGAATTTTTCACTTTTTCGGATGATGACGACTCACAGCCCGAATATGAGTCGTTTGAATTTTTGGATGAGTTAGTTGAACCATCCAAATCGGTTGTATGCGGTGATTTCGAACCTGTGTTGGAGTCCTTTGAGTTTGAGGTAGATTCCCCAATGATTCTTTCGCCTCCGAAACTCGAACTCAGGTCCTTACCGTCTCACCTTAAATATGCTTACATAGGTGAGAATGAGACCTTTCCCATTATAATATCAGCCTCTCTAGCCTTCGAGCAAGAGAACGCTATTTTAAAGGTCTTACAAGATAGGCGGCAAGTTTTCGGTTGGACTATGGCGGACATCGAGGAGATTAGTTCCCTCATAATTGAATATCATATGCAATTGATGGATGATGCCAAGTCAACAAAGGACCCACAGAAACATTTTGGGGGTATTGTGGTGAGTCAACCTCCTCCTTTAGAAGTTGAACCACCCCCATTTCTTTTAATAAGTTATAAGAATGCCAATATTCCACTGACTGATGATCATTCTCATTCTTGTTTTGATTCATCACCACATCATATTTATTCACTTCCACACTTTCACTACCATCACTCCTATCTTCCCCAACTCTTTTTGGATCGGTACAACATGTTCTTCCACCAACCGACACTCTTTACAGATAAATTTTTCGATTGGTTGGTGTTGATGTTTGGTCTGTGCAAAGTCTGGCAGTAATGTCTAACATTGTTTCACTGAAGTTTGGGGGGCCTTTCTGTATATATTTTTGTTTTTCTTTTAACAATAAAATAAATAAATAAATAAATAAACATGGGAGTGCCGACATTTTCACCCTATTGGTGCTGCATGACAGTGAGGACACTGTCAAGTTCAAGTTTGGGGGTATGCTCGGTACGTTTTCTTCCTTCGCATTCATTTGTATATATTTTTGCATTCGCATATTATTTGAAAACCCATAAAAATTGAAAAATTTCAAAAAATTTATAAAAAATTATTGTATTCAATTTTGGCCATATTTAACTTGAGTTTGACAAATAGGTTAACTAGCTACGAACAACTAGATCTTAGACTGGGTAAATTAAAAACCCTAAAAATAACCTTCTTTAAAGATTAACGGTAGAAAATATATGTCTTTGTGGTTTATTTTGAAATAGGCAAATTTTGGGTTCACTTCTTGGGCTAAGTCGAAGCAAAGGAAAAAGTATTGATGTTCTTATTAGAGTATAAGTTTGAAAAATATTTCCTGGCTTAAGTATGGATTCTGAAAATGTATACCCTACAAAATGCACAATCGCGCACCTTGAAACTTGGAATAGTAGAAGAGACCTTGAAATGCTCTTGTCTAAAGTCTTTAGTACAATAAAAATAAAAGAAAAAAAAAGTGAATAAAGAAAAAAATGGACACTGGTTTTTGTGATTACTTAAGGCTGTAAAAATAAAAAATATTTAGCGAGGATGCTTCATCACCTAATGCCTTAGACCAACTGGTTTGGGAGTCACTGCTAAAGCCTTGGGTGTTGCAAAACTATGAAGTACGCTTTAAAGTGCTAACACATCTTGTAATCGGTTGTTGGTACCTCAAGAAGTATTAACGGTCGCATGAAGGATGTGTAAGCGAAATTCAATTAAAAATTCACCAATTAATAAGTGCTTTGGACAACGGACAAGGGTATGATTGCTTAATTTGAATTTCCAAGTGTAGGGGTGATCTATACACACACGTGGGGATATGTGATTAGAGTTTAGATAAGAGAAAGGAATGAAGAATAAAACTTGTATCTTTAGTAGAGTTGATAGAAAAATTCCTAAGTAGAGATGGAACCCTAAAAGGAAAACTTAAGAAATGCCGAAAGCTGAATGATTCTATAAAACATATATAATCTTAAGTTAAATGATGAGGAAGTGTGAAGAATATGGGCGGATAATTTATGAGTCGATGATAATAGAATTCTGTGTTAGAAAACCTAATTGGAGAATTATTGTCGAAAAAACCAAATTGATAGGATTTTGTAGGTGTAATCCGCTGAAAACCCTCAGGAGACAACACTCCTCCTACTAGGGACACCTAGAGGTTTAACGGCTTGTTGCACATGCTCAGTGCAATCGCGTTTCCCTGCGAAAGTGCGGCTAGGTTAGGTTTTTTATCGAGAATAAAAAATAAGTTTGCTCGAGGACGAGCAAAAGATAAGTTTGGGGGTATTTGTTCATACTATAATATTGCATTATTGTATTCCCCATTTTATTCGTTTTATAAATAAACAGGTACTTTTGACGCACGTTTGTTGCATATTACAGGATACAGGCTCTTGGAGCGAAGACAGTGAGAAAAGACAAAAGATGATACAAAAGAGAGACTTTTGACCCACAAGTAGAAGAATTCTAGTCAAGCCTAGACGAAGAACAATTCACAATTGTATAAGGCAATGCAGTCCGAAATGTCAAAGTGAACGGTCAAAAGATCATTACAAGTTTTCACTGAAGATCTGGAGAAGACCCAGAAGTCAAATGGAGAAAAGAAGTATAGAAATAGAAAGCCCAAGAAGCATAGAAGAAAACCCAAAAGTTTCATGACCTAACTCCCTACTTTGGCCGCGAAACCGCGGCCAAACCTAGGCTGGCGCCGCGGTTCCGCGGCCGTATAGTGCGCACGTCGGTGCAATTTTCCTGTGACGGTGCGTCGGTGCGTGGGTTAGGATTTTTCGTGGGCATATCTGTAAAAGCGCATGCGCGAGAATCTGTAACCCTAGTTTTCCCTGTTTACTTATAAATTGTAATCACAAGATTGTAAACCCTATGCCTCTTTTCAATGAAATAAAATTCAGATTCAATTCAGTGGGAAGAGTATCGTTTCTGTAAGTTCTTATTTTAATTTCTGCCTTAGTTGATAATTAAATTCTTGCCTTAGATAAATCCTTCATTTGCCCTAGTTTAATTTAGTGTAATCTTTCTTAAACTGCAGTAGGTAAGTTATTTTAAAATGTTATTTTTAAAAGATCTCCTAATGAGCGAGTAATTTCCTCGCTTGTTAGGGTTAGGAATAAGGGAGGGATTGAGAGATGAATATCTTTCATCTCTTTCAAGCCCGATTATTTTTAATAACTAGAACTTCATGCATGAATGCATGATCCGCTCCCTACGGCACCCTACCCATGAGGTAACGGTGAAACCGTAGTATAAAGGACCGGACATGCATGTCTTCCATGAAGGTTATAGCAAATACTAGGAAAGGACGGACAAGGATCTAGAGGAAGAAACTTCGTTTCTTCCCAATCATCCTAATCCTTTTTTCTAATAGTTGTTATAACTTCTAAAAATTTCATTTAGGGCATTGAAAGAGCTGTTAATATTAATCTTACCAAACCCCATCTTTGACCTAACCCTAGCAAGTTTCTTTATCATCATATAACTTAGTTTTAGATTCAATTAAAACAAAACCAAACAACCATTGGAATCAACTCGTAAGAACACTTAGGAAAATTACACATCCCTATGGACCGACCCGTATTCACCGGCTAGCTGCAAAGCGACGCCGTTTCTGATTGCGGTAAAAATATTTTTAATCGTTAAAAACCTACACTAATCAGATCCCACCAAACGGTGGCAGATCAGCGGCCGTATAAGGCAATTGGCGGCGGATCAGCGGCCGAATCGTGGTCGTTTGGTCAAATTTTTCATGGGCATGATCGTTATTTCATGTGCGTCGATATGACATCCAGGGTTTCAAGTTCCAGAGCGTATATAAAGGACCAAGTAACAATGAAGAAAAGACATTTAGGGTTTAATATTTAGTTTTTCTTTTAGCCATTTAAATTTTGTAATTCAAGTTCTTATTAATAAAAGGTAGAAATCTTTTAATTTCATATCTTTACTTTCCGCATTACTTTTCGCACTTTAATTCGGCAATTACTTTCCGCCATTTACTTTCTTGCTTTTACTTTTAATTAGTTAGATTTTGTTTTTCTATTGGTCTTTTTCTTCTTTATTTCTATTTTTCTCAATTTTTATGCGATGATACTCAAAGATTACTACTTATTTTCGTGAGGGCCCTAGTAGTTAACATATATGTTCTTATTCAGTTTTTCTCCTCTTTGTTGTTTGTTTCTAACCCAATGAGCGAGTAATTTCTTGCTTGTTAGGGTTTGGAGGAGAGGGTAGTTTAATTGATGGAAAATTACTTTAAATTCTTTTTATGATTTTTTAATTCTTTATAAATTTTAATCAAAGGGAGTCTTAACCCTCTTATTTGGACGCACTCTTAATTCATGATAGTTGCTACCCCGATTTGAGATTAGTTAAGCTTACTTTAATTAGAGGTTTTAGAGTAACAGAAATCAATGGAGGGCCGAGCGTCAATAGAGAGAATCTCTAGTACCCCTCTAAATACCCTAATCCACATTCATCGTTATTCATTTAGTATTAAAAAATTAAAAAGATAAAAAGAATATTTTTATAAAAAAAGCATCTTTTAAACCACCCAATCCGAAAACTACAAGCCTTTTTATCATTCAATTTTATCTCCTTAGTTTAAAACAAACAAAAATCCAAAAAAAAAATTATTAACAAGATTGGTATATACCATCTCCCTGTGGACGTTCCGTACTCGCTATCAGCTAGCTATTTGCGATACCTTGTTGATTGCGGTATTTAGGAAACATTATAAAACTAAGTTTTTCACATCAATCACTAGGGCTGGTAAAAAAATAGTATACAAAAAAGAAAAAGAAAATGTTGGTGGTGTGGTTAGATGTTAGTACTGGGCAAGAGTGTGTGAAAGAAGAGATCAGAAAACGTTGAAGATGAAGACGAAATTTTGAAGGAGTCAAAAAATTGTTGTCTGGATGAATTTTATTTTCAAGAAGCATGCGTTGAGTTTCGAGGTCAAGTTCGTTTAAAAACTGGAGTTCATCCTCAAAAAATTCAGCAAAACAGAGGTCCCTAGAATACTCCCAAAGAGATCGTGACTTAAACTCACCAAGAATATCAAACTCATCCGCATTTATCTCCTCAAAACTCGGCATAAAAGAATATTTGTCAACGTTATCTTCCTCCCAATATTCCTTCACAATCATATTCTCATCAATACAACCCACATCTCCCAATTCAAATTCTCCCTCAACATACTGGTCTATGGGTAGGTTGATGTCATCCAAAAATGTAGGTTTCCACTCTAAAGTTTTGTCAAAATCTATATCAATCGCTAACACTAAAGTCGTAGGTTTCTGATTGTGAATTTCGTCGAACACTATATCGAAACCATACTCATCAAATTCACAAATTTTCTCCTCTAAAATTTTATCACTATAATCAGTCAGTGCAACAATCTCATATTCAAGTAATTTATCAGTTAAATTGTTCTCAAGATCACAAGTGATATGAAGCCTATTTAGTACCTGAAAGCTAGTGTTGGACTGATTCGGAGGGTTTTCTTGCATGTCCTTATAACACTCAGTCAAATCAATTATATCATCATCATCTATGAAATCATCAAAATTTGTTTGATTATTTATCTCACTCGGTTGTCTTCCTAGCTGATAGATATTAACATTATTGGTTTCAAATTGACTGTATTCACTCCTTAGAAGATGTACAACTAAATGTTTTAGTTGTTCGTCGATTCTAACCAATGATTGAGATTGAGCGTGAAACAATTGATCAGATTGTTGTATGAATATGGCTAGAGTCGAAATTGTTTGATTCTCGACTGCAATCATCACTTCTAAATTATTCTCTAAAGCGGTCAACCTAGCATCCATCTCACTATCATACCCTATTGATGTGTCAATTATTTCAGGTGTGAGGGTTGTGATGGTAGCGATGCTAAAACAGTCATCTTGTCGACCGCTTTCTCTAACTTTTCAATCAATTGCTCTATTTTTGAAGTGGGATTGGATTCAAGAGTGTTAGGGGATGGACAAATATCAAAATTCTGGAACGGTTCGTTACCCCTTAAGAAAGGACAGTTGTCGAAAATATGGGAAGAATCTTGACAGCTTGAACAAAAGAATTGGGTATGTGTATAATTAAAAGAATATGGATCGTGAAGAATCGAATTGAATTATGTATCACCCATATCAAAAAGCATTCACAAAATCACAAAAACAAAGAATATCACATCCCTAGTGTCTATATTTTGCTAAGTCAACTAGACCTACTCAAGAACCTGATTGTTGAAGTGAAATTATGTCGAGAAATGGGCCAAGATATACTGATCATGAATGTCACGCCCCGCTTCCCAAAATCCGGAATATGGAGAGCGATGAAGGCCAGCCGTGCTACCTACGGTAAGGAAAGATCCTTCCATAGTCACATAAAGCTGTCTAGATTAACCTGTCAAAAATAAAATCCAATACCCAAAAGAAATAATACTGATAATCATGCTGCAATGAAACCACAAGGAATTCTAAAAAAATGGGTCCACTAGATAATTGATGCAAAAAGATCCGATACAATAGGTTCGAAAAGAAAACAAAATCGAAAAGATACATAAGTCCTAATGTCCCAGAAGGGCGCACATGCTAAAAGCTAATTAAAAAGGGTGAAAATAAACCCACGGTTACTGGTCTTCAGCAAAGTCCCGGTAGCCGCTCTGATCCTGCTTGGCCTGAAAACCTGTCTCTAAACCTGAGATGGCAAATCTCAGGGATGTCAGAACATCCCAGCAAGTACTCAACGTATAAAGTGTGTGTGTGGCATAATAACATGAATATATGAAAATAGTGAAGACCGGTGCGCAAGAAAAACAGGTATATAAATAATTAGATGCATTAACACTATGAAACATGTATGTAAGGGATCAGGTCATAACCTAACTGGTCACTAAAAGGTAAACTATCCTATCGTAAGCTCGAGTGTGTACGTCAACCTCTGTAGGAGTATTCCTAATCCAAGAGTGGTGCCCTAGGGGCTAGGAAACACGGGCCCAATTGTGGAATGAACAAGAGACCGCTATAGCCCGGTACGAGCTGTAAACATGAGACCGCTATAGCCCGGTACGAGCTGTCGGCATGAGACTCCTGAGATCCTGTTGTACAACGCACACTCAAACTACCCCAACACCCACGTATTTATAGCTACTATGGTAATGACTAGAGCACTAATTAAGAATACTGAAAAGACAGGATCTTGTGGTATGGTAATTGTATGGAAATAAAACTTGTAAACAGTATAGATTGTGTCATGTCATGTAATATAGTTCAGCATCCTTATCAGCGATCTCGCCCAAAAAGACTAGAGTAATGTATAGTCAAGACATGTCAGTGGTAATAGTTATCAGGTAATAGTAACAGCATAAAGGTGGTGTACCAGCTGGTATGAGTCATAATTGTTATCTTTACCGTTAACCTTAATATGGGTATATTAATCACAATCTGACTAGAAACATATAAATGTGAGATAGGTTATCAACTTTCGAACTTTATTTATAGTTAAACATAAATCTTATTTTAAAACCACACTTGCTAAATATTCTCACTTGCTACATAAAAGTTTGCCTATATATATATTTGTATGATATAACGAAGAATAGATACTAACACATTCCCCTTTTTGTTCTAACAGTGCAGGAAATATATATATACATATAACCACAAAGGAAATGCCGATGTATATCAACCAAAAGTAAAGAAAGAGTACTTGCCTGGAGGATAAAGATCACGCAAGAACGATGTACGAAGATGCGAGGCACGAACTCAGCTAGGATTCACTTGGGATCAGAGTTATACGCTCATCCTGCATCATTCGTTGTCTGCTAATTAGCACTTAGATTAAGAATGAAGCAGATATCGCCCAAAGGATCATGTCATGCATACCTTCGTTACCCTTTATCAAACCCTGTGATTTTCTTAATAGACCTGCAGGTTTTGTAAGTCCTGCATCCCCACAACTTTTTACAATCTGATGCAATTCCCACAGAGTATCCTCATCAAGTGCATCTACATCAATACTAATTCTCTCTCCACTTTGCTCAAGCAAACAGGCTTTCTGAAGAAATTTATGCAATCGGGGCGGAATATTACTTCTTGAAAATTTCGCTAAACAATTTTGTAGCTTCAGCTTGTCTACAGCTGTTAGAGATTTGCTGGATAATGAACTTGAATTGCAGGAAGGTACCCTCTGAAGAACTTGTTTTGAGGTTAGAGGTTGCTTTATCCATTTGTCCTCTAATGATTTCCATTTTGTATCAAAGATGCTATTTAATTCCTTGGCCATCTTATGAACAATATTGTCAGGAGGGTTATATCTCACTGCATTGCTAAATGTTAGCCTGACATCCGCAGCAAACAGATCAGTGCTTGAGTAACGCATCTTTCCAAGTAAACATTTTATTGTGCCCAAGTCCATTGGTTTGGAGATGATCGAAAAGTAATCAGGGATATTCAGTTTCACTGGATCAACTGGTTGGTTGAACGGCCAACCATGTTGCTGGTTCATCAGTGTCCTCAAAACAGTAGTGCACTGTATTCTCTTACTATTATCCATAATTTGGCCCATACTATTCTGACTTTCCAAATTTCCGTGCTTGTTTCCCTTGAAAGAACAAGTCACACTAGATATAGCTTCAGACTTCTCATAGGTAGAGTCCTTTGGTTGTTTGCTAGTTTCAGGTGATTTCCTCTTCCTACTCATTGGATCTTGATTTTTTTACCATCTTTCGCTGGAGAATGAAACTCATCAACCAATGATCTTTCACAATCTTCCCCAATACTTCTAATTGTGGATCTCATATGAGCAAGCTCACTCTTGAGTCTCTTCTTTATAACTATCCTTGGAAGAACCGGCATGGCCGATAGCTCAGTGTAATGAACAGGAGTGATTTGAAGATTTACCAGTTCAACTTCAAATACCATGAAGCTTCTCTAGATTACAAGAACTTCCCGGAAAGATCTTTGATATGCAGCGAAGATGCCAATGTCAAGAGATCTGCTCGTGGCGGATGAGAGCGACACCAGATGAGGGCAACCTCCTCCGCAATAACGATGGGAGACGACGACGATGAGCGCGAGGCGAGGGCAGAGGCGACGACGAGGGCAGGGGCTGCAGGTTCGGGTGTGCGGTGATGGGTAGCGGGGAGAGGAGTCGTGGGGACGAGGGCGATGAGGAGAGAGAGGCGATTCGAGGAGGAGATGGACGAGGGGAGGCCGACGAGGTGATCAGCGACGTCGGGCGAGCGCGAGGCGTGGGTTAGGACATGGGTTCGCGAGAGGCGGCGGCACGAAGGAAGATGGAGAAGAGAGAGAGGGAACATGGGGTTAAGGAAAATAGGGTTTGGGTCCTCGCGAGACGTGGGAAGAAGAAGAGAAGTGAAGAGAGAGAGAGAGAGGCTGGGCTGTAAATATAATAGGTTTATAAAAAAAATATAATATGTTATATAGGTAATATATAGAGAGAGGAGAGAGAAAGACAGGTGAGGAAAGAAAGAGATATGTAAAAAATATATTTTAGTTACAAATATATAGTATATATTCGTATATAATATATGTGCTGAAGTTTAGTTTAGGATTTAAAAGATTTAAAAATATATTTGGTTTGGTAAAATTATTTAGTTTGGTAAAATTTTAAATGGATAAAAGTATAACATAATATTAGTTTGTTTAAAATATGATTGAGGATATTAGAATATAATATTAATAAAACTTGAGTTTTAGGCTAAATACAAAATAGTCCAAAAGACGTCCGGGTCGGGTCTAAAATTACTGTTTGAAAATACGGATAATATACATGTCAGCCAAAACACAAAAGTGAATTAAAACAGAAAATAGCCACAAGAAAATAATGAAAGAGAATATAGTATAACTGAACTAGGGTGTTACAATGAAACCAGGTAAGTATAGAGATAAGGGGATATTGTCCAACGCTTTCGCGAAATTCCTTAATTAGAATAACACTTTCTCTTTCGGTGGTTGCACCGTGAATACTTGCTTAGACACCTCGTGAACAATATAATATTAAGCGATATTCTAAACACAATTATTTTGCCCTATTGAGCGCGAATCCTTAAAGTCAGAGTTCTATGATTTTAAAATTAACATGGATATGCAATAATACAGTTTTGTGATTTGTAGGCCACGGAAAAGGGTGATAAAATCCTTTAACATATCTTGTTTGGGTTCGAATGGTTGAATCGTGGTAAAGTCTTCGACGCCCTCTTGATCATGAGTATTCCCTCTTGTTGGATCCGATCATGAAGCATGGCTTATCAAAGCAGTTATGAAGCATAACCATCAAGACGATGCGATTTCGCAACACGGGGTATGAAACTATCTGTTACGTTCTCACTTACCTTTTGTATGTCCAAACATGATATATCAAGACTAAGCACAAGGGTTAGCAAGTATTCAACATCACAAATAAACAAATTAGCACATGAGAAGTAGAGTTAGTGTTAAATTTGTTAATTGTAGGATGATAGTATAGAGTATATGTATGAAGAAGGGTGTCAAACAATTTGTTAACAAAATATCCTATCTAAACACTTAGCAATCTTAACACTAGTGTGATTCTAACTTTAACATTACAAAATGGTGATAATGAGAAAATAGGATATATGATGAAGGTTACAAGTAACCATCAAAATCAAAATACCATATCAAATATATCCGTAAAACAATCTTAAGATCACAATCAAGTTTGAGCACTTTAAACATTCATAGGAGAAGGAGAAAGGCAAATACATTCATTTCGCATGCTCACCATCACCACAACCAAAGAAACTACTCAAACATCACAAAAGAGAGAATGAAAACACAAGAGAAGAAACACATAAAGAAACAAGTAAGAAATGAGCAAAGAAATTAAGCAAAGAGTACAAGTTTTATTCACATGGAGGGATTAGAGTTACAAGATGAAATATCAACTTTAACCTCCATTTTCCAAACTCTCAAATGAGAGCTTGCAAGGGGAAGAAGAAGAAGTTTTCAAGTATTACAATCTTTTTTTCTCACTCCAAAATCCAACCCAGAATTTAATCTGCGATATGCTATATATAAGCCAGTCAACATAAAAAAACAAACAATAAAAATAGACTGACAAGAGAACAAGAAACCCACCAAAAGGGCACGAAACCAAATGGACAAGTCCAGGCCGCAGGTAGTGGCTAATACAATTAAATTGGCCTGAAGGAGGGGATGGGGCCCATATTTGTTCTGTGGTCTTCTGAGCTCAAGAACATTACTTTGGTATCTTCTTTTCTTTTAATTCATCCTCACTTGCATTTTGGAGTTAAATGAACAAAGATGGTGATTTTTTTTCTCCAAAAAATGTACGCCACACTCACACTATCCACTTGATTAAATACTCAAGACCCATGCCACTTGCAAGCCTACTTGCTAAACTCATGATCACACGCTCATGCCTTCTTGCTCAAAATGCGTTCACACTTGCATGGCTTATATCATGTTGGACCAAAATGGGTTATTTTTGTACACAACTTCATTCGTTGCAAAACTCTTTAGATCTTAGTTGTTTTTCCGTCCCGTTTGCAGTTCCGGCTCAAAACCGTCGTATCCCTGCATGTTGTGCATGTTTTCAGTGATATTCCCGTGTACATGTAACATATACTAATGAGCAGTTACAGATTGAATAACTCTGTTTATTGACAAAATGATAAGAAATGAACGGTATTAAAATGCAATCAATCGTACCGAACAATGGATATATCATATATGGGAATAGACTAGCTCATTTGAAGTTTTTCAAGGCTCGCATATTTCTTGAAGGGAATGTTGAAGCATATTAATTGGCTAATGCTTAAGCGTTGGGTTGGAAGGTTATGTTGGGTATCATGTTGGGTATAACGAGATGACACTTTCGTTTTATTTCAGTTGGTCACAATGTCCGAGAAGGGTGCTTCTTTGTAAAAGCTACCAAAAAAGCATATGAAAAGATAGAAGAAAATTGCAAATTCTGCTCTGACACAGAGAGAGCCAAAAGGGAAGTTGAACAAATTTCCCCAATATACAACGCAACAACAGTAGAAATAAACATGAAAAATTCAAAGCCAAGTTTCAAATCTTCCTCGTTCTAGCCTGTCTAAATTGAGAATCAGAATGATAAGCAACCGCCTTCACAAGAAGAATCAACATATTTGATCATTAATACATATAAAAGAAAGTTCAGCCGTTCACAAAATCATAACAATGTCTCTATATCTGCAGGTGGAGTACTCAACAAATCTTGAATATAATCCCGTGATATCATTACATTTCATTATAAAACGATGACAATTTGCGAAAATCAATTCTTTCGAGTTTGTCCATGCCGTATTTGTGGAGATTTGAACAGTGTAAAAACAAATCAAAAAACCAAAAGGAAACTCCTTGAGTCGTATAGAAACAACACTGAAACAAGCATTGAAGCGCACAAAAGTACCAACAAAATCCAAGCCATCAATAGTCATGCCTCAAGCTTCCATTGCTTTCCCTAGTGCTCCCGCTCCTTCGACCACTACTAAACTGGTTTGTTACGCTTTTGCCCATGAACCTGCCGGCTTTGCTGAGGCCACTGCCCATAGCGCCGAATCCACTCCCGACCAGCCCGGCACTGGCTCCGATACCACTTCCGACGATCCCAGCGCCAGCTCCGAGGCCGCTTCCGACGAGCCCAGCGCCAGCTCCAATGCCACTTCCCACAATCCCAACACCGGCACCGACGCCCGTGCCTACGAGCCCAAACCCTGACCCAACAAGGGATGCGGCCCCACCTAGGGCATCGACAGTGCTCCCGATCATCCCAGACTCCTTCATTTGCCTTCTTTCCTCTATAGATCTTTTTTCGTTTTCGAATGCTACTTGTTGTTCTTCTTTTGTGAAAACATGGTACTTTGCCTGAACAGAGAATTCCTCAATGAAGTCATATTTTCATAAACAGGTGTAACTTGTAAGGGAATGCAATTTGAACATGCAAAATTGGATTGTGATGCCACTTGAGGAGCCACCATTTTACTGAAAAATTATGCTGAGTGTATTGGTTTAGTATTAAACGTCTTCATCCTTTCGTTCCCAAAGTTTGAGTGCTTTTGTTCTAGAATGCTATATGGTGTCCCCAAAGAGCAATCAACTTATTTTTGGTGTGTTTGCTTAATGCAAACAACACTCAACTTCTAACCCTTGGATTTTATCAAGGCGGTACTTCGTGAGCTATAGGAAATGGGAAAGTCTAGCTTAATCTTGAGGGAAGGTCAGCAAAATTGTTACTTGCCGCTTTCTGGCCGAGGCAGAAATAGAGTTTCAAGGGGCTAGTGGTTCTATGTGGAATCTGAACTCTTGTTTATGGTTTAATGATTTGCTAATGTGATAGTAATGAAGTTTGGGAATTTACCTTATCCCATGAAAAGCACATACTCCAAGTAACATGTGCCAAATTGTGCTCTTATAATGCAAATGCTAAGGGTGTAGATCATAAATTAATAAAAAATCCTTTCATTTGATTCCTCATTTCAAGCTAATAATTTAATTGACCCTTCTATATTCATTGCGCACATCCTCCCCCCACCCACCTAAAAACAGAAGGAAAAAACAAACAAACTTCCCTGCATACTTTCAGAGCCATCTCTAGATTTTCATTCTATAGTCACAATATTTAAACAAAAAGGACTAAATCATAATATTCAAATCAATAGGATTGTAACCAAACAATATATATTAAATAAGGATGCGGATTATAAAGTGCCATGGTAGGAAAGTGGCGGAACACATGGCAATACACTATTCATGAGTTTCTCTCACTTTACCTTTTTTTTAACTCAAGTGCAATTAAAGCATGTAGTTGCAAGATGATCATGCATATGATGATCATGCATATGGATCAATGGATGGCATTGTGCCATGTCATCCGCCAATGTAGGAATATCCTACAGAACCACGTTCAGGAGAACAGAGATTAACTTTCACCTTAATTGTTACAGTCCCTCTGTCCTTCTTATCTTTAATCTTCAGCATATCCAGTGATGACAACAACCGGAGCTCATACTCTTTGGCAGTTTCAGGTTCCAAGTCGATCAACGGTACCTTGACTATACCCAATCTTTTATCTTGTGCAAGGTTGTCTTCATCAAAAACCTGTGCAAATTTAAGTGCCAAATGATTATTAGGATGTAAATCATAGCACATAACACAAAACTATCACATCATAATTATATAGCCATGTGACACTTGCACAATTACTATGCCGACCCTTGTGACACATTCAATAATTTGTGTGGCAATTTTCATCAATAACTACACAGATGATTTCTGTCGATTGGCCTGAATCATCATATTCCAGAAATTTCATATATAATGGTAAAGCTATACGTTCATAAATACACAAATAGTATGAAATACAAGTTTAACTCGTCAGAATCAACTTATCAGAATCGATTATTAGCAGAAGTCTTTCACACTAAAACCGCTATTATCTTGTCAGAATTAACTTATCAACAAGTGTTAACTTCTCAAATACAAGAGATTAATACCTATAAATTGAACAGAATTGTAATTTCAGAGACAACAACTTAACAAAGTGCGTATAATGCAGCACAAAAACAAACTAGGATTGAAAGATCATACCTCCATGATAAGAGCTTGTGTCTCTTTGTCTTCAGCAATCAACTCAAATGTTTCATTCCATACAGGATTAAGATTGTTGTCGATCACTTTTGTTTTAACCTTAAACATAGGGCGAACATGCAACACCACATAAGGATCAGATTTACCAATCATTTCCTTATTTTTCAATGCAGTAGCTTTCACTACAGTTATTGTAAGCTTTCCTTCTGGTTTAAGCTCTAGATCACTGCAAAAGCGAAAAAGAAAAAAAATGAATATAGTTGAATTATCATCTCCACACTGAGCTTCACATATATGAAGCAGATCAATTCTACAGTCCGTCACCAAAGAGATTACTCCTATTGAGCCACATGACTTGTAATGCTCACGTCTTCTATGAGACAACACATCAATATGTATAATGATATCACATAGCATGATCTATAGAAACTTGAGCCCCGTACCATAAAAAAAGCCTGGTCAGTTACTAACAATAAATGGAAACATCTATATAACACTCGGGAGCACTTGCATTCTAGTGAATAACTAGCGGTAAGCCCTGCGCGATGCGCCGTGTTTTGGAGCAATCAGTGAAAATGGCATTTATCCGGGAAGCAGTGGAAGTATATGCATGGTATTTTTTTGTAAAAAAAAGTCCATGGTATTTATCCAAAAACCTTTGAAAGTTTGTGTTATTTTAGTGAAAATCTAGTGGGGTTTCGGGTTGGTGCTTGACCCGTAATTACCGTGAAGTCCTGCTATCACAAAAGTGAAAAAAACGATGAAACTGTCCATGCTATTTATTAGCAAAAAAAGTCCAGGTATTTATTTGGAAAACGGTTAAAAATATATATATGGAAAACGGCCAAAGTCCCTGATCTGAAAAACGGTGAAAGCCCATGGTATTTATTTGTTAACAACAAACTCCATGGCGCTTATATGAAAAACTTTGGAAATCCACGGTATCTATTTGTAAAGAACAAAGTTCATGGTATTTATCCGGAATATGGTGTAAAGACACGGTATTTATTTGTAACAAAGTCTATGGTATTTATCTGAAAAATGTTGAATATACATAGTATTTATTTGTGACAAAAAGTCCATATTTATCTGAAAACACGTTGAAAGTTTATGGCATTTTAATGATAATCTAATGGGTTTTGAGGTTGATGGCAGAACCATAACTATTGTGAAGTTTTGCCAACTTTAGGATTTCCAAATTTATCCCCACAATATCGTGAAAATAACAATTTTGTTAATTTGCAAAGTTTTCATATCAAGCCAAAGTAATAAAAAGTGGGGGGCAAAATAGGAAATATTGAAATTTCCACTTTTTCACCCCCTTTCTAATGGTATAATGATGATAGGGTTCCGATGAAATGTTTGGATTATGCATAAATGATACAAGCATCTAAGTATTTTAGTGAATAATGCATAAATGCTACAAGCATCTAGGAATTTTGGTGAAAGACCCAACAAAGAATCAGCCAAACATTGGGTGCATGTTCACAGCCTGCATTTTTATCCTATACATGTTCAGTCCATAAAAAATGTACACTGTGAAGTGTAGCATGCAGCCAGCTTGGCCGACTCGTCATTGAGTCTTTCACTAAAATTCCTAGATGCTTGCAAGTTCTTCTATAATGTAGAATTGCCCCCAAACGGAAACAGTATATGAAAAAACAACAATTATTAGCATAAACAAGTTTCTATGATACACATCAATCTTAAGATACAAGCCTAGACTCCAGTTCCACAGCATAATGCACCAAAAAATCCGTAGGATGGATGATAAAAGTAGTAGGCAGGAATGCCTACCTCGTGTCTACATCTACACCGCCGAGTGGAACAACAATTCTATGAGGCCATTGGAGCTGATCTGAAACAATAGAATTCACAGTATCCTATATGATAGAGAAGATCACATGAGTTTTAGATATTTATACGACTGAATTTCATTATAAGAAGATAACATAGAAACTGAGCGTACAATAGATTGAAGCATAAACATACGTCTATCATGTCTGAAAGGCCAGGGATAGCAGTTAGGCTTCCTCCCACAGCTTTCAAAGTGTAATCTATTCTCGGCTTTGGCTGAAACAGACAAGAAGATAATAACCATAGCAGTTAACCAATTATCTGCACCAAGCCATGAATTCATAAGCAGAAGTACAGTATATGGGACTGCTGGAATGTGATGAAATTAACAAAATATTTTGCAAATGATTAAGGATGATAATCATATTAAATGTTACCTATGAAAAGTCGGGCCATAAAATACCAAATCAAAGATGAAACTCATTCCCATAATGTAAATCAGCTTCGTGAAATTGTATAACCCCCTCCCCAACCCCCCCCCCCCCCCAACCCCACCCAAAAAAAAAGAGAAAGAGAGGAAAGAAAGAAAAGTAATGTAAATAAATAGATAATAAAATTTTCCTTTTCCTTTGTCATTCCTTACCCCCAAAGATGGAAGTGGTGCTCTGAACAACTCTAGATAACTCCTGTTCTGGGCCGCAGTATCTGTTACTGAAGGTTACTACTCGCTAAATTCTGATATCCTAATGGTCATCTTATAATAGATTCTAAAAATGTTGAGGCATAATTCTAACAATTGAAATTGAAAAAGAATGCAAAAAGCCATTTAATTACACCCCATGTATCGACGACAACGATCAACACCGGCATTTTGTTAGTCCGATAACAAACCCAAATTACATCTAAATGAAGCATATATTGCCTGAATGAAGCTGTGGAAATCATCTCCGTATAAGAGCAAACTTCAACCTAGTGTTCTTCCATTGTAAGATTGATATACGGCCACCAACTAAATAAGATTACATCTTGAGTAGTTAGTGCAGATTATGTCTGCTGAACAGGAATGAAAAAAACTGAGCTCTTGCTCCTGTATCCTGCACCACCTGTTTACTTATTCTATCCCTCCCTCTCTCCAAGTGTCCTTTTTGTTTTGTTTCTCTGATTACCTAAGCTTCCCTTTTTCTGCTCTTTTAAAATTGGCCTGGTTAACTTAGTGAAATTCTAGGGAATAGAAGATTACAATGATCTTTCTGCCCACAAATAGGGCTTGATTTGTAGTTCTTTTGCATTTGTAAAAAATAATCCATCCTGGGCGTTTCAAGGATTACATATTTACTGATGGGGCAGCTAATAATAGGGGCAGATAAAAAAGGTGAATGACAGCAAAGAAAATATACAATATGCTTATTTAACAGAGAAATAACCCTTAGTGCTGAATAATAAAAAAGAAGGCTCGTATAGTCATTCCAGAAAACTACAATTGAAGTGTTTGACACAGATTAGCAGTGCAGAAAGGTTGCATACCATCTCAACAAATTTGGTATATCATGGATCTTCTAAGCTTCCTATAGTTATCTCATTCACAGTGAATAGCTCAAGCAATAATATAATATAAAAAGTTTGGCTGAGTTCCGAACTTGCTAGAAAAGTATACCTCTGAAAGGAGAGCAACTACAACAGCAGAAATGCAGGGGATCTCTTCAGAAAGCTGGAAAATAACACGGATCACAGTGAAGACTTGAAGATCCTTCAACTGCAAACAAAAATAAAAAATTTGCATTCTCATTTTTACAGAATATAGAGTTACATGAATTGTCGAATACAGATGTAGAGTCCTTTTCTTCATCTGATGTCTTGTAGGATTATACCATGACCAACAGTTCAGAGAAATGATCGTATACGCTAAGGAAAATGTGATGACGAGTTTTAACAGAAAAAGACCTGAATGGGCAATGAAGCAACAAGTGCATCGACTGCAAGAATTATGTTCGGATCTCCACCCCACCTGAAGTCAATATCCATTGTAATTTGACCTTCCTTAAGGCTCTGTACTCGAATACCTTGATAAATTATAATGAAGGAATAGTTAGATATGTGTATATAGAGTTTCACATCTAAAGGACGCAAACCCTAAAGAAAATTGCACAAAGACACCTGCGAATTAGATGTCAACGTGTTTATAAAGTTGAATTATACCATATAGAACATAGAATAAGACAAAATCTAATGTGACTGGCAGGAATTGGCATCCTGAATATCAAATCACCAAATGCAGAACATGGAAACGCTAGTAACCAATTGGAAATTCTATGGATGAGATGATAACAATTATAGGAGTTTTTGTCACCTTGATCAGGTTTGTCAAGTCAGAAGTAATAGAGATCATTCAGCGACATTAGTCAGTCACTACAGCATCCTCCATGGCTTAATTACAGAAATTATTCATGTCACGCTGCCATCTAAATGGCTTATATATCTGATCAAAATAAATCTATTGTCAGTAACCACTTCCCCCTAAAGTTAAGCTAATGGGTTGTGGGATAACTATGCATATCAAGGTAACATAACACATCACACACTTTCAAATGGGCCATGGTGAAGGACCCCCAGTGAAACTCTTTCTTCTAAAGGTAGAATAAATGGTGGTAGCTATATATACTTTAAATTGATAACAATAAGGTTTGAATCCAGGGCCTATTGAAAACTACAGCTCTGATTACGTGCCAGGAACCGCTTTACCCAAAAGTTTAAGCTATTGAGCTGTGGGATAACTATAGTATATCAAGCTAACATCACACTTAGCATGCATAAAAAATAAAAGAATTAACTTGCATTTAATAGAATGATAATGTGCCGCTCTAACATTGCCAATGTTATGGAATGCAATATGTGGCTTATGTGCTTGAGGGCTTCATACTGCATAAGTGGATTATGCGGCAATATGCTTCCGGGTATGTATTTTACATTTTTTTAACAATAAAAAGAGGAAATTATATATAAATGACAAAAAGTCAAGAAAAATATTAAAATAGTACTTAAAATATGTACAAAATATTAAGTGTGTCAATTGTCAATAAAATGAAAGTTAATGAATTTCATAGTTGCTCACTTATTAATCATAGTCTATAATTATAAACTTAAGCTACCATTTATTGTAACATGATGTTAAGCATAATCTAAAGGTTAAAATAAATAATGTACCTATATTATATGCGCAAATCTACACTATTTCATCAAACATACATAGGAAAACACAAAATTTGGTAACATCAAAATGAAAATCATCAATCCATAATCATACGTCCAAATATACTATCATCAATCCACTCACATTGACAAATATAGTTCAAACAAGTAAAGCAATCTCATCACGACATACTAGCAAAATAGATACATAAATTATTTGGGTTTGGATATAGGTTTATCAAAAAAAAAAACAACTCGACCCTCTTCAAAAATAAACTCGATCCCAACCCGAGATAATCTATGTGGTTTGTGCAGCTGCATAATCTTTTCCATGTGCCCACCACTCTCATTTTCAGATCGAATATCGAAAAAAAATTGCTCTACTTTATGCGATGAGCTGCCACAATCGCATATGCACCCACATAATTCAACTTTTTTTAACAATGAGCATCGTTGTGATTGGTTCCAACTATATCCACAAAAAGGTTCTAAAGTGTTTTTTGTTGATTTTGTTTCAAAATTCGAGGCCCAAAAAGAAAAGCTCAAGATCAAACAGTGTAGCCCAAGTTGGGGCCCACCTCTTGCCTTTGATTGAAGCTCACAGTTTCAAGAAATCATAGGCAGCCTATGGTTTGCATGTGAAACCATGTGCCTCATGATTAACGCTTAAGGTTTCAATAAACCATACGCTGCCTATGGTTTGCAGGTGAAACAATGTGTTTAGATATCATATTTTATAATTTCTTGAGCCTATAAATAAGCATAGGATGCTCGGCAACAAAATACACTGCAACAAAAACAACACTAAGGCATTGAACAAGACCAGAGAAGGCTCCTTCGGCTGGAGAGTGAGAGTAGCAGTTTTCCAGAGTGTTATTCATTCTGTGAGGGTTTTGTACAATCCCGTACAATTCTTTTCTGATAGTGGAGCTTTCGTCATCGAATTGTTGGATTAGGTGCTAGTTGTGCCGAATGTGGATATATCATTATGTATTTGGTGCTTGGTGTGTGCGCTTTTTGTATTTGTATTATTTGTTCATCGTTGATAATCTTTTCCGCTCGATCGCAAAGACTTAAATGCAACAAACCCCCCTGTAGTTTCGACCCGTGGCAACTAACTACCCTGTAGTAGTTTTTTTTGGCAAAAAACTACCATATCTAACAATACCCCGTTAGCTTTAACGGTCCACATCATCGACACGTCAGCATTGGCTATCACGTCATCAAAAAATTCAATTATTTTCAAAATACCTTCATATTCATCTCCGAACCCTAACTCACCGCCGCCTCATCGGCCTCACCCCCTCCCCTCCTTTAACCTCCTCCCCTGTTTCGACCTCCACCAAAATCGCCACCATTACCTCCATCATCATCTTCATCATCACCACCTCCTTCCAACCACCCATCCAGCTTCCTTCTCATCTCTATCCTCCTCCGCCTCCACCCTTTCTTAAAATCGGCATCACTACTACCACCACCACCATCTCTGTCCTCCGCCTCCACCCTTTCCCAAAACCGCTGACACCTCCATCATCATCATCATCATCATCATCATCATCTGTGTAATCCGCCCTCACCCATCTCCACCCTCTCCTCAAGCCCCCCTCCTTAACCAACCTCCCCTCGAGCTCCCCCTCCGTCTCCGACCTCTCGAGCCCGTCTGCTTTTTCCTTTTAGAATTTTAATTTTTTTTTCAAGGTTGGGGATAATGGTAGAATTGTCTTTTTACTTCAAGTTAACGGTGTGGCCTTGGATCCATTGGACAGGATAGTTTCCTGCAAAAAAAACTATAGGGTAGTTAGTTATCACGGACTGAAACTACGGGGAGTATGTTGCATTAAAGCCCGATCGCAAAACACTCGTTTCCCATTTCCGCTGCGATATTGTTGTGGTGACCAATTCTTTTGTGAATCATATCCGCTAATATATTTATAAGTAATTTGTAGACGCCATCTTTCCACTCACCCAAAATACTAGCCTGAAGCTCTAATACCATCCCATGTCTATTTATAGGCTCAAGAAGTTATAAAATATGATATCTAAGCACACGGTTTCACTTGCAAACCATAGACAGACTATTGTTCATTGAAACTGTGAGCTTTAATCATGAGATACATGATTTCACATGCAAACCACATAGTGCCTATGGTTTCTTGAAATCATGAGCTTCAATCAAACGCAAGAGGTGGGCCCTAACTTGGGCTATACTGTTTGAGCTTGGGCTTTTCTTTTTGGTCCTCGAATTTTAAAAGAAAACAACACTAAGGCATTGGACAAAAAAAGAGAAGGCATGAGCCTTCAGTTGGAAAGTGAGACTAGCACTTTTCAGAGTGTAATTCATTCCGTGAGGGTTTTGTACAATCTCGTGTAATTCTTTTCTGATAGTAAAGCTTTTGTCATCAGATTGCGGGATTAAGTGCTAGTTGCGCCGAACCTAGATATATTTGTGTATTTGATGCTTGGTGTGTGCACTTTTCGTATTTGTATTATCTGTCTATCGTCGGCAATCTTTTCCGCTCGATCGCAAAACACCCAATCAAATTTCCACCGCAATATTTGTATGGTGACCGATTCCTTTATGAATTATATCCGCTAATATATTTACAATATTTTTTTCTACCTTTCTAAGTGTCGGTATGCTTAGTTCCTTGTAAGAGATGTATAGAGTCCTAATCAATAGTTCTATGGAAGTTAAATGTAGATAATGCCTATGCAGATATAGATATACAAACGATACAGATTCACAATTTTCCAAAATCCTAGGATACGACATATCACTCAGTCTGTAAAAGAGGTTGCAAAAAAAGTAGAACCCTGGGATTATGCAAGTTGTGATGTTCTCAATGCCTCCTCTCTGTTGCACTCCATGTTAAGCAAGTGCTTGACTTGCTTCTTTTTGCCAAATTTATTTGTAATAATAATTGTTTGACATAAAAGATATTGTAATTTTTGTCACAATGTCAAACGTTGATAAAGATAGAAGAATGCTTTAGACTTGTCACGACTAGAGAGTACTAGCAGTTGGTTTATGTTAAGGGAATTCATAGTTCGTATATATATATGAAATTAATAGAGGAAAGAGGCCCTGGAGGCTTTTTTCGTCAGGTGGCGTCAAAATCTACGTCCACCATTTTATTCCACGATCGGCACCTCCTATCTTGATCTTCATCTAAGATGTTGATACACCAAATTTCATGTAATTTAATACTTTTTCACCGTTGATTTAACAATGTAAAAAGTTCTATTGTCGGTAAACTGTTAATTTTGCACCCACTAAATCAACAGTGAAAAAACATTAAAATCACATGAAATTTGGTGTATCGACATCTTACACGATGAAGATCAAGATGGGTGGTGCCGATCGTCAAATAAAATGGACGTAGATTTCGACGCAACCTGACGAAAAAAGCCTCCTAGGGCCTTTTTCCTCCATTATTCTCTATATATATACATACACACACACACATATATATATTGGTTTTAATTAAATAAATATGAATATATATTAAGATATTGGTTTGTTAGATATTCAACGCACAAACCTAGATAAGATATTGGTTTTAATTAAATAAATATGATTATATATTAAGATATTCATATAAACATATAATAATAATTAAATAATGGAATTATGTTGAATATTTAATGCGCTTTCAAAATTTTTAGAGCCTTAATTTTCGAAAGAGAGAGGATAGATATCGATTCAAGAGAGATTGGTGAGACATTTACAGTTTGAGAGTGTCCGAAAGAATCCGAAAGTTTAGGTCTCTGATACATGATCGGAGACGATTGAGGTATTTACAAGTATCTGTGCTTCATAGGATAACACTATATATACCAGTTTGTCTCCCTTCCATACGTTCATATGAATTTTCATTACCAACTTTCTAATCTAATTACTTCAGCATTAAACAGAAGTGGTATTTACTTTGATGATAAATGCTAGATATTACTTACAAGAAAGCATAAGGTCACTGATCTAATCATATTGTGTTATAAAACATAAATTGTGTATCATGAAAATTAAAGTATAGTGATCATATAACCGCGTAAGAAAATTAAAGTATAGTTGGATAGCGTGATCGTCTCGGATGACTTTGGGTTTTTTCCTTTTATGTACAGCAATGTCAATTGTCAAATATACATCGGACCATGTGCCAATTTTATTTGACTCCGGGGTAAGGTGTTTAGTTAAAAGTCGTTTTTTCCAACTAAACCCTCCTTTTGTGATACGGTCTCTGCTTCTTGAAGCAGTAGCATCTATGATGTGGACCTGTCAGGGGTGTGGGTGAAGAAAATGAAGAGATTGAGGGGGAACCTTAAGAGCCTGGGCAAAAGTGGAGTTTGTTGGGGGTCAATGTTGTAAAACACGTATTCGCTCACTATTCATTCGTGAGGTATTCAACGTTTAATTCGGTGATTAAACGTTTTATACAGATTATACGGCCACATAAATTTTATATTATTTTAGTATAATTATTATATATAAAATTATGACAAATATATCGGATTATAGATACTGAAAATTTAAAATACATCCGCGGCCTAAATGGCAATGCGTCCGAACAAAATCGGAAGATTGTGGGTTCGAATTCCATCGGGTATGCATTCTTGTCAATGGAATTTTTTGAAACACAATATATATCGTTCGCTATGCAACAAAAAATAGCTCATACCAAAAGACGAATTACACCACAATGCAACATGAAACCCTGTAAACATAAACAAACACTAGAGCATACATGCTAAAGCCTAAAAACATAACACCAAAATAACATATAAATGTCTTATGTCACTATTCACTGTCACATAAACATAAGCAAACACAAAAGGCTTACGGGCTACAAATAATTTCAAAATCAACAAAATATCAAACTGTATAATCACTGTTTAAAATTGGAAACACTGTTTAAACACTGTTAAAATTTGATAAACACCGTTTAATCACTGTTTAAATCGTATAATTACCGTATAAACGTTTTGACTGCATAATTGACCGTTTAATGACTTTACTGTTCGTTTTAACGGCCGTTTACGTTTTTTTGAACATTGATGGGGGTTTTACTAAACCGAGTGAGTGGGGATCTAGGATAGAATACATTGATAAGTTAGAGGAAATTAGAAACCTAGAAAGAGGGGCGTATTTCACTCTGGGCCAAAATTGATGATCTTAGCCTAAGTGAAGAAACATATTGAAATTTGGAAGCAAAGGTCGAGAATTACATAGCTCCTAGAGGGTGATGCAAATACGACATTTTTTCATCGAATGACAAATTGCAGAAAAAGAAAAAATTGCATTGTGGGATTAGATGACAATGGAAATTGGGTTTCTATTGAAAAAAGACGGTGGAAATATTTGAAATGTTCTTTGGGAAGGTGTTTGGGAGTGACACGTACGTCGAGGGGGAAACTGGTGTCACAAAATAATCTCGATCTTGATCAATTAGATAGACTAAATGACCTTGAGAGGGAGATGGCTGAGGATGAAGTCATTAATGCTATAAAGGCATTAGTAAAAGATAAAGCACCAGGGTCGGATGGGGTACCGATATTTTTTTACCGTCGGTGCTGGGATATTGTCCATGATTATTGGGCGGTAGTTTCCACGTTTTTTAATGGATGCAGCCTGGATAGGATTAAGTATGCGTGTTTGGTCCTAATTCCAAAAATTGAGGGGGCGAGGAAAGTTTCAGAATTTAGACCAATTAGTTTGGTCAATAACTCTTTTAAGATTATAACCAAAATTTTAGCTACAAGATTGAATGATGTCCTTAATGTGGAAGTAGCAGAGGAGCAGGCGAGCTTCATTATAGGAAGTATCCTTGACCCGATCGTGTGTACACACAAAATCATTAATCAATGTGCAAAAACGAAGGAGATGGGTTTCATTCTCAAGCTAGATTTTGAAAGAGTCTACGATTCGGTTGAGTGGGAAGCAGTGACAGAGACCTCGGATAGACGAAGGTTTGGTAACAAATGGAAGGGTGGATAGATGCGTTAGAAGGGGGATCACTAAGATTTTGATCAATTGAATACATGGGAGAGAAATTAGGAATATAAGGGGTTTGAGGCAAAGAGACTCGTTACCCCCTCTTTTGTTTACTCTTGTGGTCGATGAGCTTAATCGGATGATAAAAAATTGTATGATGGAAGGATAGATTCTTTCGATGACAAGAGGGTGGATGGAGGTAGGATGTCATCCTTCAATACACGGATGATACCCTGCTTTTTGGAACCGAGGATCGGGCAAGTGCGGTTATACTCAAATGGATTTTGTTGATTTTTCAATTTTGATCAGGCCTAAAGATTAATTTCCTTAAGAGCGAGATCGTAAGTGTTGGAGGGGATCTTCCAAATTTAAGATAATGCACATCGATCTTCGGATGCAAGATTGGGTAATTTCCCCTAAAGTATTTAAGACTCCCTTTAAGGTTGGGGGCCTGAAGAAGGGAGAATTGGGATATGATAGTGGAAAAGGTAGATAAGAAATTAACAGGATAAAAAAAAGTTGCTTGTCCTTAAAGGCGGATTGGTTCTTACCAATACTGTCCTTTCGGCGGTCCTATTGTACATACTCTCGGTTTTTAAAGCGCCTAAATGGGTTGTGATTTCTATTGATAAAATTATGCGGAATTTCTTTTGGAAAGGGCATAAGGAGGATAATAGAGGGATATGTTTGGTAAGGTGGGGGTGAGTGTGCAAGAAGGAATATGGGGTCAAGGTGTCCTAGACCTTAGGGGAAGGAATTTCGCCTTATTAGCTAAGTGGTGGTGGTTGATCGCAAACCTAAGTGGAAGGGTGTGGGAACCATTAGTTGGTCTATATAGGAGGCAAGCACGGTTTAGGTTCGGGGAAACGCCTAATGTCTTGAGAGTTTCCCTATTTTGGAAAAGGATTTCAGAAGCGGGTAGATTTTTCTTTGCAAATACCAAGTCATTGGTGAAAGATGCGTGGGGTACAAGATTTTGGCTAGATGTGTGGTGTTCGGAGATCCCATTATGCTATGAATTTCCAGAGATATTTTCAAGAGTAGTATGTATTCTACAAAGGTCTAGATCTAGAGGTTTTTTGCATATTCCTTTTAGACTACACCGGGATATCAGGCTTCTAGTCAAGAAAGAGACTTAGTGAGAAGGTTAGATATGGCTTCACCATTTCAAGAAACACATGATGTGAGGATTTGGAATTGGCAATCAATCGTTGTCTTTTCGGTGAGATCGGCTTATGATCTTATTAATTGTGGGGGTGTCAGATCCAGAGAGGCGGCGATTATTTGGAATAATCGTACCCCTTTGAGAGTAAAAGTCTTTTTTATGGCTATTGTCTGAAGAGGCGATTCTCATGAAGGATAAACATGTTGGTACCGAGTGTGTGTTTTGTGTGGGGCAATAGATGAGACTATTGAGCATCTTTTCTTTTCATGTCCGATGAGTGTTAAGAGTGTGGATATGGGCTCTAAATAGATTCGGTATCTTGAATAGAAATGTAGAGTGTTGGTTTTGGTGGAGTGAGTGGCGAACAAACAATATTACACTTTGCCGAAGAGGGGAACGGGATGGTATTGTGGCCTCGGTTCTTTGGTCGATTTGGTTGCAACGTAATGATGTCCGTTTTAATAATTCCTATATACAGTTTACTGATTTCACTAACTCTATTTCTCGTAACATTCTGTTTTGGGCAGGTCTTATGAGGAAACAGGGACCTGCAGCTGGGACAACTCTTTGGAGCTGAGGCGGGTGGTGATGATCGCGGGGAATGATGATGACGAGACCCTGGCTGATAAATGGAAGGTGCCAATGCAGAATTGCTGGTTCCATGGCCTTGGAGTTTGTTTGCTATCTTTTTGTGGCCTTCATGTAGATCCTGGCCCTATGGTGTAACCTGTTCGTAGGTCTCTAGTGTGGTGGTGGTGGTTTTTCTACTCAAACTTGAGAGAAACAATCCTTTATATCTTTCTTCTGTTGTTGTATTATGTTGTTGTGGACTCTGTTGTTTCATTATCTTCTTATTAATGAAGCGATGGTGGAAACACTGTTTATCTCAACAAAAAAAGATGTTGTACACATAATATCATATTGATTCATCATAAAGCATTCAAACAGTTATGAACATATAAAAAAATATAGTGAATATGACCTGTAATTTTCGAAGTAGGAATGAATACCGACCTTCAATCTTAGGCGGCACAGTTCCAAGAGAGAGTTTGCTAAACTTAAGTGATGATATTCCAGGTGGACGATAATCATCTAATAGTGGCTCAACAGATTCCTTAATGACCATCGACCCCGCCTAGGAACAAAAAAAGAAACAAAATTATTAGCATGGAGCACTTTCCCAACAATAACAAGATATTCCAAATATACAACTTTCCAAGATATTCAAATATTTAAGAAAAGGTTAAAAAAAAATTCAAGGATAAAAATAAGCAATTTCACAAGGCTATATTTAATATGCAAGATTTAAGTTAATTAAAACTCCACAGATTCCCTCTCCAACACAAATGAAATTGCATGCATATCATCCAAGCCTCAAGACTTGTGCCATCATATATGAGTTTGCTCTCAAGCAAGACCTCTAGGTTCAGACTACAGAAAGCTCCACAAGAGAATTCAATCAAGTTCTACTATTGATTATCAACCAAATGACAACCTTCTTGAGTTTGTGATAAAGCAAGTAAATGAAACATGGGTCTTCTCGTAAAACATTGATGCACCAATGGAAGGTAGGAGACAACATTTTGGGCATGAAATTAAGTTCTGAAGCACCCCAGAAGCTTTCCTAAAATTAAAAAAGAAAGAAAAAAACTTCCAAGGAGAAAGCCTACAATTCCAGTTGGGAAGAATCTAAAGATGAGTTTTTCTTCTGTTGCAGATCAGATTCATCCCTAAGGCATAACGAAGTAAGAGTCATGCTCTCAAACAAGGTTACAAGAAAGCAACACAATTTGAGAATTAAAATATTGAAAAACCACAATAATACAAACTACATAAATTGGATATGGTGGCATCTGCCATTTGAACGTGTAGAAATACATATTTCTTAGATTATTATGTAACAAGCCAAGCTTCACAGTACAGATGCGTACCCAAAGCCAAAAGAAGAAGAGGAAGACGAGTGTTAGGATACATCAACTGGATAATGATGCCCAACAACAACAATCACAAAAAAAAAGACTGTGAATGAAGCCTAAATAGATGTTATTAATGTTAAGATTCCTCAAAAAATGGGATCGTTAAACTGATTAAGTGTGACTATAAAAATGTTTCTGCAGTGGCCAAATCTTGCAAAAATAAATAGTGTGAGTAACTTAAACGACGGTGGCAAGAATCAGGAGAGTTCTGGTCCAGACATCCACTAGAAGCAATGTGCCAGGCATAACCATGATCGGTAACTATATCCAGTGTGTTTCATCGGAGAACTGTGTAGAAACAATGCCTAGATTATCAAAGGAAAATTACAATGAGACTGATAGAAAATCATGAAATGTGTTATGCTTCCAATAGATAATGCCAACATATGAAATGGAAAACCAAATGCTTGTATTTTTACATGCATACAAATTGGCCGATGCACAAATAGGATAGATACGTAAGCGCGGTTACTAGGTAGTGAATTTGCATACCATGTAGGACATCTGCATGTCCACCTGCTACAAGCCACTTTAATGAATCATCCTTCATCACCGTATCTTGTTTTTCTCACAACTTTTACCCGTATTACCTTGGCCTACTGATTTTAGCACAGAGCTGAGGACCTTTATTCAATAGGACACTATACCTTTGTTACACTTCTCATGGCATCTTGATGTTTGTTCATTACTTCTGTCTAAATCAGTACACCTCAATGCGTATTTCCGACTCAGATACATGCAACCTTGATAGTGTACATTACTTCTGTCTCAACCAGTAAACTAACTGTGATTCTGGACTCAACATACATGCATGATGCAACTTAATGGTTTACAATGGAGAAACTCGGTAATATCTGAAAGTATCTAATACAGTTTTCACAGTCCTAAAGGGATAGGGCAAAAATATACACAATATTCATTCCTCGATTTTGATAGGAACCTTAAGAGAAATTACTTTATGTTCTAGGTTCCTTATTTTACCAAGTAAAGCCTCATTTCTTTCTTTTCTTTACCCCCCCCCCACCCCCCACCCCACCCCGAGAGAGATTCTCGTCTCTAAGTGAAAGAAAGAGCAGACCTTACGACATGGATTCCTCTTTTCTTTGAATTCTCTTTCAATACTGAGCTCGCCTATGATTTACCAATTCCATTCCAATTCTCTCAGATGGAGCAGGCCAGAATGACTCTTTGAACAGAACGACGTAATAACGACTCCAGAAAGGAATACACAAATGATCGAGTGACTAAAGCAGGGGTTTCAAAGGTCGACGAAAGTAATTCTTTCCTTTCCGGCTTGCAAGTCAAGGTTTAGACATGCACAAGATACATTCCGCTTTCGAAGACTCGGATCTAAACTTGTTCTGCATATGCTTCAGGTTTATTCAATAGATTTCTGGACAACTGGACTCCAAGGCCCTTATCCATTACCAGCTAAAGTTAATGAAGTAAAACAGATATGGAACTGCAGGAACAAGAGCCAAGCTTTGCAATCAGATTTTTTATGGCATTCTAGGTGAATAGTTGTTCTGACCTAAAAAGGGAGCAACTTTTGCCAAACAAAGCACTTGCATGCGCGCGCGCACACACAGGGGGATGAAAGCAATACTAAGTTGAAGATGTGAATCTTACTTCCGCTATGAAAGGCCATAGCTTGCTCAATTGCTTGTTCAGCCACTTCACCTGCACAGTAAAGGCAAAAGGGAGATGAGAAATAAAATATATCATAATTGATACCACAACAAAGCTGTTGTTAACATTTAGGGTTGGCTATCTGAATTATTATACCAACTCTTATTAACCAGTGACCTTATATTTTCTGTTATTTATAAATCATCCATTTTGAACTACTTGCTGCATGGTTGAGAGATATAAAAATCGCATAATTGTTGTTACACAACCATTTTAGGTTATGTACATCACAATACACGGTGTGAATATCCATTTGGATGGCCCACCATGAGATTTTAAGCTGACTCATTTAGGCTCTAACATAAGGATACACCTTAAGTACGCTTTACCATAAAATCTTGAATAGTTATTTTGGAACTTTGAAAAGAGAAAAGGTCATGTGTATGACTTTGCATGTTCGGGTCTGAGCTGGCTTATCTTATTGTTCGCTTTTGCATTTTGTTGTATCAATTTTCACTTCATGAGTGTGTATACGATATCTATTTGGAAACTCTAGATGTGCTTTAAATGTGATGGTTAGGTTAGGTAAGTTAGGTGTTGATTGATATATATAGATGAAATTTCAATGGCATGAAGAAATATTCAGTAGTCAACACAGTATTATAATAATATTCGAGTATGACTTGTTATTGACCTTTCAATAACAAAACAGTAGGAGCGCCAATTTTAACCCAGTTAGCAGATCCAATACAAAGGGCAGGTCTATAGGTAATCTAAACCCAATCAGGTTATAAACAGGCCATTAGTCTATATTAAAAGGGTTGGGTTAGTTTCAAGTCTGCACCCATCTTGGCCCGATCAACATTTCTCTTGCTGACACCATAGAACATCAACCTTTTCCCCTACCATAATCATGGAGTAATAGGTTAAACCTAAAAGAAGTAAAAGGGTGGGTTTAATAAAAGTATTGCCTTCCCAGAACCTCTAATCATTCAAGGTTTTCATGTCTGAGTCTAACAACTCTGTAAACCATTGTTCATTCTTAAACCCTCAACCTATTTTATGTTCTTGAACATATTAACTTCTTCCTTCCCTCTCAAGTTCTCACTTCAAATCCTCTCTCAAAATTCTCAGAGCCTCTCTCTCTCTCTCTCTCTCTCTCTCTCTCTATATATATATATATATATATATATATATATATATATATATATAGAGAGAGAGAGAGAGAGAGAGAGAGAATAATGGAGAAAAGAGGCCCTAGGAGACTTTTTCGTTAAGCAGCATCAAAAATCTATATGATCCACCATTTTTTCCGACGACCGGCACCCATCATCATAATCTTTACCATCTAAGATGTGGCTACACCAAATTCCATACAATTCTACCACTTTTTCACTGTTGGTCTAGCAATGTAAAAAGTTCTATTGTCGGTAAACCGTTAATTTCGCACCCACTAAATCAATGGTGAAAAAGTGGTAGAATCGCATGAAATTCGGTGTATCCAAATTGTAGATGATAATGATAAAGAAGATGGGTGCTGATTGTCGAAAAAAATTATGGAGGGTGTATTTTTTCGACGCCATACGAGAAAATTCGTAAAGATGGCACCTTTCCTCCATTATTCTCATATATAAAAAAAATACACTCTCCATGATTTTTTCGACGATTGGCACACATCACTCCCATCACCAAATTTCATTTGATTCTAGCACATTTTCACCGTTGATTTAGTGGGTGCGAAATTAACGGTTTACCGACAGAAGAACTTTTTACATTGCTAATTCAACGGTGAAAAAATTGTGGAATCACATGAAATTTGGTTTATCCACGTCTTAGATGATAAAGATGATGTGTGCCGATCATCAAATAAAATGGAGGATATAGAATTTTGACGCCACCTAACGAAAAAACCTCCTATGGCCTCTTTTCTTCATTATTCTTATATATATATATATATATATATATATATATATATGATACAATCCTATCGGTAGGATTTTGAAACAAATACTACCATGTTTTAGCCATTGGATATGCATTGAGACGTGTGCATGCAACCATGTAATTAATTAGCAAAATCAAGCATCTTTTCATAATTGCATGCACACATCCCAAAGTAGATCTAATGGCTAAAATATGGGTAGGATTCGTTATTTGAAAACAAATCCTACCCATTTTTTAACCATTGAATTTGCTTTAGGATATGTGATATCAATGATGTAATTATTGAGAAACATAAGAGATTCTTTTCATAATTGCTAGCACGCATCCAAAGTCTAATCTAATGGTTAAAAAATGGATAGGATTTGTTTCCAAATCCTACCGATAGGAGCATGGTGATACTATATGTATATAGGGTAAAATGGGCTTACAGTGTCCCTGTAGAGTGCATCCTATAGCAGAGCATATGTGGCATGCGTTTATTAGGCTTTGACTGGTGGTTTTGCATTCAAGTGTAACACCCAATGAAAAGATAAAAGAACTTAAGTGCAAAACTATCATGCAAAGTCCAATGTAAGGATGCCACGTATGCTCCACTATAGGATGCACCCTATAAGGACACTCCCGGACCCGTATGTTCATATATATGTGTGTGAGAGAGAAAAATGGAGGACAAAGGCCCTAGGAGAGGATTTTCCTCCTATGGAGGCGAAATAAGTCTACACTTCAATATTTTCTTCCCCGATCGGCAAACACCATTCTCATACTCATCAGCTAAGATGTATATATACCAAATTTCATATGATTCCAACATGTTTTCACTATTGTTTTGATGGGTGCAAAATTAATGGTTTTATGATAATACAGCATTTTAAAATTTTTTACATCGCTAGATCAACGATGAAAACGTTAGAATCGTATGAAATTTAGTGTATCTATATCTTAGATGATAATGATCAAGATAAATGGTGTCGATCGTCGGAAAAATGATAGAGGATATACCTTTATCAACGCCATATGACGGTTTCCCTCTTAGGGCCTCTTTACTCTGTTATTTTCTCTGTGTGTGTATATTATTGGGAACAGATGAGATGGGATTAATTCAAATTCACATACTTGACAATCACCAAAATATATATGGAAACAGTACGGCGGAAATAAACAAGCTAACCAACAAAAAACAGGAACACTGATTTTTACGTGGAAAACCCTTACGGGAAAAACCACGGCTAACAATCAATCTCTTCCACTAGAAAATAGTGGGATTACACAATATTTCTTCTCTAGACAACACTAGAGGATCACAACACCATGAGTGTCACCTTTTGAGGTGGATTTCAAAAACTACAAATAATGGAGTTTGAGAGTATATCACCATAATAGGGATGAAATGGAGGGGAAAACTCGATCCGAACCGGTGGATGTGTAGAGCTCGTCGTTGATTACGAACCCTTTTAATTTGACATCGATCAAAGAAAGATTTGTCGTTGAATCAGTCGGCGAAATACAAGAGCCTCTCTTTCTCTTTATCTTTCACTCTCTTCCTCTCTGTATGATTTTTTGCAGAGAACAAAAAAATGCCTCACTCGATCAAAGGCAACCCCCCACCATAGTCCATTTTGTCATAAAGGAGACAACAATATGGTTGAATAATTCAACCCAAATTTAATTGAGTTGGCCCCATTAGCCTTAACTGGCTGGACCCAACCCAACAAACTCCCCATCCATACTTATGAGGAAGTCTCCGCTAACCCATCCTTATTTCGGCAAACAGCTAGATTCCCTTTCGGCAATGGCTTGGTCATCATATCCGATTTGTTCTCGTAGGTATGGATTTTCTGAAAATGCAAAAGCTTCATCTCAAGCGCACCACAGATCCAATGGTAACGAACATCGATGTGCTTCGACTTCGAATGAAGTCTTGGATTTCTGTTGAGATGGATGGCACTCTGACTGTCGCAATAGACGATATACTTCTTGTGCATCAAACCAAGCTCTTCCAAAAAATGTTTCAGCCACAAAGCTTCCTTGCAAGCTTCGACCGCTTTGATATGCTCAGCTTTTGTGGTGGATAATGCAACACATTTCTGCAATTTTGACTGCCACGAAACAACACCCCTGCAAAAGTCATCACGTATCCAGATGTAGATTTTCGAGAATCGATATCACCTGCCATATTTGCATCTGGATAGCCATCTAACTTGGGCTTCCCGGTGCCAAAACGCAAACACAAACAGGATGTACCTTGAAGATACCTAAAGATCCACTTCACTGCGGCCCAATGTTCTGTGCCAAGATTAGAGAGGTACCGGCTAACACAACCAACTGCATGAGCGATCTCTGGCCTGGTGCAAACCATAACATATATCAAACTGCCCACTAAAGATGCATAAGGCACACTCTTCATTTCTTCTTTATCTTTCTCACTTGTATAACATTGTTTCAAATTGAGCTTGAAATGACCTGCAAGTGGAGAAGTAACCGCATTTGCCTTACACATACAAAATCTTTCTAACACCTTTTCGATGTAGCTTTCTTATGATAGCCAAAGCTTACCATTCTGTCTGTCACGAGAGATTTTCATATCTAGAATTTGCTTTGCCGACCCTAAGTCCTTCATCGCAAAGGACTTGCTCAACTCTCTTTTAAGCTTCTCAATCTTATCAAAATCGTGACCAACAATCGACATATCATCAACATAAAGGAAAAGGATGATATAATCATCAACGCCAAATCGTTTGATGAACACATAATGGTCAGAATTGGTTATGCTATAATCACTGTTCAGCATGAAAGAATCGAATTTCTTGTGCCAAAATCTTGGCGCCTGCTTGAGGCTATACAAACTCTTCTTTAACTTGCATACAAGGTTCTCTTTGCCTGGTTCCCGGAATCTTTCTGGCTGATCCATATAGATCTCTTTGTCCAAGTCACCATGGAGGAAAGCAGTCTTCACGTCAAGTTGTTCAACCTCCAAATTCAAATTCGCGGCTAAACCCAACACAACTCGGATCAAAGACTTCTTCACTACAGGGGAAAAAATCTCATCAAAATCGACATCTTTTCTCTGACCAAATCCTTTCACAACCAATCGTGCCTTGTACCTTGGATTTGAGGTGTTCTCTTGGGTTTTTATGCGATAAACCCATTTATTCCTCGGTGCCTTTTTGCCCTTGGGCAGCTCTACCAGGTCATAAGTGTGATTCTCATATAAGAATTGCATCTCTTCTTGCATGACTACTAACCACTTACTTTTCTTCTTATGACTGATGGCCTCCTGATAGTCTTCAGGTTCTCCCCCGTCAATAAGCAACACATACTCGCTCGGTGAGTATCTCGTAGAGGCTCTACGCTCTCTCAGACCTTCTAACTTGAGGGCGTGCCGGTGGCACTGGAGGTGCTTGCTGAATCGGCTCTTCTGCTTGCACATCTGCTGCTGGATTTTCAATTTGGGCAGGTTCTGCAGGAAAATCGACAACTGATAGAGGAACTGGATCCAAGTTAACAGGCACTTCAACTGATGAAGTTGGCTTTTCGGTTTTCTCAATATCATCAACCGTCTGATCTTCGAAGAAGGTAACATCTCTACTTCGGATAATCTTCTTGCTCGCAGGATCCATAATCTGTGACTGGACTCTTCATGTGCATAACCCATAAAAAACACTGTTTCGCTTTACTATCAAGTTTAGATCTCTCATCTCTAGGAATATAAACAGAAACTCTGCAACCGAACAGCTTCAAATGTTTGTAAGAAACATCTCTTCCGGTCCAAACTCGCTCCGGTATGTCGACATCCAAAGGAACGGCCGGAGAAAGGTTAATCAAGTTGAATGCAGTTCGCATCGCCTCACCCCAAAACTATTTAGGCAACTTGGCATGAGACAATATACAGCTGATTCTTTCAACAATAGTTATGTTTATCCTCTCAGATATGCCGTTATGCTGAATTTTCGAAACGATCTTCTCAAGCATGACACCATGAGTTCTGCAATATTTCTCAAACGGCCTTCTGTACTATCCACCATTGTCAGCCTGAACGCGCTTTAATTTTCTTCTGGTTTCCCTCTTAACTTTGACATGGAAATCCTTGAAGACATCGAGCACATGATCTTTAGTCTTCAAAGCAAATGCTCAAACTTTTCTAGCATGAGCATCAATAAATGTAACAAAATAAAGTATACCACCTAAAGTTCCTTCACTCATACTGCAAACATCAATATGTATCAAATCAAGAAAATTTGATTTTCTAGAACTACGAGAAGAATGAAATGCAAGTCTGTGTGTTTTACCTTCCAAGCAATGAGAGCAAGATTTAAGAGCCACCTTTCACATCAGGAAGGACTTACTTTTTGGCTAACATGGAAAGCCATTTCTCGCTCAAATGGCCAAGTCGCTTATGCCAAAGCTCAAGCTGGTCAGCGGAGTCATCTTCAACTGAATTCACCACTCCTTTATAGAGCTTCGCTTGCAGAATATAAAGAGTGGTGGACTTCTGTCCTCATGCTATCACTAAAGAACCCTTGGTGAGGTTCCATTTGCCTTCACCAAAATGATTACCGTAACCTTCATCATCAAGCTTGCCAGTTAAGATCAAATTAAGACGAATATCCGGAACATGCCTAACATCCCGGAGTACCAACTTGCAGCCAATACTGGTTTCCAAACAAATATATCTCATGCCCACAACTTTAGACGAACCATCGTTTCCCATCCTCCTACAACCAAAGTCACCGCTAGTATAGGATGTGAAAAACTCAGCACGAGAGGCTGCATGAAATGAAGTACCTGAATCGATAACCCAACTGCTGTCCTGTGAAGCAATATTGATGCAGGCATCGTCACAAATAATGATGACATCAGATGCAACTGCGGTGGTCTCTACTTTATTTCCTTCGGCTTTTTCCTTGGCTTGCAACTTTCTACACTCTTTAATCAAATGGCCAAACTTCTCGCGGTAGTTACACTGAATATTCTTTTGGGAATGTGATATCCTCTGGACTAATCTCTGTTTCGGTTTTGACGGTTTCTGCTTTGGCTTCTTCCCGGTCTCTCCCGCTTTTCTGAGACAAGCGCATCTTCATTAGAAGAACTTGCACCCATTTCCTTTCTTCTGGCCGCTTCATTAAGCAAACTATCTTTAACCACATACATGGTTAGCTTTCCAATTGGTGCCGAATTGCTTAGTAAAACAACTAAGATATCCCGGCTGTCCGGCAAAGAACAGAGTAGCAATAGTGCATGAAGTTCATTTTCAAGCGTCATCTTCATAGTAGTCAGTTGATTGACTAAACCCTGAAAGTACTGAGATGCTCGGTGACATTCTTTCCATCTCTGTGCTTGAGATTCACAAGCCTTCTAATCAATGAAGCCTTGTTCTGAGCTGTCTGACACTCGTACATAGAACCCAATTTCGCCCATAAGAGATTGGTTTTAGTTTCTTGTGCAACGTGATGGAACACGCTCTGATAGACCCATTGCCGAATATAAGCGACGGTCTTGCGATGCATAATTTCCCACTCTTTATCGAGCTTGTTTTCTGGTCGGCCGCTATCGCCTTGAATAGGCTCATACAAATCTTTACAATAAAGATCCATCATTCTCGGCTTCCAAATTGAATAATTTGATAACGTCTATTTAATTATACCCATCGTGGATTCTTCCATCTTTTCCATAATCAAAATTAAGCTAAGAACCTAAGGCTCTGATACCACTTGTTGGGAACGGATGCGACGTGATTAATTCAAAATCATACTTGACAATCACCAAAATATATGCGGAAATAACACAGCGGAAATAAACAAGCCAACCAACTACACAAAACAAGAACACCGATATTTGTGTGGAAAGCCCTTTCGGGAAAAACCACGACCAACAACCAACTTTTTCTACCAGAAAATAATAGGGTTACACAATATTTCTTCTCTAGACAACACTAGAGGATCACAGCAACATGAGCGTCACCTTTTGAGGTAAATTTCAATAACTACAGACAGAGGAGTTTGAGAGTATATCACCGTAATAGGGATGAAATGGAGGAGAAACCCCGATCTGAACCGGTGGACGTGTAGAGCTCGTCGTTGGCTACGAACCCTTTAGATTGACGTTGATCGGAGAAACATCTGTCGTTGAATCAGTCGATGAAATACAACAAGAGCCTCTCTCTCTCTCTCTCTTTATCTTTCACTCTCTTCCACTCTATATGATTTTTTGCAGACAACAAAAAAATGCCTCACTCGATCAAAGGCAATCCCCCGCTATAGTCCATTTTCTCATAAAGGAGACAACAATATGATTGAATAATTCTACCCAAATTTAATTGAGTTGGCTCCATTAGCCTTAATTATAGGCTGGACCCAACCCAACACACATATATAGGGAGAGGCTAATTTACTCTCTAGGTGTAACTGCACCATATGCAAAAACAACATGATAGATCATGTTTTCGAATGATTGTCACCGGTCATGTTGATCTTCATATCCAAAAACATGGATAAACAAATTTTCATAGATTTGCACATTTTTTGCCTATTGATCTAGGTTTGTAAAATGTTATCGAAAAACCATTCATTTTGGTACCATCCGATTCATAGGTAAAAAAGGTCCAGATGACATAAAATTTAGTATGCACATATAAACATAGAGATCAAGATGAACGGTAACAATCATCCGAAAAAATTATTTATAATGTTATTTTTGCATATGGTGTAACTTAGTCACACCTAGTGTGTGTGTGTGTGTGTGTGTTTTCCAATCGTGCGGTCCTACTTCTCCAACTTTCTGGACCAGAATGACCTTTAGTGTCAGTCTATAGACACACCATTGTCACTAAGAAAATCATCAATCTAGTGTCTTTGCTTCTTGCTTCTTACATCTCCATTTTTTCCAAGCAAAAATAACCTCTCCAGTCTCAAGCTATTTGATAAACGATTTAATCAGGTATAATTCGGGTGATATATACTGACACAATTCGCAAACCAATCGGATTGAGGTTATGGAAATATCATGATGTGGTCTCAACCTGGCATGAACCAGGTCCCTTGGTAATCTAAGCTCAACTATGTTTACGATATAAGTTCCAGTTTCTTGTACAGTTGTACTCATGAGTCCTGCCTTATTTCAACAGCAAGTAAGGTATATCATTTCATAACTACAAAAATAAAAACATAAACTCCCAGGTTTTTGTAACATTGTG
Source organism: Agapanthus africanus (assembly GCA_030015575.1). Lineage (NCBI taxonomy): Eukaryota > Viridiplantae > Streptophyta > Magnoliopsida > Asparagales > Amaryllidaceae > Agapanthus > Agapanthus africanus. The sequence goes on along the minus strand of CM057338.1, from coordinate 935,862,492 downwards.
CAGGGTTCCTAGCTTTGACTCAAAAAGCATTTCAAAAGCACATATTCAAGAACTATTGATGTTACTCACTCTATACTATTTCACCAAAATTATTTCCTTCACGTACATTTAGTTTCTCATGTAGTATCTGCATACTTATTGCATCAAACAACTTATCACCAAAAGGTAAAGGTATGCAGGTAAATATCCACAACACAATCACATTTAAGAATTTGAATGAGAGAACTAACTAAAGATTAAAGATCTAACCTGTTCAAATACAGGAAAAGACGTCCATTCAGGATAATTATCACCACAGAGCTTCTTCAAATCATCTCGATTAAGCGACCCTAAAAGCTTTATATCAACCGCCTGCATAACACAAACAACCACCAAATTCAACAGAAACCCTAAATCATTCATCATGACCATCACATTCACACAAATTAGACCTAAATCGAACCACACAATCTAAAAAGCAAAAGAAATCGGTCCTTGGTGATGCGCTTGGTGCTTCGATGGCTCATCATACGGCTCCAGCCAGCGATGAGGGCGATCCCAAGCAACGCCCCCATGATCATCCCCGTGATCAGCCCCATTTCCTCGCGAAATTCGACCGAAATCGAACCCTAGTTTTTTCACATTTAGATCGAAAATGAAGAGGAAACTGAATGAATTGAGACGTCGATATAAGGAAAGGGATGGGGCTAGCGACACGATGGAAATTAATGCGTGAATTGTCGCTGTAATGAGAAGAGGATCTGAGGAAGCGTTTTTCATGCGGAGGAGGGATCATTAATTGCGATATTGGATATTTACACAATTTATATTTTTTTTTGCAGCGGGGTTGATGCGACGAGGTTGCGACGCGAGGGTATTACAATGTGTTCTAAGCTGGCGGCATGGTGACTACGTGTATATAATTGTTGTGGTGGGGCTTAATTGCATAAAAAAAACCTGCACTTTTATTCTGTGCAGCAGTTACGTACCGTAGGAGATTTATCGGGGGGAAAACTCTATGTTCGTTGATCAGACCCACGATGGGCGGAGGTGAGGTGGTGGCCAGACGGTCATTGGCCGGAAGTGGCCGGCAGCATTCATTCTCGACTAGCAGCCGACAAAGGGCCGTTGTCAGGTTGGCGGCAGTCACCGGCAGGCTCCTATCCATTGTAGGCAGCGGTCGTCACCGCCGATGGCTGATAAACGACCATCAACTGGCAACGGCCGATGGGGGTGGTCATCAAACTGGCAGCGGTCATCGACGGGCGGGAGCCAACGACAGACGATTGCCGGCTGTGCTTATCAGCTAATGGTCGTCATTTGCCGACAGCGACCAACGGCAGGCGGTGGCGGTCATTCACGGACAGTTATTGATGGCAGTGGGCCGCCCATGACGATCACTAGCAGGAAATTGTTTGTTGTAAGCTGGGGTCATTGGACAGTGGCCAGCGCGAGCAATTGTTAGGTTGGTGACGGGCATAAATGGAGAGGTTGTTTGTTGGTGGCGGGGATCGGCGGCATGAAATTGCTTGCCGGTGACAATCTTTAGAAAGACGGTGTCGGTTGCCAACGACAGAGATTAGCGTTCGGTGAGCAGTTAATTGTATACATCGACCGGCGGCGAATGGACAACCTGTATACGGTTGCTGACGATAATTGGTGTTGGTGGTGGGGATCGACAGCATGCAATTGCTTGCTGGTGACAATCTTTAGAAAGACGGTGTCGGTTGCCAACGACGGTAATTAGCGTTCGGTGGGCAATTAGTCGTATACATAGACCGGCGGCGAATGGGCAACATGTATACAGTTGCCGACGATAATTGGTATTGGTGATCACTACCGAGGGATCTGGATAAAATTCGAGGAGGTATTGAATGAATGAAATTGAGAACCATATTTTCACTCATGTTTCTATTGTATTTTAGTACAAAGAATTTTAAAAATATAATGCCATCGTTTCAACCCGAAGCTACGACTAAAACCATCCATGTTTGAATGACAAAATCGAGTTTTGGGAGCCCAAATCTTGGAGGACAGCATAAAAAAAATACTAACCCTGCTAATAATTAAGAAATAAAAAATATGCATGTGCATTGCACGGGCCAGATATTTACAGCACGTGTCACGAATATGGAAACGAAGAGCACTGAGTGCAGAGAAGCAAACAAGAGCGACCAGTGAAAAGATGGATCAAGATATGGGAACCTTTCTCCCATTTCATCCACACAATTGGCTCCTCTCCTTATCTCTCCCCCGCCTCAATGGCCCCATTTCAAACCCTAGATCCTCTCCTCATCTCTCCAATCACACACAAAACTCACCGCCATGGCATCGGAGCTCGCGCTCTCGTCGCAGCTTTCGCCTCCCCATCCCTCCCTCCTCCGCCCTCTCCACCCTCGCCGTCCTCTTCCCTTTCTCCGGCGATCTCAGCCGCCGCCTGCAGCTCGCTCGCTGGGCCGCGGCGCCCATCTCCACATCAAGAAGCAGCGCAAGGTGTTCATTCTGAGACCTAAGGCCAGTGATCAGCAAGGTTCGAAACTAACCGTTTCTCTTTTGCTTACCATCAAGCAGCGTAGGATGCATGAATGAATGATTTTTTGACAAACTCACAGTTGAACCGACAAATTGGTAAATTGGGGATGCCCCCCGGCTCAGGATAATAGTTAACCTAGTTTAGATATCATACAAATAATCAATGTTGTAAAACAGGTATCCGTTTTCTATTCGTTCAGCTAGTGGGTAGCGTTATACGGTGATTAATCGTTTTACGAGGATTATGCGGCCATAAACATATTTAGAATGCTTGCCTATAACCGTAGTTTAAAAAAATATTAAGTAGTATTTCACCACTGCCATACATAGTTCGCATGTTGCACCCCATGAAAACCAAGAGAAATTTACAAATGTTTTGCTCGTGCAAAATTGACATTAGGCATGCCATTATTAACAGAGATTGAAAAATAAAGCAGGTTTTTTGTTCTCCATAACCAATGATTTCTTGCATATTACAGTCTATGAAAATAGATAAAAACTAAATTTTTCTTGAAAAATCATCAATAAATGGCATGCTACGGGCAAAGAAAAAATAAAAAATTTGGGGGAAACCCAAAAAATTAACTCGTAATCGAGGATGGAGGTGAAGCTGGAGTCTGCGATCAAGGTCGAAGACTGGAGGATGGAGGTCGAAAGCTTGAGGATCAAGGATGAAAGCTCGTTGAGGTCGAGGTGGAGAATCGAGGATGGAGGTCAAGGCTGGATCGAGGAAGAAATTTGGGTGAGAAAAAAATGAAAGGTCTCGGTTGCTTTAGTAAATGGATAGAAGTGGCTAGGGTTTTTCCAAAGCGGGTTTATATTTTTTCACAACCGTTTCGCCATTAAACGCCCGATTAACCGTTTTAAACCCATTATATGGTGCTTAATCATTTTTGACTGGTTAATGAAGCGATTAATGCAATTTTTATGTGGTTAAGCACCGTTTACGATTATACGGCTTAATTGGCCGGGTAGATCATTTTTTCAACACTGCAAATAATTGTCTATGGAAGGGATTTGATCAGAAACCAACACGAATAGACTAGAGAAGGGGAAGTGGATGATTTTGCTACCAGGAAAAAAGTGTTGGGAACGGAGTGTGACGGGATTGATACGAAATCACGAACTTGACAATCACTAAAATATATGCGGAAATAACACGGTGGAAATAAACAAGCCAACCAACCACACAAAACAAGAACACCGATTTTTACGTGGAAAACCGAAAAGACCCCGGCCAACAATCAACTGCTATATTCTTCCACCGTTGAAATAACGGGATTACATAATATTTCTTCTCCAGAAAAAACTAGAGGATCACAATACCAAGAGCGTTACCTTTAGAAGTGGATCTCAACCATAAGTACAAACAAAAGAGTTTAAGAGAATATCACATAAATAGAGATGAAATGGAGGAGAAAATCCGATCCGAACAAGTGGATGTGTAGAGCTCATCGTTGGCTACGAACTCTTATAATATAAGGTCGATCGGAGAAAGATCTGCCATTGAATCAACAGGCGAAGATAACCAAAACCTCTCTTTCTCTCTCTGCAGTTCCATGTATTTTTCTCTTGGCTCTATTTCAAAAATGATGCCTCACACATCAATAATGAAGCACACATCAATGATGAAGCAGCTGCAGGAAAGAATTATTGGGCACAAAAAGTCAAGGACTTAATTTATTGTGGTGGACCAATTTATTGTGGTGGGTCCCCCTCACATGTGAGTCTAAATACCTACCTAACAAAAAGATTATAAGAGACGCGATCTTGAGATCACCACCAACTATCTAAAGAGAAACTGAGTCTCACCTCTCATTTAGTTGGGCACACGTAAAATAAATTGGTATTTCACCTAAGTGCCGTAAAGAACTTTAAACCAAGACACTTAAGTTCTGCTCATCTGACACTGATGAGTACACTAAGTATCAAAATCGCGTTGACCAATTATGGTCCTTACTAAAGCCAGTTTAGCCATCTTGTGTTAATATCGTGCATCACAACAAGATACTATGGACAGGAGAGGCCTTTCCCTAATCCTATCTGGCAAGTTAGGCACCCTGCAAAATCAACTAGACCTGGAAAGGTCTGGGATGGATGATAAATAATCTATAGGTAATTTATGTTCAACTCTCAAACCAAAACTAAGAAAAGAAAATGAACACAATAAATTTAACATATTCCTAAACATTTAAATCAAGGTGTACAATCTTGGTATCGAACCGATATTAAACGATCACTTTTTGCATCGGAATCGGTCATCTCGGATCATGAACATTGGATTTTCATATCATTTGAGAAATAGAATTGAATTAGTTTTTTTGTATAAAAATAAGCAGCTGAAAAAACTTTATTAATTTGGCAAATTCTCTATGTTTAATCATAAATAAGTCGTATTAATGATGTCAAATTAACCATAACAATCCAATTATCTATAATAAACCCATTACACCATTAATGAACTCATTAGCCTATCAATAAACCCACCAACAATTACCAACCTTGATATAAAACCCCACTAATCAAATGATAGACTCAATATTACTCGGTATTGGTCTCAAAATGCAAACGATCATTTTCGATATAGGAACCGACCATTTCATATCCGGATCGATCGAGATTCAAACCATAATTTAAGTATTTCTAAACAATTCAGTCTTTGACTATCCCTGCTTGGTCGTATTTCTTGCGTATGTGCTAACATCAGGTCTAATGTGCTGTACACCATGTCTAAAAAACCCACCATGAATTGATTACTTTCACTGTTCCTATATCATAAGTTGCATAGATTCAGATATAGATACAACAACACATGAGCCTTTATCCCAAGCATATAGGATAGACTACATGAATCAATATGAGAATCACACCGGGTCGAGCATATGAATCCTCCACCTCCACTTCTATCGAATAATATACTTTCATTAAGGCGTCTGGCGTTCATAAATCAAAACTACCTTCGTTCTCCGATGGTCGCAAGTCCGGACCCATGACGGTGGGTTAAGGCAAGTTAGATGACGAAAGCCTCTTGGCTATACTTTACTATCCGCCTAAACACATTCTTCCCATTGGGAAAATCTCACAACATATCGATCGCGATTACCATTAGAGGCCCGTGATGACACTTCCTGATGGAGGTCGGAATCTTTCTCAGATGTTGTCTTCCGTCGATTTTGCTGCCAGCGGTGCTGAACGGTTGAGATTTGGTGTGAGGGTTGAGTGTGTGAATCTCAATGGGTTGTTGGTTGCTGTTGACGCCAAGCTACCTGCAAGGGAAGTCCCGGGGTGGGAAACCACCGTAGGCCCCGCCGACGATCAAGTACCGAAGAATAATGGCAGGGTAGCGGTGTATTGGAATGAGTTCCAGTTACCTGAGTTGTATGGAAGAGAGGGTTTATATAGCGGTCGCTTGGAGCAAACCGACACGAGATTCTCGCCATCCGTTACGCCCCTGCGTCACATTCGCATTGATGGCGGGGTACGTCCATTAATAGCGGGATACGCTCATTAATGGAAAGACGCGCCAGCGTGGGACGCGAAACGTGGAGCGGCGGAGATCTCGTTTTGGCAAGATGCACGGAGCCATTACGGGGGCGCTTAGGCTCTGTGCTCTCGGTTGAACAGGGAAGCCGAGAAATCCCAGTTCGGCGGATAGCTCGGAGGCGGGCGAGGAGGCCGAGGAAGCTCAGCTCTGTAACAGCTCAGAGACGAGCAAGGAGGTGTGAAAGCTCGCCTGTAGGATTGTTCGGGGGCGAGCTGTTAGCTGGTCGCTAGACGCATAGGGAAGGTACTCCGCGAAAGTCTCCAAAAGCTCGGATGCAGCCTCGGAGATGAGGTGCCGAGGAAAGTCCCCAATGTATCATACTTATTCCAGCTCCGTAGTGTGTCTATGTGGACGGCACGTCATCTGCCACTTGTCATGATCTGGGGAATTCCCACTTATGAGCCTCATCACTAGCCCCCCATTCTCGCTCTGACCTATTTATGGGTCGGGTCGAGAGTGGCATGCCCGGTTTTTAATGATTCAGCCGAGGATTCTCCGTAATGGGTTGTCCGAGGAATATGCGACGTTTGGCGGCTGTGTCTCTTGGATTCTTGGATCCATGTGGCGACTCACGAGGCGCCTCCATTCCCGCACGTATCTTTGGTGACGTCGGCAGATCAATGAAATGATTACGCTTTACAGAGGACGCCGCTTCGCTCAATCTGTTGGTCTTCATGCCACGAGTCCGCCGCAGGGTGGCGGAACACAAGGGATTATTCGAATCCGAGTGAGGGGAGGTGTCCAATGGCCGGTCGCTACGTGAAGTCCTTATGACCGTTGGGTGTGACGCTTCTTTTCGGCGAGAACGGATTTGGGCCGTTGGATATTTTCTTGCCTAGTGTATAAATAAGGGAGGCCATCCCTTGGCAGATACTTTGCCCTAGTCGTCACTTGCCGTCTGAAGATTGCCCGGCGCAGCTTTGCTTAGGTCGGAACTTCAGCTAAAAACCCTTCTTCGGCCAATCCTTCCTTGAATCAGGTTGGATGTATTCTTCCGAAGTATCTATTGATGTAGTTAGGGTTGAGTCGGGCGATGAGGCTTCAGTTTCTAAAGCCGACTCCAGTAGGTCTTCTTCCTTCTCGGCTTTCGATAGCCGAGAGAGTTCTTCCTCTTCGTCTTCTGCGTCGGGCTCATCCCCAGGAAGGACGATGCCCTTGTCCTTCGTCGTCGGGGGACGAAGAGGGCCCCTAATGTGTGCATCGAAAATACCCACGATGCGCTCTCGATTTTGCACCGCTTAGATAAGCTTTCCGATATCCGGGCTCGTTTCCACATTCCACCTGACTATTCACTTCGTCTGGCTAAGGAGGGCGAGCGGGCAGACGAGGTGCAAAGCAATGAGATTGCTCTGTATTTGGAAGCGTTCCGGGCGGGGATGCGTCTGCCCTTCTCGTCTGAAGTTTGCGACGTACTCCATTGTTTCCGTCTCGCTCCGGGCCAGCTAGCGCCGAATTCGTGGAGGATCCTCTTCGGATTTCTGGTCTGGTTGAAGATTGATCGGATCCCTTTCGACCTGAGCCTTCTCCTCTCCTTTCTTTGTTATAAAAATCATCCCGGTACAAATAAGGATGAATCGAGCTGGGTGTACCTTTCTTTCAAAAAACATAAGGATAGGGCCGGGTTTGGAGTAGTGGTCGTCCCTTCTTCCATCCACGAATGGAAGGTGAAATTTATCTTCGTCGGGCTTCTGGAGGGTGAGGATTGGCCCATGCCCATCAAGTGGCATAGGGCCGATTGCCCTAGAGTCAGACAGTCGAATGCCCCAGAGGCGATGGTGGTGTCGCAGTGAGAACCGATCCAGCGGGTCGATGTCTTGCTTTCTAAGCAGGCTTTGAGCTAGGTGGGACTCAGTCCCGCGTGTTTTGGGGGTAAGTTAAGGCTTCGCCGATCTATTTAGACTTAGCATGATCTTATCATAATTTTGTTGTTTTTGGTCGTTGACCCTTTCCTTTCTTTTTCTTATGTGTATCTCGCAGAACCGATAGATCGCTCGAAGATCATGGCCGCCAAGGCACAGGGGAGGAAGAGCGGTGATGCGAGCTCGTCCCGATCCGTACCTAGTACGGCTCCTCGGAAAGCCCCTTCTGCCAGGGTTTCCGCAGCCTCTCCCGTTCCAGAGGAACGCCGCTGAGGAGGGCAAAAGCATGCACGAGATCCGACGCCCCGGGCTAGGACGGAGGTGCCGCCATCTGCTGAATCTCCGCTCAAGAGGCAGAAAGGGGTGGTTTCCCGGCCACCCCGGCCGGGATACAGGTGCAGGAGGGCGACTTCGACATCGAGGTGCCTTCGGGCTCTCTATGGCCGACAGTTTACTGACGGACATGGAGAAGGTGACGGGGGCCAAGATTCCCTGACGCACCTTGAAGGCCCAAGCGGCGGTGATAGCTTAGGAGTCCGTTCAGGTCGGTAATTTTTTTAAAATTTCTCCAAGTTTTTTCTTCTGTTTTAGCTTCTAACATGGTTCTTGTTTTCCGCAGGTCCTGCAGCATTGCGTCCTTCTCGCCGCCATGGAGGCCGAGGAGGTGGCCCCGGCGACGAAGAAGGCCGGTGAGTCTTCCTCGCGAGAGAGAGCTCCTCGTCCAACTGCAACAGGCGGAGAAAAAGGCGGCCCTCCTCGACTCGAGATTGGTCGCGGAGAGCCTGGCAGTCGCCAAACTGAAGAAATCTCATTGACTCCTGACCGACTCTAACCGGGCTATTCAGACCCAGATGGAGGAGGTCAACGGGCTCTTTGACGCAATGAAAAGACATAGGGTCTCGTTCAAAAGGGATGTCCGGACGTCCTACGAGGCGGCGAAGCTTGCCGAGGGTAGAGTGGAAAAAGCCGTAGAGGAGTACAAGACTTCCGATCAATTCTACATCGACCTTGCCGACTCCGCGGTCGTCGGGTGGCACAATACCCTTGACGCCGTCAAAGAAGCCATGCCCGGGTTTGATGATCAGGAGCTTCGTGCAAGGTATCTCCTTGCCGAGGAAGTGCCCTAAGGAGGCAGCGTCGAGCCAGCAGGGGAGACGAGGTGGCGGGCGGAAGCGTCGAGCCGGAGGTTGCCGTTGTAGCTCCTAACGGAAGCGCTGGGCTGGGAGAAGTGGCGGCTGAGAAGGCAGCTTGAGCTACCCCGTTTTTGTTATTAAATTTTTGTAAGCCCCCGGGTATCTTATAAGGCTGGGAAGCTCATAATACCCTGTACATAGTGTTGAATATAAATAAAGTATTTTTAGCCCGTCTATGTAATGTTTTTATTTTTGCAAGTGTGGATAGGTCGGTGTCTCGCGGATGCCAAGTATACATAGAGTCGAGTGTCAAGCGAGCATGACTTTCGAATGAGCGAACGCCAAGTATAGATAGATCTACGTCCTTCCTCATCCCGGAGTTAAGGTGACGACCGGGCGCGACATACGAACGAGTGAACGTCAAGTATAGGTAGATCGACGTCCTTCCTTATCCCGGAGTCCTTATCCCGGAGTCGTGATGATGACCGAGCGCGACATACGAGCAAGTGAACGCCAAGTATGGGCGGATCGGTGTCCCTGGACTCGGCCTCGGATGAGTGGGAAACTACTCGGACGCTTCGTGATGGGGGCTTTGGATCCATAGAGTAGCTGGGCAGGAAACTGCCTTCAGTGGATTAGCCGAGTAGGAAACTACTCGGTCGTATCGTGACGAGGGCTTTAGATCCGTAACGTAGCCGGACAGGAAGCTGCCCTCGGCGGATGAGCCGAGCAGGAAACTACTCAGCCGCCTCATGACGAAGGCTTTGGGTCCGCAGAGTAGCTGGGCAGGAAGCAGCCCTCAGCGGATGAGCCGAGCAGAAACTACTCGGTCGTCTCGTGACGAGGGTTTTGGATCCGCGAAGTAACCGGGCAGGAAGCTGCCCTCAGCGGATGAGCCGAGCAGGAAACTACTTGGTTGCCTCGTGACGAGGGCTTTGGTATCTTAGCATCCTTGATTCTTTGGATTTCCTGGGGTGTCATTCAACCTACCTTGACCTGGATGGGGGAGCGGGCCAGAAATCGGATGCCACATGGTCGCGCCTTTTCAGGAAGATGCGATATTCTGTGATTCGCGCTGTGGCGTGAGAAGATCTCGGCCGTTGGAAGACTTTTGTTGAGGCTATAAATTCCGAAGGTATGGTTTCCCTTTCGGACATCCACGTTGGTTTCCTTTTAGCCATTTCGTTTCTTCCTGATGATAGGCCATGCATAGACCATCAGGGACATCGTATCTCGGGACGATGTATATTTCTATGGTCTCGATCGTTCCGAGACGAAGTATGAGGCCGTGATAGATCGTCTGGAGAGCCACTGTGGGTGTTTATTTCCCCGTTGATCTCCTCTCCTTCAGGTGCTAATCTACACGATATGGAGATCTTTCTCAGGTCTTTATAATGTTCTGTCCCCGCAGGCAATGGATGAGGCGTTTGACAAGATGCATACGGCACACGAGCTGGGTCCGACCTCGAAGAGCAGACGGGATCGCTAGACGGATATTCTTCTCGAATGTTTTCAGTAAAGGTTGGTCGTGGCATCGTGTTCGGCAGCGGGAACCCCCGGTGAATCCGTAGCTTCTAGGGTCCATGAGTATCGACAGAGGGAGCGGGCGGAGGCCGCTTGGCCTCGGCCGGAGGAACTCCTCCGAGTATCATTGTCAATATTTTCTTAACCCACTTCCCCTTTGTTGTAATAGTTTAGGAATTATGTGCTTTTCTTTTGCTCTGTAAGGCTGAGAAACCGAGAATACCTTTGAATAAATTCTTAATAAATTTTCCTTAGCTTAAAGACCTATCATTGCTCGTGATTACGGAACATCGAACATCATTGCTCGTGGGCTCCCCGGGGAAAAGTTAGACTCAGGTCGGCTGCTCTTTGGGCGTGCCTCGGTATTTGTGTGAGGAAACCCCGTAGCCGGATGCTACAAAGCCCGTGTTTTGTCGGGTGGGGGAGTGCTTGTTTTGAGTGAGTGCAGCGGGTAAGGCGGAGCAGGAATCTACTCGCGTGGGAACTCAGCTTAGAAATTATAGTCGACACAAAAGGGAATTTTATTATTTGAAAGGGTACAAGTTCATATGTACAATTTAAGTTTTTCGGCGTTATATGGCCGAGAAAAATCACGCCCCCGCCCCCGCCCCCCCGGAGTCTTGGAGACAGTAGGCTCCGGCGGGTAATGTTTCCGTCACAAGGAATGGCCCGTCCCACTTAGGGGAGAACTTATGTAGCTTTCCTTGGTTCACAAAATTTTTTCGCCGTAAGACCAAGTCCCCTATGTTGAAAGCTCGATGTTTAACTCAGACGTTGTAGTAGCAGAGACGGTCTGCTGCTAATAAGTGGCCATCCTGGTTTGCGCCCGATCTTTTTTTTCAATAAGATGTGTAGGTTGCTTTGTAGCGCCAAGGTGTTAGCCTCGTCATCGAAGTGTTCAACTCGTTAATTGGGCAACCCAATTTCCGCAGGGACCATTGCCTCGGTGCCGTAACAGAGGCTAAACGGGGTTTCCCCTTTAGGTGTTTTTCTTGACGTCCGCAACGGCCATAGTACCCGAGGCAGTTCCTCGACCCAGCTACCTTGTCTTCCTTCCAAGCGGGCTCTGAGCCCGTGGATAACGCCTCGGTTCGCTATTTCGGCTTGCTCGTTGCATTGGGAATGTGCGATCGTGAAGAACTTCACCAATATGTTATAGTCGTTGCAGAATTTTCTGACTGTCATTTTCGAAGTTGGTTTCATGGTTGGTGACGATGCACCTCGGGATTCTGAATCGGGAGATTATATTATTTTACAGGAATTTTATCGTAGAGGCGGCATCTGGTTTTCTGATCGGTACGGTTTCTATCCATTTTGTAAAGTAGTCTACGGCGACAAGGATGTATTTGTGTCCATCCGTGCTGGTGGGGAGCTGGCCCACCATATACATCCCCCACTGTGCAAACGGCCAAGGGGAGTTTAGTGGCGTCAGTTCAATGGCGGGGAGCCGAGGGATGCTGCCAAAGAGTTGGTAGTTCTTGCATCTTCTGACCAGCTTTCCGGCATCTTAGTGTATTGCTGGTCAGTAATACCCTTGCAATAGTGTCTTTTGAACCAGGCCGCAGGCCTCTTGATGTGCTTTTCCGGCCCCTTCGTGTATCTCTCGTAAGACGTAGTCTGTTTCGTGGGGATCGACGCATCGGAGTAGAGGTTGAGTGTACGACTTCTTGTACAGGTTTCCTTTGCTCCACACGAAGTGGCGAGCTTTCGCTCGAAGCCGACGAGCCTCGGCCCGGTCTTCAGGGAGTACTTCGTCCTTTAGAAATTCTACAATGGGTCTTCTCCAATCCGGGATATCCCCTCGAGTCATGTAGATCTGGAGTGTTGCCTCTTCATCTTCCACGCTGGGTCGTGGCAGGACTTCAAAGAGGATGTTTCTTTTGTGATTGGCCGAATAGGAAGAGGCGAGTTTGCTCAGGGCGTCGGCTTCGGCGTTCAAGTTTCTGGGAATCTGCTCCACTTGGATCTCGTCGAAATTTCTCCGAAGCCTTCTTACCTCCGCCGGGTATTTTATCATTAGTGGTTCCCAGGCTTCGAAACACCCAGTCACTTGGCCGACGACTAGCGTGGAGTCGCTGCGTATCCTTATCGTCTTTAGCCCCACTCTGGAGGCAATTCGTAGCCCGGCCAATAAGGCCTCGTATTCTGCTGCACTGTTCGACGCCTTAAAGCCAAGCTGCAGAGAGTACTCTATCTCCGCCTCATTTAGGCCGTGAATGATTAGGCCGGCCCCACTCCTTTTCTCTGTAGAGGATCCGTCCATATAGAGTACCCAATCCGAGATCGGGCCGAGCGCCTCCTCGATTGAGGGTCGTGGGTTAGGGCCCTGCGTTGCCGCTCCTTAGTGGGAATAGTGCATTCGACCACGAAATCGGCTAAGGCCTGTGTTTTGATATCCTGTCTCGGTCGGTATTTGATGTCGAATTGGGACACCTCCCACCTCCATTTCTCTAAGCGGCCCGATGATTCGGGGGAGCTGAGGACATTCTTTAAGGGTCGTTCAGTGAGGATGAGGAATGTGTGCCTGGAAATAGTGTCGCGGTTTCCTGGAGGTGACGACAAGCGCAAGGACTATTTTTTCTATAGCCGGGTATCTGATCTGTGTCCTTGAAAACATGGCTGACGTAGTAGACTGGTCTCTGTATACCTTCGAATTCTCTGATGAGCACTGTGCCGGCGGCTTGGTCAGAGACGTCTAGATATAATAACAGCTCGTCCTCTCGATCGGTCGGTTGAGAAGCGGCGGGGTCGCCAGGTGTGCCTTGAGTTGCTCGAAAGCGTTTTGGCACTCCTCCGACCATTCAAACCTGAGGATCTTCCTCAATGCTCTGAAGAAAGGCATGCACTTTTCTCCGGATCTGGACATAAATCGACTCAAAGCAGCCACCCTACCGGTGAGTCGCATTATATCAACATTGCTCTTAGGCGTCGCCATGTTGATGATGGCCCTGATTTTCTCTAGGTTCGCTTCGATTTCTTGGTGGGTAACCATGAATCCAAGGAATTTCCCGCTTGTGACACCGAACGCACATTTGGCTGGATTCAGCTTCATCTTGTACTTCCGCAGGACGTCGAATGTTTCGCCGAGGTCTGTAGTGTGCCCGGCTGATGAGGCGGATTTTACGAGCATATCGTCGACGTAGACTTCCATGTTTTTCCCAATTTATGGTTTGAATAGCTTGTTGACCAGTCGCTGGTACGTGGCCCCGGCGTTCTTGAGACCGAAGGGCATTACTCTGTAGCAGCAGACTCCTCGATCGGTGGTGAAGACGGTTAGCTCTTCGTCGACGGGATTCATCCGGATCTGATTATAACCGGAGAAAGCGTCCATGAAGCTTAGTAATTCGTGACCGGCCGAGCTGTCTACTAACTGATCTATTCGAGGGAGTGGGTAGTTGTCTTTGGGGCATGCCTTGTTTAGATCAATGAAATCGACGCACATGCGTCATTTCCCGTTCGTTTTCTTGACCATGACCACGTTCGCAAGCCAATCCGAGTAGTCTAGGTTCCTGATTAAGTCGGCCGCGAGCAGTCGGTCCACTTCCTCCTCTATCGCTTTTTGTTTCATTTGCGCGAAACTTCTTTTCTTTTGTCGGATTGGCCGGGCTTTAGGGTCGACCCCGAGCTTGTGGGAGATCACCTTGGGGTCAGTCCTGGGTATGTTCCGGGGTCCAAGCAAACACATCGGAGTTGTTCCGGAGGAACTGGATCAGGTCGTCGCGAGCGCCTCCTGTCAAGAGAGCCGATCTGAACAGTCCGGCCGTCAACTCCCTCCTTGAGGGGAATTTCTATTGAAGCTTCCACCGGGGCGTCTTAAATTTCTTTTCGGTCGTCGCGTGTGTCCAGGGACCCTGAGGATCGTGCACGTCTTCAAAACCGTCACCTTCTTCCTCGGCGGGAGATGTTGAGGCAAGATAGACCCTGGCGGTCTGCTGATCTCCGTAGGCCCGGCCTATCCCCGTTGTCCAAAGGGAATTTGAGCGCAAGGTGGTAGGTTGAGATCTGAGCTCGGAGGCCGTTTAGGGTGGGGCATCCCAAGAGGATGTTGTAGGACGACGAGATCTTGGCAACGAGGAAGTTCACCGATACGGTTCACGTTCTGCCTGCTTCTTCGATGTTGAGAAGGAGGGTGAGCGATCTCTCGGCCAAGACGGAATGGTTCGTGAACCCGGAGAGAACGTGGAGGGTCGCTTGGAGGTCGAACGGACTTAATCTCGTACGCTGGAAACAGTCGTAAAACAGGATATCCGCCGAGCTCTCTGAGTCTACCAATATTCTCCGGATCCCGTATCGGTTAACCCGGGCTGTTATCACAAGGGGGTCATTGTGCGGGAATGATATGCCGTGAAGGTCTTCGTTGGTGAAGGTGATCGGATCGGCCTTCTTGTACTTCTTATGGGGCGGATCACTCATGGTCATGACTGGTCGGAGGCGGCGGTCCCCCCGTTGTCCGGAGCCAAAACTACTGAGACGACCATGATCTGCCCGATTGTCAACTCCCCAAGAAGGGATTGGTCCGTTTGCTCCTGCTCTGCCTGCCGCTTGTCTTCCAGGTATTTCGCTAGGTGACCGGAGTGAATCAGTTTCTCAATATAGTCATAGAGTATGCAGCTCTCGGTCAGGTGTCCCTGCGACTTATGGTAGGCGCAGTACGGGCCGCGAAGTCGCTTGCCCGACTTCTGGGTAGCTGGCGGGAGTTTGAAAAACCTCTCGCCCTTAGCCTCCTCTAGTAGCTCGGTCTGGATGACGTTCAAAGGAGTGTACTCATGAAACTTCAGAGAATAAGGCTTTTGACGATCGGCCTTCTTTTTCTTCTGTCCCGTCTTTTTTGGTCTGTTAGGTCGCCTCGGGGTAGGTTGGCATTCACCTCCGACTCGAGTTGGATTTCTGTTTCGGTCCATACTTTTACTCTGGCCATGGTCTTAGGTTGCGCCAATGCAAAAGAGCGAAACCATTTTTTGTGCCTAAAACCCGACCTTAAGACGGTGATGGCCGTTTCGTCGCGGTGCTCGGGGACTTCTAGGAAGGCATTATAAAAACGGGTGATGTATCCTTTGAAGGATTTCCTGTCTCCGCTCTTGATGGTGAACAGATAGTCGACCGTCCTTTTCTGCCATCGGTTACCGACGAAATGACCGAGGAATTAGGTCGCCGGCTCATCAAAGGTCGAGATCGAGCGTGTCGCAAGCCCACGGAACCAATCCTGGCCCGGCCCGGATGAGGATGGTGGGGAAAGCTCGGCACTGAGCAACATCTGAGTTGTCTTGGAAGCTCATGCCCGCAGTAAACGCGTCCAAGTGGTCTTTCGGGTCAGACTTCCCGTCGAAGAGGGCCACTTTGGACGGTTTGTTTCTGGACGAGACCCGCTCACCTAGTAGTTACTCTGTACAGGGTCTCGTGAGCGAATCAGCGGAGTGCTTCGCAACCCCGCCGACCGAACGAGTATCATGTCGCGTGTCTTCAATTTTCTTCTCGAGGGTCTCGATTCGCTGTTGGTACCCCAAGAATTCTCCATAGTTGGAGTGCCTGCTATCCTTGCTCCAGGCTTGCCTGATAGAGCGGTTTCGGTTTCGCGCTATCACGAACCTTAAATCTTTGGGGTGGACCCTTTGTGGATGGCCCCGACATTCGCCATATGTGTGGCCTCGACGAGAGTGGTGACGCCGGTCTTGCCTAGAATCAGGCGATCTAACCGACATCTCTTCAGGGGCGAGAAAGCGCGGCGGGCGTTGAAGTGATAGCCTGGTCTCCCCTGAGATCTTGGTGTCAAGCTGTCCGGCGCCCAACGGGTCATGGAATCATTCCTTATATGCGGTTCATGACTGCTGGAATCGGCACGCCGGTGTTCGGTGACATCAAGATGAGCGTGACCGAGGTGGAGGGCCCGAACGTGCCCCTCTGTCGTCCTGCCCATGTCGTAATTCCGGGGGTGGGGACAGCGGTTTGGCGGGCGTGGCCGGCCGTTTGAACATGAGCGAGCACGTCCACCATCGCCGTAAGCCTATCGATCCGTGCAGATAAGACGTTGACGACGTTTGGAGGTAGAGTAGGACCGCTCTTGCCTCCGTTATGGAGGACGGGACGGCTCGTGCTGGGATCGTCGCGGTTATCGCTGACCATTGAATCGAAGGCGGAAGATCAACTTTTTGGGTGGAAAAGCCTTTGGTTTCCCACAGACGGCGCCAACTGATGAAGGTCAGAATCTCTCTCTGATGTTGTTCTCCGTCGATCTTGTTGCCAGCGGTGCTGAACGGTTGAGATTGGTGTGATGGTTGAGTGTGGATTTCAATGGGTTGTTGGTTGTCGTTGACGCCGAGCTATCTGCAAGGGAAGTCCCGGGATGGGAAACCGCCGTAGGACCCTCCGACAATCAAGTAAGTACCGAAAAATAATGGCAGGGTAGCGGCGTATTGGAATGAGTTCTAGTTACCTGAGTCTTCTGGAAGAGAGGGTTTAAATAGCGGTCGCTTAGAGCGAACTAGCGCGGGATTCTCGCCGTCCGTTATGCCCCCGCGTCACGTTCGTGTTGATGGCGGGGTACGTCCATTAATAGCGGGATACGATCATTAATGGAGAGACGCGCCAGCGTGGGACGCGGGACGTGAAGCGACGGAAATCTCGTTTTGGCGAGATGCACGGAGCCGTTACGGGGACGCTTGGGCTCCGTGCTCTCGGTTGAACAGGGAAGCCGAGGAACCCCAGCTCGGCCGATAGCTTGGAGGCGAGCGAGGAGGCCGAGGAAGCTCAGCTCAGAGACGAGCAAGGAGGCTGTGAAAGCTCGACTGTAGGATTGTTCGGGGGCGAGCTGTTGGCTGGTCGTTAGGCGCATAGGGAAGGTACTCCGGGGAGGTCTCCAAAAGGTCGGCTGCAACCTCGGAGACGAGGTGCCGAGAAAAGTTCTCAATGTATCATACTTATTCCAGCTCCGTAGCCTCCAGGAATCTAGCGGGCCTACGTGGACGACACGCCATCTGCTACGTATTGTGATCTGGGAAATTCCCACTTATGAGCCTCATCACTTCCTGAAAGAGATTTGCAAGAGGGAAGAATGGT
This sequence comes from Agapanthus africanus, assembly GCA_030015575.1. NCBI lineage: Eukaryota > Viridiplantae > Streptophyta > Magnoliopsida > Asparagales > Amaryllidaceae > Agapanthus > Agapanthus africanus. The sequence continues at coordinate 935,844,868 of CM057338.1, read as the reverse complement.
TTAGACTTTGCCGCCGTTCCGCTCTTCCTGAGATCCACTGGTCAAAACGATGCTTTCTCCGGATCAATCAAGTAGGCTTCTCGCCCCATTGTTCAAAGCCAGTTTGAATCACTTCACGCCCTAATCTTTTTGCTGCCACAAGGCTGGCCAATCGTACGTAGCAGGAGCAAGCAACAAGACTTTAAGAAGCCCGAGCAGTTGAAGCGGTCTACCTGTGATTAAAAAAACTTTTCGTGTTGAGAGTTGTATCGATTCCATCCACGTTTTCTTCGGTCTCCCTTTCACCCTTTTGACTTGGCCTAAATCGAGAATATCCATCCGTTAAACCGGTGCTTCTGTAGGTCTGTGTCGCACATGACCAAACCATCTTAGACGCTTTTCTCGCATGTTCTCCTCCACATGTGCTGCACCAAGCTTTGCACGAATATCCTCATTTCTCATCTTATCTTTTCTAGTGTTACCACACATCCAACGCAACATGCACATCTTCGCTACATTCATCTTTTGTGTGTGATGTTTCTTAGGAGCCCAGCATGAGATATAGATACGAGACATAAAATTATAGGATACCCTTCGTAGGGATATGCTGAGCTTTTGTTGTTTAACTATCTATATATAATAACAAAAGCTATAAATTTTAGCAAATCTAAACTAAGAATACAAAATATTTTACAACAAAACAACAATAGATTATAAGAGTCTTAGCTATTTACTTTAAAAACAATATAAATCTTAGGGTGTATCAAAAAGTGTCTCTCGACTATTCTTGATGAATCCAAATGGAATGAATCTGGTAGGGATTCGAATCTGATATGGATTGGTCAGTCGACGAAGATTTTGTTCAACATAGGGCTATATCACATCAGTGGGTCTCTGACACATTGTCTTTTATCTGTATTAGTGCGTAAAGTTTCATTGTGCAGCCGTGGACACATTGATTTATTCTTTTTATTTTTAGGCCTTAACATGCTTTTCATAATGGAAGATCTAAGTTCGTTCATTTTGATTGTGAACATTTTCTCTTCCACCTTTTTCTTTCTTTGTTTAACCTGCAATCTGAGGGAAACTCAAAAGATCCAAAATCTATTGTGTCCGGAGGAGGTTAGGTTGCACGGATACTTCCAAGGGGTTGTCGTATCCGTGTTCGAGACACCGACACTTGCAGGACACTTGTATGACGCATATCGGATGCGTTGTATATATTAAATTCGTATATTATGTGTTCTATGCGTGTCATATGCGTATGAACATATATTTAGTATGTTATTAGCATATATCATGTTAGACTGGTTAATTTTTCCTTGATTTTTCCTTGTTTATTGTTGTCATAATAGTTTGATACCTTATTTATCTTTATAAGATTATATATATAGTTGTGTCCCCGTATCCTATATTTTGGGATTTTGCTGTGTTGCCGTATAGCATCGTGTCATATCCGTATCCCCGTATCCGTGTCCATGCAACCTTGGAAGGAGGTGAATGATGTCGAACCTGGAATCTTCCCCTCTCTCGTTGAAGCCTTACCTTCTCGGTTCCTTTCTCTTTATTACTATAAGCTTTAAGTTCTCTTCACTTCTCATCTTTCTAGCCTTCTGCATGTGCAAAAAAATGTGAGTGATGACTCCAAAGTCCAAACGACAATTTCGTAGACCTTTTTGTGTGGCCAATGGCCTGACTAATGACCGATCTGAGGGGTAGTGTTATCATTATGTTTGCTTGTTATATATTGTGAACACACAAGGCATGCGCTTAAGCTATCACTTAAGTGGTTATGTTACGGTTCTCAGACCGTTTAGATGGACAACTTTGGTTTTGACTTTATACATATATAATGTTTGATGCATCCCACTTCGTCAATAGCAGAAAACCTGTTCATGTTGATTGGTTATTTTTAATTGGGCATTACCTTCATTTATCCTTTACATGTATGGGTGCCAATTCAAATAAGTTCCATAAATTGCGTGAAGAAAAGGATCTGATATGAGGTTTGGTGGTTATAATGAATGTATAGTCCATTGTTATTTTCACTGATGTTAAAAATCATTTACAGGCCAGGTTCAGGAAGATGAAGTTGTCGATAGCAAAATCTTGCCATATTGCAGCCTTGACAAGAAAGCAGAGAAAAGGTCACTGGGTGAAATGGAGCAAGAATTTCTGCAAGCCTTACAGGTTAAATTTATGGATTTTTCAGCATAGTGGGATTTAAAATTTAATATACTTTACTACTGTACTGAAGTATCAGTGACCATATTCTTGTTCTGTACCAGTCATTCTATTACGATCAGGAAGCAATCATGTCAAATGAAGAATTTGACAATCTCAAGGAAGAACTAATGTGGGAAGGAAGCAGTGTTGTCATGCTAAGTATGTTCTTTGTCTACAGTACATATAAACTTTTGTAGAGCTTTTGAAGAATAGTCTAACATCATTGCTTTCTTTCATTCTTTCTTTGTATTTATGCCCTACAATCAGGTTCTGATGAACAGAAGTTTTTGGAAGCTTCAATGGCTTATGTGTCTGGAAAACCAATAATGACGGATGCAGAATTTGACCAACTGAAGTTGAGACTAAGGGTCTGCTCTTTGAATTCTTTGATGTTACAAGAATGGGATTCAGAAATGGAGTTCTTTGTGTGTGTGTGTGTGTGTGTGTCTGTGTGACACTTCATTATTTTTTGATTGAAATGGTAGAACATAGGTTTTGTCAATCACTTAGATTCGCTTGCATGTTGAGCGTAATTTTGAACAATAGAACAACTAAAATTGCATTTCATGTTAAGTAATGTAGTTGAAATCCATTATTATTCTGAAACTCCAGATAATTCTTTTTACCTTGTTCAATAATAATAATAAAATATCCAATTGTAGAAAAAACATATTTTTCCCTCTGCATGTATTATGGACCCATTAATAGTTTCTTTCGGTGTCGATGCTATTGTTCGAGGCATTATATTACACTTGTGTAACCCCCTAGTTGCCAGTGAGGATCCTCCTTGTACCCTTTTGGCTCATTGGTTATGCATACAACAACAACAACAACTGAGCCTTTTATCCCAAGCATATGGGGTAGGCTACATGAACCAACATGAGAATCACGCCGGGTCCAGCACATGAATCCTCTGTCTCCACTCACTTCTATCGAACAATATACTTTCATTGAGTCCTTTGGCAACCATATCGTTTCGTATCACCTCCATCCATGTTTTCTTCGGTCTCCCTTTTGCCCTTTTGCCATTACCCATATCGAGAGTATCTATTCGTCGAACCGGTGCTTCCATAGGTCTGCGTCGCACATGACCAAACCATCTAAGCCGGTTTTCCCGCATCTTCTCCTCCACGGGTGCTACACCAACTTTTGCACGAATATCCTCATTTCGCACCTTGTCTTTTCTAGTGTTACCGCACATCCAACGAAGCATGCGCATCTCCGCTACGTGCATCTTCTGTGTATGATGCTTCTTAGGAGCCCAGCATTCTGTACCATATAATAAGGCAGGCCGAATAGCGCTCCGATAAAACTTCCCTTTCAATTTTAACGGAAAGTTACGATCACACAAAATCCCTGTTGCACTCCTCCATTTCAACCAACCAGCTTGGATCCTTTGATTAACATCACTATCGATCTCCCCATTCCTTTGGATGATGGAACCTAAATATCTAAACTGGTCGCTCGGTGATATCTCTTGCCCTTCCAATGTTATACCAATATGGTTTTGACTTCTCTGGCTACTAAATTTGCAGTGTATATATGCTGTCTTGGACCTGCTCAATCTGAATCCCCGAGATTCCAATGTTTGTCTCCATAATTCCAATTTGGCATTAACCCCTGCTTTCGTCTCATTTACTAGAACAATATCATCAGCGAATAGCATACACCAAGGGACCTCATCTTGGATAGTTCTAGTAAGCTCATCCATCACGATGGTAAACAGGAAAGGACTTAATGCAGATCCTTGATGTAAACCAATAGTAATCGGAAAATCACTTGTTAAGCCACCGCAAGTTCTGACATTTGCCACTACTCCGTCGTACATATCCTTGATTATGTCAATATACTTGACGGGGACCCCTTTTTTCATCATTGTCCCCCATAATACCTCTCTAGGTACCTTGTCGTACGCTTTTTCTAAATCAATAAATATCATATGCAAATCTCTTCTCCTCTCTCGAAAGCGCTCGACAAGTTGACGAAGCAAATGAATCGCCTCTGTCGTCGATCGTCCAGGCATGAACCCAAATTGGTTCTCTGTTATCTTAATATCCTTCCTTAGCCTGTGTTCAATCACTCTCTCCCAAAGTTTCATGGTGTGACACATTAGTTTTATTCCACGGTAGTTTGAGCAACTTTGAATGTCACCCTTATTCTTGTAGATAGGTACAAGGATACTTTTCCTCCATTCATTTGGCATTTTTTTTGTCTGCCAAATCTTATTAAACAGATCTGTCAGCCATTTAACGCCTATTTCTCCTAAGCATCTCCAAATCTCGATAGGAATCCCGTCAGGACCAACCGCTTTTCTTAAACCCATTCTGTTCAAAACTTCTTTAACCTCAGTAAGTCTTATTTTACGCATGAAATCACGATTTATATCTTGAGATTGAATGACAAGTCCATCCAAATTCTTAGTAAAGCTCTCATTGAACAATTTGTCAAAATAATCTCTCCATCTTTTCTTGATATCCTCATCTCGAACTAAAACCTTCTGATTTTCATTTTTGATACACTTCACCGCACATAAGTCTCTAGTCTTCCTTTCCCGCATTCGAGCAATCCGGTATATATCATTTGCAGCCTCTTTAGTGTCTAATTTCTCGTACACCTCCTTGTAGACCTTAGATTTAGCTTCCCGAACAGCTTTCTTAACTTCCTTTTAGCCATTTTGTACTTATCAAATCTCTCCACATCTCTACTTTTCTTCAAATCTTTATAAGAATCTCTTTTAATTTTAATAGCAGCCTTTACATCTTCATTCCACCATGATATGTCCTTAGATGGTGGAGCACCACCTCTCGACTCGCCAAGTAGATCTCTAGCTACTTTCTTGATACAACTAGCCATTTTGTTCCATGTTTTGTCTGGATCATCTTCCGACTGCCAATCCGCTTCTTGTACTACACGATCTATAAAAGCCTTTTGATTACCTTCTTTCAATCGCCACCATTTAATTTTAGGCTCTACCTTACGTCTAATCTTCCTAGGTTCTCTTCTAAATCGAAAATCTAGAACTAAAAGTCTATGTTGAGTAGTTACACTATCACCTGGCACTACCTTACAGTCGATACAACAACCTCTATCTATTCTTCTCGTCAGAAAAAAGTCTATTTGACTAGCATTTGATCCGCTCCTAAAAGTGATAAGGTGGGACTCTCTTTTCCTAAACCAGGTGTTTGCTAAGATCAAGTCATAAGATAAAGCAAAATCTAGAATCGAGTCACCTACTTCATTCCTTTGTCCGAAACCAAAACCTCCATGGATAGTATCAAACCCACTACGACTAGTACCTACATGTCCATTAAGATCACCAATAAATAACTTCTCTCCACTAGGTATACTTTGCACCATCTCGTCTAAATCCTCCCAGAATAGACGCTTACTAGCGTCATCAAGACCTATCTGTGGTGCATAAGCACTAATAATATTAAAAATCTCTCCACCTAGAATAAGCTTAACCAGTAAAATTCTATCACCTTTTCTCCTAATCTCAACTACATTCTCAAGCAACCGTCTATCTATGATTATACCTACCCCATTACGATTTTTATCTCTACCCGTATACCAAACCTTATAACCCCAAGGCTCTATGACTCTACTCTTTTCACCTACCCACTTAGTTTCTTGCAAACACATAATACCAACTCTCCTCCTAATCATCACCTCCACTAATTCTATTAGTCTACCCGTAAGGGAACCTATGTTCCAGGAAGCTAGACGGATCCTATGAAACCCTTGCTTATTTGTCACTACACCCGGGGTCCGATGTAGCGCGCCGTCTCTGGACGACGACCCTTGCTTATTTGTCACTACACCCGGGGTCCGATGTAGCGCGCCGTCTGTAGACGACGACCCTTGCTTATTTGTCACTACACCCGGGGTCCGATGTAGCGCGCCGTCTCTGGACGACGACCCTTGCTTATTTGTCACTACACCCGGGGTCCGATGTAGCGCGCCGTATCTGGACGACGACCAAGCCCTTGCATATTTAACACTACACCCGGGATCCGATGTAGCGCGTCGCTGAGTAGGGGACGCCCCAACGATATTCTTATTATGGTTCATGTCATAGAATGTGACAAAGTTTTACGTTGGCTGTCACAAGCCTACCACAACCCTCACCCTTTCTCATCCGGACTTGGGACCGGCAACGGTGGGTTTGCATAAACTAGAGAAAAAGAAATCCTTGACTAAGTTGTCTATCAATGCCTCAATGGAAAATATCTTTTATTTTCTTTTCAATATTTCAGTCCAATAGTAACCAGAAAGGAATGCTAGTTTCCTACAGTCTAAGCTCAATGATAACAAAGCATAATGCCCGGATCTGAGAATCATTTTTCTTAATTCCAATATACCTTTTTCACTATTGAATCCACACCATCATCTGTAAATATTCCCCTTTTTGCTATGTATTATAGGCAGCTACAAAGTTAAAGAGTCTCCACTATAATTATATGTTCCGTTAGTTGTGCATGTCACATAACATAACTTCAGAGACTCCATTGATGGTAGATGCATGGTCTGTTTATCATTTTTCTATGAAGTGCTCTTTTGCTTCTAAGCGCATATAGTTTGAAAATTGAAACTTTGAATTTTTTTCATTTCGAATGTAGGATTTTATTGGATTCAAAATAGTAAGTTCTTCATGTCTCATTGTATTTATATCAAGAAGTAACCTGCAGATGGTTCAATCCTGATGTTGTTAATTGAAATAAGGATAAACAAATGCCCACTGCTTTCTTGACAGTCACTTGCACTAGATCACTTCCTAATATTTTTAACTTTTCTGTTTGTCTTGGATACTCTAGGAAGAAGGAAGTAGCATTGTGCAAGGAGGCCCACGTTGCAGTCTGCGCAGTAGAAAAGTATCTCCTCAAAACCCTTGTCAATGTGATCACTTGCTTGTTTTGGGGCATTTGTGTTTCTCCACTATTTTGTTTGCACAATTAATATCAACCAGCCACTTCAAATTTTTGAGAAACCATCCACACATGCAGATCGGATATCACAAATAGCAACTGTAAAACAGCTTTGTTCCTCCTGGTTATTGTCAACGTGTGATGTGTAGCATGGTGCGTGTGTGCATGCGTGCGCTCATGTGCACAATTTGTTGCGTCTCTCATCGTAATCAATGATACTTGTGTGACATTATTAGAAATATAATAGATGCATCATATGCATAATGCTCTACAAAGAAACAATGACACTTGTGGGACTGGGTGCAGTTTTCCAACCTTAACTTTCAAATATGAAAGGGTTATTTCATATAATCCCCTTGTACTGTAGGGGGTTGAGCACTTGTTCCCCACAAACTGTTGAAATGAGCCACTTATACGCCCTATGCTGTAACACCGTTACTCTTTGTTTAAAATTAATTGTTTAGATTTCTAGTTTACCCGCATCTTCCTCTACCAGCCCTATACTACCCCCTTATAACCCTATAACCAAAAAGCGAATAACATCATCTAATCCTCCACTAAACTTCAAGCTTCTTCCCTTATAATATTCCATCTACTCTTCTCTTATTTCCTTATATCTCTATATCGTTTTATCTTTTATTCAATTACACAACCCCTTTCTTCTTTCTCATTTTATCCTTTCTTCAAATAGACAGCCCCTTTCTTCTTTCTCATTTTTTGATGTTCTATTCTTTAGATATGGAAAAATTGTAGCGGCATTGAAAAAACATGAATAAAGTGGCTGTGGTTTTGCCTGAAGAATGGAGGAGAAAAGGGGATTTAATCCTAGAAAAAGCTCTAATGGTTAGATATATAAGAGAGAAGAAGAAGAAAGAAGTAGAAGAATGACCAAGGGTCTAAGGGGTAAACTTGGAATTATAAAAATAATTATTAATGGATATTTACAACAGTGCACTTTTCAATAGTTAAAGGGAAATAACTGCACATCTTCCTTGTTGGAATTTTGATTTGGTTGGAGATATAACTATCCTTAGTTTGTCATAACCGAAACACAATGATACAAGGGACATGTATTCCTCATCTGTTAACCCATGCTCTATTCTTTTTCTTTCAGGTCTACAGTGATTTAACCGTGGATTACTTCAAGATGTTCCTATTGAATGTTCCTGCAGCTGTTATTGCTCTGACCTTGTGAGTAATGCATATGTTCTAAAATGATGTGACATATTTTAAATCTTCCTGACAGTCTCTTGAAACTAAGTCCATGTGGTAGTACTCTTTCTTCCAGAGACTGGTTTGAGGTTAGTCATAGTCATAAGTAATAAGAAGGGGGGAAATGCATGTGCCTTGAAAAGAAAAACCATTATACATAGTACACATCTCATCATCTATTCATCTGGTTATCAAATAGAGGACAACATTACTGTCTTTGCTTCAAAAACTTCTGGCATTGGTGTGTTGGCATCTTGTAACTGGTTTATGATTTTTGTTCATAATGATGTTGTTCCTCCAGTTTAAGCATCCACCTGTAGAATTTCAAAGTAGTCATGGAAGTTAAATATACGAGAGTCGGAGAAGCTAATATATTAAACTATTCCATATAAATCTTCACTGTTTCATCTTTATATTAGTTGATCCTTCATAATATGTTCAAATTTGCATATCTTGTTTAATAAATATCTTTTTTGGATCTATACATTGGTAGTAGTGGCCGAACTTTGATCATTGCATTATTTGCATATGATTGGACATCTTAACATGGACTGTTGCCCTTGACCTAAATACCTAATGCTAAAATATGTTCTGCGAGAATTCTACTCAAAGTTCAGCACATGTATTGAGAAGTCTATATATATTGCTTTGGCTGGCTACTGTTCCACATAAAGCAAGATGATCCTTTCTCACTTGCTGGATTTTGATGTAGGTGCTGAAACCTGATCAAACCATGCATAGAGTTTTGTTTATGGTTTCGTTGCAAAGTACATCTATCTCTTTTGGTTGCTGGATTTTGACAAATTGGTTTTTTTGACACTGCTCAACAGTTGACACAAGCTCTTCCACAACAATTTCACCGTCGAAGTTATTATTTGAAGCAAATACTTTTGGGGGGAAACTGTCTCTGTCACAACTAGGTGGCCTTAGTTATGCTTATGTTAATTCCCCTCCCATTTAGATAAGCAAGAGGTCCATTACAAGTTCATTTCACCACGTCATCACCATCTCCGAGGACTTATTTAGAAACAATGCTGTCAATCAAGGAAAACAACATAAATGCGTGCATTAGCAGAAAAAATTGCAATAGAGAGGGAAACATTTACGAGGGACAAATTTCCTATGGTAATGTGTACGCAAATAAGCGAATTTTTCCTCTTGCTAATATTCTCTGGGCAATTATCTATTTCTAAGGGGGAAGAATACATTACCAAGGGAAAGTATTAAAAGTGTAAATTTAATTGGGCCAAAACATAGCGAGGGAAACATTGCCGAGAGATATATCCTTTGGCAATAGTTCGCATTAGTGACAAAAGAAATAGCTATCCCTCGGCAATGTTTCCCACGCTATTTCTTTTGTTGCTAATGCGACTATTTTTTTTCCTGAGAAGAGCAGGGTTCCAAAAGTGGAGCCCGTCCCATAATGCGACTATTGCCAAGGGATATATCCCTCGGCAATGTTTCCCTCGCTAAGTTTTGGCTTTACGCTTTATATACTTTCCCTTGGTAATGTATTCTTACCCCCTTAGAAATAGATCATTGCCGAGGGAATATTAGCAAGAGGAAAAATTCGCTCGTTAGTATACACATTGCCAAGAGAAATTTGTCCCTCATAAATGTTTCTCTCGCTATTGCGTTTTTTTCTACTAGTGGTGTCCGACATGAATTTATATATTCTCAAGCATCCAAAATTAATTTAGGCTACAATTTTAGTTTGAATACCTTTGATACTAATAATGTGTCCTTTAGCATCATTGTTCTTTCCAAAATAGCCTTATTTACAATGTTCTATGTTGACAGATTTTTCTTCCTAGATGATTTGACGGGCTTTGAAATCACATATCTTTTGGAGGTGAGTAATTCTCCCTTTCTTTAAAAGCATTATGTCAAACATTCATAAATGTTGAATTATCTGTAGAGAGTTTTTAACCGCAACACAACTTTCTTATCGAATGCATTGTTATAGAAATATGTTCAGATTAATATATCAAATGAAAAGAATCTCCCTCTTTCTGTTAGCACTAGACTTTGACCTCACAGGTAACGCGCGAGACCAAAGATCTAAAATATTTATTGCTGAATCAGTACAGTACACATGATTGTTACAGCTTAATATGTAAGCAATATGAGATATAAAGAATGTATAGATCCAATTTATTCTAACTCAAAATAATCTTCACGAATTAAAGATTTTATGAATTCTGACATTTCATCTTATACACTATAGGTTGAGAAAGAGTTAATATATAGAATCAGCATTTATATTTATATTTGTTTGAATTATAAGCACATTATTAATTTTTGATTGAAAAAAATAATTATTGAATGTAGTTTTAAAAAAGATAAGTATATATTTTATACTATGTATTACAAATAATCTAATATAATTTATACTAAAACCATTAAAAATGTTTGTGGATATCCATATAGCAAACTTTTAGTAAATCCTCTTAAAAAAATCGTCGTTTTATCATATTATAGAAATGAGTAATAGCCCATCAACAACCAATTGTTAATGATCACAACATATTAGCACATAAACTAATCATAATATCTAAAAACATTTTAGCACATAACTAATTATTGAATAATTAATAAAAAAAATTAATGGGCCAACTCTGCAAAACATCAACCCACTAAATATTTATTTTTTTCTTGTGCTTTTATGAATGGGCGATTAACAAAGGATATAGAAATAAATATAGATAAAAATAAGGGCAAAAGGGGAAGGCCAAAATTAGTACTTTGACTATCTGTACATTACACATAATCGTTACAACTTAACATTTAAGAAATATGGGATAAAAAATGTAAAGATCCAGCTTTTTCTAGCTCAAATTAAAGTTTTTTTATAGATTGTGATATTTCTTCATTAACACTGTATTTTTGGAAAAATTGATAAAGTTGGCGTTTATATATAGATTTGTATGAATTATAAGTATATTATTAGTTTTTGATGGAAAAAATAATTATTGGATGTAATTTAAAATATATATTTTATATTATGCATTATAAATAATATAATATGATTTAAACTAAAACAATTAAAAATGTTTGTGAATATCCATATAATAAATTTTCAGTGAATCTCCTTACATGATTTATCTTTTTATCATTTTATAGATATAAGTAAGTGTCCATCAACAGCCCATTATTACTGATTAATAACATATTAGCATATAAACTAATTATAACAACTAAAGCTATTTTAGCACATAACTAAACATAATAGTTGATAAAAAAAATTTAATGGGCCAACTCTCCCAAACAACTACCCATTAATTATTTTTTTTTTCTTGAGCAAAAGATATAGAAATAAATATGGATAAGGTGAATGACAAAGAAAAAGAAATAACAATTACCAAAAAGGTTAAAATAAATAACTTTAACAAACATTACGAAAACTCCATATAAAGTAACAATTTAGCATCAATGTCGTTTCAAAGCTGAATATTTTTCGAAGACTAAATCATGAATATTTTTCAAATGCTAATATTGAAAAATAAGGACAAAAAATATGTACTTTATTGTTTTTAACTATGGGAAAATGTTTTTTTGCCAAATAAAATAAAACAGTAGCCAAATAATTTGTAAAATAGCCGTAATTAAGTTTTTTTCATACGCGTGGCCATTAATATGTAAATAAATATGGATAAAGGGAAGGGCAAAAGGAGAAATGTCAAAAATAGTGTTTTGACTTGCAAAACATTCTTTGACCAACCCAACTTTGTAATAGAGTAATAGATAGATAGATACTATGTTTTTATAATGGAGACCATCTCCACTGAACATGGATGGATTGAATATTTTCTAATTTCTACTCGAAATCAATTTTATTGTCTACCAGAGACGTCGATCATACATAATATTTATTTACCTAGATGTTTGATGAAAATGAAGATATATCGAAAGTAGAAAATTGATCTATATTGGATTTTTATCTATTTAGAAAAGTTTATGATAAAGTCCCCATAAAAATATTGCGGTGGGTTTTAGGAACAAGTGCCTCACAGCTATATCGATGCGTCTAAACTCTAGAGATATGCATGACGAAGCAGTTGCTAAGGCGATAGCAATCATAGGAGAGAGAGAGTTATTCTCCATCACCATAGGCTTAAACCAGAAGAGATGAAGCCACAATGCCACATCTATGTTTGATCCGCTAGTTTTTTTTCCCTTCCAAAAGCACAACTCTAATGTGATTTGTATGTGTACATAAATTTAACTTGATATACATTGTATTGTTGGATTCTCTATCTAGCTTCCTATTTTATTATGTGTTGCAGACTTAGTTAACCTATACCATAATTTGCTCTTCATCTTGATGCTTCCTAACGCGGTTCTCATGATCATGATACAGTTGCCAGAGCCTTTCAGTTTCATCTTCACATGGTTTGCTGCTTTGCCTTTGATATTTTGGTTATCTCAAGCATTCACTAATGCCATTGTCAAAGACTTTTTAATCCTGAAGGTGCATTCTCTCTATTTTGTGATTGATATTAAAGGTTATATATCCTGTCTAAGAGCAAATTGACATATACATTAATTATATGTAGGGTGCCTGCCCGAACTGTGGTACAGAGAATGTGTCCTTCTTTGGAACTATATTATCAGTGCCAAGTGGAGGTGCTCAAAATGGTGTGAAGTGCTCAAAGTAAGATCCTTACCTGAACTCATAATTACTAATTTACTATGGTCTTTATAATTGGATTCAAATTATATTTGACCATGCAACGTTTGTATTTCAGCTGTGCCACTGAATTGGTATTTGATTCGGGGGTACGGTTGATTACACTTCCGGGACCAAGTGAAGCATGAGGGGAGATGCATATTTCAACTTTTGAGGTACATATATCTGTCGTTTGTTATTTCCTTTAGCTAGGTTTTCATTACCATTGCATTTGTCATTTCCTATAGCTAGGTTTTCATTACCATTCCATTTGTCTGAAACATTTCAAATGATCATTGCTTATGCTCAACATAAGCCTAAAATGCCTAAAATGCACTCATTTCTTATTCCATGTTTTAGTATAGTGCGACTTATCTATCTTTAACACTCTCATTTCAGCTATTTCGGTATTGTTTTATGATTACCCAACATTTTAATCCATAGATCATAGCTAGCTCATAGCAAGTATCACAAAATTTGCCCTTCAGCTTGATGGGTACACAGCACTCAGGAAGAACTTCCTAATTTAATCTCCCTTTTTGATTCTACGAAAACATCCTCCTCAATATTAAGGATTGATCCTGAATTAGTGTAAATACACACTTCTAGATACTGTTTCTTTTACTTTGGAATATATCTATTGTCTGTGATTCTATCTATTCCAAAGAATTTTCTAAGCTGTTATATTTTGAAAATGTACTCTACACGTTCTTTTTGCAACATTATATGTTCTGCAAATATGCTCTTCAATATTTGGAGATTCAACAGTGTTCCGATCGAGCTTTTATCATAAGACCACCTCAGCAACAATTTGTAGCCTCCTCTTGTCAACTATCCCTGATAACAATCCATTGCTTTTTCTGGTTTAAAAATATTTGAATTGTTAAGGTGAAAAAATCTTGCCACTTTATGCAAAATAAATACACTTGAACAATAAGGGCTTTGCATTCTTTGCAGTTTAAATGAGGAATGGCTGGCGTAAACTGATAATAAGGCAATGGGAATTACATCAATCTCTATTTTGCTGCTTGCAGTTATCAACATATGCTGCTGAGATTGGGTTTGCATCTTCAGACTTAATATGTATCCAATGAAAGTCTCTCTATTGTTCATAATGTTTGAATGTACATGTAAATATATCCTTTGACTGCCAATTTTAGTTCAATTATAATGTTAAGAGACACAAGATAGTTTATGATCAACCATCTGAATTAACGGTATAGATTGTGGTCGTGTACAATTTATACAACTTCTAAAATCTTGTATGTTAAGTATTGATGGTATATGGAATACATTTCATATAAACATAACACCGTTAGATTACAATGTTTCTTTCCTAGTATCAGGTGGGAATAACCCTGATCTATATTTATTTCCTTACTAATATAGCAATGGAAGTGTTCATGAAATAGTTTGTGAAACATAAGATTATCCTTGTAGAAACATGAATAGACTGAAATTTTTGAAATTAAAACAGGGCAATGCATTTTATGAACATCAAGGTAATTATTGTATAGTTAATTAATTAAGAGAGTTATCTTTACTTATATTATTGGTTTAGACCGAGATTTGGACTTGGAAAACACAGGCAGCCTTTAAAAGAATTCCTAGATGAAAATGCCTTTCAAAGACTAGGATCTATCGCCAGGAAGGGAAGTTTTCGTTAGCTCTAGCTTGCAAAATTTTCCGGTTCCTTCTGTTTGGTTTGCCTCCATATTGTTTTGGTTTTATTTATTAAGTGTTTGGTTAATTAGCAACAATACCGTCTTCAAATAAAAATTGCAATGGGAAAAGGTAGAGTTAAATACAAGCTTCACAACTTCATAGTCTGAAGTAATGGTTTTGACTTGAAAGCAACAAACACTAAACAAAGGGTCTTCCTTCCTCAGAACTGGAGAGGAAAAAACGGGTTCGGATTCTCTCAACTAAAATATTAGTTGAGAGTCTTCTCCCTCTAATCTCACCATCCATTGTTGAATGGATGGTGAGATACAAAATACATCTCACCACCCATTGTTGAATGGATGGTGATATTAAAGAAAGTGGTCTCTCCACTATTAATAATAGTGGAGAGACCATGAGCCCGATAAAAAAACTGAAGATATGAAGACGTGTTCTGAAATTGGCATAGCTAAGGTCTAGAAACTAATGTTGATGTTTATAATACCAATATTTAAAGAATGGTTTGAATCAATTTGGAGAAAACAGAATTTCGGCCGCCATACAAGGAGATTTCTCTTAGGGCGGTAAAAAGAAAAATCAACTTTAGATGGACACGCGTAGTACTACGCGCATATTGATCTTCATTCTCTAAAGCTTAGGTATATAAAAGTCTTGTGATTTTCAAACTGGTGTAAAATGTTCTCTGATTGAACAATCGCAAATTTAACAACAGTCGAGGAAAACTAATAAATCCTATCAATCACAAGATGATAAGATGTATGGAGTATATAAATTTTAGGCCCGTGTGTGTATACATTAATATATAATTATTCTGGGCTCATTGGCAGCCCATTCTTGGGCTGAGGCTTGTATGTGGACCTCTTTTGACTTGTTTTGTTTAGGATGTTGTTTGGTTGCTTGTTGTTAGAAATAAAATGTATTTATAACTACATATGAATGTAAATATTGAAGCACCATTTCTTTGATTGGTTAAAATACAGTTCTAACAGCATCTTATGCAATTTTTTGTTTGTTTGCATATTGTTGCAACACATTAACCATCTTTTTCACATATATTTTGTCTTCCAACATGAGTAGTTACAAAAGCATTCATCATGAGTTTAGTTATAATTATATGTTTTCTTGTTCGAATTGTTGTTCTAACTATTACATGTTGGAACGACAACTATTTGAAACCAAACATATACTTTTAGACTCTACTGTAGTTGGAACTGTATGAGACTCCAACTAGGCCTAACCAAACAGCCCTTCTTTTGGGCTTACATGTACAAGTGGGCCCCAACTCATCGTGGCGTATCAGATACTCATTGGTATAGCTTTTTTGGTGATTGGATTGATGAGATAAACTGTTCTTGTATTGTTCCACTTCAAACATTGTCGCAATGAAATGAAAAATAAAATAAAAAAAGATTTAAAAGCTTTGGAAGAGGACAAGGATCCCACTAGGAGAGAGGACAAGAACAGGACAAAGTTGTCGTTTTCCCTAGCCTCGTGCACTGCGGCTAAAATATGCTTCCAATGCTGACGCCAGCAAACTTGGACGGTAGCGGGCAGAGCTGGCAGCTTTGGCCTTTGCTTTGTCTTCTTCTTTCCCCCTTCATTTCTTGTTTGTTTTTATTTTCCGAGGAATGTTGCTCCATTTGAGGACACATATCAGGACAAAATCTCTGCAATTATTCTCCCCCTCCTCTAGTTATGGCTCTTTTCTTGGGCTTTAGTGAACTTTGTTTTGCTGGTGGAGAAAAAAAAATGCAATTGAGATATGCTGCCAGTTTGTCGATTAGTTACAGAGATGAGCACGAGTTTTTGTTTGAAAACTGCCGGCCTCTCTACTCAATTACTAAATTGGTGGTCTGTGATAAATTTACCGAACTAAGATGAAGTATATATGATTCCTGTTTCAAAATAAAAACTTAGCTTTATGGTGGATTATTAATGTTTCAGGTTTTGCATTTGACATTTATGCCTTATCTGATTTATATATAGATGGTCAAGGTTTCATCATCCTTATATGTGTTTTCAAAGAAGTAGGTTTAGCTGGATATAAGATGGTTTCTGCAACACTTAAATAGCAGTTGTTGTTATATATATAGTAAATCCTCTAAAGAGGGATTGCAATTGGTCTTATATCTGTAAGTGTGTAATCTTCAAAATAAAAAAGAAGAAGATAAATAACTATAGAAAGGCTTTGTTCATTATTTTTCAGGTTAATTGCTAAATAATATCCCAATGTTTCACCTACTTTGCACTTATATATCTTATTGATTTTTTTGCTGTATTTATATATCCTAAAGTCCTAAGTCGCGTTTTAGGACCCACACAACATTAACGGAAAAAGTGAAATGACATCAATGCCCTTATCTTCCCAAAGTCTTCCTTTTGTTTCTTTCAAGCCCCATCAAGATCGACCGATACGCCGTCTTCGACATCCTCTCCGGCGAGGAATCTCTAATCCTAACCCTAAAGCAGATCGAAAAGGTCTATCGCAACCAATCTTAAACCTAAGGTCTAAAGTTTCGATCGATCTAGGGCTAGGGTTTCGATCCACAAAAATCAAACGGGAGCTTTTGTGGTTCCTTCATTCTTCGTTGGTTCTCGGAGTTTGATTTTTCTCTTGTTTTTTCTTGGGTAAAACCAAGATGATTGATTATGGATGAAAATGGAGAAGAAAGAAACCCTAACAGTCTGGGGTAAAATTGTCCAAAAATGAAAATTGTCCAAAAACGAACACGTGTTATGCATGTGGAAATCTTTTTAGGAATATTCTAACGGCTAGTTAACCGGAGGAGCAAAACATTAACAGTTTGAACTTTAAAGTATATAAGTGCAGCGAAAAATCAATAAGGTGTATAAATGCAAAGCAGGTGAAACATTGAGGTATTATTTTGCAATTAACCCTTATTTTTCTATACACAAGCAACCCTTTCATATTGTCATTTGTTTATTACTTTTTTAATCTATCCATATTTTGTCTATCATATATACCTTATTATTTCATTTTCAAATGCTAATAGAATGTTGCCATTGAGTATAAATAGTTAAAAAAAAATTATTTAAAAATCATGTCTATAATAAGTAATCATGTATATGCTGTATATGCATGCGACTGTGTCGAGAAATCTCATAAACTAAAATCAGTATACATCCCTTGCAAGGTCACCATCATCATTGTTGTAAAACCTTTGATGCATAGCATCACACACTACAACTATCTACTAGAGTTAAAACAGATATCAAGATGCCATTAGAGATATCAAACACAATACCAAAAGGCCTTTGTCGTTTGTGACTCAAGCTACAAGACAAATGACTTAAATGGACAAAAATAATGTTGATAAGGAGAGGGTGCTAATGACTCCACTTGTATTTGTAACTTTGCATCCCATCATTTCCGAATTAATATATATATACATGTCTATTGTACACATAAGCCTACTCCACTTCTTGCTCTTTTGCCTTTTTCCTCTCTCCCTAGGATAACCCTATCATATGCTCTCCCTCTCTTTATGTAGAGACACATACACGGAAAGGCCCCGGGAGTGAAACCCTTTCATGGCGTCGGAAAAATCTATCCCCCATCTTTTCTCAATAATCGGCTCCATCTTGATCATTATCATTTAAGATGTAGATATACCAAATTTCATGTTTTAACTCTTTTCCACCGTTGATTTAGTGATGTAAAATTTTTTTAAAACTTATATTATCGAAAAACCGTTGATTTTCCACCCACCCTAAAAATATGTTCAAATCATATGAAATTTAATATATCTAAATTCTTAACTGATGTAGACAATGATGATGGGTGCAATCATAGAGAAAACGGTGGATGCTAGACTTTTTTCAACGCCATAGGAAAAAATCCTTTCCTATGGCTTATATCTCTCTATATACACAGAGCACTAGCCGATCCAATGAGGCCCGGAGCTTATTTTTTAATATGAGGACAACTCCTCAAACTCTAAAACCGTCTTATTTTTCACCGATTAGTATAGCTTACATATAAAAAATTACAAGATTTGAAGACCTCTAACATATCCATCAATATCCGTTATCGCATTTTTTACTACCGAAAAGCCATTAATTTTTTACGCCACTGTTAATTTTCATCAAGTAATCGATATGCGAGAGCTCTCTAAGTCTCTTATACATAAGCTATTTATATCATATAGATGACCACTGAGGATTGGTGTAACACTAGGGATTGTGTGTTTGAAAATCCGGGCTCATTTTTAGACATGAGCCCCGACCTTAATGGATTAGCTATATGTATATGTATACACACACATTCCATTCCCTACACACACACCCTCCAAGTTTTTAAAATAAAAGTTCGAGGATAAGGACAGATATGCAACAAAACAAACAAAATCTCATAATATAATTTCATGGAGGTAATGGTATTAAACATTGACCCTAGTGAGAAACTTCAACTATATGATGATCATTGCCATGTTTCACTTTGTCTCACATGCTGGCCTATTGGAATACCTAGAGATAAAGAAAGAGCTCGTAAAGGGAAACAAAACTAAAGTGACCGACAAAACCCTAAACAGCTGCAGCCTAACATTTCCCAATGATACTACACCCTTGAGTTTGGAGTATGTATTGGGAGAATGCATCGAGGGTTTTGATATCTGCTCTGTAATGCTTCTGTGTGAACTCGAGTAGAGCAGACCATGTGAAGTCCGGATAAGCTCTTGGGTGATCGACGTCGACGAGCGCCATAGGTGGTCGGACGATCTTGTCCATCCTCGGACTGAGAAAGAAAGCGAGAGATATCCTCGCGGCTTCGCTGTTCACCACCGCTCTATGAAGGCAGCTCTTATACCTTCCGTTTGAAAGTGCCTACAAGAATGATATCCATTACGAACATTGTAATCATTTGATTTTCAGATAACGATGATATATTATGGTGCCTATCGGTGGTAATATTATAAAAAAATAATCCTAACTTAGCGACTGTTTTTAGGATAGTTAGGCTATGATGTATCTATCGCTCACGAAAGGCATATTTGTAAAGAAAGGATGCGGCAAAGTGATGCTAGGTATCATTTGCAGGGAAGAATGTATTCTTAAAAATTGTTTAATTTTTTTCTCTTGTTTCTAATACTTCTATTTATATGATCTAACAAAAAAGTTCATATCGTTTCCCATCTTGCCAATATTTTTCATATCCATTTTTCCGATCAGTATTTTGCTCAATTTGTGAAAAAATAATACTGTCCGAATTAATGTTCATCAAACATGCATTTCAGTGAGATTCTTGATCATATTCTCAACATGCACCATCTTATAAATGATACAGGCAGAGAAAAATCTGACTCACCATGAAAGTATCCCCGATGTTGACGACAAACGCTTCGTTTCTAGGGATAATGGAGCGCCACTTGCCATCGACGGATACCTGAAGGCCACCAACATCATCTTGATGAAGAATTGTAAGCGAAGTAGGATCGCAGTGAGGCCCGGTGCCAAGAGTGAGTTCAGGGTTTTTGCAAGGTGGGTAGCAGTTCAACCTCATTATCGAATCATTTCCTTCGAAAAAATCTCTGAAGTGCATTCTCTCTACCCCTAGGCTCAATCCTAACATTTCCATGATCGCTAAAGACAGCTTGTTCATCGCTTCGCAGTAGTCTTGATGCACTTTCCTGTATAAATATGATTAAATGATTGACAAGCAAAATTTTCTTCTATGACCGTCCGTTCTTTTTCTGAAAGAACACTTCCGTTCATCTTTATATTTATGGTTCAAAACATAGAAATGTAAAAACTGGTGTGATTTTCAATCTTTTTGCATGTCCATCGGACTTTTAGGGTTTTTGAGATTGCAACATTGAGCTTTAAAATGATATAAACCCCGCCTAAAGGGAAAGGGTATTTTTGTAAGAATATTTTCCACCAAAAATATCATATTCAGTTCATTTTGGTCTATTCGATCCACGTACAAGGTTTATTTTGGGATTATTAATCGACTCATGCAGGCTAATATATGGTGCTATTTCAAAAGCTTTCGATGGTGCTTTATAAACCTTACATTTTTAATAACAAAAACTTTTTCAGGCACAAAGTAAGAAAATTGCATGGTTTTAGACTACAAAAACTAAGATGTATATGTATATAGGGGATAGTTTGCTTTTTACATAAATATCTTTTAGGGGCAGTTTATATCTATTATTCTCCTATATAGTGTCATAATAATTACCCGAAGTGCCGAAAATCTTCGCCAAGCGTTTCGACAAAGTAGTTCAGAACATGGTTCGACAAAGAAGAGAAGCGAAAAGAGAGAGTCTCTTTCCACGGGAGATTCGACGAGAACCTCCCAATAAAGCTACTAGCATAGCCACAGCTCTCCCCGATCTTTCTCTGAGCCCTCTGCTTCTCACAAAACGGCATGGCGAAAAACGCTTCAACAAAGCTATGAGCTTCGGCGATAAGCCGAGGGTCAATGCCGTGGTTTACGACCTGAAAGAACCCGTGGTTCTTGCATGCTTTTTCTACCTGTTTCAGTACTTCGGTAGCGGCATCGAGGCTGCCTGATAAGAACTCTTTCAAGTCGATGAAAGGGATGGCCAGTTCTTCGGTTGCATCAAGCACGGGTTTGTCTTCTTCGGGCCATATGAATTGGTTGGGTATGTCATGGTCCTGGCCTAGGACCGCAGGGTCGAAAATGGGAGGGGTGAGATTGCAAATCACCATAGTTCTTCAAGTAGAGAGACGAGGGAGATGTAGAAATGTTTTGAGTTTGTTAAGGGGAGAATGTGCATGCCGAGAGAGTAAGCTCGCTCCTTATATATACAGTGGGAAAGTTCACAGATATTATTTGGTGTTTCAGATGTAATGCAGCGGAACATGGTATATATAATAATATCTAACGAGACGAACTTGGACAAACTGTCATATCACCACAAGAACATGGTATTATTTGAAAACTCCTCGAATTCGTGCAATTTATAAAATACACGGTATTTATCTGAACTACGAAACCGTGTGGTATTTTAGCGGAAACCGGGCATGGTTCAGTACCTTGTCACACAAAATTCCATCACCAGCAACAGAAGTCTTACATGAGTGAGGGCAGTTGATGATGCGCTGCGCAGTTGATGATGTGCTCCACAGTACTTCTACTCTTTGGAGCTCAGCAGCTATTCTTGTATCAATATGAGGCCAAAAAACAACAGGGTCTATTATAATTGTTGCATAATGGAGACATAACAAGTGTACATATATAATTGTACATGATGATAAATTAGCTCTAATTGGTGATGAATAATGAAGGATAAAGACACTAGGAGGGAGTCCCTCCTAGGACATCGAGAAAAGTATACCCTCCATCATGTTTTTCGACGATCGGCACCGTCTATCTTGATCCTTATCTCCCAAGGACTTTATCCTCCATTGTTCTTTGCTCTCTGTGTATACACACACAAAACTCCAAGAAAGAATCCCTGGAGCAGGGAGGGCCCCCAAAACAAGCATGGAACTTAAAAGGCTATGTTCATGTTTCACTATTATAGCTTATGAAGCTAAAATATAATAGATAGCAATGTACAGAGATAAGTAAGAGGACAAAAGCAACTGACATGTCAAACGCTCAGGGACGGAACCGGGTTTGCAGAGGGCGAAAAATTTATGAGAATTACAAGTTTTTGAATGATAAAATTGACATTTTGCATATCAAAATCCATTTGGAGATGCATAGATAATTAGTATAACGGGAGATTAATAAGACCAGGTTGGTTGAGATATGATTGCATCTATATGTTCCAGTTTAAAAGTTTGAAATTAATTAATAAGGTTAAGCTAGAGCTTTAGGCGAAGTGTAGACGAAGTTAGAAACCCGATCGAACCCCGAAACCCTAAACTACACCCTTCTCTGTATATTTTCTGAAACTGTGCATTTTTCCAAATTAAAAATATCCAAAAAATACAGCAGGGTTTTTTAAGAATTACTGTGCATCACGTGACCCCAATTCGATCAAGGCGCCGCGGAACCGCGGCCGTACCCTAGGTCACGCGGCGGTTCCGCGGCCATAATGTGGCTTCTCACTACACTGTTTGCACAGTAATGTCTTTATTTAATTGCTGTGTTTTCTGGGAATTTTTAATTTCTACTCAAGAGTTGAGTTTTCTGGGTTGTATTGGGGACTCGATGATTCGATCGGATTATTTAACTTTGTTTATTTTTCCGGGTAATTTTAGAACATGTTAAAAAGTTTGACCGGATATCAATAACTCACTTTTTCCCGACCCGGAAAATTTCCAAGTGTTGGATTTATCCGTTGTTTGAGAACGTCTGAATCGTGCAAGTTACGCAATGGACCCTCTAGAAGACAACAAACCTTAACTCGATTATGTGACTGTCTTGAACTGCCTTTTAAACCTTAGGGTTTGGGGCAGTACGGCGTGCCACATGTGAGGCGTTGGCTTGACCCTTCTACGGCTGGACCGTTGGTACTGTGGCATGTGATGGATGTTTTTAAACTCCCCTCAAGTGTTGAGAACCAATTGGGAAAACTTGGGTGTTTTGATTATTCGATCGGAAAGTTTAACATTGTCTATTTATCTGGAATGTGATACAATAATTGGAATCTACATCAAGTTATGAGATAACTAATTTGAATGTTATAAACATAGCAGTTTAGTCTCAGATGATCGGTTGCCACGGAATTTTGATGTGATCAAAAGTCCGTCGCAATCGCGTAGCGTACGCGGATACTCCCCGGGTAAACTTAATAGACAGCCATGCCCTATAGCCCCGACCAAGTGAGTGTAGGAGAACCCCGTCGCCAAAAAGGATCCGTTCGGGTTCTCGCGGCAGCGGTGTTCCGCCTTAGTGCACTTCGTCGACGGCATCAGGGGTGCGGCCGTCTACTAAAGTTTGCGACGAGCATTCAATCAGGTTGTCGGGAATCTTGTTGAATTACCCGACTTGATATTGAAAAGAGTTTTCGATAAATGAGACTAAAATGCGGGGTTTATAATTGTTAGGCATGCGTTGTCTAAGGAATTCATTTGGTTAGGCATGCGATGTCTAAGGAGGTTGCGGATTCCAACTGTTGTAGTTTTACACTTTCTTTTCTGTGACCGTAAATGTAATATGTGATATCGCCGGTTTCATTGCTATATGTCAACGACAATTGGGATGGGCATATTTACTTACGTTGATGACATGTGATGTTATGTGTTGCTGGATATGTTATATTGGATCGTCGTGTTTGAATAGCCGGGGTTTTTTATGTGAGATGAGTGTTTTTCGTTTTCATTCATGTAAAAACTTGTATGTAATATTCTTTTGTTGAGGCACTTCCGGGCTGAGGATGATGTCACCATTTGTATATTATTTACTTTTCCGCACTAGGATAGACCCAAGGAGGAGAGCACAAGTAACCGGGTTCTGGAGTCCAGTGGGAGACTAACTCGAGGAGTCGAGTCCGGGTCTCCTAACTCTAGAATTGGTAGGGTTGCTTGTCGCTCTCGTAGGGGTCTAGGGGTGTGGGTTTGGCTATTCATCACGACCGTGGAATCCGTGTTTTATAGAGGCTCAAAATAAAACACGAACGTCCTAGTATATCCAATGTTTCATATGTTTCTTCTGCTGCGATATCTGTGATGTGATCATTTGATGTGTTGTGATAGATATTGTATATAGTATATATGATATATTATATAGACGTTACTTATGTTTTACACCCGCGCTAGCCCTGTCCCGCTCTGCCGTTAGTTACCTAACCTAACGGTGCACGAGGGGACATCGAGGTGAATGCGGATGGTATAAGTGTACGTCGTATTTATCTGTGATGTTTAGGTGACTTAAATGATGGGACTTCATTAATATGATTAATGAAAGAAAAAGAAACCTAAAAGATGTTGTGGAATCGAATTTTCAAAAACAGGTAGCTACAGTTCTTGCTTTGCATCGCGGTGTTCCTTGTAGAACATCCTGCGTCTTATTCGATAAGGAAAGGGCCGAGATCCCTTCCCCGGGAGTGACCCTTTTAGCAATGACTGGAAGATACTACAACCCTCGGTTTGTCTTTTGATTGCTTATATAGTTCTTGCTTTGCACAGTGATATATATGATATATCCCGCACCTCATTCGACGAGGAAAGGGCCGACGATCCCTTCACCGGGAGTGACCCTTTTAGCAAAACTAGAAAAGCCTCAAAAACACTCCATTTAAAATCATTTGATTCTACAACGATATCAAGTTCATTACGCAATAGGTTTTCAGAAAAACCTGTCGTAGCCCTCCGTCATTTCAGATAAGGACTGTTTAGTATTCGTGCTGTGTTTGTTGGCCTTTGTCAAGGCGAAGTGTGCGGTAGCTGAATAGTACTTATCTGCTTATGCATATGATGCAGATTGGATTAGGGTAGTCGTGCGACCTTGTTGGCCTTTGTCAAGTGTGAGTCCGCGGCGGCGCCCCGGCCGTCGATCCGACGCCGGAAACGCGGAAACTAAAACTTTGCAAACTAGCAAACCGGCACCACCGGGCACTTTTAACCCGGATCGGGCCATTAACCTAGTTACTAGCAAACAAGAAAGGGAGTAGAGAAGTATACCAAGCGATCCGTGTCCTTCGGTCTTCGTCTCCACTCCGATCTCCCGCGGAATCTCCGTCCGTCACGTCCTCGTCGAAACGGGCACCACATCGCCAAAGTCTTTTACGGGCTCCCACCTCTGGACCGAGGCAACTCGGGCGCGAAGTTGGCTAGCCGACGCGTCCAAGATGTGCTGTAGAATAGTGTAGTAGTCTATGTCTCTTTGGGGTTTAGTTGCCATGGAGGATGGAGGAAGATGTTAAAGAAAATTGGTGCTTTCAATTTTCTAGCAAGAAAAATGAGATGAAGAATCATGCTACCACTCCAAAAAGAAACTCTCTCATATCCCTCTCAAATTGTGGCCGGCCCCTTTGAATAGAATGGTGGAGGAGTTCAAAAAAGGAATCTTCATCAAGAGAAGGAAAAAAAGAAAAAAACAATATAAAATGGTCACACCCATTTCATTTCTCATCAAATCAAACAACCATCATATGAAAAGCAATGAAATGGACAAGAAAATCATCTCATGATGAAGAGGCCACAAATATGCAAGAAAGCCCCTCCACAAATGTTATTTGCAAATGTGCAAATAACCCCCTCCATCGAAAGTCCGGTCGTGAAGGAATAAAAGAAAACCGGCCGGAACGGAATGCAAACTAGCAACTTCAGAAAACTGATCCCGTAATAAATTACAGGAAAACTCCACTACTGCAAATACATGCCCGCATTTGTATTCCCACTGAACACAAATGCAAAGAGACAAAACTACACTATCAAATACTAGGATCCGGCTTAAGCCAAAACCGGCTAGAAAAACCCGTCCGATCACGATCCGTGCAATACCGCACGTATCTGATCGAACCCTGCCATATCTCCATACGGTCTCTACAATACTCATAGAATGCTGTCTAAGTACCCTGATTGGAAAACTACCCAAATCTAGATCTAATACCATAGATCCAGTAACCAGAATGTCTGATATAATATCCAAGTCCCTATGTAGAGAAACTACTGTGTGACGACCAAAGTATAACCGATCGTAGTATAGGAAAATCACTTCCTACTCTGTGTATGTCATCAAATACCAGGACATCATATCCTACTACCTTCTTAACAGATCCATCCCCTATTCTGATGAAGTCAAACCTATGACTGTCACATCAGAAATAGATGATCTATCTCCGCTATATCTGCTTTAGTCTATAAATAGACATAAGCCTGATGTCCACCAATGCTTCCGCTACTCCCACTGACTATGACAACCCTCTGGCAGAGTCATATAGACGTACACTTCTAAAACCAGTTTAGAACGACGCTATACTCATCCTCCTGCCGGGTCTCACAGTCTGGAACAACAGCAATGGTAAGTCTGGGTAAACAAGAACCTCCCTGCCACCGTCCTTGAGCATACCGAAGTACCTCTCGGGTGCCTGAGGTTACCCACCATATCTGCGGAGTGGCCAATGGAATGTCAAACCAGATTGAATCTTTAGGTTCTTATCAAATCTTCAGTAATCGTTTGCGGTTCTGGAATCACTTCCAGTTCTACCATACTCCCACTACTGTTTTCTGAAAAAATCCATTTTTAATTAAAACTGTGGCGAGTTAAGAACAATATCACTATTGATCTTCCAGATGGTAGAAAATCAACCCTCGTCATAACCCGGGTCAACCCACAAACAGCCACTACTGAAACGTGCCTTGAGTTATCCGGAGTCTGGTTTTAAGCATAAGCCGGACAACTCCCCGTACCTTAACAATGTCAAGATATGAACTGTTCTATATCTAAGAAACAGAGGCACTGATTTAATTGAACCGGATTCAAATCATGCAGCTGTCTCCAGTGCATGTCAACTAAATGAAAGGAGGCCGATCAGCGTTACTCAACTTAGGAATGCTTCCAATTATGAGTAACCTGAAAGAGAAGCAAGTTCTCTTAATCATTACTGTCAACTGAATACCACTCACAAGTATCTACATCTTCGATCACCTTGAAGAATCCCGATACTTGCAATACCTGGTTCTCTACTTTATTCTTATACGTATAACTCCTCAAAACTTAGATCTTGCATTTCTACGAAACACATGTCTAAGAACTAGAGAAGTCACGAGTAAACAGAATATAGTACGAGGACCAACCCCTCTGTCCTGATGGACACTGGACAATATACAATACTCTGTATAAGTCCTCTGAGTCTAATAACTCATTCACTGTGTGTCGTAGGTTGAAAACTGTACTTTTGGTTAAGAAGAATTACACCGCCGTTCAATGCTCCTTACCTAACCATCCACTGATAAAGGTAAATGTCATAGACATAATTTCAAAAATGTATATCTCACTCTATAAAAATAGACATACAGATATATCAATTTGAAATTGGTGCATAACAACGGATATTCAAAACCAAATATTTGCCGACCGGCAAACAACCAAGGTGACTTCCTCAAATATCACCAATTATAACGAATTCCGATATAATGAGGATGATCACCTAATTCCCAATAACTTACCCCCACTCATCATCTGTAAAACCATACAGATGTGAGAATCATACCTGGTAAATACATACCCTGGAGCAAGTGTCTAATTGGGAAATCAGTTTTCTTTTAACAGTACACGGTGAAACTGAAACATTAAAATGTTTCGATGGGGTATCCTGGTATTCCTAGTAATGCCTCTTCCATTATCCAGATTCACAACTGTAACCGTATATCTCTTTGCCATCTCTCCAAATCCCTTTATATGTCTTTAGTCATTACCTTCTGTATACCCCCTTAGGCTAAATGGTTTTCTTCCTTCCCTACCGTTTGGCACCAGCCTATGGTTTGGAAGAAGACTATCCAATAAGCATAATGGGTGTACTGTCCTAATCCTAGGAGCACTCGCAATGCGAGAGAAGGTGAAGATAAAAGACAACCGAATGAACTTAATTCATATTTCTCCTGAACCAGGATCCATCCCCGAACTGGAACAAGTTCCTTTCGAGTTCGTATATAACCATACGATGGATTATCCAATAAACTTGTGATCTTCGTAGTGATACGGAGTGTCCTGGAGAAATACAAAGGTGATTTAGGATTGGCGAAGAATACTTGGTTTGGTCGTGAATAGCAGTCGCAATTTACTTTGCCCTCTTACTAATCCCTTTCTTTGTCTTTACTTAATACCTTCTGCACACCATCGTTATGTTAATTGGTTTTCTTCATTCCCTACCGTTCAGCACCAGCCTAAGGTTTGGAAGAAGACTATCCAATTTGCGTAATACGTGTACTATCTCCTAAACCAAGGAGTACTCGCAACCTGAGAGAAGGTAAAAGGAAAAGACAACTGAATAGTCCTATTCGTTTTCTCCAAAACCGGAAACCATCCTCGAATTCTTTCGAGTTCGTATATAACCATACGATGGTTTTGTCCAATGGAAGTGGACGTTCGTAGTAATACGGGGTGTCCTGGAGAAAAGGGTAAAAATAGGAGTGGCAATGAGGTCTGCAACTCTGACAATCCAAAAGCCTGTGTTAAGAAGGTTCGGTCAACTTGGTCACTGAGTCATAGTCTAGGGTCGGGTCAATGGTCACTGCCAAAGAGAGAGAGAAAAGAAACACTCAGCGTGCACTCTAACCAAGATCAGAATGGTTATCACTTTATCTAATCTGGAAACCTCCCACTGTAACGTCAAATTCTTCCCCAAACCTGAAAGAAGAATTAGCCGGGATCACCCGAGGAGTAAACCAACTCATCAGTAGGAATCGGGATCCAACTATCATCGCATGATAAAGTGACGGAATCCGCTCACGTTATCACACTCCAGAAGGTATGCGCATATCTGGCAAGTTTCAGTTCTTTTGAAACTCCCGATGTGGATTTTTGCCCCTGTTGGGGGAAAAATTTACACCCCGGTTGACCAAGTCAAAATCAAAGTCAACCCCAAGCCAAGTGGGCCCAAGCCCAGATCCAGTGGGCCCATGCCCGGGTCGAGCCCGAACATGAAGTGGCCGGCCTCCCCCATGCCAAGATAAAAAATTTGTAATAAATAATTTTGTTGCATCTTTTATTTTATTTTATGGATAAATGTAAGAAAAATAGGCATAAAGCCAAATTTTTGTAAAGCCCATGGCTTATGTGCAAAAAGAAATGGCACATGAGCCATGGGATAGGCAAAATGCCATTTTGTGAAGCCCAAGGGGCTATGTGTAAAGTGCATGGCCTATAAAGGCAAAGATAATGAAATATCTAAACAACTTTTTTTCTCTCTCCAAAAAAAAGTTTCAGATATGAGATCTCTTCTTCTTCTTCAAGGTTCCAAAACCTTCTTCTTTCTCTTGAATTAAATCAAGAGTTTTACTCTTCTTTTTATAAAACAAATTAGTTTTTCACCACAAAACCCACAAAGGGGAACTTGGATCTATCATTAGATCTCAAAAAGAAGAGATTTTTAGATCTCACATCTCTTGAGCCAGCCAACAGAGGAGGAAGAAGAAGAACCCATTTCCCCAACCAAAATATTTTCCTTTTTTTCAGGAGTTTAACTCCACTAATTTCTCTTTCGAGAGTTTCTGGGGCTGAAAGCCCTCCTTTCCTCGCCGGCGCGCTAGCGCTCGAGCGCAAAGCACCTACGTGCCGACACGTGGCGCGTTTGCGCTCCAGCGCACTGCGCGCGAGCGCAAAGCGCCCACGTGCCGACACGTGGCGCGCGCGCTTGCGCTCCTGCGCGCTGCGCTCATGCGCAAAGCGCCCACGTGCCGACACGTGGCGCGCGCGCTTGCGCTTGTGCGCAAAGCGCCCACGTGCCGACACGTGGCGCGCGCGCGCTTGCGCTCCAGCGCACAGCGCTCATGAGCAAAGCGCCCACGTGCCGACACGTGACGCGCGCGCTTGCGCTCATGCGCAAAGCGCCCACGTGCCGACACGTGGCGCGCTTGCGCCTGAGCGCACAGCACCTAAGCGCACAGCGCTCAAGGCGCTGGCCCCACGCATCCCTTGGATGCAGTTTCCCCCTCTTTTTGTGTACATACATACATATATACATATGTATACAAATTTATACACACACGTACTCCACGACACTGTCCTCGTAAAAAACTCTGCATGGCTCCCGATATATCCAAACCCCCCTTTCAAAAACAGAACACACGTACACTGCACATTGAGTTCGCATGACCAGTTTAACCCGTTAATCGGAGGTTCCCTCGCCCCAAAGACGAGGGGTAATTAACGGCAGCTTAGTCCGCGGCTGCCGGAGATTCGGATCCCCACAATCATTAAACCCCAGCCTACCCTAGGTAGGGGGAATCTGTAGTACGCCTGAGACGCGTGCGCGTATTCCCATCTCAATGGGGTGACGAAAAACATCCTACAGATTCTGGCACACCCGGTGGGACCCTTCTCTCCTCCCATATTTCGGGTTAAACGTTCATGCGAACTCAATAAATATACATGTCGATTGTCTATACTGAAATGATGTTTTTTTTTTCTTTTCTTCTCTGTGCAGCAATCAACCTTCGACGACAATGTCTCCCCAGACGAATTCAGCTTCCAACGTGACCCCGATTCCGTACGTGGTCAAGATCAACGCTCGTGTGGTTCTCCCCGCAAGCCTCAGTCGACAGTGGGAGGAACCGCCCCGCCAGTTTGGCTTCGTCATCATCTACCCTGCCGGAAGCGCTCATCTGGCAGAAATCCCGACGAAACAGGCAGCCAAGCCGGTCTCGAGGGGCAAGAGGCCGAATGTCGTGATCGCCAAGGCACCACAACCGAAACTCAAGACGGTGTGTGAACGATTCTCTGGTGCTCCAGCGGGGGGCAAGAACTCCGGTACAAAGGGCAGCATCCAATGTTGCGGACGAGCTCAGGCGATTACTCCAACAAATGCACAATCGAGCGTATCTCCAAGGCCCTCCATCGCCCGGTCTGCAACGTCTTCCCAAAGAGCTGAAGTTTTCCAGGTGCTTAGAACAGAAAAGTTAAGGCAGAAGCGGCTCAGGTATCGAGCCAATAAGATGGCCAAGGCTTCAGCCAAATGGAATCGTGTGAAGTTCCAAGTGCAGGGTTGCCCCGCGACGACGGCTGAGTCGGACGTAAGAATCAGCAATTCCTTCGAGCCTCTGAAGTGGGTTCAGAAAAATGCCATGGCCGCCAGAATCAAGAAGACAGCGGTCCGAACAATGCTACAAAGAGACGTGTCCCGGCCCCAACAGAAAATGTATGACACTGTCTCTTCAAGAGTCTATCAAGCACTTTGTGCTGCACGAAAGCAGCGGGGCAAACCCAGAAAAGAAGCGCCAGCACCATTCAAGAACCTGGTTAGGCCAGCCGCCTTCAATCGACTACCAGCTACCGAAGCAAGGGGGTCAAGACAACGATCCGTGAAATCAGCCGCTAATGATAGAAAGACGGCCGGATATATCATCCATACGGTCTATAAGGCGGGCGGACGCCCCAGCGACAACCTTCGCAGCAGAAGCAAGGATGGGGCCACCACATCCCAAGCCCAATCTAGCCTGAATGTGGTTGCTGCTGCCCAAGAACAGCCGCCCCCACTTGATGAAGAAAACCCTCTCGATGAGGATGATAGGCAGAAAGACCCCTCGGTCCATGCAGAGTCAAGCTCGGACAGCGAGGAAGAGCCGACCTTCCGCCCCAGGACTGCGGAGCAAGAGCTGCTTCAGGAGCTTCGAAAACAGCTCAGGAGCAAAGATAAAGAGATGGCCAAGCTCTATTCGAAAATTGATGACTTAACAAATGTTGTGATGCAGCTTATGGCTCAAATTGCTCGAGCACCTCCCAATCAAGCACAAGCCGCTACTAATCAGCCGGGTGATGACAATCCGAGGCAGCCAATGCCTGTTCCTTCGGGTCCAAGACTGGTCGAGCCACATGAGAGCCGTCCACACTCTGCTTCTGGGAATGCCTTGACCCCAGATAGCACTATCCCGCTAACACAGGATCGGATAATGGATTTGGTCACCAGCAAGGTTAAAACATTGGTGGCCGAAGCCGAAGCTCAAAAAGAAATCGGCAGTAGTGGGCGGCCATATCCCGCGCAGTACGATCTGATTGAGTTCCCAAGCGGCTACGTCATTCCTAAGTTCGGAAGATTTGATAGAACGGGGAATGCAAATCAGCACGTCGCCCACTTCAAAGCATCGTGCGGAAATACAGGGGGCAATGACGCGCTCCTTCTTCGTCAGTTTGTCAACAGCCTGACCGGTGTTGCTTTCGACTGGTACGCGAGCATACCAGACGGGTCCGTCATTACCTTTGCCCAAATGGAGTCTCTGTTCCGGCAAAGGTTCATGAGCGTCAGTGATAAAATCTCCATAGCCGACCTTATGAGGACTAAGCCGGGGAAGAATGAAAGCAACACTGACTTTATCGCCCGATGGCGTAATCTCACGGTCAAGTGCGAACCGCCGCTGGAGCAGGACCAGTCCGTCAGCCTTCTCATTGGGAACCTCAGCAATTGGATAGTCCCTTTCTTGTGTACAGCGGGCCTCAAGACATTTCAGGAGCTAACCAAGAAAGTTCAAATGCTGGAACGCTCGAAGCAAGAGTCCCCGCCGGACTCTCAGAGAGACAAAACCTGGAAAAGCAAGCGGGACGACAACCGTAGAAGCAGGAATTCCAGCAGTACCAATGTCTTCAATGCGTCCGATAATGAAGAAAAGCGAAGGGCGGCCGAATCCAAAACTAACCGGTCTCGAAAGCCATTGCGAGAAGGAGATGGGCCTTCCCTAGAGGAGAAAAGAATAAGGTTTACTCTTTCAGAAGGGACAAGGTCCGCAAGATATTTAAAGATGCCTTGAACAACGGCCTACAATTGCCGGAGTCGAAAAGACCCCAAGAAGCAAAAATGACCGACAATCCTCTGTATTGCCCATACCACCGAGTAGTGAGCCATGCGATCGAGGATTGCTATATCTTCAAGGACTGGGTCGAGAAGCAGTACAATGCTGGAGAGATCGAGCTGTCCAAAAGCGTGTTGGTGAACAATCAAGTTGCAACCACCAACTTTATACAGACAGAAGTTGAAGCCTGCTGGGAGCAGACAGCCGAACCCGCTGCCCTGAGGGACGAAATTGACTCATCGCGGCCTCCGTGGAGTACGCACATATCTAATAAGACGAAGAAGATGATAAAGCTACTTCAGAAAGAACCCAGGACGGAATGGGAAGGGCAGAAGAAGCCTACCAGTCCAGCTGCCAATGCAGCTCCATCAGGCTCAAAATCCAAGAAGCTCAAGAAGAAGAAAAGTCCAGCTCGGCGCGAAAAAGAGTCTGCAGGGAGATCGACCATTCAAAAATATATCGATTCCCTCGAAGAATATGAACAAAAGGAAAGAACATTGATTCAATTGAAGGAGTTCTTCCCTGTACAAGCGGCTGAAATTCTGGAGGAGTTAGAAGAAGACTCCAATGAAGAGATCCCAGTAGTGACCTGCTATGCCATCCATCTTGGCAGCGACTCCGAGGATGAGCTCTGTTTTCCCGAAGAGGACGAGGAGCTTACCACAAGTGCCAATCAAATCCAGCTCAGAAGTGGCAGGGCTCTACCACAAAATCAGGGCAACGCCCTAAAAGGGAAGGAAAAACAAGTCGCTAATGAAGAAGATGGCAGAGAACCGACTGATGAAAGCATAAGTCCTTCCTCGGTGGACTATAATGTCTTGGCACATCTCCGGAAGCTTCCGTCTCTCCTGAGCGTCTACGATGCCTTGGTCCTATCTAAGGAGCTTAGAGATGTTCTCATTCACGCTCTACAAAACTCCGAGCGGTATTAGGCTTACTTTGCGGAAATTAATATGAAAGAAGCCCAGCATACTTTGAATGCCGCCGCAGTCACATTTAAGAATGAAGACTTGCTACTGGGAACGGCTGAGCATAATCGGCCGCTTTACGTGACCGGGTACAGCGACGGAGATCGAATTAATCGCATATTGATTGATCCGGGGTCCTCAGTGAATATCATGAACTTGCGAACTCTGAAGAGTTTGTCAATGGACATCCGACACCTGTCAAGGGAAAGGATTGTCATTCAAGGCTTCAACCAAAATTGCCAGCAAGTTCTGGGGTCCATAGCTTTGCCAATCAAATTCGGGGATCTGCAAACTGAAGCTAAGATATACGTGATCGACGCCGACATGTCTTATAAGATTCTCTTGGGGCGGCCCTGGCTCCATGATTACGGCATCATTCCGTCAACTCTCCATCAATGCATGAAGTATACTAAAAATGGCGAAGAAAGATGCATTGACGGAGACATCCAGCCGTTTGGTGTGCATGAAGTCCGATATGAAGATTCTCGGTACTTTATGAACCACCAAAATGCTAAGCCACAACTGACTGAGGATAGACCGGCCCCAAGACTCAAAAGCAAATCTGTGCCGGCTATCACTTTCAAAAGCAAAAATACCCAAGTGCGCCCGCATTTCGGCAGCGACACTGATGAGTCCGACGCTGGAAGCCCGTCCTTCCGCAAAACTCGCCCTCATTTCGGCAGCGATACGGACGAATCTGTTACTGAAGGCCCATCTAGCAGCAAAGCCCGCCCTCATCTTGGCAGTGACACTGAAGAGTCAGAAGAAGAGGACCTGCCGAGCAACAGCTGTGCAGATTGGCCCCCCATGCAGCAAGCGAAACTACGAGAGACCTTCGAAGTCGCAGAAGGGTCCCTAGCCGTCACAAGGGTGCCAGACCAGATGTGCAAAGAGCTCGATGCGTTGTCAGTCTCCACCGTGGACCAGCTGAAAACTTTCTACGTCCCCGGGAGGAAAAATGGACAAAAGGGCATCCTGTTTTACGGGTCAACCCCCGTTGTGCACCCGGACGATCTTTCTGTCGCGTGCCTTCCCTATGAGAGAGGCATAAGAGCCGTCCTCAATCCCAGATACTATGCGCCCGAGATGCGGGAATACTTTAAGAAGTGCGGATGCCGGTTATATCAAACGGAGTCCGAAGCAAAGTTTTACGAAGGTCTATGGTATCCGCCCCAGGTCCGAGCACTCATCGATGGACGAATTCCAGATAGACGGGGCATAGGCTACATTCAACCTGATTCCAAAGCGTGCTACATGATCCATGTTGGTGAGGCCAGCGAAAGATCAAATGATGATGACGAGATAGCCGAGCCAGAAGAAGCTCCTCAAGAGCTCGAAGATGGTGGACAAGCAACCTTTGACGAGCTAACCAAGATTGACTTAGGAACGCCCAATAATCCAAGGCCGACCTACATCAGCTCGCTCTTGTCAGAGGAAATAAAAGCGCAGATAATTGCCCTGCTGCATGAGTTCGTCGACTGCTTCGCGTGGACATACAAAGAAATACCTGGCCTTTCCCTTGAAGTGGCCGTACATAAGTTGGCTATATCTCCTGATGCTAAGCCAGTCAAACAAGCTCCTCGAAGAATGAGAAGGGAACTAGAAGAAAAGGTCATCGAGGAAACTAAGAAGCTCATCGATGCCGGCTTCATCAGGGAAGAGAAATATGCGGACTGGATCACATGCATAGTCCCAGTGAAGAAGAAAAATGGGCAGATCTGAGTTTGTGTCGATTTCAGGGACCTCAACAAGGCATGTCCTAAAGACGACTTCCCGCTACCGGTCATGGAAATGATGGTCGATGACACCTCAAATTACGAGCTGTTCACCTTTATGGATGGCTCGTCTGGATATAATCAGATCAAGATGTCGCCTGAGGATGAGAAGCACACAGCATTTCGAACCCCGATCGGAATATATTGCTATAAGGTAATGCCATTCGGACTGAAGAACGCAGGTGCTACATATCAAAGGGCAATGACTAATATCTTTGATGACCTAATCCATAAAGTCGTCGAATGCTATGTTGATGATCTGGTCGTCAAGACTAAAGCCAAGGCCGATCATATCCAAGATCTTAGGACCGTTCTCACCAGACTGAGGGAATATGACCTAAAGATGAATCCTCTGAAATGCGCTTTTGGCGTGTCGTCGGGAAAATTCCTGGGCTTCATAGTCCGACATCGAGGGATCGAAGTTGACCCATCAAAGATAAAGGCCATCATGGAGATGCCCCCTCCGAAGAGTCTGACGCAGCTAAGATCTTTTCAAGGCAAGCTCGCGTATATACGGAGGTTTATCTCAAATTTATCGGGAAAATGTAGGCCCTTCTCAAAGCTCATGAAGAAAGGAGCTCCTTTTATCTGGGATGCCGAATGTCAAGCAGCGTTCGAAAGCATCAAACAATACTTGTTGCACCCTCCAGTGCTGGCCGCTCCCATTCCAAATAAACCGCTGATTCTCTACACTGCCGCGCTAGATGAGTCACTTGGTGCACTCCTTGCCCAGAATAACGAGGAGGGAAAGGAACATGCCCTCTACTACCTTAGTCGAACTCTAGTCGGGGCGGAACACAACTATTCCCCAATCGAAAAGCAATGCCTGGCTCTGATATTTGCTGTGAAGAAGCTGAGGCACTATCTGCTGGCTCACCGGGTTATGCTAATCTCCAAGGTCGACCCGCTCAAACACTTGATGACCAGAGCAAGCCTAGCCGGAAGAATGGCAAGATGGGCCGTCATGCTACTTGAGTTTGACATAGTATATACTCCTCAAAAAGCAGTAAAAGGTCAAGCTCTTGCAGACTTCCTCGCTGCTCATCCTATACCAGAGGGGTCACCACTCAATTGCGAGTTGCCCGATGAACAAGTGCTGCACCTAGAGAATGACGAGCCATGTTGGGAGCTCTACTTCGATGGGGCCTCATCAATAAGAAGCTCCGGCCGATCAAGCATCCCGGAGGTAAAAGCGGGAATAGGATTGGTGTTCATCACGCCATCAATGGGAACCCTACGGCGTTCTTTCGCTCTCACCGAGCCTCGGACAAACAATGAAGCTGAGTATGAAGCCCTGATAGCTGGTTTGGAGCTCGCCATAGAAATGGAAATTCTTCGGCTACGGGTTTACGGTGACTCCCAGCTTGTTGTCAACCAAGTAAGCGGCGACTATAAGATATACAAACCCGAGTTAGCTCGGTACAGAAGCCGAGCGGTTGAACTCATGAAACGGTTCACTCATATTGAACTAACGAGAGTCCCTAGAGCGTTGAACGGAAAGGCTGATGTACTCGCTCGCTTGGCCAAGGAGCTGGCTGATCTTGACATGGACGAAATTCTGATCACAGTCAGGAGCCGGCAAATTCTACCCCCAGTCTTTCTACAAGAAGAGGAAGGCGCGGAACAGAAGAGCAGTCCTGCGGAAGAAGCTTCGATCATCCAAGACGAGCCCGATTGGAGAGAACCCTTCATAGAGTACCTCCGATACGACAAGCTGCCCGAAGAAAAATCTGTGAGGATTCAGCTGAAGAAGAGAGCTCTCCAATACGTGTTTGTAAATGACACGCTATACCGCAGGTCATATGACCAACTCTGGCTCAGGTGCCTGTCATCGGCCGAAGCCCAAAAAGTCATGAAAGAAGTTCACTCAGGCGTTTGCGGTGCTCACCAATCTGGCCCCAGGATGCGACTGCAAATTAAACGACTTGGGTATTATTGGCCTACCATGATACGGGACTGCGGAGAGCATGCAAAGAAATGTTATATCTGCCAAATTCACGGTGATTTTATTCACAAGCATCCCAATCCATTGCAACCTACGGTGGCGTCGTGGCCCTTCGAAGTCTGGGGCACCGACATTGTTGGCCCAATTGATCCTCCGTCATTCAAAGGCCACCGGTTCATACTGGCCGCAACTGATTACTTCTCCAGATGGGCTGAAACTGTCCCGCTAAAAGAAGTCAAGACAAAAGATATTCTGACATTCTTCCAACACAATATTCTATACCGCTTTGGTACACCAAGAAGAATCATTTCTGACAACGGGCCTTCTTTCAAGAGCTTCAATGTCTCAAGGTTCGCTACTCAGCACAAGATAGACTGGAGATATTCCTCCATCTACAATCCAAGAGCCAATGAGCTAGCCGAAGCCTTCAATAAGACTCTATGCAAGCTCCTGAGGAAAAATGCTACAGCCAACAAGAGAGACTGGAATCTCAAACTTCACGAGGCGTTGTGGGCATATCGTACCACGCACCGTACTCCAACACAGTCCACTCCATACTCATTGCTCTTCGGAGTGGAGGCGGTCCTCCCTCTCGAAGTCGAAGTTCCAAGCTTAAGAATGGCCGTTCAGCACGAGTTGACGGAGGAGGAAAACGTGCTCCTTCGGCTTGAAGAGCTCGATGCCCTCGAAGAAAAGAGGCTCGCGGTACAGCAAAATCTGGAGCTATACCGAGCCCAAATGTCACTGGCCTATGACAAGATAACCCGTCTCCGCGCTTTCAAGAAAGGTGAATTGGTGTTGGTCCTCAAA
This sequence comes from Agapanthus africanus, assembly GCA_030015575.1. Taxonomy (NCBI): domain Eukaryota; kingdom Viridiplantae; phylum Streptophyta; class Magnoliopsida; order Asparagales; family Amaryllidaceae; genus Agapanthus; species Agapanthus africanus. The sequence continues at coordinate 935,806,289 of CM057338.1, read as the reverse complement.
AGACCGATTATCCCCAATCGACATGCCAAGGGAAAATTCGAGCCAAACTGGGAAGGACCATACGTCATCGAGAAAGTGTTCGACGGAGGATCCTACCAACTAATAAGTGCCGAGGGAGAAAGGCCCATGCCACCCATCAATGGCCGATATCTCAAGAAATACTACACGTAAATGCTCCAAGTCGCAGGCGAATTGAGCACATCAGCCCTACGGTCTGGATCAGACATCCTGCAAAACCGTATACAATCCACGGGCGTAAATGACCCCTATCTCTCCCAAATCCTGCCGGTGAGACTACTTTTAAAGTCCCACCAGCGGTAAAAAAAAAATATTAGAAAAAATAAAATAAAAAAAATATAAAAGAAATAAAAAATAAACGGTATGTCCACAAGCAAAACGGACACGGATGAAAACCCGAAAGGGCTCCGTGAGTAAAAACAGCAGGACTACCGGCGAGTCTGCGAAAACCCGAAAGGGCGCAAACTCGTGAAAAGAGATGAAATACACTCGCAAAGTCCTCTCGACCTTGTGAGGAGAAAACCCCTGCGTGAGATCCTTACGACTCACAAAGGAGCAACACACTTAGGAATCCTCACGATTCCTAAGGAGAAAATACACCTGCGGGATCCTTACGACTCGTAGGGAGAAAATGCTTTTATGGGACCCTCACGGCCCATAAAATTGAAAAGCCTTAGGTGATAGGGACCCAAACATGTCTCCTAAGCCATCGTCCCCCAACGGGCAACGGCAAATGATGAGTCGCTCCTGGCATTTCGCTTCAGTGTTAGTGGTGCTGATGCCGACCAAAAACCCAAATCCCAAGTCCTCCCAAGGCAAATGATGAGTTGCTCCTGGCATTATTCCAGTGCAGCAATGCTGATGCCAAACAAGATCCAAATTCCAAGTCCCCAAGCGGCGAATGATGAGTCGCTCCTGGTACCACATTCCAGTACAGCGATGCAGACGCCAACCAAAATCCGATTTCTTAAAATTCTCCTGGCCCTACGGTGGGTCCCCAAATTGACCATCGTATACAATCCACGGGCTCAAATAATTCTCATCATACCCATGCCCCACCGTAATCACCAGTTACGCAGCCGGTCTCCGCTTTGGGAATGATGCTCCATTGATAAGACCCACTCATGTGTCCTCACGATATATGAGGAGAACAAACCTTTGTGAGATCCTTACGACTCATAAAGGAAAAACACACTTAGGAGTCCTCACGACTCCAAAGGAGAAAATACACCTGCGGGATCCTTACGACTTGTAGGGAGAAAATGCTTTTATGGGACCCTCACGGCCCATAAAATTGAAAAGTCTTAGGCGATAGGGATCTAAACCTGTCTCCTAAGCCATCGCTCCCCAATCCCCAAATGGCGAATGATGAGTCGCTCCTGGTACCATATTCCAGTGCAGCGATGCAGACGCCAACCAAATTCCAAATCCCATACCCCAACGGCGAATGATGAGTCGCTCCTGGTACCATATTCCAGTGCAGCGATGCAGACGCCGACAAAATCCCGAAATTTTTCCGGCCCTACGGTCTGGATCATATGACAGATGATGATTCGCTCCTGGTACCATATTCCAGTATAGCGATGCTGATGTCAACCCAAATCAAAACCAACAAGTCAATTTCCACTCCGACACCGCCGAAAGCGGAGCAAGTCAGAATCCAATCTCGACACCGCAAGAAGCGGAGCAAGTCAAGTCTACCCTTAACACTGCAAGAAGCAGAGCAAGTCAAATCAAGCACCGACCGTCCAAGTCGCCAAAAGGGCAGCATCGACCGTCCACGTCGCAAAAAGGGTAGTATCGACCATCCACGTCGCAAAAAGGGCAGAACCGACCGTCCAAGTCACTAAAAGGGCAGCACCGACCGTCCAAGTCGCTAAAAGGACAGCATCGACCGTCCACGTCGCAAAAAGGACAACATCGACCGTCCACGTCGCAAAAAAGGCAGAACCGACCGTCCAAGTCGCAAAAAGGGCAGCACCGACCGTCCACGTCGCTAAAAGGGCAGCACCGACCGTCCAAGTCGCTAAAAGGGCAGAACCGACCGTCCAAGTCGCTAAAAGGGCAGCACCGACCCTCCAAGTCGCAAAAAGGGCAGAACCGACCGTCCACGTCGTTAAAAGGGCAGAACCGACCGTCCACGTCGCTAAAAGGGCAGAACCGACCGTCCACATCGCTAAAAGGGCAGAACCGACCGTCCACGTCGCTAAAAGGGCAGCACCGACCGTCCACGTCGCTAAAAGGGTAGCCACGACCGTCCAAGTCGCTAAAATGGCAGCCACGACCGTCCACGTCGCTAAAAGGGCAGCATCGACCGTCCACGTCGCTAAAAGGGCAGCATCGACCGTCCAAGTCGCTAAAAGGGCAGCATCGACGTCCAAGTCGCAAAAAGGGCAGCATCGACCGTCCATGCCGTAAAAAGGGCAGCGCAGGATTCCTACAAAGCGGGAATCAGATCACTCCGGGCCAGGGAAACGTCTATCACGGGCGCTCCGTCTCGGAGACATGTCAAGCAACGACCGTCCATGTCGTAAAAAGGGCAGTGCTAGCTTCCCAAAAAGCGGGAACCAAATCAGGTCGCCTCCAAGTAAAAGAGGATCCATCAATTTCATGTACACGACCCACATATGCGGTGTGCATTTATTGATGGGGGGCAATTTGTTGGGGTAAAAATTTACACCCCGGTTGACCAAGTCAAAATCAAAGTCAACCCCAAGCCAAGTGGGCCCAAGCCCAGATCCAGTGGGCCCATGCCCGGGTCGAGCCCGAACATGAAGTGGCCGGCCTCCCCCCATGCCAAGATATAAAATTTGTAATAAATAATTTTGTTGCATCTTTTATTTTATTTTATGGATAAATGTAAGAAAAATAGGCATAAAGCCAAATTTTTGTAAAGCCCATGGCTTATGTGCAAAAAGAAATGGCACATGAGCCATGGGATAGGCAAAATGCCATTTTGTGAAGCTCAAGGGGCTATGTGTAAAGTGTATGGCCTATAAAGGCAAAGATAATGAAATATCTAAACAACTTTTTTTCTCTCTCCAAAAAAAAGTTTCAGATCTGAGATCTCTTCTTCTTCTTCAAGGTTCCAAAACCTTCTTCTTTCTCTTGAATTAAATCAAGAGTTTTACTCTTCTTTCTATAAAACAAATTAGTTTTTCACCACAAAACCCACAAAGGGGAACTTGGATCTATCATTAGATCTCAAAAAGAAGAGATTTTTAGATCTCACATCTCTTGAGCCAGCCAACAGAGGAGGAGGAAGAAGAACCCATTTCCCCAACCAAAACATTTTCCTTTTTTTCATGAGTTTAACTCCACTAATTTCTCTTTCGAGAGTTTCTGGGGCTGAAAGCCCTCCTTTTCTCGCCGGCGCGCTAGCGCTCGAGCGCAAAACGCCCACGTGCCGACACGTGGCGCGTTTGCGCTCCAGCGCACTGCGCGCGAGCGCAAAGCGCCCACGTGCCGACACGTGGCGCGCGCGCTTGCGCTCCTGCGCGCTTGCGCACCAGTGCGCAGCGCTCATGCGCAAAGCGCCCACGTGCTGACACGTGGCGCTTGCGCTTGCGCTCCAGCGCGCAGCGCTCATGCGCAAAGCGCCCACGTGCGCTCCAGCGCGCAGCGCTCATGCGCAAAGCGCCGACGTGCCGACACGTGGCGCGCGCGCGCTTGCGCTCCAGCGCGCAGCGCTCATGCGCAAAGCGCCCACGTGCCGACACGTGGCGCGCTTGCGCCTGAGCGCTCCTGCGCGCAGCGCTCATGCGCAAAGCGCCCACGTGCCGACACGTGGCGCGCTTGCGCCTGAGCGCACAGCGCTCAAGGCGCTGGCCCCACGCATCCCTTGGATGCAGTTTCCCCCTCTTTTTGTGTACATACATACATATATACATATGTATACAAATTTATACACACACGTACTCCACGACACTGTCCCCGTAAAAAACTCTGCGTGGCTCCCGATATATCCAAACCCCCCTTTCAAAAACAGAACACACATACACTGCACATTGAGTTCGCATGACCGGTTTAACCCGTTAATCGGAGGTTCCCTCGCCCCAAAGGCGAGAGATAATTAACGGCAGCTTTGTCCGCGGCTGCCGGAGATTCGGATCCCCACAATCATTAAACCCCAGCCTACCCTAGGCAGGGGGAATCTGTAGTACGCCTGAGACGCGTGCGCGTATTCCCATCTCAATGGGGTGACGAAAAACACCCTACAGCCCCATGCTCTTATGACCTTGACGAAGGCCAACATATCATAAGTCACATGTCAAGTTCTACCCGTCATTATCCAGGTTAATTTGAACCCACCCGTACATACCCTTGACGAAGGCCAAAATAGTAGTACGACTGTCCCAAACCAACGCATCTATCTATGCTGCAGAAAAGTAACAAATAGCTACCATACACTATGCCTTGACGAAGGCCAACATACATAGCATGAATACTAAGTGCTACCGTTCTGAAATGACGGAGGGCTACGAATGGTTTTTGGCGAAAACCTTTAACGTAATGAACTTGATATCATTGAAGGAGCTGATAGCTTTAAAAAATATAGTGACGAAAGCCTTTGCTAAAGAGGTCACTCCCGGTGAAGGGATCTCGGCTCTTTCCCCGTAGAATGAGGTGAAGGATATTCCAACTGAATACCACGATGCAAAGCAAAAGTAATCGGCTATAGTGAAGTTATTGCCCTGACGCAAACTTTTGTCCAAGGGGTCACTCCCGGTGAAGGGATCTCGGCCCTTGCCTCGTCGACTAAGGAGCAGGATATTCCAACTGAATACCACGATGCAAAACAAAAGAGAACGCCCTTGCAATAACAGCTTTTTGAAAAGTGTTCCAACAACATCAGAATAGGTTTGTTTATCTTGCATTGATCCGAATCAACGCAGTCCCATCAATTGATCACACCACAAAGAACGAAAATAATGATGTACGTATATGCCATCCGCATTCGCCACTGGGTCCCGTCATCACCCGTTAGGTTAGATAACTAACGACAGAGCGGGGACTGGACTAGCACGGATGCAAAACATATACAACATCTACTAGTATATATATAATATATAATTTTCGCTCAAGGCGTGATAAAAAAATGCAGCATCACAGAACAATACAGATATCTGGGATCCCCGGGTTTCATAGAGCCGCTACTGAAACCCGACGTTCTCCTGGTCGTGTGGATAGCCTGTGCAATAAAAATCCTAGACCCCTACGGGCGCAGCAAGTTACCCGCCAAAACCTGAAGCGAGGCAGCCCCCTTCAGCAACGTGAATGGACCACCCAGCACTTCACGGAATCCGGTAACTTGGGCACCCCTCCTGGGTCAACCTGTACCCCTTACGAGTGCAGCGAATAGCCCGCCAATTCTAGAGTAAAGTCCCCTCCGTCTCAATGCCATGAGATGCGGGCCCGTTGCCCTCTAGAACCCGGCTACCCGTGCACCCCTCCGCGGGGTAATCCTAGTACAGAAAGTAAAATATACATACAACGGGTACATCGATCTCGACCCGGTCGTGCCCCAAAAGAATAATACAAACAGGCAGTGACGGCAGTCCACATGTCGGACGCTCGCCCCGCAATATCAAATGTACATATAAAACAAAACTGTACTAACATTGCATCCAGGCTATCCCCCACGACCGATCCGCAACATCACAGCACAACACAGAACATCAACGTGAAAGTCACGTTCGCAAATCCGTCTAAAAGGGCTATAGCAGATAGACTGGATTTACCGATCGAGTGACATTCACGGTCGCAGATATAATGTAAATACTGTGAACCAGCATGTTTAAAATATCCGATCGAACAAATTTATCGAAGTGGGCCCCAAGCAGTACTGTAGCACTTACAGAAAATCTGGGCCCAAAAAGAATGTCCCAAAACCCCTATTTCCAACTCAGAAGCAATCTGCAAAATTTTGATCAAGTGATCAATCAAAAGCGCAGCGGAACCGCGGCCCAAGCATGGGTTGGCCGCGGTTCCGCGGCGGTATGGATAGATCGCGCGACCAAATTTTCACAGATTGCTTCTATATCCATGTACAGTATTCTGAGACAACCTGAAAAATTTTTGGAGCTGAAAAAAAATTCGACAGAAACTGAGCATGTGAAAATACGGCTTTTGGGATTTTGATCGATCGAGGCTTTAAACATACTAGAGCAAGCTAGGCATGGTTAATGGCGTGGCTCTGATACCAATGTAAGTCCGCGGCGGCGCCTCGGCCGTCGATCCGACGCCGGAAACGCGAAAACTAAAACTTTGCAAACTAGCAAACCGGCACCACCGCGCACTTTTAACCCGGATTGGGCCATTAACCTAGCTACTAGCAAATAAGAAAGGGAGTAGAGAAGTATACCAAGCGATCCGTGTCCTTCGGTCTTCGTCTCCACTCCGATCTCCCGCGGAATCTTCGTCCGTCACGTCCTCGTCGAAACGGGCACCACATCGCCAAAGTCTTTTACGGGCTCCCACCTCTGGACCGAGGCAACTCGGGCGCGAAGTTGGCTAGCCGACGCGTCCAAGATGTGCTGTAAAATAGTGTAGTAGTCTATATCTTTTTGGGGTTTAGTTTCCATGGAGGATGGAGGAACATGTTAAAGAAAATTGGTGCTTTCAATTTTCTAGCAAGAAAAATGAGATGAAGAATCATGCTACCACTCCAAAAAGAAACTCTCTCATATCCCTCTCAAATTGTGGCCGGCCCCTTTGAATGGAATGGTGGAGGAGTTCAAAAAAGGAATCTTCATCAAGAGAAGGAAAAAAAGAATAAAACAATATAAAATGGTCACACCCATTTCATTTCTCATCAAATCAAACAACCATCATATGAAAAGCAATGAAATGGACAAGAAAAGCATCTCATGATGAAAAGGCCACAAATATGCAAGAAAGCCCCTCCACAAATGTTATTTGCAAATGTGCAAATAACCCCCTCCATCGAAAGTCCGGTCGTGAAGGAATAAAAGAAAACCGGTCGGAACGGAATGCAAACTGGCAACTTCAGAAAACTGATCCCGTAATAAATTACAGGAAAACTCCGCTACTGCAAATACATGTCCGCATTTGTATTCCCACTGAACACAAATGCAAAGAGACAAAACTACACTATCAAATACTAGGATCCGGTTTAAGCCAAAGCCAGCTAGAAAAACCCGTCCGATCACGATCCGTGTAATACCGCACGTATCTGATCGAACCCTGCCATATCTCCATACGGCCTCTACAGCGTTTCGCCCGAAACCTGAGTAACTGAGTGTGGTGGACTCTAAAGACTCGTCAATACTATGGCTGTGGATTTAACCACTAGCACGTCAGAGGTATCAGCCATACGTGACGGGCCACCAGCTATTGACTAAAAGGGACGTCGATGAGCGAACTCATCCTGACACCCTACTGAACCTGTCAGTGACAATATCCGTACAGTCCGGTCCGTTCGTCTATGAGCATCGCATGGCGGGCCTAGGGGGTTGGTAAAAGTCAGACCCCCAATAGCGGTATAAGTCGTGTCGGAGTGTAGCCCAGAACACCCTGAGATACTACTGGAATACCTACCAGCAAATCTCCTGTCTTGGCCAAGGACTTTTCATGTTCTGGCTCTCCTAGACACAGCGCGACCTCACCCCCAATACCGGGAGAGACGAACCCCTGCAGATCCGCTCACTGCCTCCATATGGCTCGGGACTGTACCCAACTAAAACCTGTTTGCACGTCTCCTTTGAGCGTGGTAGGGTAGTAATCTAAGCACAGTGGGAACTCACACGAGACAAATGACGATCTCAGGTCGATGAACTAACCTGTACACATGTCACCAGGGAACTGCTATCTGACGTCAGGTATAATACCAACTAGCAGGTTCCCGGCGAGTCCTGTCCGGTGTACTCATAACCCAATGAGCACCTGTATACATCTTAGGTGAACCAACTGACACCAGTGGCTTGTGAGACCGGCCACCGCCCCTCGTCGGGGTCTCGATTGTATACACTAGTCTACTCTGGAGAATCGATGCCCTGTCTCGAAACTCCCACGACTAGGGACCTTTTAAGGATGTGCTTATAGACTCCAGCTCTCACGTATATGATCGCCATCATACTGCTGGTAGTCAAGCAAGAATCCTAGAGGCTCTATCAACGTGTAATAGCGACTCGTAAGGTCACCTAAAGCAGTACACGATGATAAAGATAAACCGGATAGCATACTATCATCTCGAGTAAGACTGTCCTACCGGCATAGGTCCTCCTCAATCATTGCAATCATGTGCCTGTGATCCAATAATTGACTCTGAGGGCACTATATCCAACATCAAAGGCTGTGCGGGTGGGTTTATTTCAATCAAGAAATGACGGGTTGAACTTGACTAGCAGCCTATGATTTGTTGGCCTTTGTCAAGGTCATAGGAGGCTTGGGGAAAAATATTATCGGGAATTTCAAGTGTTGAAATTTGCAATGAGATTGCATACTTTCTATGAGATAGTTGGATCCCGATACCCGCTGCGAGTAAGAGTTACTCCTGGGAGAGTTTTACATATTACAATTAGCCGATCAAGTAGGTGTCTAGAAAGGTGTTAACGAGGTTTACTTTAATTAGGTCCGTGCGAAAGCACGGGGCACCTCCCTCAAAGTACCGATACTGGCCTGGCTGAAAGATTGGCGAACTTGTAGCGTGTAATTAATCCCGGCTAGTCTTTCTTTTTAGGGTTTGAAGGAAGATTTGATTAAAACAGTGGGAGACATCCTGATTAGATATATTAGATAACCAATCTAATCTTGCAAGAGCATACGCTGAGTGTTTTCTTCTCTCTCTCTCCAGGTAGCGACCATATCACGCCTTAATCAAGATAATAATACGGATATATTGACCGAACCCGCTTGTTATACTGAGCTGGGGAACGTTGGTCCCGCTCAAACTTATAATTGTTATAAGACAGAGCAGGAAATTGGAGAATACCAGATTTCCCGTGCCGCCCAAACGAAGAAAGTGCATGCTGATGCATCATCTTCGGGTGTGTTCATTACAGAGAACTGTTTCTCAGTATCCTTTACGTCCTGGGTATGTGATACCGGATCAGGATCCCGCATATGTAATCTGTTACATGGGCTACAGATAGGTAAAGAACTGAGAACGGGTGATAAGTTTCATGAGGCGGAAAACGGTGCAAGTGTTGCAGCCAAGTCTGTTGGTCACTATCATCCTGTATTACCAGAATATATTGATTCTGAACGAATGTTATTAGATACCGAACCTGATACAAAAACATCATATCAGTCTCTTTATTAGTAAAGAAAGGATATAATTTTGTATTGTTGGATAATGTTTTGAACATTTTCTATATCAAGAGTTGATCGGTTCAGGCACGTTATCTAAAAGCATTAACGTTCTAAATCAAACTACAGTTCTTAGTATACAGAACACACACAAGAGGAAGAGTTCAGAAATGAACGAATTATTCTTGAGGCATTGTAGACTAGGTCATATCAATGCGACCCGACTAGCTGAAGTTACATTTAGATGCATATTTAAATCTGTTTGAATCTACATCTTATGAAACTTGTCGGTCATGTCACAAAGATAAAATGACCACAGCTCTGTTTATTGGAAACAGAGAAAGAGTTGGTAAACTTTTGGGATTAATACATGCTGATGTATGAAGGTCCCCTGTCTACATATGCCAAGACCGGTTCTTTGTACTTCATTACATTCACTGATGATCTCTCAAGATTCAGATAGATGTTCCTGTTGAAACACAAGTCCGAAACTTTTGAGATAATCACAGAATATAAGTTAGAAGTAGAGAACCAAAATACGGGTATAAGTATTATATCCTTTGATGTGATCAGGGAGGAGAATACTTGAGCACGGAAATCCTGGACTATTCTAAAGGAGATGAGATTCTCTCTCAGCATTACTCCTCCGAATACACCATAGCACGATGGTATATCGGGGCGGAGCAATAACACCCTATTTGATATGGTGTGCTCTATGATGAGTACTACTGAGTTACCTATTTCCTTTTGGGAGTTATGCACTTGAGAAGCTGCATACCTATTGAATAGGGTTCAAATCAAATCAGTTGCCTACCACTTCATATGTGATATGGAAAGAGAAGAAACCATATCTTAAGTTTGTTAAGATTTGGGGTTGTCCGGCTTATGTCTAAAAGCATAATCCGGACAAACTCGAGGCAAAGTCTGATCTGTGCAATTTTGTTGGATATCCTAAGCATTAGCAAGGGAATATCATCTACCAAACCGAGGAACAAAAATGTTTTGTTTCTCAACATGCCACCTTTGTGAAAGGGAATTTCTTGAGAAGAAATTAGTGGACGTGAGGTAGAACTGGAAAGAGTTCCAGCTATACAAACTACAGCAGATGATTTGGTAGAACCAAAGGATTCAGTAAATTCCAACGAACCTCAGCCTCTCCACCGATCTAGTAGGGTTCCTCACCCACCTGAGAGATACTTCGGTTTCTCTATGACAGTGGGAGCAAGGATTACATCATGAGATGATGACCCAACTAGTTTCGAGCTGGCCATCAGGAGTGGGACTCTGTAAGAATGGCTGGATGCTTAGCGATCTGAGATGGAATCCTTATACACCAACAAAGTATGGACTTTGGTTGCTTTATCTGAAGGGTTAAATCCCCATTAGGAGCAAGTATATCTTGAGAAGATTACTTGGTGTACATGGAAAAGTTGAGACTTTCAAAGCTAGACTTGTTAAAGGTTTGCATCATAGACCAATTGTGGCTAATAATGAAACCTTTTTCTGGGGCCTATGCTTAAGTCCATCCAGATCCTACTTGCCACGGCTACATACCATGTCTACGATATCTGGTGGTTGGGTGTCATGACAGCTTTTCTAAAATGATGTTTTAGAAGAGAGCGTCTATAAGTACACAGCCAGAGGGCTTCGTAGACAGTGGGAGCAGCGGAAACGTGTACAAGATACTTTATAGGATAAAGCAGGCATCGCGGAGTTGGAACGTCTGTTTTGATGTGGTAGTCAAAGAGTTTGACTTCATCAAAATGGTAGATGAACCTTGTATATACAAAAAGGTAGTAGGGAGTATTGTGGTGATCCTCGTAGAGTACGTGGATGACATACTCTTGATAGGGAAGGAGTTTCCTATGCTACGCTCCGTCAATCTCCGCTTATCACAATGATTCTCCATACAGGATCAAAGTGATACCTCCTAAATCCTAAGTTTTGATCTATGAGATAGATCTAATTGGATGTTAGGATTCTCACTAGTTGTAGTAAGATGGTATCAATCGATCCAGGGGAGAATCACTGGAAAAGTTCCAGAGTGATAAGGACAACTGAATGTCAGTCGCAAGCATTGTCTTTACCCTCAATGGAGGGACGATATGTTGGAAGTGTTCCAAGCTAGATACCGTGACATACTAGACGATTAAAGGCAAGATATATCGTTACCAAGGATGCTACCAAAGAGGCAGTCTAGATAGATATTTGTTCATGAGATGAACTTCGTTCCTACCAGTGTGACAATGGAGTTGTGGCTTTAGCCAAGGAACTACCGTCCCATCAGAAATCCAGATATAATTCTTAGGCAGTATCACCTGATCATGGAGATGGTTGATCTCCAGGCAGATCGAGGTAAGGAGAGTAGACACAGAGGACAACAGCGCGGATCCACTTACAAAGGCCTTTTCCCCAGTAGAGACTTTTATGAGATGGTTGAGTATGAGATACTTCAACCACAGCTAATTGTTGGGTATGTGATACCACAACAGATGGCCCTAGTGCAAGTGGGAGATTGTTAGTTATATGTATGCCCTAGAGGCCATTACTGTACATACGATGTATATTGTAGTGGATGCTGGGACGTATATAGGGAGGACTTTCTTGCTCGACATGATAGTATGCTATCTGGTAGTATTTTATCTTAACATGTACTCTGATTGTCTCTAATACATGTTGATAAAGCCCTTAGGATTTGTACTCGACTACTGGGACTATGATGAGATCATACTAGTGGGGCCACGGTAGTCGACGATTACATCCTATAACTGTTCCTAGTCGAGGGTGTATCGAGACAGGGCATCGATGCACCAGAGTAGACTAGCGTATACGCATCTTGACCCATATGATGGGCGATGGATGATCCCATATCCATCGGTGTTTGACATCAAGGATGGTGTACGGGTGCTCAGTGGAGACTGGGTACACTGGACGGACTCGCCGAGAACTCTCAGATGGTATTATACCTTACGTCAGATGGCAGTTCTCCGGTGACACTGGTACAGAGTAGTCTGTTGATCCGAGATCGTCATAGAGTCTTGTATGATTCCCACTGTGCTTTGATTTCCACCTTACCACGTCCAAGAGGGCATGCAAAACGGTGGTTTTTGGGTACAGTCCCGAATCACATGGAGGCAATGAGCGATAAGAGGGGATTCGTCTCTCCCGGTATAGGGAGTTGATGTTGTGCTGTGTTCGATTGGCTATAACCGGAAATTCCTGGCCGGGGTTGCTGAGATTTACTGGTAAGTGTTACCAGTAGTTTCTCGAACTGTTATAGACCTCATATCGACACGACTTATCGAGCTACTGGGGTCTGACGTTTACCACCCCTAGGCGAGATATGCGACATATCAGACGACGAGACCGGACTGTACGGGAGTGTTACTGATTGGATTCGCAGGAGTACTAGCAGGCTTGCTTGTTGATTTTCTGATCGCTCAATACCCGGGTGGCCGTTACGTTTAGCAGACCGCTTGCGACTTGTGGGTGTTTGATATGATCATCACCTACTGCCGGCGTATTGACGAGTCTTTAGAGTCCTACACAGGGGTTTCCTGGCTCAAGCGAAACGGAGTAGGAGCGCATATGTGATATGTGCGGGACCGAGATTGATACGATATGAGATACCGTATTCTATTCTCGCGATTTGTGACATTGATCGGTTGTATGCGATATATCCGGGTTATCGGATCAAGTGTTGATTCGATAAGTTGTTACTTTTGATATTAGTCGGTTATACCCGGATTATTAAATCAAGAGTTGATTTAATAATTTAATGTATAATTATATATTTGATATATTACATTACATTAACTAGTATTAGCTCACTTAAGATTTATTTTCTCACAAGTTGTACATAAGTGTATATGTGATATATATTTGTGTACATATGTTTGTATCATGCTTGATGATACATCAAAGTTGGGTGTATGAGACTCATACCAAGATTAGGGTAAAGATTAGGGTTATTGTTTTATCTTAAAATTTAACAAAAGGGTTTAACTTAGTCAAAGTAATCAAGCTTGAAGAAGCTTGGTGAAGCTTTGACAAAGTCCACTCTTTTGTCATTTCTTTTGATATTCTTTAATCTAACCTTTAACCTAATGTTTTGGTTAATTCTCTACATGAGTTAAGCATGATGCTTAACTCACCCATGGTTACATTATTGAGAATAATAATTTATATGATGGATTATTCATTCTCTTCTTCTTCTTCTTGAAAAAGCTCCATGAAAAGCTTACTAGCTCTAACGGTGCCTTGAGGAAAAATGTGAGAAAATCAATTCTAAAGTGAGCTCACTTCCTATTTCTTCATCCTCTACCACTTACCATGTAGTAGAGTGTGTTCTCTTCACAAAGTTCATGACCTAATGAAGGAATAGCTTGAGTTAGTGTCTCCCCGACGTAGATCATCTTCGGCCTCGAAGTCAACGAAGTAAGCACGTTCGTTCTTCTTGTGGATCTTTTCCAGAGTCCGAAGTTCACGATCGCAGCGAAGGGGACATCTACACGGAGCTATTGAAGTGAAGGACCGGATCTACAAAGGTTGTATTCCCTTTCACTTGTAGTTAAAGTTGTTAATTTGCTAGTTTTCGCCTAAACCCTAGTTTAAAGATCCGTATTAGAGTTGTTCGGCACGGCTAAAATTTTAATCGGGCATGGTTGATGTCTCGTAGACCCTTGTGTAAGTTTAAATGCCACATATAAGTTTAAATGAGAAGGTTTAAAGACGCGTTAATAATTGGTTTGAGATTGTTTACAATTCAAATAATGGAAATCCGAAAAGAAATTTATCTTTTGAGAAATTTTTAAAAGCTTTAATGTTACACTCATTTTCATAATGTACTCTCTAAGTTCATGGCATATCAACTTACATAACTAATAAGTAGGATGAAACTATCAAAATCTAATTTTTAGTCGACAACTCAATTAGTTCATATTTTACCAATAAAAATTAAGAAATTATGAAGGATAAATTAGTTCCTGGCTATTTTTGGAAATGCAAGCAATCATATTGGGAGGTGTGTTTAGAAATCTTGGGACGGCCCGAAGCCCCAAGGTGGTTCCGTCCCTATCAACACTAAATTGTGAAAGTTTTCGGAAGGCGACAAAACCCAGCATAAAATCCTTCCCCGTACTGCGGTGATCCTGAGCTTGACACCACCTCAGCATTTGTTTCTTCCTGTGTGTTTTTTTCGGTTCACTTCTACTTCCACTACTCATCATCCACTCACCATTGCACTCATCTTTGATCATGTCGGCATTCGGGTTCGTGCATCCGACCTGCAGGAACCCGACCAATCGTGTGGGCGGGCCATGGGGTCGGGAGACCAGACCCGAGCCGAGCCTTAATAGGGTTTGGGCTTATTGGGATTGGCTAAGGAGAGGGTTGAGGCCCTTTTACATCATAACCGTCCAATCCATCGTTTGACCCTTTGTCTACTTGTAGGAGGATAGAGGCTAGGGTTTGAATATTAAGAGATAATATACAACAAGAGGCAATTGAGAGAGATTGCAACCGTTAGTTCCATTGTTTTCGTTGTCCTCCTCAAAGTCTTTAGCATACTTTCCAAATAACACCGTGATCGTTCCTGCAAAGGTATGCGAGATCGTAGCATTCGCGTAGGCCGCTGGTTATTGTTTTTCTTCTGCTGTTTTATTTGTATCCGTGTGAGAGATCGACGATTTTGTGATCGTTTCATGGATAGCCTACAGATCATATTTCTTGAGATCTATTATTCCTTATGACGGCTAAGAGATTTTTTTTATGTTCTAACACGTTGTATGTTTAGAGATATTTTGACCGAAGCCAGAGCTTTATTCTTTGTCCAATGGAAATCTTAATGTTTTGGCCACTAAATCAGAGCTTTAAAGTTGCGATGAGAACGAAAGGTTTGTTTTATAATCTAGCATGTCTCTCCAGAGTACGTGTGTGCGTAAACTTAAAACCCGCGGTTCCTGCAACAGTATATTCATAGGTAACCTCCTTTAAATACGTGTCTAATAGAATTTGAAGCTCAGAGGTATAGCATGTCATATTAAGGTAGCATGTCATATTAAGGTGTAATAATGAGGTTTATGAATATAATTATACATTCTAACAATTAATGAACCAAAACCTCAAATGGACAAATAAGGTAAATAGTTGTAAGTTCCACCATGAATCAATTAAGCTCTCAATTGCAAAGGGATCCATTGTGCCATCAAAAGCAATCAAACATGCAATGCATATTAATTGGGCATTTGATGTTAAATGAGAGTGGGATGGGGCCCACATGTTTTGTAGGCAAAAGGACAGGCAAGGATGCACGTCTAATCTCAAAACACATCATTTAACATCAAGAAGCTAGATTTAGCCTAAATGATGTACAATTTGGAAACACCAAATTGGTGTGCCCACGCCCCACCCCCGCCACCCCGCCACCTCCGCCACCCACGAACTTTTCATGTCACTATCATTCAAGCACTTGGCATGCTTACCACATAACATCCCTCTTAATTATATCTCACTTTCAATTTGAGTGTGGATTGGTGTTTTGATGAAGTTCACATGTAGATGACTATGATAAGTACCAATCTCTTTTCTATTTTCTATTTTCTAATAAGGTTTATTTCAAAGGATCATTCACGACCAATTTTATTTATAATATTCTAGGAATATTTATTACAATGGCTCTTTCGCATTAATATTTTAAATCTGATTGCATTATCGATATAGGTTGTTAAATATCAAACAAGATGTCTTCAATTCAGATGCATATTTAAGACCCACTTTTAAGCATGCACATTATCAAGAAAATAATATGAAAAGAAGAATATTTTGAATAAATTAACTAGCAAGTTTTTGTATTAATTATTGTTAAAAGCAGTCTATTGTTCCTTTCCAAGCAAAATTCCAATTTATATTAGGAAATCAAATATCCTAAGTTTGGAAAGTCATAGGAGATTAATGGGTCAAAAGTAACATTGCTTTACTTAGGATTGAATTAATTCATAGTTTAGGAATGCATGCTCCATTAACTTATCGACACACAAGATTCAGCATAAAAAATAATAATATCAAGGGGATTTCATAACATATATTTGAAGAACAAGCTTTAATTTTATTCCTGGCTTAATTAAACTATTTAAATCATTTCAGCATTCTGAGTGCCACTGCTATCCACACAATACTCAATGATGCCCTTCCTCTAAAGCTCCCTTAATTAAGTAAAATAAACAACCTTTAACAAAAACAATTAAGAGAAATTCAGTTAAAAAAAGTTTTAGAACATTTGAACAACTTTGTTATTGTTAGATAAAGAAATTGACCAGGGTCCTACAAGCTGTGCTTAACCTTTTGTAATGTTGCTTGAGAAATAGTATTTTACTAAATGGGTTGTTCATAATTGTCAAACAATTATATTGAATGTAGAAATATGAGAACCCAAATAAGAGTAGATTTATCTCGTAGAGAAAACATGACGGAAGTTACGCAGTATCGACTAGAAAATGCATTTTTAAGTTAGGGTTCAAATTTTCGACATGTTCTAATTAATTTGAAATTTCTATTTTACTCCTAATGGAAAATTAGGGAAAATGAAAAGCTAGCTACTTTATGTTTTATTTTCCTAGGTATCTGCAATGCAACCCTACATTCATTAAATAAATCTCTATCAGTGCCAATAAATTTAGTGAGAATCAGAACCTTTACTTTAATGCAAAAGGATAACAAGTCATGCACATAGATTACATAAAATCTAGCCATCCATTAATAAATATGAATATTTTATCTGTCTCTTTATTCCCCAACATTTATCAAAACCATATTTAATCATTAATATTGCTGGACACTTGTAATATAGTTTTGGGTAAATTGTCAGAACCCAGGGCAAAAATTTTCGCTGTGAAAACCCTCCTGCCTCTGTCAGATGTAATACACCCAGCTAGGGGTGTCAAAGAGAGAGAGGAGTTTCAGTCAGCGTGCGTGTAGGGCCCATAATTCTATTTCTTTTTCTTACCCGGGTGTATACAGCCGACAAATGGAAAAATATTTCCTTGCCTGCTATAATTGTATAGTAGCCTAGAATATACATATATGCAGTTAACTGGCAAATCTGTATAGTTACTTGCAATATGTATAAGTTAATTAAATATTACATGAAACTATATAAATATTATTACGGGCAAGGGTTTATTGACAGCGGAAAACTTTTCCAAGGAGATTTGATGAGATTTGCAGTCCAGGGGTTTTTTACAGCGGAAATCTTTGTCAGGTTTTGGGCCAATTTATCCTATAGTTTTAGAACCATGAACAGAGATCATGCTCAAACAAGCAAACAGATATTTATCGACATTAAACAATATTCGATGAAAGATTATATGAAGCTGCCCAGAACAACCACAATCCATGAACATCACATCCACCCAAAAAAAATTGCATTATGACTAGGAAGTATGAAAATACTTAATTGCATCTGTACAATTGTTGCAGAAAGATATCAAAGTCTGCAGAAAATGATTACATATCAACAAATATTTGTATCAGAAAAAAACAAGAGCAAGAATCATCACATGGCACTGCAAACCGCAAATATAAGGAAGTCTGAAAAGAGGAAAAGAATAAAACAAATCAAGTTTCGAACCCAGCTCCAGTCCAGCCAGGCCCCGAAGATCCTCTACCCTTTGGCACGATCCCATTGTTGTTCTTTGCTCTCCCCAAGTTCAAAACCCTCTTCTTTTCTCTCAATGTTTCAGCACTATTATCGCTGGGACCTTTTGCACTCTCAGATGCTCGGGGAGCTTGTTCTGATGCCTGATTCGTGGCAGGTTGTGGAGGTGCAACGCTAATTTGCTGCGCCGATTTTCCATCCTAGCACATGAATAATACATGAGTTCGAGGATTTCTTATGTCTACATGAATTAGATGCATCACGCTCAAGCTAAGTTGTGTGAACATGTTCCGTTTTGCTCTTGGCATTTGTGTTTGTACCATAAGTTCATGTATACCTCATGTCTAGAAGAGAATTTGGAGGATGCCAAATTCTAGGAATATGGCAACCCTTTCTTGCCCCTAGTTTCTACAACTGAAGATTTGGCACCAATTAATACAATCGGTCATAAGATTGTCAAAATCTTTCATGGAGTCCAGTGTTACAGCGGATCCATAGATACTCACGGTAACTTAGCACCAACTATGGGTAGAAACGAATTTCTTACATTCTATATCTAGAAATAAGAAAGTTATATAAATTGGACATATGTTGCTACAAATTTGTCTTAGCCCTTGATATTTCAGAAATTACAAATTGCACCTTACTATCTAGATGTAATAATTCCACATTTAGCTTGGGCATATGTGGCTACAAATTTAATCTCCTCTCAATTTTCTAAAATTTAAAAATTCCGAAAATTTTGAGATTTTCGCATTTCCTTGTGCTAGCATGCAAAATATTAAAAGAAAGAAAACAAAATTTTTTGATATTTTTGAAATTTTTTCGATATCCGTATGCAAAATTATGAAAAACCCAAGAAATAAAAAAAATTAAGATATTTTAAAATTTCATGATTTTCGTGTGCTGTATATATAGAGAGCATAATGAAGAAAAAGGCATTTTCGTTAGGTGGTATCAAAAATCTATATTGTAACAACCGAGTCCAGTCTACAAATTTCAGTTACCGTATGTGTAGTGTGTGGTATTTATTTCATTTATCATGCTTTGGCCGATACTAGTTATAATTTACACCGACATGTCATATTCTGCATATAACAATTTAAGTCTGTTAAAAATAAATTAAAAATAATTGACATGGCCTGCTTGACACCCTAACCCTGTGGTAGCGTCCTTGCATCGTGTTCTCGTCCCGTTCAGTGAAACGGACGTGTTTGGACGGCTACGCGCACGTACGTGCATCCGTTCTTGGAGGTATGCTTTTTAATTATAAAATCCTTCATTTTAATTTTTGGAACCCGCCAATAATTTTTATATTTCAAATTCAAATTTTTGGACCCGACCCGGGCGCAATTATGAAATATTTTGTATTACGCCAAATCCTATTTTCTAATAAATTTTTTAATCCAGCGAAATTAAATTCATACTACCAGAAAATATTTCCCCATTTTTTAAAAAAATCTTTTAAAGTTTCCCTAACTGATCAACCCCACAAATCTTTCTCACAATTTTCTCCCCAACTCCCTTAGCCAATCACAATCCTTCACTTTTACCCCCGGGCCCCACCGTCTCGCTCTCCCTCTCTCCTTTTCTTTCTCTCTCTTCTCTCTTCCTCTCTCCTCGCATCATGACAATTTTCTTTCTCCTCGAATCTTTCTCTCTCCTCTCGATCTCTCTCCTCTTCTCTCTCCTCTCGATCTCTCTCTCTCTCCGCGTCTTCTCTCTCTCTCTCCTTCTTTAAATTTTTTTCCTTCCTCCTTCAAAATAAACACAAACCCATCGCTGTGAAACCGAGCCGCCTTCCTCCCTCGCCTCTGCCTAGCGCCGACGACGCCGCACCAGCCTAGTCGCCCCTCAACCATCGTCACAACCGCCTCCACTCTCCCTCCTTCCTCCTCTTCCCGAGCACCCTGCACGAGCAGCAGCGCATCCCCTGCACGCTGCTGCACACCGTGGGATCGCCGCCGGTGAACTTGATCCGTGCCCCTGGCCCTCGCGCACCCCTCTGTGAGCGATGCTCCCTCTCCTCTTCTTCTTTCTTCTTCTTTCCTTCTTCTCTTTTCTCATTCTTTTTGATCTGTGGGTTTTGTCGCTGTCCCTGTAAGTTGTCCGCCGGAGCTCCGTCGACGCCGTCGACCATCGTGACCTCTCCACAATCCACAGTGAGCACCCTTCTCTCATCTCCATCCTCCTTCCCTTCTGCTCTTCTTCTTTCTTGCATGTATTTTCTTTGGTGGCTTACTGTTTGTCTGTTCGCCGGAATCCGGCGATGCCGACGGCGTGTCCCAACGTTCCAGCCTGGACCCCTGACCCGTGTGACTCCACCGCTCGTCGTTTGGGTTCATTCCGTGAACCGTGCGCACGTCGCGAGATTTCCCCGCCAACGCGTAACGTTCTGTTTTCCGTTTCGCGACCCGTCGAGGCAAGTTAATCTTGCTACATGCTATTTAAATCAGTTTATACATATTCTAATGCCTGTAGTTTAAATATAGTACCCCAGGCATCGTTTTATATCATTTCGATGTTCCGTTTGCATCGGTTTATATTATTTTAGATCTAGAACGTGAAAGGTAAACATTGCATACATGATCACATTTAAATGTTAAATCTCATAACCACAATCATATGTTTAATCACATTTTTGACATAGCCTATGATATCTTTCTATAGTTTAATCCATCGGATACTTGTGCGCATTTAAACCAGTTTTAACTGTAACTTCATCCAGTAAACCTATTTATAGATTATTGCATCCCTGGAAATTCTTAATATTGGTTAACATGATTTAACGGCCATGAAGGTCACCCTGTATTCATATAATGTTGAAACCGTCTCTGAACCACAACTATTAACTGTACTGCTAATTAATTGAATCTGCTTTATTGCTTAATTCATTGCTTAGATTATGTTGTTGATAACCATGCTTGATTACTTATAACCATGATTATGCTAGCTGTTTATGAGCACCCACATGTTATCTTTTACACCCTGGCCTGACTTGCTACACACATATCGATTAACCCGACATGGTACCGTACACTACTTGACTTGACCTGTTGTACCATGGATCGACCCGTTACCTGATCTTATGTCTAATACCAACAAACCTGACATGTAGTCCTCACGGACCGTTCCTGTTGTCTGTCCAGACAAACCTGCTCTTACCTGATCCTGTGTTGGCATTAGTACTTGATTACTGAATACCTGACTTGACATACACATATAACTTGAGGGTATGGGGAAATCAATGATGAAACCTGACTTGTAACTCGACAGTGTACTACCTTTATTGATCAGTTTTAGAGGCTAGGCCAGCCTTGGGATGATGCTGCTGACATCATTCATCTGTACATATTTCCTGTTTTAGTGCCTAGCGGCATGTCTCGGATTCAGCCCGAGAATCTTGACCGTGGTCCCGGGTATGCACGGGATACTATTGAGTTACATCGATGGTTCATCAAATTGATTTCAAAGACTTTAGAATAGAAAACCCAATAGAACAGTTTATTTTACTCGCTGCACGCTACCCTGCACTGCCCTGATTTATATTACTGTTACTCCTGCTTTTAATTCATGTTTATATTTGCATTGCCTGTTACCCTGTTTATATTTTATTACCTGATGACATGACGCGCTGACGTCTGGGTTTTGCATGGCCCAGATTCCGTACCTTTGCTGCAGTCCGAGCAGGAGTACTTCAGCCAGCAGGCTGAGCTGTGAGGTGTCAACCGTAGTTAGTTCTTTTATTTCCTGCATTTATTTCCTGATGTGAGCCCGCATTATGGGATATACATTCCAGTTATTTTGTATTGGATCTTTTGCTTCCGCACTTTTATTATTCTTGACTCATGTTATCTTGGCTTATGGACATGTATTAGATTGTTATATATTTGTTCTTGATATCTCTACAACCGTAATGCGACTGTGGATGGATACTTCCTATCCACAGGTAGCATGGTTGGCTATGTCACGTGCCCAATTTAGCGTACTCTGGGAAGCGGGGCGTGACATATATCCTCTATGAATTTTTTTGACGGTCGGCACTCATCATCATCTTTAGCATGTAAGATGTGGATACACCAGATTTCATGTGATTCCACCACTTTTTCACCAATGCATTAGTGTAAAAGTTCTATTGTCGGTAAACCGTTAATTTTGCACCCACTAATTCAACGGTGAGAAAATGATGGAATAACATGAAATTCGGTGCATCCACATCTTACAAGATAAAGATGATGATGGATGCTGATCGTCGGAAAAAATCGTGGAGGGTGTATTTTTTCGACGCTATAGGTTAAAATTCCCTCGTATGACACCTTTCCTCCATTATATATATGCTTATTTACTGAAAACTCCCAACAGGTTTGGTCCATTTTACAAAACTTCTATTCACTTTGAAACCATCATGACTTGATGGTCAACATTATTGTTCATGTCAAATAACCATTGTCATTTTCATAATATAATTAATTAATTATAAATCACATTTTAATAATCATTAAATATTACTATAATTTTTTTAGGGGGAGTCGGAGCCGGAGTAGTGAGAGACCAGCGCCGGAGTAGGGCAAGATGATGATGAGATGCTGATAGTGATGATGGAGGTGGTGACAATGAAATGAGGATGGAGATGAGGATGATGATGATAGGGGCGGGGTTAGGAAGTGGCGGTGGAAGGCAAGGGGGAGGTGGAGACGGCGGATGGCATCCTGGAGGTGGTGGTGTTGGTGGCATGTTGATGTTGATGGTGTTAGTGGTGGCGACGACAGGTTGAAGAGTAGGAGGAAGAAGGAAGCGGGGCGGTGATGGTGGGTTGAAGAGAAGGACAAAGGAGGTGGCGGTAGTGTTGATGGCGGTGGCGGCGGGTTGAAGAGAAGGAGGAAGAAGGATGTGGTAGGAGTGTGTTAATGATGATGATGGCGGCGGCAGTTGTGGGTTGAAGAAAAAGAGGAAGATGGTGGTAGTGTTGATGGTATTGAGGAGGAGGAAGAAGGTGTTGATGGGTTGAAAAAAAAGAGGAAGATGGTGGTGTTGACGGTGATGGTGGTGACGGTGTTAAAGAGAAAGAAGGTGGCGGCGACGGCCGGGGAGGAGGACGAGAGATTTTTTTATTTATGTATTTTAAAATTTTTGAAACTAGGGTTAGAATAAGGATAATTTGGTTTTTTTTTAAAAAATTGCTGACGTGGAACAGACGGTCGTTAAGTTTGGTAGTTTCTTAATCATTTCAGAGATATTGGTAGTTTTCTGATTCGGGCACAAACATATTGGGAGTTTTCTGTAAATAAGCCTATATACACACACACATATATATAAAGAATAATGGAAGAAAGGTACCATAAGAGAGAAATTCCTCCTATGACGTCGAAAAAATACAACCTCCATGATTTATTTCGACAATCGGCACCCATCATCATTATCTTTATCATGTAAGATATGGAAACACCAAATTTCATGGGATTTCACCATTTGATTTAGTGGGTGCAAAGTTAATGGTTTACCAACAATATAACTTTTTACATTGATAATTCAACGGTGAAAAGTGGTAGAATCACATGAAATTTGGTGTATCCACATCTTACATGATAAAGATGATGATGGGTGCTGATCGTCGAAAAAATCATGAAGGATAAAGATTTTTGACGCCACCTAACAAAAAACCCTTGTAGGGTCTCTTTTCTTCATTATTCTCGTGTGTGTACATACATATATCAAACAAAATATTGAATACCGGAAAAACTAGAAAATTATTTGATAACGAAAAATTTAGTGATTTTCATGTGCTACCTTTTCTTTTACGTCTGATGCATTTCAATGCAAAAAATCGTAAAATCGAAGAAAACGAACAAAATTGATTTTTTTTTTACAATTTTGCGATTTTCACTATATAAGAAGCAAAATATTGAAAAATGAAAGAAAACTAGAAGTTTTGATATTTTTGAAAAGTTCACGATCTTTGTGTGTTATAGCAAGCAAAATATTGAAAAACCGAATAAAATAGAAAATAATAAGATTTATGAAACTTTCGCGATTCTCGTGTGCTATACATGTAAAATATTGAAAATTTGAAGAAAACATACAAATTTTGAATTTTTTAAAAAGTCGCAATATTCGTATGCAATAGAATGCAAAATATTTGAAAATTGCATGGAATCAAAAAAATTGGGATTTTAAAAGATTTCACGATTTTCGTGTGCTATACACACACACACACACACACAAGCAAAATATTGAAAAACCGAAAATCATTGAAATGTCCGAGATTTTTGAAAATTTCACGTTTTTCATGTGAACAGTATGCAAAATATTTGAAAAATCGAAGCACGCTATTTTTTTGAGATTTTTGAAAATTTCGTGATTTTTGTGAACTGGCAAGCAAAAATTGAAAAACCAAAGAAAATTAAAAAGTTTGATATTTTTTAAAATTACACAATTTTCGTGTGGTAGCATGCAAAATTTGTGAATTTAAAGAAAACAAATAATTTTGGGATTTTTGTAAATTTCGCAATTATCACGTGTTATATCAAGCAAAATATTAAAAAACCAAATAGAACATAAAAATTTGAGATGTTTGAAAATTTCATGATTTCGAGTGATAGCATGCATAACATTGAAAAAGGAAGAAAACATGAAATTTTTGCGATTTTCGTGTAGAATATTATGAAAAATATTGAAAAACGAAGAAAACAAAAATATTTTAATTTTAAAAATTTCATGATTTTCTTGCGCTAGCAAGCAAAATATCACGGACGAAAATAGAAATTTTGAGAATTTCAAAATTCCGCCATATTCATGTGCTATATAGCGTTTAAAATGTTGAAAATTTGAAGAAAACAAATGGGTTGGGAATTTTTGTACATGTCATGATTCCCGTGTGCTATATACTAGGAAAATCTTGAAAAACTGATGAAAAAGAGAAAATTTTGAGAATTTTTTCTTGGTTTTATTATGCTATATGCAAGTTAATCTTTAATATAATGTACATATGAGGTTCATACATACGAGATATTACAACTTACAAATCATATAACAATAAACTTTTAAATTAATATGATTTTTCTTGGCTTTGGATTTGACCCTTGCTAGTATTAAAAAGTATTGCTCTGAGGAATACTATAGGGAATCCAAACTGGTAACATAAAAATTTGATAAGGGTAGCTTTTTCCAGGAGGAACATGAATTATGAATCTGAAGATAAGGAAATATAAGAACCTAGTGCAAGGGTTGCCACTTACATGAAATATCAGATTTCAAATTTCCAATAAGATTTCTTGGTCGTGTGACCATAACAACACTAACAAATAAATGCTTTCAAATAAATAAATGTCCTTCATATAAGCAATCACTAGGTTCAATAAACAGCCATATCTCATATGGAATAGCTTTAAATAATCAATCACCATACAGCTAAATTTTTTAGAATGGCGACCATCTAGAATCATCCCACATGGTCAACCATTTTATATATAGTTGATATCTTATACGCATAAGTTGCCACAAACAAATTTTACGTAACAATATATCCCATGTGCTTCAAAAAAACTTGAAGCAAAGGGGAATGCGATCAGATAAATAGAAAGCAAAGCAGTGGCAAAGGCAGCATTTATTCAGTATATCTATTTAGCTAGCCAGTATAAAATAGAGAATGGAAGTGTGTTTTTTCACTTACAGTAACATCACTAGAGACCCTGCCAGGATTAAGAGCTTCTAGTCGCCTTTTTAGCTCTTCAAGTCTGGTAATCTGTATAGTGGTGCTTTCTTGGACCTATCCAACAAAAAAAAAGTCAAGGATATAGATATTAGTAATACTTAATACAGCGGAGAACATTTGCTTGAGAGATAAAAGTTTGTGTACCAGATTATTTAGATCATCACAAAGCTGCTGCTTGATTGCCTCTTCATTTTTTACAACTTGAGCTGCTGCTTCCCAGCCCTGCAAGAACATCATTAGTTTAGTCCTAGTTATCCTTCAGGCCATGCTCAATGACAAAGAAAAACGAGGAACAAAATGAGAAAGGATTGCATAATGCAACGGGTTTTGTGATATTCCTGGAAGTTTGTGTAACTGGCAACATTCTAAAAAGCGCAAATAACTTGGGTCATTTACTTTTGCAATTTGAAATTTACTACTGACAAAATCCTAAGACCCAATATAATAATAAGAACATTTAGCATAAGTAGTGGATGAGAAGTAAAAAATAGGAGAAAAAGAATCAGCTTAATGAAGGCAGCAAAGTGACAACACGGTAAACCAGAACTGGGAACTGAAATAACCAAGCTAGCTGATATTATTTTGAGGAGGATTTGGTAGATTTATGGTTTAGATGATGACTTCATTTGGAAATAGTTTAGAGCCGCTGATTTTAACCTTGCTGGCAACAAAGCTCATGGGGTTTCCCTGTCTATTGTGAATTTGGCCGGTCATTAAAGGGGATCTTTTGTGATTGCTTCTAGATTATGTTAAAAAGGATATCCTTTTGAGATAATTGATGGTCAGATTTTGTTAAAAAGGATATCCTTTTGAGATAATAGATGGTGCTAATATGGTTTCTGAATTTACATGCACTAGTCTTTTTATTGTTTCCTTCAAAATTCTTTTATCTACTTTATCCAATTGATTGTAGGGGTGGGAGTAGTTATTAAACCTCTATATGCTTGTATCGAGGATGAATTTTAGACCTCATACTGCGCCTCTTTCTCAGGAAACTATAATTATTTATTTATACCAACATAAAGATGTGATCTTTCTCGTGTGCAAGTTTGATCGGGAGTTCTTGCTGACATACTTAGGTCTAAAGGTTCGATTCAGAAGTGGATGGTCGGGTTGTTGCTGGTATTTACTTTGGGAATTCTCTATTATGGGTATTAATGGTTCAAAAGATAGAAAATTGGCGTACATGATAGGTTGGACAGTTGAAGACGGGGTGCTTTTGGCTCGTTGCTGTTTATGATGGTGGTAGTTGTTATTGTGTTGTTTATAGTAGAATTTTAAACAACGATTCACAGCATTTTATTTTGAAGAGCTTTGGAGAACTAAATTCCTAGGATTAATATGGCAGACATTTATTCTTCTCATGTTACTCTTATGTTTTGTCCCTATGATGGTTAAAATTCAGAAATCTACAGTTTCTTGCTTATTTTTTGGAATATGTATAGGCTGACTAATATTACCATATATTATTAACTATTTGGTTAGGTAATAGTTCTGAACAGTAACAAGAGATAGCATGTTTGTTTAATTATAAGACTGGCTCATGCCTTCTACATATTTAGATAAGCCTTCAACAGTTGGTAGATATCGAAATTAACTAGAGTTGAGGATCAGCCGGTGTGGATATGCTGGAAAATAAGTCAGCTGTTCGAAAAGAATCTAATATTTCTAAGGTTGGGTGGCTGGTGCTGATTAATTCTGTTATTAATCAGCACCTTCTGATCTACTTGCCTGAATGCGTGGATTTAACATTGATAAGCTAAGAATGGCTCCCTTTCGGTCAGGGAGTTTTGCTGAAAAATGTGAAATGTTAAAAGATATTGGGAAAATGTCTGTATATCTAAGGCTCCACGAAGGTTGAAGTTACTAATTTGAGAGACCAAAAAGTATCTTTATTGCATAATTATACTGGATAGCTCTTGCTATGCCTGAATTAAACTGATTAAATGTGGGTGCATCTGCTTTTTTTATAAAAGGGATGTGAAAGTGAACCAAAATTTTTATATGTGGTATTTAATTTACAAGTTGGGATGGTAGAATGTTAGGTTCGGGTTTGGTTTATGGATTGGTATAACTACTATAGCCATATAGGTTATCTTGTTGCTCACCGCTAGTTATTTCTCAAAATATTATTATTGATGAAGCTAGGGATTGGATGATTACTTTTATCAGGCCTACTGATATTTCTCTATGTTTCCTATATTTATGTTCATCTAATTTGCTTTTGTTGATTATTACCATTGACACGACAAAAATTACATTTGATGATAATCTACTGAAAAGCTTGCTTTTTAATCTTATTACAAAATTTTAATTACCAGGCTATTTCGCTTATAGTTAGGATTTTCACTTGGTTTGTTGTCAAGATAAGTTGCTAAACACGGAGAATTAAAAAGGAAAAATATTACGGCATATGCATCTCTTTTGTGATAGTAGAGCTGAATTGTGTAGCATCTATTTGTGATATGTTCCTCCTGTCCTTTCTTTGCTTTTTTTATGATGAGATGTTAATTCATATGGTTAGACATTAGACAGCACATGACTAGTTAGATCATGTCCCCCCCCCCCCACCCCGGGGAAAAAATCCATATAACTAGACTGGGAGATATGTGTGTATAGTTCTGATTTCAAGATTCTAACATGACCTCTGGCTTGTAGGGATTTACGTAATAATTATTCAAGAGTATCATCTTGAACCAGATATACAGTGCAGTGGTTAAGCAATAAAGATGGATCTTAAAACTCACAAAAATAAGCAAGTCAGCTGGAATGAATCAAACGATCTCTAGTAATAAGGGGTAGAAAACTGAAACTTCGTGAGGCAAACCTTCTTAGCTTGATCTTCCTTCAACTTAGCCAAGCGTATTTTTTCAGTTGATAGCTCAATCTTCTTTCGTAAGTGCTCAAGTGCTGAGAATACACGAAACAGAAGGAAAAATTAAGTAAATTGAACATTATTAGAAGTTCTCATAAAGTTTCCCGCAACAGGAATTATGGAAATGTCCAATGAAGCAAAATTAGAGTGCAAACTGACCAGCTTTCTTTGGGCCAGCTGTAAGTTTCAATTCCAATGTAAGATTCTCAAGTTCTCTTTCAACATCACGAATTTTTGAATAGTTTTCTTGAATATACCTGAGATTTTCAGAGGTGTTAGTCAATTTGCAAGAACAAACCTAGAAGCAAATAAAAAGGATGAGAAAAGTTAAAGGAACCCCAAACAATTAACAGCTAATCAGTTATAGCATTTAAGGTGAAAATTTCATAATAA
This sequence comes from Agapanthus africanus, assembly GCA_030015575.1. NCBI lineage: Eukaryota > Viridiplantae > Streptophyta > Magnoliopsida > Asparagales > Amaryllidaceae > Agapanthus > Agapanthus africanus. The sequence continues at coordinate 935,777,369 of CM057338.1, read as the reverse complement.
GATTACTGATACAGGAAACTTCAGGCGAAAATGTTACTTTAATATAATAGACAAATCAGTGCAGATTCATGTTAGAAATGAAACAATAATCTAGCGAAAATGAAACATGAGACATCCTTTGACCAAGTGCTTCAGTTTGAGAAGCATAACAGAACAAACAAACTGAGCATGTCATCACACTATAGGTGTCCGTAAATCATAAGTAAACAGTATCAAATGTAATAAATCACAACAAACCAATGCTACTCTCTGTTCACTGTTAATGCCATTGACTGTATGCATAAAAATTGGAGCCGCAGATACTCTCACACTGCCACAATGAAATACATGATCTCATGCCTGGAAGATCCCAAGTGCTCGATGTCAACCATTCTTGCTGATAGAACATTTAAAGTAGAAGATTATCTACTATAAGAAAGTATCCAACCTATTTCAACTTAGAGAGGAATGTTTACAAGGTGGCACTTTGATGGGACCTCCCAGTAAGATATTTGACATTGGAGAAAGGGCTACGGTTGAAGGCTTGGACTGTACATCTCGATTCACTGTGGACACACATTTGGATACAATTTGCATGCTCAGTTGTGCATATAATGGATCCAACAGTAATTAACAGTAGCTAATAGAATAGGCTTTCTGACACATATCAATTCCTAATAAACTCTTCTAACGAGCTCCAGCCATACATATGGAATACTTTGGTCTTTGTTTCAAGTTTCTTCTTCAAAGAATATGCTGCAAATACTTGTAAGAGATAAAGCCTAAGAGGTTTCTCCCTTAAAATATCCTGGTCATCCATATTTTTCAAAAAAATTAGGAAACCGTTTGCTTTGGAAGTTCTCTTTCAGAAGGCTTTCCAATTTCTGGATGTAAAGCTTCAACAAGCGCATCCATTGAAGCTTAAAGGAATGAAGTGGGAAGTTTAGTAATGTCAAGGCCATTTTTTTTGTGGAGAGTAAGAGCAGGGCTCAGAGTAAGCCCGTCTCATATAAATGTATCAAATCAAACTTGTAATGTGATATTTACAAAAAGTGATCCAAAAGGTAAAAGATTACAAGGTGAAAAGACGCCTCATCACAACATCTTCAGATGAGAAAAAAGTATTTTAAAAAACTAAGAAAAGAACCCTAAAAGAACCACAGAAGTGTTTCCCCATTTGTAAAATTGACTGTTTCATCTGGTTTCTTCCTCTAGCTTCGTAGATCTCCTCCTCAAAAGTTCATTTTAGCGCAGCAGAATGAACACCCTGCAAAAGTATCAGCAGGCTAGTAAGCCACAGTAACTTCCTGATCCCCTTTTTATGTGTTTCCTTGCAATTATCCAGGAATAATGTCAAGGCTGTTGAGGCTTATTTTCTAGCTGCTTAAAATTTCCCTTTCCTCCAGTCACCGCCTTTCTGTCTTGACTTCATTGTTTACATAAAGAGAGTACTTGAGCATCACCAAAAACTATTTGATGACACCATCCTTGTGAATGCATTTACATGTCATTTTTCTGGATGCCTAATTGGTTTCACTCATGATCCACAATAGAGGAAATAAGACTACGAAGCCCTTACAAGTAAAAAAGCTGTAGCTGTCCTCACCAAGTAAAAAAGCTGTCTAGCTGGCCGCCTTGATGGAAATGGCCTTAACCTGCTCCGATTAGGGGCTAGGCGCTGAAAGAGGTTAAATTGTCCAATCCTATTTTTAAGCAGCTTGGTCCGCCTAGACAGAAACTAGGCAGTAATTACGCATATGCCCAAACGGGATTTAAATGTGGAATTCATCCGCTTGAGTTTAAGTTGAGCTTAAGTCAAGTTGACTTTTGAAGTGATAGTTGAAGGCTTGAAGCACGAAGAATGTGCAATAAAGAACAAATTGTGAATGGTCTAAACTAAAAGATGAAGGACATAGTTGGAATATCATTTTGTTCTCAGCTGCAGGGAGTTTAGAATTTCTGAAATGAAAATGAAGAATCTTTAAAATGTAAAATGAAAATGATGATTATTAAAATTAACGTGTAATGACTTTTGCTTGACAAGTTAGATTATGCACCATGTCAATGTTAAGAAAGCAAAAGTGCATAGATAAATGTTGAACCATCATGCTAACAAAAATATAATTTTGGAACAAAAGAGTAAGTTTCATATTCCTTTTTCTGAAACGAGAAAAATAAAAGCATGTAAAACAGAACGAATCTACTCATAATGAAAATTGTACAGATTAAGAAAAAAATGTACTTGAGCAAATACAGAAAAAAGATAAAGGAATAAAACAAAGAAAGAGATGTGGGAATGTGCTATGCTAGGAAGCACAGACACTTCTATTTGCTTGCCGTGTCCGTGTCCAACACTCCGACACGTATTGGACACTCCGCCGGGCACACTTGGGTCATGTCCGTCCATATTGGGCATGCCCGACATTTCTAGATAGTGTGGGAGTTAAATCTTTTTCATGACGGACTATTAGAAAGAGTAAATACCACTTTTAAATAGTATAGGGGATAAATCTCTTTCATGATGGACTAGAACTGGAAAAAAATAAATGTCCATATATTGATGTCGTGTATATGAAAGTTAGCTCCAATTTAAAAACGGTTAATATTTTGTTCATTTACACTCTTATGGATTATATTCTTATATACTTTACTTATATATATATATATATATATATATATATATATATATATATATTTGTTTGTGCTAAAAAAATTACAGTTTTGGATAAAGTTATAACCTTTGTTTTATTTTATTATGCTTTTAAGGTTGTATTAATACATATTTCTTCTTATAGTTTACTATATTTTATTTAATATATAATTAAATATATAGATAAATAGTATAGACGTGTCCCCATGTTCTCCTTTTTACAAACTTGTTGAGTCCCGTATTCGTGTCCGGGTCCGTATCCGTGTCTGTGCCTCATAGGTGATATCTTTGCTCTTGGCTTTCTCTATGTGTTTGAGTTGAATTTAATTCCCTATTATAAAACTATTTTGTTTACTTTATTGACTTTTCTACCATACTATGAGCATTTGGAGGATGCAAACCAGTCAGTGGTTGCCTAGGATTACGCAAAGCCCCCATCTTGTCCACAATACCCTTGGCCTAGAATGTGGCACTAACGAAGAAAGGTTGAATTAGGTCGACACTGATTGTATCTTTATTAAATCTTTTAAGGAGGCTTGCTTCATAGGGATCCTATTTTTATAGGAAAATGGTTTGATGATGATGACACGAAAAAAATGGAGAAAAGAAACAAGCATATATACAGAATGAGAAAGAGGATCCCGATCTTACAATCTCAATCATACAGTGCCTTCTTATATAGACAGGCCTTGGATCCAAAACGATCGTTCAACCTACAGTCCAATATAACAATTGGGATCATGCATACAACAACAATAAGCCTTCATCCCAAAATTTTGGGGTCGGCTATATATATGAATCCTTCTCTTCTATTCGGGTACTGTTAAGGACCGTCTCCTTGGTTAAATTAACAAATTGACATATCATGCTTAATTGCCTCTCTACATGTTCGTTTTGGTCTACCCCCATCCCTAGTTCCACCATCAACTACAATTTTATCACTTCTTATAACTAGGGCATTAGTTGGTCTTCATTGCACATGTCTAAACCATCTCAATTGGTTCTCTCATCTTATCATACCTCTAACCTGTTACGAATCCACTCATGTGGGATCATGTACCCTGCTACCTAATAATCTGACAATCTAAACAAAAGTAAGATGGTCCTTAATATTGCTCAGTAATAACAAAACCTAATTCTTGTAGCAAGAAAGTTGAACTTCAGTGTTGGGCTCAATGAAACTGGAAACTTGGGAGGAGCTAACACAAGCTTTCTATCAAACAGATAGCGGTCTTCAATTATTAAAGTAAAGTTGTTGTTGTTTCTGTTTTCGTTTTTTTGGGATTGCAGCTGAATTTTCAACTAAAAACGAAAACTTCGATTCTTCTCGAAAATCAAATATTTGAAATTTACAGTGAAATGTCAGCAAATTTGTTAAATATCAAGTAAAAAAGTACCAGATCCAGAACTATATACTCTCAGCAAATGAATAATCCTAGTAATAGAAAACAGCCCAATTCAAATTCACTATAAGATCTGATACATTTGCGTACCTTTTCAACTGGAGCTGCTCCGCTTCAATTTTCTGCCGAAATTGATCAGAGATTTGTTAGAGAGAGAAAATTAGAACCCAAAAAGTTAAGAGAGAGAAGAAAGATGCTAACTTTCTCGGTGTAGGCGATGACGGGGTTTTCACGAGCGATGCCATCAGGCCCGATCTCAGGAAGAAGAGACGCCATTGCTAATGAGATTTGAAGCCAAAAGACTAGGGCTAATCTCTCATTGGGGCGCTTCGATTTCCAAAAAAAGGCAAGAATTTGTGAGCAGATTGATTTTTCCCCCTAATAAGTTCGTCAGCAGCACGATTGTGAAAAAAGTTAGGCAGCTGTTTTCGTTATTTGAATAATAATGGATCTGTGATTATATTTTGGATCTTGATTCCTGAGGCCAAGGTGCCTGTTTGGTTGCAAGATTATGAAATTTGGATTTCAAAATAGTACGGTTGAAAATTTCTGCATTTGGTAATTTCACAATCCAAAATTTGGCACGTAACCGACACGTAACGCAATTTAAGTAATCCGAAAACCCAGAAATCTAAATCATCAAAAGTAGTAGGTAATAAAAACATTGTTAAAAATATTTGGAAATCTCAAGTAAAAATCTTTAAAGTTAAATTTATTTTCTTAAAAATTTCAGCACCACCTCCTTTGTAAAAACTAGCCCCGAAACGGGTACAAACATATAATATAAATAAATCATCCCCAAACGGGAGCAAATCACGCCCAAATACGAAAACAACCACCACAAGCATAATATACGACGCCGTAGCGAAGAAATAAACAATATAAATGAAAAGCAGTATAAAGAGGTAAAACTACATAATAAAGGCTGGCTCACACGAGCACGGCACCCAGAGTCACAAAATATACAATATCCGTCCTCACAAACTCGTCTCTAAGTCAATACATGAAAATTGTAGATGGAGAGTACTAGATACAATGAGATATACAATAGATATAAAATCGGATATCCGCAAAGCCTACCTACGGCAAAACGGCTCACAGCCAACCTTAGCGGTATCCGCTGAAAAAGATACAATAAGAAGCCCTGCCGCGACTACTCTGAGGGTAAATTCTGCAAAACATTGTGGCACAATGGGGATGAGTTGCCAACTCGTGAATAGTAAATAACATCATACAGATAATCGCAGCTATGCACGTACAGCGATAATCTATCACATGCAATCTGATAGCATAAATATGGTAATATGGATATGCAATAATCATGAAAGGTACTCTATCAGGTACTGCAAATACATGAAGCAATACATATCAAATGAATGCTGAGTATGGGATAAAACATATCATCATCAATGAATCATCATCGTGGAAAAACCGGTGTCCATTAACGACACCCCAAATCTCAATACCTCAGGCGACATCACTCTGATCGGTCCTCATATCCTGTAAATCTCATGGAACTTGAGTGCCCAATATCGGCACTCAAAAACATCATAAAATGCTCGTGTCCAGTATCGACACGTAAATCCACATAACTCGGGCTCCGTCAGTCCGGATCGGCCCATATCCATCTTACGACTCCGGTCGGTATCCTCCGGATAACCGCTAGGTCCAACCAATCACCGGTAGGTAGTAGTCCCTCTGCCAGGTCATCGTCTACTGCACAACATCCCTTTCTTGCCCCGGGGTACCATACCGGGTCCACCATGAACCCGCAAACGGATCATCCAACTTCTCAAATCGGGTTTCTAACACAAGTCTCAGAACCGAGAAAACTCATGGTGGACACAATAAAATATCATATCAAGAGAAACTGGGTTTCAAAACGATGCATACTTTCTTGAAATAATACCACGGCTCTCAAATCCATAAATCACATGAAATCCGTATCTCAATGGGTAAATCCATGAAATATGATATATGCAACATGAAACCGTAATATGAGCATATCAAGGGGAAAACCGCTCTTTTAAATAAATCCAGTTTTTAAATATATCATGCGGTTCCCAATTTCTCCAAAATCAAATGCAATATCATATAAGGGTGTACATGTAGCTATGTATGCACGATGCATTTCATAAGCACAATAGAACAAAAATCAATGTATCAATATCAATAACAATACAATACCGCATATGTGTATAAGTTGTGCATGTCATGGCAATTACCGACGGTGTGCGTGTAGCATACAATTTAGTGCTCGTGCAACATGAACCGTCAGTAATGGTGCATTGTCCACTAGGTACTAAGTCAAGGCACAATAAGTAATGGTATGCAATGATGCTCATGCACAATCAACATATATGCATATAAACATGCGGCTAACGCCATTTGGGCGATTTCCCCGTAGATGTTAAATCTACTCATCGATGATCTCGAGCTAAGTAAATCCAACCACCTGCTTTCCTTTCTTCGCAGCGTCCGAAATCCTCGCCTGCGATCCTATTAACACAAAACACAATAACGCATGGATTTAGCAAACTACGCAATAATAAACGAACACAACACCAATTCAACGAATCGGTTCCCTTAAGCTACAAAAGGGTTCGCTTAGCGGCCAACGTGTGTAGCGACAATCTAAAACAACCTTAAGTGCAGTAAGCTACATAAACAATGCGAACCGTGTCGGATATCGTAACGCGCGTAGTCGAAATACTAAAATACTAGCTAAGTGTTCCCAGATTTTACCTACTGTCAAAACCTAAAAATCTAGCAGTACCAAACATTCCAAAATACTTACAGACAACCACCCTGCAAACAACAACTCCCCAGGTCCCTACACGGCCGAGTTCGCCGGAAAATACCCCAATGTCGCCGGCAAAAACAGGTGGGATTGGGTTCGGGTTTTAGGTGAACACTCAGGGACTACAACAAACACTACTGTATTGCTAGATTTTCCCTTAACAACTCGTGGTCACGGCAGATCACAGACACCCTACAATGACACTAAAAATACGATATGGACTCAAAACTACATCTTTAGTGTTCTAATTAACAACTACTAAGCCACACAACATTGTAACAACCTAATTAACAGTTTAGAGGTCATTACCTATCTACACTTGCTCAAAATCCTAGCTTTCTATGCTCCAAGTGATCTTAGTGGCTAAACTTGGCTTCTGAAGGATTTTAGTGAGTTGTAGTGGAGATTTATTTGGGTTTGTGAGGATTTGTGAAGGTTTTGGGTAGGGTTTCAGTTTGAGGGTGTGAAGGAAATGAGATAAAGAAAATATGTTGTGAACGAGGGAGTGATGTGAGAATGAGGGTGTATGTGTGAGTGAGGGATGAAGGAATGAGGGTGTGAGTTTAGTATGTGCTATGCCCCCCTAATCTCTCTCTTAGCCATGCTTGCCCATGCCTCATGATTCTATGTCAACCCTCTCTCTCCCTCTCTCCCCTAAGTCAACCAAGTTCAAACCTTAATTTAAAAACTAAATAATTTAAATAAATACATATTACAACTTAATGAAATGGGGTTAGGTGCCATGGCTACTTCATAGTTAACCCTAATTAACCCTAGGTTAACATACGCAAGTGTGTGCAAGCCCGAAATAAATAATAATAAAATATTAATTAATTTTTATAAAATATTCGAAAACTATTTTGGTAAACTTTTTACTAAAAATCCACATTATTGCTTAATTAACATTAATTGCATTCTAAGGTGTTACAATCTTTCCCCTTAAAGAAATTCGTCCCCGAATTTAATAATCTTACTATGCGTAACTTCAAAGAGATGAGGGAATTTCTTCCGCATCTCGCTCCCGACCTCCCAAGTGACCTCTTCACTATTCGGGCTACGCCAAAGAACCTTCACAGATGGCAAAACCTTTGACCGAAGTTTCTTCACCTGCCGATCCAACATAATCACCGGCTGCTCGGTGAACGAAAGATCGCGCTCTAGCTGAACGGTCTGGTGCTGAATCATGTGAGAAGGGTCATGAAGATACTTGCTGTCACGCCCCGCTTCCCAGAGTGCGCTAAGATCGGCATGTGACAGAGCCAACCATGCTACCTGTAGCTAGGAAACATCCCTCCACAGTCATATTACGGATGTCTAGAAGATATCAAGAACAGTAGAAATAAAATAAACTATCCAGTATATGTCCATAAGCCAGAATAAACGAGTCAAGAAATAATATGCGGAAGCAATAAATCCAAATAACAATAACATCTGGAAAGTACGTCCCAAAATACGGGCTCACATCAGGAATGAAAGTACGAAAATAAAACTGAACTAACTAGCTACTAACAGGATCCTCACTGCTCAGCCTGTTGGCTGAAATACTCCTGAACGGCCTGCGACAGAGATAGAGGATCTGGGCCATGCAAAACCCAGACGTCAGTGCGTCATAATATCAAACAATAAAATATAATCAGGAGGTAACAAGATATGCATGCATGAGTAGTAACAGTAATGAGTGTATAACAGTAACACGGGTGTGAACAGTGAAGTGTATACGTGCGGCTGAAGTGCGGTAAATAATCTAAACTGTGATACTGGGTTTTCTATTCTAAATTTATTCGAAATCAATTGATGTACTCCTCATGTAACTCAAAAAATATGTCCCGTTACCCCTCGGGACCACGGATCAGGAATATGTGAACCAAGAATGGTTTTGTCCCGTTACCCTCCGGGACCACGGATCAAGATGTAAGAGTCACAAATGACTCTGTCCCGTTACCCTCCGGGACCACGGATCAAGTAATACACTTTTAAGTTACACTCGGTTACACCTTTGATTTCCCCATACCCCTAAGGTTATGTGTTCGAGTCAAGTATTGATAAATCTGAAGCTAATGCCAACACAGGATCAAGCAGGTACAGGTTTTTCTATGCAGACAACAGGATATGTCCGTCGGGACAACAGGTCAGAATTGTCGGCATTAGTAACAGGACCAGGTATCAAGTCAAGCAGTGATGCATCAGGTAGTGCACAGATATCAAGCGGATGCTCATAATAAAACTGTAGCAAGTACGAATGCACGATAAAAGTATGGATGCACAAATATTTATCAGGGGTTACATCATGACTATGTAGGATGTACATTATCAAGCATGGGGTGTTATTGTAACAATATTATGAATTAATACGACATGGCAAGAAACTAGATATAAATAATTAATGGTATGGGTACACAATAAAATATGGATGCTCAATTATCTATCAGGGGTACAACTATAGCTTCATGACTATGTAGGATGTACATTATCACGCATGAGGTACTAATATAACAATAATATGAAACAATGTGACATAGCATGCAAATTGATATATAATTAATGGTATGGATGCACAAATTTCGATCGGAGTTACATTTACAGTTCCAAGACTATGTAGGACGCACATTATCAAGCATGGGATACTAATATAACAATAATATGAAACAATGTGACATGACATGCAAATTGATATATAATTAATGGTATGGATGCACATGGGTATCATAACACGGTAAAACCTTAATATGGATGCATAATATAATAAACAAGTAACATTTTACTCATATGGATGTATAATAGGATACATAGCATGTAGCAAGATGAACTTGCCTCGATTGGATCACACGACGAGTACTACGGCACGTCCGACGTCGGGTAAACGTCGCAATATCCACACGCGCGCACGGACAAGACCAGGCAAAGCAAGAACACGACTACATTGGCTGGGGTTGTTCACTGGATTACTCGGATTGTCGGGGACAAGCATGGCTCCGGCGGTTGATCACCGAAAAAGAACAAGAAATCAAGAAAGAAAGTAGAAAGAAGAAGAAGAAGAAGAAGAAGAAGAAAAGAGGGTGCTCTGGGGTTTCTGTGCAGGGAACAGGAGAGGAGAGAGGAGAGAGGTGGTGGAGAGGGTGTGAGGGCGACGACGGGGTCAACGGAGCTCCGGCGAGGGGTGCAGGGTGCTCAGGTGATGGGTTGCAGGGGTCTGTGGGGCTCGGGGTTGGAGGAAGGGAAGAGGAAGAGGGAGGTGATGGAGATGAGGGTGACGAGGAGATGAGGGAGATCGTCGGCGGTGTGGCGACGGCGACGAGAACAGGAAGCCAGGGTCAGGGTTTCTCGGGGTGCAGGGATTGTGGGTTTCGGGTGTGCAGGGGGTTCCTGGGTTTGGAAGGGGAGGAGATGAGATGAGGGAGATGATGACGAGGGGTTGAGGAGGAGGCGAAGGAGCTAGGGTTCGGGTTGCATGGGTTCTCGTCGCGGGGATTTAAATAGAGAAGGAAGAAAGAAAAAAAAAGAGAAGGGAGGTGAGCGTAAGGAAGATGGGAGGTGACGGGAATCGAGAAGCGAACAGTGTTCGCGAGAGGTGAGAGAGAGGGACAGAGAGAGAAAGAAAGAAATAGAAAGAGAGAGAGAGAGTCACGGGCGTGAGAGATAGAGAGACGCAGAGAGAGAAAGAGTCACTGGAGAGAGAAGGGGTGAGAGTTAGGATTTAAAAGATTTCTTTTTAAAATTTTAAAAAGATATTTTTCATTAGGAAAAAATTAAGATTAAAAGAATAATATAATATTAATAAAATATTTGATATTTGGCTAATACAAAAATAGTCCAAAACACGCCCGGGTCAGGTCTAAAAATCCAATTTTAAAATACGAAAAATATACGTGTCGACCAATATTAAAACAGGACATCTGGGTAACGAAAATGCATACCCCCAAAACGGATGCACGCACGTGCACGTAGCCATCCAAACGAGTCCGTTCCGCTGAACGGGACGAGAACAAGATTCGCGGATGCTACGACAGGGTTAGGGGTATCATCAGGCCATGCAATATATTTTTAAAATATTTTTCTTGACTTTATATGCTATATTGAAAAATATGCAGATGCTAGATAAAATGCCAGTATGCAGTATAAAAAATATGAAAGTGCATAAATCCGCATAACAAGCCGGGATGAATTATAAACAGGAATCAAGAAGGGTTTCCAGCAAGCGGGTCGGGTCGGATGCAAATACAGATGTCAAATACACTATTCGCACCCAAAACACAATAAATCAGGAAAATACCATAAATAAAGAAATACTCGAATTAGAACTGGTATAAATGAACTCGGGTGTTACACTTGCGAATGATCGATACATGGAATACGGGGTGAACATCCGGAAAACTGGGTGGAAGTGCCAAACGATAGGCAACGGTACCAACTCGCTCAAGGATCTCAAAAGGACTTACAAATCTGGGACTAAGCATCCCTTTCTTCTCAAATCTCATCACGCCCTTCATCGGAGAAATCCGTAGGTATACATGATCCCCCACTGCGAACTCGAGCCTGCGACGATGATGGTCGGCATAAGACTTATGTCTGCACTGGGCTGCTTTCATCCTATCTTGATTCAACTGGATCTTCTCCGTAGTCTCTTGAACTAGCTGGGGTCCTAAAATTCTACTCTCGCTGAGTTCGGTTCAACAGACTGGCGATCGACACTTTCTACCATACAAAGCCTCAAAAGGTGCCATCTGAATCGTCTCCTGATAACTGTTATTGTACGAGAACTCTATTAATGGCAAGTGATGATCCCAACTGCCACCAAAATCAAGAACGCACGTACGAAGCATATCCTCCAGAGTCTGTATAGTCCGCTCTGATTGACCATCGGTCTGCGGATGGAAAGCGGTGCTAAAACTCAAACGGGTACCCAAAACTTCCTGTAGCTTCTGCCAAAGACGACTAGTGAACTGGGTGCCCCTATCGGATACAATGCATGTGGGAACGTTGTGCAAACTCACAATCTCATCAATGTACAACTGAGCATACTGAGCATAACCGAAAGTGGTCTTCACTGGAAGGAAGTAAGCCACTTTCATCAACCGGTCAACAATTACCCAAATGGAGTCATACCCTCGACTGGACCTGGGTAGACCCACAACGAAATCCATGGAGATCTGCTCCCATTTTCACTCTGGAACTGGTAAAGGCTGCAACTCTCCTGCCGGTCTCTGATACTCAGCCTTGACTTGCTAACAAGTCAGGCACCTCGAAACGAGATCCGAAATATCACTCTTCATCCCTGCTCACCAGTAGATATCTCTCAAGTCACGATACATCTTGGTGGAACCTGGGCGAACACTTAAACCTGACCGATGTGCATGCTCTAGGATCTCGCGTCTCAACCCATCGGTATCAGGTACACACAAACGAGTCCCGAAATGTAGCACACCCTGGTCATCAATCAAGAACTCCGAATCTCTACCCTGCCGAACATGCTCAAGAATCTCAGACAAACGGGAATCGGCAGGCTGTGCCTCACGAATACGATCTAGTAGAAGTGGACGGGCGCGGGCGTGAGCAAGCTGTCCCCCAGTGGAAGTGAACTCAAACTGTACTCTGCTGTCGCACAAGATCTGCCAATCTACAGAAGACTGTCTCTGAACTGTGCTCAACTGGGACAAGCTACCCCTGGGCCTACGACTCAAGGCATCGGCTACCACATTCGCCTTGCCCAGGTGATAAAGGATCTCACAATCATAATTCTTCACAAGCTCCATCCAACGGCACTGTCTCAAATTCAGATCCCGTTGCTGGAAGATGTACTTTAAGCTCTGGTGGTCCGTAAAAATCTGACATGACTCCCCGTACAAGTAGTGTCTCTAAATCTTTAGTGCAAAGACCACCGCGGCCATCTCAAGATCATGAGTGAGATAATTCTGCTCGTGCTTCTTTAACTGCCGGGAAGCATAAGTGATAACTCTATCATGTTGCATCAATACACAACCGAGCCCCACTCGAGAAGCATCACAGTAAACGACAAAGCCGCCCACTCCAGAAGGCAAAGATAAAACTGGCTCAGTCGTCAACCGAGTCTTCAACTGCTAAAAACTCTGCTCGCATGCCTCAGTCCAAAGAAAAGGAACTCCCTTCCTGGTCAGTCCGGTCAGCGGTGCAGCGATACTCGAGAAGTCCTGCACAAAACGGCGATAATAACCGGCTAAGCCCAAAGAGCTGCGGACCTCTGTCACTGATACAGGTCTGGGCCAAAATTGTACGGCCTCGATCTTCCTCGGGTCCACACGAATACCGTCTCCGGTAACCACATGATCTAGGAAGTCAACACTATCAAGCCAGAAGGCACACTTCAAGAATTTAGCAAAGAGCTTGTGCTCTCTCAATGTCTGCAAAGCAATTCTCAAGTGCTGCTCATGCTCCTCTCGACTCTTGGAATAAACCAGAATGTCATCAATAAACACAATAATAAACTGGTCGAGGAACGGTCTGAAAATCCGGTTCATCAAATCCATGAACGCTGCTAGGGCATTGGTGAGTCTGAACGACATCACCAAAAACTCATAATTCCCGTAGCGCGTACGAAAAGTAGTCTTCGGAATGTCATCATTCCGAACCCGCAACTGATGATAACCCGATCTCAAATCAATCTTGGAAAAATGCCCCGCACGCTGGAGCTGATCAAACAAATCGTCAATGCGAGGTAAAGGATACCTATTCCGCACCGTAACTCGGTTCAATTGACGATAATCAATGCACAATCTCAAACTGCCATCCTTCTTCTTGACGAACAGAACAGGAGCTCCCTAAGGCGAAACACTCGGACGTACAAGTACCCTATCAAGCAACTCTTGCAGCTGATCTTTAAGCTTCTTAAGCTCCGCCGGGGCCATCTGGTAAGGTGGTATAGAAATAGGCCCCATGCCGGGGATCAGATCAATGCAAAACTCAATCTCACGCTCTGGCGGCAATCCAGTCAACTCATCGGGAAATACGTCGGGAAAATCTCTCACGATAGGAACCTGGTCCAACGAATCTACTGTGACTCCGGTATCACGAATGAAAGCTAAGAATTCCCGACATCCCCTCCTCAAAATCCGACTAGCACAAAGGGCTGAAATCAAACTGTGAGGGGCGGCACCACGGTCCCCCTGCACAATAAGAACAGACTCGCCGGGAAGACAAAACCTGACCGTCTTCTCGCGGCAGTCCATAGACGCGTAGCAAGTAGCTAACCAGTCCATGCCCAGCAGAACGTCGAAGTCCAACATCTCAAGAAGGATCAAGTCGACGGACGAATCCCTATCTTCAATACGAACGACACACGACCGAAACACATGTCACGCAACAAACGACTCGCCAACAGGAGTAGTCACGACAAGCGGCCGATTTAGCAAACACGACTCTCGGCCCAAACTCGGCATGAAGTGTGTAGAAACATACGAGTGCGTAGATCCCGGATCAAACAAAACGTGTGCATCGAAGGAACATACTGAAAGAGTACCTGAAACCACTACATTGGACGCCTGCGCGTCCTGATGAGTCAAAACAAATACTCGTGCCTGCTCTCTACTGGCAACTGGCTGTCCTCCGCCTCTGCCACCCCGCCCTCTCTGAACAAACCCTCCGCGACTACGACCTCCCTGAGCATAAGTCTGACGCGGAGCAAAAACAGGCGCAAGAGGCAACGCTCTCTGAGGTGGAAAAGGTGGTAAGGTAACATGTGATACGGCTGCCTCGTCCTCACGTGGCTCAGTACAATCTCGAACGCAATGATAAAAACTCCCACACCGAAAACATCCATACGATGACTGCTGACCTTCATGGGGATAAGAGCTAAACAATTGGCCTCGTCCTAAGCCTCTGCTACTCCTACGACCTGAACGAAATCTGTCGCGGCGTCTAAACATCTGTCTCTGTGCTGATACACCAGTACGAACCCTCTTCGGTTCCAGAACGACCGAAGTCTCGGAAAGACGTTCCTCAACTAGTAGGGCTGCGTCCACTGCTGCTGCATATGTGTCACAATGCTGTGCGCTGACAGCGAGGAACAACTGGGTAAGCAGGCCTTGTACAAATCTCTTGATCCGCATCTCCTCAGTGACTACCAAATATGGAGCATACACAGATAGCTGGGTAAACTGAACATCGTACTCTGCCACCGTCATACCCGGAGTCTGGCGTAACGACTCGAAACCGCGAGCTCGAGCATCCCTGACGCTCTGCGGAAGAAAACGGGCAAGAAACACCGTCACGAACTCAGCCCAGGTCATAGGAGAAAGACCTACGGTTCTGCCCCTCTTTAAAAACTCGCACCAAGTCTGGGCAAGACCCTCCAGACGAAAACTCGCGAACTCTACCCATCTCGCGTCGGAGCATCTCAGCGAACGACAGATCCTGGCCATCCGATCTATAAACGAGTGGGGATCCTCAGCTGCATCAGTGCCGGTGAAAACTGGAGGCTTCAGCCTCATGAACTCAGATAACGATACGGTGATAACCTCTGTAGCTACAGGTACGGCTGCCGGAATAGTAGGCACCATCACGGTCCCCGTAACAGGTGGGGCAACCTCCTGTCTCTGCGCTCGACTTGCCTCAACTAACGATCCCATCATCTGGCGCAAATCCTGCATACTGGCTTCTAGCCTAGCAATACGATCTAGCGAAGGTGGATCAATCTGCTCCTGAACAACGGGCGTACCGCCCTGGTTAGTCCTCGTCTCCGACGAGCCAACTCTGACCTTGGCTCTCGCGGCTGCTCTCTGCTCCCTCGTAGTCCTCGGCGGCATAATGGCTAGAAATGAAAACAGGATTCGATAAGAACATAGGAATCGAATCATAGTGATGTATATAATCACGGAAGGAATTTCAACCAACAAGTCCTGTTCTCTGCCGAAAACCGGGAAGACAAACGTCTCGCCTGAATTTGGGGGCGGATGCTATTTGGTTTTATCCGTCCACCACTCCGAAGATGCCAAGTTAATTTATGGCACCGTGTATCAGAGATTTAGACGGATACGGACGATGTAGCAGACTTCGTCAGATTCCCCCACATTGTGAGGGGTTTTTGATTGTGGGGACGCTCTTCCCTGCAGGCGCAAGCCCCTGCAGTTAATTACGCTACCGCATCGCGGTAACCACTTTCTCCTTCTCCAAATGGTCACTTTATGTCGTGTGTGTTTGTTTTGTTTTTGGTTGCCCGTGGATTGTATACGGAGACTAATTTATGTTGTCGCCCGTAGGGCGTGGATTAGTCCAAATCTGTATTTTCTTAGATTTGGGTTTGGTTTGGATTTAAGGATCGTTAATCTCATTGAGATCAAGATCAACTTAAACGTTGTTAAGGATACGTTAGTCTAAATTTTAGACTAAGATCTACTCAACGGGGGGTTTGGAGTTATTTAAGTCCAACGACAGAGAATTTAGGCTCTATCGTCTTAGTTTAGGGACGTTGCGGTCCAGTAGGTTTAAGGATCGTTAATCTCCTTGAGATCAAGATCAACTTAAACGTTTGTTAAGAATACATTAGTCTAGTTTTTAGACTAAGATCTACTTAACAGGGGTTTTTGGGATCATTTAGATCCAACAAAAGAGTATTTGGACTCTATTGTTTTAGTTTAGAGATATTGTGGTCCATAAGTTTAAGGACATTATAGTCCATGTCAGTTTAGAGACATCATAGTCTGTGAAGTTTAAAGACATCATAGTCTATGAGTTTAAGGACCTCACAGTCCATAAAGTTTAAGGACATCATAGTCCATAGTTTAAAAACGTCATAGTCTATAGAGTTTAATTTAGGGACGTTGCGGTCCATAAGTTTAAGGACATCATAGTCCATAAGGTTCTGGTTTAACCAGTTTGGGGATGCATCAATAATTATTGGTTATTGGGACCCTCCATCTCTCTGAAGACGTTGAAGGATTACAACGACATGTATCAGAGGTATGAAGAGATGTACCCTTGAACCAAAGACCCGATTTTGGGAAGTGGGATGAACATCAGTTTAGATGTCATCTGTTGGGAGCTTATTAGCTATCTTAAGATCGACTTTAGAACCCCCGAGCATGAAGGGCTCAATTGATGGTCCTTGGAACATTTGGTCTAATTCTGGCTAATGTTAGCCTTTCATAGTGTTCAACACTAACATGTTTATTCAGCGCTCACGAGCTCCCACGTGATACTCTGAGGCAGTGATGCATATAAGTGTTAAACACGTTAGCCCTGTGGCCGTCATGTGTAAGCATGTGAGGTGATTCAAAATAGCATTAAACTTCAAGAATCTGAAGCGCTGCTTCTTTGGGTTTATTCTTTTGTTCTTTTCTGAGCGTTAAGCGCTATTTGGGTCACATGGGAGCACGTGAGAAGCCTAAAAAATGGAAACTGCTTTTGATTTATTCCTTTTTGCTTTTTAAGTTCTAAACACTATTATGGGGTCACGTGTGATCACTGTTCCCGCCAAAAAAAAATTCTGCGCAAAAGAACCCAAAGGTATAAAATGGCAGCGATACGTTTAAGAAAATGTGAATCAGTATTTTCCGGGATTTATTTTTGACAAACTCCCGAATTTGAAACAACTAAATTCTGATGGTATCGAAAGCGTCTCGAAAAAGCCTTCGATTTGATATATTATGGGCTTCATAATTCATCCGGGATCAAAAGTTATGAGCAAATATGCTATGTATGTGTAATCTAAGGAAGACAATGCGAACTAGTATTTTCCGGGCTGTATTTTGACAAACTCCCGAATGAGAAACATCTAAATTTTGATGGTATCGAAAGTGTCTCGAAAAAGCCTTTGATTTGATATATTATGGGCCTCATAATTCATCCGGGATCAAAAGTTATGAGGTATCACGTGCCCACACGTGACCGGGCATCACGTGCATACACGTGACCATTTACAGGCAAAACCTGTAGGCACTGAATAAAATAAATAATTGGAAATAATTAATCAGTGGGTCACGTGCCAACACGTGACCCTCTGAAACAATAGAATTAAATTCTAATTAAATAATTAATCAGTGGGGTCGCGTGCCAACAAGTGATGGGTTCCTGAGCCCTCTAAACCAATAGAATTAAATTCTAATTAATTGGTCACTCAGTGGGGTCACGTGCTAACACGTGATAGGCTCTTAAACCTTCTGAACTAATAGAATTAAATTCTAATTAAGGGAAATCAAAAACCCTAGTTGGAAAAATATTTCCCTAAATCTTTCCAAACAAAAAGATTGTGCTCTGTAAAGTGGAGTACCGTTGGATTAAAAATCCAATGGTGATTAAAAATTACCAATTTATAGAAAGATTCTATACAAGAAAAGATTTCCTTAAAATTTTCCAGGAATAACAGATAAAAGATCTTTTGGATTAAAAATCTAATGGTGAATAAAATTCACTGAGTGATCTAAAAGATTATGTTGGTTACAAAATCAATTAAAATCTTTCAATGAAAGATTGACTAAATAAACTGATTCTTTTCTTTCTCCTATAAATAGGAGCTAAGAAGAGAAGAAAAAAAGGAGGGGGATACAACAACAGAGAGAAAAAAGAAGAGAATTTAATTCTCTAGAGAGAAAGGAAGATTTCCTCAGAAGAGAAAGAAACCCTAGGTGAGAAAGGGAAAGAGATCATAAGCTTCACAAAACAAAAAGAGAATTTAATTCTCAAACTAAGAGTTTAACTCTTCTGAATAAGAACTTAGTTCTTCATTTGGTTGAAAATCTGCAGAAGCAGATCTCCCGATAAGTTGAGAATTTAATTCTTATCGGGGAGATTCTGCCATGCAGATCCAAAATTTAGAGGGAGAATTGATTTTGAAGAATTTAATTCTTCCAAATACTTAGGAATTTAATTGCTCCAAATACTTAGGAATTTAATTCCTCGAACAGAGACAGGGTTTAACCCTTAAAACAAGAATTTAGTTCTTCTTCATGGTTGAAGATCTGCAGAAGCAGATCTCCCCATAAGTTGAGAATTTAATTCTAATCGGGGAGATTCTGCCATGCAGATTCAAAACTTAGAGGGAGAGTTGGGTTTAAAGAATTTAATTCTTCCATATACATAGCAATTTAATTGCTCTAAATAAAATTAGGGTTTAACCCTATATAAGAATTTAATTCTCAAACAAAGGACTTAAACCATCCATGCACGTAAATCTGATCACGTGGTAACACGTGACCCTCATCCTCAATGAGTAGAAAAGAACGAAAAAGACTAGGTCATGTGCCTCCACTTGACCCTTAAACAGACTCCTCAAAATGAGAAAGAAAAAACTTGGAGGCAATGCCTCACGTGTTCACACGTGACCCTTAAAACAAAAGGGAACAAATCCAAAGGCAGAATCAATTTTGGACGTCCTCTCATGTCCCCACGTGACCCCTAATAAACACTTTAATAAATCAATGCATGGGTACCCATCACGTGCCCACACGTGATGGCCGTGAAGACTTAAGTCTTTAACACTTATTTGAATATTATGAGAATAAAATAAAGGAAGCTTGGCCCAATCCTAGAGTGCCTTACATGACCCCACGTGAGCATTTCTTTTTTTAGTGTTTAACACTATTTTGTGCGCTGTATCCTTAGTGTTTAACACTATTTTAAGCGCATCACGTGGGAGCACGTGATAGCCCAATATGTACTCTAGTGTTTAACACTATATTCAAACTGGTCTTAGCCTAAATTGGCTGAGTCTTCTAGAGGTAAGACTCCCTCCAACTGAACCTCAAAATTGATCAGTTCATATGATATGCAAGGTAAAGTCCAGAGCTATAATGAATGGCTAGTGCTTAGCCAAAGACAAAATGTTGTCAGAGCCCTAAAACCCTGTTTAGCATTGCTAAATAATGGGGAGTTGAACCCAGACAAATGTTTAACAGTCCAAACAAAGGTCCAACATTTCAAACCTAATTGGACTTAGCCCAAGTTGGTCGTAAGTCCTCAATTCAGATTTAACTGAGCCTATGTGCTCATAATCCAATTAATTGATCTTAGTCCCAAATTGGACTACAGATTTTCCAATCAACTTTGGCTCAAGGGTACATCTCTTCACTCCTTTGATATTTGTCGTTGTAATCCTTTAACGTCTTTAGAGAGGTGACGGGTCCCGATAACCAATCATTCCATAGACTGTAGGGTCCTTAAACTCATGGACTATGATGTCCTTAAACTTTATAGACTATAACGTCTTTAAACTACGGACTGTGGGGTCCTTAAGCCCATGGACTATGATGTCCTTAACCTCGGACTGTGGGGTCCTTAAGCCCATGGACTATGATGTCCTTAACCTTTACAGACTATGATGTCTTTAAACTGGACCATCATGTCCTTAAATTGGTAATTGACCGCAAAGTCTCTAAACTAAAACAATAGAGCCCAAATGCTCTTTTGTTGGATCTAAATGATCCTGTTAAGTATCTTAGTCTAAAATTAGACTAACATATCCTTAACAAATGATTAAGTTGACCTTAGCCTAAAATTAGACTAACGTGTCCTTAACAAACTGTTAAGTTGATTTTAGTCTAAAATTAGACTAACGTATCCTTAACATACGTTTAAGTTGATCTTAGTCTCAAATGAGACTAACGTATCCTTAAACCCAACCCCAAACCCAAATCTAAGAAAATACGGATTTGGACTAATCCACGCCCTACGGGCGACAATATAAATTTGTCTCTGTATACAATCCACGGGCAACCAAAAACAAAACAAACACACACGACACGAAGTGACCATCTGGAGAAGGAGAAAGTGGTTACCGCGATGCAGTAGCGTAATTAAATGTAGGGGCTTGCGCCTGCAGGGAAGAGCGTCCCCACAATCAAAACCCCTCAACGAGGGGGAATCTGACGAACTCTGCTATATCGGCCGCATCCGTTTAAACCTTCGATACATGGTGTCATAAATCAACTTGGCATCTTCGGAGAGGTGGAAGGATAGCGCCAATTAGCATCTGCCCCCAAATCCAGGCAAGACGGACCTACGTGGTCGCGTCTCCATGTTTCGGCGGGGAACAGATTCTGGCACGCCCGGTGGGACCTTTTCCTCTTTCCACTCTACACTTCGTGTGTCGTGTTCGCGAACGAATCGTGATTCGCTATGGTTGCTTGTGGATTCGAGGTGCTAAGATTTGGTGTCTTGCCCCGTGCAGAAAACAGAAGATCAATGGCTTCAAACTGCACTAACTGCAACTGCAACTCTCACTCCGTCCCGTCCGGAGGAGTGACTTACGAGCCCCAAGCCGCCACCATCTTCGCTATGCCGGTGGAACAGGTGACTCAGGCCACCACTGGATTGTTCTTCGGGACCATGATCCCGCCAACGAGCTTCAACGCCCCTGTACCATCGCAAGAAGCTCCCAAGAAGTCGGTCTTTGATCGGCTTGCAACTACTACGGCCCCTCTCAGCGGGTCGCCTAAGTCCACTGCCTCAGTTTTTAACAGATTGGGCCGAAGCTCAGATGGGCCCATGAAGAAGCCCGCAATTCCTGAAGGTGCTATCCCTAAGCGGTTAGCCATTTCTACTCCTGAAGTCTCCAAGGCGGCTTCTCCTGCTAAGGGGTCGGTCTTCACGAGACTGGCCATTTCAGCTTCCGTTCCAGACAAAGTCATGAAGGTTGTTTCCACTGTTCAAAAGTCGGCCTTTGCATGACTGACTACCCCCTCTCAACGGGTGTCAGTCTTCGACAGGCTAGCACCAATAACAGTCTCTCCTCAAAGCAGGGGGCATGAATAAACTGATCCAAAAGCGGAGGTGATCCTGGCCGGATGACATGCTCGACGTCGCCACTGGCACCGAGTGAGGAAAGCTGGGGGCAATTACCCTTCTGGACTAACTCCGCCAACTCCAATGGTGGAAGTTGATGCTGCTGTTCCAACTGGGAACAGCTTTGAACTACTTAACAGGGTACGCAGGAATTCGCCAACTGCTGTGCTGAAAATATCTCCTCCACCTATGGAGAATACCCCAAAGGCGAAGCTGGAACAGCCCCCTCGGCGGTTGTCCTCTAAAATTTATAAAGTTTGGCGACAAGTCCAGGACTCCGTGATAGATCAAGACTATCCCCGCCGACAGAAACAGATGAAGGTTCGGCAAGAAGAGAACCACCCTGTTAAGCCACAGAAGACGACAGCTACTTAGGTGCCCACTGCAACGGCCCCCTCAACTTCGATCGCCTATAAGAGGAGAAGGCCGGAGAAAATTCCCATGTCTGCGACAAATGTCAAGGGCACTGAGTCTAAACGCCCTAATTCTGGGGGCATGGTGGTGCATACCGTCTATATGGCATCCGGAAAAGAGGACAGCCGTATCTCTACAGGTCATCGACCGCTTACGCGATCAGTGACTAAGGCTCAGGAGCAACAACAACAAAACCTCCAAGAGATGCTAACAGCCATGGCCACGCTTACAGGACCAAAAGCATGCTCAGACATGTCCTCAGAACAGCGTCATGAGGAGGAAACTGATGCAGAATTCTTTCGGAGAATGCTTGAAAAGAAGGACAAGGAGGTAGCGGAACAAGCGGCCAAAATAAAACGAATGGCGCTTTTATTCCAGGACATAGTCGGGATGATGTTACAGCCGGGTCCTCCATTTGAAGACCCTCCGATTATCCTTAAAGACGATAGAGGAGAAGCGTCAAACCCTCTTCCATCTTGTTCAGCAGCCAAAGAGGAGACCATCTCAAAACCTGCCCTGGATGATTACATCGCCCAGCAGATACGAGTTCATCAGGCGAATGAAGCGGCTGGGAAAATTGTTAAAACTGGACGACCCTATCCGGGTTGGTACGACTAAATAAAGTACCCGCCGGGATACACGATCCCCAAATTCCATGTGTACAAGGGGACAGGCAATCCCCATCAACATGTCGCTCAGTTTAGGGCTCTCTGCGGCAACACTGGAGGAGATGATAAGCTACTGCTTCGCCAATTCGTCGGCAGCTTGGCGGAAACGGCCTTTGAGTGGTATTCGGAGCTTCCCAACGACTCTGTCAAAACTTTTACGGAGATGGAATTGCTGTTCACCCAACGTTTCGCAAGCGCTAGCGAGCGCACCCCGATCATCGCGTTAATTAACGCCAGAGTGAAGCCAGGCGAAACATGGGTGCAATATGCGATACGATGGCGGAATCTATGGTCGAAGTGCGAGCAACGCATCGAGGAAGCACCTATGGTAGGCATGTTCGTGGGTACTCTTGATCCGCAGGGGACCATTTCGCAGTTCATGATGTTTTTCAAGCCGACTACTTTCCAGGCCTTGATTGACAAACTGGCCCAAATGGATCAGATGGGCCATAGACCGTCTTCCTCGAAGATGGAGTCTCGAAACGAAAAGGGCAAAGGGAAAGCAATCTTTGTCGCCAACGCTCAACAACAGTCGAGTGGCCCGAGACCAGCTGTTCGCCAAAGCAACAAGCGGCAATTCCTTGATGAGAAGTTGAGACGTCCTCACTCGTTTCCCCGAGATAAAATAAGGAGACTGTTCGAATTAGCAGTGCGCAACGGGATCATCACTCTACTGGAGTCGAGACACCCACCGCAACCGAACGACGTCAACAATCCCAATTACCGCCCTTACCATCGAGTATTAGGCCATCCACTCGAAGATTGCTACGTCTTCAAAAATTGGGTTGAAGACCAATACCAGCAAGGCAAATTCGCATTGTCTGAAAATTGGAAGGTGAACCCGCCACAACCACAAGCTCCGAAAAAGATAGACATGCTGGGGGCATTGTGCTCATTCATAGAGGAAGCTCCATGGGAAGTTGTTCTTTCGGCGAAAACTAAAAAATGCTGAAAGATCTTCAAACATGTCCGGCGATTAGGTGGAAAAGTCCGCAAGAACCGGAGATTATCGAGGGGATGCTGAAACCACGCCCAATATTAGGAGTCAATAGTGATGGTGGACAAAACATTCAGGCCCAGCCGTCAAAGTCTTCGAAGAAAAAGAAGAAGACCAAAAAGCCCGCGCAGTTTGATGACAAGCGCACGGATCTGCAAAAGTATTGACACGCTGGAGGAATATAACCAGAAGGCGCGAACCCCGGTTACACTCCAAGAATTTCTCAACAATATCCTTGAGAGCGGAGATAACGACAATAACGACGGGGATGACTCGTCAGAAGAATCTGAGGACTATGTGGCAAGTTGCCACATGATCTCTCATTCGGCGTTAACTAACGAAGAAGCTCACTCGGCGATAGAAGACAGCATAAAAGAGCTGGGGGCAGGATCGAAGCCAAAACCCTTGGAACCGTCCGACGATATGATCGACTTGCTACTGAACGAAGCTCGTCAGAAAAGCAATGCCAATCGAGAGCGCGAACTGGCTATATTCGAAAAAGCTAAACGCCAACGACTGGATGAAAAGGTCGAGGCACCCCAACCGGATCGAAGCATCCCTATCTCCAGCAAAAGCAAGCTTAAAGTAAGGAAACGATTCGCTAGGGCCCTGTCAATAGGAATGGAGTTGTACTTTTTCAGAGGAAATTCTCCTGGTGGTATACATCTTGATAAAGCGGGCATACATCCTAACTTCTGCTTATACCATCAGAGGATTACACACCCTACCGAGGAGTGCATAGCCTTTAAAAACTGGTGCCAGGGATATGTTGCCCACCGACAACACGTTCAATGAATGAAGTGCAAGGCTCGTCGGGAACAGAAAGGCGCGACAGATGAGCGCAAAAGAGCCGCTGGCAACTGTCACATAGTCGACACCAAGGGATCGCAAGCTCTCACCTTTGGAAGCGACTCTGACGAAGAAATCGCCCTCAGTTCTCTCTTCAAGGAATCCACCTCCGACACAAAAGATGCGAAGATTTGCGAGAAAATCTAGCTGCGTAATCGTATGTTGCCCGAAAAATCTCGGACCTTTGACCGAAACGTCATTAAACTACTACAAACGCGCGACATCCCAAGGCTGACGTGTTAAAAAAAACGGTACGTCCATAAGCAAGATGGGCACGGATGAAAACCCGAAAGGGCTCCGTGAGTAAAAACAGCAGGGCTACCGGCGAGTTTTGTGAAAACCCGAAAGGGCGCAATCTCGTTAAAAGACACTTGCAAGGTCCTCTCGACCTTGTGAGGAGAAAATACCTGCGTGAGATCCTTACGACTCATAAAAGGAGCAACACACTTAGGGATCTCCACGATTCCTAAGGAGAAATTACATTTACGAGATCCTCACGACTCGTAAGGAGAATTCCCCTTTGAGACCCTCACGGCTCATAGGATTCAAAATCTTTAAGCTACAGGGATCTAAACCTATTCTTAAGCCATCACAATCTCCAATGCTGTCCTACAAGCGGTTCAATATTGACCTTTGTATACAATCCACGGGCACGAATAAACATTTCCCTAACAAAGTCCCACCAGTGACTAGGGATATGCTCGCACGGTGAACAGCCCTTGTAAGTCCTCTCGACTTATAAGGAGAAAATACTCTTGTAAGATCCTTACGACTTATAAGAGAACACACACTTAGGAATCCTCACGATTCCTAAGGAGAAAACGCACCTACGAGATCCTCACGACTCGTAGGGAGAAATACCTTTATGAGACCCTTACGGCTTATGAAGTTAAAAGCCTTAGTCGATAGGATCCTAACCCTGTTCGTTAAGCCACCTTTGTTCGACATCGACAGAGGAAAATGATGATTTGCTTCTGGCAATATCCCAGTTGTAGCGATGCTGATACCTAAATCGGTATCAAATCCCAAACTCGTAGTGAAAAGCCAGCGAGCCACAAATGCATATGAAATAGCCGAAATGATGGGGCAACTTGCAACAAAATCAGCAAGTAAAAATGCATGCATACAAAATAGCCGAAATGGTTGGGCAAGTCGCAATAAAAAGCAGCGAGTAAATAAAACAAATAGCCGAAATGATTGGGCACCGCGAAAAATAGCCAAAATGATTGGGCAATTGCGACTTTCGCGATATAAAAAACTGAAATGATAGAGCATCACGGAAAGAAATAAAAAATGAAAGAATGAAACTTTTTGCCCTACAGGTGAGATCACATCGATCTCTGTATACAATCCAGGGGCACAAACAAATAGAGAACCATACCTTCTTACCAGGCTCCATCAGAAAGCGAAGCTAAATTTCGACGGTTCATATACAACCTAGAGACAACCTCAACATTTGTCGCAATATTGCAGACACAATGTCAACAAACGAAGCAAAGGAAGATCCCTAGCTTCAGGGTCTCGACGTCAACATCGACAACTTAGAGATCACCAACGGCGTTTCTCCTCACTCCAACCAGATGCAGACGTGACGTCAACAACCGACCTCAGAGTCACAACGAAACAGAGCCATGAAAAAGTCCCTAGTTCCAAATCTCAATGGCCACATCTACAGCCTGGAGATCAACAACGGTGTGCCTCCTCGTTCCAGCAGGACACAGATGTTACACCATCAATCGGAACCACGGCAAAGTCCCCAGTTCCAATACTCTACGGTTTACAAACAACCCAGCGTTATCAAATGACCCCGTCTCGGATACACGTCAGCAAATGACCCCGTCGCGGAAACACGTCATCAAATGACCCCACTGCGGAAACACGTCATCAAATGACCCCGTCTCGGATACACGTCAGCAAATGACCTCGTCGCGGAAACACGTCATCAAATGACCCCGCCGCGGAAACACGTCATCAAATGACCCCATCTCGGAAATACGTTATCCAATGACTCTGTTTTGGAAACAAGTCAATCAACCTAGGGAAATCAGTGTCCTTGGCAACCTCCTCGATTCAGAGAAATCAGCGTCCTTGACGAGAGCATCTTGATTCGCGTCAACCCGCAAGGAAATCAGTGTCTTTACAGGAATACCTCGATTCGTCTCAACTCCAAGGAAATCAGCGTCCTTGGCAAAAACCTCGATTCAAGGAAATCAGCGTCCTTAACGAGAGCATCTCGATTCGCACTTACCTGCAGAGAAATCGGCGTCTTTGCAGGAATACCTCAATTCGTTTCAACTCCGAGGAAATCAATGCCCTTGGTAAAAACCTCGATTCAGGGAAATCAGTGTCCTTGACGAGAGTACCTCGATTCGCGTCGACCCGCAGAGAAATCAGTGTCTTTGCAGGAATAGCTCGATTTGTTTCGACTCTAGGGAAATCAGTGTCCTTGACAAAACCTCGATTCAGGGAAATCAGTGTCCTTGACGAGAGCATCTTAATTTGCGTCGACCCGCAGAGAAATCAGTGTCTTTGCAGAAATATCTCGATTCGTCTCAACCCCAGGGAAATCAGTATCCTTGGCAAAAACCTCGATTCAGGGAAATCAGCGTCCTTGACGAGAGCATCTCGATTTGCGTCGACCCGCAAGGAAATCAGTGTCTTTGCAGGAATACCTCGATTCGTCTCAACCCCATGGAAATCAATGTTCTTTGCAAAAACCTCGATTCAGGGAAATCAACATCCTTGACGAGAGCATCTCGATTCGCATCAACCCGCAAGGAAATCAGTGTCTTTGCAGGAATACCTCGATTCGTCTCAACTCCGAGGAAATCAGTGTCCTTGGCAAAAACCTCGATTCAGGGAAATCAGCGTCCTTGGCGAGAGCATCTCGATTCGCGTCGACCCGCAAGAAAATCAGTGTCTTTGCAGGAATACCTCGATCTGTCTCAACTCCGAGGAAATCAGTGTCATTGGCAAAAACCTCGATTCAGGGAAATCAGCGTCCTTGGCGAGAGCATCTCGATTCGCGTCGACCCGTAAGGAAATCAGTGTCTTTGCAGGAATACCTCGATTCGTCTCAACTCCGAGGAAATCAGTGTCCTTGGCAAAACCTCAATTCAGGGAAATCAGCGTCCTTGACGAGAGCATCTCGATTCGCGTCGACCCGCAAGGAATTCGGTGTCTTTGCAGGAATACCTCGATTCGTCTCAACTCCGAGGAAATCAGTATCCTTGGCAAAAATCTCGATTCAGGGAAATCAGCGTCCTTGATGAGAGCACCTCGATTCGCATCGACCCGCAGAGAAATCAGCGTCTTTGCAGGAATACCTCGATTCATTTCAACTCCGAGGAAATCGGTGTCCTTGGCAAAAACCTCGATTCAGGGAAATCAGCGTCATTGACGAGAGCACCTCGATTTGCGTCAACCCACAAAGAAATCAGTGTTTTTGCAGGAATACCTCGATTCGTTTTGACTCCAGGGAAATCAGTGTCCTTGGCAAAACCTCGATTCAGGGAAATCAGCGTCCTTGGCGAGAGCATCTCGATTCGCGTCGACCCGCAAGGAAATCAGTGTCTTTGCAGGAATACCTCGATTCAGGGAAATCAGCATCCTTGATGAGAACATCTCGATTTGCGCCGACCCGCAGAGAAATCAGTGTCTCTGCAGGAATATACGACGTCAGCAAAGCGGAGCCGCGACAAAGTTCCCAGTTCTATGGCTCGGCGGTGCACAGATAACCCAAAGTCAACCCTCGACCTCCCTGTTGAACCAATGCTTTGACTCGGGAGTAGGTCAACTTATCAATCACTTACGAGTCCTCTCAACTTGTAAGGAAGAAAATTCTCTTATGAGATCCTTACGACTCTCAAGAGAAAACATACTTAGGAATCCTCACGATTCCTAAGGAGAAAATACAACTACGAGATCCTCTCGACTCGTAGGGAGAAAAAAATCTTTATGAGACCCTCACGGCTTATAAAGTTGAAAATTCTTAGGCAGCAGATCTGAACCTGTTTCCTAAGCCATCGCTTCTTATCTCGATTCAGGGAAATCAGCGTCCTCGGCGAGAACCTCTCGATTCGTTTCGACCCGCAAGGAAATCAGTGTCTTTGCGAGAATCTCTCGATTCGTCTCAACTTGCGGGGAAATTAGTGTCCCTACACATAAAAAAAATTCTCTTGTGGGATCCTTACGATTCTCAGGAGAAAACGCACTTAGGAGTCCTCACGACTCCTAAGGAGAAAAGATACCTACGAGATCCTCACGACTCGTAGGGAGAAAAGCCTTTGTGAGACCCTCACGGCTCATAAAGTTGGAAAGTCTTAGGCAACAGATCCTAACCTTATTTCCTAAGCCATCGCTACCTTATAAAGAGTTCAAGATGAACTGTTATTTACCATCTAAGAGCCACACTTGCCAAAACTACATGCCACTGAAATGGAGAAGTTACTCATGAGCATATAAACTACTTCACGCCAGAGTAAGACATAAAGAAATAGAAGGGTGCGGCTCATAGAGCTGAGGGTTTGAAACTATATCCCTTAAGAGTCTAGATTTGAGTCAATGATAAATGACGATGCCTGTGTCCGCTCGTTATCTTCTCAGATCAAGATCCTGAAAATTATATACCAACCTAAAACTGGTCATACGCTATGAATTACTCTGCACTACTTCACCCATGTATATACTTACGTGGGCAAACTAGTGGGGGGCATTTGTTCCCGCCAAAAAAATAAATAAATTTCTGCGCAAAAGAGCCCAAGGTATCAAATGGCAGCGATACGTTTAAGAAAATGTGAATCAGTATTTTCCGGGCTGTATTTTGACAAACTCCCGAATGTGAAACAACTAAATTCTGATGGTATCGAAAGCATCTCAAAAAATCCTTCGATTTGATATATTATGGGCTTCATAATTCATCCGGGATCAAAAGTTATGAGCAAATATGCTATGCACATGTAATCTAAGGAAGAAAATGCGAACCAGTATTTTCCGGGTTGCATTTTGACAAACTCCCGAATGAGAAATAGCTAAATTCTAATGGTATCGAAAGTGTCTTGAAAAAGCCTTCGATTTGATATATTATGGGCCTCATAATTCATCCGGGATCAAAACTTATGAGGCATCACGTGCCCACACGTGACCGGGCATCACGTCAATACAGGTGACGATTTACAGGCAAAGCCTGTAAGCACTGAATAAAATAAATAATTGGAAATAATTAATCAGTGGGGTCACGTGCCAACACGTGATAAGATCTTAAACCCTCTGAAACAATAGAATTAAATTCTAATTAAATAATTAATCAGTGGGGTCACGAGACAACACGTGATGGGTTACTGAGCCCTCTAAACCAATAGAATTAAATTCTAATTAATTGGTCAATCAGTAGGATCACGTGCTAACACGTGATAGGCTCTTAAACTTTCTGAACTAATAGAATTAAATTCTAATTAAGGGAAATCAAAAACCCTAGTTGGAAAAATATTTCCTTAAATCTTTCCAAACAAAAAGATTGTGCTCTGTAAAGTGGAGCACCGTTGGATTAAAAATCCAATGGTGATTAAAAATTACCAATTTATAGAAAGATTCTATACAAGGAAAGATTTCCCTGAAATTTGCTAGGAATAACAGATAAAAGATCTTTTGGATTAAAAATCCAATAGTGAATAAAATTCATTGAGCGATCTAAAAGATAATGTTGGTTACAAAATCAATTAAAATCTTTAAATGAAAGATTGACTAAACAAACTGATTTTTTTCTTTCTCCTATAAATAGGAGCCAAGAAGAGAAGAAAAACAAGGAGGGGGGATACAACAACAGAAAGAAAAAAGAAGAGAATTTAATTCTCTAGAGAGAAAAGAAGATTTCTTCAGAAGAGAAAGAAACCCTAGGTGAGAAAGGGAAAGAGATCATAAGCTCCACAAAACAAAAAGAGAATTTAATTCTCAAACTAAGAGTTTAACTCTTCTGAATAAGAACTTAGTTCTTCATTTGGTTGAAGATCTGCAGAAACAGTTCTCCCCATAAGTTGAGAATTTAATTCTCATCGGGGAGATTCTGCCATGCAGATCCAAAATTTAGAGGGAGAATTGAGTTTGAAGAATTTAATTCTTCCAAATACTTAGGAATTTAATTCCTCCAAATACTTAGGAATTTAATTCCTCTAACAGAGACAGGGTTTAACCCTTAAAACAAGAACTTAGTTCTCCTTCATGGTTGAAAATCTGCAGAAGCAGATCTCCCCATAAGTTGAGAATTTAATTCTCATCGGGGAGATTCTGCCATGCAGATCCAAAAATTAGAGGGAGAGTTGGGTTTAAAGAATTTAATTCTTCCATATACATAGCAATTTAATTGCTCTAAATAAAATTAGGGTTTAACCCTATATAAGAATTTAATTCTCAAACAAAGGACTTAAACTATCCATGCACGTAAATTTGATCACGTGGTAACACGTGACCCTCATCGTCAATGAGTAGAAAAGAATGAAAAAGACTAGGTCACGTATCTCCATGCGACCTTTAAACAGATTCCTCAAAATGAGAAAGAAAAAACTTGGAGGCAATGCCTCACGTGCTCATACGTGACCCTCAAAACAAAAGGGAACAAATCCAAAAGCAGAATCAATTTTGGGCGCTCTCACGTGTCCCTACGTGACCCTTAATAAACACTTTAATAAATCAATGCATGGGTACCCATCACGTGCCCACACGTGATGGCCGTGAAGACTTAAGTGTTTAACACTTATTTGAATGTTCTGAGAATAAAATAAAGGAAGCTTGGCCCAATCCTAGAGTGCCTTACATGACCCCACGTGAGCACTTCTTTTTTTAGTGTTTAACACTATTTTTTGCGCTGCATTCTTAGTGTTTAACACTGTTTTAAGCGCATCACGTGGGAGCACGTGATAGCCGAATATGTACTCTAGTGTTTAACACTATATTCAAACTGGTCTTAGCCTAAATTGGCTGAGTCTTCTAGAGGCAAGACTCCCTCCAACTGAACCTCAAAATTGATCAGTTCATATGATATGCAAGGTAAAGTCCAGAGCTATAATGAATGGTTAGTGCTCAGCCAAAGACAAAATGTTGTCAGAGCCCCAAACCCCTGTTTAGCATTGCTAAATAATGGGGGGGTTGAACCCAGACAAATGTTCAACAGTCCAAACAAAGGTCCAACATTCAAACCTAATTGGACTTAGCCCAAGTTGGTCGTAAGTCCTCAATTCAGATTTAATTGAGCCCATGTGCTCATAATCCAATTAATTGATCTTAGTCCCAAATTGGACTACAGATTTCCCAATCAACTTTGGCTTAAGAGTACATCTTTTCACTCTTTTGATATTTGTCATTGTAATCCTTCAATGTCTTCAGAGAGGTGACGGGTCCCGATAGCCAATCATTCCATGGACTGTGGGGTCCTTAAACTCATGGACTATGATGTCCTTAAACTTTATAGACTATGACGTCTTTAAACTACGGACTGTGGGGTCCTTAAGCCCATGGACTATGATGTCCTTAACTTCGGACTGTGGGGTCCTTAAGCCCATAGACTATGATGTCCTTAACCTCGGACTGTGAGGTCCTTAAGCCCATGGACTATGATGTCCTTAACCTTTACAAACTATGATGTTTTTAAACTGGACCACCATGTCCTTAAACTGGTAATTGACCGCAAAGTTCCTAAATTAAAACAGTAGAGCCCAAATGCTCTTTTGTTGGATCTAAATGATCCTGTTACGTAGATCTTAGTCTAAAATTAGACTAACGTATCCTTAACAAATAGTTAAGTTGACCTTAGTCTAAAATTAGACTAACGTGTCCTTAACAAACTGTTAAGTTGATCTTGGTCTAGAATTAGACTAACGTATCATTAACATGCGTTTAAGTTGATCTTAGTCTCAAATAAGACTAACGTATCCTTAAACCCAACCCCAAACCCAAATCTAAGAAAATACGGATTTGGACTAATCTATGCCCTATGGGCGACAATATAAATTAGTCTTCGTATACAATTCTCGGGCAACCAAAAACAAAACAAACACACGATACGAAGTGACCATCTGGAGAAGGAGAAAGTGGTTACCGTGATGCGGTAGCGTAATTAACTGCAGGGGTTTGCGCCTGCAGGGAAGAGCGTCTCCACAATCAAAAATCCCTCAACGAGGGGGAATCTGACGAAGTCTGCTACATCGGTCGCATCTGTTTAAACCTTCGATACATGTTGTCATAAATCAACTTGGCATCTTCAGAGAGATGAACGGATAGCACCAATTAGCATCTGCCCCCAAATCCATGTAAGACGGACCTACGCGGTCGCGTCTCCGTGTTTCGGCGGGGAACAATCACGTGAGTCAATTTCTCTTATTCTCTTTTGTTCATCACAGGCGCTCACGCAGGAGCACGTGATCGGCAGTTATCATGTTGGGTGCCGATCCTTTTAAGTGCATGGAGATCCTGAGTTTCGAGGCTTTCAAGCCCATTGTTTTATGAGAATTGGATTCTTAAGACTTAGTTTTTCTCTTAGCTTTGGGATCTGTATGACAGAATCTCCCTAATGAGAATTAAATTCTCAACTTGTGAGGGGATTTGCTTTTGCAGATCTTTGCCATAAGGGAGAACTAAGTTCTCATATGAAGGGTTAAACCCTTGTTTCATCAGAGAAATTAAATTCCTATATACTTTTTGGGAGAATTAAATTCTCTGAACGTAGATCTCCCTCTACGTTTTGGATCTGCTTGGCAAAATCTCCCCGATGAGAATTAAATTCTCAACCTGTGGGAAGATCTGTTTCTGCAGATCTTAATCAGAGAACGAACTAAGTTCTTTTTAGAAGAGTTAAACTCTTATGAAGATGAAAAAGAGAGGAGATATTCTCTGTGTTTTGTTCCTTCTCTTACCTAGAGTTTTTTTTTCTCTTTTTTCTCTCTGGAGAATTAAATTCTCTTTTCTTTTAAGCTTACGAAGGGTTTTCTCTCCTTTTTTATCTTCTCTTTTCTCTGTCTTTCCTCCTCTTTTTGGGTTCCTATTTATAGGAGAAAGAAAAGAATCAGTTTGTTTGGCCAAATCTCTTATTAAGAGATTTTGATTGATTTTATAACCAACCAAAATGATCTTTTAGATCAATCGGTGAATTTTATTCACCGTTGAATTTTTAATCCAAGGACTTATGTTTTACAGAAGATATTTCTCACGAAATTAGGAAAATATTTCCCTACACAGAATCTTCTTCTGTAAATTGGTAATTTTTAATCACCATTAGATTTTTAATCCAACGGCGCTCTGCTTTACAGGGCGCAATCTTTCTTTTTAGAATGATGCAGGGAAATGTTTTCCAAATGGGGTTCTGACCTCTTTTATCTTAGAATTTAATTCCATCAGTTTAGAAAGTATAGGGGCTTATCACGTGTACCACGTGACCCTTCACAGCATTAAGCATATCAAAAAGTGTTACGTGCTACCACGTGACTTCTTCTGGCCAATTGTTTTTTAAGAAGACGCTTATATACTTTGCATATAACAGTCACGTGTTTGCACGTGAGCCTCAGTTTTAGCTTCAGTTTTAGCTTTGCTTTGTCAGGCGCAGCGCCTATCACGTGTGGGCACGTCATGCTCCACTTGGGGACTTTCTCCGTTGCTTTATTTGTTTATTTATTTTCCGTGAGGGAACAAATGCCCCCACAGCGTTGTTCTTACGTGGTTTACACGTGAGTGCAACGCTGTCACTTTTACAGCCGTTGGATTGTTCTACGGGAATGGGAAGATGAACCGCCCTAGTCATGTCTTATAAATGCAAGAGTTTGATTCCTTAGGCAGCCACTGTTTCTTCATCTCATTCATATTTTATTTTCTTTGAGAATTTAATTCTCTTCCTCATAGCTTAGTTCTCTGCCATTACAAATCCAGAGTTAAACTCTGTCAAAAGAAACTCTTTTTCAGATAACGCTTTGTTCATCAGAAAACTTTCATTCTCTGAGAAAGCCTCTGGATTTTAAATCCATTATGAGAGCTTTGCTCTCCTTAGAAACCCATCCTCCATAGATGTGATATTTGAGAAATAACTTCCATATTTCGAACGTTTCCCTCTAGTTTTGAGGATTCATGGGATTTTTGTTTCTCATGTATTTTTATGAATTCTTGGAATTTAATTCTGTAACAACTCCATTTTTAATGTACAAAGAATTGATTTAAATTCAAAATATACTTGGAGTATTTAATGTTGCTGATATCTCTTTAAGTATTTATTTCATACCATAATTACAAGAAGAAGCTTGTAGCTCATTGGTAATACCTTGCACCGCTGAACCAAATCACCAGAGTTCAAATCCTATACCCCACATTATTTTTAATATTGTTTTGTTTTAAAATTTCTAGAATACCAACAGTCAACACGTGTTTTCTCACAAAAACCCCATTACCCATGAAAAATTAGAAGTTCCAGTGGCTACCTCCGGCGACCCCCCATCTCCCGCCACCTCGACTCGGCCGAGTCGGCCGGCGGACCGGCCGACTCGGGCCGGCGCCGCCGGCCGAACTCAGGCTGACCGCTGAGTCGTCAACAGGGAAAAGTTGTCTTTTGGTCTCCCCACCTCCACTGCATACTTTAATTCTTCAGACCACCTCCAGAGAGCCCATTAACACCTATTTACTACATTTTTAAATACATTTTCCTATCATTTTTATATTTTTTAATTAAAAACCCTACACCTACCCTAACCCTATAAATACACCCCTACCTCCTACCCTCTCATCCCAAAATTCTGAGCCCACTCTCTCAAAATCTCAAGAAAACCTTGTGTGCTTTGGAAACGAGCGAAAGGCGAAGCCCTGACGAAATCGACGGCGAACTTCCGGTGATCGTGCTAGGAACTCTCGGCGACGATTTGACGCACCGGCGAACCCTCTACTTCGCTCTCACTCTCTAGTGTTGTCCAAACCCGTAAGTCCTTTTCTAGCTTCTTTTTTCTTTTCTAAAAAAAATACGAATTTACAAACCCGACGGAATCGGAACAAATCCGATTTCCGATTCGGTTTTCTATAAAATCTCACTTCTTACCAATACATTCATGCTTAAACATCTTATTGTTGACTATTAAACACTTAACAAATAGTTTGAACAAGTTTCCTCACATGAAATGATAACTTTTTCAATATATCGTATTTTTCACTTAAATACCACAATGTTTCGATTTCACATTTAACCCCCTTAACCTTGCTATACCTTAAAGTAGAATATGAGGTAATGACCTACCTCCACACACACGCAAATACAACCTAAAACGATATTATCAATAAACTTAGAATACGATAAAACAATAGTTTCATTTAAATACCATATTCTTAATAAAACCATTTTTAAAAGTTTTAGGTTTGAGATACTTTTAAAACAAATATCTTTTATTAGGAAAATACGATAAGTTGTGGATATCGGTCGTTTATCTAAACCTGACTTTGTGGTGTTTATGCTAGACAAGTGAGAAATGTAATTTTAAAAGGCCCGTCTCACGGTGATTCGTGAGCGGATCCCTCCTTTCTTCACTTGTACTTACCTGGCTACAATTGGCGGTGAAGAGGCGATTTGAGACATCTAACAACTTGTTGTTTAGACCATTTAGAAATAGGCTAGTTGACTTAGGAAACCCTAGAGTCTAAAATACGGAAAATTGATATTTTTACAAATAAATACCATTTACTTAATAAAACCGTATTCCAAAGGAGTAGTATTTATAAAATCTTTGCAAAGCGTCGCTACAATCCATTTTGGGGAACCCGTTCAGGATGGTGCGGATTATCGCACATCCTCGGGCTTAGTAGTGCGAGATTCAGACCTCCGTAAGGAGCATTCGGTCTCGAAGGATTTAAAATACGACATCTTAAGAAAATGAGATTTTTAGAATATAAAATATTATTTAAAATTATTTTTGTATAAATATATGTATATTTATCATTAAAATATCTATTTTGTTATGATATAAATATTCCACCTTTTTTCTAAAAATCACAAGAATAAATTTTACATTAAAATACCATGAACTTCAAATAAATTAATATTATAGATAAATACCTTTATTTATAAAAACTAGGATATTTTCACTAATAATGTCACAATATAAAATCCACCTTCATTACAACTCTAAAGACGAATAATAAATACTTGGCGTGCATCTTGAAAAGTATATAAAGTATTTTTACATAAAACCCCCTCAAGTTTTATAAATTACCCTAAGGACCCTAGTAAACATAGGACTTCGATTTACATCTCTACTGTCTGACTCGGGTTTGAGTCTAATCATAATCTGACTTGAATATGATTCAAATACCATATAAATCTATAATATTACAATTCAACATGAACACACGAATCCATGAATCCAGTTATCAATCTATTCAACTTGACTGAACTAAACCATGGATATACCTTCCATGTACATGAATCCAGTTTAAATCCATTACATCCGTTATTGATATTATGGTTTCGGTCAGTCATTCGACTTTATAACTTATACAATACAATATAACAATACAATCAAAACACTACGGGGTTTAAGGGGTAGATTGGTACGGAAGGTGTTAAAAGTGGCACGAGACAGTAAAATTAAGACATCTAACATGAATCCTGTTGCTGTTGTACCGTGGCATAACGGTTCCTTGTACTTTCAGTTTGCATTAGTCTCTAGCATATAGAGACCTCTTTCGTATACACTGGCATCCTTCTATACCAAGCTACAAACAACATCGTTAACACAATATTCTACAATATCATACAACTTTAAAAGATACATTCTTATTCTGTCTTTTCTATTTCTCCCTTAATTTTGGGACTTACCGAGCGACCTGTTCGCTGACGATATTCTATTTCTTTTTTCTTTGAATGTCGTCAGGTATACACTGGCATCTTTCTATACCAAGCTACAAACAACAGCGTTAACACAATATTCTATAATATTAAACAACTTTAAAAGATACATTTTTATTCTGTCTTTTCTATTTCTCCCTTAACTTTAGGACTTACCGAGCGACCTGTTCGCTGACGACATTCTATTTCTTTCTTCTTTGAATATCGTCAGGTGATCTGGACACAGCAGAGATCGAGCCCACCAGTGAAGACTTAGATCAGTTCCTCGAAAACCCCGAGCTCTAGACATTGTACATTTCCATTCAGTACCTTTAATTTCCTATTATGCCATTGTTTAGGCATCGTTTTTACTTCAGTTGTATTTCCTTTTCATGCATTGTACAAAAGAATGTTAATAAATAAAGTTGCTGTTATTTTTATATCTCTTGTCTCTTGTGATTACTTTTATATTGCTTAGATACGCTTAGCGTATTTACTTCACAGTAAATACGTAGCGGACCTCGTCGCGTCCCCTTTGCCGTACACCGAGAAGCGGGGCGTGACAAATTCCATTACATAAAGGAATTTAATTCCTCCGGCGAAGAGTTTAGCTCTGAAAGATCAATGGGGCCCTTCGGGAATTTTATTCCCTGGTGTTCTTGAAAATCTTTTCATAGGGTTTTATCCGTATTCGCACAGATTTGAATTTGTTGGTACTTAACAGGACTTGTCTTCCCAAGAATTTATTTGAATCCCAATGCTTGTTCAATGAGGGTCTTCTTTTTTACTAATCTTTCACTGATGTCTCTTTTCAGACACTATGTCTGCTCATCTGTACAGTCTTAGCGAATTTATTTCTTACGAGGACATTCGCGCACAGGGCCGTTGTCAAAACCAGGAGTTTACAAACGCCTAATGTGCTGAGATTATGAGTCATTTCAATGCACACAATGGTCGACTACTTCCTCGTCGTTCCGCTCTTTTGAAGATTGTAGTGAGAGTAATTTGGGGAGAACTTCCTGGATTTCATGAAGCCATGCCACTTGAGGTACTGGATGATGCTGAAGATAAGGTGCACTCAGTGTATCTGACGGGCCTGATCTCAAGGAAACAGCGAGATAATCTTATTGATATCTTGCATCAAGTTTTCCAACAGACGACGATAATCGCTGCTTATCAGAGGGCGGAGGATATTGGCGAGGATCCTGACGCTTGCGATCGTGAGAGGATGCACATGAGAATGGTCAGAAAGGCCAGAAACACTTTAGACGGCCTTACTTTTGAATTTCTTAATCCATGTCCCGGGTTTAATGTTTTACCATTGGAAACATTTCCTATTATTTTTGTATGAATTTTTGGAGTATGAATGATAAAAATTTTCTTTCTTTTTTATGTTCACACGCGTTCTTTATGAAGTTTTGTCACACTGTTGTTGGTGCTCACGCGTTTGGCGCGTGAGTCACTGCTGGGGATTTCATTCTTGCATTGGCGCCCGCTCACGTGCCATGCATGTGTGGGGCCTTTTTAATCTCCGATAAAGATTAAGGCTGATGCTCACGTGCTATGCACGTGGGGCTCTGTTGATGGGGTCGTTTCGTCTCCCCACACTGATTTCAATGAGTCACTTCTTTTCATGATCTGGGAGATAGTTGATCGCCGGGAGATCGAGGTCAGGAGAGTTGACACGAAGGACAACGTAGCGGATCCACTCACGAAGGCCTTTCCCCAGACACAATTTGAGAGACCTTTTGAGATGTTGGGTATGAGATACTACAACACATGGCTTTAGTGCAAGTGGGAGATCGTTAGTTATATGTATGCCCTAGAGGCCATTATTGTACATATGATGTATATTATAGTGGATGCTTGGATATATATAGAGAGGACTTTCTTGCTCAACATGATAGTATGCTATCTGGTTACCTTTATCTTAACGTGTAGACTGGTATTTATACTGTCTTGCTCTCACATGTTGATAAAGCCCTTAGGATATGTACTTGACTACCAGGACTATGATGGAGATCATACTAGTGGGGCCAGGGTAGTTCGCAAGTACATCCTTTAATTGTTCCTAGTCGAGGGAATATTGAGACAGGGCATCGATATTCCAGAGTAGACTAGCGTATACGCTTCTTGACCCATATGATGGGTGATGGATGATCCCACATCCATTAGTGTTTGACATCAAGGATCGTATATGGGTGCTCAGTGGAGACTGGGTACACTGAACAGGACTCGCCGATGACTCCTATGTGGTAGTATACCTATCGTCAGATAGCAGTCCTCTGGTGACACTAGTACAGGTTAGTTTACGAAACCGAAACTGCTCCGAAACTTGAAACGCTAAATCTCAGTTTCTGTCAATTTTTAAATGAGCTGTAAATTTTTTTCAAATAACTGTAGAATGTTGTATGTGATATTACTTGAACACTGAAGAAATTTAAGGCCATTCTGTGAAATTTTGGCCGGCCACAACCCCCCCATCTCGGCCCAAATCCGAGCAAACCCCTTTAAATTTTTTCAGTGTTCCAGTGACTGGGTTTTGGTGTTTCAGGTGTTGTTTGTTTTTGCTAAATTTTCATGTGATGATAACTTTCTACAAAGGCAATTCGGAGTGTTTCGTAGTCGTAATTCTAACAGTTTTTCGGGTTACTTTAGACGGTGTTAAAAAGTTCGAACGGATATCAAATACCCATTTTAACTCTCCCCGGAAATTTTCCAAGTGTTGGATTTTTCTTTAGTTTAAAACTTTCAGAAAATCATGCAAGCGATACCGTGGACCCTCTAGAAGAACGAAACCTTAACTCGATTATGTGACCGTCAGAACTGCTACTAAATTCTAGGGTTTGTGGTAGTTCAGCGGTGCCACATGTGAGGCATTGGTTGAACCTTCTACGACTGGTTCATAAGAGCTGTGGCATGTACTGAATAATTTTAAACTACGCTCAAGTGTTGAGCTTTTTGGGTAATTTTGGGTGTTTATTGATTCGATCGGAATGTTTAACATCGTCTAGCTATTTGATGACATGTGATGTTATGTGTTGCTTGGATATATTATATTGGATCGTTGTGTTTTGAATAGCCTGGGGGTTTTATGTGAGATGAGAGTTTTTATTTTCATTCATGTAAAATTCAATGTATGTAATATTCTTTTATTAGAGAACTTCCGGGTTGAGGATGATGTCACCATTATTGTATATTATTTACTTTTCCACATTATAATAGACCCAAGGAGGGGAGCACAAGCAACCGGGTACTAGAGTCCAGTGGGAGACCATCTCGAGGAGTCGAGTCCAGGTTTCCTAACTCTAGAATTGGTAGGGTTGCATGTCGCTCTCGTAGGGGTCTAGGGATGTGGGTTTGGCTATTCATCACGACCGTGAAATCCGTGTTTTATACTGGCTTAACTTAAAACATGGAATTCCTAATATATCCAATATTTCATATGTTATCTTCTGCTGCTGATATTCTGTGATGTGATCACTTTATATGTACGTTGTATTTTCGTTTCTTCTGTGATACTTAGGAAGCTTAATTGATGGGACTTTATTAATGAGATCAATGAAAGAAAAGAAACCTAAAGATATTGTAGAATCAAATTTTCAAAAATGATAGTGTTTCCCCTAATCAGAGCAAAACTCTGTTTGAATTTCAAAAATTCAAAAAAATTGAAGCAACGCTTCAAATTCCTTGCGCCGCGCGCAACGCGCCACGTGTCAAAAGCTGACATGCCAACGCAGCGCCCAAGGCAGCGCGCCCAATCAGAGCAAGGCTCTACTTAAAATAAAAAAACAAAAGAAGCAACGCTTCAGATGATTTGCGCTCTGCGCTGCGCGACACGTGGCAGCGCAGTTGCGCTGCGCTCTGCGCGACACGTGACAGCGCAGTTGCGCTAGCGCAGTTGCGCTGCGCTCTGCGCTGCGTGAGACGTGTCAAGCGCTGGTACGTTTGCGCCAAACAGAATTAAAATTCCAGTAAGATCTTTCTGTTTTTATTAAAACAAGAAGATTGTCTTCTGTAAAACAGAAACCCTTAGATCAAAGATCCAACGGTGAGGAAAATTCCCCAAATCACTTAGAGAATGATCTCTTTAATAAATTTAATAAATTAATGGGCACTATATAAAGGCCCCTAAACCCCAACTCCAAAACACAACACAGAGAGACAAAAACACAGAAACAAAGTGAGAACTCTAAAGAATTTTGAGAATAACTCAAAAAGAGGAAAAAAGGTAAACCCTTTGAATAAAAAAGAAGAATTTCTTCTGAAAAGATCATTGATCTAAGAACAACGATCAAAGGTCTCCAATAAAAAAAATAATAATAACAAAGGCATTGCCTTTTTTTTATGAACCATTGGTTCTGGAATCTTAAAGATTCTTTTCTTGAATCCAAAATTGGATCAAGATATTAAAACAGTGCCTTGCACTTGTAAATCTGCACTGTTGCGCTCCTGGGTTGGCGCAAACCACCAGAGAGCGCCACGTGTCAGCTCCAGAATAACTTGCGCTATGCGCTTTTAAGATAGAGCATTGCTCTTTGAAATTGGCGCAACTCACCAGAGCACGCCACGTGTCGGCAGCGCAACAGCGCAGCGCACTGCGCTTGCGCTCACCAGAGCGTGACACGTGTCACCTCCACATGGGCTTGCGCTCAATAATTGGCGCAAAGCGCCTGACAGGCCATATGGCCACTGTCAGTTTGATTAATGCACTGCATTATTTACAGAAGAGCCAAGCCCAATTAAAAAGGGCCTAACAGGCCTAATAAAATGCCATGCATTATTTTAAAGAAGGGCAGAGCCCAAACAAAAACAGATGCTGCGCATCATTAAAAAGGGACAGAGCCCAAATCAAAAAGGCCTAGCAGGCCAAAAGTAAATGCAGTGCATTATTAAACAGGGGCAAAGCCCTAGCACAGGCCTAATAGGCCAAAGATAAAAACGTTGAATATTCTCAACTGGACTTAGCCGAATCATGGCCGTAAGTCCTCAAATTAAATTGACTGAGCAAGACTGCTCTCTTAAATCAATTTATATCCGGTT
This sequence comes from Agapanthus africanus, assembly GCA_030015575.1. Classification (NCBI taxonomy): domain Eukaryota; kingdom Viridiplantae; phylum Streptophyta; class Magnoliopsida; order Asparagales; family Amaryllidaceae; genus Agapanthus; species Agapanthus africanus. Next base: position 935,734,983 of record CM057338.1, on the reverse strand, counting down.
CAAGGGTACATCTCCGAACTCCTCTGACACCTATCGTTGTAATCCTTCAACGACGTCAGAGAGGTGACGGGTCCCGACAACCACACATTAATACGGACCGTGGGGTCCTTAAACCCATGGACTTATGCGTCCTTAAACTAATGGACTAATGCGTCCTTAAACACACCTATACGGACTGTGGGGTCCTTAAGCCCATGGACTTATGCGTCCTTAAACTAATGGACTAATGCGTCCTTAAACACATCTATATGGACTATGGGGTCCTTAAACCCATGGACTAATGCGTCCTTAAACTAATATCCGTCCCTAAAACGGGAACGATGGACCACCATGTCCCTAAACTGGCAATGGACTGCAATGTCCTCAAACTACCTATGTACCACTACGTCCCTAAATTGGAACAATAGAGCCCCCAAATGCTCTTTTGTTGGATCTAAACGATATCGTTTAAGTTGATCTTAGCCTCAAATATGGCTAACGTATCCTTAAACATTCAAACAGACTTTAGTCCCAAATTGGACTATAAGACCCCCAATCAACTTTGGCTCAAGGGTACATCTCCGAACTCCTCTGACACCTATCGTTGTAATCCTTTAACGATGTCAGAGAGGTGATGGGTCCCGACAACCACACATTAATACGGACTGTAGGGTCCTTAAACCCATGGACTTATGCGTCCTTAAACTAATGGACTAATGCGTCCTTAAACACACCTATACGGACGGTGGGGTCCTTAAGCCCATGGACTTATGCGTCCTTAAATTAATGGACTAATGCGTCCTTAAACACATCTATATGGACTATGGGGTCCTTAAACCTATGGACTAATGCTTCCTTAAACTAATATCCGTCCCTAAAACGGGAATGATGGACCACCATGTCCCTAAACTGGTAATGGACCGCAATGTCCTCAAACTACCTATGGACCACTATGCCCCTAAACTGGAACAACAGAGCCCTCAAATGCTCTTTTGTCGGATCTAAACGATCTCGTTTAAGTTGATCTTAGTCTCAAATATGGCTAACGTATCCTTAAACATTCAAACAGACTTTAGTCCCAAATTGGACTATAAGACCCCCAATCAACTTTGGCTCAAGGGTATATCTCCGAACTCCTCTGACACCTGTCGTTGTAATCCTTCAACGTCGTCAGAGAGGTGACGGGTCCCGACGGCCATATATTAAATGGACCCCTACGTCCCTAAACTGGAACAATAGAGCCCCCTAAATGCTCTTTCCGTTAAGTTGATCTTAGTCTCAAATCAGATTAACGTATCCTTAACGAACGTTTAAGTTGATCTTAGCCTCAATATGGCCAACGTATCCTTAAACTAAAACACCAAACCCAAATCTAAGTAAATACGGATTTGGACTAATCCACGTCCTACAGACGACGGCATAACTTAGTCTCCATATACAATCCACGGGCATCCACAAACAAAACAAATACACACGACACGTAGTGAAATTCTGGAGAAGGAGAAAGTGGTTACCACGATGCGGTAGCGTAATTAACTGCAAGGGCTTGCGCCTGCAGGGAAGAGCGTCCCCACAATCAAAAACCCCTCAAGCGAGGGGGAATCTGACGAAGTCTGCTACATCGGCCGCATCCGTCTAAACCTTCGATATACGGTGCCATAAATCAACTTGACATCTTCGGAGAGGTAGACGGATAAAACCAAATAGCATCTACCCCGAATCTCAGGCAAGACGTTCAGTCTCGGCCGTCTTTCGGAGGGGAACAGATTCTGGCACGCCCAGTGCGACCTTTTCCTCTTTCCACTCCACACTTCGTGTGTCGTTTTCGCCAACGAATCACGGTTTGTTAATGGTTGCCTTTGGGTTTCAAGTTACTAAGATTTGGTCTTTTGCCTGGACAGAAATCAAGCATCAATGGCATCCAACTGCTCGAGCTGCTCCAAATGCAAGTGCAACCAACGCTCCGCCTCACCTGGAGGTGTAGCCTATGAGCCTCAAGCGGCCTCCATCCTTGACATGCCGGTGGAACAAGTGACTCAGGCCACCACCGGTCTATTTTTCGGGACCATGCTCCCGCCCGCAAGCTTCACCATTCCAATGCCCGTACCGGAAGGGCAAAAGAAGTCGGTCTTCGATCGGCTCGCTACTACCACGGCCCCTTTCAACGGGTCGTCCAATACCAAGCCGGCAGCCTCTGTCTTTACCATGCTGAACCAGAATTCCGATGGGCCCGCCAAGAAGCCCATGAACCCTGAAGTGGCCGTCCCGAGGAAGATAGCCACCTCTGCTTCTGAAGTCGTCAAGGCAGCTTCTCCTGTTAAAGAGTCGGTCTTTTCAAGGCTGACTATTCTGGCTCCCACTCCTACTCGAGGGTCTGTCTTTGACAGACTGAACATCGCCACTCAAAAGACAACATCAGTCTTTAAGAGGCTGGCACCAGCGGCGCCTCATCCGGACAAGGGGCAAAACGAAATTATCCCTATCGCCGAGCCAGTCCCAACAGCTCGACATGCTCGATGTCGCCACTGGCGCCGAATAAGGAAGGCCGGGGGCAACTCCCCCTTTGGGTTAACTCCACCGGCTCCAATGGTGGAAGTCAATGCTGCTGTTCCAACTGGGAATAGCTTTGAACCGCTAAGGAGGGTATGCAAGAACTCTCCGACTGCCACGCTAAAAAGATCTCTTCCACTTACGGAGACGGTTACAGAAACAAAGCTGGAGCAGCCCCCTCAACGGCTGTCCTCCAAAATTTATAAGGTCTGGCGGAGGGTTCAAGAGTCCGTAATCGACCACGATCACTCTCGCCGGCAGAAAAGGGCGACAGTGCAGGAAGAAAAGAACCGTCCTGTCAAACAACAAAGGACGACAACCGCCAGTGTGCTCGCTGCAACGGCCCCCTCAACTTGAACGACCCACAAGAGAAGAAGGCCGAAGAAGATCCCTACGCCCGTAGCAAATGTCAAAGGCAGTGAACCTAAATGCCCTAAGTCCCGGGGCATCATGGTACACACGGTATACATGGCGTCTGGTAAAGAGGACAGCCGTACATCTACAGGTCATAGACCGCTTACACGGTCAGTGACCAAAGCTTAGGAGCAACAGCAGAAGCTCCAAGAAATGATGAACGCGATGGCCGCACTCACTGGGCCAAAAGAAAGCCCCGAAGCGTCCTCGGATCAACGCCAGGAACAAGAAACTGACGCTGAATTCCTTCGCAGGATACTGGAAAAGAAAGATAAAGAGGCTGCAGAACAAGCAGCCAACATAAAGCGAATGGCCCTCCTGTTCCAGGACATGGTGGGTATGATGATCGAACAAGATCCTCCTGCTGAAGACCCTCCGATCGTCCTTGAAGATGACAGGGGAGAAACGTCAAATCCTCCACCGGCTTTGTCAACAGCCAAGGAGGAAACAATCTCCAAAGCTGACCTGGACGAATATATAGCTCAGCAGATACGGGTTCATCAGGTGACTGAAGCAGCCGGTCAGGTCGTAAAAACGGGACGACCATATCCGAGCTGGTACGATCAGATCAAGTACCCGCCGGGCTATACAATACCGAAATTCCATGTCTATAAGGGGACCAGCAATCCCCATCAACATGTTGCCCAGTTCAGGGCTCTTTGTGGTAACACCGGCGGTGATGATAAGTTGTTGCTTCACCAGTTCGTCGGTAGCTTATCAGAGATGACATTTGAGTGGTACTCCGAACTCCCAAATGACTCCGTCAAAACCTTTGCAGAGATGGAGCTGCTTTTTACCCAGCGATTCGCAAGTGCCAGTGAGCGTACTCCAATAACAGCTTTGATTAATGCCAGGGTGAAGCCGGGCGAGACCTGGGTTCAATATGCAATCCGATGGCGGAACTTGTCGTCAAAGTGCGAACAACGCATAGAAGAGGCTCCGACAGTAGGCATGTTTGTGGGAACCCTCGATCCGCAGGCGACCATATCTCAATTCATGATGTTCTTCAAGCCGACTACCTTCCAGGCCCTGATCGACAAGCTAGCTCAAATGGACCAGATGGGCCATAGACCGCCTCCTCCAAAGCCGGACTCTCGAAACGAGAAGGGGAAGGGAAAAGCGATCGTTGTCGCCAATACTCAACAACAGCCGAGCAACTTAAAGCCGATGGTCCGTCAAAATAATATGCGTCCGCGCGTACCCCTTGAGGAAAGGCTAGGACGTCCTTACTCGTTTCCTCGAGATAAAACGAGAAGACTGTTCGAGCTGGCATTGCGCAACCGACTCATAAATCTGCCGGATCCACGACGTCCGTCGCAGCCAAACGACGTCAATGATCCCAATTACTGTCCTTACCACCGAGTATTGGGTCATCCGATCAAGGATTGCTACGTCTTCAAAAATTGGATTGAAGACCAGTACCAACAGGGCAAGTTCGCGTTGTCCGAAAGATGGAAGGTGAATCCGCCGCAACCTTACACCCCTAAAAAGATGAATACGCTGGGGCAACTCACCAGTGTCTCCGCAGGAATACTCCGATTCGTTTCAACTTCGAGGAAACTAGCATCCTCGGCAAAATACTTTGATTCGTTTCAACTCCAGGGAAATCAGTGTCCTTGGCAACCTCCTCAACTCAGGCAAACCAACGTCCTTGATGAGAGCTTCTTGATTCGCGTCGACCCGCAGAGAAACCAGTGTCTTTGCAGGAGTACTTCGATTCGTTTCAACCCCGAGGAAACCGGTGTCCTCGGCAAAATACTTCAACTCAGGGAAATCAGTGTCCTTGATGAGAGCTGCTCGATTCGTCTCGACTCGTGAGGAAATTAGTGTCTTCGCGAGGACTTCCCGATTCGTCTCAACTTGCAAGATAAAGCCTTAGGCAGCAGGGATTAAAAAACATGTTTCCTAAGCACTGGGACCCTGCAAGTCGGTCTAAAACGGTCTCTTGCATACTATTCACGGGTCTCACTCTCCAAAGTCGAATTTCGACAAAGAGGGAAACAACCGCTTTCGGGTTCTCTCAACTCGCAAGAGGGAAAATTCTCTTATAAGATCCTTACGAATTATAAGAGAAAACGCACTTAGGAATCCTCATGATTCCCAAGGAGAAAATTCACCTACGAGATCCTCTCGATCCGTAGGGAGAAAAGTCTCTATGAGACCCTCACGGCTCATAGAGTTGAAAAGTCTTAGGCAGCAGATCTGAACCTGCGGCCTAAGCCATCGCTATCTCTTGAAGAAACCAAGATGCTTACTCTATTATCTGTCAACCATGTTTATCAAGACAGCATACTGATAATAAAAGAAGGGAGAAAGCAAAGAAATGATACAAGACATTGCAAAGAAAAAAGTGTGTATCTTTATTTATTAATTCAATCAAGTACAAGGTGAATTGTACAAAAGAATAAAGAATGGATACATCTTATTCGAAAAAGAATTTTTTTTACAAGTATATCAATACAAGGGCAGCTACTGGGAAGGAAGTGTCTTAAATAGCCCTATCAGTTGTTCGCGCACTTCCTTCCATGCCTTTTCTTGATCGGCCACCACCGCCAGTTCCGCTTCCACTTGAGCCCGCTGCTGCAAGAAGGATGCAAGCTGCTCCCCAACGTCCTGCTGAGCTGCTTCGTGACCTTGGGCATCACGCTCGGCGGCATCGAGCTTCTGCTTCAGATTTAGCCCATTTGAGATACGTTCCAGAAGGCCCTCGAAGATAGCCTTCACCTGGGCAGCGTTCGCCTCAACCTCAGCACGCAGACGAGCCGTCTCGCTTAAGGTCTCTTGGCATTCCCTCATCCTTAAAGCCGCTTCTTGTTCCAAGTGATGGAAGTAAGAAGCGCTTTGCTCGATCCATGCTGCTCTTTGATTGCTTGCAGCTAAAGTCTTGGGAGCTGGGCGCATAAACTCCGATTGATGCAGGCGGACCTCGATTTCCCTGCAGTGATTAACCCAAAGCTCGACGACGCCTCCATCATGAAAATTCACAAGCGCCGCCAACATCGGGTTAACCTCCGCAGCGAAATCCGCAGCAGATGGAGGAGCGTCTGTGTCAAGCTCTTCGACGTATCCGCTCAGCATGCCCAAGCTCATTACGGCACCCTTTAAAGACGGACGTCTCAGGAAGGGGCCTGCCGGCATTATGACGCAAGACTCAAAGGGCGCCGGAATCGGAACGACTGCTGAAAAAACAAAATACGATTAGATGACGGTTCAAGAAATATGAAAAAGTCATCAATGGGATAGTTTACTATACCAACTGCGGCAGGCGGAAAGGGCGGGAGGGCCGGTGGTGCGACCGATCTTTCATCTCCTCCTTCGATTTGTAGCACTGCAATCAGGACAAGGAAGGGTCAGAAATAATTCCATTATTGAAAAAAGAAACGCATCAATTGGAAACTATACTCACCAGCGTCACTGGAGGAAGAAGCGAGTTCAGATGGGAAGGAGAAGTGCGGGTGCAACACCCGGTAGAGGTGATCAAAAAGCACTCCTGTAAAGACGCAGTAGTACAACATCAGTAGATAGATCATGCGGCCGAAAGATGAAACTGATGGGTCATGAATCCATACCTTCCAACATCTGCGATAGTATGAGAGAAGGCTGAGAGGTGGCCACCGCCAAGGCAGTAGTTGACGGCGCCCCCTCGAGCAACGGAGCGTCAGCACTGGCCGCACCTGCGTTAAAAATAAAGATACACATGTCAGGAAGGATTGCAAGATAAAAAAGGGGACAGTAACTCGAAATTTACCTGATGAACAGCCAGCCGAAACGGAGGCGTCTCCCTCCTCCATCGACATAAGTCCACCTCCCGTGGCCTCATCACCTGACTCTACGGGGGCTGTCGTCGTGCTCGCGTGGCCAGGAGACGGCGGAGGAGCGTAGACGAGGAGAGCAATGATTGGAGCATTGCCAGACTCTTGAGAGAGAGCGGCTGACTTGTCCTCGGGAGTCATGCTCGTCTCACCCGCTACTCCTTCGGGTTCGGCGGTCGCCGCTGTCTCGTCCACCGTCGCCATGGGGTCGCCGGTCTCAGGCGCTCCATCTGCCGCTGCCCTAAGCTCGGTTGTAGCAGTCGTCTCATTTGCCGTTACCTCAGGCTCGGCATCAACAACCTTCTCTGGCGCAGCTCCCTCAGCCCCCAGCCCAGGTCCAGCAACCCCGGCGACGTCGCCCACCGTCGGCTCGGGTTCAGCCGGTGCCTCTTCCTCTATCCCCTTAGGTTCGACGGTTTCCGCCTCCCCTTCGGTTGGACTTGGCCCTGCAGGACAAGATATATAAGAACCGACAGGTTTACAATTGTTACAACAAAATCTTGAAAGATACATTACCTGAGGTGGACTTATCGTTAGCCTCCCTATTTGCGCGCGCCGCCTGTCTGTGAGCTGTAGACAAGGCGACCGGGGGCTCTTTCGAAGGAATATCAGCATGAGGAACGGTGCTTGGGCCTGCTCCCACAGCCAAAGCAGCTCTGCGTGCCTTCGCCTCGCGCCTCAACCGCTTTCTCTCCTCCTGAGCCGTCAAGATGGACTTCTTCGAAGCTTCCTTCATCGAGGCGTCATCGTCTGTGTACAGAGATGCCTCCAAATCCTTCAAGGCATCCCTCACTGACTCTTCGAGTTGAGACTCTCGCGGCAGCCCTGATGAGGCTGGAACTTTAGTAACTGGCCCGGGGAGAGTCCCCGCATCGGCTGGCGCAGCCCTTGCAAAGAGACAGAGGAAGAAGGTTAGATTGACCATAATAAAAGGAGAATAAAGACGTAATGAGTCGAAATGTACCGAAGCCTAAGGATGCTCTGAGTCGTTCCTCCTCTTGAAAAGTTTTGAGGGAGGCAGCGATGGCTTCTTCAGTGGTGATGCCTGTTTGAAGAAAAGAGGGGAAAAGCATTAGTCAAAGACAAATAATAAAAGCACGATGCAATAAAAAAATGCGACTAGTAATTACCCGATTGAGTAAGCTTAGCTAGCCACGCGTCGCGCCTCGCCAATCGCTCTGAAGCTGCGATGGCGGCCGCCAGATCAGTGTTATCTGGCGGCACAACCAATCCTTTATTGGTCCCGTACTCGCCCAAGCCCTCGCTATAGGGAGCATGCGGTTCCTGACCGAACGCAACGTCAGCTGAGAGGATTGACTTCTTCTTCCTCTTCTGCCCGCCCGCCTTGGGTGCACCCAAGATCAACTTACGCTTTGCAGGCACCTTAGGGCGGCGGGTCCCGATATCCACACCCACGCCGGACTCCGGCGAAACCACATTTACCGTCTCCACTGGAGCACGGGGCGCTGGTAGCTCATCCACAGTATCACAGAGCGGCAATCCGCGCGGAGGGCTCAGCACGCGCGGTGGCCCAGCTCCGGCATTTTTCAGCGGAGGAATGACCGGGGTCCTTGGCTTCAGGGGAGCCTTACGGTCGCCGCCGGAAGGCGCACCCTTGCGGTCAACCAGCATGCGCTTCTCCATATGGATAATTGGACCCATTGCATGCGCGTACCAAGCCACATACGCGTTGAGGACCTTAGGAACGCAGCTCGACTCGCTGATGAAGAAATAGGAGCCCGTGTTAAGCCGCATGAAATGGTGCATCGCACTCCTTATCCCCTCCCGGCTGGCCACGGGCTCTTCCAAAAACGCTTCCATTGGGATCCCCTGGAGATAGCTCGATTGTTGAGCAAACCGGTGGGGTTTATACCTCATGAAAAGTGCTGTCTCGTTCTGCCTGAACACCAGGTAGCCCGGCCGAATGGAGTAGAGGTGAAGAATCTCCCGGGCTTTCAGTACGGAGGCCCCGTCCTTGAAGTTGTCGCGCAGCGCCACCACCGACTTGGAGGTCTCTGAGCCTAAGGTTATGACTTTATCCAAAAAAGAAACCTTCGCTCCAACCAGGTGTGGACGAAGGAGCAACCCCCTAGCCTCCCGCGGAGGCGCAACCACGATCGAGGCGCCGACCAGCCGCATGACTCTTGGGAGTCTGCACTTCTCGAAAAACGGAGGAATCTTATGGACGCCGAACACCCCATGCACATGCATTTCCATCCACGAGGTGAAGTAGTGCATCGGGAAATTAGTAGGCTGCACCCCAGGTTCATTAGCGTCTGCCGCCACGCTTAGTCCATTATATAGGTGAGCCAACCCGGCAATTCCTATTGTCAACTGCAGGCCAGCCACCATCCGATGCGCTGGGTAGAAAATGGACGGACGCATGTGGCGCGGGTGTATGGGGAGCACGAAGCTGCACAGCCACAATCCCAGGAACCCTACAAAAAAGGTCTCCTCATCCATGCCCGGGACGGCGATTTCTGACAAGGGCATGACGGCGGCGCCGGAGAGATAAAAATCCTTTTGATCGTCCTCCGCTGTTGGTCGACGGTACAAGCCGAAGTCGAAAGGGTCATCAAGCTTGGCGAACTTCTCGCTCCGCTCCGATAGAAACTCTGGTCGAATGAAGCGGGCGATAAAATCTGCGAAACTGACTCCCCAGACGCTTGATTCCAGATAGAGCCCTTCATATATGTCCAGCACCTTCACCAAGCCCGGAAACTGGTGCTGAATAGCATTCTCCGGCGTCAGATCAAACACCAGCGGCTTGGTGGCGAAGACGTATTCGTCAGGAGGAAGCAGCTCCTCGTAATGCTCCCCCCTCATCGGCAGACCCGAGATTTCAGCAAACTCTTCCAGGGAGATGGAGACTTCCCTGTCCGTCATAAGGAAGGTGTGAGTGGGGATATTCCATTGTTCGATAAAAGCCTTAATCCACCACGTTGGAGGAGAGGGGTACTCAAAAAGCGAGACGTAGATTGCCGAATACAAACCAATCTTCATCAGATGAGCCCTCTTTGCTGATAAGATGTACCGGGCCCACTGCAAATATCCGGCGGGTGGTCGCGGGGTCAATCCAATGTTATAAGCCTGTCCCTAAGGGAGTGCTTCACCCTGACATATTCGCCTCCTCAAAATGTCTATTGCCGGTGGCGGCTGCACGGGAATAGCACCAATCGCAGGTTGGAGAAGATCATCCGAATTCCAGTCTTTGACCTCCACGGCATGCTTCACCGGGGGTTCATCCGCATAGGGGATCGAAAATATGGGCTCAGACGGCGTAGCGGAACCGAAGCTTCGGCGACTCTGGATGATCTCGTTATACCACCTACCCCACAGGTGAAGGTTCTTGTGCTCAGGGTCATGATCCTTGATGAGAGCGAGCACCTCTCGGTCCACTGGTGCCTGGGGAAATCCTCCCTCCGAGCGAACAAACGGGAAAGACAAATCAGCAGACATGTTTCTTGTGAAGGGACAAAAATCAGCCGTCAGTGTTGTAATTCCAACGCTTGGCATTTTAAAATTTATACCACACTGCAATGCAGTGGGTAGGGGACCAAAAGGGGACCCACAAAATCTGGATGACAGTGCATCAGTTAATAAGACAGCCCCATCATTGGATGAAACTGTCAATTAATGAAGAGATCCCCAAGAGAATATTCTCATTAATGGGAAATCCCTAGAGACAAGGAGAAAATCTCCTCTTTCAGAGCAAAGCTCTGTCACAGAGTGACATTTGTCAGACTCTGGTCTCAAGGGAATAAAATCCCTAAAAAGAGCCTAGCTCTGTAATAATGATGGAAAGATCCATCAAAAGAAAAATTTAACTCTTGAAAAAATTAAAAATTTTGGGATCTTAAAGATCCATGAAAACTCTTAGGAGTTCTTCATTTTCAGAACAAAAAGATCTACATTTGATCCATGAGCAAACCTCTGTTCATCGGTTAAAACCCATGAAACAAGATCTCTTTAGATCTATGGATTCTTGAGAGCAAGAATCTGTTGGTGAAACCCCAAAGGGGTTTTCTTTAGATCAAAGATCTATGAGAGCAAGGCTCTGTTGATTGAAATTAATTTAATTTAATTTAATTTAAGTTAAATTTTACCTAAGATGGTTCTAGATTTTGAACTCTGAAGTTCTTAGAAAAACGGAGCAAGGCTCTGAAGTTCTTAAAAGCAAGAGAAAGGCTCTGAAAATCAAAGTTCTTGAAAATGGTAACTATTTACTGAGGACCAAGGGTCCTATTTATAGGCGCTTGCGCCCCTTCAACTCATCAATTGATCCAATGGCTAGGATCTTGTCACCGCTGCACTCATGTGTGCACCATGTGAGCGCAACGGTGGGGGGGCATTTGTTTCCCCCAATCAGAGCAAAACTCTGTTTGAATTTCAAAAATTCAAAAAAATTGAAGCAACGCTTCAAATTCCTTGCGCTGCGCACAACGCGCCACGTGTCAAAAACTGACACGCCAGCGCAACGCCCAAGGCAGCGCGCCCAATTAGAGCAAGGCTCTACTTAAAGTAAAAAAACAAAAGAAGCAACGCTTCAGATGATTTGCGCTCTGCGCTGCGCGACACGTGGAAGCGCAGTTGCGCTGCGCTCTGCGCTGCGTGACACGTGTCAAGCGCTGGTGCGTTTGCGCCAAACAGAATTAAAATTCCAGTAAGATCTTTCTGTTCTTGTTAAAACAAGAAGATTGTCTTCTGTAAAACAGAAACCCTTGGATCAAAGATCCAACGGTGGGAAAAATTCCCCAAATCACTCAGAGAATGATCTCTTTAACAAATTTAACAAATTAATGGGCACTATATAAAGGCCCCTAGATCCCAACTCCAAAACACAACACAGAGAGACAAAAACACAGAAACAAAGTGAGAACTCTAAAGAATTTTGAGAAGAACTCAAAAAGAGGAGAAAAGGTAAACCCTTTGAATAAAAAAGAAGAATTTCTTCTGAAAAGATCATTGATCTAAGAACAAAGATCAAAGGTCTCCAATAAAAAAAAATAATAACAAAGGCATTGCCTTTTTTTTATGAACCATTGGTTCTGAAATCTTAAAAATTCTTTTCTTGAATCCAAAATTGGATCAAGATATTAAAACAGTGCCTTACACTTGTAAATCTGCACTGTTGCGCTCCTGGGTTGGCGCAAGCCACCAGAGAGCGCCACGTGTCAGCTCCAGAATAACTTGCGCTATGCGCTTTTAAGATAGAGTATTGCTCTATGAAATTGGCGCAACTCACCAGAGCACGCCACGTGTCGGCAGCACAACAGCGCAGCGCACTGCGCTTGCGCTCACCAGAGCGTGACACGTGTCACCTCCACATGCGCTTGCGCTCAATAATTGGCGCAAAGCGCCTGACAGGTCATATGGCCACTGTCAGTTTGATTAATGCACTGCATTATTTACAGAAGGGCCAAGCCCAATTAAAAAGGGCCTAACAGGCCTAATAAAATGCCATGCATTATTTTAAAGAAGGGCAGAGCCCAAACAAAAACAGATGCTGCGCATCATTAAAAAGGGACAGAGCCCAAATCAAAAAAGCCTAGCAGGCCAAAAGAAAATGCAGTGCATTATTAAACAGGGGCAAAGCCCTAGCATAGGCCTAATAGGCCAAAGATAAAAAAGTTGAATATTCTCAACTGGACTTAGCCCAATCATGGCCGTAAGTCCTCAAATTAAATTGACTGAGCAAGACTGCTCTCTTAAATCAATTTACATCCGGTTAAAGGGTACATCTCCGAACTCCTCTGACACCTATCGTTGTAATCCTTCAACGACGTCAGAGAGGTGACGGGTCCCGACAACCACACATTAATACGGACTGTGGGGTCCTTAAACCCATGGACTTATGCGTCTTTAAACTAATGGACTAATGCGTCCTTAAACACACCTATACGGATTGTGGGGTCCTTAAGCCCATGGACTTATGTTTCATTAAACTAATGGACTAATGCGTCCTTAAACACATCTATATGGACTATGGGGTTCTTAAACCCATGAACTAATGCGTCCTTAAACTAATATCCGTCCCTAAAATGGGAACGATGGACCACCATGTCCCTAAACTGGCAATGGACCGCAATGTCCTCAAACTACTTATGGACCACTACGTCCCTAAACTGGAACAATAGAGCCCCCAAATGCTCTTTTGTCGGATCTAAACGATCTCGTTTAAGTTGATCTTAGCCTCAAATATGGCTAACGTATCCTTAAACATTCAAACAGATTTTAGTCCCAAATTGGACTATAAGACCCCCAATCAACTTTGGCTCAAGGGTACATCTCCGAACTCCTCTGACACCTATCGTTGTAATCCTTCAACGACGTCAGAGAGGTGTCGGGTCCCGACAACCACACATTAATACGGACTGTGGGGTCCTTAAACCCATGGACTTATGCGTCCTTGAACTAATGGACTAATGCATCCTTAAACACACCTATACGGACTGTGGGGTCCTTAAGCCCATGGACTTATGCGTCCTTAAACTAATGGACTAATGCGTCCTTAAACACATCTATATGGACTATGGGATCCTTAAACCCATGGACTAATGCGTCCTTAAACTAATATCCGTCCTTAAAATGGGAACGATGGACCACCATGTTCCTAAATTGGCAATGGACCGCAATGTCCTCAAACTACCTATGGACCACTACGCCCCTAAACTGGAACAATAGAGCCCCCAAATGCTCTTTTGTCGGATCTAAACGATCTCGTTTAAGTTGATCTTAGCCTCAAATATGGCTAACGTATCCTTAAACATTCAAACAAACTTTAGTCCCAAATTGGACTATAAGACCCCCAATCAACTTTGGCTCAAGGGTACATCTCCGAACTCCTCTGACACCTGTCGTTGTAATCCTTCAACGTCGTCAGAGAGGTGACGGGTCCCGACGGCCATATATTAAATGGACCCCTACGTCCCTAAACTGGAACAATAGAGCCCCCTAAATGCTCTTTCCGTTAAGTTGATCTTAGTCTCAAATCAGACTAACGTATCCTTAACGAACGTTTAAGTTGATCTTAGCCTCAATATGGCTAACGTATCCTTAAACTAAAACACCAAACCCAAATCTAAGTAAATACGGATTTGGACTAATCCACGTCCTACGGACGACGGCATAACTTAGTCTCCGTATACAATCCACGGGCATCCACAAACAAAACAAACACATACGACACGAAGTGAAATTCTGGAGAAGGAGAAAGTGGTTACCACGATGCGGTAGCGTAATTAACTGCAGGGGCTTGCGCTTGCAGGGAAGAGCATCCCCACAATCAAAAACTCCTCAAGCGAGGGGGAATCTGACAAAGTGTGCTACATCGGCCGCATCCGTCTAAACCTCCGATATACGGTGCCATAAATCAACTTGGTATCTTCGGAGAGGTAGACGGATAAAACCAAATAGCATCTGCCCTGAATCTCAGGCAAGACGTTCAGTCTCGGCCGTCTTTCGGAGGGGAACAAGTAGCTCTAGTTTTTGCTTTGCATAGCGGTATTCCTTGTAGAATATCCAGCACCTCATTCGATGAGGAAATAGCCGAGATCCCTTCACCGGGAGTGATCTCTTTAGCGAAACTAGCAAATGCTACAACTTACTCGGTTTTGTTTTTTATTGCCTTTTAGTTCTTGCTTTGCATAGCGGTATTACTTATAGAATATCCAACACCTCATTCGATGAGGAAAGAGCTGAGATCCTTTCACCGGGAGTGACTTCTTTAGCGGAACTACTAAAAGCCTAAAAAACACTCCTTTTCAAAAATCACTCGATTCTGCAACGACATCAAGTTCATTACGCAAAAGGTTTTCTTAAAAACCTGTCGTAGCCCTCCGTCATTTCAGATAAGTAGTATTTAGTATTCGTGCTACGTTTGTTGGCTTTCGTCAAGGCGTAGTGTGCGGTAGCTACTTCTGCTTATTTGCTGCATATGATGCGATTGGATTAGGGTAGTCGTACGACTTTGTTGGCTTTCGTCAAGGGTCGTGCGGGTGGGTTTAATTCAATCATGAAATGAACGGGTTGAACTTGACTAGCGTCCTTTGGTTTGTTGGCTTTCGTCAAGGTCATAGGATGCTAAGGGAAAAATATTATCGGGAATTTCAAGTGTTGAAATTTGCAATGAGATTGCATACCTTCTATGAGATAGTTGGATCATGATACCCAATGCGAGTAAGAGTTACTCCTGGGAAGTTTTACACATCATAATTAGCCAATCAAGTAGGTGTCTAGAAAGGTGTTAACGGGGTTACGCCCCTGGAAAAATGAGGTTTATTTTAAATTAGGTCCGTGCGAAAGCATGGGGAACCTCCCTCAAAGTACCGGCACTGGCCTGGCTAAAAGATTGGCGAACTTGTAAGGTGTAATTAATCCCGGCTAATCTTACCTTTTAGGGTTTGAAGGAAGATTTGATAAAAACAGTGGGAGACGTCCTGATTAGATAAGATAATAACCAATCTAATCTTGCAAAGAGCGCACGCTAACGCGTTTCCTTCTCTCTCTCTTCAGGCAGCAACCAATGTCACGCCTTAATCAAGATAATAATATGGATGTATTGACTGAACCTGCTTGTTATACTGAGTAGGGGAATTGTAAAAAGAGGATGGACTATTGGCATTGTTACACCCTCCCCTAAGTCTGTTACAGATGTCCATCCCCTGACTTTCTTTGGTTCCACTCCAACTTATAAGTGTTATAATTCCGAGCAGGAAATAGGGGCATATCTGAATTCCCACGCCACCCAATCAAAGAATAAGCATGTTGATGCATCTTCTTCAGGTGTGTTAGTTACAGAGAACTGTTTCTCAGTACACTCTACGTCCTGGGTATTAGATACCGGATCATGATCCTACATATGCAATTTGTTGCATGGGCTAAGGAAAGGTAGAGAACTGGGAAAATGTGATCATTCTCTAAAAGTAGGGAAATGTGCAAGTGTTGCAGCCAAAACAGTTGGTGAATATCACTTTGTATTGCCAACTGGGAATACATTGATCCTGAACGACTGTTATTACGTACCCTCTATGATATGCAATTTGATATCAATTTCTTTATTAGATAAAGAAGGATATAACTTTGTAGTAGAGAATAATGTTATGAACATTTACCTAAATCAAGTGTTGATTGGGTTTGGTGCGTTATGTAACGGATTATACGTTCTAAATGAAAACACAGTTCTTAACGTATAAAACACACACAAGAAGAAGAGTTCAGAAATGAACGAATCCTTCTTGTGGCATTGTAGACTGGGTCATATCAATACAACACGACTAGCTAAGTTACATAAAAATGGATATTTGAATCCGTTCAAATTTTCATCTTATGAAACTTGCCAGTCATGTCTCAAAGGAAAGATGACCAAAACTCCGTTTACAGGCCACGGAGAAAGAGTTACGGAACTCTTGGGACTGATACATAGTGATGTATGCAGTCCCATGTCTACACATGCCAGGAATGGTTTCTCATACTTTATTACATTCACTAACGATCTCTCAAGATACGGACATGTGTTCCTGTTGAAACATAAGTCTGAAACTTTTGAGAAATTCAAAGAATATAAGCATGAAGTTGAGAACCAGACGGGTGAAAGTATTAAAATCCTTCGATCTGATCGGGGAGGAGAATACTTGAGCACAGAATTCCGTGACTATCTAAAAGAGAATGAGATTCTCTCTCAGCTTACTCCTCCGTATACACCACAGCACAACGGTGTATCGGAGCGGAGAAATCCCACCCTATTGGATATGGTGCGCTCTATGATGAGCACCGCTGAGTTACCTATTTCCTTTTTGGGGGTATGCGCTTGAAACAGCCATGCACCTATTGAATATGGTTCCTACCAATCAGTGCCTACCACTCCATATGAGATATGGAAGGGGAAGATACCACATCTTAACTATGTTAAGATATAGGGTTGTCCGGCCTATGTCAAAAGGCACAATCCGGACAAGCTCGAGGCATGGTCTGTTCTGTGCAAGTTTGTAACATATCCCAAAAACTCACAAGGGTATATCTTCTACCACACCGAGGAACAAAAGGTGTTTGTTTCTCGGCATGCCACCTTTTTAGAAAAAGAATTTCTTGCGAAAGAAATTAATGGCCTTGAGGTAGAACTGGAAGAGGTTCCAGCAGCATAAACTACAGAAGATTTGGTAAAACCAGAGGATTTGATAGTTCTCAACGAACCCCAGCCTCTCCGCAGATCTAGTAGGGTTTCTCATCCACCTGAGAGATACTACAGTTTTCTCGTTGATGGTGGGAGCGAGGATTGCATCATGGAAGATGATGACCCAACTAGTTTCGAGCAGGCCATCACGAGTGGGGACTCTGTGAAATGGCTGGATGCAATGCGATCTGAGATGGAATCCATGTACACCAACAAAGTATGGACTTTGGAAGTTGCTCCCGAAGGGGTAAAATCAATTGGGAGCAAATGGATCTTTAAGAAGAAACTTGTTGTTGTAGGGTTCCTAGGCACACTAATGAGGTCTCACAAGTGATCAAACATGGCCAATTCAAATTTTTCCATGTGCCTACAAACCCTAATACGGATCGTTAACTAGATATATAGGCGATGCAATGCGAGTTAACTACTTTAACTAAGAGGAAAGTGATTACAACCTTTGTAGATCCGGTCCTCCGCCTCTCTAGCTCCGTGTTGACGACCCTCCGCTGTACCCTTCGGATCCCGGACTCTCGCGGTGGTTTCATCGAAGAATTGATCGGGCTAGGTCGTCGACTTCGATGCCGAAGATGATCTACGTCGAGGCAACTCAAGATCAAACTCCAACTTCACCAAGTCATGAAACTTGTGAAGAAAACACCCTATACTACTTGGCAAGTGGTAGAGGATGATGAAATAGGAAGTGGGTTCACTTCAGAATTGGATTTCTCACTCTTTTTCTCAAGTTGCCATTGATGGAGGCAAGTTTTTCTTCTTGTTGATGATGAAGAAGAAGAAGAAAGAATATGATAAGTCTTATTCAAAATAGAAAATAAAATGAATACTTATCATATAGCAACCATGGTTAGGTGTAGAGAATAAACTATGGTTAGGTTGAATGGTTAGGGTTAAGCATGAGACAAAAATGGTGGACTTGTTCAAAACTTCATGAAGCTTCAACAAGCAAACAAAGAAAGCCACCATGACTTATTTTGCAAAAATGAATAAATAAATAAATGAATAGATAAGTAAATCAAAACCCTAACCATTAACATAACCATGGTTTAAGTCTTTACACAAACCCAAGGTTGCATGTATCATCAAACATGATACAATCAAGTGCACAAAAATATATCACATATACAATGTGCATTTCAAGTGAGAAAATCCATTTAAAGTGAACCAATACTAGTTAATGCAAAGTAATATATCAAATATATAATTATGCATTAAATAATTAAATCAATACTTGATTTAACGATCCGGTCATATCGCATATAACCGACTAATATCCAATGTATCGGCTTATCGAATGAATCCTTGATTCGATAACTAGGTTATATTGCATACAACCAATCGATACATTCATCGTGAGAATAGAATACGGTATCACATACACGCATTATTCTCGGTCCCGCACATATCTCATATGCGCTCCTATTTCGTTTCGCTTGAGCCAGGAAACCTCTGTGTAGGACTCTAAAGACTCGTCAATACGCCGGCAGCAGGTGATGATCATATCAAACACCCACAAGCCGCAAGCGGTCTGCTAAACATAACGGCCACCTGGGTATTGAGCGATCAGAAGATCGACGAGCAAGCCCGCTCATACTCCTGTGAATCCAACCAGTAACACTTACCGTACAGTCCGGTCTCGTCGTCTGATATGTCGCATATCTCGCCTAGGGGTGGTAAACGTCAGACCCCAATAGCTCGATAAGTCGTGTCGATATGAGGTCTATAACAGTTCGAGAAACTACTGGTAACACTTACCAGTAAATCTCAGCAACCCTGGCCAGGGATTTCCGGTTATAGCCAATCGAACACAGTGCAACATCAACTCCCTATACCGGGAGAGACGAATCCCCTCCTATCGCTCATTGCCTCCATGTGATTCGGGACTGTACCCAAAAACCGCCGTTTTGCACGCCCTCTTGAACGTGGTAAGGTGGAAATCAAAGCACAGTGGGAATCACACAAGACTCTATGACGATCTCGGGTCTACAGACTAACCTGTACCAGTGTCACCAGAGAACTGCCATCTGACGTAAGGTATAATACCATCTGGGAGTTCTCGGCGAGTCCGTCCAGTGTACCCAGTCTCCACTGAGCACCCGTATATCATCTCCGATGTCAAACACCAATGGATATGGGATCATCCATCGCCCATCTGTATGGGTCAAGAAGGTATACGCTAGTCTACCCTGGTATATCGATACCCCGTCTCGATACACCCACGACTAGGTACTTTGAAGGATGTACTTATGGACTACCATGTCCCCACTAGTATGATCCGCATCATAGTCCAGGTAGTCAAGTACACATCCTAAGGGCTTTACCAACATGTAATCAGAGAGACAATCAGTATACACGTTAGGGTAAAGAGTAACCAGATAGCATACTATCATGTCGAGCAAGAAAGTCCTCCCTATATATGTCCAAGCATCCACTACAATATACATCCTATGTATAGTAATGGCCTCTAAGGCATACATATAACTAACAATCTCCCACTTGCACTAGGGCCATCTGATAGCAGTGGTTATAGTATCTCATACTCAACCATTTCATAAAAGTCTCTCTTTGGGAAAAGGCCTTTGTAAGTGGATCCGCCGTGTTGTCCTCTGAGTCTACTCTCTTAACCTTGATCACCTGTAGATCAACCATCTCCATGATTAGGTGATACTGCCTTAGAATATGTCTGGGTCACTGATGGGACCGGGGTTCCCAGGCTAAAGCCACACTTCCATTGTCACACAATGGTAGGAACCTAGTTCATCTCATGAACCAATATACACCCAAACAGCCTCTCTGGTAGCATTTTAAGTAGCGATGTATCCTGCCTTTATCGTCTAGTATGCCACGGTATTTAGCTTGGAACTCTTCCAACATACCGTCCCTCCACTGAGGGTAAAGACAATGCCTGTGACTGACATTCAGTCGTCCTTATTACCCTGGAACACTTCCAGTGATTCTCCCCAGGATCGATTGATACCATCTCACTTCAACAAGTGAGAATCCTAACATCCATTTAGATCTATCTCATAGATCCAAAACCCAGGATTTAGTAGGTATCATCTTGATCCTATGTGGAGAATCATTGTGATAAGCAGAGATTGATCGAGCGTAGCATAGGAAACTCCTTCCCTATCAAGAGTATGTCATCCACGTACTCTACGAGGATCGCCACCATACTCCCTACTACCTTTTTGTATATACTAGGTTCATCTACCATTTTGATGAGGTTAAACTATTTGACTACTACATCAAAACAGATGTTCCAACTCCGCGATGCCTGCTTTATCACATAAAACATCTTGCACACGTTTCCGCTGCTCCCACTGTCTACGAGGCCCTCTGGCTGTGTACTTATAGACGCACTCTTCTAAAACATCATTTAGAAAAGCAGTCATGGCACCCAACCGCCAGATATCGTAGTCATGGTATGTAGCCGTGGCAAGTAGGATCTGGATGGACTTAAGCATAGATCCTTAGAAAAGGTTTCAACATAATCCATACCCGGTCAATGATGCAAACCTTTAACAAGTCTAGCTTTGAAAGTCTCAACTTTTTCATCTACACCAAGTAATCTTCTCAAGATTTACTTGCTCCTGATGGGGATTTAACCCTTCAGATAAAGCAACCAAAGTCCATACTTTGTTGGTGTATAAGGATTCCATCTCAGATCACTAAGCATCCAGCCATTCTTACAGAGTCTTACTCCTGATGGCCAGCTCGAAACTAGTTGGGTCATCATCTCATGATGCAATCCTCGCTCCCACGGTCATAGAGAAACCGAAGTATCTCTCAGGTGGGTGAGGAACCCTACTAGATCGGCGGAGAGGCTGAGGTTCGTTGGTATCTACTGAATCCTCTGGTTCTACCAAATCATCTGCTGTAGTTTGTATAGCTGGAACCTTTCCAGTTCTACATCACTGACCTTGCCTCGAGCTTGTCCGGATTTTGCTTTTAGACATAGGCCGGACAACCCCAAATCTTAACTAGCTTAAGACATGGGCTCTTCCCATACCATATCTCATATGGAGTGGTAGGCTGTGATCTGATTCGAACCCTATTCAATAGGTATGCAGCTTCTCAAGCGCATAACTCCCAAAAAGAAACAGGCAACTCAGTATTACTCATCATAGAGCACACCTTATCATATAGGGTGTGATTGCTCCGGCCCGATATACCATCGTGCTATGGTGTATTCGAAGGAGTAATGCCGAGAGAGAATCTCATTCTCCTTTAGAATAGTCCAGGAATTCTATGCATAAGTATTCTCCTCCTTGATCTCATCAAAGGACATAATACTTATACCCGTATTGGTTCTCTACTTCTAACTTATATTCCGTGAATATCTCAAAAGGTTCGGACTTGTGTTTCAACAGGAACATAGGTCTGAATCTCGAAAGATCATCAGAGAATGTAATGAAGTACAAAGAACTGGTCTTGGCATGTGTAGACAGGGGACCTTTATACATCAACATGTATCATCCCAAGTTCACTAACTCTTTCTCTGTTTCCAGTAAACGGAGCTATGGTCATCTTATCTTTGTGACATGACTGGCAAGTTTCATAAGATGTAAATTCAAACTGATTTAAATATGCATCTTTATGTAACTTCAGCTAGTCGGGTCGCATTGATATGACCCAGTCTACAATACCTCAAGAAAGATTTGTTCATTTCTGAATTCTTCCTCTTGTGTGTGTTCCGTATACTAAGAACTGTAGTTTGATTTATAACTTCAATGCTTTTAGATAACGTGCCTGAACCGATCAACTTTTGATATAGGAAATGTTCAAAACATTATCCAACAATACAAAATTTTATCATTTCTTTAATAATAAAGAGACTGATATAATTTTGTATATCAGGTTCGGTATCTAATAACATTCGTTCAGAATCAATGTATTTGGAATACAGAGTGACAGTGACCAACAGACTTGGCTGCAACACTTGCCCCGTTTTCTGTCTCATGAAACTTATCACCCGTTCTCAGTTCTCTACCTTTCTGTAGCCCTATGCAACAGATTACATATCTGGGATCCTGATCCGGTATCAAATACCCAGGACGCAGAGGATATTTGAGAAACAGTTCTTTGTAATGAACACACCCAAAGAAGATGCATCATATGCACTTTCTTCGTTTGGGCGGCACGGGAAATCTGGTATTCCCCAATTTCCTGCTCTGTCTTATAACAATTATAAGTTGGAGCTGGACCAACATTCCCCAACTCAGTATAACAAGCGGGTTCGGTCAATAATCCGTATTATTATCTTGATTAAGGCGTGATATGGTCGCTACCTGGAGAGAGAGAGAAGAAAACACTCAGCGTGCGCTCTTGCAAGAATAGATTGGTTATTGTTTTATCTAATCGGATGGCTCCCACTGTTTTTATCAAATCTTCCTTCAAACCCTAAAAGGAAAGACTAGCCGGGATTAATTACACACTACAAGTTCGCCAATCTTTCAACCAGGCCAGTGTCGGTACTTTGAGGGAGGTCCCCCGTGCTTTCGCACGAACCTAATTAATGTAAACCTCGTTTTCCCAGAGGCGTAATCTCGTTAACACCTTTCTACACACCTACTTGATCGGCTAATTGTAATGTGTAAAACTCTCCCAGGAGTAACTCTTACTCGCAGCGGGTATCGGGATCCAACTATCTCATAGAAGGTATGCAATCTTATTGCAAATTTCAACACTTGAAATTCCTGATGATTTTGCCCCTAGCATCCTATGACCTTGACGGAGGTCAACAAACCATAGGCTACTAGTCAAGTTCAACCCGTCATTTCTTGATTGAATCAAACCCATCCGCATGACCCTTGACGGAGGTCAACAAGGTCGCACGACTACCCTAATCCAATCTGCATCATATGCATAAGCAGATAAATACTAGTTAGCTACCGCACACTACGCCTTGACGGAGGTCAACAAACGTAGCACGAATACTAAATAGGACTTATCTGAAATGACGGAGGGCTACGACAGGTTTTTCTGAAAACCTATTGCGTAATGAACTTGATATCGTTGTAGAATCAAATGATTTTGAAATGGAGTGTTTTCGAGGCTTTTCTAGTTTTGCTAAAGGGGTCACTCCCGGTGAAGAGATCATCGGCCCTTTCCTCGTCGAATGAGGTGCGGGATATATCATATATATCACTGTGCAAAGCAGAAACTATAGAAGCAATCAAAAGACAAACCGAGAGTTGTAGCATCTGCCAGTTATTGCTAAAGGGGTCACTCCCGGTGAAGGGATTGTCGGCCCTTTCCTCATCGAATAAGGTGCAGGATATATCTCATATACCGCTATGCAAAGCAAGAACTGTAGCTACCTGTTTTATTTTTGAAATTCGATCCTACAACATCTTAGGTTTCTTTTATTTCATTAATCTCATTAATGAAGTCCCATCATTTATATACCTAAACATCACAGATAAATACGACGTACACTTATGCCATCCGCATTCGCCTCGATGTCCCCTCGTGCACCGTTAGGTTAGGTAACTAACGGCAGAGCGGGGCAGGGCTAGCGCGGGTGTAAAACATAAGTAACGCCTATATAATATATCATATATACTATATACCGTATCTATCACATAACATCACATGATCACATCACAGATATCGCAGCAGAAGAAACATATGAAATATTGGATATACTAGGACGTCCGTGTTTTCAATACGAGCCAGTATAAAACACGGATTCCACGGTCGCGATGAATAGCCAAACCTACACCCCTAGACCCCTACGAAAGCGGCAAGAAATCCTACCAATTCTAGAGTTAGGAGACCCGGACTCGACTCCTCGAGTTGGTCTCCCACTGGACTCCAGAACCCGGTTACTTGTGCTCCCCTCCTTGGGTCTATCCTAGTGCGGAAAAGTAAATAATATACAAAAGGTGACATCTTCCGCAACCTGGAAGTGCCCCAATAAAAGAATATTACATACAAGTTTTTTTATATGAATGAAAATGAAAAACACTCATCTCACATAAAAAACCCCCGGCTATTCAAACACGACGATCCAATATAACATATCCAGCAACACATAACATCACATGTCATCAACGTAAGTAAACATGCGTATCCCAATTGTCGTTGACATATAGCAACGAAATCGGCGATATCACATATTACACTTACGGTCACAGAAAAGAAAGTGTAAAACTACAACAGTTGGAATCCGCAACCTGCATAGACATCGCATGCCTAATCAAATGAATTCCTTAGACATCGCATGCCTAACAATTATAAACCCCGCATTTTAGTCTCATTATCGAAAACACTTTTCAATATCAAGTCGGGCAATTCAACAAGATTCCCGACATCCTGATCGAATGCTCGTCGCAAACTTTAGTAGGCGGCCGCACCCCCGACGCCGTCAACGAAGTGCACCAAGGCGGAACACCGCTACCGCGAGCACCCGGACGGATGCTTTCGGCGACGGGGTTCTTCTACAGTCACTTGGTCGGGGCTAAGGGGTGTAGCTGTCTATTAAGTTTACCCGGCGAGTATCCGCGTACGCTACGTGATTGCGACAGACTTTTGATCGCATCAAAATTCCGTGGCAACCGATCAAGTGAGACTAAAGTGCTATGTTTATAACATTCAAATCAGTTATCTCATAACTCCTTGTGGATTCCAAATATTGTATCATATTCCAGATAAACAGAAAATGTTAAACTTTCCGATCGAACAGTCAAACGCCCAAGTTTTCCCGAAACAGCTCAACACATGAAATAAGTTTAAAAACATTCACTTCATGCCTCTGTACCAACGGTCCAGCCGTAGAAGGGTCAAGCCAACGCCTCACATGTGGCACGCCGTACTGCCCTAAACCCTAAGGTTCAAAGGGCAGTTCAAGACGGTCACATAATCGAGTTAAGGTTTGTTGTTTTCTAGAGGGTCCATCGAGTTACTTGCACTACTTAGAACGTCTTTAAACCACGGAAAAATCCAACACTTGGAAATTTCCCAACAGGGGAAAAATTGGGTATTTATATCCGGTCGAACTTTTTAACATATTCTAAATATCCGGAAAACCCAACGAAATTAAAAATTCCGATCGAAACAACGACTACAAAATAAACCCCAAAATACTCAACTCTTGAGTCAGTGTTAAAAATGCCCAGAAAATTTAAAAAACAGAGATATAAATTACTGTGAAAAGATCCGTCGCTAATTCCATTACATTGCCGCGGAACCGCCGCCAAAGGGGGGTCATTGCCGCGGTTCCGCGGCCATGTAGAGGAGTTAGGGGCTCGTTTTTCATGGTAATTCTTAGAATACCCTGCTGAATTTTTTAAGCATTTTTAATTTGGAAAAATCCCAGATTTTAAAAAATGTACAGAGAGGGTTTTATTTTGTCGATTACGGGTTCGATCGGGGTTTTAACTTCGTTAACACATCGCCTAAGGCTCTAGCTAGGCTCTGATACCACTGTAGGGTTCCTAGGCACACTAATGAGGTCTCACAAGTGATCAAATATGGCCAATTCAAATTTTTCCATGTGCCTACAAACCCTTATACGGATCGTTAACTAGATATATAGGCGATGCAATGCGAGTTAACTACTTTAACTAAGAGGAAAGTGATTACAACCTTTGTAGATCTGGTCCTCCACCTCTCTAGCTCCGTGTTGATGACCCTCCGCTGTACCCTTCGGATCCCGGACTCTCGCGGTGGTTTCATCGAAGAATTGATCGGGCTAGGTCATCGACTTCGATGCCGAAGATGATCTACGTCGAGGCAACTCAAGATCAAACTCCAACTTCACCAAGTCATGAAACTTGTGAAGAAAACACCCTATACTACTTGGCAAGTGGTAGAGGATGAAGAAATAGGAAGTGGGTTCACTTTAGAATTGGATTTCTCACTCTTTTTCTCAAGTTGCCATTGATGGAGGCAAGTTTTTCTTTTTGTTAATGAAGAAGAAGAAGAAGAAAGAATATGATAAGTCTTATTCAAAATAGAAAATAAAATGAATACTTATCATATAGCAACCATGGTTAGGTGTAGAGAATAAACTATGGTTAGGTTGAATGGTTAGGGTTAAGCATGAGACAAAAATGGTGGACTTGTTTAAAGCTTCATGAAGCTTCAACAAGCAAACAAAGAAAGCCACCATGACTTATTTTGCAAAAATGAATAAATAAATAAATGAATAGATAAGTAAATCAAAACCCTAACCATTAATATAACTATGGTTTAAGTCTTTACACAAACCCAAGGTTGCATGTATCATCAAACATGATACAATCAAGTGCACAAAAATATATCACATATATAATGTGCATTTCAAGTGAGAAAATCCATTTAAAGTGAACCAATACTAGTTAATGCAAAGTAATATATCAAATATATAATTATGCATTAAATCATTAAATCAATACTTGATTTAACGATCCGGTCATATCGCATATAACCGACTAATATCCAATGTATCGGCTTATCGAATGAATCCTTGATTCGATAACTAGGTTATATCGCATACAACCAATCGATACATTCATCGCGAGAATAGAATACGGTATCACATACACGCATTATTCTCGGTCCCGCACATATCTCATATGCGCTCCTATTTCGTTTTGCTTGAGCCAGGAAATCTCTGTGTAGGACTCTAAAGACTCGTCAATACGCCGGCAGCAGGTGATGATCATATCAAACACCCACAAGCCGCAAACGGTCTGCTAAACGTAACGGCCACCCGGGTATTGAGCGATCAGAAGATCGACGAGCAAGCCCGCTCATACTCCTGTGAATCCAACCAGTAACACTTACCGTACAGTCCGGTCTCGTCGTCTGATATGTCGCATATCTCGCCTAGGGGTGGTAAACGTCAGACCCCAATAGCTCGATAAGTCGTGTCGATATGAGGTCTATAACAGTTCGAGAAACTACTGATAACACTTACCAGTAATTCTCAGCAACTCTGGCCAGGGATTTCCGGTTATAGCCAATCGAACACAGTGCAACATCAACTCCCTATACCGGGAGAGACGAATCCCCTCCTATCGCTCATTGCCTCCATGTGATTCGGGACTGTACCCAAAAACCACTGTTTTGCACGCCCTCTTGAACATGGTAAGGTGGAAATCAAAGCACAGTGGGAATCACACAAGACTCTATGACGATCTCGGGTCTACAGACTAACCTGTACCAGTGTCACCAGAGAACTGCCATCTGACGTAAGGTATAATACCATCTGGGAGTTCTCGGCGAGTCCGTCCAGTGTACCCAGTCTCCACTGAGCACCCGTATATCATCTCCGATGTCAAACACCAATGGATATGGGATCATCCATCGCCCATCTGTATGGGTCGAGAAAGTATACGCTAGTCTACCCTGGTATATCGATGCCCCGTCTCGATACACCCACGACTAGAGACTTTGAAGGATGTACTTATGGACTACCATGTCCCCACTAGTATGATCCGCATCATAGTCCAGGTAGTCAAGTACACATCCTAAGGGCTTTACCAACATGTAATCAGAGAGACAATCAGTATACACGTTAGGGTAAAGAGTAACCAGATAGCATACTATCATGTCGAGCAAGAAAGTCCTCCCTATATATGTCCAAGCATCCACTACAATATACATCCTATGTATAGTAATGGCCTCTAGGGCATACATATAACTAACAGTTGTAGATAGAAAAGTTGAGACTTTCAAATCTAGACTGGTTGCAAAAGGTTTTCGTTAACAACCATGTGTGGATTATGATGAAACCTTTTCTCTAGTGGCTATGCTTAAATCCATCTGGATCCTACTTGCCATCACTGCATACCATGACTACGAAATCTGGCAAATAGATGTTAAGACCGCCTTTCTAGATGGTGAATTAGAAGAGTGCGTGTACATGACTCAGCCAGAGGGCTTTGTAGACAGTGGGAGCAGCGGAAAGGTGTGCAAGCTGCTTAAATCAATCTACAGGTTAAAGCAGGTATCACGGAGTTGGAACATCTGTTTTGATGAGATAGTCAAAGAGTTTGACTTCATCAAAAACGTAGATGAACCTTGTATATACAAGAAGGTCGCAGAGAGTAAGGTTGTCTTCCTCATATTGTACGTGGATGACATACTCTTGATAGGAAATGATGTTCCTATGCTGCACTAGGTCAAGCTCTTCTTATCACAAGGATTCTCAATGAAAGATCTAAGTGATGCCTTCTACATCTTGGGGATTAAGATCTATAGAGATAGATCTAAACGGATACTGGGATTGTCCCAATCCAGGTACATTGACACCATACTAAAGCGGTTTAGTATGGAAGATTCCAAGCGTGGGAATATACCCACGATTTCAGGACTCACTCTCTCAAAAGAGATGTCTCTCAAGACTGATTTGGAGAGAGCTCGCATGCAAGGGATACCCTATGCTTCGACAGTAGGCTCTATCATGTACGCGATGTTATGTACCAGACCTGATGTAGCGTACTCACTAAATGTAGTGAGTAGGTATCAAGCAGATCCAGGAGAGAATCACTGGACAGCTGTGAAGAACATTCTCAAGTACTTGAGAAGGACTAAAGAGATGTTCTTGGTGTACGGTAACGGTGAACTCCAAGTGGAGTTCTTTACTGACTCGAGCTTCCAAAGTGATAAGGATGACAGTAAGTCGGTCTCGAGTTTTGTCTTACCCTCAATGGAGGGGTGGTGTGTTGGAAGAGTTCCAAACAAGACACCGTTGTCGACTCGACGATGGAGGCTGAATACATCGCTGTCAACGATGCTGCCAAAGAAGCTGTCTGGATGAAGAAGTTCATTACTGAACTTGGTGTGGTTCCATCCATTGAGCATCCAATACCTGTTTATTATGATAACAATAGAGCGGTGGCTTTGGCCAAGGAACCTAGGTCCCATCAGAGATCCAGAAATATTCTGAGACGGTATCACCTGATCCGGGAGATAGTTGCCGGAGATCGATGTCTGGAGAGTTAACACGAAGGACAACGTAGCAGATCCACTCACGAAGGCCCTTCCCCAGACACAATTTGAGAGACTTTTTGAGATGTTGGATATGAGATACTACAACACATGGCCTTAGTGCAAGTAGGAGATTGTTAGTTATATGTATGCCCTAGAGGCCATTATTGTACACATGATGTATATTATAGTGGATGCTTGGATATATATAGAGAGAGGACTTTCTTGCTCGACATGATAGTATGCTATCTGGTTACCTTTATCTTAACGTGTAGACTGGTATTTATACTGTCTTGCTCTCACATGTTGATAAAGCCCTTAGGATATGTACTTGACTACCAGGACTATGATGGAGATCATACTAGTGGGGCCAGGGTAGTTCGCAAGTACATCCTTTAATTGTTCCTAGTCGAGTGAATATCGAGACAAGGCATCGATATTCCAGAGTAGACTAGCGTATACGCTTCTTGACCATATGATGGGCGATGGATGATCCCGCATCCATTGGTGTTTGACATTAAGGATCGTATATGGGTGCTCAGTAGAGACTGGGTACACTGAACAGGACTCGCCGAGGACTCCTATGTGGTAGTATACCTATCGTCAGATAGCAGTCCTCTGGTGACTCTGGTACAGGTTAGTCTGTAGATCCGAGATCGTCATAGAGTCTTGTATGGCTCCCACCGTGCTTTGATTTCCACCCTACCATGACTCAAAGGAGTCGTGCAAATAGGTGGATTTTGGGTACAGTCCTAAGTCATATGAAGGCAATGAGTGATAGGAGGGGTTTCGTCTTTCCCGGTATTGGGGGTTGATGTTGCGCTATGTTCGATTGGCTATAATTGGAAGTCCCTGACCAGGGCTGCCACCGAGATATACTGATAAGTGTTATCAGTAGTTTCTCTAACCGTTATAGGCCAGACATCGACATGACTTATCATGTTACTGGGGTCTGACGATTTCCACCCCTAAACATGATATGCGACATATCAGGCGAAGAGACCGGACTGTACGGGAGTGTTACTGATAGGCTTCATGGAGACTGTGGACATGCTTGCTTGTTGATCTTCATATCGCTCAATACCCGGGTAGCCGTTACGTCCAGCTAGTACCGTTGACGGCTTGTGGGTGACTGATATGATTATCACCTACTGCTGGTGTATTGATGAGTCTTTAGAGTCCCACACAGAAGTTCCCTGGTTCAAGCAAAACGAAGTAGGACACATATGCGATATGTGTGTGGGCCTGATTAAATACGAGTACGTGATACCGTATTGTAATCTGGCAGTCATCTGTCATCGGTGCAGTTATATGTGATATAACCAGATTGTCGAATCAAGTGTTGATTCGATAATGTGATATACAGATAAATGATATTAGCCGGTCATATGTTATATAACCGGATTATTAAATCAAGTGTTGATTTAATAATGTGATATATATTATATGTGATATAATTATATCTTAACTAATATCATTAGCTCACTAATTATTCTTCTTTATATATATATATATATATATATATATATAATGAAGCATGGCATTTAAATTTCTATTTTGTGAAAATAGAAATGAGGTGTAAAGTGGAAGCATGGTTGCAAGCATGAGATTTTCTATTGTTTATTCTTCTTGAATCACTATTCAAGCATGGATGCAATTTTATATTGCATAATTCCATGCTTGAATGAGTGAGGGGTCAAGGCTTGGCTTTGATCTATCTCATTCTCAACACTTAGCCTTTTTTCTCTAGTTGCTCCCATGGTTGCTCTCTAGCTTCTTCTTCCTCCTCTTATCATGGCTCAAGCTTTAACCCTCACATGTGATGTGAATCGTGAAGCTTGAACACAAACTAGTGAGCTTATCATAACCCCTACTTCATCATCCCACATCAATCTGGCAAATTAGTGTGGTGTATTTCATACACTAAAGAAGTTTAGTGTAGAGTTAGCTTGATCTAGAGGAACTTCGGGTGGATCGTCTTTGGCGCGAAGACAACGAAGGAGGCTCGTTCAAAGTCTTAAAAGAAGCCTAGTGGAGTCACAGGACTACTACACGGAGCAAGTGAAGAGATGGACCGTCTACAAAGGTTGTATTCTTATTCTCTTAATGTAAAAGTAGTTTACATTAGCTATTGTCTAAATCTATAGTTAAAGATCCTTAGTTTAGTGTTGCTTAGCATGACAGTTTTTTTAAAATGGCATGGACGATACCTCTCGAAACCTTGCTATCGTGTTAGGGAACCTTACATTTGCCACCCAAGACTTTTCAACTTTATGAGCCGTGAGGGTCTCATAAAGATTTTTCTCCTTATGAGTCGAGAGGATCTCACCGGTGCATATTCTCCCTAGAAATCGTGAGGATTTCTAAGTGTTCATCGCCTCCGTGAGTCATAAGGATCTCACATGGGTAATTTTCCTTACGAATCGTGATGACCCGTAAGTAGCTTCTTTATTTCAGTAGTATGTAATTTTGGTAAAAGTGGCCCGTAGATAGTCCATCTTGACCTCCTTGTAGGGCAGCGATGGCTTAGGCGACAAGGTTTGGATCTGCCGCCTAAGACTTTTTAACTTTATGAACCGTGAGGGTCTTATACAGACTTTTCTTCCTACGAGTCGTGAGGATCTCGTAGGTGTATTTTCTCCTTAGGAATCGTGAGGATTCCTAAGTGTGCTTTCTCTTGAGAGTCGTAAGGATCTCACAAGAGAATTTTCTCCCTTACAAGTCGAGAGGACTCGTAAGTGGTTGATGAGTTGACTTATCTCCGAGTCGAAGCACTGCTTTACAACAGGGAGATTAGGGTTGACATGTATCCGTGTTGAAGCATTGCTTGATGACAAGAAGGTCTGGGTTGACATGTATCCGTGTCGAAGCGTTGCTTTATGACAAGGAGGTTAGGGATTGACATGTATCTGTGTCGAAGCGTTGCTTTACGATAGGGAGGTCAGGGGTTGACATGTATCCGTGCCGAAGCGTTGCTTTACGACAGGGAGATCAGGGGTTGACATGTATCCGTTTCGAAGCGTTGCTTTACGACAGGGAGGTTAGGGGTTGACATGTATCCGTATCGAAGCGTTGCTTTATGACAGGGAGGTCAGGGGTTGACATGTATCTAAGTCGAAGCGTTGCTTTACGACAGGGAGATCAAGGGTTGACATGTATCCGTGTCGAAGCGTTGCTTTACGACAGGGAGGTCAGGGGTTGACATGTATCCGAATCGAAGCGTTGCTTTACGACAGGGAGGTCAGGGGTTGACATGTATCCGAGTCGAAGCGTTGCTTTACGACAGGGAGGTCAGGGGTTGACATGTATCCGTGTCGAAGTGTTGCTTTACGACAGGGAGGTCAGGGGTTGACATGTATCCGTGTCGAAGTGTTGCTTTACGACAGGGAGGTCAGGGGTTGACATGTATCCGTGTCGAAGTGTTGCTTTACGACAGGGAGGTCAGGGGTTGACATGTATCCAAGTCGAAGCGTTGCTTTACGACAGGGAGGTCAGGGGTTGACATGTATCCAAGTCGAAGCGTTGCTTTACGACAGGGAGGTCAGGGGTTGACATGTATCCATGTCGAAGCGTTGCTTTACGACAGGGAGGTCAGGGGTTGACATGTATCCATGTCGAAGCGTTGCTTGACGACAGGGAGGTCAAGGGTTGACATGTATCCAAGTCGAAGCATTGCTTGACGACAGGGAGGTCAAGGGTTGACGTGTATCTGTGTCGAAGCATTGCTTGACGACCGGGAAGTCAGGGGTTGACACTAGGCTGTCTGTGCACCGTAGAGTCTTGGAACTGTGGACTTTGCCGTGGCTCCGATTGGTGGTGTCGCGTCCGTGCTCTGCTGGCATGAGGAGGAACGCAGTTATTGGTCTCTAGGCTGTAGAGGTGGCCGTCGAGATTTGGAACTAGGGACTTTGCCATGGCTCCGCTTCGTTGCGACCTTGAGGTCGGTTGTTGACGTTGCATCTGCATCTGGTTGGAGTGAGAAGAAACGCCGTTGTTGATCTTTAGGCCGTAGATGTGGTCGTCAAGATCTGACTTCCCTTTGACGCAGCCTAGTGGGGAAATGTAGTTCCCTTTTCGCTTATGCCTATGGATTGTATACAAGAGTCAGTATGGACTCGCCTGTAGGGAAAAAGTTTCATTTTATATGTATTTTTTTGTTTTCTTTCCGCAACACTCTATCATTTCAGCTTTTTATATCGCGAAAGTCGCGATTGCCCAATCATTTCGGCTATTTTTCGTGGTGCCCGATCATTTCGGCTATTTTTCTTTTCACTCGCTGCTTTTTATTGTGAGCTGCCCAATCATTTTGGCTGTTTTTGTATGTATATATTTTACTTGCTGATTTTGTTGCAAGTTGCCCCATCATTTCGGCTATTTCATATGCATTTCTTTTACTTGCTGATTTTGTTGCAAGTATGGAACCAGGAACCTGATGCCAATCTTAGTATCAGCATCGCTGCGACTGGAATATTGCCAGGAGCGAATCATCATTTGCCGTGAAAGGACTTGGAATTTGATACCAATTTAGGCATCAGTATCGCTACCACTGGGACATTTCCAGGAGCGAATCATCATTTGCCTCTGTCGATTCGAACAAAGGTGGCTTAGCAAACAGGGTTAGGATCCTGTCGACTAAGGCTTTTGACTTCATGAGCCGTAAGGGTCTCATAAAGGTGTTTCTCCCTACGAGTCGTGAGGATCTCATAGGTGTATGTTCTCCTTAGAACTCGTGGGGACTTCTAAGTGATGTGTTCTCTTGTAAGTCATAAGGATCTTACAAGAGTGTTTTCTCCTTATAAGTTGAGAGGACTTATAGGGGTCGTTCACCAAATAAGGGGATTTCACGCCATCGGCGGAACTTAGTGGGGGGAGACGTTGATTCGTGCCCATGGATTGTATACAAGGGTCAATATTGAACCATTTGTAGGGTAGACTGAGGATTGTGATGATGGCTTAAGGCCAGGTTTAGATCCCTGTAGCTTAAGGCTTTTGGATCCTATGAGCCGTGAGGGTCTCATAGGGGAATTCTCCTTACGAGACGTGAGGATCTCGTAAGTGTAATTTCTCTTTAGGAATCGTGGGGATCCCTAAGTGTGTTGCTCTCTTGTGAGTCGTAAGGATCTCACGTATGTATTTTCTCCTTACAAGGTCGAGAGGATCTTGCAAGTGTCTTTTAACGAGATTGCGCCTTTTCGGATTTTCACAAACTCGCCGGTAGCCCTGCTGTTTTTACTCACGGAGCCCTTTCGGGTTTTTATCCGTGCCCATTTCGCTTATGGACGTACCGTTTTTTTTGCGTCAGCTTTAGAATGCTGCAGTTTGTAGTAGTTTAAGGACGTTATAGTCCGTAGTTAGTTTTAGGACATTTCGGTCCTTTGTTAGTTTTAGGACATCTCGGTCCATTGTTAGTTTTAGGACATCTCTGTCCGTTATTAGTTTAGGGACGTTTCAGTCCATCGTTAGTTTTAGGATGTTGCGGTCCATTGTTAGTTTTAGGACATCT
Source organism: Agapanthus africanus (assembly GCA_030015575.1). NCBI lineage: Eukaryota > Viridiplantae > Streptophyta > Magnoliopsida > Asparagales > Amaryllidaceae > Agapanthus > Agapanthus africanus. The sequence goes on along the minus strand of CM057338.1, from coordinate 935,700,617 downwards.
CGGTCCGTGGTACGTTTTCGAGGCGAGATTTCGCCGGATACTACTTATAGAGTTCGAGATTGGGAAGATAGCGAGTGGACATAGGTGTCGTTATCTATCGTTGACCTCGGACGTGACTCGTCAGGCGTAGTATCTTTTCAGGAACAGGCCGTTTATTGGCCTGAAGGGTCTTTCGCCATTCATATCCATGAGTAAATAGTCCCCTCCTTGGTAGACCTTGTCTATGATATATGGGCCCTCATAGTTTGGCTCGAATTTCCCCTGTTTGGCACGATTGGGGATCATAGGCCTCTGATCACTAGTACGAGTTCGCCTTGGTGGAATGTTCTCGACCCAGTTAATCTTTCGTACGAGCGCGTCATCCTTGCTTTGTAAGCTTCTAGGTTTTGCTGCGCTATGAGACGAGTTTCATCGAGGGCATCGAGCTCCTCGAGCCGAAGATGGGCATTCTCTTCGTCTGTTAGCTTGTAATGAACCGCCACTCGTAGGGAGGGTAGCTCTATCTCCAAAGGGAGTACTGCTTCTGTGCTAAATACCAACGCATATGGCATCGTGTTCGTGGCCATTTTGAATGTGGTCCGGTATGCCTAGAGAGCTTCATGTAGTCTCTCGTGTCAGTCCTTCTTATTCTTGGACACTGTCTTCTTTATGATCTTCGTCAAGGTCTTGTTGAAAACCTCAGCCAGACCGTTAGCTCGAGGATTGTAGACCGAAGAGTATCTCCAGTCTATATTATGCTGATGTGCGAAGCGGCTGATTTTATGGCTTCTGTAGGCCGGTCTGTTATCGGAGATGATCCGTCGTGGAGTGCCGAACCGATATATGACGTGCGTCTTTTCTTGATCGTGTGTCCTTTTGGATCCGTTTCGCTACTGTCGAACGTTTTTTTCCATTCTTCAACTTGTTTTTGCCTCCGCGTCGGGTCTTTTTCTTTTCGTGGGAATGCATGGCGGGCTGACAGTGAAGGGCATTGTCGTTCTCAATAGCCTGCTGAAGGAGACGCTGCGTCCTGGCTTTCTCGTAAATGGCCATTTTGCGGCTGTGGTCGTTCCAAGCCTTTTGACTCGCTTCCCGTATTAGCTTGTCCATATGTTCTTCAAATGACAGACTCAGCATTTTTATGGCAGTTCCGCATTTTGGTTCGACGTCAGCTTCTTTTAAAAGAGCATCCTCTTCTTCATCAAGGTCTTTTACAACATGGCAGCCATGGAACTGCTCCCGTTTCTTGGACTGGATATATCCAAGCCCGATCACTTCCATTTTTCCGTTGGGCAATTTTCTCTGAGTACCGGGGACGTTCCAGATCCTGTTGTAGAATTGGGCCTGTCGCGTGGTCTGCTTAAAGGGTACGCCTTGGCGCCTCAACAGCCTTTTTTTATCTTTCTGTGTAGTATCTGGGCAGACGGATGGGCTGGAGCCTGTCAAGTGCAGAATCGACACCATGCCAGATTTCTTTCTCCACTTTGGTTTCCGCGGATCGATAAAAGAGGATCACTTTTTCATCTTTTCTCCTGGGAGGAACATAGAATGTTTGCAGCTCTTGCATACTATATGTTTCGAGCGTATCAAGCTCTCTGTAGTGCCGTCGTGGAACCATAGCGATTTGCAAGCATTGATCTTCTCCAGTGAGGGTCTGTATTGATGGCCAGACCGAGAACACTGCGTTAACTTCATCTTCAGAGTCGCTACCAAAGACCGGGATAGAGGTAGATGGTCCCGACTTATTGCATTGGGGTGGCCCTGAATAAACTATCTCTTCTTCCTCTTCGGTATCGCTCCCAAATACCAGAATAGTGATGATAGCTTTCTGCTTATTCTCCGGTTTACGGCATCTTTCCGTGTCTTCAAAGTCCGGCAGGAAATACTTTGCATCCTCATACTTTCGGACTTCATTTACGGAAAATGGGTTCAGTTCCCCTGTCATGGTATACTCATGACCATCTTTGAAGTACTTCATACACTGATGCTGTGTAGAAGGGATGATGTTATACTCGTGTAACCAAGGCCTGCCGAGCAAAGCGTTGTAGCAAGTCTTGACGTCAATGACGTGGAACTTGATATCAGTGATGAGCAGCCCAAAGAGTAACGTCAGTATCACAGACCCGAGCGTCCGTGATGACTGGGAGTTAAACTCGGAGATGGTGATTTTATCCCGAGCGAGGTACTGAACACTCATGCAAATCTCCTTCAATACTCTTATATTGAGAAGGTTGACGGAGGACCCATTGTCAACCAGGATCTTTCTTATCATGATGTCATGGCAGTATCCGATGACATACAAGGGACGGTTGTGCTCACATGTTCTGAGGAGGATATCTTCGTCACCGAAAGAGATGTCAGCGGTGTGCACTTCTTCCAGCTCATCCTTCATCTTTTCTTCGGTAAGGAAAGCTTGGAACTGCTCGGGCTCTTATAGTGCCTTGATCAAAGAATCTCTTGCCTCTTTAGATAGCAAAAGGGCATCGAGAATGTTTAGCTGCGAGGGTATCTTCCTCAGGTGTGCCAGAACGTTGTAATCCACCTTGTTTTTCTTGGGCGAGTCCTTGGCTGCCAGCTCTTCGACGACTCGATCATCGAGGGCGATATTCTCAGGGACTTTTTCTTTCCCCTTATCTTTTTTGTTCAATCCCTTGTTTGTGGGTCCGAGATTCTTTTCGGATAACGTGCGATTGCGCAGCTGAATGTTCTCGCAGGTCTTCATCTCTTCTGATTCGAAGATGGATTCCTTGAATAGAGGGCCGAGGGCTATTTCTTCATCAGAATCGCTCCCGAAGGCGAGAACTTGTGATTCCCCAGAATCAACCATGTGACAGTTACCGGCGGTTCTTTTGTGCTCATCGGTCGCGCTTCTTTGTTCCCGTCGAGTTTTGCGCTTCATCCGCTTGAAATGCTGTCGGTGAGCAACATATCCCCGCCACCAATTTTTAAAGGCCATGCATTCCTCGATAGGGTGTGTAATCCTCCGATGGTATAAGCAGTAGTTTAGATGTGCATCTAGTTCGTCGGGGAACGCATTTTCTGAAGTGTCTTCTTTGAAAGGTGGCAACTTCATTCCCATCGATAGGGCTTTAGCGAACTGCTTTCTTATCTTAAACCTGCTTTTGCTGGTGGCAGAAGTGCTTCCATCCGGTTGGAGTACTCTATGGCTTCTCAAAACCGGAGCTTCTTTAACGTGTCGCCGACGCTTGGCCTTTTCAAATAAGGCCGTTTCACGCTCTCGATCAGATTTTCTTTTCTGAAGAGCTTCGTTCAGGAATATGTCAATCATCTCGTCTGACGGTTCCAAGAGTTCTAGTTATGGATCTGCCCCCAGTTTCCCTGCATCAGGAGCTTCTTTGCCATTTATTGATGAGTGAGCGATCATGTGGCAGCATTCCACATAATCCTCGAGCTCTTCTGAAGAATCGTCTCCTTCATCAGCGTCATCGGCTTCATTTTCAAGAACATGCTTAAAGAATTCATCCAATGTGATTGGGGTCCGTGCCTTCTGGTTATATTCTTCCAGCGCATCGATATATTTTTTCAGACCTGTATGGCTGTCTTTGGGTCGGACGGGCTTCTTGGACTTCTTCTTTTTCTTTAAATACTTTGGAGGCTTGGCCTGAATGTTTTGTCCACCTTCACCAACTTCAGCATTGGGCGCGGCTTCAGCATCCCCTCAAAAATCTCGGGCTCCAGCGGGCTCTTCCACCTAATCGCTGGACATGCTTGGATATCTTTTAGCATTCTTTTCGTTTTGGCTGAAAGAGCGACCTCCCATGGAGCTTCTTCTATAAAAGAGCACGATGCCCCCGGCGTGTCCACCATTTTAGGAACGTGTGGCTGGGGCGGGCTCACCTTCCAATTCTCAGACAACGCGAATTTGCCCTGTTGGTATTGTTCTTCAATCCAGCCTTTGAAGACGAAGCAATCTTCGATTGGGTGGCTTACTGCTCGGTGGTAGGGACAGTAATTAGGATTGTTGGCGTCGCCTGGCTGTAGTGGACGTTTTGGATCTGGCAGATTGATAAGCCTGTTACGCACTGCCAGCTCGAACGGTTTCCTCGTTTTATCCCGGGGAAACGAGTAAGGGCGTTTTAGCTTCTCGTTGAAGAATCGTTGTCTATCGCTTTGGCGATTAGCTGGCTTTGAACTACTGGGCTGCTGCTGAGCATTAGCGACGAAAGTCGCTTTCCCCTTTCCCTTTTCGTTTCGAGGCTCCATCTTTGAGGAAGACGGTCTATGGCCCATCTGATCCATTTGGGCCAGTTTGTCAATCAAGGCCTGGAAGGTAGTCGGCTTGAAAAATATCATGAACTGGGATATGGTCGCCTGCGGATCGAGGGTACCCACGAACATGCCTACTGCAGGAGCCTCTTTTATGTGCTGTTCGCACTTCGACCATAGGTTCCGCCACCGTATCGCGTACTGAACCCATGTTTCGCCCGGCTTCACCCTGGCGTTAATTAGTGCAGTGATCGGGGTGCGCTCGCTAGCGCTTGCGAATCTCTGTGTAAACAGTAGCTCCATTTCTGCAAATGTCTTGACAGAGTCATTCGGGAACTCGGAATACCACTCGAATGCTATCTCCGACAAGCTGCCAACGAATTGGCGAAGCAGTAGCTTATCGTCACCTCCGGTGTTGCCGCACAGAGCCCTAAATTGAGCAACGTGTTGGTGTGGATTCCCCGTCCCTTTGTATACATGGAATTTAGGGATCGTATATCCCGGCGGGTACCTTATTTGGTCGTACCAACCCGGATAGGTTCGTCCAGTCTTGACGATTTGGCCGTCCACTTCGCTCGCCTGATGAGCTCGTATCTGTTGAGCTATATAGTCATCCAGGGCGATTTTGGAGATCGTCTCCTCTTTGGCTGCTGATAGAGTCGGAAGAGGGTTCGATGTCTCCCCTCTGTCGTCTTCATGGATAATCAGGAAGTTTTCAGAGGATCCGGCTGTATCATCATCCTGACCATATCTTGGAATAAAAGCGCCATTCTTTTTATGTTAGCCGCTTGTTCCGCGGCCTCTCTATCTTTCTTCTCGAGGATTCTGCGGAGGAACTCAGCATCGGTTTCTTGTTACTGACGCTGCTCCGACGACGTCTCCGGGCTTTCTTTTGGCCCAGTAAGTGCGACCATCTGTGTTATCGCCTCCTGGAGCTTTTGCTGTTGTTGCTCCTGAGCCTTTTGTTACTGATCGGGTGAGCGGTCGGTGACCCGTAGAAGTACGGCTTTTCTCTTTTCCGGAAGCCATATAAACAGTATACACTGCCATGTCCCCAGACTTGGGGCGTTTAGGTTTAGTGCCTTTGAGATTCATCGCAGACGCAAAGATCTTCTTCGGCCTTCTCCTTTTATGAGCGGTCGAAGTTGAGGGGGCGTTGTAGCGGGCACCCAAGTAGATGACGCCTTCTGTGGTATGACAGGGTGGTCCTTTTCTTGCCGAACTTTCATCTTCTTCGGTCAGCAGGAGTAGTCTTGGTTGATCACCAAGTCTTGGACCTGTCGCCAGACCTTGTGAATTTTAAGGACAACTGCTGAGGGAGCTGCTCTAGCTTCGCCTTTGTAACGTTCTCCACAGGCGGAGGAGATCTTTTTAGCACGGTGGTCGGAGAATTTTGCGCACCCTCCTAAGTGGTTCAAAGATGTTCCCAGCTGGAAAAGCAGCATCAATTTCCACCGTGGGAGTTGGTGGGGTAAGTCCGGAAGAGGAACTGCCCCCATCTTTTCTCACTCGGCGCCAGTGACGACGTCGAGCATGCCTTGCAGATGGTATTGGCTCAGTTACGGGGGTGGCTCCCTCATGCCCCTATCCTGGTGAAGGGTTGCTGTTGGTGCCAGCCTATTGAAAACTGACGTCCGTTGAGTGGGGATGGCCAATCTGTCGAAGGCAGACTTTCGAGCAGGGGAAGCAGCCTTGGTGACTTCGCCTGAAGCGGGAGTTGGAGCGGACAGTCTAGCGAAGACCGATCTCTTAGCAGGAGAAGCCTCTGTGATGATTTTGTTTGTTGGAACAGGGATGGCTATCCGTTTCGGGATAACCCCCTTAGATATCGTGGGCTTCTTCATGGGCCTATTGTAGTTTTGGCCCAGTCTGTTAAAGACCGAGGCGTTGGATTTGGGCGACCCGTTGAGAGGGGCCACGGTAGTTGTAAGCCGATCAAAGACCGACTTCTTCGGAGCTTCTTGCGACGGCAGTGAGGCGTTGAAGCTCATGGGTGGGAGCATGGTCCTAAAAAACAGCCCAATGGTGGCTTGCGTCACCTGTTTCATTGGCATCGTGAAAATGGAGGCCGCTTGAGGCCCATAAGTCACTCCTCCAGCAAGGACGGAGTGGGAGTTGGTGCAGTTGGTGCAGTTGAAAGCCATTGGTCTTCTGTTTTCTGCACGGAGCAAGACACCAAATCTTAGTACCTCGAATCCAGGGGCAACCATAGCAAACCGTGATTCGTTCGCGAAGCATGACACACGAAGTGTGGAGTGGAAAGGGGAATAGGTCCCACCGGGCGTGCCAGAATCTGTTCTCCGCCGAAAACCGGGAAGACAAACGTCTCGCTTTAATTTGGGGGCAGATGCTGTTTGGTTTTATCCGTCCACCTCTCCGAAGATGCCAAGTTGATTTATGGCACCGTGTATCGGAGGTTTAGACGGATGCGGCCGATATAGCAGACTTCGTCAGATTCTCCCTCATTGTGAGGGGTTTTTGATTCTGGGGATGCCCTTCCCTGCAGGGGCAAGCCCCTGCAGTTAATTACGCCACCGCATCGCGGTGACCACTTTCTCCTTCTCCAGATTGTTATTTCGTGTCGTGTGTGTTTGTTTTGTTTTTGGTTGCCCGTGGATTGTATACGGAGACTAATTTATGTTGTCACCCATAGGGTGTGGATTAGTCCAAATCCGTATTTTCTTAAATTTGGGTTTGGTTTGGGTTTAAGGATCGTTAATCTCATTGAGATCAAGATCAACTTAAACGTTGTTAAGGATACGTTAGTCTAATTTTTAGACTAAGATCTACTCAATGGGGGGTTTGGAGTCATTTAAGTCCAACGACAGAGAATTTGGGCTCTATCGTCTTAGTTTAGGAACGTTGCGGTCCAGTGGGTTTTAGACTAAGATCTACTTAACAGGGTTTTTTGGGATCATTTAGATCCAACAAAAGAGTATTTGGACTCTATTGTTTTATTTTAGGGATATTATGGTCCATAAGTTTAAGGACATCATAGTCCATGTCAGTTTAGAGACATCATAGTCTGTGAAGTTTAAAGACATTATGGTCTATGAGTTTAAGGACCTCACAGTCCATAAAGTTTAAGGACATCATAGTCCATAGTTTAAAGACGTCATAGTCTATAGAGTTTAGTTTAGGGACGTTGCGGTCCATAAGTTTAAGGACATCATAGTCTATGAGGTTCTGGTTTAACCAGTTTAGGGATGCATCAATAGTTATTGGTTATTGGAACCCTCCATCTTTCTAAAGACGTTGAAGAATTACAACGACATGTATCAGAGATATGAAGAGATGTACCCTTGAACCAAAGTCCCGATTTTGGAAAGTAGGATGAACATCAGTTTAGATGTCATCTGTTGGGAGCTTATTAGCTGTCTTGAGATCGAATTTGGAAACCCCGAGCATGAAGGGCTCAATTGATGGTCCTTGGAACATTTGGTATGATTCTGGCTAATGTTAGCCCTTCATAGTGTTCAACACTAACATGTTTATTCAGCACTCACGTGTCCCACGTGATACTCTGAGGCAGTGATGCATATAAGTTTAAACACGTTAGCCCTGTGGCCGTCACGTGTAAGCACGTGAGGTGCTTCAAAATAGCGTTAAACTTTAAGAATCTGAAGCGCTGCTTTTTTGGGTTTATTCTTTTGTTCTCTTCTGAGTTTTAAGCGCTATTTGGGTCACGTGGGAGCACGTGAGGCGCCTCAAAAATGGAAACTGCCTTTGATTTATTCCCTTTTGCTTTTTAAGTGCTAAGCACTATTATGGGGTCACGTGTGATCACGTGAGTCAATTTCTCTTATTCTTTTTTGTTCATCACAGGCGCTCACGTGGGAGCACGTGATCGGCAGTTATCATGTTGGGTGCCAATCCTTTTACGTGCATGGAGATCCTGAGTTTCGAGGCTTTCAAGCCCATTATTTTATGAGAATTGGATTCTTAAGATTTAGTTTTTCTCTTAGGTTTGGGATCTGTATGACAGAATCTCCCCGATGAGAATTAAATTCTCAACTTGTGAGGGGATATGCTTCTGCAGATCTTTGCCATAAGGGAGAACTAAGTTCTCATATGAAGGGTTAAACCCTTGTTTCATCAGAGGAATTAAATTCCTATATACTTTTTGGGAGAATTAAATTCTATGAACTTAGATCTCCCTCTACGTTTTGGATCTGCATGGCAAAATCTCCCCGATAAGAATTAAATTCTCAACTTATGGGGAGATCTGCTTCTGCAGATCTCAACCAGAGGAAGAACTAAGTTCTTTTTAGAAGAGTTAAACTCTTATGAAAGTGAAAAAGAGAGGAGATATTCTCTGTGTTTTGTTCCTCCTCTTACCTAGAGTTTCTTTTTCTCTTTTTTCTCTCTGGAGAATTAAATTCTCTTTTCTTTTAAGCTTACGAAGGGTTTTCTCTCTCTTTTTATCTTCTCTTTTCTCTGTCTCTTGTCCTCTCTTCTCCTCTTTTTGGGCTCCTATTTATAGGAGAAAGAAAAGAATCAGTTTGTTCTGCCAAATCTCTTATTAAGAGATTTTGATTGATTTTATAACCAACCAAAATGATCTTTTAGATCAATCGGTGAATTTTATTCACCGTTGGATTTTTAATCTAAGGACTTCTGTTTTACAGAAGATATTTCTCACGAAATTAGGAAAATATTTCCCTACACAGAATCTTCTTCTGTAAATTGGTAATTTTTATTCACCATTAGATTTTTAATCCAACGGCGCTCTGCTTTGCAGAGCGCAATCTTTCTTATTTAGAAAGATCTAGGGAAATGTTTTCCAAATGGGGTTCTGACCTCTTTTATCTTAGAATTTAATTCCATCGGTTTAGAAAGTATACGGGCTCATCACGTGTAGCACGTGACCCTTCACAGCATTAAGCATATCAAAAAGCGTCACGTGCTACCACGTGACTTCTTCTGGCCAATTGTTTTTTAAGAAGGCGCTTATATACTTTGTATATAACAGTCACGTGTTTGCACGTGAGGCTCGGCTTTAGCTTCAGTTTTAGCTTTTGCTTTGTCAAGCGCAGCGCCTATCACGTGTGGGCACGTGATACTCCACTTGAGGTCTTTCTCCGTTGCTTTATTTGTTTATTTATTTTCCGTGAGGGAACAAGTCCTAAGGTCATTTAGGCGGAGTACCGTGTCGTAAGTATGCCGCAGAACATACACACGCTACGTCACTCTGCTTAAGCTATCTACTCCATCATACCAAGGTTATCCTACACTCCGAAAGGTAAAACCTAGCGCTCTGATACCAACTTTGTCACGACCCAAAATTTGGCACATGACCATCACTTAAACCACGTGACGTCAACAGGCGTAACGCAATTTAATTAAGCCGAAAACCCAGAAATCTAAACCATCAAAAGTAGTAAGTGATAAAAATATTGTTAAAAACATTTGGAAATCTCAAATAAAAATCTTTAAACTTAAATTTATTTTCTTAAAAATTTCGGCAGCACCTCCTTTGTAAAAACTAGCCCCGAAACGGGTACAATCATATAATATAAATAAAGCCTCCCCAAACGGGAGCAAATCACGCCCAAAGGTGGAAACAACCACCACAAGCATAATATACGACGCCGTAGCGAAGAAATAGACAATATAAATGAAAAGAAGCATAAAGAGGTAAAACTACATAATAAAGGCCGGCTCACACGAGCACGGCATCCAGAGTCACAAAATATACAATATCCGTCCTCACAAACTCGTCTCTAGGTCAATACATGAAAGTGGTATATGGAGAGTATTAGATACAATGAGATATACAATAGATATAAAATCGGATATCCGCAAAACCCACCTACAGCAAAACGGCTCACAGCCAATCGTAGCGGTATCCGCTGAAAAAGATGCAATAAGAAGCCCTGCTGCGACTACTCTGAGGGTAAATCCTGCAAAATACTATGGCACAACGAGGTGAGTTGCTAACTCGTGAATAGTAAGTAACATCATACAGATAATCGCAGGTATGCACGTACAACGATAATCTATCACGTGCAATCTGATAGCATAAATATGGTAATATGAATATGCAACAATCATCAAAGGTACTCCATCAGGTACTACAAATACATGAAGCAATGCATATCAAATGAATGTTGAGTATGGGATAAAATATATCATCATCAACGAATCATCATCGTAGAAAAATCGGTGTCCATCAACGACACCCCAAATCCCAATACCTCAGACGCCATCACTCTGATCGGCCCTCATATCCTGTAAATCTCATGGAACCTGAGTGCCCAACATCGGCACTCGAAAACATCATGAAATACTTGTGTCCAGTATCGACACGTAAATCCACATAACTCGGGCTCCGTCAGTCCGGATCGGCCCATATCCATCTCACGACTCCGGTTGGTATCCTCCGAATAACCGGCAGGTCCAACCAATCACCGGTAGGTAGTAGTCCCTCTGCCAAGTTCATCATCTACTGCACAACATCCCTTTCTTGTCCCGGGGTACCATACCGGGTCCATCATGAACCCGCAAACGGATCATCCAACTCCTCGAATCGGGTTTCTAACACAAGTCTCAGAACCGAGAAAACTTATGGTGGACGCACTGAAATATCATATCAAGAGAAACCGGGTTTTCAAAACGATGCATACTTTCTTGAAATAATACTGCGGTTCTCAAATCCATAAATCACATGAAATCTGTATCTTAATGCGTAAATCCATGAAATATGATATATGCAACATGAAACCGTAATATGAGCATATCAAGGGGAAAACCTCTCTTTTAAATGAATTCAGTTTTTAAATATATCATGCGGTTCCCAATTTCTCCAAAATCAAATGCAACATCATATAAGGGTGTACATGTAGCTATGTATGCACGATGCATTTCATAAGCGCAATAGAACAAGAATCAATGTATCAATATCAATAACAATACAATACCGCATATGTGTATAGGTTGTGCTTGTCATGGCAATTACCGACGGTGTGGGTGCAACATACAATTTAGTGCTCGTGCAACATGAACCGTCAGTAATGGTGTAGTGTCCACTAGGTACTAAGTCAAGGCACAACAAGTAATGGTATGCAATGTTGCTCATGCACAATCAATATATATGCATATAAACATGCGGCTATAATATCATATCTAGCCCTGACGCTTAACGTCATATGGGCGATTTTCCCGTAGATATTAAATCTACTCACCGATGATCTCGAGCTAAGTAAATCCAACCACCTGCTTTCCTTTCTTCGCAGCGTCCGAAGTCCCCGCCTGCGATCCTATTAACACAAAACACAATAACGCGTGGATTTAGCAAACTACGCAATAATAAACGAACACAACACCAATTCAACGAATCGCTTCCCTTAAGCTACAAAAGGGTTCGCTTAGCGGCTAACGTGTGTAGCGACAATATAAAACAACCTTAAGTGCAGCAAGCTACACAAACAATGCGAACAATGTCGGATATCGTAATACGCGTAGTCGAAATACTAAAATACTAGCTAAGTGTTCCCAGATTTTACCTACTGTCAAAACCTAAAAATCTAGCAGCACCAAACATCCCAAAATACTTACAGACAGCCACCCTACGAACCACAATTCCCCAGGTCCCTACACGGCCGAGCTTGCCGGAAAATACCCCAATGTCGTTGGCCAAAACAGGCGGGATTGGGTTCGGGTTTCAGGTGAACACTCAGGGACTACAACAAAACACTACTGTATTGCTAGATTTTCCCTTAACAACTCGTGGTCACAGCAGATCACGGACACTCTACAATGACACTAAAAATACGATATGGGCTCAAAACTACATCTTTAGTGTTCTAATTAACAACTACTAAGCCACACAACATTGTAACAATCTGATTAACAGTTTAGAGGTCATTACCTATCTACACTTGCTCAAAATCCTAGCTTTCCATACTCCAAGTGATCTTAGTGGCTAAACTTGGATTGTGAAGGATTTTAGTGAGCTGTAGTGGAGATTTGTTTGGGTTTGTGAGGATTTGTGAAGGTTTTGGGTAGGGTTTCAGTTTGAGGGTATGAAGGAAATGAGATGAAGAAAATATGTTGTGAATGAGGGAGTGAGGTGAGAATGAGGGTGTATGTGTGAGTGAGGGATAAAGGAATGAGGGTGTGAGTTTAGTATGTGCCATGCCCCCCTCATCTCTCTCTTCATTAAATACAAGCCATGCTTGCCCATGCCTCATGATTCCATGTTAACCCTCTCTCCCCCTCTCTCTCCTAAGTCAACCAAGTTCAAACCTTAATTTAAAAACTAAATAATTTAAATAAATATATATTGCAACTTAATGAAATGGGGTTAGGTGCCATGGCTACTTAAGCATGGTTAACCCTAATTAACCCTAGGTTAACATGCACAAGTGTGTGCAAGCCCGAAATAATAATAATAAAATATTAATTAATTTTTATAAAATATTCGAAAACTATTTTGGTAAACTTTTTACTAAAAATCCACATTATCGCTTAATTAACACTAATCGCATCTTAAGGTGTTACAGGTAATTTGTTGTTTGGTTGGTTTTGGATTTCTAGTATTGGATTTGTAGATCCTTGTAATCTTTATTTAGTTGGTGAAAAGAGAGTAGAATTTGGATTTGAGGATTTTAGAGAGAGATGGATAGAGAAAGGATTATTAAATAAATAAAGTACCCGGGTCCCATCTAAAAGTACAATGAATAGTGCCAAATCCTTGCAAATTCTCAAAAAAATTTAGGATTCAAGACTCCTTATTTTGTGGTGGGCCCCCCCATAAAAAACAAAGGAATCCTATAAATCCAAATCTCCCAACCAAACACAAAATTATGGATTTCTTGGATTCCACAATCCAAATCCATCATAATCCTACAACCAAACAGGCCCTAAGGGGCTGTTTGGTTGCAAGATTATGAAATTTGGATTCCAAAACAGTACGGTTGAAAATTTCTGGATTTGGTAATTTGTTGTTTGGTTGGTATTGGATTCCTAGTATTGGATTTGTAGATCCTTGTAATCCTTGGTTGGTGGAAGAAAGTGGGATTTGGATTTGAGGATTTTAGAAAGAGATAGATAGAGAGGGGATTATTAAATAAAAAAGTATCCTGGGCCCATCTAAAAGTACAATGAATAGTGCCAAATCCTTACAAATTCTTCAAATTTTTGAGGATTCAAGAATCCTTTTTTTGTGGTGGCCCCGCCATAAAAAACAAAGGGATCCTATAAATCCAAATTCTACAACCAAACACAAAATTGTGCAATCCTCTCACTTTTTTAGATGCCACAATCTAATTCTTTCATAATCTTGCAACCAAACAGACCCTAAAAAGATTGATTAGCCCGCAATTTAATGCAATTAACTGTGGGAAAATGTGTCATGTGTCTCTTGAATTTTTTTTAGGGATAATTAGAGCTTAGCCTAATTTTCAATTTTCAATAGCAACCTTATTTTTTTCCGCCACACCACATTCTTCGTATTTTGGTCTAAAGGTCGTATGATCTTTATTTTTGTTGCAGTAACTTATTGAAGAGATGTTTTATACGACTCTATACAGCTATTTTGAAAAGGGATGATGTGCGGTTTGATATATGGGAATCTGATCAAGCACCGGCTCATGCTTTGGGTGAATTTATTTTCAATGAAAAGAACATTGGATGACCATGATGGTGGAGAGGATGGTGATCCGTGGTTAGCTTTGATCATATTATATTAATGTGTGATGCATGTGAGACGGTTAAGTTGCCAATTAGTTGGTGGACGTGATACTTTAGTTACTAACAGAAATGGAAGCACATAAAATCCATTTGAGAAGCCCTGCCTGCCGTTCACAAAGACGCCTAAACAATAGTGTATCATATGCATACTGTAAATTAATTACCTCTGTTCTTGAATCCACGGTCCCAGTTCTTCCAACAAACCTCTGTTCCAACAGCGTTGTATCATATTTGCTTAGCCATCTGCAACCAAGGTAAAGATCATTGGAGACAACGGATCCCCCTGCCAGAGTCCTCTCCTACATCGAAATCCCTTAATATTCCCCCTATTAATACACACAGTTGTTGATGCCAACGATAACCACATGCTAATCCATGTTTTCCATATTAGTGCAAAACCTTTCAAGTCCAAACAATCAAGTATACAACCCCAATCCACCATATCATAAGATTTTTCAAAATCCAATTTCAGTATATATCCACTCCTTCCCTTATGTTTTGTATCCTGAATCACCTCATTTGTCGTTGCTATCCCATCGATAATATATCGACCCGCCACAAATCATGTTTGTGTCCCCCATACAATTCCTCCTAGCACCCTTCACAATCTAATTGCTAAAGCCTTCGACAATACGAACAATTGATTAAGCTGATCGGTCTATAATCCTTCAATCCCCTTGCGTCAGTCTTCTTTCCGATGAGAATTATGCTTAAACAATTAAGTCTCTCCCAACTCAGAGTATCCAACTCCATTGCCCTGAATAGCCGTATAACATCCTCCTTGATGATTTCCCAAAACTTTTAATAGAATAAGATTGGAAATTTTTCATATCATAATTTTGCATTATTATATTCCCCATTCTTATTCATTTTACAAATAAACATGTGCTTTTGATCCATGACTGCTACATTGTTGCAGGTTACAGGTTCTCGGAACAAAACAGTGAAAATGATGAAAAGACGCTACAAAAGTGAGACTACGACCAACAAACAGAAGAATCTTTATCATGCCGCCTACAGTTTGAGAAACAAACGAAGATCAGCAAACAGTTCGATTGCACAAAGGTAGCACAAGATTCAAGATTTCAACATGAAGCAAACGGTAAAAGTCCACGACATTATGCACTGTGGAAATCTGGAAAAAACTAGAAGACATTCTGAAAGAACCAAGTGAAGAAAAGTCAAGTAAAAAAGAAACAGAAAGAACACCAGAAGATTTCAGCCCAAGAGCCTCCAAGATGGCCGCGGATCCGCGGCCAAACAAGGCATATGGCCACGGATCCGCGGCCGTGCTAAGCACGTGTCGGTGCAAATTTGACGGTGGATGGCGGTGCGTTGACTAGGTTTCTCAGGATAGTTTTGTAAATGTAGATAGGTATCAGATGTAAACCCTAGGGTTTCTATAATCTATAAATAGGAACCCTGCAATTCTTTTTGGAGCATACCTCTTTTTAATTCGTAATTTCAGAATTTTTATTCCCTGTAAATGTTTGAAGAGTGCATCAAATAAAAAGTAAGTTTTTCTTTTCTATGCCTTAGTTTGATTTCTTTTCTGCCCTAGTATAAATTTTATTTATTTGCCCTAGTTATAAATTTTATTTATTTGCCGTAGTTTAGATAATCAGGTTATTAAAAACAAAAAAATTGAAATCTTTTATCAATTCCCTAATGAGTGAATAGTTTCTCACTTGTTAGGGTTAGGTTTGGGGAAGGTTTGAGAGATGAAAATCTCTCACCCCTTTCTTGCCCATTATACATTTTAAATAGGACTCTATGCATATATACACACACCGCTCACTACGGCACCCTATCCCACGAGGTAGCGGTGATACCGTAGTTAAAGACCGGTTGTGTATGTTTTCCATAGAGATTAGGGTAAGAGTTAAGAAAGGACGGACAAGGACCTAGAGGAAGAAACCTAGTTTCTTCCTGATCGTGCTAATCCCCTTTGTTAATTATTACCTTAACACCTAAATAGTTCTTAATTAGGGTATAGAAAGCGGTGAGGAATATTGACTTTCCAAACTTAACCTAAACCTAACCCTAGCAAGGTTTTAATCCTAATCAAACTCATTTCAGTTTTTAGTGATAATCAATCCTACCACAATTGGAATTAACTCGTTAGAACAAATAGAAAATATACAAAATCCCTGTGGACCGACCCGCACTCAACCTGCTAGCTACCAAGCGACACCGTTCTTGATTGTGGTTAACTATTCTTTGATTTATCTTTTAAAAGCGAACGCACGCAAAACCCCATCTTTCAATCAGAAATCCATCAAGTCCAGACGATTTTTCCACTCCCATTTCCCAAACAGCCGTTTTAATCTCTTCTTCTGAAAGGCCCTCCACCAAAATAGGTGACCTCAGCCATCCGAGAGATACTACGGTTTACTCGTAGATGGTGACAAGAATGTTAGCACCATGATTAATGATGACTCTATTAGTTATGTCATAGAAGGTAGCGACTTCCGATCGATGGCTGGATGCATTATATCCAAATTGGACTCTACGCACTCCAGCAAAGTATAGATTTTGTTGGATGCTCCTGAAGGGGTAAAACCTATTAGAAGCAAGTAGATTTTCCAAAAGAAGATCAGTACAGATGGAATGTTAGTTACCTAAAAAGGTTTTTCGTCAAACACCCTTGTTCCCTCATAAAATTTCGAGAAAGAAACCCCAATGGGGCATCACGTGCTCACACGTGACCAAGGGTCACGTGCTGACACGTGATGGTTTTTTGGGGACTCTGTTATAATAGAATTGAATTCTAATCAACAGGAGTCATGTGCCCACACGTGATGAGCCTTTAAAAAAAACCACTGAAGGAATTATAAGGCATAATAAAACAGCAAGGAAAGATCCCAATGGGACATCACGTGTCTACACGTGACCAAGGGTTACGTGCTGACACGTGATCATTCCTTAGTTCTTGAAAACAACAGAATTAAATTCCGGATAAAATGCTTAATCAGGGGGTCACGTGTCAACACATGATGGGATCCTAAGATCTCTGAAATAATAGAATTGAATTCTATTTAAAATGATCAAACAATGTGATCACGTGCCAACACGTGATAGGCTTTAAGCCTTCTGAACTAATAGAATTAAATTCTAATTAAGGGGGAATCGAGAACCCTAACTGGAAAAATATTTCTCTAAATCTTTCCAAACAAAAAGGATAGTGCTCTGTAAAGTGGAGTACCGTTGGATTAAAAATCCAATGGTGATTAAAAATCACCAATTTATAGAAAGTTTCTATACAAGGAAAGATTTTCCTGAAATTCACCAAGAATAACAAACAGAATATCTTTTGGATTAAAAATCCAATGGTGAATAAAATTCACTGAGTGATCTAAAGGATCATGTTGGTTACAAAATCAATTAAAATCTTTCAATGAAAGATCAACTAAACAAACTGATTCTTTTCTTTCCCCTATAAATAGGAGCTAAGAAGATAAGAGAGGAGATCTTGGATTTTTGGAGAGAAACAACAGCAGAGAGAAAAAAGAGAGGAGAATTTAATTCTCAAGAGAGAAAAGAAGATCTTTTCAGAGAAAAGAAACCCTAGGTGAGAAAGGGGAAAGAGATCTAAGCTCTATAAAACAAAAGAGAATTTAATCCTCAATTTAAGAGTTTAATTCTTCTGAATAAGAACTTAGTTCTTCCTTTGGTTGAAGATCTGCAGAAGCAGATCTCCCCACAAGTTGAGAATTTAATTCTCATCGGGGAGATTCTGCCATGCAGATCCAAAACTTAGAGGGAGAATTTGGGTTTAAGAATTTAATTTTTCCAAATTCATAGGAATTTAATTCCTCCAAATAAAACCAGGGTTTAACCCTACATAAGAATTTAATTCTTCCAAATTCATAGGAATTTAATTCCTCCAAATAAAACCAGGGTTTAACCCTACATAAGAATTTAATTCTTCTAAATTTATAGGAATTTAATTTCTCCAAATAAAACTAGGGTTTAACCCTACATAAGAATTTAATTCTTCCAAATATATAGGAATTTAATTCCTATAAATGAAACTAGGGTTTAACCCTACAAAAGAATCTAATTCTTAAAACAAGAGACTTATAGCTCTCCATGCACGTAAAGAACTTGGTCACGTGGTAACACGTGACCCTCATCCTCAATGAGTAGAAAAGAAAGAACAAGACTAGGTCACGTGCCCCCACGTGACCCTTAAACAGACTCCCCAAAATGAGAAGGAAAAAAGCTTGGAGGCAATGCCTTACGTGCTCCCACGTGACCCTCAAAATACAAGGGAACAAATCCAAAGGCAGAATTAATTTTGGGCGCCCTCACGTGTCCCCACGTGACCCCTAATAAACACTTTAATAAATCGATGCATGGGCACCCATCACGTGCCCACACATGATGGCCATGAAGACTTAAGTGTTTAACACTTATTTGAATATTCTGAGAATAAAATAAAGGAAGCTTAGCCAAATCCTAGGGCGCCTCACGTGTCCTCACGTGAGCGCTTCACCTTTGTAGTGTTTAACACTATTTTGAGTGTTTCATCCTTAGTGTTTAACACTATTATAAATTCATCACGTGGGAACACGTGACCACTAAATATGTGCTAGTGTTTAACACTATTTTCAAACCATTCTTAGCCCAAATTGGCTAAGTCTTTCTAAAGCAAGACTTCCCTTTTGACTGAGCCTCAAATACACTTTTGTTTTCCAAAGTTGGTCATCTCCTATGGCATATGAGTGCTCAGCATTCGATACAAGACAAAATATGGTCGGAATCCAAATCCCTGTTTAGCATTGCTAAATAATGGGAGGGTTGAACCCAGACAAATGTTTAACAGTCCAACAAAGGGTCAACATTTCAAACTTAAATGGACTTAGCCCAAGTTGGCCATAAGTCCTCAATTCAGATTTAACAGAGCTAATGTGCTCATAACCTAATTAATTGATTTTTGTTCCAAATTGGACTATAGATTTCCCAATCAACTTTGGTTCAAGGGTACATCTCTTCACTCCTTTGATATCCGTCGTTGTAATCCTTCAACGTCTTCTGAGAGGTGATGGGTCCCGATAACCAATCATCCCTTGGACCGTGGGGTCCTTAAACTCATGGACTGTAATGTCCTTCAACTTTATAGACTATGACGTTTTTAAACTACGGACCGTGGGGTCCTTAAGCCCATGGACTATGATGTCCTTAACCTTGGACTGTGGGGTCCCTTTAAACCCACGGACTATGATGTCCTTAACCTTAGACTGTGGGGTCCCTTTAAACCCACGAACTATGATGTCCTTAACCTCGGACTGTGGGGTCCTTAAACCCACGCGCTATGATGTCCTTAACCTCGGACTGTGGGGTCCTTAAGCCAATGGACTATGATGTCCTTAAACCTCGGACTGTGGGGTCCTTAACCTTGGACCGAGATGTCCTTAAACTAACGATGGACCACCATATCCTTAAACTGGTAATTGACCGCAAAGTCCCTAAACTAAAACAATAGAGCCCAAATGCTCTTTTGTTGGATCTAAATGATCCTGTTAAGTAGATCTTAGTCTAAAATTAGACTAACGTATCCTTAACAAATGGTTAAGTTGACCTGAGTCTAAAATTAGACTAACGTGTCCTTAACAAACTGTTAAGTTGATCTTAGTCTAAAATTAGACTAACCTATCCTTAACATACGTTTAAGTTGATCTTAGTCTCAAATGAGACTAACGTATCCTTAAACCCAACCCCAAACCCAAATCTAAGAAAATACAGATTTGGACTAATCCACGCCCTACAGGCGACAATATAAATTAGTCTCCGTATACAATCCACAGGCAACCAAAAACAAAACAAACACACATGACACGAAGTGACCATTTGGAGAAGGAGAAAGTGGTTACCGCGATGCGGTAGCGTAATTAACTGCAGGGGCTTGCGCCTGCAGGGAAGAGCGCCCCACAATCAAAAACCCCTCAACGAGGGGGAATCTGACGAAGTCTGCTACATCGGCCACATCCGTTTAAACCTTCGATACATGGTGTCATAAATCAACTTGGCATCTTCGGAGAGGTGGGCGGATAGCACCAATTAGCATCTGCCCCCAAATCCAGGCAAAACGGACCTACGCGATCGCGTCTCCGTGTTTCGGCGAGGAACAGATTCTGGCACGCCCGGTAGGAGCTCTTCCTCTTTCCACTCCACACTTCGTGCGTCGTGTTCGTGAATAAATCGCGGTTTAATATGGTTGCCTTTGGGTTCGAGATATTAAGATTTGGTTTTGCTCTCGTGCAGAAAAAAGAAGATCAAATGGCTTTCAACTGCACAAGCTGCAACAATAGCAATAACTCTCACTCCGTCCCCGCAGGAGGAGTGACCTACGGGCCTCAAGCGGCCTCTGTTTTTACAATGCCGATGGACCAGGTGACTCAGGCCACCACTGGGCTATTCTTTGGGACTATGATCCTACCGGTGGGTTTCAATGCCCCACTGTTGTTGCAGGAAGCCCCAAAGAAGTCGGTTTTTGATCGACTTACCACTGCTGCGGCCCCTCTCAACGGGTCGCCCAAATTCAATGTATTAGTTTTCAACAGACTAGGCCAGAACGCCAACAAGCCCACGGTGCCTGAAGCAGCCATCCCAAAGCGAATAGCCATCCCGGCTTAAGCAGGCGAAATCATCGGAGATGCTTCTTCTGCTAAGAAGTCAGTCTTCACAAGGCTGGCCATTCCGGCTCCCGCTCCAGGCGAAGTCCTCAAAGTTGTTTCCCTGCCCAAAGGTCTGTCTTTGATAGATTGGACGTCGCTTCTCAACGGACATCGGTCTTTAAGAGGCTATCACCGGCGATAACCCTTCGCCAAAACAAGGGGCATGATGAAGTCACCCCTAAGGCTGAGACAATCCCAACAGCACGACACGCTCGACGTCACCACTGGCGCCGAGTAAGGAAGGCTGGGGGCAACTCCCCTTCTGGGCTGACTCCGCCAGCTCCCATGGTGGAAATCGATGCTGCTGTTCCGACTGGAAATAGCTTTGAACCGCTTAGGAGGGTTTGCAAGAACTCTCCGACTACCGTGCTGAAAAGATCTCCTCCACCTATGGAGATTGCTACAGAAAAGAAGCCGGAGCAGCCCCCTCAGCGGCTGTCCTCCAAAATTTATAAAGTTTGGCGACAGGTCCAGGAATCGGTGATTGACCAGGACTACTCTCGACGACTAAAGAAGCTTAAAACTCGGCAAGAAAAGGGCCATCTTGTGGTACCACAGAAGATGTTATCCGTCTGGGTGCCCGCTGCAACGGCTCCCTCAACTTCAACCGCCCATAAAAGATGGAGGCCAGAGAAGGCCCCCGTGTCCGTGATGAACCGCAAGGACACCGAACTTAAACGCCCCAAGTCTAGGGGCATGGCGGTGCACACTGTGTATATGGCTTCCGGAAAAGAGGAAAGCCGTGCTTCTACGGGTCATCGACCGCTTACCCGATCAATAACAAAGGCTCAGGAGCAACAACAGCAAAAACTTCAGAAGATGCTGACTGCAATGGCCGCACTCACTGGGCCGAAAGAGAATCTAGAGACCTCAGAGCAGTGTCAGGAACAAGAGACTGATGCTGAATTCCTCCGAAGAATGCTCGAGAGGAAAGAAAAAGAGTCCGCGGAACAGGCAGCCAACATAAAACGAATGGCTCTTTTGTTCCAAGACATGGCTGGGATGATGTTACAGCCGGAACCTCCAGCTGAAGACCCTCCAATTATCATTGAAGACGACAGAGGGGAGACATCGAACCCTCCTCCAGCTCTTTCAGCAGCCAAGGAGGAGACCATCTCCAAGGCCGCTCTGGATGATTACATCGCTCAGCAGATACGAGTTCACCAAGCGAATGAAGCGGCTGGGCAAATTGTTAGAACTGGGTGACCATATCCAGGATGGTACGATCAGATCAAGTATCCGCCAGGATACACGATTCCCAAATTCCATGTATACAAGGGGACATGCAATCCCCATCAACATGTCGCTCAATTCAGAGCCTTGTGCGGCAACACTGGAAGTGACGATAAACTGCTACTTCGCCAGTTCGTCGGCAGCTTGTCAGAGACAGCATTCGAATGGTACTCTGAACTCCCGAACAACTCTGTCAAGACATTTGCGGAAATGGAGCTGTTGTTCACACAAAGATTCGCAAGCGCTAGCGAGCGTACTCCGATTACCGCACTAATCAACGCCAGGGTAAAGCCAGACGAAACATGGGTGCAATACGCAATACGATGGCGGAATCTATGGTCGAAGTGCGAGCAGCGCATCGAAGAAGCTCCTGCGGTGGGCATGTTCGTGGGTACTCTTAACCCTCAAGCGACCATCTCCTAATTCATGATGTTTTTCAAGCCAACCACTTTCCAGTCATTGATTGATAAGCTGGCCCAGATGGACCAGATGGGTCACAGGCCTTCCTCTTCGAAGCCGAAGCCGCGGAATGAAAAAGGGAAAGGGAAAGCGACCTTCGTCGCCAATGCTCAACATCAGCCCAATGGTCCAAAATTAACCAATCGCCTAGACGAGAGACGTCGATTCTATAATGAGAAAATAAAGCGCCCTCGTTTCCCCAGAACAAAACTAGGAGATTGTTCGAGTTGGCGGTGTGCAACAGGCTCATTAATTTGCCGAGTGCAAAACGCTCATTGCAACCCGGTGTGGCTAATAATCCCAATTATTGCCCCTATCACCAAACGATAGGCCATCCAATTGAAGATTGCTTCGTCTTTAAAGGATGGATTGAAGATCAATACCAACAGGGCAAACTCGCCCTGTCCGAGAATTGGAAAGTAAGCTCGCCGCAGCCGCACGCTCTTAAATGGACGGACATATCAGGGGCATCATGCTCTTTTGTAGAAGAAGCTCCATGGGAGGTCATTCTTTTAGCCAAGACTAAAAGAATGTCGAAGGATCTCCAAACATACCCGGCGATCAGATGGAAAAATCCACTGGAACCCGAGATCATCGAGGGAATGCTGAAATCGCGCCCGACTCCGAAAATTGGTAGTGATAGTCAAAGCACTCACACCCAGCCGTCAAAGTTTTCAAAGAAGAAGAAGAAGACCAAAAAGCCCGTGAAGCCTGGTGACAAGCGCACGGACCTGCAAAAATAAATTGACGCGCTGGAAGAATACAACCAGAAGGCACGGACCCCAGTCACACTCCAAGAATTTCTCACCCACGTCCTTGAGGACGGAGATGATGACAATAGAGAAGACTCGTCGGACGAGTTTGAGGATTATGTGGAAAGCTGTCATGTGATCTCTCACTCGTTAATAAACGGTGAAGAAGCTTTGGATGCAGAGAAACCAGGGGCAAATCCTGAGCCTGAACTTCTAGGACCATTAGATGAAATGATTGATGCATTCCTGAACGAAGTTCTTCTTAAAAGCAAAGCTGATCGAGAGTGCGAGATGGCCATATTTGAAAAGACCAAACGCCGGCGACTGGACGAAAGGGCCGAAACACTCCCAGCGGATCAAAGTACATCCGTTGCAAATAAAAGCAGGTTCAAGATGAGGAAGAGATTCGCCAAAGCCATATCGATGGGAATGAAGCTGCCACCCTCCGAAGGAAACACTCCTGATGAAGCGGATATACATCCTAACTACTGCTTATATCATCGAAAGATTACACACTCTACCGAAGAGTGCAACGCTTTTAAAAGCTGGTGGCAGGGATATGTTGCTCACCGACAACATTTCAAGCGGATGAAACGCAAAACTCTTCGGGAGCAAAGAAATACAACCGAGGAGCGCAAAAAAACTACTGGCAACTGTCATATGGTTGATTATGGTGGACCGCAAGTTCTCACCTTCGGGAGAGACTCTGACGAAGAAATGACTCTCGGCCCTCTCTTCAAAGAATCCACCTCAGGAAAAGAGGAAGAACCGAAGAGTTGTGAGAATATTCAGTTGCGCAATCGCACGTTACCTGAAAAGAATCTCGGGCCCGCGAACAGTGAGTCGAATAGAAAAGATAAGGGGAAAGAAAAAATCCCTGAGGACATCGCCTTAGATGATCAAGTTGTCAAAGAGTTGACAGCCAAGGATCCGCCAAAGAAAAGTAAGGTAGATTACAACGTTCTGACACACCTGAGGAAGATTCCCTCACAACTAAGCATTATCGACGCCCTTCTGCTATCTAAAGAGGCGAGAGATTCTTTGATCAAGGCATTGCAAGAGCCCGAGCAATTCCAAGCTTTCCTCGCCGAAGAAAAGATGAAGGACGAGCTGGAAGAAGTGCACACAGCCGATAACACCTTCGGCGATGAAAATCTCCTCCTCAGGACGTGCGAGCATAATCGTCCCCTTTATATCTCTGGATACTGTCATGATATCAAGATAGGAAAAATCCTGGTTGACAACGGGTCCTCCGTTAACCTCCTCAATGTAAGAGTGTTGAAGGAAATCTGTATGAGCGTTCAACACCTTGCTCGGGATAAGATCACTATCTCCGGGTTTGACTCCCAGTCGTCACGGACGCTCGGGTCTGTAATATTGACACTACGCTTTGGGTTGCTTGTCACGGACATCAAGTTTCACGTCATTGACGCTAAGACATGCTACAATGCTTTGCTCGGTCGGCTTTGGTTACACGAGTACAATATCATCCCTTCTACGCAACACCAGTGTATGAAATATTTCAAGGATGGTCTCGAGTATACTGTGACAGGGGAGTTGAACCCATTCTCCGTGAATGAAGTCCGAAAGTATGAAGATGCAAAATACTTCTTACCAGATTTTGAGGACACGGAAAGATGTCACAAACCGAAGAACAAAGCTATCACCACTATTCCAGTCTTCGGGAGTGACACTGAGGAGGAAGAGGAAATAGTTTATTCAGGACCGCCCCAATGCAACAAGCCGGGACCGTCCACCCCTATGTTGATCTTTGGCAGCGACTCGGAAGATGAGTTCAATGCCGTATTTTCTGTTCGACCATCAATACAAACCTTCGCTGACGATGATCGGAGTTTGCAAATTGCCATAGTTCCGCAAGAGCATTACAAAGAGCTTGACGCGCTTAATACCTATAGTGTGCAAGAACTGCAGACATTCTACGTCCCTCCCAGACGAAGAGATAAAAAGGCGATTCTCTTTTATCAATCTACGGAAACCAAAGTGGAGAAAGAAATTTGGCATGGTACCGATTCTATACTTGACAGGCTCCAGCCCATCCGTCTGCCCAGATATTACACAGAAGGATTAAAAAAGCTGTTGAGGCGCCAAGACGTACCTTTCAAACAGGCTGCTCGACAAGCTCAGTTCTACAACAGGATCTGGAACGTCCCTGAAACTCAGTGAAAATTGCCCAACGGGAAAATGGAAACGATCGGGCTTGGATATGTTCAATCCAAGAAACGGGAACGATTCCATGGCTGCTACGTCATACATGATTTTGACGAAGAAGGAGATGTTCTGTTAAAAGACGCTAACCCTGAACCAAATTGAGGTCCTGCCATGAAAATGCCAAGTCCGTCGTTTGAAGAAAAGATGGACAAGCTAATAAGGGAAGCGGGTCAAAAGGTCCGGGATGATCATAATCGCGAAATGGCCATTTACGAAAAGACCAGGACACAGCGCCTCCTTCAGCAGGCCGTGGAGAATGACAATGCCTGTCATCACCAACCTGTCATACAAAATACCCGGCGTAGAGGCAAAAATAAACCAAAGAACGGAAAAGGCGTTCGACAGCAGCGAAAAGCGGATCTAAGAAGCCACACGATCAAGAATCGAACAGCCGGGATCCGTCTCTTATAAAGAAGATGGGCCGAGAATATTCTTTTCCCCAAGACAAGACAAAGAAGATATTTGATCTTGTCATAAAACATCAGATGATGACACTCCTAGAGTCTAAGCATCCCGAGCAAGCAAACGAGGGCTCTCATCCAGACTATTGCTCGTATCACCGAGCAATAGGACATCCTCTCGAAGACTGCTTCACCTTCAAGAACTGGGTCGAAGACCAATATCAACAAGGCAGGTTCGCTCTATCCAGCAGTTGGAGGATAACCCCGCCATAAAAGCATGAGCCGAAAGCGACGTGTATAGCGAGAGTAGAACCAGATCAACATCGATCCTGGAAGCGATCTCGTACCTGTCACGTGATAACACTGTCAGAAGAAGAACCCGAGAATATGGATGAATTTTCTTGGTTCTTCGAGAACAATGAAGATGAATGGATCTCAGAATTTCCACCGGCGCTAAAAGAGCTGGAAGATGGGATACATACTACTGCAGATGACCTCAGAAAAATCGACTTGGGAATGACAAACGACCCACGGCCGACGTTCATCAGTGAACTATTGTCTGAAGAAAAGGAGGCTACGCTTAAAGACGTGCTCATGCAGTATAAAAACTGTTTCTCATGGAACTATTCCGAGATGCCCAGATTGGATCCAGAAATAGCCGTACACAAATTGGCGATATCTCCGGACGTCAAGCCGATTAAACAAGCACCGAGAAGAATGCGGCTCGAGCTTGAGATGAGCATCAATGCCGAGGTCAAGAAGCTAATTGACTCCGGCTTCATCCAAGAGATTCAATACCCTGACTGGATCGCCAACATTGTCCCAGTAATGAAGAAAAATGGGACGGTGCGCATATGCGTAGACTTCCGGGATCTCAACAGAGCTTGCCCGAAGGACTACTTTCTAGTACCGGTCACAGAGCTGATGATAGATAACATATCCACTCACGAAGCTTTCTCCTTCATGGACGGATCATCAGGGTACAATCAGATAAAAATGCATCCCGAGGACCAGAAGCATACCGCTTTCTAGACTCCTCTGGGCATATTCTGCTACAAGGTGACGCCCTTTGGTCTAAAGAACGCCGGTGCCACCTATCAGAGGGCCATGACGAAGATTTTCGATGACCTCATACATGAAATCGTCGAATGCTATATCGACGACATCGTAGTTAAGAGCAAATCATACGAGGAACATTTAGAGCATCTGAAGATCGTGTTTCAACGCCTTCGGAAATATAACTTGAAGATGAATCCTCTCAAATGCGCGTTCGGAGTTTCCTCGGGCAAATTCCTAGGATTCATCGTCCGACACCGAGGCATCGAGATAGACCTGTCTAAGATCAAGGCAATCATGGAAATGCCTCTACCAAGGACTCTCAAGCAGCTGCGGTCTCTCCAAGGAAAGCTCGCGTATATCCGGCGATTTATAGCCAATCTCTCCGGCAAGTGCCGTCCCTACAGTCACCTAATGAAGAAAGGAACCCCGTTCGTCTGGGATCACAAATGCCAAAGTGCACTAGACGAAATCAAGCAATACCTGCAGAATCCGCCAGTATCGGCCGCTCCCATTAAAGGAAAACCTTTCGTCATGTATACAACAGCCCTTGAAGGTTCCTTAGGCGCGTTGTGGGCACAAGAGAACGGCCAAGGGAAAGAGAGAGCCCTCTACTACTTGAGTCGAGTTCTACTGGGGGCAGAAAGTAATTACTCCCCAATAGAAAAACATTGTCTGGCGTTGATCTTCGCGATAACGAAGCTTAGACACTATGCACTGGCACATAAGGTCCATCTCATATCAAAGGTGGATCCTCTCAAATATTTGATGTCTAAAGCTATATTAATGGGACGGCTCGCTAAATGGGACCTACTCTTAATGGATTTCTCGATAACTTATCGTCCCCTCAAGGCAGTGAAAGGCCAAGCCATCGCTGACTTCCTCGCTGAGCATCCGATACCTGCCGATTCTTCTTTGAACTGCGAATTGCCCGACGAACACGCGTTTGACATGATCGACGGGGAAAGAAGAGAGAATGATACCCGGTGGGAACTCTACTTTGATGGAGCATCTTCCATGAAGAAGTGCAAACAAAGCACCCCCATAATCAAATCCGGGTTGGGCCTCATTTTCGTGACTCCACAAGGAGGGATAATGCGCTTTGCCTTCTCCTTAACAGAGCCGAGGACAAACAATGAAGCCGAATATGAAGCTTTAATAGCAGGTCTTAAGATCGCCGTCGACATGGGAATTGAGAACCTTCTTATATATGGAGAATCCCAGCTGGTCGTTAGTCAAGTAAATGGCGACTATCAAACGTGCAAGCCTGAGTTGGTGAAGTACGACGAGAGAGTGTAGCAACTACTGACTCAAATCCTTGCCTATGCCCTGGAAAGCATACCGCGTGTGGAAAATAGCAAGGCTGATGCATTAGCCAAGCTCGCTAAAGAACTGGCCGACAAAAACCTCGTTGACGTGAGGATCGTTGTGCAAAGCCGTCGGGTTCTTGCACCGGCAGAAGTATCTCCGGAATCTTCCGAAGAAAAGGGAGCGACCGAGCAAATGGCTCTACAAATAAAATACCAAGAAAAAGCTAAGGATTGGAGAGAAGTCTTTATAGACTACTTCAAGTCCCGTCGAACACCTGAAGATGCGTCGTCAAGACATCAGCTCATGAAACGAGCTCTAGTCGCCTTTGTCAATGATACTATGTATAAGAGATTATTTGATTCTCTGTGGCTAAGATGCCTGGGACCTGAAGAGGCAAGAAAAGTCGTCCAAGAAACTCACGACGGACTATGCGGTTCTCACTAAGCTGGGCCAAAGATGAAACTAAAGATCAAAAGGATGGGCTATTACTGGCCCACGATGATTCAGGACTGCCTAGAATACGCAAAGCAGTGCCACTCGTGCCAGGTTCATGGAGACTTTATCCACCAGCATCCAAATCCGCTACATCCAACGGTGGCTGGCCGGCCGTTCGAAATGTGGGGAACTGATATAATCGGGCCCATCGAACCAGCATCGTCCAGAGGACATCGATTCATTTTGGCAACAACTGATTACTTCTCCAAATGGGCAGAAGCAATGCCGCTGAGAGAAGTGAAGACGGAGAATATCCTACATTTCTTCAAGACACACGTCATTTACTGGTTCGGCACTCTGCGACGGATTATCTCCGATAATAGGCCAGCCTATAGAAGCCACAAGATTAGCCGCTTCGCACAACAGCATAACATAGACTGGAGATATTCATCGGTCTATAATCCCTGAGCTAACAGTCTAGCTGAGGCTTTCAACAAGACCTTGACGAATTGTGAAAAATACGGTGTCTCGAAATAAGAGGGACTGGCATGAGAGACTCCATGAAACTCTTTAGGCATATCGAACTACGTTCAAAATAGCCACGAACACAACGCCGTATGCATTGGTATTCGGCACAAAAGCGGTACTCCCCCTCGAGATAGAATTACCCTCTCTACGAGTGGCTGTCCACTACGAGCTAACAGACGAAGAAAATACTCACCTTCGGCTTGAGGAGCTCGACGCCCTTGATGAAACCTGGCTCATGACGCAACAAAATCTGGAGGCTTATAAAGCAAAGATGACGTGCTCATATGAAAGATTGACTAGGCCGAGAACATTCCGCCAAAGCGAACTCGTGTTAATGGTCAAAAGACCTATGATCCCCAATCGTGCCAAGCGGGGAAAATTCGAGCCGAACTATGAAGGCCCGTATATCATAGACAAAGTTTACCAGGGTGGAGCCTATCTACTCATGGACATATATGGTGAGAGACCTTTCAGGCCAATAAACGGTCGCTTCCTAAAAAAATACTACGCCTAACGAGTCACGACCTAGGTCAATGATAGATGACGACGCCTATATCCGCTCGCTATCTTCCTAAGCCCAAATTCTATAAGTAGTAGCCGGCTTTCGGACCGAAACGTGCTTAAACTAACAATGGACCACTATGTCCTAAAACTGGCTATTGACTGAGACGTCGATAAACTACTACGGACCGCAGCATCCCAAGGCTGACACAAAAAAAAGAAAAAAGAAAAGAAAACGGTATGTCCATAAGCAAAATGGGCACGGATGAAAACCCGAAAGGGCTCCATGAGTAAAAACAACAGGGCTGCCGGCGAGTTTTGTGAAAACCCGAAAGGGCGCAATCTCGTTAAAGGACACTTGCAAGGTCCTCTCGACCCTGTAAGGAGAAATCACCTGCGTGAGATCCTTACGACTCACAAGGGAGCAACACACTTAGGGATCCCCACGATTCTTAAGGAGAAATTACACTTACGAGATCCTCACGACTCGTAAGGAGAATTCCCCTTTGAGACCCTCACGGCTCATAGGATTCAAAAGCCTTAAGCTACAGGGATCTGAACCTATTCTTAAGCAGTCATACACCCTGATTTTGCCCTACAAGCGTCTCAATATTGACCCTTGTATACAATCCACGGGCGCAAATAAACATTTACCTAACAAAATCCTACCAGAGACTGGGGATATGCTCATATGGCAAAAGACACTTGTAAGTCCTCTCGACTTATAAGGAGAAAATACTCTTGTAAGATCCTTACGGCTTATAAGAGACCATACACTTAAGACTCCTCACGATTCTTAAGGAGAAAACACACCTACGAGATCCTCACGACTCGTAGGGAGAAATACCTTCATGAGACCCTTATGGCTCATGAAGTCAAAAGCCTTAGTCGACAGGATCTTAACCCTGTTTACTAAGCCATCTTTGTTCGACATCGACAAAGGCAAGTGATGATTCGCTCCTGGCAATATCCCAGTTGTAGCGATGCTGATGCCTAAAGCGGTATCAAATCCCAAATTCGCAGCGAAAAGACCGCAATCCACAAATGCATATGAAATAGCCGAAATGATGGGGCAACTTGCAACAAAATCAGCAAGTAAAAATGTATGTATACAAAATAGCCGAAATGGTTGGGCAACTCGCAATAAAAAGCAGCGAGTAAATAAAAACAAATAGCCAAAATGATTGGGCACCGCGAGAAATAGCTGAAATGATTGAGCAATCGCAACTTTCACGATATAAAAGCTGAAATGATAGAGCATCGCGGAAAGAAAAATATATAAAATGAAACCTTTTGCCCTACAGGTGAAATCACATCGATCCCTGTATACAATCCAGGGCCACAGACAAAGAAGGAACCATACCTTCCTACCAGGCTCCATCAGAAAAAGAAACCAAGTCTCGACGGGTCACAGACAGCCTAGAGATCATCTCAGCATTTGTCTCATTACAACAGACGCAACATCAGCAAAGCAGAACCGCGGCAATTCCCAGTTCCATGACTCGGCGGTGCACCGACAACCGAGAGTCAACCCCCGACTCCGTGAAATGCGGATAAAGTCAACCTCTCCTGGTTTCGTGGAACACGGCTTATGTCAATCCTGACCCCGTGGGAAGCATCCAGTGCAAATCCTGGTTTCGTAGAACACGGCTTATGTCAATCCTGACCCGTGAGAAGCGTCCAGAGCGGATCCCAGTCCTTGCGAAACACGGCTATGTCAATCCTGACCCCGTGGGAAGCATCCAGAGCAAATCCTGGTCCTTGCGGAACACGGCTATGTCAATCCTGACCCCGTGGGAAGCATCCAGAGCAAATCCTGGTTTCGTGGAACACGGCTTATGTCAATCCTGACCCCGTGAGAAGCGTCCAGAGCGGATCCTGGTCCTTGCGGAACACGGCTATGTCAATCCCGACCCCGTGGGAAGCATCCAGAGCAAATCTTGGTTTTGTGGAACACGGCTTATGTCAATCCTGACCCCGTGAGAAGCGTCCAGAGAGGATCCTGGTCCCTGTGGAACACGGCTATGTCAATCCTGACCCCGTGGGAAGCATCCAGAGCAAATCCCAGTTTCATGGAACATGGCTTATGTCAATCCTGACCCCATGAGAAGCGTCCAGAGCGGATCCTGGTCCTTGCGGAGCACGGCTATGTCAATCCTGACCCCGTGGGAAGCATCCAGAGCAAATTCTGGTTTCATGGAATACGGCTTATGTCAATCCTGACCCCGTGAGAAGCGTTCAGAGCGGATCCTGGTCCTTGCAAAATACGACTTATGTCAATCCTGACCCCGTGGGAAGCATCCAGAGCAAATCCTGGTCTAGTGGAATACGGCTTATGTCAATCCTGACCCCGTAGGAAGCGTCCAGAGCGGATCCTGGTCCTTACGGAACACGACTTATGTTAATTCTGACCCCGTGGGAAGCATCCAGAGCAACCCTTGACCCCGTGAAATGCGGATAATGTCAACCTCATCCATCACTTACGGGTCCTCTCGACTCGTAAGGGAGAAAACTCTTTTGTGAGATCTTTACGACTCTCAAAAGAAAACGCACTTAGGAATCCTTACGATTCTTAAGGAGAAATTACGCTTACGAGATCCTCATGACTCGTAAGGAGAAATTTTTTATGAGACCTTCACGGCTCATAAAGTTGAAAAGTCTTAGGGGGCAAATCCTAACCCTGTTTCCTAAGCCATTGCTGTCCTATAAGGAGATCAAAATAGATTATCCACAAAATGCTTTTATTAAAAGGGACACACCATCGTGAAATAAAATATGTATTTTATTCATGAATCAAAACGAATACAAAGTACAATTTATGAAAGAATAAAAAAATACTCTCATTCAGGAGTATGTACAAAAGAAGAAAAAAATATACAATTCTTCAAGCCGGCGGATGATTTAATAGGCTTGCCAGTTCATCCTTTCTCCGCTGGGCCTCGGCTTCATGATTCATTATCGCTAAGAGACGGGCCTCCGCTTGAGATTGCTAAGCCTGGTATGAGGCAAGCCGACTTTCAAGCTCTTTTTCGGTAACTTTATGAGCTTCGACCATTTCACGAGTGAAAATTATGGCTTTATCAATGGCTACCACCTCCTTGATAGCATCCTGAAGCCCTCGCCAAAGTTCACATGCTCGAGTGGTCTTGGCCGTAAGATTAGCTTGAAGTTCCCTTAGCGCAGTTGAAGCCAGCTTCCTTTCTGAGAATTTTCGGCTGAGCCTCTTCTCGCATGACAGCATATTTGAGGCGCATCGTTTGATCAACCTCCGCAAGCTTTCCTTTGCAGCCACAACCTCTGAAGGAAGGCGTGTACATTCAAGAATATGCAAGCAAGCCTCCACCTGTCAACAGAACTCAACCCAGACTTGCACCAATGTTTCACTATGGTAAGTAGCAAGAAAGGGAAGAGAACCGTTGGCTTCAGTGGCAAATGCTTCGGCCGTGATTAGACTGCCAGCACAAAGGTCTTCAATCAGAGCTGATAAGGAGTGAAGGCTTAGCTTTGCCATCCATTCTGAGGCACGTAGAGCGTAGGGGCCGGGCGGCATGACGATACGAGATTCCAGCGT
Source organism: Agapanthus africanus (assembly GCA_030015575.1). Classification (NCBI taxonomy): domain Eukaryota; kingdom Viridiplantae; phylum Streptophyta; class Magnoliopsida; order Asparagales; family Amaryllidaceae; genus Agapanthus; species Agapanthus africanus. The sequence continues at coordinate 935,667,562 of CM057338.1, read as the reverse complement.
GGTAAGAACTGGTAAAGCTGTTAAAGATTCATAAAAGGAAATCAGCGAGGCTTGCAAACAAAGAGCAGGTGGAAAAGTATCGAAACTTTACTTACCCACAGTCATGCAAGAAGGGTCTGAAGGCTCCCCAGGCCCGTCAAGAATCTCAACTTCGTCATCGGCCTCCAGAACTGCATAAGGAATCAATATCGTTATACAAAATAATTATAATGCCGTGAGGAGTAGGTAAATAACACTAACCCTGCTCGGAAGAGAGGATGATGCGTTGAGGGGATATCACCTGCGGAGCGGCCATCTCTAGCAGACGTTGGAAAGACTTCCTGGAGGACAAGTCCACGATGGACGCCGCCAATCCCCGTAACTCTAAAAAGACAGAAAGGTTCAGATAATAAGGAGATTATTAATATAAAATATAGAAGGCTACCTTCGATGTTCCTTCCACTCTGGACTGGAGGGATAGCAGCTTCGGCGGCCTCCTCCACGCCCCCAGGCACCTCATCGGGGACATGTGCCGGTATAATAACTTCTGATTGGGGAGCAGTGGCCACCACTGCAGGCTCCAATGAAATGATTGTAGCCTTGACTACCTGTCCCCTAGTCTCTGGGCCATCCCCAGAAAGATCCATTAAATCCGCGGCCGATGAAGATGCCTCTGCCGGGGGAGCAAGCACCGGGGGAACGGAAGTCACCGAGGGGAGCTCCGTGGCAAGAACAATAGTTGTATCGACCCCCTCCACACTTATTAGTGTCTCATCGGGGATATTCGTAGAGTCCATGGTTAAGGCGCGACTCGAACTCAGATCCTCCGCCATTGCCGAAGTCCCTGCAAAGTTTTCACGAGGATAAGGATATGTATATATATAAGCAGTGCAAAATACTACAAAAGGATATACAAGCATACCAATGCGCAAAGGAGCTTCTAGTGTGGCTTGTTCAAGCCGGCATTCCTTCCTGAGAAGGTATGCTCGCCGGGGTTTGAGGGTAGACTCGTGGCCACCGGTCCACAAAGAAAGCGCGTCTTCGGCATCGGCCGAGATAGGCTGTTTAAGAGCTATCTCGCCTCTCTCTTCCAAAGGACTTATAAATATCCGCCATATCGATGGAGGATCTTCGTAAAAGATGACGGCAGGATAAGGCCTCTTCGAGATCCTTACATTCTCAGATTCATCCTGTGAGCGTCTTATAGCCTCAGCTAATTGTGCAGCTTCCTCGGCAGATGAACCCGGGAAAAGTAGACCACCATCCGATTCTTGCATAGCTAGTGGTTCATCTTGAAGGATAGGCTCTAATTCCACTAAAAAGTCAAGCAGATTGGTGACCGTCTTCTTTCGCCTCTTGGACCCGGAACTAACTGCAGAAGATGATCGCCTCTTTCCCCTCGGTGCTTTAGTTCGACGTTGACCCACTTCGCCTTCAATATCCTCACTCGACGGTGCTACCGATGACGACACTGCCATTGCTGACGCCGCAGCTGATGATACTGCTACTAGCGCCCTATTGGCCCTTGATTGAGCTCTAGTTCGCGGCGGCATACCAGCTGTAGGAGTCAGATCCACTTCTGTCGCCTCAGGAATAAGCACGCCACCAGTATCTCGCAAGGGAGGGCGAACCACTCCCGTAGCTTGAATCGGGGTGGGACTCCCGTAGCTTGAATCGGGGTAGGAGCCCTATATCCGAGGAGCATCTTCCTCTCCTCGGCAATAATGGGACTGACTCGGTGGAGGTACCAGCCCATGAATGACCCCACACATCGAGGAATATAGTCAGCTTCAGGAATCACGAAGTGAGAGCCGGTATTCAGCCGCATGAAGTGATGAGCGGCGTCACGAACGACTTCTGATGATGGGCTAGGCTCCATTATAAACGACTCAAAGGGGACACCTTGGTCATATCCCCGTTCTGGCGAAATACCAGATAACCCGGTCTGATCGAATATAAGTGCATGGCTTCCTTGGGCTTCAGGGAAGGTACTCTCTCTTTCGACGAGTCACAAAGCTGTTGAATCGGTCCTAAAGGAGCAGAGAGAACTCGATCGTTGAATACCATCTCGTCCGTATTGGCATAGGGATTAATTAGCACACGAATAGCTCCGGACTGAGTCGGATCAGGAGCAGAGGCGTCCACCAGCCTCATGAGCCGCGGAAAAGTGTAGGCATCATAAAAGCTGGGTCTCTGATGCGCGGAAAATGCCCCTAGCACATGCATCTTAATCCATGACGTAAATTAATGAAGAGAGAAACTCACTACGTTCACGCCTGGTGTTGAGGTATTGGTTGCGGCGCTTAACCCATGATACAGATGCGCTAGCCCCGCAATGCCCACGGCTAGTCGTGTCCCTCCAGCGATGCGATGAGCAGGGTAAATTACCGAAGCTCTCATGAATCGACGGTGCGTTGGAATGACGAACCAGCTGAGCCAGACGCTGATAAAACCCACGAAGAAAGTCTCTTCATCTATGCCAGGAGCCGCGATCGACTCAAAAGATACAGCCGACAGGATTGGAATATAGAACTGCGGCAAATCCTCTTCTTTAGCCGGTAGCTTATTTAAACCGAACCCAAAAGGGTCGTTGATGTTCGTGAACTTTGGAGCTGTCTTTGATAGAACGTCTCTGCGAAGGAAGCAGGCGATAAAGCTTTTGAAAGTGACGCCCTGCCCATTTGACTCTGTGAATAGCTTCTCAAAAATGCCCAGAGTCTTGATCAGACTTGGGTGCTTGTGGCGGACGGCATTCTTAGTTGACAGGCCGTCAAGCATAGTAGGCTCAGTTTCGAAAACATACTCATCAGGAGGCAGCAGTTCTTCATAGAGCGTCCCCCTGATCGGCAACCCCGAGATCTCGCGAAACTCTTCCAGAGAAATTGAAACTTCGCGGTCCCCTAGAAAGAAGGTGTTGGTAGGAAGATTCCATTGATTTAAGAAAGCCTTGACCCACCAGACATGGGGGAACTGATAGTAGAAGAGAGACGCATACACCGCCTGATAGAGCCCGACCCTCTGCAATCGCGCACGATGAGCAGACAGGATATAACGAGCCCAGAGAAGGTAACCCGTGGGTTGTCGAGGAGTAAGCCCTATTTTGTAAACTTGTCCCCAGGGCTGGGCTTCACCTTGGCAGATACGAAGCCTTAAGATGTCTATAGCCGGCACAGGGTGGTTTGGAATCCCAGTTGTCGACGGCTCGAGCCGTCCCGCAGGGGTCCAGTTCAACATCTCCACAGCAAAGGCAGTCCGTGGACGCTCCATTGGCAAAAATGGGTAGGTAGGCTCTATTGGTATCTCGCAAAGAAAGCTGCGGCAGCCCCGAATGATGTGCCCATACCAGGTCCCCCATAAAAGCAGGTTGGTGCGATTAGGGTCATGAGCTTTAATCATCGTCATCACCTTTTCATCAGACGGTGATTGAGGAAAGGCAGCCTCCGAGCGGGTGAAAGGGAAGTACGGAAGAGAAGCCATTGTTCCTGAAACAGATGAAAGGAAACTGTTAATGAAGCCCATACGTGTGTATATATTTGTAAACATATATATATATAAAAAAAAGGACAGTAGAAGAAAACGATAAACAACTTATTTTATGGGACCATTGGTTACAAAACACAAGGGCCCCACAAAATCAAGATGGCGGCTCACTAATGATGAGGCAGGGTAATCATTATGGGAATAAAAGGAAGATTCTCAATAAATGAACAGTGGATTTCAAACAACTCTACACATTTTTCAAGAAGAAAACCCACTGTAAGAACTCTATGCAAAGTCATGAAGGGTCTCTATGGAAGCATTTTTGCAAAGAAGAACTCAGGGCAAGAAAATCCTAAGAAGTTCTCTGTGAAGAACTGAGTTCTTTAAAGGAATTAAATTCCCAGAAAATATTTTTCAGAGCCAAAACTCTTTGGAACGGAATTAAATTCCAGATAGAAGACAAGTATCATCATCGATCCCTGAGATCAGAGAAACCCTAACAAAAAGAGTTTATTATTTAAAGGGTGGGACATTATTTTGAAGAACTTGGAAAGATTGGTTCTTGTTAAAGTGAAAAACCCTTGGTGTAGATTTAAAATCCAAAGAAAATTTCTACAAGAAGTTCTTTAGCCGTTCAAGATCCTTACCCTAAAAGGGAAATCTTTTGTGGACAGAGTTAAACTCTGAAAATTTTTGAAACAGAGAACTAAGCTCTGAGAGAGAGAATTAAATTCTCAAGGCTAGAACAAGCGAGAAAGAAGATGAAAAGTGCAGGCGCTTCTGAAGAGACCCTTGCATTTATAGGATGTGATGGGAAACGATTCATCTACCCCCTTCCTTAGGCAGATCCAACGGCCACCAAAACATGACAGCGTTGCATTCACGCACAAACACGTGAGAACAACACTGTGGGGGAATTTGTTTCTGTAGGGTGTTTTTCGTCACCCCATTGAGATGGGAATACGCGCGCGCTTGTCAGGCGTACTACAGATTCCCCCTGCCTAGGGTAGGCTGGGGTTTAATGATTGTGGCGATCCGAATCTCCGGCAGCCGCGGACTAAACTGCAGTTAATTACCCCTCGTCTTTGGAGCGAGGGAACCTCCGATGGACGGGTCAAACTGGTCATGCGAACTCAACGTGCAGTGTGCGTGTGATGTGTTTTGAAAGGGAGTTTTTGGATATGTCGGGAGCCACGCAGAGTTTTTTACGGGGGTCCCGCTACCCAGATAGCGGGCTGGGGGTCAAGGGGGCTAGCAGCCCCCTTGCGGGGTGTGGGGCAGCTCCCCGTTAGAAATTTTTTTCTAACAGGGACAGTGTCGTGGTGTATGTGTGTGTGCACATATATATATATATGTATATATATAAGAAAAAAGGGAAGAAAAGGCATCCAAAGGATGTATGGGGGTAGCACCTTGGGCGCTCTGAGCCCAGGTGCTGTGCGCTCAGGCGCTAGAGTGCCATGTGTCAGCATGTAGGGGCTCTGCGCTTGAGCGTTGGGCGCTTGAGCGCAAGCGCGCCACGTGGGTGCTTTGCGCTTCAGCGCCTGACGCTCGAGCGCAAGTGCGCCACGTGTCGGCACGGGGGCGACTTGCGCTTGAGCGCTGGGCGCTTGAGCGCAAGCGCGCCACGTGTCGGCACCGGGGCGACTTGCGCTCGAGTGCAAGCGCGCCACGTGTCGGCACGTGGGCGCTTTGCGCTCGAACGTTGAGCGCTTGAGCGCAAGCGCGCCACGTGTCGGCACGCGGGCGCTCTGCGCTTGAGCGCCGGCGAGAAAAAGAGGCTTTTAGCCTAAAAAAATTTCTCGGAAGAGAAATTAGAGAGGAGTTGGACTCCTGAGTGTTTTTTTTTTGGGTTTAGTGAAAGGGGTTCTTCTTCTTCCTCCTCTGTTAGCTGGATCTTGAAGATCAAGAGACGTGGGATCTCAAAATCTCTCCTTTTTCGGATCTAAAGACAGATCCAAGTTCCCCTTTGTGGGTTTGGTGGTGAAAAACTAATTTGTTTTTGAAAAGGAAGAGTAAAACTCTTGATTTAATTCAGAAGAAAGAAGAAAGTTTGAGACCTTCAGAAAAGGGAAAGAAATACAAACCCTAGGTTTTTTAGAGAATGAAAGTATTTTTTTTTATTCATCATCATTTTGCCTTATATAGGTTTACATATTTACATATAGCCCCTTGGGCTTTACAAAAATCTCTCATTTTTGCACATAAGCCATGGGCTTACAAGAATTTGGCTTTATGCCCATTTTGTTTACATTCATGCATAAAAAATTGCATAAAAAATTACATAAAAATTATTTATGACATGATTTCGTTGTTGGCATGGGGAGGCTGGCCGCGGGCTCGGCTTGGGCATGGGCCCGCTTGACCTGGGCTTGGGCCCACCTAGCTTGGGGTTGACCTTGACTTTGACTCGGTCAACCGGGGTGTAAATTTTTACCCCAACAAATTGCCCCCCATCAATAAATGCACACAGCATATGTGGGTCGTGTGCATGAAATTGATGGATCTTCTTTTGCGTGGAGGCGACTTGATTTGGTTCCCACTTTTCGGGATGCACTGCCTTTTTTACGACATGGACGGTCGACGCTTGACGCGCCTCCGAGACGGAGTGTCCGTGGTAGACGTTTCCCTGGACTGGAGCGATTTGGTTCCTGCTTTGTAGGAAGCCTGCACTGCCCTTTTTGCGACACGGACGGTCGACGCTCTGATCCGGAGCGATTTGGTTCCCGATTTGTGGGAAGCCTGCACTGCCCTTTTTACGACGTGGACGGTCGACGCTCTGATCTGGAGCGATTTGGTTCCTGATTTGTGGGAAGCCTGCACTGCCCTTTTTACGACGTGGACGGTCGACGCTTTGATCCGGAGCGATTTGGTAGACGTGTCCCCGGCACGGAGTGTCGCCGGTTGACGTGTCCCCGTCACGGAGTGTCTGCTTGACGTTTCCCCGGCACGGAGTGTCGCTGTCGGACGTTTCCCTGATGCGGAGTGTCTGTGTTGGACGTTTTCCCGATGCAGAGTGTCGCTGGTTGACGTGTCCCCGGCACGGAGTGTCTGCTTGACATTTTCCCGGCACGGAGTGTCGCTGTTGGACGTTTCCCTGATGCGGAGTGTCTATGGTTGACGTTTCCCTGATGCGGAGTGTCTGTGTTGGATGTTTCCCCGATGCGGAGTGTCGCTGGTTGACGTGTCCCCGGCACGGAGTGTCGCTGATTGACTTTTCCCCGGCGCGGAGTGTCGGGTTGACTTTTCCCCGGCACGGAGTGTCACTGATCGACTTTTCCCCGGCGCGGAGTGTCGGGTTGACTTTTCCTCGGCACGGAATGTCGCTGATCGACTTTTCCCCGGCGCGGAGTGTCGCTGGTTGACTTTTCCCCGGCATCGAGTGTCGACTTTTCCCCGGCATGGAGTGTCGGGTTGACTTTTCCCCGGCACGGAGTGTCGCTGATCGACTTTTCCCCGGCGCGGAGTGTCGCGGGTTGACTTTTCCCCGGCACGGAGTGTCGCTGATCGAATTTTCCCCGGCGCGGAGTGTCGAGTTGACTTTTCCCCGGCACGGGGTGTCGCTGATCGACTTTTCCCCGGCGCGGAGTGTCGGGTTGATTTGATTCCGAGGCGGAGCATAATTTCGGCAGGGAAGGTAGATATCCCGAGGCGAAGCATGATTTCGACACGGGGTAAATTCTGGGATGGAGCATGATTCCGCCATAGAGGTTGTTGGTTTGATTTGATTTGGGTTGACATCAGCATTGCTACACTGGAATATGGTACCAGGAGCGAATCATCATCTGTCTTGAGAGGATTTAGGAATTGTTTTTTTTGTTTGGCATCTGCATTGCTGCACTGGAATAATTCCAGGAGCAACTCATCATGTGCCCCGGGAGGATTTGGGATTTGGTTTGTTTGGCATCTGCATTGCTGCACTGGAATAATTCCAGGAGCAACTCATCATTTGCCCCGGGAGGATTTGGATTTGGTTTGTTTGGCATCTGCATTGCTGCATTGGAATAATGCCAGGAGCAACTCATCATGTGCCCCGGGAGGATTTGGGATTTGGTTTGTTTGGCATCTGCATTGCTGCACTGGAATAATGCCAGGAGCAACTCATCATTTGCCCTGGGAGGATTTGGATTTGGTTTGTTTGGCATCTGCATTGCTGCACTGGAATAATGCTAGGAGTAACTCATCATGTGCCCCGGGAGGATTTGGGATTTGGTGGCTTAGGAGACAGGTTTAGATCCTTGTCACCTAAGGCTTTTCCATTTTGTGAGCCGTAAGGGTCTCACAAAGTATTTTCTCTCTATGGGTTGTAAGGATCCCGTAGGTGTATTTTCTCCTTAGGAGTCGTGGGGACCCCTAAGTGTGTTGCTCCTTTGTGAGTCGTAGGGATCTCACGCGGGAATTTTCTCCTCACAAAGTCGAGAGGACTTTGCGAGTGCATTTCATTTCTCTCATTTTTTATACGAGTTTGCGCCCTTTCGGGTTTTCACAAACTCGCCGGCAGTCCTGCTGTTTTTACTCACGGAGCCCTTTCGGGTTTTCATCCGTGCCCATTTTGCTTGTGGATATACCGTTTTTCTTTTTTTTGGAGAGATCGGGATTGTTTTACGCCCGTGGATTGTATACGGTTTTGCAGGATGCATGATCCAGACCGTAGGGCCGGAAAAATTTCAGGACCTTGTTGGCGTCTGCATCGCTGCACTGGAATATGGCACCAGGAGCGACTCATCATTCGCCATTGGGGTATGGGATTTGGAATTTGGTTGGCGTCTGCATCGCTGCACTGGAATATGGCACCAGGAGCGACTCATCATTCGCCATGGGGGTATGGGATTTGGAATTTGGTTGGCGTCTGCATCGCTGCACTGGAATATGGTACCAGGAGCGACTCATCATTCGCCACTTGGGGGTTGGGGAGCGATGGCTTAGGAGACAGGTTTAGATCCCTGTCACCTAAGACTTTTCAATTTTATGGGCCGTGAGGGTCCCATAAAAGCATTTTCTCCCTACGAGTCATAAGGATCTCGCAGGTGTATGTTCTCCTTAGGAGTCGTGAGGACTTCCAAGTGTGTTTTTCCTTCGTGAGTCGTAAGGATCCCACGAAGGTTTGTTCTTCCTCATGTATCGTGAGGACACATGAGTGGATTTCCCTCGTTCCCAGTTTAATGACTTAGAGGTCGTCTGTTTCCAGTTTAACGACTTAGAGGTCATCTGTTTCCAGTTTAACGACGTGGTGGTCATCTGTTTCTAGTTTAACGACTTAGAGGTCTACTGTTTCCAGTTTAAAGACTTAGAGGTCTACTGTCTCCAGTTTAACGACTTAGAGGTCTACTGTTTCCAGTTTAACGACTTAGAGGTCTGCTGTTTCCAGTTTAAAGACTTAGAGGTCTGCTGTTTCCAGTTTAAAGACTTAGAGGTCGTCTGCTTCCAGTTTTAAGGACGTGGAGGTCTATTTATTTCCAGTTTAAAGACTTAGAGGTCATCTGTTTCCAGTTTAACGACGTAGAGGTCGTCTGTCTCCAGTTTAACGACGTAGAGGTCATCTGTTTCCAGTTTAACGACTTAGAGGTCATCTGTTTCCAGTTTAACGACTTGGAGGTCATCTGTTTCCAGTTTAACGACGTGGTGGTCATCTGTTTCCAGTTTAACAACTTGGAGGTCATCTGTTTCTAGTTTAACGACTTGGAAGTCATCTGTTTCCAGTTTAACGACTTGGTGGTCATCTGTTTCCAGTTTAAAGACTTAAAGGTCTATCCAGGGGCATAGGTATGATGAGAATTATTTGAGCCCGTGGATTGTATACGGTAGTCAATTTGGGGACTAACCGTAGGGCCGAGGGAATTTTGAAAAATTGGATTTTTTTTGTTTTACCGCGATTGCTCTATCCTTTCAGCTTTTCTTATCACGAAAATCGCGATTGCCCTATCATTTCGGCTTTTATTCGCGGTTGCCCCACCATTTCGGCTTTATTTTCATCTTTATTTTACTCGCTGATTTTTATTGCGAGTTGCCCCATCATTTTGGCTTTTCTCTATTTTTCTTTTATTTACACATTTTTTTTGTTTATTTACATATATATATATATATATATATATATATATGTATATTTTTACATTCCCAGTTTAACGACTTAGCGGTCTATTATTCCCAGTTTAATGACGTGGTGGTCAGCTGTTCCCAGTTTAACGACGCGATGGTCCTTTTTGCTTATCCCAGCTTCTTGAACTTTGATTTTGGCGGAGCTGTGTTGATGACCTAGCTCTGTGGCTTGCCGATACATCCGAGGATTGTGAGGTTTTTCCAAGCTTATATTGGTCCTCTGCCCAATCTTTGAAAATATAGCAGTCTTCGATGGTATGACCCACCACTCTATGATATGGGCAGTATATGAGATTGCTGGTCATGTTCATTTCCTGTGGCCTCTTTGGAACAGGCAGTTGCAGACCGCTGTTCAGGGCGTCCATGAATATTTTGCGGACTTCATCCCTCCTGAAGGAGTATACCTTCTTCTTTCCCTCTATTGGAGTAGGTGCCTTTACTGATGCTGGTCCTCGAGGCACATGTCTGGGAGGATTAGGTTCCCGAAAGGTTTCGGTCTCCATTTGCATAAAATCGGCGATCGTAGCTTGACTGTTTGCTAACACGCCTTTAGACAGTTCTATCTCTCCCATCTTGTATTGCCTTTCGACCTAATCTTTGAAGATGAAGCAGTCCTCAATGGCATGACCTATCACCCTATGATAGGGGCAATATTTTGGGTCGTCGGTCATATTCTCTTCTTGCGGTCTCTTTGATTCTGGCAGTTGTAGACCGTTTCTTAGGGCGTCCCTGAATATCTTGTGGACTTTGTCCCTTTTGAAGGAATAAACCTTTTCCAGCTTCTCTTTCAGAGGCGATTCCCCCCCGGCGTATGTATCGGAGGGATTGGAGGCTGATTGCGGCCGTTTTTCGCGAAGGCGCTCCGCTTTTAGGTTGAAAAGGATATCAGTTGGCTGCCCCCGGGTATCAATCCCTGGCTCATGAGCCAAAATTTGATTCTGCTGTAATTGCAATCGGGCGACTTGGGTCACGAGATCTGCCACGACGTTTGCCAGCTCGTCGACTTTGAAATAGACCTCGGCCATCTTCTCACCCCTGTCCTGAAATTGCCTTTGAAGCCATTGGAATAATGCTTGTTCTGTAGTTCCGGCTATGACAACCGGGTAATCTTTATTGCCTGAGCTCAATTCCGTAGGAACCACGGGCTCCTCTGCCTTATCGGCCTGAGCGGGCTCTTCATCATTTAGATCGAGCCGATGCTGGGTAGCGTCAACCATATCATCACCATGGCTGTGAAGAAGAGGAGGGTTCGTTTCTTCATGTCCGGCCATGTAGACAGTGTGGATAACACATTCAGCCATTCTTTCATCACTGGCAGCTGGTTTCGCGGAGCGGTCCGGGCTTTGGAAATTTATAAATTTTAATATGGCCAGAGCCCTAGCCCTTTTGTTGGCTCTATATCTGAGCTGCTTCTGCCTCAGCTTCTCTGCATTAAGCGCTTGGCAGGCTTCTGCTCTTCGGGAAGCCGCCATAGGCCGAGTGATGGGGATGCTTGAGAAGACATCTGCCCGCATGTCCGTCAAAGGTATCGCCTGGGCTTGCCCACGACGTCTGGCCACTTCTTTTATTCCGATGGCTTTGCCCCCAGTTGGGGCCATGGAAAGCCGTCCAGACACCGATTTGCGTTTGGGTTGGGATGCTTTCGAGACCACCACATTTGGCCTCTTGCCTTTCGAGGCCGGTTTGTCGGTCACCGGAGCTTGGGGAGCTGGGATGGCGTTAGCTGACACGAACATAATAGAGCCAAATGGTAGCGGCTCCTCCTCCCATTGTCACCCGAGACTGGCCGGAAGGACCGTTCTGGAGTCTATCCTCATCGTGTAGGAGACGGGAGCTGAGTTCATCATCGAAGACATCGCCGGAAGGTGATTGCTTGAAATCTGCATGAAAAAGCATTATTTTAGTATAAATATAGACATGTAAATTGATTGAGTTCGCATGAACGTTTAACCCGAAATATGGGAGGAGAGATTGGTCCCACCGGGGGTGCCAGAATCTGTAGCGTGTTTTTCGTCACCCCATTGAGATAGGAATACGCGCGCGCTTGTCAGGCGTACTACAGATTCTCCCTACCTAGGGTAGGCTGGGGTTTAATGATTGTGGGGATCCGAATCTCCGGCAGCCGCGGACTAAGCTGCCGTTAATTACCCCTCGCCTTTGGAGCGAGAGAACCTCCGATGGACAGGTCAAACTGGTCATGCGAACTCAACGTGCAGTGTGCGTGTGATGTGTTTTGAAAGGGGTTTTTTGGATATGTCGGGAGCCACGCAGAGTTTTTTACAGGGACAGTATCGTGGTGTATGTGTGTGTGCACATATGTATATATATGTATATATATAAGGAAAAAAAGGGAAGAAAAGACATCCATAGGATGCGTGGGGGCAGCACCTTAGGCGCTGTGCGCCCAGGTGCTGTGCGCTCAGGCGCTAGAGTGCCACGTGTCGGCATGTGGGCGCTCTGCGCTTGAGCGCTGGGCGCTTGAGCACAAGTGCGCCACGTGTCGGCACGTGGGTACTTTGCGCTTCAGCGCCTGACGCTCGAGCGCAAGTGCGCCACGTGTCGGTATGGGGGCGACTTGCGCTTGAGCGCTGGGCGCTGGAGCGCAAGTGCGCCACGTGTCGGCACGGGGGCGACTTGCGCCTGAGCGCTTGCGCTTGAGAGCAAGCGCGCCACGTGTCGGCACCGGGGCGACTTGCGCTCGAGCGCTTATGCTCGAGCGTAAGCGCGCCACGTGTCGGCACGTGGGCGCTTTGCGCTCGAACGTTGAGCGCTTGAGCTCAAGCGCGCCACGTGTCGGCACGCGGGCGCTCTGCGCTTGAGCGCCGGCGAGAAAAAGAGGCTTTTAGCCTAAAAAAATTTCTCGGAAGAGAAATCAGAGAGGAGTTGGACTCCTGAGTGTTTTTTTTTTTTGGTTTAGTGAAAGGGGTTCTTCTTCTTCCTCCTCTGTTAGCTGGATCTTGAAGATCAAGAGATGTGAGATCTCAAAATCTCTCCTTTTTCGGATCTAAAGACAGATCCAAGTTCCCCTTTGTGGGTTTGGTGGTGAAAGCTATTTTGTTTTTGAAAAGGAAAAGTAAAACTCTTGATTTAATTCAGAAGAAAGAAGAAGGTTTGAGACCTTCAGAAAAGGGAAAGAAGTACAAACCCTAGGTTTTTTAGAGAATGAAAGTATTGTTTTTTTATTCATCATTATTTTGCCTTATATAGGCTTACATATTTACATATAGCCCCTTGGGCTTTGCAAAAATGGCGTTTTGCCCATCCCATGGCTCATGTGCCATTTCATTTTTGCATATAAGCCATGGGCTTACAAGAATTTGGCTTTATGCCCATTTTTTTTACATTCATGCATAAAAAATTACATAAAAATTATTTATGACATGATTTCGTTGTTGGCATGGGGAGGCTGGCCGCGGGCTCGACTTGGGCATGGGTCCGCTTGACCTGGGCTTGGGCCCACCTAACTTGGGGGTTGACCTTGACTTTGACTCGGTCAACCGGGGTGTAAATTTTTACCCCAACAGTTCCCTCATAAAATTTCGGGAAAGATACCCCAATGGGGCATCACGTGCTCACACGTGACCAAGGGTCACGTGATGACACGTGATGGTTTCCTAGGGACTCTGTTATAATAGAATTGAATTCTAATCAATAGGAGTCATGTGCCCACACGTGATGGGCCTTTAAAAAAAACCACTGAAGGAATCAAAAGGCATAATAAAACAGCAAGGAAAGATCCCAATGAGGCATCACGTGTCTACATGTGACCAAGGGTCACGTGCTGACACGCGATCATTCCTTAGTTCTTGAAAACAACAGAATTAAATTCTGGTTAAAATGCTTAATCAGGGGGTCACGTGTCAACACGTGATGGGATACTAAGATCTCTGAAATAATAGAATTGAATTCTATTTAAAATGATCAAACAATGGGATCGCGTGCCAACACGTCATAGGCTTTAAGCCTTCTGAACTAATATAATTAAATTCTAATTAAGGGGGAATCGAGAACCCTAACTGGAAAAATATTTCTCTAAATCTTTCCAAACAAAAAGGATTGTGCTCTGTAAAGTGGAGCATCGTTGAATTAAAAATCCAATAGTGATTAAAAATGACCAATTTATAGAAAGTTCTATACAAGGAAAGAATTCCTTGAAATTCACCAAGAATAACAAACAGAATATCTTTTGGATTAAAAATCCAATGGTGAATAAAATTCACTGAGTGATCTAAACGATCATGTTGGTTACAAAATCAATTAAAATCTTTCAACGAAAGATCGACTAAACAAACTGATTCTTTTCTTTCCCCTATAAATAGGAGCCAAGAAGAGAAGAGAGGAGATCTTGAATTTTTGGAGAGAAACAACAACAGAGAGAAAAAAGAGAGGAGAATTTAATTCTCAAGAGAGAAAACTAGATCTTTTTAGAGAGAAGAAACCCTAGGAGAGAAAGGGGAAAGAGATCTAAGCTCCATAAAACAAAAGAGAATTTAATTATCAATTTAAGAGTTTAACTCTCCTGAATAAGAACTTAGTTGTTCCTTTGGTTGAAGATCTGCAGAAGCATATCTCCCCACAAGTTGAGAATTTAATTCTCATCGGGGAGATTCTGCCATGCAGATCTAAAACTTAGAGGGAGAATTTGGGTTTAAGAATTTAATTCTTCCAAATTCATAGGAATTTAATTCCTCCAAATAAAACCAGGGTTTAACCCTACATAAGAATTTAATTCTTCTAAATTCATAGGAATTTAATTCCTCCAAATAAAACTAGGATTTAACCCTACATAAGAATTTAATTCTTCCAAATATATAGAAATTTAATTCCTCTAAATGAAACTAGGGTTTAACCCTACAAAAGAATCTAATTCTTAAAACAAGAGACTTAAAACTCTCCATGCACATAAAGAACTTGGTCCCGTGGTAACACGTGACCCTCATCCTCAATGAGTAGAAAAGAAAGAACAAGACTAGGTCACGTGCCCCCACGTGACCCTTAAACAGACTACTCAAAATGAGAAGGAAAAAAGCTTGGAGGCAATGCCTCACGTGCTCCCACGTGACCCTCAAAACACAAGGGAACAAATCCAAAAGCAGAATTAATTTTGGGCGCCCACACGTGTCCCCACGTGACCCCTAATAAACACTTTAATAAATCGATACATGGGCACCCATCACGTGCCCACACGTGATGGCCATGAATACTTAAGTGTTTAACACTTATTTGAATATTCTGAGAATAAAATAAAGGAAGTTTAGCCCAATCCTAGGGCGCCTCACGTGTCCTTACGTGAGCGCTTCATCTTTTTAGTGTTTAACACTATTTTGAGCGTTTCATCCCTAGTGTTTAACACTATTCTAAATTCATCACGTGGGAACACGTGACCGCTAAATATGTGCTAGTGTTTAACACTATTTTCAAACCATTCTTAGCCCAAATTGGCTAAGTCTTTCTAAAGCAAGACTTCCCTTTTGACTGAGCCTCAAATACACTTTTGTTTTCCAAAGTTGGTCATCTCCTATGGCATATGAGTGCTCAGCATTCGAAACAAGACAAAATATGGTCAGAATCCAAATCCCTGTTTATCATTGCTAAATAATGGGAGGGTTGAACCCAGACAAATGTTTAACAGTCCAACAAAGGGTCAACTTTTCAAACTTAAATGGACTTAGCCCAAGTTGGCCATAAGTCCTCAATTCAGATTTAACAGAGCCAATGTGCTCATAACCTAATAATTGATCTTAGTTCCAAATTGTACTACAGATTTCCCAATCAATTTTGGTTCAAGGGTACATCTCTTCACTCCTTTTATATCTGTCGTTGTAATCCTTCAACGTCTTCTGAGAGGCGATGGGTCCCGATAACTAATCATCCCATGGACTGTGGGGTCCTTAAACTCATGGACCGTAATGTCCTTAAACTTTATAAACTATGCCGTCTTTAAACTATGGACTGTAGGGTCCTTAAGCCCATGGACTATGATGTCCTTAACCTTAGACTGTGGGGTCCCTTTAAACCCACGGACTATGATGTCCTTAACCTCGGACTGTGGGGTCTCTTTAAACACACGGACTATGATGTCCTTAACCTCGGACTGTGGGGTCCTTAAGCCCACGGATTATGATGTCCTTAACTTCGGACTGTGGGGTCCTTAAGCCCATGGACTATGATGTCCTTAAAATCGGACTGTGGGGTCCTTAACCTTGGACCGAGATGTCCTTAAACTAACGATGGACCACCATGTCCTTAAACTGGTAATTGACCGCAAAGTCCCTAAACTAAAACAATAGAGCCCAAATGCTCTTTTGCTGGATCTAAATGATCATGTTAAGTAGATCTTAGTCTAAAATTAGACTAACGTATCCTTAACAAATGGTTAAGTTGACCTTAGTCTAAAATTAGACTAACGTGTCCTTAACAAACTGTTAAGTTGATCTTAGTCTAAAATTAGACTAACGTATCCTTAACATACGTTTAAGTTGATCTTACTCTCAAATAAGACTAACGTATCCTTAAAACCAACCCCAAAGCCAAATCTAAGAAAATACGGATTTGGACTAATCCACGCCCTACGGGCGACAATATAAATTAGTCTCTGTATACAATCCACGGGCAACCAAAAATAAAACAAACACACACGACACAAAGTGACCATTGATTAATGTAGGTTTTTACGATCAAAGATAATTTACCGCAATCAAGAACGACGTCGCTTTGCAGCTAGCCGGTGAGTAGGGGTCGGTCCACAGGGATGTGTAATTTTCCTAAGTGTTCTTACGAGCTAATTCTAATGGTTGTTTGGTCCTTTAATTGAATCTAAAAACTAAGTTGTATGATGATTAAGAAACTTGCTAGGATTAGGTCTAAGGTGGAGTTTGATAAGATTAGATTTCACACCTCTTTCAATTCCCTATTTAAATTTTTTTAGGAGTTATAGCAATTATTAGTAAAGGGGATTAGGATGATTGGTAAGGAACGAAGTTTCTTCCTCTAGATCCTTGTTCGTCCTTTCCTAATAGTTGCTCTAACCTTCATGGAAGACATGCATGTCCGGTCCTTTATACTACGGTTTCACCGTTACCTCGTGGGTAGGGTGCCGTAGGGAGCGGATCATGCATGCATGCATGAAGTTCTAGTTATTAAAAATGAGTGGGCATGAAAGAGATGAGAGATATTCATCTCTCAATCCTTCCCCTATTCCTAACCCTAACAAGCGAGGAAATTACTCGCTCATTAGGGGATCTATTAAAAATATCATTTTAAGATTACTTACCTACTGCAGTTTAAGAGATACTACACTAGATTAAACTAGGGCAAAGGAAGGATTTATCTAAGGCAAGAATTAAATTAGAAAACTACGGCAGAAAATAAAAGATAACTTACAAGAATGATGCTCTTCAGTCTTCCAAAGAATCTGAATTTTTATTTATTGAAAAGAGGCATCCCTCATACAATATTTTGAATACATATTTATAAGAAAATAGAAAAATTAGGGTTACAATTGCTCGCACATGTGATATTACAGATATACCCCCTAAAAATCCCAACAAGAGCACCGACGCACCGCCAGGAGAATTCTGCACCGACACGTGCAGTAGATGGCCACGGAACCGCGGCATGGGTGGGGGTAGGGCCGCGGTTCCGCGGCCCTTTGATGAGTTCATCTGGTCAATTTTTCTTGGCTCATTCTTGATGCTTTGGGCTTTTTATTTATCTAGTTCTTTTCTCCATTTGGCTTCTGGGTCATCTCCAGATCTTTCAGTGAAACTTGTAGTGGTCTTTTAACTGTTCACTTTGACATTTTGGATCTTGCGTTGCCTTGTACAATTATGAACTGTTCTTCATCTAGGCTTGACTAGGATCCTTCTACTTGTTGGTCAAAAGTCCCTCTTTTGTATCATCTTTTGTCTTTTTCACTGTTTTCGCTCCAATAACCTGTAACCTGTAATATGTGGCAGACATGCGTCAAAATCACAAAAACCAGTGTTCATTTTTTCTATTCACACATTTTTTTCCTTTTATTTTCAGTGTACTAAGGACTTTAGACAAGAGCATTTCAAGGTCTCCTCTACTATTCCAAGTTTCAAGGTGCGTGATTGTGCAAATTGTAGGGTATACATTTTCAGAATCTAGACTTAAGCTAGGAATTATTTTTCAAACTTATACTTTAATAAAAACATCAATACTTTTCCTTCGTTTCGACTTAACCCAAGAAGTGAACCCAAAATTTGCCTATTTCTAAATAAACTACAAAGACATATACTTTCTACCGTTAAACTTTAAGGAAGGTTATTTTTAGGGTTTTTAATTTACTAAGTCTAAGATCTAGTTGTTCCTAGCCAGTTAACCTATTTGTCAAACTCAAGTCTAATAAGGCCAAAATTGAATATATTAATTTTTATAATTCTTCAAATTTTTTCAATTTTTTATGGGCTTTCAAATAAGTATGCAAATGCAAAAAATATGTACAAATGAATGCGAAGGAAGAAGACGTACCGAGCATACCCCCAAACTTAAACTTGACAGTGTCCTCACTGTCATGCTACACCAAAAGGGTCAAAATGTCAGCACTCCCCTGTTTATTTATTTATAATTTATTTTATTTTATTTTATTTTTGAATTTTTTATTGTTAAAAGAAAAACAAAAAATATATATATACAACAAGGTTCCCCCCAAACTTAAGCAAGACCTTACATAAGCCAAAGGTTAGCACCAACCATTCAAAAATCTTATCGTGGTAATGGTAGAGTTGGTGAAAGAATGGAGTGGAAAGAAGAAAAATGAGAAGCACACGAGACCGTGTGGAAAGAAGAGTGGAATATGGTCTCGGTGGAGGAGAAGAATGGCGGAAAAGAGAAAGAAGTGGAGTACGATCTTGAGGGTGTAAATCGAGTGAATAAATTAGCGTAATTTATGATGACCGATGTGTTAAAAGCGATTGTGCAAAGCTATCAACCCGTCGAGAAATGGGGTCAAATCCCTCAAGATTCGCAAGAAAGCATGGGTACGCCGAACTTGGTATAGGAGATGAAAGCGTAACGGTCTCTTGTACGGTCGGAATGATAGGAAGGACGAAAGGGAATGAATTAGGGATAGTCTCATTCTCACCGTAGTAAACTGTCTCGAACTTGAAAGATTCCATCAATGGTTCGAAACGACTGTAAGCAACCGAGTCTGATGGCTCAACTAACTCATCTGAAAATTCAAAGGACTCAAACTTGGGCGGTGAGTCTTCCACATCGTCCGAAAAAGTGAAACACTCGTATTCATTATTGTCTGTGAGAACTGTGTCAGATTCAAAAAGAACTTTTTCAAGCTCACAGTCTTCAAGCGTGATATTAGGCGTGGTCGGAACGATGGAAAGGAGGGAGGGTGATTTAGTTAAAGATTCAAGAGGATGAATTGGAAAATCCGACACATCAAACAAAAATGGTTCAACCTCAATATTATCCTCAATACTCTCCTCAATACTATCCTCATAATTTTCCTTAATATTTAACTTATCCATGCCATTATCATCAAAATCAAGACGCATATGAAGTTCGGGAGAAACATCTAATGACTCGGGATGATGAGTTGGACATAAAATTTCAATCAAATCTACAGGTTCATCATCCAAAATATTCCCGGCGTCTATATCCTCAATCAAGTGAAAATCAATATTTTCTGACACCTCATCAAAAGCATGGATATTTATCGATTTAGGTTCTAGAGTGGAGGTGTAAAGATCGAAAGGATTAGGTGTGGTTTCACTCGAAAGGGGTTCTTCACAATCTGGCAAATCAAGCACTACAAAGTCACACAACTCGTTAGATGTTTTATTTTCAACAGGTGAACTATTTAGGACAATCAATGGAAAACCGGAGTTGTGGGCTTCAATTGGGTATGGGTAGGTCTGATTTGGGAATGTGTAGAACTCACTCGCTCCTCTCAAATTCTCCCTCTGTCCAACCGCCTTCTCATACATTGAAAAATTTATAGCAAGTTGGAAACTAGCTACCGGTTCAGTAGGTTGCATAAGGGCGGCTATGGACGCATCCACATTCCTAACCATTTTGTTTGTTGCTGAAATATACGCTTCCAACGACTGTTCCAAACTAGACATAGGTTGTGAAGGGGTTTCGGTAAAAAATTCGAAATTGTTTGGAGACGTGAAACTCCCAAATGGCTGTATAGAAATAATATCTAGTGAAGGTGGGAAAGTCGGGTAGGACTGGTAGGAAGTGGATGGTTGGACAGGAGTAGGATCAATATGTGGATAAAAAGGTGAATGGACTTGTTGATCCCTATAACTGGATGTGTGGAGAGGAGTGAAAGATCGGCTACGAGATTGAGCAATATGCTCAGCAATGAACATCGGTTTAGGAGTTACAGCAGGACTTGAAAAAATGGTATCAACGTACGAAGGTGGTGAAGGTTGACATGGTTGACACAAAATAGGTTGCAAAGTCGAACTGTTTCTCCTAGACGCTTCTATTTGATCTTTCAAAGAAATTTTGGGCACGGAGGGATCTTCTTTAAATCGACCGAAACAATTGACGTACGACGCAAAGTTAGGTTCGGGATACCAAAGTTCGGCAAGAGATTTATGATGTGGGGTACCCATGATAGAAGAAAGGGGAAAAGAAAGAAGGTTGGGTGGTGCAAGGATTTATTTGCGGCAAAAATTTGCAAGTTGTTAAAAAAAAAATTTCCTTTTTCCTTTTTCTCTTTTCTCTATATTTGGAAATTTTTGCAAAAAAAAGATTTTCGATAAAGGGCTAAGACACATTTTCGATCAACCAAAAATGCACAATCAGGCCTAGATTTAGGGTCACCTAGGTCAGCTAGACAGCTCCTAACTGTTCCAAAGGGCTAAAAATAGGACTTCAAACCGCCTCTTCACCGCCAATTGCGGCCAGGTAAGTGCTAGGTAAGTGGGAGGCTCCCCGCTACAAGTAGCAGTCCTAATTAAGTAACCACTTGCCTTAGACACACTTGCCTAGACACCGCAAAGTCAGGTTAGGATTAACGGCCGATGCCTATAACTAGTCCTCTGTCCTATTGAGCTCGAAGTCCTTAGAGCCGAGTCTAGTATTTTTTTAATTAAGAATGGTCAATGCAAATGCCTTATGTGATTTCTGGGGTCCTGGGAAGGGTGATGAAATCCCCACCCAATCTGAATTGGTCAATAGCCCCTTAAAGTCCGATTAAAGATATGCAAAACAGTAAATCACTTGCAATCAAAGTTTTTTTTTTGTTATTGCAAGTTGAGAAAAGATATGCAAAATAGAATAGATTTCTTGCAATCAATTTTTATTTTAAACGCGAGCAAAGAATCCTGCACAAGATTTGTTATTTGGAAGGGGGAAGATTTTTAAGCGCAAAGAATCCTATAGAATATTTTTCAGAGGAGATATCAGAGATTTGCAGAGGAGGAGATCAGAAGACTAACAGTTTTTTTTTATGAACTGCAGAGGAAGTTTGGGGATCTGATCCGCTGAGATGACCGCGGAACCGCCGCCCGAAGCTACAAACGACTGCGGATCCGCTGCAAGGCGATGACGTCAGCAGGCGATTTTTTTTTTGGGACCAGATCACCGCGATTCTTCTTGTTGACTCGGTCCTCCAAATTTCTTCTGTTGTTTATTGTGATATTCCTCTGTTTGTTCAGATTTGATATTTGCTATTTTGATCTCTGTAGATTTCCAGATTCGAATTTATTCGTAGATCCTGCAAAATTCACACAAAAATACCCTTCCCAAAAATAACAGATGATATATTTTTATATTTTTATGATTTTTCAGATTTTTATGATTTTTTTAATTTTGATTAACCCGAAATTGCAAAAAGGAAATAACACGCCATCTCCGGCAACAGCGCCATTTGATTGATCTCAAAAACTATCTATTAACCGCAATCAAGAACGGCGTCGCTTTGCAGCTAGCCGGTGAGTACTGGTCGGTCCACAGGGATGTTGTGAATTTCCTATTCGCTCTTACGAGTTAATTCCGAAGGGTGTTCGGATTGATTATTAAATCTAAAAACTAAATCTATCTAAAAACTAAATTAATCTAGATCTAAATCTTGCTAGGGTTAGGTTTAGGAATGGTTTGGAAATGTAAATAAATCTCAACGCTTTCTATACCCAAATGAAGATCTATGAGGAGTTATGGTAATTATCAATAAAGGGGATTAGATCCATTCGGGAAGGTGTTCCTTCCTCTAGGTTCTTGTCTTTCCTTTAGAGATCCTTACCCTAACCTCCATGGAAAACGCGCGCAACCGGGCCTTTATACTACGGTATCACCGCTACCTCGAGGGATAGGATGCCGTAGGGCGCGGTGTGTGCGTGTATGCATGGAGTCCTATTGATTCTATGTGATGGGTAAGAAAGGGATGAGAGATCTCATCTCTCAAAAGCCTTTTCCAAAACTAACATCTAAGGCAAGGAATTAAAATCTAAACTAGAGTAATTAAATAAACTACTTACAGATGGCCCTCTCTCCAAACATCAACACAGGGTTGTCAGATCTGGATTCATGAATTGAAAAGAGGCACCGATGCTCTCTAAAAGAATTCTAAAATTTATTAATGAAGGGAGGCATGAAGGAGGCATAGCCTTTACAATGATTTAGAGTTCCTATTTATAGAGGATAGGAAACCCTAGGTTACAATTGATTCGCACGTCTACATTTACCAAAATATCCTTAGGAAGACCTAGTCAAAGTAGACTCCAAGCTTTGGTAAAATTTTATGTCTCTGTCTCTTTAAAAGGAAGTATTGGGCCTTGAAATTTCCTTTGTTGTCTCTTCTGCCTTTGGGCTTCCTTATTATTTGGTTCTTTTATTAAAATAGCTTCTATGTTTCTTCCAGATCTCCAGTGAATAATTGCGGTGGACTTTTAACCGTTCGCTTTGTAATCTTGGACCTTGCATTGCCTTGTACTTTATGAATTTTATCTTTGATGTAGGCTTGATTAAGATCCTTCTATTTGTTGGTCAAAGTCCCTTTTTTGTGTCATCTTTTGTCTTTTTCACTGTTTTCGCTCCAAGAACCTGTAACCTATAATATGTAGCAGACATGCGCCAAAAGCACCTGTTTATTTATAAAATGAATAAGAAAGGGGAATATAATAATACAATATTATGGTGTGAACAAATACCCCCAAACTTATCTTTTGCTCGTCCTCGAGCAAACTTATTTTTTATTCTCTACAAAAACCTAATCGCACTTTCGCAGGGAAACGCGATTGCACTGAGCTCGTGCAACAAGCCGTTAAACCTCTAGGTGTCCCTAGTAGGAGGAGTGTTGTCTCCTGAGGGTTTTCAGCGGATACTACCCACAAAATCCTATCAATTAGGTCCATTGACTTTTGTTCTCCAATTAGGTTTTCTAACAAGGAATTCTATTATCGTCGACTCGTAAATTATCCACCCATATTCTTCACACTTCCTCATCATTTAACTTAAGATCATATATGTTCTACAGACCTACTTAGCTTTCGGCATTTCTTAAGTTTTCCTTCTAGGGTTCCATCTCCACTTAGGAATTTTTATCAACTCTACTAAAGATACAGGTTCTATTCTTCATTCCTTTATCTCATTTAAACTCCAATCACATATCCCTACGTGTGTGTGTATATCACCCCTACACTTGGAAATTCAAATCAAGCAATCATACTCTTATCCGTTGTCCAAAGCACTTATTAATTGGTGAATTTTTAATTGAATTTTGCTTACACATCCTTCATGCGACCGTTAATACTTCTTGAGGTAACAACAACCGATTACAAGATGCGCTTGCACTTTAAAGTGTACTTCCTAGTCTTGTAACACCCAAGGCTTTTAGCAGTGACTCCCAAACCAGTTGGTCTAAGGCACTAGGTGATGAATCACCCTCGCTAAATATTTTTTCTATTTTTGCAGCCTCAAGTAATTACAAAAACCAGTGTTCATTTTTTATTCTTTATTCACACTTGTATATTTTTTTTTGCTTCGTACTAAGGACTTTAGACAAGAGCATTTCAAGGTCTCCTCTACTATTCCAAGTTTCAAGGTGCGTGATTGTGCAAATTGTAGGGTATACGTTTTCAGAATCTAGACTTAAGCTAGGAATTATTTTTCAAACTTATACTCTAATAAAATATCAATACTTTTCCTTTGTTTCGACTTAGCCCAAAAAGTTAACTCAAAATTTGCCTATTTCTAAATAAACTACAAAGACATATACTTTCTACCGTTAAACTTTAAGGAAGGTTATTTTTAGGGTTTTTAATTTACTAAGTCTACGATCTAGTTGTTCCTAGCCAGTTAACCTATTTGTCAAACTCAAGTCAAATATGGCCAAAATTGAATACAATAATTTTTATAATTTTAAAAAAAATTCAAATTTTTATGGATTTTCAACTAAGTATGCAAATGCAAAAATATGTACAAATGAATGCGAAGGAAGAAAACGTACTGAGCATACCCCCAAACTTAAACTTGACAGTGTCCTCACTGTCATGCTACACCAAGAGGGTCAAAATGTCGGCACTCTCCTGTTTATTTATTTATAATTTTTTTTAATGTTTTGAAATTTTTTTTTATTTATAGAGAAAGAAAACAAAAATATATATACATATATACAACAAGGTTCCCCCCAAACTTAAGCTTGGCCTTACACAAGCCAAAGGTTAGCACCAACCATTCAAAAATCTTATCGTGGTAATGGCCGAGTTGGTGAAATAAAGGGGTGTAGAGGAAAGAAATGAGAAACACACGAGACCGTGTGGGAAGAAGGGTAGAATATGGTCTCGGTGGAGGAGAAGAATGGTGGAAAGGAGAAAGAAGTGGAGTACGATCTTGAGGGTGTAAATCGAGTGAATAAATTAGCGCAATTTGTGATGACCGATGTGTTAAAAGCGATTGCGCTAACCTATCAACCCGTCGAGAAATGGGGTCAAATCCCTCAAGATTCGCAAGAAAGCATGGGTACGTCGAACTTGGTATAGGAGATGAAAGCGTAACGGTCTCTTGCACGGTCGGAACGATAGGAAGGACGAAAGGGAGTGAATTAGGGATAGTGTTATTCTCACCTAAATAATCTTTCGCGAACTTGAAGGATTCCATCCATGGTTCGAAGCAACTGTAAGCAACCGAGTCTGATGGTTCGACTAACTCATCTGAAAATGTAAAGGACTCAAACTCGGGCGGTGAGTCATCAACATCGTCCGAAAAAGTGAAACACCCGTACGTGTTATCGGCTGTGAGAACTGTGTCAGATTCAAAGGAAAATTTTTCAAGCTCACAGTCTTCAAGCGTGATATTAGGCGTGGACGGAATGATGGAAAGGAGGGAGGGTGATTTAGTTAAAGGTTCAAGAGGATGAATTGGAAAATCCGACACATCAAAAAAAAATGGTTCAACCTCAATATTATCCTCACTACTCTCCTCAATACTATCTTCATAATTCTCCTCAATATTCAACTCATCCATGCCATTATCATCAAAATCAAGACGCATATGAAGTTCGGGAGAAACATTTAATGACTCAGGATGATGTATTGGACATAAAGTTTCAATCAAATCGACAGGTTCATCATCCGAAATATTCCCGGCATCTATATCCTCAATCAAGTGAAAATCAATATTTTCTGACACCTCATCAAAAGCATGGACATTTATCAATTCAGGTTCTAGAGTGGAGATGTAAAGGTCAAACGGATTAGGTGCGGTTTCACTCGAAAGGGGTTCCTCATAATCTGGAAAATCAAGCACTACAAAATCACAAAACTCGTTTTTATTTTCAACTGGTGAACTATTTGGGACAATCGATGGAAAACCGGAGTTGTGGGCTGGAATTGGGTATGGGTAGGTTTGATTTGGAAATCCTCTCAAATTCTCATTCTCTCCAACCGCCTCCTCATATATTGGAAAATTTGGAGCTAGTTGGAAACTAGCTACCGGTTCACACGGTTGCATAAGGGCGGCCATGGACGCTTCCACATTCTTAGTCATTTTGTTTGTTGCTGCAATATAAGCCGCCAACGACTGTTCCAAACTAGACATGGGTGGTGAAGGGATTTCGGTGAAAGATTCGAAATTGTTTGGATACGTGAAACTCCCAAAATGCTGTGTAGAAACAGGGTCTAGTGAAGGTGGGAAAGTCGGGTAGGACTAGTAGGAAGTGGATGGTTGGACAGGATTAGGATCAACATGTGGATAAAAAGATGGATGGATTTGTTGATTCCTAGAACTAGATGAGGGGAGAGGGGTGAAAGATCGGCTACGAGATTGAGCGATATGCTCAGCAATGGACATCGGTTTAGGAGTTACAGCAGGACTTGAAAAAGTGGTATCAACATATGAAGGTGGTAAAGGTTGACTTGGTTGACACAAAGTGGGTTGCAAAGTCGAACTGTTTCTCCTAGACGCTTCTATTTGATCTTTCAAAGATATTTTTGGCATGGAGGGATCTTCTTTAAATCGACCGAAACAATTGACGTACGAGGCAAAATTAGGTTCGGGATACCAAAGTTCGGCAAGAGATTTGTGATGTGGGGTACCCATGATGTCAGAAGGAGAAGAGAAAGAAGGTGGGTGTAAGTGGGGTGCAAGGATTTTACGCGACAAGTTGCAAGTTTTTTTTATAAAAGATTTTTCCTCTTATTTTTTTTATTTGTTTTGCAAAAATTTTCGATAAGGGCTCAGACACAAATGCAATCAACCAGAAATGCACAATCAGGCCTAGATCTAGGGTTACCTAGGTCAGCTAGACTGCTCCTAACTGTTCCAAAGGGCTAGAAATAGGATCTCAAACCGCCTCTTCACCGCCAATTACGGCCAGGTAAGTGCCAGGTAAGTGGGAGGCTCCCCGCTACAAGTAGCGGTCCTAATTAAGTAACCACTTGCCTTGACACACTTTCCTAGACACCGCAAAGTCAGGTTAGGATAAACGGCTGATGCCTATAACTAGTCCTCTGTCCTATTGAGCTCGAAGTCCTTAGGGCTGAGTCTAGTATTTTTTAATTAACGATTGGTCAATGCAAATGCCTTATGTGATTTCTGGGGTCCTGGGAAGGGTGATGAAATCCCCACCCAATCTGAATTGGTCAAAAGCCCCTTAAAGTCAATTTTAAAAATATGCAAAACAGTAAATCACTTGCAATCAAAGATTTTTATTTTATTTGCGGCGCAAAGAATCCTGCAGAGAATCAATTATTGGAAGGGGGAAGAAGATTTTTAGCGCAAAGAATCCTGCAGAAGATTTGACAGAAGATATATGGGGATTTGCAAAGGGAAGATATAGGAAACAAACCGTGCAAAAATTTCGCGACGATGATGCAAGAGGGACGCGGAAGGGCGGTGGGAGCGCGCTTAGGCCGCGGTTTAGCGGTGGGATGGAGGATTCAGGGCTCCAAAAAATTACTGCTGTTCTGTACTTGCAATCCCTCTCTGTTTTGATGTATCCTTTTCTGTTTAGAACTCTGGATTTTTCCAGATCCGTCGATCCTGCAGAGATTCAAAAAAAAATACCCTTCCAAAAATAACAGATGATATATTTTTATATTTTTTGATTTTTCAGATTTTTATGATTTTTTTTAATTTAGATTAACCCGAAATTGCAAAAAGGAAAAACTACGCCATCCCCGGCAACGGCGCCATTTGATGTAATTGTGAACTGTTTTCACTATTTTCACTTGTTGCATCTGGAGAAGGAGAAAGTGGTTACCGCGATGCGGTAGCGTAATTAACTGAAGGGGCTTGCGCCTGCAGGGAAGAGCGTCCCCACAATCAAAAACCCCTCAACGAGGGGGAATCTGACGAAATCTGCTACATCAGCCGCATCCATTTAAACTTTTGATACATGGTGTCATAAATCAACTTGGCATCTTTGGAGAGGTGGACCGATAGCACCAATTAGCATCTGCCCCCAAATTCAGGCAAGACGGACCTACGCAGTCGCGTTTCCGTATTTCGGCGGGGAACAACCCCATGTAGATTGTGATAAAACTTTTTCTTCAGTATCTATGCTGAAATTCATTCAGATATAATTTGCCACTGCTGTGTTTCATGACTATGAGATCTGGCAGGTAAATGTCTATAACGGCTTTCTAAATAGAGATTTAGAAGTAAACATGTATATGACTGCCATGGGGCCTTGTAGTCAGTAGGAGCAGCAGAAAGGTCAGCAAGTTGTTTAAGTCTATTTATGAATTGAAGTAGGCATCGCGGAAACGTATCATCTATTTTGATGTGATAGTCAAAGTGTTTGACTTCATCAAAATTGTAGATGAACCTAGTATTTGTATGAAGGAAGTAGGTCGTATGTCTCATGTTGTATGTGGAAGACGTCCTCCTAATAGAAAATGATGTTCCTTGCTACGATTCGGAAAAACTATGGATGTCACATTAGTTTCTCCATATAGGATTTGGGCAATATATCAATCGATCCGGGAACTAGATTTATAGGGATAGATATAGAAGGATTTTGGGATTGTCTCAATCCGGGTACTCTGACACCATTCTAAAGGGGTTTAGAATGGATGACTACTGGCGAGGTAGTGTACCCGCATATCATGGAGTCGCCCTCTCTAAAGATATGTCTTCCGGACTGATGAGGAAAGGGACTCGCGTGAATGGCATTCTACATGTTTCGGTAGTAAGGTCAAGCATGCGATGTCATGTACCGGACCAGATGTTGCTTATACACTTGCTGTAATAAGCAGAGATCAGTCTAATCCTAGAGAAACAAAGGATAGCAGTGAAGAATATGTGAGGATGTTCTTGGTGTATGATAATGGCAGCCTCCAACCGGAAGCGATTACCAATTTCAGCTTCCAAGGTAACATGTATGACAGAGTGTCTGTTGTGAGTTATAAATTTATCCTCTTATGAGGAGCAGTTTATTGAAAGTGTTCCAAATGGGATACTGAGATAGTCATGACGCTGGACGCTGAGTATGACTCAACAGAGGATACAACACAAGAAGTTGTTTGGATAAATAGGTTCATTTATAAACTTGGTCCCATCAGCTATCCAGACAAATTCTAAGACAAATATCGTTTAATTCGAGAGATGGTTGATCTCCGCGAGATTGAGATAAAAAGAGAAGAAGTTATAAATATTGTAGTGGATCCACTCGCTGAGACTGTTTATCAAATACGGTTTGCGAAACTGTTATCAGAGAAGTTGGGTATGCGATACCGCAATAATTGGCCTTAAGTGCAAATGGGAGATTGTTGGATATAGATGCCCTGAAGAAATTACTGTAATTGTACAGGACCTATATGAATAGAACAATCTTGCTCAAAATGATAGTATGCTATCTGGTTTGTCTTTATCATTCATGTGTATATGTTTTACTTGCTATTATGTATCGCTAATACATGATAATAAAGCCCATATGATCATTGCTTGACTACCAGCATTAATGATAGGGATCATAATAGTAGGGCATGGATAATCAATAAGCACATCCTTAAATGTTCCTAGTCGTAGGAATATGGAGATAGGGCATCTATACTCCAGTTTAAACTTGTGTATATATTTCCTGACCCAGTTGGAGGGTGATAGATAGTTCCACAACTATTGGTGTCTAACACCAAGAATTGTATACTAGTGCTCATTGGAGAATGAGTTTCACTGAACGGACTCACCGAGAATTCCTAGATGGTATTATACCAATTGTCAGATAGCAGTTCTCTGGTGACATAAGTACATGGTAGTCTTTTGACCTGAGATCGCTATAGTGTCGTATATGTATTTCTACTGTACTTTGATTACTACCCTACCACGGCTCTAGAGAGTCGTGCGAACAGGTTTTAGTTGGTTACAGTCCCAAAGCATATGGAGGCAGTGAGCTATCGAAGGGATTCGTCTCTCCTGGTATAGGGAGTTGATGTCGCGCTGTGCAGGATATGACCATAACCAGAAATTCATGGCCATGGTAGTTGAGATAAACTGATAAGTGTTATCAGTTGTATCTCTGATAGTTATGAGTCTAATGTCTGCATGACTTATTGGGTTATTGGGGGTCTGACAAATTCCACCCTCAGACCTGGTATGCGACACTCTATGATGAAAAGACCGGACTATACTGTGACTGTCACTGATAGGCTTTGATTGCGTTCGGATGAGCTTGCTTGTTGACCTTTCTTTTGATTAATATCTAGATAGCCGTTACGTACATCTAGTGTCACTGACGTACTTGTGGGTTAACCCATGAGGGAATTGATTTAATCGGATACGATCCTAACTTACTGCCAGCGTATTGATTGAGTCTTTAGAGTTCTACGCAAAGATTTTCCCCGCTCAGACGAAACGATGTAGTGTGCTTATGGCGATACGTGCAGAAGTTCGATTAAATATATGTATATGATACATATATGTTAATCAGACGTTTGATTTACTGTCCGGTTTATGTTTAAGCTGGATTATTAAATCAAGTATATATATATATATATATATATATATATATATATATATATATATATATAATGTTCACTTTATATTTCTCTCATTTGTATTTGTATACGATACAAATACGTGTATATGTATATGATACATATACTTTGTGTATATGATACACATACTAGAAATATTAATGTATTTTGATACATAAATGTTTCTAGAATGAAGACACCTCATTTCATATTATGTTCAAAAGAAAATGACTCATTTTCTTTTAATGATAAAGAAATGGGTATGGTGTAGATAGGCATGGGCTTTTAATTTTAAAATGAAATTATTTTATAAAAGTTTTACTTCATTCTCCCTCCTCCTCATTCAACCATACATCTTCTTTTTCTTTAAGATTTCCTTGTAAAGAATGAGAGTAAAAAGAGAGAAGAATATGAGAGAAAAAATCTTGTGAGCTTACTACATCTCTTAATCTAATGCATTAGCAAAACATTAGATTAAGTTACTTCACAATATGTTTTCATTGGTGGAGTTGAAACTTGAGTTGGGGTTTCTTCGATGTGGATCATTTTCGACAAGCAGGTTGGCTTGCAAGCTCGATCCAGAAGCGACGAGGTCTAGTTTGGGTCTTCCACGATTGAGTAGACACGCTACAAAGGTTGTAGCCCCTTAAACCCCTCATTTTCTCTCTTGATATTGCTAATTATTAGTAAATGCTTGTCTTGAGTTAGAAATTGGTTCTATACCTTGTTAAATTTTTGTTTTATGCTTTCGCCGGATCCGCAAGTGTTGCGATCCTAGCGTTGATTCCCAACAATACTCGCATCCCACCTAGCACCTAATCCACATCTCTTCACATTGTTTCTTGCACAATTCAAGAACTCTAATTAGCGACTAGCTAAGGTATATAATTTGACGGATTATGCTCTACAAGCCTAGCCGGTACGTTTTTGATATTCCGTTCTCATAATACCAAGTCAGTGGCTAGGTAGGAACTTTAACTTACTAAAGACAGATTAACAACTCGTAATTGGTAGGAAATGGAATGAAGGAGAAGTGTAAGGATTATAACCGTTCGTTTCTATCCAATTCTCATTACTAGCAAGTATTTCTTCATTTTACACTTATCATTTTGTGACAACAAACTTCTCCCCTCACCATATTCAACAGCTCATCTAAAGCAATCTTCATCAAACATCATTTTCCTGAGGACGACTCGTACTCATCAATTGCTTATCATAAGTGTTGTTGCGGTAATATTACTACGCGATTCCATATTTCTAAACCTTCACATTCACATACACGAAAAATGCTTCAACAGGCAGCTGTGTGGTGATACAGATTTGGAAAAAGGTCATTTTTTTAACTTTCTTTTGAGAGAATTGTGTTAAGCTAGTCTATTTTTTTTCTTATTTGTTTTGTTTTTCAAGACACTATGGATTGCAATTTGTTAAGCTAGTCTATCTTTCTTTTGAAACGTGGGGGCATTAGCCCTCGTTTTGGTCAAACAGAAATGGAAGCGAAAGCTATAAATGCAATTAATTTTTGTAAGGGTTAATTCTAGATAGTTTCTTTGTTGTTCATCTCATCTTGCAATCAGACCCCTCTCAAAATTATCTATTATCTCAAACATCCCTTCTGCTTAAGCTCATCATCAAAACCTTCAAAGACTCTTAAATTCTCATCTGAATAACATAATAAAACAAGCCTAAGAGTTAAATTCAACAATCATATTCTTAAAACGTAGATTGCTCTACTTCAAAAAAAAGAAAAATAGATCTACAATTTTAGAAAAAGACAAAGAGGCTGTAGAGTGTTTTTCGTCACCCTATTGAGATTAGAATGCGTGCGCTAGTCAGATATCACGCCCCGCTTCCCAGTAGACAGAAACGGTGACATGGTAAGTTCGCGGCATATTTATCCAGAGAAGGTTACTCTCTAAATAAATATACTAAGCGTATTGAAACAATAATACACAATGCAAGAATAAATAGAGACTGTAAAATTTTTCAACAAACACTTTTATTTACATTCAACTTCCAATATTTACAAGTACATGAGTTTCAGCTGCAAAGTAAATACAATAAAAGAAAATGCCTAAACATGTGGCGTACATAAACTGAAGAAAAGTGAAGCTGAGCTAGTCCTGAGTAGCGATCCGATTGTAGTCCTCCTCTGTGGCCTCAATGTTCTCTGTCTCGACCGTATCTGACGAACATTCTAAGAGAAGAAAAGTGAGTGGAATGCCCGTCTGTGAACTAGCGCTCGGTAAGTCCCAAGAATAAAGTAAGAGTAAAAGAATGACAAATGGAAAATATATAAGAAGAGTAAAAGTATATGTTCATGGGTAAATATGTACTATAGGTCTCTATATGGTTACTATGTTAACGTTAAGTTCCAAGTATGAATGTCAATGCAGCAGTAGAAGTAATCACGAGCTCAAGAGTGGGGCCCCGGGAGCAAGAAAACACGAGCCCATTTCATGTGTTAGCATCGGGGCTCTCGGCTGTGGATGAGTCAACCCGACTGATATTCGAGTAAAATAAAAAAGAGGTTAATACGGGACTCCTGAAGCTCCGTTGGATTCACACAAGAAACTATCCCAAACACCCCAAGTATAATATATATTATAATTGTAAGATAGCCTTAGTCTATTTGATTGGTTGATTATGACACGTCTTGTTCGAAACCATAGATTGCAAAAGGTGTAAAATGAAGTCGAGTGAGTCGAGTAATATGAGAGTCATGTCAATTGCAATCTTGGTTTGAGTCAAGTTAGTTCGAGTAGATTGGGTTCGAGTTAATGTTCAAGTTTAGATTCGAGTTGGGTTGGAGTCGAGTTTTTGTTCGAGTTCGAGTCTTTTTCATATGAATTGTTTTAAACCATTAGAATCCTAGGTTCGGGAGAAATCGACAACTGCTGCACATGGACGGCATGATTTGTGTCTTTTTCCAAGACAATTGCCATTTGATAACTCTGTTAAGTTGTCTAACCTGAATAGGCAAGCACTCACTTTCTCCGATTCCCCGAGGCTCAATAGAAATGATACCGCTTAAGTCTATATTAATTCTATAGTCCTTAAAATATTGTTTGCATATCTCGAGGGGATTTATGAAAAATACTTTTATATAGTTTAAAATACAACCTTGAGGGTGATTTATAATATTTAGAATTTTCATGAACATGTATTTTAATTGTTGTGGTGTTTTGGTGATCAAACCTAGCTTTTAAAAGTTTATGGTATTTTTATGAAAACTAGCTCTTTAGGAAACTTAATGGTATTTTATTAAAAATTCTAATCTTTCATTTTAAAAATATAGTTTCATAATATGTTTTTATTGAAAATACGAATTCATAGTTTTATATAATTTTCCCAAAATTTAGTTTGTTTAGAAAAGTCGTATTTCTTAAAAACCGTATTTTTATTACCTTTCGAGACTGAATACTCCGTGACGAGTTCTGGATCTCGCTCTATTGTCCCAAGGATGTGCGATAATCTGCATCATCTATTAGCGGGTCACCTAACGAGGGTTGTAGAGGCGTAATTGCCAAGGATTACAAAAATACCGATTAAAAGAAATCCGGTTTGAAAAGGTGTGGTATTTTAATGAAAAAGTTATTCTTTAAATGAACCATAGATCTAGAATACCGTGCCATGAAACCAAAGTATGTGTAGGGGGTAGATCGTTACCCCGTGAACTAAAGGTAGATAATCTAGTTCTCGAGAAAGGTTATACTAAAATTCATGGTATTTTAATGAAAAGTTCGTTATATAATTGTTTCACATGAAATTTTTGTTAAACTAAAAACTAAATGATGTGAATAAGGTTAAGATTAGTATAAGATGTTGGTTTGATCTAATTTGCTTATCACGTGGATTACAAATATTGTAGGGTTACTAGGCACACTAAGGAGGCTCTACAAGGCATCGACCATGCCGGATTAAAAAAAATTAGGTGCCTAACAACCCGAAGAAAGATCGTTAACTAGAGATTAGGTGAAAACAATGCAAGCTAAACACTTTAACCCTAAGTGAATACGAAATACAACCTTTGTAGATCGGTCCTTCACTTCTTAAGCTCCATGATGTAGTCCCCTCGCTGCGATCAACCAACTCCCGGACTCTCGGACGGCTCTATGAGGAAATTGCAACGGGATCGCTTGAAGTCTTCGATGCCGAAGATGATCTATGTCGAGGAAATACGGACTCAAGCTTCTACCTCACTAACCAAAGAATTAGTGAAGCAAACACCCTAAACTAAAGTGCTAGTCTAGTAGAGGATGGTGAGATAGGAAATGGGTACACTTTAGAATTTCATTTCTCACTTTGTATCTCTCTCTTTTTCAAACCCTAGAATGAAAACTCAAGGAGGAAGATGATGAGCTCAAAATGAAAATGGATAAAATGATCAAGAGAGAGTGTTAACCATGGTGAGTAAGTATCATATACTTAACTCATGTAGAGACATAACCATGGTGAGTTATAGTGGTTAGGTTTATAAAATCCTAAGTAAAACAAAACTAGTGGACTTTGGTCAAAGCACCATAAGCTTCATGAAGCTTCATGCTTATGAACAAATACACACTAATTTTGTATTTACTTTGAATATTAAAAACCATACCAATATATACATAATGGTGTATGTCTCATACACTCATGACAAGTGTATCAACAACCATGATACATATTTGTACACAAATGAATATATATCACATATAAATTAACTTGTGCACAAGTGAGAAAAACAAATGCTTAAAGTGAACCAATGTTAGTTAATGAAAATTAGTATATCATATATACAATCATACACTAGATTATTAAATCAATACTTGACTTAACAATCCGGTTATATCACATATAACCGACTAACATGCAATGTATCGGCTTATCGAATCAACCCTTGATTCGATAACTTGGTTATATCGCATATAACCGATCGACACAAACATCGTGAGAATTGAATACGGTATCACATACACGCATTATTCTCGGTCCCGCACATATCACATATGCGCTCCTATCTCGTTTTGCCTGAGCCAATACAACCTCTATGTAGGACTCTAAAGACTCGTCAATATGCCAGCAGTAGGTGATTATCATATCAAGCACCCACAAGCCGTCAGCGGTACTAGCTGGAAGTAACGGCTACCCGGGTATTGAGCGATCAGAAGATCAGCAAGCAAGCCCGCTCCAACTCCTGCAAAAGCCTGACAGTGACACTACCGTACAGTCCGGTCTCCTTGTCTGATATGTCGCATATCAAGTCTAGGGGTGGTAAACGTCAGACCCCAATAACCGATAAGTCATGCCGATGAGAGGCTCATAACGGGTCGAGAAACTACTGGTAACACTTACCAGTAAATCTCTAAACCAGCCCTGGCCAGGGACTTCCCTGTTACGGCCAATCGAGCATAGCGCAACATCAACCCCCAATACCGGGAGAGACGAAACCCCTCCTATCGCTCATTGCCTCCATGTGACTCGGGACTGTACCCAAAAACCACCGTTTTGCACGCCCTCTTGGACGTGGTAAGGTGGAAATTAAAGCACAGTGGGAATCACATAAGACTCTATGACGATCTCGGGTCTACAGACTAACCTGTACCGGTGTCACCAGAGAACTGCCATCTAACGTAAGGTATAATACCATCTGGGAGTTCTCGGCGAGTCCGTCCAGTGTACCCAGTCTCTACTGAGCACCCGTATATCATCTCTGATATCAAACACCAATGGATATGGGATCATCCATCGCCCATCTGTATGGGTCGAGAAGGCATACGCTAGTCTACTCTGGTATATCGTTGCCCCGTCTCGATACACCCACGACTAGGGACTTTGAAGGATGTACTTATGGACTACCATGTCCCCATTAGTATGATCCGCATCATAGTCCAGGTAGTCAAGTACACATCCTAAGGGCTTTACCAACATGTAACAGAGAGACAATCAGTATACACGTTAAGGTAAAGGGTAACCAGATAGCATACTATCATGTCGAGCAAGAAAGTCCTCCCTATATATGTCCAAGTATCCACTACAATATACATCATATGTATAGTAATGGCCTCTAGGGCATACATATAACTAACAAATATAAAAAAGAAGATTATATCGGAGATAACTCCACTTTTGTCGATTTGTTTTAAAAATTGTTTTGAGATGGAAAGGAAGAGAGATGAAGGGACTTACTCGTTGTGTAGCGTTGGGAAGAGGTTAAAGAAAAGAGAGGGGGTTCCGTGGCATCAAGGGAGCTCTGGAAACGACTTCGATCTTCGTCGGAAGAGCTTGGTTGCTAACTCCACTTGACTCCACTTACACTTAGAAACTTTTGGGAGAATTTTGATAGAAATTTTCATAATAAATGGGAGCTAGGGCATGGGGTGGTATTTACAGCGAAGAAATTAAGGTTTGGGAATTAAAAATTTGGATTAAATGAATTAAAATGGTGTTAAATGGTGAATTGAATAGTCTTAGTTTGATTGCAGGAAAATCAAACATTGCATGGGAGTTGAGAGGAGTCGAAGGGATGAGTGTGCAAAGCACGGGGAAAGATGGAGCTATCCTGACCGTCGGCGCCGGCCTAAGAGGCAAAACGGGCGATCGGATCTTGATGATCCGTCTCGAGATTCGTGTCACGTGGTGTAGTCAGAGTTTACTCCTTTTTGCACATGTTTGATTTTTCTGAAACT
Organism: Agapanthus africanus; assembly: GCA_030015575.1. NCBI lineage: Eukaryota > Viridiplantae > Streptophyta > Magnoliopsida > Asparagales > Amaryllidaceae > Agapanthus > Agapanthus africanus. The sequence goes on along the minus strand of CM057338.1, from coordinate 935,630,931 downwards.
TTTCGTTTCTCCATGAATTACACGTGTAACTCTTAGGCTTTCGAAAAATTTAAAAGAAAAATCTTTAAAATAATTGGGTATGATGGGATTCGAACGCACATGCTATATCGCAGCAGTGTAGAGGCTTTACCAGTGAGCTACAAGTTGTTTCTTGCTTTTATTGAACAAAAATAACTTATAACTCCTATACAGGATGAAATACCCTTTTCTATATATTTAAACAAATAATTCTGTACAGGGGTTTCAGATTTGTTACATTCAACCCTTCTTATAAAAATTTTGTCCTCGAAATTTACATAAAGGACTGATTTTCGAATAGCTGAGGGTATCATGCACGCATATTGTCTTCTCGCTCCCATGTCGATTTTCCTGGCGAGTCTTTTCTCCACATTACCCGGACCAAGTTTACCTCCTTGTTCCGTAATGTCTTCACCTTTCGGTCCAGAATCTCAACTGGTTGCTGCTCACAACTTAGATCGGTCTGTACAGTGAGCTCTGAGTAATCAAGTAAGTGGCTGGGGTAGCTCACATATCGTCGTAGTTGGGATATGTGGAACACATTGTGCACTCCTTCCAATGAGGATGGTAGTGCCAAACGGTATGCCACTTATCCAACTCGTTTAAGGATGTCGAACGGTCCGATAGACCTTGGACTTAATTTACCCCTCTTACCAAAACGTATCATTCCTCTGTTCAGAGAGATCTTCAGGAACACATGCTCTCCTGGTTAGAACTCCAGGTGTCGAGGCTTTGCATCTGCCCAATGTTTATGTCGATCTTGGGTTATGCGCATCCTTTCCCTGATCATGCGAACTATATCTACAGTTGTCACGATCATTTCTGGTTTAAGGAGTTCACGATCCCCAACGTCGTCCCAACTTAATGAGGAACGATATTTCCGTCCGTAGAGTGCTGCAATGTGTTATGTCCAATGCTTTCCTGATACCTGTTGTTGTATGAAAACTCTACTAGGTGTAGGTGATCTTCTCACGAACCTCCGAAGTCTAACATATAGGCTCTCAGCATATCTTCCAGAATATGAATTGTTCGCTCAGACTGTCCATCCATTTATGGATGATATGCCATGCTGAAATTCAGACTCATTCCCAGGCTAGACTCTTCCAAAACTGTGATCGGAATCTCGTATCACGATCGGAAAAGAGGCAAACAGGTACCCCATGTAATCTCACGATCTCCTGCTTGAGTTTATGGGTATCAAGTATGGTACATCTTGAAGGTATAAATCTTATTTTAGATTTTTACTCACCTCCATGTACTTCCTTACCAACGTCTCGGTTGACTGGCCAATTCGAAATGGAATAAAGTGAGTCGACTTGGTGAGTCGATCCACAATAACCCAAATCGCGTCGTTACCCTTCGTACTGCGAGGGAGAGCAGTCACGAAGTCCATGGTAATATGCTGCCATTTCATTCTGGGATTGGTAACGGCTGAAGTAGACCAGCAGTTCTGTGATGTTCAGCCTTCACTTGCTGACATACCAAACACTTGGCTACGCTCCTTGCTACTTTGCGCTTCATCCCATGCCACCAGTAGTGTTGCCGTAGATCCTTGTACATCTTCGTACCGCCGGGGTGTACCGAATACGGAGAGCTGTGAGCTTTTTTCATCAACTCTTCTCGAACAGAGCCGACTGGTACACATAAGCGGCTTCCATATCGTAAGGATCCACCTTCGTGGATGATGAAGTCAGTTCGTAGTCCACTTTCTACTTGTTCTCGGATCTTTTGTAGCTTGGCATCATTTGCTTGAGCTACCTTGATCTGATCGACAAGAGTAGACTGGACTTATAAGCTCATCAAAGATGAAGCGTTATCTAGCACAACTACTTCAATCCCCAATCCATGCAGTTCTTGCTGTAGCTTCCACTGAGCAGTGAGGTTCATTGCTAATGGCTGGTGACTAAGTGCATCAGGAACTACGTTCACCTTCCCAAGATGATACTGTAGGTTGATGTCGAAGTCCGCCATGAGTTTTATCCAACTTCGCTGCCGCATGTTGAGTTCCTTCTGAGTAAATACATATTTTAGGCTTTTGTGGTCAGTGTATATATCCACTCGTTCTCCCAAAAGATAGTGACGCCAAATCTTGAGTGCGAAGATGACGGCTGCCAATTCCAGATCATGTGTTGGATAGTTGCTATCACGCCTTACTTCCCAGTAGACGGATACAGTGACATAGCAGGCCACAACGTATTTACTAAGAATAAATACGTTAAGCATAATTAAGCAATATATGAAATGTACAAAAATGACAAGAGTATTAAAATAGAACAGAAACTTTATTTACATTCATCTTTATATACAACTGTTTGAAAATGAAAAGATACAATGATAATAAGCAGTGCTTAAACAGTGGCATACAGGAAAGTAAGTACAAGGAACTAGAAGTCAGGCGGTGCCGCAAGCTGGTCCAAGTCCTCCTGGCTAGGCTCAATCTCCTGAGAGTCCGGTCCTCCCGACGAACATTCTAAAGAAAGAAATAGAAAGGAATGTCGTCAGCGAACTAACGCTCGGTAAGTCCCAAAAGAAGAAAGAGAATATAACAAGTAATATGAAATGAACAGGTAAGTTGTGTATGATTGATTACTGGTATATGATAGTTATTCTAACGTGGTTATTTGTAGCTTGATAAAGAAGGTATTCATATATACGAGAGGAGTCCATCTTACCCCGTGGACTGTGGTAACATATAGTATAAGGCCCCGTCATAACCCATGGGACAACGACACGTGAATTCATGTAGGTGTCTAAGTGTCCTCTCGTGCCACGATATACATTCCGTACCAATCAAGCTCTTTATCCCCGCGTAATATATTGTATAGATTATATTTAAAAGTCTTGCCGAAACCATGGATACAAAATGTTCAAGTGATCGTGTTCAGGATGTAGTCAAGTATTCAAGTAGTCATGTCAAGTTATAACTATGGTTCAGTCAACTCAGGTCAAGTATACATGTTTGATATTGATGTCTGATTTCAAGTATTCATGTTCATGATCAAGTATTCATGTTTGATTTTGGATTCAGGTTTGAATTGGATTGGATTCAGATTTGAATTGTCCTCAGGTTTGAATTAGACTCAGACTGAGTCAGACACTTGTAAACAGATTTAGCTTTTGAATTAGGTTCGAGAGTTATTGGTAACTGCTGCACATGGACGGCAGGATTTGTGTCTTTTTCCAAGACAATTACCATTGATAACCCCGTTAAGTTGTCTACCTTAAATAGGAAAGCACTCACTTTCTCCGGCTCCCTGAGGCTCAAGAGAATTGATCCCGCTTAAACCCATATTTACTAAAGTCCTTAAAATAGTGTTTATATATATCTCAAGGGGGTTTTATGAAAAATATTTTTAATATAGTTTAAAAGTAAATCTCGATGGTGATTAGTATTACTTAGGGTTTTCATGAGCATAGATTTTAAGTATTGGGGTATTTTAGTGATAAATACTTAGTTTTAGAAAGTTTATGGTATTATATTGAAAACTTGTCTTTTTTGGTATCTTGATGGTATTTTATTGACGTTTGTTAATATTTCATTTTTAGAAAAATATAGATTTATTATATTTTGAAAATATGGATTTATAATTTCATATAATTTTAATTTTAAAAATAATTTTATTTTATTTAGAAAATTCGTATTTCTTAAAAACGTATTTAAATTCTTTCGAGATCGAATGCTCCGTAAGGAGGTCTGCATCTCGCTTTACTAGCCCAAGGATGTGCGATAATCCGCACCATCCATTAGGGGGTCCCCAAAAGTGGGTTGTAGATGCATAATTGCCAAGGAAATGAAATATCGTTTTAAAAGAAACCGGGTTTTAGAATTTCGTGGTATTTTAATGTAAATTTTCTTCGTAACAAATATTTATACAAAAGTGGCATCATGCTATGGATCCATGTGTGCGTGTGGGGTAGGTCGTTACACCATGAAGTTTCCTAAAGATATTGTTTTAACAAATACTAAAAGAGATGTTTATAAAGTTCAAGGTATTTTAATGAAAAAGTTCTACTATTATTGTTTCACATGAGAATTTTGATTAAATTTGATTCAAAATATTGGGGTTTAAGGTTAAAAGTAATGTAGTAAAATTAGATTGATTAAATTGTAAAGGAAAAGGGAGTTATATGTTTTTAGAAAAGAAGATGTCGGTAATAACTCCACTTTTACCAATATAAAATTTGAAGAGTAATTTCAATAGAAAGAAGGAGATTTGGGAGGGACTTATGGTTTAGAAAACTCAAAGAGAGGTTGAAGAAGAGGGGATAAGCTTCATGGCGTCGCGGGAGCTCCGGAATAGGCTTCGGTCTTCGCCGGAACCAACTTACTTGCTAACTCCTCTTTACTTCACTTGTACTAGGAACTTTTTAGAGAGTTTTGGTTAGAATTTTCAGAATGGTGTTGAGCCAAAGTGTGGAGTGGTATTTATAGTGGAGAATTAGGGTTTTGGAATTAAAATTGTGGATTAAAAAGTATTAAAATTATGATAAATTATGAATTGAAAGGTCTCTGTTTGATTACGGGGAAATCAAACAGTGCAGGGGAGTTAAGGGTAGGTGAAGAGACAAGTGTACAAAGCCCGGGCTTCAATGGGCTTCATCCAACCATCGATGCCGGCTATAATGCCCTTTTAACCGGTCGATCTAGAGGCAATCGACTCAAGATTCGTGTCACTTGATCAATTCTCTGTTTAAACCATTTTCCACATGTTTGATTTTTATGAACTTTTCATTTCTCCGTGTATTGCACGTGAAATCTTTTGGGCTTCCAAAAAGTTTTTAAAAAATTCAGAAAAAATAATTGTGTCTGATGGGAATCGAACACAGGGGCTACGTCACAGCAGTGCAGAGACTTTACCAGTGAGCTACAAGTTGTTTCTTGTTGTTAATTAACAAAAGTAACTTATAACTCAAACTCAGGCTGTAAAACTCATTTCTTGTATATTAACAATAAAATTTCCGTACAAGATTTTAGAGTTGTTACAGTTGCACTCAGGAACCTTAGTTGTCTTGATGCAAAAGCCACAATCTTTCCATTCTGGTGTAGAACACATCCTAATCCTTTTCCGGACGCATCACAATGCACAACCAATCTGCCAGATTGATCCGGTATTACGAGAATAGGAGCAGAGGTTAACCTCGACTTGAGTTCTACAAAAGCCTTCTCACATGTTTCTGACTATACGAATACTTCGTCTTTACATGTGAGCTTGGTCAGGGGTGCTGCGAGCTTTGAGAATCCTTTAATGAATCATCGGTAGTGTCCCGCTAAGCCCAAGAAACTTCTTATATCTTTCACCGTCTTTGGTGTCGACCACTCGCTGACAGCTGACACCTTAGTTGGATCCATAGAGATTCTTTCGCCTGAAACAATATGTCCAAGAAATTCGACTTGATCTAGCCAAAATTCACACTTGCTGTATTTGGCGTAGAGCTGATGTTGTCGTAATGTCTCAAGGAAAATCCGTAAGTGCTCGGCGTGTTCTTTCCGATTCTTTGAATACACCAGAATGTCGTCGATGAAGATAACAACAAACCTGTCTAAGTACTCTCGGAAAACTTGGTTCATCAGGTTCATAAAGACGGCAGGTGCTTTGGTCACTCCAAATGGCATTACGAGATATTCATAATGGCCATAACGAGTCCTAAACGCCGTCTTCGGAATATCGGACTCCTTGACCTTCACCTGATGATATCCTGAATGAAAATCTAACTTTGAAAAGACACAAGATCTACTTAACTGATCGAAAAGGTCATTGATGTGAGGTAGTGGGTACTTGTTCTTAATTGTCACCTCATTCAGAGCTTGATAATCCACGCACATCTGGTAAGTACCTTCCTTCTTCTTTACCAGCAGCACTGGAGATCCCCAACTTGAAGTACTGGGAAGAATCCAACCTTTCTTTAGAAGTTCGTCCAACTGAGTACAGATCTCCTTCAATCCTTCCGGACTTAATCAGTATGGAGCTTTTATTACTGGTTGTGGGCCGGATTGTAAATCGATGCTGGATTCAAGAGCTCGATCAGGAGGCAAACCTGATATATCTTCCGGGAATACATCCGCGAACTCTTGAACTATCTCTGGTTTAGATTCATCCGCTTGCAATGCTAAAATCTCTGCCTTCTTTGGTTTTGCTCTGTAGATGCTAGGCTCCAAGGTACGGTCTCCACTTTTGAAGTAGAACACTGGGTGATCTGGTATTTTGAACACTACCCTCCTTTAGCGACAGTCGATGGTAGCGAAGAAAGTTCCCAGCCAGTCCATTACTAAGACTATGTCTAAGTTCGGTATGTATAGCACCTTGAAGCCCACATAGAATTCTCGGCTGCATACGACCATTGGACATAGATCGTATCCTAAAGTTGATTTTAGAACGTCGTTCCCTGAACTGACATTCCAGCTGGATACGATAACTGGGATCGCATGAGTTCGGACAAACCGTTGCGACATAAAGCAATGTGATGCCTGAGTGTCAAAGAGCGCGAGTGCAGGTAGGTAGGCTACTAAGATTGTACTTAAGTCGCATGGGATATGTTTAGGTATAACAAATATAAGATGGCTATGAATTGAAAGGACTTTAAAGAGAATAGGGAAGAGATTTACCAGTGATAACATGACCTATAGTTTCGACTTTTTCGACCGACATAGTGAATTCTTGGCGTCTCGACACTTTCTTCTGTGCCTAGTTAAACACTCGGCATTGGGGTTGAGCGGTTTGGGTGCAGGGAGTTAGAGCTGGTAGATCTAATCGGGTAGGAGGAGCTTGGATCGCCGGTCTAGCTGGAGGGTTGTTGGGTCCTCGGTTCTGGGGGCATGCTCCGATGGCGTGAGTAGAAGAACCATAGATCAGGCACAAGTTGTTCGCCCTGTGACAGTTCTTTACAAGATACCCTGTTCTTTTGCAGTAGATGCAAAAGTCCGGCCTGCTGTTGGCGAACGAATCTACTGGCCTCCGAAATGGTCTGTTAAAAGCTGACCTGGAAGAGGCCCCTCCCGTGATCTGGTGCACATGGCATTTCACACCAACAGTCTACGACTTGCCCTTCTTCTTCACAACTACCTCATAGCATCAGGCGGCCTTCAGAGCTAGCTCATGGGTTGGGAAATCCCCTGTAGCGAGTGTAGCTTGGATTTCAGGGTCCAGCCTTTGCTGAAATCGTTATGCCCAGATCTCAGCAGTGGGAATAAGATGTACGGAAAACCTGTTACGACCTTGTAATAGCAGTGTTGTGAGTGAGATTAGAAAATTGAATTGAGACAATGTTTTACTGCTGAGCGTGATAAACTCTGCATCATATTCATCCATCGACTTGACCCACATCAAGCCTTGTTGTAAATGGATGAATTGTTGTTCCGTGTCAAAGCGGGCAGTCTCTGGGAAGTACTTGGTATCGAAGAGATCTCGGAATGTTCTCCATTCAATCGGTTGCGCGAGACGGCTCTCCTCAGCCTTCCACCAAACTCTGGCGTTATCGGTCAGTTGCAACTTAGCAACTCTCACCCAGGCTATATCTGGCACTTGAGCCGCTTCCAGATCAACTTTGATCGCTTGAGCCCATTCTTCTACTTCAAGCGGGCTCTCCTTACCCGAGAAGTTCTTTGGGTGCAGTGCCCGAAGTTGCTTAAGTTCGGATGCCTCGGCTTCGGGGCGGTGAATAAGGATAGCAGTCTGTTTCTGCTAACCTTCCAATAGGCTATTGATAGGCTCTAGAAGTACCATTTGCTTATTAATAGGAGCTACACCGGTAGGTGGTGGTGGTAGTGTAGGCGGCAGGGTATTGCCGTTGACGTTGGTGCTGGTATTGTTCGGGGATTCCATCACCTTGATATAAAAAATAGGTTAGGATAGATTCAAGAATTTTGAAATGCAAGGAATGTAAATATTTATTGAATTCATCAATTCTTATGGTATATTGTTTACGACTTCATGCAGAACCGACTTGCATGGGCCACCAACAAAACCTGTCACGCCCCGCTTCCCAGTAGACGGAAACGGTGACGTGGCAAGCCCGCGGTATATTTATCCAGAGAAGGTCATTCCCTAAATAAATATACTAAGCGTATTGAAACAATAATATACAATGCAAGAATAAATGGAGACTGTAAAATTTTTCAACAAACACTTTTATTTACATTCAACTTCCAATATTTAAAAGTACATGAGTTTCAACTGGAAAGTAAATACAATAAAAGAAAATACCTAAACATGTGGCATACATAAACTGAAGGAAAGTAAAGCTGAACTAGTCCTCAGTAGCGATCCGGTTGTAGTCTACCTCTGTGGCTTCCACGTCCTCTGTCTCGACCGTATCTGATGAACATTCCAAAAGAATAAAAGTGGGTGGAATGCCCGTCAGCGAACTAGCACTCGGTAAGTCCCAAGGATAAGTAAGAATAAAAGAATGACAAGTGTAGAATATAGGAAGAGTAAAAGTATATGTTCATAGGTAAATGTTGGAGATAGTGCCCTCAGAGTCAATTATTGGATCACAGGCATGTGATTGCAATGATTGAGGGAGGACCTATGCCGGTAGGACAGTCTTACTCAAGATGATAGTATGCTATCTGGTTTATCTTTATCATCGTGTACTGCTTTAGGTGACATTACTGATCACTATTGCACGTTAATAGAGCCCCTAGGATTCTTGCTTGACTGCCAGCAGTATGATGGCGATCATATACGTGGGAGCTGGGGTCTATAAGCACATCCTTAAAGTGGTCCCTGGTCGTGGGAGTTTCGAGACAGGGCATCGATACTCCAGAGTAGACTAGTGTATACAGTCGAGACCCCGACGAGGGGCGGTGGCCGGTCTCACAAGCCACTGGTGTCAGTTGGTTCACCTAAAATGTATACAGGTGCTCATTGGGTTATGAGTATACCGGACAGGACTCGCCGGGAACATGCTAGTTGGGATTATACCAGACGTCAGATAGCAGTTCCCTGGTGACATGTGTACAGGTTAGTTCATCGACCTGAGATCATCATTTGTCTCGTGTGAGTTCCCACTGTACTTTGATTACTACCCTACCATGGCTCAAAGGAGTCGTGCAAACATGTTTTAGTTGGGTACAGTCCCGAGCCACATGGAGGCAGTGAGCGGATCGGCAGGGGTTCGTCTCTCCGGGTATTGGGGGTGAGGTCGCGCTGTGTCTAGGAGAGCCATTACACGAAGTCCTTGGCCAAGGCAGGAGATTTACTGGTAGGTATTCCAGTAGTATCTCAGGGTGTTCTGAGCTACACTCCGACACGACTTGTACCGCTTTTGGGGGTCTGACTTTTACCAACCCCCTAGGCCCACCATGCGATGCTCATAGACGAACGGACCGGACTGTACGGATATTGTCACTGACAAGCTGTAGGGTTCCTAGGCACCCTAATGAGGTCTCACAAGGCATCAATCATGCCAAATTAAAATTTTTACGGTGCCGAGAAACCCGACTATGGATCGTTTGCTAGAAATCTAGGCGAAAAAGAAATCTAGTTAACACTTAACTAAAAGTTTAACGGAAATACAACCTTTGTAGATCCGGTGCTCCACCTCCATAGCTCCGCAACGAAGTCCCCTCGGCTGTCCAAATCAAATCCGGGCTCTAGCGTCGGCTTCATCGGAGAATGGACGGGCTAGGTCGTCGACGACGTGCCGAAGATGATCTACGTCGAAGCATCACTAGATCAAGCTCCACCTTCACCTAGTCTTGAAAACTTGTGAAGGAAACACACTCTACTACTTGGCAAGAGGTAGAGGATGAAGAAATAGGAAGTGGGTAGACTTTAGAATTGGATTTCTCACTCATTTCATCAATCCACCATTGATGAAGTCAAGGTTTTCTTCTTGAGTTCAAGGAAGAAGAAGAAGAATATTATGATAAGTTATTATGAAAAGAATAATAAATTTATTCTTATCATAATATTAACCTAAGTTAAGTGTAGAGAATTGACCAAGGTTAAAGAATGGTTAGGGTTAAGGAGATGAGACAAAAATGGTGACATGATGAAAGCTTCATGAAGCTTCATGTTGAAAACAAAACTAGCCACCATTTTTGACTTCTTTTCCTTTTCTCATTTATCTTTTAAATGCAAATGAAAAGATAAATGAATGAATAAAAGAAAACCCTAATCATTTACTTAACCTAGGTTTAATTCATTACACTTAACAAAAAAGATATGTATCATCAAACATGATACAATCAAGTGCACAAAAATCATATCGCATATGCAATGCGCACACCCGAGTGAGAAAATCCATTTTAAAGTGAACCGATACTAGTTGATGCAAAGTAATATATCAAATATATAATTATACATTAAATCATTAAATCAACACTTGATTTAACGATCCGGTCATATCGCATACAACCGACTAGTATACAATGTATCGGCTTATCGAATCAATTCTTGATTCGATAACTAGGTTATATCGCATACAACTATTCGACACATTCATCGCGAGAATGGAATACGGTATCACATACACGTATTATTCTCGGTCCCGCACATATCTCATATGCGCTCCTATTTCGTTTCGCTTGAGCCAGGAAACCTCTATGTAGGACTCTAAAGACTCGTCAATACGCCGGCAGCAGGTGATGATCATATCAAACACCCACAAGCCGCAAGCGGTCTGCTAAACGTAACGGCCACCCGGGTATTGAGCGATCTGAAGATCGACGAGCAAGCCCGCTCACACTCCAGTGAATCCAACCAGTAACACTACCGTACAGTCTGGTCTGATCGTCTGATATGTCGCATATCTCGCCTAGGGGTGGTAAACGTCAGACCCCAATAGCTCAATAAGTCGTGTCGATATGAGGTCTATAACACTTCGAGAAACTACTGGTAACACTTACCAGTAAATCTCAGCAACCCTGGCCAGGGATTTCCTGTTATAGCCAATCGAACACAGCGCAACATCAACCCCCTATACCGGGAGAGACGACTCCCCTCCTATCGCTCATTGCCTCCATATGACTCGGGACTGTACCCAAAAACCACCGTTTTGCACGCCCTCTTGGACGTGGTAAGATGGAAATCAAAGCACAGTGGGAACCACACAAGACTCTATGACGATCTCGGGTCAACAGACTACTCTGTACCAGTGTCACCAGAGAACTGCCATCTGACGTGAGGTATAATACCATCTGGGAGTTCTCGGCGAGTCCGTCCAGTGTACCCAGTCTCTACTGAGCACCCGTATATCATCTCTGATGTCAAACACCGATGGATATGGGATCATCCATCGCCCATCTGTATGGGTCGAGAAGGTATACGCTAGTCTACTCTGGTATATCGATGCCCCGTCTCGATACACCCACGACTAGGGACTTTGAAGGATGTACTTATAGACTATCTGTCCCCACTAGTATGATCCGCATCATAGTCCAGGTAGTCAAGTACAGATCCTAAGGGCTTTACCAACATGTAACAGAGAGACAATCAGTGTACACGTTAAGGTAAAGAGTAACCAGATAGCATACTATCATGTCGAGCGAGAAAGTCCTCCCTATATATGTCCCAGCATCCACTACAATATACATCCTATGTACAGTAATGGCCTCTAGGGCATACATATAACTAACACAAGCTCAGTAGGGTGTCAGGATGAGTTCGCTCATCGACGTCCCTTTTAGTCAATAGCTGGTAGCCCGTTATGTATGGCTAATACCTCTGACGTACTAGTGGTTAAATCCATAGCCAAACTGTTGACGAGTTTTTAGAGTTCCCCACAGACAGTTTCTCAAGTTTCGGGCGAAACGCTGTAGAGGTCGTATGGATATATGGCAGGATTCGATCATGTACGTGCGGTATTGCACGGATCATGATCGGACGGATAATACTAGCGGGCTTTGGTTTAAGCCGGATCCTAGTATTGTACAGTGTAGATTTTGTCTCATTACATTTGTATTCGGTCGGAATACAAATGCGGGTATGTATATACAGTCGCGGGGTTTTCCTGTAATTTATTACCGGATCGTTTTTTGAAGTTGCCATTTTGCATTCCGTTTCGGCCATTTTCCTTTGTTTCTTTCCTTGGCTGAATTATCCATGGAGGGGGTTATTTGCAATTGTGCATTTTATAATGGAGAAGACTTTTTGTGGCACATGATAGTTTCATGATGGTTCCACCATCCCTTGACTTCTTTTGTTCATGATTACTTGACTTTGGTGATGAGATGGTTGATGGAGTGGAGACTTGGTTGTAAATCTTTCTAATCATCACTCATTATTCACTCTTGCATGATTGACCTTCCTCCTCTCTCTCTCATTGGAAATGGCCGGCCACAACTTGAAGGGGGGGCTGTCCAATTTTTGTGTGGGGTTTTATCATCTCATTTGCTCTCACAAAAATCCCATAGCACCATTTCAAAGTTCATCCCTCCACCTACACATTCAAATGGCAACTCAAAACAACCCCATGAGACAAAACCATTCTACACTTAGCCTACAGCATTCTTGGACACGTCGGCTCGCCAACTTCGTGCCCGAGTTATCTCGGTCCAGAGGTGGGAGCCCGTAAAAGAACCCGGCGATGTGGTGCCCTTTCCGACGAGGAGATGAAGACCGGAGATTCCGCGAGGAGATCGGGATGGAGGCCGAAGACCGAAGGACACGGATCGCTCGGTATAGCTTTCTACCCATTCTCTAGTTTGCTAATATTAGGTTAATTGCCCGATCCGGGTTTTACAGTCCGCGGTAGCGCCGGTTTCTAGTTTAAAGAAAAGTTTTGTTTCCGCATTTTGGCCTCGGACAGACGGCCGGGGCGCTGCCGTGCACTTACATTGGTATCAGAGCCAGGCCATTAACCTAGTCTAGCTTACTCTAACGTGTTTACAAGTTCGATCAAACGGATTTTCCAAAAACCCCATTTTCAAGTCCAGGTTTCTGTCGAATTTTTGCTGTGATCAAAAAATTATTTGGTACATTGCAAAAATACATGCAGGGTTTTATAAGAATTCTGTGAAAATTTGGTCGGCTGAAATTACTGTATCGCGGCGGATCAGCGGCCAAAACCACGTTTTGGCCGCGGATCTGCCGCCGTACTGTGGCCAAACTGCACCAAATTTCTACAGTGCGTTTCTGACATGGAAATAGGATTTCTGGTATATTCTTTTTGGGCCCAGATTTATTTTGAGTGCTACAGTTGTGCTTGGGGCCCACTTCGGGAAATTTAGTCGATCAAAAATTTTAAACATGTTAGTTCACAGTATTTACATTATATCTGGGACCGTGAATGTCATTTGATAGGTAAATCCCGTCTAACTGCTATAGCCCTTTTAGACAGATTTACGAACGTGACATTCACGTTGATGTTCTGTGTTGTGCTGTGATGTTGCGGATTGTCGTGGTGGATAGCTTGGATGCAATGGTAGTACAGTTTGGTTTATTATGTATATTTGATATTGTGGGGCGAGCGTCCGACATGTGGACTGCCGTCACTGCCTGTTTGTATATTATTCTTTTGGGGCACGACCGGGCTGAGGTCGGTGTACCCGTTGTATGTATATTTTACTTTCTGTACTAGGATTACCCTAAGGTGGGGTGCACGGATAGCCGGGTTCTAGAGGGCAACGGGCCCGTATCTCATGGCGTTGAGACGGAGGGGGCTTCACTCTAGAATTGGCGGGCTATTCGCCGCACTCATAGGGGGTATAGGTTGACCCAAGGACGGGTGCCCAAGTTACCGGATTCCATGAAGTGCTGGGTGGTCCATTCACTTTGTTGAAGGAGGCTGCCTCGCTTCAGGTTTTGGCGGGTAACTTGCCGCGCCCGTAGGGGTCTAGGATTTCATTACACAAGCTATCCACACGATCAGGGGAACGTCGGGTTTCAGTAGCGGCTGTATGAAACCCGGGGATCCCAGATATCTGTATTGTTCTATGATGCTTATTACATTTCTGTGATGTTGCATTTTATCACGCCTTAAGCGAATATTATATATTGATATATATACTAGTAGATGTTGTATATGTTTTGCATCCGCGCTAGTCCAGTCCCCGCTCTGTCGTTAGTTAAGTAACCTAACAGGTGATGACGGGACCCAGTGGCGAATGCGGATGGCATATACGTGCATCATTATTTTCGTTCTTTATTGGTGTGATCAATTAATGGGACTGCATTGATTCGGATCAATGCAAGCTAAACAAACCTATTCTGATGTTGTTGGAACAATTTTCAAAAAGTTGTTATTGCAACGACGTTCTCTTTTGTTTTGCACAGTGATATTCGGTTATGAATATCCAGCACCTCAGTCGACGAGGCAAGGGCCGAGATCCCTTCACCGGGAGTGACCCCTTGGATAGAAGTTTGCGTCAGGGCAATAACTTCACTATAGTCGATTACTTTTGCTTTGCATCGTGGTATTCGGTTGGAATATCCTGCACCTCACTCTACGGGGAAAAAGCCGAGATCCCTTCACCGGGAGTGACCTCTTTAGCAAAGGTTTTCGTCACTATATTTTTATAAAAAGCTATCCGGTTCCTTCAACGATATCAAGTTCATTACGTTAAAGGTTTTTCGCCAAAAACCATTCGTAGCCCTCCGTCATTTCAGACGGGTAGCAAGTAGTATTCATGCTGTGCTTGTTGGCCAAAGTCAAGGCATAATGTATGGTAGCTATTTGTTACTTTTCTGCAGTATAGATAGATGCGTTGGTTTGGGACAGTCGTACTGCCTTGTTGGCCAAAGTCAAGGGTAGGTACGGGTGGGTTCAAATCAACCTGGATAATGACGGGTAGAACTTGACATGCGACATATGATTTGTTGGCCAAAGTCAAGGTCATAAGAGCATGGGGTAAAAATCACATCGGGAGTTTCTAAAGAAACTAAAACTTGCCAGATATGCGCATACCCTCTGGAGTGTGATAACGTGAGTGGATTCCGTCACGTTATCATACGATGATAGTTGGATCCCGATTCCCACTGATGAGTTGGTTTACTCCTCGGGTGATCCCGACTAATTCTTCTTTCAGGTTTGGAGGAGAATTTGACGTTACAGTGGGAGGTTTCCTGATTAGATAAAGTGACAACCATTCTGATCTAAGTTAGAGTGCACGCTGAGTGTTTCTTTTCTCTCTCTCTTTGGCAGCGACCATGGCCCGACCCTAGACTATGACTCAGTGACCAAGTTGACCGAACCTTCTTATAATACTGGCTTTTGGATTGTCAGAGTTGCATTCCTCATTACCACTCCTACTTTTCCCCTTTTCTCCAGAACACCCCGTATTACTACGAACGTCCACTTCCATTGGATAAAACCATCGTATGGTTATATACAAACTCGAAGGAATTTGTTTCAGATTCGAGGATGGTTTCCGGTTCTGGAGAAAACGAATAGGACTATTCAGTTGTCTTTTCCTTTTACCTTCTCTCAGGTTGCGAGTGCTCCTTGGATTAGGGGATAGTACACCCGTTACGGCTATTGGATAGTCTTCTTCCAAACCTTAGGCTGGTGCCGAACGGTAGGGAATGAAGAAAGCTGATTAGCCTAAGTGTGGTGTACAGAAGGTATTAAGTTAAGATAAATAAAGGGATTAGAAGGAGGGCAAAGTAAATTGCGACTGCTATTCACGACCAAACCAAGTATTTCATTACCACTCCCACTTCACCTTTGTATTTCTCCAGGACACTCCGTATCACTATGAAGATCCACAGTTATTTGGATACTCCATTGTATGGTTATATACGAACTCGAAAGGAACTTGTTCCAGTTCGGGGATGGATTCTGGTTCAGGAGAAATAGGAATAAGGTTTATTCGGTTGTCTTTTATCTTCACCTTCTCTCGCATTGCGAGTGCTCCTAGGATTAGGACAGTACACCCATTATGCTTATTGGATAGTCTTCTTTTAAACTATAGGCTGGTGCTGAACGGTAGGGAAGGAAGAAAACCATTTGGCCTAAAGGGGTGTGCAGAAGGTAATGACTAAAGACATATGAAGGGATGTAGAGAGATGGCATAGAAATATACAGTTACAGTTGTGAATCTGGATAATGGAAGAGGCATTACTAGGAATACCAGGATACCCCTACGAAACATTTCAATGTTTCAGTTTCACTGTGTACTGTTAAAGGAAAACTGATTTCCCAATTAGACACTTGCTCCAGGGTATGTATTTACCAGGTATGAATCTCACATCTGTATGGTTTTACAGATGATAAGTGGGAGTAAGTTATTGGTAATTAGGTGATTGTCCTCATTATATCGGAATTCATTGTAATTGGTGATATTTGAGGAAACCACCTGGGTTGTTTGCCAGACGGCAAATATTTGGTTTTGAATATCCGATGTTATGCACCAATTTCAAATTGATATATCTGTACGTCTATTTTTTTTGAGTGAGATATACCTTTTTGAAATTATGTCCATGACATTTACCTATACCAGTGGATGGCTAGGTAAGGGGCATTAAACAGCGGTGTAATTCTTCTTAATCATAAGTACAGTTTTCAACCTACGACACACAGGGTTTGAGTTATTAGACTCAGGGGACTTATACATAGTATTGTATGTTGTCCAGTGTCTATTAGGACAGAGGGGTTGATCCTCGTACTATATTCGGTTTACTTATGACTTCTCTAGTTCTTAGACAAGTGTTTCGTAGAAACACAAGGTCTGAGTTTTGAGAAGTTATAAGTATAAGAGTAAAGTAGAGAACCAGGTATTGCAAGTATCGGGATTCTTCAAGGTGATCGAAGATGTAGATACTTGTGAATGGTATTCAGTTAATAGTAATAGTTTTGAGAAACTTGTTTCTCTTTCAGGTTACTCATAATTGGAAGCACTCCTAAGTTGAGTAACGCTGATCGGCCTCTTTCCATTTAGTTGACATGCACTGGAGACAGCTGCATGATTTGAATCTGGTTTAATTAAATCAGTGCCTCTGTTTCTATATTGGATATAGAATAGTTCATATCGGATATAGAATAGTTCATATCTTGACATTGTTAAGGTACGGGGAGTTGTCCAGCTTATGCTTAAAACCAGACTCTGGATAACTCAAGGCACGTTTCTGTAATGGCTGTTTGTGGGTTGACCCGGGCTATGACGAGGGTTAACTTTCTACCATCTGGAAGATCAATAGTGATATTGTTCTTGACTCGCCACAGTTTTAAAAGAAATGGATTTTTTCAGAAAACAGTAGTGGGAGTATGGTAGAACTGGAAGTGATTCCAGAACTGCAAACGATTACTGAAGATTTGATAAGAACCTAAAGATTCAATCTGGTTTGACATTCCATTAGCCACTCTGCAGACATGGTGGGTAACCTCAAGCACCCGAGAGGTACTTCGGTAGCCTCAAGGACGGTGGCAGGGAGGTTCTTGTTTACCCAGACTTGCCATTGCTGTTGTTCCAGACTAAGAGACCCGGCAGGAGGATGAGTATAGCGTCGTTCTGAACTGGCTTTAGAAGCGTACGAGTATATGACTCTGCCAGAGGGTTGTCGTAGTCAGTGGGAACAGCGGAAGCATAGTGGACTGGTAGCTTATGTCTATTTATAGACTAAAGCAGATGTAGCGGAGATAGATCATCTATTTCTGATGTGACAGTCATAGGTTTCACTTCATCAGAATAGGGGATGGATCTGTTAAGAAGGTAGTAGGGTGTGATGTCCTGGTATCTGGATGACATACACAGAGTAGGAAGTGATATTCTTATACTACAATCGGTTATACTTTGGTTTTCACACAGTGGTTTCTCCACAAAGGATATAGACTGTATATCAGATATTCTGGTTACTGGATCTATAGTTTTAGATCTAGATTTGGAAAGTATCCCAATCAGGGTACTTAGACAGCATTCTAAGAGTATTTAGAATGGACGACTCCAGGCACGGTAGCATACCTGCAGGTGATGGAGTCACCCTCTCTAAAGGTGTCTTACAGACTAAAGGGGAGAGGGATGCGCATGATTGGCAGATCACTTGCTTAGGCAATTTAGTCAATCATGAGATGTCAAATACCACACCAGATGTTGTTTTTGCAGTAGATGCAATAAGTTGATATTGATCCAATCCTGGAGAAACATTCGGAAGCAGTTTTAGAACATAAGTGGATATTCTAGGGATATGATAACGACAGCCTCATTCGGGAGACGGTTATCGTTCCAAGCTTCCAAGGTGACCTGGATGATAGAGTGGCTGTCAGAGTTATAGTTGTTAGTTATATGTATGCCCTAGAGGCCATTACTGTACATTGGATGTATATTGTAGTGGATGCTGGGACATATATAGGTAGGACTTTCTTGCTCGACATGATAGTACGCTATCTGGTTGCTCTTTATCTTAACGTGTATACTTTATGTCTCTCTGTTACATGTTGATAAAGCCCTTAGGATGTGTACTCGACTTCCAGGACTGTGATGCAGATCATACTAGTAGGGCCTGGATAGTCCATGAGTACATCCTTCAATGTTCCTAGTCGAGGGAATATCGAGACGGGGCATCGATATTCCAGAGTAGACTAGCGTATATCTTCTCGACCCATGCGATGGGCGATGGATGATCCCATATCCATTGGTGTTTGACATCGGAGATGGTATGCGGGTGCTCAGTGAAGACTGGGTACACTGAACGGACTCGCCGAGAACTCCCAGATGGTATTATACCTCACGTCAGATGGCAGTTCTCTGGTAACACTGGTACAGCTTAGTCTGTTGACCCGAGATCGTCATAGAGTCTTGTGTGTCTCCCACTGTGCTTTGATTTCCACCCTACCACGGCTCTACTGAGTCGTGCAAACAGGTGGTTTTTGGGTACAGTCCCGATTCACATGGAGGCAATGAGCGATAGGAGGGGATTCGTCTCTCCCGGTATTGGGGGTTGATGTTGCGCTATGCTCGACTGGCCATAACAGGAAATCCCTGGCCAGGGTTGCAGTAACCTACTGGTAAGTGTTATCAGTAGTTTCATACATGTCATGGACTTCACGTCGGCATGACTTATCGAGCTACTGGGGTCTGACGTTTACCACCCCTAGGCGAGATATGCGACATATCAGACGAACAGACCGGACTGTACGGTAAGTGTTACTGGTTGGATTCACAGGAGTGTGAGCGGGCTTGCTCGTCGATCTTCTGATCGCTCAATACCCGGGTGGCCGTTACGTTTAGCAGACCGCTTGCGGCTTGTGGGTGTTTGATATGATCATCATCTGCTGCCGGCGTATTGACGAGTCTTTAGAGTCCTACACAGAGGTTTCCTGGCTCAATCGCAACGAAATAGGAGCACATATGAGATATGTGCGGGACCGAGAATAATGCGTGTATGTGATACCGTATTTTATTCTCGCGATGAATGTGTCGAATGGTTGTATGCGATATAACCTAGTTATCGAATCAAGGATTGATTCGATAAGCCGATACATTGGATACTAGCCGGTTACATGCGACATGACCGGATCATTGAATCAAGTGTTGATTTAATGATTTAATGTATAATTATATATTTGATATATTACTTTGCATTAACTAGTATTGGTTCACTTTAAAAGGATTTTCTCACTTGAAATGCACATTGTATATGTGATATATTTTTGTGCATTTGTTTGTATCATGTTTGATGATACTTGCTCATTTGGGTTTGTGTAAAGATTAAACCATGTTTAGTGAATGGTTAGGGTTTCTTTTCTCTTATTTATTTATCTATTTATTATTGTTTTGGAAAAGATAAAGAGAAAAAGAAATGGTGGCTTAGTTTGTTTTTTCTTTGAAGCTTTGAACAGGTCCACCATTCTTGTCTCTTCTCTAACCCTAACCACTCATCTAACCTTAGTTAAATCTCTACACTAAACCATGGTTGAAGTCATGATAAGTATTCTTTTTATTTTCCTTTTAAAAATAACTTATCATATATCTTCTTCTTCTTGATCATCTTCTTCCTCCATGAAGAAAAGCTTGCTACTCCAATGGCAAGTGATGAAATTGAGTGAGAAATCCAATTCTAAAGTGAACCCACCTCCTATTTCTTCATCCTCTACCTCTTGCCAAGTAGTATAGGGTGTTTCCTTCACAAGTTTTCATGGCTTTGTGAAGGTGGAGCTTGATCTAGTGATGTCTCGACGTAGATCATCTTCGGCATCGAAGCCGACGACCAAGCCCGTTCATTTCTTCGATGAAGCCGATGCTTGAGTCCGGAATCCGATTTGGACAGCGAGGGGACTTCATCGCGGAGCCTAGGAGGTGGAGGACCGGATCTACAAAGGTTGTAGCCCCTTCCCTTTAGCTATATTTCCGTTTACTTGCTTGCATCGCCTATATATCTAGTTAACGATCTGTATTAGGGTTTGTAGGCACTTGTAGAATTTTGAATTAGCCATGTTTGATGCCTTGTGAGACTTCATTAGTGTGCCTAGGAACCCTACAGTGGTATCAGAGCCTAGCTAGAGCCTTAGGCGATGCGTAGACGGAGTTAGAAGTCCGATTGTCCCGAAACCCTAATCGTAATTTGCTCTCTGGACTTTTTTGAAAAAATGGGTTTTTTCCAGATTAAAAATTCCTAAAAAATTCAACAGGAAGACCTAAGAATTATGGTGCAAAACGAGGACCTAACTCATCTAAACCGCTGCGGAACAGCGGCAGAAGCATGGCTTCTGCCGCGGTTCCGCGGCCATATGGTCCCATTACCCAATAAATCTTGCACAGTAATTCCTATTTTCTGGTGTTGGATTTTCTGGGATTTTTTAATATTTATTCAAGAGTTGAATTTTCTGGGTTGTATTGGGGACTCGGTGTTTCGATCGGATTGTCTAACTTTGTCTATGTGGCTTTCCGGGTAATTTTTGAATATGTTAAAAAGTTCGACCGGATGTAGATACCCAATTTTTCCCCTGCCGGAAAATTTCCAAGTGTTGGATTTTTCCGAGGTTTAAAGACGTTCTAAGTAGTGCAAGTAACGCGATGGACCCTCTAGAAGACAACAAACCTTAACTCGATTATGTGACCGTCTTGAACTGCCCTTTGAACCTTCGGGTTTGGGGCAGTACGGCGTGCCACATGTGAGGCGTTGGCTTGACCCTTCTACGGCTGGACCGTTGGTACTGAGGCACGAAGTGAATGTTTTTAAACTTATTTCATGTGTTGATCTGTTTCGGGAAAACTTGGGTGTTCGATTGTTCGATCGAAAAGTTTAGCATTTTCTATTTATCCGGAATGTGATACAATAATTGGAATTCACAAGTAGTTATGAGATAACTGAATGAATGTTATAAATCTAGTAGTTTGGTCTCATTTGATCGGTTGCCACGGGATTTTGATGTGATCAAAAGTCCGTCGCAATCATGTAGCATACGCGGATACTCGCCGGGTAAACTTAATAGACAGCCTCACTCCATTGTCCCGACCAAATGACTGTAGGAGAACCCCGTCGCCGAAAGCATCCGTTCGGGTGCTTGCGGCAGCGGTGTTCCGCCTTAGTGCACTTCGTCGACGGTATCGGGGGTGCGGCCGCCTACTAAAGTTTGCGACGAGCATTCGATCTGAATGTCGGGAATCCTGTTGAATTGCCCAACTTTTATATTGAAAAGTGTTTTCGATTTTGAGACTAAAATGCGGGGTTTATAATTGTTAGGCATGCGATGTCTAAGGAATTCATTTGATTAGGCATGCGATGTCTAAAGTAATTGCGGATTCCAACTGTTGTAGTTTTACACTTTCTTTTCTGTGACCGTAAGTGTAATATGTGACATTGCCGGTTTCGTTGCTATATGTCAACGACAATTGGGATGTGCATATTTACTTACGTTGATGACATGTGTTGTTATGTGTTGCTGGATATGTTATATTGGATCGTCGTGGTTGAATAGCCGAGGGTTCTTATGTGAGATGAGTGTTTTTCATTTTCATTCATGTAAAAACTTGTATGTAATATTCTTTTATTGGGGCACTTCCAGGTTGCGGATGTTGTCACCATTTGTATATTATTTACTTTTCTGCACTAGGATAGACCCAAGGAGGGGAGCACAAGTAACCGGGTTCTGGGGTCCAGTGGGAGACCAACTCGAGGAGTCGAGTCCGGGTCTCCTAACCCTAGAATTGGTAGGGTTGCTTGCCGCTCTCGTAGGGGTCTAGGGGTGTGGGATTGGCTATTCATCACGACCGTGGAATCCGTGTTTTATACTGGCTCGTATTGAAAACACGGACGTCCTAGTATATCCAATATTTCATATGTTTCTTCTGCTGTGATTTATATGTGATGTGATCATGTGATGTTTTGTGACAGATATTATATATAGTATATATGATATATTATATAAACGTTGCTTATGTTTTACACCCGCGCTAGCCCTGCCCCGCTCTGCCGTTAGTTACCTAACCTAACGGTGCAGACGAGACATCGAGGCGAATGCGGATGGCATAAGCGTACGTTATATTTATCTGTGATGATTGGGTGGACTTAAATGATGGGATATTCATTAATAAGATTAATGAAAGAAAATAAACCTAAAAGATGTTGTGGAATCGAATTTCAAAATAAAACAGGTAGCTACAGTTCTTGCTTTGCATCGCGGTGTTCATTATAGAACATCCTGCACCTTATTCGATGAGGAAAGGACCGAGATCCCTTCACCGGGAGTGACTCCTTTAGCAATAACTGGCAGATGCTACAACCCTCGGTTTGTCTTTGATCGCTTCTATAGTTTCCGCTTTGCACAGTGATATATATGATATATCCCGCACCTCATTCGACGAGGAAAGGGCCGACGATCCCTTCACCGGGAGTGACCCCTTTAGCAAAACTAGAAAAGCCTCAAACACATTCCATTTAAAAACCATTTGATTCCGCAGCGAGATCAAGTTCAAAGCGTTAAAGGTTTTCACAAAAACCATTCGCAACCCTCCGTCATTTTAGGAAGTAGAATACTTAGTATTCGTGCTACGTTTGTCGACTATAGCCGAGGCGTAGTGTGCGGTAGCTAAGTGATGTTTTCCTACACAGCATATGATGCGATTAGTTAGGACAGTCATGTGGCTTTGTTGATCTTAGCCAAGGGTCATGTGGGTGGGTCTAATTAATCACGAAATAACGGGTAGAACTTGACTAGTACCTATGATTTGTTGACCTTAGCCAAGGTCATAGGTGCTAGGGGTAAAAACCATTATCGGGAGTTTCAAGTGTTGAAACTTGCAATGAGATTGCATACCTTCTATGTGATAGTTGGATCCCGATACCCACTGCGAGTAATTGTTACTCCTGGAAGAGTTTTGCACTTTGCAATTAGCCGATCAAGTAGGTGTCTAGAAAGGTGTCAACGGGGTTACGCCTCTGGGAAAACGAGGTTTATTGTAATTAGGTCCGTGCGAAAGCACGGGGAACCTCCCTCAAAGTACCGACACTGGCCTGGCTGAAAGATTGGCGAACTTGTAGAGTGTAATTAATCCCGGCTAGTCTTTCCTTTTAAGGTTTGAAGGAAGATTTGATAAAAACAGTGGGAGCCATCCTGATTAGATAAAATATATAACCAATCTAATCTTGCAAGAGCGCACACTGAGTGTTTTCTTCTCTCTCTCTCCAGGTAGCGACCATATCACGCCTTAATCAAGATAATAATATGGATGTATTGACCGAACCCGCTTGTTATACTGAGCTAGGGAACGTTGGTCCCGCTCCAACTTATAATTGTTATAAGACAGAGCAGGAATTAGGGGAATACCAGGATTCCCATGCCGCCCAAACGAAGAAAGTGCATATGATGCATCTCCTTCGGGTGTGTTCATTACAAAGAACTGTTTCTCAGTATCCTCTGCATCCTGGGTATATGATACCGGATCAGGATCCCAGATATGTAATCTGTTACATAAGGCTACAAAAGGGTAGAAAAACTGAGAACGGGTGATAAGTTTCATGAGACAGAAAACGGGGCAAGTGTTGCAGCCAAGTCTGTTGGTCACTATCACCCTGTATTACTAATACATTGATTCTGAACAAATGCTATTAGATACCGAATCTGATATACAAAATCATATCAGTCTCTTTATAAGTAAAGAATTGATAAAATTTTGTATTGATGGATAATGTTTTGAACATTTCCTATATCAAAAGTTGATCGCTTCAGGCACGTTATCTAAAAGCATTGACGTTCTAAATCAAACTACAGTTCCTCGTATACAGAACACACACAAGAGAAAGAGTTCAGAAATGAACGAATCGTTCTTGAGGCATTGTAGACTAGGTCATATCAATGCGACCCGACTGGCTGAAGTTACATTTTAGATGCATATTTAAATCAGTTTGAATTTACATCTTGTGAAACTCGCCAGTCATGTCACAAAGATAAAATGACCATAGCTCCGTTTACTGGAAACAGGGAAAGAGTTAGTAAACTCTTGGGACTGATACATTATGATGTATGTAAGGTCTCCTGTCTACACATGCCAGGACTGGTTCTTTATACTTCATTACGTTCTCTGATGATCTCTCAAGATTCTGACATATGTTCCTGTTGAAACACAAGTCCGAACCTTTTGAGATATTCACAGAATATAAGTTAGAAGTAGAGAACCAATAACCGGGTATAAGTATTATGTCCTATGATAAGATCAGGGAGGAGAATACTTGTGCATGGAATTCCTGGACTATTCTAAAGGAGGATGAGATTCTCTCTCAGTGTTACTCCTCTGAATACACCACAGCACAACGATGTATCAGGACGGAGCAATCGCACAATATTAGATATGGTGTGCTCTATGATGAGTATTACTGAGTTACCTATTTCCTTTTGAAGTTATGCACTTATGAAGTTGCATACCTATTGAATAGGGTTCGAATCAAATCAGTGCCTACCACTCCATATAAGATATGGTATGGGAAGAACCTATCTCTTAAGTGAGTTAAGATTTAGGATTGTCCGGCCTATGTCTAAAGCAAAATCCGGACAAGATCGAGGCAAGATCAGTTCTGTAGAACTGGAAAGGTTCCAGCTGTACAAAACTGCTAATGATTTGACAGAACCAAAGGATTCAATAGTTTCCGACAAACCTCAGCCTCTCCGCCGATCTGGTAGGGTTCCTCATCTGCCTGAGAGATACCTCGGCTTCTCGATGACAGTGGGAGCGAGGAATGCATCATGAGATGATGACCCAACTAGTTTCGAGCCGGCCATCAAGAGTAGGGACTCTGTAAGAATGGCTGGATGCTTAGCGATCTGAGATGGAATCCATATACACCAACAAAGTATGGACTTTGGTTGCGATATCTGAAGGGTTAAATCCCCATCAGGAGCAAGTATATCTTGAGAAGATTACTTGGTGTATATGGAAAAGCTGAGACTTTCAAAGCTAGACTTGTTAAAGGTTTTAGTCATCAACCAGGTATGGATAATGATGAAACCTTTTCTAGGGACTATGCTTAAGTCCGTCTAGATCCTACTTGCCATTGCTGCATACCATAACTACGATATCTGGTGGTTGGGTGCCATGACTACTTTTCTAAATATTGTTTAGAAGAGAACGTCTATAAGAACACAGCCAGAGGGCTTCGTAAACAGTGGGAGCAGCGGAAACGTGCGCAAGTTGCTTTAGATAATGAAGCAGGCATCGCGGAGTTGGAACGTCTGTTTTGATGTGATAGTCAAAGTGTTTGACTTCATCAAAATGGTAGATGAACCTTGTATATACAAAAGGGACAGTAGGGAGTATGGTGCTGATCTTCGTATTGTACGTAGACAACATACTCTAGATAGGAAAAGAGTTTCATATACTACGATCGGTCAATCTCCTATTATCACATGGATTCTCCAAATAGGATAAAGGTGATACCTTCTCGATCCTGAGGAGAATCGCTGGAAAAGTTCCAGTGTGATAAGGACGACTGAATGTCAGTCGCAGGCATTGTCTTTACCCTCAGTAAAGGGACGGTATGTTGAAAGAGTTCCAAGCTAGATACCGTGACAAACTAGACGATAAAGGCTGGTAACATCGCTATTAAAGATACTACCAAAGAGGCAGTTTGGGTGTATATTGGTTCATAGGATGAACTAGGTTCCTACCATTGTGTGACAATGGAACTGTGGTTTTGGCCCTGGAACCCTGGTCCCATCAGTGACCCAGACATATTCTGAGGCAGCATCACCTGATCATGGAGATAGTTGATCTCCAGGATGATCTAGGTTGGGAGAGTAGACTCAGAGGACAACACGGCGGATCCACTCACGAAGGCCTTTTCCCAGAGAGAGACTTATATGGGATAGTTGAGTATGTGATACTGCAACCACTGCTACAGATGGCCCTAGTGCAAGTGGGAGATTGTTAGTTATATGTATGCCCTAGAGGCCATTACTGTACATTGGATGTATATTGTAGTGGATGCTGGGACATATATAGGTAGGACTTTCTTGCTCGACATGATAGTACGCTATCTGGTTGCTCTTTATCTTAACGTGTATACTTTATGTCTCTCTGTTACATGTTGATAAAGCCCTTAGGATGTGTACTCGACTTCCAGGACTGTGATGCAGATCATACTAGTGGGGCCTGGATAGTCCATGAGTACATCCTTCAATGTTCCTAGTCGAGGGAATATCGAGACGGGGCATCGATATTCCAGAGTAGACTAGCGTATATCTTCTCGACCCATGCGATGGGCGATGGATGATCCCATATCCATTGGTGTTTGACATCGGAGATGGTATGCGGGTGCTCAGTGAAGACTGGGTACACTGAACGGACTCGCCGAGAACTCCCAGATGGTATTATACCTCACGTCAGATGGCAGTTCTCTGGTAACACTGGTACAGCTTAGTCTGTTGACCCGAGATCGTCATAGAGTCTTGTGTGTCTCCCACTGTGCTTTGATTTCCACCCTACCACGGCTCTACTGAGTCGTGCAAACAGGTGGTTTTTGGGTACAGTCCCGATTCATATGGAGGCAATGAGCGATAGGAGGGGATTCGTCTCTCCCGGTATTGGGGGTTGATGTTGCGCTATGCTCGACTGGCCATAACAGGAAATCCCTGGCCAGGGTTGCAGTAACCTACTGGTAAGTGTTATCAGTAGTTTCACACATGTCATGGACTTCACGTCGGCATGACTTATCGAGCTACTGGGGTCTGACGTTTACCACCCCTAGGCGAGATATGCGACATATCAGATGAACAGACCGGACTGTAGAGTAAGTGTTACTGGTTGGATTCACAGGAGTGTGAGCGGGCTTGCTCGTCGATCTTCTGATCGCTCAATACCCGGGTGACCGTTACGTTTAGCAGACCGCTTGCGGCTTGTGGGTGTTTGATATGATCATCATCTGCTGCCGGCGTATTGACGAGTCTTTAGAGTCCTACACAGAGGTTTCCTGGCTCAAGCGAAACGAAATAGGAGCACATATGAGATATGTGCGGGACCGAGAATAATGCGTGTATGTGATACCGTATTTTATTCTCGCGATGAATGTGTCAAATGGTTGTATGCGATATAACCTAGTTATCGAATCAAGGATTGATTCGATAAGCCGATACATTGGATACTAGCCGGTTACATGCGACATGACCGGATCATTGAATCAAGTGTTGATTTAATGATTTAATGTATAATTATATACTTGATATATTACTTTGCATTAACTAGTATTGGTTCACTTTAAAAGGATTTTCTCACTTGAAATGCACATTGTATATGTGATATATTTTTGTGCATTTGTTTGTATCATGTTTGATGATACTTGCTCATTTGGGTTTGTGTAAAGATTAAACCATGTTTAGTGAATGGTTAGGGTTTCTTTTCTCTTATTTATTTATCTATTTATTATTGTTTTGGAAAAGATAAAGAGAAAAAGAAATGGTGGCTTAGTTTGTTTTTTCTTTGAAGCTTCTTGAAGCTTTGAACAAGTCCACCATTCTTGTCTCTTCTCTAACCCTAACCACTCATCTAACCTTAGTTAAATCTCTACACTAAACCATGGTTGAAGTCATGATAAGTATTCTTTTTATTTTCCTTTTAAAAATAACTTATCATATATCTTCTTCTTCTTGATCATCTTCTTCCTCCATGAAGAAAAGCTTGCTACTCCAATGGCAAGTGATGAAATTGAGTGAGAAATCCAATTCTAAAGTGAACCCACCTCCTATTTCTTCATCCTCTACCTCTTGCCAAGTAGTATAGGGTGTTTCCTTCACAAGTTTCCATGGCTTTGTGAAGGTGGAGCTTGATCTAGTGATGCCTCGACGTAGATCATCTTCGGCATCGAAGCCGACGACCAAGCCCGTTCATTTCTTCGATGAAGCCGATGCTTGAGTCCGGAATCCGATTTGGACAGCGAGGGGACTTCATCGCGGAGCCTAGGAGGTGGAGGACCGGATCTACAAAGGTTGTAGCCCCTTCCCTTTAGCTATATTTCCATTTACTTGCTTGCATCGCCTATATATCTAGTTAACGATCCGTATTAGGGTTTGTAGGCACTTGTAGAATTTTGAATTAACCATGTTTGATGCCTTGTGAGACTTCATTAGTGTGCCTAGGAACCCTACAATAGTTTTCCCTCTAACGAAGGGCAGTATTTTGGACAGATGGTCCAGGCGGATACTGAGGGAGGCATGGCGCAGGATACTGATTGGTTTATGTTGACGATACAGTCTAAGAAGTTTGGATTTGGAGTTCATTTATGAACTAGGTCCCATCAGATATCCAGACATATTCTAAGACAGGTATTGCTCATTTCGAGAGATGGATTTCTCCGCGAACCTGAGATAAAGAAAGAAATAGAAAGAAACACCAGGGCGGATCCACTCACTGAGGCTATTCCTCAAACGCAATAGTTTTGCAAACGGGTTTTGTGAAACTGATTAGTAGAGGAGTTGGGTGTTCGGTATCACACGGGCTGTGAGTATGCGACATCACAATAATTAGCCTTGAGTGTAAGTGGGAGATTGTTGGAGATAGTGCCCTCAGAGTCAATTATTGGATCACAGACACGTGATTGCAATGATTGAGGGAGGACCTATGCCGGTAGGACAGTCTTACTCAAGATGATAGTATGCTATCTGGTTTATCTTTATCATCATGTACTGCTTTAGGTGACATTACTGATCATATTGCACGTTGATAGAGCCCTTAGGATTCTTGCTTGACTGCCAGCAGTATGATGGCGATCATATACGTGGGAGCTGGGGTCTATAAGCACATCCTTAAAGTGGTCCCTGGTCGTGGGAGTTTCGAGACAGGGCATCGATACTCCAGAGTAGACTAGTGTATACAGTCGAGACCCCGACGAGGGGCGGTGGCCGGTCTCACAAGCCACTGGTGTCAGTTGGTTCACCTAAAATGTATACAGGTGCTCATTGGGTTATGAGTATACCGGACAGGACTCGCCGGGAACATGCTAGTTGGGATTATACCAGACGTCAGATAGCAGTTCCCTGGTGACATGTGTACAGGTTAGTTCATCGACCTGAGATCATCATTTGTCTCGTGTGAGTTCCCACTGTACTTTGATTACTACCCTACCATGGCTCAAAGGAGTCGTGCAAACATGTTTTAGTTGGGTACAGTCCCGAGCCACATGGAGGCAGTGAGCGGATCGGCAGGGGTTCGTCTCTCCGGGTATTGGGGGTGAGGTCGCGCTGTGTCTAGGAGAGCCATTACACGAAGTCCTTGGCCAAGGCAGGAGATTTACTGGTAGGTATTCCAGTAGTATCTCAGGGTGTTCTGAGCTACACTCCGACACGACTTGTACCGCTTTTGGGGGTCTGACTTTTACCAACCCCCTAGGCCCGCCATGCGATGCTCATAGACGAACGGACTGGACTGTACGGATATTGTCACTGACAGGCTCAGTAGGGTGTCAAGATGAGTCCGCTCATCGACGTCCCTTTTAGTCAGTAGCTGGTAGCCCGTTATGTATGGCTAATACCTCTAACGTGCTGGTGGTTAAATCCAAAACCAAAGTATTGATGAGTTTTTAGAGTCCCCCACAGACAGTTTCTCAAGTTTCGGGCGAAACGCTGTAGAGGCCGTATGGATATATGGCAGGATTCGATCATGTACGTGCGGTATTGCACGGATCATGATCGGACGGATAATACTAGCGGGCTTTGGTTTAAGCCGGATCCTAGTATTGTACAGTGTAGATTTTGTCTCATTGCATTTGTATTCGGTCGGAATACAAATGCGGGTATGTATATACAGTCGCGGGGTTTTCCTGTAATTTATTACCGGATCGTTTTTTGAAGTTGCCAGTTTGCATTCCTTTTCGGCCATTTTCCTTTGTTTCTTTACTTGGCTGAATTATCCATGGAGGGGGTTATTTGCAATTGTGCATTTTATAATGGAGAAGACTTTTTATGGCACATGATAGTTTCATGATGGTTCCACCATCCCTTAACTTCTTTTGTTCATGATTACTTGACTTTGGTGATGAGATGGTTGATGTAGTGGAGACTTGGTTGTGATCATATCTTTCTAATCATCACTTATTATTCACTCTTGCATGATTGACCTTCCTCCTCTCTTGCATGATTGACCTTCCTCCTCTCTCTCTCATTGGAAATGGCCGGCCACAACTTGAAGGGGGGCTGTCCAATTTTTGTGTGGGGTTTTATCATCTCATTTGCTCACACAAAAATCCCATAGCACCATTTCAAAGTTCATCCCTCCACCTACACATTCAAATGGCAACTCAAAACAACCCCATGAGACAAAACCATTCTACACTTAGCCTACAGCATTCTTGGACACGTCGGCTCGCCAACTTCGTGCTCGAGTTGCCTCGGTCTAGAGGTGGGAGCCCGTAAAAGAACCCGGCGATGTGGTGCCCTTTTCCGACAGGAGATGAAGACCGGAGATTCCGCGAGGAGATCGGGATGGGGGCCGAAGACCGAAGGACACGGATCGCTCGGTATAGCTTTCTACCCATTCTCTAGTTTGCTAACATTAGGTTAATGGCCCGATCCGGGTTTTACAGTCCGCGGTAGCGCCGGTTTCTAGTTTAAAGAAAAGTTTTGTTTCCGCATTTTGGCCTCGGACAGACGGCCGGGGCGCTGCCGTGCACTTACAGTAAATATATACTATAAGTCTCTATATGGTCACTTGTTAATGTTAAGTTCCAACTATGAATGTCAACACAGCCGTAGAAGTATTCACGAGCTCAAGAGTGGGGCCCTAGGAGCAGAAAAACACGGGCTCATTTCATGTGTTAGCATCGGAGCACTAGACTGTGGATGAGTCAACCCGACTGCTATTTGAGTAAAATAAAAAACAGATTAATACGGAACTCCTGAAGCTCCGTTGGATTCACACAAGAAACTATCCCAAACACCCCGAGTATAATATATATTATAATTATAAGATAGCCTTAGTTGATTTGATTGGTTGATTATGACATGTCTTGTTCGAAACCATAGATTGCAAAAGGTGTAAAATGAAGTCGAGTGAGTCGAGTAATATGCGAGTCATGTCAATTGCAATCTTGGTTCAAATCAAGTTAGTTCGAGTAGATTGGGTTCGAGTTCATGTTCAAGTTTAGATTCGAGTTGGGGTGGAGTCGAGTTTGTGTTCGAATTCGAGTTCAAGTCTTTTTCATATGAATTGTTATAAACCGTTAGAAATCTTAAGTTCGGAAGAAATCGGCAGCTGCTGCACATAGACGGCAGGATTTGTGTCTTTTTCCAAGACAATTGCTATTTGATAACTCCGTTAAGTTGTCTAACCTGAATAGGCAAGCACTCACTTTCTTCGGCTCCCTGAGACTCAAGAGAAATGATACCGCTTAAGCCTATATTAATTCTATAGTTCTTAAAATATTGTTTGCATATCTCGAGTGGGTTTTATGAAAAATACTTTAATATAGTTTAAAATACAACCTCGATGGTGATTTATAATATTTAGGGTTTTCATGAACATGTATTTTAATTGTTGTGGTGTTTTGGTGATAAAACCCAGCTTTTAAAAGTTTATGGTATTTTTATGAAAACTAGCTCTTTTGGAAACTTGATGGTATTTTATTAAAAATTCTAATCTTTCATTTTAAAAATATAGTTTCATAATATGTTTTTATTGAAAATACGAATTTATAGTTTTATATAATTTTCCCAAAATTTAGTTTGTTTAGAAAAGTCGTATTTCTTAAAATCCATATTTTTATTACCTTTCGAGACCGAATACTCCGTGATGAATTCTGCATCTCGTTCTACTGTCCCAAGGATGTACGATAATCCGCACCATCCATTAGCGGGTCCCCTAACGAGAGTTGTAGAGGCATAATTGCCAAGAATTACAAAAATACCGATTAAAAGAAATCCGGTTTGAAAAGGTGTGGTATTTTAATGAAAATGTTATTCTTTAAATGAACCATAGATCTAGAATAACGTGCTATGAAACCATTGTGTGCGTGTGGAGTAGGTCATTATCCCGTGAAGTTTTCCTAATGGTAGATAATCTAGTTCTCGAGAAAGGTTATACTAAAGTTCATGATATTTTAATGAAAAGTTCGTTATATGATTGTTTCACATGAATTTTTTTGTTAAACTAAAAACTAAATGATGTGAATAAGGTTAAGATTAGTATAGTATGTTAGTTTGATCTAATTTGCTTATCGTGTGGATTACAAATATCAAAAAGAAGATTATATCGGAGATAACTCCACTTTTGTCGATTTGTTTTAAAAATTGTTTTGAGATGGAAAGGGAGAGAGATGAAGGGACTTACTCGTTATGTAGCATTGGGAAGAGATTAAAGAAAATAAAGGGGGTTCCGTGGCGTCGCGGGAGCTCCGGAAACGACTTCGATCTTCGTCGGAAAAGCTTGGTTGCTAACTCCACTTGACTCCACTTGCACTTAGAAACCTTTGGGGGAATTTTGATAGAAATTTTCAGAATAGATGGGAGCTAGGGCATGCGGTGGTATTTATAGTGAAGAAATTAGGGTTTGGGACTTAAAAATTTGGATTAAATGAATTAAAATGGTGTTAAATGGTGAATTGAATAGTCTCTATTTGATTGCATGAAAATCAAACAGTGTAGGGGAGTTGAGGGGAGTCGAAGGGACGAGTGTGCAAAGCACGGGGGGAAATGGAGCTATCCTGACCGTTAGCGCCGGCCCAAGAGGCAAAACGGGCGGTCGGATCTTGATGATCCGTCTCGAGATTCATGCCACGTGGTGTAGTCAGGGTTTACTTCTTTTTGCGCATGTTTGATTTTTCTGAAACTTTTCGTTTTTCTGTGAATTGTACTTGCAACTCTTGGGCTTCTGAAAAATTTAAAAGAAAAATCTTTAAAATAATTAGGTCTGATGGGATTCGAACACACATGCTATGTCGCAGCAGTGTAGATATTTTACCAATGAGCTACAAGTTGCTTCTTACTTTTATTGAACAAAAATAACTTATAACTCCTATACAGGCTGAAATACCCCTTTCTATACATTTAAACAAATAATTCTGTATCGGGGTTTTAGAGTCGTTACATCAGGCATGTACAGATCCCTCCTGCCTAGGTTAAGTTAGGGTTTATTGATTGTGGGGATCCGAATCTCCGGCAGCCGCGAATTAAGCTGCTGTTAATTACCCCTCGTCTTTGGAGCGAGAGACCTTCCGATTGACAGGTCGAATTGGTCATGCAAACTCATTGTGCAGTATGCGTGTGTTGTATTTTGAAGGTGTTTTGGACATATCGGGGGCCTCACAGAGTTTATGGGGGTCCCGCTAACCGGAAAGCGGGCCGGAGGGTCAAGGGGGCTAGCAGCCCCATTGCAGGGTGCGGGGCAGTGTCCCGTTAGAAATTTTTTTCTGACGGGAGAAGTGTTTTGAGTGTGGAACATATGGGGAAAAAGGGGTGAGGAGCGTCTTAAGGACGCATGACACGGCACGTGGCCGCTGGCCATATGCACGGCATGTGTTACGCCCCACTTCCTAAAATACGTAAACACGGCACGTGACAGAGCCAACCATGCTACCTGTGGTTTGGAATCATCCATCCACAGTCATATTACGGCTGTCTATCGGATATCAAGAACAGTAAAATATATAATCTAGCTAACACATGTCCATTTGCCACAATAAATAGAATCTATCCATTTTACTAAAACTGTGGCGAGTCAAGAACAATATCACTATTGATCTTCCAAATGGTAGAAAATCAATCCTCGTCATAGCCAGGGTCAACCCACAAACAGCCATTACAGAAACGTGCCCTGACTTATCCAGAGTCTGGTTTTAAGCATAAGCTGGACAACTCCCCATACCTTAACATCGTTAAGGTATGAACCATTCTATATCCAATATAGAAACTTTGGCACTTATTTAATTGGAACCAGATTCTAATCATGCAACTGTCTCCAGTGCATATCAACTTAATGGAAAAAGGCTAATCAGCATTACTCAACTTAGGAATCCATCCAATTATGAGTAACCTGAAAAAGAAACAAGTTTCTCAAAACCATTACTATCATCTGAATACCAATCATAAGAATCTATATCTTTGATCTCTTTGAAGAATCCCGATACTTGTGACACCTGGTTCTCTACTTTATTCTTATACCCACAACTTCTCAAAACTTAGATCTTGTATTTCTACGAAACACTTGTCTAAAAACTAGAGAAGTCATAAGTAAACAGAACATAGTACGAGGACCTACCCCTTTGTCCTGATAGACACTGGACAACATACAATACTCTGTATAAGTCCGCTGAGTTGAATAACTCAAAACCTGTGCGTCGTAGGTTGAAAACTGTACCCTGGCGATTTCCTCAAATATCACCAATTACAACGAATTCCGATATAATGAGAATGATCACCTAATTTCCAATAACTCACTCCCACTCATCATCTGTAAAACCATACAGATGTGAGAATCATACCTGGTAAATACATACCCTGGAGTAAGTATCTAATCGGGAAATCAATTTTCTTTTAACAATGCATAGTGAAACTGAAACATGAAAATGTTTCGAAGGGCTATCCTGGTATTCCTAGTAATGCCTCTTCCATAATCCAATTCATGACTATAACCGTATATTTCCTTGTTGTCTCTCCAAATCCCTTTATTTGTCTTTAGTCGTTACCTTCTGTACACCTTCGTTAGGCTAAATGGTTTTCTTTCTTCCCTACCATTCGGCACCAGCCTATGGTTTGGAAGAAAACTATCCAGTAAGCATAATAGGTGTACTCTCCTAAACCAAGGAGTACTCGCAACTTGAGAGAAGGTGATGATAAAAGACAACTGAATAATACCTTATTCTATTTCTCCCGAACTAGGGAAAAAAGCAAAGGTGAAATAGGAGTGGCGATGAAGTACGCGGTTTGGTCGTGAATGATAGCAGTCGCAATTTACTTTGCTCTCTTTCTAATCCCTTTATTTTGTCTTTACATATTACCTTCTGCACACCCTACTTAGGCTAATTGGTTTTCTGCATTCCCTACCTTTCGGCACCTGCATATGGTTTGGAATAAGACTATCCAATAAGCGTAATAGGTGTACTCTCCTAAACTAAGGAGCCCTCGCAACCTGAGAGAAGGTGATAATAAAAGACAACTGAATAAACCAATTCTATTTTTCCTGAACCTTAATCCATCCTCGAAGAAATCCCTCCGAGTTCGTATATAACCATACGATGGATCTATCCAATGGAAGTGGATATCCGTAGTAATACGGGGTGTTCTGAGAAATCCAAAGGGTAAAAGAAGGAGTGGCAATGACTTATGCAACTTGGACAATCCAAAATCCAGTATTTTAAGAAGGTTCGGTTAACTTGGTTACTGAGTCATAGTCTAGGGTTGGTCAACGGTCGCTACCAAAGAGAGAGAGAAAAGAAACACTCTGCGCGCACTCTAACCTAGATCAGAATAGTTATCACTTTATCTAATAAGGAAACCTCCCACTGTATTGTCAAATTCTCCTCCAAACCTAAAAGAAGAATCAATCGGGATCACCCGAAGAGTAAACCAACTCATCAGTAGGAATCGGGATCCAACTCTCATCGTATGATAACGTGACGGAATCCACTCACGTTACTCATACTCCAGAAGGTATGCGCATACTTGGCAAGTTTCAGTTTCTTTAGAAACTCCCGATATGATTTTTGCCCCATGCTCTTATGACCTTGGCGTTGGTCAAAATGTCATAAGTCACATGCCAAGTTCTACCCGTCACTATCTTGTCAATTTGAACCCACCCGCACATTCCCTTGACGTTGGCCAAAATGGCAGAACGACTGTCCCAAACCAACTCATTTATCTATGCAACAAATGAATACCCAGCAGCTACCAAACACTATGCCTTGGCGTTGGTCAAAATACATAGCTTGAATACTACTGAATACCCAAAAGAAATGACGGAGGGCTACGGCTGGTTTTGGGCGAAAAACCTTTAACGTAACGAACTTGATATCGCTGAAGGAACCTGATAGCTTTTTATAAAAATATAGTGGCGAAAACCTTTGCTAAAGAGGTCACTCCCGGTGAAGGGATCTCGGCTCTTTCCTCGTGGAATGAGGTGCAGGATATTCCAACTGAATACCGCGATGCAAAGCAACTTGTAATCGACTATAGTGAAGTTATTACCCTGACGCAAACTTCTGCCCAAGGGGTCATTCCCGGTGAAGGGATATCGGCCCTTGCCTCGTCGAATGAGGTGTAGGATATTCCAACCGAATACCGCTATGCAAAACAAACGGAAATGTCTTTGTAATAACACTTTTAAAAATGTTCCAACAACTGCCAAACAGGTTTGTTTTCCTTTACATTGATCAGAATCAACGCAGTCCCATCAATTAATCACACCAGAAAAGAACGAAAATAAAATGTACGTATATGCCATCCGCATTCGTCACTGGGTCCCGTCATCACCCGTTAGGTTACTTAACTAACGACAGAGCGGAGACTGGACTAGCGCGGGTGTAAAACATATACAACATCTAATAGTATATATACCAATATACAATAATCGCTCCAAGCGTGATAATATGCAACATTACAGAAAAGTAATAAGCATCACAGAACAATACAGATAATCTGGGATCCCCGAGTTTCACAGAGCCGCCGCTGAAACCCGACGTTCCCCTGGTCGTGTGGATAGCCTGTGCAATGAAACCTAGACCCCTACGGGTGCGGCAAGTTACCCGCCAAAACCTGAAGCGAGGCAGCCCCCTACAGCAAAATGAATGGACCACCCTGTACTTCACAGAATCCGGTAACTTGAGCACCCCACCTTGGGTCAACCTGTACCCCCTACGAGTGTGGCGAATAGTCTGCCAATTCTAGAGTGAGGCCCCTCTGCCTCTCAAAGCCATGAGATGCGGACCCGTTGCCCTCCAGAACCCGGCTATCCGTGCACTCCGTCGCGGGGTAAAACCTAGTACAGAAATGAAAAATATGTACAACGGGTACATCGACCTCAACCCGGTCGTGCCCCAAAAGAATATTATACAAACAGGCAGTGACGGCAGTCCACATGTTGGACGCTCGCCCCGCAATAACAAATGTACAAATAAATTCAAACCGCACTACCATTGCACACTGCTATCCACCACGACAAATCCGCAACATCACAGAACAACACAGAACATCAACGTGAATGTCACGTTCGCAAACCCGTCTAAAAGAACTATAGCAATCAGACGTGGTTTACCGATCAAATGACATTCACGGTCGGAGATATAATGTAAGTACTGTAAACTAACATATTTAAATTTCGATCGACTAAATATCACGAAGTGGGCCCCACGAACATCTGTTGTACAGTAACAAAATCTGGGCCCAAAAGATATATACTAAAAATCACAATTTCCAGAGAAGAAGCAACTGTAGAAAGTTGGATCACTGGTCCTACATATTGGCCGCGGAAGCACGGTCAAACCCTAGGTTTGACCGCGGTTCCGCGGTGGTATTGTGAGGTCACGTGACCAAATTTCTACATATAGCTTAGAAAACCCTGCACAACTTTCTGTGATATGCAAAATAATTTTTGGACTTGATTTAAAATCGACAGAAACTGTGAACTGAAAAATTGTAGTTTTTGATATTCGGTTCGATCGATATTTTAAACGCGTTAGCACAAGTTAGTAAAGCATAATGGTGAGGCTCTGATACCACTGTAAGTTTACGGTAGCGCCCCAGCCGTCTAACAGACGCCAAATGCGGAACAAAAACTTTTAACGGGCGCTATCGTATACTATAACCCGGATCTGCCATTATTGCTAAACTAACAAACTGCAAAGAGGATAGAAAGGTTATACCGAACGATCCGAGTCCTTCGTTCTTTAACCATCATCTCACGCTATGTTGCGGCTACTCCGATCTCGTCGATCTCCGATCTTCTCGTCCAGGTGGCACCACGTCAACGGATCTTTAAACGGGCTGCCGCCTCTGACTCGAGGCAACTCGGTCGTCAAGTTTGCTAAAAGAGACGACCAAGATTGATGTAGAGAATGAGTAGAATACTTTGTCTCATTTCGTCCAAAGCCGTGAACGATCGGTTAATGAAGTTGCCACTCGAAATGAAATAGAATGAGAAATGAGTTATCAAATTTTCATACACCTTAAACCATAGTCTTTTTCCAAAAATGAAATCTCTCTCTCTCAAGGGGAGGGGCCGGCCAATATATATCAAGAGGGAGGTGAGGGTAGGAGCAAGCAAGGAGGGTGACAATAAACTTGAAACTTATCATAACCATGAATGAAAAGCATGAGTCACAAAGAACAATTAATGCATAAATGATGACTATTAAACCTAGTCACCATTACAATAAATGCAAAGAAAGATGCATGAATCTAGTCACCAATCTAGAAGCTTCTGGAAGCACGACTCACCCTCATGACGGAAAGATAAATCCGCATTTAACCGAATGTCAAATACGAAAACTGGAAACAGGAGACAGGAAACTTCCAAAAGCGATCCTGAAACGAATTTCAGGACAACCCCGTAACTGTATAAATATATCCGCATTTGTATTACGACCGAATATAAATGCAACTGAGATAAAGATATTATATCTACTCAATATAATACTTGGATCCGGCTTAAACCAAAGCTCACCAGTATCATCTGTCCGAAATATGACGCATGCGTAAACGCACGTGCATTTTCCGAACCCTGCCATAAAACCATACGGCCTCTACAACGTTTCGCCCGAACTTGGGAAACTGTCTGTGGGGGACTCTAATGACTCATCAGTACCCTGGCAGTGGGTTTAACCACAAGCCGTCAGCGGCACTAGCTGTGCGTAACGGCTGCCCATGGACTGACCTCAAGGGATGCCGATAAGCGAACTCATCCGGAAACCCTACTGAGCCTAACAGTGACAATGTATATACAGTCCGGTCCGTTCGTCTATGAGTATCGCATATCTGCCTAGGGGGCTAGTAACGTCAGACCCCCAATAGCAGTATAAGTCATGTCGGAGTGTAACCCAAAAACACCCTGAGATACTACTGGAGTACCTACCAGTAAATCTCCTGCCACGGCCGTGGGCTTTGTGTAATGGCTCTCCTAGACACAGCACGATCTCACCCCCAATACTGAGAGAGACGAATCCCCTGCCGATCCGCTCACTTACCTCCATGTGGCTCGGGACTGTACCCAAAAAATACCTGTTTGCACGACTCCTTTGAGCCGTGGTAGGGTAGAAATCAAAGCACAGTGGGAACTCACACGAGACAAATGACGACCTCAGGTCGATGAACTAACCTGTACACATGTCATCAGGGAACTGCTATCTGACGATAAGTATAATACCAACTAGCAGATTCCCGGCGAGTCCTGTTCGGTGTACTCATAACCCAATTGTAGGGTTCCTAGACACACTAAGGAGGTCTCACTCACAAGGCATCAACCATGCCAAATTCAAAAATTTCCGGTGCCGAGAAACCCTAACTAGATCGTTAACTAGAGATTAGGCGATAACTAATGCGAGCAAACAACTTTACTCTAAAGTGAACCGAAAATACAACCTTTGTAGATCCGGTCCTCCACCTCCATAGCTCCGTGATGATGTCCCCTCGCTGCGATCATCGGATCCCGGGCTCTAGCGTCGGCTTCATCGGAGAAATGGGCGGGCTAGGTCGTCGACTTCGATGCCGAAGATGATCTACGTCGAGACAACACAAGATCAAGCTCCAACTTCACCAAGCCATGAAACTTGTGAAGAAAACACCCTATACTACTTGGCAAGTGGTAGAGGATGAAGAAATAGGAAGTGGGTTCACTTTAGAATTGGATTTCTCACTCTTTTTCTCAAATCACCATTGAAGCTAGCAAGCTTCTTTCTTCTTGAAGAAGAAGAAGAAGAAGAAGAAAAAGAATATGATGAGAATTATTTGAAAAAAGAAAATAATTCATTCTTATCATATTAGCAACCATGGTTAAGATAACAAGTGTAGAGAATAAACTATGGTTCAAGTGAATGGTTAGGGTTAAGGAAAGAAACAAAATGGTCAAACTATTCAAAGCTTCATGAAGCTTCAAAAGAAAATCCAAAATTAGCCACCATTTTATTTCTTTCTCAAATGAATAAATAAATAAATAAATAAGCAAATAAATCAAATGAAACCCTAACCATTAACTAACCATGGTTTAATACAAACATACACCCAAGTTTGCATGTATCATCAAACATGATACAAACTTGTGCACAAAAAATATATCACATATACAATGTGCACAAACAAGTGAGAAAAACATCTTAAGTGAACCAATATTAGTTAATGTAAAGTGATATATCAAATATATAATTATACATTAAATCATTAAATCAACACTTGACTTAATGATTCGGTCATATCACATATAACCGACTAATATCAATAGTAACAACTTATCGAATCAACACTTGATCCGATAATCCGGCTATATCGCATATAACCGATCAATGTCACAAATCGCGAGAATCGAATACAGTATCACATACTGGTATTATTCTCGGTCCCGCACATATCTCATATGCGCTCCTATTTCATTTCGCTTGAGCCAGGAAACCTCTGTGTAGGACTCTAAAGACTCGCCAATACGCCGGCAGCAGGTGATGATCATATCAAAAACCCACAAGCCGCAAGCGGTCTGCTAAACGTAACGGCCACCCAGGTATTGAGCGATCAGAAGATCGACGAGCAAGCCCGCTCACACTCCTGTGAATCCAACCAGTAACACTTACCGTACAGTCCGGTCTCGTCGTCTGATATGTCGCATATCTCGCCTAGGGGTGGTAAACGTCAGACCCCAATAGCTCGATAAGTCGTGTCGATATGAGGTCTATAACAGTTCGAGAAACTACTGGTAACACTTACCAGTAAATCTCAGCAACCCTGGCCAGGGATTTCCGGTTATAGCCAATCGAACACAGCGCAACATCAACTCCCTATACCGGGAGAGACGAATCCCCTCCTATCGCTCATTGCCTCCATGTGATTCGGGACTGTACCCAAAAACCACCGTTTTGCACGCCCTCTTGGACGTGGTAAGGTGGAATCAAAGCACATTGGGAATCACACAAGACTCTATGACGATCTCGGGTCTACAGACTAACCTGTACCAGTGTCACCAGAGAACTGCCATCTGACGTAAGGTATAATACCATCTGGGAGCTCTCGGCGAGTCCGTCCAGTGTACCCAGTCTCCACTGAGCATCCGTATATCATCTCTAATGTCAAACACCAATGGATATGGGATCATCCATCGCCCATCTGTATGGGTCGAGAAGGTATACGCTAGTCTACTCTGGTATATCGATGCCCCGTCTCGATACACCCACGATTAGGGACCTTGAAGGATGTACTTATGGACTACCATGTCCCCACTAGTATGATCCGCATCATAGTCCAGGCAGTCAAGTACACATCCTAAGGGCTTTACCAACATGTAACAGAGAGACAATCAGTGTACACGTTAAGGTAAAGAGCAACCAGATAGCATACTATCATGTCGAGCGAGAAAGTCCTCCATATATATGTCCAAGCATCCACTACAATATACATCCTATGTATAGTAATGGCCTCTAGGGCATACATATAACTAACACCAATGAGCACCTGTATACATCTTAGGTGATCCAACTGACACCAGTGGCTTGTGAGATCGGCCACCGCCCCTCATCGGGGTCTCGACTGTACACACTAGTCTACTCCGGAGTATCGATGCCCTGTCTCGAAACTCCCACGACTAGGGACCATAATTAAAGATATGCGTATAAACCACCCAACTCTCACGTATATGATTGCCATCATATTGTTGGTAGTAAAGCAAGATCCTAAGGGTTCTATCAAAGTGTAACAGTGATCAGTCATCTGAACCTGTACACGACTGATAAAGGCAAACCAGATAGCATACAATCATCTCGAGTAAGACTGTCCTACCGGTATAGGTCCTCCGCAATCATTGCAATCACGTGCCTACGATCCAATAATTGACTTTGAGGGCACTATATCCAACAGAGGAAGCCGAAGCCACATGCTAAGTCATCACTGGTAATTCCCAATCCTTTCATCTTTTCAATCCTTGTATACCTCTATATTTCTCCTGTATCTAAAACCAATCTCATACAACTTAGGTACTATACTAGCAACCACCCTTCTTGCACTCGCACTCTTCGACACTGGAGCATCACACTGCTTCATGTCTCAACGATTCGTGATAACGCATGCGATTCCCGTGAAGCCACTCATTTCAAGCTGGAATGTCAGTTCTGGGAATGGAGTATTGAAAGAAACTATGGGATTTGATCATTGTCCAGTTGTAGTTTGCGGACGAGAATTCTACATGAATTTCAAAGTACTAGACATCCCAAACTTTGATGTTGTGTTGGGAATGGACTGGCTGAGAGTTTTCTATTCTACGATTGACTGCCATCAAAGGAGGTTAGTATTTGAGATACCAGATCACCCAATCTTCTACTTCAAGAGTGGAGACAGAACGTTGGAGCCAGGAATCTTCCGTGCTAAACCAAAGAATGCAGAAGTGTTTATTCTACCGACGGAAGAAGAAAAACTAGAGATAGTACGAGAGTTCGAGGATGTATTCCCTAAAAATATCTCAGGTTTGCCTCCCGATCGAGCTTTTGAATTCAGCATTGACTTAATACCTGGTGCGCAACCGGTAATGAAAGATCCGTACCGGTTAAGTCCTATGGGATTGAAGGAGATCCGCACTCAGTTGGATGAACTCCTGAAGAAAGGTTGGATTCGTCTCAGTACTTCAAGCTGGGGATCTCCAGTTTTGCACATGAAGAAGAAAGAAGGTTCATACAGGATGTGTGTGGATTACCGAGCTCTGAACGAAGTGACGATCAAGAACAAGTATCCACTACCGCGCATCGATGATCTTTTTGATCAGCTAAGTGGCTCTTGTATATTCTCAAAACTAGACATTCGTTCGGGTTATCATCAGGTAAAGGTCAAAGAGTTCGACATTCCGAAAACGACATTTAGGACTCTCTATGGTCATTATGAATTACTCGTGATGCCATTTGGAGTGACCAATGCACCTGCTATATTCATGAATCTGATGAACCAAGTTTTCCGATAGTACTTAGACAGGTTCGTTGTCATCTTCATTGACAACATTCTGGTGTATTCAAAGAATCGGAAAGAACGCGTCGAGCATTTACGGATTGTCCTGGAGACATTGCGACAACATCAGCTTTATGCCAAGTATAGCAAGTGTGAATTTTGGCTAGATCAAGTCGAATTTCTCAGACATATCATTTTAGGTGAAGGAATCTTAGTAGATCCAGCTAAGGTGTCAGCTGTCAGTGAATGGCCGACACCAAAGACGGTGAAGGATATACGAAGTTTTTTAGGATTAGCAGGATGCTATCAAAAATTCATTGAAGGCTTTTCAAAGATTGCAGCACCCCTGACCAAGCCCACACGTAAAGATGAAGCATTCGTGTAGTCAGAAGCATGTGAACAAGCTTTTGTAGAACTCAAGTCAAGGTTAACTTCAGCTCCTATCCTTGTAAT
Source organism: Agapanthus africanus (assembly GCA_030015575.1). Taxonomy (NCBI): domain Eukaryota; kingdom Viridiplantae; phylum Streptophyta; class Magnoliopsida; order Asparagales; family Amaryllidaceae; genus Agapanthus; species Agapanthus africanus. Next base: position 935,587,050 of record CM057338.1, on the reverse strand, counting down.
ACCGGATCAATATGGAGGATTCATCATTGGAGCTTGATTCCACCAGGGAGGTCATTGGTTGACTGATAATTTGATTTGTTTTGGGTGTTCTCTACCCATCCAGTGGGACTTTTGAGCTTGGAAGTGCTGCCGGGTGGGACGTTGATTTGATATGTTTGATTTCTGCCTTATTTCTTAATAAATACGTTGCGGACCTACTTGGGCCACCAACAAAATCTGTCACGCCCTGCTTCCTAATAGACGGAAACGGTGACGTGGCAAATCCGCAACGTAGTTACTATGAAATAAATACGTTAAGCGTAATTAAGCAATATATATATATATAATTCACAAGAATGATAAGAGATATAAAATAAACAACAACTTGTATTAACATTCATCTTTACAATACAACTGCTTTGAAAAGGAAATATGCAATAATATAAAGCAATGCCTAAACAGTGGCATACAAACTGAAATAAGTACAAGATGAGCTAGAAGTCCGGCTGGGCAGTGAACTGGTCCAAGTCTTCCTGGCTCGGCTCGATCTCCTGAGAATCCGGTCCTCCTGACGAACATTCCAAAGAAAGAAAATAGACAAGAATGTCGTCAGCAAACTAGCGCTCGGTAAGTCCCAAAAGAAAGAATGGAATAAAATAAGTAATATGAAATGAAACCGGTAAGTTGTACCGGTATATGCTTGTTATTCTAACGTAGTTGTTTGTAACTTGGTACAGAAGTTATTTGTGTATACGAAAGGAGTCCATCTTACCTCATAGACTATGGTAATATATAGTACAAAGCCCTATCAAAACCCATGGGACAACGGCACGAGAGTTCATGTAGGTATCTTTTAAGTGACCATCTCGTGCCACGTTAATATGTTCCGTACCAATCTACCCCGTTATCCCCGCGTAATGTATTATGTAGGTTATATTCACAAGTCTTACCAAAACCATGGATACAAGTTGTTCAAGTAGTCAGGTTCAGGATGTAATCAAGTATTCAAGAGATCATGTCAAGTTATAACCATGGTTCGGTCAAGTCAAGTCAAGTATTCAGGTTTGATATTGAAGTTTGAATTCAGGTATTCAGGTTCATGTTCAAGTATACATGTTAGATTTTGGATTCATGTTTGAATTGGACTCTTATTTGAGTTCGGATTCAGGTTTAAGTTAGTCTCAGACTGAGTCAGACATTTGTAACCGATTTAGATCCTGAATTAGGTTTGGGAGTTATCGGTAACTGCTGCACACGGACGGCAGGATTTGTGTCTTTTTTCAAGACAATTACCATTGATAACTCCGTTAAGTTTTCTACCTTAAATAGGCAAGCACTCACTTTCTCCGGCTCCCTGGGGCTCAAGAGAATTGATCCCGCTTAAACAAATATTTACTAAAGTTCTTAAATATTGTTTTATATAACTCGAGAGGGTTTTATGAAAAATATTATAATCTAGTTAAAAAATAAATCTCGAGGGGTTATTTATATTATATAGGGTTTTCATGGATATGAATTTTAAGGATTTGAGGTATTTTAGTGATAATAGCTTAGTTTGGAAAGTTCATGATATTTTACTATAAAACTTGTCTTTTGTTGGTATCTTGATGGTATTTTGGTGAAATCTGTAATTATTTCATTTAAAAAATGTAAGTTTATTAAATTTTGAAAATATATGGATTTGTAATTTATATATAATTATTAAAAATTAAATTTTATTTAAGTAGAAAAATGTGTTTTTCTTAAAAACTGTATTTAAACCTTTCGAGACCGAATGCTGCGTGAGGAGCTCTGCATCTCGCTCTACTAGCCCAAGAATGTGCGATAATCCGTACCATCCAATAGCGAGTCCCCTAAAAAGGGTTGTAGAGGTATAATTGCAAAGAAATTTAAAATAAAATTTAAAAGAAAACCCGGTTTTTATAGTAAATGGTATTTTAATGTAATATTTTATTCGTAACAAAAATTCACACAAAAGCGGTATCGTGCTATAAAATCATGTGTGTATGTGAGGGGTACATCATTACCCCGTGAAGTTTTCTAATGATAAAGTATTAGAAAAATACTAAAAGAGGTGATGTTTGAAATTCATGGTATTTAAACGAAAAACTTAAATTATAGTTATTTTACATGATATTCTTGATTAAAATTTTATTCTAAATATTATGTGTAAATCCCCGTTACCAAGTTAATAAAAGTTTTTTTTTCCTATTTTCCACATCCTAGAAATTTACTTTTTCCTCGTATATTGTTGGAGGAAGGTGGTTGCTTGAATCCCAATGTTTATATTTTTCCAAACCCTAAAAGTTAAAACCCAAGATTCAAAATCAAAGTTAAATAAAACTAAAACCAAATGTTAACCAATAAAGTTAAACCCCAAACCCCTTTACAAAATACCTTCAGCCCATTCAAAATCCTTTTAAAATAAATCTGTAAATTTAAACCAACAGCCCCAAACCCTCTACCAAAATTCCTCAGCCCAACACATTAAATTTTTATTATTAACACTTAAAAAGCCCCGGCCCATCCCCTTAAAATTCTTTCAGCCCACTTCTTTTTTTAAAGGGAATTCTTTTTTAGCCGGCCCATTCCCTTTAAACCCGACCCGACCCGTTACCAAATCCTTTCATCTTCCCCACGTCCAAACTCCCGCTCGTTTTTTTTCCTTTCCCACGTCGCGCCGTTACGCCCACGTTGCCCTCGCCGTCGCCCACGACCCCGACCACGACTCCCTCTAACTCTCGCTCTCCAACTCCCCACCTCCCTCTCACCTCCAAACTCCTCAAAACTCTCTAACCCCTCAAGTTTTTCCCCCACGAAACCCTAAGAACCCACTGCAAAACTTCAGACCTCGACCCTCGACGACGACGACGAACCTTCCTCCGACCCCCTTCTGCATCACCTCGCCCTAACCTCCTCCTAAATCCCTCGCCTTCACCCCAACAACTCAGCCACCTCACTCTACCTCCAACCCCCTGCACATCCTCTCGGCCACCCCCTGGCACTCAACGCCGGCGAGCCCCACTTCGCCTGAACCACCTCTGCGACCCTCTACATCCTCAGCATCACCACCCCATCACCCGAGCCCCACTGCTACCTCTCTCTCTCCCTCTCTCCAAAAACCTACACTAACCCAATTCTTGTCCTGCGCACTCTTCGTGCACGTCGCCGGAGCGACCACCGCCGATATCGTCAACCCCAGCAAGTCCCAGGCCACCCACAGAGCACACTCTATACCTCCAGCGAGCACTTGGCAACTCCGACGCAAAATCCGCTTCGCGAGCCAAACTCGCGCAATTCGTTTTGCGGCGTACATCGCGCGTTCGTGACACCGTTGCTGCCGTGCGACCCCGAGACATCTTCCAGGCAAGTGTTTACTTGCTTCATGCTAAAATATTAGTAGTATAAACCTAAAATATCTAGTTTACGGATTTGCCAAATACCGATACATAATACGACCTATGTGTTCGATGCTAATCTCCCATGGAAATGATTGTTTATTTTGACGGAAATTGATACTATCTGTAGGCCCATAGGATGATAAACATAGTGTAGGAACCTCGCTGGAAAATACGATTGTTCGTGACAAAAATTGATAACCCCAAATATGCCATTAAAACTAGAATTTCCTCGTACCTGAAAACGAATAAAATCACCATAAATTATATTCAAACTGGAATGATGCGTTCGAGGGCTTAAATTGAAGCTGACTCGACGATCTTTAACCCTATATAAAATTATAATGATTTCTGTTCAGTAATCGTGATGATAATTGGGCCGGAATGCGACTCTGGACTGCAGTCCAGAGCGTTTCTGATTTTTTTTGTACTGTCCCAATACCTGTGCCACGGTGTTTCTTGAAGTCTTATGTTACGGAACCCTACAGTAGATTAAAGATAACTCTGTTAGCTAAATAAAACAGGTGGTTCCATTCCGATTCATCGCCGTTTGCTATTTTAAACTGTATTTAAAAGGATAGAACGTATGACTGTCCAGAACAGATTCTGAAATGACATATTGAGATTAAAATGTGCATAACTTTCAACGTACAGATGCGATTGAGGATCCGTCTGTTGCGTTGAATACTCTATTGGAAACCCTAGATTTCATGTAACTGTAACGTCGCTAAATTCTGAACCCAATCGGGTGCAATTCGTGTCGCGAAACGGACGTTCAGTTCTGAAACTGAATTTCCAGCAGCGCGCACTTAAAATGAAACTGCTATATCTTGAAAACCGGAATCCCGATTGAACTGAAATGAATTTTGATGAATCACTGACTAAGTGTTCTATTTATCTTACTTGTGTCATTTTGCTGAATTCTTAACATAGTAATTAATGCAATTTATTTTAGTTAATGATATGCGTGTTGATTCATAACATACAGAGCTCATTGGTAGTATACATACACAGATCATACCCTTGCCATATACTCAGTGTTAGTACGTGTGGACATTGCATTATCGTGCGTGATAGATGTTGGTTTAGGAGTGACAAGTACATCAATGGAAAGTGAATATTCGTGATAGCGATTGATACAGTGAACAGCGATAAAACCGTGCCATTGGTATACTTGTACACAACTAGATCAATATCATAAATAGTGAGAACCTGGGGAAAAAGGGGAAATCAAAGTGGAAAGAGTATCGTATTTAGCGGGACCGTGTTTAGAGGATGATCATTCGAACAGAGATACTGATACATGTAGGATAGGATCTAGCGATCCGGCTGACAGGGTTATGTCCCGAGCATGTGGGTCGTTGTCTCGGGTATGTACGAGACTCCTGTTAAACATGATCCTCCTTCCACTATGTGATTTCAAACATGACCTAGAGACCGATAGGGACACATAACATATTCTGCATCATATAGTGACATAGTGACTACTTGCATTGTTCTTACACCAGTATTACCTCATATACCTGTTTCACCTTATTATAATAATATTGTTATTGTGTCGCTCTGACGACCTGAGTATGCATGCTCAGATCCCGCGGGAGGACCAGCACAGGAGACGGATCTACCCTTCGAGTTCACGGAGATTTAGACTGGTGTATTTTCTATTTTTCTGCGTTCCACAAAAGTGATCGTAAGTTTGACTTTGGTTAGTATCTGTTCTTGTTATCTGTAATTTGTGAACAATGGAATATTAATGTAATAAATTAGTGATGTGATTCCTTTAATACTGTGCTTTATTTACTGATTACCATGTAGTGCTAGAAGCCGAAGTGTGACTACGGCGGGATGTTTCCTTGACCGTAGGAGCATGGCTGGCCTAGTCATCCCTCGTTTTCCATATTCTGGGAAGCGGGGCGTGACATGGTTTAGTTGGTATCAGAGCCAGGTTTAGTATCAAGGGAATAACATTAACTATGTTGTATTACGTTATTCTTGTTTCACTACTCTTGATTTCCATCCTTGAATCTGATCCTATCCTTTTGAATCTTCCAGTGATATGACGTCCCCGAACGTCCCCTCCTCGGACTCCAGCTCTCAGGACCGCACGGAAAGGATACTCAGTGCACTGACCACTCTCGCGGAAGCTCAGGAGAGGAAGACGGACTTGCTCACTGAGGGACTCAGGGCGATTACCGCCGCAGGAGGACCCTCCGCACTTATTACTGCCCCCGAGGGCGTTGTTTCACCAGCTTATCATGCTAGGGCTGGTACAGTAGCAGACTTTCGACGGTTACACCCAGCTGCGTTCACAGGGCTAGCTGAACCCCTTGAGACGGAGCAATGGTTGGTGAACATGGAGAATTTATTGACTGCCGCCAGGGTTCCAGAGGAAGACAGAGTGGACGTGATAAAGATACAATTAGAAGACGAAGCCCGTACATGGTGGTCGGTGGAAGAGAGCAGACTTGACAGGCCGATCGAATGGAGCAAGTTTAAGGAGTGCTTCCTAGATCATTACTTTCCTTCCACAGCCAAGGCAGAAATGGAGGAGAGGTTTATTCTTTTGAAGCAGAATGGACGCCCAGTTGATGTTTATGCGGCAGAGTTCAACCGCTTGAGTTGCTTTGCTCCATACATGGTCGCCTCAGAGATCACCAGGGCCAGGCGTTTCCTTCAGGGGTTAGATTTTGAGTTGCAGCAGTTGATTGCTTCGTTGGATTTACAGACTTTCGCACAGGTGCTCAACGCAGCGAGAGTTCAGGAGCAATTGATTAACAAGTTCAGGAGACCCCCAGTCGTTCCAGCACGTACCCACACGCCATCTCGAGGAGCCATACCGGTTCACAGAGCAGGAACGACACAAATGAAGCGCCCGTTTGTACCACAGCAGCGCCCCCAGAGACAGGGCGTAACTTGCGGCTATTACGGTAGAGGAGGACATACCCAGAAGGACTGTCGCCGTGCCAAGGGACAGTGTTTGATTTGCGGTTCCAGTCAGCACAAGATTGGCAGTTGCCCTGAGCGAGCAGAGATACAGGGAAATTCTGGACCGCCACAGCAGAGGCCGCAGGAGCAGAGACAACCATTTACAGGTCGCGGTCAGGGACGGGCTTTCACCTTGACCGCCGAGCAGGCGGAAGCGTCAGGAGATGTGGTTACAGGTACTCTACTCGTACATTCCTTGCCAGCTAGAGTACTTTTTGATTCGGGAGCATCGCATTGTTTCTTGTCTCAGCATTTCACTGATACACATTCAATACCACATGAACCACTAACTAAGGGATGGGAAATTCATACGGGTAATGGCATTATTATATCTAGTCGAGAATGTAGATTATGCCCGGTTGTAGTGTGTGGCAGGGAATTCTATGCGAATTTCCTCCTAATTGGGACAGGCAGTTACGACGCAATTCTTGGGATGGATTGGATGAGCACTTTTCATGCTGTAATCAATTGTCGTGCAAGGAATGTGATCTTCCGCATTCCCAATCACCCGGAGTTTGTTTTCGAGGGCGGAAGTGAATCTTTGGAGCCAGCTAAATACCGAGCAAAGCCTAAGGAGCTGACAGCTATGGAGACTGATAGGAGCCCACCCCCAGAAATTGTTCGGGACTTTCTGGACGTATTTCCCGAGGATCTACCCGGTCTACCACCTCCTCGAATCTTGGAGTTCTCAATCGATTTGATTCCAGGTACAGCCCCAGTATCCAGGGCCCCATACAGAATGGCACCGGTGGAATTGGCGGAATTGAAGAAGCGGGTTGAAGAACTATTGGAGAAAAGATTCATTCGGCCAAGCGCTTCACCGTGGGGTGCACCAGTTCTATTGGTAAAGAAGAAGGATGGATCGTTGCGAATGTGTATAGATTACCGGGAGCTGAACAAGGTCACAATAAAGAACAAGTACCCAATACCGCGCATTGACGACTTATTTGATCAGCTAAGTGGAGCCAAGGTTTTCTCGAAGTTGGACCTCCGTTCTGGGTATCATCAAATCAGGGTAGCAGCCGAGGATGTGTGCAAGACGGCTTTCAGGACCCGATACGGACATTACGAGTTCCTTGTGATGCCGTTCGGCGTTACCAACGCCCCAGCAATATTCATGGACTTGATGAACAGGGTGTTCGCAAAATACTTGGACACGTTTGTCGTTGTGTTTATCGACGACATACTTGTCTACTCGAAGACTCGGGAGGAGCACGCTGAACATTTGCGCACGGTCCTACAAATTCTTCGGGAAGAGAAGTTGTATGCAAAGCTAAGCAAGTGTGAATTCTGGCTCGACAAGGTACAGTTTTTGGGACATATTGTTTCGGGCGAAGGCATCTCGGTGGACCCGGCAAAGATAGAATCTGTCAGAGATTGGCCGACGCCGAAGTCAGTGGCTGAGATCAGGAGTTTTCTAGGATTAGCAGGCTATTATCGGAGATTCGTCTAAGATTTCTCATGAATCGCGGAACCATTGACGCGGCTGACACGGAAGGACGTGCCATTTACATGGACAGAGGAGTGCACTCAGGCTTTCGACACACTAAAACAGAAACTAACCACGGCGCCTATTCTTACTGTACCAGATGATTCAGGTGGTTTGGTGATACACAGTGATGCCTCAGGGAAGGGTTTAGGCTGTGTTTTGATGCAGCACGGCCGAGTGGTTGCTTACGCCTCTCGACAACTGAGAAACCACGAGAAGAACTACCCTACACATGACTTGGAGTTAGCTGCGGTAGTCTTTGCGTTGAAGATTTGGAGGCACTATCTCTTGGGTGAGAAAGTGGAGGTATACACAGATAATAAAAGTTTGAAGTATGTTTTCACCCAGAAGGAACTGAACATGAGGCAGCGCCGATGGCTAAAGCTAATGGCAGATTATGATTTGGACCTTCAGTATCACCCGGGGAAGGTGAATGTTGTACCAGATGCGCTCAGTCGCAAGCCAGCGGTCATGATGTTGACCGATCAGAGAAGCATTATTGAGGACTTCCGGAGGCTTGAACTTGAAGTTGTTACACCGAACGCACTCAGTCAACTTTGGCAGCTACAGGTGCAATCTTCTTCGGTGGATCGCATCAAGACTGCACAAACGGACGATCCCCGATTGCAAAAGTTCAGAGAGGAAGTGAAAGCTGGACTGAGAACGGATTTGATTATACATGAAGATGGCTCTCTGAGATTCGGTAGCAGACTCTGCATACCTAAGGGAGGTGTTCGAGAAGAAGTTTTGGCTGAAGCACACAGTTCAGCTTATTCTGTGCATCCGGGAAGTACAAAAATGTATCAGGACCTAAAGCAGCACTTCTGGTGGAACGGAATGAAGCGGGAAATTGCGAGGTTCGTATCCAGGTGCTTGGTATGTCAGCAAGTGAAGGCGGAGCATCAGAGGACAGCAGGACTGTTACAACCCCTGCCGATACCGGAATGGAAGTGGGAGCACATTACTATGGATTTCGTGACGGCCTTACCACGGAGCCCTAGGGGCAATAACGCCATTTGGGTTATCGTCGATCGCCTCACAAAAGCTGCACACTTTCTACCTTTCCGAGTAGGACAGTCGACAGAATCATTGGCAGAAAGATATATGCAGGAGATTGTACGACTTCACGGTATTCCAGTCAGCATTGTGTCAGACCGGGACACGAGATTCTTGTCGCACTTTTGGAAGAGCTTACAGGAGAGCTTGGGTACCCGCCTTAATTTCAGCACAGCTTATCACCCACAGACGGATGGACAATCCGAGCGTACGATTCAGACGCTCGAGGACATGTTGAGAGCCTGCATGCTGGACTTTCAAGGTTCCTGGGAGAACCATCTGCATCTAGTCGAGTTCTCTTATAACAATAGTTATCAGGCTAGTATACAGATGGCTCCTTTTGAAGCACTATACGGGCGGAAATATCGATCCCCAGTATGTTGGGATGATATGGGAGAACGAAGACTACTGGGCCCCGAACTCATTGTTCAGACAGTCGACAAAGTCCAAATGATCAGACAGCGTATCAAGGCAGCTCAGGATCGACAGAAGAGTTGCGCAGATACCAGCAGAAGGGCACTTGAGTTCGAAGTCGGAGATCATGTGTTCTTAAAGATTTCCCCTACTCGTGGAGTTATCAGGTACGGAGGTCGGGGAAAGCTTAGTCCCCGCTTTATCGGACCTTTTGAGGTGCTAGAGCGAGTAGGAGAGGTGGCCTATCGACTCGCCTTGCCTCCATCGCTAGCTGGTGTGCACAATACCTTCCACGTGTCACAGTTGCGGCGTTACGTTCGAGACGAGAGCCATGTCCTGGACCATTCAGAGCTAGTTTTGGGTACCGATCTGTCATACGAAGAGCAGCCCACTACCATTCTCGACCGCAGAGAGAAGGTGTTGAAGAATAAGGTCATTCCGTTAGTTCGAGTGTCTTGGGGCGGTCGTTCCCCAGGAGAATCCACCTGGGAGCGGGAGGAAGATATCCGTGATCGTTATCCACACCTCTTTGTTTAGTACTTTTGTTTCTTGTATCCTTGTTAAATTTCGAGGACGAAATTTTTGTTAAGGGGGGTATGATGTAAATCCCCGTTACCAAGTTAATAAAAGTTTTTTTTTCCTATTTTCCACATCCTAGAAATTTACTTTTTCCTCGTATATTGTTGGAGGAAAGTGGTTGCTTGAATCCCAATGTTTATATTTTTCCAAACCCTAAAAGTTAAAACCCAAGATTCAAAATCAAAGTTAAATAAAACTAAAACCAAATGTTAACCAATAAAGTTAAACCCCAAACCCCTTTACAAAATACCTTCAGCCCATTCAAAATCCTTTTAAAATAAATCTGTAAATTTAAACCAACAGCCCCAAACCCTCTACCAAAATTCCTCAGCCCAACACATTAAATTTTTATTATTAACACTTAAAAAGCCCCGGCCCATCCCCTTAAAATTCTTTCAGCCCACTTCTTTTTTTAAAGGGAATTCTTTTTTAGCCGGCCCATTCCCTTTAAACCCGACCCGACCCGTTACCAAATCCTTTCATCTTCCCCACGTCCAAACTCCCGCTCGTTTTTTTTCCTTTCCCACGTCGCGCCGTTACGCCCACGTTGCCCTCGCCGTCGCCCACGACCCCGACCACGACTCCCTCTAACTCTCGCTCTCCAACTCCTCACCTCCCTCTCACCTCCAAACTCCTCAAAACTCTCTAACCCCTCAAGTTTTTCCCCCACGAAACCCTAAGAACCCACTGCAAAACTTCAGACCTCGACCCTCGACGACGACGACGACGACGAACCTTCCTCCGACCCCCTTCTGCATCACCTCGCCCTAACCTCCTCCTAAATCCCTCGCCTTCACCCCAACAACTCAGCCACCTCACTCTACCTCCAACCCCCTGCACATCCTCTCGGCCACCCCCTGGCACTCAACGCCGGCGAGCCCCACTTCGCCTGAACCATCTCTGCGACCCTCTACATCCTCAGCATCACCACCCCATCACCCGAGCCCCACTGCTACCTCTCTCTCTCCCTCTCTCCAAAAACCTACACTAACCCAATTCTTGTCCTGCGCACTCTTCGTGCACGTCGCCGGAGCGACCACCGCCGATATCGTCAACCCCAGCAAGTCCCAGGCCACCCACAGAGCATACTCTATACCTCCAACGAGCACTTGGCAACTCCGACGCAAAATCCGCTTCGCGAGCCAAACTCGCGCAATTCGTTTTGCGGCGTACATCGCGCGTTCGTGACACCGTTGCTGCCGTGCGACCCCGAGACATCTTCCAGGCAAGTGTTTACTTACTTCATGCTAAAATATTAGTAGTATAAACCTAAAATATCTAGTTTACGGATTTGCCAAATACCGATACATAATACGACCTATGTGTTCGATGCTAATCTCCCATGGAAATGATTGTTTATTTTGATGGAAATTGATACTATCTGTAGGCCCATAGGATGATAAACATAGTGTAGGAACCTCGCTGGAAAATACGATTGTTCGTGACAAAAATTGATACCCCCAAATATGCCATTAAAACTAGAATTTCCTCGTACCTGAAAACGAATAAAATCACCATAAATTATATTCAAACTGGAATGATGCGTTCGAGGGCTTAAATTGAACCTGACTCAACGATCTTTAACCCTATGTAAAATTATAATGATTTCTGTTCAGTAATCGTGATGATAATTGGGCCGGAATGCGACTCTGGACTGCAGTCCAGAGCGTTTCTGATTTTTGTGTACTGTCCCAATACCTGTGCCACGGTATTTCTTGAAGTCTTATGTTACGGAACCCTACAGTAGATTAAAGATAACTCTGTTAGCTAAATAAAACAGGTGGTTCCATTCCGATTCATCGCCGTTTGCTATTTTAAACTGTATTTAAAAGGACAGAACGTATGACTGTCCAGAACAGATTCTGAAATGACATATTGAGATTAAAATGTGCATAACTTTCAACGTACAGATGCGATTGAGGATCCGTCTGTTGCGTTGAATACTCTATTGGAAACCCTAGATTTCATGTAACTGTAACGTCGCTAAATTCTGAACCCAATCGGGTGCAATTCGTGTCGCGAAACGGACGTTCAGTTCTGAAACTGAATTTCCAGCAGCGCGCACTTAAAATGAAACTGCTATATCTTGAAAACCGGAATCCCGATTGAACTGAAATGAATTTTGATGAATCACTGACTAAGTGTTCTATTTATCTTACTTGTGTCATTTTGCTGAATTCTTAACATAGTAATTAATGCAATTTATTTTAGTTAATGATATGCGTGTTGATTCATAACATACAGAGCTCATTGGTAGTATACATACACAGATCATACCCTTGCCATATACTCAGTGTTAGTACGTGTGGACATTGCATTATCGTGCGTGATAGATGTTGGTTTAGGAGTGACAAGTACATCAATGGAAAGTGAATATTCGTGATAGCGATTGATACAGTGAACAGCGATAAAACCGTGCCATTGGTATACTTGTACACAACTAGATCAATATCATAAATAGTGAGAACCTGGGGAAAAAGGGGAAATCAAAGTGGAAAGAGTATCGTATTTAGCGGGACCGTGTTTAGAGGATGATCATTCGAACAGAGATACTGATACATGTAGGATAGGATCTAGCGATCCGGCTGACAGGGTTATGTCCCGAGCATGTGGGCCGTTGTCTCGGGTATGTACGAGACTCCTGTTAAACATGATCCTCCTTCCACTATGTGATTTCAAACATGACCTAGAGACCGATAGGGACACATAACATATTCTGCATCATATAGTGACATAGTGACTACTTGCATTGTTCTTACACCAGTATTACCTCATATACCTGTTTCACCTTATTATAATAATATTGTTATTGTGTCGCTCTGACGACCTGAGTATGCATGCTCAGATCCCGCGGGAGGACCAGCACAGGAGACGGATCTACCCTTCGAGTTCACGGAGATTTAGACTGGTGTATTTTTTATTTTTCTGCGTTCCACAAAAGTGATCGTAAGTTTGACTTTGGTTAGTATCTGTTCTTGTTATCTGTAATTTGTGAACAATGGAATATTAATGTAATAAATTAGTGATGTGATTCCTTTAATACTGTGCTTTATTTACTGATTACCATGTAGTGCTAGAAGCCGAAGTGTGACTACGGCGGGATGTTTCCTTGACCGTAGGAGCATGGCTGGCCTAGTCATCCCTCGTTTTCCATATTCTGGGAAGCGGGGCGTGACATTATGATTTAAGGTTACAAGTGATGGGTACAAGTTAGATTGAAAAAAATATTAAAAAGAAGGAGTTTTCTAGTGTTTTGAAAAATACATCGGTATTAACTCCACTTACCGATATATGATTTGAAATGGAATTTCAAAGAATAAGAAGAGAGATTGATAGGGGCTTATAAGTTAGTTAGTCTATGAAAAGGTAGAAGAGGGAGCGTTGAACTTCATGGCGTCGCGAGATCGTCGAAAAAGCATCGATTCTTCACCGGAATTTGACCGCTTGCTAACTTCTCTTCTACTCCACTTGTAGTTAGAAAATTTTTGAGAGTTTTGGCTAGGAATTTCAGAATGATGCTGAACCAAAGTGTGGGATGGTATTTATAGTATAGAATTAAGGTTTTGGAATTAAAATAGTGAATTAAAATGCATTAAAAAGATGATAAATGGTGGATTGAAGGGACTCTATTCGATTGCAGAGCAATCAAACAGTGCAAGAGAGTTAGTGTAATATCCGGTTTTCATCTACGCCAATACCCGTGTTCAGATAAAATATTTTATCCATTTACACTTTATATAAATTTCTAATTATATTTTTTTTTTGGCCTTCCTATGAAACCAACCCTAAGCCCAAGTCCATATCTAAATCCCACATTTTTCGCTTTTAAATTTTATTGAGCCCAAGCCCAACAACCCAAATCTTTATTTCAAAAATAACACTTATATTCAAATTATCTACTCTTTCCTCACTTTTCAAAATTCAAATTTTATACCCTCAATTAAACCAAAATCTTACCCAATTAAATCTCATTAATACTCTCACATTAAAAACCAAATTCCCGTTCCTCTCTCGTTTAAATTTTCTTTAATTAATAATAAATCCCACGTTTATATATCTCTCTCTCTCTTCCTTAAAACCTCCAACGCTAATACTTACGTTCTCTCTCCCTCTATTCTCACCCCCTCTTTCTTTTCCCCCACCATCTCTCTCTCTCTCGTTCTCCTTCCTCCTCCTCTCTTCCCGCTCCCTCTCTCGACCCACACCGACGCCCACACCACACCGACGCCGCGCTCGCCCCGCCACCATCGCCGGCATCACCTTCGCCCCTCTCTCCTCTCTCCAAAACCCCGAGCCCCACTTCACCGCCGAGCTCCCCCACCTCGCCTGCACACCCGACCCAACCTCCCTCTTCTCACCATTGTTCCAACCACCGCCGAACTCCTCCACCTCGCCTGCCACCACCGATCACCGTGCGACTTCCTCGACGACCCACCACTTCTCCCCACTCCTTCCTCCTTTCACAACCGCGACCCACCTAACCGCGACCGAGCTCCCTGCAAATTCCGGCGACTATCGCCTGCAAGATCCGGCCATCCACCAGCGCAACCACCAACGTCGAACTCCCCGCTGCACAACGTCGAGCCTTCACCCCTCCTTTCTGGAACAGAACACCCCTTGCAGCCGTTGCAATCGCCGCCGCCTTTGTCGTTGTCGCCGTTGACAGCGTCGCCTCGGTCACCGTGGGTATCGCTGCCGTAGCTGTTGCCACCATCATCGTCTTCAGGCAAGTGATCATCACTTGCTTCACATGCTACTAGTTTTCTTATCACATAGTTATATATATTGTATTTAGCAATCAAGTTAATTAGAAAATCATGGATTTTGGATAAGTCTCACAATTCCTGCTTATACATTGTTTGACATAGTTTATAAGTCGAGCTTTTATTCGGCTCTAACCACGTACGAAATATATTGACCAATTAAACGAAACAAAAGCTCTGATTGCCATACATTTAAAACAAGTAGTTGATACTAAACGTTACGTGAAAAACTAGCTGTAAATGGAGAAACTTGTGTTCGTTAAACCCGATTACTATTTACATAGGTACTGCTGAAATTTGGTTGAAAATCAATATTATTTCACCCATAAAATGTTATCCCGAAAACCATTGCGGAATCAGAATTTTTCTGAACACACTAGACCGTTAAATTCACGATAAATCTTTTACAAACCGGATTGAAGCGTTCCATGGCTCGTACTGAAGATAACACATTAACCTATAGTACTCTATAATTTATTTCAGAATTTGAACTAGTTATGATAGAGAAAGCTGGGGAGAATTACGACCCTGGACTGCAATCCAGAGCAGTAATCCCAGTTCACCCTTGTTTTGAGATCACCGTATAACATTGCTCAAATGCGAAAATGTGCGGAACCCTATATCATTATGTAGAAAACTGAGTTAGCTCTCTTACCATCTAGTTTCACTGGACTCCTTAATGGTATGATATTTTTAACATATTTTATAACGACGATGTATTCCGCTGAATTCTGCAGCGGCAGATTTTACACATTGAACTTAACATGACCATAACTCCATGTTGAAATAGAATATTACTGATCCGCCAATTGCGTTGGAAACATAACTGATAAACCTAAAAATTGTTCAACTATAGTGTTGCCTAATTCTGATCCCAACTGGGTGAAATTCGTGTCGCGAAACGGACGTTCAGTTCAGAAACTGAATTTCCTGCAGCGAGCACTTAAAATGAAACGGCTGCAACTTGAATACCGGAAATCCGATCGAACTGAAACTAATTTTGATGAACTGCTGACAGAGTGTGTTATTTATCGTATTTGTATCATTTTGTTGAAATCTAAACATATGAATTAATGCAATTTTTGTAAGTTGATGACGTGCACATTGGTTCATAACATACATGACATGTTAATGACATGCATACATATATCTCACTCCATTTACCATATATATAGTGTTAGTGTGTGTTAGTGTTTAGTAGACATTGCATTATCGTGCGTGAATGATATTGGTTTAGGAGTGTCGAGTACACCAATTGAAAGTGAACGATTCGTGACAGTGATTGATACAGTGAACAGTGATAAAACCGTACCATTGGTATACTTGTACACGACTGAATCAAAATCATAAATAGTGTAAACCTGGGGAAAAAGGGGAAATCGAAGTGGAAAGAGAATCGTATTTAGCGGGACCGTGTTTTAGAGGATGATCATTCGAGCAGTGATATATATATTAGGTAGGATCTAGCGATCCGGCTGACAGGGTTATGTCCCGGGCATGTGGGTCGTTGTCTCGGGTATGTACGAGACTCCTGTTAAACATGATCCTCCTTCCACTATACGATTTCAAACACGACTTATAGGGACACAGATCATACTTTGCATCATATAGTGACATAGCGATTACACGCATTGTACTTTCACTGTTATTACCTCATTTACCTGTTTCACCTCATTATAATGATATTGCTATTGGGTCGCTCTGACGACCTGAGTATGCATGCTCAGTGATAGAGGTGGATTTGCCTGATCTCGAGAAGACCGTGAAGATCCAGACCAGTGAACTAGTTACATTTCTCCACTGATATCCCTGGTTAGTTGTCCTCTTGTTTACTTCCATTGAGCTCAGATTTCTTTATATTCGATAGTTTTAGTGACTGCATTCTCTTTACCCGTACTGTATTTTACTGATTACCATATAATGCTAGAAGCCGAAATGTGATTACGACAGGATTTTTCCTTGATCGTAGGAGCATGGCTGGCCTTGTCACCCTTGTATTCCGTTTTTTGGGAAGCGGGGCGTGACATGGTTTTGTTGGTATCAGAGCCCTGGGCTTAGAATAAGAATGCAGTTCAATTTAGGGATCCATTGAATCATACTTTGTTTCCTTGCTTTCACTTCCATATACTACTTGTGCATCACCACTCAAGTTCATGTTTTGAATCTTATCTACGTTATTCTTTCCTCGTGTTCCGCATCATTAATCGTTATTTTCCTTCGTGTTCCACTATCTGATCATGACCCTTACTTTTCAGGCCATGGCCAACCATGAGGCAGCACCGCTTATCGATGAGGACACTCGGTCCTGCATTTCTTTTGACTGTATATTAGTGAGTTCAGACGACGAGGTCGATGGCCCACAGGTCATTTTCGACGATAGTGAACCAGAGGAAGAGGGAGTCGATGTCGCAGTTCCAGAGATCAATATGATTAATGATTCTGACGATGAAGAGGAGGACCCGATGGAAGAGAATCCACAGGAAAATGCAGTGGAAGAGGATCCCGAAGAAGACCCGATAGAAGAGAATCCATAAGAAAATGCAGTGGAAGAGGATCCTGAGGAAGAACCTATGGAAGAGGATCCAGAAAGAGACCCAGAAGAGGCAGAACATATGGTAGAGGATTCCGATGAGGAAGCTCCCGCCGAAGGGGAAGAGCCAGTGGAAGAAAACCCTATAGTGGAAGAATTTGAAGACGAAGCTCCAATCCAGGAGGGGTGGGAAGAAGAAACCTCGAGTGAAGAGGAACTCGAGGCTGAAGAACCTCAAGAAGATATTCAGGCAAGACACTATGGGAATGGACGCCTCCATCTTAGCGCGAGAACTTATCACAACTTGTTGAACTTCTACAATCACGACTGACGCGGCTTATTTTCTTTTCTTAGGGCCAAATAAAAATGATGAATGTTTTAGGGCCACGTTTATCTCTCAATTGCACTATGTCAAGATTTCTCTGAATAATAAAGTTCTGGTTCAATCAAATTTTTCCAGAAGTATTGTACCTTTAAGCCCGCTTGATTCATAAGTTGATCCTTCTTACAACATTTCTTTCCTTTATTACAAGTAATTATTTTTATGTCATCCTTATCACCAGACTCCCAATTTAGCTGACTTGAAAGGAAGTGCCTTACGTATGGACGGAGGAAGGTACTCGGGATTTTGAGATACTGAAACAGAAATTGACCATGACACCTATTATTACAGTGCCAGACGATTTAGATGGTTGGTGATACACGGCGATGATTCAGGGAAAGGTTTAAGCTGCGTTCTGATGCAACACGGTCGTGTAGTTGCTTATGCCTCACGGCAGCTGAAGAATCATGAGAGGAACAACCCAACACACGACTTGGAGTTAACCGCAGTGGTTTTAGCATTGAAGATCTGAAGACATTATTTATTAGGCGAAAAGGTGGAAGTGTACATAGATCATAAGAGTTCGAAATGCATGTTCACTCTGAGGGAATTGAATTTGAGACCACGCCGATGGCTAGAATTAATGACGGACTACAACTTGGAATTTCAGTATCATCAAGAAAAAGTAAATGTCGTACCGACGCTTTTAGTCGCAAGCAAGCGGTTATGATGTTGACCAATCAGAGGGGCATCATTGAGGATTTTCAGAAGCTCGAACTGGAGATTGATACACCGAGTGCAATCAGACGATTTTAGCAGTTACAGGTGCAGTCTTCACTTGTAGATCGCATTAAGACTACACAAGCTGACGATCCTAGATTGCAGAAGTTCAGAGAGCAGGTGGAAGCCGGACTGAGGACAGACTTACTCATACATCGAGACGGTTCTTTGAGTCTTGGTAACAGACTCTACGTTCCCAAGGGAGATGTTAGAGAAGTAGTACCAGTTGAGGCTCACAGTTCAGTTTATTCTGTACATCCGGGAGGCAGGAAAACATATCGAGATCTGAGGCAAGACTATTGATGGAACATGATGAAGCGAGAGGTTGCACGGTTTGTATCCAAGTGCTTGGTAGGCCAGCAAGTAGAGCCTGATCACCAGAGAACGGCCGCTTCCAATACCAGAATGGAAATGGGAGCACATCACTATGGATTTTGTAACCGCTTTACCGCGGAGTCCACGAGGCAACAACGCCGTTTGGGTTTTTGTAGACCGACTTACAAAAGCAGCACACTTTATACCTTTCCGGGTGGGGCAATCAACAGAGTCGCTTGCGGAAAAATACATGCAAGAGGTTGTACGACTACACGGGGTTCCGGTAAGTATAGTATCAGATCGGGACACCAGATTCATTTCGCACTTTTGGAAGAGCTTACAAGAGAGTCTTGGTACACGTCTCAAGTTCAGCACGGCTTACCATCCACAGACGGACGGACAATCCGAGCGTACTATTCAGACACTCGAGGACATGTTAAGGGCGTGCATGCTTGACTTTCAAGGTTCTTGGGAGGATCACCTCCATCTAGTGGAGTTTTCATATAACAACAGTTTCCTAGCGAGCTCCAAATGACCCCATTCGAAGTACTGTACGGACGGAAATGTCAGTCTCCTGTTTGTTGGGATGACATGGGCGAGCGAAGACTATTGGGTCCCGAATTTATTATTCAGATGGTAGATAAGGTTCAGATGATCAGACAGTGCATTAAGACGGCTCAGGACCGATAGAAAAGTTGGGCGGATGCTAGCAGAAGAGCACTAGAATTCGAGATCGGAGATCATGTGTTTCTGAAGATTTCTCCTACCCGTGGTGTTATCAGGTTTGGAGATCGCGGGAAACTCAGTCCCCGATTCATCGGACCATTCAAAGTTTTGGAACGGGTCGGAGAAGTGGCTTACAGACTTGCCTTACCCCCTTCGTTAGCAGGCGTACACAACACATTTCATGTGTCACAGTTGCGCCGTTACGTCCGAGACGATGGTCATGTTCTCTATCATTCTGAATTGACCTTGGGTGCCGATTTGACTTATGTGGAGCAGCCTACTACTATACTCGACCGTAGAGAGAAGGACTGAAGAATAAAGTCATTCCGTTAGTCCGAGCGTCTTGGGGTGGCCGTTCGCCGGGGGAATCTACCTGGGAACGTGAGGACGATATCCGTTCATGATTCCCACATCTTTTCGAGTGACCGTTTTGTATCGCCGTTTTCTATTTCGTTCTTTTAATTTCGAGGACGAAATTTTTGTAAGGGTGGTATGATGTAATATCTGGTTTTCATCTACGCCAATTCAGATAAAATATTTTATCCATTTACACTTTATATAAATTTCTAATTATATTTTTTTTTGCCTTCCTATGAACCCAACTCTAAGCCCAAGTCCATATCTAAATCCCACATTTTTCCCTATTAAATTTTATTGAGCCCAAGCCCAACAACCCAAATCTTTATTTCAAAAATAACACTTATATTCAAATTATCTACTCTTTCCTCACTTTTCAAAATTCAAATTTTATACCCTCAATTAAACCAAAATCTTACCCAATTAAATCTCATTAATTCTCTCACATTAAAAACCAAATTCCCGTTCCTCTCTCGTTTAAATTTTCTTTAATTAATAATAAATCCCACGTTTATATCTCTCTCTTTCTTCCTTAAAACCTCCAACGCTAATACTCACGTTTTCTCTCCCTCTATTCTCACCCCCTCTTTCTTTTCCCCCACCATCTCTCTCTCTCATTCTCCTTCCTCCTCCTCTCTTCCCGCTCCCTCTCTCGACCCACACCCATGCCCACACCACACCGACGCCGCGCTCGCTCCGCCACCATCGCCGGCATCACCCTCGCCCCTCTCTCCTCTCTGCAAAACCCCGAGCCCCACTTCACCGCCGAGCTCCCCCACCTCGCCTGCACACCCGATCCAACCTCCCTCTTCTCACCATTGTTCCAACCACCACCGAACTCCTCCACCTCGCCTGCCACCACCGATCACCGTGCGACTTCCTCGACGACCCACCACTTCTCCCCACTCCTTCCTCCTTTCACAGCCGCGACCCACCTAACCGCGACCGAGCTCCCTGCAAATTCCGGCGACCATCGCCTGCAAGCTCCGTCCATCCACCAGCGCAACCACCAACGTCGAACTCCCCGCTGCACAACGTCGAGCCTTCACCCCTCCTTTCTGGAACAGAACACCCCTTGCAGCCGTTGCAATCGCCGCCGCCTTTGTCGTTGTCGCCGTTGGCAGCGTCTCCTCGGTCACCGTGGGTATCGCCGCCGTAGCTGTTGCCGCCATCATCGTCTTCAGGCAAGTGATCATCACTTGCTTCACATGCTACTAGTTTTCTTATCACATAGTTATATATATTGTATTTAGCAATCAAGTTAATTAGAAAATCATGGATTTTGGATAAGTCTCACAATCCCTGCTTATACATTGTTTGACATAGTTTATAAGTCGAGCTTTTATTCGGCTCTAACCACGTACGAAATATATCGACCGATTAAACGAAACAAAGGCTCTGATTGCCATACATTTAAAACAAGTAGTTGATACTAAACGTTACGTGAAAACCTAGCTGTAAATAGCGAAACTTGTGTTCGTTAAACCCGATTACTATTTACATAGGTACTGCTGAAATTTGGTTGAAAATCAATATTATTTCACCCATAAAATGTTGCCCCGAAAACCATTGCAGAATCAGAATTTTTCTGAACACACTAGACCGTTAAATTCACGATAAATCTTTTACAAACCGGATTGAAGCGTTCCATGGCTCGTACTGAAGATAACACATTAACCTACAGTACTCTATAATTTATTTCAGAATTTGAACTAGTTATGATAGAGAAAGCTGGGGAGAATTACGACCCTGGACTGCAGTCCAGAGCAGTAATCCCAGTTCACCCTTGTTTTGAGATCACCGTATAACATTGCTCAAATGCGAAAATGTGCGGAACCCTATATCATTACGTAGAAAACTGAGTTAGCTCTCTTACCCCGCTAGTTTCACCGGATTCCTTAATGGTATGATATTTTTAACATATTTTATAACGACGATGTATTCCGCTGAATTCTGCAGCGGCAGATTTTACACATTGAACTTAACATGACCATAACTCCATGTTGATATAGAATATTACTGATCCGCCAATTGAGTTGGAAACATAACTGATAACCATAAAAATTGTTCAGCTATAGTGTCGCCTAATTCTGATCCCAACTGGGTGAAATTCGTGTCGCGAAACGGACGTTCAGTTCAGAAACTGAATTTCCTGCAGCGAGCACTTAAAATGAAACGGCTGCAACTTGAATACCGGAAATCCGATCGAACTGAAACTAATTTTGATGAACTGCTGACAGAGTGTGCTATTTATCATATTTGTATCATTTCGTTGAAATCTAAACATATGAATTAATGCAATTTTTGTAAGTTGATGACGTGCACATTGGTTCATAACATACATGACATGTTAATGACATGCATACATATATCTCACCCCATTTACCATATATATAGTGTTAGTGCGTGTTAGTGTTCAGTGGACATTGCATTATCGTGCGTGAATGATATTGGTTTAGGAGTGTCGAGTACACCAATGGAAAGTAAACGATTCGTGACAGTGATTGATACAGTGAACAGTGATAAAACCGTACCATTGGTATACTTGTACACGACTGAATCAAAATCATAAATAGTGTAAACCTGGGGAAAAGGGAGAAATCGAAGTGGAAAGAGAATCGTATTTAGCGGGACCGTGTTTTAGAGGATGATCATTCGAGCAGTGATATATATATTAGGTAGGATCTAGCGATCCGGCTGACAGGGTTATGTCCCGGGCATGTGGGTCGTTGTCTCGGGTATGTACGAGACTCCTGTTAAACATGATCCTCCTTCCACTATACGATTTCAAACATGACTTATAGGGACACAGATCATACTTTGCATTATATAGTGACATAGCGATTACACGCATTGTACTTTCACTGTTATTACCTCATTTACCTGTTTCACCTCATTATAATGATATTGCTATTGTGTCGCTCTGACGATCTGAGTATGCATGCTCAGTGATAGAGGTGGATTTGCCTGATCTCGAGAAGACCGTGAAGATCCAGACCAGTGAACCAGTTACATTTCTCCACTGATATCCCTGGTTAGTTGTCCTCTTGTTTACTTCTATTGAGCTTAGATTTCTTTATATTCGATAGTTTTAGTGACTGCATTCTCTTTACCCGTACTGTATTTTACTGATTACCATATAATGCTAGAAGCCGAAATGTGACTACGACAGGATTTTTCCTTGATCGTAGGAGCATGGCTGGCCTTGTCACCCTTGTATTCCGTATTTTGGGAAGCGGGACGTGACAGTTAGGGGTAGTGGAAGAGTCGAGTGTGCAAAACCCGGGCATCATTTGCCACGGTTCACCCGTCGGTACTGGCCCAAATGAGGTTTCCGCCGGCCGATCTTGGGAGATGGGTCTATGGATTTTGGCCATGTGTACATCTCTATGTTTAGACCATTTTCCATATGTTTGATTTTTCTGACTTTTCATTTTTATGTGTATTGCACGTGTAAACTTTTGGCCATCCAAAAAGTTTTTTAAAAAATCAGAAAATATAATGTGTCTGATGGGATTCGAACATAGGGGTTGCATCACAGCAATGCAAGGCTTTACCAGTGAGCTACAAGTTATTTCTATCTGTTATTTAACAAAATTTACTTATAACTCAATCTCAGGCTGTATAACTCATTTAAACTGGAAAATTCCGTACAGTAAATTCAGAATCGTTACAGGATGATGTAAGGTCGTCGGGAAGAGGAAGGAGGAGGTCTAGAGGGTGAGAAGGAGAAGAGGGTGAGGTCGAGAGGGAGACGATGATGGTGAGGGGGACGAACGGCGACGAGGTGATGAGGGCATGGGTTAGGGTTTTGGGTTCGCGGCGGGGCAAAGAAGAAGAAAAGAAACGAGGGAGGAAAGAGAAAGGTGAGGTTTAATATAATAGGTTTTATAATTATAATATATATATATATATATATTAGAGAGAGAGACTGAGGTTAGAGAGAGGGGGTATATTGGTTTATATTAGTTAATATATTATATTATATATATTACAGATTATATATATATGCTAGTTAAAAAATATAATATATATATTATAGGATTTTACAGATAATACCATATTGCTCCGAATATTACCTGTATCCATTCAAAAAACTAGTTTTTCAATATGGAGAATGTTGGGGTAAAAAATTACACCTCGGTTGACCAAGTTAAAATCAAAGTCAACCAAAGACAAGTGGGCCCAAGTCCAGGTCAAGACCGAGTATGGAAGGGACCGGCCCCGTGACAAAAAGAATGAAGCCATAAATTAGTTTAATGTAATTCTTTTTTTTAGAAATAAATGTTTGTAAAATGGGCAAAAAGCCAAAATTTTGTAAACCTCATGGCTTGTGTGCAAAAAAAGATAAGCACGTAAGGCATGGGGTGGCACAAGTGCCATTTGGAAAAACCCAAGGGGCTGTATGTAAAGTGTGTAGCCTATAAAGGCAAACATGAGGAAAAAATCAAAGAACTTTTTCTCTCTCTCAAGAAAATTAGGGTTTCTGTGCCTTCTTCTCCTTCCCCAAGCTTCTAAACCTTCTTCCCTTTTTTGAATTAAATCAAGAGTTTGACTGTTTCTTTTTCCAAAAAGAAACAGTTTTTCACCATAAAACCCTTGACGGGGAGCTCGGATCTTCCATCAAATCCCCAAAATGGGTGATTTTTAAGTCTCACCCTCTTTTTCTCCAAGATCCAGCCAACAGAGAGGAGGAAAAAGGAGACCCACCTCCAAAAACCCCACTTTGAGAAGATCCAAGGCTCAAGAGAAGATATAGGGGTCACCTTTCATCATCTTCGAAAATCTCTTGGGAGTTTTACTCTGGACAAAAAAAGGAAAAAGGTCTTTTTTTAGAAGTTTAACTCCAAAAGTCAATTGGAAGTACAACTCCTAGTGCAGGGGCTAAGCCCTGTTTGTCCTTTTTTTAGGAGTTTAATTCCAAAAGTCAATAGGGAGCACAACTCCAGGTATTGGGTGCTAAGCCCCTTTCCCTGCGGGCGCTCAGCGCCGAGCGTCTGCGTGCCGGGCGCGTGAGGCGCCGGCGTCTAGCGTCCGCGTGCCGGGTGCGTGAGGCGCCGGCGTCCACCGCCCGCGTGCCGGGCGCGTGAGGCGACGGCGTCCAGCTCCCGTGTGCCGGGCACGTGAGGCGATGGGGCCCAGCGCCCGCGTGCCAAGCACGTGAGGTGCTGGCGCCCACGTGTCCTTTGGACGCTACTTCCCCCTTTTTTTATATATACACACACTCCACAACACTGTCCCCGTTAGAAAAAAAATTTAACGGGGCGCTGCCCCACACCCCACAAGGGAGCTGCTAGCCCCCTTGACCCCCAACCACCTATCCGGGTTGCGGGACCCCCGTAAACTCTGCGAGACCCCCGATATACCCAAGACTCCTCAAAACACAACACACGCACACTGCACATTGAGTTCGCATGACTAGTTGGCCCGTCAATCAAAGGTTCCTTCGCTTCAAAGGCGATGGGTAATTAATGGCAGCTTAGTCCGCGGCTGCCGGAGATTCGGATCCTCGCTACCAATGAACCCTAGCCTACCCTAGGCATGGGGAATCTGTATTGCGCCTGACAAGCGATGCGTATTCCCATCTCAATGGGGTGACGAAAAACAACCTACAGATTCTGGCACGCCCGGTGGGACGCATCTCTCCTCCTATATCTCGGGTTAAGTGTTCATGCGAACTCATTTAACATATATACCGATATTTGTACTGAAATAATGTTTTTCCGTGCAGCAATCAACTTTCAACGACAACGTCTTCTAAGATGGATTCAGCTTCCGACACGACCCCGATCCCATACGTGGTCAAGATCAATGCTCTCGTGGTCCTCCCCGCAAACCTCGGTCGGCAGTGGGAGGAACTGCCCCGTCAATTCAGTTCCATCATCATCTATCCTGCTGGAAGCGCTCATCTGGCACAAATCCCGGCAAACCAGGTGGCCAAGTCGGTCTCAAGGGGCAAGAAGCCGAACGTTGTGATCACTAAGGAACCACAACCTAAACTTAAGATGGTGTCCGAACGACTCTCTGGTGCTCCAGCTGGGGGCAAGACTTCCGGTACAAAGGGCAACATCAAACGTTGCGGACGAGCTCAGGCGACGACTCCAACAAGTGCACAATCAGCGTATCTCCAAAGACCTCCATCGTCCGGTCTACGGTGGCTTCCCAAAGAGCCGTAATCAGCCAAGTGCTCAAAATAGAAAGGTTGAGACAGAATCGGCTCAGGTATCGAGCCAACAAGAGGGCCAGGACTCCGGCCAAATGGAATCTTGTGAAGTTCCAAGAGCAAGGTCACCCCGCGACGACGGCTGAGTCGGACATAAAAGTCAGCAATTCTTTCGAACCTCTGAAGTGGGTTCAAAAAAACGCCACTACCGCCAAATCAGGGCAACGCCCCAAAAAGGAAGGAAAAACAAGTCGCTAATGAAGAAGATGGCAGAGAGCCAGCTCATGAAAATTTGAGTCCTTTCTCGGTGGACTATAATGTCTTGGCTCATCTAAGAAAGCTTCCATCTCTCTTGAGCATCTACGATCCCTTGGTCCTATCTAAGAAACTTAGAGATGTTCTCATTCACGCTCTACAAAATCCTGAGCGGTACCAGGCTCGCTTTGCGGAAATTGATATGAAAGAAGCCCGGTACACTCTGCATACAGCCATGGACACATTTAAAGATGAAGACCTGTTACTAGGAATAGCTGAGCACAACCGACCGCTTTACGTGACAGGGTACAGCGACGGAGACCGGATTAATTACAAATTGATTGATCCAGGGTCCTCAGTGAACATCATGAACTTATGGACTCTGAAGAGTTTGTCAATAGACGCCCGACACCTGTCAAGGGAAAGAATTGTCATTCAAGGCTTCAATCAAAATTGCCAGCAAGTTCTGGAATTCATAGCTCTACCGATCAGGTTCGGAGACCTACAAACTGAAGCCAAGATATACGTGATCGACGCCGACACGTCCTATAAGATTCTCCTAAGAAGGCCGTGGCTTCACGATTATGGCATCGTTCCATTAACTCTCCATCAGTGCATGAAGTATACCAAAAATGGAGAAGAAAGACACATTACCGGAGACATCCAGCCGTTCGGTGTGTATGAAGTCCGATATGAAGATTCTCGGTAATTTGTGAACCTCCAATGTGCTGAGCCACAGTTGACCAAAAACAGAACGACCCCGAAACTCAAAAGCAAATCTGAGCCGGCTGTCACTTTCAAAAGCAAAACCCCCTAAGTGCGTCCGCATTTCGGCAGTGACACTGATGAGTCCGACGTTGGAAGTCC
Source organism: Agapanthus africanus (assembly GCA_030015575.1). Lineage (NCBI taxonomy): Eukaryota > Viridiplantae > Streptophyta > Magnoliopsida > Asparagales > Amaryllidaceae > Agapanthus > Agapanthus africanus. The sequence goes on along the minus strand of CM057338.1, from coordinate 935,560,072 downwards.
GTCCGTCCATAAAACCGCCCTCATCTTGGTAGCGATACGGACGAGTATGATATCGAAGTCCCATCCGACGGCAAAATTCTCCCTCGTTTAGGCAGTGACACTGAAGAATCAGAAGAAGAGGATCCGTCTTGCAACAACTGTGCAGATTGGGCTCTCGTGCAAAAAGCGAAGCTAAGAGAGACCTTCGAAGTTACAGAAGGGTCCCTAGTCATCACAAGGGTGCCGGAGCAGATGTGCAAAGAGCTCGATGCATTGTTAGTCTCGACCGTGGACCAGCTAAAAACCTTCTACGTTCCCGGAAGAAAGAGTGGGCAGAAGGGCATCCTATTTTATGGGTCAAATCCTGTCGTGCATCCAGACAATTTGTTTATCACGTGCCTTCCCTATGAAAGAGGCATACGAGTCATCATAAACCCCAGATATTATGCGCCCGAGATGCGGGGATATTTTAAAAAGTGCAGTTGTCGGTTATATCAAACGGACTCCGAAGCGATGTTTTATGAAGGGTTGTGGTATCCGCCTCAGGTCTGAGCACTCATCGATGGATGAATCCCAGATTGATGAGACATAGGTTTCATTCAACCTGATGTCAAGGCATGTTACATGATTCATATTGGTGAAGCCAGCGAAGAGTCAAATGATGAAGACGGGCTAGTCGAGCCAGAAGAAGCCCCTCAAGAGTTCGAAGATGGCTGACAAGCAATCTTCGACGAGCTAACCGAGGTTGATTTAGGAACGCCTGATAATCTAAAGCCGACCTACATCAGCCCACTCTTGTCAGAGGAAATGAAAGAGCAGATAGTCGCCCTACTACATGAGTTCGCCGACTGCTTCGCGTGGACGTACAAAGAAATGCCCGGCCTTTCCCCTGAAGTGGTCGTGCATAAACTGGCTATATCTCCTGATGCTAAGCCAGTTAAACAAGCTCCTCGAAGAATGAGAAGGGAACTGGAAGAAAAGGTCATTGAGGAAACCAAGAAACTCATCGATGCCGGCTTCATCAGGGAAGAGAAATACACGGACTGGATCACATGCATCGTCCTAGTGAAAAAAGAAGAACGGGCAGATACGCGTTTGCGTCGATTTCAGGGATCTCAATAAGGCATGCCCTAAAGACGATTTCCCGCTTCCGGTCATGGAAATGATGGTCGACGATACTTCAAATTACGAGATGTTCACTTTCAGATGGCTCGTCTGGATATAATCAAATCAAGATGTCGCCCGAGGATGAGAAACACACGGTATTTCGAACCCCGATCGGGATATACTGCTACAAGGTGATGCCATTCGGATTAAAGAACGCAGGTGCTACATATCAAAGGGCAATGACCAATATCTTTGATGACCTAATCCATAAAGTCGTCGAATGTTATGTTGATGATTTGGTCGTCAATACTAAAGCCAAGGCCGATCACATCCAAGATCTCACGACCATTTTCACCAGATTGAGGGAATACGATCTGAAGATGAATCCTCTAAAGTACGCTTTTGGCGTGTCATCAGGAAAATTCTTGGGCTTCATAGTCCGACATCGGGGGATCGAAGTCGACCCATCGAAGATAAAGGCCATCATAGAGATGCCTCCTCCAAAGAATCTGACACAGCTAAGATCATTTCAAGGCAAGCTCGCTTACATACGAAGGTTCATCTCGAACCTATCGGGAAGATGCAGGCCCTTCTGGATGCTCATGAAGAAAGGAGCTCCTTTCATCTGGGATGCCGAATATCAAGAAGCGTTCGAAAATATCAAACAGTACCTGTTGCACCCTCCAGTGCTTGCTGCTCCCATTCCAAATAAACCGTTGATCCTCTAAACTGCCGCGCTATATGAGTCACTCGGTGCACTCCTCGTCCAGAACAATTAGAAGGGAAAAAGAGAATGCTCTCTACTACCTCAGTCAAATGTTAGTCGGGGCGAAACATAACTATTCCCCGATCGAAAAGCAGTGCCTGGCTCTGATATTTACCATAAAAAAGCTAAGACACTATTGATTTAGTGTATTTCTCAGATGTGTTTGTAAAAAGCAAGTATCGAATCAATTGTTTCCCGATAACGGTTTCATTTGATCGATAATAGTATCTTGTATCGGTATTTAGAAAATTGTAATAAGAACTCACTATCAAAGAATTATATTTGACCGCAATCAACTACGGTGTCAGTTGTAGATCGTAAGCGAGTGCGGATCGTCCACAGGGATTGTGCGATTCGTTTTTATATTTGCTTTGTTTGAATCGAAAAGTTAATTGAAAAGAAAAGAAAACATGATTCAAGAATTTATCAATTGATTCAGGTGTCACGATATTTAATCAAGAATCAAGAAACTGATAAACAATCAAGAATTGGGGTTTTGATAATATTTCCAACCAAAATGTCAAGAATCTAAATGAGGCTCGTAGGAATCGATCGGATCTATAGATGTGATGTAATATCAAGATTTCGTGTTCTTGTCCTTCGAAGGATTGATACTAGATCGATGATGGTCGATGAGAATTAGGGCTTTCTTGATGAAACTGGGGTTTCATCCTTTAACCCTTGTTTTTTCATCGATTATCATTCACATTCTAACCTCTAGCAATTTCAAGAAACAATCGTAACTCCCCAATCTCGAGCGATATCAATCAAGAAAGCATCGCAATGAATTGGGTTGTCGATTCTTGATCTTGCTGGGGTTTACAAAACTCGTGGGATTCAAGAATCGATTTACAGTATATTACATCATCATTCTATTGATCGTCTCGACTCCTCGACGAGCGGAGTATTACTCAAACATCATCACACAGAAAGTATTCAAGAATTGAAAAGATATCATGATGCGAGAATTTAAAGAAAACAAGATAAAAGAATATCACCTTTTATTTATGTCAACAATTTGATTACAGTCGCTCAAGAACTACAAGAGGAAGAACTAAATTGTTGAATTGGCGTCGCTCGGCTCCGTGAGTCGTGGATCGGCTTGGACCACTTGCTCCGTTGAAGATCGGCTCGGCTCATAAAAGGTTGCAAGGCTTCTTGCTTGAATGGGTACTCGGGATCTTGGCTTTTGATTGGAATTAGGGTTAGGGTTTCACACAAATCCTCTCACTAGATTTGTGGAAGAAAAAGATGAAGAGAGAGATAGAATGGCTCTAAATTGACTACTAAAATCAACTAATCAAAAGATCAAGTCCCTTTTACAAGTGAGCCTAGGGTCTTATTTATAGAGCACCCAAACCCTAAGCCTTTAAGTTCCCTCCAAAAGTTTGTTAAAAGACTTCTAGAAAGAGTTTGTTAGGCTTAGCTTAGAGTTTAAGCTAGGGTTTAGGGAGAAGGTTCTAGAATACAAGGCTAGTTTAGTGTTGATCCCAAAGCTTGCTGATCTGGCAGAATTCTCTGGAGTCTTCTGGAACTTGGAGTGTCTTTATGAAGTTTAGGAGCTGATCTAAGAGTTTTGCACCAAAAATGAGGAGCTAATTCCTTGAACCCACCGCGGATCCGCGGCGCAAGCAGGCTCCTGCCGCGGATCCGCGGCTGTCTGTGGGGCTTGGGCCTTGGGCTTTCTGGTATGGTCTTGGAACAACATTTGTAGCTTAATCTGATGTGTTGATTTGTATTTTCCCTTTTGGATTTATACCAGATCTAAAATCATTGAGTTGGCGTAACGTTTTAGCTGCACCATGTAAATTTTGGCCTTTCTGCTGGATTTTCCTGCACAGATCTCAAAACAAGTGTTGCGCAAATGTAGGGATGATGCGATGCCATGAAATGTGGTCAATTTCCTTTATAGTGTCGGTTTTAGAGTCTAATACAGGTAATCTGATATTTTGCGACAGTTTTGCTAATATGTGAATTATGAATGTCGAACACTTCTATATGAATGCAAATGATGAGGAAATTGTCGGCTAAAATATGCAATATTTTCGACTAATCAACTATCTTCTTGCTCATTGGGTTAAGCTAATCTCCAAGGTCGGCCCGCTCAAACACTTAATGACTAAAGCAAGCCTAGCCGGTAGAATGGGAAGATGGGCTATCATGTTGCTTGAATTTGACATAATTTATACTCCTCAGAAAGCAGTAAAAAGGCAAGCCCTCGCCGACTGCCTTGCTGCTCATCCTGTACCAGAAGGGTCACCGCTCAATTGCGAGTTACCCGACGAACAAGTGCTACATCTTGAGGATGATGAGCCATGTTGGGAGCTCTATTTCGACGGAGCTTCATCAATTAGGACCTCCAGCAAATCAAGCATCCCACAGATAAAAGCAGGGATAGGATTGGTGTTCATCACACCATCGATGAGAACCCTACAGTGTTATTTTGCTCTCATCGAGCCTCACACAAACAACGAGGCTGAGTACGAGGCTCTTATAGATGGTCTGGAGCTCGCCATAGAAGTGGAAATCCTTCGGCTACGAGTCTACGGTGATTCCCAGCTTGTTGTCAACCAAGTAAGCGACGACTATAAGATATACAAACCCGAGTTAGCTCGGTACAGAAGCCGGGTGGTGGATCTTATGAAACAGTTCACCCACATTGAACTGATAAGAGTTCCTAGGGCATTGAATGGAAATGCTGACGTACCCGCTCGCTTAGCCAAGGAGCTGGCAGATCCCGATGTGGATGAAATTCTGATAACAGTCAGAAGCCGGCAAATTCTACCTCCGTTCTCTTTGCGTGAATAGGGAAGCGTAGAACAAGAGAACAATCCTGCTGAAGAAGCTCTGATCATCCAAGATGAGCCCGATTTGAAAGAACCCTTCATAGAGTATCTCCGATACAACAAGCTGCCCGAGGGAAAATCTGCGAGAATTCAGATGAAGAAAAGAGCTCTTCAATACGTGTTTGTAAATAATATGCTATACCGCAGATCATATGACCAACTCTGGCTCAAATGTCTGTCATCGACCGAAGCCCAAAAAGTCATGAAAGAAGTTCACTCAGGCGTCTGCGGAGCTCACCAATCTGGCCCCAAAATGCGGCTTCAAATTAAACGGCTTGGGTATTACTGGCCTACCATGATAACGGATTGCGAAGAGCATGCGAAGATGTGTCATCTCTGCCAAATTCACGGTGACTTCATTCATAAGCATCCCAATCCGCTGCATCCTACAGTAGCGTCACGGCCCTTCGAAGTTTGGGGCACCGACATAGTTGGTCCAATTGATCCTCCATAATCCAAAGGCCACCGGTTCATATTGGCCGCAACTGACTACTTGGCTGAAGCTGTCCCACTAAAAGAAGTCAGGACAGAAGGTATTCTGGCGTTCTTCCGGCATAATATTCTATACCGCTTCGGTATACCGAGAAGAATCATTTCTGACAACGGGCCTTCTTTCAAGAGCTTCAAAGTCTCAAGGTTCGCTACTCAGCACAAGATAGACTGGAGATATTCCTCCATCTATAATCCAAGAGCCAATGGGCTAGCCGAAGCCTTCAATAAGACTCTATGCAAGCTCCTGAGGAAAAATGCTTCAGCCAAAAAGAGAGACTGGAATCTCAAGCTCCATGAAGCATTGTGGCCATATCGTACCACACACCGCATTCCAACTCAGTCCATTCCATACCCACTACTCTTCGGAGTGGAAGCAATCTTCCCGCTCAAAGTAAAAGTTTTAAGCCTAAGAATGGCCGTCCAACACGAGTTGACGAAGGAGCAAAACGTCCTCCTTTGGCTCGAAGAGCTCGACGCCCTCAAAGAAAAGAGACCCGCAGTACAAAAAAATCTGGAGTTGTACCGAGCCCAAATGTCACGGGCTTATGATAAGATGACCCGTCTCCGTGCTTTTAAAAAAGGCGAATTGGTGTTGGTCCTCAATAGACCGATCATCCCCAATCGACATGCCAAGGGAAAATTCAAGCCAAACTGGGAAGGACCATACGTCATCGAGAAAGTGTTTGATGGAGGATCTTACCAGCTGATAAATGCCGAGGGAGAAAAGCCCATGCCACCCATCAATGGCCGATATCTCAAGAAATACTACGCGTGAATGCTCCAAGTCGCAGGCGAATTGAGCACACCGGCCCTACGGTCTGGATCATACATCCTGTAAAACCGTATACAATCCACGGGCATAAACGACCCCTATCTCTCGCAAGTCCTACCGGCGAGACTATATTTAAAGTCCCACTAGCGATGAAGATCCGCCAATGTAAAAAAAATAAAAAAAAAGGTATGTCAACAAGCAAAACGGGCACGGATGAAAACCCAAGGGCTCCGTGCGTAACAACAGCAGGACTGTCGGCGAGTTTGTGAAAACCCGAAAGGGCGTAAACACGTGAAAAAGAAATACACTCGCAAAGTCCTCTCGACCTTATGAGGAGAAAATCCCTGCGTGAGATCCTTACGACTCACAAAGGAGCAACACACTTAGGAATCCCCAAGATTCCCAGGGAGAAGTACATCTACGAGATCCTCTCGACTCGTAGGGAGAAAATGCTTTTATGAGACCATTACGGCTCATAAAATTGAAAAGCCTTAAGTGATAAAGATCTAAATATGTCTCCTAAGCCATCGCTCCCCAACGGGTAACGACAAATGATGAGTCGCTCCTGGCATTGCTTCAATGTTAACGGTGCTGATGCCGACCCAAAACCTAAATCCCAAATTTTCCCAACGACAAATGATGAGTCACTCCTGGCATTGCTTCAGTGTTAGCGGTGCTAATGCCGACCCAAAACCTAAATCCTAAATTTTCCTAACGGCAAATAATGAGTCGCTCCTGGAATTGCTTCAGTGTTAACAGTGCTAATGCCGATCCAAAACCTAAATTCCAAGTCTTCCCAAAGGCAAATGATGAGTTGCTCCTGGCACTACGTTTCAGTGTTAGCGGTGCTGATGTCGACCCAAAAAAAACAAAACCAAACCCCAAGTTTTTCTAAGGGCAAATGATGAGTTGCTCCTAGTATTATTCTAGTGCAGCAATGCTGATACCAAACAAAATCCAAGTTCCAAGTTCCTCTCATATTCAAAATTCCCATCAAACAAGGCAGAAATCAAACAGATCAAATTAATGCCACACCCGGTAGCGCTTCCAAGCTCAAAAGTCCCGCTGGACGGGTAGAGAACTCCCAAAATAAATCAAATCAACCCTGACACCACAGAATACGGAGCAAGTCAACTTCAACCCCGACACCGCAAGAAGCGGAGTAAGTCAACTTCAACCCTGACACCGCAAGAGGCGGAGCAAGTCAAATCAAATCACGACACTGCAGAAAGCGGAGCAGGTCAAATCAAGTATCGACCGTCCAAGTCGCAAAAAGGGCAGCACCGGCCATCCAAGTCGCAAAAAGGGCAGCACTGACCGTCCAAGTCGCAAAAATGACAGCAACGACCGTCCAACTCGCAAAAATGGCAGCAACGACCGTACACGTCGCTAAAATGGCAGCACCGATTGTCCAAATCGCAAAAAGGGCAACACCGACCGTCCAAGTTGCAAAAAGGGCAGCACCGACCTTCCACGTCACTAAAATGGCAGCACCGACCGTCCAAGTCGCAAAAAGGGCAGCACCGATCGTCCAAGTCGCAAAAATGGTAGCACCGACCGTCCACGTCGCTAAAATGGTAGCATTGACCGTCCACGTCGCTAAAATGGCAATATCGACTGTCCACGTCGCTAAAATGGCAGCATACCCTCCACATCGTCAAAAGGGAACCCAACCAACTCAAGCTCCATATAGAGCAAGATCCATCAATTATATGCATACAACCCACACGCGCGGTGTGTATTTATTGATGGGGGGAACTTTGTTGGGGTCAAAAATTACACTCCGGTTGACCAAGTTAAAATCAAAGTCAACCCCAAACCAAGTGGGCCCAACCCCAGGTCAAGACCGGGCATGGAAGGGATCGACCCCGTGACAAAAAGAATGAAGCCATAAATTAGTTTAATGTAATTCTTTTTTTTAGAAATAAATGTTTGTAAAATGGGCAAAAAGCCAAAATTTTGTAAACCTCATAGCTTGTGTGCAAAAAGAGATAAGCACATAAGGCATGGGGTGGCACAAGTGACATTTGGCAAAGCCCAAAGGGCTATATGTAAAGTGTGTAGCCTATAAAGGCAAACATGATGAAAAAATCAAAGAACTTTTTCTCTCTCTCAAGAAAATTACTGTTTCTATGTCTCCTTCTCCTTCCCCAAGGTTCTAAACCTTCTTCCTTTTTTTTGAATTAAATTAAGAGTTTAACTCTTCTTTTTCCAAAAAGAAACGGTTTTTCACCATAAAACCCTTGAAGGGGAGCTCAGATCTCCCATCAAATCCCCAAAAAGGGTGATTTTTAAGTCTCACCCCCTTTTTCTCCAAGATCTAGCCAACAGAGAAGAGGAAGAAGGAGACTCATCAATAAAAACCCCCACTTTGGGAAGATCCAAGGCTCAAGAGAAGATATAAAGTTCAAGGGAGAAGAAAGAGGTCCCCTTTCATCATCTCCGAAAATTTCTTGGGAGTTTTACTCCGGACAAAAAAAAAAGGAAAAAAGAGACTTTTTTTAGAAGTTTAACTCCCAAAGTCAATTGGGAGTACAACTCCCACTGCAGGGGTTAAGCCCCCATTATTCTTTTTTTAGGAGTTTAATTCCAAAAGTCAATTGGGAGTACAACTCCCAGTATTGGGGGCTAAGCCCCTTTTCCTGAGGGCGTCCAGCGCCCGCGTGCCGGGCGCGTGAGGCGCCAGCGCCCGCGTGCCGGGCGCGTGAGGCGCCAGCGCCCGCGTGCCGGGCACGTGAAGCGCTTGCGCCCATGTGTCCTTTGGACGCTACTTCCCTTTTTTTATATATATACACACACTCCACAACACTGTCCCCGTTAGAAAAAGTTTCTAACGGGGCGCTGCCCCGCACCCCGCAAGGGAGCTACTAGCCCCCTTGACCCCAGCCCGCTATCCGGGTAGCGAGACCCCCGTAAACTCTGCGAGACCCCCGATATATCCAAGACCCCTCAAAACACAACACACGCACACTGCATGTTGAGTTCGCATGACTAGTTGACCCATCAATCAGAGATTCCCTCGCTTCAAAGGCGAGGGGTAATTAACGGCAGCTTAGTCCACAGCTGCCGGAGATTCGGAGCCCCGCCATCAATGAACCCCAGCCTATCCTAGGCATAGGTAATCTGTAATGCTCCTGACAAGTAACGCGTATTCTCATCTCTATCAGGTGATGAAAAACACCTTACAAAGAATATATGTAAAATTTTAAACCATAATGTGATATCCGGTAAATAAAAACATATACCCCAAATATGAATCTACGTAAATATACGTAGCGATCCAAAACGAGTTTGTTTAACAATTGGGGTATGAACATGATATATGGGTGCAACCACATGATATGGGGTACGATGACATGCAAGGCTGGATATTAAAATATATTATTTGGTTTTTATTTTGTATTATTAAAAGATATGTGGAATATATTATATGTGTATAATATCTAGATTTGCACGGATACTCTATACTAGCAAATATTTGATATAATCTTGAACCATAATAGGTTTCAAACATGCGGGTCGGATAATAACCATAATTGCTAATTGCACCATCCGCAACTCAAAAGCAACAATAATAAACAAATTTACCGCAAGATTTGAAATACCCCAAATATATATAGTATAAATGCACTAGGGTGTTACAGCACGCGGCCACTGGGCGCCAGCGGGCCACGTGAGCGGTACGTGCCCACTGGAAACACCAGTGGGAGAAGGAGGCTTAGCCCTTGGGCTGGAAGTTGAACTCACAAGAAATTTTGTAGTTAAACTCCTAGAAAAAGAAGTATTTTTATTTTTTTTCGAAATTCGGAGGAGTTAAAACTCCTAAAGAAAAGATTTTCGGAGATGATAAAAGGGGGCCCTTTCTTTTCCCTTAAGCATTGGATCCTCCTAAACTGGGATTTTTTTAAATGAGTCTTCTTCTTCCTCCTCTCTTTTGTTGGATCTTTGAGAAAACAACTATAAACAAAATATATATACAATCCATATAATCAATATATCAACTAATGAACAAATGTTTATGTCAACAAACAAATAAATCTAAGGTTGTTGGGACGATGATCCACCTCCATCGTCCTATGGCCTGAAAAAAAAAATCCCAAACTCCTCGTGTATGGTCTGCTGGATGGGCTCGACGTTCAACTACCTCAGCTCGCAGACCTCCGCCGTAAAGTTCTGCAACTGTTGTTGTGTCTGCTGCTGCTCGTGCTGCTGCTGCTCCATATACTCACGGAGCCGACGAATCTCCTCCTGCGATGCAGTTGCCGCATCCGCCCACGTCTGAGACACGACGTACTTTTTGGCGGTCGAACGCCTGTCAAAATATCGGTGGGCCCCGGGACCAAACCCGCGCTCATAACCGCCGTGATGCCCGCCGGATATCGAATCCAGGACAGGGATAATGGCGGTGATCGGGTCGTCAGGGCCAAGTTCTCAGGCGTCCGTCCGTTCCTAGAACTGGCTCTGTATAGAATATATATAGATATACACACACGTACTAACTTAAAATACAGAATCGACTTGATTATATGAAACTTACCATGTACTCATCCGTGCCCCTGTGTAACGCGGTCCATCCCTTGACAGGCAGCAGTGTAGTTGGCGGGGCCTTTCTTTTTCTGCGATCAAATTACGATTTATTTTAATAAGTAATTTATGATAAAAAAAAACATATAAAATTAAGCATCGAAATAGTCACAAGGTGCCACCGAGCGCTCGCCTGCGTGCGCTTCCCTTGAGTCGGGATAGCGCGGTTTATGACGCCGTTGTTCCGGTTCTGCTTATTGTGATCTGACACCAACTTGCAGATATAACGAAGATTATATTTTATTCTAGTATATGATAGATCTTGTTATATTGGTAAAATATTAAAAATTAAATTCATACCTTCACATCCTCGCGCTCGTAATAGGCGATCAGGAGTGAGCAATCCTCTCTCGGGACCTCAAGCGTTATCACCTCCATCATCAATCTCCGCTCCTCAGTCGTCGATTTTCAGGGAAGGTAATAATCTCTCTTCACATCCCCTCGGCGTCTTCTCTTGATCGCTTGAAACACAGGTATTAACGCGGCAAGAGCGCGATCTACATGCACGCCGGTGTCGCCGATGAGTCTGTAATATTTTCGGTCTGAAATTACAAAATTTTAAACAAATAATTATTAAATATATATGTATATAATGACGATTGAAATTTAAATGTATAAAAAGATATGTGATACCTCCTCCGACCCAAAAAATTGCGTAGCACGGTCGGTCTAGTTCTGATCCCACCTAAGATGGAGCGTGTACTTATAATAAGTACAGATCTCCACTCCAACGTAATCCCCCTACCGGGCCGCATGAGGACTAAAAGGCACATCTGACGCGTCCCATATCAGCGGCTATGGCTCGGCACCGTCGGCTGGCTTAGAGCAGGAGGGCCCAGTAGGACCCCTCCCCCTAACATTGCTGGAGCCTGCAAACAAATAGATATACAGATACAATATTATAATATTCAGAATATGAATATAACATTTGGCAAATTTAAATTACAAACGTTATTTAAAAGCTTTAAGAAATAACGATTATACCTGCCGTCCCTGGCATGGCGCTAGAACCGGCGCCAGACGCCATCCCACCGGTAGCATGCGGATCTGCAAACAATAAATTGTTAGATGATTCAATAGATGCCTACATTGTAATGATGTATTAAATTTAAAATGAGTAAACTATATACCATGTGCATGAGTGACTGGGGTATGAGGATCCGCTACTGCACTGATAGGGGTAGGCGTGGCTGCTGCGACTGCTGTGTCGTTGCTAGTAAGGGCACTATGATAGGCGGGGTTGCTGGGAGTGATGTGGCGGTAGTAAGGGAATCTTCCTCGTCGGGTATAGGTGCTGCCGCCGCTGGGGTGATGTGGTGGTAGTAAGGGAGCGCTGGTAGGGATAGATGTTGCTAGGGTGATGTGGCAGTAGTAAGGGAAGCGCTGGTATGGATAGGCGTTGTTGTTGCGGCTCCTGGGGTAGTCTTATCGGCAGGTACGGATCTCTGGAGAACATCCTCTAGAAGTTTTCTCTTATAACATCTAGAGCCTGAGCCTGGGCCTTCTATCAAACCCTACGTATATGTCTAAGTATTATTTCATCACTTATATTCATTATACATTTTAGAACATTTATTTTAATTTCCTTACCTAACACGTTTGTGCGGTACATTAACTGAAGATTCGTTAGGTGGATTCTCAAAATCTTGATCCGTGACAATCAATTGGCCGATATCACTTCTTAAAACGTATTGATAGACGGCGCAAAACAGTTTGGATCTTTTAAACGATCAATAGATGGATTGAGACGTGTTATCGTGGGATCTTCCTCGTCACTCTCATATTCAGTCATTCAACGTCGGCACATTATAATAATCTCTCGGTTTCCAATGACAAACAACACTCCAGCCAACCTTCTTCAAGTCCCGAGAATAATATATTTGTGTTGCCATTGTGGGAAAGATAAAGCTGTCGTATTCATAAGCTATTCATTTGGTGTTTACCAAAGTGAGACCGTATTCATCGATCTTCCGACTCCGGTCAGACTTGTTATCGTACCATCTGCATTGGAATATATGAAATGGGAAATCCTTATGAGTGTATGAGACCGCTATAACTTCCTCAAGAACACCGTAGCAGGGATTTTCTTCGTCGTCGACCGTTGCGACGCCACTATTTTGTGTACCTCTAATACGTTCCATTCTTTCTACCTTAAATTTATACCCAGAAACCCCGTACTCGTTGTAAAACGTAGTTGTAATCGTTGGACCGCTTAAAAGGCCGTGGACCTCTCTATCAATCTGTTCTACACGGTTCAATTGTCCGTCGACTTCTTGTCTACACCAAATGGAGAAAGTGCGCCTCTGTTCTTCGATTCTATCATCCGACCACATCATAGGATTCGATCTCTTGAGTATGGTTTTGTTATCTCTGTTTGTTAATTTACAGTTATATTAGTTAGATTAAATTTAATTTTGAACGTTTAAGTGGATGAAATTAGAAACACTTACTCGACATATTTAGCAAAACATTCATTTTTTATCAAGATGTACGCATGTACACTGGCCTTGAAATCGTAAGACATGTTTTTTAGCCTTCCTGCTCCAATTGGACCATTAGGAACACGCGGTAGTTTTTTTAGATTCGTCATGACATCGTCGTTTTAGAAACGAGCACAGAAAGACGTTATTTCTTCCAAGAGATAACCTTCCGCAATCAAACCTTCAGGACAATACTTGTTGCGGACATAGTTTTTTAAAGTTAATAGATATCTGCTGAAAATAGTAGATATTAATAATTTACGATAATGTTTTGCAATTTAAATGATTAATAATAAACATTTTCATACTTCTCGATGAGTACATCCAACGGTAATATACCAGACCGCCAATCTTGACCTCAGTTGCCGGACGGACGGACATATGAACAATAATGTCGAAAAAGGATGGGGGAAAGATAGTTTCGAGCTTGCAGAGGATCAAAGGAATATTCTGTTCGAGCTCTGCTATTTCATTGACAGCCACATTTTTAGAACACAATTGGTGAAAGTACGCGCAAAAGTCGTTAAGCATGAGACCAAGCATAAAGGAAGAAGATGATGCATCAATACGTGGTAGTTGTGGCTCTTGAATCCTATGATTTTTCTATTTTCTGCCTATACCTGTTTGGCAATATTTGATGAGAAACCGTTAGATACTTTCAATTCTTTCCACACTTGAAAGAACCGCCGCTTCTCTTTGTCCACGTTGTAGATTGCCGGTGGAATCTCATAATAACCCGGTTTATCGGCTACAGGTCGAGACTGCAATTCTTTTCTGATGGACAAGCTATCCAGATTCGTCAAATCACAACGGGCGTTGAGATTGTCTTTTGTTTTTCCATCCTTAAACAGCAGAAGATTGATGACATGCTCGGAGGCGCCCTTCTCGATATGCATTTCATTTAAATTGTGGCGCAGCGGTAGATCGGACCAGTACAAAAGCAGAAATAAACCACTAAGTTTCTTCTAGCCGAATGTGCATGGCATTGCATCTTTATTATGTTTCTTTCCGAATGTGATATTCTGATAACCTCTCTATTGTTGCAGTATGTCGTTACCAGACAATGGTTTAGGCGGCATACCGGTCTCTGTCTTGCTATTGAACATTTTTTTATTCTTTCTGAATCTGTAAGTTATAAGCAAGAAATGTCGGTGACGTATATAGGACTCTTTCCCGATAAACTTCAAGCGTGCACTACTCGTATGAATATGATAACAAGAGCACGCAAGGTTATATTAAGTTGTTCATCCCAACAACATGCCGTAGATAGGTAAATCATTAATTGTCCACAACAAAATGGCCCGCATCTGATAAATTGTTTAGCTTGTGCATTATAAGTTCTTACGCTAGGTTCCTACAGCGACTTTAACTCATCGATCAAGAGTTGAAGGAACACGTCGATATTTTTCCTAGGAGATGTGGGACTGTCGATTAAAAATGCCACGGTAAGATAAGACCGCGTCATAACTCTCCATGGTGGAAGGTTGTATATAGTCACCACAACGGGCCAAATACCGTGAGTACGTCCGTTGCGACCCATCCAAAATGGACTGAAATCGTCGCTCGCAATTCCCAGCCTCACGTTACGAGGTATGCGCTGAACGATGGATGTATTTCATCTAAAACTTTTCACGATATCGAGTCTTTAGGATGACTTATGTTTCCCTCTTCACGAGACGCTTTATGGTGCCACTGCATTTCGAACGTTGTCTTCTCATACATAAATAACCATTGCAGACTCGGTATTAATGGAAAATGACGTAGAATGTTCACGGGCACATCATTCGAACGATAGTCTTTCTTAGGCTTGAATCGGCTGGTCCTGCACACGGGGAAGTTTCTGAGTGTGGCGTGTTCATTCTGAAAGAAAACGCAGCCATTCACGCATGCATGTATCTTGTCATATTGTAGACCGATATTTGTGATTATCTTTTGCGCCTCGTACTAGTTCGGTGGCACTTCATTTTTGTCGAGAAAAGTTTTCTTCAGCAATAGTAGAAGATCGGTGAAAGACTGGTTACTCTATCTGTTCTTGCACTTGATCAGGAAGAGACGCACGAAAAATGACAGTTTTGAAAACCCTTTGCAATTTGGATATAGTGAGATTCTCGAGTCAGCTTTGTACTTATCCAATAACGATGGTCCAGTGCTTTGCGTATCATAAGGAAGTTCAACGACATTTATAAGCCCATCCATGTCATCAACCGGCGTGAACACAACATCACCGACTTCGACGGCTTTGTCTTCTTCAAACAGCCATTCTACTTCATCCTCTTCTTCTAATATCCCTTACCACTCTTCGATTTCCGTTTCAATAAATTCATTTTCTGTCTCTTCTATTGGTCATGCCCCATCTTCCTTTAGAACAGTTTCTTTTTTCCGTGAAGCTTCCACATAGTGTAATCTCTTACGAAACCGTTTTTCATGATATGTAACTCAACATCGGACTTCTTGAGGATGGGGCATACACTTAAAGCAAGAACAATAGATTTCGTACTCTTTCGGTAATCCAATATGTGTAAGCAAAATCGGTGAAAAAGAAAACACCATTAAGAAAGAAATTATTGGGTGAGGAAGTATCGACGTACATCCAACTATTGTCGTGGAGGTACGGAACTTCCATATTGGAGCAGTTCGGATGAAGCAATGTTCATAAAGATAAGAGTAATGGAATTAAGATTTCTTGACAGATAAGCGATAGACGGGATACTAAGAAGTGTTAGTGTTAGATTTAATCGACGACTTGGTTAATTTAAGTTTCAATTGACGATTTAGGTATAAAGATTATCAGGGACCGAGAGCAAATGCTCACAGCTAGGGAGTTGGATTTTTCTTCTAAGAAAGATGATTATGATATTAAATGTTCTATATTGGATGTCGAGAGTAGCGGCTGTTGAGGGTAAAGCACATATCCCATTAAGAATGTATAAAAAATACACCCATTCACTTGTGATTTCATCCATTTCGAGAAAATTTCGGCAGCGCCTTCTCGCCGTTCTCCGAGTATACTGTAATAGAAAAGATGATCATTTCAATACCGTCAAACAATATTGAAACGAATATCTAATTTATCGTTGTACACGGAGAACCAACGGAAAGGTGCCGACGAAATATCTCGAAACGAATGAAATACATAAGTGAATGCAGGTGTTTGCTTTATACATTCCTAATTTGTCTACACGGGACAAATCTATCGGTTATCATACGATTGTATATTCTCGTCATATAGACTATACAATGGCTGTTAGAACCGAACGATACCGTCCGATATTTAACAACTATCGTGTAGTTTTATGTCACGACGAATATCGAATGTATGTTAATCGATAGACAGAAACTAAGTCTTGTTTTCATTTTCACATATGATTATCGATGAGAATATGAAAATTTCATATTATCATCGAGTATTATACACTTAGTTTAAGATTTAATTTGAATTAGTTTTACGTTTACGTTTTAATTTCAAGGTTTTGAAGTTATTGGTTTAGGGTACAGTTTTTTAAAGTCAAGCATTTTCTTAATCGATTTTAAGATTTTGGATTTAGATTTGGGGTTAGGATGGGATTTGACAATAGTTCTATGTAGAGAAGAACGATGATGAATTAAAGTTTGCTCTTTTGTGTGTGTATGCCTTCTAGTGTGTGTGTACATGTGTGTGCGTGCGCAATTGTGTGTGTATGTGTGTGTACACATACACACACAAGCATACACACATTTACTGAATTACTATAAAACATCTTAAATTTTTTCCACTAAACTACCCTTAGCTAATGTTGTTTTTTCACTAAGCCATCTTAACAAATTTAAATGAGTAACTCATCATCTTAAATTAACTAAATTACTATAAATTTCACTAAAATACCCTTAAATATTGTTGTTTTTCACTAAACTACGATTAATTTTTTTTTTAAAAACCCTTACTCAATTTTATTTTTTCACTGAAGTACCCTTAACTTTTGTAGCTTTGTCGTTAAAATAACCTTAATTATTGTTGCATTTCACTAAACCCCCTATCCCTGACCCTTTCCGTAACCCCAAACCTTTCCGTAACCCCAACCAACCCTAACCCTATCCTTAAACCCTTACTCTAACCTTAAAACTAACCCTAAACCTTATCCCCAACCCTAACCAGCCTCACCTAATCTTAACCCTATCCAACGACAATAGCAACAACAACAACAAAGACAAAATTAACAACCTATTTCAAAAATTTTAACTAAATTAAATAACAATCAACGCACGATTAACTTTTAACAAAATTGAAATTAACAAAATTTTAAATTGAACGCTAAACTTTTAACGCACGATTAACTGAAGGGGTGGTGGTGGGGGCTTCGAACGGTTGGGAGCGGAGAGAACGGCGGCGGCGGAGGCTTCGAGCGGCGGGGCTGATCTCAAGCAGCGACGACGCTAGGGGAGGTGATTGGCGATGAGAGGTGACGAGAGGGGAGAGATCGACGACGCGAGGGAAGGCGATCAGCGACGAGAGGGGGCTTCGAGCAGCGGGGAACGGTGAGGAGAGGGAAGGCGCGATCGACGATGAGGGGGGCTTCGAGCCCCGGGGAACGACGACGAGGGGGATTCGAACGGCAGGGAACGACGACGAGAGGGGGCTTCGAGTGGGAGCGGCGAGGAGGTGGAGGTGGGAGAATTTGAGGTGAAATTTTTTTGTTGGAGGAAAATGAGGAGCTCGGGAAAAAGAAAGGGGAAAATTTAGGGTTTATCACCAGTGGGTTGGTAAGACCACCGCATTAGGCAATCGGTCACGGTTCAAACGGTGACCAATTCTTCTACGACCGTTACCTTAAAATGGTCACGGTTTGAACCGTGACTAAATCCCTTTTACCTTTGAGCACTTTTGTAGTAGTGAAAGGATGTGATCATAATCAATGTAGGGCATCGGGCCCTTGTCGATGAGAAGGAGATCATAAGCTGTTTGATGGAGGGAGAGATTGGAGGAGCCGGGTTTGACGTGTTCGAGAACGAGCCAGGGGTTCCTGAGGAGTTATTTCAAACAGACAATGTCGTTCTTTCACCTCACAAAGCTGTTTTTACTCCTGAAGCCTTTTCAGGCTTGCTGCTCCTGGTTAGGGGTAATCTGGAAGCTTTTTTTTGCAAATAAGGTGTTGTTCTCACCTGTTTTGGTTTGAGAAATTTGTTTTCAAGTTCAATGAGAAGGATTCATCTTCATTATTATCGGTCTTAATGCAATATACCACAACAGAAATTTTGCGACCACTGGAGTTGCAAGTTGTAACTATATTGCTATGGAATGAAAGTTATCGGTTATTTGTACATCCTTATATTTGAATTAGGCATATGTAATTTCTTATCTGTAGACAGTTACCTTCTTAGATCTCTTTCTTTGATAATTTGCATTGAATTGCATCCGCTTATTTTATGCACGTTTTGAATTTGTGATCTTGTGAAGAAATTTGCAGTGAAAGAGAAAGGACATGAAGAAGAAATCTGTGATCTTAAATCATATGACTCTTTCTGTATGGAATTATCATACTGCAGAAGTGGATTATATTCACTTGTTTTGATCTTCAAACGCGAAGTTCATGCAATTCCGTAAGTCATCTTAATTGCTATTGGAAGTGTTTATAGGTGATCAGGCATTAGAATTCGGGAGACATGGTGCACTGCGGTTAGATGAGAAACTGACAGCCGAACCGAGTACCATGCAGATTGCTGAGACCGAATTAATAGCCGAGCAGATAACCAAGGATCAAATTCCCGGAACTGATGTGGAACAAATGGCCAAGGATTATCTGGGCTGAGTAGAGGAACAAGCTGAGAACGGGAAAACAAAATGAGCCAAATAGAAAGATCTAAACGGCCCGGGCGGAGACGCGGATCCAAGCAGATCCAAACAGGCTGAGGGGAGACTCAGTTTCAATGGACTAACCCTATCCTCATTCTGTCATAACTTTGATTTGCAGGAAAAGATTGTAAGAAATCCGCAAACTTTTGAATGATTTGATTGAAAATTTGATTTTTTTAGATTTAAATTGAAGATTTTATTAGTCAATTTAGTTAGATTTAAATATATTAGATTTGAGAGAATCGATCAATTTTATTTTTGAAATAAGATGAGTAATCTTTTATTAGCTAGTGAAAAATCACCTCTACTATTATTTGTGTGTATGTAATTTAGTTAATACTATAATCAGAAGAGAGAACACCCCCCGCCCCACACACACAGGTATGTATGGTAAAATGGGGGCGCGTGCACACACATATGGTAAAATGGGTCTAAGGTATATCTCAGGCTCATTAGCCGCGGTATCAAGAGACATGGTGGGTGGTGGGGCCCATCTAAACTTAAAACATGGGCCCCACCATCTGTTTCCCCCCTCTTGTACCGCTGCTATTAGCTCGGGCCCATTAACCTCATATTATATATATATATATATATTTATTTATATTTATATATATGCGCGCGCACGCTAATACAATGCATTTCAGTCCCCGTTTTGCACATGTGCGGATTTTAAATGATTTTTGGCATTCAAGTATTCAACCCTTTCACAGCAACATATATAGTGTACTGCCAATATATGCCCTAAAGCTAACAAAAAACTGGAAGTGAAGCTTATGAAATGAAGCAATCACAGATACATACTTATATATACCTATATCATCATCAATGCCAGGCTAGGGCAATCAAGCCATCATTCAATACCTCTTCCAAGTTCCAAATCAAAATCGAAGACTTTTTTAATTAGCCCACCAAATATCAATTGCCATCAAGGTGCTCCCACCTTATGCCTGCTGTTAATGTCATCATCTTAAGCTCTTTTAGAAGCTTGCCTTTTGTTGAGAACTTATGATCAACATAGCCAATGAGGCAACAACAATAGCATTCAACAAACAATTGGCAACTCATAAACTGAAGTAAAACAAGCAGAGCTTCTGCAATGAAGCTATAACACTCTCTCTCTCTCTCTCTCTCTCTCTCTCTCTCTCTCTCTGGGGATATAACTAGCTCACTTAAATTGCTCCAATTTCATTCAAAAAAATAAAAAAGAATGCTCTAAGTGACTAAATTCATGCGTCTATTAAACACGACAAACGCACGGATATTATAGCTTTTGTGTACGGCTTATGAGAGATATTCTGCCTATGATCACGAGGTTTCCATGATCTATTATACTTAACTCTAGCATGGGTTTTACTAACTTGACGGTATGTTGAGTTAATTCTGGAAACTCTGATTATGGAAGTTGTAATTTTATCATTAAAACTTTTAATGGTATTCGGGTGGGGTAATTAGCCACCGCTTTTCTCAAAAAACAAATGCAAGGGTATTCTTATAAGCCCTTTCAAACATATAGAGATAATGATGTAGGCCATTCGAGTGGTTTGTCGAGTTTCCTGCTGGACATTCTTTTGCGACTTCATTTATATATTTTGACCTCTTTGGTCTGTAATATTTTTTTGTGTGTTTCTGTTGCTTTTTTCTCGGTTGTTTAGGTGTGATGTACGCTTCTTATCAACAAATACAAGCATAGTTATAGATGACGACAAGGTCCGCTTGCTAGTCTATCCGTCTGTTTAGTGATAATTTGCAAATATCGACACCTCCCCCCTATTTCATTTTAGCTGAATTTTGTCTGATGTATCATGTAGTCCAAGGTTGCACGGACACGGGGATACAGACACGATACGATACAACACGGCGATATGGCAAAATCCCAAAATATAGGATACGGGTACACGGATATATATAATTATAATAAAGATAGTATCATAACATTACAACATATTCTGCAAAAAGTCAACAATACAAAATAGTTCCACTAAGATTATGTTTTTTCTCGCCTTCAACTGTAAAAAATAAGCTCGCCACTACTATGGGAATCACATTTGGTGTCGTGGCTATACTTAAACGTGTTCGACAAGTGTCCGATACATGTCCAAATCCGAAGCCGCCTCATTTCGAAACGGGGCACGAAAATTCCGTGTTTGATACGTGCCGTGCAAGTGTCGGGCACAAATCCATGTCCAACACGTGTCGGACATGGATACGGCAACCAAAAAGACATGTCCATGCAACTTAGCTGAAGTATATACATATGACTATTTATTTTAATATATATATATATATATATATATATATATATATATATATATATATATATATTTCTGTGAGCACAATGTTTTGCTCTACTTTTCAATCAAAAAACAACATAGATAGTGAGATATCAAATGGAATATATATATATATATTTCTGTGAGCACAATGTTTTGCTCTACTTTTCAATCAAAAAACAACATAGATAGTGAGATATCAAATGGAAAATCCGCTTTGTTCAAATTGTTCTATGTTATTTAGAGTGCTTATAATCAAATCTAATGATTTTATGTTTTTTAATTATTTTTTTAATCTATATTTATGCTTCATTAGACATGGATGGACAATCAAAACTTGTAAGTTGTTTGGATGGAAGATTTTATATTTGAAGTACTAATTTGAAGACAGATATTGCTTCCAATTTTATCTGCTGGCTAGCTGCTGCCAAACTGTTGACATTTGAAAATGGTTTAAAGCTTTGCAAGAATTGTGTTCAAGGTTCAATTTTTATGGTTAATTAAGGCCATGATTCTGTAAGGCAATGCATTTACTTCAATCATTAATTCTAGACCCAACTCAGATGATAGATGAAAAGCACTTACCATTTACTTGAGCACTTACCATTTACTTTTTTTTTGCCTCCTTTTTTTAGCCTTTAGGGCTAGCAAAGTATACAGTCTGTGTTGTATTTCCAAAAATAAATTTCATATTAATATACAACCGCTTGCTTCATTTATGAATTCCAATGATGGAGACCTCTTCAGCACTACAGTAGGAGAATTCCTTCGCACCTTATTTAGCATTTCGAAGCTGTTCCCAGTTGGAACAGCAGCATTAACTTCTGCCACCAGGGCTGATGGAGTCAACCCGGAGGGGGAGTTGCCCCCAGCCTTCCTTACTCGGCGCCAATGGCGACGTCGAGCGTGTCGAGCGGACGGCATAGGGTCAGCGGTAAGAATGGTTTCGACTTGCCCCCTGTCTGGGTGGGGGGTCGCTGTTGGTATTAGCCTGTCAAAGACCGATGTCCTTTGGGCAGCAGGAGCGGGAGCTGAAGCCGTCAATCTTGTAAAGACCGACCTTTTGGCCGGAGAAGCCGCCTTGACGATTTCGGGGGTAAGAGCGGCCACTTTCTTAGAAGCAGCCTTCTCTGAGATTGTAGGCCCCATGATGAGTTCGCGGGATTTCTGGCCCAATCTAGAGAAGACCGAGGCGTTGACGTTGGGCGACTCGTTGAGAGGAGCCGCGGCAGGGGTAAGATGATCAAAGACCGACTTCTTGAGAGCTTCCGTTGTCAGCACTGGAGCGGTGAAGCTTGTCGGCGGGAGCATGATCCCAAAGAACAATCCTATGGTGGCGCGAGTGACCTGTTCCATGGGCATTGTGAATAGCGAAGCAGCTTGGGGTCCGTAGGCTATACCTCCTGGCGAGGCAGAGCGTTGGTTGCAATTGCAGTCCAAGCAGTTGGAGAATTTCGCAGAAGTAGAAGCCATCGATCCTTTGCTTTCTGTAATAAGCGAGACGCCAAGTTTTAGTATCTTGAAACCCAAAGGCAACCATTAGCGAACCGCGATTGGTTCGCGAGTCACGACACACGAAGTGTGGAGTGGAAAGAGGAAAAGGTCCCACCGGGCGTGCCAGAATCTGTTCCCCTCCGAATGGCGGCGCACAAGACTGCGATGTCTTGGCACTGAGACTCGGGGCAGATGCTAATTGGTGCTATCCGTCCACCTCTCCGAAGATGCCAAGTTGATTTATGGCACCATGTATCGAAGGTTTAGACGGATGCGTCCGATGTAGCAGACTTCGTCAGATTCCCCCTCGTTTGAGGGGTTTTTGATTGTGGGGACGCTCTTCCCTGCAGGCGCAAGCCCCTGCAGTTAATTACGCTACCGCATTGCGGTAACAACTTTCTCCTTCTCCAGATGGTCACTTCGTGTCGTGGGTGTTTGTTTTGTGTTTTGTTGCCCGTGGATTGTTTACGGAGACTGAGTTATGTCATCGCCCGTAGGGCGTGGACTAGTCCAAATCCGTATTATCTTAGATTTGGGTTTGGGGGTTTGGTTTGAGGATACGTCAGCCATACTTGAGGCTAAGATCAACTCAAACGTTTGTTAAGGATACGTTAGTCTAACTTTGAGACTAAGATCAACTTAACGGGATCGTTTAGATCCGACAAAGGAGCGTTTTAGGCTCCATTGTTCCAGTTTAGGGACATAGTGGTTCATCGTATGTATGGCCGTCGGGACCCGTCACCTCTCTGACGACGTTGAAGGATTACAACGACGGATGTCAGAGGAGTTCAGGGATGTACCCTCGAGCCAGAGTTAATTGGGGGGATTCATAGTCCAGTCTGTTTGAAGGTTTAAGGATACGTTAGCCATCTTTAAGGCAAAGATCAACTTAAACGGGACCGTTTAGATCCGACAAAAGAGCATGCGGGGCTCTATTGTTCTAATTTAAGGACATTGCGGTCCATGGGTAGTTTAAGGACGTTGCGGTCCATGGGTAGTTTAAGGACATTGCGGTCCATGGGTAGTTTTAAGACATCTCGGTCGAGGTTAAGGACGTCGTAGTCCATGGGTTTAAGGACTCCATAGTCCGGTATGTGCTCTGGATGCTTCACACGGGTTCACTGCCGTACTTGGCGAGGACCAGGCTCCGCTCTGGGCGTTTTCCACGGGGTCAAAGAGTGACGTTATCCGCGTTTCACGTAACCATGAATTTTGCATTAGACACGGGTTTAAGGACCCCACAGTCCATATCAATGTGTGGTCGTTGGGACCCGTCACCTCTTTGAAGACATTGAGGGATTACAATGCCAAGTATCAAAGGAGTGAAGAGATGTACCCTAGAACCGGAATGGCTTAAATAGTCCTTGATCCAATTTGGGATCAAGACCGATTAATTATGTTATGAGCCCATTAGCCCAATTAATTACGAATTGAAGACTCATGGCCTAGCTTGGGCTAAGTCCGATCATGTCTGGAATATTGGCTTCTTGTTGGTCCATTGAAGGAGAGGCTTTGCCTCTATCCATTTAGCCAATTGGGCCAAAGCCTAGTGTTAAACACTACAGAGCAATCATTGTTGAACACTGGGAATGAGGTTGACAAGTTAGTGTTTAACACTAAAAGATAATTGGTGTTAAACACCAGCAACAAGGCTTTCAAATTATCATAAACACTAAAACAGACCAGTGTTGAACACTGGCAATGGAGATCTCAGATTAGTGTTAAATACTAAGGTAATCAGTGTTGAACACTGCGAATAAAGTTCTTTGATTAGTGTTGAACACTAGGGCCCAACAGTGTTTTAATACTGGATTCGAGAGTTCCAATTTAGTGTTGAACACTAAGGCAAGAGGGGTCACGTGGCAACACGTGAGAGCGCCCTCCCTTCATTTATTCTGCTGAGATTATCGCATCACGTGCCCTCACGTGAAGGGCATTTAAATGCTTATATGTTAAAGCTTCTGCCGAGGGTCACATGGGTCACGTGGGGTGCTGCCTCAAAGGGGCTTTCTGTAGATCTCTTAGGGGGGTCACGTGGTGACACGTGACCCTGCCTCTATGTATGTTGTTTAGAGGATCTGTTAATCTTTTCCAGGAATTAAATTCCTCGTAGGGTTAAACCCTGACAGTAATTTCAGAGGAATTAAATTCCTACTTCCTTTTGAAGATTTATATTCTGAATAGAGTTGGACTCTGAATTTTCTGTAGGAATTAAATTCCTCATACATGTGAAGAACTAAATAGGGTTAAACCCTAATAAAAGCTTTTAAGGAATTAAATTCCCATTCTCTGTTAAATTATGATCAAGGGAATTAAATCCTCGCTGTTCCAACAGAACTAGGTTCTTAATTAGGGTTAAACCCTGTTTCTCTTTGTTCTGAAGGAATTAAATTCCCATGACACAGGGTCAAACCCTAATTTTATTTTAAAGGAATTAAATTCCTATAGTTCTGTGAGAATTAAATTCTCGTGCTTCCGTTCCCTCTCTATGTTTTGGATCTGCATGGCAGGATCTCGACCCATTGAGAATTAAATTCTCAACTTTAAGGGGAGATGTGCACTTTGCAAATCCTCTATCAAAGAGAGAAGAAATATGTTCTTCTGTTTTATATATCAGAGTTAAACTCTGTTGAGAATTAAATTCTCCTTTCTTTCAAGGAGCCTTCCCTTTCTTACCTAGGGTTTTCTTTTGCAGAAGATCCAAGTTCCTCGAAGTATCAAGGCTCTCTCTCCCTTTCTTCCCTCTGCGTATATATCTCTTTTTTGTGTCTCTTGGCTCCTATTTATAGGAGAAGCAGCCGAATCAATTAGTTTTTTACGAATCTTCATTGAGAGATTTGATTTGCATCCATCATTCGTTCTGGACCTTTGGATTATTAGGTGAATTTTATTCACCATTGGGTTTCAAGTCCCGGGATTCTCCTTTGTTATTTCGGTTAGATTTAAAGGGGAAATCTTTCCAAACTCGAGATTTTCCCATAAATAGGTGATATTTAATCACCTCTGAACCTTTAATTTAATTGTTTCTAGATAGTCGCTTTCCTTTGGAAGGATTTGAATCTCCTTCAGAATTTAATTCTGTTAACAAAATGGGCTTTGAAAGCCGGTCACGTGTGACGACATGACCCATGGTCACGTGTGGGCACGTGACCCCTTTTGGAATGAGCCTTCTTCTTTCTTTCTGCGCTTTGCTTTCTGTTCTCTGTTTAGCTGTCACGTGCCACCACGTGACAACTGGTCACGTGTGAGCACGTGACCCTGGCATGGAGCCTTCTTCTCGATTTAACCGGAGAATGAGCCTGATGTTTTGAGTGTCACGTGCCAACGCGTGACCCTGGTCACGTGGGAGCACGTGACCTCTTCTGAAGCCTTTTTCTTGATTCGATCAGGGAACCGTTGTGTCTTTGCCGCTGCTTTTAAATGTCACGTGCCGACACGTGACCCAGGTCACGTGGGAGCACGTGACCCTTTCTGAAGCCCCTTTCTTTGACGTATTTGGGAAACTGAATTTGCCTTGTCGATACTTTTAGGTGTCGCGTGCCCACACGTGACTGCTGGTCACGTGTAAGCACGTGACCCTTTTCTGAAGCTTTTCCCATAAGCTTTTCTGATTTTAAATCAGGAAACAGGACCCTTTCTTTTCCCTTGAGCATTGGATCCTTCTAAACTGGGATTTTTTGAGATGAGTCTTCTTCTTCCTCCTCTCTTTTGTTGGATCTTTGAGAAAACAACTATAAACAAAATATATATACAATCCATATAATCAATATATCAACTAATGAACAAATGTTTATGCCAACAAACAAATAAATCTAAGGTTGTTAGGACGACGATCCACCTCCATCGTCCTATGGCCTGAAAAAAATCCCAAACTCATCGTGTATGGTATGCCGAATGGGCTCGGCGTTCGACTGCCTCAGCTCTTGGACCTCCGCCATAAAGTTCTGCAGCTGTTGTTGTGTCTGCTGTTGCTCATGCTGCTGCTGCTCCATATACTCACGGAGCCGACGAATCTCCTCCTGCGATGCAGTTGCCGCATCCGCCCGCATCTGAGACACGACGTACTTGTGGGCGGTCGAACGCCTGTCAAAATATCGGTGGGCCTCGGGACCAACCCCGCGCTCATAACCGCCGTGATGCCCGCCGGATATCGAATCCAGGACAGGGATAATGGCGGTGATCGGGTCGTCTGGGCCAAGTTCTCAGGCGTCCGTCCGTTCCTGGAACTGGCTCTATATAGAATATATGTAGATATACACACACGTACTAACATAAAATACAAAATCGACTTGATTATATAAAACTTACCATGTACTCGTCTGTGCCCCTGTGTAACACGGTCCATCCCTTGCCAAGCAGCAGTGTAGTTGGCGGGGCCTTTCTTTTTCTGCGATCAAATTACGATTTATTTTAATAAGTAATTTATGATAAAAAAAAACATATAAAATTAAGCATCGAAATAGTCACAAGGTGCTACCAAGCGCTCACCTGTGTGCGCTTCCCTTGAGTCGGGACAGCGCGGTTTATGACGCTGTTGTTCCGGTTCTGCTTATTATGATCCGACACCAACTTGCAAATATAACGAAGATTATATTATATTCTAGTATATGATAGATCTTGTTATATTGGTAAAATATTAAAAATTAAATTCATACCTTCATATCCTCGCGCTCGTAATAGGCGATCAGGAGCGACCAATCCTCTCTCGGGACCTCAAGCGTTGTCACCTCCATCATCAACCTCCGCTCCTCAGTCGCCGATTTTCAAGGAAGGTAATAATCTCTCTTCACATCCCCTCGGCGTCTTCTCTTGATCTCTTGAAACGCAGGTATTAACGCGGCAAGAGCGCGATCTACATCAAATGGCACATGCACGCCGGTGTCGCCGATGAGTCTGTAATGTTTCCGGTCTGAAATTACAAAATTTTAAACAATAATAATTAAATATATATGTGTATAATGACGATTGAAATTTAAATGTATAAAAAGATTTGTGATACCTCCTCCGACCCAAAAAATTGCGTAGCACGGTCGGTCTGGTCCTGATCCCACCTAAGATGGAGCGTGTACTTATAATAAGTACGGATCTCCACTCTAACGTAATCCCCCTACTGGGCCGCGTGAGGACCAAAAGGCACATCTGACGCATCCCATATCAGCGGCTATGGCTCGGCACCGTCGGCTGGCTTAGAGCAGGAGGGCCCAGTAGGACCCCTCCCCCTAACATTGCTGGAGCCTGCAAACAAATAGACATACAGATACAATATTATAATATTCAGAATATGAATATAGCATCTGGCAAATTTAAATTACAAACTTTATTTAAAAGCTTTAAGAAATAACAATTATATCTGCCGTCCCTGGCATGTCGCTAGAACCGGCGCCAGACACCATCCTGTCGGTAGCATGCGGATCTGCAAACAATAAATTGTTAGATGATTCAATAGATGCCTACATTGTAATGATGTATTAAATTTAAAATGAGTAAACTATATACCATGTTCATGAGTGACTGGGGTATGAGGATCCGCTACTGCACTGATAGGGGTAGGCGTGGCTGCTATGTCGTTGCTAGTAAGGGCACTATGATAGGCGAGGCTGCTGGGAGTGATGTGGCGGCAGTAAGGGAATCTTCCTCGTTAGGTATAGGTGCCGCCGCCGCCGGGGTGATGTGGTGGTAGTAGGGGGAGCGCTGGTAGGGATAGACGTTGCTGGGGTGATGTGGTAGTAGTAAGGAGAGCGCTGGTATGGATAGGCGTTATTGTTGCGGCTCCTGCGACAGTCTTATCGGCAGGTACAGATCTCTGGAGAACATCCTCTAGAAGTTTTCTCTTATAACGTCTAGAGCCTGAGCCTGGGCCTTCTATCAAACCCTACGTATATGTCTAAGTATTATTTCATCACTTATATTCATTATACATTTTAGAACATTTATTTTAATTTCCTTACCTAACACGTTTGTGTGGTACATTTACTGAAGATTCGTTAGGTGGATTCTCAAAATCTTGATCTGTGACAATCAATTGGCCGATATCACTTCTTAAAACGTATTGATGGATGGCGCAAAACAGTTTGGATTTTTCGAACGATCAATAGATGGATTGAGACGTGTTATCGCGGGATCTTCCTCGTCACTCTCATATTCAGTCATTCAACGTCGGCATATTATAATAATCTCTCGGTTTCCAATGACAAACAACACTCCAGTCAACCTTCTTCAAGTCCCGAGAATAATATATTTGTGTTGCCATCATGGGAAAGATAAAGCTGTCGTATTCATAAGCTGTTCGTTTGGTGTTTACCAAAGTGAGACCGTATTCATCGATCTTCCAACCCCGGTCAGACTTGTTATCGTTCTATCTGCATTGGAATATATGAAATGGGAAAGCCTTATGAATGTATGAGACCGCTATAACTTCCTCAAGAACACCGTAGTAGGAATTTTCTTCGTCGTCGACCGTTGCGGCGCCGCTATTTTGTGTACCTCTAATACGTTCCATTCTTTCTACCTTAAATTTATACCCAGAAACCCCGTACTCATTGTAAAACATAGCTGTAATCGTTGGACCGCTTAAAAGGCCATGGACCTCTCTATCAATCTGTTCTACACGGTTCAATTGTCCGTCGACTTCTTGTCTACACCAAATGGCGAAAGTGCGCCTCTGTTCTTCGATTCTATCATCCGACCACGTCCTAGGATTCGATCTCTTGAGTATGGTTTTGTTATCCATGTTGGTTAATTTACAGTTATATTAGTTAGATTAAATTTAATTTTGAACGTTTAAATGGATGAAATTAGAAACACTTACTCGACATATTTAGCAAAACACTCATTTTTATCAAGATGTACGCATGTACACTGACCTTGAAATCATAAGACATGTTTTTTAGCCTTCCTGCTCCAATTGGACCGACAGGAATACGCGGTGGTTTGTTTAGATTCTTCATGACATCGTCGTTTTAGAAACGAGCACAGAAAGACGTTATTTCTTCAAAGAGATGACCTTCCGCAATCAAATATTCAGGACGATACTTGTTGCGGACATAGTTTTTTAAAGTTAATAGATATCTGCTGAAAATAGTAGATATTAATAATTTAATTTACGATAATGTTTTGCAATTTAAATGATTAATAATAAACATTTTCATACTTCTCGATGAGATACATCCAACGGTAATATACCGGACCGCCAATCTTGACCTCAGTTGCCGGATGGACGGACATATGAACAATAATGTCGAAAAAGGATAGAGGAAAGATAGTTTCGAGCTTGCAGAGGATCAAAGGAATATTCTGTTCGAGCTCTGCTATTTCATTGACAACCACATTTTTAGAACACAATTGGTGAAAGTACGCGCAAAAGTCATTAAGCATGAGACCAACTTCGGATTTTACCGATGCTCGGAGGCATAAAGGAAGAAGATGATGCATCAATACGTGGTAATTATGGCTCTTGAATCCTATGATTTTCTGTTTTCTGCCTGTACCTTTTTGGCAATATTTGATGAGAAACCGTTAGATACTTTCAATTCTTTCCACACTCGCAAGAACCGCCGCTTCTCTTTGTCCACGTTGTAGATTGCCGGTGGGATTTCATAATAACTCGGTTTATCGGTGACAGGCCGAGACTGCAATTCTTTTCTGATGGACAAACTGTTGGGGTAAAAATTTACACCCCGGTTGATCGAGTCAAAATCAAAGTCAACCCCAAGCCAAGTGGGCCCAAACCCAGGTCAAGTGGCCCATGCCCGAGTCGAGCCCGAACATGAAACGGCCGGCCTCCCCCATGCCATAACAAAAATTTTGTAATAAATAATTTTGGTGTTTTTTTTATGATTGAATGTAAGAAAAATGGGTATAAAGCCAAATTTTTGTAAAACCATAGCTCATGTGCAAAAAAAAATGAGCACATGAGGCATGGGATGGGAAAAATGTCATTTTGTAAAGCCCAAGGGGCTATATGTAAAGTGTGTAGCCTATAAAGGCAAACATGATGAAAATATATATGACAACTTTTTCCATTCTCAAAAATTCTAGGGTTTGTGCCTCCTTCTCCTTACTCAAGGTTCTAAAACCTTCCCTTTTAAAATTAAATCAAGAGCTTAACTCTTCCCTTTTCCAAAAAGAAATAGTTTTTCACCACAAAACCTTTAAAGGGGAGCTCGGATCTTCAATTAGATCTCGAAAAGGGGAGACTTTTAAGTCCCCCCCTTTTCTCCAAGATCCAGCCGATCAAGAGGAGGATGAAGGAGACCCATCTCCAAAAATCCAACTTTGGACAGATCTAAGGCTCAAATGAAGCTCCAGGGCTAAAGAGAGAAGAGAGGGGTCCCATTTGATCACCTCTGAAGATATTTGGGGAGTTCAACTCCAAGACCCAAATCCTCAAAGGAGTTTAACTCCTATTCCAGATCATTTAGGAGTTTAACTCCACTCAGAATCCCTTGGGAGTTCAACTCCTAGCCCAGGGGCTACGCCCCTTTTTCGTTGGTGTTTTCAGCGGTCGCGTGCCGCACACGTGACCCGCGGGCGCCAAGCGGTCGCGTGCCGGGCACGTGACCCGCGGGCGCTCAGCGCCTAGCGGTCGCGTGCCGCGCACGTGACCCGCGGGCGCTCAGCGCCTAGCGGTCGCGTGCCGCGCACGTGACCCGCGGGCGCTCAGCGCCTAGCGGTCGCGTGCCGCGCACGTGACCCGCGGGCGCCCATCGTCCACTCGTGCTGCGCACGTGACCCGCGGGCGCCCATCGCCCATGCGCCAGGCACGTGACCCATGGGCGACTAGTGCCTACGTGCCATGCACGCGTCTTTAAGACGCTCCTCACCCCTCATTTTTCATACACTCTACATCAAAACACGTCCCCTGCTAGGAAAATTTTTCTAACGGGGCGCTGCCCCGCACCCCGCAAGGGGGCTGCTAGCCCCCTTGACCCCCAGCCCGCTATCCGGGTAGTGGGACCCCCGTAAAAACTCTGTGGGGCCCCCGATATATCCAAAACCATTTCAAAACACAACACTGCACATTGGGTTTGCATGACCTGTTTGACCCGTCAATCGGAGGTTCTCTCGCTCCAAAGGCGAGGGGTAATTAACAGCAGCTTAGTCTACGGCTACCAGAGATTCGGATTCTCACAATCAATAAACCCCATCCTACCTTAGGCGGGGGAATTTATAATGCGCCTGACAAGCGTACGCGTATTCCCATCTCAATGGGGTGGCGAAAAACACCCTACACAATAATCAAAATTCGTCAAATCACAACGGGCGTTGAGATTGTCTTTTGTTTTTCCATCCTTACACAGCAGAAAATTGATGACATACTCGGAGGCGCCCTTCTCGATATGCATTTCATTTAAATTGTGGCACAGTGGTGGATCGTACCAGTACAAAAGCTGAAATAAACCACTAAGTTTCTTCTAGCCGGATGTGCATGGCATTGCATCTTTATTATGTTTCTTTCCGAATGTGATATTCTGATAACCTCTCTATTGTTGCAGTATGTCGTTACCAGACAGTGGTTTAGGTGGCATACCGGTCTCTGTCTTGCTATTGAACATTTTTTATTCTTTCTGAATCTGTGAGTTATAAGCAAGAAACGTCGGTGACGTATATATGACTCTTTCCCGATAAACTTCAAGTGTACACTACTCATATGAATATGATAACAAGAGCACGCAAAGTTATATTACGTTGTCCATCCCAACAGCATGTCGTAGACAGGAAAATCATTAATTGTCCACAACAAAACGGCCCGCATCTGAAAAAATTGTTTAGCTTGTGCATCATAAGTTCTCACGCTAGGTTCCCACAGCGACTTTAACTCATCGATCAAGAGTTGAAAGAACACGTCGATATTTTTCCCAGGAGACGTGAGACTGTCGATTAAAAATGCCACGGTAAGATAAGACCGCGTCATAGCTCTCCATGGTGGAAGGTTGTATATTGTCACCACAACGGGCCAAAAACTGTGAGTACGTCTGTCGCGACCCATCCCAAATGGACTGAAATCGTCGCTCGCAATTCCCGGCCTCATGTTACGAGGTATGCGCTGAACGATGGATGTATTTCATCTAAAACTTTTCACGATATCGAGTCTTTAGGATGACTCATTTTTCCCTCTTCACGAGGTACTTTATGGTGTCACTGCATTTCGAACGTTATCTCCTCACACATAAATAACCGTTGCAGACTCGGTATTAATGGAAAATGACGTAGAATGTTTACGGGCACATCACTCGAATGATAGTCTTTCTTAGGCTTGAATCGGCTGGTCCCGCACACGGGGAAGTTTTTGAGTGTGGCGTGTTCATTCTGAAAGAAAACGCAGCCATTCTCGCATGCATGTATCTTGTCATACTTTAGCAGATATTTGTGATTATCTTTTGCGCCTCGTACTAGCTCGGTGGAACTTCATTTTTGTCGAGAAAAGCTTTCTTCAGCAATAGTAGAAGATTGATGAAAGACCGGTTATTCTATCTGTTCTTGCACTTGATCTGGAAAAGACGTACGAAAAAGGTCAATTTTGAAAACCCTTTGCAATTTGGATATAGTGGGATTCTCGAGTCAGCTTTGTACTTCTCCAATAACGATGGTCCAGTGCTTTGCGTATCATAAGAAAGTTCAACGATATTTATAAGCCCATCCATGTCATCGAACGGCATGAACACAACATCATCAACTTCGACGGCTTTGTCTTCTTCAAACTGCCATTTCTTTTCATCCTCTTCTTCTACTATCCCTTACCACTCTTCGATTTCCGTTTCAATAAATTCATTTTCTGTCTCTTGTATTGGTCATGCCTCATCTTCCTTTAGAACAGTTTCTTTTTTCCGTGAAGCTTCTACATAGTGTAATCACTAACGAAACCGTTTTTCATGATATGTAACTTAACATCGGACTTCTTGAGGAAAATGTTTGTTCATACACTTAGAGCAAGAACAATAGATTTCGTACTCTTTCGGTAATCCAAAATGTGTAAGCAAAATCGGTGAAAAAGTAAACACCATTAAGAAAGAAATTATTGGGTGAGGAAGTATCGACGTACATCCAACTCTTGTCGTGGAGGTATGGAACTTCCATATTGGAACAGTTCGGATGAATCAATGTTCATATAGACAAGAGTAATGGAATTAAGATTTCTTGACAGATAAACGATAGACGGGATACTAAGAAGTGTTAGTGTTAGATTTAATTGACGACTTGGTTAATTTAAGTTTCAATTGACGATTTAGATATAAAGATTATTAGGGACCGAGAGCAAATGCTCACAACTAGGGAGTTGGATTTTTCTTCCAAGAAAGATGATTATGATATTAAATGTTCTATATTGGATGTCGAGAGTAGCGGCTGTCGGGGGTAAAGCACATATCCCATTAAGAATGTATAAAATATACACCCATTCACTTATGATTTCATCCATTTCGAGAAAATTTCGGCAGCATCTCCTCGTCGTTCTCTGAGTACACTGTAATAAAAAAGATGATCATTTCAATACTGTCAAACAATATTGGAACGAATATCTAATTTATCGTTGTACACGGAGAACCAACGAAAAGGTACCGACAAAATATCTCGAAACGAATGAAATACATAAGTGAATGCAGGTGTTTTCTTTATATATTCCTAACTTGTCTACACAGGACAAATATATCGGTTATCATACGATTGAATATTCTCGTTATATAGACTATACAACGGTTGTTAGAACCGAACGATACTGTCCAATATTTAACAACTATCGTGTAGTTTTATGTCACGACGAATATCGAATGTATGTTAACCGATAGACAAGAACTAAGTCTTGTTTTCATTTTCACATATGATTATCGATGAGAATATGAAAATTCCATATTATCATCGAGTATTATACACTTAGTTTAAGATTTAATTTGAATTAGGTTTACGTTTACGGTTTAATTTCAAGGTTTCGAAATTATTGGTTTAGGGTACAGTTTTTTAAAGTCAAGCGTTTTCTTGATCGATTTTAAGATTTTGGATTTAGATTTGGGGTTAGGATGGGATTTGACAATAGTTCTATGTAGAGGAGAACGATGATGAATTAAAGTTTGCTCTTTTGTGTGTGTATGTGTTCTAGTGTGTGTGTACATGTGTGTGCGTGCGCAATTGTGTGTGTATGTGTGTGTACACACAAGCATACACACATTTACTAAATTACTATAAAACACCTTAAATTTTTTCCACTAAACTATCCTTAGCTAATGTTGTTTTTCACTAAACTATCTTAACAAATTTAAATAAACAACTCATCATCTTAAATTAACTAAATTACTATAAATTTCACCAAAATACCCTTAAATATTGTTGTTTTTCACTAAACTACGATTAATTTTTTTTGTAAAAAACCCTTGTTCAATTTTATTTTTTTCACTAAAGTACCTTTAACCTTTGCAGCTTTGTCGTTAAAATAACCTTAGTTATTATTGCATTTCACTAAACCACCTATTCCTAACCCTAACCCAAACCCTAACCCTTTCCGTAACCCCAACCAACCCTAACCCTATCCTTAAACCCTTACTCTTAAAACTAACCCTAAACCTTATCCCCAACCCTAACCGGCCTCGCCTAATCTTAACCTTATCCAACGACAATAGCAACAACAACAACAAAGACAAAATTAACAACCTATTTCAAAGATTTTAACCAAATTAAATAACAATCAACAACATTTATAAAAATTGAAATTAACAAAATTTTACATTGAACACTAACCTTTTAACAAAATCCACGATTAGCTGAAGGGGTGGCGGCGGGGGCTTCGAACGGCTGGGAGCGGCGAGAACGGCGGCGATGGGGGCTTCGAGCGGCGGAGTTGATCTCAAGAAGCGACTACGCTAGGGGAGGTGATCGGCGATGAGAGGTGACGAGAGGGGGGGGGGGATCGACGACGCGAGGGAAGGCGATCGGCGACGAGAGGGGGCTTCGAGCAGCGGGGAACGGTGAGGAGAGGGAAGGCGCGAACGACGACGAGGGGGCTTCGAGCGGCGGGGAACGACGATGAGAGTGAGCTTCGAGCGGGAGCGGCGAGGAGGTGGAGGTGGGAGAATTTGGGGCGAAATTTTTTTGTTGGAGGAAAATGAGGAGCTCGGGGAAAAGAAAGGGGAAAATTTAGGGTTTATGACCAGTGGTTTGGTAAGGCCACCACATTATGCAATGGGTCACGGTTCAAACCGTGACCTATTCTTCTACGACCGTTATGTTAAAATGGTCACGGTTTGAAAGAATAGGTCACGGTTTGAGCCGTGACTAAATCTCCGTTACCTTTGAACACTTTTGTAGTAGTGAAAGGACGGGATCATAATCAATGTAGGGCGTGGGGCCATTGTCGATGAGAAGGAGATCATAAGCTGTTTGATGGAGGGAGAGATTGGAGGAGCCGGGTTTGACGTGTTCGAGAACGAGCCAGGTTTCCTGAGGAGTTATTTCAAACGGAAAATGTCGTTCTTTCACCTCACAAAGATGTTTTTACTCCTGAAGCCTTTTCAGGCTTGCTACTCCTGGTTAGGGGTAATCTGGAAGCTTTTTTTGCAAATAAGGTGTTGCTCTCACCTGTTTTGGTTTGAGAAATTTGTTTTCAAGTTCAATGAGAAGGATTCATCTTCGTTATTATCGGTCTTAAATGCAATATACCACAACAGAAATTTTGCAACAACTGGAGTTGCAAGTTGTAACTATATTGCTATGGAATGAAAGTTATCGGTTATTTGTACATCCTTATATTTGAATTAGGCATATGTAATTTCTTATTTGTAGACAGTTACCTTCTTAGATCTCTTTCTTTGATAATTTGCATTGAATTGCATCCGCTTATTTTATGCACGTTTTGAATTTGTGATCTTGTGAAGAAATTTGCAGTGAAAGAGAAAGGACATGAAGAAGAAATCTGTGATCTTAAATCATATGGCTCTTTCTGTATGGAATTATCATACTGCAGAAGTGGATTATATTCACTTGTTTTGATCTTCAAACGCGAAGTTCATGCAATTCCGTAAGTCATCTTAATTGCTATTGGAAGTGTTTATAGGTGATCAGGCATTAGAATTCGGGAGACATGGTGCACTGCGGTTAGATGAGAAACTGACAGCCGAACCGAGTACCATGCAGATTGATGAGACCGAATTAATAGCCGAGCAGATAACCGAGGATCAGATTCCCGGAACTGATGTGGAACAAATGGCCGAGGATTATCTGGGCTGAGTAGAGGAAAAAGCTGAGAACGGGAAAACAAAATGAGCCAAATAGAAAGATCTAAACGGCCCGGGCGGAGACGCGGATCCAAGCAGATCCAAACAGGCTGAGTGGAGACTCGGTTTCAATGGACTAACCCTATCCTCATTCTGTCATAACTTTGATTTGCAGGAAAAGATTGTAAGAAATCCGCAAACTTTTGAATGATTTGATTGAAAATTTGATTTTTTTAGATTTAAATTGAAGATTTTATTAGTCAATTTAGTTAGATTTAAATATATTAGATTTGAGAGAATCGATCAATTTTATTTTTGAAATAAGATGAGTAATCTTTTATTAGCTAGTGAAAAATCACCTCTACTATTATTTGTGTGTATGTAATTTAGTTAATACTATAATCAGAAGAGAGAACACCCCCCGCCCCACACACACAGGTATGTATGGTAAAATGGGGGCGCGCACACACATATGGTAAAATGGGTCTAAGGAATATCTCAGGCTCATTAGCCGCGGTATCAAGAGACATGGTGGGTGGTGGGGCCCATCTGAACTTAAAACATGGGCCCCACCATCTGTTTCCCCCCTCTTGTACCGCTGCTATTAGCTCGGGCCCATTAACCTCATATTATATATATATATATATATTTATTTATATTTATATATATGCGCGCGCACGCTAATACAATGCATTTCAGTCCCCGTTTTGCACATGTGCGGATTTTAAATGATTTTTGGCATTCAAGTATTCAACCCTTTCACAGCAACATATATAGTGTACTGCCAATATATGCCCTAAAGCTAACAAAAAACTGGAAGTGAAGCTTATGAAATGAAGCAATCACAGATACATACTTATATATACCTATATCATCATCAATGCCAGGCTAGGGCAATCAAGCCATCATTCAATACCTCTTCCAAGTTCCAAATCAAAATCGAAGACTTTTTTAATTAGCCCACCAAATATCAATTGCCATCAAGGTGCTCCCACCTTATGCCTGCTGTTAATGTCATCATCTTAAGCTCTTTTAGAAGCTTGCCTTTTGTTGAGAACTTATGATCAACATAGCCAATGAGGCAACAACAATAGCATTCAACAAACAATTGGCAACTCATAAACTGAAGTAAAACAAGCAGAGCTTCTGCAATGAAGCTATAAC
This sequence comes from Agapanthus africanus, assembly GCA_030015575.1. Classification (NCBI taxonomy): domain Eukaryota; kingdom Viridiplantae; phylum Streptophyta; class Magnoliopsida; order Asparagales; family Amaryllidaceae; genus Agapanthus; species Agapanthus africanus. The sequence goes on along the minus strand of CM057338.1, from coordinate 935,522,093 downwards.
TCTCTCTCTCTCTCTCTCTCTCTCTCTCTGGGGATATAACTAGCTCACTTAAATTGCTCCAATTTCATTCAAAAAAATAAAAAAGAATGCTCTAAGTGACTAAATTCATGCGTCTATTAAACACGACAAACGCACGGATATTATAGCTTTTGTGTACGGCTTATGAGAGATATTTGCCTATGATCACGAGGTTTCCATGATCTATTATACTTAACTCTAGCATGGGTTTTACTAACTTGACGGTATGTTGAGTTAATTCTGGAAACTCTGATTATGGAAGTTGTAATTTTATCATTAAAACTTTTAATGGTATTCGGGTGGGGTAATTAGCCACCGCTTTTCTCAAAAAACAAATGCAAGGGTATTCTTATAAGCCCTTTCAAACATATAGAGATAATGATGTAGGCCATTCGAGTGGTTTGTCGAGTTTCCTGCTGGACATTCTTTTGCGACTTCATTTATATATTTTGACCTCTTTGGTCTGTAATATTTTTTTGTGTGTTTCTGTTGCTTTTTTCTCGGTTGTTTAGGTGTGATGTACGCTTCTTATCAACAAATACAAGCATAGTTATAGATGACGACAAGGTCCGCTTGCTAGTCTATCCGTCTGTTTAGTGATAATTTGCAAATATCGACACCTCCCCCCTATTTCATTTTAGCTGAATTTTGTCTGATGTATCATGTAGTCCAAGGTTGCACGGACACGGGGAAACAGACACGATACGATACAACACGGCGATATGGCAAAATCCCAAAATATAGGATACGGGTACACGGATATATATAATTATAATAAAGATAGTATCATAACATTACAACATATTCTGCAAAAAGTCAACAATACAAAATAGTTCCACTAAGATTATGTTTTTTCTCGCCTTCAATTGTAAAAAATAAGCTCGCCACTACTATGGGAATCACATTTGGTGTCGTGGCTATACTTAAACGTGTTCGACAAGTGTCCGATACATGTCCAAATCCAAAGCCGCCTCATTTCGAAACGGGGCACGAAAATTCCGTGTTTGATACGTGCCGTGCAAGTGTCGGGCACGAATCCATGTCCAACACGTGTCGGACATGGATACGGCAACCAAAAAGACATGTCCATGCAACTTAGCTGAAGTATATACATATGACTTTTGATTTTAATATATATATATATATTTCTGTGAGCACAATGTTTTGCTCTACTTTTCAATCAAAAAACAACATAGATAGTGAGATATCAAATGGAATATATATATATATTTCTGTGAGCACAATGTTTTGCTCTACTTTTCAATCAAAAAACAACATAGATAGTGAGATATCAAATGGAAAATCCGCTTTGTTCAAATTGTTCTATGTTATTTAGAGTGCTTATAATCAAATCTAATGATTTTATGTTGTTTAATTATTTTTTTAATCTATATTTATGCTTCATTAGACATGGATGGACAATCAAAACTTGTAAGTTGTTTGGATGGAAGATTTTATATTTGAAGTACTAATTTGAAGACAGATATTGCTTCCAATTTTATCTGCTGGCTAGCTGCTGCCAAACTGTTGACATTTGAAAATGGTTTAAAGCTTTGCAAGAATTGTGTTCAAGGTTCAATTTTTATGGTTAATTAAGGCCATGATTCTGTAAGGCAATGCATTTACTTCAATCATTAATTCTAGACCTAACTCAGATGATAGATGAAAAGCACTTACCATTTACTTGAGCACTTACCATTTACTTTTTTTTGGCCTCCTTTTTTTAGCCTTTAGGGCTAGCAAAGTATACAGTCTGCGTTGTATTTCCAAAAATAAATTTCATATTAATATACAACCGCTTGCTTCATTTATGAATTCCAATGATGGAAAAAAAGCAACCATTTACTTCAGTTATAAGTTTTAATGTTTTGGCCTAGAGATATCACACTGTAGTTAATATTTTGTGATGTATCTCCAAAAACAATTTTTTGATGGCCTAAAATATGTGGCCTTAACTTAATTTTGAAACAACTTTTATTTCTTTTTTTGACGAAATTTTTTTAATCAATATTCGCTAATAAAATTAGTTATCCTAAATTTATTATACTAATTCAAAAAAATCATAACATTATTTCAAAGTTTTGGGAAAATTTTGTGATAGATGTTAAATTTTAAATTTGAATGTGAGCATTACAACCCCTTCTCTTTTGAGTTAAAAAAATAGTAGAGATAGAAATATATCTGATTTCCGGCTGGTTAGTTTTGGTTGGATTCATTTGGAGTGGCTTCTAAATATCGCGTATTTTTGCTTTCTATTTTATTAAGGAAAAGATTCGTACCATGATTTAAATTTGGATTCAAATTGGAATGTCACTTTGACAGATATTATTCGATATATTAGGTACAATTCACCAAGACAGGACATAAGAGAAGAAAGAGATAATGATTTTCGGGCATTTAGAAGCTTTGTGAGTACACAATCCCGTATCTTTCTCTTTCGTGACTAGATCGGCTTGGACTCCAAGTTCGTCCAATCTGCTCACATTTCGGCATTTCTAATGTAGTTACTTGTTACTTTCAATGACTGAATGCTATTTGATTAACGGTGTTAAAGCCAGAGGAGGCCTTAATTTTGGTTCCTATGTTTGGTTGTATATTTTATGTCCAAGCTCAAATATTTGTAGCATCCACAACTTCCTTAAACAGGAACTAGAGCATAAATGAGCATTTAATCACCTCTATAAACATAGTGTGTGAATTTTCTAAAGCTGATCACATTGCTATCATACTTAACCCACTGATGATAAGCAGCACCATCATGCTATAATAAATAGAATGGAGCATAGTTGAGGGGAAAAACTGCAAGTTTTCTGACTTTATAAATATACAGGAGGTTGGTTGTTATCTTGCATTAAGTTTTCCTCAAATACTTCTGGGGAAAAAATGTTCTTAGCAGGGAGCATGGCAAAACGAATGCTGCAATCTCTTGCTTTTTGTTGGGTTCTGCTAATGCTTCAATTGGAAGCAAAAACCAATAATGTAAGTTTCCTACTCAAATGATTTTAAGTTTTTTTAATAATATTTTTAATCTCTATTTATGCATCAGACTAATGCATGCATGGACAAACAAACTAGTAAGTTGTTTGGATTGAAGGTTTTATGTTTGAAGTATTAATTTGAAGAGAGAGATTACTTGGTGTCTAAATTAGTAGATGTTAATTAACCTGAGTTTATATGTTTGCTTTCCCTTCATCGGATTTGATGCAATCTGTTCAAGAAAAACAAAAATCATACTGAATCGTTGAGAATTCTTAACAATACGCAAAAAGCTATGGAAACTACTAAAACATCTTACTCTTTTGCTTATATGAAAGTTAGGCTAGGGAATTACCTAAGTTTCATACTCATGATATCTTTCTTTTGAAAGAGCGACGATTTCCAAACAAATTAATGTATCGATCGATAGAGTAAAGAGTGTAGTCTTCTAATTTCAAACTTCTCTCTTGTATTCTATTGCTTCACCATAACTCTTGCATCTTGTTATTGAAAGATCATAAGCTATAAATTTCTAAGAAAGTTACTGCACCTCAAGATTGCAATATATTTCAACATACAAATCAATATGCATGATAGTCGAAAAAGGATGTGAAGTGGGATGTGTAATATCTTAAACAAAACTCGAAGCTTCCATCCATTGTTTAACCTAGAATTCGATACGCTTAGTATGAGAGAGAGAGAGAGAGAGAGAGAGAGATGCGGGAGGCTGGGGTTTCATGCACACACAAATCGACCAGGACTATGGTTTTCTTGAGATAGAATGAGCTTTTGGGCATATCAGATGAGGATTTTACTTTAAAAAGTTGTGTGATATATTATCATGTGTATGCTAGCTTTTTAATATGAGTAATGTTTTTAAGGTTTACGTCGTCTACCTTGGAGCGATCGCACATGACAATCCTGCTGACATCAAAGCGTCTCATCATGCCATACTGTCCGAACTGGTTGGCAGGTAATTAAGATGTTTCTAGAACGGAAAAAAACATGTAAATTTTGAATACTAATTCAAAATTCTTTAATTTCAGCAAAGAAGCAGCACGAGCCTCTATGTTGTACAGCTACAGGTATGCATTCTCCGGTTTCGCGGCTATATTAAACAAGTCTCAGGCAGAGAAACTTGCAGGTAATTCAAAATTTCAAACTAATTCAAATATCCCTGTTTGTTTTAGAGTAGAGTAATATTATGATGATCAATACTTTGTATGCAGAGTTCCCCGGCGTCGTTCGAGTGATGCCCGATCGCTTGTACCAACTGCATACGACGCGGAGCTGGGATTTCGTCGGGCTGAATACACCATCTCCGAGCAATCTACTATCAGAAAGCAAAATGGGAGATGGAGTGATTATAGGCCTTATAGACTCAGGTAAAGAGTACATATATAATCTTGCATTTCTTTGAATTATTTTCATATTAGAGGGTCAGGAATTCTGGGGAAATTAGCATCAAGTAATTAAGCTATTTATGACAATGTATAGTATAAGCTCTATTGCATAGGTAATTTCTTTAGGTTTTAAAATTATTGGCAGAAAGAAGCCACATACACTTTTGAAGAATTTGGTAAACATGCAAATATAACACAGCTAGAAACCAAGCGCTGACAAAATTTATTTCAGGAAAAAAATGCCAATCTGAACAACTGAACAAATTTGCTCACTTTTTAAATAAAATTGAACAGCTACAGTTCTGTATATTGAAGGATATATATGCCACAACCACAGTGAAGAGAAAGATGAAAGTGAAGAATAAGATGCAAGAAAAGGAGAAACAAACATAAATAGGGAGAAAAGAGAGGACATTCTGACATTCCTTCATATATGTTTGTAGCATTACAAGGCTATAGCTTTCATATGTGTTTTTTCACTGCATTTTCTTCGATCATTGCCTATTAATTTAAATTTTTTTGGGCTTTTCTATACCATTTGGATTGTTAGCATGCTCACATATATTTTATAGAGATTCTTTAATTTGTCAAAAGAGGGATGAATTTTTATCTTTTCCTTGATATGTAGTACAGATTGATGATGGATTTCAATTAATTTGCGCAGGGATTTGGCCCGAGTCTCAGTGTTTCGACGATACGGGCATGACCCCTGTTCCAGCTCGTTGGAAAGGGATCTGTCAGCATGGTGAGCTGTTCAACTCCTCTCACTGCAACAAAAAACTAATCGGTGCTCGGTTTTTCACCAAAGGACTATTTGCGAACACCAAGGCACCAATCGACACTACAAAAGGAGCTGAGTACTTATCACCTAGAGACGCAGAGGGCCACGGGACCCACACAGCCTCTACGGCCGCGGGTCGACTGGTAGCGAATGCAAGTTACCAAGGCCTAGCTTTAGGAACTGCAAGAGGTGGAGCACCTCTAGCTCGCATAGCAAGTTACAAGGTTTGTTGGGCTACAACTAACTGCGCCGATGTGGACATAGCAAAAGCAATTGATATGGCAGTACGCGACGGAGTTGATATCATATCGATGTCCATGGGAAAAGAACTACCGCTAACAAACGATATCGGGGGGGTGGGGGTGGGGGGAGGACGATATAGTGTTAGCTCAGGGGGAAACCGTGGTCCTTTAGCTCAGACGGTAGAGAACACTGCGCCGTGGGTTACTACTGTTGCGGCCGCCACCATCGATAGGGCTTTTCCAGCTTCCATTGTGCTCGGCAACAATCACACTCTTTTGGTGATTAACTAGAACTCTCTTTACATCAAATTACAATATTTTGTACATACTAATGTGGCTATTCTTTTCTCGATACATTTTTGTAGGGGCAATCTATGAATACAAAAGGACTCACTGGAGGCTTCCATGAGCTAGCATACTCTGAGAAAGCTGGCAGGTCTTGCTCTCGACATTCTTGTTGTTTACACACCTTGTCAACTTTGCGAAATTCGTTATGTAACGTTACTTTATACTTCTTTGCCATTTTACGTACAGCGGAAGTTGTAAAGAAGGAACACTAGATGCAACATTTGCAAGAGGAAAATTCATCCTTTGTTTCTCCGTCGGTGATAGCTCTTTTCCTGAGGCATCTAAGTCTGTAGCGGCGGTTGGAGGAATTGGCATGATCTTTGCACAATTTCCAGATAGTCTTCTGAAACCTTGCATCGAAATACCGTGTGTTAAAGTAGACTATGAGGTTGGGACTAAAATACTTTCATACTTCGAAAAAACAAGGTATATATCTATATATATATCAGGTTATAGTGTTCCTTCTTTACAACTTCCGCTGTATGTAAAATGGCAAAGAAGTACAAAGTAACGTTACATAACGAATTTGGCAAAGTCGACAAGGTGTGTAAACAACAAGAATGTCGAGAGCAAGACCTGCCAGCTTTCTCAGAGTATGCTAGCTCATGGAAGCCTCCATTGAGTCCTTTTGTATTCATAGATTGCCCCTACAAAAATGTATCGAGAAAAGAATAGGAAAGACATGAAGCTGGATGGGATATCAAGCCTCTCTTTCAATGTTATGCTTATCTTAAAGATTTTTGCGATCACTTCGGATGACAATGTTTTATGAATTATGAATGTTTAACATATATTAGTTCAACTAGAAAGAGGTGAAGTTTAATGAATAATTAGTGCTTCTATGCCAAAGTATAATTTCTTGTGTATTGCTTCCTTTAGTTGTATATGCTTTTCCTACTGAAAATTTGTGTGTTCTAATATATATGCGTACATATGTGCATGTATGCTTGTGTGTTTGTAGTGTGTGTTTGTGTATACGGAAACAATTTACCGGGAATTTTAGTTCTCAAAATAAGAAACGTGAATTTTTTAATCACAATTTAGACGATCGACACGGTTCAAGTTTATACTCCTCTCCTTAAGCCTATGTGAAATGAAACATCCAAACAACTAAACCTCAAGGGTCACATAAAACACTCAAAATTCGATTACGGTATAAAATTATTATCAATTGAACATTATAAAATATTTATGTTCATGTTCAAACCAGCATGCAAATTGTGGGCACATGATTAATCCCTAGCCACTGATTATAAATAAACTGTTGGATTATCAGGACTGAACTCTCCCATACGGGGGTTCAAATCAAAACTTAAACAGATTTATTACATTTAGGGTAAATTTTATATAGCATCATCGACCTCAGCGTTTTCGAGAACACCAAGGAAGTCTAAAAATGCCAAAAAAAATCCCTCTAAACTAGCAATGCTATTTGAAAGTATTTGGTTTACAGAAAATCCCCCTAAAGAATCTTTGTGAATATCGCCATAGCCTACTGAATAAATCTTCTTGTGGTTGAGCGAGAAGTCTGGGGTTCGAACCCCTCTTGCATGTATCAGATTACAGTCAATTATTCAAAAAGGGGTGGGGGACGTAATTAATTTTTATTACAATAAGCTTCTTCAAAGTGCTATATTTAAGGGCATTTTAGTGAAATGTTCCCTTAAAATCAAAGTTTAAAGAAGTTTGTTGTAATAAAATAACTTTAATATAGTTAACAAAAAAATAAGTCCATAATTTAGTTTAGTTTAGTGATATTTAGTCTTAAAATTCAGTCTAATTTAAACAATTGAAGCAAACTTCTATACCAATACTGATGGCAAGAATTCTTTCTTTTTTAAAACTGAATAAATAAATAAAAAATAAAATTGGAACAATTTTTATAAAAAGACCCATTTCAATAAATATTTGGAAAACAAACCTCATGGAAATTTATTTATCAAAATAGACTTCTTTTTGTCACATAAGCAATTAAGGTAAACAGTTGCCTAATGGCAAATCTTATGTGGCGATAACAGGGTCTATATCTCTAAATAAATTTCAATGAGATCCCTTTTTAAAATTATTTATTAAAACAATATTTTTTTGTTAAATAAATCCCATTAAATATTAAAATATTGTTTTGACAATAAATCTTCCTACATAAATCTGTGGAAAATTTAATCAATTATTCTTTGCTATTTATTTCTCGTCAAATAAATCCATGGAAATTTTTAAATTGATAATTTAGAAAATTTAAGATTTCATCATATTAAATAGAAACATTATTCAAGATAACATATATTAATTTTATGAATAAATTTAGAAATTTAAATATAAAATTCGCTTAGGTTTGACCATGACATTTTGTGTACCGTCTTTAAACTTTTTTAATTTTAAGTTAGACATCGTGGATATCAGCTCCGATTTCTGATTAGTAATAATTAATATTTTTTCTAAAAGTATATTAGTATGATTTTTTCTAATTAAATAATCTAATTGTAATAGATTCTTATATTTTTAACTTATAATTGGTTAGCGTTAATTAGACTAATTAGACTATAGAGTTACCATTTTTCATTTATTAATTGCTATTATCATTTAGAAATTATAATTAAAACAAATTTTCAAATATATTAATGTTAATTATAAAACTTAGTTAACCAAACATTCTTCTCAGATGAAAAAATTTAATTATGGTGGTAAACTTATGTGCTGCTAGAAAATATATCAAATTATTTGCTAAAAATCGAAAACAATAAAAAATAAATTAAATTAAAATATAAATGTTATAAAAATACTATGGTACTTCATCTATGTTTTCTTACTGAAGGATTCATGCTATTGTATGTGTACGTTTTTTCTTGACAACGATGTAAAAATTGATAAAATTAGTAAAGAAGAATTGATAAAATTTTCATGAATTTATTCAGAAGAATTTATTTTTAACAATAATATTGTAATATTTAAGAGGATTTATTTTCCAAAAAAAGTTATTTTAATAAACAATTTTAAAAAGGTACCTCATTGAAATTTATTTAGAGAAATAGTCCTTTTTATTGCCACGTAAGATATGACATGTAGGCAAATATTTATCCTAATTGCTTATGTGGCAAAATGATGTCTATTTTGATAAATAAATTTTTATTAGGTCTCTTTTACTAATTATTTATTGAAACAAGTATTTTAATAAAAGTTGTCCTTAATATTATGAGACCAAATTTGGTTCTATGTTCCTTTCTTTTATTAGAGCAGTACTTTGCGTACAACCTAGGAGTCAATGCCATGCATGCTTGACACTTGTCATTAGTTCCTTACAAATTGTAAATAATCAACACACATTTTACATTCTAGAAAGGTAGAGCGTAGGATTGGAATCCAAGAAATAGAAGTGGCCATAAATTAATGCTTTCGGTGCAATTTCCTATGTCATCTGCGTGCATGGATGTGTTGTATGCGTAAGAACGACCGTTGATGTGTGATTGGATATAGTAGCCAATGCTAATATTATATCATAACAACAATCTTAAAAAAATTAAATTTCATTAGCATACTATGTGCTTTCAATATACCTTCAGATTACCAATTTAATAAATAAATGTTTGTCAATTAATTACATAGGAATTAATTTGATTAATAATCTTTGTATATCTTTTCGTTATATAACTGAAAACATGTTTTAAACTACAACTTGATAAGGGATTATGGTATGTAGGACATGAGATCTCATCTCAGACTTGTAAGTTTGAATTTGGTTTCGTTGGGACTTAAAAGGATTAGGCTCGGGTATAGATTTAAAAAGATTAGACTTGTAGAAGTAGAAATAATTTTGAATTTTGCGACATTTGGGTTGGGTTTTAAATTCTGTTGTTTTCTTTTCCAAAGAAAAACAGCTCTACAATTTAAAAAAAAGCTCAAGGGTAATGATGATGCTCAATATTGGGGACCCCTAAGATCAAGACACATGGCGGATAGCACGTCCCAGGACTCAGAAGAAAGGGCCTACAGAGGCCGACCAGGCCACCCCTGTACCCGACCTGCCGGCACAAGCCAGCCCTCCTCGGGGCTCCCTGCAGATTGGCCTCCTCGGCCCCTCAGCTCGCCTTGAGCTGCCACAAGACCAAGTATCCTCGGCCTTCTCGCTCGTCCACGAGCCCCTCGACCGAGGCCGTCTTCCTCGGTCCTCTGCCCAGCTCCACCGCTTACAGGCGTAACCGCCGCTTCGTGAATCTCGCCATGCGCGGATTCTCCGCCCGCAACATCCCACGTTCCACGCCTCCACGATCCCCATTAATGGGCGATCCGCTCTCTACGCGGGCGTGACGTCGGGAGCGTAACTGCCGGCGAGATTCTCGCGCCTGCTGCTGCGTGCTTCCACCACTATATAAACTCACATCACAGAGGGGTCAAGTAAGTCATTTTTTATTCCACTTAGCCATTACGCTGCTCGGATCTAGTACTAACTTGATCGTCGGAGGGTCCTCGGTGGCGTCAAACCATCCCGGAACTTCTTTGCAGGTACTTGGCGTCCAACTCCTCCAATCACCAAACTTCCTCAAAACCCATTGAGACTCACACACAACAGGGGATCCACTCCAGAATCCACCGGGAGATCGACGGAAGACAACATCTGGAGGAGATCTGAAAAAGACCTCCATCAGTTGGCGCTGTCTGTGGGAAACGCAAACTCCACAAAAACAAAGTTGGCCTTCCGATCTCCGTCCACATGGCAAGCGACCATCCTGAAGATTCGGGTACCAGCCGTCGTCTCCCCCTCCTGCGACCATCATCCACGCCCTCGTCAGCCGAATAGATCGGCTACAGTCCCTCATGGAGGCGCTCGTCCGAGCCCAAACGGCCGGGCCTGGCCCCATATCGCCGCCCCTCCGCCTCCGGAATGCTCTGCCCCCGTCGTCGCGGCCGACCACCAGTGGGCTGTGACTCCCGACCACGGATCCCACAGACCGATACTCCCTGAGGCCCGCTGGACGCCTCGCGGCTCCACCCCCAGGCCCGCCGCCGGAGCACCACACCTCGAACCTCTTAGCGACCCTTGCCCCCGTGAGGAGATGCCGGTCACCTCGCCTGTCTACAGGCGTAACCGACACCCACTCCCCCGGCGGGGTCGCACAGAAGGGGCTCGCCATGCCGGCTCGAGAGCCACCGCCCCCGGGGATCTGAGGAACCTCATCGAGAGGAACCGGAGCCATGCCCAGACGCAAGTCTCCCACAGCAGAGGCCAGGGATCACGAGGCGCCAAGTCCTCGGGGTACTACGGCCGACTCGACGCCCTCGAAAAGAAGATCAAGGGCATGCGCCGGGAAGGGCACCTCTCGGCCGACAGGGCCGAGTACGCCGCCGACTCGCTCACCAAACCATTCGCCGAGGAACTGCTCGCTGTCCATGTCTCCTCGCGCAACAAACCCCCGAAGGTCTCTCTGTTCGACGGGAAAAACGACCCCAAAGACCATTTGGATGCTTTCACCGCGGGAATGAGCTTCCAGGACCATTCCGATGCCGCCCAGTGCAGGGCCTTCCCTGCCACCCTCATCCGTTCTGGTCGGGACTGGTTCCGAGGACTCGAGCCTTGCTCAATCTCGATATTCGATGAGCTGGCTATTCAGTTCCTCGGCCACTTCGTTGGGAACCGTCGGCAGAAGCGCGCTGTCGACTACCTTTTCACAATTAGAGTGGAGACAAGAAGACGTTCAAGGCTTACATCACTCGCCTTTACAACGCCCTCCTCGAGGTTCCTGAGCACCGGGACGAGACCGTCATCACGGCGCTCAGATCTGGTCTAAGGAACAAGGAGTGGCTGCGCTTCTTTGCGTTGGCACAGCCTAAGACCATGGCCGAGGTCAAGACGTGGACCGAGAGTGAGGTTCAGCTAGATTCCGAGGTGAACGCGAACCTCCCCTGGGCAGAACGACCCGACCAGAAGAAAAGGGCTCGGGAGGAGAGGCCGGAGCGTCAGCAGCCCTATCACCCGAAGTTCCAGGAGTACACCCCGCTTAACGTCTCCCTCGCAGTGTTACTAGAGGAGGTCCAAGGCGAAGGGTTCTTCAAGTTCCCTCCAATCCCGCGTCAGGCCTCAAAGCGGACCCGGGGCCCTTACTGCGCCTTCCACCGGACGCTGGGCCACGCCACCGAGGATTGCAAGCAACTCCGGGACTACATCGAGGAGCTTATCCGATCAGGGCGCCTCGCCGCCTACTTAAGGGATAAGCGATAGGCCGACCGCGAGCAGGAGCAGCGTCCCCCTCCCGCCGAGCTGACCATCGGCCAGATCATGCTTGCCTCCGCGGAGGACCAGTCCGGCACCCGGAGCGCCCCGTACCCGGCGCCAGGCACGGAGACCAGCAAGCCTCCAGGAAGCTCGGGCCACGCTAATAGGGTCATTTATTAACCTGTACTTTTCTTCTGGGGTAATGTAAACTCTCCCTAAGGCTATTGTCAATTTAATAAAGATCAACAGAACATTGCAAGGAAAGTAGAAAAATTATTTATTCAAAAAAAAGGGTATTATAGGCTCCTCAGCCGTACATACAAAAAGAGAAAATTATTATTACAACAGCGGGGGAAGGGGGTGCAGAGAGCACTGCTCGTGATACTCGGTAAAGATCTCCGCCAGCCGAGGCCTCGCGAGATCCAGCCTCTCCCCTCGGTTCCCCCCACGCGCGTTAATCCCAAACCTCAACTCGTAGCACTCGCGGACGAGCACCTCCGAGCGAGCCAGCCGGTTCGCGGAGATCAGGCCAAAGCGCCTCAGAGACCGAAGCTTGCCCACGGCCTCATCATAGAGCTGCTCGGACAGGAGGTTGTAAAGCCCCGGCGACGCTCTCCGGATGGTGTACGTCAGCAACTGCAGCAGGGAGGAACGTCGGGGGAGCAGCCAGCCGAAGTGGTCCTCAATGCCCCCACACACCAACTGCACCGTGTCCTCGGTGCAGTTCTGATCGTATAGGTACACATCTTCGAAGTGGATGATGTCAGGGATGGTGAACGGGAAGCCTTGCATTCTCGATCTTCTGTTTGTGAAGGAAGGAAGGACAAGTACTCATTCAGCCTTATATAGCCCACTGCGTCCCAGCGAAGCTCAACAGTCGTCCGCTTTCGCCCAAGAGGTCGCTGACACGCGGCAATCGTCAAGCCTTCTCTGGCGGAATCGAAGCGACGCGACCCTGGCGCTTCACCTCCCCCCGCATTCAACGCGCATGCTAACCGTCCCTGTTCCCCAAATGTATGGTCAGGCAAAACCTCTTGAAGATTCGACCCAGTAGCTGCCCCGCTCGTTCACCCCTGGCGGGTAGCTTCCCTGCCACAACGCCAGGGACCAAAGCCCTCACCAAGAGGCAACCTAGCAGCTGCCCTGCTCAGTCATCCCTGGCGGGTGGCTCCCCTACCGCAACGCCGGGGATCGGAAAGTCCTCCCAGAGGCGGTCGGGCCCAACCATCGCTCGGCTATCCCTGGCGGGTAGCTTCCCTACCGCAACGCCAGGGATCAGAAAGTCCTCCTAGAGGCAGTCGAGCACAACCATCGCTCGGCTATCCCTGGCGGGTAGCTTCCCTACCTCAATGCCAAGGATCAGAAAGTCCTTCCAGAGGCAGTCGGGCCCAACCATCACTAGCTTCCCTACCGCAATGCCAGGGATCAGAAAGTCCTCCCAGAGGCAGTCGAGCACAACCATCGCTTGGCTATCCCTGGCGGGTAGCTTCCCTACCTCAACGCCAAGGATCAAAAAGCCTTCCCAGAGGCGGTCGAGCCCGAGGATCCCTCGCTCGGCTATCCTTCAGGACAAAAGCCCTCGCCAAGAGGCACCGGGCAGTGACCCTACCCGGCCAAGGGTCCTTGGTAGGCTTCTACAGCCCCTCCCGCGCCAAGGACCAAAGTCTTCCCAGAGGCAGTCAAGTCCTTGCTCGGCTATCCCCGGCTGGTAGCATCCTACCACAACCGACAGGGATCAAAGTCCTCGCCAAGAGGCACCGGGAAGTAACCCTGATCGGTCCTCATCCTGAAGGATCAAAGCCCTCGCAAGAGGCAACCGGGCAGCTACCCTGCTCGGTCATCTTCGGCCGGTGGCTCCCTACCCACGAAGCCAGGGATCGGACCCCTCGCAAGAGGCATCCGAGCGGCTACCCCGCTCGGTCATCCCAGGCTAGTAGTTGCCTACCCACGACGCCAGAGATCGAAGCCTCCGTCCGTCCTCGGCCCGAATAAGGCGGACAGCCCTCTGCCCGCCACACGCAGACGGTCCGAGCTGCCAACTAGGGGCATCAGGTCCATCCAAGTCTCGAGCGATCTCTCCTCAACTTCGGGGCCATGGAGACGCCTTCTCCTCAGCGGCGCTTGGATCAACTCGACGGACGATCGCTTGGCAGATAGCCGGCCTGACATGGAGGCCCAACAGCGCAAAAAGAAAATTTTTATAAGCATCCTTCATGAACAAAAGACCAAAGCGCAAATCAATGAAACTAAAGAAAGAAAAAGTTTTATTACTAAAAGGTGGTCTTTACAGAGGGTATTTTTGGCTCCCCAGCCTAACAAAATGCCCGGAGGCTTACAAAGTTCCAGACACAGCAAAATAAAAAGGAGGAGGAAGACGAGGGCTTTAGGCCTCGGGGCCAGGAGCGACCTCAAGGCCCTCGACATCCACCACGAGGCGAGCTGGGTCCTTGGCGACTTCCTTGTCGTTAATCTCTTGCCCTTGCCCACTGGTGTCCGCGAGGGGGTACTGGGCCTGGAGCTCTTCATCGGCGAACCCTGGCACCCGGGCCTTAAAAGCGTCGAGGGCCTCGTGCCAGATGAGGGTCGTGGCGACGGCCAGGTCATCATAGTAGTCTTTCGACTTCTTATAGCCCTCCACCGCCTTCGCCGCCGAGAGGTCGGCCAACTTGGCCGCCCTCAAGTCTGCCGACTTCGCCCACTCAGCCGCCGCCCCCACCTCCTTCCGGAGGGTTTTCACTGTCTTCTTCAGGTTGCCGGCCAGCACCTGAGCGTCCTCAAGCTTGGCCTCAGCAACCACGGCGGCCTTGCGGTGCCGGGCGACCTCCCGCTTCCCGGCCTCCACCTCGCCTTCCAATGCGACAACCCTCGCCTTCATCGCCTCCAGCTCCCGCTTGGAGCTCTCTTCCAGCGAGGCGAACTGGCCCGCAGCTTTCATTGCCGGGGCTACCACCTCGGCCTCCATGCGTAAGGTGAGGGCGACGTGCTGAAGGACCTGAAAAGCAGAAGAGAGACCAGGAAGATGAGAGAGGCATCGAACCTCGAAAATAATAATTATGAAAGACAAGCGCTTACCTGCATGGACTCCTGGGCGATGGACGCCAGCTGAGCCCTGAAGGTCCCCCGGGGACTCTACCCCCGGCCGATGCCTCTATCTCATGCAGCAGGCTATCCGCGATGCATAGCCCCGAAGGCACAGTGAACTGGAGACCGCCTTCCTCCACCGTGATCGGCAAAAACGGTCCCCGGGCAGATCTCCTCTTGAGCGGCCTTGTGGGAGAACCGGTCTCCTCCTCCGAGGCCGGGTCCTCCAGAATCTGAGCCCGCCTCCGACCCGACGCTTTGCTGGGCCCCGGGGCAAGATCCGCCTCTGAGCGCTCGCGGGGCGCTACCACAGGGTGAGAAGGAGCCGGGGCGAGCTGTGAACGGGAAGGGCCGACGCCCCTAACCTTCGCAACCGGCCTCGGCTGGCGCATGGACTCTCTGAGCTAGTCCATATCCATGGGGCCTGCATAAAACCGAGTGCAAAGGAGTCAGCAACACAGGCAATTTGCGAGCCAAAAAAGCAAACCTAAACTTACCGAAGAACTCAACGGGGATAAGTCCGGCCCAACTCAGAACCCTCTCAGACAACAGCACGTCGTAGCGGGGGATGGGCTCCCACGACGCCACTCTCACCGCGGCGGGGTCACTGGACTGGTTCCCCGGCAAGTGCTTCTCCCTCGACCATTCTGTAGGCACGGGCCAGTCCTCGCCCTCGGGAGGGGAAACGAAGAAGAACTTCTTCTTCCAGTCGTGAATGGAAGAAGGCAGGGCCACAACCCCCGTCCCGGTGGCGCCCCCTGGTCTCTTTCTGAAAGAGAGATAAACCCACTTCGGGTCGCCCGCTCGACCACCGGGGTGATTTTTGAAGACGAGAGAGGAATCAAGGAGGGAAAGGCTAAAGGGGATCTCCTGTAACTTCAGGCAGATCAGGAACCCCAGGAGAATCCTCCACGAGTTCGGCACCAACCGACCGGGAGCTAACCTGAAGAAGTTCAACGCTCCCAAGACCTCAGGAGAGAAGGGCAAGCGCATTCCACCCCACAATGCTTCCAAATACAGGGCGATCTCCTTGCCCCGTACTTGGTCTGCCCTATCTCCCTCCTTGGCCAGACGAAGCGTATAGCATGAGGGGATGCGGAAACGAGCCCGAGCGTTGGCAAGCTCATCCTCATGCTTTATCCAACACGAGGCGCCAGGGGCAGCATCTACCGCCTCCTCACTGGGGGCTGCCCCCGCCGCACGATCCCGGGAAGAGGGGCCGACCCCTGCCCCCCGGAAGGACTCAGACTCACCTAAAGGGTTCCTGGAACCTACCTCAATGACATCTACTGACTCGAAAAGAGAATACATCTAACCTTAAGAAGAATGATCCTCAGGAAACGAAAGTGGAAGGAAGGAGATGAGCGCCGAGCAACCGAGGCCTAGAACGAGAAATATGAAGGAGTAGGGGCCCTGGAACGAGCCCCACCCCTATTTACCATCACAAGCGACCTCATCCAACGGTTCCCTTCACCTCCCGCCAAGACGCCTCCTCGCGTCCAACGGCTCCGATTGCTCCACTTGTCGTCCCCGCACTGGACCACGCCCTTTCAGACGCCGCAGGTCTGCACACGTCGCGTCAGCCAATCGACGCTTGACACGTGGGCCATCACTTCAAAGTGAAACGAACCGGCACACCCTCCTTAAATGCGGAGATGCCCCCCCCACGATTCGCTAGCAGAAAAGACAGCTGACGGCCCGGGGACGCGTCCCGACGAAACCTTAGGAGGGAGCTCACCCCGGGAGGCCCGGCAGTCCACTCCTGACCCGACCCTCTAACCGGTCGGGATAGGATTAGGGGGGTAATGATGATGCCCAATATTGGGGACCCCTAAGATCAGGACACGTGGCAGATAGCACGTCCCAGGACTCAGAAGAAAGGGCCCATAGAGGCCGACCAGGCCACCCCTGTACCCGACCTGCCGGCACAAGCCAGCCCTCCTCGGGGCTCCCTGCAGATTGGCCTCCTCAGCCCCTCAGCTCGCCTTGAGCTGCCACAAGACCAAGTATCCTTGGCCTTCTCGCTCGTCCACAAGCCCCCCGACCGAGGTCGTCTTCCTCGGTCCTCCGCCCAGCTCCACCGCTCACAGGCGTAACCGCCGCTCCGCGAATCTCACCATGCCCGGATTCTCCGGCCGCAACATCCCACGTTCCACGCCTCCACGATCCCCATTAATGGGCAATCTGCTCTCTACGCGGGCGTGACGTCGGGAGCGTAACTGCCGGCGAAATTCTCGCGCCTGCTGCTGCGTGCCTCCACCACTATATAAACTCCCATCACAGAGGGGTCAAGTAAGCCATTTTTGATTCCACTTAGCCATTACGCTGCTCGGATCTAGTACTAACTTGATCGTCGGAGGGTCCTCGGTGGCGTCAAACCATCCCGGGACTTCTTTGCAGGTACTTGGCGTCCTACTCCTCCAATCACCAAACTTCCTCAAAACCCATTGAGACCCACACACAACAGGGGATCCCCTCCAGAATCCGCCGGGAAATCGACGGAAGGCAACATCTGAAGGAGATCTGAAAAAGACCTCCATCAGGGAGTTTCTGCTAGTAAGTGTTTGTAGGGGTATAACTGTTATATAGAGTAAATCACATGAGGGCTTTATGCAACTGCATCTTTTTTCAAGATTTTATGTGGAATTATTTTGTATCACATGAAACGTGTGTAAAACAAGTTGAATTACAAAGTATCTCAAAGCATATCATTTTCTAAAACATTCAGACTATTCTCGCTTTTGAACAAACGAAGGTGCATTAGTCTTCGTCCTTTTCTACCAACTTTTTAGAAGAGCATGCTCTAATTCTGATCTTTATATCAATTGGGAAGTAAACATAGAAATGGAGGAGACAGCGAACAAGTGATCCCTCACTCTGGGAAAAATAAATTGGTTACAATACAAGAAAACCCATCATATTTGTTCGAAAAACAGGAAACCCCTAGAACTTGAAAAAAACCAGCACTTTATAGTTTACCCAATAAACCCATTTGAAGTTAATATTTTCATTTATAAAACCTTTTTTAATTTCAAATATGCTCGTCTAATAAGTTCAGTTCACTAACTTAATTAATTTCTTTGCTTTATTTTTCCAAAATCTATACTACTTTTTTGAATCCATGCAAAAAAATTTAAAGAGACATTTTTGACTAAATGGCAAGAAATATCCTTCATAATTGCTCCAATAGCAGAAAATATCCTTTACTTTTGAAACTAGTTCTTTGCTCCCTTAACTTCAATTGATTCCCAAAATATCCTTTATTTAAATATTTAATTAAAATATTTATATGAAGGGTCTTTTTTATATATCCATAAAATTTTATAATAATTTGATATACCCATTATTCTTCGATATAGACCCTCAAAAATTCTTTAATATTTTTAAATATCCCCGACGCCATTAAATGATAGTTAAATTTGATAGAAATCGTTTAAAAAAATTGTAAATATCCTTACGACTCTTATTTCTCACATGCTCTCAAATTCCCAAAAAAAAGATTGCTTGATCGGTTTGGATTTTCTTATAAGATTTGATTGATTTATGTTTTCTTTTTTGTAAGATTCGATTGATTTGGACTTTTTAGATTAAGAATTGCATAATTTTAAGTTTCTTTTGAGTTAGAATTTACTAAAACTTGGGTTATTTTATATTAGAGTTTTTGATTTGGGAATAAATTAAGAAGAGGAGATAATAAGAAACAAATAGTTTATGAGAACAAAAAAAGAGATAAGAGAATTAGAATGAATAAGACGAAAATATGAGAAGAAAGAAAGGAATGTGAAGTTTTGTTGGTTTATGATGATGATGATGGAGAAGAAGAAGATGATGATGATGATGGAGGAGAAAGAGAAGATGATGATGGGGTAATGTTGGTATTCAATAAATAAATTGAATTGAAAAAATAACTTCAAGTCACCTACCCAATTTGGGGGTGTTTAGAAAAATAATTAAAGAATTTTGGTGATGCGAGTAATATCGAAAAATAATGAAAAGTACATAAGAGAAAGGAATATTTTAAATTAAACATTTATAAAGAGCATTATGGGAATCAATTAAAATGAAGAGGGCAAACTGCCGGTTTTAGAAAGTTAAAGGCATTTCTTTCTATTAGGGTAATTGTAAAGTGTATTTCCTGCTATTTAACCTTTTTTTAAGAAAGAAAATAAAGAATTTGAAAAAAGAAAGACTTACGGGTTAAAACAAAACAAGGAAAACGAAAACAAAAACGTCATTGATCCAAAGAAAAAAACACAGCACAAAAGAAAAAAAATGGGGCCAACTGCTATTGCGGCTGTGGCCACGGTCTCATTTATAAGGTAAATATCTTATTTCCTTTTTTACCTTTATTTTTTTCTTAATTTAAAAATCAATTGATAAGGCTGTGGCCACCGATGGGCTCCCTATGGCTTCCGATCGTCACTACTTGCACCTCCGCAACCCTTCCACCACCGCTGTCCCATCACCATCGTCATCACCAAATCAAAATCCAGGAAAAACAAAAACAGAAACCAAGAAGAGGATATGCATTAGCACCATCATCGTCGTCGTCCTCAGGCTTTGTTCTCTTGACTGCCGCGACCTCTACGGCGGGCTCCACACCGCCCTCGTGTAACAACTCCATTTTTAATGTACAAAAAATTGATTTAAAATTCAATGTATACTTGGAGTATTTATTGCGGCTGATATCTTTTTAAGTATTTATTTCACTCTATAATTACAAGAAAGAGCTTGTAGCTCATTGGTAATACCTTGCACTACTAAACCAAGCCACCAGACTTCAAATCCCATACCCCACATTATTTTTGTAATTAATTTGTTTTAATTTCTTTTGGAAGTCAACAGTCAAAACGCCATAACTCACAAAATTTGTACCGGACATAAAAAAATAAATAAACCAAAATATTCCCCAGGAGAACCCCCGGCTTGACTCGGCCGAGTCGGCCGGCGAACCGGCCGGCCGACTCAGTCTGGCGAACCGGCCGGCCGACTCAGTTCGGCGCCGCCGACCAGACTCGGCCGTCGTCAACACGAAAAAGTTGCATCTGGACTTGGTCAACCCTCCTGCACACTCTAAATGCCTGTATCGGTTACCAAATGCCCAATAAATCCTTTTTACTCCAAGGTTTAATGATTTTTAATGATTTTTATATAATTTTTATATATTTTTTTTATTAAAACCCTAACCCTCGCCTAACCCTATATAAACCCCCAATACCCTCTACCCGCTCATCCTAAATCTCTAAGTCCACTCTCTCAAAATCTCAAGAGAACTTGGTATGTTAGAAAACGAGCGAAAGGCGAAGCACTGACGAAATCGACGGCGAAATTCCGGTGATCGTGCTAGGACCTCTCAACGACGATTCGACGCACCGGCAAACCCTCTACCTCACTCTCACTCTCTAGCGTTGTCCAAACCCGTAAGTCCTCTTTTCTACCTTTCTTTTCTTTCATAAAAATACGACTTTACAAACCCGACAGAAATCGGAACAAACCGATTTCCGATTCGGTTTTCTTTCAAATCTCACTTATCACCAATTCCATAATTCTTAAATATTTTTATGTTGACTATTAATCCCATAACAACTAATTTGAATAAAGTTTCTCATATGAAATGATAGCTTTTGCAATATATCGTATTCTTTCACTTAATACCATAATGTTTAGTTTACACATTTAACCCTTTAATATTGCTATACCTTAAAGTAGTTCATGAGGTAATGACCTACCTCCACACATACTCATATGCAATCATAACACGCTACCTTGAAAATTTAGAATACGACAAAACAAGATCTTACATTAAAATACCCCTTTCTTAATAAAACCTTTTCTAAAAGTTCTAAGTTTTAAACAATTTTAAAACAATATTTTTAATAGGAAATACAATAAGTTGTGGACATCGATCGTTTATCTAAACCTGACTTTGTGGTGTCTAGGCTAGGCAAGTGAGAAAAGGTAACTTTAAAAGGCCCGTCTCACGATTCGTGAGCGGATCGCTCCTTTTCTCATTTGTACTTACCTGGCCACAATTGGCGGTGAAGAGGCGATTTGAGGCTTTTAACAACTTATTGTTTAGATCTTTTAGAAATAAGCCTAGTTGAAATAGAAAACCCTAAAACCTAAAATACAGAAAATCGACTTTTGCAAATAAATACCTTTACTTTAATAAAACCGTATTCTAAAGGTTTTGTATTTATAAATCTTTGCAAAGCGCCACTACAACCCACCTTTGGGGAACCCGTTAGGGATAGTACGGTTTATCGTGCACCCTCGGCTTAGTAGTACGAGATTCAGACCTCCGCAAGGAGCATTCGGTCTCGAAAGGTTTAAAATACGATATCTTAAGAAAATGATATTTTTATATAAAATATTTATTGAAATTATTTTTGTATAAATATATGTATATTATCATTAAAAGATTTATTTTGTTATAATATAAATATCCCACTTTTTCTAAAAATCACAAGACTAGATTTTTACATTAAAATACCATGAATTTCAAATAAATCAATATTACAGATAAATACCTTTATTTATGTAATTAGGATATTTTCACTAAGAAATATCACAAAATAAAATTACACTCATTATAACTATAAAGATGAATAATAAACACTTGGGGTGTATCTTGAAAACTATACAAAAGTATTTTTACATAAACCCCCCTCAAGTTTTATAAATTACAATAAGGACCCTAGCAATTATAGAACTTCGACTTACATTTCTCTTGGTCTGACTCGGGTTTGAGTCTGATTATTTCTGACTTGAATATGATTCAAGTCAATCTACATTCTTTAATATTCCAACTCAATATGAACACATGAATCTCAGAATCCAGTTAATAATCTATACAAATTGACTGAACCAAACCATGGATATACATCCATTATTCCGTTATTCCATTTACCTGATTATGCAGTGACAATCTGTTTACTGATATCATGGTTTTGGTCAGTCATCCAACTTACACAATACAATACCACAATACTATCAAAACACTACGGGATTAAGGGGTAGATTGGTACGGAAGGTGTTAAAGGTGGCACGAGGTGGTCAAATTAAGACACCTAACCTATATTCCGTTGCTGTTGTACCTTGGCTTAACGGTTTCTTGTACATTCCGTTTGCCCTGGTCTCTAGCATATAGAGACCTCCCTCGTATACACTGGCATCCTTCTGTACCAAGCTACAAACAACAGCGTTAACACAATATTACAACAATAGTATACAACTTTAAAAGATATCCTCTTATTCTGTCTTTTCTAATTCTTCTTCATCTTTGGGACTTACCGAGCGACCTGTTCGCTGACGACATTCTATTTCTTTCTTCTTTGAATGTCGTTAGGTGTTTTGGACCCGGCAGAGATCGAGCCCACCGGTGAAGACTTGGATCAGTTTCACGAAGACCCCGAGCTCTAGACATTGTACCTTGTTCTATTCAGTATTTTTATTTCCTGTTATGCCACTGTTTAGGCTTCGCTTTTCATTCCAGTTGTATTTACTTTTCATGCATTGTACAAAAGAATGTTATTAATAAAGTTGCTGTTATTTCTATATCTCTTGTCTCTTGTGATTTACTTTTATATTGCTTAGATACGCTTAGCGTATGTACTTCCAAGTACATACGTAGCAGACCTCGTCACGTCTCTTTCGCCGTACACTGGGAGGCGGAGCGTGAAAGGTTTTGTTGGTGGCCCATGCAGTCAGAGCTGTATGAATCTCTGTCATGCAGTTCTGGTCTGCGTGAACAACCTAAGCAATATAACACAAGAACCAGCAACTAAAACATTATTTACAATTCATGTTTCTTGAATCTTACA
The DNA here is from genome assembly GCA_030015575.1 of Agapanthus africanus. NCBI lineage: Eukaryota > Viridiplantae > Streptophyta > Magnoliopsida > Asparagales > Amaryllidaceae > Agapanthus > Agapanthus africanus. Next base: position 935,499,216 of record CM057338.1, on the reverse strand, counting down.
AATTTCTATTCCTTGAATCTTATCATTTCATGTATTTGAATATGTCCTAACCCAAAATTTTCTTCAAGGTTATAGATTCCCCGAACAACACCAGCACCAACGTCAACAACACACCTCCAGCACTACCTTTCGCACCAGCTGTTCCTGCACCACCCACCGAGCAAACAGTGCTACTTGAAGCGATTCGCAGCCTTCTTGAGGGACAGCAACAACTTCTGAACCGTCCCGAGACCGACGCACCGGGAGTAAAGCAATTCAGGGCTTTACATCCCAAGCAGTTCTCTGGAAAAGGAAGCCCTCTTGAAGAGGAAGAATAGGCACAAAGCATCGAAGATGATCTGGCAGCAGCACAAGTGCCAGACATAGCTTGGTCCGTGTGGCAAAACTACAGCTCACGGATAATTTTCGCAATTGGTGGAAGGCGGAAGAAAGCCGTCTGGTACAGCCGATTGAATGGAAGACTTTTCGCGAGAAGTTCGACGCGAAATACTTTCCTGTGACTGCCAAGTTTGCAATGGAGCAGGAGTTCATTCATCTACAACAGGGTTCAATGTGGGACAAATCAGTAGATGAATACGACGCTGAATTCACCATGTTAAGCCGGTAAAATATGTCACAATAGTTCAATTTTTAAATATCACATACTACACAGCTAACACAATCCTTAAACAGATTCGCGGCACACTTGATACCGACGGACGAAATCAGAGCCTGTCGCTTTCAACAAGGACTGGACACGGAGATTCAGGCTGCTCTAGCCACGGGAAAATTTCTGACTCATGAGGATGCTCTGGAAGCTGCCCGCAGTTATGAGGCAGTGATAAAAGCAAGGGGCAGACCTTAGTCTGCAGGAGTCAAGCGCACTGCCAACCAGATGGCAGGTGGAGCCTCGTCCAGGCCACCTTACGTGCCAAGGCGACCAGGAGTATCAACCCATCGTCCCAGCCCAGCATTTTGCACCTACTGTAAGAGAACTGGACATATGATGAAGGACTGCCGTCGAGCCAACCGCCTTTGCTTAGTCTGCGGCTCAGCTACTCACGATATTGGGTCTTGTCCCCAAAGACAGAACCCAGTTGCTGCACCCAGGCCAGCAATTACTTATCCGCAGCGACCAGCTCTTCAAGCACCTACTCCCAAACCTGCACTACCTGCACCATCCAGAGGACCACAAGCTGCACCACCTCCTCGTCAGTTCCATCAAGCTCAAAGGAACGTTCCGAGAAATGCTCCTCAGGCCAGGAGGAATGTACCAAGACGCCAGGCTTTCACGATGTCCGTGGAAGAAGCTGAGGCCACTGGCCAAGTCATCACTGGTAAACTTTTCTTTTCAAACTTTGCTTTTCTATTCTACTACTTAGTCACATATTTTCTATACCAAAAACAAATCCTACATACCTTAGGTATAATCTTAGTATCCTCAATCGCTGCACTTGCACTGTTTGATACTGGAGCATCACACAGCTTTATGTCGCAACGGTTTTTCCGAACCCATGCGTTCCAGTCTCACCGCTAGTATCCAGTTGGAATGTCAGTTCAGGAAATGGCGTTCTAAAAGCAACCATGGGATACAGCTTGTGTCCAGTCGTCGTCTGCAGCAGAGAATTTTATGCTGATTTCAAAGTGCTGGACATACCGAACTTCGATATGGTTCTAGGAATGGATTGGCTTAGAACTTTTTATACTACCACCGACTGTCGTCAAAGGAGGCTAGTATTCGAGATTCCAGACCATCCGGTCTTCTATTTCAAAAGCGGAGACCGTACACTGGAACCAAGTACCTACAAAGCGAAGCCAAGAGAAGCAGCAGTTGCAGCAGCTCAAGCGGAGGAAGAATCAGGACCAGATGTGGTTCAAGAGTTCGACGATGTATTTCCTGACGATATATCAGGTTTGCTCCCAATAGAGCTCTTGAATTCAGTATTGATTTAGTACCAGGAGCACAACCGGTGATCAAAGCACCCTATCGTTTAAGTCCGGAAGGTTTGAAGGAAGTCCGAACACAGTTGGACGAATTACTGGCGAAAGGATGGATTCGTCCCAGCACTTCAAGTTGGGGATCACCCATATTACTTATGAAGAAGAAGGAAGGTTCATACAGAATGTGCATCGATTACAGAGCCTTGAACGAAGTCACTATAAAGAACAAGTATCCACTTCCGCGCATCGATAATTTATTCGATCAGCTAAGTGGATCTTGTGTTTTCTCTAAATTAGATCTTCGTTCAGGTTATCATCAAGTGAAGGTCAAGGAAGCTGATATTCACAAAACAGCTTTCAGAACTCGCTATGGACATTACGAATTTCTAGTGATGCCATTTGGAGTGACCAACGCACCCGCAATATTCATGAACCTAATGAATCAAGTTTTCCGGGAGTACTTAGACAGGTTTGTTGTCATCTTCATCGACGACATCCTGGTGTATTCTAAAAGTCGGAAAGAAAATGCAGAGCACCTACGAATTGTCCTAGAAACTCTTCGACAACATCAGCTTTATGCCAAGTACAGCAAGTGCGAGTTTTGGTTAAAGCAAGTTGGTTTTCTTGGGCATATCGTATCAAGAGAAGGAATCTCTGTGGATCCAGCGAAAGTTTCAGCAGTTAGCGAATGGCCTACACCAAAGTCAGTGAAGGATATTCGAAGTTTCTTAGGTTTAGCTGGATATTACAGAAGGTTTATTGAAGGCTTTTCAAAGATAGCAACGCCCCTGACCAAGCTCACACGTAAAGATGAAGAATTTGTGTGGTCAGAAGCATGCGAACAAGCTTTCGTAGAACTCAAGTCAAGATTGACATCAGCACCTATTCTCGTCATACCGAATCAATCTGGAAGATTCGAAGTGCATTGCGATGCATCCGGTAAGGGATTAGGCTGTGTTCTACATCAGCACGGTAAGGTTGTGGCTTATGCTTCAAGACAACTGAAGACTCATGAGCGCAATTATCCGACGCATGATCTGGAGTTGGCAGCCATTATCTTTGCTCTCAAGATTTGGCGCCATTATCTACTTGGTGAGCGAGTGAACATCTACACAGATCATAAGAGCCTGAAGTATGTGTTTACTCAGAAGGAGTTGAATATGCGGCAGAGAAGATGGTTAGAACTCATGGCGGACTTTGACATCAACTTGCAATATCACCCAGGGAAGGTGAATGTAGTACCTGATGCTCTTAGTCGCCAACCATTAGCAATGAATCCCACCGCTCAGTGTAAGCTGTTAGTTGTATGTATGCCCTGGAGGCCAGTATTGTACAGATGATGTATATTATATTGGATGCTTGGACATATATAGAGATGACTTTCTTGCTCGATATGATAGTATGCTATCTGGTTGCTCTTTATCTTAACATGTATACCTGTCTCTTTATACTGTCTTATAGTTACATGTTGGTAAAGCCCTTAGGATGAGTACTTGACTACCTGGACTATGATGCGGATCATACTGGTGGGGACAAGATAGTCCATAAGCACATCCTTCAAGGTCCCTAGTCGTGGGTGTATCGAGACGGGGCATCGATATACCAGTGTAGACTAGCGTATACGCTTCTCGACCTATGAGATGGGCGATGGATGATCCCATATCCATTGGTGTTTGACATCAGAGATGGTATACGGGTGCTCAGTGGAGACTGGGTACACTGGACGGACTCGCCGAGAACTCCCAGATGGTATTATACCTCACGTCAGATGGCAGTTCTCTGGTGACACTTGTGCAGGTTAGTCTGTAGACCCGAGATCGTCATAGAGTCTTGTGTGATTCCCACTGTGCTTTGATTTCCACCTTACCACGTCCATGAGGGCGTGCAAAACGGTGGTTTTTGGGTACAGTCCCAAGTCACATGGAGGCAATGAGCGATAGGAGGGGTTTCGTCTCTCCCGGTATTGGGGGTTGATGTTGCGCTGTGCTCGATTGGCCGTAACAAGGAAGTCCCTGGCCAGGGCTGTTTTAGAGATTTACTGGTAAGTGTTACCAGTAGTTTCTCGACCCGTTATGGGCCTCACATCGGCACGACTTATCGGTTATTGGGGTCTGACGTTTACCATCCCTAGGCTCGACATGCGGCATATCTGACGAAGAGACCGGACTGCACGGTAGTGTTGCTGGTTGGCTCGACGGGAGTTGTAGCAGGTTCGCTTGTTTTCTTCTGATCGCTCAATACCCGGGTGGCCGTTACGTTTAGCTGACCGCTTGCGGCTTGGGGGTGCTTGATATGATCATCACCCACTGCCGGCGTATTGACGAGTCTTAGAGTCCCACAAAGGAGTTACCTAGTCCAGGCGAAACGTTGTGGTGCGCGTATGCGATACGCCCATGGACCCGGTTAAAATGCGCGTATAAGATACCGTATATTAATCGGGCGGCTTGCTTTTGGTTGGGTCGTATGTGATATGGCCTGATTGATAAATCAAGTGTTGATTTATCATTTAACCATTAGATTCTCACTAGAAATCCTTTCTTGTATTTTTGGATGTATGCATGCATGTATGCATTCCTTCTTGATTCATGCACATATGGATGTGCATGCACACATGGATGTGCATGCACACATACATACATACATACATCATCCTTTATGGTTGTATATACATTGAAAATGATGGCAATATAAGACTCACACCTTGGTTAAATAATATGGATTATTATTTCTATTTGTGTTAAAACAAAATGAAAAAGGAAAATGGTAATTCATGGATTAGTTTCTACACTCTTCTTTGACCTAACCATGCTCACCTACTTTTAACCATGGATTAACTTTCCCTTTGTGTTTTAACTCAAATTGAATAATATCTTTATCATTTAACCATGATTTGAGATGAGAAGTGGAAAATATATATACATATATTTTTTATTTTTCCATTAGACATTATCTTTTCTCATGTTCTAAAAAGGCCATCATCTTCTTCCTCCTTCTTCTTTTGCTCTCTAGATTTCTCTAGTGAGCAAATTACTCACCAAGTTAGGATTTTGAAGTGAGAAAAGCCACCACAATATCATTCTACACAAGTCTTACCCACTTGTTTAGAGTGTTAGCTTCATTTCTTTCTCTTGATCAAGTGAAGTTGCAAGCTTGGACAAAGGAGCTTCGGGTGGATCGTCGTGGACATTAGAAGACCTCAAGCGAACCCTTTTCCAACCCTCAAGTGGCCAAGGAGTCTAGCGTAGGGAGCTACAAAGGTTGTACTCTCAAAACCCTAGCCTTAGTTACTTGTAATGATGTGTAGTTTTTGAAACCCTAATTTTTCTAGGAATGGTTCTTTGCATGCTTACTTAGCACCCTAAAATTTTAATCTTTGGTACATGTGATACTTCCAAACCCTTCATGAGGTGCTAGGTAAACCTAACATTGGTATCAGAGCCGACCTAGAACATTAGGTGACCCTTTTACGAAGTTAAAACTCCGATCGAACGAAAATACGGATTTTCGAACACTCTCTGGACAATTTTTTGAAACTGTGATTTTTCAGTATTAAAAATCCTCAAAAAATTCAGCACGGAAATCTAAGCACAAATGTAAAAAACGATGCCATGAACAGTACTTTCCACCGCGGAACCGCGGCAAGAGCCTGCTTGGGCCGCGGTTCCGCGGCCATACGGATGAATCATTGTGTCGTTTTTGTACAGTAATTATTTTGTCTGCTTGTATATTTTTTGGGGTATTTTTAATCTGAATTTAGTGCTGTATGTTCTGGAGATTGTTTTGGAGTCGGTGATTCGATCGGAATTTTGATTTCGTGTCTTTTCCGGGTAAATTAGAAAGTATTGAATTGTTCGAACGAGTATCATTTGTTCACTTTTCACGGGGTTTAAATCTTTCGGAAATACGTGCAAGTTTTGTGGTGGACCTTCTAGAAGACAACAAACCTTAACTCGATTATGTGACCGTCTTGAACTGCCTTTTGAACCTTTGGGTTTGGGGCAGTACGGCGTGCCACATGTGAGGCGTTGGCTTGACCCTTCTACGGCTGGACCGCTACTACTGTGTCACACTCCGGGTTTTTGAACTCCGCTTAAGTGTTGAGCTTTAGGGAATTTTGGGTATTTGATCATTCGTTCGAAAACTTTAATACTGTCTATTTATCTGGAATGTGATGCAATGTGTGGAATTCATATAGCTAGACATGAAATACGAAGCATGTGATATTTCGCATTTACGATGTCTAAAGAGAATGTGGATTCCAGATATTGCAGTTTTACACTTTCTTTTTTGTGACCGTAAGTGTAGTATGTAGTGCTATTGCCGATTGTCGTTGCTATACATCGATGACGATCGGTGTATGCATACTTACTTACGTTGATGATATGAGATATTATGTGTTGCTGAGATATGATGTGCAGGATTGTCGCAATTGAATAGCCGGGGGTTTTTATATGAGATGAGAGTTTTATATTTTCATTCATGTATATTCAAATGCAATGTAATATTCTTTTATTTGGGGCACTTCCGGGTTGAGGTTGATTCCACCAGTGTTGTATATTATTTACTTTTCCGCATTAGGATGGACCCAAGGAGGGGAGCACAGGTGACAGGGTTCTGGGGTTCAGAGGGAGGCCATCTCGAGGAGTCGAGACCGGGTCTCCTAAACTCCAGAATTGGTAGGGTCGCTTTCCGCTCTCGTAGGGGTCCAGGGTGTGGGCTTGGCTATTCATCGCGACTGTGGAATCCGTATTTTCTATTGTTGGCTAAATACTAAATACGGACGTCCTAGTATATCCCACATTATATCTATGTTTCTGCTGCGATATCTGTGATGTGATCATTTGATATGTTGTGATGGATACAGTATATAGTATATATGATATATTATATAGACGTTACTTATGTTTTACACCTGCACTAGCCCTGCCCTGCTCTGTCGTTAGTTACCTAACCTAACGGTGCACGAGGAGACATCGAGGCGAATGCGGATGGCATAAGTGTACGTCGTATTTATCTGTGATGTTTAGGTGACTTAAATGATGGGACTTCATTAATGTGATTAATGAAAGAAAAGAAACCTAAAAGATGCTATAGAATCAATTTTTTTCAAAAAAGGGTAGCTACAGTTTTGCTTTGCATAGCGATATATATGATATATCCCGCACCTTATTCGATGAGGAAAGAGCCGAGATCCCTTCACCGCGAGTGACCTCTTTAGCAAAACTGGCAGATGCTACAACACTCGGTTTGCTTTTGATTGCTTTTGGAGTTTTGCTTTGCAAAGTGATATATATGATATATCCTGCACCTTATTCGATGAGGAAAGAGCCGAGATCCCTTCACCGGGAGTGACCTCTTTAGCAAAACTAATAAAAGCCTCAAAATCACTCCATTTCAAAATTCACTAGATTCTACAACGATATCAAGTTCATTACGCAATAGGTTTTCAGAAAAACCTGTCGTAGCCCTCCGTCATTTCAGATAAGTTGTATATAGTATTCGTGCTACATTTGTTGGCTTTCGTCAAGGTGTAGTGTGCGGTAGCTATATGCTGTTTATCTGCTGCATATGATGCGACTGGATTAGGGTAGCGTATGGCTTTGTTGGCTTTCGTCAAGGGTCGTGCGGGTGGGTTTAATTCAGTCAAGAAATGTACGGGTTGAACTTGACTGGCGGGCTATGGTTTGTTGGCTTTCGTCAAGGTCATAGCACGTTAGGGGCAAAATATTATCGGGAATTTCAAGTGTTGAAATTTGCAACGAGATTGCATACCTTCTATGAGATAGTTGGATCCCGATACCCACTGCGAGTAATTGTTACTCCCGGGAGAGTTTTACACAGGACAATTAGCCGATCAAGTAGGTGTCTAGAAAGGTGTCAACGGGGTTACGCCTCTGGGAAAATGAGGTTTACTTTAATTAGGTCCGTACGAAAGCACGGGGAACCTCCCTCAAAGTACCGACACTGGCCTGGCTGAAAAATCGGCGAAGTTGTAGTGTGTAATTAATCCCGGCTAGTCTTTCCTTTTAGGGTTTGAAGGAAGATTTGATAAAAACAGTGGGAGCCATCCTGATTAGATAAGATAATAACCAATCTGATCTTGCAAGAGCATACGCTAAAGTGTTTTCTTCTCTCTCTCTCCAGGTAGCGACCATGTCATGCCTTAATCAAGATAATAATATGGATGTATTGACCGAACCCGCATGTTATACTGTGCTGGGGAACGTTGGTTCCGTTCTTTCTTATTAGAGTTATAGGACTGAACATGACATAGAGGAATACCAGAATTCCCATGCCACCCGAATGAAGAAAGTACATGATGATGCATTTTCTTCGGGTGTGTTCGTTACATAGAACTGTTTCTCCATTTCCTCTACGTCCTGGGTATTGGATACTGGGTCAGGATCCCATATATATAATCAGTTACATGGGCTTAAGAAAGGCAGAGAACTTGGAGAAGATGATAAAGACATAAGAGTTGGAAATGGTGCAATTGTTGCAGCTAAAACCGTCGGGGAATATCATCTTGTATTACCAACTGGTAATACATTGATTCTGAACGAATGCTATTACATGCCGAACCTGATATGCAGTATTATATCGGTTTCTTTGTTGAGTAAAGAGGGATATAATTTTGTATTACAGGATAATGTTATGAACATTTTCCGTAACCAAAAGTTGGTTGGATCAGGCACGTTGTGCAATGGCATTTATATTCTAAATCAATCAACGGTTCTGAGCATAACAAACACACACAAGAGGAAGAGTTCAGAAATGAACGAATCCTTCTTGTGGTATTGTAGACTGGGTCACATCAATGCGACACGACTAGCTAAGTTGCATAAGGATGGATATTTGAAACCGTTCGAATTTTCATCTTATGACACTTGCCAGTCATGTCTCAAAGGCAAGATGACCAAAACTCCGTTTACGGGACACGGAGAAAGAGTTACCGAACTCTTAGGACCGATACATAGTGATATATGCGGTCCCATGTCTACACATGCCAGGGATGGTTCTTCGTACTTCATTACATTCACAGACGATCTCTCAAGATACGGACATGTGTTCTTGATAAGACACAAGTCTGAAGCTTTTGAGAAATTTAGAGAATATAAACAAGAAGTTGAGAACCAAACCGGAAAAAGTATTAAAATCCTTCGATCTGATTGAGGAGGTGAATACTTGAGCAATGAATTCCTGGACTTCCTAAAAGAGAATGGGATTCTCTCTCAGCTGACTCCTCCATATACACCACAGCACAACGGTGTATCAGAACGGAGGAACCGCACCCTATTAGATATGGTGCGCTCTATGATGAGCACAGCTGAGTTACCTATTTCCTTCTGGGGGTATGCGCTAGAGACAGCCATACATCTATTGAATATGGTCCCCACCAAATCTGTGCCTACCACTTCATATGAGATATGGAAAGGGAAGAGACCATGTCTTAACTATGTTAAGATATGGGGTTGTCCAGCTTATGTCAAACGACAAAATCCGGACAAACTCAAGGCATGGTCTGTTCTATGCAAATTTATAGGATATCCCAAGAATTCACAAGGGTATATCTTCTACCACACTGAGGAACAAAGAGTGTTTGTTTCTCGGCATGCCACCTTTTTAGAAAAGGAATTTCTTGCAAAAGAGATTAGTGGTCATGAGGTAGAACTGGAAGAGGTTCTAGCTACAAAAGCTGCAACAGAAGATCTGGTGGAACCAGAGGATTCCGTAGTTCCCGATGAACCCCAGCCACTCCGCAGATCTAGTAGGGTTCCTCACCCACTTGAGAGATACTACGGTTTTCTCATAGATGGTGGGAGCGAGGACTGCATCATGGAGGATGATGACCCAACTAGCTTCGAGCAGGCCATCACGAGTAGGGACTCAGTGAAATGGCTGGATGCAATGCGGTCCGAGATGGAATCCATGTACACCAACAAAGTATGGACTTTGGAAGTTGCTCCTGAAGGGGTAAAACCCATTGGGAGCAAGTGGATCTTCAAGAAAAAACTTGGTGTAGATGGGAAAGTGGAGACTTTCAAAGCTAGACTTGTTGCAAAGGGTTTTCGTCAAAGACCAGGTGTGGACTATGACGAAACCTTTTCTCCAGTGGCTATGCTTAAATCCATCCGGATCATGCTTGCCATCGCTGCATATCATGATTACGAAATCTGGCAAATGGATGTTAAGACCGCCTTTCTAAACGGTGATTTAGAAGAGTGCGTGTACATGACTCAGCCAGAGGGCTTCGTAGATAGTGGGAGCAGCGGGAAGGTGTGCAAGCTGCTTAAATCCATTTATGGATTAAAGCAAGCATGGCGGAGTTGGAACATCTGCTTTAACGTCGTTATCAAAGAGTTTGATTTCGTCAAAAACGTAGATGAACCTTGTATCTATAAGAAGGTGGCAGAGAGTAAGGTTGTCTTCCTCGTATTGCACGTGGACGACATACTCTTGATAGGAAATGACATTCCTATGCTGCAATCGGTCAAGCTCTTCTTATCACAAAGATTCTTAATGAAAGATCTAGATGATGCCTCCTGCATATTGGGAATCAGGATCTATAGAGATAGATCTAAAAGGATATTGGGATTGTCCCAATCCAGGTACATTGACACCATACTAAAGAGGTTTAGTATGGAAGATCCAAGCGTGGGAACTTACCCACGATCTCTGGAGTTACTCTCTCCAAAGAGATGTCTCCCAAGACTGATTTGGAGAGAGCTCGCATGCAAGGGATACCCTATGCTTCGGCTGTAGGCTCTATCATGTACGCGATGCTATGTACAAGACCCGATGTAGCATACTCACTAAGTGTAGTGAGTAGGTATCAAGCTGATCCTGGAGAGAGTCACTAGACAGCTGTGAAGAGCATTCTCAAGTACTTACGAAGGACTAAAGAGATGCTCTTGGTGTATGGTAACGGAGAACTCCAAGTGGAGTCCTTTACCGATTCAAGCTTCCAGAGTGACAAGGACGACTCTAAGTCGCAGTCGGGATTTGTCTTTACCCTTTACGGAGGGGCGGTTAGCTGGAAGAGTTCCAAGCAGGAAACCGTGGCAGACTCGACGATGGAGGATGAATACATCGCTGCCAACGATGCTGCCAAAGAGGCTGTCTGGATCAAGAAGTTCGTTACTGAACTTGGAGTGGTTCCATCCATTGAGCATCCAATACCTTTGTATTGCGATAAAAATGGAGCAATGGCTTTGGCCAAGGAACCCAGGTCCCATCAGCGATCCAGGCATATTCTGAGGCGGTATCACCTGATCCGGGAGATAGTTGATCGCCGGGAGATCGAGGTCAGGAGGGTTGACACGAAGAACAACACAGCGGATCCACTCACGAAGGCCATTCCCCAGATACAGTTTGAGAGACTCTTCGGGATGCTCGGTATGCGATACTATAGCAGCTGGCCCTAGTGCAAGTGGGAGATTGTTAGTTGTATGTATGCCCTAGAGGCCGGTATTGTACAGATGATGTATATTATATTGGATGCTTGGACATATATAGAGATGAATTTCTTGCTCGATATGATAGTATGCTATCTGGTTGCTCTTTATCTTAACATGTATACCTGTCTCTTTATACTGTCTTATAGTTACATGTTGGTAAAGCCCTTAGGATGAGTACTTGACTACCTGGACTATGATGCGGATCATACTAGTGGGGACATGGTAGTCCATAAGTACATCCTTCAAGGTCCCTAGTCGTGGGTGTATCGAGACGGGGCATCGATATACCAGTGTAGACTAGCGTATATGCTTCTCGACCCATGAGATGGGCGATGGATGATCCCATATCCATTGGTGTTTGACATCAGAGATGGTATACGGGTGCTCAGTGGAGACTGGGTACACTGGACGGACTCGCCGAGAACTCCCAGATGGTATTATACCTCACGTCAGATGGCAGTTCTCTGGTGACACTTGTGCAGGTTAGTCTGTAGACCCGAGATCGTCATAGAGTCTTGTGTGATTCCCACTGTGCTTTGATTTCCACCTTACCACGTCCATGAGGGCGTGCAAAACGGTGGTTTTTGGGTACAGTCCCAAGTCACATGGAGGCAATGAGCGATAGGAGGGGTTTCGTCTCTCCCGGTATTGGGGGTTGATGTTGCGCTGTGCTCGATTGGCCGTAACAGGGAAGTCCCTGGCCAGGGCTGTTTTAGAGATTTACTGGTAAGTGTTACCAGTAGTTTCTCAACCCGTTATGGGCCTCACATCGGCACGACTTATCGGTTATTGGGGTCTGACGTTTACCATCCCTAGGCTCGATATGCGGCATATCTGATGAAGAGACCGGACTGCACGGTAGTGTTGCCGGTTGGCTCGACGGGAGTTGTAGCAGGTTCGCTTGTTTTCTTCTGATCGCTCAATACCCGGGTGGCCGTTACGTTTAGCTGACCGCTTGCGGCTTGGGGGTGCTTGATATGATCATCACCCACTGCCGGCGTATTGACGAGTCTTAGAGTCCCATAAAAGAGTTACCTAGTCCAGGCGAAACGTTGTGGTGCGCGTATGCGATACGCGCATGGACCCGGTTAAAATGCGCGTATAAGATACCGTATATTAATTGGGCGGCTTGCTTTTGGTTGGGTCGTATGTGATATGGCCGGATTGATAAATCAAGTGTTGATTTATCATTTAACCATTAGATTCTCACTAGAAATCCTTTCTTGTATTTTTGGATGTATGCATGCATGTATGCATTCCTTCTTGATTCATGCACATATGGATGTGCATGCACACATACATACATACATCATCCTTCATGGTTGTATATACATTGAAAATGATGGCAATATAAGACTCACACTTTGGTTAAATAATATGGATTATTATTTCTATTTTTGTTAAAACAAAATGAAAAAGGAAAATGGTAATTCATGGATTAGTTTCTTCACTCTTCTTTTACCTAACCATGCTCACCTACTTTTAACCATGGATTAACTTTCCCTTTGTGTTTTAACTCAAATTGAATAATATCTTTATCATTTAACCATGGTTTGAGATGAGAAGTGGAAAATATATATACATATATTTTCTATTTTTCCATTAGACATTATCTTTTCTCATGTTCTAAAAAGGCCATCATCTTCTTCCTCCTTCTTCTTTTGCTCTCTAGATTTCTCTAGTGAGCAAATTACTCACCAAGTTAGGATTTTGAAGTGAGAAAATCCACCACAACATCATTCTACACAAGTCTTACCCACTTGTTTAGAGTGTTAGCTTCATTTCTTTCTCTTGATCAAGTGAAGTTGCAAGCTTGGACAAAGGAGCTTCGGGTGGATCGTCGTGGACATTAGAAGACCTCAAGCGAACCCTTTTCCAACCCTCAAGTGGCCAAGGAGTCTAGCGTAGGGAGCTACAAAGGTTGTACTCTCAAAACCCTAGCCTTAGTTACTTGTAGTGATGTGTAGTTTTAGAAACCCTAATTTTTCTAGGAATGATTCTTTGTATGCCTACTTAGCACCCTAAAATTTTAATCTTTGGTACATGTGATGCTTCCAAACCCTTCATGAGGTGCTAGGTAAACCTAACAGAAGCTTCAACAAGACTTGCATCAGATGGAGATTGAAGTAATCATGCCAGGTAATGCTTCAAGTTTGATGAATTTACAAGTTCAATCAACCATTGTCAATCAGATCAAAGCAGCTCAAGCAAGTGATGCTAAGTTGCAAAAGATCAGAGAACAAGTGGAGAATGGACTCAGAACAGACTTCATCATCCATGAAGGCGGATCTTTGAGATACGACAGCAGATTGTGTGTACCAAAAGGTCCTGTTCGGGAAGAGTTAATGAAAGAAGCTCACAGCTCTCCCTACTTAGTACACCCTGGAGGTACCAAAATGTATAAAGATCTACGTCAGAATTATTGGTGGCATGGGATGAAGCGTGAAGTAGCCAGAAGCGTCGCAAAATGCTTGGTGTGTCAGCAAGTAAAGGCTGAACATCACAGGACTGCTGGATTACTTCAACCGTTACCAATCCCAGAATGGAAGTGGCAACACATCACGATGGATTTTGTGACTGCTCTTCCTCGCAGCACAAAGGGTAACGATACTGTATGGGTCATTGTGGATCGACTCACAAAGTCGGCTCATTTCATCCCATTTCGAGTTGGCCAATCGACTGAGACATTAGCAAAGAAGTACATGGAGGTAATAATCTAATTAAGATTTAAACTCTTCATAATGTATTATCTCTGATACCCATGAACTCATACAGGAAATTGTGAGACTTCATGGAGTACCGGTCTGCATTGTCTCCGATCGTGACACCAGGTTCCGATCGCAATTTTGGCAGAGTCTGCAAGCAAGCTTGGGAACAAGTCTGAACTTCAGCACGGCTTATCATCCACAAACAGATGGTCAGTCGAAACGAACTATTCAGATATTAGAGGATATGCTTAGAGCGTGTATGCTAGACTTCAAAGGATCGTGGGAAGATCACCTACATCTTGTGGAGTTTTCGTACAACAACAGCTACCAAGCAAGCATAGGAATGACACCTTTTGCAGCATTGTATGGAAGGAAGTGTCGTTCGCCATTAAGTTGGGACGACATCGGAGATAGGGAACTTCTTGGACCAGAGATGATAGTAGCAACTCTTGATGTGGTTCGTATTATCAGGGAAAGGATGCGCATATCCCAAGATCGACAGAAGCACTGGGCCGATGCAAAGAGACGACACTTGGAGTTCCAGCCAGGAGATCACGTATTCTTGAAGATATCTCCGAACCGCGGAGTGATCTGATTTGGAAGACGGGGAAAGTTGAGTCCGAGATACATTGGACCGTTTGACATACTCGAACGAGTCGGTGAAGTAGCATACCGTTTAGCGCTTCCACCTTCATTGGAAGGAGTGCATAATGTGTTCAACATATCCCAACTCAGAAAGTATGTGAGGGATCCCAGCCATGTACTTGATCATTCCGAGCTCACTATACAGCCCGATTTGTCTTGTGAGCAACAGCCCGTGGAGATCCTGGACAGGAAAGTGAAGACACTTCAGAACAAGAAAGTTAACTTGGTTCGAGTGATGTGGAGGAAAGACACTCCAGGAGAGTCCACTTGGGAAAGGGAGGATGAAATGCGTACTAGATATCCACATCTCTTTGTAAACTAGTCCTCAAATAAAAGTTGTAAATTTCGAGGACGAAATTTTTATAAGGAGGGTAGACTGTAACAACTCCATTTTTAATGTACAAAGAATTGATTTAAAATTCAATGTATACTTGGAGTATTTATTGTGGCTGATATCTCTTTAAGTATTTATTTCACTCCATAATTACAAGAAAGAGCTTGTAGCTCATTGGTAATACCTTGCACTGCTGAACCAAGCTACCAGAGTTCAAATCCCATGCCCCATATTATTTTTGTATTTAATTTGTTTTAATTTCTTTTGGAAGTCAACAGTCAAAACGCCATAACTCACAAAATTTGTACTGAACATAAAAAAATAAATAAACCAAAATATTCCCCAGGAGAACCCCCGGCCCCTGACACCCTGACTCGGCCTGACTCGGCCGAGTCGGCCGGCGAACCGGCCGACTCGGTCAGGCGCCGCCGGCCGGACTCGGCCGGACGGCCGAGTCGTCAATACGAAAAAGTTGCATCTGGACTTGGTCAACCCTCCTGCACACTCTAAATGGCTGGATCGGTTACCAAATGCCCAATAAATCCCTTTTACTCCAAAATTTAATGATTTTTATATTTTTTTTATTAAAACCCTAACCCTAGCCTAACCCTATATAAACCCCCCATACCCTCTACCCTCTCATCCTAAATCTCTAAGTCCACTCTCTCAAAATCTCAAGAGAACTTGGTACGTTAGAAAACGAGCGAAAAGCGAAGTGCTGACGAAATCGACGGCGAAATTCCGGTGATCGTGCTAGGACCTCTCAACGACGATTCGACGCACCGGCAAACCCTCTACCTCCCTCTCACTCTCTAGAGTTATCCAAACCCGTAAGTCCTCTTTTCTACCTTTCTTTTCTTTCATAAAAATACGACTTTACAAACCCGACGGAAATCGGAACAAACCGATTTCCGATTCGGTTTTCTTTCAAATCTCACTTATCACCAATTCCATAACGCTTAAATATCTTTATGTTGACTATTAATCCCATAACAACTAATTTGAATAAAGTTTCTCACATGAAATGATAGATTTTGCAATATATCGTATTCTTTCACTTAATACCATAATCTTTAGTTTTCACATTTAACCCTTTAACATTGCTATACCTTAAAGTAGTTCACGAGGTAATGACCTACCTCCACACACACTCATATGCAATCATAACACGCTACCTTGAAAATTTAGAATACGACAAAACAAGATGTTACATTAAAATACCCTTTTCTTAATAAAACCTTTCTAAAAGTTCTAAGTTTTAAACAATTTTAAAACAATATATTTAATAGGAAATACGATAAGTTGTGGACATCGATCGTTTATCTAAACCTGACTTTGTGGTGTCTAGGCTAGGCAAGTGAGAAAAGGTAACTTTAAAATGCCCGTCTCACGATTCGTGAGCGGATCCCTTCTTTTCTCATTTGTACTTACCTGGCCACAAGTGGCGGTGAAGAGGCGATTTGAGGCTTCTAACAACTTGTTGTTTAGATCTTTTAGAAATAAGCCTAGTTGAAATAGAAAACCCTAAAACCTAAAATACTGAAAATCGACTTTTGCAAATAAATACCTTTACTTTAATAAAACCGTATTCTAAAGGTTTTGTATTTATAAATGTTTGCAAAGCGCCATTACAACCCACCTTTGGGGAACCCATTAGGGATAGTACGGTTTATCGTGCACCCTCGGCTTAGTAGTGCGAGATTCAGACCTCCGCAAGGAGCATTCGGTCTCGAAAGGTTTAAAATACGATATCTTGAGAAAATGATATTTTTATATAAAATATTTATTGAAAATATTTTTGTATAAAAATATGTATATTATCATTAAAAGATCTATTTTGTTATAATATAAACATCCCACTTTTTCTAAAAATCACAAGACTAGATTTTTACATTAAAATACCATGAATTTCAAATAAATCAATATTACAGATAAATATTTTTATTTATGTAATTAGGATATTTTCACTAAGAAATATCACAAAATAAAATTACACTCATTATAACTATAAAGACGAATAATAAACACTTGGGGTGTATCTTGAAAACTATAAAAAAGTATTTTTACATAAAACCCCTTCAAGTTTTATAAATTACAATAAGGACCCTAGCAATTATAGAACTTCGACTTACATTTCTCTTGGTCTGACTCAGGTTTGAGTCCGATTATTTCTGACTTGAATATAATTCAAGTCAATCTACATTCTTTAATATTCCAACTCAATATGAACACATGAATCCCAGAATCCAGTTAACAATCTATACAAATTGACTGAACCAAACCATGGATATACATCCATTATTCCGTTATTCCATTTACCTGATTATGCAGTGACAATCTGTTTACTGATATCATAGTTTTTGTCAGTCATCCAACTTACACAATACAATACCACAATACTATCAAAACACTACGGGATTAAGGGGTAGATTGGTACGGAAGGTGTTAAAGGTGGCACGAGGTGGTCAAATTAAGACACCTAACCTATATTCCGTTGCTGTTGTACCGTGGCTTAACGGTTCCTTGTACATTCCGTTTGCCCTGGTCTCTAGCATATAGAGACCTCCCTCGTATACACTGGCATCCTTCTGTACCAAGCTACAAACAACAGCATTAACACAATATTACAACAATAGTATACAACTTTAAAAGATATCCTCTTATTCTGTCTTTTCTAATTCTTCTTCATCTTTGGGACTTACCGAGCGACCTGTTCGTTGACGACATTCTATTTCTTTCTTCTTTGAATATCGTCGGGTGTTTTGGACCCGGCAGAGATCGAGCTCACTGGTGAAGACTTGGATCAGTTTCACAAAAACCCCGAGCTCTAGACATTGTACCTTGTTCTATTCAGTATTTTTATTTCCTGTTATGCCACTGTTTAGGCATCGCTTTTCATTCCAGTTGTATTTACTTTTCATGCATTGTACAAAAAAATGTTATTAATAAAGTTGCTGTTATTTCTATATCTCTTGTCTCTTGTGATTTACTTTTATATTGCTTAGATATGCTTAGCGAATGTACTTCTGAGTACATACGTAGCGGACCTCGTCGCGTCTCCTTTTGCGCCTCTTCTCCATTACATATATGTCCTGCTTCTCCTACCGCTTCCGTTCTTCGACCACCGACGACCTCTACGGCGACGGCGATCGCCGGCCGTCGCTAATCCGATCTTCATCGACATGGATCCGATCCAATTCCCACGAGTTCCTCGAGATCAAAGACAAGTGCCGAACCCTCATCTCTCAAATAGGGCGCAACCATCGGAAAGGCCAGTCCGCTGATTTCATGTACGATCCTGATTAATCATCTTTTGATTGATGTGTATGAAAAGAAAAGTTTAATCACAATCAAAGAATTTATAGCCGCAATCAATAACGGTGTTGTTGTAGTTCGTTAATGAGAACGGATTGTCCATAGAGATTCGTGTATTTATTCGTTCTTTGCTTTAGTTGAGTCGAAAGAAATAGTAAAGAAAAAAATTCAAGAAAATGATTCAAGATTTAATTGAGTTGTCATTTCAAGAAAATCAAGAAAATGTTCAAGAATTAAGAAATCTAGAAAATGTCCACAATCAATTTTAGTTATCAAGATAATTGAAGAATGGCTTATAGGATTCGATAGGAATTAGTAGCAATGATGAATACTTAAATTGACTTATCTTATTTATTGATGAATTATAGCTAGAACGATGGCGATGAATGAAGATTAGGGATCTTTTGAAGAAACTAAGGTTTCTCCTTCACCATCCCTTGTCTTTTCATTGATCACCATTCAAATCCAGCCTTTAGCAAAGAGAATCATCAATCACTTAATCCCAAATTGCAACGAAATAATCAAGATCATTGATCTCGCTCCAAATTTGGTCGTTGACGGTTCTTTTTCCTAAAATTCATAATTCTCATAAGACTTAAGATGAGTATAGGATTTCATCACCATTTGATCTGCCGAATTCCTTTGAATCCTTAGCAAGCGGAGATTTACTCACGCATCATGAAAACGAAAGAATCAAGAACTAGAAATTTCATAATGCGAGAATTTAAAGAAAGCGAGAAATAACAATTGATCACCTTTATTAAATCGACGTCTAATTACACTTTCCCTCAATCCGAGGTTACAAGAATTGCTCTCGATCGCTCCCTTGAAGAGGTAACTAACGTCGAAATCCGCTTGGCTCGATCTTCATGAGACGTGGATCTATCTTGGATCTCTTGCTCGTTGATGAAGATAGGCGTTGCGATAAAGGATCTTCGACGTCGTCGCTTGATGTGTTTCTCATGATTCTTGATTTGGATTTGGAATTGGATTTGGATTTGGAATTGGATTTGGATCACAAGTTGTGTCACTCAACTTGTGTAATGTTTTGTCACTTCACGAACAACTAGCTAGCTCCCAAAATTAAGGCTTAGATCCCCTTTTATAGATCTCAAATCAAGCTTCCTTCATGAGCTTGGTAGTTATGCAGAGCCTTCTCGAAGAAGCTAGGTAGGTATGAAGCGTCTTGAGGAAGCTAAGAGGTTACAGAGAATGTTCTGGAGAAGTCTCATCACCGGAGCCCCCAACTCGGCCTTGGAGCCGCGGCGGATCGGGCTGACTCAGCCGCGGATCCGCGGCCGTTTTGTGAGATCTCTGGATCATTTTCCTTGTGGCTTCTGGTGTTGGTCTTTGGGGTTATATATGATATCTGGAATCTTCTAATACTTTCTAAATCTCTGCCAAATTTTAACTCTTTGACTTGCTGCATTTTATCGGCGAATTTGCGATTCCGATATCTGTCCTGAAATAATTTTCTGCACACAATTTCAATGAAGAATGTTGAGATATAGAATATTATGCGTGAAATATTTACACACAATTTCCTTCATAATACCGGTTATAATGTACAACACATGTTAAATGATCTTTTGCAGATAAATTCCTAATATGTGTTATATTTATACCAAACACCTTTAGATGATTCAGATAAGTAAGGAAATTGTCGTGTTGAAAATGCAGTATTTTCGATTGAACAAATACCCCCAAACTTGATTCTGATCGTCCCGAGCAAACTTCTTTTATTCAGGTGAAGTAAAAAAGAAGAAGAGAAAGAAAAAGAAAAACTAACTAGCACACTTTCGTAGGCAACACGATTGCACTGAGCACGTGCAACAAGCCTTTAAACCTCTAGGTGTCCCTAGTAGTAGGAGTGTTGTCTCCTGAGGGTTTTCAGCGGATTGTGCCCACAAATCCCATAATAAAAGAAAGACTGTGAAAGTTACATATAAAGATAAGAATTAGAAAAGAAAGAACTTGAAAATCAGAGTTTTCAACTATACTAGCTTTTCGGTTGCTATGAGCCCTATCTTAATAGTCATGAAAAGATATTAAAAATCACATCATCCCTCAATAAAACATCGTCTTTATTCTTCATTCCTATTTTTCTTCCAAACACCGATCATATACCCCTACGTGTGTGTAAAAGACATCCCTACACTCGGAGAATTCAATTCAAGCTATCATACTCTTGTCTATCTACCTCAGTACATTTTAGTCAGTGAATATTTTGGATGGAATTGCTCATACATTCTTCATGCGACCGTTAATACTTCTTGAGATACTAACCGACCGACTACTCATGTGCTTGCAGATTAGGCGTAAATTGCAATTTCCTCGTCTTGCAACAGTTAAGGCTTAGCAGTGACTCCCAAACCAGTTGGTCTAAGGCACTAGGTGATGAAGCACCCTTACTATATTTTTTTATGCTGCCTTGGTAATTACAAACCAGTGTTCATTTTACTTCACCATTTTATCTTTTATTGATTCATTTATTTATTTTCTTCATACTTTGGCTTTTTGACAAGAGCATTCAAGGTATCCTCTACTATCCCGAGTTTCAAGACGTGTGTATGTGCGAATAGTAGGGTATCAATAATCAGATGTTTGGCTTCCAGAATAGGAACTATTTTTCAGACTTATTTTTATCCTCAGATTAGTTAATTCCTTCATCTTACCAACCCTTGGGACAATGGCTCATAACTACTTATTACTAGTTTCGTTTAAGAAAATATCTAACTTTCTTATTTTTCTTAAACTTTTCCAATCTTTTAGATGTAATTTTTCACTTTCTAATCTTTCATTATCTATTATTATAAAAAAAATTATATGTTTTGTGCTTATGCAAAGTATGATGCAAAGTGATGCGTAAATAAGCACAAACCTCCCCCAAACCTGTTTACAGCAGTGTCCTTACTGTTGTTATCTGTTAAGTCTCAAAAACCTGTAGGCTTGGGAGGAAAATTTATTAACGGGGTACAAGAATAAATGAACGTGAAAATCTCCCCCAAACTTATTTTTGGCTCACAATTTTGAGGACAAATTTTTATTTTCAAGAGCCAAAAATATACCCTCCCTCAACCTCGAGTTAAACAATGTTAAGCTTTTTAAAATCATAAGAGGGGGTAAAGTTATTGGTCAATGCAAAGCTTTGCAAAGACCGAAAGTCAACACCAACCATTCGAAAATTTTATCAGTGTAATGTATCGGTTGGTGGAAGAACATGTTATATAGAGCCAAGAAAAAGTGGGGAAAAGATAAGTGGTGTGATGGAAAGGGTTTGCGTCTCAATTTGGAGAGACGACACAATGATAATGATGATGGATTACTCGCATTCTCGTGATTTTCAAGAAGAAGGGGTGGTGGTTCAATTTCTTTGTTTTGGGTTTGATTTATCACAACACCCATGTCTGCTAAGAATGCGAGTTCATCAGCGAACATTTACTCAAAACTTTCATCAATATCCCGAAAAATATTCTCATTTGAAAGAGCGGGATGATACTTAGACTCCATAAAAGGTTCATAATCAGCGTTAGATGTTGACCCGGACAACTCGATAAAAGGGTCCGTATGTGTATAATACATATCTGGGTCAAACAACAACGTATGAAAATAGTCTAGAACAGTATCGTGAAGCTGTTCAAATTCTCTGCTGTCGACATCCTTTAATTCGACAGAATATACTCGAGCATGAGGTTCGGAGGGTTGACTTCCCAACTTGTAAATGTTAAGCTCAATTGACCTATTCCCGAAAGATAGGTTCATAGAGCCGTTTCAACAATTGATTACAGCGTTGGAAGTAGCCAAAAAGGGTCGACCAAGAATCACCGGAATTTGGTTCCGTGGGTTTGCTACAGGCTGTGTATCTATAACAATAAAGTCTACAGGGAATATAAATTCCCCGACTTTTATCAACACATCCTCAAGCTCACCCATAGGGTGGGTGATAAATCTATCGGCCATCTGGAGAGTTGTGTGTACGGGCTTTAACTCTCCGATATCTAATTGCTCATAGACAGAATATGGAAGCAAGTTCACACTAGCGCCTAAATCGAGTAAAGCACGATTGATATTTTTACCCCCAATAGAAATAGAGATTGTAGGACATCCAGGGTCCTTACGTTTCTTGGGTAATTGCTGTGTAAAAGCTGTGCTTACATTACTCGACATGAAAACCTTTTTGGGCACTTGAGTCTTCCTCTTCCTAGTGCACAAATTCTTAAGTATTTTCGCATAGGACGGAACTTGTTGTATAGCATTTAGGAGAGGGATGTTGATGTTAACTTGCTTAAATATTTCCACAATCTTCTCCATTTATGCATTAGGTTTGTTGGGCCTCAACCTATCTGGAAATGGAGCTTTATCAATAAGTGTTGGGTCCAACATTTGTGGAGAAGTTTGTGGAGGTGGATTCAATCCCAGAATTGGAGTAGGGATCGTCTTTGGTTGACTAGAATGTGTGGGCTAAGGGTCCGAGCCTTGGGGAAAACGGAGAATAGGCTCGGAAGAAGAAGGTAAACTAGACGAAATAGGGTAAGAAGTAGAAGTGGAAGCCGGGGTTTCATTGATCATTTCATTATCAGTATCAATTTGTTCGCCGACATGATTATTCAGCACTCTTCCAGATCTCAACGTGGTAATGGCATTCGCATTATTAAAATGCGAGGGTCCAAGATTAGGCATGGTTTGAGCTGGAAGTTTCCCTTTCTCTCTAGCACTCAATTCGGCATTTAATCGTGCAATTTGTGCTTCCATCGATTTAATACTCTCATCTTGGGAGGCGGAGTGCTTCTTTAAATCATCGATAGAAGACCTTACATCAGCCGATACTTGCATGGTATGTTTCAACAGCAAATCCAAAGTTTGTTCGAGTGCAGAGGAATTATCGGTACCGGCAGTTGGGAAAGAATTGTAGGCCGGATTTTGAAAAGTTTGTGTTTGGAAGGGGTGCTGACTCAGTTGTGGTTGCTGTGGTTGTGGAGCCAGTCTTGGATAATTATTTTGGTTTGGAACCGTATTTTGGTTTTGGTTCCAAGCAAAATCAGGGTGATTCCTCCAATCTTGATTATATATGGAAGAATAAGGATCGTTTGTAGGTCTTTGCTGTAAAGCAGAATTAGTGTGCTCGTGACCTTAAAACGGAGAATTAAAAGGACATTCTTCCGTCAAATGTGATGGATCAGAACAGCATCCACACACGGTTTTGGGAAGTGTATACTGGTTTAGGGAGGCTGAAGAGAATCTGTTTTCTATAGCGTCGAGTTTCCTTTGTATTGCGGCCATTTCGGCTTTCATTGTGATGTAAATATCGAGCTGATTGATAATTTTCCTAGACGATGGGTGACTAACACTTTCCCATTGTAAAGTGTTTTGAGCAAGATCTTTCAGGTATTTCCAAGCTTCACCATCATCTTTAGACAGGAATTGACATTGACACATGGTTTCAAGCATTTGTTTTATCGTGAGATCAATACCCTCATAAATAATACGACATAGATCCCATCTAGGGATTCCGTGATGAGGGCATT
Organism: Agapanthus africanus; assembly: GCA_030015575.1. Taxonomy (NCBI): domain Eukaryota; kingdom Viridiplantae; phylum Streptophyta; class Magnoliopsida; order Asparagales; family Amaryllidaceae; genus Agapanthus; species Agapanthus africanus. The sequence continues at coordinate 935,475,311 of CM057338.1, read as the reverse complement.
GTAAAAGAAGATCCTTGAACCGTTCAAAGTATTTCCAAAATGGTTCATTGGGAAGTTGGGTAAACCGGTAGATTTCGCTCCGAATATGGCCGGTCTTATGATTGGGATAAAATTTCTTAAAAAATGCTGCAACAAATTCATCCCATTTGGCAATAGAGTGTGCGGTTGTGTTATAAAGCCACTTCTCGGCTAAATCGCACAAAATGAATAGGAGAAGACGTAGACGCACAGCATCCGTAGACAGTTGTGACGTGCCAATCATAGCACATACGTTTTTGAATTTGGTAATAAAAACATATGCGTCTTCAGACTCGAGACCGTGAAATTTGGGTAACAGTTTGATGAATTAGGGTTTGATTTCAAAATTATCCCCGTTGGCTGGGGGAATGGAAAGACAGGTAGAGAGGGAACGACGTACATGGTAGCATCTCTCTTGGAGAGAACTGTGGGGTGGTTTCTGCGCACCTGCGGGCGGTGGCAGCGTGGTATTATTAAAATTTGATGGATAACCGTCCATCGCGGTGGTGGTGGGAAAAAGAAAATGTAGAAATACTAACTTCGGAGTCGATAGAGGAAACGCAGACAAGACGGGCACTAGAATCCCATGTCCAGCCTAGCTTGCACTAACGGTTTAGCACAAGTGGCAGCGTTTGTGATAATTAGAGAAAAAGTTGGTTTGGTGTTTGTTTTTGAAAATGACGGATTTTGAAAAATCACAAAAAAATGCACAAGCAACCCTAGATCTAATGGTCACCTAGGTCAAGTCACTAGACCGCTCCTGGACTTCCAGAAGACAAATCGCAGGATAAATCCTTTACTGCCTCTTTATCCCTCCTGTGGTCAGGTAAGTGCCAGTTAAGTGGAAGGTTCTACGCTATCGTAAATAGCGGGCCTAATTAAGTAACCACTTGCCTTAGACACACTTGCCTCAGACACCACAAAAGAAATACGGATAAGCAATAGATTACCCACGACTTTCTTCTGTCCTAATTGAGCGCGACGGTCCTTAGAGTCTTGTCTAGATATTTTTTAGTTAATGAAGGGTAATGCGGATACTCGTTTTGTGATTTGCGGGGCTTAAGAAGGGTAATGAAATCCCCACCTAATCTGAATTTGGTCTTTGCCCCTTAATTTCCGTATTATAATATGCACAAATAACCAATTTCAAGAAACGCAACAAGATTTTTTAAGCACGGCGAATTTTGCAAATAATCCCGCAGAGAATTGTTATTGGACAATAGCAGAGAGGAGAGGAGAGAACAGAGAATATACTACAGAATTTTGAAGCACCGATGCACCTAAACGGCGGCGGAACCGCCGCAAAAACCTTACTTCTGCCGCGGATCCACGGTGGAAAGGAGGAATTAGGTGATGAAAATTTCACTGCAGCTTTCTGTGCTCCTCTGGAATTTGTAGATCTTCTCTGAATCTTGATTTCCTCAGTACAATGATTCCAAATTCCCTCGCAAAAATTCAAACACTAATCGTTAAGCATAAGATGCGATTCTTGAATTAAAATTTGATGGAATACTAAATTTTCAACTCAAATAGCAAGAATGAACAAATTACGTACGGATCCCCGGCAACGGCGCCATTTGATTTGATCATCTTATGATTGATGTGTATGAAAAGAAAAGTGTAATCACAATCAAAGAATTTATAGCCACAATCAATAACGGTGTTGTTGTAGTTCATTAATGAGAACGGATTGTCCACAGAGATTCGTGTATTTATTCGTTATTTACTTTAGTTGAGTCGAAAGAAATAGTAAAGAAAAAATTCAAGAAAACGATTCAAGATTTAATTGAGTTGCCATTTCAAGAAAATCAAGAAAATGTTCAAGAATTAAGAAATCTAGAAAATGTCCATAATCAATTTTAGTTATCAAGATAATTGAAGAATGACTTGTAGGATTCGATAGGAATTAGTAGCAATGATGAATACTAAAATTGACTTATCTTATCTATTGATGAATTATGGCTAGAACGATGGCGATGAATGAAGATTAGGGATCTTTTGAAAAAATTAGAGTTTCTCCTTCACTATCCCTTGTCTTTTCATTGATCACCATTCAAATCCAGCCTTTAGCAAAGAATCATCAATCACTTAATCCCAAATTGCAACGAAATAATCAAGATCGTTGATCTCGCTCCAAATTTGGTCGTTGACGATTCTTTTTCGTAAAGTTCATAATTCTCATAAGACTTAAGATGAGTATAGGATTTCATCACCATTTGATCTACTGAATTCCATCGAATCCTTAGCAAGCGGAGATTTACTCACGCATCATGAAATGAAAGAATCAAGAACTAGAAATTTCATAATGCGAGAATTTAAAGAAAGCGAGAAATAACAATTGATCACCTTTATTAAATCGACGTCTAATTACACCTTCCCTCAATCCGAGGTTACAAGAATTGATCTCGATCGCTCCCTTGAAGAGATAACTAATTCCGTCGAAATTCGCTTGGCTCGATCCTCGTGAGACGTGGATCTATCTTGGATCTCTTGCTCGCTGATGAAGATAGGCGTTGCGATAAAGAATCTTCGATATCGTCGCTTGATGTGCTTCTCACAATTCTTGATTTGGATTTGGATTTGGATCACAAGTTGTATCACTCAACTTGTTTGATGTTTTGTCACTTCACGAACAACTAGCTAGCTCCCAAAATTAAGGCTTAGATCCCTTTTTATAGATTTCAAATTAAGCTTCCTTCATAAGCTTGGTAGTTATACAGAGCCTTCTCGAAAAAGCTAGGTAGGTATGAAGCGTCTTGAGGAAGCTAAGAGGGTACATAGAATGTTCTGGAGAAGTCTCGTCACCGGAGCCCCCAACTCGGCCGCGGATCCACGGCGGATCGAGCTGACTCGGCCGCGGATCCGCGCCCGTTTTATAAGATCTCTGGATCATTTTCCTTATGGCTTCTGGTGTTGGTCTTTGGGGTTATATGTGATATCTGGAATCTTCTAATACTTTCTAAATCTCTGCTAGATTTTAACTCTTTGACTTGCTGCATTTTATCGGCGAATTTGCGATTCCGATATCCGTCCTGAAATAATTTTCTGCACACAATCTTAATGAAGAATGTTGAGATATATAATATTATGCGTGAAATATTTACACACAATTTCCTTCGTAATGCCGGTTATAATGTACAACACATGTTAAATGATCTTTTGCAGATAAATTCCTAATATGTGTTATATTTATACCCAACACCTTTAGATGATTCAGATAAGTAAGGAAATTGTCGTGTTGAAAATGCAGTATTTTCGACTGAACATATCGCTTGAGCTATGCTCTCAATTTCGACGAAGGGAACAACAATAAGGTCGATGCCGTCGCCGGAGACAAGTTCCGGTAACGGAACTTCTCGAGGCTACGGGGGTCGCCTCCGGAGCCGTCAAGAGCGGCCAACCTAAAGCTTTAGGTTCTCTTCAATGCCACCATAGAGATAGCTCTCAAACTCCTTTCCACAGCTGACATCAGAAAAGTTGCTGCTTTGTTCAGCTAAATCCTGAATGCTCAAGTATCGATTGAGAGATGGGTCTTGAAATAGGGCGGGATTAGCATCGAAGAAAGGCATATTTGTGGTGCTGAAATATTAAGAAATTGTTGGTGGAAAGCTCTCAAGGCTTATGGATTGAGTTGATTGTCATGGTTGTTGATGATTTGTTTTCCTTTGAGAGTTGAAGAATCCCCGATAGATTTGGTTTCAATTTCATTTGGGATTCAGAATCGTGGTTGAATTTGGTTGTGTGGTGAGCTTAAGAGAATATGGGTAAAATAGAAAATAAGATATTGCCCTAAAAATGTCCTAAGAAAATCAAAGGCCCCAGTCCCAAGACCCCCAGCTCCACCTCGTCCTCATCTTCGAAACCCTGTTCCCCGAGCAGCAACAAGCCCTCGAGAAAAAGTTCTGACTTTTGAAGCCATGGGAGTCTCTGCTTCCAAGGGACTGCTTTCTCGTCTCCAACGTCGACTCCATCCGCCTCCTCTGCTTCGGCCTTACGTCCAGTGTCGATGCCGACCTCATGGATCGGCTGTCCAAGCTCCTGTGCGTCGTCGCCAGCAGTACCGGCGTCAACCATATCGATGTTGGTGAGTGCCGAAGGAGAGGGATCGAGGTCTGTAACGCTGGCAACGTGTTTTTCGATGATGTTGCTGATTATGCTTTGGGGTTGCTGATTGATGTTTCGAGGAGAGTTTTTGCTGTGAATCGATTTGTGAGGTTGGAGACTTGGCCGATCAAAGGAGAGTATCCGCTTGGATCAAAAGTGAGCAATTTTTTTATTTTGTTGGTTGAAGTTCGCCAACTTTTATTTGAGTAGGATGATAGATTTGCTATAGAGTTATGCATTCAAGTAAACGATTACATCTTTATTAAATCTCAGCCGATCCAAGAATTCCCAATTTGTCTGATACTAAGTAATATTGTGAGATTACCATTTAATTAGTGAGTTCTAGTGTTGAGTCTATTAGTTGGTAAATATGTTTAGTAATAGATGGGTTATCACGGCTTATTTGGCCTCATTAATGACTTAAAAATATTTCAAGCAGTTTATAGTATTTTTTATTCGATATTGAAACAACCACTCTAGATATCATTCGTTACTAGACAATTTATTAAATAGTTTATTATTTCTATTATCTAAATAAGAATTTTTAATTTTTAAGAAGTCTTTTCTCAATGATATATAAACTGATAATTTCGATCCAAGGTGGCCATTCGGCCGAGATGACCGATTCTAATCCTAAAAGTGGTCGTCCGACGCCGATACCGATCTGGAGATGGGTGCATACTTGATTTTCATTGATATAATAGTTCTTGGAAATGATCTAGCTAGATGATGATGCACTATAGAGATTGAAATAGAGGACGGGATAGGTGAAAAATAGTAGGACTATTCTACGATCAAACCAGTGGATATATAAGTTCTCGTTGTCTATTTTTTAATATTTAAGAAATATTTGTATGATGAGAGGAATTCTTTGAACTCATTGCGATTTTCCATCTTAATTTGTTCTGGCAAGCAAGATTTTATAATTCAAAATGTGAATTGCATATTAGTAGTGCTAGCCTTTTTACTGAAATCATTATAAGCTTATCGACAACATTCATATTATGATCACTGGTTTTCATATTAATTATTTATAAATAACCTTTATCTGCAGAAAACTTTTTATGGTTACAAAACCCCATGGAATGATATCGTTTTTCTTTTAAGAAAATTTATTGCCGTGCAAAAATGATAATATGGCATCTATCTAGTAGAATCTGTTTCCATGCTGCAAATATATGTATTTCATTCTAAGCAGGTGAAAGAAGTCCACATAACTTAACATTTGCGTTCCTAATGGCTTTAGTTCATGAAATTTTTTTTGGTATCAGACTCCGTATTTTAGTAGTATGAACTCATTGTCCTGCTTGAACTAGGATTTATACCATCTTTCTATGATTTCTTATAGCGCAGTACATCTATTTCTCCAACAACTTTAATACTGTTGTTGATCAGTATCTAATGCTGTAAATTAGATTTTTGTTTCCAGAACCTGGTTTAATTTTGATGTATCTGAACTAACTTGGTGATAATTCTGTCGCTTCTAGACATAAATATTTATCAACAAGTCTCTAATTAAACAAACTCATCTCCAGGAAACAATCACTCAATTTAATACTGATGCATCTGTGAAGTCTAGATATGGTCCTCTCCCCAATTTATGCACGGATTAGCTTATTTCTCCGTTTACATATCAACTAATGTTTCATTTAAGGCAAACCTTTCAAATTTTTTATCTTCAAATAATCATCTATTTAATCTTGCTTCCATAATTTCCCTATCGCCATTTCGTTCTAGTCCATTCAACATTACTTAGGGTGTATTTTGGCGATCTACATTCACTTCACTCTCTTATTGCCAAACACCTCCAAATTGTGTAGTGCTGTAAGATTCAATTTAATATTGTGAAATAACTACAGCCAGGTAGTTGGCATTATCGGCCTTGGCAGCATTGGTTCTAGAGTTGCAAAAGACTCGAGGCTTCCGGTTGCATCATCTCTTATCATTCAAGAACAATGAAACCATCAATCCCCTACAAATACTTCTCCAATGCTATCGATCTTGCTACTCACAATAACATCCTCATTGTTACGTGTGCCTTGACTAGCCCAACACCACACATTATCAACAAGGTCATGCTGGCATTAGGAAACACTACTACAGATACCCTTTTGGCCAAGATTTAAACCGTGACCAAAATCCCTTTTGGTCAAGGTTTAAACCGTGACATAACCGTTACCTAAAACCCCGCTACCAAAAGTTTGGTCACGATTCAAACCGTGACCAAAGAAAGAAATGGTCACGGTTATACCCGTGACTATATAATGGGCGTCACCATAAGGCAACATATAACATAAACATATCGTGGTGGGGCCCACCTAATTGGTCACGGTCCAAACCGTGATATATCCTAAAACCAACAGATTTGTGATGTCTTCAAGATATCAGATATTTGGTATACCTTATGATCACGGTTCTAACCGTGACCACAGGTGTGTGGTCACGGTTAGAACCGTGACCAATTCAATTATGTTTTTTTAAACAGAAAATTTCCACGCCCCACGCGCGTTGACTTCTTTCACAAGCAGCAATATATAATTTCTATTCACAAGCATCAATATATAATTTCCATTCACAAGCGGCAATATATAATATTAATATGATCAAATCTTATACAATTATGATAATCAAGAAGTAACTAGATCCGAATCGCACACAACTTTAAACAAAATATATGTACAATCCATATAATCAATATATCAACTAACGAACAAATGATTGTGTCAACAAACAAATAAATCTAAGGTCGTTGGGACGACGATCCACCTCCATCCCCCGTAGCCTGAAGCTACTCCCAAACTCCTCATGTATGGTCTGCAGGATGGACTCGGCGTTTGACTGCCTCAGCTCCCGGACCTCCGTAGTAAAGTTTTGCAGCTGTTGCTGCGTCTGTTGTTGCTCGTGTTGCTGCTGCTCCATATGCTCGCGGAGCCGACGGATCTTTCTTCTGTGATACAGCTGCCGCATCTGCCCGCATCTGAGACGGCGTATTCGTGGGCGGTCGAACGCATATCAAAATATCGGTGGGTCCGGGACCAACCCCGCGTTCATAACCGTTGTGATGCCCGTCGGATATCGAATCCAGGATAGGGATAATGGCGGTGATCGGGTCGTCAGGGCCAAGTCCTAAGGCGTCCGCCCGCTCCTGGAACTGGCTCTGTATAGAATATATATAGATATATATACACATGCTAACTTAAAATACAGAATCCGCTTGATTATATGAAACTTACCATGTATTCGCCCGTGTCCCTGTGTAACGCGGCCCATTCCTTAGGAGCAGTGTAGTTGGCGGGGGCTTTCTTTTCCTGCGATTAAATTGCGATTTATTTTAATAAGTAATTTATGATAAAGATAACATATAAAATTAAGCTTTGAAATACCCACGAGGTGCTACTGAGCGCTCGCCTGCGTGCGCTTTTTGGGTCGGGACAGCGCAGTTTCTGACGCCGTTCCGGTTTTTCTTATTGCAATTGTTCTCCTCCGAAAAACAGTGACGCGACTGCGTAGGTTCGTCTTGCCTGAATTTGGGGGCAGATACTATTTGGTGCTATCCGTCCACCTCTTCGAAGATGCCAAGTTGATTTATGACACCGTGTATCGAAGGTTTAAACAGATGCAGACGATGTAGCAGACTTCGTCAAATTCCCCCTCATTTGAGGGTTTTTTTGATTGTGGGGATGCTCTTCCCTGCAGGCATAAGCCCCTGCAGTTAATTACGCTACCGCATCACGGTAACCACTTTCTTCTTCTGCAGATAGTCACTTTGTGTCGTGTGTTTGTTTTGTTTTTGGTTGCCCGTGGATTGTATACGGAGACTAATTTATGTTGTCGCCCGTAGGACGTGGATTAGTCTAAATCCGTATCTTGGCGCTAAGCGCACACGTGAAGGACACGTGTTGCGTTTAGCGCTAAGCGCCAGATGATGGGGCGCATTGCGCCAGTTTATGAGCGCAGAGCGCTATCTTATGAGCGCAAGCGCTATTTGTTCAGTGGCGCACACGTGGGGAGCACGTGGTGCGCTTAGCGCTAAGCGCCGGTTTTATGAGTGCAGTGCGCTATATCTGGAGTGCTAAGGCTCTGCAGCGCTTTACGCTAGTCTTGAGCGCTGAGGCGCTTCTGCTAAGTAGCGCACATGTGAGGAGCACGTGGTGCGCTTGGCGTTGTGCACCAGTCTTGAGCGCAGAGCGCTAAGTTGTGAGCGCAAAGTGCAAACCGATCAACTTTTTAATCCAAAAGGAGACTTTGTCTCAAGATTCTAAGAACAAAAGTTCTTATTTTGCAGAAGATGTTTCAATCTCTTGTATTGATGAAAGGTTTTGCCTTTATGGATCTGTGATCCTTAAGAGAATTGAATTATTCTCCTCCCTTTTTATAATGAGATGCTCATGATCTCCTGAAAGACAATTTGTCTTATAGATCTGTGATCTGTGATCTGTGAGAAGAATTGTATTCTTATTTTTATGACGAGATCTTTTGATCTCTTTGTGAAAGACCTTGGTCTTATAGATCTATGATATTTAAAGAAGTGAAATCTTCTTTTTAATTATGAGATGATTTAATCTCTCTGTTAATTTTTTACCTTGAAGAAACTTCTTCCTTTTCTGAGAGCTTGGCTCTTCTTTTTGAGATCTCTGAAAACTTATTGGGGGTTTCTCTATTTGTTTCTGTATATCTGAGACTTGAAGTCTTGAGGCCTTTATATAAGGCCAGCTGACCAGTTCAATCAGTTAAGGAGATCTTTTCTCCAATTGATTTGGGGATTTTCCCATCGTTGGATTTTTGATCCAAGGGCTTCTGATTTACAGAAAGCAATCTTCTTGTTTTTAACAAGATTGGAAAATCTTTCCATACAGAATTTATTCTATACTTTTGGTGATTTTTAATCACCATTGGATTATTGATCCAACGGTGCTCTGATTTACAGAGCACAATCTTATTGTTTGGAAAGAATTTGAGGAATCTTTTCTCAACAGAATTTAATTCTGATTAATTAATGATTTATCATTATTATTGGATCTTTAATCTGACGGTGGGGAGCTTTTAGCATCCGTGCTTTTGCACGGATGTGCTGCTTAGAGTGCAGCGCACCTAGCGCTAGCGCATCCGTGCTTTGCACGTGGTGCGCTGCTTAGAGTGCAGCGCACCTAGCGCTAGCGCATCCGTGCTTTGCACGTGGTGCGCTGCTTAGGGTGCAACGCAAGCACCCAGCGTTAGCGCACACGTGCTTTGCACGTGGTGCGCTGCTCAGGACGCAGCGCACTTGGCACTGCTTCTGAAGCGTTGCTTCATTTCAAAATTTGAATTTTAAACAGAGTTTTGTTTTGATTGGAGGAAACAGCAATACGACGCCAACTTGCAAATATAACGAACATTATATTATATTCCAGTATATGATAGATCTTGTTATATAGGTAAATTATTAAAAATTAAAATCATACCTTCACATCCTCGTGCTCGTAATAGCTGGTGAGGAGCGGCCAATCCTCTCTCGGGACCGCCTGCGTTATCATCTCCATCATCAACTCCGCTCCTTTTCAGTCGCCGATTGCCGCTTTCCAGTTTCACTTTCCTTCAGCGTCTTCTTTTGATCGCTTGACACATAGGTATGAACGCGGTAAGGGCGCGATCTACATCAAACGGCACATGCACGCCACCGTCCTCGCCGGTGCCGCCGATGATTTTGTATTGTTTCTTGGTATGAAATTACAAAATTTTAAACAAATAATTATTAAATATATATGTATATAATGACGATTGAAATTTAAATGTATAAAAAGATATGTGATACCTCCTCCGACCCAAAAAACCTCGTAGCACGGTCGGTTTGGTCCTGGTCCTACCTAAGATGGAGCGGGTACTTATATTAAGTACGGATTTTCGCTCCAACGTAACCCCGCACTGGGTCGCGTGAGGACCAAGAGGCACACCTGATGCGTCCCATATCAGCGACCATAGCTGAGCACCGTCGGCTGGCCTAGAGCAAGAGTTTCCCGTAGGACCCCTTCTCCTAATACTGCTGGAGCCTGCAAACAAATAGATATACAGATACAATATCATAATATTCAGAATATGAATATAGCATTTGACAAATTTAAATTACAAACGTTATTTTAAAGTTTTAAGAAATAACGATTATACCCGCCATCTCTGGCATGGCGCTAGAACCGGCGTCGGACACCATCCCGTCGGTAGCATGCGGATCTGCAAACAATAAACTGTTAGATGATTTAATAGATAGATACATACAATGAAGTATTAAATTTAAAATGAGTAAACTATATACCATGTGCAGAAATGACTGGGGTATGAGGATCCGCTACTGCACTGATAAGGGCTGCTGCGGCTGTTATGCCGCTGCTAGTGGGGGCACTGTGATATGCAGGGCTGCCGGGAGTGATGTGGCGCTAGTAAGGGGATCTTCCTCGTCAGGTATAGGTTCTGCTGCTAGGATGATGTGGTGGTAGTAAAGGGAGCGCTGGTAGGGATGGACGCTGTTGCTGGGGTGATATGGCGGTAGTAGGGGAGCCCTTGTGCGGATAGGCTCTGTAACTGCGGCTCCTGGACCTGCTGAGGCTCCTGGGGCAGTCTCATCGGCGGGTACGAATCACAGGAGAATATTTTCTAGTTCTCTTGTAACGTCTAGAGCCTGAGCCTGGGCCTTCTATCAAACCCTACATATATGTCTAAATATTATTTCATTACTTATATTCATTAGACATTTTAGAACATTTATTTTAATTTCCTTACCTAACACTTTTTTGCGGTACATTAACTGAAGATTCGTTGGGTGGATTCTCAAAATCTTGATCCGTGACAATCAATTGGCTGATATCACTTACAAACGTATTGATGGACAGCGCAAAACAATTTGGATCCCTCGAACGATCAATAGACAGACAGAAACGTGTTATCGTGAGATCTTCCTCGTCACTCTTATATTCAGAGTCATTCAACGTCGGCACATTATAATAATCTTTCGAGTTCCAATGACAAACAATACTCCAGTCAAGCTTCTTCAAGTCTCAAGAATAATATATTTGTGTTTCCATTGTGGAAAAGATAAAGCTGTCGTATTCGTAAGCTGTCCGTTTGGTGATTACCAAAGTGAGACCGTATCTATCGATCTTCCAATCCATGTCAGACTTGTTATCGTATCATATGCATTAGAATATATGAAATGGGACAGCTTTATGCATGTATGAGACTGCGATAACTTCCTCAAGAACACCGTAGCAGGGATTTTCTTCTTCGTCGATGGTTGCGACGCCGCTATTCTTTGTAGCTCTAATACGTTCCGTCCTTTCTACCTCTCAAATTTATATTCGGAAATCTCGTACCCGTTGTAAAACGTAGCTGCAATCGTTGGACTGCTTAAAAGGTCGTGGACCTCTCTATCAATATGCCCTCCACGATTCAATTGTCTGTCGACTTCTTGTCTACACCAAGCGGCGAAAGTGCGTCTATGTTCTTCGATTCTATCATCTGACTACGTCCTAGGATTCGATCGCTTGAGTATAGTTTTGTGCGCTCTATTCGTTAATTTACAGTTATATTAATTAGATTAAATTTAATTTTGAACGTTTAAGTGGATGAAATTAGAAACACTTGCTCTACATATTTAGCAAAACATTCACTGTTTATCAAGATGTACGTATGTACACTGGCCTTGAGATCGTAAAACATATTTTTTAGCCTTCCTGCTCCAATTGGACCGTCAGTAACACGCGGCGGTTTATTCAGCTTCGTCCTGATATCGTCATTCAGGAAACGAGCACAGAAAGGCGTTATTTCTTTCAAAAGATAACCTTCTGTAATCGAACCTTTAAGACGATACTTATTGCGGATATAGTTTTTTAAAGTTAATAGATATCTGTCGAAAATACTAGATATTAATAATTTACGATAATGTTTTGCAATTTAAATGATTAATAATAAACATTTCATACCTCTCGATGGGATACATCCAACGGCAATGCACCGGACCGCTAATCTTGACCTCGGTCGCCAGATAGACGGATAGATGAACAATAATGTTGAAAAAGAAAGGTGAAAAGATAGTTTTGAACTTGCAGAGGATCAAAGGAATATCCTGTTCGAGCTTTGCTATCTTATTGACAGCCACATTTTTGGAACTCAATTGGCGAAAATACGTGCAAAAGCCATTAAACATGAGACCAATTTCGGATTTTATCGATGCTCTGAGGTATAAAGGAAGATGTTGCGTTGGTATTCAGTACGTGGTAGTCGTGGCTCTTGAGTCCCACGATTTTTCCATTTTCTACCTTTACCTGTTTGACAATGTTCGATGAGAAACCGTCAGGGACTTTCAAAATTTTCAATGCCCGCAAGAACCGCCGCTTCTTCTCTTAGTCCAGATTGTAGATTGCCGGTGAGATCTCGTAATAACCCGGTTTATCGTCTACAGGCCGAGACAACAATTCTTCTCTAATGGACAAACCATCCAAATTCGTTAAATCACGACGAGCGTTGAGATTGTCCTTTGTTTCCATCCTTACACAGCAGAAGATTGATGACGTGCTCAGAGACGCCTTTCTCGATATGCATGACATCTAAATTGTGGCGCAGCGGTAGATCAGCCCAGTACGGAAGCTAAAATAAACTACTAAGATTCTTTCATCCGGATGGGCAAGGCATTGCATTCTTGTTATGTTTCTTTCTGAATGTGATATTCTGATAACCTTTCCATTGTTGCAGTATGTCGTTACGAGACAATGGTTTAGGCGGCATACCGGTCTCTGTCCTGCCATTTAACATTTCTTTGTTCCTTATGAATCTGTGAGTTATAGGCAAGAAACATCGGTGACCCATATACGACTCTTTCCTGCTAAACTTCAAGCTTACGCTGCTTGTATGAATATGACAACAAGGGCACGCAAGCTTAGCTTGAGTTGTCCATCCCGACAACATGTCATAGGCAGAAAAATCATTAATTGCCTACAACAAAGCGGCCCGCATCTGTAAAAATTGTTTACTTTATGCATCATAGTTTCTCACGCCAGGTTCCCACAGCGACTTTAACTCATCGATCAAGGGTTGAAGGTACACGTCGATATTTTTTCCAGAAGATGAAGGGTTTTCGATTAAAAGCGCCACAATAAGATAAGACCGCGTTATAGCCCTTCATGGCGGAAGGTTGTATATAGTCATTACAACGGGTAAAGTACTGTGAGTACGCCCGCCGCGATCCATCCCAAATAAACTGAAACCGTCGCTCACAATTCCCAGCCTCGAGGGTCCGCGTTGAACGAAGAATGTTTTTCATTTAAAACTTTCCATAATATTGAATCTCTAGGATGACTCATTTTTCGTTCTTTACGAGGCGCTCGATGGTGCCATTGCATTTCGAACGCCGTCTCCTCACACATAAATAACCGTTGCAGTCTCGGTATTAATGGAAAATGACGTAGAATCTTCATGGGCACATCACTTGAACGAGAGTTTTTCTTAGGCTTGAATCAGCTGGTGCCGCACACGGGGCAGTTTATGAGTGGCGTGTTCATTCTGAAACGAAACACAGTCATTCTCGCATGCATGTATCTTGTCATACTTTAGACCGATATTTGTGATTATATTTTACTCATCGTACCGGCTCGGTTGCACTTCATTTTTGTCCGGAAAAACAACCTTCAGCAATGCTAGAAGATCGGTGAAAAATTGGTTACTCCATCTGTTCTTGTATTTGATCTAGAAGAGACGTACGAAAAAGGTCAGTTTTAAAAACCCTTTGCAATTTGAATATAGCGGGATTCTCGAGTCAGCCTTGTACTTCTCCAATAACGAAGGTTCAGTGCTTTGCGTATCATAAGGAAGTCCAACGACATTTATAAGCTCATCTATGTCATCGACCGGCGCGAACACAACATCGTCTTCTTCAAACTGCCATTCCTTTTCCTCCTCTTCTTCTACTGTCCCTTGCCGTTTTTCGGTTTCCGTTTCAATAAATTCGTTTTCCGTCTCTTACATTGGTCATGCCTCATCTTCCGTTAGAACGGTTTATTTTTTTCCGTGAAGTTCTCACATAGAGTAATCTCTAACGAAACCATTTTTCACGATGTGTAACTCAACATTGGACTTCTTGAGCAAACGCTTGTTCATACACTTAGAGCAAGAACAATAAATTTCGTATTTTTTCGGTAACTCAAGATGTGTATGCAAAATCGGTGAAAAAGTAAACATCGTTAAGAAAAGAATTATTGGGTTGTGATGGAGCATCGACGTAGATTCAACTCTTTTCTTGGAGGTATGGAAGTGTCATATTGGAACCGTTCGGATGAAGTAAGGTTCGTATAGACAAGAGTAATTTAATTAAGATTTCTTGAGAGATACGCGATAGACGGGATACTAAGAAGCGTTAGTGTTAGGTTTAATTGACGACTTTGTTAATTTAAGTTTCAATTGACGATTTAGCTATAAAGATTATCAGGGACCGAGAGCAAATATTCATAGTTAGGAAGTTGGATTCTTCTTCTAAGAAAGATGATATTAAATGTTCTATATTGGACGTCGAGGTAGCAGCTGTCAGGATAAGGCACCTATCTCATTAAGAATGTATAAAGTATGCATCTATTCACTTGTGTTTTCATCCGTTTCGAGAAAATTTTGGCAGCACCTCCCTGCTGTTATCTGAGTACACTATAATAGAAAAGATGATCATTTCAATACTGTCAAACAATATTGAAATGAATATCTAATCTATCGTTGTACAGGGAGAACCAGCGGAAAGATACCGGCGAAATATCTCGAAACGAATGATACCCAAGTGAATGCAAGTGTTTGCTTTATACATTCCTAATTTATCCACATGGGACAAATAATCAGTTATCATACGATTGAATATTCTCATCATATAGACAACACGACAGTTAGAACTGAACGATACCGTCCGATATTCAACAACTTTCGTGTAGTTTTATGTCACGACGAATATCGAATGTATGTTAAGTTAACCGATAGACGGGAACTAAGTCGCGTTTTCATTTTCACATATGATTATCGAGAAGAATATGAAAATTTCATGTTATCATCGAGTATCATACACTTGGTTTAAGATTTAATTTGAATTAGTTTTACGTTTCAATTTCAAGGTTTCGAAGTTTTTGGTTTAGGGTACAGTTTTTTAAAGTCAAGGGCTTTCTTAATCGTGTTTAAGATTTTGGATTTAGGTTTGGAATTAGGATGGGAGTTGACAATAGTTCTATGTAGAACAGAACGATGATGAATTAAGGTTCGGCCACAACAACAATGGAAAATGTTGCAAGTTGGAGCTGCAAGTTGTAACTAAGTGTCTTAAATGCAATACACCACAACAGAAAATATGCGACAATTGGAGTTGCAAGTTGTAACTATATTGCTATGGAATGAAAGTTATCGATTATTTGTACATCCTTATATTTGAATTAGGCATATGTAATTTCTTATTTGTAGACAGTTACCTTCTTAGATCTCTTTCTTTGATAATTTGCATTGAATTGCATCCGCTTATTTTATGCACGTTTTGAATTTGCAATCTTGTGAAGAAATTTGCAGTGAAAGAGAAAGGACAGGACGAAGAAATTTGTGATCTTAGATCATATGGCTCTTTCTGTAAGGAATTATCATACCGCAGAAGTGGATTATATTCACTTGTTTTGATCTTCAAAGGGGAAGTTCATGCAATTCCGTAAGTCATCTTAATTGCTATTGGAAGCGTTTATAGGTGATCAGGCATTAGAATTCAGGAGACATGGTGCACTGCAGTTAGCTGGGAAACTGACAGCCGAACCGAGTACCATGCAGATTGCTGAGACCGAATTAATAGCCGAGCAGATAACCGAGGATCAGATTCCCGGAACTGATGTGGAACAAATGGCCGAGGATTATCTGGGCTGAGTAGAGGAACAAGCTGAGAACGGGAAAACAAAATGAGCAAAATAGAAAGATCTAAACGGCCCGGGTGGAGACGCGGATCCAAACTGACCGAGAAGCAGATCCAAACAGGCTGAGTGGAGACTCAGTTTCAATGGACTAACCCTATCCTCATTCTGTCATAACTTTGATTTGCAGTAAAAGATTGTAAGAAATCCGCTAACTTTTGAATGATTTGATTGAAAATTTGATTTTTTTTAGATTTAAATTGAAGATTTTATTAGTCAATTTAGTTAGATTTAAATATATTAGATTTGAGAGAATCGATAAATTTTATTTTTGAAATAAGACGAGTAATCTTTTATTAGCTAGTGAAAAATCACCTCTACTATTATTTGTGTATATGTAATTTAGTTAATACTATAATCAGAAGAGAGAACACCCTCCCGCCCCACACACACACAGGTATGTATGGTAAAATGGGGGCGCGCGCGCACACATATGGTAAAATGGGTCTAAAGGTATATCTCAGGCTTATTAGCCGCGGTATCAAGAGACATGGTGGGTGGTGGGGCCCATCTAAACTTAAAACATGGGGCCCCACCATCTGTTTCCCCCCTCTTGTACCGCTGCTATTAGCTCAGGCCCATTAACCTCATTATATATGTGTGTGAGTGTGCGCGTGCGCACGCGCTAATACAATGCATTTTAGTCCCCTTTTGCACATGTGCGGATTTTAAATGATTTTTGGCATTCAAGTATTCAACCCTTTCACAGCAACATATATAGTGTACTGCCAATATATGCCCTAAAGCTAACAAAAAAACTGGAAGTGAAGCTTATGAAATGAAGCAATCACAGATACATACCTATATGTACCTATATCATCATCAATGGCTAGCTATGAAGCCATAATTCAATACCTCTTCCAAGTTCCAAATCAAAATCAATGACTTTTTAAATTAGCCCACCAAATATCAATTGCCATCAAGGTGCTCCCACCTTATGCCTGCTGTTAATGTCATCATCTCAAGCTCTTTTAGAAGCTTGCCTTTTGTTGAGAACTTATGATCAACATAGCCAGTGAGGCAACACCAATAGCATTCAGCAAACAATCGGCAACTCATACCTATATATACCTATATCATCATCAATGCCAGGCTAGGGCAATCAAGCCATCATTCAATACCTCTCCCAAGTTCCAAATCAAAATCAAAGACTTTTTAAATCCGCCCACCAAATATCAATTGCCATTAAGGTGCTCCCACCTTATGCCTGCTGTTAATGTCATCGTCTCAAGCTCTTTTAGAAGCTTGCCTTTTGTTGAGAACTTATGATCAACATAGCCAATGAGGCAACAACAATAGCATTCAACAAACAATCGGCAACTCATAAACTGAAGTAAAACAAGCGGAGCTTCTGCAATGAAGCTATAACACACACACGCGCTCTCGCTCTCTCTCTCTCTCTCTCTGGGGATATAACTAGCTCACTTAAATTGCTCCAATTTCATTCAAAAAAATAAAAAAGAATGCTCTAATTGACTAAATTCATGCGTCTATTAAACACAACAAACACACGGATATTATAGCTCTTGTGTACGGCTTATGAGCGATATTCTGCCTATGATCACAAGGTTTCCATGATCTATTATACTTAACTCTAGCATGGGTTTTACTAACTTGACGGTATGTTGAGTTAATTCTGAAACTCTGATTATGGAATGCAAGGGTATTGTTATAAGCCCTTTCAAACATATATAGATAATGATGTAGGCCATTCGAGCGGTTTGTCGAGTTTCCTGCTGGACATTCTTTTGCGACTTCATTTATATATTTTGACCTCTTTGGCCTGTAATATTTTTTTGTGTGTTTCTGTTGCTTTTTTCTCAGCTGTTTAGGTGTGATGTACGCTTCTTATCATCAAATACAAGCATAGTTATAGATGACGACAAGGTCCGCTTGCTAGTCTATCCGTCTGTTTAGCGATAATTTGCAAATATTGACACCTCCCCCCTGTTTCATTTTAGCTGAATTTTGTCTGATGTATTATGTAGTCCAAGGTTACACGGACACGGGGACACAGACACATACGACGCGACACGGCGATATGGCAAAATCCCAAAATATAGGATACGGGTACACGGATATATATAATTAAATAAAGACAGTACCATAACATTACAACATATTCTGCAAAAAGTCAACAATACAAAAAAGTTCCACTAAGATTATGTTTTTTCTCGCCTTCAATTGTAAAAAATTGTAAAAAATAAGCTCGCCACTACTATGGGAATCACATTTGGTGTCATGGCTATACTTAAACGTGGTCGACAAGTGTCTGATACGTGTCCAAATCCAAAGCCGCCTCATTTCGAAACGGGGCACGAAAATTCCGTGTCTGATACGTGTCGTGCAAGTGTCGGGCACGAATCCATGTCCAACACGTGTCCGACAACCAAAAAGACGTGTCCGTGCAATTTAGCTGAAGTCTATACATATGACCTTTTATTTTAATATATATATATTTCTGTGAGCACGATGTCTTGCTCTACTTTTCAATCAAAAAACAACATAGATAGTGAGATATCAAATGGAAAATCTGCTTTGTTCAAATTGTTCTATGTTATTTAGAGTGCTTATAATCAAATCTAATGATTTTATGTTTTTTAATTATTTTTTTAATCTATATTTATGCTTCAGCAGACATGGATGGACAATCAAAACTTGTAAGTTGTTTGGATGGAAGATTTTATATTTGAAGTACTAATTTGAAGACAGATATTGCTTCCAATTTTATCTGCTGGCTAGCTGCTGCCAAACTGTTGACATTTGAAAATGGTTTAAAGCTTTGCAAGAATTGTGTTCAAGGTTCAATTTTTATGGTTAATTAAGGTCATGATTCTGTGAGGCAATGCATTTACTTCAATCATTAATTCTAGACCTAACTCAGATGATAGATGAAAAGCACTTACCATTTACTTGAGCACTTACCATTTACTTTTTTTTGGCCTCCTTTTTTTAGCCTTTAGGGCTAGCAAAGTATACAGTCTGTGTTGTATTTCCAAAAATAAATTTCATATTAATATACAACCGCTTGCTTCATTTATGAATTCCAATGATGGAAAAAAAGCAACCATTTACTTCAGTTATAAGTTTTAATGTTTTGGCCTAGAGATATCACACTGTAGTTAATATTTTGTGATGTATCTCCAAAAAAATTTTTTTGATGGCCTAAAATATGTGGCCTTAACTTAATTTTTGAAAAAACTTTTATTTCTTTTTTTGACGAAATTTTTTTAATCAATACTCGCTAATAAAATTAGTTATCCTAAATTTATTATACTAATTCAAAAAAATCATAACATTATTCAAAGTTTTGGGAAAATTTTGTGATAGATGTTAAATTTTAAATTTGAATGTGAGCATTACAACCCCTTCTCTTTTGAGTTAAAAAAATAGTAGAGATAGAAATATATCTGATTTCCGGCTGGTTAGTTTTGGTTGGATTCATTTGGAGTGGCTTCTAAATATCGCGTATTTTTGCTTTCTATTTTATTAAGGAAAAGATTCGTACCATGATTTAAATTTGGATTCAAATTGGAATATCACTTTGACAGATATTATTCGATATATTAGGTACAATTCACCAAGACAGGACATAAGAGAAGAAAGAGATGAGGATTTTCGGGCATTTAGAAGCTTTGTGAGTACACAATCCCGTATCTTTCTCTTTCATGACTAGATCGGCTTGGACTCCAAGTTCGTCCAATCTGCTCACATTTCGGCATTTCTAATGTAGTTACTTGTTACTTTCAATGACTGAATGCTATTTGATTAACGGTGTTAAAGCCAGAGGAGGCCTTAATTTTGGTTCCTATGTTTGGTTGTATATTTTATGTCCAAGCTCAAATATTTGTAGCATCCACAACTTCCTTAAACAGGAACTAGAGCATAAATGAGCATTTAATCACCTCTATAAACATAGTGTGTGAATTTTCTAAAGCTGATCACATTGCTATCATACTTAACCCACTGATGATAAGCAGCACCATCATGCTATAATAAATAGAATGGAGCATAGTTGAGGGGAAAAACTGCAAGTTTTCTGACTTTATAAATATACAGGAGGTTGGTTGTTATCTTGCATTAAGTTTTCCTCAAATACTTCTGGGGAAAAAATGTTCTTAGCAGGGAGCATGGCAAAACGAATGCTGCAATCTCTTGCTTTTTGTTGGGTTCTGCTAATGCTTCAATTGGAAGCAAAAACCAATAATGTAAGTTTCCTACTCAAATGATTTTAAGTTTTTTTAATAATATTTTTAATCTCTATTTATGCATCAGACTAATGCATGCATGGACAAACAAACTAGTAAGTTGTTTGGATTGAAGGTTTTATGTTTGAAGTATTAATTTGAAGAGAGAGATTACTTGGTGTCTAAATTAGTAGATGTTAATTAACCTGAGTTTATATGTTTGCTTTCCCTTCATCGGATTTGATGCAATCTGTTCAAGAAAAACAAAAATCATACTGAATCGTTGAGAATTCTTAACAATACGCAAAAAGCTATGGAAACTACTAAAACATCTTACTCTTTTGCTTATATGAAAGTTAGGCTAGGGAATTACCTAAGTTTCATACTCATGATATCTTTCTTTTGAAAGAGCGACGATTTCCAAACAAATTAATGTATCGATCGATAGAGTAAAGAGTGTAGTCTTCTAATTTCAAACTTCTCTCTTGTATTCTATTGCTTCACCATAACTCTTGCATCTTGTTATTGAAAGATCATAAGCTATAAATTTCTAAGAAAGTTACTGCACCTCAAGATTGCAATATATTTCAACATACAAATCAATATGCATGATAGTCGAAAAAGGATGTGAAGTGGGATGTGTAATATCTTAAACAAAACTCGAAGCTTCCATCCATTGTTTAACCTAGAATTCGATAGGCTTAGTATGAGAGAGAGAGAGAGAGAGAGAGAGAGATGCGGGAGGCTGGGGTTTCATGCACACACAAATCGACCAGGACTATGGTTTTCTTGAGATAGAATGAGCTTTTGGGCATATCAGATGAGGATTTTACTTTAAAAAGTTGTGTGATATATTATCATGTGTATGCTAGCTTTTTAATATGAGTAATGTTTTTAAGGTTTACGTCGTCTACCTTGGAGCGATCGCACATGACAATCCTGCTGACATCAAAGCGTCTCATCATGCCATACTGTCCGAACTGGTTGGCAGGTAATTAAGATGTTTCTAGAACGGGAAAAAACATGTAAATTTTGAATACTAATTCAAAATTCTTTAATTTCAGCAAAGAAGCAGCACGAGCCTCTATGTTGTACAGCTACAGGTATGCATTCTCCGGTTTCGCGGCTATATTAAACAAGTCTCAGGCAGAGAAACTTGCAGGTAATTCAAAATTTCAAACTAATTCAAATATCCCTGTTTGTTTTAGAGTAGAGTAATATTATGATGATCAATACTTTGTATGCAGAGTTCCCCGGCGTCGTTCGAGTGATGCCCGATCGCTTGTACCAACTGCATACGACGCGGAGCTGGGATTTCCTCAGGCTGAATACACCATCTCCGAGCAATATACTATCAGAAAGCAAAATGGGAGATGGAGTGATTATAGGCCTTATAGACTCAGGTAAAGAGTACATATATAATCTTGCATTTCTTTGAATTATTTTCATATTAGAGGGTCAGGAATTCTGGGGAAATTAGCATCAAGTAATTAAGCTATTTATGACAATGTATAGTATAAGCTCTATTGCATAGGTAATTTCTTTAGGTTTTAAAATTATTGGCAGAAAGAAGCCACATACACTTTTGTAGAATTTGGTAAACATGCAAATATAACACAGCTAGAAACCAAGCGCTGCCAAAATTTATTTCAGGAAAAAAATGCCAATCTGAACAACTGAACAAATTTGCTCACTTTTTAAATAAAATTGAACAGCTACAGTTCTGTATATTGAAGGATATATATGCCACAACCACAGTGAAGAGAAAGATGAAAGTGAAGAATAAGATGCAAGAAAAGGAGAAACAAACATAAATAGGGAGAAAAGAGAGGACATTCTGACATTCCTTCATATATGTTTGTAGCATTACAAGGCTATAGCTTCATATGTGTTTTTTCACTGCATTTTCTTCGTTCATTGCCTATTAATTTAATTTTTTTGGGGCTTTTCTATACCATTTGGATTGTTAGCATACTCGCATATATTTTATAGAGATTCTTTAATTTGTCAAAAGGGGGATGAATTTTTATCTTTTCCTTGATATGTAGTACGGATTGATGATGGATTTCAATTAATTTGCGCAGGGATTTGGCCCGAGTCTCAGAGTTTCGACGACACGGGCATGACCCCTGTTCCAGCTCGTTGGAAAGGGATCTGTCAGCATGGTGAGCTGTTCAACTCCTCTCACTGCAACAAAAAACTAATCGGTGCTCGGTTTTTCACCAAAGGACTATTTGCGAACACCAAGGCACCAATCGACACTACAAAAGGAGCTGAGTACTTATCACCTAGAGACGCAGGGGGCCACGGGACCCACACAGCCTCTACGGCCGCTGGTCGACTGGTAGCGAATGCAAGTTACCAAGGCCTAGCTTTAGGAACTGCAAGAGGTGGAGCACCTCTAGCTCGCATAGCAAGTTACAAGGTTTGTTGGGCTACAACTAACTGCGCCGATGTGGACATAGCAAAAGCAATTGATATGGCAGTACGCGACGGAGTTGATGTCATATCGATGTCCATGGGAAAAGAACTACCGCTAACAAACGATATCGGGGGGGAGGACGATATAGTGTTAATTGCATCTTTCCATGCCGTTGGAAAAGGGGTCCCTGTGGTTTGCTCAGGGGGAAACCATGGTCCTTTAGCTCAGACGGTAGAGAACACTGCGCCGTGGGTTACTACTGTTGCGGCCACCACCATCGATAGGGCTTTTCCAGCTTCCATTGTGCTCGGCAACAATCACACTCTTTTGGTGATTAACTAGAACTCTCTTTACATCAAATTACAATAATTTGTACATACTAATGTGGCTATTCTTTTCTCGATACATTTTTGTAGGGGCAATCTATGAATACAAAAGGACTCACTGGAGGCTTCCATGAGCTAGCATACTCTGAGAAAGCTGGCAGGTCTTGCTCTCGACATTCTTGTTGTTTACACACCTTGTCAACTTTGCGAAATTCGTTATGTAACATTACTTTATACTTCTTTGCCATTTTACGTACAGCGGAAGTTGTAAAGAAGGAACACTAGATGCAACATTTGCAAGAGGAAAATTCATCCTTTGTTTCTCCGTCGGAGATAGCTCTTTTCCTGAGGCATCTAAGTCTGTGGCGGCGGTTGGAGGAATTGGCATGATCTTTGCACAATTTCCAGATAGTCTTCTGAAACCTTGCATCGAAATACCGTGTGTTATAGTAGACTATGAAGTTGGGACTAAAATACTTTCATACTTCGAAAAAACAAGGTGTATATATATATATCAGGTTATGTTATATCTAGAAACAAAAATGTAAGAATCGCGAACAAGGCTAATTTTACATTTTCTTCGACAAAGGTTGCCGATCGTAAAGCTACAAACCCCGGAAACCATTACAGGGAAATGGGTGTCTCCAAAAGTAGCATTTTTCTCATCTAGAGGACCTAGCTCACTCTCTCCTTCTGTATTAAAGGTACATGCACACACGCACGTGCACGGTACGCGTGCATGCATTCATGCCCACATACACACACTAATGTTATTTAATATGTACGTTTTTCTTGAAGATTCTGGCTTATGTATGTGATGCTATTAATTGGTGCAGCCTGATATAGCAGCACCTGGAGTGGGCATACTAGCAGCAGCGAGAACACCTGCAACAACCGATGATGCTTTTGTCTTTTTATCTGGAACGTCGATGGCTTGTCCTCACATTTCCGGCATTACGGCGCTTATCAAATCTGTGCATCGTGATTGGTCCCCCGCGGCTATAAAGTCTGCCCTTATAACCACAGGTGCATATATGCATACTATAAATTGAATTGTCATAATAATTAAACACTGCTATATACTCACAACCTTTGTCGACTTTGTTGTTGTAGCGTCGCAAATCGATAATAGCGGGGCCCAAATAGGCGCAGAAGATGGCACAAGAAAGGAGGCAGACCCTTTTGACTATGGAGGGGGCAACGTTGATGCGAATCAAGCTGCAAATCCAGGACTCATCTACAACATGAGCACAATGGACTATGTTCCCTTCTTCTGCATGAGAGGCTACACGAGATCCGTTATCACTAAGCTACTCGGAAAAGAAACTTCATGTGATCGTAATACCTCAGAGTTAAACATGAATCTACCGTCCATTGTTGTACCTGATTTAAAGGGAAAAGCTACGGTCTTCAGAACCGTGACCAATGTCGGTCCGATAGATTCGGAGTACAGAGCACTTGTCCGACCTCCTCATGGCATTGAAGTGACAGTCAAGCCTGACACACTCTGCTTCAACTCGAGTGTTACAAGTATTAAGTACGAGGTGACTTTCTCATCAACTTTGATGATGCAAAAGGATTATGCTTTCGGGAGCTTGACATGGATCGGTGGCAAGCATTCGGTCAGGAGCCCAATTATCTTTCGCTCCATCATATATGATTCGTATATAGACATCTCGAAAGAACTAGAAGTATGAAAAATGTTTGTAATCAGTAAAATATATAGCATAAAAGGCGTTGTTTAACTTTAGGAGTAATCTCATTGATAAATGGAATGCAATTTAGATGCGTGGTCAAACTGAAATTACCAATTTGACTTTCATTATCCTTTATGCTTCTCTTAAAAATAACTTGTATTATGACATGTATCAATTAAAGATGAGCATAAATTACTTGTAGGTAGTCCTAAATTTATTTAGAAAAAAAAATGCAACTAAATTATTATAATCTTCATTTTCAAATTTAAGCAATGATGTGGCTTGGGAGAGTGTTTTGAGATGATGGATAGGTTAAGGCGAATATTGTCATCAAAGTTTTATATGAAATCAAGCTATTTTAAACCGCAACGTTATTGCTTTACTATCATCATCTTAAAATTAAAGTCAAAATATTCAAATCTTGAGCAAAATCTTCAAGTAGGCTATTGCATTTATTTATTTCATATATCAATTAAAGATGATTTAAGGGAGGAAAAAAAACCATATATAAAAAAAACTTCCGGGGTCTTTATTGTTGAAAATTGATGCAAATTAAAGTCTATGGTTAGGTGCCACCTTTTGACATGCATGACATTGTTAGGTGATGACAATGATAGGTGGTGACTTTGTTGGGTGCTACTTTTGGCATCCATGACATTGTTAGGTGATGACAATGATAGGTGGTGACTTTGTTGGGTGCTATTTTTGACATCCATGACATTGTTAGGTGATGACAATGAAAGATGGTGACTTTGTTAGATAGTGACATTGTCCTAGGTGCTATAAAAGCACATCTTATGAGTGAGGCATTTTGTATCAATCACAGGTATCATCACAAGAGGCAAAGGCTAAGAGAGATTTGTATAGAGAGATTTGAGAGAAATCTCCTAGGATTGTTCTTGTGTGTAAACTTGATTCAACTATAGTAGACGTTTGCAGATTCCGCTCTGCCGGGGACTAGCCATACGGTGGGTGAACCTCGTTAACAAATCTATCTTGTTTGTGATTGATTGTTTTCTTATTCCTGCACTTTAATTTATATTATCTTTCGTCGTTTAATTGCGTGATTGTATTTTTGCGTGATTTGGGTTTTGTCGCGAGCACTGTTCCGTGGATTGACTCTCCCTCCCAACATTTATAACATTTAAGTAACTGTAATGAGAAAAATAATATATATAAATGCACTAAAGCTCGTCGTAGGAATCGAGAAAGGATGGCTTCTCAAAGTATTACAATGGCCTTATGCCTAATTGTTGTATTGCTTCCTCTCTTTTTACTTCAAGAAGGGTTTCTAACAACTGAAGCGGCGAGGGTGACCAATTATTTGCCGTTACCAAGCATTTGCCTAAGGGAAGGATCCAAAAGAAACTATCGTGATTGCATTGAAGAGGAAAGACATGAAGCTGGATGGGATATCAAGCCTCTCTATCAAAGTTATGCTTATCTGCTCCGTTTTAAAGATTTTTACAATCGCTTCGGATGACAATGTTTTATGAATGTTTAATATATATAAGTTCAACTAGAAAGAGGTGAAGTTTAATGAATAATTAGCGCTTTTATGTCAAAGTATAATTTCTTGTGTATTGCTTCCTTTAATTAGTAGTATATGCTTTTCCCACTGAAAATTTGTGTGTTCTAATATATATGCGTACATATGTGCATGTATGCTTGTGTGTTTGTAGTGTGTGTGTTTGTGTATACGGAAACAATTTACCGGGAATTTTAGTTCTCAAAATAAGAAACGTGAATTTTTTATATTCACAATTTAGACGATCGTTCAAGTTTATACTCCTCTCCTTAAGCCTATGCGAAATGAAACATCCAAACAACTAAACCTCAAGGGTCACATAAAACACACAAAATTCGATTACGGTATAAAATTATTATCAATTGAACATTATAAAATATTTATGTTCATGTTCAAACCAGCATGCAAATTGTGGACACATGATTAATTCCTAGTCACTGATTATAAATAAATCGTTGGATTATCAGGACTGAACTCTCCCATACAGGGGTTCAAATCAAAACTTAAACAGATTTATTACATTTATGGTAAATTTTATATAGCATCATCGACCTCAGCGTTTTCGAGAATACCAAGGAAGTCTAAAAATGCCAAAAAAATCCCTCTAATCTGGCAATGCTATTTGAAAGTATTTGGTTTACAGAAAATTCCCCTATAGAATCTTTGTGAATATCGCCATAGCCTACTGAAAAAATCTTCTTGTGGTTAAGCGAGAGGACTGGGGTTCTAACCCCTCTTGCATGTATTAGGTTACATTCAATTATTCAAAAGGGATGGGGGACGTAATTAATTTTTATTACAATAAGCTTCTTCAAAGTGCTATATTTAAGGGCATTTTAGTGAAATGTTCCCTTAAAATCAAAGTTTAAAGAAGTTTGTTGTAATAAAATAACTTTAATATAGTTAACAAAAAAATAAGTCCATAATTTAGTTTAGTTTAGTAATATTTAGTCTTAAAATTCGGTCTAATTTAGACAATTGAAGCGAACTTCTATAGCAATACTGGTGGCAAGACAACACAAGAAAAGAAAATTTCTTTTTTAAAACTGAATAAATAAAAAAATTAAAATTAAAATTGGAACATTTTTTGTAAAATGACCCATTTCAATAAATATTTGGAAAAGAGACCTCATGGAAATTTATTTATCAAAATAGACTTCTTTTTGTCACGTAAGCAATTAAGGTAAACAGTTGCCTAATGGCAAATCTTATGTGGCAATAACAGGGTCTATATCTCTAAATAAATTTCAATGTGATCCCTTTTTAAAATTATTTATTAAAACAATATTTTTTTGTTAAATAAATCCCAATAAATATTAAAATATTTTTTTGACAATAGATCTTCCTACATAAATCTATGGAAAATTTAATCAATTATTCTTTGCTATTTATTTCTCGTCAAATAAATCCATGGAAATTTTTAAATTGATAATTTAGAAAATTTAAGATTTCATCATATTAAATAGAAACATTATTCAAGATAACATATATTAATTTTATGAATAAATTTAGAAATTTAAATATAAAATTCGCTTAGGTTTGACCATGACATTTTGTGTACCGTCTTTAAACTTTTTTAATTTTAAGTTAGGCATCGTGGATATCAGCTCCGATTTTTCTGATTAGTAATAATTAATATTTTTTCTAATTAAATAATCTAATTGTAATAGATTATTATATTTTTAACTTATAATTGGTTAGCGTTAATTAGACTAATTAGACTATAGAGTTACCGTTTTTCATTTATTAATTGCTATTATCATTTAGAAATTATAATTAAAACAAATTTTCAAATATATTAATGTTAATTATAAAACTTAATTAACCAAACTTTCTTCTCAGATGAAAAAATTTAATTATGGTGGTAAAATTATGTGCTGCTAGAAAATATATCAAATTATTTGCTAAAAATTGAAAAAAATAAAAAAATAAATTAAATTCAAATATAAATGTTATAAAAATACTATGGTACTTCATCTATGTTTTCTTACCGAAGGATTCATGCTATTGTATGTGTACGTTTTTTCTTGACAACGATGTAAAAATTGATAAAATTAGTAAAGAAGAATTGATAAAATTTTCATGATTTTATTCAGAAGAATTTATTTTTAACAATAATATTGTAATATTTAAGAGGATTTATTTTCCAAAAAAAGTTATTTTAATAAACAATTTTAAAATGGTACCTCATTGAAATTTATTTAGAGAAATAGACCTTTTTATTGCCACGTAAGATATGACATGTAGGCAAATATTTATCCTAATTGCTTATGTGGCAAAATGATGTCTATTTTGATAAATAAACTTTTATTAGGTCTCTTTTACTAATTATTTATTGAAACAGGTATTTTTATAAAAATTGTCCTTAATATTATGAGACCAAATTTGGTTCTATGTTCCTTTCTTTTATTAGAGCAGCACTTCGCATACAACCTAGGAGTCAGTGCCATGCATGCTTGACACTTGTCATTAGTTAGTTACAAATTGTAAATAATCAACACACATTATACATTCAAGAATGGGAGAGCACCGGATTCGAATCCCAGATGGAGAAGTGGCCACAAATTAATGCTTTCGGTGCAATTTCCTGTGTCACCTGGGTGCATGGGTGTGTTGTATGCGTAAGAACGAGCGTGATGTGTGATTCAATATAGCAGCCAATGCTAATATTACCTCATAACAACAATCTTAAAAAAATTAAATTTCATTAGCATACTATGTGCTTTCAATATACCTTCAGATTACTAATTTAATAAATAAATGTTTGTCAATTAATTACATAGGAATTAATTTGATTAATAATCTTTGTATATCATTTCGTTATATAACTGAAAACATGTTTTAAACTACAACTTGATAACGGATTATGGTATGTAGGACATGAGATCTCATCTCAGACTTGTAAGTTCTATATAGCACATCTTCAGTGTATATCTATATCCATATTAACCTTTTTAATTTTCTCTTTTTACTGACTGTTTAGGATGTTTCATCAAGATCTCATATGTTTTTAACAAGACTATGTAACTATCTTTTCCATAAATATTTTAAGCTTTAATAATTAAAATACAACTTCTAACTAAAATGCCAGACTTGTAGAAATAGATCTTAACTTTAGGTGTACTTGTCATCAGTATAGAGTTCGTGTGTGTGTGTGTGTTTTAATTTCTTTGATCGAAAAGAATATAAAAGCACTGATCACAAACCATAAACCAAGCTAGCTATAGTTAAGGAAAAAAAGGAAACTTGAACATTTTCACAGCTAGCACTTCTTGAAAGAAATCAGAGTAGAGATGATGTGTTTATACAATAGAGACAAAAGCTATAAACATGAGAGTACCTTGTTACTGCTTCTTTTTTTTCTTCTTAAAGGATGAGTGAGATATGGACTTAAAAAGATTAATTGACTTGTATAAATATCTATAAAGAATTTCAAAGTTTGAATTTGGTTTCGTTGGGACTTAAAAGGATTAGGCTCGGGTATAGATTTAGAAAGATTAGACTTGTAGAAGTAGAAATAATTTTGAATTTTGCGACATTTGGCTTGGGTTTTAAATTCTGCCGTTTTCCTTTCCAAAGAAAAAAAGCTCTACAATTTAAAAAAAAGCTCAAGGGTAATGATGATGCTCAATATTAGGGACTCCTAAGATCAGGACACGTGGCGGATAGCACGTCCCAGGACTCAGAAGAAAGGGCCCACAGAGACCGACCAGGCTGCCCCTGTATCCGACCTGCCGGCACATGCCAGCCCTCCTCGGGGCTCTCTGCAGATTGGCCTCCTCGGCCCCTCAGCTCGCCTTGAGCTGCCACAAGACCAAGTATCCTCGGCCTTCTCGCTCGTCCACGAGCCCCCCGACCGAGGCCATCTTCCTCGGTCCTCCGCCCAGCTCCACCGCTCACATGCATAACCGCCGTTCCACGAATCTCGCCATGCGCGGATTCTCCGCCCGCAACATCCCACGTTCCACGCCTCCACGATCCCCATTAATGGGCGATTCGCTCTCTACGCGGGCGTGACGTCGGGAGCGTAACTGCCGGTGAGATTCTCGCGCCTGCTGCTGCATGCCTCCACCACTATATAAACTCCCATCACAGAGAGGTCAAGTAAGCCATTTTTGATTCCACTTAGCCATTACGCTGCTCGCATCTAGTACTAACTTGATAGTCGGAGGGTCCTCGGTGGCGTCAAACCATCCCGGGACTTCTTTGCAGGTACTTGGCGTCCAACTCCTCCAATCACCAAACTTCCTCAAAACCCATTGAGACCCACACACAACAGGGGATCCACTCCAGAATCCGCCGGGAGATCGACGGAAGACAACATCCGAAGGAGATCTGAAAAAGACCTCCATCAGTTGGCGTCGTCTGTGGGAAACGCAAACTCCACAAAAACAAAGTTGGTCTTCTGATCTCCGTCCACATGGCAAGCGACCATCCTGAAGATTCGGGTACCAGCCGTCGCCTCCCCCTCACCAGAGGCGCGGATGAACCCCTTCCGGCGACCATCATCCACGCCCTCGCCAGCCGAATAAATCGGCTACAGTCCCTCCTGGAGGCGCTCGTCCGAGCCCAAACGGCCGGGCCTGGGCCCCAGATCGCCGCCCCTCCGCCTCCGGAATGCTCTGCCCCCGTCGTCGCGGCCGACCACCAGCGGGCTGTGACTCCCGACCACGGATCCCACGGACCAATACTCCCTGAGGTCCGCTGGGCGCCTCGCGGCTCCACCCCCAGACCCGCCGCCGGAGCACCACGCCTCGAACCTCTTAGCGACCCTTGCCCCCCTGAGGAGATGTCGGTCACCTCGCCTGCCTACAGGCATGACCGACACCCACTCCCCCGGCGGGGTCGCACAGAAGGGACTCGCCACGACAGCTTGAGAGCCACCGCACCCAGGGATCTGAGGAACCTCATCGAGAGGAACCGGAGCCGTGCCCAGACGCAGGTCTCCCACAGCAGAGGCCAGGGATCACGAGGCGCCGAGTCCTCGAGGTGCCACGACCAACTCGATGCCCTCGAAAAGAAGATCGAGGGCATGCGCCGGGAAGGGCACCTCTCGGCTGACGGGGCCGAGTACGCCGCCGACTCGCTCACCAAACCGTTCACCGAGGAACTGCTCGCTGTCCACGTCTCCTCGCGCAACAAACCCCCGAAGGTCTCTCTGTTCGACGGGAAAACCGACCCCAAATACCATTTGGATGCTTTCACCGCGGGAATGAGCTTCCAGGACTATTCCGATGCCGCCCAGTGCAGGGCCTTCCCTGCCACCCTCATCCGTTCTGGTCGGGACTGGTTCCGAGGACTCGAGCCTCGCTCAATCTCGATCTTCGATGAGCTGGCTACTCAGTTCCTCGGCTTCCCAGTGTACGGCGAAGGGGACGCGACGAGGTCCGCTACGTATATACTCAGAAGTACATACGCTAAGCGTATCTAAGCAATATAAAATAAATACACAAGAGACAAGAGATAATAAAAACAACAACTTTTATTTATTAACATTCTTTTGTACAATGCATGAAAAGGAAATACAACTGAAATAAAAGATGCCTAAACAGTGGCATAACAGGAAATGAAAAGTACTGAAAAGAAAAGTGTACAATGAAACTAAAGTGCAGGGTCTTCGGCAAACTGCTCCAAGTCTTCTTGAGATGGCTCGATCTCTGCCGGGTCCAAACCACCTGACGACATTCAAAGAAGAAAGAAATAGAATGTCGTCAGCGAACAGGTCGCTCGGTAAGTCCCAACGATAAGGGAGAAATAGACAGAGAGTAAGAGAGAGAGAGAGAGAGAGAGAGAGAGTGGGTAGCTTTTAATGTTGTATTATAATATTGTAATGCTGTATTAACGTTGTTGTTTGTAGCCTGGTACAGAAGATGCCAGTGTATACGAGGGGAGTCCCACTTACACCGGGGACTTTGGTAACCTGTAGTACAAGGCTCCGTCGATAATACCATGGAACAACGGTATGGATGTAATTACGTCTTAAATGACCACCTCGTGCCACCTTTAACATATTCCGTACCAGTCTACCCCTTAAACCCCGCGATGTCTTGTTTGTATTGTTATCTTGTAAATTGTATTGGTGGTATGAGTGATTGACTGACCGAAACCATGATATGAGTAAATGGTTGTAACCGTAGAATCATGTAAATGGAATAACTGAGAATCATGTAAAAGGAATATATCCATGGTTCGGTTCGGTCAAGTTGTATAAATTGATAATTGGATTCATGGATTCATGTGTTCATATTGAATTGGTATCTTGTAAATTATAGATTGACTTGAATCATATTCAAGTCAGATTAATCAGACTCAAGCCCGGGTCAGACAATCAGAAATGTGAATCAAAGTCTTATAATTGCTAGGGTCTTTAGGGTAATTTATAAAACTTGAAGGGGTTTTATGTAAAAATACTTTTATATACTTTTCAAAATATACCTCAAGTATTCTTTATTCGTCTTTAGAGCTGTAATGAATGTGGATTTTATATTGTGCCATTTCTAGTGAAAATATCCTAGTTTTTATAAATAAATGTATTTATCTATAATATTGATTTATTTGAAATTCATGGTATTTTAGTGTAAAATTTATTCTTGTGATTTTTAGAAAAAGGTGAAATATTTATATTATAATAAAATAGATATTTAAATGATAAATATACATATTTTTATACAAAAATAATTTTAATAAATATTTTATATTCCAAAAATCTCATTTTCTTAAGATGTCGTATTTTAAACCTTTCGAGACCGAATGCTCCTTGCGGAGGTCTGAATCTCGTACTACTAAGCCTGAGGATGTGCGATAATCCGCACCATCCCGAACGGGTTCCCCAAAAATGGGTTGTAGCGGCGCTTTGCAAAAATTGTAAAATACTAAATCCTTTAGAAAACGGTTTTATAAAGTAAAAGGTATTTATTTGTAAAAATGTCAATTTACCGTATTTTAGATTCTAGGGTTTCCTAAATCAACTAGCCTATTTCTAAATGGTCTAAACGACAAGTCGTTAGATGCCTCAAATCGCCTCTTCACCGCCAGTTGTGGCCAGATAAGTACAAGTGAGGAAAGGAGAGATCCGCTCACGAATTACCGTGAGACGGGCCTTTTAAAGTTACCTTTCTCACTTGCCTAACCTAGACACCACAAAATCAGGTTTAGATAAACGATCGATATCTACAACTTATCGTGTTTTCCTAATAAGAGGTATTTATTTAAAAGTGTATCAAAGCTAAAACTTTTAGAAATGGTTTTTATTAAGAATATGGTATTTAAATGAAAGTATTGTTTTATCGTATTCTAAGTTTTGATGATATCGTTTAGGGTTGTATTTACGTGTGTGTGGAGGTAGGTCATTATCTCGTGCTCTACTTTAAATGTATAGCAAAATTAAGGGGTTAAATGTGAAATCAAAACATTGTGGTATTTAAGTGAAAAATACGATAATTTTAAAATGCTATCATTTCATGTGATGAAACTTATTCAAATTGTTTATTAAATTTTTAATAGTCAACATAAAGTTGTTTAAGCATGAATGTATTGGTGAGAAGTGAAATTTTATAGAAAACCGAGTCGGAAATCGGATTTGTTCCGATTCCGTCGGGTTTTGTAATTTCGTATTTTAGAGAATAAGAAAGAGGGATAGAATGGGACTTACGGGTTTCGATTAGGCAAAGGAGTGAGGGGGGACTAAAGGGGTTGCCAAGGCGTTATTTCGTCACCGGTTGTTCCTAAAACGTCGCCGGAATTTCCGCCGGAATTTCGTCGGAGCTTCGCCGCGAACCTGTTTTCAAAATATACAACTCTTGAGAAGATTTTGAGAGAGTGGGCT
This sequence comes from Agapanthus africanus, assembly GCA_030015575.1. Taxonomy (NCBI): domain Eukaryota; kingdom Viridiplantae; phylum Streptophyta; class Magnoliopsida; order Asparagales; family Amaryllidaceae; genus Agapanthus; species Agapanthus africanus. The sequence continues at coordinate 935,441,268 of CM057338.1, read as the reverse complement.
CAGGATTTTGGGATGAGAGGGTAGAGGGTAGGGGGTGTATTTATTGGGTAGGGTAGATGAAGGGTTTTTGATAAAAAAAATATGAGAAAATCATTAAAAATGGTAGTAAATAGGGTATATTGAAGTCTCGGGAACCGATCCATTAATTTGGAGTATACAGGGGGGTAGGGTAGGTGAAGAGCCATACAAAAATAATGTGGGGCATGGGATTTGAACTCTGGTGGCTTGGTTCAGCAGTGCAAGGCGTTACCAATGAGCTACAAGCTCCTTCTTGTAATTATTGTGGGAAAATAAATACTTAAAGTGGTAACAACAACATTAAATACCCCAAGTATATTTTGAATTTCAATCAATTCTTTGCACTTTAAAAATGGAGTTATTTAATTATTTAAGTCTTGTGCTCAGGTAATAAATACACCTTTATGAATTTTTGAAAAAATACTTTGAAAAATTTGTATCGGAAATTTAGGGTTGTTACAAATTGTAAAGTGTATTTCCTGCTATTTAACCTTTTTTAAGAAAGAAAATAAAGAATTTGAAAAAAGAAAGACTTACGGGTTAAAACAAAACAACGAAAACGAAAACAAAAATGTCATTGATCCAAAGAAAAAACACAGCATAAAAGAAAAAAAAATGGGGCCAACTGCTATTGCGGCTGTGGCCACAGTCTCATTTATAAGGTAAATATCTTATTTCCTCTTTTACCTTTATTTTTTTCTTAATTTAAAAATCAATTGATAAGGCTGTGGCCACCGATGGGCTCCCTATGGATTCCGATCGTCGCTACTTGCACCTCCGCAACCCTTCCACCACCGCTGTCCCATCACTATCGTCATCACCAAATCAAAATCCAGGAAAAACAAAAACAGAAACCAAGAAGAGGATATGCATTAGCACCATCGTCGTCATCGTCCTCAGGCTTTGTTCTCTTGACTGCCGCGACCTCTACGGCGGGCTCCACACCGCCTTCGTCTCCTTTTGCGCCTCTTCTCCATTACATATATGTCCTGCTTCTCCTGCTGCTTCCGTTCCTCGACCACCGACGACCTCTACGGCGACGGCGATCGCCGGCCGTCGCTAATCCAATCTTCATCGACGTGGATCCGATCCAAGTCCCACGAGTTCCCCGAGATCAAAGACAAGTGCCGAACCCTCATCTCTCAAATAGGGCGCAACCATTGGAAAGGCCGGTCCACTGATTTCATGTACGATCCTGATTGATCATCTTTTGATTGATGTGTATGAAAAGAAAAGTGTAATTACAATCAAAGAATTTATAGCCGCAATCAATAACGGTATTGTTGTAGTTTGTTAATGAGAACGAATTGTCCATAGAGATTCGTGTATTTATTCGTTCTTTGCTTTAGTTGAGTCGAAAGAAATAGTAAAGAAAAAATTCAAGAAAACGATTTAAGATTTAATTGAGTTGTCATTTCAAGAAAATCAAGAAAATGTTCAAGAATTAAGAAATCTAGAAAATGTCCACAATCAATTTTAGTTATCAAGATAATTGAAGAATAGCTTGTAGGATTCGATAGGAATTAGTAGCAATGATGAATACTAAAATTGACTTATCTTATCTATTGATGAATTATAGCTAGAACGATGGCGATGAATGAAGATTAGGGATCTTTTGAAGAAACTAAGGTTTCTCCTTCACTATCCCTTATCTTTTATTTGATCACCATTCAAATCTAGCTTTTAGCAAAGAGAATCATCAATCAGTTAATCCCAAATTGCAACGAAATAATCAAGAGCGTTGATCTCGCTCCAAATTTGGTCGTTGACGGTTCTTTTTCCTAAAGTCCATAATTCTCATAAGACTTAGGATGAGTATAGGATTTCATCACCATTTGATCTGCCGAATTCCTTTGAATCCTTAGCAAGCGGAGATTTACTTACGCATCATGAAAATGAAAGAATCAAGAACTAGAAATTTCATAATGCGAGAATTTAAAGAAAGCGAGAAATAACAATTGATCACCTTTATTAAATCGACGTCTAATTACACTTTCCCTCAATCCGAGATTACAAGAATTGCTCTCGATCGCTCCCTTGAAGAGGTAACTAATTCCGTCGAAATTCGCTTGGCTTGATCTTCGTGAGACGTGGATCTATCTTGGATCTCTTGCTCGTTGATGAAGATAGGCGTTGTGATAAAGAATCTTCGATACCGTCGCTTGATGTGTTTCTCACGATTCTTGATTTGGATTTGGAATTGGATTTGGATTTGGATCACAAGTTGTATCACTCAACTTGTTTGATGTTTTGTCACTTCACGAACAACTAGCTAGCTCCCAAAATTAAGGCTTAGATCCCTTTTTATAGATTTCAAATTAAGCTTCCTTCATAAGCTTGGTAGTTATACAGAGCCTTCTCGAAAAAGCTAGGTAGGTATGAAGCGTCTTGAGGAAGCTAAGAGGGTACATAGAATGTTCTGGAGAAGTCTCGTCACCGGAGCCCCCAACTCGGCCGCGGATCCACGGCGGATCGAGCTGACTCGGCCGCGGATCCGCGCCCGTTTTATAAGATCTCTGGATCATTTTCCTTATGGCTTCTGGTGTTGGTCTTTGGGGTTATATGTGATATCTGGAATCTTCTAATACTTTCTAAATCTCTGCTAGATTTTAACTCTTTGACTTGCTGCATTTTATCGGCGAATTTGCGATTCCGATATCCGTCCTGAAATAATTTTCTGCACACAATCTTAATGAAGAATGTTGAGATATATAATATTATGCGTGAAATATTTACACACAATTTCCTTCGTAATGCCGGTTATAATGTACAACACATGTTAAATGATCTTTTGCAGATAAATTCCTAATATGTGTTATATTTATACCCAACACCTTTAGATGATTCAGATAAGTAAGGAAATTGTCGTGTTGAAAATGCAGTATTTTCGACTGAACATATCGCTTGAGCTATGCTCTCAATTTCGACGAAGGGAACAACAATAAGGTCGATGCCGTCGCCGGAGACAAGTTCCGGTAACGGAACTTCTCGAGGCTACGGGGGTCGCCTCCGGAGCCGTCAAGAGCGGCCAACCTAAAGCTTTAGGTTCTCTTCAATGCCACCATAGAGATAGCTCTCAAACTCCTTTCCACAGCTGACATCAGAAAAGTTGCTGCTTTGTTCAGCTAAATCCTGAATGCTCAAGTATCGATTGAGAGATGGGTCTTGAAATAGGGCGGGATTAGCATCGAAGAAAGGCATATTTGTGGTGCTGAAATATTAAGAAATTGTTGGTGGAAAGCTCTCAAGGCTTATGGATTGAGTTGATTGTCATGGTTGTTGATGATTTGTTTTCCTTTGAGAGTTGAAGAATCCCCGATAGATTTGGTTTCAATTTCATTTGGGATTCAGAATCGTGGTTGAATTTGGTTGTGTGGTGAGCTTAAGAGAATATGGGTAAAATAGAAAATAAGATATTGCCCTAAAAATGTCCTAAGAAAATCAAAGGCCCCAGTCCCAAGACCCCCAGCTCCACCTCGTCCTCATCTTCGAAACCCTGTTCCCCGAGCAGCAACAAGCCCTCGAGAAAAAGTTCTGACTTTTGAAGCCATGGGAGTCTCTGCTTCCAAGGGACTGCTTTCTCGTCTCCAACGTCGACTCCATCCGCCTCCTCTGCTTCGGCCTTACGTCCAGTGTCGATGCCGACCTCATGGATCGGCTGTCCAAGCTCCTGTGCGTCGTCGCCAGCAGTACCGGCGTCAACCATATCGATGTTGGTGAGTGCCGAAGGAGAGGGATCGAGGTCTGTAACGCTGGCAACGTGTTTTTCGATGATGTTGCTGATTATGCTTTGGGGTTGCTGATTGATGTTTCGAGGAGAGTTTTTGCTGTGAATCGATTTGTGAGGTTGGAGACTTGGCCGATCAAAGGAGAGTATCCGCTTGGATCAAAAGTGAGCAATTTTTTTATTTTGTTGGTTGAAGTTCGCCAACTTTTATTTGAGTAGGATGATAGATTTGCTATAGAGTTATGCATTCAAGTAAACGATTACATCTTTATTAAATCTCAGCCGATCCAAGAATTCCCAATTTGTCTGATACTAAGTAATATTGTGAGATTACCATTTAATTAGTGAGTTCTAGTGTTGAGTCTATTAATTGGTAAATATGTTTAGTAATAGATGGGTTATCACGGCTTATTTGGCCTCATTAATGACTTAAAAATATTTCAAGCAGTTTATAGTATTTTTTATTCGATATTGAAACAACCACTCTAGATATCATTCGTTACTAGACAATTTATTAAATAGTTTATTATTTCTATTATCTAAATAAGAATTTTTAATTTTTAAGAAGTCTTTTCTCAATGATATATAAACTGATAATTTCGATCCAAGGTGGCCATTCGGCCGAGATGACCGATTCTGATCCTAAAAGTGGTCGTCCGACGCCGATACCGATATGGAGATGGGTGCATACTTGATTTTCATTGATATAATAGTTCTTGGAAATGATCTAGCTAGATGATGATGTACTATAGAGATTGAAATAGAGGACGGGATAGGTGAAAAATAGTAGGACTATTCTACGATCAAACCAGTGGATATATAAGTTCTGGTTGTCTATTTTTTAATATTTAAGAAATATTTGTATGATGAGAGGAATTCTTTGAACTCATTGCGATTTTCCATCTTAATTTGTTCTGGCAAGCAAGATTTTATAATTCAAAATGTGAATTGCATATTAGTAGTGCCAGCCTTTTTACTGAAATCATTATAAGCTTATCGACAACATTCATATTATGACCACTGGTTTTCATATTAATTATTTATAAATAACCTTTATCAGCAGAAAACTTTTTATGGTTACAAAACCCCATGGAATGATATCGTTTTTCTTTTAAGAAAATTTATTGCCGTGCAAAAATGATAATATGGCATCTTGCTAGTAGAATCTGTTTCCATGCTGCAAATATATGTATTTCATTCTAAGCAGGTGAAAGAAGTCCACATACCTTAACATTTGCGTTCCTAATGGCTTTAGTTCATGAAATTTTTTATGGAGTATATATCAAACTCCGTATTTTAGTAGTATGAACTCAGTGTCCTGCTTGAACTAGGATTTATACCATCTTTCTATGATTTTTTTATAGCACAGTGCATCTATTTCTCCAACAACTTTAATACTGTTGTTGATCTGTATCTAATGCTGTAAATTAGATTTTTGTTTCCAGAACCTGGTTTAATTTTGATGTATCTGAACTAACTTGGTGATAATTCTGTCGCTTCTAGACATAAATATTTACCAACAAGTCTCTAATTAAACAAACTCATCTCCAGGAAACAATCACTCAATTTAATACTGATGCATCTGTGAAGTCTAGATATGGTCCTCTCCCCAATTTATGCACGGATTAGCTTATTTCTCCATTTACATATCTACTAATGTTTCATTTAAGGCAAACCTTTCAAATTTTTTATCTTCAAATAATCATCTATTTAATCTTGCTTCCATAATTTCCCTATCGCCATTTCGTTCTAGTCCATTCAACATTACTTAGGGTGTATTTTGGCGATCTACATTCACTTCACTCTCTTATTGCCAAACACCTCCAAATTGTGTAGTGCTGTAAGATTCAATTTAATATTGTGAAATAACTACAACTAGGTAGTTGGCATTATCGGCCTTGGCAGCATTGGTTCTAGAGTTGCAAAAGACTCGAGGCTTCCGGTTGCATCATCTCTTATCATTCAAGAACAATGAAACCATCAATCCCCTACAAATACTTCTCCAACGCTATCGATTTTGCTACTCACAATAACATCCTCATTGTTACGTGTGCCTTGACTAGCCCAACACCACACATTATCAACAAGGTCATGCTCGCATTAGGAAACACTACTATAGATACCCTTTTGGCCAAGATTTAAACCGTGACCAAAATCCCTTTTGGTCAAGGTTTAAACCGTGACATAACCGTTACCTAAAACCCCGCCACCAAAAGTTTGGTCACGATTCAAACCGTGACCAAAGAAAGAAATGGTCACGGTTATTCCCGTGACTATATAATGGGCGTCACCATAAGGCAACATATAACATAAACATATCGTGGTGGGGCCCACCTAATTGGTCACGGTCCAAACCGTGATATATCCTAAAACCAACAGATTTGTGATGTCTTCAAGATATCAGATATTTGGTATACCCTATGATCACGGTTCTAACCGTGACCACAGGTGTGTGGTCATGGTTAGAACTGTGACCAATTCAATTATGTTTTTTTAAACAGAAAATTTCTACGCCCCACGCGCGTTGATTTCATTCACAAGCATCAATATATAATTTCCATTCACAAGCATCAATATATAATTTCCATTCATAAGCGGCAATATATAATATTAATATGATCAAATCTCACGCAATTATGATAATCAAGAAGTAACTAGATCCGAATCGCACACAACTATAAACAAAATATATGTACAATCCATATAATCAATATATCAACTAACGAACAAATGATTGTGTCAACAAACAAATAAATCTAAGGTCGTTGGGACGACGATCCACCTCCATCCCCCGTGGCCTGAAGCTACTCCCAAACTCCTCATGTATGGTCTGCAGGATGGACTCAGCGTTTGACTGCCTCAGCTCCCGGACCTCCGTCGTAAAGTTTTGCAGCTGCTGCTGCGTCTGTTGTTGCTCGTGTTGCTGTTGCTCCATATGCTCGCGGAGCCGACGGATCTCCTTCTGTGATGTAGCTGCCGCATCTGAGACGGCGTATTCGTGGGCGGTCGAACGCATATCAAAATATCGGTGGGCCCGGGACCAACCCCGCGTTCATAACCGCTGTGATGCCCGTCGGATATCGAACCCAGGACAGGGATAATGGCGGTGATCGGGTCGTCAGGGCCAAGTCCTAAGTCGTCCGTCCGCTCCTGGAACTGGCTCTGTATAGAATATATGTAGATATATATACACATGCTAACTTAAAATACAGAATCTGCTTGATTATATGAAACTTACCATGTATTCGCCCGTGTCCCTGTGTAACGCGGCCCATCCCTTGGGAGCAGTGTAGTTGGCGGGGGCTTTCTTTTCCTGCGATTAAATTGCGATTTATTTTAATAAGTAATTTATGATAAAGATAACATATAAAATTAAGCATCGAAATACCCACGAGGTGCCACTGAGCGCTCGCCTGTGTGCGCTTCCTTTGGGTCGGGACAGCGCGGTTTCTGATGCCGTTCCGGTTTTGCTTATTGCAATTGTTCTCCTCCGAAAAACAGTGACGCGACCGCGTAGGTTCGTCTTGCCTGAATTTGGGGGCAGATACTATTTGGTGCTATCCGTCCACCTTTTCGAAGATGCCAAGTTGATTTATGACATCGTGTATCGAAGGTTTAAACGGATGCGGCCGATATAGCAGACTTCGTCAGATTACCCCTCATTTGAGGGGTTTTTGATTGTGGGGACGCTTTTCCCTGCAGGTACAAGCCCCTGCAATTAATTACGCTACCGCATCGTGGTAACCACTTTCTTCTCCAGATAGTCACTTTGTGTCGTGTGTTTGTTTTGTTTTTGGTTGCCCGTGGATTGTATACGGAGACTAATTTATGTTGTCGCCCGTAGGGCGTGGATTAGTCCAAATCCGTATCTTCTTAGATTTGGGTTTGGGTTTGGGTTTAAAGATACGTTAGTCTCAATTGAGACTAAGATCAACTTAAACGTTTGTTAATGATACGTTAGTCTAATTTTTAGACTAGGATCAACTTAACGGGATCGTTTAGATCCAACAAAAGAGCATTTGGACTCTATTGTTTTAGTTTAGGGACTTTGCGGTCCATAATTAGTTTAAGGACATTACGGTCCAAGGTTAAGGACATCATAGTCCATGGGCTTAAGGACCCCACAGTCTAATGTTAAGGACATCATAGTCCATGAGTTTAAGGACCCCACAGTCCATGGAATGTTTGGTTGTCGGAACCCGTCACCTCTCTGAAGACGTTGAAGGATTACAACGACAAATATCAAAGGAGTAAAGAGATGTACCCTTGAACTAATTTTGGTTGAAAAATCTGTAGTCCAATTTAGGGCTAAGATCCGTTAAAAGATTTATGAGCATATGGGCTCAATTAATCTGAATGAAGGGTTTATAGCCAATTTGGGCTCGGCCCACTCAGTTAAAATGTTAAACATTTGACAATGCCAAGCATTGATTTGAGTTCTGACAATATTTTTGTCTTTTATTGAATGCTGAGCATTCATCATAGCTCTGGAGCTTATTAAAGAACAATTTATGTTCTATCAGCGCAGCACATGGTGCGCTTGGCGCTTTGCTCCAATCAAAGAGTGCAGTGCGCTTCTGCCGAGTAGCGCACACGTGAAGGACACGTGTGCGCTTGGTGCTAAGCGCCAGATGATGGGCGCATTGCGCCAGTTTATGAGCGCAGAGCGCTATCTTATGAGCGCAGAGCGCTATCTTATGAGCGCAAGCGCTATTTATTCAGTGGCGCACACATGGGGAGCACGAAGTGCGCTTAGCGCTAAGCGCCAGTTTTATGAGCGCAGTGCGCTATATCTGGAGCGCTTTGCGCTAGTCTTGAGCGCTGAGGCGCTTCTGCTAAGTAGCGCACACGTGAGGAGCACGTGGTGCGCTTGGCGCTGTGCGCCAATCTTGAGCGCAGAGCGCTAAGTTGTGAGCGCAAAGCGCTAACCGATCAACTTTTTGATCCAAAAAAAGACTTTGTCTCACGATTCTAAGAACAAAAGTTCTTATTTTGCAGAAGATGTTTCAATCTCTTGTATTGATGAAAGGCTTTGCTTTTATAGATCTGTGATTCTTAAGAGAATTGAATTATTCTCCTCCCCTTTTTATAATGAGATGCTCATGATCTCCTGAAAGACAATTTGTCTTATAGATCTGTGATCTGTGAGAAGAATTGTGTTCTTCTTATTTTTATGACGAGATCTTTTGATCTCTTTGTGAAAGACCTTGGTCTTATAGATCTATGTTCTTTAAAGAAGTGAAATCTTCTTTTTAATTATGAGATGATTTCATCTCTCTGTTCATTTTTTACCTTGAAGAAACTTCTTCTTTTTCTGAGAGCTTGGCTCTTCTTTTTGAGATATCTCAAAACTTATTGGGGGGTTCCTCTATTTGTTTCTGTATATCCGAGACTTGAAGTCTTGAGGCCTTTATATAGGGCAAGCTGACCAGTTCAATCAGTTAAGGAGATCTTTTCTCCAATTGATTTGGGGATTTTTCCATCGTTGGATCTTTGATCCAAGGGCTTCTGATTTACAGAAGGCAATCTTCTTGCTTTTAACAAGATTGGGAAATCTTTCCATACAGAATTTATTCTATACTTTTGGTGATTTTTAATCCCTATTAGTTCATTGATCCAACGGTGCTCTGATTTACAGAGCACAATCTTATTGTTTGGAAAGATTTTGAGGAATCTTTTCTCAACAGAATTTAATTCTGATTAATTAATAATTTATCATTATTATTGGATCATTGATTTGACGGTGGGGAGCTTTTAGTTCCAGTGCTAGCGCAACCGTGTTTTGCACGTGGTGTGCTGCTTAGGGCGCAGCGCACCTAGCGCTAGCGCACCCGTGCTTTGCACGTGGTGCGCTGCTTAGGGCGCAGTGCACTTGTCACTGCTTCTGAAGCGTTGCTTCATTTCAAAATTTGAATTTTAAACAGAGTTTTGCTCTGATCGGAAGAAACAGCAATACGACGCCAACTTGCAAATAGAACGAACATTATATTATATTCCAGTATATGATAGATCTTGTTATATAGGTAAAATATTAAAAATTAAAATCATACCTTCACATCCTCGTGCTCGTAATAGCTGGTGAGGAGCGGCCAATCCTCTCTCGGGACCTCCCGCGTTATCATCTCCATCATCAACTCCGCTCCTCTTCAGTCGCCGATTGCCGCTTTCCAGTTTCACTTTCCTTCAGCGTCTTCTTTTGATTTCTTGACACATAGGTATGAACGCGGTAAGGGCGCGATCTACATCAAACGGCACATGCACGCCACCGTCCTCGCCGGTGTCGCCGATGAGTCTGTATTGTTTCTTGGTATGAAATTACAAAATTTTAAACAAATAATTATTAAATATATATGTATATAATGACGATTGAAATTTAAATGTATAAAAAGATATGTGATACCTCCTCCGACCCAAAAAACCTCGTAGCATGGTCGGTTTGGTCCTGGTCCCACCTAAGATGGAGCGGGTACTTATATTAAGTACGGATTTTCGCTCCAACGTAACCCCGCACTGGGTCGCGGAGGACCAAGAGGCACACTTGAGGCGTCCCATATCAGCGGCCATGGCTGAGCACCGTCGGCTGGCCTAGAGCAAGAGTTCCCCGTAGGACTCCTTCTCCTAATACTGCTGGAGCCTGCAAACAAATAGATATACAGATACAATATTATAATATTCAGAATATGAATATAGCATTTGACAAATTTAAATTACAAACGTTATTTTAAAGTTTTAAGCAATAACGATTATACCCGCTATCTCTGGCATGACGCTAGAACCGGCGTCGGACACCATCCCGTCGGTGGCATGCGGATCTGCAAATAATAAACTGTTAGATGATTTAATAGATAGATACACACAATGAAGTATTAAATTTAAAATGAGTAAACTATATACCATGTGCAGAAATGACTGGGGTATGAGGATCCGCTAAGGGCTGCTGCGGCTGTTATGCCGCTGCTAGTGGGGGCACTGTGATATGCGGGGCTGCCGGGAGTAATGTGGTGGTAGTAAGGGGATCTTCCTCGTCAGGTATAGGTTCTGCTGCTGGGATGATGTGGTGGTAGTAGGGGGAGCGCTGGTAGGGATGGACGCTGCTGCTGGGGTGATATGGCGGTAGTAGGGGAGCCCTAGTGCGGATAGGCGCTGTAACTGCGGCTTCTGGACCTGCTGAGGCTCCTGGGGCAGTCTCATCGGCGGGTACGAATCACTGGAGAATATTTTCTAGTGACCTTGTAACGTCTAGAGCCTGAGCCTGGGCCTCCTATCAAACCCTACATATATGTCTAAATATTATTTCATTACTTATATTCATTATACATTTTAGAACATTTATTTTAATTTCCTTACCTAACACTTTTTTGCGGTACATTAATTGAAGATTCGTTGGGTGGATTCTCAAAATCTTGATCCGTGACAATCAATTGGTCGATATCACTTCTTACAAACGTATTGGTGGACGGCGCAGAACAATTTGGATCCCTCGAACGATCATTAGACAGACTGAAACGTGTTATCGTGGGATCTTCCTCGTCACTCTTATATTCAGAGTCATTCAACGTTGGCACATTATAATAATCTTTCGGTTTCCAACGACAAACAACACTCCAGTCAAGCTTCTTCAAGTCTCAAGAATAATATATTTGTGTTTCCATTGTGGGAAAGATAAAGCTGTCGTATTCGTAAGCTGTCCGTTTGGTGTTTACCAAAGTGAGACCGTATTTATCGATCTTCCAATCCATGTCAGACTTGTTATCGTATCATATGCATTAGAATATATGAAATGGGGCAGCTTTATGCATGTATGAGACCGCGATAACTTCCTCAAGAATACCGTAGCAGGGATTTTCTTCTTCGTCGACGGTTGCGACGCTGCTATTTTTTGTAGCTCTAATACGTTCCGTCCTTTCTACCTCTCAAATTTATATTCGGAAATTCCGTACCCGTTGTAAAACGTAGCTGCAATCGTTGGACTGCTTAAAAGGTCGTGGACCTCTCTATCAATATGCCCTCCACGATTCAATTGTCTGTCGACTTCTTGTCTACACCAAGCGGCGAAAGTGCGTCTATGTTCTTCGATTCTATCATCTGACCACGTCCTAGGATTCGATCACTTGAGTATAGTTTTGTGCGCTCTGTTCGTTAGTTTACAGTTATATTAATTAGATTAAATTTAATTTTGAACGTTTAAGTGGATGAAATTAGAAACACTTGCTCTACATAGTTAGCAAAACATTCAGTGTTTATCAAGATGTACGTATGTACACTGGCCTTGAGATCGTAAAACATATTTTTTTAGCCTTCCTGCTCCAATTGGACTGTCAGGAACACGCGACGGTTTGTTCAGCTTCGTCCTGATATCGTCATTCAGGAAACGAGCACAGAAAGACGTTATTTCTTTCAAAAGATAACCTTCCGTAATCGAACCTTTAGGACGATACTTATTGCGGATATAGTTTTTTAAAGTTAATAGATATCTGTAGAAAATAGTAGATGTTAATAATTTACGATAATGTTTTGCAATTTAAATGATTAATAATAAACATTTCATACCTCTCGATGGGATACATCCAACGGTAATGCACCGGACCGCTAATCTTGACCTCGGTTGCCAGATAGACGGATAGGTGAACAATAATATTGAAAAAGGAAGGTGAAAAGATAGTTTCGAACTTGCAGAGGATCAAAGAAATATCCTGTTCGAGCTTTGCTATCTCATTGACAGCCACATTTTTGGAACTCAATTGGCGAAAATACATGCAAAAGCCGTTAAACACGAGACCAATTTTGGATTTTACCGATTCTCTGAGGTATAAAGGAAGATGTTGCGTCAGTATTCACTACGCGGTAGTCGTGGCTCTTGAGTCCTACGATTTTTCCATTTTCTACCTTTACCTGTTTGACAATGTTTGATGAGAAACCGTCGGAGACTTTCAAAATTTTCAATACCCGTAAGAACCGCCGCTTCTTCTCTTAGTCCAGATTGTAGATTGCCGGTGAGATCTCGTAATAACCCGGTTTATCGTCCATAGGCCGAGACAACAATTCTTCTCTAATGGACAAACCATCCAAATTCGTCAAATCATGACGAGCGTTGAGATTGTCCTTTGTCTCCATCCTTACACAGCAGAAGATTGATGACGTGCTCAGAGACGCCTTTCTCGATATGCATGACATCTAAATTGTGGCGCAGCGGTAGATCAGCCCAGTACGGAAGCTGAAATAAACTACTAAGATTCTTCCACCCGGATGGGCAAGGCATTGCATTCTTGTTCTGTTTCTTTCCGAATGTGATATTCTGATAACCTTTCCATTGTTGCAGTATGTCGTTACGAGACAATGGTTCAGGCGGCATACCGGTCTCCGTCCTGCCATTTAACATTTCTTTGTTCCTTATGAATCTGTGAATTATAGGCAAGAAACGTCGGTGACCCATATACGACTCTTTCCTACTAAACTTCAAGCTTACACTGCTTGTATGAATATGACAACAAGGGCACGCAAGCTTATCTTGAGTTGTCCATCCCGACAGCATGTCATAGGCAGAAAAATCATTAATTGCCTACAACAAAGCGGCCCGCATCTATAAAAATTGTTTACTTTGTGCATCATAGTTTTTCACGCCAGGTTCCCACAGCGACTTTAACTCATCGATCAAGGGTTGAAGGTACACATCGATATTTTTTCCAGAAGACGAAGGGTTTTGATTAAAAGCGCCACAATATGATAAGACCGTGTTATAGCCTTTCATGGCGGAAGGTTGTATATAGTCACTACAACGGGCCAAGTACTGTGAGTACGCCCGCCGCGACCCATCCCAAATAAACTGAAACCGTCGCTCACAATTCCCAGCCTCGAGAGTCCGCGTTGAACGAAGAATGTTTTTCATTTAAAACTTTCTATAATATTGAATCTCTAGGATGACTCATTTTTCCTTCTTCACGAGGCGCTCTATGGTGCCATTGCATTTCGAACGCCGTCTCCTCACACATAAATAACCGTTGCAGTCTCGGTATTAATGGAAAATGACGTAAAATCTTCATGGGCACATCACTTGAACGAGAGTTTTTCTTAGGCTTGAATCGGTTGGTGCCGCACACAGGGCAATTTATGAGTGGCGTGTTCATTCTGAAACGAAACACAGTCATTCTCGCATGCATGTATCTTGTCATACTTTAGACCGATATTTGTGATTATATTTTGCGCCTCGTACCAGCTCGGTTGCACTTCATTTTTGTCCGGAAAAACATCCTTCAGCAATGCTAGAAGATCGGTGAAAGATTGGTTACTCCATCTGTTCTTGTATTTGATCTGGAAGAGACGTACGAAAAAGGTCAGTTTTAAAAACCCTTTGCAATTTGTATATAGCGGGATTCTCGAGTCAGCCTTGTACTTCTCCAATAACGAAGGTTCAGTGCTTTGCGTATCATAAGGAAGTCCAACGATATTTATAAAGCTCATCTATGTCATCGACCGACGCGAACACAACATCGTCTTCTTCAAACTGCCATTCCTCTTCCTCCTCTTCTTCTACTGTCCCTTGCTATTTTTCGGTTTCCGTTTCAATAAATTCGTTTTCCGTCTCTTACATTGGTCATGCCTCATCTTCCGTTAGAACGGTTTATTTTTTTCCGTGAAGTTCTCACATAGAGTAATCTCTAACGAAACCATTTTTCACGATGTGTAACTCAACATTGGACTTCTTGAGCAAACGCTTGTTCATACACTTAGAGCAAGAACAATAAATTTCGTATTTTTTCGGTAACTCAAGATGTGTATGCAAAATCGGTGAAAAAGTAAACATCGTTAAGAAAAGAATTATTGGGTTGTGATGGAGTATCGACGCAGATCCAACTCTTGTCGTGGAGATATGGAAGTGTCATATTGGAACAGTTCGGACGAAGTAAGGTTTGTATAGACAAGAGTAATTTAATTAAGATTTCTTGACAGATACGCGATAGACGGGATACTAAGAAGCGTTAGTGTTAGGTTTAATTGACGACTTTGTTAATTTAAGTTTCAATTGACGATTTAGCTATAAAGATTATCAGGGACCGAGAGCAAATATTCAAAGTTAGGGAGTTGGATTCTTCTTCTAAGAAAGATGATATTAAATGTTCTATATTGGACGTCGAGGTAGCGGCTGTCGGGATAAGGCACCTATCTCATTAAGAATGTATAAAGTATGCATCCATTCACTTGTGTTTTCATCCGTTTTGAGAAAATTTTGGTAGCACCTTCCTGCTGTTCTCTGAGTACACTATAATAGAAAAGATGATCATTTCAATACTGTCAAACAATATTGAAACGAATATCTAATCTATCGTTGTACAGGGAGAACCAGCGGAAAGATACTGGCGAAATATCTCGAAACGAATGATACCCAAGTGAATGCAAGTGTTTGCTTTATACATTCCTAATTTGTCCACACGGGACAAATAATCAGTTATCATACGATTGAATATTCTCATCATATAGACTACAGGACGGTTAGAACTAAACGATACCGTCCGATATTCAACAACTTTCGTGTAGTTTTATGTCACGACGAATATCGAATGTATGTTAAGTTAACCGATAGACGGGAACTAAGTCGCGTTTTCACTTTCACATATGATTATCGAAGAGAATATGAAAATTTCATGTTATCATCGAGTATCATACACTTGGTTTAAGATTTAATTTGAATTAGTTTTACGTTTCAATTTCAAGGTTTCGAAGTTTTTGGTTTAGGGTACAGTTTTTTAAAGTCAAGGGCTTTCTTAATCGAGTTTAAGATTTTGGATTTAGGTTTGGAATTAGGATGGGATTTGACAATAGTTCTATGTAGAACAGAACGATGATGAATTAAGGTTCGGCCACAACAACAATGGAAAATGTTGCAAGTTGGAGCCGCAAGTTGTAACTAAGTGTCTTAAATGCAATACACCACAACAGAAATGCGATACACCACAACAGAAAATATGCGACAATGGGAGTTGCAAGTTGTAACTATATTGCTATGGAATGAAAGTTATCGGTTATTTGTACATCCTTATATTTGAATTAGGCATATGTAATTTCTTATTTGTAGACAGTTACCTTCTTGATCTCTTTCTTTGATAATTTGCATTGAATTGCATCCGCTTATTTTATGCACGTTTTGAATTTGTGATCTTGTGAAGAAATTTGCAGTGAAAGAGAAAGGACATGAAGAAGAAATTTGTGATCTTAGATCATATGGCTCTTTCTGTAAGGAATTATCATACCGCAGAAGTGGATTATATTCACTTGTTTTGATCTTCAAACGCGAAGTTCATGCAATTCCGTAAGTCATCTTAATTGCTATTGGATGCGTTTATAGGTGATCAGGCATTAGAATTCGGGAGACATGGTGCACTGCAGTTAGCTGAGAAACTGACAGCCGGACCGAGTACCATGCAGATTGCTGAGACCGAATTAATAGCCGAGCAGATAACCGAGGATCAGATTCCCGGAACTGATGTGGAACAAATGGCCGAGGATTATCTGGGCTGAGTAGAGGAACAAGCTGAGAACGGGAAAACAAAATGAGCCAAATAGAAAGATCTAAACGGCCCGGGTGGAGACACGGATCCAAACTGACCGAGAAGCAGATCCAAACAGGCTGAGTGGAGACTCAGTTTCAATGGACTAACCCTATCCTCATTCGGTCATAACTTTGATTTGCAGGAAAAGATTGTAAGAAATCCGCTAACTTTTGAATGATTTGATTGAAAATTTGATTTTTTTAGATTTAAATTGAAGATTTTATTAGTCAATTTAGTTAGATTTAAATATATTAGATTTGAGAGAATCGATAAATTTTATTTTTGAAATAAGATGAGTAATCTTTTATTAGCTAGTGAAAAATCACCTCTACTATTATTTGTGTATATGTAATTTAGTTAATACTATAATCAGAAGAGAGAACACCCCCCATCCCCCCACACACAGGTATGTATGGTAAAATGGGGGCACGCGCGCACGCACACACATATGGTAAAATGGGTCTAAAGGTATATCTCAGGCTTATTAGCCGCGGTATCAAGAGACATGGTGGGTGGTGGGGCCCATCTAAACTTAAAACATGGGGCCCCACCATCTGTTTCCCCCCTCTTGTACCGCTGCTATTAGCTCAGGCCCATTAACCTCATTATATATATATATGTGTGTGTGTGTGTGTGTGTGTGTGAGCGCGCGTGCGCGCACGCTAATACAATGCATTTTAGTCCCCTTTTGCACATGTGCGGTTTTAAATTATTTTTGGCATTCAAGTATTCAACCCTTTCACAGCAACATATATAGTGTACTGCCAATATATGCCCTAAAGCTAACAAAAAAACTGGAAGTGAAGCTTATGAAATGAAGCAATCACAGATACATACCTGATGGAGCTCCTTTTCGGGCCTCCGTCAGATGTTGTCTTCCGTTGATCTCGCGGTGAACTTAGCTGATTATCCTTCGTTGCGTGTGGGTCTCAATGGGTTTTTGGAGGAAGAGGTGAGGTGAGGAAGCTGTTGCTGAGTACCTGCAAAGAAGTCCCGGGATGGTTTGGTACCACCAAGGATCCTCCGACGCTCAAGTTAGTGATGAGATCCGAGCAGAGTAACAGCATAAAAGTGTAAAAAATGGCTTACTTGACCCTTCTGTGATAAGGGTTTATATAGCGGTGGTGGCATGCAGCAGCAGGCGCGAGAGTCTCGCCGGCAGTTATGCTTCCGACGTCATGTCCGCGTAAAGAGCGGATCGCCCGTTAATGGGGATCATGATGGCGTGGAATGTGGGAGGTTGCCGGCGGAGAATCTGGGCATGGCGAGATTTGCGGAGCGACGGTTACGCCTGTGAGTGGTGGAGTTGGTCGGTCGGAGGGACCGAGGAAGATAGTCTCGGCGG
The DNA here is from genome assembly GCA_030015575.1 of Agapanthus africanus. Taxonomy (NCBI): domain Eukaryota; kingdom Viridiplantae; phylum Streptophyta; class Magnoliopsida; order Asparagales; family Amaryllidaceae; genus Agapanthus; species Agapanthus africanus. The sequence goes on along the minus strand of CM057338.1, from coordinate 935,423,633 downwards.
GAGAGCTCGGGAACGAGCGAGAGGGCTGAGGTATCTTGGTCCTGCGGTAGCTCAGAGGCGAGCTGAGAGACCGAGGAGGCCAATTTGCAAGGGCCCTGAGGTGAGCCAGCTTTGTGCTTGTAGGTCGGGCCTGATCGGCCCCTGTGGGCCCTCTCTTCTGAGTTTTGAGACACGTCATCTGTCACGTGTCCTGATCTGAAAGTTCGCCAATATTGAGCATCATTATTAGGCCCCCACTCTTGTCTCGACCAGCTAGTGGGTCGGGTCAAGAGTGGACTGCCGGGCCGTCTGGGGTAAGGTCCCTCCTAAGGTTTCGTCGGGACGCGTCCTGCCATTGAAGTGACGGTCCACGTGTCGAGCGCCGGTTGGCCGACGCGACGTGTGCAGACCTGTGGACTGATGGGGCGTAGCCCAGTGTGGGCGTGACATGTGGAGCGATCGGTCGTCGAGTTGATTTCGATCACTTGTCGAGTGTGCCAAGCGCTGCTGAGAAGGAGGCATCTCCATGGCTCCGAAGTCGAGGGGGGATTACTCAGACTTGGATAGACTTGATGTCTCTTGTTGGGACTTCGGATCCGCTGCATGTGATGGGATCAGTGGCCTCGTTATGAGGGCTATAAACCCGCAGCGTCTGTTGGGCAGGAGGATCCTCGCTGGGGATACGCCGAGCAGGAAGGAACTCGGCGGCCTCGCGATGAGGGCTTCAGACCATCAGCGTCTGATGGGCAGGAGGTTGCCCGCTGGGGATTTTCCGAGCAGGAAGGAACTCGGCAGCCTCGCGATGAGGGCTTCAGACCATCAGCGTCCGATGGGCAGGAGGATGCCCGCTGGGTATGCACCGAGCAGGAAGGAACTCGGCGGCCTCACGATGAGGGCTTGAGATCCTCAGCATCTGATGGGCAGAAGGATGCCCGCTGGCGATGCACCGAGCAGGAAGGAACTCGGTGGCCTCACGATGAGGGCTTCAGACCATCAGCATCTGATGGGCAGGAGGATGCTCGCTGGGGATGTGCCGAGCAGGAAGGAACTCGGCGGCCTCGCGATGAGGGCTTCAGACCATCAGCGTCTGATGGGCAGGAGGATGCCCGCTGGGATGCACCTCACGACGAGGGCTTGAGATCCTCAGCATCTGATGGGCAGGAGGATGCCCGCTGGGAATGCGCCGAGCAGGAAGGAACTCGGCGCCTCGCGATGAGGGCTTCAGACCATCAGCGTCTGTTGGGCAGGAGGATGCCCCCTGGGGATGCGCCGAGCAGGAAGGAACTCGACGGCCTCACGATGAGGGCTTAAGACCATCAGCGTCTTATGGGCAGGAGGATGCCCGCTGGGATGCACCGAGCAGGAAGGAACTCGGCGGCCTCACGATGAGGGCTCGAGATCCTCAGCATCTGATAGGCAGGAGGATGCCCGCTGGGATGCGCCGAGCAGGAAGGAACTCGGCGGCCTCGTGATGAGGGCTTCAGACCATCAGCGTCTGTTGGGCAGGAGGATGCCCGTTGGGGATGCGCCGAGCAGAAAGAACTCGGCGGCCTCACGGTGAGGGCTTGAGATCCTCAGCGTCTGATGGGCAGGAGGATGCCCGCTGGGATGCGCCGGGCAGTGAAGCTGCGCAGTTGCCTCTTGGCGAGGGCTTTGATCTCTGGCGTCGTGGGTAGGCAACTACCAGCCTGGGATGACCGAGTGGGATAGCCGCTCGGATGCCTCTTGCGAGGGCTTCGATCCCTGGCGTCATGGGCAAGGAGCTACCAGCCGGAGATGACCGAGCAGGGCAGCTGCTCGGTTGCCTCTTGCGAGGGCTTTTGATCTTTCAGGACGGGGACCGAGCAGGGTTGCTGGCCAGTGCCTCTTGGCGAGGACTTTGATCCTTGAAGCTGGAGGGGCCGTGAGAGGCCTGCGAAGGATGGCCGAGCAGGGTAGCTGCTCGGCGCCTCTTGGCGAGGGCTTTCTGATCCCTGGCGTTGCGGTAGGGAAGCTACCCGCTAGGGATAGCCGAGCGAGAGATCCTCGGGCTCGACTGCCTCTGGGAGGACTTTCTGATCCCTGGCGTTGCGGTAGGGAAGCTACCAGCCGGAGATGACCGAGCAGGGCAGCTGCTCGGTTGCCTCTTGCGAGGGCTTTTGATCTTTCAGGACGGGGATCGAGCAGGGTTGCTGCCCAGTGCCTCTTGGCGAGGACTTTGATCCCTGTCGGTTGTGGTAGGAAGCTACCAGCCGGGGATAGCCGAGCAAGGATCCGACTACCTCTAGGAAGACTTTGGTTCTTGGCGCGGGAAGAGCTATAGAGCTGTAAGAAGCCTACCAAGGACCCTTGGCCGGGCAGGGTTACTGTCCGGTGCCTCCTGGCGAGGGCTTTTGTCCTGAAGGATGGCCGAGCGAGGGATCCTCGGGCTCGACTGCCTCTGAGAGGGCTTTCTGATCCCTGGCGTTGCGGTAGGGAAGCTACCCGCCAGGGATAGCCGAGCGAGGGATCCTCGGGCTCGACTGCCTCTGGGAGGACTTTCTGATCCCTGGCGTTGCGGTAGGGAAGCTACCCGCCAAGCATAGCCGAGCGAGGGATCCTCGGGCTCGACTGCCTCTGAGAGGGCTTTCTGATCCCTGGCGTTGCGGTAGGGAAGCTACCCGCCAGGGATAGCCGAGCGAGGGATCCTCGGGCTCGACTGCCTCTGGGAGGACTTTCTGATCCCTGGCGTTGCGGTAGGGAAGCTACCCGCCAAGCATAGCCGAGCGAGGGATCCTCAGGCTCGACTGCCTCTGGGAGGACTTTCTGATCCCTGGCGTTGCGGTAGGGAAGCTACCCGCTGCGGTAGGGAAGCTACTTGCCAGGGATAGCCGAGCGAGAGATCCTCGGGCTCGGCTGCCTCTGGGAGGACTTTCTGATCCCTGGCGTTACGGTAGGGAAGCTACCCGCCAAGGATAGCTGGGCGAGGGATCCTCGGGCTCGACTGCCTCTGGGAGGACTTTCTGATCCCTGACGTTGCGGTAGGGAAGCTACCCGCCAGGGATAGCCGAGCAGGGTAGCTGCTGGGCTGCCTCTTAGTGAGGGCTTAGATTCTTGGGCGAGGTGGCCCTCGAGCCGCCGTGGCGAGTCCCCTCTGTGCGACCCCGTCAAGGGAGGGGGTGTCGGTCTATTCGGCCGGCGAGGGCGTTGATGACGGTCGCCGGAGGAGGTTCACTCGCGCCTTCGGTGAAGGGGAGGCGGCGGCTGGTATCTGGATCTTCAGGGTGATCGCTTGCCATGAGGATGGAGATCGGAAGGCCAACTTTGTTTTTTTGTGGAGTTTCGTTTCCCACAGACGGCGCCAACTGATGGAGCTCCTTTTCGGGCCTCCGTCAGATGTTGTCTTCCGTTGATCTCGCGGTGAACTTAGCTGATTATTTTTCGTTGCGTGTGGGTCTCAATGGGTTTTTGGAGGAAGAGGTGAGGTGAGGAAGCTGTTGTCGAGTACCTGCAAAGAAGTCCCGGGGTGGTTTGGTACCACCAAGGACCCTCCGACGCTCAAGTTAGTGATGATATCCGAGCAGAGTAACATCATAAAAGTATAAAAAATGGCTTACTTGACCCCTCTGTGATGGGGGTTTATATAGCGGTGGTGGCATGCAGCAGCAGGCGCGAGAATCTCGCCGGCAGTTACGCTCCCGACGTCACGCCCGCGTAAAGAGCGGATCGCCCGTTAATGGGGATCGTGATGGCATGGAATGTGGGATGTTGCCGGCGGAGAATTTGCGCATGGCGAGATTTGCGGAGCGGCGGTTACGCATGTGAGTAGTGGAGTCGGTCGGTCGGAGGGACCGAGAAAGATGGTCTCGGTGGGAGAGCTCAGGAACGAGCGAGAGGGCCGAGGTATGTTGGTCTTGTGGTAGCTCGGAGGCGAGCTGAGAGACCGAGGAGGCCAATTTGCAAGGGCCCTGAGGTGAGCCAGCTTTGTGCTTGTAGGTCGGGCCTGATCGGCCCCTATGGGTCCTCTCTTCTGAGTTCTGGGACACGTCATCTGCCACGTGTCCTAATCTGAAAGGTCGCCAATATTGAGCATCATCAATACCTATATATACCTATATCATCATCAATGCCTGGCTAGGGCAATGAAGCCATAATTCAATACCTCTTCCAAGTTCCAAATCAAAATCAAAGACTTTTTAAATTAGCCCACCAAATATCAATTGCCATCAAGGTGCTCCCACCTTATGCCTGCTGTTAATGTCATCATCTCAAGCTCTTTTAGAAGCTTGCCTTTTGTTGAGAACTTATGATCAACATAGCCAAATGGGGCAACAACAATAACATTCAGCAAACAATCGGCAACTCATACCTATATATACCTATATCATCATCAATGCCAGGCTAGGGCAATCAAGCCATCATTCAATACCTCTCCCAAGTTCCAAATCAAAATCAAAGACTTTTTAAATCCGCCCACCAAATATCAATTGCCATTAAGGTGCTCCCACCTTATACCTGCTGTTAATGTCATCGTCTCAAGCTCTTTTAGAAGCTTGCCTTTTGTTGAGAACTTATGATCAACATAGCCAATGAGGCAACAACAATAGCATTCAACAAACAATCGGCAACTCATAAACTAAAGTAAAACAAGCGGAGCTTCTGCAATGAAGCTATAACACACACACACTCTCTCTCTCTCTCTCTCTCTCTCTCTCTCTCTCAGGGGATATAACTAGCTCACTTAAATTGCTCCAATTTCATTCAAAAAAATAAAAAAAGAATGCTCTAATTGACTAAATTCATGCGTCTATTAAACACAACAAACACACGGATATTATAGCTCTTGTGTACGGCTTATGAGAGATATTCTGCCTATGATCACAAGGTTTCCATGATCTATTATACTTAACTCTAGCATGGGTTTTACTAACTTGACGGTATGTTGAGTTAATTCTGAAACTCTGATTATGGAAGCTGTAATTTTATCATTAAAACTTTTAATGGTATTCGGGTGGGGTAATTAGCCACCGCTTTTCTCAAAAAACAAATGCAAGGGTATTGTTATAAGCCCTTTCAAACATATATAGATAATGATGTAGGCCATTCGAGCGGTTTGTCGAGTTTCCTGCTGGACATTCTTTTGCGACTTCATTTATATATTTTGACCTCGTTGGCCTGTAATATTTTTTTTGTGTGTTTCTGTTGCTTTTTTCTCAGTTGTTTAGGTGTGATGTACGCTTCTTATCATCAAATACAAGCATAGTTATAGATGACGACAAGGTCCGCTTGCTAGTCTATCCGTCTGTTTAGTGATAATTTGCAAATATCGACACCTCCCCCCGTTTCATTTTAGCTGAATTTTGTCTGATGTATTATGTAGTCCAAGGTTGCATGGACACGGGGACACAGACACATACGATGCGACACGGCGATATGGCAAAATCCCAAAATATAGGATACGGGTACACGGATATATATAATTATAATAAAGATAGTATCATAACATTACAACATATTCTGCAAAAAGTCAACAATACAAAAAAGTTCCACTAAGATTATGTTTTTTCTCGCCTTCAATTGTAAAAAATAAGCTCGCCACTACTATGGGAATCGCATTTGGTGTCATGGCTATACTTAAACGTGTTCGACAAGTGTCCGATACATGTCCAAATCCAAAGCCGCCTCATTTCGAAACGGGGCACGAAAATTCCATGTCTGATACGTGTCGTGCAAGTGTCGGGCACGAATCCATGTCCAACACGTGTCTGACAACCAAAAAGACGTGTCCGTGCAACTTAGCTGAAGTCTATACATATGACCTTTTATTTTAATATATATATTTTTCTGTGAGCACGATGTCTTGCTCTACTTTTCAATCAAAAAACAACATAGATAGTGAGATATCAAATGGAAAATCTGCTTTGTTCAAATTGTTCTATGTTATTTAGAGTGCTTATAATCAAATCTAATGATTTTATGTTTTTAAATTATTTTTTTAATCTATATTTATGCTTCAGCAGACATGGATGGACAATCAAAACTTGTAAGTTGTTTGGATGGAAGATTTTATATTTGAAGTACTAATTTGAAGACAGATATTGCTTCCAATTTTATCTGCTGGCTAGCTGCTGCCAAACTGTTGACATTTGAAAATGGTGTAAAGCTTTGCAAGAATTGTGTTCAAGGTTCAATTTTTATGGTTAATTAAGGTCATGTTTCTGTAAGGCAATGCATTTACTTCAATCATTAATTCTAGACCTAACTCAGATGATAGATGAAAAGCACTTACCATTTACTTGAGCACTTACCATTTACTTTTTTTTGGCCTCCTTTTTTTAGCCTTTAGGGCTAGCAAAGTATACAGTCTGTGTTGTATTTCCAAAAATAAATTTCATATTAATATACAACGGCTTGCTTCATTTATGAATTCCAATGATGGAAAAAAAGCAACCATTTACTTCAGTTATAAGTTTTAATGTTTTGGCCTAGAGATATCACACTGTAGTTAATATTTTGTGATGCATCTCGAAATTTTTTTTTTTGATGGCCTAAAATATGTGGCCTTAACTTAATTTTTGAAATAGCTTTTATTTCTTTTTTTGACGAATTTTTTTTAATCAATACTCGCTAATAAAATTAGTTACCCTAAATTTATTATACTAATTCAAAAAAATCATAACATTACTTCAAAGTTTTGGGAAAATTTTGTGATAGATGTTAAATTTTAAATTTGAATGTGAGCATTACAACCCCTTCTCTTTTGAGTTAAAAAAAATAGTAGAGATAGAAATATATCTGATTTCCGGCTGGTTAGTTTTGGTTGGATTCATTTGGAGTGGCTTCTAAATATCGCGTATTTTTGCTTTCTATTTTATTAAGGAAAAGATTCGTACCATGATTTAAATTTGGATTCAAATTGGAATGTCACTTTGACAGATATTATTCGATATATTAGGTACAATTCACCAAGACAGGACATAAGAGAAGAAAGAGATAAGGATTTTCGGACATTTAGAAGCTTTGTGAGTACACAATCCCGTATCTTTCTCTTTCGTGACTAGATCGGCTTGGACTCCAAGTTCGTCCAATCTGCTCACATTTCGGCATTTCTAATGTAGTTACTTGTTACTTTCAATGACTGAATGCTATTTGATTAACGGTGTTAAAGCCAGAGGAGGCCTTAATTTTGGTCCCTATGTTTGGTTGTATATTTTATGTCCAAGCTCAAATATTTGTAGCATCCACAACTTCCTTAAACAGGAACTAGAGCATAAATGAACATTTAATCACCTCTATAAACATAGTGTGTGAATTTTCTAAAGCTGATCACATTGCTATCATACTTAACCCACTGATGATAAGCAGCACCATCATGCTATAATAAATAGAAGGGAGCATAGTTGAGGGGAAAAAAGTTTTCTGACTTTATAAATATACAGGAGGTTGGTTGTTATCTTGCATTAAGTTTTCCTCAAATACTTCTGGGAAAAAAATGTTCTTAGTAGGGAGCATGGCAAAACGGATGCTGCAATCTCTTGCTTTTTGTTGGGTTCTGCTAATGCTTCAATTGGAAGCAAAAACCAATAATGTAAGTTTCCTACTCAAATGATTTTAAGTTTTTTTAATAATATTTTTTAATCTCTATTTATGCATCAGACTAATGCATGCATGGACAAACAAACTAGTAAGTTGTTTGGATTGAAGGTTTTATGTTTGAAGTATTAATTTGAAGAGAGAGATTACTTGGTGTCTAAATTAGTAGATGTTAATTAACCCGAGTTTCTATGTTTGCTTTCCCTTCATCGGATTTGATGCAATCTGTTTAAGAAAAACAAAAATCATAATGAATCGTTGAGAATTCTTAACAATACGCAAAAAGCTATGGAAACTACTAAAACATCTTACTCTTTTGCTTATATGAAAGTTAGGCTAGGGAATTACCTAAGTTTCATACTCATGATACCTTTCTTTTGAAAGAGCGACAAATTCCAAACAAATTAATGTATCGATCGATAGAGTAAAGAGTGTAGTCTTCTAATTTCAAACTTCTCTCTTGTATTCTATTGCTTCACCATAACTATTGCATCTTGTTATTGAAAGATCATAAGCAATAAATTTCTAAGAAAGTTACTGCACCTCAAGATTGCAATATATTTCAACATACAAATCAATATGCATGATAGTCGAAAAAGGATGTGAAGTGGGGTGTGTAATATCTTAAACAAAACTCGAAGCTTCCATTGTTTAACCTAGATTTCGATAGGCTTAGTATGAGAGAGAGAGAGAGAGGAGAGAGAGAGAGAGATGCGGGAGGCTGGGGTTTCATGCACACACAAATCGACCAGGACTATGGTTTTCTTGAGATAGAATGAGCTTTTGGGCATATCGGATGAGGATTTTACTTAAAGTTGTGTGATTAAAAGAATAGTTATATATATTATCATGTTTATGCTAGCTTTTTAATATGAGTAATGTTTTTAAGGTTTACGTCGTCTACCTTGGAGCGATCGCACATGACAATCCTGCTGACATCAAAGCGTCTCATCATGCCATACTGTCCGAACTGGTTGGCAGGTAATTAATATGTTTCTAGAATGGAAAAAAACCAAGTAAATTTTGAATACTAATTCAAAATTCTTTAATTTCAGCAAAGAAGCAGCACGAGCCTCTATGTTGTACAGCTACAGGTATGCATTCTCCGGTTTCGCGGCTATATTGAACAAGTCTCAGGCAGAGAAACTTGCAGGTAATTCAAATTTTCAAACTAATTCAAATATCCCTGTTTGTTTTAGAGTAGAGTAATATTATGATGATCAATACTTTGTATGCAGAGTTCCCCGGCGTCATTCGAGTGATGCCCGATCGCTTGTACCAACTGCATACGACTCGGAGCTGGGATTTCCTCGGGCTGAATACACCATCTCCGAGCAATCTACTATCAGAAAGCAAAATGGGAGATGGAGTGATTATAGGCCTTATAGACTCAGGTAAAGAGTACATATATAATCTTGCATTTCTTTGAATTATTTTCATATTAGAGGGTCAGGAATTCAGGGGAAATTAGCATCAAGTAATTAAGCTATTTATGACAATGTATAGTATAAGCTCTATTGCATAGGTAATTTCTTTAGGTTTTAAAATTATTGGCAGAAAGAAGCCACATACACTTTTATCGAATTTGGTAAACATGCAAATATAACACAGCTAGAAACCAAGCACTGACAAAAATCCACCAGCGAATTTATTTCAGGAAAAAAAATGCCAATTTGAACAGCTACAGTTCTGTATATTGAAGGATATATATGCCACAATCACAGTGAAGAGAAAGATGAAAGTGAAGAATAAGATACAAGAAAAGGAGAAACAAACATGAAAAGGGAGAAAAGAGAGGACATTCTGACATTCCTTCATATATGTTTGTAGCATTACAAAGCTATAGCTTCATATGTGTTTTTTCACTGCATTTTCTTCGATCATTACCTATTAATTTATTTTTTTTGGGGGCTTTTCTACACCATTTGGATTGTTAGCATACTCGCATATATTTTATAGAGATCCTTCAATTTGTCAAAAGAGGGATGAATTTTTATCTTTTCCTTGATATGTAGTACAGATTGATGATGGATTTCAATTAATTTGCGCAGGGATTTGGCCCGAGTCTCAGAGTTTCGACGATGCGGGCATGACCCCTGTTCCAGCTCGTTGGAAAGGGATCTGTCAGCACGGCGAGCTGTTCAACTCCTCTCACTGCAACAAAAAACTAATCGGTGCTCGGTTTTTCACTAAAGGACTATTTGCGAACACCAAGGCACCAATCGACACTACAAAAGGAGCTGAGTACTTATCACCTAGAGATGCATTGGGCCATGGGACCCACACGGCCTCTACGGCCGCGGGTCGACTGGTAGCGAATGCAAGTTACCAAGGCCTAGCTTTAGGAACTGCAAGAGGTGGAGCACCTCTTGCTCGCATAGCAAGTTACAAGGTTTGTTGGGCTACGACTAACTGCGCCGATGCGGACATAGCAAAAGCAATTGATATGGCAGTACGCGACGGAGTTGATATCATATCGATGTCCATGGGAAAAGAACTACCGCTAACAAACGATATCGGGGCGGACGATATAGTGTTAATTGCATCTTTTCATGCTGTTGGAAAAGGGGTCCCTGTGGTTTGCTCAGGGGGAAACAGTGGTCCTTTAGCTCAGACGGTAGAGAACACTGCGCCGTGGGTTACTACTGTTGCGGCCGCCACCATCGATAGGGCTTTTCCAGTTTCCATTGTGCTCGGCAACAATCACACTCTTTTGGTTGATTAACTAGAACTCTCTTTACATCAAATTACAATATTTTGTACATACTAATGTGGCTATTCTTTTCTCGATACATTTTTGTAGGGGCAATCTATGAATACTAAAGGACTCACTGGAGGCTTCCATGAGCTAGCATACTCTGAGAAAGCTGGCAGGTCTTGCTCTCGACATTCTTGTTGTTTACACACCTTGTCAACTTTGAGAAATTCGTTATGTAATGTTTATGCTTCTTTGCCATTTTATCGTACAGTGGAAGTTGTAAAGAAGGAACACTAGATGCAACATTAGCAAAAGGAAAATTCATCCTTTGTTTCTCCGTCGGAGATAACTCTTTTCTTGAGGCATCTAAGTCCGTGGCGGCGGTTGGAGGAATTGGCATGATCTTTGCACAATTTCGAGATAGTCTTCTGAAACCTTGCATCGAAATACCGTGTGTTAAAGTAGACTATGAGGTGGGGACTAAAATGCTTTCATACTTCGAAAAAACAAGGTATATATATATCAGGTTATGTTATATCTAGAAAAAAAAAATGTATGAATCAAGAACAAGGCTAATTTTTCATTTTCTTCGACAAAGGTCGCCGATCGTAAAGCTACAAACCCCGGAAACCATTACAGGGAAATGGGTGTCTCCAAAAGTAGCCTTCTTCTCATCTAGAGGACCTAGCTCATTCTCTCCTTCTGTATTAAAGGTACAAGCATGCACGCACATGCACGGTACGCGTGCATGCATTCATGCCCACACACTAATGTTATTTAATATGTACGCGACCATTTCTAAGTTTTTCTTGAAGATTCTGGCTTATGTATGTGATGCTATTAATTGGTGCAGCCTGATATAGCAGCACCTGGAGTGGGCATACTAGCAGCAGCGAGAACACCTGCAACAACCGATGATGCTTTTGTCTTTTTATCTGGAACGTCGATGGCTTGTCCTCACATTTCCGGCATTACGGCGCTTATCAAATCTGTGCATCGTGATTGGTCCCCTGCGGCTATAAAGTCTGCCCTTATAACCACAGGTGCATATATGCATACTATAAATTGAATTGTCATAATAATTAAACACTGCTATATACTCACAACCTTTGTCGACTTTGTTGTTGTAGCGTCGCAAATCGATAATAGCGGGGCCCAAATAGGCGCAGAAGATGGCACAAGAAAGGAGGCAGACCCTTTTGACTATGGAGGGGGCAACGTTGATGCGAATCAAGCTGCAAATCCAGGACTCATCTACAACATGAGCACAATGGACTATGTTCCCTTCTTCTGCATGAGAGGCTACACGAGATCCGTTATCACTAAGCTACTCGGAAAAGAAACTTCATGTGATCGTAATACCTCAGAGTTAAACATGAATCTACCGGCCATTGTTGTACCTGATTTAAAGGGAAAAGCTACGGTCACCAGAACCGTGACCAATGTCGGTCCGATAGATTCGGAGTACAGAGCACTTGTCCGACCTCCTCATGGCATTGAAGTGACAGTCAAGCCTGAGATGCTCTGCTTCAACTCTAGTGTTACAAGTATTAAGTACGAGGTGACTTTCTCATCAACTTTGATGATGCAAAAGGATTATGCTTTCGGGAGCTTGACATGGATCGGTGGCAAGCATTCGGTCAGGAGCCCAATCATCGTTCGCTCCATCATATATGATTCGTATGCAGACATCTAGAGAGAACTAGAAGTATGAAAAATGTTTGTAATCGGTAAAATATATAGCATAAAAGGCCGCGTTGTTTAACCTTAGGGGTAATCTCCTGAATAAATGGAATGCAATTTAGATGGGTCTTCAATCTAAAATTACCAATTTGACATTCATTATCCTAAATGCTTACCTTAAAAATAGCTTGTATTATGACATGTGCTCTGCACGAAGAGAAAAAATACGAAAATATTGATTTGAATAAACATGAGCATAAATTACTTGTAGGTAGTTCTAAATTTATTTAGAAAAAAACTGCAACTAAATTATTATAATCTTCATTTTCAAATTTACGCAATGGTGTGGCTTGGGAGAGTGTTTTGAGATAATGGATAGGTTATGGCGAATATTGTCATCAAAGTTTTATATGAAATCAGGCTATTTTAAACCGCAACATTATTACTTTACTATCATTTATTTATTTCATATATCAATTAAAGATGATTTAAGGGAGGAAAAAAACTTCCGGGGTCTTTATAACATTTAAGTAACCGTAATGAGAAAAATAATATATATAAATGCACTAAAGCTGGCCGTAGGAATCAGAAAAGGATGGCTTCTCAAAGTATTACAATGGTCTTAGGCCTAATTGTTGTATTGTTTCTCTCTTTTTACTTCAAGAAGGGTTTCTAACAACCGAGACGGCGAGGGTGACAAATTATTCGTGGTTACCAAGCATTTGAACTAAGGGAAAGATCCGAAAAAAACTATCATTATTGCATTGAAGAGGAAAGATGTGAATCTGGATGGAAAATCAAGCCGCTCCTTCAATGCTATGCTTATCTGCCGTCTTTTAAAGAGTTTTACGATCACTTCGGATGACAATGTTTTATGAATGTTTAATATCTATAAGTTCAACTAGAAAGAGGTGAAGTTTAATGAATAATCAGTGCTTCAAGTATAATTTCTTATGTATTGCTTCCTTTAGTAGTATATGCTTTTCCGACTGAAAATTTGTATGTTCTAATATAGATATGCATGCATATGTGCTAAAAGAGAACCGGTTCTCAAAATAAGAGACATGAATTTTTTATTCACAATTTAGACGATCGGCACTGTTCAAGTTTATACTCCTCTCCTAGCCTATGTGAAATGAAACATCCAAACAACTAAAGTCGCATAAAACACTCAAAATTCGATTAAGGTATAAAATCATTATCAATTGAACATTATAAAATATTTATGTTCATGTTCAAACCAACAAGCAAATTGTGGGTACATGATTAATTCTCAGCCACTGATTATAAATAAACCATTGGACTATCAGGACTGAACTCCCCATACAGGGGTTCAAATCAAAACTTAAACAGATTTATTACATCTAAGTAAATTTTATATACCATTATCGACCTTTCAACGTTTTCGAGAACACCAAGGAAGTCTAAAAATGCCAAAAAATCCCTCTAAACTAGCACTACTACAAATAGGGGTTGCCCCTACGGATATATCCGTAGGAGCAAACCACTGCCCCTACGGCTATATTTGTAGGGGCACGAAAATACGCCGTAGGTGCACACCCCGCAGGTGCAAGTCTTAGCCCTCAACATGCCCCTACGGTTAAATAATTGCCCCTACGGCTTAATGCATAGTCAATATGTCCCTACGGATTACACCGTAGGGACAGAAAATTTATTAAATTTATCAGTTTATAAAATAAAATAGCTGCCCCTCCGGATAACTCCATAGGGACAAATATATGCCCCTACGGCTCCATGCGTAGGTCCGGATGCGTAGGGGCAAAATATCAGGTTGCCTGATAGCTTGTCCCTACAGATAATTGTGTAGGGCCTGATGTTATGCCCCTACGGATTGGACCGTAGGTACAAGGCTAACTGATATTAGGGGCAAAATATCAGGAATCCTGATATGATTCCTGATATTTTGCCCCTACGGATATATGTGTAGGGACAGCGTTTCACCCTACGGATTAAACGGTGGGTGCAAACTTTGGCCCTACGGATTAATCCGTAGGGATATATTATCAGGTTTTTTAAAAAAAAGGGCTGCATGTTTTTTCCTCACCCTGTGCACAATAATATATACATCATATGTAAAAGTAATCAACACGCAGAATATATACCGCAGTATTCATAATCAACATTTCACGCATAATATATATAAAAAAATTAACAAGCAGAATACGATATCAATCTAAATCAATATGAACACGCAAACACCACCAATATCAATATCGTCCAAAATATATACAATATGTATCATATAAGTAAATACATATTTAAAATATAAGAATCAAAAGGCTACCCTAGCTCGGTCCAGCTCCACCTCTGCTAAATGCCGTAATCTGGCACGCCTGCTCCTCGGATATACCTGAGTCAATATCTCAAGCAATGAGGAGTGTGCGGGAGTCTGAGCAGGCTGTGGAGCTTTAGGAGTGGTCTGCGGCAGCCGAGGTAGTAGCTTGCGAAGCCGCAGCTGTGGGAGTCTGAGCGGGCTGTGGAGCTATAGGAGTGGTCTACGCAACCGCGGCCGAGGTAGTGGCTTGCGGAGCCGCAGCCGAAGGAGATGCATGTGGAGGCTCAGCCGAAGTACCCTGTCGCGTCTGTTCAGTTTTGTGTGTAATAAACGAGTAAGAACCGTGTATTAGTCGAATTTGTATCATTATCAGGTTATTGCGAAACCCCAATCTATATATACTTAGGGACTTAGGTCTCGTTTGGATATCTAGTTTGGAAAACCGTAGTTTATTTTAATTAGACAGTTCTATGTATATATGATTAATCAAAGCTAACTCTACAACCAAATAAGCTCAGGTTACGTACTAATATTGGATATGTTGCTATCTATAATATGACATAATATTTTACTATTAAGTAGTATACATACCATTATCTCCTTCAACTCCTGGATGGTGGCCTTCAAGGTGTCCAGTTCTTGATCTAGACGTCGCTCACGGGAGATAGAGGAAGTAACCGCCGGAGTGGAGTCAAACCTCATATGGGCCCTGCTAGGACCCAGTCCTCGGCCTCTCTCCCAAACTCCGTGGTGCCCTCCGTATGCGGCGTCTAGGACTGCGGTCAGCAGCATCAGATCGTTATGTCCAGTAAAATCGATCCCCGATACCTCCACCTGCTCAGCTACCCTCTCCTACACCCACATTAACCATAAAATATAAGTATATCATTTAAATTTGAACCTTTCAAAACAAAAATTTCAAATAGGGGTTGAATAAATATTAACACTTACGCAATACTCCTGGGTAGCGGTGTCGGGGAATCGAAGCTTGCCCGTGGCGGGATCTGTCGAGGTGCCGTGGACGGCAAGATACGCAGACAGCATGCTCGGTGTACCACCCCACGCCAGGGTCTGAGCTCTCTGCAATTTGCCAAAAATTTACATATATTAGAAAATAACTCTTAATATTACATTATATCACAGTAGGTCTATTGTAATTTACTGATAACTCCATGGCACGAGTAATATTCATCGAGCCGCCTGTATAAATGGGGCGACCCCTCTTCACCGACTTCCTATTCTTTTTATTTTGATCGGCCTGTTTCTGCACAACACATTCAGATTTAGTTTTCTAATTAAGCAACACAAAAAAATAAATTATATACTAAACAATGAATTGCATTTAAAATACATACCTGTTTGCGCAGAGTCGAAATATTGGCACAATAGAGGCCATGTATCTACGTTGACTCTCGTAAAGGCCAGAGTATGTAGGAGGGCCGCTCTCTCTGCCTCGGGGGTCGCCATCCACAGGGAATAGCAGTCGATCTTCAGCTCATTCCTATTGTATCGGACCTTCGATTGCATGTTCTTCATCAGGCCATGGTACAGAGCGTGAAGATCGAGCACCCTCCTAGGGTGATCAGGGTCGGGTACAGGCTGAAAATCGTAATCCAACTGAAAATACAAAAAAAAAACAATGTTATTAAATTGCAAGTGTTAATAATAAATATATTGGATAAATCAAATGAAAATATATATTAATACCCGAGCCTGATCCCAGAAGAGGGAGAATGAGCACCGGTGCTGGTCGCCCCACTCAACATGAAGTGGATAGTTCTTCACGAGACGGCTCTCATCCTCCATATATGTTAGTGTATATGCCCTAGAGGCCATTACTGTATCATACTAGTTTGTATATTACTTAATGGAAGCTTGGGATATTCACCTTGTATATACAATCTTGCTCAAAATAGTAGTATGCTACTTGGTTTGTTTCTACTTCAATGTGTACATGTGTTTATTTTAGTATATCGCCTATACACATTAGTGGAGCCCTTAGGATCTTTGCTTGATTACCAGCATTATGATGGCGGTCACACTAGTGGGGGCTGGGTAATCTATAAGCACATCCTTATGCAGGTCCCTAGTCGCAGGACTATCGAGACAGGGCATCGATACTCCGGAGTAGACTAGCGCATGCGTTTCTCATCCCAGAGTGGGAGATGGTCTGTCCCACAGCCATCGGTACGTCGTACTGGAGATAGCATGCGGGTGCTCGTTGGGTTACGAGTACACTGGACAGGACTCGTCGGGAACTGACCGGTTGGTATTATACCTATCGTCAGTTATCAGTTCCCAGGTGACATGAGTACAGCTTAGTCCGTTGACTTGACACTGTCACTTCGCCTCGAGTGTGTTCCCACTGTACTTTGATTACTACCCTACCACGGCTCAAAGGAGTCGTGCAAACAGGTAGTAGTTGGGTGCAGTCCCGAAGCACTTGGAGGCAGTGACGGTTAGACAGGATTCGTCTCTCCCGGTATTGGGGGTTGACATCGCGCTGTGTCTAGGAGAGCCATTACACGAGTAGTCCCTGGCCAGGGTAAGCGAGATATACTGGTAGGCTTCCAGTGTTATCTCAGGGTGTATTGGGCTTCACTCCGACACGACTTGTACCGCTATTAGGGGACTGACGTTTACCGCCCCCTAGGCCCGCCATGCGATGTATCAGACGAACAGACCGGACTGTATGGAGATTGTCACATTCAGGCTCAGTAGGAGTTCAGATGGGTTTCACCTCGTCAGTCTTCTTGTCGGCATCTACCTGGGAACCGTTACGCACAGCTAGTGCCGCTTGCGGTCTGTGGTTAAACCCACTGCCAGCGTAGTGTCGAGTCTTTAGAGTCCCACACAGAAAGCTATTCGCCTTTAGGCAAAAGAGTAGAGGTCGCATGGTTTTGCGACAGGTCGCATGGTTTTGCGACAGGGTTCAGTCACATCTGTGCACTTGTGCACGTTTAGTGTCCGGACAGTTTACACTAGCGGGCTTTGGTTTAAGCCAGATCCTAGTGTACGTATTGGGATTGGTTTTATCCAGTTTGTATTCGTGTTCCTCGGAACGCAAATGCGGGTGTGTATGCACAGTTGACGGAGAGACAGAGGCAGAGGATTCTCATTAGGGTTGTTGACCGTTGACTGTTGACTATTGACTTTTTGCTCAACCCTAATGAGAATATGATATGTAATTAACAATAATATTAATTAAGTATTGTGGTGACATGGTTGTTGAGGGGTTGACTTTGTTGACTTGTTGACTTTGTTGACCGGTTGACTAGGTTGGACTAGTTGACCATCATGATGACAATGTCTATCATTTCATGGCAAAGACTTTTTACTTGCTTGTTCTCTTGTGCAATATGAGTGCATGAAATGATATAACCATTTTGACTTAAACCATTTACACAATACTTGATTACTATTTTTGTGATGATGGTTTTGGATTATGAGAGCCAAGTGAGAAAAGTCTTGCTCATTCTATCATTTTCATTCTCTCTCTTGTGTTCTTGAGCTCTCATCTCCTTCCTCTTGCTCTCCCTCTCTTTAGTCTATGGTTCACTTGTCTTATGTGTTGAGAACCAAGAACCATAGAGAAAATCCCAACACGTTCTCCTCTACCCACTCTAGTTCACAAGGTTTAGCAAACCGAGTGAACTAGTTTCTTCAAAGACCGAAGAAGAAGCCAAAGGTAGAAGCTTTCAGGTGGATCGATCTTCGGCGCAAGGAGACGACGGGGTGAAGCCGATCCGGACAACCATCGAGGCTTGAAGACGAAGGAGTTCAAGAAAGAAAGGTATAACCCCCTAACCGAGTAGTTAACAACTCCTAATTAGGTTGTTAGTTAAATGTTTAACAAAGATCCGGTTTTGAGTCCATGTTACCATCTCTAGAAAATTGTTTTTCACCAAATTCCGCATGCCCGAAAGTACCGGGAGAGGTAGCATGGACTTACAGTGGTATCAGAGCCTAGTTAAACTCTATCTAACATGTTAGCATAGTAGCTAGAAATTCGATCGGAGAAAAAGTCCCGAAATAAACCCGAAATTCAAACTTTCTGTCGATTTTCAAAGTGCTGCAAAAATTATTTGAGATATACCAAAAATCGACTCAGGGTTTTTAGAAGAAACTGCAAAAATTCGACCCACTGAATCGATCAACGTGCCGTGTTTCCGCGGCGGGAGCTTGCTCCCGCCGCGGAACCGCGGCCGAGTTGACTTGGTCGTGGGGTTTTATTTTTGCAGTTTGTTCATAGGGGTATTTTGGGATTTTTGGAATATGTATTTTCTGCCCAGATTTTCCAGAACGAAAATTTTGTGTTTGGGGCCTGAAAAACCGTATTTTGATCGAATTTCTTATGACTTAAGCTGACGGGTTTTTCTGTGATGTGATATTTGTATTGAACGTTTGCTAATCGCTATATGTCGATTAGTGGGGGTATACAAATCAGTGATCTGTAATGTTATTGGAATGTGTATATGAATTCATTGGATTGTCGCGGGTGAATAGCCGGGGGTTGTGAGACGAGAGTTTTCTTTTCTTTCAATTCATGTAAATTTGTAAATTAATGTAATAATTATTTGTATGGCCGCACAACCGGGTGGGGGTTGTAGCCGTCATTGTATAATTTCTTTTTACTGTTTTTGCTCCTAGGATAGACCCATGGAGAGGGTGCACAAACTACCGTGTATGCCGAAGTGCCGAGTGGCCTACTCACGGAGTTGAGGGAGGTTGCTTCGCTTCGGGTACTTGGCGGGTAGTTTGCCGCACCCGTAGGGGTCTTGGGTGGGGTATTGGCTATTCACCGCGACCGTGTAATCTGCTTTTCGTTACAGGCTCGTACGAATTGCGGATTCCTAGTATGTCCAATGTGTTCATCTGTGATCTGAAATGGCTATCATTGCAATATATCTATATATGATATTATTTAGGCGTTGCTTATGTTTTATAGCCGCGCTAGCCCAGCCCCCGCTCTGTCGTTAGTTAAGTAACCTAACGGGTAATGACGGGGCCCCGTGGCGAATGCGAATGGCATAAGCGTACGTCATATTTTGGTTGTTTTCTGCAATGGTAGGATTAAATGATGGGACGCATTAAAAGAACTAATGCAAGAATATCACGCATTAAAAGAACTAATGCAAGAAAATAAACCAAGTAAAAGTCGTTGGAACACTTTCGAAAAACCACTCGGTTCTTTTCAAAACTAACTTTTAAATGCGGAGCTTGAGCCACTCCTTTTAAAAGCTATCTCGTTCCATTGATTATATCAAGTTCACTACGTTCACGGTTTAGCCAAAACCATTCGTAGCCCTCCGTCGTTTCACATGGATGGTCAATAGTATTCAAGCTATGTTTGTTGGCCAAAGTCAAGGTATAGTGATTGGTAGCTATTGGGTATTCATGTGTAGCATAGATAGATGCGTTAGTTTGGAACAGTCGTACTGTCTTGTTGGCCAAAGTCAAGGGTAGGTGCGGGTGGATTCAAATTAACCTGGAGAACGACGGGTAGAACTTGACATGTGACTTATGATTTGTTGGCCAAAGTCAAGGTCATAAGAGCATGGGGCAAAAATCCACATCGGGAGTTTCAAAAGAACTGAAACTTGCTAGTGTTGCATACCATTTGGAGTGTGATGATTCTGGTAGGATTCCTCCAGTCTCGTCACACGATGATATTTGGATCCCGATCCTACTGTGAGTATATGCTACTCCTCGGGAAATTTCTCACTTAACGATCAATGCTATAAACCAAGTAGGTGTCTAGAAAGGTGTTAGCGGGGCTACGCCCCCAGGGAAAAGAGGTTATTTAATTAAGGAACTTCGCGAAAGCGTTGGAAAACCTCCCTCGAAGTACCGACACTGGCCTGGCTGAACGGTTAAGCAAGTATTGTACGGTGAGATTGATCCTGACTAATTCTTCCTTTTTGGTTTGAGGAGGGATTCGAAAAACAGTGGGAGCCATCCTGTTTAGACAAACTAAAAACCATTCTAAACTTGCAAGAGCATCATGCTGAGTGTTTCTTCTCTCTCCTAATTGTAGCGACCAATCGACATGACTGGACTTAAGTTACTCCTAGATAAAAAACATACTGACAGGGCCAAACTACAAAGATTGGCTCAGGAATGTCAAAATGGCAATCACTTACGACAAGCTGGGGTATCTTCTTACCACCAAAGCTCCCCCTGTCCCAGGTCCCAAAACCAGCGTCGCGGATAAGGAAATCCGTAAGACCTGGGAACTAGACTGTGCGAAGGCCAAGTGCCTCGTGCTTGCCTCTATGGACAACGAACATCAGAGGAGGCACGAGAATATGGACCTCGAATCCATATTTCTTCATACAAAAGAACTGTATGGAGAGCAATCTCGTATCGCAAGATACGAAGTGTCGAAGAAGTTATTTTCGGCAAGATTGGCCGTCGGATCATCGGTAGCGGAACACGTACTTAAGATGATTGGCTACATTGAGGAGCTCGCGGACCTTGGGACCACGTTGGAGAATGAGCTCTATACGGACTTGATTCTCCAGTCCCTTCCTTCCACTTACGCCCAGTTTATACTGAACTTCAACTTACAAGAAAAGGAAGTTGAACTTTCAGAACTCCTCAACATGCTGAGGAGCGCAGAGGGCACCCTACAGAAAGGTAGGGAAACATCCACTTTGTTTGTAGGAGGATCTTCCTCTTCTAGGTCCAAGGGCGAAAGCCAAGGGAAAGAAGAAGAAAGCCCCCGCCAAACCAAGGGGCGGTGTTAGTAAAGTGGATACGAAGGGAAAGGCAAAAGCAACAAAGAAAGTGGGAAAGCTTGTGGATAAGGAAGAATGCTTCTATTGTCATAAGAAGGGACACTAGGAAAAATGATTGCAGGGCTTGGAAGGCCAGAACACAGGATCTGAAGCAGGTTGCGGCTTCAGCTTCAGGTGTGTATGTTATTGAAAACTGTCTTTCAATAAACTCTACTTCCTGGGTATTGGATACCGGATCAGGATCTCATATCTGTAATTCTTTGCAGGCGTTGAGAAACCGTAGGGTTTTGAAGGCAGGTGACATGACCCTCAAAGTTGCAAACGGAGCTTAGCATGGATGCTAAGGCCGTGGGGGACTATCACCTGGGAATGTCAGATGGACATGTTTTGGGTTTTGCGTAATTGCTTTTTTGTACCCAACGCAACTTGTAATATCATTTCTGTATCTTTGGTTCTAAAGAAGGTTATGAATTTGCGTTTGTAAGCAATGTTGTGAACATTCACCTTAATCAAGTTCTGATTGGGTCAGGTACATTGAGCAATGGTATATACGTATTAAACCAACCACAGATTTTCAATGTCCAGAATACACACAAAAGAAGTCTCCGGAAATCAATCAGACTTTCTTATGGCATTGTAGACTGGGTCACATCAATGAGAGAGGTTGACGAAGTTACATACAGAAGGATATTTGAATGCGTTCGAATATCAATCGTATGCCACTTGTCAATCCTCTCAAAGGAAAGATGACAAAGACTCCGTTTACTGGACACGGAGTAAGGGCGAGCGAGCTCTTGGGACTCGTACACAGCGACGTGTGCGGTCCAATGTCTACACATGCGCGAAGCGGTTATTCTTACTTCATTACTTTTACGGATGACTTTTCAAGGTACGGTTATGTCTTCTTAATGAAACATAAGTCCGAAGCCTTTGGAAAATTCCAGGAATATAAGAATGAAGTAGAAAACCAAACCGGCAAAAGTATCAAGATCCTAAGATCGGATCGAGGTGGTGAATACTTAAGTGCCGAGTTCCTGGACTATTTAAAAGAGAACGGAATTCTCTCACAGCTTACTCCTCCATACACTCCGCAACATAACGGTGTATCGGAGAGACGGAACCGAACCCTATTGGATATGGTACGGTCTATGATGAGTAACGCTGAGTTACCGCGATCATTCTGGGGGTATGCGCTAGAATCAGCTGCATACCTTTTGAACTGAGTTCCCACTAAGACTGTGCCTACTACACCATATGAGATGTGGCGTGGGAAGAGACCCTATCTTAATCACATTAAGACATGGGGAAGTCCAGCTTTTGTCAAAAAGCAGCATGCGGACAAGCTCGAGGCACGCTCAGTACAGTGCAAGTTCGTGGGATATCCAAAGAACTCCAAGGGATATTTCTTCTACTGCGAAGAGGAACAAAAGGTTTTTGTTTCTCGTCATGCCTACTTCTTGGAAACTGAGTTTTTGGAAAACCAGATAAGTGGGAGCACAGTAGAACTGGAAGAAATTCCAGAACCACGAGCTATTACTGAAAGCTTAGTGGAACCAGAGGGTTCAAAAGAACAAGACATTCTCACGCCGCTCCGCAGGAGTAGTAGGCAGTCTCATCCGCCCGAGAGATACTACGGTTTTCTCATAGACGGGGATAGAGAGGATTGCATCATAGATTATGATGAGCCTACTAGCTTCCAGCAGGCCGTTCAGAGCGTTGACTCGGTAAAATGGCTGGATGCAATGCGGACCGAAATGGAGTCCATGTACACCAACAAGGTATGGACGTTGGACATTGCTCCAGATGGAGTAAAACCCGTAGGATGCAAGTGGATCTTCAAAAGGAAGATTGGTGTAGATGGACAGGTTGAGACCTATAAAGCTAGACTTGTTGCAAAGGGTTTTCGTCAAAGACCTGGTTTGGACTATGACGAAACCTTTTCTCCAGTGGCTATGCTGAAATCCATTCGGATCCTTCTTGCCATTGCTGCCTTCCACGATTATGAGATCTGGCAAATAGACGTAAAGACCGCTTTTCTAAATGGAAATTTAGAGGAGTGTGTCTATATGGACCAGCCAGAAGGTTTCATTCAGAGTGGGAGCAGCGGAAAGGTGTGCAAGTTGCTTAAGTCCATCTATGGACTAAAGCAGGCATCGCGGAGTTGGAACATCTGTTTTGATGAGACGGTCAAGGAATTTGGCTTTATCACAAATCCAGATGAACCATGCATCTACAGTAGATTTGTAGCGAGAACTGTAGTATTCCTCGTTTTATACGTGGATGACATTCTCTTAATAGGAAATGACATTCCTATGCTACAATCTGTCAAGGGGTTCTTGTCACACAGGTTCTCCATGAAAGACCTGGGTGATGCCTCATACATCCTGGGGATCCGGATCCATCGTGATAGATCCAAGAGGATATTAGGACTTTCACAGTCCAGGTACATCGACACCATACTGAAGAGATTCAGTATGGAAGATTCCAAGCGCGGTGTCACGGGATCACCCTCTCTAAAGAGATGTCTCCCAAGACTGATTTGGAGAGGGATCGCATGTCTATTATACCCTACGCTTCTGCGGTAGGCTCTATAATGTATGCGATGTTGTGTACCAGACCGGATGTAGCTTATGCACCGAGTGTGGTAAGCCGGTATCAGTCAAACCCTGGGGAGAAACACTGGATAGCGGTAAAGAACATTCTCAAGTACCTGAGAAGGACTAAGGAGATGTTCTTGGTGTATGGCGGAAAAGACCTCTAGATCGAGGCCTTTGCTGACTCCAGCTTCCAGAGTGACAAGGATGATTCCAAGTCCATGTCGGGTTTTGTCTTTACCCTCAATGGAGGGGCGGTGTGTTGGAAGAGTTCCAAATAGGAAACCGTTGCAGACTCGACGATGGAAGCGGAATACATCGCTGCATCTGATGCCGCAAAAGAAGCTGTCTGGATAAGGAAGTTCTTAAAAGAACTTCAGGTGGTTCCGTCCATTGTTGATCCAATACCTCTGTATTGCGACAACAACGGGGCTATAGCTTTAGCGAAGGAACCCAGGTCCCATCAGAGATCCAGACACATCTTAAGGCGGTATCACCTGATCAGGGTGATCGTGGATCGCCAGGAGATCGAGGTTCGGAGGGTTGCTTCAGAAGATAACACTGCAGATCCATTCACCAAGGCCTTGCCCCAGACTCAGTTCGAGCGGCTGATCGAGATGATAGGTCTTCGATACGCCAGTACATGGCCTTAGTGAAAGTGGGAGATTGTTAGTGTATATGCCCTAGAGGCCATTACTGTATCATACTAGTTTGTATATTACTTAATGGAAGCTTGGGATATTCACCTTGTATATACAATCTTGCTCAAAATAGTAGTATGCTACTTGGTTTGTTTCTACTTCAATGTGTACATGTGTTTATTTTAGTATATCACCTATACACATTAGTGGAGCCCTTAGGATCTTTGCTTGATTACCAGCGTTGTGATGGCAGTCACACTAGTGGGGGCTGGGTAATCTATAAGCACATCATTATGCAGGTCCCTAGTCGCAGGACTATTGAGACAGGGCATCGACACTCCGGAGTAGACTAGCGCATGCGCTTCTCATCCCAGAGTGGGAGATGGTCTGTCCCACAGCCATCAGTACGTCGTACTGGAGATAGTATGCGGGTGCTCGTTGGATTACGAGTACACTGGACAGGACTCGTCGGGAACTGACCGGTTGGTATTATACCTGTAGGGTGTTTTTCGTCACCCCGGTGAGATGGGAATACGCGCGCGCTTGTCAGGCGTACTACAGATTCCCCCTGCCTAGGGTAGGCCGGGGTTTAATGATTGTGGGGATCCGAATCTCCGGCAGCCGCGGACTAAACTGCCGTTAATTACCCCTCGCCTTTGGGGCGAGGGAACCTCCGATTAACGGGTTAAACTGGTCATGCGAACCCAATGTGCAGTGTGCATGTGTTCTATTTTGAAAGGGGGGTTTTGGATATATCGGGAGCCACGCAGAGTTTTTACGGGGGTCCCGCTACCCGGATAGCGGGCCGGGGGTCAAGGAGGCTAGAAGCCCCCTTGCGGGGTTCGGGGCAGCGCCCCGGCTCGAAAATTTTTTGGAGGGGGAGAATGTGGCGGAGTATGTGTATGTGTACATTTGTATACAAATGTATATATATACATATATATAAATAAAGGGGAAAAGGCATCCAAAGGATGCGTGGGGCAGCACCTTGGGCGCTGTGCGCTTAGGTGCTGTGCGCTCAGGCGCAAGCGCGCCACGTGTCGGCACGGGGGCGCTTTGCGCAAGAGCGCTGCGCGCAGGTGCGCAAGCGCCACGTGTCGGCACGCGGGCGCTTTGCGCAAGAGCGCTGCGCGCAGGTGCGCAAGCGCGCGCGCGCCACGTGTCGGCACGCGGGCGCTTTGCGCACCTGCGCAAGCGCGCAGGTGCGCAAGCGCGCGCGCCACGGGTCGGCACGCGGGCGCTTTGCGCACTTGCGCTGCGCGCTGGCGAGGATAAGAGGCTTTTAGCCTCAAAAAAAAAGATTTCTCAAAAGAGAAATCAGAGAGGAGTTGGACTCCTGAATGTATTCTTTTCTTTGGGGGTTTAATGAAAGATGTTCTTCTTCTTCCTCCTCTGTTAAGCTGGATCTTGAAGATCAAGAGATGTGAGATCTCAAAATCTCTCCCTTTTGAGATCTAATGACAGATCCAAGTTCCCCTTTGTGGGTTTTGTGATGAAAAACTATTTTGTTTTGAAAAAGGAGGAGTAAAACTCTTGATTTAATTCAAAAAAAAGAAGAAGGTTTTGGAACCTTGAAGAAGGAAGAAAGATCTCAGATCTGAAACCTTTTTTGGAGAGAGAAAAAAAAGTTGTTGAGATATTTCATTATCTTTGCCTTTATAGGCTATACACTTTACACATAGCCCCTTGGGCTTCACAAAATGGCATTTTGCCTATCCCATGGCTCATGTGCCATTTCTTTTTGCACATAAGCCATGGGCTTTACAAAAATTTGGCTTTATGCCTATTTTCTTACATTTATCCATAAAATAAAATAAAAGAAAATGCAACAAAATTATTTATTACAAAATTTTTATCTTGGCATGGGGGGAGGCCGGCCGCTTCATGTTCGGGCTCGACCCGGGCATGGGCCCACTGGGTCTGGGCTTGGGCCCACTTGGCTTGGGGTTGACTTGGATTTTGACTTGGTCAACCGGGGTGTAAATTTTTACCCCAACAAATTGCCCCCCATCAATAAATGCACACCACATATGTGGGTCGTGTGCATGAAATTGATGGATCTTCTTTCACGTGGAGGCGACTTGATTTGGTTCCCGCTTTTTGGGAAGCTGGCACTGCCCTTTTTACGACATGGACGGTCGTTGCTTGACATGTCTCCAAGATGGAGTGTCCGTGATAGACGTTTTCCCTGGCCCGGAGTTATCTGGTTCCCACTTTGTAGGAATCCTGCGCTGCCCTTTTTGCGACTTGGACGGTCGGTGCTGCCCTTTTAGCGACGTGGACGGTCGGTGCTGCCCTTTTAGCGACTTGGACGGTCGGTGCTGCCCTTTTAGTGACTTGGACGGTCGGTTCTGCCCTTTTTGTGACATGGACGGTCGGTTCTGCCCTTTTTACGACATGGACGGTCGGTGCTGCCATTTTTGCGACGTGGATGGTCGATGCTGCCCTTTTAGCGACGTGGACGGTCGGTGCTGCCCTTTTAGCGACTTGGACGGTCGATGCTGCCCTTTTAGCGACGTGGACGGTCGGTGCTGCCATTTTAGCGACGTGGACGGTCGGTGCTGCCCTTTTAGCGACGTGGACGGTCGGTTCTGCCCTTTTTGCGACTTGGACGGTCGGTGCTGCCATTTTAGCGACGTGGACGGTCGGTTCTGCCCTTTTTGCGACTTGGACGGTCGGTGCTGCCATTTTAGCGACGTGGGCGGTCGATGCTGCCCTTTTAGCGACGTGGACGGTCGGTGCTGCCCTTTTTGCGACTTGGACGGTCGGTGCTGCCCTTTTAGCGACGTGGACGGTCGGTTCTGCCCTTTTAGCGACGTGGACGGTCGGTTCTGCCCTTTTAGCGACGTGGACGGTCGATTCTTGATTTGACTTGCTCTGCTTCTTGCAATGCCAGGGGTAGACTTGACTTGCTCCGCTTCTTGCGGTGTCGGAGTGGAAGTTGACTTATTGATTTTGATTTGGGTTGACATCAGCATCGCTATACTGGAATATGGTACCAGGAGCGAATCATCATCTGTCATGGAGAGGATTTTGGGATTTTGGTTTTTGTTTGGCATCTGCATTGCTGCACTGGAATAATGCCAGGAGCAACTCATCATTTGCCCTGAGAGGATTTGGGAGAAATTGGGATTGTTTTACGCCCGTGGATTGTATACGGTTTTGCAGGATGTATGATCCAGACCGTAGGGCCGGAAAAATTTTTGGGACTTTGTCGGCGTCTGCATCGCTGCACTGGAATATGGTACCAGGAGCGACTCATCATTCGCCATTGGGGTATGGGATTTGGAATTTGGTTGGCGTCTGCATCGCTGCACTGGAATATGGTATCAGGAGCGACTCATCATTCGCCATTTGGGGATTGGGGAGCGATGGCTTAGGAGACAGGTTTAGATCCCTATCGCCTAAGGCTTTTCAATTTTATGGGCCGTGAGGGTCCCATAAAAGCATTTCCTCCCTACGAGTCGTAAGGATCCCGCAGGTGTATTTTCTCCTTAAGAGTCGTGAGGACTCCTAAGTGTGTTTTTCCTTTATGAGTCGTAAGGATCCCACAAAGGTTTGTTCTCCTCATATATCGTGAGGACACATGAGTGGGTCTTATCAATGGAGCATCATTCCCAAAGCGGAGACCGGCCGCGTAACTGGTGATTACGGTGGGGCATGGGTATGATGAGAATTATTTGAGTCCGTGGATTGTATACGATGGTTAATTTGGGGACCCACCGTAGGGCCGGAGAATTTTGAGAAATTGGATTTTGGTTGGCGTCTGCATCGCTACACTGGAATATGGTACCAGGAGCGACTCATCATTCGCCGTTTGGGGACTTGGAATTTGGATCTTGTTTGGCATCAGTATTGCTACACTGGAATAATGCCAGGAGCAACTCATCATTTGCCTCGGGAGGACTTGGGATTTGGGTTTTTGGTCGGCATCAGCACCGCTAACACTGAAGCGAAATGCCAGGAGCGAATCATCATTTGCCGTTGCCCGTTGGGGAACGATGGCTTAGGAGACAGGTTTGGGTCCCTATCACCTAAGGCTTTTCAATTTTATGGGCCGTGAGGGTCCCATAAAAGCATTTTCTCCCTACGAGTCGTAAGGATCCCGCAGGTGTATTTTCTCCTTAGGGATCGTGAGGATTCCTAAGTGTGTTGCTCCTTTGTGAGTCGTAAGGATCTCACGCAGGGGTTTTCTCCTCACAAGGTCGAGAGGACTTTGCGAGTGTATTTCATCTCTTTTCACGAGTTTGCGCCACTTTCGGGTTTTCACAGACTCGCCGGTAGTCCTGCTGTTTTTACTCACGGAGCCCTTTCGGGTTTTCATCCGTGCCCGTTTTGCTTGTGGACATACCGTTTATTTCTTCTTCTTTTTTTTCTTTTTCTTTTTTTTTCTTTTTTCTTTTTTCTTTTTTTTGGCCGCTGGTGGGACTTAAAGTAGTCTCACCGGTAGGATTTGGGAGAAATAGGGGTCATTTACGCCCGTGGATTGTATACGGTTTTGCAGGATGTCTGATCCAGACCGTAGGGCTGATGTGTTCAATTCGCCTGCGACTTGGAGCCTTCACGTGTAGTATTTTTTGAGATATCGGCCATTGATGGGTGGCATGGGCCTTTCTCCCTCGGCACTTATTAATTGGTAGGATCCTCCGTCGAACACTTTCTCGATGACGTATGGTCCTTCCCAGTTTGGCTCGAATTTTCCCTTGGCATGTCGATTGGGGATAATCGGTCTTTTGAGGACCAACACCAATTCACCTTTCTTGAAAGCGCGGAGACGAGTTATCTTGTCATAGGCCCGTGACATTTGGGCTCGGTATAGCTCTAGATTTTGCTGCACCGCGAGCCTCTTTTCTTCGAGGGCATCGAGTTCTTCAAGTCGAAGGAGCACGTTTTCCTCTTCTGTCAACTCATGCTGAACGACCATTCTTAAGCTCGGAACTTCGACTTCGAGGGGGAGAACCGCCTCCACTCCGAAGAGCAATGAGTATGGAGTGGACTGAGTTGGAGTACGGTGCGTGGTACGATATGCCCACAACGCCTCGTGAAGCTTGAGATTCCAGTCTCTCTTGTTGGCTGAAGCATTTTTCCTCAGGAGCTTGCATAGAGTCTTATTGAAGGCTTCGGCTAGCCCATTGGCTCTTGGATTATAGATGGAGGAATATCTCCAGTCTATCTTGTGCTGAGTAGCGAACCTTGAGACATTGAAGCTCTTGAAAGAAGGCCCGTTGTCAGAAATGATTCTTCTTGGTGTACCGAAGCGGTATAGAATGTTATGCTGGAAGAATGTTAGAATATCTTTTGTCTTGACTTCTTTCAACGGGACAGCTTCAGCCCATCTGGAGAAGTAATCAGTTGCGGCCAGTATGAACCGGTGGCCTTTGGACGACGGAGGATCAATTGGGCCAACAATGTCGGTGCCCCAGACTTCGAAGGGCCACGACGCCACCGTAGGATGCAATGGATTGGGATGCTTGTGAATAAAATCACCGTGAATTTGGCAGATGTAACATTTCTTTGCATGCACTCCGCAATCTTGTATCATGGTGGGCCAGTAATACCCAAGCCGTTTGATTTGAAGTCGCATCTTGGGGCCAGATTGGTGAGCACCGCAAACGCCCGAGTGAACATCTTTCATGACCTTTTGGGCTTCGGCCAATGACAGACACCTGAGCCAGAGTTGGTCATATGACCTGCGGTATAATGTGTCATTTACAAACACGTATCGGAGAGCTCTTTTCTTCAGCTGAATCCTCGCGGATTTTTCTTCGGGCAGCTTGTCGTATCGGAGGTACTCTATGAAGGGTTCTCTCCAATCGGGCTCGTCTTGGATGATCGAAGCTTCTTCGGCAGGACTGCTCTTCTGTTCCGCGCTTTCCTCTTCTCGTAGAGAGACTGGGGGTAGAATTTGTCGGCTCCTGACTGTGATCAGAATTTCGTCCATGTCAGGATCGGCCAGCTCCTTGGCTAAGCGAGCGAGTACGTCAGCCTTCCCATTCAACGCTCTAGGGACTCTCATTAGTTCAATATGAGTGAACCGTTTCATGAGTTCCACCACTCGGCCTCTGTACCGAGCTAACTCGGGTTTGTATATTTTATAATCGCCGCTTACTTGGTTGACGACAAGCTGGGAGTCACCGTAAACCCGTAGCCGACGGGTTTCCATTTCTACGGCAAGCTCCAAACCAGCTATCAGAGCTTCATACTCAGCTTCATTGTTTGTCCGAGGCTCGGTGAGAGCAAAAGAACGCCGTAGGGTTCCCATTGATGGTGTGATGAACACCAATCCTATCCCTGCTTTTATCTCCGGGACGCTTGATTTACTGGAGGTCCTTATTGACGAGGCTCCATCGAAGTAGAGCTCCCAACATGGCTCATCTTCCTCGAGGTGGAGCACTTGTTCATCGGGTAACTCACAATTTAGCGGCGACCCTTCTGGTATGGGATGAGCGGCGAGAAAGTCTGCAATAGCTTGCCCTTTTACTGCTTTCTGAGGGGTATAAACTATGTCAAACTCAAGTAGCATGACAGCCCATCTTGCCATTCTGCCGGCTAGGCTTGCTTTGGTCATCAAGTGTTTGAGCGGGTCGACCTTGGAGATCAGCATAACCCGATGAGCGAGCAAATAGTGCCTCAGCTTCTTCACAGCAAATATTAGAGCCAGGCATTGCTTTTCGATTGGGGAGTAGTTGTGTTCCGCCCCGACTAGAGTTCGACTGAGGTAGTAGAGGGCATTTTCTTTTCCTTCCTCGTTATTCTGGGCAAGGAGCGCACCGAGTGACTCGTCCAGCGCGGCAGTGTAGAGAATCAGCGGTTTATTTAGAATGGGAGCGGCCAGCACTGGAGGGTGCAAAAAGTATTGTTTGATGCTTTCGAACGCTGCTTGACATTCGGCATCCCAAATAAAAGGAGCTCCTTTCTTCATGAGCTTTGAGAAGGGCCTACATCTCCCCGATAAATTTGAGATAAACCTCCGTATGTAAGCAAGCTTTCCTTGAAAAGATCTTAGCTGCGTCAGACTCTTCGGAGGGGGCATCTCCATGATGGCCTTTATCTTTGATGGGTCAACTTCGATCCCTCGATGTCGGACTATGAAGCCCAGGAATTTTCCCGATGACACGCCAAAAGCGCACTTCAGAGGATTCATCTTCAGATCGTATTCCCTCAGTCTGGTGAGAACGGTCCTGAGATCTTGGATATGATCGGCCTTGGCTTCAGTCTTGACGACCAGATCATCAACATAGCATTCGACGACTTTATGGATTAGGTCATCAAAGATATTAGTCATCGCCCTTTGATATGTAGCACCTGCGTTCTTCAGTCCGAATGGCATTACCTTGTAGCAATATATTCCGATCGGGGTTCGAAATGCTGTGTGCTTCTCATCCTCAGGCGACATCTTGATCTGATTATATCCAGACGAGCCATCCATAAAGGTGAACAGTTCATAATTTGAGGTGTCATCGACCATCATTTCCATGACCGGTAGCGGGAAGTCGTCTTTAGGACATGCCTTATTGAGGTCCCTGAAATCGACACAGACTCGGATCTGCCCATTTTTCTTCTTCACTGGGACTATGCATGCGATCCAGTCCGCGTATTTCTCTTCCCTGATGAAGTCGGCATCGATGAGTTTCTTGGTTTCCTCGATGACCTTTTCCTCCAACTCCCTTCTCATTCTTCGAGGAGCTTGTTTGACTGGCTTAGCATCAGGAGATATAGCCAGCTTATGTACGGCTACCTCAGGGGAAAGGCCAGGCATTTCTTTGTACGTCCACGCGAAGCAGTCGACGAACTCACGCAGCAAGGCAATTATCTGCTCTTTCATTTCCTCTGATAAGAGCGAGCTGATGTAGGTCGGCCTTGGACTATCGGACGTTCCTAAGTCAATCTCGGTTAGCTCGTCAAAGGTTGCTTGTCCGCCATCTTCGAGCTCTTGAGGAGCTTCTTCTGGCTCGGCTATCTCGTCGTCATCATTTGATCTTTCGCTGGCCTCACCAACATAGATCATGTAGCACGCTTTGGAATCAGGTTGAATGTAACCTATTCCCCGTCTGTCTGGAATTCGTCCATCGATGAGTGCTCGGACCTTGGGAGGATGCCATAGCCCTTCGTAAAACTTTGCTTCGGACTCCGTTTGATATAACCGGCATCCGCATTTCTTAAAGTATTCCCGCATTTCGGGTGCATAGTATCTGGGATTGAGGACGGCTCTTATGCCTCTCTCATAGGGAAGGCACGCGACAGAAAGATCGTCCGGGTGCACAACGGGGTTTGACCTGTAAAACAGGATGCCCTTCTGTCCATTTTTCCTCCCGGGCACGTAGAAAGTTTTCAGCTGGTCCACGGTAGAGACTGACAATGCGTCGAGCTCTTTGCACATCCGTTCCGGCACCCTTGTGATGGCCAGGGACCCTTCAGTGACTTCGAAGGTCTCTCGTAGTTTCGCTTGCTGCATAGGGGGCCGATCTGCACAGCTGTTGCACGGCAGGTCCTCTTCTTCTGACTCTTCAGTGTCACTGCCAAGATGAGGGCGGACTTTGCTGCTAGATGGGCCTTCAGTAACAGATTCGTCCGTATCGCTGCCAAAATGAGGGCAAGTTTGGCGGAAGGACGGGCTTCCAGCATCGGACTCATCAGTGTCGCTGCCGAAATGCGGGCGCACTTGGGTATTTTTGCGTTTGAAAGTGATAGCCGGCGCAGATTTGCTTTTGAGTCTTGGGGCCGTTCTATCCTCAGTCAGTTGTGGCTTAGCATTTTGGTGGTTCGTAAAGTACCGAGAATCTTCATATCGGACTTCATGCACACCGAACGGCTGGATGTCTCCGTCAATGCGTCTTTCTTCGCCATTTTTAGTATACTTCATGCATTGATGGAGAGTTGACGGAATGACTCCATAATCGTGGAGCCATGGCCGCCCCAAGAGAATCTTATAAGACGTGTCGGCGTCGATCACGTATATCTTAGCTTCAGTTTGCAGATCCCCGAATTTGATTGGCAGAGCTATGGACCCCAGAACTTGCTGGCAATTTTGGTTGAAGCCTTGAATGACAATCCTTTCCCTTGACAGATGTCGGACGTCCATCGACAAACTCTTCAGAGTTCGCAAGTTCATGATGTTCACTGAGGACCCCGGATCAATCAATATGCGATTAATTCGATCTCCGTCGCTGTACCCGGTCACGTAAAGCGGCCGATTATGCTCAGCCGTTCCCAGTAGCAAGTCTTCATCCTTAAATGTGACTGCGGCGGCATGCAAAGCGTGCTGGGCTTCTTTCATATTAATTTCCGCAAAGTGGGCCTGATACCGCTCGGGATTTTGTAGAGCGTGGATGAGAACATCTATAAGCTCCTTAGATAGGACCAAGGCGTCGTAGATGCTCAGGAGAGACGGAAGCTTTCGAAGATGTGCCAAGACATTATAGTCCACTGAGGAAGGACTTATGTTTTCATCAGCCGGTTCTCTGCCATCTTTTTCATTAGCGACTTGCTTTTCCTTCCCTTTTGGGGCGTTGCCCTGATTTGGCGGTAGAGCCCTGCCGCTTCTGAGCTGGATTTGATTGGCCTTTGTGGTGAGCTCATCGTCCTCTTCGGGAAAACAGAGCTCATCCTCGGAGTCGCTGCCAAGATGGATGGCGTAGCAGGTCACTACTGGGATCTCTTCATTGGAGTCTTCTTCTAACTCCTCCGGAATTTCAGCCGCTTGTACAGGGAAGAACTCCTTCAATTGAATCAATGTTCTTTCCTTTTGTTCATATTCTTCGAGGGAATCGATATATTTTTGAATGGTCGATCTCCCTGCAGACTCCTTTTCGCTCCGAGCTGCACTTTTCTTCTTCTTGAGCTTCTTGGATTTTGAGCCTGAAGGAGCCGCATTGGCAGCTGGGCTGGTAGGCTTCTTCTGTCCTTCCCATTCCATCCTGGGCTCTTTCTGAAGCAGCTTTAGCATCTTCTTCGTCTTATTAGATATGTGCGTACTCCACGGAGGCTGCGATGAGTCAGTTTCGTTTGTCGGGGCAGCGGGTTCAGCTGTCTGCTCCCAGAAGGCTTCAGTTTCTGCCTGTATAAAGTTGGTGGTTGCAACTTGATTGTTCACCAACACACTTTTGGACAGCTCGATCTCTCCAGCCTTGTACTGCTTCTCGACCCAGTCTTTGAAGATATAGCAATCCTCGATCGCATGGCTCACTACTCGGTGGTACGGGCAATACAGAGGATTGTCGGTCATTTTTGCTTCTTGGGGTCTTTTCGACTCCGGCAATTGTAGGCCGTTGTTCAAGGCATCTTTAAATATCTTACGGACCTTGTCCCTTCTGAAAGAGTAGACCTTGTTCTT
Source organism: Agapanthus africanus (assembly GCA_030015575.1). NCBI lineage: Eukaryota > Viridiplantae > Streptophyta > Magnoliopsida > Asparagales > Amaryllidaceae > Agapanthus > Agapanthus africanus. The sequence continues at coordinate 935,389,118 of CM057338.1, read as the reverse complement.
CTTCTCCTCTAGGGAAGGCCCATCTCCTCCCAGCAATGGCTTTCGAGACCGGTTGGTTTTGGATTCGCCCGCCCTTCGCTTTTCTTCATTTTCGGACGCATTGAAGACATTGGTACTGCTGGAACTCCCACTTCTACGGTTGTCGTCCCGCTTGCTTTTCCAGGTTTTGTCTCTCTGAGAGTCTGGCGGGGACTCTTGCTTCGAGCGTTCCAGCATCTGGACTTTCTTGGTTAGCTCCTGAAATGTCTTGAGGCCCGCTGTACACAAGAATGGGACCATCCAATTGCTGAGGTTCCCAATAAGAAGGCTGACGGACTGGTCCTGCTCCAGCGGCGGTTCGCACTTGACCGTGAGATTACGCCATCGGGCGATAAAGTCAGTGTTGCTTTCATTCTTCCCCGGCTTGGTCCTCACAAGGTCGGCAATGGAGATTTTATCACTGACGCTCATGAATCTTTGCCGGAACAGAGACTCCATTTGGGCAAAGGTAATGACGGACCCGTCTGGTATGCTCGCGTACCAGTCGAAAGCGACACCGGTCAGGCTGTTGACAAATTGACGAAGAAAGAGCGCGTCATTGCCCCCTGTATTTCCGCACGATGCTTTGAAGTGGGCAACGTGCTGATTTGCATTCCCCGTTCCATCAAATCTTCCGAACTTAGGAATGACGTAGCCGCTTGGGAACTCGATCAGATCGTATTGCGCGGGATATGGCTGGCCACTACTGCCGATTTCTTTTTGAGCTTCAGCTTCGGCCACCAATGTTTTAACCTTGCTGGTGACCAAATCCATTATCCGATCCTGTGTTAGAGGGATAGTGCTATCAGGGGCCAAGGCGTCCCCAGAAGCGGAGTGCGGCCGGCTTTCATGCGGCTCGACCAGTCTTGGTCCTAAAGGAACATGCATTGGCTGCCTCGGATTGTCATCACCCGGCTGATTAGTAGCGGCTTGTGCTTGATTGGGAGGTGCTCGAGCAATTTGAGCCGTAAGCTGCATCACCACGTTCGTTAAGTCGTCAATCTTCGAATAGAGCTTGGCCATCTCTTTATCTTTGCTCCTGAGCTGTTTTCGAAGCTCTTGAAGCAGCTCTTGCTCCGCAGTCCTGGGGCGGAAAGTCGGCTCTTCCTCGCTGTCTGAGCTTGACTCTGCATGGACCGAGGGGTCTTTCTGCCTATCATCCTCATCGAGAGGGTTTTCTTCATCTAGCGGGGACGGCTGTTCTTGGGCGGCGGCAACCACATTCAGGCTAGATTGGGCTTGGGATGTGGTGGCCCCATCCTTGCTTTTGCTGCGAAGGTTATCGCTGGGGCGACCGCCTGCCATATAGACCGTATGGATAATATATCCGGTCGTCTTTCTATCATTGGCGGCTGATTTCACTGATCGCTGTCTTGACCCCCTTGCTTCGGTAGCTGGTAGTCGATTGAAGGCGGCTGGCCTAACCAGGTTCTTAAATGGTGCTGGCGCTTCTTTCCTGGGTTTTCCCTGCTGCTTTCGTGCGGCACAGAGTGCTTGATAGACTCTTGAAGAGATAGTGTCGTGCTTTTTCTGTTGGGGCCAGGACACGTCTCTTTGTGGCACTGTTAGGACCGCTGTCTTCTTGATTCTGGCGGTCATGGAATTTTTCTGAACCCACTTTAGAGGCTCGAAGGAATTGCTGATTCTTACGTCCGACTCAGCCGTCGTCGCGGGGAAACCCTGCACTTGGAACTTCACATGGTTCCATTTGGCCGAAGCCTTGGCCCTCTTGTTGGCTCGATACCTGAGCCGCTTCTGCCTTAACTTTTCTGTTCTAAGCACCTGGCAGACTTCGACTCTTTGGGAAGACGCCGCAGACCGATTGATGGAGGGCCTTGGAAATACGCCCGATTGTGCATTTGTTGGAGTCATCGCCTGAGCTCGTCCGTAACATTTGATTTTGCCCTTTGTACCGAAGTTCTTGCACCCCGCTGGAGCACCAGAGAATCGTTCAGATACAGTCTTAAGTTTTGGTTGTGGTGCCTTGGCGATCACGACATTCGGCCTCTTGCCCCGTGAGACCGGCTTGGCCACCTGTTCCGCCTGGATCTCCGCCAGATGAGCACTTCCGGCAGGGTAGATGATGACGGAGCCAAACTGGCGGGGCGGTTCCTCCCACTGTCGACTGAGGCTTGCGGGGAGAACCACACGAGCGTTGATCTTGACCACGTACGGAATCGGGGTCATGTTGGAAGCTGAATTCATCTGGGAAGACATTGTCGTCGAAGGTTGATTGCTGCACGGAAAAAAGAACATCATTTCAGCATAGGCAATCGATATATGTATTGATTGAGTTCGCATGAACGTTTAACCCGAAATATGGGAGGAGAGATTGGTCCCACCGGGCGTGCCAGAATCTGTAGGGTGTTTTTCGTCACCCCGGTGAGATGGGAATACGCGCGCGCTTGTCAGGCGTACTACAGATTCCCCCTGCCTAGGGTAGGCCGGGGTTTAATGATTGTGGGGATCCGAATCTCCGGCAGCCGCGGACTAAACTGCCGTTAATTACCCCTCGCCTTTGGGGCGAGGGAACCTCCGATTAACGGGTTAAACTGGTCATGCGAACCCAATGTGCAGTGTGCGTGTGTTCTATTTTGAAAGGGGGGTTTTGGATATATCGGGAGCCACGCAGAGTTTTTACGGGGGTCCCGCTACCCGGATAGCGGGCCGGGGGTCAAGGGGGCTAGCAGCCCCCTTACGGGGTTCGGGGCAGCGCCCCGGCTCGAAAATTTTTTGGAGGGGGAGAATGTGGCGGAGTATGTGTATGTGTACATTTGTATACAAATGTATATATATACATATATATATAAATAAAGGGGAAAAGGCATCCAAAGGATGCGTGGGGCAGCACCTTGGGCGCTGTGCGCTTAGGTGCTGTGCGCTCAGGCGCAAGTGCGCCACGTGTCGGCACGTGGGCGCTTTGCGCATAAGCGCTGCGCGCAGGTGCGCAAGCGCAAGAGCGCTGCGCGCAGGTGCGCAAGCGCGCGCGCGCCACGTGTCGGCACGCGGGCGCTTTGCGCACTTGCGCAAGCGCGCAGGTGCGCAAGCGCGCGCGCCACGTGTCGGCACGCGGGCGCTTTGCGCACTTGCGCTGCGCGCTGGCGAGGATAAGAGGCTTTTAGCCTAAAAAAAAGATTTCTTAAAAGGGAAATCAGAGAGGAGTTGGACTCCTGAATGTATTCTTTTCTTTGGGGGTTTAATGAAAGATGTTCTTCTTCTTCCTCCTCTGTTAAGCTGGATCTTGAAGATCAAGAGATGTGAGATCTCAAAATCTCTCCCTTTTGAGATCTGATGACAGATCCAAGTTCCCCTTTGTGGGTTTTGTGATGAAAAACTATTTTGTTTTGAAAAAGGAGGAGTAAAACTCTTGATTTAATTCAAAAAAAAGAAGAAGGTTTTGGAACCTTGAAGAAGGAAGAAAGATCTCAGATCTGAAACCTTTTTTGGAGAGAGAAAAAAAAGTTGTTGAGATATTTCATTATCTTTGCCTTTATAGGCTATACACTTTACACATAGCCCCTTGGGCTTCACAAAATGGCATTTTGCCTATCCCATGGCTCATGTGCCATTTCTTTTTGCACATAAGCCATGAGCTTTACAAAAATTTGGCTTTATGCCCATTTTCTTACATTTATCCATAAAATAAAATAAAAGAAAATGCAACAAAATTATTTATTACAAAATTTTTATCTTGGCATGGGGGGAGGCCGGCCGCTTCATGTTCGGGCTCGACCCGGGCATGGGCCCACTGGGTCTGGGCTTGGGCACACTTGGCTTGGGGTTGACTTGGATTTTGACTTGGTCAACCGGGGTGTAAATTTTTACCCCAACAATACCTATCGTCAGTTATCAGTTCCCAGGTGACATGAGTACAGCTTAGTCCGCTGACTTGACACTGTCACTTCGCCTCGAGTGTGTTCCCACTGTACTTTGATTACTACCCTACCACGGCTCAAAGGAGTCGTGCAAACAGGTAGTAGTTGGGTGCAGTCCCGAAGCACTTGGAGGCAGTGACGGTTAGACAGGATTCGTCTCTCCCGGTATTGGGGGTTGACATCGCGCTGTGTCAAGGAGAGCCATTACACGAGTAGTCCCTGGCCAGGGAAAGCGAGATATACTGGTAGGCTTTTAGTGTTATCTCAGGGTGTATTGGGCTTCACTCCGACACAACTTGTACCGCTATTAGGAGACCGACGTTTACCGCCCCCCTAGGCCCGCCATGCGATGTATCAGACGAACAGACCGGACTGTACGGAGATTGTCACATTCAGGCCCAGTAGGAGTTCAGATGGGTTTCACCTCGTCAGTCTTCTTGTCGGCATCTACCTGGGGACCGTTACGCACAGCTAGTGCCGCTTGCGGTCTGTGGTTAAACCCACTGCCAGCGTAGTGTCGAGTCTTTAGAGTCCCACACAGAAAGCTATTCGCCTTTAGGCAAAAGAGTAGAGGTCGCATGGTTTTGCGACAGGTCGCATGGTTTTGCGACAGGGTTCAGTCACATCCGTGCACTTATGCACGTTTAGTGTCCGGACAGTTTACACTAGCGGGCTTTGGTTTAAGCCAGATCCTAGTGTACGTATTAGGATTGGTTTTATCCAGTTTGTATTCGTGTTCCTCAGAACGCGAATGCGGGTGTGTATACACAGTTGACGGAGAGACAGAGGCAGAGGATTCTCATTAGGATTGTTGACCGTTGACTGTTGACTATTGACTTTTTGCTCAACCCTAATGAGAATATGATATGTAATTAACAATAATATTAATTAAGTATTGTGGTGACATGGTTGTTGAGGGGTTGACTTTGTTGACTTGTTGACTTTGTTGACCGGTTGACTAGGTTGGACTAGTTGACCATCATGATGACAATGGCTATCATTTCATGGCAAAGACTTTTTACTTGCTTGTTCTCTTATGCAATATGAGTGCATGAAATGATATAGCCATTTTGACTTAAACCATTTACACAATACTTGATTACTATTTTTGTGATGATGGTTTTGGATTATGAGAGCCAAGTGAGAAAAGTCTTGCTCATTCTATCATTTTCATTCTCTCTCTTGTGTTCTTGAGCTCTCATCTCCTTCCTCTTGCTCTCCCTCTCTTTAGTCTATGGTTCACTTGTCTCATGTGTTGAGAACCAAGAACCATAGAGAAAATCCCAACACACTCTCCTCTACTCACTCTAGTTCACAAGGTTTAGCAAACCGAGTGAACTAGTTTCTTCAAAGACCGAAGAAGAAGCCAAAGGTAGAAGCTTTCAGGTGGATCGATCTTCGGCGCAAGGAGACGACGGGGTGAAGCCGATCCGGACAACCATCGAGGCTTGAAGACGAAGGAGTTCAAGAAAGAAAGGTATAACCCCCTAACCGAGTAGTTAACAACTCCTAGTTAGGTTGTTAGTTAGATGTTTAACAAAGATCCGGTTTTAAGTCCATGTTACCATCTCTAAAAAATTGTTTTTCACCAAACTCCGCATGCCCGAAAGTACCGGGAGAGGTAGCACGGACTTACAATATACCGGCCGAAACTCTCGGCATAATCGCCGGTATAGCGATAATCAGGGGTAAAAAAGAGGGGGAATGTTGCCTCCTCTAAGCTCTGTCGGGCATCATCCTATGGGACTGATTCGGGGCTCGAGTCCCCCCCTCTAGGGATGGGGAGGCCCTGCGTCTACAAGAAATATCAAGACAATCAATATTAAGACAAAGTGGTATTAAGAAATCAAGGTTTAACAAAAATTGAAGTGTGATATATACCTTCGGCGACAGAAGCACGAGTCTGGGCCCGGGCAGCAGCACGAGCGGGATGATAGTTCCTCCGGTGAGGAACAACAGGTGACCCGGATGTGGACGCATCTCCAACTAGAAAATAAACATCGAGAAAATTACATGAAGTTCATGTTTATTCTTATAGGATATGTAAAATGAATAAATATTTTATATTTATTCATACAAAGCTGCAGACTGAGTGGAGGGTATGGAAGTGACGGGAGTGGCCCCTGCACCAGACGAGGACGCACCACCTATAATTAGACAATCAAATATTGACTATATAAGTAATTGCAAAAAGAATGCGTATATCAATAATATAACATTCTAAATCAACATGTATACACTATAGGATATATAAACATACCCGCAGGTGCGGTGGTGGGCTCTGTCGGAGATGTGAAGGCACCACCTACAGCCCGAGATGTAAGTACGTAAGAGCAAAAAGAATGTATGTATATTAATGATATAGCATTTTAAATTAATATACATGCACTATATGATATATAAACATACCTGGAGGTGCGGGAGTGGCCTCTGTCCCTGATGTGGACGCATCATCAACAGCTAGACAATCAAACATTGACAATGTAAGTAATTTTGACATGAACATGTATGTATATCTATAATATTACATTCAAAATGAATATGCGTGCAATATACCTGGATGTGTGGCAAAGTCCACACGGAAGGAGGCATCAGAAGGGGTCTCCGATCGGGGTGCAAGACCGGCCCTCTGAAGCTCCCTACGCAGCTCTCCGGGTGGCAGAACCGCTCTGCCTCTGCCTCTGCCTCTGCCGGTGCCACAGCTGGAGCTCCTGCCGCCCCTCGCTGCTCCCGTCATCGTCATCAAATCAAGATAAAACGGTTCATGGACGCATTAGACAATCATTACAAGCATTGACTATATATGTATAGATCGTAAAATGTGAAGTAATAATATAACATTACTGATAACTTTTTTCGTTTCGTGGGCGCATTAGACATATCTACTTGGATTTCATCATCGATATCATTTCTAACCCACGTAACTTCATGATCAGCTGAAGACAACCCGTCTTTCGAAACAGACGGTCGGAGCACTCTAAGTCCTCTCTCTTCTTCATCCTCATCGCTGTCCTCGAATTCTGGGACATCGTAAACATCCCTGGGTTTCCAACGGCATATGACACTCTATCCCGGATACTTCAAACACTGTGAGTAGTATACTTGGAACGCTTCGGAAAGATAAACGGATCTTCCTGACCGTAAAATCGAAGTGTGTTCACACTGGTCAATCCATATTCATCTTTCCAAGTCCCGATATTGCTTCTCCACTTATCCGTATCGGTTCGTGTATCGTACCAAGTACACTGAAATATATAAAAGGGTTCTGATCGTCCAGGATATTGGATGCCAAGTATAAAATTTAAAGTATCCATAATAAATCACACCATCCGATCCTACCGTCGCAATCCCACTATTCTGAGTGGTTCTAGATGTTTCTATGTCCTTAACTTAGAATTTGTATCCAAGGATACCGAATCCTTTATAATATGCAACCTCCATACTAGGAAACTGAGCTAAACATCTTGAATCACTCTCTAATGATGCAGACAAGTTTGGATCGTGGATTTAACAAATTTTTTTTTACGACAAATACATAACGATATAAGTTTAGATTAAAACTGATAGCAATAACATGTTGTTCGAATAACTTACATGATCTACAACCCAATCGCAAAAATTATCCTGATGATATTTTTTCAATCGTTCATCGTTCCAATCAGGATGCCTCTCACGTACCTCGTTTAAATGAAATCTGTTCTCGACAATAAATTATGACATTAATATTATATCATTTCATATACACACAAACATAAATATAACAATTAATCCAAAAAAACTTACTCTCTAATTTTTTTCGAGACATGCGCTATTGAGCAAGATAAACCGGTATATCTTGTTTATAAACATAGTGTCTACCCTCTTATAATCGGCTTTACCATATGGTCCGTCTTGAATTCTTCGAGGCCGGTTAAGTCTCGTCTCAATGTTCTCGTCCAGATAGCGGAAACAAAATGTGGTTGCTTCATCTAGAAGATAACCTTGCATGATAGAACCCTATGGTCGATTTCTATTGCGTATATACTTTTTAAGAGTATAGAGATACCTAAAGAAAATATGTTGAATAAATAAATATGGGCATACAGGACAACAATAATTTTAAAAATTGCGCGAAACGAAAAATTCCACGTACCTCTCGACGGGATACATCCATCGATATTGTACCGGTCCGGATAACTTAGCCTCAGTTGCAAGATGAACCGTCAGGTGTATTATGATATCGAAGAATGACGGTGGGAAAATACGCTCAAACTTGCAAAGTATCAACGCAATAGAATTTTCTAGTTTCTCCAGCGTCACAACATCCAGTGTTTTACCGCATAACTCTCTCAAAAAACAACATAGGTCATTGATCACTAGACCAACCGATTCGGGGAGGGAAGTCCTGAGGGCTAATGGGAGAAGGTGCTCCATGATAACATGGTGATAATGACTTTTCAGCCCATCGATCTTGCCTTTCACAATTTTTATTTTCTTGCTGAATGAACCTGAGAAATCTGTGGGAACTTTCAAATCATGCAACATCTGCAGGAATCTTTTCTTCTCCAGTTGTGACATATGATAACCGGCATTGGGAAGTACAAACTTGCCTGGTTTACCCGCTACCGGTTTAGGATGCAATTCACTTCTAATTTCCCAGTCCTGTAGATCCATCCGAGTATTGAGGTTGTCTTTCGATTTCCCGTCTTTACAAAGAAGCAAGTTGAGTACGTGCTCGGATACTCCCTTCTCTATGTGCATGACGTCCAGACAATGACGCACTAAATTTGTTGACCAGTACGGAAGCTCGAAGAAAATGCTTAACTTGTTCCAGAATGGTGGTTTGACCTGTTTTGTCAGATCCATCCCGAAGGTCACATTATCGTAACCATCCCACTGAGCAGTCACGTCCTCTCCGGACAATGGGGCTGGAGGTCCAAAAAGCTCCTGATGACCATCAAAGTGAACAACATCTAACCTGTAGGGGTGGTCTAGAGGCAGGAAACGTCGATGGCCGCAATAACAAACCTTCCTGCTAAAATTCAAGAATTTCGATGTTGTATGTTGATGGCAATGAGCACATGCTTTGTGACCATGTACGGACCAACCTGATAGCATTCCATACGCAGGAAAGTCATTAATTGTCCACATTAAAGCCGCACGCAGTATGAAGGTTGTATTTGTGTTTGTATCATAAGTCTCTACACCATCAATGAATAGAGATTTTAACTCCTGGATCAGAGGTCGGAGATAGACGTCGATATTGTTTCCCGGTGAGTTTGGTCCGTCGATAAGAAGAGGCATCATAAAGTATGATTGGTCCATAGCCAACCAAGACGACAGATTATAAACTATCATTACAACGGGCCATGTGCTGTGGCTTCCAGCCATATAGTTGAATGGGCAGAAACCATCACTAGCCAGTCCGAGCCTGACATTGCGAGGATCGCTACTGAATATTGCATGCCTCCTATCGAAATCCTTCCATGCCGGTGAATCTCTTGGATGACTCATTTTTCCATTTTCACTTGGAGGAGCACGGTGATGCTAAATCATTGCCCCAACTGTTTTCTTACACCTGAATAGCCTCTGCAGCCTCTATGTTATGGGAAAATATCGTGCTATCTTGACAAGTATATCGGGCTTCTTATCAGAATCTTTCGGCTTATACCTGGCCTCTCTGAAGGGTTATGGGAGCGCCCTGGCCATCGAACCGTGGCCAAATGTGGAACAAAAATTTCTAAAAACCCGGCGCTACCATTACCCGATTTCCAAGATCGAAACCATTAACCCTAATAACTAGCAAGCTAAAAAAAGGAGATAGAATGGTTATACCTAATGAACCAAGTCTATCGGGTCTTCAACCATCTCCAAACTCCTAGTGATGCGGATCGACTTTGGTCGCCGGTCTTCCTTCGTCTCCGATGATCCACCTGAGGGAAACGGCACAAGCTCCAGGTTCGCCAAGCGGACCAACCGACTCTCCAGGATTGCTAGTAGTGGAGAGTGGGGAGGGTGTAAGATAGACTCACCATAATTCTCTCATACTAGAATGCTCATGGAGCAACCATAGAAGATGGGGAGGTGATGATTGCAAGGCATGAAAAAATGGCTAAGTAATTCTTTGTGTGAGCATGAGAGTGAAAGAGTATGAAGAGCGCCATCTCAAAAAAACACCAAATGAGCAAAATCCCTCTCCTAAAGTGGCCGGCCCCCTCTCTCATGCCCTCTATAAAAAATATCATTTCCATTTTTACAATAAAGAAATACACCATACCAATCACTACATGAAAAAGCCCATACTTTGACCTAAAGCGCATGCCTTGCTATGTCACCATTTCCACCTCATCTAAAACAAATGATTTTCAAAAGAAAATCAATAATGAGGTGGCATCTTCTAGAAGCCATTCCGCATAAATACGGAATGCTTCCCGGTACATGTATCGAAATACACATACGCGTATTCGTACGAAAATACGAATAGCCAAAGAGAGAAAATAAATAGTGAGCAATAATACTAGAATACATATATATAAATACATATGTAAATTATTAAATCAAAACTTGATTTAACAATCTGGCTTAATCCTAAGCCGCTAGTATTATCAACCATCCGATTAAAGTCTGTGCAATCCGTGCACATATTTAATCGGACACATGTATGTATCAACATACAACAACTACACCATATCGCCTGAACCGTGAAAACCCTCTGTGTGGGACTCTAAAGACTCGTCAATACGTTGGCAGTGGGTTTAACCACAAGCACGTCAGCGGCACTAGCTGTACGTAACGGCTACCCAGGTATTGAGCGAAAGGAATGCCGATGAGCAAACTCATCCGAACCCCTATCGAGCCTGTCAGTGACAATATCCGTACAGTCCGGTCTGTCCGTCTAAGAGTATCGCATATTGAGTCTAGGGGGGTGGATAAAGTCAGACCCCTAACAAAGCGATAATTCGTGTCGGTATGAAACACATCACTACCTGAGAAACTATCGATCCTGGATCGGTAATTCTCACATACCCCAGCCGAGAATTTCTAGTGATGGCTACCCGTGCACTGCGCGACATCAACCCCCAATACCGGGAGAGACGAATCCCTAACGATCCGCTCACTGCCTCCATGTGGCTCGGGACTGTATCCAACTAAAACCTGTTTGCACGACTCCTTTGAGCCATAGTAAGGTAGTAATCAAAGCACAGTGGGAACTCACATGAGACGAATGACGATCTCAGGTCGACAGACTAACCTGTACACATGTCACCAGGGAACTGCTATCTGACTATAGGTATAATACCAACTAGCATGTTCCCGAAGAGTTCGTCCAGTGTACTCATAATCCAATGAGCACCTGTATACTATCTTAGGTGAACAACTGACACCAATGGCTTGTGAGACCGGCCACCGCCCCTCGTCAGGGTCTAGATAAGTATACAACAGTCTACACTGGAGTATCGATGCCCAGTCTTGGTACTCCCACGACTAGAGACATTTAAGGATGTGCTTATAGATCCCCAGCTCCTACGTATGTGATCGCCATCGCAATGCTGGCAGTCAAGCAAGAATCCTATGGGCTTTATCAACATATACATGATGATAAAGACAAACCAGATAGCGTACTATCATCTCGAGTAAGACTGTTTTATCAGTATAGGTCCTCCCTCAATCATCATGATCACCTGTCTGCGACTATGATAATTGCCTTGAGGGCACTATAGCCAACAATCTCCCACTTGCACTTAAGGCTAATTATTGCGATATCGCATACTCACAGCCCGTGTGATACCGAACACCCAACTCCTCTATTAATCAGTTTCACAAACCTCGTTTGCAAAACTATCGCGTTCGAGAAATAGCCTCAGTGAGTGATCTGCTCCAGTGTTTTTTTCTGTATCTCTCTTAATCTCAACTTCGCGGAGAAAACTATCTCCCGAAATGAGCAATACCCGTTTTAGAATATTTCTGGATATCTGATGGGACCCAGTTCACAAATGAACTCCAAATCCAGCAAACTTCTTAGACTGTATCGTCTACTGAACTTAATCAGTATACAACGCCATACCTTCCTCAGTATCCGCTTGGCCATCTGCCCAAACTACTGTCCCTAGTCAGAGGGAAAACTATAACTCTGACAGTCACTCTGTCATCTAGGCCACCTTGGAAGCTTGGAATGATAACCGTCTCCCAAAGAAGGCTGCCGTTATCAAATCCCTAGAACATCCACTTATGTTCATAAACTGCTTCCATTCGTTTTTCTCCAGGATTGGATTAATATATCAACTTATTGCATCTAGTGCAAAAACAACATCTAGTGTGGTACTTGACATGTCATGATTGACTCAATTATCTAAGTAAGTGATATGCCAATCATGCACATCCCTATCCCCTTTAGTCTGTAAGACACCTTTAGAGAGGGTGACTCTATCACCTGTAGGTTCACCACCATGCCAGGAGCCGTCCATTCTAAAATACTTTTAGAATACTGTCTAAGTACCCAGATTGGGACACTTCCCAAATCTAGTTCTAAAACCATCGATCTAGTAACCAGAATGTCTAATATAATATCCATAACCTATGTGGAGAAACTACTGTGTGACAACCAAAGTATAACCGATCGTAGTATAGGAATTTCACTTCCTATAAAGTGCATGTCATCCCAAATACCAGGACACACACCCTACTACCTTCTTAATAGATCCATCCCCTATTCTGATGAAGTCAAAACCCATGACTGTCACATCATAAATAGATGATGTATCTCCGCTATATCCGCTTTAGTCTATAAATAGACACAAGCTACTTGTCCACTACGTTTCCGCTGCTCCCACTGATTACGACAACCCTCTGGCAAAGTCATATATACGTACACTTCTAAAGCTAGTTTAGAATGATGCTATACTTATCCTCTTGCCAGGTCTCATAGTCTGGAACAACAGTAGTGTCAAGTCTGGGTAAACAAGAACCTCACTCTCGGGTGCCTGAAGTAACCCACCATATCTGCGGAGTGGCTAATGGAATATCAATCCTGATTGAATCTTTAAGTCCTATTAAATTTTCCGTAATCGTTTGTAGTTCTGGAATCACTTCCAGTTCTACCATACTCCCACTACTGTTTTCTGAAAAAATCCATTTTACTAAAACTGTGGCGAGTCAAAAACAATATCACTATTGATCTTCCTGATGGTAGAAAGTTAACCTTCGTCAAAGCCCGTGATAACCCACAAAACAACCATTACTGAAACGTGCCCTGAGTTTATCCGGATTCTGGTTTTAAGCATCAGCCGGACGACTCCCTATACCTTAACATCGTTAAGATATAAATTGATTCTATATATATCTAATATAGAAACAAATGCACTAATTTAATTGGAACCAGATTCAAATCATGCAGCTGTCTCTAGTGCATGTCAACTAAATGGAGAGAGGCCGATCAGCATTACTCAACTTAGGAGTGCGTCCAATTATGAGTAACCTGAAAGAGAAACAAGTTTCTAAAAATCATTACTATCAACTGAATACCTCATATAAGTATCTACATCTTCGATCACCTTGAAGAATCCCGATACTTGCGACACCTTGTTCTCTACTTTATTCTTGTACCTATAACTCCTCAAACTTGGACCTTGTATTTCTATGAAACACTTGTCCAAAACTTGAGAAGTCACAAGTAAATAGAATATAGCACGAGGACCAACCCCTTTGTCCTGATGGACACTGGACAACATACAATACTTTGTATAAGTCCGGTGAGTTTAATAACTCAAACCCTGTGCGTCACAGGTTTAAAACTGTACTATGGTTATGAAGACTTACACCGATGTTGAATGCTCCTTACCTAACCATCAACTGATATAGGTAAATATCATGGATATAATTTCAAAAAGTTATATCTCACTTTATAAAAATAAATGTACAGATATATCAGTTTGAAATTGATGCATAACAACGGATATTCAAAACCAAATACTTGCCGTCCGGCAAACAAACCAGGCGATTTCCTCAAATATCACCAATTACAATGAATTCCGATATAATGAGGATGATCACCTAATTCTCAATAACTTACTCCCATTCATCATCTATAAAACCATACAGATGTGAGAATCAAACCTGGTAAATACATACCCTGGAGTAAGGGCCTAATCAGGAAAACAGTTTTCAATTAGCAACGCATAGTGAAACAGAAACATTAAAATGTTTTGTAGGGGTATCCTGGTATTCATAGTAATGCCTCTTCCATAATCAGATTCATGACTGTAACCGTATATTTCCTTGCCATCGCCATCTCTCTAAATCTCTTTATTTGTCTTTAGTCGTCACCTTCTGTACACCTTTGTTAGGCTTAAATGGTTTTCTTCCTTCCGTACCGTTCGACACCAGCCTATGGTTTGGAAGAAGATAATCCAATAAGCGTAATAGGTGTACTCTCCTAATCCTAGGAGTACTCGCAACCTGAGAGAAGGTGATGATAAAAGACAACTGAATAATCCTATTCTATTTCTCCTAAACCAGAATCCATCCTCAAAAAAGTTCCTTCGAGTTCGTATATAACCATACGATGGATTTATTCAATAGGATTGGATGTTCGTAGTGATACGGGATGTTCTGGAGAAATATAAAGGCGATGTAGGAGTGGCGTTGAAAGATTTGGTTTGGTCGTGAATAGCAGTCGCAATTTACTTTATCCTCTTTCTAATCCTTTTATTTGTCTTTACTTATTACCTTCTGCACACCACACTTAGGCTAATTGGTTTTCTTCATTCCCTACCTTTCAACACCTGCCTATGGTTTGGAAGAAGACTATCCAATAAGCGTAATAGGTGTATCGTCTCCTAATCATAGGAGTCCTCACAACCTGAGAGAAGGTAAAAAGAAAAGACAATTGAATAATCCTATTCTTTTTCTCCAGAACCGGAAACCATCCTCGAAACAGTTCCTTCGAGTTCGTATATAACCATACGATGGTTTTATCCAATGGAAGTGGATATTCGTAGTGATACAGGGTGTTCTGGAGAAAAGCAAAGGGTAAAAGAAGGAGTGACAATGATGTATGCAACTAGGACAATCCAAAAGCCAGTGTTTATAAGAAAGTTCGGTTTAACTTGGTCACTGAGTTATAGTCTAGGGTCGGGTCATGGTCGCTGTCAGAGAGAGAGAGAGAGAAAAGAAACACTCAGCATGCACTCTAACCTAGATCAGAATGGATAATCATTTTATCTAATCTGGATGGCTCCCACTGTTTTCTCGAATTCTCCTCCAAACCTAAAAGGAGAATTAGTCGGAATCACCCGAGGAGTAATCCTACTCATCAGTAGGAATCGGGATCCAACTATCATCGCATGATAACTTTGATGGAAGCCACTCAAGTCACCACACCCCAGAAGGTATGCGCATGCCTGGCAAGTTTCCTGTATGTTTGAAACTCCCGATATGATTTTTACCCCTAGGATCCAAGTGACCTTGACAAGGTCAACAAGTCAAAGGGTCCTAGTCAAGTTCAACCCGTCATTATCTTGATTGCATTAGACCCACCTGCACAGACCCTTGACAAGGTCGAACGACTGTCCTAACCAATCCACATTTGCTTGCGACAGAAAAGTATTATAGAGCTACCGCTCACTACGCCTTGACAAGGTCAACAAACGCAACACGAATACTAAGCAATACTAATCTGAAATGACGGAGGGCTACGGCTGGTTTTTGGCGAAAAACCTTTAACGTAATGAACTTGATCTCGTTGAAGGAATCCAAGTGATTTTACAAAAGTATAGTGGCGAAAACGTTTGCTAAAGAGGTCACTCCCGGTGAAACGATCTCGGCGCTTTCCTCGTCGAATGAGGTGCGGGATATTCCAAACTGAATACCACGATGCAAAGCAAAAGTAATCGACTATTGTGAAGTTATTATGTTGACACAAACTTCTGCCCAAGGGGTCACTCCCGATGAAGGGATCTCGGCCCTTGCCTCGTTGAATGAGGTGCTGGATATTCATAACCGAATACCACTGTGCAAAGCAAAAGCGTACGTCTGTAATGTCAGTTTTTTTAAAATCTTGGTTCCAACAATATCATATATATATAGGTTTGTTTTCCTTGAATTGATAAGAACTAACACAGTCCCATCAATTAATCACACCAGAAAAGAACGAAAATAAAATGTACGTATATGCCATCCGCATTCGCCACTGGGTCCCGTCATCACCCGTTAGGTTACTTAACTAACGACGGAGCGGGGACTGGACTAGCGCGGGTGCAAAACATATATAACATCTACTAGTCTATATAAATATATATAACAATCGTCCCAGGCATGATAAATGCAACATCACAGAAAAGTAATAAGTATCACAGAATAATACAGATAATCTGGGAGCCTCGGGTTTCCTTTGAGCCACAATTGAAAACCCGACGTTCCCCTGGTCGTGTGGATAGCCTGTGCAATGAACTCCTAGACCCCTACGAGCGTGGCAAGTTACCTGCCAAAACCTGAAGCGAGGCAGCCCCCTTCAGCAAAGTGAATGGACTACCTAGCACTTTACGGAATCCGGTGACTTGAGCACCCCTCCTTGGGTCAACCTGTACCCCCTACGAGTGCGGCGAATAGCCTGCCAATTCTAGAGTGAAGCCCCCTCCGTCTCAATGCCATGAGATGGGGGCCCGTTTCCCTCCAGAACCCGGCTATCTGTGCACCCACCTTGGGGTAATCCTAGTACAGAAAAGAAAATAATATACAAGGGTGATATCGACCTCAACCCGGTCGTGCCCCAAAAGAATAATATACAAATAGGCAGTGACGGCAGTCCACATGTCGGACGCTCGCCCCACAATATCAAATGTACAAATAAATCCAAACTGCACTACCATTGCACGCAAGCTATCCACCACGACAAATCTGCAACATCACAGCACAACACAGAACATTAACGTGAATGTCAAGTTCGCAAAACCCGTCTAAAAGGACTATAGCGATTAGACAAGATTTACCGATCAAATGACATTCACGGTCGCAGATAGAAATGTAATGTACTGAAAATTACACAGTTAAAATTTCGATCGACTAAACTTTCCCAAAATGGCCCCAAGTGCTAAACCAGTACTCAAATGAATTTGGGACAAAACTATATATCACAAAAACATTTTTCCATCAAATAGAGCCCCACAAAATATTTGGAGTCATTTGGCCACAAAAGCGCGGCGGAACCGCCGCCAAATGGCATGTTTTGCGGCGGTTCCGCTCTCAAAATGTTGAATCAAGATTCCAAATTTCTTGTGGTTCCCTATATTTTCCTGCACGGATTTTTAAGCTACACAGAAACATTTTTGGAGCACTTTCAGAAATCGACAGAAAATAGGCAAATTGGAAAATTGATTTGGAAATTTTGATCGATTAAGATTTTAAGCTTGTGCAAACTAGCTAATAGGGTTTAATGGGTGGCTCTGATACCATGAAGAGTTATGGGAGCGCCCCGGCCATCGAACCGTGGCAAAATGCGGAACAAAAATTTCTAAAAACCCGGCGCTACCATTACCCGATTTCCAAGATCGAAACCATTAACCCTAATAACTAGCAAGCTAACAAAAGGAGATAGAATAGTTATACCTAATGAACCAAGTCCTTCGGGTCTTCAACCATCTCCAAGCTCCTAGTGATGCGGATCGACTTTGGTCGCCGGTCTTCCTTCGTCTCCGATGATCCACTCGAGGGAAACGACACAAGCTCCAGGTACGCCAAGCGGACCAACCGACTCTTCAAGATTGCTAGTAGTGGAGAGTGGGGGGTGTAGGATAGACTCACCATAATTTTCTCTCATACTAGAATGCTCATGGAGCAACCATAGAAGATGGGGAGGTGATGATTGCAAGGCATGAAAAAATGGCTAAGTAATTCTTTGTGTGAGCATGAGAGTGAGAGAGTATGAAGAGCGCCATCTCAAAAAAACACCAAATGAGCAAAATCCCTCTCCCAAAGTGGCCAGCCCCCTCTCTCATGCCCTCCACAAAAAATATCATTTCCATTTTTACAATAAAGAAATACACCATACCAATCACTACATGAAAAAGCCTATACTTTGACCTAAAGCCCATGCCTTGCCCTGTCACCATTTCCATCTCATCTAAAACAAATGATTTTCAAAAGAAAATCAATAATGAGGTGGCACCTTCTAGAAGCCATTCCGCATAAATACGGAATACTTCCCGGTACATGTATCGAAATGCACATACGCGTATTCGTACGAAAATACGAATAGCTAAAGAGAGAAAATAAATAGTGAGCAATAATACTAGAATACATATATATAAATACATATGTAAATTATTAAATCAAAACTTGATTTAACAATCTGGCTTAATCCTAAGCCGCTGGTATTATCAACCGTCCGATTAAAGTCTGTGCAATCCGTGCACATATTTAATTGGACACATGTATGTATCAACATACAACAACTACACCATATCGCATGAACCGTGAAAACCTTCTGTGTGGGACTCAAAATACTCGTCAATACGCTGGCAGTGGGTTTAACCACAAGCATGTTAGCGGCACTAGCTGTACGTAACGGCTACCCAGGTATTGAGCGAAAGGAAGGCCGACGAGCAAACTCATCCGAACCCCTATTGAGCCTGTCAGTGACAATATCCGTACAGTCCGGTCTGTCCGTCTAAGAGTATCGCATATCGAGTCTAGGGGGTAGATAAAGTCAGACCCCTAACAACGCGATAATTCGTGTCGGTATGAAACTCATTACTAGCTGAGAAACTATCGATCCTGGATCGGTAATTCTCACATACCCGGCCGAGAATTTCTAGTGATGACCACCCGTGCACTGTGCGACATCAACCCCCAATACCGGGAGAGACAAATCCCTGACGTTCCGTTCACTGCCTCCATGTGGTTCGGGACTGTACCTAATTAAAACCTGTTTGCACGACTCCTTTGAGCCGTGGTAGCGTAGTAATCAAAGCACAGTGGGAACTCACACGAGACAAATAACGATCTCAGGTCGACAAACTAACCTGTACACATGTCACCAGGGAACTGCTATCTGACTATAGGTATAATACCAACTAGCATGTTCCCGGCGAGTCCGTCCAGTGTACTCATAACCCAATGAGCACATGTATACTATCTTAGGTGAACAACTGATACCAATGGCTTGTGAGACCGGCCACCGCCCCTCGTCAGGGTCTAGATAAGTATACAGCAGTCTACACTGGAGTATCGATGCCCAGTCTCGATACTCCCACGACTAGGGACATTTAAGGATGTGCTTATAGACCCCCAGCTCCCACGTATGTGATCGCCATCACAATGCTGGCAGTCAAGCAAGAATCCTATGGGCTTTATCAACATATACATGATGATAAAGACAAACCAGATAGCGTACTATCATCTCGAGTAAGACTGTTTTATCGGTATAGGTCCTCCCTCAATCATCATGATCACCTGTCTGCGACTATGATAATTGCCTTGAGGGCACTATAGCCAACACTCTTCGCATGTTGGACACTCTTTCAAATCTGAATTCTCTTTCCGGTACAACACGTAATTTTTAGGACATGTTTGAATCTTCTCACACTTCAGACCTAAATCAGATATCATCTTCTGGGAACCGTACCAGCCGTCGGGCACGTTATTTCCCGGGGGCATAGAATCTTTCAAGAACGAAAGAAGCATTATGAATGACTTGTTGCTCCATCCATTTAGGCACTTAATCTGGAAAAGTTGGACGAACTATGAGAGGGTGGGATGCTTTGTGTTCCCCTTCGAAAGACGCGGCGGAGACGCGACAGACGTCTCGCCTGAATTTCAGGGCAGATGCTAATTGGTGCTATCCGTCCACCTCTCTGAAGATTCCAAGTTGATTTTTGGCACCATGTATCGAAGGTTTAAACGGATGCGGCCGATGTAGCAGACTTCGTCAGATCCCCCCTCGCTTGAGGGGTTTTTGATTGTGGGGACGCTCTTCCCTGCAGGCGCAAGCCCCTGCAGTTAATTACGCTACCGCATCGCGGTAACAACTTTCTCCTTCTCCAGATGGTCACTTCGTGTCATGGGTGTTTGTTTTGTGTTTGGTTGCCCGTGGATTGTATATGGAGACTAAGTTATGTTGTCGCCCGTAGGGCATGGACTAGTCCAAATCCGTATCTTTCTTAGATTTGGGTTTGGGGGGTTGGGTTCAAGGATACATTAGCCTCATTTGAGACTAAGATCAATTTAAACGTTAGTTAAGGATACGTTAGTCTTATTTTAGACTAAGATCAACTTAACGGGACCGTTTAGATCCGATAAGAGAGCAATTAGGCTCTATTGTTTAGTTTAGTGACATTGCGGTCGATAATTAGTGTAATACCCAGTTCTTTTGTACACCACTATCCGTATTTTTCATAATATATTATTTACAAAATTTATTTATTTTATTTATAATCATTTTTATTTCCTTTAAACTCTATTTCATCTTATTTTACTTCCCATTTTCCAAGCCCGTTCCCTTTTGCTCCTAACCTAATCCCGATCCCCTCTATTATTGTGTCTCAGCCCACTCTCTCCATCTCTCTGTATTTTTTCTATTTCCCTTTTCCCCTAAAGCCAAGCCCAAGAAAATTTCGCCATAGGATTAAAACCATACCAAAGCCAATCAAATAAGTTCGTCGGCCCTAAAAACCACAAATTAATTAACCTCCAAGCCCAGCCTTTTTCATTGTTCCTTTTTACCAAAATAAATTTAAAACCAAAACAAAATATACTTATAAAATTCCTCAGCCCAGCCCGTTTCCCCATTTTAATTTAATTCCCCCGGCCCTTTCCCCGCCGGCCCAAGCATCCATTCCCCAGCCCAAATAATTAATAAACCAAAGAAATAAATATTAACAGCCGGCCCAAACTCCAAGCCCGCTCCCGCCGACCCGACCCGACCCGCTTCACTTCCCTCTTCCTCACCCACGTAAAACTTCTCCCGCCTTTCCCCTCCATCGTGAACCCACGTCCCCGAACCTTTCCCCTTCGCGCTCACGTCACCGTGCCGTTGCCCACGTCCCCGCGACCTCGACCACGACTCCCTCGAGCTCCTCGACCTCTCCTCCTCAAACCTCCTTCTCCTCTCTCCATCACAATCTCTCTCAAACTCTTCTCCTTTTAAGAAACCCACTGCCAGCTCCCTCACCCCGCCGACTACGACGACGATGACGAGGAAGACCACGACCCTCCCCTCTTTTCCTTCCTCCTCCTCCATCAACAGAGCTCCCTATGCTACCTCACCCCTCAACCAAGCTCGAGCCCGATCCCCTGCACCCATCTCGACCCCCACCTGCACTCGACGTTGGCGAGCCCTCACTGACCTGAACCACCCCATCGACCTCTGCATCCTCTACATCTCCTTCACCCCCTCTAAAATCCACACCCGAGCCCCACTACCCCCCTCTCTCTCCAAAGCCACTCCAAATCCCTCACTGCCAACTCCGAACCCCGTGGCTGCCGTCGCCGGAGCAACATCGCCGACCATCATCGACCCCAGCGCACTCATAGAGATCCACAGAGCACCACCTCCACTTCCAGTGACCACGAGTCATTCCCCGGACAACTCCGACACGCTCGAGCCAAGATCGGGGCTTTTGTCACTATTGTGCCGTGCCGGAATCGTCGTTGCCATGACGCGCGTGTGTCGTTGCCGCTGCCGTACGCCGCCAAACGTCTCCAGGAAAGTACCCTACTTGCTGCATGCAATATTATTTCCGTTATAAATCAAACCGCATTAATTCCCTGTTTGCGATTCATGAAAACCTTATATAACATAAGTGTTCGACACAAGATCTGAATGAAAACCTCCCCTTAATTTGACGGAACTTGTTTGCATTTTCTGACCCATCTGACAATGAACTTTGTGTAGAAATTTCACTGAAAAATATGACTGTTAATCACTTAAACGAACACCCCCAATTACACCCGTAATAGCTGGGAATTTCCCGCACCTGAAAATTGTTAAAATCACAATAAATTATGTACATATCGAAATAAGGCGTTCGAGAGCTCAAATTGAAGCCGACTCGACGACCTATAACCCTGAGAAGTTCTTAATTATTTCTATACTGAAATTATGACGAGAATTGGTTCGGAGAGCGGCTCTGGACTGCAGTCCAGGGCGACTCTGGTTGTTGTTTTCTGTCCCATAATCTTTACTACCTTGCTGTCTGAGCTCGTATGTTGCGGAACCCTGCTTCTTATTGAATATGAATCTGTTAGCTAAATAACGCAAGTGATTTCACCCTATTTTATCGTCGTTTACTATTTAAAATGCAATTTAAAAGATCGGGACGTATAGCTGTCCCAAACAGAACCAGAACTGATACCCTAGTGTTGAACAGTGCATAAATCCTGACGTACAGACGCGATTGAGAATCCGTCTGTTGCGTTGAAAACCCTAAATTTCATTCAACTGTAGCATCACTAAATTCTGATCCCAACTGGGATAAAAATGCGTTGCGAACCGGACTTCCGATTCTGAAACCGGATTTCCAGCCGTGAACGCTTAAAATGAAATGGCCATATCTAGTGATTATGAAACCCGATTAAAGTGAAACAAAATTTGCTGGATAGATAATCAAGCATACTACTTATCCCCTGTTCATTGTTTTGCTAAATTTGGTATGTATGATTTATGATAATTTATGCAAGTGGTAGGATACCGACATATGACATCTTAATCATGCCTTACATACTGTTTTCTCATCACATCAAATATATATGTCATTGCATTGGTAACCTAGTGATCATGTGCATTACCCAGTGTTAGGTATTAGTGGTGATTGTGGCAAGTACGTTAGTGTTTGTGCATGAATGGATAAGTGGAAGTGACACGTACTTGTACACAATCAGTGGACCCTATCGATTTATTGCATTGTCGACGTCTGTGGGACGCGTATAAGTGTGACTATAAGTGGTATGGGACACTTATGGAAGCACTTGTATGGGTGTCACAGGTAAGGCACCGAACACTGTCCATTGATCTTGGGTATCAGTCGAGACATGCTTGATGGATACCCCGTCTTCAGTTCTCGTATAGACTTGTCATGGATCGGCTGGTATTTGAGTCTATGGTTGGCATTTGATGTAGACCACGGGGTGTGGGGTAGTTTGAGTGTGAGTTCAACAGAATCTCGGGAGTCCCATGCCGGCATATATATATGGAGATATATGGAGATTTACAGGGATATTATATGATTATTACCGTGAGTTATATTTTGGGCCCGTGGTCCCTTGCCCTTGGGTCCTACCCTTGGATGGGGGACACTCACGAGTGGTTGACTCTCACACTTGGACTGACGATAGGCTTAGTGACCTGTACAGTGAGACTTAGAGACTGATAGGGATAGTGACATTGACATGCATTACTTACTGTATTGACACACCTGACATACTATTTTACTGCTTTACTGTTCACCTGCTCTTTTAGACACCCACATTGGCTACTTCATGTTCATATCTCTACTATCTTGATTTACTGTTATATATCCATTATTACTGTATGAGTTACCACTTGCACCTATGTATATATTGCTATCGTGTCGCTCTGACGACCTGAGTATGCATGCTCAGAGAGAGAAGCGGACTTAGCTTAGACCAGGACCAGACGTACCTCGAGGACATCGCGGACATTTTGATCAGCTACCCAGAACCATCTCTCTTGATACCCATCTGGTTAGTTCTTTGTATTTGTTTTGATTTATATACTGCATTTCTCATTACCTGTGCATTGTATTACTGGTTACCACGTAAAGATAGAAGCCGAAGAGTGACTACGGCAGGATATTTCCTTGACCGTAGTAGCATGGCTGGCCTTGTCAATCCCTCGTATTCTGCATTTTGGGGAGCGGGGCATGACAATTAGTTTAAGGACATTACGGTCCAATGTTAGTTTAAAGACATCGCGGTCGATTGCTAGTTTAAAGACATCGCGGTCGAGGTTAAGGACATCATAGTCCGTAGATTTAAGGACTCCACAATCCGATGTTAGTTTTAAGACGTCGCGGTCGAGGTTAAGGACATCATAGTCCATGGGTTTAGGGACCCCACAGTCCAATGTTAGTTTTAAGACATCACGGTCGAGGTTAAGGACATCATAGTCCATGAGTTTAAGGACCTCACAGTCCAATGTTAGTTTTAAGACATCACGGTCGAGGTTAAGGATATCATAGTCCATGAGTTTAAGGACCTCACAGTCCAATGTTAGTTTTAAGACATCACGGTCGAGATTAAGGACATCATAGTCTATGAGTTTAAGGACCCTACAGTCCGTAGAAATGTATGGTTGTCGGGACCCGTCACCTCTCTGAAGACGTTGAAGGATTACAACGACAAATATCAGAGGAGTGAAGAGATGTACCCTTGCACCAAAGTGGATTAAATGATCTGTAGTCCAATTTGGAACTGAGATCAATTAATTAAATTATGAGCACATTGGCTCAGTTGAGTCTGAATTGAGGACTTATGGCCAACTTGGGCAAAGTCCAATTAAGTTTGAAGTATTGGCCCTCTGTTGGACCATTAGACATTTGTCTGGGTTCAAGCCCACATTATTTAGCAATGCTAAACAAGAGTTTGAGGGCTTTGATAACATTTGGGTCTTTGGCTGAGGATCAAACATTATACCTCTGAATTTTTACTCAATTTTGAGATTCAATTGAAGGGGAGGCTTTGTCTCTAGAAAATTAGCCAATTTGGCTAACACTAGAGAACAACAGTGTTAAACACTGGAAATAAGATTATCAAGTTAGTGTTAAACACTAAGAATGTGATTCTCAAATTAGTGTTAAACACTAAAAGATATCAATGTTAAACACAGGAAACAGAATTGTCAGATTAGTGTTAAACACTAGAAGGAGAAGAGGTCACGTGGGAGCACGTGATGGCATCAAAAGCGGGGACAGATCCTCATTATTTTGTTCTGTAAACAAGTGTTAAACACTTTTAATTTTCATAGCCATCACGTGTGGGCACGTGATGTATGCTGTTTCCCCCAATCAGAGCAAGGCTCTGTTTGAATTTTAAAAATTCAAATTTTGAAGCAACGCTTCAGATCCTCTGCGCTGTGCGCAAAGCGCCACGTGTCAGAAGCTGATAAGGCAGTGCGCCCAATCAGAGCAAAGCTCTATTTTAAGTAAAATTAAAGGAAGCAACGCTTCAGTTGCGCAAGCACTGCGCTGCGCGACACGTGTCAGCGCAGATGCGCTAGCGCAGTTGCGCTGCGCTGTGCGCTGCGCGACACGTGTCAGCGCAGATGCGCTTGTGCAGTTGCGCTGACACGTGTCACGCGCTGGGGCATCTACGCCAAACAGAATTAAAATTCTAAAGAAATCTTTTCTGTTTTTGTTAAAACAAGAAGATTTTCTTCTGTAAAAACAGAAGCCCTTGGATCAAAGATCCAACGGTGGGGAAAATTCCCCGAATCACTCAGAGAAAGATCTCTTTAACAAATTTAACTAATTTATGGGCACTATAAAAAGGACCCCAAGCCTCAATTCAAAGGCATCAACATTTTCTAAAAAAAAGAGAGAGAAAGAGAACTTTGAAGAACTCCTCAAGAACAAAAAGGTAAAAACCTTTAGAAGGAAGAGAAAGTTCTCTTATGAACAGATCATAGATCTAAAAACAAGATCAATGATCTTTAATAAAAATAAAAAAATATATAATAAAATAGTGCTTTGCACTTTTTATGAACCTTTGGTTCTTTGAGATAAGAAAAAACAAGAAAAAACTTATCTTTTCTTTGATCTAAATTAGATCAAGAAATCAAATAGTGTTTTGCACTTCTGTTCTTGAATCTAAAAGATTCTTAGTGCTTTGCACTTCCAAACTGCGCTGTTGCGCTCTTGGGAGAGCGCCACGTGTCAGCAGCGCAAGCGCAGCGCACTGCGCTTGCATGACACGTGTCGTCATCACAAGCGCTTGCGCTCTCTGATTGGCGCAAAGCGCCTGAAAATGCAATGCATTTACAGAAGGGCCAAGCCCAATTAAAAAGGGCCTAATAGGCCAAATTAAATGCAATGCATTATTTTAAAAAAAAAGGGGGGCAGAGCCCAAATAAAAACAGATGCTGTGCATCAGCCCAAATAAAGGTCTAATAGACCAAACAAAAATGCCCTGCATTATTAAACAGGAGCAGAGCCCCATTTTTTGTCTAATAGACCAAAAATAAATAAAATGTTGAACATTTTCAACTGGACTTAGCCCAATTCTGACCGTAAGTCCTTAAGTTAAATTGAACTGAGCACAAATGCTCTTTTAAATCAATTTACCTCCGGTTCGAGGGTACATCTCCGAACTCCTCTGACACTTCTCGTTGTAATCCTTCAACGACGTCAGAGAGGCGACGGGTCCCAACGACCACACATGGATATGGACTGCGGGGTCCTTAAACTCGTGGACCGAAATGTCCCTAAACTAATGTTGGACCGAAATGTCCCTAAACTAATGGTGGATCGAAACGTCCCTAAACTAACAACGGACCACCACGTCCCTAAACTGGAATACGGACCACCACGTCCCTAAACTGGAACAATAGAGCCTCCAAATGCTCTTTTGCCGGATCTAAACGGTCCCGTTTAAGTTAATCTTAGCCCCAAACACGGCTAACGCATCCTTAAACATTCAAACGGACTATAAAACTCTAAATCAACCTTGGTTTAAGGGTACATCTCTGAACTCCTCTGACATCTGCCGTTGTAATCCTTCAACGATGTTAGAGAGGTGACGAGTTCCGATGGCCAGATATTAAATGGATTATCACGTTAAGTCGATCTTAGTCTCAAACAGGACTATCGTATCCTTAACGAACGTTTAAGTTGATCTTAGCCGCAACGCGACTAATGCATCCTTAAACTAAAAACACCAAACCCAAATCTAAGTAAATACGGATTTGGACTAATCCACGTCCTATGGGCGACGGCATTACTCAGTCTCCGTATACAATCCACGGGCAACTACAAACAAAACAAACACACACGACACGAAGTGAAATTCTGGAGAAGGAGAAAGTTGTTACCGCGATGCGGTAGCGTAATTAACTGCAGGGGCTTGCGCCTGCAGGGAAGAGCGTCCCCACAATCAAAAACTCCTCAAGCGAGGGGGAATCTGACGAAGTCTGCTACATCGGCCGCATCCGTCTAAACCTCCGATACACGGTGCCATAAATCAACTTGGCATCTTCGGAGAGGTGGACGGATAAAACCAAATAGCATCTGCCCGGAATCTCAGCGTCAGGACATCGCAGTCTTGTGCGCCGCCATTCGGAGGGGAACAGATTCTGGCACGCCCGGTGGGACCTTTTCCTCTTTCCACTTCACACTTCATGTGTCGTGTTCGCGAGCAAATCGCGGTTTGCTGTGGTTGCCGTGGATTCAAGGTACTTAGATTTGGTATTTTTCTCCGTGCAGGAAACAGAAGATCAATGGCTTCAAGCTGCATTACCTGCAACTGCAACTCTCGCTCCGTCCCTGCTGGAGGAGTGACTTATGGGCCCCAAGTGGTCTCCCTTTTCAAAATGCCGGTGGAGCAGGTGGCTCAAGCCACCACTGGACTATTTTTTGGGACCATGCTCCCACCAATGAGCTTCAATGCCCCAATGACATTACAAGAAGCTCCAAAGAAGTCGGTCTTCCATCGACTTACCACTGCCGCGACCCCTCTCAACAGGTCGCCCAACTCCACTGCTTCAGGTTTTAATAGATTAGGCCAGAGCTCCATCGGGCCCATGAAGAAGCCTGCCATACCAGAAGGCGTTATCCCGAAGCGGATAGCCATCCTAACTCCCGTTTCTGGCGAAATCACCAAGGTTGCTTCCCAGGTTCGGAAGTCCGCTTCTGACAGGTTGGCCGTACCCGTTCAACAAACGTCGATCTTTAAAAGGCCGGTACCAGCATATTCTGACCAACACAGGGGGCATGAGGGGGTCACCCTATAGATGAAACAACTCCATCAGCACGACATGCTCGACGTCGCCACTGGCGCCGAGTGAAGAAGGCTGGGGGCAACTTCCCCTCTGGATTTACTCCTCCAGCTCTAACGGTGGGGATCGATGCTGCTGTTCGAACCGGGAACAGCTTTGAATTGCTGAACACGGTGCGCAGAAACTCTTCTACTACAATGTTGAAACGAACTCCTTCAGCTGCGAAGAGTACTCTAGAGAAAAAGCTAGAGCAGCCCCCTCAGCAGCTGTCCTCTAAAATTTATGGGGTCTGGCGACAGGTCAAGGAGTCGGTGATTTATGAAAACTATCTCCGCCAACAGAAAAAGATGAAGGTTCGGCAAGAGAAGGATTACTCCGTCAAGCCACAAAAACTAATACCTACTCGGGTGCCCACTACAATGGCCCCCTTAACTCCAATCACTCAAAAGAAAAAGAGGCCGCAAAGAGCCCCTGTGAACATGGCGAAGCATAAAAGCGCTGAACACGAACGCCCCAAATCTGGGGGCATGGTGGTGCACACTGTTTATATGGCTTCTGGAAAGGAGGAAAACCGCACTTCTACGGGCCACCGACCGCTCACCCGATCCGTGACGAAAGCCCAGGTGCAGCGACAAAAGCTTCAGGAAATGATGACTGCAATGGCCGCACTCACTGGGCCAAAAGAAAACTCTGAAACGTCTTCGGATGAGCGTTAAGAACAAGAAACTGACGCTGAGTTTCTTCGCCGGATATTAGAGAAAAAGGATAAAGAGGCTGCGGAACAAGCAGCCAGCATAAAGAAAATGGCTCTCCTCTTCCAAGATATGGTAGGGATGATGTCACAGCCGGACCCTCCAGCTGAAGACCCTCCAATCATTGTTGGAAATGACGGAGGGGAAACATCTAATCCTCCGCCGGCTCTTTCAGCAGCCAAAGATGAAACCATTTCCAAGGCCGCGCTAGACGATTATATAGCTCAGCAGATCCGGGTTCATCAGGCGAATGAAGCGGCTGGGCAAATTGTTAGAACCGGACGACCGTATCCGAGCTGGTACGACCGAATCAGTTACCCGCCGGGATATACGATCCCTAAATTCCACGTATATAAAGGGACAGGGAATCCGCATCAGCATGTCACTCAATTCAGGGCCTTATGCAGCAATACTGGAGGCGATGACAAGTTGTTGCTACGCCAATTTGTCGGCAGCTTAGCAGAAACAGCCTTTGAATGGTATTCGGAGCTACCTAACGACTCTGTTAAAACATTTGCGGAGATGGAGCTACTGTTCACACAAAGATTCGCGAGTGCTAGTGAACGCACCCCGATAACAGCACTAATAAATGCCAGAATAAGGCCAGGCGAAATGTGGGTCCAATACGCAACACGATGGCGAAACCTATGGTCGAAATGCGAACAACGCATAGAAGAGGCACCTGCGGTAGGCATGTTTGTGGGCACTCTCGATCCGCAGGCGACCATCTCGCAATTTATGATGTTCTTCAGGCCGACCACCTTCCAGGCCTTGATTGACAAATTAGCCCAAATGGACCAGATGGGCCATGGACCGTCTCCTCCAAAACCAGATTCCCGAAATGAGAAAGGAAAAGGGAAAGCAATCGTCGTCGCCAATGCTCAACAACAGTTGAGCAACTCAAAGCCGGTCGTTCGCTAAAACAACGTGCGTCCACGCCCATCCCTCGAAGAGAGGCTAGGACGTCCTTACTCGTTTCCTTAGAATAAAACGAGAAGACTGTTCGAACTGGCAGTGCGCAACAGACTCATCAATCTGCCGAGTCCAAAGCGTCTGTCGTAGCCAGGCGATCTTAATAATCCTAATTATTGCCCTTACCACCAAACGGTAAGTCATCCGATTGAGGATTTTTTCGTTTTTAAGGGATGGATCGAAGATCAGTACCTACAAGGCAAGTTCACGCTGTCGGAAAACTGGAAGGTAAAACCACCACAGCCGCACCCTCCAAAGAAGACGGACACGCCGGGGGCAACTTGTTCTTACGTCGAGGATGAAAACGATGGAGAAAACTTATCAGATGAATCCAAAGACTACGCAGCGACTTGTCATGTGATTTCTTATTCACTGACGGATGATGAGGAGGCTCCTTGCGCTGAGAAATCAATGGCGAACCCTAAGCAGGAGATTCTTCAGCCATCAGACGAGTTGATCGATGTCTTCCTAAATGAAATTCGTCTGAAAGCAAAAGCCAATCAAGAGCGTGAAATGACCATACTGAAAAGAGCCAAGGCATTCCCGTCATATCAAAAGCCATCCACTGCGGATAAAAACAAATTCAAGACGAGGAAAAGGTTCGCCAAAGCTCTATCAGTAGGAATGAAGCTACCGCCCTCTGAAGAAAATACTCTCGCTGAGGTAGAGATGCACCCTAACTTCTGTTTATATCATCAGAAGATCATACATCCTACTGAAGACTGCGAATCCTTTAACTGTTGGTGGCAAGGGTATGTCGCTCAAAAGCAACACTTCGACAGGACAAAATGTGAAGCTTGTAGACGTCGAAAAAATGCGATAAATGAGCGCAAAAGAGCCGCCGACGATTGTCATATAGCCGACTCTAAGGTGTCGCAAATTATCACCTTGGGAAGCGACTCTGACGAAGAAGCTACCCCCAACCCTTCCCTCGGGGAATTTATTTCAAAAATGAAGGAATTGAGGAGCTGCAAGAACGTTCAGCCATGCAATCGCACGCTACTTGGAAAAAATCCCGGCCCCGCAAACAACGGAGCGAACAAAAAGGATAAAGGAAAAGGAAAAACGGCCTTCGTCACCAGCACTCAACAACAATTAAGTGACCCTAGACCGGTTGCTCGCCAAAGCAACAAGCGGCAACCCCTCCAGGAAAAGTTGAAACGTCCTTACTCGTTTCCGCAAGATAAAACAAGGGGACTGTTCGAGCTGGCAGTGTGCGACAGACTCATCAATCTGCCGAGTCCAAAACGTCCGTTGTGGCCAGGCGATGTTAATAATCCTAATTATTGCCCTTACCATCAAACGGTAGGTCATCTGATCGAGAATTGCTACGTCTTCAAGAACTGGGTTGAAGACCAATATCAACAGGGCAAGTTCGCGTTGTTCGAAAGTTGGAAGGTGAACCCGCCACAACCGCATGCTCCGAGAAAGATGGATACGCTGGGGGCAACATGGTCAGTCATGGAGAAAGCCCCATAGACCGAAAAGTCAGTAAACTAGAGCTTCGCCTCAAATACGGCAATGACGGACCGAAACGTCCTTAAACTGATGATGGACCGCAATGTCCTAAAACTTGCAAGCGGACCGAAACGTCCTTAAAACTACTACCGTAGTATCCTCAGGCTGACGGAAAAAAAAAACGGTATGTACATAAGCAAAAAGGGCACGGATGAAAACCCGAAAGGGCTCCGTGAGTAAAAACAGCAGGGCTACCGGCGAGTGTTCGTGAAAACCCGAAAGGGCGCGACCTCGTTAAAAAAAAAAAGAGAGAAGAAGAAAATAAAAAGAAATAAAAAAGAAAAACGGTATGTCCTTAAGCAAAATGGGCACGGATGAAAACCCGAAAGGGCTCCGTGAGTAAAAACAGCAGGGCTACCGGCGAGTGTTCGTGAAAACCCGAAAGGGCGCGACCTCGTTAAAAAAAAAGAGAGAAGAAGAAAATAAAAAGAAATAAAAAAGAAAAACGGTATGTCCTTAAGCAAAATGGGCACGGATGAAAACCCGAAAGGGCTCCGTGAGTAAAAACAGCAGGGCTACCGGCGAGTGTTTGTGAAAACCCGAAAGGGCACAACCTCGTTAAAAGACACTTATAGGGTCCTCTCGACCTTGTAAGGAGAAACCACCCGCGTGAGATCCTTACGACTCACAAGGGAGCAACACACTTAGGGATCCCCACGATTCCTAAGGAGAAAATACACTTGCGAGATCCTCACGACTCGTAAGGAGAACTCTCTTATGGGACCCTCACGGCTCATAAGAGTTGAAAGTCTTAAGTTACAGAGACCTAAACCTATGCTTAAGCAACTCCCACGACTTCCGATATTGCCGTACAAATGGCTCAATACTGACCCTTGTATACAACCCACGGGCGCGAATAAACATTCCCCCAACCAAGTTTCATCCGTAACTAGGGATATGTCCATATGGTGAGCAACCCTTGTAAGTCCTCTCGACTTATGAGGAGAAGGCCCTTTTGTAAGATCTTTACGACTTGCAAGAGGACATGCACTTAGGAATCCTCACGATTCCCAAGAAGAAAACACACCTACAAGATCCTCACGACTTGTAGGGAGAAATACCTTTGTGAGACCCTTACGGCTCATGAAGTCAAAAGCCTTGGTCGACAGGACCCTTAACCCTGTTTACTAAGCCACCTTTGTTCAACATCGAATGAGGCAAATGATAATTCGCTCCTGGCAACATCCCAGTCGTAGCGGTGCTGATGCCGAAATCGGTGTCTAATTCCAGGTTTACGGCGGAAAGCCAGTAGGCCGCACATGCATACGAAATAGCCGAAATGATGGGGCAACTTGCAATAAAAAGCAGCAAGTAAAAGGTGTGCATGCAGAATAGCCGAAATGATTGGGCAACTCGCAATAAAAAGTAGCGAGTAAAAATAAAATAAATAGCCGAAATGATGGGGCAACTTGCAATAAAAAGCAGCAAGTAAAAGGTGTGCATGCAGAATAGCCGAAATGATTGGGCAACTCGCAATAAAAAGCAGCGAGTAAAAATAAAATAAATAGCCGAAATGATTGGGCAACTCGCAATAAAAAGCAGCGAGTAAAAATAAAATAAATAGCTGAAATGATTGGGCAACTCGCAATAAAAAGCAGCGAGTAAAGATAAAGTAAACAGCCGAAATGATTGGGCACCGCGAAAAATAGCCGAAATGATTGGGCAATCGCGACCTTCGTGATATAAAAGCTGAAATGATAGAGCATCGCGGAAAGAACTAAAAAAAAAAATATATGTAACATGCCCTGCAGACGATAGCACAGCAATCCCTGTACACAATCTAGGGGCACAAACAAAGAGGGAACCATACCTTCCCGACAGGCTCCGCCAAAAAGCGAAGCTAAGTCTCGACGGTTCAGCAACAACCTAGAGACAACCGTGACATTCGCCTCGATACAGTAGACGCAATGTCAACAATAACGTTCTTCCTCCAACAAGCTTCGAATATGACAAAGCAAATGAAGCAAAGGATAAATTCCTAGCTTCAAGGTCTTGACTGCAACCCATATAAAGCCAGAAAGACAATTGGAGATCGTCTCACACCAGTGTGGAATGGTCACCACCTCGACGTTCGTCTCGACACAGCAGATGCAACATCATCAAACAAACGGAGCCACGGCAAAATTCCAGCTCCATCCCGACGTTCGTTTCGATACAGCAGACGAGTTATCACCCCATCGTTCTTCCTCCAGCGGGATTCGGACGCGACAATCAAACAAACAGAGCCACGGCAAAATTCCAGCTCCACCCCGACGTTCGTTTCGATACAGCAGACGAGTTGTCACTCCAGCGTTCTTCCTCCAGCGGGATTCGGACGCGACAATCAAACAAACAGAGCCACGGCAAAATTTCAGCTCCATCTCGACGTTCGTTTCGATACAGCAGACGAGTTGTCACCCCAGCGTTCTTCCTCCAGCGGGATTCGGACGCGACAATCAAACAAATGGAGCCACGGCAAAATCCCTAGTTCCAAACCTCGATGGTTCATCAGCAAACTAAAAACAACCGCGGCATTCGTCTCGATACAGCAGACGCGATGCCAGCAAAATGAAGCAAAGGCCAAATTCCTAGCTTCAGACTCTTGACGGCAACTCACATAAAACCTGAAAGACTATCGGAGATCATCCCACACCAGCGCGGAGTGGTTATGACTCATCAGGGCTCGCTAAAATGAGCCTAACCTCAAGTAAAAAGCGGCATGGCAAATTCCTAACGCTTGTTCTTCCGACGGTCAAACTGCCTAGGAAGATTGCTTGAAGACGTCTTGTCCAGCCCCCGAAGGGATCAGAGACACGGCAGTCGCAGGGCTACTCGAACAGCACGATTGCCTATCGAGGACTATATCAGCTTATGCGACGGTACGATGGCCAAAACCCTAAGTACCACCGACCTTAACGGGCTTCTGTCGTAAAGAGCAGAGGTTAAATGCGGCATTAAGATGTTCTTGCGAGAAACGCTCGATTCGTCTCGACTTGTGAAGAAATTGTTGAGGCGGCTTGACTCGTGAGATAAAGCCTTAGGCAGTAGGCATAAAAGAAGCCTGTTTCCTAAGCACTGAGACCCTGTAAGTCGATCCAAAAAGGTCTCTTGCATACTATTCATGGGTCTCACTCTCCAAAGTCGAATTTTGACGAGGAGGGAAACAACCGCTTACGAGTCCTCTCGACTCGTAAGAGGGAAAAATTCTCTTATAGGATCCTTACGACTTATAAGAGAAAAACACACTTAGGAATCCTCACGACTCCTAAGGAGAAAAACCCACCTACGAGATTCTCTCGATCCGTAGGGAGAAAAGTCTCTATGAGACCCTTACGGCTCATAGAGTTGAAAAGTCTTAGGCAGCAGATCTGAACCTGTGGCCTAAGCCATCGCTATTTCTTAAGAAAGTCAAGATGCGTGCTCTATTATCTGTTGACCATGTTTACTAAGGTGGCGTGCTGATAATAAAAGAAATAAAAGGCGGAGAAATAACACAAGACATTACAGAAGATGTATATCTTTTATTCATAAACTTGGTTGAGTACATGATACATTGTGCTAAAGAATAAAAAAGAAACATATATACATTTTTTTATTCACAAGTACAAACGATACAAGGAGAATTACTGAGAAGGAAACATCTTGCATAGATCTAGCAATTGTTCGCGCAATTCTTTCCTCACTTTCTCCTGATCTGCTGCCACTGCCAGCTCCGCCTCCACTTGGGCCCGTTGCTGCAAGACAGATGCAAGCCGCTCCCTGACGGCCTGATAAGCAGCTTCCCGACCTGGAGTATCGCGCTCAGCTACATCAAGCTTTCGCTTCAAGTTTAGCCCATGGGAGATGCGCTCCAGAAGACCCTCGAAGATAGTCTTCACTTGGGCAGCATTCGCTTCAACCTCAGCACGCAGACAAGCCATCTCGCTCGAGGTCTCTTGGCATTCCTTTAGCTTTAAAGCTTCTTCTTGTTCCAAGTGGTGAACATAAGAAGCGCTTCCCTCGATCCATGCTGCTCTTTCATTGCTCGCGGCTAAAGTCTCGGGGGCGGTACGCATCGACTCCAGCTTATGCAGGCAAGCCTCGATCTCCATACAATGATTAACCCAAGATGCGATGATACCCTCGTCATGGAAATTCACGAGTATCACCAACATCGGGTTAAACACTATAGCGAAATCCGCAGCAGAAGTAGGGGTTTCGACGTCGAGCTCCTCAATGTAGTCGCTCAACATGCGTAAGCTGTTCGCGGCGCCTTTCGAAGATGGACATCTCAGGAAAGGACCTGCCGGCATGATGATGCGGGCGCCGAGACCGGAACGACCGCTGAAAAGAAACAGGATGTGATTAGATAACTGTTCAGGGAATAAAAAAGGGGAAAGTCATCAATGTGATAGTCGCCATACCAGCTGAGACAGGTGACAAGGCCGGAAGGGCCGGTGGTGCAACCGATCTTCCTTTTCCCCCTTCGATTTGTAACACTGCAGTCAGGACAAGAGAGAGTTATAAATAATTCTACTACTGAAAAACAAAGATATCACTCGGGGACGGTACTCACCAGCGCCACCAGAGGGAGAGGCGAATTCAGATGGGAAGGAGAAGTGTGGGAGCAACACTTGATAGAGATGGTCAAAAAGCACTCCTGAAAGACACAACAGTGTGACTTTAGTACACAAATTATGCGTCTGGAAGATAAGATTAATAAATTGCAAACTCATACCTTCCAACATCTTCAAGGGTATGAGAGAGGGTTGAGAGGTGACCACCGCCAAGGCAGTCGTTGAAGGCGCTCCCTCAAGCAGTGGGGCATCGGCGCTGGCTGCACCTGTGTTACAAGAAAAGTGAACCTGTCAGAAAGAATTGTAAAGTAAAGAAAAACAGCAACTTGGGGTTTACCAAAGGAGCTCCCGGCTGAAACGGAGGCGACTCCCTCCTCTATCAACATGAGGCCACCGCCCGTGGCCTTATCACCCGACTCGATGGGGACCGTCGTCGTGCTCGCGTGGCCAGGAGACAGCGGAAGATCGTAGACGGGGAGGGCAATGATCGGAGCATTGCCGGACTCTTGAGAGAGAGCGGTTGGCTCTTCCCCAAGAGTCGTGCCCATCTCACCCGCTACTTCCTCGGGCTCCGCAATCTCCATCGGCTTATCCGCCGTCACCACGAGGTCGCCAGCCTCAAGTGCCTCGTCCGTCACCACCACGGGCTCAGTTGTAATGATCATTTCATCTGCCGCCACTTCAGGCTCGGCATCAATGACCTTCTCGGCTATAGGCCCCTCAACCTCCGCATCAGGCTCCAAGGCCTCAACGATGTTGCCCACTGTCCGCTCGGGTTCGGCAGGCACCGCCTCCTCTGTTCCCCTGGGTTCAACGGTCTCCGTCTCACCCTCGGTCGGACTTGGCGCTGCAAAATAATATATATAAGAACCGTCGGCATTATAACTCTCACAATAAAAATTCTGAAAGAAATGTTACCTGAAGTGGACTTATTATTTGCGCTTCGAGCGGCGCGCGCCACTTGTCTGCGAGCAGTGGATAGGGCGACAGGAGCCTCTTCGGAAGGAGTATCTGCCCGAGGGACGGTGCTTGGGCCCGCTCCCGTAGCCATAGCAGTTCGGCGCGCCTTCGCCTCGCGCCTCAGCCGCTTTCTCTCCTCCTGGGCCATTGAGACAGACCTCACCAGAGCCTCTCTCATTGAGGCGTCCTCGTCTGTATACAAAGATGCCTCCAAGCTCTTCAAGGCATCCCTCGTCGACTTGTCAAGTTGAGGCTCTTGCAGCAGCCCCGACGAGACCGGAACTCCAGTGACGGGTTCCGGAAGGATCTCTTCGTCGACTGGTATAACCCCTAGAAAGAAACAAAGGAAGAAAGTTAGGTTAACCATCAAAAAAGATAACGAAATTTGTTTTAAAAAAAGGGGGGTGGGACATACCGGCACCCGCTAAAGTACGTTTCTCCTCCTCCTTTTGGAAGGTTTTCAAAGAGGCAGCAATAGCTTCGGTAGAGACACCTGTTGAAAATGGAGAAAAGTATTAGTCAAGAATAATGATAAAAAAAATGCAATGAAATGATGAAAAAAGCAGCTAATGATTACCTGACTCAGCGAGTTTACTCAACCACGCTTCAAGCTTCGCTGATCGCTCAGAAGCCGCAATGGCGGCCGCCAGGTCGGTGTCTGCGGGGTCTACCGCGAAGCCCTTATTGCTGCCATATTCACTTATTCCTTCGGTAAGAGGGGCTTCAGGCTCTAAGCCAAGAATCGCGTCAAGGGAAAGGAGCGACTTTTTCTTCTTTTGCCCGCCAACTCTAGATGCACCCGGGACTGATTTGCGCTTGGCAGACACCTTGGGGCGGCGGGTCCCGATATCCGCGCCTACACCAGACTCCGGCGATACCACAGTTACCGTTTCCACTAGAGCACGAGGGGCTGGTGGCGCATCCACAGCATCGCGAAGCGGCAATCCGCGCGGAGGACTCAACACGCGCGGAGGTCCGCCTCCAGCACCTTTCAATGGAGGAATGACCGGAGTCCTCGGCCTCAAGGGAGCCTTGCGATCGCCGCCGGGAGGTGCACCCTTGCGGTCAACCAGCATACGTTTCTCCATCAAAATAACGGGCCCCATTGCATGCGCATACCAGGCCACGTACGCGTTGAGGACTTTGGGGACGCAGCTCGGCTCACTGATAAAGAAATAAGAACCCGTGTTAAGCCGCATAAAGTGGTGCATTGTATTCTTTATCCCCTCCCGGCTAACCATGGGCTTTTCCAAGAAGGCTTCCATCGGGATCCCTTGATTGTAGCTCGATTGCTAAGCAAACCGGTGAGGGTTATACCTCATGAAGAGTGCTGTCTCATTCTGCCTGAACACCAGGTAGCCCGGCCGAATGGAGTAGAGATGGAGGATTTCCCGAGCCTTCAATATGGAAGCCCCGTCCTTAAATTCATCGCGTAGCGACACTACTGACTTGGTGGTCTCTGAGCCTATTGTTATGACCTTGTCTAAGAAAGAAATCTTTGCCCCGACCAGGTGTGGTCGAAGGAGCAGCCCCCTAGCCTCCCGCGGAGGTGCAACTACGATCGAAGCCCCGACCAGCCGTATGACCCTTGGGAGCCTGCACTTCTCAAAAAAGGGAGGAATCTTATGGGCACCGAACACCCCGTGCACGTGCATTTCCATCCAGGAGGTAAAGTAGTGCATCGGGAAGTTAGCGGGTTGCACCCCAGGCTCACTAGCGTCCGCCGCTACGCTAAGTCCATTATAAAGATAAGCCAGGCCGGCAATTCCTACTGACAACTGTAAACCAGCCACCATCCGATGCGCTGGGTAGAAAACAGTCGGCCGCATATGGCATGGATGCATAGGAAGAGCAAAACTGCACAACCACAAGCCCAAGAACCCTACAAAGAAGGTCTCTTCATCCATGTCGGGGACGGCAATTCATGAAAAAGGGACGACGGCGGCACCGGGAAGATAAAAGTCTTTGTGGTCATCTTCCGATGTGGGTCGGCGATCAAAACCGAACCCAAAAGGGTCGTCAAGCTGGGCGAACTTCTCGCTCCGCTCTGATAAGAACTCTGGTTGAATGAAGCGAGCAATGAAATCTGCAAAACTGACTCCCCTGTCACCCGATTCTAGATAGAGTCCTTCATAAATCTCCAATACCTTCACTAAGCCTGGGTACTGGTGCTGAATAGCGTTCTCCGGCGTCAGGTCAAACACCAGCGGCTTGGTGGCAAAGACGTATTCATCGGGAGGAAGCAGCTCCTCGTAAGGCTCTCCCCTCATCGGCAGACCTGAGATTTCAGCAAACTCCTCCAAGGAGATAGAGACTTCCCGGTCCGTCATCAGGAAGGTGTGTGTGGGAATATTCCATTGCTCGATAAAAGCCTTAACCCACCACGTTGGAGGAGAAGGATACTCAAAGAGCGAGACGTAAATGGCCGAGTACAAACCAATCCTC
Source organism: Agapanthus africanus (assembly GCA_030015575.1). Taxonomy (NCBI): domain Eukaryota; kingdom Viridiplantae; phylum Streptophyta; class Magnoliopsida; order Asparagales; family Amaryllidaceae; genus Agapanthus; species Agapanthus africanus. The sequence goes on along the minus strand of CM057338.1, from coordinate 935,350,123 downwards.
ATCAGATGAGTCCTCCTCGCTGATAGGATGTACCGGGCCCATTGCAAATATCCAGCAGGCGGTCGTGGGATCAGTCCAATGTTATAAGCCTGTCCCCAAGGGCGCGCTTCACCCTGACAAATTCTCCTCCCTAAAATATCTATTGTCGGCGGCGGCTGCACGAGGATAGCACCAATCGCAGGCTGGAGGAGGTCATCCGAATTCCAATTTTTGACCTCCACGGCATACTTCACCGGGGGTTCATCTGCGTAGGGGAGTGAAGATGTTGGCTCAGATGGCGTGGCGGAACTGAAACTGCGACGACCCTGGATGATTTCATTGTACCACCTATCCCACAAGTGAAGGTTTTTGTGTTCGGGGTCATGATCCTTGATGAGAGCGAGCACCACGCGGTCCACCGGTGCTTGGGGAAACCCTCCCTCCGAGCGAACAAATGGAAAAGACGAATTGGCAGACATGTTTCCTGCAAAGAGACAAACATTAGCCGTCAGTATTATAATTCCAACGCTCAACATTTTTAAATTTTTATACCGTACCGCAATGCAGTGGATAGGGGGACCAAAGGGGGGCCCACAAAATCTGGACGACGGTACATCATTTAATAAGACAGCCCCATCATTGGATGAGACTGTCAGGTAATGAAAAGATCCCCAAGAGAATATCCTCATTGATGGGAAATCCCTAGAGGCAAGGAGAAAATCTCCTCTTTTGGAGCAAAGCTCTGTCACAGAGTGACATTTGTCAAACTCTGGTCTCAAGGGAATAAAATTTCTTTAAGGAGAGCCTAGCCCTATGTTAATGATGGAAAATCCATCAAAAAGAAAACTTCAACCCTTAAAGATTAAAATTTGGGATTTTAAAGATCAATGAAAACTTTTAGGAGTTCTCCATTTTCAGATCAGAAAAGATCTACATTTGATCCATGAGCAAAGCTCTGTTCATGAGTTAAAACCCATGAACAAGATCTCTGTAGATCTATGAATTTTCCAGAGCAAGGCTCCGCTGATGAAACCCCAAAAGGGTTTTAGATCAAAGATCTATAAGAGCAAGGCTCTTTTAATTAAATTTAATTTAATTTAAATTACCTAGAGTGGTTCTAAGTTCTGAACTTTGAAGTTCTTGGGGAAAGAACAAGAGCAAGGTTCTGAAAGTTCTTAAGCAAGAGCAAGGCTCTGAGAATCAAAAATTCTTGAAAATTGTAAAGAATTTTCTAAGGACCAAGGGTCCTATTTATAGGCGCCTGCGCCCCTTCAACTTATCAGTTGATCCAAAGGCTGGGATCTTGCCACCGCTGCACTCACGCGCGCACCACGTGAACGCAACGGTGGGGGGGCATTTGTTTCCCCCAATCAGAGCAAGGCTCTGTTTGAATTTCAAAAATTCAAATTTTGAAGCAACGCTTCAGATCCTCTGCGCTGTGCGCAAAGCGCCACGTGTCAGAAGCTAATACGGCAGTGCAGCGCCCAATCAGAGCAAACCTCTATTTTAAGTAAAATTAAAGGAAGCAACGCTTCAGTTGCGCAAGCACTGCGCTGCGCGACACGTGTCAGCGCAGATGCGCTTGCGCAGTTGCGCTGCGCTGTGCGCTGCACGACACGTGTCACGCGCTGGGGCATCTGCGCCAAACAGAATTAAAATTCTAAAGAAATCTTTTCTGTTCTTGTTAAAACAAGAAGATTTTCTTCTGTAAAAACAGAAGCCCTTGGATCAAAGATCCAACGGTGGGGAAATTCCCCGAATCACTCAAAGAAAGATCTCTTTAACAAATTTAACTAATTTATGGGCACTATAAAAAGGACCCCAAGCCTCAATTCAAAGGTATCAACATTTTCTAAAAAAAAAGAGAGAGAAAGAGAACTTTGAAGAACTCCTCAAGAACAAAAAGGTAAAAACCTTTAGAAGGAAGAGAAAGTTCTCTTATGAACAGATCATAGATCTAAAAACAAGATCAATGATCTTTAATAAAAATAAAAAATATATAATAAAATAGTGCTTTGCACTTTTTATGAACCTTTGGTTCTTTGAGATAAGAAAAAACAAGAAAAAACTTATCTTTTCTTTGATCTAAATTAGATCAAGAAATCAAATAGTGCTTTGCACTTCTGTTCTTGAATCTAAAAGATTCTTAGTGCTTTGCACTTCTAAACTGCGCTGTTGCGCTCTTGGGAGAGCGCCACATGTCAGCAGCGCAAGCGCAACGCACTGCGCTTGCATAACACGTGTCGTCATCATAAGCGCTTGCGCTCTCTGATTGGCGCAAAGCGCCTGAAAATGCAATGCATTTACAGAAGGGCCAAGCCCAATTAAAAAGGGCCTAACAGGCCAAATTAAATGCAATGCATTATTTAAAAAAGGGGGGGGGCAGAGCCCAAATAAAAACAGATGTTGTGCATCGGCCCAAATAAAGGTCTAATAGACCAAACAAAAATGCCCTGCATTATTAAACAGGAGCAGAGCCCCATTTTTGGTCTAATAGACCAAAAATAAATAAAATGTTGAACATTTTCAACTTGACTTAGCCCAATTCTGGCCGTAAGTCCTTAAGTTAAATTGAACTGAGCACAAATGCTCTTTTAAATCAATTTACCTCCGGTTCGAGGGTATATCTCCGAACTCCTCTGACACTTCTCGTTGTAATCCTTCAACGACGTCAGAGAGGCGACGGGTCCTAACGACCACACATGGATATGGACTGCGGGGTCCTTAAACTCGTGGACCGAAACGTCCCTAAATTAATGTTGGACCGAAATGTCCCTAAACTAATGGTGGACCGAAACGTCCCTAAACTAACAACGGACCACCACGTCCCTAAACTGGAATACGGACCACCACGTCCCTAAACTGGAACAATAGAGCCTCCAAATGCTCTTTTGCCGGATCTAAACGGTCCCGTTTAAGTTGATCTTAGCCCCAAACACGGCTAACGTATCCTTAAACATTCAAATGGACTATAAAACTCCAAATCACCCTTGGTTCAAGGGTACATCTCTGAACTCCTCTGACATCTGCCGTTGTAATCCTTCAACGACGTTAGAGAGGTGATGAGTTCCGATGGCCAGATATTAAATGGATTATCACGTTAAGTCGATCTTAGTCTCAAACAGGACTATCGTATCCTTAACGAACGTTTAAGTTGATCTTAGCCGCAACGCGACTAATGCATCCTTAAACTAAAAACACCAAACCCAAATCTAAGTAAATACGGATTTGGACTAATCCACGTCCTACGGGTGACGGCATTACTCAGTCTCCGTATACAATCCACGGGCAACCATAAACAAAACAAACACAAACGACACGAAGTGAAATTCTGGAGAAGGAGAAAGTTGTTACCGCGATGCGGTAGCGTAATTAACTACAGGGGCTTGCGCTTGCAGGGAAGAGCGTCCCCACAATCAAAAACCCCTTAAGCGAGGGGGAATCTGACGAAGTTTGCTACATCGGCCGCATCCGTCTAAACCTCCGATACACGGTGCCATAAATCAACTTGGCATCTTCGGAGAGGTGGACGGATAAAACCAAATAGCATCTGCCCCGAATCTCAGCGTCAGGACATCGCAGTCTTGTGCGCCGCCATTCGGAGGGGAACATATGCTTATACCCTGATTTATTAGAACATTCATTAGGGGTCACGTGGTAACACGTGAGAGCGCCCAAGTCAGATTTCGCCTTTGCTTTTGTTCCATATATATAATGAGGGTCACGTGGGAGCACGTGAGGTATTGCCTTAGGGCTAAGTCCTTCTCATTTGTGGGGATCTTTTCAGAGGTCATGTGGGGCACGTGATTTCAGTTCTTTGCATGCATGGAGATCTTTTAAGTCTCCTTATTTTATTTTGAGAATTAAATTCTCTGTTGGGTTAAATCCTAACTTTCTTTTAGAGAAATTAAATTCCTGTGAATTTGAGGGAATTAAATTCTCAATTAGGGTTAAACCCTAGCTCTGTCCATCTTGAAAGAATTAAATTCCCGTAGTTTTGGAGAATTGAATTCTCATATAGGGTTGAACCCTAGTTTTATCTTGGAGGAATTAAATTCCTATAACTTTGGGAGAATTAAATTCTCATATAGGTTAAACCCAGTTTTGTTTTGGGAGAATTAAATTCTCTAAACTCAATTCCCCCTCTAAGTTTCGGATCTGCATGGCAGGATCTCAACCCGATGAGAATTAAATTCTCAACTTATGGGGAGATGTGCTCTTTACAGATCTTCAACCAGAGGAAGAACTAAGTTCTTTTGTGCAGAAAAGTTAAACTCTTAGATTTGAGAATTAAATTCTCTGTTTGAAGTTTTGATCCCCTTTCTTTTCTCACCTAGGGTTTTTCTTTGTTGAGAATTATATTCTCCTTTCTTTTCTCTCTGAAATTTCAAGATTCCAAAACTTTATCTCCAAAAACTCTCTCTTTCTTTCTTTTTTTTAATTCTTCCTCTTGGCTCCTATTTATAGGAGAAGGAAAAGAATCAATTTGTTTTGCGAATCTTTCATTGAAAGATTTTGTTTGTTTTCATAGTCAATTTGAGCTTTTAGATTATTAAGTGAATTTTATTCACCGTTGGATTTTTAATCCAAAGATATTCTGTTTGTTATTTCTGGTGAGATTTAGAGAAATCTTTCCTTGTCTAAGATTTTTCCATAAATTGGTGATATTTAATCACCCCTGGATTTTTAATCCAACGGTTCTCCTTAATCCTTTCCCATTTGGAAATATTTTAGAGAAATTCAGAATTTTAATTCAATTATACTGTAAGGTTTTCGAAGCCTGTCACGTGCTGGCACGTGACCCTTGGTCACGTGGGACCACGTGACCCTCGTTGAGGTATTTCCTAATTTTTAGAATTAAATTCTTTTAAGCTCTAAGGCTTTCAAAGCCTGTCACGTGCTGGCACGTGACCCTTGGTCACGTAGGAGCACGTGACCCCCAATTGAGCCCTTTAACAGCCGCTTGTTTATGTTGCCGTTTTAACCATCACGTGTCAACACGTGACCATTGGTCACGTGTGAGCACGTGATACCTCGTTGAGGTATTTTCTGATTTATAGAATTAAATTCTGTTAAACTGTGAGGCTTTCAAAGCCTGTCATGTGCTGGCACATGACCCTTGGTCACGTGTGAGCACGTGACCCCAAATTGGGTCATCTTTCAGCCTTTTGTTTTTCGTTTCTTTTTAGTGAGATTTTAACCATCATGTGACCATTGGTCACATGTGAACATGTGATACCTCATTGAGGTAATTCCTGATTTTTTAATCAGGAAACAAATGCCTCCACAGCATTGCTCTCACGTGTTTGCACATGATTGCAACGCTGTCACTTTTGTGTCCGTTGGATCCATCTAGGAAATCGGGAAGATGAAGCGTTTCCATCACATCCTATAAATGCATGGGTCTCTTCAGAAGCGCCTCCACTCTTTCATCTTCCTCCTTTGGCTAACTTTTCTTTTGAGAATTTAATTCTCGTTCCTCAGAGCTTAGTTCTCTGTCTTGCAAATTTTCCAGAGTTTAACTCTGTTGAAAGATTTCCTTTTCTTCAGGTAATAATCTTGAACGAACGAAGAACTTTCATAGAAATCACCATGGGATTTTAAATCCAGATCAAGGGTTTTTTCCTTTAACAAGAACACACATTTTTTTATTTTAAGTTCTTTAAAAAGAAAATCTTTCAATCCTTAAACAACAGATCTTGCTAAGGTTTCTCTGGCCTTCAGGGGTCAATGATGATGTTTTGCCCTTTTCCATGGAATTTAATTCCATCTCAAAAATGTTTCTGGGAATTTAATTCCCCTTTTCCAAAAAAAGAATTTAATTCTTATGAAGAACTTAGTCCTTCCCAGAAAGCTTCTTGGGGTTTTTTGCCCTGAGTTGTCTTTTTCATATCTAAGAAGAAGAAGTTTGCAATGTCTCTTTCTGGGAATTTAATTCCCTTAATTCTGTTTGATTTGTCACAGAGTCCAAGATGGATTTCTTTTTAGGGGAATGTGTAGGGTCATTTGAAATCCACTGCTTGTTTAATGAGAATCTTCCTTTTGTCTCATTATAATTGCTTGGCCTCATTATTAATAAGCCGTCATCTTGATTTTGTGGGACCCATATGTTTTGAAACCAATGGTCCCATAAAATGAGTCCGCTGTCGCTTTCTTCCACTGTCTCTTTATATATATATATATATTTATAATCATCTATATATACACTGTTGGCTTTGCTTTAACAGTTTCCCCTTATTTTATTTCAGGTACGATGACGTCTGTTTCGTATTTCCCTTTCACCCGCTCGGAAGCCGCTTTTCCCCAATCGCCATCTAACGAGGAGGTGATGGCAATGATCAGGGCTCACGACCCGAATCACACCAATTTGCTTCTGTGGGGGACCTGGTACAGTCACATCATCCGGGGTCGCCGGAGTTTTCTCTGCGAAGTACCGACGGAGCCTACCTTTCCGTTCCTACCGATGGATCCTCCAGGGACAGTCTTTGCTGTAGAGATGCCTAATTGGACTCCGATGGGACGACTTGAGCCTTTGACGATGGGCATCCCGAATCATCCTATCGCGGCCATAGATATACTTGGACGCTGTATTTTCCAGGGCGAGGCCCAACCGTGGGGGCAGGTCTACAAAATAGGGCTCACCCCTCGACACCCCACGGGCTACCTTGTTTGGGCTCGCTACATCCTATCCGCCCACCGCGCGCGACTGCAGAAGGTTGGGCTTTATCAGGCGATCTATGCGTCCCTCTTCCACTACCCGTCTCCTCACGTCTGGTGGGTTAAGGCCTTCCTGAACCAGTGGAATCTCCCCACCAACACTTTCCTCCTAGGGGACCATGAAGTATCGATTTCTTTAGAAGAATTTCGCGAGATCTCGGGCTGCCAATCAGGGGGACACTTTATGAGGAATTGTTGCCTTTCGATGAGTACGTCTTCAAGACTGAGCCCGCAATGCTCGACGGCTTGTCCGCTGAGCATGCCGTCCACCACAAGCGCCCTAGTTTAATCAAGGCATTGGGAATCTTTGACAAACTGTTCACAGAGTCGGAGGAACAGGGTGTTACTTTCAAGAGCTTCATCGCTTGCTTCCTTCGCGAGGATGTCCTGTCGAAGACGGCTCCAAGGTTTGCAAACATTTATGACCCCTTTGGGTTTGGTTTGAACAGGCGGCCGACTAAGGAATCGGATTTACCACAGTATTATATTCCCATTATGTCGCCGGTATCTTTCGAATCGATTGCAGCTCCCGGCATAGACGAGGAGACATTCTTTTTGGGTTTTATCAGTGTCTGGCTTAGCTGGTTCGTCATCCCCATGTATCGCCGCTTCATGAGAGTTTCGGTTATCTATCCGGCTCATCGTATCGCTGAGGGGACATGGTTGGCCGTAGGCATCCCGGCGCTAGCGCATCTCTATCATGGATTAGACGCCGCGGCCAATACCTCAACTCCTGGTGTGGATGTAGTAAACTTCTCTCTTCACTACTTCACATCTTGGATTGAGATGCACGTGTTGGGGGCTTTTGCTGCGCATCAGAGACCCGCATTTTATGACGCCTACACTTTTCCGCGACTCATGCGGCTGGTGGACGCTTCTGCTCCCTACCCGACTCAGTTCGGGGCTATTCGCGTGTTGATTTCTCCCTATGCTAGTGCGGGCGGACTGGTATTTGTTGATCGGGTTCTATCTGCTCTTTCAGGTTCGATTCAATAACTCCACGACCAGTCGAAAGGTGAGGTGCCTTCTCTGAAGCCCCGGGAGGCCACACACTTGTACACGATCAGACCAGGTTATCTGGTATTTCGTCAGAACAGTGTGGCTCTTTTTATGCGGTACAATCCGCATCGCTTCGCCCGACAGATATGATCAGGGCGTTCCCTTTGAGGCTTTCAAAGTTGCGCCGGTCCCTTCACCCGAAGCTATTCGTGATGCTGCTCATCACTTTGTGAGGCTGAACACTGGTTCTTACTTCATAATCCCTGAAGCTGACGATATTCCCCGATGCGTGGGGTTCTTTACAGGTTGGTACCTCCATCGGGTCAGCCCGATTATTGCTGAGGAGAAGAGGGTGCTTCTTGGATATGGTACTCCTGCTCAGGTTCAGGCCACGGGAGTTCCGCCGCGACCGCGCGCACCGGTCCGCTTTTCCCTGAGGGATACCAGTGTCGCGCTCATTCCAGGGGAGTCGGAGGTAGACCTCACTCCCATAATTGGCATGTCATTGGATACCCGGGCTCGATCGAAGGGTAAAAGGGCTCCGGTAGCAGTACCACCACCCGTGGTGTCAATAATGGCTGTGTCATCCTCGGCCGCAATGCCAAGCGAGGGTGATAGGAACGAGGGTGTTGAAGGTGAGGTGGGTCGGCGTCATGCCAAGGCTCCATGGGGGAGGAAACGGTCGTCCTCAGCGGTCGGCTCTGGATCCAAGCGGCGGAGGAAAACGGCTGCCGATCTGCTGGACTCTTTAGTAGAGTCTGAGCCCATTCTTCCGGACGAGCCCTTGGCCATGCAAGAGCCGGATGCTGGCCTGCTTTTTCCAAGTTCAACAGCCGAGAAAGCCGCACAATTGGCTGAGGCTATAAGATGTTCTAAAGATGAGTCTCAGAACGTAAGGGTTCCGAAGAAGCCCTATACCGCCGTAATCTTTTATGAAGACCCTTCGTGGATCCGGCGGCGATTTTTCGGCCCTTTGGAGGAATGGGGTGAAAGGGCCCTTAAACAGGCTGCTTTGGAGGATACTGCGGATGCGCTTTCATTGTGGACTGGCGGCCACGAGTCCACCCTTGAACCTCGGCAAGCACACCTTCTTGAGAAAGAGCATCGGCTTGAGTAAGCCATACTGAGAGCTTCCTTGTGCATCGGTATGTTCTTGTATTTCTTTGTAATACTTCATATTGTCTGCAATCGTATATATGTTTTCTTATTCTTGTGTGAACTGTGCAGAGACTTCGGCGATAGGGGCGGTTCCCACGGGCTTACTGACGGTAGAGCCTGTTGACACCCCTAATGAAACACTGCTCGATGTAGAGGGGGTTGACGACACTGTCCCTCTCGCGATAAAGCCTCTTGCGGTGGTTCTTGCTCCCGAAGCACTCACTCTTTCGGGATAGGCACCTTTGGTGGTCTCCATCCCAACGGATCTTCCTGAAGGCGACCCAGAGGCTGGGATGGAGGTAGTCGAGACTACCCTCCCTTCGTTGGAGCCCGAGGTCGCAGCGGAGGCCGTTGAAGCTGCTGTCCCTCCTATTCAGAATGGGAGAAGTATCGAAGGTAACCTTCTATATTTTGAATTAGTATCCTTTCCATTATCTGAACTTTTTTGTCTTTTCAGAGTTGCGCGGATTGGAGGCTTCGATTGCCGACTTGTTTCCCAGGCAGTCTTTTCAGCGCCTGTTGAAGATGGCTGCTCCACAAGCGATATCTCCTCAACGCATCGTCCTCTCGTCTGGGCAAGGTTAGTGTTGTTCACCATTTCATAGCATTGTTGTTATTTTGCAAAATGACACTGATGTCCTTTACAGTTCTGGAGGCCGACGACGAGGTTGAGGTTCTCGAAGGGCCAGGGGAGCCTTCGGCTCCTTCTTGAATGACTGTGGGTAAGTGAAGTCTCAATATTGTCCCACTTGTTCTTTTGCTTAAAAGTTTCACTGATCTTTTTATAAATCTGAACAGCCCTGCCAGTTCTCACAGTGCTGGAGTCGCGCATCGCCATGCCGCCCGGCCCTTATGCTTTGCGAGCCTCAGACCGTCTGGCAAAATTAAGCCTCGACTCCCTATCATCCCTGATCGAGGAGCTTCGCGCGGGCAGTGTAATCACAGCCGAAGCGTTTGCTGCTGAAGCTAACGGTTCTTTTCCCTTTCTTGCTACCTATCATAGGCCGTGGTGCAAGTCTGGGTTGAGTTTTGCCGTCAGGTGGAGGCTTGTCTGCACGTGCTCGAGTGTACCCGTCTTTCTTCGGAGGCTGTGGCTGCGAAAGCGGGCTTGCGGGGTTTGATTGAGCGATGTGCGGAAAACATGGTGTCATGTGAGAAGAGACTCGGCCGCAAATTCTCAGAGAGGGAGCTGGCTTCTAAGGTGCTGAACGAGCTTCAAGCCAATCTTACAGCCAAGGCCAACAAAGCATATGAACTCTGGCGAGTGCTTCAAGAAGCCATCAAGGAGGTGGTGGCCATCGATAAGGCCGCCGTGTTTACTCGCAAAAGGGTCGAGGCTCACAAAGCTACCGAGAAAGAGCTCGAAGGCCGGCTTGCCTCATATCAGGCCCAGCAGGCTCAGGCAGAGGCCCGTCTTCTAGCGATACTGAATCACGAAGGCGCGACCCAGCGAAAGAGGGATGAGCTGACCAAGCTGCTAAATCGCCCGCCGACCTGAAGACTTGTATATCTTTTTTTCACTCTTTCTTTGTACATACTCCTGAATAAGAGTATATATTTTTTGCTTCTTTTGCGAATTGTAATTTGTATCCACTTTGGTTCATGAATAAAAGACGTATTTTCCTTCTCAATGATGTATCCCTTGTTATTGAATGTATTTCTGTGGATAGTCTATCTCGATCTCTTTGCAGGATAACGATAGCTTAGGATTCAGGGTTAAGATCTGCCTCCTAAGACTTTTCAACTTTATGAGCCGTGAGTGTTAGTTGTATATATGCCCTAGAGGCCAGTATTGTACAGATGATGTATATTATATTGGATGCTTGGACATATATAGAGATGACTTTCTTGCTCGACATGATAGTATGCTATCTGGTTGCTCTTTATCTTAACATGTACACTAGTCTCTTTATACTGTCTTATAGTTACATGTTGGTAAAGCCCTTAGGATTTGTACTTGACTACCTGGACTATGATGCAGATCATACTAGTGGGGACATGGTAGTCCATAAGTACATCCTTCAAGGTCCCTAGTCGTGGGTGTATCGAGACGGGGCATCGATATACCAGTGTAGACTAGCGTATACGCTTCTCGACCCATGTGATGGGCGATGGATGATCCCATATCCATTGGTGTTTGACATCAGAGATGGTATACGGGTGCTCAGTGGAGACTGGGTACACTGGACGGACTCGCCGAGAACTCCCAGATGGTATTATACCTCACGTCAGATGGCAGTTCTCAGGTGACACTTGTACAGGTTAGTCTGTAGACCCGAGATCGTCATAGAGTCTTGTGTGATTCCCACTGTGCTTTGATCTCCACCTTACCACGTCCATGAGGGCGTGCAAAACGGTGGTCTTTGGGCACAGTCCCGAGTCACATGGGGGCAATGAGCGATAGGAGGGGTTTCGTCTCTCCCGGTATTGGGAGTTGATGTTGCGCTGTGCTCGATTGGCCGTAACAGGGAAGTCCCTGGCCAGGGCTGATCAGAGATTTGCTGGTAAGTGTTACCAGTAGTTTCTCGACCCGTTATGAGCCTCACATCGGCACGACTTATCGGGTTATTGGGGTCTGACGTTTACCACCCCTAGACTTGATATGCGACATATCAGACGAAGAGACCGGACTGTATGGTAAGTGTTACTGGTTGGATTCACAGGAGTGTGAGCGGGCTAGCTCGTCGATCTTCTGATCGCTCAATACCCGGATGGCCGTTACGTTTAGCAGACCGCTTGCGGCTTGTGGGTTCTTGATATGATCATCATCTGCTACCGGCGTATTGACGAGTCTTTAGAGTCCTACACAGAGGTTTCCTGGCTCAAGCAAAACGAAATAGGAGCGCATATGAGATATGTGCGGGACCGAGAATAATACCAGTATGTGATACTGTATTCGATTCTCGCGATTTGTAACATTGATCGGTTATATGCATTATAGCCGGGTTATCGGATCAAGTGTTGATTCGATAAGTTGTTACTATTGATATTAGTCGGTTATATGCGATATGACCGGGTCGTTAAATCAAGTGTTGATTTAATGATTTAATGTATAATTATATATTTGATATATTACTTTACATTAACTAATATGGGTTCACTTTAAATGGATTTTCTCACTTGATGTGCATGATGTATATGTGATATACTTTTGTGCACTTGTTTGTATCATATTAGATGATGCATGTTTATTTGGTTAAGTGTAAAGAATAAACCCATGGTTAAGAGGATAATTAGGGTTTTGATTTTATCACACATTTATTTATCCATTCCTTTTTATTTAAATTGTTTTATAAAAACAAAATGGTTTTCTTTTGTCATGAAGCTTAATGAAGCTTCATGAAGGTTTGACTCAAAGACCATTTTGTCTTTATACTAAACCCTAACTATTCCCACTTACCATGGTTTGCTCTCTACACTTAACCCATGTTAGATTATGATAAGTATCAATTTTATTTCATTATTGAAAAAGACTTATCATAATACTAGCTCATCTTCTTCTTCATCTTCAAGTTAGAAACCTTGAGGCCATTAATGGCAACTTGAGCTTGAGAGTGAGAAATCCAATTCTAAAGAGAACCCACCTCCTATTTCTTCACCCTCTACCTCTAGCCAAGTTGTAGAGTGTGTTTTCTTCATAAGTTTCATCACTTTGTGAAGTCGGAGCTTGTACTTGCGATGCCTCGACGTAGATCGTCTTTGACACGAAGCCGGCGACCTAGCTCACCCGTTTCTCCGACGAAGCCGACACTTGAGCCCGGGGTTCGACATGGACAGCGAGGAGACTTCGTTGTGGAGCCGTGGAGGTGGATATCCGGATCTACAAAGGTTGTAATTTCCATATCCAAGTAGTTAAGTGTTAACTAGTTTACTTTTCGCCTAGAATTCTAGCAACGATCCGTAGTCTAGGGTTTCTCGGCACCATTTTTTTTGAAATCGGCGTGTTCGATGCCTTATGAGACCTCTTTAGGGTGCCTAGGAACCTTTCAGTGAGGGTCTCATAAAGAATTTTCTCCCTATCGGTCGAGAGGATCCCATAGGTGTAATTTCTCTTTAAGAATCGTGAGGATTCCTAAGTGTGTTTTTCTCTTGCGAGTCGTAAGGATCTCACAAGCGAATTTGCTCCTTTACGAGTCGTGAGGACCCGCAGGTGATGGGTGAGATTATCATTATCCTCATTTCACGGAATCAGAAATTGCTCTGGATGCTTCCCACGGGTTCACTGCCGTGTTCTGCGAGGACCAGACTCCGCTCTGGATGTTTTCCAAGGTACCGTAGTTTAAAGACATCACGGTCGAGGTTAAGGACATCATAGTCCGTGGATTTAAGGATTCCACAGTCCGTCGCTAGTTTTAAGACATTACGGTCGAGGTTAAGGAAATCATAGTCCGTGGATTTAAGGACTCCACAGTCCGTTGTTAGTTTTAAGACATCACGGTCGAGATTAAGGACATCATAGTCCGTGGATTTAATGACTCCACAGTCCAATTTTTTTTTGCTCTGGATGCTTCCCACGGGTTCATTGCCGTGTTCGGTGAGGACCAGGCTCCACACTGGATGCTTCATACGGGTTCATTGCCGTGCTCTGCGAGGACCAGGATCCGCTCTGGACGTTTCCCACGGAGTCATTGCCGCGTTCCATGTAACCAGGAATTTTGCTCTAGATGCTTCCCACGGATTCACTGCCGTGTTCGGCGAGGACTAGGCTCCGCTCTGGATGCTTCACACGGGTTCACTGCCGTGCTCTGCGAGGACCAGGCTCCGCTCTGGATTCTTCACACAGGTTCACTGCCGTGCTCCGCGAGGACCAGGATCCGCTCTGGACGTTTCCCACGGGGTCATTGCTGCGTTCCACGTAACCAGGAATTTTGCTCTAGATGCTTCCCACGGGTTCACTGCCGTGTTCGGCGAGGACCAGGCTCCGCTCTGGATGCTTCACATGGGTTCACTGCCGTGCTCTGCGAGGACCAGGCTCCGCTCTGGATGCTTCACACAGGTTCACTACCGTGCTTCGCGAGGACCAGGATCCGCTCTGGACGTTTCCCACGGGGTCATTGCCGCGTTCCACGTAACCAGGAATTTTGCTCTAGATACTTCCCACGGGTTCACTGCCGTGTTCGGCGAGGACTGGGCTCCGCTCTGGATTCTTCACACGGGATCACTGCCGTGCTCTGCGAGGACCAGGATCCACTCTGGATGCTTCACACGGGTTCACTGCCATGCTCTGCGAGGACCAGGATCCGCTCTGGACGTTTTCCACGGGGTCAAGAGTGACATAATCCGCGTTCCACATAGCCAGGAACTTTGACTTTATCCACATTTCACGGAGTCGGGGTTTGACTCTTGGTTATCTGTGCACCGCCGAGTCATGGAACTGGGGGTTGCCGCTGTTCTGCTTTGCTTGTCTGTTGCAATGAGACGAATACTGAGATGGTCTCAAGGCTATCTGTGAACCGTTGAGATTTGGCTTCTTCTTCTGGGGAGGGAAGGTGTGGTTCCTTCTTTGTTTGCGCCCCTGGATCGTATACAGTGATTGCTGTGACATCACCTGTAGAGCATAAATTTCATTTTTATTTTTATTTTATTTCTTTCCGCGATGCTCTATCATTTCAGCTTTTATATCGCGAAGGTCGCGACTGCCCAATCATTTCGGCTATTTATTTTATTTTTACTCGTTATTTTTTATTGCGAGTTGCCCAATCATTTCGGCTATTTTGCATGCATACATTTTTATTTGCTGATTTTGTTGCAAGTTGCTACATCATTTCGGCTATTTCGTATGCATGTGTGGCCCACAGGCTTTTTGCTGCAAGCTTGGGATTAGACACCGATTTCGGCATCAGCACCGCTACAACTGGGATATTGCCAGGAGCAAATCATCATTTGCCTCTGTCGATATCGAACAAAGGTGGTTTAGCGAACAGGGTTAGGATCCTGTCGACTAAGGCTTTTGACTTCATGAGCCGTAAGGGTCTCATAAAGGTATTTCTCCCTGCGAGTCGTGAGGATCTCGTAGGTGCGTTTTCTCTTTAAGAATCGTGAGGACTCCTAAGTGTATGGCTTCTCGTAAGTCGTAAGGACCTTACAAGAGAGTTTTCTCCTTATAAGTCGAGAGGACTCACAAGGGTTGTTCACCGTGCGAACATATCCCTAGTCACGGGTGAGACTTTATTAGGGAAATGTTTAATTCGCGCCCGTGGATTGTATACAAGGGTCAGCATTGAGCCGCTTGTAGGGCATTAGTGGAGGTTGTGGGGGTTGCTTAAGAACAGGTTCAGATCCCTGTAACTTAAGACTTTCAAATCTTACGAGCCATGAGGGTCCCATAAGAGGGTTCTCCTTACGAGTCGTGAGGATCTCGCAAGTGTAATTTCTCCTTAAGAATCATGAGGATCCCTAAGTGTGTTGCTCCCTTGTGAGTCGTAAGGATCTCACGCAGGTGGTTTCTCCTTACAAAGTCGAGAGGACCTTGCAAGTGTCTCTTAACAAGGTTGCGCCCTTTCGGGTTTTCACAAACACTCGCTGGTAGCCCTGCTGTTTTTACTCACGGCGCCCTTTCGGGTTTTCATCCGTGCCCATTTTGCTTATGGACATACCATTTTTCTTCTTCTTCTTTTTTTCTTTTTTGTATCAGCTTTAGGATGCTGCAATCCGCCGTAGTTTATCGACATCTTGGTCAACAGCTAGTTTTAGGACGTAGTGGTCCGTTGGTAGTTTAAGGACGTTTCGGTCCGTCATTAGTTTAAGAACATTTTGGTCCGCTGCTAAGGAAGCCGGTCACTACTTACACAGTTTAGGCTTAGGAAGATAGCGAGCGGACATAGTCGTCATCATCTATCATTGACCTAGGCCGTGACTCGTTAGGCGTAGTATTTCTTCAGGAAGCGACCATTTATTGGCCTGAAGCGCCTTTCGCCATGCATGTCCATAAGTAGATAGGTTCTACCTTGGTAGACTTTGTCTATGATGTACGGGCCTTCATAGTTTGGCTCAAATTTCCCCTGCTTGGCGCGATTAGGGATCATAGGCCTTTTGACCACTAGCACGAGTTCGCCTTGGCGGAATGTCCTCGGCCTAGTCAACCTTTCATATGAGCGCATCATCTTTGCTTTATAAGCCTCTAGATTTTGTTATGCTATGAGCCGGTTTCATTAAGGGCATCGAGCTCCTCAAGCCGAAGGTGAGCGGTCTCTTCATCCATTAGCTCGTAATGAACTGCCACTCGTAGAGAGGGTAACTCTATCTCGAGGGGAAGCACCGCTTCTGTACCGAATACCAATGTGTATGGAGTTGTGTTCGTGGCCGTCTTGAACGTGGTCCGGTACGCCCAGAGAGCTTCATGCTAGTCCTTTTTACTTCGAGACACCGTCTTTTTCACGATCTTCGTTAAGGTCTTGTTAAAAGCCTCGGCTAGACCGTTAGCTCGGAGATTATAAACCGAGGAGTATCTCCAGTCTATGTTGTGCTGTTGTGTGAAGCGGATGATCTTGTGGCTTCTATAGGCTGGTCCGTTATCGGAGATAATCCGCCGCGGAGTTCCAAACCTATAAATGACGTATGTCTTGAAGAAGTGGAGGATATTCTCCGTTTTCACTTCCCTTAGTAGTACTGTTTCTGCCCACTTGGAAAAGTAATCAATTGTCGCCAAAATGAACCAATGTCCTCTGGACGATACTGGTTCGATAGGGCCGATTATGTCAGTTCCCCACATCTCGAACGACCAACTAGCCATCATTGGATGTAGTGGATTTGGATGCTGGTGGATAAAGTCCTCATGGATCTGGCACGAGTGGCATTGCTTCGCATACTCAAGGCAGTCCTGGATCATCGTGGGCCAATAATAGCCCATCCTTTTGATTTTCAGCTTCATCTTCGGCCCGGCTTGGTGAGAACCACAGAGTCCATCGTGAGTTTCTTGGACGACTCTCTTTGCTTCTTCGGGTCCCAGGCATCTTAGCCACAAAGAATCAAACGACCTCTTGTACAGGGTATCATTGACGAAAGCGAAAGACAGAGCTCATTTAATAAGCTGATGTCTTGAGGATGCATCTTCAGGTGTTCGACGGGATTTGAAGTAGTCTATGAAGACTTCTATCCAATCTTCAACCTTTTCCTGGTCTTTTATTTGCAGAGCCATTTGCTCGGTCGCTCCCTTTTCTTTAGGCGACTCTGGAGATATTTCCGCTGGTGCAAGAACCCGACGGATTTGTACCACGATTCTTACGACATCGAGGTTCTCACCAGCCAATTCTTTAGCAAGCTTGGCTAATGCATCCGCTTTGCAATTTTCCGCACGCTGTATGCTTTGCAAGGTGTAAGAAGGGATTTGAGTCAGCAGTTGCTGCACTCTCTCGCCGTACTTCACCAATTCTGGTTTGCATGTCTGGTAGTCGCCATTTACTTGACTAACGACCAGCTGGGAGTCTCCGTATATGAGGAGCTTCTCAATCCCCATGTCGATGGCGATCTTGAGACCTGCTATCAAAGCTTCATACTCGGCTTCATTGTTCGTCCTCGGCTCTGTTAAAGAGAAGGAAAAGCGCATTATCCCTCCTTGCGGACTTACGAAGATGAGGCTTACCCCTGATTTGATTATGGGGTGCTTTGTTTGCGCTTCTTCATGGAAGACGCTCCATCAAAATAAAGTTCCCACCGGGTATCACTTCCGTCGATCGTGTCAAATGCATGTTCGTCTGGCAGTTCACAATTCAGAGGGGAATCGACAGGTATCGGATGATCAGCGAGGAAGTCGGCGATGGCCTGGCCTTTCACTGCCTTAAGAGGCTGATAAGTTATTGAGAACTCCATCAAGAGCAAGGCCCATTTAGCGAGCCGTTCCTGTCAATATGGCTTTCGACATCAAATACTTGAAAGGATCCACTTTTGATATGAGACGGACTTCATGCGCCAACGCATAGTGCCCGAGCTTTGTTATCGCGAAGATCAGCGCCAGGCAGTGTTTTTCGATGGGAGAATAATTGCTTTCTGCTCCCAGTAAAACTCAACTCAAATAGTAGAGAGCTCTCTCCTTCCCTTGGTCGTTCTCTTGTGCCCATAATGCTCCTAAGGAACCTTCAAGGGCAGTTGTATACAGAATGAGAGGCTTTCCCTTGACCAGAGCAGCCAGCACCGGCGGATTCTGCAGGTATTGCTTTATTTCATCCAGTGCGCTTTGGCATTTTTGATCCCAGACGAAAGGAGTTCCCTTCTTTATCAGGTGACTGTAAGGGCGGCATTTCCCTGAAAGATTGGCTATAAATCGCCGAATATACGCGAGCTTCCCTTGGAGAGACCGCAATTGCTTGAGAGTTCTTGGCGGGGGCATCTCCATGATCGCTTTGATTTTTAACGGATCTATCTCAATGCCTCGGTGTCGGACGATGAACCCCAGGAATTTGCCCGAGGAGACTCCGAACGCGCATTTAAGAGGGTTCATCTTCAAGTTGTATTTACGAAGGCGTTGAAATACGGTCTTCAGATGCTCTAAATGCTCCTCGTATGATTTGCTCTTAACCACAAGGTCGTCGATATAGCATTCGGCGATTTCATGTATGAGATCATCGAAAATCTTCGTCATGGCCCTCTGATAGGTGGCACCGGCGTTCTTTAAACCAAAGGGCATCACCTTGTAGCAGAATATACCCAAAGCTGTATGTTTCTGGTCCTCGGGATGCATCTTTATCTGATTGTATCCCGACGATCCATCCATGAAGGAGAAAATTTCGTGAGTGGACGTATTATCTATCATCAGCTCAGTGACTGGCACTAGGATTTCGTCTTTCAGGCAGGCTTTATTAAGATCTCGAAAGTCCACACATATGCGCACCATCCCATTTTTCTTCATCACCGGGACGATGTTGGCGATCCAGTCAGGATACTGAACCACTTGGATGAAGCCAGAGTCAATCAGCTTCTTGACCTCGGCGTTGATGCTCATCTCAAGCTCGAGTCGCATTTTTCTCGGTGCTTGTTTGATTGGCTTGACGTCCGGGGATATGGCCAGTTTGTGGACAGCAATCTCTGGATCTAATCCTGGCATTTCGGAATAGTTCCATGTGAAGCAATCTCTATGCTGCATAAGCACGTCTTTTAGCGCAGCCACCCTTTCTTCAGATAGCAGCTCACCAACGAATGTCGATCGCGGGTCGTCTGCAGTCCCCAAATCAATTTTCTTGAGCTCATCTGCAGTGGTATGTATTCCATCTTCCAGCTTTTTCGGCGCCGGTGGAAATTCTGAGATCACCTCGTCATTATTGTTTTCGAAGCACCAGGGGAGGTCATCCATATCCTCGGGCTCTTCTTTTGATAGCGTTATCATATAATAAGTACGAACTTGCTTCCAAGACCGATTTTGATCCGGTTCTGCTCTCGCTGTATGGGCGGCTTTTGGTTCGTGCTTCTGTGGCAGATTTATCCTTCAACTACTGGATAGAGCGAATTTGCCGAGCTGATATTGGTCTTCGACCCAGTTCTTGAAGGTGAAGTAGTCTTCGAGAGGATGTCCTATTGCTCGGTGATAAGAGCAATAGTCTGGGTGAGAGACTTCGCCTGCTTGCTCGGGGTGTTTAGAGTCCGGAAGTGTAATCATCTGATGTCTTATGGCGAGATCAAGTATCTTTCGTGTTTTGTTCTGAGGAAAAGAGTATGCTCGACTCATCTTCTTCATAAGGGACGAATCCGGATTGCTCGATTCCTGATCGCGTGGCTTCTTGGTCCCGCTTTGTTGCCGTCGAACGCCTCTCCCGCTCTTTGATTTATTTTTGCCTCTGCGTCGGGCCTTTTGTATGACGGGTTGATAAGGAAGAGCATTGTCATTTTTCGTGACCTGTTGAAGGAGACGTGTTCACACCAGAATATTGCATTATTATATTCCCCATTCTTATTCTTTTTATAAATAAACAGGTGCTTTTGACGCATGTCTGCTACATGTTACAGGTTACAGGTTCTTGGACAGGAAACAGTGAAAACGATGTAAAGACGATGAAAATATGGACTTTTGACTAACAAATAGAAGGATCTTGATCAAGCCTACATAAAGATTAGTTCACAAACTACAAGGCAACGCAAGATCCAAGATTTCGTCTCGAAACAACGGTTAAAATCCACTACACTATTCACTGGCGATCTGGAAGAAACCTCAAAGCCCATTTGAGAAAAATACA
This sequence comes from Agapanthus africanus, assembly GCA_030015575.1. Taxonomy (NCBI): domain Eukaryota; kingdom Viridiplantae; phylum Streptophyta; class Magnoliopsida; order Asparagales; family Amaryllidaceae; genus Agapanthus; species Agapanthus africanus. The sequence continues at coordinate 935,330,108 of CM057338.1, read as the reverse complement.
GAATAAATAGGAAGCCCAAAATGACCAGAAGCTATAGAAGAAAGCTCAAAGCCCAATCCTCCTTGTTGACCGCGGAACCGCGGCCAAACAGGGCCTCGGGCCGCGGTTCCGCGGCATGCTTGAGCATTTAGTGGCAGAAAATTTTACCAATTCTCATGGGCGGCTTTGACTAGTCAACCTAGGGCTATTTTCGTAAATGTAGACATGCGGGTCAAAATGTAACCTAGGGTTTCCTATTCTCTATAAATAGAAACTCTACAGATTGTAATTCCTTATGCCTCCCTATGCCTCTTTTTATGAATAAAATTTCAGAATTCTTTTGGAGAGCATCAAGTTGTAAGTTCTTTATTTTCTGCCCTAGGTTAATTTTCTATTCTTGCCCTAGTTAAATTTAATTCCTTGCCCTAGTTAATTTTTTATTCTCTGCCCTAGATAAATGTATTTTAATTCCCTAATGAGCGAGTAGTCTCCTCGCTTGTTAGGGTTAGATCTGGGGAAGGTTTAAGAGACGAAGATCTCTCATCCCCTTTCTTGCCCGTCATATATTTTCATAGGACTCTATGCATACATGCACATACCGCTCCCTACGGTACCCTATCCCACGAGATAGCGGTGATACCGTAGTATAAAGGCCCGGTTGTAATGGTTTTCCATGGAGGTTAGGGTAAGGATTTCTAAAGGAAGGACAAGAACCTAGAGAAAGAAACATCTTCCCAAATGGTTCTAATCCCTTTTATTAATAATTACCATAACACTTAATTAGATCTTCATATGGGTATAGAAAGCGGTGAGATTTATTGACTTTCTAAACTTAACCTAGACCTAACCCTAGCAAGATTTAGATATAGATTAATTTAGTTTTTAGATTTAATAATCAATCTGACCACAATCGGAATTAACTCGTTTGAGGGAATAGGAAATTCACAAAATCCCTGTGGACCGACCTGTACTCACCGGCTAGCTGCAAAGCGACGCCGTTCTTGATTGCGGTAATAGATAGTTTTTGAGATAAATCAAATGGCGCCGTTGCCGGGGATGGCGTAGAAATTTCCTTTTTGCAATTTCGGGTTAATCAAAATTAAAAAAATCATAAAAAAATCTAAAAAATCCAAAAATTATAAAAATAGATCAATTGTTATTTTTTTGGAAAGGGTACTTTGTTGTTTGAATCTTGCAGGAACAATCGAGACGGATCTGAAAATTTCCAGAAAGCGAAACAGAAAATGGGATATCGGAACAGAAGAGATTTTAAACAACAGAACAGTGGAATTTTTCTGGAGATCTGAACCCCTCATTTCGCCGCTAAACCGCCGCGGAAACCACCCTTATACTGCGGATCCGCCACGGTCTTGGAAGATCAGAACGTAGGAAAAATTCTTGGGAACCGTTACGGCTTTTTGACCGCGAAAACGCGGCACTAAGGCTCTTTGGCCGTGGAATGGCGGTGTGCTGTTGACATCATCTTCTGAAAAAATTTCTGTAAGACTCTCTGTTCTTCCTCTGCAAAAATCTTCATATATTTTCTGGAAATTCCTGCAGGATTCCGTGAGTTATAAAATATATTCCCTTCCATATAATAATCTTGTGCAGGATTTTTGGGCCCCGCTTGAAATGAAAATTGATTGCAAGTAATATTTTTCTGTTGCATATCTTTTATCGACAATCTTTTTGCAACAATTTCCAAATAAAGAAAAAGGAAAAAGGACAAATCTTTTATAGAAACTTGCAAAATTTTTGCTGCAAATAAATCCTTACACAACCACCACACATCTTTCTTTCTTTCACCCTTCCTTCCATCATGGGTACCCCACATAATAAATCACTTGCCGAACTTTGGTATCCCGAACCTAATTTTGCGTCGTACGTCAATTTGTTCGGTCAATTTAAAGACGATCCTTCCTTGCCTAAAATATCTTTGAAAGATCAAATAGAGGCGTCTAGGAGAAACAATTTGACTTTTCAACCCACCTTGTGTCAACCAAGTCAACCTTTACCACCTCCATATGTTGATACCACTTTCTCAAGTCCTTCTGTCACTCCTAAGCCGATGTCCATTGCTGAGCATATTGCTCAATCTCTCAGCCGATCTTTCACCCCTCTCCACTCATCTAGTTCTAGGGATCCACACGACTATTCACCTTTTTATCCATATATTGACCCTACCCCTGTCCAATCACCCACTTCCTACCAGTCCTACCCGACCTTCCCACCCTCACTAGACATTGATTCTACACAGCCATTAGAGAGTTTTGCATATCCACACGATTTCGAATCTTTTACCGAAACCCCCTCACCACCCAAGTATAGTTTGGAAGAGTCGTTGGAGGCTTATATTGCAGCAACAAACAAAATGATTAGGAATGTGGAAGCGTCCGTGGCCGCCCTTATGCAACCTGCTGAACCGGTAGCTAGTTTCTCGCTAGCTCCAAATTTTTCAATGCATGAGGAGGCGGTTGGACAGAATGAGAATGTGAGAGGATTTCCAAATCAAACCTACCCTTACCCAATTGAAACCCACAACTCCGGTTTTCCATCGATTGTCCCAAATGATTCACCAATTGAAAATAAAAACGAGTTGTGTGATTTTGTAGTGCTTGATTTGCCAAATTGTGAGGAACCCCTTTCGAGTGAAACCACACCTAATCTTTTCGATCTTTACACCTCCCATCTAGAACCTAAATCGATAGATTTCCATGCTTTTGATGAGGTGTCTAAGAAAATTAATTTTCACTTGATTAAGGATATAGACGCCGGGAATATTTCGGATGATGAACCTGTCGATTTAATTGAGATTTTATGTTCAAATCATCATCCTGAGTTATTAAATGTTTCTACCGAATCTCATATGCGTCTTGATGTTGATGATACTGGCATGGATGAGTTGAATTTTGAGGAGAATTATAAGGAAAGTATTGAGGAGAGTTTTGAGGATAATATTGAGATTGAATCATTTTTGTTTGATGTGTCGGATTTTCCAATTCATCCTCCCGAACCATTAACTGTTATATCACCCTCCCTCCTTTCCATTGTTCCGACCACGATCACACTTGAAGACCGTGAGCTTGAAAATTTTTCCTTTGAATCTGATACTGTTCTCACAGATGATAACACTTACGAGTGTTTCACTTTTTCGGACGATGTTGAAAACTCACCTCCCGAGTTTGAGTCCTTTACATTTTCAGATGAGTTAATTGAACCATCAGACTCGGTTGCTTACAGTTGTTTCGAACCATTGATGGAATCTTTCCAGTTTGATACAGATTACTTAAGTGAGAGTACGACTATCCCTCAATCACTCCCTTTCGTCCTTCCTATTGTTCCGACCGTACAAGTGACCGTTACGCTTTCATCTCAAATACCAAGTTAGGCGTACCCATGTTTTCTTGCGAATCTTGAGGGATTTGATCCCATTTCTCGACGAGTTGATAGGTTAGCGCAATCGCTTTTAACACATCGGTCATCACAAATTGCGCTAATTTATTCACTCGATTTACACCCTCAAGATCGCGCAACCCTTCTTTCTCCCTTCCGCCATTCTTCTCCCACACCGAGACCCTATTCTACCATTCTTCTTCCCATTCGGTCTCGTGTGCTTCTAACTTCTTTCTTTTACACCCCATTCTTTCACCAACTTTACAATTACCACGATAAGATTTTTGAATGGTTGGTGTTAACCTTTGGCTTGTGTAAGACCAAGCTTAAGTTTGGGGGGAATCTTGTTGTATACATGTATATATATTTTTGTTTTCTTTTTTCTATAAAAAAATAAAAAAATTTCAAAACATTAAAAAATATTTAAAAAAATTTTGTAAATAAATAAACAGGGGAGTACCGGCATTTTTGACCCTCTTGGTTTAGCATGACAGTGAGGACACTGTCAAGTTCAAGTTTGGGGGTATGCTCGGTACGTCTTCTTCCTTCGCATTCATTTGTACATATTTTTGCATTTGCATACTTATTTTAAAACCCATAAAAATTTAAAAATTATAAAAATTATTGTATTCAATTTTGGCTTATTTGACTAGAGTTTGACAGATAGGTTAACTAGCTAGGAACAACTAGATCTTAGACTTAGTAAATTAAAAACCCTAAAGATAACCTTCCTTAAAATTTAACGGTAGAAAGTATATGCCTTTGTAGTTTATTTAGAAATAGGCAAATTTTGGGTTCACTTCTTGGGCTAAGTTAAAACAAAGGAAAAGTATTGATATTTTTATTAGAGTATGAGTTTGAAAAATAATTCCTAGCTTAAGTCTAGATTCTGAAAATGTATATCCTACAATTTGCACAATCACGCACCTTGAAACTTTGAATAGTAGAAGAGACCTTGAAATGCTCTTGTCTAAAGTCCTTAGTACAATGAAAATAAAAGAAAAAAAATTGTGTGAATAAAGAATAAAAAAATGGACACTGGTTTTTGTGATTACTTAAGGCTGCAAAATTAGAAAAACATTTAGCGATGGTGCTTCATCACCTAGTGCCTTAGACCAACTGGTTTGGGAGTCACTGCTAAAAGCCTTGGGTGTTGCAAGACTAGGAATTACGCTTTAATGTGCAAACACATCTTGTAATCGGTTGTTGGTACCTCAAGAAGTATTAACGGTCGCATGAAGGATGTGTAAGCAAAATTCAATTAAAAATTCACCAACTAATAAGTACTTTGGACAACGGACAAGGGCAGGATTGCTGGATTTGAATTTCCAAGTGTAGGGGTGACCTATACACACACGTAGGGATATGTGATTGGAGTTTAGATGAGAGAAAGGAATGAAGAATAAAACTTGTATCTTTAGTAGAGTTGATAAAAATTCCTAAGTGGAGATGGAACCCTAGAAGGAAAACTTAAGAAATGCCGAAAGCTAAGTAAGTCTACAGGATATATATAATCTTAAATTAGATGATAAGGAAGTGTGAAGAATATGGGTGGATAATTTACGGGTCAACGATAATAGAATTTCTTGTTAGAAAACCTAATTGGAGAATTAAAGTCAATAAGCCAAATTGATAGGATTTTGTGGGTAGTATCAGCTGAAAACCCTCAGGAGACAACACTCCTCCTACTAGGGACACCTAGAGGTTTAACGGCTTGTTGCACGTGCTTAGTGAAATTGTGTTTCCCTGCGAAAGTGTGGTTAGGATTTTTGTGAATAAAAATAAGTTTGCTCGAGGACGAGCAAAGGATAAGTTTGGGGGTATTTGCTCACACCAGAATATTGCATTATTATATTCCCCATTCTTATTCTTTTTATAAATAAACAGGTGCTTTTGACGCATGTCTGCTACATTTTACAGGTTACAGGTTCTTGGACAGGAAACAGTGAAAACGATGTAAAGACGATGAAAATATGGACTTTTGACCAACAAATAGAAGGATCTTGATCAAGCCTACATAAAGATCAGTTCACAAACTACAAGGCAACGCAAGGTCCAAGCTTTCGTCTCGAAACAACGGTTAAAATCCACTACACTATTCACTGGCGATCTGGAAGAAACCTCAAAGCCCATTTGAGAAAAATACAGAATAAATAGGATGCCCAAAATGACCAGAAGCTATAGAAGAAAGCTCAAAGTCCAATCCTCCTTGTTGACCGCGGAACCGCGGCCAAACAGGGCCTCGGGCCGCGGTTCCGCGGCATGCTTGAGCATTTAGTGGCAGAAAATTTTACCTATTCTCATGGGCGGTTTTGACTAGTCAACCTAGGGCTATTTTCGTAAATGTAGACATGCGGGTCAAAATGTAACCTAGGGTTTCCTATTCTCTATAAATAGGAACTCTACAGATTGTAATTCCTTATGCCTCCCTATGCCTCTTTTTATGAATAAAATTTCAGAATTCTTTTGGAGAGCATCAAGTTGTAAGTTCTTTATTTTCTGCCCTAGGTTAATTTTCTATTCTTGCCTTAGTTAAATTTAATTCCTTGCCCTAGTTAATTTTTTATTCTCTACCCTAGATAAATGTATTTTAATTCCCTAATGAGCGAGTAGTCTCCTCGCTTGTTAGGGTTAGATCTGGGGAAGGTTTAAGAGACGAAGATCTCTCATCCTCTTTCTTGCCCGTCATATATTTTCATAGGACTCTATGCATACATGCACATACCGTTCCCTACGGCACCCTATCCCATGAGGTAGCGGTGATACCGTAGTATAAAGGCCCGGTTGTGATGGTTTTCCATGGAGGTTAGGGTAAGGATTTCTAAAGGAAAGACAAGAACCTAGAGGAAGAAACATCTTCCCAAATGGTTCTAATCCCTTTTATTAATAATTACCATAACACCTAATTAGATCTTCATATGGGTATAGAAAGCGGTAAGATTTATTGACTTTCCAAACTTAACCTAGACCTAACCCTAGCAAGATTTAGATATAGATTAATTTAGTTTTTAGATTTAATAATCAATCCGACCACAATCGGAATTAACTCGTTTGAGCGAATAGGAAATTCAAAAAATCCCTGTGGACCGACCCGTACTCACCGGCTAGCTGCAAAGCGACGCCGTTCTTGATTGCGGCAATAGATAGTTTTTGAGATAAATCAAGACGCTGCGTCCTGACTTTCTCGTAAATGGACATTTCACGGTTATGGTCATCCCGGATCTTTTGACCAGCTTCCCTGATAAGCTTGTCCATTCATTCTTCAAATGACGGACTCGGCATTTTGATCGCAGGATCTCGTTTTGGTTCGGGGTCAGCATTTTCTGACAGGGCGTCCTCTTCTTCATCGAAGTCATATATGACGTAGCTACCATGGACTCGTTCCCGTTTCCCGAATTTCACATATCTATTCCCGAGCGTTTCTATTCTCCCGTTGGGCAACTTGCGCTGAGTTCCAGGGACATCCCAAATCCTGTTGTAGAACCGAGCCTGTCGAACAGTCTGTCTGAAGGGTACCCCTTGGTGCTTCAATAGCTTTCTCAAGCCTTCCGAGTAATATCTAGGTAGACGGATGGGCTGGAGTCTGTCGAGCAGGGGATCGGTGCCGTGCCAGATTTCGTTTTCCACTCTGGTTTCCCCAGATCGGTAGAATAGGATCGCCTTTTCACCTTTTCGCCTGGGAGGGACGTAAAATGTCTGTAGTTGTTGCGCACTATAAGTTTCAAGCGTATCGAGCTCTTTATAATGTTTGGGCGGAACCATGGCAACTTGCAAACTTTGCTCTTTATCAGCGAATGTTTGTATTGAAGGCCGAGCAGATAATATAGCATGGACTTCGTCTTCCGAGTCCCTGCCGAAGATCAACATGGGGCGGACGGTCCCGGGTTGTGGCGTTGAGGCGGCCCCGAATAAATTATCTCTTCTTCCTCCTCGGTATCACTCCCGAAGACTGGAATAGTGGTGATAGCTTTGTCCCTCGGCTTGTGACATCTCTCCATGTCCTCGAAATCTGGTAAGAAGTATTTCGCATCTTCATATTTTCGGACTTTGTTTACGGAGAATGGATTCAACTCCCCTGTTACAGTGTATTCGAGACCATCCTTGAAGTATTTCATACACTGATGTTGTGTAGAAGGGATGATGTTGTACTCGTGTAACCAGGGCCTGCCGAGCAAAGCATTGTAGCAAGTCTTAGCGTTAATGACGTGAAATTTAATATCCGTGACGAGTAGCTCAAAGCGCAGCGTCAGTATCACAGACCCGAGCGTCCGTGACGACTGGGAGTCGAAACCGGAGATGGTAATTTTATCGCGAGCGAGGTGCTGAGCGCTCATGCAGATCTCCTTCAACACTCCCACGTTGAGGAGATTGACGGAAGACCCATTGTCGACCAGGATTTTGCCTATCTTTATATCATGGCAGTATCCTGAGATATATAGGGGACGGTTGTGCTCGCACGTCCCAAGGAGGAGATCTTTGTCGCCGAAGGTGATATCGGCTGTGTGCACTTCTTCCAACTCGTTGATTTGTGTGCATTTTATAGATCAAAAATAATATGTTACCGCAATCAAGAACGGCGTCGCTTGGTAGCTAGCCGGTGAATACGGGTCGGTCCACAGGGATGGTGTTAATTTCCTAAATGGTCTTACGAGCTAATTTCAAATGGCGTTGGATCTTTTATCATAAAAACTAAGTTGAGTTATACTAGGATTAGAAAACTTGCTAGGATTAGGTTTAGGTAAAGTTTGGTAAATAAAGATTTCTACCTCTTTCAATGCCCTAAATTAGATATCTTTTAAGGAGTTATGGTAATTATTAATAAAGGGGATTAGGATGATCGGGAAGAAACTATGTTTCTTCCTCTAGATCCTTGTCCGTCCTTTCTTAATCCTTACCCTAACCTCCATGGAAAACATTCATATCTGGTCTTTTATACCACGGTATCACCGTTACCTCGTGGGTAGAGTGCCGTAGGGAGCGGAATATGAAAGTATGCATTGAGTCTTAATTGTTCATAAGTGATTGGCAAAGAAAGGGGTAAGAGATCTTCATCTCTCAAACCCTTCCCTATTCCTAACCCTAACAAGCGAGGAAACTACTCGCTCATTGAGGGATCTACGGAAGACATAATTTTTATGAGTTTTGATTTAAGAGATTAATTATGTACTGCAGATTAATAAAAATTCTTTTCTAGATTAAACTAAGGCAAATAAGAATTTATCTAGGGCAGAAATTAAAACTAAGAACTAAGGCAGAAAATAAACCTACTTACAAATTGATGCTCTCCAAACTTCAAAAGAAATCTGAATTTTTATTGATGAAAAGAGGCATGAACTAATACAAGAATTTGGGTCTCTATTTATAGGACATAGAAAACCCTCGGTTTACAATTGCCGCATGTCTGCATTTACAAAAATACCCCTAGGAAGACTAGTCAGCGCCGCCTCATATTTTGGTAAAATTTTTATCTTCTACGTGCGCAACACGGCCGCGGAACCGCGGCCGCAGCCAGGGTTTGGCCGCGGTTCCATGGCCCAATGAGAAGCCGGGTCTTCATTTTTCTTCTGCCGGCTCTGGTTGACTTGTACTTCCTGTTTCTGCAGTTCTTTTCTCAGATTGGCTTCTATTTATTCTTCAGATCTTCACAGTGAGTAGTGCAGTGTACTTTTAACTGTTCGCTTTGTGTTGAACTCTTGAACCTTGCGATGCCTTGTATTTTGTGAACTGATCTTCATGTAGGCTTGATCAAGATCCTTCTATTTGTTGGTCGTAGTCCCACTTTTGCATCGTCTTTTGTCTTTTTCACTGTTTTTGTTCCAAGAACCTGTAACCTGTACTATGTACAGACATGGGTCAAAAGCACCTGTTTATTTGTAAAATGCATAAGAATGGGGAATATAATAATGCAATATTATGATATGAACAAATACCCTCAAACTTATCTTTTGCTCGTCCTCGAGCAAACCTAGTTTTATTCTCGACAAAAACCTAACCTCACTTTCGCAGGGAAACGCGATTGCACTGAGCTCGTGCAACAAGCCGTTAAACCTCTAGGTGTCCCTAGTAGGAGGAGTGTTGTCTCCTCAGGGTTTTCAGCGGATACTACCCACAAAATCCTGTCAATTAGGCCCATTGACTTTTATTCTTCAACTAGGTTTTCTAACAAGGAATTCTATTATCGTCGACTCATACATTATCCACCCATATTTTTCACACTTTCTCATCATTTAACTTAAGATTATATATGTTCTGCAAACCTACTTAGCTTTTGGCATCTATTAAGTTTTCCTTCTAGGGTTCCATCTCAACTTAGGAATTTTTATCATCTGTACTAAAGATACAAGTTCTATTCTTCATTCCTCTCTCTTATTTAAATCCCAATCACATACCCCTGCGTGTATGTATATATCACCCCTACACTTGGAAATTCAAATCAAGCAATCATACTCTTGTCCGTTGTCCAAAGCACTTCTTAATAGGTGAATTTAAATGGATTTTGCTTACACATCCTTCATGTGACCGTTAATACTTCTTGAGATACCAACGACCGATTACAAAATGCATTTGCACTTTAAAGCGTACTTCCTAGTCTTGTAACACCTAAGGCGTTTTAGCGGTGACTCCCAAACCAGTCGGTCTAAGGCACTAGATGATGAAGCACCCTCGCTAAATATTTTTCTATTTTTGCAGCCTTAAGTAATCACAAAAACCAGTGTTCATTTTTTTATTGTCTCTTTATTCACACTTGAATTTTTTTTATTTTTTTTCTTCGTACTAAGGACTTTAGACAAGAGCATTTCAAGGTCTCCTCTACTATTCCAAGTTTCAAGGTGTGTGTTTGTGCAATTTGTAGGGTATATATTTTCAGAATCTAGACTTAAGCTAGGAATTATCTTTCAAACTTATACTCTAATAAAAATATCAATACTTTTCCTTTGTTTCGACTTAGCCAAAGAAGTGAACTCAAAATTTGCCTATTTCTAAATAAACTACAAAGACATATACTTTCTACCGTTAAACTTTAAGGAAGGTTATTTTTAGGGTTTTTAATTTACTAAGTCTAAGATCTAGTTGTTCCTAGCTAGTTAACCTATTTGTCAAACTCAAGTCAAAATAAGGCCAAAATTGAATACATTAATTTTTATAATTTTTGAAATTTTCAATTTTTATGGGTTTTTCTTTTTCTATATTTTTTTATTTTTCAAAATTTTCAATTTTTATGATTTTTATATAAGGATGCAATGCAGAAATATACATATGAATGCGAAGGAAGAAGACTTACCGAGCATACCCCCAAAGTTAAACTGGACAGTGTCCTCACTGTCAGACTGCACCAAGTGGGTCGATAATGATGGCAATTTCCTGCTTATTAATAATCATATTTACAATTGATACACACCCCCAAACTGATTTGAAATAAAGTTTTGGCAAGAAGATTGGAAATTCGGGGGTGAAAGTGGAGGAGAATTAATCGGTGTAAAGCGGCTCCTGCAAAAACAGGAGGTCCTCCGATGGGTCCGCTGTGAGGAACGGTTTCAATCGATGTCCATTTACTTTAAATGAAGTAACGTCCTCCGGATTTTCAAGATCGACTGCATTGTGCGGATAAACGGTGCGAACTACAAATGACCCTTTCCACCTAGAACGGAGCTTGCCGGGGTGATAATGTAACCGAGTGTCATAGAGTAAAACCTGTTGATCAGGTTTAAATGTTTTTCACAGAAGGTGTTTATCATGGAACACCTTAGTTCGGTTTTTAACAATTACGGCATTATCATAAGCCTTATCCCGTAGCTCTTCTAGTTCATTTAACTGCAGCTTTCGATTGCTGCCCGCATCTCCTAATGATAAATTCAACTCTTTGATTGCCCAAAATGCCTTATGCTCAATCTCTACTGAGAGGTGGCAAGCCTTCCCGTAAACAAGCTGGTATGGAGACATACCAAGATCGGTCTTGTATGCTGTACGGAAAGCCCATAGTGCATCGATCAGTTTGAGTGACCAATCTTTACGGTTTTTAGAAACCGTTTTCTCCAAGATTTGCTTAATTTGCCGATTCGAAATCTCGGCTTGCCCACATGTTTGGGGGTGGTATAGCGTTTGTTAGTTATATGTATGCCCTAGAGGCCATTACTGTACATAGGATGTATATTGTAGTGGATGCTGGGACGTATATAAGGAGGACTTTCTTGCTCGACATGATAGTATGCTATCTGGTTGATCTTTACCTTAACGTGTATGCTGATTGTCTCTCTGTTACATGTTGGTAAAGCCCTTAGGATGTGTGCTTGACTACCTGGACTATGATGCGGATCATACTAGTGGGGACATGGTAGTCCATAAGTACATCCTTCAAAGTCCCTAGTCGTGGGTGTATCGAGACGGGGCATCGATATACCAGAGTAGACTAGCGTATACCTTCTCGACCCATACAGATGGGCGATGGATGATCCCATATCCATTGGTGTTTGACATCGGAGATGATATACGGGTGCTCAGTAGAGACTGGGTATACTGGACGGACTCGCCGAGAACTCCCAGATGGTATTATACCTCACGTCAGATGGCAGTTCGCTGGTGACACTGGTACAGAGTAGTCTGTTGACCCGAGATCGTCATAGAGTCTTGTGTGGTTCCCACTGTGCTTTGATTTCCATCTTACCACGTCCAAGAGGGCGTGCAAAACGGTGGTTTTTGGGTACAGTCCCGAGTCACATGGAGGCAATGAGCGATAGGAGGGGATTCGTCTCTCCCGGTATAGGGGGTTGATGTTGCGCTGTGTTCGATTGGCTATAACAGGAAATCCCTGGCCAGGGTTGCTGAGAATTACTGGTAAGTGTTACCAGTAGTTTCTCGAATTGTTATAGACCTCATATCGACATGACTTATCGAGCTATTGGGGTCTGACGTTTACCACCCCTAGGCAAGATATGCGACATATCAGACGATCAGACCGGAATGTACGGTAGTGTTACTGGTTGGATTCACTGGAGTGTGAGCGGGCTTGCTCGTCGATCTTCAGATCGCTCAATACCCGGGTGGCCGTTACGTTTAGCAGACCGCTTGCGGCTTGTGGATGTTTGATATGATCATCATCTGCTGCCGGCGTATTGACGAGTCTTTAGAGTCCTACACAGAGGTTTCCTGGCTCAAGCGAAACGAAATAGGAGCGCATATGAGATATATGCGGGACCGAGAATAATACGTGTATGTGATACCATATTCTATTCTCGCGATGAATGTATCGAATGGTTATATGCGATATAACCTAGTTATCGAATCAAGGATTGATTCGATAAGCCGATACATTTAATACTAGTCGGTTATATGCGATATGACCGGGTCGTTAAATCAAGTGTTGATTTAATGATTTAATGTATAATTATATATTTGATATATTACTTTGCATTAACTAGTATTGGTTCACTTTAAATGGATTTTCTCACTTGATGTGCACATTGTATATGTGATATACTTTTGTGCATTTGTTTGTATCATGTTTGATGATACATGCTTGTTTAGGTGTATGTTTAGTTTAAACCTTGGTTAAGTAAATGGTTAGGGTTGTGTTTAAATTTCTTATTTATTTATTAGTTTATTTATTCATTATGGAAATTAAAAAGAATGGTGGCTTATTTTGTCATTTTGTGGAAACTTCTTGAAGTGTTGAAAGCTTAACCATTCTTGTTCTTTTCCTAAACCTAACCATTAACTCTAACCATGGTCTATTCTCTACACCTACTTTGGTTAAAATTATGATAAGTATCATATTATTTCTTATTCCAAAATAACTTATCATAATATTTTAGCTTCTTCTTCTTCCTTCAAGTGAAGAAAAGCTTGACCATCAATGGCAACTTGATGAAATGAGTGAGAAATCCAATTCTAAAGTCTACCCACTTCCTATTTCTTCATCCTCTACCTCTTGCCAAGTAGTAGAGTGTGTTTTCTTCACAAGTTTCATCACTTGGTGAAGTCGGAGCTTGATTTAGCGATGCCTCGACGTAGATCATCTTCGGCATGGACATCGATGACCTAGCCCGTCCATTCTCCGACGAAGCCGACGCTAGAGCCCGGATTTGATTTGGACAGCGGAGAGGACCTCATCTCGGAGCCGTGGAGGTGGACGACCGGATCTACAAAGGTTGTATTTCCGTATCTCTTAGTTAAGTGTTAACTAGTTAGCTTTTTCGCCTAGTTTTCTAGCAAACGATCCGTAGTCTAGGGTTTCTCGGCACCGTATTTTTTGAAATTGGCATGGTTGATGCCTTGTGAGACCTCACTAGGGTGCCTAGGAACCCTACAGTGGTATCAGAGCCTAGCTAGAGCCTTAGGCGAAGTCTAGACGGAATTTGAAACCCGATCGAACCCGAAACCCCAAATCAAAATTGCTCTCTGGAAATTTTCTAAAATCGTGGATTTTTCCAAATTAAAAATTGCTAAAAAATTCAGCAGGGAAAAATAAGAATTACGGTGCAAAAAGTTTCTGGTGAACAGTAAATTTCGCGGCGGATCCGCGGCAGAAGCATGGCTTCTGCGGCGGATCAGCGGCCCCTTGATGACGTCAGCCCTGTTCCTTTGCACAGTAATTCCTAGTTCAAAGAGCTGAGTTTTCTGGGAATTTTTAATATTTATTCAAGAGTTGAATTTTTCTGCTGTGTTTTTAGGGATTCGGTGTTTCGATCGGAGTATCAAATTTTGTCTGTGTGGCTTTCCGGATAAATTTTAGAATATGTTAAAAAGTTCGACCGGATATAAATACCCAATTTTTCCCCTGTCGGGAAATTTCCAAGTGTTGGATTTTTCCGTAGTTTAACGACGTTCTAAGTAGTGCAAGTAACGCGATGGTCCCTCTAGAAGACAACAAACCTTAACTCGATTATGTGACCGTCTTGAACTGCCCTTTGAACCTTCGGGTTTGGGGCAGTACGGCGTGCCACATGTGAGGCGTTGGCTTGACCCTTCTACGGCTGGACCGTTGGTACTGAGGCACGAACGGAATGTTGTTAGACTTATTTCATGTGTTGATCTGTATCGGGAAAACTTGGGTGTTCGAATGTTCAATCGGAAAGTTTAACATTTTCTAATTATCTGGAATGGGATACAATAATTGGAATTCACAAGAAGTTATGAGATAACTGAATGAATGTTATAAACATAGCAATTTAGTCTCACTTGATCGGTTACCACGGAATTTTGATGTGATCAAAAGTCCGTCGCAATCACGTAGCGTACGCGGATACTCGCCGGATAAACTTAATAGACAGCCTCACTCCATAGCCCCGACCAAGTGAGTGTAGGAGAACCCCGTCGCCGAAAGCATCCGTTCGGGTGCTCGCGGCAGCGGTGTTCCGCCTTGGTGCACTTCGTCGACGGTATTGGGGGTGCAGCCGTCTACTGAAGTTTGCGACGAGCATTCGATCAGGATGTCGGGAATCTTGTTGAATTGCCCGACTTGATATTGAAAAGTGTTTTCGATTTTGAGACTAAAATGCGGGGTTTATAATTGTTAGGCATGCGATGTCTAAGTAATTCATTTGGTCAGGCATGCGATGTCTGAGGTGGTTGCGGATTCCAACTGTTGTAGTTTTACACTTTCTTTTCTGTGACCGTAAGTGTAATATGTGATATAGCCGGTTTCGTTGCTATATGTCAACGACAATTGGGATGGACATATTTACTTACGTTGATGACATGTGATGTTATGTGTTGCTGGATATGTTATATTGGATCGTCGTGTTTGAATAGCCGGGGGTTTTTATGTGAGATGAGTGTTTTTCATTTTCATTCATGTAAAAACTTGTATGTAATATTCTTTTATTGGGGCGCTTCCAGGTTGCGGAAGTAGTCACCGTTTGTATATTATTTACTTTTCCGCACTAGGATAGACCCAAGGAGGGGAGCACAAGTAACCGGGTTCTGGAGTCCAGTGGGAGACCAACTCGAGGAGTCGAGTCCGGGTCTCCTAACTCTAGAATTGGTAGGCTTGCTTGCCGCTCTCGTAGGGGTCTAGGGGTGTGGGTTTGGCTATTCATCACGACCGTGGAATCCGTGTTTTATACTGGCTCGTATTGAAAACACGGACGTCCTAGTATATCCAATATTTCATATGATTCTTCTGCTGCGATATCTGTGATGTGATCATGTGATGTTCTGTGATATATACAGTATATAGTATATATGATATATTATATAGGCGTTACTTATGTTTTACACCCGCGCTAGCCCTGCCCCGCTCTGCCGTTAGTTACCTAACCTAACGGTGCACGAGGGGACATCGAGGCGAATGCGGATGGCATAAGTGTACGTCGTATTTATCTGTGATGTTTAGGTAATTAAATGATGGGACTTCATTAATGTGATTAATGAAATAAAAGAAACCTAAGATGTTGTAGAATCGAATTTCAAAATAAAACAGGTAGCTACAGTTCTTGCTTTGCATAGCGGTATATGAGATATATCCTGCACCTTATTCGATGAGGAAAGGACCGAGATCCCTTCACCGGGAGTGACTCCTTTAGCAATAACTGGCAGATGCTACACACTCGGTTTGTCTTTTGATTGCTTTTAAGTGTTTTTGCTTTGCACAGTGATATATATGATATATCCCGCACCTCATACGACGAGGAAAGGACCGACGATCCCTTCACCGGGAGTGACTCCTTTAGCAAAACTAGAAAAGCCTCAAAAGCACTCCATTTAAAAATCATTTGATTCTATAACGATATCAAGTTCATTACGCAATAGGTTTTCAGAAAAACCTGTCGTAGCCCTCCGTCATTTCAGATAAGTACTAGTTAGTATTCGTGCTACGTTTGTTGACCTCTGTCAAGGCGTAGTGTGCGGTAGCTGATTAGTGCTTATCTGCATATGCATATGATGTGATTGATTTAGGGTAGTCGTGCGACCTTGTTGACCTCTGTCAAGGGTCGTGCGGGTGGGTTTACTTCAATCAGGAAATGACGGGTTGAACTTGACTAGCAGCCTATGGTTTGTTGACCTCTGTCAAGGTCATAGGACGCTAGGGGCAAAATATTATCGGGAATTTCAAGTGTTGAAATTTGCAATGAGATTGCATACCTTCTATGAGATAGTTGGATCCCGATACCCGCTGCGAGTAAGAGTTACTCCTGGGAGAGTTTTATACATTACAATTAGCCGATCAAGTAGGTGTCTAGAAAGGTGTCAACGGGGTTACGCCTATGGGAAAACGAGGTTTACATTAATTAGGTTCGTGCGAAAGCACGGGGGACCTCCCTCAAAGTACCGACACTGGCCTGGCTGAAAGATTGGCGAACTTGTAGTGTGTAATTAATCCCGGCTAGTCTTTCCTTTTAGGGTTTGAAGGAAGATTTGATAAAAAGCAGTGGGAGCCATCCTGATTAGATAAAATAATAACCAATCTATTCTTGCAAGAGCGCACGCTGAGTGTTTTCTTCTCTCTCTCTCCAGGTAGCGACCATATCACGCCTTAATCAAGATAATAAAACGGATTATTGACCGAACCCGCTTGTTATACTGAGCTGGGGAACGTTGGTCCCGCTCCAACTTATAATTGTTATAAGACAGAGCAGGAAATTGGGGATTACCAGAATTCCCGTGCCGCCCAAACGAAGAGAGTGCATGCTGATGCATCATCTTCGGGTGTGTTCATTACAGAGAACTGTTTCTCAGTATCCTTTACATCCTAGGTATGTGATACTAGATCAGGATCCCAGATATGTAATCTGTTACATAGGGCTGCAGAAAGGTAGAGAACTGAGAACGGGTGATAAGTTTCATGAGGCAGAAAACGGGGCAAGTGTTGCAGCCAAGTCTGTTGGTCACTGTCACCCTGTATTACAATACATTGATTCTGAACGAATGTTATTAGATACCGAACCTGATATACAAAATCATATCAGTCTCTTTATTAGTAAAGAAATGATAAAATTCTGTATTGTTGGATAATGTTTTGAACATTTCCTATATCAAAAGTTGATCGTATCAGGCACGTTATCTAAAAGCGTTGATGTTCTAAATCAAACTACAGTTCTTAGTATATGGAACACACACAAGAGGAAGAGTTCAGAAATGAACGAATTCTTCTTAAGGTATTGTAGACTAGGTCAGATCAATGTGACCCGACTGGCTAGAGTTACATAAAGATGCATATTTAAATTAGTTTGAACTTACATCTTGTGAAACTCGCCAGTCATGTCACAAAGATAAGATGACCATAGCTCCGTTTACTGGAAACAGAGAAAGAGTTAGTAGACTCTTGGGATGATACATGTTGATGTATGTAAGGTTCCCAGTCTACACATGCCAAGACCGGTTCTTTGTACTTCATTACATTCTCTGATAAATCTCTCGAGATTCAGACATATGTTCCTGTTGAAACACAAGTCCGAACCTTTTGAGATATTCACAGAATATAAGTTAGAAGTAGAGAACCAAAATGAGGGTATAAGTATTATGTCCTTTGATATGATCAAGGAGGAGAATACTTGAGCATGGAATTCCTGGACTTTTCTAAAGGAGAATGAGATTCTCTCTCAGCATTACTCCTCCGAATACACCATAGCACGATGGTATATCGGGGCGGAGCGATCACACCCTATATGATAAGGTGTGCTCTATGATGAGTACTACTGAGTTACCTATTTCCTTTTGGGAGTTATGCACTTGAGAAGCTGCATACCTATTGAATAGGGTTCAAATCAAATCAATTGCCTACCACTTCATATGTGATATGGAAAGGGAAGAGCCCATCTCTTAAGTTGGTTAAGATTTGGGGTTGTCCAGCCTATGTCTGAAAACTATAATCCGGACAAGCTCGAGGCAAGGTCTGTAATGTAGAACTGGAAAGGTTCCAGCTATACAAACTGCAGCTGATAATTTGAAAGAACCAAAGGATTCGATAGTTACCAACGAACCTCAGCCTCTCCGCCGATCTAGTAGGGTTCCTCACCCACCTGAGAGATACTTTTGTTTCTCTATGACAGTAGGAGCGAGGATTGCATCATGAGATGATGACCCAACTAGTTTCGAGCTGGCCATCAGGAGTAGGACTCTGTAAGAATGGCTGGATGCTTAGTGATCTGAGATGGAATCCTTATACACCAACAAAGTATGGACTTTGGTTGCTATATCTGAAGGGTTAAATCCCCATCAGGAGCAGGTATATCTTGAGAAGATTACTTGGTGTACATGGGAAAGTTGAGACTTTCAAAGCTAGACTTGTTAAAGGTTTTCGTCATTGACCAGGCGTGGATAATGATGAAACCTTTTCAAGTAGCTATGCTTAAGTCCATTCGGATCCTACTTGCCACGGCTACATACCATGACTACGATATCTGGCGGTTGGGTGTCTTGACTGCTTTTCTAAATGATGATTTAGAAGAGAGCGTCTATAAGTACACAGCCAGAGGGCTTCGTAGACAGTGGGAGCAGCGGAAACGTGTGCAAGATGTTTTATAGAATAAAGCAGGCATCGCGGAGTTGGAACATCTGTTTTGATGAAGTAGTCAAAGAGTTTGATATCATCAAAATGGTAGATGAACCTTGTATAAACAAAAAGGCAGTAGGGAGTATGGTGGTGATCCTCGTAGAGTACGTGGATGACATACTCTTGATAGGGAAGGAGTTTCCTATGCTACGCTCGATCAATCTCCGATTATCACAATGACTCTCCACATAGGATCAAAGTGATACCCACTAAATCCTGGATTTTGGATCTATGAGATAGATCTAATTGGATGTTAGGATTCTCACTAGTTGTAGTGAGACGGTATCAATCGATCCAGGGGAGAATCACTGGAAGTGTTCCAGAGTGATAAAGACGACTGAATGTCAGTCACAGGCATTGTCTTTACCCTCAGTGGAGGGACGGTATGTTGGAAGAGTTCCAAGCTAGATACCGTGGTATACTAGACGATAAAGGCTGGATACATCGCTACTTAAGATGCTACCAAAGAGGCTGTTTGGGTGTATATTGGTTCATGAGATGAACTATGTTCCTCCCATTGTGTGACAATGGAGTTGTGGCTTATGCCAAGGAACGCCAGTCCCATCAGTGATCCAGACATATTCTAAAGGCAGTATCACTTGATCATGGAGATGGTTGATCTCCAGGGAGATCGAGGTTAGGAGAGTAGACTCAGAGGACAACACAGCGGATCCACTCACAAAGGCCTGTTCCCAGAGAGAGACTTTTATGGGATGGTTGAGTATGAGATACTGCAACCACTGCTATCAGATGGCCCTAGTGCAAGTGGGAGATTGTTAGTTATATGTATGCCCTAGAGGCCATTACTGTACATAGGATGTATATTGTAGTGGATGCTGGGACGTATATAAGGAGGACTTTCTTGCTCGACATGATAGTATGCTATCTGGTTGATCTTTACCTTAACGTGTATGCTGATTGTCTCTCTGTTACATGTTGGTAAAGCCCTTAGGATGTGTGCTTGACTACCTGGACTATGATGCGGATCATACTAGTGGGGACATGGTAGTCCATAAGTACATCCTTCAAAGTCCCTAGTCGTGGGTGTATCGAGACGGGGCATCGATATACCAGAGTAGACTAGCGTATACCTTCTCGACCCATACAGATGGGCGATGGATGATCCCATATCCATTGGTGTTTGACATCGGAGATGATATACGGGTGCTCAGTAGAGACTGGGTACACTGGACGGACTCGCCGAGAACTCCCAGATGGTATTATACCTCACGTCAGATGGCAGTTCTCTGGTGACACTGGTATAGAGTAGTCTGTTGACCCGAGATCGTCATAGAGTCTTGTGTGGTTCCCACTGTGCTTTGATTTCCATCTTACCACGTCCAAGAGGGCGTGCAAAACGGTGGTTTTTGGGTACAGTCCCGAGTCACATGGAGGCAATGAGCGATAGGAGGGGATTCGTCTCTCCCGGTATAGGGGGTTGATGTTGCGCTGTGTTCGATTGGCTATAACAGGAAATCCCTGGCCAGGGTTGCTGAGAATTACTGGTAAGTGTTACCAGTAGTTTATCGAATTGTTATAGACCTCATATCGACACGACTTATCGAGCTATTGGGGTCTGACGTTTACCACCCCTAGGCAAGATATGCGACATATCAGACGATCAGACCGGACTGTACGGCAGTGTTACTGGTTGGATTCACTGGAGTGTGAGCGGGCTTGCTCGTCGATCTTCAGATCGCTCAATACCCGGGTGGCCGTTACGTTTAGCAGACCGCTTGCGGCATGTAGATGTTTGATATGATCATCATCTGCTGCCGGCGTATTGACGAGTCTTTAGAGTCCTACACAGAGGTTTCCTGGCTCAAGCGAAACGAAATAGGAGCGCATATGAGATATGTGCGGGACCGAGAATAATACGTGTATGTGATACCGTATTCTATTCTCACGATGAATGTATCGAATGGTTATATGCGATATAACCTAGTTATCGAATCAAGGATTGATTCGATAAGCCGATACATTTAATATTAGTCGGTTATATGCGATATGACCGGGTCGTTAAATCAAGTGTTGATTTAATGATTTAATGTATAATTATATATTTGATATATTACTTTGCATTAACTAGTATTGGTTCACTTTAAATGGATTTTCTCACTTGATGTGCACATTGTATATGTGATATACTTTTGTGCATTTGTTTGTATCATGTTTGATGATACATGCTTGTTTAGGTGTATGTTTAGTTTAAACCTTGGTTAAGTAAATGGTTAGGGTTGTGTTTAAATTTCTTATTTATTTATTAGTTTATTTATTCATTATGGAAATTAAAAAGAATGGTGGCTTATTTTGTCATTTTGTGGAAACTTCTTGAAGTGTTGAAAGCTTAACCATTCTTGTTCTTTTCCTAAACCTAACCATTAACTCTAACCATGGTCTATTCTCTACACCTACTTTGGTTAAAATTATGATAAGTATCATATTATTTCTTATTCCAAAATAACTTATCATAATATTTTAGCTTCTTCTTCTTCCTTCAAGTGAAGAAAAGCTTGACCATCAATGGCAACTTGATGAAATGAGTGAGAAATCCAATTCTAAAGTCTACCCACTTCCTATTTCTTCATCCTCTACCTCTTGCCAAGTAGTAGAGTGTGTTTTCTTCACAAGTTTCATCACATGGTGAAGTCGGAGCTTGATTTAGCGATGCCTCGACGTAGATCATCTTCGGCATGGACATCGATGACCTAGCCCGTCCATTCTCCGACGAAGCCGACGCTAGAGCCCGGATTTGATTTGGACAGCGGAGAGGACCTCATCTCGGAGCCGTGGAGGTGGACGACCGGATCTACAAAGGTTGTATTTCCGTATCTCTTAGTTAAGTGTTAACTAGTTAGCTTTTTCGCCTAGTTTTCTAGCAAACGATCCGTAGTCTAGGGTTTCTCGGCACCGTATTTTTTGAAATTGGCATGGTTGATGCCTTGTGAGACCTCACTAGGGTGCCTAGGAATCCTACAGCGTTGACAGCTTGTGGGTAATAGAATATTTGCGCATTAAGGACTCAAAAGTCCTATTGCAAAAGTGAGAACCATTATCACTTATAGTGGTGAGTATTCCCGCCTATCACGCGGGTGACCCGGGTTCGATCCACGGCCACGGCGCCATTTGATTTGTGTGCATTTTATAGATCAAAAATAATATGTTACCGCAATCAAGAACGACGTCGCTTGGTAGCTAGCCAGTGAATACGGGTCGGTCCACAGGGATGGTGTTAATTTCCTAAATGTTCTTACGAGCTAATTCCAAAGGGTGTTGGATCTTTTATCACAAAAACTAAGTTGAGTTATTCTAGGATTAGGAAACTTGCTAGGATTAGGTTTAGGTAAAGTTTGGTAAATAAATATTTCCACCTCTTTCAATGCCCTAAATTAGATATCTTTTTAGGAGTTATGGTAATTATTAATAAAGGGGATTAGGATGATCGGGAAGAAACTATGTTTCTTCCTCTAGATCCTTGTCCGTCCTTTCTTAATCCTTACCCTAATCTCCATGGAAAACATTCATATCCGGTCTTTTATACTATGGTATCACCGTTACTTCGTGGGTAGAGTGTCGTAGGGAGCGGAATATGAAAGTATGCATGGAGTCCTAATTTTTCATAAGTGATTGGCAAAGAAAGGGGT
Source organism: Agapanthus africanus (assembly GCA_030015575.1). Classification (NCBI taxonomy): domain Eukaryota; kingdom Viridiplantae; phylum Streptophyta; class Magnoliopsida; order Asparagales; family Amaryllidaceae; genus Agapanthus; species Agapanthus africanus. The sequence continues at coordinate 935,307,602 of CM057338.1, read as the reverse complement.
AAGAGATCTTCATCTCTCAAACCCTTCCCTATTCCTAACCCTAACAAGCGAGGAAACTACTCGCTCATTGAGGGATCTACAAAAGACATAATTTTTATGAGTTTTGATTTAAGAGATTAATGATCTACTGCAGATTAATAAAAATTCTTTTCTAGATTAAACTAAGGCAAATAAGAATTTATCTAGGGCAGAAATTAAAACTAAGAACTAAGGCAGAAAATAAACCTACTTACAAATTGATGCTCTCCAAACTTCAAAAGAAATCTGAATTTTTATTGATGAAAAGAGGCATGAACTAATACAAGAATTTGGGTCTCTATTTATAGGACATAGAAAACCCTCGGTTTACAATTGCCGCATGTCTACATTTACAAAAATACCCCTAGGAAGGCTAGTCAGCACCGCCTCATATTTTGGTAAAATTTTTATCTTCTACGTGCGCAACACGGCCGCGGAACCGCGGCCGCAGCCAGGGTTTGGCCGCGGTTCCGTGGCCTAATGAGAAGCCGAGGTCTTCATTTTTCTTCTGCCGGCTCTGGTTGACTTGTACTTCCTGTTTCTGCAGTTCTTTTCTCAGATTGGCTTCTATTTATTCTTCAGATCTTCACAGTGAGTAGTGCAGTGGACTTTTAACCGTTCGCTTTGTGTTGAACTCTTGAACCTTGCGATGCCTTGTATTTTGTGAACTGATCTTCATGTAGGCTTGATCAAGATCCTTCTATTTGTTGGTCGTAGTCCCACTTTTGCATCGTCTTTTGTCTTTTTCATTGTTTTCGTTCCAAGAACCTGTAACCTGTACTATGTAGCAGACATGGGTCAAAAACACCTGTTTATTTGTAAAATACATAAGAATGGGGAATATAATAATGCAATATTATGATATGAACACTCGTCCTTCATCTTTTCTTCGGCGAGGAAAGCTTGGAATGGTCCTGGCTCTTGTAGCGCCTTGATCAATGAATCTCTCGCCCCTTTGGATAACAGAAGGGCGTCGAGAATGCTGAGCTGCGAGAGTAGCTTCCTCAAGTGCGCCAGAACGTTGTAGTCCACCTTACTTTTCTTTGGCGGGTCCTTGGTAGTCAGCTCTTTCATGACTTGGTTATCTAGGGCGATATCTTCAGAGACCTTCTCTTTTCCCTTATCTTTTCTGTTCGTGGGTCCGAGGTTCTTTTCGGGCAGCATACGATTGCGCAGCCGGATATTTTCGCAGGTCTTCGGTTCTTCCTCTTTCCCCGAGGTAGATTCTTTGAAAAGAGGGCAAAAATTCTTCTCTTCGTCGGAGTCACTTCCGAAGGTGAGGACTTGCGACGTCCCAGCGTTGACCGTGCGCCAGTTGCCTGTATTTCTTTTATAATCCTTGGTCGCACTTCTTTGCTCCCGACGAGTTTTGCATTTTATCCGCTTAAAATGTTGCCGGTGAGCAACATATCCCTGCCACCATCTTTTAAAAGCATTGCATTCCTCAGTGGGGTGCACAATCTTCTGATGATATAAACAATAGCTCGGACACATTTCGGCTTCACCAGTACTTCCTTCGGAGGGTGGTAGCTTCATTCCCACTGATATGGCTTTCGCAAACCTTTTCCTCGTCTCGATCTTGTTTTTATTTGCAACAGATGTCCTTTGATTTGGCAGGAGTATCTCGACTCATTCGTCCAGTCGCCGGCGTTTGGCTTTTTCAAATATGGTCATCTCACGCTCCCGATCGGCTTTACTCTTCAGATGAATTTCACTCAGGAAGGCGTCGATCATTTTGTCTGACGGCCATAGAAGTTCCAGCTCAGGACCTGCCCCCAGTCTCTTGGTGCAAGGAGCCTCTTCATTATCTATCAATGAGTGAGAGATCACATGACAATTTGCTACGTAGTTCTCAGATTCATCTGATGAGTCTTCTCCATCATTTTCATCCTCAAGGATGTGGTTGAGGAACTCTTGGAGCATGATTGGAGTCCGCGCCTTCTGGTTATACTCTTCCAGCGCGTCAATCTGTTTTTGTAAGTCCGTGCGCTTGTCGCTAGGCCTCACGGGATTTTTGGATTTCTTCTTCTTTTTCGAAGATTTCGACGACTGGGTGTGAGCACTTTGGATATCAGCACCAATCTTTGGAGTTGGGCGCGGCTTCGGCATCCCTTCGATGATCTGGGGTTCTAGCGGATTTTCCACCTGATCACCGGGCATGTATGGAGATCACTCAGCATCCTTTTGGTTTTGGCCGAAAGAGCCACCTCCCATGGAGCTTCTTCAACAAAAGAGCACGTTGCCCCCGGTGTGTCCATCTTCTTATGAGAGTGCGGTTGTGGTGGGCTTACTTTCCACTTCTCAGACAACGCAAACTTGCCCTGTTGGTACTGATCCTCGATCCATACCTTAAAGACGAAGCAATTATCAATTGGATGGCTTACCGTTTGGTGGTAAGGACAATAATTGGGATTATTCGCTTCGCCGGATTGCAGTGGTCACTTTGGATTCGGCAAATTGATAAGCCTATTGCGCATCGCCAGCTCGAAGAGTCTCTTCGTTTTATCCCGTGGGAACGAGTAAGGACGCTTCATTTTCTCATTATAATAGCGCTGTCTCTCTTCCAGTTGATCCGTTAGTTTTGGAGCACTGGGCTGTTGTTGGGTATTTGCAATGAAGGTCGCCTTCCCTTTACCCTTTTCGTTCCGCGGCTCCGGCTTCGGAGGAGACGGTCTGTGACCCATCTGATCCATCTGGGATAGCTTGTCAATTAAAACTTGAAACATGGTCAGTTTGAAGAACATCATGAACTGCGAAATAGTTGCATGAGGGTCTAGAGTGCCTACGAACATGCCCACCGCTGGTGCTTCTGTAAGTGCACGGCAGCGCCCCGGCCGTCAGAACGAGGCCAAAACGCGGAAACGAAACTTTTACAAAACTTGTAAACCGGTAATACCGCGCACTAAAAACCCGGATCGGGCCATTAACCTACTCCTAGCAAACTAGAGAATGGGTAGAAAGCTATACCGAGCGATCCGTGTCCTTCGGTCTTCGGCCTCCACTCCGATCTCCTCGCGGAATCTCCGGTCTTCATCTCCTCATCGGAACGGGCACCACATCGCCGGGTTCTTTTACGGGCTCCCACCTCTGGACCGAGGCAACTCGGGCACGAAGTTGACGAGTCGATGTGTCCAAGAATACTGTAGATGAAGTGTAGAAAGCTTTGTCTCATTGGGGTTGAGAAGTTGCCATAATGGAGGTGGAGAATAATGAACTTTGGAGATATGGAATTTTTGTGGCAAGTAGAGAAATGAGATGAAGAAATTTCCCACACAAAATGAACCTCTCCCCTCACTCTATGAATATGTGGCCGGCCTCTTACAAAAATGGGAGAGATCAAAAACCATGAAGGGAGGTGAGTGTAGTAAAAGGAAATTGTGACCATAATTCAAAAAGCAAGCCTCACATCAATATCAAAATCAACTCACATCTCATCCTATCTCATTAATGCAAGGAAATGATCATAAGAGAATCAAAGATGCTATTATCATCATAATACCTCATTTACAAGAAACCCCCTCCACAATTGCTAATTTGCAAATATGCAAATTAGCCCCTCCATCAGAAAAATCCGGCCAAGAAGGAACAAAGGAAAACTGGTCGAAACGGAATGCAAACTGGCAACTTCAGAAAACTGATCCTGTAATAAATTACAGGAAAATCCCGCGACTGTATATACATACCCGCATTTGTATTCCGACCGAATACAAATGCAATGAGACAAAATCTACACCGTACAATACTAGGATCCGGCTTAAACCAAAGCCCGCTAGTATTATCCGTCCGATCATGATCCGTGCAATACCGCACGTATAAGATCAAACCCTGCCATATCTCCATACGGCCTCTACAGCGTTTCGCCCGAAACTTGAGCAACTGTCTGTGGGGGACTCTAAAGACTCGTCAACACTTTGGTTGTGGATTTAACCACTAGCACGTCAGAGGTATTAGCCATACGTAACGGGCTACCAGGTATTGACCAAAAGGGACGTCGATGAGCGAACTAATCCTGACACCCTACTGAGCCTGTCAGTGACAATATCCGTACAGTCCGGTCCGTTCGTTTATGAGCATCGCATGGCGGGCCTAGGGGGTTGGTAAAAGTCAGACCCCCAAAAATGGTACAAGTCGTGTCGGAGTGTAGCCCAGAACACCCTGAGATACTACTGGACTACCTACCAGTAAATCTATTGCCTTGGCCAAGGACTTCGTGTAATGGCTCTCCTAGACACAGCGCGACCTCACCCCCAATACCGGGAGAGACGAACCCCTGAAGATCCGCTCACTGCCTCCATGTGGCTCGGGACTGTACCCAACTAAAACCTCTTTGCATGACTCCTTTGAGCGTGGTAGGGCAGTAATCAAAGTACAGTGGGAACTCACACGAGACAAATGACGATCTCAGGTCGATGAACTAACCTGTACACATGTCACCAGGGAACTGCTATCTGACGTCAGGTATAAGACCAACTAGCATGTTTCCGGCGAGTCCTGTCCGGTGTACTCATAACCCAATGAGCACCTGTATACATCTTAGGTGAACCAACTGACACCAGTGGCTTGTGAGACTGGCCACCGCGCCTCGTCAGGGTCTCGACTGTATACACTAGTCTACTCTGGAGTATCGATGCTCTGTCTCGAAAACTCCCACGACTAGGGACCTTTTAAGGATGTGCTTATAGACCCCAGCTCCCACGTATATGATCGCCTTCATACTGCTGGTAGTCAAGCAAGAATCCTAAGGGCTCTATCAACGTGTAATAGCGATCTGTCAGGTCACCTAAAGCAGTACATGATGATAAAGATAAACCAGATAGCATACTATCATCTTGAGTAAGACTGTCCTACCGGTATAGGTCCTCCCTCAATCATTGCAATCACGTGCCTGTGATCCAATAATTGACTCTGAGGGCACTATATCCAACAATCTCCTACTTGCACTCAAGGCTAATTATTGCGATGTCGCATACTCGCAGCCCGTGTGATACCGAACACCCAACTCCTTTACTAATCAGTCTCACAAAACCTGTTTGCGAAACTAATGCGTTCGAGGAATAACCTCTGTGAGTGGATCCGCTCTAATGTTTCTTTCTATGTCTCTCTTTATCTCAAGTTCGCGGAGAAAGCCATCTCCCGAAATGAGCAATACCTGTCTTAGAATATGTCTGGATATCTGATGGGACCTAGCTCATAAATGAACTCCAAATCCAAACTTCTTAGACTATATCATCAACTGAACTTAATCAGTATCCTGCGCCATGCCGCCCTCAGTATCCGCTTGGACCTCCTGTCCAAACTACTGCCTCTCGTCAGTGGGAAAACTATAACTCTGACAGACACTCTGTCATCCAGGTCACCTTGGAAGCCTGGAATGATAACCGTCTCCTAAAGGAGGCTGCCGTTATCAAATCCCTAGAACATCCACTTATGTTCTAAAACTGCTTCCGATCGTTTCTCCAGGATAGGATTAATATCAACTTATTGCATCTACTGCAAAAACAACATCTGGTGTGGTACTTGACATCTCATGATTGACTCAATTGCCTAAGCAAGTGATCTGCCAATCATGCACATCCCTCTCCCCTTTAGTCTGTAAGACACCTTCAGAGAGGGTGACTCCATCACCTGCAGGTACACTACCGTGCTAGGAGTCGTCCATTCTAAAAACTCTTAGAATTCTGTCTAAGTACTATGATTGGGAAACCACCCAAATCTAGATCTATAGATCTAGTAACCAGAATGTCTGATATGAAATCCATGTCCTTTATGGAGAAACCACTGCGTGACAACCAAAGTATAACCAATCGTAGTATAGGAATTTCACTTCCTACTCTGTGTATGTCATCCAAATACCAGGACATCACACCCTACTACCTTCTTAACAGATCCATCCCCTATTCCGATGAAGTCAAACCTATGACTGTCACATCAGAAATAGATGATCTATCTCCGCTATATCTGCTTTAGTCCATAAATGGACATAAGCTACCTGTCCACTATGCTTCCGCTGCTCCCACTGACTATGACAACCCTCTGGCAGAGTCATATACACGTGCACTTCTAAAGCTAGTTTAGAACGACGCTATACTCATCCTCCTGCCGGGTCTCATAGCCTGAAACAACAGTAGTGTCAAGTCTGGGTAAACAAGAACCTCCCTGTCACCGTCCTTGAGGCTACCGTAGTACCTCTCGGGTGCCCGAGGCTACCCACCATATCTGCGGAGTGGCCAATGGAATGTCAAATCAGATTGAATCTTTAGGTTCTTATCAAATTTTCAGTAATCGTTTGCGGTTCTGGAATCACTTCCAGTTTTACCATACTCCCACTACTGTTTTCTGAAAAAATCCATTTTTATTAAAACTGTGGCGAGTCAAGAACAATATCACTATTGATCTTCCTGATGGTAGAAAGTCAACCCTCTCGTCATAGCCTGGGTCAACCCACAAACAACCATTACAGAAACGTGCCTTGAGTTATCCAGAGTCTGATTTTAAGCATAATCCGGACAACTCCCCGTACCTTAACATCGTCAAGATACGAACTGTTCTATATCTAATACAGAAACAGAGGCACTAATTTAATTGAACCAGATTCAAATCATGCAGCTGTCTCCAGTGCATGTCAACTAAATGGAGAGAGGCCGATCAGCATTACTCAACTTAGGAGTGCTTCCAATTATGAGTAACCTGAAAGAGAAGCAAGTTCTCTTAATCATTACTATCAACTGAATACCATACACAAGTATCTACATCTTCGATCACCTTGAAGAATCCCGATACTTGCAACACCTGGTTCTCTACTTTATTCATATACCTATAACTTCTCAAAACTTGGACCTTGTGTTTCTACGAAACACATGTCTAAGAACCAGAGAAGTCACAAGTAAACAGAATATAGTACGGGTACCATCCCCTATGTATTGGACAACATACAATACTCTGTATAAGTCCCCTGAGTCTAATAACTCATTCGCTGTGTTTCGTAGGTTGAAAACTGTACTTATGGTTAAGAAGAATTACACCGCTGTTTAATGCTCCTTACCTAACCATCCACTGATATAGGTAAATGTCATGGACATAATTTCAAAAAGGTATATCTCACTCTATAAAAATAGACGTACAGATATATCAATTTGAAATTGGTGCATAACAGCGGATATTCAAAACCAAATATTTGCCGTCCGGCAAACAACCCAGGCGATTTCCTCAAATATCACCAATTACTACGAATCCCGATATAATAAGGACAATCACCTAATTCCCAATAACTTACTCCCACTCATCATCTGTAAAACCATACAGATGTGAGAATCATACCTGGTAAATACATACCCTGGAGCAAGTGTCTAATTGGGAAATCAGTTTTCTTTTAACAGTACACAGTGAAACTGAAACATGTGAATGTTTCGTAGGGGTATCCGGGTATTCCTAGTAATGCATCTTCCATTATCCAGATTCACAACTGTAACCGTATATTTCTTTTCCACCTCTCCAAATCCCTTCATATGTCTTTAGTCATTACCTTCTGTACACCCCTTTAGGCCAAATGGTTTTCTTCCTTCCCTACCGTTCGGCACCAGCCTATGGTTTGGAAGAAGACTATCCAATAAGCATAATGGGTGTACTGTCCTAATCCTAGGAGCACTCGCAATGCGAGAGAAGGTGAAGATAAAAGACAACCGAATAAACCTTATTCCTATTTCTCCCGAACCAGAATCCATCCCCGAATTGGAACAAGTTCCTTTTGAGTTCGTAAATAACCATACGATGGAGTATCCAAATAACTGTGGATCTTCGTAGTGATACAGAGTGTTCTGGAGAAATACAAAGGTGAAGTAGGAGTGGTAATGAAATACTTGGTTTGGTTGTGAATAGCAGTCGCAGTTTACTTTGCCCTCTTACTAATCCCTTTCTTTGTCTTTACTTAATACCTTCTGTACACCGTTTAGGCTAATTGGTTTTCTTCATTCCCTACCGTTCGGCACCTACCTATGGTTTAGAAGAAGACTATCCAATTTGCGTAATAGGTGTACTGTCCTAATCCAAGGAACACTCGAAACCTGAGAGAAGGTAAAAGGAAAAGACAACTGAATAGTCCTATTCGTTTTCTCCAAAACCGGAAACCATCCTCGAATAAATTCCTATTCGTTTTCGAATAGTATATAACCATACGATGGTTTTATCCAATGGAAGTGGACGTTCGTAGTAATACGGGGTGTTCTGGAGAAAAGGGTAAAAGTAGGAGTGGCAATGAGGTATGCAACTTTGACAATCCAAAAGCCAGTCTGTAAGAAGGTTCGGTTAATCTTAGTCACTGAGTCATAGTCAAGGGTTGGGCCATGGTCGCTGCCAAAGAGAGAGAGAGAAAAGAAACACTCAGCGTGCACTCTAACCTAGATCAGAATGGTTATCAATTTATCTAATCAGGAAACCTCCTACCGTAACGTCAAATTCTCCTCCAAAGCTGAAAGAAGAATTAGTCAGGATCACCCGAGGAGTAAACCAACTCATCAGTGGGAATCGGGATCCAACTATCATCGCATGATAACGTGACGGAATCCGCTCACGTTATCACACTCCAGAAGGTATGCGCATATCTGGCAAGTTTCAGTTTCTTTAGAAACTCCCGATGTGATTTTTGCCCCATGCTCTTATGACCTTGACGTAGGCCAAAATATCATAAGTCACATGTCAAGTTCTACCCGTCATTGTCCAGGTTAATTTGAACCCACCCGTACATACCCTTGACGTAGGCCAAAATAGTAGTACGACTATCCCAAACTAACGCATCTATCTATGCAACAGATAAATATCCGGTAGCTACCAATCACTATGCCTTGGCGTAGGTCAAAATACATAGCTTGAATACTACCGAACATTTAACTGAAATGACGGAATGCTACGAATGGTTTTTGGCGAAAAACCTTTAACGTAATGAACTTGATATCGTTGAAGGAACTGGATAGCTTTTATAAAAATACAGTGACGAAAACCTTTGCTAAAGAGGTCACTCCCGGTGAAGGGATCTCGGCTCTTTCCCCGTAGAATGAGGTGCAGGATATTCCAACTGAATACCACGATACAAAGCAAAAGTAAACGACTATAGTGAAGTTATTGCCCTGACGCAAACTTCCGTCCAAGAGGTCACTCCCGGTGAAGGGATCTCGGCCCTTTCCTCGTCGACTGAGGTGCTGGATATTCATAACCGAATACCACTGTGCAAAACAAAAGAGAATGCCCTTGCAATAACAGCTTTTTGAAAAAATGTTCCAACAACATCAGAATAGGTTTGTTTAGCTTGCATTGATCCGAATCAACGCAGTCCCATCAATTGATCACACCAATAAAGAACGAAAATAATGATGTACGTATATGCCATCCGCATTCGCCACTGGGTCCCGTCATCACCCGTTAGGTTATTTAACTAACGACAGAGCGGGGACTGGACTAGCGCGGATGCAAAACATATACAACATCTACTAGTATATATATCAATATATAATATTCGCTCAAGGCGTGATAAAATGCAACATCATAGAAATGTAATAAGCATCACAGAACAATACAGATATCTGGGACCCTCGGGTTTCATAGAGCCGCTACTGAAACCCGACGTTCCCCTGGTCGTGTGGATAGCCTGTGCAATGAAATCCTAGACCCCTACGGGCGCGGCAAGTTACCCGCCAAAACCTGAAGCGAGGCAGCCCCCTTCAGCAACATAAATGGACCACCCAGCACTTCACGGAATCCGATAACTTGGGCACCCTTCCTGGGTCAACCTGTACCCCCTACGAGTGTGGCGAATAGCCTGCCAATTCTAGAGTAAAGCCCCCTCCGTCTCAACGCCATGAGATGCGGTCCCGTTGCCCTCTAGAATCCGGCTATCCGTGCACCCCTCCGCGGGGTAATCCTAGTACAGAAAATAAAATATACAACGGGTACATCGACCTCAGCCCGGTCGTGCCCCAAAAGAATAATATACAAACAAGCAGTGACGGCAGTCCACATGTCGGACGCTCGCCCCGCAATATCAAATGTACATAAATAATCAACTGTACTACCATTGCATCCAGGCTATCCCCCATGACAAATCCGCAACATCACAGCACAAACACAGAACATCAACGTGAATGTCACGTTCGCAAATCCGTCTAAAAGGGCTATAGCAGTTAGACAGGATTTACCGATCAAATGACATTCACGGTCGCAGATATAATGTAAATACTGTGAACTAACATGTTTAAAATTTTCGATCGACCAGATTTACCGAAGTGGGCCCCAAGCACAACTGTAGCACTCAAAGAAAATCTGGGCCCAAACAGAATATACCAAAAATCCTATTTCCATGTCAGAGAGCCACTGTAAAAATTTGATGCAGTGAAGCAAAATTTTGGCGGCGTATCCGCGGCCAAAACGTAGTTTTGGCTGCTGATCCACCGTGCTACAGTAACTTCAGCCTACCAAATTTTCACAGAATGCATAAAAAACCCTGCACGTATTTTTACAATATACCAAATAATTTTTAAAGCACTGGAAAAATTCGACAGAAACTTGACATGGAAATGCGGTTTTTTGAAAATCCGTTCGATCGAACTTGTAAACACGTTAGAGCAAGCTAGACTAACTTAATGGCGTGGCTCTGATACCAGTGTAAGTGCACAGCAGCGCCCCGGCCGTCAGAACGAGGCCAAAATGCGGAAACGAAACTTTTACAAAACCTGTAAACCGGCACTACCGCGCACTAAAAACCCGGATCGGGCCATTAACCTACTCCTAGCAAACTAGAGAATGGGTAGAAAGCTATACCGAGCGATCCGTGTCCTTCGGTCTTCGGCCTCCACTCCGATCTCCTCGCGGAATCTCCGGTCTTCATCTCCTCGTCGGAACGGACACCACATCGCCGGGTTCTTTTACGGGCTCCCACCTCTGGACCGAGGCAACTCGGGCACGAAGTTGGCGAGTCGACGTGTCCAAGAATACTGTAGATGAAGTGTAGAAAGTTTTGTCTCATTGGGGTTGAGAAGTTGCCATGATGGAGGTGGAGAATAATGAACTTTGGAGATATGGAATTTTTGTGGCAAGTAGAGAAATGAGATGAAGAAATTTCCCACACAAAATGAACCTCTCTCCTCACTCTATGAATATGTGGCCGGCCTCTTACAAAAATGGGAGAGATCAAAAACCATGAAGGGAGGTGAGTGTAGTAAAAGGAAATGGTGGCCATAATTCAAAAAGCAAGCCTCACATCAATATCAAAATCAACTCACATCTCATCCAATCTCATTAATGCAAGGAAATGATCACAAGAGAATCAAAGATGCTATTATCGTCATAATCCCTCATTTACAAGAAACCACCTCCACAATTGCTAATTTGCAAATATGCAAATTAGCCCCTCCATCAGAAAAATCCGGCTAAGAAGGAACAAAGGAAAACTGGTCGCACGGAATGCAAACTGGCAACTTCAGAAAACTGATCCCGTAATAAATTACAGGAAAACCCCGCGACTGTATATACATACCCGTATTTGTATTCCGACCGAATACAAATGCAATGAGACAAAATCTACACCGTACAATACTAGGATCCGGCTTAAACCAAAGCCCGCTAGTATTATCCGTCCGATCATGATCCGTGCAATACCGCACGTATAAGATCGAACCCTGTCATATCTCCATACGGCCTCTACAGCGTTTCGCCCGAAACTTGAGCAACTATCTGTGGGGGACTTTAAAGACTCGTCAACACTTTGGCTGTGGATTTAACCACTAACACGTCAGAGGTATTAGCCATACGTAACGGGCTACCAGGTATTGACCAAAAGGGACGTCGATGAGCGAACTCATCCTGACACCCTACTGAGCCTGTCAGTGACAATATCTGTACAGTCCGGTCCGTTCGTCTATGAGCATCGTATGGCGGACCTAGGGGGTTGGTAAAAGTCAGACCCCCAAAAGCGGTACAAGTCGTGTCGGAGTGTAGCTTATAACACCCTGAGATACTACTGGAATACCTACCAATAAATCTCTTGCCTTGGCCAAGAACTTCGTGTAATGGCTCTCCTAGACACAGCGCGACCTCACCCCCAATACCGGGAGAGACGAACCCCTGAAGATCCGCTCACTGCCTCCATGTGGCTCGGGACTGTACCCAACTAAAACCTGTTTTCACGACTCCTTTGAGCGTGGTAGGGTAGTAATCAAAGTACAGTAGGAACTCACACGAGACAAATGACGATCTCAGGTCGATGAACTAACCTGTACACATGTCACCAGGGAACTGCTATCTGACGTCAGGTATAAGACCAACTAGCATATTCCCGGCGAGTCCTGTCCGGTGTACTCATAACCCAATGAGCACCTGTATACATCTTAGGTGAACCAACTGACACCAGTGGCTTGTGAGACCGGCCACCGCCCCTTGTCGGGGTCTCGACTGTTTACACTAGTCTTCTCTGGAGTATCGATGCCCTGTCTCGAAAACTCCCACGACTAGGGACCTTTTAAGGATGTGCTTATAGACCCCAGCTCCCACGTATATGATCGTCCTCATACTGCTGGTAGTCAAGCAAGAATCCTAAGGGCTCTATCAACGTGTAATAGCGACCTGCCAGGTCACTTAAAGCAGTACACGATGATAAAGATAAACCAGATAGCATACTATCATCTTGAGTAAGACTGTCCTACCGGCATAGGTCCTCCCTCAATCATTGCAATCATGTGCCTGTGATCCAATAATTGACTCTGAGGGCACTATATCCAACAGCTTCTTCGATGCGCTGTTCGCACTTAGACCACAGATTCCGCCATCGGATTGTGTATTGAACCCATGTCTCTCCCGGCTTCACCGTGGCATTGATCAATGCCGTTATTGGGGTGCGTTCACTAGCACTTGCGAATTGCTGGGTGAACAACAACTCCATCTCTGCGAAAGTTTTGACGGAGTCGTTTGGAAATTTTGAGTACTACTCAAACGCCGTCTCCGATATGCTGCCGACGAATTGGCGGAGCAAAAGCTTGTCATCGCCACCAGTATTGCCACAGAGAGCCCTGAACTGAGCGACATGTTGATGGGGATTGCCTGTCCCCTTGTACACATGGAATTTAGGGATCGTGTAGCCCGGCGGGTACTTTATCTGATCATACCAGCCTGGATACGGTCACCCAGTTTTGACAACTTGGCCGGCCGCTTCATTTGCCTGGTGAACTCTTATTTGCTGGGCAATATAGACATCCAGGGTGTCCTTGGGGATAGTTTCCTCTTTAGCTGCTGAAATAGCCGGAGGAGGATTCGACGTTTCCCCTTTGTCGTCTTCAATAATGATCGGAGGGTCTTAGGATGGAGGATCCAGCTGTAACATCATCCCGACTATGTCTTGGAAGAGAAGTGTCATTCGCTTTATGTTGGCCGCTTGCTTTGCGGCTTCTTTGTCTTTCTTTTCGAGGACTCTGTGAAGGAAGTCAGCATCAGTTTCTTGTTCGTGGCGCTGCTCCGTCGATGTTTCCGGGCTTTCTTTTTGTCCGGTGAGTGCGGCCATCGCAGTCAGCATTTCCTGAAGCTTCTGCTGCTGTTGTTCCTGAGCTCTTGTGATGGATCAGGTGAGTGGTCGATGGCCCGTAGAAGCGCGGCTATCCTTTTTCCCGGATGCCATATAGACGGTATGCACCACCATGCCCCCAGACTTAGGGCGTTTGGGTTCAGTGCCTTTGACATTTGTCGCAGGCATGGGGATTTTCTCCGGCCTTCTCCTCTTATGAGCGGGTGACGTTGAGGGGGCCATTGCAGTGGGCACCCGGGTAGCCGTCGCCTTCTGTGGCTTAAAAGGACGGTTCTCTTCCTGTCGGATCTTCAGCTTCTTCTTCCGGCGAAGATAGTCTTGATCGACCACCGACTCTCGGACTTGTCGCCAGATTTTGTAAACTTTAGAAGACAGTCGTTGAGGGGACTGTTCCGGCTTCATTTCTATGACGGTCTCCACCGGCGGCTGAGATCTTTTTAGTACGGCGGTAGGCGAATTCATGCGCACCTTATTCAGCAGCTCAAAGCTGTTCCCGGTTGGAACAACAGCATTAACTTCCACTGTTGGAGCTGGTGGAATTAACCCAGAAGGGGAGTTGCCCTCGGCCTTCCTTACTCGGCGCCAGTGGCGACGTCGGGCGTGTCAGTCTGTTGGAGTTGGTTCGGTGACGGGGATGACCTTGTCTTGCCCCATGTCTGGTTGAGGCGCCGCTGGTGCCAGCCTCTTAAAGACTGACGTCCGTTGAGTAGTGGTATCCAATCTGTCGAAGACAGACTTTTGAGCAGGAGCAGGAACCGTAGCGGGAGCCGGAACAGTCAGTCTTGTAAAAAAAACTTTTAGGTCACCGGCAGTAAGCGAAATCGACCGACCCTTTGGTTGGAGAAGCCGCCTTGACGACTTCGGGAGCAGGGTTGGTCACTCCTTTCGGAATAACCTTTTCTTTAGGTGCAGGCTTCATCATGAACCCACATGGACTTTTACCCAATCTGGCGAAGATCGAGGTGTTGGTGCTGGACGACCCGTTGAGAGGGGCCGCAGTAGCTGTAAGCCGATCGAAGACCGACTTCTTGGGAGCTTCCGGCGTTGGCACAGGAGCGGTGATGCTCGTTGGCGGGAGCATGGTCCCGTAAAACAATCCAGTAGTAGCCTGGGTGACCTGTTCCACTGGCATCGTGAATAAGGAAGCCGCTTAGGTCCCGTAAGCTACACCTCCAGGTGAGGCGGAGCATAGGTTGCAGTTGCAATTGGAACATCTTGCAAAAGTGGACGCCATTGATTCTTTGCTTTCTGCAGCAAGCAAAACGCCAAATCTTAGTATCTCGAAACCCAAGGGCAACCATTAGCAAACCGCGATTGGTTCGCGAACACGACACACGAAGTGTGGAGTGGAAAGAGGAAAAGGTCCCACCGGGCGTGCCAGAATCTGTTCCCCTCCGAAAGACGCGGCGGACGTCTCGCCTGAATTTTGGGGCAGATGCTAATTGGTGCTATCCGTCCACCTCTCCGAAGATGCCAAGTTGATTTATGGAACCATGTATCGAAGGTTTAAACGGATACGGCTGATGTAGCAGACTTCGTCAGATTCCCCCTCGCTTAAGGGGTTTTTGATTGTGGGGACGCTCTTCTCTGCAGGCGCAAGCCCCTGCAGTTAATTACGCTACCGCATCGCGGTAATAACTTTCTCCTTCTCCAGATAGTCACTTCGTGTCGTGGGTGTTTGTTTTGTGTTTGGTTGCTCGTGGATTGTATATGGAGACTAAGTTATGTTGTCGCCCGTAGGGCGTGGACTAGTCCAAATCCGTATCTTTCTTAGATTTGGATTTGGGGGGTTGGGTTCAAGGATACGTTAGCCTCATTTGAGACTAAGATCAACTTAAACGTTAGTTAAGGATACGTTAGTCTCATTTTAGACTAAGATAAACTTAACGGGATCGTTTAGATCCGACAAGAGAGCAATTAGGCTCTATTGTTTAGTTTAGTGACATTGCGGTCGATAATTAGTTTAAGGACATTACGGTCCAATGTTAGTTTAAAGACATCGCGGTCGATTGTTAGTTTAAAGACATCGCGGTCGAGGTTAAGGACATCATAGTCCGTGGATTTAAGGACTCCACAATCCGATATTAGTTTTAAGACGTCACGGTCGAGGTTAAGGACATCATAGTCCATGGGTTTAGGGACCCTACAGTCCAATGTTAGTTTTAAGACATCACGGTCGAGGTTAAGGACATCATAGTCCATGAGTTTAAGGACCTCACAGTCCAATGTTAGTTTTAAGACATCACGGTCGAGGTTAAGGACATCATAGTCCATGAGTTTAAGGACCCCACAGTCCGTAAAAATGTATGGTTGTCGGGACCAGTCACCTTTCTGAAGACGTTGAAGGATTACAACAACAAATATCAGAAGAGTGAAGAGATGTACCCTTGCACCAAAGTGGATTAAATGATCTGTAGTCCAATTTGGAACTGAGATCAATTAATTAAATTATGAGCATATTGGCTCAGTTGAGTCTGAATTGAGAACTTATGATTAACTTGGGCTAAGTCCAATTAAGTTTGAAGTATTGGCCCTCTGTTGGACCATTAGACATTTGTCTGGGTTCAAGCCCACATTATTTAGCAATGCTAAACAAGAGTTTGAGGGCTTTGATAACATTTGGGTCTTTGGCTGAGGATTAAACATTATGTAAGTGCACGGCGGCGCCCCGGCCTTCATCCCGAGGCCAAAAGCGGAAGCGATGGTTAACTTTAATTTTCTTGAACCGGCACCACCGCGCACTAAAACCCGGATCGGGCCATTAACTAGTCCTAGCTAACTACAAGATGGGGAAGAGAGATATACCGAGCGATCCGTGTCCTTCGGTCTTCTCGTTGTCGTCCCGATCTCCCGCGGAATCTCCAGACTCCACCTCCTCGCCGGAAGGGGCACCACGTCGCCGGCTTCTTTTACGGGATCCCACCTCTATACCGAGGCAACTCGGGTACGAAGTTGGCGAGCCGACGTGCCCAAGGTTTGCTGTAGAATGTAGTGTAGAACCATGTCTCATTTTAGGGTAGTGGATGTTGCCTTTGTGGTGGAGGAAAATGAACTTGGAGAGAGGTGAGAAAAATGTAGCATGCAAAGAATGGGATTAACATTTTTCTCACAACCAAAAGAGAATCAATCCCCTCTCCTCACTAGTGGCCGGCCAATGTTAGTTGTATGTATGCCGTAGAGGCCAGTATTGTACAGATGATGTATATTATATTGGATGCTTGGACATATATAGAGATGACTTTCTTGCTCGATATGATAGTATGCTATCTGGTTGCACTTTATCTTAACATGTATACTAGTCTCTTTAAACTGTCTTATAGTTACATGTTGGTAAAGCCCTTAGGACGTGTACTTGACTACCTGGACTATGATGCAGATCATACTAGTGGGGACATGGTAGTCCATAGGTACATCCTTCAAGGTCCCTAGTCGTGGGTGTATCGAGACGGGGCATCGATATACCAGTGTAGACTAGCGTATACACTTCTCGACCCATGAGATGGGCGATGGATGATCACATATCCATTGGTGTTTGACATCAGAGATGGTATACGGGTGCTCAGTGGTGACTGGGTACACTGGACGGACTCGCCGAGAACTCCAAGATGGTATTATACCTCACGTCAGATGGCAGTTCTCAGGTGACACTTGTACAGGTTAGTCTGTAGACCCGAGATCGTCATAGAGTCTTGTGTGATTCCCACTGTGCTTTGATCTCCACCTTACCACGTCCATGAGGGCGTGCAAAACGGTGGTTTTTGGGTACAGTCCCGAGTCACATGGAGGCAATGAGCGATAGGAGGGGTTTCGTCTCTCCCGGTATTGGGGGTTGATGTTGCACTGTGCTCGATTGGCCGTAACAGGGAAGTCCCTGGCCAGGGCTGATCTGAGATTTGCTGGTAAGTGTTACCAGTAGTTTCTCGACCCATTATGAGCCTCACATCGGCACGACTTATCGTTTATTGGGATCTGACATTTACCACCCATAGACTTGATATGCGACATATCAGACGAACAGACCGGACTGTACGGTAAGTGTTACTGGTTGGATTCACAGGAGTGTGAGCGGGCTAGCTCGTCGATCTTCTGATCGCTCAATACCCGGGTGGCCGTTACGTTTAGCAGACCGCTTGCGGCTTGTGGGTGCTTGATATGATCATCACCTGCTACCGGCGTATTGACGAGTCTTTAGAGTCCTACACAGAGGTTTCCTGGCTCAAGCGAAACGAAATAGGAGCGCATATGAGATATGTGCGGGACCGAGAATAATGCGTGTATGTGATACCGTATTTCATTCTCGCGATTAATGTTTCGATTGGTTGTATGCGATATAACCTAGTTATCGAATCGAAGATCGATTCGATAAGTCGATACATTGGATACTAGTCGGTTATGTGCGACATGACCGGATTATTGAATCAAGTGTTGATTTAATGATTTAATGTATAATTATATATTTGATATATTACTTTACATTAACTAGTATTGGTTCACTTTAAAGGGTTTTTCTCACTTGAAAAACACATTGTATATGTGATATATTTTGTGTGCACTTGATTGTATCATGTTTGATGTTGCATGCTAACTTGTGTTTTGTGTAAAGATTAAACCATGGTTGTGTAATGGTTAGGGTTTCCTTTTTATTACTCATTTATTTATTTATTGATTTTGGAAAGGATTATGAAGAAAAATGGTGGCTTTCTTTGTTTTTAGTTGAAGCTTCATGAAGGTTTGACTTAGTTACCATTTTGCCTTCATCCTTAACCCTAACCATTCTAACTAACCATGATCTATTCTCTACACTTTACCATGGTTAGCATATGAGAAGTATTGATTTTATTTTCATTTTAAAAGCAACACTTATCATATTCTTTCTTCTTCTTCATCATCTTCATCAAGAAAGAAAGCTTGATTCCATCAATGGCATCTTGAGCAAAAGAGTGAGAAATCCAATTCTAAAGTGAACCCACCTCCTATTTCTTCACCCTCTACCTCTTTCCAGGTAGTATAGGGTGTTTTCTTCACAAGTTTCACAACTTGGTGAAGTTGGAGCTTGAACTTGTGTTGCCTCGACGTAGATCATCTTCGGCACGAAGCCGACGACCTTGCCTGCCCATTTCTCCGATGAAGCCGAAGCTTGAGTCCGGGATTCGAGACGGACAGTGAGAGGACGTCTACGTGGAGCTAAGGAAGTGGAGAACCGGATCTACAAAGGTTGTAGCTTCTCACTTTTAGTTAAGATGTTAACTAGCTTATCTTTTCGCCTAAAATTCTAGTTAACGATCCGTATTAGAGCTTCTCGGCATTTGTAAAATTTAAAATTGGCATGGTTGATGCCTTGTGAGACCTCTTGAGAGTGCCTAGGAACCCTACAGTGGTATCAGAGCCTAGCTAGAGCCTTAGGCGAAGTGTAGACGACGTTTGAAACCCGATCGAACCGAAACCCTAAAGCCTAAGTGCTCTCTGGACTTTTTCTAAAAACTGGGTTTTTTCTAGATTAAAAATGCTTAAAAAATTCAGCAGGGAATTCTAAGAATTACGGTGCAAATTTTTCAAAATGAAGAGTCCAAAGTGCGGCGGAACCGCGGCAGAAGCCTGGCTTCTGCCGCTGTTCCGCGGCCTGATCATGACGTCACCCTTCCCTGTTTGCACAGTAATTCCTATTTTATTATGCTGAGTTTTCTGGGAATTTTTAAATTGACTCAAGAGTTGAGTGTTCTGGGGTTGCTTTGGAAATCGATGATTCGATCGGATTATCAAGCTTTGTCTATGTGTTTTTCCGGATAATTTTCGAATATGTTAAAAAGTTGTACCGGATATAAATACCCAACTTTTCCCCTGCCGGAAAATATCCAAGTGTTGGATTTTTCCGTGGTTTAAGGACGTTCTGAGTAGTGCAAGTAACGCGATGGTCCCTCTAGAAGACAACAAACCTTAACTCGATTATGTGACCGTCTTGAACTGCCCTTTGAACCTTCGGGTTTGGGGCAGTACGGCGTGCCACATGTGAGGCGTTGGCTTGACCCTTCTACGGCTGGACCATTGGTACTGAGGCATGAAGTGAATGTCTTTGAACCTATTTCATGTGTTGAACGGTTTCGGGAAAACTTGGGTGTTCGAATGTTCGATCGGAAAGTTTAATATTTTCTATTTATCCGGAATGGGATACAATAATTGGAATTCACAAACAGTTATGAGATAACTGAATGAATGTTATAAATCTAGCGGTTTAGTCTCACTTGATATTGAAAAGAGTTTTCGATAATGGGACTAAAATACAGGGTTTATAATTGTTAGGCATGTGATGTCTAAGTATTTCATTTGATTAGGCATGCGATGTCTAAGGAGGTTGCGGATTCCAATTGTTGTAGTTTTACACTTTCTTTTCTGTGATCGTAAGTGTAATATGTGATATCGCCGGTTTCGTTGCTATATGTCAACGACAATTGGGATGCGCATATTTACTTACGTTGATGACATGTGATGTTATGTGTTGCTGGATATGTTATATTGGATAGTCGTGTTTGAATAGCCGGGTTTTTTTTATGTGAGATAAGTGTTTTTCATTTTCATTCATGTAAAAACTTGTATGTAATATTCTTTTATTGGGGCACTTCCAGGTTGCGGAAGATGTCATCCTTTGTATATTATTTACTTTTCTGCACTAGGATAGACCCAAGGAGGGGAGCATAAGTAACCGGGTTCTAGGGTCCAGTGGGAGACCATCTCGAGGAGTCGAGTCCGGGTCTCCTAACCCTAGAATTGGTAGGGTTGCTTGCCGCTCTCGTAGGGGTCTAGGGGTGTGGGATTGGCTATTCATCACGACCGTGGAATCCGTGTTTTATACTGGCTCGTATTGAAAACACGGACGTCCTAGTATATCCAATATTTCATATGATTCTTCTGCTGCGATATCTGTGATGTGATCATGCGATATGTTCTGTGATTGATACTTTATATAGTATATATGATATTATATAGACGTTACTTATATTTTGCACCCGCACTAGCCCTGCCCTGCTCTGTCGTTAGTTACCTAACCTAACGGTGCACGAGGGGACATCCAGGCGAATGCGGATGGCATAAGTGTACGTCGTATTTATCTGTGATGTTTAGGTGAATTAAATGATGGGACTTCATTAATGTGATTAATGAAAGAAAAGAAACCTAAGATGTTGTAGAATCAAATTTTAAATAAAATAGGTAGCTACAGTTCTTGCTTTGCACAGTGGTATATGTGATATATCCTGCACCTTATTCGATGAGGAAAGGACCGAGATCCCTTCACCGGGAGTGACTCCTTTAGCAATAACTGGCAGATGCTACACACTCGGTTTGTTTTTGATTGCTTCTATAGTTTCTGCTTTGCACAGTGATATATATGATATATCCCGCACCTCATTCGACGAGGAAAGGGCCGACGATCCCTTCACCGGGAGTGACCCCTTTAGCAAAACTAGAAAAGCCTCAAAATCGCTCCATTTTAAAAAACTTCATTTGATTCTACAATGATATCAAGTTCATTACGCTCATGGTTTTCTGAAAACCTGCGTAGCCCTCCGTCATTTCAGATAAGTACTACTTAGTATTCGTGCTACGGTAGTTTGGCATTCGTCAAGGCGTAGTGTACGGTAGCTAACTAGTATTTATCTGCTTATGCATATGATGCAGATTGGATTAGGGTATTCGTACGGCATTGTTTGGCATTCGTCAAGGGTCGTGCGGGTGGGTTTAATTCAATCAAGAAATGTACGGGTTGAACTTGACTAGTGGACTATGGGTTGTTTGGCATTCGTCAAGGTCATAGAACACTAGGGGTAAAATAATATTGGGAATTTCAAGTGTTGAAATTTGCAATGAGATTGCATACCTTCTATGAGATAGTTGGATCCCGATACCCACTGCGAGTAAGAGTTACTCCTGGGAGAGTTTTACACATTGCAATTAGCTGATCAAGTAGGTGTTTAGAAAGGTGTCAACGGGGTTACGCCTCTGGGAAAACGAGGTTTACATTAATTAGGTTCGTGCGAAAGCACGGGGGACCTCCCTCAAAGTACCGACACTGGCCTGGCTGAAAGATTGGCGAACTTGTAGTGTGTAATTAATCCCGGCTAGTCTTTCCTTTTAGGGTTTGAAGGAAGATTTGATAAAAACCAGTGGGAGCCATCCTGATTAGATAAGATAATAACCAATCTGATCTTGCAAGAGCATACGCTAAAGTGTTTTCTTCTCTCTCTCCAGGTAGCGACCATTTCATGCCCTAACAAAGATAATAATATGGATGTATTGACTGAACCCGCTTATTATACTGAGCAGGGGAACGTTGAACCCGTTCTATCTTATAAGTGTTATAAGAATGAACAGGAAACAGGAGAATATCTGGATTCTCACACCGCCCAAACGGAGAACATGCATGTTGATGCATCATCTTCGGGTGTGTTTTGTCATTGAGAACTGTTTCTCAGTTCACCCTACGTCCTGGGTATTAGATACCGGATCAGGATCCCACATATGTAAGATGTTACATGGGCTGCGGAAAGGTAGAGAACTGGGAAAAGGTGATCATTCCGTTCAAGTTGGGAATGGGGCAAATGTTGCAGCCAAAGCAGTTGGCGAATATCACCTAGTATTACCAAGTGGTGATACAATGATTCTGAATGAGTGCTATTATATACCGAACATGATGTGCAACATTATATCAGTTTCTTTATTGAGTAAAGAAGGATATAATTTTGTAGTACAGGATAATGTTATGAACATATTCCTAGATCAAAAGTTGATTGCATCAGGCTCGTTACATAATGGCATATTTATTCTAAATCAAAAAACAGTCCTCAATATACAAAACACACACAAGAGGAAAAGTTCAGAAATGAACGAATCCTACTTGTGGCATTGTAGACTTGGTCATATCAATGCGACACGACTGGCTAAGTTACATAAGGATGGTTATTTGAATCCGTTCGAATTATCATCTTATGATACTTGCCATTCATGTCTCAAAGGAAAAATGACCAAAGCTCCGTTTAGTGGACACGGAGAAAGAGTTACTGAACTCTTAGGACTGGTACATAGTGATGTATGCGGTCCCATGTCTACCCATGCCAGGAACGGTTCTTCCTACTTCATTACATTCACTGACGATCTCTCTAGATACGGGCATGTGTTCCTATTGAAACACAAGTCTGAAGCTTTTGAGAAATTCAGAGAATATAAGCAAGAAGTAGAGAACCAAACGGGCAAAAGTATTAAGATCCTTCGATCTGATCGAGGAGGAGAATACTTGAGCAATGAGTTCCAAGATTATCTAAAAGAGAATGGGATTCTCTCTCAGCTTACTCCACCTTATACACCACAGCACAACGGTGTATCGGAACGAAGGAATCGCACCCTATTAGATATGGTGCGTTCAATGATGAGTACAGCTGAGTTACCTATTTCCTTCTGGGGGTATGTGCTTGAGACAGCCATACACTTATTGAATATGGTTCCTACCAAATCAGTGCCTACCACTCCATATGAGATATGGAAAAGGAAGAGACCATCTCTTAAGTATGTTAAGATATGGGGTTGTCCAGCCTATGTCAAAAGACAAAATCCGGACAAACTCGAGGCAAGATCAGTCTTATGTAAGTTTGTAGGATATCCCAAAAATTCACAAGGGTATATCTTCTACCACCCCGAGGAACAAAAGGTGTTTGTTTCTCGACATGCCACTTTCTTAGAAAAAGGTTTTCTTATGAAACAGATTAGTGGCATTGAGGTAGAACTGGAAGAGGTTCCAGCAACACAAACTATAACTGAAGACTTAGTAGAACCAGAGGATTCAGTAGTACCCGACGAACCGCAGCCTCTCCGCCGATCCAGCAGGGTTTCTCGTCCACCTGAGAGATACTACGGTTTTCTCATTGACGGTGGAAGCGAAGATTGCATCATGGAAGATGATGACCCAACTAGTTTCGAGCAGCCATCACGAGTAGGGACTCAATGAAATGGCTGGATGCTATGCGGTCCGAGATGGAATCCATGTACACCAACAAAGTATGGACTTTGGATGTTGCTCCTGAAGGGGTAAAACCCATCGGGAGCAAGTGGATCTTCAAGAAAAAACTTGGTGTAGATGGGAAAGTGGAGACTTTCAAAGCTAGACTTGTAGCAAAGGATTTTCGTCAAAGACCAGGTGTGGACTATGACGAAACCTTTTCTCCAGTGGCTATGCTTAAATCCATCCGGATCATGCTTGCCATCGCTGCATATCATGACTACGAAATCTGGCAAATGGATGTTAAGACCGCCTTTCTAAATGGTGATTTAGAAGAGTGCGTGTACATGACTCAGCCAGAGGGCTTCGTAGACAGTGGGAGCAGCGGGAAGGTGTGCAAGCTGCTTAAATCCATTTATGGATTAAAGCAAGCATCGCGGAGTTGGAACATCTGCTTTGACGTCGTTATCAAAGAGTTTGATTTCGTCAAAAACCCAGATGAACCTTGTATCTACAAGAAGGTAGCAGAGAGTAAGGTGGTCTTCCTCGTATTGTACGTGGACGACATACTCTTGATAGGAAATGATATTTCTATGCTGCAATCAGTCAAGCTCTTCTTATCACAAAGATTCTCAATGAAAGATCTTGGTGATGCCTCCTGCATATTGGGAATAAGGATCTATAGAGATAGATCCAAACGGATATTGGGATTGTCCCAATCCAGGTACATTGACACCATACTAAAGAGGTTTAGTATGGAAGAATCCAAGCGTGGGAACTTGCCCACGATCTCTGGAGTCACTCTCTCTAAAGAGATGTCTCCCAAGACAGATTTGGAGAGAGCTCGCATGCAAGAGATACCCTATGCTTCGGCTGTAGGCTCTATCATGTACGCGATGCTATGTACCAGACCCGTTGTAGCATACTCACTAAGTGTAGTGAGCAGGTATCAAGCTGATCCTGGAGAGAGTCACTGGACAGCTGTGAAGAGCATTCTCAAGTACTTACGAAGGACTAAAGAGATGCTCTTGGTGTATGGTAATGGAGAACTCCAAGTGGAGTCCTTTACCGATTCGAGCTTCCAGAGTGATAAGGACGACTCTAAGTCGCAGTCGGGATTTGTCTTTACCCTTTACGGAGGGGCGGTTAGCTGGAAGAGTTCCAAGCAGGAAACCGTGGCAGACTCGACGATGGAGGCTGAATACATCGCTGCCAACGATGCTGCTAAAGAGGCTGTCTGGATCAAGAAGTTCATTACTGAACTTGGAGTGGTTCCATCCATTGAGCATCCAATACCTTTGTATTGCGATAACAATAGAGCGGTGGCTTTAGCCAAGGAACCTAGGTCCCATCAGCGATCCAGGCATATTCTGAGGCGGTATCATCTGATCCGGGAGATAGTTGATCGCCGGGAGATCGAGGTCAGGAGGGTTGACATGAAGAACAACACGGCGGATCCACTCACGAAGGCCATTCCCCAGATACAGTTTGAGAGACTCTTCGGGATGCTCGGTATGCGATACTACAGCAGCTGGCCCTAGTGCTAGTGGGAGATTGTTAGTTGTATGTATACCCTAGAGGCCAGTATTGTACAGATGATGTATATTATATTGGATGCTTGGACATATATAGAGATGACTTTCTTGCTCGATATGATAGTATGCTATCTGGTTGCACTTTATCTTAACATGTATACTAGTCTCTTTAAACTGTCTTATAGTTACATGTTGGTAAAGCCCTTAGGATGTGTACTTGACTACCTGGACTATGATGCAGATCATACTAGTGGGGACATGGTAGTCCATAGGTACATCCTTCAAGGTCCCTAGTCATGGGTGTATCGAGACGGGGCATCGATATACCAGTGTAGACTAGCGTATACGCTTCTCGACCTATGAGATGGGCGATGGATGATCCCATATCCATTGGTGTTTGACATCAGAGATGGTATACGGGTGCTCAGTGGAGACTGGGTACACTGGACGGACTCGCCGAGAACTCCCAGATGGTATTATACCTCACGTCAGATGGCAGTTCTCAGGTGACACTTGTACAGGTTAGTCTGTAGACCCGAGATCGTCATAGAGTCTTGTGTGATTCCCACTGTGCTTTGATCTCCACCTTACCACGTCCATGAGGGCGTGCAAAACGGTGGATTTTGGGTACAGTCCCGAGTCACATGGAGGCAATGAGCGATAGGAGGGGTTTCGTCTCTCCCGGTATTGGGGGTTGATATTGCACTGTGCTCGATTGGCCGTAACAGGGAAGTCCCTGGCCAGGGCTGATCTGAGATTTGCTGGTAAGTGTTACCAGTAGTTTCTCGACCCGTTATGAGCCTCACATCGGCACGACTTATCGGTTATTGGGGTCTGACGTTTACCACCCCTAGACTTGATATGCGACATATCAGACGAACAGACCGGACTGTACGGTAAGTGTTACTGGTTGGATTCACAGGAGTGTGAGCGGGCTAGCTCGTCGATCTTCTGATCGCTCAATACCCGGGTGGACGTTACGTTTAGCAGACCGCTTGCGGCTTATGGGTGCTTGATATGATCATCACCTGCTACCGGCGTATTGACGAGTCTTTAGAGTCCTACACAGAGGTTTCCTGGCTCAAGCGAAACGAAATAGGAGCGCATATGAGATATGTGCGGGACCGAGAATAATGCGTGTATGTGATACCGTATTTCATTCTCGCGATTAATGTTTCGATTGGTTGTATGCGATATAACCTAGTTATCGAATCGAAGATCGATTCGATAAGTCGATACATTGGATACTAGTCGGTTGTGTGCGACATGACCGGATCATTGAATCAAGTGTTGATTTAATGATTTAATGTATAATTATATATTTGATATATTACTTTACATTAACTAGTATTGGTTCACTTTAAAGGGTTTTTCTCACTTGAAAAACACATTGTATATGTGATATATTTTGTGTGCACTTGATTGTATTATGTTTGATGTTGCATGCTAACTTGTGTTTTGTGTAAAGATTAAACCATGGTTGTGTAATGGTTAGGGTTTCCTTTTTATTACTCATTTATTTATTTATTGATTTTGGAAAGGATTATGAAGAAAAATGGTGGCTTTCTTTGTTTTTAGTTGAAGCTTCATGAAGGTTTGACTTAGTTACCATTTTGTCTTCATCCTTAACCCTAACCATTCTAACTAACCATGATCTATTCTCTACACTTTACCATGGTTAGCATATGACAAGTATTGATTTTATTTTCATTTTAAAAGCAACACTTATCATATTCTTTCTTCTTCTTCATCATCTTCATCAAGAAAGAAAGCTTGATTCCATCAATGGCATCTTGAGCAAAAGAGTGAGAAATCCAATTCTAAAGTGAACCCACCTCCTATTTCTTCACCCTCTACCTCTTGCCAAGTAGTATAGGGTGTTTTCTTCACAAGTTTCACAACTTGGCGAAGTTGGAGCTTGAACTTGTGTTGCCTCGACGTAGATCATCTTCGGCACGAAGCCGACGACCTTGCCCGCCCATTTCTCCGATGAAGCCGAAGCTTGAGTCCGGGATTCGAGACGGACAACGAGAGGACGTCTACGTGGAGCTATGGAAGTGGAGAACCGGATCTACAAAGGTTGTAGCTTCTCACTTTTAGTTAAGATGTTAACTAGCTTATCTTTTCGCCTAAAATTCTAGTTAATGATCCGTATTAGAGCTTCTCGGCACTTGTAAAATTTAAAATTGGCATGGTTGATGCCTTGTGAGACCTCTTGAGAGTGCCTAGGAACCCTACAGCCAATGCAATGGTGAAGGGTGAGAATGGAGTGAAAGTCAAGGGAGTGGGGGAGCTATCATGCAAGCATGAATAATGAGTGATGATTAAAATAATATCATCACAAACAAAAGCCAATACTCCAAATCAACCATCATGAACCCAAAGTCAATCAATGATGAAGTAAACAAGTCAATGCATGGTGGAACCATCATGACACAAGAATATGCAAAGACCCCCTTCCAACTTGCTTATTTGCACAAATGCAAATAAGCCCTCCTCCACCAATCTTCGGCCAATGAAAGATACAAAGAAATATGGCCGAAACGGAAAGCAAACTGGCAACTCCAGAAAACTGGTCCCGTAATAAATTACAGGAAAACCCCGAAACTGTGCATACACACCCGCATTTGTATTCCGACCGAAATACAAATGCAATGAGACAAAATCTACACTGTACTATACTAGGATCCGGCTTAAACCAAAGCCGGCTAGTATTATCCGTCCGATCCTGATCCGTGCAATACCGCACGTATCTGATCGAACCCTGCCATATCTCCATACGGCCTCTACAGTGTTTCGCCCGAAAACTTGAGCAACTGAATGTGGGGGACTCTAAAGACTCGTCAACATGTCACGCCCCGCTTCCCAGAGTACGCAAGATTGGGCATGCGACATAGCCAACCATGCTACCTGTGGGTAGGAAGTATCCATCCACAGTCACATTACGGCTGTAGAGATATCAAGAACAAGATAAATAAACTATCTAACACATGTCCAAATCCATAATGATAAGAGTCAATGGAAAATAAGTGCGGAAGCAAATGATCCAATAAAATAATAGAAAGGTACGTCCCATAATGCGGGATCGCACCTGGAAATAAAATGCAATAAATGAACTAACCACTACAGAACTCACAAATCAGCCTGCTGGCTGAAGTACTCCTGCTCGGTCGTCGACAGTGGTAAAGAATCTGGGCCATGCAAAACCCAGACGTCAGCGCGTCATGTCAACCAGTAATATAATATGAACATGGTAATAAGCAATGCAGAAAGAAACATGAATAAGCAATAATATGAAACAAGTAATGCAGGGTAGTGTGCAGTGGGTAACTAAATTGTTCTATCAGGTTTTCTATTCTAAAGTCTTTGAAATCAATTGATGACTTGTCGATGTAACTCAATAGTATCCCGTGCATGCCCGGGACCACGGTCAAGACCCTCGGGGCTGAATCCGAGACGTGCCGCTAGGCAGTAACAAGTAGCAGGATGGGCGAGTGATGTCAGTATCATCACTCCGGGGCTGGCCGAGCCCGTAAGACTGATCAGAAACAGGTATAGAACTGTTGAGTTACAAGTCGGTTTCACCTTTGATTTCCCCATACCCCCAAGTTATGTATGTCAGGTCAGGTATTCAGTAATCAAGAACTAATGCCAACACAGGATCAGGTAAAAGCAGGTTTGTCTGGATAGACAACAGGAATGGTCCATGAGGACCCCAAGTCAGGTTTGTTGGCATTAGGCATGAGATCAGGTAACAAGTCAGGTCATGGTACAACAGGTTGAGTTGGTAGTAAAGGGTACCATATCCGGTGCATCGGTATGTATATATATCATGTGTATCAAGGTCAGGTCAATATGTGACGCAATCGAAGGTGTGCTCACAACAGGTATACAATCGAATAAGGAATAACAGTAGGAGATAAAGTAAACGACAACAACAGTTCATTTAATCACTATGGTGCATTAATGTGGTGCAGTTGTGTCATCATATTAACAGGTTCGAGCACCCTTGGGGTGCAATAATCACAGGGTAGTGCAATATCAATAACAGAAAGTAATGAAGATATATGAAATTGAAACTAAAGTGTAAATAATTGTCACATGGATAGTCTAACAAATAGAAGCAAGGACGATCTAATTGATTTAGTTAGCTAAAAGCATGGATTAATAGCAGACCAAATAATTACATGAATCTACTATAATGATTCAATGTTAATGATAATTGCAACCGTCAATTCTAAGTTATACTATAATATCGATATTACCATTAACTGTGTTATTATATTAAATAATATGATAATTGAATGTATAGCAAGACTCAATCTTGTATATTAGCATGTTAGAGCAAGTATTCGGATACTTGCCTAGAGACGAATGCGGACACGACTGCATGCACCCATGACGCGAAGCAAGATCAGATCTTTGATCTCAACTTGCTGGCCACGATCAACGGTGACATGTCACGGGCTGCTCGATCCATCTAATGCCAAAGATCACCCCTCGGCCGGAACCTGATGGTGGCTACGTTGGTGGTTGTGGTCTGGATGCCGAGGCGAGGCAGGGGATACGGTGACAACGATGGGGTGGTCTACTCACGCTCTGAACTTCAGAGATGCCGAGGGTTGCTGCGACAGGGTTCCCAGTGAGGGGGTTCTCGACTTTCCAGAGGTAGTCGACGCCGGCGAAGGGAGGAAGAAGATGGAGAAGAAGAAAAGAGATGATGGTGTTGGGCGGTGCTCGGGTTCAGCAAAGGCGAGGAAGGGAGCGTGGGTTGATGGGTTTCTCCGTCGAGGTTGGGTGCGGGTTCTTTTGAAAGGGAGAGAACGGCGATGAGGACACCAGGAGGGAGGCGAGGACGAGAGAGTTGTGATGGTGACTAGGTGAGACGAAGGCGACGAGGCAAGGAGATGAGGAAAGGGTGAGGTAAGGGTGCAGGCGACGGTGACGAGGTCGGAGGTGAAGTCGATGATCGTTGCGAGGGGTTTGGCTCGGGGAAAAAATGAGAAAGGAAAAAGAGATGGAGGTGGTGGCGATGCTCGAAGGCAAGGGGATGGTGATGGTGAGGAGGCGACGACGAGGCAGGGCACGGCATGGGTTGGTGCTAGGGTTCTCGTCGTGGAGGTTTTAAGAACGAAGAAGAACGAGATGGAGAAGGGAGGTAAGCTTAAGGAAGGCGGGGGGTGATGGGATCTCGCTCACCGCGAGAGGAGCGAGAAAGGGAGAGAAGTTAGAGAGAGAGAGAGAGAGGGGGAGAGAGATATAGGGAGAGATAGAGATTATCGCAGGAGAGAGAGATAGAGGTAGAGAGAGGGTGAGGCGGGGCCCACGAGAGGGGTTAATTCTCCTGTGATTGGCTGGCGTGAAAATGAAAGGAAAACTTAAAAAGATTTAAAAGGTTTACGTAACAGAAAGGGGTTAAGTAAATATTAGTTTTAGATATTTAATTAAATTGGTATTTTGGCGCTAAATGAGACATTTCCAAATCACGCCCGGGTTGCGCCCAAATGTTTCAAATTCAAATAATAGGATTTTAAGCGGGTTCCAAATTTTAAAATGAGATGTCTTATGATTAAAATGCATGCCCCCAAGTCGGACACCTGTACGCGCGCGTAGCCGTCCAAACTCGCCCGTTTCACCAAACGGGATGAAATCTCGACGCGCGGACGCTACCACGTGACTAGTGGTGACGAGTAAGCCAAAATGGATATTTTTAATTTCATTTTAGGTGTTAAAATTTGTTATAGGCAAAAATGACTTAGCCGGTTAAAATTTAGCAACAAGCACCAAACAATCAAGACAAATGAAATGAGCAATGTCAAACACTCAACCAGTAATAGAAATAGTACTATTGGGCTCGGGTGTTACATCATACCCAACTACAAAAAGAATTTCGTCCTCGAAATTCCAGGAATACAAGATAGATAGCTACAGGAAAAGGTGAGGAAATTTCTGCCGGATCTCGTCTTCTCGCTCCTAAGTGGATTCTCCATGCGATCGGTTACCCCAAGAAACTAGCACAAGAGGGATAACCTTATTCTTAAGAACCTTTTCTCTTCGATCCTTGATTTCAACCGGTCGCTCCTCAAAAGTTAGGTCCTCCCGTACAATCAACTCCGAATGATCCAATACGTTGGTTTCATCTCGAACATACCTCCGTAGTTGAGATACATGAAACACATCGTGCACTCCTGCCAAGGACCGTGGTAACGCCAAACGGTACGCTACTTCTCCAACACGCTCCAATATCTCGAAGGGTCCAACAAATCGAGGACTAAGCTTTCCCCGACTCCCAAAGCGAATCACCCCTCTAGTCGGTGATATCTTCAGGAATACCAAATCGCCCACGGCGAACTCTAGAGGTCTTCTTGACGTGTCAGCCCAACTTTTCTGTCTGTCCTGAGCTGCCTTCATATGCTTCCTGATTGTATTCACCTTCTCGACTGTCTGTACAACCAAATCTGGTCCTAGTAACCTTCGTTCACCAACATCATCCCAACAAACAGGTGAACGGCACTTACGACCATACAACGCTTCAAACGGAGCCATCTGAATAGTCGCTTGGAAGCTATTGTTGTACGAAAACTCCACCAGGTGTAGATGATCCTCCCAAGAACCTTTGAAGTCCAACATGCAAGCTCTCAACATATCTTCAAGAGTCTGGATCGTTCTCTCCGATTGTCCATCAGTTTGAGGATGATAAGCTGTGCTAAACTTCAATCGAGTACCCAAACTTTCTTGTAAACTCCTCCAGAAGTGCGACAAGAACCGAGTGTCCCGATCGGACACGATGCTCACCGGTACTCCATGCAATCTTACAATCTCCTGCATGTACCGCCCTGCCAAAGTCTCTGTCGATTGACCAACCCGAAAAGAAATAAAGTGAGCTGCCTTGGTCAACCGATCGACAATCACCCATACTGCATTGTTGCCCTTTGGACTCCGCGGTAAAGCCGTCACGAAATCCATGGTTATATGTTCCCACTTCCACTGAGGAATCGGAAGTGGCTGCAACAAACCAGCAACCCTTTGGTGCTCAGCCTTGACTTGCTGACACACCAAGCACTTAGCCACGAAGCGAGCAATCTCCCGTTTCATATCTTCCCACCAGAAGTGCTGTCGAATATCTCGGTACATCTTTGTCCCTCCTGGATGTACAGAGTAGGCTGAACTGTGTCCCTCCTTCATAAGCTCTTCACGCACATCTCCTTTTGGCACACACACACGGCTACCATACCTCAACGAACCATCTTCGTGGACCAGTAAATCGGTTCGTAGTCCGGCTTCAACCTGCTCTCGAAACCCTTGCAGTCTAGGATCCTGCGATTTTGCCGCTTTAATCTTCTCAACTAAGGACGACTGTACTTGCAACTGCATCAACTGTCCCGTAGCATGTGGTAGCACAACCTCCTAGTCAAACCTTCGAAAATCCGCAATGATCTCCCTCTGTGTAGTCAATACCTGAATCGCTGGTAACCGACTAAGCGCATCCGGCACGACGTTAACTTTTCCCGGATGGTACTTAAGATCAAGGTCGTAGTCGGCCATCAGCTCCAACCATCTGCGTTGCCTCATATTCAACTCCTTTTGAGTGAACACATACTTCAAACTCTTGTGATCTATAAAAACTTCGACTCTCTCGCCTAAAAGGTAGTGTCTCCAAATCTTCAAGGCGAAGATCACGGCCGCAAGCTCCAAGTCATGAGTCGGATAACTCTTCTCATGAGTCTTCAGTTGTCTCGATGCGTAAGCTACGACCTTCCAATTCTGCATCAAAACACATCCCAATCCTTTTCCAGATGCGTCGCTGTGAATCACCAGTCCTCCTGAATTGTCTGGTACGGTCAGGATAGGGGCGGTTATCAACTTCTGCTTCAACGTCTCGAAGGCCAATGCACATCCATCCGTCCAAATAAAAGGTACCTCCTTGCGCGTAAGCTTGGTCAACGGTTCTGCTAAACGAGCGAAGTTTTCCACAAATCTCCTGTAGTATCCGGCCAAACCAAGGAAACTCCTTATCTCAGCCACATTTCTTGGAATTGGCCAATCTCGAACTGCTGCAATCTTTTCGGGATCGACGGCGATTCCATCGCCCGACACGACATGCCCCAAAAACTTCACTTCTTCCAGCCAGATTTCGCACTTACTCATCTTCGCATACAATTTCTCTCGTCTCAGTGTCTGCAGTGCGATCTTCAAATGCTCAGCATGCTCCTCCGGACTCCTCGAGTGAACCAGAATGTCGTCAATGAATACCACAATAAACTGGTCCAAGAACGGTGAAAAGATTCTGTTCATCAAATCCATGAATATTGCTGGCGCATTCGTTACTCCGAAGGGCATCACCAGATACTCGAAATGTCCATATCGAGTTCGAAACGCCGTCTTGCAAATGTCTTCTGCTTTCACTCGGACCTGATGATATCCGGATCGCAAATCCAGTTCGAGAATACTCTCGCGCCACTAAGCTGCTCAAAAAGTTCTCCAATGCGAGGGATCGGGTACTTGGTCTTAATAGTCACCCGGTTCAATTCTCGGTAATCAATGCACATCCTTCTCGTGCCATCCTTCTTCTTTACTAGAAGAACTGGAGCTCCCCAAGGCGAGTTGCTGCTTCGAATCCAACCCTTCGCAAGTAATTCACCAACTTGCTTCTTAACTTCTTCCAATTCCACTGGTGCCATCGGATAATATGATTTCGATACTGGCGCTGCACCAGGAATAAGGTCAATCGCGAACTCCACGTCTCGCTTCAGTGGTAAGCCCGATATATCTTCAAATACGTCCATAAAGTCGCGAACAACCGCCGGCTCTTCACCACGATCAACCTCCCAAGATGCAATAATATTGTTTGTCAGCCTAGCCCTAAACTCGACTGGCCAGACAGACCTGCTTCCTTCCCGCAACTGCTGTCTGCATCGTTGACAGCTAAAGGTCCAGCGAAACTTCTGAGTCTCATCCATTCTGCTGCATGCGCGTCCATGGCGCTCCATTCTGCCTTAGTCCGATGAACTTCTCTTTCATTTCCTCCCGTGCAGTCCACGGGAAGAATTTCTCCAGGAAACTTTTAGAGAAATCAGCCCAACTGATTGGCTTGGGCAAGCGGGTCTCCTCCATAAGCCATCACTCTCGGGCGTAATCCGCTAGCTGAAAGCGTACCACAACAACTCTCTTGTCCTCTGGGATCTGTGCCGCAATCAGCAAATTCTCCGTGTCACTAGCCTCTGCTCGGCTGGTAACAGCTCCTCCAGACCAGTGAAAGTAGACGGACCCAAAAGTCTGAAATCTGCTACAGTCCCTACTCATTCGACTGGTCTAGTTCCATCGTTGTTTACAGACTGCTGAACGATCTGCAAACCTTCCTGAAATGAATCTGCTGTTGCTGGATCAGCTCAGTCTGTCTCTTTGATTCCAGCATTCCTCTTATCACTCCAAGCATGGCGGCTTCGTTCACACGCCTCCGGTACGTCTTCAACTTCTTACCTGTCATAATCCTGAACTCAAAACACCCAACATTAGCATGATGATAGATTCTGAATGTGGATCAAGGCTAGAACTCCAAGATACTTAAATAAAGTACCGCATTGTAGCTATGCCGCGGTATCATAACCGCAATTACTTAACTCCACCCAAGTCGCCCAAGTCCTAGGGATAACAAGAAATCAGGTTTTCGAGTCGACATGCAAAGTAAGTTTGCGGGTCGTAAAAGATATAATCCGGAAGAATGTGATTCAAGAACGGTAAAACGGTCAAGGTGGCAGGACATGTTTTCCTAAGCACGGGTATCCTGATTCGTGTATTGGGTACAATACCCAACTACAAAAGAATCAACCCAACTATCCTATGGCTCTGATACCAAAAGAACCATGTCACGCCCCGCTTCCCAGAGTACGCAAGATTGGGCACGCGACATAGCCAACCATGCTACCTGTGGGTAGGAAGTATCCATCCACAGTCATATTACGGCTGTAGAGATATCAAGAACAAGATAAATAAACTATCTAACACATGTCCAAATCCATAATGATAAGAGTCAATGGAAAATAAGTGCGGAAGCAAATGATCCAATACAATAATAGAAAGGTACGTCCCATAATACGGGATCGCACCTGGAAATAAAATGCAATAAATGAACTAACCACTACAGAACTCACAAATCAGCCTGCTGGCTGAAGTACTCCTGCTCGGTCGTCGACAGTGGTAAAGAATCTGGGCCATGCAAAACCCAGACGTCAGCGCGTCATGTCAACCAGTAATATAATATGAACATGGTAATAAGCAATGCAGAAAGAAACATGAATAAGCAATAATATGAAACAAGTAGTGCAGGGTAGTGTGCAGTGGGTAACTAAATTGTTCTATCAGGTTTTCTATTCTAAAGTCTTTGAAATCAATTGATGACTCGTCGATGTAACTCAATAGTATCCCGTGCATGCCCGGGACCACGGTCAAGACCCTCGGGGCTGAATCCGAGACGTGCCGCTAGGCAGTAACAAGTAGCAGGATGGGCGAGTGATGTCAGCATCATCACTCCGGGGCTGGCCGAGCCCGTAAGACTGATCAGAAACAGGTATAGAACTGTTGAGTTACAAGTCGGTTTCACCTTTGATTTCCCCATACCCCCAAGTTATGTATGTCAGGTCAGGTATTCAGTAATCAAGAACTAATGCCAACACAGGATCAGGTAAAAGCAGGTTTGTCTGGATAGACAACAGGAATGGTCCATGAGGACCCCAAGTCAGGTTTGTTGGCATTAGGCATGAGATCAGGTAACAAGTCAGGTCATGGTACAACAGGTTGAGTTGGTAGTAAAGGGTACCATGTCCGGTGCATCGGTATGTATATATATCATGTGTATCAAGGTCAGGTCAATATGTGACGCAATCGAGGGTGTGCTCACAACAGGTATACAATCGAATAAGGAATAACAGCAGGAGATAAAGTAAACGACAACAACAGTTCATTTAATCACTATGGTGCATTAATATGGTGCAGTTGTGTCATCATATTAACAGGTTCGAGCACCCTTGGGGTGCAATAATCACAGGGTAGTGCAATATCAATAACAGAAAGTAACGAAGATATATGAAATTGAAACTAAAGTGTAAATAATTGTCACATGGATAGTCTAACAAATAGAAGCAAGGACGATCTAATTGATTTAGTTAGCTAAAAGCATGGATTAACAGCAGACCAAATAATTACATGAATCTACTATAATGATTCAATGTTAATGATAATTGCAACCGTCAATTCTAAGTTATACTATAATATCAATATTACCATCAACTGTGTTATTATATTAAATAATATGATAATTGAATGTATAGCAAGACTCAATCTTGTATATTAGCATGTTAGAGCAAGTATTCGGATACTTGCCTAGAGACGAATGCGGACACGACTGCATGCACCCATGACGCGAAGCAAGATCAGATCTTTGATCTCAACTTGCTGGTCACGATCAACGGTGACATGTCACGGGCTGCTCGATCCATCTAATGCCAAAGATCACCCCTCGGCCGGAACCTGATGGTGGCTACGTTGGTGGTTGCGGTCTGGATGCCGAGGCGAGGCAGGGGATACGGCGACAACGATGGGGTGGTCTACTCACGCTCTGAACTTCAGAGATGCCGAGGGTTGCTGCAACAGGGTTCCCAGTGAGGGGGTTCTCGACTTTCCAGAGGAAGTCGACGCCGACGAAGGGAGGAAGAAGATGGAGAAGAAGAAAAGAGATGATGGTGTTGGGCGGTGCTCGGGTTCAGCAAAGGCGAGGAAGGGAGCGTGGGTTGATGGGTTTCTCCGTCGAGGTTGGGTGCGGGTTCTTTTGAAAGGGAGAGAACGGCGATGAGGACACCAGGAGGGAGGCGAGGACGAGAGAGTTGTGATGGTGACTAGGTGAGACGATGGCGACGAGGCAAGGAGATGAGGAAAGGGTGAGGTAAGGGTGCAGGCGACGGTGACGAGGTCGGAGGTGAAGTCGATGATCGTTGCGAGGGGTTTGGCTCGGGGAAAAAACGAGATAGGAAAAAGAGATGGAGGTGGTGGCGATGCTCGAAGGCAAGGGGATAGTGATGGTGAGGAGGCGACGACGAGGCAGGGCGCGGCATGGGTTGGTGCTAGGGTTCTCGTCGTGGAGG
Organism: Agapanthus africanus; assembly: GCA_030015575.1. Taxonomy (NCBI): domain Eukaryota; kingdom Viridiplantae; phylum Streptophyta; class Magnoliopsida; order Asparagales; family Amaryllidaceae; genus Agapanthus; species Agapanthus africanus. The sequence goes on along the minus strand of CM057338.1, from coordinate 935,270,372 downwards.
TTTTAAGAACGAAGAAGAACGAGATGGAGAAGGGAGGTAAGCTTAAGGAAGGCGGGGGGTGACGGGATCTCGCTCACCGCGAGAGGAGCGAGAAAGGGAGAGAAGTTAGAGAGAGAGAGAGAGAGGGAGAGAGAGATATAGGGAGAGATAGAGATTATCGCAGGAGAGAGAGATAGAGGTAGAGAGAGGGTGAGGCGGGGCCCACGAGAGGGGTTAATTCTCCTGTGATTGGCTGGCGTGAAAATGAAAGGAAAACTTAAAAAGATTTAAAAGGTTTACGTAACAGAAAGGGGTTAAGTAAATATTAGTTTTAGATATTTAATTAAATTGGTATTTTGGCGCTAAATGAGACATTTCCAAATCGCGCCCGGGTTGCGCCCAAATGTTTCAAATTCAAATAATAGGATTTTAAGCGGGTTCCAAATTTTAAAATGAGATGTCTTATGATTAAAATGCATGCCCCCAAGTCGGACACCTGTACGCGAGCGTAGCCGTCCAAACTCGCCCGTTTCACCAAACGGGATGAAATCTCGACGCGCGGACGCTACCACGCGACTAGTGGTGATGAGTAAGCCAAAATGGATATTTTTAATTTAGCAACAAGCACCAAACAATCAAGACAAATGAAATGAGCAATGTCAAACACTCAACCAGTAATAGAAATAGTACTATTGGGCTCGGGTGTTACACCTCGGTTGTGGATTTAACCACTAGCACGTCAGAGGTATAAGCCAATACGTAACGGGCTACCAGGTATTGACCAAAAGGGACGTCGATGAGCGAACTCATCCTGACACCCTACTGAGCCTGTCAGTGACAATATCCGTACAGTCCGGTCCGTTCGTCTATGAGCATCGCATGGCGGGACTAGGGGGTTGGTAAAAGTCAGACCCCCAAAAGCGGTACAAGTCGTGTCGGAGTGTAGCCCAGAACACCCTGAGATACTACTGGAATACCTACCAGTAAATCTCCTGCCTCGGCCGAGGGCTTCTTGTAATGGCTCTCCTAGACACAGCGCGACCTCAACCCCAATACCGGGAGAGACGAACCCCTGAAGATCCGCTCACTGCCTCCATGTGGCTCAGGACTGTACCCAACTAAAACCTGTTTGCACGTCTCCTTTGAGCGTGGTAGGGTAGTAATCAAAGTACAGTGGGAACTCACACGAGACAAATGACGATCCCTAGGTCGATGAACTAACCTGTACATATGTCACCAGGGAACTGCTATCTGACGTCAGGTATAAGACCAACTAGCATGTTCCCGGCGAGTCCTGTCCGGTGTACTCATAACCCAATGAGCACCTGTATACATCTTAGGTGAACCAACTGACACCAGTGGCTTGTGAGACCGGCCACCGCCACTCGTCGGGGTCTCGACTGTATACACTAGTCTACTCTGAAGTATCGATGCCCTGTCTCGAAACTCCCACGACTAGGGACCTTTTAAGGATGTGCTTATAGACCCCAGCTCTCACTTATATGATCGCCCTCATACTGCTGGTGGTCAAGCAAGAATCCTAGGGGCTCTATCAACGTGTAATAGCGACATGTCAGGTCATCTAAAGCAGTACACGATGATAAAGATAAACCAGATAGCATACTATCATCTCGAGTAAGACTATCCTACTGGGACAGGTCCTCCCTCAATCATTGCAATCACGTGCCTGTGATCCAATAATTGACTCTGAGGGCACTATCTCCAACAATCTCCCACTTGCACTCAAGGCTAATTATTGCGATATCACATACTCACAGCCCGTGTGATACCGAACACCCAACTCCTCTACTTGTCAGTCTCACAAAGCTCGTTCGCGAAACTATTGCGTTCGAGGAATAGCCTCAGTGAGTGGATCCGCCTTGATGTTTCTTTCTATGTCTCTCTATATCTCAAGTTCGCGGAGAAAGCCATCTCCCGAAATGAGCAATACCTGTCATAGAATGTGTCTGGATGTCTGATGGGACCTAGCTCATAAAAGAACTCCAAATCCAAACTTCTTAGACTGTATCGTCAACTGAACTTAATCAGTATCCAGCGCCATGCCTCCCTCAGTATTGCCTTGGACCACCTGTCCAAAATACTGCCCCTCATCAGAAGGAAAAATATAACTCTGACAACCTCCTTGTCGTCCAGGTCACCTTGGAAGCCTGGAATGATAACTGTCTCCCGAATGAGGCTGTCGTTATCATATCCCTAGAACATCCACTTATGTTCTAAAACTGCTTCCGACTGTTTCTCCAGGATTGGATCAATGTCAACTTATTGCATCTAGTGCAAGAACAATATCTGGTGTGGTACTTGACATCTTATGATTGACTCAATTGCCTGGGCAAGTGATCTGCCAATCATGCACATCCCTCTCCCCTTTAGTCTATAAGACACATTTAGAGAGGGTGACTCCATTACCTGCAGGTACACTACCTTGCCAGGAGTCGTCCATTCTAAATACTCTTAGAATGCTGTCTAAGTACCCAGATTAGGAAACCACCCAATTCTAGATCTAAAACCATAGATCTAGTAACCAGTATGTCTGATATAATGTCCAAGTCCCATATGGAGAAACCACTGTGTGACGACCAAAGTATAACCGATCGTAGTATAGGAATATCACTTCCTACTCTGTGTATGTCATCCAAATATCATGACATCACACCCTACTACCTTCTCAACAGATCCATCCCCTATTCTGATGAAGTCAAACCTATGACTGTCACGTCAGAAATAGATGATCTATCTCCGCTATATCTGCTTTAGTCTATAAATAGAAATAAGCCACCTGTCCACCAATGCTTCCGCTGCTCTCACTGACTACGACAACCCTCTGGCAGAGTCATATACACGTACACTTCTGAAGCCAGTTCAGAACGACGCTATACTCATCCTCCCGCCGGGTCTCGCAGCCTGGAACAACAGCAATGGCAAGTGTGGGTAAACAAGAACTTCCCTGTCACCGTCCTTGAGGCTACCGGAGTACCTCTCGGGCGCCTGAAGTTACCCACCTTATCTGCGGAGTGGCCAATGGAATGTCAAACCAGATTGAATCTTTAGGTTCCTATCAAATCTTCAGTAATTGTTTGCGGTTCTGGAATCACTTCCAGTTCTACCATACTCCCACTACTGTTTTCTGAAAAAATCCATTTTATTTAAAACTGTGGCGAGTCTAGAACAATATCACTATTGATCTTCCAGATGGTAGAAAGTCAACCCTCTGCATAGCCTGGGTCAACCCACAAACAGCCATTACAGAAACGTGCCTTGAGTTGTCCAGTGTCTGGTTTTAATCATAAGCCGGACAACTCCCCGTACCTTAACAATGTTAAGGTATGAACTGTTCTATATCCAATATAGAACCAGAGGCACTGATTTAATTGAACCAGATTCAAATCATGCAGCTGTCTCCAGTGCATGTCAACTAAATGGAAAGAGGCCGATCAGCGTTACTCAACTTAGGAATGCTACCAATTATGAGTAACCTGAAAGAGAAGCAAGTTCTCTTAATCATTACTATCAACTGAATACCACACACAAGTATCTACATCTTCGATCACCTTGAAGAATCCCGATACTTGCAATACCTGGTTCTCTACTTTATTCAAATACCTATAACTTCTCAAAATTCGGACCTTGTGTTTCCACGAAACACCTGTCTAAAAACTAGAGAAGTCATAAGTAAACCGAATATAGTACGAGGACCATCCCCTCTGTCCTGATGGACCCTGGACAACATACAATACTCTGTATAAGTCCCTTGAGTCTGATAACTCATTCACTGTGTGTCGTAGGTTGAAAACTGTACTTATGGTTAAGAAGAATTACACCGCTGTTTAATGCTCCTTACCTAACCATCCACTGATATAGGTAAATGTCACAGACATAATTTCAAAAAGGTATATCTCACTCTATGAAAATAGACGTACAGATATATCAATTTGAAATTGGTGCACAACAGCGGATATTCAAAACCAAATATTTGTCGTCTGGCAAACAACCCAGGTGACTTCCTCAAATATCACCGATTACAACGAATCCCGATATAATGAGGATGATCACCTAATTTCCAATAAGTTACTCCCACTCATCATCTATAAAACCATACAGATGTGAGAATCATACCTGGTAAATACATACCCTGGAGTAAGGACTAATTGGGAAATCAGTTTTCCTTTAACAGTACACAGTGAAACTGAAACATTGAAATGTTTCGATGGGGTATCCTGGTATTCTTAGTAATGCCTCTTCCAGATTCACAACTGTAACCGTATAATTCTTTGCCATCTTTCCAAATCCCTTTCTATGTCTTTAGTCATTACCTTCTGTACACCCCTTTAGGCCAAATGGTTTTCTTCCTTCTCTACCGTTCGGCACCAGCCTATGGTTTGGAAGAAGACTATCCAATGAACATAATGGGTGTACTGTCCTAATCCTAGGAGCACTCGCAATGCGAGAGAAGGTGAGGATAAAAGACAACCGAATAAACCTTATTCCTATTTCTCCTGAACCAGAATCCATCCCCGAACTGGAACAAGTTCCTTTCGAGTTCGTATATAACCATACGATGGAGTATCCAATAAACTGTGGATCTTCGTAGTGATACGGAGTGTTCTGGAGAAATACAAAGGTGATTTGGGAGTGGTAATGAAATACCTGGTTTGGTCATGAATAGCAGTCGTAATTTACTTTGCCCTCTTACTAATTCCTTTCTTTGTCTTAACTTAATACCTTCTGCACACCATCGTTATGCTAATTGGTTTTCTTCATTCCCCACCGTTCGACACCAGCCTAAGGTTTGGAAGAAGACTATCCAATTTGCGTAATAGGTGTACTATCTCCTAAACCAAGGAGTACTCGCAACCTGAGAGAAGGAAAAAGGAAAAGAAAACTGAATAGTCCTATCCGTTTTCTCCAGAACCTGAAACCATTCTCGAATAAATCCCTTCGAGTTCGTATATAACCATACGATGGTTTTGTCCAATGGAAGTGGACATTCGTAGTAATACGGGGTGTCCTGGAGAAAATGGTAAAAGTAGGAGTGGCAATGAGGTTTGCAACTCTGACAATCCAAAAGCCAGTGTTTAAGAAAGTTCGGTTAATTTTGGTCACTGAGTTATAGTCTTAGGGTCGGGTCAATGGTCGCTGCCGAAGAGAAAGAGAAAATAAACACTCAGCGTGCACTCTAACCTAGATCAGAATGGTTACCAATTTATCTAATCTGGAAACCTCCCACTGTACCGTCAAATTCTCCTCCAAACCTGAAAGAAGAATTAGTCGGGATCACCCGAGGAGTAAACCAACTCATCGGTGGGAATCGGGATCCAACTATCATCGCATGATAACGTGACGGAATCCGCTCACGGTGTCACACTCCAGAAGGTATGCGCATATCTGGCAAGTTTCAGTTCTTTTGAAACTCCCGATGTGATTTCTGCCCTATGCTCTTATGACCTTGACTTTGGCCAACAAATCATAAGTCACATGTCAAGTTCTACCCGTCATTCTCCAGGTTAATTTGAATCCACCCGTACCTACCCTTGACTTTGGCCAACAAGGCAGTATGACTGTTCCAAACCAACGCATCTATCTATGCTGCATATGAATAACCAACAGCTACCAAACACTGTGCCTTGACTTTGGCCAACAAACACAGCTTGAATACTATTGACTACCCATATGAAACGACGGAGGGCTACGAATGGTTTCTGGCGAAAACCTTTAACGTAATGAACTTGATATCGTTGAAGGAACGGATAGCTTTTTAGAAAAATATAGTGACGAAAACCTTTGCTAAAGAGGTCACTCCCGGTGAAGGGATCTCGGCTCTTTCCCCGTAGAATGAGGTGCAGGATATTCCAACTGAATACCACGATGCAAAGCAAAAGTAATCGGCTATAGTGAAGTTATTGCCCTGACGCAAACTTTTGTCCAAGGGGTCACTCCCGGTGAAGGGATCTCGGCCCTTGCCTCGTCGACTGAGGAGCAGGATATTCCAACTGAATACCACGATGCAAAACAAAAGTGAACGTCCTTGCAATAACAGCTTTTTGAAAAAGTGTTCCAACAACATCAGATTAGGTTTGTTTTAAACTTGCATTGATCCGAATCAATGCAGTCCCATCAATTGATCACACCACAAAGAACGAAAATATACTGATGTACGTATATGCCATCCGCATTCGCCACTGGGTCCCGTCATTACCCGTTAGGTTAGCTAACTAACGACAGAGCGGGGACTGGACTAGCGCGGATGCAAAACATATACAACATCTACTAATATATATATCAATATATAATATTTCGCTCAAGGCGTGATAAAATGCAACATCACAGAAATGTACAGCATCATAGAACAATACAGATATCTAGGATCCCCGAGTTTCACAGAGCCACTACTGAAACCCGACGTTCCCCTGGTCGTGCGGATAGCCTGTGCAATGAAATCCTAGACCCCTACGGGCGCGGCAAGTTACCTGCCAAAACCTGAAGCGAGGCAGCCCCCTTCAGCGACGTGAATGGACCACCCCGCACTTCACGGAATCCGGCAACTTGGGCACCCCTCCTGGGTCAACCTGTACCCCCTACGAGTGCGGCGAATAGCCCGCCAATTCTAGAGTAAAACCCCCTCCGTCTCAATGCCATGAGATGCGGGCTTGTTGCCCTCTAGAACCCGGCTATCCGTGCACCCCACCGCGGGGTAATCCTAGTACAGAAAGTAAAATATACATACAACGGGTACATCGACCGCAACCTGGTCGTGCCCCAAAATAATAATACAAACAGGCAGTGACGGCAGTCCACATGTCGGACGCTCGCCCCGCAATATCAAATGTACATAATACAACAAAACTGTACTACCACTGCAACCAGGCTATCCCCACGACCGATCCGCAACATCACAGCAAAATCACAGAACATCAACGTGAAAGTCACGTTCGCAAATCCGTCTAACCGGGCTATAGCAGTTAGATAGGATTTACCGATCAAGAGACATTCACGGTCGCAGATATAATGTAAATACTGTGAACTAATGTGTTTAAAATATCCGATCGATCAAAATTATAACAAGTGGGCCTCAAGTACTACTGTAGCACATCAAGAAATTCTGGGCCCAAAATTAATATTCTAAAACCCATATTTTCAACTCAGGAGCTTTCTGGAAAATTTTGGTACACTGATCAGTTCAAGTCGCGGCGGAACCGCGGCCCAAGCATGGGTTTGGCCGCGGTTCCGCGGTCGTTTAGACTGTTCACGAGACCAAATTTTCCCAGAACTCTTAGATTGTCCTACACATCATTCTGAAACAACCTGAAAAATTTTTGGACTTCAAAAAATTTCGACAGAAACTGATGTGAAGAAAAATACGGTTTTCGGAAAATTGTTCGATCGGAAATGTAAAACACATTTGACAAAGCTAGACTATGTTAATGGCGAGGCTCTGATACCACTGTAAGTGCACGGCGGCGCCCCGGCCCCCATCTCGAGGCCAAAAGCGGAAGCGATGGTTAACTTTAATTTTCTTGAACCGGCACCACCGCGCACTAAAACCCGGATCGGGCCATTAACTAGTCCTAGCTAACTACAAGATGGGGAAGAGAGATATACCGAGCGATCCGTGTCCTTCGGTCTTCTCGTTGTCGTCCCGATCTCCCGCGGAATCTCCAGACTCCACCTCCTCGCCGGAAGGGGCACCACGTCGCCGGCTTCTTTTACGGGCTCCAACCTCTATACCGAGGCAACTCGGGCACGAAGTTGGCGAGCCGACGTGCCCAAGGTTTGCTGTAGAATGTAGTGTAGAACCATGTCTCATTTTAGGGTAGTGGATGTTGCCTTTGTGGTGGAGGAAAATGAACTTGGAGAGAGGTGAGAAAAATGTAGCATGCAAAGAATGGGATTAACATTTTTCTCACAACCAAAAGAGAATCAATCCCCTCTCCTCACTAGTGGCCGGCCAATGCAATGGTGAAGGGTGAGAATAGAGTGAAAGTCAAGGGAGTGGGAGAGCTATCATGCAAGCATGAATAATGAGTGATGATTAAAACAATATCATCACAAACAAAAGCCAATACTCCAAATCAACCATCATGAACCCAAAGTCAATCAATGATGAAGTAAACAAGTCAATGCATGGTGGAACCATCATGACACAAGAATATGCAAAGACCCCCTTCCAACTTGCTTATTTGCACAAATGCAAATAAGCCCTCCTCCACCAATCTTCGGCCAATGAAAGATACTAAGAAATATGGCCGAAACGGAAAGCAAACTGGCAACTCCAGAAAACTGGTCCCGTAATAAATTACACGAAAACCCCGAAACTGTGCATACACACCCGCATTTGTATTCCGACCGAAATACAAATGCAATGAGACAAAATCTACACTATACTATACTAGTATCCGGCTTAAACCAAAGCCGGCTAGTATTATCCGTCCGATCCTGATCCGTGCAATACCGCACGTATCTGATCGAACCCTGCCATATCTCCATACGGCCTCTACAGTGTTTCGCCCGAAAACTTGAGCAACTGAATGTGGGGGACTCTAAAGACTCGTCAACACCTCGGTTGTGGATTTAACCACTAGCACGTCAGAGGTATAAGCCAATACGTAACGGGCTACCAGGTATTGACCAAAAGGGACGTCGATGAGCGAACTCATCCTGACACCCTACTGAGCCTGTCAGTGACAATATCCGTACAGTCCGATCCGTTCGTCTATGAGCATCGCATGGCGGGCCTAGGGGGTTGGTAAAAGTCAGACCCCCAAAGCGGTACAAGTCGTGTCGGAGTGTAGCCCAGAACACCCTGAGATACTACTGGAATACCTACCAGTAAATCTCCTGCCTCGGCCGAGGGCTTCGTGTAATGGCTCTCCTAGACACAGCGCGACCTCACCCCCAATACCGGGAGAGACGAACCCCTGAAGATCCGCTCACTGCCTCCATGTGGCTCGGGACTGTACCCAACTAAAACCTGTTTGCACGTCTTCTTTGAGCGTGGTAGGGTAGTAATCAAAGTACAGTGGGAACTCACACGAGACAAATGACGATCCCCAGGTCGATGAACTAACCTGTACACATGTCACCAGGGAACTGCTATCTGACGTCAGGTATAAGACCAACTAGCATGTTCCCGGCGAGTCCTGTCCGGTGTACTCATAACCCAATGAGCACCTGTATACATCTTAGGTGAACCAACTGACACCAGTGGCTTGTGAGACCGGCCACCGCCCCTCGTCGGGGTCTCGACTGTATACACTAGTCTACTCTGGAGTATCGATGCCCTGTCTCGAAACTCCCACGACTAGGGACCTTTTAAGGATGTGCTTATAGACCCCAGCTCTCACTTATATGATCGCCCTCATACTGCCGGTGGTCAAGCAAGAATCGTAGGGGCTCTATCAACGTGTAATAGCGACATGTCAGGTCATCTAAAACAGTACACGATAATAAAGATAAACCAGATAGCATACTATCATCTCGAGTAAGACTGTCCTACTGGGACAGGTCCTCCCTCAATCATTGCAATCACGTGTCTGTGATCCAATAATTGATTCTGAGGGCACTATCTCCAACACATTATACCTCTGAATGTTTACTCAATTTTGAGATTCAATTGAAGGGGAGGCTTTACCTCTAGAAAATTAGCCAATTTGGCTAACACTAGAGAACAACAGTGTTAAACACTGGAAATAAGATTATCAAGTTAGTGTTAAACACTAAGAATGTGATTCTTAAATTAGTGTTAAACACTAAAAGATATCAGTGTTAAACACTGGAAACAGAATTGTCAGATTAGTGTTAAACACTAGAAGGAGAACGGGTCACGTGGGAGCACGTGATGGCATCAAAAGCGGGGCCAGATCCTCATTATTTTGTTCTGTAAACAAGTGTTAAACACTTTTAATTTTCATAGCCATCACGTGTCGGCACGTGATGCATGCTCATACCCTGATTTATTAGAACATTCATTAGGGGTTACGTGGTAACACGTGAGAGCGCCCAAGTCAGATTTCGCCTTTGCTTTTGTTCCATATATATAATGAGGGTCACGTGGGAGCACGTGAGGTATTGCCTCAGGGCTAAATCCTTCTCATTTGTGGGGATCTTTTCAGGGGTCACGTGGGGCACGTGATCCTAGTTCTTTGCATGCATGGAGATCTTTTAAGTCTCCTTATTTTATTTTGAGAATTAAATTCTCTGTAGGGTTAAACCCTAACTTTCTTTTAGAGGAATTAAATTCCTGTGAATTTGAGGGAATTAAATTCCCAATTAGGGTTAAACCCTAGCTCTGTCCGTCTTGAAGGAATTAAATTCCCGTAGTTTTGAAGAATTGAATTCTCATATAAGGTTGAACCCTAATTTTATCTTGGAGGAATTAAATTCCTATAACTTTGGGAGAATTAAATTCTCATATAGGGTTAAACCCTAGTTTTGTTTTGGGAGAATTAAATTCTCTAAACTCAATTCCCCCTTTAAGTTTCGGATCTGCATGGCAGGATCTCAACCCGTTGAGAATTAAATTCTCAACTTATGGGGAGATGTGCTCTTTACAGATCTTCAACCAGAGGAAGAACTAAGTTCTTTTGTACAAAAGAGTTAAACTCTTAGATTTGAGAATTAAATTCTCTGTTTGAAGTTTTGATCCCCTTTCTTTTCTCACCTGGGGTTTTTCTTTGTTGAGAATTATATTCTCCTTTCTTTTCTCTCTGAAATTTCAAGATTCCAAAACTTTATCTCCAAAAACTCTCTCTCTTTTTTTTTTTAATTCTTCCTCTTGGCTCCTATTTATAGGAGTAGGAAAAGAATCAATTTGTTTTGCGAATCTTTCATTGAAAGATTTTGTTTGTTTTCATAGTCAGTATGAGCCTTTAGATTATTAAGTGAATTTTATTCACCGTTGGATTTTTAATCCAAAGATATTCTGTTTGTTATTTCTGGTGAGATTTAGGGAAATCTTTCCTTTTCTAAGATTTTTCCATAAATTGGTGATATTTAATCACCCCTGGATTTTTAATCCAACGGTTCTCCTTAATCCTTTCCCATTTGGAAAGATTTTAGAGAAATTCAGAATTTTAATTCAATTAAACTGTAAGGTTTTCGAAGCCTGTCACGTGCTGGCACGTGACCCTTGGTCACGTGTGAGCACGTGACCCTCGTTGAGGTATTTTCTAATTTTTAGAATTAAATTCTTTTAAGCTGTAAGGCTTTCAAAGCCTGTCACGTGCTGGCACGTGACCCTTGGTCACGTGTGAGCACGCGACCCCCAATTGAGCCCTTTAACAGCCGCTTGTTTATGTTGCTGTTTTAACCATCACGTGTCATCACGTGACCATTGGTCACGTGTGAGCACGTGATACATCATTGAGCTATTTTCTGAATTTTAGAATTAAATTCTATTAAACTGTGAGGCTTTCAAAGCCTGTCACGTGCTGGCACGTGACCCTTGGTCATGTGTGAGCACGTGACCCCAAATTGGGTCATCTTTCAGCCTTTTGTTTTTCGTTTCTGTTTAGTGAGATTTTAACCATCACGTGTCATCACGTGACCATTGGTCACGTGTGAACACGTGATACCTCATTGATGTAATTGCTGATTTTTTAATCAGGAAATACTTTGCATTCTCATAAATTAGTTTTCTTGCATCATTCATGAAATTTTCATATTTATCCGTACGCGGTCCTTGACCGGAAGAAATGTCATCTTCGGTACGAATAGATTCACCTGGGGCAGCCTCTACCATATCCTCCATTTTTTCTGATAGAAAGAAATTACCGTCTTCTTCTTCTTCCGCATTATCGTCTTCTCCTTCTTCTTCTGCAGCATTATCGTCTACTCCTTCTTCTGCCGCATTACTGTGTTCTTCTCCTTTCCCGTGATATAGCCAAATTGTATAAAGTCTAGTAAAATCATGTTTAACGATATGAAGCTCTGCAAATTCTACTTTCTGCCAATACTTATTCCCATATCTATCACACGGGTAGAGAATCTTCTCTATCACGATCTTATTATGTGCGCGTGCAAATTCAATAAAAGCAGCAACTCCTGCGATAAACTTAGATTGCATACGTTGTTTCCAGTCCACATACATCCAGTCCTTAACTCTCACGTATTCATGGGCCATGTTAGACTGTATAACATATAAATTGTAGGTTATGATGACTATATTGAGAAATCTAAGAACGGGATGGTTACTGACAAAGGAGAAAATCCGTGTATATGCTTTGTGTGTGCGTTTGTCGTTGAAAAGAATAAATTATCGATAATCAAAGTTAGATTTGAGAATACCCATGTATGAGTTGTATTCTATATATGTGTGTTTCAATTTATGATTTCGCTTAAGTGTAGGGTTGTTAGTGTGTATGTGTTGTGTGTGCGTTTGTTTTGTATTCGTGTTGTATGTGTGTGTTTCGGCTGTCGGGGGTAAAGCTTCTATCCCATTAAGAATGTATAGAGCAGACACCTATTCGCTTGTGCTTTCAACCGTTTCGAGTAAATTTCGGTAGCACCTCCTCGCTGTTATCCGAGTACACTGTAATAGAATAGATAATCATTTCAAAACTGTGAAACAACGTTGAAATGAACATCTAATCTATCTTTGTACACGGAGAACCGACGGAAAAGTACCGACGAAATATCTCGAAACGGATGAAAACACAAGTGAATCCAGGTGTTTGCCTTATACATTCCTAATTTGTCCATACGGGACAAATCTATCGGTTATCATACGACTGAATCTTCTCGTCACATAGACTACACGACGGTTGTTAGTACCGAGCTATACCGTCCGATATTTAACAAGCTTCGTATAGTTCTATGTCACGACGAATATCGAACGTATGTTAACCGATAGACGGAGACTAAGTGGCGCTTTGAGTTTCATATATGAGTATCAATGAGAATATGAAAGTTTCATATTATCATCGAGTATCATATATTGGTTTTAACTTGAACATCTTGAATCACTCTCTAATGATGCGTTTGTTGTGTATTCGTGTTGTATGTGTGTGTTTCGGCTGTCGGGGGTAAGGCTTCTATCCCATTAAGAATGTATAGAGCAGACACCCATTCGCTTGTGCTTTCAACCGTTTCGAGTAAATTTCGGCAGCACCTCCCTGCTGTTCTCTGAGTACACTGTAATAGAATAGACAATCATTTTCAAAGCCGTGAAACAACGTTGAAATGAACATCTAATCTATCTTTGTACACGGAGAACCAGCGGAAAAGTACCGACGAAATATCTCGAAACGGATGAAAACACAAGTGAATGCAGGTGTTTGCTTTATACATTCCTAACTTGTCCACACGGGACAAATCTATCGGTTATCATACGATTGAATCTTCTCGTCATATAGACTACATGACGGTTGTTAGTACCGAGCTATACCATCCGATATTTAACAACCTTCGTATAGTTCTATGCCACGACGAACATCGAACGTATATTAACCGATAGACGGGGACTAAGTGGCGCTTTGAGTTTCATATATGAGTATCGATGAGAATATGAAAGTTTCATATTATCATCGAGTATCATATATTGGTTTTAACTTGAACATTTAACATGAATAGGTTTTACGTTTACGTTTCGTTATTAAGGGTTCGAAATTTCAAGTTTAGGGTAAATTTTTCTTGCGTTTACGGTAAAGTTGTACGTTTACTTTATCATCGAGTATCCTAATGTAATGAACTAGTGCACCCTAAACCCTAACCCTAAATAACCCAAATTAACCTAATTAACCACAATTAACCATAATCGTTACCCTAACACAAATTATCCCTAATTAACCCAAACTTAACCGAATTTACCCAAATTAACCAAATTAACCCTAATCAACCCAAACTTAATCCAATTTACCCAAATTAACATAATTAACCCTAATCAACACCCTAACCCTAGCCCAAAGCCCAACTAATTAACCCTAACCATAACCTTAGCCCCAACCCCAACCCCAACCGAACCCTAACCCTAACCCCAACCCCAGCCCCAACCAAACCCTAACCCTAACCCTAACCCCAACTGAACTTTAACCCTAACCCTAACACCAACCCCAACCCCAACCCCAACCCCAATCCGGATAACCCTAACCCCAACCCCAACCCTAACCCCAACCCCAACCGAACCCTAACCTTAACTGAACCCGATGCCTAACCCTAACCCTAACCCTAACCCTCACCCCTACCCGAACCCTGCAGAACCAAGAACCCTAGCCCTAACATCATCAAAATTATAAGCAATTGGAGATTTACTAACCTGTAGCGGACGGTGGAGGAGACGACGGAGGAGACCGATGGTCGACGACGCAATCGGCGACGAGGAAGTCGACGAGGAAGTCGACGAGGAAGTTTTGGGAACGATCGAGAGCTGTGGCGGGCCGCGGGCGGAGGGCGGTGGCGACGAGGCAAAAAATCGATGCGCGGGAACGATCGATCGAGACACGGGAGAGAGTGAGAGAGAGAATTTTGGAAACGGCGAGGGCTTTTCTGTGCTTTTTTTTTTTATATTAAATACCCATATATACGCCCCTATGGATTTAACCGTAGGGCATTTGTTTGCGGTTCCGTAGGGCCAAACAACAAATTACGATTTAATATTTTTAAATTAAAACGTAGGGTATCGTAGGGACAACCATGAGGACCTACGGCTTAATCCGTAGGGGCAATAAAAAGTTGCCCCTATGGATTCCTGTACCTGTTGGGGCAACCCCATATTGTAGTAGTGTAGCAATGCTATTTGAAAGTTTTGGTTTACAGGAAAAAACCCTAAAAAATCTGGCGAATATCACCATAGCCTAGTGATTAAATCTTCTTGTAGCTGAGCCGGAGGACTGGGGTTCGAACCCCTCTTGAATCACTGTATCAGGCTACGTTCAATTATTCAAAAAGGGGAAAAAACATAATTAATCTTTATTACAATAAGATTCTTCAAAGTGCTATATTTAAGGGCATTTTAGTGAAATGTTCCCTTAAAATCAAAGTTTAAACAAGTTTCTTGTAATAAAATAATTTTAATACAGTTAACAAAAAAGTAAGTCCATAATTTAATTTAGTTTATTGATATTTCGTCTTGAAAATTGGTCTAATTTAAACTATTGAAGAAAACTTCTATAGCATTACTGGTGACGAGGCAGCACAAGAAAAGAAAAAATCTTTTTTAAAACTAAATAAATAAACAAAAATTAAAATTAGGACAATTTTTATAAAAAAATCCCATTTCAATAAATAATTTGGAAAAGAGACCTCATGGAAATTTATTTATCAAAATAGATTTCTTTTTACCACATATGCAATTAAGGTAAATATATGCTTAATGGCAAATCTTATGTGGCAATAACGAGATCTATATCTCTAAATAAATTTCAATGAAGTCCCTTTTTAAAATTATTTATTAAAATAATATTTTTTGGTAAATAAATCCCATTAAATATTAAAATGTTTTTTTGACAATAAATCTTCCTACATAAATCTATGGAAAATTTAATCAATTATTTTTTACTATTTATTTCTCGTAAAATAAATCCATGGAAATTTTAAATTTTTTCAATTGATAATTTAGAAAATTTAAGAGTTCATCATATTAAATAAAAACATTATTCAAGATAACATATATTAATTTATGAATAAATTTAGAAATTTAAATATAAAATTCTCTTAGATTTGACCATGACATTTTGTATACCGTCTTTAAACTTTTTTAATTTTAAGCAAGACATCGTGGATATTAGCTCCAATTTCTGATTAGTAATAATTAATATTTTTTCTAAAGGAATATTAGTATGTTTTTTCTAATTAAATAATCTGAATTAGATATTGTAATTGATTCTTATATTTTTAACTTATAATTGATTAGCGTTAATTGGACTATAGAGTTACCAATTTTTATTTATTAATTGCTATTATCATTTAGAAATTATAATTAAAACAAATTTTCAAAAATATTAATGTTAATTATAAAACTTAGTTAACCAAACTTTCTTCTCAGTTGAAAAAAATTTAATTATGGCGCTAAATTATGTGCAGCTAGAAAATATATCAAATTATTTGCTAAAAATTGAAAACAATAATAACATAAATTAAATTCAAATATAAATATTATAAAAAAAATACTTTGGTACTTCATCTATGTTTTCTTAATGAAGGATTCATACTATTGTATGTGTATTTTTTTTTCTTGACAATGATATAGTAAAAATTGATAAAATTAGTAAAGAAGAATTGATAAAATTTTCATGGATTTATTCATAAGAATTTATTTTTAACACTAATATTGTGATATTTAAGAGGATTTATTTTCCAAAAAAAGTTATTTTAATAAATAATTTTAACAAGGTACCTCATTGAAATTTATTTAGAGAAATAGACCTCTTTATTGTCACATAAGATATGCCAGGTAGGCAAATATTTATTCTAATTGCTTACGTGGCAAAAGGATGTCGATTTTGATAAATAAATTTTTATGAAGTCTTTTTTCTTAATTATTAACTGAAACGAGTATTTATAAAAATCGACCTTAAGACCAAATTTGGTTCTATCTTGTTTTCTTTTATCAGCTAGAGAGGTACTTTGCATACAACCTACGAGGCAATACGATGCATGCTTGACACTTGTCATTAGTCGTTTCAAATTGTAAATAATCTACACACATTGCAAGATAACGGGGAGAGTGCGGGGGATCGAATCCCAGAAGGGAAATTGGTCATAAATTAACGCATTCGGTGCAATTTCTTGGATCACCTGGGTGTGTGGATGTGTTGTATGTGTGAGCGTGAGCGTAATGTGTGCTTTGATGACACTTACGGTCATTTCCACAACAAAAAAACAAACAAACAAACATTCCAATAACAACCGTGACGATTTTTTATTTTTTGAATTGTACCTGGAAATATAAATACAACATTTTGAGAATTTTACAAGATCATGATTATTTGGTTTTCTTTATTTATTTAATTTTTTTAGTAGAATATTTTGATTTTCTATTTTCCCTGAAAAAACAGTTTTCATCTTTCTTGATTTTTGACACGATTTTTCTAAAATACTTTTGTGTAGGTAAGAAAATTGCCATGTTTTTGGAATCTTTTGGCATCATGAAAGAAACAATTTTGTTAAATATTGTGTCCTTCCTATATTCTTTTTGGCATGCAGAGACTTAGCATAGGAATGAAAATGCTCTCATGTTTAGTTTTCCTCCTTTATATATCAATTATTTATCATTAGCGGAAACAAATTGGATTGATATTTATTTATCTTTGTTTATGAAATATTTCTAGCATGAGTTGTATGTGATCATTTATGCATTATCGTCACTACCATAATCACAAATTCATCGTTCGGGTATAATTCGACGAGATCGAAAATTCGGATTCGGAGAACTATTCGGAAAAAATCGGCAGGTGTTCAGGAAAGATTCGGTGAGTGTTCGGGAAATGTTCGGGAAGGATTTCGAGCAATAAATTAATATATGAGACGCTAGGTTTTGATTTTGTGAATTATTTGCTATTTTTTGAATTATTCGCTGTTTTTTCACATAATTCGGGAATAATTCGTGAATAATTCGTGTATTATTCGGCCTGTTCGGCAACGGTGATTAATTCGGAGATTAATTCGTCTGATCAAAAATTTATGAATTATTCATGAATTCGATACATAATTCATGAATTATATGACTATGGTCACTGGTGCAAAGCATAACTGCCAAGTACACAAATAAAATTTTCATTATTTATATGATTCTTTAGGCACGTGTGATCTTTAGGCAAAAAAAAGTTAATTTTGTTTAAATATATTTGTGCTTTTTATTTTAATTTGTTCGCAATTTACTCCTCCAAAAGAACTAGGAAGATTTGAAAAGTTATTTATGGTTATTATAAATTAATTTTTCTTAAAATTATGAAGAAAAAAAAATCTTGCTTGTGTGTTAGCAGTGTTAGCATGAGAATCAAATTGGCAATTAATTTCAATTTGAAAAACCCTCCATTTGGCATTGAAATGGAATGTGATGGAGGTCGGATCTCCGATGTTCTCCGTCGATTTTGTTGTCAGTGGGGTTGAACGGCTGAGATTTGTTATGGAAGATTGAGCGTGTGGATCTCAATAGATTGTTGTTGACGCCGAGCTACTTGAAAAAAAAAGTCCCGGGTAGGAAACCATCGCAGGACCCTCCGACGATCAAGTAAGTATCGAGGAGTAATTGGGCAGAGTAGCGGCGTATTGGGAATGAGTTTGACGTATCAGAGTCGTCTGGAAGAGGGGTTTATATAGCAGTCGTATTGAGCGAGCCGATACGAGATTCTTACCGTCTGTTACGCACCTGCGTCACGTTCGCGTTGATAGAAAGATACGTTCATTAATAGCGAGATACGCTAGCGTAAGATGCAGGACGTGGAGCGGTGGAGATCTCGTCGTTGCGAGATTCACGGAGCCGTTATGGGGGCACTCGGGCTCTGTGCTCCCGACCAAACATGGACGCTGAGGAATCTCAGATATAGGATAGCTCGGAGACGAGCAAATGAGCTGAGGAGTCCCAGCTATAGGGTAGCTCAGAAACGAGCTATTAGCTGACGGTTAGTCGAAGGGGGAATGTACTTCGGGGAGGTCTTCTAAGAGGTCGGGCGCAACCTCGGAGGCGAGGTGCCGAGGAATGTCCCCCATGCATCATACTTATTCCAGCTCCGCGGCCTCCAGAAGTCTAACGGGCTTCCGTGGATGACACGTCATCCACTACGTGTCGTGATTTGAGGAATTCCCATTTACGAGCATCATCATTAGCCCCTCACTCTCGTTCCGACCTATTTATAGTTCGGGTCGAGAGTGGTCTGCTCGGTTTTCTCTATTCAGCTTGGTGTCGAGAATTCTTCGTAGTGGATTGTTTGGGAACGACGTGGTGCTTGGCGGCTGTGCCTCTTCGATTCCCGAGTCTACGTGGCGATTCACAAAGCGCCTTAATTTCTGTGCGTATCCTCGATGACGTCAGCTGATTGGAGAAACGGTGGTGCCATAAATGGGACGTCACTTCGCTTGCTCAGGCCGTTGATCTTTGAGCCACGTGGCCGCAATGGAGTGGTGAACCACGAGGCATCGTATCTGGTTGTTGGATCTGCATGAAGGATGAAGCGCCCAATGATTGGTTGTCACATGGTGTCCTTACGGCCGTGGGATGCAACGCTTTGCTACGGCGGGAGCGGATTTGGGCCATTGGATTGTTTATGCCGAGTGTATAAATAGGGTAGGTCATTCCTTGGCAGATATTTTGCCCTACTTATCTCCTGCCATCTGAAAATTGCCCAGCACACCATTGTTTAGGTCGGACCCTCAGCCTAAAACCCTTCTCCGGCCAATCTTTCTTTGAATCAGATTTGATGTCTTCTTCCGAAGTTTCCATTGATATAGTTGGGGCTAAGTCGGGCGATGCGGATTCAGTTTCTGAAGTCGAGTCCAGTGGGCCATCTTGTTCCTTCTCGGCTTTCGATTGCCGAAGAAGTTCTTCTTCCTCTTCGTCTTCTTCTTCTGCGTCGGGCTCACCCCCAAGGGGTGGCGATCCCCTTGTTCTTCATCGTCGAGGGGAAAAAAGGGCCCCCAAGGCACGTATCGAAAATACTTGTGATGCGTCCTCGATGTTGAATCGCCCGGACGAGCTTTCTGATATTCGGGCTCGCTTCCACATCCCATTGGCTATTCACTTTGTCTGGCCAAGGAGAGAGAGCGGACAGACCAGGTACAGGGCTATGAGATTGCCCTATACCTAGAAGCGTTCCAAGTAGGGATACGCATGCCTTTCTCATTCAAGATTTGTGCCGTACTTCATTGCTTCCGTCTTGCCCCGGGCCAGCTAGCGCCGAAGTCGTGGAGAATCCTCCTTAGGTTTTTGGTCCAGTTGAAGATTGATCGGATCCCCTTCGACTTAAATCTTCTTTTCTTTTTTTGTTACAAAAATCACCCCAGCACTAGCAAGGACGAATCGAGCTGGGTGTATCTCTCATTCAAAAAACGTAAAGGTAGGACATCTGGGTCAGGGGTAGTGGTCGTCCCTTCTTCCATCCATGAGTGGAAGGAGAAATTTGTTTTTGTCGGTCCTCCGAAGGGGGAGGATTGACCGGTGCCCACCAAATGGCACAGGGCGGATTGCCTACTGGTCAGGCAGTCTAACGCCCCACAGGCCAGAGTAGTGTCGCAATGGGAGCCGATCCAGCAGGCCGATGTCCTGCTTTCTAAGCAAGTTTTGAGCTGGGCGGGACTCAGTCCCGCGCACTTTGGGGGTAAGCTAGAGTTTCGCCGATTATTTTAGGCTTGAAATGATATTGTCGTTCTTGTTGCTGATCTTTTTCTTCCGTTTTCTTCTGTAGAGCCAATGGATCGTTCGAAGATCATGGCTGCCATGGCTGCCAAGGCACAGGGGAGGAAGGGCGGCGGCGCCAGCTCGTCCAGACCCGCATGTGGCGTGGTTCCCTGTCAAGCCCCTTCCACCAAGGTCTCCATGGCCCCTCCCGTCCCAGAGGAACACCGTAGCGGAAGGCAGAATCATGCCCAGGATCCGACGCCCCGGGCCAGGACAGAAGCGCCGTCCTCCGTTGAGTCTCCGCTCAAGAGGCAGAAGAGAGTGGTTTCCCGGCCGCTCTCGGCCGGGATACAAGTGTACGAGAGCGAATTCTCCATCAAGGTGCCTTCGGGGCTTTCTGTGGCGACAGCTTACTGGCGGACATGGAGAAAGCGGCGGAGGACAAGATTCCCCGATGCACCATAAAGGACTAAGTGGCGGCTATATCTCAGGAGGCCGTTCAGATTGGTAACTTTCTAAAAATTCCAGCGTTTTTTCTTCTGTTTAGCTTCTAAAAAAGGTTAGAGTTTTTTCGCAGGTCCTCTAGCATTGCTCCCTTCTTTCAGCTATGGAGGCCGAGGAGGTTGCCCCGGCGATAAAAAAGACCGGAGAGTCTTCCTTGCGCGTGAGGAAGAGCTCCTTTCTAGGAAGAAAGAGGTGGAGGACAAGGCGGCCTCCCTGGACTCGAGGTTGGTCATGGAGGGTCTGACAGTCGCGAAGCTGAAGAAGTCTCACCGGCTCTTGACCGAATCCAACCGAGCTATTCAGGCCAAGATGGAGGAGGTCAACGGGCTCTATGACGCCATGAAGAGGCAAAGAGATTCATTTAAGAGGGATGTCCGACTGGTCCACGAAGCGGCGAAGCATGCCGAGGGAAGGGCAGAAAAGGCCGTGGAGTGATATAAGGCTTCCGACCAATTTTATGTCGACCTTGCCGACTCTACGGCTTTTAGGTGGCACAACGCCCTCGATGCCGTCAAAGAAGTTATGTCTGGGTTCGACGATCAGGAGTTTGATGCAAAGTATCCTCTTACCGAGGAAGTGCCTAAGGGTGGCAGCACCGAGCCAGCGGGAAGAGGCAAGGTCCCTAGCGGAAGCACAGAGCTTGCGGTCATAATCGAGGCTCCCGGTGGAGGCTCCAAACAGGGGGACGGCGAGGAGGTCCCGGCTGCGAAGGAGGTTTGAAGCCGCCGTCATACCAAATTTTTTTATTCAGCCTTCAGGCATTTTGTAAAGCTGAGGAGCTTATAATACCTTGTACATAATTTTGAAATATAAATAAAGTACTTTTTCTCGTATTTGATATGCCTGGATGTAATAGTTCCGTTCTTGTCTATTTACAAGTGTGGGTAGATCGGTGTCCCTCCTCCCCCAGAGTCGAGGTGGCGTAGGACAAGCGAACACCAAATATGAACAAAAGTACAAATAGATCGGTGTACCTCCTCCTTCCGGAGTTGAGATGACGTGGGACAAGCGAATACCAAATATGAACTCCAAGTACAAATAGATCGGTGTACCTCCCCCCGGAGTCGAGGTGACGTGGGATAAGCGAACGCTAAATATGATCTCCAAGTAAAAATAGATTGGCGTTTCTCGGCTCTGGGTGTGGCTAGGGTTTGGGTCCACTGTGCAGCTGGGCAAGAAGCTGCCCGCTGCGGATGGGCCGAGCAGGAAGCTACTCGGCCGCCTCATGGTGAGGGCTTCAGGTCCGCGGCGTAGCCGGGAAGGAAGCTGCCCGTTGCGGATGAGCAGGAAGCTACTCGGCCGCCTCATGGTGAGGGCTTCAGGTCCGCAACGTAGCCGGGAAGGAAGCTGCCCGCTGCGGATGGGCCGAACAGGAAGCTACTTGACCGCTTCGTGGTGATGGCTTCGGGTCCGCAGCGTAGCGTGGCAGGATGCTGCCCTCTGCGAATGGACCGAGCAGGAAACTACTCGGCCGTCTCACGGTGAGGGCTTAGCGTAGCAACTAAAATAACTTTAGTTGACATAAAAAGAGTAATCTTATTATTTGAAAGAGTACAAGTTCATCTGTACAATTTAAGCTTTTCAGCGTTATATGGTCGTGGAAAGTCACGTCCTCAGGAATCTTGGTGGCGGTAGGCTCCGCCGGACAGTGTCTCAGTCATGAGAAAGGGACCGTCCTACTTCGGGGAAAACTTACGCAGCTTCCCTTGGTCTTCGAACTCATTTCGATGTAGGACTAAGTCTCCTTCCTTGAAAGCTCAATATTTAATCCGGGTGTTGTAATACTGGACAGTCTGTTGCTGACATGCGGCCATCTTTATTTGTTCCCGATCTCTCTTTTCTAATAAGATGTCTAGCTTGCTTCGAAGTGCCAAGACATTGGCCTCGTCGTCGAAGTGTTCGACTCGATAGCTGGAAAGGCCTATTTCTGCGGGGACCATTTCCTCGGTTCCGTAGCAGAGGCTAAATGGGGTTTCCCCCATGGGTGTTTTTCTCGACGTTCGCAACGCCCATAACAACCGTGGAAGTTCCTCGACTCAGTCTCCCTGTCTTCCTTCCAGGTGGGCTCTGAGGCCCCGGATGATACCTCGGTTTACTATATCGGCTTTCCCGTTGCATTGGGGATACGTGGTCGTGGAGAACTTCCTCAATTTGTGATAGTCGCTGCAGAATTCTCTGACTTTGTCATTTTCAAAGTTGGTTCCGTGGTCGGTGACGATGCACCTTGGGAATCCAAATCGAGCAATTATATTATTCTGTAGTAACTTCACCGTAGAGGTGGCATCCGGTTTCCTGATTGGCATAGCTTCTACCCAGTTCGTAAAGTAGTCTACGGTGACAAGGATGTATTTGTGTCCACCCGTGCCAGTGGGGAGTTGGCCGACCATATCTATCCCCCACTGCGCGAATGGCCAAGGGGAACTTAATGGCGTCAACTTGGTAGTGGGCAGCCGAGGAACGCTGCCAAAGAGTTGGTAGGTCTTGCACCTCCTGACCATCTTTTCTGCATCTTGGTGTATAGTCGGCCATTAGTACCCTTGCAACAGTTTCTTTTGAACTAGACCGCGGGCTTCTTGATGTGCTCCTCCGACTCCTTCATGTATCTCTCGGAGAATGTAATCTGCTTCATTGGGATCGACACATCAGAGTAGAGGTTGGGTGTATGACTTTTTGTACAGATTTCCTTTGCTCCACACGAAGTGGCGAGCCATTATATGAAGTCGGTGTGCCTTAATCCGGTCCTCCATCCTTGAGGCACTCCACTATTGGTTTTCTCCAATCCGGGACATCCTCTTGAGTATTGTAGATCCGGTGTACCACCTCTCTATCTTCGATGCTGGGTCGTGGCAGAACTTCGAAGAGGTTGTTTCTCTGGTGATTGGCCAAATAAGAAGAGGCGAGTTTGCTTAGCGCATCGGACTCGGCGTTCATGCTCATGGGAATCTGTTCTACTTGGACTTCGTCGAGGTTTCTCCGAAGTCTTTTTACCTCTCTATCTTCGAAACGTCCGGTCTCCTGGCCGACGATCAGCGCGGAGTCGCTGCGTATCCTGATCGTCTTTAGCCCCACCCTGGAGACGATTCGTAGCTCGGCCAATAAGGATTCGTATTTTGCGGCGTTTTTCGACGCTTTGAAGCCAAGCCTCAGGGAGTACTCCATCTCTGCTTCATTTGGACCACAGATGATCAACCCAGTCCCACTCCCTTCCTCTGTGGAGGAGCCGTCCATATAGAGTACCCAGTCCGGAATCGGGCCGATCGTCTCCTTGACTGAGGGTCGTGGATCAGGGCTTCGCGCCAGTACTCCTTTATTGGGAATGGTGCATTCAACCACTAAATCGGCTAGGGCCTATACTTTGATAGCTTGCCTTGGTCAGTATCGGATGTCGAATTGGGATAACTCCCATATCCATTTCTCTAAGCGGCCCGACGATTCGGGGGAACCGAGGATATTCCCTGAGGGTCGTTCGGTGAGAACAATGATTGTGTGAGCCTAGAAATAGTGCCGGAGATTCCTGGAGGTGACGACGAGCACCATGACTATTTTTTCTATGGCCGTGTATCTGGTCTCTGCGTCCTTGAAAACGTGGCTGACGTAGTAGACTGGTCTTTGTATTCCTTCGGATTCTTTGATGAGTACAGAGCCGGCAGCCTGGGCGGAGACAGCTAGATACAGTAGCATCTCGTCTCCCTCAGCTGGTCTGGTGAGAAGGGGGTCACCAGATGTGTCTTAAACCGCTCAAAAGCGACTTGGCACTCCTCGGACCACTCGAACCCGTGGATCTTCCTTAAGGTTTTGAAGAAAGGCAGACACTTTTCTCCGGATCTGGACATGAAGCAACTCAAAGCGGCCACCCTGCTCGTAAGCCGTATGATATCAACATTGCTCTTGGGCATTGCCGTGTCAATGATGGCTCTAATCTTCTTCGGGTTTGCTTCGATTCCTCGGTAAGTGACCATGAATCCAAGGAATTTCTCTCCTGTGACGCCGAATGCACACTTAGCTGGATTCAGTTTCATTTTTTACTTTCGCAGGATATCGAATGTCTCGCCGAGGTATGTGGTGTGTTCAGCTGACAGGGTGGATTTCACGAGTATGTCGTCGATGTAAACTTCTATATTTCTCCCAATCCGCGGTTTGAACAGCTTGTTGACCAGCTGCTGGTATGTTTCCCCTGCATTTCTGAGGCAGAAGGGAATTACCCAATAGCAATATACTCCTCAATCGGTGGTGAACGCAGTCAGCTCTTCGTTAGCCGGATTCATCCGGATTTGATTATAACCGGAGAAAGCATCCATGAAGCTCAGCAGCTCGTGACCGGCTGAGCTATCGATTAACTAATCTATCTGAGGGAGTGGGTAGTTGTTTTTGGGGAAGGTCTTGTTTAGATCGGTGAAATCGACGCATATGCACCATTTCCCATTTGCCTTCTTGACCATGACTACATTTTCCAGCTAAGCTGAGTAGTCCAGGTTTCTGATGAAGTCGGCCGCGAGAAGTCGGTCCACCATTGCTTTCTGTTTCACTGGCGTGAAACTTCTTTTCTTTTGTTGGACCGACCGAGCTTTCGAGTCGACCCTGAGCTTATGGGAGATCACCTTGGGGTCGATCCCGGGAATGTTCACGGAAGTCCAAGCGAACACGTCGGAGTTGTTTCAAAGGAACTGGATCAAGCTATCCTGAGCATCCCCTGTCAAGAGTGAGCCAATCTGGATAGTTAGGCTATCGTCTTTCTCCTCGAGAGCAACCTCTGACAAAGCCTCTACTGGGGAACCGCGAATCTCATTTTTGTCATTGCACGTATCTAGAGATTCTCGAGGATCGCACACATCTTCAAAAATGTCAACTTCTTTCTCCTCGGGGAACATCGAGGCAAGGCAGACCATGGTGGTTTGCTGGTCTCCGTAGGCCCGGCCTATCCCCCATTATCCAGAGGGAACTTGAGCGCGCGGTGATAGGTCGAGATTTGGGCCTAGATGGCGTTTAGGGTGGGGCATCCCAGGAGAATATTATAAAACGAAGGGATCCTGGCAACAAGGAAATTCACCGATATGGTTCGCGTTCTTCCTGCTTCCTCAATGTTGAGAGGGAGGGTGATCGACCCCTCGGTCAAGACGGAATGGTTTGTAAACCAGGAGAGGACGTGGGAGGTCGGTTGGAGGTCAGACGGGTTTAATCCCATACGCTGGAAACAATCGTAAAACAAGATATCTGCTGAACTTCCCGAGTCAACTAGGATTCTCCAGACTTCGTATCGGTTTACTGAGGCTGCTATTACAAGGGGATTATTGTGCGGGAGTAATATACCATAATGGTCCTCGTCGATGAAGATGATTGGATCGTCCTTCTTGCACTTCTTATGGGGGATCACTTAAGGACATGACCAGCCGAAAACGGCGGGTGTCTTCATTGCTCGGAGTCGAGCCAACAGAGATGACCATGATCTACCCGACTGTCAATTCTTCGGGAGGAGGTTGGTTCGCTTGGTCCCAATCTGCCCGCCGTTTGTCACGTAAGTACTTTGCCAGGTGACCAGAGCGGATTAACTCCTCGATATAGTCACGGAGCTGTTTGCAGTTCTCGGTCGGATGCCCCTGTGATCGATGGAAGGCGCAGTATGGGTCATGGAGTCGTTTTCCCGACCTTTGAGTCGCTGGCGGGAGTTTGAAAAATCTCTCGCCCTTAGCCTCCTTCAGCAGTTCGTCCTAAGAGACGTTGAGGGAAGTGTACTTCTGAAACCTCGGAGAATAAGGTTTTTGACTGTCATCTTTTTTCTTCTCTTCCCTGTCCCGTTTTTTTCGATCCGTTCGGTCGCCGCGGGGTAGGTTAGTGTTTACTTCTGATTCGAATTAGATTTCTCGCTCGGTCCAGATTTTTAGCTCGGCCATGGTCTTGGGCTGTGCTACTGCGAAATAGCGGAGCCACTCTCTGTGCCTAAGACCCCCCTTAAGGCGGTGATAACCATTTCGTCGCAATGCTTGGGGATTTCTAGAAGGGCATTGTAGAAGTAGTGACGTAACTCTTGAAAGATTCTCTGTCTTCACTCATGATGGTAAACAGGTAGTCGACCGTCCTTTTCTGTCGTCGGTTACGGATGAAGTGACTGAGGAACTGAGTCGCCAGCTCGTCAAAGGTCGAGATCGAGCGGAGCACAAGGCCATGGAACCAATCTCGGCCGGCCCGGATGAGGGTATTAGGGAAGGCTCGGCACTGAGCCGCGTCTGAGTTGTCTTGGAAGCTCATTGTAGGGTGTTTTTCGTCACCCCATTGAGATGGGAATACACGCGTGCTTGTGGGCGTATACAGATTCCCCCTGCCTAAGGTAGGCCGAGGTTTATTGATTGTGGGGATCCAAATCTCCGGCAGCCGCGAGCTAAGTTGCCGTTAATTACCCCCCGGCTTTGGAGCGAAGGAACCTCCGATTGACGGATCAACTAGTTATGCGAACTCAGTGTGCAGCGTGCGTGTGTTGTGTTTTGAAAGGGTTTTGAATATATCGGGGGCCTCGAAGAGTTTACGGGGGTCCCGCTACCTGGATATCGGGTTGGGGTCAAGGGGGCTAGCAGCTCCCTTACGGGGTGCGGGGCAGCGTCCCGTTAGAAAAATTTTCCTAACGGGAGATGTGTTTTGGGTATGGAGTGCATGGAAAATGAGGGGTGAGGAGCGTCTTAAAGACGCGTTCCTAGCACGTGGGCGCTGGGTGCCTACGGGTCATGTGCCCGGCGCATGGGCGCGTGGCGCCCGTAGGTCACGAGCCGGCGCGTGGGCGCTGGGCATCCATGGATCACGTGCCCTGCACGCGACCGATGGACGCCAGCGGGTCACGTGCCCTGCACGCGACCGCTGGGCGCTGAGCACCCACGGCTCACATGCGCGGCATGCGACCACTGGAAACACCAGCGGAAAAGGGGCTTAGCCCCCGGGTTGGGAGTTGAACTCCCAAGGGGCTTTGGAGTTGAACTCCTAACAGGGATTATATATAGATTTAGAGTTAAACTCCTAGAAACCTATGGAAATGATCAAAGGAGACCCCCTTTTTCTCCCCTTTAACCTTGGATCTTCTTTTGAGCCTCGGATCCTCACGGAATGAGATTTTTGGAGATGGGTCTTCTTCTTCTTCCTCTCTGTTAGCTGGATCTTGGGGGAAAATGGGGGGTGAGACTTAAAATCTCCCATTTTAGGGATTTGATGGAAGATCCGAGCTCCCCTTCAAGGGTTTTATGGTAAAAAACTATTTATTTTTGGAAAAAGAAGAGTTAAACTCTTGATTTAATTCAAAAAAAGAAGAAAAAGGTTTAGAACCTTGAGGAAAGATAAGAAGGCATAGAAACCCTAATTTTTTGAGAGGATAAAAAAGTTGTTCGGATATTTTCATCATGTTTGCCTTTATAGGATACACACTTTACATATAACCCCTTGGGCTCTGCCAAATAGCACTTGTGCCACCCCATGCCTTATGTGCTTGTTTCCTTTTTGCACATATGCCATGGGGTTTACAAAATTTCCGCTTTCTGCCCATTTACATACATTTATTTCTAAAAAAAGGAATTATATTAAACTAATTTATGGCTTTATTCCTTTTTTCATGGGGCCGGTCCCTTCCATGCTCGGTCCTGGCCTGGGCTTGGGCCCACTTGGTTTGGGGTTGACTTTGATTTTGACTTGGTCAACCGGGGTGTAAATTTTGACCCCAACAAATTACCCCTATCAATAAATGCACACCGCGTGTATGGGTTGTGTGCATGAAATTGATGGTTCTTCTTTCGTGTGGAGGTTGACTTGATCTGGTTCCCGTTTTAACGACGTGGAGGTTGATGATGTCCTTTTCACGACGTGGACGGTCAGTGCTGCCCTCTTTGCGATGTGGACGGTCGGTGCTGCCTTTTTTACGACTTGGACGGTCGGTGCTGCCCTTTTTGCGACATGGACGGTCGGCGTTGCCCTTTTTGCGACTTGGACGGTCGGCGCTGCCCTTTTTGCGACTTGGACGGTCGGTGCTTGATTTGACTTGCTTCGTTTCTTACGGTGCTGGGGTTGAAATTGACTTGCTCCACTTCCTGCGGTGTCCGGATTGATTTGTTTCCGAGGTGGAGCTTGATTCCACCGATGAGGTGATTGGTTGACATATTTGATTTGATTTGTTTGATTTTCGCCTTACTCGGCGGGACTTTTGAATTTGAGAGGAATTTGGAATTTGTTTAGTATCAGTATTGCTGTACTAGAATAATACCAGGAGCAACTCATCATTTTCCCTGGGAGGACTTGGGATTTGGTTTTGGGTCAGCATCAGCACCGCTAACACTGAAGCGTGGTGCCAAGAGCGACTCATCATTTGCCGTTGGAGGATTTGGGGATTTTTGCATCAGCATCGCTACATTAAAATGTGATACCTGGAGCGAATCATCATTTGCTATACCCGTTAGGGAACACAGCTTAGGAGACAGGTTTAGACCCCTGTCACTTAAGACTTTTCAATTTTATGAGCTGTAAGTGTATCATAAAAGCATTTTCTCCCTACGAGTCGAGAGGATCTCATATGTGCATTTTCTCCTTAGGAGTCGTGAGGACCCCCGAGTGTGTTTTTCCTTTGTTAGTCGTAAGGATCTCACAATGGTATTTTCTTATAAGTCGAGAGGATCTCGTAATCTCTGTTCTCCTCATGTATCTTGAGGACACATGAGTGGGTCTTCCCAAATAGAACATAATTCCGATTGCAGAGACCGGCCGTGGGGCTGGTGATTGTCATGGGACATAGTGTGATTTAGCTTGTTTATGCCCGTGGATTGTATACAATAATCCAGTTGAGGACTGGCCGTAAGGCTGAAAGAATTTAGGGGGATTTGGATTTTGGTTGGCGTCTGCATCGCTGCACCAGAATATGGTACTAGTAGCGAATCTTGGGGTTTGAGTTTTGGTTAGCGTCTATATCGCTGCACTGGAAGATGGTACCAGGAGCGACTCATCATTCGCCGTTTGGGAATTTGGAGTTTGAGTTTTGGGTCGGCATCAACACCGCTAACACTGAAGCGTAATGCTAGGAGCGACTCATCATTTGCCGCTGCCTGTTGGTGAACGATGGCTCATGTGACAGGTTTAGATCCCTATCACCTAATATTTTCAATTTTTTGAGTCGTGAGGGTCTCATAAAAATATTTTCTCCCCACAAGTTGAGAGGATCTTGGAGGTGTATTTTTTCCTTAGGAATCGTGGGGACTCCTAAGTGTGTTGCTCCTTTGTGAGTCGTAAGGATCTCAAGTGGGGATTTTCTTCTCACAAGGTCGAGAGGACTTTTGCGAGTGTATTTCATCTCTTTTCACGAGTTCATGCTCTTTTGGGTTTTCACAAACTCGCTGGCAGTCTTGCTGTTTTTACTCACGGAGCCCTTTCGGGTTTTCATCCGTGCCCGTTTCGCTTGTGGACATACCGTTTTTTTAGCTTCATCACCGGTGGGACTTTAAATATAGTCTCTTCGGTTGGACTTAGGAGAAATTGGGATCTTTTTACGCCCATGGATTGTATACGGTTTTACAGGATGTATGATCCAAACCGTAGGGCCAGTGTGCACAATTCGCCTGCGACTTGGAGAATTCACGCATAATATTTCTTGAGATATCGGCCATTGATGGGTGGCATGGGCCTTTCTCCCTCGGTATTTATCAGCTGGTAGGATCCTCAATCAAACACTTTCTCGATGACGTATGGTCCTTCCCAGTTCGGCTCGAATTTTCCTTTGGCATGTCGATTGGGGATGACCGGTATTTTGAGGACCAACACCAATTCGCCTTTCTTGAAAGCGCATAGACGGGTCATTTTGTCATAGGCCGGTGATATTTGGGCTCGGTATAGCTCTTGATTTTGCTGCACCGCGAGCCTCTTTTCCTCAAGGACGTCAAGTTCTTCGAGACGAAGAAGTACGTTTTTCTCTTCCATCAACTCGTGCTGGACGACCATTCTTAAGTTTGGAATTTCGACTTCGAGGGGGAGGATCGCTTCCACTCCGAAGAGTAATGAGTATGAAGTGGACTGAGTTGGGGTGCGGTGAGTGGTACGATATGCCCACAACGTCTCGTGGAGCTTGAGATTCCAGTCTCTCTTGTTGGCTGAAACATTTTTCCTCAGTAGCTTGCATAGAGTTTTATTGAAGGCTTCGGCTAGCCCATTGGCTCTTGCATTATAGATGGAGGAATATCTCCAGTCAATCTTATGCTGAGTAGCAAACCTTGAGACTTTGAAGCTCTTAAAAGAAGGCCCGTTGTCAGAAATTATTCTTCTTGGCGTATTGAAGCGGTATAGAATATTATGCTGGAAGAATGTCAAAATATCTTTTGTCTTGACTTTTTTTAGTGGGATAGTTTCATCCCATCGGGAGAAGTAGTCAGTTGCGGCCAATATGAACCGGTGGCCTTTAGATGATGGGGGATCAATTGGTCAAACTATATCGGTGCCCCAAATTTCGAAGGGCCATGACGCCACCGTAGGATGCAGTGGATTGGGATGCTTGTGAATGAAATCACCGTGAATTTGGCAGAGATAACATTTCTTTGCATGCTCTTCGCAATCCCTTATGATGGTAGGCCAGTAATATCCAAGCCGTTTGATTTGAAGTCGCATTTTGGGGCCGGACTGGTGAGCTCCGCAAACGCCCGAGGGAACTTCTTTCATGAATTTTTGGGTTTCGACCGATGATAGACATCTGAGCCAGAGTTGGTCATATGATCTGCGGTATTGAGTATTATTTACAAACACGTATTGGAGAGCTCTCTTCTTCAGCTGAATCCTCACAAATTTTTCTTCGAGCAGTTTGTCTTATCAGAGGTACTCTATGAAGGGTTCTCTTTAATCAGGCTCGTCTTGAATGATCAAAGCTTCTTCGGCAGGATTGTTCTCTTGTTCTACGCCTTCTTCTTTACACTAAGAGACTGGAGGCTGAATTTGCAGGCTTCTGACTGTGATTAGAATTTCGTCCATATCAGGATCAACTAGCTCTTTAGCTAGGCGAGCGAGTACGTCGGTTTTTCCGTTCAACGCCCTAGAGACTCTCATTAGTTTAATGTGAGTGAACCGTTTCATGAGTTCCACCACTCGGCTTCTATACCGAGCTAACTCGGGTTTGTATACCTTATAGTCACCATTTACCTGGTTAACGACAAGCCGGGAATCACCGTAGACCCGTAGCTGAAGGATTTCTATTTCTATGGTGAGCTCTAGACCAGCTATCAGAGCTTTGTACTCAGCCTCATTGTTTGTGCGAGGCTCGGTGAGGGCGAAAGAACGTCGTAGGGTTCCCATCGATGGCGTGATGAACACCAATCCTATCCTGCTTTTATCCGTGGGACGCTTGATTTGCTGGAGGTCCTAATTGATGAGGCTCCGTCGAAGTAGAGCTCCCAACATGGCTCGTCATCCTTGAGGTGCAACACTTGTTCATCGGGTAACTCGAAATTAAGCGGTGACTCTTCTGGTATGGGATGAGCAACAAGGAAGTCGGCGAGGGCTTTCCATTTTACTGCTTTCTGAGGCATATAGATTATGTTGAATTCAAGAAGCATGACAGTCTATCTTGCCATTCTACCGGCTAGGCTTGCTTTAGTCATTAAGTGTTTGAGCGGGTTGACCTTGGAGATCAGCATAACTCGATGAGCGAGCAAATAGTGCCTCAACTTCTTCACAGCGAATATCAAAGCTAGGAATTGCTATTCTATCGGGGAATAGTTGTGTTCCGCCCCGACTAAAGTTCGACTGAAATAGTAAAGAGTATTTTCTTTTCCTTCTTCGTTGTTTTGGACAAGGAGTGCACCGAGTGACTCATCTAGCGCGACCGTATAGAGAATTAACGGCTTATTTAGAATAGGAGCAGCAAGCACTAGATGGTGCAACAGGTACTGTTTGATACGTTCGAATGCTTCTTGACATTCGACATCCCAGACAAAAGGAGCTCCATTCTTCATGAGCTTTGAGAAAGGCCGACATCTCCCTGATAGGTTAGAGATGAACCTTCGTATATAAGCGAGTTTTCCTTGAAAAGATCTTAGCTGCGTCAGATTCTTTGGAGGAGGCATCTCCATGATAGCCTTTATCTTTGACTAGTCAACTTCGATCCCCCGATATCGAACTATGAAGCCCAAGAATTTTCCCGACGACACGCCAAAAGCGCATTTCAGAGGATTTATCTTCAGATCGTATACCCTCAGTCGGGTGAAAATGGTCCTGAGATCTCGGATGTGATCGGCCTTGGTTTTTGTCTTGAAGACCAAATCATCAACATAACATTCGACGACTTTGTGGATTAAGTCATCAAAGATTTTAGTCATTGCCCTTTGATATGTGGCACTTGCATTCTTCAGTCCGAACGGCATCACCTTGTAAGATTATATTCCGACCGGGGTTCAAAATGCTGTGTGTTTCTCATCCTTAGGCGACATCTTGATCTGATTATATCTAAACGAACCATCCATGAAGGTGAACGGCTCGTAATTTGAGGTGTCTGTTTCCTGATTAAAAATCAGGAATTACCTCAATGAGGTATCACGTTTTCACACGTGACCAATGGTCACGTGATGACACGTGATGGTTAAAATCTCATCAAGCAGAAACGGAAAACAAAAGGCTGAAAGATGACCCAATTTGGGGTCACATACTCACACGTGACCAAGGGTCACGTGCCGGCACGTGACAGGCTTTGAAAGCCTCACAGTTCAAAAGAATTTAATTCTAAAAGTCAGAAAATACCTCAACGAGGTATCACGTGCTCACACGTGACCAATGGTCACATGTTGGCACGTGATGGTTAAAACAACAACATAAACAAGCGGCTGTTAAAGGGCTCAATTGGGGATCACGTGCTCACACGTGACCAAGGGTCACGTGCCAGCACGTGACAGGCTTTGAAAGCCTTACAGCTTAAAATAATTTAATTCTAAAAATTAGGAAATACCTCAACGACGGTCACGTGCTCACACGTGACCAAGGGTCACGTGCCAACACGTGACAGGCTTCGAAAACCTTACAATTTAATTGAATTAAAATTCTGAATTTCTCTAAAATCTTTCCAAATAGGAAAGGATTAAGGAGAACCGTTGGATTGAAAATCCAGGGGTAATTAAATATCACCAATTTATGGAAAAATCTTAGACAAGGAAAGATTTCCCTAAATCTCACCAGAAATAACAAACAGAATATCTTTGGATTGAAAATCCAACGGTGAATAAAATTCACTTAATGATCTAAAGGCTCATATTAATTATGAAAACAAACAAAATCTTTCAAAGAAAGATTTCCTAAACAAATTGATTCTTTTCCTTCACCTATAAATAGGAGCCAGAGAGAGAATTTGGAGAATAGAGTTTTTTGACATCTTGAAATTGTAGAGAGAAAAGAAAGGAGAATTTAATTCTCAACAAAGAAAACCCTATGTGAGAAAGGGAAAAAGTATCAAAACTTCAAAAAAGAGAATTTAATTCTCAAATCTAAGAGTTTAACTCTTCTGCACAAAAGAACTTAGTTCTTCCTCTGGTTGAAGAACTGCACAGAGCACATCTCCCCATAAGTTGAGAATTTAATTCTCATCAGATTGAGATCCTTCCATGCAGATCTAAAACTTAGAGGGGGAATTGAGTTTAGAGAATTTAATTCTCCCAAAACAAAACTAGGGTTTAACCCTATATGAGAATTTAATCCTCCCAAACTCACAGGAATTTAATTCCTTCATGATGAACTTGGGGTTTAAACCCTATTTGAGAATTTAATTCTCCAAAAATTACAGGAATTTAATTCCTTCAAGATGGACAGAACTAGGGTTTAACCCTAATTGAGAATTTAATTCTCTCAGATTTACAGGAATTTAATTCCTCTAAAAGAAATTAGGGTTTAACCCTACATAAGAATTTAATTCTTTCACAATAGGAATTTAATTCCTCCAAAATCATAATTAGGGTTTAACCCTATAAAAGAATTCAATTCTTAAAAATAAAGAGACTTGAAGGATCCCCATGCATGCAAAGGACTAAGGTCACATGGCCCCCGAAAAGATCCCCAAAATGAGAGGGGGGAAAGCTCGGAGGCAATGCCTCACGTGCTCTCACGTGACCCTTAAAAAAAAGAGAACAAATCCAAAGGCGGAACCATTCTTGGGCGCCCTCACATGACCCCTAGTAAAACGCTTTAATAATCAATGACTGGAAGCCCATCACGTGCCCACTTGTGATGGCCTGCAGACCAAAAGTGTTTAACACTTATCTGAATATCCTGAGAAAAAAATAAGGGGATCTAGCCCCACTTTTTGATACTATCACGTGCTCCCACGTGATCTCTCCCTCTTCTAGTGTTTAACACTAATCTGATAATTTTGTTGCCAGTGTTTAACACTGTTATCTGTTAGTGTTTAACACTAATTTGATGATCACATTTCTAGTGTTTAAACACTAATTTGATAATCTTATTACCGGTGTTTAACACTGTTGTTCTTTAGTGTTGAACACTAGCTTCAGCCCAATTGAGTAATTTTCTAGAGGCAAAGCCTCCCCTTCAATAGATCAACAGTGGGACAATATTCCAAACTTGATTGGACTTAGCCCAAGAAGGCCATAAGTCCTCAATTCAGACTTAACTGAGCCAATGGGCTCATAATATAATTAATTGGTCTTAATTCCAAACTGGGCTATAGATCATTTAATCCACCTGGGTTCAAGGGTATATCTCTTCACTCCTTTGATATTTGTCGTTGTAATTCCTCAACGTCTTCAAAGAGGTGACGGGTCCCGACAACCATACACTTCATGGACTGTGGGGTCCTTAAACTCATGGACTATGATGTCCTTAACCTCGACCGTGATGTCTTAAAACTAACATCGGACTGTGGGGTCCTTAAACTCATGGACTATGATGTCCTTAACCTCGACCGTGATGTCTTAAAACTAGCATCGGACTGTGGGGTCCTTAAACTTATGGACTATGATGTCCTTAACCTCGACCGTGATGTCTTAAAACTAACATCGGACTGTGGGGTCCTTAAACTCATGGACTATGATGTCCTTAACCTCGATCGTGATGTCTTAAAACTAACATCGGACTGTGGGGTCCTTAAATCCATGCACTATGATGTCCTTAACCTCGACCGTGATGTCTTAAAACTAACATCGGACTGTGGGGTCCTTAAACTCATGGACTAAGATGTCCTTAACCTCGACCGTGATGTCTTAAAACTAACATCGGACTGTGGGGTCCTTAAATCCATGGACTATGATGTCCTTAACCTCGACCGTGAGGTCTTAAAACTAACATCGGACTGTGGGGTCCTTAAACTCATGGGACTGTGGGGCCCTTAAACTCATGGACTATGATGTCCTTAACCTCGACCGTGATGTCTTAAAACTAACATCGGACTGTGGAGTCCTTAAATCCATGGACTATGATGTCCTTAACCTCGACCGTGATGTCTTAAAACTAACAACGGATTGTGGAATCCTCAAATCCATTGACTATGATGTCCTTAACCTCGATCGCGATGTCTTTAAACTAATATTCGACCGCAATGTCACTAAACTAAACAATAGAGTCTAATTGCTCTCTTGTCGAATCTAAACGATCCCGTTAAGTTGATCTTAGTCTAAAATTAGACTAACGTATCCTTAACGAACGTTTAAGTTGATCTTAGTCTCAAATGAGGTTAACGTATCCTTAAACCCAAACCCCGAAACCCAAATCTAAGAAAATACGAATTTTGACTAGTCCACGCCCTACGGGCGACAACATAAATTAGTCTCCGTATACAATCCACGGGCAACCAAAAACAAAACAAACACACACGACATGAAGTGACCATCTGCAGAAGGAGAAAGTTGTTACCATAATGCGGTAGCGTAATTAACTGCAGGGGCTTGCGCCTGCAGGGAAGAGCGTCCCCACAATCAAAAACCCCTCAGACGAGGGGGAATCCGACGAAGTCTGCTACATCGGCTGCATCCGTTTAAACCTTCGATATACGGTGCCATAAATCAACTTGGCATCTTCGGAGAGGTGGAAGGATAGCACCAATTAGCATCTGCCCCCGAATTTCAGACAAGACGTCCGTTTTGCGCGGTCTTTAGGAGGGGAACAGATTCTGGCACGCCCGGTAGGACCTTTTCCTCTTTCCACTCCACAATTCGTGTGTCGTGTTCGTGAACCAATAGCGATTTGCCAATGGTTGCCCTTTGGTTTCGAGTTACTAAGATTTAGTTTCTTGCTTGGTGCAGAAAGCAAAACAGCAATGGCGTTCACCTGCTCAAAGTGTTCCACATGCAACTGCAACCCGCGTCTTGCCTCAACTGGGGGCATAGCCTACGGGCCCCAAGCTGCTTCCCTATTCACGATGCCCGTGGAACGGGTCACTCAAGCCACCACAGGGTTATTTTTCGGGACCATGCTCCCGCTGACGAGCTTCACCGTTCCCGTTCCAGTCCCGGAAGCTCCCAAGAAGTCGGTCTTTGATCGGCTTACAGCTACTGCGGCCCCTCTCAACTGGTCGTCCAGCGCCGGCACCTCGGTCTTCTCCAGATTGGGCCAAAATTCCTGTGGGCCCATAATGAAGCCTGCAATCCCAGAGAAGGTTATTTCGAAGAGAGTAACCAATCCTGCTCCTGAAGTCGTCAAGGCGGCTTCTCCTACTAAGGAGTCGGTCTTTACAAGACTGTCTGTCCCAATTCCCTCTCCTACTACTCAAAGGACATCAGTCTTCAACAGGCTGACGCCAGTAGCAGCCCCTCACCTGAACAGGGGGAATGACAAAGCCATCCTTGTCGCCGAACCAACTCTATCAGCTCGACACGCTCGACGTCGCCACTGGCGTCGAGTAATGAAGGCCGGGGGCAACTCCCCTTCTGGGCTAACTCCACCAGCTCTAACGGTGGAAATCAATGTTGTTGTTCCAACCGGAAACAGCTTTGAGCTGCTGAACAAGGTGCGCAGGAATTCTCCTACCGCCGTACTGAAAAGATCTCCTCCTCCGGTGGAGAATGTTGCGGAAGCAAAACCAGAACAGTCCCCTCAGCGGCTGTCCTCCAAGATCTACAAAGTTTGGTGGCAGGCTCGGAACTCAGTAGTTGATCAAGATTACCCTCGCCGACAGAAAAGGTCGAAAGGTTCAATAAGAAGAAAGCCATCCTGCCAATCCGCGAAAAGCTATCTGGGTGCCCACTACGACGGCCCCCTCAACTTTGACCGCTTATAAGAGGAGAAGGCCGGAGAAGATCCCCCTGCCTGCGACAAATGTCAAAGGCACTGAGCCCAAACACCCTAAGTCTGAGGGCATGGTGGTGCATACCGTCTACATGGTATCCGGGAAAGAGGATAGCCGCGCTTCTATGGGCCACCGATCACTCACCCGATCCATCACAAGAGCTCAGGAACAGCTGCAGCAGAAGCTTCAGGAGATACTGACCGCAATGGCTGCACTCACCGGGCCAAAAGAAAGCCCGGTGGCGTCATCGGAACAACGCCACGAACACACGACTGATGCTGAATTCCTTCGGAGAATGCTCAAAAAGAAGGACAAGGAGGCTGCAGAACAAGCGGCCAATATAAAGCAAATGGACCTTCTATTCCAAGACATGGTGGGCATGATGATCCAGCCGGATCCCCCAGCCGAAGATCCTCCAGTAATAATTGAAGATGACAGAGGAGAAACATCGAATCCTTTGCCGGCTCTGTCAACAGCCAAAGAGGAGACAATCTCTAAAGCTGTCCTGGATGATTATATTGCTCAGCAAATAAGAGTTCACCAGGCAAATGAAACAGCCGGCCAAGTTGTCAAAACTGGGCGACCGTACCCAGGTTGGTATGATCAGATAAAGTACCTGCCGGGCTACACGATCCCCAAATTCCACGTATACAAGGGGACGGGCGATCTCCACCAGCACGTCGCCCAGTTCAGAGCTCTATGCGGCAACACCGGGGGCGATGATAAGCTTTTGCTCCGCCAATTCGTTGGCAGCTTGTCGGAGACCGCATTTGAGTGGTACTCCGAGCTTCCAAACGACTCCGTCAAAACTTTCGCAGAGATGGAGTTGCTATTCATCCAGCGATTCGCGAGTGCCAGCGAACGCACCCCAATAACGGCGTTGATCAATGCAAGGGTGAAGCCGGGCGAAACTTGGGTTCAATACGCAATCCGATGGCGAAATCTGTGGTCAAAGTGTGAACAACGTATCGAAGAAGCACCAGCGGTGGGCATGTTCGTGGGCACCCTAGACCCTCATGCAACTATTTCACAGTTCATGATGTTCTTCAAACCGACCACATTCCAGGCTTTAATCGACAAGCTAGCCCAGATGGATCAGATGGGTCACAGACCGTCTCCCCCGAAACCGGAACTGTGAAATGAAAAGGGTAAAGGAAAGGCGACCTTCGTTGCGAATACTCAACAGCAACCCAGTGCTCCAAAGCTAACGGATCAACTGGAAGAGAGACGGTGCTATTATAATAAGAAAATGAAGCGCCCTTACTCGTTCCCACGGGACAAAACGAAGAGATTGTTCGAACTGGCGATGCGCAACAGGCTCATCAATCTGCCAAATCCAAAGCGTCCACTGCAATCCGGCGAAGCGAATAATCCAAATTATTGTCCTTACCACTAAACGGTAAGCCATCCAATCGAAGATTGCTTCGTCTTTAAGGGATGGATCGAGGATCAATACCTACAGGGCAAGTTTGCGCTGTCTGAGAAGTGGAAAGTAAACCCACCACAACCGCACACTCCTAAAAAGACGGACACACCGGGGGCAACGTGCTCTTTTGTTGAGGAAGCTCCATGGGAGATGGCTCTTTCGGCCAAAACCAAAAGGATGCTAAATGATCTCCAGACATGCCCGGCAATCAGGTGGAAGAGTCCGCTGGAACCCCAGATTATCGAAGGGATGCTGAAGCCGCGCTCGGCTCTAAAAATTGGTGGTGATAGCCAAAGTGCTCACACCCAGCCATCAAAATCTTTACAGAAGAAGAAGAAATCCAAGAAGCCCGTGAAGCTTGGCGATAAGCGCACGGACCTACAAAAACAAATTGACGCGCTGGAAGAGTATAACCAGAAGGCGCGGACTCCGATCACGCTCCAAGAGTTTCTCAGCCATGTCCTTGAAGACGAAGATGATGGAGAAGACTCATCGGATGAATCTGAGGATTACGCAGCAAGTTGTCATGTGATCTCTCACTCATTGATAAACGATGAAGAGTCTCCTTGCACCAAGAGACTGGGGGCAGGTCCCGAGCCGAAATTTTTATGGCCGTCAGACGAAATGATCGACGCATTCCTGAACGAAGCCCTTCTGAAAAGTAAAGCTGATCGGGAACGTGAGATGGCTATACTTGAAAAGGCCAAACGCCGGCGACTGGATGAAAGAAGCGAGACATTCCTGCTGAATCAAGGGACATCCGTCGTGAATAAAAACAAGATCAAGACAAGGAAAAGGTTTGCGAAAGCCATATCAATGGGGATGAAGCTACCACCCTCTGAAGGAAACATTCTTGATGAAGCAGAAATGCATCTTAGCTACTGCTTATATCATCAGAAGATTGCGCATCCTACCGAAGAGTGCAACGCTTTTAAAAGATAGTGGCAGGGATATGTTGCTCACCGGCAACATTTTAAGCGGATGAAACGCAAAACTCGTCGGGAGCAGAGAAGTACGACAGAGGAGCATAAAAGAACTACCGGTAACTATCACATGGTCAACGCCGGGGGATCGCAAGTTCTTACTTTTGGGAGCGACTCTGACGAAGAGATGACTCTTGGTCCTCTCTTTAAAGAATCCACCTTGGTGAAAGAGGAAGAACCGAAGGCCTGTGAAAATATTCAGCTGTGCAATCGTACACTTCCAGAAAAGAACCTCGGACCCATAAATAGAAAAGATAAGGGAAAAGAAAAGCTCTCTGAAGATATCACCCTAGATGACCAAGTCATGAAAGAGCTGACCGCCCAGGACCCGCTAAAGAAAAGTAAGGTGGACTACAACGTTCTGGCGCACCTAAGGAAGCTACCTTCACAGCTCAGCATTCTCGACGCCCTTTTACTATCAAAAGAAGCAAGAAATTTATTGATCAAGGCGCTGCAAGATCCAGAGCAATTCCAAGCTTTCCTCGCCGAAGAAAAGATGAAGGAAGAGCTGGAGGAAGTACACACAGCCGATATTACCTTCGGCGAAGAAGATCTCCTCCTTGGGATGTGCGAGCACAACCGTCCCCTATATGTCTCAGGATACTGCCACGATATAAAGATAGGAAAAATCCTGGTTGACAATGGGTCTTCCGTCAACCTCCTCAACGTGCAAGTGTTGAAGGAAATCTTCATGAGCGTTCAGCATCTCGCTCGTGATAAAATTACCATCTATGGATTCGACTCCCAGTCGTCACGGACTCTTGGGTCTATAATACTGACGCTGCGCTTCGGGCTACTCATCATGGATATTAAATTTCACGTCATTAACGCCAAGACTTGCTACAATGCTTTGCTCGGCCGGCCTTCGTTACACGAGTACAACATCATCCCTTCTACACAACACCAGTGTATGAAGTACTTCAAGGATGGTCTCGAATATACTGTGACAGGGGAGTTGAACCCTTTCTCCGTGAACGAGGTCAGAAAATACGAAGATGCAAAATACTTCTTGCCAGATTTTGAGGATACGCAAAGATGTCACCAACCGAAGAACAAAACTATCACCACTATTCCAGTCTTCGGGAGTGATACCGAGGAAGAAAAAAAGATAGTTTATTCAGGGCCGCCTCGACGTAACAACCCGGGACCGTCCGCCCCCATGTTGATCTTCGGCAGCGACTCGGAGGACGAGGTTAATGCTGTATTCTCCGCTCGGCCATCAATACAAGCTTTCGCTGACGATAATCAGAGTCTGCAAATTATCATGGTTCCGCGGGAGCATTACAAAGAGCTCGATGCACTTAAAGCTTATAGTGTGCAAGAACTGCAGACATTTTACGTCCCTACCAAGCGAAAGGGTGAAAAGGCAATCCTATTCTACCGATCCGAGGAAACCAAAGTGGAGAAAGAAATTTGGCATGGCGCCGATTCTACGCTCGACAAACTCCAGCCCATCTGTCTGCCTAGATATTACTCGGAAGGCTTGAGAAGGCTCTTGAAGCGCCAAGGGGTACCTTTCAAACAGACCATTCGACAAGCTCGGTTCTACAACGGGATTTGGGATGTCCCTGGAACTCAGCGCAAGTTGCCCAACGGGAGGATGGAAACGCTCGGACTTGGATATGTGAAATCCGGGAAACGGGAGCGAGTCCATGGTAGCTAGGTCATATATGGCTTCGATGAAGAAGAAGACGCCCTGTCAGAAAACGCTGATCCCGAACCAAAACGAGATCCTGCAATCAAAATGCCGAGTCCGTCATTTGAAGAACGAATGGACAAGATTATCAGGGAAGCGGGTCAAAAGATCTGGGATGACCATAACCGTGAAATGGCCATTTACAAGAAAGCCAAGACGCAGCGCCTTCTTCAACAGGCCACGGAGAATGACAATGCTCTTCCTTATCAACCCATCATATGAAAAGCCCGACGTAGAGGCAAGAATAAATCAAAAAGCGGGAAAGGCGTTCGACGGCAGCAAAGCGGGACCAAGAAGCCACGCGGTCGGGAGCCGAGCAATCCGGACTCGTCTCTTATAAAGAAGAAGGGTCGAGCATACTCTTTTCCTCAGAATAAAACACGGCAGATACTTGATCTCGCCATAGAACATCAGATGATTACACTTCCGGAGTCCAAACACCCCGAACAAGCAGGCGAAGTCTCCCACCCAGAATATTGCTCCTATCACCGAGCAATAGGACATCCGCTTGAAGACTGCTTCACCTTCAAGAACTGGATCGAAGACCAGTATCAGCTCAGCAAATTCGCTCTATCCAGTAGTTGGAGGATAAATCCGCCACAGAAGCACGAACCAAAAACCGCGCATACAGCAGAACCAGATCAACATCGGTCGTGGAAGCGAGCTCGTACTTGTCATATGATAACACTATCAAAAGAAGAGCCTGACGGTATAGATAATCTCCCCTGGTGCTTCGAAAACAATGATGACGAGATGATCTTAGAGTTCCCACCGGCCCTAAAGGAGATGGAAGATGGAATACATACCACTGCAGATAACCTCAAGAAAATTGATTTGGGGACGGCGAATGACCCAAGACCAACATTTTTCGGTGAGTTGCTGTCTGAGAAAAAGGTGGCTATGCTAAAATACGTGCTTATGCAGCATAAGAATTGCTTCGCATGGAATTATTCCGAAATGCCAGGACGAAAATCAGAGATTGCTGTCCACAAATTGGCAATATCCCCAGACGCCAAGCCAACCAAACAAGCACCGAGAAGAATGCGGCTCGAGCTTGAGATGAGCATCAACGCCGAGGTCAAGAAGCTGATCGACTCTGGCTTCATCCAAGAAGTTCAGTATCCTGACTGGATCGCCATATCGTCCCGGTGATGAAGAAAAATGGGACAGTGCGCATATGCGTCGACTTTCGGGATCTCAACAAAGCCTGTCCAAAAGACGACTTCCCAGTACCAGTCACCGAGCTGATGATAGATAACTCATCCACTCAAGAAGTTTTCTCCTTCATGGACGGCTCATCAGGATATAATAAAATAAAGATGCATACCGAGGACCAGAAGCACACCGCTTTCCGAACCCCTTTGGGTATATTTTGCTACAAGGTGATGCCCTTCGGTCTAAAGAACGCCGGTGCCACTTATCAGAGGGCCATGACGAAGATCTTTGATGACCTCATACATGAAATCGTCGAATGCTATATCGATGACCTCGTGGTGAAAAGCAAATCATAGGAAGAGCATTTAGAGCATTTGACGATCGTATTTCAGCGCCTCCGGCAATACAACTTGAAGATGAACCCTCTCAAATGTGCGTTCGGGGTGTTCTCAGGCAAATTCTTAGGATTCATCGTCCGACACCGAGATATCGAGATAGACCCGTCGAAGATCAATGCGATCATGGAAATGCCCCCTCCAAGGACTCTTAAGCAATTGCAGTCTCTCCAAGGGAAGCTCGCGTATATTCGGCGATTTACAGCCAATCTCTCCGGCAAGTGCCGCCCCTACAGCCACCTAATGAAGAAGGGAACCCCGTTCATCTGGGACCACAAATGCCAAAGCGCGCTAGATGAAATCAAGCAATACCTGCAGAATCCGCCAGTGCTGACTGCTCCGGTCAAGGGAAAACCCCTCATTCTGTATACAACCGCCATTAAAGGTTCCTTAGGCGCATTATGGGCACAAGAGAACGACCAAGGGAAGGAGAGAGCCCTCTATTATTTGAGTCGAGTTCTGCTGGGGGAAGAAAGCAATTATTCTCCCATCGAAAAACACTGCCTGGTATTGATCTTCGTAATAACGAAACTCAAGCACTACGCGTTGGCGCATGAAGTCCGCCTCATATCGAAGGTGGATCCTCTCAAATACTTGATGTCAAGGGCCATATTGACCGGGCGACTCGCTAAATGGGCCTTGCTCCTGATGGAGTTCTCAATAACTTATCAGCCTCTTAAGGCAGTGAAAGGCCAGGCCATCGCTGACTTCCTCGCTGAGCATCCGATACCTGCCGATTCTCCCTTGAACTGCGACTTGCCAGACGAACATGCATTTGACACGATCGATGGTGGTGATACCCGATGGGAACTTTCTTTTGATGGAGCGTATTCCATGAAGAAGCGTAAACAGAACACGCCCATAATCAAATCAGGGGTAGGCCTTATCTTCGTAACTCCACAAGGAGAGATAATGCGCTTTGCCTTCTCCTTAACAGAGCCGAGGACAAACAATGAATCCGAACATGAAGCTTTGATAGCGGGCCTC
The DNA here is from genome assembly GCA_030015575.1 of Agapanthus africanus. NCBI lineage: Eukaryota > Viridiplantae > Streptophyta > Magnoliopsida > Asparagales > Amaryllidaceae > Agapanthus > Agapanthus africanus. The sequence goes on along the minus strand of CM057338.1, from coordinate 935,225,748 downwards.
AAGATCGCCATCGACATGGGAATTGAAGACCTCCTCATATATAGAGACTCCCAACTGGTCGTTAGTCAGGTAAATGGCGACTACCAAACGTGCAAACCAGAGTTGGTAAAGTACGGCGAGAGGGTACAACAACTACTGACCCAAATACCTTCCCACACTTTGGAAAGCATACCGCGTGCGGAAAATATCAAGGCGGATGCATTAGTCAAGCTCGCTAAAGAATTGGCCGACGAGAACCTCGATGATGTGAGGATCGTTGTGCAAAGCCGTCAGGTTCTTGTATCGGCAGAAATATCTCCGGAGTCATCCAAAGAAAAGGGAGTGACCGAGCAAATGGCTCTATAAATAAAAGACCAGGAAAAGGCTGTGGATTGGAGGGAAGTCTTTATAGATTACTTCAAATCCCGTCGAACACATGAATATACATCCTCATGACATCAGCTTATGAAACGAGCTATGTCTTTTGCTTTCGTCAATGATACTTTTTATAAGAGATCATTTGACTCTTTATGGCTAAGATGCCTATGATTTGAAGAGGCAAAGAGAGTCGTCCAAGAAACTCACGACGGACTCTGTGGTTCTCACCAAGCCGGGCCGAAGATGAAGCTGAAGATCAAACGGATGGGTTATTATTGGCCCACGATGATCCAAGACTGCCTCGAATACGCGAAGCAGTGCCACTCATGCCAGATTCACGGGGACTTCATCCATCAGCATCCGAATCCGCTACATCCAAAGGTGGCTAGCTGGCCGTTCAAGATGTAGGGAACTGATATAATCGGCCTCATCGAACCGGCATCGTCCAGAGGACATCGATTTATTTTGGCGACAACTGACTACTTCTCCAAATGGGCAGAAGCAGTACCGCTAAAGGAAGTGAAGACGGAGAATATCCTCCATTTCTTCAAGACGCACGTCATTTATCGGTTTGGAACTCTGAGACGGATCATCTCCGATAATGGGCCAGCCTACAGAAGCCACAAAATCAGCCGCTTCGCACAACAACACAACATAGACTGGAGATACTCCTCAGTTTATAATCCCTGAGCTAACGGTCTAGCTAAGGCTTTCAACAAGACTCTGACGAAGTTCGTGAAGAAGACGGTGTCCCGAAATAAGAAGGACTGGCACGAGAGACTGCATGAAGCTCTCTGCGCATATCGAACTACGTTCAAGACGGCCACGAACACCACCCCATACGCATTGGTATTCGGTACAGAGGCGGTACTCCCCCTCGAGATAGAGTTACCCTCTCTACGAGTGGCAGTTCATTACGAGCTAACGGACGAAGAGAATGCTCACCTTCGGCTCGAGGAGCTCGATGCCCTTGATGAAACCCGGCTCATAGCGCAACAAAATCTGGAAGCTTATAAAGCAAAGATGACGTGCTCCAACGAAAGATTAACTAGGCCGAGGACATTCCGCCAGGGCGAACTCGTGGTGGTAGTCAAAAGACCCATGATCCCCAATCGTGCTAAACGAGGGAAATTCGAGCCGAATTATGAAGGCCCGTACATTATAGACAAGGTCTACCAAGGTGGAGCCTATTTACTCATGGACATGCATGGCGAAAGGCCTTTCAGACCAATAATTGGTCGCTTCATGAAGAAATACTACGCCTAACGAGTCACGGCCTAGGTCAATGATAGATGACGAAGACTATGTCCGCTCGCTATCTTCCTAAGCCTAGACTCTATAAGTAGTGACAGGTCTTCTTCAGCAACGGACCGAAACGTCCTTAAACTAACAACGGACCGAAACATGCTTAAACTAGCAACGGACCACTAGTTGTTGACCGGGATGTCGATAAACTACGGTGGATTGCAGCCTCCCAAAGCTGATATAAAAAAAACGGTATGTCCATAAGCAAAATGGGCACGGATGAAAACCCGAAAGGGCTCCGTGAGTAAAAACAGCAGGGCTACCGGCGAGTCTTATGAAAACCCGAAAGGGCACAACCTCGTTCGAATAAAAAAAAAGAAGAAAAACAATAAAAAAAAAGGTATGTCCATAAGCAAAATGGGCACGGATGAAAACCCGAAAGGGCTCCGTGAGTAAAAACAACAGGGCTACCGGCGAGTGTTTGTGAAAACCCGAAAGGGCGCAACCACGTTAAGAGACGCTTGCAGGGTCCTCTTGACCTTGTGAGGAGAAACCACCTACGTGAGATTCTTACGACTCACAAGGGAGCAACACACTTAGGGATCCCCATGATCCCTAGGGAGAAACTCCATTTGCAAGATCCTCACGACTCGTAAGGAGAAACCTCTTATGGGACCCTCACGGCTCATAAGATTCAAAAGTCTTAAGCAACAGAGATCTGAACCTGTTCTTAAGAAGTCCCCACAACCTCCACTACTGCCCTACAAGCGGTTTGATGTTGACCCTCGTATACAATCCACGGGTACGAATAAATATTTCCCTAACAAAGTCCCACCCGTGACTAGGGATGTGTTCGCACGGTAAAAAAAACCTATGTGAGTCCCCTCGACTTATAAGGAGAAAACACTCTTGTAAGATCCTTACGACTTATAAGAGAACATACACTTAGGAGTCCTCACGATTCCTAAGGAGGAAAAGCGCCTACGAGATCCTCACGACTTGCAGGAAGAAATACCTTTATGAGACCCTTACGGCTCATGAGGTCAAAAGCCTTAGTCGACAGGATCTTAACCCTGTTTACTAAGCCACCTTTGTCTGACATCGACAAAGGCAAATGATAATTTGCTCCTGGCAATATCCCAGTTGTAGCGGTGCTGATGCCGAAATCGGTGTCTAATCCCAAGTTTGCAGCGAAAAGCTAGCAAGCCACACATGCATACGAAATAGTCGAAATGATAGGGCAACTTGCAGACAAAATCAGCAAGTAAAAATATATGCATGCAAAATAGCCGAAATGATTGGGCAACTCGCAATAAAAAGCAGCGAGTAAAAATAAAACAAATAGCCGAAATGTTTGGGCAACGCGAAAAATAGCCGAAAGGATTGGGCAATCGCGAAAAGCTGAAATGATAGAGCATCGCGGAGTAAAAAAAATATATAAATGAAATGAATGAAATTTATGCCCTACAGGTGATATCACAGCAGTCCCTGTATACAATCCAGCGGCGCAAACAAAAAGGAAATCATACCTTTCCTCCCCAAACTTCATCACAAGAAGAAGCCAAATCTCGATAGTTCATAGACAGCCTAGAGATCATCTCAACACTCGTCTCATTACAACAGACACAACATCAAGCAAAGCAGAACAGCGGCAACCCCCAGTTCCATGATTCGGCGGTGCACAGTTAACCAAGAGTCAAACCCCGACTCCGTGAGATGCGGATAAAGTCAACCCTTCCTGGTTACGTGGAACGCGACAGTGACCCCATAGGAAACGTCCAGAGCGGATCCTGTCCTCCTACAGCACGGCAGTGAACCCGTGTGAAGCATCCAGAGCGGAGCCTGGTCCTCGCTGAACACGGCAACGAACCCGTGGGAAGCATCCAGAGCAAAATTCCTGGCTATGTGGAACGCGGAATACGTCACTCCTGACCCCATGGAAAACGTCCAGAGCGGATCCTGATCCTCGCACAGCACGGCAGTGAACCCGTGTGAAGCATCCAGAGCGGAGCCTGGTCCTCGCCAAACACGACAGTGAACCCATAGGAAGCATCCAGAGCAAAATTCTTGGCTACGTGGAACGCGGCTTATGTCAATCCGACCCCATGGGAAACGTCCAGAGCGGATCCTGGTCCTCGCACAGCACGGCAGTGAACCCATGTGAAGCATCCAGAGCGGAGCCTAGTCTTTGCCGAACACGTCAGTGAACCCGTGGGAAGCATCTAGAGCAAAATTCCTGGTTACGTGGAACGCGGCTTATGTCAATCCGGACCCCGTGGGAAATGTCCAGAGCGGATCCTGGTCCTCGCAGAGCACGGCAGTGAACCCGTGTGAAGCTTCCAGAGCGGAGCCTGGTCCTCGCCGAACACGGCAGTGAACCCGTAGGAAGCATCCAGAGCAAAAACTGGACTGTGGAGTCCTTAAATCCACGGACTATGATGTCCTTAACCTCGACCGTGATGTCTTAAAACTAACAACGGGCTGTGGAGTCCTTAAACCCACGGACTATGATGTCCTTAACCTCGACCGTGATGTCTTAAAACTAACAACGGACTGTGGAGTCCTTAAATCCACGGACTATGATGTCCTTAACCTCGACCGTAATGTCTTAAAACTAACAACGGACCGTGGAGTCCTTAAATCTACGGACTATGATGTCCTTAACCTCGACCGCGATGTCTTTAAACTACGGTACCCTGAAGAACATCCAGAGCGGAGCCTAGTCCTCGCCAAACACGGCAGTGAACCCGTGGGAAGCATCCAGAGCAACCCTTAACTCCGTGAAATGCGGATAAGGACAACTTCACCCATCACTTGCGGGTCCTCACGACTCGTAAGGGAGTAAATTCTCTTGTGAGATCCTTACGACTTTGAAGAGAAAACAGGCACTTAGGAATCCTCACGATTCTTAAGGAGAAACCACACCTACGGGATCCTCTCGACTGGTAGGGAGAAAATTCTTTATGAGACCCTCACGACTCATAAAGTTGAAAAGTCTTAGGAGGCAGACTTTAACCCTGAATCCTAAGCCATCGTTGTCCTGCAGAGAAATTGACATAGACTATCCACAGAATATATTCAATAAAAAGGGAAACACTATGGTGAAGAAATATATATCTTTTATTCATGAACCAAAATTGATACAAAGTACAATTCGTAAAAGAACAAAAATATACTCTTATTCAGGAGTATGTACAAAAGAAAAAGAAAGAAAGAAGATATACAAGTCTTCAGGTCGGCGGGCGATTTAGCAGATTGGCCAATTCGTCCCTCTTTCGCTGGGCCACGCCTTCATGGTTTAGTATTGTCAGAAGACGGGCCTCCGCCTGAGCCTGCTGGGCCTGATATGAGGCAAGCCGACCTTTGAGCTATTTCTCGGTAGCTTTGTGAGTCTCGACCCTTTCACGAGTGAACATGGCGGCCTTATCAATGGCTACCACCTCCTTGATGGCCTCTTGGAGCACTCGCCAAAGTTCGTATGCTTTAGTGGCCTTGACTGTAAGGTTGGCTTGAAGCTCCCTCAGCGCTTTAGAAGCCAGCTCCGCGAAAACTTGCTGCTGAGCCTTTTCTCACATGATATCATATTCGCAGCTCACCGCTCAATCAGCCCCCGTAAGCTCGCCTTCGCGACCATAACCTCTAAAGGAAGGCGCGCACACTCAAGATTATATATAAACAAGCCTCCCCTCGACGACAATACTCGATCTAAAACCAGCACAAACCACCCGATATGGGAAATAACGAGGAAAGTTTCTGATCTATATCCTATCAAGCACGCATTTGCAACTGTACGAATGTTTAAAAGGAAACGTTACCCGAGGCACTGATGTGAATGCAACATAACGACGGTGCTCGCAGTTAAAGAAAATTCCCATGAGAAAAATATGCAGCTCATTTACGCGAGCAAGACGCACGTACGAGTATCCGACAAACATGAAAATTCAACAGAAAGCATGCAAACCGCTAATAATAAAAGGAGTACATTGATTTAAACATACTACACTACCGAGAAAAGATCACCAAATAAGGGATCGGAAATACAAGGGTTAACAAAGCAAAACACAAAATTTTCTATCTCCCTCTCCGCCTTCTCCAGCATGTCAAAACGACGGTTTTCGTGAGGAGTCGCTCCCCATCGGTTGGAGCCGTGCTCATCAGCAAAAGCAGACATGACAGCCCGTCGGGCCTTTATCTGACTCAGTATATGAACTCAATGATCTTTCAGAGCCTGAGTAATGAGGCACGCCTCGTAGAAACACTTGAGTTTGTCTTCAGCCGCATCAAGGATCGCCAAGGTCATCTCTGCTGGGTGAGGAGGGATGTCAGCGAGCACGGCAGCGAGAATCATCCGGAGCCAAATGGATCCCATTGGAAGAGGGGACCCCCTACGGATCAGGAGTTCATATGTCGCTGAGTCACATTCGTCGTCGGTGAGAAGGGGATCCACCAGTCGGGCAGCAAAGCGAGGAATAATCTCCTCGATAGGTACTTCCCATGGCTGTCGACGAGCATGGGAGCGGTTGCAGGCCATGGCACTCAGTTGTTTCCTCAAGATAAATCACACTAAAGTGAGAATAAATTTCTCTGTGAAGAGAAAAAGAAGGCTATGGTCTCAGGTTATAAAGAGGAGCATTAAATGCTGCACACGGAGAATATTGCATGGTGGAACTATTTCCAAGGCCCAAAAAAGGGAAGACATTGAAAATCAAGGAGATGGAACTATTTCCAAGACCCATTTTCTGCATCTAATGCTGTGCACAAAAAAATGGCATGAAAAATTAAACAACCCCATCAAAAGGGCCCCACATGCAGAGCACGTAAGCACCAAGCTTGATATGCACTGAAAAGTAAAATGGTACCTCACACGCCAAACACGTCAGTAGCAACAATGAAAATATGACAAAATCCCATAAAAAAGGCATGCAAACACAGAAGGGAAGGAAAAACTTTAAGAGTCCATACAAAAATAAGAAGAAACAATTACAACGGCAAGACCTCGGATTCGGGACATGGATTGAGAAATTCAAAAGTGACTTTGTCCAAGATGTTCCAGGCATTTCGAACCATCCTAGTATGTTTTCTTTCGCGATCACAAGCATCGGGATCCTCACGGATGTCCTCCATCCCGATAAGCAGCAAGTATGGCCGACTGCTGAAAAGCCTGATGCAAGAGATCAATGAGATTGTCTCGCCTTCTCTTCGAGATTAGGCTCATCAGATACACCGAATGCACTTTATTCTCGGCGGCATCCAATGCCCTGAGCGGTACACCGGCGCAAAAGAGAGGGAGCGCCTCCCAGATCGCCAGCACGATGAGTTTCAAAAGAGAAGAGCGACGAGAGAGTAGCCGACCATTGTACTCGTCGAAGCGGCTCATGATCTCAGCATACTGAGCGTTGATGAACTCCTGGTTCTGGCTGTGGCCCAGTACACGAATGTTTCCGTAAGAAATGATTTCATCAAGATCATACAAATGGGCATCCATAATACCTGAAATAAAGATCATGAGAATTTAATGGACAAGCCAATCAAGAAGAATACTTGTATAAATAAACAAAGGATTTCAAGCAACTCTGTACGTTCCCTAGGGAAAGAGACATTGCAAACTTCTTCTTCTTGGATGTGAAAAAGACAACTCAGGGCAAGAAAACCCCAAGAAGCTTTCTGGGAAGAACTAAGTTCTTCATAGGAATTAAATTCCTTTTTGGAAAAGGGGAATTAAATCCCCAGAAACATTTTTGCGATGGAATTAAATTCCATGGAAAAGACAAACACCACCACCGATCCCTAAAGATCAGAGAAACCCTAAGAGATCTATTATTTGAAGATTAAATGGTTTTCTGTTTTTTTAAGAGCTTTAAAAAGATGGGTTCTTGTTAAAAGGGAAAACCCTTTGTGTGGATTTAAAATCCAGTGGAGGTTTCTGTGAAGGTTCTTCGATCGTTCAAAGATCATTACCTGAAGAAAGAATCTTTTTTAACAGAGTTAAACTCTGGAAAAATTTGCAAGGCAGAGAACTAAGCTCTGGAAAGGAGAATTAAATTCTCAGAAAAGAAAAAGTTTGCAAGGAAGAAGATGAAAGAGTGGAGGCGCTTCTGAAGAGACCCATGCATTTATAGGATGTGATGGAAACGCTTCATCTTCCCGATTCCTTATATGGATCCAATGGTCACAAGAGTGACAACGTTGCACTCACGTGCAGACACGTCAGAGCAACGCTGTGGGGGCATTTGTTTCCTGATTAAAAATCAGGAATTACCTCAATGAGGTATCACGTGTTCACACGTGACCAATGGTCACGTGATGACATGTGATGGTTAAAATCTCATCAAGCAGAAACGGAAAACAAAAGGCTGAAAGATGACCCAATTTGGGGTCATGTGCTCACACGTGACCAAGGGTCACGTGCCAGTACGTGACAGGCTTTGAAAGCCTCACAGTTCAAAAGAATTTAATTCTAAAAGTCAGAAAATACCTCAACGAGGTATCACGTGCTCACACGTGACCAATGGTCACGTGTTGACACGTGCTGGTTAAAACAACAACATAAACAAGCGGCTGTTAAAGGGCTCAATTGGGGGTCACGTGCTCACACGTGACCAAGGGTCACGTGCCAGCACGTGACAGGCTTAGAAAGCCTTACAGCTTAAAATAATTTAATTCTAAAAATTAGGAAATACCTCAACGAGGGTCACGTGCTCACACGTGACCAAGGGTCACGTGCCAGCACGTGACAGGCTTCGAAAACCTTACAATTTAATTGAATTAAAATTCTGAATTTCTCTAAAATCTTTACAAATGGGAAATGATTAAGGAGAACCGTTGGATTGAAAATCCAGGGGTGATTAAATATCACCAATTTATGGAAAATCTTAGACGAGAAAAGATTTCCCTAAATCTCACTAGAAATAACAAACAGAATATCTTTGGATTGAAAATCCAACGGTGAATAAAATTCACTTAATGATCTAAAGGCTCATATTAATTATGAAAACAAACAAAATCTTTCAAAGAAAGATTTGCTAAACAAATTAATTCTTTTCCTTCGCCTATAAATAGGAGCCAGAGAGAGAATTTGGAGAATAGAGTTTTTTGACATCTTGAAATTGCAGAGAGAAAAGAAAGGAGAATTTAATTCTCAACAAAGAAAACCCTATGTGAGAAAAGGAAAAAGTATCAAAACTTCAAAAAAAGATAATTTAATTCTCAAATCTAAGAGTTTAACTCTTCTGCACAAAAGAACTTAGTTCTTCCTCTGATTGAAGATCTGCACAGAGCACATCTCCCCATAAGTTGAGAATTTAATTCTCATCGGGTTGAGATCCTGCCATGCAGATCCAAAACTTAGAGGGGGAATTGAGTTTAGAGAAGTTAATTCTCCCAAAACAAAACTAGGGTTTAACCCTATATGAGAATTTAATTCTCCCAAACTCACAGGAATTTAATTCCTTCATGATGAACTTGGGGTTTAAACCATATCTGAGAATTTAATTCTCCAAAAATTACAGGAATTTAATTCCTTCAAAATGGACAGAACTAGGGTTTAACCCTAATTGAGAATTTAATTCTCTCAGATTTACAGGAATTTAATTCCTCTAAAAGAAATTAGGGTTTAACCCTATATAAGAATTTAATTCTTTCACAATAGGAATTTAATTCCTCCAAAATCATAATTAGGGTTTAACCTTATAAAAGAATTCAATTCTTAAAAATAAAGAGACTTGAAGGATCCCCATGCATGCAAAGGACTAAGGTCACGTGGCCCCCGAAAAGATCCCCAAAATGAGAGGGGAAAAAGCTCGGAGGCAATGCCTCACGTGCTCCCACGTGACCCTTAAAACAAAAGAGAACAAATCCAAAGGCGGAATCATTCTTGGGCGCCCTCACGTGTCCCCACGTGACCCCTAGTAAAATGCTTTAATAATCAATGACTGGAAGCCCATCACGTGCTCACATGTGATGGCCTGCAGACCAAAAGTGTTTAACACTTATCTGAATATCCTGAGAACAAAATAAGGGGATCTGGCCCCACTTTTTGATACTATCACGTGAACCCTCCCTCTTCTAGTGTTTAACACTATTCTGATAATTTTGTTGCCAGTGTTTAACGCTGTTATCTGTTAGTGTTTAACACTAATTTGAGAATCACATTTCTAGTGTTTAAACACTAATTTGATAACTTATTACCGGTGTTTAACACTGTTGTTCTTTAGTGTTGAACACTAGCTTCAGCCCATTTGACTAATTTTCTAGAGGCAAAGCCTCCCCTTCAATGGACCAACAGAGGGCCAATATTCCAAACTTGATTGGACTTAGCCTAAGAAGGCCATAAGTCCTCAATTCAGACTTAACTGAGCCAATAGGCTCATAATATAATTAATTGGTCTTAGTTCTAAACTGGGCTATAGATCATTTAATCCATCTGGGTTCAAGGGTACATCTCTTCACTCCTTTGATATTTGTCGTTGTAATTCCTCAACATCTTCAAAGAGGTGACGGGTCCCGACAACCATACACTTCATGGACTGCGGGGTCCTTAAACTCATGGACTATGATGTCCTTAATCTCGACCGTGATGTCTTAAAACTAACATCGGACTGTGGGGTCCTCAAACTCATGGATTATGATGTCCTTAACCTCGACCGTGATGTCTTAAAACTAACATCCGACTGTGGGGTCCTTAAACTCATGGACTATGATGTCCTTAACCTCGACCGTGATGTCTTAAAACTAACATCGGACTGTGGGGTCCTTAAATCCATGGACTATGATGTCCTTAACCTCGACCGTGATGTCTTAAAACAAACATCGGATTGTGGGGTCCTTAAATCCATAGACTATGATGTACTTAACCTCGACCGTGATGTCTTTAAACTAATATTCGACCGCAATGTCACTAAACTAAACAATAGAGTCTAATTGCTCTCTTGTCGGATCTAAACGATCCCGTTAAGTTGATCTTAGTCTAAAATTAGACTAACGTATCCTTAACGAACATTTAAGTTGATCTTAGTCTTAAATGAGGCTAACGTATCCTTAAACCCAAACCCCCAAACCCAAATGTAAGAAAATACGGATTTGGACTAGTCCACGCCCTACGGGCGACAACATAAATTAGTCTCCGTATACAATCCACGGGCAACCAAAAATAAAACAAACACACACGACACGAAATGACCATCTGGAGAAGGAGAAAGTTGTTACCGCGATGCGGTAGCGTAATTAACTGCAGGGGCTTGCGCCTGCAGGGAAGAGCGTTCCCACAATCAAAAACCCTTCAGACGAGGGGGAATCTGACGAAGTCTGCTACATCGGCCGCATCCGTTTAAACCTTCGATATACGGTGCCATAAATCAACTTGGAATCTTCGGAGAGGTGGAAGGATAGCACCAATTAGCATCTGCCCCTAAATTTTAGACAAGACGTCCGTCTTGCGCGGTCTTTCGGAGGGGAACAGTGTCATCAACCATCATTTTCATGACCGGTAGCGGGAAGTCGTCTTTAGGGCATGCCATGTTGAGGTCCCTAAAATCAACGCAAATTCGGATCTACCCATTTTTCTTCTTCACTAGGACGATGCATGCGTCCAGTCCGCATATTTCTCTTCTCTGATGAAGCCGGCATCGATAAGTTTCTTAGTTTCCCCGATAACCATTTCTTCTAGCTCCCTTCTCATTCTTCGAGGAGCTTGTTTGACCGGCTTGGCATCAGGAGATATAGCCAGCTTATGCATGACCACTTCAGGAGAGAGACCGGGCATTTCTTTGTACGTCCACGCGAAACAGTCGGCAAACTCTTGCAGCAGGGCAATTATTTGTTCTTTCATTTCCTCTGACAAAAGCGAGCTGATGTATGTCGGCCTTGGATTTTCGGGAGTTCCCAAATCAACCTCAGTTAGCTCGTCGAAGGTTGATTGTCCGCCATCTTTGAGCTCTCGAGGGGCTTCTTCTAGCTCGGCTAGCTCGTCTTCATCATTTGACTCTTCGCTGGCTTCACCAATATGGATCATATAGCATGCTTTGGAATCAGGTTGAATGAAATCTATGCCCCGTCTATCTGGAATTTGTCCATCGATGAGTGCTCGGATATGAGTCGGGTGCCATAGCCCTTCATAAAACTTCGATTCGGAGTCTGTTTGATATAACCAACACCCGCACTTTTTAAAATATTCCCGCATCTCGGGCGCATAATATCTGGGATTGAGGACTGCTCTTATGCCTCTCTCATAGGGAAGTCACGTGATAGACAAATCATCCGGATGCACAATAGGATTTGTCCCATAAAAGAGGATGCCCTTTTATCCATTTTTCCTCCTGGAAACGTAAAAAGTTTGCAGTTGGTTCACGGTGGAGACTGACAAAGCATCTAGCTCCTTGCACATCTGTTCTAACACCCTTGTGATAGCTAGGGACCCTTCTGTAGTCTCGAAGGTTTCTCTTAGCTTCGCTTTTTGCATGAGGACCAAATCTGCATAGCTGTTGCAAGGCCGGTCCTCTTCCTCCGACTCTTCAGTGTCGCTGCCGAAATGAAGGTGAATTTTGCTGCCGGATAGGCCTTTAGCATTAGACTCGTCCGTATTGCTACCGAAATGAGGGCGAGTTTTACGGAAGGATGGACTTCCAGCGTCGGACTCATTAGTGTCACTGCCAAAACGTGGACGCGCTTGGGGTTTTTTGCTTTTGAAAGTGACAACCAGCTCAAATTTGATTTTGGGTTTCAGGGTAGTTCTATCTTTGGTCAGCTGTGGCTTTGCACTTTGGAGGTTCACAAAGTACCGAGAATCTTCATATCGGATTTCATGCGCACCGAACGGCCGGATGTCTCCGTCAATGCGTTTTTATTCACCATTTTTAGTATACTTCATGCATTGATGGAGAGTTGACGGAACAATGCTGTAATCATGGAGCCACGGCCGTCCCAAGAGAATTTTATAAGACGTGTCGGCGTCGATTACGTATATCTTGGTTTCAGTTTGTAAGTCCCTGAACCTGATTGGCAGAGTTATGGATCCTAGAACTTGCTGGCAATTTTGATTGAAGCCTTGAATGCTAATCCTTTCCCTTGATAAGTGTCGGATGTCAATTGACAAACTCTTTAGAGTCTGCAAGTTCATGATGTTCACTGAAGATCCTGGATCAATCAATATGCGATTAATCCGATCTCCGTCGCTGTACCCGGTCACATAAAGCAGCCGGTTATGCTTAGCTATTCCCAGTAGTAGGTCTTCATCCTTAAACATGACCGCGGCGGCATGCAGAGTGTACCGGGCTTCTTTCATATTAATCTCCACAAAGCGAGCCTAGTACCGCTCAGGGTTTTGTAAAGCGTGAATGAGAACATCTCTATGCTCCTTAGATATGACTAAGGCATCGTAGATGCTCAGGAGAGATGGAAGCTTCCAGATATGAGCCAATACATTATAGTCCACTGAGGAAGGACCCGAGTTTTCATGAGCCGGCTCTCCGCCATCTTCTTCATTAACGACTTGCTTTTCTTTTCCCTTTGGGGCATTGCCCTGGTTTACCGGTAGAGCCCTACCGCTTCTGAGCTGGATTTGGTTAGCTTTTGTGACAAGCTCCTCATCCTCTTCAGGAAAACATAGCTCTTCCTTAGAATCGCTAGCAGGTCACCATAGGGATCTCGTCATTAGAGTCTTCTTCTAGCTTCTCCAGAATCTCTGCCGATTCTAGGGGGAAGAACTCCTTCAATTGAATCAGAGTTCTTTCCTTTTGTTCATATGCTTCGAGAGAATCGATGTACTTTTGTATGGTCGATCTCCCCACAGACTCTTTTTCGAGTCAAGCCGCACTTTTCTTCTTCTTGAGCTTCTTAGACTTTGGGCATGATCGAGTCGAATTGGCAGCTGGAATGGTAGGCTTCTTCTGCCCATTCAATTCTATTCTGAGCTCTTTCTGAAGTAGCTTTAGCATCTTCTTCGTCTTATTAGATATGTGCCTACTCCACAAAGGCTATGGCGAGTCATATTCATTTCTCGAGGCAGCGGGTTCAACTGTCTGCTCCCAGAAGGCTTCAGCTTCTGTCTGTATGAAGTTGGTGGTTGCAACTTGATTGTTCACCAACACACTTTGGACAGCTCGATCTCTCCAGTCTTGTACTTCTTTTTGAACCAATCATTGAAAATATAGCAATCCTCGATCGCATGGCTCACTACTCTGTGGTACAGGCAATACAGGGGATTGTCAGTCATTTTTGCTTCGTAGGGTCTCTTCGACTCCGGCAATTGTAGACTGTAGTTCAAGGCATTTTTGAATATCTTGCGGACCTTGTCCTTTCTGAAAAAGTAAACCTTGTTCTTTTTCTCTTCTAGGGAAGGCCCTTCTCCTCCCAGCACTGGCTTTTGAGACCGGTTGGTTTTGGAATTGCCTGCCTTTCGCTTGTCTTCATTGTCGGACGCATTGAAGACATTGGTATTACTGGAATTTCCGGTTCTACGGTTGTCGTCCCTCTTGCTTTTCCAAGTCTTGTCTCTCTGAGAGTCTGGGGTAGACTCTTGCTTCGAGCGTTCCAGCATTTGGACTTTCTTGGTTAGCTCCTGAAACGTCTTAAGGCCTGCTGTACACAAGAATGGGACCATCCAAATGCTGAGGTTCCCAATGAGGAGGCTGACGGACTGATCCTGCTTTAGCAGCGGTTCGCATTTGACAGTGAGGTTGCGCCATCGGGCAATAAAGTCCGTGTTGCTCTCATTGTTTCCTGGCTTGGTTCTCACAAGGTCAGCAATGGAGATCTTTTCACTGACGCTCATGAACCTTTGCTGAAACAAAGACTCCATTTGGGCAAAAGTAATGACGGACCCATCTGGTATGCTCGCATACCAGTCAAAAACAACACCGGTCAGGCTATTAACAAACCGACGAAGAAGTAGCGCATCATTGCCCCCTGTATTTCCGCACGATGCTTTAAAGTGGGCGATGTGCTGATTTGCATTTATCGTCCCGTCAAATCTTCCGAACTTAGGAATGATGTAGCTTCTCGGGAACTCGATCAGATTGTACTGTGCGGGATATTGCCACCCACTGCTGCCAATTTCTTTCTGAGCTTCGGTTTTGGCCACCAATGTTTTAACCTTGCTGGTGACCAAATCCATTATCCGATCTTGTGTTAGCAGGATGATGCCATCTTGGGTCATGGCATCCCTAGAAGTGGAATGTGGCCGGTTTTCGCGTGGCTCGCCAATACTCGGACCTAAAGGGATAGGCATTGGTTGCTTCGGGTCATTATCACCCGGCTTATAAGTGGAAATTTGTGCTTGATTGGATGGCGTCCGGGCTATTTGAGCCATGAGCTGCATCACGACATTCGTCAAGTCGTTGATTTTGGAGTAAAGCTTGGCCATCTCTTTATCTTTACTCCTGAGCTGTTTTCGAAGCTCTTGAAATAGCTCTTGCTCTACGGTCCTGGGGCAGAAAGTCGGCTCTTCCTCGCTGTCCGAGCTTGACTCCACATGGACTGAAAGGTCTTTCTGCCTATCGGCCTCATCGAGAGGGTTTTCATCATCCAGTGGAGGCGGCTGATCTTGGGAAGCGGCAACCACATTCAAGCTAGATTGGGCTTGGGATGTGGTGGCCCCATCCTTACTTTTGCTGCGCAAATTGTCGCTGTCCTGAGCTCCCGCCATATAGACCATGTGGATAACATATCCGCCCATCCTTTCATTATTAGCAGCTGATTTTGTGGACCGATGTCACGGCCCTTCTGTTTCGGCAACGGTCAATTGAGGCCTGACCGGGTTTTTGAGTGATGCTAGAACTTCTTTACTGGATTTTCTCCGCTGCTTTCGCGTGGCACAGAGCACTTGATAGACTCTTGAAGAGATGGTGTCATGCTTTCACTTTTGGGGCAGGGACACGTCTCTTTATAGTATTGTTCGGACAGTTGTCTTCTTGATTTTGACGGTCATGGCATTTTTCTGAACCCACTTCAGGGGTTCGAAAGAGTTGTTGACTTTTATGGCCGCTTCAGCCGTTATCGCGGGGTAACCCTGCTCTTGGAACCTTACAAGATTCCATCTGGCCGGAGTCCTAACCCTTTTGTTGGCTCGATACCTGACCCGCTTTTGTCTCAACCTTTCTGTTTTGAGCACTTGGTAGGTTTCGGCCCTTCGGGACGACGTCGTGGACTCATAGTCACAAATTCGTCGTTCGCGTATAATTCGGTGAGGTCGAAAATTCGGATTCGGAGAACTATTCGGAAAAAATCGGCAGGTATTCGGAAAAGATTCGGCAGGTATTCGGGAAATGTTCGGGAAGGATTTCGAGCAAGAAATTAATATATGAGATGTTAGGTTTTGATTTTGTGAATTATTCACTGTTTTTTGAATTATTCGCTATTTTTTCAAATAATTCGTGAATTATTCGGCCCGTTCGGCAACGGCGATGATTTAATCGGCTGATAAAAAATTCACGAATTATTCATGAATTCGCCGAATAATTCACGAAATATGTGACTATGCGTAGACCAACTGACATAGATTCCAGAGAATATTCCTGCTAGCTCGATCCTCAAGGGCAACGTCTGAGCTTGCTGGAGCTGCTTTGTGGCCCCATCGGTGTTGACGGCCTTGCCCCCAATTGGAAAATTGGAGAGCCGTTCGAATACGGATTTGCATTTGGGGTGGGATGCTCTGGCGACCACAATATTCGGCCTCCTACCCTTTGAGGTCGGTTTGGCCGCTTGGTTTGTCGGGACCTCTGCCAGATGAGCGCTTTCAGTAGGGTAGATGACGACCGAACCAAATTGACAGGGTGGCTCCTCCTATTGTCGGCTGAGACTGACAGGGAGAACCACACGAGCATTGATCTTGGCTACGTATGAGATTGAGGTCGCGTCGGAAGCTGAATTCATCTTGGGAGACATTGTCGTTGAAAGTTGATTGCTGAACGAAAGGAACATTACTTTAGTACAAACGTCAGTATATATGTTAAATGAGTTGGCATGAACGCTTGACCCGAGATATGGGAGGAGAGAAATGTTGTAACAACCCTAATTTTCCTATACAAATTTTTTCAAATATTTTTTTCAAAATCCATAAAGGGGTATTTATTATCTGAGCACAAGACTTAAGTAATTAAATAACTCCATTTTTAAGGACAAAGAATTGATTTAAATTCAAAGTATACTTGGAGTATTTAATATTGCTGATATCTCTTTAAGTAATTAATTCAAACCATAATTACAAGAAGGAGCTTGTAGCTCATTGGTAATACCTTGCACTGCTGAACCAAGCCACCAGAGTTCAAATCTCCTGCCCCACATTATTTTTAATATTTATTTTGTTTAAATTTTATAGAAGCCCAACAGTCCACCTGAGATAACTCCCAAACTTTGAACTGAACCCGAAAAACTAAATATACCAGAGCCTTCACCTGACGACCCCCACATTCTGAACTCCCGACTCGGCCTGACTCGGCCTGACTCGGCCGATTCGGCTGGCGGACCGGCCGACTCGGGCCAGTGCCGCCGGCCGGACTCGGCCGGACGGCCGAGTCGACAACTACAAAGTTGTGTCTTTTGGGCTTCCAGAGACCCCATTAACACCCATTTACTCTATTTTTAATGAATTTTAACATTATTTTAACATTTTTATTTAAAAACCCTTCATCTACCCTAACCCTAGCCTAACCCTATAAATACACCCCTACCCCCTATCATCTCATCCCAAAATTTCTGAGCCCACTCTCTCAAAATTCCAAGAATCTTGTGCACTTTGAAAACAAGCTCGAGGCGAAGGTCCGACGAATTCCCGGCAGAACTTTCGGCGATCGTTTTAGGAACTACCGGCGACGACGCAACACATCGGCGATTCTTTTACTTCCCTCTCACTCTCTTGTGTGATCTAAAACCCGTAAGTCCCAAATTCTACCTATCTCTTCTATCTAAAAATACGGTTTTACAAAACCCGACGGAATTGGAACAAATACAATTTCCGATGCGGTTTCTTATAAAATTCCACTTCTCGCTAATACAATCATACTTAAACTTCCTCGTGATGACTATTAAACACTAATCAACCAAATTGATCAAGTTTCATCAAATGAAATGATAGCTATTTCAATTTATCGTATTTTTTCACTTAAATACGACATTGTTTCAACTTTACATTTAGCTCCATTAAACTCGCTATACCTTTAAAGTAGAGCACGAGGTAACGACCTACCTCCTCACACACTCATATACAACTTAACACGATACCATCGAGAACTTAAAATATGAGAAAACAATATTTTCATTTAAATACCCTGACTTAATAAAACCATTACTAAAAGATTTAGTATTGATACACTTTTTAAATAAATACCTCTTATTATGAAAATATGATAAGTTGTGGACATCAGTCGTTTATCTAAACCTGACTTTGTGGTGTCTAGGCTAGGCAAGTGAGAAAGGTAACTTTAAAAGGCCCGTCTCACGGTGATTCGTGAGTGGATCCCTCCTTTCTTCACTTGTACTTACCTGGCCACAATTGGCGGTGAAGAGGCGATTTGAGACATCTCACAACTTATCGTTTGGACCAGTTAGGAATAGTCTAGTTGACATAGGAGACCCTAAAACATAGAATACGGAAAATTGACAAATAAATATCATTTATTTCGTAAAACCGTTTTCTAAAGGATTTAGTATTTATACAATCTTTGCAAAGAGCCGCTACAACCCATTTTGGGGAACCCGTTCGGGATGGTGTGGATTATCGCACATCCTCAGGCTTAGTAGTGCAAGATTCAGACCTCCGTAAGGAGCATTCGGTCTCGAAAGATTTAAAATACGACATCTTAAGAAAATGAGATTTTTAGAATATAAAAAAATATATTAAAATTATTTTTGTATAAATATATGTATATTTATCATTAAAATACCTATTTTGTTATGATATAAATATTCCACTTTTTCTAAAAAATCACAAGAATAAATTTTACACTAAAATACCATGAATTCTAAACAAATCAATATTTCAAATAAATACCTTATTTATGAAATTAGGTCATTTTCACTAGAATATCACAATACAAAATCCACATTCATTACAACTCTAAACACGAATAATAAATACTTGAGGTGTATTTTGAAAAAAGTATATAAAAGTATTTTTACATAAAACCCCCTCAAGTTCTATAAATTACCCTAAGGACCCTAGTAAACATAGGTTTAAGAAGAACCAATCTCTTGAGCCCCAGGGAGCTGGAGAAGTGGGTGCTTGCCTATCTAAGGTAGACAAAGTAATAAAAACAATCAGGACTTCAATTTACTTTCTAATTGTCTGACTCAGTTTGAGTCTCAGTATAATCTGACTTGAATATGATTCAAGTATAATCTATAATCTACAATCTACAATCTACAGTTTACAATATATAATCTACAAGCTTCAATATTACAATTCAACATGAATCCATGAATCCAATTATCAATCTATACAACTTGACTGAATCGAACCATGGCTATACGTTCCATTTACATGGTTCTCCAGTTATTCCATTTACATGATACTACGGTTACATCCGTTTACTGATATAATGGTTTCGGTCGGTCAACCAATTATACAATCAATAGAATTTACAAGGCAAACAATACAATCAAAACACTACGGGGTTTAAGGGGTAGATTGGTACGGAAGGTGTTAAAAGTGGTACGAGACGGTAAGATTAAGACACCTAACATGAATCCAGTTGCTGTTGTACCGTGGCATAAACGGTTCCTTGAGTTCTTGATACCTTAGTCTCCGGGGCAAGTGAGACTCCTCTCGTATACACTGGCATCTTTCTGTACCAAGCTATAAATAACAGCGTTAACACTAAACACAACAATATAACAATATAATCCAACTGTAAAAGCTACTCTCTCTCTCTCTCTCTCTCTCTCTTACTCTCTGTTTATTCTATTCTTCTCTTATATTTGGGACTTACCGAGCGACCTGTTCGCTGACGAAATTCTATTTTTTCTTCTTTGAATGTCGTCAGGTGATTTGGAACCGTCAGAGATCAAGCCAACTACAGAAGACTTGGATCAGTACAGCGAAGACCCTGAGCTCTAAACATTGTACATTTTCCATTCAGTACTTTCCATTTCCTGTTATGCCATTATTTAGGCAACGCTTTTATTTCAGTTGTATTTCCTTTTCATGCATTGCACAAAAGAATGTTAATAAATAAAAGTTGATGTTTTTATTATATCTTATCTCTTGTGTAGAATTTCTTTTATATTGCTTAGTTACGCTTAGCGTATTTTCTTCTGAGTAAATACGTAGCGGGCCCGTCGCGTCCCCTTCGCCGTACACCGGGAAGCGGGGCATGACAGGTTTTGTTGGTGGCCCATGCAGGTCAGAGCTGTATGGAACCCTAAGCAATATAAAACACAAGAACCAGCAACTAAAACATTCTTTACAATTCATGTTCCTTAATCTTACAATTTCATATTTCTTGAATCTTATCATTTCATGTACTTGAATCTGTCTTAACTCAAAATTTCCTCACCTCTTTTACAATCTTACCAAAACCTTCGCATTCTTCCATTCCTTCACACATTTTTCACAACCATTGCACCACCTTGTTATTTTTCACATACTGTTAGTACATCAGCACCAAAGTTTCCTTGGATTTGTTGCACTTTCCTTTTTCAAATTTCGAGGACGAAATTTTTATAAGGAGGTTAGAATGTAACAACCCTAATTTTCCTATACAAATTTTTTCAAATATTTTTTTCAAAATCCATAAAGGGGTATTTATTACCTGAGCACAAGACTTAAGTAATTAAATAACTCCATTTTTAAGGTACAAAGAATTGATTTAAATTCAAAGTATACTTGGAGTATTTAATGTTGCTGATATCTCTTTAAGTAATTAATTCACACCATAATTACAAGAAGGAGCTTGTAGCTCATTGGTAATATCTTGCACTGCTGAACCAAGCCACCAGAGTTCAAATCCCCTGCCCCACATTATTTTTAATATTTATTTTGTTTAAATTTTATAGAAGCCCAACGGTCCACCTGAGATAACTCCCAAACTTTGAACTGAACCCGAAAAACTAAATATACCAGAGCTTTCACCTGACGACCCCCCACATTCTGGACTCCCGAGTCGGCCGGTGGACCGGCCGACTCGGGCCGGCGCCGCCGGTCGGACTCGGCCGGACGGCCGAGTCGACAACTACAAAGTTGTGTCTTTTGGGCTTACCCACTCCCCTGCATACTTTAATTCTGCAGATCAATTCCAGAGACCCCATTAACACCCATTTACCCTATTTTTAATGAATTTTAACATTATTTTTACATTTTTATTTAAAAACCCTTCATCTACCCTAACCCTAACCTAACCCTATAAATACACCCCTACCCCCTACCCTCTCATCCCAAAATTTCTGAGCCCACTCTCTCAAAATTCCAAGAATCTTGTGCACTTTGAAAACAAGCTCGAGGCGAAGCTCCGACGAATTTCCGGCGGAACTTCCGGCGATCGTTTTAGGAACTACCGGCGACGACGCAACACATCGGCGATTCCTCTACTTCCCTCTCACTCTCTTGTGTGATCTAAACTCCGTAAGTCCCAAATTCTACCTATCTCTTCTATCTAAAAATACAGTTTTACAAAACCCGACGGAATCGGAACAAATCCGATTTCCGATTCGGTTTCTTATAAAATTCCACTTCTTGCTAATACAATCATACTTAAACTTCCTCATGATGACTATTAAACACTAATCAACCAAATTGATCAAGTTTCATCACATGAAATGATAGCTATTTCAATTTATCGTATTTTTCACTTAAATACCACATGTTTCAACTTTACATTTAGCTCCACTAAACTTGCTATACCTTTAAAGTAGAGCACGAGCTAACGACCTACCTCCTCACAAACTCATATACAACTTAACACGATACCATCGAGAACTTAGAATATGAGAAAATGATATTTTCATTTAAATACCCTTGACTTAATAAAACCATTACTAAAAGATTTAGTATTGATACACTTTTTAAATAAATACCACTTATTATGAAAATATGATAAGTTGTGGACATCAGTCATTTATCTAAACTTAACTTTGTGGTGTCTAGGCTAGGCAAGTGAGAAAGGTAACTTTAAAAGGCCCGTCTCACGGTGATTCGTGAGCGGATCCCTCCTTTTTTCACTTGTACTTACCTGGCCACAATTGGCGGTGAAGAGGCGATTTGAGACATCTCACAACTTTTCGTTTGGACCAGTTAGGAATAGTCTAGTTGACTTAGGAGACCCTAAAATATAGAATACGGAAAATTGACAAATAAATACCATTTACTTCATAAAACCGTTTTCTAAAAGATTTAGTATTTATACAATCTTTGTAGAGCGCCGCTACAACCCATTTTGGGGAACCCGTTCAGGATGGTGCGGATTATCGTACATCCCCGGGCTTAGTAGTGCGAGATTCAGACCTCCGCAAGGAGCATTCGGTCTCGAAAGATTTAAAATACGATATCTTAAGAAAATGATATTTTTAGAATATAATTATTTTTGTATAAATATATGTATATTTATCATTAAAATACCTATTTTTTATGATATAAATATTCCACCTTTTGTAAAAAATCACATGAATAAATTTTACACTAAAATACCATGAATTTCAAACAAATCAATATTTCAAATACATACCTTATTTATGAAATTAGGATATTTTCACTAGAATATCACAATACAAAATCCACATTCATTACAACTCTAAAGACGAATAATAAATACTTGAGATGTATTTTGAAAAAAGTATATAAAAGTATTTTTACATAAAACCCCCTCAAGTTCTATAAATTACCCTAAGGACCCTAGTAAACATAGGTTTAAGCAGAACCAATCTCTTGAGCCCCAGGGAGCCGGAGAAGTGGGTGCTTGCCTATCTAAGGTAGACAAAGTAATAAAAACAATCAGGACTTCAATTTACTTTCTAATTGTCTGACTCAGTTTGAGTCTCAGTATAATCTGACTTGAATATGATTCAAGTATAATCTACAATTTACAATCTACAATCTATAGTTTACAATCTATAATCTACAAGCTTCAATATTACAATTCAACATGAATCCATGAATCCAATTATCAATCTATACAACTTGACTGAATCGAACCATGGATATACATTCCATTTACATGGTTCTCCAGTTATTCCATTTACATGATACTACGGTTATATCCATTTACTGATATCATGGTTTCGGTCAGTCAACCAATTATACAATCAATAGAATTTACAAGGAAAACAATACAATCAAAACACTACGGGGTTTAAGGGGTAGATTGGTACGGAAGGTGTTAAAAGTGGCACGAGACGGTAAGATTAAGACACCTAACATGAATCCAGTTGCTGTTATACCGTGGCATAAACGGTTCCTTGAGTTTCTGATACCTTAGTTTCCGGGGCAAGTGAGACTCCTCTCGTATACACTAGCATCCTTCTATACCAAGCTACAAATAACAGCGTTAACACTAAACACAACAATATAACAATATAATCCAACTGTAAAAGCTACTCTCTCTCTTACTCTCTGTCTATTCTATTCTTCTCTTATCTTTGGGACTTACCGAGCGATCTGTTCG
The DNA here is from genome assembly GCA_030015575.1 of Agapanthus africanus. Lineage (NCBI taxonomy): Eukaryota > Viridiplantae > Streptophyta > Magnoliopsida > Asparagales > Amaryllidaceae > Agapanthus > Agapanthus africanus. The sequence goes on along the minus strand of CM057338.1, from coordinate 935,202,562 downwards.
CTGACGACATTCTATTTTTTTCTTCTTTGAATGTCGTCAGGTGATTTGGAACCGTCTGAGATCAAGCCAACTACAGAAGACTTGGATCAGTACAGCGAAGACCCTGACCTCTAGACATTGTACATTTTCCATTCAGTACTTTCCATTTCCTGTTATGCCATTGTTTAGGTATCGCTTTTATTTCAGTTGTATTTCCTTTTCATGCATTGTACAAAAGAATGTTAATAAATAAAAGTCGATGTTTTTATTATACCTTGTCTCTTGTGTACAATTTCTTTTATATTGCTTAGTTACGCTTAGCGTATTTGCTTCTGAGTAAATACGTAGCGGGCCTCGTCGCGTCCCCTTCGCCGTACACCGGGAAGCGGGGCGTGACAAATGTCCCACCAGACGTGCCAGAATCTGTAGGGTGTTTTTCGTCATCCTATTGAGATGGGAATACGCCGCTCTTGTCAGGCATATACAGATTCTCCCTGCCTAGGGTAGGCCGGGGTTTATTAATTGTGGGGATCCAAATCTCCGGCAGCCGCGACCTAAGCTGCCGTTAATTACCCCTCAGCAGCTCACAAGTTGTTCAGATATTTTCATCATGTTTGCCTTTATAGGCTGCACACTTTACATATATCCCCTTAGGCTCTACCAAATGGCGCTTGTGCCACCCCATGCCTTATGTGCTTGTTTTCTTTTTGCACATAAGTCATGAGGTTTAAAAATTTTCGGTTTTTTGCCCATTTACATACATTTATTTCTAAAAAAAGAATCGCATTAAACTAATTTATGGCTTCATTCCTTTTGTCATGGGGCCGGTCCCTTCCATGCTCGGTACTGACTTAGGCTTGGGCCCACTTGTCTTGGGGTTAACTTTGATTTTGACTTGGTCAACCGGGACGTAAATTTTGACCCCAACACTCATACCTGCCGTAAACGCATCCAAGTGGTCCTTCGGGTTAGACTTCCCATCGATGAGGGCCACCTTGGGTGGTTTGTTCCGAGACGAGACCCGCTCGCTTAATAACTGCTCTGTGAAGGGCCATGTGAGCAAATCTGCGGAGTACTCTATCGCTCCGCCGGCCGAACGGGTAGCGTGCCACATGTCCTCAATTTTCTTCTCGAGAGCCTCGATTCGCTGATGGTACCCCGAGGATTCTCCAAAATCGGAGCGCTTTCTGTCTCTTCTTTGGGCTTGCATGATGGAGCGGTTTTGGTTTCGCTCTATCACGTTTCTCAGGTCCTCGTGGAGAACCCTTTGTGGTCAGTCCTAAGGTGAGCCACGTGCGCGGCCTCGATGGATATAGGGACGTCGGTCTCTCCCAGAATCAGACGACCTGACCGACGTCTCCTCAGAGGGCGAGAGAGCACGGCGGGATTTGAAGCGATAGCCTAGTCTCTCCTGAGACCTCAGTGTCGAACTATCCAACACCCAATGAGTCATGGAATCATTATTCATATGGGTCCGTGACTGCCGGAATCGGCACGCTGGTGTTCAGTGACATCGAGATGGGAGTTAACGAGGTCGAAGGCCTGAAGGCGTCCGTCTGTTGCCCCACGCACGTCGTCGTTTCGGGGAGTGGAGACAGCGGTTTGGTGGGCATGGCCGGCCATTTGAACACGAGCGAACACGTCCACTATCGCCATGAGCCGGTCGATCCGTGCAGATAAGACGCCGACGGCATTAGGAAGTGGAGTAGAACCGCTCCCGCCTCCGTTGTGGAGGACGGGGCGGCTCGTGCTGGGATCGTTGCGGTTATAGCTGGCTATTGAATCGAAGGCAAAAGATCAACTTTTTGGATGAAAAAGCTTTTCGTTTTTCACAGACGGTGCCAACTGATGGAGGTCGGAATCTCCTTCAGATGTTGTTCTCCGTCGATCTTGCTACCAGCGGGGCCGAACGGCTGAGATTTGTTGTGGAAGATTGAGCGTGTGGATCTCAATGGGTTGTTATTGACGCCGAACTACCTGCAAAAGAAATCCTGGGATGGGAAACCACCGTAGGACCCTCCGATGATCAAATAAGTTCCGAGGACTAATTGGGCAGAGTAGCAGCGTATTGGGAATGAGTTTGACGAACCTGAGTCGTCTGGAAGAGGGGTTTATACAGCGGTCGCATGGAGCTAGCCAATGCGAGATTCTCACCGTCCGTTACGCACCTGCGTCACGTTCGCGTTGATGGCGGGATACGCCCATTAATGGCGAGATACACTAGCGTGGGATGTGGGACGTGGAGCAGCGTATATCTCGTCGTAGCAAGATTCACGGAGCCGTTACGGGGGCGCTTGGGCTCTGTGCTCCCGACCAAACAAGGACGCTGATGAATCTCAGATATAGAATAGTTCGAAGACGAGCAAATGTGCTGAGAAGTCCCAGCTATAGGGTAGCTCGGAGACAAGCTATTGGTTGACGGTCAGCTGAAGGGGGAACATACTCCGGGGAGGTCTTCTAAATGGTCGGGCGCAACCTCGGAGGCGGGGTGCCGAGAAATGTCCCCCACGCTTCATACTTATTCCAGCTCTGCGGCCCCACGAAATCTAGCGGGTTTTCGTGGATGACACGTCATCCACCACGTGTCATGATCTGGAAAAATCCCATTTATGAGCATCAACAGAATACAATTTAAAGATTGTTGTTTAAGTCTACGGGTACTCTCTTTGTTAACTGGAATGCAATTTAGATGCGTCTTCAAACTAAAATTACGAATTTGACTTTCATTATCCCTCATGCTTCTCTTAAACATAGCTTGTATTATGACATGTGCCCCGCACGTGAAGAGAAAAAATAAGAAAATATTGATTTGAATAAACATGAGCATAAATTACCTGCGGTAGTTCTAAATTTATTTAGAAAAAAACCGAAACTAAATTATTATAATCTTCATTTTCAAATTTAAGCAATGGTGTGGCTTGGGAGAGTGTTTTGAGATAATGGATAGGTTTCATCAAAGTTTTATATGAAATCAAGCTATTTTAAACCGCAACATTATTGCTTTACTATCATTTATTTATTTCATATATCAATTAAAGATGATTTAAGGGAGTGAAAAAACCTTCTGACATCTTTATAGAATTTAAGTAACCGGTAATGAGAAAAATAATATATATAAATGCACTAAAGCACATCTTAGGAATCAGAAAAGGATGGCTTCTCAAAGTATAACAATGGTCTTAGGCCTAATTATTGTATCGCTTCCTCTCTTTTTACTTCAAGAAGGGTTTCTAACAACCGACGCGGCGAGGGTTACCAATTATTCGTGGTTACCAAGCATTTGCCTAAGGGAAAGATCTGAAAAAAACTATCATGATTGCATTGAAGAAGAAAGACGTCAATCTGGATGGGAAATCAAGCCCCTCCTTCAATGTTATGCTTATCTGCCGTCTTTTAAAGAGTTTTGTGATCACTTCGGATGAAAATGTTTTATGAATTTTTAATATCTATAAGTTCAACTAGAAAGAGGTGAAGTTTAATGAATAATTAGTGCTTCTATGTCGAAGTATAATCTCTTGTGTATTGCTTCCTTTAGCAGTATATACTTTTCCGACTGAAAATTTGTATGTTCTAATAGACATATGGGTGCATATGTGCTTGTGTGTTTGTAGTGTGTGTGTGTTTATGTATACAGAAACAATCTATAGGGAATTTTAGTTCTCAAAATAAGAAACGTGATCTTTTTGTTCACAATTTAGACGAGCGGCAACATTCAAGTTTATACTCCTCTCCTTATGCCTATGTGAAATGAAACATTCAAACAACTAAACCTCAAGGGTCACATAAAACACTCAAAATTAGATTAAGGTATAAAATAATTATCAATTGAACATTATAAAATATTTATGTTCATGTTCAAACCAACAAGCAAATTGTGGATACATGATTAATTCCCAGCCACTGATTATAAATAAACCATTGAACTATCAAGAGTGAACTCCCAATACAGGGGTTCAAATCAAAACTTAAACAAATTTATTACATTTAGGTAAACTTTTTTATATATCATTATCCACCTTTCAGCATTTTCGAGAATACTAAGGAAGTTTAAAAATGCCAAAAAATCCCTCTAAACTAGCAATGCTATTTGAAAGTTTTGGTTTATAGAAAACCCCCCTAAAGAATCTTGCGAATATCACCATAGCCTAGTGATTAAATCTTCTTGTAACTAAGCGGGAGACCTAGGGTTTGAACCCCTCTTGCATCACTGTATACGGTTACAGTCGACTGTTCAAAAAGGAAAAGGGGAAGGGAGGGGGAGGGGGGTGTTTATTAGAATAAGATTCTTCAAAGTGCTATATTTAAGGGCATTTTAGTGAAATGTTCCCCTTAAAATCAAAGTTTAAAGAAGTTTGTTGTAATAAAATAACTTTAATATAGTTAACAAAAAAATAAGTCCATAATTTAATTTAGTTTAGTGATATTTAGTCTTAAAAATTTGTCTAATTTAAACAATTGAAGCAAACTTCTATAGCAATACTAGTGGCAAGGCAGCACAAGAAAAGAAACATTCTTTTTAAAAATAAATATCAATTAATATTAGGACATTTTTAAAAAACAAGCCCATTTAAATAAATAATTAAGAAAAGAGACGCCGTGAAGGTTTATTTATCAAAATAGAGTTCTTTTTATGACATAAGAAACTAAGGTAAATAGTTGCCTTATGACATATCTTTTGTGGCAATACCGAAGTCTTTATCTCTAAATAAATTTCATTGACGTCCCTTCTTAAAATTATTTATTAAAATAATAATTTATGGAAAATAAATCCGTTAGATATTAAAATATTTTTTTGACAATAATCTTCCTAGATAAATCTATGGAAAATTTAATCAATTATTCTTTAATATCTGTTTCTTCTCCAATAAATCCATGGAAATTTTAAATTTTTTTAATTAGTAATTTAGAAAATTAAAGAGCTCATTAAATAGAAACATTATTCAAGATAACATATATTAATTTTATGAATAAATTTAGAAATTTAAATATAAAATTCTCTTAGGTTTAACCATGATATTTTGTGCACCGTCTTTAAACTTTTTTAATTTTAGGTCAGACGTCGTGGATATCAGCTCCGTTTTCTGATTATTAATAATTAATATTTTTTCTAAAAGAATATTAGTGCGTTTTTTATAATTAAATAATCTAAATTAGATGTTGTAATTGATTCTTATATTTTTAACTTATAATTGGTTAGGGACTATAGAGTTTCCATTTTTCATTTATTAATAGCTATTATCATTTAAAAATTATAATTAAAAAAATTTCAAAAATATTAATGTTAGTTATAAAACTTAGTTAACCAAACTTTCTTCTCACATGAAAAATTTAATTATGGTGCTAAAATTATGTGCTGCTGGAAAATATTTCAAATTATTTGCTGAAAATTGAAAACAATAATAAATTAAATTAAAATCAAATATAAATATTATAAAAAAATACTATCGTGCTTCATCAATGTTTTCTTGACGGAAGGATTCACACTATTGTATGTGTACGTTTTTTTCTTGACGGAATGACTGAAATACCCTTTTTCTCTTTCTCAAATTACAATAAATATTTCTTATAATTAATGCATTCTCTTCTTTACCTCTTCTTTTGTCTCCATTTCCACAACCCCACTTCCCTGGCGGTCGGCGATGCCACGCCAACGCCATCTTCATCAGCCCCACTCTCAGCTGATCGGCCTCATCACCTCTCAATTCGCCATCAGCCTCCCTGTGGTTTGGCCGTTAAATAAAAAACCCTAAGTTTCCAATCGTTACGTATAACCCCGTGGCGTTAAATTTCATGCGAAATGACTGAAATACACTTGTTATCTTTCTCAAATTACAATAAATATTTCTTATAATTAATTCATTCCCTTCTTTACCTCTTCTTCGTCTCCATTTCCACATCCCCACTTCCAAGGCGGTCGGTCGATGCCACGCCAACGCCATCTTCATCAGCTCCACTCTCAGATGATCACCACATTGCCTTCGCTGCCCTCTCTCTCAATGGGGACCTCAGGTATGCAATCAAGCTTTTTGGTGAAATCTCAACACTCAATCTCCTCGTTTGGAATGTGATGATCAGAGCTTTGAGCAGAAGCAACTACCCTGAGATTTCACTTCATTTTTATGTGCAAAACGTTGGGTTCTTGTTCTTGCTGTTCGCCTGATTCTTACACATTTCCACTGTTGTTGAAGTCTTGTTTGCATCTCTCAGGGTAAGCAAAAGGGCGGCAGGTTCACGCCCATGTGGTCAAATTTGGGTTGGGGGTCTGATTCTTATGTTTGCAAATTGATTGATTCACTTTTACTCTGAGTTGGGCCAGTTTGAGTCTGCTCGCTTGGTGTTTGACAAAATTCCTGAGGGGGAGAAAAGTGAGGTTTCTATGACTTCTACGATTTCCGGGCTTGTGAGTAACGATCGGACGGAGGAGGCGATTGCTTCTTTTTTTTTTTGTAAGAAAGATTGGAAGAGGTTGAGATTTGATAAGGTAACAATTGCAACTGTTTTATCCACGTGCGCCCGTGTGAAGAATTTGGAGCTAGGAAAGGAAGTGCGTTGTGTTTGGAAGGATATGATTTGAGCACTGAAGCAAATGACCACGACGTAGAAAATTGATTCCTGACATCAATGTAAGTTTATGGATAACATTTTTCCTTGGCCCTGTTTCAGGATTCATGCTCAAGCCCTTACACTAAAAATTGATTCCTGACATCAATGAAGCAAATGACATCAATGTAAGTTTATGGGTAATTAGGCCACCCATATTTCATTATTAAGACCTTAACGAAAGGCATAATACAACCCAAATAGATGATCAACCGTAAACAAAATAAATCACGGCATCCCCACGATGATAGGTCAACTAGCAAAATATAGCCAACGAAACAACAACCCAAACCGTACTAGATGCTCGCGGTGGTGTCCCCACCGGATGATCTTAGGCCTAGTTGTTTTATTGCTTCCCGTGTTTTTGCTCCAAGAACAATTTTAAGTATCCAAGGCAACGAGAGTGAATGCAATCAATAACAACGAAGCCTACTATACATGGTATCCGAGCATTTGGAGATGGAAGAGAAGAGCAGACGTGAAAATCAATGGATAGTTAACTGTGTTGCTTATCTCCCATCCTATGAAGCACGGACACTTCTATTTGCTTGCCGTGTCCGTGTCCGTGTCCGTGTCGTATCGGACACTTAGACACTCAGACACTTACGCCGTGTTCGACACACTCACGCCGTGTCCGTTCATATTGGAAGTGTCCGACATTTCTATATAGCAAAGAAAGTTGACAACTAAGACCGCTGAATATATGTTTGAACAACTTTAATAAATTTAAAAACACAAAAATATTAAATATTTTCCCAAAATGGGCTGTAGAGGCATAATCGCAAGGAATGCAAATAACACAATTTAAAGAATACGGTTTTTAAATAATAGTTTATGGTATTTTGATGTAAAAGTCGTCGTCACAAAATTGTTGTTCAAGAGGATCGTGCTATGTCAAGATGCATGTTTGTGAGAGGTAGATCATTACCTTGTGAGATTTTCTAAAAGTAATACAAGCTAGAATGATTAAACGATGTTATATGTAACTTTATGGTATTAAAGCGTAAAATCTTAATAAAAGTTGTTTTACATGAAATTTTAAATTGAAATTCATTTCTAAATATTAGTTAATGTTTAACAAGCATGATGTAACGATATGATTAAGTGGTTCTTAAGAAAAAATAAAATTTTAACGACAATAGAATTTAGAGTCGGTATAACCCCACTTATCGACGTGATTTGAAAAGAGAATATTTTAAGTTAAGAAGAAGAGAAGAGAGGTGGGACTTACTAGTCAAAAAGATAGAAAGGAGGTTGAGGAAAGGAATGATGGCCTTCGTGGAGTCGCGGGGTCGCCGGAGGTGCTTCGAATCCTCACCGGAACTTGACCTAGTGTGTTCATATCAGATTTTTGCACTTTTATACCGCCCATTTTTGATCACATTGCTTATAGGTAGGTACTCTTGATCTGTGTTTGCTAGATAATTGCAGGTTATAGGTTCTCAGCTCTAAGCAGTGAAATTCATGGAAAAGCGCGACAAATTCCGGATTATTGCCAACCACAGATAAAATACGGGTTTCCGCTCTCTATCCGTATGTTGCCGCACACCAGTTTAAAGGACAAAATGGCAAATCAATGATCATTTTCATGCACAAAGCACAATGTTAACACAAGATCCAAGATTTCTACGCGGAACTCAAGAAAATCATGGCAAAAGATTCACATCAAATCACCTTTTGATCTGCTGAAAATCTGGAAGAAATGTGAAGAGATTCTGAGAAACCAAGTATACCACACTGAAGAGAACAACAACACATGGAAACCCACCAAAAACGATGAGCTAACTCCCCCACATGGCCGCGGATCCGCGGCCAATATGGCGACTCGGTGCCAGAAGAGTTTTTGGGGGCAGTTTGGTAATATCATTTAGGGTCAGAATGTTGCCCTAGGGTTTCAGTTTCCTGCCTATAAATAGCCCAGAACAATGCCAAGTGAAGGGTGCTTATTCTTGTGTTAGATTTTAGGAGAGATTTTGTAGTTCTTCTTCCTCTTTTCATCTTTCTCTATTAAAACCTTGTAGTGAGCTTTTATGAGTGAAGTGATAAATAAAAGAGTTCTTTTTTTTTATCATGCTTGTCTTGTTACTTTGTTAATTATATTTGCTTATAATTTTCATTTGCTAATGAAGTTGTTGTTATTTGTTGTTTGTTTCTTTCTTCATCTACTTTTCTTTATTCTTAACAACAATGATGCTTAAACTTGATCCTTACCAAAGTGAGGTCTCAAATAGCTAGCTGTAATCTTCTAACCTCTTTCTTTCTATCTTTCTCCTTTTGTTGTATTTTCCTTTTTTTTTGTAATGAGTGAGTAGTTTCTCACTTGTTAGGGTAGGATAAGGAAAGTTTGAGAGAAGGAAATCTCTCTCACTCTTTTCTTACCCAACATCTTAATTCGGACTTCCGTTAATTGAACCACAATCCGCTCCCTACGGCACCCTATCCTACATGATAGCGGTGATTCCTTAGTGAGACCGGTTGTGGTTGAATTAACCGGAGGTTAAGGCTAAGAGCCAAGAACGGACGGACAATGACCAAAAGGAAGAAACTAAGCGTTGGAAAGCCTAGCTTATACTCGCAAGTTCCTTCCTAGTCGTGCTAATCCCCGTTGTTGCCGATTACTGTTACACCGATATTAAGAGTGGCAACGAAAGAAGTGAGCGACTCCGATCTCAAACTAACCTAATCTTAACCCTAACAAGTTCTCTTTATATACATTTTAGCACATAGTTAATCTCAAACAACCTGGACATTTGGACTTAACTCGTTAAAGCATATAGAAAAATATTCCTATCTCCCTGCGGACGACCCATACTCAACCGGCTAACTACCAAGCGAAACCGTCTTGATTGCGGTAATTAACTAAGCACGCAAAAACTCTAACAATCAAATGACGCCATTGCGGTAATTTTTTTTCTGCAGCATTCTTTGCACAAACTCTCTTCCCCTCTCCAATAAATTGATTTTGTGCAGGATTCTTTGCGCCGCGCTAAAAAATAAAAAAATTTGATTGCAAGTGATTGTTACTGCTTTGCATACTTTTAATCGGACTTTAAGGGCCTTGAGACCAATCCAGATTGGGTGGGGATTTCATCACCCTTGCTAGGACCCCAAAAATCACATAAGGCATATGCATTGACCATTATTTAATTAAAAAATACTAGACTCAGCCCTAATGACGTCGCACTCAATAGGACAGAGGACTAGTTGTAGGCATGGGCCGTTGATCCTAACTTGACTTTGCGGTGTCTAGGCAAGTGTGTCTAAGGCGAGTGGTTACTTAATTAGGACCACTACTTGTAGTGGAGAGCCTCCCACTCACCTGACACTTACCTAGCAGCAATTGGCGGTGAAGAGGTGGTTTGAGGTCCTATTTCTAGCCCTTTGGAACAGTTAGGAGCTGTCTAGCTGACCTAGGTGACCCTAGATCTAGTTGTGATTGTGCATATTTTGTCTGTGATTGTTTGAAGCCGTAAGTCCGTACATACTTCTGAAACACTCTTTCTAAAAAAAACAGAAAAAACACAAAACAAAAACTTTTATAAAAACTTGCCTTTTGTCGCTGGAATCCCATTTTTTTTCACTCCACCTCTCATCGTATTTCTCCATTATCGTTTTCTTACCCTTACCTTCTCCGCTTTGACTATACTAAACTCGTTTAGTGTATGTCCGGTTGGACTCGGGACACTAGTGCCCGTTTAGTCCGCGTTTCGTTAGTCCCTACGGACTACGCGATCGACACCGCAGTCGAAACTCCTTCCACCCCTTTATCAACCCTACCCTTACCGGCTAACTCCGACGTTGACCGGGATTCTGTTCATACATCCTCACCTTCACTATCACCAACTTCTTCTTCTGCGATGTCAGGATTTAATCCAAACATCTCTTTAACTCCCCCGGGATTGATTCCACCTCCTATGGATGCGAATAACCCACAACCACCTCCCGCTGTAGCGCCACAGCGAATCGCGCTCTAGGATCGTTTCTATCCCACCCGCTCTGCACTTCCTACCTGTCTTTCACTTCCACCGGCCAATGGGGATAATTTCGAAATTAAGCCCCACTTCATTAACATGCTTCCGAAATTTCATGGGCTTGAATCTGAAGATGCCTATATCTTCATCAACAAGTTCCAGAATGTTTGTGCGATGATGAAAACGACCCAACTGTCAGACGATGCTATACGGCTACGGGTTATTCCGTTCACTTTGTGCGATCTTGCTGAAAAGTGGCTGTATAGCACTGCTTCCCACTCCATAACCAGTTGGGACGAGTTTGTGAAAGCGTTTCTCAAGAAATTCTATCCAAATCACAAAACCGTGAGGATCCGTAACGAAATCAACCAATTTTCCCAGCTTCCTACTGAACCTTTTTGGAAGTCCTTTGACCGATATAAAGACCTTCTTGTTCAGTGCCCTCATCACGGTATTGAGAGATGGCAACTTTGCCAAACTTTATACGAGGGCCTGAACCCAGCAACCAAGCAGTTGTTGGAAACCATTTGTCAAGGCCACTTCCTATCCAAATCTGACAAGGAAGCATGGCAATTCTTCGACGACCTTGCGGAACAAACGCTTCAATGGGAGAGCACCAGATCAAGTACTTCTTCTTCTTCCTCTACTTCTACTGGTCAGTATAGGGCAGGCATTCACCAACTCGATATCTCTATTGCAATGAAAGCCGAAATGGCTGCAATAACGAAAAAACTTGAAGCGATAGAGAGCAAATTTTCCTGCCCCTGTTCTTCCCCTTCATACCATTTGTGCTTGGTGTTCCGATCCATCTCACCTAACCGAAGAGTGTCCTTACAATCTACCATCTCAAGGACATGATCAGGTTAATGCTGCATTTCAGTAAAGACCAAGAAATGATCTATACTCTTCCACCTACAATCCCGGTTGGAGGAACCACCCCAATTTCGCTTGGAATCAGAACCAGCATCAATTCCAAGGCAACAATTTCCAGAGGCCCCTCCTCCGCAATAACAAGCTCAGCAACAAACTCAACATCAATTTCAGCAGCCCTTCCAACCCCAATCTTTTCAAAATCAGACGAACATTTTTGCACCCAACAATTCTTTTCCTCAAAACAACTTTGTTCCATCAAACAACGATAAGGTTTCCTCGCTAGAACGGAGTCTGGAGGCATTTGTAAAGCAATCGACTCAATCCACCGCCAACATCCAGTCTTCCATTCAGTCTTTGGTGCAACACACTGCTGCACACGGGCAAAGCATCAAGACCATCGAAGCCCAGATTGCACAGCTGAATGCGGCGTTAAGCGAGCGAGAAAAGGGGAAGCTTCCATCCCAACCACTCCCAAATCCTAGAACAAGAGAACCATAATGTGAGTGCCGTGACTACATTGAGATCTGGAAGGATGCTACAAAACAACATTGGGCACGGATAGATGATGACACCCCGGCCGCTTCTTCTTCCTCTTCTTCTTCGTCTTCTGAGCCTATTCTCCCTTCTTCAAAAGGCTCTTCTTCTTCTGCTGCTCTAAACGGACCCACTTCTCACTCCATGAAAACTCCAGCTCTGGGATCCGTTCCAACTCCACAATCTCCTCCACAAGTATTGGACTCAACCAATTTTAAAAACGTTCCATTTCCAAACCGGTTGAGGTCCAATAAACAAAATCCACAAATGGAAAAGATTCTGGAGTTATTTAAGCAGGTTAACATCAACATTCCCCTTTTAGATGCTGTCCAACTAGTCCTTTCCTACGCAAAAATCTTAAAGGACTTGTGCACGAAAAAGAGGAAATCTCAGGTACCCAAGAAAGTTTTCTTAGCTAGTGCTGTGAGTGATGCTCTTACCCAATCTTTACCTAAAAAACGGAAGGACCCTGGCTGTCCTACGATTTCTATTAGCATTGGGGATAAGAACATCAATCGCTCACTTTTGGATCTTGGTGCCAGTGTTAACCTGCTTCCGTACTCAGTATATGGGCAACTAGGTATAGGAGAGCTGAAACCCACACACTGTACTCTCCAAATGGTCGACCGACCAATCACCCATCCTAGGGGTGAGCTAGAGGATGTGTTAATCAAGGTTGGGGACTTCATATTCCCCGTTGACTTCATTGTTTTAGACACATAGCCTGTAGCTAACCCCCGGAATCAAATTCCGGTACTCAGTCGCCCATTCCTTTCAACCTCAAATGCTGTGATCAATTGTCGAAATGGTTCGATGAACCTATCTTTTGGAAACATGACAATTGAACTCAATATTTTTAGGTTAGGGAATCAGCCCTCCGAACCTAATGCTCATATACTAGACGTTTGTTCAATCCAGGAGATCACCCCAGAGGACTGTGAATTCGAGGAGTTTTTGTTCGATCACAACAATCTTGACGCCACTAGTGCGTTCCTCTTCGAACCTGCTACTGCTTCTGCGCCCGACAATGATTACGAGTGTTTCACTTTCTCGACCGATCTTAGCCAGTCACCACCCGAGTTTGAATCCTTTGAATTTCCGGATGAGTTAGCTGAACCATCTAATTCGGTCGCTTACACTCGTTTTGAACCTCTGCTGGAGTCCTTTGAGTTCGAGACCTTTTCACCAATCTTGCCTTCAATCGTTTCACCTCCAACGCTCGAACTCAAGCCATTGCCGTCTCACCTTAAGTACGCTTACTTGGGTGAGAACGAGATCCTTCCTATTATCATCTCGGCTTTTCTAGCTCCAGAGCAAGAGAAAGCCCTTCTTTCGGTCTTGCACAGCAATAGGCAAGCCTTTGGCTGGTCAACGGCGGACATCAAGGGGATTGGTCCCCTGATCGTTGAACATCACATTCATCTGATGGATGATGCCAAACCAGCCAGGGATCCACAAAGGCGACTCAATCAAGTCATGAAGGAGGCTGTAAAAAAGGAGATCGTAAAGTGTCTAGATAGTGGTATCATTTACCCTATCTCTGATAGCCAGTGGGTTATCCCCATTCACGTTGTCCCCAAGAAATGAGACATAACGGTCATAACCAACGATGCGAACGAGTTAATCCCTACTCGCACCCAGACTGGGTGGCGAGTATGCATCGATTACAAAAAACTCAACGCCGCAACGCGGAAATACCACTTCCCGCTACCTTTCATTGACCAAATGCTTGAACGATTGGCTGAACACAAGTACTACTGCTTTCTGGATGGCTACTCCGGCTATAATCAGATCCTCATCGCCGAAAAAGACCAGGACAAGACCACATTCACCTGTCCTTTCGGCACGTTTGCATATCGTCACATGCCCTTTGGGTTATGCAATGCGCTCGCTACCTTCCAGCGGTGTATGATGGGAATCTTCTCAGACATGGTGGAAAAATTCTTGGAGATCTTCATGGATGATTTCTCCATTTTCGGCGATTCCTTTGATGAGTGTTTGCTGCATCTCGACGCTGTCCTTACCCGGTGTAAGGACAAGAACCTCACTTTAAATTGGGAGAAGTGCCACTTCATGGTGCGCAAAGGTATTGTCTTAAGACATATCATCTCGCAAAATGGCATTGAGGTAGATAAAGCAAAGATTGAAGTCATTTCAAATCTCCCTCCTCCCAGATGCGTCAGAGACATCCGAGCTTTCTTTGTCCATGCCGGTTTCTATAGACGGTTCATCAAGGACTTCAGCAAGATTGCTAGGCCCTTGACTCTTTTGTTGGCCAATGACACGGCATTCGACTTCAACTCGAGCTGTGTGACTGCGTTCGAGTCATTAAAAAACTCACTCACTTCTGCTCCCGTTCTTTCTTCTCCTGACTGGACGCACCCATTTGAGATTATGTGCGATGCATCCTACTTTGCCATCGGTGCTGTCTTTGGACAACACATCAACAAGATGCCGCACGTAATCTATTATGCTAGCCGAACCCTGAACGACGCCCAACTGAACTATACAGCAACCGAGAAGGAATTCTTGGCTGTTGTATTTGCTTTAGAAAAGTTTAGGCCCTACCTCATCGGCTCTCCAGTCATCGTCTACACGGACCATTATGCTCTACGCTATCTTTTTGCGAAGAAGGATGCAAAATCTCGGCTGATATGTTGGATCCTTTTGCTTCAAGAGTTTGACCTTGTCATCAAGGACAAAAGAGGATTTGAAAACGTAGTCACCGACCATCTCTCACGACTTCCTTCTTCACCGTCGCTTCAAATTCCGATCAACGACGTTTTTCCGGATGAACAGCTCTTGACAGTATCTTGCGAACCCTGGTTCGCAGATATTGTGAACTATTTGGCTACAGGATTACTACCGACTGAATGGTCAAGTCAGGACAGATTTCGATTCTTATCCCAAGTAAAACACTTTTACTGGGACGAACCCTATCTGTTCAAGTACTGTCCCGACCAGATTATTCGTCGGTGTGTCCATGACAATGAATTCAAGAGTGTATTGTCATTTTGCCACGATCAAGCATGTGACGGGCATTTTGGCCCCAGAAAGACAGCCGAGAAGATCTTGCAGTGTGGTTTCTACTGGCCATAACTCTTCAAAGACGCTCATGACTACTGCAAGACTTGCTCCCGGTGCCAACACTTGGGCCGGATATCCAGGAGAAACGAGATGCCGCTCCAACCAATCTTGGTTGTGGAGATTTTCGATGTTTGGGGGATTGATTTTATGGGGCCGTTTCCCAGCTCTTTTGGGAACTTGTACATTCTTCTCGCTGTTGATTATGTCTCTAAGTGGGTCGAGGCTGTGCCCAGCCGGACTAACGACAACAAGGTTGTCGTTAGATTTCTTAAGGAAAACATTTTCTCCCGGTTTGGGCACCCCCGAGCGATCATTAGCGACAATGGAACTCATTTCTGTAATAAGACTTTCGAGGCCTTGATGCGGAAATATTCCATTAATCATAAGCTATCTACGCCCTACCACCCCAAACATGTGGGCAAGCCGAAGTTTCAAATCGGCAAATCAAGCAGATATTGGAGAAAACGGTTTCCAAGAACCGTAAGGATTGGTCTTTAAAACTCACTGATGCCATTTGGCCATTTCGAACCGCTTATAAGATCGATCTTGGCATGTCTCCTTATCGGCTTGTTTACGGAAAGGCTTGCCACCTTCCTGTGGAAATAGAGCATCACGCATTTTGGGCGATAAAGGAGCTGAATCTGTCTCTCGAAGATGCGGGCAGCCATCGGAAGCTGCAGTTGAACGAATTGAGCAAGCTTCGGGATGAGGCTTACGAAAACGCGGTTGTCGTTAAGAACCGAACGAAAGTGTTTCACGATAAACACCTTTTGCGCAAAACATTCGCACCTGGTCAACATGTACTGCTTTACGACACCCGGCTACATGTCCATCCAGGTAAGCAGATCTCCCTGGAAAGAGCCATTTTTTGTGCGGAATGTGTATCCGCAAGGCGCTGTGGATTTGGAGAATCCAAAGGACGGTTCATTTTTCAAAGTAAACGGACACAGATTGAAACCGTACCTTAGCGCCGAACCAACAGAGGAGCTCCTGGTCTTACAGGATCCGGTTTACCCTGCATAATCTTCCTCTGCCTACCACCAAACTTCGATTATCCAGCCAAAACAATGGACATTGTTTCAAATAAGTTTGGGGGTATGTATATACCATTTTGTATATATATGTGGATATTCTTGTCCGGTGCATATCCATTTTTAACAATTTTTTTAAAAAAAAAATAAATAAATAAGAAAAACAAATGTGTATATTTAACCGACAATTTTGACCCTTCAATAATTTTTTCATGCAATGACAGTGAGGACACTATTCAGTTTAAGTTTGGGGGTACGCTCGGTACGCATTTCTAACCTTCGCATTCATATGTATATTTTGCATCGGCATACTAAAATTCATTAAAAAAATCGAAAATTTTCTAAAAACATAAAAACTTTTTCGTCAAGTTAGCTAGTGGGAGAACTCAGATTCAACATTTCGACGGTTTTGTTTGATAAGATAAGAATAACTAAATCTTATTTTTAGATTTTGAAAACCTGAAAGATAACTCGCTTTTGAAGTTAACTATAGCTGATATACGTCTTTACATCACACTACATGTGTTGTGAGTTTTGAAAATTAGATGACAAGTCTATTATGTCTGAAAACTTTTAAATGGATAAATTATTTTCTGAGGATCAAATAGGTTTGTTTTGAAATAAGTACTATCAAGAATAATTTATGAAGTGAAGCGGATATGAAGGGATGTTATTGATGCCTTAATTGGAACTAATTCTGAAAAATAACCCATCTGGAACTTGATTGGAATGATTACACACCTAACCCACTAAACACGTCTTTTATCCAAAAAATAATTGAACTACCGGTTATATCTCTGTTCGCATTAAATCATCATGATTTTCACGCTAAAATTATCTTTTGTTTTTGGATCTAGGTAACTTGAGTAATTAAGTCTGCTGGGGTGTCTCTACACCTAATGCCCTAAAACCAACTGGTTTGGGAGCATTGGCCCAAAGCTCGTTAAGAAGCCTAGAAAGTCCAGATTAAAACAAAGTCAAGCAAGTGTTCTCTTCAAGTTAAAATTCCTAACGGTTCTTTGTGTGAGAATAATCTTGACAAAAGACAGGTTTTTATAAAAAAAATATTTCTAGCAGAGATATGAAGGTTTTATTCTATGCTAAAAACTATTGCACGTTCACAAAGGTGTGTATGAAATGAAAACAAGAAAAAGGTGGAGTGAAAAATAAGACCTAGTTTTCTGTTAAGGAAGATAGAAATTCTGAAATTGAAACCTTACTGGAAAACGAAACTTGAAAAATACTTAACTCTTTATAAAACTTATGTGATCCTTTTTAAATTTTTATCTGGGCTTTATTTTGTGACATGATGACTTTAATCGATCCTTCTGAAACTTAACAACACTATTTGCACTGCACGTAAAGACATATAAAATCTTAAGTTAAATAAGAAGCGAGGTGTGAAAGATAAATGTTCGATAGTCTAGAATTAGGATAATAGAATTGTTATTTTTAAAACAAAACCTTAGGGTTTGAATCATAGTTATTTCGCAAAACTAGCTTGACGGGATTTTGTGGGTAGTATCCGCTGAAAACCCTCAGGAGACAACACTCCTCCTACTAGGGATACATAGAGGTTTAACGGCTTGTTGCACATGCTCAGTGCAATCGCGTTTCCTGCGAAAGTGAGGTTAGGAATTTTTGTGAATAAATTGGTTTTGCTCGGGACGAGCAAATGATAAGATTGGGGGTATTTGTTCATATCAAATTTTTGCATTTTTATACCGCCCATTTTTTATCACATTGCTTATAGGTAGGTACTCTTGATCCGTGTTTACTAGATAATTGCAGGTTACAGGTTCTCAGCTCTAAGCAGTGAAATTCATGGAAAAGCGCGATAAATTCCGGATTACTGCCAACCACAGATAAAATACGGGTTTCCGCTCTCTATCCGTATGTTGCCGCACACCAGTTTAAAGGACAAAATGGCAAATCAATGGTCATTTTCATGTACAAAGCACAATGTTAACACAAGATCCAAGATTTCTACGCGGAGCTCAAGAAAATCATGGCAAAAGATCCACATCAAATCACCTTTTGATCTGCTGAAAATCTGGAAGAAATGTGAACAGATTCTGAGAAACCAAGTATACCACACTGAAGAGAACAACAACACAGGGAAGCCCACCAAAAATGATGAGCTAACTCCCCCATATGGCCGCGGATCCGCGGCCAATATGGCGACTCGACCGCGGATCCGTGGCCGAGTTGACTTGGTGTCAGAAGAGTTTTTGGGGGCAGTTTGGTAATATCATTTAGGGCCAGAATATTGCCCTAGGGTTTCAGTTTCCTGCCTATAAATAGCCCAGAAAAATGCCAAGTGAAGGGTGCTTATTCTTGTGTTAGATTTTAGGAGAGATTTTGTAGTTCTTCTTCCTCTTTTCATCTTTCTTCATTAAAACCTTGTAGTGAGCTTTTATGAGTGAAGTGATGAATAAAAGAGTTGTTTTTGTTATCATGCTTGTCTTGTTACTTTGTTAATTATATTTGCATGTAATTTTCATTTGCTAATCTACTTGTTGTTATTTGTTGTTTGTTTCTTTCTTCTTCTATTTTTCTTTATCCTTAACAACAATGATGCTTAAGCTTGATCCTTGCCAAAGTGAGGTCTCAAATAGCTAGTTGTAATCTTCTAATCTCTTTCTTTCTATCTTCCTCCTTTTGTTGTATTTTCCTTTTTTTTGTAATGAGTGAGTAGTTTCTCACTTGTTAGGGTAGGATAAGGAAAGTTTGAGAGAAGGAAATCTCTCTCACTCTTTTCTTACCCAACATCTTAATTCGGACTCCCGTTAATTGAACCACAATCCGCTCCCTACGGCACCCTATCCTACATAATAGCGGTGATTCCTTAGTGAGACCGGTTGTGGTTGAATTAACCGGAGATTAAGGCTAAGAGCCAAGAATGGACAGACAGGGACCAAAAGGAAGAAACTAAGTGTTGGAAAGCCTAGCTTATACTCGCAAGTTCCTTCCTAGTCGTGCTAATCCCCGTTGTTGCCGATTACCGTGACAACGATATTAAGAGTGGCAACGAAAGAAGTGAGCGACTCCTATCTCAAACTAACCTAATCCTAACCCTAACAAGCTCTCTTTATATACATTTTAGCACATAGTTAATCTCAAACAAACCTGGACATTTAGACTTAACTCGTTAAAGCACATAGAAAAAGATTCCCATCTCCCTGCGGACGACCCGTACTCAACCGGCTAGCTACCAAGCGAAACCGTTTTGATTGCGGTAATTAACTAAGCACGCAAAAACTCTAACAATCATAGTGCTAACTCTACTTGTACTTTTCTTTGACTTGGAAAATTTTGAGAATTTTTGACAATAGATTTCAAAATGAGGAGGGATAAGGTATGATGTTGTATTTATAGGGAAAAATTAGGGTTTTTGGAATTGAAAAGAGAATTAAAAATGCATTAAAATAGGATTAAAGAGATGAATTTAATCTTTCTGTTAATTTACAGAAAAATCAAACAGCAGAAGAGTAGTGGGAGTAGGCCAAAGGACTGGGGTGCAGAGTTAGGGGGCATTACCCACAGTCTAGCCCGGCGCCGCCGGCCATTGGGTGGGGTGGGTCTCTGGATCTTTGCCACGTGTCCTAGTCGATGCTATTAACATTGTGCACATGTTTATTTTATCTGACTTTTTATTTTTACGTGTGTTGCACGTGTAAACTTTTGGGTTTCCAAAAAGTTTAAAAGAAAAATCAGTAAAAATATATGTGGCTGAGGGTATTCGAACACATAGGCTACGTCACAGCAGTGTAAGGCTTTACCAATGAGCTACAAGTATTTTCTTGCTGTTCTTAAACAAATTAGATTTATAACTTGTGCTCAGGCTTGAAACTCTATTCTATACATTAACTTAAAAATTTTTGTACAGTAAAATTCGAGTCGTTACAGAATCTTCCTCAGATATTGTCCTCCATCGATCTGGCTGCGAGTGGTTTTGAACGGTAGAGGTTCGGTATGGGAATTGTTGTGTGGATCTCAATAGGTTGTTGGATGTTGTTGATGCCGAGCTACCTACAAGGGAAGTCCCGGGGTGGGAAACCACTGTAGGACCCTCCGACGATCAAGTTAGTACCGTGGAATAAAAGCAGGGTAGCGATGTATTAGAATTAGTTCGAGTTACCTGAGTCGTTTGAAAGAGGGGTTTATATAGTGGTCGCATGGAGCGAGCTGGCACGAGATCATCGCCATTAGTTATGCCCCCTCGTTACGTCCGCGTTAGTGGCGGAATCCGCTCATTAACGGGGGAACGCGTCCGCGTGGGACGCAGAACGTGGCGCGGTAGATATCTCGCTTTGGCGAGATACACGGAGCCGTTGCGGGGGCGCTTGGGCTCTACGCTCTCGGTTGATCGGGGAAGCCGAAATATCTCAGGCTGTCGGATGGCTCGGAAACGAGCCGGAAAGACAAGGAAGCTTAGCCCTTGTAACTGCTCGAAGACAAGCAAAGGGGGCGTAAGTTCGGCTACTGGTTGGCTCGGAGGCGAGAAGTGGGGGCGTAAGCCCGGAGACGAGGCCCTGAGGAAATTCTCCGAGGCGCCACACTGATTCTACCTCCGCAGCCCCAAGGAGCCTAGTGGGCTTATGTGGACGACACGTCATCTGCTACGTGTTGTAATCTGGTGAATTCCCGTTCATGAGCCTTATTACTGGCCCCTACTCTCGTCCTGACCTATTTGTGGGTCAGGGTCCAGAGTGGTAAGCCTGGTTTTTAACGGTTCAGCCTAGGATTTCCGGGCTGCCTGATGACGGCGGAACATTTAGAGGCTACTCCCTTCGGATAACTAGGCCACGTGGCAGGTCACGGAATGCCTTGATTACCGCACGTATCTTTAGTGACGTCAGCAGATTGGTGAAATGATTGCGCTTTTAAAGAGTGTGCGCCGTTTCGCTCGACCGTCGGTTAGGCTATGCGCCACGTGCCCAACATTGGTTGGCGGGGCGCGAGAGCCTATCTCCGACTTCTGCTGTGAGGGGGTGTTTCCAATGGCCGATCGCCACGTGGAGCCCCGATGGTCGCTAGGTGCGACGCTTCGTTTTGGCGGGAGTCGATTTGGGCCGTAGGATGTCCTCTTTGGAGTGTATAAATAGGAGGGGGCCATCTCTGGGCCAACACTTTGCCTTAGTTGTCTATCGTCGATTGAAGATTGCTCGGCACACCTTCGCTTTGGTCGAATCTTCTGCTGAATTTTCCTCGGCAAACTCTCTCCTTGAATCAGATTAGATGTCTTCCTCCGAGGTACATGTGGATGTAGTAAGGGTTGAGTCAGGCGATGAGGCCGAGCCTAGCGGGTCTTCTTCCTTCTCGGCTTCAGATAGCCGAGAGAGTTCTTCTTCTTCTTCTTCATCTACGTTCTCTGTGTCGGGCTCGCTCCCCAGGGCTAGTGTCGCCCTTTTTTCTTGCCGTCGGGCGGCGACAAGGGCTTCCAAGGTGTGCATCGGGAATACCCGCGATGCGCCCTCAGTCTTGAATCGTCTGAACGAGCTTTCCAACATCCAGGCTCGATTCCATATCCCCTCTGGTTATTCACTTTGTCTGGCCATAGAAGGTGAGCAGGCATACCAGGTATGGGGTAAGGAGATTGTTCTGTATCTGGAAGCATTCCGGGTAGGGATGTGTCTGCCCTTCTCGTATGAGGTTTGTACTATGCTCTATTGTTTCCGTCTTGCACCGGGGAAACTAGCATCGAACTCGTGGAGGATCCTCCTCTGGTTTCTGGTCTGGTTAAAAATTGATCGGATCCCAATCGAGCCTCTTCTTGTCTTTTCTTTGCTATAAAAATCATCCCGGTATCAATAAGGAAGAGCCGAGCTGGGTGTATCTTTTATTTAAAAAACATAAGGGTAGGGCGGCCGGGTCGGGGGTAATGGTCGTCCCATCTTCCATTCACGAATGGAAGGAGAAATTCATCTTCGTCGGGCCACCGGAGGGTGAGGATTGGCCTGTGCCCACCCAGTGGCATAGGACCGATTGCTCGAGAGTGAGACAGTCGAACGCTCCCGAGGCGAGGGTGGTGTCCCCGTAGGAACCGTTCCAGAGGGCTGATGTCCTGCTCTCCGAGCAGGTACTGAGCTGGGCTGGACTCAGTCCCGCGGGTACGTTAGGGCTTTTGTCGGTCTGTTTAGACTTTGCCAAAATTATATTGCCGTTTCTGCGTCGCTTGCTTTTTCTTTTGTCTTTCTCACAGAGCCTATAGATCGATCAAAAATTATGGCCGCCATGACTGCCAAGGATCAGGGAAGAAAGACCGGTGGTGTAAGCTCGTCCCGACCAGGTTTGAGCGCGATTCCTAGGAAAACTTATCCGGTCAGGGCTTCCGCAGCACCCCCGTCCCGAAAGAATGCCGCGGGGGAAGACAGAAGCATGTGTGTGACTCGGCACCTCGTGCTATGGTGGAGGTGACTCCTCCCGCCGAATCCCTTCTTAAGAGACAGAAGCGGGTGGTTTTTCGGACACCCCCGGTCGGGATCCAAGTGCAAGAGGGCGACTTCTGTATCGAGGTGCCCTCAGGGCTATCTATGGCCGACAGCTTGCTGGCGGACATGGAGAAGGCGGTTGGGGCCAAGATTCCCCGAGGCATTATGAAGGCCCAGGTTGCCGCTATAGATCAGGAGGCGGTTCGGGTCGGTAGCTTTTCCCAAAAGATTTTTTAATAGTTATTTCCTCGGTTTCAGCTTTTTAACACAGTTCCTGTTTTCTTCAGGTCCTCCAGCACTACGCTCTCCTCTCCACTATGGAGTTTGAGGAGGTTGCTTCGGCGATAAAGAAGGCGGACGAATCTACCTCGCGAGAAGAAGAGCTTCTCCTTCAGCTGCAGCAGGAGGAAGAAAATGTGGCACTCCTTGACTCGTGATTGGTCGCCGAGAGTCTGACGGTTTCCAAGCAGAAGAAGTCCCATCGGCTCCTAACTAAATCCAATCGGGCTATCCAGGCCCAGATGGAGGAGGCGAACGGGCTCTTCGATGCCATGAAAAGGTCAAGGGCTGCCTTCAAAACGGACGTTTGGGCGGCTTGCGAGGCAGTGAAGCTCGCGGAGAGCAGGACGGAGGGGGCCGTGGAGGCGTACAAGACGTCCGATCAGTTTTATGTCGACCTTGCTGACTCCGCGGCCGTTGGGTGGCACAATGCCCTTGACGCCGTCAAGAAAACCATGCCCGAGTTCGATGACCGCAAGTTCCGCGCAATGTATCCCCTCGCCGAAGAAGCGCCACAGGGGAAGCGCCGAGCAGGTCGGGGAAAGCGAAGCGGCTGAAGGAAGTTCTGAGCCTGAAGTTGCCATTGTGGTCACCGACGGAGGCGTAGAGAAAGGAGAAGTGACCGCCGAGAAGGCAGTCTGAGCTATCCATCGAGGTGTCCTCGGAGCTATCTGTGGCCGACAGCTTGCTGGCGGACATAGAGAAGACGACTGGGGCCAAGATTCCCCGGGGCACTATGAAGGCCAAGTTGCCGCTACAGCTCAGGACGCGGTTCAGGTCGGTAGTTTTTCCCAAAAGATTTTTTTAAAGGTTATTTTCTCGGTTTCATCTTCTTAATACAGTTCCTATTTTCTTCAGGTCCTCCAGCACTGCACTCTCCTCGTCGCTATGGAGTTTGAGGAGGTTGCCCCGGCGATAAAGAAAGCAGGCGAATCTACCTTGCGAGAAGAAGAGCTTCTCCTTCAGCTGCAGCAGACGGAAGAAAAGGCGGCCCACCTTGACCTGCGATTGGTCGCCGAGGGCCTGACGGTTTCCAAGTTGAAGGAGTCCCATCGGCTCCTAACTGAATCCAACCAGGCTATCCAGGCCCAGATGGAGGAGGCGAACGAGCTCTTCGATGCCATGAAAAGGTTGAGGGACGCCCTCAAAAAGGACGTTCGGGCGGGTTGCGAGGCATCAAAACTCGTGGAGAGCAGGACAGAATGGTCCGTTGAGGTGTATAAGGCATCCGATCAGTTTTATGTCGACCTTACTAACTCCGCGACTGTTGGGTGGCACAATGCCCTTGACGCCATCAAGGAAACCATGCCCGAGTTCGACGACCGTGAGCTCTGCGCAAGGTATCCCCTTGTTGAGGAAGCGCCACAGGGGGAGCGCTAAGTAGGTCGGGGAAGGCGAGGCGGCTGGCGGAAGCGCTAAGCCTGAAGTCGCCATTGTGGTCGCTGATGGAGGCGTAGAGCAAGAAGAGGCGACGGCCGAGAAGGCAGTCTGAGCTATCCTTCCCTCTTTTTTTTAGAATTTTGTAAGCTTCCGGGCATTTTTGCAAGGCTGAGGAGCCCACAATACCTTGTATATAATTTTGAACCTAAATAAAGTATATATATCTTTTGGCTCAAGTGTTTCTGTCCCACAAGTACATTTAGCTCGCAAGCCTTTTTATCTCGCAAGTATTTTTAGCTTGCAAACCTTTTTAACTCGCAAGTGTTAGGCGGGCGTGACGTAAAAGCTAGCAAAAGGCTAGACACAGGTAGAACGGTGTCGAGGATATGAATCGAGCGATAGCAAAGTGCAGGAAGACCGGAATCCTCCCTTTCTCCGGAGTTGAGGTGACGATCGTGCGTCGAGTATGAATCGAGCGATAGCCAAGTGTAGGAAGACCGGAGTCCTCCTTTTCCCCGGAGTCGAGGTGACGATCGTGCATCGAGTACGAATCGAGCGATAGATCGGGGCCGCTCTATTCCTTCTTGGATGAACCGAGAAGGACATAACTCGGCCACCTTTTGGGCTCGTGCTTTCATAGGATAGGAAGGTACCCGTCGCGGATGGACCGAGCAGGAACCTACTCGGCAGCCTCACGATGAGGGCTTCGGATCCACTTCTTCATAGGGCAGGAAGCTACCCGTTGTGGATGGACCGAGCAGGCCTCATGAAAAGGGCTTTGGATCCATTTCTTCGTAGGGCAGGAAGCTACCCTCGGCGGATGGACCGAGCAGGAATAACCTTGGTGGCCTCATGATGAGGGCTTTAGATCCACTTCTTTGTAGGGCAGAAAGCTACGCTCGGTGGATAGACCGAGCATGAATCTGCTCGGTGGCCTCGCGATGAGGGCTTTGGATCCACTTCTTCATAGGGTAGGAAGCTACCCGTTGTGGAAAGACCGAGCAGGAATCTGCTCGGCGGCCTCGTGATGAGGGCTTTGGATCCACTTCTTCGTAGGGCAGGAAGCTACCTTCGGCGGATGGACCGAGCAAGAATCTGCTCGGTGGCCTCATGATGAGAGCTTTGGATCCACTTCTTCGTAAGGCAGGAAGCTACCCGTTGTGGATGGATCGAGCAGAAATCTGCTCGGTGGTCTTGTGATAAGGGATGTGGATTCACTTTTTCGTGGGGCAAGAAGCTACCCTTGGCGGATGGACCGAGTAGGAATCTGCTGGGTGGCCTTATGAGGAGGGCTTTAGATCCACTTCTTCGTAGGGCAGGAAGCTACCCTCGGCGGATGGACCAAGAAGGAATCTTCTCGGTGGCCTCATGATTAGGGCTTTAGATCCACTTCTTTGTAGGGAAGGAAGCTACCCGTTGTGGATGGACCGAGCATGAATATGCTCTGTGGCCTCGTGATGAAGGCTTTGGATCCAGTTTTTCGTAGGGCAGGAAGCTACCCTCGGCGGATGGACCGAGTAGGAATCTGCTCGGTGGCCTCATGATGAGGACTTTGGATCTACTTCTTCGTAGGTCAAAAATCTACCCTCAGCGGATGAACCGAGCAGGAAACTGCTCGGTGACCTCACGATGAAGACTTTGGATCCACTTCTTTATAGGGCAGGAAGCTACCCTCGGCGGATGGACCGAGAAGGAATCTGCTTGGTGGCCTCATGATGAGGGATTTAGATTCTATAGCTTCTCCTTGGGACGTCGTTCAACCTTCCGTGACCCGTAAAAGCAGGAAGGGTTGTTTACTGTCGAAAATGGGAGACGGACCCGGGATGGGTCGTTTAGCCTGAATTTGGGGGCAGATGCTATTTGGATTTATCCGTCCACCTCTCCGAAGATGCCAAGTTGATTTATGGCACCGTGTATCGGAGGTTTGGACGGATGTGGCCGTTGTAGCAGACTTCGTCAGATTCCCCCTCGTTTGCGAGGGGTTTTTGATTGCGGGGACGCTCTTTCGTGCAGGCGCAAGCCCCTGCAGTTAATTACGTTACCGCATCACGGTGACCACTTTCTCCAACTCCAGAAGTTCACCTTGTATCGTGTATGTTTGTTTTATTTTTGGTTGCCCGTGGATTGTATACGGAGACTAATTTATGTTGTCGCCTATAGGGCGTGGATTTGTCCAAATCCGTATATTCTTAGATTTGGGTTTGGTTTGATTTAAGGATCGTTAATCTCGTTCGAGATTAATATCAACTTAAATGTTCGTTAAGGATATGTTAGTTTAATTTTAGACTAAGATCTACTTAACATGGTTTTAGGATCATTCAGATCCAACAAAAGAGCATTTAGGCTCTATTGTTTTAGTTTAAGGACGTTACGATCCGTTGTTAGTTTAAGGACATTATGGTCCGTAGCTAGTTTAAGGACGTTGCGGTCCGTATTGGAATATGCCCATCGGTTTGGGAGTACACCAAAGAGTTGTTGGCTGTCGGGACCCACCACCTCTCTGAAGACGTTGAAGAATTACAACGACATGTATCAGAGGTGTGGAGAGATGTACCCTTGAACCCATTTCCAGATTGAAATGAGAGATCGGGGTGGACAATTATTAGTCATCTTTGGGAAGTCATGAGTAGGGAGGCTCAGTCTATTTAGAGATCCAAGATATTTTAATCTCAGGAAGACTTAGCCAATTTGGGGCTCAAGTTGGCTTCCTATAGTGTTAAACACTAATATATACTCGGCGCTCACGTGTCCCCTCGTGAGACTCTAAAAGCAGTGTTAAACACTGAAATTTGGGGCGCTCACGTGTGGCACGTGAGGTGCCTGAAAGTCGGCGTTGTACACTTGGGTCCAAATCCCCATCTGTATATAAATGTTAAATACTTAGTCTTGTGGCCCTCACGTGTGGGCACGTGAGGCGCCCCAGAGTTAAGCACTGCCTCTTTGGATTTATTCCCTCTTCCTTTTATAAGTGCTAAGCACTTTGCCCATATAATGCTCACGTGCAAACACGTAAGGTACTCAAAATGTGAGTGTTGTCTTTGGATTTTTCCCATTTTCCATTTAAGCAACTGTTTGGGGTCACGCGAGAGCACGTGACTCGATCTCAGCCCTTCCTTTTTGTTCCTCAGAGGTGCTCACGTAGGAACACGTGGGTTTTTGTTATATAGCGTTGAACGCTAATGAATCACCAGTCTGTTCTTTTATATGCATGGAGATTTTCAAATCTCTTGTCTTATAAGAATTAAATTCTTGTACAGGGTCAAACCCTAGTTTTAGCAGAGGAATTAAATTCGTATATATTTTTTAAAGAATTAAATTCTTTGAACTTAGTTCTTTCCCTTAAGTTTTGAATCTGCATAACTGAATCTCCCCGATGAGAATTAAATTCTCAACTTGTGGGGAGATCTGCTTCTGCAGACTTCAACCAGAGGAAGAACTATGCTCTTTTTCGAAGGGTTAAACCCTTAAGGAAGAGATAGGATAATCTCTGCATCTTTCTTCTTACCTAGGGTTTCCTCTCTCTGTATTCTTTTTACTTTTTTTTTGAAGTGTATGGGGGGGGGGGTTCCTCCATCTAAGACTTGAAGTCTTGGGTCGTTTATATAGTAGAGGCAAGTCTGTTGATTTAGTTGAAGAAATCTATCATTGAGAGATCCTTAATTGATCTGGCAATTTTATCCACCGTTGGATCTTTGATCCAAGGACTTCTGTTTTACATAAAATATTTCTCTTATTTTTAACAAGATTAGGGAAATATTTCCCCATACAGAATTTTTTCTGTAGATAGGTGATTTTTAATCACCATTGGATTTTTTAATCCAACTGTACTCTGTTTTACAGAGAGTAATCTTTCTTGTTTAGAAAGATTTGAGGAATATTTTCTCAATAGAATTTAATTCTGTATTTTGATTATTTATCATCTCCGTTGGATCTTTGATCCAATGGCAGAGAACTTTTAGTTCTGGCGCTGGCACCCTCGTACGGGGCACGTGAGGCGCTGCCTCAGAGTTTTTAACTCTTTGCGCTGGCGCCCTCGTGCAAGGCACGTGAGGCGCTGCCTCAGAGTTTTTAACTTTTGGCGCTGGCACCCTCGTGCAAGGCACGTGAGGCGCTACCCTTTTCAAATTTTGAACAGAGCCTTGCTCTTTTATTGGGAGGAAACAAATCCCTCACCGTTGCGCTCACATGGCTCACACGTGAGTGCAACAGTGGCAGCTTTTCCACCGTTGGATCTTCTTGGAAGTTGAACTGTCTTCCTGTGCCTATAAGTAGGGGTTTTGGCCTTTGAGATGACTGTTGTTCATCTTTCCTTATTCTTCTTTTTTCTGAGAATTTAATTCTCCTTTCAGCGCTTAGATCTCAGCCCTAAGAAATCCTTTCTAGATTCAGAACTCTGTCTAAAATTTTGGTAAGGATTATAATCAAACCCATGAACAGAGCTTTGCTCTTCTTAGATCGTAGATCTTAAGATATATTTTAGGGTTGTTTAACCCATTAATTAGAGCATTGCTCATCTTCCATAAAGAACTCTCAGAATTTATTTTGCAGATCTTCAAGATCTTGGGGTTTTACCCTATTAAAAAAAGCTTTGCTTTTAAGGGTTCTGGTAGATTACCCCATTGTTTTACAGAGCATGGCTCTAAAAAAAATCTTGGGGAATTTTATTCCCTTATTAATTTTCTGTTAGATATGAAATCTGATTGCAGATCACAGCTCTCGAGGGAGTTTAACTCCTTAACCCAATGAGGTTTCTCATTAAATGAGAATCCTTTTAGAATTCTATTCTTAATGGGTGACTGTCCCATCAATGATGGGTCATCACCACTATTTTTGTTTTTGTTTTTAGACTCTAAGAATCTTGATATTTAATTGCTAATCTTTTACTGAATTTTCTTTCCAGATACTATGGCCGCTTATCTGTATGATCTTGACGAGATTATCTCCTATGAAGACATTCGCGTCCAAGGCCGCTGTCAAGACCAGGAGTTTACGGATGACCAATGCGCTTAGGTGATGCGTCGCTTCGATGAATTCAACGATCGAATACTACCCCGTCGTTCCGCTCTTTTGAAAATTATCGTGGGGGTGATTTAGGAATCACTTCCTGAATTAACGAGGCTATGCCGCTTGAGGCACTTGATGATGCCGAAGACAAGGTGCACTCAGTATATCTGACGGGCCTGATCTCAAAGAGGCGGTGAGATGATCTTGTCGATATTTTGCATCAGGTCTTCCAACAAACGGCGATAATCTCCGCCTACCAGAGGACGGACGATATCAGCGGGAATCCCGACGCTTGCATTCGTGAGAAAATGCATAAGAAAATGGTTAGAGAAGCCAAAAGCATTTTACTTGGACTTGCTTCTGTATTCTTAAATCCATGTCTAGAATTCAGTGTCTAGCCATTGTAAACATTTTGATGATATTTTTGTTTTGTTGCTATCACTGATGTATAAATTTTCTCAATTATGAATGGAAAAAATTCCCTTTCTTTTATACCACTGCTCATAGGTGCCTCATATGAAGTAGTAGTTACTCGTATATAAAATGTCGGGCCCCCCGTGTTATACGTGCGAGGAACGTGAAGCACTGCTTCAGAGTTTTTAACTCCTGGCGCTGGTACCCTCGTGCAAGGCACATGAGGCGCTGCCTCATTACTGAAGGTGTCTTTTCACCTTCTTTCTCTTCTTTATATGGGTCAACTATCTTGTTCCCCATACCCTTTTTTCCGGCCTTGGAAATAGTTCCACCATGCATAAAATTTTCCGTGCGTAGGTTTGAACGTTTCTCTTTATAACCCGAAGCTATGTCTTCCTTCTTCTCTTCAAAGAGAAACCCATTTCTACTAACAGAACTTAAACAAACCAAGTGCTATGGCTTGCAATCGTCCTCACGCTTGTCGGCAACCATGGGAGGTGCCCATCGAGGAAACGATTCCTCGCTTTGCTGCACGGCTAGTAGACCCTCTTCTTACCGACGCTCAGTGTGACGTGGTGATGTATGAGCTCTTGACTCGTAGGGGCTCTCCTCTTCCTATGGGCTCCATTTGGTTTCGGATGATCTTTCTATCCGTGCTTGCCGACATCCCTCTTCGTCCGGCAGAGATGACTCCGGCGATTCTCGATGCGGCGGAGGATAAGATCGAGTGCTTTCATGAGGCGCGTTTAATTACTTAGTCTTTGAGGGACCGATTAGTTCAGTTGCTAAGCCAGATACGGGTTCAGCGGGCTATTATGTCCGCCTTCACTGATGAGCATGCTGCTAATCGATGGGGAGAAACTTCTCGCGAAGACCGCCGCTTCAACATGGTGGAGAGGGTAGAGAGGGAATTGGAGAACTTTGTATTTTGTTTTGTCAATCCGCGTATATCTGATCCCATATTTGCCGATCTCTTCCCCGTAGAGTAGTATGTTTACATCAATGTATTTCTCTTATTATTAACTGTTGAATGTTTCCTGTTGAATGCTTCCTTTTCATTACGTATTCGTACATGTATCTCGCCTCTGTGCATGAGCTTTATACTTTACTCTTAGGAATTTTTGCTAGGTGTGAGCGCCATCGTAGTGTCGTACATAAATCAGTACGTTTTGGACACCATTTCCATTTGAGCAGGTATGCATTCGTGAATGAACGCTTAGTGGGGCGTGAACCAAAGACTCTCCTTACTGCCTTGCACAGTACATGGTTGGTGCTCATG
This sequence comes from Agapanthus africanus, assembly GCA_030015575.1. Classification (NCBI taxonomy): domain Eukaryota; kingdom Viridiplantae; phylum Streptophyta; class Magnoliopsida; order Asparagales; family Amaryllidaceae; genus Agapanthus; species Agapanthus africanus. Next base: position 935,171,697 of record CM057338.1, on the reverse strand, counting down.
GGTTGTGCCTTTCTGTCTTGACTGGACGTGAAGTAGTTTATATACTCATTTCGGAGTTTTTTTAGTTTACCTCCCTTGGGCTTGTAGGCAAACCTGTCCTAACGTCACAGTTAACCCCTTCTCTTTACGACAGAGATCCGTTAGGGTCTGCAGTACTGATGCATTCCCGATACGCAGTCTTGCTATCGTGTCTCTGCTCTTTTCGAGGCTGGACAAGGCGTCCTCAAATAATCTCCCAGGTCATATTATCGTCGGGAGAGCACATCCTCCCTAGAAATCATGAGGATTTCTTAGTGTTCATCGCCTCCGTGAGTCGCAAGGCTTTCACTCGGGTATTTTTCCTTACTAATCGGGAGGACCCATAAGCAGCTTCTTCATTTCAGTGGCATGTAACATTGGCAAATGTGGCCCGCAGATAGTTCATCTTGACCTCCTTGTAGGGCGGCGATGGCTTAGGAAACAAGTTTGGATCTGCCATCTAAGACTTTTCAACTTTATGACCGTGAGGGTTCATAAAGTCTTTTCTCCCTACGAGTTGAGAGGATCCCGTAGGTGTATTTTCTCCTTAGGAGCCGTGAGGGCTCCTAAGTGCGTTTTCCCTTGAGAGTCGTAAGGATCTCATAAGAGAATTTTCCTCTACAAGTCGAGAGGACTCGTAAGTGGTTTTTTCCATCCTCGTCGATATTCGTCTTTGTAGAGTGTGTCCCCTGGATAGTATACAATAGTCCATCTTGGACCGACTTGCAGGGCCCCAATGCTCAGGAAACAGGTTGATATCCCTGTTGCTTAAGGCTTTTCCTTACGAGTCGAGACGAGTCGAGAAGTTCTCGCAGGAACATTGTTTTCCCTACGAGTCGAGATGAATCGAGAAGTTCTCGCAAGAATGTCCTAACATCACAGTTAACCTCTGCCGATAGAAGTTCATTAGGTTCTTTGGTACTAGGACTTTTGTCCGTCGTACCGTCACGTTGGCCGATGTATTCCTCGATACACAATCTTGCTGTTCGAGTAGCCCCGTGACTGTCGTGTCTCTGATCCTTTCGGGGGCTGAACAAGACGTCTTCAAGTAGTCTTCCAGGTGATATTACCGTCGGAAGAGCAAGCGTTAGGGATATTCCATGCTGCTTTTTACTTGAGGTTAGGCTCAGTTTGGGGAGCCGCGATGAGTCATGACCACTCCGCGCTGGTGTGGGATGATCTCCGATAGTCTTTCAGGTCTCATTTGAGTTGCCGTCAAGACCCTGAAGCTAGGGATCTTCTTTTGCTTCGTTTATTGATATTGCATCTGCAATATTGCGACGAATGTCGAGGTTGTCTCTAGGTTGTCTGTGAACCGTCGAGTCTTGGAACTAGGGACTTTGCCATGGCTCTGTGTTGTTGATGTCGTGTCTGTATCCCGCTGGAGGGAGAAAAAACGTCGTTGTTGATCTCTGGGCTTTCTGTGAACTGTCGAAATTTGGAACTATGGACTTTGCCATGGCTCCGAGGTAGTCTCTAGGTTGTCTATGAACCGTCGAGGCTTGGAACTAGGGACTTTACCATGGCTCCTTTTGTTGACGTTACGTCTGTATCCGTCGTGGTGGCTGATGCATTCCCCGATATGCAATCTTGCTGTTCGAGTATCCTTACGACTGTCGTGTCTCTGATCCCTTCGGAGGCTGGACAAGACGATCTTCAAGTAATCTCCCAGGTTATATTACCGTCGGGAGAGCAGGCGTTAGGGATTTTCCTTGCCGCTTTTTTACTTGAGGTTAGGCTCAATTTGGGAGCCCCGACGAGTCATGACTGTTCCCGCCAAAATTTTCGGCCAAGAACTACTTGTTCCCTTACAAAAAAAGGGGAGAATCCTCAAAAACAGGCATCACGTGTAAAACACGTGGGCGCACATATGCAGAGCACATGAGCGCTGAACATAAATAACCAAGGGCTAAACAGGCATCACGTGTAAAACACGTGGGAGCACATATGTAGAGCACATGAGCGCTGAACATAAATAATTAAGGGCCAAACAGGCATCACGTGTAAAACACGTGGGCGCACATATGCAAAGCACATAGCGCCGAACATAAATAACCAAGGGACAAACAGGCATCATGTGTAAAACACGTGGGCGCACATATGCAAAGCATATGAGCGCTGAATATAAACAGGCTAAAACCCACACAAGGGGTCATGTGTTAAACACGTGAGTGCTTTTGCCAATCACATGCAAAGCATGTGAACACCCTAATTTAAAATGTTCCTATCAAATTCTAGAATTAAATTCTATTTGGGAAATATTTTCTTAATCTTAAACTAGAAAGATCTTCTCTGTTAAACAGAGGACCCTTGGATCAAAGATCCAGCGGTGATCATTTGATAGAATAAAAATCTATCATAGGAAAATATTTTCCTAATCTTGTAACAAGAATAAAATTCTATGTTAACAAGATATCCATATGAAGAAAATATATTTCTGATCTTGTTAAACTAAAAAGATTTGATATAATAAAATTCTAATCTTGGTAAAACTAACAAGATATTCATAATCTTGTTAAACAAACAAGAAATCTTCTCTGTTAAACAGAGAGCCTTTGGATTAAAAATCCAATGGTGAATAAAATTCATCGATTGATTTAAAAGATCCTGAAATCAATCATGATATCTCAATGAGGGATTTCCTTAACAAATTGATTCTTTTTCTTCTCATATAAATAGGAGCAAGGAGGGGAGAAGATACAGGGACACAGAGGGGGGGGGGGGGGAAAGAAAAATAGAGAGAGAATTTAATTCTCTAAAGAAGAGGAACCCCTCCCAGAAGCTCCCACAAAAAGAGAATTTAATTCTCAAACCAAGAGTTTAACTCTTCTAAAAAGAACTTAGTTCTTCCTCTGGTTGAAATCTACAGAAACAGATCTCCTCACAGGTTGAGAATTTAATTCTCATCGGGAAGATTCTATCATGCAGATTCAAAACCTAGGCGAAAGAACCGAATCCAAATGAGTTTAACTCTTACAAAATATATGGGAATTTAATTCCTCTGAAACTATGGTTTAACCCTTTAAAAAGAATTTAATCCCTACAAAGAACAAAAGGAGAACTCAATTCCTCAGAACTTTAGAGGAACAGCCTGGTGATTCATTAGCGTTCAACGTTACACAATAAAAGCTCAGTGTTCCTCGCCGAAAGACACGGAAACGCGATCACGCAGGTCCGCCTTGCCTGAATTTCGAGGCAGATGCTAATTGGTGCTATCCGTCCACCTCTCCGAAGATGCCAAGTTGATTTATGGCACCATGTATCGAAGGTTTAAACGGATGCGGCCGATGTAGCAGACATCGTCAGATTCCCCTTTGTTTGAGGGGATTTTGATTGTGGGGACGCTCTTCCCTGCAGGCGCAAGCCCCTGCAGTTAATTACGCTACCGCATCACGGTAACCACTTTCTCCTTCTCCAGATGGTCACTTCGTGTCGTGAGTGTTTGTTTTGTTTTTGGTTGCCCGTGGATTGTATACAGAGACTAATTTATTTTGTCGCTCGTAGGACGTGTATTAGTTCAAATCCGTATTTTCTTATATTTGGGTTTGGAGGGGTTGAGTTTAAGGATACGTTAATCTCATTTGATACTAAGATCAACTTAAACGTTTGTTAAGGATACGTTAGTCTAATTTTTAGACTAAGATCAACTTAACGGGATCGTTTAGATCCAACAAAGGAGCATTTGGGCTCTATTGTTTAGTTTAGGGACATTGCGGTCGATAATTAGTTTAAGGACATTACGGTCCAATGTTAGTTTAAGGGCATCTCGGTCCAGGTTAAGGACATCATAGTCCGTGAGTTTAAAGACCTCACAGTCAAGATTAAGTACATCATAGTCCATGAAATGTGTGGTTGTCGAGACTCGTCACCTCTCTGAAGATGTTGAAGGATTACAACGGCAAATATCAAAGGAATGAAGAGATGTACCCTTGAACCAAAGTTGATTGGGAGATCTATAGTCCAATTTTGGAACTAAGATCAATTAATTAAATTATGAGCACATTGGCTCAGTTAGATCTGAATTGACGACTTATAGCCAATTTGGGCTAAGTCCAATTAAATTTGAAATGTTGGCATCTTGTTGGACCATTAAACATTTGTCTGGGTTCAGCTCCTCATTATTGAGCAATGTTAAACAAGAATTTGAGGGCTCTGATGATATTTTGTCCTCGGCTGAGCATTGAACCCTTCATTATAGCTCTGGGTTTTACTTTGCATGTCATATGAACTGACCAATTTTGAGATTCAGTTGAAGGGGAGTCCTGCCTCTGGAAAACTTAGCCAGTTTGGCTAAGATTGGCTTTTAAAATAATGTTAAACACTAGAGGATATCTGGTGGTCACGTGTCCTCACGTGATGTATTTAAAAAAGTGTTAAACATTGGAGATGAAATGCTTAAAATAATGTTAAACACTAGAAAAGAAGGGGTCACGTGGGGGCACGTGAGGGCACCCAGAGGTGGGGCCAGACCTCCTTTAATTTTGTTCTCAGAACTGTAAATAAGTGTTAAACACTTTTGATCTTCTAGCCATCACGTGTTGGCACGTGATGGATATTTGTGCATTGATTATTGAAGTGTTTATTAGGGGTCACGTGGTAACACGTGAGAGCGCCCAAAGCCAGTACTGCCTTTGCTTTTGTTCTTCTTTGTTTTGGAAGTCACATGGGAGCACGTGAGGCATTGCCTCCAATCTTTTTTTCTTCACATTTTGGGGGAACTGTTTAGGGGTCACGTGGGGATACGTGACCTAGTTCTTTACATGCATGGAGATCTTTCAAATCTCTTTATTTTTAAGAATTAAATTCTCTGTAGAGTTAAACCTTAATTATGTTTTATAGGAATTAAATTCCTATGAATTTGGAAGAATTAAATTCTCATATAGGGTTAATCCCTAGTTCTGTCTGTCTTGGAGGAATTAAATTCCTATGAATTTGGGAGAATTAAATTCTCATATAGGGTTAAACCCTAGTTTTGTTTGGGAGGAATTAAATTCCTGTAAATTTGAGAGAATTAAATTCTCATATAGGGTTAAACCCTAGTTTTATTTTGGGAGGAATTAAATTCCTGTGAATTTGGGAGAATTAAATTCTCTAAACTCAATTCTCCCTCTAAGTTTTGGATCTTCATGGCAGAATCTCCCCGATGAGAATTAAATTCTCAACCTGTGGGGAGATTTGCTTTTGCAGATTTTCAACCAGAGGAAAAACTAAATTCTTTTGCAGAAGAGTTAAACTCTTAGATTGAGAATTAAATTCTTTTTTGTTTTATGGAGCTTTGATCCCTTTCCCCTTTCTCACATAGGGTTTCCTTTCTTGAGAATTAAATTCTCCTTTCTTTTCTCTCTGCTATTTTTCTTCAGGAAATTCCAAGTGTTACCCTCCGAAAGACGGCGCGAGACGACGTGGAGACGTCTTACCTGAGATTCGGGGCAGATGCTATTTGGTTTTATCCGTCCACCTCTCCGAAGATGCCTAGTTGATTTATGGCACCGTGTATCGAAGGTTTAGACGGATGCGACCGATGTAGCAGACTTCGTCAGATTCCCCCTCGCTTGAGGGGTTTTTGATTGTGGGGACGCTCTTCCCTGCAGGCGCAAGCCCCTGCAGTTAATTACGCTACCGCATCGCGGTAGCAACTTTCTCCTTCTCCAGAATTTCACTTCGTGTGTTTTTGTTTTGTTTGTGGTTGCCCGTGGATTATATACGGAGACTAAGTGATGCTGTCGCCCGTAGGACGTGGATTAGTCTAAATCCGTATTTACTTAGATTGGGGTTTGGGGTTTTGGTTTGAGGATACGTTAGCCGTATTTGAGGCTAAGATCAACTCAAACGTTTGTTAAGGATACGTTAGTCCAGTTTGAGACTAAGATCAACTTAACGGGATCGTTTAGATCCAACAAGAGAGTATTTGGAGGCTCTATTGTTCCAGTTTAGGGACATAGTGGTCTAGTGCATATATGGCCGTCGGGACCCATCACCTCTCTGACGACGTTGAAGGATTACAACGACAGATGTCAGAGGAGTTCAGAGATGTACCCTTGAAGAAAAATTGATTGGGGGATCTATAGTCCAATTTGGGACTAAAGTCTGTTTGAATGTTTAAGAATATGTTAGCCATGTTTGAGGCTAAGATCAACTTAAACGGGATCGTTTAGATCCGACTACAGAGCATTTGGGGGCTCTGTTGTTCCAGTTTAGGGACATAGTGGTCCATTGCCAGTTTAGGGACATGGTGGTCCATTTCCAGTTTAGGGACATGGTGGTCCATTGGTTTAAGGACGCTTAAGTCCGTGAGTTGGTTTAAGGACGCTTAAGTCCATGAGTTTAAGGACGCATTAGTCCGTGGGTTTAAGGACCCTACAGTCCGTATCTTGGTTTAAGGACGCATACGTCCATGAGTTTAAGGACCCCACAGTCTGTATCGTTGGTTTAAGGACGCTTAAGTCCATGGGTTTAAGGACCCCACAGTCCGTATCGTTGGTTTAAGGACGCTTAAGTCTATGGGTTTAAGGACCCCACAGTCCGTATTGTTGGTTTAAGGATGCTTAAGTCCATGGGTTTAAGGACCCCACAGTCCATGTTGATGTGTGGTTGTCGGGACCCATCACCTCTCTGACGTCGTTGAAGGATTACAACGATAGGTGTCAGAGGAGTTTGGAGATGTACCCTTGAACCGGATGTAAATTGATTTAAGAGAGCAGTCGTGCTCAGTCAATTTAATTTGAGGAATTTACGTCTATGATTGGGCTAAGTCCAGTTGAAGATGTTCATCATTTTTATTTATCTTTGGCCTATTAGGCATATGCTAGGGCTTTACCCCTGTTTAATAATGCACTGTGTTTTATTTTGGCCTGTAAGGCCTATTTGATTTGGGCTCTGTCCCTTTATTTTTATGATGCAGAGCATCTGTTTTGGTCTGGCAGACCTTTATTTGGGCTCTGCCCTTTTTAAAATAATGCATGGCATTTTATTAGGCCTGTTAGGCCTTTTTTTATTGGGCTCGGCCCTTCTTTTCAATAATGCAGTGCATTAATTATCTGACAGTGGCCATGTGGCCTGTCAGGCGCTTTGTGCCAATTAATGAGCGCAAGAGCATGTGGAGGTGACACGTGTCACGCTCTGGTGAGCGCAAGCGCAGTGCGCTGCGCTGTTGCGCTGCTGACACGTGGCGCGCTCTAGTGTGTTGCGCCAATTTATGAGAGCAGTGCTCTATTTTAAAGCGCAAGACGCAGTTTATTCTGGGGTTGACACGTGGCGCTCCCTGGTGGCTTGCGCCAACCCAAGAGCGCAACAGTGCAGATTTACAAGTGCAAGGCACTGTTTTAATATCTTGATCCAATTTTGGATTCAAGAAAAGAATCTTTTAAGATTCCAGAACCAGTGGTTCATCAAAAGGCAATGCCTCTTTTTTTTATTATCTTTTTTATTGAAGATCTTTGATCTTGTTCTTAGATCAATGATCTTTTTAGAAGAAACTCTTCTTTTTCTCAAAGGTTTTTACCTTTCTCTTTTTCTGAATTCTTTTCCAAAGTTAGAAGACTTCTCTGAGTTCTCTCTGTGTTAATGTGTTTTCTGTGTTTTAGACTTGGGGTCTAGGGGCCTTTATATAGTGCCGATTAGTTTGTTAAATTAGTTAAACTGATCTTTCTCTGAGTGATTTAAGGATTTTTCCCCACCGTTGGATGTTTGATCCAAGGACTTCTGTTTTACAGAAGACAATCTTCTTGTTTTAATAAGAACAGAAAGATCTTACTGGAATTTTAATTCTGTTTGGCGTAAACGTACCTGCGCTTGACACGTGTCGCGCAGCGCAATTGCGCTAGCGCAACTGCGCTGCCACGTGTCGCGCAGCGCAACTGCGCTGCCACGTGTCGCGCAGCGCAGAGCGCAAATCATCTGAAGCGTTGCTTCTTTTGTTTTAACTTTAAATAGAGCCTTGCTCTGATTGGGTGTGCTGCCTTTGGCGCTGCGCTCCTTGCGCCGGCGTGCCTGATTTTGACACGTGGCGCATTGCACACAGCGCAAGGAATCTGAAGCGTTGCTTCAATTATTAAAATTTAAATTTTCAAAGTAGAGCTTTGCTCTGATTGGGGGAATCAGAAGCGTTGCTTCATCTCCCGTCTTGGAATTTGAACAGAGCTTTGCTCTGATTGGGGTAAACAAATGCCCCCCACCGTTGCGCTTACGTGGCCCCAAACTAGAGCGCAACGGTGACAGAATTCCAACCGTTGCGGCAACTTTTGGAAGTTGAAAGGGCATTTGATGCCTATAAATAGGACTTTTGGTCCTCAACAGATGATTTTCATCTTTAAGATTTTTACTTTCAAAACTTCAGAGCCTTGCTCTTGCCTTCAAGAACTCCAAGAGTTAGAATTTCTTTAGAAAAAACTTTTTAAGTAAAAAATTAATCTTGAATTGAATTAAATTAATTTTAATTAATAGAGCCTTGCTCTCATAGATCTTTTGATCTAAAGAGAACCCCTTTGGGGTTTCACCAACAGAGCCTTGCTCTCAAGAATCTGTTTCAAGGTTTCGTAACTCATGAACAGAGCTTTGCTCTTTGGCAAAACATAGATCTTTTGATCTAAAAAAATGATGAACTCTTAAGAGTTTGATCATGGATAATGAAGATTAAAAATAGAGTTTTATCTTTAAAGGGTTATATCATCTTTTAATAGTAAGGCTCTCAGAGTTCTCGGGGAATTTCTTTAAGTTCCCCTCATTATTGGATTTTGACAGGTGTCACTCCTGTCTGCAGAGCATTGCTCTCGAGGAGTTTAACTCCCTGTGTCTTTTTATTGCTAATCTTCCCGTGATGTTTCCTTCAGGCATTATGGCGGTGCGTTTATACAGTCTGCACGAATTCATCACCTATGAGGATATCCGCGTACAGGGCCGTCACCAAAACCAGGAGTTTACAGATGCCCAGTGTGCGGAGCTTATGGGTCGTCTGAACGCACGCGTTGGTTGGCTGCTTCCTCATCGTTCTGCAATCTTGAAGGTCGTGCTGGGTGCAATCTGGAGAGCACTCCCGGGATTCCACGAGGCCATGCCGCTTAATGCGCTGGATGATGCCGAAGACAAGGTGCATTCAGTGTACCTGTCGGGGCTGATCTCGAAGAAACGGCGGGATAGCCTCATCGACATTCTTCATCAAATTTTTCAGCAGACGACGATAATCGCTGCTAATCGAAGGATGGGGGGCCTTGCCGAAGATCTTGACACATGTGAGCGCGAGAAGCTGCGCACGAGAATAATCAGAAAGGCCAGAAGAACTCTAGATGGCCTTACTTTTGAATTCCTTAATCCGTGCCCTGGATCTGAGATTATACCGTTGTAATCATTTAAATAATGTCTTTGTTTATTTCTTTATGATTGTAAGAACCCTTGGCAATATGAATGGAATTTTTTTTTATTTCAGCTTGTCTTATTTCTCGTTCTGGGTCTTTTGCACATGCATGAATGAGTATGTCTCGAACGCTTAATCAAATGCAAATCGGATGTTCTTTCTGTCGCTTTCTTCTTTCTTTTATTATCAGTATGTTGCCTTAGTAAACATGGTTGGCAGATGATAGAGCAAGAATTCCGTCTTGGCTTCTTCAAGAGGTAATGATGGCTTAGGTCCCAGGTTCAGATCTGCTGCCTAAGACTTTTCAACTTTATGAGCCGTGAGGGTCTCACAAAGACCCTTCTCCCTACGGATCGAGAGGATCTCGCAGGTGTGTTTTCTCCTTAGGAATCGTGAGGATTCCTAAGTGCGTTTTCTCTTATAAGTCGTAAGGATCTTATAAGAGAATTTTCCCTCTTACGAGTCGAGAAAACTCGTAAGCGGTTGTTTCCCTCTTTGTCGTGATTCGACTTTGGAGAGTGAGACCCATGGATAGTATGCAAGAGACCGTTTTAGACTGACTTGCAGGGTCTCAGTGCTTAGGAAACAAGTTTTTTAATCCCTGTTGCCTAAGGCTTTATCTTGCAAGTCGAGACGAACCGGGAAGTCCTCGCGAAGACACTAATTTCCTCACGAGTCGAGACGAATGGAGCAGCTCTCGTCAAGGACACTAATTTCCCTGAGTTGAAGTATTCTGTCGAGGACACTGGTTTCCTCGAGGTTGAAATGAATCGAAGTGCTCCTGCAAAGACACTGGTTTCTTTGCGGGTCGATGCGAATCAAGAAGCTCTCATCAAGGACGCTAGTTTCCCTGAGTTGAGGTATTTTGCCGAGGACACTGGTTTCCTCGAGGTTGAAACGAATCGGAGTATTCCTGCAAAGACACTGGTTTCTCTGCGGGCCGACGCGAATCAAGAAGCTCTCATCAAGGACGCTAGTTTCCCTGAATTGAGGTATTTGCCAAGGACATTGATTTCCCTGGGGTTGAAACAAATCAAGGTATTCCTGCAAAGACACTGATTTCTCTGCGGGTCGACGCGAATCAAGATGTTCTCGTCAAGGACACTGGTTTCCCTGAGTCGAAGTATTTTGCCGAGGACACTGGTTTCCTCGGGGTTGAAACGAATCGGGGTATTCCTGCAAAGACGCTAGTTTCTCTGCGGGCCGACGCGAATCGAGGTGGTTTCATCAAGGACACTGGTTTCCCTGAGTCAAAGTATTTTGCTGAGGACACTGGTTTCCTCGGGGTTGAAACGAATCGGGGTATTCCTGCAAAGACGCTAGTTTCTCTGCGGGTCGACACGAATCAGGATGTTCTCGTCAAGGACACTAGTTTCCCTGAATCGAGGATGCTGCCAAGGACACTGATTTCCCTGGGGTTGAGACGAGTCGAGGTATTCCTGTAAAGACACTGGTTTCTCTGCGGGTTGACGCTAATCGAGGTGGTCTCGTCAAGGACACTGGTTTCCCTGACTTGAGGATGTTACCAAGGACACTGGTTTCCCTGGGGTTGAGATGATCTCTGGTGGTCTCTCAGGTTTTATATGAGTTACCGTCAAGACCGTGAAGCTAGGAATTAGATCTTCGCTTCGTTTGCTGGCACTGTGTCTGCTGTATCGAGACGAATGTCGCGGTTGTCTCTAGGTTGTTGGTGAACCGTCGAGATTTGGCTTCGCTTTCTGGCGGAGCCTGTTGGGAAGGTATGGTTCCCTCTTTGTTTGTGCCCTTGGATTGTATACAGGGATCGACGTGATCTCACCTGTAGGGCAAAAGTTTCATCATTTTTTTTATTGTTTTATTTCCGCGATGCTCTATCATTTCAGCTTTATATCACGAAAGTCGCGATTGCCCAATCATTTCGGCTATCTTTCGCGGTGCCAAATCATTTCGGCTGTTTATTTTATTTTTACTCGCTGCTTTTTATTGCGAGTTGCCCTATCATTTCGGCTATTTTGCATGCATACATTTTTACTTGCTGCTATTTATTGCAAGTTGCCCCATCATTTCGGCTATTTTGCATGCATGTGTGGCTCGCTAGCTTCTTACTGCAAGCTTGGGATTAGACACCGATCTCGGTATCAGCACCGCTACAACTGGGATGTTGCCAGGAGCGAATCATCATTTGCCTCCGTCGATGTTGAGCAAAGGTGGCTTAGAGAACAGAGTTAGGGTCCTGTCGACTTAGGCTTTTGACTTCATAAGCCGTAAGGGTCTCACAAAGGTATTTCTCCCTACAGGTCGTGAGGATCTTGTAGGTGTATTTTCTCCTTAGGAATCGTGAGGATTCCTAAGTGCGTGTTCCTCTGTAAGTCGTAAGGATCCTACAAGAAGGTTTTCTCCTTGTAAGTCGAGAGGACTTACAAGGGTTGTTCATCATGCGAACATATCCCTAGTCACGGGTGGGACTTCGTTAGGGAAATGTTTATTCGCTCTTGTGGATGGTATACAAGGGTCAGTGTTGAGCCACTTGTAGGGAAATATCGAAGGTTGTGGGGGTTGCTTAAGCACAGGTTTAGGTCTCTGTAACTTAAGACTTTCAAATCTTATGAGCCGTGAGGGTCCCATAAGAGAGTTCTCCTTCCGAGTTGTGAGGATCTCGCAAGTGTATTTTCTCCTTAGGAATCGTGAGGATCCCTAAGTGTGTTGCTCCCTTGTGAGTCGTAAGGATCTCACGCGGGTGGTTTCTCCTTACAAGGTCGGGAGGACCCTGTAAGTGTCCTTTAACGAGGTTGCGCCCTTTCGGGTTTTCACGAACACTCGCCGGTAGTCCTGCTGTTTTTACTCACGGAGCCCTTTCAGGTTTTCATCCGTACCCATTTTGCTTATGGACATACCGTTTTTTTTAATTCTTTTTATTCCTTTTTTTTACGAGGTCGCGCCCTTTCGGGTTTTCATGAACACTCGCCGGTAGCCCTGCTGTTTTTACTCACGGAGCCCTTTCGGGTTTTCATCCGTGCCCATTTTGCTTATGGACATACCGTTTTTTTAAAAATATTTTTATTATTATTATTTTTTTCTATCGACTTTGTGATGTTTCAATCCACCGTAGTTTATTGACATCTCGGGCAACAGCTAGTTTTAGGACGTAGTGGTCCGTCATTAGTTTAAGGACGTTTTGGTCCGTCATTAGTTTAAGGACGTTTCGGTCCGTTATTAGTTTAAGGACGTTTCGGTCCGGTCAGGAGAAGGCCGGCTACTGTTTATAGAGTTTGAGCTTAGGAAGATAGCGAGCGGACATAGTCGTCGTCATCTATCATTGACCTAGGCTGTGGCTTATTAAGCGTAGTATTTCTTTAGAAAGCGACCGTTTATTGGCCTGAAAGGCCTTTCACCGTGCATATCCATGAGTAGATAGGCTCCACCCTGGCAGACCTTGTCTATGATGTACGGGCCTTCATAGTTCGGCTCGAATTTTCCCCGCTTGGCGCGATTGGGGATCATAGGTCTTTTGACCACTAGCACAAGTTCGCCTTGGCGGAATGCCCTCGGCCTGGTCAATCTTTCATATGAGCGCGTCATCTTTGCTTTATAAGCCTCCAGATTTTGTTGCGCTATGAGCCGGGTTTCATCAAGCTCCTCAAGCCGAAGGTGAGCATTTTCTTCGTCCGTCAGCTCGTAGTGGACTGCCACTCGTAGAGAAGGTAATTCTATCTCGAGGGGGAGTACTGCTTCCGTACCGAATACCAACGCGTATGGCGTTGTGTTCGTGGCCGTCTTGAACGTAGTTCGATATGCCAAGAGAGCTTCTTGCAGTCTCTCATGCCAGTCCTTCTTATTTCGGGACACCGTCTTCTTTATGATCTTCGTCAAGGTCTTGTTGAAAGCCTCAGCTAGACCGTTAGCTCGGGGATTATAAACTGAGGAATATCTCCAGTCTATGTTGTGTTGTTGCGCGAAGCGGCTGATCTTGTGGCTTCTGTAGGCTGGCCCGTTATCGGAGATGATCCGTTGCGGAGTTCCAAACCGATAAATGACGTGCGTCTTGAAGAAATGGAGGATATTCTCCGTCTTCACTTCCCTCAACGGTACTGCTTCTGTCCATTTGGAGAAGTAGTCAGTCATTGCCAGGATGAAACGATGTCCTCTGGACGATGCTGGTTCGATGGGGCTGACTATGTCAGTTCCCCACATTTCGAACGGCCAGCTAGCCACCGTTGGATGTAGCGGATTTGGATGCTGGTGGATGAAGTCCCCATGTATTTGGCATGAGTGGCATTGCCTTGCATATTCGAGGCAGTCCTGAATTATCGTGGGCCAGTAATAACCCATCCGTTTAATCTTCAACTTCATCTTCGGGCCTGCTTGGTGAGATCTGCAGAGTTCGTCATGAACTTCCTAAACGACTCTTTTTGCTTCATCAGGTCCTAGGCATCTCAACCACAGAGAATCAAATGACCTCATGTACAGAGTATCATTGACGAAGGCGAAAGACAGAGCTCGTTTCATAAGCTGATGTCTTGAGGACGCATCTTCGGGCGTTCGACGGTATTTGAAGTAGTCTATAAAGACTTCTCTCCAATCCTCAGCCTTTTCCCGGTCTTTTATTTGCTGGGTTGTCTGCTCGGTCGCTCCCTCTTCTTCGGATGATTCCGGAGATATTTCTGCTGGGGCAAGCACCCGACGGCTTTGTACCACGATTCTGACGTCATCGAGGTTCTCGTCAGCCAGTTCTTTAGCGAGCTTGGCTAATGCGTCCGCTTTGCTGTTTTCCGTACGCGGTATGTTTTCCAAAGTGTAGGAAGGAATTTGGGTCAACAGTTGTTGCACCTTTTCGCCGTACTTCACCAACTCTGGTTTGCACGTCTAGTAGTCGCCATTTACTTGACTAACGACCAGTTGGGAGTCTCCGTATATGAGGAGGTTTTCAATTCCCATGTCGATGGCGATCTCCAGGCCTGCTATCAAAGCTTCATATTCGGCTTCATTATTCATCCTCGGCTTCATTATCATCCTCGGCTCTGTTAAGGAGAAAGCAAAGCGCATTTGTGGAGTTACGAAAATGAGGCCTACCCTCGATTTAATTATGGGCGTACTCTGTTTGCACTTCTTCATGGAGGATGCTCCATCGAAATAAAGCTCCCATCGGGTATCACTACCGTCGATCGCATCAAACGTGTGTTCATCTGGCAGCTCGCAATTCAAAGGAGAATCGGCAGGAATCAGATACTCAGCAAGGAATTCGGCGATGGCCTGGCCTTTCACTGCCTTAAGAGGCTGATAGGTTATCGAGAACTCCATCAAGAGCAGGGCCCATTTAGCCAGCCGACCTGTCAATATGGCCTTCGACATTAAATATTTAAGGGGGTCCACCTTCGATATGAGACAGACTTCATGCGCCAGCGCATAGTGCCTGAGTTTTGTTATAGCAAAGATCAATGCCAGACAGTGTTTTTCAATGGGGGAATAGTTGCTTTCTGCCCCCAGTAGAACCCGGCTCAAATAGTAGAGTACTCTTTCTTTCCCTTGATCGTTCTCTTGTGCCCATAATGCGCCTAAGGAACCCTCGAGGGCGGTTGTATAGAGAATGAGGGGCTTTCCCTTGACCGGAGCAGCCAGCACTGGCGGGTTCTGCAGGTACTGCTTGATTTCTTCCAGCGCGTCTTGGAATTTATGATCCCAGATGAACGGAGTTCCCTTCTTCATCAGGTGGCTATAAGGACGGCACTTGCCTGAAAGATTGGCTATAAATCGCCGTATGTACGCGAGCTTCCCTTGGAGAGACCGCAGCTGTTTGAGAGTTCTTGGCGGAGGCATTTCCATGATCGCTTTGATTTTTGACGGATCTATTTTAATACCTCGGTGTCGGACGATGAACCCCAGGAATTTGCCTGAGGAAACTCCGAATGCACACTTGAGAGGGTTCATCTTCAAGTTGTATTGTCGAAGGCGTTGAAATACGGTCTTCAGATGCTCGAGATGTTCCCCGTATGATTTGCTTTTAACCACGAGGTCGTCGATATAACATTCGACGATTTCATGTATGAGGTCATCGAAGATCTTTGTCATGGCCCTCTGATAGGTGGCACCGGCGTTCTTTAGACCGAAGGGCATCACCTTGTAGCAGAATATACCCAAAGGGGTCCGAAAAGCGGTGTGCTTCTGGTCTTCGGGATGCATCTTTATCTGATTATACCCTGATGAGCCGTCCATGAAGGAGAAAACCTCATGAGTGGACGTGTTATCTATCATCAGCTCGGTGACTGGCACTGGGAAATTATCCTTCGGGCAAGCTTTATTGAGATCCTGGAAGTCCACGCATATACGCACTGCCCCATTTTTCTTCATCACTGGGACGATGTTGGCGATCCAGTCAGGATACTGCACCTCCTGGATGAAGCCAGAGTCGATTAACTTCTTGACCTCGGTGTTGATGCTCATCTCAAGCTCGAGTTGCATTCTCCTCGGCGCCTATTTGACTGGTTTGACATCCGGGGATATCGCCAATTTATGCACAGCAATTTCTGGATCTAGTTCTGGCATTTCAGAATAGTTCCATGCGAAGCAATTTCTATGCTGCATAAGCACGTCTTTTAACGCAGCCATCCTTTCTTTAGATAGCAGCTCGCTGACGAATTTTGGTCGTGGGTCGCTCACCGTCCCTAACTCAATTTTCTTGAGGTTATCTGCAGTGGTGTGTATTCCATCTTCCAGCTCTTTCGGTGCTGGTGGAAATTCTGAGATCACCTCGTCGTTGCTGTTTTCGAAGCACCAGGGGAGGTCATCCATATTCTCGGGGTCTTCTTTTGATATTGTTATCATGTGGTAACTACGAGCTCGCTTCCAAGACCGATGTGGATCTGGTTCTGCTCTCGTGACTTTAGGCTCATGCTTCTGTGGCGGTGTTACCTTCCAGCCGTCCGATAGAGCGAATTTGCCGAGCTGATATTGATCTTCGACCCAATTCTTGAAGGTGAAGCAATCTTCGAGAGGATGGCCTATTACTCGATGATAAGAGCAATAGTTCGGGTGGGAGACTTCGCCTGCTTGTTCGGGGTGCTTGGACTCCAGCAGTGTAAGCATCTGGTATCTTATAGCTCGGTCAAGTATTCTCTTCGTCTTATCCCGAGGGAAAGAGTATGTTCGACTCATCTTCTTTACAAGGGACAGATCCGGACTGCTCAATTCCCGCTTGCGTGGCTTCTTAGTCCTGCTTCGTTGCTGTCGAGCGCCTTTTTTCGCTTTTCGACTTGTTTCTGCCTTTGCGTCGAGCATTTTTTTATAACAGGTTGACAGGGAGCGGCATTTTCATCTTTCACAGCCTGTTGGAGGAGGCGTTGCATTTTGGCTTTCTCATAGATGGCCATTTCGCGGTTGTGGTCGTCTCGGACTTTTTGACCAGCTTCCCTTATAAGCTTGTCCATTTGTTCTTCGAACGCCGGACTGGGCACTTTTGCATCAGGAACTTCACTGGTTCAGGATTAGCGTCTTCCCATTGAGCATCCGCTTCTTCATTGAAGTCATGTATGACGTAACAGTCGTGGAGTAGCTCTCGTTTCTTGGATCGAATGTATCCAAGCCCGATTGTTTCCATCCTCCCACTAGGCAATTTGTGCTGAGTCCCTGGAATGTTCAAGACCCTGTCATAGAATTTGGATTTTCGAGCGGTCTGTTTAAAGGGTATCCCCTGGCGCTTTAGCAGCCTTTTCAAGCCTTCTGTATAATATCTGGGCAGACGGATGGGTTGAAGCATGTCAAGCGTAGGATCTGCGCCGTGCCAGATTTCTTTCTCCACTCGAGACCATCCTTAAAATATTTCATACACTGATGCTGTGTAGAAGGGATGATGTTGTACTCGTGTAACCATGGTCGGCCGAGCAGAGCATTGTAGCATGTCTTGGCGTCTATGACGTAGAATTTAATGTCCGTGACGAGTAGCTCAAAGTGTAGCGTCAGTATCACAAATCCAAGAGTCCGTGATGATTGAGAGTCAAACCCGGAGATGGTGATCTTATCCCGAGCAAGGTGCTGGACGCTCATGCAGATTTCCTTAAACACCCGCACATTAAGGAGATTAACGGAAGACCCATTGTCAACCAAGATTTTGCCTATCTTTATATCATGGCAATACCCTGAGACATAGAGGGGGCGATTGTGTTCGCACGTCCCTAGAAGAAGGTCTCCATCACCGAAAGTGACATCGGCCGTGTGCACTTCTTCCAACTCATCATTCATCTTTTCTTCGGTGAGAAAATCTTGGAATTGCTCCGGCTCCTGTAGTGCCTTGATTAACGAATCCCTTGCCTCTTTTGATAGTAAAAGGGCGTCAAGAATGCTGAGCTGCGAGGGTAGCTTCCTCAGATGCGCTAGAACGTTGTAATCCACCTTATTTTTCTTCGGCGGGTCCTTGGCGGCTAGCTCTTCCATGACTTGGTCATCTAGGGCAATATCCTCAGAGACCTTTTCTTTCCCTTTATCTTTTTTATTTGAGGGTCCGAGATTCTTTTCAGGTAGCGTACGATTACGCAGCCGTATATTTTCGCAGACCTTCGGCTCTTCTTATTTTTCCGAGATGGACTCATTAAAGAGGGGGCTAAGAGCCATTTCCTCGTCAGAATCGCTCCCGGACGTGATAACTTGCGATCCCCTGACGTTAACCATGCGACAATCGCCGGTAGTTCTGTTAAGCCCCTCGGTCGTACCTTTCTGCTCCCGACGAGTTTTGCGCTTCTCCCGCTTAAAATGTTGTCGGTGAGCAACATATCCCTGCCACTATTTATTAAAAGCTTTGCACTCTTCGGTGGGGTGCGAAATCTTCCGATGATACGAGCAGTAGGAAGGGTGCATTTCCGCTTCGCCAGCAGTGTTTCCTTCAGAGGGTGGCAGCTTCATACCCATTGATATAGTTTTAGCAAACCTTTTCCTCGTCTTGAATTTGCTTTTATCTGCGGTGGATGTACTTTGATCCGGCGGGAGTGCTTCAACTCTTCCGTCTAGTCGCCGGCGTTTGGCCCTTTCAAATATGACCGCCTCGCATTCCCAATCAGCTTTACTTTTCGACAGAGCTTCGTTGAGGAATGCGTCAATTGTTTCATCCGATGGCCGCAGAATTTCTGGTTTAGGATCTGCCCCCAGCTTTTCAGTGCAAGGAGTTTTCTCATCGTCTGTAAACGAATGGGAAATTATACGACTGCTCGCCACGTATTCCTCGGATTCATCCGACGAGCTCTCTCCCTCATCTTCCTCTTGAAAGACGTGGTTGAGGAACTCTTGGAGTGTGATGGGAGTTCGTGCTTTCTGGTTGTACTCCTCTAGTGCGTCAATTTGTTTTTGTAAGTCCGTGCGCTTGTCGCCAGGCTTCACGGGCTTCTTGGATTTCTTCTTCTTCTTCTTTGAAGATTTTGACGGCTGGTTGTGAGTGCTTGAGCTACCACCATCGATCTTTGGAGTTGGGAGCGGCTTCAACATCCCTTCAATGATCTGCGGTTCCAACGGGTTCTTCCACCTGATCGCTGGGTATGTTTGAAAATCGTTCAACATCTTCTTTGTTTTGGCTGATAGCACAACCTCCCATGGAGCTTCTTCAACGAGGGAGCATGTTGCCCCCGGCGTATTCACCTTTTTAGGGGTGTGAGGCTGCGGCGGGTTCACCTTCCATCTTTCAGACAACGCGAACTTGCCCTGTTGGTATTGGTCTTCAATCGAATTTTTGAAGACGTAGCAATCCTCGATCGGATGACCCAGTACTCGGTGATAAGGACAGTAATTAGGATCATTGACGTTGTTTGGCTGCGACGGACGTCTTGGATCCGGCAAATTTATGAGTCGGTTGCGCAATGCCAGCTCAAACAGTCTTCTCGTTTTATCTTGAGGAAATGAGTAAGGACGTCCTAGCCTCTCCTCAAGGGGTACGCACAGACGCATATTATTTTAACGGACAACCGGCTTCAAGTTGCTCGGTTGTTGTTGAGCATTGGCGACAACGATCGCTTTTCCCTTCCCCTTCTCGTTTCGAGAGTCCGGCTTTGGAGGAGACGGTCTATGGCCCATCTGGTCCATTTGAGCTAGCTTGTCGATCAGGGCCTGGAAGGTAGTCGGCTTGAAGAACATCATGAATTGAGATATGGTTGCCTGCGGGTCGATGGTTCCCACGAACATGCCTACTGCAGGAGCCTCTTCTATGCGTTGTTCGCATTTTGACCATAAGTTCCACCACCGTATCGCATACCGAACCCATGTTTCGCCTGGCTTCACCCTGGCATTAATCAATGCTGTTATCGGGGTGCATTCGCTGGCGCTTGCGAATCGTTGCGTAAACAACAGCTCCATCTCCGCAAATGTTTTGACGGAGTTATTCGGGAGTTCAGAGTACCACTCGAACGCCGTCTCTGACAAGCTGCCGACGAACTGGCGAAGTAGCAGTTTGTCGTCGCCTCCAGTATTGCCACAAAGCGCCCTGAATTGGGCAATATGCTGGTGGGGATTTCCCGTCCCCTTGTAGACATGGAATTTCGGTATTGTATAGCCCGGCGGGTACTTTATCTGATCGTACTAGCTCGGATATGGTCGCCCCGTTTTTACGACCTGACCGGCTGCCTCAGTTGCCCGGTGAACCTGTATCTGCTGAGCTATATACTCATCTAGGGCAGCTTTAGAAATCGTCTCCTCTTTGGCTGCTGACAGAGCCGGTGGAGGATTCGACGTCTCTCCTCTGTCATCTTCAAGGAAGATCGGAGGATCTTCAGCAGGAGGATCTTGTTGGATCATCATACCCACCATGTGTTGGAATAGAAGGGCCATTTGCTTTATATTGGCCGCTTGTTCCGCAGCCTCTTTATCCTTCTTTTCCAGTATCCTGCGAAGGAATTCAGCGTTAGTTTCTTGCTCCTGGCGTTGATCCGAGGACGCTTCGGGGCTTTCTTTTGTCCCAGTGAGTGCGGCCATCGCATTCATCATTTCTTGGAGCTTCTGCTGTTGCTCCTGAGCTTTGGTCACCGATCGCGTAAGCGGTCTATGACCTGTAGATGTACGGCTATCCTCTTTACCAGACGCTATGTAGACGGTATGGACTACAATGCCCCCGGACTTAGGGCGTTTGGGCTCACCGCCTTTGGCATTTGCCGCAGGCGTGTGGACCTTCTCCGGCCTTCTTCTCTTGTGGGCTGTTGAAGTTGAGGGGGCCGTTGCAGCGGGTACCCTGGCGGTTGTCGTCCTTTGCTGTTTGACAGGATGGTTCTTTTCTTCCTACGACTTCACCCTCTTCTGCCGGCGAGGGTGATCTTGGTCGATTACCGAGTCCTGAACCCGTCGCAAGACCTTATAAATTTTGGAGGACAGCCGTTGAGGGGGCTGCTCCAGCTTTGTTTCTGTAACCCTCTCCGCAGGTGGAGGAGACATTTTTAGTGTGGCAGTCGGAGAGTTCTTTCATACCCTCCTTAGCGGTTCAAAGCTGTTCCCAGTTAGAACATCAGCATTAACTTCCACCATTGGAGCCGGTGGAGTTAGCCCTGAGGGGGAGTTGCCCCGGCCTTCCTTACTCGGCGCCAGTGGAGACGTCGAGCGTGTCGAGCTGTTGGGGCTAGCTCGGCGATAGGGATAGTTTCGTCCTGCCCCCTGTCCGGATGAGGCGCCGCTGGTGCTAGCCTCTTAAAGACTGATGTTGTCTTTTCAGTAGCGGTATCCAATCTGTCAAAGACAGACCTTTGAGTAGGAACGGGAGCCGGAATAGTCAGCCTTGAAAAGACTGACTCTTTAGCAGGAGAAGCCGTCTTGACGACTTCAGGAATGGAGATGGCTGTCTTCTTCGCGATGGCCACGTTAGGGGTCATGGGCTTCTTGGCGGGCCCATCGAAGTTCTGGTTCAGCCTGGCAAAGACAGAGGCTGCCGGCTTGATATTGGACGACCCGTTGAAAGGGGCCGTTGTAGCAGTAAGCCGATCGAAAACCGACCTCTTTTGCGCTTCCGGTACGGGCACTGGAATGGTGAAGCTTGCTGGCGGGAGCATGGTCCCGAAAAACAGACCGGTGGTGGCCTGAGTCACTTGTTCCACCGGCATAGAAAGGATGGAGGCCGCTTGAGGCCCATAGGCTATACCTCCAGGTGAGGCGGAGCGTCGGTTGCACTTGCATTTGGAGCAGCTCGAGCAATTGGATGCCATTGATGCTTGATTTCTGCGCCAGGCAAAAGACCAAATCTTAGTAGCTTGAAACCCAAAGGCAACCATTAATAAACCGCGATTCGTTCGCGAAGACGACACACGAAGTGTGGAGTGGAAAGAGGAAAAGGTCCCACCGGGCGTGCCAGAATCTGTTCCCCTCCGAAAGACGGCGCAAGACGACATGGAGACGTCTTGCCTGAGATTCGGGGCAGATACTATTTGGTTTTATCCGTCCACCTCTCCGAAGATGCCAAGTTGATTTATGGCACCGTGTATCGGAGGTTTAGACGGATGCGACCGATGTTGCAGACGTCGTCAGATTCCCCCTCGCTTGAGGGGTTTTTGATTGTGGGGACGCTCTTCCCTGCAGGTGCAAGCCCCTGCAGTTAATTATGCTACCGCATCGCGGTAGCAACTTTCTCCTTCTCCAGAATTTCACTTCGTGTCGTGTGTGTTTGTTTTGTTTGTGGTTGCCCGTGGATTGTATACGGAGACTAAGTGATGCCGTCGCCCGTAGGACGTGGATTAGTCCAAATCCGTATTTGCTTAGATTTGGGTTTGGGGTTTTGGTTTGAGGATACGTTGGCCGTATTTGAGGCTAAGATCAACTCAAACGTTTGTTAAGGATACGTTAGTCCAGTTTGAGACTAAGATCAACTTAACGGGATCGTTTAGATCCAACAAGAGAGCATTTGGAGGCTCTATTGTTCCAGTTTAGGGACATAGTGGTCCAGTGCATATATGGCCGTCGGGACCCATCACCTCTCTGACGACATTGAAGGATTATAACGACAGATGTCAGAGGAGTTCAGAGATGTACCCTTGAACCAAAATTGATTGGGGATCTATAGTCCAATTTAGGACTAAATTCTGTTTGAATGTTTAAGGATACATTAGCCATGTTTGAGGCTAAGATCAACTTAAACGGGATCGTTTAGATCCGACTACAGAGCATTTGGGGGCTCTGTTGTTCCAGTTTAGGGACATAGTGGTCCATTGCCAGTTTAGGGACTTGGTGGTCCATTGGTTTAAGGACTCTTAAGTCCGTGAGTTGGTTTAAGGACGCTTAAGTTCATGAGTTTAAGGACGCATTAGTCCGTGGGTTTAAGGACCCCACAGTCCGTATCTTGGTTTAAGGACGCATAAGCCCATGAGTTTAAGGACCCCACAGTCCGTATCGTTGGTTTAAGGATGCTTAAGTCCATGGGTTTAAGGACCCCACAGTCCGTATCGTTGGTTTAAGGACGCTTAAGTCCATGAGTTTAAGGACCCCACAGTCCGTATTGTTGGTTTAAGGACGCTTAAGTCCATGGGTTTAAGGACCCCACAGTCCATGTTGATGCTTGGTTGTCGGGACCCGTCACCTCTCTGACGTCGTTGAAGGATTACAACGATAGGTGTCAGAGGAGTTCGGAGATGTACCCTTGAACCGGATGTAAATTGATTTAAGAGAGCAGTCGTGCTCAGTCAATTTAATTTGAGGACTTACGTCTATGATTGGGCTAAGTCCAGTTGAAGATGTTCATCATTTTTATTTATTTTTGGCCTATTAGGCCTATGCTAGGGCTTTGCCCTTGTTTAATAATGCACTGCGTTTTATTTTGGCCTGTAAGGCCTATTTGATTTGGGCTCTGTCCCTTTATTTTTATGATGCAGAGCATCTGTTTTTGGTCTGACAGACCTTTATTTGGGCTCTGCCCTTTTTAAAATAATGCATGGAATTTTATTAGGCCTGTTAGGCCTTTTTTTTATTGGGCTCGGCCCTTCTTTTCAATAATGCAGTGCATTAATTTTCTGACAGTGGCCATGTGGCCTGTCAGGCGTTTTGCGCCAATTAATGAGCGCAAACGCATGTGGAGGTGATACGTGTCACGCTCTGGTGAGCGCAAGCGCAGTGCGCTGCTGACACGTGGAGCGCTCTGGTGAGTTGCGCCAATTTAAGAGAGCAGTGCTCTATTTTAAAGCGCAAGGCGCAGTTTATTCTGGGGTTGACACGTGGCGCTTTCTGGTGGCTTGCGCCAACCCAAGAGCACAACAGTGCAGATTTACAAGTGCAAGGCACTGTTTTAATATCTTGATCCAATTTTGGATTCAAGAAAAGAATCTTTTAAGATTCCAGAACCAGTGGTTCATCAAAAGGCAATGCCTCTCTTTTTTTTAATTATCTTTTTTATTGAAGATCTTTGATCTTGTTCTTAGATCAATGATCTTTTTAGAAGAAACTCTTCTTTTTCTCAAAGGTTTTTACCTTTCTCTTTTTCTGAATTCTTTTCCAAAGTTAGAAGACTTCTCTGAGTTCTCTCTGTGTTAATGTGTTTTCTGTGTTTTAGACTTGGGGTCTTGGGGCCTTTATATAGTGCCGATTAGTTTGTTAAATTAGTTAAAGAGATCTTTCTCTGAGTGATTTAGGGATTTTTCCCCACCGTTGGATCTTTGATCCAAGGACTTCTGTTTTATAGAAGACAATCTTCTTGTTTTGACAAGAACGGAAAGATCTTACTGGAATTTTAATTCTGTTTGGCACAAACGCATCTGCGCTTGACACGTGTCGCGCAGCGCATAGCGCAGCGTAATTACGCTGCCACGTGTCGCGCTGCGTAGAGCGCAGCGCAACTGCGCTGCCACGTGTCGCGCAGCGCAGAGCGCAAATCATCTGAAGCGTTGCTTCTTTTGTTTTAACTTTAAATAGAGCCTTGCTCTGATTGGGTGCGCTGCCTTGGGCACTGTGCTCCTTGCGCCGGCGTGCCTGATTTTAACACGTGGCGCATTGCGCGCAGCGCAAGGAATCTGAAGCGTTGCTTCAATTGTTAAAATTTAAATTTTCAAAGTAGAGCTTTGCTCTTATTGGGGGAATCAGAAGCGTTGCTTCATCTCCCGCCTTGGAATTTGAACAGAGCTTTGCTCTGATTGGGGTAAACACCAAGATCCAAAAATCAATCCTTTCCTCCTCCTCTTGGCTCCTATTTATAGGAGAAGAAAAAGGATCAATTTGTTTAGTGAATCTTTCATTGAAAGATTTTGGTTGTTTTTGTAACCAACATGATTTTTTAGATCACTCAGTGAATTTTATTCACCCTTGAATTTTTAATCCAGAAGATATTCTGTTTGTTATTCTTGGTGAATTTCAGGGGAATCTTTCTTTGCATAAAATCTTTCTATAATTGGTGATTTTTAATCACCATTGGATTTTTAATCCAACGGTGCTCTATTTTACAGAGCACCATCTTTTTTGTTTGGAAAGATTTAAAGAAATACTTTCCCTGTTAGGGTCTTCGATTTCCCTTAATTAGAATTTAATTCTGTTAGCTTAGAAGGTTTTTAAAGCCCATCACGTGTTGGCACGTGATCCCAATGTTTGAAATAGAATTTAGTTCTATCAATTAAAGAGCTGAGGGACCTGTCACGTGTTGACACGCGACCCTCTTTTATTCAAAATTTGATTATGCCTTTTAGCAGAACTAAGGAATCATCACGTGTCAGCACGTGACCCTTGGTCACGTGTGAGCACGTGATGCCCCATTAAGGTTTTTCCTTAGTGACTTATTATACTTTATTAATCCTTTTCAGTGGGTTTAAAGGTCCATCACGTGTGGGCACGTGACTCCATTAATTGATTGTTTGTTTAGAATTTAATTCCATTAATTAAAGAGCTTAGGATCCCATCACGTGTTGACACGTGACTCCCTTGGTTAACACTTTAAACAGAATTAAATTCTGCTGTTTTAAAGAGTTAAGGAATCATCACGTGTCATCACGTGACCCTTGGTCACGTGTAGACACGTGATGCCTCATCGGGATCTTTCTTTGCCGTTTTATCATCCCTTTTAATTCCTTCAGTGGTTTCTTTAAAGGCTCGTCACGTGTGGGCACGCGACTCCCCTAATTGCTTGCTTTATTAGAATTTTACTTCTATAATAACAGATTCTCAGGAAACCATCACGTGTTAGCACGTGACCCTTGGTCACATGTGAGCACGTGATACCCCATTGAGGTATTTCCTGATATTTTATCAGGGAACAATTGCCCCCACAGCGTTGTTCTCATGTGTCTGCACATGAGTGCAACGCTGTCACCTTTGTGACCGTTGGACTGTCTAGGGAATAGGGGAGATGAACCGTTTCCCATTACATCCTATAAATACAAGAGTCCCTTTAGAAGCTCCTCCACTTTGTTCATCTTCTTCCTTACTTGCTTTTTCCTCTGAGAATTTACTTCTCTCTCCCAGAGCTTAGTTCTTTCTTTCGAAAATTTTCAGAGTTTAACTCTGTTAACAAAAGATTCCCTTTTTTCAGGTAATGGTCTTGAACGGCTGAAGAACCTTTTGTAGAAATTTTCGTTGGATTTTAAATCCATACCAAGGGTTTTTCCCTTTAACAAGAACCCATTTTTTTTAAAGTTCTTTAAGAAGAAAACTACTCAATCTTTAAACAATAAACCTCTTAGGGCTTCTCTAATCTTCAGGGGTCGATGGCGATGCTCGTCTTTTCTCTGGAATTTAATTCCACTATTCAAAAGGAATTTAATTCCTCTAAAGAACTTAGTTCTTAAGAAGATCTCTTGTGATTTTTCTTTCTGAGTTGTTCTTTGCAACAAAAGAAAAGATTTGCAGTAGGGTTCTCTGGGAATTTAATTCCCTTGTTCTGCTTGATTTTTGCAGAGTCCAAGATGGATTTCTTTTCTGGGGGAATGTGTAGAGTCATTTGAAATCCACTGTTCATTTTCCTTTTGTTCTCATAGTGATTACTTTGTCTCATCATTAGTAAGCCGCCATCTTGATTTTGTAGGACCCATGCGTTTTGTAACCAATGGTCCCATAAAATAAGTTGTTTGTCGTTTTCTTCCACCCCCTTTATGTGTGTGTGTGTATGTGTGTATGCACACGTGTGGGCTTCGCTGACAGCTTTCTTTCCTCGGTTTCAGGAGTAATGGTTTCTATCCCATACTTTCCCTTTACTCGCTCGGAGGCGGCTTTTCCTCAATCACCGTCTGACGAAGAAGTGATGGCGATGATCAGGGTTTATGACCTTGTCACGACCCGAAAGTACGGAACATGACCGGCACTTAGACTACGAACGTCTCAAGGAGCACGTATGCTAAGTAAGCCGAAACCCAGAAATCCAAACCAAGAGAAGTAGTAGAGAATAGGAAGAACCATATCAAATCAACCTGTATGCAACATAATATACAACGCCTAAAGGCGAGGATCACAACAGAAATGGAACTCAACCAGCAAGAAACTCAAGAAATATAACATGCTACTCTATGGTCGAAAGAATAACATTACTGATCTCTATCTCAAAAAATACAAGTTTGGTTGATGGAACTTCTAGATACAACTGAAATATAATTTACAAGGTATAATGATGGGTAAGATACCATAAACCCACCTACTAGCAAGTCACCCGAAAAGAAACCGTGCCCGCAAAGCCGTAATGAAACCTGTACGGCAAACCTGCAAGAAACTGGGGCACAACGGGGGTGAGTTGCCAACTCGTGAATAGAAAAACATCTAAGCACAGAAATCGCATAAATAACGCAATCCTAGGTCAATGATCATAATATATCCTCAAAAATGTATATAACATGCAGCCTATAACAAGGCTAGGGTAAATATCTAACCCGAGAGAAATCTTATGTGCCCGTGTCAGTGCCTCAGGTAGCAATATATCATATGAATGATGTATGAATGCATGAAACAGAATGCTTGTACTGAATAAAACTGGTTTCATAAATCAGTGAGATTTCTGTATTTTAAAAGAAATGAGGTACCATATATGAAATCAGCATAAAACAGTGCCCAGCATCGACACAAAACAAGTGTCCAAATACCTCGATATCTCTATGTCACAATCTATGTACCTCAAGTCTCAATCACAATATCTAGGGCGCCGTCAGTCCAGACCGGCCCCTACCATCCATCTCAAGACCACGACGGTATCCTCCGGATATCCGACGTGTCGGGTAATATCACCGGTAGGTAGTGCTCCCCTGCCAGGCTCACATCGTCATCATCACGTGCTTCTTGCCCCGGGGTACCTTACCGGGTCCACCATGTACCCGAAACGGTTCATCCGTCTCCTCGAATCGGGTCTCGAAATCCATCAGCAAACTCATGGTGGACGACTCATACATCATGGGAAAAACCGCACTTTTATTTAAAAAAAGAGAGAAATCAGTTTATATATGTTTTGCGGTTTTCCTCCAAATCCAGAAAATATCATGGAAATCCGAATCATCAATAGCATGTAGAACCATGAATATAAGCATGAGAATGAATAACAGTATGCATGAAGCGACAAGTAATAACTACAATATCTAAGCTGGCATATAAGGTATGTACACTAATATTACGTCAAACTACTGGCTATCAAGCTAAGTTAAGCGACAATATTTTCTAAGGTGTACGTGACATGGCAATTACCGATGAAGATGTGTGTGAGCCGGCAAGTAAGTGTATGTGGTACATACGCGTCATCGGTAATGGTGCTGGTGTCCTAACAGCATAATGTCAACAATGCAATATGAAATAACAATGTAAATGTGCGATGCGGAGCGAGCAACCAAAATGAACGGGAGCTAAAAACTAGACGCAACTATAACTAATCTGAATTAATCTAATATAAGTCCTACAAATGGTGCCATTTGAAATAACACGAACCGCGGGGTTTTGAAAATAGGGCTACGGTGGTTTTTAAGAAAGGATACGTCTTTTGAAATATCCGTAGATCCCTTGACCTGTCTTTTAAAATACCCACGATCCGCTAGTTTTGAAATAGGTAGGAGTCTAATCTAATCTAACAACTACACTAAACTATACGGCTGAACTAACAAGCTGATCTACAGGTAAGGAAACCGCCTATCATCTGAGTTGATACATATACATACCTGTATATATACAGTCGGTGATCCCGCCTCAATAATATCATATCCATAACCAGACATCCCAAGTCAAGAGTGCGGATCAATCATCAAAATATAGCTCGTACGTAAATCCGTCGTACGGCATCCCCAAATCTGGGTACGGTCAATATCACATTCATTATACTATTCATCTGATATCCTCTTTATCAAGTATCATGATCGGGGTACTGATCTACGTCTAGTACAATATTGATACCATCTATGTATGCATGCATGTATGTGAAACACTACGTCAAGGACCCGCTACAACATCATATCGTATCTCAAATACGAACCCTGCTATATCACCGATCTCACGGCCTCAAATCAAATTTCATCGACTCATCATAAATCCCAAGTACTATCATCCTCAATCCGTATGTGAACACATAGTCCCATACCCATGTGAACACATAACTATATAATCCCGTATAAGCACAAATGAGAGAAGAAAGTATGCAAGTATGGGTGTGTATGTGCATGTGTGGTGCGACCACTACTCTAGGGTTTCGCGACACTAAATCATCCAAGAACACCAAATATCTATATCATCGATAATATCAAACAAATTATAGTCAAAATATGTATATATGTGTGTATACGTATTCGTATACATCACCACGAACTGCGGGGGTGCTATACGCCATCCACCCGACTTCTCCCCGTAGATATAAATCTACTCACCTGGTCCTCGCTAGCCGGTGCCGACGTTGCCACGCGCTTGCTTGTCGTCTCGAAGTCCACATGGGGGTACCTACATATCATAACGCACCATATCTCATTAAAATCCGACTCATGATCAAAACGACGCACGAATCCCACATAGGTCAAAACCTAGGGTTGCTTTCACAAATCGACCCAAAAACCCTCAACGTCGGCGTACAAACGCCAGACCATCGAGAAAAACCCAAATACACTCATTTGCACATTCACGAACACTAATTTTAATATAAAATAGGTTAAAACTCACGAAAACCCCAAATTCACTCTAAAAGCCGTTTTTCCGAAAAACTAGCAAGCAAAATTACCCGTTTTAGTACAAAACTCGATGTTTAAACAATTCTAGCGGCCATAATACTTATTAAATAACTTAAATAAGTCAATAAAACCATTTCCATAATTTAATCACATAAATTTGCATAATTTCCAAAATCCTAGTTTGCAAAAATATCAATTTTAACACTTTTTAATGTAAAATTCATAATTTTACAATTAAACTTGGTTTTGCATATTTTAAATGGTTGAACCACTCAATGTAATTTTTAAGATATGATGAAACCCTAACCATATTTTAATTCTCGATTTAACACAATATTTACAAAAACTAGTTTGCAATATTAACCAATTTCGACCATTTTATAGCAAAATGCACATACAACAAACTAGTTTGGATTTTCATGAAATAAAGTATTAAACTACACTTTAAAATGTTATTAATACCATGCAAAACCTAATTAGATTTTAATCTCCATTATATAAGTATTTCATTAAAACCTAGTTAGCAAATTAGCATAATTAGAACAACTTAATAAAACAATTAGTAACCTAGTAATTAGCTTTACTTTAGCAAGCCCACTAGATATTAACCACACAATTAGATCATGATCAAATGACCTAAACCCTAACTTAGTATTTAAACCCTTCTCTTTAATTCCCAAAACATGAAATTAAACTATAATTAACACTTAATTCAATTTGCTTTAAGCAAAAACTAACAATTTCATTATAGGGTTATGATTTATACCTCCTAGAATCTTGAGATTTAGCATGAAATCTTAGCCTCCCAAATCATCATCTTGCTCCTTGATTCATGCTAGCTTGGGCCATGGGAAAATGGGTAGAGATTAGATTAGGGATTAGTGATGTTTTATGTGGATTTTTGAAGCAATTTTGTGGAGTTTTTGAAGAGGAAATGTGGTGGAGAAAATTTTGGGGCTGAAATGGGGGGGGGGGTTTCGGCCAAGTTAGAGGGAGGAAGGGAGAGAGTGGGATGGTGCTTGAAGTCAAAGAAAATAAAGCCCATACCTCTTATCAACACCATACCTCTTATTCTATTCTTTTCATTTTTGAATTTCTTTCTTTTTTTCTATTCTTACAAGAAGTGATTGGAGAGAGAGAGAGAGGGCTGTCTAAACAAAAAGGGGCCAGCCACATGGTGGAAAGATGAGTGTGTGTGTGTGTGTGAAGTAAAGAACACCAAACACCAATTCAATATGCACCAAAACCCTTTTATTTTCACAAAATAAGCCTTTTTCTTCGATATTTTCCAAACCGTTTTGGCAAACCATTTCATTTCAGAAACCACATGATAAAATTTTATTTAATGTGTTATGATGCACAAAATTTATTTCGGCTCATTCCAGTTTGTAATTTTCCCTAATAAAATATATTAGTGACGGCTTAAAATAATATTAAAATAATTAATTTCGGAAAATTTTCAGAAAATTTGAAATTTCACCAGTGGCTCAATAAACACCAAATACTAGCAATTTCATAGCTAGAATATGTATATTTAATTTTGTAATAAAGATAATTGTATTTTGACTTTTTACGGAAAACCCCCTTATTTTACCGTTTTTTTTCGAAATTTCACCGAAACGATTTTCAAAACGTTACAATCTTCCCCCCTTAAAGAAATTCGGTCCCCGAATTTAAATTAAAACTCTCCCCAAATACTAAAACATCTAAACCAAAACCATCAAGTCGTCGGGGCTCCGAAATTGTAAATACATAAAACAATTCGTAGCGCAGCGCATGCGCATGAAAAATGAGCATATAACTCAAATCACAACTCCGTCAAGCATCCCACCATCATCGGAGTCATGGGGAAGACATCAATGCCAAATCCAAGGCAAAACCAATATGATATAACTCGAAACTATACATGTAAATATCGAATCTATATATGTATGTATCTGAAGGAAATGCATGCCAAATCTCTTTAAGTCGGTGTGCAACGCGTATAACACTGCACAGTGGCAGACGTCTATCATAAGAAAATAACTATATACATATATACCTTTGTTTTGAAATGTACGTTCCGCCGTTTTGGAAACAATTTAGAAGGGTCTCCTTGTTTTAAACATTTCGTGTCATATCAGACACGTAGGTAAATACTGAGGCTATAGCTCGCTTTTTGGAAATCCCTTCAATAACTATCAATGCATGCAAAATATATTCAGGTACTGTCCTTTGACTAGTCCTGCTCAGTACGAAAACACATAGCAATATCATAAAAACGTACTGCTCTATACGAAATCAATCCCAAAAATATGCACATGAATGCTACGTGCGCCTGGTGCGCACAGAAATCAAAATCCATGAATGTGCCATACATGCGCACAGAAACAACATCTAAGTGCATCGGGTGTGCACGAAACATCTGTCGTAGGCAACGTGTGTGCCTGACAGCAAGGACAGGTGCGTCTGACACGCACGAAGAATCTCGATTTAGTGCCTCTGGTGTGCACCAAAATCACCCTTCAAAACATGCGCCCAACATGCGCGAAAATCCAAATCAGGTGCATCCATCGTGCACGAAATCATGAAATCCAATATCAAGCGCCGAACGTGCGCAAAATCAATCAGGTGCACAAGGTGCACAAAACAAATATCGAGTATCACAATCAACATCGAAGTCCAGTGCATCTAAGTGCACAAAAGGCGTATCACTGCACTGCAAGCATATAATAACTATACAGAGTGCAGGAACCAAATCGCGTGCGTGCATACGCACAAAATCAACTCAACTGTTTAAAACCGTAAAATCACAAACATGTGAAACTAAAGCACGAAAAAGATATCAAGTGCAACTCTGTGCAACGATCGTAAATCCTCAATCATCAAAATCAAATCATACGAATAAATCACCCCAAAACATCGAAATCAATAATGGCGGAACAGTACCGCTCAAGCGCATCCTCTAAGAATCTCGGCCAACTGTCACGGTCCCTAGTGGGACGTCTCGTCGATGATCATGAACTCTGTCCTGCTGATGTGCGTAACCATGACCACTCCTGGGTCAAGGTCTTCACTGTGAATTACCAATCTTTCGGTCCATCGGCTCATCGGCCCTGTCAGGTGTGCTAACGGGGACGATTCCATTCTGGCACTTCTCTGGTCATCTCTTGGTCAATCATCGCGACCACTCGTAAGACAGCATATTACTGGCGTCGGCCTCTGGCTCTCTGAAAGTACGTGACACCTCTGATCCTGGGTGCAAGTATCATTGCAGCAGTTTCCTGGAAGGAATCCTGCTCACGGTCTCTTCCATGTCTCGTCTCTGCCAACTGTCCGGAAGTCATTGTCTTTTCCTATATCTGCATCTTGCTCTGGAACGTCTGCATACTCATCGCAACTCCTTCTGGAAGGTAAGTCCAAGTACCATGCCTCGGCATGCGCATCACGTCTCTGACGTCGACAGAGTGGAACGTCATCTCATCTAGATCTGGTGCGAACCTCTTACTCCACTTTTCTCTAATGTCGTCTGCTTTGGACTCGTCTCGTCGCGGCTGCATGGACTGAGCTCTAATGACTATCCTCGTATCTGGAGTCTCCCAAGAAATGCATCTCACCACTTAGCATCTGAATTAAGTCGAGCCATCCGATCGAGTCGTCAAAACCTCATAATCCCCCAAGAGCTCAACCTCTTGGGCACAGTTTAATAGTATCGAGTACATACCACAGCATCGGTGGTCCAGCCGTAGAAGGGCAAACCCAAGCCTCACTAATGGCGCCGTAGAACTTCCGCAAACCCGAAGGTTCAAAGGCTTTCATATGGTCATTAAGTCGAGTTAGGGTTTCATTCTTCTAGAGGGACCATAGAATTGCCTGCATGTCTTTCCGACTACTTTAAACTTGGAATAATAGGTTTCTGACATTCGATCGTCTCTGTCAACTCCCAACGTCTCCACGTGAAGTCGTCTCTAGCTGGAATCAATCTATCTGATGACCTCGCATCGGGTTAGGCGAACGATCCACATGTCCTAGTCATTCATCCACGATGACTAGCGACCTTCTATCATCTCTTAGTACAACTCGTTCTGCACTAACTCCAACATCTGGGGCAATACCTCGTCGTTCGCAGCAATAACTGGCTCGCTCGTCTGCACGCTGAACAGTGCCTCGATCATCAGGAGTAAGCAACACACCAACGGTCATCAAATTATGGCTGGCCTCCATCATTGGCTCAATTCTCTAGTGTCGACCAGCACCTCCAAGTAACCTCATAAGGGCGATCCGCCAAACGCTCGTGGCGCGGAAACACAGTAAGAAGACACATCTCTACAATCGTGTCGCCGGAATTTCGCCCTGGTCAGTCCTCGTTCGTGACGAGCTTGAGCTGACCGCAACTCTAGCCGTAGCTCTCCCTGCCGTAACCGTAGCAGCAAAACCAAACTGGTACCGATGAGGCTAGATCGGAAAGAACATAATACTGAACAAAGAAATGTACATCCTAAGGCTTCTTAAGTGGAGTAGCGTATCGTAAATATGCCGCGGAACATACCCACGGTACGTCACTCTACTTTAGTCACCTATTCCATCAACCAAGGGTCATCCTACGCTCCGAAGGTTAAAACCTAACGCTCTGATACCAACTTTGTCACGACCCGAAAGTACGGAACATGACCGGCACTTAGACTACGAACGTCTCAAGGAGTACGTATGCTAAGTAAGCCGAAACCCAGAAATCCAAACCAAGAGAAGTAGTAGAGAATAGGAAGAACCATATCAAATCAACCTGTATGCAACATAATATACAACGCCTAAAGGCGAGGATCACAACAGAAATGGAACTCAACCAGCAAGAAACTCAAGAAATATAACATGCTACTCTATGGTCGAAAGAATAACATTACTGATCTCTATCTCAAAAAATACAAGTTTGGTTGATGGAACTTCTAGATACAACTGAAATATAATTTACAAGGTATAATGATGGGTAAGATACCATAAACCCACCTACTAGCAAGTCACCCGAAAAGAAACCGTGCCCGCAAAGCCGTAATGAAACCTGTACGGCAAACCTGCAAGAAACTGGGGCACAACGGGGGTGAGTTGCCAACTCGTGAATAGAAAAACATCTACGCACAGAAATCGCATAAATAACGCAATCCTAGGTCAATGATCATAATATATCCTCAAAAATGTATATAACATGCAGCCTATAACAAGGCTAGGGTAAATATCTAACCCGAGTGAAATCTCATGTGCCCGTGTCAGTGCCTCAGGTAGCAATATATCATATGAATGATGTATGAATGCATGAAACAGAATGCTTGTACTGAATAAAACTGGTTTCATAAATCAGTGAGATTTCTGTATTTTAAAAGAAATGAGGTACCATATATGAAATCAGCATAAAACAGTGCCCAGCATCGACACAAAACAAGTGTCCAAATACCTCGATATCTCTGTGTCACAATCTATGTACCTCAAGTCTCAATCACAATATCTAGGGCGCCGTCAGTCCAGACCGGCCCCTACCATCCATCTCAAGACCACGACGGTATCCTCCGGATATCCGACGTGTCGGGTAATATCACCGGTAGGTAGTGCTCCCCTGCCAGGCTCACATCGTCATCATCAAGCGCTTCTTGCCCCGGGGTACCTTACCGGGTCCACCATGTACCCGAAACGGTTCATCCGTCTCCTCGAATCGGGTCTCGAAATCCATCAGCAAACTCATGGTGGACGACTCATACATCATGGGAAAAACCGCACTTTTATTTAAAAAAAGAGAGAAATCAGTTTATATATGTTTTGCGGTTTTCCTCCAAATCCAGAAAATATCATGGAAATCCGAATCATCAATAGCATGTAGAACCATGAATATAAGCATGAGAATGAATAACAGTATGCATGAAGCGACAAGTAATAACTACAATATCTAAGCTGGCATATAAGGTATGTACACTAATATTACGTCAAACTACTGGCTATCAAGCTAAGTTAAGCGACACTATTTTCTAAGGTGTACGTGACATGGCAATTACCGATGAAGATGTGTGTGAGCCGGCAAGTAAGTGTATGTGGTACATACGCGTCATCGGTAATGGTGCTGGTGTCCTAACAGCATAATGTCAACAATGCAATATGAAATAACAATGTAAATGTGCGATGCGGAGCGAGCAACCAAAATGAACGGGAGCTAAAAACTAGACGCAACTATAACTAATCTGCATTAATCTAATATAAGTCCTACAAATGGTGCCATTTGAAATAACACGAACCGCGGGGTTTTGAAAATAGGGCTACGGCGGTTTTTAAGAAAGGATACGTCTTTTGAAATATCCGTAGATCCCTTGACCTGTCTTTTAAAATACCCACGATCCGCTAGTTTTGAAATAGGTAGGAGTCTAATCTAATCTAACAACTACACTAAACTATACGGCTGAACTAACAAGCTGATCTACAGGTAAGGAAACCGCCTATCATCTGAGTCGATACATATACATACCTGTATATATACAGTCGGTGATCCCGCCTCAACAATATCATATCCATAACCAGACATCCCAAGTCAAGAGTGCGGATCAATCATCAAAATATAGCTCGTACGTAAATCCGTCGTACGGCATCCCCAAATCTGGGTACGGTCAATATCACATTCATTATACTATTCATCTGATATCCTCTTTATCAAGTATCATGATCGGGGTACTGATCTACGTCTAGTACAATATTGATACCATCTATGTATGCATGCATGTATGTGAAACATTACGTCAAGGACCCGCTACAACATCATGTCGTATCTCAAATACGAACCCTGCTATATCACCGATCTCACGGCCTCAAATCAAATTTCATCGACTCATCATAAATCCCAAGTACTATCATCCTCAATCCGTATGTGAACACATAGTCCCATACCCATGTGAACACATAACTATATAATCCCGTATAAGCACAAATGAGAGAAGAAAGTATGCAAGTATGGGTGTGTATGTGCATGTGTGGTGCGACCACTACTCTAGGGTTTCGCGACACTAAATCATCCAAGAACACCAAATATCTATATCATCGATAATATCAAACAAATTATAGTCAAAATATGTATATATGTGTGTATACGTATTCGTATACATCACCACGAACTGCGGGGGTGCTATACGCCATCCACCCGACTTCTCCCCGTAGATATAAATCTACTCACCTGGTCCTCGCTAGCCGGTGCCGACGTTGCCACGCGCTTGCTTGTCGTCTCGAAGTCCACATGGGGGTACCTACATATCATAACGCACCATATCTCATTAAAATCCGACTCATGATCAAAACGACGCACGAATCCCACATAGGTCAAAACCTAGGGTTGCTTTCACAAATCGACCCAAAAACCCTCAACGTCGGCGTACAAACGCCAGACCATCGAGAAAAACCCAAATACACTCATTTGCACATTCACGAACACTAATTTTAATATAAAATAGGTTAAAACTCACGAAAACCCCAAATTCACTCTAAAAGCCGTTTTTCCGAAAAACTAGCAAGCAAAATTACCCGTTTTAGTACAAAACTCGATGTTTAAACAATTCTAGCGGCCATAATACTTATTAAATAACTTAAATAAGTCAATAAAACCATTTCCATAATTTAATCACATAAATTTGCATAATTTCCAAAATCCTAGTTTGCAAAAATATCAATTTTAACACTTTTTAATGTAAAATTCATAATTTTACAATTAAACTTGGTTTTGCATATTTTAAATGGTTGAACCACTCAATGTAATTTTTAAGATATGATGAAACCCTAACCATATTTTAATTCTCGATTTAACACAATATTTACAAAAACTAGTTTGCAATATTAACCAATTTCGACCATTTTATAGCAAAATGCACATACAACAAACTAGTTTGGATTTTCATGAAATAAAGTATTAAACTACACTTTAAAATGTTATTAATACCATGCAAAACCTAATTAGATTTTAATCTCCATTATATAAGTATTTCATTAAAACCTAGTTAGCAAATTAGCATAATTAGAACAACTTAATAAAACAATTAGTAACCTAGTAATTAGCTTTACTTTAGCAAGCCCACTAGATATTAACCACACAATTAGATCATGATCAAATGACCTAAACCCTAACTTAGTATTTAAACCCTTCTCTTTAATTCCCAAAACATGAAATTAAACTATAATTAACACTTAATTCAATTTGCTTTAAGCAAAAACTAACAATTTCATTATAGGGTTATGATTTATACCTCCTAGAATCTTGAGATTTAGCATGAAATCTTAGCCTCCCAAATCATCATCTTGCTCCTTGATTCATGCTAGCTTGGGCCATGGGAAAATGGGTAGAGATTAGATTAGGGATTAGTGATGTTTTATGTGGATTTTTGAAGCAATTTTGTGGAGTTTTTGAAGAGGAAATGTGGTGGAGAAAATTTTGGGGCTGAAATGGGGGGGGGGGTTTCGGCCAAGTTAGAGGGAGGAAGGGAGAGAGTGGGATGGTGCTTGAAGTCAAAGAAAATAAAGCCCATACCTCTTATCAACACCATACCTCTTATTCTATTCTTTTCATTTTTGAATTTCTTTCTTTTTTTCTATTCTTACAAGAAGTGATTGGAGAGAGAGAGAGAGGGCTGTCTAAACAAAAAGGGGCCAGCCACATGGTGGAAAGATGAGTGTGTGTGTGTGTGTGAAGTAAAGAACACCAAACACCAATTCAATATGCACCAAAACCCTTTTATTTTCACAAAATAAGCCTTTTTCTTCGATATTTTCCAAACCGTTTTGGCAAACCATTTCATTTCAGAAACCACATGATAAAATTTTATTTAATGTGTTATGATGCACAAAATTTATTTCGGCTCATTCCAGTTTGTAATTTTCCCTAATAAAATATATTAGTGACGGCTTAAAATAATATTAAAATAATTAATTTCGGAAAATTTTCAGAAAATTTGAAATTTCACCAGTGGCTCAATAAACACCAAATACTAGCAATTTCATAGCTAGAATATGTATATTTAATTTTGTAATAAAGATAATTGTATTTTGACTTTTTACGGAAAACCCCCTTATTTTACCGTTTTTTTTCGAAATTTCACCGAAACGATTTTCAAAACGTTACAGACCTGAATTGTACCAATCTACTTTTATGGGGGATCTGGTACGGTCATATCATCCGCGGTCGTCGTAGCTTCCTTTGCGAGGTACCAACGGAGCCAACCTACCCCTTTCTGCCGATGGAGCGTCCACAGACCGCTTTTGCTGTGGAGATGCTGAATTGGACCCCTACGGGACAGCTTGAACCATCTACAACTGGGATTCCAACCCACCATGTGCCAGCTATAGACATTTTAGGGTGTCGCATCTACCAAGGCGAAGCTCAGCCGCGGGGACAGGTTTACAAAATAGGGCTTACTCCTCGACAACCCACGGGCTACCTTCTCTGGGCTCGTTATATCCTGTCTGCTCATCATGCGCAACTGCAGAGGGGTGAGCTCTATCAGGCAGTATACGCGTCTCTCTTCCACTATCAGTCCCCCCATGTCTGGTTGGTTAAGGCTTTCCTTAATCAATGGAATCTTCCCACCAACACTTTTTTGCTAGAGGACCGCGAAGTTTCAATTTCTTTGGACGAGTTTCGCGAGATTTCGGGGTTGCCGATCAGGGGGACGCTCTATGAAGAACTGCTGCCTCCTGATGAATACATTTTTGAAGTTGAGCCTGCTATGCTTGATGGTTTGTCGACTGAGAACGCCGTCCGCCACAAGCACCCAAGTCTGATCAAGACTCTAAGCTTTTTTGAGAAGCTATTTACAGAGTCAGAGGAACAGGGCATCACTTTTAAAAGCTTCATCGCTTGTTTCCTTCGCGAGGGCGTTCTGCTGAAGACAGCTCCGAAGTTTGTGAATATCAACGACCCCTTTGGATTCGGTTTAAATAAGCGACCGGCTAAAGAAGAGGACTTGTCGTAGTTCTACATTCCCATCATATCGGCCATACCCTTCGAGTCGATTGCAGCTCCTGGTGTGGATGAGGAAACTTTCTTTGTGGGCTTCATCAGTGTTTGGCTCAGCTGGTTCGCCATTCCCACGCACCGTCGTTTTATGAGAGCCTCAGTTATCTACCCTGCCCATCGTATTACCGAAGGGACGCGACTAGCTGTGGGCATTACGGGGCTAGCGCATCTATATCATGGGCTAAGCGCTACCTCCAACACTTCAACTCCAGGCGTAAATGTGGTAAATTTCTCTCTTCATTACTTTACATCCTGGATTGAGATGCATGTGCTAGGGGCATTTGCTGCGCATCAAAGGCCCAGCTTTTATGACGCCTACACTTTTCCGCGACTCATGTGGCTGGTGGATGCCTCTGCTCCTGACCCGACTCGGTCCGGGGCTATTCGTGTGCTGCTTTGTCCCTATGGTAATGCGGGCGGGATAGTGTTTAACGATCGAGTCCTCTCGGCCCTTTCAGGACCGATCCAGCAGCTCTTTGATTCATCGAAAGAGGGAGCACCCTCCTTGAAGCCGAAGGAAGCCGCGCACTTATATTCAATCAGACTAGGTTATCTGGTGTTCCGTTAGAACGATGCGGCCCTTTTTATGCAGTATAACCCACACCGCTTTGCTCGACAACTGGGGTATGACCAGGGTGTCCCTTTCGAGGCGTTTACAGTGGAACGCAGCCCGTCGTCTGAAGTTGTTCGTGACGCCGCTCATCACTTCATGCGGCTGAACACCCGCTCTTCCTTCATGATTCCGGAGGCTGATTATATCCCTCAATGTGTGGTGGCTTTCACGGGCTGGTATCTCCACCGAGTCAATCCTATTATTACTGAGGAGAAAAGGATACTCCTTAGATATAGCATTCCCGCTCCGACCCAAGCCACGGGAGTTCCGCTGCGACCGCGTGCCGCAGTTCGCCCTCCTTTGAGAGATTCTAGCGTCGTGCTTACTCCTGAGACGGTGGAAGTGGATCTAAATCCCACAGCTGGTATGCCGCTGCACACTAGGGCTCAATCAAGGGGCAGGAAGGCACCGGCAGTAGTATCATCAGCTGCGACATCAGCAATGGCAGTGTCCTCATCGGTAGTGCCCCTGAGAGAGGACATTGAAGGCGAGGTGGGTCAGCGTCGAACCAAAGCTTCGAGAGAAAAGAAGCGAGCATCTTCTGGTATTAGTTCTGGACCGAAGAGGAGGAAGAAGACAGTCACCCGTCTGCTCGATCTTTTAGTAGAATCTGAGCCTATCGTTCAAGACGAACCAATATCCATGATAGCGCTGGATGATGGTCTTCTTTTCCCAGGTTCATCTGCCGAGGAAGCCGCACAATTGGCTGAGGCTATAAGACGCTCACGGCTTGAAACCGAGAATGCAAGGATCCCAAAGAGGCCTTATCTTGCCGTCATCTTCTATGAAGATCCTCCCTCGATACGGCGGATATTCATAAGTCCTTTGGAAGAAGGAGGCGAGATAGCCCTCAAGCAACCTATCTCGGCCGATGCCGAAGACGCGCTTTCATTGTGGACTGGTGGTCACGAGTCTACCCTCGAGCCACGGCGAGCGCGACTTCTTGAGAAGGAGCGCCGGCTTGAAAAAGCCATACAAGAAGCTCCTTTATGCTTCAGTATGTTCATGTATCTCTTTATAATATTTTGTATTGCTCATATACATATATATATCCTTATCCTCGTACAAAATTTGCAGGGACTTCGGCGGCGGCGGAGGATCTGAATTCGAGTCGCGCTTTGACTATAGACTCCGCTAATATCCCCAATGAAACAATAATCAGTGTGGAGGGGGTCGATGCAACCGTTGCTCCTGCGATGGAGTCTCCCTCGGTGATTCCCGCTCCCTAAGCGCTTGCTCCCCGAGGAGAGGAATATTTGTCGGTCGCCGATCCAATGGATCTTTCCGGGGGCGGCCCGGAGATTAGGGGACAGGTAGTCGAGGCTACCATCCTTCCGCTGGAGCCTGCAGTGGCAGCTGTTCATATCAGATTTTTGCATTTTTATACCGCTCATTTTTTATCACATTTCTTATAGGTAGGTACTCTTGATCCGTGTTTGCTAGATAATTGCAGGTTACAGGTTCTCAGCTTTAAGCAGTGAAATTCATGGAAAAGCGCAACAAATTCCGGATTACTGCCAACCACAGATAAAATACGGGTCTCCGCTCTCTATCCGTATGTTGCCGCACACCAGTTTAAAGGACAAAATGGCAAATCAATGGTCATTTTCATGCACAAAGCACAATATCAACACAAGATCCAAGATTTCTACGCGGAGCTCAAGAAAATCATGGCAAAAGATCCACATCAAATCACCTTTTGATCTGCTGAAAATCTGGAAGAAATGTGAAGAGATTCTGAGAAACCAAGTATACCACACTGAAGAGAACAGCAACACAGGGAAACCGACCAAAAATCAGGAGCCAACTCCCCTAAATGGCCGTGGATCCGCGGCCGACATGGTGACTCGGCCGCGGATCCGCGGCCAACATGGTGACTCGGCCGCGGATCCGCGGCCGAGTTAACTCGGCAACAAAAGATCTTTTGGGGGCAGTTTTGTAATATCATGCAGAGTCAGAATGTTTCCCTAGGGGTTCAGTTTCCTGCCTATAAATAGCCCAGAACAATGCTAAGTGAGGGGAGATCATTCTTGTGTGAGATTTTAGGATAGATTTTGTAGTTCTTCTTCCTCTTTTCATCTTTCTCCATTAAAACCTTGTAGTGAGCTTTTATGAGTGAAGTGATGAATAAAAGAGTTCTTTTCTTTATCATGCTTGTCTTGTTACTTTGTTAATTATATTTGCTTGTAATTTTCATTTGCTAATCTAGTTGTTGTTATTTATTGTTTATTTGTTTCTTCTTCTATTTTTCTTTATCCTTAACAACAATGATGCTTAAGCTTGATCCTTGTCAAAGTGAGGTCTCAAATAACTAGTTGTGATCTTCTAACTTCTTTCTTTCTATCTTCCTCCTTTTGTAGTATTTTTCTTTTTTTTGTAATGGGTGAGTAGTTTCTCACTTGTTAGGGTAGGATAAGGAAAGTTTGAGAGAAGGAAATCTTTCTCACTCTTTTCTTGCCCAACATCTTAATTCAGACTCCCGTTAATTGAACCACAATCCGCTCTCTACGGCACCCTATCCTACATGATAGCGGTGATTCCTTAGTGAGACCGGTTGTGGTTGAATTAACCGGAGGTTAAGGCTAAGAGCCAAGAACGGATGGACAAGGACCAAAAGGAAGAAACTAAGCATTGGAAAGCCTAGCTTATACTCGCAAGTTCCTTCTTAGTCGTGCTAATCCCCGTTGTTGCCGATTACCGTAACACCGATATTAAGAGTGGCAACGAAAGAAGTGAGCGACTCCTATCTCAAACTAACCTAATCCTAACCCTAATAAGCTCTCTTTATATACATTTTAGCACATAGTTAATCTCAAACAAATCTGGACATTTGGACTTAACTCGTTAAAGCACATAGAAAAAGATTCCCATCTCCCTGCGGACGACCCGTACTCAACCGGTTAGCTACCATGCGAAACCGTCTTGATTGCGGTAATTAACTAAGCACGAAAAACTCTAACAATCAAATGGTGCCGTTGTCGGGGAGACGGTAGTTTATTTCTTTGTGTAATTTCGGGTTAATTTGTGAATATAAACATAACCGAAAAAACAAAACAAAAAAAAAATATTGTAAAAATCATCTTGTTATTTTTGATTAGTTTTTGTGTAAGTGTGCAGGATAGAAAGAAGGTCGAGTTCAGTGCCAAAACGTGGGAAGTTAGACCCATAACTCGCGGCTACACCGCGGGTGATCAATACGGAACTAACGGTCTACTATAAAATTCTGGAGCAAACCCAGTGAGCAAATCAAGATTCAGGGGCTCCAGACAAGAAGAGGACACCCAACCCAGCACATGCAAGAATTCTGAAGACCCAACTCCACTCTATAGCCGCGGAACCGTGGCATTAGGGCTTGTTTGGCCGCGGAACCGCGGCTATTTGCTGACATCAGCAACCAAACACCCCTGTGAGTATTTCAACCCTCTTCCCCACTCCTCTGAACCCCACTGAACTATTTTTTCTGCAGCATTCTTTGCACAAACTCTCTTCCCCCTTCCAATAAAATTGATCTTGTGCAGGATTCTTTGCGCCGCGCTAAGAAAATAAAAAAGTTTGATTGCAAGTAATTGTTACTGCTTTGCATATTTTTAATCGGATTTTAAGGGGCTTGAGACCAATCCAGATTGGGTAGGGATTTCATCACCCTTCTCAGGACCCTAGAAATCACATAAGGCATATACATTGATCATTATTTAATTAAAAAATACTAGACTCAGTCCTAAGGACGTCGCGCTCAATAGGACAGAGGACTAGTTGTAGGCATCGGCCGTTGATCCTAAGCTGACTTTGCGGTGTCTAGGCAAGTGTGTCTAAGGCGAGTGGTTACTTAATTAGGGCCACTACTTGTAGTGTAGAGCCTCCCACCCACCTGGCACTTACCTGGCCGCAATTGGAGGTGAAGAGGCGGTTTGAGGTCCTATTTCTAGCCCTTTGGAACAGTTAGGAGCTGTCTAGTTGACCTAGGTGACCCTAGATCTTGGTGTGATTGTGCATATTTTGTCTGTGATTGTTTGAAGTTAAGCCGTAAGTCCGTACATATTTCTGCAAAACTCTTTCTAAAAAAAAACAAAAAAATACACAAAACAAAAACTTTTATAAAAACTTGCCCTTTGTCGCTAGAATCCCATTTTTTCACCTACCTCTCATCGTATTTATCCATTAACGTTTTCTTACCCTCACCTTCTCCGCTTTGACTACACTAAACTCGTTTAGTGTATGTTCGCTTGGACTAGGGACCCTAGTGCCCGTTTAGTCAGCGTTTCGTTTGTCCCTACGGACTACGCGATCGACACCGCAGTCGAAACTCTTTCCACCCCTTTATCAACCCTACCCCTACCGGCCAACTCCAACGTTGACCGGGATTCAGTTCATACATCCTCACCTTCACTTTCACCAACTTCTTCTTCTGCGATGTCAGGATTTAATCCTAACATCCATTCAACTCCCCCGGGATTGATTCCACCTCCTATGGATGCGAATAACCCACAACCACCTCCTGCTGTAGCGCCACAGCGAATCGTGCTCCAGGATCGTTTCTATCCCACCCGCTCTGCACTTCCTACCTGTCTTTCCCTTCCACCGGCCAATGGGGATAATTTTGAAATTAAGCCTAACTTCATTAACATGTTTCCGAAATTTCATGGGCTTGAACTGAAGATGCCTATATCTTCATCAACAAGTTCCAGAATGTTTGTGCCATGATGAAAACGACCCAGCTGTCAGACGATGCTATACGGCTACGGGTCATTCCGTTCACTTTGTGCGATCTTACTGAAAAGTGGCTGTATAGCAGTGCTTCCCACTCCATAACCAGTTGGGACGAGTTTGTGAAAGCGTTTCTCAAGAAATTCTATCCAAATCACAAAACTGCGAGGATCCATAACGAAATCAACCAATTTTCCCAACTTCCTAGTGAACCTTTTTGGAAGTGCTTTAACCGATATAAAGACC
This sequence comes from Agapanthus africanus, assembly GCA_030015575.1. Classification (NCBI taxonomy): domain Eukaryota; kingdom Viridiplantae; phylum Streptophyta; class Magnoliopsida; order Asparagales; family Amaryllidaceae; genus Agapanthus; species Agapanthus africanus. The sequence goes on along the minus strand of CM057338.1, from coordinate 935,126,749 downwards.
TTCTTGTTCAATGCCCTCATCACGGTATTGAGAGATGGCAACTTTGCCAAACTTTATACGAGGGCCTGAATCCAGCAACCAAGCAGTTGTTGGAAACCATTTGTTAAGGCTGTAAGTCGATGTACAACACCCCACGACTTGCGGGGAGGCGGAAAAATGAAAAACGATCTTGTTCTTTGCATAAACATCTACTAACCGTATGAATCGAAGCTAAATGATAACTAACAAGAAACATAGAAGTTCTATACTACTATGTTTAGGGATTATACCTAACGAATCGTGTCCTTCGTCTTTGCGAACTCCACCTCCTCCTCGGCCTTCTCGAAGTAGTAGACGATCCACCCGAGAGCTTTACTCCAAGCTTAGCCTCTAAACTTGAGGCAACTAACTTTCTTTAAGTGCTAATCAAAGAAGCTAGGTGATATAGAGTGAGGGTTATGGTTTAATTAGTCTAACTAATCCTTGTACTCAACACATGAGAGGGAAGGATTAGGGTTTGAAGAGGGAGAGCTTGAGGAGAGAGAAGATGAATATAATAATGAGAAGAGAAAATGAGTTATCATAATATATATCAAGCATTTTATTTTATCAAGAAAAGAAAAGAAAATGATTTACAACCATACTTGATAAATATCTTGTGGTGATTCATTTCCATGAGTCATTAAGCAATTATGAAGCATTAATGACATGGATGAATCATCCATATGACTCACTAATCTCATTCAATGTATATGCCATCTAAACCTCCTTAGTCACCACCTTCTAGAAGCTTCTCGCGCAATTACGAGAACGCCCCTCCTTTCCGCAAAAATACGGAAAAACTTTAGACTGTATAAATCCAATAACCGGATACCAGTAACTGGCTTAAATCAAAGCTGACTGGTAAAAACTGTCCGAAAGTCGTACGTGTGTAAACACACGTATGCGTCCGAACCCTTGTCGTAAAACCATACGACCTCTATATCGTTTCGCCTGGAGTAGGGAAACTCTCTGTGTGGGACTCTAGAGACTCGACTACTACGCTGGCAGTGGGTCTAACCACAGACCGCAAGCGGCACTAGCTGTACATAACGGTCCCCAGGTAGATGTCGATAAGAAGGCCGATGAGGAAACCCATCCGAACTCCTACTGAGTCTGATGTGACAATCTCCGTACAGTCCGGTCCGTTCGTCTAAGACTATCGCATATCGGGCCTAGGGGGCGGCAAGCGTCAGTCCCCTAATAGCGGTATAAGTCGTGTCGGAGGGAAGCCCATTACACCCTGAGAAACTACTGGAACCTACCAGCAAATCTCGCTTGCCCTGGCCAGGGACTTTGCGTAATGGCTCTCTGACACAGCGCGATATCAACCCCCAATACCGGGAGAGACGAATCCTGTCTAACCGCCACTGCCTCCAAGTGCTCGGGACTGCACCCAACTGCTACCTGTTTCCACGACTCTTTTGAGCCGTGGTAGGATAGCAATCTAAGAACAGTGGGACACACTCGAGGCGAAGTAGCAGTGTCAAGTCTGCGGACTATGCTGTACTCATGTCATCTGGGAACTGTTCACTGACGACTGGTATAAAACCATCCAACAGTTCCCTGTGAGTCCTGTCCGGTGTACCCGTAACCCAACGAGCACCTGCATACTATCTCCAGTACGACGTACTGACGGCTGTGGGACAGACCATCTCCCCAACTGGGATGAGAAGCGTACACACTAGTCTACTCCGGAGTATCGATGCCCTGTCTCGATAATCCAACGACTAGGGACCTGAATAAGGATGTGCTTGTAGACTACCCAGCCCCCACTAGTGTGACTGCCATCACAACGCTGGTAGTCAAGCAAGATCCTAAGAGCTCTATCAATACGTATACTCACATATTAAGATAGAAAAACCAAATAGCATACTACCATGTTTAGCAAGACTGTTATATACATGTGAATATCCCAAGCTTCCATTAAGTAATATACAAACTAATATGATACAATAATGGCCCCTAGGGCATATACACTAACAATCTCCCACTTGCACTAGGGCCATGTACTGGCATATCGAAGACCGATGATCTCGAGTAGCCTCTCGAACTGAATCTGAGGTAGGGCCTTCGTGAATGGATCAGCAATGTTCTCTTCAGAAGCAACTCTCCGTACCTCGATCTCCTGACGATCAATGATCTCCCTGATCAGGTGATACCGCCTTAAGATGTGTCTGGACTTCTGATGGGACCTTGGTTCCTTTGCTAAAGCTATAGCTCCGTTGTTGTCGCAATACAGAGGTATTGGATCAACTATGGTAGGAACCACCTGAAGTTCTGTTAGGAACTTCTTCATCCAGACTGCTTCTTTTGCGGCATCGCAAGCAGCTATATACTCCGCTTCCATCGTCGAGTCAGCAACGGTGTCCTGCTTGGAGCTCTTCCAGCACACCACCCCTCCATTGAGGGTAAAGACATAACCCGACATGGACTTGGAATCGTCCTTATCACTCTGGAAGCCGGAATCAGCAAAGGCCTCCAACCTGAGGTCTTTTCCGCCGTAAACCAAGAACATCTCCTTAGTCCTTCTCAGGTACTTGAGAATGTTCTTTACTGCTATCCAGTGCTTCTCCCCTGGGTCTGACTGATACCGGCTTACCACGCTCAGTGCGTAAGCTACATCTGGTCTGGTGCACAACATCGCATACATTATAGAGCCTACCGCAGAAGCGTAGGGTATAATAGACATGCGTTCCCTTTCCAAATCAGTCTTGGGAGACATCTCTTTGGAGAGGGTGATTCCGTGACAAGTCGGTAGATTACCGCGCTTAGAATCTTCCATACTGAATCTTTTCAGTACAGTGTCGATATACCTGGACTGCGAAAGTCCCAACATCCTCTTGGATCTATCACGATAGATCCGGATCCCCAGAATGTAAGAGGCATCACCCAGGTCTTTCATGGAGAACCTGTGTGACAAGAATCCTTTGACAGATTGTAGCATAGGAATGTCATTTCTTATCAATAGAATGTCATCCACGTACAAGACGAGGAATACGACACTTCTGGCTACAACTTTACTATATATGCACGGTTCATCTGGATTTTTGATAAAGTCATATTCTTTGACTGTTTCATCAAAACAGATGTTCCAACTCCGTGATGCCTGCTTTAGTCCATAAATGGACTTAAGCAGCTTGCATACTTTCCCGCTGCTCCCACTCTGATTGAAACCCTCTGGCTGATCCATAGCAAGAAGGACCCGAATGGATTTGAGCATAGCCACTGGAGAAAAAGTTTCGTCATAGTCCAAACCAGGTCTTTGACGAAAACCCTTTGCAACAAGTCTAGCCTTATAGGTTTCCACCTGTCCATCTACACCAATCTTTTTCTTGAAGATCCATTTGCATCCTATGGGTTTTACCCCATCTGGAGCAAAGTCCAAAGTCCATACTTTGTTGGTGTACATGGACTCCATTTCGGTCCGCATTGCATCTAGCCATCGTACCGAGTCGCCGCTCTGGATGGCCTGCTGGAAGTCAGTAGGTTCATCATCACCTATGATGCAATCCTCTCTATCCCCATCTATGAGAAAACCGTAGTATCTCTCAGGCGGATGAGACGGCCTACTACTCCTGCGGAGGGGTGCGGGAATGTCCTGTTCTTCTTGAACTTCCGGTTCTACCAAACTTTCAGTAGCAGCTTGTGGTTCTGGAATTTCTTCCAGTTCTATTTCGCTCCCACTTATTTCCTTTTCTAAAAACTGATGTTCTAGAAAATGGGCATTACGAGAAACAAAAACCTTTTGTCCCTCTGCGTAATAGAAATAATATCCCTTGGAGTTCTTTGGATATCCCACAAACATACATTTTACTGATCGTGCCTCGAGCTTGTCCATATGCTGCTTTTTAACAAAAGCTGGACATCCCCAAATCTTCATATGCTGAAGATGGGGTTTCTTTCCAGTCCACATCTGATATGGAGTGGTAGGCACAGTCTTGGTAGGAGCCATGTTCAGAAGATATGCTGCTGATTCTAGCGCATAACCCCAAAAAGATTGCGGTAACTCAGCATTACTCATCATGGATCGTACCATATCCAATAGGGTTCGATTCCGTCTCTCCGATACACCGTTATGCTGTGGACGGTATGGAGGAGTAAGCTGAGAGAGAATTCCTTTCTCTTTTAGGTAACCTAGGAACTCGGCACTCAAGTATTCACCACCTCGATCAGATCTAAGTGTCTTGATACTTTTGCCGGTTTGGTTTTCTACTTCATTCTTATACTCTTGGAATTTCTCAAAAGCCTCGGATTTATGTTTCATCAGATAAATGAATCCGTATCTTGAGTAATCATCCGTGAAAGTAATGAAATAGGAAAAACCACCTCTTGCATGTGTAGACAATGGACCACATACATCGCTGTGTATGAGTCCTAAGAGCTCGCTCGCTCTTACTCCATGTCCAGTAAATGGAGTCTTTGTCATCTTTCCTTTGAGACAAGATTGAAAAGTGTCATAAGTTTTATATTCGAACGAGTCCAAATATCCTTCTCTATGCAACTTAGTCAACCTTCTCTCATTGATGTGACCCAGTCTACAATGCCATAAGAAAGCTTTATTTAAATCTGGAGATTTTCTTTTAAGTGTGTTCTGGACATTGAAAATTTGGAGTTGGTTTAAAACATATATACCGTTATTTAGTGTACCGGACCCAATCAAACCATGATTAAGGTGGATGTTAACAACATCTCTTACAAACGTGAAATCATAACCTTTATTTGATAACAAGGAAACTGATATGATATTACACGTTAAGCTTGGTACAAAAAAACAGTTATGTAAAACCAAAATGTGTCAACTCGTCAATCCTAGGTGATAATCCCCGACGGACGCAGCTCCCACGCTAGCTCCGTTAGCAACCTTTAGGGTCATATCACCTTCCTTCAGCACTCTACGGTTTCTCAGTGCCTGCAATGAATTGCAAATATAAGATCCTGATCCGGTATCCAATACCCAGGAAGTAGAGTTGATCGACAGACAATTCTCAATTACAAACACACCTGAAGTCGAAGCCACAGCTTGCTTCGGTTCCTGGTTCTTGGCGTTCCACGCCTTGCAATCCTTCTTCCAGTGCCCTTTCCTGTGACAATGGAAGCACTCATCCTGGCCAACTACCGGTACCGCAAACTTTTTCTTTCCCTTCCCTCCCACCTTACTAACACCTCCTCTAGGTTTGGTGGCGGCCTTCTTCTTCCTTCCTTTGGCCCTAGCCTTGGACCCGGAAGAAGATGCACCGCTAACAAACATAGCGGGTGTTTCCCTTGTCTTCTGCAAGGTGCCCTCTGCACTCCTTAACATGTTCAGGAGTTCCGGAAGTTCAACTTCTTTTCTTTGAATGTTGAAGTTCAGGATAAACTGGGCGTAGGTGTGAGGAAGGGACTGGAGAATAAGGTCTGTATAGAGCTCATTATCCAAAGTCGTCCCAAGGTCTGCGAGCTCTTCAATATAGCCGATCATCTTTAGGACATGTTCTCCTACCGATGACCCGACAGCCAACCTCGCTCGAAACAAGTTCTTAGAGGTCTCGTATCTTGCTATACGAGATTGCTCTCCATAAAGTTCCTTTGTATGGAGAAATATGCCATCTAGGTCCATATCCTCGTGCCTCCTCTGATGTTCATTGTTCATCGAGGCAAGCACGATGCACTTGGCTTTCGCGCAATCTAAATCCCAGGTTTTGTGGATTTCCTTATCCGCATTACTGGATTTGGGACCAGGGACAGCAGGTGCCGTAGCGGTGAGGACGTACCCCAATTTGTCATAGGTCAAAGCCATTTTGACATTCCGCAGCCAATCTTTATAGTTTGGCCCTGTCAGTATATTTTTCTCTAAAAGTAACTTAAGTCCAGTCATTTTCAGGGTCGCTGCAATTAGGAGAGAGAGAAGAAAACTCTTTAGCATGATGCTCTTGCAAGTTTAGAGTGGTTTTTAGTTTATCTAAACTGGATGGCTCCCACTGTTTCTCGAATCCTTCCTCAAACCATAAAAGAAGAATTAGCCAGGACTATTCTCACTGTACAATTCTTGCTTAACCGTTCAGCCAGGCTAGTGTCGATACTTCGAGGGAGGTTTTCCAACGCTTTCGCGAAGTTCCTTAATTAAAGAACCTCTTTTCTCTAGGGGCGTAACCCCGCTGACACTTTTTTTGACACCTACTTGGTTTATAGCATTGATCGTTAAGTGACGAATATCCTGATAAGTAGCATATACTCACAGTAGGATCGGGATCCAAATATCATCGTATGACAATGTTGAAGGAATGCTACCAACATTCATCAAACTCCAAATCGTATGCATCTCTTTGCAAATTTCAGTTTCTTTAGAAATTCCCGATATTTGTTTTTGCCCCATGCTCTTATGACCTTGGCTTTGGTCAAAATGTCATAAGTCACATGTCAAGTTCTACCCGTCATTATCTTGTCAATTTGAACACATCCGTATATACCCCTGACTTTGGTCAAATGATAATACGACTGTCCCAAACCAACTCATCTATCTTATGCAACAAATGAAAACCCAGCAGCTACCAAACACTATGCCTTGACTTTGGCCAAAATGCATAGCTTGAATACTACTGAATACCCAAATGAAATGACGGAGGGCTACGAATGGTTTTGGCGAAACCGTGAACGTAGTGAACTTGATATAACCGAAGGAACCTGATAGCTTTTTAAAAGGAGTGGTTAAAGCTCCGCATTTAAAAATATCTGTTTTTAAAATTAACCGAGTGGTTTCTTTTAAATTGTTCCAACGATTAAACTTTTTGGTTTATTTTCTTTGCATTATAAATAATGCGTCCCATCATTAACCTATCATTGCAGAAAACAACGAAAATACAACGTCCTCTTATGCCATCTGCATTCGCCACGGGGTCCCGTCATCACCCGTTAGGTTACTTAACTAACGACAGAGCGGGGGCTGGGCTAGCGCGGGTGTAAAACATAAGTGACGTCTAAATAGCTATCATATATAGATATTGTACATTCGTCAGACGCAATAATAGGCATTCCAGATCACAGATGAACTTTATTGGATTTGCAAGCAATCCGTGTTTGTTTTGAGCCTGCAACAAAAGACGGATTACACAATTGTGATGAATAGCCATTACCCCACCCAAGACCCTAACGGGTACGGCAAACTACCCACCCGGCAGTTTGTGCACCCCACCTTGGGTCTGTCCTAGGAGCAAAAACAGTAAAATGAAATAATACAACGGTGGCTACAACCGCAACCTGGATGTGCCCCGCAAAATAATATTACAACAAATTACATTTACATTAAATGAATTAAATAATAACCCATCACATAACCCCGGCTATACATCACAACAGTCCAACACAGTTCATATCCACAAACAGTAAAAACCATTACAGAAATGTGCAACCCCCTGCCAACCGACATACTAGAAGTTAGGGGAGGTTTACGAACACATTATACAAACACAGATATAATCCAACAAGCAAATACTGTATAATTTCGATCGATTAAACACTTTTAATTTTGCTCCAATACTTCTCTGTAAATCTGAAACCTGAGCAAAAATAAAAAATTCCAGAAAATACCAAATATCAGTGAGAAGCAACACAGGAAAATTGGGTTCCTGAATCGCCAACTCGGCGGCGGAATCGCGGCGGATCGGTGGGATCCGCCGCGGTTCCGCGGCGCTTTAGACGATTCAGGGGCCCAATTTTCTTGGGTGTTCTTCTACTGTCTTTTCAAGCTTTCTGAACATCCCTGAAAAATTTTTGGACTTCATTTAAAAAACGACAGAAACTTGTGATTTCGGGCTTTTCCGGTTTCGTTTTTTTCGTTCGAAATTCATACAAATTTGCAAGTAAGTTATTTATTGTTTAGTGAGGCTCTGATACCACTGTAAGTCGATGTACAACACCCCACGACTTGCGGGGAGGCGGAAAAAGGAAAAATGAAAAACGATCTTGTTCTTTGCATAAACATCGACTAACCGCATGAATCGAAGCTAAACATAACTAACAAGAAACATAGAAGTTCTATACTACTATGTTTAGGGATTATACCTAACGAATCGTGTCCTTTGTCTTTGCGAACTCCACCTCCTCCTCGGCCTTCTCGAAGTAGTAGACGATCCACCCGAGAGCTTTACTCTAAGCTTAGCCTCTAAACTTGAGGCAACTAACTTTCTTTAAGTGCTAATCAAAGAAGCTAGGTGATATAGAGTGAGGGTTATGGTTTAATTAGTCTAACTAATCCTTGTACTCAACACATGAGAGGGGAGGATTAGGGTTTGAAGAGGGAGAGCTTGAGGAGAGAGAAGATGAACATAATAATGAGAAGAGAAAATGAGTTATCATAATATATATCAAGCATTTTATTTTATCAAGAAAAGAAAAGAAAATGATTTACAACCATGCTTGATAAATATCTTGTGGTGATTCATCTCCATGAGTCATTAAGCAATTATGAAGCATTAATGACATGGATGAATCATCCATATGACTCACTAATCTCATTCAATGTATATGCCACCTAAACCTCCTTAGTCACCACCTTCTAGAAGCTTCTCGCGCAATTACGAGAACGCCCCTCCTTTCCGCAAAAATACGGAAAAACTTTAGACTGTATAAATCCAATAACCGGATACCAGTAGCTGGCTTAAACCAAAGCCGACTGGTAAAAACTGTCCGAAAGTCGTACGTGTGTAAACACACGTATGCGTCCGAACCCTTGTCGTAAAACCATACGACCTCTATATCGTTTCGCCTGGAGTAGGAAAACTCTCTGTGTGGGACTCTAGAGACTCGACTACTACGCTGGCAGTGGGTCTAACCACAGACCGCAAGCGGCACTAGCTGTACATAACGGTCCCCAGGTAGATGTCGATAAGAAGGCCGATGAGGAAACCCATCCGAACTCCTACTGAGTCTGATGTGACAATCTCTGTACAGTCCGGTCCGTTCGTCTAAGACTATCGCATATCGGGCCTAGGGGGCGGCAAGCGTCAGTCCCCTAATAGCGGTATAAGTCGTGTCGGAGGGAAGCCCATTACACCCTGAGAAACTACTGGAACCTACCAGCAAATCTCGCTTGCCCTGGCCAGGTACTTTGCGTAATGGCTCTCTGATACAGCGCGATATCAACCCCCAATACCGGGAGAGACGAATCCTGTCTAACCGCCACTGCCTCCAAGTGCTCGGGACTGCACCCAACTGCTACCTGTTTGCACGACTCCTTTGAGCCATGGTAGGGTAGCAATCTAAGAACAGTGGGACACACTCGAGGCGAAGTAGCAGTGTCAAGTCTGCGGACTATGCTGTACTCATGTCACCTGGGAACTGTTCACTGACGACTGGTATAAAACCATCCAACAGTTCCCTGTGAGTCCTGTCCGGTGTACCCGTAACCCAACGAGCACCTGCATACTATCTCCAGTACGACGTACTGACGGCTGTGGGACAGACCATCTCCTCAACTGGGATGAGAAGCGTACACACTAGTCTACTCCGGAGTATCGATGCCCTGTCTCGATAATCCAACGACTAGGGACCTGAATAAGGATGTGCTTGTAGACTACCCAGCCCCCACTAGTGTGACTGCCATCACAACGCTGGTAGTCAAGCAAGATCCTAAGAGCTCTATCAATACGTATACTCACATATTAAGATAGAAAAACCAAGTAGCATACTACCATATTTAGCAAGACTGTTATATACATGTGAATATCCCAAGCTTCCATTAAGTAATATACAAACTAGTATGATACAATAATGGCCCCTAGGGCATATACACTAACAAAAGCCACTTCCTATCCAAATCTGACGAGGAAGCATGGCAATTCTTCGATGACCTTGCGGAACAAACGCTTCAATGGGAGAGCACCAGACCAAGTACTTCTTCTTCTTCCTATACTTCTACTGGTTAACCTAGGGTAGGCATTCACCAACTCGATGTCTCTATTGCAATGAAAGCCGAAATGGCTGCAATAACGAGAAAACTTGAAGCGATAGAGAGCAAATTTTCATCTCCTGCTCCTACCCCCGCTCTTCCCCCTCGTACCATCTGCGCTTGTTGTTCTGATCCATCCCATTTGACCGAAGAGTGTCCTTACAACCCATCTGCTCAGGGACAGGATCAGATCAATGCTGTATTTCATCAAAGACCAAGAAATGATCCATACTCTTCCACTTACAATCCGGGCTAGAGGAACCACCCCAATTTCGCTTGGAATCAGAACCAGCATCAATTCCAAGGCAACAATTTCCAGAGGCCCCCTCCTCCGCAACAACAAGCTCAGCAACAAACTCAACATCAATTTCAGCAGCCCTTCCAACCCCAACCTTTTCAAAATTAGACGAACAATTTTGCACCCAACAATTCTTTTCCTCAAAACAACTTTGTTCCGTCAAACAACGATAAGGTTTCCTCACTAGAACGGAGTCTGGAGGCGTTTGTAAAGCAATCGACACAATCCACCGCCAACATTCAGTCTTCCATTCAGTCTTTGGTGCAACACACTGCTGCACACGGGCAAAGCATCAAGACCATCGAAGCCCAGATTGCACAGCTGAATGCGGCGTTAAGCGAGCGAGAAAAGGGGAAGCATCCATCCCAACCACTCCCAAATCCTGGTCACCACATAATCTACTTGTTGCTCTAGAACAATAGAACCATAATGTGAGTGCCGTGATTACCTTGAGATCTGGAAGAATGCTGAACAACAACATCGGCACAACAATTGAGGATAATGACACCCCGGCCGCTTTATCTTCTTCTTCTCCTTCCTCATCTTCTGAGCCTATTTTTCATTCCTCAAAAGGCTCCTCTTCATCTTCTGCTCTGAACGGACCCACATCTCACTCCACGAAAACTCCGGCTCTAGGATCCGTTCTAACTCCACAATCTCATCCACAAATATTGGACTCAACCAATTTCAAAAACGTTCCCTTTCCAAACCGGTTGAGGTCCAATAAACAAAATCCACAAATGGAGAAGATTCTGGAGTTGTTTAAGCAGGTTAACATCAACATTCCCCTTTTAGATGCTGTCCAACAAGTCCCTTCCTACGAAAAAATCTTAAAGGACTTATGCACGAAAAAGAGGAAATCTCAGGTACCCAAGAAAGTTTTCTTAGCTAGTGCTGTGAGTGATGCTCTTACCCAATCTTTACCTCAAAAATGGAAGGACTCTGGCTGTCCTACGATTTCTATTACCATTGGGGATAAGAACATCAACCGCGCACTTTTGGATCTTGGTGCCAGTGTTAACCGGCTTCCGTACTCAGTATATGATCAACTAGGTGTAGGAGCGCTGAAACCCACACACTGTACTCTCCAAATGGCCGACTGATCGATCACCCATCCCAGGGGTGAGCTAGAGGATGTGTTAATCAAGGTTGGGGACTTCATATTCCCCGTTGACTTCATTGTTTTAGACACACAGCCTGTAGCTAAACCCCGGAATCAAATTCTGGTGATACTCGGTCGCCCATTCCTTGCAACCTCAAATGCTGTGATCAATTGTCGAAATGGTTCGATGAACCTATCTTTTGGAAACATGACAATTGAACTCAACATTTTTAGGTTGGGGAATCAGCCTTCCGAACCTAATGCTCATATTTTAGACGTTTGTTCAATCCAGGTGATCACCCCGGAGGACTGTGAATTCGAGGAGTTTTTGTTCGATCACAACAATCTTGACGCCACTAGTGCGTTCCTCTTCGAACCTGCTGCTGCTTCTGCGCCCGACAATGACTACGAGTGTTTCATTTTCTCGAACGATCTTAGCCAGTCACCACCACCCGAGTTTGAATCCTTTGAATTTCCGGATGAGTTAGCTGAACCATCCAACTCGGTCACTTACACTCGTTTTGAACCTCTGCTGGAATCCTTTGAGTTCGAGACCTTTTCACCAATCTTGCCTTCAATTGTTTCACCTCCAATGCTCGAACTCAAGCCATTGCCGTCTCACCTTAAGTACGCTTACTTGGGTGAGAACGAGACCCTTTCTGTTATCATCTCGGCTTCTCTAGCTCCAGAGTAAGAGAAAGCCCTTCTTACGGTCTTGCACATCAATAGGCAAGCCTTTGGCTGGTCAATGGCGGACATCAAGGGGATTAGTCCCCTGATTGTTGAACATCACATTCATCTGATGGATGATGCCAAACCAGCCAGGGATCCACAGAGGCGACTTAACCCAGTCATGAAGGAGGCTGTAAAAAAAGAGATCGTAAAGTGTCTGGATAGTGGTATCATTTACCCTATCTCCGATAGCCAGTGGGTTAACCCCATTCATGTTGTCCCCAAGAAGTCGGGTATAACGGTCATAACCAATGATGCGATCAAGTTAATCCCTACTCGCACCCAGACTGGGTGGCGAGTATGCATCGATTATAGAAAACTCAACGCCGCAACACGTAAAGACCACTTTCCGCTACATTTCATTGACCAAATACTTGAACGATTGGCTGGACACGAGTACTACAGCTTTCTGGATGGCTACTCCGGCTATAATCAGATTCCCATCATCGAAAAAGACCAGGACAAAACCACATTCACCTGTCCTTTCGGCACGTTTGTATATCGTCGCATGCCCTTTGGGTTATGCAATGCGCCCGCTACCTTCCAGCGGTGTATGATGGGAATCTTCTTCTCAGACATGGTGGAAAAATTCTTCGAGATCTTCATGGATGATTTCTTCATTTTCGGCGATTCCTTTGATGAGTGTTTGCTGCATCTCGACTCTGTCCTTACCCGGTGTAAGGACAAGAACCTCACTTTAAATTGGGAAAAGTGCCACTTCATGGTGCGCGAAGGTATTGTCTTAGGACATATCATCTCGCAAAATGGTATTGAGGTAGATAAAGCAAAGATTGAAGTCATTTCCAATCTCCCTCCTCCCAGATGCGTCAGAGACATCCGAGCCTTCTATGGCCATGCCGGTTTCTATAGACGGTTCATTAAGGACTTTAGCAAGATTGCTAGGCCCTTGACTCTTTTGCTGGCCAAGGACACGACATTCGACTTCAACTCGAGCTGTGTGACCGCGTTCGAGTCATTAAAAAGCTCACTCACTTTTGCTTCCGTTCTTTCTTCTCCTGACTGGACGTACCCATTTGAGATTATGTGCGATGCATCCGACTTTGCCATCGGTGCTGTCCTTGGACAACACATTAACAAGATGCCGCACGTAATCTATTATGCTATCCGAACCCTGAACGACGCCCAACTGAACTATACAACAACCGAGAAGGAATTCTTGGCTGTTGTATTTTCTTTAGAAAAGTTCAGGCCCTACCTCATCGGCTCTCCAGTCATCGTCTACACGGACCATTCTGCTCTACGCCATCTTTTTGCGAAGAAGGATGCAAAATCTCGGCTGATACGTTGGATCCTCTTGCTTCAAGAGTTTGACCTTATCATCAAGGACAAAAGAGGATGTGAAAACGTAGTAACCGACCATCTCTCACGACTTCCTTCTTCACCGTCGCTTCAAATTCCGATCAACGACGTTTTTCCGGATGAACAGCTCTTGACAGTATCTTGCGAACCCTGGTTCACAGATATTGTGAACTATTTGGCCACAGGATTACTACCGAACTGAATGGTCAAGTCAGGACAGACTTCGATTCTTATCCCAAGTAAAACACTTTTACTGGGACGAACCTTATCTGTTCAAGTACTGTCCCGACTAGATTATTCGTTGGTGTGTCCCTGATAATGAATTCAAGAGTGTGCTGTCATTTTGCCACGATCAAGCATGTGGCGGGCATTTTAGCCCCAGAAAGACAGCCGAGAAGATCTTGCAGTGTGGTTTCTACTGGCCACAACTCTTCAAAGACGCTCATGACTACTGCAAGACTTGCTCCCGGTGCCAACACTTGGGCCAGATATCCAGGAGAAACGAGATGTTGTTCCAACCAATCTTGGTTGTGGAGATTTTTGATGTTTAGGGGATTGATTCTATGGGGCCGTTTCCCAGCTCTTTTGGGAACTTGTACATCCTTCTCGCTGTTGATTATGTCTCTAAGTGGGTCGAGGCTGTGCCCAGCCGGACTAACGACAACAAGGTTGTCGTTAGATTTCTTAAGAAAAACATTTTCTCCCGGTTTGGGCACCCCCGAGCGATCATTAGCGACAATGGAACTCATTTCTGTAATAAGACTTTCAAGGCCTTAATGCGGAAATATTCTGTTAATCATAAGCTATCTACGCCCTACCACCCCCAAACAAGTGGACAAGCCGAAGTTTCAAATCGGCAATTCAAGCAGATATTGGAGAAGACGGTTTCCAAGAACCATAAGGATTGGTCTTTAAAACTCACTAATGCCCTTTGGGCATTTCGAACTGCTTATAAGTCCGATCTTGGTATGTCTCCTTATCGGCTTGTTTACGGAAAGGCTTGCCACCTTCCAGTGGAAATAGAGTATCACGCATTTTGGACGATAAAGGAGCTAAATCTATCTCTCGAAGATGCGGGAAGCCATCGGAAGCTGCAGTTGAACGAATTGAGCGAGCTTCGGGATGAGGCTTACGAAAACGCGGTTGTCGTTAAGAACCGAACGAAGGTGTTTCACGATAAACACCTTTTGAGCAAAACATTCGCACATGGTCAACAGGTACTGCTTTACGATACCCGGCTACATTTCCATCCAGGTAAGCTAAGATCTCGCTGGAAAAAGCCATTTTTTGTGCGGAATGTGTATCCGCAAGGCGCTGTGGATTTGGAGAATCCAAAGGACAGATCATTTTTCAAAGTAAACGGACACAGACTGAAACCGTACCTTAGCGCCAAACCAACAGAAGAGCTCCTGGTCTTACAGGAGCCGGTTTACCCTGCATAATCTTCCTCTGCCTACCACCAAACTTCGGTTATCCAGCCAAAACAGTGGACACTGTTTCAAATAAGTTTGGGGGTATGTATATACCATTTTGTATATATATGTGGATATTCTTGTCCGGTGCATATCCATTTTTAACAATTTTCTTTTAAAAAAATGTGTATATCTAACCGACAATTTTGACCTTTCAATAATTTTTTCATGCAATGACAGTGAGGACACTGTCCAGTTTAAGTTTGGGGGTACGCTCGGTAGGCATTTCTAACCTTTGCATTCATATGTATATTTTGCATCTGCATACTAAAATCCATAAAAATCAGAAAATTTTCTAAAAACATAAAAACTTTTTCGTCAAGTTAGCTAGTGGGAGAACTCAGATTCAACATTTCGACGGTTTTGTTTGATAAGATAAGAATAACTAAATCTTATTTTTAGATTTTGAAAACCTGAAAGATAACTTTCCTTTGAAGTTAACTATAGCTGATATACGTCTTTACATCATACTACACGTGTCGTGAGTTTTGAAAATTAGATGACAAGTCTATTATGTCTGAAAACTTTTAAATGGATAAATTATTTTCTGAGGATCAAATAGGTTTGTTCTGAAATAAGTAATATCAAGAATAGTTTATGAAGTGAAGCGGATATGAAGGGATGTTATTGATACCTTAATTGGAACTAATTCTGAAAAATAACCCATCCGGAACTTGATTGGAATGATTACACACCTAACCCACTAAACACGTCTTTTATCCAAAAAAAATAAATAAATAATTGAACTGCTGGTTATATCTCCGTTCGCATTAAATCGTCATGATTTTCATGCTAAAATTGTCTTTTGTTTTTTTGGGCCTTGGTAACTTAAGTAATTAAGTCCGCTGGGGTGTTTCTACACCTAATGCCCTAAAGCCAACTGGTTTGGGAGCATTGGCCCAAAGCTCGTTAAGAAGCCTAGAAAGTCCAGATTAAAACAAAGTCAAGCAAGTGTTCTCTCCAAGTTAAAATTCCTAACGGTTCTTTGTGTGAGAATAATCTTGACAAAAGACAAGTTTTTATAAAAAAGTATTTCTAGCGGAGATATGAAGGTTTTATTCCATGATAAAGACTATTGCACATTCACAAAGGTGTGTATGAAATGAAAACAAGAAAAAGGTGGAGTGAAAAATAAGACCTAGTTTCCTGTTAAGGAAGATAGAAATTCTGAAATTGAAACCTTACTGGAAAACGAAACTTGAAAAATACTTAACTCTTTATAAAACTTATGTGATCCTTTTTAAATTTTTATCTGGGCTCTATTTTGTGACATGATGACTTTAATCGATCCTTCTGAAACTTAACGACACTATTTGCACTGCACGTAAAGACATATAAAATCTTAAGTTAAATAAGAAGTGAGGTGTGAAAAATAAAGGTTCGATAGTCTAGAATTAGGATAATAGAATTGTTATTTTTGAAACAAAACCTTAGGGTTTGAATCATAGTTATGTCGTAAAACTAGCTTGACAGGATTTTGTGGGTAGTATCGGTTGAAAACCCTCAGGAGACAACACTCCTCCTACTAGGGACACCTAGAGGTTTAACGGCTTGTTGCACATGCTCAGTGCAATCGCGTTCCCTGCGAAAGTGAGGTTAGGAATTTTTGTGAATAAATTGGCTTTGCTCGGGACGAGCAAATGATAAGTTTGGGGGTATTTGTTCATATCAGATTTTTGCATTTTTATACCGCCCTTTTTTGATCACATTGCTTATAGGTAGGTACTCTTGATCCGTATTTGCTAGATAATTGCAGGTTACAGGTTCTCAGCTCTAAGCAGTGAAATTCATGGAAAAGCGCGACAAATTCCGGATTACTGCCAACCACAGATAAAATAGGGGTCTCCGCTCTCTATCCGTATGTTGCCGCACACCAGTTTAAAGGACAAAATGGCAAATCAATGGTCATTTTCATGCACAAAGCACAATGTCAAAACAAGATCCAAGATTTCTACGCGGAGCTTAAGAAAATCATGGCAAAAGATCCACATCAAATCACCTTTTGATCTGCTGAAAATCTGGAAGAAATGTGAAGAGATTCTGAGAAACCAAATATACCACACTGAAGAGAACAGCAACACAGGGAAACCCACCAAAAATCAGGAGCCAACATGGTGACTCGGCCGCGGATCAGCGGCCGAGTTAACTCGGCAACAAAAGATCTTTTGGGGGCAGTTTTGTAATATCATGCAGGGTCTGAATATTGCCCTAGGGGTTCAGTTTCCTGCCTATAAATAGCCCAAAACAATGCCAAGTGAGGGGAGATCATTCTTGTGTGATATTTTAGGATAGATTTTGTAGTTCTTCTTCCTCTTTTCATCTTTCTCCATTAAAACCTTGTAGTGAGCTTTTATGAGTGAAGTGATGAATAAAAGAGTTCTTTTCTTTATCATGCTTGTCTTGTTACTTTTTTAATTATATTTTCCTGTAATTTTCATTTGCTAATCTAGTTGTTGTTATTTGTTGTTTGTTTCTTTCTTCTTCTATTTTTCTTTATCCTTAACAACAATGATGCTTAAGCTTGATCCTTACCAAAGTGAGGTCTCAAATAGCTAGTTGTAATCTTCTAACCTCTTTCTTTCTATCTTCCTCCTTTTGTTGTATTTTCCTTTTTTTTTTGTAATGGGTGAGTAGTTTCTCACTTGTTAGGGTAGGATAAGGAAAGTTTGAGAGAAGGAAATCTCTCACTCTTTTCTTGCCCAACATCTTAATTCGGACTCCCGTTAATTGAACCACAATCCGCTCCCTACGGCATCCTATCCTACATGATAGCGGTGATTCCTTAGTGAGACCGGTTGTGATTGAATTAACCGGAGGTTAAGGCTAAGAGCCAAGAACGGACGGACAGGACCATAAGGAAGAAACTAAGCGTTGGAAAGCCTAGCTTATACTCGCAAGTTCTTTCCTAGTCGTGCTAATCCCCGTTGTTGCCAATTACCGTAACACCAATATTAAGAGTGGCAACGAGAGAAGTGAGCGACTCCTATCTCAAACTAACCAAATCCTAACCCTAACATGCTCTCTTTATATACATTTTAGCACATAGTTAATCTCAAACAAACCTGGACATTTGGACTTAACTCGTTAAAGCATATAGAAAAAGATTCCCATCTCCCTGCGGACGACCCGTACTCAACCGGCTAGCTACCAAGCGAAACCGTCTTGATTGCGGTAATTAACTAAGCACGAAAAACTCTAACAATCAGCAGCCACCGCTCCTCGCTCGGAAATCGTTACGTTGGCCCACGTCCCCGATGGTGTGTCTGGGGGCACGGAGGAGGCCGCCGAAGCTGCTATCCCTCCAGCTCACAATGGGTGAAGCATCAAAGGTGGCCTTCTATATTTTACATTAATGATCTCTCCATTATCTGAACCCTTTTGTCTTGAATTGCGTGGATTGGCGGTGTCTATTGCCGATCTATCTCCCAGGAAGTCTTTTTAGCGTCTGTTGGAGTTGGCCGTTCCGCAGGCGATATCTCCTCAACGTATCGTCCTCTCTTCCGGGCAAAGTCAGCATCTTTTGCCTTCTCCTCACTATGTTATTATTATTTCATATAATGACATTGATGTCTTCTACAGTTCTGGAAGCTGATGACGATGTTGAGATTCTTGACGGGCCTGGGGAGCCTTTGATTTGGTTAGAAAGTTTATCGATCAAAAATATATTACCGCAATCAAGAACGGCGTCGCTTGGTAGCTAGCCGGTGAGTACGGGTCGGTCGACAGGGATTTTGTGTTTTCCTAATCGCTCTAACGAGTTAATTCAGATGGTTGTCGGATTTGATTATTTCAAAAACCTAAATTGATTTATATTAAGATTATCTAGATCTAAGTCTTGCTAGGGTTAGGTCTAGGGTAAGTTGAAAGATTGTAGGTTTCCTCGCCGCTTTCAATGCCCTATTTTAGATCTATTAGATGTTATGATAATTATCAATAAAAGGGATTAGTACCATCAGGAAGATGTTTCTTCCTCTAGGTTCTTGTCCTTCCTTTATCGATCCTTACCCCAACCTCCATGGAAAACACGCTCAACCGGTCCTTTATACTACGGTATCACCGTTACCTCGAGGGATAAGGTGCCGCAGGGAGCGGTGTGTGTGTGTATGCATGGAGTTCTAATTCTTATGTGTTATGGGGCAAGAAAAGGGTGAGAGATCTCATCTCTCAAACCTTTCCCTAAAACTAACCCTAACAAGCGAGGAGACTACTCGCTCATTAGGGAATTGAAAGACATTCTAAATTAAATAAAACTAAGGCAAAGAAATAAAAGAACTTACTAATTTTTATTGATGGCTCTCTCCAAACATCAACACAGTACAGATCTGAATTTATGAAATGAAAAGAGGCATACCCTCATACAAGATTTAGAGTTCCTATTTATAGAGGATAGGAACCCTAAGGTTACAATTGACTCGCATATCTGCTTTTACAAAAATACCCCCTAAGAAAAGACGTAGTCAACGATCCACGCATGCTGCAAATTTTGGTAAAAAATTATTTAGCTCTGGGCTCTAGATGGCCGCGGAACCGCGGCCGCAGCATGGGTTGGGCCGCGGTTCCGCGGCCCAATGGACAGATCATATGCTGAATTTTCTGCTTCTGGCTCTGGGCTTTTTGGGCTTCCTGTATCTTTGGTTCTTTTCTCAGATTGGTTTCTCGTTCTCTTCCAGATCTTCCAGTGAATAATTGTGGTGGACTTTAACCGTGGCTTCACGATCTTGGACCTTGCATTGCCTTGTACTTTGTAAACTTTATATTTTATGTAGGCTTGATCAAGATCCTTCTGTTTGCTGGTTGTAGTTCCACTTTTGGATCATCTTTTATCTTTTTCACTGTTTTAGATCCAAGAACCTGTAACCTGTACTATGTAGCAGACATGGGTCAAAAGCACCTGTTTATTTGTAAAAAGAATAAGAATGGGGAATATAATAATGCAATATTATGGTATGAACAAATACCCCCAAACTTATCTTTTGCTCGTTCTCGAGCAAACTTATTTTTATTCTCGACAAAAACCTAACCTCACTTTCGCAGGGAATCGCGATTGCACTGAGCTCGTGCAACAAGCCGTTAAACCTCTAGGTGTCCCTAGTAGGAGGAGTGTTGTCTCCTGAGGGTTTTCAGCGGATACTACCCACAAAATCCTATCAATTAGGCTTTTCGACTTTTGTTCTCCAATTAGGTTTTCCAACAAGGAATTCTATTATCATCGACTCGTAAATTATCCACCCGTATTCTTCACACTTCCTCATTATTTAACTTAAGATTATATATGTTCTATAGACTTACTTAGCTTTCGGCATCTCTTAAGTTTTCCTTCTAGGGTTCCATCTCCACTTAGGAATTTTTATCAACTCTACTAAAGATAAAAGTTCTATTCTTCACTCCTTTCTCTAATCTAAACTCCAATCACATACCCCTACGTGTGTGTATATATCACCCCTACACTTGGAAATTCAAATCAAGCAATCATACTCTTGTCCGTTGTCTAAAGTACTTATTAATTGGTGAATTTTTAAATGAATTTTGCTTACACATCCTTCATGCGGCCGTTAATACTTCTTGAGGTACCAACAACCTATTACAAGATGTGTTTGCACATTAAAGCATAATTCCTAGTCTTGCAACACCCAAGGCTTTTAGCAGTGACTCCCAAACCAGTTGGTCTAAGGCACTAGGTGATGAAGCACTCTTGCTAAATATTTTTCTATTTTTTTTAGCCTTAAGTAATCACAAAAACCAGTATTCATTTTTTTCTTTATTCACACTTGTATTTTTTTTTCATTTTTCATCGTACTAAGGACTTTAGACAAGAGCATTTCAAGGTCTCTTCTACTATTCCAAGTTTCAAGGTGCGTGATTATGCAATTTGTAGGGTATACATTTTCAGAATCTAGACTTAAGTTAGGAATTATTTTTCAAACTTATACTCTAATAAAAATATCAATACTTTTCCTTTGTTTTGACTTAGCCCAAGAAGTGAACTCAAAATTTGTCTATTTCTAAATAAACTACAAAGACATATACTTTCTACCGTTAAATTTTAAGGAAGGTTATTTTTAGGGTTTTTAATTTACTAAGTCTAAGATCTAGTTGTTCCTAACCAGTTAACCTATTTGTCAAACTCAAGTCAAATAAGGCCAAAATTGAATACATTAATTTTTATAAATTTTGAAATTTTCAATTTTTTATGGGTTTTTAAAATAAGTATGCAAATGCAAAAATATGTACAAATGAATGCGAAGGAAGAAAACGTACCGAGCATACCCCCAAACTTAAACTTGACAGTGTCCTCACTGTCATGCCACACCAAGAGGGTCAAAATTGTCGGCACTCCCCTGTTTATTTATTTATAAAAAAAAATTGATTTTTTTTTATTTTTATTGTTAAAAGAAAAACAAAATATATATACAACAAGGTTCCCCCCAAACTAAACAAGGCCTTACATAAGCCAAAGGTTAGCACCAACCAGTCAAAAATTCTATCGTGATAATGGTAGAGTTGGTGAAAGAATGGAGTGGAAAGAAAAGAAATGAGAAGCACACGAGACCGTGTGGAGATAGAAACGGTATACGGTCTCGGTGGAGGAGAAGAATGGCGGAAAAGAGAAAGAAGTGTAGTACGATCTTGAGGGTGTAAATCGAGTGAATAAATTAGCGCAATTTGTGATGACCGATGTGTTAAAAACGATTGTGCTAATCTATCAACCCGTCGAGAAATGGGGTCAAATCTCTCAAGATTCGCAAGAAAACATGGGTACATCGAACTTGGTATAGGAGATGAGAGCGTAACAGTCTCTTGTAAGGTCGGAATGATAGGAATGAAGAAATGGAGTGAATTAGGGATAGTCTCATCCTCACCGTAGTAAACTGTCTCGAACTTGAAAGATTCCATCAATGGTTCGAAACGACTGTAAGCAACCGAGTCTGATGGTTCAACTAACTCATCTGAAAATTCAAAGGACTCAAACTCGAGCGGTGAGTCTTCAACATCGTCCGAAAAAGTGAAACACTCGTAAGTGTTATCGGTTGTGAGAACTGTGTCAGATTCAAAGGAAAATTTTTCAAGCTCACAGTCTTCAAGCGTGATCTTTTGCGTTGTCGGAACAACGGAAAGGAGGGAGGGTGATATAACAGTTAAAGGTTCTGGAGGATGAATTGGAAAATCTGACACATCAAACAAAAATGGTTCAACCTCAATATTATCCTCAATACTATCCTCATAATTCTCCTCAATATTTTCCTCAAAATTTTGCTTATCCATGCCATTATCATCAAAATCAAGACGCATATGAAGTTCGGGAGAAATATTTAATGACTCGGGATAATGAATTGGACAAAAAAGTTCAATCAAATCTACGGGTTCATCAACCAAAATATTCCCGCCTGTCACGCGGGTGACCCGGGTTCGATCCTCGGCAACGGCGCCATTTGATTTGGTTAGAAAGTTTATCGATCAAAAATATATTACCGCAATCAAGAACGGCGTCGCTTGGTAGCTAGCTGGTGAGTACGGGTCGGTCCATAGGGATTTTGTGTTTTCCTAATCGCTCTAACGAGTTAATTCCGATGGTTATCGGATTTGATTATTTCTAAAACCTAAATTGATTTATACTAAGATTATATAGATCTAAGTCTTGCTAGGGTTAGGTCTAGGGTAAGTTGAGAGATTGTAGGTTTCTTCACCGCTTTCAATGCCCTATTTTAGATCTATTAGATGTTATGATAATTATCAATAAAAGAGATTAGTACCATCGGGAAGATGTTTCTTCCTCTAGGTTCTTGTCCTTCCTTTATCGATCCTTACCCTAACCTCCATGGAAAACACGCTCAAC
Source organism: Agapanthus africanus (assembly GCA_030015575.1). Taxonomy (NCBI): domain Eukaryota; kingdom Viridiplantae; phylum Streptophyta; class Magnoliopsida; order Asparagales; family Amaryllidaceae; genus Agapanthus; species Agapanthus africanus. The sequence goes on along the minus strand of CM057338.1, from coordinate 935,104,048 downwards.
CGGTCCTTTATACTACGGTATCACCGTTACCTCGAGGGGTAAGGTGCCGCAGGGAGCGGTGTGTGCGTGTATGCATGGAGTTCTAATTCTTATGTGTGATGGGGCAAGAAAGGGGTGGGAGATCTCATCTCTCAAACCTTTCCCTAAAGCTAACCCTAACAAGCGAGGAGACTACTCGCTCATTAGGGAATTGAAAGACATTCTAAATTAAATAAAACTAAGGCAAAGAAATAAAAGAACTTACTAATTTTTATTGATGGCTCTCTCCAAACATCAACACAGTACAGATCTGAATTTATGAAATGAAAATAGGCATACCCTCATACAAGATTTAGAGTTCCTATTTATAGAGGATAGGAACCCTAGGGTTACAATTGACTCGCATATATGCTTTTATAAAAATACCCCCTAAGAAAAGACCTAGTCAACGATCCACGCATGCCACAAATTTTGGTAAAAAATTATTTAGCTCTGGGCTCTAGATGGCCGCGGAACCGCGGCCGCAGCATGGATTGGGCCGCGGTTCCGCGGCCCAATGGACATATCATATGCTGAATTTTCTGCTTCTGGCTCTGGGATTTTTGGGCTTCCTGTATCTTTGGTTCTTTTCTCAGATTGGTTTCTCGTTCTCTTCCAGATCTTCCAGTGAATAATTATGGTGGACTTTAACCGTGGCTTCGTGATCTTGGACTTTGCATTGCCTTGTACTTTGTGAACTTTATCTTTTATGTAGGCTTGATCAAGATCCTTCTGTTTGTTGGTTGTAGTTCCACTTTTGCATCATCTTTTATCTTTTTCACTGTTTTAGATCCAAGAACCTGTAACCTGTACTATGTAGCAGACATGGGTCAAAAGCACCTGTTTATTTGTAAAAAGAATAAGAATGGGGAATATAATAATGAAATATTATGGTATGAACAGCCTTCAGACCCCTCTTGCATGACTGTGGGTAAGTAAAGTTTCAATGTTGTTCCATTTCCTCTTTACTTACAAGTCTTGCTGACTATTTATAAATCTGAACAGCTTTGCCAGTTCTTACCACGCTGGAATCTCGCATCATTATGCTACCCGGCCCCTATGCTTTACGTGTCTCGGAACAGATGGCAAAGCTAAGCCTCCACTCCCTGTCAGCCCTAATTGAGGATCTTCACGCTGGCAGTCTGATCACGGCCGAAGCGTTTGCCGCTGAAGCTAACGGCTCTCTTCCCTTTCTTGCCACCTATCATAGTGAAACATTGGTGCAAGTCTGGGTTGAGTTTTGTCTGCAGGTGGAGGCTTGCTTGCATGTTCTTAAATGTACACGCCTTCCTTTGGAGGTTTTGGCCGCGAAGGCGAGCTTACAGGGGCTTATTGAGCGGTGCGCTGCGAATATAATATCATGCGAGAAGAGGCTCAGCCGCAAGTTTTCGGAGAGGGAGCTGGCTTCCAAAGCGCTGAGAGAGCTTCAAGCCAATCTTACGGCTAAGACCACTAGGGCATATGAACTTTGGCGGGTGCTTCAAGCGGCTATCAAGGAGGTGGTAGCTATTGATAAAGCCGCTATTTTTAATAGTGAGATGGTCGAAGCCCATAAGGTTACTGAAAAAGAGCTTGAAGGTCGGCTTGCCTCATACCAGGCCCAACAGGTTCAAGCGGAGGCCCATCTTATAATAATAATGAATCATGAAGCCGAGGCCCAGCGAAAGAAGGATGAACTGGCACGTCTATTAAATCGTCCGCCGGCTGAAAGAATTGTGTATTTTTGCTTTTTTTTCTTTTGTACATACTCTTGAATGAGAGTATTTTTTATTCTTTCATAAATTGTACTTTGTATTCATTTTAATTTATGAATAAAAGACATATTTTGCTTCATAATGGTGTGTTTCTTTTTGGTAAGTGCATTCTGTGGATAATTTATTTTGATTTCCTTGTAGGACAGCGATGGCTTAGGAGTCAGGTTAAGATCTGCCTCCTAAGGCTTTTCCAACTTTATGAACCGTGAGGGTCTCATAAAGAATTTTTTCCCTACAGGTCGAGAGGATCCCGTACGTGTAATTTCTCCTTAAGAATCGTGAGGATTCCTAAGTGTGTTTTCTCTTGAAAGTCGCAAGGATCTCACAAGAGAATTTGCTCCCTTACGAGTCGTGAGGACCCGTAAGTGATAGGTGAGGTTACCATTATCCGCATTTCACGGAGTCAGGAGTTGCTCTGGATGCTTCCCATGGGGTCGAGATTGACATATCCGTGTTCTGCGAGGACCAGGATCCGCTCTGGACGTTTCCCACGGGGTCATAGCCGTGTTCTGCGAGGACCAGGATCCGCTCTGGGCATTTCCCACGGGGTCAGGATTGACATAAGCCGCGTTCCACGTAACCAGAAATTTGCTCTGGATGCTTCCCAAGGGGTCATAGCTGTGTTTTGCGAGGACCAGGCTCCGCTTTGGATGCTTTCCACGAGTTTATAGCCGTGTTCTGCGAGGACCAGGATCCGCTCTGGACGTTTCCCACGGGGTCAGGATTGACATAAGCCGCATTCCACGTGACCAGGAATTTGCTCTGGATGCTTCCCACGGGGTCATAGCCATATTCTGCGAGGACCAGGCTCCGCTCTGGATGCTTCCCACGGGGTCATAGCCGTATTCTGCGAGGACCAGGATCCTCTCTGGACGTTTCCCACAGGGTCAGGATTGACATAAGCCGCGTTCCACGTAACCAGGAATTTGCTCTGGATGCTTCCCACGGGGTCATAGCCGTGTTCTGCGAGGACCAGGCTCCGCTCTGGATGCTTTCCACGGGTTCATAGCCGTGTTCTGCGAGGACCAGGATCCACTCTGGACGTTTCCCACGGGGTCAGGATTGACATAGGCCGTGTTCCACGTGACCATGAATTTGCTCTGGATGCTTCCCACGGGGTCATAGCCGTGTTCTGCGAGGACCAGGCTCCGCTCTGGATGCTTTACACGGGGTCATAACCGTGTTCTGCGAGAACCAGGCTCCGCTCTGGACGTTTCCCATGGGGTCAGGATTGACATGGGCCGTGTTCCACGTGACCAGGAATTTGTTCTGGATGCTTCCCACGGGGTCATAGCCGTATTCTGCGAGGATCAGGCTCCACTCTGGATGCTTCCCACGGGGTCATAGCCGTGTTCTGCGAGGACCAGGATCCGCTCTGGACGTTTCCCACGGGGTCAGGATTGACATAGGCCGTGTTCCACATGACCAGGAATTTGCTCTGGATGCTTCCCACGGGGTTATAGCCGTATTCTGCGAGGACCAGGCTCCACTCTGGATGCTTCCCACGGGGTCATAGTCGTGTTCTGCGAGGACCAGGATCCGCTCTGGACGTTTCCCATGGGGTCAGGATTGACATAGGCCGTGTTATACGTGACCAGGAATTTGCTCTGGATGCTTCCCACAGGGTCATAGCCGTGTTCTGCGAGGACTAGGCTCCGCTCTCGATGCTTCCCACGGGGTCATAGTCGTGTTCTGTGAGGACCAGGATCCGCTCTGGACGTTTCCCACGGGTCAGGATTGACATAGGCCGTGTTCCACGTGACCAGGAATTTGCTCTGGATGCTTCCCACGGGGTCATAGCCATGTTCTGCGAGGACCAGACTCCGCTCTAGATGCTTTCCACGGGGTCATAGCCGTGTTCTGCGAGGACCAGGATCCGCTCTGGACGTTTCTTACGGGGTCAGGATTGACATAGGCCGTGTTCCACATGACCAGGAATTTACTCTGGATGCTTCCCACGAGGTCATAGCCGTGTTCTGCGAGGACCAGGCTCCGCTCTGGATGCTTCCCACAGGGTCATAGCCGTGTTCTGCGAGGACCAGGCTCCGCTCTGGATACTTTCCATGGGGTCATAGCCGTGTTCTGCGAAGACCAGGATCCGCTCTGGATGTTTCCCACGGGGTCAGGATTGACATAGGCCGTGTTCCACGTGAACAGGAATTTGCTCTGGATGCTTCCCACGGGGTTATAGCCGTGTTCTGCGAAGACCAGGCTCCGCTCTGGATGCTTCCCACGGGTTATAGCCGTGTTCTGCGAGGACCAGGATCCGCTCTGGACGTTTCCCATGGGGTCAGGATTGCTATAGGCCGTGTTCCACGTGACCAGGAATTTGCTCTGGATGCTTCCCACTGGGTCATAGCCGTGTTCTGCGAGGACCAGGCTCCGCTCTGGATGCTTCCCACGGGGTCATAGCTGTGTTTTGCGAGGACCAGGATCCGCTCTGGACGTTTCCCATGGGGTCAGGATTGACATAGGCTGTGTTCCACGTGACCAGTAATTTTTTTAACTTTATCCGCATTTCACGGAGTCGGGGTTTGACTCTCGGTCATCTGTGCACCACCGAGTCATGGAACTGGGAATTGCCGCGGTTCCGCTTTACTTGATTTTGCATCTGTTGTAATGAGACGAATGTGGAGATGATCTCCAGGCTATCTGTGAATCGTTGAGATTTGGCTTCTTTTTCTGATGGAGCCTGAGGAGGGAAGGTGTGATTCCTTCTTTGTTTGCGCTCCTGGATTGTATACAGGGATTAATGTGATATCACCTGTAGGGAAAAAAGTTTCGTTTTATATATTTTTCTTTCCGCGATGCTCTATCATTTCATCCTTTATATCGCGAAGGTCGCGATTGCCCAATCATTTCGGCTATTTGTTTTATTTTTACTCGTTGCTTTCTATTGTGAGTTGCCCAATCATTTCGGCTATTTTGCATGCATGCATTTTTACTTGCTGATTTTGTTGCAAGTTTCCCCATCATTTCGGCTATTTCGTATGCATGTGTGGTTCACTGGCTTTTTATTGCGAGTTTGGGATTTGATACCTATTTAGGCATCAGCACCGCTACAACTGGGATATTGCCAGAAGCGAATCATCATTTGCCTTTGTCGATGTCGACCAAAGGTGGCTTAGTAAACAGGGTTAGGATCCTGTCGACTAAGGCTTTTAACTTTACGAGCCGTAAGGGTCTCATAAAGGGATTTCTCCCTACGAGTCGTGAGGATCTCGTAGGTGTGTTTTCTCCTTAAGGATCGTGAGGATCCCTAAGTGCATGGTCTCTTATAAGTCGTAAGGATCTTACAAGAGTGCTTTCTCCGTATAAGTCGAGAGGGCTTACAAGGGGGGTTCACTGTGCAAACATATCCCTAGTCATGGATGGGACTTTGTTAGGGAAATGTTTATTCGCACCCGTGGATTGTATACAAGGGTCAATACTGAACCACTTGTATGGCAGCATTGGAGGTTGTGATGGCTACTTAAGAACAGGTTCAGATCCCTGTAGCTTAAGGCTTTTGAATCCTACGAGCCGTGAGGGTCTCATAGGAGGGTTCTCCTTACGAGTCGTGAGTATCTCGCAAGTGTAATTTCTCCTTAGGAATCGTAGGGATTCCTAAGTGCGTTGCTCCCTTATGAGTCGTAAGGATCTCACGTAGGTGGTTTCTCCTTACAGGGTCAAGAGGACCTTGCAAGTGTCTTTTAACGAGCTTGCGCCCTTTCGGGTTTTCACAAAACACGCTGGTAGCCTTGCTGTTTTTACTCATGGAGCCCTTTCGGGTTTTCATCCGTGCCCATTTTGCTTATGGACATACCGTTTTTTTAAGCCTCGGGATGCTGCAGTCCACAGTAATTTATCGATGTCTCGGTCAACCGCCAGTTTTAGGACATAGTGGCCCGTCGTTAGTTTAAGGACGTTTCGGTCCGTTGTTAGTTTAAGGACGTTTCGTCCAAAAGCCGGCCACTACTTATAGAGTTTGGGTTTAGGAAGATAGTGAGCGGACATAGGCGTCGTCATCTATCGTTGACCAAGGCCGTAACTCGTCAGGCGTAGTATTTCTTTAGGAAGCGGCCGTTTATTGGCCTGAAAGGTCTTTCACCATGCATGTCCATGAGCAGGTAGGCTCCACCCTGGTAAAATTTGTCTATGATATACGGGCCTTCATAGTTCGGCTCGAATTTCCCCCATTTGGCACGATTGGGGATCATAGGTCTTTTGACCACTAGTACGAGTTCACCTTGGCGGAATGTTCTCGGTCTAGTCAATCTCTCGTACGAGCGCGTCATCTTCGCATTATAAGCTTCAAGATTTTGTTGCGCCATGAGCCGGGTTTCGTCAAGGGCATTGAGTTCCTCAAGCCGAAGATGAGCATTTTCTTCGTCTGTTAGCTCGTAGTGAACGGCCACTCGTAGAGAGGGTAACTCTATCTCGAGGGGGAGTACCGCTTCTGTGCCGAATACCAATGCATACGGCGTTGTATTCGTGGCCGTTTTGAACGTAGTTCGATACGCCCAGAGAGCTTCATGCAGTCTCTCGTGCCAGTCCCTCTTATTTCGATACACCTTCTTTTTCACGATCTTCACTAAGGTCTTGTTAAAAGCCTCGGATAGACCGTTAGCTCAAGGATTATAGACTGAAGAGTATCTACAGTCTATGTTATGCTGTTGTGCGAAGCGGCTAATCTTGTGGCTTCTGTAGGCTGGCCCGTTATCAGAGATGATCCGTCTTGGAGTGCCAAACCGATAAATGACGCGTGTCTTGAAGAAATGGAGGATATTCTCCGTCTTCACTTCCCTCAGCGGTACTGCTTCTGCCCATTTGGAGAAGTAATCCGTTGTCGCCAAAATGAATCGATGTCCTCTAGACGATGCTGGTTCGATGGGGCTGGTTATGTCAGTCCCCCACATTTCGAATGACCAGATAGCCACTGTTGGATGCAGTGGATTCGGATGCTGATGGATAAAGTCCCCATGAATCTGGCACGAGTAGCACTGCTTCGCGTATTCGAGGAAGTCTTGGATCATCGTGGGCCAATAATAACCCATCCGTTTGATCTTCGGCTTCATCTTCGGCCCGGCTTGGTGAGAACCGTAGAGTCCGTCGTGAGTTTCTTGGACGACTCTCTTTGCCTCTTCAGGTCCCAGGCATCTTAGCCACAGAGAATCAAATGACCTTTTATACAGAGTATTATTGACGAAAGCAAAAGACAGAGCTCGTTTCATAAGCTGATGTCTTGAGGACGCATCTTTAGGTGTCCGACGGGATTTGAAGTAGTCTATAAAGATTTCCCTCCAATCCTTAGCCTTTTCCTGGTCTTTTATTTGTAGAGTCATTTGCTCGGTCGCTCCCTTTTCTTCGGACAACCCCAGAGATATTTCTGCCGGTGTGAGAACCCGATGGCTTTGCACAACGATTCTCACGTCATCGAGGTTTTCGTCAGCCAGTTCTTTAGCGAGCTTGGCTAATGCATCCGCTTTGCTATTTTCCGCATGCGGTATGCTTTCCAAGGTGTGGAAAGGAATTTGAGTCAGCAGTCGCTGTACTCTCTCGCCGTATTTCACCAACTCAGGCTTGCACGTCTGATAGTCGCCGTTTACTTGACTAACGACTAGTTGGGAGTCTCCGTATATGAGGGGGTTCTCAATTCCCATGTCGACGGCGATCTCAAGACCTGCTATCAAAGCTTCGTATTCGGCTTCATTGTTCGTCCTTGGCTCTATTAAGGAGAAGGCAAAGCGCATTATCCCTCCTTTTGGAGTCACGAAGATGAGGCCTACCCCGGATTTGATTATTGGGGTGCTTTGTTTGCGCTTCTTTATCGAAGATGCTCCATCGAAATAGAGTTCCCATCGGGTATCACTCCCTCCTTTCTCCCCGTCGATCGTGTCAAATGCGTGCTTGTCTGGCAAGTCGCAGTTTAAGGGAGAATCGGCAGGTATTGGGTGCTCAGCGAGGAAGTCGGCGATAGCCTGGCCTTTCACCGCCTTGAGGGGACGATATGTCACCGAGAATTACATTAAGAGGAGGGCCTATTTAGCGAGCCTTCCCGTTAATATAGCTTTTGACATCAAATATTTGAGAGGATCCACCTTTGATATTAGATGGACCTCATGTGCCAATGCGTAGTGTCTGAGCTTCGTTATCACGAAGATCAATGCTAGGCAGTGTTTTTCAATGGGGGAGTAATTGCTTTCTACCCCCAGCAGAACTCGACTCAGATAATAAAGGGCTCTCTCCTTCCCTTGGTCGTTCTCTTGTGTCCACAGCGCGCCTAAAGAACCTTCGAGGGCAGTTGTGTACAGGACGAGAGGTTTTCCTTTAACGGGAGCGGCCAGTACTGGCGGATTCTGCAGGTATTGCTTGATTTCGTCCAGTGCGCTTTGACATTTATGATCCCAGACGAAAGGAGTCCCTTTCTTCATCAAGTGACTGTAGGGACGACACTTGCCGGAGAGATTGGCTATAAATCGCCGGATATACGCGAGCTTCCATTGGAGAGACCGCAGTTGCTTGAGAGTCTTTGGTGGAGGCATTTCCATAATTACCTTGATCTTCAACGGGTCTATCTCGATGCCTCGGTGTCGGACGATGAATCCTAGGAATTTGCCCGAGGAAACTCCGAACACGTATTTGTGAGGGTTCATCTTCAAGTTGTATTGCCGAAGGCGCTGAAACACGATCTTCAGATGCTCTAAATGTTCCTCGTATGATTTGCTTTTAACTACAAGGTCGTCGATATAGCATTCGACGATTTCATGTATGAAGTCGTCGAAAATTTTCGTCATGGCCCTCTGATAGGTGGCGCCGGTGTTCTTTAGACCGAAGGGCATCACCTTGTAGCAGAATATACCCAAAGGGGTCCGGAAAGCAGTGTGCTTCTGGTCCTCGGGATACATCTTTATCTGATTGTATCCTGACGAGCCGTCCATGAAGGAGAAAACTTCATGAGTGGACGTATTGTCTATCATCAGCTCGGTGACCGGTACTGGGAAGTCGTCCTTTGGGCATGCTTTGTTGAGATCCCGAAAGTCCACACATATGCGCACAGTCCCATTTTTCTTCATCACTGGGACGATGTTGGCGATCCAGTCAGGGTACTGAACCTCTTTGATGAAGCCGGAGTCGATCAGCTTCTTGACTTCAGCGTTGATACTCATCTCAAGCTCGAGCCGCATTCTTCTCGGTGCTTGTTTGACTGGTTTAACGTCCGGGGATATTATCAATTTGTGTACAGCAATCTCTGGATCTAATCCTGGCATCTCGGAATAGTTCCATGCGAAGCAATCTTTATGCTGCATGAACACGTCTTTAAGCGTAGCCACCCTTTCTTCAGACAACAGCTCACTGACGAATGTCGGCAGCGGGTCACTTGCCATCCCCAAATCAATTTTCTTGAGGTTAACTGCAGTAGTATGTATTCCATCTTCCAGCTCTTTTGGCGCCGGTGAAACTCGGAGATCACCTCGTCATCATCGTTTTCGAAGGACCAGGGGAGGTCATCCATATTCTCGGGTTCTTCTTCTGAATCACATGACACCATGACCGATGTTGATCGGTTCTACTCTCGCTGCATGCGCGGCTTTTGGTTCATGCTTTTGTGGTGGAGTTATCCTCCAGCTGCTGGATAGAGCAAACTTGTCGAGCTGGTATTGGTCTTCAACCAAGTTCTTGAAGGTGAAGCAGTCTTCGAGAGGATGTCCTACTGATCGGTGGTAGGAGCAGTAATCTGGATGGGAGATCTCGTCCGCTTGTCCGGGGTGCTTGGATTCCGGGAGCGTCATCATCTGATGCTTTACGACGAAATCAAATATCTTCCTTGTCTTGTCTCGAGGAAAAGAATACGCTCGACCCATCTTCTTTACAAGGGACGGATCCCGACTGCTCAACTCTTGCTCGCGTAGCTTCTTAGACCTGCTTGGCTTCTGTCGAACATTTTTTCCATTCTTTGGTTTATTTTTGCCTCTGCGCCGGGTCTTTTGTATGACAGGCTGGGGACGAGGAGCATTGTCATTCTCCACGGCCTGTCGAAGGAGGCGCTGCATCCTGGCTTTCTCGTAGATGGCCGTTTCACGATTATGGTCGTCTCGAACCTTTTGACCCGCTTCCCTTATCAGCTTATCCATCTGTTCTTCAAACGACGGACTTGGCATTTTCATGGCCCGACCTTGTTTTGGTTCAGGATTAGCGTCTTTCAACAGAACGTCTTCCTCTTCATCGAAGTCATGTATGACGTAACTGCCATGGACTCGCCCCTATTTCTTGGATCGAATATATCCAAGCCTGATTGTTTTCATTTTTCCGTTGGGCAATTTTCGCTGAGTTCCGGGGACATCCCAAATCCTGTTGTAGAATCGAGCTTGTCGAGTAGTCTGTCTGAAGGGTACCCCTTGGCGCTTCAATAGCCTTTTCAAGCCTTCCGTGTAATATCTAGGCAGACGGATGGGCTGGAGCCTGTCGAGCGTAGAATCGGCGCCATGCCAGATTTCTTTCTCCACTTTGGTTTCCCCGGATCGGTAGAATAGGATCGCCCTTTTATCTCTTCATCTGGGAGGGACGTAGAATGTTTGTAGTTCCTGCACATTATAGGTATTAAGTGCGTCGAGCTCTTTGTAATGCACTTGTGGAACCATGGCGATCTGCAAACTCTGATCATTGTCAGCAAAGGCTTGCATTGATGGCCGAGCAGAGAACGCGGTATTGGCTTCATCTTCCGAGTCGCTGCCGAAGATTAACACAGGGGTGGACAGTCCCGTCTTGTTGTATTGGGGCGATCCTGAATAAACTATTTCTTCTTCCTCCTCGGTATCACTCCCGAAGACCAGAATAGTGGTGATAGCTTTGTCCTTTGGTTTGTGACATATTTCCGTGTCTTCAAAATCTGGTAAGAAGTATTTTGCATCTTTGTACTTTCGGACTTCATTCACGGAGAATGGATTTAATTCCCCTGTCACAGTATACTCGAGACCATCTTTAAAATACTTCATACACTGATGTTGTGTAGAAGGGATGATGTTGTACTCGTGCAACCAAGGCCGGCCGAGAAAAGCATTATAGCAGGTCTTAGCGTCGATGACGTGAAACTTGATGTCAGTGACTAGCAGCCCAAAGCGCAGCGTTAGTATCACAGACCCGAGCATCCTTGATGATTGAGAATCAAACCCGGAGATAGTGATTTTATCACGAGCGAGGTGCTGAATGCTCATGCAGATTTCCTTCAATACTTTTACATTGAGGAGATTGACTGAGGACCCATTGTCGATCAGGATCTTACCAATCTTAATATCATGGCAGTATCCGGAGACATAAAGGGGACGGTTATGCTCGCACATCCCGAGGAGGAGATCTTCATCGCCAAAGGTGATATCAGCTGTGTGTACTTCTTCCAGCTCGTCTTTCATCTTTTCTTCGGCGAGGAAAGCTTGGAATTGTTCGGGCTCTTATAACGCCTTGATCAGAGAATCTCTCGCCTCTTTGGAAAGCAGAAGGGTGTCGAGAATATTAAGCTGCGAGGGTATCTTCCTCAAGTGTGCCAGAACGTTGTAATCCACTTTATTTTTCTTGGGCGGGTCCTTAGCTGCAAGGTCTTTGACGACTTGATCATCAGGAGCGATATCTTCAGGGACTTTTTCTTTCCCCTTATCTTTTCTACTCGGTCCACTATTAGCAGGTCCAAGATTCTTTTCTGGCAGCGTACGATTGCGCAACTGAATGTTCTCGCAGTTTTTCGGTTCTTCCTCCTTTCCTGAGGTGGATTCTTTGAAGAGAGGGCTAAGAATCATTTCTTCGTCAGAATCACTTCCGAATGTGAGAACTTGAGATCCCCTAGCATTGACCATGTGACAGCTACTGGTCGTTCTTTTGCGCTCTTCGGCCGTACTTCTTCGCTCCCGACGAGTTTTGTGTTTCATCCGCTTGAATTGTTGTCAGTGAGCAACATATCCTTACCACCATCTTTTAAAAGTGTTGCACTCTTCGGTGGGGTGTGCAATCTTTCGATGATATAAGCAGTAGCTAGGATGCATTTCCGCTTCACCAAGAATGTTTCCTTCGGAGGGTGGCAGTTTCATTCCCACTGATATGGCTTTGGCGAACATCTTCCTCATTTTGAACCTTCTTTTATTTGCGATGGATGCAGTTCGATCCGGCGAGAGTGTTTTAACCCTTTCATCCAGTCGCCGACGCTTGGCTTTTTCAAATATGGCCATCTCACGCTCTCGAGCAGCTTTGCTTTTAAGAAAAGCTTCATTCAAGAATGCATCAATCATTTCGTCTGATGGCCCTAGAAGTTTCGGCTCAAGACTTGCCCCCAGTTTCTCTGTGTAAGGAGCTTCTTCATCGTTTATCGAAGAGTGAGAGATCACATGGCAACTTGCCACGTAATCTTCAGATTCATCCGACGAGTCTTCCCCATCATCTCCGTCCTCAAGGACGTGACTGAGAAATTCTTGGAGTGTGATTGGAGTCCGCGCCTTCTGGTTATACTCTTCCAGTGCGTTAATCTGCTTTTGCAGGTCCGTACGCCTGTCACCAAGCTTTATAAGCTTCTTGGATTTCTTCTTCTTCTTCGAGGATTTTGACGGCTGGGTGTGAGCACTTTTACTATCTCCGCCAATTTTTGGAGTTGGGCACGGCTTCAACATTCCCTTGATAATCTCGGGTTCCAGCGGATTCTTCCACCTGATCGCCGGGCAGGCTTGGAGATCGTTCAGCATTCTTTTAGTTTTAGCTGAAAGAGTGACCTCCCATGGAGCTTCCTCTATGAAAGAACATGATGCCCCCGGTGTGTCTTTCTTCTTGGGAGCGTATGGCTGTGGTGGGTTCACCTTCCAATTCTCGGACAGCGCAAACTTGCCTTGTTAGTATTGGTCCTCGATCCAGCCTTTAAAGACGAAGCAATCTTCAATTGGATGGCTTACCGTTTGATGGTAAGGGCAATAATTAGGACTATTAGCTTCGCCGGGTTGCAGTGGTCGTTTTAGATTCGGTAGATTGATGAGCCTGTTGCGCATCACCAGTTCGAACAGTCTCTTCGTTTTGTCTCGAGGGAACGAATAAGGACGCTTCATTTTCTCACTATAGTATCGTCGTCTCTCTTCTAGTTGATCCGTTAGTTTTGGGGCACTGGCTGCTGTTGAGTATTCGCAACGAATGTTGCCTCCCCTTTACCCTTTTCGTTCCGCGGCTCCGGCTTCGGAGGTGACGGTCTATGACCCATCTGGTCCATTTAGGCCAGTTTTTCGATCAAGGCTTGGAATGTGGTTGGCTTGAAGAATATCATGAATTGAGAAATAGTTTCCTGAGGGTCCAGAGTGCCCACAAACATGCCCACTGCTGGCGCTTCCTCGATGCGCTGCTCACATTGTGACCATAAGTTCCGCCACCGAATGGCCTATTGAACCTAAGTTTCTCCCGGCTTCACTCTGGCGTTGATGAGTGTCGTGATCGGGGTGCGTTCGCTAGCGCTTGCGAAACGCTGGGTGAATAATAGCTCCATCTCTGCAAAAGTCTTGACGGAGTCGTTTGGAAGTTCAGAATACCACTCGAATGTTGTTTCTGACAAGCTACCAACAAACTGACGGAGCAGAAGTTTATCATCACCTCCAGTGTTGCCGCACAGGGCTCTGAATTGAGCGACATGCTGATGTGGATTCCCCGTCCCCTTATATACGTGGAATTTGGGATCGTTTATCCCGTCGGGTACCTTATTTGGTCATACCGGCCCGGATAGGGTCGTCCCGTTTTAACGATCTGCCCGGTCGCTTCGTTCGCCTGGTGAACTCGTATTTGCTGCGCAATGTAATCGTCCAGAGAGGCCTTGGAGATGGTCTCCTCTTTGGCTGCCGAAAGAGCCTGAGGAGGATTCGATGTTTCCCCTCTGCCATCTTCAATGATGATAGGAGGGTCTTCAGCTGAAGGTTCCGGCTGTAACATCATCCCAGCCATGTCTTGGAATAAGAGAGCCATTCGTTTTATACTGGCTGCCTGTTCTGCAGCCTCTTTTTCTTTTCTCTCGAGCATTCTTCGGAGGAACTCGGTATCAGTTTCTTGTTCCCGGCGCTGCTCCGAGTTCTCTGGATTTTCTTTTGGCCCAGTGAGTGCGACCATTGCAGTCAACATATCCTGAAGCTTCTACTGTTGTTGTTCCTGAGCCTTCGTTATTGATCGGGTAAGTGGTCGATGTCCCGTAGAAGCACGGCTTTCCTCTTCTCCGGAAGCCATATAAACAGTATGCACCATCATGCCCCCGGACTTAGGGCGTTTAGATTCAGCGCTTTTACGGTTTGCCACGTTCCAAGGGGCTTTCTCCGGCCTCCTTCTCTTGTTAATGGTTGACGTCGAAGGGGTCGTTGTAGTGGGCACCCAAACAGCTGTTGCCTTTTGTGGCTTGGCAAGATGATTCTTTTCTTGCTGAACCTTCACTTTCTTCTATCGGCAGGGTAATCTTGATCAATTACTGAGTCCTGAACCTATCGCCAGACTTTATAAATCTTGGAGGACAACCGCTGAGGAGGCTGCTCCGGCTTCGCCTTCGGTGCATTTTCCATGGGTGGAGGAGATCTCTTCAGCACTGCAGTAGGAGAGTTCCTGTGCACCTTATTAAGCAATTCAAAGCTGTTCCCGATTGGAACAACAACATCGATCTCCACCGTTGGAGCTGGTGAAGTAAATCCAGACGGAGAGCTGCCCCCAGCCTTCCTTACTCGGCGCAGTGGACGACGGCGAGCATATCATGCGGATGGTGTTGGTTCAACTATGGGGATGGCTTTGTCTTGCCCCATGTTCTGGGCAGGTGCTGCTGGTACCAGCCTCTGAAGACCGATGTCCGTTGAGTAGTAATATCCAATCTGTTAAAGACAAACCTTTGGGCAGGAACGGGAGCAAGAGTGGCCAGCCTTGTAAAGACCGATCCTTTGACGGGAGAAGCTTCTTTAGTGACCTCGAGAGGAGGAATGGCTATCCATTTTGGTATGGCCGCTTCAGGTATCTTGGGCTTCTTGACGGGCCCGTTGGAGCTTTGGCCCAGTCTGTTAAAACTGAGGCGATGGAGTTGGGCGACCCGTTGAGAGGGGCCGCAGTAGTTGCAAGCCGATCAAAGACCGACTTTTTGGGAGCTTCCTGTGATGGCATAGGAGCGCTGAAGTTCGTTGGCAGGAGAATGGTCCCGAAGAACAATCCAGTGGTGGCCTGAGTAACCTGTTCCACCGGCATAGCGAAGATGGAGGCCGCTTGGGGCACGTATGTCACTTCTCCGGATGGGACGGAGTGGGAGTTGCAGTTGCAGTTAGTGCAGTTTGAAGCCACCGATCTTCTGTTTTCTGCACGAAGCAAGACACCAAATCTTAGTACCTCGAATACAGGGGCAACCATATCAAACCGCGATTCGTTTGTGAACATGACACACGAAGTGTGGAGTGGAAAGAGGAAAAGGTCCCACCGGGCATGCCAGAATCTGTTCCCCGCCGAAAGACACGGAGACGCGACCACGCAGGTCCGTCTTGCCTGAATTTCAGGGCAGATGCTAATTGGTGCTATTCGTCCACCTCTCCGAAGATGCCAAGTTGATTTATGGCACCATGTATCGAAGGTTTAAACGGATGCGGCCGATGTAGCAGACTTCGTCAGATTCCCCTCGTTTGAGGGATTTTTGATTGTGGGGACGCTCTTCCCTGCAGACGCAATCCCCTACAGTTAATTATGCCACCGCATCGCGGTAACCACTTTCTCCTTCTCCAGATGGTCACTTCGTGTCGTGGGTGTTTGTTTTGTTTTTGGTTGCCCGTGGATTGTATACAGAGACTAATTTATTTTGTCGCCTGTAGGATATTGATTAGTCTAAATCTGTATTTTCTTAGATTTAGGTTTGGGGGGTTTAGTTTAAGGATACGTTAATCTCATTTGAGACTAAGATCAACTTAAACGTTTGTTAAGGATATGTTAGGCTAATTTTTAGACTAAGATCAACTTAACGGGATCGTTTAGATCCAACAAAGGAGCATTTGGGCTCTATTTTTTAGTTTAGGGACATTGCGGTCGATAATTAGTTTAAGGACATTACGGTCCAATATTAGTTTAAGGACATCTCGGTCCAGGTTAAGGACATCATAGTCTGTGAGTTTAAAGACCTCACAGTCAAGGTTAAGGACATCATAGTCCGTGAGTTTAAAGACCTCACAGTTAAGGTTCAGGACATCATAGTCCGTGAAATGTGTGGTTGTCGGGACCCGTCACCTCTCTGAAGACGTTGAAGGATTACAACGAAAAATATCAAAGGAATGAAGAGATGTACCCTTGAACCAAAGTTGATTGGGAGATCTATAGTCTAATTTTGGAACTAAAATCAATTAATTAGATTATGAGCACATTGGCTCAGTTAGATCTGAATTGAGGACTTATGGCCAATTTGGACTAAGTCCAATTAAATTTGAAATGTTGGCCCCTTGTTGGACCATTAAACATTTGTCTGGGTTCAGCCCCTCATTATTGAGCAATGCTAAACAAGAGTTTGAGGGCTCTGATGATATTTTGTCCTTGGCTGAGCATTGAACCCTTCATTATAGCTCTGGGTTTTACTTTGCATGTCATATGAACTGACCAATTTTGAGATTCGGTTGAAGGGGAGTCCTGCCTCTGGAAAACTTAGCCAGTTTGGCTAAGATTGACTTTTAAAATAATGTTAAATACTAGAGGATATCTGGTGGTCACGTGTCCTCACGTGATGTATTTAAAACAGTGTTAAACATTGGAGATGAAATGCTTAAAATAGTGTTAAACACTAGAAAAGAAGGGGTCACGTGGGGGCACGTGAGGGCACCCAGAGGTGGGGCCAGACCTCCTTTATTTTTGTTCTCAGAACTGTAAATAAGTGTTAAACACTTTTGATCTTCCAACCATCACGTGTTGGCACGTGATGGATATTTGTGCATTGATTATTAAATCGTTTATTAGGGGTCACGTGGTAACACGTGAGAGCGCCCAAAGCCTGTACTGCCTTTGCTTTTGTTCTTCTTTGTTTTGGAAGTCACATAGGAGCACGTGAGGCATTGCCTCCAATCTTTTTTTCTTCACATTTTGGGGGAACTGTTTAGGGGTCACGTGGGGATATGTGACCTAGTTCTTTACATGCATGGAAATCTTTCAAATCTTTTTATTTTTAAGAATTAAATTCTCTGTAGGGTTAAACCCTAATTATGTTTTAGAGGAATTAAATTCCTATGAATTTGGGAGAATTAAATTCTCATATAGGGTTAAACCCAAGTTCTGTCTGTCTTGGAGGAATTAAATTCCTATGAATTTGGAAGAATTAAATTCTCATATAGGGTTAAACCCTAGTTTTGTTTGGGAGGAATTAAATTCCTGTAAATTTGAGAGAATTAAATTCTCATATAGGGTTAAACCCTAGTTTTATTTTGGGAGGAATTAAATTCCTGTGAATTTGAGAGAATTAAATTCTCATATAGGGTTAAATCCTAGTTTTATTTTTGGAGGAATTAAATTCCTGTGAATTTGGGAGAATTAAATTCTCATATAGGGTTAAACCCTAGTTTTATTTCGGGGGGAATTAAATTTCTGTGAATTTAGGAGAATTAAATTCTATAAACTCAATTCTCACTCTAAGTTTTGGATCTGCATGGCAGAATCTCCCTGATGAGAATTAAATTCTCATCGGGTGGAGAGATTTGCTTCTGCAGATCTTCAACCAGAGGAAGAACTAAGTTCTTTTGCAGAAGAGTTAAATTCTTAGATTGAGAATTAAATTCTCTTTTGTTTTATGGAGTTTTGATCTCTTTCCCCTTTCTCACCTAGGGTTTCCTTTCTTGAGAATTAAATTCTCCTTTCTTTTCTCTCTGCTATTTTTCTTCAGGAAATTCCAAGATCCAAAAATCAATCCTTTCCTCCTCCTCTTGGCTCCTATTTATAGAAGAAGGAAAATGATCAATTTGTTTAGTGAATCTTTCATTGAAAAATTTTGGTTGTTTTTGTAACCAACATGATCTTCTAGATCACTCAGTGAATTTTATTCACCCTTGGATTTTTAATCCAGAAGATATTTTGTTTGTTATTCTTGGTGAACTTCAGGGGAATCTTTCCTTGCATAAATTTTTTCCATAAATTGGTGATTTTTAATCACCATTGGATTTTTAATCCAATGGTGCTCTATTTTACAGAGCACCATCTTTTTTGTTTGGAAAGATTTAAAGAAATACTTTCCCAGTTAGGGTCTTCGATTTCCCTTAATTAGAATTTAATTCTGTTAGCTCAGAAGGTTTTTAAAGCCCATCACGTGTTGGCACGTGATCCCAATATTTGAAATAGAATTTAATTCTATCAACTAAAGAGCTGAGGGACCTGTCACGTGTTGACACGTGACCCTCTTTTATTCAGAATTTGATTCTGCCTTTTAGCAGAACTAAGGAATCATCATGTGTCAGCACGTGACCCTTGGTCACGTGTGAGCACGTGATACCCCATTAGGGTTTTTCCTTAGTGTCTTATTATACTTTATTAATCCTTTTCAATGGGTTTAAAGGTCCATTACGTGTAGGCACGTGACTCCATTAATTGATTGTTTGTTTAGAATTTAATTCCATTAATTAAAGAGCTTAGGATCCCATCACATGTTGATACGTGACCCCCTTGGTTAACACTTTAAACAGAATTAAATTCTGCTGTTTTAAAGAGTTAAGGAATCATCACGTGTCATCACGTGACCCTTGGTCACGTGTAGACACGTGATGCCTCATCGGGATCTTTCTTTGCCGTTTTATCATCCCTTTTAATTCCTTCAGTGGTTTCTTTAAAGGCTCGTCACGTATGGGAACGTGACTCCCCTAATTGCTTGCTTTATTAGAATTTTACTTCTATAATAACAGAGTCCCAGGAAACCATCAAGTGTCAGCACGTGACCCTTGGTCACGTGTGAGCACGTGATACCCCATTGGGGTATTTCCTGATATTTTATCAGGGAACACTCACGTGTTCCCACATGAGCACCTTTTAGGAACGAAAAAGGAAAGACTGAGATCTAGCCACATGACCCCATGTGACCCCTGAGAAGTGCTCAGTACTTATAACAGAGAAAAGGGTATAAATCATATTTTTAGGGCGCCTCACGTGACCCCCTAAAATAAGAGAATAAAGAGGCAACACCCAACTCTAAGTGCCTCACGTGCCACACATGAGCGCCCTAACTTTCAGTGTTTAACACTGCTATGGCGCCTCACGTGCCACACGTGAGCATCTCAAATTCTAGATTAACACTGCTTCAAAGTATCACGTGGGGGCACGCGATCGCTGAAAATATATTAAGGAACCAACATCAACCACAAATTGGTTAAGTTCCTCTTGAGATTAAATCACCAAGCAAACCGTGCCCCTATGTTCAGAACTGACAACTCCTCGATTTGGGACATTGGTTCAAGGGTACATCTCTTCATACCTCTGATACATGTTGTTGTAATTCTTCAACGTCTTCAGAGAGATGGAGGGTCCCAATAACCACTAACTTTTGGTGCATATCTAAACGGTTAAACCAAAATCCTACAGACTATGACGTGGGCGCTATTTTAAATGAAGTGCTTCAGCGCTCCAAGCCTAGAGCTCAGCGCCAAGCGCTTCACGTTCTCCTCACGTGGATGCTACTTAACAAGGAGCGCTCTGCACTCATTGTCTGGCGCTCAGCGCCAAGAGCGCCACATGCTCCTTACGTGTGCGCTATTTCATAAGAAGCGCTCTGCGCCCATTGGCTGGCGCTTAGCGCCAAGCGTGCCACGTGCTCCTCACGTGTGCGCTATTTCACAAGAAGCGCCCTAACGCTCTAAGTCTGGCGCTCAGCGCCAAGCGCGCCACGTGCTCCTCACATGGGCGCTGAGGGAACATAAACCGTTCTTTAAATAAAGCCCTAAAGCCCTAATGAGTGCTCAACACTCAATAAAAGACAAAAAGGGGTGTCAGAACCCAAACCAATGCTCAGCATTGTTAAAAAGGACCGAGCCTAATTAAATGTTCAACATTTTAACTGAGTGGGCTGAGCCCAAGTTGGCCACAGATCCCTAATTCAGATCAATTGAGCCCATGTGCTCACGTCTTAGTCCCAAACTGGATTACAGATCTCCTAACCAACATTGGTTTAAGGGTACATCTCTTCATTCCTCTGATATGTGTCTTTGTAATTCTTCAACGTCTTCAGAGAAGTGACGAGTCCCAATAAACAGATATTCCATGGACCGTAATGTCCTTAAACTAACTATGGATCGCAACGTCCCTAAACTAAACCCCATGGACTATGAGGTCCTTAAACCAATGGACTATGATGTCCTTAAACTTTACAGACTATGAGGTCTTTAAACTCATAAACTATGATGTCTTTAAACTTCACAGACTATGATGTCATTAAACTCCACAGACTATGATGTCCTTAAACTTATGGACCGCAATGTCCCTAAACTAAAACAATAGAGTCCAAATGCTCTTTTGTTGGATCTAAATGATCCCAAAACCCTGTTAAGTAGATCTTAGTCTAAAAATTAGACTAATGTATCATTAACAAACGTTTAAGCTGATCTTAATCTCAATGAGATTAACAATCCTTAAACCCACTGGACCGCAATGTCCCTAAACTAAAACAATAGAGTCCAAATGGTCTTTTGTTGGATCTAAATGATCCCAAACCCCCGTTGAGTAGATCTTAGTCTAAAAATTAGACTAACGTATCCTCAACAAATATTTAAGTTGATCTTAATCCCAAATGAGATTAACAATCCTTAAATCAAACCAAACCCAAATCTAAGAAAATACGGATTTGGACTAATCCACACCCTACGGGCGACAACATAAATTAGTCTCCGTATACAATCCACGGGCAACCAAAATAAAAACAAATACACACGACACAAAGTGACCATCTGGAGAAGGAGAAAGTGGTTACCGCGATGCGGTAGCGTAATTAACTGCAGGGGCTTGCGCCTGCAGGGAAAAGCGTCCCCACAATCAAAAACCCCTCATATGAGGGGGAATCTGACGAAGTCTGCTACAACGGTCGCATTCGTCTAAACCTCCGATGCACAGTGCCATGAATCAACTTGGCATCTTCGGAGAGATAGACGGATAAAACCAAATAGTATCTGCCCCCAGATTCAGGCAAGACGTTCTGTTTTCCCGGTTTCCGGCGGTGAACAATGACTACTCCGCGCCGGTATGGGATGATCTCCGATAGTCTTTCAGGTCTCATCTGAGTTGCCGTCAAGATCCTGAAGTTAGGGATCTTCCTTTGCTTCATTTGTTGACATTGTGTCTGCAATATTGCAACGAATGTCGAGATTGTCTCTAGGTTGTCTGTGAACTGTCGAGATTTGGAACTAGGGGACTTTGCCGTGGCTTCGTTTTGCTGACGTCGTATCCGCATCCTGCTGGAGTTAGAAGGAACGTCGTTATTTATCTCTAGGCTGTCGATGTTGCCGTCGAGACCTGGATTTCCCTTTTACGAAGCCTGGTGGGACAATATGGTTTCCTTTTCGTTTGTGCTCATGGATTGTATACAGGGGTCGATGTGGACTCACCTGCAGAGCAAAAGTTTCTTTTTTTTTGTTTCTTTCCGCGATGCTCTATCATTTCAGCTTTTTATATCGCGAAAGTCACGATTGCCCAATCATTTCGGCATTTTATCGCGGTGCCCAATCATTTCGGCTATTTTCTTTTTACTCGCTACTTTTTATTGCGAGTTGCCCAATCATTTCTGCTATTTTTGTATGCATATATTTTACTCGCTGATTTTTATTGCAAGTTGCCCCATTATTTCAGCTATTTCATTTGCATTTTTGGCTCGCTTATTTTTATTGCGAGTATGGAACTTGAGATCTGATACCAATCTTAGCATCAGCATCGCTGCGACTGGAATATGGTCAGGAGCGAAT
This sequence comes from Agapanthus africanus, assembly GCA_030015575.1. Taxonomy (NCBI): domain Eukaryota; kingdom Viridiplantae; phylum Streptophyta; class Magnoliopsida; order Asparagales; family Amaryllidaceae; genus Agapanthus; species Agapanthus africanus. Next base: position 935,082,375 of record CM057338.1, on the reverse strand, counting down.
CATCATTTGCCTTGAGAGGACTTGGAATTTGCTACCAATTTAGGCATCAGCATCGCTACGACTGGAATATTGCCAGGAGTGAATCATCATCTGCCTTGTAGCTTTGAACAAAGGGGGCTTACCAAACAGGGTTAAGGTCTTGTCGACTAAGGTTTTTTTGACCCTATGAGCCGTAAGGGTCTCATAAAGGGTTTTCTTCCTACAAATCGTGAGGATCTCATAAGAATATTTTCTCCTTAGGAGTCGTGAGGACTCCTAAGTGCGTTTTCTCTTGAGAGTCGTAAGGATCTCACAAGAGAATTTTCTCCTTGCAAGTCGAGAGGACCTACAAGTGTTGTTCACTAAATAGGGGAATTTCGCCCCATCGGTGGGACTGGGCGAGAGAACGTTTATTTGTGCCCGTGGATTGTATACAAGGGTCAATATTGACCGCCTGTAGAGCAAATTGAGGGATATGACGGCTTAAGAACAAGTTCAGATCCCTGTAGCTTAAGGCTTTTGAATCCTATGAGCCGTGAGGGTCTCATAGGAGGGATCCTCCTTACGAGTCATGAGGATCTCGTAAGTGTAATTTCTCCTTAGGAATTGTGGGGATCCCTAAGTGTGTTGCTCCTTTGTGAGTCGTAAGGATCTCACGCGGGTATTTTCTCCTCACAAGGTCGAGAGGAACTTGCGAGTGCACACGAATTTTTTAAGAGTCTGCGCCCTTTCGGGTTTTCACAAACTCATCGGTAGCCCTGCTGTTTTTACTCAAAGCGCCATTTCGGGTTTTCATACGAAAGCCCATTTTTCTTGTGGGCGTACTTTTTTATTTAACGATGAAACTCTCGAAAATAGTTTCGCCGTAGGCGGGCTATCTGTTTTCCGGTGGGATTTGAGTTGCAATCCTCGCCGCTGGGACTTGTCGGCTTGAATTCTACTATCGCCGTGTTTGAGACGACGTACTTAGTTTAAGGACATTACGGTCCATTGTTAGTTTAGGGACATCTCGGTCCGTAGTTAGTTTAGGGACATCTCGGTCCATGGTCAGCTTCGAGGAGAAATTTCTGCCGGATACTACTTATGGAGTCTGGACTCCAGGAAGATAGCGAGCGGACACAAGCGTCGTCATCTATCATTAACCTGAGTTGTGATTTGTCAGGGGTAGTATTTCTTAAGGAACCGGCCGTTTATTGGACGGAAGGGTCTTTTGCCATGCATATCCATGAGCAAGTAGGCCCCACCTTGGTGACCTTGTCTATGATGTACGGGCCTTCATAGTTCAGCTCGAATTTCCCCCACTTTCCATGGTTTGGGATCATGGGTTTTTTTACAACTAGCACGAGTTCGGTTTGGCGGAATGTTCTCGGCTTAGTCAGTCTTTCATATGAGCACGTCATTCTTGCTTTGTAAGCTTCCAAGTTTTGCTGCACTATGAGACGAGTTTCATCGAGGGCATCGAGCTCCTCAAGCCGAAAATGGGCATTTTCTTCATCTGTCAGCTCATATCGAACCGCCACTCGTAGAGAGGGTAGCTCTATCTCCAAGGGAAGTACAGCTTCCGTGCTGAATACCAACGCGAATGGCGTAGTATTCATGGCTGTTTTGAACGCGGTTCGATACGCCCAGAGAGCTTCATGCAGTCTCTCGTGCCAATCCTTTTTGTTTCTGGACACCGTTTTCTTTATGATCTTCGTCAAGGTCTTGTTGAAAGCCTCAGCTAGACCGTTAGCTCGGGGATTATAGACCGAAGAGTATCTCGAATTTATATTATGCTGTTGCGCGAAGCGACTGATTTTTTGGCTTATGTAGGCTGGCCCGTTATCCGAGATGATCCGTCGCGGAGTGCCGAACCGGTAAATGACATGTGTCCTGAAGAAATGGAGGATGTTCTCCGTCTTCACATCCTTTAGCGGTACTGCCTCTGCCCACTTAGAGAACTAATCGGTTGTCACTAATATGAACCGATGTCCCTTGGATGATGCTAGTTCGATAGGCCCGATTATATCGGTTCCCCACATTTTGAACGGCCAGCTAGCCAATGTTGGGTGTAGCAGATTCGGATGCTGGTGGATGAAGTCCCCATGGATTTGGCAGGAGTGACACTGCTTCGCATATTCGAGGCAGTCTTGAATCATCGTGGGTCAATAGTAACCTATTCTTTTGATCTTCAGCTTCATCTTTGGCCTGGCTTGATGGGAACCGCAGAGTCCGTCATGAGTTTCTTGGATGACCCATTTTGCTTCTTCTGGTCCCAGGCACCTTAGCAACAAACTTTCGAACGATCTCTTATATAGAGTATCATTGACGAAGGCAAAAGACAGAGCTCGTTTCATGAGCTGATGTCTTGAAGACACGTTTTCGGATGCTCGGTGGAATTTGAAGTAGTCTATGAAGACTTGTCTCCAATCCTTAGCCTTTTCTTCGTCCTTTGTTTAGAAGGCCGCTTATTTAGTCGCTTCCTTTCTTTTAGACGACTCCGGAGATATTTCTACCGGCGTGAGAATCGGACAGCTTTGCACAATGATCCTTACGTCATTGAGATTTTCGTCATCCAGTTCCGTAGCAAGCTTAGCTAATGCATCCATCTTGCTATTTTCTGCACGCGGTATGCTTTTCAGGATGTAAGAAGGGATTTGAGTCAGCAATTGCTGCACTCTTTCGCCATATTTTACCAACTCTGGCTTGCACGTCTGATAGTCGCTATTTACTTGGCTAACAATCAGCTGGGAGTCTCTATATATGAGGAGGTTTCGATCCCCATGTCGACAGCGATCTCAAGACCTGCTATCAAAGCTTCATATTCTGCTTCGTTGTTTGTTCTTGTTTCCTTTAAGGAAAGGGCAAAACTCATTATCCCTCATTGTGGCGTCACAAAGATAAGGCCTACTCCGGCTTTGAATATTGGGGTGCTTTGCTTCCGCTTCTTCATGGAAGATACTCCGTTGAAGTAGAGTTCCCATCGGGAATCACTCCCTTCTTACTCCCCGTCGATTGTGTCAAACGCGTTTTCGTCTGGCAATTCGCAATTTAAGGGAAAATTGGCTGGTACTGGATGCTCTGCGAGAAAGTTGGCGATGGCCTGGCCTTTCACTACCTTGAGGGGTCGATATGTTATCGAGAACTCCATCAGCAGGAGGGCCCATTTGGCAAGCCTTCCTGTTAGTATGGCTCTTGACATCAAATATTTGAGAGGATCCACCTTTGATATGAGATGGACCTCATACGCCAAGGCATAATGCCGAAGCTTCGTTATCACGAAGATTAATGCGAGGCAATGCTTTTCGATAGGGGAGTAGTTGTTTTCTGCCCAAGGAGAACTCGACTCAAATAGTAGAGAGCTCTATTTCCCTGGTCGTTCTCCTGTGCCCATAGCATGCTTAAAGAACCTTCAAAGGCTGTTGTGTACAGGATGAGGGGCTTTCCCTTGACCGGAGCGGTCAGTACCGGGGGATTATGCAAATACTGCTTGATTTCGTCCAGTGCACTTTGGTATTTACGATCCCGAATGAACGAGTTCCCCTTCTTCATTAGATGGCTGTAGGGGCGGCATTTTCCAGAGAGGTTAGCTATGAACCGTCGGATATATGCGAGCTTTCCTTGGAGAGACCGCAATTGTTTGAGTGTTCTTGGCGTGGGCATTTCCATAATTGCCTTGATCTTCGATGGGTCTATTTCGATGCCTCTGTGTCATATGATGAATCCTAGGAATTTGCCTGAGGAGATTCCAAACGCGCATTTCAGGGGATTCATCTTCAGGTTGTACTTCCGAAGGCGCTGGAACACTATTTTCAGATGTTCCCAGTGCTCCTCGTACGATTTGCTTTTCACTATGAGGTCGTCGTTATAACATTCGACAATCTCATGTATGAGGTCATCAAAGATCTTCGTCATGGCCCTCTGGTAGGTAGCGCCAGTGTTCTTCAAACCGAAAGGCATCACTTTATAGCAGAATATGCCGCGCGGAGTCCGGAAAGCTGTGTGCTTTTAGTCTTCAGAATGCATCTTTATTTGATTGTACCCTGAAGATCTGTCTATGAAGGAGAAGACTTCATGAGAGGACGTGTTATCTATCATCAACTCGGTAACCGGTACGAGAAAGTCATCCTTTGGGCAAGCTTTATTGAGGTCTCGAAAATCCACGCAGACGCGTACCGTCCCATTTTTCTTCATCACTGGGACAATATTGGCTATCCAGTCAGGACATTGAACTTCTTGAATAAAGCCGGAGTCGATTAGTTTCTTGACCTCGGCATTGATGCTCATTTCAAGTTCGAGTCGCATTCTTCTTGGCGCCTGTTTGACTGGCTTGACGTCTGGTGATATCGCCAGTTTATGCACAGCTATTTTTGGATCTAGTCCCGGCATCTCGGAATAGTTCCATGCGAAGCAGTCTTTATACTGAATAACCATGTCCTTTAGTGTAGCCACCTTCTTTTTAGACAACAACTCACTGACGAACGTTGGCCTCGGATCGTTTACCATCCCCAAGTTGATTTTTCTCAGGTTGTCTGCCGTGGTGTGTATCCCATCTTCCAACTCTTTTGGCGCCGGTGGAAATTCTGAGATCACCCCATACTCATTTTCATTCGCGAAGCAATGGGAGAGGTTGTCCATATTCTCATGCTCTCCCTCTTCTGACAGTGTTATCATGTGGCAGGTACGGGTTCGTTTCCTAGACCGATGTTGATCTGGTTCTACTCTCGATATATTGGTTGCTTCTGGCTCATGCTTTTGCGGTGGGGTTACCCTCCAACTGTCGGATAGAGAAAACCTGCCTTGCTGATACTGGTCTTCAACCCAGTCTTTGAAGGTGAAGCGGTCTTCAAGAGGATGTCCTATTGCTCGGTGGTAGGAGCAATAATCAGGATGATGGTCCTCGTTTACTTGTTCGGGGTGCCTGGACTCCGGGAGTGCCATCATTTGTTGTTTCATGACAAGGTCAAAGATTTTCCTTGTCTTGTCTCGAAGGAAATAATATTCCTGACCCATCTTTTTCATAAAAGACGGATTCCAGCTGACTTTTTCTAGATCGCATGGCTTCTTGGATCCGTTTTGCTGTTTTGAACGTCATTCCCGTTCTTCACCTTGTTGTTGCTTCTGCGTCGGGCCTTTTTCTTGCCACAAGAGCGTACAAAGGACTGGGGGTGAAGGGCATCGTCATTTTCTCTTTCCGTAGCCTGCTGAATAAGACGTTGCGTCCTGGCTTTCTCGTAAATGGCCATTTCGCGGCTGTGGTCATCCCGAACCTTTTGACCCACCTCTCTTATTAGCTTATCAATCTGTTCTTAGAATGACGGACTTGGTATTCGTACGACGGAATTTCGCTCTGGTTCAATACCGGCGCTATCTGGAAGAGCATTCCCTTCTCCACCGGAATCATTTATAACATGGAAGCCATGGAATCTCTCCCATTTATTGGACCGAACGTATCCAAGCCCGGTCCTCTTTATCTTCCCGTTAGGCATCTTTCGCTGAGTCTCGGGGACGTCCCAAATCTTGTTGTAGAATCGGGCTTGTTGAGCGGTTTGTTTGAAGGGTACGCCTTAGCATCTTAATAGCATCTTCAATCCCTCTGCATAGTATCTGGGAAGGAGGATTGGTTGGAGCTTTTCAAACGCAGGCTCGGCACTATGCCAGATTTCTTTCTCCACTTTGGTCTCCGTAGACTGATAGAAGAGGATCGCTTTTTCACCTTCTCGCCTGGGAGGGACGTAGAAAGTCTGCAGCTCTTGCACGCCTATGTATCGAGCGCATCAAGTTCCCTGTAGTGCCGCTGCGGAATCATTGTGATTTGTAAACTCTGGTCAGCTCCAGTGAAGGTCTTCATTGACGGACGAACAGAGAATACTGCGTTGACCTCGTCTTCAGAGTCGCTGCCGAAGACCAAAATATGGGTAGATGGTCCGGGTCTGTTGCATTGGGTCTGCCCCGAGTAGACTATCTCTTCATCCTCCTTGGTATCACTCCCGAAGACCGAGATAATAGCGACGGATTTTTTTTTATTCTCCGGCTTACGACATCTTTCTGTGTCTTCAAAGTCTGGTAAGAAGTACTTGGCGTCTTCATATTTGCAGACTTCATTTACGGAGAATGGGTTTAGCTCCCTTGTAACGGTGTACTCGAGGTCGTCTTTGAAATACTTCATACACTGATGTTGTGTAGAAGGGATGACATTGTACTCGTGTAACCAAGGCCTGCCGAGCAAAGTGTTGTAGCAAGTCTTGGCGTCAATGACATGAAATTTGATGTCAGTGACTAGCAGCCCGAAGTGTAATGTCAAAATTACAGACCCAAGCGTTCATGATGACTATGAGTCAAACCCAAAGATGGTAATTTTATCCCGAGCCAGATGCTGAACATTCATGCAAATCTCCTTCAACACTCTCACATTAAGAAGGTTGACAGAGGCCCCGTTGTCAACCAGGATCTTCCCTATCTTGATGTCGTGGCAGTACTCGGTTACATATAACGGACGGTTGTGCTCGCACGTTCCGAGGAGGAGGTCTTCATCGCTGAAGGTGATGTCAGCTGTGTGAACTTCTTCTAGCTCGTCCTTCATCTTTTCTTCTGCAAGGAAGGTTTGAAACTGATCGGGCTCTTGTAACGCTCTGATCAGAGAATCTCATGCCTCTTTAGACAGAAGAGGGCATCCAAAATGCTCAGTTGTGAGGGTATCTTCCTCAGATGTGCCAGAACATTATAATTCACCTTGTTTTTCTTAGGCGGGTCCTTGGCTGTGAGCTCTTCGACGCCTTTATCATCGAGGGCAATCTTCTCAGGGACTTTTTCCTTCCCCTTTTCTTTCTTGCCCGAACATTTTTTTGAGGGTCCAAGATTATTATAGGCAACGTACGGTTACGCGGCTGAATGTTCTCACAGTTCTTCACCACTTCTTCTTTTCCAGAGGTGGATTTCTTGAAGAGAGGGCCGAGGGCTATTTCTTCGTCAGAATCTCTCCCGAAGGTAAGAACTTGAGATTTTTCTTTTGTCGAAATGGCATCAACCATATGACAGTTACCGGTTGTTCCTTTATGCTCATCTGTCGTCCTTCTCTGCTCCCGACGGGCTTTGCTCTTCATCCGCTTGAAGTGTTGTCGGTGGGCAACGTATCCCTGCCACCACTTCCTGAAAGCATTGCACTCTTCGGTAGGGTGTGCGAGCCTCCGATGGTATAAGCAGTAGTTCGGATGTACATCCGTTTCGTCAAGGCACGTACTCTCGGGAGTATTTCCATCAAAATGTGTCAGTTTCATTCCCATTGACAAGGCTTTGGAGAACCGTTTCCCCGTTTTAAACTTGCTTTTGCCTGCCGCGGGTGTGCTTCGATCCGGTTGGAGTGCTTTGTCACTCATCCTTACTGTGGCCTCTTCGTCTTGACGCCGACGCTTGGCCTTTTCGTATATGGCTGTTTCACGTTCTCGGTCAGTTTTTCTCTTTTGAAGGGCTTTGTTCAGCAGCCTGTCGATCAGGTCGTCTGACGGTTCCAGGGCTTTTGGCGATGGTTCTGCCCCCAACTTCTCTATTTTATTTTCTAACGCTGAGGAAGCTTCTTTGTCATTCACCGACGAATGAGAGATTATGTGGCAACTCGCCACATCGGGTTCTTCTGACGAATCGTCTCCCTCATCATCGTCACCGTCTCTGTTCTCAAGGATGTGGTTGAGAAACTCTTCGAGTGTGAATGGGTCCGCGCCTTTTGGTTGTATTTCTCCAGTGCATCGATGTGTTTTCGCAGATCCGTACGATTGTCATCGAGCTCCACGGGCTTCTTGGTCTTCTTCTTTTTCTTCGAAGACTTCAAAGGCTTGGCCTGGAGGTTTTGCCCATCGTTACCAACTTTCGGTGTTGGGCGCAGTTTAAGCATCCCCTCAATGATCTCGGGCTCCAGCGGGCTTTTACATTTGACCGCCGGACATCTTGAAGATCCTTCAGCATTCTTTTAGTTTTAGCCAAAAGGACAACTTCCCACGGAGCCTCTTCTACAAATGAGCATGATGCCCCCGACGTATCCACCTTTTTAGGAGCGAGCTGTTGTGGCAGGTTTACCTTCCAGTTTTTGGACAGCGTGAACTTGCCCTGTTGGTACTGGTCTTCAACCCGGTTTTTGAAGACGTAGAAATTTTCGATCGGGTGGCACATTACTCTATAGTAGGGGAAGCAGTTGGGACTGTTGACGTCACCAGGCTGCAGTGGGTACACGCACAACCATGCTCGATTTAAAATTTAGCCGTGCCGAACAACCCTAAACCAAGATCAAAACTAGAGATTAGGCGAAACAAAGCATGTAAAAATCTTTACATCTAAGAGTTTGGGATTACAACCTTTGTAGTCCGGTCCTTCACTTCTTAAGCTCCGTGTTGAGATCTCTTCGCTGTGATCATCGAGTTCCCGAACTCTAGAGAGGCTCCACGAAGAGAAAGATGCAAGCTTGCTTCCGATCTTCGATAACAAAGATGATCTACCTTGAAGTTTCTTTAACACAAGCTCTCACTCACTAAATGAAGTGAACACCCTAATCTAAATGGCTATGATAGATTAGGATGATGAAGTAGGATTTTAGCTCTCATTTGTTTTCTTTAACTCACTCATTTTCATCACTTCATAAAAAGCTAGAAAGCTTTTCATCAAAGGAAGAAGAAGGAAGAAGATGATCTCTTACTTTTGTGATGAATAATGAAAACCATGGTGAGGTTAAAATGCAACCATGGGTTAAGAATGAAGTCTTAACCCATGTAGAGAGTTAACTATGGTGAAGGGTTGGGTTGAGTTAAGCAAATATCTATACAAAATATCCAAAGTCAAAGTCAAACCTTCAAGAAGCTTCTTGAAAGCTTCATGCTTGCTTAACCCTAATCCAAACCCTAACCACAATTAAACTCCACAAAACATGTTGCATTTATAACCATAACATGTCACAATATTATATATCACATATACAATATTTATTATATAAAAATAAAATAATACTATTAACATATATCACATATATATCAATGTATTACCCGAGTGAGAAAAAGAATCTTTAAGTGAGCTTATATCAGTTAATGTAATTTAATATATCAAATATATAATTATACATTAAATTATCGAATCAACACTTGACCCGATAATCCGGCTATTTCACAAATAACCGACTAATATAATCTGTATCAGTTCATCGAATCAACACTTGATCCGATGACCCGGCTATATCACATATACCCGGCCGATATCTCATATCGCGAGAATCTAATACGGTATCACATACTCGTATTGTTCTCGGTCCCGCACATATCACATATGTGCTCCTACTCCGTTTTTCCTGAGCCAAGAAACCTCTGTGTAGGACTCTAAAGAATCGTTAATACACCGGCAGTAGGTGATGATCATATCAAACACCCATAAGCTGCAAGCGGTCAGCTAAACGTAACAGCCACCCAGGTATTGAGCGCTCAGAAGATCAACAAGCAAGCCGGTACATTCTCCTGTGAATCCAGTCAGTAACACTTCCGTAAAGTCCGGTCTCTTCGTCTGATATGTCGCATATCTCGCCTAGGGGTGGTAAACGTCAGACCCCAGTAGCTTGATAAGTCGTGTCGATATGGGGTCTATAACAGTTCGAGAAACTACTGATAACACTTACCAGTAAATCTCCACAACCCTGGCCAGGAATTTCCAGTTATAGCCAATCTAACACAGCGCAACATCAACTCCCTATACCGGGAGAGACGAATCCCCTCCTATCGCTCATTACCTCCATATGATTCGGGACTGTACCCAAAAGCCACCGTTTTTCATGCCCTCTTGGACGTGGTATGATGGAAATCAAAGCACAGTGGGAATCACACAAGACTCTATGACGATCTCGGGTCTACAGACTACTCTGTACCAGTGTCACCAGAGAACTGCCATCTGACGTGGTGTATAATACCATCTGGGAGTTCTCGGCGAGTCCGTCTAGTGTACCCAGTCTCCACTGAGCACCCGTATACCTTCTTTGATGTCAAACACCAATGGATATAGGATCATCTATCACCCATCATATGGGTCAAGAAGCGCATACGCTAGTCTACTCTGGAGTATCGATGCCCTGTCTCGATACACCCTCGACTAGGAACAGTTATAGGATGTACTCGTCGACTACCGTGGCCTCACTAGTATGATCTTATCATAGTCCCAGTAGTCGAGTACATATCCTAAGGGCTTTATCAACATGTAACATAGAGACAATCAGAGTACATGTTAAGATAAAGAGCAACCAGATAGCGTACTATCATGTCGAGCAAGAAAGTCCTCCCTATATATGTCCAAGCATCCACTGCAATATACATCGTATGTACAGTAATGGCCTCTAGGGCATACATATAACTAACAATCTCCCACTTGCACTAGGGCCATCTGTTGTGGTATCGTATACCCAACAATTAGCTGTGGTTGAAGTATCTCATACTCAACCATCCCATAAAAGTCTCTACTGGGAAAAAGGCCTTTGTGAGTGGATCCACGCTGTTGTCCTCTGTGTCTACTCTCCTAACCTCGATCTCCCTGGAGATCAACCATCTCCATGATCAGGTGATACTTCCTAAGAATTATATCTGGATTTCTGATGGGACGGGTGTTCCTTGGCATAGGCCACAACTCCATTGTCACACAATGGTAGGAACGAAGTTCATCTCATGAACTTTATATATATCCAGACTGCCTCTTTGGTAGCATCCTTGGTAACGATGTATCTTGCCTTTAATCGTCTAGTAAGTCACGGTATCTAGCTTGGAACTCTTCCAACATACCGTCCCTCCACTGAGGGTAAAGATAATGCTTGCGACTGACATTCAGTCGTCCTTATCACCCTGGAACCTTTCCAGCGATTCTCCCCAGGATCGATTGATATTATCTCACTACAACTAGTGAGAATCCTAATATCCATTTAGATCTATCTCATAGATATAAAACCTAGGATTTAGGAGGTATCACCTTGATCCTATATGGAGAATCCTTGTGATAAGCGGAGATTGACCGAGCGTAGCATAGGAAACTCCTTCCCTATCAAGGGTATGTCATCCACGTACCCTACGAGGATCACCACCATACTCCCTACTACCTTTTTTGTATATACAAGGTTCATCTACTATTTTGATGAAGTCAAACTCTTTGACTGCCACATCAAAACAGACTTTCCAACTCCGCGATGCCCGCTTTATCACATAAAACATCTTGCACACGTTTCCGCTGCTCCCACTATCTACGAAGCCCTCTGGCTGTGTACTTATAGACGCTCTCTTCTAAATCATCATTTAGAAAAGCAGTCATGACACCCAACCTCCAGATATCGTAGTCATGGTATGTAGCCGTGGCAAGTAGGATCTGGATGGGCTTAAGCATAGCTTTGAAAGTCTCAACTTTTTCATGTATACCAAGTAATCTTCTCAAGATATACTTGCTCCTGATGGGGATTTAACCCTTCAGATAAAGCAACCAGAGTCCATACTTTGTTGGGGTATAAGGATTCCATCTCAGATTGCTAAGCATCCAGCCATTCTTACAGAGTCTCACTCCTGATGGCCGGCTCGAAACTAGTTGGGTCATCATCTCATGATGCAATCCTCGCTCCCACTATCATAGAGAAACCGAAGTATCTCTCAGGTGGGTGAGGAACCCTACTAGATCGGCGGAGAGGCTGAGGTTCGTTGGTTACTATTGAATACTTTGGTTCTACCAAATCATCAGCTGCAGTTTTGTATAACAGGAACTCTTTCCAGTTCTACCTCATGACCAATAATTTCTTCACAAGAAATTCTCTTTCACAAAGGTGGCATGTTGAGAAACAAAACATCTTTTATTCCTCGGTTAGGTAGAAGATATTCTCTTGCGAATGCTTGGGATATCCAACAAACTTCTACAGAACTGACTTTGCCTCGAGCTTGTCCGGATTATGCTTTTAGACATAGGCTGGACAACCCCAAATCTTAACATCTTTAAGATATGGGCTCTTCCCATTCCATATCACATATGGAGTGGTAGGCAACTGATTTGATTGGAACCCTATTCAATAGGTATGCAGCTTCTCAAGTGCATAACTCCCAAAAGGAAATAGGAAACTCAGTAGTACTCATCATAGAGCGCACCATATCATATAGGGTGTGTTTGCTCCGCCCCGATACACCGACGTGCTGTGGTGTATGTTCCCCTCCGAACGACGGCACATAGGACCGTGATGGCCTGACACTGAGATTCGGGGCAGATGCTATATGGTTTTATCCGTCCACCTCTCCGAAGATGCCAAGTTGATTTATGGCACCGTGTATCGGAGGTTTAGGCGGATGCGGCCGATGTAGCAGACTTCGTCAGATTCCCCCTCGCTTGAGGGGGTTTTGATTGTGGGGACGCTCTTCCCTGCAGGCGCAAGCCTCTGCAGTTAATTACGCTACCGCATCGCTGTAGCCACTTTCTCCTTCTCCAGAATTTCACTTCGTGTCGTGTATGTTTGTTTTGTTTGTGGTTGCCCGTGGATTGTATACGGAGACTGAGTAATGCCGTCGCCCGTAAGACGTGGATTAGTCCAAATCCGTATTTACTTAGATTTGGGTTTGGTGTTTTTAGTTTAAGGATACATTAGCCATGTTGAGGCTAAGATCAACTTAAACGTTCGTTAAGGATACGTTAGTCCTGTTTGAGACTAAGATCTACTTAACGGGATCGTCTGGATCCATTTAATACATGGCAATCGGGACTCGTCACCTCTCTGACGTCGTTGAAGGATTACGATGACAGTTGTCAGAGGAGTTCAAAGATGTACCCTTGAGCCAAAGTTGATTTGGAGTTTTATAGTCCATTTGAATATTTAAGGATACGTTAGCCGTGTTTGAGGCTGAGATCGACTTAAACGGGATCATTTAGATCCGGCAAAAGAGCATTTGGGGGCTCTATTGTTCCAGTTTAGGGACGTAGTGGTCCATATGTAGTTTAAGGACATTGCGGTCAGTCGCGAGTTTAGGGACGTGGTGGTCTATATTCCAGTTTAGGGACGTGGTGGTCCGCATTAATTCCAGTTTAGGGACGTGGTGGTCTATAGGTAGTTTAAGGACGTTGCGGTCCATTGCCAGTTTAGGGACGTGGTGGTCTATGTTCCAGTTTAGAGATGTGGTGGTCCATTATTAGTTTAAGGACGCTGCGGTCCAACATTAGTTTAGGGACGTTTCGGTCCACGAGTTTAAGGACCCCGCAGTCCATATTGATGTGTGGTCGTCGGGACCCGTCACCTCTCTGATGTCGTTGAAGGATTACAACGATGGGTGTCAGAGGAGTTCATAGATGTACCCTCGAACCGGTCATAAATTGAATTAATGAGCAGCCGTGCTCAGTCAATTTAATTTGAGGACTTACGGCCATGATTGGGCTAAGTCCAGTTGAAAAAGTTCAACATTTTATTTGTTTTTGGTCTGTTAAACCTGTGCTAGGGCTTGGCCCATTTTTAAATAATGCATTGCATTATTTTCTATATTTTTTTTTGTTTGGGCTCTGCCCAATAAAAGATGCAGAGCATCAATTTATTCTGGGCTCTGTTCATTTATGAATGATGCAAGGCATCTATTTTGTTTGGGCTCGACCCCTCTTAAAATGCATAGCATTTTTATTATTTTGTTTGGGCTCTGCCCATTTATAAATGATGCAGAGCATCAATTTAATTAGGCATGCTTGGTCTTTTTGATTTGGGCCTGGCCCTTTAAGAAATGTCTTACATTTATCAGGCGCTTTGCGCCAATCAGAGAGCGCAAGCGCTTGTAGTGTTGACACGTGTCGCGCAAGCGCAGTGCGCTGCGCTAGTGCGCTGCGCCTGCGCTGCTGACACGTGGCGTGCTCTGGTGGATTGCGCCAATCTAGGAGCACAACAGCGCAGTTTGCAAGTGCAAGGCACTATGATTTGAGAATCTTTTAGATTCAAGAACCAATGGTTCATACAAGAAGCGCAAAGCACTATTCGTTTTCTTGATCTAACAAGTTTTTCTTTTTATTTCAAGAACCAAAGGTTCATAAAAAAGTGCAAAGCACTATTTTTTTTATTTTTGTTTTTTTCTTGTTTTAAAGAACCAGTGGTTCATAAGAAGTGCAAAGCACTGTTTATTTTGTGAACATCATTGATCTTGTTTTTAGATCAATGATCTATTAGAAGAGATTTCTTCTATTTTGTGAAGGTCTTTACCTTTTTCTTGAAAACTTTTTCAGAGTTCTCTCTGTTTGAAGCTCTTGATTTTTTTTCAAGAGTGTTGATGCCTTTGAATTGAGGTCTGGGGTCCTTTTTATAGTGCCCATAAATTAGTTAAATTTGTTGAAGAGATCTTTCTCTGAGTGATTTTGGGAATTTTCCCCACCGTTGGATCTTTGATCCAAGGGCCCCTGTTTTACAGAAGAAAATCTTCTTGTTTTAACAACAACAGAAAAGATTTCTTTAAAATTTCAATTATGTTTTACGCAAACGCCCTAGCACGTGACACGTGTCGCGTAGCGCAGCGCTTGCACAGCTGTGCTTGCGTAACTGCGCAGACACGTGTCGTGCAGCGCAGCGCTTGCGCAGCTGTGTTTGCGCAGCTGTGCGTGCGCAGCTGTGCTTGCGCAACTGCGCAGACACGCGTCGCGCAGCGCAGCGCAAGCGTTGCTTCCTTTACTTTTATTTTTAAAGAGCCTTGCTCTGATTGGACGCACTGCCTCGGGCGCTATGCTGATGCATCAACTTCTGACACGTGGCGCTTTGCGCGCAACGCAGAGGATCTGAAACGTTGCTTCATTTATTAAAACTTAGATTTTCAAGGTAGAGCTTTGCTCTGATTGGGGGAATCGGAAGCGTTGCTTCACCTGAGATATCTTTTCATCTCCTTTTTTCAAGCCAAACTTGTATTTCCAAAATCTTGATTTCCCGGGTCCATTGTGCACAGAATCTTTTGTGCTTGGGTCTATATATAGTTCAAGGCCGAGCCTTTTCTTCTCTCATCTTCAGAGAACTTCTTCTATCATGGCTTGCAACCGCCCTCACGCCCGCCGTCAACCATGGGAAGTGCCGATCCGGGACATTGTTCCCCGTTTTGCTGCACGCCTGGTGGACCCTTCTCTTACGGACGAGCAATGCGATGCTGCAATGCACGAACTTTTGACTCGTGTGGGGTCTCCTCTCCCTCCGCATTCCGTTTGGCTTCGGATGATCCTTGCCTCGGTGCTCGCCGACATTCCCCCTCCTCCGGCGGAGATGTCCTCGGCAATGCTTGATGCGGCCGAGGATAAGATCGAGAGCTTTTTCGAAGCCCTCTTGATCACTAAAGCCCTGAGGGACTGCTCTTTCTACTTGCTGAGCCAGATACGGGCTCGCCGGGTTGTCATCGCCACCTTTTTCAATGAATGTGGTGACGATCGTTGGATGTCTTCCTCTCGAGAGGATCGTCGCTTCGATGTGGTGGAGAAGACAGAAAGGGAGCTGGTGAATCTTCTTCTTGTCTTTGCGAACCCTTGTCTTTCCGATCCCATATTTGGTGATCTTTTTTTTAATGTAATAATAAATAAATAAATGTTTTAATTAAGTATTTTATTATCTGTTAAGTGTTCTTTTTATTTTAGCTCTCCATTATGCTTGTGCATCGTATGATTTAATTTGCTATCATTAAGTGCATGTGATTCTTACACGGATAAATCGCCTTTGGTGTTCAGTTTTTTTTTTGAAGCAGTGCTTTACTTTTCAGTTTATTTTTAGAAGTAGAGTTTCGTTGTGATTGGGGGAAACAAATGCCCCCCACCGTTGCACTTGCATGGTTCCGAATGCGTACGCAACGGTGGCAGAATTCCAACCGTTATGGCAACCTTTGGAAGTTGAAAGGGCACTTGATGCCTATAAATAGGACCTTTGGTCCTACACAGATGATTATTATCTTTAAAATTTTCATTTTCAAAAACGTGTCGCGCAGCGCAGCGCTTGCGCAGCTGTACTTGCACAGCTGTGCTTGTGCAACTGTGCAGACACGCGTCGTGCGGCGTGCGTGCGCAGCTGTGCTTGCGCAACTGCGCAGACACGTGTCGCGCAGCGCAGCGCTTGCGCAGCTGTGCCTGCACAGACACGTGTCGTGCAGCGCTTGCGCAATTGGAGCGTTGCTGCCTTTAATTTTTGCTTTAAATAGAGCTTTGCTCTGATTGGGTGTGCTGGGCGTTGGATGCCGCTGAGGACAAGGTACACTCGGTGTACCTGTTGAGCTTTATCTCGAAGAGGCAGCGAGACAGTCTTATCGATCTCTTGCATAAGGTCTTTCAACAGTCCGCCATACTCGCTGCTTATCGGACGGTGGAAGACATCAGGGGGGACCCTGATGCTTGTGCTCGCGAAAGAAAGCACACTAGGATGGTCCGCGAGGCTTGGAAAGTCATAGATAGAGTCGCTTTTGAATTCCTCAATCCATGTCCTGGGTTCGAGGTTATTCCCTTGTAATAATGTTTTTCGTTTATTGCTTTTATGATTGTAAAAACTTCTGGCAATATTAATGAAAATTTTTGTTTTTCCTAGCCTGTCTTGTCTTTTGTTCTGAGTCTTTTGCTTATGCATGAATGAATGTGTCTTGAATGCTTGATCAAATGTAAATCGGATACTCTTTCTGTTGCTTTCTTCTTTCCCTTATTATCAGCATGCTGTCTTGATAAACATAATTGGACGACAACTCAGTTTTTTTCAAAGGATAGCGATGGCTTGGGCCACAGGTTCGGGTCTGCCGCCTAAGACTTTTCAACTCTATGAGCCGTGAGGGTCTCATAGAGACTTTTCTCCCTACGGATCGAGAGGATCTCGCAGGTGGGTTTTTCTCCTTAGGAATCGTGAGGATTCCTAAGTGTGTTTCCTCTTATAGGTCGTAAGGATCCTGTAAGAGAATTTTTCCTTCTTAAAAGTCGAGAGGATTCGTAAGCGGTTGTTTCCCTCCTTGTCGAAACTCGACTTCAGAGAGTGAGACCCGTGGATAGTATGCAAGAGACCGTTTTGATCGACTTGTAGGGTCCCATTGTTCAGGAAGCAAGTTTTTTAGTCCCTGCTGCCTGAGGCTTCATCTTGCAAGTTGAGACGAGTCAGGAATTTCCCACGGAGGCACTGGTTGCCCTGCGAGCTGATTAGTCCAAAAATACTTGTTAACCGTAATCAGAAACGGCGTCGCTTTGCAGCTAGCCGATGAATACGGGTCGATCCACAGAGATGTGTAATTTTCTTAATGTGTTTTTACGAGTTGATTCCAAATGTTGTTTGGATTGATTTATTAAATCTAAAAAAACCTAGATCTATCAATAAACTAAATTAATCTAAATTAAAGTCTTGCTAGGGTTAGGCTTAGGGGAAGTTGGGAGATTAAAGGTTTCCTCACCGCTTTCAATGCCTTATTTTAGATCTATTAGATGTTATGGTAATTATTAATAAAGTGGATTAGAATCTTTTGGGAAGATATTTCTTCCTCTAAATTCTTATCCTTCCTTTATCGATCCTTACCCTAACCTCCATGGAAAACACGCGCAACCGGTCCTTTATACTACGGTGTCACCATTACCTCGAGGGATAAGGTGCCGTAGAGAGCGGTGTATGCGTGCATGCATGGAGTACTAATTCTTAGGTGTGAAGGGGCATGAAAGGGGTGAGAGATCCCATCTCTCAAACCTTTCCCTAAGGCTAACCCTAACAAGCGAGGAGATTACTCGCTCATTAGGGGATTAAAAGACATTCTAAATTAAAAGAGAATTAAAGCAAAGAATTTAAAAGTAACTTACTAATTTTTATTGATGGCTCTCTCCAAACAATAATGCAGAACAGATCTGAATTTGTGAAATGAAAAGAGGCATATGGTTTTACAATTTCTGATTACAATTTATAATTAAACAAGGGAATTTAGGGTTACGGGATTCGCACATGTGCAATTACAGATTTGCCCACGAAAAATCCAAACCCCCGCACCGACGCACCGACACGAGAAGACTGCACCGACACGGGCTTTAACTGGCCGCGGAACCGCGGCAAATGTGGGCCTTGGGCCGCGGTTCCGCGGCCCTTTGGTGAGCTCAGCTCACCAAACTTCTTGAGCTTCATTCTGGTGTCTTTTCCTCTCTATTTATGCAGTACTTTTCTCTAATTGGATTCTGGATCTTCTCTAGATTCTTCAGTGAAATTTGTAGTGGTCTTTTAACTGTTTCCTTTAACATTTCGGACCATGCATTGCCTTGTGAATTGTTCTTCATCTAGGCTTGAGTAAGATCCGTCTACTTGTTGGTCAAAAGCCCCTTTTTTGTGTCTTCTTCTGTCTCTTTCACTGTCTTCGTTCCAAGAGCCTGTATCCTGTAATATGCAGCAGACATACGTCAAAAGCACCTGTTTAGTTATAAAACGAATAAGAATTGAGGAATATGAATTGCAATATTATGATATGAACAAATACCCCCAAACTTATCTTTTGCTCGTCCTCGAGCAAACTTATTTTTTTTATTTACTAAAATCCTAACCACACTTTCGCAGGGAAACACGATTGCACTGAGCACATGCAACAAGCCGTTAAACCTCTAGGTGTCCCTAGTAGGAGAAGTGTTGTCTCCTAAGGGTTTTCAGCGGATACTACCCACAAAATCCTATCAACTCGGCCCATTGACTTTTGTTCTCCAATAAGGTTTTCTAACAAGGAATTCTATTATCGTCGACCCGTAAATTATCCACCCACATTCTTCACACTTCCTCATTATTTAACTTAAGATTATATATGTTATGTAGACCTACTTAGCTTTCGGCATCTCTTAAGTTTTCCTTCTAGAGTTCCATCTCCACTTAGGAATTTCTATCAACTCTATTAAAGATACAAGTTCTATTCTTCATCCCTTTCTCTCATCTAAACTCCAATCACATATCCCTACATGTGTGTAAATATCACCCCTACACTTGGAAATTCAAATCAAGCAATCGTACTCTCGTCCATTTTCCAAAGCACTTATTAATTAGTGAATTTTTAAATGAAATTTGCTTACACATCCTTCATGCGATCGTTAATACTTCTTGAGGTACCAACAACCGATTACAAGATGCGTTAGCACTTTAAGGCGTACTTCCTAGTTTTTGCAACACCCAAGGCTTTAGCAGTGACTTCCAAACCAGTTCGTCTAAGGCACTAGGTGATAAGGCACCCTCGCTAAATATTTTTTCTATTTTTACCGCCTTAAGTAATCACAAAAACCAGTGTCCATTTTTTTCTTTATTCACCCTTTTTTTCCTTTTATTTTCTTCGTACCAAGGACTTTAGACAAGAGCATTTCAAGGTCTCTTCTACTATTCCAAGTTTCAAGGTGCGTGATTGTGCAAGTTGTAGGGTATACATTTTCAGAATCTAGACATAAGCTAGGAACTATTTTTTCAAACTTATACTCTAATAAGAACATCAATACTCTTCCCTTGTTTTGACTTAGCCCAAGAAGTGAACCCAAAATTTGCCCATTTCTAAACTACAAGGCATATACTTTCTACCGTTAAACTTTAAGGAATGTTATTTTTAGGGTTTTTAATTTACTAAGTCTAAGATCTAGTTGTTCCTAGCCAGTTAACTTATTTTTCAAACTCAAATCAATTAGCCAAAATTGAATACAATAATTTTTATAATTTTTGAAATTTTTATGGGTTTTCAAATAAGTATGTAAATGCAAAAATATGTACAAATGAATGCGAAGGAAGAAGACGTACCGAGCGTACCCCCAAACTTGAACTTGACAGTGTCCTCACTGTCATGCTAAACCAAGAGGGTAAAAATGTCGGCACTCCCCTGTTTATTTATTTACAAATTTTTTTATTGTTAAGAAAAACAAAAATATATACAGAAAGGCCCCCCCAAACTTCATTTAAACATTGTTAAACATTACTGCCAAACCTTGCATAAACCAAACGTCAACACCAACCAGTTGAAAAATTTATCTGTAAAGAGTATCGGTTGGTGGAAGAATAAGTTGTAGCGATCCAAAAAGAATTGGGAAGGATAGAAGTGGTGGTATGGAAGGTGTGGTGGTGAATAGACAGGAGGCGGTGATGCATCAAAACGAGAATGTGAATGATCAGCAATCAGTGGAATGTTGGCATTCTCGTAGGTTATTAAAAGAAATGGGGGTGGTTCAACTTCTAAAGGAGGAGGTTGACTAACCACAATATCCCCAAGATAATTCTGTGGATCCTTTATTGACTTGGCATCATCCATCAATTGCATATGATATTTAATTATAAGGGAACTGATCTCCTCGATGCCCGCCATAGTCCAACCGAAAACTTGCCGTCTATCTTGTAAGACCTTTAAAATATCGTTCTCTTGCTCGAAGGCTAGAGAGGCTGATATTATAATAGGAAAAGTCTCATTCTCACCTATGTAAGCATATTTAAGGTGAGGCGGTAAGGACATGAGTTCGAGTTTCGGAGGCGAAAGAATCATAGCAGAATCTACCTCGAACTCAAAGGACTCCAACACAGGTTCGAAATCACTGCAAACAACCGATTCGGATGGTTCAACCAACTCATCCAAAAATTCAAAAGACTCATATTCGGGCTGTGAGTCGTCATCATCCGAAAAAGTGAAACATTCATAATCAATATCGATTGTGTTAACTGTGGTAGGCTCGAGGAGGGACGCATTTGTGGTGTCCAAACTGTTCTCGTCAAACAAAAATCTTTCAAGCTCGCAGTCCTCCTGCGTGATTTCATGAATAGAGCAAACTTCTCGTATACTAGTTTTAGGCACGGGGGGCAGACTTCCCAACTTATAAATATTGAACTCACTAGACGTCTTCCTGAAAGATAGAGTCATGGAGCCATTGCGACAGTTTATTACAGCATTGGAAGTGGCCAAAAATGGTCGACCGAGGATCACCGGAATTTGGTTTCTTGGGTTAGCAACAGTTTGTGTATCCATAACAATAAAATCAACGGGGAATATGAACTCCCCAACTTTGATCAACACATCCTCTAGTTCACTCCTTGGATGGGTGATTGATCGATCAGCCATTTGGAGAGTACAACGAGTGGGTTTCAACTCTCCAACCCCTAATTGTTCGAACACAGAGTAGGGAAGCAGGTTAACACTAGACCCAAGATCTAAAAGTGCTCGATTAATTTTCTTATCCCCAATTGTGATTGAAATCGTAGGACAGCCGGGGTCCTTTCGTTTTTGGGGTAAGGGTTGAGGTTGGTTAATAGCATTGCTCACTGCACTAGCCACTAGCACTTTCTTAGGTATTTGAGATGACTTTCTCTTCGAGGTGCATAAGCCCTTTAAGATTTTCGCGTATGAAGGGACATGTTGGATTGCATCCAAGAGAGGTATATTTATGCTAACCTGCTTAAATAACTCCACAATCTTCTCCATTTGTGCAGTTGGTTTATTGGGACTCAACCTGTTTGGAAATGGAGCATTTTGAAAATTTGTTGAGTCAAATGTCTGTGGAGTAGAATGTGGAGTAGTAACGGATCCCAGTGTGGGTCCGTTCGGATTAGAAGAAGAAGAGCCTTTTGAAGAATGGAGAATAGGCTCTAGCGGAGGAAATGAGGGTGAAGAAGAAGGAGAAGATGACAATGGAGAAGAAGAAGAAGAAGAAGAACCACCGGCGGGGATGTCATCATTAATACCCACATTATTCTGCAACACTCTTCCGGATCTCAACGTGGTCACCGCATTTACATTGTGATTGTTATACGCGTTTTGTGTGTGACCGGGATTTGGCAATGGTTGAGATGGAAGCTTTCCCTTTTCTCTCTCGCTCAACGCAGCAGTTAATTGTGCAATTTGTGCCTCAATAGATTTGATACTTTGATCGTGTGAAGCATTGTTATGCATCAAAGATTGAACATAATTTTCAAATCTTGCTGCGGATTCTGTAGATTGCTTGAGAAATGCATCTAGACTTTTTTCTAGCGAGATAACCTTATTATCATTTGGTTGAACCAAATTATTTGTTTGATTTATATAAGGTTGTTGTTGGAAAGGTTGCTGGTTTTGAGTTTGTGAAGGTGCTTGTTGTTGTTGTGGAGGAGGAGGTCTTTGAAAATTGTTATTTCCTTGGAATTGTTGATTTTGGTTCCAAGCGAAATTTGGGTGACTCCTCCACCCCGGATTGTATGTCGAAGAGTACGGATCGTTTCTTTGTCGTTGCTGAAATGCAGCATTGACTTGATCCTGTCCTTGAGTAGATGCATTATAAGGACACTCTTCGGTTAGATGCAATGGATCCGCACAACAAGCACAAACAGTTCGTGGAGGCATAACAGGGGCAGGAGAAGGCGATGAGATTTTGGTCTCAATGGCTTCTATCTTTTTCATAAGTACGGCCGTCTCGGCCTTCATAGCAATCGACATATCTAGTTGATGTATGCCTGCCCTAGAATAACCAATAGAAGAAGATGATGTGGTCTTGGTACTCTCCTACTGAATTGTTTGCTCACTAAGATCCTCAAGAAACTGCCACGCTTCGTCGCTAGACTTGGAGAGAAAATGACCTTGACATATGGTTTCTAGCAACTGCTTCGTTGCCGAGTTCAATCCCTCGTATAATGTTTGGCAAAGTTGCCAACTTTCGATCCCATGATGAGGCATTAAACGAGTAGGTCTTTAAATCTCTCGAAGCACTTCCAAAATGGTTCGGAAGGAAGCTGTGAAAATTGTATAATCTCGTTACGGATTCTAGCAGTTTTGTGATGAGGATAGAACTTTTTCAGAAAAGCTTTCACAAACTCATCCCAATTTCTAATGGAATGTGATACGGTGCTGTATAGCCACTTCTCGGCTAGGTCACATAAGGTAAAATGAATGACCCTTAGCCTTATAGCGTCATCACTTAATTGGGTCGTTTTCATCATAGCGCACACATTTTGGAATTTATTGATAAAGATATATGCATCTTTAGATTCCAAACCAAGAAATTTTGGCAGCATATTGATGAAATGTGGTTTTATTTCAAAATTGTCCCCATTTGCCGGTGGGGGTGAAAGACAGGTAGGTAGAGAAGTGCGGACGGGGTAAAAGAGATCCTGGAGCGCGATTCGTTGGGGCGCTACAACAGGCGGAAGATTCGGGTTATTCGCACCTAACGGAGGTGGAATCATTCCCGTTGGTAAGGTATTGTTGGGATTGTGTCCCGACATACCTTCGAAAGAAGAATTTGAAGGTGGGGGTAAGGAAATGGAGGGAATTTCGACTTCGGTGTCGAAAGGTTTGTCGGTCGGTACCAACGAAACACGGACTAATCGGGCGTTAGTATCCCTAGTCCAAAGTGACATACACTAAAAGGGGTAGTGTAGTCAGAAAAAAAAAAACAGAATGTGGAGGTAAGATAACGTCAATGAGAAGAAGTGGTGTAAGCGAGGTGCAAGATTTCTTTAGCGACAAGTTGCAAGTTTTTGAAAAGATTTTTCTTTTCTTTTTATGTGAGAGATTTTGCAAAGAGATTTGTGACACAACTGTTATCCACCACACATGCACAATCAGGCCTAGATCTAGGGTCACCTAGGTCTGCTACACAGCTCCTAACTAGGGCTAGAAATAGAATCTCAAACAGCCTCTTCACCGTCAATTGCGGCCAGGTAAGTGCCAGGTAAGTGGGAAGGAACCACAGTAGTGGGCCTAATTAATAACCACTAGCCTAGACACACTTGCCTAGACATCGCAAAGTCAGTTAGGATAAACGGTCGATGCCTATACTAGTCCTTTTTCCTATTGAGCTCGACGTCCTTAGGGCTGAGTCTAATATTTTTTAATTAATTGTGGTCAATGCAAAATGCCTTTAAGTGATTTCTGGGGTCCTGGGAAGGGTGATGAAATCCCCACCCAATCTGAGTTTGGTCAATCAGCCCCTTAAAGTCCGATTAAATTATGCAAAACTGTAAATTCACTTGCAATCAATTTTTTAGCGCGGCGCAAAGAAACCTGCAGAAAATCTGTTATTTAGAAGGGGGGAGAAGATTTTTAGCGCAAAGAAATTCTGCAGAAAGTTTTGACAATGGATATATTGTAGGTTGCAGAGGGGAGAAGGAGAAGACAAACCATGCAATTTCCACGCAGAGAGGAGGTTAAACCGCCGCGGTTCCGCGGTTTTATGCGCCAATTGGCCGCGGTTTCGCGCTCTGGTGATGGGATCAGCTCCTGAAAAAATTTGTACTGCTCTGTTGTGAACTTTCCACTCTGTTCTGATATGCACTTTTCTGTTCAGCCTTCTGTAAATTTCCAGATTCGCGATTCTTCGCTGTTCCTGCAAGATTCAAACAATAAAACCCTTCAAACAGATAAAAGTTGATAAATTTTTTTATTTTTTCTATTTTCAGATTTTTATACTTTTTAAAATTTATATCAATCCGAAATTACACAAAAGAAATTTTACGCCATCCCCGGCAACGGCGCCATTTGATTAGTCCAAAAATACTTGTTAACCGTAATCAGAAACGGTGTCGCTTTGCAGCTAGCCGGTGAATACGGGTCGATCCACAGAGATGTGTAATTTTCTTAATGTGTTTTTACGAGTTGATTCCAAATGTTGTTTGGATTGATTTATTAAATCTAAAAAAACCTAGATCTATCAATAAACTAAATTAATCTAAATTAAAGTCTTGCTAGGGTTAGGCTTAGGGGAAGTTGGGAGATTAAAGGTCTCCTCACTGCTTTCAATGCCTTATTTTAGATCTATTAGATGTTATGGTAATTATTAATAAAGTGGATTAGAATCTTTTGGGAAGATATTTCTTCCTCTAGATTCTTGTCCTTTCTTTATCGATCCTTACCCTAACCTCAATGGAAAACACGCGCAACCGGTCCTTTATACTACGGTGTCACCATTATCTCGAGGGATAAGGTGCCGTAGGGAGCGGTGTGTGCGTGCATGCATGGAGTTCTAATTCTTAGGTGTGAAGGGGCATGAAAGGGGTGAGAGATCTCATCTCTCAAACCTTTCCCTAAGTCTAACCCTAACAAGCGAGGAGATTATTCGCTCATTAGGGGATTAAAAGACATTCTAAATTAAAAGAGAATTAAAGCAAAGAATTTAAAAGTAACTTACTAATTTTTATTGATGGCTCTCTCCAAACAATAATGCAGAACAGATCTGAATTTGTGAAATGAAAAGAGGCATAGAGTTTTACAATTTCTGATTACAATTTATAATTAAACAGGGGAATTTAGGGTTACGGGATTCGCACATGTGCAATTACAGATTTGCCCACGAAAAATCCAAACCCCCGCACCGACGCACCGACATGAGAAGACTGCACCGACACGGGCTTTAACTGGCCGCGGAACCGCGGCAAATGTGGGCCTTGAGCCGCGGTTCCGCGGCCCTTTGGTGAGCTCAGCTCACCAAACTTCTTGAGCTTCATTCTGGTGTCTTTTCCTCTCTATTTATGCAGTACTTTTCTCTAATTGGATTCTGGATCTTCTCTAGATTTTTCAGTGAAATTTGTAGTGGTCTTTTAACTGTTTCCTTTAACATTTCGGACCATGCATTGCCTTGTGAATTGTTCTTCGTCTAGGCTTGAGTAAGATCCGTCTACTTGTTGGTCAAAAGTCCCTTTTTTGTGTCTTCTTCTGTCTCTTTCACTGTCTTCGTTCCAAGAGCCTGTATCCTGTAATATGCAGCAGACATACGTCAAAAGCACCTGTTTAGTTATAAAACGAATAAGAATTGGGGAATATGAATTGCAATATTATGATATGAACATGAGCCGACGCAAATCAGGAGGCTCCCATCAAGGATTGTTTGTTTCCCTGAGTTGAGGTATTTGCTAAGGGTTATTTGTTCCCCTAGCGCCAAGGATTATTTGTTTCCTTGGTGTTGAAACGGATCGAGAATTTCCCACGGAGGCACTGGTTGCTCTGCGAGTCGACGTGAATCAGGAGGCTCTCGTCAAGGATTGTTTGTTTCCTTGAGTTGAGGTATTTGCTAAGGGTTATTTGTTCCCCTAGCGCCAAGGATTATTTATTTCCTTGGTGTTGAAACGGATCGAGAATTTCCCATGGAGGCACTGGTTGCTCTGCGAGTCGACGCGAATCAGGAGGCTCTCGTCAAGAATTTTTTGTTTCCCTGAGTTGAGGTATTTGCTAAGGGTTATTTGTTCCCCTAGCGCCAAGGATTATTTGTTTCCTTGGTGTTGAAACGGATCGAGAATTTCCCACGGAGGCACTGGTTGCTCTGCGAGTCGACGCGAATCAGGAGGCTCTCGTCAAGGATTGTTTGTTTCCCTGAGTTGAGGTATTTGCTAAGGGTTATTTGTTCCCCTAGCGCCAAGGATTATTTGTTTCCTTGGTGTTGAAACAGATCGAGAATTTCCTACGGAGGCACTGGTTGCTCTGCGAGTCGACGCGAATCAGGAGGCTCTCGTCAAGGATTGTTTGTTTCCTTGAGTTGAGATATTTGCTAAGGGTTATTTGTTCCCCTAGCGTCAAGGATTATTTGTTTCCTTGGTGTTGAAACGGATCGAGAATTTCCCACGGAGGCACTGGTTGCTCTGCGAGTCGACGCGAATCAGGAGGCTCTCGTCAAGGAGTGTTTCTTTCCTTGAGTTGAGGTATTTGCTAAGACACTGGTTTCTTCGGAGTTGGAATGAACCGTCGAGATTTGGCTTCGTTTTCTGGCGGAGCCTGTTGGGAAAGTATGGTTCTCTCTTGTTTGTTTACGCCCTTGGATTGTATACAGGGATCGATGTAATCTTAACTGTAGGGCCAAAGTTTTATCATCATTTTTTTGTTTTATTTCCGCGATGCTCTATCATTTCAGCTTTTATATCGCGAAGGTCGCGATTGCCCAATCATTTTGGCTATTTTTCGCGGTGCCCAATCATTTCGGCTGTTTATTTTGTTTTCACTCGCTGCTTTTTATTGCGAGTTGCCCAATCATTTCGGCTATTTTTCGCGGTGCCCAATCATTTCGGCTGTTAATTTTGTTTTCACTCGCTGCTTTTTATTGCGAGTTGCCCAATCATTTCGGCTATTTTACATCCATACATTTTACTTGCTGTTTTTTTTGTTGCAAGTTATCCCATCATTTCGGCTATTTCGTATGCATGTGCGGCCTACTGGCTTTCTGCCGTAAACCTGGAGTTAGACATCGATTTCGGCATCAGCACCGCTACAACTGGGATGTTGCCAGGAGCGAATCATCATTTGCCTCCGTTGATGTCGAACAAAGGTGGCTTAGCGAACAGGGTTAAGGTCATGTCGACTAAGGCTTTTAACTTCATGAGCCGTAAGGGTCTTACAAAGGCATTTCTCCCTACAAGTCGTGAGGATCTTGCAGGTGTGTTTTCTCCTTAGGAATCATGAGGATTCCTAAGTGTATGTTCCTCTGTAAGTCGTAAGGATCCTACAAGAGGGTTTTCTTCTTGTTAGTCGAGAGGACTTATAAGGGTTGTTCATCATGCGCACATATCCCCAATCACGGATGAAATTTGGTTAGGGAAATGCTTATTCGCGCCCGTGGATTGTATACAAGAGTCAGTATTGAACCACTTGTAGGGCAATATTGGAAGTTATGGGGGTCGCTTAAGCACAGGTTTAGGTCTCTGTAACTTAAGACTTTCAAATCTTATGAGCCGTGAGGGTCCCATAAGAGAGTTCACCTTACGAGTCGTGAGGATCTCGCAAGTGTATTTTCTCCTTAGGAATCGTGGGGATCCCTAAGTGTGTTGTTCCTTTGTGAGTCGTAAGGATCTCACGCGGGTGGTTTCTCCTTACAAGGTCGTGAGGACCCTATAAGTGTCTTTTAACGAGGTTGCGCCCTTTCGGGTTTTCACAAACACTCGCCGGTAGTCCTGCTGTTTTTACTCACGGAGCCCTTTCGGGTTTTCATCCGTGCCCATTTTGCTTATGGACATACCGTTTTTTTTTATTCTTTTTTTTTAATTTTCTCCTCTTTTTTTTTACGAGGTCGCGCCCTTTCGGGTTTTCATGAACACTCGCCGGCAGCCCTGCTGTTTTTACTCACGGAGCCCTTTCGGGTTTTCATCCGTGCCCTTTTTTGCTTATGGACATACCATTTTTTTTCATTCATTTTTTTTTATTTTCTTTTTCTTCTTTTTTTTTATTTATCTTATCAGCCTAAGGATGCTGCGGTAGTAGTTTTAAGGACGTTTCGGTCCGCTATTAGTTTAAGGACTTTTCGGTCCGGCATTAGTTTAAGGACGTTTCGGTCCGCTATTAGTTTAAGGACGTTTCGGTCCGCTATTAGTTTAAGGACGTTTCGGTCCGGCATTGAGAAGGCCGGCTACTGCTTATAAAGCTTGAGCTTAGGAAGATAGCGAGCGGACATAGTCGTCGTCGTCTACCATTGACCTAGGCTGTGGCTCATTAAGCGTAGTATTTCTTTAGGAAGCGACCATTTATTGGCCTGAAAGGCCTTTCACCGTGCAGATCCATGAGTAAATAGGTCCCACCTTGATAGACCTTGTCTATGATGTACGGGCCTTCATAGTTTGGCTCAAACTTTTCCCGCTTGGCGCGAATGGGAATCATAGGCCTTTTGACCACTAGCACAAGTTCGCCTTGGCGGAATGTTCTCGGTCGGGTTAATCTTTCATATGAGCGTGTCATCTTTGCTTTATAAGCTTCCAGATTTTGTTGCGCTATGAGCCGGGTTTCATCAAGGACGTCAAGCTCCTCAAGCCGAAGGTGAGCATTTTCTTCGTCCGTCAGCTCGTAGTGGACTGCCACTCGTAGAGAGGGTAACTCTATCTCGAGGGGGAGTACTGCTTCCGTCCCAAATACCAACGCGTACGGCGTTGTGTTCGTGGCCATCTTGAACGTAGTTCGATAAGCCCAAAGAGCCTCTTGCAGTCTCTCGTGCCAGTCTCTCTTATTTCGGGACACCGTCTTTTTCATGATTTTCGTTAGGGTCTTGTTGAAGGCTTCAGCTAGACCATTAGCTCGCGGATTGTAAACTGAAGAATATCTCCAGTCTATATTATGCTGCTGTGCGAAGCGACTGATCTTGTGGCTTCTGTAGGCTGGCCCGTTATCGGAGATTATCCGTCTTGGCGTTCCAAACCAATATATGACGTGCGTCTTGAAGAAGTGGAGGATATTCTCCATCTTCACTTCCCTCAGCGGTACTGCCTCTGCCCATTTGGAGAAGTAGTCAGTTGTCGCCAGGATGAAACGATGTCCCCTAGACGATGCTGGTTCTATGGGGACGACTATGTCAGTTCCCCACATCTCGAACGGCCAGCTAGCCACCGTCGGATGTAGTGGATTTGGATGCTGGTGGATGAAGTCCCCATGAATTTGGCATGAGTGGCATTGCTTCGCATATTCGAGGCAGTCCTGAATCATCGTGGGCCAGTAGTATCCCATCCGTTTGATCTTCAACTTCATCTTCGGGCCCGCTTGATGAGAACCACAGAGTCCGTCATGAACTTCCTGAATGACTCTTTTTTCTTCTGTAGGCCCTAGGCATCTTAGCCACAGAGAATCAAATGACCTCTTGTACAGAGTATCATTGACAAAGGCGAAAGACAGAGCTCGTTTCATAAGCTGATGTCTCGAGGACGCATCTTCGGGCATTCGATAGGATTTAAAGTAGTCTATGAAGACTTCCCTCCAATCCTCGACCTTTTCCCGGTCTTTTATTTGCAAGGTCGCCTGATCAGTCGCTCCCTTTTCTTCGGGTGATTCCGGAGATATTTCCGCTGGGGCAAGCACCCGACGGCTTTGTATCATGATTTTTACGTCATCGAGGTTCTCATCAGCCAGTTCTTTAGCAAGTTTGGCCAACGCGTCTGCTTTGCTGTTTTCCGCGCGCGGTATGCTTTCCAAAGTATAGGAGAGAATTTGGGTCAACAGTTGTTGCACCTTTTCACCGTATTTCACCAACTCCGGTTTGCACGTTTGGTAGTCGCCGTTTACTTGACTAACGACCAGTTGAGAATCTCCGTATATGAGGAGGTTTTCAATTCCCATGTCAATGGCGATCTCAAGGCCTGTTATCAAAGCTTCGTATTCGGCTTCGTTATTTGTCCTCGGCTCCGTCAGGGAGAACGCGAAGCGCATTATCCCTCCTTGTGGAGTTACGAAGATGAGGCCTACCCCCGATTTGATTATAGGGGTACTTTGTTTGCACTTTTTCATGGAAGATGCTCCATCGAAATAAAGCTCCCATCGGGTATCACCACCGTCGATCGCGTCAAACGCATGTTCGTCTGGAAGATCGCAATTCAAAGGAGAATCGACGGATATTGGATGCTCAGCGAGGAAGTCGGCGATGGCCTGGCCTTTCACTGCCTTGAGAGGTTGATACGTTATCGAGAACTCCATCAAGAGCAGGGTCCATTTAGCGAGTCGTCCCGTCAATATGGCATTTGACATTAAATACTTAAGAGGGTCTACCTTTGAAATGAGACGGACCTCATGCGCCAACGCATAGTGCCTGAGCTTTGTTATCGCGAAGATCAACGCCAGGCAGTGTTTTTCAATGGGGGAGTAGTTGCTTTCTGCCCCCAGCAGAACTCGACTTAAGTAGTAGAGTGCTCTTTCCTTCCCTTGGTCCTTCTCTTGTGCCCATAATGCACCTAAGGAACCTTCGAGGGCGGTTGTATAAAGAATGAGGGGTTTTCCCTTGACCGGAGCAGCCAACACAGGCGGGTTCTGCAGGTATTGTTTGATCCCGTCTAGCGCGCTTTGGCATTTTTGGTCCCAAACGAACGGGGTTCCCTTCTTCATCAGGTGGCTGTAAGGACGGCACTTTCCTGAAAGGTTGGCTATAAATCGCAGTATATACGCGAGCTTCCCTTGGAGAGACCGCAGCTGTTTGAGAGTCCTTGGCGGAGGCATCTCCATGATCGCCTTGATCTTTAACGGATATATTTCGATACCCCGGTGTCGGACGATGAATCCCAGGAATTTGCCTGAGGAAACTCTGAATGCACACTTGAGAGGGTTCATCTTCAAGTTGTATTGTCGAAGGCGTTGAAATACGGTCTTCAAATGCTCGAGATGTTTCTCGTGTGATTTGCTTTTAACCACGAGATCGTCGATATAGCATTCGACGACTTCGTATATGAGGTCATCGAAGATCTTCGTCATGGCCCTTTGGTAGGTGGCACCGGCATTCTTTAAACCGAAGGGCATCACTTTGTAGAAAAATATACCCAAAGGAGTCCTGAAGGCGGTGTGCTTCTGGTCTTCGGGATGCATTTTTAACTGATTATATCCTGACGAGCCGTCCATGAAGGAGAAAACCTCGTGAGTGGATGTATTGTCTATCATCAGTTCGGTGACTGGCACTGGGAAATCGTTCTTTGGGCAAGCTTTATTAAGATCCCGGAAGTCTACGCATATGCGCACTGTCCCATTTTTCTTCATCACCGGGACGATGTTGGTGATCCATTCAGGGTATTGAACTTCCTGGATGAAGCCAGAGTCGATCAGCTTCTTGACCTCGGCATTGATATTCATCTCAAGCTCGAGCCACATTCTTCTCGGCGCCTGTTTGACTGGCTTGACGTCCGGAGATATCTCCAATCTATGCACAGCGATTTCTGGATCTAGTCCCGGCATCTCGGAGTAGTTCCATGCGAAGCAATCTCTATGCTGTAGAAGCACGCCCTTTAACGCAGCCACCCTTTCTTCAGATAGCAGCTCGCTGATGAAGGTCGGTCGCGAGTCATCCGCCGTTCCCAACTCAATTTTCTTAAGGTTATCTGCAGTGGTATGAATTCCATCTTCTAGCTCTTTTGGCGCAGGCGGAAATTCTGAGATTACCTCGTCGTTGCTGTTTTCGAAGCACCATGGAAGGTCGTCCATGTTCTCGGGCTCTTCTCTTGATATCGTTATCACGTGACAAGTACGAAGTCGCTTCCAATCCTAATGCGGAACTGGTTCTTCTTTCGTGGCCTTGGGCTCGTGCTTTTGTGGCGGCGCTACCCTCCAGTTGTCGGACAGAGCGAACTTGCCAAGCTGATATTTTTCTTCAACCCAATTCTTGAAGGTGAAGCAATCTTCAAGAGGGTGCCCTATTACTCGATGATAAAAGCAATACTCCGGGTGTGAGACTTTGCCCGCTTGTTCGGGGTGTTTAGACTCCGGCAGTGTAAGCATTTGATGTTCTAGAGCAAGATCAAGTATCTTCTTCGTCTTATCCCGAGGAAAAGAGTATGCTCGACCCATTTTCTTCATGAGGGATAGATCAATAACGCTCGACTCCCGTTTGCGTGGCTTCTTAGCCCCGCTTCGTTGCTGTTGAGCGCCTTTTTCGCGTTTCGACTTGTTTCTGCCTCTGCGTCGAGCCTTCTTTATAACAGGTTGACAAGGAGCGGCATTTTCATTTTTCACGGCCTGTTGAAGGAGGCGTTGCATTTTGGCTTTCTCGTAGATGTCCATTTCGCGGTTATGGTCGTCTCGGACTTTTTGACTAGCTTCCCTTATAAGTTTGTCCATTTGTTCTTCGAACGACGGACTGGGCACTTTTGCATCTGGAACTTTCACTGACTCAGGATTAGCTTCCTCCCATTGAGCATCCGCTTCTTCATCAAAGTCATACACGACGTAGCAACTGTTTAGTAGCTCTCGTTTCTTTGACCGGATGTATCCAAGCCCGATTGTCTCCATTTTCCCATTAGGCAGTTTGCGTTGAGTCCCGGGAACGTTCCAGACTTTGTCATAGAACTTGACTTTTCGAACGGTCTGCTTGAAGGATATCCCCTGGCGTTTCAGTAGCTTTTTCAAACCTTCCGTATAATATCTGGGAAGACGGATGGCTGAAGCCTGTCGAGCATAGGATCCGCGCCATGCCAGATTTCTTTTTCCACCTTGGTTTCTTCAGAGCGGTAGAACAGAATTGCTTTTTTGCTTTCTCGCCTGGGAGGGATATAGAACGTTTGCAGCTCTTCTACATTGTAAATATTAAGTGCATCCAATTCTTTATGGTGTTTAAGCGGCACTATGGCGACTTGTAGACTTTGCTCTTCGTCAGCGGACGTTCGTATTGAAGGTCGAGCAGAGAATACAGCATGGATCTCATCTTCCGAGTCGCTACCAAAGACCAACGTAGGAGCGAACGGCCCTGGCTTGTTGTGTTGGGGAGGACCTGAATAAACTATCTCCTCTTCCTCCTCGGTATCACTGCCGAAGACAGGGATGGTGGCATTAGCTTTATTCTCCGGCTTGTGACACTTCTCTGTATCTTCGAAATCCGGTAAGAAGTATTTGGAATCTTCGTATTTGCGGACCTCGTTCACAGAGAACGGGTTCAGTTCTCCCGTCACGGTATACTCGAAACCATCCTTAAAATACTTCATACACTGATGTTGCGTAGAAGGGATGATATTGTACTCGTGTAACCATGGTCGGCCGAGCAAAGCGTTGTAGCATGTCTTGGCATCTATGACGTGGAACTTAATGTCCGTGACGAGTAGCCCGAAGCGTAGCGTCAGTATTACAGACCCAAGAGTTCTTGATGACTGGGAGTCAAACCCGGAAATGGTAATCTTGTCCCGAGCAAGGTGCTAGACGCTCATGCAGATTTCTTTTAAGACCCACACATTGAGGAGATTAACGGAGGATCCATTGTCGATCAGGATTTTGCCTATCTTTATATCGTGACAGTATCCTGAGACATAGAGGGGGTGATTGTGTTCGCACGTCCCAAGGAGAAGGTCCTCGTCGCCTAAAGTGACATCGGCCGTGTGCACTTCCTCCAATTCATCCTTCATCTTTTCCTCGGCCAGGCAAGCTTGGAATTGTTCCGGATCTTGTAGTGCCTTGATCAACGAATCTCTTACCTCCTTTGATAGCAAAAGGGCGTCGAGAATGCTGAGCTGTCAGGGTAGTTTCCTCAGGTGCGCTAGAACGTTGTAATCCACCTTATTTTTCTTTAGCGGGTCCTTGGAGGCTAGCTCTTTCACCACTTAGTCATCTAAGACGATATCTTCAGAGACCTTTTCTATCCCTTTATCTTTTCTGTTTGAGGGTCCGAGATTCTTTTCAGGCAGCGTCCGATTCCGCAGCCGAATATTTTCGCAAACCTTTGGCTCTTCTTCTTTTCCCGAAGTGGACTTTTTAAAGAGAGGGGCAAGTTCCAGCTCCTCATCAGAATCGCTCCCGAATGTAGGCACTTGTGACCCGCCGGTGCTAACCATGCGACAATCGCCGGTGGTTCTTTTAAGCTCTTCTGTCGTATTTTTCCGCTCCCGACGAGTTTTGCGCTTTTCCTGCTTAAGGCGTTGTTGATGAGCAGCGTATCCTTGCCACCATCTATCGAAATCTTTACACTCTTGAGTGGGGTGCGAAACCTTCTAATGATATAAGCAATAGGAGGGGTGCATTTCTATTTCACCAGTAATTTTTCCTTCGGAGGATGGTAGCTTCATGCCCATTGATATGGCCTTAGCGACCCTTTTCCTCATCTTGAATTGGCTTTTGTCGGTAGTGGAGGTATTTTGTTCCAGCGGGATCATTTCAGCTCTTTCATCAAGTCGTTGGCGCTTGGCCCTTTCAAAGATGGCCGTCTCGCATTCTCGATCAGCTTTACTTTTCAACCGAGCTTCATTAAGGAATGCGTCAATTACTTCATCTGATGGCCCCAGAATTTTTGGTTCAGGATCTGCCCCCAGCGTTTCAGTACAAGAAGTCTCCTCATCGTTCGTGAGCGAATGGGAAATCACATGACAGCTCGCTACGCATTCTTCAGATTCATCTGACGAACTTTCTCCCTCACCTTCCTCTTGAAAGACGTGGTTGAGAAACTCTTGGAGTGTAATAGGAGTCCGTGCTTTCTGGTTGTATTCCTCCAGCGCATCAACTTGTTTTTGCAAGTCCGTGCGCTTGTCGCTAGGCTTCACGGGCTTCTTTGATTTCTTCTTCTTCTTTTTCGAAGATTTTGACGGCTGGTTGCGAGTGCTTGGGCCACCACCATCGGTCTCTGGAGTTGTACGTGGCTTCAACATCCCCTCAATGACCTGCGGTTCCAACGGGTTCTTCCATCTAATCGCTGGACATGTCTGAAGATCGTTTAGCATTCTTTTTGTCTTGGCTGATAATACAACCTCCCAAGGAGCTTCTTCAATGACGGAGCACGTTGCCCCCGGCGTATTCGTCCCCTTAGAGGTGTGGGGCTGCGGGGGATTCACCTTCCATTTGTCAGATAACGCGAATTTACCCTGTCGGTACTGGTTTTCAAGCCAATTTTTGAAAACGTAACAATCCTCGATCGGATGACCCAGTACTCGATGATAAGGACAGTAGTTGGGCTCGTTGACGTCACTTGGTTGCAACGGGCGTTTCGGATCCGGCAGATTTATGAGTCGGTTGCGCAACGCCAGCTCGAATAACCTTCTCGTTTTATCGCGGGGAAAAGAGTAAGAACGTCCTAGCCTCTCCTCAAGGGCTACGTATGGACGCATATTATTTTGACGAGCAACCGGCTTCGAGTCGCTCGGTTGTTGTTGAGCATTAGCGACAACGATTGCCTTTCCTTTCCCTTTGTCATTTCGGGAGTCCGGCTTTGGAAGAGGGGGTTTATGGCCCATCTGATCCATTTGCGCTAGTTTGTCAGTCAAGGCCTGGATGGTAGTCGGCTTGAAAAACATCATAAATTGCGAGATGGTTGCTTGCGGATCAAGGGTTCCCACAAACATACCCACCGCAGGAGCTTCTTCAATGCGCTGCTCGCACTTCGACCATAAGTTCCTCCACCGTATAGCATATTGGACCCATGTCTCGCCTGGCTTTACCCTGGCGTTAATCAGTGCCGTCATTGGGGTACGTTCACTGGCGCTTGCAAAACGCTGAGTAAACAACAGCTCCATCTCCGTGAAGGTTTTGATAGAGTCGTTCGGGAGCTCAGAGTACCACTC
The DNA here is from genome assembly GCA_030015575.1 of Agapanthus africanus. Taxonomy (NCBI): domain Eukaryota; kingdom Viridiplantae; phylum Streptophyta; class Magnoliopsida; order Asparagales; family Amaryllidaceae; genus Agapanthus; species Agapanthus africanus. The sequence continues at coordinate 935,046,575 of CM057338.1, read as the reverse complement.
GAACGCCGTATCTGATAAACTTCCAACAAACTGGCGAAGCAGCAGCTTGTCGTCACCACCGGTGTTGCCGCAGAGTGCCCTGAACTGGGCAACATGCTGGTGAGGATTGCCCGTTCCATTGTAGACATGGAACTTGGGAATTGTGTAACCCGGCGGGTACTTCATTTGGTCGTACCAACTTGGATATGGCCGCCCCGTTTTTACGACCTGGCCGGCTGCTTCGGACGCATGATGAACTCGTATTTGTTGGGCTATGTACTCGTCCAAATCAACTTTGGAGATTGTATCCTCCTTAGCTGTTGACAAAGCTGGCGGAGGATTTGATGTTTCTCCCCTATCGTCTCCAAGGACGATTGGGGGCTCTTCAGCCGGAGGATCCTGTTGTATCATCATCCCTATCATGTCTTGGAAGAGGAGGCCCATACGCTGTATGTTGGCTGCTTGTTCAGCAGCCTCTTTGTCCTTCTTCTCCAATATTCGACGAAGGAATTCAGCGTCGGTTTCTTCCTCCTGACGTTCGTTCGAGGACGTTTCAGGGTTTTCTTTTGGCCCTGTAAGTGCGGCCATAGCATTCATCATTTCTTGGAGCTTCTGCTGCTGCTCCTGTGCCTTGGTCACTGATCGCGTAAGCGGTCGATGACCCGTAGATATGCGACTGTCCTCTTTACCAGACGCCACATATATGGTATGAACTACAATGCCCCCTGACTCAGGGCGTTTGGGTGCATCCCCTCTGATATTTGTCGCCGGCGTGGGGGTTTTCTCCGACCTCCTTCTTTTATGGGCCATAGAAGTTGAGGGGGCCGTTGCAGTGGGCACCCTAGCGATTGTCGTCCTTTGCTGTTTAAGAGGATGATCCTTTTCTTCTTGCACTTTCGCCTTTTTCTGTTGACGAGAGTGACCTGGGTCAATCACGGAGTCTTGAACTCTCCGCCAAACTTTATAAATTTTTGAGGACAGCCGTTGAGGGGGCTGTTCTTGCTTCGTTTCTGGAACTCTCTCCGCGGGCGGAGAAGATCTTTTCAATGTAGCGGTTGGAGAGTTCTTACGTACCCTCCTCAACAGTTCAAAGCTGTTTCCAGTTGGAACATCAGCGTTGACTTCCATCCCTGGAGCCAGTGGAGTTAGCCCTGAGGGGGAGTTGCCCCCTGCCTTCCTCACTCGTCGCCAATGGCGACGTCGAGCACGACGAACCGTTGGGACTGGCTCGGAGATTGAGACAACTTCTTTTTGCCCCCTGTCTGAATGAGGCGTCGCTGGTGTTAGCCTCTTAAAGACTGAGGTTGTATTTTGAGGGATGATATTCAACCTGTCGAAGACAGACCCTCGAGCAGGGGCAGTAGCAGGAACAGTCAGTCTTGAAAAGACTGACTCTTTGATAGGGGAAGACGTCTTGACGACTTCTGGAGCAGCAGTTATTGCCTTCCTCGGGACAACCAATTTAGAGTTCTGATCCAGCCTCGCGAAGACAGAGGCTGCTGGTTTGGTAGTGGGCGACCCGTTGACAGGGGCCGTCGTAGCAGTGAGCCGGTCGAAGACCGACTTCTTGTTCACTTCCGGTGCAGGTATTGGCATAGAGAAGCTTGTAGGCAGGATCATGGTCCCGAAAAACAGGCCGGTGGTGGCCTGGGTCACCTGGTCTACTGACAGAGTGAGGAAGGGGCCGCTTGGGGCCCATATGCTATACCTCCAGGGGAGGTGGAGCGTCCGTTGCAGTGGCACTTCGAGCAGTTGGTGCAGTTAGAGGCCATTGAATCTTGAGTTCTGCGCCAGGCAAGAGACCAAATCTTAGTAACTTGAAATCCAAAGGCAACCATTTAACAAACCGCGATTGGTTCGCGAAGACGACACACAAAGTGTGGAGTGGAAAGAGGAAAAGGTCCCACCGGGCGTGCAAGAATCTGTTCCCCTCCGAACGACGGCGCACAAGACCGTGATGGCCTGACGCTGAGATTCGGGGCAGATGCTATATGGTTTTATCCGTCCACCTCTCCGAAGATGCCAAGTTGATTTATGGCACCGTGTATCGGAGGTTTAGGCGGATGCGGCCGATGTAGCAGACTTCGTCAGATTCCCCTTCGCTTGAGGGGTTTTTGATTATGGGGACGCTCTTCCCTGCAGGCGCAAGCCCCTGCAGTTAATTACGCTACCGCATCGCGGTAGCCACTTTCTCCTTCTCCAGAATTTCACTTCGTGTCGTGTATGTTTGTTTTGTTTGTGGTTGCCCGTGGATTGTATACGGAGACTGAGTAATGCCGTCGCTCGTAGGACGTGGATTAGTCCAAATCCGTATTTACTTAGATTTGGGTTTGGTGTTTTTAGTTTAAGGATACATTAGCCATGTTGAGGCTAAGATCAACTTAAACGTTCGTTAAGGATACGTTAGTCCTGTTTGAGACTAAGATCTACTTAACGGGATCATCTGGATCCATTCAATACATGGCCATCGGGACTCGTCACCTCTCTGACGTCGTTGAAGGATTACGACGACAGGTGTCAGAGGAGTTCAGAGATGTACCCTTGAGCCAAAGTTGATTTGGAGTTTTATAGTCCATTTGAATGTTTAAGGATACGTTAGCCGTGTTTGAGGCTGAGATCGACTTAAACGGGATCGTTTAGATCCAACAAAAGAGCATTTAGGGGCTCTATTGTTCCAGTTTAGGGACGTAGTGGTCCATAGGTAGTTTAAGGATGTTGCGGTCCGTCGCCAGTTTAGAGACGTGGTAGTCTATATTCCAGTTTAGGGACGTGGTGGTCTGCATTAATTCCAGTTTAGGGACGTGGTGGTCTATAGGTAGTTTAAGGACGTTGCGGTCCATTGCCAGTTTAGGGACGTGGTGGTCTATGTTCCAGTTTAGAGACGTGGTGGTCCATTATTAGTTTAAGGACGTTGCGGTCCAACATTAGTTTAGGGACGTTTCGGTCCACGAGTTTACGGACCCCGCAGTCCATATTGATGTGTGGTCGTTGGGACCCGTCACCTCTCTGATGTCGTTGAAGGATTACAACGATGGGTGTCAGAGGAGTTCAGAGATGTACCCTCGAACCGGTCGTAAATTGAATTAATGAGTAGCCGTGCTCAGTCAATTTAATTTGAGGACTTACGGCCATGATTGGGCTAAGTCCAGTTGAAAAAGTTCAACATTTTATTTGTTTTTGGTCTGTTAGACCTGTGCTAGGGCTTGGCCCATTTTTAAATAATGCATTGCATTATTTTCTATATTTTTTTTGTTTGGGCTCTGCCCAATAAAAAATGCAGAGCATCAATTTATTCTGGGCTCTGTTCATTTATGAATGATGCAATGCATCTATTTTGTTTGGGCTCGGCCCCTCTTAAAATGCATAGCATTTTTATTATTTTGTTTGGGCTCTGCCCATTTATAAATGATGCAGAGCATCAATTTAATTAGGCCTGCTTGGTCTTTTCGATTTGGGCCTGGCCCTTTAAGAAATGTCTTGCATTTATCAGACGCTTTGCGCCAATCAGAGAGCGCAAGCGCTTGAAGTGTTGACACGTGTCGCGCAAGCGCAGTGCGCTGCGCTAGTGCGCTGCACCTGCGCTGCTGACACGTGGCGCGCTCTGGTGGATTGTGCCAATCCAGGAGCGCAACAGCGCAGTTTGCAAGTGCAAGGCACTATGATTTGAGAATCTTTTAGATTCAAGAACCAATGGTTCATACAAGAAATGCAAAGCACTATTCGTTTCCTTGATCTAACATGTTTTTCTTTTTATTTCAAGAACCAAAGGTTCATAAAAAAGTGAAAGCACTATTTATTTTTAATTTTTTTTTCCTTGTTTTAAAGAACCAGTGGTTCATAAGAAGTGCAAAGCACTGTTTATTTTGTGAAGATCATTGATCTTGTTTTTAGATCAATGATCTATTAGAAGAGATTTCTTCTATTTTGTGAAGTTCTTTACCGTTTTCTTGAAAACTTTTTCAGAGTTCTCTCTGTTTGAAACTCTTGATTTTTTTTCAAGAATGTTGAAGCCTTTGAATTGAGGTCTGGGGTCCTTTTTATAGTGCCCATAAATTAGTTAAATTTTTTGAAGAGATCTTTCTCTGAGTGATTTGGGGAATTTTTCCCACCGTTGGATCTTTGATCCAAGGGCCCCTGTTTTACAGAAGAAAATCTTCTTATTTTAACAAGAACAGAAAAGATTTCTTTAAAATTTCAATTCTGTTTTGCGCAAACGCCCCAGCACGTGATACGCGTCGCGCAGCGCAGCGCTTGCGCAGCTGTGCTTGCGCAACTGCGCAGACGCGCGTCGTGCAGCGCAGCGCTTGCGCAGCTGTGCTTGCGCAACTGCGCAAACGTGCAGCGCTTGCGCAACTGAAGCGTTCCTTCCTTTACTTTTATTTTTAAAGAGCCTTGCTCTGATTGGACGCACTGCCTCGGGCGCTGTGCTGATGCATCAACTTCTGACACGTGGCGCTTTGCGCGCAACGCAGAGGATCTGAAGCGTTGCTTCATTTATTAAAATTTAGATTTTCAAGGTAGAGCTTTGCTCTGATTGGGGGAATCGGAAGCGTTGCTTCACCTGAGATATCTTTTCATCTCTTTTTTTCAAGCCAAACTTGTATTTCCAAAATCTTGATTTCCCGGGTCCATTGTGCACAGAATCTTTTGTGCTTGGGTCTATATATAGTTCAAGGCCGAGCCTTTTCTTCTCTCATCTTCAGAGAACTTCTTCTATCATGGCTTGCAACCGCCCTCACGCCCGCCGTCAACCATGGGAAGTGCCGATCCGGGACATTGTTCCCCGTTTTGCTGCGCGCCTGGTGGACCCTTCTCTTACGGACGAGCAATGCGATGCTGCAATGCACGAACTTTTGACTCGTGTGGGGTCTCCTCTCCCTCCGCATTCCGTTTGGATTCGGATGATCCTTGCCTCGGTGCTCGCCGACATTCCCCCTCCTCCGGTGGAGATGTCCTCGGCAATTCTTGATGTGGCCGAGGATAAGATCGAGAGCTTTTTCGAAGCCCTCTTGATCACTAAAGCCCTGAGGGACTGCTCTTTCCACTTGCTGAGCCAGATACGGGCTCGCCGGGTTGTCATCGCCGCCTTTTTCAATGAATGTGGCGACGATCGTTGGATGTCTTCCTCTCGAGAGGATCGTCGCTTCGACGTGGTGAAGAAGATAGAAAGGGAGCTGGGGAATCTTCTTCTTATCTTTACGAACCCTTGTCTTTCCGATCCCATATTTGGTGATCTTTTTTTTTTAATTTAATAATAAATAAATAAATGTTTTAATTAAGTATTTTATTATCTGTTAAGTGTTCTTTTTATTTTAGCTCTCCGTTATGCTTGTGCATCGTATGATTTAATTTGCTATCATTAAGTGCATGTGATTCTTGCACGGATAAATTGCCTTTGGTGTTCAGTCTTTTTTTTTTTTTGAAGCAGTGCTTTACTTTTCAGTTTTTTTTTAGAAGTAGAGTTTCGTTGTGATTGGGGGAAACAGTGTATACGGAGGAGTAATGCTGAGAGATTATCTCATTCTCCTTTAGAATAGTCCAGGAATCCCATGCTCAAGTATTCTCCTCCTTGATCTCATCAAAGGACATAATACTTATACCCGTTTTTGGTTCTCTTCTTCTGACTTATATTCATTGAATTTCTCAAAAGGTTCAGACTTGTGTTTCAACAGGAACATATATCCGAATCTTGAGAGATAAACAGTGAATGTAATGAAGTATAAAGAACCGGTCTTGGCATGTGTAGACACGGGACCTTCATACATCAGCATGTATCAATCCCAAGAGTTCACTAACTCTTTCTCTGTTTCCAATAAACAGAGCTGTGGTCATCTTATCTTTGTGACATGACCGGCAAGTTTCACAAGATGTAAATTCAAACAAATTTAAATATGCATTTAAATGTAACTTCAGCTAGTCGGGTCACATTGATATGACCCAGTCTACAATACCTCAAGAAGGATTCGTTCATTTCTGAACTCTTCCTCTTGTGTGTGTTCTGTACACTAAGAACTGTGGTTTGATTTAGAACGTCTATGCTTTTAGATAACGTGCCTGATCCGATCAACTCTTGATATAGGAAATGTTTAAAACATTATCCAACAATACAAAATTATATCTTTTCTTTACTAATAAAGGGACTGATATGATGTTGTATATCAGGTTCGGTATCTAATAACATTCGTTCAGAATCAATGTATTCTGGTAATACAGGGTGATAACTACCAACAGACTTGGCTACAACACTTGCACCGTTTCTATCTCATGAAACTTATCACCCGTTCTCAGTTCTTTACCTATCTGTAGCCCATGTAACAAATTACATTTGCGGGATCCTGATCCGGTATCTCATACCCAGGACGTAAAGGAAACTGAGAAACAGTTCTGTGTAATGAACACATCCGAAGAAGATGCATCAACATGTACTTTCTTCGTTTGGGCAGCACGGGAATTCTGGTAATCCCCTATTTCCTGCTCTGTCTTATAACAATTATAAGTTGGAGCGGGACCAACGTTCCCTAGCATAGTATAACAAGCGGGTTCAATCAATACATCCGTATTATTATCTTGATTAAGGCGTGACATGGTCGCTACCTGGAGAGAGAGAGAAGAAAACACTCAGCGTGCGCTTTTACAAGATTAGATTGGTTATCAATTTATCTAATCAGGATGGCTCCCACTGTTTTAGTCAAATCTTCCTTCAAACCCTAAAAGGAAAGATAATTGGTAGAGATTCTGCGTGTTCAAGTTTAGTTAATTACCGCAATCAAAACGGTTTCGCTCGTAGCTAGCCGGTTGAGTACGGGTCGTCCGCAGGGAGATGGGAATCTTTTTCTATGTGCTTTAACGAGTTAAGTCCAGTTTTCCAGATTTGTTTGTGATTAACTAAGTGTTAAAATGATATGTAAAGAGAGCTTGTTAGGGTTAGGATTAGGTTAGTTTGAGTTAGGAGTCGCTCACTTCTTTCGTTGCCACTCTTAATATCGGTGTTACGGTAATCGGCAACAACGGGGATTAGCACGACTAGGAAGGAACTTGCGAGTATAAGCTAGGCTTTCCAACGCTTAAGTTCTTCCTTTTGGTGCTTGTCCGTCCGTTCTTGGCTCTTAGCCATAACCTCCGGTTAATTCAACCACAACCGGTCTCACTACGGAATCACCGCTATCATGTAGGATAGGGTGCCGTAGGGAGCGGATTGTGGTTCAATTAACGGGAGTCGATTTAAGATGTTGGGCAAGGAAAGAGTGAGAGAGATTTCCTTCTCTCAAACTTCCTTATCCTACCCTAACAAGTATGGAAACTACTCACACATCATAGTGAAAAGAAAACAAAACAAAGAGGAAGATAGAAAGAAAGAGATTAGAAGATAACAACTAGCTATTTGCGACCTCACCTTGGCAAGGATCAAGCGTAAGCATAATGGTTGTTTTAAGGATAAAGAAAAAGAGAAAGAAAGAAACAACAAGAAATAACAACAACTACTTAACAAATAAAAATTACAAGCAATTAACATAAGAGCAAGACAAGTATAATAATAAAATGAACTTCTTTATTCATCATTCTTCACTCACAAAAGCTCACTACAAGTTTTTCAATGGAGAAGAGATGAGAAGAGAAAGAAGAAACAAGTATTCTAAACCTAGTAAAATACAAGATTATCCATCCTTGGCTTCACAAGGTTCTGGGCTATTTATAGGCAGGGAGAAGGAAATCTAGGGCAACAATCAGAACAAATATGAAAAGACCAATCTGCCCCTGAAAGCCCAGCCTCTGTTGCCACAGTACGGCCGCGGTTCTGCGGCCTAAGCCTGCTATTGCCGCGGAACCGCGGCGTTTTGGGGGAATTGGCTTCTCGTCTTTTCTGTGATTCTTAGTGTTGATGTTTGGATCATTTTGGTACACTTTGTTTCTCAGAATCTCTCCACATTTCTTCCAGATTTGCAGCATGTCAAAAGGTGATTGGATATGGATCTTTTTGTCATGATTTTCTCGAGCTCCGCGTAGATTTCTTGGATCTTGTGCTTCCATTGAGCCTTGTGCATGAAAATGACATTTGATTTGCCATTTTGTCTCCTAAACTGGTGTGTGGCAACAGACGGATAAAGAGCGGAGATCCGTGTTTTATCTGTGGTTGGCAGGAACCCGGATTTTGTCGTGTTTTTCCATGAATTTTATTGTTAAGAGCCGAGAACCTGTATCCTGCAATTGACTAGCAAACACGGCTCAAGAGTACCTACCGATAAGCAATATGATAAAAATTGGGTGGTATAAAAATGCAATAATCTGATATGAACAAATACCTCCAAACTTATCATTTGCTCGTCCCGAGCAAAGCCAATTTATTCACAAAAAATTTCCTAACCTCACTTTCGCTGGGAACGCGATTGCACTGAGCATGTGCAACAAGCCGTTAAACCTCTAGGTGTCCCTAGTAGGAGGAGTGTTGTCTCCTGAGGGTTTTCAGCGGATTACACCCACAAAATCCGGTCAAGTTATTTTTGTAAAATAACTAAGATTCAAACCCTAAAGTTTTGTTTCAGAAAATAACAATTCTATTATCCTAAGTCTAGACTATCGAACCTTTATTTTTCACACCTCGCTTCTTATTTAACTACAGATTTTATATGTCTTTACGTGTAGTGCAAATAGTGTCGTTAAGTTTCAGAAGGATCGAATAAAGTCATCATATCACACAATAAAGCCTAGATAAGAATTTTGAAAGGATCACATAAGTTTTATAAAGAGTTAAGCATTTTTCAAGTTTCGTTTTCCAGTAAGGTTTCAACTTCAGAATTTCTATCTTCCCTAACAGGAAACTAGGTCTTATTTTTCACTCCACCTTTTTCTTGTTTTCATTTCATACACACCTCTGTGAACGTGCAATAGTCTTTATCATAGAATAAGACCTTCATATCTCCGCTAAAATTTTTATAAAAGCCTGTCTTTTATCAAGATTATTCTCACACAAAGAACCGTTAGGAATTTTAACTCGGAGAGAACACTTGCTTGACTTTGTTTTAATCTGGACTTTCTAGGCTTCTTAGCGAGCTTTGGGCCAATGCACCCAAACCAGTTGGCTTTAGGGCATTAGGTGTAGAAACACCCCAGCGGACTTAATTACTCAAGTTACCTAGGTCCACAAACAAAAGACAGTTTGGCGTGAAAATCATGATGATTTAATACGAACGGAGATATAACCGGCAGTTCAATTATTTTTTTGGATAAAAGACGTGTTTAGTGGGTTTTTGTGTGTAATCATTCTAATCAAGTTCCAGATGGGTTATTTTTCAGACTTAGTTCCAATTAAGGCATCAATAACATTCCTTCATATTCACTTACTTCATAAACTATTCTTGATATTACTTATTTCAGAACAAACCTATTTGATCCTCAGAAAATCATTGATCCATTTAAAAAGTTTTTTGACATAAAAGACTTGTCATCTAATTCCCAAAAACTCACGACACGTGTAGTGTGATGTAAAGACGTATATCGGCTATAGTTAACTTCAAAGGAGAGTTATCTTTCAGGTTTTCAAAATCTAAAGATAAGATTTAGTTATTTTTATTTTATCAAACAAAACCGTCGAAATGTTGAATCAGAGTTCTCCCACTAGCTAACTTGACAAAAAGTTTTTATGTTTTTAGGAATTTTTCAGATTTTTATGGATTTTATGGATTTTAATATGCAGATGCAAAATATACATATGAATGCGAAGGTAAGAAATGCGTACCGAGCGTACCCCCAAACTTAAACTGGACAGTGTCCTCACTGTCATTGCATGAAGAGATCATTTGAAGGGTCAAAATTGTCGGTTAGATATACACAAATTTTATTTTTTTTTTGTTTTTAAGAAAAAGAAAAAGAAAAAGAATATCCACAAAAATGTACAAAATGGTATATACATACCCCCAAACTTATTTGGAACAGTGTCCACTGTTCTTGGCTGGATAACCGAAGTTTGGTGGTAGGCAGAGGAAGACTATGCTGGGTAAACCGGCTCCTGTAAGAACAGGAGCTCCTCTGTTGGTTCGGCGCTAAGGTACGGTTTTAGTCGGTGTCCGTTCACTTTGAAAAATGAACCGTCCTTTGGATTCTCCAAATCCACCGCGCCATGCGGATACACATTCCGCACAAAATATGGCCCTTTCCAGCGAGATCTGAGCTTTCCTGGATGGAAATGTAGCCGGGTGTCGTAAAGCAGTACCTGCTGACCAGGTACGAAGGTTTTGCGCAAAAGGTGTTTATCGTGAAACAACTTCGTTCGGTTCATAACGACAACCGCGTTATCGTAAGCTTCATCCCTAAGCTCGCTCAATTCATTCAACTGCAGCTTCCGATGGCTGCCCGCATCTTCGAGAGACAGATTCAACTCCTTTATCGCCCAAAATGCGCGATGCTCTATTTCGACAGGTAGGTGGCAGGCTTTTCCGTACACAAGCCGATAGGGAGACATGCCAAGGTCGGTCTTATAAGCGGTTCGAAATGCCCAAAGGGCATCAGTGAGTTTCAGCGACCAATCCTTACGGTTTTTGGAAACCGTCTTCTCCAGTATCTACTTGATTTGTCGATTTGAAACTTCGGCCTGCCCGCAGGTTTGGGGGTGGTAGGGCGTAGAGAGCTTATGATTAATGGAATATTTCCGCATCAAGGCCTCAAAAGTCTTATTGCAGAAATGACTTCCATTGTCGCTAATGATCGCTCGGGGGTGCCCAAACCGGGAAAAAATGTTTTCTTTAAGGAACCTAACGACAACCTTGTTGTCGTTAGTCCGGCTGGGCACAGCCTCGACCCATTTAGAGACGTAATCAACAGCGAGAAGGATGTACAACTTCCCAAAAGAGCTGGGAAACGACCCCATGAAATCTATCCCCCAAACATCGAAAATCTCCACAACCAAGATCGGTAGGAGCGGCATCTCGTTCCTCCGGGATATCCGGCCCAAGTGTTGGCACCGGGAGCAAGTCTTGCAATAGTCATGAGCGTCTTTGAAGAGTTGTGGCCAGTAGAAACCACATTGCAAGATCTTCTCAGCTGTCTTTCTGGGGCCAAAATGCCCGCCACACGCTTGATCGTGGCAAAATGACAGCACACTCTTGAATTCCTCATCAGGGACACACCAACGAATAATCTGGTCGGGACAGTACTTGAACAAATAGGGTTCGTCCCAGTAAAAGTGTTTTACTTGGGATAAGAAGCGAAGTCTGTCCTGACTTGACCATTCAGTCGGTAATAATCCCGTGGCCAAATAGTTTACAATATCTGCGAACCAGGGTTCGCAAGATACTGTCAAGAGCTGTTCATCCGGGAAAACGTCGTTGATCGGAATTGGAAGCGAAGGCGAAGAAGGAAGTCGTGAGAGATGATCGGCAACTACGTTTTCACATCCTCGTTTGTCCTTAATGACAAGGTCAAACTCTTGAAGCAAGAGGATCCAACGGATTAACCGAGATTTTGCATCTTTCTTCGCAAAAAGATGGCGCAGAGCAGAATGGTCGGTGTAGACAATGACTGGAGAGCCGATGAGGTAGGGCCTGAAATTTTCTAAAGCAAATACAACAGCCAAGAATTCCTTCTCAGTTGTTGTATAATTGAGTTGGGCGTCGTTCAGGGTTCGGCTCGCATAATAGATTACGTGCGGTATCTTGTTGATATGTTGTCCAAGGACAGCACCAATGGCAAAGTCGGATGCATCGCACATAATCTCAAATGGGTGCGTCCAGTCAGGGGAAGAAAGAACGGGAGAAGAAGTGAGTGACCGTTTCAATGACTCGAATGCAGTCACACAGCTCGAGTTGAAGTCGAATGGCATATCCTTGGCCAGCAAAAGAGTCAAGGGCCTAGCAATCTTGCTAAAGTCCTTGATGAACCATCTATAGAAACCGGCATGGCCAAGGAAGGCTCGGATATCTCTGACGCATCGGGGAGGAGGTAGATTGGAAATGACCTCAATCTTTGCTTTGTCAACCTCTATGCCATTTTGCGAGATGATGTGTCGTAAGACAATACCTTCGCGCACCATGAAGTGGCACTTCTCCCAATTCAAAGTGAGATTCTTGTCCTTACATCGGGTAAGGACAGCGTCAAGATGCAGCAAACACTCGTTGAAGGAATCGCCGAAGATGGAGAAATCATCCATGAAAATCTCCAGAAATTTTTCCACCATGTCTGAGAATATTCCCATCATACACCGCTGGAAGGTAGCGGGCGCATTGCATAACCCAAAGGGCATGCGGCGATATGCAAATGTGCCGAAAGGACAAGTGAAAGTGGTCTTGTCCTGGTCTTTTTCGGCGATGGGAATTTGATTATAGCCGGAGTAACCATCAAGAAAGCAGTAGTACTCGTGTCCGGCCAATCGTTCAAGCATCTGGTCAATGAAAGGTAGCGGAAAGTGGTCTTTCCGCGTTGCGGCGTTGAGTTTTCTGTAATCAATGCATACTCGCCACCCAGTTTGGGTGCGAGTAGGGATTAACTCGTTCGCCTCGTTGGTTATGACCGTGATGCCCGACTTCTTGGGGACAACATGAATGGGGCTCACCCACTGGCTATCAGAGATAGGGTAAATGATACCACTATCTAGACATTTTACGATCTCCTTCTTCACAGCCTCTTTCATGACTGGATTGAGCCGTCTTTGTGGATCCCGGGCTGGTTTGGCATCATCCATCAGATGAATGTGATGCTCAACGATCAGGGGACTAATCCCCTTGATGTCCGCCATGGACCAGCCAAAAGCTTGCCTGTTGCTGTGCAAGACCGCGAGAAGGGCTTTCTCTTGCTCGGGAGCTAGAGAAGCTGAGATGATGACAGGGAGGGTCTTGTTCTCACCTAAGTAAGCGTACTTAAGGTGAGACGGCAAAGGCTTGAGTTCGAGCGTCGGAGGTGAAACGATTGAAGGCAAGATTGGTGAAGCGGTCTCGAACTCAAAAGATTCCAGCAAAGGTTCGAAACGAGTGTAAGCGACCGAGTCGGATGGTTCAGGTAACTCATCCGGAAATTCGAAGGATTCAAACTCGGGTTGTGAACGGCTAAGATCGTTCAAAAATGTGAAACACTCGTAGTCGTTGTCGGGCGCAGAAACAGCAGCAGGTTCGAGGAGGAACGCACTAGTGGCGTCAAGATTATCGTGATCAAACAAAAACTCCTCGAATTCACATTCTTCTGGGGTGATCTCCTGGATCGAGCAGACGTCCAGTATATGAGCATTAGGTTCAGAGGGCTGATTCCCCAACCTAAAAATGTTGAGTTCAATCGTCATATTTCAAAAAGATAGGTTCATCGAACCATTGCGACAATTGATCACAGCATTTGAGGTTGCAAGGAATGGGCGACCGAGTATCACCGGAATTTGATTCCGGGGGTTAGGTACAGGCTGTGTGTCTAATATAATGAAGTCAATGGGGAATATGAAGTCCCCGACTTTGATTAACACATCCTCTAGCTCACCCCTAGGATGGGTGATCGATCGGTCGGCCATTTGGAGAGTACAGTGTGTGGGTTTCAGCTCTCCTACGCCTAAATGCTCGTATACTGAGTACGGAAGCAGGTTAACACTGGCACCAAGATCTAATAGTGCACGGTTGATGTTCTTATCCCCAATGTTAATAGAAATCGTAGGACAGCCAGGGTCCTTCCGTTTTTGTGGTAAAGATTGGGTAAGGGCATCACTCACAGCACTAGCCAAGAAAACTTTCTTTGGTACCTGAGACTTCCTCTTTTTCGTGCACAAGTCCTTTAAGATTTTCGCGTAGGATGGGACTTGTTGGACGACATCTAAAAGAGGAATGTTAATGTTAACCTGCTTAAATAACTCCAGAATCTTCTCTATTTGAGGATTTTGTTTATTAGACCTCAACCGGTTTGGAAATGGGACGTTTTTAAAATTGGTTGAGTCTAATGCTTGTGGAGGAGATTGTGGAGTAGGAACGAATCCCAGAACAGGTGTTTTCGTGGAGTGAGAAGTGGGTCCATTCAAAGCAGAAGAAGAGGAAGGAGAGCCTTGTGAAGAACGGAGAATAGGCTCAGAAGACGAAGAAGCAGGAGACAAAGAAGAAGAAGAAGTAGAAGAAGAAGCGGCCGGGGTGTCATCATTGATCCGTGTGCCGATGTTGTTTTGCAGCATCCTTCCCGATCTCAATGTGGTCACGGCACTCACATTATGATTCTGTTGTTCAAGAGCAACATGTACATTCTGTGGGTGACCGGGATTTGGGAGTGGTTGGGACGGGAGCTTCCCCTTCTCTCGCTCGCTTATGGCCGCATTCAGTTGTCCAATCTGGGCCTCGATGGTTTTAATGCTTTGCCCGTGAGCGGCAGTGTGTTGCACTAAGGACTGAATGGAAGACTGGATGTTTGCGGTGGATTGAGTCGATTGTTTGACGAATGCCTCCAGACTTCGTTCAAGCGAGGAAACCTTATCGTTGTTTGACAGAACAAAGTTGTTTTGGGGAAAAGAATTGTTGGGTGCAAAGTTGTTCGTCTGATTTTGAAAAGGTTGGGGTTGGAAGGGCTGCTGAAATTGAGTTTGTTGTTGCGCTTGTTGTTGCGGCGGAGGGGGCCTTTGGAAATTGTTGCCTTGGAATTGATTCTGATTCTGATTCCAGGCGAAATTGGGGTGGTTCCTCCAACCGGGATTGTAGGTGGAAGAGTATGGATCATTCCTCGGTCTTTGCTGGAATGCAGCATTAACCTGATCCTGTCCTTGCGATGGTGGATTGTAAGGACACTCTTCGGTTAAGTGAGAAGGATCGGAACAACAAGCGCAGATGGTACGAAGGGGGAGAACAGGGGTAGGAGCAGGAGAAGAAAATTTGCTCTCTATCGCTTCAGGCTTTCTCGTTATTGCAGCCATTTCAGCTTTCATCGCAATAGAGACATCAAGTTGGTGAATTCCTACCCTAGACTGACCGGTAGAAGTGGAGGTAGACGAAGAAGAAGTCGGTCTGGTGCTCTCCCATTGTAGCGTTTGCTCCGCAAGGTCGTCAAAGAATTGCCATGCTTCCTCGTCAGATTTCGATAGGAAGTGGCCCTGACAGATGGTTTCCAACAACTGCTTCGTTGCTGGGTTCAGGCCCTCGTATAAGGTTTGGCAAAGTTGCCATCTCTCGATACCATGGTGAGGACACTGAACAAGAAGGTCTTTGTACCGGTCAAAGCACTTCCAGAAGGGTTCAGAAGGAAGCTGAGAGAATTGGTTGATTTCATTGCGAATCCTTGCGGTTTTATGATTCGGATAGAACTTTTTGAGAAACGCTTTAACAAACTCGTCCCAACTGGTTATGGAGTGGGAAGCGGTGCTATACAGCCATTTTTCAGCAAGATCACATAAAGTGAACGGAATGACCCGTAGACGTATAGCATCGTCCGACAGCTGGGTGGTTTTCATCATGGCACAAACGTTTTGAAATTTATTGATGAAGATATAGGCATCTTCAGATTCAAGCCCATGAAATCGTGGAAGCATGTTGATGAAGTGGGGCTTAATTTCAAAATTATCCCCATTGGCCGGTGGAAGAGAAAGGCAGGTGGGAAGTGCAGAACGGGTGGGATAGAAACGATCCTGGAGCGCAATTCGCTGCGGCGCTACAACAGGCGGTGGTGGTGGGTTATTGGTCTCCGTAGGAGGTGGAGCCAATCCAGGGGTAGTCAAAGAGATGTTCGGATTAAATCCTGACATCGCGGAAGAAGAGGTTGGTGATGGTGAAGGTGAAGATGTATGAACAGAATTCCGGTCAACGTCGGAGTTGGCCGGCAAAGGTAAAGGTGAAAGAGGAGTGGACGGAGTTTCGACGTCTAAGTCGATCGCTTAGTCGGTAGCGACTAACGTAACACGGACTAGGCGGGCGCTAGTGTCCCGAGTCCAAGCGGACATGCACTAAACGAGTTTAGTATAGTCAAAGCGGAGAAGGTGAGGGTAAGAAAACGTCAATGGAGAAAGGCGATGGGTGGTGGGTGAAAAATGGACTTTGGCGACAAAGGGCAAGTTTTTATAAAAGTTTTTGATTTTTTCCTTTTTTTTTTAGAAAGAGCTTTACAGAAATATGTACGGATTTACGGCTTTAAGCAATCACAAACAAGATATGCACAATCACACCTAGATCTAGGGTCACCTAGATCAGCTAGACAGCTCCTAACTGTTCCAAAGAACTAGAAACAGGACCTCAAACCGCCTCTTCTCCACCAATTGCGGCCAGATAAGTGCCAGGTAAGTGGGAGGTTGTCCAACGCTTTCGCGAAGTTTCTTAATTAAATAACCACTTGCCTTCGTCACACTTTCCTAGACACCGCAAAGTCAGGATAGGATAAACGGCCGATGCCTGTAATTAGTCCTCTGTCCTATTGAGCGCGAAGTCCTTAGGGCTGAGTCTAGTATTTTTTAATTTAACAATGGTCAATGCATATGCTTTTTGTGATTTCTGGGGTCCTGGGAAGGGTGATGAAATCCCCACCCAATCTGAATTGGTTTCAAGCCCCTTAAGTCCGTATTAAAAAATGCAAAGCAGTAACAAATCAACTGCAAACAATTTTTATTTTTTAGCGCGGCGCAAAGAATCCTGCACAAGAACAGTTTATTGGAAGGGGGAAGAGAATTTGCGCAAAGAATGCTGCAGAAAACACAGTTTATTGGAGTCCAGAGGAGTGGGGAAGAGCTAGAGAGACTTACAGGGAATTTTGGCACCCTGAAGAAGCCAAATGGCCGCGGTTCCGCGGCCTAAGCTTGCAAATACCGCGGTTCCGCGGCAGAAATGTGGGCTTGGGCCTTCAAAAATTTTGGGTGTTCTGCTGTGGTTGTTCTCTGCTTGTCTGGAGTTTCTGAATCTTGATTTGCTTACTGTATCTGCTCCAGATTTTTACAGTAGACCGTTTGCTTCATTTTGATCCGTCGCGGTGTAGCCGCGAAATGTGGGTCTATCTTCCCACGTCTTTGGCACTGAACTCGAACTTCGTTTTATCCTGCACACTTGCACAAAAACTAATCAAAAATAACAAAATGATTTTTTTACAAAGTATATTTTTTTTGTTTTGTTTTTCGGTTATATTCACAAGTTAACCCGAAATATCACAAAGAAATAAACTACCGTCTCCCCGGCAACGGCGCCATTTGATTGGTAGAGATTCTGCGTGTTCAAGTTTAGTTAATTACCGCAATCAAAACGGTTTCGCTCGTAGCTAGCCGGTTGAGTACGGGTCGTCCGCAGGGAGATGGGAATCTTTTTCTATGTGCTTTAACGAGTTAAGTCCAGTTTTCCAGATTTGTTTGTGATTAACTAAGTGTTAAAATGATATGTAAAGAGAGCTTGTTAGGGTTAGGATTAGGTTAGTTTGAGTTAGGAGTCGCTCACTTCTTTCGTTGCCACTCTTAATATCGGTGTTACGGTAATCGGCAATAACGGGGATTAGCACGACTAGGAAGGAACTTGCGAGTATAAGCTAGGCTTTCCAACGCTTAAGTTCTTCCTTTTGGTGCTTGTCCGTCCGTTCTTGGCTCTTAGCCATAACCTCCGGTTAATTCAACCACAACCGGTCTCACTACGGAATCACCGCTATCATGTAGGATAGGGTGCCGTAGGGAGCGGATTGTGGTTCAATTAACGGGAGTCGATTTAAGATGTTGGGCAAGGAAAGAGTAAGAGAGATTTCTTTCTCTCAAACTTCCCTTATCCTACCCTAACAAGTATGGAAACTACTCACACATCATAATGAAAAGAAAAGAAAACAAACAGGAAGATAGAAAGAAAGAGATTAGAAGATAACAACTAGCTATTTGCGACCTCACCTTGGCAAGGATCAAGCGTAAGCATCATGGTTGTTTTAAAGATAAAGAAAAAGAGAAAGAAAGAAACAACAAGAAATAACAACAACTACTTAACAAATGAAAATTACAAGCAATTAAAATAAGAGCAAGACAAGTATAATAATAAAATGAACTTCTTTATTCATCATTCTTCACTCACAAAAGCTCACTACAAGTTTTTCAATGGAGAAGAGATGAGAAGAGAAAGAAGAAACAAGTATTCTAAACCTAGTAAAATACAAGATTATCCATCCTTGGCTTCACAAGGTTCTGGGCTATTTATAGGCAGGGAGAAGGAAATCTAGGGCAACAATCAGAACAAATATGAAAAGACCAATCTGCCCCTGAAAGCCCAGCCTCTGTTGCCACAGTACGGCCGCGGTTCTGCGGCCTAAGCCTGCTATTGCCGCGGAACCGCGGCGTTTTGGGGGAATTGGCTTCTCGTCTTTTCTGTGATTCTTAGTGTTGATGTTTGGATCATTTTGGTACACTTTGTTTCTCAGAATCTCTCCACATTTCTTCCAGATTTGCAGCATGTCAAAAGGTGATTGGATATGGATCTTTTTGTCATGATTTTCTCGGGCTCCGCGTAGATTTCTTGGATCTTGTGCTGCCATTGAGCCTTGTGCATGAAAATGACATTTGATTTGCCATTTTGTCTCCTAAACTGGTGTGTGGCAACAGACGGATAAAGAGCGGAGATCCGTGTTTTATCTGTGGTTGGCAGGAACCCGGATTTTGTCGTGTTTTTCCATGAATTTTATTGTTAAGAGCCGAGAACCTGTATCCTGCAATTGACTAGCAAACACAGCTCAAGAGTACCTACCGATAAGCAATATGATAAAAATTGGGTGGTATAAAAATGCAATAATCTGATATGAACAAAAGACTAGCTAGGATTAATTATACCCTACAAGTTCGCCAATCTTTTAGCCAGGCCAGTGCCGGTACTTTGAGGGAGGTTCCCTGTGCTTTCGCACGGACCTAATTAAAATAAACCTCGTTTTCCCAGGGGCGTAACCCCGTTAACACCTTTCTAGACACCTACTTGATCGGCTAATTGTAATGTGTAAAACTCTCCCAGGAGTAACTTTTACTCGCAGCGGGTATCGGGATCCAACTATCTCATAGAAGGTATGCAATCTCATTGCAAATTTCAACACTTGAAATTCCCAATAATATTTTACCCCTAGCGTCCTATGACCTTGACGAATGCCAACAAACCATAGGCTACTAGTCAAGTTCAACCCGTCATTTTCCAATTGAATCAAACCCACTCGCACGACCCTTGACGAAAGCCAACAAAGTCGCACGACTGCCCTAACTCAATCGCATCATATGCTTATACAGATAAGAATAAATAGCTACCGCACACTATGCCTTGACGAAAGCCAACAAACGTAGTACGAATACTATGAAGTACTTATCTGAAATGACGGAGGGCTGCGACAGGTTTTTAAGAAAACCCTTTGCGTAATGAACTTGATATCGTTGTAGAATCGAGTGAATTTTGAATGGAGTGTTTTTTAGGCTTTTCTAGTTTTGCTAAAGAGGTCACTCCCGGTGAAGGGATCGTCGGCTCTTTCCTTATCGAATAAGGTGCAGGATATTTCACAAATACCGCTATGCAAAGCAGAAACTATAAAAACAATCAAAAGACAAACCGAGTTTGTAGCATCTGCTAGTTTCGCTAAAGAGGTCACTCCCGGTGAAGGGATCTCGGCTCTTTCCTTATCGAATAAGGTGCTGGATGTTCTACAAGGAACACCGCTATGCAAAGCAAGAACTAGAGCTATCTGGTTTTGAGACAAGTTTCTACAACATCTTTACGTTTATTTCAATTTCATTAATCTCATTAATGAAGTCCCATTTTATTATGCTTCATAAGCATCACATTTGAAACGAAATCTGCAATATAACATATATCTCATATATATAATATAAACATTCATCTCAGGCAGTAATATGATCTCATCACAGAACGTTGCATCAGAAGAACATATATGAAATATTGGATATATTAGGAGGTCCGTGTTTTAATACGAGCCTGTATAAAAACACGGATTCCACGGTCGCGATGAATAGCCAAACCCATATCTCTAGACCCCTACGAGAGCGGCAAGCAACACTGCCAATTCTAGGGTTAGGAGACCCAGTCTCGACTCCTCGAGATGGTCTCCTACTGGACCCTAGAACCCGGTTACTTGTGCTCCCCACCTTGGGTCTACCTAATGCGGAAAAGTAAATAATATACAATGGTGACATCATCCTCAGCCCGGAAGTGCCCCAATAAAAGAATATTACATACAAATGAATTTTACATGAATGAAAAAGAAAAATTCTCATCTCACATAAAACCCGCGGCTATTCAGAACACAACGATCCAATATAACATATTACAGTAACACATAATATCTCATATCATCAACGTAAGCAAGTGTTCAGTTGATAAAACTGCACATTTGTTATTACATTTTTCCTACTATTTCTATATTTAAAAAGGTGTTTATTATAATATATCATACATATGAGGGTTTATCTGTAAAAACACTATTTTCCATGTGTTGATATATTATAATTAGCATTTGGTAGGAAAATGTATGCAAATAATATCATTGACCAAATCTTAAGAAAACAAACTCTACTAATTATCATTTGAGTTGTTGTGCAGAATTTTCAGGTCTAAAATCAAGGAAATCAAGTTGTTAAAGCAAACCTGCCTAATTAAGAAATCAAAACTTAGAAATCAAGTCTGGCAGCAATCACGAGAATATTTCCAAAGTCCAAAGATTCCAGAGATTGCCACATGTCACAAGGATCCACCCAACGAAAAATGATGAAGAGATCTTGACCATTGGCCGCGGATCCGCGGCCATACCCCCCCTTGGGCCGCGGATCCGCGACATTGAGGAGTTAAAGAATGAAATTTTCTAGGGTGAATCTTTGCAGTTAACTTCCATATTTGGAAGCAAGAGTTCTGGATTTGGACTATAAATATGGACCGAGAGCCTCTTGGAAAAATTATTAAGCCGACGAGATCACGAAGTCCCAGACGGCTCATGCATCCAGGCTGATCATCAACTGTTCGTCTACCTCCTTAGAAGAGATCGAGAAGCAACTAGAAATTGTAATCATTTTCTAAGGATTCAAGTGTAATGAATATTGTTGATTAATAAAGGTAGCTTTCTTTTTCTTATTCTATTTCTTCTTAGTTTAATTATGCAATTTCTTTCCATTTCTTTTTCTCCCAACATGCGCGAGTAATTCTCCGCTTGTTAGGGTTCGTAGGATTAGGGTAGGCTAATGGATGATGAACATCCCTAAACCCTTTTTAAGTCCTATAAAGTTTATGAACTTTATCAAAAGAATCATTAACATCCTAATCGGGCGCGCTAACAATTCTTTGTTAGTTCCAACAGCGATTAGAGATTAGATTAATAATTGTTTTGGTAAAGGCTAGATATGAACGGAGTTCCATGTCGAGATAAGGGTTAAGAGTGGGATTCCTTTTCCCTCCAGAAACCCTAATCTACACGTATCACCGTCATTCTAGTTTTAAATCTATTAAAAGATAAAAAGGGTAACTTTTAATTAATCATCCATAACTACTAAATCCTAACGAACCCTACAAGCCCCCTTATTATATTAACTACATCCTTAAAATAATCTAGATCTATATTTTTGCATTCTTGCTTAACGTAGATCTAGAAACCATTCAAAAAATTCTTTATCCCTTCTCTCTTTTTCAACACATCTAAAGTAAGAGTAAAAGATTCAACATTTCCCAGAGGACGACACGTACTCATCTCGGTCTAGCTACACGCGACACCGTTATTGATTGCGGTTACTTTAACTACAAATACACTTTTTCGAACAAATCAAATGGCGCCGTTGCCGGGGATCCGTGCGTAAATTTTTATTCTTACTATTTGTGTTGAATTCTTATTCGATTCATATCATAATTAACACAAAACTGCAAATTACATATTTAACGATTTGTGCGTGAATTTTGCAAGGAGATCTGGAGTCTCGGAATTGAGGAAACAGGAGACAGATACATTCTTAGAGATCCAGAGGAGTACAGGAGGCTAAAGAAAAAAATTTCATCACCTGATCCCTCCAGTTCGCGGCGGAACCGCGGCAAGAAGGCCCTATCGGCGGCGGAAACGCAGTGCAACTAAGGAGTTATGGTTCCAAACTTCTCTGGTAAGATTATCAACTCTTCCTCTCTCCTCTAAATCTAATAAAATCTATTTTCTGCAGGATTCTTTGCAAAATAGCGCCGCTCAAAAATCTTTTTGCAAAAGTTTTGTGATTGGTTTTGTTTTGCATATCTTAATACGGACTTTAAGGGGCAAAGACCAAATCCAGATTAGGTGGGGATTTCATCACCCTTCCTAAGCCCCACAAATCACATACCGAGCATCTGCATCAACCCTTCATTAATTTAAAAAATATCTAAACCAGACTCTAAGGACTGTCGCGCTCATTAAGGACATAGGAAGGTCGTAGGTAATCTATCGCTTATCCTCATTACTTTTGTAGTGTCTAGGCAAGTGTGTCAAAGGCTAGTGGTTATTAATTAGGTCCACTACTGTGGTACCTTCCCACTTACCTGGCACTTATCTGGCTACAAGGTTAGTGAAGAGGCGGTAGAGGATTGATCCTGCGGCTTGTCCTTTAGAAGTCTAGGAGCGGTCTAGAGACTAGACCTAGGTAACCTTAGTTCTAGGGTTGCTTGTGCATTTTAGAGTGATTTGTCTTGAGTCCCACTTTTTTCAAAACAAACCAATTTAAAAATCACACACACGCTGCCACTTGCACTAAACCCGTTTAGTGCATGCTCGGCTGGACACGGGATCCTAGTGCCCGTCTTGTCCGCGTTTCTGCTATCGACGCCGAAGTCGGTACTTCTTCATCTTCTTTTCCCCCACCACACACCACGACCGAAATGGACGGCACTCCATCAGATTATAACACCATGCTGCCACCACCCGTAGGTGCGCAGAATCCACCGCGCATCTCTCTCCAAGAGAGATGCTATCCTATCCGTGGTCCCCTTCCTACTTGTCTATCCATTCCACCAGCTAACGGGGATAATTTCGAAATTAAACCCCACTACATCAATCTGCTGCCCAAATTTCACGGGCTTGAGTCGGAAGACGCGTACGTTTTCATCACCAAATTCGAAAATATATGCGCAATGATGGGTACTTCACAGTTGACTGTCGATGCTATGCGCTTGCGTCTTCTCCCATTCACACTGTGTGACTTGGCAGAAAAATAGCTTTACAATACTGCCACACACTCTATCACTAATTGGGATGAATTCGTCATAGCATTTCTTAAGAAGTTTTACCCAAACCATAAGACTGCCCATATTAGGAGCGAGATCAACCAGTTCACCCAGCTTCCCAATGAACCATTTTGGAAGTGCTTTGAACGTTTCAAGGATCTGCTTGTCCAATGTGCTCATCATGGAATACAAAGATGAGATTTATGTCGGATTATATATGAGGGCATTAATCCAGCGACAAAGCAGATGCTTGAAACAATGTGTCAATGCAATTTCATGTCTAAAGATGACGATGAAGCATGGAAATATCTGGAAGATCTCGCAGAAAACACTTTGCTGTGGGAAAGCGTAAGACCACCTTCATCTAAGGGAGGTATTCACCAGCTCGATGTTCCTATCGCAGTAAAACCCGAAATGACAGTGATACAGAAGAAACTCGACGCTATTGAGAACAAATTCTCATCATTTTCCCTAAATCAGGTCACGCTTCCTAAGACCGTCTGTGGTTGCTGTTCGGATCCTTCACACTTAACGGAAGAATGTCCTATGAATGCATCGTTTCAAACTAATGCTGCTTTTCAGCAGCGACCTAGAAACGATCCTTATTCTTCCACGTACAATCAAGGATAGAGGAATCATCCTAACTTTGCTTGGAACCAAAACCAACAAAGCAATTATCAAAGACCTCCTCCACAGCAACCACAACCACAGAATCAGCCCCCCTTTCAGTCACAAAATTTCCAAAATCCGTCCAACACTTCTACACCACAAGTGGTCGGTACTGACAACTCTTCACTTGCACAAACTTTGGATTTGTTCATGAAACATTCCATGCAATTGTCGGCTGAGATGAAGTCTTCTATTGATACCATACAGAAAGACTCCGTCTCCCACGGCGAGAGTATTAAATCAATAGAAAACCAACTTGCACAGTTAAACGCCGCAATGAGTGTGAGAGAGAAAGGGAAACTCCCATCTCAACCCTTACCTAATCCTGGTCACTCACAAAGTTATAATGTGAATGCCGTTACTATGTTAAGATCGGGAAAAGTGCTGAATAACCGAGTGGGTGAGCAATTTGATGTTAGTGACACCATTGATACCCCAACTTCTTCTTCTTCTTCTTCCCCTAATTCGTCTAGTCTCCCACCTTCATCCGAGCCTATTCTCCATTTTCCCCAAGGCTCGAACCTTTCGCCCATTTCCTCGAATCTACCTAAAACGATCCCCACTCCAATTCTGGGATCCACTCCGTCCCCACAATCCTCTCCAATGTTGGACCAAACCCTTATTGATAAAGCACCTTATCCAAACAGGTTAAGGGGCAACAGACCAAGTCCACAAATGGAGAAGATTGTGGAAATTTTTAAGCAAGTTAATATAAACATTCCTCTCCTAGATGTTATTCAACAAGTTCTGTCATATGCGAAAATCGTAAAGGACTTGTGCACTAGGAAGAGAAAAGTTCAAGTACCTAAAAAAGTTTTCCTTGCGAGTAATGTGAGCACTGCTTTTACACAACAACTACGCAAGAAACGAAAGGACCCCGGAAGTCCTACAATTTCAATTTCTATTGGGGGTAAAAATATCAATCGTGCTCTACTCGATTTAGGTGCCAGTGTTAACTTGCTTCCGTATTCTGTTTATGAGCAATTAGGGATTGGAGAGTTAAAACATGCGCATTGCACTCTTCAGATGGCCGATCGATCTATCACCCAACCTAGGGGTGAGCTAGAGGATGTGTTAATCAAAGTCGGGGAATTTATATTTCCTGTGGACTTTATCGTTATTGATACACAACCTGTGGCAAAGCCACGCAATCAAATCCCGGTGATACTCGGTCGACCCTTTTTGGCCACTTCCAACGCAGTAATCAATTGTAGAAACGGCTCTATGACCCTATCCTTTTGAAAGAAGTCAATTGAGATTAACATTTACAAGTTGGGAAGTGAACCCTCCGAACCCTATGCTCATGTGTGTTCTGTCGAATTAATGGATGTCGACAGCAGCGAATTTGATCAACCTCATAATTCTGACTCTTTTCATATGTTATTGTTTGATACGGACTCTTCCACCGAGTTGTCCGGGTCAACATCTAACACTGATGAGGAACTTTTTATAGAGTCTGACGATCACCCCATTTTTTCTGATGACATTATTCTTCGGGGTATCAACGAAAGCTTTGAGGAAATTTTCGCTGATGAACTCGCATTTTTACAAGACACGGGTGTTGAGATGAATCAACTCCAAGACAAAGAGATTGAACCTCCACCCCTTCTTCTGGACAATCATGATAATGCGAGTAATCCATCATCACTATAACTGTGTCGTCTCTCCAAATTGAGATGCGATCCTTTTCCATTACACCTCTTATCACCTCCCCACTTCTTCACGTCGAAAGGTGACATGTTCTTCCACCAACCTTGGTGCTTCATCGATAAAATTTTTGAATGGTTGGTGTTGACCTTCAGTCTTTGCAAAGCTTGGCATTGACCAATAACCTTGACCCCCTCGTGTGATTTTAAAAGATTAACATAGTTTAACTCAAGTTTGGGGGAGGGGATATTTTGGCTCTTGAAAGAAAATGATTTTTACAAAATTGTGAGCCAAAAATAATCTTGGGGGAGGATTTTCACTTTCATATATTCTTACCCCCATTAATAATTTCCTCCCAAGTCTACAGGTTTTTTAGCTTAACGGATGACATCAGTGAGGACACTGCTGTAAACAGGTTTGGGGGAGGTTTGTGCTTATTTACACATCAATTTGCATCATATTTTGCATAAGCACAATATTTTCAAAAACTTTAAAAAAAAATTCTTTTATAACAAAAGAGTAGAAAGTGAAAAATTACATCCAAAAGATAGGAATAGTTTAAGAAAACCAAGAAAATTAGAAGTTTTCTTAAACGAACTAGTAATAAGTAGTTATGAGCTGTTGTCCCAAGGGTTAGTAAGATGAAAGAAGTCACTAATCTTAGGATAAAAATAAGTCTGAAAAATAGTTTCTATTCTGGAAGCCAAACATTTGAATGTTGATACCCTACTATATGCACTTACACACGTCTTGAAACTCGGAATAGTAGAGGATACCTTGAAATGCTCTTGTCTAAAAGCCAAAGTATGAAAGAAATAAAAAAAATGAAGAAAATATAAAGATGGTGAAAAGAAAAATGAACACTGGTTTTGATAGCGAGGGTGCTTCATCACCTAGTGCTTTAGACCAACTGGTTTGGGAGTCACTGCTAAGCCTTAGGTGGTGCAAGACGAGGAAAATATTATCACCTAATCAGTAAGCACATGAGTAATCGGTCGGTTAGTACCTCAAGAAGTATTAACGGTCGCATTAAAATGTGTGAGCAAATCTAAATATTCATCAAGTTAAAAAGTACTGAGATAGATGGACAAGAGTATGATAGCTTGAATTGAATTCTCCGAGTGTAAGGATGTCCATTACACACACGTAGGGGTATATGATCGATGTTTGGATGAAAGGTAGGAATGAAGAATAAATACGATGTTTTATTGAGGGATAATGTGATTTCTAACATCTTTTCATGACTATTAAGATAGGGCTCATGACAACTGAAAAGCTAGTGTAGTTGGAAACTCTTATTTTCAAAGTCTTTCTTTTATGGTTCTTATCTTTATATGTAAATTTCACTATCTCTCTTTTATTATAGGATTTTGTGGGTGTAATCCGCTGAAAACCCTCAGGAGACAACACTCCTCCTACTAGGGACACCTAGAGGTTTAACGGCTTGTTGCATGTGCTCAGTGCAATCGTGTTTGCCTACGAAAGTGTGCTTAGTTTTCTCCTTTCTTTTCCTTCTCTTGACTAAACTAGTTTGCTCGGGACGATCAAAGATAAGTTTGGGGGTATTTGTTCAGTTGATAAAACTGCACATTTGTTATTACATTTTTCCTACTATTTCTATATTAAAAAAGGTCTTTATTATAATATATCATACATATGAGGGTTTATCTGTAAAAACACTATTTTCCATGTGTTGATATATTATAATTAGCATTTGGTAGGAAAATGTATGCAAATAATATCATTGACCAAATCTTAAGAAAACAAACTCTGCTAATTATCATTTGAGTTGTTGTGCAGAATTTTCAGGTCTAAAATCAAGGAAATCAAGTTGTTAAAGCAAACCTTCCTAATTAAGAAATCAAAACTTAGAAATCAAGTCTGGCAGCAATCACGAGAAGATTTCCAAAGTCCAAAGATTCCAGAGATTGCCACATGTCACAAGGATCTACCCAAAGAAAAATGATGATGAGATCTTGACCATTGGCCACGGATCCGCGGCCATACCCCCCCTTGGGCCGCGGATCCGCGGCATTGAGGAGTTAGAGAATGAAATTTTCTAGGGTGAATCTTTACAGTTAACTTCCATATTTGGAAGCAAGAGTTCTGGATTTGGACTATAAATATGGACCGAGAGCCTCTTGGAAAAATCATCAAGCCGACAAGATTACGAAGTCCCAGACGGCTCATGCATCCAGGCTGATCATCAACTGTTCGTCTACCTCCTTAGAAGAGATCGAGAAGAAACTAGAAATTGTAATCATTTTCTAAGGATTCAAGTGTAATGAATATTGTTGATTAATAAAAGTAGCTTTCTTTTTCTTATTCTATTTCTTCTTAGTTTAATTATGCAATTTCTTTCCACCTCTTTTTCTCCCAACATGCGCGAGTAATTCTCCGCTTGTTAGGGTTCGTAGGATTAGGGTAGGCTAATGGATGATGAACATCCCTAAACTCTTTTTAAGTCCTATAAAGTTTATGAACTTTATCAAAAGAATCATTAACATCCTAATCGGGCGCGCTAACAATTCTTTGTTAGTTCCGACCGCGATTAGAGATTAGATTAATGATTGTTTTGGTAAAGGCTAGATATGAACGGAGTTCCGTGTCGAGATAAGGGTTAAGAGTGGGATTCCTTTTCCCTCCAGAAACCCTAATCTACACGCATCACCGCCATTCTAGTTTTAAATCTATTAAAGGATAAAAAGGGTAACTTTTAATTAATCGTCCATAACTACTAAATCCTAACGAACCCTACAAGCCCCCTTGTTATATTAACTACATCCTTAAAATAATTTAGATCTATATTTTTGCATTCTTGCTTAACGTAGATCTAGAAACCATTCACAAAATTCTTTATCCCTTCTCTCTTTTTCAACACATCTAAAGTAAGAGTAATAGATTCAACGTTTCCCAGAGGACGACACGTACTCATCTCGGTCTAGCTACACGTGACACCGTTATTGATTGCGGTATAACTAAACACACTCTTCCAAACCAATCAACAAGTATGCGTATCCCGATTGTCGTTGATGTATAGCAACGAAGCCGGCGATACACCACATACTACGCTTACGGTCACAGAAAAGAAAGTGTAAAACTACAACAGTTGGAATCCGCAACCTCCTTAGACATCACATGCCTAACCAAATGAGTTCCTTAGACATCACATGCCTAACAATTATAAACCCCGCATTTTAGTCTCATTATCGAAAACTCTTTTCAATATCTAGTCGGGCAATTCAATAAGATTCCCGACATCCTGATCGAATGCTCGTCGCAAGCTTTAGTAGACGGCCGCACCCCCGATGCCATCGACGAAGTGCACTAAGGCGGAACACCGCTGCCGCGAGCACCCGAACGGATGCTTTTGCGACGGTGTTCTCCTACAGTCACTTAGTCGGGGCTATGGGGCGTGGCTGTCTATTAAGTTTACCCGGCGAGTATCCGCGTACGCTACGTGATAGCGACGGACTTTTGATCACATCAAAATCCCGTGGCAACCGATCAAATGAGACTAAACTGCTAGATTTATAACATTCAAATTAGTTATCTCATAACTACTTGTGGATTCCAAATATTATATCACAATCCAGATAAATAGACAATGTTAAATATTCCGATCGAATAATCAAACACCCAAGATTTCCCAAATAGCTCAACACATGAGCGGAGTTCAAAAATATCCATCACATGCTACAGTACCAATGGGCCAGCCGTAGAAGGGTCAAGCCAACGCCTCACATGTGGCAACGCCGTACTGCCCCAAACCCTAAGGTTCAGAGGCGGTTCAGACGGTCACATAATCGAGTTAAGGTTTGTGTTCTTCTAGAGGGTCCACCGCGTTATTTGCATGATTTTCCGGAAGTTTCAAACTCGAGAAAAAAATCCAACTTTTGAAAAATTTTCAGACAAGGGAAAAAGTGAGTTATTGATATCTGTTCGAACTTTTTAACACGTTCTAAAATTATCCGGAAAAACATAAACGAAGTTAAATTATCCGATCGAATCAACGAGTCCCCAATACAACCCAGAAAACTCAACACTTGAGTGCAATGTAAAAATTCCCAGAAGCATCAGGAAGTACCTACGGATCAACTGTAGCAAAATCTAACCCTCAATACCCATGTCTTGCAGCGAAACCGCCGCCGATACCCTGGTTTGGCCGCGGTTCCGCGGCGCATTAGTAGATTTAGGGTGTCGTTTTGCACAGTAATTCCTAAAATACCCTGCTGATTTTTCTGCGTATTTTTAATATGAAAAAAATCAACTTTTTGAAAAATTTCCAGAAACTAGGGTTTTACGGGTATTTGGAGTTCGATCGGATTTTAAACTTCGTCTAGACTTCGCCTAAAGCTCTAGCTTGGCTCTGATACTACTGTAAGGTGACTAGGCACACGTACAAGGGTCTATAAGGTTTCAACCATGCCCGATTTAAAATTTAGCCGTGCCGAACAACCCTAAACCAAGATCTTTAAACTAGAGATTAGGCGAAACAAAGCATGTAAACATCTTTACATCTAAGAGTTTGGGATTACAACCCTTGTAGTCCGGTCCTTCATTTCTTAAGCTCTGTGTTGAGGTCCCTTCGCTGCGATCATCGAGTTCCCGAACTCTAGAGAGGCTCCACGAAGAGAAAGATGCAAGCTTGCTTCCGATCTTCGATAACAAAGATGATCTACCTTGAAGTTTCTTTAACACAAGCTCTCACTCACTAAATGAAGTGAACACCCTAATCTAAATGGCTAGAATAGATTAGGATGATGAAGTAGGATTTTAGCTCTCATTTGTTTTCTTTAACTCATTTTCATCACTTCATAAAAAGCTAGAAAGCTTTTCATCAAAGAAAGAAGAAGGAAGAAGATGATCTCTTACTTTTGTGATGAATAATGAAAACCATGGTGAGGTTAGAAATGCAACCATGGGTTAAGAATGAAGTCTTAACCCATGTAGAGAGTTAACTATGGTGAAGGGTTGGGTTGGGTTAAGCAAATATCTACACAAAATATCCAAAGTCAAAGTCAAAGCTTCAAGAAGCTTCTTGAAAGCTTCATGCTTGCTTAACCCTAATCCAAACCCTAACCACAATTAAACTCCACAAAACATGTTGCATTTATAACCATAACATGCCACAATATTATATATCACATATACAATATTTATTGTAACAAAATAAAATAATACTATTAACATATATCATATATATATCAATGTATTACCCGAGTGAGAAAAAGAATCTTTAAGTGAGCTTATATCAGTTAATGTAATTTAATATATCAAATATATAATTATACATTAAATTATCGAATCAACACTTGATCCGATAATCCGGCTATTTCACAAATAACCGACTAATATAATCTGTATCGGTTCATCGAATCAACACTTGATCCGATGACCCGGCTATATCACATATACCCGGCCGATATCTCATATCGTGAGAATCTAATACGGTATCACATACTCGTATTGTTCTCGATCCCGCACATATCACATATGTGCTCCTACTCCGTTTTGCCTGAGCCAAGAAACCTCTGTGTAGGACTCTAAATAATCGTCAATACGCCGGCAGTAGGTGATGATCATATCAAACACCCACAAGCTGCAAGCGGTCAGCTAAACGTAACATTCACCCAGGTATTGAGCGCTCAGAAGATCAACAAGCAAGCCTGTACATTCTCCTGTGAATCCAGTCAATAACACTCCCGTAAAGTCCGGTCTCTTCGTCTGATATGTCGCATATCTCACCTAGGGGTGGTAAACGACAGACCCAAGTAGCTTGATAAGTCGTGTCCATATGAGGTCTATAACAGTTCGAAAAACTGCTGATAACACTTACCAGCAAATCTCAACCATGGCCAGGGGTTTCCAGTTATAGCCAATCGAACACAGCGCAACATCAACTCCCTATACCGGGAGAGACGAATCCCCTCCTATCGCTCATTGCCTCCATATGATTCAGGACTGTACCCAAAAACCACTGTTTTGCACGCCCTCTTGGATGTGTTATGATGGAAATCAAAGCACAGTGGGAATCACACAAGACTCTATGACGATCTCGGGTCTACAGACTACTCTGTACCAGTGTCACCAGAGAACTGCTATCTGACGTTGTGTATAATACCATCTGGGAGTTCTCGGCGAGTCCGTCCAGTGTACCCAATCTCCACTGAGTACCCGTATACCTTCTCTGATGTCAAACACCAATGGATATGGGATCATCCATCGCCCATCATATGGGTCAAGAAGCGCATACGCTAGTCTACTCTGGAGTATCGATGCCCTGTCTCGATACACCCTCGACTAGGAACAGTTATAGGATGTACTCGTCGATTACCTGGCCCCACTAGTATGATCTCATCATAGTCCCAGTAGTCGAGTACATATCCTAAAGGCTTTACCAACATGTAACATAGAGACAATCAGAGTACATGTTAAGATAAAGAGCAACCAGATAGCGTACTATCATGTCGAGCAAGAAAGTCCTCCCTATATATGTCTAAGCATCCACTACAATATACATCGTATGTACAGTAATGTCCTCTAAGGCATACATATAACTAACAATTTTGACCATAGGTTCCGCCATCGAATTGCGTATTGAACCCAGGTCTCTCCTGACTTCACCCTGGCATTGATTAACGCCATGATCGGGGTGCACTCGCTTGTGCTCGCGAACCGCTGCATGAAAAATAGCTCCAATTCTGTAAATGTTTTAACGGAGTCATTTAGAAGCTCCGAGTACCATTCAAATGCCGTCTCCGACAAGCTGCCAACAAACTGGCGAAACAACAGTTTGTCATCACCCCCAGTATTGTCGCATAAAGCTCTGAACTGAGAGACATGCTGATGGGGATTGCATGTCCCCTTATACATGTGAAATTTAGGGATCGTATATCCTAGCGGGTACTTGATTTGATCGTACCAGCATGGATAAGGTTGCCCAGTTCTGACGACTTGGATAGCTACTTCACTCGCTTGATGAGCTCGTATTTGTTGAGCTGTGTAGTCATCAAGGGCAGCTTTGGAGATCGTCTCCTCCCTGGCCGCTGATAGAGCAGGAAGAGGGTTTGATGTCCCCCCTCTATCATCTTCAATGATTATCAGTGGATCTTCAGCTGGAGGGTCCAGCTGGATCATCATCCTGACCATGTCTTAGAACAGGAGTGCCATCTGCTTCATATTAGCGGCTTGTTCCTCGGCCTCCTTATCCTTACTCTCCAGCACCCTTCGCAGGAACTCTGTATCGGTCTTCTGATCTTGGCGCTGTTCGGACGATGCTTCCGGCTTTTCTTTCTGCCCAGTGAGCGCTACCATCTTTGTCAGCATCTCCTGGAGCTTTTGTTGTTGCTTCTGAGCTTTTGTCATAGACCGTGTAAGTGGTCGATGACCCGTGGAATTACGGCTTTCCTCTTTCCCATAAGCAATGTACACCGTGTGTGCTACCATGCCCCCATACTTGGGGCGTTTGAGTCCACTGCCATTGAGATTTACCGCAGGCATTGGGATCTTCTCTGGCCTTCTCCTTTTATGGGAGGTCGAAGTTGAGGGGGCCGTTGCAGCGGGCACCCATGTAGACAATGCCTTCCGTGATACGACGGAGGGATGGTCATCCTCTTGCCGAGCCTTCATTTTCTTCAGTCGGTGAGAGTAGTCTTTATCGATCACAGAATCTTGGACCTTCCGCCAGACTCTGTGGATTTTGGAGGACAGCCATTGAGGAGGCTGTTCCGGCTACGCCTAAACCATGTTTTCAACAGGTGGCGGAGATTTCTTCAACACTACGGTTGGGGAGTTCTTGCACACTCTTCTCAAACCTGTTCCCAGTTGGAACAGCAGCATCAACTTCCACCATTAGAGATGGTGGGGTAAGTCCAGAGGAAGAGTTGCCCCTAGCTTTTCTCGCTCGACGCCAGTGGCGATGTCTGGCATGCCTTGCATATGGGACTGGCTCGGTTATAGGAGTGGCTTCGTCGTGCCCCCTGCTCTGACGAAGGGCTACTGCTGGTGCCAGCCTGCTGAAGACTGACGTCCGTTGAAAGGGGACGGTCAATCTTGCAAAGGTCGAATTTCTGGTAGGGGAGGCATCTTGGACGACTTCACCCGTAGTAGGAGTTGGAACGACCAATCTTGCGAAGACCGATCCTTTGGTAGGAGACACCCCTTTGATGACTTCTCTCGCTGGAGCTGGAACGGTTATCCGTTTTGGGATAACCCCCTCAAGTATCGCGAGCCTCTTTGCAGGCCCACTGGAACTTTGGCTCAGCCTGTTGACGACTGAGGTGTTAGCATTGAACCACCCGTTGAGAGGGGCCATGGAGATTGCAAGTCAATCGAAGACAGACTTCTTGGGAGCCTCTTGCAGTGGCACTGTGGTGCCAAAGCTTGTTGGCGGGAGCATGGTCCCGAAGAACAATCCAGTGGTGGCTCGAGTAACCTGCTACACTGGCATTGCAAAGATGGAAGCTGCATAGGACCCATAAGTCACTCCTCCATTAGGGGTGGAGCGAGAGTTGCTGTTGCAGATGCAGTTGGAAGCCATCGATTTCTCTTCTCTTCTGCATAGGAGCAAGACACCAAATCTTAGTACCTCGAATCCAGGGGAAACCATATTAAACCGCGATTTGTTCGCGAACACGACACACGAAGTGTGGAGTGGAAAGAGGAAAAGGTCCCACCGGACGTGCCAGAATCTGTTTACCGCCGAAAACGGGAGATGGATCCGGGATGGGTCGTCTAGCTTGAATTTGGGGGAAAATGCTATGTGGATTTATCCGTCTACCTCTCCGAAAATTCCAAGTTGATTTATGGCACCGTGTATCAGAGGTTTGGACGGATGCGGCCGTTGTAACAAACTTCATCAGATTCCCCCTCGTTTGTGAGGGGTTTTTGATTGTGGGGACGCTCTTCCCTGCAGGCGCAAGCCCCTGCAGTTAATTACGTTACCGCATCGCGGTGACCACTTTCTCCGACTTCAGAAGTTCACCTCGTATCTTGTGTGCTTGTTTTATTTTTGGTTGTCCGTAGATTGTATACGGAGACTAATTTATATTGTCGCCCGTAGGGAGTGGATTAGTCCAAATCCGTATATTCTTAGATTTAGGTTTGGTTTGATTTAAGGATCGTTAATCTCGTTCAAGATTAAGATCAACTTAAATGTTCGTTAAGGATACGTTAGTCCAATTTTAGACAAAGATCTACTTAACAGGGTTTTAGGATCATTCAGATCCAACAAAAGAGCATTTAGGCTCTATTGTTTTAGTTTAAGGACGTTACGGTCCGTTGTTAGTTTAAGGACATTACGGTCCGTAGCTAGTTTAAGAACGTTGCGGTCCGTATTGGAATATGCCCATCGGTTTGGGAGTGCACCAAAGAGTTGTTGGCTGTCAGAACCCGCCACCTCTATGAAGACGTTGAAGAATTACAACGACATGTATCAGGGGTTTGGAGAGATGTACCCTTGAACCCATTTCCAGATTGAGGGCAAAGATCAGGGTGGACAATTATTAGTCATCTTCGGGAAGTCATGAGTAGAGAGGCTCGGTCTATTTGGAGATCTAAGATATTTTAATCTCAAGAAGACTAACCAATTTGGGGCTCAAGTTGGCTTCCTATAGTGTTAAACACTAATATATGCTCGGCGCTTACGTGTCCCCACGTGAGACTCTAAAAGCAGTGTTAAACACTGAAATTTGGGGCGCTCACGTGTGGCACGTGAGGCGCCTGAAAGTTGACGTTGTACACTTGGGTCCAAATCCCCATCTGTATATAAGTGTTAGACACTTAGTCTCGTGGCCCTCACATGTGGGCACGCGAGGCGCCTTAGAGTTAAGCACTGCCTCTTTGGGTTTATTCCCTCTTCCTTTTATAAGTGCTAAGCATTTTGCCCATATAATACTCACGTGCAAACATGTGAGGTACTTAAAATGTGAGTGATGTCTTTGGATTTTTTCCCTTTTCCATTTAAGAAACTGTTTGGGGTCACGTGAGAGCACGTGACTCGATCTCAGCCCTTCCTTTTTGTTCCTCAGAGATGCTCACGTGGGAACGCGTGAGCCTTTGTTATATAGCGTTGAACGCTAATGAATCACCAGTCCGTTCTTTTATATGCATGGAGATTTTCAAATCTCTTGTCTTATAAGAATTAAATTCTTTTACAGGGTCAAACCCTAGTTTTAGCAGAGGAATTAAATTTCTATATATTTTTGGAAGAATTAAATTCTTTGAACTTAGTTCTTTCCCCTAAGTTTTGAATCTACATAACAGAATCTCCCCGATGAGAATTGAATTCTCAACTTGTGGGGAGATCTACTTCTGCAGACTTCAACTAGAGGAAGAACTAAGTTCTTTTTCGAAGGGTTAAACCCTTAAGGAAGAGATAAGATAATCTCTGCGTCTTTCTTCTTACCTAGGGTTTCCTCTCTCTGTATTCTCTCCTCTTTTCTCTTTTTTTTGAAGTTTATGGGGGGTTCCTCCGTCTAAGACTTGAAGTCTTGGGTCTTTTATATAGTAGAGGCAAGTCTGTTGATTTAGTTGAAGAAATCTCTCATTGAGAGATCCTTAATTGATCTAGAGATTTTATCTACTGTTGGATCTTTGATCCAAGGATTTCTGTTATACAGAAGATATTTCTTTTGTTATTAACAAGATTAGAGAAATATTTCCCCATATAGAATTTTTTCTATAGATAGGTGATTTTTAATCACCATTGGATTTTTTAATCCAACGGTACTCTGTTTTACAGAGAGTAATCTTTCTCGTTTAGAAAAATTTGAAGAATATTTCCTCAACAAAATTTAAGTCTGTATTTTGACGATTTATCATCTCCGTTGGATCTTTGATCCAATGGCAAAGAACTTTTAGTTCTGGCGCTGGTGCCCTCGTGCGGGGCACATGAGGCGTTGTCTCAGAGTTTTTAACTCTTGGCGCTGGCACCCTTGTGCAAGGCATGTGAGGCGCTGCCCTTTTCAAATTTTGAACACAGCCTTACTCTTTTATTGGGGGGAAACAAGGGTGATCGTCAAGGACGACACGTGGCAGTACTATATCGGAAAAGTGCGATATTCCATGATTTGCGTTGTTGCGCGAGTAGATCTTGGCCGTTGGAAGATATTTGTTGAGGCTATAAGTATCGAAGGTATGGTCTCATTTTCGAATTCTCATATCAGTTTCTTCCTAGTCCCATGTTTCCTGAAGATGACTGGCCACGCATATACCATCATGGAGATCGTTTCTCGGGACGATATGTATTTTTTTGATCTCGATCGTTCCGAAGAGACGTACGAGGCGGTGATAGGCCGCTTGGAGGTCCACTGTGGGCGCTTGCTTTCCCGGCGATCTCCTCTCTTTAAAATGCTAATCTACACGATATGGCGGACTTTCCCGGGTCTGTACAACACCCTGTCTCCGCAGTTGATGGACGAGGCGTTTGATAAAATGAATACAGTCCACGAGTTTGGTCTGATCTCGAAAAGCAGGCGGGACCGGTCGGTGGACCTTCTTCTTGAGAGTTTCCAACAAAAGTTGGTCGTTGCATCTTGCTCGGCGGGTGGGGACCCCGGCGAGTCCGTGGCTTTTAGAGTCCACGGGTACCGTCAGAGGGAGCGGGTGGAGGCTGCTTGGACTCGGCTGGAGGAATTTTCTTTTGAGTATTACCGACAATGTTTTCTTAATTCTCGCCCTCCTCTGTTGTAATCGTTGTAAGGCTGGGGAGCCCACATTACCTCTGAATAAATAAATTTGTCTTTGGCTATGGTGTATTGTCTCTTCCCTCCTTTCCATACCTTTATTTCTTTTTTTAACCCCGGAGTCTCGGGGCTGAGGAAAGTAACAAAGGGCTGGGCCTCAGGGTAGTGCAGAAGTCTCCTCTGTAAGAGGACTTAGTTCGGAAAACTTAGTTAATGCTGAAAGGAACTACATTATTTAAAAGAGGGTACATGTTTATCTATACAACTTAAGCTTATCGGCGTTATATGGCCGAGGAAAATTATGCCTCCCGGAGTCCTGTAGGTGGTAGGCTCCACCGGGCAACGTTTCCATTACGAGAAATGGTTCGTCCCACTTCAGGGAGAACTTATGTAGTCTCCTTTGGTCTATGAACTCGTTTCTTCATAAGACCATATCTCCCGTCTTGAAGGCCCGATGTTTAACTCGGGTATTCTAGTAGCGAGCGGTTTGCTACTGATAGACAGCTGCTCTGATTTGCGCTCGATCTCGTTTTTCTAACAAGATGTCCAAGTTGCTTCGGAGTGCCAAGGTGTTAGCTTCATCATCAAAGTGTTCAACCCGATAACTGGGCAGTCCAATTTCCACGGGGACCATTGCCTCGGTACCGTAGCAGAGCCTGAATGGGGTTTCTTTCGTGGGTGTCTTTTTTGATGTTCGCATCGCCCATAGCACCCACGGCAGTTCCTTGACCCAGCTGCCTTGCCTACCCTCCAAGCGGGCTCTAAGACTGCGGATGACGCCTCGGTTCGCTACTTCGGCCTGTCCGTTGCATTGTGGCTGTGTGACCGCGACAAACTTCATCAATATATGGTAGTCACTGCAAAACTCTTTGACTTTATAATTTTCGAAGTTAGTCCCATGGTTGGTAATTATGCACCTCGGGATTCCAAATCGGGAGATTATGTTGTTATATAGGAATTTTATCGTAGAGGCGGCAGCCGGTTTCTTGATGGGTATGGCCTCTATCCACTTCATGAAGTAGTCCACAGCGACAAGGATGTATCTGTGTCCATCCGTGCCGGTAGGAAGTTGGCCCACCATATCCATCCCCCATTGTGCAAACGGCCAAGGGAAACCGAGTGGCGTTAGTTCGGTAGCGGGAAGATGAGGTATGCTGCCGAAGAGTTGGAGGCAACGACAAGCACCAGGACTATTTTATCTTATGGCCGGGTATCTTGTTTCCGCGTCCTTGCAAACATGGCTCACGTAGTAAGCCAGTCTCTGTATGCCTTTGAATTCTCTGATGAGCACTGAGCCTGCAGCTTGGTCAGAAACGGCTAGATATAGTAATAGCTTATCACCCTCGACCGGTTGAGTGAGTAGCGGTGGGGTCGCTAGGTGCGCCTTAAGTTGTTCGAAAGCGTTCTGGCACTCCTCACACTATTTGAACTCAGGATTTTTCTTTAGGGCCCTGAAAAAAGGAGGCACTTTTCTCCGGATCTAGACATAAAGCGACTCAGGGCAGCCACCATTCCTGTGAGTTGCATGATGTTGACATTGCTCTTGGGCATTGCCATGTTGAGGATGGAGCCGATTTTCTCTGGGTTCGCTTCGATTTCTTGGTGGGTAACCATGAACCCGAGGAACTTCCCACTGGTGACTCCGAACGTGCATTTAGCTGGATTCAGTGAAACCTGTCTGCTCGGCCTCGTAGACTACTCTAGTGACTGGGCTGTTATCTTGTACTTGCGCAGGACATCGAATGTCTCGCCGAAGTCTTTATTGTGCCCGGCTGTCGAGGCGGATTTTATGAGCATGTCGTCGACATAGACTTCCATGTTTCTCCCAATCTGTGGTCTGAACAGCTTGTTGACCAGCTGCTGATACGTGGCCCCGACATTCTTGAGTCCGATGGACATCATTTTGTAGCAGTAGACTCCTCAGTCGGTGGTGAAGGCAGTGAGTTCTTCGTCGGCCGGGTCTATCCAGATCTGATTGTAATCGGAGAAAGCGTCCATGAAGCTCAGTAATTCATAGCCGGCCGAGCTGTCCACTAGCTGGTTTATCCATGGAAGTGGATAGTTGTCTTTAGGGCAAGCCTTGTTCAAGTCCATGAAATCGACGCACATGCACCATTTCCCGTTTGCCTTCTTGACCATGACCACGTTCTCTAGCCAATCTGAATATTCCAGGTTTCTGATGAAGCTGGCGGCGAGCAATCGATCCACCTTGTCTTCTATCGCCTTTTGTTTAACCGGCGCAAAGCTTCTCTTCTTTTGTCGGATAGGCCGGGCTTTCGGGTCGACCCGAGCTTGTGGAAGATCACTTCAGGGTCGATCCCGGGCATGTCCGCTGGCGTCCAAGTGAATACGTCTGAGTTATCTCGGATGAACCGGATCAGGCCTTCGCGGGTGTCCCCTATCAAGAGAGAGCCGATCTGAACAGTCCGACTGTCGACTCCTTCTATAAAGGGAACTTCTATCAACGCTTCTACCGGGGCACCTCGAACTTCCTTTTGGTCATCGCGTGTATCTAAAGACCCCTGGAAATCATGTATGTCTTCAAAATTGTTGCCCTGCTCTCTGGCGGGGAACGCCGAGGCGAGGCAATTCCTAGCGGTTTGCTGGTCCTCATAGGCCTAGTGATAAGTCGAGATCTGAGCCCGGAGGGCATTTAAGGTAGGACGTCCCAGGAGAATGTTATAGGACGACGGGATCTTAGCAACAAGGAAATTTACCGGTACGGTTCGCGTCTTGCCCGCTTCTCCAATGTTGAAGAGGAAGGCGACCGATCCTTCGGCCAGGACGGAATGGTTGGTGAACCCAGAGAGGACGTGGGAGATCGGTTGAAGATCGGATGAACATAACCCCATACGCTGGAAACAGTCGTAGAACAGGATATCCGCCGAGCTCCCTGAGTCGACCAATATTCTCTAGACCCCGTAATGGTGAACTCGGGCCGTTATCATAAGAGGATCATTGTGAGGAAAGGCTATGCCGTGAAGGTCATCATCGGTGAAGATGATCGGGTCATCCTTCCCGCACTTCTTATGGGGTGGATTGTTTATGCCCTCGACTGGCAGGAGGTGGTGGTTCCTCCTACTTCCTAGAGCTGGATCCATCGAAATGACCATGATTTGCCCGATATTTAATTCCTCGAGAGGGGTTTGGTCTGTTTGCTCTCGTTCCGTCTGTCGCTTGTCCCATAGGAATTTCGCCAGGTGACCGGAGCGGATCAGTTCCTCGATATAGTCACAAAGCTGTTTGCAGCTTTCAGTCGGGTGACCCTACGACCTGTGATAGGCGCGGTACGGGCCGCGGAGGCTCTTTCCTACCATTTGGGTAGCTGGCGGGAGCTTAAAGAACCCCTCGCCCTTAGCTTCCTCCAACAGCTCGATCTGGAAAATTTTCAGAGGGGTCTACTCCTGGAACCTCGGGGAATAAGGTTTCGGATGATCGACTTTCTTTTTCTCTTCCCTCTCCCTCTTCTTCCGGTCTGCTTGTTCACTCTGGGCATGTTGGAGTTCACCTCGAACTCGAGTTAGATTTCTCGCTCGGTCCATGCTTTCACTTCAGCCATGGTCTTAGGTTGCGCCAATGCAAAAGAGCGGAGCCACTCTTTGTGCCTAAGATCCGACCTCAGTGCGGTGATAACTGTTTCGTCACGGTGCTCGAGTACCTCCAGGAAGGCATTGTAGAAGTGGGTGACATACCCTTTGAAGTATTCCTTATTTCCGCTCTTGACAGTGAATAAATAGTCGACCTTCTTCTTCTGTCGTTGTTTACCGACGAAATGACCGAAGAATTGGGTAGCCAACTCGTCAAAGGTCGAGATGGAGCGAGGCGCAAGCCCACGGAACCAGTCCTGGCCAGCTCAGATCAATGTGGCGGGAAAAGCTCGGCATTGAGTCGCGCCCGAGTTGTTATGGAAGACCATGCCCACCGTAAACGCGTCCAAGTAGTCCTTCGGGTCGGACTTCCCGTCAAAGAAGGTCGCTTTAGGTGGATTTTTTCTGGACGAGACGCGCTCGGCCGGTAGCTATTCTGTAAAAGGCCTTGTGAAAGAATCAGCGGAGTAATTTGCCCCTTCGCCGGACATATGTCCATCTTGTCGTTTGACTTCAATTTTCTTTTTGAGGACTTCGATCCGTTGGTGGTACCCCAAGGATTCAGCACAGTCGGAGCGGCGGCTATCCTCACTCCGGGCTTGGGCGATGGTGCGGCTTCGATTCCGCTCTATCACATTTCTTAAATCCTCAGGCGAGGCCCTTCTTAAGTAGTCCCGACGTTCTCCGTTTGCGCGACCTCGGCGGGAGTTGGGGCGCTGGTCATGCCTGAAAGCAGGTGAACTGACCGACACCTCCTCAGGCGGTGATAGCGCGCGGCGGGCATCGGAGCGACGACCTGGTCTTCCCTGAGATCGGGGTGTAGAGCTGTCCGGCACCCAGTGGGTCATGGAATCATTCGCCGCATGTGGGTCATGGTTGCTGGAGTCAGCACGCCGGCGTTCAATGACACTGAGATGAGCGTGGGTGAGATCGAGGGTCTGAGCGTACCCATCTGTCCTCCTACGGGCGTCGTCATCCCGGGGAGGTGGAACTGCGGTCTTGCGGGGAGGGCCCGCTGCTTGAACGCAGACGAGCGCATCCACCATCGCTGTGAGTCTGTCGATCCGAGTGGATAAGGCATTGATGATGTTAGGAGGGGGAGTAGAACCGTTCCCGCCTCCATTATAGAGGGTGGGGCGGCTCGCATTAGGATCGTTGCGGTTGTCACTCGCCATCGAGTCGAGAGCGGAAGATCAACTTTATGGGTATAGAAACTTCTCGCTTGGGTTCCCACAAACGGCGCTAACTGATGGAGATGGGAATCTCCCTCAGATGTTGTCCTCCGTCGATCTGGCTGTGAGTGGTTTTGAACAGTAGAGATTAAGTATGGGAATTGTTGTGTGCATCTCAATGGGTTGTTGGATGTTGTTGACGCCGAGCTACCTGCAAGGAAAGTCCCGGGGTGGGAAACCACCGTACGACCCTCCGACGATCAAATTAGTACCGTGGAATAAAAACAGAGTAGCAAAGTATTAGAATAAGTTCGAGTTACCTGAGTCTTCTGAAAGAGAGGTTTATATAGTGGTCGCATGGAGCGAGCCGGCGCGAGATCCTCGCCGTCAGTTATGCCCCCTCGTTACGTCCGTGTTGATGGCGGGATACGCTTATTAATGGGGGAACGCGCCCGCATGGGACATGGAACGTGGGGCGGCGGATATCTAGCTTTGGCGAGATACACGGAGCCATTGCGGGGACGCTTGGGCTCCGCGCTCTCGGTTGATCGGGAAAGCCGAGAAAGCTCAGGCTGTCGGATGGCTCGGAGACGAGCTGGGAGGCCGAGAAAGCTCAGCCCTTGCAACAGCTTGGAGATGAGCAAACGGGGCGTAAGTTCGGCTGCTGGATGTCTCGGGGGCGAGAAGTGGGGGAGTAAGCTCGGAGACAAGACCCCGAGTAAATTCCCTAAGTCTCCACACTAATTCTACCTCCGCAGCCCTCAGGAGTCTAGTGGGCTTACATGGACGACACGTCTTCTGCTACGTGTCGTAATCTGGAGAATTCCCATTCATGAGCCTTATCAAAGGATGCAAATTGATCGATGGTCACCTAGGATTAGGTCGACTACTGATTGTTGTGCATTGGATCGGTAATTATTTTTAAATATGTTGTTCAATCTAACAACTTGGGTCGTTCATCTTGCTACCCTGTGATCATACAATTTAAATCAGTTGGGTTCGTAAGATATAAAACTAAAATGGAGAAATTGTTCCGGTAAAAACACAACTTATTTATTAAAATTTTGAGAGCCAACACATGCATTCAATCAAACTCGTTAGAGGGTCTTCAAATAAAAGTAAAGATTTATCTGATAGTTCTGAATTTTCCATTTCCAGTGACCAAATAAAAAATTTTAGGCATTGCTTCTCCTCAGAAGAAGACATGTTTATCTTTAGCTACAACTGAAACACACTCACTGTGATGAAATATTTGAGATTGACACTAAAATGCCTAGCAATTTGTTAATTTCGAGTAACGAAGTACCAGATCTAGGACTATGAATTAGCAACAAAAGATAAGGCCTGGTAATATAAGAACCCAATTCAAATCACTGAGATCTGATCCAATGGCATACCTTTTCAGCTGAAGCTGCTCCGCTTCAATTTTCTGTCAAGAATCAAAATTTTATAGAAACGTTAGAGAGAGAGAGAGAGAAACTAGAACTCAAGAAGTTAGAGAGAGTGTGTAACAACTTCAATTTCAATGTACAGAAAATTATTTAAAAGTTAATGTAGAAATGGAGTATTTGCAATCCTGTGTACACTATAAGTATTTGATTTGCTTTTGAACAGCAAGAAAGCACTTGTAGCTCATTGGTAAAGCGCACTGCTGTTACGTAGCCTCTGTGATCGAATCCCCCCATCCACATTATCTTTTTATTAATTTTCTTTTAATCCTTTAGAAACCCAAGGGTTTACACGTGCACTATACGTAAAATGAAGAGTCACAGAATAAATAAACACGTGCACTGGGGTATATGAGACGACGGGAATACGTGGCACAAATCTTACCCTCCACCGTCGGATTTAGGCCGATGACTTATGCCCTACGGCCGGCACAGCCGGGCCCCCCGTAGGGGATGCTCCCTAAAACTTTACTCTACACCCCTTGGCCTCCTCCCTTAACCCTTGTACTGTTTGTTTTTATTAAAAATAAACAGTGAATTAAAAAGTGGCATTAAACCAACATTTTAATGCATTTTTAATTCATTCTTCATTACCCCAAAACCCTAATTTTCCCTATAAATACCACACTCTATTTTACACTTACTCACTCAGAAATTCCTGACAAAAACTCTATAAAATTTTCAAGTCTCAAGTTGTTCAAGTGGAGTTAGCAAAGGGCAAGATTCCGACGACGTTTCGAGGAGTTTCCGGCGACGAAACGATGCCCCGACGCTTTCCTAAGCTTCTCCTTTCTCCCCTCTATCTCAATAGCTTGTAAGTCCCCTCTTCCCCTCTTTTTTCTACTCTAAAACATTCATTTTTCAAAACCTGGCGGAAGCAGAGTTAATCTGACTTCCGATTCGTTTTTCTTTAAAAATTCTATTTTTCTTAAACCATAAATTACCATACTCTCATATAATGTTTAACAAATATAAATAAATACATTAGAACAAGTTTCATCTCAAAATAATTCATGTGGAAATCTTTATTTCATTTTTATAGTAAAATACCTCCATGATTACAAACGATATTGTTATCCATTTTTGTTACGCCCCACCCCCAATACAGAAAGTACTGTTCGCTCTGGCCGAAGCCGCACAGTTTTGTCCTTTGGTATGAACCGGACCCAACCAAGGGCCACTTCCCAGGAGGTCACCCATCCCAAAACTTCCCTGACTCGAGCACGCTTAACTACGGAGTTCTCAAGCTC
Organism: Agapanthus africanus; assembly: GCA_030015575.1. Taxonomy (NCBI): domain Eukaryota; kingdom Viridiplantae; phylum Streptophyta; class Magnoliopsida; order Asparagales; family Amaryllidaceae; genus Agapanthus; species Agapanthus africanus. Next base: position 935,002,043 of record CM057338.1, on the reverse strand, counting down.
CTGTAGTGCCGGTTCACTTAAAGGCGTCTCTGTATTGAAGAGTGGTATCATTCCATTTATAGTTCCTGATCTGCCCTCTTTCGGAATGTATTCCGAAGATTCCCCATTGTTCTACAGTGGGTCCCACGGATTCAAGAGGTGGCCCCCGCCCACTTAACATGACACTTGGCGTGGCATTTTGTTCTGTGTGGCACTTTGTTTCATGTTACTGTTATATTGGCACCCCATGCTTGATAATGTGCATCAGAATAAAAATATCACTTGTTTATTGCATTGTACATTCATGTTACTGTTTTACCATTTTCCGATATCCGTTCGTATCCGTACCGTATTTTACATATTTAGCTGCATGCCGGAGCCTAATTAATTCATGTTACTGCTATATTCATATACCATACTTGCTAGTGTGCATCATACGACTCATGGACTCATATCATGATATCACTGATTATTACTTGTGCATCCGTGCTTTACCATGCTTTGATACTTGCTACGGTTTTACCTTAAGCATCCGCTTGATACATATGCACTACATGTCATGACCTGATACACCACTGCCTGACTTGATACCCGATCTTGTTACTAATACCGACAATCCTGACTTGTTGTCCCGACGGACATATCCTGTTGTCTATTCAGACAAAACCTGTACCTACTTGATCTTGTGTTGGCATTAGCTCCAGATTATCAATACCTGACTTGAACAAATAACCTTGGGGGTAAGGGGAAATCAATGATGAAATCTGACTTGTAACTCAACAGTTCGACGCATATACTGATCAGTTTTACGGGCTAGGCCAGCTCCAGGATGATGCTGCTGATATCATTCATCTATACATGTTCTTGTTTACTGCCTAGCGGCACGTCTCGGATTTCAACCCGAAAATCTGGACCGTGGTCCCGGGCATTCATGGGATACTATTGAGTTGCATCGATAATTCCATTAAATTGATTTCAAAAACTTTAGAGTAGATAACCCGGTAATATAGTTAGATTACTCACTGCACTTCACTTGCACGTATACACTTCACTGCTCTATATCCGTGTTTACTGGTTATATTCATGTTACTGTTTATATTCCTACCTGCATATCTCGTTACAACCTGATTCTTATTATTGTTGATATTATGACGCACTGATGTCTGGGTTTTGCATGGCCCGGTTCTTCTATTTCTGTCACAGGCTGACCAGGAGTACTTTAGCCGTCAAGCCGAGCAGTGAGGAGCATGTTAGTGATAGTTTAGTTTTAGTTTTCTTCCCGCAGTTTTATTTCCTGATGTGAGCCCGTATTTGGGATGTATTTCCAGATGTTACTTTTTATTGGATTTATTGCTTCCACATATATATTCTTGACTTGTTTATTCTGGCAGATGGACATGTATTGGATAGTTTTATATTTTTCCTATTCTTGATATCTTATAGACAGCCGTAATGTGACTGTGAAGGGATATTTCCTAGTCACAGGTAGCATGGTTTGCTCTGTCACGTGCCGATCGTAGCGCATTCTGGGAAGCGGGGCGTGACAGGGTTTGTTTGGTATTAGAGCTATAAGATTTAGTTTAATCGAGTTTGATTATTTTGTAGTTGGGTATTGGACCCAATACACGAATCAGAAAACCCATAATTAGGAATATGTCCTGCCACATTGTTGTCATGATTCTTGAATCTTATCTTTCTCTTGACCCTTTATCATGACGAGATGGAATGGCTTTGCATCTCGGATTGAAATCCTTTTGGTTCCTTATTGTTTCTCCCTACCTATTCCTTCGATTCTGATTGTAGGATTTGGGCGACTTGAACGGAGTTATGTGATTGTAAGTATGAACTGCAGCATGATTACAATGCGGTACTTTATTTAAGTAACTTGGAGTCCTACTCTTGATTATTTTCCTTGATTTATGGTCGTTATATTACCTTACTTCTCTCGGTGTCGTTGCTTACCAGTTCATGTTTTATCGCAAGCTTGAATCCTGTTTATCGTGCTAATCTTCTTCAATGTCTTAGCTTCAGATGATGTCGTTTCAGGTATCCTACTTGTTCATGATTTTCCCGCTTTGGCATTATTCGATTCAAGTGCATCCTATTGTTTTATGTCGTCCAAGTTTATTGTTGCACACTCAATTGCATGTACTGCTCTATCTAGTTGTTGGGACATACACATTAGGAATGGGAAGATCATATCTAGTAGCGAATGCAAGGATTGTTCGGTTGTTATCAGCAGACGTGAGATATCGCGGATTTCTTGGTGATCGATACTGGCAGCTATGATGTCGTCTTGGGAATGGATTTTCTCGGCATTTTCTATGCTCACATCGATTGTAGGGAAAAGAAAGTGATTTTCCAAATTCCCGGACATCTGGAGTTTATATTTGCTGGAGGTAGCAGTTCTGTTGGGTCAGTCGAGTTTAGGGCTAGGCTGACAAGCACCGTTCTTGCATCGATGGAAGTTGATAAAGAGGAAGCGCCAGCGGTAGTTCGAGATTTCATGCACATGTTCGAAGACATCTCGGGTTTACCACCAAAACGAGATGTGGAGTTCGCGATTGATCTTGTTCCTGGAGCAGCGCCAATCTTAAAAGCGTATTATCCAATGGCACCAGTGGAGTTAGAAGAATTCAAGAAGCAGGTTACCGGATTGTTAGAGAAGGTTGGATTCATAACAGCAATTCATCCTGGGGAGCTCCAGTTCTTCTAGTCAAGAAGAAAGATAGAACACAGAGGATGTGCATCGATTATCGAGAATTAAACCTGGTGACTAATAAGAACAAGTATCCCTCGCATCGGTGAATTATTCAACCAACTCAGTGGTGCAAGGGTATTCTCGAAGCTGGATTTGCGATCCGGATATCATCAAGTTCGAGTTAAATCAGAGGATATTTGCAAGACTGCATTCCGAACTCGATATGGGTATTTCGAGTATTTAGTGAGGCCATTCAGAGTCACGAATGCACCAGCGATATTTATGGACTTGATGAACCAAATCTTTTCACCGTTCGTGGACCAGTTTATAGTAGTGTTTATCGATGATATTCTGGTCTACTCGAGGAGCCTAGAAGAGTATGCAGAACACTTAAAGATCGCACTGCAAACGTTGAGGCAAGAAAGATTATATGCGAAGATGAGCAAGTGCGATTTTTGGCTCGAAAAAGTGAAGTTTTTGGGGCATATCGTATCCGGAGATGGAATCGCTATTGATCCTAAAAAGATTGCAGCGGTTCATGATTGGCCGATTCCGAAGAACGTAACGGAGATCAGAAGTTTTCTTGGGCTTGCTGGATATTACAGAAGGTTCATGGAGAATTTCACTCGTTTAGCTGATCCACTGACCAAGCTAACGCAAAAGAAGGTACCGTTCATGTGGACATATAGTTGTGCGTCAGCTTTTGAAGCGTTAAAGCAAAGATTGACAACCGCCCCTATTTTGACCGTACCAGACGGTTCCGGAGGATTGGTTATTCGCATCGACGCGTCTGAGAAAGGCTTGGGATGTGTTCTTATGCAGCATGGGAAGGTTATAGCTTACGCATCGAGATAGTTGAAGACTCATGAGAAGAATTACCTAACTCATGATTTGGAGCTTGCATTTGCAATTTGAAGATTTGGAGACACTACTTATTGGACGTAAGGGTCGAACTATTCACCGATCACAAAAGCCTAAAGTACGTGTTTACGTAAAAAAAAATCAACATGAGGCAGCGTAGATGGTTAGAGCTGATGGCTGATTATGATCTTGATCTCAAATACCATCCGGGGAAAGTTAATGTAGTGCCAGATGCGCTAAGTCGGTTGCCAGCAATACGGATGTTGACTGCACAGAAGGAGCTTATTGAGGATTTTCGGAGATTCGAGTTGAAGATCGTGTTACCGCATTCTTCAAGACAGTTGATGCAGCTGCAAGTACAGTCGTCCTTGATCGACAATATTAAAGCAGCGCAGTCACATGATCCAAGGTTGCAGAAGTTTTGAGAACAGTTAGAAGCGCGACTTCGAACGAACTTGTTGATTCATGAAGATAGTTTGTTGCGATATGGTAGCCGTTTGTGTGTGCCGAAAAGAGATATTTGTGAAGAAGTTATGAAGGAGCCGCACAGTTCCGCATATTCCGTACATCCAGGAGGCACAAAGATGTACTGTGATCTATGACAGCATTTCTGGTAGGAAGGCATGAAAAGAAAGGTTGCTCGCTTTGTAGCGAAGTGCTTGGTGTGTCAACGAGTCAAGGCTGAATATTAAAGAGTAGCTAGTTTACTGCAACCACTTTCGATTCCTCAGTGGAAATGGGAACATATAACTATGGATTTCGTGACAACATTACCGCGGAGTCCAAAGGGTAGTAGTGCAGTTTGGGTGATTGTTGATCGATTGACCAAAGCAGCTCATTTCATTCCATTTTGAGTTGGTCAATCGACGGAAGCGTTAGCAGAGTGGTACATGCAGAAGATTGTGCAATTGCATGGAGTACCTGTGAGCATCATTTCCGATCATGATACCCGATTCTTATCACACTTCTGGAGGAGTTTATAGGAAAGTTTGGGGACGTAATTGAAGTTCAGCACCGCTTATCATCCTCAGACAGATGGCCAGTCAGAAAGAACAATCCAAACCCTTGAAGATATGTTGAGATCTTGAATGTTGGACTTCAAGGGTTCATGGAAGGATCATTTACACTTGGTGAAGTTTTCGTATAATAACAGGTTTCAGGCGACTATTCAGATGGCTCCATTCGAAGCGTTATATGGTCGCAAGTGTCGCTCACCCGTTTGTTAGGACGATATTGGAGAACGAAGACTATTGGGACCGGATCTTATCGTGCAGACCGTGGAGAAAGTTAATACGATCCGGAATCACATGAAGGCAGCACAAGATCGACAGAAAAGTTAGGCCGATATATCGAGAAGACCTCTAGAGTTCACTGTTGGTGATCTTGTATTCTTGAAGATATCACCGACTAGAGGAGTGATTCGTTTTGGGAGTCAAGGCAAGCTTAGCTCTCGATTCGTACGGCCTTTCGATATCATCGAGCGCGTTGGAGAAGTAGCTTATCAATTGGCTTTACCATCATCTTTGGCTGGTGTTCATGACGTGTTTCATTTATCTCAACTCCGTAAGTATGTTCGAGATGAGACGCGTGTACTGGATTATTCAGAGCTGACAGTAAGGGAGGACTTGACCTATGAAGAACGACCGATGGTGATTGTTGATCGAAGAGAAAAGGTCATCAAGAACAAGGTTATCCCTCTAATACTTATTTCACGGGGGAATCGATCGCACGGAGAATCGACTTGGGAATGAGAAGACGAGATTCGACAGAAGTTTCCATACCTCTTCTTGTAGATTCATGTTTGTTTGTCTTTTCTTGTTCCGGGAATTTCAAGGACGAAATTCTTTTGTAGTTGGGTATAATGTAATACCTTAGTTTAGTAACTATGCCCGATTTGATTATTGATTTATTCCATAGCAAATTTCTTGCTTTTATTCGTTTTGGGTGCAGATTGTGTTTTGGTGTCTGTGCTTGGTATCCGACCCGATCCGCATGCTTGAAACCCGTCTTGATTTTGTGTTATCCTGGCTAATTATGAGGATCCGTGCAATTTCTTGTTCTATATCCTGTTTACCCGTATCTTATATCTGGCATCTGTATTTTTTTAATAATACAAATATAATCAAATAATGTATTTTACAAATATCTAGCATGGTCTGCATCGTACCCCTAACCCTGTGGTGGCACCCGTACATCGTGTTCTCGTCCTGTTCAGTGAAACAGACTCGTTTGAATCGCTACGTTCACGCTACGTGTATCCGTATCATTTATTATATATCTAGTCGCATGCAAGTTTATCTTTCTACATGTTATACTAATATATTTATATTCATATGAATAAAAGTATTACATATCGTTTAATTATACAGCATATGTTACAGTTTTACAGTTTTACGATACCCGTACGTATCCATAATGTTTATTACATATCTAGTCGCATGCAAGTTTATCTTGCTACATGCTATGATACATATTTTACATCCATATGAATAAAAATATCACTTGTTTATTACATTGTACATTCATGTTACCATTTTACCGTTTTCCGGTATCCGTTCGTATCCGTATCGTATTTTACATATTTAGCTGCATGCTGGAGCCTAATTACTTCATGTTACTGCTATATTCATATACCATACTTGCTAGTGTGCATCATACGACTCATGGACTCATATCATGATATCACTGATTATTACTTGTGCATCCGTGCTTTACCGTGCTTCGATACTTGCTACGGTTTTACCTTAAGCATCCGCTTGATACATATGCACTACATGTCATAACCTGATACACCACTGCCTGACTTGATACCTGATCTTGTTACTAATGCCGACAATCCTGACTTGTTGTCCCGACGGACATATCCTGTTGTCTATTCAGACAAAGCCTGTACCTGCTTGATGCTTTGTTGGCATTAGCTCCAGATTATTAATACCTGACTTGAACACATAATCTGGGGGGTAAGGGGAAATCAATGATGAAACCTAACTTGTAACTCAACAGTTCGACGCTTATACTGATCAGTTTTACGGGCTAGGTCAGCCCCGGGATGATGCTGCTGACATCATTCATCTGTACATGTTCTTGTTTACTGCCTAGCGGCACGTCTCGGATTTCATCCCGAGAATCTGCACCGTGGTCCTAGGCATGCACCGGATACTATTGAGTTACATCGACGATTCCATTAAATTGATTTCAAAGACTTGAGAGTAGATAACCCAGTAATATAGTTAGATTACTCACTGCACTTCACCTGCACATATACACTTCGCTGCTCCATATCCGTGTTTACTGGTTATATTCATGTTACTGTTTATATTCCTGCCTGCATATCTCGTTACAACCTGATTCTTATTATTGTTGATATTATGACCCACTGACGTCTGGGTTTTGCATGGCCCAGTTCCTCTATCTCTGTCACAGGCTGATCAGGAGTACTTCAGCCGTCAAGCCGAGCAGTGAGGAGCATGTTAGTGATAGTTTAGTTTTAGTTTTCTTCCCACAGTTTTATTTCCTGATGTTAGCCTGTATTTGGGATGTATTTCCAGATGTTACTGTTTATTGGATTTATTGCTTCCGCATATATATATATATATATATATATATATATATATATATATATATATATATATATATATTTCTTGACTCGTTTATTCTGGTAGATGGCCATGTATTAGATAGTTTTATATTTTTCCTGTTCTTGATATCTTATAGACAGCCGTAATGTGACTATGGAGGGATATTTCCTAACCACAGGTAGTATGGTTGGCTCTGTCACGTGTCGATCATAGCGCACTCTGGGAAGCGGGGCGTGACAATTTTTTACCGTATTATCTTTAGAAAACTCACGAGGTAATGACCTACCTCATCACAACATACATTCATGACATAGCATGATTTACTTTTGGATAATATTTGTGGGAATATTACGAGTTACAATAAAATACCCTAAACTATTACAAAACCGTTTTCTTTAAAAAGAGTGTTATCTAATTTCTTACAATTGCGCCTCTACAACCCATTTTGGGGAACCCCGATTGGGATGGTGCGGGTTATCGCACGTCCTCGGACCTAGTAGAGCAAGATGCAGACTTCCGAAAGGAGCATTCGATCTCGATGGAATTTTTAATACTATTTTTAAGAAAATGGGATTTCTACAAAATAAATAAAATTTATTTTATTAAATATATATATGAATATTATCAAAAGATCTATTTTGAATATATTATATAATATTCCATGTTTCTAAATAAATGGAATCACGATTACAAGAAAATGCCATGACAATTCAATGCAAAATTCCAACATTTCATTAAAATACCATATATAATGAAAACTAGGTTCTACTAATTAGAAATTTCACTTTCATAAAATACACATCTATGAAAACCCTAAAGACGATAATTAAATACTTGATGTGTATTTTGAAAATATATCAAACTATTTTTTACATAAAACCCCGTCAAGTTATACTAATTTACAATAAGGGCTCTAGTAAACAAAGGTTTAAGCGGGACCAATTCTCTTGAGTCTCAGAGTGCCGGAGAAAGTGGGTGCTTGCCTATTTAAGCTAGACAAACTAAAAACGGTGTTATTAACAAGGTAATTATCTTGGAAAAAGACACAAATCCTGCAGTCCGTGTGCAGCAGTTACGATAACATCAAAAATAACTTTGGACTTCAATTTCTTTTTAAGTGTCCGACTCAGACCGAGTCTCAAACTGATCAATCTGACTTGAATATGATTCAAGTATAAACTACAATACAACATGAATCCATGAATCTGTCTATTCAAGCTATATCAATCTATATTGAATGAACCGAACCATGGATATAGTCCGTTTACATGACTATCCATTTATATCCATTCTGTTTACTGATATCATGGTTTCGGCAAGTCATCCATCTATATAATAAAACAATACAATCAATACAAAAGACATTACGGGGTTTTAAAGGGGTAGATTGGTACGGAATGTGTTAGAAGTGGCACGAGACTGTAACCATAATACACCTAATCTGAATATCCATTCCCGTTGTACCGTGACTGAATGGTTCCTTGTACTCCATATACCTTAGTCTCCGGATAGTGGGACTCCTCTCGTATATACTGGCATATTATGTACCAAGCTACAAACAACTGCGTTAATATTATAATCAAACATTACTAGTCATATTCTCTTTCTGTCTATTTTATCTCTACTCATCTTTGGGACTTACCGTGCGATTGTTCGCTGACGACATTCCTTTTCTTTTTTCTTTGGAATGTTGTCAGGTGTTTCGGACGCATTGGAGACCGAGCCTAGTACTGAGGACTTAGAGCAGTTTGCTATCGATCCAGAGTTTTAGACACTTGTACATACTTTTCATTTCAGTTATGTCATTGTTTAGGCATTACTTTCTATTCATGTATTTACATTCCAGTTGTACTTGTAAAGAATTGTTAATAAATAAAAGTTGATGTTCAATTATATCTATTGTCATTTTTCTTATGTACATTTACTTTATATTGCTTAAATACACTTAGCGTGTTTACATCTCAGAAAATACGTAGCGCCCTCACCGCATCTCCTCCCCGTACACCGGGAAGCATGGCGTGACAGGTTTTGTTGGCGGCCCATGCAGGTTAGTTCTGTATGGACATGCGGGTCAATTCTGCATAAAGTCCTAAGTAATATAACACAAGAATCAGCAACTAAAAATATTCTTTACATTTCATATTCCTTGAATCTTACTATTTCATATACTTTGAATCTGTCCTAACCCTATTTTTCTTTCAAGGTTATGGATTATCCAAACAACACCAGTACCAATTTTAACAACACACCACCACCTCTACCGCTGACGCCTACCGTCGCTGCTCCGATCAATGAGAAGACGGTACTTCTTGAGGCAATTCATGGCCTCCTGGAGGGACAGCAGCAGCAGACTGGTATCCTGATGAACCGTCCAGAAGCGGAAGCACCCGTGGTAAAGTAATTCCGGGCTTTGCACCCCAAGCAATTTTCGGGAAAAAGAGCCCCCTGGAAGCTGAAGAATGGGATCAAAGTATTAAGAATGACCTGGCAGCGGCACAAGTGCCAAAGATCGCTTAGGTTAGTGTTGCAAAACTGCAACTCACTGACAATGCCCGAATTTGGTGGAAGGCGGAAGAATGCCGTCTTGACCAACCTATCGAATGGAGGACTTTTCGCAACATGTTCGACACGAAATACTTCCCAGAGGCTGTCCGATTTGACATGGAGCAGCAGTTCATCCACCTACAACAGGGTTCTAGGTGGACCAAATCTGTGGATCGGTATGACGCTGAGTTTACCATGATCAGTAGGTAAGATATGTCTTAATGTTCGATTTTCAAATATCAAATATTACACAGCTAACACAAGACCTTAACAGGTTCGCGGCACATTTAATGCCGACTGTAACGACCGTGTTTTCTAACACCTAATAAAATATATTTTATTTAAATTTCTAGTATCAAATAATTATTTACGTGTTTCGTTGATAGAAGAATATTTGTAAAGTAATGTTAATAATTTTCAAAGCATTGAAATATGATTAAAGGAATTTTCTAAAATATATTTATTGTTTTTCTAGGCTTAAAATGTTTTAATAAAATTTTATAATGCCTTAAAACAATTTACATATTTTTATTATCAATTAAAATAATTAATTCATAATTAAAAATATTTTCAAGGATAAACTAGATTTTAAATAATTATAATAACTAGCTAACACCATAAATATGGATATATTATTTAGTTTTAGCCCAAAATTATTTTTATACCAAAGATAACAATAAAATATATTTTCTGAAATTTTTCCATAATTTTCCCGTATTTTAAACTATTTTTAACAAATTTTTTAAAAACCAAATTCAATTTTTAAATAATAAACAGTTTATTATTTTTATTATAAAAATATTTTTATCCTTTTAACCTGGACCGTTGGATGCAAAAATCCAACGGCCCAGAGTCTCGCGGCGGTGCCCACGCGAAAACGCGTGGTCCCCATACGCAGACGCGGACGCGTGGCATTGGGGCAGAGGCTCGTGAGCGGTTGGATGCAAATCCAACGGCCAAGTTTTGACGGCGGCGGCGGCAATCATCAGCTGATGAATCTGCAATCATTTCGGCGCAGATTTTTGAGGATTTTAACGGATTTCTTGGATTTTATGGTTGGTGAAAAAACCGTATAAATAGACACCTTCAAACACTGATTTCTGACACCTCAGAACTCCAAAAATTCTGAAAAAAATACCCACGCCTTCGTATCGACGACGCCGACGCTGCGGTTCCACCCAAGTATCAAGAAAAAAATCCGAGCGTGGAGCTATTGAGGATTTAGTTCGAGCCTATGTTTCGACTCATCTACATCCAACTCTAACCAAAAGGTAGGATCCGCCTCTCTCCACTTGTCTCTCGCCTTCTTTCTCATAATGATCTTGGTTTCAAGTCCTAATCCCTAACCTCATATTAAAATAACGTTAAAAATATTTCTGCATACCTATTTTGGTACCCCTTAACGATAAGAATTGGACCCCATGTTTAAAATGGTTTCTTTAATCATCCTTATATGCAAAAAATATTGCACCCTCGTACAACATGGAATGTGACATGCTTAATGTTATAACCCACGAGGTATTAATTCACCCCTTACATACCCACACTTACCCATATTACCAATTTGATCTTGAAATAGGTCACTTCCACAAAATACCCCTGTTTTATTAAAATGTTGTATTTGTTTAAAATATCCATATGAGATAAGATATTTGGAATAAATGTTTTAGATACGATATATATATTTTACTTACACTTTTATCCACCAACTACTTTAGTTTTGTTAAATCCATTTACCTTTTGAAAGGGGGTAATACTAAATCTAAATAATGGCATATGCTTTTTCCAATTTAGCCCCTTTCACTCGAAAGGATATTTTTATATTAATTCCTCTTAGAATGTTAACTAAAGTTTAATGAGTTACCCAAATAGGGGAATGTTTTACCTAAATCACCCCGTGGTCACTAGACAATCGTCGTTGAAAAAGACACAAATCCTGCCGCCCATGTGCAGCGGTTGTCAACGCGGAGTCGTTCTTATCGGATAGCAGCTCTAATAGATTACCCTAATAATAGGGTAATGTTTTAAGTAAGTATCTCGTGGTTGATAGGTAATCGTCCCTGAAAAGAACAAAAATTCTGCCGTCCATGTGCAGCGGTTTCCAACTGATTGTCAAAGATTTTCTGTGTTTAAATTTACCGCCATCAAGACGGGGTCGCTTGGTAGCTAGCCGGTTGAGTACGGGTCGATCCACAGGGAGATGGAATCTTTTTCTTTATGTTTTAACGAGTTAAGTCTAAAAAATTGATGGTTTTGTTTTAAGATCTATGAATGAGAATAAGTTGATAAAAAGCTTGCTAGGGTTAGGATTAGGTTAGTTCGAAATAAGGATCTTCTCACTTCTTTCAATGCCTTAGTTGTGAATAAAGGTATTAGGGTAATCGGCAACAACAGGGATTAGCACGACTGGGAAGAAACTTAGTTTCTTCCTTTTGGCCCTTGTCCACCCGTTCTTGGCTCTTAGCTCTAACCTCCGGTTAATTTAACCACAACCGGTCTAACTAGTGAATCACCGCTATCATGTAGGATAGGGTGCCGTAGTGAGCGGATTATGGTTGAATTAAAGGGAGTCCGTATTTAAAATTATTTGGGCAAAGAAAAGAGTGAGAGAGATTTCCTTCTCTCAAACCTTCCCTCTTCTACTCTAACAAGTGAGGAATTACTCATCCATTAGGAGATTTAAATTAAAGATTAAGATAAAAAATTGCAGATTAATTCTACCACTAGATTAACAATTAAAAATTGCAGGTACGATAAAAAGAATGCGAGATAAATAAAAAGCTTACTTTATTGATGTCCTCTCAAAAACACATTACAATGGAATTTAAATTTAGATCTAGAAATTAAAAAGAGGCATAAAAATAAAGAGAGGCATGCCTAATTTGGCTTTTGGTTTTCCTATTTATAGATAGAAAAAACCCTAGGTTACATTCTGATCCATACATGAATTTACCAAACTACCCTAAGAAAGCCGGGTCAAAACACCGACACCCCACCGACACGTGCAGAGTACGGCCGCGGTTCCGCGGCAGAAGTGCCTGTTTGGCCGCGGTTCCGCGGCCGTTTGGTGGAGTCATAGACCCATTTCTTCAGGGTTTCTTCATGTTGCTTTTATCTTCTGTTTTCTTCACTTGGTTTCTCAGAATCTCTTCAATCTCCTTCCAGATTTCCAACAGTGCAGAATGATGTGGACTTTTGCCTTAAGCTTCGCGTTGAAGTCCTGGATCTTGTGCTGCCCTTGCGCTTTGTGGATTGAACTGTCTAATGATTTTGTTCCTTGAACTGGTAGACGGTATCATACGGAATCATCTGTTGTTGGTCGTAGTCTCACATTTGTAGCGACTTTTCATGAATTTCACTGTAACGAGCTGAGAACCTGTAACCTGCAACTATTTAGCAGACATGGATCAAAAGTACTTACTTATATGCAATATGATTAAGAATGGGTGATATAATAATGCAAAAATCTGATATGAACAAATACCCCCAAACTTATCTTTTGCTCGTCCCGAGCGAAGCCAATTTTATTCTCAAAAATTCCTAACCTCACTTTCGCAAGGAACGTGATTGCACTGAGCTCGTGCAACAAGCCGTTAAACCTCTAGGTGTCCCTAGTAGGAGGAGTATTGTCTCCTGAGGGTTTTCAGCGGATACTACCCACAAAATCCAATCAATTTGGCCGTTGACTCTAATTCTTCAATTCGGTATTCTAGTAAGAAATTCTATTATCTTCAACTTAGAAACCATCAACCCGTATTTTTCACCCTCACTTTTCATTTAACTTAAGATCATATACGTTTTGCAAATTTATAAAGCTTTCGGCATCTCCTAAGTTTTCCATCTAAGGTGCAATCTTAACTCAGGAATTTTTATCATCTCTACTGAAGATATAAGCCCTATTTTTTATTCCTATCTTTCTTCCAAACTCCAATTATATACCCCTACGTGTGTGTAATTATCACCCCTACACTTGGAAATTCAATTCAAGCTATCATACTCTTGTCCATCTTCCAAAATACTTTTAGTTGATGAATTTTAGATGAATTTGCTCACACATCCTTCATGCGACCGTTAATACTTCTTGAGGTACTAAACGACCGATTACAAAATGTGCTTGCGTATTTAGGCGTAATTGATAAAAAGTGACATTTTTATTAGGGAATTGATAAAAAGAGACATTTTTATGATTTTAATTCAATCATCTAATTATCTAAACTAGGGCAAATAATTAAAATTATAATTAGGGCAGATAAAGAAAATCTATACTAGGGCAGGAAAGAAAATTTAACTAGGGCATGGAAAAGAAAAAAAGACTTACTTTATTTGATGCACTCTTCAAACATTACAAGAATTGAAATTCTGAAATTGATAATAAAAATGAGGCACAAGAAGAGGCATACCTCAAAAAGAGGTTTAGGGTTTCTATTTATCGATCATAGAAACCCTAGGGTTACATTCGATACATATCTGTATTTACAAAATTACCCCTAAGAAGACTAGTCAACGCACCGCCAAATGTTCAATTTTTGCACCGACACGGGCTCATTATGGCCGCGGAACCGCGGCCAAAATCCCTGTTTGGCCGCGGATCCGCGACCATATGGTGGGGTTGTTGGTTCATTTTTTCTGGTCTTGGTCTGGCTGCATTTGGGTACTTGTTTCTTCACTTGGTTTCTCAGATTGTCTTCTAGTTTTCTTCCAGATTTCCACAGTGCATAATGTCGTGGACTTTTACCCTTTGCTTCGTGTCGAAGTCTTGAACCTTGCGCTGCCTTTGTGCTTTATGAATTTGTTCATTGATCTTCGTTTATCCCTCATGATCAAGATTCTTTCATTTGTTGGTCGTAATCTCACTTTTGTATCGTCTTTTCATCATTTTCACTGTTTTTGTTCCGAGAACCTGTAACTTGCAACTATATAGCAGACATGGATCAAAAGCACCTGTTTATTTGTAAAATGAATAAGAATGGGGAATATAATAATGCAAAATTATGATATGAACAAATACCCTCAAACTTATCTTTTGCTCGTCCTCGAGCAAAACTAATTTATTCTCGAAAAAGACCTAACCTCACTTTCGCAGGGAAACGCGATTGCACTGAGCTCGTGCAACAAGCCGTTAAACCTCTAGGTGTCTCTAGTAGGAGGAGTGTTGTCTCCTGAGGGTTTTCAGCGGATACTACCCACAAAATCCTATCAATTCGGCCTATTGACTTTTATTTTCCAATTAGGTTTTCTAACAAGAAACTCTATTATCTTCGACTCAGAAATTATCCACCCGTATTTTTCACGCTTCCTTATCATTAACTTAAGATTATAAATGTTCTTGTAAATTTACTTAGCTTTTAGCATCTTTTAAGTTTTCCTTCTAAGATTCCATCTCAACTTAGGAATTTCTATCATCTCTACTAAAAATATAAGTCATATTTTTCATTCCCATCTCTTATCTAAACCTCAATCACATACCCCTACGTGTGTGTATATATCACCCCTACACTTGGAAATTCAAATCAAGCTATTATACTCTTGTCCATCGTCCAAAGTACTTTGGTGAATTTTTAAATGAAATCGCTAACACATTCTTCATGCGACCGTTAATACTTCTTGAGGTACCTAACGACCGATTACAAAATGTGTTTGCACATTAAAGCGTAATTCCTAGTCTTGTAACACCTAAGGCTTTAGCAGTGACTCCCAAACCAGTTGGTCTAAGGAACTAGGTGATAAAGCACCCTCGCTAAATATTTTTTATTTTACGCAGCCTTAAGTAATTACAAAACCAGTGTTCATTATTTTGTCTCTTTATTCACACTTGTATTTTTATTTTATTTTTCTTCATACTAAGGACTTTAGACAAGAGCATTTCAAGGTCTCTTCTACTATTCCAAGTTTCAAGGTTCGTGTTTGTGCAAGTTGTAGGGTATATATTTCCAGAATTTAGACTTAAGCTTAGGGATTATTTTTCAGACTTATACTTTAATAAAAATTTCAATACTCTTCCCTTATTTCGACTTAGCCCAAGAAGTGAACTCGAAATTTGCCTATTTCTAAATAAACTACAAAGACATATACTTTCTACCGTTAAATTTTAAGAAAGGTTATTTTTAGGGTTTTTAATTTATTAAGTCTAGAATCTAGTTGTTCCTAGCTAGTTAACCTTCTTGTCAAACTCAAGTCAATTATGGCCAAAATTGAAATTTTCAATTTTTTATAATTTTTAAAATTTTCCAATTTTTTATGGGTTTTAAAATAAGTATGCAAATGCAAAAATATACACATGAATGCGAAGGAAGAAAGCTTACCAAGCACACCCCCAAACTTAAACTTGACAGTGTCCTTACTGTCATGCCACACCAAGAGGGTCAAAATTGTCGGCACTCCCCTGTTTATTTATTTATATTATATATATTTTTTTATTTGTTATTATTAATAACAGAAAAAGAAAACAAAATATATATACAAAAAAGGTCCCCCCAAACTTAAGTGAAACAGTGTTTCCACTGTTTTAAGCGTTAAAGTTCAGAGTTAGGGAGGAGAAAAATCAAACTATACAAGGCCTTACACAGGCCAAAGGTTAGCACCAACCATTCAAAAAATTTATCGTTATAATGGTAGGGTTGGTGGAAGAATGGAGTGTAGAGAAAGGAGTTGAGAAACACACGAGACCGTATGGGAAGAAGGGTGGAATATGGCCTCGGTATATTCGGAGAAGAATGGCGGAAGAGAGAAAGAAGTGTAGTACGAACTTGAGGGTGTAAATTGAGCGAATAAATTAGCACAAATTGTAATGACCGATGTGTTAAAAGCGATTGTGCTAATTTATCAACCCGTCGAGAAATGGGGTCAAATCTCTCAAGATTCGCAAGAAGAAATGGGTATGTTGAACTTGGTAAACCATCCATTGAAAATGGAAGCGCGACGGATTCTTGCGCAGTCGAAACGATGGAAAGGACGAAAGGGAGTGATTTAGGGGTAGTCTTATTCTCACCTAAGTAAACTGTCTCGAACTTGAAGGATTCCATCAATGGTTCGAAATGACTGTAAGCAACCGAGTCTGGTGGTTCAACTATCTCATCTGAAAATTCAAAGGACTCAACCTCAGGCGGTGAGTCTTCAAAATCGTCCGAAAAAGTGAAACACTCGTAATCATTATCGGTTGTGAGAACTGTGTCAGATTCAAGGAGGAACGCACTAGTGGCGTCAAAACTGCTGTGATCGAACAGAAATTTTTCAAGCTCACAATCCTCCTGCGTGATCTCTTGCGTGGTCGGAACGATGGAAAGGATGAAGGGGGGTGATTTAGGAAGTATAATAGTTAAAGGTTTAGGAGGATGAATTGGAAAATCCGACTCATCAAACAAAACTGGTTCATCCTCAATACTATCCTCAATACTCTCCTCAATACTATTCTCATAATTCTCCTCAAAAGTTATCCCATCCATGCAATTATCATCAAAATCATGACGCATATGAAGTTCGGGAGAAACATTTAATGACTCGGGATTATGAATTGGAGAGAAAAATTCAGTCAAATCTGCGGGTTCATCATCAAAATTATTCCCTGCGTCAATATCCTCAATCAAGTGAAAATCAATTTTTTCGGATACCTCATCAAAAGCATGGATATTTATCAATTCAGGTTCTAGATTGGAGGTGTAGAGGTCGAAAGGATTGGTGATGGTTTCACTCGAAAGGGACCCTTCACAATCTGGCAAATCAAGCACTACAAAGTCGCACAACTCATTAAACATTTTATTTTCAACTTGTGAATCATTTGGGACACTTGATAGATATTCAAAACCGGAGTTGTGGGATTCAATTGGTGATTGATAGGTTTGATTTGGAAGGGTGCACAACTCACTCTCTCCACTCAAATTCTCAATCTGTCCAACCGCCTCATCATACATTGGAATTTTTGGAGCTAGTTGGAAACTAGCTACCGGATCACTAGGTTGCATAAGGGCGGCAATGGACGCATCCAAATTCCTCATCTGTTGGTTTGTCGCTACAATATAAGCTTCCAACGACTGTTCTAGACTAGACATGGGTTGTGAAGGGGTTTCAGTAAAAGATTCAAAGTTGTTTGGATACATGAAACTCCCACATGGTTGTGTAGAAGCAATGTCTAGGGAAGGTGCGAAAGTCGAGTAGGACTGGTAGGAATTAAATGGTTGGACAGGAGTAGGATCAACATTTGGATAAAAAGGTGAATGGACTTGTTGATCCCAAGAACTGGAAGTGTTGAAAGGAGTGAAAAATCGGTTACGAGATTGTTCAATATGTTCAGCAATAGACATGGGTTTCGGAGTTACAACAGAACTCGAAAAAGTAGTATCAACGTACGAAGGTGGTGAAGGTTGAGATGGTTGATACAAATTGGATTGCGGAGTCGAACTATTTCTCCTAGACGCTTCTATTCGATCTTTCAAAGAAATTTTGGGCATGGAGGGGTCGTCCGTAATTCGACCAAAACAATTCGCGTAGGAAGTAATGTTTGGATGAGGGTACCAAAGTTCGGCAAGAGTTTTTTGAGGTAGGGTACCCATGATGTAAGAAGGAGAAGAAAAAGAATGTGGGTGCAAGTGGGGTGCACGGATTTCTTAGCGACAAATTGCAAGTTTTTGTAAAAAAAATTCCTTTTTGTGTTTTTTTATAAGGATCTTTTCAAAAAGATTTTCAATAAAAGGCTTAGACACGCGTTCAATCAATCACAAATGCATAATCAAGCCTAGATCTAGGGTCACCTAGGTCAGCTAGACAGCTCCTAACTGTTCCAAAGGGCAAGATGTGAGGACCTCAAACCACCTCTTCACCGCCAATTGTGGCCAGGTAAGCACAAGTAGAGAAAGGAGGGTCCGCTCATGAATCACCATGAGACGGGCCTTTTAAAGTTACATTTCCCCACCTGTCTAGCCTAGGCACCACAAACTCAGGTTTAGATCAACGGTCGATGCCTACAACTATTCCTTTGTCCTATTGAGTGCGAAGTCCTTAGGGCTGAGTCTAATCTTTTTTAATTTAACTTGATGGTCAATGCAATATGCTTTATATGATTTTTGGGGTCCTGGGAAGGGTAATGAAATCTCCACCCAATCTGGATTGGTGTTCAAACCCCTTAAAGTCAATTTAGATATGCAAAGCAGTAAACACAATCACTTGCAAATAATTTTTTTTAGCGCGGCGCAAAGAATCCTGCACAAGATCAAGTTATTGGAGAAGGGGAGAAGTTTTTGCGCAAAGAATCCTGCAGGAAAATTTCACAGAGGAGATAATTGGGTTTCAGAGAAGAAAAGGAGGCTTACAGAGAGGATTTGATCTGCTGACATCAGCAGACCGCGGCGGTTCCGCGGCACAAGGTGGTCTTCGGCGGCGGTTCCGCGGTGCAAAAGTCGGTTCAAGCTTCCAAATCTTTTTTGTTGCTCTGTTATAGAATTCCTCTGTTGTTCAGATCTGCTGTTTTCTTTTTCGCTCTCTGGAATTTTCCAGATCTGAATTCGTTCGTCGATCCTGCACAATTCAAACAAAACACCTTTCAAAAAATAACAAGATGATAAAATTTTCATATTTTTTTATTTTTCAGTTTTTTATGATTTTTATGATTTTATATATTAACCTGAAATTGCAAAAAGAAAATACTACGCCATCCCCGGCAACGGCTCCATTTGATTGATCATTCTTTGCATGCATTTTGAAAAGATAGATTTTGAAATCAAAGAATTAATTACCGCAATCAAGAACAGCATCGCTTGGTAGCTAGCCGGTGAGTACGGGTCGGTCCACAGGGATTTTGTGTATTTTCTAATTGTTCTAACGAGTTAATTCCAAACGGTGTTGGATCGATTATCACTAAAAACTGAAATGAGTTTGATTAAAATCTTGCTAGGGTTAGGTTTAGGTTAAGTTTGGAAACTCAATAAGTCTCACCTCTTTCTATACCCTAATTAAGATCTATTAGGTGTTATGGTAATAATTAATAAAGTGGATTAGCACGATCGGGAAGAAACTGTGTTTCTTCCTCTAGGTCCTTGTCCTTCCTTTCTTAACTCTTACCCTAAGCTCCATGGAAAACATACGCAACCGGTCTTTTAAACTACGGTATCACCGCTACCTCGTGGGATAGGGTGCCGTAGAGAGCGGTGTGTGTATGTATGTATGGAGTCCTATAAAAATGTATGACGGGCAAGAAAGGGGTGAGAGATTTTCATTTCTCAAACATTTCATATTCCTAACCCTAACAAGTGAGGAACTACTCACTTATTAGAGAATTGATAAAAAGAGACATTTTTATGATTTTAATTCAATAACCTAATTATCTAAACTAGGGCAAATAATTAAAATTATAATTAGGGCAGATAAAAAAAATCTATACTAGGGCAGGAAAGAAAATTTAACTAGGGCATGGAAAAGAAAAAAAGACTTACTTTATTTTGATGCACTCTTCAAACATTACAAGAATTGAAATTCTGAAATTGATAATTAAAATGAGGCACAAGAAGAAGCATACCTCAAAAAGAGGTTTAGGGTTTCTATTTATAGATCATAGAAATCCTAGGGTTACATTCGATACATATCTGCATTTACAAAATTACCCCTAAGAAGACTAGTCAACGCACCGCCAAATGTTCAATTTTTGCACCGACACGGGCTCATTATGGCCGCGGAACCGCGGCCAAAAGCCCTGTTTGGCCGCGGATCCGTGACCATATGATGGGGTCGTTGGTTCAATTTTTCTGGTCTTGGTCTGGCTGCATTTGGGTACTTGTTTCTTCACTTGGTTTCTCAGATTGTCTTCTAGTTTTCTTCCAGATTTCCACAGTGCATAATGTCGTGAACTTTTACCCTTTGCTTCGTGTCGAAGTCTTGAATCTTGCGCTGCCTTTGTGCTTTGTGAATTTGTTCATTGATCTTCGTTTATCCCTCATGATCAAGATTCTTTCATTTGTTGGTCGTAGTCTCACTTTTGTATTGTCTTTTCATCATTTTCACTGTTTTTTGTTCCGAGAACTTGTAACCTGCAACTATGTAGCAGACATGGATCAAAAGCACCTGTTTATTTGTAAAATGAATAAGAATAGGGAATATAATAATGCAAAATTATGATATGAACAAATACCCCCAAACTTATCTTTTGCGCGGCAAAAGTGCCTGTTTAGCCGCGGTTCCGCGGCCGTTTGGTGGAGTCATAGGCCCATTTCTTCATGTTGCTTTTATCTTCTGTTTTCTTCACTTGGTTTCTCAGAATCTCTTCAATCTCCTTCCAGATTTCCAACAGTGCAGAATGATGTGGACTTTTGCCTTAAGCTTCGTGTTGAAGTCTTGGATCTTGTGCTGCCCTTGCGCTTTGTGCATTGAACTGTCTAATGATTTTTTTCCTTGAACTGGTAGGCGGCATCATACGGATTCATCTGTTGTTGGTCGTAGTCTCACATTTGTAACGACTTTTCATGAATTTCACTGTAACGAGCTGAGAACCTGTAACCTGCAACTATTTAGCAGACATGGATCAAAAGTACCTACTTATATGCAATGTAATTAAGAATGGGTGATATAATAATGCAAAAATCTGATATGAACACCAACACGAACGTATTTTCTAAAACGTTACCTCAAACTTAAAACACTATAATTTCATAAAATTATTATTTACAATAAAATACCTCAATCCATCCTAAAAAGAGATAATTTCATTTAAATACCTTGACCTTTACTAAAAGGCTATTTTCAATGAAGACCATAACCCTCATAAATGATATTTTCAAAAAAAATATCTAAAACCTTATTAAAAGTTAATTTTCAAATAAATACCATAACCTTTTATTAAAAGGATATTTTCTCAGTAAAATATTATGGGTTTCCAAAATGATAAATATTCCAAACATCATGGTTTTCTTATAAACAATAAATATAATTAAACACTATTGTCCTTTATTAACTAAGTGTTTTATAAGATGATACGAAGTACCTTACAAACTTAAGAAGATAACAAGATAAAATGAGTGGTTGTGGAATGTGATATTAAATGAGATCAACTTTTTGAATACAAGTTTACGACATACATGACATATGATACGGTTAGGGTTAGAATGCGCGGACCTAGGTATGGAATACTTATATATGAGGATCCCTGCAGGCAGGGTGAATGGTCCAATGTGTGGACAACTACTAACCCGATATTCGGGCGAATACTAACCCTACTTTAGGGGTGAATGGTCCAATGTGTGGACAACTACTAACCCGATATTCGGGCGAATACTAGCCCTCCTTGAAGGCGAATGATCCAAAATATGGATGGCATACAATGTGGAAATTTCATGCCTAGATGTATACGCACTAACTCTAATTCGTCAAGACCTTTATACTGAACCACGGGAATGGGTAGTTTGATTAGGTAAGGAGATTCGGAACTCAGATTCCCCTACTATTCGATCATGATCCTGGGAAGTGAAACGGTATATTTCATTTCCCCAGTTGTTGTTCCGTGGCCACAACGGAATAATCGTGAGTATCCGGACCCTTGTTTGACAAACTAAAACGTTTACAATACCTATTGATACTCAACACTAAACTCACATCATGTGCTACACCCACTTGTTACCTTATCTACCTTTCTTTATGAGACACGAATTATTCAGTATCTTGGATATGGATATTTTACCAGTTTATACTTATTGTTTATTATGGAACTGAAGGGTGGAAATACCTGTACACTTGAGTGATATTCACGTTAGACAAAACTCCATCGTAGTCATAGGACACCTTTCGGGGTTGTTCACGCTACCACATTGATTGCCACCCCAGGCACGAGCGCCAGCTCATACTGCTTCCAGCTAGTCATGGGATACCTCAAGGATTTGAGTATGTCCACCAGTCAATTCCATCAATACACACCTGGTTTAACCTGATCTAACTCTTAGAGTGAATACCCATTTGACTTGACTTGAACTTTTATCGAACATATACCTCACACAACCTACTCATATTCACATTTACCTCTGTCAACATATCTAATTTGTATACAACCTCACACCTTTATACCCATGTACATCATATTCATTATATTTATATACACATGTTCGTTTCTATACCTTTACTTCCTTATGAGGCAATCCTACCCAAGTATAACTCGCCGACGGACTTTTCTTTTCTTCCTCTATCTTTGGAATGTCCGTCAAATAAGGATGAGTATTATGATGCGGATCAAGGAGTGGAGCAAACTAATCAAGATTATGCAGACTTGATGACCGAAGATTGGCTAGATTTAATTTTTGTTGTTGCCCACATGTTTAGGGCTTTTGTTTCTCCTTTGATGTAATTAGACTACTTAGTTTATTTTACTCTTTCCTTTGGGATGTAATAAAGTTTGGTTAATGGAAATAAATGCCTTTCGCTTTTATTACTTTGATTTTGGTACAGATCCTGCATGTTAGATATTCATACGCTTAACGTAACTGTATTGAATAGACCACTTTCAATACAGTTAGGTTGTGGACTTTGTCACGTCATCCTTCACCTTCTTTTGGGAAGCGGAGCGTGACACCGACTGCTGAAATCAGGTCCCGACGATTTCAGCAAGGGTTAGATCCGGAAATCTAAGCTGACTTAGCTACATGGGATTTCTTAACCCACGAGATGGCCCTGAAAGATGCCCGCCGATATGAGGCAGTGGTAAAGATGAAGGGCAGACCCCAATCTGCCGGGATGAAGCACCCTGCCACTCAGATAGTAGGAGGAGCCTTTTCGAAACCACAATTTATGCCCAGGAGACCGGGAGTACCTTACAACCGGCCCAACCCAGCCTTTTGCACTGACTGCCCGAGAGATGAACATTTGGCGAAGGACCTTCGGCATGCAAATCAC
Organism: Agapanthus africanus; assembly: GCA_030015575.1. NCBI lineage: Eukaryota > Viridiplantae > Streptophyta > Magnoliopsida > Asparagales > Amaryllidaceae > Agapanthus > Agapanthus africanus. The sequence goes on along the minus strand of CM057338.1, from coordinate 934,978,523 downwards.
TTTTTCATAGTCTGCGGCTCAGCTACTCATGATATTGGGTCTTGTCCTCGTAAACACAACCCAAATGCTGCACCAAGGATAGCAATTACTTATCAGCAGCGCCCAGCCATTCAGGCACCTGCTCCACGACTCGCTCTCCCTGCTTTACCTCCTCGTGGACCGACTGCACCTCATCCTCGTCAGTTCCATCAAGCTCAAAGGAACGTACCTCAAGTACAAAGGAACGGGCAGAGGAATGCTCCTCTAGCAAGGAGGAATGTACCGAGGCGACAGGCTTTCACAATGACTGTGGAAGAAGCTGAAGCCACCGGCCAAGTCATTACTGGTAAAACTTTCCTTTCAAACTTTCATTCAGTTTATATACATACATATATATATTTTCCTTATATCTAAAATCTATCCTACATAACTTAGGTACAATCTTAGTAGCCTTTCTTCCTGCACTAACACTCTTCGATACTGGAGCATCTCATTGCTTTATGTCGCAACGGTTCGTTAGAACTCAAGCGATTCCAGTCAAACCTTTCGTATCCAGCTGGAATGTCAGTTCAGGGAACGGTGTTCTAAAGGAAATAATGGGATACGACCTCTGTCCAGTGGTCGTCTGCAGTAGAGAATTCTTTGCCAACTTCCAGGTGCTAAACATACCGAATTTTGACGTCGTTTTGGGTATGGATAGGCTAGGAACATTATATGCTACCATTGACTGTCGTCAAAGGAGGGTAGTGTTCGAGATTCTAGAGCATCCGGTCTTTTATTTCAAAAGTGGAGACCGTACCCTGGAGCCAAGCATATACAAGGCGAAACCAAAGAAGACAGTGATTGCAACACTTCAAGCGGAGGAAGGATCGAAGCCAGAGGTAGTTCGAGAGTTCGACGATGTATTTCCTGAAGACATATCAGGTTTGCCTCCCAATCGAGCTCTTGAATTCAGCATTGATTTAGTACCTGGAGCACAACCGATGATCAAAACACCGTATCGGTTAAGCCTTGAAGGTTTGAAGGAAGTCCGTACTCAGTTGGACGAATTATTGACGAAAGGATGGATTCGTCCTAGCACTTCAAGTTGGAGATCTCAAATTCTACTTGTGAAGAAGAAGGAAGGTTCATATCGAATGTGCATTGATTATAAAACTCTGAATGAAATAAATATAAAGAACAAATATCCACTTCCACGCATCGACGATCTGTTCGATCAACTAAGTGGATCTTGTGTTTTCTCCAAGTTAGACCACTTCCACGCATCGACGATCTGTTCGATCAACTAAGTGGATCTTGTGTTTTCTCCAAGTTAGATCTTCGTTCGGGTTATCATCAGGTGAAGGTCAAAGAATCTGATATCCATAAAACGGCATTCAGAACTCGTTATGGACATTACGAATTTCTTGTGATGTCATTTGGAGTGACCAACGCACCAGCTATATTCATGAACCTAATGAATCAAGTTTTCCGAGAGTACCTAGACAGGTTTGTTGTCATCTTCATTGACGACATCCTGGTGTATTCTAAGAGTCGGAAAGAACAAGCCGAGCACCTACGAATTGTCCTGGAGACTTTACGATAGCATCAACTCTACGCCAAGTACAGCAAGTGCGAGTTTTGGTTAGATCAAGTCGATTTTCTTGGACATATTGTATCAGGTGATGGAATCTCTATGGATCCAGTTAAAGTTTTAGCAGTAAGTGAATGGCCAACACTGAAGTCAGTGAAGGACATTAGAAGTTTCTTGGATTTAGCAGGATATTACAGAAGGTTTATTGAAGAATTTTCAAAGATTGCAATACCCCTGACCAAGCTCACACGTAAAGATGAAGAATTCGTGTGGTCAGAATCATGCGAACGAGCTTTCGTAGAACTCAAGTCAAGATTGACATCAGCACCTATACTCGTTATATCGGACCAATTTGAAGGTTTCGAAGTGCATTGCGATGCTTTCGGTAAGGGATTAGGATGTGTTCTACATCAGCACGGTAAAGTGGTAGCTTATGCTTCAAGACAGATGAAGATTCATGAGTGAAACTATCCGACACATGATTTGGAGTTGGCGGCCGTTATTTTTGCTCTCAAGATTTGACACCATTATCTTCTTGGTAAACGAGTGGACATATACACAGATCACAAGAGTCTGAAATATGTTTTTACTCAGAAAGAGTTGAATATGCGGTAGAGAAAATGGTTAGAACTCATGGCGGACTTCGATATCAACCTACTGTTGGGGTAAAAATTTACACCCCGGTTGACCAAGTCAAAATCAAGGTCAACCCCAAGCCAGGTGGGCCCAAGCCCAGATCAAGTGGGCCAATGCCCGGAGCGAGCCCGAACGTGAAGCGGCCGGCCTCCCCCCATGCCAAAATTTTGCTGTATTTCTTGTATTTTATTTTATGAATAAATGTAAGAAAATGGCCATAAAGCTAAATTTTTGTAAAGCCCATGGCTTATGTGCAAAAAGAAATAGAACATGAGGCATGGGATGGGCAAAATGCCATTTTGTAAAGCCCAAGAGGCTATATGTAAAGTGTATAGCCTATAAAGGCAAGGATAATGAAAATATCCCAAGAACTTTTCTCTCTCCAAAAAAATCCAGATCTGTAATCTTCTTCTTCCTCAAGGTTCTAAAACCTTCTTTTTATTTTGAATTAAATCAAGAGTTTTACTCTTTCTTTTATAAAACAAAATAGTTTTTCACCATAAAACCCACAAAGGGGAACTCAGATCTGCCATCAGATCTCAGAAAGGAGAGATTTTTAAAATCTCATATCTCTTGATCTTCAAGATCCTTCCAACAGAGAAGGAAGAAGGAGGCCCATCTCCAGAAACCCCACTTTGGGGAAGAGGTAGGGCTCAAAAGAAGAAGCCCTTCATCAGCTTCAAAACATCTTAGGAGTTTAACTCCACTCTAATTTCTCTTTTGGGAGTTTCTGAGGCTAAAAGCCCCTTTTTCTTGCCGGCGCCCGAGCGCCTTGCGCTCAAGCGCCCAGCGCCCACATGCCGACACGTGGCACGCTAGCGCTCGAGCGCCTAGCGCCCAGCGCTCGAGCGCTCGAGTGCCCAGCACCCATATGCCGACACGTGGCGCGCTAGCGCTCGAGCGCCCAGCGCCCACGTGCCGATACTTGGCGTGCTAGCGCTCGAGCGTCCAGCGTCCAGCGTCCACGTGCCGACACATGGCGCGCTAGCGCTCGAGTGCCGACACGTGGCGCGCTAGCGCTCAAGCGCCCAGAGCTCAAGCGCCAAGCGCCCACGTGCCGACACATGATGCGCTAGCGCTCGAGTGCCTAGCTTTCAAGCGCCCCGCGCTCAAGCGCCAAGAGCTTACGTGTCGACACGTGGCGCGCCAGCGCTCGAGCGCCCAGCGCCCACGTGTCGAACACGTGGCGTGCTGGCGCCTAAGCGCACAGCAACTAAACGCACAGCGCTCAAGGCGCTGGCCCCACGCGTCCTTTGGGCGGCTTTTCCCTTATATATATGTATATATATATATATGTATATGTATATATATATATATGTATACATATATATGTATGTATAGATACACATACACTCCACAACACTGTCCCTCCCAAAAAAAATTTCGGGCCGGGGCGCTGCCCCGCACCCCGCAAGGGGGCTGCTAGCCCCATTGACCCCCAGCCCGCTATCCGGGTAGCGGGACCCCCGTAAAAACTCTGCGAGGCCCTCGACATATCCAAAACCCCTTCAAAACACACGCATTCTGCACATTGAGTTCGCATGACCTGTTTGACCCGTTAATCGGAGGTTCCCTCGCTCCAAAGGCGAAGGGTAATTAACGGCAGCTTAGTCCGCGGCTGCCGGAGATTCGGATCCCCACAATCAATAAGCCCCAGCCTACCCTAGGCAGGGGGAATCTGTAATGCGCCTGACAAGCGCGCGCGCATTCTCATCTCAATGGGGTGACGAAAAACACCCTACAGATTCTGGCACGCCTGGTGGGACCTTTCCTTCCTCCCATATTTCGGGTTAAACGTTCATGCGAACTCAATCAATATATATATCGATTGCCTATACTGAAATGATGTTTTCTTTTCGTGCAGCAATCAACTTTCAACGACAATGTCTCCCAGGACGAATTCAGCTTCCAACGCGACCCCGATCTCGTATGTGGTCAAGATCATTGCTCGTGTGGTTCTCCCCGCAAGCCTCAGTCGATAGTGGGAGGAACTGCCCCGCCAGTTCGGTTTCGTCGTCATCTACCCTGCCGGAAGCACTCATCTGGTAGAAATCCCGGCAAAGCAGGGGGCCAAGCCGGTCTCAAGGGTTAAGAGGTCGAATGTTGTGATCGCCAAGGCACCACAACCGAAACTTAAGACGGTATCTGGACGACTCTCTGGCGCTCCAGCTGGGGGCAAGACGTCCGGTACAAAGGGCAACATCAAATGTTGCGGACGAGCTCAGGCGGTGACCTCAACAAATATACAATCATGCGTATCTCCAAAGCCCTCCATCGCCCAGTCTACGGCGGCTTCCCGAAGAGCCGTAACTAGCCAAGTGCTCAAAACAGAAAGGCTGAGACAGAAGCGGCTCAGGTATCGAGCCAACAAGAGGGCCAGGACTCCAGCCAGGTGGAATCTTATGGGATTCCAAGAGCAAAGTCATCCTGCGACGACGGCTGAGTCGGCCATAAAAATCAGCAATTCCTTCGAACCTCTGAAGTGGGTTCAGAGAAATGCCATGACCGCCAGGATCAAGAAGACATCAGTCCGAACAATGCCATGAAGGGACGTGTCCCAGCCTCAACAGAAAAAGTATGACACTATCTCTTCAAGAGTCTATCAGGCGCTCTGTGCCGCACGAAAGCAGGGGGAAAACCCAGAAAAGAAGCGCCAGCACCATTCAAGAACCTGGTCAGGCCAGCCGCCTTCAATCGACTGCCCGCTACCGAAACAAGGGGTCAAGACAGCGTTCTGTGAAATCAGCCGCCGATAATAAAAAGACGGCTGGATATATTATCTATACGGTCTATATGGCGGATAGGCGCCCCAGCGACAACCTTCGCAGCAAAAGCAAGGATGGGGCCACCACATCCCAAGTCCAATATGGCTTGAATGTGGTTGCCGCTTCCCAAGAACAGCCGCCTCCGTTGGATGATGAAAACCCTCTTGATGAGGACGATAGGCAGAAGGACCCTTCGGTCCAGGAAGAGTCAAGCTCGGACAGCGAGGAAAAGCCGACTTTCCGCCCCAGGACCACAGAGCAAGAGCTGCTTCAAGAGCTTCGGAAACAGCTCAAGAGAAAAGATAAAGAGATGGCCAAGCTCTATTCAAAAATTGACAACCCAACGAAGGTGGTGATGTAGCTTACGGCTCAAATTGCTTGAGCGCCTCCCAATCAAGCACAAGTCGCTACTCATGAGCCGGATGATGACAATTCGAATCGGCCAATACCTGCCCCTCTGGGTCCAAGATTCGTCGAGCCACACGAAAGCCGGTCACATTCCGCTTCTGGGGACGCCTTGGCCCCAGATAACACCATCCTGCTAACACAAGATCAGATAATGGATTTGGTCACCGGCAAGGTTAAAACATTGGTGGCCGAAGCTGAAGCTCAGAAAGAAATTGGCAGTAGTGGATGGCCATATCCCGCACAGTACAATCTAATCGAGTTCCCGAGCGGCTACGTCATTCCTAAGTTCGAAAGATTTGACGGGACAGGAAATGCAAATCAGCACGTCGCCCACTTTAAAGCATCGTGCAGAAACACTGGAGGCAATGATACCCTCCTTCTTCATCAGTTTGTCAACAGCCTGACTGGTGTCGCTTTTGACTGGTACGCGAGTATACCAGACGGGTCCGTCATTACCTTTGCCAAAATGGAGTCTCTGTTTCGGCAAAGGTTCATGAGTGTCAATGATAAAATCTCCATTGCCGACCTTGTGAAGACCAAGCTGGGGAAGAATGAAAGCTACACCGACTTTATCGCCCGATGGCGTAATCTCACAGTCAAGTGCGAACCGCCGCTGGAGCAAGACCAGTCCGTCAGCCTTCTCATTGGGAACCTCAGCAATTGGATGGTCCTGTTCTTGTGTACAGCAGGCCTCAAGACGTTTCAAGAGCTAACCAAGAAAGTCCAAATGCTGAAACGCTCGAAGCAAGAGTCTACCCCGGACTCTCAGAGAGACAAAACATAGAAAAGCAAGCGGGACGACAACCGTAAAGGTGGGAGTTCCAGCAGTACTAATGTCTTCAATGCGTCCGACAATGAAGAAAAGCGAAGGGCGGGCGAATCCAAAACCAACCGGTCTCGAAAGCCAGTGCTGGGAGGAGAAGGGCCTTCCCTAGAGGAGAAAAAGAACAAGGTTTACTCTTTTAGGAGGGACAAGGTCCGCAAGATATTTAAAGATGCCTTGAACAACGGTATACAATTGCCGAAGTCGAAAAGACCTCAAGAAGCAAAAATGACCAACAATCCCCTGTATTGCCCATATCACCGAGTAGTGAGCCATGCGATCGAGGATTGCTATATCTTCAAGGACTGGGTCGAGAAGCAGTACAAGGCTGGTGAGATCGAGCTGTCCAAAAGCGTGTTGGTGAACAATCAAGTCGCAACCACCAACTTTATACAGACAGAAGTTGAAGCCTTCTGGGAGCAGACAGCTGAACCCGCTGTCCTAACAAGCAAAACTGACTCACCTCAGCCTCCATGGAGGACGCACATATCTAGTAAGACGAAGAAGATGATAACGCTACTTCAGAAAGAGCCCAGAACAGAATGGGAAGGGCAGAAGAAGCCTACCATACCAGCTGCCGATTAGGCTCCATCAGGCTCAAAATCCAAGAAGCTCAAGAAGAAGAAAAGTGCAGCTCGGCGTGAAAAAGAGTCTGCAAGGAGATCGACCATTCAAAAATATATCGATTCCCTCGAAGACTATGAACAAAAGGAAAGAACTCTTATTCAATTGAAGGAGTTCCTCCCTGTACGAGCGGGTGAAATTCTGGAGGAGTTAAAAGAAAACTCCAATGAAGAGATCCCAGTAGTGACCTGCTACACCATCCATCTGGGCAGCGACTCTGAGGGGGAGCTCTGTTTTCTCGAAGAGGACGAGGAGCTCGCCACAAAGGCCAATCAAATCCAGCTCAGAAGCGGCAGGGCTCTACCGCCAAATCAGAACAGCGCCCCAAAAGGAAAGGAAAAATAGGTGGCTAATGAGGAAGATGGCAGAGAACCGGCTAATGAAAACTCAAGTCCTTCCTCAGTGGACTACAATGTATTGGCTCATCTCCGAAAGCTTCCGTCTCTCTTTAGCATCTACGATGCCTTGGTTCTATCTCAAGAGCTTAGAGATGTTCTCATTCATGCTCAACAAAACCCTGAGCGGTATCAGGCTCGCTTTGCGGAAATTAATATGAAAGAAGCTCAGTACACTTTGCAAGCCGCCGCAATCATGTTTAAGGATGAAGACTTGCTACTGGGAACGGCTGAGCATAATCGGCCGCTTTACATGACCGAGTACAGCGACGGAGATCGGATTAATCGCATATTGATTGATCCGGAGTCCTCAGTGAATATCATGAACTTGCGGACACTGAAGAGTTTGTCAATGGACGTCCGACACCTGTCAAGGGAAAGGATTGCCATTCAAGGTTTCAATCAAAACTGCCAGCAAGTTCTGGGGTCTATAGCTTTGCCAATCAAATTTGGGGATCTGCAAACTGAAGCTAAGATATACGTGATAGACGCTGACACGTCTTATAAAATTCTCTTGGGATGGCCGTGGCTCCATGATTATGGCATCATTCTGTCAACTCTCCATCAATGCATGAAGTATACTAAAAATGGCGAAGAAAGACGCATTGACGGAGACATCCAGCCGTTCGGTGTGCATGAAGTCCGATATGAAGATTCTCGGTACTTCATGGACCACCAAAATGCTAAGCCACAACTGACTGGGGATAGAGTGTCCCTAAAACTCAAGAGCAAATCTGAGTCGGCTATCACTTTCAAAAGCAAAAATGCCCAAGTGCGCCCGCGTTTCGGTAGCGACACTGATGAGTTCGACGCTAGAAGCTCGTCCTTCTGTAAAACCCGCCCTCGTTTCGGTAGCGATACGGACGAATCTGATACTGAAGGCCTGTCTAGCAGCAAAGTCCGCCCTCATCTTGGCAGTGACACTGAAGATTCGGAGGAAGAGGACCTGCCTTGCAACAGCTGTGCAGATTGGACCCCCATGCAACAAGCAAAACTACGAGAGACCTTCGAAATTACAGAAGGGTCCCTAGCCAACACAAGGGTGCTGGAGCAGATGTGCAAAGAGCTCGATGCATTGTCAGTCTCCACCATGGACCAGTTGAAAACTTTCTACGTTCCCGGAAGGAAAAATGGACAGAGGGGCATCCTGTTTTATGGGTCAAATCCTGTTGTGCACCCGGACGATTTGTCTGTCGCGTGCCTTCCCTATGAGAGAGGCATAAGAGCCGTCCTCAATCCCAGATACTATGCACCCGAGATGCGGGAATATTTCAAAAAGTGCGGATGCCGGTTATATCAAACGGAGTCCGAAGTGAAGTTTTATGAAGGGCTATGGCATCCATCCCAAGTCCGAGCACTCATCAATGGACGAATTCCAGACAGACGGGGCATAGGCTTCATTCAGCTTGATTCCAAAGCGTGCTACATGATCCATATTGGTGAAGCCAGCGAAAGATCAAATGATGATGATGAGATAGACGAGCCAGAAGAAGCTCCTCAAGAGCTCGAAGATGGAGGACAAGCAACCTTCGACGAGCTAGAAGAGATTGACTTAGGAACGCCCGATAATCCAAGGCCAACCTATATCAGCTCACTCTTGCCAGAGGAAATGAAAGCGCAGATAATCGCCCTGCTGCATGAGTTCATCGACTGCTTCGCGTGGACGTATAAAGAAATGCCTGGACTTTCCCCTGAAGTGGCCGTGCACAAACTGGCTATATCTCCTGATGCTAAGCCAGTCAAACAAGCTCCTCGAAGAATGAGAAGGGAACTAGAAGAAAAGGTCATCGAGGAAACCAAGAAGCTCATCGATACCGGCTTCATCAGGGAAGAGAGATATGCGGATTGAATCGCATGTATAGTCCTAGTGAAGAAGAAAATGGGCAGATCCGAGTTTGTGTCGATTTCAAGGACCTCAACAAGGCATGTCCTAAAGATGACTTCCCGCTACCGGTCATGGAAATGATGGTCGATGACACCTCAAATTACGAGTTGTTCACCTTTATGGATGGCTCGTCTGGATATAATCATATCAAGATGTCTCCTGAAGATGAGAAACACACAGCATTTCAAACCCCGATCGGAATATACTGCTACAAAGTGATGCTGTTTGGACTGAAGAACGCAGGTGCTACATATCAAAGGGCGATGACCAATATCATTGATGACCTAATTCATAAGGTCGTCGAATGTTATGTTGATGATCTGGTCGTCAAGACCAAAGCCAAGGCCAATCACATCCAAGATCTTAGGACCGTTCTCACCAGGCTGAGGGAGTACGATCTGAAAATGAATCCCTTGAAGTGTGCCTTTGGCGTGTCATCGGGAAAATTCCTGGGCTTCATAGTCTGACATCGAGGGATCAAGGTTGATCCATCCAAGATAAAGGCCATCATGGAGATGCCCCCTTCGAAGAATCTGACGCAGCTAAGATCTTTTCAAGACAAGCTTGCTTATATACGGAGGTTTATCTCAAATTTATCGGGGAGATGTAGGCCCTTCTCAAAGCTCATGAAGAAAAGAGCTCCTTTTATCTGGGATGCTGAATGTTAAGCAGCGTTCGAAAGCATCAAATAGTACTTGTTGCAGCCTCCAGTGCTGGCCACTCTCATTCCAAATAAACCGCTGATTCTCTACACTGCCGTGCTAGATGAGTCACTCGGTGCGCTCCTTGCCCAGAACAACGAGGAGGGAAAAGAGAATGCCCTCTACTACCTCAGTCGAACTTTAGTCGGGGCGGAACACAACTATTCCCCGATCGAAAAGCAATGCCTGGCTCTGATGTTCGTTGTAAAGAAGCTGAGACACTATATGCTCGCTCATCGAGTTATGCTGATCTCTAAGGTCAACCCGCTCAAACACTTAATGACCAAAGCAAGCCTAGCCGGTAGAATGTCGAGATGGGCTGTCATGCTGCTTGAGTTTGACATAGTTTATACTCCTCAGAAAGAAGTAAAAGGGCAAGCTCTCGCAGACTTCCTTGCTGCTCATCCCGTATCAGAAGGGTCACCGCTTAATTGCGAGCTACCTGACAAACAAGCGCTGCACCTCGAGGAAGATAAGCCATGGTGAGAGCTCTACTTCGATGGGGCCTCATCAATAAGGACCTCCAGTAAATCAAGCGTTCCAGAGATAAAGAAGGGATAGGGTTGGTGTTCATCACGCCATCAATGGGAACCCTACGGCGTTCTTTTGCTCTCACCGAGCCTCGCACAAACAATGAGGCTGAGTATGAAGCTCTGATAGCTGGTTTGGAACTCGCCAAAGAAATGGAAATCCTTCGGCTACGGGTTTACGGTGACTCCCAGCTTGTCGTCAACCAAGTAAGCGACGACTATAAGATATACAAACCCGAGTCAACTCGGTACAGAGACCGAGTGGTGGAACTCATGAAACGGTTCACTCACATTGAACTAATGAGAGTCCTTAGAGCGTTGAATGGAAAGGCTTACGTACTCGCTCGCTTAGCCAAGGAGCTGGCTAATCCTGACATGGACGAAATTCTGATCACAGTCAGGAGCCGGCAAATTCTACCCCCAGTCTCTCTACGAGAAGAGTAAAGTGCGGAACAGAAGAGCAGTCCCGCCGAAGAAGCTTCGATCGTTCAAGACGAGCCCGATTGGAGAGAACCCTTCATAGAGTACTTCTGATACGACAAGCTGCCTGAAGGAAAATCTGCGAGGGTTCAGCTGAAGAAGAGAGCTCTCCGATACGTGTTTGTAAATGACACGCTATACCGCAGGTCATATGACCAACTCTGGCTCAGGTGTCTGTCATTGGCGAAGCCTAAAAGGTCATGAAAGAAGTTCACTCGGGCGTTTGCGGTGCTCACCAATCTGGCCCGAAGATGCGACTTCAAATTAAACGGCTTGGGTATTACTGGCACACCATGATATTGGATTGCGGAGAGCATGCAAAGAAATGTTATATCTGCCAAATTCACGGTGATTTCATTCACAAGCACCCCAATCCGTTGCATCCTACGGTGGCGTCGTGGCCCTTCGAAGTTTGGGGCACCGACATAGTTGGTCCAATTGATCCTCCGTCATCCAAATGCCACAGGTTCATACTGGCCGCAACAGACTACTTCTCCAGATAGGCTGAAGCAGTCCCGCTAAAAGAAGTCAAGACAGAAGATATTCTGACATTCTTCCAGCATAATATTCTATACCGCTTCGGTACACCAAGAAGAATCATTTCTGACAACGGGCCTTCTTTCAAGAGCTTCAAAGTCTCAAGGTTCGCTACTCAGTACAAGATAGACTGAAGATATTCCTCCATCTATAATCCAAGAGCCAATGGGCTAGCCGAAGCCTTCAATAAGACTCTATGCAAGCTCCTGAGGAAGAATGCTTCAGCCAACAAGAGAGACTGGAATCTCAAACTTCACGAGGCGTTGTGGGCATATCGTACTATGCACCGTACTCTAACCCAGTCCATTCCATACTCATTGCTCTTCGGAGTGGAGGCGGTCCTCCCCCTCGAAGTCGAAGTTCCAAGCTTAAGAATGGTCATTCAGCACGAGTTGACGGAGGAGGAAAATGTGCTCCTTCGACTTGAAGAGCTCGACGCCCTCGAAGAAAAGAGGCTCGCGGTGCAGCAAAATCTGGAGTTATACCGATCCCAAATGTCACGGGCCTATGACAAGATAACCCGTCTCTGCGCTTTCAAGAAAGGAGAATTGGTGTTAGTCCTCAAAAGACCGATCATTCCCAATCGACATGCCAAGGGAAAATTCGAGCCAAACTGGGAAGGACCATACGTCATCGAGAAAGTGTTCGACGGAGGATCCTACCAACTAATAAGTGCCGAGGGAGAAAGGCCCATGCCACCCATCAATGGCTGATATCTCAAGAAATACTACGCGTGAATGCTCCAAGTCACGGGCGAATTGAGCACACCAGCCCTACGGTCTGGATCATACATCCTGCAAAACCGTATACAATCCATGGGCGTAAACGACCCCTATCTTTCCCAAATCCTGCCGGTGAGACTACTTTTAAAGTCCCACCAGCGGCAAAAAAACGGTATGTCCACAAGCAAAACAGGCACGGATGAAAACCCGAAAGTGCTCCGTGAGTAAAAACAGCAGGACTACCGGCGAGTTTGTGAAAACCCGAAAGGGCGCAAACTCGTGAAAAGAGATGAAATACACTCGCAAAGTCCTCTCGACCTTGTGAGGAGAAAATCCCTGCGTGAGATCCTTACGACTCACAAAGGAGCAACACACTTAGGAATCCTCACGATTCCTAAGGAGAACATATACCTGCGAGATCCTCTCGACTCGTAGGGAGAAAATGCTTTTATGAGACCCTTACGGCTCATAAAATTGAAAAGCCTTAGGTGATAGGGATCTAAACCTGTCTCCTAAGCCATCGTTCCCCAACGGGCAATGGCAAATAATGAGTTGCTCCTGGCATTATTCCAGTGCAGCAATGCTGATGCCAAACAAAATCCAAATTCCAAGTCCCCAAACGGCGAATGATGAGTCGCTCCTGATATCATATTCCAGTGCAGCAATGCAGACGCCAACCAAATTCCAAATCCCATACCCCAAAGGCGAATGATGAGTCGCTCCTGGTACCATATTCCAGTGCAGCGATGCAGACGCCAACAAAGTCCCGAAAATTTTCCGGCCCTACGGTCTGGATCATACATCCTGCAAATCCGTATACAATCCACGGGCGTAAAACAATCCCAATCACTCCCAAGTCCTACCGGTGAGACCACATTCAAAGTCCCACCAAAAAAAATTAAAAATTAAAAATTAAAAACTAAAATAAAAAAAATGGTATGTCCACAAGCAAAATGGGCACGGATGAAAACCCGAAAGGGCTCCGTGAGTAAAAACAGCAGGACTGCCGGCGAGTTTGTGAAAACCCGAAAGGGCGCAAACTCGTGAAAAGAGATGAAATACGCTCGCAAAGTCCTCTCGACCTTGTGAGGAGAAAATCCCTGCATGAGATCCTTACGACTCACAAAGGAGCAACACACTTAGGAATCCTCACGATTCCTAAGGAGAACATACACCTGCGAGATCCTCTCGACTCATAGGTAGAAAATGCTTTTATGAAACCCTTACGGCTCTTAAAATTGAAAAGCCTTAGGTGATAGGGATCAAAACCTGTCTCCTAAGCCGTCGCTCCTCAATAGGAAAAGGCAAATGATGAATTGCTCCTGGCACATGTGCTTCAGTGTTAGCAACGCCGATGCCTACCCTAATCCCAAAATTCCAAACTCCAATCCAATAGACCCCTAAGTCTTTAAACTGGGAACAGATGACCTCTAAGTCGTTAAAATGGGAACAGATGACCCCTAAGTCGTTAAACTGGGAACGAGGGAAATCTCCTCATGGCAGATGATGATTCGCTCCCGGTACCATATTCCAATGCAGCGGTGCTGATGTCCACCCAAATCACATCAAATCAGAAAAACAACCAATGGCCTCCTTGGCAGAATCAAACTCCACCTCGGAAACAAGTCAACTTCATCCCTGACACCGCAAAGAGCGGAGCAATTCAAATCCAGCACCGACCGTCCAAGTCGCTAAAAGGGAAGCACCGACCGCCCACGTCACAAAAAAGGCAGCATCGACCGTCCACGTCACAAAAATGGCAGCACCGACCGTCCAAGTCGCTAAAAGGGCAGCATCGACCGTCCACATCGCAAAAAGGGCAAAACCGACCGTCCACGTTGCAAAAAGGGCAGCATCGACCGTCCAAGTCGCTAAAAGGGCAGAACCAACCGTCCAAGTCGCTAAAAGGGCAGAACCGACAATCCAAGTCGCAAAAAAGATAGAATCGACCGTCCACGTCGCTAAAAGGGTAGCATCGACAGTCCAATTCGCAAAAAGGGCAGAACCGACCGTCCAAGTCGCTAAAAGGGCAGAACCGACCGTCCAAGTCGCAAAAAGGGCAGAATCGACCGTCCACGTGGGTAAAAGGGTAGCATCGACCGTTCAAGTCGCAAAAAGGGCAGAACCGACCGTCCAAGTCGCTAAAAGGGCAGCACCGACTGTCCATGTCGCAAAAAGGGCAAAACCGACCGTCCACGTCGCTAAAAGGGAAGTATCGACCGTCCAAGTCACTAAAAGGGCAGCACCGACCGTCCAAGTCGCTAAAAGGGCAGCACCGACCGTCCACATCGCAAAAAGGGTAGCATCGACCGTACACGTCACAAAAATGGAAGCACCGAACGTCCAAGTCGCTAAGAGGGCAACATCGACCGTCCAAGTCGCAAAAAGGGCAGCACCAACCGTCCAAGTCGCTAAAAGGGCAGCATCGACCGTCCATGTCGCAAAAAGGGCAGAACCGACCGTCCACGTCGCTAAAAAGGCAGCACCGACCGTCCAAGTCGCAAAAAGGGCAGCACCGACCGTCCAAGTCGCAAAAAGGGTTGCATTGACCGTCCATGTCGTAAAAAGGGCAGCGCAGGCTTCCTACAAAGCGGGAACCAGATCACTCCGGGCCAGGGAATCGTCTATCACGGACACTCCGTCTCGAAGACATGTCAAGCAACAACCGTCGATGTCGTAAAAAGGGTAGTGCCAGCTTCCCAAAAAGCGGGAACCGAATCAAGTTGCCTCCACGTGAAAGAAAATCCATCAATTTCATGCACACGATCCAAATATGCTGTGTGCATTTATTGATGGGCGGGCAATTTGTTAGGGTAAAAATTTACACCCCGGTTGACCAAGTCAAAATCAAAGTCAACCCCAAGCCAGGTGGGCCCAAGCCCAGGTCAAGTGGGCCAATGCCCAGAGCGAGCCCGAACGTGAAGCGGCCGGCCTCCCCCCATGCCAAAATTTTGTTGTATTTCTTGTATTTTATTTTATGAATAAATGTAAGAAAATGGGCATAAAGCCAAATTTTTGTAAAGCCCATGGCTTATGTGCAAAAAGAAATAGCACATGAGACATGGGATAGGCAAAATGCCATTTTGTAAAGCCCAAGGGGCTATATGTAAAGTGTATAGCCTATAAAGGCAAGGATAATGAAAATATCCCAAGAACTTTTTCTCTCTCCAAAAAAATCCAGATCTATGATCTTCTTCTTTCACAAGGTTCTAAAACCTTCTTTTTTCTTTTGAATTAAATCAAGAGTTTTACTCTTTCTTTTACAAAACAAAATAGTTTTTCACCATAAAACCCACAAAGGGGAACTTAGATCTGCCATCAGATCTCAGAAAGGAGAGATTTTTAAAATCTCATATCTCTTGATCTTCAAGATCCTGCCAACAGAGAAGGAAGAAGGAGGCCCATCTCCAGAAACCCCACTTTGGGGAAGAGGTAGGGCTCAAAAGAAGAAGCCCTTCATCAGCTTCAAAACATCTTAGGAGTTTAACTCCACTCTAATTTCTCTTTCGGGAGTTTTTGGGGCTAAAAGCCCTTTTTTCTTGCCGGCGCCCGAGCGCCTTACGCTCAAGCGCCCAGCGCCGACATGCCGACACGTGGCGCGCTAGCGCTCGAGCGCCTAGCGCCCAGCGCTCAAATGCCCAGCGCCCACGTGCCGACACGTGGCGCGCTAGTGCTCTAGCGCCCAGCGCTCGAGTGCCCAGCGCCCACATACCGACACGTGGCGCGCTAGCGCTCGAGCGCCTAGCACCCAGCGCTCAAGCGCCCAGCGCCCATGTGCCGACACGTGGCGCCCAGCGCTCGAGTGCCTAGCGCTCAAGCACCCAGCGCTCGAGCGCCAAGCGCCCACGTGCCGACACGTGGCGCGCTAGCGCTCGAGTGCCTAACGCTCATGCCCAGTGCTCAAGCGCTAAGCGCTTACGTGTCGACACGTGGCGCGCTAGCACCTAAGCGCACGGCACCTAAGCTCCCAGCGCTCAAGGTGCTGGCCCCACGCGTCCTTTGGGCGGCTTTTCCCTTATATATATATATATATATATATATATATATATATATATATATATATATATGTATGTATGTATGTATGTATGATACACATACACTCCACAACACTGTCCCTCCCAAAAAAAATTTTGGGCCGGGGCACTGCCCCGCACCCCGCAAGGGGGCTGCTCGCCCCCTTGACCCCCAGCCCTCTATCCGGGTAGCGGGACCCCCGTAAAAACTCTGCGGGGCCCCCGACATATCCAAAACCCCTTCAAAACACACGCATTCTGCACATTGGGTTCGCATGACCTGTTTGACCCGTTAATCGGAGATTCCCTCGCTCCAAAGGCGAGGGGTAATTAACGGCAGCTTAGTCCGCGGCTGCCGGAGATTCAGATCCCCACAATCAATAAGCCCCAGCCTACCCTTGGCAGGGGGAATCTGTAATGCGCCTGACAATCACGCGCGCATTCTCATCTCAATGGGGTGACGAAAAACACCTTACACCTACAATATCATCCGGGGAAGGTGAATGTAGTACCTGATGCATTTAGTCGCCAACCATTAGAAATGAATTTCACCACACAGTGGAAGCTTCAACAAGATTTGCATCAGCTGCAGATTGAAGTAGTCATGCAGGTAACGCTTCAAGTTTGATGAACTTACAAGTTCAATCTACCATTTTCAATCATATCAAAGCAGCTCAAGCAAGTGATGCTAAGTTGCAAAAGATCATAGAACAAGTAGAAAGTGAACTTCAAACAGACTTCATCATCCATAAAGATGGATCTTTAAGATACGGCAGTAGATTGTTTGTACCAAAAGGTTCTGTGCAAGAAGAGTTGATGAAATAAGCTCACAGCTCTCCTTATTCAGTACACACTAGATGTACAAAGATCTGTGTCAAAATTACTGGTGGCATGGAATGAAGCGTGAAGTAGCCAGAAGCGTCGCTAAATGCTTGGTGTGTCAGCAAGTAAAAGCTGAACATCACAGGACTGCTAATTTACTTCAACCGTTAACTATCCCAGAATGGAAGTGGCAACACATCATAATGGATTTCGTGACTGCACTTCCTCGCAGCATGAAAGGTAACGATGCGGTATGGGTTATTGTGGACCGACTCACAAAGTCGGCTCACTTTATTCCATTTCTAGTTGGCCAATCTACTGAGACACTAGCAAAGAAGTACATGGATGTAAGAATCTAAGTAAGATTTAAACTCTTCAATGTGTACTATCTCTGATACCCGTGAACTTATGCAGGAAATCATGAGATTTCACGGAGTACCGGTTTGCATTGTCTCCGATCGTGACACCCGATTCCGATCGCAATTTTGGCAAAGTCTGCAAGCTAGCTTGGGAACAAGTCTGAACTTCAGCACAGTTTATCATCCACAAACAAATGGTCAGTCTGAGCGAACTATTCAGATCTTAGAAGATATGCTAAGAGCGTGTATGCTAGACTCCGGAGGATCGTGGGAAGATCACCTACATCTTGTGGAGTTTTCATACAGCAACGGCTACCAAGCAAGTATAGGAATGGCACCATTTGCAGTGTTATATGGAAGAAAGTATCGATCGCCATTAAGTTGGGACGACATCGGAGATAGAGAACTCCTTGGATTTGAGATAATAATAGCAACTGTCGATGTGGTTCACACTATCAGGGAAAGAATGCGCATAGCCCAAGATCGACAGAAGTACTGAGCTGATGCAAAGCGTCATCACTTGGAGTTCCAACCAGGAGAACATGTATTTTTGAAGACATCTCCGAACCGTGGAGTGATTCGTTTTGGAAGACAGGGTAAGCTCAGTCCGAGGTATATTGGACTGTTCGACATACTCGAACGAGTTGGAGAAGTGGCTTATCGCTTGGCACTTCCACCTTCATTGGAAGGAGTGCACAATGTGTTCCACATATCCCAACTCAGAAGGTATGTGAGTGACCACATCCATAATCTTGATCACTCCGAGCTCACTGTACAGCTAGACTTATCCTATGAGCAACAACCTGTTGAAATCCTGGATAGAAAGGTGAAGTCACTTCGGAACAAGGAAGTCAATTTGGTTCGAGTGATGTGGAGAAAAGATTCACCAGGAGAATCAACATGGAAATGTGAGGACGACATGCGTGCAAGATACCCTCATTTATTTGTAAACTAGTTCTTAAAATAATTGCAAATTTCGATGACGAAATTTTTGTAAGGAGGGTAGAATGTAACAACTCCAATTTTAATGTACAGAAAATTATTTAAAAGTTAATGTACAAATGGAGTATTTGCAATCCTGTGTACACTATAAGTATTTGATTTGCTTTTGAACAGCAAGAAAGCACTTGTAGCTCGTTGGTAAAGCCTTGCACTGCTGTGACGTAGCCCCTATGATCGAATCCCCCCAACCACATTATCTTTTTATTAATTTTTCTTTTAATCCTTTAGAAGTTCAAGGGTTTACGCGTGCCCTACACATAAAATAAGAGTTACAGAATAAACAATCACGTGTACTAGGGTATATGAGACGACGGGAACACGTGGCACAAATCTCACCCTCCACCACCGGATTTAGGTCGGCGACTTATGCTGTACGGCCGACACCGTCGGGCCCCCCGTAGGGGATTCTCCCCAAAACTTTACTACACACCCCTTGGCCTCCCCCCTTAACCATGTACTGTTTGTTTTTATTAAAAAGAAACAGTGAATTAAAAAGTGGCATTAAACCAACATTTTAATGCATTTTTAATTCATTCTTCATTACCCCAAAACCCTAATATTACCTATAAATACTACACTCCATTTTACACCTACTCACTCAGAAATTCCCGGCCAAAACTCTATAAAATTTCCAAGTCCCAAGTTGTGCAAGTGGAGTTAGCAAAGGGCAAGATTCCGACGACGTTTCGAGGAGTTTCCGGTGACGAAACAACGTCCCGACGCTTTTCTAAGCTTCCCCCTTCTCCCCTCTATCTTAATAGCTTGTAAGTCCCATCTTCCCCTCTCTTTTTCTATTCTAAAACTTTCATTTTTCAAAACCCGACGGAAGCGGAGTTAATCCGACTTTCGATTCGTCTTTCTTTAAAAATTCTATTTTTCTTAAATCATAAAATACCATACTCTCATATAATATTTAACAAATATAAATAAACATATTAGAATAAATTTCATCTCAAAATAATTCATGGGGAAATCTTTATTTCATTTTTACAGTAAAATACCACCATAATTACAAACGATATTGTTATCCATTTTTACCGTATTATCTTTATAAAACTCACGAGGTAATGACCTACCTTATCACAACACACATTCATAACATAGCATGATTTACTTTTGGACAATATTTGTAGGAATATTACGAGTTACAATAAAATACCCTAAACTATTACAAAACCGTTTTCTTTAAAAAGATTGTTATCTAATTCCTTGCAATTGCGCCTCTACAATCCATTTTGGGGATCCCGATCAGGATGGTGCAGGTTATCGCACATCCTCAGGCCTATTAGAGTGAGATGCAAACCTCTGAAAGGAGCATTCGATCTCGATGGAATTTTTAATGCTATTTTTAAGAAAATGAGATTTCTACATAATACATAAAATTTATTTTATTAAATATATATATGAATATTATCAAAAGATCTATTTTAAATATATTATACAAATATTCCATGTTTCTAAATCAAAGGAATCACAATTACAGGAAAATACCATGACAATTCAATGCAAAATTCCAATATTTCATTAAAATACCATATATAATGAAAACTAGGTTCTACTCACTAGAAATTTCACTTTTATAAAATACACATCTATGAAAACCCTAAAGACGATAATTAAATACTTGAGGTGTATTTTGAAAATATATCAAACTATTTTTTACATAAAACCCCCTCAAGTTATACTAATTTACAATAAGGACCCTAGTAAACATAGGTTTAAGCGGGACCAATTCTCTTGAGCCTCGGGGAGCCGGAGAAAGTGGGTGCTTGCCTATTTAAGGTAGACAAACTAAAAACAATGTTATCAACACGGTAATTGTCTTGGAAAAAGATACAAATCCTGCCGTCCATGTGCAGCAGTTACCGATAACATCAAAACTAATTCAGGACTTCAATTTCTTTTTAAGTGTCCGACTCAGACTGAGTCTCAAACTGATCAATCTGACTTGAATATGATTCAAGTATAAACTACAATACAACATGAATCCATGAATCTGTCTATTCAATCTATAACAATCTATATTGACCGAACCGAACCATGGATATACTCCGTTTACATGACTATCCATTTATATCCATTCTATTTACTGATATCATGGTTTTGGCAAGTCATCCATCTATATAATAAAACAATACAATCAATACAAAAGTCATTACGGTGTTTTAACGGGGTAAATTGGTACGGGATGTGTTAGAAGTGGCACGAGACTGTAAACATAATACACATAATCTGAATATCAATTGTCATTGTATCGTGGCTGAATGGTTCCTTTTGCTCCGTATACCTTAGTCTCCGGATAGTAGGACTCCTCTCGTATACACTGGCATATTCTGTACCAAGCTACAAACAACCGCGTCTGTCTATTCAATCTCTACTCATCTTTGGGACTTACCGAGCGATTGTTCGCTGACGACATTCCTTTTCTTTTTTCTTTGGAATGTTGTCAGGTGTTTCGGACGCATTGGAGACCGAGCCCAGTACTGAGGACTTGGAGCAGTTTGCTATCGATCTAGAGCTGTAGGCACTTGTACATACTTTTCATTTCAGTTATGCCATTGTTTAGGCATTGCTTTCTATTCATGTATTTACATTCCAGTTGTACTTGTAAAGAATTGTTAATAAATAAAACTTACTGTTCAATTACATCTATTGCCATTTTTCTTATGTACATTTACTTTATATTGCTTAGATACCCTTAGCGTGTTTACTTCTAAGTAAATATGTAGCGGCCTCGCCGTGTCTCCTCCCCGTAAAATGGGAAGCGGGGCGTGACAGATTTTGTTGGCGGCCCATACAGGTCAGTTCCGCATGGACATGCGGGTCAATTCTGCATAAAATTCTAAGCAATATAACACAAGAATCAGCAACTAAAAACATTCTTTACATTTCATATTCCTTGAATCTTACAATTTCATATACTTTGAATATGTCCTAACCCTATTTTTCTTTCAAGGTTATGAATTCTCCAAATAACACCAGCACCAATTTTAACAACACACCACCACATCTACCGCTGACGCCTACCGTCTCTGCTCCGATCAATGAGCAGACGGTACTGCTTGAGGCAATCCACAGCCTCCTGGTGTGACAGCAGCAGACGGCTATCCTGATGAACCGTCCAGAAGCGGAAGCACCTGAGGTAAAGCAATTCCGGTCTTTGCATCCCAACTACAACAGGGTTCTATGTGGACCAAATCTGTGGATGAGTATGGTGCTGAGTTTACCATGCTCAGTAGGTAAGATATGTCTCAATGTTCGATTTTCAAATATCACATATTAAACAGCTAACACAAGACCTTAACAGATTTATGGCACATTTAATACCGACTGCTGAGATCAGGTCCCAACGATTTCAGCAAGGGTTAGATCCGGAAATCCCAGCTGCCTTAGCTACAGGGGATTTCCCAACCCATGAGATGGCCCTGAAAGCTGCCCGCCGATATGAGGCAGTGGTAAAGATGAAGGGCAGACCCCAATCTGCTGGGTGAAGCGCCCTGCTACTTAGATGGAAGGAGGAACCTCTTCAAGACCACAATTTATGCCCAGGAGACCAGGAGTACCGAACAACCGGCCCAACCCAGCCTTTCGCACTTACTGCCGGAGAGATGGACATTTGGCGAAGGACTGTCGGCGTGCAAATCGCCTTTGCTTAGTCTGCGGCTCAGCTACTCATGACATTGGGTCTTGTCCTCGTAGACACAACCCAAATGCTGCACCAATGTCAGAAATTACTTATCAGCAGTGCCCAGCCATCCAGGTTCCTGCTCCACGACTCACTCTCCCTGCTCCACCTCCTCGTGGATCGACTGCACCTCCTCCCCGTCAGTTCCATCAAGTTCAAAGGAACGTACCTCAAGTACAAAGGAACGGGCAGAGGAATGCTCCTCCAGAAGGAGGAATGTACCAAGGCGACAGGCTTTCACAATGACTGTGGAAGAAGCCGAAGCCACCAGCCAAGTGGTAACACTTTCCATTCAAACTTTCATTCAGTCTATATACATACCTATATATCTTTTCCTTATACCTAAAACCTATCCTACATAACTTAGGTACAATCTTAGTAGCCTCGCTTCCTGCACTAACACTCTTCGATACTGGAGCATCTCATTGCTTTATGTCGCAACGATTCGTTCGAACTCATGTGATTCCAGTCAAACCTCTCGTATCCAGCTGGAATGTCCGTTCAGGGAACGGCGTTCTAAAGGCAATAATGGGACATGACCTATGTCCAGTGGTTGTCTGCATTAGAGAATTCTATGCTGACTTCAAGGTGCTGTACATACCGAATTTCGATGTCGTTTTGAGTATGGATTGGCTAGGAACATTCTATGCTACCTTTGACCGTCGTCAAAGGAGGTAGTGTTCGAGATTCCAGAGCATCCATCTTGTATTTCAAAAGTAAAGACCGTACCTTGGAGCCAAGCACATACAAGGTGAAACTGAAGAAGGCAGTGATTGCAACATTTCAAGCGGAGGAAGGATCGAAGCCAGATGTAATTCAAGAGTTCGACGATATATTTCCTGAAGACATATCAGGTTTGCCTCCCGATCGAGCTCTTGAATTCAGCATTGATTTAGTACCTGGAGCACAACCGATGATAAAAACACCGTATCAGTTAAGCCCTGAAGGTTTGAAGGAAGTCCGTACCCAGTTGGACGAATTATTGACGAAAGGATGGATTCGTCCTAGCATTTCAAATTGGGGATCTCCAGTTCTACTTGTGAAGAAGAAAGAAGGTTCATATCGAATGTGCATTGATTATAAGGCTCTGAACAAAGTAACTATAAAGAACAAATATCCACATCCACGCATCGACGATCTGTTCGATCAGCTGAGTGGATCTTTTGTTTTCTACAAGTTAGATCTTCGTTCGGGTTATCATTAGGTGAAGGTCAAAGAATCTGATATCCATAAAACGGCATTCAAAACTCGCTATGAACATTATGAATTTCTTGTTATGCTATTTAGAGTGATCAACGCACCAGCTATATTCATGAACCTAATGAATCAAGTTTTCCGAGAGTACCTAGATAGGTTTGTTATCATCTTCATCGACGACATCCTGGTGTATTCTAAGAGTCGGAAAGAACATGCCGAGCACCTACGATTTGTCCTGGAGACTTTACGACAGCATCAATTCTACGCTAAGTACAGCAAGTGCGAGTTTTGGCTAGATCAAGTCGGTTTTCTCGGACATATTGTATCAGGCGATGGAATCTCTGTGGATCCAGCTAAAGTTTCAGCAGTAAGCGAATGGCCGATACCGAAGTCAGTGAAGGACATTCGAAGTTTCTTAGGTTTAGCAGGATATTACAGAAGGTTTATTGAAAGATTTTCGAAGATTTCAACACCCCTGACCAAGCCATACGTATAGATGAAGAATTCGTGTGGTCAGAAGTATGCGAACGAGCTTTCGTAGAACTCAAGTCAAGATTGACATCAGCACATATTCTCGTTATACCGGACAATCTGAAGGTTTTAAAGTGCATTGCGATGCATCCAGTAATGGATTAGTATGTGTTATACATCAGCAAGGTAAAGTGGTAGCTTATGCTTCAAGACAGCTGAAAATTCATGAGCGCAACTATCCGACGCATGATTTGGAGTTGGCAGCCGTTATCTTTGATCTCAAGATTTGGCACCATTATAAAATACACATCTTTGAAAACCCTAAAGACGATAATTAGATACTTGAGGTGTATTTTGAAAATATATCAAACTATTTTTTACATAAAACCCCTCAAGTTATACTAATTTACAGTAAGGACCCTAGTAAACATAGGTTTAACTGGGACCAATTCTCTTGAGCCTCGGTGAGCCGAAGAAAGTGTGTGCTTGCCTATTTAAGGTAGACAAACTAAAAACGGTGTTATCAACAAGGTAATTGTCTTGGAAAAAGACACAAATCATGACGTCCATATGCAGCAGTTACCGATAACATCTAAACTAATTCAGGACTTCAATTTCTTTTTAAGTGTCCGACTCAGACTGAGTCTCAAACTGATCAATCTGACTTGAATATGATTCAAGTATAAACTAAAATACAACATGAATCCATGAATCCGTCTATTCAATCTATATCAACACGTCTTAGATATAGTGTATGAATGAATAATCATTTGATCAAAGGTGTTTTTCATGTCCAAAATGTATGGGTTTTCGATCAACGTGATTTTTCATCCATACACTATTTAAGACGTATAGAACAACTAGGCCGGAGCGGATCGTCAGAAGGACGTCAAACGAAAAAGTTCATGAATTTAAAAAACACGAACCCGTCTTAACGGATCCGCACCCTGCCCCCTATATATATATATATATATAATTTATTTTTTTATAATCCCAATGGCTTGGAAAATTATATAAAGAAATCTAGATGGTTGTTTTATGGTTAGTCATGTGTTATGGAACATCCATTTAGGAACACCCGTAATGATGTACGAAGTGGAAACATACAACTGACGGTCCAGTTAGAAACAACCATAATGACCGCAGGATGATATGAATGGTCTATTGATTCTGGTTGGCATCTAACTCTTCCAAGTAAAAGGAAATGTTTGGTCTTTGCAGATTAGAACTAAAGTTAAAGTTTTTGTTGGGGTTTAATCATTTGTCAATTGGAACAACGATTGTAACTTTTTACCTTTTCGACTAATTACCATTGTAAATAGAACTGACACACGCTAAGTTGTTTCTTGAAAAATTGTAATTCACTCTTTAGATTTATCGTCTTCTAACAAAAACCTTTTCTGCAAATAACACTATAGGCTGATGATAAATTATGTTGCACCTGGAAAAGAAAAGGGCCTAGAATCCAAATCATATTTGAATCTAGTTACGGCCTTTAAAAAAAAATTGTTTTATTCCATAACATAACTTTTTTAGTAAACTATCACCAAAATGTTGAAAAACTACTAATTTTCTAATAGACGATGACGGCCACAATGCATTAGAAAGAACAAAGATACTGCAATAGCAGCAGAAATTGATTTATTATTAATTGTCTAATTAGAGGGCTACGTTCACTATGCATGGTAAAGAACAAACATATTACAGCGGCAAAGGAAGTCGATTTATTCCCTCAAAATAACCTAAAATTATTTTTTTGAAATAGAATCTCCATCAAAAATTTGAAAACCCCTTCTCATATATTGACCGCAACGAAGCCCACTGGCCCCGCATGCCTCTCTTCGAAGTGCTAAATGGGAGATCCCAGGATCGATCCCGGATCTCCCCCCACAAACTCCCCCTTCTCATATATTTGGTGAAGGAAATATCGATATTTTTTTTTCAAATGCTAGAGCTCTAGATGATATTGTCGGGTTTGATAAGAGTACACTTCCGGATGCTTTAATACTGCAGGTCAAACCGTGAGAGTTGCCTTAGAAACGGCTTTGCATGAGAAAAGGAGAAAAATTTTAAAACGCCCCCGG
Source organism: Agapanthus africanus (assembly GCA_030015575.1). Lineage (NCBI taxonomy): Eukaryota > Viridiplantae > Streptophyta > Magnoliopsida > Asparagales > Amaryllidaceae > Agapanthus > Agapanthus africanus. The sequence goes on along the minus strand of CM057338.1, from coordinate 934,952,832 downwards.
CCTACTCGGGAGCTGTTTAAAAATCCCTGTAGTTTTCAAAATTGTTGGGAAGAGCCTACTGTGTAAAATCTTTGTGAAAAAACCATGGGCTATATTTCATTTAAGTCTTGTATTCTCTTAACTGCTTGGAGGTTAAATGCAACTGCTTGGAGGTTAAATGCAACTGTTTAGATATTTCAGGTAACTGCATCGGTTTAGATATTACAAGAAACTTCTTAGATATTATAAGCAACTGGTATAAGAGGGTTTTGTTTGAACCCAGTTGATGGAGGTCGGAATCTCCCTTAGATGTTGTCTTCCGTCGATCTGGTGGCGAGCAAGATGAAGGGCTGAGATTTGGTGTGAAAGTGTGGATCTGAATAGGTTATTGGTCGGTGTTGGGCCGAGCTACCTGCAAAAGAAGTCCCGGGGTGGGAAACCGCTATAGGACCCTCCGACGATCAAGTTAGAACTGGGGAATATTTGGGAAAAGTAGCGGCGTATTGGATTGTGTTGAGTTGCCTGAATCGTCTGGAGTAGGGGTTTATATAGGGGTCGCATGGAGCGATCCGTTGCGAAATTCTCACCGTCAGTCCTGCCCACGTGTCACGTTCGCATTAATAGAGGGATTCGCTCGCGTGAGACGCGGGACGTGGGGTGGTTGACTCCGTTGTGGCGGGGGATACGGAGCGGTTACGAGGAAGCTCGGTAAAAGGAAGTTGAAGAAGCTCAATCCGAGGAAGCTCAGGGTTTGTGCTACTGGTCCCGAGCTGGTCGAGGTGAAAAGGAGGCTGAGGAAGCTCTAGGATAGCTCGGAGATGATTTATTGACCAGTGGTTGGTCGAAAGAGGAATGCACCTAGGGGAGGCCCTGAGAGGTCGAGAACTTATTCCTCGGACGGGGTCTCGGAGGAGAGGTACCGAGGAATGTTTCCTTGTTCCAGTTTAGTAGCCCCAGGAATCTAGTTGGCATACATAGATGACACGTCATCTGCTACGTTCCATGATAGCGGGAATCCCCACTTACAAGTATCATCATTAGACTCCCACTCCCGTTCCGACCTAATTATAAGTCGGGTCAAAAGTGGTCTGCTCGATCTTCTCTGTTCAGCTTGGCACCGAGAATTCTTTGTGGTGGATTGTCCGAGAAAGACATGGCGTTTAGCGGTAGTGTCTCTTCGATCTCCGAGTCCACGTGGCGCTTTACCGTGCGTCTTAATTTTCGCGTGTATCCTCGATGATGTCAGCGAATCGCTGAAAAGACAATGCCATCATGGCGACGTCGTTTCATTTGCTCGAGTCGTCGTGGCAACAGGCCGACTGCCGATCTCATGCTACACGACGGCATCTGGAGTGTGGATGTGAGACGTCGCTTCGGCTGTTCGGATCCGCGTGAGAGTGAGGCAGCCAATGATCGGCAGCGACGTGGCGTCGCCTGGACCGTCGGATCATTTTTGCTGAGGGTATAAATAAAAGTGCCCTGCCTTCAGCAAATACTTTTGTTCACTTGCATTTCTACCTTCCCGATTACTCGACACTCCTGATCTTAGGTCAGCCTCTAGTCCCTTCGCTACCTTCAGCCTTTTCTTTTCTTGAATCAGGTCGGATGTCTTCCTCTGAACCCATAGAAATCGAGTTTAGTTAAGGTAGAGTCCGGTGATGAGGCATTGTCATCTAAAACCGAGTTTAGTGAGTCTTCTTCGTCTTCCTAGGCTTCTGAAATCCGAGGAAGCTCTCCTTCTGCTGTGTTAGGTTAACCCTCAAGGGGTGGCGATTCCACTGTTCCCCAACGCCGAAGGGCCAAGAAGGCCCTAAGGTGCCCATCGAGAATGTTCGTGACACTGCCTCGGTGTTGAGCGGGGAGAACGGGTCTGCGGATATACGAGCTCGCTTTCGCATTCCGACCAACTGTACGATTTGTTTGGCCGGGAAGGTTGAACGGGCGGACCAATTGTGGGGCAACGAGATTGTCCTGTACTTGGAAGCGTTCCTTGGAGGAATGCGTCTACCCTTTCCCCTGAGATTTGTGAAATCCTCAATTTCTTCCAACCCGCCCAGGGCTATCTAGCTCAGAACTCGTGGAGGATTCTCCTCGGGTTCCTGGTCCGAATAAAAATAGAGGAGATCCCTTTTAACCTCGGACTCTTCCGATCGTTTCTCTATTATAAGAATCACCCTGGACTCGCAAAGATAAGCCAAGCTGGGTGTACTTTTCATTTAGGAAGTTTAGGGGTAGGGTTGGGTCTGGAGTGTTGTCCGTCCTTTCTTCCATCCATGAGTGGAAGGAGAAGTTCTTTTTCATCGGTCTTCCTGAAGGAGAGAACTGTCCAGTACTAACAGAATGGTACCAGAAGGACTACCTGAAGGCTTGGGTGTTGAACACCCCTAAAGCGAGGGTCGTGTCTCAGTAGGAACCGCTCTAGAGAACCAATGTCCTGCTTTCCAAGCAGGTCTTGAGCTGGGAAGGGTTTAGCCCCGTGCAATACCTGGGTGAGTTTGGTTTAGCCTCCCAATCCATACTTTACACTATTGTTGTTTTAGCGTTGCTAATTACGCCTTATTTTTCTTTGCTGAGCCCATGGATCAGTCGAAGGCCATAGCTGCCAAGGCACGGGCTAAGAAGAGTGGCGGCGCGAGCTCATCCAGGTCTACGCCGAGCGAAAGCGTCTGAGCGCCGAACCCCAAGAAGACAAATGTTCCCGTCTCTGTCCCCGAGGAGTCTGGGGGAGTGGGAGGCAGCAACACCGAGCTTTGGCTCCTTGGTCAAGTTCAGAGGTGCCTTCCTCCGCTGAGCCCCAGGCCAAGAGGCAGAAGAAGTCGGCCCCTCGGTAGAAGTCAGCCGGGGAGCAAGCCCTTGAGAGCGGACTACGAGGCGTCGTCCGGCCTCTTGACGGATGCGGAAAAAAGTGCGGGAGTTAAAGTCCTGAGGGGAACCGTGCGTGCCCAGGTTGTGGCTATTGCTCAGGAGGCCGTCTGGGTTGGTAAATTCACGCTTAAATTTTTTTCAACTTATTTTTCTTCTGTTTTGTTCCCAACTAATATTTTTTGTTTTTTTCTGCAGGTCCTCCAGCATTGCGCCTTGTTGGCCGCCATGGAGGTAGAATAGGTCACCTCAGCGATGAAGAGGACGGAGGATGCTTCGTCACATGAGGAACAACTCCTTGTAGAGCTGAAGAGGCAGAGGAAAATGCCGCCTCCCTTGAATCGCTGAAGGTCTTGGAGGAGCTGAAGGCGGCGATGCTCTACGAGGCCAACCGGGCTCTCTGGGCCCAAGTCGATGAGATGACCGAGCTGTTCAACGTGATGAAGGGACAGCAGGACTCGACAAAGAGGAAGGCTCGGGAGGCCAAGGATACGGAGAAGCGGCCATGGAGATAGCGAAGAAGGTCGTGAAGAACTATAAGTCGTCCGACCAGTTCTATATCGATATACCGATGTCATGGCCATAGTGTGGCAAAATGGGCTCAATGCCGTTAATGAGATTCAGCTCGAGTTCGACGATAAGGAGCTCCGCTCGCGGTACCTTCTTCCCGGGGAAGAGCCCAGGGGCGGAGACGAAAGCGCGGCCACCGTCGAGACTGCCGCCGCTGCTCCTCCTCCACAGTTCGCTGAGGTCATGGCCCCGGAGGTCGCCCCCGAGCAGGCTTAAAAGGTCGGCGATGACGACCGGTGAACAAGCCATCCCCAAAGAGAAGCCTTGAAGCCCGCATTCTCTTTATTTTTCATTTTGTTTTCTTTTGTAAGCCTCCGGGTAGTTTTGTAAAGCTGGGGAGCTCACAATACCTTGTACTTCAATTTTGAAATTAATGAAGACTTTTTTCTCATCTGTAATGCGTTTGACCTTTTATTCGTGCTCTCTTTGTTCTTGAAAATTTTCATTTTTATTTTCCAAGTGTAGATAGACCGGTATACTCTCTTCTTCATACTTGAAAATTTTCATTTTTATTTTCCAAGTGTAGATAGACCAGTAAACCCTCTTCACCCCCAGAAACGAGGTAATGTGAGTAGAGTGAATATTAGGTCGGTACCCCCCTGTCTCCACCCCTTGGAGACGAGGTAAGATGAGTAGAAGACTTAAGATTCATCAGCTTAGGTCGGGTTGAGAATGAATGTGTCAATGAGCCGAGCAAAAATGTACTCGTACGAGGACTTGGGATTCTCGGCTTAGGTCGGGTAGGGATCTACCGGCCATGAATAGGTGTGCCTACGAACCGAGCAGGGATTTACTCGCATGAAGACTTTGGATTTACGGTTTAAGCGGGGTAGGAATCTACCCGCCATGAATGGATGCGACAAGTAGGAAGCTGTCCACCAGCCTCACATGAGGGCTTTGGATTCACGGTTTAGGTTGGGTAGGAATCTACCCGTCATGAATGGGTGCGCAGGGCAGGAAGCGGTCCGCTGGCCTCGCATGAGGGCTTTGGATTCATGGCTTAGGTCGGGTAAGAATCTACCCGCCGTGAATAGGTGCGCCGGGCAGGAAGCTGTCCGTCGGCCTCCGAACCGAGCAGGAGTCTACTGGCATGAGGACTTTGGATTCACGATTTAGGTCGAGCAGGAATGTACCCACCTTGAATGGGTGTGACGAGTAGGAAGCTGTTTGTCGGCCTCACATGAGGGCTTTGGATTCACGGCTTAGGTTGGGTAGGAATCTACCTGCCATGAATGGGTGCGCCGGACAGGAAGCTGTCTGCCGGCCTTATGTGAGGGCTTTAGATTCACGGCTTAGGTCGGGTGGGAATCTACCCGCCGTGAATCGGTGCGCCGGGCAGGAAGCTATCTGCCGGCCTCCGAACCGAGCAGGAGTCTGCATGCATGAGGACTTTGGATTCATGGTTTAGGTCGGGCAAAAATCTACCCTCCATGAATGGGTGCGATGAGCAGGAAGCTGCCCGCCAGTCTTGCATAAGAGCTTTGGATTCACGGTTTAGGTTAGGTAAGAATTTACCCGCCGTGAATGGGTATGCCGGGCAGGAAGCTGTCCACCGGCCTTGTGTGTGAGGTCTTCGCTCAGAAAAGAGAAAAAACAAGTTCAGATTACAGAAAAGCTAGAATCTCATTATTTAAAGAGAATGCAAGTTCATCTATAGTTTAAGATTTTCTACATTGAATGGCCATGGAAGATTACGATACAAGGAATCTTGGAGTTAGTAAGCTTTTTCGAGCAATACTTTGGTCATGAAGAATGGGTCGTTCCACTTCGGAGAAAATTTGTGCAGCTTCCCTTGGTCCTCAAATTAATTGCAGCGAAGGACTAGGTCTCCTGACTTGAACACTCAGTGTTTGACCCGAGCATTGTAGTGTCGGGCGGTCTGTTGTTGTTATGCGGCCATCTTCATTTGGGCCCAGTCTCTTTTCTCTAGCAGGACATCCAGGTTGCTTCGCAGGGCTTGGACATTGGCTTCATTCTCGATGTGTTCGACCCGGTAGCTGGGAAGTCCGATATTTGTAAGAACCATAGCCTCGGTGCCATAACACAGGCTGAATGGGGTTTCTCCTGTAGGGGTTTTCTTTGAAGTCCGCAGTGCCCAAAGTACCCGAAGAAGCTCTTCAACCCATCCGCCTTGTCTCCCTTTCAGCCGGGCTATAAGTCCCCTGATGATTCCTTGGTTCGCTACCTCGGCTTTCCCGTTGCACTGGGGATGGGCAACCGCGGAGAACTTCATCAGCACGTGGTACTCATCGCAGAACTTCTTAACCCTGTCGTTTTCAAAGTTGGTTCCATGGTCGGTGATAACATATCTTGGAATTCCGAACCAAGTAATGATGTTGTTCTTTAGGAACTTTATCGTGGAAGTCGCATCTGGCTTTCTGATCGGCGTAGCTTCAACCCACTTTATGAAGTAGTCGACGGCGACAAGGATGTATTTGTTTCCTCCGGTCCCTGTTGGAAGTTTGCTGATCATGTCCATTTCCCACTGGGAAAATAGCCAAGGAGAGCTTAGCGGCGTTAGCTCGGTTGCTGGTAGCCGAGGAATGGCACCAAAGAGTTAGCATGCTTTGCATCGTCTGACTAGTTTCTTCGCATTGGCGTGGACGGTCGGTCAATAATAGTCCTGCAGCAGTGCCTTCTGGATCAGATTGCGGGCTCCCTGGTGAGCACTGCCAACTCCTTCATGTATCTTCTGAAGTGCTTACCTAGCTTCGTCGGAATCGACGCATCTGAGCAGGGGCTGGGTGTAAAACTTCTTGTACAAGTTTTTCTTGCTCCATACGAAGTGACGAGCTTTAATGTGGAGCTTTCAAGCCTCTGCTGGGTCTTAAGAAAGTGTCCCGTCTCTGAGAAACTCTACCAGGGGCTTTCTCGAGTCCGGGGTATCTTCTTGAGTCGTGTAGACTCTAATTGACCACTTCCATATCCTCAACGCTGGGCCACAACAAGACTTCAAAGAGGATGTTCCTCTTGTGGTTGGCAAAGTACGAGAAGGAGAGTTTGCTCGGTGTGTCAACTTCGACGTTCAAGCTTCGAAGAATTTGCTCCACTCGGACTTCTTCGAAGTTTTTGTTTAGCCTTTTTACCTCGATAAGATACTTCATCATGAGGGATTCTTGTGCTTCGAAACGTCCGGTCACTTGGCCAACGACCAATGCGGAATCGCTGGACTCTAATTTTCTTTAGCAACACCCCTAAGGAAATTCGTAGTCCGGCCAATAGGGCTCGTACTCCACGGCATTGTTCGAGGCTTTGAAGTCGAGCCGCAGAGAGTACTCTATCTCGGCTTCGTTGAGACTGTGGATAATGAGCCATGCTCCTATTCCCATCTCGGCGGAGGAACCATCCACATAAAGTACCCAGTCCGGAAGCGGACCGAGATTTTCTTCCATCGAGCTTTTTGGACTCGGGCTCTGCTCTGGTGTTTCATCTTTGTTATGGATGGTGCATTCGACCACAAAGTCGGTTAGGGTCTGCGCTTTGATGGCTTGCCTTAGTCAATACCGGATGTCGAACTGCGACAACTCCCATCTCCATTTCTCCAAGCGGCCCGACGACTCGGGGGAACCGAGGATACTCCCCAAAGGTCGGTCGGTGAGGACGATGATCGTATGGGCTTGAAAATAATGTCGAAGCTTCTTGGAGGTGGAGAAAAGCGCCACGACAATCTTTTCGATGGCCGGGTACATTATCTCTACGTCCTTGAAAACGTGACTGGCGTAGTAGACCGGCTTCTGTACTCCTTCGGAATCTTTGATGAGTATCGAGCCGCCTGCTTGCTCGGAAACGGCCAAATACAACAACAGCTCATTGTTTGCACCGGTTTAAGTTTCGTTTACAGATATGTGTGTACTTGACCAAGTAATAACGTTGAAAGCAGGCTCATTCATATATACGTATGGAGGGTTAGTGCATGACACGAGCACATCAGTGTCGTTTGTGTTAGTTGTATGTATGTCCTAGAGGCTATTATTATACATGATTGTATATTATAATGGATGCTTGGACATATATAGTGAGGACTTTCTTGCTCGACATGATAGTATGCTATCTGGTTACCCTTTATATTAACATGTAGACTAGTATTGTGATACTGTCTTTTTTCTCACATGTTGATAAAGCCCTTAGAATATGTACTTGACACCAGGATTATGATGCAGATCATACTAGTGGGACCAGGGTAGCCCACAAGTTCATCCTTTAATTGTTCCTAGTCGTGGGTGTATCGAGACGGGGCATCGATATTCCAGAGTAGACTAGTGTATACGTTTCTTGACCCATTTGATGGGCGATGGATGATCCCATATCCATTGGTGTTTGACATCAAAGATTGTATATAGATGCTCAGTAGAGACTAGGTACACTGAACAGGACTCGCCGAGAACTCCTACATGGTATTATACCTAACGTCAGATAGCAGTTCTCTAGTGACACTGGTACAGGTTAGTCTATAGACCCGAGATCGTCATAGAGTCTTGTGTGATTCCCACTGTGCTTTAATTTCCACCCTACCATGTTCAAGAGAGCGTGAAAACAAGTAGTTTTTGGGTACAGTCCCGAGTCACATGGAGGCAATAAGCGATAGGAGGGGTTTTGTCTCTCCCGGTATTGGGGGTTGATGTTGCGCTATGCTCGATTGACCATGACAGGAAGTCTCTGGCCAGGGCTGATACTGAGACTTACTGGTAAATGTTATCAGTAGTTTCTCGACCCGTTATGAGCCTTATATCGACATGACTTATCAAGTTATTTGGGTCTGACGTTTACCACCCCCAGACTCGTTATGCGACATATCAGACGAAGAGACCGGACTGTACGGTAGTGTTACTTATTTGATTCACAAGAGTCTCACGTGATATCCGTGTGAGCGCTCAAAAGAAATCATGAAGACAACATCTCACGTGATATTCATGTGAGCGCTCAAAAGAAGATAGAGTCTCACGTGATATCCGTGTGAGCGCTAAAAAAAATCATGAAGACAACGCCTTACGTGATATCCATGTGAGCGCTCAAAAGAAGCAGATGATAGAGTCTCACGTGATATCCATGTAAGCGCACAGAAACTCAGAAACTCAGCACCTCACGTGCCATACACATACGCATCCATAAGCAAGGAATCAGCACCTCACGTGCCATACACGTGAGATCTTGAGAGACGCCAGAGCCTTAACGCCTCACATGAGTGCCAGAGCCTTAACGCCTCATGTGACATCTACATAAGCGCCAAAGCCTTAACGCCCATGTGACATCCACGTAAGCGCCAGTGCATTATTTAGATATTATATCCACAGTTTAAACGATTAAGTGCTTAGCACTGATAGGGCAACGCCCAAGCCTGAGTATCTCATGTGATATTCACGTGAGCGCCAGAGCCTTAGCACCCCACGTGATATCCACGTGAGCGTCTGATCTGAATATTATATCCATAGTCTAAATGACTATGTGCTTAGCACCGCTGGGTAATATAAAAGCCCAAAACTGAGCTCCAAAATTGGTTAAGTCTTTGATGTTTTAAACTTCTTGAACCCATATTGCTCATTGTAACCGAGCCCATATGCACACCCCTGTTAAATTGATCTTAATAAGATTAATGATTTTTAAACGTACTTCTAAATTGATCTTAGCCTTATGTAAGACTAGCGTATCCTTAGCCCATACGCTCATATATTTAAGTCGATCTTAATCTAAAGCAAGATTGATGATCCTTAAACCCCTGATCTAATGGAACATATGACCTAGGTTCAAACCTAAGTCTAATATATACGGATTTGGACTGATCTACGCCCTACGGGCGACGACATAAACTAGTCTCCGTATATAATCCACGAGAAACCATAAAAAACAATATATATATTACAACACGAAGTGATCTGCCTGGAGCAGGTGAAAGATGTTATCACAATGCGACAACGTAATTAACTGCAGGGGCTTGCATCTGTAAGGAAGAGCGTCCCCGCAACAAAAAAACCCTTCAAAGAGGGGGAATCTGATAAGTCATGCTACATCGGTTGTATCTGTCCAAACCTCTAATATACGGTGTCATAAATCAACTTGGCATATTCAGAGAGGTGGATGGATATGTTCATATAAAGCATGCCCCTAAATTTAGGATAGATGCCTTTGCGTCTTAGTCCAGTCTTCGGCGGTAAACAGATTCTGGTACGCCCAGTGGGACCTTTTCTTCTTTCCACTCCATACTTCGTGTATCATGTTTTTCCACGATCAAATAATCGCGGTATATATGTTTGTAGTTGCTCTTGGGTGATGAGATACTGAAGCTGGTGTTTCGTCTTTTTGCAGAATGGCGTTTTCTTCCACTCACTACAACTCAGGCTCTGTCACATCTAGTGGAGTCAAGCATAGGCCACTTACAGCCTCAAATTTCTACAGTCTGGCTCTTCAAGAAATCAATGGGTTTATCTTTGGATCTATGCTCCTATCTTTTACCCTCGGTGCCACAACGCCGAAAGTTGAAGTCCAGAAGAAGTCTGTCTTCTATGGACCGGATTCTCAAACTTCAGCTTTGCTGACGAAATCAGTCCCCAAACAACTGGCACCTTCCAAAGACCAAAGTCGACGTAGGGGGCAGAATATTCATGCTCTCAAGGAAAACAAAGGGCAGGCTCAGCAAATTCCTGGGACTGAAGAAACTTCGGTCAAAAGACACGATCAATATCAATATGGGCATCAAATAAGATAAGCTTGGGGCAGTTCTCCATTTGGGTTGACTTCGAATTCGACGACGAATGTTGTTGTTCCAACCGGGAACAGCTTTGAACTGCTGTGAAGGTTCAGAAAAAATTCCCCTACCGCGGTATTGAAAAAAATCTCCGCAATCCATGGAGATCCATAGAGAGCGGAAACCAGTTCTCCCCCTAAAAGAACTTTCCTTATCTATATATAAGGTGTGGAAGTAGTTGAAGGACTCAATCGTCATCCGCGGCTCTTTCCCTAAGCGTCAGCCAAATTCTGACAACTCCCCTTCCAAATAAAAGGGACTCATCACAAGGCGGTTCCTGTTTTGATGGTTCCTCCTAAAGCCAAAGCTGTTTCTCACAAAAAAAAAGAGGCCCAATAAAGTCCAAACGCCCGAGACAAACTCTAAGGGTCAAGATTCCAAAAGCCCCAAGCTTGGGGGCATGATAGTTCACACAGTCCATTTGGTGAATTCTAAAGAGGAAAGTACTGCTTCTATTAGTCACGGACCGTATACCCGGTCTCTGACAAAATCTCAACTGCAACGTGAAAAGTTGCAGGAAATGCTTACTCAGGCGGTGGGACTTACGAGTTCACTGCCTAAGGCAAACCTCGATGACGCACCCGAAGAAAGGACAGGGCAGGAGTCAGATATTGATTTCCTGAAGCACGCTCTCAAGAAAAGGGATGAAGAAGCGGTAGAGATGTCCGCTAAAATAAACTATATGGCCCTATTGATCCAGAATATGGCTGGAATGATAGTTCAATCGAAACCATTGACTGATGAACTGCCGGAAGTCGCTCTTAAAGACAAGGGTGGCATTTTAAATTCTCTGCAAGTCTTATCAACGGTTAAGGAGGAAATGATTTCCAAAATAAGGTTGGACTAATACATCGCTAGGCGAATCAAAGCCCACTATGCTAATGAAGCTGGAGATAGGTAGATCAAGACTAGTCGACCATATCCAGCATGGTACGATCAAGTACAATACCCGCCAGGATACACATTTCCGACATTCCACATGTACAAAGGAACCAGGAATCCTTGCCCAACACTGGAGGAAATGATATAATGCTTCTCCGACAGTTCGTCAACAGTCTAGCGGGCACTGCCTTCAAATGGTATACAGAACTCACAAATGACTCCGTGAAGACCTTCGACGAGATGTAAATGCTCTTCTGTCAAAAATTTGTCGGTTGTGCTTGGCTTGGTTAGTATGTGTGTTTATCGGACCCGACCTGCTTATGTGAAATCTGTTATGGTGCTAAATTATCTTTTATTGATATTTATCCGTAAACTAAATCTATATGAATCTTAAATAACAGATATATAATATTTAAATTTTATGTATATATTTTCTGGCAGCTATACGTTAGAGATATTTTCATATATTAATTGTCAGCATGTTATTTAAACATTTCATGGTATTATATTGACAATTATCTATTGCAGGTAAATCTTAAATATCCTAGTTACCATGTATATATATTAGAGTAGAATATATTCTTTTAACCCTTAAATTTATGGTTTAAGGAGGCTTTGTATGTATAGATATTTTCCAATATATTTTCTTTGAGATTTCGTAGAGAAGGATCGGAGATTTGTAATATTTTTTATAATATTATTAGTTATATACAAAACTATATATATATATATATACGTATACTATATAAACATATTATATTTATATTTTCCTATCTAAATTAAAAACTCTCTTTTTCTCTCTTTCTCCCGCTCTCTCTTTCTTTCTCCATCTCCCCTCTCCGATTCACCACGCCCTAACTCCTTCCGTCGACGACTTCATCACCGATTCTGATCCTAGCCGAGCTCAAGCTTGGATCTTGCTTCCATCGTATTGTTTCCGTGATCGTAATATACGAGGCAAGTATTTTACTTTCTACATGCTAGTTACAATATATATATAATAATGTTGTAATATTACTATTTTATTTTATCATATTTCATGCCGTTAATTAATATAATGGTAATAGGTTCTGTCCATAATTAAGCAAATTCAATACAATAATACTATTTAATTAATATAAATATTTCCAATAAATCTTGACAAACTATTTTAATACGGTCAATTGATAAATTGAACTTGTAATAAGTGATGTGGTTATTTTCTTTACATCGCATCTAGATAACCGTTATTATTACAGTACTGCTACGACTACAGTTCATGTTATTCGTCATGAACTAATTATGATATGTTGTTGCGATATAAACAACCTACATGCTTAATTACACAATCCCTGACATGCTTGTACCATGCCACCTTGTTACCGTTATTGCTATCATCTTAGTACCTATTACATGTGATACTTACCGATACCAGCAATCCTGACTTGTTGTCATGGACGTGACCTTTTGTCTAGATAGACATAAGCTGCACCTTCTTGTTCCTGTATTGGCATTAGGTAGATATTATTTGTACCTGCCTTGGAAAATGAAATCTGGGGAAATAGGGAAACTAAAAGTGTAACTGAAGTATTACTTAAAAGTATATTACTTGATCCATGGTTCCGGGAGGTAACGGAACAGAATCATTCATGATTCTTACTACTTGATCCGTGATTCCGGGGGGTAACGGAACAGAGTCACTCGTGATTCTTATTACTTGATCCGTAGTTGTAGGGGATAATGGAACAAAATCATTCTTGATTCCTTGATCTGTGGTCCTGGAGGATAACGGGATATATACCTTTTGAGTTATATGAAGGAGTACATTCATTGGTTTCAAATACGTGTAGGACAGTTAATCTAGAAATACAAACTTTAGGATACACGTGACATACCTATAGCTTACTGTTATAATACTTGTGATTGTTTGTTTATACTCATACATTACTTTACACGTGATATCCTATATAGCACACTGTTCAGTTGTTTATTATTATGATGACATTTATGATGCTCTGACGTCTGGGTTTTGCATGGCCAAGATACTTGACTTTAGCATATGAGAATCGTGAGTATTTCGACAGGATCACTGATCAATGAAGACCATCTCACTGATATAGCTCTTATTGATGGTAAGTTATTCTTTGGATCTTTATTGCTTCCGCTACTATTTCCCGTTATCGTTGTGGCTATTGGACATGTTTAGAATAGATAGTTATATTATTGTTCTGGATTACTGATCGACAGCCGTAATATGACTATGGGAGGATATTTCCTCGCCATAGATAGCATGGTTGGCTTTGTCACATAGCGTATTTAAGTATTTTGGGAAGCGGGGCATGACAGGTTGACTCCGTCGTGGCGGGAGATGCGGAGCCGTTACGAGGAAGCTCGATAAAGGGAAGTTGAGGAAGCTCGGGCTTTGTGCTATCGGTCCTGAGCTAGTCGGGGCGGCAAGGAGGCTGAAAAAGCTCATCTCTAAGATAGCTCGAAGTTGAACTATTGACTGGTGGTTAGTCGAAGGAAGAATGCACCCAGGGGAAGGCCCCGAGAGGTCGGGGGCCTATTCCTCGGATAGGGTCTCGAAGGCGAGGTACTGAGGAATATTCCCTTGTAACAGTTTAGTAGCCTCTAAGAATCTAGTTGGCATACACGGGTGACATGTTATCTACTACGTTCCGTGATAGGGGGAATCCCTACTTACAAGTATCATCATCAGTGGTTTTTAACACGAGCAAAAAGCACAGGGCATTTTTTACACAAGTTTGAAGTGTGCCGGGTTTTTTTGACAATTCACCCTAAGAAAAAATTGAAAATAAGGAAGGGTTTTTACCTCATTGTTTATCGCAAAAATTAGAGATGAACTGGGATAGAATGCCTTGCCTGAATTTGGAGGCATATACTATTTGGAACATACCCGTCTATCTCTCCGAAAATACCAAGTTGATTTATGACACCGTATATCGGAGGTTTGGACGGATGCGGCCGTTGTAGCATGACTTATCAGATTTCCCCTCGTATTAAGGAAAAATCCGTACATCTCTTCTTCTTTTATTTTTCAAGAAGCAAAAACTTCGGGTTTTTTTGTGATGCAAGGGCATCCATGATGGGTTTTTTCCTCAAGATCTTTTGCTCTTTTGTTTGTGAATCAATGAATTCAAGAGAGAAGCAATAACTTCTATATTAAAGCAAAAGTTTTATGGGAGAGGATATATCTTCTTCTCTTTTTATTTTTATCTGTTTTGAGGTTGAAGAAAATGATTTTTGCTTGAGCTTATGGGGGGTCGGCTTTCTTTGATTTCTTCATATGGGGCTCCTATTTATAGAAGAGCAAAAACTAAGGTTTGTTACCAACAAATTAAGCAAGTTTTGATTTTATTTTGATTTAATTTGATCTGATTTGAATTTAATTTGGATTAAATTGATTTATATCAATTACGAGGTAAGTGTGCACCGTTGGATTGATCCCAGTGCATGCGCACCGTCAGATCTCATGATCTCGTATCGATTTGTTTCGATTTGTTTCAAAGAAGATTTTATTTCTTCAATTGGGCAATTGAGCACTTCAAAGTAGTGCGCACATGCATTACACGTGTCGCTCTATCTCGTGTTAATATGCGCACCTGTTGGAGATGGATTTTAGCCATATGCGCACCTATTGATTCATTAATATGTGCGCACTTATGCCTTCGCATGTTTTCAAGGCGACAACCAAGTGTCAAGTTGCAACCCGTTGGATCTGTCTCGAGATTCGTAGGAATGTGAACCGTCTTTTAGACGCTATAAATAGGTGTCATTTTCTTCATTTCTTTTAGAGTTGCGCTCTTTCTGAAGCCTTTGCTTTCTTTTAGAAGCCCTTGCTTCTTTATTAACTTGGTAAGTGTGCATGCACACTTCTGCCTTTACGCACTTAGCTTAGCTTGAGCTTGCGCACCCTTTGGGTTTCGCACTTGACTTAATATTAGCTTGCGCGTCCTTTTGGTTGCACATTTGATTTAACTTAAGATAACTTTTTTTTAAAAAGTTTCTTTAATTTCAAGCATGTCGCTTAAGTTTAGCTTTAATCAACCAATTTCATCGTTTTGTTCCGAAGTTGGATATTCATATTCCACCCCTTTAGCGGACTGACGCCTTTCCAGTTTCTTTTCTTTCAAGTGTCATGGATAAACGTCTATATTCTATCACGGAGATTGTTTCCCATGCCGACATCCACTTTTATGAACCGGCTTTTACCGACGCTCAATGCAAAGCCGCTCTTCGTAGTTATGAAGCTCATGGTGGGCGAAAGTTTCATCGACGCTCCACTCTGCTCCAGCCGATATTTCAAGCCATCCACAATACCATTCCTTGGGTTATGGATGCAATGCCCTTCCCTGTTCTTGACCAAACCGTAGATAAGGTGCATTCAGTTTTCCTAATGGGGTTTATCTCCAAAAAATTGAGAGACCGTGCAACCGCCTTGCTGCATGTAATCTTCCAACAGCTGCCGATCTTGTCCGTATATGATAGAAGCGAACAGACGCGCACAACGATAGAGGATAAGGCCTTCGAGTTTTTATCGGAGTGCGTTTATGACTTCACTCATCATTATAACTCGGTCAACCTATTACCGCTCTGAAATTTTGGGCGGTGTGACAGCCTTCGCTTTTATTCGTCTTTTAATTTTAAGTACTTGTTCTCAGTCGGTAGTCTGTAATCCAGCCTTTCTAATGTTTGAATGAAAAGCAACTCTTTTTTATACTCGCACTCCTTTTTCTTTTTTTGTGCTGAAATGACTTTGCTTTTATTATAGGAGCCCGTCGTTAGAATATGCGCACGTGTCGTGCAATAGTCCTCATATGCTCACATATGTAGGTGCGCAAGTCAATCGAGTCATTTTTCATCAAGTGCCAACATGACATTTGATGCACACTTAAACATGTGCAAACAAATTTCCCCTACCGACTGTGCGGACGTGTTTTTCACATGTGCACAGCGATGTAAAGCTGCCCACTGTTAAATTTGTCTCGGGACTTCGCAAGTAGCAGAACCGTCGCAATTAAGTGGGAAGTCGGACTGTCGGGCAATTGAACCGTCGCGGTCCTATTATAAGTAAGTCCTGAGCCCCGGCCGTACTTGCACCTTTTTTTCTGTGCACCTGCTCCCTCGAAGCTTTAGCTTCTGTCCAAAGAATTTCATTCTTTTCTTTCGTCTGGTAAGTGCGCATGTGCACCTCTTCCTCCGGCATGATTTGCACACGTACGAAACCCTTGCTTCACTTAATTAAGTGTGCACCCTTATGTGTTGAGTATTTAACTTCTCAAGTGCACCTCTTTGTTGTGCATTGGTCTTTTAGTGTACTCGATTTAAGATGGGAATTTGTACTTTAGTGCTCACTCCTTTTAGCTTCGCATTTTATACTCAGAAAATATTTAGATTTTCACAAAGTAGCCCCTTTGAGTCTTGATCTTCTGATAGGTCAACTCTCGCCCGATGAGATCTCTCAGCTCAAAAGCCAGGGATTCTACCTCATAAACTTACCATCTTTCCTTCTTGTATTTTAACCAAGCGCTTTTCCTTTCTTTATAGGTCATATGTCTAGCGGCTCCTCCGTCGACTCCTCTTTCGCTGGAACAATTTCCATCAGGGAATTGTCAACTATTCTCACATCCAGACATGTCATTCCGGTTTAAGCAATATGGATTGTGAGGACATACTCCGACAACTGGAGCAGCATGCTGGGGCTATAATCCTTGTAGACTCCCCTTTGCTCGCCATCATCTTCACCGGGATCCTGGATAGCTTTCTTGCCGATCCTATGTTAGTGCCTATCGTGGCACTTGATGCTGTTGAGGATAAGGTGCACTACATTTTCAAGATGGGGCTGATCTCCGACGTGCTGCGACTTCGTTCGCTCCGGCTGATTCATCCCATCTTCCAACAACGGAATATTATTTATTCTTATGATCGGATGGAAGATATCGGAGGGGATCCTGACGCACTCCGTCGCGAGCAGATGCACCAAAAGATGGTAGGGGAAGCTACTAGCAAGCTTAAGGATTTTGAATTTTATTTCACTAATCCCCGCCATACAATGCCTGTACTCCCTTGAATGAATAAATAAAACTTCGTCTTTATTTTCTCTTGCAATCGCCTTGTGTTGTATTTCTGTAACTTGCAATTTTCTTTGCTTGTGTCGTAATTGTTTGGCTTAGCCTGTTTACTTTACTCGTCCCAGGGCGTTCAGTTTACCCTTCCCTTAGGCATGTGGGTAAACTTGTCCTAACGTCAAACATACATAACCCCTGGTAGCGTATGTCACGCCCCGCTTCCCGATGTACGAGGAAGGGGACGTGGCGAGGCACGCGACGTATTTACTCAGAAGTAAACACGCTAAGCGTAAATAAACAATATATAGATAAAATGCACAAGAATGACAAGAGATGTAATATAAACAGCAACTTTTATTAACTTTCATTCTTTACATTACAACTGATTTGAAATAGAAAGCAATGCCTAAACAGTGGCATATGAACTGAAATAAGTACAAGTAAAAGCTAGAAGTCTAGCTCCTCTGTGAACTTGT
Organism: Agapanthus africanus; assembly: GCA_030015575.1. Classification (NCBI taxonomy): domain Eukaryota; kingdom Viridiplantae; phylum Streptophyta; class Magnoliopsida; order Asparagales; family Amaryllidaceae; genus Agapanthus; species Agapanthus africanus. The sequence goes on along the minus strand of CM057338.1, from coordinate 934,935,256 downwards.
CCAAACAGTCGTGGATGGGCTCGGTCTCCTTAGAATCGGGTCCTCCTGACGAACATTCCAAAGAAAGAAGAGACAGGAATTTCGTCAGCGAACTAACGCTCGGTAAGTTCCAAAAGTAAGAGTAAAATAGAATAGAATAGGACAAGTAGAGAATATATGACCGGTAATTTGTACAGGTGTGTGTTTGTTATACCAACGTAGTTGTTTGTAACTTGGTACATAATGTATCAATGTATACAAGAGGAGTCCAACTATCCCGTGGACTATTATAACGGGAAAGTACAAGGCCCCGTTAAAACCCACGGTACAATGGCAATGGATGTTCAGGTTAGGTGTCTTTTAGTGACCGTCTCGTTCCACTTCTAATACTTTCCGTACCAATCTACCCCGTAATATTTTGTATTGAATTATAGATTATGGTTATCAGACTTGCCGAGGTCATGGATACAAGTTGTTCATGTAATCAGGTTCAGGATGTAAATAAGTAGGCATGTAATCAAGTCAAGTTATAGCCATGGTTCGGTCAAGTCAAATCATGTTTGCATGTTGATCTTGTTCTGGTTTTCAGGTTCAGGTTCAGATATACATGTTAGTATATTAGATTCATGTTTGGATTGGATTCATGTTTGGATTGGATTTAGATTAGACTTAGACTCGGATTGAGTCAAACACTTTAAAACAGATTTGGATCCTGAATTAGGTTCGGGTGTTATCGGTAACTGCTGCACATGGACGGCAGGATTTGTGTCTTTTTCCAAGACAATTACCATTGATAACTCCGTTAAGTCTTTCTACCTTAAATAGGCAAGCACTCACTTTCTCCGGCTCCCTGAGGCTCAAGAGAATTGATCCCGCTTAAACCCATATTTACTAAAGTCCTTAATTGTAATTTTATATAACTCAAGAGGGGTTTATGAAAAATATTTTATATACTTTCAAAATAAACCTCGAGTATATATTTATATTATTTAGGGTTTTCATGGATGTGAATTTTAAAGAGTGAGGTATATTAGTGAATATTTACATAGCTTGAATAGTTCAAGATATTTTAGTGTAAGACTTGTCTTGTATTAATACTTGATGATATTTTAGTGAAACTTGTCATTCTTTTATTTTTAGAAAAAATTTGGAATTTTATTATAACTTGAAAATATGTGGTTTGATAATATTTATTTATTTATAAAAAATTAATTTTATTCTTAAATAGAAAATCTCGTTTTTCTTAAAAATCTTTCGAAACCGAATGCTCCGTGAGGAGATCTGCATCTCGCTCTACTAGCCTGAGGATGTGCGATAATTTGCACCATCCAATAACGGGTTTCCCAAATGGGTTGTAGAGATATAATCGCAAAGAGTTTAATAATACTATTCAAGGAAAACCAGGTTTTTATAGTTCATGGTATTTTAATGAAATATTTTATTCACCACAAAAATATGTTTCAAAGAGTATCGTGCTATGTAAACATGTATATATGTGAGGGGTATGTCATTACCTCGTGAAGTTTTCTAAAGGTAATAGTAAGCAAAACAACTAAATATGGTGGTTACAAAGTTCATGGTATTTTACTGTAAAAGTTAAATTAAAGTTATTTAGCATGATATTTTAAAGTGAAAGTTATTTCTAAACATTAGATTCATGGTTATAAATATAGGGTAAGAGTTTGTATGAAAGTTATAGAAGAAAATAATGAAATTTTTAGGTTTTAGAATGAGATGTCGGTATTAACTCCACTTACCGACATGTTTTATAAAGAGAACTTTTTTAAGAAGAAAGAGTGGAATGGGGAGGGACTTACTAGCTAGACGAGTAGGAAAGAGGTAGAAGAAGATGTGGTATCTTCCGTGGGGTCGCCGGAACTTGATCGATTTCTCGCCGGAAATTGGTCTTGGGCTAACTCCACTTGTACTTAGAAAAAATTGATAATTTTGGCTAGGGATTTCAGAATGAGGAGGGCTTAGGGTATGGGGTTGTATTTATAGTGTGGAATTAGGGTTTTGGAATTGAAAGAATGAATTAAAAATGCATTAAAATGGATTAGTTGGGAAAATTGAATTCTCTGTTTAAATTCAGAGAAATCAAACAGTGCAGGGGTAATTGGGGTAGGCCAAAGGTTTTGTAGGTAAAACACGGGGACTTTTCCTCTACGGACGACCTTCGGCGCCGGCACCAGGCATGATCTTGCCGGTCCAATTGAGGAGGGAGCCCGTTGGATCTTTGTCACGTGTTCACTTCAGTATATATATCATTTTACACATGTTTGTTTTTTCTGACTGTTCATTTTTTGTGTAGTGCACGTGTAAACTTTTGGGCTTCCAAACAGTTTATAAGAAAATCAGGAAAAATAATATGTGGCTGATGGGATTCGAACACAGGGGCTGCGTCACAGCAGTACAAGGGTTTTACCAGTGAGATACAAGTTATTTCTTTCTGTTCTTTGATAAGAAAAACTTTTAAATTGTGTTCAAGCTTGCAAACTCATTTCTGTACTTTAAGAAAAAAAAATTGTACAGAAAATTCTGAGTCGTTACAGCATAGAAGTCCGTTAGGTTTGTGGTATTGGGTTAAGTCCATCGTACGGTCGTGTTGGTTAATATTTCCCCAACATGCAATCCTTTAGGTTGCGGTTCGAGTAGCCACGCGATTGTCATGTCTCTGATCCATTCTGAGGCTGAACACAATGTCTTCAAGTTGTCTTCTTAGGTGGGAATATCCATACTACCATTGGAAGATCCGGCATTAGGTATTGCCATGGTGCTTTACTTGAGATTAGGCTCGATTTAGAGCCCCAAGGAGTCATGAGCGCACCCTTCTGGGGTAGGATGACATCCAACGGTCTTTATGCTTTGTATGTATTACCATTAAGACCCGAGGCTTGGAATATGTCGTCACTTCGATTCATTTCGACCCTTGGGTCTTTAGCGACGCCGCAATCGCACTTCACCAGAGTTATACGGGAATCCATGTAGTCTTTGTTATATGCCATCGAGACTCAGTTTTCTATTTGATGGAGTGTCGAGGGACATATCGCTCCTCGTCATTCATGAACTGTCTACAAGAGTCAAGATTCGAACTACCTGCAGGGCAGAAAAATTTCATTTTTATCATTTTTCTTTTTATTTTCCGCGATGCTCTATCCTTTCAGCTTTTTATATCATGAAAGTCGCGATTGCCCAATCATTTCGGCTATTTATTCACGGCGCCTGATCATTTCGGCTATTTTATTTTTTTTACTCGCTGCTTTTTGTTGCAAGTTGCCCTATTATTTCGACTATTTCATATGCATGTATATTTTTTTGCTCGCTGATTTTTATTGCAAGTCAGGAACTTGGAATCTAATACCAGCTTTAACATTAGTATCGCTACAACTGGAATATTGCTAGGAGCGAATCATCATATGCCTTTGGAGGAATTGGTGTTTGATACCTGTTTTGGCATCAGCATTGTTACGACTGGAATATTGCCATGAGCAACTCATCATATGCCATAGCCTATTCCGGCCAATGGTGGCTTAGGTAACAAGTTTAGATCCCTGCTAAGTAAAGCTTTTTGACTTTACGAGCTGTAAGGGTCTCATAAAGGTATTTCTCCCTATGAGTCGTGAGGATCTCTTAGGTATATTTTCTCCTTAGGAGTCATGAAAGCTCCTAAGTATATTTTACTCTTGTAAGTCGTAAGGATATTACAAGAGTATTTTCTCCTTGCCAGTTGAGAGGACTCACAAGTGTCATTCACCATGTCGAGAAATATTTCTCACTTTTGGTGGGTTTTGGTTGGTAATATATTTATTTACGCCCGTGGATTATATACAAGAGTCGATATTGAACCACTTATTGGGCATAAATTCGTGGGGTTATGATGGCTTAAGAACAGGTTTAGATCCCTGTAACCAAAGGCTTTTGAATTTCATGAACCGTGAGGGGCTCATAAAGGGACATTCTCTTTACAAGTCGTGAGGATCTCGCAAGTGTGTTTTCTCCATAGAAAACATATGGAATCCTAAGTGTGTTGCTCCTTTGTGAGTCATAAGGATCTCACGCGAGTGTTTTCTCGTTGCAAAGTCGAGAGGACTTTGCAAGTGCATCTTTTCTTTCTTTCAAGGAGTTTGCGCCTTTTCCAGGTTTTCACAATCTTGCAGGTAGCCCTGTTTTTTTTACTCACGGGGCCCTTGCAAGGCTACGCCAGCGCCCCGACCATCAATCCGTGGTCAAACGCAGAACAAAAACTTTATAAAACGGCGCTAACGGAACCCTAATCGATGGATTGTACCATTAACCCTATACTAGTTAACTGTAAAAGGAGTTTAAGAGATTATACCGATCGATCCATGTCCTTCGGTCTTCAATCTCTGTCCTTAGCTTGTCACGGCTGCCTCGATGAAGTTCGGTCTCCGGCCTCCCTCGTCGAAGACGATCTACGTCGAGGATTAGTAATACGGGCTCCCGCTTCAAAAACCGAAGCAACTCGGGCATCCAGTTTGCTAGCCTAGATACCCAAGATTGAATGTATTTCTCGAGTTTGTGTTTGTAAAAGCAAGTATCGAATCAATTGTTTCTCGATAACGGTTTCATTTGATCGATAACAGTATCTTGTATCGGTATTTAGAAAATTGTATAAAGAAATCACAACCAAAGAATTATATTTGACCGCAATCAATTACGGTGTCAGTTGTAGATCGTAAGCGAGTGCGGATCGTCCACAGGGATTGTGCGATTCGTTTCAATGTTCGATTTGTTTGAATTGAAAAGTTAATCGAAAAGAAAAGAAAGCATGATTCAAGAGTTATCAATTGTTCAAGTGTCACTATTCTATTCAAGAATCAAGAAAAAGATAAACAATCAAGAATCGGGTTTCGATGATATTTCCAACCAAATGTCAAGAATCTAAATGAGGCTCGTAGGAAGCGATCGGATCTATAGACGTGATGTAATCTCAAGATATCGTGTTCTTGTCCTTCGAAGAATTGAAACTAGATCGATGATGATCGACGAAAGTTAGGGCTTTCTCATGAAACTAGGGTTTCATCATTTAACCCTTGTTCTTTCGTCGATATCATTCACATTCTAGCCTCTAGTAATTTCAAGAGACGATCGTAACTCCCCAATCTCGAGCGATATCACTCAAGAAAGCATCGCAACGAATTGGGTTGTCGGTTCTTGAACTTGCTAGGGTTTACAAAACTCGTAGGACTAAAGAATCGATTTAAGATATATTACATCACCATTCTATTGATCGTCTCGACTCCTCGACGAGCGGAGTTTATTCACACATCATCACACAGAAAGTATTCAAGAATTGAAAAAATATCATGATGCAAGAATTTAAAGAAAACAAGATAAAAGAATATCACCTTTTATTTATATCAACAATTTGATTATAGTCGCTCAAGAACTACAAGAGGAAGAACTAAATTGTCGATCTGGCGTTGCTTTTCTCCGTGAGTCGTGGATCGGCTTGGACCACTTGCTCTGTTGAAGATCGGCTCCGCTCATAAAAGGGTGGAGGGCTTCTTGCTCGATTTGGTACTCGGGATCTTGGCTTTTGATTGGAATTAGGGTTAGGGTTTCACACAAGTCTTCTCACTAGACTTGTGGAAGAAGATGAAGAATGAGAGTGAATGGATCTATTGAATGAATAGAATTCCAAGAGATGATTCAATCCTTCACAAGTGAGCCTAGGGTCTTATTTATAGATTTCCCAAACCCTAGGCCTTGAGTTTGAAATAGAAGTTCCCTCTAAAAGTTTGTTGAAATACTTCTAGAAGTAGTTAGTTAGGCTTAGCTTAGGGTTTAAGCTAGGGTTTAGGGAGAAGTTTCTAGAATACAAGGCTAGTTTAGTGTAGGAACAAGGGTTTGCTGATCTGGCAGAAGGTTCTGGGGTCTTCTGGAATTTGTTGTATCTTTCTGAAGTCTTTAAGCTTGCATAGGAGTTATGGTGCAAAGAAGTAGTGGTGATGTCGACAAGCCACCGCGGAACCGCGGCACAAGGCGGCTTAGGCCGCGGTTCCGCGGCCAAGTAGGCTCCTTGGGGCTGCATCTTTCTGGTGTTGGCTGTTGATGTCTTCTTCTGTATTTTGTGATATATTGAATTCCTGAATTCCCTTTACATCAATACCAGATTCCAAATCATTGAGTTGGCGTCATGTTTGATCGGTACCATGTAAATTTTTGGCCTTTCTTCTGGATTTTCCTGCACGGATCTCAAAACAAGTGTTGCGCAATATAGGGATGATACGATGCCATAAAATGCAGTCAATTTCCTTTATAGTGCCGGTTTTAGAGTCTAACACATGCAATCTGATATTTTGCGACAGTTTTGGTAATATGTGAAATATGAATACCGTACACTTCTAAATGAGTGCAAATGATAGGGAAATAGCCGTGTTAAAAATACAATATTTTCGACTAATCAATCTATGTCGAGGATTAGTAATACGGGCTCCCGCTTCAAAAACCGAAGCAACTCGGGCATCCAGTTTGCTAGCCTAGATACCCAAGATGAAGTAGAGATTATGTGTGAACATTTTGTCTCAAAACACCCAAGGATTCTCAACTCATGAGATGGTATGGGTGGAGGTGAAGAAGAAGCCAAGTGAAGTGAAGAGAGTGAGCTCAAGTTTTGGCTTAAGGAAAAAACAAGTAAAGAAAGTCTTTGCTCTTTTTCTTGTGAGAAGTTGTGAGGTATTTTTTTGATAGCAACTCAAGAAAATCCCAGCACTAATAACTCACAACAATCCAATGATCAATCAAGCATGGCACATGGGCTACATGAGTCACCAAGTGCATGCACCAATAATCAATGCCCATGGCCAAAACTTGCACTCACACTTCACCTCAACAATATTAAACACTTAAAGAAAACCCTAAATGTTTAATACAAAACAAAAGAAAAGAATGGCATTTTCAAAAGTAAACTCGTAACGAATTACAAGAATACCCCTCATCCGTATATACATACCTGCATCCGTATTCCGACTGAATATGAATACAACGAGACAAAAATAATCCAACAATATAATACTAGGATCCGGCTTAAACCAAAGCCCACTAGTATTATCCGTCCGATCATGATCCGTGCACAAGTGCACGTATATGATCGAACCCTGCCATAAAACCATATGACCTCTACAACGTTTCGCCCGAACTAGGGAAACCCTCTGTGTGAGACTCTAAAGACTCGTCAATACGCTGGCAGTGGGTTTAACCACAAGCACGTCAGTGGCACTAGCTGCACATAACGACTACCCAGGTATTGAGCGAAAGGTAGGCCGACGAGCAAACTCATCCTGAAACCCTACTGAGCCTGACAGTAACAATATCCGTACAGTCTGGTCCGTTCGTCTATGAGTATCGCATATCGAGTCTAGGAGGGTGGATAAAGTCAGACCCCTAATAACGCGACATTTAGTATCGGTATGAAACCATATCACCGCCTGAGAAATTACCGATCCTAGATCAGTAATTCTCGACTACCCTGGCCGAGGATTTCTGGTGATGGCCATCCGTGCACAATGCGACATCAACCCTCTATACCGGGAGAGACGAATTCCCTGACGATCCGCTCACTGCCTCCATGTGGCTCGGGACTGTACCCAACTAAAACCTGTTTGCACGACTCCTTTGAGCCGTGGTAGGGTAGTAATCAAAGCACAGTTGGAACTCACACGAGACAAATGACGGTCTCAAGTCGATAGACTAACATGTACACATGTCACCAGGGAACTGCTATCTGACAATAGGTATAGTACCAACTAGCAGGTTCTCGACGAGTCCTTCCGGTGTACTCATAACCCAATGAGCACCTGTATACATCTTAGGTGAACCAATTGACACCAATGGCTTGTGAGACCATCCACCGCCCCTCTTCGGGGTCTCGATCCGTATACACTAGTCTACTCTTGGAGTATCGATGCCCAGTCTCGAAACTCCCACGACTAGGGACACTTTAAGGATGTGCTTATAGACCATCCAACTCTCACGTATATGATCACCATCATACTGCTGGTAGTCAAGCATGAATCCTATGGGCTCTATCAATATGTAATAGAGATCTGTAATGTCACCTGTAGTATGTACACAATGATAAAGACAAACCAGATAGCATACTATCATCTCGAGTAAGACTGACCGGTATAGGTCCTCCCTCAATCATTGCAATCACGTGCCTGCGATCTAATAATTGACTTGAGGGCACTATAGCCAACGGCTTTTTCAAGTTTTCACCCGTACCCATTTCGCCTGTGGACGTACCCTTTTTTTGCCTCGCCGTGGGTGATCCAACATTGCTTGCTGATGGGACTTGAAGAGACAGGAAGCCCGTAAGGTAACGCACTATCGGCCTTAGGTCATAACATCTTTCGGAAGACTGTATCATTAGTATGGCTTCCTGGCCGGTGGGACTTAGGCGAGATATTGATTGTTTATGCCCGTGGATTGTGTACGGTTGGTTATATAATCTAAGCCGTAGGGCCAAACATATTAGATTAGGGATATCGCGGTCCAATATTTCTGTGTTCGGGACGAAATGATAGTTTAAGGACATTTCGATCCATAGGAGCATAGTATGGGGTCATATTGTTTGTGCCCGTGGATTGTATAAGGTGACCAATTTGAATATCAGACGCAGGACAACATATTAGTTTAAGGAAATTATGGTCCAACATTCCCATGTTTAGGACGACATACTGGTTTAAGGACATTTCGGTCTAATATTAGTTTAGGGATATTTCAATCCAACATTCTTATGCATGACACATCGTATTAGTTTAAGGACATCTCGGTCCAACATTCCCTTGTTCGGGACGATATACTACTTTAGGGACATTTCCATCCAACATTCCCTTGTTCGGGATGATATACTAGTTTAGGGACATTTCCATCCAACATTCCCTCGTTCGGGATGATATACTAGTTTAGGGACATTTCGGTCCATTATTATAATGTATGGGATGTCATATAGTTTAGGAACATTTCGGTCTAAGGCATAACGGGGTGCATACAACTTTCAGAGTTTTGACTCAAGAAGAAAGCGAGTGAACACAAGCGCCGTCATTTATTATTGACCTAAGTCGCGACTCATCATGCGTAGTACTTTTTGAGGAATCGGCCGTTTATTGACCGAAATGGCCTTTCTCCATGCATATCCATGAGCAGGTAAGCTCCACATTGGTAGACCTTATCTATGATGTATAGGCCCTCATAGTTTGGCTCGAACTTCCTGCGCTTTGCGCGGTTAGGAATCATTGGTCTTTTGACAACAAGCATGAGTTCACCTTGGCGGAATGTTCTCGGCCTGGTTTGAATTTCATACGATCGTGGCATCCTTGCCTTATAAGCTTCCAGATTTTGGTGTGCTATAAGGTGGGCTTCATCGAGAGCATCGAGCTCTTCAAGCCGAAGATAATCATTTTCTTCATCCATTAGCTCGTATTGAACCGCCACTCGTAATGATGTAAGTTCTATCTCCAGTAGGAATAATGCTTCAATGCCAAACACCAGTGCATACGGTGTTGTATTTGTGGCCGTCTTGAATGTCGTTCGGTATGTCCAAAGTGCTTCATGCAGCCTCTCATGCCAGTCTTTCTTATTCCTGGACACCGTTTTCTTTTTGAGCTTGGTCAAGGTCTTGTTGAATGCTTCAGCTAGATTATTGGCCTGAGGATTATAGACCGAGGAGTATCTCCAATCTATTTTATGTTGCTGTGGGAAACGGTTTATTTTGTGGCTTCTATAAGCTGGTCCATTATCCGATATTATCCGCCGCGGAGTTCCGAACCGGTAGATGACATGAGTTTTGAAGAAATGGAGGATATTCTCTGTCTTCACTTTCCTTAGCGGTACTGTTTCTTCCCATTTAGATGAATAATCAATTGTTGCTAATATAAACTGATGTCCTCTGAATGACGCCGGTTCGATAGGCCCGATTATATCCATTCCCCACATCTCAAACGGGCAACTAGCTACTATCGGATGCAGCAAATTCGAATGTTGATGTATGAAGTCCTCTTGTATTTGGCATGATTGACACCGCTTCGCATATTCCAAACAGTCTTGGATCATTGTAGGTCATTAATAACCCATCCTTTTTATCTTGAGCTTTATTTTAGGTACTGCTTGATAGGAGACACAAAGTCCATCGTGTACTTTTTAGATGACTTTCTTTGCTTCTTTCGGCCCTAGGCATCTTAACCATACGAAATCGAAGGATCTTTTGTATAGAGTATTGTTGACGAATGCGAACGACAGAGCTCGTTTCATGAGCTGATGTCTAGATGACGCATTTTCAAGTGTTCGTTGGGACTTGAAGTAGTCTATAAAGACTCCCATCCAGTCCTCAACTTCTTTCTCATTTTCTATTTGGAGGGCATCTTCTTCGGTCGCTCCTTTTTCTTCGGGTGCCTTTTTCAGAACTTCTAAAGGTATTTCTGCTGGCGCCAGGATCCTGCGGCTCTGGACAATGATCCTTATGTCATCGAGGTCTTCGTTGGCCAATTCTTTAGCCAACTTGGCTGATGCATCCGCCTTACTATTTTCCACTCGCAGCACGTTTTTCAGGATATATGAAGGGATTTGGGTTAGCAGCTGCTTCACTATTTCGCCATACCTTATTAGTTCTGGCTTGCATATTTTGTAGTCACCATTTACTTGACTGACAATTAGCTGAGAATCTCCGTATATTAGGAGGTCCTTGATTCCCATATTGATAGCGATCTTTACATCGGCTATTAAAACTTCGTATTCAGCTTCATTATTAGTCCTGAGATCTGTCAAGGAGAGAGTATAACGCAATATTCCTCCTTGCGGGGTCATGAAAATAAGGCCCACCCGAGCTTTGATTATAGGGTTGTTCTTCTTTCGCTGCTTCATGGAAGATGCTCCATCGAAGTAGAGCTCCCATCAAGACTCATTTTCTTCTTTCTCCTCTTCTACTGCGTCGAACGCGTGTTCGTCTGATAACTCATAGTTTAGGAGAGAATCAGCTGATATCGGATGATCTGCAAGAAAGTCGGCGATGGCTAGTCCCTTCACCGCTTTAAGGGGTTAATATGTTATTGAAAACTCCATCAATATAAGGACCCATTTGGTAAAACTTCCCATCAGTATAGCCTTTAACATCAGATACCTAACGGGATCCACTTTTGATATGAGATGGACCTCATGCGCCAGGGCATAGTGTCTGAGCTTCATTATCGTGAAGATCAGCGCTAGGCAGTGCTTTTCAACGGGGGAATAGTTATTTTCTGCACCCAGAAGAACTCGACTTAGATAATAAAGAGCTCTCTCTTTTCCTTTGTCATTCTTGTGTGCCCATAATGCGCCTAGAGAACCCTCAAGATTTATCGTATACAGGATAAGGGGCTTTCCTTTAATCGGAGCGGTCAATACTGGTGGATTTTGCAGGTATTGTTTAATTTCTTCCAATGCGTTTTGGCATTTCTGATCCTATACGAACGGGGTCCTCTTCTTCATCAGATGGTTGTAGGGTCAACATTTTCCGGAGAGGTTGGTTATGAACCGCCGGATATACGCGAGCTTTTCTTGGAGCAATCGCAGTTGTTTGAAGGTTCTTGGCAAGGGCATTTCCATAATTGCCCTGATAATTGAGGGATCAATTTCGATACCCCGATGGCGGACGATGAAGCCTAGGAATTTTCCTGAGGAGACTCCAAACACGCACTTTAAAGGGTTTATCTTCAGATTATATTTCCGAAGACGCTCGAACACGATCCTTAGATGTTCACAGTGCTCTTCATAAGATTTGCTTTTGACCACGAGGTCATCGATATAGCATTTGACGATCTCGTGTATGAGGTCATCAAATATATTCGTCATGGCCCTTTGGTATGTGACTCCGGCGTTCTTCAAATCGAAAGGCATCACCTTATAGCAAAATATGCCCAACGGTGTCTGGAAGGCGGTATGCTTCTGGTTTTCAGGATCCATCTTTATCTGGTTGTATCCTGAAGATCCATCCATGAAGGACAAGATCTCATGGGTGGAAGTGTTATCGATCATCAGCTTGGTAACGAGCACTGGGAAGTCAACTTTTGGGCACGCCTTGTTGAGGTCCCGAAAGTCTACGCAGATCCGAACCGTCCCATTTTTCTTCATCACCGGAACGATGTTAGCGATCCAGTCAGAATATTGGACTTCTTGGATGAAGCCAAAGTTGATCAATTTCTTAACTTCGGCGCCGATACTTATCTCAAGTTCAAACCTTATCCTTCTTGGCGCCTGCTTGACTGGCTTTATCCCTGGCGATATGGCCAGCTTGTGTACTGTTGCCTCTGGATCTAAACCTAGCATTTTAGAGTACTTCCAAGCGAAGCAATTTTTATACTGCATAAGTACATCTTTTAATGCGGCTACTTATTTTTTGGATAACAGCTCACTGACTAACGTTGGTCTCAGATCATCTTCCGTTTCTAGGTTGATTTTTCATTGGTTGTCCGCCATCGTATGTATCCCATCCTCCAACTTTTTTGGTGCCGTTGGAAATTCTGAGGTCTCTTCGTCATCATTGAAGCATCTGAAGAGGTCAATCGTATTCTCGTCATCTCCTTTTGTTATCATGTGGCAGATACGAGTCCGCTTCCGTATTTTCGGCTGACGGGTCCGAATCTGATGGCATAAGTCTTCTTCGACTCATGCTTTCATGGCGGACTTATCCTCCAGCTATCGGACAGCATGAACCTGCCTTGTCGATATTGGTCCTCTACTCAATTCTTGAACGTGAAACAGTCTTCAACTGGGTGACCTATTGCTCGGTGATAAGAGCAATAATCCGGATGATTGACTTTATATATCCGTCCGGGGTGCCGAGACTCTGGGAGCGTCATCATCTGGTGTTTCATGACAAGGCCGAATATCTTTCCCGTCTTATCTCGAGGGAAAGAATACATCTGACCCGTCTTCTTTATAAGGAACGGGCTTCAACCGAACATTCCTTAATTAAAAAGCGTCTTGGACCTGCTTTGTTGTCCTTGAGTGTTGCTTGCAATCGTTGCTTTATTCTTTTCTCCACTTCGTGCTTTTCTTTCTTCGCGGGAATACACAGTGGACTGTGGATGGAGAGTATCATGATATACTTCTTCCACTGATTGCTCACTGAAATGTCGCTTCCTGGCCTTTTCATATATTGCCATTTCATGACTGTGGTTGGCTTGGCTCGCTTAACAAGCTTTCCTTATTATCCTATCAATCTGCTCTTCGGGTGATGGGCTTGGAGTTTTTCGAGCGAGACTTTGGTCCTTTCGGCGGCATGGCTACTTTGGAAAGCATCTTCTTCTCCGCTCGAGCTGTTTATGGCGCGGCAGATAATTGTTCGCGCTTCTTAGACTGAACATATCCCAGCCCAGTTGTATCCATTTTCACATTAGGCTTCTTTCGTTGGGTCCAGGGAATATCCCAAATCTTTTTATAGAATTGGGTTAGTCGAACAGTTCGTTCGAAAGACACACCTTGGCGCTTTAATAGCTCCTTTAATCCTTCTGCATATAATCTTGGTATGCGGATAAGCTGGAACTTGTCAAGAGTTGGATCAACTCCATACCGGATTTCCTTTTCTACCTTGTTCTCCTTAGATTTATAAAAGAGAATAGCCTTTTCACCTCTTTGCCTTAGAGGCACGTAGAAGGTTTCCAGCTCTTGTACGCTATAGGTACTGAGCGCGTCAAGTTCCTTATAGTGTCAAGGCGGAGCCATCATAATATGTAAACTTTGGTTTGCTTCGACGAGAGTCCACATCGATGGACGAACGAAGAACACTGCATTAGTCTCGACTTCGGAATCGCTGCCAAAGACCAGGATAGGGGCCGACGGTCTGGATTTATTGCTCTACCTCTGATGTTGTCCTGAGTAGATTATCTGCCCATCTTTTTCAGTATTGTTCCCTCATAAAATATCAGGAAAAACCCCAATGGGGCATCACGTGCCCACACGTGACCAGGGGTCACGTGCTGACACGTGATGGTTTCTTGAGGATTCTGTTATAATTGAATTCTAAATCAACAGGAGTCACGTGCCCACACGTGATGGGCCTTTTAAACTCACTGAAAGGGATTAAAAGATATAACAAAATAGCAAGGAATACCCCAATGGGGCATCGCGTGCCCACACGTGACCACAGGTCATGTGCAGACACGTGATGGGTTCCCAAGCTCTCTGACTTATAAGAATTAAATTTTAATCAAACAATCAATGAATGGGGTCACGTGCCAACACATGATGGGCCTTTAAACCCAATGAAAAAGGTATAATAAAACAACAGGAAAAACCCGAATGGGGCATCACGTGCCAACACGTGACCAAATGTCACATGCTTACACGTGATAATTCCTGAGTTCTTTAAACAACAGAATTAAATTCTGGTTAAATGCTTAATCAGGGGGTCACGTGTCAACACGTGATGGGATCCTAAGATCCCTGAAATAATAGAATTAAATTCTAATTAAATGGTCAATCAGAAGGTCACGTGCTGATTAGTCGAAAATATTGCATCTTTTAACCGGCAATTTCCCTATCATTCGCATTCATATAGAAGTGTCCGGCATTCATATTTCACATATTAGCAAATCTGTCGCAAAATATCAGATTACATGTGTTAGACCTTAAAACCGGCATTTCTAGGGAAATTGACTGCAATTTCATAGCATGGCATCATTCCTATATATCGCAACTTGTGTTTCGAAGTCCGTGCAGGAAAATCAGAAGCTTGCTCAAATTTACACCGCTAAAAGATACGCCAACTCAAGGATTTGGAATCTGGTATTGATCAAAAAGGCATTCAGCAATTCAACATATCAGAAAATACATAGGAGGACATCAGAAGCTAATACATGAAGTTTGAAGACCTAAGTCACCTACTTGGCCGCGGAACCGCGGCCTAAGCCGCCTTGTGCCGCGGTTCCGCGGCGGCTTGTCGACATCACCATTTCAACTTTGCACCACAACTCTTCCATGTATGCCTACAGCTCAGAATGACACAACATTTTCCAGAAAGACCCAGAACCTTCTGCCAGATCAGCAAGCTTTGGGATCTACACTAAACTAGCCTTGTATTCTAGAAACTTCTCCTTAAACCCTAGCTTAAACCCTAAGCTAAACCTAACTAACTACTTCTAGAAGTCTTTCAACAAACTTTTGGAGGAAACTTCTATTTCAAACTCAAGGCCTAGGGTTTGGGAAATCTATAAATAGGACCCTAGGCTCACTTGTAAAAGGGGATTGATTGATTGAAATTGATTGATCCATTCACTCTCATTCTTTATCTTCTTCCACAAGTCTAGTGAGAAGACTTGTGTGAAACCCTAACCCTAATTCCAATCAAAAGCCAAGATCCCAAGTACTAAATCGAGCAAGAAGCCCTTCAACCTTTTATGAGCGGAGCCGGTCTTCAACAGAGCAAGTAGTCCAAGCCGATCCACGACTCACGGAGAAAAGCGATGCCAGATCGACAATTTAGTTCTTCCTCTTGTAGTTCTTGAGCGACTGTAATCAAATTGTTGATATAAATAAAAGGTGATATTCTTTTATCTTGTTTTCTTTAAATTCTTGCATCATGATATCTTTTCAATTCTTGAATGCTTTCTGTGTGATGATGTGTGAATAATACTCCGCTCGTCGAGGAGTCGAGACGATCAATAGAATGATGATGTAATATATCTTAAAACGATTCTTGATTCCTACGAGTTTTGTAAACCCTAGCAAGTTCAAGAATCGACGACCCAATTTTGTTGCGATGCTTTCTTGATTGATATCGCTCGAAATTGGGGAGTTACGATCGTTTCTTGAAATTGCTAGAGACTAGAATGTGAATGATATCGACGAAAGAACAAGGGTTAAATGATGAAACCCTAGTTTCACGAGAAAGCCCTAACTCTCGTCGATCATCATCGATCTAGTATCAATTCTTCAAAGGACAAGAACACGATATCTTGAGATTATATCACATCTATAGATCCGATCGATTCCTACGAGCCTCATTTAGATTCTTGACATCGAAACCCGATTCTTGATTGTTTATCTTTTTCTTGATTCTTGAATAGAATAGTGACACTTGAAACAATTGATAAATCTTGAATCATGCTTTATTTTCTTTTCGATTAACTTTTCAATTCAAACAAATCGAACATTGAAACGAATCGCACAATCCCTGTGGACGATCCGCACTCGCTTACGATCTACAACTGACACCGTAATTGATTACGGTCAAATATAATTCTTTGGTTGTGATTTCTTTATACAATTTTCTAAATACCGATACAAGATACTGTTATCGATCAAATGAAACCGTTATCGGGAAACAATTGATTCGATACTTGCTTTTACTACACAAACAAGAATTCTTTATAACAATCAAATGGCGCCGTTGCCGGGGACTATTTGATTTACGTACACAATCGAGAAATTCTTTATAACAATCGTGTGCCAACACGTGACAGGCTCTTAAGCCTTCTGAACTAATAGAATTAAATTCTAATTAAGAGGGAATCGAGAACCCTAACTGGAAAAATATTTCTTTAAATCTTTCAAAACAAAAAAGATTATGCTCTGTAAAGTGGAGCACCATTGGATTAAAAATCCAATGGTGATTAAAAATCACCAATTTATGGAAAGATTCTATGCAAGAAGATATTTCCCTGAAATTTGTCAGGAATAACAGACAAAATATCTTTTGGATTAAAAATCCAATGGTGAATAAAATTCATTGAGTGAACTAAAAGATCGTATTGGTTACAAAAATAATCAAAATCTTTCAATGAAAGATTGACTAAACAAACTGATTCTTTTCTTTCTCCTATAAATAGGAGCCAAAAAGAGAAGAGGAGGGAGATTTTTGGAAAGAGAGACATCAACAGAGAGAGAATATTAAAAGAGAGAGGAGAATTTAATTCTCAAGAGAGAAAAGAAGATCTCTTCAGAGAAAAAAAATCTAGGTGAGAAAAAAGAAGAAGTTCATTCTACAAGCTCTCACAAAATAAAAGAGAATTTAATTCTCAAACTAAGAGTTTAACTCTTCTGAATAAGAACTTAGTTCTTCCTTTGGTTGAAGGTCTGCAGAAGCAGATCTCCCCATAAGTTGAGAATTTAATTCTCATCGGGGAGATTCTGCCATGCAGATCTAAAAACCTAAGGGAAGATCTAAATTTAGAGAATTCAATTCTCACACCAAAGCAATTAGGAATTTAATTCCATCAAACAAATTAGGGTTTAACCCTATAAGAGAATTTAATTCTTCCAAATACATAGAAATTTAATTCCTCTAAATAAAACTAGGGTTTAACCCTACCAAAGAATTTAATTCTCAAACAAGGGACTTAAACTCTCCATGCACGTAAACTTGATCACGTGGCAACACGTGACCCTCCCTGCAATAATCAGAAAAGAAAGAATGAGACATGGTCATGTGCCCCCACGCGACCCTTAAATGGACTCCTCAAGATGAGAAATAAAAAGCCTGGAGGCAATGCCTCACGTGCTCACACGTGACTCTCAAAACAAAAGGGAACAAATCCAAGGGCAGAATCAATTTTGGGCGCCCTCACGTGTCCCCACGTGACCCCTAATAAACACTTTAATAATCAATGCCTGGGCATCCATCACGTGTCCACACGTGATGGCCGTTAAGATTAAGTGTTTAACACTTCTGTGAATATTCTGAGAACAAATAACAGAAGCTTGGCCCAGTCCTAGAATGCCTCACGTGACCCCACGTGAGCACTTCTTTTTTAGTGTTTAACACTATTTTAAGCACTAGATCCTTAGTGTTTAACACTATTTTATATGCATCACGTGGAAACACGTGATCGCCAGATATATCCTCTAGTGTTTAACACTATTGTAAAACCAAGCTTAGCCCAAATTGGCTAAGTTTTTCCAGAGGCAAATCTCCCCTTCAACCGAACCTCAAAATTGATCAGTTCATATGATATGCAAAGTAAAGTCCAGAGCTATAATGAATGTTTAATGCTCAACCAAAGACAAAATTTTGTCAGAACCCCAGACCCATGCTTAGCATTGCTAAATAATGGGGAGCTGAGCCCAGACAAATGTTTTGCAGTCTAAAGGTCCAACATTTTAAACCTAATTGGACTTAGCCCAAGTTGGCCATAAGTCCTCAATTCAGATTCAACTATGCCCATGTGCTCATAATATAATTAATTGATCTTAGTCCCAAATTGGACTACAGATTTCCCAATCAACTTTGGTTCAAGGGTACATCTCTTCACTCTTCTGATATTTGTCGTTGTAATCCTTCAACGTCTTCAGAGAGGTGACGGGTCCGGATAACCAATCATTCCATGGACTGTGGGGTCCTTAAACTCATGGACTATGATGTCCTTAACCTCGGACTGTGGGGTCCTTAAACCCACGGACTATGATGTCCTTAACCTCGGACTGTGAGGTCCTTAAACCCACGGACTACGATGCCCTTAACCTCGGACTGTGGGGTCCTTAAACCCACGGACTATGATGTCCTTAACCATGGACTGTGGGGTCCTTAAGCCCATAGACCATGATGTCCTTAACCTTGGACCATAATGTCCTTAAACTAATCGACCGCAATGTCCTTAAACTAAACAATAGAGCCCAAATGCTCTTTTGTTGGATCCAAACGATCCCGTTAAGTTGATCTTAGTCTAAAATTAAACTAACGTATCCTTAACATACGTTTAAGTCGATCTTAGTCTCAAATGAGACTAACGTATCCTTAAACCCAACCCCAAACCCAAATCTAAGAAGATACGGATTTGGACTAATCTACGCCTTACGGGCGACAACATAAATTAGTCTCCGTATACAATCCACGGGCAACCAAAAACAAAACAAACACACACGACACAAAGTGACCTTCTGGAGCAGGAGAAAGTGGTTACCGCGATGCGGTAGCGTAATTAACTGCAGGGGCTTGCGCCTGCAGGGAAGAGCGTCCTCACAATCAAAAACCCCTCAAACTAGGGGGAATCTGACGAAGTCTGCTACATCGGCCGCATCCGTCTAAACTTCCGATACACGGTGCCATAAATCAACTTGGCATTTTCGGGGAGGTGGATGGATAAAACCAAATAGCATCTGCCCCCAAAATTCAGGCCAGACATCCCAACGTCCCGGTCGCGTCTTTCGGCGGAGAACAGATTCTGGCACGTCCGGTGGGACCTTTTCCTCTTTTCACTTCAAACTTCATGTATCGTGTTCGCGAACGAATCGCAGTTTGACATGGTTGCCCTTAGGTTCGAGGCACTAAGATTTGGTTTTGCTCCCGTGCAGAAAAAAGAACATCAATGGCCTCTAACTGCTCCAACTACAACAACTCCCACTCCGTCCCTGTCGGAGGAGTGACCTACGGGCCCCAAGCGGCCTCCCTTTTTACAATGCCGGTGGAACAAGTGACCCAAGCCGCCACTGGGCTATTCTTCGGGACCATGCTCCTACCGATGAGCTTCAATGCTCCTATGCTGTCGCAAGAAGCCCCAAAGAAGTCGGTCTTTGATCGACTTATCACTACCGCGGCCCCTCTCAACGGGTCGCCCAAATCCAACGCCTCAGTCTTTGATAGATTGGGCTAAAGCTCATGTGGGCCCGTGAAGAAGCCTGCGATACCAGAAAAGTTTATTCTGAAGAGGATAACCATCTCTGCTCCCGAAGTCATCAAGGCAGCTTCTCATGTCAAAGGGTCGGTCTTCAAAAGACTGACTGTTTCAGCTCCTATTCCAAGTGAAATCGTCAAGGCTGCTTCCCCTGCTCAGAAGTCTGCCTTCGACAGGTTGGCCATCCCCACTCAACGGACGTCAGTTTTCAATAGGCTGGCACCAACGGCAGCCCTTCACCAGGACAGGGGGCATGAAGAAACCACCCCCATAGCTGAGCCAGTACCATCTTCTCGACACGCTTGACGTCGTCACTGGCGCCGAGTAAGGAAGGCTGGGGGCAGCTCTCCTTCTGGATTAACTCCGCCGGCTCCAATTGGTGGAAATTGATGCTGCTGTTCCAACTGGGAACAGCTTTGAACTACTTAGGAGGGTACGCAAAAACTCTCCGACTGCTGTGCTGAAAAAATCTCCTCCACCTATGGAGAATGATACAAAGGTGAAGCTAGAGCAGCCCCCTCAGCAGCTATCCTCTAAAATTTACAAGGTCTGGCGTCAAGTCCAAGACTCGGTGATTGATTAAGATTACTCTTGCCGACAGAAAAAGGTGAAAGTTCAGCGAGAAGAGGACCATCCTGTCAAGCCACAAAAGGCGATAGCTACTTGGGTGCCCGCTACAACGGCCCTCTCAACTTCGACCACCCACAAGAGGAGAAGGCCGAAGAAAATCCCTGTGTCCGCGACGAATCGTAAGGGCACTGAACCCAAACGCCCCAAGTCTGGGGGCATGGTGGTGCATACCGTCTATATGGCATCCGGAAAAGAGGATAGCCGTATCTCCACAGGTCATCGACCGCTTACGCGATCAGTGACTAAGGCTCGGGAGCAACAACAACAAAAGCTCTAGGAGATACTAACAGCCATGGCCGCACTCACGGGACCAAAAGAAATCCCGGAAACGTCGTCGGAGCAACGTCAAGAACAAGAAACTGATGTTGAGTTCCTCCGCAGAGTCCTCGAAAAGAAGGACAGAGAAGCAGCAGAAAAAGCAGCCAATATAAAACGATTGGCGCTTCTCTTCCAAGACATGGTCGGGATAATGATACAACCGGATCCTCCGGCGGAAGACCCCCCGATTGTCCTTGAAGATGACAGAGGAGAGACATCAAATCCTCTGTCGGCTCTGTCAGCAGCCAAGGAGGAGACCATCTCCAAAGCCACGCTCGATGATTATATAACTCAACAGATACGAGTGCATCAGGCGAATGAAGCGCCCGGTCAGGTTGTTAAAAATGGACGACCCTATCCGGATTGGTACGACCAAATAAAGTACCCACCGGGATACACGATCCCCAAATTCCACGTATATAAGGGGACAGGAAATCCGCATCAGCACGTCGCTCAGTTCAGAGCCTTGTGCGGCAACACCGGAGGTGACGATAAGCCGCTACTTCGTCAATTCGTCGGCAGCTTGGCAAAGACGGCATTCGAATGGTATTCCGAGCATCCCAACGACTCCGTCAAGACATTCACGGAGATGGAGCTGTTATTCACTCAGCGTTTTGCAAGCACCAGCGAACGCACCCCAATCACGGCGTTGATTAACGCCAGGATAAAGCCAGGCGAAATATAGGTTCAGTACGCGATACGGTGGCGGAATCTATAGTCAAAATGCGAGCAGCGCATTGAAGAAGCGACTGCGGTAGGCATGTTCATGGATACTCTAGACCCTCAAGCGACCATTTCCCAATTTATGATGTTTTTCAAGCCGACCACTTTCCAGGCCTTGATTGACAAGCTGGCACAAATGGACCAGATGGGTCATAGATCGTCTTCTTCAAAGCTGGAACCTCGAAACAAAAAGGGGAAAGGGAAAGTGACTTTTGTCTCCAATACTCAATAACAGCCGAGCAACTTAAAGCCGGTTGTTCACCAAAACAACGTGTGTCCACGCCCATCCCTCGAGGAGAGACTGGGATGTCCTTACTCGTTTCCTCGGGATAAAACGAGGAGACTGTTCGAGCTGGCAATACGCAACAGACTCATCAATCTGCCGGATCCAAAACAACCGTTGCAGCCAGGCGATGTCAACAATCCTAATTACTGCCCTTACCACTAAGTAGTAAGCCATCCAATCAAAGATTGCTTCGTCTTCAAAGGCTGGATTGAGGACCAATACCAACTGGGCAAATTCACGCTGTCCGAAAACTGGAAGATGAACCCGCTACAACCACATGATCCGAAAAAGATGGACATGCTGGGGGCATCGTGCTCATTCATAGAGAAAGCCCCTGGACCGAAAAGTCCGTAAACTACAAATTTGCCTCAAATATGGCAACGATGGACCGCAACGTCCTAAAACTTGCAATTAACTGAGACGTCGTTAAACTACTACAAACCGCGGCATCCTAACGATGACGCGTTAAAAAAAAGGTACGTCCATAAGCGAGGTGGGCACGGATGAAAACCCGAAAGGGCTCCGTGAATAAAAACAGCAGGACTACCAGCGAGTTTGTGAAAACCCGAGAGGACGCAAGCTCGTTAAAAGACACTTGCAAGGTCCTCTCGACCCTGTAAGGAGAAACCACCTACGTGAGATCCTTACGACTCACAAGGGAGCAACACACTTAGGGATCCCCACGATTCCTAAGGAGAAATTACACTTACGAGATCCTCACGACTCGTAAGGAGAACCCTCCTTTGAGACCCTCACGGCTCATAGGATTCAAAAGCCTTAAGCTACAGGGATCTGAACCTGTTCTTAAGCCATCACAACCTCCAATGCTGCCCTACAAGCGTCTCGATATCGACCCTTGTATACAATCCAAGGGCGCGAATAAACATTTCCCTAACAAAGTCTTACTCGCGACTAGGGATATGTTTACACGGTCAACAACCCTTGTAAGTCCTCTCGACTTATAAGGAGAAAACACTCTTGTAAGATCCTTACGACTTATGAGAAGCCATACACTTGGGAATCCTCATGATTCCTAAGGGGAAAACGCACCTACGAGATCCTCACGACTCATAGGGAGAAATACCTTTATGAAACCCTTACGGCTCATGAAGTCAAAAGCCTTAGTCGACAGGATCCTAACCCTGTTTACTAAGCCACCTTTGTTCGACATCGACAAAGGCAAATGATGATTCGCTCCTGGCAATATCCCAGTCGTAACGATGCTGATGCCGAAATCGGTGTCCAATCACAAACTCGCAGCGAAAAGCCAGCGAGCCACAAATGCATACGAAATAGCCGAAATGATGGAGCAACTTGCAACAAAATCGGAAAGTAAAAATGTATGCATACAAAATAGCCGAAATGGTTGGGTAACTCGCAATAAAAAGCAGTGAGTAAATAAAACAAATAGCCGAAATGATTGCGCACCGAGGAAAAATAGCCGAAATGATTGGACAATCGCGACTTTCGCGATATAAAAGCTGAAATGATAGAGCATCGCAGAAAGAAAAATATATAAAATGAAACTTTTTGCCCTACAGGTAAGATCACATCGATCTCTGTATACAATCCAGGGGCACAAATAAAGAGGGAACCATACCTTCCCACCAGGCTCCATCAGAAAAAGAATCCAAATCTCGATGGTTCACAGAAAGCCTGGAGTTCATCTCAACATTCGTCTCATTACAATAAACGCAACGTTAGCAAAGCCGAGTGACGGCAAAATCCCAGCTCCACCTTAGAATTCGTCTCATTACAGCAGACGCAATGTCAGCAACGGCGTTCCTTCGCAGTCCAGCAGGATGCAGATGCAACGTCAACGAAAGACATCACGGTCGAAGCAAAGCGGAGAGATGGCAAAATCCTAGCTCCACCTCAACATTCGTCTCATTACAGCAGATGCAATGTCACCCCAGGGTCAAAAAACGGAGCTACGGCAGAGTCCCTAGTTCCAAATCTCGACGGTTCACAGACAACCTAAAGGCCACCTCGACGCCCGTCTCGATACAGCAGACGAGATGTCACCGCAGCGTTCTTCCTCCAACAGGACTCAGACGCGACAATCAAACAACGGAGCCACGGCAAAGTCCCTAGTTCCAAACCTCGACGGTTCACCAACAACCTAGAGATAACCTCGACGGTCGTCTCGATACTCAGACGCAACGCCGGCAAATGAAGCGAAGGCAATATTCCTAGCTTCAAGGTCTTGACGGAAACTCATATAAAACCTGAAAGACTATCGGAGATCATCCCACATCAACGCGGAGTGGTCACAACCTCGACGTTCGTCTCGATACAGCAGATGCAACGCCAGCAAATGAAGCGAAGGTAATATTCCTAGCTTCAAGGTCTTGACGGCAACTCATATAAAACCTGAAAGACTATTGGATATCATCCCGCACCAGCGCGGAGTGGTCACCATCTCGATGTTTGTCTCGATACAGCAGACGAGATGTCACCCCAGCGTTCTTCCTCTAGCAGGATTCAGACGCGATAATCAAACAACGGAGCCATGGCAAAATCCCTAGTTCTAAACCTCGACGGTTCACCCGCAACCTAGAGACAACCGCGACATTTATCTCGATACAGCAGACACAATGCTAGCAAACGAAGCAAAGGCCAAATTCCTAGCATCAGGGTCTTGACGGCAACTCATATAAAACCTGAAAGACTATCAAATATCATCCCACACCAGCGCAGAGTGGTTATGACTCATTGGGGCTCCCCAAACTGAGCCTAACGTCAAGTAAAAAGCAGCATGGCAAAATTCCTAACGCTTGCTCTTCCGACGGTCAAACTGCCTAGGAAGATTGCTTGAAGACGTCTTATCCAACCCCCGAAGGGATCAGAGACACGACAGTCGCAAGGCTACTCGAACAACAAGATTGCCTATCGAGGGATACATCAGTCAACGCGACGGTACGACAGGCAAAAACCTAGTACCACAGACCCTAACGGACCTCTGTCGTAAAGAGCAAAGGTTAACTGTGACGTTAGGACATTCTTGCAAGAACTTCTCGATTCGTCTCGACTCGTAGGAGAAAGCCTTAGGCAATGGGGATAGCGACCTATTTCCTAAGCACTGGGGCCCTGCAAGTCGGTCCAAAACAGACTCTTGCATACTATTCACGGACCACACTCTCCAAAGTCGAATCTCGACAAGGAGGAAAACAACCACTTACGAGTCCTCTCGACTTGTAAGAGGGAAAATTCTCTTCTGAGATCCTTACGACTCTCAAGAGAAAACACACTTAGGAATCCTCACGATTCCTAAGGAGAAAATACACCTACGGGATCCTCTCGATCTGAAGGGAGAAAATACTTTATGAGACCCTCACGACTCATAAAATTGAAAAGTCTTAGGTGGCATATCCTAACCCTGTTTCCTAAGCCATCATTGTCTCGCGGAAAGGTCAAGGTAGATTTTCTACAGGCCATACTATCTTAAGTCAAACGTCGATAAGAAAGGAAACAATCACTTACGGGTCCTCTCGATTCGTAAGAAAGCAAATTCTCTTCTGAGATCCTTACGACTCTCAAGAGAAAACACACTTAGGAATCTTCACGATTCCTAAGAAGAAAATACACCTACGAGATCCTCACGACTCGTAGGGAGAAATACCTTTATGGGACCCTCACGGCTCATAAAGTTGGAAAGCCTTAGGAGGCAGATCTGAACCTGACTCCTAAGCCATCTCTGTCCTACAAGGAGATCAAAATCGATTATCCACGAAATGCATTTACTAAAAGGGACACACCATCATGAAGAAAAATATGTCTTTTATTCATGAATCAAAATGAATACAAAGTACAATTTATGAAAGAATCAAAAAATACTCTCATTCAGGAGTATGTACAAAAGAAGAATAAAAAAAGAAAAATATACAATTCTTCAAGCCGGCGGACGATTTAATAGATGTGTCAGTTCATCCTTCATCCGCTGGGCCTCGGCTTCATGATTCATTATTATTATAAGACGGGCCTCCGCTTGATACTGCTGGGCCTGGTACGAGGCAAGCCGACTTTCAAGCTCCTTTTCGGTGACTTTATGAGTCTCGACCATTTCGCGAGTAAAAACGATGGCTTTATCAATGGCTACCACCTCCCTGATAGCTTCTTGAAGCACCCGCCAAAGTTCATACACCCGAGTGGTCTTAGCCGTAAGATTAGCTTGAAGTTCCCCCAGCGCATTTGAAGCCAGCTTCCTCTCCGAGAACTTTTGGCTGAGCCTCTTCTCGCATGACAGCATATTCGCAGCGCACCGCTCAATCAGCCCCCGTAAGCTCGCCTTTGCAGCCACAACCTCTGAAGGAAGGCACGTACATTCAAGACTATGCAAGAAAGCCTCCACCTGATGACAAAACTCAACCCATACTTGCACCAATGTTTCACTATGGTAAGTAGCAAGAAAGGGAAGAGAACCATTGGCTTCAGCGGTAAATGCTTCGGCCGTGATCAGACTGCCAGCACAAAGGTCTTCAATTAAAGCCGACAAAGAGCGAAGGCTTAACTTTGCCATCCGTTCAAAGGCACGTAGAGCATAAGGGCCGGGTGGCATAACGATGCGAGATTCTAGCGCGGTAAGAACTGACAAAGCTGTTAAGATTCATAAACAGTCAGCGAGGTTCACAAGCAAAGAGCAGATGGAACAACATCAAAACTTTACTTACCCACAGTCATGCAAGAAGGGTCCAAAAGATCCCCAGCCCCGTCAAGAATCTTAACTTCGTCATCGGCTTCCAGAACTGCAGAAGACATCAGTATCATTATACGGAATAATGATAATGCCGTGAAGAAGGCGAACAACACTAACCTTGCCCGGAAGATAGGACGATGCGTTGAGGGGATATTGCATGCGGAGCGGCCAGCTCTAGAAGACGCTGAAAAGACTCCCTGGGGGACAGGTCCGCGATGGACGCCGCCAATCCTCGTAGCTCTGAAAAGACAGAAGGGTTCAGATAATGAAGAGATTATTAAAATAAAATATAGAAGGCTACCTTCGATGCTCCTCCCACTCTGGGCTGGAGAGATAACAGCTTCAGCGGCCTTCTCCATGCCCCCAGGCACATCATCGAGGACATGGGCCGGTATAACAACTCCCAATTGAGGAGCAGCGGCCATCGCTGCAGGCTCCAATGAAAGGACGGTGGCCTCGACTACCTGTTCCATAGTCTCCGGGCCGTTCCCAGAAATATCCATTGAACCCGCGGCCAAGGAAGATGCCTCTCCCGGGAGAGCAAGCATCGGGGAAACGGGTACCACCAATGGGAGCTCCGCGACAGGAAGAACAGCTGTATCGACCCCCTCCATACTTGCTAGTGTCTCATCGGGGATATTTGCAGAGTCCATAGTCAAGGCGTGACTCGAACTCAGATCCTCCGCCATTTCCGAAGTTCCTGCAAAGTTTTCATGGAGATAAGAATATATATATATAAGCAGTGCAAAATACTATAAAAAGATATATAAGTATACCAATGCGCAAAGGAGCTTCTAGTATGGCTTGTTCAAGCCGGCGTTCCTTCCTGAGGAGGTATGCTCGCCGGGGTTCGAGGGTAGACTTGCGGCCACCGGTCCACAATGAAAGCGCATCTTCAGCATCGGCCGAGATAGGCTGCTTAAGGGCTATCTCGCCTCCCTCTTCCAAAGGACCTATAAATATCCACCGTATCGATGGAGGATCTTCGTAGAAGATGACGGCAGGATAAGGCATCTTTGGGATCCTTACATTCTCAGTTTCATCATGGGAGCGTCTTATAGCCTCAGCCAATTGTGCGGCTTCCTCGGCAGATGAACCCGGAAAAAGAAGGCCACCATCCGACTCTTGCATAGCCAGTGGTTCATCTTGGAAGATAGGCTCGGAGTCTACTAAAAAGTCGAGCGAATTGGTGAGCGTCTTCTTTCGCCTCTTGGACCAAGAACTAACATCAGAAGACGATCGCTTCTTTCCCCTTGGTGCTTTAGTGCGACGTTGACCCACTTCGCCTTCAGTGTCTTCTCTCAACGGTGCTACCGATGAGGACACTGCCATTGCTGACGCCGCAGCTGATGATCCTGCTATTGGCGCCTTATTGGCCCTTGATTGAGCTCTAGTGCGCAGCGGCATACCAGCTATGGGAGTTAGATCCACTTCCGCCGCCTCAGGAAAAAGCACGATACCAGTATCTCTCAGGGGAGGGCGAACCACTACCCGCGGTCGCGGCGGGACTCCCGTAGCCTGGCTCGGAGTGGGAGCCCTATATCCAAGGAGCATCCTCCTCTCCTCAACAATAATGGGACTGACTCGGTGGAGGTACCAGCCCATGAAAGCCCCCACACATCGAGGAATGTATTCAGTCTCAGGAATCATGAAGCGAGAGCCAGTGTTTAGCCGCATGAAGTGATGAGCGGCGTCAAGAACAACTTCCGACGACGGGCTGGGCTCCACTGTAAACGCCTCAAAGGGGACACCCTGGTCATATCCCAGTTGCCGATCAAAGCGGTGTGGGTTGTACCGCATAAAAAGGGCCGCACCGTTTTGATGAAACACCATATAACCCGGTCTGATCGATTATAAGTACATGGCTTCCTTGGGCTTCAGGGAGGGTGCTCCCTCTTTCGACGAGTCAAAAAGCTGTTGAATCGGTCCCGAAGGAGCAGAAAGGACTCGATCGTTAAATACCATCCCGCCCACATTGGCATAGGGATTGAGCAGCACACGAATAGCTCCGGACTGAGTCAGATCAGGAGCAGAGGCATCCACCAACCTCATAAGCCCCGGAAAAGGGTAGGCATCATAAAAGCTGGGTCTCTGATGCGCGGCAAATGCCCCTAGCACGTGCATCTCAATCCATGACGTAAAGTAATGAAGAGAGAAACTCACTACGTTCACGCCTGGGGTTAAGGTATTGGCTGCAGCGCTCAGCCCATGATACAGATGCGCTAGCCCCGCAATGTCCACGGCTAGTCGCGTCCCTCCGGCGTTGCGATGAGCAGGGTAAATGACCAAAGCTCTCATGAATCGACGGTGCGTTGGAATAACGAACCAACTGAGCCAGACGCTGATAAAACCCACGAAAAAAGTCTCTTCATCTATGCCAGGAGCTGTGATCGACTCAAAAGGTACAGCCGACAGAATTGGAATGTAGAACTGCGGCAAATCCTCTTCTTTAGCCGGTAGCTTATTTAGACCGAACCCGAAGGGGTCGTTGATACTCGCGAACTTCGGAGCCGTCTTTGATAGAACGTCTCCGCAAAGGAAGCAGGCAATAAAACTTTTGAAAGTGACACCCTGTTCCTCTGACTCTGTGAACAGCTTCTCAAAAATGCCCAGAGCCATGATTAGACTTGGGTGCTTATGTCGGACGGCATTTTCAGTCGACAAGCCATCAATCACAGCAGGCTCAGCTTCAAAAACATACTCATCAGAAGGCAGCAGTTCTTCATAGAGAGTTCCCCTGATAGGCAACTGATCAGTCGAAAATAATGTATTTTTAACACGTCAATTTCCCTGTCATTTGCATTCATCTAGAGGTGTTCGGTATTCATATTGCACATATTACCAAAACGGTTGTAAAATACAAGATTACATGTGTTATACTCTAAAACCGGCACTTTAAGGGAAATTGACTGTTTATCATGGCATTGCATCATTCTTGTGTAGCGCAACATTTGTTTCGGAGTCTGTGCAGGAAATTCCAGGAGAATGGCCAAATTTGTGAAACAGTGCTGTTAAAAAGACGCCAACTCAAGGATTTGAAATCTGGCAATGATCTAGAAGGAATTCAGGGATTCAACATATCAGAAAGTGCACCTGAAGACAGAATAAGAGAATACATGAAGTTTCAAGCTCTAAGGCAGCCAAATGGCCGTGGATCCGCGGTCGGAGCCGGCTTGCGCCGCGGATCCGCGGTGGAGAGGCCACGTCACCAGAAAGTTGTTCATAACATAATATTGCATTTTGTATTCCCCATTCTTATACATTTTACAATAAAAACAGGTGCTTTTGACCCATGTCTGTTACATGTTACAGGTTACAGGTTCTTGAAGCGAAAATAGTGAAAAACACAAAAGACGACACAAAAAAAGAATTTTTGACCAACAAATAGGAGGATCTTAGTCAAGCCTAGACGAAGAACAGTTCACAATCAACAAGGCAACGCAAGGTCCAAATTGTCAAGGCAAACGGTTAAAAGATCGGTACAAGTGTTCACTGAAGATCTGGAATTAATGAAGAAGCCCAATTGATAAAAGAAACAAAGAAACAGAAATCCCAAAAGACACTGAAGCAGCCCAGGAAAAGTCATCAAATGACCTCACTAAAGGGCCGCGGAACAGCGGCCCAAGCACGCCATTGCCGCGGTTCCGCGGCCGTATAAAGCCCTCATTCAAAGAAAATTTTACCATAATGCATTGGCGGCTCTGAAAAGATTTCCTGGGGGTATATTTGTAATTGTAGACATGCGGATCAATTGTAAACCTAGGGTTTCTATGTCCTATAAATAGAACCCAAAACCCTTGTGTTTTCTTATGCCTCTATTCATGAATAAAATTCTGTTTTCTTGAAGTTAGAGTGCATCAATCGTAAGTAGATTATTTTTCTTGCCCTAGTTATAGTTTTTCATATCTGCCCTAGGTAAATTATTTTTCTTGCCCTAGTTTAATTTAGTTTAAAATTTTATTAACTTGCAATAGATGTTTCTTCTCTTTAATAAAATCATGTCTTTCTTCATCCCCTCAATGAGCGAGTAGTTTCCTCGCTTGTTAGGGTTAGGAATAGGGAAGGATTTGAGAGATGAAGATCTCTCATCTCTTTTCGTTGCCAATCTTTTATGAACATTAGAACTCCATGCATACCTTCTTATTCCGCTCCCTACGGCACTCTACCCTCGAGGTAACGGTGATTCTGTAGTCTAAAGGCCCGGATTTTAAGGTTTTCCATGGAGGTTAGGGTAAAGATTAAGAAAGGAAGGACAAGGATCTAGAGGAAGAATCAATCTTCCCAATCATCTTAATCCCCTTTGTTAAGATTTACCATAATACTAATATGATATCTTTAATTAAAGGCAATGGAAAGAGATGTAGATCTTTGTTTACCAAATTTTCTCTAAACCTAATCCTAGCAAGTTTCTAATCCTAGTATCATACAACTTCAATTTTTAGGTTTAATTATACGACCAAACATCATTTGGAATTAACTCGTAAGAACTTAAAGGAGATTTACAACATCCCTGTGGACCGACCCGTATTCACCGGCTAGCTTCATGCGACGCCGTTCTTGATTGCGGTAAATATTTTTTGATCGATAAAATCTCTCTAAATCAAATGGCGCCGTTGCCGGGGATGGCGTAAAATTTTCTTTTTGTAATTTCGGGTTAATATAAAATATAAAAAATCATAAAAATCTGGAAAAAAAAATCAAAAATATAAAAATTCTATCATCTTTTATTGTTTGAAGGGTTTTCTTTTGTGAATCTTTGCAGGGTTGACGGATCTGAAACAACACAGAAGGCAAAACAGAAAAAGATATATCAAAACAGGAGGAGCTTGAGAGTACAGAGCAGCTGAGAAAATTTGGACACCTGAAGCCTCCATTGCGCCGCGACC
This sequence comes from Agapanthus africanus, assembly GCA_030015575.1. Taxonomy (NCBI): domain Eukaryota; kingdom Viridiplantae; phylum Streptophyta; class Magnoliopsida; order Asparagales; family Amaryllidaceae; genus Agapanthus; species Agapanthus africanus. The sequence continues at coordinate 934,904,131 of CM057338.1, read as the reverse complement.
TCGCCGCATTACCCCTGTCAAAACCGAGATTCCGCGGTCATCTGTGGAGTTCTCTGTGCAATTTTTGCACTGTTTGTTTCCTCATTCTTCCCTCTGCAAATCCCCATATATCTTTTGCCAAATTTTCTGCAGGATTCTTTGCGCTAAAAATCTTCTTCCCCCTTCCAATAATTGATTTTCTGCAGGATTCTTTGCGCCGCGCTAAATAGCAAATTGATCGCATGTGATTTACTGCTTTGCATATCTTAATCTGACTTTAAGGGGCTATTGACCAACTCAGATTGGGTGGGGATTTCATCACCCTTCCCAGGACCCCAGAAATCACTTAAAGCATTTGCATTGACCACTCTTAATTAAAAAAATATTAGACTCAGCCCTAAGGATATCGCGCTCAATAGGACAGAGGACTAGTATAGGCATCGGCCGTTTATCCTAACCTGACTTTGCGGTGCCTAGGCAAGTGTGTCAAGGCTAGTGGTTTTTAATTAGGCCCACAGCGTGGTTCCTTCCCACTTACCTGGCACTTACCTGGCCGCAATTGGCGGTGAAGAGGCGGTTTGAGGTCCTATCTCTAGCCCTTTGGAACAGTTAGGAGCTGTCTAGCTGACCTAGGTGACCCTAGATCTAGGCCTGATTGTGCATGTGTGGTTAATTGCATTTGTGTCACAAGTCTCTTTTCAAAAATCTTTTTGCAAAAGCACACATAAAAAAAAGAAAAAGGAAAAATCTTTTCAAAACTTGCAACTTGTCGCTAAAGAATCTTTGCACTCACTTACACCACTTCTTTTCATTGACGTTTTCTTACCTCCACATTCTGTCTTTGATCTTTCGACTACACTAACCCTTTTAGTGTATGTCCGGTTGGACTAGAGACCCTAGCGCCCGATTAGTCCGTGTTTCGTTGGTACCGACCAACGAACCTTTCGACTCTGAAGTCGAAATCCTGTCCACTTCTTCACTTTCACCATCACATTCTTCTTCCGAAGGTATGTCGGGATACAATCCTAACAACACCTTACCGAAGGGAATGATTCCACCTCCGTTAGGTGCGAATAACCCGAATCACCCGCCTGTTGAAGCGCACGCACGAGTCGCGCTCCAGGATCTCTTCTACCATGTCCGCACTTCTTTACCTACCTGTCTATCACCACCACCGGCCAATGGGGACAATTTTGAGATCAAACCCCACTTCATCAATATGCTGCCTAAGTTTCATGGTTTAGAATCCGAAGATGCATATATCTTTATCAATAAATTCCAAAACGTTTGCGCTATGATGAAAACGACCCAATTAAGTGATGACGCTATAAGGCTAAGGGTCATTCCTTTCACCTTATGTGACCTAGCCGAGAAGTGGCTATACAGCACCGCATCACATTCAATTAGAAATTGGGACGAGTTTGTGAAAGCTTTTCTTAAAAAGTTCTATCCTCATCACAAAACTGCTAGAATCCATAATGAGATTATACAATTTTCACAGCAACCTTCCGAACCATTTTGGAAATGTTTTGAAAGATTCAAAGACCTACTCGTTCAATGCCCTCACCATGGGATCGAAAGTTGGCAACTTTGCCAAACATTATACGAGGGATTGAACCCGGCAACGAAGCAGTTGCTAGAAACCATTTGTCAAGGTCACTTTCTATCCAAGTCTAGTGAGGAAGCATGGCAGTTTCTGGAGGATCTTAGTGAACAAACAATTCAGTGGGAGAGCACCAACACCACATCATCATCTTCTTCTATTGGTCAACCTAGGGCAGGCATACATCAAGTAGAAATGTCAATTGCTATGAAGGCCAAGATGGCCGCTCTTACGAAAAAGCTAGAAGCGCTTGAGACCAAAATCTCAGCACCTTCTCCTGCCCCTGTTGTGCCTCCACGAACTGTTTGTGCTTGTTATTCGGATCCATCACATCTCACCGAAGAGTGTCCCCACACTGCATCTACTCAAGGACAGGATCAAGTCAATGCTGCCTTTCAGCAACGACAAAGAAACGATCCATACTCTTCGACATACAATTTGGGTTGGAAGAGCCATCCAAATTTCGCTTGGAACCAAAATCAACAATTCCAAGGAAATAACAATTTTCAAAGGCCTCCTCCTCCACAACAACAAGCACCTCCACAAACTCAATTTCAACAACCTTTCCAACAGCAACCTTACCCTAATCAAGCGAACAATTTTGTGCCTAACACTTCTTACCCGCCAAACAATTTTGTTCAACCTAATAATGACAAGGTTAGCTCGCTCGAAAGAAGTCTAGAGGCGTTCCTAAAGCAATCTACACAATCTACAGCAAGATTAGAGACTTCTATTCAATTTTTGGTGCAAAACAATGCCTCATACGATCAAAGTATCAAATCTATTGAGGCACAAATTGCACAACTCAACGCTGCATTGAAAGAGCGAGAGAAAGGAAAGCTTCCGTCTCAACCACTTCCAAATCCCGGTCACGCACATGTTGCATATGAACAGCAGAATCATAACGTAAATGCTGTGACCACGTTGAGATCCGGAAAAGTGTTGCAAAACAATGTGGGTATTAACCATGACACCCCTGCCGGTGGTCCTTCTTCATCTTCTTCACCTTCTTCTTCTTCTTCTTCGTCGTTAGAGCCTATTCTCCACCCTTCACACGGCTCTACTTCTTCTAGCTCGAACGGACCCTCTTCTCACAACACGAACACATCTACACGGGGTTCCGTTCCAACTCAACAATCTGATCCGCAAAAATTGGACTCAACGACTTTTCAAAATGTTCCTTTTCCAAATCGGTTGAGATCTAATAAACCAACTCCACAGATGGAGAAGATTGTAGAGTTGTTCAAACAGGTTAGCATAAATATCTCTCTTTTGGATGCAATCCAACAAGTTCCTTCATATGCAAAAATTTTAAAGAACTTATGCACCAAAAAGAGGAAGTCACAAGTATCAAAGAAAATTTTTGTCGCTAGTGCTGTTAGTGATGCTCTTGTCAATTCTTTACCCCCAAAGCACAAGGACCCCGGTTGTCCTACTATTTCGATCACAATTGGGGACAAGAACATCAATAGAGCACTATTAGATCTTGGTGCTAGTGTCAATTTGCTACCTTATTCGGTGTACGAACAATTAGGCGTTGGAGAGCTTAAGCCCACTCATTGCACTCTCCAAATGGCCGACCGATCAATCACCCATCCTAGGGGAGAGTTGGAGGATGTGTTAATTAGAGTAGGGGATTTCATTTTCCCCGTTGACTTTATTGTTATGGATACACAACCTGTCGCTAACCCCCGGAGTCAAATTCCGGTGATACTTGGTCGACCATTCCTCGCGACTTCTAACGCGGTAATCAACTGTCGTAACGGTTCAATGAATCTATCTTTTGGCAATATGACAGTTGAACTCAACATTTTCAAGTTAGGAAGTCAGCCTTGCGAGCCTAATTCTAGCGTACTTGATGTTTGCTCGATCAATGAGATCGCGGAGGAGGACTGTGAGTTCGAAAATTTTATGTTTGATCACAGCAATGTTAACGCCACTAGTGCGTTCCTCCTAGAATCCGACACAGCTTTCACGACGGACAAAGATTATGAGTTTTCACCTTTGTAGATGATTTTGAAGACTCTCCACCCGAGTTTGAGTCTTTTGCTTTTTCGGATGAGTTAGTTGAACCATCCGACTCGGTAGCGTACACTCGATTTGAACTTTTGATGGAATCCTTTGAGTTTGAAACAGTTACTCCATTGTTACCATCTATTGTTTCACCACCTAAACTCGAACTAAAGTTTTTGCCGTCGCACCTAAAATATGCTTATCTAGGTGAGAATGAGACCTTACCCATTATCATATCGGCCTCTCTAGCTCTTGAGCAAGAGAAGGCTCTTTTAACGGTCTTACACAATAATCGGCAAGCTTTCGGCTGGTCTATGGCGGACATCAAGGGGATTAGTCCCCTCATAGTCGAACATTATATACACTTGATGGATGATGCCAAGCCGGTAAAGGATCCACAAAGACGCCTAAACCCCATTATGAAAGAGGCGGTCAAGAAGGAGATTGTTAAGTGTCTTGATAGCGGTATCATTTACCCTATCTTGGATAGCCAATGGGTTAGCCCCATTCATGTTGTGCCAAAGAAATCGGGCATCACGGTCATTACTAATGAGGCAAATGAGTTAATTCCTACTCGCACCCAAACTGGGTGGCGAGTTTGCATCGACTACCGAAAACTCAATGCCGCGACAAGGAAGGACCACTTTCCTTTGCCTTTCATTGACCAAATGCTAGAACGATTGGCGGGGCACGAGTTCTACTGCTTTTTAGATGGCTATTCCGGTTATAACCAAGTCCCCATAGCCAAAGAGGATCAAGACAAGACCACATTTACTTGTCCCTTTGGCACTTTTGCTTATCGTCGCATGCCCTTTGGGTTATGCAATGCACCCGCTACATTTCAGCGGTGTATGATGGGGATCTTTTCGGACATGGTGGAGAAGTTTTTGGAAATCTTTATGGATGATTTCTCCATTTTCGGTGACTCCTTCGACGAGTGTTTACGACATCTTGATGCAGTTCTTACCCGCTGTAGGGAGAAGAACCTAACTTTGAATTGGGAGAAATGCCACTTTATGGTACAAGAAGGTATTGTCTTAGGACATGTCATCTCGCAAAACGGCATAGAGGTTGATAGAGCTAAAATTGAAGTCATTTCTAATCTTCCTCCTCCTAAATGCGTCAAAGATATCCGAGCTTTTCTTGGCCATGCCGGTTTTTATAGACGGTTCATCAAGGATTTTAGCAAGATTGCTAGACCCTTGACTCTCTTATTGGCCAAGGACACTACATTTGTTTTCGACTCAACTTGCATGGAAGCGTTCGAGTCTTTGAAACACTCTCTCATTTCTGCGCCCATTCTTTCATCTCCAGACTGGACGCACCCTTTCGAAATTATGTGCGACGCATCAGATTTTTCCATTGGTGCTGTTCTTGGACAGCACATTAACAAGATGCCGCGCGTAATTTACTACGCTAGCCGAACATTAAATGAGGCCCAACTAAACTACACAACTACAGAAAAAGAGTTCTTAGCGGTTGTGTTTGCACTTGAAAAATTTCGGCCTTATTTAATCGGCTCACCAGTTATAGTATACATGGATCATTCAGCTCTTCGCCACCTTTTTGCGAAGAAGGATGCTAAATCGAGGCTAATACGTTGGATCCTTTTACTACAAGAGTTTGACCTTGTTATAAGGGACAAAAAGGGATGTGAAAACGTAGTGGCCAATCACCTTTCACGACTTCCTTCTTCGCCTACACTTGAACTTCCAATCACTGATGTTTTTCCCGATGAGCAACTCTTGACCGTTTCTTGTGAACCATGGTTCGTCGATATTGTAAACTACTTAGCCACCGGCTTGATACCTAAAGATTGGTCGAAACAAGATAAACTTCGCTTCTTGTCCCAAGTAAAGCATTTTTACTGGGATGAACCTTATCTTTTTAAATATTGTTCCGACCAAATCATTCGTCGATGTGTACCGGAAAATGAGGTTAAGAGTGTGCTGTCTTTTTGCCACGATCAAGCATGTGGCGGGCACTTTGGCCCAAAGAAGACAGCCAAGAAAGTTTTGCAGTGTGGTTTCTATTGGCTACGACTCTTCAAGGATGCATACGAATACTGCAAGACTTGCTCCCGGTGCCAACACTTGGGCCGGATATCACGGAGAAACGAAATGCCGCTCCAACCAATTTTAGTTGTAGATATTTTTGATGTTTGGGGTATAGACTTCATGGGACCATTTCCTAACTCTTTTGGAAATGTGTATATTCTTTTGGCTGTTGACTATGTTTCAAAGTGGGTCGAGGCTGTGCCTAGTCGAACGAATGACAACAAGGTTGTCGTTCGATTTCTTAAATAACACATCTTTTCTCGATTTGGGCACCCTCGCGCGATAATAAGTGATAATGGTTCTCACTTTTGCAATAGGACTTTTGAGTCCTTAATGCGCAAATATTCTATCACCCATAAGCTGTCAACGCCATACCATCCCCAAACATGTGGGAAAGCCGAGGTCTCGAATCGGCAAATTAAGCATATCTTGGAGAAAACGGTTTCTAAAAACCGTAAAGATTGGTCACTAAAATTGATCGATGCACTATGGGCTTTCCGTACTGCATACAAGACCGATCTTGGCATGTCTCCATACCGGCTTGTTTACGGGAAGGCTTGCCACCTCCCAGTAGAAATAGAGCACAAGGCATTTTGGGCTATCAAAGAGCTGAATCTATCTTTAGGAGATGCGGGCAGCAACCGAAAGCTGCAGTTAAATGAACTAGAAGAGCTGCGGGATGAGGCATATGATAATTCCGCGATTGCTAAGAACCGAGCTAAGGTGTTCCACGATAAACACCTTTTGCGAAAGACATTTAAACCTGGTCAACAGGTTTTACTCTATGATACTCGGTTATATTATCATCCCGGCAAGCTCCGTTCTAGGTGGAAAGGACCTTTTGTAGTCCGCACCGTTTATCCGCACGGTGCGGTTGATCTTGAAAATCCGGAGGACGGTACGCTATTCAAAGTGAATGGGCATCGTTTGAAACCGTTCCTCACAGCGGACCCATCGGAGGAGCTCTTGTTTTTGCAGGAGCCGATTTACACTGATTAATTTTTCCTCCACTTTCACCCCCAAATTTCCATTTTTTTCCAAGACATTATTTCAAATAAGTTTAGGGGTTTGTGTATAATTTGTAAATATATAATTTCAAAATACCATAAAAAAAATTTAAAAAGAAAAAAAAAATTTGGACCTAATTGAAAATTTCCAGAGTTATAAACTAACATTTTTAATTTACAAATAAAACCCTCATTTTTGAGGGTGTTTTCTACAAATCTCCCTCCTTCTCCTTATTTATACGACCTGAGCCCCTCCCTGTTCTCTTAAACCAAAAATTTTCTCTTCATAAAACCCTAGCCGCCGCCCCCTGTCACCTCCAGAAAAATCACGACGCGCCGCCGCCAAACCGCCGCGATCCAGCCGCCCTAGCCGCCTAAAGTCGCGCTTCCGCCGCGCCTCTGGAGCTTCACCCCCTGAAACTTCAGGGGAGGTACTATCTATCGATTTCCTCTCTGTTTCTTGCATACTTTTTTCTGAAAAATATATATGGCACATAAAATGCAATTTGAGAGGGATTTTTCCCCAGTTTTCACGCACGAATTGTACGGTAGCTATTTTGCACATGAAATAGAGCAGAGGGGCTGGAATTTCCTGACCTACAATCATCCCTCTGTGTTTGCCCTACCTGATCTAGTTACCCTTTTTTATGAATCTATGGAGGATCAAAGTCTAGAAGACTTAGGCTACATTACATTAAATTGGGGAGATCGCGTAATTCACATTGATAGGGATATGATCCACGAGGTCACACTCATACCTCGTGTGCCCGCACATGACCACCCCTTACACTTTGAGGATTACATGCCCTTGATGGGCAATGACTGCGCGAGAGAGCCGCGTAAGGGTATCCAAGCACGGACCCTTTTCGCGAACGTTTTTACTGTGTGCCGGTGGGCACAAAACAACATCTTTGGCAGCTCGCACAACACGACTTTTTTCACCCCCTCATTACATGTCGTACACACACTAATGACGAAAAATCCACGGTTCGACATGTGCACCATATTGCTCCATTCTATAGGTGCGGGGAAAAGGGGTACCATCTACCCATGTCCCATGCTAGTCACCCAACTCTGCCGTTATTTCCTCCCCGTCAAGGAATTTGATTCATACATGATGAGAGGAGTTCCGGTTCAACCACTCGTTGAGGGCGTTACTTCGTCCTACTCTAGACTTACTGATATTTGGTCACGAACCGAACCGGCTGAGAATATCCCCGCTCGTACCCCTAGCTCTAGCTCGACGTTGAGCGGGGAAGAGCTGACCCCTCAAGAACATGCACGATTAATGCGAAGAACGGTAAGGAGAATTGATTCTTTGAGGGATGAGTTTCGGGCGACAGCACGAGATCACGACCGTCGGTTGACAGAAATTGAGAGGGGTATTCAAACCCTATTGGCTAGAGGGGAACGATCACGTTCACGCTCACGAGCGCGACGTGGGGCCGGGCAGTGAGGGCATTGCTTTGCTCAAGTTTGGGGGAGAGGGTAGTGTATATAGTTATCTTTTGCATTACATATTTTCATTTTGTATATATTTTTCTTTTCCTTTTGCATATTTAATTTCTGCATTGCATCTTTATATAAAAATCATAAAAATTTGAAAAATTTAAAAAATAAAAAAAATTAGAAAAAGAAAAAAAACATAAAAATTGAAAAAATTCAAAAATTATAAAAATTAATGTATTCAATTCTGGTTAATTGACTTGAGTTTGATAAATAGGTTAACTGGCTAGGAAAAACTATATCTTAGACTTAGCAAATTAAAAACCCTAAATATAACCTTCCTTAGAGTTTAACGGTAGAAAGTATATGTCTTTGTAGATTATTTAGAAATAGGCAAATTTTGGGTTCACTTCTTGGGCTAAGTCTAAACGAAGGAAAAGTATTAAAACTTTTTATTAGAGTATAAGTTTGAAAAATAATTCCTAGCTTAAGTCTAGATTCTGAAAACATTTACCCTACAAAATGCACAATCACGTACCTTGAAACTTGGAATAGTAGAAGAGACCTTGAAATGCTCTTGTCTAAAGTCCTTAGGACAATGAAAATAAAAGAAGAAAAAAGTGAATAAAGAAAAAAAAAATGGACACTGGTTTTTGTGATTACTTGAGGCTGTAAAAATAGAAAAATATTTAGCGAGGGTGCTTCATCACCTAGTGCCTTAGACCAACTGGTTTGGGAGTCACTGCTAAAAGCCTTGGGTGTTGCAAAACTAAAAAGTACGCTTTAAAGTGCTAACGCATCTTGTAATCGGTTGTTGGTACCTCAAGAAGTATCAACGGTGGCATAAAGGATGTGTAAGCAAAATTCAAGTAAAAATTCACCAATTAATAAGTGCTTTGGACAATGGACGAGAGTATGATTGCTTGATTTGAATTTTCAAGTGTAGGGGTGATATTTACACACACGTGGGGATATGTGATTAGAGTTTAGATAAGAGAAAGGAGTGAAGAATAGAACTTGTATCTTTAGTAAAGTCGATAGAAATTCCTAAGTGGAGATGGAACTTTAGAAGGAAAACTTAAGAGATGCCGAAAGCTAAGTAATTCTATAGAACATATATAATCTTAAGTTAAATGATGAGGAAAGTGTGAAGAATATGGGTGGATAATTTGCGGGTCAACGATAATAGAATTCCTTGTTAGAAAACCTAATTGGAAAACAAAAGTCGAAAAGCTGAATTGATAGGATTTTGTGGGTGTAATCCGCTGAAAACCCTCAGGAGACAACACTCCTCCTACTAGGGACACCTAGAGGTTTAACGGCTTGTTGCACGTGCTCAGTGCAATCGCGTTTCCCTGCGAAAGTGCGGCTAGGTTAGATTTTTATCGAGATTAAATGATAAGTTTGCTCGAGGACGAGCAAAAGATAAGTTTGGGGGTATTTGTTCATAACATAATATTCCATTTTGTATTCCCCATTCTTATGCATTTTACAATTAAAAACAGGTGCTTTTGACCCATGTCTGCTACATGTTACAGGTTACAGGTTCTTGAAGCGAAAACAGTGAAAAACACAAAAGACGACACAAAAGAAGGATTTTTGACCAACAAATAGGAGGATCTTGTCAAGCCTAGACGAAGAACAGTTCACAATCAACAAGGCAACGCGAGGTCCAAATTGTCAAGGCAAATGGTTAAAAGATCGGTACAAGTGTTCACTGAAGATCTGGAATTAATGAAGAAGCCCAATTGATAAAAGAAACAAAGAAACAAAAATCCCAAAAGACACTGAAGCAGCCCAGGAAAAGTCATCAAATGACCTCATTAAAGGGTCGCGGAACCGCGGCCCAAGCGCGCCATTGCCGCGGTTCCGCGGCCGTATAAAGCCCTCATTCAAAGAAAATTTTACCATAATGCATTGGCGGCTCTGAAAAGATTTCCTGGGGGTATATTTGTAATTGTAGACATGCGGATCAATTGTAAACCTAGGGTTTCTATGTCCTATAAATAGAACCCAAAACCCTTGTATTTTCTTATGCCTTTATTCATGAATAAAATTCTGTTTTCTTGAAATTAGAGCGCATCAATCGTAAGTAGGTTATTTTTCTTGCCCTAGTTATAGTTTTTCATATCTGCCCTAGGTAAATTATTTTTCTTGCCCTAGTTTAATTTAGTTTAAAATTTTATTAACTTGCAATAGATGTTTCTTCTCTTTAATAAAATCATGTCTTTCTTCATCCCCTCAATGAGCGAGTAGTTTCCTCGCTTGTTAGGGTTAGGAATAGGGAAGGATTTGAGAGATGAAGATCTCTCATCTCTTTTCGTTGCCAATCTTTTATGAACATTAGAACTCTATGCATACCTTCTTATTCCGCTCCCTACGGCACTCTACCCTCGAGGTAACGGTGATTCCGTAGTCTAAAGGCCCGGATTTTAAGATTTTCCATGGAGGTTAGGGTAAAGATTAAGAAAGGAAGGACAAGGATATAGAGGAAGAATCAATCTTTCCAATCATCCTAATCCCCTTTGTTAAGATTTACCATAACACTAATATGATATCTTTAATTAAAGGCAATGGAAAGAGATGTAGATCTTTGTTTACCAAATTTTCCCTAAACCTAATCCTAGTAAGTTTCTAATCCTAGTATCATACAACTTCAATTTTAGGTTTAATTACACGACCAAACATCATTTGGAATTAACTCGTAAGAACTTAAAGGAGATTTACAACATCCCTGTGGACCGACCCGTATTCACCGGCTAGCTTCATGCGACGCCGTTCTTGATTGCGGTAAATATTTTTTGATCGATAAAACCTCTCTAAATCAAAAGGCTCTGCTTCATTATTCTCCTCTCAGCTTCAGAACTCCTTTAAGCTACTACAATTTCCAGAATACTCCAGAACATTCTGCCAGATCAGCAAGGCTCCTTGATCAAAGCTAAACACTCCAAGCTTCCTAAGCAAGTTTCACCTTAACTACCTTAAAGCCTAGAACCTTCTCTCTAACCTCCTAGCTTAAGGTGGAAGCTAAACCCTAACTAACTAGTTCTAGAGGCTTCTACCTAACTAACTAGCTTACAAGGGAAGCTAACTTAATCCAAGCTTCTTAAGGAAGCTAATCATTCTTAAGCCTATAAAAAAGGACCCTAGGCTTCACTTGAAAAGGTTGTTGATTGTTGTTGAAATTCTATCATCTCTTCAACCCCAAACACTTGCCACCTCCAAACCCTAACCCTAATCCAATCAAGAAAGCCAAAGTTCAAGATCTTTGAGTTCAAGCAAAGCAAGCCTTCAACCATCCTTTAGAAGCGAAGCCGGACTTCATCGGAGCATAAGATCCAAGCCGATCCGCGACTCAAGGAGCCGATGCAACGCTAGATTCGACGATCTTGTTCCCTTCTCAAATTCTTGTAGTTTTTTGAGCAAAGTGTAACAAATTGTTGAATAAATAAAGGTGAGATTCTTTTAACTTGCTTATCTTTCAATTCAAGCATTATGATTCAATTTCGACTCTTGAATGTATTTTTTATGATGATGCTTGAGTAAAACTCCGCTCGTGGAGGAGTCGAGACGATCGATAGAATGATGATGTTGACGAATCTTTAAACATTTTCTTAAGTCCTATAATGATTGTAAATTCTTGAAAATTGAATGATCGATGATCTAGTTCCGATGCGAAATGCTTTTTTGATTATTTTCGCACGGAACTAGAGATCAACGATCGATCATTTGATTTTCTAGAAGCTATCTTGTAAATGTGATTCATCGAAAGGACAAAGGATAAGATGAGGAAACCCTAATTCTTCGCAAGATCCTTAATCCTTGATAAATCGACATCGATCTAGCTTCAATTCGTTAATGGATAAGAAAAAGTAATTTCTAGTCTTCTTCGCATCTATGATCTAATCGACTCCTACGAGCTACATTTCAATTCTTGAAACTTTAAACGATTGGAATTCTATCAATTCTTGTTCTTGATTTTTTTTTAATGCTTTCTTGATTTTTGATTTGATCTAGGTAATTCTTGAAAATTCATTGATATAAAATCATATAATCAAGTTTTCTTTTCTCTTCTCATTAATTTTCAATTCAAACAAAACAAATTACGAACGAATCGCACAATCCCTGTGGACGATCCGCACTTACTAACGCGCTACAATTCGACACCGTTATTGATTGCGGTCAAATAATTCTTTGATTGTGATTTCTATTCATTTTCTAAACCGACACACAAAGAAACGTTTCAATCAAATGGCGCCGTTGCCGGGGATAGTGCGCTAATTGTTCGTTATTTTGAAATTTGAGTTGAAAAGTTTATTCCATCTATATTTTTAGATCAAAATTCGCGCAAACTCTAAACGTGTTGTTGTGATTTGTTGCGAGGAAATCTGGAATCATTGGAGCTTGGGAAAAATTATTCTGAAAATTCCAGAGAGCTGAGAGAGTCAACATAAGCTCTCTGTGAAATTTTGAAGCAGTGAACTGTTCCAATTGCGGCGATTCCGTGGCATAAGGCGACTCCCGCGGCGGATCCGCGGCGAGTTAGAATCTTCTCTGTACCAAAATTGCAGGTATACTTTCTTACTTTCTTATCTCTTCCCTCATCTGCTCCAATTAACAATTTGCTGCAGGCTTCTTTGCAAATAAATCGCAGCGCCGCAAAGAAATAAAAAATTGTGCGTGTTTTTGGTTTTTGGTTGTTTGCATATTAATACGGAAATTAAGGGGCACGGCCAAATCCAGATTAGGTGGGGAGTTCATTACCCTTCCTAAGCCCCAAAAATCACAAACTTACTTCCGCATTTACCCTCATTAACTAAAAAAGATCTAGAGATGATTCTAAGGACCGTCGCACTCACTTAGGACAAGAGAAGGCCGTGGGTAATTCATTGCTTATCCGCGTTTCTTTTGTGGTGTCTAAGGCAAGTGTGTCGAAGGCTAGTGGTTACTTAATTAGGCCCACTACTTACGTAGTGGAGAACCTTCCACTTACCTGGCACTTACCTGGCTACAGGGGAGACAAAGAGGCAGTGGAGGATTTATCCTGCGACTTGTCTTTTGGCAGTTAAGAACGGTCTAGAGCTTTGACCTAGGCGACCAATAGAATTAGAGTTTTGCTTGTTGCATTTGTTGTGATCGCATCATTTTTTCAAAAATCCGTCTATTTTTCAAAACAAACACCGCATTCATTCATTCCCCTAATTATAAGTCACGATGCCACTTGTACTAACCCTTTTTAGTGCAAGATAGGCTGGACACGGGATTCTAGTGCACGTTTAGTCCGCGTTCCTTCGATCGACTCCGAAGTTGATATTTCTACATTTACCTCTTCTTTACCCACCACCACACCCACATCGATGGATCCTTCTCCATCGAACTTCTTTACCACTACTCTGCCGCTGTCCGTTGGTGCGCAGAATCCACCCCGCATCTCTCTCCAAGAGAGGTGCTATCCAACACGAGGTCCTCTTTCGACCTGTCTTTCTATACCACCAGCCAATGGGGACAATTTTCAAATTAAACCCCAATACATCAACCTTCTACCCAAATACCACGGTCTCGAGACTGAGGACGCATATGTCTTTATCACCAAATTTGAAAATATATGCGCAATGATGGGTACTTCACAGCTTTCTGTGGATGCTATGCATCTTCGTCTTCTCCCATTTACCTTGTGCGATATAGCCGAGAAGTGGCTGTATAACACAACCGCACATTCCATTACAAATTGGAAAGAATTCGTCAAAGCATTCCTTAAGAAATTCTACCCGAATCATAAAACAGCTCGAGTCCGTAGCGAAATCAATCAATTCACCCAGCTTCCAAATGAAACATTTTCACAATGTCTTGAACGCTTTAAGGATCTGTTAGTTCAATGTCCACATCACGGCATCCCCAGGTAGGATCTGTGCCGAATCATTTATGAGGGCATTAATCCTAACACAAAACAGACCCTTGAATTAATGTGTCAAGGCAACTTCATGACCAAAGATGATGGGGAAGCTTGGAAATACTTAGAAGATTTCGCTGAAAAATCTTTACAGTGGGAGGGTGTGAGTCAAGGTGGCAATAACCAATCGGATGATTCCATAGGAGTTAGAGCTGAAATTTTAGCTTTACACAAGAAATTCGACGCTATGGAAATCAAATTTTTAGCTGCCGCCCTAAATCAAATGTCACTCTCCAAAACTGTATGTGGATGTTGTTCTGATCCTTCTCATTTGACGAAAGAATGTCCATTAAATTTTCCATTTCAAGGTCAAGAGCATACTAATGCCGCATTTCAAAGACCTAGAAATGATCCATTTTCTTCCACATATAATCAGGGTTGGAGGAATCACCCAAATTTTGCTTGGAACTGTAGGGTTCCTAGGCACGCAAATGAAGTCTCACAAGGCATCAACCATGCCAATTTCAAATTTTATGGGTGCCGAGAAACCCTATTACGGATCGTCAACTAGAATTTTAGGCGAAACAATAAACTAGTTAACATCTTAACTAAAAGAAGAAAGCTACAACCTTTGTAGATCCGGTTATCCACTTCCTTAGCTCCATGTAGTCGTTCCCTCGCTGTCCATCTCGAATCCCGAACTCTCTCATCGGCTTCATCGGAGAAATGAGCGGACTAGTCGTCGGCTTCGATGCCGAAGATGATCTACGTCGAGGCTACACTGGATCAAGCTCCGACTTCACCTAGTTGTGAAACTTGTGAAGAAAACACCCAAAACCACTTGGCAAGATATAGAGGATGAAGAAATAGGAGGTGGGTTCACTTTAGAATTGGATTTCTCACTTTAGAACTCAAGATGCCATTGATGGAGTCTAGTTTTCTTTCTTGAAGAAGAAGGAGAAGATCAAGATAGAATATGATAAAAGTATTTTTATAATAGAAAAGAAATCAATACTTATCATATCCTAACTAAGGTCAAGTGTAGAGAATAGACCATGGTAAGTGGGAATGGTTAGGGTTAAGCATGAAGACAAAATGGTCTCTTTAGTCAAAGCTTCAACAAGCTTCATGATAAAAAGAAACCATTTTGTTTTCTTTTATCTATATAAATAAATAAAGAATGGATAAATAAATGAGTGAATAAATCAAAACCCTAACCATTATCATAACCATGGTACAATTCTTTACACAAAGCCAATATTCATGCATCATCAAACATGATACAATCAAGTGCACAAAAGTATATCACATATACAACTTGTGAACTTCAAGTGAGAAAATCCATTTAAAGTGAACCAATACTAGTTAATGCAAAGTAATATATCAAATATATAATTATACACTTGATCATTAAATCAACATTTGATTCAATGATCCGGTCATGTCGCACATAACCGACTAGTATTCAATGTATCGATTTATCGAATCAATGATTCGATAACTAGGTCATATCGCATACAACCAATCGAAACATTCATCGCGAGAATGAAATGCGGTATCACATACACGCATTATTCTCGGTCCCGCACATATCTCATATGCGCTCCTATTTCATTTCGCTTGAGCCAGGAAACCTCTATGTAGGACTCTAAAGACTCGTCAATACGCCGGTAGCAGATGATGATCATATCAAGCACCCACAAGCCGCAAGCGGTCTGCTAAACGTAACGGCCACCCGGGTATTAAGCGATCAGAAGATCGACGAGCTAGCCCGCTCACACTCCTGTGAATCCAACCAGTAACACTTACCGTACAGTCCGTTCTGTTCGTCTGATATGTCGCATATCAAGTCTAGGGGTGGTAAACGTCAGACCCCAATTACCGATAAGTCGTGCCGATGTGAGGCTCATAATGGGTCGAGAAACTACTGGTAACATTTACCAGCAAATCTCTGATCAGCCCTGGCCAGGGACTTCCCTGTTACGGCCAATCGAGCACAGCGCAACATCAACCCCCAATACCGGGAGAGACGAAACCCCTCCTATCGCTCATTGCCTCCATGTGACTCGGGACTGTACCCAAAGACCACCGTTTTGCACGCCCTCATGGACGTGGTAAGGTGGAGATCAAAGCACAGTGGGAATCACACAAGACTCTATGACGATCTCGGGTCTACAGACTAACCTGCACAAGTGTTACCTGAGAACTGCCATCTGACGTGAGGTATAATACCATCTGGGAGTTCTCGTCGAGTCCGTCCAGTGTACCCAGTCTCCACTGAGCACCCGTACACCATCTCTGATGTCAAACACCAATGGATATGGGATCATCCATCGCCCATCTCATAGGTCGAGAAGCGTATACGCTAGTCTACACTGGTATATCGATGCCCCGTCTCGATACACCCACGACTAGGGACCTTGAAGGATGTACCTATGGACTACCGTGTCCCCACTAGTATGATCTGCATCATAGTCCAGGTAGTCAAGTACACATCCTAAGGGCTTTACCAATATGTAACTATAAGACAGTTTAAAGAGACAAGTGTACATGTTAAGATAAAGAGCAACCAGATAGCATACTATCATATCGAGCAAGAAAGTCATCTCTATATATGTCCAAGCATTCAATATAATATACATCATCTGTACAATACTGGCCTCTAGGGCATACATACAACTAACAATCTCCCACTTGCACTAGGGCCAGCTGCTGTAGTATCTCATACCGAGCATCCCGAAGAGTCTCTCAAACTGTATCTGGGGAATGGCCTTAGTGAGTGGATCCGCCGTGTTGTTCTTCGTGTCAACCCTCCTGACCTCGATCTCCCGGCGATCAACTATCTCCCGGATCAGGTGATACCGCCTCAGAATATGCCTGGATCGCTGATGGGACCTAGGTTCCTTGGCCAAAGCCACCGCTCCATTGTTATCGCAATACAAAGGTATTGGATGCTCAATGGATGGAACCACTCCAAGTTCAGTAATGAACTTCTTGATCCAGACAGCCTCTTTAGCAGCATCGTTGGCAGCGATGTATTCAGCCTCCATCGTCGAGTCTGCCACGGTTTCCTGCTTGGAACTCTTCCAGCTAACCGCCCCTCCGTAAAGGGTAAAGACAAATCCCGACTGCGACTTAGAGTCGTCCTTATCACTCTGGAAGCTCGAATCGGTAAAGGACTCCACTTGGAGTTCTCCATTACCATACACCAAGAGCATCTCTTCAGTCCTTCGTAAGTACTTGAGAATGCTCTTCCCAGCTGTCCAGTGACTCTCTCCAGGATCAGCTTGATACCTGCTCACTATACTTAGTGAGTATGCTACATCGGGTCTGGTACATAACATCGCATACATGATAGAGCCTACAGCCGAAGCATAGGGTATCCCTTGCATGCGAGCTCTCTCCAAATCAGTCTTGGGAGACATCTCTTTGGAGAGAGTGACTCCAGAGATCGTGGGCAAGTTCCCACGTTTGGATTCTTCCATACTAAACCTCTTTAGTATGGTGTCAATGTACCTGGATTGGGACAATCCCAATATCCGTTTGGATCTATCT
This sequence comes from Agapanthus africanus, assembly GCA_030015575.1. Classification (NCBI taxonomy): domain Eukaryota; kingdom Viridiplantae; phylum Streptophyta; class Magnoliopsida; order Asparagales; family Amaryllidaceae; genus Agapanthus; species Agapanthus africanus. The sequence goes on along the minus strand of CM057338.1, from coordinate 934,886,581 downwards.
CTATAGATCCTTATTCCCAATATGCAGGAGGCATCACCAAGATCTTTCATTGAGAATCTTTGTGATAAGAAGAGCTTGACCGATTGCAGCATAGGAATATCATTTCCTATCAAGAGTATGTCGTCCACGTACAATACGAGGAAGACCACCTTACTCTCTGCTACCTTCTTGTAGATACAAGGTTCATCTGGGTTTTTGACGAAATCAAACTCTTTGATAACGACGTCAAAGCAGATGTTCCAACTCCGCGATGCTTGCTTTAATCCATAAATGGATTTAAGCAGCTTGCACACCTTCCCGCTGCTCCCACTGTCTACGAAGCCCTCTGGCTGAGTCATGTACACGCACTCTTCTAAATCACCATTTAGAAAGGCGGTCTTAACATCCATTTGCCAGATTTCGTAGTCATGATATGCAGCGATGGCAAGCATGATCCGGATGGATTTAAGCATAGCCACTGGAGAAAAGGTTTCGTCATAGTCCACACCTGGTCTTTGACGAAAACCTTTTGCTATAAGTCTAGCTTTGAAAGTCTCCACTTTCCCATCTACACCAAGTTTTTTCTTGAAGATCCACTTGCTCCCGATGGTTTTTACCCCTTCAGGAGCAACATCCAAAGTCCATACTTTGTTGGTGTACATGGATTCCATCTCGGACCGCATAGCATCCAGCCATTTCACTGAGTCCCTACTCGTGATGGCCTGCTCGAAGCTAGTTGGGTCATCATCCTCCATGATGCAATCCTCGCTCCCACCATCCATGAGAAAACCGTAGTATCTCTCAGGTTGGCGAGGAACCCTACTAGATCGGCGGAGAGGCTGAGGTTCATTGGGAGCTACTGAATCCTCTGGTTCCACTAAATCTTCTGTTGTGTTTTGTTCAGCTGGAACCTCTTCCAGTTCTACCTCAGAGCCACTAATCTCTTTTGCAAGAAATTCCTTTTCTAAAAAGGTGGCATGTTGAGCAACAAAAACTCTTTGTTCCTCACTGTGGTAGAAGATATACCCTCGCGAATATTTGGGATATCCAACAAATTTGCACAAAACAGACCTTGCCTCGAGTTTGTCCGGTTTTTGTCTTTTGACATAGGCCGGGCAACCCCAGATCTTAATAAAATTAAGATATGGTCTCTTCCCCTCCCATATCTCATATGGTGTGGTAGGCACAGATTTGGTGGGAACCCTATTCAGTAGGTATGCCGCTGTCTCCAGCGCATATCCCCAGAAGGAAATAGGCAACTCAGCTGTGCTCATCATAGAGCGCACCATATCTAATAGGGTGCGGTTCCTCCGTTCTGATACACCGTTGTGCTGTGGTGTATATGGAGGAGTCAGCTGAGAGAGAATCCCATTCTCTTTTAGGAAGTCCAGGAATTCAATGCTCAAGTATTCACCTCCTCGATCAGATCGAAGGATTTTAATACTTTTTCCGGTTTGGTTCTCGACTTCTTGTTTATATTCTCTAAATTTCTCAAAAGCTTCTGATTTGTGTTTCATCAGGAACACATATCCGAATCTAGAGAGATCGTCAGTGAATGTAATGAAGTACGAAGAACCATCCCTGGCATGTGTAGACATGGGACCGCATACATCACTATGTATCAGTCCCAAGAGTTCGGTAACTCTTTCTCCGTGTCCCGTAAACGGAGTTTTGGTCATCTTGCCTTTGAGACATGACTGGCAAGTGTCATAAGATGAAAATTCAAACGGATTTAAATATCCATCTTTATGCAACTTAGCTAGTCATGTCGCATTGATGTGACCCAGTCTACAATGCCATAAGAAGGATTCGTTCAGTTCAGAACTCTTCCTCTTGTGTGTGTTTGTTATGCTCAGAACTGTTGATTGATTTAGAACATAAATGCCATTGCACAACGTGCCTGATCCAACCAACTTTTGGTTACGGAAAATGTTCATAACATTGTCCTGTAATACAAAATTATATCCCTCTTTACTCAATAAAGAAACCGATATAATGTTGCATATCAGGTTCGGCATGTAATAGCATTCGTTCAGAACCAATGTATTACCAGTTGGTAATACAAGGTGATATTCCCCGACAGTCTTAGCTGCAACAATTGCACCATTTCCAACTCTAATGTCTTTATCACCTTCTCCAAGTTCTCTACCTTTCTTAAGCCCATGTAACTGATTACATATATGGGATCCTGACCCGGTATCTAATACCCAGGACGTAGAGCAAATGGATAAACAGTTCTCTGTAAAGAACACACCTGAAGAAAATGCATCAACATGTACTTTCTTCATTCGGGTGGCATGGGAATCCTGGTATTCCCCTATATCCTGTTCAGTCCTATAACTCTTATAGGAAAGAACGGAACCAACGTTCCCCAGCACAGTATAACATGCGGGTTCGGTCAATACATCCATATTATTATCTTTATTAGGGCATGACATGGTCGCTACCTGGAGAGAGAGAGAAGAAAACACTTTAGCGTATGCTCTTGCAAGATCAGATTGGTTATTATCTTATCTAATCAGGATGGCTCCCACTGTTTTTATCAAATCTTCCTTCAAACCCTAAAAGGAATGACTAGCCGGGATTAATTACACACTACAAGTTCACCAATCTTTCAGCCAGGCCAGTGTCGGTACTTTGAGGGAGGTCCCCCGTGCTTTCGCACGAACCTAATTAATGTAAACCTCGTTTTCCCAGAGGCGTAACCCCGTTGACACCTTTCTAGACACCTACTTGATCGGCTAATTGTAATGTGTAAAACTCTCCCAGGAGTAACTCTTACTCGCAGTGGGTATCGGGATCCAACTATCTCATAGAAGGTATGCAATCTCATTGCAAATTTCAACACTTGAAATTCCCGATAATATTTTGCCCCAAGCATCCTATGACCTTGACGGAGGTCAACAAACCACAGGGTGCAAGTCAAGTTCAACCCGTCATTTCTTGATTGAATCAAACCCACCCGCACGACCCTTGACGGAGGTCAACAAGGTCGTACGACTACCTTAATCCAATCTGCATCACATGCATTAAGCAGATAAATACTAGTTAGCTACCGCACACTACGCCTTGACGGAGGTCAACAAACGTAGCACGAATACTAAGTAGGATTTATCTGAAATGACGGAGGGCTACGTCAGGTTTTTCTGAAAACCTATTGCGGAATGAACTTGATATCGTTGTAGAATCAAGTGAAGTTTTGAAATGGAGTGATTTTGAGGCTTTTCTAGTTTTGCTAAAGGGGTCACTCCCGGTGAAGGGATCGTCGGCCCTTTCCTCGTCGAATGAGGTGCAGGATATATCATATATATCGCTGTGCAAAGCAGAACTCCAAAAGCAATCAAAAGCAAACCGAGTGTGTAGCGTCTGTCAGTTATTGCTAAAGGAGTCACTCCCGGTGAAGGGATCTCGGTCCTTTCCTCATCGAATAAGGTGCAGGGTATATCATATATAGCACTATGCAAAGCAAGAACTGTAGCTACCTGTTTTATTTTGAAATTTGATTCTACAACATCTTTAGGTTTCTTTTATTTCATTAATCACATTAATGAAGTCCCATCATTTAAATACCTAAACATCACAGATAAATACGACGTACACTTATGCCATCCGCATTCGCCTGGATGTCCCCTCGTGCACCGTTAGGTTAGGTAACTAACGACAGAGCAGGGCAGGGCTAGTTCGGGTGAAAAACATAAGTAACGTCTATATAATATATCATATATACTATATAAAGTATCTATCACAGAACATCACATGATCACATCACAGATATCGCAGCAGAAGAAACATATGAAACATTGGATATACTAGGACGTCCGTGTTTTCAATACGAGCCAGTATAAAACACGGATTCCACGGTCGTGATGAATAGCCAATCCCACACCCCTAGACCCCTACGAGAGCGGCAAGTAACCCTACCAATTCTAGGATTAGGAGACCCGGACTCGACTCCTCGAGATGGTCTCCCACTGGACCCTAGAACCCGGTTACTTATACTCCCCTCCTTCGGTCTATCCTAATGCGGAAAAGTAAATAATATACAAAGGGTGACATCTTCCGCAACCTGGAAGTGCCCCAATAAAAGAATATTACATACAAATTTTTACATGAATGAAAATAAAAACACTCATCTCACATAAAAAACCCCGGCTATTCAAACACGACGATCCAATATAACATATCCAGTAACACATAACATCATATGCCATCAACGTAAATAAATATGCGCATCCCAATTGTCGTTGGCATATAGCAACGAAACCGGCGATATCACATATTACACTTACGGTCACAGAAAAGAAAGTGTAAAACTACAACAGTTGGAATCCGCAACTTCTTTAGACATCGCATGCCTAATCAAAGGAAATACTTAGACATCACATGCCTAACAATTATAAACCCCGCATTTTAGTCCCATTATCGAAAACTCTTTTCAATATTAAGTGAGACTAAACCGCTAGATTTATAACATTCATTCAGCTATCTCATAACTGTTTGCGAATTCCAATTATTGTATCCCATTCCGGATAAATAGAAAATATTAAACTTTCCGATCGAACATTCGAACACCCAAGTTTTCCCGAAACCGTTCAACACATGAAATAGGTTCAAAGACATTCATTTCATGCCTCAGTACCAACGGTCCAGCCGTAGAAGGGTCAAGCCAACGCCTCACATGTGGCACGCCGTACTGCCCCAAACCCGAAGGTTCAAAGGGCAGTTCAAGACGGTCACATAATCGAGTTAAGGTTTGTTGTCTTCTAGAGGGACCATCGCGTTACTTGCACTACTCAGAACGTCCTTAAACCACAGAAAAATCCAACGCTTGAAAATTTTCCGGCAGGGGAAAAGTTGGGTATTTATATCCGGTCGAACTTTTTAACATATTCGAAAATTATCCGGAAAACCACACAGACAAAATTTGAAAATCCGATCGAATCTTTGATTCCCAATACAACCCCAGAATACTCATCTGTAGAGTCACAATAAAAATACCCAGAAAATATAGCATTAAATTATATGAGTTACTGTGCAGAAATCATCAGACAAGGGGACAGTACGGCCGCGGAACCGCCGCACATTCCTAGCTATTGCCGCGGTTCCGCGGTGGAAAAATCGATTTAGGCCCTCGTATTTCATAGTAATTCAAATAAGACCCTGCTTATTTTTCTGCATATTTTTAATTGACAAAAATCCAAATTTTCAGAAAATTTCCAGAGAGCATTTTGGTATTTTGGGTTTCGGTTCGATCGGGTTTCAAACATCGTCAAGACTTCGCCTAAGGCTCTAGCTAGGCTCTGATACCACTGTATGGTTCCTAGGCACGCAAATGAAGTCTCACAAGGTATCAACCATGCCAATTTCAAATTTTATGGGTGCCGAGAAACCCTAATACGGATCGTCAACTAGAATTTTAGGCGAAACAATAAACTAGTTAACATCTTAACTAAAAGAAGAAAGCTACAACCTTTGTAGATCCGGTTATCCACTTCCTTAGCTCCATGTAGTCATTCCCTCGCTGTCCATCTCGAATCCCGAACTCTCTCATCGGCTTCATCGGAGAAATGAGCGGACTAGTCGTCAGCTTCGATGCCGAAGATGATCTACGTCGAGGCTACACTGGATCAAGCTCCGACTTCACCTAGTTATGAAACTTGTGAAGAAAACACCCAAAACCACTTGGCAAGATGTAGAGGATGAAGAAATAGGAGGTGGGTTCACTTTAGAATTGGATTTCTCACTTTAGAACTCAAGATGCCATTGATGGAGTCTAGTTTTCTTTCTTGAAGAAGAAGGAGAAGATCAAGATAGAATATGATAAAAGTATTTTTATAATAGAAAAGAAATCAATACTTATCATATCCTAACTAAGGTCAAGTGTAGAGAATAGACCATGGTAAGTGGGAATGGTTAGGGTTAAGCATGAAGACAAAATGGTCTCTTTAGTCAAAGCTTCATGAAGCTTCAACAAGCTTCATGATAAAAAGAAACCATTTTGTTTTCTTTTATCTATATAAATAAATAAAGAATGGATAAATAAATGAGTGAATAAATCAAAACCCTAACCATTATCATAACCATGGTACAATTCTTTACACAAAGCCAATATTCATGCATCATCAAACATGATACAATCAAGTGCACAAAAGTATATCACATATACAACTTGTGAACTTCAAGTGAGAAAATCCATTTAAAGTGAACCAATACTAGTTAATGCAAAGTAATATATCAAATATATAATTATACACTAGATCATTAAATCAATATTTGATTCAATGATCCGGTCATGTCGCACATAACCGACTAGTATTCAATGTATCGATTTATCGAATCAATGATTCGATAACTAGGTCATATCACATACAACCAATCGAAACATTCATCGCGAGAATGAAATGCGGTATCACATACACGCATTATTCTCGGTCCCGCACATATCTCATATGCGCTCCTATTTCGTTTCGCTTGAGCCAGGAAACCTCTATGTAGGACTCTAAAGACTCGTCAATACGCCGGTAGCAGATGATGATCATATCAAGCACCCACAAGCCGCAAGCGGTCTGCTAAACGTAACGGCCACCCGGGTATTAAGCGATCAGAAGATCGACGAGCTAGCCCGCCCACACTCCTGTGAATCCAACTAGTAACACTTACCGTACAGTCCGTTCTGTTCGTCTGATATGTCGCATATCAAGTCTAGGGGTGGTAAACGTCAGACCCCAATAACCGATAAGTCGTGCCGATGTGAGGCTCATAACGGGTCGAGAAACTACTGGTAATATTTACCAGCAAATCTCTGATCAGCCCTGGCCAGGGACTTCCCTGTTACGGCCAATCGAGCACAGCGCAACATCAACCCCCAATACCGGGAGAGACGAAACCCCTCCTATCGCTCATTGCCTCTATGTGACTCGGGACTGTACCCAAAGACCACCGTTTTGCACGCCCTCATGGACGTGGTAAGGTGGAGATCAAAGCACAGTGGGAATCACACAAGACTCTATGACGATCTCGGGTCTACAGACTAACCTGCACAAGTGTTACCTGAGAACTGCCATCTGACGTGAGGTATAATACCATCTGGGATTTCTCGGCGAGTCCGTCCAGTGTACCCAGTCTCCACTGAGCACCCGTACACCATCTCTGATGCCAAACACCAATGGATATGGGATCATCCATCGCCCATCTCATGGGTCGAGAAGCGTATACGCTAGTCTACACTAGTATATCGATGCCCCGTCTCGATACACCCACGACTAGGGACCTTGAAGGATGTACCTATGGACTACCATGTCCCCACTAGTATGATCTGCATCATAGTCCAGGTAGTCAAGTACACATCCTAAGGGCTTTACCAACATGTAACTATAAGACAGTTTAAAGAGACAAGTGTACATGTTAAGATAAAGAGCAACCAGATAGCATACTATCATATCGAGCAAGAAAGTCATCTCTATATATGTCCAAGCATCCAATATAATATACATCATCTGTACAATACTGGCCTCTAGGGCATACATACAACTAACAGGAACCAATCACAAAATCAAAACACGGTTCCAAACTAAAACAATTTTCAAAGGGCTCCTCCACCACAACAGCAACCACTTCTATTGAGTCAGCACCCCTTCCAAGCACAAAACTTCCAAAATCCGGTCAACACACCCGCTCCATCTAGTCCTTTGCAGTTGACCGGGACTGATGAATCCTCTTCATTTGCACAATACATGAATTTGGTCTTAACAAATATCATGCAAGTTTCGGCTGAAATGAAGTCTTCTGTCGATAAAATTGAGAAAAACTCTGCGTCCCAAAGCGAGTGTATTAAATCGATGGAAGCAGAAATTGCAAGATTAAAAGCCGAAATAAGTGCAAAAGAGAAAGGGAAACTTCCATCTCAACATTTACCCAATCCTGGCTATTCACATCATGTGAATGCAATCACGTTGAGATCTGGAAAAGTGCTTGATAATCACATTAGGGAAGAGATTGATGACACTGAAAAATCTATCAATAACATCCCGGCTGAGACCATTCCTTCCACTTCTACTTGTAATTCTGACCCCAGTTCTTCTACCCCACCACCTTCTTGCGAGCCTATTCTTCATTTCCCACAAGGCTCGCCACCTCAGCCCATTTCTTCTAGTCTACCACCGACGATCCCCACTTCTATTCTGGGATCGGTTCCACACGCACTTCCTTCTCCTATGATGGACCCAGCGCTTATTGCTAAAGCACCTTATCCTAATCGGTTAAGGGCTAACACACCAAGTCCACATATGGAGAAAATCACTGAAATGTTTAAACAGGTTAACATCAACATCCATCTTCTAGATGCAATACAACAAGTCCCCGCTTATGGGAAAGTTCTTAAAGACTTGTGCACTAGAAAGAGGAAGACTCAAGTGCCCAAGAAGATATTCATGGCAAAGACAGTAGACACAGCTTTCTCCCAACAATTACCGAGGAAACGTAAGGATCCTGGATATCCTACGATTTACATTTCTATTGGGGAGAAACACATTAACCGTGCTCTACTCGACCTTGGCGCAAGTGTTAACCTGCTTCCTTTCTCAGTCTATGAGCAGTTATGGATCGGAGAGTTGAAACCAGCCCATTGCACTCTCCAGATGGCTGATCGATCAAGCACCAAACCTAGGGGTGAACTGGAGGATGTATTAATAAAAATTGGGGAATTCATATTCCCTGTGGATTTTATTTTAATTGATACACAGCCTGTAGCGAACCCACGGAATCAAATTCCGGTGATTTTAGGTCGCCCTTTTTTGGCCACTTCCAATGCTATCATCAACTGTCGTAATGGCTCCATGACCCTATCTTTCGGGAATAGGTCAATTGAGCTGAACATTTACAAGTTGGGAAGTGTACCCTCCGAACCTACTGCTCAGGTCTATTCTGTCGACTTAATGGATGTCGACAGCAGCGAATTTGATCAGCCTCATGATACCGATCTAGACTCTTTTCACACGTTATTGTTTGACCCAACTATGTATCATACACATACGGACTCTTCCACCGAGATGTCCGGGTCAACAACTAACACTGATTATGAACTGCTTTTAGAGTCTGAAGATCACCCCGCACTCTGTGATGACATTATTGTTCGGGGTATTGATGGAACTTTTGAGGAGATCTTCGCTGATGAACTCGCATTTTTGAATGACACGGGTGTTGAGATGAATCATCTCCCAATCAATGAAATTGAACCTCCACCCCTTCTTCTGGACTGTAAAAAGAATGCGAGTAATCCATCACATTCACTGCATCGTCTCTCCAAAATGAGACGCACACACATTCTATTCCACCACTTAACCTTTCCCCACTTCTTCTTCCACCAACCAGAGCACTGCATTGATAAAAATTTTGAATGGTTGGTATTAACTTTCGGTCTTTGCAAAGCTTGGCATCTACCAATGATTTTTGACCCCCTCATGTGGTTTTCAAAAGATTAACATTGTTTAACTCAAGTTTGGGGGGGTATATTTTCTGGCTCTTGAAAAGAAAAATTTTACAAAAAGTTGAGCCAAAAATAAGTTTGGGGGAGGGTCTTCACTTAAATATTTTGCCCCCATTAATAAATTTCCTCCCATGCTTACAGGTTTTTTGTAGATATAGCGGAAGGCAACAGTGAGGACACTGTTGAAAACAAGTTTGGGGGAGGTTTGTGCTTATTTTCGCATCATTTGCATATCACTTTGCATAAGCACAAAACATTTTCTAAAAACCTATAAAAATTTAAAAATTTTCAAATAAAAAAAAATTGTACATAAATAAGATAATAAAAGATTAGATAGTGAAAAATTACATCCAAAAGATTGGAAAAATTTAAGAAAACCAAGAAAATTAGAAGTTTTCTTATACGAACTAGTAATAAGTAGTTATGAGTCGTTGTCCCAAGGATTAGTAAGATGAAGGAAGTCACTAATCTGAGGATAAAAATAAATCTGAAAAATAGTTTCTATTCTGGAAGCCAAACATTTTGAACGTTGATACCCTTCTATTTGCACTTACACACATCTTGAAGCTCGGGATAGTAGAGGATACCTTGAAACGCTCTTGTCTAAAAGACGATGTATGAAGGAAATAAAAAAATGAAGAAAATATAAAATGGTGAGAAAAATGAACACTGGTTTTGTTATCGCCAAGACAGCAATAAAAAAATATAGTGAGGGTGCTTCTTCACCTAGTGCCCTAAGGCCAACTGGTCTGGGAGTCACTGCTAAGCCTTAGGTGGTGCAAGACGAGGAAAAACACCAAATAAGCAAGCACATAAGTAATCGGTCGGTTAGTACCTCAAGAAGTATTAACGGTCGCATGAAAGTGTGTGAGCAATCTCATCTAAATAAAAAGTACTGAGGCTGATGTGCAAGAGTATGATAGCTTGAATTGAATTCTCCAGGTGTAGAGATGTTCTTTACACACACATAGGGCTATATGATCGATGTTTGGAAGAAAGATAGGAATGAAGAATAAGACAATGTTTTATTGAAGGATGACGTGATTTCTGACATCTTTTCATGACTATTAAGATAGGGCTCATGACAACCGAAAAGTTAGCTTAGTTGGAAACCCTAATTTTCAAAGCTTTTCTTTTACAATTCTTATCTTTAAATGTAATATTCACGATCTTCCTTTTATTATTGGATTTTGTGGGTGGAATCCGCTGAAAACCCTCAGGAGACAACACTCCTCCTACTAGGGACACCTAGAGGTTTAAAGGCTTGTTGCACGTGCTCAGTGCAATCGTATTGCCTACGAAAGTGTGCTAGTTAGTTTTTCTCTTTCTTTATTTTCTCCTTATCTTTTTAATAAAACTGTTCGCTCGAGACGACCGAAAATAAGTTTGGGGGAATTTGATCAGTCGAAAATAATGTATTTTTAACACTTCAATTTCCCTGTCATTTGCATTCATCTAGAGGTGTTCGGTATTCATATTGCACATATTACCAAAACGGTTGTAAAATACAAGATTACATGTGTTATACTCTAAAACCGGCACTTTAAGGGAAATTGACTGTTTATCATGGCATTGCATCATTCTTGTGTAGCGCAACATTTGTTTCGAAGACTGTGCAGGAAATTCCAGGAGAATGGCCAAATTTGTGAAACAGTGCTGTTAAAAAGACGCCAACTCAAGGATTTGAAATCTGGCAATGATCTAGAAGGAATTCAGGGAATCAACATATCAGAAAGTGCACCTGAAGACAGAATAAGAGAATACATGAAGTTTCAAGCTCTAAGGCAGCCAAATGGTCGCGGATCCGCGGCCGGAGCCGGCTTGCGCCGCGGATCCGCGGTGGAGAGGCCACGTCACCAGAAAGTCTCTGCTTCATTATTCTCCTCTCAGCTTCAGAACTCCTTTAAGCTACTACAATTTCCAGAACACTCCAGAACATTCTGCCAGATCAGCAAGGCTCCTTGATTAAAGCTAAACACTCCAAGCTTCCTAAGCAAGCTTCACCTTAACTACCTTAAAGCCTAGAACCTTCTCCCTAACCTCCTAGCTTAAGGTGGAAGCTAAACCCTAACTAACTAGTTCTAGAGGCTTCTACCTAACTAACTAGCTTACAAGGGAAGCTAACATAATCCAAGCTTCTTAAGGAAGCTAATCATTCTTAAGCCTATAAAAAGGGACCCTAGGCTTCACTTGAAAAGGTTGTTGATTGTTGTTGAAATTCTATCATCTCTTCAACCCCAAACACTTGCCACCTCCAAACCCTAATCCTAATCCAATCAAGAAAGCCAAAGTTCAAGATCTTTGAGTTCAAGCAAAGCAAGCCTTCAACCATCCTTTAGAAGCGAAGCCGGACTTCATCGGAGCATGAGATCTAAGCCGATCCGCGACTCAAGGAGCCGATGCAACGCTAGATTCGACGATCTTGTTCCCTTCTCAAATTCTTGTAGTTCTTTAAGCAAAGTGTAACAAATTGTTGAATAAATAAAGGTGAGATTCTTTTAACTTGCTTATCTTTCAATTCAAGCATTATGATTCAATTTCGACTCTTGAATGTATTCTTTGTGATGATGCTTGAGCAAAACTCGGCTCGTGGAGGAGTCGAGACGATCGATAGAATGATGATGTTGACGAATCTTTAAACATTTTCTTAAGTCCTATAACGATTGTAAATTCTTGAAAATTGAATGATCGATGATCTAGTTCCGATGCGAAATGCTTTCTTGATTATTTTCGCACGGAACTAGAGATCAACGATCGATCATTTGATTTTCTAAAAGCTATCTTGTGAATGTGATTCATCGAAAGGACAAAGGATAAGATGAGGAAACCCTAATTCTTCGCAAGATCCTTAATCCTCGATAAATCGACATCGATCTAGCATCAATTCGTTAATGGATATGAAAAAGTAATTTCTAATCTTCTTCACATCTATGATCTAATCGACTTCTACGAGCTACATTTCAATTCTTGAAACTTTAAACGATTGGAATTCTATCAATTCTTGTTCTTGATTTTTTTTAATGCTTTCTTGATTTTTGATTTGATCTAGGTAATTCTTGAAAATTCATTGATATAAAATCACATAATCAAGTTTTCTTTTCTCTTCTCATTAATTTTCAATTCAAACAAAACAAATTACGAACGACTCGCACAATCCCTGTGGACGATCCGCACTTACTAACACACTACAATTCGACACCGTTATTGATTGCGGTCAAATAATTCTTTGATTGTGATTTCTATTCATTTTCTAAACCGGCACACAAAGAAACGTTTCAATCAGCAACACCGAGATCTCACGAAACTCTTCCAGAGAAATTGAAACTTCGCGGTCCCCTAGCAAGAAGGTGTTGGTGGGAAGATTTCATTGATTTAGGAAAGCCTTAACCCACTAGACATGGGGGGACTGATAGTGGAAGAGAGATGCATACATCGCCTGATAGAGCCCGACCCTCTGCAGTCGCGCACGATGGGCAAACAGGATATAACGAGCCCAGAGAAGGTAGCCCGTGGGATGTCGAGGAGTAAGCCATATTTTGTAAACCTGTCCCCAGGGCTGGGCTTCACCTTGGCAGATACGACGCCCTAAGATGTTTATAGCTGGCACAGGGTGGTTTGGAATCCCAGTTGTCGACGGGTCAAGCCGTCCCATAGGGGTCCAATTCAACATCTCCACAGCAAAGGCAGTCCGTGGACGCTCCATCGGCAAAAATGGGTAGGTAGGCTTTGTTGGTGTCTCGCAAAGAAAGCTGCGACGGCCCCGAATGATATGCCCATACCAGGTCCCCCATAAAAGCAAGTTGGTGCAATCAGGGTCGTGAGCTCTAATCATCGCCATCACCTCTTCATCAGACGGTGACTGAGGAAAGGCAGCCTCCGAGCGGGTGAAAGGGAAGTATGGAAGAGAAGCCATTGTTCCTGAAACAAAGGAAAGGAAACTGTTAATGAAGCCCACACGTGTATATATATTTATAAATATATATATATATATATATAAGGACAGTGGAAGAAAATGACAAACAACTTATTTATAGGACCATTGGTTACAAAACACAGGAGCCCCACAAAATCAAGATGGCGGCTCACTAATGATGATGCAGGGTAGTCATTACGAGAACAAAAGGAAGATTCTCAATAAATGAACAGTGGATTTCAAACAACTCTACACATTCGCCAAGGAGAAAACCCACTGCAGAACTCTATGCAAATCATGAAGGATCTCTCTGGAAACATTTTTGCAAAGAACAACTCAGGGCAAGAAAATCCCAAGAAGTTCTCTGTGAAGAACTAAGTTTTTTAGAGGAATTAAATTCTTTTTGAACAGAGAAACTAAATTTCCAGAAAACTTTTTCATAGCTAAGCTCTTTGGAATGGAATTAAATTCCATAGAAAAGACAAGTATCACCATCGATCCCTGAGATCAGAGAAGCCCTAGCAAAAGGGATTTATTATTTAAAGATTGGACATTTTTAAAGAACTTGAAAAGATGGGTTCTTGTTAAAGGGAAAAACCCTTGGTATGGATTTAAAATCCAAAGAAAATTTCTACAAGAAGTTCATCGGCTGTTCAAGATCCTTACCTGAAAAAGGAAATCTTTTGTTGACAGAGTTAAACTCTGGAAATTTTTGAAACAGAGAATTGAGCTCTGGGAAAGAGAATTAAATTCTCAGGAAAACGAGCAAGGAAGAAGATGGAAAAAGTGGAGGCGCTTCTGAAGTGACCCCTGCATTTATAGGATGTGATGGGAAACGGTTCATCTACACCCTTCCCTAGGCAGATCCAACGGCCACAAAAGGTGACAGCGTTGCACTCACGTGCAAACACATGAGAACAACGCTGTTGGGGCATTTGTTCCCTCATAAAATATCAAGAAAAACCCCAATGGGGCATCGCGTGCCCATACGTGACCAGGGGTCACGTGCTGACACGTGATGGTTTCCTGAGGATTCTGTTATAATTGAATTCTAAATCAACAGGAGTCGCGTGCCCACACGTGATGGGCCTTTTAAACTCACTGAAAGGGATTAAAAGATATAACAAAACAGCAAGGGATACCCCAATAGGGCATCGCATGCCCACGCGTGACCACAGGTCACGTGCAGACACGTGATGGGTTCCCAAGCTCTCTGACTTATAAGAATTAAATTCTAATCAAACAATCAATGAATGGGGTCACGTGCCAACACGTGATGGGCCTTTAAACCCACTGAAAAAGGTATAATAAAACAACAGGAAAACCCCCAATGGGGCATCATGTGCCAACACATGACCAAAGGTCACGTGCTAACACGTGATAATTCCTGAGTTCTTTAAACAACAGAATTAAATTCTGGTTAAAAGCTTAATCAGGACGTCACGTGTCAACACGTGATGGGATCCTAAGATCCCTGAAATAATAGAATTAAATTCTAATTAAATGGTCAATCAGAAGGTCACGTGACAGGCTCTTAAGCCTTGTGAACTAATAGAATTAAATTCTAATTAAGAGGGAATCGAAAACCCTAACTGGAAAAATATTTCTTTAAATCTTTCTAAACAAAAAAGATTGTGCTCTGTAAAGTGGAGCACCGTTAGATTAAAAATCCAATGGTGATTAAAAATCACCAATTTATGGAAAGATTCTATGCAAGAAGATATTTCCTTAAAATTTGTCAGGAATAACAGACAATATCTTTTCGATTAAAAATCCAATGGTGAATAAAATTCACTGAGTGATCTAAAAGATCATGTTGGTTACAAAAACAATCAAAATCTTTCAATGAAAGATTGACTAAACAAACGGAATCTTTTCTTTCTCCTATAAATAGAAGCCAAGAAGAGAAGAGGAGGGAGATTTTTGGAAAGAGAGACATCAACAGAGAGAGAATATTAAAAAAGAAAGGAGAATTTAATTATCAAGAGAAAAAAGAAGATCTCTTCAGAGAAAAAAAACTCTAGATGAGAAAAAAGAAGTTCATTCTACAAGCTCTCACAAAATAAAAGAGAATTTAATTCTTAAACTAAGAGTTTAACTCTTCTGAATAAGAACTTAGTTCTTCCTTTGGTTGAAGGTCTGCAGAAGCAGATCTCCCTATAAGTTGAGAATTTAATTCTCATCGGGGAGATTCTTCCATGCAGATCTAAAAACCTAAAGGAAGATCTAAGTTTAGAGAAAACAATTCTCACACCAAAGAAATTAAGAATTTAATTCCTTCAAACAAATTAGGGTTTAACCCTATAAAAGAATTTAATTCTTCCAAATACATAGGAATTTAATTCCTCTAAATAAAACTAGGGTTTAACCCTACCAAAGAATTTAATTCTCAAACAAGGGACTTAAACTCTCCATGCACGTAAACTTGATCACGTGGCAACATGTGACCCTTCCTGCAATAATCAGATAAGAAAGAATGAGACATGGTCACGTGCCCCCACGTGACCCTTAAATGGACTCCTCAAGATGAGAAAGAAAAAGCCTGGAGGCAATGCCTCACGTACTCACACGTGACTCTCAAAACAAAAAGGAACAAATCTAAGGGCAGAATCAATTTTGGGCGCCCTCACATGTCCCCACGTGACCCCTAATAAACACTTTAATAATCATTGCCTGGGCATTCATCACGTGCCCACACGTGATGGCCGTTAAGATTAAGTGTTTAACAATTCTGTGAATATTCTGAGAACAAATAACAGAAGCTTGGCCCAATCCTAGAGTGCCTCACATGACCCCACGTGAGCACTTCTTTTTTAGTGTTTAACACTATTTTAAGCACTAGATCCTTAGTGTTTAACACTATTTTATATGCATCACGTGGGAACACGTGATCGCCAGATATCCTCTAGTGTTTAACACTATTGTAAAACCAAGCTTAGCCCAAATTGGCTAAGTTTTTCCAGAGGCAAATCTCCCCTTCAACTGAACCTCAAAATTGATCAGTTCATATGATATGCAAAGTCCAGAGCTATAATGAATGTTTAGTGCTCAGCCAAAGACAAAATGTTTTCAGAACCCCAGACCCATGCTTAGCATTGCTAAATAGTAGGGAGCTGGGCCCAGACAAATGTTCTGCAGTCTAAAGGTCCAACATTTTAAACCTAATTGGACTTAGCCCAAGTTGGCCATAAGTCCTCAATTCAGATTCAACTGAGCCCATGTGCTCATTATATAATTAATTGATCTTAGTCCCAAATTGGACTACAGATTTCCCAATCAACTTTGGTTCAAGGGTATATCTCTTCACTCCTCTGATATTTGTCGTTGTAATCCTTCAACGTCTTCAGAGAGGTGACGGGCCCCGATAATCAATCATTCCATGGACTGTGGGGTCCTTAAACTCATGGACTATGATGTCCTTAACCTCGGACTGTGGGGTCTTTAAACCCACGGACTATGATGTCTATAAGCTCGAACTGTGGGATCTATAAACCTACGGACTATGATGTCCTTAACCTCGGACTGTGGGGTCCTTAAGCGTATGGACTATGATGTCCTTAACCTCGGACCGTAATGTCCTTAAACTAATCGACCGCAATGCCCCTAAACTAAACAATAGAGCCCAATGCTCTTTTGTTGGATCCAAACGATCCCGTTAAGTTGGTCTTAGTCTAAAATTAGACTAACGTATCCTTACCATACGTTTAAGTCGATCTTAGTCTCAAATGAGACTAACGTATCCTTAAACCCAAACCCAAACCCAAATCTAAGAAGATACGGATTTGGACTAATCCACGCTCTACGGACGACAACATAAATTAGTCTCCGTATACAATCCACAGGAAACCAAAAACAAAACAAACACACACGACACGAAGTGACCTTCTGGAGCAGGAGAAAATGGTTACCGCGATGCGGTAGCGTAATTAACTGCAGGGGCTTGCGCCTGCAGGGAAGAGCGTCCCCGCAATCAAAAACCCCTCAAACTAGGGGGAATCTGACGAAGTCTGCTACATCGGCCGCATCCGTCTAAACCTCCGATACACGGTGCCATAAATCAACTTGGCATTTTTGGAGAGGTGGACGGATAAAACCAAATAGCATCTGCCCCTAAAATTCAGGCCAGACGTCCCAACGTCCCGTTTGCGTCTATCGGCGGAGAACAAGTATCACTTCCAAAGACTAGGATTGTGGCAACTGATTTTTTCTTACTTTCTGGTTTGTGGCACCTTTCAGTATCTTCATAATCCAGCTGCAAGTATTTTGCATCTTCATACTTTTCCGCCTCATTCACTGAGAAAGGATTGAGTTCTCCGGTGACGGTGTACTTAGGCCATCCTTGAAATACTTCATACACTAATGTTGTGAAGAATGGATGACGTTGTACTCGTGTAGCCAAGGCCTGCCGAGTAGAGCATTATAATAGGTCTTGGCGTCAATGACATGGAATTTGATATCAGTGACGAGCTTCCCGAAGCGGAGCGTCAATATAACGAACCTAAGCGTCCGTGAAGATTGCGAGTCGAACCCCGAGATAGTAATCTTTTCACGAGCAAGGTGTCACGATCCGAAATATTAGCTCGTGACCAGTACCTGAATCATGCCACGTCTAAAGGCGTAACGGAATTCAAGTAAGCTGAAACCCAGAAATCTAAACCTTTTAAGCAAAATAAAGGAGGTGAGGTTTGAAATAAGGCATAATGAAATCAAGTTTTCTTAATGCATAGAAAAGGAACATGAATGATGCAAGTGAAATTTACTAGTTTGAAAACATGTTTCGTCTCTTTGAAAATTTTAACAGCACCTCCTTTGTATATTTTGATCCAAAACCATAAATACATAATAATGATAAAGGCATCCCTAAGCGGGAGCTAGCTCTTCGCCAAACGGCGGATCACAACCACGCAATATAGCATAAATAGATATACGACGCCCAACAGCGAAGTTCACCACAAAAGATAAAGAAATGAGCAAGATATAACCCCCAAAGTGAATATAAAACCCATCGCTCAAATCTCGCAACTACAAGTCTCACTAAGTCCCATCACTTATACAATTACAACTTTTGATTGATTGATAGAGTTAACTAGATACAATATGAAATATAATATAAGAGTGGGCACGATACAAATGTCCCACCTACCACTGCAAAACACCCAAAGGAAACTGTGTGCCAGCGATACCGCTACTGATCCAAGCGGTCAACCTGCAAGAACTGTGGCACAACGGGGGTGAGTTGCCAACTCGTGAATAGAAGAATATCTACAAGTAGAAATCGAATAAACAACGACTCCTAGGTCAACTATATCAAAAGGTAATACTATGATATCTAGGGTGACGGGGTCGTATATATGCCAACAAGGTAGTCGAAACATATATGCAAGTGGATAACATCCAACAGTAATAATCAATGCATGTATATGGGTATCGTCCAACCATAATCAAGGTATGCAGATATGTGGATCTCGTCCACCCATGAGTCAATGTCTATAAGCATGTGTATAACCTCCAATAGTAAAATCAACGTATGTAAGTATGTATGTAGATCTAGTCCACGCGTCAACCACTGACGCAACAACATCATGCATGTAAACGTCATAAAAGAGTGTGCATGAAAGTATGAGGATGTATATCAACGGTGTCCCTCCCGACACATCGAAATCATGGAACCTGAGTGCCTAGCATCGACACTCGAAAACATCATGAAGACAGTGCCCAGCATCGGCATGTAAATCCTCATATATCGGGCTCCGTCAGTCTGGATCGGCCCACGGGCTCCGTCAGTCTGGAGCGGCCCATATCATCTCTCGACTCCGGTCGGTATCCTCCGGATATCCGCCGAGCCTAAATACTATCACCGGTAGATAGTGCTCCCCTGCCGGGCTCACCGTCTAGAATATCCGAGTCTTCTTGCCCCGGGGTACCTCACCGGGTCCACCATGTACCCGCAATCGGTGCCTACCACTACTCGAATCGGGTTTCACATGCCACTCTCAGAACCGAGAAAACACATGGTGGACGCACTGAAATATCATATCAAGAGAAACCGGGTTTTTAAAACAGTACATGCTTCTTTTTGAAATAGCCACGGTTCTCAAATCCAGAAATCTCATAAAAACAGCATATCTCATGCGTAAAATAGGTAGAGCATGATGTATGCGACATATAACAAAATTGTAAGCATATCAATATATCATGCAACCTGGAACAATGATATGACATATTAAGGGGAAATCGCTCTTTTAAAATGATTTCAGTTTTTAAAATATAACATGCGGTTCCCAATCTCCCAATAAAATCAGTTATCTATGTAGGTACAATATGTATATGCGCAAGTATAGATGTACCAATGTATGTGTGCATAAATATGGATATACAAATGTGTATATCCGCAAGTATGAATGTATCAATGTATATGTGCACGAATATGGATATACAAATGTATATATCCGCAAGTATGAATGTATCAATGTATATGTCATGATACAGCAACCCTACTGTGTAATGACATGGCAATTATCGATGATGAAATGTGTGAGCCGGCAAATATGTGTACGTGTAACATACGCATCATCGATAATGGTGCAGATGTACTATTACAGGTATATGCGATGCAATAATAATATCATGAATGCAGCACAAGCTAAATCATCAGCTAACAGCTATAAGGTATACGTAACTATCATATGTCCGAGTCGGTGTATCTATCAATCGGCATCTAGCCCAATAACATCGTGTACGGTATAATCCATCGTACGGCAAGCTCTAGTCAAGGGTAAGGATCAATCATCAAGTCAAACTCATCACGCACGGAATATCATCGTGCGGCGGCATTATACTAAAAGGGATCCTATCATCCTATACAACAAATGAGGGTACGACCTAATATCGCATACGGCCTATCATCCATGATTCACAACATTCTATATATATATATATATATATATATATATATATATATATATATATATATATATAACCCTATATACCTATGCCCCAGGTCACATCTGTAATAATCTCATATCAGGGGACCGGCAGGGTATAAATCATCTCGATCGACTCGCATCCGTATACCATCATATCATCATATCATCATCTCATCATATCATCAAATCCGTCTTGTATTCTTTCATCGCATTTATGTCTCATGTCATGTCGAGTTTACATAAACATGCTATCTCTACTAAGCATAAGTATCTAATCTAACAAACACACCTGAACCATACAATCATATTTTTAAAGAAGTGAATCGTAGTTTTGAAAACAGGGGTTACGGTGTTTTTAAGGAAAAGATATCATTTGAAAATCCATAACATCCCTCAAGATATACATTTAAAAGATACATACAATTCTTTGGTTTAGAAAAAGGTATGGTTCGGATGACGCATCTACATCGACTATCTAGTCCTACAGTACCCTAAGCGGTAATATCGCTAAACGTCATCCTACGACAGTAGTAACATATCACTTCTAACTATCCTCTAGTTTCTAATATGGTTTCATAGCTATCTCATTCTAACCCTAGTTTCCTAATCTAGGTTTCCTAACCATATTCTATAAATCGGTTTTCCATCAAAAGTTTGCGGGGGTGCTATACGTCATCCACCCGACTTCCCCGGTAGATATAGATCTACTCACCTTAGTCTTCGCTTGCCGAAGTCGATGATGCCACGCTCCATCACCTCGGAATCCATACGAGGGTACCTACAATAATAAACAATCGCAATACGTATTAAAACCAAGGCGGAAAAACCAAAACGGTACACGTTTCGCTCATAAGTCAAAACCTATAGCTTTGCGTGCAAAACACGACCAAAACCCCTGGTCGAGGACGTCCAAACGCCATACGACGGAAACACAATACCAAATACCAAAATCAAATCTAAACATTTCAAAATACGGAAACATAGCCAAAAACCACACTAAAGTGCTCCAGATTTTGATTCAGGCCAAAAGGAGTTGCACAAACAAGTCTAAAGTGATGTATATGATGTATATGAGCTACTGAACCAACCCCGACACCCCATGTCACCATGTGGCCGGCTACATCACCAAAAAAATCGGCCTCCCCTGGTCCCCCTTCTCAGGTTGGGTCCGTCTCGTCAAGGTGGCCTCCTAATACCTTAATTGGGCCCCTAGAGTTGTTTGCTACTCTCAAAAACCCCTCGGTTTGCTCCAGATTTCCCTGCACACCCAAATTTCTCACAAACCGACATGAACTAAATTCCCAAATCCATATTTTGGTTTCTAGGCTATGGTCCAGGTCAAGAATCACCTCACAAGTCTCATTGACAGCCACAAAACATCACCAATTTCCCAAACCCTTCTCTTAGGATTTCAAAGTTCACACATCCATCACTAAACGACTTCTAAACTTAAACAAAAGCTAGGAAATCACAACTACTCTAAATGAAAAGATATATACCTCATGGTCACTCCCAAACACAACCCTAGAAGTCCCAAAGTTGTCAAAATCCGACTTTTCTTGGTTCAAGCGATGAGGGTGAGGAGGTGATCATTTTTTTGTGAAAGGGTATAGGGTTTTAGCAAGGTTTTTGGGGTGGATCAAGAGGGTAGAAGATGGAGGGATGTGGAGTTGAGGGAGATGAAGAGGTAAAGAAAATGATGGGATAAAATGGCCAAGGCAGCAGCCCCCTCTCTCTCTCACTATAATTCTCACCCACTCCCTTTCCATGTCATCATTATGTCCCCTTTTGACTTTCTTCTCAATCATTTCTCTTTTCTTTCCTTTTCTTTTCTTTTCTTTTCTCACCCAAAAGCCCAACCCTAACATAAAACACACAAATGAAATAACATGTAACATGTCATGATGCACTAACCATGAAAACTATAGAAATGCGGATTTGGCTTAATCGCGATTAGCATTGCACTAATCGGGTTTTTATCGAAACTGCATATAATAAATTTTAAAATTGCCAAATCCTTTAAATATATTTTTAAATGAATAAATCATTTTAATTTCTATTTATTTCATAATTATTGGTATATATTTATACCTTTTTTCGAAAACCCCAATTTCGCAAATCGGCAATTTTCGGAAAATATATTATTTTAATATTAAATTTCCAAAAATAATATTTTATATTTCCTGAAATGCTACACAAGGTGTCGTATATTCATACATATCTCCTTCAGCACTCTTACATTGAAGAGGTTGACAGACGATCCGTTGTCGATAAGGAGTTTCCCTATCTTGATATTGTGGCAATACCCGGTAACATACAGCAGTCGATTATGCCCGCATATTCCAAGAAGGAGATCTTCCTCGCTGAAGGTAATATCAGCCGTGTGGATTTCTGCAAGTTCATTCTTCATTTTCTCTTCCGCGAGAAAGGCTTGAAACTGATCATGTTCTTGCAAGGCCTTGATCAAGAAGTCTCATGCCTTTTTGGACAAGAGTAGGGCGTCCAATATACTCAGTTGTGAGGGTATCTTCCTCAAATGTGCAAGAACGTTATAGTCCACCTTGGTTTTCTTAGGTATTTCCTTTGCGGCGAGTTCTCTGGTGACTTCCCTATCGACCTCGATCTTCTCGAGCATTTTCCCTTTTCCTTTATCTTGTTAATTCAGACTCTTATTTGCGGGTCCGAGGTTCCTTTCAGGCAGTGTGTGGTTGCGCAGCTAAATGTTTTCGCAATCTTTTTCCTCCTCTTCTTTTTCCAAAGTGGAGTTTTCGAAGAGAGGGTTGAGGGGCATTTCATCCTCAGAATCGCTCCTGAACATGATAACCGGAGAGCTTTCCTTTTTTGAGCCGGTACCAACCATATGGCAGTTGCCGATTGCTTCCTTATCCGCTACAGTTTCGCTACTCTCTTGTCGACGAGCACGAGCCTCGTGCGTCTCCCTCTTGAAATGTATTCTATGGGCAATGTATCCTTACCACCACTTTTTAAAGGCATTGCATTCATCGATTAGATAGGCGACCCATCGGTGATACATGCAGTATTTTGGATGCACTTCTCCACCATCGAAGTAGGGAACCATGGAAGTGTATATCATGAGAGGTGGTAGCCTCATCCCTGTAGGGTGTTTTTCGTCACCCCATTGAGATGGAAATACGCGCGTGCTTGTCAGGCGTACTATAGATTTCCCCTGCCTGGGGTAGGCCGGGGTTTATTGATTGTGGGGATCCGAATCTCCGGCAGCCGCGGACTAAGCTGCCATTAATTACCCCTCGCCTTTGGGGCGAGGGAACCTCCGATTGACGGGTTAAACTGGTCATGCAAACTCAATGTGCGGTGTGCGTGTGTTGTGTTTTGAAAAGGGGTTTTGGATATATCGGGAGCCACGCAGAGTTTTTACGGGGGTCGATAGGGATATGTATATGTATGTACATAAAAAGAGGAGGGAAAGGCATCCAAGGGATGCGTAGGGCCAGCGCCTTGAGCGTTGTGCGCTTAGGTGATGTACGCTCAGGCGCACGCGCGCCACGTGTCGACACGTGGGCGCTTTGCGCATGAGCGCTGGGCACTCGAGCGCAAGCGCGCCACGTGTCGGCACGCGGGCGCCTTGCGCTCGGGCGCAGAGCGCTGGAGCGCAAGCGCGCCACGTGTCGGCACGCGGGCGCCTTGCGCTCGGGCGCAGAGCGCTGGAGCGCAAGCGCGCCACGTGTCGTCACGCGGGCGCCTTGTGCTCGTGCACAGTGCGCTGGAGCGCAAGCGTGCCACGTATCGGCACGCGGGCGCCTTGCACTCGAGCGCAGTGCGCTGGAGCGCAAGTGCGCAACGTGTTTGTACGTGGGCGCTTTGCGCTCGAGCGCAAGGGCGCTGGAGCGCAAACGCGCCACGTGTCGGCACGTGGGCGCTTTGTGCTCGAGCACTAGCGCGCTACGTGTCGGTACGTGGGCGCTCGGCGCTTGAGCGCTTGGGCGCCGGCGAGGAAAAGAAGGCTTTTAGCCCCAGAAACCAGAAGGTATGCTTCAGAAAAGAAATATTTATTATATATATATATGTGGAGTTAAAATCCTAGGATGTTTTGAAGCTGATGAAGGGGGTTCTTCTTCTTCCTCCTGTTGTTTGGCCGGATCTTGAAGATCAAGAAGTAGGAGATTTTAAAAATCACTCCTTTTTGAGATCTGATGGGAGATCTGAGTTCCCCTTTGTGGGTTTTGTGGTGGAAAACTACTTAGTTTTGAAAAAGAAAGAGTAAAACTCTTGATTTAATTCAAAAGAAATGAGAAGGTTTAGAACCTTGAAGAAGGAGCAGGAGACACAAAGAACCCTAGTTTTTGGGGGAATGAAAAGTATATCTTTTATTCATCATCATGTTGCCTTATATAGGCTTACATATTTACATATAGCCCCTTGGGCTTTGCAAAATGGCATTTTGCCCATCCCATGGCTCATGTGCCATTTCTTTTTGTACATAAACTATGGGCTTTACAAAAATTTAGCTTTATGCCCATTTTGCATACATTCATGTATAAAAAATTACATAAAAAATATTTATTACATGATCTTGTTGTTGGCATAGGGAGGCTGGCCGCGGGCTCGACTTGGGCATGGGCCCGCTTGACCTGGGCTTGGGCCCACCTAGCTTGGGGGTTGACCTTAACTTTGACTCGGTCAACCGGGGTGCAAATTTTTACCCCAACAATCCCCATCGATGGGGCCTTAGCAAACCGCTTCTCAGCTTTAGTCCTGCTCTTATTCTTTGCAGGCATGTTTTGGTTCGGTCGGAGAGCTTCATAACTCATCCTTGCCGCGGTTTCTTTTTTCAAACGCTGTTGCTTGACCTTTTCATATATGGCCACCTTGCATTCCTGATCGTCTTTACTCTTTTGAAAAGCTTCTTCCAGTAACCTTTCAATAGGATTCTCTTTTGGCAGTTTCGGGATATTTAGCGCCGATTCTTCCCCCGGTTCGTCCATGTCTCTTTCCGATGTTGACGGAGCTTCTTCATCATATATGGATGAATGGGAGACCATATGGCAACTTTCTACATATTCTTCTGCTTCCTCCGATGAGTTGTCATCATCACCGTCCTTGTCCTCGAAATATGCTGGAGAAACTCTTCAAGTGTGACCGGTATTCACGATTTCTGGTTGTACTCTTCCAGCGCGTCTATATACTTTTAAAGGTCCGTACGCCTGTCGACATACTCAGTGGGCTGCACGGGCTTCTTGGTTTTCTTCTTATTTTTCTTGGAAGACTTCGAAGGCTGGACTTGGGGGTTTTCCCCCTGGTTAACGATTTCTGGTGTGGAACGCGGTTTCAACATCCCTTCTATAATTTCGGGCTCAAGCAGGCTTTTCCACTTGATCGCCAGGCATGTTTGCAGATCCTTCAGTATTCTTTTGGTTTTTTTCGAAAGAAGTATTCCCATGGAGCTTCTTCCATGAGCGAGCAGGATGCCCCCCTGTGTATCGACTTTCTTATGGGCATGTTTTTGAGGTGGATTTACCCTCCAATTATTTGACAGCGTGAATTTGCCCTACTGGTTTACGACCCAATTTTTAAAGATGTAGCAGTATTCGATTGGATGGTTTATTACTCGATGATAGGGACAGTAGCTAAGGTTGTTGACGTCACCAGCTTGTGCGGGTCACCACGGTTCAGGCAATATTATCATATTATTCCTTATAGCAAGCTCGAACAATCTTCTAGTCTTGTCATGAAGGAATGAGTATGCACATCCTATTCTTTCTTCTAAGGTAGGGTGCATGCGGCTGTTGTTTTGTCGGGCGGCTGCTTTCGAGTCGTTCGGCAGTTGCTGAGTATTAGCAACAAAGGTCGCCTTTCCCTTGCCTTTATTATTTTGGGGATCTCTGCACGAAGAGAAAGGACTATGGCCCATCTGATCCATCTGGGCCAATTTATCGATCAACGCTTGGAATGTGGTGGGCTTGAAGAAAGTCATAAATTGGAACACGGTCAATGGAAGATCGATAGTCCCTATGAACAGCCCCGCAGTTGGGGACTTCTCAATGCGTTGTTCACATTAAGACCACAAGTTCCTCCCTCGTATCGCATATTGGACCCATGTCTCGCTTGGCTTGACCCTTGAGTTGATCAGCGCGGTGATTAGAGTACGCTCACTCGCGCTGGCGAACCTCTGAGTGAACAACAGTTCCATCTCAAAAAAGTTTTGACGGAGTCATTTGGGAGCTCCGAGTACCATTTGAAAGCCGTTTCTGATAGACTTCTGGCGAATTGGTGGAGCAGTAATTTATCATCGCCCCCAGTATTGCCACACAGGGCTTTGAACTGTGCAACATGTTGATGAGGGTTATCCATTCCTTTATATATATGGAACTTCGGGATCGTATATCCCGGAGGGTTTTTCATCTAGTAGTATCATGCCGGATATGGTCGACCCGTATTGACCAGCTGATTTGCGACTTCATTTGCTTGATAAGCTTTGATTTGTTGGGCGGTACAATCGTCAAATACCGCCATTGAGATCGTTTTCTCTTTGGCCGTTGATAGGGCCTGAGGAGGATTTGATGTCTCCTTCTTATCATCTTCAATAACCACCGGTGTTCATCAGCCAGCGGTTCCAGCTGGATCAATATTCCAATCATGTCTTGAAACAAGAGAGTCATCTGATTTATATTTGCAGCTTGCTCTGCCGCCTCCTTGTCTTTCTTTTCAAGCACCCGCCTCAGGAAGTTAGTATCGTTTTCCTGCTCTTGGCGCTCTTCTATTTCTTTCTCCAGACCTTCTTTAGAGCTGGTTAGTTCTGCCGTCTTGGCGAGCATATCCTGGAGCTTTTCTTGTTGATCCTGGGTTTTCATCAGTAACAGAGTATGCGGTTTATGACTGATAGAAGCGCGACTTTCTTCTTTACTACCAGCCATATAGACTGTGTGGACGATCATACCCCAGACTTGGGGCGCTTGGAACTTTGGCCTTTGGGCTTCGCCTCAGGTGCTCGGACCATTTCCGACCTCACTCTTTTGTGGGAAGCCGCAGGAGGAGGAACCACTATGACAGGAACCGCCTTTTGAGAAGCCATCTGTTGTATGGCAGAGGAATTGTTATTCTCTTGTTGACCCTTAAACTTTTTCGGACGACGGGAATAGTTTTCATCAATGACAGAGTCTTAGACTTTCTTCCAGACTCTGTGGATTTCTGAAGTGAGCCGCTTGTAGGAGTGCTCTAGCTTTGGCTAGTATGGTGCCTTTGCAGGAGGAGGCAATCTCTTCAATATAGCAGCGGGGGAGTTTTTGCGAACCCTTCTAAGCAGTTCAAAACTGTTTCTGGTTAGAACAGCAGCATCAATAGCCACCACAGGAGCTGGTGGAGTGAGTCCGGAAAGGGAACTGCCCCCAGCTTGTCTTACTCGGTGCCAATGGTGACGTTGAGCATGTCTTGCAACGGGAACCTCCTTAGCATCAGAGGCTTCCTCGTTATGCCCCCTGCGTTGATTAGGGGTTTCGTCCAGTGTCAGCCTATGAAAGACTGACGTCCTCGGTTGATCTGAAGCAGGGGTAGTCAGTATGTTGAAGACAGACTGTCTCGGGGGTGAAGCATTCTTATTCGCTTCACGCAGAGCAGGAGCGGGAACGACCAGCTGCTTAGGGACAACCCTTTCAAGGATCATGTGCTTCTTTAAGGGGGCCCGTTGAGCTTTTCTTCAGCCTACTGAAGACAGAAACTTTAGAGCTGGACGGCTTGTCAGCAGAGGCCGTGCAATGGTTATCCGATCGAAGACCGACTTCCGTGGAGATTCTTCTTTAGACTTTAAGGTGCCGAAGTTTGGGGATAGGAGCATGGTCCGAAAGAACAGCCCGATGGTTGCTTGGATGACTTGCTCTACCTGAATGGAGAATATGGAGGCCACATTTGACCTATAGATAACTCTTCTAAATAGGGTAGAGTTAGCGTGAGAGTTATGGTTGCAGTTAGTGCAGGTGAAAGTCATTGAATCTGCACGGAAGTGAAACATCAAATTTTAGTATCTCAAACTCCAAGAGTAACCATAAACATAGCGCACCACGATTTTGTTCGTGAAACATGACACACGAAGTGTAGAGTGGAAAGAGGAAAAGGTCCTACTGGGCATGCCAAAATCTATTTACTGCCGAAAACAGAGAAGAATTGGGATAGAATATCTTGCCTGAATTTGGGGGTAGATGCTATTTGGAACATAACCGTCTACCTCTCCGAAGATGCCAAGTTGATTTATGACACCGTATATCGGAGGTTTGGACGGATGCGACCGCTGTAGTGTGACTTTTCAGATTCCCTCTAGTATGGGAGAGGTTTTTGATTGTGGGAACGCTCTTTCCTGCAGGCGCAAACCCCTGCAGTTAATTACGCTATTGTATTACGATAACAACTTTCATCTTCTCCAGGGAGGTCACTTCGTGTCGTGTTATATATTATTTATTTTTTTGGGGTTGCCCTTGGATTGTATATGGAGACTAGTTTTGACGTCGCCCGTAGGACGCAGATTAGTCCAAATCCGTATATATTAAATTTGGGATCGAACTTTAGGACACATATCCCACATGAAATCCATTAGTTCGGATTATGTCATCTGAGGGTCGTTAGTCGTCTTTGAGACTAAGATCATCTCATGATTATGGTTAAGGCTCATTAATCCTATTTTAGATTAAGATCGACTTAATAGATTTGGACTAAGTACCGTTAGTCGTCTTTAAGACTAAAATCAACTTATATTTAATGATATTTTGACCATATAAGAGAAGTAAATGCTTCAATACTTAGTTGAATTCAACTAAGTAGTCAAGCAAAAGCTTGATTTCCAAGTGCGCAAGTTCATATGAGACACACATGCAAGTTTGTTTCATCTGAAAAGGGTGTGCACGTGCGTTGCACGTAGTTATGCACTCGTTTCAAGTCAGGATGCAGCGCACGTGCATATCACGTGGTTCACATTTGTTATCATTTCAAAATCATACGTGCACATGTATTTAAGTCAATATATTTTTAATTTGCGTACATGTGCATGTCACATGACGCTCGCACATCCGTGGGTAATCTATATCAAGTGCGCGCACGTGCATATCACGTGACCCACATACATTCATAGGCAGCACCAACAAGTACGCACATGTGCATATCACGTAATGCACACATCTTCAGGGACTTTATTTTCCCATTGACGATTTTTTTATAAAGTGCGCATTGGGTGCGCACTTGTTTAAATCAGAAAGCAAAAGCTTTCAATGAGAAGCAAAGGCATCTATTCTTTGTTTTTCTTCTTCTTTTATTTTTCAAGAAGCAAAAGCTTCGGTTTTTTGTGATGCAGAGGCATCCATGATGGGTTTTTTCCTCAAGATCTTTTGATCTTTTGTTTTTGAATCAATAGATTCAAGAGAGTAGTAACGGCTTCTATATTAAAGCAAAAGCTCTATAGGAGAGGATAGATCTTCTTCTTTTATTTTTACCTGTTTTGAAATTGAAGAAGATGATTTTTGCTTGAGCTTATGGGGGGTCGGCTCTCTTTGATTTCTTCATATGGGGCTCCTATTTATAGGAGAGCAAAAACTAGGGTTTGTTACTGACAAATTAGGCTAGTTTTGATTTTATTTTGATTTAATTTGATCGATTTGGATTTAATTTTGATTAAATCGATTTATATCAATTACGGGGTAAATACGCACTGTTGGATCGATCCCCAATGCATGTGTACCATCAGATCTCATGATCTCGTATCAATTTGTTTCGATTTGATTCAAAGAAGATTTTATTTCTTCGATTGTGCAGTTGTGCACTTCAAGATAGTGCGCACATACATTACACGTGCCGCTCTATCTCGTGTTGATATGCGCACCTGTTGGAGATGGAATTTAGCCATATGCTAACCTATTGATTTATTAATAGGTGCGCTGTTGGTGAGTTGTACTCACTCTACATCGAAATAGAGAGGGAGAATGCACAAAAATTAAATTTTTAAACAAGCACAACCAATTTAACCCAAGTGATCAATTGTAATGACTCTGAAATCTTAGTATGGAAATTTTTCTGTTAAAATACAGAATAGAGTTTCATAGCCTGAGTACAAGTTATAAGTTAATTTTGTTTAAGAACAGCAAGAAATAACTTGTAGCTCATTGGTAAATTCTTGTACTGCTGTGATGTAGCCCCTGTGTTTGAACCCCATCAAGCACGTTATATTTTTTTCTGATTTTTCTTTTAAACTTTTGGGAAGGCTAAAAGTTTACACGTGCAATGCACATAAAAATAAAAAGACAGAGAAAACAAACATGTGCAAAATGTTGTAAATACAGGCATGGACACATGGCTTCAATCCACCACCACCCTCACAAATTCAACCGGCGAGATGCCCCATATAGCCGACACTGACGGGTAAACAATGGCTATTTGTCCCCGGGCTTTGCACACAAGTCTTTTCCTCTATCCCTAACTCCCCTGCACTGTTTGATTTCCCTGCAATCAAACAGAGACCCCTCAATTCCCCATTTATTCTCATTTTAATACATTTTAATTCATCTTTTTAATCCCAAAACCCTAATTTCACACTATAAAATACTACCCCATGCCCTAGCCCTTCCTCATTCTGAAAAGTCTAGCCAAAACTCTCAAATTTTCTCAAGTACAAGTGGAGTAGAAGAGGGGTTAGCCAACGATCAACTTCCAGCGAGAAATCGAGGCTTTTATGGCGACCCCGCGACGCCACGAAGTTCAACACTCTCTCTTCTACCTTTTCATAGGATAACTAGCTAGTAAGTCCCTCCCAATCTCTCTTCTTCCTCTTTAAAAATCTCTTTTTCAAAACATGTCGGTAAGTGGAATTAATACCGACATTTTATTCTACACCCTAGAAATTACACTTTTTCTTAAGTTTTGCTCATTCATATTTCTATACCTTGTTAATATAAAACTAATTTTTAGAACAAAATTTCACTCAAGAATATCATGAAACATGATTTTAAATCAACTTTTACATTAAAATACTATGAACTTTAGATATGTCATCTTATATTCCTTTGTTTAAACATACCTCTAGAAAACTTCACGGGGTAACGACCTACCCCTCACATACACACATGGTTTTCATAGCACGATACTTTTCGAACGTATTTTTAGTTACAAACATAAAATTTCATTAAAATACCATCTATTATAAAAAACGGTTTTCTTTGGAATTGTAATTTAAAATTCCTTTGCAAATAACCCTCTGCAACATTTTTTTGAGGACCCTCTATTAGATGGTGCGGATTATCGCACATCTTTGGACTAGTAGAGCGAGATGCAGACCTCCTCACGGAGCATTCGGTCTCGAAAGGTTTTTAATACGGTTTTTTAAGAAAAACGCAATTTTCTACTTAATTAAAAAATTTAATTTTATAATAATTATATAAATATTACAAAATCCATATATTTTCAAAATATAATAATCTTATGTTTTTTCAAAGGAAAGAATACAAGTTTCATCAAAATACCATCAAGATACCAACAAAAGTCAAGCTTTACAGTAAAATACCATGAACTATTCAAGTAAGCTATTATCACTAAAATATCTCAAATTTTTAAAATTCACATTCATGAAAGCCCTAAATAATATAAATAACTTATCGAGGTTATTTTGAAACTATATTAAAAATATTTTTCATAAAAGCCCCTCGAGTTATATATATATATATATATATATATATATATATATATATATATATATCAATATTTAAGGATTTTAGTAAATATAGATTTAAGCGGGATTATCAATATTTAAGGATTTTAGTAAATATAGATTTAAGCGGGATCAATTCTCTTGAGTCTCAGGGAGATAGAGAAAGTGAGTGCTTGCCTATTTAAGATAGAAAACTTAATAGTGTTATCAATGGTAATTGTCTTGGAAAAAGACATAAATCCGGTCGTCCATGTGCAGCATTTACCGAGAACTTCTGAACCTAATTGAAGATCTAAATCAATTTAAAGTGTCTGACTCAAGTCTAAGTCTAACTTATGTCTAAATCCAAACTCAAACCTGAATCTAAACCCAAACATGAATACTTGATCATGAACTTGAATCCAAACTCAAGTCAGAATCCAATTCAAACATGAACCCAAAGTCTAGGATGCATACTTGAACATGAACCTGAAAACCTAAATTCAAACACATATATATCAAACCTGAATACATGACCTGACTTGGCTCGAACCATGAATACAACTTGACATGGATACAAGAATACTTGACATGAATACTTGATATATACATGAACTCTATCTTGCAAACTGATGTATTCATGGATTCGAACAAGGCTGGTAATTTTAGCTGTAACTTAGCAAATACGGGGTGCTGGGGTAGTTCTTGTGTGAATCCAACGAAATCTCAGGAGTCCCACTAGATCATGAATCCATGTCTACTAACACAAGCAAGCTATCATGAGGGCCCGTGTTTCCATACTCCTGAATTACAGCATGTTGAGTTTGGAATACTTCGACGACGGTCGAAGTCCCGTTACTAACACTTGATTCGGGCCCGTGGTTTCTTACCTCTGAATTACAGCCTGTTGGGTTCAAAAACACTCTTGAGATTGGTTGATATTCACTCTTAAACTTACGTTAAATTAGTGTACCCAAGTAGAGACTGTTAAGACACTTATATTCACTTCATGTTCACCATACCTACACTACACGGCCATGTTATAATTGTTTGCCATGCTCATGCTATACTGTCATGTTTACCTACTTACCATACTTGTTCACATATATTACAATAACACTGCATGATAAATAAACTTGTCATGTTTACATTAAACGACATGCTGACACAACATACTTCATACTCACTTATTCATATTATACTTTTACTTTATCATTACACTATATACTTCTTTTCATTTCTTAGGGACTTACTGAGCGAAAGTTCGCTGACGGGCATTCCACCCTTCTCTATTTTCTTGGAATGTTCATCAGATACTGTGGAGACTGAAAAGGTAGATATCTCAGAGAAAGAGCACAATTAGACTGAGACCCAGGCCTAGACCAGTTATCTTTTCTCAGTTTATGTATGCTACCTGTTTAGGTATTTCCATCCTTGTATTTTCTTTCAGTTAAAATCATGTATTGTAAATGAATCAAGTTGAATGTAAATAAAGTTGTTGAATTTTAAATCTCATGTTTATTCTTTTGTCATTTTATATTGCTTATTTTACGCTTAGCGTATTTATTCCGGGAAATGACCTTCTCGAAATAAATACGTCGCGGCCTTTCCAAGTCACCGTTTCCGTCTACTGGGAAGCGGGGCGTGACATCAATCCATAGCCCTAAACTAGCAAGTTACAAGAGATCTATGTACTATGAGAGAATGTTATACCGATAGACATGTGTCCTTCGGGTCTTCACTCCTCTTCTTAAGCTCCTTGGGATCTCCAAGATCAACCTTGATGGCCAGCCTCCTCGGTCCTAGATGATCCACCCAAGAGTTTGTGGTCCAAGCTTAGCTTCACTAATGAAACAACTTAACAACCTAGTTTGCTAATCTAGATTGCTAAGATAATGTAGTGAGTGTTTAGTAGTAGTTTTCTATCTCAAATCATTTGGTTCTCAGCACATGAGAATGGTAAGGATTTGCTCAAAAGAATGAACTCAAGAAGATGAAGAGAGGAGAGCGAGTGAAGAAAAACCACTTCATCAAAGATGAGAAGAAGAATGGCTAAGTATTTTTACATGAAGCATTTTCTTTTCTTTTTAAAATCACAACCATGCTCCAATAGTATTTGCAATAAATACAAAGCCATGCTTCATCCATACTTCATGCCATCTCACCCTTTCCACCTCATTTTCTATTTTCAACAAAATAGAAAAATGCATGATGAGGTGTCATCTTCTAGAAGGTATTTTGTATAAAGACAAAATACTTTCTATAGTATATACATACCTGTACTCGTATTAAAATACGAATACCGAAGAGATAGAACAATACTACTAATATAATACTAGCATTAAATCAATATCTGATTTAACAAACCGGTTTAATCCTAAGCCCGTTAGTATCATCAACCGTCCAATTGAAAACCTGGATAACACTAGAATATACATATCGAAATATGTATATGTAAATTATTGAATCAATACCTGATTTAATAATCCGGCTTAATCCCAAGCCGGCTAGTATTATCATTCGATCGGAACCCTGCTCGATCGAAAACCTGGATGACACTAGAATATACATATCGAAATGTGTATATGTAAATTATTAAATCAAAGCCTGATTTAATAATCCGGCTTAATTCTAAGCCGGCTAGTATTATCATTCGGTCGAAACCCTGCACGTATAAACATACGGCCACCATATCGTTTTACCTGAACCAGAGAAAGCTTCTGTGTAGGACTCTAAAGACTCGACAGTATGCTGGCAGTAGGTTTAACCACAAATACGTCAGCGACACTAGTTGTACGTAACAGCTACCTAGGTGCCTGTCGAAAAGGAAGGCCGACGAGCAAGCTCATTCAGGCCCCTACTAAGCCTATCCGTGATAATCTCCATACAGTCCGGTCTCTTCGTCTAAGAGTATCGCATACTGGGTCTAGAGGATGGTAAACGTCAGATCCCTACTGACCCGATAAGTCGTGTCGAATTGGCTCAGAACCAATCTGAGAAACTGCCGATCAAACCATCAGTAAATCTCAACTGCCTTGGCCAAGGTCTTATGGTTCTGGCCAACCGAACACAGTACGATATCGACTCCCAATACCGGGAAAGACGAATCCCTGACAATCACTCATTGCCTCCGTTCGGCTCGGGACTGTACCCAACCAAAACATGTTTGCACGACTCAATAGAGCCATGGTAGGGTAGTGATCAAAGCACAGTGGGAACTCACATGAGATAAATGATGATCTCAGGTCTAAAGACTAACATGCACTCATGTCACCTGAGGACCGCTATCTAACTATAGATATAATACCATCTAGAGGTTCTCGGTGAGTCTGTCTAGTGTACTCACCCCAGTAAGCACCTGTATACAATCTTAGGTGATCACACCAATGGCTGTGGGACCAACTACCACCCCTCGTCGGGGTCTAGAGACGTATACACAAGTCTACTCTGGAATATCGATGCCCGGTCTCGATATTTCTAAGACTTGGGACCTTTAAGGATATGCTTATGGACTACCCAACTCCCACAAATATGATCACCATCATAACAATATTAGTCAAGCAGAATCTTACAGGATTTATCAATATGTATCCGACATATGTGATATTGTCAAGCCCCGCTTCCCAGTGTACGGGCAGAGGACGCGACGATCCCGCTACATATTTACTCAGAAGTAAACACGCTAAGCGTATCTAAGCAATATAAAATGAAATGTACACAAGAGACAAAATGTAAATGAACAGCAACTTTATTTATTAAACATTCTTTTTACAATACAAAGGAAAAGTAAATATATAGAATGAAAGCGATGCCTAAACAGTGGCATAACAGAAATGAAAATATATATAAGTAAACTAGAGCTCTGGGTCGAAGGCTATCTGATCCAAGTCCCCGTTGCTGGGCTCTGTCTCCAGAAGGTCCGATCCACCTGACAACATTCCAAAGAAAGAAGAAAAGGAATGTCGTCAGCGAACAATCGCTCGGTAAGTCCCAAAGAATAGGTAGAAACAGAATAGACAGAAGGAGAATGAAACTTTTAAAGTTGTATTCTATTGTTAACGCTATTGTTTGTAGCTTGGTACAGAAAATGCCAGTGTATACGAGAGGAGTCCCACTATTCCGGAGACTAAGGTATACGGAGTACAAGGAACCGTTCAACCACGGTACAACGGCAATGGAGATTCAGGTTAGGTGTATTATGGTTACAGTCTTGTGCCACTTTTAACACCTTCCGTACCAATCTACCCCTTATAAACTCCGCGATGTCTTCATTGTATTGTTTGTATTGTTTGTTATATAGATGGATGACTTGCCGAAATCATGATAGCAGTAAATGGAATGGATATAAATGGAGATCATATAGATGGAGTATATCCATGGTTCGGTTCGGTCAAGTAGATTGATATAGATTGAATACACGGATTCATATTGAATTGTTGTATTGCAAGTTTATACTTGAATCGTATTCAAGTCAGATTGATTAGATTGAGACTCAGTCTGAGTCAGACACTTTGAAAAAAAATTGAAGTTCTGAATTAGTTTTGATGTTATGGGTAACTGCTGCACATGGACGGCAGGATTTGTGTCTTTTTCCAAGACAATTACCATGTTGATAACACCGTTTGTTAGATTGTTTATCTTAAATAGGCAAGCACCCATATCTCCGGCTCCCTGAAGCTCAAGAGACTGGTCCCACTTAAACCTATGTTTACTAGGGTCCTTATTGTAATTTAGTATAACTTGAGGGGGTTTATGTAAAAATAGTTTTGGTATAATTTCAAAATACATCTCAAACATTTAGTTATCGTCTTTAGGGTTTTCATAGATGTATATTTTTATATTAGTGAAATTTCTAGTGAGTAAAATCTAATTTCATAATATATGGTATTTTATTGTAATATTGTAATTATGTTGTATTTGGATGGTATTTTCATGTAATAATGATTTTCTTTGATTTAGAAAACTTAGAATATTTATATAATTAAAATAGATATTTTGATTATATATATATATATATATATTTAATGAAAATAATTTATTTATTTTCTTGTAGAAATCTCATTTTCTAAAGAAAAATGTATAAAAATTCCATCGAGATCAAATACTCCTTGCGGAGATCTGCATCTCGCTCTAATAAGCCCGAGGATGTACGATAATCCGGACCATCCCGAACGGGGTCCCCAAAAGTGGGTTGTACAGGTGCAATTGCATAGAAATGTTTAATACATCTTTTTATAGAAATGGTTTTATAAATTGATGGTATTTATTTGCAAAGTCGTTTTATCCCAAGAATAAATTCTCAAAACTTCATCGTGCTATGATAGAGATGTGTATTATGATGAGGTAGGTCATTACCTCGTGAACTATCTAAAGGTGATATGTTGTTTATGTCGGAAACTAAAGTACGTGGTATTTTACTGTAAAACTGCGATAAAAATTGCAATATAAATTCTTTTGATGTGAAACTTGTTTAATATGTTTGTTAATGTTTAGAACATGATATGAAAGTTTGGTATTTTCTTGTTTAAGAAAAATATGATTTTTAAATAAAAACTGAATCGGAAGTCGGATTAACTCCGCTTCCGTCGGGTTTTAGAAATGAAACTTTTTAAAGAAGAAGAATAGAGGGGGAGAGGGGACTTACTGGCTTGGAGTCAAGAGGAGAGGGAGAGGAAACTACGGAATGCTTCGGGGCGTCGTTTCATCGCCGGAATCTCCTTGGATCGTCGCCGGAACTTTACCCTTTTGCTAACTCCACTTGTACACTAAAAGACTTGGGAATTTGGTAGAGTTTTGATAATGGAATTCTGGTGAGGATGTGTGAAATGAGGTGCGGT
Source organism: Agapanthus africanus (assembly GCA_030015575.1). NCBI lineage: Eukaryota > Viridiplantae > Streptophyta > Magnoliopsida > Asparagales > Amaryllidaceae > Agapanthus > Agapanthus africanus. The sequence continues at coordinate 934,848,807 of CM057338.1, read as the reverse complement.
ATTTATAGAAAAAATTAGGGTTTAGGGGGTGAAAGAAATGCAATAAAATTGGATTAAATGGGTGATTCAATAATCTCTGTATGAATGCAGAGAAAACAAGCAGTGTAAGAGGGAGTGGGGTAGGCCAAGGGTTGCAGGGGAAGAATTTCGTGGCTTTCCCGATGGATATGACCGGCGGTACCGGGCTATTTGGTGTTTTCGCCGGCCCAATACCGACGGAGGGGCTTGGTGTTTAGGCCACGTGTCGGGGTCGATTGGTTTTCTTCAGTGCACATGTTTAAATAATTTGTAACTCTTCAGTTTACGTGTTGTGCACGTGTAAACATTTGGGCTTCTAAAAAGATTAAAAGAAATTTTAATAAAAAGAATATGTGGCTGATGAGATTCGAACACAGGAGCTAAATCACAGCAGTGCAAAGCTTTACCAATGAGCTACAAGTGCTTTCTTGCTGTTCTAAAACAAATCAAACTCTTATAGCATTCACAGGAATTGTAAATACCCCAATTGTACATTAACTTTTAAACAATTTTATGTACGCTGAAATTGGAGTTGTTACAGTCTACCCTCCTTACAAAAATTGTGTTCTCGAAATTTACAATTTATTTTAAGGACTAGTTTACAAATAGGTGAGGATATTTTGCACGCATCTCATCTTCTCTTTCCCATGTTGATTCTTCCGGAGTGTCTTTTCTCCACATCACTCGAACCAAGTTGACTTCCTTGTTCCGGAGTGACTTTACTTTTCTGTCCAGGATCTCAACAGGTTGTTGCTCACAAAATAAATCTGGTTGTACAGTGAGCTCGGAATGATCAAGAATAGACAGAAAAGTCTGGACTCGGCTGGTTATTGGTTTCTTCATGTCTCCTAGGTTCAACAGTTGGCCTTGAAGAGGCTCCTCCTGCCATCTGGGTGGCAGGGCGCTTCACTCCGGCAGATTGGGGTCTGCCCTTCCTCTTCACTACTGTCCCATATCTACGGGCAGCTATGTGATGGGTTGGAAAATTCCCTGTAGCAATTTGCTTCACTCCGGTTGCTTCCGCTTCTGGATGGTTCAATAATATAACAGTTTACTGCTGCAGTCCCTCCAAGAGGCTGCGGATCGCCTCAAGCAGTACCGTCTGCTCATTGATCGGAGCAGCTACGGCAGGTGTAAATGGTAGAGGTAGGGGAGTGTTGTTGATATTTATGCCGGTGTTGTTTGGGGAATCCATAACCTTGAAAGAAAAATTTGGTTTATGACAGATTCAAAATATATGGAATTGGAAGATTCAAGGAATATGAATTGTAAAGAATGTTTTCAGTTGCTGGTTCTTATGTCATATTGCTTAGGATGTCCACGCAGAGCTGACCTGCATCGGCCACCAACAAAACCTATCACGCCCCGCTTCCCGGTGTACGGGTAGAGGACGCGACGGGTCACGCGACGTATTTACTCAGAAGTAGACACGCTAAGCGTATCTAAGCAATATAAAGTAAAATACACAAGAGACAAGATGTAAATGAACAGCAACTTTATTTATTAAACATTCTTTTTACAATACAGCTGAAATGTAAATACATGGAATGAAAGCAATGCTTAAACAATGGCATAACAGAAATGAAAATATGTACAAGTAATCTAGAGCTCTGGGTCGAAGCCTATCTGATCCAAGTCCTTGCTGGTGGGCCCTGTCTCCAGAAGGTCCGATCCACCTGACAACATTCCAAAGAAAGAAGAGAAGGAATGTCGTCAGCGAACAATCGCTCGGTAAGTCCCAAGGAAAGAGAGAAGTAGAATAGACAAAAAAGAAAGTATATCTAGTATAACATTTAATTGTTAGGTTAACGTAGTGTTTGTAACTTGGTATAGAAGATGCCAGTGTATATGAGAGGAGTCCAACTTACACCGTGAACTTTGGTAACCCGTAGTATAAGGCTCCGTCGAAAATACCACGGAACAACGGCATGGATGTAATTACGTCTTAAGTGACCACCTCATGCCACCTTTAACATATTTCGTACCAGTCTACCCCTTATAAACCCCGTAGTGTCTTATTGTATTGATAGTACTGGTTGTATTGTATTGTTTTGTTATATAGATGGATGATTTGCTGAAACCATGATATCAATAAATAGAATGGATGTAAATAGAGAGTCATGCAAATGGATATATATCCATGGTTCGGTTCACTCAACACAGATTGATATAGATTGAATAGACGGATTCATGTTGAATTGTTGTATTGTAAGTTTATACTTAAATCGTATTCAAGTCAGATTGATTAGATTTAAGACTAGTCTGAGTCAGACACTTTGAAAAGAACTTAAAATCCTGAATTAGTTTTGATGTTATCGGTACCTGCTGCACATGGACGACAGGATTTATGTCTTTTTCCAAGACAATTACCGTGTTGATAACACCTTTTGTTAGATTGTGTACCTTAAATAGGCAAGCACCCATATCTCCGGCTCCCTGAGGCTCAAGAGACCGGTCCCGTTTATACCTATGTTTACTAGGGTCCTTATTTTAATTTAGTATAACTTAAGGGGGTTTTATGTAAAAATAGTTTTGGTATAATTTCAAAATACACCTCAAGCATTTAGTTATCGTCTTTAGGATTTTCATAGAAGTATATTTTTATAGTGGTGAAATTTCTAGTGAGTAAAACCTAATTTCATAATATATGGTATTTTATTGTAATATTATAATTGTGTTGTATTTGGATGGTATTTTCATGTAATTGTGATTTTCTTTGATTTAGAAAACTCAGAATATTTATATAATTTTGATAATATATATATATATATATTTAATGAAAATAATTTATTTATTTTCTTGTAGAAATCTCATTTGCTAAAGAAAAAATGTATAAAAATTCCATCGAGATCGAATTCTCCTTGCGAAGGTCTGCATCTCACTCTACTAAGCCCGAGGATGTGCGATAATCCGCACCATCCCGAACGGGGTCCCCAAAAGTGGGTTGTAGAGGCGCAATTGCATGTAAATGTTTAATACATCTTTTTATAGAAATGGTTTTATAAGTTAAAGGTATTTATTTGCAAAATCGTTTTATCTCAAGAATAAATTCCCAAAACTTCATCGTGCTATGATAGAGATGTGTGTTGTGATGAGGTAGGTCATTACCTCGTGAGTTTTCTAAAGTAAAAGGGTCAAATACAATAAGAATGTCAAATCTAAACATAAGGGTATTTTAATGTAAAAATGAAATAGAACTTGCTATGATTATTGTTTTGATGTCAAATTTGTTTTATTATATTTGTTAATGATTACTAAACAATATATTAACATTTTGGAGGTATGTTATTAAGAAAAAGTTGTATTTTTTAAGAAAAGGAAATCGGAAGTCGGATTAACTCCGTTTCCGACGAGTTTTGAAATAGAAAAGTTTTAGAATAGAAAAAGAGAGGGGAAGAAGGGACTTACTGGCTTTAATAAGAGGGGAGAGGTAGGAGAAGGATTGGGAAGCGTCAGGACGTCGTTCCGTCGCCGGAATCTCCTTGGATCGTTGCTGAAACTTCGTTGGAGATTCACCCTTCGCTAACTCCACTTACACACAATTAGGACTTGAATGTTTTTGAGAGTTTTGGCAGGGAATTGTGAGTGGGGAGGGGTGAAATGAGGTGTGGTATTTATAGGAGAAATTAGGGTTTGGTGTGTTAAAGAATGCAGTAAAATTTGATTAAATGGGTGATTCAATGTTCTCTGTATGAATACAGAGAAAATAAGCAGTGTGAGAGGGTAGGCCAAGGGTTGCAGGGGAAGAATTTCATGGCATTCCCGACGGATATGACCGACGGTACCGGGCTATTTGGTGTTTTCGCCTGCCCAATACCGACGGAGGGGCTTGGTGTTTAGGCCACATGTCGGGGTCGATTGGTCTTCTTCAGTGCACATGTTTAAATAATTTGTAAAACTCTTCAGTTTACGTATTATGCACGTGTAGACCTTTTGGTTTCTAAAAAGATTAAAAGAAATTTTAATAAAAAGAATATGTGGCTGATGGGATTCGAACACATGGGCTATATCACAGCAGTGCAAAACTTTACTAATGAGCTACAAGTGCTTTCTTGCTGTTCTAAAACAAATCAAATTCTTATAGCATTCATAGGAATTGTAAATATCCCAATTGTACATTAACTTTTAAACAATTTTATGTACACTGAAATTGGAGTTGTTACAGATATTGTGTATAACATATGCACGTGTTAAGATAAAATCAAACCATAAAAGTATACTACTGTATCGAATCTTTATCAATACGTGTAAGCAATATAAAGTAACAAAAGAAAGATACACATATTAAGACAAAGATAACTCAAATAATATACTTTATACAACTGAGTAAGATTGTCTTGTACATACATATCCTAGCATACTATATAATACAGGTCTCTAGGGCATACATTCCAACATGCGCACTTATGCCTTCGCATGTTTTCAAGGCGGCGACCAAGTGTCAACCTGCAATCCGTTGGATATGTCCTAAGATTCATAGGAATGCAAACCGTCTTTTAGACCCTATAAATAGGTGTCATTTCCTTCTTTTATTTTAGAGTTGTATGTTCATATCATAATATTGCGTTATTATATTCCCCATTCTTATGCGTTTTACAAATAAACAAGTGCTTTTGACCCATGTCTACTACATAGTTATAGGTTACAGGTTCTCGGAGCTAAAACAGTGAAAAGGATAAAAAGACGATGCAAAAGTGGGACTACAACCAACAAATAGAAGGATCTTGATCAAGCCTACACAAAGATCAGTTCACAAAGTACAAGGCAGCGCAAGGTTCAAGACTTCGTTTCGAAGCAACGGTAAAAATCCGCTGCAATTGTTCACTGTGGAAATCTGGAAGAAACCTAGAAGCCAAATTGAGAAAAGAACTAAAGAAGTAGGAAGACCAAAAAGCCCAGAACCAGCACACCAAAATTCAGCACATGATCCACTTATTGGGCCGCGGAACCGCGGCCAAACCATGGCTGTGGCCGCGGTTCCGCGGCCGGGTAGTGCACGGAGTTGGTAAAAATTTTACCAAATGTCGAGGCAGCGCTGACTAGTCTTCCTAGGGGTATTTTTGTAAAAGCACACATGCGGCAATTGTAAACCTAGGGTTTTCTATGTTCTATAAATAGAGACCCAAATTCTTGTATTAGTTCATGTCTCTTTTCATCAATAAAAATTCAGAATTCTTTTGAAGTTTGGAGAGCATCAATTTGTAAGTAGGTTTATTTTCTGCCCTAGTTCTTAAATTTATTTTCTGCCCTAGATAGATAAATTCTTATTTGCCTTAGTTTAATCTAGAATAGAATTTTTATTAATCTGCAGTAGATCATTAATCTCTTAAATCAAAACTCATAAAAATAATGTCTTTTGTAGATCCCTTAATGAGCGAGTAGTTTCCTCGCTTGTTAGGGTTAGGAATAGGGAAGGGTTTGAGAGAGGAAGATCTCTCACCCCTTTCTTTACCAATCACTTATGAATAATTAGGACTCCATACATACTTTCATATTCCGCTCCCTACGGCACTCTACCCACGAGGTAACGGTGATACCGTAGTATAAAAGACCGGATATGAATGTTTTCCATGGAGGTTAGGGTAAGGATTAAGAAAGGACGGACAAGGATCTAGAGGAAGAAAGATAGTTTCTTCCCGATCATCCTAATCCCCTTTATTAATAATTACCATAACTCCTAAAAAGATATCTAATTTAGGGCATTGAAAGAGGTGCGAATCTTTATTTTACCAAACTTTACCTAAACCTAATCCTAGCAAGTTTCCTAATCCTAGTATAACTCAAATTAGTTTTTGTGATAAAAGATCCAACACCCTTTGGAATTAGCTCGTAAGAACATTTAGGAAATTAACACCATCCCTGTGGACCGACCCGTATTCACCGGCTAGCTACCAAGCGACGCCGTTCTTGATTGCGGTAACTTATAATTTTGATCTTAAAATCCATACAAATCAAATGGCGTCGTTGCCGGGGAGGGCGTAAAAATTTCCTTTTTGTAATTTCAGGTTAATATAAAATATAAAAATCATAAAAATTGATAAAATATAAAATATAAAAATTCTATCATCATTTATTATTTGAAGGGTTTCTTGTGTGAATCTTTGCAGGATCGACGGATCTGGAAAAATCCTGAGTGCGAAACAGGAAACGGGAGATCAGAACAGAAGGGGATTGGAACAACAGAACAACAAAAAAATTTCAAAGACCTGAACCCACCGCGCTGCCGCCCTTCCGCTGCCGCAACCTGCCTCTGACCGTGGATCCGCGGTTCCTCTGGGTCTTCATCGCGTAAAATTTGCACTGTTTGTTCTCTCTCTCTCTCTCCTGCAAATCCCCATATATCTTCTGTCAAATTTTCTGCAGGATTCTTTACGCTTAAAAAAATCTTCCCCCTTCCAATAATTGATTTTCTGCAGGATTCTTTGCGCCGCGCTAAAAAAAATTGATTGCAAGTGATTTACAGCTTTGCATATTTTAATCGGACTTTAAGGGGCTTGAGACCAATTCAGATTGGGTGGGGATTTCATCACCCTTCCCAGGACCCCAGAAATAATATAAGGCATTTACATTGACCATATTTAATTAAAAAATACTAGACTCGGCCCTAAGGACGTCGCGCTCAATAGGACAGAGGACTAGTTATAGGCATCGGCCGTTAATCCTAACCTGACTTTGCGGCGTCTAGGCAAGTGTGTCTAAGGCGAGTGGTTACTTAATTAGGGCCACTACTTGTAGTGGAGAGCCTCCCACTCACCTGGCACTTACCTGGCCGCAATTGACGGTGAAGAGGCGGTTTGAGGTCCTATTTCTAGCCCTTTGGAACAGTTAGGAGCTGTCTAGCTGACCTAGGTGATCCTAGATCTAGGCCTGATTGTGCATTTGTGGTTGATTGCATTTGTGTCAAAGTCTCTTATCAAAAATCTTTTTGCAAAAAGCTCCACATAAAAAAGAAAAAAAACTTTTCAAAAACTTGCAACTTGTCGCTAAAGAAATCTTTGCACTCCACTTACACCATTTTCTTCTCATTGACGTTTTCTTCCCTCCACATTCTGTCTTTCACCTTTTTGACTACACTACCTCTTTAGTGTATGTCCGGTTGGACTAGGGACACTAGCGCCCGATTAGTCCGTGTTTCGTTGGTACCGACCGACGAACCTTTCGACTCCGAAGTCGAAATCCTTTCCACTTCTTCATTTTCACCTTCAAATTCTTCTTCCGAAGGTATGTCGGGATACAATCCTAACAACACCTTACCGACGGGAATGATTCCACCTCCGTTAGGTGTGAATAACCCGAATCACCCGCCTGTTGAAGCGCCCCAATGAGTTGCGCTCCAGGATCTTTTCTACCCAATCCGCACCGCCCTACCTACTTGTCTTTCACTCCCACCGGCAAATGGGGACAATTTTGAGATCAAACCCCACTTCATCAATATGCTACCAAAATTTCACGGATTGGAGTCCGAAGATGCCTATATCTTTATCAACAAATTCCAAAACGTTTGCGCTATGATGAAAACAACCCAATTATCCGACGATGCTATAAGGCTAAGGGTCATTCCTTTCACCTTATGTGACTTAGCCGAGAAGTGGCTATACAGCATCGCATTCAATTAAGAATTGGGAAGAGTTTGTGAAAGCTTTTCTTAAAAAGTTATATCCTCATCAAAAGAATGCTAGAATCCATAATGAGATTATACAATTTTCCCAGCTTCCTTCCGAACCATTTTGGAAGTGTTTTGAAATATTCAAAGACCTACTCGTTCAATGCCCTCACCATGGGATCAAAAATTGGCAACTTTGCCAAACATTATACGAGGGATTGAACCCGGCAACGAAGCAGTTGCTAGAAACCATTTGTCAAGGTCACTTTCTAACCAAATCTAGTGAGGAAGCGTGGCAGTTTCTCGAGAATCTTAGTGAACAAACAATTCAGTGGGAGAGCACCAAGACCACATCATCTTCTTCTATTGGTCAGTCTAGGGCAGGCATACATCACTTAGATATGTCGATTGCTATGAAGGCCGAGATGGCCGCACTTACAAAAAAGCTAGAAACGATTGAGACCAAAATCTCATCGCCTTCTCCTGCCCCATTTGTGCCCCCACGAACTGTTTGTGCTTGTTGTTCGGATCCATCACATCTCACCGAAGAGTGTCCTTACAATCCATCTACTCAAGGACATGATCAAGTCAATGCTTCCTTTCAGCAACGACAACGAAACGATCCATACTCTTCGACATACAATCCAGGTTGGAGGAGTCACCCAAATTTCGCTTGGAACCAAAATCAACAATTTCAAGGAAACAACAATTTTCAAAGGCCTCCTCCTCCACAACAACAAGCACCTCCACAAACTCAATTTCAGCAACCTTTCTAACAGCAACCTCACCCTAATCAAGTGAACAATTTTGTGCCCAACAATTCTTACCCGCCAAACAATTTTGTTCCACCTCATAATGACAAGGTTAACTCGCTCGAAAGAAGTCTAGATGCGTTCCTAAAGCAATCTACACAATCCGCAGCAAGGTTAGAGAATTCTATTCAATCTTTGGTGCAAAACAGTGCCTCGCACGATCAAAGCATCAAATCTATTGAGGCACAAATTGCACAACTCAATGCTGCGTTGAGCGAGCGAGAAAAAGGAAAGCTTCTATCTCAACCACTGCCAAATCCCGGTCACGCACATGTTGCATATGAACAGCAGAATCATAACATAAATGTTGTGACCACGTTGAGATCCGGAAAAGTGTTGCAAAATAATATGGGTATTAACAATGACACCCCTGCCGGTGGTCCTTCTTCACCTTCTTCTTCTTCTTCTTCTTCTTCTTTGTTAGGGCCTATTCTTCTTCCTTCACAAGGCTCTACTTCTTCTAGCTCGAACGGACCCACTTCTCACAACACGAACACATCTACACGGGGATCCGTTCCAACTCCACAATCCGATCCGCAAAAATTGGACTCAACAACTTTTCAAAATGTTCTTTTTCCAAACCGGTTGAGATCTAATAAACCAACTCCAGAAATGGAGAAGATTGTAGAGTTATTCAAACTGGTTAGCATAAATATCCCTCTCTTGGATGCAATCCAACAAGTTCCTTCATATGCAAAAATCTTAAAGGACTTATGCACCAAAAAGAGGAAGTCACAAGTACCAAAGAAAGTTTTCGTGGCTAGTGCTGTTAGCGATGCTCTTGTCCAATCTTTACCCCAAAAGCACAAGGACCCCGGTTGTCCTACTATTTCGATAACAATTGGGGACAAGAACATCAATAGAGCACTATTAGATCTTGGTGCTAGTGTCAATTTGCTACCTTATTCTGTGTACGAGCAATTAGGCATTGGAGAGCTTAAGCCCACTCATTGTACTCTCCAAATGGCGACCGATCCATCACCCATCCTAGGGGAGAGTTTGAGGATGTGTTAATTAGAGTAGGGGATTTCATTTTCCCCGTTGACTTTATTATTATGGATACACAACCTGTAGCTAACCCCCGGAGTCAAATTCCGGTGATACTTGGTCGACCATTCCTTGCGACTTCTAATGCGGTGATCAATTGTCATAATGGTTCAATGAATCTATCTTTTGGCAATATGACAATTGAACTCAACATTTTTAAATTGGGAAATCAGCCTTTCGAGCCTAATTCTAGCGTACTTGATGTTTGCTCGATCAATGAGATCGCGGAGGAGGACTATGAGTTCGAAAATTTTATGTTTGACCACATCAGTGTTGACGCCACTAGTGCGTTCCTCCTAGAATCCGACACAGCTTTCACGACGAACAACGATTATGAGTGTTTCACCTTTGTAGATGATTTTGAAGACTCACCACCCGAGTTTGAGTCTTTTGCTTTTTCGGATGAGTTAGTTGAACCATCCGACTCGGTTGCGTACACTCGATTTGAACCTTTGATGGAATCCTTCGAGTTTGAAATAGTTACACCATTGTTACCATCAATTGTTTCACCTCCTAAACTCGAACTAAAGCTTTTGCCGTCGCACCTTAAATATGCTTATCTAGGTGAGAATGAGACCCTACCCGTCATCATATCGGCCTCTCTAGCTCTCGAGCAAGAGAAGGCCCTTATAATGGTCTTACAAAATAATCGGCAAGCTTTTGGCTGGTCTATGGCGGACATCAAGGGGATTAGTCCCCTCATAGTTGAACATCATATACACTTGATGGATGATGCCAAGCCGGTAAGGGATCCACAAAGACGCCTCAACCCCATAATGAAAGAGGCTGTCAAGAAGGAGATTGTTAAATGTCTTGATAGTGGTATCATTTACCATATCTCAGATAGCCAGTAGGTTAGCCCCATTCATGTTGTGCCAAAGAAATCGGGCATCACGGTCATTACCAATGAGGCAAATGAGTTAATACATACTCGTACCCAAACTGGGTGGCGAGTTTGCATCGACTATAGAAAACTCAATGCCGTGACAAGGAAAGACCACTTTCCTTTACCTCTCATTGACCAAATGCTAGAACGATTGGCTGGGCATGAGTTCTATTGCTTTTTGGATGGCTATTCCGGCTATAACCAAGTCCTCATCGCCAAAGAGGACCAAGACAAGACCACATTTACTTGTCCCTTTGGCACTTTTGCTTATCGTCGCATGCCCTTTGGGTTATGCAATGCACCCGCTACATTTCAGTGGTGTATGATGGGGATCTTTTCAAACATGGTTGAAAAGTTTTTGGAGATCTTTATGGATGATTTCTCTATTTTTGGTGACTCCTTCGACGAGTGTTTACTACATCTTGACGCGGTTCTTACCCGCTGTAGGGATAAGAACCTAACTTTAAATTGGGGAAAGTGCCACTTTATGGTACGAAAAGGCATTGTCTTAGGACATCTCATCTCGCAAAACGGCATTGAGGTTGATAAAGCCAAAATTGAGGTCATTTCTAATCTTCCTCCTCCTAAATGCGTCAAAAACATCGGAGCTTTCCTTGGCCATGCCGGTTTTTATAGACGGTTCATCAAGGATTTTAGCAAGATTGCTAGACCCTTGACTCTCTTATTGGCCAAGGACACAACATTTGATTTTGACTCAACTTGTATGGAAGCGTTCGAGTCATTGAAACACTCTCTCATTTCTGCGCCCATTCTTTCATCTCCAGACTGGACGCGTCCCTTCGAAATTATGTGCGACGCATCAGATTTTGCCATTGGTGCTGTTCTTGGAAAGCACATTAATAAGATGCCGCACATGATTTATTACGCTAGCCGTACATTAAATGAGGCCCAACTAAACTACACAACAACAGAAAAAGAGTTTTTAGCAGTTGTGTTTGCACTTGAAAAATTTCGGCCTTATTTAATCGGCTCTCCAGTTATTGTGTATACGGACCATTCAGCTCTTCGCCACCTTTTTGCGAAGAAGGATGCTAAATCGAGGCTAATACGTTGGATTCTCTTGCTACAAGAGTTTGACCTTATTATAAGGGACAAAAGAGGATGTGAAAACGTAGTGGCCGATCACCTTTCACGACTTCCTTCTTCGCCTACACTTGAAATTCCAATCAAAGATGTTTTTCCCGATGAGCAACTCTTAACCGTTTCTTGCGAACCATGGTTCGCTGATATAGTAAACTACTTAGCCACCGGCTTGATACCTAAAGATTGGTCGAAACAGGATAAACTTCGATTCTTGTCCCAAGCAAAGCATTTTTACTGGGATGAACCTTATCTTTTCAAATACTGTTCCGACCAAATCATTCGTCGGTGTGTACCGGAAAACGAGTTTAAGAGTGTGTTGCCTTTTTGCCACGATCAAGCGTGTGGCGGGCACTTTGGCCCAAAGAAGACAGCAGAGAAAATCTTGCAGTGTGGTTTCTATTGGCCACGACTCTTTAAGGATGCATATGAATACTGCAAAACATGCTCCCGGTGCCAACACTTAGGCCGGATATCACGCAGAAACAAAATGCCGCTCCAACCAATTTTGGTTGTGGATGTTTTTGATGTTTGGGGAATAGACTTCATGGGACCATTTCCCAATTCCTTTGGGAATGTGTACATTCTTTTGGCTGTTGACTACGTGTCAAAGCGGGTCGAGGCTGTGCCTAGCCGAACGAATGACAACAAGGTTGTCGTTCGATTTCTTAAAAAACATATCTTTTCTCGATTTGGGCACCCTCGAGCGATTATAAGTGATAATGGTTCTCACTTTTGCAATAGGACTTTTGAGTCATTAATGCGCAAATATTCTATTACCTACAAGCTGTCAACGCCATACCACCCCCAAAGATGTGGGCAAGCCGAGCTTTCGAATCGGCAAATTAAGCAAATCTTGGAGAAAACGGTTTCTAAAAACCGTAAAGATCGGTCACTCAAACTGATCGATGCACTATGGGCTTTCCGTACTGCATACAAGACCGATCTTGGTATGTCTCCATACCGGCTTGTTTACGAGAAGGCTTGCCACCTCCCAGTAGAGATTGAGCATAAGGCATTTTGGGCAATCAAAAAGTTGAATTTATCATTAGGAGATGTGGGCAGCAATCGAAAGCTGCAATTAAATGAACTAGAAGAGCTGCGGGATGAGGCTTATGATAATACCGTAATTGTTAAAAACCGAACTAAGGTGTTCCATGATAAACACCTTCTGCGAAAAACATTTAAACCTGGTCAACAGGTGTTACTCTATGACACCCGGTTATATTATCACCCCGGCAAGCTCCGTTCTAGGTGGAAAGGGCCTTTCGTAGTTCGCACAGTTTATCCGCACGGTGCGGTCGATCTTGAAAATCCGGAGGACGGTACTTTATTCAAAGTAAATGGACATCGATTGAAACCGTTCCTTACGGCGGACCCATCGGAGGAGCTCCTATTTTTGCAGGAGCCGATCTACACCGATTAAATCTCCTCCACTTTCACCCACGAATTTCCAATCTTCTTGCCAAAACTTGGTTTCAAATAAATTTGGTGGGGTGTATCATTTGTAAATACATAAATACAAAATACCATAAAAAAAATTTGAAAAACAAAAAAAAATATTTTTGGACCTTTTTGTAAAATTTCAGAATGAATAAATAAATAAATAATTTATTTACAGATAAATTCCTCCTTTTGGAGGGTTTTTTCTGCAAATTTCCATCTTTCCCCCCTATAGAAAGAACCGAGCCCTCTGTCTTTCTAACCCTAATTTCTACATCCTCTTAACACCCTAGCCGCCGCCGCCTCCCTTCTGCAGAAAGATCTCGAAGAGCCGCCGCCGATCGACCGCCCTTCCGCCGCAAACGCCTGCTCGTGCCGCGCATCCGCCGCCGTCTGCACTCGTCACCCCCTGAAACTTCAGGGGAGGTACAATCTACTCATTTCCTCTCTGTTTTTCACATCTTAAAATCTGTAGAACACCATGTCGTACAGCATGCAATTAGAGAGGGATTTTTCACAGGTTTTCTCACACAAAATTTATAGTAGCTACTTCGCGCATGAAATTGAGCGGAGGGGTTGGAATTTTCTGATCTATAACCACCCTTCTGCATTTGCTTTACCGGATTTAGTTAACCAATTTTACGAATCTATGGAGGATGGGTGTCTGGCTGTATTAGGTTATATAAAATTAAACTAGGGAGATCGCGAAATAAAAATTGATAGGGATTTAATTCACGAGGTCACACTTATACCTCGCGTACCTGCACATGACCACCTCCTACAATTCGAGGACTACATGCCCCTGATGAGCACCGATTACTCGAGAGCGCCGCGACAGGGTATTCAAGCTCGATCCCTTTTCGTGAATGTCTTGACCGTGTGCCGATGGGCACAAAATAACATTTTTGGCAGCTCTCACAATACTACTTTTTCCACCCCCTCCTTACATGTTGTGCACACACTTATGACGAAGGACCCACGTTTCGATATGTGCACAGTATTGCTTAATTCTATAGGTGCGGGAAAACGGGCCTCAAATTACCCATGTCCTATATTGATCACACAGCTTTGCCGATATTTCCTCCCCGTTGAGGAATTTGAGTTTTACATGATGGGAGGAATTCCGGTTCGACCACTTGTTGAGGGCGTTTCTACGTCCTACTCTAGATTGACTGATATTTGGTCGAGAACCGAACCGGCGGAGAATGTACCCACCCGAACACCTAGCTCGAGCTCGACATCGAGCGAGGGCGAAATGACACCTCAAGAGCATGCACGATTAATGAGGAGAGCTGTGAGGGGAATTGATGCTTTAAGGGAGGAGTTTAGGGCGACAGCAAGGGAGCACGACCGTCGACTGACGGAGGTTGAGAGGGGTATTCAAACCCTGTTGGTTAGGGAAGAGCGATCACGTTCACGCTCGAGAGCGCGACGTGGGTGTAGGGTGTTTTTCGTCACCCCATTGAGATGGGAATACGCGCGCGCTTGTCAGGCGCATTACAGATTCCCCCTACCTAGGGTAGGCTGGGGTTTATTGATTGTGAGGATCCGAATCTCCGGCAACCGCGGACTAAGCTGCCGTTAATTACCCCTCGCATTTGGAGCAAAGGAACCTCCGATTAACGGGTTAAACTGGTCATGCGAACTCAATATGCAGTATCGTGTTTTGAAGGGGTTTTGGAAATATCGGGGGCCCCGCAGAGTTTTTACGAGGGTCCCGCTACCCGGATAGCGGGCTGGGGGTCAAGAGGGCTAGCAGCCCCCTTGCGGGGTGCGGGGCAGCGTCCCGTTAGAAATTTTTTTCTAACAGAAGACAGTGTCGTGAAGTCTGTGTATGTTTTCCTTCCCCCTCCCCCTTTCCTTTTTTTTTTTAAAAGTGGAGTTTAATTTCAAAAGGAATTTTATTGTGGAGTTAAACTCCAAAGAATTTTAAATGGAGTTAAACTCCTAAAAGAATTTTATACGGAGTTGAACTCCTAAAATAGAACTTTATTGTGGAGTTAAACTCCAAAGAATATATATATATATATATATTTAAAAGGGTTTAAACTCCAGAAGGGATTTTGTTGGGGAGTGCACGTAAAACGAGGGGGAAAAGAAAACAAAATGGCGTCTAAAGGACGCTCGCACAGCAGGTGGGCGCTTTAATGCCCGGGGTCACATGCGCGCACGTGACCGATGGGCACTTTGGCGCCCCCAGGGTCACGTGGGCACACGTGACCGAAGGGGGGGCCTTGACGCCCCGGGGTCACGTGCGCACACGTGACCGATGGGCGCCTTGGCGCCCCCCGGGGTCACGTGGGCACACGTGACCGATGGGCGCCTTGGCGCCCCGGGGGTCACGTGCGCACACGTGACCGATGGGCGCCTTGGCGCCCCGGGGTCACGTGCGCACACGTGACCGATGGGCGCCTTGGCGCCTCGGGGTCACGTGGGCACACGTGACCGCGGGAAAAACCCGCGGAAAGGGAGGCCTAGCCCCTAGGCTGGGGAGTTGAACTCCCAAGGGAATTTTTGGAGTTGAACTCCTAACAGAAACAAATTTATGGAGTTAAACTCCAACAGAAATTAAATTATGGAGTTAAACTCCAGCAACTTTAGAAAGGAGTTAAACTCCTGGGGATTTATTGCTCTTCTTTTGAGCCTTGGGCCTGTCCAAATTTAGATTTTTGGAGATGGTTCTCCTTCTTCTTGCTCTTGACCGGCGGGATCGTGGAGAAAAGGGGATGAGCCTTAAAAGCCCCCCCTTTTCGAGATCTGATTAGAGATCCGAGCTCCCCTTCATAGGTTTTGTGGTGGAAATCTATTTATTTCGAGAAAAAGAAGAGTTAAACTCTTGATTTAATTCAAAAGGAAAAAGAAGGTTTTAGAACCTTGAGGAAGGAGGGAGAGATCTCAGATCTAGAAAATTTTTGGAGAGAGAAAAAGTTGTGAGATATTTTCATTATCCTTGCCTTTATAGGCTATACACTATACACATAACCCCTTGGGCTTCACGAAGTGGCATTTTGCCTATCCCATGGCTCATGTGCCATTTGTTTTTGCACATAAGCCATGAGCTTTACAAAAATTTGGCTTTATGCCTATTTTTCTTACATTTATCCAGAAAATAAAATAAAAGAAATACAACAAAAATTATTTATTACAAAATTTTTATCTTGGCATGGGGGGAGGCCGGCCGCTTCATGTTCGGGCTCGACCTGGGCATGGGCCCACTTGGCTTGGGGTTGACTTTGATTTTGACTTGGTCAACCAGGGTGTAAATTTTTACCCCAACAAATTGCCCCCCATCAATAAATGCACACCACATATATGGGTCGTGTGCATGAAATTGATGGATCTTCTTTCACGTGGAGGCGACTTGATTCGGTTCCCACCTTTTGGGAAGCTGGCACTGCCCTTTTTATGACATAGACGGTCGATGCGGCCCTTTTTGCGACTTGGACGGTCGGTTCTGCCCTTTTTGCGACTTGGACGGTCGGTGCTGCCCTTTTAGCGACGTGGACGGTCGGTGCTGCCCTTTTTGCGACTTGGACGGTTGGTGCTGCCCTTTTAGCGACGTGGACGGTCGGTGCTGCCCTTTTTGCGACTTGGACGGTCGGTGCTGCCCTTTTAGCGACGTGGACGGTCGGTGCTGCCCTTTTTGCGACTTGGACGGTCGGTGCTGCCCTTTTTGCGACTTGGACGGTCGATGCTGCCCTTTTTGCGACGTGGACGGTCGGTGCTGCCCTTTTTATGACATAGACGGTCGATGCGGCCCTTTTTGCGACTTGGACGGTCGGTTCTGCCCTTTTTGCGACTTGGACGGTCGGTGCTGCCCTTTTAGCGACGTGGACGGTCGGTGCTGCCCTTTTTGCGACTTGGACGGTCGGTTCTGCCCTTTTAGCGACTTGGACGGTCGATTCTTGATTTGACTTGCTCTGCTTCTTGCAGTGTCAGGGGTAGACTTGACTCGCTTCTCTTCTTGCGGTGTCGAGATTGGATTCTGACTTGCTCCGCTTTCTGCGGTGTCAGAGTAGAAGTTGACTTGTAGATTTTGATTTGGGTTGACATCAGCATCGCTATACTGGAGTATGATACCAGGAGCGAATCATCATTCGTCATTGAGAAGACTTTGGGATTTTGGTCTTTGTTTGGCATCTGCATTGCTACACTGGAACAATACCAGGAGCGACTCATCATTTGCCCCGTGAGGATTTTTTCTTTTTTTTGACTTTGAATGTGGTCTCAACGGTATGACTTGGGAGAGATTGGGATTGTTTTACGCCCGTGGATTGTATATGGTTTTGCAGGATGTATGATCCAGACCGTAGGGCCGGAAAAATTTCGGGACTTTGTCGACGTCTGCATCGCTGCACTGGAATATGGTACCATGAGCGACTCATCATTCACCGTTGGGGTATGGGATTTGGAATTTGGTTGGCGTCTGCATCGCTGCACTGGAATATGCTACCAGGAGCGACTCATCATTCGCCATTGAGAGGACTTTGAATTTGGGTCTTGTTTGGCATCAGCATTGCTGCACTGGAATAATACCAGGAGCAACTCATCACTTGCCTTGAGAGGACTTGGGATTTGGGTTTTTGGTCGGCATCAGCACCGCTAACACTGAAGCGAAATGCCAGGAGCGACTCATCATTTGCCGTTGCCCGTCGGGGAAGGATGGCTTCGGAGACAGATTTGGGTTCCTGTCACCTAAGGCTTTTCAATTTTATGGGCCGTGAGGGTCCCATAAAAGCATTTTCTCCCTACGAGTCGTAAGGATCCCGCAGGTGTATCTTCTCCTTAAGAATCGTGAGGATTCCTAAGTGTTTTGGTCCTTTGTGAGTCGTAAGGATCTCACGCAGGGTTTTCTCCTCACAAGGTCGAGGGGACTTTGCGAGTGTATTTCATCTCTTTTCACGAGTTTGCGCCCTTTCGGGTTTTCACAGACCCGCCGGTAGTCCTGCTGTTTTTACTCACGGAGCCCTTTCGGGTTTTCATCCGTGCCCGTTTTGCTTGTGGACATACCGTTTATTATTATTATTTTTTTTTTATTTTTTTTTATTATTTTATTTTTATTTTTTTTATTTATTTTTTTTTTCTTTTCTTCTTCTTTTTCTTTTCTTTTTCTTTTCTTTTTTTTGCCGCTGGTGGGACTTTAAAAGTAGTCACACCGGCAGGATTTGGGAGAGATAGGGGTCATTTACGCCCGTGGATTGTATACGGTTTTCCAGGATGTATGATCCAGACCGTAGGGCTGATGTGCTCAGTTCGCCTGCGACTTGGAGCATTCATGTGTAGTATTTCTTGAGATATCGGCCATTGATGGGTGGCATGGGCCTTTCTCCCTCGGCGCTTATTAGTTGGTAGGATCCTCCGTCAAACACTTTCTCGATGACGTATGGTCCTTCCCAGTTTGGCTCGAATTTTCCCTTGGCATGTCGATTGGGGATGATCGGTCTTTTGAGGACCAACACCAATTCACCTTTCTTGAAAGCGCGGAGACGGGTTATCTTGTCATAGGCCCATGACATTTGGGCTCGGTATAGCTCCAGACTTTGCTGCACCGCGAGCCTCTTTTCTTCGAGGGCATCGAGTTCATCCAGTCGGAGGAGCACGTTTTCCTCCTCCGTCAACTCATGCTGAACGGCCATTCTTAAGCTTGAAACTTCGACTTCGAGGGGGAGGACCGCCTCCACTCCGAAGAGCAATGAGTATGGAGTGGACTGGGTTGGAGTACGGTGCATGGTACGATATGCCCAAAGCGCCTCGTGAAGCTTGAGATTCCAGTCCCTCTTGTTAGCTGAAGCATTTTTCCTCAGGAGCTTGCATAGAGTCTTATTGAAGGCTTCGGCGAGCCCATTGGCTCTTGGATTATAGATGGAGGAATATCTCCAGTCTATCTTGTGCTGAGTAGCGAACCTTGAGACATTGAAGCTCTTGAAAGAAGGCCCGTTGTCAGAAATGATTCTTCTTGGTGTACCGAAGCGGTATAGAATATTATGCTGGAAGAATGTCAGAATATCTTTTGTCTTGACTTCTTTTAGCGGGACAGCTTCAGCCCATCTGGAGAAGTAGTCTATCGCGGCCAGTATGAACCGGTGGCCTTTGGATGACGGAGGATCAATTGGGCCAACAATGTCGGTGCCCCAGACTTCGAAGGGCCACGACGCCACCGTAGGATGCAACGGATTGGGATGCTTGTGAATGAAATCACCATGGATTTGGCAGATCTGACATTTCTTTGCATGCTCTCCGCAATCCAGTATCATGGTGGGCCAGTAATACCCAAGCCGTTTGATTTGAAGTCGCATCTTGGGGCCAGATTGGTGAGCACCGCAAATGCCCGAGTGAACATCTTTCATGACCTTTTGGGCTTCGGCCGATGACAGGCACCTGAGCCAGAGTTGGTCATATGACCTGCGGTATAACGTGTCATTTACAAACACGTATCGGAGAGCTCTTTTCTTCAGCTGAATCCTCGTAGATTTTTCTTCGGGCAGCTTGTCGTATCGGAGGTACTCTATGAAGGGTTCTCTCCAATCGGGCTCGTCTTGGATGATCGAAGCTTCTTCGGCAGGACTGCTCTCCTGTTCCGCGCTTTCCTCTTCTCGTAGAGAGACTGGAGGTAGAATTTGTCGGCTCCTGACCGTGATCAGAATTTCGTCCAAGTCAGGATCAGCTAGCTCCTTGGCTAGGCGAGCGAGTATGTCGGCTTTTCCGTTCAATGCTCTAGGGACTCTTGTTAGTTCAATGTGAGTGAACCGTTTCATGAGTTCCACCACCCGGCTTCTGTACCGAGCTAACTCGGGTTTGTATATCTTATAGGTGCCGCTTACTTGGTTGACGACAAGCTGGGAGTCACCGTAAACCCGTAGCCGAAGGATTTCCATTTCTATGGCGAGCTCCAAACCAGCTATCAGAGCTTCATACTCAGCTTCATTGTTTGTCCGAGGCTCGGTGAGAGCGAAAGAACGCCGTAAGGTTCCCATTGATGGTGTGATAAACACCAATCCTATCCCTGCTTTTATCTCCGGGACGTTTGATCTGCCGGAGCTCCTTATTGATGAGGCCCCATCGAAGTAGAGCTCCCAATATGGCTCGTCTTCCTCAAGGTGCAGCACTTGTTCGTCGGGTAACTCACAATTTAGCGGCGATCCTTCTGGTATGGGATGAGCAGCGAGAAATTCTGCAAGAGCTTGCCCTTTTACTGCTTTCTGAGGAGTATAAACTATGTCAAACTCAAGTAGCATGACAGCCCATCTTGCCATTCTGCCGGCTAGGCTTGCTTTGGTCATCAAGTGTTTGAGCGGGTCGACCTTGGAGATCAGCATAACCCGATGAGAGAGCAAATAGTGCCTCAGCTTCTTCACAGCAAATATTAGAGCCAGGCATTGTTTTTCGATTGGGGAGTAGTTTGTTCCGCCCCGACTAGAGTTCGACTGAGGTAGTAGAGGGCATTTTCCTTTCCCTCCTCGTTATTCTGGGCAAGGAGCGCACCGAGTGACTCACCCAGCGCGGCAGTGTAGAGAATCAGCGGTTTATTTGGAATGGGAGCGGCCAGCACTGGAGGGTGCAACAAGTATTGTTTGATGCTTTCGAACGCTGCTTGACATTCGGCATCCCAGATAAAAGGAGCTCCTTTCTTCATAAGCTTTGAGAAGGGCCTACATCTCCCCGACAAATTTGAGATAAACCTCCGTATATAAGCAAGCTTGCCTTGGAAAGATCTCAGCTGCGTCAAACTCTTTGGAGGGGGCATCTCCATGATGGCCTTTATCTTTGATGGGTCAATTTCGATCCCTCGATGCCGGACTATAAAGCCCAGGAATTTTCCCGATGATACGCCA
The DNA here is from genome assembly GCA_030015575.1 of Agapanthus africanus. NCBI lineage: Eukaryota > Viridiplantae > Streptophyta > Magnoliopsida > Asparagales > Amaryllidaceae > Agapanthus > Agapanthus africanus. Next base: position 934,828,065 of record CM057338.1, on the reverse strand, counting down.
AAAGCACACTTCAGAGGATTCATCTTCAGATCGTATTCCTTCAGTCTGGTGAGAACGGTCCTAAGATCTTGGATGTGGTCGGCCTTGGCTTCAGTTTTGACGACCAGATCATCAACATAGCATTCGACGACTTTATGGATTAGGTCATCAAAGATATTAGTCATTGCCCTTTGATATGTAGCGCCCGCGTTCTTCAGCCCGAACGGTATCACTTTGTAGCAGTATATTCCGATCGGGGTTCGAAATGCTGTGTGCTTCTCATCCTCAGGCGACATCTTGATCTGATTGTATCCAGACGAGCCATCCATAAAGGTGAACAGCTCGTAATTTGAGGTGTCATCGACCATCATTTCCATGACCGGTAGCGGGAAGTCATCTTTAGGACATGCCTTGTTGAGGTCCCTGAAATCGACACAAACTCGGATCTGCCCATTTTTCTTCTTCACTGGGACTATGCATGCGATCCAATCCGCATATTTCTCTTCCCTGATGAAGCCGGCATCGATGAGCTTCTTAGTTTCCTCGATGACCTTTTCTTCTAGTTCCCTTCTCATTCTTCGAGGAGCTTGTTTGACTGGCTTAGCATCAGGAGATATAGCCAACTTATGTACGACCACTTCAGGGGAAAGGCCAGGCATTTCTTTGTATGTCCACGCGAAGCAGTCGACAAACTCATGCAGCAGGGCAATTAGCTGCGCTTTCATTTCCTCTGACAAGAGAGAGCTGATGTAGGTCGACCTTGGATTATCGGGCGTTCCTAAGTCAACCTCGGTTAGCTCGTCAAAGGTTGCTTGTCGGCCATCTTCGAGCTCTTGAGGAGCTTCTTCTGGCTCAGCTATCTCGTCATCATCATTTGATCTTTCGCTGGCCTCACTAACATGGATCATGTAGCACACTTTGGAATCAGGTTGAATGTAGCCTATGCCCCGTCTATCTGGAATTCGTCCATCGATGAGTGCTCGGACCTGGGGCGGATACCATAGTCCTTCATAAAACTTTGCTTCGGGCTCCGTTTGGTACAACCGGCATCCGCACTTCTTAAAGTATTCCCGCATCTCGGGCGCATAGTATCTGGGATTGAGGACGGCTCTTATGCCTCTCTCATAGGGAAGGCACGTGACAGAAAGATCGTCCGGGTGCACAACGGGGTTTGACCTGTAAAACAGGATGCCCTTCTGTCCATTTTTCCTCCCGGGCACGTAGAAAGTTTTCAGCTGGTCCACGGTAGAGACTGATAATGCATCGAGCTCTTTGCACATCCGTTCCGGCACCCTTGTGATGGCCAGGGACCCTTCTGCGACTTCGAAGGTCTCTCGTAGTTTCGCTTGCTGCATGGGGGTCCAATCTGCACAGCTGTTGCACGGCAGGTCCTCTTCTTCTGACTCTTCAGTGTCACTGCCGAGATGAGGGCGGACTTTGCTGCTAGATGGGCCTTCAGTAACAGATTCGTCCGAATCGCTGCCGAAACGAGGGCGAGTTTTACGGAAGGACGGGCTTCCAGCGTCGGACTCATCAGTGTCGCTGCCGAAATGCGGGCGCACTTGGGCGTTTTTGCTTTTGAAAGTGACAGCCAGCGCAGATTTGCTTTTGAGTCTTGGGGCCGGTCTATCCTCAGTCAGTTGTGGCTTAGCATTTTGGTGGTTCATAAAGTACCGAGAATCTTCATAGTGGACTTCATGCACACCGAACGGCTGGATGTCTCCGTCAATGCGTCTTTCTTCGCCATTTTTAGTATACTTCATGCATTGATGGAGAGTTGACGGAATGATGCCGTAATTGTGGAGCCACGGCCGCCCCAAGAGAATCTTATAAGACGTGTCTGCGTCGATCACGTATATCTTAGCTTCAGTTTGCAGATCCCCGAATTTGATTGGCAAAGCTATAGACCCCAGAACTTGCTGGCAATTTTGGTTGAAGCCTTGAATGACAATCCTTTCCCTTGACAGGTGTCGGACGTCCATTGACAAACTCTTCAGAGTTCGCAAGTTCATGATATTCACTGAGGACCCCGGATCAATCAATATGCGATTAATTCGATCTCCGTCGCTGTACCCGGTCACGTAAAGCGGCCGATTGTGCTCAGCTGTTCCCAGTAGCAAGTCTTCATCCTTAAATGTGACTGCGGCGACATGCAAAGCGTGCTGAGCTTCTTTCATATTAATTTCTGCAAAGTGAGCCTGATACCGCTCGGGGTTTTGTAGAGCGTGAATGAGAACATCTCTAAGCTCCTTAGATAGGACCAAGGCGTCGTAGATGCTCAGGAGAGACGGAAGCCTTCGAAGGTGAGCCAAGACATTATAGTCTACCGAGGATGGACTTATGTTTTCATTAGCCGGTTCTCTGCCATCTTCTTCATTAGCGACTTGTTTTTCCTTCCCTTTTGGGGCGTTGCCCTGATTTGGCGGTAGAGCCATGCCGCTTCTGAGCTGGATCTGATTGGCCGTTGTGGCGAGCTCCTCGTCCTCTTCGGGAAAACAGAGCTCTTCTTCCGAGTCGCTGCCAAGATGGATGGCGTAGCAGGTCACTACTGGGATCTTTTCATTGGAGTCTTCTTCTAACTCCTCCAAAATTTCAGCCGCTTGTATAGGGAAGAACTCCTTCAATTGAATCAATGTTCTTTCCTTTTGTTCATATTCTTCGAGGGAATCGATATATTTTTGAATGGTCGATCTCCCTGCAGACTCCTTTTCGCGCCGAGCCGCACTTTTCTTCATCTTGAGTTTCTTGGATTTTGAGCGTGACGGCATTGGCAGCTGGAATGGTAGGCTTCTTCTGCCCTTTCCATTCTGTCCTGGGCTCTTTCCGAAGTAGCTTTATCATCTTCTTCGTCTTGTTAGATATGTGCGTACTCCACGGAGACCGCGATGGGTCCGTTTCGTTTGTCAGGGCAGCGGGTTCAGCTGTCTGCTCCCAGAAGGCTTCAACTTCTGTCTGTATAAAGTTGGCGGTTGCAACTTGATTGTTCACCAACACGCTTTTGGACAGCTCGATCTCTCCAGCCTTGTACTGCTTCTCGACCCAATCCTTGAAGATATAGCAATCCTCGATCGCATGGCTCACTACTCGGTGGTACGGGCAATACAGGGGATTGTCGATCATTTTTGCTTCTTGGGGTCTTTTCGACTCCGGCAATTGTAGGCCGTTGTTCAAGGCATCTTTAAATATCTTGCGGACCTTGTCCCTTCTGAAAGAGTAAACCCTGTTCTTTTTCTCCTCTAGGGAGGGTCCATCTCCTCCCAGCAATAGCTTTCGAGACCGGTTAGTTTTGGATTCGGCCGCCCTTCGCTTTTCTTCATTGTCAGACGCATTGAAGACATTGGTACTGCTGGAACTCCCGCTTCTACGGTTGTCGTCCCGCTTACTTTTCCAAGTTTTGTCTCTCTGAGAATCCGGCGGGGACTCCTGCTTCGAGCGTTCCAGCATTTGGACTTTCTTGGTTTGCTCCTGAAATGTCTTGAGGCCTGCCGTACACAAGAATGGGACCATCCAATTGCTGAGGTTCCCAATGAGAAGGCTGACGGACTGGTCCTGCTCCAGCGGCGGTTCGCACTTGACTGTGAGATTACGCCATCGAGCGATAAAGTCGGTGTTGCTTTCATTCTTCCCCGGCTTGGTCCTCACAAGGTCGGCAATGGAGATTTTATCACTGACACTCATGAACCTTTGCCGAAACAGGGACTCCATTTGGGCAAAGGTAATGACGGACCCGTCCGGTATGCTCGCATACCAGTCGAAGGTGACGCCGGTCAGACTGTTGACAAACTGACGAAGAAGGAGCGCGTCATTGCCCCCTGTATTTCCGCACGATGCTTTGAAGTGGGCGACGTGCTGATTTGCATTCCCCGTTCCATCAAATCTTCCGAACTTAGGAATGACGTAGCCGCTTGGGAACTCAATCAGATCGTACTGTGCGGGATATGGACGCCCACTACTGCCGATTTCTTTCTGAGCTTCAGCTTCGGCCACCAATGTTTTAACCTTGCTGGTGACCAAATCCATTATCCGATCCTGTGTTAGTGGGAGAGTGTTATCTTGGGCCAAGGCGTCCCCAGAAGCGGAATGTGGCCGGCTTTCATGCGGCTCGACCAGTCTTGGTCCCAAAGGAACAGGCATTGGCTGCCTCGGATTGTCATCACCCGGCTGATTAGTAGCGGCTTGTGCCTGATTGGGAGGCGCTCGAGCAATTTGAGCCGTAAGCTGCATCACCACGTTCGTTAAGTCGTCAATTTTCGAGTAGAGCTTGGCCATCTCTTTATCTTTGCTCCTGAGCTGTTTTCGAAGCTCTTGAAGCAGCTCTTGCTCCGCAGTCCTGGGGAGGAAAATTGGCTCTTCCTCGCTGTCCGAGCTTGACTCTGCATGGACCGAGGGGTCTTTCTTCCTATTATCCTCATCGAGAGGGTTTTCTTCATCCAGCGGGGGCGGCTGTTCTTGGGCGGCGGCAACCACATTCAGGCTAGATTGGGCTTGGGATGTGGTGGCCCCATCCTTGCTTTTGCTGCGAAGGTTGTCGCTGGGGCGCCCGCCCGCCATATAGACCGTATGGATGATATATCCGGCCATCTTTCTATCATTGGCAGCTGATTCACGGATCGCTGTCTTGACCCCCTTGTTTCGGTAGCTGGTAGTCAATTGAAGGCGGCTGACCTAACCAGGTTCTTGAATGGTGCTGGAGCATCTTTTCTGGGTTTGCCCTACTGCTTTCGTGCGGCACAGAGTGCTTGATAGACTCTTGAAGAGACAGTGTCATACCTTTTCTGCTGGGGCTGGGACACGTCTCTTTGTGGCACTGTTCGGACCGCTGTCTTCTTGATTCTGGCGGTCATGGCATTTTTCTGAACCCACTTCAGAGGCTCGAGGAATTGTTGATTCTTACGTCCGACTCAGCCGTCGTCGCGGGACAACCCTGCACTTGGAACTTCACACGATTCCATTTAGCCGAAGCCTTAGCCCTTTTGTTGGCTCGATACCTGAGCCGCTTCTTCCTTAACTTTTCTGTTCTAAGCATCTGGCAGACTTTGGCTCTTTGGGAAGACGCCGCAGACCGGTCGATGGAGGGCCTTGGAGATACGCTCGATTGTGCATTTGTTGGAGTCATCGCCTGAGCTCGTCCGCAAAATTTGATGTTGCCCTTTGTACCGAAGTTCTTGCCCCCAGCTAGAGCGCCAGGGAGTCGTTCAGACACCATCTTAAGTTTCGGTTGTGGTGCCTTGGCGATCACGACATTCGGCCTCTTACCCCTTGAGACCGGCTTGGCCACCTGTTCCGCCGGGATTTCCGCCAAAGGAGCGCTTCCGGCAGGGTAGATGATGACGGAGCCAAACTGGTGGGGCGGCTCCTCCCATTGCCGGCTGAGACTGGAGGGGAGAACTACGCGGGCATTGATCTTGACTACGTACGAGATCGGGGTCGCGTCGTAAGCCGAATTCGTCTTGGGAGACATCGTCATTGAAAGTTGATTGCTGCACGAAAGAAAGAAATTATTTCAGTACAAACATCGGCGTATATGTTAAATGAGTTCGCATGAACGCTTAACCCGAGATATGGGAGGAAAGAAAGGTCCCACCGGGCGTGCCAGAATCTGTAGGGTGTTTTTCGTCACCCCAATGAGATGGGAATACGCGCGCGCTTGTCAGGCGCATTACAGATTCCCCCTGCGTAGGGTAGGCTGGGGTTTATTGATTGTGGGGATCCGAATCTCCGGCAACCGCGGACTAAGCTGCCCTTAATTACCCCTCGCATTTGGAGCAAAGGAACCTCCGATTAACGGGTTAAACTGGTCATGCGAACTCAATGTGCAGTATCGTGTTTTGAAGGGGTTTTGGAAATATCGGGGGCCCCGCAGAGTTTTTATGGGGGTCCCACTACCCGGATAGCGGACTAGGGGTCAAGGGGGCTAGCAGCCCCCTTGCGGGGTGCGGGGTGCGGGGCAGCGCCCCGTTAGAAATTTTTTTCTAACGGAAGACAGTGTCGTGGAGTCTGTGTATGTTTTCCTTCCCCCCCCCCTTTCCTTTTTTTTTTTAAAAGTGGAGTTTAATTTCAAAAGGAATTTTATTATGGAGTTAAACTCCAAAGAATTTTAAATGGAGTTAAACTCCTAAAAGAATTTTATGCGGAGTTGAACTCCTAAAATAGAACTTTATTGTGGAGTTAAACTCCAAAGAATATATATATATATTTTTAAAAGGGTTTAAACTCCAGAAGGGATTTTGTTGGGGAGTGCACGTAAAACGAGGGGGAAAAGAAAACAAAATGGCGTCTAAAGGACGCTCGCACAGCAGGTGGGCGCTTTAATGCCCGGGGTCACGTGCGCGCACGTGACCGATGGGCGCTTTGGCGCCCCCAGGGTCACGTGGGCACACGTGACCAAAGGGGGGCCTTGACGCCCCGGGGTCACGTGCGCACACGTGACCGATGGGCGCCTTGGCGCCTTTCGGGGTCACGTGGGCACATGTGACCGATGGGCGCCTTGGCGCCCCAGGGGTCACGTGGGCACACGTGACCGATGGGCGCCTTGGCGCCCCGGGGTCACGTGCGCACACGTGACCAATGGGCGCCTTGGCGCCTCGGGGTCATGTGGGCACACGTGACCGCGGGAAAAACCCGCGGAAAGGGAGGCCTAGCCCCCAGGCTGGGGAGTTGAACTCCCAAGGGAATTTTTGGAGTTGAACTCCTAACAGAAACAAATTTATGGAGTTAAACTCCAACATAAATTAAATTATGGAGTTAAACTCCAGCAACTTTAGAAAGGAGTTAAACTCCTGGGGATTTATTGCTCTTCTTTTGAGCCTTGGGCCTGTCCAAAGTTAGATTTTTGGAGATGGGTCTCCTTCTTCTTGCTCTTGACCGGCGGGATCGTGGAGAAAAGGGGATGAGCCTTAAAAGCCCCCCCTTTTCGAGATCTGATTGGAGATCCGAGCTCCCCTTCGTAGGTTTTGTGGTGGAAATCTATTTATTTCGAGAAAAGGAAGAGTTAAACTCTTGATTTAATTCAAAAGGAAAAAGAAGGTTTTAGAACCTTGAGGAAGGAGGGAGAGATCTCAGATCTAGAAAATTTTTGGAGAGAGAAAAAGTTGTGAGATATTTTCATTATCCTTGCCTTTATAGGCTATACACTTTACACATAACCCCTTGGGCTTCACGAAGTGGCATTTTGTCTATCCCATGACTCATGTGCCATTTGTTTTTGCACATAAGCCATGGGCTTTACAAAAATTTGGTTTTATGCCTATTTTTCTTACATTTATCCATAAAATAAAATAAAAGAAATACAACAAAAATTATTTATTACAAAATTTTTATCTTGGCATGGGGGAAGGCCGGCCGCTTCATGTTCGGGCTCGACCTGGGCATGGGCCCACTGGATCTGGGCTTGGGCCCACTTGGCTTGGGGTTGACTTTGATTTTGACTTGGTCAACCAGGGTGTAAATTTTTACCCCAACAGTGGGGCCGGGCAGTGAGGGCACTGCTTTGCTTAAGTTTGGGGGAGATGGTGGTGTATATAGTTATCTTTTGCATTGCATATTTTAATTTTTGTATATATTTTTCTTTTTCTTTTGCATATTTAAATTCTGCATTACATCCTTATATAAAAATCATAAAAATTGAAAAATTTGAAGAAGAAAAAATAGAAAAAGAAAAACCCATAAAAATTGAAAATTTCAAAAAATATAAAAATTAATGTATTCAATTTTGGCCTTATTTGACTTGAGTTTGACAAATAGGTTAACTAGCTAGGAAAAACTAGATCTTAGACTTAGTAAATTAAAAACCCTAAAAATAACCTTTCTTTTAGTTTAACGGTAGAAAGTATATGTTTTTGTAGTTTATTTAGAAATAGGCAAATTTTGAGTTCACTTCTTGGGCTAAGTCAAAACAAAAGAAAAGTATTGATATTTTTATTAGAGTATAAGTTTGAAAAATAATTCCTAGCTTAAGTCTAGATTCTGAAAATATATATCCTACAAATTGCACAAACACGAACCTTGAAACTTGAAATAGTAGAAGAGACCTTGAAATGCTCTTGTCTAAAGTCCTTAGTACGATAAAAAAAAAATACAAGTGTGAATAAAGAAAAAAAATGAATACTGATTTTTGTAATTACTTATGGCAACAAAAATAGAAAAATATTTAGCGAGGGTGCTTCATCACCTAGTGCCTTAGACCAACTGGTTTGGGAGTCACTGCTAAAAAGCCTTAGGTGTTACAAGACTAGGAAGTACGCTTTAAAGTGCAAACGCATTTTGTAATCGGTCGTTGGTACCTCAAGAAATATTAACGGTCACATGAAGGATGTGTAAGCAAAATCCATTTAAAATTTCACTAATTAAGAAGTGCTTTGGACAATGGACAAGAGTATGATTGCTTGATTTGAATTTCCAAGTGTAGGATATATACACACACGTAGGGGTATGTGATTGGGATTTAGATAAGAGAGAGGAATGAAGAATAGAACTTGTATCTTTAGTGTGTTAGTTATATGTATGCCCTAGAGGCCATTACTGTACATTGGATGTATATTGTAGTGGATGCTGGGACATATATAGGGAGGACTTTCTTGCTCGACATGATAGTATGCTATCTGGTTACTCTTTATCTTAACGTGTACATTGATTGTCTCTCTGTTACATGTTGGTAAAGCCCTTAGGATGTGTACTTGACTACCTGGACTATGATGCGGATCATACTAGTGGGGACAGGGTAGTCCATAAGTACATCCTTCAAGGTCCCTAGTCGTGGGTGTATCGAGACAGGGCATCGATATACCAGAGTAGACTAGCGTATATCTTCTTGACCCATACAGATGGGCGATGGATGATCCCATATCCATTGGTGTTTGACATCAGAGATGATATACGGATGCTCAGTGGAGACTGGGTACACTGGACGGACTCGCTGAGAACTCCCAGATGGTATTATACCTTACGTCAGATGGCAAATCTCTGGTGACACTGGTACAGAGTAGTCTGTTGACCCGAGATCGTCATAGAGTCTTGTGTGGTTCCCACTGTGCTTTGATTTCCACCTTACCACGTCCAAGAGGGCGTGCAAAACGGTGGCTTTTGGGTACAGTCCCGAATCACATGGAGGCAATGAGCGATAGGAGGGGATTCGTCTCTCCCGGTATAGGGAGTTGATGTTGCGCAGTGTTCGATTGGCTATAACCGGAAATCCCTGGCCAGGGTTGCTGAGATTTACTGGTAAGTGTTACCAGTAGTTTCTCGAATTGTTATAGACCTCATATCGACACGACTTATCGAGCTATTGGGGTCTGACGTTTACCACCCCTAGACGAGATATGCGACATATCAGACGATCAGACCGGACTGTACGGTAAGTGTTACTGGTTGGATTCACAGGAGTATGAGCAGGCTTGCTCGTCGATCTTCTGATCGCTCAATACCCGGGTGGCCGTTACATTTAGCAGACCGCTTGCGGCTTGTGGGTGTTTGATATGATCATCACCTGCTGCCGGCGTATTGACGAGTCTTTAGAGTCCTACACAGAGGTTTCCTGGCTCAAGCGAAACGAAATAGGAGCGCATATGAGATATGTGCAGGACGGAGAATAATGCGTGTATGTGATACCGTAATTCATTCTCGCGATGAATGTATCGAAAGGTTGTATGCGATATAACCTAGTTATCGAATCAAGGATTGATTCGATAAGTCGATACATTGGATACTAGTCGGTTATATGAGATATGACCGGATCATTGAATCAAGTGTTGATTTAATGATTTAATGTATAATTATATATTTGATATATTACTTTGCATTAACTAGTATTGGTTCATTTTAAAAGGATTTTCTTACTTGATGTGCACATTGTATATGTGATATATTTTTGTGTGCACTTGATTGTATCATGTTTAATGATGGGATTACTTGAGTTTGTGTAAAGATTAAACCATGGTTATTTAAATGGTTAGGGTTTTGATTTTCATATCTATTTATTTATTTATTTATTATGGAAAAGATAAAGAGAAAATGGTGGCTTTCTTTGTTTGATATTGAAGCTTCATGAAGCTTTGACTAAGTCACCATTTTTGTCTTCATGCTTAACCCTAACCATTCATTTAACCCTAGTTCATTCTCTACACTTGACCATGGTTGGATTATGATAAGGATTGATTTATTTTCTATTTGAAAAAGAACTTATCATAATATTCTATCATCATCTTCTTCTTCTTCTTCTTCAAGAAGAAGCTTGCCTCCATCAATGGCAACTTGAGAAAATGAGTGAGAAATCCAATTCTAAAGTGAACCCACTTCCTATTTCTTCATCCTCTATCACTTGCCAAGTAGTATAGGGTGTTTTCTTCACAAGTTTCATGACTTGGTGAAGTGGGAGCTTGATCTTGTGTTGCCTCGACGTAGATCATCTTCGGCATCGTAGTCGATGACCTAGCCCGCCCATTTCTCCGATGAAGCCGATGCTAGAGCCCAGGATTCGATTTGGACAGCGAGGAGACTTCATCATGGAGCTATGGAGGTGGAGAACCGGATCTACAAAGGTTGTATTTCCGTTCTTATAGTTAAGTTGTTAACTAGTTGCTTTTTCGCCTAAAATTCTAGTTAACGATCCGTATTAGGGTTTCTTGGCACTTGTAAAAATTTTAAATTGGCATGGTTGATGCCTTGTGAGACCTCATTAGCGTGCCTAGGAACCCTACAGTGGTATCAGAGACTAGCTAGAGCCTTAGGCGATGCTTAGACGATGTTAGAAACCCGATCGAACCGAAACCCTAAACCCAAAATTGCTCTCTGTACATTTTTTAAAATTGTGGATTTTTGAGAATTAAAAATATGCAGAAAATTCAGCAGGGAATTGTAAGAATTACTGTGAAGCCCGTACCCATGATTCCCTCAAAGCGCGGCGGAACCGCGGCATTAGCATGGCTAATGCGGCGGTTCCGCGGCCATTTTGTCTTTTCTTCAGTTGGTCTTTGCACAGTAATTCATATATTTGGGTGCTGTATTTTCTGGGAATTTTTAATTTAAACTCAAGAGTTGAGTTTTCTGGGTTGTATTGGGAGTTCGTAGATTCGATCGGATTATCAGACTTTGTCTATGTGGCTTTCCGGATAATTTTTGAATATGTTAAAAAGTTCGACCGGATATAAATACCCAACTTTTCCCCTGCCGGAATTTCCAAGTGTTGGATTTTTCCGAGGTTTAAAGACGTTCTAAGTAGCGATGGTCCCTCTAGAAGACAACAAAGCTTAACTCGATTATGTGACCGTCTTGAACTGCCCTTTGAACCTTCGGGTTTGGGGCAGTACGGCGTGCCACATGTGAGGCGTTGGCTTGACCCTTCTACGGCTGGACCGTTGGTACTGAGGCACGAAGTGAATGTCTTTGAACTTATTTCATGAGTTGAGCTGTTTCGGGAAAACTTGGGTGTTCGATTGTTCAATCGGAAAGTTTAACATTTTCTATCTTATTCGGAATGTGATACAATAATTGGAATTCACAAAAGTTATGAGATAACTGAATGAATGTTATAAATCTAGCAATTTAGTCTCACTTGATCGGTTGCTACGGAATTTTGATGCGATCAAAAGTCCGTTGCAATCACGTAGCGTACGCGGATACTCGCCGGGTAAACTTAATAGACAGCTACACCCCATAGCCCCGACCAAGTGACTGTAGGAGAACCCCGTCGCCGAAAGCATCCGTTCGGGTGCTCGCGGTAGCGGTGTTCCGCCTTGGTGCACTTCGTCGACGGTATCGGGGGTGCGGCCGTCTACTGAAATTTGCGACGAGCATTCGATCAGTATGTCGGGAATCTTGTTGAATTGCCCGACTTGATATTGAAAAGAGTTTTCGATTTTGAGACTAAAATGCGGGGTTTATAATTTTTAGGCATGCGATGTCTAAGTAATTCATTTGATTAGGCATGCGATGTCTATGGAGGTTGCGGATTCCAACTATTGTAGTTTTACACTTTCTTTTCTGCGACCGTAAGTGTAATATGTGATATCGCCGGTTTCGTTGCTATATGTCAACGACAATTGGGATGCGCATATTTACTTACGTTGATGACATGTGATGTTATGTGTTGCTGGATATGTTATATTGGATCGTCGTGTTTGAATAGCCGGGGGTTTTTATGTGAGATGAGTGTTTTTCATTTTCATTCATGTAAAAACTTGTATGTAATATTCTTTTATTGGGGCACTTCCAGGTTGCGGAAGATGTCACCGTTTGTATATTATTTACTTTTCCGCACTAGGATAGACCCAAGGAGGGGAGCACAAGTAACCGGGTTCTGGAGTCCAGTGGGAGACCAACTCGAGGAGTCAAGTTCGGGTCTTCTAACTCTAGAATTGGTAGCGTTGCTTGCCGCTCTCGTAGGGGTCTAGGGGTGTGGGTTTGGCTGTTCATCACGACCGTGGAATCCGTGTTTTATACTGGCTCGTATTGAAAACACGGACGTCCTAGTATATCCAACGTTTCATATGTTTCTTCTACTGCGATATCTGTGATGTGATCATGTGATATGTTCTGTGATGGATACTTTATATAGTATATATGATATATTATATAGACGTTACTTATGTTTTACACCCGCGCTAGCCCTGCCCCGCTCTGCCGTTAGTTACCTAACCTAACGGTGCACGAGGGGACATCGAGGCGAATGCGGATGGCATAAGTATACGTCGTATTTATCTGTGATGTTTAGGTATTTAAATGATGGGACTTCATTAATGTGATTAATGAAAGTAAAAGAAACCTAAAGATGTTGTAGAATCGAATTTCAAAATAAAATAGGTAGCTACAGTTCTTGCTTTGCACAGCGGTATATATGATATATCCTGCACCTTATTCGATAAGGAAAGGACCGAGATCCCTTCACCGGGAGTGACTCCTTTAGCAATAGCTGGCAGATGCTACAACCCTCGGTTTGTCTTTTGATTGCTTTTAAGAGTTTTTGCTTTGCACAGTAATATATACGATATATCCCGCACCTCATTCGACGAGGAAAGGACCGACGATCCCTTCACAGGGAGTGACTCCTTTAGCAAAACTAGAAAAGCCTCAAAAGCACTCCATTTTAAAATCATTTGATTCTACAACGATATCAAGTTCATTACGCAATAGGTTTTCAGAAAAACCTGTCGTAGCCCTCCGTCATTTCAGATAAGTACTAGTTAGTATTCGTGCTGCGGTTGTTTGGCATGCGTCAAGGCGTAGTGTACGGTAGCTAACTAGTGCTTATCTGCCAGCATGCGATGCGATTGGATTAGGGTATTCGTACGGCGTTGTTTGGCATGCGTCAAGGGTCGTGCGGGTGGGTTTAATTCAATCAAGAAATGTACGGGTTGAACTTGACTAGCGGACTATGGGTTGTTTGGCATGCGTCAAGGTCATAGCACGCTAGGGGCAAAATATTATCGGGAATTTCAAGTGTTGAAATTTGCAATGAGATTGCATACCTTCTATGAGATAGTTGGATCCCGATACCCACTGCGAGTAAGAGTTACTCCTGGGAGAGTTTTATACATTACAATTAGCCGATCAAGTAGGTGTCTAGAAAGGTGTTAACGAGGTTACGCCTCTGGGAAAACGAGGTTTACATTAATTAGGTTCGTGCGAAAGCACGGGGGACCTCCCTCAAAGTACCGACACTGGCCTGGCTGAAAGATTGGCGAACTTATAGTGTGTAATTAATCCCGGCTAGTCTTTCCTTTTAGGGTTTGAAGGAAGATTTGATAAAAACAGTGGGAGCCATCCTGATTAGATAAAATAATAACCAATCTGATCTTGCAAGAGCATACGCTGAGTGTTTTCTTCTCTTTCTCTCCAGGTAGCAACCATGTCACGCCTTAATCAGGATAATAATACGGAATATTGACCGAACCCACTTGTTATACTGAGCTGGGGAACGTTGGTCCCGCTCCAACTTATAATTGTTATAAGACAGAGCAGGAAATTGGGGATTACCAGAATTCCCGTGCCGCCCAAACGAAGAGAGTGCATGCTGATGCATCATCTTCGGGTGTGTTCATTACAGAGAACTGTTTCTCAGTATCCTTTACGTCCTGGGTATGTGATACCAGATCAGGATCCCAGATATGTAATATGTTACATAGGGCTACAGAAAGGTAGAGGACTGAGAACGGGTGATAAGTTTCATGAGGCAGAAAACGGGGCAAGAGTTGCAGCCAAGTCTGTTGGTCACTGTCACCCTGTATTACCAATACATTGATTCTGAACGAATGTTATTAGATACCGAACCTGATATACAAAATCATATCAGTCTCTTTATCAGTAAAGAAATGATAAAATTTTGTATTGTTGGATAATGTTTTGAACATTTCCTATATCAAAAGTTGATCGGTTCAGGCACGTTATCTAAAAGCATTGATGTTCTGAATCAAACTACAGTTCTTAGTATACAGAACACACACAAGAGGAAGAGTCCAGAAATGAACGAATCCTTCTTGTGGTATTGTAGACTAGGTCATTTCAATGCGACCCGACTAGCTAAGTTGCACATAGATGCATATTTAAATCAGTTTGAATCTACATCTTGTGAAACTTGCCAGTCATGTCACAAAGATATAATGACACCAGCTCTGTTTATTGGAAACAGAGAAAGAGTTAGTGAACTCTTGGGATGATACATGTTGATGTATGAAAGGTCCCCTGTCTACACATGCCAAGACCGGTTCTTTATACTTCATTACATTCTCTGATGATCTCTTTAGATTCAGACATATGTTCCTGTTGAAACACAAGTCCGAACCTTTTGAGATATTCACAGAATATAAGCTAGAAGTAGAGAACCAATACGGGTATAAGTATTATGTCCTTTGATGAGATCAAGGAGGAGAATACTTGTGCATAGAATTCCTGAACTATTCTAAAGGAGAATGAGATTCTCTCTCAGCATTACTCCTCCGTATACACCATAGCACGATGGTATATCGGGGCGGAGCAATCACACCCTATATGATAAGGTGTGCTCTATGATGAGTACTACTGAGTTACCTATTTCCTTTTGGGAGTTATGCACTTGAGAAGCTGCATACCTATTGAAAAAGGTTCAAATCAAATCAGTTGCATACCACTTCATATGTGATATGGAAAGGGAAGAGCCCATATCTTAAGTTAGTTAAGATTTGGGGTTGTCCGGGCTATGTCTAAAAGCATAATCCGGACAGGCTCGAGGCAAGGTCTGTTATGTACAACTGGAAAGGTTCCAGCTATACAAACAACAGCAGATGATTTGGTAGAACCAAAGGATTCAGTAGATTCCAACGAACCTCAGCCTCTCCGCCGATCTAGTAGGGTTCCTCACCCACCTGAGAGATATTTCGGTTTCTTTATGACAGTGGGAGCGAGGATTGCATCATGAGATGATGACCCAACTAGTTTCGAGCTGGCCATCAGGAGTGGGACTCTGTAAGAATGGCTGGATGTTTAGTGATCTGAGATGGAATCCATATACACCAACAAAGTATGGACTTTAGTTGCTATATCTGAAGGGTTAAATCCCCATCAGGAGCAAGTATATCTTGAGAAGATTACTTGGTGTAGATGGAAAAGTTGAGACTTTCAAAGCTAGACTTGTTAAAGCTTTTCGTCATCGACCAGGCGTGGATAATGATGAAACCTTTTCAAGTGACTATGCTTAAGTCCATCCAGATCCTACTTGCCACGGCTACATACCATGACTACGATATCTGGCGGTTGGGTGCCATGACTGCTTTTCTAAATGCTCTTTTAGAAGAGAACGTCTATAAGTACACAGCCAGAGGGCTTCGTAGACAGTGGGAGCAGCGGAAACGTGGACAAGATGCTTTATAGGATAAAGCAGGTATCGCGGAGTTGGAACATCTGTTTTGATGTGTTAGTCAAAGAGTTTGACATCATCAAAATGGTAGATGAACCTTGTATAAACAAAAGGTAGTCGGGAGTATAGTGACGATCCTCGTAGGGTACGTGGATGACATGCTCTTGATAGGGAAGGAGTTTCCTATGCTACGCTCGGTCAATCTCCGATTATCACAATGATTCTCCATATAGGATCAAAGTGATACCTCCTAAATCCTGGGTTTTGGATCTATGAGATAGATCTAATTGGATGTTAGGATTCTCACTAGTTGTAGTGAGTTGGTATCAACCGATCCTGGGGAGAATCACTGGAAGGGTTCCAGGGTAATAAGGACGACTGAAAATCAGTCGCAGGCATTGTCTTTACCCTCAGTAAAGGGACGGTATGTTGGAAGAGTTCCAAGCTAGATACCGTGGCATACTAGACGATAAAGGCAGGATACATCGTTACTTAAGATGCTACCAAAGAGAAAGTCTGGGTGTATATTAGTTCATGAGATGAACTTTGTTCCTCCCATTGTGTGACAATGGAGTTGTGGCTTATGCCAAGGAACACCGGTCCCATCAGTGATCCAGACATATTCTAAGGCAGTGTCACCTGATCATGGAGATGGTTGATCTCCAGGGTGATCGAGGTTAGGAGAGTAGACTCAGAGGACAGCACGGCGGATCCACTCACAAAGGCCTTTTCCCAGAGAGAGACTTTTATGGGATGGTTGAGTATGAGATACTACAACCACTGCTATCAGATGGCCCTAGTGCAAGTGGGAGATTGTTAGTTATATGTATGCCCTAGAGGCCATTACTGTACATTGAATGTATATTGTAGTGGATGCTGGGACATATATAGGGAGGACTTTCTTGCTCGACATGATAGTATGCTATCTGGTTACTCTTTACCTTAATGTGTACATTGATTGTCTCTCTGTTACATGTTGGTAAAGCCCTTAGGATGTGTACTTGACTACCTGGACTATGATGTGGATCATACTAGTGGGGACAGGGTAGTCCATAAGTACATCCTTCAAGGTCCCTAGTCGTGGGTGTATCGAGACAGGGCATCGATATACCAGAGTAGACTAGCGTATATCTTCTTGACCCATACAGATGGGCGATGGATGATCCCATATCCATTGGTGTTTGACATCAGAGATGATATACGGGTGCTCAGTGGAGACTGGGTACACTGGACGGACTCGCCGAGAACTCCCAGATGGTATTATACCTTACGTCAGATGGCAGTTCTCTGGTGACACTGGTACAGAGTAGTCTGTTGACCCGAGATCGTCATAGAGTCTTGTGTGGTTCCCACTGTGCTTTGATTTCCACCTTACCACGTCCAAGAGGGCGTGCAAAACGGTGGCTTTTGGGTACAGTCCCGAATCACATGGAGGCAATGATCGATAGGAGGGGATTCGTCTCTCCCGGTATAGGGAGTTGATGTTGCGCAGTGTTCGATTGGCTATAACCGGAAATCCCTGGCCAGGGTTGCTGAGATTTACTGGTAAGTGTTACCAATAGTTTCTCGAATTGTTATAGACCTCATATCGACACGACTTATCGAGCTATTGGGGTCTGACGTTTACCACCCCTAGGCGAGATATGCGACAGATCAGACGATCAGACCGGACTGTACGGTAAGTGTTACTGGTTGGATTCACAGGAGTATGAGCGGGCTTGCTCGTCGATCTTCTGATCGCTCAATACCCGGGTGGCCGTTACGTTTAGCAGACCGCTTGCGGCTTGTGGGTGTTTGATATGATCATCACCTGCTGCCGGCGTATTGACGAGTCTTTAGAGTCCTACACAGAGGTTTCCTGGCTCAAGCGAAACGAAATAGGAGCGCATATGAGATATGTGCAGGACCGAGAATAATGCGTGTATGTGATACCGTATTCTATTCTCGCGATGAATGTATCGAAAGGTTGTATGCGATATAACCTAGTTATCGAATCAAGGATTGATTCGATAAGTCGATACATTGGATACTAGTCGGTTATATGAGATATGACCGGATCATTGAATCAAGTGTTGATTTAATGATTTAATGTATAATTATATATTTGATATATTACTTTGCATTAACTAGTATTGGTTCATTTTAAAAGGATTTTCTCACTTGATGTGCATATTGTATATGTGATATATTTTTGTGTGCACTTGATTGTATCATGTTTGATGATACATGATTACTTGAGTTTGTGTAAAGATTAAACCATGGTTATTTAAATGGTTAGGGTTTTGATTTTCATATCTATTTATTTATTTATTTATTATGGAAAAGATAAAGAGAAAATGGTGGCTTTCTTTGTTTGATATTGAAGCTTCATGAAGCTTTGACTAAGTCACCATTTTTGTCTTCATGCTTAACCCTAACCATTCATTTAATCCTAGTTCATTCTCTACACTTGACCATGGTTGGATTATGATAAGGATTGATTTATTTTCTATTTGAAAAAGAACTTATCATAATATTCCATCATCTTCTTCTTCTTCTTCTTCAAGAAGAAGCTTGCCTCCATCAATGGCAACTTGAGAAAATGAGTGAGAAATCCAATTCTAAAGTGAACCCACTTCCTATTTCTTCATCCTCTATCACTTGCCAAGTAGTATAGGGTGTTTTCTTCACAAGTTTCATGACTTGGTGAAGTGGGAGCTTGATCTTGTGTTGCCTCGACGTAGATCATCTTCGGCATCGTAGTCGATGACCTAGCCCGCCCATTTCTCCGATGAAGCCGACGCTAGAGCCCGGGATTCGATTTGGACAGCGAGGAGACTTCATCATGGAGCTATGGAGGTGGAGAACCGGATCTACAAAGGTTGTATTTCCGTTCTTATAGTTAAGTTGTTAACTAGTTGCTTTTTCGCCTAAAATTCCAGTTAACGATCCGTATTAGGGTTTCTCGGCACTTGTAAAAATTTTAAATTGGCATGGTTGATGCCTTGTGAGACCTCATTAGCGTGCCTAGGAACCCTACATAGTGGAGATGATAAAAATTCTTAAGTTGAGATGGAACCCTAGAAGGAAAACTTAAAAGATGCCGAAAGATAAGTAAGTCTACAAGAATATATATAATCTTAAGTTAAATGATAAGGAAGCGTGAAGAATATGGGTGGATAATTTACAAGTCGAAAATAATAGAATTCCTTGTTAGAAAACCTAATTGGAGAATAAAAGTCAATGGGCCTAATTGATAGGATTTTGTGAGTAGTATCCGCTGAAAACCCTCAGGAGACAACACTCCTCCCACTAGGGACACCTAGAGGTTTAACGGCTTGTTGCACGAGCTCAGTGCAATCGCGATTCCCTGCGAAAGTGAGGTTAGGTTTTTGTCGAGAATAAAACTGGGTTTGCTCGAGGACGAGCAAAAGATAAGTTTGGGGGTATTTGTTCATATCATAATATTGCATTATTATATTCCCCATTCTTATGCATTTTACAAATAAACAGGTGCTTTTAACCCATGTCTGCTACATAGTTACAGGTTACAGGTTCTCGGAGCTAAAACAGTGAAAAAGATAAAAGACGATGCAAAAGTGGGACTACAACCAACAAATAGAAGGATCTTGATCAAGTCTACACAAAGATCAGTTCACAAAGTACAAGACAGCGCAAGGTTCAAGACTTCGTCTCGAAGCAACGGTAAAAGTCCACTGCAATTGTTCACTGTGGAAATCTGGAAGAAACTTAGAAGCCAAATTGAAAAAAGAACTAAAGAAGTAGGAAGACCAAAAAGCCCAGAACCAGCACACCAAAATTCAGCACATGATCCTCTTATTGGGCCGCGGAACCGCGGCCAAACCATGGCTGCGGCCGCGGTTCCGCGGCCGGGTAGTGCACGGAGTTGGTAAAAATTTTACCAAATGTCGAGGCGGCACTGACTACAGGTATTTTTGTAAAAGCACACATGCGGCAATTGTAAACCTAGGGTTTTCTATGTCCTATAAATAGAGACCCAAATTCTTGTATTAGTTCATGCCTCTTTTCATCAATAAAAATTCAGAATTCTTTTGAAGTTTGGAGAGCGTCAATTTATAAGTAGGTTTACTTTCTGCCCTAGTTCTATGATTTATTTTCTGCCTTAGATAGATAAATTCTTATTTGCCTTAGTTTAATCTAGAATAGAATTTTTATTAATCTGCAATAGATCATTAATCTCTTAAATCAAAACTCATAAAAATAATGTCTTTTGTAGATCTCTTAATGAGCGAGTAGTTTCCTCGTTTGTTAGGGTTAGGAATAAGGAAGGGTTTGAGAGAGGAAGATCTCTCACCCCTTTCTTTGCCAATCACTTATGAATAATTAGGACTCCATGCATACTTTCATATTCCGCTCCCTACGGCACTCTACCCACGAGGTAACGGTGATACCGTAGTGTAAAAGACCGGATATGAATGTTTTCCATGGAGGTTAGGGTAAGGATTAAGAAATGACGGACAAGGATATAGAGGAAGAAACATAGTTTCTTCCCGATATCCTAATCCCCTTTATTAATAATTACCATAACTCCTAAAAAGATATCTAATTTAGGGCATTGAAAGAGGTGTGAATCTTTATTTTACCAAACTTTACCTAAACCTAATCCTAGCAAGTTTCCTAATCCTAGTATAACTCAAATTAGTTTTTGTGATAAAAGATCCAACACCCTTTGGAATTAGCTCATAAGAACATTTAGGAAATTAACACCGTCCCTATGGACCGACCCGTATTCACCGGTTAGCTACCAAGCGACGCCGTTCTTGATTGCGATAACTTATATTTTTGATCTTAAAATCCATACAAATCATTGTACTCTTTCTGAAGCCTTTGCTTTTTGTTAGAAGCTCTTGCTTCTTTATTAACTTAGTAAGTGTGAATGTGCATCTTTTCCTTTACGCACTTAGCTTAACTTGAGCTTGCGTACCTCTTGGACTGCGCACATGACTTAACATTAGCCTGCACACCCTTTTGGTTGCACTTGATTTAAGTTAAGATAACTTTTTAAAAAAAGTTTCTTTAACTTCAAGCATGTCACTTAAGTTTAGTTTTAATCAACCAATTTTATCTTTTAGTTTCGAAGTTGGATATTCATATTCCACCTCATTAGCGGACTGACGCCTTTCCAGTTTCTTTTCTTTCAGGTGCCATGGCCAACCGTTTATATTCTATCAGGGAAATTGTTTCCCATGCCGACATCGACTTTCATGAATCGACTTTTACTGACGCTCAATGTCACGCCCCGCTTCCCAGAGTACGCTAAGATAGGCACGTGACATAGCCAACCATGCTATCTGTGGATAGGAAAAATCCCTCCACAGTCACATTATGGCTGTAGAGATATCAAGAACAGGAAAGTAAACTAAACTATCTAGTATATGTCCATGAGCCAGAATAAATGAGTCAAGAAATAATATAATATGCGGAAGCAAAAGATCCAATAAATAAAACACCTGGAAAGTAAAACTGGATACCAATAGGATCCTCACCGCTCGGTCTAACAGCGGCAGTACTCCTGATCAGTCTGCAACAAAGGTAGAGGATCTGGGCCATGCAAAACCCAGACGTCAGTGCGTCATAATATCAAGCAATACTATAAACAGGGGTAACAAGATATGCAGGTATGAGTATAAGTGGTAAAACAGGTATAACAGTGATATAAGTGAGGATAGTAAGGGTAATGTGTAGTGAGTAATCTAAACTGGTCTACTGTGTTAACTACTCTCAAGTCTTTGAAATCAATTTGATGAATCATCGATATAACTCAATAGTATCCCATGCGTGCCCGGGACCACGGTGAAGATTCTCGGGCTGAAGCCGAGACATGCCGCTAGGCACTAAAAGGCAGTAGGTAACGATGAATGATGTCAGCAGCATCATCCCAAGGCTGTCCTAGCCTCTAAAACTGATCAGTAAAGGTATCGAACTGTCGAGTTACAAGTCAGGTTTCATCATTGATTTCCCCATACCCCCAAGTTATGTGTTCAAATCAGGTATTGATAAATCTGGAGCTAATGCCAACACAGGATTAAGCAGGTACAGGTTTGTCTGGATAGACAACAGGAAAAGTCCGTAGGGACAACATGTCAAGGTTGTTGGCATTAGTAACAAGATCAGGTAACAGGTAAAGCCATGGTACATTAGGTCAAGTCAGGTAGTATATAAGTATCATGTCATGTTAAGAAGTGCACGGTACCATGTCGTGTCGAGTAGTAGGTGTATCAAGTCATGTCAGGGATGCACAACATATCACGTGGGTGCTCATAATCAAACTATAATAAGCATGGGTATACAAAACAAGTATGGGGTGCTAAAGAAACAATAAAAATGGAACATTGTGATGTTGTATGCAAACTAGGTATAGATTAAAACATATGGATGCACGGTTATCGATTTGAGTTAGGGTTATGGTTCCAACACTAATTAAAATACACTTTATCAAATATGGAATGTTAAAATTACAATATTATATATTCAAGTGATCTATGGATGCAATTGTATACATAATAGGCTAAATGGATGCAAACGGTGTCCGAAAGGTTATAAACTATTAAAAATGGTATTATGGGCCATACAACCAAGCACTGCGTAATATAAATATGAACGTGGGTACAATGGATTGTAATCTAATATGCAACATGATATGTTTTCAAGTTCTAAATCTAAAATGATATAAATAGAACATCGAAATGTTAAAATGGAACATATGGCATTAGATTTAATCTACAGGTTTAATATGCAGTTAAATAAGTATAAAATAATATAAATAGCATGTAGCAAGTTTTACTTGCCTGATTGGATCTCAAAGCGGTACGTGCAACACGTCAGATGTCGGGAAAACGTCGCGATGTGTCCACGCGAGCACAGAACAGAACTAGGTAAGGCAAGAACACGACCGCGCTATCAGGGAACGTCCTCAGGATCACCCGGATCAACAGCGACGGGCACCGCGCAAACAAGAAAAGCAAGAATAGAAGAACAAGAAGACGAAGAAGGAAAGGGTAGGGTTAGGTCGCTGTGGTGCTCTGGGATCAAGGAAAGCGGCTTGGGGTGACGTCGGAAATGGGTCTCCGGCTAAAAGGGGTTTGCCGGCGATGGTCGGGAAATAAGAAGGAAAGAGAAGAAGGAGTAAAAGAAGAAGAATGAAGAAGAAGAAGAAGACTGGGATCTCGGTGGTTGTAGATAGATACGAGGCGGGGGAGACGACGACGACGATGATGGCCGTCGACGGCGAGATCCGCGGCGATGGCGGTGGCTGCGGCGAAGGCTTGGGTTAGGGTTCTAGGGTTTTCTTGAGGTCGGGGTTGTGGCTGTAGGTGGTGGTGGCGTCGGGAGATCGGGAGAGAGATAGGTGATGAGAAGGAGGAGGTGACGACGACGTGGTAGCCGGCGGTCAGGCGGGGTGCACAGATGAGGCCGGGGCTACCAGGGTTGAGGGTTCATGGTTCATGTAGGGTTGAGGGCGAGGAGGAGAGGGGAGAGAGGAGAGAGGGGAGAAGAATGAGAAGGTGGTCACGAGGATGAGGGTGGTGGCGACGGTGAGGCTGGAACGGCGCCGACGAGGGTAGCGATGGGTTCCTGGGTTGAGGTCATGGGTTGCAGGGGTGCAGCTTCAAGGTGTCGGGGTGTGCAGGTAAGGGTTGAAGGAGGAAGGAGAGAGAGGAGAAAGGACATGGTGACGAAGGCGAGGTGAGGCCGACGAGGTTGTCGCCGGCGACGAGATGGAGGCAGGGTCATGGGTTAGGTTGCGATCGGGTGTGCAGTGGGTTGTGGGTGATGGTTGAGGCGGAGAAAGAGAAGGTGGAGACGAGAGGAGGGGGAGTGATGAATGAGGCGGAGATGGAAACGACGATGGCGACGAGGAGCTGGGGTTTTTCTCGTGGCGAAGGCAGCGGGGAAATATGGAGGAAGAAGAAAGAATAGAGAAAGAAAAGGGGGAGAGAGAACGCGAAAGGAGAGAGAGGAGAGAGATAGAGAGAATGAGAGAAGAATAGTGAGGAGAGAGAAAATTGTTTTTAGCGGAAGAGAGAGAAAGAATGAGGAAGAAATAGAGAGAATGGAAAAGAAAGAAAGAGAGAGAGAAAGGTGGGGCCGGGGGTAAGAGGAGAAGGAGTTGTGTGTGTTAGGATTTGATTTTATTAAAAAAATTTAAAAAGATTTGTTTTAAAGATTTAATAGTTAACGAGATTTTTAAAGGTAAAATTAAAATAAAATATTAAATAAATTTGAATTTAGGCGGGATACAAAATCTTCCAAAATGCGCCCGGGTCGGGTCTAAAATTTCAGTTTTAAAATACGAAAAATATATGCAACTTCCAAATTTTAAAATGAATGCTTAGGTAACGAAAATGCATACCCCTAAGAACGGATGCACGTACGTGCGCGTAGCTATCCAAACACGTCCGTTTCACTGAACGGGATGAGAACAAGATGCGCGGACGCTACCACGGAGTTAGGGGTATCATGCAGGCTATGAAATGCAATTTTAATCTATTTTCCATGACTTAAAATGTTATATGGTAAAACATGCGATGCTAGATGAAATGCCAGTATGTACTAATCATGAGATGCATGTGTCCATGCAACAAGTCAACGTAATTTATAAATAAGAATCAAACAAATTCAAGCAAGCGGGTCGGGTTAAATGCAATGTAAAGTGTAAAATACCATTCGCACCCAAACACGATAAACCAAGAAAATACCACAATAAATAAATACGGGAACTGGAATTGGTGTAAGTGAACTAGGTTGTTACATTATACCCAACTACAAAAAGAATTTCGTCCTCAAAATTCCAAGAACAAGAAAGGATTAACAATCAAGAGACTACAAGAATAGATGTGGAAACTTCTGCCGAATTTCATCTTCTCGTTCCCAAGTCGATTCTCCATACGAGCGATTTCCCCAAGAAACAAGTACAAGAGGGATAACTTTGTTCTTAAGAACCTTTTCCCTTCGATCCACAATCGACATCGGTCGCTCCTTAAAAGTCAAATCTTCTCGTACAGTCAGCTCTGAATGATCCAACACATGTGTTTTATCTCGAACATACTTACGGAGTTGAGATACATGAAATACGTCATGAACATTCGCCAAGGATTGCGGTAAAGCCAAACGATACGCCACTTCTCCAACACGTTCCAAAATCTCAAAAGGTCCAACGAATCGAGGACTAAGCTTTCCTCGACTTCCGAAACGAATCACCCCTCTAGTCAGTGATATCTTCAAGAATTCCAAATCACCAACGGCGAACTGTAGAGGTCTTCTCGATGTATCAGCCCATCCCTTTTGTCGGTCTTGTGCTGCTTTCATATGATTCCGGATAGTATTAACTTTCTCCATTGTTTGCACAATCAAATTCGGTCCCAACAATTTTCGTTCTCCAATATCATCCCAACAAACAGGTGAACGACACTTGCGACCATACAACGCTTCGAATAGAGCCATCTGAATAGTCGCCTGAAAGCTGTTGTTGTAAGAAAACTCCACCAAGTGTAGATGATCCTCCAATGAACCTTTGAAGTCTAACATGCAAGCTCTCAACATGTCTTCAAGAGTTTGGATCGTTCTCTCCGACTGGCCATCTATCTGAGGATGATAAGCTGTGCTAAACTTCATTCGCGTCCCCAAACTTTCCTGTAAGCTCCTCCAAAAGTGTGATAAGAAACGAGTGTCACGGTCGGACACGATGCTCACCGGTACTCCATGAAATCTTACAATCTTCTGCATGCACCATTCTGCCAAAGCTTCCGTTGATTGACCAACTCGAAATGGGATGAAATGAGCTGCCTTGGTCAATCGATCAACAATCACCCAAACTGCATTGTTTCCCTTTGGACTCCGCGGTAAAGCTGTCATGAAATCCATTGTTATATGTTCCCACTTCCATTAAGGAATCGGAAGTGGTTGCAATAAACCAGCAACCCTTTGATGTTCAGCCTTAACCTGCTAACACACCAAGCACTTCGCTACAAAGCGGCAATCTCCCATTTCATTCCTTCCCACCAGAAATGCCGTCGTATATCTCGGTACATCTTTGTGCCTCCTGGATGTACGGAATATGTTGAACTGTGCGCCTCCTTCATAAGTTCTTCGCGAATATCTCCTTTTGGCACACACAAACGGCTACCATAACGCAACGAACCATCTTCATGAATCAACAAGTCCGTTCGAAGTCCAGCTTCAACCTGTTCTCGAAACTTCTGCAATCTTGGGTCCTGCAATTGCGCTACTTTAATGTTCTCGATCAACGACGACTGTACTTGCAGCTGCATCAACTGTCCTGAAGAATGCGGTAGCACAACCTCCAAATCGAATCTTCGAAAGTCTTCAATAAGTTCCTTCTGTGCAGTCAACATCTGAATCGCTGGCAACCGACTAAGCACATCCGGCACAACACTAACTTTTCCCGGATGGTACTTAAGATCAAGATCGTAGTCAGCCTACGTTGCCTCATATTAAGCTCCTTCTATGTGAACACATACTTCGAGCTTTTGTGATCGGTGAATATCTTGACCCTTTCGCCCAATTAGTGTCTCCAAACCTTCAAAGCGAAAATCACAGCTGCTAGCTCCAAGTCATGAGTTGGGTAATTCTTCTCATGGATCTTCAACTGTCTCGATGCGTACGCTATAACCTTCCCATGCTGCATCAAAACACATCCTAATCTTTTCCCCGATGCGTCGTTGTGAATCACCAATCCTCCGGAACTGTCTGGTACGGTCAAAATAGGAGCGGTTATCAACCTCTGTTTCAATGCCTCAAAAGCAGACGTACACTTATCCGTCCACACAAATGGTACCTCCTTGCGCGTAAGCTTGGTTAAATGCTCAGCCAGACGAGCAAAGTTTTCCACGAACCTTCTGTAATACCCGGCAAGTCCAAGAAAGCTTCTGATCTCTGCAACGTCCTTCGAAATCGGCCAATCTCGAACTGCTGCAAACTTCCCTGAATAAACGGTGATTCCGTCTTCAGCTACGACATGCCCCAAAACTTCATTTCTTCAAGCCAAAACTCGCACTTGCTCATCTTTGCATATAAACTTTCTTGCCTCAATGTCTGCAGTGCGATCTTCAAGTGTCCCGCATGCTCTTTAATGCTCCTCGAGTAGACCATAATATCATCGATGAATATCCCTATAAACTGGTCCAAGTACGGTGGAAAGATTCGGTTCATCAAGTCCATAAATATTGCCGGTGCATTCGTGACTCCGAATGGCATCACTAAATACTTGTAATATCCATATCGAGTTCGGAACGCAGTCTTGCAAATATCTTCTAATTTAACTCGGACCTGATGATATCCGGACCGCAAATCCAGCTTCGAGAATACCCTCGCGCCACTAAGCTGCTCGAACAATTCGCCAATGCGAGGGATCGGGTATTTGTTCTTAATAGTCATCCGGTTTAATTCTCGATAATCGATGTACATCCTTCTTGTGCCATCTTTCTTCTTTACTAGAAGAACTGGAACTCCCAAAGGTGAATTACTGCTGCGAATCTAACCCTTCTCGAGTAATTCAGTAACCTGCTTCTTGACTTCTTCCAACTCCACTGATACCATCGGATAGTATGCCTTTGAGATTGGCGCTGCACCAGGAACAAGATCGATCGCGAACTCCACATCTCGTTTTGGCGGTAAACCCGAGATGTCCTCGAACACGTCCATGAACTCTCAAACTACAGCTGGCGCTTCCTCCTTATCAACTTCCATCGACGAAAGAACATTGTTTGTCGGCCTAGCCCTAAACTCGACTGGCCCGACAGAACTGCTTCCTCCAACAAAACAAACTCCGGATGTCCGGGAATCTGGAAAATCACTGTCCTTTCCCTACAATCAATATGAGCGTGGAAAGTGCCGAGAAAATCCATTCCCAAAACAACAACAAATAAAGGGATGCACCAGAATTGAATAATTCTAATGCGGGGAAAACATGAACAAGTAAGATACCGAGATGACTTCATCCGAAGTCAAGATACTGAAGAGGATTAAGCCCGGTAAACATGATTCAAGCTGGCAATAAAACAAGAACTGGTAAGCAATGAAACCGAGAGAAGCAAGGTAATATAACGATCATAAAACAAGGAAATGAATCAAAACGAGAATTCCAAGTTACTTAAATAGAGTACCGCATTGTAACCATGCTGCAGTTCATGGTTACAATCACATAACTCCACTCAAGTCGCCCAAATCCTAGTATCAGAATCAAGGAACAGGGAGAAACAATAGGGAACCAAAAAGGTTTCAAGCCGAGATGCAAAGTCGTTTGCATATCGTCAAGATAAGGATCAAGAGATAGATATAATTCAAGAATCATGATAACAATGTGGTAGGACATGCTCCAAATTATGAGTATTCTGATTCGTGTATTAGGTCCAATACCCAACTACAAAATAATCAAACTCGATTAACCTATATCCTATGGCTCTGATACCAAAGAAACCATGTCACGCCCCGCTTCACATAGTACGCTAAGATAGGCACGTGACATAGCCAACCATGCTATCTGTAGATAGGAAAAATTCCTCCACAGTCACATTACGGCTGTAGAGATATCAAGAACAGGAAAGTAAACTAAACTATCTAGTACATGTCCATGAGCAGAATAAATGAGTCAAGAAATAATATAATATGTGGAAGCAAAAGATCCAATAAATAAAACACCTGGAAAGTAAAACTGGATACTAATAGGATCCTCACCGCTCGGTCTAACGGCGGCAGTACTCCTGATCAGTCTACAACAAAGGTAGAGGATCTGGGCCATGCAAAACCCAGACGTCAGTGCGTCATAATATCAAGCAATACTATAAACAGGGGTAACAAGATATGCAGGTATGGGTATAAGTGGTAAAACAGGTATACCAGTGATATAAGTGAGGATAGTGAGGGTAATGTGTAGTGAGTAATCTAAACTTGTCACGCCCCGCTTCCCAGAGTACGCTAAATTGGGAACGTGACATAGCCAACCATGCTACCTGTGGGTAGGAAGCATCCATCCACAGTCACATTACGGCTGTAGAGGTATCAAGAATCAAAATAGAACTATCAAATACATGTCCATAAGCCAAGATAACACAAGTCCAGAATAATAAAAGCACGGAAGCAAAAGATCCAACACAAAATAACTGGAATGTATGTCCCATAATGCGGGCTCACATCAGGAATAAAATGCAGAAAATAAAAGAACTAACTACTACTGACACCTCACAGCTCAGCCTGCTAGCTGAAGTACTCCAGCTCGGACTGCAGCAAAGGTACGGAATCTGGGCTATGCAAAACCCAGACGTCAGCGCGTCATGTCATCAAGTAATAAAATGTAAACAGGGTAACAAGCAATGCAAATATAATCATGAGTGATAAAGCATGTGTAACAGTAATATAAATCAGGGCAATGAAGGGTAGTGTGCAGTGAGTAAACTAAACTGGTCTATTGGGTTATCTACTCTAAAGTCTTTGAAATCAATTTGATGAATTATCGATATAACTCAATAGTATCCCGTGCATGCCCGGGACCACGGTCTAAGACTCTCGGGCTAAAACCGAGACGTGCCGCTAGGCACTAACAGGAAAAGAGTACAGACCAACGATGTCAGCAGCATCGTCACGAGGCGGGCCTAGCCTCTAAAACTGATCAGTAAAAGCAAGCAACTGTCGAGTTACAAGTCAGGATTTCATCATTGATTTCCCCATACCCCCAAGTTATATATGTCAAGTCAGGTATTCAGTAATCAAGAACTAATGCCAACACAAGATCAGGTAAGAGCAGGTTTGTCTGGATAGACAACAGGAACGGTCCGTGAGGACTACATGTCAGGGTTGTTGGCATTAAACACAATATCGGGTAACAGGTAAAGCCATGGTACATCAGGTCAAGTCGAGTAGTGATTTAGATGTCATGTCATGTCAAGAGTGTACGGTACCATGTTGTAACAAATAGGAAGTGCACAGGTCATGTCAGGAAGCACAAAATACTATGTGGGTGCTCGTAAATCAAACTAATATAAACCTGTATAAACCAAACAAGCATGGGTACAGATGAAACAATAAAATGGAACACGGTGATGATATATGCAAGGGTACAGATTAAAGCATGAGGATGCACAGTTATAGATTAAAGTTAGGGTTGTAGTTCCAACTTTAAATATCCTACACTTAAACAAATATAGAATTGTTAAATCTCGTTATTATGGGTTAACTGGTCTAAAGATGCAGTGAAATATAAAATATGCTCGATGGATGCAACCAGTTATTCAGGGTAGAAACTATTTAACGGTGCTATGTATTATGCAGCTAACTAGAAAACAATCTAACCACGTATGTGAGTATGTGATATTGTACTTCAAGGTGCAACAAGTTATAATTTAAACCCGATTCTTTTAATGCTATAATTTGACATCGAAACGCAAGAAAAGATTCCAAGAATACAAAGGATAGACGAAAATCAAACTACAAGAAAAGATGAGGAAACTTCTGCCGGATTTCATCTTCTCGTTCCCAAGTGGACTCTCCATGTGAGCGATTACCCCAAGAAACAAGTATAAGAGGGATAACTTTGTTCTTAAGAACCTTTTCCCTTCGATCCACAATTTCAACCGGTCGCTCCTCGAAAGTCAAATCTTCTCGTACAGTCAGCTCCGAATGATCCAATACATGCGTTTCATCTCGAACATACTTACGGAGTTGAGATACGTGAAACACATCATGCACATTCGCCAAGAACTGCGGTAACGCCAAACGGTATGCTACCTCACCAACACGTTCCAGGATCTCAAAGGGTCCAACGAATCGAGGACTGAGCTTTCCTCGACTTCCAAAACAAATCACCCCTCTAGTCGGTGATATCTTCAAGAATACTAAATCACCCACGGCGAATTCTAGAGGTCTTCTCGACGTATCTGCCTAACTCTTCTGTCGGTCTTGTGCTGCTTTCATAGGGTTCCGGATAGCGTTAACCTTCTCAACTGTCTGTACAACCAAATTTGGTCCTAACAATCTTCGTTCACCGATATCGTCCCAACAAACAGGTGAACGACACTTGCGACCATACAAAGCTTCGAACGGAGCCATCTGAATAGTTGCTTGGAAACTGTTGTTGTAAGAAAACTCCACCTAATGTAGATGATCCTCCCAAGAACCCTTGAAGTTCAACATGCATGCTCTCAACATATCTTCAAGAGTTTGGATCGTCCTCTCTGACTGGCCATCAGTTTGAGGATGATAAGCTGTGCTAAACTTCAATCGAGTCCCCAAACTTTCCTGTAAACTCCTCCAGAAGTGTGATAAAAACCTAGTGTCACGATCGGACACGATGCTCACCGGTACTCCATGCAATCTTACAATCTCCTGCATGTATCGCTCTGCCAAAGTTTCTGTTGATTGACCAACCCGGAAAGGAATGAAATGAGCTTCCTTGGTCAATCGATTAACAATCACCCATACTGCATTGTTGTCTTTTGGACTCCGCGGTAGAGCTGTCACGAAATCCATGGTTATGTGTTCCCACTTCTACTGAGGAATCGGAAGTGGTTGCAACAAACCAGCAACCCTTTGATGTTCAGCCTTAACTTGCTGACACACCAAGCACTTTGCCACAAAGCGAGCAATCTCCCGTTTCATGCCTTCCCACCAGAAGTGCTGTCGTATATCTCGGTACATTTTCGTGCCTCCTGGATGTACGGAATAAGCTGAGCTGTGCGCCTCCTTCATAAGTTCTTCACGAATATCCCCCTTTGGCACACACAAACGGCTACCATACCTCAACGAACCATCTTCGTGGATCAATAAATCTGTTCATAGTCCGGCTTCAACCTGTTCTCGAAACTTTTGCAATCTAGAGTCCTGCGATTGCGCTGCTTTAATATTCTCGATCAACGACGAATGTAATTGCAGCTGCATCAACTGTCCCGAAGAATGCAGTAGCACAACCTCCAAATCAAATCTTCGAAAGTCTTCAACGAGTTCCTTCTGCGTAGTCAACATCTGAATTGCTGGTAACCGACTGAGCGCATCTGGTACGACATTAACCTTTCCCGGATGGTACTTAAGATCAAGATCGTAGTCAGCCATCAGCTCTAACCATCTACACTGCCTCATATTAAGCTCCTTCTGTGTGAACACATACTTCAAGCTCTTATGATCCGTGAAAACTTCGACCCTTTCGCCCAAAAGGTAGTGTCTCCAAATCTTCAAAGCGAAAATCACAGCCGCAAGCTCCAAGTCGTGAGTTGGGTAATTCTTCTCATGGGTCTTCAACTGTCTCGATGCGTACGCTACAACCTTCCCATGCTGCATCAAAACACATCCCAACCCTTTTCCAGATGCGTCGCTGTGAATCACTAATCCTCCGGAACTGTCTGGCACGGTCAGAATAGGAGCGGTTATCAATCTCTGCTTCAACGTCTCAAAAGCTGACGCACAACTATCCGTCCACACAAAAGGTACCTCCTTGCGCGTAAGCTTGGTCAACGGCTCCGCCAGACGAGCAAAGTTCTCCACAAATCTTCTGTAATACCCGGCGAGTCCATGAAAACTTCTTATCTCCGCAACATTCTTTGGAATCGGCCAATCTCGAACTGCTGCAATCTTTTCTGGATCGACGGTGATTCCATCGCCAGACAGAACATGCCCCAAAAACTTTACTTCTTCCATCCAAAACCCACACTTGCTCATCTTTGCATATAACTTCTCTTGTCTCAACGTTTGCAGTGCGACCTTCAAATGTTCAGCATGCTCTTCAATACTCTTCGAGTAAACCAGAATGTCGTCAATGAACACCACAATAAACTGGTCCAAGAATGGTGAAAAGATTCGGTTCATCAAGTCCATGAATATCGCCGGTGCATTCGTTACTCCGAAGGGCATCACTAAGTACTCGTAATGTCCATACCGAGTTCGGAACGCCGTCTTGCAGATATCTTTTGCTTTCACTCGAACCTGATGATATCCGGATCGCAAATCCAGCATCGAGAATACCCTCGCGCCACTAAGCTGCTCAAATAGTTCGCCAATGCGAGGGATCAGGTACTTGTTCTTAATAGTCACCCGGTTTAATTCTCGATAGTCGATGCACATCCTTCTCGTGCCATCCTTCTTCTTAACTAGAAGAATTGGAGCTCCCCAAGGCGAGTTACTGCTTCGAATCCAACTCTTCTCAAGCAATTCAGCAACCTGTTTCTTGACTTCTTCCAACTCCACTGGTGCCATTGGATAATACGCTTTAGATACTGGCACTGCACCAGGAATAAGATTAATTGCGAACTCCACGTCTCGCTTCGGCGGTAATCCCGATATATCTTCAAACACGTCCATAAAATCGTGAACAACAGCTGGCTCTTCACTTTCATCAACCTCCATTGATGCAAGAATATTAGTTGTCGGCCTAGCCCTAAATTCGACTGACCCGACAAAACTGCTCCCTCCAGTGAAGATAAACTCGTGATGTCCGAGAATCTGGAAAATTACTTTCTTTGCCCTACAATCAATGTGAGCGTGGAAAGTGCCAAGAAAATCCATTCCCAGGACGACTTCGTAGCTGCCCGTATCAATCACCAAGAAATCTGCAAAAAGCTCCCATCCGCAAACAACAACTATACAATCTTTACATTCTCTACTAGATATGATTTTCCCATTCCCAGTGTGTATGTCCCAGAAGCTAGACAGGGTCGTGCAGGTAATCGAGTGTGTAGTTATAAACTTGGACGACATAAAATAATGAGATGCACCAGAATCAAATAACGCTAATGCGGGAAAACCATGAACGAGTAGAATACCCGAAATAACTTCTCCCGAAGCCTTAGCTTCCTCAGCCGTCAAGGTAAAAGCTCGAGCCTGATTAGGTCCTTGAGTCAGCTGCTTCTGTCCCTGGAACGGTTTCTGCGGAGGCTTCTGAATATCATCCCTTGTGCGAAACTTCGACGGACAAGAATTAACAGTATGATCCGCCGATCTACAAACCAGACAAAGTCTCTGCATCCTGCGACATTCCCTTTGCAAATGTCCGGGTAAGTGGCAAAAGCTGCAAACCACGTGCTTCCTCTGATCAACGACAGCAGGCTTCTTCATCGGTGTTACACCACGACGGTCCACTGGAATACCTCTACGTCTATGAGCTCGGTTTGGTATAAATGCCGGCTTCCTTACCGCAACTGCTGTCTGCTGTGAACTCCCAGTCTTCCCAGATAGGCTCTGCTGTTCTCGGGCTGCTGTAAGAACTTGTGAGAAAGTGGTCAAACCCAGGGAGACAATCTGCCTCTGGATGTCCACATCCAAGCTGCGCATAAACCTCCTTGCCTTGTCTGCATCGTTGGCAACTAAAGGTCCAGCGAATCTACTGAGCCGTGTCCACTCAGCTGCATGTACATCAACGGGTGCACCATTCTGCTTTAGACTGATGAACTTCTCTTCCATTTCCTCCCGTGCGGTCCGCGGGAAGAACTTCTCCAGGAAACTCTTCGAAAAATCCGCCCACTTGATCGGCTTGGGCAAGCGGGTCTCCTCCACCAGCCACCACTCACAGGCGTAGTTCACTAATTGAATGCGCACCACATCCACTCTTTTATCATCTGGGATTTGCGCCGCAATAAGTAAGTTCTCCGTGTCAATTAGCCACTGCTCCGCTGGCAACGGCTCCTCCAAACCAGTAAAGACAGACGGACCCAAACGCCTGAAATCTGCTACGGTCCCCACACGATCAACTGGTTTAGCTCCAAAATTATTCATGGACTGCTGAACGGTCCGCAAACCTTCCTGAAATAATTCAGCTTGCTGCTGGATCAGCTCGGTTTGCCTCTTTTGATTCTCCAGCATTCCCTGTATCACTCCAAGCATGGCGGCTTCGTCAACACGCCTTTGGTACGTCTTCAGATTCTTGTTTGCCATATTCCTGAAATCAAAACACCCAAGATTAGCATGATAACAGATTCAAAATATAGATTAAGGCTAGAACTCCAAGTTACTTAAATAGAGTATCGTATTGTAACCATGCCGCGGTATCATAGCTACAATTACATAACTCCACCCAAGTCGCCTAAGTTCTAGAGATAACAAGGAATTAGGTTTCGAGTCGATATGCAAAGGATGTTTGCACACCGTAAAAGATATAATCAGGAAGAACTTAGATTCAAGAACGGTAAAACGACAAGGTGGCAGGACATGTTTCCTAAACACGGGTATTCTGATTCGTATATTGGGTACAATACCCAACTATAAAAGAATCAACCCGACTAACCTATGGCTCTGATACCAAAAGAACCATGTCACGCCCCACTTCCCAGAGTACGCTAAATTGGGCACGTGACATAGCCAACCATGCTACCTGTGGGTAGGAAGCATCCATCCACAGTCACATTACGGCTGTAGAGGTATCAAGAATCAAAATAGAACTATCAAATACATGTCCATAAGCCAAGATAACACAAGTCCAGAATAATAAAAGTGGGGAAGCAAAAGATCCAATACAAAATAACTGGAATGTATGTCCCATAATGCGGGCTCACATCAGGAATAAAATGCAGAAAATAAAAGAACTAACTACTACTGACACCTCACAGCTCAGCCTGCTGGCTGAAGTACTCCTGCTCGGACTGCAGCAAAGGTACGGAATCTGGGCCATGCAAAACCCAGACGTCAGCGCGTCATGTCATCAAGTAATAAAGTGTAAACAGGGTAACAAGCAATGCAAATATAATCATGAGTGATAAAGCATGTGTAACGGTAATATAAATCAGGGCAGTGAAGGGTAGTTTGCAGTGAGTAAACTAAACTGGTCTATTGGGTTATCTACTCTAAAGTCTTTGAAATCAATTTGATGAATTATCGATGTAACTCAATAGTATCCCGTGCATGCCCGGGACCACGGTCTAAGACTCTCGGGCTAAAACCGAGACGTGCCGCTAGGCACTAACAGGAAAAGAGTACAGACCAACGATGTCAGCAGCATCGTCACGAGGCGGGCCTAGCCTCTAAAACTGATCAGTAAAAGCAAGCAACTGTCGAGTTACAAGTCAGGATTTCATCATTGATTTCCCCATACCCCCAAGTTATGTATGTCAAGTCAGGTATTCAGTAATCAAGAACTAATGCCAACACAGGATCAGGTAAGAGCAGGTTTGTCTGGATAGACAACAGGAACGGTCCGTGAGGACTACATGTCAGGTTTGTTGGCATTAGACACAATATCAGGTAACAGGTAAAGCCATGGTATATAAGGTCAAGCCGAGTAGTGTATTTAGATGTTATGTCATGTCAAGAGTGTACGGTACCATGTTGTAACAAATAGGAAGTGCACAGGTCATGTCAGGAAGCACAAAATACTATGTGGGTGCTCGTAAATCAAACTAATATAAACCTGTATAAACCAAACAAGCATGAGTACAGATGAAACAATAAAATGGAACACGGTGATGATATATGCAAGGGTACAGATTAAAGCATGAGGATGCACAGTTATAGATTAAAGTTAGGATTGTGGTTCCAACTTTAAATATCCTACACTTAAACAAATATAGAATTGTTAAATCTCGTTATTATGGGTTAACTGGTCTAAAGATGCAGTGAAATATAAAATATGCTCGATGGATGCAACCGGTTATTCAGGGTAGAAACTATTTAACAGTGCTATGTATTATGCAGCTAACTAGTAAACAATCTAACCACGTATGTGAGTATGTGATATTGTACTTCAAGGTGCAACAAGTTATAATTTAAACCCGATTCTTTTAATGCTATAATTTGACATCGAAACGCAAGAATGGAAACAATAGCAATTTGATCAATTTACAGGTTCCATCATGAAATAAATTTGTATAAATAATATAGTAGCATGCAACAAGTTTCACTTGCCTCGACGGGTCGCGATATGGAAAACGGAACGCTACGCGTCGGCGGGGAAAAGTCGCGACGCGTGCACGGTACACGGAATGCGTCCAAACGACGAACAGTGGAATCACACGGGTCAGGGGTTCTCGCTGGGGCGTCGGGAAACGTCGCCGGCACGGTCGGATTCCGACGAACCAGAAATCAGCGACAACAAGAAACGATAAGTTTTAACAAGAAAAGAATAGAAAGCAAGGAAATGACAGAGGAAGAATGAGGTACACAAGCATACAGGGTTTGCCGAGGAGGTGCTGTGGTGGCGGCGAGATCAACCACGACGATAACGACGGGCTTCGACGATCTACAGAAAACCTAAACATTTTCAGTAAAGAGGTTTAATATGAAGAAAAAGAGAAAGAAGAAGAAGAGAAGGATAAGGGGAAGGAAGGTTGCTTACCGGAGTTGTGCACGATGCCAGGGACACGGGGACGATTCGTCGATGGCCACAGCTCCGGCGATGCACAGAGTGCAGGGGGGTGCAGGGGCTCGGAAGAGAAGGAAAGGAGGAAGAAGAGAAGGTGAAGGCGGCTGCGATGAGGGTTGAGGGGCGACGAGGCTTGTGCGGCGTCGTCGGCGCTAGGCAGAGGTGAGGGACGGCGGCTAGGGTTTTTCCGGGATGGGTTTCTGTTCTTTTAACGAGGAAGAAGAAAGGAAATATAAAGAGAAGAGAGAGAGAGAGAGAGACGCGGGGGAGAGAGAATCGCGAGAGGAGAGAGAAGAGGAGAGAGGAAGAGAGAGATCGAGAGGAGAGAGAAAAGAAAGAGGAGAAAGAAAATTGTCGTTTGCAGAGAGAGAAAGAGAGAAGAGAGAGAAAGAGAAGGAGAAAGGAGAGAGGGAGAGAGAGACGCGGGGCCCAGGGGAAGAAATGGTGAAGCGCGATTGGTTGGGAATAAAAAAAATTTGTTTAGGGATTAAAATTTAGAAAGATTATCAGGTGTTTGATTGGTCAGGGGAAAATTTGTGAAAGATTTTAGGATTTAAAGAAAATATCGTTGGCTAAGATATAATAGGCTGAAGAATATTTTGGCTGGTTTAAAAGAATTTAGAAAATAGGATTTGGCGTAAATGCAAAATATTTTAGAATTGCGCCCGGGTCGGGTCCAAAAATTTGAATTTGAAATATGAAATTTATTGGGAGGTTCCAAAAATTAAAATGAAGGATCTTATAATTAAAAAGCATACCCCCAAGAACGGACGCACGCATGTGCGCATAGCCATCCAAACACGTCCGTTTCACTGAACGGGACGAGAACATGATGCAAGGACGCTACCACAGGGTTAGGGGTGTCGAGCAGGCCATGACAAGTATTTCTAATTTATTTTAAACGACTTAAATTGTTATATGCAGAATATGACATGTCGGTGTAAACTATAACTAGTAACGACCAAAGCATGATAAATGCAATAAATACCACACACCACACATACGGTAACTGAAATTTGTAGAACTGGACTCGGTTGTTACAAAACTGGTCTACTGTGTTAACTACTCTCAAGTCTTTGAAATCAATTTGATGAATTATCGATATAACTCAATAGTATCCCGTGCGTGCCCGGGACCACGGTGAAGATTCTCGGGCTGAAGCAGAGACATGCCGCTAGGCACTAAAAGGCAGTGGGTAACGATGAATGATGTCAGCAGCATCATCCCAAGGCTGGCCTAGCCTCTAAAACTGATCAGTAAAGGTATCGAACTGTCGAGTTATAAGTCAGGTTTCATTATTGATTTCCCTATACCCCCAAGTTATGTGTTCAAGTCAGGTATTGATAAATCTGGAGCTAATGCCAACACAGGATTAAGCAGGTACAGGTTTGTCTGGATAGACAATAGGAAAAGTCCGTAGGGACAACATGTCAAGGTTGTTGGCATTAGTAACAAGATCAGGTAACAGGTAAAGCCATGGTACATTAGGTCAAGTCAGGTAGTATATAAGTATCATGTCATGTTAAGAAGTGCACGGTACCATGTCGTGTCGAGTAGTAGGTGTATGAAGTCATGTCAGGGGTGCACAACATGTCACGTGGGTGCTCATAATCAAACTATAATAAGCATGGGTATACAAAACAAGTATGGGGTGCTAAAGAAACAATAAAAATGGAACATTGTGATGTGGTATGCAAACTAGGTACAGATTAAAACATATGGATGCACGGTTATCGATTTGAGTTAGGGTTATGGTTCCAACATTAATTAAAATACACTTTATCAAATATGGAATGTTAAAATTACAATATTATATATTCAAGTGATCTATGGATGCAATTGTATACATAATAGGCTAAATGGATGCAAACGGTGTCCGAAAGGTTATAAACTATTAAAAATGGTATTATGGGCCATGCAACCAAGCACTGCGTGATATAAATATGAACGTGGGTACAATGGATTGTAATCTAATATGCAACATGATATGTTTTCAAGTTCTAAATCTAAAATGATATAAATAGAACATCGAAATGTTAAAATGGAACATGTGGCATTAGATTTAATCTATAGGTTTAATATGCAGTTAAATAAGTATAAAATAATATAAATAGCATGTAGCAAGTTTTACTTGCCTGATTGGATCTCAAAGCGGTACGTGCAACACGTCGGATGTCGGGAAAACGTCGCGATGTGTCCACGCGAGCACAAAACAGAACCAGGTAAGGCAAGAACACGACCGCGCTATCAGGGAACGTCCTCAGGATCACCCGGATCAACAGCGACAGGCACGGCTCCGGCGATCACCGGAAAGGCGCAAACAAGAAGAGCAAGAATAGAAGAACAAGAAGAAGAAGAAGGAAAGGGTAGGGTTAGGTCGCTGTGGTGCTCTGGGATCAAGGAAAGCGTCTTGGGGTGACGTCGGAAATGGGTCTCCGGCTAAGAGGGGTTTGCCGGCGATGGTCGGGAAACAAGAAGGAAAGAGAAGAAGGAATAGAAGAAGAAGAATG
This sequence comes from Agapanthus africanus, assembly GCA_030015575.1. Lineage (NCBI taxonomy): Eukaryota > Viridiplantae > Streptophyta > Magnoliopsida > Asparagales > Amaryllidaceae > Agapanthus > Agapanthus africanus. Next base: position 934,788,440 of record CM057338.1, on the reverse strand, counting down.
AAGAAGAAGAAGAAGACTGGGATCTCGGCGGTTGTGGACAGATACGAGGCGGGGGAGACGACGACGATGATGGCCGTCGACGGCGAGATCCGCGGCGATGGCGGTGGCTGCAGCGAAGGCTTGGGTTAGGGTTCTAGGGTTTTCTTTAGGTTGGGGTTATGGCTGTAGGTGGTGGTGGCGTCGGGAGATCGGGAGAGAGATAGGTGATGAGAAGGAGGAGGTGACGACGACGTGGTAGCCGGCGGTCAGGCGGGGTGCACAGATGAGGCCGGGGCTGCCAGGGTTGATGTCACGCCCCGCTTCCCAGAGTACGCTAAAATGGGCACGTGACATAGCCAACCATGCTACCTGTGGGTAAGAAGTATCCATCCACAGTCACATTACGGTTGTAGAGATATCAAGAACAAAATAAAACTATCTAAAACATGTCCATAATCCAAGATAACATGAGTCAAGAATAAATAAATGCGGAAGCGAAAGATCCAATATAAAATAACTGGAATGTATGTCCCATAATGCGGGCTCACATCAGGAATGAAATGCAGTAAAGAAAAGCTAACTACTGCTAACACTCACAGCTCAGCCTGTCGGCTGAAGTACTCCTGCTCGGGCTGCGACAGCGGTACAGAATATGGGCCATGCAAAACCTAGACGTCAGCGCGTCAAGTCATCAAGTAATAACATAACAAACAGGCAATGCGAGTATAAACATGAATAAAGCAAGGGTAACAATAATATGAATCAGAGCAGTGCAGGGTAGTGTGCAGTGGGTAAACTGGACTGTTCTATCAGGTTCTCTGTTCTAAAGTCTTTGAAATCAAATTGATGAATCATCGATGTAACTCAATAGTATCCCGTGCATGCCCGGGACCACGGTCTAAGACTCTCGGGCTGAAACCGAGACGTGCCGCTAGGCACTAACAGGGAAAGGATAAAGACCAACGATGTCAGCAGCATTGTCACGAGGTGGGCCTGGCCTCTAAAACTGATCAGTACAAGTAGTGAACCGTTGAGTTACAAGTCAGGTTTCACCTTTGATTTCCCCATACCCCTAAGTTATATGTGTAAGTCAAGTCAGGTATCCCGAAATCAAGAAACTAATGCCAACACAGGATCAGGTAAACAGGTTTGTCTGGATAGACAACAGGAACGGTCCATGAGGACTACATGTCAAGTTTGTTGGCATTAGACACAAGATCAGGTAACGGGTCAGGTCATGGTACATCAGGTCAAGTCAAGCAGTATACGGTACCATGTCGGGTAGATCAATATATATGTAGCAAGTCAGGTCAAGATGTAAACAATATCATGGGTGTGCTCACAATCAGTTATATAAGCAAGCATGGTTATCATCAACATGAAATAAGCAATGAATTAAGCAATAGACAGATTTACTCAAATTGCAGTACAGTTATCAGTTGTGTCACAGAGATGATTTCAATGTTATGCGAATGCAGTATGACAAATTATGGCTTTTTAATCATGTTAACAAGTTTAAAAACTTTAGAGGTGCAATGATTTATATAAAGGTTCAATACAGCTATTACAGGTTAAAATGCACACGAGTGTCCAAATGGAACAAAACTATAGAGATAAATGCCATAAGCTATGTCAATATTAAAAATGTGATTAAACAGGTAAATGTGGTTATTAGGTTCAATTGCAAACTGTAGGTTCCAAGTTTGAAAGATAAAATGATATATAACAATATTGTACATGAAAATGAGAAATGATCGTACCAAAGTTAAATTTACAGGTTTAGGGCGTCATTAATATGTATGTAAATATTGTTTAGCATGTAGCAAGGGGTACTTGCCTCGACGGGTCGTGAACCGGGAATACGGAACGATAAACATCGGCGGGGAAACTCGCGACGGTCACACGGTTCACGGAATGAACCCAAACGACGAACAGTGAAGCCACATGGGTCGGGGTACTACGCTGGAACGTTGGGACACGTCGTCGGCACGGCCGGATTCCGGCGAGACACAAAACAGTAAATGATCAAGAGTTGCAACAAGAAAGAAAAGAAAATAAAGAAGAAGGGAAAGATGATGGAGAAGGTGATGCTCACGAGGATCTGTGTGAAGGGTGGTGACGGTCGACCACATCGACGAACTCCGGCGGACCTCCTGCAGAGGACAACGGCGACCAAGAACTGTGAAGAAAATGAAAGAAAAAGAAGGAAGGAGAAGAAGGAGAGGAGGGGAAACGATGCTCACTGAGTGCGCACGAAGGTTGGGGACACGGGGACGAGGCCACCGGCGGCGACTCCGGCGGCGCAGACGTGTGCAGGGAGGTGCAGGGTGGCCGCGGTGCAGGTGCAGGGCGCACGGGGTTGATGAAGGGGAAGGAGGGTGCAGTGGAGATGACGAGGGCGATGGCGGGAGGCGACGACGAGGTGATCGTCGGTAGCAGGTGCAGGAGCGGGGTGAGGGAGCTAGGGCTCGCGATGGGTTTCAGCGGCTGAAGGAGAAATGGAAAGAGGAGGGAGAAAGGGATTTTTTTAAATATAGGAGAGAGAGAGAGAGATACGGGGGAGAGAGAGAGATAGAGAGAGGGGCCCACGAGTAAAAGAGAGAGGTGATTGGCTGGGATAGAAATGTGTGGGTTTAGAAAATATAACAAAAGATTTTAATTGAAACGGAAAAATATAGTATAAGGTTTTAAAATATTTCGACGGTTTAAAAATATTAAAAATTTGGGATTTCGGCGCAAAGTAAAATATTTCCAAATTGCGCCCGGGTCGGGTCCAAAAATTTGAAATTGAAATAATAGAATTTTAGGCGGGATCCAAAAGTGAAAATGAAGTATTTTACAATCAAAAAGCATACCCCCAAAACGGACACACGTACGTGCGCGTAGCCGTCCAAACTCGCCCGTTTCACTGAGCGGGACGAGAACACGATGCACGGACGCTACAACAGGGTTAGGGGTGTTAAGTAGGCCAAGATGAATATTTTTAATTTTATTTTAGATACCATAAATTGTTATATGCAGAATTGAATTGACGGGATACAATTACAACAAGTAACAATCAAGCAAGATAAATGAAATAAGTGCCACACTACGCTCAAACGGTAACTGAAATTAGCAGCATTGGGCTCGGGTGTTACAGTTGAGGGTGCATGGTTCATGTAGGATTGAGGGCGAGGAGGAGAGAGGGGAGAGGGGAGAAGAATGAGAAGGTGGTCACGAGGATGAGGGTGGTGGCGACGGCAAGGCTGGAACGGCACCGACGAGGGTAGCGATAGGTTCCTGGGTTGAGGTCGTGGGTTGCAGGGGTGCAGCTTCAAGGTGTCGGGGTGTGCGGGTAAGGGTTGAAGGAGGAAGGAGAGAGAGGAGAGAGGAGATGGTGACGAAGGCGAGGTGAGGCCGACGAGGTTGTCGCCGGCGACGAGGTGGAGGCAGGGTCATGGGTTAGGTTGCGATCGGGTGTGCAGTGGGTTGTGGGTGATGGTTGGGGCGGAGAAAGAGAAGGTGGAGACGAGAGGAGGGGGAGTGATGAACGAGGCGGCGATGGAAACGACGGCGGCGACGAGGAGCTGGGGTTTTTATTGTGGCGAAGGCAGCGGGGAAATATGGAGGAAGAAGAAAGAATAGAGAAAGAAAAGGGAGAGAGAGAACGCGAGAGGAGAGAGAGAGAGGAGAGAGATAGAGAGAATGAGAGAGAGAGGAATAGTGAGGAGAGAGAAAATTGTTTTTAGCGGAAGAGAGAGAAAGAGAGAAAGAATGAGGAAGAGATAGAGAGAATGGAAAAGAAAGAAAGAGAGAGAGAAAGATGGGGCCAGGGGTGAGAGGAGAAGGAGTTGTGTGTGTTAGGATTTGATTTTATTAAAAAAATTTAAAAAGATTTGTTTTAAAGATTTAATAGTTAACGAGATTTTTAAAGGTAAAATTAAAATAAAATATTAAATAAATTTGAATTTAGGCGGGATACAAAATATTCTAAAATGCGCCCGGGTCGGGTCTAAAATTTCAGTTTTAAAATACAAAAATATATGCAACTTCCAAATTTTAAAATGAATGCTTAGGTAACGAAAATGCATACCCCCAACAACGGATGCACGTACGTGCGTGTAGCTATACAAACACGTCCGTTTCACTGAACGGGACGAGAACAAGATGCGCGGATGCTACCATGGGGTTAGGGGTATCATGCAGGCTATGAAATGCAATTTTAATCTATTTTCCGTGACTTAAAATGTTATATGGTAAAACATGCGATACTAGATGAAATGCCAGTATGCACCAATCATGAGATGCATGTGTCTATGCAACAAGTCAAGGTAATCTATAAATAAGAATCAAACAAATTCAAGCAAGCGGGTCGGGTCGAATGCAATGTAAAGTGTAAAATACCATTCGCACCCAAACACGATAAACTAAGAAAATACCACAATAAATAAATATGGGAACTGGAATTGGTATAAGTGAACTAGGTTGTTACACTCAATGTGAAGCCGTTCTTCGTAGTTATGAGGCTCACGGTGGGCGAAAACTTCATCGACACTCCACTTTGCTCCAGCTGATATTTTAAGCCATACACAATGTCATTCCTAGGGTTATAGACGCAATGCCCCTCCCTGCTCCTGACCAAGCAGTGGATAAGGTGCATTCAGTTTTCCTGATGGGGTTTATTCTCCAAAGGATTGAGAGACCGTGCAACCGCCCTGCTATATGTAATCTTCCAATAGCGGGCAATCTTGTCCACATATGATAGAAGCGAATAGACGCACATAGCGATGGAGGATAAGGCCTTCGAGTTTTTGTCGGAGTCTGTTTATGACTTCACTCATTCTTATAACTCGGTCAACCTATCGCCGTTCTGAACTTTTGGGCGATGTGACAGCCTTCGCTTTTATTTGTCTTTTAATTTTCAGTGCTTGTTCTCAGCTGGTAGTCTATAGTCTACCTTTTCTGATGTTTGAATGAAAAGCATATCTTTTTTATACTCACGCTCCTTTTTCTTTTTTGTGCTGAAATGACTTTGGTTTTATTATAGGTGCCCGTCGTTAGTATATGCACACGTGTCATGCATTAGTCTTCATGTGCGCATGTATGTAGGTGCGTAAGTCAATCGAGTTATTTGTCATTAAGTGCGCACTTGACATTTGATGCGCACTTAAACAGATGCGAACACTCATGCCCCCCTTATCTGAGCTATTTTTCTTATTCCTCCTTTAATTTGACTATTTACCCCACGTCCCCTTAATCCCTTACGTTCCTCTTCCAGCCCCCCAACGTTTCTCTTCAAAACTCTATCGTTACTCTTAATATCCTCTAGCGTTTTTACATCTCGAGAATTTCCTCTATCTCTCTCTGCTCTTTTACCATTTTCTCTCTTCCCTCTCAAATGCATAATCGATATAATCATCCAGAGTTCGGATCTTCAAGAAAATGTATCGGCAACAAGATCCTAAGGTAAGCAAGTCGTCAGCAACCCACAAAATTCTTGGCAAGCTTCTTCTCTAATACAATATAGACACATCCAGGATTGCTTGGACGATGCTAGAAGCGAAAGCCAAAGAGCTTCCCGCCGACGTTTACTGACTTGCGACAGACACGTCATGTAAGAGGAGCGCCACAAAAACATGAATTTGTTGGTTTTGGGCATAAGGAAGGGTGCTCGAAGATGAATTCATGGCGAATTCGTAAAAAAAAACACTCAATTCCTCAAACCCTAGTTCCAATTTATGGGAGAAAACTCAATTTGAAACCCTGAAATCCTATTTGGGAACGAAGTGGGTTAGTGATCGAGTGATTTGGGTTTTAAATAAGCTCCCATCGAACTACCGTTAACACCCTTAACAGGGTAAAAGGAATCTTCCTTTGAGATATTGTTTATGATAGTTAAGGGGCTGGAGGATTAACTTAAGAGATGGGGGACGTGCGGGTGAATAGTCAAATTAGGGGGAAATAAGGAAAATACCTTAGATAAGAGGGGTGTTCGGTAAAAAAAAACCCAATAAAGAAACTCAATCCAAAGAAATAAAAAGTTCCAACCTTTGGAGCCATGTCAGACCCTCTCCTAAAAGACCAATTCCTCACCGCCAACGCCCGCCCGATCCGAGTCCTGTCCTGCTTCGTCCCCACGCCGCGCGTCGACTCCGAGCTCATGGGCAAGCTCCCGAAGCTCTATGCGTCGTCGCCAGCAGCGCTGTGTATGGGCGAGTGTAGGAGAAGAGGGGTTAGGGTGCAACGCCGGCGAGGTTTTCTCCGATGATGTCCGTGGAGTTAGTGATCGATGTTTTGAGGCGGGTTTCGGCTGCGGATCGGTTTGTGTGGTGGGGGATTGAAGGAGGGTTTCCGCTTGGATCCAAGGTTAGTGTTGAATTTTGGGCAAAAACAAATTTTTTGTTTAGTAGTTGAAGTTTGCAAATTTTTGTTAGATTGAATTGGAGTAGAGCATTTCAATTCGAGAAATAGATGATAGCTTTCTTGTTTTTCTAAGGAAGCCAGTTTGCGTCAGATATTGCAATACATGCACTGAAGCTTGGCTTTGTTGAGCTGATTGAAAACATAAGACACAAGTTGATGAATCGTGTTCTGTTAGTAAAAATTGTTATATTTGAAGGTTTAAGCAATATTAGGTGGAAGAGTTTGACTGCTGATGCATCCTTGATTTTCATTGGGAAATGGAAAATGCTAGTTTTAGGAAAAGAGCTAGCTAGGATAATGTAGAGATTGAAATTGAGGGCGGTGTTTTGGTGAAATATATGAGGGCTGTTCTAAGATTGATTTACTGAGGATGGCATTTTAACTCTTGCTGTCTATTTTGTGAAAAAATGTGATTTCTTAGAAACATTTGTTGATATTATCTTGTTTCCTGTTAAACAGAGAGTAATTCAAAAGGTGATTGTGATTTTTCATCTTAATGTTATCTGAAAACATTTATTATAATAGAGGAAATTTATAATTAAGAAAATTGATATTGCATATTACTTATGCTAGCCTGCTACTTAGGGGTGAAAGTCGGGCCGGGTTTGCCCGAACCCGACCCGACCCGACCCGATATTTTCGGGTTTTTTGGCATGCAATACCCACCCGAACCCGAACGGGAGGATTTAAACTTAGCTATAATGTTTTTGGGCCGGGTATGAGTTAGCACAAAAGCCGTCCGCCCAAATCCTAAATCCGGCCCGAACCAAACCCGCTTTCTAAATTCAACTCGACTCGATCAAAAGTGTACACCATAGACAAAATATAAATCATTTTAATTTATTCTTTTGTGTTTAAGTTATAAGTGACAACATATCATTTAAAATCATTTCTTCAATGTGTAGATTTTGCATATATATTCGGTAGAATTTAGCATGAGTTTTACTTTTTCGATTATTTTAATAATTTATAATGGACCAAGTCCAAAAAACTGCAAAATCCGACCCGCCCGCTAAAACCTGAAAATAATCGAAAAAGTAAATGCATTGCAAACCTGAAGTGTAACACAAACCCGCTCGAAACCCGAAGTTTCAAGTTTGGATATAATGCATTGCAAACCCGTCGGGTTCGGACGAGGGTTTCGGAGGTTTTTAATTTCGGGCCGGGTACAAAAATTGTCAAAAACCCGCCCGACCCGGCCCGCTTTCACCCCTACTGGTACTGGTATTGAAACTTGTTATTAGCTTAGCAGTAATAAGTATGTTGTTATTAGCTTAGCAGTAATAAGTATGTTATCACTACCGGTTGTCATAATCTTGAATAATATCCTTTGATAGCTACAAATGTTTTTATATGTACAAAACCTTGTGTAATGATCTCATGTTTCGTTAGGAAATTGATGGGTGCAAACATTGATGGTACCACATCTTACAAATCCTTTTCTGACTTGCTACTAAACATGTTATTGTTTGGGTATTATTTCAAGGTCTCTATGTACACGTTTAAAAGAACAAGGCTTATGCTCAAATGTAATGATGAAGTTGGGATTATGGATGGAATTAAATAACACACGAGTTTAGCAAAATAAAATAAAATTCTTTAAAAGGTAGAATTTCCAGCCTGTGCCCATAAGAAATAGACGCCACATTTTATGGTAGTCCAAGGCAATCCATCTCTTTAAAATTATGACAACCACTATGTTCCGACATATTGATCATGATCGAGCATATTTTGGACCTATCTTTCTCTTAGGCTGTACATAAGAAACATAACAAAATCATACCGAGTTGTAACGGAAAAAAGTTTTTGTTCATTTACTCCTTTAGCAAAATTTCACCATAAGGAGTCTTTAAATGAAACGCTACACTGGTACCTTAAGCGATTTATATAACTTTGACAACAAATATTATCCTCTAATTTCCTGGTGAAAAGCGCTAATGAAATCCCTGGCATATTGATGTTTCCTATGCAATTAGCTTTCTTTTAGGAAGAGAAAAGAGGTAAATAGAAGTATCAGTTTAGCATAGTAAGGAGTGTTGGCTTTTGATACTATCACCTTTGTTGCGGATATGTCCTCTCCCACTCTAAACAACCAACTGAGCTTGCATATTTTTATCGTCTAAGTACTTTTTCTAAATGGGTCAACGGATCAAATGGGTGAGCAAGAAAGACCAAAAGGCCCTCATTTTATGCCTCCCAAAGCCTTATAATTTGAATCATACCTTAAATCTCAACGGAAAAAATCTAATCATGCACTACAAACATATTAGATGAGCTTTACATTTAAAAAATTTCAGAAGTTGGAAGCGACATCACTTTAGTCCGCTTTTCGTCGTTTGGCCCATTACTTGGGACATAACGGATTTGGGTGGATCGACCAAAATCCGCATTTGTTAGAGTTGAAGGTTGCATCTAGGCAACTGGGCGTTATTTTGAAGGTGTATAGCTTTATCGGTATACCCTTGACCTTTTTAAAAAAAATGTGATTGTTAAACTTTTATCAAGTGAACTGCGTACACACTCAACAATTAAACAACTCCTTGAATCCTATAAAATCTGATCCATGCTGTAGAAAGATGCAACCATTTTTATTAAGCTAGCCAAGGAAGTGTATGCATAGTGTACAACAATTCATGTACAATAGCATTTGTGTTCAGACCGGCGATTGGCCGCTGTACACGATTACTGTAGAGCATGTAGCAGATGCCTTAGTTTGGTAGTACGAGTTATTGTTAGCTGAAATGGGGTTTTTTCTGGCACTTGAACAAGAAGTTATATATTCTTGCATTGGTTACTTTTAGCACGCTACATCGTACATTAAATGTTTGTTTTGGAGATCTTGGTTGACCTTTAATATACCTGTAAATGCCATCATATAGCATCCTATCTATAAATCCTGCAAAAAGTCTCTAATATAAAAATATTATATTTAGATTATTGTTCAATATACTGTTGATGCATCTGTTGTGATTCTTAGAAAATCACAAAAATAATTACAACATATTTAGTTTGTAGGAAATAAGATGAATTGAATTGGCATATATGCACTTGCTTAGTTTGATATTGTGTTTGCATTGTACTCATGTTCTTAGTAATTGACATATATGCTTATTTAGTATGATACTTATGATCAAGTTGGTGGTTGAAGTGTCATCAAAATTGAAACAGTTAAGTTATGCATGGTGACTCCAATTCAACCTCTACTAATTAATGTCTGCCAAGCACAAAACTTTATACTTAGCCAATGTTTGCGCAAGCATGCAACATAAGGTGAAAGATTCAAAAGCTAAGCAAAGGTATAATTTAAACAAAAATATGAAACCTGCCAACCCCTGTATATATTATTAACACCGCATAGCATTTTACACGCATGACCAATAAATTGCATGAAAAGAATGATCATGTATCTAAATCCGTGTAAATTCACATAATTATTTAGTATGAAAAAAGAAATCAATAGTTTATGATTTCATGCAGTTGTAAAAAGATCGATAAGTGTACATACGACAAATCAAATCATTGTATGAATAGTGAACAAGCGAAGCATAAACCACGTCTAAATAGAAGTGTACGCAGTGCATCAACCTTTAAAAAAGCCGACAAAAGAAGATATTGAACTACAATATCAAAATGCCTAAAATTTGTCGAAATTAGAAAAAAATTGTTATTGCCAATTTGTAATATCCACTTCTTTCAGATTTTACTGTTTAAAAGGACGGAGCCAAAATCGATATCTTTCAGGATTGTAATCTATATTTAATTCCCCTTATCACTGTACGTGGCAAAAAATAAGTTTGAAGGATCAACTTTGTTATCTTTTTATTTGTCAGATGTAATACTAAGTCGAAAAATAACTTTTCTAGTATAAGACACATAAAAGATTAAAGATAAGTATTGATTAATAAGATTGTGGGACTGTTGCAAATTAAATGAAGGTGACATGAATCTTTTGTTTTAAATTATGAGGATTGAACAGAATAAAAAAGCACTAAATAGCCATACACATCAGCCACAAGATTAATGGGTGAAGTATGATAGCAAAGTATTTTATACACTATTTATTTAATTATAGAGTTTAAGGCTTTTAAAAATGACTGATGTGGATTTAAGGCACTTAAAAATGACATTCCAATTTCAATCCAAGTTAAATGGCACAAAATTTTCTTAAAAATTAAAAAAGAAAGAGAAATTCAAAAACTTATATATTTAGAAGCCACTCCAAATGTATTAGGCATTCCAGCCAGTCTCGATTTAGATGTATCTCTTCAATTTTTAATTCAAAAGGAAGAGTTTTCATATTGAAATTTCAATTAAAATACATCACTATCTATTGGCTAGTGTAATTTATAAGTGAAATGCCTAAAAGTAATAATTGAAGTAAATGATGGTGCTTTTTCATCCACTGAATTAGGTGTAAAATTAAAAACTGAAGCAAATGATTGTGCTTAATCACATTTCTTTTTGAAATGCAACACACTATTAGGTAAAGTGTAAACTCTAGACCTGCAGCCAAAAATTAATAGCTTAAGTAAACGATTATGTTATTTTATCATCTAAATTTGGTATAAGTTTAAAAACTGAAGTAAATGCATTAATTGCAAGTTTTTGTACATAGTATTCATCCATAAATTCTGCAACATGTCTCTAATCAAAAAAATTGTATATTGGAAGTCATCTTTTAATATAATGCAAATGCATCTGCTGTGGGTTCTAAATTTGAAGTATCATTCTCACCAATTTATGTATGAATTAGCTTATTTCTTCTTTTAGAACTCATTTTATATTCCACTTTTCGCTTAATATGGACTATGAACTTTTTAATTATTTATACCGAGATAGTTATCTTTGTAAATCTTTCTTCTTATTCTTTAATGAGAGATCCCTCTTATACCGGTCAAATGATTTTTAAATGTACTTGTTCTTGTATGAACCACCTTTTCACCAAAAAATGTATGAAGTTTTTTTGGGTTTCATTAGGATTCACCCTTTGCCCATAAGTATGGAGCGGTGCATTTTTTTTGGTTGACTGGAAGCTTCAGATGACATTTATCTTTAGATAAAATCAACAATTAATTTAAAATGCAACATACTTTAGAATTTTAGCAATTAAAATGGCAAAATTTGGTTAAATTCTACATTCTTTGGTCATGGGCATAGCAGAACTTTTGTTAAATTCAACATCTCTACTATTATAATCCAAACTCAAGGGATTGCATGTGTCAAATTCTTTTTTTTTTTTAAATAAGAAAAAAGGAGAGAAGTTTTCACCATAATTAGCTATCCGAGGTACCCATGCCTAGCTTGTCTAATGAAAAAAGAAAGGAAAAAACAAAAAAAGGAAAACTACATCTGTCTCGAGCCTTCAAGTGAATAAATGATAGCCATCTTTTGAAAGAAAAACAACAAGATTTAAGACCCGACAACCCCACGCCATTAAATTCAAAATTATTTCTAGTTAGTTCTACCTGTACAAGTCTTACCTTTCTAAATCTATACCCGAGCCTAATCTTTTTAAGCCATAACCAAACCAAACTCAAACTTTAAAATTCTTTCTAGATATTTATACAAGTTAATTAATCTTTTTAAAGTTCATATCTCATTACTTGCTTAAGAAGAAGAAAATGGAGCAGTAATTGGGTATTCTTAGGTTTGTAGTTTTTGTCTCCATTATATATACCTATCATTTCTACTCTAATTTCTTTTAAGAAATGCTAGCTGTGAGAATGTTTGATTTTTCTCTTTTTTAACTATAGCCAACTTTGTTTATAGTTTGTGCTTTTATATTCTTTTCGATCAGAGAAAATAAAAAATATATATATGAAGTCTTTATTTGATGACAAGTGTACCCAAAGTTGATAACTATTTTTACTAGTGTTATGCATGTACGATGCACATATTGTCCAAAATATATAAAAACATATAAATGGAAGTGATTGCAGCATTATTTCATATCAAACTTACAAAGACATAATAATTTTAATATAATTGGTTTTTTCATATGCTTTATAAATTACAATCAACCAACTTATACATAAATTTTTTAATTTTCAATACATGAAAATAATTTTATATTAACTAAGAAAATCATATGTAGGCCGTTATCTAATATAGTAGCCAATGCTAATATTACATCATAACAACAATCTTAAAAAAATTAAATTTCATTAGCATACTATGTGCTTTCAATACCAATTTAATAAATAAATGTTTGTCAATTAATTACATAGGAATATTACATATTAATTTGATTAATGATCTTTGTATATCTTTTCGTTATATAACCGAAAACATGGTTTTAAACTACAACTTAATAACGGATTATGGTATGTAGGACATGGGATCTCATCTCAGACTTGTAAGTTATATATAGCACATCTTTAGTTTATATCTATATCCATATTAACCTTTTTAATTTTCTCTCTTTACTGACTGTTTAGGAAGTTTTATCAACATCTCATATGTTTTAACAAGACTATGTAACTATCTTTTCCATAAATATTTTAAGCTTTAATGATTAAAATACAACTTCTAACTAAAACGCCAGACTTGTAGAAATAGATCCTAACTTTAGGTGTACTTGTCATCGAGTATAGAGTTCGTGTGTGTGTATATATATTTTAATTTCTTTGATCGAAAAGAATATAAAAGCACTGATCACAAACCATAAACCAAGTTAGCTATAGTTAAGGAAAAAAATGAAACTTGAACATTTTCACAGCTAACACTTCTTAAAAGAAATTAGAGTAGAGATGATGTGTTTATACAATGGAGATAAAAGCAATAAACATGATAATACCTTGTTACTGCTTCTTTTTTTTCTTCTTAAAGGATGAGTGAGATATGGACTTAAAAAGATTAATTGACTTGTATAAATATCTATAAAGAATTTCAAAGTTTGAATTTGGTTTCGTTGGGACTTAAAAGGATTAGGCTCGGGTATGGATTTAGAAAGATTAGACTTGTAGAAGTAGAAATAATTTTGAATTTTGCGACATTTGGGTTGGGTTTTAAATTATGTTGTTTTTCTTTCCAAAGATAGCTATCATTTATTCACTTTGAGGCTAGAGGCAGGTGTAGTTTTGTATTTTTTTTCTTTTTCCTTTTTTCATTAGATAAGCTAATATGGATAGTTACTTATGATGATGACTTTTTTTTCTTCTTTTTCTTATTTTCAAGAAAAATTAAGAATTTGATACAGGTAATCTGTTGAGTTTGGGTTGTAATGGTAGAGATATGTCCGGCGTTCTATTTAGAAGTTGTATTTTAATCAAACTACAACCCTAGAGGAGAGGGTGAATGGGGTTCAATTACGATTCTTGCAATGCAATAGTAAAACGATAGAAATTACCACAATTCTAACAATATGCAAATATAAAGATGGACACAATTGCAAACGCCAACACAGAATTTAATGTGGTTCGACGTTTCACGTCTGCTCCACCCCTAAGGTTTCCCAACCCTTAGGATTTTCCAACCCTTTCACCATTGGCCTCCTTTATTTGTTTTCATTTTTGAGAGACTATGGATTATATGTTTCGTTAAAATTTTCGTTTAATGAAACACGGGGCCATTAGCCTTCGTTTTGGCCAAACAGAAATGAAAGCGAAAGTTTAAAATGTAAGCAATTTTTTAATGGTTAATTCTAGAAAGTTTCTTTGTTCATCTCGTGTAGTAATCAGACCCTCTCAAAATTATCTATTAACTCAAACATCCCTTCTGCTCAAGCTCATCATCAGAACCCTAAAAGATTTTTCAAATTCTCATCTTAATAATATAATAAAACAAGCCTAAGAGTTAAATTCAACAATCATATTCTTAAAACGTGGATTGCTCTACTTCAAAAAAAGAAAAACAGCTCAACAATTTAAAAAAAAGTTCAAGAGGAGTTTCTGCTAGTAAGTGTTTTTAGGGATATAACTGTTATATAGAGTAAATCACATGTAGGCTTTATGCAACTGCATCTTTTTTCAAGATTTTATGTGGAATTATTTTGTATCACACGTAACTTGTGTAAAACAAATTGAATTACAAAATATCTCAAAGCATATCACTTTCTAAATTATTCAGACTATTCTTGCTTTTGAACAAACGAAGGTGCATTAGTCTTCGTCCTTTTCTACCAACTTTTTAGAAGAGCATGCTCTAATTCTGATCTTTATATCAATTGGGAAGTAAAAATAGAAATGGAGGAGACAGCGAATAAGTGATCACTCACTATGGGAAAAATAAATAGGTTACAATACAAAAAAAAACCATCATATTTGTTCGAAAAGCAGGAAACCCCTTGAACTTGAAAAAACCAGCATTTTATAGTTTACCCAATAAACCCTATTGAAGTTAATATTTTCATTTATAAAACCTTTTTTAATTTCAAATATGCTCTTCTAATAAGTTTAGTTCACTAACTTAATTAATTTCTTTGCTTTATTTTTCCAAAATCTATACTATTTTGAATCCATGCTTTCTTTTTAGAGGAAAAAAATTTAAAGAGACTTTTTAGGCAAAATGGCAAGAAATATCCTTCACAATTGCTCCAATAGCAGAAAATATCCTTTACTTTTGAAACTTGTTCTTTGCCCCCTTAACTTCAATTGATTCCCAAAATACCCTTTATTTAAATATTTAATTAAAATATTTATATGAAGGGTCTTTTTTATATATCCATAAAATTTTATAATAATTTGATATACCCATTATTCTTCGATAGTACCTAGCTAGACCCTTAAAAATTCTTTAATATTTTTAAATATCTCCGACACCATTAAATGATAGTTAACTTTGATAGAAATCGTTTAAAAAAATTGTAAATATCCTCACGACTCTTGTTTCTTACATGCTCTCATATTCCCCCAAAAAAGATTGCTTGATCGGTTTGGATTTTCTAATAAGATCTGATTGATTTATGTTTTCTATTTTGTAAGATTCGATTGATTTGGACTTTTTAGGTTAATAATTGCATAATTTTAAGTTTCTTTTGAATTAGAATTTATTAAAACTTAGGTTATTTTATATTAAAGTTTTTGATTTGGGAATAAATTAAGAAGAGGAGATAATAAGAAACAAATAGTTTATGAGAACAAAAAAAAGATAAGAGAATTAGAATAAATAAGATGAAAATATGAGAAGAAAGAAGATGAAGGTGAAGTTTTGTTGGTTTATGATGATGATGATGATGATGATGGAGAAGAAGAAGATGATGATGATGGGGTTATGTTGGTATTTAATAAATAAATTGAATTGAAAAAATTACTTCAAGTCACCTAACCAATTTGGGGGAATTTGGAAAAAAATTAAAGAATTTTGGTGATGGGAGTAATATCGAAAAATAATAGGAGGTACATAAGAGAAAGGAATATTTTAAATTAAACATTTATAAAGAGCATTTTGGGAATCAATTAAAATGAAGAGGGCAAACTGCCGGTTTTAGAAAGTTAAAGGTATTTCTTGCTATTGGGGTAATTGTAAAGTGTATTTCTTGCTATTTAACCTTTTTTAAAGAAAGAAAATAAAGAATTTGAAAAAAGAAAGACTTATGGGTTAAAACAAAACAAGAAAAACGAAAACAAAAACGTCACCGATCCAAAGAAAAATACACAGCACAAAAGAAAAAAATGGGGCCAACTGCTATTGCGGTTGTGGCCACAGTCTCATTTATAAGGTAAATATCTTATTTCCTCTTTTACCTTTATTTTTTTCTTAATTTAAAAATCAATTGATAAGGCCGTGGCCACCCATGGGCTCCCTCTGGCTTCCGATTGCTGCTACTTACACCTCCGCAACCCCTCCACCACCGTTGCCCCATCACCATCGTCATCACCAAATCAAAATCTAGGAAAAACAAAAACAAAAACAGAAACCAAGAAGAGGATATGCATTAGCACCATCGTCATCGTCGTCGTCCTCATGCTTTGCTCTCTTGACCGCCGCGACCTCTACGGCGGGCTCCACACCGCCCTTGTCTCCTTTTGCGCCTCTTCTCCATTGCATATATGTGCTGCTCCTCCTGCTGCTTCCGTTCCTCGACCACCGACGACCTTACGGCGACGGAGATCACAGGCCGTCGCTAATCCGATCTTCATCGACGTGGATCCGATCCAAGTCCCACGAGTTCCCCGAGATCAAAGACAAGTGCCGAACCCTCATCTCTCAAATAGGGCGCAACCATCGGAAAGGCCAGTCCGCTGATTTCAGGTACGATCCCTTGAGCTACGCCCTCAATTTTGACGAAGGGAACAATAAGGTCGATGCCGTCGACGGAGACAAGTTCCGGTAACGGAACTTCTCGAGGCTACGGGGGTCGCCTCCGGAGCCGTCGAGAGCGGCCAACCAAAAGTTTTTGGTTCTCTTCAATGCCACCATAGAGATAGCTCTCAAACTCCTTTCCACAGCTGATATCAGAAAAGTTGCTGCTTTGTTCAGCTAAATCCTGAATACTCAAGTATCGATTGAGAGATGGGTCTTGAAATAGGGCGGGATTAGCATCGAAGAAAGGCATATTTGTGGTGCTGAAATATTAAGAAATTGTTGGTGGAAAGCTCTCAAGGCTTATGGGTTGAGTTGATTGTCATGGTTGTTGATGATTTGTTTTCCTTTGAGAGTTGAGGAATCCCCAATAGATTTGGATTCAATTTCATTAGGGATTCAGAATCGAGGTTGAATTTGGTTGTGTGGTGAGCTTAGAGAATATGGGTAAAATAGAAAATAAGATATTGCCCAAAAAATGTCCTAAGAAAATCAAAGGCCCCAATCCCAAGACCCCCAGCTCCACCTCATCCTCATCTTCGAAACCCTGTTCCTCGAGCACCAACAAGCCTTAGAGAAAAGTTCTGACTTTTGAAGCTGAGTCTCTGCTTCCAAGGGACCGCTTTCTCGTCTCCAACGTCGACCCCATCCGCCTCCTCTGCTTCGGCCTTACGCCCAGTGTCGATGCCGACCTCATGGATCGGCTGCCCAAGCTCTTGTGCGTCGTCGCCAGCAGCACCGGCGTCAACCATATCGATGTTGGTGAGTGCCGAAGGAGAGGGATCGAGGTCTGTAACGCTGGCAACGTGTTTTTCGATGATGTTGCCGATTATGCTTTGGGGTTGCTGATTGATGTTTCGAGGAGAGTTTCTGCTGTGAATCGATTTGTGAGGTTGGAGACTTGGCCGATCAAAGGAGAGTATCCGCTTGGATCAAAAGTGTGTAATTTTTTTATTTTGTTGGTTGAAGTTTGCCAACTTTTATTTGAGTAGGATGATAGATTTGCTATAAAGTTATGCATTCAAGTAAACGATTACATCTTTATTAAATCTCAGTCGATCCAAGAATTCCCAGTTTGTCTGATACTAAGTAATATTGTGAGATTACCATTTAATTAGTGAGTTCTAGTGTTGAGTCTATTAATGGGTAAATATGTTTAGTAATAGATGGGTTATCACGGCTTATTTGACCTCATTAACGACTTAAAAATATTTCAAGCAGTTTATAGTATTTTTTACTCGATATTGAAACAACCACTCTAGATATCATTCGTTACTAGACAATTCATTAAATAGTTTATTATTTCTATTATCTAAATAAGAATTTTTAATTTTTAATAAGTCTTTTCTCAATGATATATAAACCGATAATTTCGATCCAAGATGGCCATTCGGCCGAGATGACCGATTCTGATCCTAAAAGCGGTCGTCGGACGCCGATACCGATCTGGAGATGGCACATACTTGATTTTCATTGATATAATAGTTCTCGGAAATGATCTAGCTAGATGATGATGTACTATAGAGATTGAAACTGAGGACGGGATAGGTGAAAAATAGTAGGACTATTCTACGATCAAACCAGTGGATATATAAGTTCTCGTTGTCAATTTTTTAATATTTAAGAAATATTTGTATGATGAGAGGAATTCTTTGAACTCATTGCGATTTTCCATCTTAATTTGTTCTAGCAAGCAAGATTTTATATTTCAAAATGTGAATTGCATATTAGTAGTGCTAGCCTTTTTACCGAAATCATTATAAGCTTATCGACAACATTCATATTATGACCACTGGTTTTCATATTAATTATTTATAAATAACCTTTATCAGCCGAAAACCTTTTATGGTTACAAAACCCCATGGAATGATATCGTTTTTCTTTTAAGAAAATTAATTGCCGTGCAAAAATGATAATATGGCATCTTGCTAGTAGAATCTGTTTCCATGCTGCAAATATATGTATTTCATTCTAAGTAGGTGAAAGAAGTCCACATACCTTAACATTTGCGTTCCTAATGGCTTTAGTTCATGAAATTTTTTATGGAGTATATATCAGACTCCGTATTTTAGTAGTATGAACTCAGTGTCCTGCTTGAACTAGGATTTATACCATCTTTCTATGATTTTTTATAGCACAGTGCATCTATTTCTCCAACAACTTTAATACTGTTGTTGATCTGTATCTAATGCTGTAAATTAGATTTTTGTTTCCAGAACCTGGTTTAATTTTGATGTATCTGAACTAACTTGGTGATAATTCTGTCGCTTCTAGACAAATATTTATCAACACGTCTCTAATTAAACAAACTCATCTCCAGGAAACAATCACTCAATTTAATACTGATGCATCTGTGATGTCTAGATATGGTCATCTCCCCAATTTATGCACGGATTAGCTTATTTCTCCGTTGACATATCAACTAATGTTTCATTTAAGGCAAACCTTTCAAATTTTTTATTTTCAGATAATCATCTATTTAATCTTGCTTCCATAATTTCCCTATCGCCATTTCGTTCTAGTCCATTCAACATTACGTAGGGTGTATTTCGGCGATCTACATTCACTTCACTCTCTTATTGCCAAACACCTCCAAATTGTGTAGTGCTGTAAGATTCAATTTAATATTGTGAAATAACTACAACTAGGTAGTTAGCATTATCGGCCTTGGCAGCATTGGCTCTAGAGTTGCAAAAGACTTAAGGCTTCCGGTTGCATCATCTCTTATCATTCAAGAACAATGAAACCATCAATCCCCTACAAATACTTCTCCGACGTTATCGATCTTGCTACTCACAATAACATCCTTATTGTTACATGTGCCTTGACTAGCCCAACGCCACACATTATCAACAAGGAGGTCATGCTGGCATTAGGAAACACTACTACAGATACCCTTTTTGGTCAAGGTTTAAACCGTGACATAACCGTTACCTAAAACCCCGCTACCAAAAGTTTGGTCACGGTTCAAACCGTGACCAAAGAAAGAAATGGTCACGGTTATACCCGTGACTATATAATGGGTGTCACCATAAGGCAACATATAACATAAATATATCGTGGTGGGGCCTACCTAATTGGTCACGGTCCAAACCGTGATATATCCTAAAACCAACAGATATGTGATGTCATCAAGATATCAGATATCTGGTATACCCTACGGTCACGGTTCTAACCGTGACCACAGGTGTTTGGTCACGGTTAGAACCATGACCAATTCAATTATGTTTTTTTAAACAGAAAATTTCCACGACCCACGCGCGTTGATTTCATTCACAAGCAAGAATATATAATTTCCATTCACAAGCGGCAATATATAATTTCCATTCACAAGCGGCAATATATAATATTAATATGATCAAATCTTGCGCAATTATGATAATCAAGAAGTAACTAGATCCAAATCGCACACAATTATAAACAAAATATATGTACAATCCATATAATCAATATATCAACTAACGAACAAATGATTGTGTCAACAAACAAATAAATCTAAGGTCGTTGGGACGGCGATCCACCTTCATCCCCCCCGTGGTTCGAAGAAACTCCCAAACTCTTCATGTATGGTCTGCCGGATGGACTCGACGTTTGATTGCCTCAGCTCCCGGACCTCCGTCGTAAAGTTTTGCAGCTGCTGCTGCGTCTGTTGTTGCTCGTGTTGCTGCTGCTCCATATACTCGTGGAGCCGATGGATCTCCTCCTGTGACGTAGCTGCCATATCTGCCCGAATCCGAGACGGCGTATTCGTGGGCGGTCGAACGCATATCAAAATATCAGTGGGCCCGGGACCAACCCTGCGTTCATAACCGCTGTGATGCCCTTCAGATATCGAATCCAGGACAGGGATAATGGCGGTGATCGGGTAGTCTGGGCCAAGTCCTAAGGCGTCCGTCCGCTCCTGGAACTGGCTCTGTATAGAATATATGTAGATATATATACATGCTTAAAATACAGAATCTGTTTGATTATATGAAACTTACCAAGTATTCTCCCGTGCCCCTGTGTAACGCGGTCCATCCCTTGGGCGCAGTGTAGTTGGCGGGGGCTTTTTTTTGCGATTAAATTACGATTTATTTTAATAAGTAATTTATGATAAAGAAAACATATAAAATTAAGCGTAGAAATACCCATGAGGTGCCACCGAGCGCTCGTCTGCGTGCGCTTCCTTTGGGTCGGGGCAGCGGGGTTTCTGACGCCGTTGTTCCGGTTCTGCTTATTGCAATACGACGCCAACTTGCAAATATAATGAAAATTATATTATATTCCTGTATATGATAGATCTTGTTATATAGGTAAAATATTAAAAATTAAATTCATACCTTCACATCCTCGTGCTCGTAATAGCCAGTGAGCGGCCAATCCTCTCTCGGGACCTGCGTTATCACCTCCATCATCAACCTCCGCTCCTCTTCAGTCGCCGGTCGCCGCTTTTCAGGGAAGGTAATAATATCTTTTCACTCCCTTCGGCGTCTTCTTTTGATCGCTTGACACGTAGGTATGAACGGGGCAAGGGCACGATCTATATCAAATGGCACATGCACGCCACCGTCCTCGCCGGTGTCGCCGATGAGTCTGTAATGTTTCTTGGTATGAAATTATAAAATTTTAAACAAATAATTATTAAATATATATGTATATAATGACGATTAAAATTTAAATGTATAAAAAGATATGTGATACCTCCTTCGACCTAAAAAATCGCGTAGCACAGTCGGTCTGGTCCTGGTCCCACCTAAGATGGAGCGGGTACTTATATTAAGTACGGATTTTCGCTCCAACGTAACCCCGCACTGGGTCGCGCGAGGATCAGGAGGCACACCTGACGCGTCCTATATCAACGGCCATGGCTGAGCACTGTCGGCTGGCCTAGAGCAAGAGTTTTCCGTAGGACCCCTCCTCCTATACTGCTGGAGCCTGCAAACAAATAGATATACAGGTACAATATTATAATATTCAGAATATGAATATAGCATTTGACAAATTTAAATTACAAATGTTATTTTAAAGTTTTAAGAAATAACGATTATACCAGTCATCCCTGGTATGACGCTAGAACCGGCGCCGTACCCATCCCGTCGGTAGCACGCGGAGTTGCAAACAATAAACTGTTAGATGATTTAATAAATACATACATACAATGATGTATTAAATTTAAAATGAGTAAACTATATACCATGTGCAGGAGTGACTGGGGTATGAGGATCCGCTATTGCACTGATAGGGGCTGCTGCGGCTGCTATGCCGCTGCTAGTGGGGGCACTGTGATATGCGGGGCTGCCGGGAGTGATGTGGCGGTAGTAAGGGGATCTTCCTTGTCAGGTATAGGTTCTGCTGCTGGGGTGATGTGGTGGTAGTAGGGGGAGCGCTGGTAAGGATGGACGCTGCTGCTGGGTGATATGGCGGTAGTAGGGGAGCACTGGTGCGGATAGTAACTGCGGCTCCTGGGCCTGCTGAGGCTCCACGGGTAGTCTCATCGGCGGGTACGAATCTCTGGAGAATATTTTCTAGTTCTCTTGTAACGTCTAGAGCCTGAGCCTGGGCCTCCTATCAAACCCTACATATATGTTTAAATATTATTTCATTACTTATATTCATTATACATTTTAGAACATTTATTTTAATTTCCTTACCTAACACTTTTTTGCGGTACATTAACTGAAGATTCATTGGGTGGATTCTTAAAATCTTGATCCGTGATAATCAATTGGCCGATATCACTTCTTACAAACGTATTGATGGACGGCGCAGAACAATTTAGATCCCTCGAACGATTAATAGACGGACTGAAACGTGTTATTGCGGGATCTTCCTCGTCACTCTTATATTCAGAGTCATTCAACGTCGGCACATTATAATAATCTTTCGGTTTCCAACGACAAACAACACTCCAGTCAAGCTTCTTCAAGTCTCAAGAATAATATATTTGTGTTGCCATTGTGGGAAAGATAAAGCTGTCGTATTCGTAAGCTGTCCGTTTGGTGTTTACTAAAGTGAGACCGTATTTATCGATCTTCCAATCCATGTCAGACTTGTTATCGTATCATATGCATTAGAATATATGAAATGGGATAGCTTTATGCATGTATGAGACCGCGACAACTTCCTCAAGAACACTGTAGCAGGGATTTTCTTCGTCGTTGACGGTTGCGATGCCGCTATTTTGTGTAGCTCTAATACGTTCCGTCCTTTCTACCTCTCAAATTTATATCCTGAAATCCCGTACCCGTTGTAAAACGTAGCTGCAATCGTTGGACTGCTTAAAAGGTCGTGGACCTCTCTATCAATCTGCCCTCCACGGTTCAATTGTCTATCGACTTCTTGTCTACACCAAGCGGCGAAAGTGCGTCTATGTTCTACGATTCTATCATCTGACCACGTCCTAGGATTCGATCACTTGAGTATAGTTTTGTGCGCTCTGTTCGTTAATTTACAGTTATATTAATTAGATTAAATTTAATTTTGAACATTTAAGTGGATGAAATTTGAAACACTTGCTCTACATATTTAGCAAAACATTCACTGTTTATCAAGATGTATGTACACTGGCCTTGAGATCATAAAACATATTTTTTTAGCCTTCCTGCTCCAATTGGATCGTCAGCAATTCGCAGTGGTTTGTTCAGCTTCGTCCTGATATCGTCATTCAGGAAACGAGCACAGAAAGACACGTTATTTCTTTCAAAAGATAACCTTCCGTAATTGAACCTTTAGGACGATACTTATTGCGGATATAGTTTTTTAAAGTTGATAGATATCTGTTGAAAATAGTAGATATTAATAATTTACGATAATGTTTTGCAATTTAAATAATTAATAATAAACATTTCCATACCTCTCGATGAGATACATCCAACGGTAATGCATCGGACCGTCAATCTTAACCTCGGTTGCCAGATAGACGGATAGATGAACAATAATGTTGAAAAGGGAACGTGAAAAGATAGTTTCGAACTTGCAGAGGATCAAATGAATATCCTGTTCGAGCTTTGCTATCTCATTGACATCCACATTTTTGGAACTCAATTGGCAAAAATACATGCAAAAGCAGTTAAACACGAGACCAATTTCGGATTTTACCGATGCTCTGAGGTATAAAAGAAGATGTTGCGTCAGTATTCAGTATGCGGTAGTCGTGGCTCTTGAGTCCTACGATTTTTCCGTTTTATACCTTTACCTGTTTGACAATGTTTGATAAGAAATCGTTGGGGACTTTCAAATTTTTCAATACCCGCAAGAACCCCCGCTTCTTCTCTTTGTCCAGATTGTAGGTTACCGGTGGGATCTCGTAATAACCCGGTTTATCGCCCACAGGCCGAGACTGCAATTCTTCTCTAATGGACAAACCATCCAAATTCGTCAAATCACGACGAGCGTTGAGATTGTCCTTTGTTTTTCCATCGTTACATAGCAGAAGATTGATGACATGCTCAGAGACACCATTCTCGATATGCATGACATCTAAATTGTGGCGCAGAGATAGATCAGACTAATACGGAAGCTGAAATAAACTACTAAGATTCTTCCACCTGGATGGGCAAGGCATTGCATTTTTGTTTTGTTTCTTTCCGAATGTGATATTCTGATAACCTTTCCATTGTTGCAGTATGTCGTTACCAGACAATGGTTCAGGCGGCATACCGGTCTCTGTCTTGCCATTTAACATTTCTTTGTTCCTTATGAATCTGTGAGTTATAGGCAAGAAACGTCGGTGACCCATATACAACTCTTTCCCGCTAAACTTCAAGCTTACGCTGCTTGTATGAATATGACAACAAGTGCACGCAAGCTTATCTTGAGTTGTCCATCCCGACAGCATGTCATAGGCAGAAAAATCATTAATTGCCTACATCAAAGCGGCCCGCATCTGAAAAAATTGTTTACTTTGTGCATCATAGTTTCTTACGTCAGGTTCCCACAGCGACTTTAACTCATCGATCAAGGGTTGAAGGTACATGTCGATATTTTTTCAGAAGACGAGGGATTGTCGATTAAAAACGCCACAATAAGATAAGACCGTGTTATAGCCTTCCATGGCGGAAGGTTGTATATAGTCACCACAACGGGCCAAGTACTATGAGTACGCCCGCCGCGACCCATCCTAAATAAACTAAAACCGTCGCTCGCAATTCCCACCTCGAGGGTCCGCGCTGAACGAAGAGTGTTCTTCATTTAAAACTTTCCATAATATTGAATCTCTAAGATGACTCATTTTTTCTTCTTCACGAGGCGCTCTATGGTGCCACTGCATTTCGAGCGCCATCTCTTCACACATAAATAACCGTTGCAGTCTCGGTATTAATGGAAAATGACGTAGAATCTTCATGGTCACATCACTTGAACAAGAGTTTTTCTTAGACTTGAATCGGCTGGTCCCGCACACGGGTCAGTTTATGAGTGGCGTGTTCATTCTGAAACGAAACACAGTTATTATCGCATGCATGTATCTTGTCATACTTTAGACCGATATTTGTGATTATATTTTGCGCCTCGTACCAGCTCGGTGGCACTTCATTTTTGTCCGGAAAAACTTCCTTCAACAATGCTAGAAGATCGGTGAAAGATTGGTTACTCCATCTGTTCTTGTATTTGATCTGGAAGAGACGTACGAAAATGTCGGTTTTGAAAACCCTTTGCAATTTGTATATAGCGGGATTCTCGAGTCAGCCTTGTACTTCTCCAATAACGAGGGTCCGGTGCTTTGCGTATCATAAGGAAGTCTAACGACATTTATAAGCCCATCTATGTCATCGACCGGCGTGAACACAACTTCGTCTTCTTCAAACTGTCATTCCTCTTTCTCCTTTTCTTCTACTATCCCTTGCCATTTTTCGGATGCCGTTTCAATAAATTCGTTTTCCGTCTCTTACATTGGTGATGCCTCATCTTCCGTTAGAACGGTTTATTTTTTTCCGTGAAGTTCCCACATAGTGTAAGCTCTAAAGAAACCATTTTTCACGATGTGTAACTCAACATTGGACTTCTTAAGCAAACGCTTGTTCATACACTTAGAGTAAGAACAATAGATTTCGTATTCTTGCGGTAACTCAAGATGTGTATGCAAAATCGGTGAAAAAGTAAACACCGTTAAGAAAAAAATTATTGGGTTGTGATGGAGCATCGACGTAGATCCAACTCTTGTCGTGGAGGTATGGAAGTGCCATATTGGAACAGTTCAGACGAAGTAAGGTTCGTATAGACAAGAGTAATTTAATTAAGATTTCTTGACAGATACGCGATAGACGGGATACTAAGAAGCGTTAGTGTTAGGTTTAATTGACGACTTTGTTAATTTAAGTTTCAAATGACGATTTAGCTATAAAGATTATCAAGGACCGAGAGCAAATGTTCATAGTTAGGGAGTTGAATTCTTCTTCTAAGAACGATGATATTAAATGTTCTATATTGGACGTTGAGGTAGCGGCTGTCGGGATAAAGCATCTATCTCATTAAGAATGTATAAAGCATACATCCATTCATTTGTGTTTTCATCCGTTTCGAGAAAATTTTGGCAGTACCTTCCCACTGTTTTCTGAGTACACTATAATAGAAAAGATGATCATTTCAATAGTGTCAAACAACATTGAAACGAATATCTAATCTATCGTTGTACATGGAGAACCAGCGGAAAGGTACCGACGAAATATATCGAAACAAATGATACACAAGTGAATGCAAATGTTTGCTTTATACATTTCTAATTTGTCCACACAGGACAAATCAATTACTTATCATACGATTGAATATTCTCATCACATAGACTACACGACGGTTAGAACTGAACGATACCGTCCGATATTCAACAACTTTCGTGTAGTTTTATATCGCAACGAATATCGAATGTATGTTAAGTTAACCGATAGACGGGAACTAAGCCACGTTTTCATTTTCACATATGATTATCGACGAGAATATGAAAATTTCATGTTATCATCGAGTATCATACACTTAGTTTAAGATTTAATTTGAATTAGTTTTACGTTTACGTTTCAATTTCAAGGTTTCGAAGTTTTTGGTTTAGGGTACAGTTTTTTAAAGTCAAGGGCTTTCTTAATCGAGTTCAAGATTTTGAATTTAGGTTTGGAATTAGGATGGGATTTGACAATAGTTTTATGTAGAAGAGAACGATGATGAATTAAGGTTCGGCCACAACAACAACAGAAAATGTTGCAAGTTGGAGCTGTGAGTCGTAACTAAGTGTCTTAAATGCAATACACCACAACAGAAAATGCAATACTACACCACAACAGAAATATGCGGCAATTGGAGTTGCAAGTTGTAACTATATTGCTATGGAATGAAAGTTATTGGTTATTTGTATATCCTTATATTTGAATTAGGCATATGTAATTTCTTTTTTGTAGACAGTTACCTTCTTAGATCTCTTTCTTTGATAATTTGCATTGAATTGCATCCGCTTATTTTATGCACGTTTTGAATTTGTGATCTTGTGAAGAAATTTGCAGTGAAAGAGAATGGACATGAAGAAGAAATTTGTGATCTTAGATCATATGGCTCTTTCTGTAAGGAATTATCATACTGCAGAAGTGGATTATATTCACTTGTTTTGATCTTCAAACGCGAAGTTCATGCAATTCCGTAAGTCATCTTAATTGCTATTGGAAGTGTTTATAGGTGATCAGGCATTAGAATTCGGGTGACATGGTGCACTGCAGTTAGCTGAGAAACTGACAGCCAAACCGAGTACCATGCAGATTGCTGAGACCGAATTAATAGCCGAGCAGATAACCGAGGATCAGATTCCCGGAACTGATGTGGAACAAATGGCCGAGGATTATCTGGGCCGAGTAGAGGAACAAGCTGAGAACGGGAAAACAAAATGAGCCAAATAGAAAGATCTAAACAGCCCGGGCGGAGACGCGGATCCAAACTGACCGAGAAGCAGATCCAAACAGGCTGAGTGGAGACTCAGTTTCAATGGACTAACCCTATCCTCATTCGGTCATAACTTTGATTTGCAGGAAAAGATTGTAAGAAATCCGCTAACTTTTGAATGATTTGATTGAAAATTTGATTTTTTTAGATTTAAATTGAAGATTTTATTAGTCAATTTAGTTAGATTTAAATATATTATATTTGAGAGGATCGATAAATTTTATTTTTGAAATAAGATGAGTAATCTTTTATTAGCTAGTGAAAAATCACCTCCACTATTATTTGTGCATATGTAATTTAGTTAATACTATAATCAGAAGAGAGAACACCCCCCGCCCCACACACACACAGGTATGTATGGTAAAATGGGGGCGTGTGCGCACACATATGGTAAAATGGGTCTAAGGTATATCTCAGGCTCATTAGCTGCGGTATTAAGAGACATGGTGGGTGGTGGGGCTCATCTAAACTTAAAACATGGGGCTCATCTAAACTTAAAACATGGGGCTCCACCATCTGTTGCCCCCCTCTTGTACCGCTGCTATTAGCTCAGGCCCATTAACCTCATTATATATATATATATATATATATATATATATATATATGCGCGTGCGTGCATGCTGATACAACGCATTTTAGTCCCCATTTTGCACATGTGCGGATTTTAAATGATTTTTGACATTCAAGTATTCAACCCTTTCACAGCAACATATATACTGTACTGCCAATATATGCCCTAAAGCTAACAAAAATCTGGAAGTGAAGCTTATGAAATGAAGCAATCACAGATACATACCTATATATACCTATATCATCATCAATGCCAGGTTAGGGCAATGAAGCCATAATTCAATACCTCTTCCAAGTTCCAAATCAAAATCAAGGACTTTTTAAATTAGCCCACCAAATATCAATTGCCATCAAGGTGCTCCCACCTTATGCCTGCTGTTAATGTCATCATCTCAAGCTCTTTTAGAAGCTTGCCTTTTGTTGAGAACTTATGATCAACATAGTCAATGAGGCAACAACAATAGCATTCAGCAAACAATCGGCAACTCATACCTATATATACCTATATCATCATCAATGCCAGGCTAGGTAATGAAGCCATCATTCAATACCTCTTCCAAGTTCCAAATCAAAATCAAGGACTTTTTAAATCAGCCCACCGAATATCAATTGCCATTAGGGTGCTCCCACCTTATGCCTGCTGTTAATGTCATCGTCTCAAGCTCTTTTAGAAGCTTGCCTTTTGTTGAGAACTTATGATCAACATAGTCAATGAGGCAACAACAATAGCATTCAGCAAACAATCGGCAACTCATACCTATATATACCTATATCATCATCAATGCCAGGCTAGGGTAATGAAGCCATCATTCAATACCTCTTCCAAGTTCCAAATCAAAATCAAGGACTTTTTAAATCAGCCCACCAAATATCAATTGCCATTAAGGTGCTCCCACCTTATGCCTGCTGTTAATGTCATCGTCTCAAGCTCTTTTAGAAGCTTGCCTTTTGTTGAGAACTTATGATCAACATAGCCAATGAGGCAACAACAATAGCATTCAGCAAACAATCGGCAACTCATAAACTGAAGTAAAACAAGCGGAGCTTCTGCAATGAAGCTATATAACTCTCTCTCTCTCTCTCTCTCTCTCTCTCTCTATTAGGGGATATAACTAGATAACTTAAATTGCTCCAATTTCATTCAAAAAAATAAAAAAAGAATGCTCTAAGTGACTAAATTCATGCGTCTATTAAACACAACAAACGTACGGATATTATAGCTTTTGTGTACGGCTTATGAGAGATATTCTGCCAATGATCACGAGGTTTCCATGATCTATTATACTTAACTCTAGCATGGGTTTTACTAACTTGACTGTATGTTGAGTTAATTCTAAACTCTGATTATGGAAGTTGTAATTTTATCATTAAAACTTTTAATGGTATTCGGGTGGGGTAATTAACCACCGCTTTTCTCAAAAAACAAATGCAAGGGTATTCTTATAAGCCCTTTCAAACATATATAGATAATGATGTAGGCCATTCGAGCGGTTTGTCGAGTTTCCTGCTGGACATTCTTTTGTGACTTCATTTATATATTTTGACCTCTTTGGTCTGTAATATTTTTGTGTGTGTTTCTGTTGCTTTTTTCTCGGCTGTTTAAGGTGTGATGTACGCTTCTTATCATCAAATACAAGCATAGTTATAGATGACGACAAGGTCCGCTTGCTAGTCTATCCGTCTATTTAGTGATAATTTCAAATATCGACACCCCCCTGTTTCATTTTAGCTGAATTTTGTCTGATTTATTATGTAGTCCAAGGTTGCACGGATATGGACACGGGGACACAGACACGATACGATGCGACACGGCGATATGGCAAAATCCCAAAATATAGGATACGGATACACGGATATATATAATTATAATAAAGATAGTACCATAACATTACAACATATTCCGCAAAAAGTCAACAATACAAAAAAGTTCCACAAAGATTATGTTTTTTCTCGCCTTCAATTGTAAAAAATAAGCTCGCCACTACTATGGGAATCACATTTGGTGTCGTGGCTATACTTAAACGTGTTCGACACATGTCCGATATGTGCCCAAATCCAAAGCCGCCTCATTTCGAAACGGGGCACGAAAATTCCGTGTCGTGTAAGTGTCGGGCACGAATCCATGTCCAACATGTGTCCAACACGGATACGGCAACCAAACAGACGTGTCCGTGCAACTTAGCTGAAGTCTATACATATGCCTTTTTATTTTAATATATATATTTTTCTGTGAGCACGATGTCTTGCTCTACTTTTCAATCAAAAAACAATATAGATAGTGAGATATCAAATGGAAAATCTGCTTTGTTCAAATTGTTCTATGTTATTTAGAGTGCTTATAATCAAATCTAATGATTTTATGTTTTTTAATTATTTTTTTAATCTATATTTATGCTTCAGCAGACATGGATGGACAATCAAAACTTGTAAGTTGTTTGGATGGAAGATTTTATATTTGAAGTATTAATTTGAAGACAGATATTGCTTCCAATTTTATCTGCTGGCTAGCTGCTGCCAAACTGTTGACATTTGAAAATGGTTTAAAGCTTTGCAAGAATTGTGTTCAAGGTTCAATTTTTATGGTTAATTAAGATCATGATTCTGTAAGGCAATGCATTTACTTCAATTATTAATTCTAGACCAAACTCTGATGATAGATGAAAAGCACTTACCATTTACTTAAGCACTTACCATTTACTTTTTTTTGGCCTCCTTTTTTTAGCCTTTAGGGCTAGCAAAGTATACAGTCTGTGTTGTATTTCCAAAAATAAATTTCATATTAATATACAACCGCTTGCTTCATTTATGAATTCCAATGATGGAAAAAAGCAACCATTTACTTCAGTTATAAGTTTTAATGTTTTGGCCTAGAGATATCACACTGTAGTTAATATTTTGTGATGCATCTCCAAAAAAAAAAAATTTTTTGATGGCCTAAAATATGTGGCCTTAACTTAATTTTTGAAACAACTTTTATTTCTTTTTTTGACGAAATTTTTTTAATCAATACTCGCTAATAAAATTAGTTATCCTAAATTTATTATACTAATTCAAAAAAATCATAACATTATTTCAAAGTTTTGGGAAAATTTTGTGATGTTAGATTTTAAATTTGAATGTGAGCATTACAACCCCTTCTCTTTTGAGTTTAAAAAATTGTAGAGATAGAAATATATCTGATTTCCGGCTGGTTAGTTTTGGTTGGATCATTTGGAGTGGCTTCTAAATATCACGTATTTTTGCTTTCTATTTTATTAAGGAAGATTTAAATTTGGATTCAAATTGGAATGTCACTTTGACAGATATTATTCAACATATTTGGTGCAATTCACCAAGACAGGACATAAGAGAAGAAAGAGAGAAGGATTTTCGGGCATTTAGAAGCTTTGTGAATACACAATCCTGTATCTTTCTCTTTCGTGACTAGATCGGCTTGGACTCCAAGTTCGTCCAATCTACTTACATTTCGGCATTTCTAATGTGGTTACTTGTTACTTTCAATGACTGAATGCTATTTGATTAACGGTGTTAAAGCCAGAGGAGGCCTTAATTTTGGTTCCTATGTTTGGTTGTATATTTTATGTCCAAGCTCAAATATTTGTAGCATCCACAACTTCCTTAAACAGGAAATAGAGCATAAATGAGCATTTAATCACCTCTATAAACATAGTGTGTGAATTTTCTAAAGCTGATCACATTGCTATCATACTTAACCCACTGATGATAAGCAGCACCATCATGCTAAAATAAATAGAAGGGAGCATAGTTGAGGGGAAAAACTGTAAGTTTTCTGACTTTATAAATATACAGGAGGTTGGTTGTTATCTTGCATTAAGTTTTCCTCAAATACTTCTGGGAAAAAAATGTTCTTAGCAGGGAGCATGGCAAAACGGATGCTGCAATCTCTTGCTTTTTGTTGGGTTCTGCTAATGCTTCAATTGGAAGCAAAAACCAATAATGTAAGTTTCCTACTCAAATGATTTTAAGTTTTTTTAATAATATTTTTTAATCTCTATTTATGCATCAGACTAATGCATGCATGGACAAACAAACTAGTAAGTTGTTTGGATTGAAGGTTTTATGTTTGGAGTATTAATTTGAAGAGAGAGATTACTTGGTGTCTAAATTAGTAGATGTTAATTAACCCGAGCTTTCTATGTTTGCTTTCCCTTCATCGGATTTGATGCAATCTGTTCAAGAAAAACAAAAATCATAATGAATCGTTGAGAATTCTTAATACGCAAAAAGCTATGGAAACTACTAAAACATCTTACTCTTTTGCTTATATGAAAGTTAGGCTAGGGAATTACCTAAGTTTCATACTCATGATATCTTTCTTTTGAAAGAGCGACGAATTCCAAACAAATTAATGTATCGATCGATAGAGTAAAGAGTGTAGTCTTCTAATTTCAAACTTCTCTCTTGTATTCTATTGCTTCACCATAACTCTTGCATCTTGTTATTGAAAGATCATAAGCTATAAATTTCTAAGAAAGTTACTGCACCTCAAGATTGCAATATATTTCAACATACAAATCAATATGCATGATAGTCGAAAAAGGATGTGAAGTGGGGTGTGTAATATCTTAAACAAAACTCGAAGCTTCCATTGTTTAACCTAGAATTCGATAGGCTTAGTATGAGAGAGAGAGAGAGAGAGAGAGAGAGAGATGCGGGAGGCTGGGGTTTCATGCACACACAAATCGACCAGGACTATGGTTTTCTTGAGATAGAATGAGCTTTTGGACATATCAGATGAGGATTTTACTTTAAAAAGTTGTGTGATTAAAAGAATAGTTATATATATTATCATGTGTAAGCTAGCTTTTTAATATGAGTAATGTTTTTAAGGTTTACGTCGTCTACCTTGGAGCGATCGCACATGACAATCCTGCTGACATCAAAGCGTCTCATCATGCCATACTGTCCGAACTGGTTGGCAGGTAATTAAGATGTTTCTAGAATGGAAAAAAACCAAGTAAATTTTGAATACTAATTCAAAATTCTTTAATTTCAGCAAAGAAGCAGCACAAGCCTCTATGTTGTACAGCTACAGGTATGCATTCTCCGGTTTCGCGGCTATATTGAACAAGTCTCAGGCAGAGAAACTTGCAGGTAATTCAAATTTTCAAACTAATTCAAATATCCCTGTTTGTTTTAGAGTAGAGTAATATTATGATGATCAATACTTTGTATGCAGAGTTCCCCGGCATCGTTCGAGTGATGCCCGATCGCTTGTACCAACTGCATACGACTCGGAGCTGGGATTTCCTCGGGCTGAATACACCATCTCCGAGCAATCTACTATCAGAAAGCAAAATGGGAGATGGAGTGATTATAGGCCTTATAGACTCAGGTAAAGAGTACATATATAATCTTGCATTTCTTTGAATTATTTTCATATTAGAGGGTCAGGAATTCTGGGGAAATTAGCATCAAGTAATTAAGCTATTTATGACAATGTATAGTATAAGCTCTATTGCATAGGTAATTTCTTTAGGTTTTAAAATTATTGGCAGAAAGAAGCCACATACACTTTTATAGAATTTGGTAAACATGCAAATATAACACAGCTAGAAACCAAGCACTGACAAAAATCCACCAGCGAATTTATTTCAGGAAAAAAAATGCCAATTTGAACAACTGAACAAATTTGCTCACTTTTTAAATAAATTGAACAGCTACAGTTCTGTATATTGAAGGATATATATATGCCACAATCACAGTGAAGAGAAAGATGAAAGTGAAGAATAAGATACAAGAAAAGGAGAAACAAACATAAATAGGGAGAAAAGATAGGACATTCTGACATTCCTTCATATATGTTTGTAGCATTACAAAGCTATAGCTTCATATGTGTTTTTTCACTGCATTTTCTTCGATCATTACCTATTAATTTATTTTTTTTGGGGGCTTTTCTACCACCATTTGGATTGTTAGCATACTCACATATATTTTATAGAGATCCTTCAATTTGTCAAAAGAGGGATGAATTTTTATCTTTTCCTTGATATGTAGTACAGATTGATGATGGATTTCAATTAATTTGCGCAGGGATTTGGCCTGAGTCTCAGAGTTTCGACGATGCGGGCATGACCCCTGTTCCAGCTCGTTGGAAAGGGATCTGTCAGCACGGCGAGCTGTTCAACTCCTCTCACTGCAACAAAAAACTAATCGGTGCTCGGTTTTTCACTAAAGGACTATTTGCGAACACCAAGGCACCAATCGACACTACAAAAGGAGCTGAGTACTTATCACCTAGAGACGCATTGGGCCATGGGACCCACACGGCCTCTACGGCCGCGGGTCGACTGGTAGCTAATGCAAGTTACCAAGGCCTAGCTTTAGGAACTGCAAGAGGTGGAGCACCTCTTGCTCGCATAGCAAGTTACAAGGTTTGTTGGGCTACGACTAACTGCGCCGATGCGGACATAGCAAAAGCAATTGATATGGCAGTACGCGACGGAGTTGATATCATATCGATGTCCATGGGAAAAGAACTACCACTAACAAACGATATCGGGGCGGACGATATAGTGTTAATTGCATCTTTTCATGCTGTTGGAAAAGGGGTCCCTGTGGTTTGCTCAGGGGGAAACAGTGGTCCTTTAGCTCAGACGGTAGAGAACACTGCGCCATGGGTTACTACTGTTGCGGCTGCCACCATCGATAGGGCTTTTCCAGTTTCCATTGTGCTCGGCAACAATCACACTCTTTTGGTTGATTAACTAGAACTCTCTTTACATCAAATTACAATATTTTGTACATACTAATGTGGCTATTCTTTTCTCGATACATTTTTGTAGGGGCAATCTATGAATACTAAAGGACTCACTGGAGGATTCCATGAGCTAGCATACTCTGAGAAAGCTGGCAGGTCTTGCTCTCGACATTCTTGTTGTTTACACACCTTGTCAACTTTGAGAAATTCGTTATGTAATGTTTATGCTTCTTTGCCATTTTATCGTACAGCGGAAGTTGTAAAGAAGGAACACTAGATGCAACATTAGCAAAAGGAAAATTCATCCTTTGTTTCTCCGTCGGAGATAACTCTTTTCTTGAGGCATCTAAGTCCGTGGCGGCGGTTGGAGGAATTGGCATGATCTTTGCACAATTTCGAGATAGTCTTCTGAAACCTTGCATCGAAATACCGCGTGTTAAAGTAGACTATGAGGTGGGGACTAAAATACTTTCATACTTCGAAAAAACAAGGTATATATATATCAGGTTATGTTATATCTAGAAAAAAAAATGTATGAATCAAGAACAAGGCTAATTTTTCATTTTCTTCGACAAAGGTCGCCGATCGTAAAGCTACAAACCCCGGAAACCATTACAGGGAAATGGGTGTCTCCAAAAGTAGCCTTCTTCTCATCTAGAGGACCTAGCTCATTCTCTCCTTCTGTATTAAAGGTACAAGCATGCACGCACATGCACGGTACGCATGCATGCATTCATGCCCACACACTAATGTTATTTAATATGTACGCGACCATTTCTAAGTTTTTCTTGAAGATTCTGGCTTATGTATGTGATGCTATTAATTGGTGCAGCCTGATATAGCAGCACCTGGAGTGGGCATACTAGCAGCAGCGAGAACACCTGCAACAACCGATGATGCTTTTGTCTTTTTATCTGGAACGTCGATGGCTTGTCCTCACATTTCCGGCATTACGGCGCTTATCAAATCTGTGCATCGTGATTGGTCCCCCGCGGGTATAAAGTCTGCCCTTATAACCACAGGTGCATATATGCATACTATAAATTGAATTGTCATAATAATTAAACACTGCTATATACTCACAACCTTTGTCGACTTTGTTGTTGTAGCGTCGCAAATCGATAATAGCGGGGCCCAAATAGGCGCAGAAGATGGCACAAGAAAGGAGGCAGACCCTTTTGACTATGGAGGGGGCAACGTTGATGCGAATCAAGCTGCAAATCCAGGACTCATCTACAACATGAGCACAATGGACTATGTTCCCTTCTTCTGCATGAGAGGCTACACGAGATCCGTTATCACTAAGCTACTCGGAAAAGAAACTTCATGTGATCGTAATACCTCAGAGTTAAACATGAATCTACCGTCCATTGGTTTACCTGATTTAAAGGGAAAAGCTACGGTCACCAGAACCGTGACCAATGTCGGTCCGATAGATTCGGAGTACAGAGCACTTGTCCGACCTCCTCATGGCATTGAAGTGACAGTCAAGCCTGAGATGCTCTGCTTCAACTCGAGTGTTACAAGTATTAAGTACGAGGTGACTTTCTCATCAACTTTGATGATGCAAAAGGATTATGCTTTCGGGAGCTTGACATGGATCGGTGGCAAGCATTCGGTCAGGAGCCCAATCATCGTTCGCTCCATCATATATGATTCGTATGCAGACATCTAGAGAGAACTAGAAGTATGAAAAATGTTTGTAATCGGTAAAATATATAGCATAAAAGGCGGCGTTGTTTAACCTTATGGGTAATCTCCTGAATAAATGGAATGCAATTTAGATGGGTCTTCAATCTAAAATTACCAATTTGACTTTCATTATCCTTAATGCTTACCTTAAAAATAGCTTGTATTATGACATGTGCTCTGCACGAAGAGAAAAAATACGAAAATATTGATTTGAATAAACATGAGCATAAATTACTTGTAGGTAGTTCTAAATTTATTTAGAAAAAAACTGCAACTAAATTATTATAATCTTCATTTTCAAATTTACGCAATGGTGTGGCTTGGGAGAGTGTTTTGAGATAATGGATAGGTTATGGCGAATATTGTCATCAAAGTTTTATATGAAATCAGGCTATTTTAAACCGCAACATTATTACTTTACTATCATTTATTTATTTCATATATCAATTAAAGATGATTTAAGGGAGGAAAAAAACTTCCGGGGTCTTTATAACATTTAAGTAACCGTAATGAGAAAAATAATATATATAAATGCACTAAAGCTGGCCGTAGGAATCAGAAGAGGATGGCTTCTCAAAGTATTACAATGGTCTTAGGCCTAATTGTTGTATTGTTTCTCTCTTTTTACTTCAAGAAGGGTTTCTAACAACCGAGGCGGCGAGGGTGACAAATTATTCGTGGTTACCAAGCATTTGAACTAAGGGAAAGATCCGAAAAAAACTATCATTATTGCATTGAAGAGGAAAGATGTGAATCTGGATGGAAAATCAAGCTGCTCCTTCAATGCTATGCTTATCTGCCGTCTTTTAAAGAGTTTTACGATCACTTCGGATGACAATGTTTTATGAATGTTTAATATCTATAAGTTCAACTAGAAAGAGGTGAAGTTTAATGAATA
Source organism: Agapanthus africanus (assembly GCA_030015575.1). Lineage (NCBI taxonomy): Eukaryota > Viridiplantae > Streptophyta > Magnoliopsida > Asparagales > Amaryllidaceae > Agapanthus > Agapanthus africanus. The sequence goes on along the minus strand of CM057338.1, from coordinate 934,751,040 downwards.
ATCAGTGATTCAAGTATAATTTCTTATGTATTGCTTTCTTTAGTAGTATATGCTTTTCCGACTGAAAATTTGTATGTTCTAATATAGATATGCATGCATATGTGCTAAAAGAGAACCGGTTCTCAAAATAAGAGACATGAATTTTTTATTCACAATTTAGACGATCGGCACTGTTCAAGTTTATACTCCTGTCCTAGCCTATGTGAAATGAAACATCCAAACAACTAAAGTCGCATAAAACACTCAAAATTCGATTAAGGTATAAAATCATTATCAATTGAACATTATGAAATATTTATGTTCATGTTCAAACCAACAAGCAAATTGTGGGTACATGATTAATTCTCAGCCACTGATTATAAATAAACCATTGGACTATCAGGACTGAACTCCCCATACAGGGGTTCAAATCAAAACTTAAACAGATTTATTACATCTAAGTAAATTTTATATACCATTATCGACCTTTCAACGTTTTCGAGAACACCAAGGAAGTCTAAAAATGCCAAAAAATCCCTCTAAACTAGCACTACTATAAATAGGGGTTGTCCCTACGGATATATCCGTAGGAGCAAACCACTGCCCCTACGGCTATATTTGTAGGGGCACGAAAATACGCCGTAGGTGCACACGCCGCATGTGCAAGTCTTAGCCCTCAACATGCCCATATGGTTAAATAATTGCCCCTACGGCTTAATGCATAGGTCAATATGTCCCTACGGATTACACCGTAGGGACAGAAAATTTATTAAATTTATCAGTTTATAAAACAAAATAGCTGCCCCTCCGGATAACTCCATAGGGACAAATATATGCCCCTACGGCTCCATGCGTAGGTCCGGATGCATAGGGGCAAAATATCAGGTTGCCTGATAGCTTGTCCCTACAGATAATTGTGTAGGGCCTGATGTTATGCCCCTACGGATTGGACCGTAGGTACAAGGCTAACTGATATTAGGGGCAAAATATCAGGAATCCTGATATTTTTCCCCTACGGATATATGTGTAGGGGCAACGTTTCACCCTACGGATAAAACGGTAGGTGCAAACTTTGGCCCTACGGATTAATCCGTAGGGACATATTATCAGGTTTTTAAAAAAAAATGGCTGCCTGTTTTTTCCTAGCCCTGTGCACAATAATATATACGTCATATATAAAAGTAATCAACATGCAGAATATATACCGCATTATTCATAATCAACATCTCACGCATAATATATATAAAAAAATCAACAAGCAGAATACGATATCAATCTAAATCAATATGAACACGCAAACACCACCAATATCAATATCGTCCAAAATATATACAATATATATCATATAAGTAAATACATGTTTAAAATATAAGAATCAAAAGGCTACCCTAGCTCGGTCCAGCTCCACCTCTGATAAATGCCGTAATCTGGCGTGCCTGCTCCTCGGATATACCCCGAGTCAATATCTCGAGCAATGAGGAGTGTGCGGGAGTCTGAGTAGGCTGTGGAGCTATAGGAGTGGTCTGTGCAACCGCAGCCGAGGTAGTGGCTTGCGAAGCTGCAGCTGCGGGAGTCTGAGCGGGCTGTGGAGCTATAGGAGTGGTCTACGCAACCGCAGCCGAGGTAGTGGCTTGCGGAGCCGCAGCCGAAGGAGATGCATGTAGAGGCTCAGCCGAAGTACCCTGAAGGATCTGTTCAGTTTTGTGTGTAATAAACGAGTAAGAACTGTGTATTAGTCGAATTCGTATCATTATCAGGTTATTGCGAAACCCCAATCTATCTATACTTAGGGACTTAGGCCTCGTTTGGATATCTAGTTTGGAAACCCGTAGTTTATTTTAATTAGACAGTTCTATTTATATATGATTAATCAAAGCTAAATCTACAACCAAATAAGCTCAAGCTACGTACTAATATTGGATATGTTGCTATCTATAATATGACATAATATTTTACTATTAAGTAGTATACATACCATTATCTCCTTCAACTCCTGGACGGTGGCCTTCAAGGTGTCCAGTTCTTACTCTAGACATCGCTCACGGGAGATAGAGGAAGTAACCGCCGGAGTGCAGTCAAACCTCATATGGGCCCTGCTAGGACCCAGTCCCCGGCCTCTCTCCCAACCTGCGTAGTGCCCTCCGTATGCGGCGTCTAGGACTGGGGTCAGCAGCATCAGATCGTTATGTCCAGTAAAATTGATCCCCGATGCCTCCACCTGCTCAGCCACCCGCTCCTAGACCCACATTAACCATAAAATAAAAGTATATCATTTAAATTTGAACCTTTCAAAACAAAAATTTCAAATAGGGGTTGAATAAATATTAACACTTACGCAATACTCCTGGGTAGCGGTGTCGGGGTATCAAAACTTGCCCGTGGCGGTATCCGTCGAGGTGCCGGGGACGGCAAGATACGCGGACAGCACGCTTGGTGTACCACCCCGCGCCAGGGTCTGAGCTCTCTGCAATTCGCCAAAAATTTACATATATTAGAAAATACTCTTAATATTACATTATATCACAGTAGGTCTATTGTAATTTACCGATAACTCCATGGCACGAGTAATATTCCTCGAGCCACCTGTATAAGTGGGGCGACCCCTCTTCACCGACTTCCTATTCTTTTTTTTCCTCGAGCCACCTGTATAAGTGGGGCGACCCCTCTTCACCGACTTCCTATTCTTTTTATTTTGATCGGTATATTTCTGCGCAACACATTCAGATTTAGTTTTCTAATTAAGCAACACAAAAAAATAAATTATATACTAAACAATGAATTACATTTAAAATACATACCTGTTTGCGCCGAGAGTCGAAATATTGGCACAATAGAGGCCATGTATCTACGTCGACTCTCGCAAAGGCCAGAGTATGTAGGAGGGCCGCTCTCTCTGCCTCGGGGGTTGCCATCCACAGGGAATAGCAGTCGATCTTCAGCTCATTCCTATTGTATCGGACCTTCGATTGCATGTTCTTCATCAGGCCATGGTACAGAGCGTGAAGATCGAGCACCCTCCCAGGGTGATCAGGGTCGGGTACAAGCTGAAAATCGTAATCCAACTGAAAATACAAAAAAAACAATGTTATTAAATTGCAAGTGTTAATAATAAATATATTGGATAAATCAAATGAAAATATATATTAATACCCGAGCCTGATCCCAGAAGAGGGCGAATGAGCGCCGGTGCTGGTAGCCCCACTCAACGTGAAGTGAATAGTTCTTCACGAGACGGCTCTCATCCCCCATATACCGGCCGAACCTCTCGGCATAATCTCCGGTATAGCGATAATCAGGGGTAAAAAAGAGGGGGAATGCTGCCTCCCCCTAGCTCTGTCGGGCATCAGCCTATGGGACTGATTCGGGTCTCGAGTCTCCCCCTCTAGGGATGGGGAGGCCCTGCGTCTACAAGAAATATCAAGACAATCAATATTCAGACAAAGTAGTATTAAGAAATCAAGGTTTAACGAAAATTGAAGTGTGATATATACCTCCGGCGACAGAAGCACGAGCCTGGGCCCGGGCAGCAGCACGAGCAGGATGATAGTTCCTCCGGTGAGGAACAGCCGGTGACCCGGACGTGGACGCATCTCCAACTAGAAAATAAACATCGAGAAAATTACATGAAGTTCATGTTTATTCTTAAAGGATATGTAAAATGAATAAATATTTTATATTTATTCATACAAACCTGCAGACTGAGTGGAGGGTATGGATGTGACGGGAGTGGCCCCTGCACCAGACGAGGACGCACCACCTATAATTAGACAATCAAATATTGACTATATAAGTAATTGCAAAAAGAATGCGTATATTAATAATATAACATTCTAAATCAACATGTATACACTATAGGATATATAAATATACCCGCAGGTGCGGTGGTGGGCTCTGCCGGAGATGTGAAGGCACCACCTACAGCCCGAGATGTAAGTACGTAAGAGCAAAAAGAATGTATGTATCTTATTGATATAGCATTTTAAATCAATATACATGCACTATATGATATATAAACATACCTGGAGGTGCGGGAGTGGCTTCTGTCCCTGATGTGGACGCATCATCAACAGCTAGACAATCAAACATTGACAATGTAAGTAATTTTGACATGAACATGCATGTATATCTATAATATTACATTCAAAATGAATATGTGTGCAATATACCTGGATGTGTGGCAAAGTCCACACGGAAGGAGGCATCAAAAGGGGTCTCCAATCGGGGTGCAAGACCGGCCCTCTGAAGCTCCCTACGCAGCTCTCCGGGCGGCAAAACCGCTCTGCCTCTGCCTCTGCCGGTGCCACGGCTGGAGCTCCTGCCGCCCCTCGCTGCACCCGTCATCGTCATCAAATCTAGATAAAACGGTTCGTGGACTGTCACGCTCCACCCCCAATACAGAGAGTATTGTCCGCTCTGGCCGAAACCGCACGGTTTTTCCCTTTAGAGCGAACCGGACCCGACCAGGGGCCACTTCCCAGGAAGTCACCCATCCCAAGACTTCCCTGGCCCGAGCACGCTTAACTACGGAGTTCTCAAGCTCCTGTAGTTCCGGTTCACTTAAAAGGCGCCTCTGTATTGAAGAGTGGTATCATTCCATTTATAGTACAGATCTGCCCTCTTTCGGAATGTATTCCGAAAATTCCCCATTGTTCTACAGTGGGTCCCACGGACTCAAGATGTGGCCCCCACGGATTTAAGAGGTAGCCCCTGCCCACTTAAACACGACACTTGGCGTGGCACTTTGTTCCGTGTGGCACTTTGCTCCGTGAGCAAGAACCGGGTCCCGACATGGACGCATTAGACAATCATTACAAGCATTGACTATATATGTATAGATCGTAAAATGTGAAGTAATAATATAACATTACTGATAACCTTTTTCGTTTCGTGGGCGCATTAGACATATCTACTTGGATTTCATCATCGATATCATTTCTAACCCACGTAACTTCATGATCAGCCGAAGACAACCCGTCTTTCCAAACAGACGGTCGGAGCACTCTAAGTCTTCTCTCTTCTTCATCCCCATCGCTGTCCTCGAATTCTGGGACATCGTAGACATCCCTGGGTTTCCAACGGCATAAGACACTCCATCCCGGATGCTTCAAACACTGTGAGTAGTATACTTGGAACGCTAGGTTCGGAAAGATAAACGGATCTTTCTGACCGTAAAATCGAAGTGTGTTCACACTGGTCAATCCATATTCATCTTTCCAAGTCCCGATATTGCTTCTTGATTGAATACGATTTCCGGTGTGTAGTTGGAAAATTGTAAAGAAATCACATCCAAAAATTATTTGACCGCAATCAATAACGGTGTCGAATTGTAGCGCGTTAGTAAGTGTGGATCGTCCACAGGGAAAGTGTAATCGTTCGTATTTCGAATTAGATGAGTCGAAAATTTAAAGAAAAGAAAAGAAAAAATTCATGATTTAAATATTTGAAGTTCAAGAATTAGAAAAATCTATATCTAATAGCAAGAATCAAGAAAACATTAAACATCAAGAATTGAGAATTTATGATTTCCAAACCAAATATCAAGATTCGAAGTGAGGCTCGTAGGAGTCGATTGAACCTTTAGATATGATGAAATCTAATGATTACATACTCTTATCCATTAACGAATTGATACTAGATCGATGACGATTTATCGAGGTTTAAGGATCTTGCGAAGAAACTAGCTAGGGTTTCTTCATCTCATCCTTTGTCCTTTCGATGAATCTCATTCACAAACTAGCTTCTAGTAAATCAAATAATCGATCGTTGATCTCTAGTTCCGACCAAAAATAATCAAGAAAGCATGTCACATCGAAACTAGATCGTCGATCATTCGATTTACAAGAATTTACAAACGTTATAGGACTTAAGAATTGTAAAAGAATCTAAATCATCATCATCTATCAATCGTCACGACTCCTTCACGAGCGGAGTTCTACTCAAACATTATCACAAAGAACACATTCAAGAATCTAGATTGAATCATACTGCTTGAATTAAAAAGATAAGCAAGATATAGAATTGTCACCTTTATTATATCAACAATTTAGTTACAACTCTCAAGAACTACAAGAGGAAGGAACTTGATCGTTGAATTCGGTTTCGCTCGGCTCCTTGAGTCGCAGATCTCCTTGGATCACTTGCTCCGATGAAGTCCGGCGTCGCTTTCTAAAGGATCGAAGGCTTCAACCTTGATTTGGTACTCGGAATTCTTGATCTTGGCTTTGGAATTGGAATTAGGGTTAAGGTTTTGAGGCACAAGTTGTGTCACTCAACTTGTGGGTGGAAGTGATGATCAATTGTTGAACAACCTTGAGTGTGAGGCCTTAGGGTTCCTTTTATAGCCTTAAGAATGATTAGCTTTCTTTATAAGCTAGGATTAGGTTAGCTTCCCTCTTAAGCTAGGTAGTTAGGTAGAAGCCTCTAGAAGTAGTTAGTTAGGCTTAGCTTCCACCTTAAGTTAGGAGGTTAGGGAGAAGTTTCTAGGCTTTAAGGTAGTTAAGGGGGAAGCTTACTTTGGAAGCTTGGAGTGTGATTAGCTTAACCAAGGAGCTTTACTGATCTGGCAGAATATTCTGGAGTTTTCTGGAATTTTCAGTGGCTTGAAGAGGTACTGGACTTGAAAGAAGAATACTGCAGCAAAGATTTTCTGATGATGTGGCAAGATGGCCGCGGATCCGCGGCTCCAATGGGGTTCGGGCCGCGGATCCGCGGCCCAATAGCAGCTTTGGAGCACTAACTTTCTTGCACTGCTTTATAATGGCTTCTTGATATATTTCAGCTATATGGAATCTGATAATTCTCTCCAGTTTATTGCCAGATCTCAAGTATTGGAGTTGGCGTATTTTTAACAGCATTTTTCACTGATTTGGCTTTTCTCCTGGAATTTCCTGCACAGATTCTCGAAACAAGTGTTGCGCTATACAAGAATGATGCGATGCTATGATAAACACTCAATTTCCCTCAAAATGTCGGTTTTAAAGTAAAACACAGGTAATCTGGTATTTTACGACTGTTTTGCTAATATGTGTAATATGCAAACCGAACACCTCTAGATGAGTGCAAATGATAGGGAAATTGCCGTGTTAAAAATGCAGTATTTTCGACTGATCAAATTCCCCCAAACTTATTTTCGATCGTCTCGAGCGAATTGTTTTATTAAAAAGAGAAGGAGAAAATAAAGAAAGAGAAAAACTAACTAGCACACTTTCGTAGGCAACACGATTGCACTGAGCACGTGCAATAAGCCTTTAAACCTCTAGGTGTCCCTAGTTGGAGGAGTGTTGTCTCCTGAGGGTTTTCAGCGGATTGCACCCACAAAATCCAATAATAAAAGGAAGACCGTGAATATTACATTTAAAGAAAAAAATTGTAAAAGAAAGACTTTGAAAATTAGGGTTTCCAACTATGCTAGCTTTTAGGTTGTCATGAGCCCTATCTTAATAGTCATGAAAAGATGTCAGAAATCACATCCTCCCTCAATAAAACATCGTTTTTATTCTTCATTCCTATCTTTCTTCCAAACATCGATCATATAACCTACGTGTGTGTAAAGAACATCCCTACACCCAGAGAATTCAATTCAAGCTATCATACTCTTGCCCATCTGCCTCGGTACTTTTTAATTAATGAATATTTATATGAGATTTCTTACACACTTTCATACGACCGTTAATACTTCTTGAGGCACTAACCGACCGATTACTCATGTGCTTGCTTATTTGGTGTTTTTTCCTCGTCTTGCACCACCTAAGGCTTAGCAGTGACTCCCAGACCAGTTGGTCTAAGGCACTAGGTGAAGAGACACCCTCGCTATATTTTTTTATTGCTGCCTTGGCGATAACAAAACCAGTGTTCATTTTTCTCACCATTTTATATTTTATTCATTTTTTTTATTTCCTTCATACATCGGCTTTTAGACAAGAGCATTTCAAGGTATCCTCTACTATCCCGAGTTTCAAGACGTGTGTAAGTGCGAATAGCAGGGTATCAACGTTCAAAATGTTTGGCTTCCACAATAGGAACTATTTTTCAGACTTATTTTTATCCTCAGATTAGTGACTTCCTTTATCTTACTAACCCTTGGGACAACGGCTCATAACTACTTATTACTAGTTCGTATAAGAAAACTTCTAATTTTCTTGGTTTTCTTAAATTTTTCTAATCTTTTGGATGTAATTTTTCACTATCTAATCTTTTATTATCTTATTTATGTACAATTTATTATTATTATTATTATTATTATTTTTGAAAATTTTTATAGGTTTTAAAAATGTTTTGTGCTTATGCAAAGTACCCCCAAACTTGTTTTCAACAGTGTCCTCACTGTTGCCATCTGCTAAATCTTGAAAAACCTATAAGCTTGGGAGGAAATTTATTAATAGGGGCAAAAATATTTAAGTGAAGACCCTCCCCCAAACTTATTTTTGGCTCATCATTTTATGTAAAAGTTATCTTTTCAAGAGCCAGATTACCCCCCCAAACTTGAGTTAAGCAATGTTAATCTTTGAAAATCACATGAGGGGGGTCAAGAATCATTGGTCGATGCCAAGCTTTGCAAAGACCGAAAGTTAACACCAACCATTCGAAAATTTTATCAATGCAGTGCTCTGGTTGGTGGAAGAAGAAGTGGGGAAAATGTAAGTGGTGGAATAGAATGTGTGTGCGTATCGTTTTGGAGAGACGATGCAGTGATTGTGATGGATTACTCGCATCCTTTTTATAGTCCAGAAGAAAGGGTGGAGGTTCAATTTCATTGATTGGGAGATGATTCATCTCAACACTCGTATCATTCAAAAATGCGAGTTCATCAGCGAAAATTTCCTCAAAAGTTCCATCAATACCCCGAAGAATTATGTCATCACAAAGTGCGGGGTGATCTTCAGACTCTATTGCGGTTCATAATCAGTGTTAGTTGTTGACCCGGACATCTCAGTGGAAGAGTCCGTATGTGTATGATACATAATTGGGTCAAACAACAACGTATGAAAGAGTCAAGATCAATATCATGAGGATCATTAAATTCGCTGCTGTCGACATCCATTAAGTCGACAGAACAGACCTGAGCAGTAGGTTCGGAGGGTACACTTCCCAACTTGTAAATGTTCAGCTCTATTGACCTATTCCCGAAGGATAGGGTCATAGAACCATTACGACAGTTGATTATTGCATTGGAAGTGGCCAAAAATGGGCGACCTAAAATCACTGGAATTTGATTCCGTGGGTTCGCTACAGGCTGTGTATCAAGTACAATAAATTCCACAGGAAATACAAATTCCCCGATTTTTATTAACACATTCTCTAGTTCACCCGTACGTTTGGTGATTGATCGGTCAGCCATCTGGAGAGTTATGCTCGAGGGCTTTAACACTCCGATACCTAGTTGCTCGTAAACCGAGTATGGAAGCAAGTTAACACTAGCGCCAAGGTCTAGTAGAGCACGGTTGATGTGTTTTTTCCCAATAGAAATAGAAATAGTAGGACAGCCAGGGTCCTTACGTTTCCGTGGTACTTGTTGGGGGAATGCCGTGTCTACAGTCTTTGCCATGAATATCTTCTTGGGCACTTGAGTCTTCCTCTTCCCAGTGCACAAGTTCTTAAGAGTTTTCGCATAGGACGGAACTTGTTGGATGGCATCTAGGAGAAGGATGTTGATGTTAACTTGCTTAAACATGTCCATAATCTTCTCCATATGTGGACTCGATTTGTTAGCCCTTAACCGATTAGGATAAGGTGCTTTAGCAATAAGCGCTGGGTCCATCATAGGAGAAGGAAGTGTGTTTGGAACCGATCCCAGAATAGAAGTGGGGATCGTCGGTGGTAGACTAGAAGAAATGGGCTGAGGTGGCGAGCCTTGTGGGAAACGAAGAATAGGCTCGCAAGAAGGTGGTGTGGTAGAAGAACTGGGGTCAGAATTAGAAGTAGAAGTGGAAGGAAAGGTCTCAGCCGGGGTGTTATTGATAGATTTATCAGTATCATCAAACTCTTCCCCAACATGATTGTCAAGCATTCTTCCAGATCTCAACGTGATTGCATTCACATGATGTGAATAGCCAGGATTGGGTAAAAGTTGAGCTGGAAGTTTCCCTTTCTCTCTTGCACTCATTTCAGCTTTTAATCTTGCAATTTCTGCTTCCATCGATTTAATACTCTCCGCCTGGGAGGTGGAGTTTTTCTTTATATCATCGACAGAAGTCTTTATTTCAGCCGATACTTGCATGATATTTTTCAGAAGCAAGTTTATGAATGAAGAGGATTCATCAGTCCCGGTCAACTGTAAAGGACTAGACGGTGCAGGTGTGTTGACCGGATTTTGGAAGTTTTGTGCTTAGAAGGGGTGCTGACTCAATGGAAGTGGTTGCTGTTGTGGTGGAGGGACCCTTTGGAAATTGTTTTGGGTTGGAACCGTGTTTTGAGATTGTGATTGGTTCCAAGCAAAATTAGGGTGATTCCTCCAACCCTGATTATATGTGAAAGAAAATGGATTGTTTCTAGGTCGTTGTTGGAAAGCAGCATTGGTATGCTCGTGACCTTGAAACGGAGAATTCAATGGACATTCTTCCGTGAAATGTGATGGATCAGAACAACATCCACATACAGTTTTGGAGAGTGACATTTGATTTAGGGCGGCAGCTAAAAATTTGTTTTCCATAGTCTCGAGTTTCTTATTTATAGCTGAAATTTCAGCTCTAACTCCTATGGAAACATCCGATTGGTTATTGCCACACCTAGACGATTGACTCACACCCTCCCACTGTAAAGATTTTTCAGCGAAATCTTCTAAAAATTTCCAGGCTTCCCCATCATCTTTGGTCATAAAGTTGCCTTGACACATGGATTCAAGGGTTTGTCTTGTGTTAGGATTAATGCCCTCATATATGATTCTGCACAGATCCCATTTAGGGATTCCGTGATGTGGACATTGGACTAACAGATCCTTGAAGCGTTCAAGACATTTTGAAAATGGTTCATTTGGAAGCTGGGTGAATTGATTTATTTCGCTACGGACTCGGGCTGTCTTATGATGTGGATAAAATTTCTTAAGGAATGCTTTGACGAATTCTCCCCAGTTTGAGATGGAATGTGCGGTTGTGTTATAAAGCCACTTCTCGGCTATATCGCACAAGGTAAATGGGAGAAGACGAAGACGCATAGCATCCACAGAAAGCTGTGAAGTACCCATCATAGCGCATACATTTTCAAATTTGGTGATAAAGGTATATGCGTCTTCAGACTCGAGACCGTGATATTTTGGTAGAAGGTTGATGTAATGGGGTTTAATCTCAAAATTGTCCCCGTTGGCTGGTGGTATAGAAAGACAGGTCGAAAGAGGACCTCGTGTAGGATAGCATCTCTCTTGGAGAGAGATGCGAGGTGGATTCTGCGCACCAACGGACGGCGGCAGATTAGTGGTAAAGAAGTTTGATGGAGAAGGATCCATCGATATGGGTGTGGTGGTGGGTAAAGAAGGGGTAAATGTAGAAATACCGACTTTGGGGTCGATAAAAGGAACGCGGACTAAACGGGCACTAGAATCCCGTGTCCAGCCTATCTTGCACTAAAAAGGGTTAGTACAGGTGGCAGCGTAGATATAATTAGGGGAAATGAATGAATGCGGTGTTTGTTTTGAAAAATATACGGATTTTTGAAAAAATGATGCGATCACAACAAATGCAACAAGAAAAACCCTAATTCTATTGGTCACCTAGGTTAAAACTCTAGACCGCTCCTAACTGCTAAAAGACAAGTCGCAGGATCAATCCTCCACTGTCTCTTTGTCTCCCTTGTGGCCAGGTAAGTGCCAGGTAAGTGGGAAGGTACTCCACTACGTAAGTAGTGGGCCTAATTAATAACCACTAGCTCTAGACACACTTGCCTTAGACACCATAAAAGAAACGCGGATAAGTGAGCGCGACGGTCCTTAGAGTCATCTCTAGATATTTTTTTAGTTAATGAGGGTAAATGCGGATCCAAGTTTGTGATTTTTGGGGCTTAGGAAGGGTAATGAACTTCCCACCTAATCTGAATTTGGCCGTGCCCCTTAAATTCCGTATTAATATGCAAACAACCAAAAATCAAAAACACGCACAATTTTTATTGCTTTTTGCGGCGCTGCGATTTATTTGCAAAGAAACCTGCAGAAAATTGTTAATTGGAGTAGACAGAGAAGGAGATAAGAAAGTAAGAAATTTACAGAGAAGTTTTTGTGTAGCGAATGAACAGTACTGCCACGGTTCAGCTGCAATAAGGGCCTAATGCCGCGGATCCGCGGTTAGTTCAGATGATCACTGTAAAAAATTTCTTGTAGCAGCTCCTGTTAACTTCTTGAGCTCTTTGCAATATTCTGAAAAAAAATTCCACAGTTCTATAGATTCCAGATTTCCTCGAAACAAATCACAACAACACGTTTAGTGTTTTGCGCGAATTTTGAACTAAAAATTATAATGGAATGAACTTTTCAACTCAAATTTCAAAAAACGAATGAATTAGCGCACTATCCCCGGCAACGGTGCCATTTGATTGAATATGATTTCCGGTGTGTAGTTGGAAAATTGTAAAGAAATCACAACCAAAAATTATTTGACCGCAATCAATAACGGTGTTGAATTGTAGCGCGTTAATAAGTGCGGATCGTCCACAGGGAAAGTGTAATCGTTCGTATTTCGAATTAGATGAGTCGAAAATTTAAAGAAAAGAAAAGAAATAATTCATGATTTAAAGATTTGAAGTTCAAGAATTAGAAAAATCTATATCTAATAGCAAGAATCAAGAAATCATTAAACATCAAGAATTGAGAATTTATGATTTCCAAACCAAATATCAAGATTCGATGTGAGGCTCGTAGGAGTCGATTGAACCTTTAGATGTGATGAAATCTAATGATTACATACTCTTATCCATTAACGAATTGATACTAGATCGATGACGATTTATCGAGATTTAAGGATCTTGCGAAGAAACTAGCTAGGGTTTCCTCATCTCATCCTTTGTCATTTCGATGCATCTCATTCACAAACTAGCTTCTAGTAAATCAAATAATCGATCATTGATCTCTAGTTCCGAACGAAAATAATCAAGAAAGCATTTCGCATCGAAACTAGATCGTCGATCATTCAATTTACAAGAATTTACAAACGTTATAGGACTTAAGAATTGTAAAAGAATCTAAATCATCATCATCTATCGATCGTCACGACTCCTTCACGAGCGGAGTTCTACTCAAACATTATCACAAAGAACACATTCAAGAATCTAGATTGAATCATAATGCTTGAATTAAAAAGATAAGCAAGATATTGAATTGTCACCTTTATTATATCAACAATTTAGTTACAACTCTCAAGAACTACAAGAGGAAGGAACTTGATCGTTGAATTCGGCTTCGCTCGGCTCCTTGAGTCGCGGATCTCCTTGGATCACTTGCTCCGATGAAGTCCGGCGTCGCTTTCTAAAGGATCGAAGGCTTCAAGCTTGATTTGGTACTCGGAATTCTTGATCTTGGCTTTGGAATTGGAATTAGGGTTAAGGTTTTGAGGCATAAGTTGTGTCACTCAACTTGTGGGTGGAAGTGATGATCAATTGTTGAACAATCTTGAGTCTGAGGTCTTAGGGTTCCTTTTATAGCCTTAAGAATGATTAGCTTCCTTTTTAAGCTAGAATTAGGTTAGCTTCCCTCTTAAGCTAGGTAGTTAGGTAGAAGTCTCTAGAAGTAGTTAGTTAGGCTTAGCTTCCACCTTAAGCTAGGAGGGTAGGGAGAAGCTTCTAGGCTTTAAGGTAGTTAAGGGGAAAGCTTGCTTTGGAAGTTTGGAGTGTGATTAGCTTAACCAAGGAGCTTTGCTGATCTGGCAGAATATTCTGGAGTTTTCTGGAATTTTCAGTGGCTTGAAGAGGTACTAGACTTGAAAGAAGAATAATGCAGCAGAGATTTTCTGATGATGTGGCAAGATGGTCGCGGATCCGCGGCCCAATAGCAGCTTTGGAGCACTAACTTTCTTGCACTGCTTTATAATGGCTTCTTGATATATTTCAGCTATGTGGAATCTGATAATTCTCTCCAGTTTATTGCCAGATCTCAAGTATTGGAGTTGGCGTATTTTTAATAGCATTTTTCACTGATTTGGCTTTTCTCCTGGAATTTCCTGCACAGATTCTCGAAACAAGTGTTGCGCTATACAAGGATGATGCGATGCCATGATAAACACTCAATTTCCCTCAAAATGTCGGTTTTAAAGTATAACAAAGGTAATCTGGTATTTTACGACTGTTTTGCTAATATGTGTAATATGCAAACCGAACACCTCTAGATGAGTGCAAATGATAGGGAAATTGCCGTGTTAAAAATGCAGTATTTTCGACTGATCACTTCTCCACTAATCCATATCGGTTCGTGTATCGTACCAAGTACACTGAAATATATAAAAGGGTTTTGATCGTCCGGGATATTGGATGTCAAGTATACAATTTAAGTATTCATAATAAATCACACCATCCGATCCTACCGTCGTAATCCCACTATTCTGAGTGGTTCTAGATGTTTCTATGTCCTTAACTTAGAATTTGTATCCAAGGACACTGAATCCTTTATAATATGCAACCTCTATACTAGGAAACTGAGCTAAATATCTTGAATCACTCTCTAATGATGCAGACAAGTTCGGATCGTGGATTTAACAAATTTTTTTTTACGACAAATACATAACGATATAAGTTTAGATTAAAACTGATAGCAATAACATGTTATTCGAATAACTTACATGATCTGCAACCCAATCGCAAAAATTATCTTGATGATATTTTTCCAATCGTTCATCATTCCAATCAGGATGCCCCTCACGTACCTCGTTAAAATAAATTCTGTTCTCGACAATAAATTATGACATTAATATTATATCATTTCATATACACACAAACACAAATATAACAATTAATCCAAAAAAACTTACTCTCTAATTTTTTTCAAGACATGCGCTGTTGAGCAAGATAAACCGGTATATCTTGTTGATAAACATAGTGTCTACCCTCTTATAATCGGCTTTACTATATGGCCCGTCTTGAATTCTTCGAGGCCGGTTAAGTCTCGTCTCAATGTTCTCGTCCAGATAGCGGGAACAAAATATGGTTGCTTCATCTAGAAGATAACCTTGCATGATAGAATCCTATGGTCGATTTCTATTGCGTATATACTTTTTAAGAGTATAGAGGTACCTAAAGAAAATATATTGAATAAATAAATATGGGCATACATGACAACAATAATTTTAAAAATTGCGCGAAACGAAAAATTCCACGTACCTCTCGACGGGATACATCCATCGATATTGTACCAGTCCGGATAACTTAGCCTCAGCTGCAAGATGAACCGTCAGGTGTATTATGATATCGAAGAATGAAGGTGGAAAAATACGCTCAAACTTGCAAAGTATCAACGCAATAGAATTTTCTAGTTTCTTCAGCGTCACAACATCCAGTGTTTTAGCGCATAACTCTCTGAGAAAACAACATAGGTCATTGATTACTAGACCAACCGATTCGGGGAGTGAAGTCCTGAGGGCTAATGGGAGAAGATGCTCCATGATAACATGGTGATCATGACTGTTCAGCTCATCGATCTTGCCTTTCACAATTTTTATTTTCTTGCTGAATGAACCTGAGAAATCTGTGGGAACTTTCAAATCATGCAACACCTGCAGGAATCTTTTCTTCTCCGGTTGTGACATATGATAACCGGAATTGGGAAGTACAAACTTGCCTGGTTTACCCGCTACCGGTTTAGGATGCAATTCACTTCGAATTTCCCAGTCCTGTAGATCCATCCGAGCATAGAGGTTGTCTTTCGATTTCCCGTCTTTACAAAGAAGCAAGTTGAGTACGTGCTCGGATACTCCCTTCTCTATGTGCATGACGTCCAGAAAATGACGCACTAAATTTGTTGACCAGTACGAAAGCTCGAAGAAAATGCTTAACTTGTTCCAGAATGGTGGTTTGACCTGTTTTGTCGGATCCATCCCGAAGGTCACATTATCGTAACCATCCCATTGAGCAGTCACGTCCTCTCCGGACAATGGGGCTGGAGGTCCAAGAAGCTCCTGATGACCATCAAAGTGAATATTATCTAACCTGTAGGGGTGGTCTAGAGGTAGGAAACGTCGATGGCCGCAATAACAAACCTTCCTGATAAAATTCAAGAATTTCGATGTTGTATGTTGATGGCAATGAGCACATGCTTTGTGATCATGTACGGACCAACCTGATAGCATTCCATACGCAGGAAAGTCATTAATTGTCCACATTAAAACCGCACGCAGTATGAAGGTTGTATTTGTGTTTGCATCGTAAGTCTCTACACCATCAATAAATAAAGATTTTAACTCCTCGATCAGAGGTCGGAGATAGACGTCGATAGTGTTTCCCGGTGAGTTTGGTCCGTCGATAAGAAGAGACATCATAAAGTATGATTGGTCCATAGCCAACCAAGACGACAGATTATAAATTATCATTACAACGAGCCATGTGCTGTGGCTTCCAGCCATATAGTTGAATGGGCAGAAGCCATCACTAGCTAGTCCGAGCCTGACATTGCGAGGATCGCTACTGAATATTGCGTGCCTCCTATCGAAATCCTTCCATGCTAGTGAATCTCTTGGATGACTCATTTTTCCATCTTCAGTTGGAGGAGCACGGTGATGCCAAATCATTGCCTCGGCTGTTTTCTTGCACCTGAATAGCCTCTGCAGCCTCTGTGTTATGGGAAAGTATCGTGCTATCTTGACAGGTATATCGGGCTTCTTATCAGAATCTTTCGGCTTATACCTGGCCTCTCTGAAGGGTTATGGGAGCGCCCCGGCCATCGAACCGTGGCCAAATGCGGAACAAAAATTTCTAAAAACCCGGCGCTACCATTACCCGATTTCCAAGATCGAAACCATTAACCCTAATAACTAGCAAGCTAACAAAAGGAGATAGAATGGTTATACCTAATGAACCAAGTCCTTCGGGTCTTCAACCATCTCCAAGCTCCTAGTGATGTGGATTGACTTTGGTCGCCGGTCTTCCTTCGTCTCCGATGATCCACCCGAGGGAAACGGCACAAGCTCCAGGTTCGCCAAGCGGACCAACCTACTCTCCAGGATTGCTAGTAGTGGAGAGTGGGGGGTGTAGGATAGACTCACCATAATTTTCTCTCATACTAGAATGCTCATAGAGCAACCATAGAATATGGGGAGGTGATGATTGCAAGGCATGAAAAAATGGCTAAGTAATTCTTTGTGTGAGCATGAGAGTGAGAGAGTATGAAGAGCGCCATCTCAAAAAAACACCAAATGAGAAAAATCCCTCTCCCAAAGTGGCCGGCCCCCTCTCTCATGCCCTCCACAAAAAATATCATTTCCATTTTTACAATAAAGAAATACACCATACCGATCACTACATGAAAAAGCCCATACTTTGACCTAAAGCGCATGCCTTGCCATGTCACCATTTCCACCTCATCTAAAACAAATGATTTTCAAAAGAAAATCAATAATGAGGTGGCATCTTCTAGAAGCCATTCCGCATAAATACGGAATGCTTCCCGGTACATGTATCGAAATACACATACGCGTATTCGTACGAAAATACGAATAGCCAAAGAGAGAAAATAAATAGTGAGCAATAATACTAGAATACATATATATATATATATATATATATACATATGTAAATTATTAAATCAAAACTTGATTTAACAATCTGGCTTAATCCTAAGCTGCTTGTATTATCAACCGTCCGATTAAAGTCTGTGCAATCCGTGCACATATTTAATCGGACACCTGTATGTATCAACATACAAAAACTACACCATATCGCCTGAACCGTGAAAACCCTCTGTGTGGGACTCTAAAGACCCGTCAATACGCTGGCAGTGGGTTTAACCACAAGTACGTCAGCGGCACTAGCTGTACGTAACGGCTACCCAGGTATTGAGCGAAAGGAAGGCCGACGAGCAAACTCATCCGAACCCCTATCGAGCCTGTCAGTGACAATATCCATACAGTCCGGTCTGTCAGTCTAAGAGTATCGCATATCGAGTCTAGGGGGTGGATAAAGTCAGACCCCTAACAAAGCGATAATTCGTGTCGGTATGAAACCCATCACTACCTGAGAAATTATCGATCTTGGATCGGTAATTCTCACATACCCCGCCCAAGAATTTCTAGTGCTGGCCACCCGTGCACTGCGCGACATCAACCCTTAATACCGGGAGAGACGAATCCCTGACGATCCGCTCACTGCCTCCATGTGGCTCGGGACTGTACCCAACTAAAATCTGTTTGCACGACTCCTTTGAGCCGTGGTAAGGTAGTAATCAAAGCACGGTGGGAACTCACACGAGACAAATGACGATCTCAGGTCGACAGACTAACCTGTACACATGTCACCAGGGAACTGCTATCTGACTATAGGTATAATACCAACTAGCATATTCCCGACGAGTCCGTCCAGTGTACTCATAACCCAATGAGCACCTGTATACTATCTTAGGTGAACAACTGACACCAATGGCTTGTGAGACCGGCCATCGCCCCTCGTCAGGGTCTAGATAAGTATATAGCAGTCTACACTGGAGTATCGATGCCCAGTCTCGATACTCCCATGACTAGGGACATTTAAGGATGTGCTTATAGACCCCCAGCTCCCATGTATGTGATCGCCATCACAATGCTGGCAGTCAAGCAAGAATCCTATGGGCTTTATCAACATATACATGATGATAAAGACAAACCAGATAGCGTATTATCATCTCGAGTAAGACTGTTTTATCGGTATAGGTCCTCCCTCAATCATCATGATCACCTGTCTGCGACTATGATAATTGCCTTGAGGGCACTATAGCCAACAATCTCCCACTTGCACTTAAGGCTAATTATTGCGATGTCGCATACTCACAGCCCGTGTGATACCGAACACCCAACTCCTCTACTAATCAGTTTCACAAACCTCGTTTGCAAAACTATTGCGTTCGAGAAATAGCCTCAGTGAGTGGATCCGCTCCAGTGTTTCTTTCTGTATCTCTCTTTATCTCAACTTCGCGGAGAAAACTATCTCCCGAAATGAGCAATACCCATTTTAGAATATTTCTGGATATCTGATGGGACCCAGTTCACAAATGAACTCCAAATCCAGCAAACTTCTTAGACTGTATCGTCTACTGAACTTAATCAGTATACAGCGCCATACCTTCCTCAGTATCTGCTTGGACCATCTGTCCAAACTACTGCCCCTCGTCAGAGGGAAAACTATAACTTTGACAGCCACTCTGTCATCCAGGTCATCTTGGAAGCTTAGAATGATAACCGTCTCCCAAAGGAGATTGCCGTTATCAAATCCCTAGAACATCCACTTATGTTCATAAACTGCTTCCATTCGTTTTTCTCCAGGATTGGATTAATATATCAACTTATTGCATCTAGTGCAAAAACAACATCTAGTGTGTACTTGACATGTCATGATTGACTCAATTGTCTAAGCAAGTGATATACCAATCATGCACACCCCTCTCCCCTTTAGTCTGTAAGACACCTTTAGAGAGGGTGACTCCATCACCTGCAGGTTCACCACCATGCCAGGAGCCGTCCATTCTAAAATACTTTTAGAATACTGTCTAAGTACCCAGATTGGGACACTTCCCAAATCTAGTTCTAAAACCATCGATCTAGTAACCAGAATGTCTGATATAATATCCATAACCTATGTGGAGAAACTACTGTGTGACAACCAAAATATAACCGATCGTAGTATAGGAATTTCACTTCCTATAAAGTGCATGTCATCCCAAATACCAGGACACACACCCTACTACCTTCTTAATAGATCCATCCCCTATTCTGATGAAGTCAAAACCCATGACTGTCACATCATAAATAGATGATGTATCTCCGCTATATCCTCTTTAGTCTATAAATAGACACAAGCTACTTGTCCACTACGCTTCCGCTGCTCCCACTGATTACGACAACCCTCTGGCAGAGTCATATATACGTACACTTCTAAAGCTAGTTTAGAATGACACTATACTTATCCTCCTGCCGGGTCTCATAGTCTGGAACAACAGTAGTGTCAAGTCTGGGTAAACAAGAACCTCACTCTCGGGTGCCTGAGGTAACCCACCATATCTGCGGAGTGGCTAATGGAATATCAATCCTGATTGAATCTTTAAGTCCTATTAAATTTTCCGTAATCGTTTGTGGTTCTGGAATCACTTCCAGTTCTACCATACTCCCACTACTGTTTTCTGAAAAAAATCCATTTTACTAAAACTGTGGCGAGTCAAAAACAATATCACTATTGATCTTCCTGATGGTAGAAAGTTAACCTTCGTCAAAGCCCGGGATAACCCACAAAACAGCCATTACTGAAACGTGCTCTGAGTTTATCCGGATTCTGGTTTTAAGCATCAGCCGGACGACTCCCTATACCTTAACATCGTTAAGATATAAATTGATTATATATATATATCTAATATAGAAACAAATGCACTAATTTAATTGGAACCAGATTCAAATCATGCAGCTGTCTCTAGTGCATGTCAACTAAATGGAGAGAGGCCGATCGGCATTACTCAACTTAGGAGTGCATCCAATTATGAGTAACCTGAAAGAGAAATAAGTTTCTTAAAATCATTACTATCAACTGAATACCTCATACAAGTATCTACATCTTCGATCACCTTGAAGAATCCCGATACTTGCGACACCTTGTTCTCTACTTTATTCTTGTACCTATAACTCCTCAAACTTGGACCTTGTATTTCTATGAAACACTTGTCCAAAACTTGAGAAGTCACAAGTAAGCAGAATATAGTATGAGGACCAACCCCTTTGTCCTGATGGACACTGGACAACATACAATACTTTGTATAAGTCCGGTGAGTTTAATAACTCAAACCCTGTGCGTCGCAGGTTTAAAACTGTACTATGGTTATGAAGACTTACACCGATGTTGAATGCTCCTTACCTAACCATCAACTGATATAGGTAAACATCATAGATATAATTTCAAAAAATTATATCTCACTTTATAAAAATAAATGTACAGATATATCAGTTTGAAATTGATGCATAACAATGGATATTCAAAACCAAATACTTGCCGTCCGGCAAACAACCCAGGCGATTTCCTCAAATATCACCAATTACAACGAATTCCGATATAATGAGGATGATCACCTAATTCCCAATAACTTACTCCCATTTATCATCTGTAAAACCATACAGATGTGAGAATCAAACCTGGTAAATACATACCCTGGAGTAAGGGCCTAATCGGGAAAACAGTTTTCAATTAACAACGCATAGTGAAACAGAAACATTAAAATGTTTTGTAGGGGTACCTGGTATTCATAGTAATGCCTCTTCCATAATCAGATTCATGACTGTAACCGTATATTTCCTTGTCATCTCTCCAAATCCCTTTATTTGTCTTTAGTCGTCACCTTCTGTACACCTTTGTTAGGCTTAAATGGTTTTCTTCCTTCCCTACCGTTCGACACCAGCCTATGGTTTGGAAGAAGACAATCCAATAAGCGTAATAGGTGTACTCTCATAATCCTAGGAGTACTCGCAACCTGAGAGAAGGTGATGATAAAAGACAACTGAATAATCCTATTCTATTTCTCCTGAACCAGAATCCATCCTCGAAAAAGTTCCTTCGAGTTCGTATATAACCATATGTGGATTTATCCAATAGCATTGGATGTTCGTAGTGATACGGGATGTTCTGGAGAAATAAAAGGCGATGCAGGAGCGGCGTTGAAAGACTTGGTTTGGTCGTGAATAGCAGTCGCAATTTACTTTGCCCTCTTTCTAATCATTTTATTTGTCTTTACTTATTATCTTCTGCACACCACACTTAGGCTAATTGGTTTTCTTCATTCCCTACCTTTCGACACCTGCCTATGGTTTGGAAGAAGACTATCCAATAAGCGTAATAGGTGTATCGTCTCCTAATCATAGGAGTCCTCACAAACTGAGAGAAGGTAAAAAGAAAAGACAATTGAATAATCCTATTCTTTTTCTCCAGAACTCGAAACCATCCTCGAAACAGTTCCTTCGAGTTCGTATATAACCATACGATGGTTTTATCCAATGGAAGTGGATATTCGCAGTGATACAGGGTGTTCTGGAGAAAAGCAAAGGGTAAAAGAAGGAGTGACAATGATGTATGCAACTACGACAATCCAAAAGCCAGTGTTTATAAGAAAGTTCGGTTTAACTTTGTCACTGAGTTATAGTCTAGGGTCGGGTCATGGTCGCTGTCAGAGAGAGGGAGAAAAGAAACACTCAGCATGCACTCTAACCTAGATCAAAATGGATAATCATTTTATCTAATCTGGATGGCTCCCACCGTTTTCTTGAATTCTCCTCCAAACCTAAAAGGAGAATTAGTCGGAATCACCCGAGGAGTAATCCTACTCATCAGTAGGAATCGGGATCCAACTATCATCGCATGATAATTTTGATGGAAGCCACTCAAGTCACCACACTCCAGAAGGTATGCGCATGCCTGGCAAGTTTCCTGTATGTTTGAAACTTCCGATATGATTTTTACCCCTAGGATCCAAGTGATCTTGACAAGGTCAACAAGTCAAAGGGTCCTAGTCAAGTTCAACCCGTCATTATCTTGATTGCATTAGACCCACCTGCACAGACCCTTGACAAGGTCGAACGACTGTCCTAACCAATCCACATTTTCTTGCGACAGAAAAGTATTACAGAGCTACCGCTCACTACGCCTTGACAAGGTCAACAAACGCAGCACGAATACTAAGCAGTACTAATCTGAAATGATGGAGGGCTACGACTGGTTTTTGGCGAAAAACTTTTAATGTAATGAACTTGATCTCGTTGAAGGAATCCAAGTGGTTTTACAAAAGTATAGTGGCGAAAACGCTTGCTAAAGAGGTCACTCCCGGTGAAAGGATCTCGGCTCTTTCCTCGTCGAATGAGGTGTAGGATATTCCAAACTGAATACCACGATGCAAAGCAAAAGTAATTGACTATTGTGAAGTTATTACGTTGATGCAAACTTCTGCCCAAGGGGTCACTCCCGATGAAGGGATCTAGGCCCTTGCCTCGTCGAATGAGGTGCTGGATATGCATAACCGAATACCACTGTGCAAAGTAAAGCGTACGTCTGTAATGTCAGTTTTTTTAAAATCTTGGTTCCAACAACATCATATATATATAGGTTTGTTTTCCTTGCATTGATAAGAACCAACACAGTCCCATCAATTAATCACACCAGAAAAGAACGAAAATAAAATGTACGTATATGCCATCCGCATTGGCCACTGGGTCCCGTCATCACCCGTTAGGTTAATTAACTAACGACAGAGCGGGGACTGGACTAGCGCGGGTGCAAAACATATATAACATCTACTAGTCTATATAAATATATATAACAATCGTCCCAGGAATGATAAATGCAACATCACAGAAAAGTAATAAGTATCACAGAACAATACAGATAATTTGGGAGCCCCGGGTTTCCTCTGAGCCACAACTGAAAACCCGACGTTCTCCTGGTCGTGTGGATAGCCTGTACAATGAACTCCTGGACCCCTACGAGCACGGCAAATTACCCGCCAAAACCTGAAGCGAGGCAGCCCCCTTCAGCAAAGTGAATGGACCATCTTGCACTTCACAGAATCCGGTAACTTGAGCACCCCTCCTTGGGTCAACCTGTACCCCCTACGAGTGCGGCGAATAGCCTGCCAATTCTAGAGTGAAGCCCCCTCCGTCTCAACGCCATGAGATGCGGGCCCGTTGCCCTCCAGAACCCGGCTATCCGTGCACCCACCTTAGGGTAATCCTAGTACAGAAAAGAAAATAATATACAAGGGTGACATCGACCTCAACCCGGTCGTGCCCAAAAGAATAATATACAAACAGGCAGTGACGGCAGTCCACATGTCGGACGTTCGCCCCGCAATATCAAATGTACAAATAAATCCAAATTGCACTACCATTGCACGCAAGCTATCCACCACGACAAATCCGCAACATCACAGCACAGCACAGAACATCAACGTGAATATCACGTTCGCAAAACCCGTCTAAAAGGACTATAGCGATTAGACAAGATTTACCGATCAAATGACATTCACGGTCGCAGATAGAAATGTAATGTACTGAAAATTACACAGTTAAAATTTCGATCGACTAAACTTTCCCAAAATGGCCCAAGTGCTAAACCAGTACTCAAATGAATCTGGGCCAAAACTATATATCACAAAAATCATTTTTCCATCAAATAGAGCCCCACAAAAAATTTGGAGTCATTTGGCCACAAAAGAGCGGCGGAACCGTCGCCAAATGGCATGTTTTGTGGCGGTTCCGCGCTCAAAATGTTGAATCAAGATTCCAAATTTCTTGTGGTGCCCTATATTTTCCTGCAAGGATTTTTAAGCTACACAGAAACATTTTTGGAGCACTTTCAGAAATCGACAGAAAATAGGCAAATTGGAAAATTGATTTGGAAATTTTGATCGATCGAGATTTTAAACTTGTGCAAACTAGCTAATAGGGTTTAATGGGTGGCTCTGATAGCATGAAGGGTTATGGGAGCGCCCCGGCCATCGAATCGTGGCCAAATGCGGAACAAAAATTTCTAAAAACCCGGCGCTACCATTACCCGATTTCCAAGATCGAAACCATTAACCCTAATAACTAGCAAGCTAACAAAAGGAGATAGAATGGTTATACCTAATGAACCAAGTCCTTCGGGTCTTCAACCATCTCCAAGCTCCTAGTGATGCGGATCGACTTTGGTCGCCGGTCTTCCTTCATCTCCGATGATCCACCCGAGGGAAACGACACAAGCTCCAGGTTCGCCAAGCGGACCAACCGACTCTCCAGGATTGCTAGTAGTGGAGAGTAGGGGGTGTAGGATAGACTCACCATAATTTTCTCTCATACTAGAATGCTCATGGAGCAACCATAGAAGATGGGGAGGTGATGATTGCAAGGCATGAAAAAATGGCTAAGTAATTCTTTGTGTGAGCATGAGAGTGAGAGAGTATGAAGAACACCATCTCAAAAAAACACCAAATGAGCAAAATCCCTCTCCCAAAGTGGCCGGCCCCCTCTCTCATGCCCTCCACAAAAAATATCATTTACATTATTACAATAAAGAAATACACCATACCAATCACTACATGAAAAAGCCCATACTTTGACCTAAAGCCCATGCCTTGCCATGTCACCATTTCCATCTCATCTAAAACAAATGATTTTCAAAAGGAAAATCAATAATGAGGTGGCATCTTCTAGAAGCCATTCCGCATAAATACGGAATACTTCCCGGTACATGTATCGAAATATACATACGCGTATTCGTACAAAAATACGAATAGCCAAAGAGAGAAAATAAATAATGAGCAATAATACTAGAATACATATATATAAATACATATGTAAATTATTAAATCAAAACTTGATTTAACAATCTGGCTTAATCCTAAGCCGCTGGTATTATCAACCGTCCGATTAAAGTCTGTGCAATCCGTGCACATATTTAATCGGACACCTGTATGTATCAACATACAACAACTACACCATATCGCATGAACCATGAAAACCCTCTGTGTGGGACTCAAAAGACTCGTCAATACGCTGGCAGTGGATTTAACCACAAGCACGTCAGTGGCACTAGTTGTACGCAACGGCTCCCCAGGTATTGAGCGAAAGGAAGGCCGACGAGAAAACTCATCCGAACCCCTACTGAGCCTGTCAGTGACAATATCCGTACAGTCCGGTCCGTCCGTCTAAGAGTATCGAATATCGAGTCTAGGGGGTGGATAAATTCAGACCCCTAACAACGCGATAATTTATGTCGGTATGAAACCCATAACTACCTGAGAAACTATCGATCCTGGATTGGTAATTCTCACATACCCCGGCCGAGGATTTCTAGTGATAGCCACCCCTGCACTGCGCGACATCAACCCCCAATACTGGGAGAGACGAATCCCTGACGATCCGCTCACTGCCACTATGTGGTTCGGGACTGTACCCAACTAAAACCTGTTTGCATGACTCCTTTGAGCCGTGGTAGGGTAGTAATCAAAGCACGGTAGGAACTCACACGATACAAATGACGATCTCAGGTCGACAGACTAACCTGTACACATGTCACCAGGAAACTGCTATCTGACTATAGGTATAATACCAACTAGCATGTTCCCGGCGAGTCCGTCCAGTGTACTCATAACCCAATGAGCACCTGTATACTATCTTAGGTGAACAACTGACACCAATGGCTTGTGAGACCGGCCACCACCCCTCGTCAGGGTCTAGATAAGTATACACCAGTCTACACTGGAGTATCGATGCCCAGTCTCGATACTTCCACGACTAGGGATATTTAAGGATGTGCTTATAGACCCCCAGCTCCCACGTATGTGATCGCCATCAAAATGCTGGCAGTCAAGCAAGAATCCTATGGGCTTTATCAACATATACATGATGATAAAGACAAACCAGATAGCGTACTATCATCTCGAGTAAGACTGTTTTATCGGTATAGGTCCTCCCTCAATCATCATGATCACCTGTCTGCGACTATGATAATTGCCTTGAGGGCACTATAGCCAACACTCTTCGCATGTTGGACACTCTTTCAAATCTGAATTCTCTTTCTGGTACAACACGCAATTTTTAGGACATATTTGAATCTTCTCATACTTCAGACCCAAATCAGACATCATCTTCTGGGAACCGTACCAGCTGTCAGGCACGTTATTTCCCGGGGGCATAGAATCTTTCAAGAACGAAAGAAGCATTATGAATGACTTGTTGCTCCATCCATTTAGGCACTTAATCTAGAAAAGTTGGACGAACCATGAGAAGGTGGAATGCTTTGTGGTCCCCTCCGAAAGACGCGGCGGAGACGCGGCAGACGTCTCGCCTGAATTTCGGGGCAGATGCTAATTGGTGCTATCCGTCCACCTCTCCAAAGATACCAAGTTGATTTATGGCACCATGTATCGAAGGTTTAAACGGATGCGGCCGATGTAGCAGACTTCGTCAGATTCCCCCTCGCTTGAGGGGTTTTTGATTGTGGGGACGCTCTTCCCTGCAGGCGCAAGCCCCTGCAGTTAATTACGCTACCGCATCGCGGTAACAAGTTTCTCCTTCTCCATATGGTCACTTCGTATCGTGGGTGTTTGTTTTGTGTTTGGTTGCCCGTGGATTGTATACGGAGACTAAGTTATGTTGTCGCCCATAGGGCATGGACTAGTCCAAATCTGTATCTTTCTTAGATTTGGGTTTGGGGGGTTGGGTTCAAGGATACGTTAGCCTCATTTAAGACTAAGATCAACTTAAACGTTAGTTAAGGATACGTTAGTCTCATTTTAGACTAAGATCAATTTAACGGGATCGTTTAGATCCGACAAGAGAGCAATTAGGCTCTATTGTTTAGTTTAGTGACATTGCGGTCGATAATTAGTTTAAGGACATTACGGTCCAATGTTAGTTTAAAGACATCGTGGTCGATTGTTAGTTTAAAGACATCGCGGTCGAGATTAAGGACATCATAGTCCGTGGATTTAAGGACTCCACAATCCGATGTTAGTTTTAAGACTTCGCGGTCGAGGTTAAGGACATCATTGTCCATGGGTTTAGGGACCCCACAGTCCAATGTTAGTTTTAAGACATCACGGTCGAGATTAAGGACATCATAGTCCATGAGTTTAAGGACCTCACAGTCCAATGTTAGTTTTAAGACAGCACGGTCGAGGTTAAGGACATCATATTCCATGAGTTTAAGGACCCCACAGTCCGTAGAAATGTATGGTTGTCGGGACCCGTCACCTCTCTGAAGACGTTGAAGGATTACAACGACAAATATCAGAGGAGTGAAGAGATGTACCCTTGCACCAAAGTGGATTAAATGATCTGTAGTCCAATTTGTAACTGAGATCAATTAATTAAATTATGAGCACATTGGCTCAGTTGAGTCTGAATTGAGGACTTATGGCCAACTTGGGCTAAGTCCAATTAAGTTTGAAGTATTGGCCCTCTGTTGGACCATTAGACATTTGTCTGGGTTCAAGCCCATATTTAGCAATGCTAAACAAGAGTTTGAGGGCTTTGATAACATTTGGGTCTTTGGCTGAGGATTAAACATTATACCTCTGAATTTTTACTCAATTTTGAGATTCAATTGAAGGGGAGGTTTTGTCTCTAGAACATTAGCCAATTTGGCTAACACTAGAGAACAACAGTGTTAAACACTGGAAATAAGATTATCAAGTTAGTGTTAAACACTAAGAATGTGATTCTCAAATTAGTGTTAAACACTAAAAGATATCAGTGTTAAACACTGGAAACAGAATTGTCAGATTAGTGTTAAACACTAGAAGGAGAAGGGGTCACGTGAGAGCACGTGATGGCATCAAAAGCAGGGCCAGATCCTCATTATTTTGTTTTGTAAACAAGTGTTAAACACTTTTAATTTTCATAGCCATCACGTGTAGGCACATGATGTATACTCATACCCTGATTTATTAGAACATTCATTAGGGGTCACGTAGTAACACGTAAGAGCGCCCAAGTCAGATTCCGCCTTTGCTTTTGTTCCATATATATAATGAGGGTCACGTGGGAGCACGTGAGGTATTGCCTCAGGTCTAAATCCTTCTCATTTGTGGGGATCTTTTCAGGGGTCACGTGGGGCACGCGATCCTAGTTCTTTGCATGCATGGAGATCTTTTAAGTCTCCTTATTTTATTTTGAGAATTAAATTCTCTGTAGGGTTAAACCCTAACTTTCTTTTAGAGGAATTAAATTCCTATGAATTTGAGGGAATTAAATTCTCAATTAGGGTTAAACCCTAGCTCTGTCCATCTTGAAGGAATTAAATTCCCGTAGTTTTGGAGAATAGAATTCTCATATAGGGTTGAACCCTAGTTTTATCTTGGAGGAATTAAATTCCTATAATTTTGGGAGAATTAAATTCTCTTATAGGGTTAAACCCTAGTTTTGTTTTGGGAGAATTGTTCAGTTGATAAAACTGCACATTTGTATTACATTTTTCCTACCATTTTCATATTTAAAAAGGACTTTATTATAATATATCATACATATGGGGGTTTATGTGTAAAAACATTATTTTCCATGTGTTAATATATTTTAATTAGCATTTGGTAGGAAAATGCATGCAAACAAATTCATTGACCAAATCCTAGTAGAACTAGGTCTACTAAATCTTATTTGAGTTGTTGTGCAGAATTTTCCAAGTTGTTATGCAGAATTTATCAAACAAATCAAGTTGTTGAAGAAAACTTGCCAAATTAAGAAGCAAAACTTGGAGACCAAGTCTGGGAGCAACCTAGAGAAGATTTCTGAATTCTGAAGGTGCCTAGGATTGCCACATGTCACAATCACAAAGCCCAAGAAAAATGATCGATAGATCTCCACCATTGGCCGCGGAACCGCGGCCAAACCCCCCTGTTGGCCGCGGATCCGTGGCAATATAGAGAGATCTTTTGCTAAAATTTTGGGAGATCAATCACTGCTGAATTTTACCAAGTTTCCAACAATAAGATTCTGGCTTTGCACTATAAAAAGGCACCGAGAGCCTCTTGGAAAATTTATCAAGCCGACGAGATCACGAAGTCCAAGACAGCTCACGCATCCAGGCTGATCATCAACGGTTCATCTACCTCCTTGGAAGAGATCGAGAAGCAAACTAGTCTTTGTAATCATTTTCTAAGGATTCAAGTGTAATGAATTTTGTTGATTAATAAAGGTAGCTTTCTTTTTCTTATTCTATTTCTTCGTAGTTTAATTATGCAATTTCTTTCCATCTCTTTTTCTCCCAACATGCGCGAGTAATTCTCCGCTTGTTAGGGTTCGTAGGATTAGGGTAGGCTAATGGACGATGAAAATAACTAAACCCTCTTTAAGTCCTATAAAGTTTATGAACTTTATCAAAAGAATCATTAACATCCTAATCGGGCGCGCTAGCAATTCTTTGCTAGTTCCGACCGCGATTAGAGATTAGATTAATGATTGTTTTGGTAAAGGCTAGATATGAACGGAGTTCCGTGTCGAGATAAGGGTTAAGAGTGGGATTCCTTTTCCCTCCAGAAACCCTAATCTACACGCATAACCGTCGTTCTAGTTCTAAATCTATTAATGGATAAAAAGGGAAACTTTTAATTAATCGTCCATAACTACTACATCCTAACGAACCCTACAAGCCTTCTTATTATATTATCTACATCTCTAAAATAATCTAGATCTATATTTTACATTCTTGTTTAACGTAGATCTAGAAACCATTCTATAAAAATTCTTTTATCCCTCCTATCTTTTTCAACACATTTAAAGTAAGAGTAAAAGGTTCAACGTTTTCCAGAGGACGACCCGTACTCATCTCGGTCTAGCTACGTGCGACACCGTTATTGATTGCGGTTAACAACTACAAAACACACTCTTTCGTGTCAATCAAATGGCGCCGTTGCCGGGAATCGAACCCGGGTCACCCGCGTGACAGGCGGGAATACTCACCACTATACTACAACGACGGTGTGTGTTTTATTTTGCAAAGAATCCTGCAGAAAATAGATTTTATTGGATTTTAGAGGAGAGAGAAGGGAGTTAGAATCTTACCAGAGAAGTGTGAACCCTAGATCTCCTGTTTCCTCAAGTCCGTGACTCCAGATTTCCTCGCAAAAATTCACACAATAATCGTTAAATATACAATTTGCAGTTTTGTTTTAATAATGATATGAC
Organism: Agapanthus africanus; assembly: GCA_030015575.1. Taxonomy (NCBI): domain Eukaryota; kingdom Viridiplantae; phylum Streptophyta; class Magnoliopsida; order Asparagales; family Amaryllidaceae; genus Agapanthus; species Agapanthus africanus. The sequence continues at coordinate 934,720,285 of CM057338.1, read as the reverse complement.
TCGTCTAAGAATTCAACACAAATAGTAAAAATAAAAAATTACGCACGTTTCCCCGGCAACGGCGCCATTTGATTGATAGGGAAGAGTGTGTGTTTGTAGTTAACCGCAATCAATAACGGTGTCGCGTATAGGTAGACCGAGATGAGTACGGGTCGTCCTCTGGGAAACGTGGAACCTTTTACTTTTACTTTAGATGTGTTGAGAAAGAGAGGAGGGATAAAGAATTTTATAGAATGGTTTCTAGATCTACATTAAACAAGAATGTAAAATATAGATCTAGATTATTTTAAAGATGTAATTAATATAATAAGAGGGCTTGTAGGGTTCGTTAGGATTTAGTAGTTATGGACGATTAATTAAAAGTTACCCCTTTTATCCATTAATAGATTTAGAACTAGAACGACGGTGATGCGTGTAGATTAGGGTTTCTGGAGGGAAAAGGAATCCCACTCTTAACCCTTATCTCGACACGGAACTCCGTTCATATCTAGCCTTTACCAAAACAATCATTAATCTAATCTCTAATCGCGGTCGGAACTAGCAAAGAATTGCTAGCGCGCCTGATTAGGATGTTAATGATTCTTTTGATAAAGTTCATAAACTTTATAGGACTTAAAAAGGGTTTAGTTATTTTCATCGTCCATTAGCCTACCCTAATCCTACGAACCCTAACAAGCGGAGAATTACTCACGCATGTTGGGAGAAAAAGAGATGGAAAGAAATTGCATAATTAAACTACGAAGAAATAGAATAAGAAAAAGAAAGCTACCTTTATTAATCAACAAAATTCATTACACTTGAATCCTTAGAAAATGATTACAAAGATTAGTTTGCTTCTCGATCTCTTCCAAGGAGGTAGATGAACCGTTGATGATCAGCCTGGATGCGTGAGCTGTCTTGGACTTCGTGATCTCGTCGGCTTGATAAATTTTCTAAGAGGCTCTCGGTGCCTTTTTATAGTGCAAAGCCAGAATCTTATTGTTGGAAACTTGGTAAAATTCAGCAGTGATTGATCTCCCAAAATTTTAGCAAAAGATCTCTCTATATTGCCACGGATCCGCGGCCAACAGGGGGGTTTGGCCGCGGTTCCGCGGCCAATGGTGGAGATCTATCGATCATTTTTCTTGGGCTTTGTGATTGTGACATGTGGCAATCCTAGGCACCTTCAGAATTCAGAAATCTTCTCTAGGTTGCTCCCAGACTTGGTCTCCAAGTTTTGCTTCTTAATTTGGCAAGTTTTCTTCAACAACTTGATTTGTTTGATAAATTCTGCATAACAACTTGGAAAATTCTACACAACAACTCAAATAAGATTTAGTAGACCTAGTTCTACTAGGATTTGGTCAATGAATTTGTTTGCATACATTTTCCTACCAAATGCTACTTAAAATATATTAACACATGTAAAATAATGTTTTTACACATAAACCCCCATATGTATGATATATTATAATAAAGTCCTTTTTTAATATGAAAATGGTAGGAAAAATGTAATACAAATGTGCAGTTTTATCAACTGAACAAATACCCCCAAACTTATTTTTGATCGTCCCGAGCAAACTAGTTTATTTAAGAGGAGAAAAAGAAAGGAAAGCTAAGCACACTTTCGTAGGCAACACGATTGCACTGAGCACATGCAACAAGCCGTTAAACCTCTAGGTGTCCCTAGTAGGAGGAGTGTTGTCTCCTGAGGGTTTTTAGCGGATTACACCCACAAAATCCTATAACAAAAGAAAGATGGTGAAATTTATATATAAAGATAAGAACCATAAAAGAAAGGCCTTGAAAAGAAGAGTTTCCAACTATACCAGCTTTTCAGTTGTCATGAGCCCTATCTTAATAGTCATGAAACAATGTTAGAAATCACATTATCCCTCAATAAAACATCGTCTTTATTCTTCATTCCTACCTTTCATCCAAACATTGATCATATAACCCTACGTGTGTGTATAGAACATCCCTACACTCAGAGAATTCAATTCAAGCTATCATACTCTTGTCCATCTACCTCAGTACTTTTTAACTTAATGAATATTTAGATTTGCTCACACATTTTCATGCGACCGTTAATACTTCTTGAGGTACTAACAGACCGATTACTTATGTGCTTGCTGATTCGGTGATAATATTTCCTCGTCTTGCACCACCTAAGGATTAGCAGTGACTCCCAGACCAGTTGGCCTTAGGGCACTAGGTGAAGAGGCACCCTCGCTATATTTTTTTATTGCTGCCTTGGCGATAACAAAACCAGTGTTCATTTTTTTCTTTTCACCATTTTTATATTTTCTTCATTTTTTTTTATTTCCTTCATACTTTTGCTTTTAGACAAGAGCATTTCAAGGTATCTTCTACTATCCCGAGTTTCAAGACGTGTGTAAGTGCATATAGTAGGGTATCAACATTCAAATGTTTAGCTTCCAGAATAGGGACTATTTTTCAGACTTATTTTTATCCTCAGATTAGTGACTTCCTTTATCTTACTAACCCTTGGGACAACAGCTCATAATTACTTATTACCAGTTCGTTTAAGAAAACTTCTAATTTTCTTGGTTTTCTTAAACTATTCCTATCTTTTGGATGTAATTTTTCACTTTCTACTCGTTTGTTATAAAAGAGAATTTTTTTAAAAAAATTTTTTTTTTTTGAAAAATGTTGTGCTTATATAAAATATGATGCAAATTGATGTGTAAATAAGCACAAACCTCCCCCAAACTTGTTTTCAACAGCGTCCTCACTGTTGCTATCTGCTGGATCACAAAAACCTGTAAGCTTGGAAGGACATTATTAATGGGGGCAAGAATATATGAAAGTGAAAAATGCTTCCCCAAACTTATTTTTGGCTCATAAATTTGAGGACAAAAGTTATGTTCAAGAGCCAAAAATATACCCCCCCCTCAAACATGAGTTAGACAATACGAAGCATTTTAAGAGGGGGGAGTCTTTTGATCAAAATAAAGCTTTACAAAGACCAAAAGTTAACACCAACCATTCAAAGATTTTATCAGTATATCGTATAGGTTGGTGGAAGTATGTTTTGTATCGAGTCAAGAAAAAGTGGGGAAGGGATAAGAGGTGGTCTGGAAAGGGTTTGAAATTAGAGAAAAGAAAGAATGAGGATGAATGTGAATGATTAGGAAGAAGGAATGGTGGCGGTTCAACCTCTATAAGTGGAGATTGATCAATCACAAAATCCGTATTGTTTAAAAATTCAAGTTCGTCAGCAAAAAGTTCTTTAAAACTTTTATCGATGGTGTGATTGAACATTTTGCTGTCAACGAGTTTTGTGCCAGAATTTATCCTACTTGATTCAAAAATTATTGAGGTAGAGGACTCGAAAAACTCATCTACCTCATTTTCAAAAATATCCAAATCAAGTTGAATTTCTGGTATTATTGAACTTGAGTTAAAGGATTGTGGTTCATCAAAACTCACTGAAACTATAGGAACAGAAGAAGAACCGGAGAAAGTAGAAGGTGAAATGGGTAAACAAATTGGTGTGTCGAGTATTGCTGAACCAGATGTGGAAGATGGAGGCTGAATTTCGGTCTGATCTTCGGGTATACCATTATCATCAACTTCAAGACATATTTGGGGTTCGGGAAGAATTAAAGGTTCAAGATGATGACCACAAGGAAGTGAAAGGATTCGATGAATTGGTGCGACAAAATCATCCAAAATTTTGGGTTCATCAATCAATATATCCCCAACGTCAATCACCTCATTCAAGTGAAGGTTAAAATTCTCAAACACCTTATCAAAAGTATGGTTTTCAATCAGTTTTGGTTCAAGAGTGGAGGTGTAGAGATCATAAGGGTTGGGTATGGTTTCACTTGAAATGGACCCTTCACAGTTGGGTAAATCAAACACTACAAAGTCACACAACTTATCAGACATTGTACTTGATGAATCTATGAAACTGGAGTTGTGGAGTTCAGTTTGGAATGGAGAGGTTTGATTAGGAAGGGTGTACAGTTCTGTCTTACTACGCAAATCCTTCATAATTTGATTCGTCAGTTCCATAAATTTTTCTAATGTCTGCTCCAGACTAGTCTTGGGTTGATAAAGGGTTTCAGTATAAGATTGAAATTCCTGTGGATAATTAAAACTCCCAAATGACTGATTAGAAGAACTGTCTAGAGTAGGTGGAAAAGTCGGATTGGATTGATAGGAACATAATGGTTGCTGAACTTGGGTAGGAGTAGGATCAATATTATGATAAGAAGAATATTGATATGGGTTGGTTGGTTGGCTATATACAAACCGCATATCAAACTCTTCTCCGGACAGTGGTGGTGATGGTTGATATTGGTCCGGGTTGAAACTTTGGCCTCTAGACCTAGCTATATGCTCAGCAATGGACATTCGTCTAGGGGCTTCCTCACTCTGGGTATGAACTGAAACAGGTGTCGGATTAGGATACGGTTGATAAGACCTAGACTGAGGTGGCTAACTGTTTCTTCCTGCTTGTTCTATATGATCTCTTAAGGACATGGAAGAGCCGGACGGTATACCGAAGGGATTTCGAAAACAAGAGATATCTGGTTGTGGACAGCAAAGCTTGGCAAGTGTTTTTCTGTTTAGGTCACCCATTATAAGAAGAGAAGAAGGGGGAAGGGGTAAAAAGGAGAGAAAGTAATTGGTTTGTTTTAAAAAAGAGACGGATTTAGACAAATCACAAAAATGCACAACCCTAGAACTATGGTTACCTAGGTCCAGTCTCTAGACCGCTCCTAGACTTCCAAAGGACAAGCCGCAGGATAAATCCTCTACCGCCTCCGTACTACCCTTGTAGCCAGGTAAGTGCCAGATAAGTGGGAAGGAACCACGTCATGGGCCTAATTAAAAACCACTAGCCTTCGACACACTTGCCTAGGCACTACAAAAATAATGCGGATAAACGATAGATTACCCACGACCTTCCTCTGTCCTTATTGAGCGCGACAGTCCTTAGAGTCTGGTCTAGATATTTTTTAAATTAATGAAGGGTTGATCTATATGCTTGGTTTGTGATTTGTGGGGCTTAGGAAGGGTGATGAAATCCCCACCTAATCTTGATTTGGTCCTTGCCCCTTAAAGATCCGTATTAAAATATGCAAAAACAAACTAAAAAAAAAACTTTGCAAAAAGATTTTTGAGCGGCGATATTTTGCAAAGAATCCTGCAGAAAATAGATTTTATTGGATTTTAGAGGAGAGAGAAGGGAGTTAGAATCTTACCAGAGAAGTGTGAACCCTAGATCTCCTGTTTCCTCAAGTCCGTGACTCCAGATTTCCTCGCAAAAATTCACACAATAATCGTTAAATATACAATTTGCAGTTTTGTTTTAATAATGATATGACTCGTCTAAGAATTCAGCACAAATAGTAAAAATAAAAAATTACGCACGTTTCCCCGGCAACGGCGCCATTTGATTGGTAGGGAAGAGTGTGTGTTTGTAGTTAACCGCAATCAATAACGGTGTCGCGTATAGGTAGACCGAGATGAGTACGGGTCGTCCTCTGGGAAACGTGGAACCTTTTACTTTTACTTTAGATGTGTTGAGAAAGAGAGGAGGGATAAAGAATTTTATAGAATGGTTTCTAGATCTACGTTAAACAAGAATGTAAAATATAGATCTAGATTATTTTAAAGATGTAATTAATATAATAAGAGGGCTTGTAGGGTTCGTTAGGATTTAGTAGTTATGGACGATTAATTAAAAGTTACCCCTTTTATCCATTAATAGATTTAGAACTAGAACGACGGTGATGCGTGTAGATTAGGGTTTCTGGAGGGAAAAGGAATCCCACTCTTAACCCTTATCTCGACACGGAACTCCGTTCATATCTAGCCTTTACCAAAACAATCATTAATCTAATCTCTAATCGCGGTCGGAACTAGCAAAGAATTGCTAGCGCGCCCGATTAGGATGTTAGTGATTCTTTTGATAAAGTTCATAAAATTTATAGGACTTAAAAAGGGTTTAATTATTTTCATCGTCCATTAGCCTACCCTAATCCTACGAACCCTAACAAGCGGAGAATTACTCGCGCATGTTGGGAGAAGAAGATAAAAAGACAGAGAGGGAAAACATAATGTAAAATGCAAAAATAATTAAATAAAACAACTACTTTTATTAATCAACTTGAACAATCTACACTTTGATTCCTTAGAAAATGATTACAAAAACCTAGTTTGCTTCTCGATCTCTTCCAAGGAGGTAGATGAACCGTTGATGATCAGCCTGGATGCGTGAGCGTCTGGAGCTTCGTGATCTCTTTGGCTTGATAGCTTTTCCAAGAGGCCCTCGGTGCCCTTTTATAGTGCAAAGCCAGAATCTTTTAGTTGGAAACTTGGTAAAATTCAGCAGAGATTTACTCCACAAAATTTTAGCACACAATCTCTCTAGATTGCCGCGGATCCGCGGCCAACAGGGGGGTTTGGCCGCGGTTCCGCGGCCAATGGTGAGGATATCTTCACCAATTTTCTTGGGCTCTCTTATTTTGACATTTGGCAATCCTAGGCATCTTTAGAATTCAGAAATCTTCTCTCGGTTGCTTCCAGACTTGGTCTCCAAGTTTTGCTTCTTAATTTGGCAAGTTTTCTTCAACAAATTGATTTGTTTGATAAATTCTTCATAACAACTTGGAAATATTCTGCACAACAACTCAAATAAGATTTTAGTAGACTTTGTTCTACTAGGATTAGGTCAATAATATTTGCATACATTTTCTTACCAAATGATAATTAAAATATATTAACACATGGAAAATAATGTTTTTACACATAAACCCTCATATGTATAATATATTATAATAAAGTCCATTTTTAATATGAAAATGGTAGGAAAAATGTAATACAAATGTGCAGTTTTATCAACTGAACAAGAATTAAATTCTCTAAACTCAATTCCCCCTCTAAGTTTCGGATTTGCATGGCAGGATCTCAACCCGATGAGAATTAAATTCTCAACTTATGGGGAGATGTGCTCTTTACAGATCTTCAACCAGAGGAAGAACTAAGTTCTTTTGTGCAGAAGAGTTAAACTCTTAGATTTGAGAATTAAATTCTCTGTTTGAAATTTTGATCCCCTTTCTTTTCTCACCTAAGGTTTTTCTTTGTTGAGAATTATATTCTCCTTTCTTTTCTCTCTGAAATTTCAAGATTCCAAAACTTTATCTCCAAAAACTCTCTCTTTCTTTTCTTTTTTTTTAATTCTTCCTCTTGGCTCCTATATATAGGAGAAGGAAAAGAATCAATTTGTTTTGAGAATTTTTCATTGAAAGATTTTGTTTGTTTTCATAGTCAATATGAGCCTTTAGATTATTAAGTGAATTTTATTCACCGTTGGATTTTTAATCCAAAGATATTCTGTTTGTTATTTCTGATGAGATTTAGAGAAATCTTTCCTTGTCTAAGATTTTTCCATAAATTGGTGATATTTAATCACCCCTGGATTTTTAATCCAACGATTCTCCTTAATCCTTTCCCATTTGGAAAGATTTTAGAGAAATTCAGAATTTTAATTCAATTAAACTGTAAGGTTTTCGAAGCCTGTCACGTGCTGGCACGTGACCGTTGGTCACGTGTGAGCACATAACCCTCGTTGAGGTATTTCCTAATTTTTAGAATTAAATTCTTTTAAGCTGTAAGGCTTTCAAAGCCCGTCACGTGCTGGCACGTGACCCTTGGTCACGTGTGAGCACGTGACCCCCAATTGAGCCCTTTAACAACCGCTTGTTTATGTTGTCGTTTTAACCATCACGTGTCAACAGACCATTGGTCACGTGTGAGCACGTGATACCTCGTTGAGGTATTTTCTGATTTTTAGAATTAAATTCTATTAAACTATGAGGCTTTCAAAGCCTGTCATGTGCTGGCACGTGACCCCAAATTGGGCCATCTTTCAGCCTTTTGTTTTTCGTTTCTGTTTAGTGAGATTTTAACCATCACGTGATCATTGGTCACGTGTGAACACGTGATACCTCATTGAGGTAATTCCTGATTTTTTAATCAGGAAACAAATGCCCCCACAGCGTTGCTCTCACGTGTCTGCACGTGATTGCAACGCTGTCACTTTTGTGTCCGTTGGATCCATCTAGGAAATCGGGAAGATGAAGCGTTTCCATCACATCCTATAAATGCAGGGGTCTCTTCTGAAGCGCCTCCACTCTTTCATCTTCCTCCTTTGGCTAACTTTTCTTTTGAGAATTTAATTCTCGTTCCTCAGAGCTTAGTTCTCTGTCTTGCAAATTTTCCAGAGTTTAACTCTGTTGAAAGATTTCCTTTTCTTCAGATAATGATCTTGAACGAACGAAGAACTTTCACAGAAATCACCATGGGATTTTAAATCCAGATCAAGGGTTTTTCCCTTTAACAAGAACACACATTTTTTATTTTAAGTTCTTTAAAAAGAAAATCTTTCAATCCTTAAACAACAGATCTTGCTAAGGTTTCTCTGGCCTTCAGGGGTCAATGATGATATTTTCCCTTTTCCATGGAATTTAATTCCATCTCAAAAATATTTTTGGGAATTTAATTCCCCTTTTCCAAAAAAAGAATTTAATTCTTATGAAGAACTTAGTCCTTCTCAGAAAGCTTCTTGGAGTTTTCTTGCCCTGAGTTGTCTTTTTCACATCCAAGAAGAAGAAGTTTGCCATGTCTCTTTCTGGGAATTTAATTCCCTTGATTCTGTTTGATTTGTCACAGAGTCTAAGATGGATTTCTTTTTAGGGGAATGTGTAGGGTCATTTGAAATCCACTGCTTATTTAATGAGAATCTTCCTTTTGTCTCATTATAATTGCTTGGCCTCATTATTAGCAAGCCGTCATCTTGATTTTGTGACCCATATGTTTTGAAACCAATGGTCCCATAAAATGAGTCCGCTGTCGCTTTCTTCCAGTGTCTCTTTATATATATATATTTATAATCATCTATATATACACTGTTGGCTTCGTTTTAACAGTTTCCCCTTATTTTATTTCAGGTACGATGACGTCTGTTCCGTATTTCCCTTTCACCCGCTCGGAAGCTGCTTTTCCCCAATCGCCATATGACGATGAGGTGATGGCAATGATCAGGGCTCACGACCCGAATCACACCAATTTGCTTCTGTGGGGGGCCTGGTACAGTCACATCATCCGGGGTCGCCGGAGTTTTCTCTGCGAAGTACCGACGGAGCCTACCTTTCCGTTCCTGCCGATGGATCCTCCAGGGACAGTCTTTGCTGTAGAGATGCCTAATTGGACTCCGATGGGACGACTTGAGCCTTCGACGACGGGCATCCCGAATCATCCTATCCCGGCCATAGATATACTTGGATGCCGTATTTGCCAGGGCGAGGCCCAACCGTGGGGGCAGGTCTACAAAATAGGGCTCACCCCTGGACACCCCACGGGCTACCTTCTTTGGGCTCGCTACATCCTATCCGCCCACCGCGCGCGACTGCAGAAGGTTAGGCTTTATCAGGCGATCTATGCGTCCCTCTTCCACTACCCGTCTCCTCACGTCTGGTGGGTTAAGGCCTTTCTGAACCAGTGGAATCTCCCCACCAACACTTTCCTCCTAGGGGACCGTGAAGTTTCGATTTCTTTGGAAGAATTTCGTGAGATCTCTGGGCTGCCAATCAGGGGGACACTTTATGAGGAATTGCTGCCTTCCGACGAGTACGTCTTCGAGACTAAGCCCGCAATGCTCGACGACTTGTCCGCTGAGAATGCCGTCCGCCATAAGCGCCCTAGTTTGATCAAGGCGTTGGGAATCTTTAACAAACTGTTCACAGAGTCGGAGGAACAGGGTGTTACTTTCAAGAGCTTCATCGCTTGTTTCCTTCGCGAGGATGTCCTGTCGAAGACGGCTCCAAGGTTTGCAAACATTTATGACCCCTTTAGGTTTGGTTTGAACAGGCGGCCGACTAAGGAATCGGATTTACCGCAGTATTATATTCCCATTATGTCGCCAACATCTTTCGAATCGATTGCAGCTCCCGGCATGGATGAGGAGACATTCTTTGTGGGTTTTATCAGTGTCTGGCTTAGCTGGTTCGTCATCCCCATGTATCGCTGCTTCATGAGAGTTTCGGTTATCTATTCGGCTCATTGTATCACTGAGGGGACACGGTTGGCCGTAAGCATCCCGGCGCTAGCGCATCTCTATCATGGATTAGGCGCCGCGGCCAATACCTCAACCCCCGGTGTGGATGTAGTAAACTTCTCTCTTCACTACTTCACATCTTGGATTGAGATGCACATGTTGGGGGCTTTTGCTGCGCATCAGAGACCCGCATTTTATGACGCCTACACTTTTCCGCGACTCATGCGGCTGGTGGACGCTTCTGCTCCCGACCCAACTTAGTTCGGGGCTATTCGCGTGTTGATTTCTCCCTATGCTAGTGCGGGCGGACTGGTATTTGTTTATCGGGTTCTATCTGCTCTTTCAGGTCCGATTCAACAACTCCACGACCAGTCGAAAGGTGAGCTGCCTTCTCTGAAGCCCTGGGAGGCCACGCACTTGTACACGATCAGACCAGGTTATCCGACATTCCGTCAGAACAGTGCGGCTCTTTTTATGCGGTACAATCTGCATCGCTTCGCCCGGCAGCTTGGATATGATCAGGGCGTTCCCTTTGAGGCTTTCACAGTTGTGCCGGTCCCTTCACCCGAAGCTGTTCGTGATGCTGCTCATCACTTCGTGAGGCTGAACACTGGTTCTTACTTCATGATACCTGAAGCTGACAATATTCCTCGATGCGTGGGGTCCTTTACGGGCTGGTACCTCCATCGGGTCAGCCCGATTATTGCTGAGTAGAAGAGGGTGCTTCTTGGATATGGTACTCCTGCTCAGGTTCAGGCCACGGGAGTTCCGCCGCGACCGCGCGCACCGGTCCGCTTTCCCCTGAGGGATACCAGTGTCGCGCTCATTCCGGGGGAGTCGGAAGTGGACCTCACTCCCACAATTGGCATGCTATTGGATACCCAGGCTCGATAGAGGGGTAAAAGGGCTCTGGTAGCAGTACCACCACCCGCGGCGTCAACAATGGCTGTGTCATTCTCGGTCGCAGCGCCAAGCGAGGGTGATAGGAAAGAGGGTGTTGAAGGTGAGGTGGGTCGGCGTCATGCCAAGGCTCCACGGGGGAGGAAACGGTCGTCCTCAGCGGTCGGCTCTGGATCCAAGCGGCGGAGGAAAACGGCTACCGATCTGCTCGACTCTTTAGTAGAGTCTGAGCCCATTCTTCCGGACGAGCCCTTGGCCATGCAGGAGTCGGATGCTGGCCTGCTTTTTCCAAGTTCAACTGCCGAGGAAGCCACACAATTGGCTGAGGCTATAAGATGTTCTAAAGATGAGTCTCAGAACGTAAGGGTTCCGAAGAAGCCCTATACCGCCGTAATCTTTTATGAAGACCCTTCGTGGATCCGGCGGCGATTTATCGGCCCTTTGGAGGAATAGGGTGAAAGGGCTCTTAAACAGGCTGCTTCGGAGGATGCTGCGGATGCGCTTTCATTGTGGACTGGCGGCCACGAGTCCACCCTTGAACTTCTGCGAGCACACCTTCTTGAGAAAGAGCATCAGCTTGAGCAAGCCATACTGAGAGCTTCCTTGTGCATCGGTATGTTCTTGTATTTCCTTGTAATACTTCATATTGTCTGCAATCGTATATATGTTTTCTTATTCTTGTGTGAACTGTGCAGAGACTTCGGCGATAGGGGAAGTTCCCACGGGCTTACTGACGGTAGAGCCTGTTGACACCCCTAATGAAACACTGCTCGATGTGGAGGGGGTTGACGACACTGTCCCTCTCGCGATAGAGCCTCCTGCGGTGGTTCTTGCTCCCGAAGTACTCGCTCCTTCGGGAGAGGCACCTTTGGTGGTCGCCGTCCCAACGGATCTTCCTGAGGGTGGCCCAGAGGCTGGGATGGAGGTAGTCGAGACCACCCTCCCTTCGTTGGAGTCCGAGGTCGCGGCGGAGGCCGTTGAAGCTGCTGTCCCTCCTATTCAGAATGGGAGAAGCATCGAAGGCAACCTTCTACATTTTGAAGTAGTATCCTTTCCATTATCTAAACTTTTCTGTCTTTTCAGAGTTGCGCGGATTGGCGGCTTCGATTGCCGACTTGTCTCCCAGGCAGTCTTTTCAACGCCTGTTGGAGTTGGCTGCTCCACAAGCGATATCTCCTCAATGCATCGTCCTCTCGTCTGGGCAAGATTAGTGTTGTTCATCATTTCATAGCATTGTTGTTATTTCGCAAAATGACACTGATGTCCTTTACAGTTCTGGAGGCCGACGACGAGGTTGGGGTTCTAGAAGGGCCAGGGGAGCCTTCGGCTCCTTCTTGCATGACTGTGGGTAAGTGAAGTCTCAATATTGTCCTACTTGTTCTTTTGCTTAAAAGTTTCACTGATCTTTTTATAAATCTGAACAGCCTTGCCAGTTCTCACAGCGCTGGAGTCGCGCATCGCCATGCCGCCCGACCCTTATGCTTTGCGAGCCTCAGACCGTCTGGCAAAATTAAGCCTCGACTCCCTGTCATCCCTGATCGAGGAGCTTCACGCGGGCAGTGTAATCACAGCCGAAGCGTTTGCTGCTGAAGCTAACGGTTCTCTTCCCTTTCTTGCTACCTATCATAGCGAGGCCGTGGTGCAAGTCTGGGTTGAGTTTTGCCGTCAGGTGGAGGCTTGTTTGCATGTGCTCGAGTGTACCCGTCTTTCTTCGGAGGCTGTGGCTGCGAAAGCGGGCTTGTGAGGTTTGATTGAGCGATGTGCGGCAAACATGGTGTCATATGAGAAGAGACTCGGCCGCAAATTCTCAGAGAGGGAGCTGGCTTCTAAGGCGCTGAACGAGCTTCAAGCCAATCTTACAGCCAAGGCCAACAAAGCATATGAACTCTGGCGAGTGCTTCAAGAGGCCATCAAGGAGGTGGTGGCCATCGACAAGGCCGCCGTGTTTACTCGCGAAAGGGTCGAGGCTCACAAAGCTACCGAGAAAGAGCTCGAAGGCCGGCTTGCCTCATATCAGGCCCAGCAGGCTCAGGCGGAGGCCCGCCTTCTGGCGATACTGAATCACGAAGGCACGGCCCAGCGAAAGAGGGATGAGCTGACCAAGCTGCTAAATCGCCCGCCGACCTGAAGACTTGTATATCTTTTTTTTACTCTTCCTTTATACATACACCTGAATAAGAGTATATATTTTTTGCTTCTTTCGCGAATTGTACTTTGTATCCACTTTGGTTCATGAATAAAAGACGTATTTTCCTTCTCAATGATGTATTCCTTGTTATTGAATGTATTTCTGTGGATAGTCTATCTCGATCTCTTTGTAGGATAACGATGGCTTAGGATTCAGGGTTAAGATCTGCCTCCTAAGACTTTTCAACTTTATGAGCCGTGAGGGTCTCATAAAGAATTTTCTCCCTATCGGTCGAGAGGATCCCGTAGGTGTAATTTCTCCTTAAGAATCGTGAGGATTCCTAAGTGTGTTTTTCTCTTGCGAGTCGTAAGGATCTCACAAGAGAATTTGCTCCCTTATGAGTCGTGAGGACCCGCAGGTGATGGGTGAGATTATCATTATCCGCATTTCACGGAATCAGAAATTGCTCTGGATGCTTCCCACGGGTTCACTGCCATGTTCTGCGAGGACCAGACTCCACTCTGGATGTTTTCCAGGGTACCGTAGTTTAAAGACATCGAGGTCGAGGTTAAGGACATCATAGTCCGTGGATTTAAGGACTCCACAGTCCGTCGCTAGTTTTAAGACATTACGGTCGAGGTTAAGGACATCATAGTCCGTGGATTTAGGGACTCCACAGTCCGTTGTTAGTTTTAAGACATCACGGTCGAGGTTATGGACATCATAGTCCATGGATTTAAGGACTCCACAATCCGTTGTTAGTTTTAAGACATCACGGTCGAGGTTAAGGACATCATAGTCCGTGGATTTAAGGACTCCACAGTCCAATTTTTTTTTGCTCTGGATGCTTCCCACGGGTTCACTGCCGTGTTCGGCGAGGACCATGCTCCACTCTGGATGCTTCACACGGGTTCATTACCGTGCTCTGCGAGGACTAGGATCCGCTCTGGACGTTTCCAACGGGGTCATTGCCGCGTTCCACGTAACCAGGAATTTTGCTCTAGATACTTCCCACGGATTCACTGCCGTGTTCGGCGAGGATTAGGCTCCGCTCTGGATGCTTCACACGGGTTCACTATCGTGCTCTGCGAGGACCAGGCTCCGCTCTGGATGCTTCACACGGGTTCACTGCCGTGCTCCGCGAGGACCAGGATCCGCTCTGGATGTTTCCCACGGGGTCATTGCCGCGTTCCACGTAACCAGGAATTTTGCTCTAGATGCTTCCCACGGGTTCACTACCGTATTCGGCGAGGACTAGGCTCCGCTCTGGATGCTTCACACGGGTTCACTGCCGTGCTCTGCGAGGACCAGGCTTCGCTCTGGATGCTTCACACAGGTTCACTGCCGTGCTCTGCGAGGACCAGGATCCGCTCTGGACGTTTCCCACGGGGTCATTGCCGCGTTCCACGTAACCAGGAATTTTGCTCTAGATGCTTCCCACGGGTTCACTGCCGTGTTCGGCGAGGACTAGGCTCCGCTCTGGATGCTTCACACGGGATCACTGCCGTGCTCTGCGAGGACCATGATCCGCTCTGGATGCTTCACACGGGTTCACTGCCGTGCTCTGCGAGGAACAGGATCCGCTCTGGACGTTTTCCACGGGGTCAGGAGTGACATAATCCGCGTTCCACGTAGCCAGGTTCTTTGACTTTATCCTCATTTCACGGAGTCGGGGTTTGACTCTTGGTTATCTGTGCACCGCCGAGTCATGGAACTGGGGGTTGCCGCTGTTCTGCTTTGCTTGATGTTGTGTCTGTTGCAATGAGACGAATGCTGAGATGGTCTCCAGGCTATCTGTGAACCGTTGAGATTTGGCTTCTTCTTCTGGGGAGGGAAGGTGTGGTTCCTTCTTTGTTTGCGCCCCTGGATCGTATACAGTGATTGCTATGACATCACCTGTAGGGCATAAATTTCATTTTTATTTTTATTTTATTTCTTTCCGCGATGCTCTATCATTTCAGCTTTTATATCGCGAAGGTCGCGACTGCCCAATCATTTCGGCTATTTTTCGCGGTGCCCAATCATTTCGGCTATTTATTTTATTTTTACTCGCTATTTTTTATTGCGAGTTGCCCAATCATTTAGGTTATTTTGCATGCATACATTTTTACTTGCTGATTTTGTTGCAAGTTGCCCCATCATTTCGGCTATTTCGTATGCATGTGTGGCCCGCAGGCTTTTTGCTGCAAGCTTGGGATTAGACACCGATTTCGGCATCAGCACCGCTACAACTGGGATATTGCCAGGAGCGAATCATCATTTGCCTCTGTCGATATCGAACAAAGGTGGCTTAGCGAACAGGGTTAGGATCCTGTCGACTAAGGCTTTTGATTTCATGAGCCGTAAGGGTCTCATAAAGGTATTTCTTCCTGCGAGTCGTGAGGATCTCGTAGGTGCGTTTTCTCTTTAGGAATCATGAGGACTCCTAAGTGTATGGCTTCTCGTAAGTCGTAAGGACCTTACAAGAGAGTTTTCTCCTTATAAGTCGAGAGGACTCACAAGGGTTCACCGTGCGAACATATCCCTAGTCACGGGTGGGACTTTGTTAGGGAAATGTTTAATTCGCGCCCGTGGATTGTATACAAGGGTCAGCATTGAGCCGCTTGTAGGGCATTAGTGGAGGTTGTGGGGGTTGCTTAAGAACAGGTTCAGATCTCTCTAACTTAAGACTTTCAAATCTTACGAGCCGTGAGGGTCCCATAAGAGAGTTCTCCTTACGAGTCGTGAGGATCTCGCAAGTGTAATTTCTCCTTAAGAATCATGAGGATCCCTAAGTGTGTTGCTCCCTTGTGAGTCGTAAGGATCTCATGCAGGTGGTTTCTCCTTACAAAATCGAGAGGACCTTAAAAGTGTCTCTTAACGAGGTTGCGCCCTTTCGGGTTTTCACAAACACTCGCCAGTAGCCCTGCTGTTTTTACTTACGGCGCCCTTTCGGGTTTTCATCCGTGCCCATTTTGCTTATGGACATACCATTTTTCTTCTTCTTTTTTTTCTTTTTTTTGTATCAGCTTTGGGATGCTTCAATCCGCCATAGTTTAGCAACATCTCGGTCAACAGCTAGTTTTAGGACATAGTGGTCCGTTGGTAGTTTGAGGACGTTTCGGTCCGTCATTAGTTTAAGGACGTTTCGGTCCGCTGCTAAGGAAGCCAGTCACTACTTACAGAGTTTAGGCTTAGGAAGATAGAGAGCGGACATAGTCGTCGTCATCTATCATTGACCTAGGCCGTGACTCGTTTGGCATAGTATTTCTTCAGGAAGCGACCATTTATTGGCCTGAAGGGCGTTTCGCCATGCATGTCCATGAGTAGATAGGTTCCACCTTGGTAGACTTTGTCTATGATATACGGGCCTTCATAGTTTGGCTCGAATTTCCCCCGCTTGGCGCAATTGGGGATCATAAGCCTTTTAACCACTAGCACGAGTTCATCTTGGCGGAATGTCCTCGGCCTAATCAACCTTTCATATGAGCGCGTCATCTTTGCTTTATAAGCCTCTAGATTTTGTTGTGCTATGAGCTGGGTTTCATCAAGGGCATCGAGCTCCTTAAGCCGAAGGTGAGCGGTCTCTTCATCCGTTAGCTCGTAATGAACTGCCACTCATAGAGAGGGTAACTCTATCTCGAGAGGAAGCACCACTTCTGTACCGAATACCAATGCGTATGGAGTTGTGTTCGTGGCCGTCTTGAACGTGGTCCGATACACCCAGAGAGCTTCATGCAATCTCTCATGCCAGTCCTTTTTACTTTGAGACACCATCTTTTTCACGATCTTCGTTAAGGTCTTGTTAAAAGCCTCGGCTAGACCGTTAGCTCGGGGATTATAAACCGAGGAGTATCTCCAGTCTATGTTGTGCTGTTGTGTGAAGCGGCTGATCTTGTGGCTTCTGTAGGCTGGTCCGTTATCGAAGATAATCCGCCGCGGAGTTCCAAACCGATAAATGACGTGTGTCTTGAAGAAGTGGAGGATATTCTCCGTCTTCACTTCCGTTAGCGGTACTGCTTCTGCCCACTTGGAAAAGTAATCAGTTGTCGCCAAAATGAACTGATGTCCTCTGGACGATGCTGGTTCGATGGGGCCGATTATGTCAGTTCCCCACATCTCGAACGGCCAGCTAGCCATCGTTGGATGTAATGGATTTGGATGCTGGTGGATAAAGTCCCCATGGATCTGGCACGAGTGGCATTGCTTCGCATACTCAAGGCAGTCCTGGATCATCGTGGGCCAATAGTAGCCCATTCTTTTGATTTTCAGCTTCATCTTCGGCCCGGCTTGGTGAGAACCACAGAGTCCGTCGTGAGTTTCTTGAACGACTCTCTTTGCTTCTTCGGGTCCCAGGCATCCTAGCTACAAAGAATCAAACGACCTCTTATACAGGGTATCATTGACAAAAGCGAAAGAAAGAGCTCGTTTAATAAGCTGATGTCTTGAGGACGCATCTTCAGGTGTTCGACGGGATTTGAAGTAGTCTATGAAGACTTCTCTCCAATCCTCAACCTTTTCCTGGTCTTTTACTTGCAGAGCCATTTGCTCGGTCGCTACCTTTTCTTTAGATGACTCTGGAGATATTTCCGCTGGTGCAAGAACCCGATGGCTTTGTACCACGATTCTTACGTCATCGAGGTTCTCATCAGCCAATTCTTTAGCAAGCTTGGCTAATGCATCCGCTTTACTATTTTCCACACGCGGTATGCTTTGCAAGGTGTAAGAAGGGATTTGAGTCATCAGTTGCTGCACTCTCTTGCCGTACTTCACCAATTCTGGTTTGCACGTCTGGTAGTCGTTATTTACTTGACTAACGACCAGCTGGGGGTCTCCGTATATGAGGAGGTTCTCAATCCCCATGTCGATGGCGATCTTGAGATCTGCAATCAAAGCTTCATACCCGGCTTCATTGTTCGTCCTCGGCTCTGTTAAAGAGAAGGCAAAGCACATTATCCCTCCTTGCGGACTTACGAAGATGAAGCCTACCCCTGATTTGATTATGGGGGTGCTTTGTTTGCGCTTCTTCATGGAAGACGCTCCATCAAAATAAAGTTCCTACCGGGTATCACTTCCGTCGATCGTAACGAACGCATGTTCGTCTGGCAGTTCGCAATTCAGAGGGGAATCGGCAGGTATCGGATGATCAGTGAGAAAGTCGGCGATGGCCTGGCCTTTCACTGTCTTAAGAGGCTGATAAGTTATTGAGAACTCCATCAAGAGCAAGGCCCATTTTGCGAGCCGTCCCGTCAATATGGCTTTCGACATCAAATACTTGAGAGGATCCACTTTTGATATGAGACGGACTTCATGCGCCAACACATAGTGCCTGAGCTTTGTTATCGCGAAGATCAGCGCCAGGCAGTGTTTTTCGATGGGAGAATAATTGCTTTCTGCTCCCAGTAAAACTCGACTCAAATAGTAGAGGGCTCTCTCCTTCCCTTGGTCATTCTCTTGTGCCCATAATGCTCCTAAGGAACCTTCAAGGGTGGTTGTATACAGAATGAGAGGCATTCCCTTGACCGGAGCAGCAGCACCGGCGGATTCTGCAGGTATTGCTTGATTTCGTCCAGTGCGCTTTGGCATTTTTGATCCCAGACGAAAGGAGTTCCCTTCTTTATCAGGTGACTGTAAGGGCGGCATTTCCCTGAAAGATTGGCTATAAATCGTCGAATATACGCGAGCTTCCCTTGGAGAGACCGCAATTGCTTGAGAGTTCTTGGCGGGGGCATCTCCATGATCGCTTTGATTTTTAACGGATCTATCTCAATGCCTCGGTGTCGGACGATGAACCCCAGGAATTTGCCCGAGGAGACTCCGAACGCGCATTTAAGAGGGTTCATCTTCAAGTTGTATTTACGAAGGCGTTGAAATACGGTCTTCAGATGCTCTAAATGCTCATCGTATGATTTGCTCTTAACCACAAGGTTGTCGATATAGCATTCGGCGATTTCATGTATGAGATCATCGAAGATCTTCGTCATGGCCCTCTGATAGGTGGCATCGGCGTTCTTTAAACCGAAGGGTATCACCTTGTAGCAGAATATACCCAAAGAGGTCCAGAAAGCTGTATGTTTCTGGTCCTCGGGATGCATCTTTATCTGATTGTATCCCGAAGAGCCATCCATGAAGGAGAAAACTTCGTGAGTGGACGTGTTATCTATCATCAGCTTAGTGACTGGCACTGGGAAGTCGTCTTTCGAGCAGGCTTTATTGAGATCCCGAAAGTCCACACATATGCGCACTGTCCCATTTTTCTTCATCACCGGGACGATGTTGGCGATCCAGTCAGGATACTGAACCTCTTGGATGAAGCCAGAGTCAATCGGCTTCTTGACCTCGGCGTTGATGCTCATCTCAAGCTCGAGCCGCATTCTTCTCGGTGCTTGTTTGATTGGCTTAACGTCCGGGGATATGGCCAGTTTGTGGACAACAATCTCTGGATCTAATCCTGGCATTTCGGAATAGTTCCATGCGAAGCAATCTCTATGCTGCATAAGCACGTCTTTTAGCGCAGCCACCCTTTCTTCAGATAGCAGCTCACTGACGAATGTCGGTCGCGGGTCGTCTGCCGTCCCCAAATCAATTTTCTTGAGCTCATCTGCAGTGGTATGTATTCCATCTTCCAGCTCTTTCGGCGCCGGTGGAAATTCTGAGATCACCTCGTCATTATTGTTTTCGAAGCACCAGGAGAGGTCATCCATATCCTCGGGCTCTTCTTTTGATAGTGTTATCATATAACAAGTACGAACTCGCTTCCAAGACCGATTTTGATCCGGTTCTGCTCTCGCTGTATGGGCGGCTTTTGGTTCGTGCTTCTGTGGCGGATTTATCCTCCAGCTGCTGGATAGAGCGAATTTGCCGAGCTGATATTGGTCTTCGACCCAGTTCTTGAAGGTGAAGTAGTCTTCGAGAGGATGCCCTATTGCTCGGTGATAAGAGCAATAGTCTGGGTGAGAGACTTCGCCTGCTTGCTCGGGGTGTTTGGACTCCGGAAGTGTAATCATCTGATGTCTTATGGCGAGATCAAGTATCTTCCGTATTTTATTCTGAGGAAAAGAGTATGCTCGACTCATCTTCTTCATAAGGGACGAATCCGGATTGCTCGATTCCTGATCGCGTGGCTTCTTGGTCCCGCTTTGTTGCTGTCGAACGCCTCTCCCACTCTTTGATTTATTTTTGCCTCTGCACCGGGCCTTTTGTATGACAGGTTGATAAGGAAGAGCATTGTCATTTTTCGTGACCTGTTGAAGGAGACGCTGCGTCCTGGCTTTCTCGTAAATGGCCATTTCACGGTTATGGTCATCCCGGATCTTTTGACCAGCTTCCCTGATAAGCTTGTCCATTCGTTCTTCAAATGACGGACTCGGCATTTTGATCGCAGGATCTCATTTTGGTTCAGGGTCAGCGTTTTCTGATAGGGCGTCCTCTTCTTCATCGAAGTCATATATGACGTAGCTACCATGGACTTGTTCCCGTTTCCCGAATTTCACATATCCAAGCCCGAGCGTTTCTATTCTCCCGTTGGGCAACTTGCGCTGAGTTCCAGGGACATCCCAAATCCTGTTGTAGAACCGAGCCTGTCGAACAGTCTGTCTGAAGCGTACCCCTTGGCGCTTCAATAGCTTTCTCAAGCCTTCCGAGTAATATCTAGGTAGACGGATGGACTGGAGTCTGTCGAGCAGGGGATCGGTGCCGTGCCAGATTTCTTTTTCCACTCTGGTTTCCTCGGATCGGTAGAATAGGATCGCCTTTTCACCTTTTCGCCTGCGAGGGACGTAGAATGTCTGTAGTTGTTGCACACTATAATTTTCAAGCGTATCGAGCTCTTTATAATATTTGGGCGGAACCATGGCAACTTGCAAATTTTGCTCTTTATCAGCGAATGTTTGTATTGAAGGCCGAGCAGAGAATATAGCATGGACTTCGTCTTCCGAGTCGCTGCCGAAGATCAACATGGGGGCGGACGGTCCCGGGTTGTGGCGTTGAGGAGGCCCCGAATAAACTATCTCTTCTTCCTCCTCGGTATCACTCCCGAAGACTGGAATAGTGGTGATAGCTTTGTCCCTCGGCTTGTGACATCTCTCCGTGTCCTCGAAATCTGGTAAGAAGTATTTCGCATCTTCGTATTTTCGGACTTCGTTTATGGAGAATGGATTCAACTCTCCTGTTACAGTGTATTCGAGACCATCCTTGAAGTATTTCATGCACTGATGTTGTGTAGAAGGGATGATGTTGTACTCGTGTAACCAGGGCCTGCCGAGCAAAGCATTGTAGCAAGTCTTAGCGTCAATGACGTGAAATTTAATATCCATGACGAGTGGCCCGAAGCGCAGCGTCAGTATCACAGACCCGAGAGTCCGTGACGACTGGGAGTCGAAACCGGAGATGGTAATTTTATCGCGAGCGAGGTGCTGAACGCTCATGCAGATCTCCTTCAACACTCGCACGTTGAGGAGATTGACGGAAGACCCATTGTCGACCAGGATTTTGCCTATCTTTATATCGTGGCAGTATCCTGAGACATATAGGGGACGGTTGTGCTCGCACGTCCCAAGAAGGAGATCTTCGTCGCCGAAGGTGATATCGGCTGTGTGCACTTCTTCCAGCTCGTCCTTCATCTTTTCTTCGGCGAGGAAAGCTTGGAATGGTCCTGGCTCTTGTAGCGCCTTGATCAATGAATCTCTCGCCTCTTTGGATAACAGAAGGGCGTCGAGAATGCTGAGCTGCGAGGGTAGCTTCCTTAAGTGCGCCAGAACGTTGTAGTCCACCTTACTTTTCTTTGGCGGATCCTTGGCAGTCAGCTCTTTCATGACTTGGTCATCTAGGGCGATATCTTCAGAGACCTTCTCTTTTCCCTTATCTTTTCTGTTCGCGGGTCCGAGGTTGTTTTCGGGCAGCGTACGATTGCGCAGCTGGATATTTTCGCAGGTCTTCGGTTCTTCCTCTTTCCCCGAGGTAGATTCTTTGAAAAGAGGGCAAAGATTCATCTCTTCGTCGGAGTCACTTCCGAAGGTGAGGACTTGCGACGCCCCGGCGTTGACCGTGCGACAGTTGCCTGTATTTCTTTTATAATCCTTGGTCGCACTTCTTTGCTCCCGACGAGTTTTACGTTTTATCCGCTTAAAATGTTGCCCGTGAGCAACATATCCCTGCCACCATCTTTTAAAAGCATTGCATTCCTCAGTGGGGTGCGCAATCTTCTGATGATATAAAAAATAGCTCGGACACATTTCGGCTTCACCAAGCGTACTTCCTTCGGAGGGTGGTAGCTTCATTCCCACTGATATGGCTTTCGCAAACCTTTTCCTCGTCTTGATCTTGTTTTTATTTGCAACAGATGTCCTTTGATTTGGCAGGAGTATCTCGACTCTTTCGTCCAGTCGCTGGCGTTTAGCTTTTTCAAATATGGCCATCTCACGCTCCCGATCGGCTTTACTCTTCAGATGAATTTCACTCAGGAAGGCGTCAATCATTTCGTCTGACGGCCATAGAAGTTCCAGCTCAGGACCTGCCCCCAGTCTTTCGGTGTAAGGAGCCTCTTCATCATCTATCAATGAGTGAGAGATCACATGACAACTTACTACGTAGTCCTCAGATTCATCTGATGAGTCTTCTCCATCATTTTCATCCTCAAGGACGTGGCTGAGGAACTCTTGAAGCGTGATTGGAGTCCGTGTATTCTGGTTATACTCTTCCAGCGCGTCAATCTATTTTTGTAAGTCCGTGTGCTTGTCGCCGGGCCTCACGGGCCTTTTGGATTTCTTCTTCTTTTTCGAAGATTTCGACGACTGGGTGTGAGCACTTTGGATATCAGCACCAATCTTTGGAGTTGGGCGCGGCTTCAGCATCCCTTCGATGATCTGGGGTTCTAGCGGATTCTTCCACCTGATCGCCGGGCATGTCTGGAGATCACTCAGCATCCTTTTGGTTTTGGCCGAAAGAGCCACCTCCCATGGAGCTTCTTCAACAAAAGAGCACGTTGCCCCCGGTGTGTCCATCTTCTTAGGAGAGTGCGGTTGTGGTGGGCTTACTTTCCACTTCTCAGACAACGCAAACTTGCCCTGTTGGTACTGATCCTCGATCCATCCCTTAAAGACGAAGCAATCTTCAATTGGATGGCTTACCGTTTGGTGGTAAGGACAATAATTGGGATTATTCGCTTCGCCGGGTTGCAGTGGTCACTTTGGATTTGGCAAATTGATAAGCCTATTGCTCATCGCCTGCTCGAAGAGTCTCTTCGTTTTGTCCCATGGGAACGAGTAAGGACGCTTCATTTTCTCATTATAATAGCGTCGTCTCTCTTCCAGTTGATCCGTTAGTTTTGGAGCACTGGGCTGTTGTTCGGTATTTGCAACGAAGGTCGCCTTCGCTTTACCCTTTTCGTTCCGCGTCTTCGGCTTCGGAGGAGACGGTCTGTGACCCATCTGATCCATCTGGGCTAGCTTGTCAATTAAAGCTTGAAACGTGGTCGGTTTGAAGAACATCATGAACTGCGAAATAGTTGCATGAGGGTCTAGAGTGCCTACGAACATGCCCACCGCTGGTGCTTCTTCGATGCGCTGTTCGCACTTAGACCACAGATTCCGCCATCGGATTGCGTACTGAACCCATGTCTCGCCCAGCTTCACCGTGGCATTGATCAATGCCGTTATTAGGGTGCGTTCACTAGCACTTGCAAATCGCTGGGTGAACAACAACTCCATCTCTGCGAAAGTTTTGACGGAGTCGTTTGGAAGTTCGGAGTACCACGCAAACGCCATCTCCGATAAGCTGCCGACGAATTGGCGAAGCAAAAACTTGTCATCGCCACCAGTATTGCCACAGAGAGCCCTGAACTGAGCGACATGTTGATGGGGATTGCCTGTCCCCTTGTACACATGGAATTTAGGGATCGTGTAGCCCGGCAGGTACTTTATTTGATCATACTAGCCTGGATACGGTCGTCCAGTTTTGACAACTTGGCCGGCCGCTTCATTTTCCTGGTGAACTCTTATTTGCTGGGCAATATAGTCATCCAGGGTGGCCTAGGAGATAGTTTCCTCTTTGGCTGCTGAAAGAGCCGGAGGAGGATTCAACGTTTCCCCTTTGTCGTCTTCAATAATGATCGGAGGGTCTTCGGATGGAGGATCCGGCTATAACATCATCCTGACCATGTCTTGGAAGAGAAGTGTCATTCGTTTTATGTTGGCCGCTTGCTCTAGGGCTTTTTTGTCCTTCTTTTCGAGGACTCTGTGAAGGAAGTCAGCATCAGTTTTTTGTTCGTGACGCTGCTCCGTGGATGTTTCCGGGCTTTCTTTTTGTCCGGTGAGTGCGGACATCGCAGTCAGCATTTCCTGAAGCTTCTGCTGCTGTTGTTCCTGAGCTCTTGTGATGGATCAGGTGAGTGGTCGATGGCCCGTAGAAGCGCGGCTATCCTCTTTCCCGGATGCCATATGGACGGTATGCCCCCAGACTTAGGGCGTTTGGGCTCAGTGCCTTTGACATTTGTCGCAGGCATGCGGATTTTCTCCGGCCTTCTCCTCTTATGAGCGGGCGACGTTGAGGGGGCCATTGCATTGGGCACCCGGGTAGCCGTCGCCTTCTGTGTCTTAAAAGGACGGTTCTCTTCCTGTCGGATCTTCAGCTTCTTCTGCCGGCGAGGATAGTCTTGATCGACCACCGACTCTCGGACTTGTCGCCAGATTTTGTAAACTTTAGAAGACAGTCGTTGAGGGGACTGTTCCGGCTTCATTTCTATGACGGTCTCCACCGGCGGTGGAGATCTTTTTAGTACGGCGGTAGGCGAATTCCTGCGCACCTTATTCAGCAGCTCAAAACTGTTCTCGGTTGGAACAACAACATTAACTTCCACCGTTGGAGCTGGTGGAGTTAACCTAGAAGGGGAGTTGCCCTCGGCCTTCCTTACTCGGCGCCAGTGGCGACGTCGAGCGTGTCGAGCTGTTGGAGTTGGTTCGGTGACGGGGATGACCTTGTCTTGCCCCATGTCTGGTTGAGGCGCCGCTGGTGCCAGCCTCTTGAAGACTGAAGTCCGTTGAGTAGTGGTATCCAATCTGTCGAAGACAGACTTTTGAGCAGGAGCAGGAACCGTAGCGGGAGCCGAAACAGTCAGTCTTGTAAAAACTGACCCTTTGGTTGGAGAAGCCGCCTTGACGACTTCGGGAGCAGGGTTGGTCACTCCTTTCAGAATAACCTTTTCTTTAGGTGCAGGCTTCATCATGAGCCCACATGGACTTTTACCCAATCTGGCGAAGACCGAGGTGTTGGTGCTGGACGACCCGATAAGAGGGGCCGCAGTAGCTGTAAGCCGATCGAAGACCGACTTCTTGGGAGCTTCCGGCGTTGGCACAGGAGCGGTGAAGCTCGTTGGCGGGAGCATGGTCCCGAAAAACAATCCAGTAGTAGCCTGGGTGACCTGTTCCACTGGCATCGTGAATAAGGAAGCCGCTTGGGGCCCGTAAGCTACACCTCTAGGTGAGGCGGAGCGTAGGTTGCAGTTGCAGTTGGAACATCTTGCACAAGTGTACGCCATTGATTCTTTTCTTTCTGCAGCAAGCAAAACGCCAAATCTTAGTACCTCGAAACCCAAGGGCAACCATTAGCAAACCGCGATTGGTTCGGAACACGACACACGAAGTGTGGAGTGGAAAGAGGAAAAGGTCCCACCGGGCATGCCGGAATCTGTTCCCCTCCGAAAGACGCGGCGGACGTCTCGCCTGAATTTCGGGCCAGATGCTAATTGGTGCTATCCGTCCACCTCTCCGAAGATACCAAGTTGATTTATGGCACCATGTATCGAAGGTTTAAACGGATGCGGCCGATGTAGCAGACTTCATCAGATTCCCCCTCGCTTGAGGGATTTTTGATTGTGGGGACGCTCTTCCCTGCAGGCGCAAGCTCCTGCAGTTAATTACGCTACGGCATCGCGGTAACAACTTTCTCCTTCTCCAGATGGTCACTTCGTGTCGTGGGTGTTTGTTTCGTGTTTGGTTGCCCGTGGATTGTATACGGAGACTAAGTTATGTTGTCGCCCGTAGGGCGTGGACTAGTCCAAATCCGTATCTTTCTTAGATTTGGGTTTGGGGGGTTGGGTTCAAGTATACGTTAGCCTCATTTGAGACTAAGATCAACTTAAACGTTAGTTAAGGATACGTTAGTCTCATTTTAGACTAAGATCAACTTAATGGGACCGTTTAGATCCGACAAGAGAGCAATTAGGCTCTATTGTTTAGTTTAGTGACATTGCGGTCGATAATTAGTTCAAGGACATTACGGTCCAATGTTAGTTTAAAGACATCGCGGTCGATCGTTAGTTTAAAGACATCGCGGTCGAGATTAAGGACATCATAGTCCGTGGATTTAAGGACTCCACAATCCGATGTTAGTTTTAAGACGTCGCGGTCGAGGTTAAGGACATCATAGTCCATGGGTTTAGGGACCCCACAGTCCAATGTTAGTTTTAAGACATTACGGTCGAGGTTAAGGACATCATAGTCCATGAGTTTAAGGACCTCACAGTCCAATGTTAGTTTTAAGACATCACGGTCGAGGTTAAGGACATCATAGTCCATGAGTTTAAGGACCCCACAGTCCGTAGAAATGTATGGTTGTCGGGACCCGTCACCTCTCTGAAGACGTTGAAAGATTACAACGACAAATATCAGAGGAGTGAAGAGATATACCCTTGCACCAAAGTGGATTAAATGATCTGTAGTCCAATTTGGAACTGAGATCAATTAATTAAATTATGAGCACATTGGCTTAGTTGAGTCTGAATCGAGGACTTATGGCCAACTTGGGCTAAGTCCAATTAAGTTTGAAGTATTGGCCCTCTGTTGGACCATTAGACATTTGTCTGTGTTCAAGCCCACATTATTTAGCAATGCTAAACAAGAGTTTGAGGGCTTTGATAACATTTGGGTCTTTGGCTGAGGATTAAACATTATACCTCTGAATTTTTACTCAATTTTGAGATTCAATTGAAGGGGAGGCTTTGCCTCTAGAAAATTTGCCAATTTGGCTAACACTAGAGAACAACAGTGTTAAACACTGGAAATAAGATTATCAAGTTAGTGTTAAACACTAAGAATGTAATTCTCAAATTAGTGTTAAACACTAAAAGATATCAGTGTGAAACACTGGAAACAGAATTGTCAGATTAGTGTTAAACACTAGAAGGAGAAGGGGTTACGTAGGAGCACGTGATGGCATCAAAATCGGGGCCAGATCCTCATTATTTTGTTCTGTAAACAAGTGTTAAACACTTTTAATTTTCATAGCCATCACGTGTGGGCACGTGATGTATGCTCATACCCTGATTTATTAGAACATTCATTAGAGGTCACGTGGCAACACGTGAGAGCGCCCAAGTCAGATTTCGCCTTTATATAATGAGGGTCATGTGGGAGCACGTGAGGTATTGCCTCAGGGCTAAATCCTTCTCATTTGTGGGGATCTTTTCAGGGGTCACGTGGGGCATGTGATCCTAGTTCTTTGCATGCATGGAGATCTTTTAAGTCTCCTTATTTTATTTTGAGAATTAAATTCTCTGTAGGGTTAAACCCTGACTTTCTTTTAGAGGAATTAAATTCCTGTGAATTTGAGGTAATTAAATTCTCAATTAGGGTTAAACCCTAGCTCTGTCCATCTTGAAGGAATTAAATTCCCGTAGTTTTGGAGAATTGAATTCTCATATAGGGTTGAACCCTAGTTTTATCTTGGAGAAATTAAATTCCTATAACTTTGGGAGAATTAAATTCTCATATAGGGTTAAACCATAGTTTTGTTTTGGGAGAATTAAATTCTCTAAACTCAATTCCCCCTCTAAGTTTCGGATCTGCATGGCAGGATCTCAACCCGATGAGAATTAAATTCTCAACCGATGAGGAGATGTGCTCTTTACAGATCTTCAACCAGAGGAAGAACTAAGTTCTTTTGTGCAGAAGAGTTAAACTCTTAGATTTGAGAATTAAATTCTCTGTTTAAAGTTTTGATCCCCTTTCTTTTCTCACCTAGGGTTTTTTTTTGTTGAGAATTATATTCTCCTTTCTTTTCTCTCTAAAATTTCAAGATTCCAAAACTTTATCTCCAAAAACTCTTTTTTTTTTTTTTTAATTCTTCCTCTTGGCTCCTATATATAGGAGAAGGAAAAGAATCAATTTGTTTTGCGAATCTTTCATTGAAAGATTTTATTTGTTTTCATAGTCAATATGAGCTTTTAGATTATTAAGTGAATTTTATTCACCGTTGGATTTTTAATCCAAAGATATTATGTTTGTTATTTCTGGTGATATTTAGGGAAATCTTTCCTTGTCTAAGATTTTTCCATAAATTGGTGATATTTAATCACCCCTGGATTTTTAATCCAACGGTTCTCCTTAATCCTTTATCATTTGGAAAGATTTTAGAGAAATTCAGAATTTTAATTCAATTAAACTGTAAGGTTTTCGAAGCCTGTCACGTGCTGGCACGTGACCCTTGGTCACGTGTGAGCACGTGACCCTCGTTGAGGTATTTCCTAATTTTTAGAATTAAATTCTTTTAAGCTGTAAGGCTTTCAAAGCCTGTCACATGCTGGCACGTGACCCCCAATTGAGCCCTTTAACAGCCGCTTGTTTATGTTGCCGTTTTAACCATCACGTGTCAACACGTGACCATTGGTCACGTGTGAGCACGTGATATTTCGTTGAGCTATTTTCTGATTTTTAGAATTAAATTTTATTAAACTGTGAGGCTTTCAATGCCTGTCACGTATTGGCACGTGACCCTTGGTCACGTGTGAGCACGTGACCCCAAATTGGGTCATCTTTCAGCCTTTTGTTTTTCGTTTCTGTTTAGTGAGATTTTAACCATCACGTGTCATCACGTGACCATTGGTCACGTGTGACACGTGATACCTCATTGAGGTAATTCCTGATTTTTTTAATCAGGAAACATTTTGCATTCTCATAAATTGGTTTTCTAGCATCATTCATGAAATTTTCATACTTATCCGCACGTGGTCCTTGACCGGAAGGAATGTCATCTTCGGTACGAATAGATTCACCTGGGGCAGCCTCTACCATATCCTCCATTTCTTCTGATGGAAAGAAATTACCGTCTTCTTCTTCTTCCGCATTACTGTCTTCTCTTTCTTCTTCTGCAGCATTATCGTCTACTCCTTCTTCTGCTGCATTACTGTGTTCTTCTCCTTCCCCGTGATATAGCCAAGTTGTATAAAGTCTAGTAAAACCATGTTTAACGATATGAAGCTCTGCAAATTCTACTTTCTGCCAGTACTTATTCCCACATCTATCACACGGGCAGAGAATCTTCTCTATCACGATCTTATTATGTACGTGTGAAAATTCAATAAAAGCAGCAACTCCTGCAACAAACTTAGATTGCATACGTTGTTGCCAGTCCACATACATCCAGTCCTTAACTCTGACGTACTCATAGGCCATGTTAGACTGTATAACATATAAATTGTAGGTTATGATGACTATATTGAGAAATCTAAGAACGGGATGGTTACTGACAAAGGAGAAAATCCGTGTATATGCTTTGTGTGTGCGTTTGTCGTTGAAAAGAATAAATTATCGATAATTAAAGTTAGATTTGAGGATACCCATGTATGAGTTGTATTCTATATATGTGTGTTTCAATTTATGATTTCGCTTAAGTATAGGGTTGTTAGTGTGTATGTGCTGTGTGTGCGTTTGTTGTGTATTCGTGTTGTATGCGTGTGTTTCGGCTGTCGGGGGTAAGGCTTCTATCCCATTAAGAATGTATAGAGCAGACACCCATTCGCTTGTGCTTTCAACCATTTCGAGTAAATTTCGGCAGCACCTCCCCGCTGTTCTCCGAGTACACTGTAATATAATAGATAATCATTTCAAAGTTGTGAAACAACGTTGAAATGAACATCTAATCTATCTTTGTACACGGAGAACCAGCGGAAAAGTACCGACGAAATATCTCGAAACGGATGAAAACACAAGTGAATGCAGGTGTTTGCTTTATACATTCCTAACTTGTCCACACGGGACAAATCTATCGGTTATCATACGATTGAATCTTCTCGTCACATAGGCTACACGACGGTTGTTAGTACCGAGCTATACAGTCCGATATTTAACAACCTTCGTATAGTTCTATGTCACGACGAACATCGAACGTATGTTAACCGATAGACGGGGACTAAGTAGCGTTTTGAGTTTCATATATGAGTATCGATGAGAATATGAAAGTTCCATATTATCATCGAGTATCATATATTGGTTTTAACTTGAACATCTTGAATCACTCTCTAATGATACGTTTGTTGTGTATTCGTATTGTATGTGTGTGTTTCGGCTGTCGGGGGTAAGGCTTCTATCCCATTAAGAATGTATAGAGCAGACACCCATTCGCTTGTGCTTTCAACCGTTTCGAGTAAATTTCGGCAGCCCTCCCCGCTGTTCTCCGAGTACACTGTAATAGAATAGATAATCATTTCAAAGCTGTGAAATGACGTTGAAATGAACATCTAATTTATCTTTGTACACGGAGAAGCAGCGGAAAAGTACCGACGAAATATCTCAAAACGGATGAAAACACAAATGAATGCAGGTGTTTGCTTTATACATTCCTAACTTGTCCACACGGGACAAATCTATCGGTTATCATACGATTGAATCTTCTCGTCACATAGACTACATGACGGTTGTTAGTACCGAGCTATACCATCCGATATTTAACAACCTTCGTATAGTTCTATGCCACGACGAACATCGAACGTATGTTAACCGATAGACGGGGAATAAGTGGCGCTTTGAGTTTCATATATGAGTATCGATGAGAATATGAAAGTTTCATATTATCATCAAGTATCATATATTGGTTTTAACTTGAACATTTAACATGAATAGGTTTTACGTTTACATTTCGTTATTAAGGGTTCGAAATTTCAAGTTAAGAGTAAATTTTTCTTGCGTTTACGGTAAAATTGTACGTTTACTTTATTATCGAGTATCCTACTGCAATGAACTAGTGCACCCTAAACCCTAACCCTAAATAACCCAAATTAACCTAATTAACTACAATTAACCATTATCGTTACCCTAACACAAATTATCCCTAATTAACCCAAACTTAACCCAATTTACCCAAATTAACCTAATTAATCCTAATCAACCCAAACTTAACCCAATTTACCCAAATTAACATAATTAACCCTAATCAACACCCTAACCCTAGCCCCAACCCCAATAGAACCCTAATCAACACCCTAGCCCTAAGCCAAACTAATTAACCCTAACCATAACCCGAGCCCCAACCCCAGCCCCAACCGAACCCTAACGCTAACCATAACCCTAACACCAACCCCAACCCCAACCCCAACCGAACCCTAACGCTAACCATAACCCTAACACCAACCCCAACCCCAATCCGGATAACCCTAACCCTAACCACAACCCCAACCGAACCCTAACCCTAACCCCAACCCCAACCCCAACCCCAACCGATCCCTAACCCTAACCCTAACTGAACCCGATGCCTCACCCTAACCCTCACCCTAACCCTCACCCCTACCCGAACCCTGCAGAACCAAGAACCCTAACCCTAACATCATCAAAATTATAAGCAATTGGAGATTTACTAACCTGCAGCGGGCGGTGGAGGAGACGACGGAGGAGACCGATGGTCGACGACGCAATCGGCGACGAGTCGCATGCGGTGGCGACGAGGAAGTTTTGGGAACGATCGAGGGCGGTGGCGGGCCGCGGGCTGAGGGCGGTGGTGACGAGGCAAAAAATCGACGCGCGGGAACAATCGATCGAGACGCGGGAGAGTAAGAGAGAGAATTTTGGGAACGGCGAGGGCTTTTCTGTGCCTTTTTTTATATTAAATACCCATATATATGCCCCTACGGATTTAACCGTAGGGCATTTGTTTGCGGGTCCGTAGGGCCAAACAACAAATTACGATTTAATATTTTTAAATTAAAATGTAGGCCACCGTAGGGACAACCATGATGATCTACGGCTTAATCCGTAGGGGCAATAAAAAGTTGCCCCTACGGATTCCTGTACCCGTAGGGCAACCCCATATTGTAGTAGTGTAGCAATGCAATTTGAAAGTTTTGGTTTACAGAAAACCCCCCTAAAATATCTGGCGAATATCACCATAGCCTAGTGATTAAATCTTCTTGTAGCTGAGCCGGAGGACTGGAGTTCGAACCCCTCTTGAATCACTGTATCAGGTTACGTTCAATTATTCAAAAAAGGGAAAAACATAATTAATCTTTATTACAATAAGATTCTTCAAAGTGCTATTTTAAGGGCATTTTAGTGAAATGTTCCCTTAAAATCAAAGTTTAAAGAAGTTTCTTGTAATACAATAATTTTAATACAGTTAACAAAAATGTAAGTCCATAATTTAATTTAGTTTATTGATATTTCGTCTTAAAAATTGGTCTAATTTAAACTATTGAAGCAAACTTCTATAGCATTACTGGTGACATGGCAGCACAAGAAAAGAAAAAATCTTTTTTAAAACTAAATAAATAAACAAAAATTAAAATTAGGACAAATTTTATACAAAAATCCCATTTCAATAAATAATTCGGAAAAGAGACCTCATGAAAATTTATTTATAAAAATAGATTTCTTTTTACCACATATGCAATTAAGGTAAATATATGCCTAATGGCAAATCTTACGTGGCAATAACGAGATCTATATGTCTAAATAAATTTCAATGAGGTCCCTTTTTAAAATTATTTATTAAAATAATATTTTTTGGTAAATAAATCCCATTAAATATTAAAATGTTTTTTTGACAATAAATCTTCCTACATAAATCTATGGAAAATTTAATCAATTATTTTTTACTATTTATTTCTCGTAAAATAAATCCATGGAAATTTTAAATTTTTTAAATTAATAATTTAGAAAATTTAAGAGTTCATCATATTAAATAAAAACATTATTCAAGATAACATATATTAATTTTATGAATAAATTTAGAAATTTAAATATAAAATTCTCTTAGATTTGACCATGACATTTTGTATACCTTCTTTAAACTTTTTTAATTTTAAGCAAGACATCGTGGATATTAGCTCCAATTTCTGATTAGTAATAATTAATATTTTTTCTAAAGGAATATTAGTATGTATTTTCTAATTAAATAATCTGAATTAGATATTGTAATTGATTCTTATATTTTTAACTTATAATTGATTAGCGTTAATTGGACTATAGAGTTACCAATTTTCATTTATTAATTGCTATTATCATTTAGAAATTATAATTAAAACAAATTTTCAAAAATATTAATGTTAATTATAAAACTTAGTTAACCAAACTTTCTTCTCAGATGAAAAAAATTTAATTATGGCGCTAAAATTATGTGCAGCTAGAAAATATATCAAATTATTTGCTAAAAATTGAAAACAATAATAACATAAATTAAATTCAAATATAAATATTATAAAAAAATACTTTGGTACTTCATCTATGTTTTCTTTATGAAGGATTCATACTATTGTATGTGTATTTTTTTTTCTTGACAATGATATAGTAAAAATTGATAAAATTAGTAAAGAAAAATTGATAAAATTTTCATGGATTTATTCATAAGAATTTATTTTTAACACTAATATTGTGATATTTAAGAGGATTTTTTTTCCAAAAAAAGTTATTTTAATAAATAATTTTAACAAGGTACCTCATTGAAATTTATTTAGAGAAATAGACCTTTTTATTGTCACATAAGATATGTCAGGTAGGCAAATATTTATTCTAATTGCTTACGTGGCAAAAAGATGTCTATTTTGATAAATAAATTTTTATGAAGTCTTTTTTCTTAATTATTAATTGAAACGAGTATTTATAAAAATCGACCTTAAGACCAAATTTGGTTCTATCTTGTTTTCTTTTATCAGCTAGAGAGGTACTTTGCATACGATGCATGCTTGACACTTGTCATTAGTCGTTTCAAATTGTAAATAATCAACACACATTGCAAGATAACGGGGAGAGTGCTGGGGATCGAATCCCAGAAAGGAAATCGGTCACAAATTAACGCTTTCGGTGCAATTTCTTGGGTCATATGGGTGTGCGGCTGTGTTGTATGTGTGAGCGTGAGCGTATTGTGTGCTTTGATGACACTTACAGTCAGTTCCACAACAAAAAAACAAACAATCAAACATTCCAATAACAACCGTGATGATTTTTTATTTTTTGAATTGTACTTGGAAATATAAATACAACATTTTGAGAATTTTACAAGATCATGATTATTTGGTTTTCTTAATATATTTAATTTTTTTAGTAGAATATTTTGATTTTCTATTTTCCCTGAAAAAACAGTTTTCATCTTTCTTGATTTTTGACACGATTTTTCTAAAATACTTTTGTGCAGGTAAGAAAATTGCCATGTTTTTGGAATCTTTTGGCATCATGAAAGGAACAATTTTGTTAAATATTGTGTCCTTCCTATATTCTTTTTGGCATGCAGAGACTTAGCATAGGAATGAAAATGCTCTCATGTTTAGTTTTCCTCCTTCGTATATCAATTATTTATCATTAGCGGAAACAAATTGGATTGATATTTATTTATCTTTGTTTATGAAAGATTTCTTGCATGAGTTGTATGTGATCATTTATGCATTATCGTCACTACCATAATCACAAATTCATCGTTCGGGAATAATTCGGCGAGGTCGAAAATTCGGATTCGGAGAACTATTCGGAAAAAATCGGCAGGTATTCGGAAAAGATTCGGTAAGTGTTCGGAAAATGTTCGGAAAGGATTTCGAGCAATAAATTAACATATGAGACGCTAGGTTTTGATTTTGTAAATTATTTGCTATTTTTTGAATTATTCGCTGTTTTTTCACATAATTCGGGAATAAATCGCGAATTATTCGCGAATAATTCGCGTATTATTTGGCCTGTTCGGCAACGGTGATTAATTCGGAGATTAATTTGTCTGATAAAAAATGCATGAATTATTCATGAATTCGACGAATAATTCACGAATTATGTGACTAAGGTAACTAGTGCAAAGCATAACCTGACAAGTACACAAATAAAATTTTCATTATTTATATGATTCTTTAGGCACGTGTGATCTTTAGGCAAAAAAAAGTTAATTTTGTTTAAATATATTTGTGCTTTTTATTTTAATTTGTGCGCAATTTACTCCTCCAAAAGAACTAGGAAGATTTGAAAAGTTATTTATGGTTATTATAAATTAATTTTTCTTAAAATTACGAAGAAAAAAAAATCTTGCTTGTGTGTTAGCAGTGTTAGCATGAGAATCAAATTGGCAATTAATTTCAATTTGAAAAACCCTCCATTTGGCATTGAAATGGAATGTGATGGAGGTCGGATCTTCCTCAGATGTTCTCCGTCGATTTTGTTGCCAGTGGGGTTGAACGGTTGAGATTTGTTATGGAAGATTGAGCGTGTGGATCTCAATAGGTTGTTATTGACGCCGAGCTACTTGAAAAAAAAAGTCCCGGGGAGGAAACCATCGCATGACCCTCCGACGATCAAGTATCGAGGAGTAATTGGGCAGAGTAGCGGCGTATTGGGAATGAGTTTGATGTATCAGAGTCGTCTGGAAGAGGGGTTTATATAGCAGTCGTATTGAGCGGGCCGATGCGAGATTCTTACCGTCTGTTACGCACCTGCGTCACGTTCGCGTTGATAGCAGGATACGTTCATTAATAGCGAGATACGCTAGCGTAAGATGCAGGACGTGGAGCGGTGGAGATCTCGTCGTGGCGAGATTCACGGAGCCGTTATGGGGGCACTCGGGCTCTGTGCTCCCGACCAAACAGGGACGCTGAGGAATCTCAGATATAGGATAGCTCGGAGACGAGCAAACGAGCTGAGGAGTCCCAGCTATAGGGTAGCTCAGAAACGAGCTATTAGCTGACGGTTAGCCGAAGGGGGAATGTACTTCGGGGAGGTCTTCTAAGAGGTCGGGCGCAACCTCGGAGGCGAGGTGCCGAGGAATGTCCCCCATGCATCATACTTATTCCAGCTCCGCGGTCTCCAGAAGTCTAACGGGCTTCCGTGGATGACACGTCATCCACTACGTGTCGTGATTTGAGGAAATCCCATTTACGAGCATCATCATTAGCCCCTCACTCTCGTTCCGACCTATTTATAGTTCGGGTCGAGAGTGGTCTGCTCGGTTTTCTCTATTCAGCTTGGTGTCGAGGATTCTTCGTAGTGGATTGTTTGGGAACGACGTGGTGCTTGGCGGCTGTGCCTCTTCGATTCCTGAGTCCACGTGGCGATTCACAAAGCGCCTTAATTTCTGTGCGTATCCTCGATGACGTCAGCTGATCGGAGAAACGGTGGTGCCATAAATGGGACGTCGCTTCGCTTGTTCAGGCCGTTGATCTTTGAGCCACGTGGCCGCAATGGAGTGGTGAACCGCGAGGCATCGTATCTGGTTGTTGGATCTGGATGAAGGATGAAGCGCCCAATGATTGGTTGTCACATGGCGTCCTTACGGCCGTGGGATGCAATGCTTTGCTACGGCGGGAACGGATTTGGGCCATTGGATTGTTTATGCCGAGTGTACAAATAGGGGAGGCCATTCCTTGGCAGGTATTTTGCCCTACATGACTCCTGCCATCTGAAAATTGCCCGGCACACCATTGTTTAGGTCGGACCCTCAGCCCAAAACCCTTCTCCGGCCAATCTTTCTTTGAATCAGATTTGATGTCTTCTTCCGAAGTTTCCATTGATATAGTTAGGGCCAAGTCGGGCGATGCGGATTCAGTTTCTGAAGTCGAGTCCAGTGGGCCGTCTTGTTCTTTCTCGGCTTCCGATTGCCGAGGAAGTTCTTCTTCCTCTTCGTCTTCTTCTTCTGCGTCGGACTCACCCCCAAGGGGTGGCGATCCCCTTGTTCTTCATCGTCGGGGGTTAAAAAGGGCCCCCAAGGTGCGTATCGAAAATACTTGTGATGCATCCTCGATGTTGAATCGCCCGGACGAGCTTTCTGATATTCGGGCTCGCTTCCATATCCCATTGGCTATTCACTTTGTCTGGCCAAGGAGGGAGAGCGGACAGACCAGGTACAGGGCAATGAGATTGCCCTGTACCTAGAAGCGTTCCAAGTAGGGATACGTATGCCTTTCTCATTCAAGATTTGTGTCGTACTTCATTACTTCCGTCTTGCCCCGGGCCAGCTAGTGCCGAAGTCGTGGAGAATCCTTCTTAGGTTTTTGGTCCAGTTGAAGATTGATCGGATCCCCTTCGACTTAAATCTTCTTTTCTTTTTTTGTTACAAAAATCACCCCAGCACTAGCAAGGACGAATCGAGCTGGGTGTATCTCTCATTCAAAAAACGTAAGGGTAGGACGTCCGGGTCAGGGGTAGTGGTCGTCCCTTCTTCCATCCATGAGTGGAAAGAGAAATTTGTTTTTGTCGGTCCCCCGGAGGGGAAGGATTGACCGGTGCCCACCAAATGGCACAGGGCGGATTGCCTACGGGTCAGGCAGTCTAACTCCCCACAGGACAGGGTAGTGTCGCAATGGGAGCCGATCCAGCAGGCCGATGTCCTGCTTTCTAAGCAGGTTTCGAGCTGGGCGGGACTCAGTCCCGCGCACTTTGGGGGTAAGCTAGAGTTTCGCCGATTATTTTAGGCTTGACATGATATTGTCGTTCTTGTTGCTGATCTTTTTCTTTCGTTTTCTTCTGTAGAGCCGATGGATCGTTCGAAGATCATGGCTGCCATGGCTGTCAAGGCGCAGGGGAGGAAGGGCGGCGGCGCCAGCTCGTCCAGACCTGCACGTGGCGTGGTTCCCTGTCAAGCCCCTTCCACCAAGGTCTCCATGGCCCCTCCCGTCCCAGAGGAACAACGTAGCGGAGGGCAGAATCATGCCCAGGATTCGACGCCCCGGGCCAGGACAGAAGCGCCGTCCTCTGTTGAGTCTCCGCTCAAGAGGCAGAAGAGAGTGGTTTCCCGGCCGCTCTCGGCCGGGATACAAGTGCAGGAGAGCGAATTCTCCATCGAGGTGCCTTCGGGGCTTTCTGTAGCCGGCAGCTTGCTGGCGGACATGGAGAAAGCGGCGGAGGACAAGATTCCCCGATGCACCATAAAGGCCAAAGTGGTGGCTATATCTCAGGAAGCCGTTCAGATTGGTAACTTTCTAAAAATTCCCGCGTTTTTTCTTCTGTTTAGCTTCTAAAAAAGGTTAGAGTTTTTTCGCAGGTCCTCTAGCATTACTCCCTTCTTGCCTCTATGGAGGCCGAGGAGGTGGCCCCGGCGATAAAAAAGACCGGAAAGTCTTCCTTGCGCGTGAGGAAGAGCTCCTTGCCAGAAAGAAAGAGGTGGAGGACAAGGCGGCCTCCCTGAACTCGAGGTTGGTCCCGGAGGGTCTGACAGTCGCGAAGCTGAAGAAGTCTCACCGGCTCTTGACCGAATCCAACCGAGCTATTCAGGCCAAGATGGAGGAGGTCAACGGGCTCTATGACGCCATGAAGAGGCAAAGAGATTCATTTAAGAGGGATGTCCGACTGGCCCACGAAGCGGCGAAGCATGCCAAGGGCAGGGCGGAAAAGGCCGTGGAAGGGTACAAGGTTTTCGACCAATTTTATGTTGACCTTGCCGACTCTACGGCTGTTAGGTGGCACAACGCCCTCGACGCCGTCAAAGAAGTTATGTTTGGGTTCGACGATCAGGAGTTTGATGCAAAGTATCCCCTTACCGAGGAAGTGCCCAAGGGTGGCAGTGCCGAGCCAGCGGGAAGAGGCGAGGCCCCTAGCAGAAGCACAGAGCTTGCGGTCATAATCGAGGCTCCCGGTGGAGGCGCCAAATAGGGGGACGGCAAGGAGGTCCCGGCTGCGAAGGCGGTTTGAAGCCGCCGTCATACCAAATTTTTTTATTCTATTTTTGTAGCCTTCGGGCATTTTGTAAAGCTGAGGAGCTTATAATACCTTGTACATAATTTTGAAATATAAATAAAGTACTTTTTTCTCGTATTTGATGTGCCTGGATGTAATACTTCCGTTCTTGTCTATTTACAAGTGTGGGTAGATCGGTGTCCCTCCTCCCCCGGAGTCGAGGTGGCGTAGGACAAGCGAACACCAAATATGAACAAAAGTACAAATAGATCGGTATACCTCCTCCTTCCGGAGTTGAGATGACGTGGGACAAGCGAATACCAAATATGAACTCCAAGTACAAATAGATCGGTGTACCTCCCCCCGGAGTCGAGGTGACGTGGGATAAGCGAACGCTAAATATGATCTCCAAGTACAAATAGATTGGCGTTTCTCGGCTCTGAGTGTGGCTAGGGTTTGAGTCCACTGTGCAGCTGGGCAAGAAGCTGCCCACTGTGGATGGGCCAAGCAGGAAGCTACTCGGCCGCCTCATGGTGAAGGCTTCGGGTCCACGACGTAGCCGGGCAGGAAGCTGCCCGTTGCGGATGAGCAGGAAGCTACTCGGCCGCCTCATGGTGAGGGCTTCGGGTCCGCAACATAGCCGGGAAGGAAGCTGCCCGCTGCGGATGGGCCGAACATGAAGCTACTTGACCGCTTCGTGGTGATGGCTTCGGGTCCGCAGCGTAGTGTGGCAGGAAGCTGCCCGCTGCGAATGGACCGAGTAAGAAACTACTCGGCCGTCTCATGGTGAGGGCTTAGCGTAGCAACTAAAATAACTTTAGTTGACATAAAAAGAGTAATCTTATTATTTGAAAGAGTACAAGTTCATCTGTACAATTTAAGCTTTTCAGCGTTATATGGTCGTGGTGTTAGTTATATGTATGCCCTAGAGGCCATTACTGTACATAGGATGTATATTGTAGTGGATGCTGGGACATATATAGGGAGGACTTTCTTGCTCGACATGATAGTATGCTATCTGGTTGCACTTTACCTTAACGTGTATACTGATTGTCTCTCTGTTACATGTTGGTAAAGCCCTTAGGATGTGTGCTTGACTACCTGGACTATGATGCGGATCATACTAGTGGGGACATGGTAGTCCATAAGTACATCCTTCAAAGTCCCTAGTCGAGGGTGTATCGAGACGGGGCATCGATATACCAGAGTAGACTAGCGTATACCTTCTCGACCCATACAGATGGGCGATGGATGATCCCATATCCATCGGTGTTTGACATCAGAGATGACATACGGGTGCTCAGTAGAGACTGGGTACACTGGACGGACTCGCCGAGAACTCCCAGATGGTATTATACCTCACGTCAGATGGCAGTTCTCTGGTGACACTGGTACAGAGTAGTCTGTTGACCCGAGATCGTCATAGAGTCTTGTGTGGTTCCCACTGTGCTTTGATTTCCATCTTACCACGTCCAAGAGGGCGTGCAAAACGGTGGTTTTTGGGTACAGTCCCGAGTCACATGGAGGCAATGAGCGATAGGAGGGGATTCGTCTCTCCCGGTATAGGGAGTTGATGTTGCGCTGTGTTCGATTGGCTATAACAGGAAATCCCTGGCCAGGGTTGCTGAGATTTACTGGTAAGTGTTACCAGTAGTTTCTCGAACAGTTATAGACCTCATATCGACACGACTTATTGAGCTATTGGGGTCTGACGTTTACCACCCCTAGGCGAGATATGCGACATATCAGACGATCAGACCGGACTGTACGTTAGTGTTACTGGTTGGATTCACTGGAGTGTGAGCGGGCTTGCTCGTCGATCTTCAGATCGCTCAATACCCGGGTGGCCGTTACGTTTAGCAGACCGCTTGCGGCTTGTGGGTGCTAGATATGATCATCACCTGCTGCCGGCGTATTGACGAGTCTTTAGAGTCCTACACAGAGGTTTCCTGGTTCAAGCGAAACGAAATAGGAGCGCATATGAGATATGTGCGGGACCGAGAATAATGCGTGTATGTGATACCGTATTTCATTCTCGCGATGAATGTATCGATTAGGTTATATGCGATATACCCTAGTTATCGAATCAAGGATTGATTCGATAAACCGATACATTGGATACTAGTCGGTTATATACGATATGACCGGATCGTTAAATCAAGTGTTGATTTAATGATTTAATGCATAATTATATATTTGATATATTACTTTGCATTAACTAGTGTCGGTTCACTTTAATTGGATTTTCTCGCTCGGATGTGCACATTGTATATTCTATATAGTTTTGTGCACATGATTGTATCATGTTTGATGATACATGCCTTTTGGTTAAGTGTAAAGTATCAAACTATAGTTAAGTGGATGATTAGGGTTTTTGATTTCCTTATTTATATATTAATCTTTTTCTTTTTGGAAAAAGAATAAGCAAATGCAAAATGGTGGCTTTATTTGGAAGCTTGTTGAAGCTTCATGAAAACTTTGACTTTGTCACCATTTTGTCTCATGCTTAACCCTAACTACTCCACTAACCCTAGTTCACTCTCTACAACTAACCATGGTTCACTTATGATAAGAATGGATTATTCTTTTCATTTTAAATTCTTCTTATCATAATATTTATCTTCTTCTTCATCTTCTTCTTCAAGAAGAAAGCAAGGTCCATCAATGGTGATTGATGGAAATGAGTGAGAAATCCAATTCTAAATTGAACCCACTTCCTATTTCTTCATCCTCTACCTCTTGCCAAGTAGTAGAGTGTGTTTACTTCACAAGTTTCTTGACTTGGTGAAGTCGGAGCTTGATTTAGCGATGCCTCGACGTAGATCATCTTCGGCATGGACATCGACGACCTAGCTTGCCCATTCTCCGACGAAGCCGACGCTAGAGCCCGGATTTGATTTGGACAGCGGAGAGGACTTCGTTGCGGAGCTTTGGAGGTGGAGCACCGGATCTACAAAGGTTGTATTTCCGTATTCCCTTAGTTAAGTGTTAACTAGTTATCTTTTCGCCTAGTTTTCTAGCAAACGATCCGTAGTCGGGTTTCTCGGCACCGTTAAAATTTTAATTTGGCATGATCGATGCCTTGTGAGACCTCATTAGGGTGCCTAGGAACCCTACAGTGGTATCAGAGCCTAGCTAGAGCCTTAGGCGAAGTCTAGACGGAATTTGAAGTCCGAACGAACCCGAAACCCCGAATCAAACTTGCTCTCTGTCCTTTTTTCAAAAACTGGGATTTTCCAAATTAAAAATTGCTAAAAAATTCAGCAGGGAAAAATATGAATTACGAT
Source organism: Agapanthus africanus (assembly GCA_030015575.1). NCBI lineage: Eukaryota > Viridiplantae > Streptophyta > Magnoliopsida > Asparagales > Amaryllidaceae > Agapanthus > Agapanthus africanus. The sequence continues at coordinate 934,678,081 of CM057338.1, read as the reverse complement.
GCAAAAATTTTCCAGTGAACAGTAATATATGCGGCGGAACCGCGGCAGAAGCCAGGCTTCTGCGGCGGTTCCGCGGCATGATAGTGACGTCAGCCCTCATTTTATGCACAGTAATTCCTGATAAATTATGCTGAGTTTTCTGGGAATTTTTAAAATTTATTCAAGAGTTGAATTTTCTGCAGTTGTTTTGGGGATTCGGTGTTTCGATCGGGGTATCAAATTTTGTCTATTTGGCTTTCCGGATAAATTTTAAAATATGTTAAAAAGTTCGACCGGATATAAATACCCAATTTTTCCCCTGTCGGGAAATTTCCAAGTGTTGGATTTTCCGTAGTTTAACGACGTTCTAAGTAGTGCAAGTAACGCGATGGACCCTCTAGAAGACAACAAACCTTAACTCGATTATGTGACCGTCTTGAACTGCCCTTTGAACCTTCGGGTTTGGGGCAGTACGGCGTGCCACATGTGAGGCGTTGGCTTGACCCTTCTACGGCTGGACCGTCGGTACTGAGGCACGAACTGAATGTTGTTAGACTTATTTCATGTGTTGATCTGTATCGGGAAAACTTGGGTGTTCGAATGTTCAATCGGAAAGTATAACATTTTCTAATTATCTGGAATGGGATACAATAATTGGAATTCACAAATAGTTATGTGATAACTGAATGAATGTTATAAACATAGCACTTTAGTCTCACTTGATCGGTTGCCACGGAATTTTGATGTGATCAAAAGTCCGTTGCAATCACGTAGTGTACGCGGATACTCGCCGGGTAAACTTAATAGACAGCCTCACTCCATAGCCCCGACCAAGTGACTGTAGGAGAACCCCGTCGCCGAAAGCATCCGTTCGGGTGCTCGCGGTAGCGGTGTTCCGCCTTGGTGCACTTCGTCGACGGTATCGGGGGTGCGGCCGCCTACTGAAGTTTGCGACGAGTATTCGATCAAGATGTCGGGAATCTTGTTGAATTACCCGACTTGATATTGAAAAGTGTTTTCGATAATGAGACTAAAATGCGGGGTTTATAATTGTTAGGCATGCGATGTCTAAGGAATTCATTCGGTCAGGCATGTGATGTCTGAGGTGGTTGCGGATTCCAACTGTTGTAGTTTTGCATTTTCTTTTCTGTGACCGTAAGTGTAATATGTGCTATCGCCGGTTTCATTGCTATATGTCAACGACAATTGGGATGGACATATTTACTTACGTTGATGACATGTGATGTTATGTGTTGCTGGATATGTTATATTGGATCGTCGTGTTTGAATAGCCGGGGGTTTTTATGTGAGATGAGTGTTTTTCATTTTCATTCATGTAAAAACTTGTATGTAATATTCTTTTATTGGGACGCTTCCAGGTTGCGGAAGTTGTCACCGTTTGTATATTATTTACTTTTCCGCACTAGGATAGACCCAAGGAGGGGAGCACAAGTAACCGGGTTCTGGAGTCCAGTGGGAGACCAACTCGAGGAGTCGAGTCCGGGTCTCCTAACTCTAGAATTGGCAGGGTTGCTTGCCGCTCTCGTAGGGGTCTAGGGGTGTGGGTTTGGCTATTCATCACGACCGTGGAATCCGTGTTTAATACTGGCTCGTATTGAAAACACGGACGTCCTAGTATATCCAATATTTCATATATTTCTTCTGCTGCGATATCTGTGATGAGATCATGTGATGTTCTGTGATAGATACAGTATATAGTATATATGATATATTATATAGGCGTTACTTATGTTTTACACCCGCGCTAGCCCTGCCCTGCTCTGCCGTTAGTTACCTAACCTAACGGTGCACGAGGGGACATCGAGGCGAATGCGGATGGCATAAGTGTACGTCGTATTTATCTGTGATGTTTAGGTAATTAAATGATGGGACTTCATTAATGTGATTAATGAAATAAAAGAAACCTAAGATGTTGTAGAATCGAATTTCAAAATAAAACAGGTAGCTACAGTTCTTGCTTTGCATAGCGGTATATGAGATATATCCTGCACCTTATTCGATGAGGAAAGGACCGAAATCCCTTCACCAGGAGTGACTCCTTTAGCAATAACTGGCTGATGCTACACACTCAGTTTGTCTTTTGATTGCTTTTAAGAGTTTTTGCTTTGCACAGTGATATATATGATATATCCCGCACCTCATTCGACGAGGAAAGGACCGACGATCCCTTCACCGGGAGTGACTCCTTTAGCAAAACTAGAAAAGCCTCAAAAGCACTCCATTTTAAAATCATTTGATTCTACAACGATATCAAGTTCATTACGCAATAGGTTTTCAGAAAAACCTGTCGTAGCCCTCCGTCATTTCAGATAAGTCCTATTTAGTATTCGTGCTACGTTTGTTGACCTCCGTCAAGGCGTAGTGTGCGGTAGCTAACTAGTATTTATCTGTTTATGCATATGATGCAGATTGAGTTAGGGTAGTCGTGCGGCCTTGTTGACCTCCGTCAATGGTCGTGCGGGTGGGTTTAATTCGATCAAGAAATGACGGGTTGAACTTGACTAGTAGCCTATGGTTTGTTGACCTCCGTCAAGATCATAGGGTGCTAGGGGCAAAATATTATCGGGAATTTCAAGTGTTGAAATTTGCAATGAGATTGCATACCTTCTATGAGATAGTTGGATCCCGATACCCGCTGTGAGTAATTGTTACTCCTGGGAGAGTTTTATACATTACAATTAGCCGATCAAGTAGGTGTCTAGAGAGGTGTTAACGGGGTTACGCCTCTGGGAAAACGAGGTTTACATTAATTAGGTTCGTGCGAAAGCACGGGGGACCTCCCTCAAAGTACCGACACTGGCCTGGCTGAAAGATTGGCGAACTTGTAGTGTGTAATTAATCCCGGCTAGTCTTTCCTTTAGGGTTTGAAGGAAGATTTGATAAAAAGCAGTGGGAGCCATCCTGATTAGATAAAATAATAACCAATCTATTCTTGCAAGAGCGCACGCTGAGTGTTTTCTTCTCTCTCTCTCCAGGTAGCGACCATATCACGCCTTAATCAAGATAATAAAACGGATTATTGACCGAACCCGCTTGTTATACTGAGCTGGGGAACGTTGGTCCCGCTCCAACTTATAAATGTTATAAGACAGAGCAGGAAATTGGGGAATACCAGATTTTCCGTGCCGCCCAAACGAAGAGAGTGCATGCTGATGCATCATCTTCGGGTGTGTTCATTACAGAGAACTGTTTCTCAGTATCCTTTACGTCCTGGGTATGTGATACCAGATCAGGATCCCAGATATGTAATATGTTAAATAGGGCTGCAGAAAGGTAGAGAACTGAGAACGGGTGATAAGTTTCATGAGGCAGAAAACGGGGCAAGTGTTGCAGCCAAGTCTGTTGGTCACTGTCACCCTGTATTACCAATACATTGATTCTGAACGAATGTTATTAGATACCGAACCTGATATACAAAATCATATCAGTCTCTTTATTAGTAAAGAAATGATAAAATTCTGTATTGTTGGATAATGTTTTGAACATTTCCTATATCAAAAGTTGATCGTATCAGGCACGTTATCTAAAAGCGTTGATGTTCTAAATCAAACTACAGTTCTTAGTATATGGAACACACACAAGAGGAAGAGTTCAGAAATGAACGAATTCTTCTTGAGGCATTGTAGACTAGGTCATATCAATGTGACCCGACTAGCTAGAGTTACATATAGATGCATATTTAAATCAGTTTGAATTTACATCTTGTGAAACTCGCCAGTCATGTCACAAAGATAAGATGACCATAGCTCCGTTTACTGGTAACAGAGAAAGAGTTAGTAAACTCTTGGGATGATACATGTTGATGTATGTAGGTCCCCTGTCTACACATGCCAAGACTGGTTCTTTATACTTCATTACGTTCTCTGATGATCTCTTTAGATTCAGACCTATGTTCCTGTTGAAACACAAGTCCGAACCTTTTGAGATATTCACAGAATATAAGCGAGAAGTAGAGAACCAGAATACGGGTATAAGTATTATATCCTATGATGAGATCAAGGAGGAGAATACTTGAGCACGGAAATCCTGGACTTTTCTAAAGGAGAATGAGATTCTCTCTCAGCATTACTCCTCCGCATACACCATAGCACGATGGTATATCGGGGTGGAGCAATTACACCCTATGTGATAAGGTGTGCTCTATGATGAGTAATACTGAGCTACCTATTTCCTTTTGGGTGTTATGCACTTGAGAAGTTGCATACCTACTGAATAGGGTTCCAATCAAATCAAATTGCCTACCATTTCATATGTGATATGGAATGGGAAGGGCCCATGTCTTAAGTTAGTTAAGATTTGGGGTTGACCGGCCTATGTCTGAAAGCAAAATCCGGACAAGCTCGAGGCAAAGTATGTATTGTAGAACTGGAAAGGTTCCAGCTATACGAACTACAGCAGATGATTTGATAGAACCAAGGGATTCAGTAGATACCAACGAACCTCAGCCTCTCCGCCGATCTAGTAGGGTTCCTCACCCACCTGAGAGATACTTTGGTTTCTCTATGACAGTGGGAGCGAGGATTGCATCATGAGATGATGAACCAACTAGTTTCGAGCAGGCCATCGAGAGTAAGACTCTGTAAGAATGGCTGGATGTTTAGTGATCTGAGATGGAATCTATGTACACCAACAAAGTATGGACTTTGGTTGCTATATCTGAAGGGTTAAATCCCCATCAGGAGCAAGTATATCTTGAGAAGATTACTTGGTGTAGATGGAAAAGTTGAGACTTTCAAAGCTAGACTTGTTAAAGGTTTTCGTCATCGACCAGGCGTGGATAATGATGAAACCTTTTCCAGTACCTATGCTTAAGTCCATTCAGATCATACTTGCCACGGCTACATACCATGACTATGATATCTGGTGGTTGGGTGTCATGACTGCTTTTCTAAATGATGTTTTAGAAGAGTGCGTCTATAAGTACACAGCCAGAGGGCTTCGTAGACAGTGGGAGCAGCGGAAACGTGTGCAAGATGCTTTATAGGATAAAGCAGGCATCGCGGAGTTGGAACATCTGTTTTGATGGATTAGTCAAAGAGTTTGACATCATCAAAATGGTAGATGAACCTTGTATATACAAAAAGGTAGTAGGGAGTATGGTGATGATCCTCGTAGAGTATGTGGATGACATACTCCTGATAGGGAAGGAGTTTCCTATGCTACGCTCGATCAATCTCCGCTTATCACAATGATTCTCCATAAAGGATCAAAGTGATACCTCCTAAATCCTGGGTTTGGATCTATGAGATAGATCTAATTGGATGTTAGGATTTTCACTAGTTGTAGTGAGACGGTATCAACCGATCCTGGGGAGAACCACTGGAAGGGTTCCAGGGTGATAAAGACGACTGAATGTCAGTCGCAGGCATTGTCTTTACCCTCAGTAAAGGGACGGTATGTTGGAAGAATTCCAAGCTAGATACCGTGGCATACTAGACGATAAAGGCTTGATAGATCGCTATTTAAGATGCTACCAAAGAGGCTGTTTGGGTGTATATTGGTTCATGAGATGAACTATGTTCCTCCCATTGTGTGACAATGGAGTTGTGGCTTATGCCAAGGAACGCCGGTCCCATCAGTGATCCAGACATATTCTAAGGCAGTATTACTTGATCATAGAGATGGTTGATCTCCAGGGAGATCGAGGTTAGGAGAGTAGACTCAGAGGACAAACACAGCGGATCCACTCACAAAGGCCTGTTCCCAGAGAGAGACTTTTATGGGATGGTTGAGTATGAGATACTACAACCACTGCTACAGATGGCCCTAGTGCAAGTGGGAGATTGTTAGTTATATGTATGCCCTAGAGGCCATTACTGTACATAGGATGTATATTGTAGTGGATGCTGGGACATATATAGGGAGGACTTTCTTGCTCGACATGATAGTATGCTATCTGGTTGCACTTTACCTTAACGTGTATACTGATTGTCTCTCTGTTACATGTTGGTAAAGCCCTTAGGATGTGTGCTTGACTACCTGGACTATGATGCGGATCATACTAGTGGGGACATGGTAGTCCATAAGTACATCCTTCAAAGTCCCTAGTCGAGGGTGTATCGAGACGGGGCATCGATATACCAGAGTAGACTAGCGTATACCTTCTCGACCCATACAGATGGGCGATGGATGATCCCATATCCATCGGTGTTTGACATCAGAGATGATATACGGGTGCTCAGTAGAGACTGGGTACACTGGACGGACTCGCCGAGAACTCCCAGATGGTATTATACCTCACGTCAGATGGCAGTTCTCTGGTGACACTGGTACAGAGTAGTCTGTTGACCCGAGATCGTCATAGAGTCTTGTGTGGTTCCCACTGTGCTTTGATTTCCATCTTACCACGTCCAAGAGGGCGTGCAAAACGGTGGTTTTTGGGTACAGTCCCGAGTCACATGGAGGCAATGAGCGATAGGAGGGGATTCGTCTCTCCCGGTATAGGGAGTTGATGTTGCGCTGTGTTCGATTGGCTATAACAGGAAATCCCTGGCCAGGGTTGCTGAGATTTACTGGTAAGTGTTACCAGTAGTTTCTCGAACAGTTATAGACCTCATATCGACACGACTTATTGAGCTATTGGGGTCTGACGTTTACCACCCCTAGGCGAGATATGCGACATATCAGACGATCAGACCGGACTGTACGTTAGTGTTACTGGTTGGATTCACTGGAGTGTGAGCAGGCTTGCTCGTCGATCTTCAGATCGCTCAATACCCGGGTGGCCGTTACGTTTAGCAGACCGCTTGCGGCTTGTGGGTGCTTGATATGATCATCACCTGCTGCCGGCGTATTGACGAGTCTTTAGAGTCCTACACAGAGGTTTCCTGGTTCAAGCGAAACGAAATAGGAGCGCATATGAGATATGTGCGGGACTGAGAATAATGCGTGTATGTGATACCGTATTTCATTCTCACGATGAATGTATCGATTAGGTTATATGCGATATACCCTAGTTATCGAATCAAGGATTGATTCGATAAACCGATACATTGGATACTAGTCGGTTATATACGATATGACCGGATCGTTAAATCAAGTGTTGATTTAATGATTTAATGCATAATTATATATTTGATATATTACTTTGCATTAACTAGTGTCGGTTCACTTTAATTGGATTTTCTCGCTCGGATGTGCACATTGTATATTCTATATAGTTTTGTGCACATGATTGTATCATGTTTGATGATACATGCCTTTTGGTTAAGTGTAAAGTATCAAACTATAGTTAAGTGGATGATTAGGGTTTTTGATTTCCTTATTTATATATTAATCTTTTTCTTTTTGGAAAAAGAATAAGCAAATGCAAAATGGTGGCTTTATTTGGAAGCTTGTTGAAGCTTCATGAAAACTTTGACTTTGTCACCATTTTGTCTCATGCTTAACCCTAACTACTCCACTAACCCTAGTTCACTCTCTACAACTAACCATGGTTCACTTATGATAAGAATGGATTATTCTTTTCATTTTAAATTCTTCTTATCATAATATTTATCTTCTTCTTCATCTTCTTCTTCAAGAAGAAAGCAAGGTCCATCAATGGTGATTGATGGAAATGAGTGAGAAATCCAATTCTAAATTGAACCCACTTCCTATTTCTTCATCCTCTACCTCTTGCCAAGTAGTAGAGTGTGTTTACTTCACAAGTTTCTTGACTTGGTGAAGTCGGAGCTTGATTTAGCGATGCCTCGACGTAGATCATCTTCGGCATGGACATCGACGACCTAGCTTGCCCATTCTCCGACGAAGCCGACGCTAGAGCCCGGATTTGATTTGGACAGCGGAGAGGACTTCGTTGCGGAGCTTTGGAGGTGGAGCACCGGATCTACAAAGGTTGTATTTCCGTATTCCCTTAGTTAAGTGTTAACTAGTTATCTTTTCGCCTAGTTTTCTAGCAAACGATCCGTAGTCGGGTTTCTCGGCACCGTTAAAATTTTAATTTGGCATGATCGATGCCTTGTGAGACCTCATTAGGGTGCCTAGGAACCCTACAGTGGTATCAGAGCCTAGCTAGAGCCTTAGGCGAAGTCTAGACGGAATTTGAAGTCCGAACGAACCCGAAACCCCGAATCAAACTTGCTCTCTGTCCTTTTTTCAAAAACTGGGATTTTCCAAATTAAAAATTGCTAAAAAATTCAGCAGGGAAAAATATGAATTACGATGCAAAAATTTTCCAGTGAACAGTAATATATGCGGCGGAACCGCGGCAGAAGCCAGGCTTCTGCGGCGGTTCCGCGGCATGATAGTGACGTCAGCCCTCATTTTATGCACAGTAATTCCTGATAAATTATGCTGAGTTTTCTGGGAATTTTTAAAATTTATTCAAGAGTTGAATTTTCTGCAGTTGTTTTGGGGATTCGGTGTTTCGATCGGGGTATCAAATTTTGTCTATTTGGCTTTCCGGATAAATTTTAAAATATGTTAAAAAGTTCGACCGGATATAAATACCCAATTTTTCCCCTGTCGGGAAATTTCCAAGTGTTGGATTTTCCGTAGTTTAACGACGTTCTAAGTAGTGCAAGTAACGCGATGGACCCTCTAGAAGACAACAAACCTTAACTCGATTATGTGACCGTCTTGAACTGCCCTTTGAACCTTCGGGTTTGGGGCAGTACGGCGTGCCACACGTGAGGCGTTGGCTTGACCCTTCTACGGCTGGACCGTCGGTACTGAGGCACGAACTGAATGTTGTTAGACTTATTTCATGTGTTGATCTGTATCGGGAAAACTTGGGTGTTCGAATGTTCAATCGGAAAGTATAACATTTTCTAATTATCTGGAATGGGATACAATAATTGGAATTCACAAATAGTTATGTGATAACTGAATGAATGTTATAAACATAGCACTTTAGTCTCACTTGATCGGTTGCCACGGAATTTTGATGTGATCAAAAGTCCGTTGCAATCACGTAGTGTATGCGGATACTCGCCGGGTAAACTTAATAGACAGCCTCACTCCATAGCCCCGACCAAGTGACTGTAGGAGAACCCCGTCGCCGAAAGCATCCGTTCGGGTGCTCGCGGTAGCGGTGTTCCGCCTTGGTGCACTTCGTCGACGGTATCGGGGGTGCGGCCGCCTACTGAAGTTTGCGACGAGTATTCGATCAAGATGTCGGGAATCTTGTTGAATTACCCGACTTGATATTGAAAAGTGTTTTCGATAATGAGACTAAAATGCGGGGTTTATAATTGTTAGGCATGCGATGTCTAAGGAATTCATTCGGTCAGGCATGTGATGTCTGAGGTGGTTGCGGATTCCAACTGTTGTAGTTTTGCATTTTCTTTTCTGTGACCGTAAGTGTAATATGTGCTATCGCCGGTTTCGTTGCTATATGTCAACGACAATTGGGATGGACATATTTACTTACGTTGATGACATGTGATGTTATGTGTTGCTGGATATGTTATATTGGATCGTCGTGTTTGAATAGCCGGGGGTTTTTATGTGAGATGAGTGTTTTTCATTTTCATTCATGTAAAAACTTGTATGTAATATTCTTTTATTGGGACGCTTCCAGGTTGCGGAAGTTGTCACCGTTTGTATATTATTTACTTTTCCGCACTAGGATAGACCCAAGGAGGGGAGCACAAGTAACCGGGTTCTGGAGTCCAGTGGGAGACCAACTCGAGGAGTCGAGTCCGGGTCTCCTAACTCTAGAATTGGCAGGGTTGCTTGCCGCTCTCGTAGGGGTCTAGGGGTGTGGGTTTGGCTATTCATCACGACCGTGGAATCCGTGTTTAATACTGGCTCGTATTGAAAACACGGACGTCCTAGTATATCCAATATTTCATATATTTCTTCTGCTGCGATATCTGTGATGAGATCATGTGATGTTCTGTGATAGATACAGTATATAGTATATATGATATATTATATAGGCGTTACTTATGTTTTACACCCGCGCTAGCCCTGCCCTGCTCTGCCGTTAGTTACCTAACCTAACGGTGCACGAGGGGACATCGAGGCGAATGCGGATGGCATAAGTGTACGTCGTATTTATCTGTGATGTTTAGGTAATTAAATGATGGGACTTCATTAATGTGATTAATGAAATAAAAGAAACCTAAGATGTTGTAGAATCGAATTTCAAAATAAAACAGGTAGCTACAGTTCTTGCTTTGCATAGCGGTATATGAGATATATCCTGCACCTTATTCGATGAGGAAAGGACCGAAATCCCTTCACCAGGAGTGACTCCTTTAGCAATAACTGGCTGATGCTACACACTCAGTTTGTCTTTTGATTGCTTTTAAGAGTTTTTGCTTTGCACAGTGATATATATGATATATCCCGCACCTCATTCGACGAGGAAAGGACCGACGATCCCTTCACCGGGAGTGACTCCTTTAGCAAAACTAGAAAAGCCTCAAAAGCACTCCATTTTAAAATCATTTGATTCTACAACGATATCAAGTTCATTACGCAATAGGTTTTCAGAAAAACCTGTCGTAGCCCTCCGTCATTTCAGATAAGTCCTATTTAGTATTCGTGCTACGTTTGTTGACCTCCGTCAAGGCGTAGTGTGCGGTAGCTAACTAGTATTTATCTGTTTATGCATATGATGCAGATTGAGTTAGGGTAGTCGTGCGGCCTTGTTGACCTCCGTCAATGGTCGTGCGGGTGGGTTTAATTCGATCAAGAAATGACGGGTTGAACTTGACTAGTAGCCTATGGTTTGTTGACCTCCGTCAAGATCATAGGGTGCTAGGGGCAAAATATTATCGGGAATTTCAAGTGTTGAAATTTGCAATGAGATTGCATACCTTCTATGAGATAGTTGGATCCCGATACCCGCTGTGAGTAATTGTTACTCCTGGGAGAGTTTTATACATTACAATTAGCCGATCAAGTAGGTGTCTAGAGATGTTGAGGGAAGTGTACTTATGAAAAATCTCCTCTGGCGGGAGTTTGAAAAATCTCTCGCCCTTAGCCTCCTTCAGCAGTTCGGCCTAAGAGATGTTGAGGGAAGTGTACTTATGAAACCTCGGAGAATAAGGTTTTGGACGGTCATCTTTTTTCTTCTCTTCCCTGTCCCGTTTCTTTCGGTTCGTTCGGTCGCCGCGGGGTAGGTTAGTGTTTCTTCTGATTCAAATTAGATTTCTCGCTCGGTCCAGAGAAGATCCCCCTGCCTACGACAAATGTCAAAGGCACTGAGCCCAAACGCCCTAAATCTGGGGGCATGGTGGTGCATACCGTCTACATGGTATCCGGGAAAGAGGATAGCTGCGCTTCTACGGGCCACCGACCACTCACCCGATCCATCAAAAGAGCTCAGGAACAGCAGCAGCAGATGCTTCAGGAGATACTGACCGCAATGGCCGCACTCACCGGGCCAAAAAAAGCTCGGAGGCGTCATCGGAACAACGCCACGAACACGAGACTGATGCTGAATTCCTTCGGAGAATGCTCGAAAAGAAGGACAAGGAGGCTGCGGAACAAGCGGCCAATATAAAGCAAATGGACCTTCTATTCCAAGACATGGTGGGCATGATGATCCAGCCGGATCCCCCAGCCGAAGATCCTCCAGTAATAATTGAAGATGACGGAGGAGAAACATCGAATCCTCTGCCGGCTCTGTCAACAGCTAAAGAGGAGACAATCTCTAAAGCTGTCTTGGATGATTATATTGCTCATCAAATAAGAGTTCAACAGGCAAATGAAACAGCCGGCCAAGTAGTCAAAACTGGACGACCGTATCTAGGTTGGTATGATCAGATAAAGTACCCGCCGGGCTACACGATCCCCAAATTTCACGTATACAAGGGGACGGGCAATCCCCACCAGCACGTCGCCCAGTTCAGAGCTCTGTGCGGCAACACCGGGGGCGATGATAAGCTTTTGCTCCGCCAATTCGTTGGCAGCTTGTCGGAGACCGCATTTGAGTGGTACTCTGAGCTTCCAAACGGCTCTGTCAAAACTTTCGCAGAGATGGAGTTGCTATTCACCCAGCGATTCGTGAGTGCCAGCGAATGCACCCCAATAACGGCGTTGATCAATGCAAAGCCGGGCGAAACTTGGGTTCAATACGCAATCCGATGACGAAATCTGTGGTCAAAGTGCGAACAACGCATCGAAGAAGCGCCAACGGTGGGCATGTTCGTGGGCACCCTAAGCCCTCATGCAACTATTTCACAGTTCATGATGTTCTTCAAACCGACCACATTCCAGGCTTTAATCGACAAGCTAGCCCAGATGGATCAGATAGGTCACAGACCGTCTCCCCCGAAACCGGAGCCGTGAAATGAAAAGGGTAAAGGAAATACGACCTTCGTTGCGAATACTCAACAGCAACCCAGTGCTCCAAAGCTAACGGATCAACTGGAAGAGAGACGGCGCTATTATAATGAGAAAATGAAGCGCCCTTACTCGTTCCCACGGGACAAAATGAAGAGATTGTTCGAACTGGCGATGCGCAACAGGCTCATCAATCTGCCAAATCCAAAGTGTCCACTGCAACCCGGCGAAGCGAATAATCCCAATTATTGTCCTTACCACCATACGGTAAGCCATCCAATCGAAGATTGCTTCGTCTTCAAGGGATGGATCGAAGATCAATACCTACAAGGCAAGTTTGCGCTATCTGAGAAGTGGAAAGTAAACCCACCACAACCGCACACTCCTAAAAAGACGGACACACCGGGGGAAACATGCTCTTTTGTTGAGGAAGCTCTATGGGAGGTGGCTCTTTCGGCCAAAACCAAAAGGATGCCGAATGATCTCCAAACATTCCCGGTAATCAGGTGGAAGAGTCCGCTGGAACCCCAGATCATCGAAAGGATGCTGAAGCCGCGTCCGGCTCTAAAAATTGGTGGCGATAGCCAAAGTGCTCACACCCAGCCGTCAAAATCTTCATAGAAGAAGAAGAAATCCAAGAAGCCCGTGAAGCCTGGCGATAAGTGCACGGACCTACAAAAACAAATTGACGCGCTGGAAGAGTATAACCAGAAGGCGCGGACTCCGATCACGCTCCAAGAGTTCCTCAGCCACGTCCTTGAAGACGAAGATAATGGAGAAGACTCATCGGATGAATCTGAGGATTACGTAGCAAGTTGTCATGTGATCTCTCACTCATTGATAAACGATGAAGAGGCTCCTTGCACAAAGAGAATGGGGGCAGGTCCCGAGCCGGAATTTTTATGGCCGTCAGACGAAATGATCGACGCATTCCTGAACGAAACCCTTCTGAAAAGTAAAGCTGATGGGGAACGTGACATGGCTATACTTGAAAAGGCCAAACGCCGGCGACTGGATGAAAGAAGCGAGACATTCCTGCCGAATCAAGGGACATCCGTCGTGAATAAAAACAAGACCAAGATAAGGAAAAGGTTTGCGAAAGCCATATCAATGGGGATGAAGCTACCACCCTCTGAAGGAAACATTCTTGATGAAGCAGAAATGCATCTTAGCTACTGCTTATATCATCGGAAGATTGCGCACCCCACCGAAGAGTGCAACGCTTTTAAAAGATGGTGGCAGGGATATGTTGCTCACCGGCAACATTTTAAGCAGATGAAACGCAAAACTCGTCGGGAGCAGAGAAGTACGACAGAGGAGCATAAAAGAACTACCGGTAACTGTCGCATGGTCAACGCCGGGGGATCGCAAGTTCTTACTTTCGGGAGCGACTCTGATGAAGAGATGACTCTTGGTCCTCTCTTTAAAGAATCCACCTTGGGGAAAGAGGAAGAACCGAAGGCCTGTGAAAATATTCAGCTGCGCAATCGTACACTTCCAGAAAAGAATCTCTGACCCATAAATAGAAAAGATAAGGGAAAAGAAAAGGTCTCTGAAGATATCGCCCTAGAAGACCAAGTCATGAAAGAGCTGACCGCCCAGGACCCGCCAAAGAAAAGTAAGGTGGACTACAACGTTCTGGCGTACCTAAGGAAGCTACCTTCACAGCTCAGCATTCTCGACGTCCTTTTACTATCAAAAGAAGCAAGAAATTTATTGATCAAGGCGCTGCAAGAGCCAGAGCAATTCCAAGCTTTTCTCGCCGAAGAAAAGATGAAGGACGAGCTGGAGGAAGTACACACAGCCGATATTACCTTCGGCGACGAAGATCTCCTCATTAGGACGTGCGAGCACAACCGTCTCCTATATGTCTCAGGATACTGCCACTATATAAAGATAGGCAAAATCCTGGTTGACAATGGGTCTTCCGTCAACCTCCTCAACGTGCGAGTGTTGAAGGAAATCTGCATGAGCGTTCAGCATCTCGCTCGTGATAAAATTCCCATCTCTGGATTCGACTTCCAGTTGTCACGGACTCTTGGGTCTGTAATACTGACGCTGCGGTTCGGGCTACTCGTCACGGATATTAAATTTCACGTCTTTGACTCCAAGACTTGCTACAATGCTTTGCTCGGCCGACCTTCGTTACACGAGTACAACATCATCCCTTCTACACAACATAAGTGTATGAAGTACTTCAAGGATGGTCTCGAGTATACCGTGACAGGGGAGTTGAACCCTTTCTCCGTGAACGAGGTCCGAAAATACGAAGATGCAAAATACTTCTTGCCAGATTCTGAGGATACGGAAAGATGTCACCAAACGAAGAACAAAACTATCACCACTATTCCAGTCTTCGGGAGTGATACCGAGGAAGAAGAAAAGATAGTTTATTCAGGGCCGCCTCGACGTAACAACCCGGGACCGTCCGCCCCCATGTTGATCTTCGGCAGCGACTCGGAGGACGAGGTTAGTGCTGTATTCTCCACTCGGCCATCAATACAAGCTTTCGCTGACGATAATCAGAGTCTGCAAATTATCATGGTTCCGCAGGAGCATTACAAAGAGCTCGATGCACTTAAAGCTTATAGTGTGCAAGAACTGCAGACATTTTACGTCCCTACCAGGCGAAAGGGTGAAAAGGCAATCCTATTCTACCGATCTGAGGAAACCAAAGTGGAGAAAGAAATCTGGCATGGCTCCGATTCTATGCTTGACAGACTCCAGCCCATCCTTCTGCCTAGATATTACTCGGAAGGCTTGAGAAGGCTCTTGAAGCGCCAAGGGGTACCTTTCAAACAGACCATTCGATAAGCTCGGTTCTACAACGGGATTTGGGGTGTCCCTGGAACTCAGCGCAAGTTGCCCAACGGGAGGATGGAAACGCTCGGACTTGGATATGTGAAATCCGGGAAACGGGAGCGAGTCCATGGTAGCTACGTCATAATGGCTTCGATGAAGAAGATGACGCCCTGTCAGAAAACGCTGACCCCGAACCAAAACGAGATCCTGCAATCAAAATGTCGAGTCCGTCATTTGAAGAACGAATGGACAAGCTTATCAGGGAAGCATGTCAAAAGATCCGGGATGACCATAACCGTGAAATGGCCATTTACGAGAAAGCCAAGACGTAGCGCCTTCTTCAACAGGCCACGGAGAATGACAATGCTCTTCCTTATCAACCCATCATACGAAAAGCCCGATGTAGAGGCAAGAATAAATCAAAAAGCGGGAAAGGCGTTCGACGGTAGCAAAGCGGGACCAAGAAGCCATGCGGTCGGGAGCCGAGCAATCCAGACTCGTCTCTTATAAAGAAGAAGGGTCGAGCATACTCTTTTCCTCAGAATAAAACACGGAAGATACTTGATCTCGCCATAGAACATCAGATGATTACACTTCCGGAGTTCAAACACCCCGAACAAGCAGGCGAAGTCTCCCACCCAGACTATTTCTCCTATCACCGAGCAACAGGACATCCGCTTGAAGACTGCTTCACCTTCAAGAACTGGGTCGAAGACCAGTATCAGCTCAGCAGATTCGCTCTATCCAGTAGTTGGAGGATAAATCCACCACAGAAGCACAAACCAAAAACCGCGCATACAGCAGAACTAGATCAACATCGGTCGTGGAAGCGAGCTCATACTTTTCATATGATAACACTATCAAAAGAAGAGCCTGACGGTATGGATAATCTCCCCGGGTGCTTCGAAAACAATGATGACGAGATGATCTTAGAGTTCCCACCGGCCCCAAAGGAGTTGGAAGATAGAATACATACCACTGTAGATAACCTCAAGAAAATTGATTTGGGGACGGCGAATGACCCGAGACCAACATTTGTCAGTGAGTTGCTGTCTGAGAAAAAGGTGGCTACGCTAAAAGACGTGCTTATGCAGCATAAGGATTGCTTCGCATGGAATTATTCCGAAATGCCAGGATGAGATTCAGAGATTGCTGTCCACACCTGGACTCCGGGAGTGCCATCATTTGTTGTTTCATGACAAGGTCAAAGATTTTCCTTGTCTTTTCTCGAGGGAAAGAATATTCCTGACCCATCTTTTTCATAAAAGACGGATTCCAGCTGACTTTTTCTAGATCGCGTGGCTTCTTGGATCCGTTTTGCTGTTTTTGAACGTCATTCCCGTTCTTCACCTTGTTGTTGCTTCTGCGTCGGGCCTTTTTCTTGCCACGAGAGCGTACAACGGGCTGGGGGTGAAGGGCATCGTCATCTTCTCTTTCCGTGGCCTGCTGAATGAGACGTTATGTCCTGACTTTCTCGTAAATGGCCATTTCGCGGCTGTGGTCATCCCGAACCTTTTGACCCACCTATCTTATTAGCTTATCAATCTGTTCTTAGAATGACGGACTTGGTATTCGTACGATGGAATTTCGCTCTGGTTCAATACCAGCGCTATCTGAAAGAGCATTCCCTTCTCCACCGGAATCATTTATAACATGGCAGCCCTAAATCTGAAAGCATTGCACTCTTCGGTAGGGTGTGTGACCCTCCGATGGTATAAGCAGTAGTTCGGATGTACATCCGTTTCGTCAAGGCACGTACTCTCGGGAGTATTTCCATCAAAATGTGGCAGTTTCATTCCCATTGACAGGGCTTTGGAGAACCGTTTCCCCGTCTTAAACTTGCTTTTGCCTACCGCGGGTGTGCTTCGATCCAGTTGGAGTGCTTTGTGACTCATCCTCACTGCGGCCTCTTCGTCTTGACGCCGACGCTTGGCCTTTTCGTATATGGCTGTTTCACGTTCTCGGTCAGTTTTTTTCTTTCGAAGGGCTTTGTTCAGCAGCCTGTCGATCAGGTCATCTGACGGTTTCAGGGATTTTGGCGCCGGTTCTGCCCCCAACTTCTCTACTTTATTTTCTAACGCCGAGGAAGCTTCTTTGTCATTCACCGACAAATGAGAGATTATGTGGCAACTCGCCATATAATCCTCGGGTTCTTCTGACGAGTCGTCTCCCTCGTCATTATCACCGTCTCCGTTCTCAAGGATGTGGTTGAGAAACTCTTCGAGTGTGAATGGGGTCCGCGCCTTTTGGTTGTATTCCTCCAGTGCATCAATGTATTTTCGCAGATCCGTACGATTGTCGTCGAGCTGCACGGGTTTCTTGGTCTTCTTCTTTTTCTTCGAAGACATCGAAGGATTGGCCTGTAGGTTTTGCCCATCATTACCAGCTTTCGGTGTTGGGCGCGGTTTAAGC
This sequence comes from Agapanthus africanus, assembly GCA_030015575.1. Classification (NCBI taxonomy): domain Eukaryota; kingdom Viridiplantae; phylum Streptophyta; class Magnoliopsida; order Asparagales; family Amaryllidaceae; genus Agapanthus; species Agapanthus africanus. The sequence continues at coordinate 934,660,627 of CM057338.1, read as the reverse complement.
ATCCCCTCAATGATCTCAGGCTCCAGCAGGCTTTTACATTTGACCGCCGGACATCTAGAAGATCCTTCAGCATTCTTTTAGTTTGAGCCAAAAGGACAACTTCCCACGGAGCCGCATCTACAAATGAGCATGATGCCCCTGACGTATCCACCTTTTAGGAGCGAGCTGTTGTGGCAGGTTTACCTTCCAGTTTTCGGACAGCGTGAACTTGCCCTGTTGGTACTGGTCTTCAACCCGGTTTATGAAGACGTAGAAATCTTCGATCGGTTGGCCTATTACTCTATAGTAGGGGAAGTAGTTGGGACTGTTGACGTCACCAGGCTGCAGTGGGCACACGCACAACCATGCCCAATTTAAAATTTAACCGTGCCGAACAACCCTAAACCAAGATCTTTAAACTAGAGATTAGGCGAAACAAAGCATGTAAACATCTTTACATCTAAGAGTTTGGGATTACAACCTTTGTAGTCCGGTCCTTCACTTCTTAAGCTTCGTGTTGAGGTCCCTTCGCTGCGATCATCGAGTTCCTGAACTCTAGAGAGGCTCCACGAAGAGAAAGATGCAAGCTTGCTTCCGATCGTCGATAACAAAAATGATCTACCTTGAAGTTTCTTTAACACAAGCTCTCACTCCCTAAATGAAGTGAACACCCTAATCTAAATGGCTAGGATAGATAAGGATGATGAAGTAGGATTTTAGCTCTCATTTGTTTTCTTTAACTCACTCATTTTCATCACTTCATAAAAAGCTAGAAAGCTTTTCATCAAAGAAAGAAGAAGGAAGAAGATGATCTCTTACTTTTGTGATTGTAATGACCCCAAAATATTTATACATTTGTATTATCCCTCTTCAATAATATACCGTATTTATTTGTATTTGGTATTTTCCTTTTTCTATTAAATTTATTATTATTTTATTCCTCAATCTATTATGTATTTTTTTTCTAGGTACAATTTCATTTTCTTATATTTAAGTTTTTAACTTCTCATTCTTATTTTTCCTTTCATAAATATTTAACCCAAATCCATTATTCTAATTCTCTACAGCCCATCTAAAAAGCCCATTTTCTTTTTAAGCAACATCATATATTTAATTCTAGTTAAATATATGCATGAACAACCTTATAGCTCATTGGTTAAGTCCTTGCATTGTTATTCCATAAGTCACATGTTCAAATCCCCATTCTTGCAATTATTTTTTTATCATTTTTTATTCTTCCCATAACCTACAAATGAGACCTTTCATTTCCAAAATGAATGGTGACCTTTCATTTCTCTTTTAATTCTCATGTTAAATGCATATATTATTATTCACCATTACACCATCTTTATTTGTCCTCCTCTATCTTTTCCTTCCTCACATTTTTTTATCTCTCACTTCTTCCTCTTCACCTAGAGTCCAAGAAGAAGAACATGAAGAAGTCTTCAAGAAGGTCTCGCTACTAACGCGAGGCTATCGGCGGATAGACAAGCCCGGTGACAATACCGGCTTGTGCATGTAAGTCCCTTCTCTCTCCTTTTCCCCCATCTCTTTTTTTTCCTCTTGTCATGCATCGTGAACCCCTTATTCTTTTCATATCATAATCCATAAGAGAAGATACACATAAACATATACATATACATATACATAAGTTTAGATATATATGATTCTATATGGTTTAATAATATCTTATTATCTCTTGTTCAAATTAAAGTATTTTTAATTCTTTCTTCATGATTATGAATGTTTATTACAAGTTGTGAGAACATAGATTTCAATCCATAATATATCTACGATATCTCATGGAATCGGTTTGGTTATTAAAAGAAAGGATAAAGCTTGCATAAAAATACTAGTTAATCTTTTTGCCGATTTTAGTATACACATCAATACCTTTAGGTTTAAAATAATTTTTAGACATTAATTTTTACTTCTGAAAATTTCATGGAATTTACATATGATATATTATATTATTTTATACATGCTGTAAAAATTTTAGATCGATCCGCATAACGGTTTGTGAATTACATCGTATTTATTCACTGATCGTAAAACAGAAAACTGCAGCTATCGGTCAATTTCTAGGACACATAACTTGGTATACCGGTATCCAAATTGAGTAAACTCAGATGTTTTTGATATCTACATCGAATGATATAGATTTTATTAGTTTTATAGTTTTACTGAAAACCTACCTAAGATAAAGAAAACTGCATTACAATATTAAGTGACGGATCTGGACAGAATCTGTCCTGATTCGCACATTGTTTTTAAATTGGACATAACTCGAACACCCGATGTCCGTTTGTGACAAAATTTAGATGTGTAGATGCATCATTGATAGAACTATAATTTTCTGTATATTATATTACTTAGGAATGCATGAAACAACCTGATATAGGCTTTGCAATAGAATATATAGTTGCTGTCCAGAAATCTGAATTTTTGTTTTAAATGCTGATATTAAAATGATCATAACTAGAGCTTCAGAAATCCAAATCATGTGAATCTTGGTGTTTTCGATAAGTACATCTAAATACCTACAATTTTCTAATAATTTTCGTAAGCTGAAACCTGATACAAATTAACTCAAACTGCATTTTAAAAATATGTGACGGTGCCGAATAGATTCTGATCTGTTTTGCGCGACGATACGAAAACATATATATCTCTCAAACCGGTAGTCGTATTTAGGTGAAACTGGAACTCACGCATGAAAAACACTTAGAGCCATATTTTTGTTTATGTTCTCGCATTCGTTTGACTTGATTAATTAGTCGTACATAATATTTCTTTACAGCATTGTTTTTGGTAGTTACTCGTATAATATACTTGACTCATTTCATGCTATTCGAACATGTATACATATTTATCTTGATCATTAAATTGTTGTATATACATAAAGACGAATATTAAATTCTTGAGGTGTATTTTGAAATCTATACAAAAGTACTTTTTGTATAAAACCCCCTCAAGTTTTATAAATTACAATAAGGCTCCTAACAATTATTGAACTTCAACTCACCTTGTTTTAGTCTGACTCGGGTTAGAGTCTGACTATTTCTGACTTGAATATGATTCAAGTCAATCTATATTCTGTATATTTCAACTCAAGATGAATACATGAATTCCAGAATCCAGTTAACAATCTACTTGACTGAACCGAACCATGGATATTCCTTTTACATGTTTTCCAGTATTCCATTTACATGACTCTACGGTTATAACCGTTTCCTGATATCATGGTTTCGGTCAGTCAGTTAAACAATCTTACAATCAATACAATTTTACAAGATAACAATACAAACAAGACATCGCGGGGTTTAAGGGGTAGACTGGTACGGAAGGTGTTAAAGGTGGCACGAGGTGGTCAGATTTAATACACCTAACATGAATTCAGTTGCTGTTGTACCGTGGCATAAACGGTTCCTTGTACTATACGTGCCCTTAGTCTTTGGCATATAGAGACTCCTCTCGTATACACTGGCATCCTTCTGTACCAAGCTACAAAACTTGAATATGTTTCAAGTCAATCTATATTCTTTTATATTCCAACTCAAGATGAATACATGAATTCCAGATTCCAGTTAACAATCTATATAACTTGACCGAACCGAACCATGGATATTCCTTTTACATGATTCCCAGTATTCCATTTACATGACTCTATGGTTATAACCGTTTCCTGATATCATAGTTTCGGTCAGTCAATCAGTCAATCAGTCAATCAAAGTCAATCAAGCAATCATTACAAGTTTACAAGATAACAATACAAATATGACATCACGGGGTTTAAAGGGGTAGATTGGTACGGAAGATGTTAAAAGTGGAATGAGGTGGTCAGATTAAGACACCTAACCTATATTCCGTTGCTGTTGTACCGTGGCATAAACGGTTCCTTGTACTATATGCGCCCTTAGTCTCTGGCATATAGAGACTCCCCTCGTATACACTGGCAGTTTTCTGTACCAAGCTACAAACAATATCGTTAAACAATATTCCATAATATACTACAATACAATACTTTAGAAAATACCATACTCTGTCACTCTCATTCTTCTTTCTTCTTGGGACTTACCGAGCGACCTGTTCGCTGACGATATTCTATTTCTTTCTTCTTTGAATGTCGTCAGGTGGTTTGGACCCGGCAGAGATTGAGCCATCGCAAGAAGACTTGGAGCAGTTTACTGAAGACCCTGCACTGTAGTTTCATTGTACACTTTTCCTTTCTGTACTTTTCGTTTCCTGTTATGCCACTGTTTAGGCATCTTTTATTTCAGTTGTATTTCCTTTCATGTATTATACAAAGAATGTTATTAATAAAAGTTGCTGTTCTTTTATACTCTTGTCTCTTGTGTATTTATATTGCTTAGTTACGCTTAGCGTATGTACTTCTGAGTATATACGTAGCGGACCTCGTCGCGTCCACTTCGCCGTACACTGGGAAGCGGGGCGTGACAGTGATGAATATTGAAAACCATGGTGAGGTTAGAAATGCAACCATGGGCTAAGAATGAAGTCTTAACCCATGTAGAGAGTTAACTATGGTGAAGGGTTGGGTTGAGTTAAGCAAATCTACACAAAATATCCAAAGTCAAAGTCAAAACTTCAAGAAGTTTCTTGAAAGCTTCATGCTTGCTTAACCCTAATCCAAACCCTAACCACAATTAAACTCCACAAAACATGTTGCATTTATAACCATAACATGTCACAATATTATATATCACATATACAATATTTATTATTACAAAATAAAATAATACTATTAACATATATCACATATATATCAATGTATTACCCGAGTGAGAAAAAGAATCTTTAAGTGAGATTATATCAGTTAATGTAATTTAATATATCAAATATATAATTATACATTAAATTATCGAATCAACACTTGATCCGATAATCCGGCTATTTCACAAATAACCGACTAATATAATCTGTATCAGTTCATCGAATCAACACTTGATCCGATGACCCGGCTATATCACATATACCCGGCCGATATCTCATATCGCGAGAATCTAATACGGTATCACATACTCATATTGTTCTCGGTCCCGCACATATCACATATGTGCTCCTACTTCGTTTTGCCTGAGCCAAGAAACCTCTGTGTAGGACTCTAAAGAATCGTCAATACGCCGACAGTAGGTGATGATCATATCAAACACCCACAAGCAGCAAGCGGTCAGCTAAACGTAACAGCCATCCAGGTATTGAGCGTTCAAAAGATCAACAAGCAAGCCTGTACATTCTCCTGTGAATCCAGTCAGTAACACTCCTGTACAGTCCGGTCTCTTCGTCTGATATGTCGCATATCTCGCCTAGGGGTGGTAAACGTCAGACCCCAGTAGCTTGATAAGTCGTGTCGATGTGAGTTCTATAATAGTTCGAGAAGGCACTGATAACACTTACCAGTAAATCTCAACAACCCTGGCCAGCGATTTCCAGTTATAGCCAATCGAACACAGCGCAACATCAACTCCCTATACCGGGAGAGACGAATCCTCTCCTATCGCTCATTGCCTCTATGTGATTCGGGACTGTACCCAAAAGCCACCGTTTTGCACGCCCTCTTGGACGTGGTATGATGGAAATCAAAGCACAGTGGGAATCACACAAGACTCTATGATGATCTCGGGTCTACAGACTACTCTGTACCAGTGTCACCAGAGAATTGCCATCTGACGTGGTGTATAATACCATCTGGGAGTTCTCGGCGAGTTCGTCCAGTGTATCCAGTCTCCACTGAGCACCCGTATACCTTCTCTGATGTCAAACACCAATGGATATGGGATCATCCATCGCCCATCATATGGGTCACGAAGCGCATACGCTAGTCTACTCTGGAGTATCGATGCCCTGTCTTGATACACCCTCGACTAGGAATAGTTCTAGGATGTACTCGTCGACTACCGTTTCCCCACTAGTATGATCTCATCATAGTCTCAGTAGTCGAGTACATATCCTAAGGGCTTTATCAACATGTAACATAGAGACAATCAGAGTACATGTTAAGATAAAGAGCAACCAGATTGCGTACTATCATGTCGAGCAAGAAATTCCTCCCTATATATGTCCAAGCATCCACTACAATATACATCGTATGTACATTAATGGCCTCTAGGGCATACATATAACTAACAATCTCCTACTTGCACTAGGGCCATCTGTTGTGGTATCGTATACCCAACAATTAGCTGTGGTTAAAGTATCTCATACTCAACCATCCCATAAAAGTCTCTACTGGGAAAAAGGCCTTTGTGAGTGGATCCGCGCTGTTGTCCTCTGTGTCTACTCTCCTAACCTCGATCTCCCTAGAGATCAACCATCTCCATGATCAGGTGATACTGCCTAAGAATTATATCTGGATTTCTGATGGGACGGGTGTTCCTTGGCATAAGCCACAACTCCATTGTCACACAATGGTAGGAACGAAGTTCATCTCATGAACTATATATATATATATATATATATATATATATATATATATATCCAGACTGCGTCTTTGGTAGCATCCTTGGTAACGATGTATCTTGCCTTTAATCGTCTAGTAAGTCACGGTATCTAGCTTGGAACTCTTCCAACATATCGTCTCTCCACTGAGGGTAAAGACAATACCTGCGACTGATATTCAGTCGTCCTTATCATCCTGGAACCTTTCCAGCGATTCTCCCCAGGATCGATTGATATTATCTCACTAAAACTAGTGAGAATACTAACATCCATTTAGATCTATCTCATAGATATAAAACCTAGGGTTTAGGAGGTATCACCTTGATCTTATATGGAGAATCCTTGTAATAAGCGGAGATTGACCGAGCGTAGCATAGGAAACTCCTTCCCTATCAAGAGTATGTCATCCACGTACCCTACGAGGATCACCACCATACTCTTTACTACCATTTTTTTATATACAAGGTTCATCTACCATTTTGATGAAATCAAACTCTTTGACTACCACATCAAAACAGACGTTCCAACTCCGCGATGCCTGCTTTATCAAATAAAACATCTTGCACACGTTTCTGCTGCTCCCACTATCTACGAAGCCCTCTGGTTGTGTACTTATAGACGCTCTCTTCTAAATCATCATTTAGAAAAGCAGTCATGACACCCAACCGCCAGATATCGTAGTCATGGTATGTAGCTGTGGCAAGTAGGATCTAGATGGACTTAAGCATAGCTTTGAAAGTCTTAACTTTTCCATGTATACAAAGTAATCTTCTCAAGATATACTTGCTCCTGATGGGGATTTAACCCTTCAGATAAAGCAACCAAATTCCATACTTTGTTGGTGTATAAAGATTCCATCTCAGATTGCTAAGCATCTAGCCATTCTTACAGAGTCTCACTCCTGATGGCCAGCTCGAAACTAGTTGGGTCATCATCTCATGATGCAATCCTCGCTCCCACTGACATATAGAAACCGAAGTATCTCTCAGGTGGGTGAGGAACCCTACTAGATCGGCGGAGAGGCTGAGGTTCGTTGGTTATTATTGAATCCTTTGGTTCTACCAAATCATCAGCTGCAGTTTTGTATAGCTGGAACTCTTTCCAGTTCTATCTCATGACCAATAATTTCTTCACAAAAAATTCCCTTTCACAAAGGTGGCATGTTGAGAAACAAAACATATTTTGTTCCTCGGTTAGGTAGAAGATATTCCCTTGCGAATGCTTGGGATATCCAACAAACTTCTACAGAACTGACTTTACCTCGAGCTTGTCTGGATTATACTTTTAGACATAGGCTGGACAACCCCAAATCTTAACATCTTTAAGATATAGGCTCTTCCCATTCCATATCACATATGGAGTGGTAGGCAACTGATTTGATTGGAACCCTATTCAATAGGTATGCAGCTTCTCAAGTGCATAACTCCCAAAAGGAAATAGGAAACTCAGTAGTACTCATCATAGAGCGCACCATATCATATAGGGTGTGTTTGCTTTGCCCCGATACACCGACGTGCTGTGGTGTATACGGAGGAGTAATGCTGAGAGAGAATCTCATTCTCCATTAGAATAGTCCAGGAATCCCGTGCTCAAGTATTCCCCTCCTTGATCTCATCAAAGGACATAATACTTATACCCGTTTTTGGTTCTCTTCTTCTGACTTATATTCATTGAATTTCTCAAAAGGTTCAGACTTGTGTTTCAACAGGAACATATGTCCGAATCTTGAGAGATAAACAGTGAATGTAATGAAGTATAAAGAACCGGTCTTGGCATGTGTAGACAGGGGATCTTCATACATCAGCATGTATCAATCCCAAGAGTTCACTAACTCTTTCTCTGTTTCCAATAAACAGAGCTGTGGTCATCTTATCTTTGTGACATGACCGACAAGTTTCACAAGATGTAAATTCAAACTAATTTAAATATGCATCTAAATGTAACTTCAGCTAGTCGGGTCGCTTTGATATGACCTAGTCTACAATACCTCAAGAAGGATTCGTTCATTTCTGAACTCTTCCTCTTGTGTGTGTTCTGTACACTAAGAACTGTGGTTTGATTTAGAACGTCTATGCTTTTAGATAACGTGCCTGATCCGATCAACTCTTGATATAGGAAATGTTCAAAACATTATCCAACAATACAAAATTATATCCTTTCTTTACTAATAAAGAGACTGATATGATATTATATATCAGGTTTGGTATCTAATAACATTCGTTCAGAATCAATGTATTCTGGTAATACAGGGTGATAACTACCAACAGACTTGGCTGCAACACTTGCACCGTTTCTATCTCATGAAACTTATCACCCGTTCTCAGTTCTCTACCTATCTGTAGCCATGTAACAAATTACATTTGCGGGATCCTGATCTGGTATCTCATACCCAGGACGTAAAGGATACTGAGAAACAGTTCTGTGTAATGAACACACCCGAAGAAGATGCATCAATATGTACTTTCTTCGTTTGGGCGGCACGGGAATTCTGGTAATCCCCTATTTCCTGCTCTGTCTTATAAAAATTATAAGTTGGAGCGGGACCAAAGTTCCCTAGCGTAGTATAACAAGCGGGTTCGGTCAATACATCCGTATTATTATCTTGATTAAAGCGTGACATGGTCGCTACCTGAAGAGAGAGAAGAAAACACTCAGCGTGCGCTTTTACAAGATTAGATTGGTTATCAATTTATCTAATCAGGATGGCTCCAACTGTTTTAGTCAAATCTTCCTTCAAATCCTAAAAGGAAAGACTAGCTGGGATTAATTACACCCTACAAGTTCGCCAATCTTTTAGCCAGGCCATTGCCGGTACTTTGAGGGAGGTTTCCCGTGCTTTCGCACGGACCTAATTAAAATAAACCTCATTTTTCCAGGGGCGTAACCCCGTTAACACCTTTCTAGGCACCTACTTGATCGGCTAATTGTAATGTGTAAAACTCTCCCAGGAGTAACTTTTACTCGCAGCGGGTATCGGGATCCAACTATCTCATAGAAGGTATGCAATCTCATTGCAAATTTCAACACTTGAAATTCCCAATAATATTTTACCCCTAGCATCCTATGACCTTGACGAATGCCAACAAACCATAGGCTACTAGTCAAGTTCAACCCGTCATTTGCCGATTGAATTAAACCCACCCGCACGACCCTTGACGAAAGCCAACAAAGTCACACGACTACCCTAACTCAATCGCATCATATGCTTATACAGATAAGCATAAATAGATACCGCACACTACGCCTTGACGAAAGCCAACAAATGTAGTACGAATACTATGAAGTACTTATCTGAAATGACGGAGGGCTACGACAGGTTTTTAAGAAAACCCTTTGCGTAATGAACTTGATATCGTTGTAGAATCGAGTGAATTTTGAATGAAGTGTTTTTGAGGCTTTTCTAGTTTTGCTAAAGAGGTCACTCCCGGTGAAGGGATCGTCGGTTCTTTCCTTATCGAATAAGGTGCAGGATATTTCACAAATACCGCTATGCAAAGCAGAAACTATAAAAACAATCAAAAGACAAACCGAGTTTGTAGCATCTACTAGTTTCGCTAAAGAGGTCACTCCCGGTGAAGGGATCTCGGCTCTTTCTTTATCGAATAAGGTGCTGGATGTTCTACAAGGAACACCGCTATGCAAAGCAAGAACTAGAGCTACCTGGTTTTGAGACAAGTTTCTACAACATCTTTAGGTTTCTTTTAGTTTCATTACTCTCATTAATGAAGTCCCATTTTATTATGCTTCACAAGCATCACATTGAAACGAAATCTGCAATATAACATATATCTCATATATATAATATAAACATTCGTCTCAGGATGTAATATGATCTCATCACAGAACATTGCATCAGAAGAACATATATGAAATATTGGATATACTAGGAGGTCTGTGATTAAATACGAGCATGTATAAAAACACGGATTCCACGGTCGCGATGAATAGCCAAACCCACATCCCTAGACCCCTACTAGAGCGGCAAGCAACACTGCCAATTCTATACTGCCAATTCTAGGGTTAGGAGACCCGGTCTCGACTCCTCGAGATGGTCTCCTATTGGACCCTAGAACCCGGTTACTTGTGCTCCCCGCCTTAGGTCTACCTAATGCGGAAAAGTAAATAATATACAATGGTGACATCATCCTCAGCCCGGAAGTGCCCCAATAAAAGAATATTACATACAAATGAATTTTACATGAATGAAAAAGAAAAACTCTCATCTCACATAAAACCCCCGGCTATTCAGAACACGACGATCCAATATAACATATCACAACAACACATAATATCTCATATCATCAACGTAAGCAAGTATGCGTATCCCGATTGTCGTTGATGTACAGCAACGAAGCCGGCGATACACCGCATACTACGCTTACGGTCACAGAAAAGAAAGTGTAAAACTACAACAATTGGAATCCGCAACCACCTTAGACATCGCATGCCTAACCAAATGAATTCCTTTGACATCACATGCTTAACAATTATAAACCCCGCATTTTAGTCTCATTATCGAAAACTCTTTTCAATATCTAGTCGGGCAATTCAACAAGATTCCTGACATCCTGATCGAATGCTCGTCGTAAACTTTAGTAGACGGCCGCACCCCCGATGCCGTCGACGAAGTGCACTAAGGCGGAATACCGCTTCCGCGAGCACCCGAACGGATGCTTTTGCGATGGTGTTCTCCTACAGTCACTTAGTCGGGGCTATGGGGTGTGGCTGTCTATTAAGTTTACCCGGCGAGTATCCGCGTACGTGATTGCGACAGAATTTTGATCACATCAAAATCCCGTGGCAACCGATCAGATGAGACTAAACTGCTAGATTTATAACATTCAAATTAGTTATCTCATAACTACTTGTGGATTCCAAATATTGTATCATAATCCAGATAAATAAACAATATTAAACTTTCCGATCGAATAATCAAACACCCAAGATTTCCTAAATAGCTCAACACATGAGCGGAGTTCAAAAATATCCATCACATGCTACAGTACCAATGGTCCAGCCGTAGAAGGGTCAAGCCAACGTCTGGCAACGCCGTACTGCCCCAAACCCTAAGGTTCAGAGGCGGTTCAGACGGTCACATAATCGAGTTAAGGTTTGTGTTCTTCTAGAGGGTCCACCGCGTTATTTGCATGATTTTCCGGAAGTTTCAAACTCGAGAAAAAAAATCCAACTTTTGAAAAAATTTCCGACAGGGGAAAAAGTGAGTTATTGATATCTGTTCGAACTTTTTAACACGTTCTAAAATTATCCGGAAAAAACTTAAACGAAGTTGAATTATCCGATCGAATCAACGAGTCCCCAATACAACCCAGAAAACTCAACACTTGAGTACAATGTAAAAATTCCCAGAAGCATCAGGAAGTACCTACGGATCAACTGTAGCAAAATCTAACCCTCAATACCCATGTCTTGCCGCGGAACCGCCGCCAAAATCCTGGTTTGGCCGCAGTTCCGCGGCGCTTTAGTGGATTTAGGGTGTCGTTTTGCACAGTAATTCCTAAAATACCCTGCTGATTTTTCTGCGTATTTTTAATATGAAAAAATCAACTTTTTGAAAAATTTCCAGAAACTAGGGTTTTACGGGTATTCGGAGTTCGATCGGACTATAAATTTCGTCTAGATTTCGCCTAAGGCTCTAGCTTGGCTCTGATACCACTGTAGGGTTACTAGGCACACGCACAAGGGTCTATAAGGTATTAACCATGCCCGATTTAAAATTTAGCCGTGTCGAACAACCCTAAACCAAGATCTTTAAACTAGAGATTAGGCGAAACAAAGCATGTAAACATCTTTACATCTAAGAGTTTGGGATTACAACCTTTGTAGTCCGGTCCTTCACTTCTTAAGCTCCGTGTTGAGGTCCTTTTGCTGCGATCATCGAGTTTCCGAACTCTAAAGAGGCTTCACGAAGAGAAAGATGCAAGCTTGCTTCCGATCTTCGATAACAAAGATGATCTACCTTGAAGTTTCTTTAACACAAGCTCTCACTCACTAAATGAAGTGAACACCCTAATCTAAATGTCTAGGATAGATTAGGATGATGAAGTAGGATTTTAGCTCTCATTTGTTTTCTTTAACTCACTCATTTTCATCACTTTATAAAAAGCTGGAAAGCTTTTCATCAGAGAAAGAAGAAGGAAGAAGATGATCTCTTACTTTTGTGATGAATAATGAAAACCATGATGAGGTTAGAAATGCAACCATGGGTTAAGAATGAAGTCTTAACCCATGTAGAGAGTTAACTATGGTGAAGGGTTCGGTTGAGTTAAGCAAATATCTACACAAAATATCCAAAGTCAAAGTCAAAGCTTCAAGAAGCTTCTTGAAAGCTTCATGCTTGCTTAACCCTAATCCAAACCCTAACCACAATTAAACTCAACAAAACATGTTGCATTTATAACCATAACATGTCACAATATTATATATCACATATACAATATTTATTGTAACAAAATAAAATAATACTATTAACATATATCACATATATATCAATGTATTACCCGAGTGAGAAAAAGAATCTTTAAGTGAGCTTATATCGGTTAATGTAATTTAATATATAAAATATATAATTATACATTAAATTATCGAATCAACACTTGATCCGATAATCCGGCTATTTCATAAATAACCGACTAATATAATCTGTATCAGTTCATCGAATCAACACTTGATCCGATGACCCGGCTATATCACATATACCCAGCCGATATCTCATATCGCGAGAATCTAATACGGTATCACATACTCGTATTGTTCTCGGTTCCGCACATATCACATATGTGCTCCTACTCCGTTTTTCCTGAGCCAAGAAACCTCTGTGTAGGACTCTAAAGAATCGTCAATACGCCAGCAGTAGGTGATGATCATATCAAACACCCACAAGCTGCAAGCGGTCAGCTAAACGTAACAGCCACCCAGGTATTGAGCACTCAGAAGATCAATAAGCAAGCCTGTACATTCTCTTGTGAATCCAGTCAGTAACACTCCCGTACAGTCCGGTCTCTTCGTCTGATATGTCGCATATCTCGCCTATGGGTGGTAAACGTCAGACCCAAGTAGCTTGATAAGTCGTGTCGATATGAGGTCTATAACAGTTCGAGAAACTACTGATAACACTTACCAGTAAATCTCAACAACCATGGCCAGGGATTTCCAGTTATAGCCAATCGAACACAGCGCAACATCAAATCCCTATACCGGGAGAGACGAATCCCCTCATATCGCTTATTGCCTCTATATGATTCAGGACTGTACCCAAAAGCCACTGTCTTGCACGCCCTCTTAGACGTGGTATGATGGAAATCAAACCACAGTGGAATCACACAAGACTCTATGACGATCTCGGGTCTACAGACTACTCTGTACCAGTGTCACCAGAGAACTGCCATCTGACGTGGTGTATAATACCATCTGGGAGTTCTCGGCGAGTCCATCCAGTGTACCCAGTCTCCACTGAGCACCCGTATAGATGTCAAACACCAATGGATATGGGATCATCCATCGCCCATCATATGGGTCAAGAAGCGCATATGCTAGTCTACTCTGAAGTATCGATGCCTTGTCTCGATACACCCTTGACAAGGAACAGTTATAGGATGTACTCGTCGACTACCGTGGCCCTATTAATATGATCTCATCATAGTCCCAGTAGTCGAGTACATATTCTAAGGACTTTATCAACATGTAATATAGAGATAATCAGAGTACATGTTAAGATAAAGAGCAACCAGATAGCGTACTATCATGTCGAGCAAGAAAGTCCTCCCTATATATGTTCAAGCATCCACTACAATATACATCGTATGTACAGTAATGGCCTCTAGGGAATGCATATAACTAACAATTTTGACCATAGGTTCCGCCATCGAATTGCGTATTGAACCTAGGTCTCTCCTGACTTCACCCTGGCATTGATTAACGCTATGATCGTGGTGCACTCGCTTGCGTTCGCGAACCGCTGCATGAACAGTAGCTCCAATTCTTTAAATGTTTTAACGGAGTCATTTGGGAGCTCCGAGTACCATTCAAATGCCGTCTCCGACAAGCTGCCAACAAACTGGCGAAACAACAGTTTGTCATCGCCCCCAGTATTGCCGCATAAAGCTCTGAACTGAGAGACATGCTGATGGGGATTGCATGTCCCCTTATACACGTGAAATTTAGGGATCGTATATCCTGGCGGGTACTTGATTTGATCATACTAGCCTGGATAAGGTTGCCCAGTTCTGACGACTTGGATAGCTGCTTCACTCGCTTGATGAGCTCGTATTTGTTGAGCTGTGTAGTCATCAAGGGCAGCTTTGGAGATCGTCTCCTCCGCTGATAGAGCCGGAAGAGGGTTTGATGTCCCCCCTCTATCATCTTCAATGATTATCAGTGGATCTTCAGCTGGAGGGTCCAGCTGGATCATCATCCTGACCATGTCTTGGAACAGGAGTGCTATCTGCTTCATATTAGCGGCTTGTTCCGCGGCCTCCTTATCCTTACTCTCCAGCACCCTTCGCAGGAACTCCGTATCGGTCTTCTGATCTTGGCGCTGTTCGGATGATGCTTCCGGGCTTTCTTTCTGCCCAGTGAGTGCGACCATCTTTGTCAGCATCTCCTGGAGCTTTTGTTGTTGCTCCTGAGCTTTTGTCATAGACCGTGTAAGTGGTCGATGACCCGTGGAATTACGGCTTTCCTCTTTCCCAGAAGCAATGTACACCATGTGTACTACCATACCCCCATACTTGGGGCGTTTGAGTCCACTGCTATTGAGATTTACCGCAGGCATTGGGATCTTCTCTGGCCTTCTCCTTTTACGGGAGGTCGAAGTTGAGGGGGCCGTTGCAGCGGGCACCCATGTAGACAATGCCTTCCGTGATACGACGGAGGGATGGTCATCCTCTTGCCGAGCCTTCGTTTTCTTCAGTCGGCGAGAGTAGTCTTTATCGATCACAGAATCTTGGACCTTCCGCCAGACTTTGTGGATTTTGGAGGACAACCATTGAGGAGGCTGTTCCGGCTACGCCTGTACCATGTTTTCAACAGGTGGCGGAGATTTCTTCAACACTACGGTTAGGGAGTTCTTGCACACTCTTCTTAGTGGTTCAAACATGTTCCCAGTTGGAACAGCAGCATCAACTTCCACCATTAGAGATGGTGGGGTAAGTCTAGAGGAAGAGTTGCCCCCAGCTTTTCTCACTCGACGCCAGTGGCGACATCTGGCATGCCTTGCAGATGGGACTGGCTCAGTTACGGGAGTGGCTTCGTTGTGCCCCCTGCTCTAACGAAGGGCTACTGCTGGTGCCAGCCTGCTGAAGACTGACGTCCGTTGAGAGGGGACGGTCAATCTTGCAAAGGTCGACTTTCTGGTAGGGGAGGCACCTTGGACGACTTCACCCGTAGTAGGAGTTGGAACGACCAATCTTGCGAAGACAGATCCTTTGGTAGGAGACACCCCTTTGATGACTTCTCTCGCTGGAGCTGGAACGGTTATCCATTTCGGGATAACCCCCTCAGGTATCGCGAGCCTCTTTGCGGGCCCACTGGAACTTTGGCTCAGCCTGTTGACGACTGAGGCGTTAGCATTGGACCACCCGTTGAGAGGGGCCGTGGAGATTGCAAGTCAATCGAAGACAGACTTCTTGGGAGCCTTTTGCAGTGGCACTGTGGTGCCAAAGCTTGTTGGCGGGAGTATGGTCCCGAAGAACACTCCAGTGGTGGCCCGAGTAACCTGCTCCACTGGCATTGCAAAGATGGAGGCTGCATAGGGCCCATAAGTCACTCCTCCATTAGGGGTGGAGCGAGAGTTGCTGTTGCAGATGCAGTTGGAAGCCATCGATTTCTCTTCTCTTCTGCATAGGAGCAAGACACCAAATCTTAGTACCTCGAATCCAGGGGAAACCATATTAAACCGCGATTTGTTCGCGAACACGACACACGAAGTGTGGAGTGGAAAAAGGAAAAGGTCCCACCGGGTGTGCCAGAATCTGTTTACCGCCGAAAATGGGAGATGGATCCGGGATGGGTCGTCTAGCCTGAATTTGGGGGCAAATGCTATTTGGATTTATCCGTCTACCTCTCCGAAGATGCCAAGTTGATTTATGGCACCGTGTATCAGAGGTTTGGACAGATGCGGCCGTTGTAGCAAACTTCATCAGATTCCCCCTCATTTGCGAGGGGTTTTTGATTGTGGGGACGCTCTTCCCTGCAGGCGCAAGCCCCTGCAGTTAATTACGTTACCGCATCACGGGGACCACTTTCTCCGACTTCAGAAGTTCACCTCGTATCTTGTGTGCTTGTTTTATTTTTGGTTGTCCGTGGATTGTATACGGAGTCTAATTTATGTTGTCGCCCGTAGGGAGTGGATCAGTCCAAATCCGTATATTCTTAGATTTAGGTTTGGTTTGATTTAAGGATCGTTAATCTCGTTCAAGATTAAGATCAACTTAAATGTTCCTTAAGGATACGTTAGTCCAATTTTAGACAAAGATCTACTTAACAGGGTTTTAGGATCATTCAGATCCAACAAAAGAGCATTTAGGCTCTATTGTTTTAGTTTAACGACGTTACGGTCCGCTGTTAGTTTAAGGACATTACGGTCCGTAGCTAGTTTAAGGACGTTGCGGTCCGTATTGGAATATGCCCATTGGTTTGGGAGTGCACCAAAGAGTTGTTGGCTGTCGGGACCCGCCACCTCTCTGAAGACGTTGAAGAATTACAACGACATGTATCAGGGGTATGGGGAGATGTACCCTTGAACCCATTTTCAGATTGAGGGGAAAGATCAGGGTGGACAATTATTAGTCATCTTTAGGAAGTCATGAGTAGAGAGGCTCGGTCTATTTGGAGATCTAAGATATTTTAATCTCAGGAAGACTTAGCCAATTTGGGGCTCAAGTTGGCTTCCTATAGTGTTAAACACTAATATATGCTCGGCGCTCACGTGTCCCCATGTGAGACTCTAAAAGCAGTGTTAAACACTAAAATTTGGGGCGCTCACGTGTGGCACGTGAGGCGCCTGAAAGTTGACGTTGTACACTTGGGTCCAAATCCCCATCTGTATATAAGTGTTAGACACTTAGTCTCGTGGCCCTCACGTATGGGCACGCGAGGCGCTCCAGAGTTAAGCACTGCCTCTTTGGGTTTATTCCCTCTTCCTTTTATAAGTGCTAAGCACTTTGCCCATATAATACTCACGTGCAAACACGTGAGGTACTTAAAATGTGAGTGCTGTCTTTGGATTTTTTCCCTTTTCCATTTAAGCAACTGTTTGGGGTCACGTGAGAGCACGTGACTCGATCTCAGCCCTTCCTTTTTGTTCCTCAGAGGTGCTCACATGGGAACACGTGAGCCTTTGTTGTATAGCGTTGAACGCTAATGAATCACCAGTCCGTTCTTTTATATGCATGGAGATTTTCAAATCTCGTCAAACCCTAGTTTTAGCAGAGGAATTAAATTTCTATATATTTTTGGAAGAATTAAATTCTTTGAACTTAGTTCTTTCCCCTAAGTTTTGAATCTATATAACAGAATCTTCCTGATGAGAATTGAATTCTCAACTTGTGGGGAGATCTGCTTCTGCAGACTTCAACCAGAGGAAGAACTAAGTTCTTTTTCGAAGGATTAAACCCTTAAGGGAGAGATAAGATAATCTCCGTGTCTTTCTTCTTACCTAGGGTTTCCTCTCTCTGTATTCTCTCCTCTTTTCTCTTTTTTTTTGAAGTTTATGGGAGGTTCCTCCGTCTAAGACTTGAAGTCTTGGGTCCTTTATATAGTAGAGGCAAGTCTGTTGATTTAGTTGAAGAAATCTCTCATTGAGAGATCCTTAATTGATCTAGAGATTTTATCTACTGTTGGATCTTTGATCCAAGGATTTCTGTTATACAGAAGATATTTCTTTTGTTTTAGCAAGATTAGAGAAATATTTCCCCATATAGAATTTTTTCTGTAGATAGGTGATTTTTAATCACCATTGGATTTTTTAATCCAACGGTACTCTGTTTTACAGAGAGTAATCTTTCTCGTTTAGAAAAATTTGAGGAATATTTCCTCAACAGAATTTAAGTCTGTATTTTGACGATTTATCATCTCCGTTGGATCTTTGATCCAATGGTAAAGAACTTTTAGTTTTGGCGTTGGCGCCCTCGTGCGGGGTACTTGAGACGCTGCCTCAGAGTTTTTAACTCTTGGCGCTGGCACCCTCGTGCAAGGCACGTGAGGCGCTGCCCTTTTCAAATTTTGAACATAGTCTTACTCTTTTATTGGGGGGAAACAAGGGTGATCGTCAAGGACGACACGCGGCAGTACTATATCGGGAAAGTGTGATATTCCATGATTTGCGTTGTTGCGCGAGTAGATCTTGGCCGTTGGAAGATATTTGTTGAGACTATAAGTATCGAAGGTATGGTCTCATTTTCGAATTCTCATATCAGTTTCTTCCTAGTCTCGTGTTTCCTGAAGATGACTGGCCACGCATATACCATCATGGAGATCGTTTCTCGGGACGATATGTATTTTTATAATCTCGATCGTTCCGAAGATACGTAAGAGGCGGCGATAGGCCGCTTGGAGGGCCACTGTGGGCGCTTACTTCCCCGGCGATCTCCTCTTTTTCTAATGCTAATCTACGCGATATGGAGGATTTTCCCGGGTCTGTACAACACCCTGTCTCCGCAGTTGACGGACGAGGCGTTTGATAAAATGAATACGGTCCACGAGTTTGGTCTGATCTCGAAAAGCAGGCGAGACCGGTCGGTGGACCTTCTTCTTGAGAGTTTCCAGCAAAAGTTGGTCGTTGCATCTTGCTCGGCGGGTGGGGACCCCGGCGAGTCCGTGGCTTTTAGAGTCCACGGGTACCGTCAGAGGGAGCGGGTGGAGGCTGCTTGGACTCGGCTGGAGGAATTTTCTTCTGAGTATCACCGACAATGTTTTCTTAATTCTCGCCCTCCTCTGTTGTAATCGTTGTAAGGCTGTGGAGCCCACAATACCTCTGAATAAATAAATTTGTCTTTGGCTATGGTGTATTGTTTCTTCCCTCCTTTCCGTACCTTTTTTCTAACCCCCAAGTCTCGGGGCTGAGGAAAGTAACAAAGGGTTGGGCCTTAGAGTAGTGCAGAAGTCTCCTCTGTAAGAGGACTTAGTTCGGAAAACTTAGTTAATGCTGAAAGGGACTACATTATTTAAAAAAGGGTACATGTTTATTTATACAACTTAAGCTTATCGGCGTTATATGGCCGAGGAAAATTATGCCTCCCGGAGTCCTGTAGGCGGTAGGCTCCACCGGACAACGTTTCCATTACGAGAAATGGTTCGTCCCACTTCGGGGAGAACTTATGTAGTCTCCTTTGGTCTATGAACTCGTTTCTTAGTAAGACCGTATCTCCCGTCTTGAAGGCCCGATGTTTAACTCGGGTATTGTAGTAGCGAGCGGTTTGCTGCTGATAGACGGCTGCTCTGATTTGCGCTCGATCTCGTTTTTCTAACAAGATGTCCAAGTTGCTTCGGAGTGCCAAGGTGTTAGCTTCATCGTCAAAGTGTTCAACCCGATAACTGGGCAGTCCAATTTCTACGGGGACCATTGCCTCGGTACCGTAGCAGAGTCTGAATGGGGTTTCTTTCGTGGGTGTCTTTTTCGATGTCCGCAACGCCCATAGCACCCACGACAGCTCCTTGACCCGGCTGCCTTGCCTACCCTCCAAGCGGGCTCCAAGACTGCGGATGACGCCTCGGTTCACTACTTCGGCCTGTCCGTTGCATTGTAGGTGTGTGACCGTGGCAAACTTCATCAATATATGGTAGTCACTGCAAAACTCTTTGACTTTATCATTTTCGAAGTTGGTCCCATGGTCGGTAATTATGCACCTTGGGATTCCAAATTGGGAGATTATGTTGTTATATAAGAATTTTATCGTAGAGGCGGCGGCCGGTTTCTTGATGGGTACGGCCTTTATCCACTTCATGAAGTAGTCCACAGTGACAAGGATGTATCTGTGTCCATCTGTGCCGGTAGGAAGTTGGCCCACCATATCCATCCCCCATTGTGCAAACGGCCAAGGGGAACTGAGTGGCGTTAGTTCGGTAGCGGGAAGATGAGGTATGCTGCCGAAGAGTTGGAGGCGACGACAAGCACCAGGACTATTTTATCTTATGGCCGGGTATCTTGTTTCCGTGTCCTTGCAAACATGGCTCACGTAATAAGCCGGTCTCTGTATGCCTTCGAATTCTCTGATGAGCACTGAGCCTGCAGCTTGGTCAGAAACGGCTAGATATAGTAATAGCTCATCACCCTCGACCGGTTGAGTGAGTAGCGGTGGGGTCGCTAGGTGCGCCTTAAGTTGTTCGAAAGTATTCTGGCACTCTTCACACCATTTGAACTCAGGAATTTTCCTTAGGGCCCTGAAAAAAAGGAGGCACTTTTTTCCGGATCTAGACATAAAGCGACTCAGGGCAGCCACCATTCCCGTGAGTTGCATAATGTTGACATTGCTCTTGGGCATTGCCATGTTGAGGATGGCGCTGATTTTCTCTGGGTTCGCTTCGATTTCTCGGTGGGTAACCATGAACCCGAGGAACTTCCCACTGGTGACTCTGAACGTGCATTTAGCTGGACTCAGCTTTATCTTGTACTTGCGCAGGACATCGAATGTCTCACCATGGTCTTTATTGTGCCCGGCTGTCGAGGCGGATTTTATGAGCATGTCGTCGACATAGACTTCCATGTTTCCCCCAATCTGTGGTTTGAACAGCTTGTTGACCAGCTGCTGATACGTGGCCCCGGCATTCTTGAGTCCGATGGACATCACTTTGTAGCAGTAGACTCCTCAGTCGGTGGTGAAGGCGGTGAGTTCTTCGTCGGCCGGGTCTATCCAGATCTGATTGTAATCGGAGAAAGCGTCCATGAAGCTCAGTAATTCATAGCCGGCCGAGCTGTCCACTAGCTGGTTTATCCATGGAAGTGGATAGATGTCTTTAGGGCAAGCCTTGTTCAAGTCTATGAAATCGACGCACATGCACCATTTCCCATTTGCCTTCTTGACCATGACTACGTTCTCCAGCCAATCCGAATAGTCCAGGTTTCTGATGAAGCTGGCGGCGAGCAATCGATCCACCTTGTCTTCTATCGCCTTTTGTTTAACCGGCGCAAAGATTCTCTTCTTTTGTCGGATAGGCCGGGCTTTCGGGTCGACCCGAGCTTGTGGAAGATCACTTCAGGGTCGATCCCGGGCATGTCCGCTGGCGTCCTAGTGAATACGTCTGAGTTATCTCGGATGAACCGGATCAGGCCTTCGCGGGTGTCCCCTATCAAGAGAGAGCTGATCTGAACAGTCCGACTGTCGACTCCTTCTATAAGGGGAACTTCTGTCAATGCTTCTACCGGGGCATCTCGAACTTCCTTTTGGTCGTCGCGTGTATCTAAAGACCCCTGGAAATCATGTATGTCTTCAAAATTATTGCCCTTCTCTCTGGCGGGGAACGCCGAGGCGAGGCAATTCCTAGCGGTTTGCTGGTCTTCATAGGCCTAGTGATAAGTCGAGATCTGAGCCCGGAGGGCATTTAAGGTAAGACATCCTAGGAGAATGTTATAGGACGACGGGACCTTAGCAACGAGGAAATTTACCGGTACGGTTCGTGTCTTGCCCGCTTCTCTAATATAGAAGAGGAGGGCGACCGATCCCTCAGCCAGGACAGAATGGTTGGTGAACCCAGAGAGGACGTGGGAGATCGGTTGAAGATCAGATGAACATAACTCCATACGCTGGAAACAGTCGTAGAACAGGATATCTGCCGAGCTCCCTGAGTCGACCAATATTCTCTAGACCCCGTAATGGTGAACTCGGGTCATTATCACAAGAGGATCGTTGTGAGGAAGGGCTATGCCGTGAAGGTCATCATCGGTGAAGATGATCGGGTCATCCTTCTTGCGCTTCTTATGGGGTGGATTGTTTATGCCCTCGACTGGCAGGAGGTGGTGGTTCCTCCTACTTCCTAGAGCTGGATCCATCGAAATGACCATGATTTTCCCGATAATTAATTCCTCAAGAGGGGTTTGCTCTTTTTGCTCTCGTTTCGTCTGTCGCTTGTCCCATAGGTATTTCACCAGGTGACCGGAGCGGATCAGTTCCTCGATATAGTCACGGAGCTGTTTGCAGCTTTCAGTCGGGTGACCCTACGACCTGTGATAGGCGCGGTACGGGCCGCAGAGGCTCTTTCCCACCATTTAGGTAGCTAGCGGGAGCTTAAAGAACCCCTCGCCCTTAGCTTCCTCCAACAACTCGATCTGGAAAATGTTCAGAGGGGTGTACTCCTGGAACCTCGGGGAATAAGGTTTCGGATGATCGACTTTCCTTATCTCTTCCCTCTCCCTCTTCTTCCGGTCTGCTTGTTCACTCTGGGCATGTTGGAGTTCACCTCGAACTCGAGTTAGATTTCTCGCTCGGTCCATGCTTTCAGTTCGGCCATGGTCTTAGGTTGCGCCAATGCAAAAGAGCGGAGCCACTCTTTGTGCCTAAGACCCGACCTCAGTGCGGTGATAACTGTTTCGTCGCGGTGCTCGGGTACCTCCAGGAAGGCATTGTAGAAGCGGGTGACATACCCTTTGAAGTATTCCTTGTCTCCGCTCTTGACAGTGAATAAATAGTCGACCTTCTTCTTCTGTCGTTGGTTACCGACGAAATGACCGAAGAATTGGGTAGCCAACTCGTCAAAGGTCGAGATGGAGCGAGGCGCAAGCCCACGGAACCAGTCCTGGCCAGCTCAGATCAATGTGGCGGGAAAAGCTCGGCATTGAGTCGCGTCCGAGTTGTCATGGAAGACCATGCCCACCGTAAACGCGTCCAAGTAGTCCTTCGGGTCGGACTTCCCGTCGAAGAAGGTCGCTTTAGGTGGATTTTTTCTGGACGAGACGCGCTCGGCCAGTAGCTGTTCTGTAAAAGGCCTTGTGAGAGAATTAGCGAAGTAATTTGCCCCTTCGCTTGACATATGGCCATCTTGTCGTTTCCCCTTAATTTTCTTTTCGAGGACTTCGATCCGTTGGTGGTACCCTAAGGATTCAGCACAGTCAGAGCGGTGGCTATCCTCACTCCGGGCCTGGGCGATGGTGCGGCTTCGATTCCGCTCTATCACATTTCTTAAATCCTCAGGCGATGCCCTTCTTAAGTAGTCCCGACGTTCTCCGTTTGCGCGACCTCGGCGGGAGTTGGGGCGCCGGTCATGCCTGAAAGCAGGTAAACTAACCGACACCTCCACAAGCGGTGATAGCGCGTGGCGGGCATCGGAGCGATGACCTGGTCTTCCCTGAGATCGGGGTGTGGAGCTGTCCGGCACCCAGTGGGTCATGGAATTATTCGCCGCATGCAGGTCATGGTTGCCAGAGTCAGCACGCCGGCGTTCAATGACACTGAGATGAGCGTGGGTGAGATCGAGGGTCTGAGCGTACCCATCTGTCCTCCTACGGGCGTCGTCATCCCGGGGAGGTGGAATTGCGGTCTGGTGGGGAGGGCCCGCTGCTTGAACGCAGACGAGCGCATCCACCATCGCTGTGAGTCTGTCGATCCGAGTGGATAAGGCATTGATGATGTTAGGAGGGGGAGTAGAACGGTTCCCGCCTCCATTATGGATGGTGGGGCGGCTCGCATTGGGATCGTCGCGGTTGTCACTCGCCATCGGGTCGAGAGCGGAAGATCAATTTTATGGGTATAGAAACTTCTCGCTTGGGTTCCCACAAACGACGCCAACTGATGGAGATGGGAATCTCCCTCAGATGTTGTCCTCCGTCGATCTGGCTGTGAGTGGTTTTGAACAGTAGAGATTAAGTATGGGAATTGTTGTGTGATCTCAATGGGTTGTTGGATGTTGTTGACGCCGAGCTACCTGCAAGTAAAGTCCCGGGGTGGGAAACCACCGTACGACCCTCTGACGATCAAATTAGTACCGTGGAATAAAAGCAGAGTAGCGACGTATTAGAATAAGTTCGAGTTACCCGAGTCTTCTGAAAGAGAGGTTTATATAGTGGTCGCATGGAGCGAGCCGGCGCGCGATCCTCGCCGTCAGTTATGCCCCCTCGTTACGTCCATGTTGATGGTGGGATACACTTATTAATGGGGGAACGTGCCCGCGTGGGACGCGGAACGTGGGGCGGCGTATATCTAACTTTGGCGAGATACACGGAGCCATTGCGGGGATGCTTGGGCTCCGCGCTCTCGGTTGATCGGGAAAGTCGAGAAAGCTCAGGCTGTCGGATGGCTCGGAGACGAGCTGGGAGGCCGAGAAACCTCAGCCCTTGCAACAGCTTGGAGACGAGCAAACGGGGCGTAAGTTCGGCTGCTGGATGTCTCGGGGGCGAGAAGTGGCGGCGTAAGCTCGGAGACAAAACCCCGAGTAAATTCCCCAAGGCGCCACACTAATTCTACCTCCGCAGCCCTCAGGAGTCTAGTGGGCTTATATGGACGATACGTCATCTGCTACGTGTCGTAATCTGGAGAATTCCTATTCATGAGCCTTGTCAAAGGATGCAAATTGATCGATGGTCACCTAGGATTAGGTCGACTACTGATTGTTGTGCATTGGATCGGTAATTATTTTTAAATATGTTGTTCAATCTAACAACTTGGGTCGTTCATCTTGCTACCCTGTGATCATACAATTTAAATCAGTTGGGTTCGTAAGATATAAAACTAAATGGAGAAATTGTTCCGGTAAAAACACAACTTATTTATTAAAATTTTGAGAGCCAACACATGCATTCAATCAAACGCGTTAGGGGGTCTTCAAATAAAAGTAAAGATTTATCTGATAGTTCTGAATTTTCCATTTCCAGTGACCAAATAAAAAATTTTAGGCATTGCTTCTCCTCGGAAGAAGACATGTTTATCTTTAGCTACAACTGAAACACACTCACTGTGATGAAATATTTGAGATTGACACTAAAATGCCTAGCAATTTGTTAATTTCGGGTAACGAAGTACCAGATCTAGGACTATGAATTAGCAACAAAAGATAAGGCCTGGTAATATAAGAACCCAATTCAAATCGCTGAGATCTGATGCAAGGCGTACCTTTTCAGCTGAAGCTGCTCCGCTTCGATTTTCTGTCAAGAATCAAAATTTTATAGAAACGTTAGAGAGAGAGAGAAACTAGAACTCAAGAAGTTAGAGAGAGTGTGTAACAACTTCAATTTCAATGTACAGAAAATTATTTAAAAGTTAATGTAGAAATGGAGTATTTGCAATCCTGTGTACACTATAAGTATTTGATTTGCTTTTGAACAGCAAGAAAGCACTTGTAGCTCATTGGTAAAGCGCACCGCTGTTACGTAGCCCCTGTGATCGAATCCCCCCAGCCACATTATCTTTTTATTAATTTTTCTTTTAATCCTTTAGAAACCTAAGGGTTTACACGTGCACTATACATGAAATGAAGAGTCACAGAATAAATAAACACGTGCACTGGGGTATATGAGATGACGGGAACACGTGGCATAAATCTTACCCTCCACCGTCGGATTTAGGCCGACGACTTATGCCCTACGGCCGGCACTGCCGGGCCTCCCGTAGGGGATGCTCCCTAAAACTTTACTCCACACCCCTTGGCCTCCTCTCTTAACCCCTGTACTGTTTGTTTTTATTAAAAATAAACAGTGAATTAAAAAGTGGCATTAAACCAAAATTTTAATGCATTTTTAATTCATTCTTCATTATCCCAAAACCCTAATTTTCCCTATAAATACCACACTCTATTTTACACTTACTCACTCAGAAATTCCCGGCAAAAACTCTATAAAATTTCCAAGTCTCAAGTTGTGCAAATGAAGTTAGCAAAGGGCAATATTTCGACGACGTTTCGAGGAGTTTCCGGCGACGAAACGATGTCCCAACGCTTTCCTAAGCTTCTCCTTTCTCTTCTCTATCTCAATAGCTTGTAAGTCCCCTCTTCCCCTCTTTTTTTTACTCTAAAACATTCATTTTTCAAAACCCGACGGAAGCGGAGTTAATCCGACTTCCGATTCGTGTTTCTTTAAAAATTCTATTTTTCTTAAACCATAAATTACTATACTCTCATATAATGTTTAACAAATATAAATAAATACATTAGAACAAGTTTCATCTCAAAATAATTCATGTGGAAATCTTTATTTCATTTTTATAGTAAAATACCTCCATGATTACAAACGATATTGTTATCCATTTTTGTTATGCCCCACCCCCAATACAGAGAGTACTGTTCGCTCAGGCCGAATCCGCACAGTTTTGTCCTTCGGTATGAACCGGACCTAACCAGGGGCCACTTCCCAGGAGGTCACCCATCCCAAAACTTCCCTGGCTCGAGCACGCTTAACTACGGAGTTCTCAAGCCCCTGTAGTGCCGGTTCACTTAAAAGGCGCCTCTGAATTGAAGAGTGGTATCATTCCATCTATAGTTCCTGATATGCCCTCTTTCGGAATGTATTCCGAAAATTCCCTATTGTTCTACAGTGGGTCCCACGGATTCAAGAGGTGGCCCCCACAGATTCAAGAGGTGGTCCCCGCCCACTTAACATGACACTTGGCGTGGCATTTTGTTCCGTGTGGCACTTTGTTTCATGTTACTGTTATATTGGCACCCCATGTTTGATAATGTGCATCAGAATAAAAATATCACTTGTTTATTGCATTGTACATCCATGTTACCGTTTTACCGTTTTCCGATATCCGTTCATATCTGTACCGTATTTTACATATTTAGCTGCATGCCGGAGCCTAATTACTTCATGTTACTGCTATATTCATATACCATACTTGCTAGTGTGCATCATACGACTCATGGACTCATATCATGATATCACTGATTATTACTTTTGCATCCATGCTTTACCGTGCTTCGATACTTGATACGGTTTTACCTTGAGCATCCGCTTGATACATATGCACTACATGTCATGACCTGATACATCACTGCCTGACTTGATACCTGATCTTGTTACTAATGCCGACAATCCTGATTTGTTGTCCCGACGGACATATCCTGTTGTCTATTCAGACAAAACCTGTACCTGCTTGATCCTGTATTGGCATTAGCTCCACATTATCAATACCTGACTTGAACAAATAACCTTGGGGGTAAGGGGAAATTAATGATGAAATCTGACTTGTAACTCAACAGTTCGACACATATACTGATCAGTTTTACGGTCTAGGCCAGCTCCAGGATGATGCTGCTGATATCATTCATCTATACATGTTATTGTTTACTGTCTAGCGGCACGTCTCGGATTTCAACCCGAGAATCTGGACTGTGGTCCCGGGCATTCACGGGATACTATTGAGTTACATCGATAATTCCATTAAATTGATTTCAAAGACTTGAGAGTAGATAACCCGGTAATATAGTTAGATTACTCACTGCACTTCACCTGCACTATACCCTTCACTGCTCCATATCCTTGTTTACTGGTTATATTCATGTTACTGTTTATATTCCTGCCTGCATATCTCGTTACAACCTGATTCTTATTATTGTTGATATTATGACGCACTGATGTCTGGGTTTTGCATGGCCCGGTTCTTCTATTTCTGTCACAGGCTGACCATGAGTACTTTAGCCGTCAAGCCGAGCAGTGAGGAGCATGTTAGTGATAGTTTAGTTTTAGTTTTCTTCCCGCAGTTTTATTTCCTGATGTGAGCCCGTATTTGGGATGTATTTCCAGATGTTACTGTTTATTGGATTTATTGCTTCCGCATATATATATTTCTTGACTCGTTTATTCTGGAAGATGGACATGTATTAGATAGTTTTATATTTTTCCTATTCTTGATATCATATAGACAGCCGTAATGTGACTGTGGAGGGATATTTCCTAGCCACAGGTAGCATGGTTTTCTCTGTCACTTGCCGATCGTAGCGCATTCTGGGAAGCGGGGCGTGACAGGTTTTGTTTGGTATTAGAGCTATATGATTTAGTTTAATCGAGTTTGATTATTTTGTAGTTGGGTATTGGACACAATTGTCACGACCCGAAAGTACGGAACGTGACTGGCACTTAGATTACGAGACGTCTAAAGGCGTACCGTAACCTAAGTCAGCCAAAGCCCAGAAATCTAACCCAAAATCAAAAGAGAGTGAAGGAAAACCTTAAATGAAAACGGTTTTGAAATCAATTAAGTTGCATAGAATCCAAAAAAGAACATCAAAAATTCCCGAAAATTTCGGCAGAGTCTCCCCTGTATTTTCTATCCCCCAAAATGGGTACAACAAGATAATAAACCTGTAATTATAAAAATGGCATCCCCAAGCGGGAGCTAGCTCTTCGCCCAAGGCGGATCACAACCACATGCAATATAATAGTAATATCAAGAAAAAGAGCATAAAAGAAATGCAAATACCAGAAAACACACGTCGGCTCAAGTGAGCTCGACCCAAAAGAAACCACAATATACAAATCTCTCCGTCTCATCACTAAGTCGCATATACAATGTGAAATGGTAGATGGAGAATACTAGATACAATGATAAAGCAAAAGAAATAAAGTATGCTCGCAACCCACCTACGGGCGATGTCGCGAGTCTGAGCAAAATGAGCTGATGATAAGATAGCCCGCCGCTACAAAGGTGACGGGTCCGACCTGCAAGACACTGTGGCACAACGGGGGTGAGTTGCCAGCTCGTGAGTAAATATAACATCTACTAAGGCAATCGTAAGAATGCACGCAATGCGGAACAACATGTATGTCCATATGTGCTATAATATCTCTAGTATGCATGCACCGGTATGCAATGTCATTATTAAGTCTTTAAGTGTTTAAATGCTAAGGTTATTGAATTCTTAACTTTAGAACATGAATATCTGTATAATAGCTAAATATCATCAAGAAATCATCTGAAAACCCGTGTCAAGCATCGACACCAAAAAGGAATCATATCTGTCTCAATATCGGGCTCCGTCAGTCCGGATCGGCCCATATCATAAATCTCACGACAACGGTCGGTATCCTCCGGATATCCGCCGCGCCAGACATCACCGGTAGGTAGTCTTCCCCTGCCAGGCTCATCGTCTACAACTCGATCTTCTTGCCCCGGGGTACCATACCGGGCCCACCATGTACCCGAGACGGTTCATCCACTCCTCGAATCGGGTCTCGAAATCCAACAGAAAACATGAAAACTCATGGTGGACGACACATACATCACGAGAAAACCGCAACTTTGTTTTAAAAATGATAAATATAAGCTTTTGTTAAATTCTTGCGGTTTTCCCCAAAAATCCAGAAATCGCAGCAAAAACTGAAATCTTCAGGAAAATCATAATGTCCACATGTTATATATATGACAAATGTCTATGATATCAATGTGTATGATGTAAATTTTGGCTAGAGTTCTATGTAAATATGATGACGATGCGAGATATGTGCATGCGATGCAGTTTTATATATCAAGTATGAATGCAGGTGATGATATTAAGATAAACAGGTTCTATCGTGCACGTGGCATGTCAATTACCAAAGGCGTGTGTGTCACATGAATAGTGCGCGTGCAACAGATGCCAATGGTAATGGTGTTCGTGTCCTACGAAGTGATATCGCATATATGAAGATGAATGTCCATGCAATCTAGCATACGGTTAGCTGTGAGGGTATGCAATGTACATAAAGGGGTAAGCTATCTAACAATATAAATCTTGCATAAAGTAGGGTAATCCTAACTAGGGGGCGCCTCGCGCCATCCAGACGATTCCCCCATAGATGAATATATCTACTCACCAGAAATCTCCGCTAATCTGATCCGGCCACCGCTTTGCCTTTACGCGCCGTGTCCGATGTTTCTCCGACCGATCCTAAATTTGCACAACACCAAGTATAAGATTACATAACCCTAAACGATGCAAGTCACATTATACAAATATCGACGCTCACAAATTAATCATAGCATGCACTCGGTGCGCGGAAAAACGCACGAAAATCGCAATCCTTTAACAAAAATCGTCATTTCGGGGAAATCGACAAACTACCACCCGACTAGACGAAACACCGCGTTTGCGCATTCTAATAATCCTATACGAAGCTAATAATATTGCTAACCTAACGCAAATTGACCGCATTATATTTTCTACAAAAATCTTGTAAGCGAAGTTCTAGCCGATTTGATACAAACATTGAAATTTGTCGATTTAGTAAGCATATAATTTCACCATTAACCATTCTAATCAATTAGACAACCATCCCTAACATAATCCAACCATTATGCTACAAACCCTAATTTATAAAAATCCAAAACCTTCTCTTGATTTTTCATGAACAAGGATTTACACTAAATTAATACTTTAAACATCTAATTTAGCATCAACAAACTACCAATTTGCAACTAGTTTAGAATTTTCACCTCTCAAGCTTGAACCCTAGCTTGATCAAGTCTCCAAGAAGCCTCCTTTCATCATGTTTTTGAACAAATTTGGGTTGAAGAGAGAAGGGATTAGGGTTAGGCTTTGAATGGAGAAAGAAATTGTGGATTTTTATTGATTTTTAGCATGAAAATGAAGCGAAAATGAAGTGGGAAGTGGGGAATTTCTGTAGGAAGAGGGTCGGCTGCAGCAATGGAGAGGAAATGAGGGAAATTTGCAGAAGTTTCTAGGTGATTAAACACCCCATGTAATCATTTAATGCTTTCATTTCAACCTTTTTACAAAAAAAACCCCTTTTTAAGCCATTTTTTCATAATTTTCCAACCAAAAATCTAAAAGTTTGCAAGACATGATATAATTTTATTAACACCATATTTTAGCTTATAAAGACTCCTAATTAAGAAATTTACCTAATTAAATTTGTACTTATCCCTAATTAAATGTATTTAAAAAGGCTTAAAATAATAAAAAAATAATTAATTACGATTTTTTTTTTAACTAGATAATTATAAGTGACATTTTAGTGACAAAATGATAGTAATATATTATCTAAATTTTGTATAATTAGGTCTACAATGAAAAATATCAATTTTGACTTTTTACGGAAAAAGCCGAAAAATTTGCCGATTACCGAAAAACTGCCTAAACGATTTTCGAAGGGTTACAATCTTCCCCCCTTAAAGAAATTCGGTCCCCGAATTTAGAATTTAACTACGCGTACCTTCAAAAAGATGGGGATATCTCTTCCTCATCTCGACCTCGGTCTCCCAGGTAACCTCCTCGCTGTTCGGGCCACGCCAAAGAACCTTGACAGACGGTATGACCTTCGACCTCAATTTCTTCACCTGCCGATCCAAGATGACAACCGGCTGCTCGGTGAAAGAAATGTCACGCTCTAACTGGATCGTCTGGTGCTGAATCGCCTGGGAAGGATCATGAAGGTACTTGTGGAGCATCGAGACATGGAATACGGGGTGAACATCGGGGAAGCTGGGCGGAAGAGCTAACCGATAAGCGACTGGACCAACACGCTCTAGGATCTCGAAAGGACCAACATATCTAGGACTCAGCTTCCCTTTCCGCCCAAATCTCATCACACCCTTCATCGGAGAGACCTTCAGGAAAACATGATCGCCAACAGCGAACTCGAGTCGGCGACGACGCCTGTCAGCATAAGATTTCTGCCTGCTCTGTGCCGCTCTCATCCTGTCACGAATCAGCTGTATTTTCTCGGTCGTCTCCTGTACGATCTGCGGCCCCAAAATACTGCTCTCCCTGAGCTCTGTCCAACATGCAGGCGATCGACATCTCCTCCCATATAAAGCCTCAAAAGGTGCCATCTGAATCGTCTCCTGGAAGCTATTATTGTAGGAAAACTCGATCAAAGGCAAATGACGATCCCAGCTACCACCGAAATCCAAAACACAAGCTCTGAGCATGTCCTCAAGAGTCTGAATCGTACGCTCCGACTGACCGTCAGTCTGAGGATGAAAGGCTGTGCTAAAACTCAATCGGGTGCCCAAAGCTTCCTGGAGTTTCTGCCACAATCGGCTGGTAAATTGGGTGCCACGGTCGGACACGATGCAAGTCGGAACGCCGTGCAGTCGCACTATCTCATCAATATAAACCTGGGCGTACTGAGAAAATCCAAAAGTGGTCTTCACCGGCAGGAAGTGAGCCGCTTTCGTCAGTCGATCCACAATCACCCAAATAGAGTCATACCCTCGACTGGTCCTGGATAGACCCACAACGAAGTCCATGGAGACCTGCTCCCACTTCCACTCAGGGATGGGCAAAGGATGTAACTCGCCGGCTGGCCTCTGGTGCTCGGCCTTGACTTGCTGACAAGTCAGGCATCTCGACACAAAATCTGTAATATCCTTCTTCATCCCGTCCCACCAGTAAACCTCTCTCAAATCACGATACATCTTGGTGGAACCTGGGTGAACACTGTATACTGATCTATGTGCCTCCTCGAGAATATCACGCCTCAGTCCCTCTGAATCTGGCACACACAGTCGAGTCCCAAATCGAAGTATCCCCTGATCATCAATCACGAACTCAGAAACTCTGCCCTGCCGAATCTGCTCAATAATCTCTAATGTACGGGCATCGCCGGACTGTGCCTCGTGGATACGGTCAAGTAACTGTGGGCGTGCTCTGAAATGGGCCAGCTGTCCCCCTGTAGGAGTAAACTCGAACTGCACTCTGCTATCACGTAAAACCTGCCAATCCGCCGTCGACTGCATCTGTACTGCGCTCAAACAAGATAAGCTACCTCCGGGCCTCCTACTCAGAGCATCAGCCACCACATTCGCCTTGCCCGGATGGTATAGAATCTCGCAGTCATAATCCTTCACCAACTCCATCCAACGGCGCTGCCTCAGGTTCAGGTCTCGCTGCTGGAAGATATACTTCAAACTCTTGTGGTCAGTGAATATCTGGCACGACTCACCGTATAGGTAATGTCTCCAGATCTTAAGTGCAAATACCACTACAGCCATCTCTAAATCATGGGTGGGGTAGTTCTGCTCGTGTTTCCTCAGCTGCCGAGAAGCATACGCGATAACTCTATCGTGCTGCATCAATACACAGCCCAGCCCCACTCTAGAAGCATTACAATATACCACGAACCCGCCTGATCCTGAAGGCAATGCTAATACTGGTGCAGTAGTCAGACGAGTCTTCAACTGCTGGAAACTATCCTCACATGCCTGGGTCCAATCAAAAGGAACCCCCTTCCGGGTCAACCCGGTCAAAGGTGCAGCAATGCGGGAGAAATCCTGGACGAAACGTCGATAATAGCCGGCCAGACCTAGAAAACTGCGAACCTCTGTGACTGATACCGGTCTAGGCCAACGCTGAACTGCCTCGATCTTCTTTGGGTCCACGCAAATACCATCTCTCGTCACCACATGACCCAAGAAGTCGACACTGCCTAGCCAGAATGCGCACTTGGAGAATTTGGCGAACAGCTGATACTCCCTCAAAGTCTGCAATGTGATACGTAAGTGCTGCTCATGCTCCTCCCGGCTCCGAGAATAAACCAAGATGTCGTCAATGAACACAATGATGAACCGATCGAGATACGGCCTGAATACGCGGTTCATCAAATCCATAAAAGCTGCCGGGGCATTGGTGAGCCCGAACGACATCACCAAGAACTCGTAATGACCATATCGAGTACGGAAGGCAGTCTTCGGAATATCCTCCTTCCGAACCCGCAACTGGTGATAACCTGACCGTAAATCAACTTTCGAGAAAAACCCTGCACTCTGGAGCTGATCAAATAAGTCATCAATGCGGGGTAGGGGATACCTGTTCCGCACAGTAACTCGGTTCAGCTGACGATAATCAATGCATAAACGCATACTTCCGTCCTTCTTCTTAACAAACAGGACGGGAGCACCCCAAGGTGACACACTCGGTCGAATAAGCCCTTTGTCCAGCAAGTCCTGTAACTGATCCTTTAGCTCTCTCAGCTCCACCGGGGCCATCCGATAAGGCGGTATAGAGATAGGCCCCGTGCCGGGGATCAAGTCAATACAGAACTCAATCTCGCGCTCTGGTGGCAGACCAGGCAGCTCGTCAGGGAATACATCAGGAAACTCTCTCACAACAGGGACCTGGTCCAACGGAACCTCTGTGGAGCTAGTATCACAAACATAGGCTAAGAATCCCTGACACCCTTTCCTTAAGAGCTGACCAGCGCGAAGAGATGAAATCAAGCTGGGAAGGGTAGCGCTACGATCTCCCTGAATAATAAGAACCGGCTCACCAGGAAAACTGAATCTGACTGCTTTTTCACGGCAGTCCACGGATGCATAACAGGTGGCTAGCCAGTCCATACCAAGAAGAACGTCAAAGTCTAGCATATCGAGGAGAATCAAATCTACTGAAGAATCTCTCTCCCCGATATGAACGGAACAAGATCGGTACACAAAACGGGCAACAAAAGACTCGCCTACCGGGGTAATAACGACAAGCGGCTGATCTAACGGACAAGACTCTCGGCCCAACCTCGGTGCAAAATACGTGGATACATAGGAATGTGTGGAGCCTGGATCAAATAATACCCGTGCATCAAAAGAACATACTGGCAGAGTACCTGTCACGACGGCATTGGATTCCTGTGCATCCTGAAGAGTCAACGCGAACACTCGGGCCTGTCCACCACTAATAGCTGGCTGTGCTCTGCCTCTACCTCGGCCCCTGCCTCTGCCTCTGTCGCCTCGTCCTCTCTGAACCGGACCGCCACGCCCACGGCCTCTAGAAGCATCTGGCTGGCGTGAAGCATCATCAGGAGTAGGAAGTAAAGCTCTCTGCGATGGTGGTGAAGGTGGTAAAGTCACATGCGGGACTGTCGCCGCGCCCGGACGTCCCATGGTACAGTCTCTGACACGGTGATACTGACTCCCACACCGAAAACATCCTGGAGACGACTGCTGGGTCTGTGGATATGAACCAAATAACTGACCTCGTCTCAATCCTCTGCCTCCGCCATCTCCCGGAAATAATCTATCACGATGTCTGCCCATCTGCCGCTGAGCTGGCGTATCAGTACGGATCCTCTTCGGCCCAGAAGCGACCGGAGTCTCAGAAATACGCTCCTCCAAAAGTAAGGCTGCATCCATCGCGGCTGCGTATGTATCAAAGTGCTGGGTGCCGATGGCAAGGAATAGCTGTGTATCAAGCCCTCGTACAAACCTCTTTATCCTCTTCTCTTCTGTGTCGACTAGGTACGGTGCATATCGAGACAACTGGGTAAACTGTATATCGTACTCCGACACTGTCATCCCTGGAGTCTTGCGCAAAGACTCAAAACTACGGGCTCTAGCATCTCGAACACTCTCCGGAAGAAAACGGGTAAGAAATGCAGCTGTAAACTCATCCCAGGTCATAGAAGGCAGACCTGCAGCTCGGCCTCTCTCTACTGAGTCGTACCATGTCTGGGCAAGACCCTCCAGACGAAAACTCGCAAACTCCACCAATCTATCCTCAGAACACCTCAACGAACGGCCAATCCGTGCCATCCTATCGAGAAATGCCTGTGGGTCCTCTGTCGCATCTGTACCGGTAAAAGCTGGAGGTCTCAATCTCATGAACTCCTGTAGTGAAACAGGGATAGTCTCCGTAGTAGCAGCAGGAGTGACCATCTGTGCAGCAGGTACGATCGTGGTCTGTGCGGTGGAAGGAACGTCCTCGGATCTCTGTGCCCGGCTGGACTCAACTAAAGATCCCATCATCTGCCGCAACTCTTGCATGCCGGCCTCTAATCTGGCAATACGGTCAGGATAAGGCGGATCAGTAGGACCCTGAGGGGTAGGCGTATCCTCCCGCTCGATCCTTGCCTCAGACGGGCCCGCCCGAATCTCATCCCTAGCGGCAGCCCGCTGAGCTCTCGTAGTCTTTGGCGGCATCGAAGCTGGAATAAGAAACAGGACCGATAAGGACATTGCAATTGAATCAAGGAATGCAAGGAATCAAGAAAGGAAATACAAGCAATTATGTCCTAAGGTTACTTAGGCGGAGTACCGTATCGTAAGTATGCCGCGGATCATACCCACGCTACGCCACTCTGCTTAAGTCACCTACTCCATCTACCAAGGTCGTCCTA
Source organism: Agapanthus africanus (assembly GCA_030015575.1). Lineage (NCBI taxonomy): Eukaryota > Viridiplantae > Streptophyta > Magnoliopsida > Asparagales > Amaryllidaceae > Agapanthus > Agapanthus africanus. The sequence goes on along the minus strand of CM057338.1, from coordinate 934,624,203 downwards.
CACTCAGAAAGGTAAAACCTACGCTCTGATACCAACTTTGTCACGACCCGAAAGTACGGAACGTGACTGGCACTTAGATTACGAGACGTCTAAAGGCGTACCGTAACCTAAGTCAGCCAAAGCCCAGAAATCTAACCCAAAATCAAAAGAGAGTGAAGGAAAACCTTAAATGAAAACGGTTTTGAAATCAATTAAGTTGCATAGAATCCAAAAAAGAACATCAAAAATTCCCGAAAATTTCGGCAGAGTCTCCCCTGTATTTTCTATCCCCCAAAATGGGTACAACAAGATAATAAACCTGTAATTATAAAAATGGCATCCCCAAGCGGGAGCTAGCTCTTCGCCCAAGGCGGATCACAACCACATGCAATATAATAGTAATATCAAGAAAAAGAGCATAAAAGAAATGCAAATACCAGAAAATACACGTCGGCTCAAGTGAGCTCGACCCAAAAGAAACCACAATATACAAATCTCTCCGTCTCATCACTAAGTCGCATATACAATGTGAAATGGTAGATGGAGAATACTAGATACAATGATAAAGCAAAAAAAATAAAGTATGCTCGCAACCCACCTACGGGCGATGTCGCGAGTCTGAGCAAAATGAGCTGATGATAAGATAGCCCGCCGCTACAAAGGTGACGGGTCCGACCTGCAAGACACTGTGGCACAACGGGGGTGAGTTGCCAGCTCGTGAGTAAATATAACATCTACTAAGGCAATCGTAAGAATGCACGCAATGCGGAACAACATGTATGTCCATATGTGCTATAATATCTCTAGTATGCATGCACCGGTATGCAATGTCATTATTAAGTCTTTAAGTGTTTAAATGCTAAGGTTATTGAATTCTTAACTTTAGAACATGAATATCTGTATAATAGCTAAATATCATCAAGAAATCATCTGAAAACCCGTGTCAAGCATCGACACCAAAAAGGAATCATATCTGTCTCAATATCGGGCTCCGTCAGTCCGGATCGGCCCATATCATAAATCTCACGACAACGGTCGGTATCCTCCGGATATCCGCCGCGCCAGACATCACCGGTAGGTAGTCTTCCCCTGCCAGGCTCATCGTCTACAACTCGATCTTCTTGCCCCGGGGTACCATACCGGGCCCACCATGTACCCGAGACGGTTCATCCACTCCTCGAATCGGGTCTCGAAATCCAACAGAAAACATGAAAACTCATGGTGGACGACACATACATCACGAGAAAACCGCAACTTTGTTTTAAAAATGATAAATATAAGCTTTTGTTAAATTCTTGCGGTTTTCCCCAAAAATCCAGAAATCGCAGCAAAAACTGAAATCTTCAGGAAAATCATAATGTCCACATGTTATATATATGACAAATGTCTATGATATCAATGTGTATGATGTAAATTTTGGCTAGAGTTCTATGTAAATATGATGACGATGCGAGATATGTGCATGCGATGCAGTTTTATATATCAAGTATGAATGCAGGTGATGATATTAAGATAAACAGGTTCTATCGTGCACGTGGCATGTCAATTACCAAAGGCGTGTGTGTCACATGAATAGTGCGCGTGCAACAGATGCCAATGGTAATGGTGTTCGTGTCCTACGAAGTGATATCGCATATATGAAGATGAATGTCCATGCAATCTAGCATACGGTTAGCTGTGAGGGTATGCAATGTACATAAAGGGGTAAGCTATCTAACAATATAAATCTTGCATAAAGTAGGGTAATCCTAACTAGGGGGGCGCTTCGCGCCATCCAGACGATTCCCCCATAGATGAATATATCTACTCACCAGAAATCCCCGCTAATCTGATCCGGCCACCGCTTTGCCTTTACGCGCCGTGTCCGATGTTTCTCCGACCGATCCTAAATTTGCACAACACCAAGTATAAGATTACATAACCCTAAACGATGCAAGTCACATTATACAAATATCGACGCTCACAAATTAATCATAGCATGCACTCGGTGCGCGGAAAAACGCACGAAAATCGCAATCCTTTAACAAAAATCGTCATTTCGGGGAAATCGACAAACTACCACCCGACTGGACGAAACACCGCGTTTGCGCATTCTAATTATCCTATACGAAGCTAATAATATTGCTAACCTAACGCAAATTGACCGCATTCTATTTTCTACAAAAATCTAGTAAGCGAAGTTCTAGCCGATTTGATACAAACATTGAAATTTGTCGATTTAGTAAGCATATAATTTCACCATTAACCATTCTAATCAATTAGACAACCATCCCTAACATAATCCAACCATTATGCTACAAACCCTAATTTATAAAAATCCAAAACCTTCTCTTGATTTTTCATGAACAAGGATTTACACTAAATTAATACTTTAAACATCTAATTTAGCATCAACAAACTACCAATTTGCAACTAGTTTAGAATTTTCACCTCTCAAGCTTGAACCCTAGCTTGATCAAGTCTCCAAGAAGCCTCCTTTCATCATGTTTTTGAACAAATTTGGGTTGAAGAGAGAAGGGATTAGGGTTAGGCTTTGAATGGAGAAAGAAATTGTGGATTTTTATTGATTTTTAGCATGAAAATAAAGCGAAAATGAAGTGGGAAGTGGGGAATTTCTGTAGGAAGAGGGTCGGCTGCAGCAATGGAGAGGAAATGAGGGAAATTTGCAGAAGTTTCTAGGTGATTAAACACCCCATGTAATCATTTAATGCTTTCATTTCAACCTTTTTACAAAAAAAACCCCTTTTTAAGCCATTTTTTCATAATTTTCCAACCAAAAATCTAAAAGTTTGCAAGACATGATATAATTTTATTAACACCATATTTTAGCTTATAAAGACTCCTAATTAAGAAATTTACCTAATTAAATTTGTACTTATCCCTAATTAAATGTATTTAAAAAGGCTTAAAATAATAAAAAAATAATTAATTACGATTTTTTTTTTTAACTAGATAATTATAAGTGACATTTTAGTGACAAAATGATAGTAATATCTTATCTAAATTTTGTATAATTAGGTCTACAATGAAAAATATCAATTTTGACTTTTTACGGAAAAAGCCGAAAAATTTGCCGATTACCGAAAAACTGCCTAAACGATTTTCGAAGGGTTACACCAATACACGAATCAGAAAACCGGTAATTAGGTATATGTCCTGCTACATTGTTGTCATGATTCTTGAATCTTATCTTTCTCTTGACCCTTTATCTTGACGAGATAGAATGACTTTGCATCTCGGATCGAAATCCTTTTGGTTCCGTATTGTTTCTCCCTACCTATTCCTTCGATTCTGATTGTAGGATTTGGGCGACTTGAACGGAGTTATGTGATTGTAAGTATGAACTGCAGCATGGTTACAATGCGGTACTTTATTTAAGTAACTTGGAGTCCTATTCTTGATTATTTTCCTTGATTTATGGTCGTTATATTACCTTGCTTCTCTCGGTGTCGTTGCTTACCAGTTCATGTTTTATCGCAAGCTTGAATCCTGTTTATCGTGCTAATCTTCTTCAATGTCTTGGCTTCAGATGATGTCGTTTCAGGTATCCTACTTGTTCATGATTTTCCCGCTTTGGCATTATTCGATTCAGGTGCATCCTATTGTTTTATGTCGTCCAAGTTTATAGTTGCACACTCGATTGCATGCACTGCCCTATCTAGTTGTTGGGACATACACATTAGGAACGGGAAGATCATATCTAGTAGCGATGCAAGGATTGTTCGGTTGTTATCAGCAGACGTGAGTTATTCGCGGATTTCTTGGTGATCGATACGGGCAGCTATGATGTCGTCTTGGGAATGGATTTTCTCGGCACTTTTTATGCTCACATCGATTGTAGAGAAAAGAAAGTGATTTTCCAGATTCCCGGACATCTAGAGTTTATATCTGCTGGAGGTAGCAGTTCTGTCGGGTCAGTCGAGTTTAGGGCTAGGCTGACAAGCACCGTTCTTGCATCGATGGAAGTTAATAAAGAGGAAGCGCCAGCGGTAGTTCGAGATTTCATGGACATGTTCGACGACATCTCGGGTTTACCACCAAAATGAGATGTGGAGTTCGCGATTGATCTTGTTCCTGGAGTAACGCCAATCTCAAAAGTGTATTATCCAATGGCACCAGTGGAGTTAGAAGAAGTCAAGAAGCAGGTTACCTGATTGTTAGAGAAGGTTGGATTCATAGCAGCAATTCATCATGGGGAGCTCCAGTTCTTCTAGTCAAGAAGAAAGATGGAACACAGAGGATGTGCATCGATTATCGAGAATTAAACCTGGTGACTAATAAGAACAAGTATCCCTCGCATCGGTGAATTATTCGAGCAACTCAGTGGTGCAAGGGTATTCTCGAAGCTGGATTTGCGATCCGGATATCATCAAGTTCGAGTTAAATCAGAGGATATTTGCAAGACTGCATTCCGAACTCGATATGGGTATTTCGAGTATTTTGTGATGCCATTCAGAGTCACGAACGCACCAGCGATATTTATGGACTTGATGAACCAAATCTTTTCACTGTTCTTGGACCAGTTCATAGTAGTGTTTATCAATGATATTCTGGTCTACTCGAGAAGCCTAGAAGAGCATGCAGAACACTTAAAGATCGCACTGCAAACGTTGAGGCAAGAAAGATTATATGCGAAGATGAGCAAGTGCGATTTTTGGCTCAAAGAAGTGAAGTTTTTGGGGCATATCGTATCCGGAAATGGAATCGCTGTTGATCCTGAAAAGATTGCAGCGGTTCATGATTGGCTGATTCCGAAGAACATAACGAAGATCAGAAGTTTTCTTGGGCTTGCTGGATATTACAGAAGGTTCATGAAGAATTTCACTCGTTTAGCTGATCCACTGACCAAGCTAACGCGAAAGAAGGTACCGTTCATGTGGACATATAGTTGTGCGTCAGCTTTTGAAGCGTTAAAGCAAAGATTGACAACCGCCCCTATTTTGACCGTACCAGACGGTTCCGGAGGATTGGTTATTCACATCGACGCATCTGAGAAAGGCTTGGATGTGTTCTTATGCAGCATGGGAAGGTTATAGCTTACGCATCGAGATAGTTGAAGACTCATGAGAAGAATTACCTAACTCATGATTTGGAGCTTGCATTTGCAATTTGAAGATTTGGAGACACTACTTATTGGACGAAAGGGTCGAAGTATTCACCGATCACAAAAGCCTAAAGTACGTGTTTACGCAGAAAAAGCTCAACATGAGGCAGCGTAGATGGTTAGAGCTGATGGCTGACTATGATCTTGATCTCAAATACCATCCGGGGAAAGTTAATGTAGTGCCGGATGCGCTAAGTCGGTTGCCAGCAATACGGATGTTGACTGCACAGAAGGAGCTTATCGAGGATTTTCAGAGATTCGAGTTGAAGATCGTGTTACCGCATTCTTCAAGACAGTTGATGCAGCTGCAAATACAGTCGTCCTTGATCGATAATATTAAAGCAGCGCAGTCACACGATCCAAGGTTGCAGAAGTTTTGAGAACAGGTAGAAGTGTGACTTCGAACGAACTTGTTGATTCATGAAGATGGTTCGTTGCGATATGGTAGCCGTTTGTGTGTGCTGAAAGGAGATATTTGTGAAGAAATTATGAAGGAGGCGCACAGTTCCGCATATTCCATACATCCAGGAGGCACAAAGATGTACTGTGATCTACGACAGCATTTCTGGTAGGAAGGCATGAAAAGAAAGATTGCTCGCTTTGTAGCGAAGTTCTTGGTGTGTCAATGAGTCAAGGCTGAATATCAAAGAGTAGCTAGTTTACTGCAACCACTTTTGATTCCTCAGTGGAAGTGGGAACATATAATTATGGATTTCGTGACAACATTACCGCGGAGTCCAAAGGGTAGTTGTGCAGTTTGGGTGATTGTTGATCGATTGACCAAAGCAGCTCATTTCATTCCGTTTCGAATTGGTCAGTCGACGGAAGAGTTAGCAGAGCGGTACATGCAGAAGATTGTGCAATTGCATGGAGTACCTGTGAGCATCATTTCCGATCATGATACCCGATTCTTATCGCACTTGTGGAGGAGTTTACAGGAAAGTTTGGGGACGTAATTAAAGTTCAGCACCGCTTATCATCCTCAGATAGATGGCCAGTCAGAAAGAACGATCCAAACTCTTGAAGATATGTTGAGAGCTTGAATGTTGGACTTCAAGGGTTCATGGAAGGATCATCTACACTTGGTAAAGTTTTCGTATAATAACAGCTTTCAGGCGACTATTTAGATGGCTCCATTCGAAGCGTTATATGGTCGCAAGTGTCGCTCACCCGTTTGTTAGGACGATGTTGGAGAATGAAGACTATTGGGACCGGATCTTATCGTGCAGACCGTGGAGAAAGTTAATACGATCCGGAATCACATGAAGACAGCACAAGATCGACAGAAAAGTTGGGCCGATATATCGAGAAGACCTCTAGAGTTCATTGTTGGTGATCTTGTATTCTTAAAGATATCACCGACTAGAGGAGTGATTCGTTTTGGGAGTCGAGGCAAGCTTAGCTCTCGATTTGTACGGCCTTTCGATATCATCGAGCGCGTTGGAGAAGTAGCTTATCAATTGGCTTTACCATCATCTTTGGCGGGTGTTCATGACGTGTTTCATTTATCTCAACTCCGTAAGTATGTTCGAGATGAGACGCACGTACTGGATCATTCGGAGCTGACAGTAAGGGAGGACTTGACCTATAAAGAACGACCGATGGCGATTGTTGATCGAAGAGAAAAGGTCCTCAAGAACAAGGTTATCCCTCTAGTACTTATTTCATGGGGGAATTGATCGCAAGGAGAATCGACTTGGGAATGAGAAGACAAGATTCGACAGAAGTACCTCTTCTTGTAGATTTATGTTTGTTTGTCTTTTCTTGTTCCGGGAATTTCAAGGACGAAATTTTTTTGTAGTTGGGTATAATGTAATACCTTAGTTTAGTAACTATGCCCGATTTGATTATTGATTTATTCCATAGCAAATTTCTTGTTTTTATTCGTTTTGGGTGCAGATTGTGTTTTGGTGTCTGTGCTTGGCATCCGACCCGATCCGCATGCTTGAAACCCGTCTTGATTCTGTGTTATCCCGGCTAGTTATGAGGATCCGTGCACTTTCTTGTTCTATATCCTGTTTACCCGTATCTTATATCTGGCATCTGTATTTTTTTAATAATACAAATATAATCAAATAATGTATTTTAAAAATATCTAGTATGGCCTGCATCGTACCCCTAACCCTGTGGTGGCACCCGTACATCATGTTCTCGTCATTTTCAGTGAAACAAACTCGTTTGGATCGCTACGTGCACGCTACGTGTATCCGTATCATTTATTACATATCTAGTCGCATGCAAGTTTATCTTTCTACATGTTATACTAATATATTTATATTCATATGAATAAAAGTATTACATATCGTTTAATTATGCAGCATATGTTACAGTTTTACAGTTTTACGATACCCGTACGTATCCATAATGTTTATTACATATCTAGTCGCATGCAAGTTTATCTTGCTACATGCTATGATACATATTTTACATCCATATGAATAAAAATATCACTTGTTTATTACATTGTACATTCATGTTACCATTTTACCGTTTTCCGATATCCGTTCGTATCCGTATCGTATTTTACATATTTAGCTGCATGCCGGAGCCTAATTACTTCATGTTACTGCTATATTCATATACCATACTTGCTAGTGTGCATCATACGACTCATAGACTCATATCATGATATCACTGATTATTACTTGTGCATCCGTGCTTTACCGTGCTTCGATACTTGCTACGGTTTTACCTTGAGCATCCGCTTGATACATATGCACTACCTTTCATGTCCTAATACACCACTGCCTGACTTGATACCTGATCTTGTTACTAATGCCGACAATCCTGACATATCCTGTTGTCCCTACGGACATATCCTGTTGTCTATTCAGACAAAGCCTGTACCTGCTTGATCCTTTGTTGGCATTAGCTCCAGATTATCAATACCTGACTTGAACACATAATTTTGGGGGTAAGGGAAAATCAATGATGAAACCTAATTTGTAACTCAACAGTTCGACGCTTATACTGATCAGTTTACGGGCTAGGCCAGCCCCGGGATGATGTTGCTGACATCATTTATCTGTACATGTTCTTGTTTACTGCCTAGCGGCACGTCTCGGATTTCATCCCGAGAATCTGGACCGTGGTCCTAGGCATGCACCGGATACTATTGAGTTACATCGACGATTCCATTAAATTGATTTCAAAGACTTGAGAGTAGATAACCCGGTAATATAGTTAGATTACTCATAGCTCTTCACCTGCACTATACACTTCACTGTTCCATATCCGTGTTTACTGGTTATATTCATGTTACTGTTTATATTCCTGCCTGCATATCTCGTTACAACCTGATTCTTATTATTGTTGATATTATGACCCACTGACGTCTGGGTTTTGCATGGCCCAGTTCCTCTCTCTCTGTCACAGGCTGACCAGGAGTACTTCAGCCGTCAAGCCGAGCAGTGAGGAGCATGTTAGTGATAGTTTAGTTTTAGTTTTCTTCCCGCAGTTTTATTTCCTGATGTGAGCCCGTATTTGGGATGTATTTCCAGATGTTACTGTTTATTGGATTTATTGCTTCCGCATATATATATATATATATATATATATATATATATATATATATATATATATATATATATATTTCTTGACTCGTTTATTCTGGCAGATGGACATGTATTAGATAGTTTTATATTTTTCCTATTCTTGATATCTTATAGACAGCCGTAATGTGACTGTGGAGGGATATTTCCTAGCCACAGGTAGTATGGTTGGCTCTGTCACGTGCCGATCGTAGCGCACTCTGGGAAGCGGGGCGTGACAATTTTTTACCGTATTATCTTTAGAAAACTCACGAGATAATGATCTACCTCATCACAACATACATTCATGACATAGCACGATTTACTTTTGGATAATATTTGTGGGAATATTACTAGTTACAATAAAATACCCTAAACTATTACAAAACCGTTTTCTTTAAAAAGAGTGTTATCTAATTCCTTACAATTGCGCCTTTACAACCTATTTTGGGGAACCCCGATTAAGATGGTGCGGGTTATCGCACGTCCTCGGGCCTAGTAGAGTAAGATACAGACCTCCGAAAGGAGCATTCGATCTCGATGGAATTTTTAATACTATTTTTAAGAAAATGGGATTTCTACAAAATAAATAAAATTTATTTTATTAAATATATATATGAATATTATCAAAAGATCTATTTTGAATATATTATATAATATTCCATGTTTCTAAATAAAAGGAATCACGATTACAGGAAAATGCCATGACAATTCAATGCAAAATTCCAACATTTCATTAAAATACCATATATAATGAAAACTAGGTTCTACTAATTAGAAATTTCACTTTCATAAAATACACATCTATGAAAACCCTAAAGATGATAATTAAATACTTGATGTGTATTTTGAAAATATATCAAACTATTTTTTACATAAAACCACCTCAAGTTATACTAATTTACAATAAGGGCCCTAGTAAACATAGGTTTAAGTGGGACCAATTCTCTTGAGTCTCAAGGAGCCGGAGAAAGTGGGTGATTGCCTATTTAAGCTAGACAAACTAAAAACGGTGTTATTAACAAGGTAATTATCTTGGAAAAAGACACAAATCCTGCAGTCCATGTGCAGCAGTTACCGATAACATCAAAACTAACTTTGGACTTCAATTTCTTTTTAAGTGTTCGACTCAGACCGAGTCTCAAACTGATCAATCTGACTTGAATATGATTCAAGTATAAACTACAATACAACATGAATCCATGAATCCGTCTATTCAAGCTATATCAATCTATATTGACCGAACCGAACCATGGATATACTCCGTTTACATGACTATCCATATATATCCATTTCGTTTACTGATATCATGGTTTCGGCAAGTCATCCATCTATATAATAAAACAATACAATCAATACAAAAGACATTACGGGGTTTTAAAGGGGTAGATTGGTACGGAATGTGTTAGAAGTGGTACGAGACTGTAACCATAATACACCTAATCTGAATATCCATTCCCGTTGTACCGTGGCTGAATGGTTCCTTGTACTCCGTATACCTTAGTCTCCGGATAGTGGGACTCCTCTCATATATACTGGCATATTATGTACCAAGCTACAAACAACTGCGTTAATATTATAATCAAATATTACTAGTCATATTCTCTTTCTGTCTATTTTATCTCTACTCATCTTTGGGACTTACCGAGCGATTGTTCGCTGACGACATTCCTTTTTTTTCTTTGGAATGTTGTCAGGTGTTTCGAACGCATTGGAGACCAAGCCTAGTACTGAGGACTTGGAGCAGTTTGCTATCGATCCAGAGTTTTAGGCACTTGTACATACTTTTCATTTCAGTTATGCCATTGTTTAGGCATTGCTTTCTATTCATGTATTTACATTTCAGTTGTACTTGTAAAGAAGTGTTAATAAATAAAAGTTGATGTTCAATTATATCTATTGTTATTTTTCTTGTGTACATTTACTTTATATTGCTTAAATACACTTAGCGTGTTTACATCTCAGAAAATACGTAGCGGCCTCGCCGCGTCTCCTCCCTGTACACCGGGATGCTTGGCGTGACAGGTTTTTTTGGCGGCCCATGCAGGTTAGTTCTTCATGGACATGCGGGTCAATTCTGCATGAAGTCCTAAGTAATATAATATAAGAATCAGCAACTAAAAATATTCTTTACATTTCATATTCCTTGAATCTTACAATTTCATATACTTTGAATATGTCATAACCCTATTTTTCTTTCAAGGTTATGGATTCTCCAAACAACACCAGCATCAATTTTAACAACACACCACCACCTCTACCGCTGACGCCTACCGTCGCTGCTCCGATCAATGAGAAGACGGTACTTCTTGAGGCAATTCATGGCCTCCTGGAGGGACAGCAGCAGCAGACTGCTATCCTGATGAACCGTCCAGAAGCGGAAGCATCCGTAGTAAAGCAATTCCGGGCTTTGCACCCCAAGCAATTTTCGGGAAAAGAGAGCCCCCTGGAAGCTGAAGAATGGGATCAAAGTATTAAGAATGACTTGGCAACGGCACAAGTGCCAAAGGTCGCTTAGGTTAGAGTTGCAAAACTGCAACTCACTGACAATGCCCAAGTTTGGTGGAAGGCAGAAGAAAGCCGTCTTGACCAACCTATCGAATGGAGGACTTTTCAAAACATGTTCGACGCGAAATACTTCCCAGAGGCTGCCTGATTTGACATGGAGCAGCAGTTTATCCACCTACAACAGGGTTCTAGGTGGACCAAATCTGTGAATGAGTATGACGCTGAGTTTACCATGCTCAGTAGGTAAGATATGTCTTAATGTTCGATTTTCAAATATCATATATTACACAGCTAACACAAGACCTTAACAGGTTCGCGGCACATTTAATACCGACTATAACGACCGTCTTTTCTAATACCTAATAAAATATATTTTATTTAAATTTCTAGTATCAAATAATTATTTACGTGTTTCGTTGATAGAAGAATATTTGTAAAGCAATGTTAATAATTTTCAAAGCATTGAAATATGATTAAAGGAATTTTCTAAAATCTATTTATTTTTTTCTAGGCTTAAAATGTTTTAATAAAATTTTATAATGCCTTAAAACAATTTACATATTTTTATTATCAATTAAAATAATTAATTCATAATTAAAAATATTTTCAAGGATAAACTAGATTTTAAATAATTATAATAACTAGCTAACACCAAAAATATGGATATATTATTTATTTTTAGCCCAAAATTATTTTTATACCAAAGATAACAATAAAATACATTTTCTGAAATTTTTCCATAATTTTCCCGTATTTTAAACTATTTTTAACAAATTTTTTAAAAACCAAATTCAATTTTTAAATAATAAACAGTTTATTATTTTTATTAAAAAAATATTTTTATCCCTTTAACCTGGACCGTTGGATGCAAAAATCCAACGGCCCAAAGTCTCGCGGCGGCGCCCACGCGAAAACGCATGGTCCCCATACGCAGACGCAGACGCGAACGCGTGGCGTTGGGGCGGCGGCTCGTGAGCCGTTGGATGCAAATCCAACGGCCAAGTTTTGACGGCGGCGGCGGCGGCAATCATTAGCTGATAATTCTGCAATCATTTCGGCACGGATTTTTGAGGATTTTAACGGATTTCTTGGATTTTATGGTTGGTGAAAAAACCCTATAAATAGACACCTTCAAACACTGATTTCTCACACTTCAGAACTCCAAAAATTCTGAAAAAAAATACCCACGCCTTCATATCGACGACGCCAACGCTGCGGTTCCACCCAAGTATCAAGAAAAAAATTCGAGCATGGAGCTATTGAGGATTTAGTACGAGCCTACGTTTCGACTCATCTACATCCAACTCTAACCAAAAGGTAGGATCCGCCTCTCTCCACTTGTCTCTCGCCTTCTTTCTCATAATGATCTTGGTTTCAAGTCTTAATCCCTAAACTCATATTAAAATAACGTTAAAAATATTTCTGCATACCTATTTTGGTACCCCTTAACGATAAGAATTGGACCCCATGTTTAAAATGGTTTCTTTAATCATCCCTATATGCAAAAAAAATATTGCACCCTCGTACAACATGGAATGTGGCATGCTTAATGTTATAACCCACGAGGTATTAATTCACCCCTTACATACCCACACTTACCCATATTACCAATTTGATATCGAAATAGGTCACTTCCACAAAATACCCCCGTTTTATTAAAATGTTGTATTTGTTTAAAATATCCATATGAGATAAGATATTTGGAATAAATGTTTTAGATACGATATATATATTTTACTTACACTTTTATCCACCAACTACTTTAGTTTTGTTAAATCCCTTTACCTTTTGAAAAGGGGTAATACTAAATCTAAATAATGGCATATGGTTTTTCCTATTTAGCCCCTTTCACTCGAAAGGATATTTTTATATTAATTATTCTTAGAATGTTAACTAAAGTTTAATGAGTTACCCAAATAGGGGAATGTTTTACCTAAATCACCCCGTGGTTACTAGACAATCGTCGTTGAAAAAGACACAAATCCTGCCGCCCATGTGCAGCGGTTGTCAACGCGGAGTTGTTCTTGTCGGATAGCACCTCTAATAGATTACCCTAATAATAGGGTAATGTTTTAAGTAAGTATCTCATGGTTGATATGTAATCGTCCCTGAAAAGAACACAAATTCTGCCATCCATGTGCAGCGGTTGCCAACTGATTGTCAGAGATTTTCTGTGTTTAAATTTACCGCCATCAAGACGGTGTCGCTTAGTAGCTAGCTGGTTGAGTACGGGTCGATCCACAGGGAGATGGAATCTTTTTCTTTATGTTTTAACGAGTTAAGTCCAAAAAATTGGTGGTTTTGTTTTAAGATCTGTGAATGAGAATAAGTTGATAAAAAGCTTGCTAGGGTTAGGATTAAGTTAGTTCGAAATAGGGATCTTCTCACTTCTTTCAATGCCTTAGTTGTGAATAAAGGTGTTAGGGTAATCGGTAACAACGGAGATTAGCACGACTGGGAAGAAACTTAGTTTCTTCCTTTAGGTCCTTGTCCGTCCGTTTTTGGCTCTTAGCCCTAACCTCCGATTAATTCAACCACAACCGGTCTAACTAGTGAATCACCGCTATCATGTAGGATAGAGTGCCGTAGTAAGCGGATTATGGTTGAATTAAAGGGAGTCCGTATTTAAAATTATTTGGGCAAAGAAAAGAGTGAGAGAGATTTCCTTCTCTCAAACCTTCCCTCTTCTACTCTAACAAGTGAGGAATTACTCACCCATTAGGAGATTTAAATTAAAGATTAAGATAAAAAATTGCAGATTAATTCTACCACTAGATTAACAATTAAAACTTGCAGGTACGATAAAAAGAATGCGAGATAAATAAAAAGCTTACTATATTGATGTCATCTTAAAAACGCATTACAATGGAATTTAAAATTAGATCTAGAAATTAAAAAGAGGCATAAAAATAAAGAGAGGTATCGATTTGAATCATTTTTCCGATTGTGTGTTTGGTTTTTAGAAAATTGTAAAGAGAAATCACAACCAAAAATATTTTGACCGCAATCAATAACGGTGTCGGATGTAGCGCGTTAGCGAGTGTGGATCGTCCACAGGGAAAGTGTAATCCGTTCAATTTCCGAATTAGATGAGTTGAAAATTTAAGGCAAAGAAAAGAAAACAATTCATGATTTGTAATTGAAGATCAAGAGTAAGAAAAATCTAGATCTAAAAGAAACAAGAATTGAGATGAGAGATAATTTCCAATCAACACTCAAGATTATAAGTATGGCTCGTAGGAGTAGATCGGATCTATAGATGTGATGAGATCTAATGATTACTCATTCTTATCCATTAACGAATTGATACTAGATCGATGCAAATTCATCGAGGTTTAAGGATCGTGCGGGAAAATTAGGGATTCCGCAACTCATCCTTTGTCCTTTCGATAGATCGCATTCAAATTCTAGCTTCTAGTAAATCAAATGGTCAATAATTGTTCCCTAGTTTCGAGTGAACACGATCTAGAAAGTATCATCTCGAAACTAGGTCATTAATCATTTGATTCACTAGAATTTCAAAGCATTATAGGATTTAAGAATTGTGAATATCTAAATCATCATCATCTAAAGATCGTCACAACTCCTACACGAGCGGAGATTACTCAAACATCATGATCACAAACACAATCACAAATTGAGATCTAATCATTATGCTTGAATTGAAAGATAAGAAAGAATATAGAAAATTCACCTTTATTTATCGACAAATTTCGTTACAACTCTCTTGAATTTACAAAAGGATGGAACTAGATCGTCGATTTTGGCTTCGCTCGGCTCATTGAGTCGCGGATCGGCGTGGATCACTTGCTCCGTTGAAATCCGGCGTCGCTTCTAAAGGTTGAAGGAATTCTTGCTTGAATTGATCTCGGGATCTTGATCTTGAGGTTGAATTGGGATTGGGGTAAGGGTTTGGCACAAGTTTTGTCACTAAACTTGTGGGTGGAAGAAGATGAATGAATTCTTGAACCATTTGCACCCTAGATCTAGGCTCCTTTTTATAGCCCTCCAAATTCTAGATCTAGGATTGAATTTTGAATTCTCCCTCCACAAGTTAGTTAACCCAAAGTTTGAATTTCCCTCCAAGAGTTTGTTAAGCCAAAATTTGAATTTCCCTCCAAGAGTTTGTTAAGCCGAGCCTTCTAAATGTGCCACGTGGAGCTTCTGGGGTCTTCTGGAAGCTTTGGCCGTTATTAATAGACACATGGGAAAAATTGAGCCGCTGATGTCATCAAACCGCCGCGGTTCCGCGGCATAAGCCAGCTCCCGCCGCGGAACCGCGGCGGTTTGGAAGCCTCTGGGCTTGATCTTTCTGGTGTGGTCTTGGGCTGTCATATGGGCCTTATTCTGATATTTTAATTTCTTTTAGGCCTTCTGTATTGCTACCAGATCATTATCCTTTGAGTTGGCGTTTCTTTTATCAGATCTTTTCCCAAGTTTGGGCTTTTGCTTCTGGAATTTCCTGCATTAGACCCCAGACAAGAGTTGCGCAATACAAGGATGATGTGATGCCATAAAACACAGTCAATTTCCCTAAAAGTGCAGGTTTTAGTATACAGTACAAGTAATCCAGTATTTTACATGTGTTTTGCAAATATGTGCGATATGAATACCGGATACCTATACATGAATGCAAAAGGTAGGGAAATTGCCGTGTTAGAAATGCAGTATTTTCGACTGATCAGGCATGCCTAATTTGGCTTTTGGTTTTCTTATTTATAGATAGAAAAAACCCTAGGTTACATTCTGATCCTTACATGAATTTACCAAAATACCCTAAGAAAGCCGGGTCAAAACACCGACAACCCACCGACACGTGCAGAGCACGGCCTTGGTTCCGCGACAGAAGTGCCTGTTTGGCCACGGTTCCGCAGCCGTTTGGTGGAGTCATAGGCCCATTTCTTCAGGGTTTCTTCATGTTGCTTTTATCTTCTGTTTTCTTCACTTGGTTTCTCAGAATCTTTTCAATCTCCTTCCAGATTTCCAACAGTGCAGAATGATGTGGACTTTTGCCTTAAGCTTCGCGTTGAAGTCTTGGATCTTGTGCTGCCCTTGCGCTTTGTGCATTGAACTGTCTAATGATTTTGTTCCTTGAACTGGTAGGCGGCATCATACGGATTCATCTGTTATTGGTCGTAGTCTTACATTTGTCGCGGCTTTTCATGAATTTCATTGTAACGAGCTGAGAACCTGTAACCTGCAACTATTTAGCAGACATGGATCAAAAGTACCTACTTATATGCAATATGATTAAGAATGGGTGATATAATAATGCAAAAATCTGATATGAACAAATACCCCCAAACTTATCTTTTGCTCGTCCCGAGGAAAGCCAATTTTATTCTCAAAAATTCCTAACCTCACTTTCGTAGGGACCGCGATTGCACTGAGCTCGTGCAACAAGTCGTTAAACTTCTAGGTGTCCCTAGTAGGAGGAGTGTTGTCTCCTGAGGGTTTTCAGCGGTACTACCCACAAAATCCAATCAATTTGGTCGTTGACTCTAATTCTTCAATTCGGTATTCTAGTAAGAAATTCTATTATCTTCAACTTAGAAACCATCAACTCGTATTTTTCACACTCACTTTTCATTTAACTTAAGATTATATATGTTTTGCAGATTTATAAAGCTTTCGGAATCTCCTAAGTTTTCCATCTAAGGTGCAATCTTAACTCAGGAATTTTTATCATCTCTACTGAAGATATAAGCCCTATATTTTATTCCTATCTTTCCTCCAAACTCCAATTATATACCCCTACATGTGTGTAATTATCACCCCTACACTTAGAAATTCAATTCAAGCTATCATACTCTTGTCCATCTTCCAAAATACTTTTAGTTGATGAATTTTAGATGAATTTGCTCACATATCCTTCATGCGACCGTTAATATTTCTTGAGGTACTAAACGACCGATTACAAAATGTGCTTGCGTATTTAGGCGTAATTGATAAAAAGTGACATTTTTATTAGGGAATTGATAAAAAGAGACATTTTTATGATTTTAATTCAATAAGCTAATTATCTAAACTAGGGCAAATAATTAAAATTATAATTAGGGCAGATAAAGAAAATCTATACTAGGGCAGGAAAGAAAATTTAATTAGGGCATGGAAAAGAAAAAAAGACTTACTTTATTTGACGCGCTCTTCAAACATTACAAGAATTGAAATTCTGAAATTGATAATTAAAATGAGGCACAAGAAGAGGCATACCTCAAAAAGAGGTTTAGGGTTTCTATTTATAGATCATAGAAACCCTAGGGTTATATTCGATACATATCTGCATTTACAAAATTACCCCTAAGAAGACTAGTCAACGCACCGCCAAATGTTCAATTTTTGCACCGACACGGGCTCATTATGGCCGCGGAACCGCGGCCAAAAGCCCTGTTTGGCTGCGGATCCACGACCATATGGTGGGGTCGTTGGTTCATTTTTTCTGGTCTTGGTCTGGCTGCATTTGGGTACTTGTTTTTTCACTTGGTTTCTCAGATTGTCTTCTGGTTTTCTTCCAGATTTCCACAGTGCATAATGTCGTGGACTTTTACCCTTTGCTTCGTGTCGAAGTCTTGAACCTTGCGCTGCCTTTGTGCTTTGTGAATTTGTTCATTGATCTTCATTTATCCCTCATGATCAAGATTCTTTCATTTGTTGGTCGTAGTCTCACTTTTGTATCGTCTTTTCATCATTTTCACTATTTTTGTTCCGAGAACCTGTGACCTGCAACTATGTAGCAGATATGGATCAAAAGCACCTGTTTATTTGTAAAATGAATAAGAATGGGGAATATAATAATGCAAAATTATGATGTGAATAAATACCCTCAAACTTATCTTTTGCTCGTCCTCGAGCAAAACTAGTTTATTCTCGAAAAAGACCTAACCTCACTTTCGCAGGGAAACACGATTGCACTGAGCTCGTGCAACAAGCCGTTAAACCTCTAGGTGTCTCTAGTAGGAGGAGTGTTGTCTCCTGAGGGTTTTCAGCGGATACTACCCACAAAATCCTATCAATTCGGCCTATTGACTTTTATTTCCCAATTAGGTTTTCTAACAAGAAACTCTATTATCTTCGACTCAGAAATTATCCACCCGTATTTTTCACGCTTCCTTATCATTTAACTTAAGATTATATATGTTCTTGTAAATTTACTTAGCTTTTAGCATCTTTTAAGTTTTCCTTCTAAGGTTCCATCTCAACTTAGGAATTTCTATCATCTCTACTAAAGATATAAGTCCTATTTTTCATTCATATCTCTTATCTAAACCCCAATCGCATACCCCTACGTGTATGTATATATCACCCCTACACTTGGAAATTCAAATCAAGCTATTATACTCTTGTCCATCGTCCAAAGTACTTTGGTGAATTTTTAGATGAAATTGCTAACACATTCTTCATGCGACCGTTAATACTTCTTGAGGTACCTAACGACCAATTACAAAATGTGTTTGCACATTAAGGCGTAATTCCTAGTCTTGTAACACCTAAGACTTTAGCAGTGACTCCCAAACCAGTTGGTCTAAGGAACTAGGTGATAAAGCACCCTCGCTAAATATTTTTTATTTTACGCAGCCTTAAGTAATTACAAAACCAGTGTTCATTATTTTGTCTCTTTATTCACACTTGTATTTTTATTTTATTTTCCTTCATACTAAGGACTTTAGACAAGAGCATTTCAAGGTCTCTTCTACTATTCCAAGTTTCAAGGTTCGTGTTTGTGCAAGTTGTAGGGTATATATTTTCAGAATTTAGACTTAAATTTAGGGATTATTTTTCAGACTTATACTTTAATAAAAATTTCAACACTCTTCTCTTATTTCGACTTAGCCCAAGAAGTGAACTCGAAATTTGCCTATTTCTAAATAAACTACAAAGACATATACTTTCTACCGTTAAATTTTAAGAAAATTTATTTTTAGGGTTTTTAATTTACTAAGTCTAGAATCTAGTTGTTCCTAACTAGTTAACCTTCTTGTCAAACTCAAGTCAATTATGGCCAAAATTGAAATTTTCAATTTTTTTTATAATTTTTCAATTTTTTATGGGTTTTAAAATAAGTATGCAAATGCAAAATTATACACATGAATGCGAAGGAAGAAAGCTTACCGAGCACACCCCCAAACTTAAACTTGACAGTGTCCTCACTGTCATGCCACACCAAGAGGGTCAAAATTATCGGCACTCCCCTGTTTATTTATTTATATTATATATATATTTTTTATTTGTTATTATTAATAACAGAAAAAGAAAACAAAATATATATACAAAAAAGGTCCCCCCAAACTTAAGTGAAACAGTGTTTCCACTGTTTTAAGCGTTAAAGTTCAGAGTTAGGGAGGAGAAAAATCAAACTATACAAGGCCTTACACAGGCCAAAGGTTAGCACCAACCATTCAAAATTTTTATCGTTATAATGGTAGGGTTGGTGGAAGAATGGAGTGTAGAGAAAGGAGTTGAGAAACACACGAGACCGTATGGGAAGAAGGGTGTAATATGGTCTCGGTATATTCGGAAAAGAATGGCGGAAGAGAGAAAGAAGTGTTGTACGAACTTGAGGGTGTAAATTGAGTGAATAAATTAGCACAAATTGTAATGACCGATGTGTTAAAAGCGATTGTGCTAATTTATCAACCCGTCGAGAAATGGGGTCAAATCCCTCAAGATTCGCAAGAAGACATGGGTACGTTGAACTTGGTAAACCATCCATTGAAAATGGAAGCGCGACGGATTCTTGCACGGTCGAAATGATGGAAAGGACGAAAGGGAGTGATTTAGGGATAGTCTTATTCTCACCTAAGTAAACTGTCTCGAACTTGAAGGATTCCATCAATGGTTCGAAATGACTGTAAGCAACCGAGTCTGATGGTTCAACTATCTCATCTGAAAATTCAAAGGACTCAACCTCGGATGGTGAGTCTTCAAAATCGTCCAAAAAAGTGAAACACTCGTGATCGTTATCGGTTGTGAGAACTGTGTTAGATTCAAGGAGGAACGCACTAGTGGCGTCAAAACTGCTTTGATCGAACAGAAATTTTTCAAGCTCACAGTCCTCCTGCGTGATCTCTTGCGTGGTCGGAATGATGGAAAGGATGAAGGGGGGTGATTTAGGAAGTATAATAGTTAAAGGTTCAGGAGGATGAATTGGAAAATCCGACTCATCAAACAAAACTGGTTCATCCTCAATATTATCCTCAATACTCTCCTCAATACTATCCTCATAATTCTCCTCAAAAGTTATCCCATCCATGCAATTATCATCAAAATCATGACGCATATGAAGTTCGAGAGAAACATTTAATGACTCGGGATGATGAATTGGAGAGAAAAATTCAGTCAAATCTGCGGGTTCATCATCAAAATTATTCCCTGCGTCAATATCCTCAATCAAGTGAAAATCAATTTTTTCGGATACCTCATCAAAAGTATGGATATTTATCAATTCAGGTTCTAAATTAGAGGTGTATAGGTCGAAAGGATTGGTGATGGTTTCACTCGAAAGGGACCCTTCACAATCTGGCAAATCAAGCACTACAAAGTCGCACAACTCATTAAACGTTTTATTTTCAACTGGTGAATCATTTGGGACACTTGATAGATATTCAAAACCGGAGTTGTGGGATTCAATTGGTGATTGATAGGTTTGATTTGGAAGGGTGCACATCTCACTCTCTCCACTCAAATTATCAATTTGTCCAACCGCCTCATCATACATTGGAATTTTTGGAGCTAGTTGGAAACTAGCTACCAGATCACTAGGTTGCGTAAGGCCGGCAATGGACGCATCCAAATTCCTCATCTGTTGGTTTGTCGCTACAATATAATCTTTCAACAACTGTTCCGGACTAGACATGGGTTGTGAAGGGGTTTCAGTAAAAGATTCAAAGTTGTTTGGATACATGAAACTCCCACATGGTTGTGTAGAAGCAATGTCTAGGGAAGGTGCGAAAGTCGAGTAGGACTGGTACGAATTGAATGGTTGGATAGGAGTAGGATCAACATTTGGATAAAAAGGTGAACGGACTTGTTGATCCCAAGAACTGGAAGTGTTGAAAGGAGTGAAAGATCGGTTACGAGATTGTTCAATATGTTCAGCAACAGACATGGGTTTCGGAGTTACAACAGAACTCGAAAAAGTAGTATCAACGTACGAAGGTGGTGAAGGTTGAGATGGTTGATACAAATTGGATTGCGGAGTCGAACTGTTTCTCCTAGACGCTTCTATTTGATCTTTCAAAGAAATTTTGGGCATGGAAGGGTCGTCCGTAATTCGACCAAAGCAATTCGCGTAGGAAGCAATGTTTGGATGAGGGTACTAAAGTTCGGCAAGAGTTTTGTGAGGTGGGGTACCCATGATGTAAGAAGGAGAAGAAAAAGAATGTGGGTGCAAGTGGGGTGCACGGATTTCTTAGCGACAAGTTGTAAGTTTTTGTAAAAAATTTTCCTTTTTGTGTTTTTTTTATAAGGATCTTTTCAAAAAGATTTTCAATAAAAGGCTTAGACACGCGTTCAATCTGCAGGGTTCCTAGGCACGCTAATGAAGTCTCACAAGGCATCAACCATGCCAATTTCAAATTTTACGAGTGCCGAGAAACCCTAATACAGATCGTTAACTAGAATTTTAGGCGAAACAAAAACCTAGTTAACAACTTAACCAAAAGTGAGAAGCTACAACCTTTGTAGATCCGGTTCTCCACTTCCTTAGCTCCACGTAGACGTCCTCTCGCTGTCCAAGTCGGATCTCGGACTCTAGCATCGGCTTCATCGGAGAAATGAGCGGACAAGTCGTCGACTACGATGCTTAAGATGATCTACGTCGAGGTTGCACTAGATCAAGCTCCAACTTCACCAAGTTATGAAACTTGTGAAGAAAACACCCTATACTACTTGGCAAGAGATAGAGGGTGAAGAAATAGGAGGTGGGTTCACTTTAGAATTGGATTTCTCACACTTTTGCTCAAGTTGCCATTGATGGTGGCAAGCTTTTTCTTGAATTCAAGAAGAAGAAGAAGATGAAGATGATTATGATAAGTTGATCAAAATGCAAAAGAAATGAATACTTATCATAATATGAACCATGGTTAGGTGTAGAGAATTGACTAAGGTTAGATGAATGGTTAGGGTTATGCATGAAGACAAAATGGTCACTTTGGTCAAAGCTTCATGAAGCTTCAACAAGCTTCAAGAATGAAAGCAACCATTTTGTTTTCATTTGCAATTTCTTTTTAATCCAAATTAAAAGATAAATGAATGAATAAATAAAAACCCTAACCATTTACTTAACCAAGGTTTAATTCTTTACACTTAACCAAATGAGCAAGTATCATCATACATGATACAAACATGTGCACAAAAGTATATCACATATACATCTTGCACATCAAGTGAGAAAATCCATTTAAAGTGTACCAATACTAGTTAATGAAAAGTAATATATCAAATATATAATTATACATTAAATCATTAAATCAACACTTGATTTAACGATCCGGTCATATCGCATATAACTGACTAGTATCCTATGTATCGATTTATCGAATCAACGATTCGATAACTAGGTTATATCGCATACAACCAATCGAAACATTCATCGCGAGAATGAAATACGGTATCACATACTCGCATTATTCTCGGTCCCACACATATCTCATATGCGCTCCTATTTCGTTTCGCTTGAGCCAGGAAACCTCTGTGTAGGACTCTAAAGACTCGTCAATACGCCGGTAGCAGATGATGATCATATCAAGCACCCACAAGCCGCAAGCGGTCTACTAAACGTAACGGCCATCCGAGTATTGAGCGATCAGAAGATCGACGAGCTAGCCCGCTCACACTCCTGTGAATCCAACCAGTAACACTTACCGTATAGTCCGGTCTGTTCGTCTGATATGTCGCATATCAAGTCTAGGGGTGGTAAACGTCAGACCCCAGTAACCGATAAGTCGTGCCGATGTGAGGCTCATAACGGGTCGAGAAACTACTGGTAACACTTACCAGCAAATCTCTGATCAGCCCTGGCCAGGGACTTCCCTGTTATAGCCAATCGAGCACAGCGCAACATCAACCCCCAATACCGGGAGAGACGAAACCCCTCCTATCGCTCATTGCCTCCATGTGACTCGGGACTGTACCTAAAGACCACCGTTTTGCACGCCCTCATGGACGTGGTAAAGTGGAGATCAAAGCACAGTGGGAATCACACAAGACTCTATGACGATCTCGGGTCTACAGACTAACCTGTACAAGTGTCACCTGAGAACTGCCATCTAACGTGAGGTAAAATACCATCTGGGAGTTCTCGGCGAGTCCGTCCAGTGTACCCAGTCTCTACTGAGCACCCGTATACCATCTCTGATATCAAGCACCAATGGATATGGGATCATCCATCGCCCATCTCATGGGTCGAGAAACGTATACGCTAGTCTACACTGGTATATCGATGCCCCGTCTCGATACACCCATGACTAGGGACCTTGAAGGATGTACCTATGGACTACCATGTCCCCATTAGTATGATCTGCATCATAGTCCAGGTAGTCAAGTACACATCCTAAGGGCTTTACCAACATGTAACTATAAGACAGTTTAAAGAGACAAGTGTACATGTTAAGATAAAGAGCAACCAGATAGCATACTATCATATCGAGCAAGAAAGTCATCTCTATATATGTCCAAGCATCCAATATAATATACATCATCTGTACAATACTGGCCTCTAGGGCATACATACAACTAACAATCTCCCACTTGCACTAGGGCCAGCTGCTGTAGTATCGCATACCGAGCATCCCGAAGAGTCTCTCAAACTGTATCTGGGGAATGGCCTTCTTGAGTGGATCCGCCGTGTTGTTCTTTGTGTCAACCCTCCTGACCTCGATCTCCCGGCGATCAACTATCTCCCGGATCAGGTGATACCGCCTCAGAATATGTCTGGATCACTGATGGGACCTGGGTTCCTTGGCCAAAGCCACCGCTCCATTGTTATCGCAATACAAAGGTATTGGATGCTCAATGGATGGAACCACTCCAAGTTCAGCAATGAACTTCTTGATCCAGACAGCTTCTTTAGCAGCATCACTGGCAGCGATGTATTCAGTCTCCATCGTCGAGTCTGCCACGGTTTCCTGCTTGGAACTCTTCCAGCTAACCGCCCCTCCGTAAAGGGTAAAGACAAATCCCGACTGTGACTTAGAGTCGTCCTTATCACTCTGGAAGCTCGAATCGGTAAAGGACTCCACTTGGAGTTCTCCATTACCATACACCAAGAGCATCTCTTTAGTCCTTCGTAAGTACTTGAGAATGCTCTTCACAGCTGTCCAGTGACTCTCTCCAGGATCAGCTTGATACCTGCTCACTACACTTAGTGAGTATGCTACATCGGGTCTGGTACATAGCATCGTGTACATGATAGAGCCTACAGCCGAAGCATAGGGTATCCCTTGCATGCGAGCTCTCTCCAAATCAGTCTTGGGAGACATCTCTTTGGAGAAAGTGACTCCAGAGATCGTGGGCATGTTCCCACGCTTGGATTCATCCATACTAAACCTTTTTAGTATGGTGTCAATGTACCTGGATTGGGACAATCCCAATATCCGTTTGGATCTATCTCTATAGATCCTTATTCCCAATATGCAGGAGGCATCACCAAGATCTTTCATTGAGAATCTTTGTGATAAGAAGAGCTTGACCGATTGCAGCATAGGAATATCATTTCCTATCAAGAGTATGTCGTCCACGTACAATACGAGGAAGACCACCTTACTCTCTGCTACCTTCTTGTAGATACAAGGTTCATCTGGGTTTTTGACGAAATCAAACTCTTTGATAACTACGTCAAAGCAGATGTTCCAACTCCGCGATGCTTGCTTTAATCCATAAATGGATTTAAGCAGCTTGCACACCTTCCCGCTGCTCCCACTATCTACGAAGCCCTCTGGCTGAGTCATGTACACGCACTCTTCTAAATCACCATTTAGAAAGGCGGTCTTAACATCCATTTGCCAGATTTCGTAGTCATGATATGCAGCGATGGCAAGCATGATCCAGATGGATTTAAGCATAGCCACTGGAGAAAAGGTTTCGTCATAGTCCACACCAGGTTTTTGACGAAAACCTTTTGCAACAAGTCTAGCTTTGAAAGTCTCCACTTTCCCATCTACACCAAGTTTTTTCTTGAAGATCCACTTGCTCCCGATGGCTTTTACCCCTTCAGGAGCAACTTCCAAAGTCCATACTTTGTTGGTGTACATGGATTCCATCTCGGACCGCATAGCATCCATCCATTTCACTGAGTCCGTACTCGTGATGGCCTGCTCGAAGCTAGTTGGGTCATCATCCTCCATGATGCAATCCTCGCTCCCACCATCCATGAGAAAACCGTAGTATCTCTCAGGTTGGCGAGGAACCCTACTAGATCGGCGGAGAGGCTGGGGTTCGTCGGGTACTACTGAATCCTCTGGTTCTACCAAGTCTTCTGTTATAGTTTGTGTCGCTGGAACCTCTTCCAGTTCTACCTCAATGCCACTTATTTGTTTCATAAGAAAACTTTTTTCTAAGAAAGTGGCATGCCGAGAAACAAACACCTTTTGTTCCTCGGGATGGTAGAAGATATACCTTTGTGAATTTTTGGGATATCCTATAAACTTACATAAGACTGATCTTGCCTCGAGCTTGTCCGGATTTTGTCTTTTGACATAGGCTGGACAACCCCATATCTTTATATAATTAAGATGTGGTCTCTTCCCTTTCCATATTTCATATGGAGTGGTAGGCACTGATTTGGTAGGAACTCTATTCAATAGGTCCATGGCTGTCTCAAGCGTATATCCCCAGAAGGAAATAGGTAACTCAGCTGTACTCATCATAGAGCGCACCATATCTAATAGGGTGCGGTTCCTCCGTTCTGATACACCGTTGTGCTGTGGTGTATATGGAGGAGTTAGCTGAGAGAGAATCCCATTCTCTTTTAGGAAGTCCAGGAATTCATTGCTTAAGTATTCTCCTCCTCGATCAGATCGAAGGATCTTAATACTTTTGCCCGTTTGGTTCTCTACTTCTTGTTTATATTCTCTAAATTTCTCAAAAGCTTCTGATTTGTGTTTCATCAGGAACACATATCCGAATCTAGAGAGATCGTCAGTGAATGTAATGAAGTACGAAGAACCATCCCTGGCATGTGTAGACATGGGACCGCATACATCACTATGTATTAGTTCCAAGAGTTCGGTAACTCTTTCTCCGTGTCCCGTAAACGGAGTTTTTGTCATCTTGCCTTTGAGACATGACTGGCAAGTGTCATAAGATGAAAATTCAAACGGATTTAAATATCCATCTTTATGCAACTTAGCTAGTCGTGTCGCATTGATGTGACCCAGTCTACAATGCCACAAGAAGGATTCGTTCAGTTCTGAACTCTTCCTCTTATGTGTGTTTGTTATGCTCAGAACTGTTGATTGATTTAGAACATAAATGCCATTGCACAACGTGCCTGATTCAACCAACTTTTGGTTATGGAAAATGTTCATAACATTGTCCTGTAATACAAAATTATATCACTCTTTACTCAATAAAGAAACCGATATAATGTTGCATATCAGGTTCGGCATGTAATAGCATTCGTTCAGAACCAATGTATTACCAGTTGGTAATACAAGGTGATATTCCCCGACAGTCTTAGCTGCAACAATTGCACCATTTCCAACTCTAATGTCTTTATCACCTTCTCCAAGTTCTCTACCTTTCTTAAGCCCATGTAACTGATTACATATATGGGATCCTGACCCGGTATCTAATACCCAGGACGTAGAGCAAATGGAGAAACAGTTCTCTGTAACGAACACACCCGAAGAAAATGCATCAACATGTACTTTCTTCATTCGGGTGGCATGGGAATCCTGGTATTCCCCTATATCCTGTTCATTCCTATAACTCTTATAAGAAAGAACGGAACCAACGTTCCCCAGCACAGTATAACATGCGGGTTCGGTCAATACATCCATATTATTATCTTTATTAGGGCATGACATGGTCGCTACCTGGAGAGAGAGAGAAGAAAACACTTTAGCGTATGCTCTTGCAAGATCAGATTGGTTATTATCTTATCTAATCAGGATGGCTCCCACTGGTTTTTATCAAATCTTCCTTCAAACCCTAAAAGAAAAGACTAGCCGGGATTAATTACACACTACAAGTTCGCCAATCTTTCAGCCAGGCCAGTGTCGGTACTTTGAGGGAGGTCCCCCGTGCTTTCGCACGAACTTAATTAATGTAAACCTCGTTTTCCCAGAGGCGTAACCCCGTTGACACCTTTCTAGACACCTACTTGATCAGCTAATTGCAATGTGTAAAACTCTCCCAGGAGTAACTCTTACTCGCAGTGGGTATCGGGATCCAACTATCTCATAGAAGGTATGCAATCTCATTGCAAATTTCAACACTTGAAATTCCCGATAAGATTTTGCCCCTAGCGTGCTATGACCTTGACGCATGCCAAACAACCCATAGTCCGCTAGTCAAGTTCAACCCGTACAATTCGTGATCGAATTAAACCCACCCGTACGACCCTTGATGCATGCCAAACAACGCCGTACGAATTCCTTAATCCAATCGCATCTCATGCTACAGATAAGTAATAATCAGCTACCGTACACTACGCCTTGACGCATGCCAAACAACCGTAGCACGAATACTGAATATTACATATCTGAATTGACGGAGGGCTACGCAGGTTTTTCTGAAAACCATGAGCGTAATGAACTTGATATCATTGTAGAATCAAATGAAGTTTTGAAATGGAGTGATTTTGAGGCTTTTCTAGTTTTGCTAAAGGGGTCACTCCTGGTGAAGGGATCGTCGGCCCTTTCCTCGTCGAATGAGGTGCGGGATATATCATATATATCACTGTGCAAAGCAGAACTCCAAAAGCAATCAAAAGCAAACCGAGTGTGTAGCGTCTGTCAGTTATTGCTAAAGGAGTCACTACCGGTGAAGGGATCTCGGTCCTTTCCTCATCGAATAAGGTGCAGGGTATATTATATATACCGCTATGCAAAGCAAGAACTGTAGCTACCTGTTTTATTTTGAAATTCGATTCTACAACTTCTTTAGGTTTCTTTTATTTCATTAATCACATTAATGAAGTCCCATCATTTATGTCACCTAAACATCACAGATAAATACGACGTACACTTATGCCATCCGCATTCGCCTCGATGTCCCCTCGTGCACCGTTAGGTTAGGTAACTAACGACAGAGCAGGGCAGGGCTAGTGCGGGTGCAAAACATAAGTAACGTCTATATAATATATCATATATACTATATAAAGTATCTATCACAGAACATCACATGAACACATCACAGATATCGCAGCAGAAGAAACATATGAAACATTGGATATACTAGGACGTCCGTGTTTTCAATACGAGCCAGTATAAAACACGGATTCCACGGTCGTGATGAATAGTCAAACCCACACCCCTAGACCCCTACGAGAGCGGCAAGCAACCCTACCAATTCTAGGGTTAGGAGACCCGGACTCGACTCCTCGAGATGGTCTCCTACTGGATCCTAGAACCCGGTTACTTGTGCTCCCCTCCTTGGGTCTATCCTAATGCGGAAAAGTAAATAATATACAAAAGGTGACAGCTTCCGCAACCTGGAAGTGCCCCAAAATAAAAGAATATTACATACAAGTTTTTACATGAATTAAAATGAAAAACACTCATCTCACATAAAACCCCCCGGCTATTCCGACACGACAATCCAATATAACATATCCAGCAACACATAACATCACATGTCATCAACGTAAGTAAATATGCGCATCCCAATTGTCGTTGACATATAGCAACGAAACCGGCGATACCACATATTACGCTTACGGTCACAGAAAAGAAAGTGTAAAACTACAATAGTTGGAATTCGCAACCTCTTTAGACATCGCATGCCTAATCAAATGAAATACTTAGACATCACATGCCTAACAATTATAAACCCCGCATTTTAGTCCCATTATCGAAAACTCTTTTCAATATCAAGTGAGACTAAACCGCTAGATTTATAACATTCATCCAGTTATCTCATAACTGTTTGTGAATTCCAATTATTGTATCCCATTCCGGATAAATAGAAAATATTAAACTTTCCGATCGAACATTCGAACACCCAAGTTTTCCCGAAACCGTTCAACACATGAAATAAGTTCAAAGACATTCACTTCATGCCTCAGTACCAACGGTCCAGCCGTAGAAGGGTCAAGCCAACGCCTCACATGTGGCACGCCGTACTGCCCTAAACCCGAAGGTTCAAAGGGCAGTTCAAGACGGTCACATAATCGAGTTAAGGTTTGTTGTCTTCTAGAGGGACCATCGCGTTACTTGCACTACTTAGAACATCTTTAAACCTCAGAAAAATCCAACACTTGGAAATTTTCCGGCAGGGGAAAGATTGGGTATTTACCTTCGGTCGAACTTTTTAACATATTCCAAAATATCCGGAAAAACACATAGACAAAGCTTGATAATCCGATCGAATCATCGATTTCCAATGCAACCCCAGAACACTCAACTCTTGAGTCAATTTAAAAATTCCCAGAAAACTCAGCATAATAAAATAGGAATTACTGTGCAAACAGGGAAGGATGACGTCATGATCAGGCCGCGGAACAGCGGCAGAAGCCAGGCTTCTGCCGCGGTTCCGCCGCACTTTGGACTCTTCATTTTGAAAATTTTGCACCGTAATTCTTAGAATTCCCTGCTGAATTTTTTAAGCATTTTTAATCTGGAAAAAACCCAGTTTTTAGAAAAAGTCCAGAGAGCACTTAGGTTTTAAGGGTTTCGGTTCGATCGGGTTTCAAACGTCGTCTACACTTCGCCTAAGGCTCTAGCTAGGCTCTGATACCACTGTAGGGTTCCTAGGCACGCTAATGAAGTCTCACAAGGCATCAACCATGCCAATTTCAAATTTTACGAGTGCCGAGAAACCCTAATACGGACCGTTAACTAGAATTTTAGGCGAAACAAAAACCTAGTTACCAACTTAACTAAAAGTGAGAAGCTACAACCTTTGTAGATCCGGTTCTCCACTTCCTTAGCTCCACGTAGACGTCCTCTCGCTGTCCAAGTCGGATCTCGGACTCTAGCATCGGCTTCATCGGAGAAATGAGCGGACAAGTCGTCGGCTACGATGCCTAAGATGATCTACGTCGAGGTTGCACTAGATCAAGCTCCAACTTCACCAAGTTATGAAACTTGTGAAGAAAACACCCTATACTGCTTGGCAAGAGGTAGAGGGTGAAGAAATAGGAGGTGGGTTCACTTTAGAATTGGATTTCTCACACTTTTGCTCAAGTTGCCATTGATGGTGGCAAGCTTTTTCTTGAACTCAAGAAGAAGAAGAAGATGAAGATGATTATGATAAGTTGATCAAAATGCAAAAGAAATGAATACTTATCATAATATGAACCATGGTTAGGTGTAGAGAATTGACTAAGGTTAGATGAATGGTTAGGGTTATGCATGAAGACAAAATGGTCACTTTGGTCAAAGCTTCATGAAGCTTCAACAAGCTTCAAGAATGAAAGCAACCATTTTGTTTTCATTTGCAATTTCTTTTTAATCCAAATTAAAAGATAAATGAATGAATAAATAAAAACCCTAACCATTTACTTAACCAAGGTTTAATTCTTTACACTTAACCAAATGAGCAAGTATCATCATACATGATACAAACATGTGCACAAAAGTATATCACATATACATCTTGCACATCAAGTGAGAAAATCCATTTAAAGTGTACCAATACTAGTTAATGCAAAGTAATATATCAAATATATAATTATACATTAAATCATTAAATCAACACTTGATTTAACGATCCGGTCATATCGCATATAACTGACTAGTATCCTATGTATCGATTTATCGAATCAACGATTCGATAACTAGGTTATATCGCATACAACCAATCGAAACATTCATCGCGAGAATGAAATACGGTATCACATACTCGCATTATTCTCGGTCCCGCACATATCTCATATGCGCTCCTATTTCGTTTCGCTTGAGCCAGGAAACCTCTGTGTAGGACTCTAAAGACTCGTCAATACGCCGGTAGCAGATGATGATCATATCAAGCACCCACAAGCCGCAAGCGGTCTGCTAAACGTAACGGCCATCCGGGTATTGAGCGATCAGAAGATCGACGAGCTAACCCGCTCACACTCCTGTGAATCCAACCAGTAACACTTACCGTATAGTCCGGTCTGTTTGTCTGATATGTCGCATATCAAGTCTAGGGGTGGTAAACGTCAGACCCCAGTAACCGATAAGTCGTGCCGATGTGAGGCTCATAACGGGTCGAGAAACTACTGGTAACACTTACCAGCAAATCTCTGATCAGCCCTGGCCAGGGCCTTCCCTGTTATAGCCAATCGAGCACAGCGCAACATCAACCCCCAATACCGGGAGAGACGAAACCCCTCCTATCGCTCATTGCCTCCATGTGACTCGGGACTGTACCCAAAGACCACCGTTTTGCACGCCCTAATGGACGTGGTAAGGTGGAGATCAAAGCACAGTGGGAATCACATAAGACTCTATGACGATCTCGGGTCTACAGACTAACCTGTACAAGTGTCACCTGAGAACTGCCATCTGACGTGAGGTATAATACCATCTGGGAGTTCTCGGCGAGTCCGTCCAGTGTACCCAGTCTCTACTGAGCACCCGTATACCATCTCTGATGTCAAACACCAATGGATATGGGATCATCCATCGCCCATCTCATGGGTCGAGAAACGTATACGCTAGTCTACACTGGTATATCGATGCCCCGTCTCGATACACCCACGACTAGGGACCTTGAAGGATGTACCTATGACTACCATGTCCCCATTAGTATGATCTGCATCATAGTCCAGGTAGTCAAGTACACATCTTAAGGGCTTTACCAACATGTAACTATAAGACAGTTTAAAGAGACAAGTGTATATGTTAAGATAAAGAGCAACCAGATAGCATACTATCATATCGAGCAAGAAAGTCATCTCTATATATGTCCAAGCATCCAATATAATATACATCATCTGTACAATACTGGCCTCTAGGGCATACATACAACTAACACAATCAATCACAAATGCACAATCAAACCTAGATCTAGGGTCACCTAGGTCAGCTAGACAGCTCCTAATTGTTCCAAAGGGCAAGATGTGAGGACCTCAAACCGCCTCTTCACCGCCAATTGTGGCCAGGTAAGCACAAGTAGAGAAAGGAGGGTCCGCTCATGAATCACCGTGAGACGGGCCTTTTAAAGTTACCTTTCCCCACCTGTCTAGCCTAGGCACCACAAAGTCAGGTTTAGACCAACGGTCGATGCCTACAACTATTCCTTTGTCCTATTGAGCGCGAAGTCCTTAGGGCTGAGTCTAATCTTTTTTAATTTAAGTTGATGGTTAATGCAATATGCTTTATATGATTTTTGGGGTCCTGGGAAGGGTAATGAAATCTCCACCCAATCTGGATTGGTGTTCAAGCCCCTTAAAGTCAATTTAGATATGCAAAGCAGTAAACACAATCACATGCAAACAATTTTTTTTAGCACGGTGCAAAGAATCCTGCACAAGATCAAGTTATTGGGGAAGGGGAGAAGTTTTTGCGCAAAGAATCCTGCTGGAAAATTTCACACAGGAGATAATTGGGTTTCAGAGAAGAAAAGGGGGCTTACAGAGAGGATTTGGTCTGCTGACATCAGCAGACCGCGGCGGTTCCGCGGCACAAGGTGGTCTTCGGCAGCGGTTCCGCGGTGCAAAAGTCGGTTCAAGCTTCCAAATCTTTTCTTGTCACGACCCGAAGGTACGGAACGTGACTGGCACTTAGATTACGAGACGTCTAAAGGCGTACCGTAACCTAAGTCAGCCAAAGACTAGAAAAATCTAAACCAAAAGGAAAAGAGAGTGAAGGGAAACCTTACATGAAAGCAATTTTTTTAAATCAATCAAGTTGCATAGAATCCCTTTTTAAAAGAAAACATCAAAAATTTCCGAAAATTTCGGCAGAGTCTCCCCTGTATTTTCTATCCCCCAAAATGGGTACAACAAGATAATAAACCTGTAATCATAAAATGGCATCCCCAAGCGGGAGCTAGCTCTTCGCCTAAGGCGGATCACAACCACATGCAATATAATAGCAATATCAAGAAAAGAGCATGAAAGAAACGCAAAATATCAGAAACACAACGCCGGCTCAAGTGAGCTCGACCCAAAAGAAACCACAAATATACAAATCTCTCAGTCTCATCACTAGGTCGCATATACAATATAAAGTGGTAGATGGAGAATACTAGATACAATGATAAAGCAAAAAGAAATAAAGTGTGCTCGCAACCCACCTACGGACGATGTCGCGAGTCTGAGCAAAAGAAGCTGATGATAAGATAGCCCGCCGCTACAAAGGTGACGGGTCCGACCTGCAAGACACTGTGGCACAACGGGGGTGAGTTGCCAGCTCGTGAGTAGAATATAACATCTAGTAAGGCAATCGTAAGAATGCACGCAACGCGGCACAACATGTATGTCCATATGTGATACAATAGCTCTAGTATGCATGCACATGTATACAATGTCATTACTAAATCTTTAAGTGTTTTAAATGCTAAGGATACTACATTCTTAACTTTAGAAAATGAATATCTGTATAATAGCTAAGTACCATCAAGAAATCATCTGAAAACCCGTGTCAAGCATCGACACCAAAAATGAATCATCTCTGTCTCAATATCTCACTGTATCAATGTCTCAAATATCGGGCTCCGTCAGTCCGGATCGGCCCATATCATCAATCTCACGACAACGGTCGGTATCCTCCGGATATCCGCCGCGCCATACATCACCGGTAGGTAGTCTTCCCCTGCCAGGCTCATCGTCTACAACTCGATCTTCTTGCCCTGGGGTACCATACCGGGCCCACTATGTACCCGAGACGGTTCATCCACTCCTCGAATCGGGTCTCGAAATCCAACAGAAAACATGAAAACTCATGGTGGACGACACATACATCACGAGAAAACCGCAACTTTGTTTTTAAAAATGATAAATATAAGCTTTTGTTAAATTCTTGCGGTTTTCCCCAAAAATCCAGAAATCGCAGCAATACTGAAATCCTCAAGAAAATCAAAATGTTCACATGCTATATATGCTAAATGTCTATGATATCAATGTATATGATGTGAATTTTGGCTAGAAAGCTATGTAAATATGATGAAAATGCGAGGTATATGCAAGCTATGCAATTTCAGATATCATGTATGAATACAAGTGACGATACTAAGTTAAACAGGTTCTATAGTGTTAGTTATATGTATGCCCTAGAGGCCATTACTGTACATAGGATGTATATTGTAGTGGATGCTGGGACATATATAGGGAGGACTTTCTTGCTCGACATGATAGTATGCTATCTGGTTACCCTTTACCTTAACGTGTATGCTGATTGTCTCTCTGTTACATGTTGGTAAAGCCCTTAGGATGTGTGCTTGACTACCTGGACTATGATGCGGATCATACTAGTGGGGACATGGTAGTCCATAAGTACATCCTTGAAAGTCCCTAGTCGTGGGTGTATCGAGACGGGGCATCGATATACCAGAGTAGACTAGCGTATACCTTCTCGACCCATACAGATGGGCGATGGATGATCCCATATCCATTGGTGTTTGACATCAGAGATGATATACGGGTGCTCAGTAGAGACTGGGTACACTGGACGGACTCGCCGAGAACTCCCAGATGGTATTATACCTCACGTCAGATGGCAGTTCTCTGGTGACACTGGTACAGAGTAGTCTGTTGACCCGAGATCGTCATAGAGTCTTGTGTGGTTCCCACTGTGCTTTGATTTCCATCTTACCACGTCCAAGAGGGCGTGCAAAACGGTGGTTTTTGGGTACAGTCCCGAGTCACATGGAGGCAATGAGCGATAGGAGGGGATTCGTCTCTCCCGGTATAGGGAGTTGATGTTGCGCTGTGTTCTATTGGCTATAACAGGAAATCCCTGGCCAGGGTTGCTGAGATTTACTGGTAAGTGTTACCAGTAGTTTCTCGAACAGTTATAGACCTCATATCGACACGACTTATCGAGCTATTGGGGTCTGACGTTTACCACCCCTAGGCGAGATATGCGACATATCAGACGATCAGACCGGACTGTACGGTAGTGTTACTGGTTGGATTCACTGGAGTGTGAGCGGGCTTGCTCGTCGATCTTCAGATCGCTCAATACCCGGGTGGCCGTTACGTTTAGCAGACCGCTTGCGGCTTGTGGGTGTTTGATATGATCATCACCTGCTGCCGGCGTATTGACGAGTCTTTAGAGTCCTACACAGAGGTTTCCTGGCTCAAGCGAAACGAAATAGGAGCACGTATGAGATATGTGCGGGACCGAGAATAATGCGTGTATGTGATACCGTATTCTATTCTCGCGATGAATGTATCGATTGGTTGTATGCGATATAACCTAGTTATCGAATCAAGTATTGATTCGATAAGCCGATACATAGGATACTAGTCGGTTATATGCGATATGACCGGATCGTTAAATCAAGTGTTGATTTAATGATTTAATGTAGAATTATATATTTGATATATTACTTTTCATTAACTAGTATTGGTTCACTTTAAATGGATTTTCTCGCTCGGATGTGCACATTGTATATGTGATATACTTTTTGTGCACTTGCTTGTATCATGTTTGATGATACATACTCACTAGGGTTTGTGTGAAGATTAAACCATGGTTGTATATAGGTTAGGGTTATGGTTTTCTTATTTATTTATTTATTCATTTATTCTCATTGGAAAATATTATGCATAAAGAGAAAATGGTGGCTTTCTTTGTTTGTACATTGAAGCTTCATGAAGCTTTGACCTTGTGACCATTTTGTCTTGATGCTTAACCCTAACCCTTCATTCTAACTATGGTTTATTCTCTACAACAAACTATGGTTGGCTTATGATAAGTATTCATATTATATTCTTTTTAGAAAAACATAATTGAACACTTATCATCTTCTTCCTCTTCTTCTTCTTCATGAAGATACCTTCCTCCATCAATGGTGATTGATGCAAATGAGTGAGAAATCCAATTCTAAAGTCTACCCACTTCCTATTTCTTCATCCTCTACCTCTTGCCAAGTAGTAGAGTGTGTTTCCTTCACAATTTTTCATGACTTGGTGAAGTTGGAGCTTGATCTAGCGATGCCTCGACGTAGATCATCTTCGGCATGGACATCGACGACCTAGCTCGCCTATTCTCCGATGAAGCCGACGCTAGAGCCCGGATTCTTTTTGGACAGCGGAGAGGACTTCTTCATGGAGCTATGGAGGTGGAGCACCGGATCTACAAAGGTTGTATTTCCGTATTCCTTGTAGTTAAGTGTTAACTAGTTTACTTTTCGCCTAAATATCTAGCCAACGATCCGTTCTAGGGTTTCTCGGCACCGTTTAAATTTGAAATTGGCATGTTCGATGCCTTGTGAGACCTCATTAGGGTGCCTAGGAACCCTACAGTGGTATCAGAGCCTAGCTAGAGCCTTAGGCGAAGTCTAGACGAAATTTGAAGTCCGATCGACCCGAAACCCAAACCCTTAACATGCTCTCTGGACATTTCTGTAAATTGTGGATTTTTTGGAATTAAAAATATGCAGAGAAATGTGCAGGAAATTCTAAGAAAAACTGGAGAAAACGACAACCTAACTCAACAGTACGGCCGCGGAACTGCGGCGTTGACCCCCCTTTTGCGGCGGTTCCGCGGCCGTCTGTGATGATCAGGATGTGTGTTTTCTTCAGTTGTTTCTTTTGGTGTTTCTTGTGTGTTCTGGATGTTTTTAATATTTTTCCAGAGTTGTATTTTCTGGGATTATTTTGGGGATTCGGTGTTTCGATCGGAGTATCAAATTTTGTCTGTGTGGCTTTCCGGATAATTTTTAGAATATGTTAAAAAGTTCGACCGGATATAAATACCCACCTTTTCCCCTGTCGGGAAATTTCCAAGTGTTGGATTTTTCCGTAGTTTAACGACGTTCTAAGTAGTGCAAGTAACGCGATGGTCCCTCTAGAAGACAACAAACCTTAACTCGATTATGTGACCGTCTTGAACTGCCCTTTGAACCTTCGGGTTTGGGGCAGTACGGCGTGCTACATGTGAGGCGTTGGCTTGACCCTTCTACGGCTGGACCGTTGGTACTGAGGCACGAACTGAATGTTTTTAGACTTGTTTCATGAGTTGATCTGTATCGGGAAAACTTGGGTGTTCGATTGTTCGATCGGAAAGTTTGACATTTTCTATTTATCCGGAATGGGATACAATAATTGGAATTCACAAGTAGTTATGAGATAACTGAATGAATGTTATAAACATAGCACTTTAGTCTCACTTGATCGGTTGCCACGGAATTTTGATGCGATCAAAAGTCCGTCGCAATCACGTAGCGTACGCGGATACTCGCCGGGTAAACTTAATAGACAGCCTCACTCCATAACCCCGACCAAGTGACTGTAGGAGAACCCCGTCGCCGAAAGCATCCGTTCGGGTGCTCGCGGTAGCGGTGTTCCGCCTTGGTGCACTTCGTCGACGGTATCGGGGGTGCGGCCGTCTACTGAAGTTTGCGACGAGCATTCGATCAGGATGTCGGGAATCTTGTTGAATTGCCCGACTTGATATTGAAAAGTGTTTTCGATAATGAGACTAAAATGCGGGGTTTATAATTGTTAGGCATGCGATGTCTGAGGAGGTTGCGGATTCCTACTGTTGTAGTTTTACACTTTCTTTTCTGTGACCGTAAGTGTAATATGTGATATCGCCGGTTTCGTTGCTATATGCCAACGACAATTGGGATGCGCATATTTACTTACGTTGATGACATGTGATGTTATGTGTTGCTGGATATGTTATATTGGATCGTCATGTTTTGAATAGCCGGGGGTTTTTATGTGAGATGAGTGTTTTTCATTTTCATTCATGTAAAAACTTGTATGTAATATTCTTTTATTGGGGCACTTCCAGGTTGCGGAAGTTGTCACCTTTTGTATATTATTTACTTTTCCGCACTAGGATAGACCCAAGGAGGAGGGCACAAGTAACCGGGTTCTGGAGTCCAGTGGGAGACCAACTCGAGGGGTCGAGTCCGGGTCTCCTAACTCCAGAATTGGTAGGGTTGCTTGTCGCTCTCGTAGGGGTCTAGGGGTGTGGGTTTGGCTATTCATCGCGACCGTGGAATCCGTGTTTTATACTGGTTCGTATTAAAAACACGGACGTCCTAGTATATCCAATATTTCATATGATTCTTCTGCTGCGATATCTGTGATGTGATCATGTGATGTTCTGTGATAGATACAGTATATAGTATATATGATATATTATATAGACGTTACTTATGTTTTACACCCGCGCTAGCCCTGCCCCGCTCTGCCGTTAGTTACCTAACCTAACGGTGCACGAGGGGACATCGAGGCGAATGCGGATGGCATAAGTGTACGTCGTATTTATCTGTGATGTTTAGGTACTTAAATGATGGGACTTCATTAATGTGATTAATGAAATAAAAGAAACCTAAGATGTTGTAGAATCGAATTTCAAAATAAAATAGGTAGCTACAGTTCTTGCTTTGCACAGCGGTATATGCGATATATCCTGCACCTTATTCGATAAGGAAAGGACCGAGATCCCTTCACCGGGAGTGACTCCTTTAGCAATAACTGGTCGATGCTACACACTCGGTTTGTCTTTTGATTGCTTTTAAGAGTTTTTGCTTTGCACAGTGATATATATGATATATCCCGCACCTCATTCGACGAGGAAAGGACCGACGATCCCTTCACCGGGAGTGACTCCTTTAGCAAAACTAGAAAAACCTCAAAAACACTCCATTTCAAATTTCATTCGATCCTACAACGATATCAAGTTCATTACGCAATAGGTTTTCAGAAAAACCTGTCGTAGCCCTCCGTCATTTCAGATAAGTACTAGTTAGTATTCGTGCTGCGGTTGTTTGGCATGCGTCAAGGCGTAGTGTACGGTAGCTAACTAGTGCTTATCTGCAAGCATATGATGCGATTGGATTAGGGTATTCGTACGGCGTTGTTTGGCATGCGTCAAGGGTCGTGCGGGTGGGTTTAATTCAATCAAGAAATGTACGGGTTGAACTTGACTAGCAGACTATGGGTTGTTTGGCATGCGTCAAGGTCATAGCGAGCTAGGGGCAAAATATTATCGGGAATTTCAAGTGTTGAAATTTGCAATGAGATTGCATACCTTCTATGAGATAGTTGGATCCCGATACCCGCTGCGAGTTAGAGTTACTCCTGGGAGAGTTTTATACATTACAATTAGCCGATCAAGTAGGTGTCTAGAAAGGTGTCAACGGGGTTACGCCTATGGGAAAACGAGGTTTACAGTAATTAGGTTCGTGCGAAAGCACGGGGGACCTCCCTCAAAGTACCGACACTGGCCTGGCTGAAAGATTGGCGAACTTGTAGTGTGTAATTAATCCCGGCTAGTCTTTCCTTTTAGGGTTTGAAGGAAGATTTGATAAAAAGCAGTGGGAGCCATCCTGATTAGATAAAATAAAAACCAATCTATTCTTACAAGAGCGCACGCTGAGTGTTTTCTTCTCTCTCTCTCCAGGTAGCGACCATATCACGCCTTAATCAAGATAATAATACGGATTATTGACCGAACCCGCTTGTTATACTGAGCTGGGGAACGTTGGTCCCGCTCCAACTTATAATTGTTATAAGACAGAGCTGAAAATTGGGGATTACCATAATTCCCGTGCCGCCCAAACGAAGAGAGTACATGCTGATGCATCATCTTCGGGTGTGTTCATTACAAAGAACTGTTTCTCTGTATCCTCTACGTCCTGGGTATGTGATACCAGATCAGGATCCCAGATATGTAATCTGTTACATAGGGCTATAGAAAGGTAGAGAACTGAGAACGGGTGATAAGTTTCATGAGGCAGAAAACGGGGCAAGTGTTGCAGCCAAGTTTGTTGGTCACTGTCACCCTGTATTACGAATACATTGATTCTGAACAAATGTTATTAGATACCGAACCTGATATACAAAATCATATCTATCTCTTTATTAGTAAAGAAATGA
The DNA here is from genome assembly GCA_030015575.1 of Agapanthus africanus. Taxonomy (NCBI): domain Eukaryota; kingdom Viridiplantae; phylum Streptophyta; class Magnoliopsida; order Asparagales; family Amaryllidaceae; genus Agapanthus; species Agapanthus africanus. The sequence continues at coordinate 934,583,930 of CM057338.1, read as the reverse complement.
TAAAATTTTGTATAGATGGATAATGTTTTGAACATTTCCTATATCAAAAGTTGATCGGTTCAGGCACGTTATCTAAAAGCATTAATGTTCTAAATCAAACTACAGTTCTTAGTATATGGAACACACACAAGAGGAAGAGTTCAGAAATGAACGGATTCTTCTTGAGGTATTGTAGACTAGGTCAGATCAATGTGACCCGACTAGCTGAAGTTACATTTAGATGTATATTTAAATTAGTTTGAATTTACATCTTGTGAAACTTGCCTGTCATGTCACAGAGATAAGATGACCATAGCTCCGTTTACTGGAAACAGAGAAAGAGTTAGTGAACTCTTGGGACTGATACATGATGATGTATGTAAGGTCTCCTGTCTACACATGCCAGGACTGGTTCTTTATACTTCATTACGTTCTCTGATGATCTTTCGAGTTTCAGACCTATGTTCCTATTGAAACACAAGTCCGAACCTTTTGAGATATTCACAGAATATAAGTTAGAAGTAGAGAACCAAAATACGGGTATAAGTATTATGTCCTTTGATGTGATCGAGGAGGAGAATACTTGAGCACGGAATTCCTGGATTTTTCTAAAGGAGAATGAGATTCTCTCTCGGCATTACTCCTCCGTATACACCATAGCACGATGGTATATCGGGGCGGAGCAATCACACCCTATATGATAAGGTGTGCTCTATGATGAGTACTACTGAGTTACCTTTTTCCTTTTTGGGAGTTATGCACTTGAGAAGCTGCATACCTATTGAATAGGGTTCAAATCAAATCAGTTGCCTACCATTTCATATGTGATATGGTATGGGAAGAACCCATGTCTTAAGCTAGTTAAGATTTGGGGTTGTCCGGCCTATGTCTAAAAGCAAAATCCGGACAAGCTCGAGGCAAGGTCTGTTATGTAGAACTGGAAAGGTTCCAGCTATACAAACTACAACAGATGATTTGGTAAAACCAAATGATTCAATAGTTACCAACGAACCTCAGCCTCTCCGCCGATCTAGTAGGGTTCCTCACCCACCTGAGAGATACTTCGGTTTCTCTATGACAGTGGGAGCGAGGACTGCATCATGAGATGATGACCCAACTAGCTTCGAGCTGCCCATCAGGAGTAAGACTCTGTAAGAATGGCTGGATGCTTATCGATCTGAGATGGAATCCTTATACACCAACAAAGTATGGACTTTGGTTGCTATATCTGAAGGGTTAAATCCCCATCAGGAGCAAGTATATCTTGAGAAGATTACTTGGTGTAGATGGAAAAGTTGAGACTTTCAAAGCTAGACTTGTTAAAGGCTTTCGTCATCGACCAGGCGTGGATAATGATGAAACCTTTTCCAGTATCTATGCTTAAGTCCATCCAGATCCTACTTGCCACGGCTACATACCATGACTACGATATCTGGCGGTTGGGTGCCATGACTGCTTTTCTAAATGATGTTTTAGAAGAGAAAGTCTATAAGTACACAGCCAGAGGGCTTCGTAGACAGTGGGAGCAGCAGAAACGTGTGCAAGATGCTTTATAGGATAAAGCAGGCATCGCGGAGTTGGAACATCTGTTTTGATGAAGTAGTCAAAGAGTTTGACATCATCAAAATGGTAGATGAACCTTGTATATACAAAAGGGTAGTAGGGAGTATGGTGATGATCCTCGTAGAGTACGTGGATGACATACTCTTGATAGGGAAGGAGTTTCCTATGCTACGCTCGATCGATCTCCGCTTATCACAATGATTCTCCATATAGGATCAAAATGATACCTCCTAAATCCTGGGTTTTTGGATCTATGAGATAGATCTAATTGGATGTTAGGACTCTCACTAGTTGTAGTGAGACGGTATCAACCGATCCTGGGGAGAATCACTGGAAGGGTTCCAGGGTGATAAAGACGACTGAATGTCAGTCACAGGCATTGTCTTTACCCTCAGTGGAGGGACGGTATGTTGGAAGAGTTCCAAGCTAGATACCGTGACATACTAGACGATAAAGGCTGGATACATCGCTACTTAAGATGCTACCGAAGAGGCTGTTTGGGTGTATATTGGTTCATGAGATGAACTATGTTCCTCCCATTGTGTGACAATGGAGTTGTGGCTTATGCCAAGGAACGCTGGTCCCATCAGTGATCCAGACATATTCTAAGGCAGTATCACTTGATCATGGAGATGGTTGATCTCCAGGGAGATCGAGGTTAGGAGAGTAGACTCAGAGGACAACACAGCGGATCCACTCACAAAGGCCTGTTCCCAGAGAGAGACTTTCATGGGATGGTTGAGTATGAGATACTGCAACCACTGCTACAGATGACCCTAGTGCAAGTGGGAGATTGTTAGTTATATGTATGCCCTAGAGGCCATTACTGTACATAGGATGTATATTGTAGTGGATGCTGGGACATATATAGGGAGGACTTTCTTGCTCGACATGATAGTATGCTATCTGGTTACCCTTTACCTTAACGTGTATGCTGATTGTCTCTCTGTTACATGTTGGTAAAGCCCTTAGGATGTGTGCTTGACTACCTGGACTATGATGCGGATCATACTAGTGGGGACATGGTAGTCCATAAGTACATCCTTGAAAGTCCCTAGTCGTGGGTGTATCGAGACGGGGCATCGATATACCAGAGTAGACTAGCGTATACCTTCTCGACCCATACAGATGGGCGATGGATGATCCCATATCCATTGGTGTTTGACATCAGAGATGATATACGGGTGCTCAGTAGAGACTGGGTACACTGGACGGACTCGCCGAGAACTCCCAGATGGTATTATACCTCACGTCAGATGGCAGTTCTCTGGTGACACTGGTACAGAGTAGTCTGTTGACCCGAGATCGTCATAGAGTCTTGTGTGGTTCTCACTGTGCTTTGATTTCCATCTTACCACGTCCAAGAGGGCGTGCAAAACGGTGGTTTTTGGGTACAGTCCTGAGTCACATGGAGGCAATGAGCGATAGGAGGGGATTCGTCTCTCCCAGTATAGGGAGTTGATGTTGCGCTGTGTTCGATTGGCTATAACAGGAAATCCCTGGCCAGGGTTGCTGAGATTTACTGGTAAGTGTTACCAGTAGTTTCTCGAACAGTTATAGACCTCATATCGACACGACTTATCGAGCTATTGGGGTCTAACATTTACCACCCCTAGGCGAGATATGCGACATATCAGACGATCAGACCGGACTGTACGGTAGTGTTACTGGTTGGATTCACTGGAGTGTGAGCGGGCTTGCTCGTCGATCTTCAGATCGCTCAATACCCGGGTGGCCGTTACGTTTAGCAGACCGCTTGCGGCTTGTGGGTGTTTGATATGATCATCACCTGCTGCCGGCGTATTGACGAGTCTTTAGAGTCCTACACAGAGGTTTCCTGGCTCAAGCGAAACGAAATAGGAGCACGTATGAGATATGTGCGGGACCGAGAATAATGCGTGTATGTGATACCGTATTCTATTCTCGCGATGAATGTATCGATTGGTTGTATGCGATATAACCTAGTTATCGAATCAAGTATTGATTCGATAAGCCGATACATAGGATACTAGTCGGTTATATGCGATATGACCGGATCGTTAAATCAAGTGTTGATTTAATGATTTAATGTAGAATTATATATTTGATATATTACTTTGCATTAACTAGTATTGGTTCACTTTAAATGGATTTTCTCACTCGGATGTGCACATTGTATATGTGATATACTTTTTGTGCACTTGCTTGTATCATGTTTGATGATACATACTCACTAGGGTTTGTGTGAAGATTAAACCATGGTTGTATATAGGTTAGGGTTATGGTTTTCTTATTTATTTATTTATTCATTTATTCTCATTGGAAAATATTATGCATAAAGAGAAAATGGTGGCTTTCTTTGTTTGTACATTGAAGCTTCATGAAGCTTTGACCTTGTGACCATTTTGTCTTGATGCTTAACCCTAACCCTTCATTCTAACTATGGTTTATTCTCTACAACAAACTATGGTTGGCTTATGATAAGTATTCATATTATATTCTTTTTAGAAAAACATAATTGAACACTTATCATCTTCTTCCTCTTCTTCTTCTTCATGAAGATACCTTCCTCCATCAATGGTGATTGATGCAAATGAGTGAGAAATCCAATTCTAAAGTCTACCCACTTCCTATTTCTTCATCCTCTACCTCTTGCCAAGTAGTAGAGTGTGTTTCCTTCACAAGTTTTCATGACTTGGTGAAGTTGGAGCTTGATCTAGCGATGCCTCGACGTAGATCATCTTCGGCATGGACATCGACGACCTAGCTCGCCTATTCTCCGATGAAGCCGACGCTAGAGCCCGGATTCTTTTTGGACAGCGGAGAGGACTTCATCATGGAGCTATGGAGGTGGAGCACCGGATCTACAAAGGTTGTATTTCCGTATTCCTTGTAGTTAAGTGTTAACTAGTTTACTTTTCGCCTAAATATCTAGCCAACGATCCGTTCTAGGGTTTCTCGGCACCGTTTAAATTTGAAATTGGCATGTTCGATGCCTTGTGAGACCTCATTAGGGTGCCTAGGAATCCTACATATAGTGCACGTGGCATGGCAATTACCAAAGGCGTGTGTGTCACATGAATAGTGCGCGTGCAACAGATGCCAATGGTAATGGTGTTCGTGTCCTACGAAGTGATATCGCATAAGTGTAGATGAATGTCCATGCAATCTAATATACGGTTAGCTATAAGGGTATGCAATGTACATAAAGGGATAAGTTAACTAACAATATAAATCTTGCAAGAAGTAGGGTAATCCTAACTAGGGGGCGCATCGCGCCATCCAGACGATTCCCCCATAGATGAATACATCTACTCACCAGAAATCCCCGCTAATCCGATCCGACCACCACCTTGCCTTTACGCACCGTGTCCGATGTTTTCCCGACCGATCCTATATTTGCACAACACCAAGCATAAGATTACAAAACCTAAAACGATTCAAGCCACAATCTACAATTGTCGACGCTCTCGAATTAAACATAACATGCACTCGGTGCGCGGGAAAACGCACGAAAATCGCTAATCTTTAACTAGAACCGTCATTTCGGGGAAATCGACAAAACTAAAACCCGACTGGACGAAACCCCGCATTCGCGCACTCTAATAGTCCTATACGAAGTTAATTATATCGCTAAAATAACGCAATTAGATCGTATCCTAATTTTTATAAAAATCTAGTAAGCAAATTGCATACCGATTCGATGCAAACATCGCAATTTATCGATTTAGCGAGCGTAACCTTACACAATTAACCACTCTAACCAATTAGGTAACCAAAGCCCTAACTTAACTCTAACAACCATGCTTCAAACCCTAATTTGAAATCAATCCCTCTCTTGATTTTCATGAACAAACAATTACAACTAAATTAATACTTCCAATTTCAATTTTAGCACATTAAAACTACAAGTTAACAAACTAGTTTAGAATTTCACCTCACAAGTGGAACCCTAGCATGATCAAGCCACCAAAGAAGCCTCCTTTCTTCTAGTTTTGAACTAAATTTGGTTGAGGAGAGAGTGGATTAGGGTTTTGCTTTGAATGGGAGAATGAATTTGTGGATTTTTATGAATTTTGACATGAAAAATGAAGCAAAAATGAAGTGAGAAGAGAGGGAATTTCCTGCAATGGGCTCATCCAGCAGCTAGAAGGAGGGTTGTGGGATTTTTTGAAGAAGTTTCTAGGTCAAAAGGATCCCTCAAATCTCATTTAATGCATTTCACATCAACTTTTTACAAAAAAACCCATTTTTACTTCATTTTTTCACAAATTTCCAACCATAAAACTAAAATCTTAGCAAGTCATGATACAATTTATTAGCACCATATTTTAGCTTATAAAGATTCCTAATTATGAAATTTACCTAATTAAATTTGTATTTATCACTAATTTAATGTATTTTAAAAAGCCTAAAATAATAAAAAAAATAATTAATTACGAAAAAAAATTTATTTAACTAGAAAATTATAAGTGACATTTTAGTGACAAAATTATAGTAATATCTTATCTAAATTTTGTATAATTAGGTCTACAATGAAAAATATCTATTTTGACTTTTTACGGAAAAAGCCGAAAAATTAGCCGATTACCGAAAAACTGCCTAAACGATTTTCGAAGGGTTACAATCTTCCCCTCTTAAAGAAATTCGGTCCCCGAATTTAGAATTTAACTACGCGTACCTTCAAAAAGATGGGGATATCTCTTCCTCATCTCGACCTCGGTCTCCCAGGTGACCTCCTCGCTGTTCGGGCCACGCCAAATGACTTTGACGGACGGTATAACATTCGACCTCAATTTCTTCACCTGCCGATCCAAAATGACAACCGGCTGCTCGGTGAAAGAAAGATCACGCTCAAGATGGATCGTCTGGTGCTGAATCGCATGGAAAGGATCATGAAGGTACTTGCGAAGCATCGAGACATGGAATACGGGGTGAACATCGGGGAAGCTGGGCGGAAGAGCTAACCGATAAGCGACTGGACCAACACGCTCTAGGATCTCGAAAGGACCAACATATCTAGGACTCAGCTTCCCTTTCCGCCCAAATCTCATCACACCTTTCATCGGAGAGACCTTCAGGAAAACATGATCGCCAACAGTGAACTCGAGTCGGCGACGACGCTTGTCAGCATATGATTTCTGCCTGCTCTGTGCCGCTCTCATCCTGTCTCGAATCAGCTGTATCTTCTCGGTCGTCTCCTGTACAATCTGCGGCCCCAAAATACTGCTCTCCCTAAGCTCTGTCCAACATACAGGCGATCGACATCTCCTCCCATATAAAGCCTCGAAAGGTGCCATCTGAATCGTCTCCTGGAAGCTATTATTGTAGGAAAACTCGATCAAAGGCAAATGACGATCCCAGCTACCACCGAAATCTAAAACACAAGCTCTGAGCATGTCCTCAAGAGTCTGAATAGTACGCTCCGACTGACCGTCAGTCTGTGGATGAAAGGCTGTGCTAAAACTCAATCGGGTGCCCAAAACTTCCTGTAGTTTCTGCCACAATCGGCTGGTAAACTGGGTGCCACGGTCGGACACGATGCAAGTTGGAACACCATGCAGTCGCACTATCTCATCAATATAAACCTGAGCGTACTGAGAAAATCCAAAAGTGGTCTTCACTGGAAGAAAGTGAGCCGCTTTCGTCAGTCGATCCACAATCACCCAAATAGAGTCATACCCTCGACTGGTCCTGGGTAGACCCATAATGAAGTCCATGGAGACCTGCTCCCACTTCCACTCAGGGATGGGCAAAGGCTGTAACTCGCCGGCTGGCCTCTGGTGCTCGGCCTTGACTTGCTGACAAGTCAGGCATCTGGACACAAAGTCTGTAACATCCTTCTTCATCCCGTCCCACCAGTAAACCTCCCTCAAATCACGGTACATTTTGGTGGAACCTGGATGCACACTGTATACTGATCTATGTGCCTCCTCGAGAATATCACGCCTCAGTCCCTCTGAATCTGGCACGCACAGTCGAGTCCCAAATCGATGTATCCCCTGATCATCCATCACGAACTCGGAAACTCTGCCCTGCCGAATCTGCTCAATAATCTCTAATATACGGGCATCGCCGGACTGTGCCTCGCGGATACGGTCAAGTAACTATGGGCGTGCTCTGAAATGGGCCAGCTGTCCCCCTGTAGGAGTAAACTCGAACTGCACTCTGCTATCACATAAAACCTGCCAATCCACCGTCGACTGTATCTGTACTGCGCTCAAACAAGATAAACTACCTCCGGGCCTCCTACTCAAAGCATCTGCCACCACATTCGCCTTGCCCGGATGGTATAAAATCTCGCAGTCATAATCTTTCACCAACTCCATCCAACGGCGCTGTCTCAGATTCAGATCTCGCTGCTGGAAAAAATACTTCAAACTCTTGTGGTCAGTGAATATCTGGCACGACTCACCGTATAGGTAATGTCTCCAGATCTTAAGTGCAAATACCACTGCAGCCATCTCTAAATCATGGGTGGGGTAGTTCTGTTCGTGTTTCCTCAGCTTCCGAGAAGCATACGTGATAACTCTGTCGTGCTGCATCAATACACAGCCCAGCCCCACTCGAGAAGCATCACAATATACCATGAACCCCCCTGATCCTGAAGGCAATGCTAACACTGGTGCAGTAGTCAGACGAGTCTTCAACTGCTGGAAGCTATCCTCACATGCCTGGGTCCAATCAAAAGGAACTCCCTTCCGGGTCAACCCGGTCAAAGGTGCAGCAATGCGGGAGAAATCCTGGACAAAACGTCGATAATAGCCGGCCAGACATAGAAAACTGCGAACCTCTGTAACTGATACTGGTCTAGGCCAACGCTGAACTGCCTCGATCTTCTTCGGGTCCACACAAATACCTTCTCTCGTCACCACATGACCCAAGAAGTCGACACTGTCTAGCCAGAATGCGCACTTGGAGAATTTGGCGAACAGCTGATGCTCCCTCAAAGTCTGCAATGTGATACGTAAGTGCTGCTCATGCTCCTCTCGGCTCCGAGAATAAACCAAGATGTCGTCAATGAACACAATAATGAACTGATCGAGATACGGCCTGAATACACGGTTCATCAAATCCATAAATGCTGCCGGGGCATTGGTGAGCCCGAACGACATCACCAAGAACTCATAATGACCATATCGAGTACGGAAGGCGGTCTTCGGAATATCCTCCTTCCGAACTCGCAACTGGTGATAACCTGACCGTAGATCAACCTTCGAGAAAAACCCTGCACCCTGGAGCTGATCGAATAAGTCATCAATGCGGGGTAGGGGATACCTGTTCCGCACAGTAACCCGGTTCAGCTGACGATAATCAATGCATAAACGCATACTTCCGTCCTTCTTCTTAACAAACAAGACGGGAGCACCCCAAGGTGACACACTCGGTCGGATAAGCCCTTTGTCCAGCAAGTCCTGTAACTGATCCTTTAGCTCTCTCAGCTCCGCCGGGGCCATCCGATAAGGCGGTATAGAGATAGGCCCCGTGCCAGGGATCAAGTCAATACAGAACTCAATCTCGCGCCCTGGTGGCAGACCAGGCAGCTCGTCAGGGAATACATCAGGAAACTCTCTCACAACAGGGACCTGGTCCAACGGAACCTCTGTGGAGCTAGTATCACAAATATAGGCTAAGAATCCCTGACACCCTTTTCTTAAGAGCTGACCAGCGCGAAGAGAAGAAATCAAGCTGGGAAGGGTAGCGCTACGATCTCCCTGAATAATAAGAACCGGCTCGCCAGGAAAACTGAATTTGACTGCTTTCTCACGGCAGTCCAGGGATGCATAACAGGTAGCTAGCCAGTCCATACCAAGAAGAACGTCAAAGTCTAGCATATCGAGGAGAATCAAATCAACTGAAGAATCTTTCTCCCCGATACGAACGGAACACGATCGGTACACAAAACGGGCAACAAAAGACTCGCCTACCGGGGTAATAACGACAAGCGGCTGATCTAACGGAGAAGACTCTCGGCCCAACCTCGGTGCAAAATACGTGGAAACATAGGAATGTGTGGAGCCTGGATCAAATAATACCCGTGCACCAAAAGAACATGCTGGCAGAGTACCTGTCACGACGGCATTGGATATCTGTGCATCCTGAGGAGTCAACGCGAACACTCGGGCCTGTCCACCACTAATAGCTGGCTGTCCTCTGCCTCTACCTCGGCCTCTGCCTCTGTCGCCTCGTCCTCTCTGGACCGGACCGCCATGCCCACGGCCTCTAGAAGCATCTGGCTGGCGTGAAGCATCATCAGGAGTAGGAAGTAAAGCTCTCTGAGAAGGTGGTGAGGGTGGTAAAGTCACATGCGGGACTGTCGCCGCGCCCGGACGTCCCATGGTACAGTCTCTGACACGGTGGTACTGACCCCCGCACCGAAAACATCCTAGAGATGACTGCTGGGTCTGTGGATATGAACCAAATAACTGACCTCGTCTCAATCCTCTGCCTCCACAATCTCCCGGAAATAATCTATCACGATGTCTACCCATCTGCCGCTGAGCTGGCGTATCAGTACGGATCCTCTTCGGCCCAGAAACGACCGGAGTCTCAGAAATACGCTCCTCCAAAAGTAAGGCTGCATCCATCGCGGCTGCGTATGTATCAAAGTGCTGGGTGCCGATGGCAAGGAATAACTGTGTATCAAGCCCTCTCACAAACCTCTTTATTCTCTTCTCTTCTGTGTCGACTAGGTACGGAGCATATCGAGACAACTGGGTAAACTGTATATCATACTCCGACACCGTCATCCCAGGAGTCTTGCGCAAAGACTCAAAACTACGGGCTCGAGAATCTCGGACACTCTCCGGAAGAAAACAGGCAAGAAATGCAGATGTAAACTCATCCCAGGTCATAGAAGGTAGACCTGCAGCTCGGCCTCTGTCTACTGAATCGTACCATGTCTGAGCAAGACCCTCCAGACGAAAACTCGCAAACTCCACCAATCTATCATCAGAACACCTCAACGAACGGCAGATCCGAGCCATCCTATCAAGAAATGCCTGTGGGTCCTCTGTCGCATCTGTACCGGTAAAAGCTGGAGGTCTCAATCTCATGAACTCCTGTAGTGAAACAGGGATAGTCTCCGTAGTAGCAGCAGGAGTGACCATCTGTGCAGCAGGTACGATCGTGGTCTGTGCGGTGGAAGGAACGTCCTCGGATCTCTGTGCCCGGCTGGACTCAACTAAAGATCCCATCATCTGCCGCAACTCTTGCATGCCGGCCTCTAATCTGGCAATACGGTCTGGATAAGGCGGATCAGTATGACCCTGAGGAACAGGCGTATCATCCCGCTCGATCCTCGCCTCAGACGGGCCCGCCCGAATCTCATCCCTAGCGGCAGCCCGCTGAGCTCTCGTAGTCTTTGGCGGCATCGAAGCTGGAATAAGAAACAGGGCTGATAAGGACATTGCAATTGAATCAAGGAATGCAAGGAATCAAGAAAGGAAATACAAGCAATTATGTACTAAGGTCACTTAGGCGGAGTACCGTATCGTAAGTATGCCGCGGATCATACCCACGCTACGCCACTCTGCTTAAGTCACCTACTCCATCTACCAAGGTCGTCCTACACTCAGAAAGGTAAAACCTACGCTCTGATACCAACTTTGTCACGACCTGAAGGTACGGAACGTGACTGGCACTTAGATTACGAGACGTCTAAAGACGTACCGTAACCTAAGTCAGCCAAAGCCCAGAAAAATCTAAACCAAAAGCAAAAGAGAGTGAAGGGAAACCTTACATGAAAGCAATTTTTTTAAATCAATCAAGTTGCATAGAATCCCTTTTTAAAAGAAAACATCAAAAATTTCCGAAAATTTCGGCAGAGTCTCCCCTGTATTTTCTATCTCCCAAAATGGGTGCAACAAGATAATAAACCTGTAATCATAAAATGGCATCCCCAAGCGGGAGCTAGCTCTTCGCCCAAGGCGGATCACAACCACATGCAATATAATAGCAATATCAAGAAAAGAGCATGAAAGAAACGCAAAATATCAGAAACACAACGCCGGCTCAAGTGAGCTCGACCCAAAAGAAACCACAAATATACAAATCTCTCAGTCTCATCACTAGGTCGCATATACAATATAAAGTGGTAGATGGAGAATACTAGATACAATGATAAAGCAAAAAGAAATAAAGTGTGCTCGCAATCCACCTACGGGCGATGTCGCGAGTCTGAGCAAAAGAAGCTGATGATAAGATAGCCCGCCGCTACAAAGGTGACGGGTCCGACCTGCAAGACACTGTGGCACAATAGGGGTGAGTTGCCAGCTCGTGAGTAGAATATAACATCTAGTAAGGCAATCGTAAGAATGCACGCAACGCGGCACAACATGTATGTCCATATGTGATACAATAGCTCTAGTATGCATGCACATGTATGCAATGTCATTACTAAATCTTTAAGTGTTTTAAATGCTAAGGATACTACATTCTTAACTTTAGAAAATGAATATCTGTATAATTGCTAAGTACCATCAAGAAATCATCTGAAAACCCGTGTCAAGCATCGACACCAAAAATGAATCATCTCTGTCTCAATATCTCACTGTATCAATGCCTCAAATATCGGGCTCCGTCAGTCCGGATCGGCCCATATCATCAATCTCACGACAACGGTCGGTATCCTCCGGATATCCGCCGAGCCAGACATCACCGGTAGGTAGTCTTCCCCTGCCAGGCTCATCGTCTACAACTCGATTTTCTTGCCCCGGGGTACCATACCGGGCCCACCATGTACCCGAGACGGTTCATCCACTCCTCGAATCGGGTCTCGAAATCCAACAGAAAACAAGAAAACTCATGGTGGACGACACATACATCACGAGAAAACCGCAACTTTGTTTTTAAAAATGATAAATATAAGCTTTTGTTAAATTCTTGCGGTTTTCCCCAAAAATCCAGAAATCGCAGCAATACTGAAATCCTCAAGAAAATCAAAATGTTCACATGCTATATATGCTAAATGTCTATGATATCAATGTATATGATGTGAATTTTGGCTAGAAAGCTATGTAAATATGATGAAAATGCGAGGTATATGCAAGCTATGCAATTTCAGATATCATGTATGAATACAAGTGACGATACTAAGTTAAACAGGTTCTATAGTGCACGTGGCATGGCAATTACCAAAGGCGTGTGTGTCACATGAATAGTGCGCGTGCAACAGATGCCAATGGTAATGGTGTTCGTGTCCTACGAAGTGATATCGCATAAGTGTAGATGAATGTCCATGCAATCTAATATACGGTTAGCTATAAGGGTATGCAATGTACATAAAGGGATAAGTTAACTAACAATATAAATTTTGCAAGAAGTAGGGTAATCCTAACTAGGGGGCGCATCGCGCCATCCAGACAATTCCCCCATAGATGAATACATCTACTCACCAGAAATCCCCGCTAATCCGATCCGACCACCGTCTTGCCTTTACGCACCGTGTCCGATGTTTCCCCGACCGATCCTATATTTGCACAACACCAAGCATAAGATTACAAAACCTAAAACGATGCAAGTCACAATCTACAATTGTCGACGCTCTCGAATTAAACATAACATGCACTCGGTGCGCGGGAAAACGCACGAAAATCGCTAATCTTTAACTAGAACCGTCATTTCGGGGAAATCGACAAAACTAAAACCCGACTGGACGAAACCCCGCATTCGCGCACTCTAATAGTCCTATACGAAGTTAATTATATCGCTAAAATAACGCAATTAGATCGTATCCTAATTTTTATAAAAATCTAGTAAGCAAATTGCATACCGATTCGATGCAAACATCGCAATTTATCGATTTAGCGAGCGTAACCTTACACAATTAACCACTCTAACCAATTAGGTAACCAAAGCCCTAACTTAACTCTAACAACCATGCTTCAAACCCTAATTTGAAATCAATCCCTCTCTTGATTTTCATGAACAAACAATTACAACTAAATTAATACTTCCAATTTCAATTTTAGCACATTAAAACTACAAGTTAACAAACTAGTTTAGAATTTCACCTCACAAGTGGAACCCTAGCATGATCAAGCCACCAAAGAAGCCTCCTTTCTTCTAGTTTTGAACTAAATTTGGTTGAGGAGAGAGTGGATTAGGGTTTTGCTTTGAATGGGAGAATGAATTTGTGGATTTTTATGAATTTTGACATGAAAAATGAAGCAAAAATGAAGTGAGAAGAGAGGGAATTTCCTGCAATGGGCTCGGCCAGCAGCTAGAAGGAGGGTTGTGGGATTTTTTGAAGAAGTTTCTAGGTCAAAAGGATCCCTCAAATCTCATTTAATGCATTTCACATCAACTTTTTACAAAAAAACCCATTTTTACTTCATTTTTTCACAAATTTCCAACCATAAAACTAAAATCTTAGCAAGTCATGATACAATTTATTAGCACCATATTTTAGCTTATAAAGATTCCTAATTATGAAATTTACCTAATTAAATTTGTATTTATCACTAATTTAATGTATTTTAAAAAGCCTAAAATAATAAAAAAAATAATTAATTACGAAAAAAAAATTTATTTAACTAGAAAATTATAAGTGACATTTTAGTGACAAAATTATAGTAATATCTTATCTAAATTTTGTATAATTAGGTCTACAATGAAAAATATCTATTTTGATTTTTTACGGAAAAAGCCGAAAAATTAGCCGATTACCGAAAAACTGCCTAAACGATTTTCGAAGGGTTACATTTCTGTTGCTCTGTTATGGAATTCCTCTATTGTTCAGATCTGCTGTTTTCTGTTTCGCTCTCTGGAATTTTCCAGATCTGAATTCGTTCGTCGATCCTGCACAATTCAAACAAAACACCCTTCAAAAAATAACAAGATGATAAAATTTTTATATTTTTTATTTTTCAGTTTTTTATGATTTTTATGATTTTATATATTAACCCGAAATTGCAAAAAGAAAATACTACGCCATCCCCGGCAACGACGCCATTTGATTGATCATTCTTTGCATGCATTTTGAAAAGATAGATTTTGAAATCAAAGAATTAATTACCGCAATCAAAAACAGCATCGCTTGGTAGCTAGCCGGTGAGTACAGGTCGGTCCACAGGGATTTTGTGTATTTTCTAATTATTCTAACGAGTTAATTCCAAACGGTGTTGGATCGATTATCACCAAAAACTGAAATGAGTTTGATTAAAATCTTGCTAGGGTTAGATTTAGGTTAAGTTTGGAAACTCAATAAGTCTCACCGCTTTCTATGCCCTAATTAAGATCTATTAGGTGTTATGGTAATAATTAATAAAGTGGATTAGTATGATCGGGAAGAAACTGTGTTTCTTCTTCTAGGTCCTTGTCCTTCCTTTCTTAACTCTTACCCTAACCTCTATGGAAAACATACGCAACCGGTCTTTTAAACTACGGTATCACCGCTACCTCGTGGGATAGGGTGCCGTGGAGAGCGGTGTGTGTATGTATGCATGGAGTCCTATAAAAACGTATGACGGGCAAGAAAGGGATGAGAGATTTTCATCTCTCAAACCTTTCCTATTCCTAACCCTAACAAGTGAGGAACTACTCACTTATTAGGAAATTGATAAAAAGAGACATTTTTATGATTTTAATTCAATAACCTAATTATCTAAACTAGAGCAAATAATTAAAATTATAATTAGGGCAGATAAAGAAAATCTATACTAGGGCAGGAAAGAAAATTTAACTAGGGTATGGAAAAGAAAAAAAGACTTACTTTATTTGATGCACTCTTCAAACATTACAAGAATTGAAATTCTGAAATTGATAATTAAAATGAGGCACAAGAAGAGGCATACCTCAAAAAGAGGTTTAGGGTTTCTATTTCTAGATCATAGAAACCCTAGAGTTACATTCGATACATATCTGCATTTACAAAATTACCCCTAAGAAGACTAGTCAACGCACCGCCAAATGTTCAACTTTTGCACCGACACGGGCTCATTATGGCCGCGGAACCGCGGCCAAAAGCCCTATTTGGCCACGGATCCGCGACCATATGGTAGGGTCGTTGGTTCATTTTTTCTGGTCTTGGTCTGGCTGCATTTGGGTACTTGTTTCTTCACTTGGTTTCTCAGATTGTCTTCTAGTTTTCTTCCAGATTTCCACAGTGCATAATGTCGTAGACTTTTACCCTTTGCATCGTATCGAAGTCTTGAAGCTTGCGCTGCCTTTGTGCTTTGTGAATTTGTTCATTGATCTTCGTTTATCCCTCATGATCAATATTCTTTCATTTGTTGGTCGTAGTCTCACTTTTGTATCGTCTTTTCATCATTTTCACTGTTTTTGTTCCGAGAACCTGTAACCTGCAACTATGTAGCAGACATGGATCAAAAGCACCTATTTATTTGTAAAATGAATAAGAATGGAGAATATAATAATGCAAAATTATGATATGAACAATTACCCCCAAACTTATCTTTTGCACGGCAGAAGTGCCTGTTTGGCCGCGGTTCCGCGGCCGTTTGGTGGAGTCATAGGCCCATTTCTTCAGGGTTTCTTCATGTTGCTTTTATCTTCTGTTTTCTTCATTTGGTTTCTCAGAATCTCTTCAATCTCCTTCCAGATTTCCAACAGTGCAGAATGATGTGGACTTTTGCCTTAAGCTTCGCGTTGAAGTCTTGGATCTTGTACTGCCCTTGCGCTTTGTGCATTGAACTGTCTAATGATTTTGTTCCTTGAACTGGTAGGCGGCATCATACTAATTCATCTGTTGTTGGTCATAGTCTCACATTTGTAGCGACTTTTCATGAATTTCACTGTAACGAGCTGAGAACCTGTAACCTGCAACTATTTAGCAGACATGGATCAAAAGTACCTACTTATATGCAATGTGATTAAGAATGGGTGATATAATAATGCAAAAATCTGATATGAACACCAACACGAACGTATTTTCTAAAACGTTACCTCAAACTTAAAACACTATAATTTCATAAAATTATTATTTACAATAAAATATCTCAATCCATCCTAAAAAGAGATAATTTCATTTAAATACCTTGACCTTTACTAAAATGCTATTTTCAACAAAGACCATAACCCTCATAAATGATATTTTCCAAAAGAATATCTAAAACCTTATTAAAAGTTAATTTTCAAATAAATATCATAACCTTTTATTAAAAAGATATTTTCTCGGTAAAATATTATGGGTTTCCAAAATGATAAATATTCCAAACATCATGGTTTTCTTATAAACAATAAATATAATTAAACACTATTGTCCTTTATTAACTAAGTGTTCTATAAGATGATACGAAGTACCTTACAAACTTAAGAAGATAACAAGATAAAATGAGTGGTTGTGGAATGCCATATTAAATGAGATCAACTTTTTGAATACAAGTTTACGACATACATGACACATGATACAGTTAGGGTTAGAATGCGCGGACCTAGGTATGGAATACTTATATATGAGGATCCCTGCAGGCAGGGTGAATGGTCCAATGTGTGGACAACTACTAACCCGATATTCGGGCGAATACTAACCCTACTTTGGGGGTGAATGGTCCAATGTGTAGACAACTACTAACCCGATATTCTGGCAAATACTAGCCCTCCTTGAGGGCGAATGATCCAAAATGTGGATGGCATACAATGTGGAAATTTCATGCCTAGATGTATACGCACTAACTCTAATTCGTCAAGACCTTTATACTGAACCACGGGAATGGGTAGTTTGATTAGGCAAGGAGATTCGGAACTCAGATTCCCCTACTATTCGATCATGATTCCGGGAAGTGAAACGGTACATTTCACTTCCCCAGTTGTTGTTCCATGGCCACAACGAAATAATCGCGAGTATCCGGACCCTTGTTTGACAAACTAAAACGTTTACAATACCTATTGATACTTAACACTAAACTCACATCATGTGCTACACCCACTTGTTACCTTATCTACCTTTCTTTATGAGACACGAATTATTCAGTATCTTGGATGTGGATATTTTACCAGTTTATACTTGTTGTTTATTATGGAACTGACGGGTGGAAATACCTGTGCACTTGAGTGATATTCACGTTAGACAAAACTCCATCGTAGTCATGGGACACCTTTCGGGGATGTTCACGCTACCACATTGATTGCCACCCCAGGCACGAGCACCAGCTCATACTGCTTCCAGGTAGTCATGGGATACCTCAAGGATTTGAGTATGTCCACTAGTCAATTCCATCAATACACACCTGGTTTAACCTGATCTAACTCTTAGATTGAATACCCGTTTGACTTGACTTGAACTTTTATCGAACATATACCTCACACAACCTACTCATATTCACATTTACCTCTGTCAACATATCTAATTTGTATACAACCTCACACCTTTATACCAATGTACATCATATTCATTATATTTATATACACATGTTCGTTTCTATACCTTTACTTCCTTATGAGGCAATCCTACCCGAGTATAACTCGCCGACGGACTTTTCTTTTCTTCCTCTATCTTCGGAATGTCCGTCAAATAAGGATGAGTATTATGATGCGGATCAAGGAGTGGAGCAAACTAATCAAGATTATGCAGACTTGACGACCGAAGATTGGCTAGATTTAATTTTTGTTGTTGCCCACATGTTTAGGGCTTTTGTTTCTCCTTTGATGTAATTAAACTATTTAGTTTATTTTACTCTTTCCTTTGGGATGTAATAAAGTTTGGTTAATGGAAATAAATGCCTTTCGCTTTTATTACTTTGATTTTGGTACAGATCCTGCATGTTAGATATTCATACGCTTAACGTAACTGTATTGAATAGACCACTTTCAATACAGTTAGGTTGCGGACTTTGCCACGTCATCCTTCACCTTCTTTTGGGAAGCGGGGCGTGACACCGACTGCTGAGATCAGGTCTCGACGATTTTAGCAAGGGTTAGATCCGGAAATCTAAGCTGCCTTAGCTACATGGGATTTCTTAACCCACGAGATGGCCCTGAAAGATGCCCGCCGATATGAGGCAGTGGTAAAGATAAAGGGCAGACCCCAATCTGCCGGGATGAAGCGCCCTGCCACTCAGATGGCAGGAGGAGCCTTTTTCAAACCACAATTTATGCCCAGGAGATCGGGAGTACCGTACAACTGGCCCAACCCAGCCTTTTGCACTTACTGCTCGATAGATGAACATTTGGCGAAGGACCGTCGGCGTGCAAATCGCCTTTTCTTAGTCTGCGGCTCAGCTACTCATGACATTGGGTCTTATCCTCGTAAACACAACCTAAATGCTGCACCAAGGCCAGCAATTACTTATCAGCAGCGCCCAGCCATCCACGCACCTGCTTTACCTCCTCGTGGACCGACTGCACCTCCTCCTCATCAGTTCCATCAGGCTCAAAGGAACGCACCTCAAGTACAAAGGAACGGGCAGAGGACTGCTCCTCCAGCAAGGAGGAATGTACCGAGGCGACAGGCTTTCACAATGACTGTGGAAGAAGCTGAAGCCACCGGCCAAGTCATTACTGGTAAAACTTTCCTTTCAAACTTTCATTCAGTCTATATACATACATATATATCTTTTCCTTATATCTAAAATCTATCCCACATAATTTAGGTACAATCTTAGTAGCCTCACTTCCTGCACTAACACTCTTCGATACTGGAGCATCTCATTGTTTTATGTCGCAACGGTTCATTCGAACTCAAGCGATTCCAGTCAAACCTCTTGTATCCAGCTAGAATGTCAGTTCAGAGAATGGTGTTCTAAAGGAAATAATGGGACACGACCTCTGTCCAGTGGTCATCTGCAGTAGAGAATTCTTTGCCAACTTCCAGGTGCTGGACATACCGAATTTCGATGTCGTTTTGGGTATGGATAGGCTAGGAACATTCTATGCTACCATTGACTGTCGTCAAAGGAGGGTAGTGTTCGAGATTCTAGAGCATCCGGTCTTTTATTTCAAAAGTGGAGACCGTACCCTGGAGCCAAACACATATAAGGCGAAACCGAAGAAGACAGTAATTGCAACACTTCAAGCGGAGGAAGGATCGAAGCCAGAGGTAGTTCGAGAATTCGACGATGTATTTCCTGAAGACATATCAGGTTTGCCTCCCAATCGAGCTCTTGAATTCATCATTGATTTAGTACCTGGAGCACAACCGATGATCAAAACACCGTATCGGTTAAGCCCTGAAGGTTTGAAGGAAGTCCGTACTCAGTTGGATGAATTATTGACGAAAGGATGGATTCGTCCTAGCACTTCAAGTTGGAGATCTCAAGTTCTACTTGTGAAGAAGAAGGAAGGTTCATATCGAATGTGCATTGATTATAAAACTCTGAACGAAATAAATATAAAGAACAAATATCCACTTCCACGCATCGACGATCTGTTCGATCATCTAAGTGGATCTTGTGCTTTCTCCAAGTTAGATCTTCGTTCGGGTTATCATCAGGTGAAGGTCAAAGAATCTGATATCTATAAAACGGCATTCAGAACTCGTTATGGACATTACGAATTTCTTGTGATGTCATTTGGAGTGACCAATACACCAGCTATATTCATAAATCTAATGAATCAAGTTTTCCGAGAGTACCTAGACAGGTTTGTTGTCATCTTCATCGACGACATCCTGGAGTATTCTAAGAGTCGGAAAGAACAAGCCGAGCACCTACGAATTGTCCTGGAGACTTTACGATAGCATCAACTCTACGCCAAGTACAGCAAGTGCGAGTTTTGGTTAGATCAAGTCGGTTTTCTTGGACATATTGTATCAGGCGATGGAATCTCTATGGATCCAGCTAAAGTTTCAGCAGTAAGTGAATGGCCGACACTGAAATCAGTGAAGGACATTCGAAGTTTCTTGGATTTAGCAGGATATTACAGAAGGTTTATTGAAGAATTTTCGAAGATTGCAATACCCCTGACCAAGCTCACATGTAAAGATGAAGAATTCGTGTAGTCAGAATCATGCGAACGAGCTTTCGTAGAAATCAAGTCAAGATTGAGATCAGCACCTATTCTCGTTATATCGGACCAATCTGAGGGTTTCGAAGTGCATTGCGATGCTTTCGGTAAGGGATTAGGATGTGTTCTACACCAGCACGGTAAAGTGGTAGCTTATGCTTCAAGACAGATGAAGATTCATGAGTGCAACTATCCGAAACATGATTTGGAGTTGGCGGCCGTTATCTTTGCTCTCAAGATTTGGAACCATTATCTTCTTGGTGAACGAGTGGACATATACACAGATCACAAGAGTCTAAAATATGTTTTTACTCAAAAAGGTTGAATATGCGGTAGAGAAGATGGTTAGAACTCATGGCGGACTTCGACATCAACCTACTGTTGGGGTAAAAATTTACACCCCGGTTGACCAAATCAAAATCAAAGTCAACCCCAAGCCAGGTGGGCCCAAGCCCAGGTCAAGTAAGCCAATGCCCGGAGCGAGCCCGAACGTGAAGCGGCCGTCCTCCCCCCATGCCAAAATTTTGCTGTATTTCTTGTATTTTATTTTATGAATAAATGTAAGAAAATGGGCATAAAGCCAAATTTTTGTAAAGCCCATGGCTTATGTGCAGAAAGAAATAGCACATGAGGCTTGGGATGGGCAAAATACCATTTTGTAAAGCCCAAGGGGCTATATGTAAAGTGTATAGTCTATAAAGGCAAGGATAATGAAAATATCCCAAGAACTTTTTCGCTCTCCAAAAAAATCCAGATCTGTGATCTTCTTCTTCCTCAAGGTTCTAAAACCTTCTTTTTTCTTTTGAATTAAATCAAGAGTTTTACTCTTTCTTTTATAAAACAAAATAGTTTTTCACCATAAAACCCACAAAAGGGAACTCAGATCTGCCATCAGATCTCAGAAAGGAGAGATTTTTAAAATCTCATATCTCTTGATCTTCAAGATCCTGCTAACAGAGAAGAAAGAAGGAGGCCCATCTCCAGAAACCCCACTTTGGAGAAGAGCTAGGGCTCAAAAGAAGAAGCCCTTCATCAGCTTCAAAACATCTTAGGAGTTTAACTCCACTCTAATTTCTCTTTCAGGAGTTTCTGGGGCTAAAAGCCCCTTTTTCTTGCCGGTGCCCGAGCGCCTTGCGCTCAAGCGCCCAGCGCCCACATGCCGACACATGGCGCGCTAGCGCTCGAGCGCCTAGCGCCCAGCGTCCAGCGCCCACGTGCCGATACGTGGCGTGCTAGCGCTCGAGCGCCTAGCGCTCAAGCGCCCAGAGCTCAAGCGCCACGCGCCCACGTGCCGACACGTGACGCGCTAGCGCTCGAGTGCCTAGCGCTCCAGCGCCCAGCGCTCAAGAGCCAAGCGCCCACGTGTGGACACGTGGCGCGCCGGCGCTCGAGCGCCAAGCACCCACGTGTCGAACACGTGGCGCGCCGGCGCTCGAGCGCCCAGCACCCACGTGTCAAACACGTGGCGCGCTCGCGCCTAAGCGCACAGCACCTAAGCGCCCAGCGCTCAAGGCGCTGGCCCCACGCGTCCTTTGGGCGGGTTTTCCCTTATATGTATGTATGTATGTATGTATGTATGTGTATATATATATATGTATGTATGTATGTAAGTATATATATGTATGTATGTATGTATGTATATATGTATGTATGTATGTATGTATGTATAGATACACATACACTCCACAACACTGTCCTTCCCAAAAAAAATTTGGGCCGGGGCGCTGCCCCGCACCCCGCAAGGGGCTGCTAGCCCCCTTGACCCACAGCCCGCTATCCGGGTAGCGGGACCCCCGTAAAAACTCTGTGGGCCCCCGACATATCCAAAACCCCTTCAAAACACACGCATTCTGCACATTGAGTTCGCATGACCTATTTGACCCGTTAATCGGAGGTTCCCTCGCTCTAAAGGCGAGGGGTAATTAACGGCAGCTTAGTCCGCGGCTGCCGGAGATTCGGATCCCCACAATCAATAAGCCCCAGCCTACCCTAGGCAGGGGGAATCTATAATGCGCCTACCAAGCGCGCGCGCATTCTCATCTCAATGGGGTGACGAAAAACACCCTACAGATTCTGGAACGCTCGGTGGGACCTTTCTCTCCTCCCATATTTCAGGTTAAACGTTCATGCGAACTCAATCAATATATATATCGATTGCCTATACTGAAATGATGTTTTCTTTTCGTGCAGCAATCAACTTTCAACGACAATGTCTCCCAGGATGAATTCAGCTTCCAACGCGATCCCGATCTCGTATGTGGTCAAGATCAATGCTCTGGTGGTTCTCCCCGCAAGCTTCGGTCGACAGTGGGAGGAACTGCCCCGCCGGAAGCACTCATCTGGTAGAAATCCCGGCAAAGCAGGGGGCCAAGCCGGTCTCAAGGGTCAAGAGGCCGAATGTTGTGATCGCCAAGGCACCACAACCGAAACTTAAGACGGTGTCTGGACGACTCTCTGGCACTCCAGCTAGGGGCAAGACTTCCGGTACAAAGGGCAACATCAAATGTTACGGACGAGCTCAGGCGGTGACCCCAACAAATGTACAATCATGCGTATCTCCAAAGCCCTCCATCGCCCAGTCTACGGCGGCTTCCCGAAGAGACGTAACCAGCCAAGTGCTCAAAACAGAAAGGCTGAGACAGAAGTGGCTCAGGTATCGAGCCAACAAGAGGGCCAGGACTCCAGCCAGGTGGAATCTTGTGGGATTCCAAGAGCAAAGTCATCCTGCGACGTCGGCTGAGTCGGCCATAAAAATCAGCAATTCCTTCGAACCTCTGAAGTGGGTTCAGAGAAATTCCATGACCGCCAGGATCAAGAAGACATCAGTCCGAACAATGCCATGAAGGGACGTGCCCCATCCTCAACAGAAAAAGTATGACACTGTCTCTTCAAGAGTCTATCAGGCGCTCTGTGCCGCACGAAAGCAGCAGGGAAAACACGGAAAACGCAGAAAAGAAGCGCCAGCACCATTCAAGAACCTGGTCAGGCCAGCCGCCTTCAATCGACTGCCCGCTATTGAAATAAGGGGGTCAAGATAGAGATCTATGAAATCAGCTGCCGATAATAAAAAGACGGCTGGATATATTATCCATACGGTCTATATGGCGGGTGGGCGCCCCAGCGACAACCTTTGCAGCAAAATCAAGGATGGGGCCACCACATCCCAAGTCCAATCTGGCTTGAATGTGGTTGTCGCTTCCCAAGAACAGTCGCTTCCGCTGGATGATGAAAACCCTCTTGATGAGGACGATAGGCAGAAGGACCCTTCGGTCCAGGAAGAGTCAAGCTCGGGCAGCGAGGAGGAGCCGACTTTCCGCCCCAGGACCGCGGAGCAAGAGCTGCTTCAAGAGCTTCGGAAACAGCTCAAGAGCAAAGATAAAGAGATGGCCAAGCTCTATTCAAAAATTGACGACCTAATGAACGTGGTGATGTAGTTTACGGCTCAAATTGCTTGAGCGCCTCCCAATCAAGTACAATTCACTACTCATGAGCCGGATGATGACAATCCGAAGCGGTCGATACCTGCTCCTCTAGGTCTAAGATTCGTCGAGCCACACGAAAGCCGGGCACATTTTGCTTCTGGGGATGCCTTGGCCCTAGATAACACCATCCCGCTAACACAAGATCAGATAATGGATTTGGTCACCAGCAAGGTTAAAACATTGGTGGCCGAAGCTGAAGCTCAGAAGGAAATTGGCAGTAGTGGACGGCCATATCCCGCACAGTACGATCTAATCGAGTTCCCGAGCGGCTACGTCATTCCTAAGTTCGGAAGATTTGACGGGACAGGAAATGCAAATCAGTATGTCGCCCACTTTAAAGTGTCATGCGGAAACACAGGAGGCAATGATGCGCTCCTTCTTCGTCAGTTTGTCAACAGCCTGACTGGTGTCGCTTTTGACTGGTACGCGAGTATACCAGACGGGTCCGTCATTACCTTTGCCCAAATAGAGTCTCTGTTTCGGAAAAGGTTCATGAGTGTTAGTGATAAAATCTCCATTGCCGACCTTGTGAGGACCAAGCCGGGGAAGAATGAAAGCAACACCGACTTTATCGCCCGATGGTGTAATCTCACAGTCAAGTGCGAACCGCTGCTGGAGCAGGACCAGTCCGTCAGCCTTCTCATTGGGAACCTCAGCGATTGGATGGTCCCGTTCTTGTGTACAGCAGGCCTCAAGACGTTTCAAGAGCTAACCAAGAAAGTTCAAATGCTGAAACGCTCGAAGCAAGAGTCTACCCCGGACTCTCAGAGAGACAAAACATGGAAAAGAAAGAGGGACGACAACCGTAGAGGTGGGAGTTCCAGCAGTACCAATGTCTTCAATGCGTCCGACAATGAAGAAAAGCGAAGGGTGGGCGAATCCAAAACCAACCGGTCTCGAAAGCCAGTGCTGGGAGGAGAAGGGCCTTCCCTAGAGGAGAAAAAGAACAAGGTTTACTCTTTCAGGAGGGACAAGGTCCGCAAGATATTTAAAGATGCCTTGAACAACGGTCTACAATTGCCGGAGTCGAAAAGACCTCAAGAAGCAAAAATGACCGACAATCCCTTGTATTGCCCATACCACCGAGTAGTGAGCCATGCGATCGAGGATTGCTATATCTTTAAGGACTGGGTCGAGAAGCAGTACAAGGATGGAGAGATCGAGCTGTCCAAAAGCGTGTTGGTGAACAATCAAGTCATAACCACCAATTTTATACAGACAGAAGTTGAAGCCTTCTGGGAGCAGACAGCTGAACCCGCTGCCCTGACAAGCGAAACTGACTCACCGCAGCCTCCGTGGAGGACGCACATATCTAATAAGACGAAGAAGATGATAACTCTACTTCAGAAAGAGCCCAGAATGGAATAGGAAGGGCAGAAGAAGCCTACCATGCCAGCTGCCGATTCGGCTCCATCAGGCTCAAAATCCAAGAAGCTCAAGAAGAAGAAAAGTGGAGCTCGGCGTGAAAAAGAGTCTGCAAGGAGATCGACCATTCAAAAATATATCGATTCCCTCGAAGACTATGAACAAAAGGAAAGAACTCTGATTCAATTGAAGGAATTCCTCCCTATACGAGTGGGTGAAATTCTGGAGGAGTTAAAAGAAAACTCCAATGAAGAGATCCCAGTAGTGACCTGCTACACCATCCATCTGGGCAGCGACTCTGAGGGGGAGCTCTGTTTTCCCGAAGAGGACGAGGAGCTCGCCACAAAGGCCAATCAAATCCAGCTCAGAAGCGAAGGGCTCTACCGCCAAATCAGGACAGTGCCCCAAAAGGAAAGGAAAAACAGGTGGCTAATGAGGAAGATGGCAGAGAACCGGCTAATGAAAACTCAAGTCCTTCCTCAGTGGACTACAATGTATTGGCTCATCTCCGAAAGCTTCCGTCTCTCCTTCGCATCTATGATGCCTTGGTTCTATCTCAAGAGCTTAGAGATGTTCTCATTCATGCTCTACAAAACCCTGAGCGGTATCAGGCTCGCTTTGCGGAAATTAATATGAAAGAAGCTCAGTACACTTTGCAAGCCGCCGCAGTCACGTTTAAGAATGAAGACTTGCTACTGGGAACGGCTGAGCATAATCGGCCGCTTTAGTGACCGAGTACAGCGACGGAGATCGGATTAATCGCATATGGATTGATCCGGAGTCCTCAGTGAACATCATGAACTTGCGGACACTGAAAAGTTTGTCAATGGATGTCCGACACCTGTCAAGGGAAAGGATTGTCATTCAAGGTTTCAATCAAAACTGCCAGCAAGTTCTGGGGTCTATAGCTTTGCCAATCAAATTCGGGGATCTGCAAACTGAAGCTAAGATATACGTGATCGACGCTGACACGTCTTATAAAATTCTCTTGGGACGGCCGTGGCTCCACGATTACGGCATCATTCCGTCAACTCTCCATCAATGCATGAAGTATACTAAAAATGGCGAAGAAAGACGCATTGACGGAGACATCCAGCCGTTCGGTGTGCATGAAGTCCGATATGAAGATTCTCGGTACTTCATGAACCACCAAAATGCTAAGCCACAACTGACTGGGGATAGAGCGGACCTAAGACTCAAGAGCAAATCTGAGCCGGCTGTCACTTTCAAAAGCAAAAACGCCCAAGTGCGCCCGTGTTTCGGTAGCGACACTGATGAGTTCGACGCTGGAAGTTCGTCCTTCTGTAAAACCCGCCCTCGTTTCGGTAGCGATACTGAGGAATCTGATACTGAAGGCCCATCTAGCAGCAAAGTCCGCCCTCATCTTGGCGGTGACACTGAAGAGTCGGAGGAAGAGGACCTGCCTTGCAACAGCTATGCAGATTGGACCCCTATGAAACAAGCGAAACTACAAGAGACCTTCGAAATTACAGAAGGGTCCCTAGCCGTCATAAGGGTGCCGGAGCAGATGTGCAAAGAGCTCGATGCATTGTCAGTCTCCACCGTGGACCAGTTGAAAACTTTCTACGTTCCCGGAAGGAAAAATGGACAGAGGGGCATCTGTTTTATGGGTCAAATCCTGTTGTGCACCCGGAAGATTTGTCTGTCGCGTGCCTTCCCTATGAGAGAGGCATAAGAGCCGTCCTCAATCCCAGATACTATGCACCCGAGATGCGGGAATATTTCAAAAAGTGCGGATGCCGGTTATATCAAACGGAGTCCGAAGCGAAGTTTTATGAAGGGCTATGACATCCATCCCAAGTCCGAGCACTCATCGATGGACGAATTCCAGACAGACGGGGCATAGGCTTCATTCAGCTTGATTCCAAAGCATGCTACATGATCCATATTGATGAAGCCAGCGAAAGATCAAATGATGATGACGAGATAGCCGAGCCAGAAGAATCTCCTCAAGAGCTCGAAGATGGCGGACAAGCAACCTTTGACGAGCTAGACGAGATTGACTTAGGATTGCCCGATAATCCAAGGCCAACCTACATCAGCTCACTCTTGCCAGAGGAAATGAAAGTGCAGATAATCGCCCTGCTGCATGAGTTCGTCGACTACTTCGCATGGACGTATAAAGAAATGCCCGGACTTTCCCCTGAAGTGGCCGTGCACAAACTGGCTATATCTCCTGATGCCAAGCCAGTCAAACAAGCTCCTCGAAGAATGAGAAGGCAACTAGAAGAAAAGGTCATCGAGGAAACCAAGAAGCTCATCGATACCGGCTTCATCAGGGAAGAGAGATATGCGGATTGGATCGCATGTATAGTCCCAGTGAAGACGAAAAATGGGCAGATCCGAGTTTGTGTCGATTTCAAGGACCTCAACAAGGCATGTCCTAAAGACGACTTCCTGTTACCGGTCATGGAAATGATGGTCGATGACACCTCAAATTACGAGTTGTTCACCTTTATGGATGGCTCGTCTGGATATAATCAGATCAAGATGTCGCCTGAGGATGAGAAACACACAACATTTCGAACCCCGATCGGAATATACTGCTACGAAGTGATGCCGTTTGGACTGAAGAACGCAGGTGCTACATATCAAAGGGTGATGACCAATATCTTTGATGACCTAATTCATAAGGTCGTCGAATGTTATGTTGATGATCTGGTCATCAAGACCAAAGCCAAGGCCGATCACATCCAAGATCTTAGGACCATTCTCACCAGGCTGAGGGAGTACGATCTGAAAATGAATCCCCTGAAGTGCGCCTTTAGCGTGTCATCAGGAAAATTCCTGGGCTTCATAGTCCAACATCGAGGGATCGAGGTTGATCTATCCAAGATAAAGGCCATCATGGATATGCCCCCTCCGAAGAATCTGACGCAGCTAAGATCTTTTCAAGGCAAGCTTGCTTATATACGGAGGTTTATCTCAAATTTATCGGGGAGATGTAGGCCCTTCTCAAAGCTCATGAAGAAAGGAGGTCCTTTTATCTGGGATGCTGAATGTCAAGCAGCGTTCGAAAGCATCAAACAGTACTTATTGCACCCTCCAGTGCTGGCCGCTCTCATTCCAAATAAACCGCTGATTCTCTACACTGCCGCGCTAGATGAGTCACTCGATGCGCTCCTTGCCCAAAACAATGAGGAGGGAAAAGAGAATGCTCTCTACTACCTCAGTCGAACTTTAGTCGGGGTGGAACACAACTATTCCCCGATCGAAAAGCAATGCCTAGCTCTGATGTTCGCTGTAAAGAAGCTGAGACACTATATGATCGCTCATCGGGTTATGCTGATCTCTAAGGTCGACCCGCTCAAGCACTTAATGACCAAAGCAAGCCTAGCTGGTAGAATGTCGAGATGGGCTGCCATGCTGCTTAAGTTTGACATAGTTTATACTCCTCAGAAAGCAGTAAAAGGGCAAGCTCTCGCAAACTTCCTTGATGCTCATCCCGTATCACCGCTTAATTGCGAGCTACCTGACAAACAAGCGCTGCACCTCGAGGAAGATAAGCCATGGTGGGAGCTCTACTTCGATGGGGCCTCATCAATAAGGACCTCCAGTAAATCAAGCGTCCCAGAGATAAAAGCAGGGATAGGGTTGGTGTTCATCACGCCATCAATGGGAACCCTACGGCGTTCTTTTGCTCTCACCGAGCCTCGCACAAACAATGAGGCTGGGTATGAAGCTTTGATAGCTGGTTTGGAACTCGCCAAAGAAATGGAAATCCTTCGGCTACGGGTTTACGGTGACTCCCAGCTTGTCGTCAACCAAGTAAGCGGCGACTATAAGATATACAAACCCGAGTTAACTCGGTACAGAGGCCGAGTGGTGGAACTCATGAAACGGTTCACTCACATTGAACTAATGAGAGTCCCTAGAGCGTTGAATGGAAAGGCTTACGTACTCGCTCGCTTAACCAAGGAGCTGGCTGATCCTGACATGGATGAAATTCTGATCATAGTCAGGAGCCGGCAAATTCTACCCCCATTCTCTCTACGAGAAGAGGAAAGTGCGGAACAGAAGAGCTGTCCCGCCGAAGAAGCTTCGATCGTTCAAGACGAGCCCGATTTGAGAGAACCCTTCATAGAGTACTTCCGATACGACAAGCTGCCTGAAGAAAAATCTGCTCGGGTTCAGCTGAAGAAGAGAGCTCTCCGATACGTGTTTGTAAATGACACGCTATACCGCAGGTCATATGACCAACTCTGGCTCAGGTGTCTGTCATTGGCCGAAGCCTAAAAGGTCATGAAAGAAGTTCACTCGGGCGTTTGCGGTGCTCACCAATCTGGCCCGAAGATGCGACTTCAAATTAAACGGCTTGGGTATTACTGGCCCACCATGATACGTGATTGCGGAGAGCATGCAAAGAAATGTTATATCTGCCAAATTCACGGTGATTTCATTCACAAGCACCCCAATCCGTTGCATCCTACGGTGGCATCATAGCCCTTCGAAGTTTGGGGCACCGACATAGTTGGTCCAATTGATCCTCCGTCATCCAAAGGCCACCGGTTCATACTGGCCGCAACAGACTACTTCTCCAGATAGGCTGAAGCTGTCCCGCTAAAAGAAGTCAAGACAGAAGATATTATGACATTCTTCCAGCATAATATTCTATACCGCTTCGGTACACCAAGAAGAATCATTTCTGACAACGGGCCTTCTTTCAAGAGCTTCAAAGTCTCAAGGTTCGCTACTCAGTACAAGATAGACTGGAGATATTCCTCCATCTATAATCCAAGAGCCAATGGGCTAGCCGAAGCCTTCAATAAGACTCTATGCAAGCTCCTGAGGAAGAATGCTTCAGCCAACAAGAGAGACTGGAATCTCAAACTTCATGAGGCGTTGTGGGAATATCGTACTACGCACCGTACTTTAACCCAGTCCACTCCATACTCATTGCTCTTCGGAGTGGAGGTGGTCCTCCCACTCGAAGTCGAAGTTCCAAGCTTAAGAATGGTCGTTCAGCACGAGTTGACGGAGGAGGAAAATGTGCTCCTTCGACTTGAAGAGCTCGACGCCCTCGAAGAAAAGAGGCTCGCGGTGCAGCAAAATCTGGAGTTATACCGATCCCAAATGTCACGGGCCTATGACAAGATAACCCGTCTCCGCATTTTCAAGAAAGGTGAATTGGTGTTAGTCCTCAAAAGACCGATCATCCCCAATCGACATGCCAAGGGAAAATTCGAGTCAAACTGGGAAGGACCATACGTCATCGAGAAAGTGTTCGACGGAGGATCCTACCAACTAATAAGTGCCGAGGGAGCAAGGCCCATGCCACCCATCAATGGCCGATATCTCAAGAAATACTATGCGTGAATGCTCTAAGTCGCAGGCGAATTGAGCACACCAGCCCTACGGTCTGGATCATACATCCTGCAAAACCGTATACAATCCACGGACGTAAGCGACCCCTATCTCTCCCAAATCCTGCCGGTGAGACTACTTTTAAAGTCCCACCAGCGGCAAAAAAAATGGTATGTCCACAAGCAAAACGGGCACGGATGAAAACCCGAAAGGGCTCCGTGAGTAAAAACAGCAGGACTACTGGTGAGTTTGTGAAAACCCGAAAGGGCGCAAACTCGTGAAAAGAGATGAAATACACTCGCAAAGTTCTCTCGACCTTGTGAGGAGAAAATCCCTGCGTGAGATCCTTACGACTCACAAAGGAGCAACACACTTAGGAATCCTCACGATTCCTAAGGAGAACACACACCTGTGAGATCCTCTCGACTCGTAGGGAGAAAATACTTTTATAAGACCCTTACGGCTCATAAAATTGAAAAGTCTTAGGTGATAGGGACCAAAACCTGTCTCCTAAGCCATCGTTCCCCAATGGGAAATGGCAAATGATGAGTTGCTCCTGGCATTATTCCAGTGCAGCAATGCTGATGCCAAACAAAATCCAAATTCCAAGTCCCCAAACGGCGAATGATAAGTCGCTCCTGATATCATATTCCAGTGCAGTGATGCAGACGCCAACCAAATTCCAAATCCCATACCCCAATGGAGAATGATGAGTCGCTCCTGGTACCATATTCCAGTGCAGCGATGTAGACGCCAACAAAGTCCCGAAAATTTTTCGGCCCTACGGTCTGGATCATACATCCTGCAAAACCGTATACAATCCACGGGCGTAAAACAATCCCAATCACTCCCAAGTCCTACTGCTGAGACCACATTCAAAGTCCCACCAAAAAAAATAAAAAATAAAATAAAATAAATGGTATGTCCACAAGCGAAATGGGCACGGATGAAAACCCGAAAGGGCTCCGTGAGTAAAAACAGCAGGATTATCGGCGAGTTTGTGAAAACCCGAAAGGGTGAAAACTCGTGAAAAGAGATGAAATACACTCGCAAAGTCCTCTCGACCTTGTGAGGAGAAAATCCCTGCGTGAGATCCTTACGACTCACAAAGGAGCAACACACTTAGGAATTCTCACGATTCCTAAGGAGAACATACACCTGCGAGATCCTCTCGACTCATAGGGAGAAAATGCTTTTATGAGACCCTTACGGCTCTTAAAATTGAAAAGCCTTAGGTGATAGGGACCTAAACCTGTCTCCTAAGCCGTCGCTCCCCAACAGGAAAAGGAAAATGAAGAATTGCTCCTGGTACATGTGCTTCAATGTTAGCAACGCTGATGCCTACCCCAATCCCAAAATTCCAAACTCCAATCCAATAGACCCCTAAGTCTTTACACTGGGAACAGATGACCTCTAAGTCGTTAAACTGGGAACAGATGACCCCTAAGTCGTTAAACTGGGAACGAGGGAAATCTCCTCATGGCAGATGATGATTCGCTCCCGGTACCATATTCCAGTGCAGTGGTGCTGATGTCAACCCAAATCACATCAAATCAGAAAAACAACCAATGGCCTCCCTGGCAGAATTAAACTCCACCTCGGAAACAAGTCAACTTCATCCCTGACACCACAAGGAGCGGAGCAAGTCAAATCCAGCACCGACCGTCCAAGTCGCTAAAAGGGAGCACTGACCGTCCACGTCGCAAAAAGGGCAGCATCGACCGTCCACGTCGCAAAAATGGTAGCACCGACCGTCCACGTCGCAAAAAGGGCAAAACCGACCGTCCACGTCGTAAAAAGGGCAGCATCGACCGTCCAAGTCGCTAAAAGGGCAGAACCGCCCGTCCAAGTCACTAAAAGGGCAGAACCGACTATCCAAGTATCAAAAAGGGCAGAATCGACCGTCCACGTCGCTAAAAGGGTAGCATCGACCGTCCAAGTCGCAAAAACGGCAGAACCGACCGTTCAAGTCGCTAAAAGGGCAGAACCGACCGTCCAAGTCGCAAAAAGGGCAGAATCGACCGTCCACGTCGTTAAAAGGGTAGCATCGACCGTCTAAGTCGCAAAAAGGGCAGAACTGACCGTCCAAGTCGCAAAAAGGGCAGCACCGACTGTCTACGTCGCAAAAAGGGCAAAACCGACCGTCCACGTTGCTAAAAGGGCAGTATCGACCGTCCCAGTGGCTAAAAGGGCAGCACCGACCGTCCAAGTCACTAAAAGGGCAACACCGACCGTCCAAGTCGCAAAAAGGGCAGTATCGACCGTCTACATCACAAAAATGGAAGCACCGAACGTCCAAGTCGCTAAGAGGGAAGTATCGACCGTCCAAGTCGCAAAAAGGGCAGCACCAACCGTCCAAGTCGCTAAAATTGCAGCATCGACCGCCCACGTCGCAAAAAGGGCAGAACCGACCGTCCACGTCTCTAAAAGGGCAGCACCGACCGTCCAAGTCGCAAAAAGGGCAGAACTGACCGTCCAAGTCACAAAAAGGGCTGCATCGACCGTCCATGTCGTAAAAAGGGCAGCGCAGGCTTCCTACAAAGTGGGAACCAGATCACTCCGGGCCAGGGAAACGTCTATCACGAACACTCCGTCTCAGAGACATGTCAAGCAACGACCGTCCATGTCGTAAAAAGGGCAGTGCCAGCTTCCCAAAAAGCGGGAACTGAATCAAGTCGCCTCCATGTGAAAGAAGATCCATCAATTTCATGCACACGATCCAAATATGCTGTGTGCATTTATTGATGGGGGGGCAATTTGTTGGGGTAAAAATTTACACCCCGGTTTACCAAGTCAAAATCAAAGTCAACCTCAAACCAGGTGGGCCCAAGCCCAGGTCAAGTGGGCCAATGCCCGGAGCGAGCCCGAACGTGAAGCGGCCGGCCTCCCCCCATGCCAAAATTTTGCTGTATTTCTTGTATTTTATTTTATGAATAAATGTAAGAAAATGGGCATAAAGCCAAATTTTTGTAAAGCCCATGGCTTATGTGCAAAAAGAAATAGCACATGAGGCATGGGATGGGCAAAATGCCATTTTGTAAAGCCCAAGGGGCTATATGTAAAGTGTATAGCTTATAAAGGCAAGGATAATGAAAATATCCCAAGAACTTTTTCTCTCTCCAAAAAAATCCAGATCCGTGATCTTCTTCTTCCTCAAGGTTCTAAAACCTTCTTTTTTCTTTTGAATTAAATCAAGAGTTTTACTCTTTCTTTTATAAAACAAAATAGTTTTTCACCATAAAACCCACAAAGGGGAACTCAGATCTGCCATCAGATCTCAGAAAGGAGAGATTTTTAAAATCCCATATCTCTTGATCTTCAAGATCCTGCCAACAGCGAAGGAAGAAGGAGGCCCATCTCCAGAAACCCCACTTTAGGGAAGAGCTAGGGCTCAAAAGAAGAAGCCCTTCATCAGCTTCAAAACATCTTAGGAGTTTAATTCCACTCTAATTTCTCTTTCGGGAGTTTTTGGGGCTAAAAGCCCCTTTTTCTTGCCGGCGC
The DNA here is from genome assembly GCA_030015575.1 of Agapanthus africanus. NCBI lineage: Eukaryota > Viridiplantae > Streptophyta > Magnoliopsida > Asparagales > Amaryllidaceae > Agapanthus > Agapanthus africanus. The sequence continues at coordinate 934,549,833 of CM057338.1, read as the reverse complement.
CCAAGCGCCCGAGCGCCTTGCGCTCAAGCGCCCAGAGCCCACATGCCGACACGTGGCGCGCTGGAGCTCGAGCGCCGAGCGCTGGACGCTCAAGCGCCCAGCGCCCATGTGCTGACACGTGGCGCTCTGGGCGCTCGAGCGCCTACATGCCGACACATGGCGTGCTAGCGCTCGAGCGCCTAGTGCCCAGCGCTCAAGTGTCCAGCACCCACGTGCCGACACGTGGCTCCCAGCGCTCGAGCGCTAAGCGCCCACGTGTCGACACGTGGCGTGCTAGCGCTCGAGTGCCTAGCGCTCAAGCGCCCAGTGCTCAAGCGCCAAGCGCCAAGCGCCTACGTGTCGACACGTGGCGCGCTGGCTCTCAAGCGCCCAGCGCCCACGTGTCGAGTACGTGGCGCGCTAGCGCCTAAGCGCCTAAGCGCACAGCACCTAAGCGCCCAGCGCTCAAGGCGCTAGCCCCACGCGTCCTTTGGGCGGTTTTTCCCTTATACACACACACACACACACACATACACTCCACAACACTGTCCCTCCCAAAAAAAAATTTGGGCCGGGATGCTGCCCCGCACCCCGTAAGGGGGCTGCTAGCCCCCTTGACATCCAGCCCGCTATCCGGGTAGCGGGCCTCCGTAAAAACTCTGCGGGGCCCCCGACATATCCAAAACCCCTTCAAAACACACGCATTCTGCACAATGAGTTCGCATGACCTGTTTGACCCATTAATCGGAGATTCTCTCGCTCCAAAAGCGAGGGGTAATTAACGGCAGCTTAGTCCGCGGCTGCCGGAGATTCGGATCTCCACAATCAATAAGCCCCAGCCTACCCTAAGCAGAGGGAATCTATAATGCGCCTGACAAGCACGCGCGCATTCTCATCTCAATGGGGTGACGAAAAACACCCTACACCAACAATATCATCCGGGGATGGTGAATGTAGTACCTGATGCACTAAGTCGCCAACCATTAGAATTGAATTTCACCGCACAGTGGAAGCTTCAACAAGATTTGCATCAGCTGCAGATTGAAGTAGTCATGCAGGTAACGCTTCAAGATTGATGAACTTACAAGTTCAATCTACCATTTTCAATCATACCAAAGCAGCTCAAGCAAGTGATGCTAAGTTGCAAAAGATCAGAGAACAAGTGGAAAGTGAATTTCGAACGGACTTCATCATCCATAAAGACAGATCTTTAAGATACGGCAGTAGATTGTTTGTACCAAAAGGTTTTGTGCGAGAAGAGTTGATGAAATAAGCTCACAGCTCTCCTTATTCAGTATACCCTAGATGTACAAAGATCTGTGTCAAAATTACTGGTGGCATGGAATGAAGTGTGAAGTAGCCAGAACCGTCGCTAAATGCTTGGTGTGTCAGCAAGTAAAAGCTGAACATCACAGGACTGCTAATTTACTTCAACCGTTACCTATCCCAGAATGGAAGTAGCAACACATCATAATGGATTTCATGACTGCACTTCCTCCCAGCATGAAAGGTAACGATGCGGTATGGGTTATTGTGGACCGACTCACAAAGTTCGCTCACTTTATTCCATTTCTAGTTGGCCAATCTACTGAGACACTAGCAAAGAAGTACATGGATGTAAGAATCTAAGTAAAATTTAAACTCTTCAATGTGTAATATCTCTGATACCCATGAACTTATGCAGGAAATCATGAGATTTCATGGAGTACCGGTTTACATTGTCTCCAATCGTGACACCCGATTTCGATCGCAATTTTGGCAAAGTCTGCAAGCTAGCTTGGGAACAAGTCTGAACTTCAGTACAGCTTATCATCCACAAACATGTTGCGCCACGGCAGCGCCCCGGCCGTCTATCCGAGGCCAAAATGCGGAATCAAAATTTTTCCTTACTTGGAAACCGGCGCTACCGCGGACAATGAAAACCCGGATCGTTAACCATTAACCTATACAAGCTAACAAGAGATGGGAAGAGAAGTATACCGAGTGATCCGAGTCCTCCGGTCTTCTCGTCATCGTCCCGATCTCCCGCGGAAAGTCTTGTCTCCACATAGTCGCCTCCTCGCCGGAAGGGCACCACATCGCCTGCGTCTTTTAAGGGCTCCCGCCTTAATACCGAGGCAACTCGGGCATGAAGCCGGCAACTCGACATGCCCAAGAATTGCTGTAGAATGTAGTGTAGAAACTTTGTCTCTTGGAGTTTATGTAGTTGCCATTGATGGATGGAGGAAGAGGTAAAGAAAATTGGTGCTTTCAATTTTCTAGCAAGAAGAAGATGAAATGAACTCTCTCATTCTTTTTCTCTCAAGTGAAGCATCTCTCATCTAGTGAGAATGGTGGAGGAAACCATATGAAACCATAACAAGAAGGGAGGTTAGTGTAGGAGAAAGAGAATGGTGACCATATCAAAAGCAAAACTTACATCAACCATTCTCATCACTTCTAATCACATAAAGCAAATGAGGTGATGGAAAAAGAATATAATCATGAAAAGCTATCATGATGCCACCAATAAGCAAGATACCCCCTCCCCAAATGTAATTTGCGAAACTGCAAATTACCCCCTCCATCGGAAAAGTCCGGCCGGGAAAGAACAAAGGAAAACCGGCCGGAACGGAATGCAAACTGGCAACTCCAGAAAACTGGTCCCGTAATAAATTACAGGAAAACCCCGACACTGTGCATACACACCCGCATCTGTATTCGTACCGGATACAAATGCAATGAGACAAAATCTACACTGTACTAAACTAGGATCCGGCTTAAACCAAAGCCGGCTAGTAAAATCCGTTCGATCCTGATCCGTGCAATACCGCACGTATCAGATCAAACCCTGCCATATAACTATACGGCCACTAGTACAAAACTGTCCGATCCTGATCCGTGCAATACCGCACGTATCTGATCGGACCCTACCATATCTCCATACGGCCTCTACAGCGTTTCGCCCGAAAGCTGAGTAACTGAAAGTGTGGTGGACTCTAAAGACTCGTCAATACTATGGCTGTGGATCTAACCACTAGCACGTCAGAGGTATTAGCCAATACGTGACGGGCCACCAGCTATTGACCAAAAGGGACGTCGATGAGCGAACTCATCCTGACACCCTACTGAGCCTGTCAGTGACAATATCCATACAGTCCGGTCCGTTCGTCTATGAGGATCGCATGTCGGGCCTAGGGGGTTGGTAAAAGTCAGACCCCCAAAGGCGGTACAAGTCGTGTCGGAGTGTAGCCCAGAACGCCCTGAGATACTACTGGAATACCTACCAGTAAATCTCCTGCCTCGGCCGAGGGCTTTGCGTAATGGCTCTTGTTCAGTTGATAAAACTGCACATTTGAATTACATTTTTCCTACCATTTTCATATTAAAAAAGGACTTTATTATAATATATTATACATATGAGGGTTTATGTGTAAAAACATTATTTTCCATGTGTTAATATATTTTAATGATCATTTGGTAGGAAAATGTATGCAAATAAATCTATTGACCAAATCCTAGTAGAACTAAGTCTACTAAATATTATTTGAGATTATGGTGCAGAATTTTCCAAGTTGTTATGCAGGATTTAACAAACAAATCAATTTGTTGAAGAAAACTTGCCAAATTAAGAAGCAAAACTTGGAGACCAAGTCTGGAAGCAACCGAAAGAAGATTTCTGAATTCTAAAGATGCCTAGGATTGCCAAATGTCAAAATCAGAGAGCCAAAGAAAATTGATCAAACGATCCTAACCCTTGAGCGCGGATCCGCGGCCAAACCCACCCTAAGGCCGCGGATCCGCCGCAATAATAGGGAGTTGGAAGGCAAGATTTTTGGAGGTCAACCTCTGCTATATTTTACCAACTTCTCAACAATAAGATTCTGGGTTTGCACTATAAAAAGGCACCGAGAGCCTCTTGGAAAAGCTATCAAGCCGAAGAGATCACGAAGCTCCCGACGCTCACGCATCCAGGCTGATCATCGACTGTTCGACTACCTCCTTAGGAAAGATCGAGAAGCAAATCAAGTTTTGTAATCATTTTCTACGGAATAAAAGTGTAGATTGTTCAGTTGATTAATAAAGGTAGTTATTTTATTTAATTCTTTTGCATTTTACATTATGTTTTCCCTCTCTTTCTTTTCATCTTCTTTTCCCAACATGCGCGAGTAATTCTCCGCTTGTTAGGGTTCGTAGGATTAGGGTAGGCTAATGGACGATAAAAATAACTAAACCCTTTTTAAGTCCTATAAAGTTTAGGAACTTTATCAAAAGAATCATTAACATCCTAATCGGGAGCGCTAGCAATTCTTTGCTAGTTCCGACCGCGATTAGAGATTAGATTAATGATTGTTTTGGTAAAGGCTAGATATGAACGGAGTTCCGTGTCGAGATAAGGGTTAAGAGTGGGATTCCTTTTCCCTCCGGAAACCCTAATCTACACGCATCACCGTCGTTCTAGTTCTAAATCTATTAATGGATAAAAAGGGTAACTTTAATTAATCGTCCATAACTACTAAATCCCAACGAACCCTACAAGCCCTATTATTATATTATTTAAATCTCTAAAATAATCTAGATCTATATTTTACACTCTTGTTTAACGTAGATCTAGAAACCATTCAACAAATTCTTTCTTCCTCCTCTCTTTCTCAACACATCTAAAGTAAAAGTAAAAGGTTCCACGTTTCCCAGAGGACGACCCGTACTCATCTCGGTCTAGCTATACGCGATACCGTTCTGATTGCGGTTAATTACTACAAAAACACACTTTTTCGTATAAATCAGCTCTCCTAGACACAGCGCGACCTCACCCCCAATACCGGGAGAGACGAACCCCTGCAGATCCGCTCACTGCCTCCATGTGGCTCGGGACTGTACCCAACTAAAACCTGTTTGCACGACTCCTTTGAGCCGTGGTAGGGTAGTAATCAAAGCACAGTGGGAACTCACACGAGACAAATGACGATCTCAGGTCGATGAACTAACCTGTACACATGTCACCTGGGAACTGCTATCTGACGTCTGGTATAATCCCAACTAGCAGGTTCCCTGCGAGTCCTGTCCGGTGTACTCATAACCTAATGAGCACCTGTATACATCTTAGGTGAACCAACTGACACCAGTGGCTTGTGAGACCGGCCACCGCCTCTCGTCGGGGTCTCGACTGTATACACTAGTCTACTAATGGAGTATCGATGCCCAGTCTCGAAACTCCAACGACTAGGGACCATTTAAGGATGTGCTTATAGACCCCAGCTCCCACGTATATGATCGCCATCATACTGCTGGTCGTCAAGCAAGAATCCTAGGGGCTCTATCAACGTGTAATAGCGACCTGTAAGGTCACCTGAAACAGTACACGATGATAAAGGTAAACCAGATAGCATACTATCATCTCGAGTAAGACTGTTCTACCGGGATAGGTCCTCCCTCAATCATTGCAATCACGTGTCTGTGATCCAATAATTGACTCTGAGGGCACTATCTCCAACAATCTCCCACTTGCACTCAAGGCTAATTATTGCGATGTCGCATACTTACAGCCCGTGTGATACCGAACACCCAACTCCTCTACTAGTCAGTCGCACAAAGCCTGTTTGCGAAACTATTGCGTTCGAGGAATAGCCTCAGTGAGTGGATCCGCTGTGTTGTTTCTTTCTATGTCTCTCTATATCTCAAGTTCGCGGAGAAAGCCATCTCCCGAAATGAGCAATACCTGTCTTAGAGTATGTCTGGATATCTGATGGGACCTAGCTCATAAATGAACTCCAAATCCAAACTTCTTAGACTGTATCGACAACTGAACTTAATCAGTATCCTGCGCCATGCCTCCCTCAGTATTTCCTTGGATCACCTGTCCAAAATACTGCCCCTCGTCAGAAGGAGAAACTATAACTCTGACAACCTCCTTGTCGTCCATGTCACCTTGGAAGCCTGGAATGATAACTGTCTCCCAAAGGAGGCTGTCGTTATCACATCCCTAGAACATCAACTTATGTTCTAAAACTGCTTCCGACTGTTTCTCCAGGATTAGATTAATATCAACTTATTGCATCTACTGCAAGAACAACATCTGGTGTGGTACTTGACATCTCATGATTGACTCAATTGCCTAAGCAAGTGATCTGTCAATCATGCGTATCCCTCTCCCCTTTAGTCTGTAAGACACCTTTAGAGAGGGTGACTCCATTACCTGCAGGTGTACTACCGTGCCAGGAGTCGTCCATTCTAAATACTCATAGAATGCTGTCAAGGTACCCAGATTAGGAAACCACCCAAATCTAGATCTAAAACCATAGATCTAGTAACCGGAATGTCTGATATAATATCCAAGTCCCATGTGGAGAAAACACTGTGTGACGACCAAAGTATAACCGATCGTAGTATAGGAATATCACTTCCTACTACGTGTATGTCATCCAAAACCAGGACATCACACCCTACTACCTTCTTAACAGATCCATCCCCTATTCTGATGACGTCAAACCTATGACTGTCACATCAGAAATAGATGATCTATCTCCGCTATATCTGCTTTAGTCTATAGACATAAGCCTGATGTCCACCAATGCTTCCGCTGCTCCCACTGACTACGACAACCCTCTGGCAGAGTCATATAGACGCGCAGTTCTAAAGCTAGTTTAGAACGACGCTATACTCATCCTCCTGCCGGGTCTCGCAGCCTGGAACAACAACAATGGCAAGTGTGGGTAAACAAGAACTTCCCTGTCACCGTCCTTGAGGCTACCGGAGTACCTCTCGGGTGCCTGAAGTTACCCACCTTATCTGCGGAGTGGCCAATGGAATGTCAAATCAGATTGAATCTTTAGGTTCCTTATCAAATCTTCAGTAATCGTTTGCGGTTCTGGAATCACTTCCAGTTCTACCATACTCCCACTGCTGTTTTTGAAAAAAATCCATTTTTAATAAAACTGTGGCGAGTCTAGAACAATATTTCTATTGATCTGCCAGATGGTAGAAAATCAACCCTCGTCATAGCCTGGGTCAACCCACAAACAGCCATTACAGAAACGTGCCTTGAGTTGTCCAGTGTCTGGTTTTAATCATAAGCCGGACAACTCCCCGTACCTTAACATCGTTAAGATACGAACTGTTCTATACCCAATATAGAACCAGAGGCACTGATTTAATTGAACCAGATTCAAATCATGCAGCTGTCTCCAGTGCATGTCAACTAAATGGAAGAGAGGCCGATCAGCGTTACTCAACTTAGGAATGCTTCCAATTATGAGTAACCTGAAAGAGAAGCAATTTCCCTTTATCATTACTATCAACTGAATACCATACACAAGTATCTACATCTTCGATCACCTTGAAGAATCCCGATACTTGCTACACTTGGTTCTCTACTCTATTCAAATACCTATAACTCCTCAAAACTTAGACCCTGTGTTTCCACGAAACAGCTGTCTAAAATCTAGAGAAGTCATAAGTAAACCTAATATAGTACGAGGACCAACCCCTCTGTCCTGATGGACGCTGGACAATATACAATACTCTGTATAAGTCCGCTGAGTCTAACAACTCTTTCACTGTGCGTCGTAGGTTGAAAACTGTACTTATGGTTAAGAAGAATTACACCGCTGTTTGATGCTCCTTACCTAACCATCCACTGATATAGGTAAATGTCATCGACATAATATCAAAAGGTATATCTCACTCTATGAAAATAGACGTACAGATACATCAATTCGAAATTGGTGCACAACAGCGGATATTCAAAACCAAATATTTGCCGACCGGCAAACAGCCCAGGTGATCTCCTCAAATATCACCGATTACAACGAATCCCGATATAGTGAGGATGATCACCCAATTCCCAATAACTTACTCCCACTCATCATCTGTAAAACCATACAGATGTGAGAATCATACCTGGTAAATACATACCCTGGATTAAGTATCTAATCGGGAAATCAGTTTTCTTTTAACATCACACAGTGAAACTGAAACATTGAAATGTTTCGGTGGGGTATTCCGGTATTCTTAGTAATGCCTCTACCATTATCTAGATTCACTACTGTAACTGTATATCTCTTTGCCATCTGTCCAAATCCTTTTATATGTCTTTAGTCATTACCGCCTGCACACCCCTTTAGGCCAAATGGTTTTCTTCCTTCCCTACCGTTCGGCACCAGCCTATGGTTTGGAAGAAGACTATCCAATAAGCATAATGGGTGTACTGTCCTAATCCTAGGAGCACTCGCAATGCGAGAGAGGGTGAAGAGAAAAGACACCTGAATGTACTTTATTCCTATTTCTCCTGAACTAGGATCCATCCCCGAACTGGAAAAAGTTCCTTTCGAGTTCGTATATAACCATACGATGGATTATCGAATAAACTGGGATCTTCATAGTAATACGGAGTGTCCTGGAGAAATACAAAGGTGATTTAGGATTGGCGAAGAAATACTTGGTTTGGTCGTGAATATCAGTCGCAATTTACTTTGCCCTCCTACTAATCCCTTGCTTTGTCTTAACTTAATACCTTCTGCACACCATCGTTATGCTAATTGGTTTTCTTCATTCCCCACCGTTCGGCACCAGCCTAAGGTTTGGAAGAAGACTATCCAATCTGCGTAATAGGTGTACTACTCCTAAGCCAAGGAGTACTCGCAACGAGAGAAGGTGAAAAGAAAAGACAACTGAATAATCCTATTCGTTTTCTCCGGAACCAGAAACCATCCTCGAAGTCCTTCGAGTTCGTATATAACCATACGATGGTTTTGTCCAATAGAAGTGGACGTTCGTAGTAATACGGGATGTCCTGGAGAAAAGGGTAAAAGTAGGAGTGGCAATGAGGTCTGCAACTCTGACAATCCAAAAGCCAGTGTTAAGAAGGTTCGGTCAACTTGGTTACTGAGTCATAGTCCAGGGTCGGGTCAATGGTCGCTGCCAAAGAGAGAGAGAAAAGAAACACTCAGCGTGCACTCTAACCTAGATCAGAATGGTTATCACTTTATCTAATCTGGAAACCTCCCACTGTACCTCAAATTCTCCTCCAAACCTGAAAGAAGAATTAGTCGGGATCACCCGAGGAGTAAACCAACTCATCAGTGGGAATCGGGATCCAACTATCATCGCATGATAACGTGACGGAATCCACTCACGTCACCACACTCCAGAAGGTATGCGCATGCCTGGCAAGTTTCAGTTCTTTTGAAACTCCCGATGTGATTTTTACCCCTAGGACCCAAGTGACCTTGACGAATAATCAACAAATCAAAAGGTCCTAGTCAAGTTCAGCCCGTCATTATCTCGATTGCGTTAAACCCACCCGCACGACCCTTGACGAATAATCAACAAAGTCGTACGACCGTCCTAACCAATCCACATATCCATACGACAGAAAGCATTACAGAGCTACCGCACACTACGCCTCGGCGAATAGCAACGACAAACGTAGCGCGAATACTAAGCAATACTAATCTGAAATGACGGAGGGCTACGACTGGTTTTTGGCGAAAAACCTTTAACGTAATGAACTTGATATCGTTGAAGGAACTGGATAACTTTTTATAAAATATAGTGACGAAAACCTTTACTAAAGAGGTCACTCCTGGTGAAGGGATCTCGGCTCTTTCCCCGTAGAATGGGGTGCAGGATATTCCAAATGAATACCACGATGCAAAGCAAAAGTAATCGGCTATAGTGAAGTTAATGCCCTGACGCAAACTTCTGTCCAAGGGGTCACTCCCGGTGAAGGGATCTCGGCCCTTGCCTCGTCGACTGAGGAGCAGGATATTCCAAATGAATACCACGATGCAAAACAAAAGTGAACGTCCTTACAATAACAGCTTTTTGAAAAGTGTTCCAACAACATCAGAATAGGTTTGTTTATCTTGCATTGATCCGAATCAATGCAGTCCCATCAATGATCACACCACAAAGAACGAAAATATACTAACGTACGTATATGCCATCCGCATTCGCCACTGGGTCCCGTCATCACCCGTTAGGTTAGCTAACTAACGGCAGAGCGGGGACTGGACTAGCGCGGATGAAAAACATATACAACATCTACTAATATATATACCAATATATAGTATTTCGCTCAAGGCGTGAATAAAATGCAACATCACAGAAATGTACAGCATCACAAAACAATACAGATATCTGGAAGCCCCGGGTTTCACAGAGCCGCTGCTGAAACCCGACGTTCCCCTGGTCGTGTGGATAGCCTATGCAATGAAATCCTAGACCCCTACGGACGCGGCAAGTCACCCGCCAAAACCTGAAGCGAGGCAGCCCCCTTCAGCACCGTGAATGGACCACCCAGCACTTCACGGAATCCGGTAACTTGGGCACCCCTCCTGGGTCAACCTGTACCCCCTACGAGTGCAGCGAATAGCCCGCCAATCCTGGAGTGAAGCCCCCTCCGTCCTAATGCCATGAGATGCGGGCTTGTTGCCCTCCAGAACCCGGCTATCCGTGCACCCCACCGCGGGGCAATCCTAGTACAGAAAGTAAAATATACATACAACGGGTACATCGACCGCAACCAGGTCGTGCCCCAAAAGAATAATACAAACAGGCAGTGACGGCAGTCCACATGTCGGACGCTCGCCCCGCAATATCAAATGTACATAATACAACAGAAACTGTACTAGCATTGCATCCAGGTTATCCCCCACGACCGATCCGCAACAACACAGCATAAACATAGAACATCAACATGAAAGTCACGTTCGCAAATCCGTCTAACCGGGCTATAGCAGTTAGACGGGATTTACTGATCAAGTGACATTCACGGTCGCAGATATAATGTAAATACTGTGAAATAATGTGTTTAAAATATCCGATCGATCAAACAATTAACAAGTGGGCCCCCAAGCAATACTGTAGCACGCACAGAGATTCTGGGCCCAAATTTAATATTCCAAAACCCCTAAAAATAGCCCACAAGCTCACTGGAAAAATTGGACACAGTGAAGACAACAATGTGCGGCGGAACCGCGGCCCAAGGGGGGTTTGGCCGCGGTTCCGCGCTAAAGTTGTCGACTGAATGTGTCGAATTTTTACAGATGTCTTAGAATTTCCAGTACATCACTTTTATGCAACCTGAAAAATTTTTTGAGCAAGAAAAAAATCAACAGAAAACTGATGTACATAAAACGCGTATTTTTGGAATTTTGGTCGATCGGATAAGTAAAACGCATTAGAACAAGCTAGACTAGGTTAATGGCGTGGCTCTGATACCATGTTGCGCCACGGCAGCGTCCCGGCCGTCTATCCGAGGCCAAAATGCGGAATCAAAATTTTTCCTTACTTGGAAACCGGCGCTACCGCGGACAATGAAAACCCGGATCGTTAACCATTAACCTATACAAGCTAACAAGAGATGGGAAGAGAAGTATACCGAGTGATCCGAGTCCTCCGGTCTTCTCGTCATCGTCCCGATCTCCCACGGAAAGTCTTGTCTCCACATCGTCGCCTCCTCGCCGGAAGGGCACCACATCGCCTGCGTCTTTTACGGGCTCCCGCCTCAATACCGAGGCAACTCGGGCATGAAGCCGGCAACTCGACATGCCCAAGAATTGCTGTAGAATGTAGTGTAGAAACTTTGTCTCTTGGAGTTTATGTAGTTGCCATTGATGGATGGAGGAAGAGATAAAGAAAATTGGTGCTTTCAATTTTCTAGCAAGAAGAAGATGAAATGAACTCTCTCATTCTTTTTCTCTCAAGTGAAGCATCTCTCATCTAGTGAGAATGGTGGAGGAAACCATATGAAACCATAACAAGAAGGGAGGTTAGTGTAGGAGAAAGAGAATGGTGACCATATCAAAAGCAAAACTTACATCAACCATTCTCATCACTTCTAATCACATAAAGCAAATGAGGTGATGGAAAAAGAATATAATCATGAAAAGCTATCATGATGCCACCAATAAGCAAGATACCCCCTCCCCAAATGTAATTTGCGAAACTGCAAATTACCCCCTCCATCGGAAAAGTCCGGCCGGGAAAGAACAAAGGAAAACCGGCCGGAACGGAATGCAAACTGGCAACTCCAGAAAACTGGTCCCGTAATAAATTACAGGAAAACCCCGACACTGTGCATACACACCCGCATCTGTATTCGTACCGGATACAAATGCAATGAGACAAAATCTACACTGTACTAAACTAGGATCCGGCTTAAACCAAAGCCGGCTAGTAAAATCCGTTCGATCCTGATCCGTGCAATACCGCACGTATCAGATCAAACCCTGCCATATAACTATACGGCCACTAGTACAAAACTGTCCGATCCTGATCCGTGCAATACCGCACGTATCTGATCGGACCCTGCCATATCTCCATACGGCCTCTACAGCGTTTCGCCCGAAAGCTGAGTAACTGAAAGTGTGGTGGACTCTAAAGACTCGTCAATACTATGGCTGTGGATCTAACCACTAGCACGTCAGAGGTATTAGCCAATACGTGACGGGCCACCAGCTATTGACCAAAAGGGACGTCGATGAGCGAACTCATCCTGACACCCTACTGAGCCTGTCAGTGATAATATCCGTACAGTCCGGTCCGTTCGTCTATGAGGATCGCATGTCGGGCCTAGGGGGTTGGTAAAAGTCAGACCCCCAAAGGCGGTACAAGTCGTGTCGGAGTGTAGCCCAGAACGCCCTGAGATACTACTGGAATACCTACCAGTAAATCTCCTGCCTCGGCCGAGAGCTTTGCGTAATGGCTCTCCTAGACACAGCGCGACCTCACCCCCAATACCGGGAGAGACGAACCCCTGCAGATCCGCTCACTGCCTCCATGTGGCTCGGGACTGTACCCAACTAAAACCTGTTTGCACGACTCCTTTGAGCCGTGGTAGGGTAGTAATCAAAGCACAGTGGGAACTCACACGAGACAAATGACGATCTCAGGTCGATGAACTAACCTGTACACATGTCACCTAGGAACTGCTATCTGACGTCTGGTATAATCCCAACTAGCAGGTTCCCTGCGAGTCCTGTCCGGTGTACTCATAACCTAATGAGCACCTGTATACATCTTAGGTGAACCAACTGACACCAGTGGCTTGTGAGACCGGCCACCGCCCCTCGTCGGGGTCTCGACTGTATACACTAGTCTACTAATGGAGTATCGATGCCCAGTCTCGAAACTCCAACGACTAGGGACCATTTAAGGATGTGCTTATAGACCCCAGGTCCCACGTATATGATCGCCATCATACTGCTGGTCGTCAAGCAAGAATCCTAGGGGCTCTATCAACGTGTAATAGCGACCTGTAAGGTCACCTGAAACAGTACACGATGATAAAGGTAAACCAGATAGCATACTATCATCTCGAGTAAGACTGTTCTACCGGGATAGGTCCTCCCTCAATCATTGCAATCACGTGCCTGTGATCCAATAATTGACTCTGAGGGCACTATCTCCAACAAAACAAATGGTCAGTCTGAGCGAACTATTCAGATCTTAGAAGATATGCTAAGAGCGTGTATGCTAGACTTCGGAGGATCGTGGAAAGATCATCTACATCTTGTGGAGTTTTCATACAGCAACGGCTACCAAGAAAGTATAGGAATGGCACCATTTGTAGTGTTATATGGAAAGAAGTATCGATCGCCATTAAGTTGGGACGACATCGGAGATAGAGAACTCCTTGGATTTGAGATGATAACAGCAACTGTCGATGTGGTTCACACTATCAGGGAAAGAATGCGCATAGCCCAAGATCGACAGAAGCACTGAGCTGATGCAAAGCGTCGTCACTTGGAGTTCCAACCAGGAGAACATGTATTTTTGAAGACATCTCTGAACCATGGAGTGATTCGTTTTGGAAGATGGGGTAAGCTCAGTCCGAGGTATATTGGACCGTTCGACATAATCGAACGAGTCGGAGAAGTGGCTTATCGCTTGGCACTTCCACCTTCATTGGAAGGAGTGCACAATGTGTTCCACATATCCCAACTCAGAAGGTATGTGAGTGACCACATTCATAATCTTGATCACTCCGAGCTCACTGTACAGCCAGACTTATCCTGTGAGCGACAACCTGTTGAAATCCTGGATAGAAAGGTGAAGTCACTTCGGAACAAGGAAGTCAATTTGGTTCGAGTGATGTGGAGAAAAGATTCACCATGAGAATCAACATGGGAATGTAAGGACGACATGAGTGCAAGATACCCTCATTTATTTATAAACTAGTCCTTAAAATAATTGCAAATTTCGATGACGAAATTTTGTTAAGGAGGGTAGAATGTAACAACTCCAATTTTAATGTACAGAAAATTATTTAAAAGTTAATGTACAAATGGAGTATTTGCAATCATGTGTACACTATAAGTATTTGATTTGCTTTTGAACAGCAAGAAAGCACTTGTAGCTCGTTGGTAAACCCTTGCACTGCTGTGACGTAGCCCCTGTGATCGAATCCCCCCAACCACATTATCTTTTTATTAATTTTTCTTTTAATTCTTTAGAAGTCTAAGGGTTTACGCGTGCCCTACACGTAAAATGAAGAGTTACATAATAAACAAACTCGTGCACTAGGGTATATGAGACGACGGGAACACGTGGCACAAATCTCACCCTCCACCACCGGATTTGGGCCGGTGACTTATGCCATACAGCCGACACCGTCGGGCCCCCCGTAGGGGATTCTCCCCAACACTTTTCTACACACCCTTTGGCCTCCCCCCTTAACCCCTGTACTGTTTATTTTTATTAAAAAGAAACAGTGAATTAAAAAGTGGTATTAAACCAAAATTTTAATGCATTTTTAATTCATTCTTCATTACCCCCAAAACCCTAATTTTACCTATAAATACTACACTCCATTTTACATCTACTCACTCAGAAATTCCCGGCCAGAACTCTATAAAATTTCCAAGTCCCAAGTTGTGCAAGTGGAGTTAGCAAAGGGCAAGATTCCGACGATATTTCAAGAAGTTTCCGGTGACGAAACGACGTCCCGACGCTTTTCTAAGCTTCCCCCTTCTCCCCTCTATCTTAATAGCTTGTAAGTCCCATCTTCCCCTCTCTTTTTCTATTCTAAAACTTTCATTTTTCAAAACCCGACGGAAGCGGAGTTAATCCGACTTTCGATTCGTCTTTCTTTAAAAATTCTATTTTTCTTAAATCATAAAATACCATACTCTCATATAATATTTAACAAATATAAATAAACATATTAGAACAAGTTTCATCTCAAAATAATTCATGGGAAAATCTTTATTTCATTTTTACAGTAAAATACCACCATAATTACAAACGATATTGTTATCCATTTTTACCGTATTATCTTTATAAAACTCACGAGGTAATGACCTACCTTATCACAACACACATTCATAACATAGCATGATTTACTTTTGGACAATATTTGTAGGAATATTACGAGTTACAATAAAATACCCTAAACTATTACAAAACCGTTTTCTTTAAAAAGAGTGTTATCTAATTCCTTGCAATTGCGCCTCTACAACTCATTTTGGGGATCCCGATCGGGATGGTGCAGGTTATCGCATATCCTCAGGCCTATTAGAGTGAGATGCAAACCTCTAAAAGGAGCATTCGATCTCGATGGAATTTTTAATGCTATTTTTAAGAAAATGAGATTTCTACATAATAAATAAAATTTATTTTATTAAATATATATATGAATATTATCAAAAGATCTATTTTAAATATATTATACAAATATTCCATGTTTCTAAATCAGAGGAATCACAATTACAGGAAAATACCATGACAATTCAATGCAAAATTCCAATATTTCATTAAAATACCATATATAATGAAAACTAGGTTCTACTCACTAGAAATTTCACTTTTATAAAATACACATCTATGAAAACCCTAAAGACGATAATTAAATACTTGAGGTGTATTTTGAAAATATATCAAACTATTTTTTACATAAAAACCCCTCAAGTTATACTAATTTATAATAAGGACCCTAGTAAACATAGGTTTAAGCGGGACCAATTCTCTTGAGCCTCGGGGAGCCGGAGAAAGTGGGTGCTTGCCTATTTAAGGTAGACAAACTAAAAACAATGTTATCAACACGATAATTGTCTTGGAAAAAGATACAAATCCTGCCGTCCATGTGCAGCAGTTACCGATAACATCAAAACTAATTCAGGACTTCAATTTCTTTTTAAGTGTCCGACTTAGACTGAGTCTCAAACTGATCAATCTGACTTGAATATGATTCAAGTATAAATTACAATACAATATGAATCTATGAATCCGTCTATTCAATCTATATTAATCTATATTGACCGAACCGAACCATGGATATACTCCGTTTACATGACTATCCATTTATATCCATTCCATTTACTGATATCATGGTTTTGCCAAGTCATCCATCTATATAATAAAACAATACAATCAATACAAAATTCATTACGGTGTTTTAACGGGGTAAATTGGTACGGGATGTGTTAGAAGTGACACGAGACTGTAAACATAATACACCTAATCTGAATATCC
This sequence comes from Agapanthus africanus, assembly GCA_030015575.1. Lineage (NCBI taxonomy): Eukaryota > Viridiplantae > Streptophyta > Magnoliopsida > Asparagales > Amaryllidaceae > Agapanthus > Agapanthus africanus. The sequence goes on along the minus strand of CM057338.1, from coordinate 934,533,399 downwards.
ATTGTCGTTGTATCGTGGCTGAATGGTTCCTTTTGCTCTGTATACCTTAGTCTCCAGATAGTGGGACTCCTCTCGTATACACTGGCATATTCTGTACCAAGCTACAAACAACTGCGTTAACATTATAATCAAACATTACTAGTCATATTCTCTTTCTGTCTATTCAATCTCTACTCATCTTTGGAACTTATCGAGCGATTGTTCGCTGACGACATTCCTTTTCTTTTTGCTTTGGAATGTTGTCAGGTGTTTTGGACGCATTGGAGACCGAGCCCAGTACTGAGGACTTGGAGCAGTTTGTTATCGATCTAGAGCTGTAGGCACTTGTACATACTTTTCATTTCAGTTATGCCATTGTTTAGGCATTGCTTTCTATTCATGTATTTACATTCCAGTTGTACTTGTAAAGAATTGTTAATAAATAAAAGTTACTGTTCAATTACATCTATTGTCATTTTTCTTATGTACATTTACTTTATATTGCTTAGATACGCTTAGCGTGTTTACTTCTGAGTAAATATGTAGCGGCCTCGCCGCGTCACCTCCCCGTAAAGTGGGAAGCGGGGCGTGACAGGTTTTGTTGGCGGCCCATACAGGTCAGTTCCGCATGGACATGCGGGTCAATTCTGCATGAAATCCTAAGCAATATAACACAAGAATCAGCAACTAAAAACATTCTTTACATTTCATATTCCTTGAATCTTACAATTTCATATACTTTGAATATGTCATAACCCTATTTTTGTAACATCTCAAAAAAAAATAAAACATTATTTTTGGGAATTTTCATAATTTAATATTAATTTTTAAGGAATATTTTAATAATCGGTATAATTAAATACCGATAAATGGTGAAAATTCTGGAGAAAATTTTGGAAATTCTAAAATAGGTTATTTTTTGGAAATATGCCATTTTACAGTTCTTATGATGAATTATACGCGACTTTAGTGTTTATCGCGATTAAAAATCGCTAATTGGATTTTTGTCTTTTGTGCAAAATGTGCACATAACATTTTCCACACTTGTCTCATGTTATGGACTTATGGTGGCTTAAGGTTGAACCATGTTGAGATGACCATGGTGGGTTGACCCATTTGATTAAGTTAATTGGGTTAATTAGTGTTTTGGTTTTGGTTAAGGGTGATTAGGATGGGGTTGACTTGTGGCTAGAGAGAGAGAGGTGGCTATAGGTTGTGTCACAATCCCTTTTCATTTCAAATCTTTTCCTTATCTCTCTCACATCTCTCCCCATAACACAACACCACACCATGATACACCAGCTAAGGCAGCATCAGCAGCTGCTACACCACTCAAAACAACAGCCCCAACACATAACTTCAGCCCCCATTTGCATCAGCAGCTACATCAGCAACAATATTCAGCAGCCCTACACCAGCCCCTAGCACCACAGCCCACACCTACACACTCCCATCAACACTTTTCAGCCCCCATATCAACCCATCAGCACACTTCAGCCCACCTCCATCAACACCTTTCAGCCACCTGACATACATCAGCTGCAACAGCAGCAAGAACAGCCCCAATATCATCAACATCAGCATCATAACCAACCACACCATACCCACACCAAAACCACCACAACACAACACCAATACAACAGCCACAACAATTCCAGCATCAACCCCTGGAACAAAAGAAAGCAGCTGAACCTGCAGCAGCTACATCATCATTCAAGCAACACCAACACAATATCATACCTCAACGCAAACCAACACCCCCACAACTACAATAGCTGCACACCACTAAGCCACCAACACTTCAGCTGCTGCCTCACACAGAGAAAAATAAAACAAAGGAAAATAGCAAGCAGCAGCAGCAGCCTGATGCAGCAACAGCCCTAGGAGCAGCTCAACATGCAGCACAACCCTTCTTCCTTCCTTCATCCTCTTTTCTCCTACATTCTAGGATTTTCTTGAGGTATAATCTCACAACCAACTCCTATCTTGTTAAGTTATGGGTTATTAGCTGAAATTTAGTGTTATATGGTGATTAGTGCTAGTTTAGGCAAAATTTAGTGAGACTTGACCAAGTGTTGGTTTTGAATGTTAGTATAGTCTAATTAGGTGCTGTTGAGACCAGTTTACCCTAGATCTAACCCAGATTCCAGCATACCACCTGAAAGTTTAGAATCGGTGAAAATTAGCAATTTTTTCGACTTTTGTGACCTTTCTGGTATCTGCTTCAACCCAAGACCTCCTAAAATAAAATTGACTTGGCAGTAAGCTGTGCAGGCACCCTGGAACCATCCCACAAAGCGCTAGCCCCCACCTCAACTTCTTGGCCGCCAATAAATTCCCCCTGGCCGCAATTTGCGGCCAGAGCAGGGGAAACCCCCCTCGTTTTGCGTGCACAGCCCTATTTCATGTAAACTTGACCCCTGGTATGTCTAGTTTTGACTGATTCCAGTTAGGATAGAATCTGGGTTGATTTTCATGAGTTGGCGTATGATTTACGACTTGTTTAACATGGGTTTTTGGTATTCGATGATTCATTTCTGTCGGGTGGCGTTTGGACGTCAACGGCAGTGGATATTGGCTGTGTTTGCACGCGAGGCCACAGGTTTTTACCTATGGGCGTAGCATGCACCATTTTGGTTTCCGACATGGTTTTCATGTGTTTTAGCGTGTGATATCCTTGTAGGTACCCCACGTGGCGTCGGAGCGTTGGAGATGCAAATGGAGACATCGACACCGGCACGCTTAAAGAAAGGTGAGTAGATTTATATCTACGGGGAGAAGTCGGGTGGATGGCGTATAGCACCCCTGCAGTCCGTGGTGATGTATACGGATGCGTATACACACCTATAATTATTATATGTTGTTTGGGAAATTATTGATGTTTAGGATGGATAATTGGTGGACTTGGATGATTTAGTGTCGCGAAAACCTAGAATAGTGGGTGCACTACACATACACACTCCCACACATACATACTTGCATACATCATTACTTCATATGTGCATAGACGGGATTCTATATAGATATGTGTTCACATAGGTATGGGACTATGTGTTCGCATACGGTTTTGAGGATGATATATAGGATTGGGATGGTCGATGAGTTTGATCTGAGGTTATGATATCGGTGATATGGTAGAATTCGTATCTGAGATACATCTTGATGCTTTAGCGGATTTTGGGATTATGATGCCATAGTAATAGTGACATATATATGTAAAATGATCGACATGTGATTATGATACGAGATAGGTATGATATGATATGATATGACATGACAAGATATTTATGATAGGCCGCCTTGGGCGTTGTTTACTCCTTGAGATGATATGTGCTGATGATATCGTTTTTGCTAGAGGCTGTCAATCGGAAGCCGGATTATGATTATATTGACGATATATGAGGATGATATTGATTTATACGAGACTGTCGATCAGTAGTCAGATCTTGATTATAGTGATGATGTTAGCATTGTACTAGACATAGGTCAGTACCCAGATTATGATATTTGACAAAGAGAATACCATATGAATGATATGACAAATGTGATATTGACCCGTACCCAGATTTGGGGATGCCGTACGACGGATTTACGTACAAGCTATAAATTGATGTTTGACCCGCACTCTTGATTTGGGAATAACTGATTATAGAGATATGTGATCGGATGCGATATTATCGAGGCGGAATCACATACTATATATATATATATATATGTATGTATCGACTCAGAGGTTAGGCGGTTTCCCTTACCTACTGTTAGCTTTAGCTCAGCCTTATAGTGGTGTAGCTATATGACTGTTATAACATTAGGTGCAGTTCAGCTATCATGGTGTTTAGTATTCAGCTCCCGCATATTATTATTGCTGCTCCGCATTGCATACTGTTGTGATTCATATTCCATTATTGATATCCTGCTGTTAGGACACCAGCACCATTACCGATGATGCGTATGTATCACGTACACTTAATTGCCGGCTCACACACATCTTCATCGGTAATTGCCATGTCACGAACACTTAGAAAATATTATTGCTTGATTTAGCTTGTTAGCTAGTAGTGACATGATATTAGTATGCTTGCCTTATATGCCAGCTCGACATTGTAGTTATTACTTGTCACTTCATGCATACTGTTATTCATTATATGCTACATTCATGGATTCTCATGCTTATATTCATGATTTCACATGCTATTAATAATTTGGATTCGGGTTTCCATGAGATTTTCTGGATTTGGAGGAAAACCGCAAAACATATATATAAACTGCTTTTTCTTTTTAATAAAAATGCGGTTTTCCTATGATGTATGAGTCGTCCACCATGAGTTTTGCTGATGGATTTCGAGACCCGATTCGAGGAGGCAGATGAACCGTTTCGGATACATGGTGGGCCCGGTGCGGTACCCCGGGGCAAGAAGATTGCAGGAGATGGCGTTGAGCCTGACATGGGAGCACGACCGACCGGTGATATTACCCGACGCGTCGGATATCCGGAGGATACCGTCGTGGTCATGAGATGGATGGTAGGGGCCGATCTGGACTGACGGCGTCCTGGATATTATGATTGAGACATTGAGATTTGAGATATTGAGGTACAGAGATTGTGATACAGAGATATCGAGATATTGAGATTTATGTTTTGTGCAGATGCTATGCACTGCTTTATGCTGATTTCATTATGATGCCTCATTTTAAAAATACAGAAATCTCACAAATTTATGAAAGCAGTTTTCTTCAGTACATGCATTCTGTTTCATGCATTCATACATCATTCGTATGATATATTGCCATCTGATGCACTGACACAGGCACATGGGTTTACACTTGGGTTAGGTATTTACCCTAGTCTTGTTATAGATTGCTGGTTATATATATTCGAGGATTATATATTTTGATCGTATGACCTAGGATTGCGTCATACATGCGATTTTCTGTTCGTAGATCTTTTTCTACTCACGAGTTGGCAACTCACCCCCGTTGTGCCCCAGTTTCTTGCAGGTGTTGCCGTACGGGTTTCATTACGGCTTTGCGGGCACTGTTCCTTTCGGACGACTTGCTAGTAGGTGCGTTTATTGTATCGTACCCATCATTATACATTGTATATTATATTCAGTTGTATCTAGAAGTTCCATCAACCAAACATGTATTTATTTGAGATAGAGACCAGTGATGTTATTCCTTCGACCTTAGAGTCGCACGTTATACTTCTGTGGATTTCATGCTGTTGAGTTCCCTTTTCTGTTGTGATCCCCGCCTTTAGGCGTTGTATATTATGTTGCATACTGGTTGATTAGTTATGGTTCTTCCTACACTCTACTTCTTTTCTTGGTTTGGATTTCTGGGCTCGGCTTACTTAGAGTACGTACGCCTCGAGACGTTCGTAGTCTAGGTGCCGGTCATGTTCCGTACTTTCGGGACGTGACAATTTTTCTTTCAAGGTTATGAATTCTCCAAATAACACCAGCACCAATTTTAACAACACACCACCACCTCTACCGTTGACGCCTACCGTCGCTGCTCCGATCAATGAGCAGACGGTACTGCTTGAGGCAATCCACAGCCTCCTGGTGGGACAGCAGCAGACGGCTATCCTGATGAACCGTCCAGAAGCGGAAGCACCTGAGGTAAAGCAATTCTGGTCTTTCCATCCCAAGCAATTTTCGGGAAAAGGGAGCTCACTCGAAGCTGAAGAATGGGCTCAAAGTATTGAGGATGACCTGGCAGTAGCACAAGTGCCAGAGGTCGCTTGGGTTCGAGTTGCGAAGAAGCAACTCACTGACAATTCCCGAGTTTGGTGGAAGGTGGAAGAAAGCCGTCTTGACCAACCTATCGAATGGAGGACTTTTCACGACATGTTCGACGCGAAATACTTTCCAGAGACTGCCCGATTTGACATGGAGCAGCAGTTCATCCACCTACAACAGGGTTCTATATGGACCAAATCTGTGGATGAGTATGGCGCTGAGTTTACCATGCTCAGTAGGTAAGATATGTCTCAATGTTCGATTTTCAAATATCATATATTAAACAGCTAACACAAGACCTTAACAGATTTATGGCACATTTAATACCGACTGCTGAGATCAGGTCCGGACGATTTCAGCAAGGGTTAGATCCAGAAATCCCAGCTGCCTTAGCTACAGGAGATTTCCCAACCCATGAGATGGCCCTGAAAGCTGTCCGCCGATATGAGGCAGTGGTAAAGATGAAGGGCAGACCCCAATTTGCCGGGATGAAGCGCCCTGCTACTCAGATGGAAGGAGGAACCTCTTCAAGGCCATAATTTATGCCCAGGAGACCAGGAGAACCGAACAACCGGCCCAACCCAGCCTTTCGCACTTACTGCCGGAGAGATGGACATTTGGCGAAGGACTGTCGGCGTGCAAATCGCCTTTGCTTAGTCTGCGGCTCAGCTACTCATGACATTGGGTCTTGTCCTCGTAGACACAACCCAAATGCTGCACCCATGTCAGAAATTACTTATCAGCAGTGCCCAGCCATCTAGGCACCTGCTCCGCGACTCGCTCTCCCTGCTCCACCTCCTCGTGGATCGACTGCACCTCTTCCTCGTCAGTTCCATCAAGCTCAAAGGAACGTACCTCAAGTACAAAGGAACGGGAAGAGGAATGCTCCTCCAGCAAGGAGGAATGTACCGAGGTGACAGGCTTTCACAATGACTGTGGAAGAAGCTGAAGCCACCAGCCAAGTGGTAACACTTTCCATTCAAAATTTCATTCTGTCTATATACATACTTATATATCTTTTCCTTATACCTAAAAACTATCCTACATAACTTAGGTATAATCTTAGTAGCCTCGCTTCCTATACTAACACTCATCGATACTGGAGCATCTCATTGCTTTATGTCGCAACGGTTCGTTCGAACTCATGCGATTCCAGTCAAACCTCTCGTATCCAGCTGGAATGTCTGTTCAGGGAACGGTGTTCTAAAGGCAATAATGGGACATGACCTATGTTCAGTGGTCGTCTGCAGCAGAGAATTCTATGCTGACTTCAAGGTGCTGGACATACCGAATTTCGATGTTGTTCTGGGTATGGATTGACTAGGAACATTCTATGCTACCTTTGACTGTCGTCAAAGGAGGTAGTGTTCAAGATTACAGAGCATCCGGTCTTGTATTTCAAAGGTAGAGACCGTACCCTGGAGCCAAGCACATACAAGGTGAAACTGAAGAAGGCAGTGATTGCAACATTTCAAGCGGAGGAAGGATCGAAGCCAAATGTAGTTCAAGAGTTCGACGATGTATTTCCTGAAGGCATATCAGGTTTGCCTCCCGATCGAGCCCTTGAATTCAGCATTGATTTAGTACCTGGAGCACAACCGGTGATAAAAACACCGTATCGGTTAAGCCCTGAAGGTTTGAAGGAAGTCCGTACTCAGTTGGACGAATTATTGACGAAAGGATGGATTCATCCTAAAATTTCAAGTTGGGGATCTCCAGTTCTACTTGTGAAGAAGAAAGAAGGTTCATATAGAATGTACATTGATTATAAAGCTCTGAAAAAAGTAACTATAAAGAACAAATATCCACATCCACGCATCGACGATCTGTTCGATCAGCTGAGTGGATCTTGTGTTTTCTACAAGTTAGATCTTCGTTCGGGTTATCATTAGGTGAAGGTCAAAGAAACTGATATCCATAAAACAGCATTCAAAACTCGCTATGGACATTATGAATTTCTTGTTATGCTATTTGGAGTGATCAACGCACCAGCTATATTCATGAACCTAATGAATCAAGTTTTCCGAGAGTACCTAGATAGGTTTGTTATCATCTTCATCGACGACATCCTGGTGTATTCTAAGAGTCGGAAAGAACATGCCGAGCACCTACGATTTGTCCTGGAGACTTTACGACAGCATCAATTCTACGTCAAGTACAGCAAGTGTGAGTTTTGGCTAGATCAAGTCGGTTTTCTTGGACATATTGTATCAGGCGATGGAATCTCTGTGGATCCAGCTAAAGTTTCAGTAGTAAGCGAATGGCCGATACCAAAGTCAGTGAAGGACATTCGAAGTTTCTTAGGTTTAGCAGGATATTATAGAAGGTTTATTGAAAGATTTTCAAAGATTGCAACACCCCTGACCAAGCTCATACTTATAGATGAAGAATTCGTATGATCAGAAGTATGCGAACGAGCTTTCGTAGAACTCAAGTCAAGATTGACATCAGCACATATTCTCGTTATACCGGACAATCTGAAGGTTTCAAAGTGCATTGTGATGCATCCGGTAATGGATTAGTATGTGCTAAACATCAGCACGGTAAAGTGGTAGCTTATGCTTCAAGACAGCTGAAAATTCATGAGCGCAACTATCCGACGCATGATTTGGAGTTGGCAGCCAATATCTTTGATCTCAAGATTTGGCACCATTATAAAATACACATCTTTGAAAACCCTAAAGACGATAATTAAATACTTGAGGTGTATTTTGAAAATATATCAAACTATTTTTTACATAAAACCCCTCAAGTTATACTAATTTACAATAAGGACCATAGTAAACATAGATTTAAATGGGACCAATTCTCTTAAGCCTCGGTGAGCCGAAGAAAGTGTGTGCTTGCCTATTTAAGGTTGACAAACTAAAAACGGTGTTATCAACACGGTAATTGTCTTGAAAAAAGACACAAATCATGCCGTCCATGTGCAGCAGTTACCGATAACATCTAAACTAATTCAGGACTTCAATTTCTTTTTAAGTGTCCGACTCAGACTGAGTCTCAAACTGATCAATTTGACTTGAATATGATTCAAGAATAAACTAAAATACAACATGAATCCATGAATCTGTCAATTCAATCTATATCAACACGTCTTAGATATAGTGTATGAATGAATAATCATTTGATCAAAGGTGTTTTTCATGTCCAAAATGTGTGGGTTTTCGATCAACGTGATTTTTCATCCATACACTATTTAAGGCGTGTAGAACAACTAGACCGGAGCGGATCGTCGGAAGGACGTCAAACGAAAAAGTTCATGAATTTAAAAATCACGAACCCGTCTTAATAGATTCGCACCCTGCCTCCTATATATATATATAAATAATTTATTTTTTTTATAATCCCAATGGCTTGGAAAATTATATAAAGAAATCTAGATGGTTGTTTTATGGTTAGTCAGGTGTTATGGAACATCCATTTAGGAACACCCGTAATGATGTATGAAGTGGAAACATATAACTGACGGTCCAGTTAGAAACAACCATAATGACCGCAGGATGATATGAATAGTCTTTTGATTCTGGTTGGCATCTAACTCTTCCAAGTAAAAAGAAATGTTTAGTCTTTGCAGATTAGAACTAAAGTTAAAGTTTTTGTTGGGGTTTAATCATTTGTCAATTGGAATAAGGACTGTAACTTTTTACCTTTTCGACTAATTACCATTGTAAATAGAACTGACACTGTTCCCCTCCGAAACGCGGAGACGCGACCGTGTAGGTCCGTCTTGCCTGAGATTCGGGGCAGATGCTATTTGGTGCTATCCGTCCACCTCTCCGAAGATGCCAAGTTGATTTATGGCACCGTGTATTGAAGGTTTAAACGGATGCGTCCGATATAGCAGACTTCGTCAGATTCCCCCTTGCTTGAGGGTTTTTTGATTGTGGGGATGCTCTTCCCTGCAGGCGCAAGCCTCTGCAGTTAATTATGCTACCGCATCGTGGTAACAACTTTCTCCTTCTCCAGCTGGTCACTTCGTGTCGTGGGTGTTTGTTTTGTGTTTGGTTGCCCGTGGATTGTATACGGAGACTAAGTTATGCCGTCGCCCGTAGGACGTGGATTAGTCCAAATCCGTATTTTCTTAGATTTGGGTTTGGGGTTTTGGTTTAAAGATACGTTAGCCATATTTGAGGCTAAAATCAACTTAAACGTTTGTTAAGGATACGTTAGTCTTATTTTAGACTAAGATCAATTTAACGGGATCGTTTAGATCCAACAAAAGAGCATTTGGGGGCTCTATTTCCAGTTTAGGGACATAGTAGTCCATTGCCAGTTTAGGGACATGGTGGTCCAACATTCCCATTTTGGGGACGAATATTAGTTTAAGGACATCATAGTCCATGAGTTTAAGGACCCCACAGTTCGTAGCAATGTCTGGTTGTCGGGACCCGTCACCTCTCTGACGACGTTGAAGGATTACAACGACAAGTATCAGAGGAGTTCAGAGATGTACCCTTGAACCGGGTGTAAATTGATTTGGGAGAGCAGTTGTGCTCGGTTCAATTTAATTTGAGGACTTATGGCCAGAATTGGGTTAAGTCCAGTTAGAAAAATGTCTAACATTTCATTCATATTAGGCCTATTAGGCCTTTGCTTGGGCTCTGCCCTTTTATTAATGCATAGCATTTTGTTTGGTCTATTAGACCTTTATTTGGGCTCTGCCCCTTTTTTAAATGATGCACAACATCTAAATTGGTCTGTTAAACTTGGGCTCTGCCCCCTTTTTTAATAATGCAGAGCATTTAATGGTCTGACAGTGCGCCACGTGGCCTGTCAGGCGCTCTGCACCAATTAAAGAGCGCAAAGCGCTAGCGTATGTGGAGGTGACACGTGTCACGCTTTGGTGAGCGCAAGTCTGTTAGCACAGTGCGCTGCGCCAGTGCGCTGCGCTAGTGCGCTGCTGACACGTGGCGCATTCTGGTGGCTTGCGCCAATCCAAGAGCGCAGTGCTCTATTTTAATAGCGCAAGGCGCAGATTGACACGTGGCGCTCTCTGGTGGCTTGCGCCAGTCCAAGGAGCGCAACAGTGCAAATCAAGAGTGCAAGGCACTGTTCAATAGCGCAGAGCGCATCTTGATCAATTTTAGATCAAAGAACAGAATCTTTTGAAGAGGTTCTACCTCAAGATTCAAGAACCAATGGTTCAACAAAAGGCTGTGCCTTTATATAGATCAAATGATCTAGGAAAGAAGTAAATTACTTCTTTTTTAATCTTTTAGATCTTTTTTGATCTTTTTCTTTTTTATGTTGAGGATCTTGATCTTGTTCTTAGATCTTTGATTTTTTTTAGAAGAACTTCTTCTTCTTCTTTTTTAATGAGATGATTGCATCTCTGTTCTTCAAGAATCAAGTTCTTTTACCTTGAAGAAGATGTTCTTCTAAATTCTTTCAGAATTCTCCCTTTTTTATATATCTTTCTGTATGTGTCTTAGACTTGGAGTTTAGGGGCTTTTATATAGGGCCAATTAGTTTGTTAGGATAGTTACAGAGATCTTTCTTTGATTGATCTGGGGATTTTTCCCCGCCGTTGGATCTTTGATCCTAAGGCCTCTGTTTTACAGAGGACAATCTTCTTATTTTTAATAAGATTGGAAAGATCTTTCTAGAATTTTAATTCTGATTAATTAAATAATTTATTATTTAAGTTTTGGCACAAGTGCACCTGCGCTTGACACGTGTCGCGCAGCGCAACTGCGCTGACACGTGTCGCGCAGCGTAGAGCGCAGCGCAACTGCGCTGGCACGTGTCGTGCACCGCAGAGCGCAAGTTATCTGAAGTGTTGCTTCCTTTATTTAAAATTTGAATTTTAAAATAGAGCCTTTCTCTGATTGGGGTGCGCTGCCTTGGGCGCAGCGCCCCTTGCGCTGGCGTGTCAGTGTTTGACACGTGGCGCTCTGCGCGCAGCGCAAGGGATCTGAAGCGTTGCTTCAAGTTTTTAACTTTTAATTTTCAAAGTAGAGCTTTGCTCTGATTGGGGGAAACAGAAGCGTTGCTTCGTTTCCCGCCTTGGAACTTGGACAGAGCTTTGCTCTGATTGGGGGAAACAAATGCCCCCCTCCCCCGCCGTTGCGCTTACATGGCCCCAAACGTGAGTACAGCGGCGGCAGAATCTCAACCGTTGGGAAGTTGAAACGGCTCTCAATGCCTATAAATAGGACCTTTGGTCCCTTAGATGATTTCCATCTCCTCCCTGAGAATTATCTCTTATTCAGAGCATTGCTCTTTAAGCTTTAAAAACTTTTAAGAGTTAGAACTCTAGAAAAAAAAATTTAGGTAAAAATTAAATTAGATTAAATTAAATTAATTTCAAGAGCCTTGCTCTTAATAGATCCCTGATCTAAAGAAAACCCATTTAGGGTTTCACTTAGCAGAGCTTTGCTCTAAAGGGATCTAAAGAGAACTAAAGAGAACCCTATTAGAGTTCCATTAATAGAGCTCTGCTCTCTGAAAGATTTTTCTTGTATATTCCTGATTCATCAATGGAGCTTTTCTCCTTCCAAATCATATAGAAGAACTCTTAAGAGTTTTTCATGGATCTTGAAGGTTAAAGATGACATTTTATTATATCGCCTTGCTTAATCATTCTGTCTGCTAATTCTGTTAATTTTCTTTTCCAGGAGCAATGGACGCCCACATGTACGACCTTGATGAAATCATCTCTTATGGAGACATTCGCCGACTCGGCCGTTCTCAGAACCGAGAATTTACCAACGCCGAGTGTGCCGAAATCATGAGCCGCTTCAACGCATACAACGGTCAACTGCTTCCTCGACGCTCCCCTCTCCTGAAGCTTATTATGGGAGCCATCGGGGAAGCTCTTCCCTTATTCTGTACTGGTGTGCCACTTAGGGCATTGGATGCCGCCGAGGATAAGGTGCACTCGGTGTACCTGATGAACCTAATCTCAAAGAGAAGGCGGGATAACCTTATCGACCTTCTGCATCAAGCTTTTCAACAGTCTACAATACTTGCTGCTTATCGGAGGGAGGACATCCGTGAGGATACCGACGCCCGTGCTCGTGAAAGGAAGCATACTAGGATGGTTCGCCAGGCTTGGAAAGTCTTGGACAAGGTCACTTTCGAGTTCCTCAATCCATGTCCTGGATTTGAGGTTTTGCCATTGTAATCATCTTGATAATGTCTTTGTTTATTGTCTTTCTTTTTTTTTCTTCTTTCTTTTTTTTATGTAAAAATTTTCCAAGTATGAATGAAAAATCTTTTGCCTCCTTCTTTTTGTTTTCTGCTTTGTTATTGGCATATTCTTTAAGTAAGCATAGCCTGTAGGTGATATAGAACATTCTGTCTCGAACACCTTGGGGAGTAATGATGGCTTAGGAAACAGGTTCAGATCTGCTACCTAAGGCTTTTCAACTTTATGAGCCGTGAAGGTCTCATAAAGACTTTTCTCCCTACGAGTCGAGAGGATCTCGTAGGTGCATTTTCTCCTTAGGAATCGTGAGGATTCCTAAGGGAGTTTTCTCTTATAAGTCATAAGGATCTTATAAGAGAATTTTCCCTCTTACAAGTCGAGAGGACTCATAAGTGGTTGTTTCGCTCCTTGTCGAGATTCGACTTTGGACAGTGTGACCTGTGAATAGTATGCAAGAGTCCGTTTTGGACTAACTTGCAGGGCCCCAGTGCTTAGGAAACAGGTTTTTTGATCCCCGCTGCCTAAGGCTTTTCCTCACGAGTCGAAACATATCGAGTAGTTCTCGTAAAGACACTAATTTCCTTACGAGTCGAGACGAATCGAGCATTTCTCGTAAGAATATCCTAACGTCACAGTTAACCTCTGCTCTTTACGACAGAGGTCTGTTAGGGTCTGTGGTACTAGGGTTTTGTCCGTTGTACCATCGCATTGGCTGATGTATTCCTCGATAGGCAATCTTGCTGTTCGAGTAGCCTTGCGATTGTCGTGTCTCTGATCCCTTTAGAGGATGGACAAGACGACTTCAAGCAATCCTCCTAGGCAGTTTGACCGTCGGAAGAGCAAGCGTTAGGAATTTTGCCATGCCGCTTTTCACTTGAGGTTAGGCTCATTTTGGAGAGCCCCGATGAGTCATAACCACTCCGCGCTGGTGTGGAATGATCTCCGATAGTCTTTCAGGTTTTTTATGAGTTGCCGTCAAGACCCTAAAGCTAGGAATTTGGCCTTCGCTTTGTTTGCTAGCATTGCGCCTGCTGTATTGAGACGAATGTCGCGGTTGTCTCTAGGTTGCTGGTGAACCGTCGAGATTTGGAACTAGAGATTTTGCCGTGGCTCCTTTTGGTGATGTTGTGTCTGCTGTATCGAGACGAATGTCGAGGTGGTGACCACTCCGCGCTGGTGCGAGATGATCTCCGATTGTCTTTCAGGTTTTTTATGAGTTGCCGTCAAGACCCTGAAGCTAGGAATTTGGCCTTTGCTTCGTTTGCTGGCATTGCGTCTGCTGTATTGAGACGAATGTCGCGGTTGTCTCTAGGTTGCTGGTGAACCGTCGAGGTTTGGAACTAGGGATTTTGCCATGGCTCCTTTTGGTGATGTTGCGTCTGCTGTATCGAGACGAACGTCGAGGTGGTGACCACTCCGCGCTGGTGCGAGATGATCTCCGATTGTCTTTCAGGCTTTATATGACTTGCCGTCAAGACCCTGAAGCTAGGAATTTGGCCTTCGCTTCGTTTGCCGGCATTGCGTCTGCTGTATCGAGACGAATGTCACGGTTGTCTCTAGGTTGTTGATGAACCGTCGAGCTTTGGAACTAGGGATTTTGCCATGGCTCCGTTGTTTGATTGCCGCGTCTAAATCCTGCTGGAGGGAGAACGCTGTGGTGACATCTCATCTATTGTATCGAGACGAACGTCGAGGTGGTGACCACTCCATGTGGGATGATCTCCGGTAGTCTTTCCGGCTTTATATGAGTTGCTGTCAAGACTTGGTTCCGTTTTCTGATGGAGCATGGGGAGGGAAGATGTGTTTCCTTCTTTGTTTGTGCCCCTGGATTGTATACAGGGTGATATCGCCTGTAGGGCATAAATTTTATTTATTATATTTTTTTTATTTTATTTCTTTCTGCGATCCTTTATCATTTCAGCTTTTATATCGCGAAGGTCGCGCTTGCCCAATCATTTAGTCTATTTTTTCGCGGTGCCCCATCATTTCGGCTATTTATTTTATTTTCACTCGCTGCTTTTTTACTGCGAGTTGCCCCATCATTTCGGCTATTTTGCATGCATACTTTTTTGTACTTGCTGAATTTTTATTTGCAAGTTGCCCCATCATTTCGGCTATTTCGTATGCATGTGTGGCTCGCTAGCTTTTTGCCGCAAGCTTGGGATTAGACACCGATTTCGGCATCAGCGCCGCTACAACTGGGATATTACCAGGAGCGAATCATCATTTTCCTCTGTCGATGTCAGACAAAGGTGGCTTAGTAAACAGGGTTAGGATCCTGTCGACCAAGGCTTTTAACTTCATGAGCTGTAAGGGTCTCATGACGGTTTTTCTCCCTGCGAGTCATGAGGATCTCGTAGGTGTGTTTTCTCCTTAGGAATCGTGAGGATTCCTAAGTGCATGTTCCCTTGTAAGTCGTAAGGATCTTACCAAAGGGTTTTCTCCTTATAAGTCGAGAGGACTTACAAGGGTCGTTCACCATATGGACATATCCCTAGTCACGGGTGGGACTTGGTTAGGGAAATGTTTATTCGCGCCCGTGGATTGTATACAAGGGTCAGTATTGTGCCGCTTGTAGGGCGTTATCGAAGGTTGTGGGGGTTGCTTAAGAACAGGTTCAGGTCTCTGTAACTTAAGATTTTGAAATCTTATGAGCCGTGAGGGTCCCATAAGAGAGTTCTCCTTACGAGTCATGAGGATCTCGCAAGTGTATTTTCTCCTTAGGAATCGTGGGGATCCCTAAGTGTGTTGCTCCCTTATGAGTCGTAAGGATCTCACGCGGGTGGTTTCTCCTTACAAGGTCGAGGGGACCCTGTAAGTGTCCTTTAACGAGGTTGCGCCCTTTCGGGTTTTCACAAACACTCGCCGGTAGTCCTGTTGTTTTTACTCACGGAGCCCTTTCGAGTTTTCATCCATGCCCCCTTTGCTTATGGACATACCGTTTTTTTATTCTTTTTTATATAACGAGGTCGTGCCCTTTCGGGTTTTCACAAACACTCGTCGGTAGCCCTGCTGTTTTTACTCACGGAGCCCTTTCGGGTTTTCATCCGTGCCCATTTTGCTTATGGACATACCGTTTTTTTATTTATTATTATTTTTTTTATCGGCTTTGGGATGTTGCAATCCATCGTAGTTTATCGACATCTCGGTCAACAACTAGTTTTAGGCCATAGTGGTCCGTTATTAGTTTAAGGACGTTTCGGTCCGTTGTTGAAGAAGGCCGGCTACTACTTATAGAGTTTGGGCTTAGGAAGATAGCGAGCGGACATAGTCGTCGTCATCTATCATTGAGCTAGGCTGTAACTCATCAAGCGTAGTAT
Organism: Agapanthus africanus; assembly: GCA_030015575.1. Taxonomy (NCBI): domain Eukaryota; kingdom Viridiplantae; phylum Streptophyta; class Magnoliopsida; order Asparagales; family Amaryllidaceae; genus Agapanthus; species Agapanthus africanus. The sequence goes on along the minus strand of CM057338.1, from coordinate 934,517,203 downwards.
TTCTTTAGGAAGCGACCGTTTATTGGCCTGAAAGGTCTTTCACCGTGCATATCCATAAGTAGATAGCCTCCACCCTGGTAAACCTTATCTATGATGTACGGGCCTTCATAGTTCAGCTCGAATTTTCCCCGCTTGGCACGATTAGGGATCATAAGTCTTCTGACCACTAGCATGAGTTTGCCTTGGCGGAATGTTCTCGGCCTAGTCAATCTTTCATATGAGCGCGTCATCTTTGCTTTATAAGCCTTTAGATTTTGTTGCGCTATGAGCCGGGTTTCATCAAGGACATCAAGCTCCTCAAGCCGAAGGTGAGCATTTTCTTCGTCCGTCAGCTCGTTGTGGACTGCCACTCGTAGAGAGGGTAATTCTATTTCGAGGGGGAGTACTGCTTCTGTACCGAATACCAACGCGTACGGCATTGTGTTCGTGGCCGTCTTGAACATAGTTCGATACGCCCTGAGAGCTTCTTGCAGTCTCTCGTGCCAATCCTTCTTATTTCGGGACACTGTCTTCTTCACGATCTTCGTCAAGGTCTTGTTGAAAGCCTCAGCTAGACCGTTAGCTCGGGGATTATAAACTGAGGAATATCTCCAGTCTATGTTGTGTTGTTGCGCGAAGCGGCTGATTTTGTGGCTTCTGTAGGCTGGCCTGTTATCGGAGATGATCCGTCGCGGAGTTCCAAACCGATAAATGACGGGCGTCTTGAAGAAATGGAGGATATTCTCCGTCTTCACTTCCCTCAGCGGTACTGCTTCTGCCCATTTGGAGAAGTAATCAGTCGTCGCCAAAATGAAACGATGTCCCCTGGACGATGCTGGTTCGATGGGGCCGATTACATCAGTCCCCCACATTTCGAATGGCCAGCTAGCCACCGTTAGATGTAGTGGATTTGGGTGCTGATGGATAAAGTCCCCATGAATCTGGCATGAGTGGCATTGCCTCGCATATTCGAGGCAGTCCTGAATCATCGTGGGCCAATAGTAGCCCATCCGTTTAATCTTCAACTTCATCTTAGGGCCAGTTTGATGAGAACCGCAGAGTCCGTCGTGAACTTCTTGGACGACTCTTTTCGCCTCTTCAGGTCCCAAACATCTCAGCCACAGTTAATCAAATGACCTCAGTATCATTGACGAAGGCAAAAGACAGAGCTCGTTTCATAAGCTGATGTCTTGAAGACGCATCTTCAGGTGTTCGACAGGATTTGAAGTAGTCTATAAAGGTTTCTCTCCAATCCTCAGCATTTTCCTGGTCTTTTATTTGCATAGCCATTTGCTCAGTCACTCCCTTTTCTTCGGATGATTCCGGAGATATTTCTGCTGGGGCAAGCACCCGACGGCTTTTTACCACGATTCTTACGTCATTGAGGTTCTCGTCGGCCAGTTCTTTAGCGAGATTGGCTAACGCATCAGCTTTGCTATTTTCTGCACGCGGTATGCTTTCCAACATATAGGAGGGAATTTGGGTCAACAGTTGCTGCACCTTCTCGCCATATTTCACCAGTTCTGGTTTGCATGTTTGGTAGTCGCCATTTACTTGACTGACGACCAGTTGGGAATCTCCGTATATGAGGAGGTTTTCAATCCCCATGTCGATGGCGATCTCGAGGCCTGCTATCAAAGCTTCGTATTCGGCTTCATTGTTCGTCCTCGGCTCTGTTAAGGAGAAAGCAAAGCGCATAATCCCTCCTTTTGGAGTTACGAAGATGAGGCCTACCCCCTATTTGATTATCGGGGTGCTTTGTTTGCGCTTCTTCATGGAAGACGCTCCATCAAAATAGAGTTCCTATCGGGTATCACTACCGTCGATCGCATCAAACGCATGTTCGTCTGGCAGCTCGCAATTCAGAGGAGAATCGGCAGGTATCGGATGCTCAGTGAGGAAGTCGGCGATGGCCTGGCCTTTCACTGCCTTAAGAGGTTGATAAGTTATTGAGAACTCCATCAAGAGCAGGGCCCATTTAGCGAGCCGACCTGTCAGTATAGCCTTTGACATCAAGTATTTGAGAGGGTCCACCTTTGATATGAGACGGAATTCATGTGCTAATGCATAGTGTCTGAGTTTTGTTATCGCGAAGATCAACGCCAGACAATGTTTTTCGATGGGGGAATAGTTGCTTTCTACCCCCAGGAGAACTCGACTCAAGTAATAGAGAGCTCTTTCTTTCCCTTGGTCATTCTCTTGTGCCCATAATGCACCCAAGGAACCTTCGAGGGCTGTTGTATAAAGAATAAGGGGCTTTCCCTTGACCGGAGTGGCCATCACTGGCGGGTTCTGCAGATACTGCTTGATCTCGTCCAGCGCGCCTTGGCATTTGTGATCCCAGACGAACGGGGTTCCCTTTTTCATCAGATGACTATAAGGGCGACACTTGCCTGAAAGATTGGCTATAAATCGCCGGATATACGCGAGCTTCTCTTGGAGAGATCGCAATTGCTTAAGAGTCTTTAGCGGAGGCATTTCCATGATCTCCTTGATCTTTGACGGATCTATCTCGATACCTCGGTGTCGGCGAAAGTATACACATATGCGCACTGTCCCATTTTTCTTCATCACCGGGACGATGTTGGCGATCCAATCGGGATACTGAACTTCCTGGATAAACCCAGAGTCGATCAGCTTCTTGACCTCGGCATTGATACTCATCTCAAGCTCGAGCCGTATTCTTCTAGGTGCTTGTTTGATCGGCTTGATGTCCGGGGATATTGTTAGTTTTTGGACCGCGATCTCTGGATCTAATCCTGGAATCTCGGAATAGTTCCACGCAAAGCAATCTCTATGCTGCATAAGCACATCTTTTAGCGCAGCCACCCTCTCTTCAGATAGTAGCTCGCTGACGAATGTTGGTCGCGGGTCGCTCGCCGTCCCCAACTCAATTTTCTTGAGGTTATCTGCAATGGTGTGCATTCCATCTTCCAGCTCTTTTGGCGCTGGTGGGAATTCTGAGATCACCTCATCATCACTGTTTTCGAAGCACCAGGGAAAGTCATCCATATTCTCGGGTTCTTCTTTTGATATTGTTATCATATGACAAGTATGAGCTCGCTTCCAAGACCGATGTGGATCTGGTTCAGCTCTCGTGGCTTTGGGTTCATGGTTCTGTGGCGGCGTTACCCTCCAGCTGTCAGATAGAGCGAACTTGCCGAGCTGATACTGATCTTCGACCCAGTTCTTGAAGGTGAAGCAATCTTCGAGAGAATGCCCTATTACTCGGTGATAAGAGCAATAGTTTGGGTAAGAGACTTCGCCTGCTTGCTCGGGGTGTTTAGACTCCGGCAGCATAATCATTTGGTGTTTTATAGCTAGGTCAAGTATCTTCTTTGTCTTGTCTTGAGGAAAAGAGTATGCTCGACTCATCTTCTTCATAAGGGAAAAATCCGAACCGCTCGATTCCCGACTACGTGGCTTCTTGTTCCCACTTTGTCGTTTCCGATTGCCTTTTCCGCTTTTCGACTTGTTTCTGCCTCTACGTCGGGCCTTTTTTACAACAGGTTGACAGGGATCGGCATTTTCATCTTTCGCAGCCTGTTGGAGGAGGCGTTGCGTCCTGGCTTTCTCGTAGATGGCCATTTCGCGGTTATGGTCATCTCGGACTTTTTGACCAGTTTCCTTATAAGCTTGTCCATTTGTTCTTCGAACGACGGACTGGGCATTTTTACGTCGAGGACTTTTTCTGGTTCAGGATTAGCACCTTCCCATTGAGCATCTCCTTCTTCATTGAAATCATGTACGACGTAGCAGTCGCTGAGGAGCTCCCGTTTCTTGGATCGAATGTATCCAAGCCCGATTGTTTCCATCCTCCTATTAAGCAATTTGTGCTGAGTTCCGGGAACGTTCCAGACCCTGTCATAGAATTTGGCTTTTCGAGCGGTCTGTTTGAAGGGTATCCCCTGGCGCTTCAACAGCCTTTTCAAGCCTTCTGTATAATATCTAGGCAGACGGATGGGCTGAAGCCTGTTAAGTGTAGGATCCATGCCATGCCGGATTTCTTTTTCCACTTTGGTTTCCCCTGAGCGGTAAAATAGAATCGCATTTTCGCCTTCTCGCCTGGGAGGGACATAGAACGTCTGCAGCTCTTCCATACTGTAGGTGTCGAGTGCATCGAGTTCTTTATGATGTTTGGGCGGCACCATGGCTACTTGCAAACTTTGCTCTTCATCAGCGACAGTTTGTATTGAAGGTCGAGCGGAAAATATAGCATGGACCTCATCTTCCGAGTCACTGCCAAAGATTAACATGGGAGCGGACGGTCCTGGCTTGTTGTGTTGGGGTGGATCTGAATAAACTATTTCCTCTTCCTCCTCGGTATCACTCCCGAAGACTGGAATGGTGGTGATAGCTTTGTTCTCCGGTTTATGACATCTTTCTGTGTCCTCAAAATCCGGTAAGAAGTATTTTGCATCTTCATATTTGCGGACTTCGTTCACGGAGAACGGGTTTAGCTCTCCCGTTACGGTATACTCGAGACCATCCTTAAAATATTTCATACACTGATGCTGTGTAGAAGGGATGATGCTGTACTCGTGTAACCAGGGTCGGCCGAGCAAAACATTATAGCATGTCTTGGCGTCTATGACGTGGAATTTAACGTCCGTGACGAGTAGCCCAAAGCGCAGCGTCAATATCACAGACCCGAGAGTCCGTGATGATTGAGAGTCGAACCCGAAGATGGTGATCTTATCCCGAGGGAGGTGCTGGACGCTCATGCAGATTTCCTTCAATACCCGTACATTGAGGAGATTGACGGAAGACCCATTGTCAACCAAGATTTTGCCTATCTTTATATCGTGGCAGTGCCCTGAGACATAGAGGGGACGGTTGTGCTCGCACGTCCCGAGGAGAAGGTCTTCGTCACCGAAAGTGACATCGGCTGTGTGCACTTCTTCCGACTCATCCTTCATCTTTTCCTCGGCGAGGAAAGCTTGGAATTGCTCGGGCTCTTGTAGCGCTTTGATCAATGAATCCCTTGCTTCTTTTGATAGTAAAAGGGCGTCAAGAATGCTAAGCTGCGAGGGTAGCTTCCTCAAGTGTGCCAGAATGTTGTAGTCCACCTTATTTTTCTTTGGCGGGTCCTTAGCGGTAAGCTCTTCCATGACTTGGTCATCTAGGGCGATATCCTCAGAGACCTTTTCTTTTCCCTTATTTTTTTTATTTGAGGGTCCGAGATTCTTTTCGGGTAGCGTACGATTACGCACCCGGATATTTTCGCAGGCTTTCGGCTCTTCCTCTTTTCCCGAGGTGGACTCTTTAAAGAGAGGGCTAAGAGCCATTTCCTCGTCAGAGTCGCTCCCGAATGTGAGAACTTGCGCTTCCCCGGCGTTAACCATGCGACAATTGCCGGTAGTTCTTCTAAGCTCCTCGGTCATACTTTTCCGCTCCCGACGAGTTTTGCGCTTCTCCCGCTTAAAATGTTGCCGGTGAACAACATACCCCTGCCACCATCTATTGAAAGCTTTGCACTCTTCAGTGGGGTGCGAAATCTTTCGATGATATAAGCAGTAGGAAGGATGCATTTCTGCTTTGCCGGCAATGTTTCCTTCAGAGGGTGGTAGCTTCATCCCCATTGATATGGCTTTAGCAAACATTTTCCTTGTCTTGAACTTGCTTTTATTTGCGGTGGATGTACTTTGATCTGGCAGGAGTGTCTCAACTCTTTTGTCTAGTCGCCGACGTTCGGCTTTTTCAAATATGGTCGTCTCGCGCTCCCGATCGGCTTTACTTTTCAAGAGAGCTTCGTTGAGGAATGCATCAATTGTTTCATCTGATGGCCCCAGAAGTTCCGTCTTAGGGTCTGCCCCCACTTTCTTTGTGCAAGGAGTTTTCTCATCGTCCGTAAACGAGTGGGAGATCATATGACAGCTTGCCACGTAACCCTCAGATTCATCCGACGAGCTTTCTCCATCATCTTCCTCCTGAAAGACGTGGCTGAGGAACTCTTGGAGTGTGATGGGAGTCCGTGCCTTTTGATTGTACTCTTCCAGTGCGTCAATCTGTTTTTGTAAGTCCGTGCGCTTGTCGCCAGGCTTCACGGGCTTTTTGGATCTCTTCTTCTTCTTCTTTGAAGATTTTGACGGCTGGGTGTGAGTGCTCGGGCCATCACCACCAATCTTTGGAGTCGGGCGCGGTTTCAGCATCCCTTCGATGATCTGGGGTTCCAGCGGGTTCTTCCACCTGATCACCGGGCATGTTTGGAGATTATTCAACAGCCTTTTGGTTTTGGCTGAAAGAACGACCTCCCATGGGGCTTCTTCAACAAGGGAGCACGTTGCCCCCAGCATATTTATCTTTTTAGGGGTATGAGGTTGCGGCGGGTTCACCTTCCATTTTTCGGATAATGCGAACTTGCCTTGCTGGTACTGGTCTTCAATCCAGTTTTTGAAGACGTAGCAATTTTCGATCGGATGACCCAATACTCGGTGGTAGGGGCAGTAATTAGGATCATTGACGTCGTTTGGCTGCAACGAACGTTTTGAATCTGGCAGATTGATGAGTCTGTTACGCACTGCCAGCTCGAACAGTCTTCTCGTTTTATCTTGGGCAAACGAGTAAGGACGTCCTAGCCTCTTCTCGAGGGAGAGGCGTGGACGCATATTGTTTTGACGGACAACCCGCTTCAAGTTGCTCGGCTGTTGTTGAGCATTGGCGACAACGATCGCTTTTCTTTTCCCCTTCTCATTTCGAGAATCCGGCTTTGGAGGAGACGGTCTGTTAGTTATTTGTATGCCCTAGAGGCCATTACTGTACATACGATGTATATTGTAATGGATTCTTGGACATATATAGGGAGGACTTTCTTGCTCGACATGATAGTACGCTATCTGGTTGTACTTTATCTTAACATGTACTCTGATTGTCTCTATGTTACATGTTGATAAAGCCCTTAGGATATTTACTCGACTACTGGGACTATGATGAGATCATACTAGTGGGGCCACGGTAGTCGACGAGTACATCCTATAACTGTTCCTAGTCGAGGTGTATCAAGACAGGGCATCGATACACCAGAGTAGACTAGCGTATACGCATCTTGACCCATATGATGGGCGATGGATGATCCTATATCTATCGGTGTTTGACATCAAGGATGGTGTACGGGTGCTCAGTAGAGACCTGGTACACTGGACGGACTCGCCGAGAACTCCTAAATGGTATTATACCTCACGTCAGATGGCAGTTCTCCGGTGACACTGGTACAGAGTAGTCTGTTGACCCGAGATCGTCATAGAGTCTTGTGTGATTCCCACTGTGCTTTGATTTCCATCATACCACGTCTTTGAGGGCGTGCAAAAAGGTGGCTTTTGGGTACAGTCCCGAATCACATGGAGGCAATGAGCGATAGGAGGGGATTCGTCTCTCCCGGTATAGGGAGTTGATGTTGTGCTGTGTTCGATTGGCTATAACCGGAAATCTCTGGCCAGGGTTGCTGAGATTTACTGGTAAGTGTTATCAGTAGTTTCTCAAACTGTTATAGACCTTATATCGACATGACTTATCAAGCTACTGGGGTCTGACGTTTACCACCCCTAGGCGAGATATGCGACATAACAGATGACGAGACCGGGCTGTACGGGAGTGTTACTGATTGGATTCACAGGAGAATGTACAGGCTTGCTTGTTGATCTTCTGAGCGCTCAATACCTGGGTAGCTGTTATGTTTAGCTGACCGCTTGCAGCTTGTGGGTGTTTGTGATGATCATCACTTACTGCCGGCATATTGACGATTCTTTAGAGTCCTACACAGAGGTTTCTTGACTCAGGCAAAACGGAGTAGGAGCACATATGTGATATGTGCGGGACCGAGGATAATACGGTATGTGATACCGTATTGGATTCTCGCGATATGAGATATCGGCGGGGTATATGTGATATAGCCTGGTCATCGTATTAGTCGGTTATATTCGATATAGCCGGATTGTCGGATCAAGTGTTGATTCGATAATTTAATGTATAATAATATATATGATATATTAAATTACATTAACTAATATTAGCTCACTAAAATATTCTTTTTCTCACTCGGGTAATACATTGATATATATGCGATATATGTTAATTGTATTATTTTATTTTGTTACAATAAATATTATATATGTGATATATAATATTGTAACATGATATGATTATTAATGCAACATGATTAGTGGAGATTAAACATGGTTAGGGTTTGATTTGGGTTAAGCTATTCTAGAAGTTTCTAGAAGGTTTTGTTTTTGTTTTTGCAAAGATATTTTCAAATGACTCATCTTTAACCTAACCCAAACCCTTCACCCTTGGTTAATTCTCTACAAAGGTTTAGCAACCATGGTTGCATTATTGATCATTATCCTTTCATTATTCATCACAAAAGGATTCTAAGTATTATTATTCATCTTCTTCTTCCTTCCTTCTTTCATGAAAAAGTTTTCTAGCTTTTTCTAAGTGATGATAAATGAGTGAGAATAAGAAAACAAATGAGAGCAAAAATCCTACTTCATCATCCTCATCTACCCTTGCCCTTTAGATGAGGGTGTTCACTTCATTTAGTGAGTGTTAGCTTGTGTTAATGAAACTTCAAGGTAGATCATCTTTGTTATCGAAGATCGGAAGCAAGACTGCATCTTTCTCTTCGTGGAGCCTCTCGAGAGTCCGGAACACGATGATCGCAGCGAAGGGACCACAACACGGAGCTAATGAAGTGAAGGACCGGATCTACAAAGGTTGTAATCCCTCTCACTTAGTGTTAAAGTGTTTAACATGTTCTTTTCCGCCTAATCTCTAGTTTAAAGATCCGGCTTTGGGTTGTTCGGCACGGCTAAATTTTTAATCGGGCATGGTTGATGCCTTGTAGACCCTTGTGGCAGTGCATAGCAACCCTACAGTGGTATCAGAGCCAAGTTAGAGCTTTAGGCGAAGTCTAGACGAAGTTTAAAGTCCGATCGAACCCGGAAACCCCGACACGAACACTTCTCTGGACATTTTCTTAAAATGTGTTTTTTTCTACATTAAAAATACTCAGAAAAATAAGCAGGAAAAACTAAGAATTACTGTGAAGTATGGACCTTTAATGCGCTCACTTGACCGCGGAACCGCGGCCAATCCAAGGGTTTGGCGGCGCTTCCGCGGCCAAAATTTGGATTTGGTCCATGGTATTTCAGATATTTATTCTTAGGTCCTTTCTTTTTATTTTTTTCTGGGAATTTTTAATTATACTCAAGTGTTGAGTTTTCTGGGATGTATTTGGGACTCGTTGATTCGATCGGATAATTTAACTTCGTTTAGTTTGTCCGGGTAATTTTATAGTACGTGTTAAAAAGTTCGAACGGATATCAATAACTCACTTTTTCCCCTGCCGGAAAAATTTCCAAGCGTTGGATTTTTTCCGTAGTTTAAGAACGTTCTAAGTCATGCAAGTAATGCGGTGGACCCTCTAGAAGACAACAAACCTTAACTCGATTATGTGTGTTAGTGTATATGCCCGAGAGGCCATTACTGTATCATACTAGTTTGTATATTACTTAATGGAAGCTTGGGATATTCACCTTGTATAGACAATCTTGCTCAAAATGGTAGTATGCTACTTGGTTTGTTTCTACTTCAATATGTGCATGTGTTTCTTTTAGCATATTGCTTATACATATTAGTAGAGCCCTTAGGATCTTTGCTTGATTACCAGCGTTGTGATGGCAGTCACACTCGTGGGGGCTGGGTAATTTACAAGCACATCCTTATGCAGGTCCTTAGTCGTAGGGTTATCGAGACAGGGCATCGATACTCCGGAGTAGACTAGCGTATGCGCTTCTCATCCTAGTGGGGGAGACGGTCTGTCCCACAGCCGTCAGTACGTCGTACTTTAGATAGTATGCGGGTGCTCGTTAGGTTACGAGTACACTGCACAGGACTCGTCGGGAACTGTTGGTTGGTACTATACCTATCGTCAGTTATCAGTTCCCAGGTGACATGAGTACAGCTTAGTCCGCTGACTTGACACTGTCACTTCGCCTCGAGTGTGTTCCCACTGTACTTAGATTACTACCCTACCACGGCTCGAAGGAGTCGTGCAAACAGGTAGTAGTTGGGTGCAGTCCCGAAGCACTTGGAGGCAGTGACGGTTAGACAGGATTCGTCTCTCCCGGTATTGGGGGTTGATATCGCGCTGTGTCTAGGAGAGCCATTACACAAAGTCCCTGGCCAGGGCAAGCGAGATATGCTGGTAGGTTTTCAGTGTTATCTCAGGGTGTTCTGGGCTACACTCCGACACGACTTGTACCGCTATTAGGGACTGACGTTTACCGCCCTCTAGGCCCGCCATGCGATATTCTCAGACGAACAGACCAGACTATATGTAGATTGTCACATTCAGGCTCAGTAGGAGTTCAGATGGGTTTTCACCTCGTCCATCTTCTTATTGGCATCTACCTGGGGGCCGTTACGCACAGCTAGTGCACTTGCGGTCTGTGGTTAAACCCACTGCCAGCGTAGTGTCGAGTCTTTAGAGTCCCACACAGAGAGCTATTCGCCTTTAGGCAAAAGAGTAGAGGTCGCATGGTTTTGCGACAGGGTTCGGTCACATCCGTGCACTTGTGCACGTTTAGTGTCCGGCCAGTTAACACTAACGGGCTTTGGTTTAAGCCAGATCCTAGTATACGTTTTGGGATTGGTTTTATCTTGTTTGTATTCATGTTCCTCGGAACGCGGATGCGGGTGTGTATGCACAGTTGACAGAGAGACAGAGGCAGGGGATTCTCATTAGGGTTGTTGACTGTTGACTTTTTGCTAAACCCTAATGAGAATAAGAAATATGATTAACAATAATATTAATTAAGTATTATTGTGACATGGTTGTTGATGGTTGACTTTGTTGACTTGTTGACTTAGTTGACCGGTTGACTAGGTTGGACTTGTTGTCCTTCATCATTACAATGGCTATCATTTCATGGCAAAGACTTGTGCTTGCTTGTTTCTTTTTGCAAAATGAGTGCATGAAATGTATGACCATTTTGACTTGAACCATCACATGATACTCAATTACTATTATTTGTTATAATGATTTTGGATTATGAGAGCTTGGATGACAAAAGTCTTGCTCATTCTTTCATTTCCTTTCTCTCTCAAGCTTGAGCTCTCCCTCTTCCTCTTGCTCTCTCTCTCTATTTCATGGTTCACTTGTCTCATGTGTTGAGAAGCAAGAACCATAGAGATAAAACCCAACACACTCCTCTACTCATCCTAGTACACAAGGTTTAGCAAACCAAGTGTTCTAGTTTCTTCTAGTTTGAAGTGAAGCCAAAGGTAGAAGCTTTCAGGTGGATCCATCTTCGGCACAAAGAGACAGCGAGGAGAGAACCATCCGACCACCACAAGGAGACCAAGAGAAGGAGTTCAAGTTAAGGTAAACCCCCTAACCGAGTAGGTAAAACTCTTGTTAGGATTGTTAGATAGTTGTTTAACAAAGATCCGTATTTTGAGTCCATGTTACCCCCAAAAGAAAAATCGGTTTTCATCATTTCCGCAAGCCCGTAAGTACCGGGAGAGGTAACGTGGATTTACAGTGGTATCAGAGCCAGGTTAAACACTATCTAACATGTTAGCAAAGTAACTAGAAGTTCGATCGGAGAAAAAGTCACGAAACATGCCCGTAACACAAACTTTCTGCCGATTTTGTTTTCTGTTCAAAAATAATAAATCATGTACTAAAAATCGGCTCAGGGTTTTTAAACAACAAGCAAGAAAAATGGTCCACTAACTCGGTCAAGGCGCCGCGGAACCGTGGCAGGAGCATGCTCCCACCGCGGATCCGCGGCCGAGTTGACTCGGTCGTGTCACAATTTTCCTGCAGTGTTTTTCTGGGGGTGTTTTGGGATTTTTACAATATGTTTTTTCTGCCCAGATTTTACAGAAAGCAAAATTTATTTTTGGGGCTTAAAAATCCGTATTTTGATCGAACTTCTAAAGACTTAAGCTAACGGGTTATATCTGTGATGTGATATATGTATTGAACGTCTGCTAATCGCTATATGTCGATTAGTGGGGGTTATACATATCTGTAATCTGTAATGTTGATGGTATGTGTATATGAATTCATTGGATTGTCGCGGATGAATAGCCGGGGGGTTGTGAGATGAGAGTTTTCTTTTTCTTTCAATTCATGTAATTTGTAATTGATGTAATATTATTTATATGGCTGCACAACCGGGATAGGGTTGTAGCCGTCATTGTATAATTTCTTTTACTGTTTTTGCTCCTAGGATAGACCCAAGGTGGGGTGCACAAACTACCGGGTATCTCGAAGTGCCGAGTGGCCTACTCACGTGTTGCGGGAGGTTGCTTCGCTTTGGGTACTTGGCGGGTAGTTTGCCGCATCCATAGGGGTCTAGGGTGGGGTCTTGGCTATTCATCGCGACCGTGTAATCCGCTCTTCGTTACAGGCTCGTACGGATTGTGGATTCCTAGTATATCCAATGTGTTCATCTGTGATCTGGAATGGCTATCATTGCATGTGACGAATGTGTATATCTATATATGATATCTATTTAGGCGTTGCTTATGTTTTGCATCCGCGCTAGTCCAGCCCCCGTTCTGTCGTTAGTTAAGTTACCTAACGGGTAATGACGTGGCCCCGTGGCGAATGCGGATGGCATAAGCGTACGTCATATTTTCGTTGTTTTCTGCAATGGTAGGATTAAATGATGGGACGCATTAAATTAATGCAAGAAAATAAACCAAAGTTGAGTCGTTGGAATACTTTCAAAACTACTCGGTTTCTTTTCAAAAACAACTTTTAAGCGCGGAGCTTAAGCCACTCCTTTTAAAAGCTATCTCGTTCCATCGATTATATCAAGTTCACTACGTTCACGGTTTCGCCAAAACCATTCGTAGCACTCCGTCATTTCACATGAATAGTCAATAGTATTCAAGCTATGTTTGTTGGCCAAAGTCAAGGCATAGTGATTGGTAGCTATTGGGTATTCATATCCAGCATAGATAGATGTGTTGGTTTGGGACAGTCGTACTGCCTTGTTGGCCAAAGTCAAGGGTAGGTACGGGTGGGTTCAAATTAACCTGGAGAATGACGGGTAGAACTTGACATGTGACTTATGATTTGTTGGCCAAAGTCAAGGTCATAAGAGCATGGGGCAAAAATCCACATCGGGAGTTTCAAAAGAAACTGAAACTTGCTAGCGCTGCATACCATTTGGAGTGTGATGATTCTGGTAGGATTCCTTCAGTTTTGTCACGCAATGATATTTGGATCCCGATCCTACTGTGAGTATATGCTACTCCTCGGGAAATTTCTCACTTAACGATCAATGTTATAAACCAAGTAGGTGTCTAGAAAGGTGTTAGCGAGGCTACGCCCACAGGGAAAAGAGGTTATTTAATTAAGGAACTTCGCGAAAATGTTGGAAAACCTCCCTTGAAGTACCAACACTGGCACGGTGAGATTGATCCCGACTAATTCTTCCTTTTTGGTTTGAGGAGGGATTCGAGAGACAGTGGGAGCCATCCTGTTTAGACAAACTAAAAACCACTCTAAACTTGCAAGAGCATCATGCTAAAGTGTTTCTTCTCTCTCTCCTAATTGCAGCGACCAAACATCATGACTGGACTTAAGTTATTACTAGATAAAAACATACTGACAGGGCCAAACTATAAAGATTGGCTCAGGAATGTCAAAATGGCAATCACTTATGACAAGTTGGGGTATCTCCTTACCACCAAAGCTCCCCCTGTCCCAAGTCCCAAAACCTGCGTCGCGGATAGGAAAATCCATAAGACCTGGGAGATCGATTGCGCGAAGGCCAAGTGCCTCGTGCTTGCCTCTATAGACAATGAACATCAGAGGAGGCACGAGAATATGGACCTTGAATCCATATTTCTCCATACAAAAGAACTATATGGAGAGCAATCCCGTATCGCCAGATACGAAGTCGCGAAAAAGCTGTTTTCGGCGAGATTGGCCATCGGATCATCGGTAGCGGAACACGTGCTTAAGATGATTGGCTTCATTGAGGAGCTCGCGGACCTTGGGACCACGTTAGAGAATGAGCTCTATACGGACTTGATTCTACAGTCCCTTCCTTCCACTTACGTCCAGTTTATCCTGAACTTCAACTTACAAGAAAAAGAAGTTGAACTTTGAGAACTCCTCAACATGTTGAGGAGTGCAGAGGGCACCCTACAGAAAGGTAGGGAAACATCCACTTTGTTTGTAGGAGGATCTTCCTCTTCTAGGTCCAAGGCGAAAACCAAGGGAAAGAAGAAGAAAGCCCCCGCCAAACCAAAGGGCGGTGTTAGTAAAGTGGATACGAAGGGAAAGACAAAGGCAACAAAGGTAGCGGGAAAGCTTGTGGGAAAGGAAGAATACTTTTACTGTCACAAGAGTGGACACTGGAAAAAGGATTGCAGGGCTTGGAAGGCCAGAAACCAGGATCTGAAGCAAGTTGCGGCTTCAGCTTCAGGTGTGTATGTTATTGAAAACTGTCTATCAATAAACTCTACATCCTGGGTATTGGATATCGGATCAGGATCTCATATCTGTAATTCTTTACGGGCACTGAGAAGGCGTAGGGTTTTGAAGGCAGGTGATATGACCCTCAGAGTTGCAAATGGAGCTGGCATGGATGCTGAGTCCGTGGGGGACTATCACCTGGGAATGTCAGACGGACATGTTTTGGTTTTGCGTGATTGTTATTTTGTACCCAATGCAACCTGTAATATCATATCTGTATCGTTATTATCTAAAGAAGGTTATGAATTTGCATTTGTAAGAAATGTTGTAAACATTCACCTTAATCAAGTTTTGATTGGCTCAGGTACATTAAGCAATGGTATATACGTATTAAACCACCACAGATTTTCAATGTCCAGAATACACACAAAAGAAAGTCTCCGGAAACAAATCAGGCTTTCTTATGGCATTGTAGACCGGGTCACATCAATGAGAGAAGGTTGACGAAGTTACATACAGAAGGATATTTGGATCCGTTCGAATATCAATCATATGCAACTTGTCAATCATGTCTCAAAGGAAAGATGACAAAGACTCCGTTCACTGGACACGGAGTAAGAGCGAGCGAGCTCTTGGGACTCGTACACAACGACGTGTGCGGTCCAATGTCTACACATGCGCGAAGCGGTTATTCTTACTTCATTACTTTTACAGATGACTTTTCAAGGTACGGATATGTCTTCTTAATGAAACATAAATCCGAAGCCTTTGGAAAATTCCAGGAATATAAGAATGAAGTAGAAAAACAAACAGGAAAAAGTATCAAGATACTGAGATCTGATCGAGGTGGTCAATACTTAAGTGCCGAGTTCCTGGATTACTTAAAAGAGAATGGAATTCTCTCTCAGCTTACTCCTCCATACACTCCGCAACATAACGGTATATCGGAGAGATGGAACCGGACCCTATTGGATATGGTACGTTCCATGATGAGTAACGCTGAGTTAGCGCGATCATTCTGGGGATATGCACTAGAATCAGCTGCATACCTTTTGAACCGAGTTCCAACTAAGACTGTGCCTACCACACCATATCAGATGTGGTGTGGAAAGAAACCCTATCTTAAGCACATTAAGACATGGGGATGTCCAGCTTTTATCAAAAATCAGCATGCGGACAAACTCGAGGCACGCTCAGTACAGTGCAAGTTTGTGGGATATCCAAAGAACTCCAAGGGATATTTCTTCTATTGCGAAGAGGAACAAAAGATTTTTGTTTCTCGTTATGCCCACTTCTTGGAAACTGAGTTTTTGGAAAATCAGATAAGTGGGAGCGCAATAGAACTGGAAGAAATTCCAGAACCACGAGCTATTACTGAAAGCTTAGTAGAACCAGAGGGTTCGAAAGATCAGGACATTCCTGCGCCGCTCCGCAGGAGTAGTAGGCAGTCTCATCCGCCCGAGAGATACTACAGTTTTCTCATAGACGGGGATAGAGATGATTGCATCATTGATAGTGATGAGCCGACTAGCTTCCAGCAAGCCATTCAGAGCGTCGACTCGGTAAAATGGCTGGATGCAATGCGGACCGAAATGGAGTCCATGTACACCAACAAAGTATGGACGTTGGACGTTGCTCCAGATCGGGTAAAACCCGTAGGATGCAAGTGGATCTTCAAAAGGAAGATTGGTGTAGATGGACAGGTTGAGACCTATAAAGCTAGACTTGTTGCAAAGGGTTTTCGTCAAAGACCTGGTTTGGAATATGACGAAACATTTTCTCCAGTGGCTATGCTGAAATCCATTCGGATCCTTCTTGCCATTGCCGCCTTCCACGATTATGAGATTTGGCAGATGGACGTAAAGACCGCTTTTCTGAATGGAAATTTAGAGGAGTGTGTCTATATGGATCAGCCAGAGGGTTTCATTCAGAGTGGGAGCAGCGGAAAGGTGTGCAAGTTGCTTAAGTCCATCTATGGACTAAAGAAGGCATCGCGGAGTTGGAACATCTGTTTTGATGAGACGGTCAAAGAATTTGGCTTTATCAAAAATCCAGATGAACCATGCATCTATAGTAGATTTGTAGCAAGAACTGTCATATTCCTCGTATTGTACGTGGATGACATTCTTTTGATAGGAAATGACATTCCTATGCTACAATCTGTCATGGGATTCTTGTCACACAGGTTCTCCATGAAAGACCTGGGTGATGCCTCTTACATTCTGGGGATCCGGATCTATCGTGACAGATCCAAGAGGATATTAGGACTTTCACAGTCCAGGTACATCGACACCATACTAAGAAGATTCAGTATGGAAGATTCCAAGCGCGGTAATCTACCGGCTTGTCACGGGATCACCCTCTCCAAAGAGATATCTCCCAAGACTGATTTGGAAAGGGATCACATGTCTATTATACCCTACACTTCTGCGGTAGGCTCTATAATGTATGCGATGTTGTGTACCAGACCAGATGTAGCTTATGCACTGAGTGTGGTAAGCCGGTATCAGTCAAACCCTTGGGAGAAGCATTGGATAGCGGTAAAGAACATTCTCAAGTACCTGAGAAGGACTAAGGAGATGTTCTTGGTGTATGGCGGAAAAGACCTCCAGATCGAGGCCTTTGCTGACTCCAGCTTCCAGAGTGACAAGGATGATTCCAAGTCCATGTCGGGTTATGTCTTTACCCACAATGGAGGGGCGGTGTGTTGGAAGAGTTCCAAACAGAAAACCGTTGCTGACTCGATGATGGAAGCGGAATATATCGCTGTTGCAGATGCTGCAAAAGAAGCCGTCTGGATAAGGAAGTTCTTAACAGAACTTCAGGTGGTTCCGTCTATTGTTGATCCAATACCTCTGTATTGCGACAACAACGGGGCTATAGCTTTAGCGAAGGAACCCAGGTCCCATCAGAAGTCCAGACACATCTTGAGGCGGTATCACCTGATCAGGGAGATCGTGGGTCGCCAGGAGATCGAGGTTCGGAGAGTTGCTACGGAAGATAACACTGCTGATCCACTCAGAAAGGCCTTACCCCAGACTCAGTTCGATCGGCTGATCGACATGATAGGTCTTCGATACGCCAGTACATGGCCTTAGTGCAAGTGGGAGATTGTTAGTGTATATGCCCTAGAGGCCATTACTGTATCATACTAGTTTGTATATTACTTAATGGAAGCTTGGGATATTCACCTTGTATAGACAATCTTGCTCAAAATGGTAGTATGCTACTTGGTTTGTTTCTACTTCAATATGTGCATGTGTTTCTTTTAGCATATTGCTTATACATATTAGTAAAGCCCTTAGGATCTTTGCTTGATTACCAGCGTTGTGATGGCAGTCACACTCGTGGGGGCTGGGTAATCCACAAGCACATCCTTATGCAGGTCCCTAGTCGTAGGACTATCGAGACAGGGCATCGATACTCCGGAGTAGACTAGCGTATGCGCTTCTTATCCTAGTGGGGGAGACGGTCTGTCCCACAGCCGTCAGTACGTCGTACTTGAGATAGTATGTGGGTGCTCGTTAGGTTACGAGTACACTGGACAGGACTCGTCGGGAACTATTGGTTGGTACTATACCTATCGTCAGTTATCAGTTCCCAGGTGACATGAGTACAGCTTAGTCCGCTGACTTGACACTGTTACTTCGCCTCGAGTGTGTTCCCACAGTACTTAGATTACTACCCTACCACGGCTCAAAGGAGTCGTGCAAACAGGTAGTAGTTGGGTGCAGTCACGAAGTACTTGGAGGCAGTGATGGTTAGACAGGATTCGTCTCTCTCAGTATTGGGGATTGATATCGCGCTGTGTATAGGAGAGCCATTACACAAAGTCCCTGGTCAGGGCAAGTGAGATATGCTGGTAGGTTTCCAGTGTTATCTCAGGGTGTTCTGGGCTACACTCCAACACGACTTGTACCGCTATTAGGGGACTGACATTTACCGCCCCCCTAGGCCCGCCATGCGATATTCTCAGACGAACAGACCGGACTGTACGTAGATTGTCACATTCAGGCTCAGTAGGAGTTCAGATGGGTTTTCACCTCGTCCGTCTTCTTATCGGCATCTACCTGGGGGCCATTACGCACAGCTAGTGCCGCTTGCGGTCTGTGGTTAAACCCACTGCCAGCGTAGTGTCGAGTCTTTAGAGTCCCACACAGAGCTATTCGCCTTTAGGCAAAAGAGTAGAGGTCGCATGGTTTTGCGACAGGGTTCGGTCACATCCGTGCACTTGTGCACGTTTAGTGTCCGGGCAGTTAACACTAGCGGGCTTTGGTTTAAGCCAGATCCTAGTGTACGTTTTGGGATTGGTTTTATCTCGTTTGTATTCATGTTCCTCGGAACGCGGATGCGGGTGTGTATGCACAGTTGACAGAGAGACAGAGGCAGAGGATTCTCATTAGGGTTGTTGACTGTTGACTTTTTGCTAAACCCTAATGAGAATAAGAAATATGATTAACAATAATATTAATTAAGTATTATTGTGACATGGTTGTTGATGGTTGACTTTGTTGACTTGTTGACTTAGTTGACCGGTTGACTAGGTTGGACTTGTTGACCTTCATCATTACAATGGCTATCATTTCATGGCAAAGATTTTTGCTTGCTTGTTTTTTTTTGTAAAATGAGTGCATGAAATGATATGACCATTTTGACTTGAACCATCACATAATACTCAATTACTATTATTTGTTATGATGATTTTGGATTATGAGAGCTTGGATGACAAAAGTCTTGCTCATTCTTTCATTTCCTTTCTCCCTCATGCTTGAGCTCTCCCTCTTCCTCTTGCTCTCTCTCTAGTTCATGGTTCACTTGTCTCATGTGTTGAGAAGCAAGAACCATAGAGATAAAACCCAACACACTCCTCTACTCATCCTAGTACACAAGGTTTAGCAAACCAAGTGTTCTTATTTCTTCTAGTTTGATGTGAAGCCAAAGGTAGAAGCTTTCAGGTGGATCCATCTTCGGCACAAAGAGACGACGAGGAAAGAACCATCCGACCACCACAAGGAGACCAAGAAAAGGAGTTCAAGTTAAGGTATACCCCCTAACCGAGTAGGTAAAACTCTTGTTAGGATTTTTAGATAGTTGTTTAACAAAGATCCGTATTTTGAGTCCATGTTACCACCAAAAGAAAAATCGTTTTTCATCATTTCCGCAAGCCCGTAAGTACCGGAGAGGTAACGTGGACTTACAATGTGACCGTCTTGAACTGCCTCTAAACCTTAGGGTTTGTGGCAGTACGGCGTGCCACATGTGAGGCGTTGGCTTGACCCTTCTACGGCTGGACCATTGGTACTGTAGCATATGATGGATGTTTTAAAACTAATTTCAAGTGTTGAGAACTATTTGGGAAAACTTGGGTGTTTGATTATTCGATCGGAAAGTTTAACATTGTCTATTTATCTGGAATGTGATACAATATTTGGAATCCACATGTACTTATGAGATAACTGATTTGAATGTTATAAATCTAGCAGTTCAGTCTCAGATGATCGGTTGCCACGGAATTATGATGTGATCAAAAGTCCGTCGCAATCACGTAGCGTACGCGGATACTCGATGGGTAAACTTAATAGACAGCCACGCCCCATAGCCCTGACCAAGTGACTGTAGGAGAACTCCGTCGCCAAAAGCAACCGTTCGGGTGCTCGCGGCAGCGGTGTTCCGCCCTAGTGCACTTCGTCGACGGCATCAGGGGTGCGGCCATCTACTAAAGTTTGCAACGAGCATTCGATCAGGATGTCGGGAATCTTGTTGAATTGCCCGACTTGATATTGAAAAGAGTTTTCGATAATGAGACTAAAATGTGGGGTTTATAATTGTTAGGCATGAGATGTCAAAGGTATTCATTTGGTTAAGCATACGATGTCTAAAGAGGTTGCGGGTTCCAACTGTTGTAGTTTTACACTTTCTTTTCTGTAACCGTAAGTGTAGTATGTAGTTGTATCGTCGGTTTTCGTTGTTATACATCGACGACAATCGGCGTATGCATACCTACTTACGTTGATGATATGAGATATTATGTGTTGCTGTGATATGTTATATTGGATCGTCGCGTTTTGAATAGCCGAGGTTTTTATGTGAGATGAGAGTTTTTTCTTTTTCATTCATGTAAAATTCATTTGTATGTAATATTCTTTTATTGGGGCACTTCCGGGATGAGGATGATGTCACTATTGTATATTATTTACTTTTCCGCATTAGGTAGACCCAAGGCGGGGAGCACAAGTAACCGGGTTCTAGGGTCCAGTGGGAGACCATCTCGAGGAGTCGAGACCGGGTCTCCTAACCTTAGAATTGGCAGTGTTGCTTGCCGCTCTTATAGGGGTCTAGGGATGTGGGTTTGGCTATTCATCGCGACCGTGGAATCCGTGTTTTATAAAGGCTCGTATTGAAAACACGGACATCCTAGTATATCCAATATTTCATATATGTTCTTCTGTTGCAATGTTCTGTGATGAGATCATATTACTGCATGAGACGAATGTTTATATTATATATATGAGATATATGTTATATTGCAGATTTCGTTTCAAATGTGATGCTTGCGAAGCATAATAAAATGGGACTTCATTAATGAGATTAATGAAATAAAAGAAACCTAAGATGTTGTAGAAACTTGTTTAAAAACTGGTAGCTTTAGTTCTTGCTTTGCATAGTGGTGTTCCTTGTAGAACATCCAGCACCTTATTCGATAAGGAAAGAGCCGAGATCCCTTCACCGGGAGTGACCTCTTTAGCGAAACTGGCAGATGCTACAAACTCGGTTTGTCCTTTGATTGCTTCTATAGTTTTTGCTTTGCATAGTGATATTTGTGAAATATCCTGCACCTTATTCGATGAGGAAAGAGCCGACGATCCCTTCACCGGGAGTGACCTCTTTAGCGAAACTAGAAAAACCTAAAAAACACTCCATTTAAAATCACTCGATTCTACAACGATATCAAGTTCATTACGCAAAAGGTTTTCATAAAAACCTGTCGTAGCCCTCCGTCATTTTAGGAAGTAGAGTACTTAGTATTCGTGCTTCATATGTCGACTTTAGTTGAGGCGTAGTGTACGGTAGCTAAGTGATGTCTTCCTACACAGCATATGATGTGATTAATTAGGACATTCATGTGATTATGTCGACTTCATGTAGGGTGGGTCTGATTAATCATGAAATGACGGGTAGAACTTGACTAGTGCTTATGATATGTTGACCTTAGTTAAGGTCATAAGTGCTAGGGGTGAAATATTATTGGGAATTTCAAATTTTGAAATTTGCAATGAGATTGCATACCTTCTATGAGATAGTTGGATCCCGATACCCGCTGCGAGTAAGAGTTACTCCTTGGAGAGTTTTACACATTACAATTAGCCGATCAAGTAGGTGTCTAGAAAGGTGTCAACAGGGTTACGCCCCTAGGAAAACGAGGTTTACTTTAATTAGGTTCATGCGAAAGCACGGGAAACCTCCCTCAAAGTACCGACACTGGCCTGGCTGAAAGATTGGCGAACTTGTAGCGTGTATTAATCCCGGCTAGTCTTTCCTTTTTAGGGTTTGAAGGAGGATTTGACTAAAACAGTGGGAGACGTCCTGATTAGATAAATTGATAACCAATCTAATCGTGTAAAAGCGTACGTTGAGTATTTTCTTCTCTCTCTCTCCAGGTAGCGACCATGTCATGCCTTAATCAAGATAATAATACAGATATATTGACCGAACCCGCTTGTTATATTGAGCTGGGGAACGTTGGTCCCGCTCCAACTTATAATTGTTATAAGACAGAGCAGGAAATTGGGGAATACCAGATTTCCCGTGCCGCCCAAACGAAGAAAGTGCATGCTGATGCATCATTTTTGGGTGTGTTCATTACCGAGAACTGTTTCTCAGTATTCTTTACGTCCTGGGTATGTGATACCGGATCAGGATCCCGCATATGTAATCTGTTACATGGGCTACAAATAGGTAGAGAACTGAGAATGGGTGATAAGTTTCATGAGATAGAAACGGTGCAAGTGTTGCAGCCAAGTCTGTTGGTCACTATCACCCAGTATTATTAAATACATTGATTCTGAACGAATGTTATTAGATACCGAACCTGATGTACAACATCATATCAGTCTCTTTATTAGTAAAGAAAGGATATAATTTTGTATTGTTGGATAATGTTTTGAACATTTCCTATATCAAGAGTTGATTGGTTCAGGCACGTTATCTAAAAGCATTGACGTTCTAAATCAAACTACAGTTCTTAGTATACGGAACACACACAAGAGGAAGTGTTCAGAAATGAACGAATCCTTCTTGAGGCATTATAGACTAGGTCATATCAATGCGACCCAACTAGCTGAAGTTACATAAAGATGCATATTTAAATTAGTTTGAATTTACATCTTGTGAAACTTGCCGGTCATGTCACAAAGATAAGATGACCACGGCTCTGTTTATTGGAAATAGAGAAAGAGTTAGTGAACTCTTGGGATTGATACATGCTGATGTATGAAGGTCCCCTGTCTACAGATGCCAGGACCGGTTCTTTATACTTCATTACATTCACTGTTTATCTCTCAAGATTCGGACATATGTTCTTGTTGAAACACAAGTCTGGACCTTTTGAGAAATTCAATGAATATGAGTTAGAAGTAGAGAACCAAATACGGGTATAAGTATTATGTCCTTTTGATGAGATCAAGGAGGAGAATACTTGAGCACGGGATTCCTGGACTATTCTAAAGGAGAATGAGATTCTCTCTCAGCATTACTCCTCCATATACACCACAACACCTCGGTGTATCGGGGCGGAGCAATCACACCCTATTTGATATGGTGCACTCTATGATGAGTACTACTGAGTTTCCTATTTCCTTTTGGGAATTATGCACGTGTGAAGCTGCATACCTATTGAATAGGGTTCTAATCAAATCAGATGCCTACCACTCCATATATGATATGGTATGGGAAGAGCTCATCTCTTAAGGATATTAAGATTTGGGGTTGTCCGGCCTATGTCTAAAGGCAAAATCCGGACAAAGCTCGAGGCAAGGACAGTTCTATAGAACTGGAAAGGTTCCAGCTATACAAACTGCAGCTGATGATTTGGTAAACCCGAATGATTCAATAGTTTCCAACGAACCTCAGCCTCTCCACCGATCTAGTAGGGTTCCTCACCCACCTGAGAGATATTTCGGTTTCTCTATGACAGTGGGAGCGAAGATTGCATCATGAGATGATGACCCAACTAATTTCGAGCTGGCCATCAGGAGTGAGACTCTGTAAGAATGGATGAATGCTTAAGCGATCTGAGATGGAATCCTTATACACCAACAAAGTATGGACTTTGGTTGTTTTATCTAAAGGGTTAAATCCCCATCAGGAGCAAGTATATCTTGAGAAGATTACTTGGTGTACATGGAAAAGTTGAGACTTTCAAAGCTATGCTTAAGTTCATCCAGATCCTACTTGCCACGGCTACATACCATGACTACGATATCTGGTGGTTGGGTGTCATGACTGCTTTTCTAAACGACGTTTTAGAAGAGATCGTCTATAAGTACATAGCCAAAGGGCTTCGTAGACAGTGGGAGCAGCGGAAACATGTGCAAGATGCTTTATAGGATAAAGCAGGCATCGCAGAGTTGGAACATCTGTTTTGATGTTGTAGTCAAAGAGTTTGACTTCATCAAAATGGTAGATGAACCTTGTATATACAAAAAGGTAGTAGAGAGTATGGTGGTGATCCTCGTGGAGTACGTGGATGACATACTCTTGATAGGGAAGGAGTTTCCTATGCTACGCTCGGTCAATCTCCGCTTATCACAAGGATTCTAAATATAGGATCAAAATGATACCTCCTAAATCCTGGGTTTTGGATCTATGAGATGGATCTAATTGGATGTTAGGATTCTCACTGGGTGTAGTGAGATGGTATCAATCGATCCTAGGAGAATCACTGGAATGGTTCCAGGGTGATAAGAACGACTGAATGTCAGTCGCAGGCATTGTATTTACCCTCAGTGGAGGGACGGTATGTTGGAAGAGTTCCAAGCTAGATACCGTGACTCACTAGACGATTAAAGGCAAGATACATCGTTACCAAAGATGCTACCAAAGAGGCAGTCTGGATAGATATAAGTTCATGAGATGAACTTCGTTCCTACCATTGTGTGACAATGGAGTTGTGGCTTAATACCAAGGAACTACCGTCCCATCAGAAATCCAGATATAATTCTTAGGCAGTATCATCTGATCATGGAGATGGTTGATCTCCAGGGAGATCGAGGTTAGGAGAGTAGACATAGAGGACAACAGCGCGGATCCACTCACAAAGGCCTTTTTTCCCAGTAGAGACTTTTATGGGATGGCTGAGTATGAGATACTGCAACCACAGCTAATTGTTGGGTATGTGATACCACAACAGATGGCCCTAGTGCAAGTGGGAGATTGTTAGTTATTTGTATGCCCTAGAGGCCATTACTGTACATACGATGTATATTGTAATGGATGCTTAGACATATATAGGGAGGACTTTCTTGCTCGACATGATAGTACGCTATCTGGTTGTACTTTATCTTAACATGTACTCTGATTGTCTCTATGTTACATGTTGATAAAGCCCTTAGGATATTTACTCGACTACTGGGAATATGATGAGATCATACTAGTAGGGCCACGGTAGTCGACGAGTACATCCTATAACTGTTCCTAGTCGAGGGTGTATCGAGACAGGGCATCGATAGACCAGAGTAGACTAGCGTATACGCATCTTGACCCATATGATGGGCGATGGATGATCCCATATCCATTGGTGTTTGACATCAAGAATGGTGTACGGGTGCTCAGTAGAGACCGGGTACACTGGACGGACTCGCCGAGAACTCCCAGATAGTATTATACCTCACGTCAGATGGCAGTTCTCCGGTGACACTGGTACAGAGTAGTCTGTTGACCCGAGATCGTCATAGATTCTTGTGTGATTCCTACTGTACTTTGATTTCCATCATACCACGTCTTTGAGGGCGTGCAAAAAGGTGGCTTTTGGGTACAGTCCCGAATCACATGGAGGCAATGAGCGATAGGAGGGGATTCGTCTCTCCCGGTATAGGGAGTTGATATTGTGCTGTGTTCGATTGGATATAACCGGAAATCCCTGGCCAGGGTTGCTGAGATTTACTGGTAAGTGTTATCAGTAGTTTCTCGAACTGTTATAGACCTTATATTGACACGACTTATCAAGCTACTGGGGTCTGACGTTTACCACCCCTAGGCGAGATATGCGACATATCAGACGACGAGACCGGACTGTACGGGAGTGTTACTGATTGGATTCACAGGAGAATGTACAGGCTTGCTTGTTGATCTTCTGAGCGCTCAATACCTGGGTAGCTGACCGCTTGCAGCTTGTGGGTGTTTGATATGATCATCACCTACTGCCGGCATATTGACGATTCTTTAGAGTCCTTCACAGAGGTTTCTTGACTCAGGCAAAACGGAGTAGGAGCACATATGTGATATGTGCGGGACCGAGGATAATGCGGTATGTGATACCATATTGGATTCTCGCGATATGAGATATCGGCCGGGTATATGTGATATAGCCTGGTCATCGTATTAGTCGGTTATATGCGATATAGCCGGATTGTCGGATCAAGTGTTGATTCGATAATTTAATGTATAATAATATATATGATATATTAAATTACATTAACTAATATTAGCTCACTAAAAGATTCTTTTTCTTACTCGGGTAATACATTGATATATATGCGATATATGTTAATTGTATTATTTTATTTTGTTACAATAAATATTATATATGAGATATATAATATTGTAACATGATATGATTATTAATGCAACATGATTATGGGAGATTAAACATGGTTAGTGTTTGATTTGGGTTAAGCTATTCTAGAAGTTTCTAGAAGGTTTTGTTTTTGTTTTTGCAAAGATATTTTCAAATGACTCATCTTTAACCTAACCCAAACCCTTCACCCTTGGTTAATTCTCTAAAAAGGTTTAGCAACCATGGTTGCATTATTGATCATTATCCTTTCATTATTCATCACAAAAGGATTCTAAGTATTATTATTCATCTTCTTCTTCCTTCCTTCTTTCATGAAAAAGTTTTCTAACTTTTTCTAAGTGATGATAAATGAGTGAGAATAAGAAAATAAATGAGAGCAAAAATCCTACTTCATCATCCTCATCTACCCTTGCCCTTTAGATGAGGGTGTTCACTTCATTTAGTGAGTGTTAGCTTGTGTTAATGAAACTTCAAGGTAGATCATCTTTGTTATCGAAGATCAGAAGCAAGACTGCATCTTTCTCTTCGTGGAGCCTCTCGAGAGTCCGGAACACGATGATCGCAGCGAAGGGAGTACAACACAGAGCTAATGAAGTGAAGGACCGGATCTACAAAGGTTGTAATCCCTCTCACTTAGTGTTAAAGTGTTTAACATGTTCTTTTTCGCCTAATCTCTAGTTTAAAGATCCGGCTTTGGGTTGTTCGGCATGGCTAAATTTTTAATCGGGCATGGTTGATGCCTTGTAGACGCTTGTGGCAGTGCATAGCAACCCTACACGGTCTATGGCCCATCTGGTCCATTTGGGCTAATTTGTCGATTAAGGCCTGGAACGTGGTTGGTTTAAAGAACATCATGAACTGTGAAATAGTTGCATTTGGATCTAAGGTGCCCACGAACATGCCCACCGCTGGCGCTTCTTCGATGTGTTGTTCGCATTTTGACCACAAGTTCCGCCATCGGATTGCATATTGGACCCAAGTTTCGCCCGGCTTTACTCTTGCATTGATCAAAGCAGTTATTGAAGTCCGCTCGCTGGCGCTTGCGAAACGCTGGGTAAACAACAACTCCATTTCAGCGAAAGTTTTGACAGAG
Source organism: Agapanthus africanus (assembly GCA_030015575.1). Taxonomy (NCBI): domain Eukaryota; kingdom Viridiplantae; phylum Streptophyta; class Magnoliopsida; order Asparagales; family Amaryllidaceae; genus Agapanthus; species Agapanthus africanus. The sequence goes on along the minus strand of CM057338.1, from coordinate 934,489,891 downwards.
TCGTTCGGAAGCTCGGAGTACCATTTAAACGCCGTCTCCGATAAGCTGCTGACGATTTGGCGAAGCAGGAGCTTATCATCCCCGCCGGTGTTGCCACAAAGAGCCCTGAACTGGGCGACATGTTGATGGGGATTGCCTGTCCCCTTGTAGACATGGAATTTTGGGATCATGTAGCCCGGTGGGTATTTGATCTGATCATACCAGCTCAGATTTGGTCGCGCCGTTTTAACGACTTGACCGGCCGCTTCATTTGCCTGGTGGACTCATATTTGTTAAGCAATGTAGTCATCCAGGGTAGCTTTGGAAATTGTTTCCTCCTTGGCTGTTGAAAGAGCCGGCGGTGGATTTGACGTTTCTCCTTTGTCATCTTCAAGGATAATTGGAGGATCTTCGGCTGGGGGATCCGGCTGGATCATCATCCCGATCATGTCTTGAAATAGGAGAGCCATCTGCTTTATATTGGCCGCTTGCTCTGCAGCCTCCTTATCCTTCCTTTCAAGCATTCTACAAAGGAACTCAGTATCAGTTTCGTGTTCGTGACGCTGCTCCGATGACGTCTCCGGGCTTTCTTTTGGTCCGGTGAGCGCGGCCATCGCAGTCAACATCTCTTGGAGCTTCTGCTGCTCCTGTTCCTGGGCCCTTGTGATGGATCGGGTGAGCGGTCGGTGGCCCGTCGAAGCGCGGCTATCTTCCTTCCCATATGCCATGTAAACGGTATGGATGACCATGCCCCCAGACTTAGGGCGTTTGGGTTCAGTGTTTCTGGCTTTTGTCGCCGGCACAGGGATCTTCTCCGGCCTCCTTCTTTTGTGGGCGGTCAAAGTAGAGGGGGCCGTTGTAGTGGGCACCCAAGTAGTTGTCGTCCTTTGCGATTTGACAGGACGGTTCTTTTCTTCCTGAACTTTCACCTTCTTCTGCCGACGAGAGTGATCTCGATCGATTACCTAGTCCTGAACCTGTCACCAGACTTTGTAAATTTTGGAGGACAGCCGTTAAGGGGCTGCTCCGGCTTTGTTTCTGTAACATTCTCCGCGGGTGGAGGAGATCTTTTCAGTACGGCAGTAGGCAAGTTCCTGCGTACCCTGTTCAGCAGCTCAAAACTGTTCCCAGTTGGAACATCAGCATTAATTTCCACCGTTGGAGCTGGTGGAGTTAGCCCAGAGGGGGAGTTGCCCCCAGCCTTCCTTATCCGGCGCCAGTGGCGACGTCGGGCGTGACGAGTTGTTGGGATTGCTTCAGCGACGGCTTTGTCTTGCCCCTCGTTCAGGTGGGGGGCTGTCATGGGTGTCAGCCTCTTGAAGACTGACATCCGTTGAGAAGCCGTGTCCAGCCGGTCAAAAACGGATTTCTGAGCGGGAGCGGGAGCAGTCAGTCTTGTAAAGACTGACCCTTTAGCAGGAGAACCCGTCTTGACGACTTCAGGAGCAGGGATGGCTATCTTCTTTGGGATGGCCACTTCAGGTGTAATGGGCTTCTTGGCAGGCCCATCGGAATTCAGGCTCAGCCTTCCGAAGACTGATGCTGCCGGCTTGACATTGGACGACCCGTTGAGAGGGACCGTGGTAGTAGTGAGTCGATCAAAGACCGACTTCTTTTGCGCTTCCTGAGGCATCGGGATATTAATGTTCACTGGCGGGAGCATGGTCCCGAAGAACAGATCGGTAGTAGCCTGAGTCACTTATTCTACAGGCATAGCGAAGATGGAGGCCGCTTGAGGCCCGTAAGTCACTCCTCCGGACGGGACAGAGCGAGAGTTGCAGTTGCAATTAGTGCAGTTTGAAGCCATTGATCTTTGCTTTCTGCACCAAGTAAGAGACCAAATCTTAGTAACTTGAAACCCGAGGGCAACCATTAACAAACCACGATTGGTTCGCGAACACGACACACGAAGTGTGGAGTGGAAAGAGGAAAAGGTCCCACCGAGTGTGCCAGAATCTGTTCCCCTCCGAAACGCGGAGACGCGACCGTGTAGGTTCGTCTTGCCTGAGATTTAGGGCAGATGCTATTTGGTGCTATCCGTCCACCTCTCCGAAGATGCCAAGTTGATTTATGGCACCGTGTATCGAAGGTTTAAACGGATGCGTCCGATGTAGCAGACTTCATCAGATTCCCCTCGCTTGAGGGGTTTTTGATTGTGGGGACGCTCTTCCCTGCAGGCGCAAGCCCCTACAGTTAATTACGCTACCGCATCGTGGTAACAACTTTCTCCTTCTCCAGCTGGTCACTTCGTGTCGTGGGTGTTTGTTTTGTGTTTGGTTGCCCGTGGATTGTATACGGAGACTAAGTTATGTCGTCGCCCGTAGGACGTGGATTAGTCCAAATCCGTATTTTCTTAGATTTGGGTTTGGGGTTTTGATTTAAGGATACGTTAGCCATATTTGAGGCTAAGATCAGCTTAAACGTTTATTAAGGATACATTAGTCTTATTTTAGACTAAGATCAACTTAACGGGATCGTTTAGATCCAACAAAAGAGCATTTGGGGGCTCTATTTCCAGTTTAGGGACATAGTGGTCCATTGCCAGTTTAGGGACATGGTGGTCCAACATTACCATTTTAGGGACGAATATTAGTTTAAGGACATCATAGTCCATGAGTTTAAGGACCCCACAGTCCGTAGCATTGTGTGGTTGTCGGGAGCCGTCACCTCTCTGACGACGTTGAAGGATTACAACGACAAGTATCAGAGGAGTTTAGAGATGTACCCTTGAACCGGGTGTAAATTGATTTGGGAGAGTAGTTGTGCCCGGTTTGTAACACCCGAGTTCATTTATACCAATTCCAGTTTCCGTATTTACTTACCCATGATCTATTCTTGTTTTAGCGTGTTTGGGGGCGAATGGTATTTTACATAGTACTCTGCATTCGACCCGACCAGCTTGCTTGAACTTGTTTGATTTATAGTTATAGGTCACCCTGACTCGTTGCTTTGACACGTGCATCTAGTATAAACTGCATATTGGCATTTCATCTGGTATCGCATGTTTTAACATATAACTTTTAGTCACTGAAAATATTCATTAAAATACATTGCATGGCCTGCTTGATACCCCTAACCCTGTGGTAGTGTCCTTGCATCGTGTTCTCGTCCTGTTCAGTGAAATGGGTGCGTTGGATGGCTACGCGCACGTACGTGCGCCCGTTCTTGGGGGTATACATTCCTGTTACAAAATCCCTCATTTCATTTTTTAGAACTTGCTGATAATTTTCATATTTCAAATTCAAAATTTTGGACCCGACCCGGGCGCTTTTCTGAATTATTTTACATCCTGCTAAAATTCAATTGTTTGAATTTTTAAAATTATTTTTTTCATATCTTTCAGTTCAGCATAAATTTTCTTAAAACGATTTTAAAATCTTTTATAAATTTTCTCCAACCAACTCTTAACCCCCACGAGTCAATCCCCTTCTTTGTACACCGGGCCCCACGTCTCTTTCTCTCTTCTCTAAAAATCTTTTTCCATTTCTCTCTCCCCTGTTTTCCTCAGCCAATCAGGAATCCTTTTATAAATCACTGGGTCTCACTAATTTCGCCCTTTCTCTCTCTTTCCCTTTCTTTCTCTCTCTCTCTCAGCGACGCAGCTCTCTCTCTCTCTCCTTCTCTTTCTCTCTCCTCTCGCGCCCACTCTCTCACCTCTTGCGAACACTGTTCGCTCCTCGACTTTGGTCACCGCCCGAGCGATGCAGTCACCTCCCTCTTTTGTTCTCGTCTTCTTCTTGTTTGTTAACCCAGCGCCCACGAGTGTAACCCTAGCCTCGTCGCCGTCGCTCGCCCCTCGCCGCCACCATCTTGATCTCCCCTCGACCTCGTTTCCACCGCAGGTGCCTCGTCTTCACCGTCGCCTACTCCTCCTTCCTCGGCTAACACCAAGGACCCTCTCTCCGTTCATCCTCGACGCCTTCATCCTCCATCTCTTCGACCTCGCCTTCTTTCTTTTCTACCTCATCTCCCATCTCGACTCCAAACCCATCACCGGCGACCCCTGTGTTCTCCTTCCTCAACCCAACACCATAGTCTTCATCACCTCCAATCTCATCTCACCAGCAGCACCCCCTTCATCTCGCCATCTTCTCTTCACCGGGAACCTTCACCCCCGTCGACTCCTTCTCCTGCGAGCTATCCATCTCCATTAAACCACCATAACCATTTCCCTTCTCATCATCGCCAAGACTTCATCATCGCAAGCCGCACCCTTCTTCCTCGAGCAACACAAGGCACCCGAACCCATTCCATAGGCTCAGTTTCATAATACAAGAAGATTTGATTAACTTGTTTACACCAAGCTAGGGCATCCTCATCTCCAGAAAATGTAGGAAACTCCAATCTGAGAGATTTTGGTTGGACAATCTTTTGATTATGAAGAAATCATCTTTGAACTGGGTTTTGAGAGTTACCCCATCGCTTGAAATCGATTCCCATCTTCTTGAATTCTGCCATTGCTGAATCCTGGCCCATGGTTTGGAACTGCTCCCACGCGAGGACTCAATTCTTGACTCCCTGGAGGAAGAACCCTAGAATCATGTCGAACTTCATCTCCATTTCTCGAAGACTTCATGTTCTTGAGCTCGATTAAGATAGCATTCACCGAATTTTGTAAGTGTAAAAGTTGTTGCTGCCCTTGCTCTTGCTTCGCTGTATTGTAAGATAGCATTTCCTTCTTCTTCTCCTTTCTTCTTCTTCCTTTCTTTTCTTCTCTTTACTTCTTGGAGTCTTGTTTTTCCGGTGATCGACGGAGCCGTGGCCGTCGCTGTTGATCCGGGTGACCCTGAGGACGTTTCCAGATAGCGTGATCATGTTCTTGCCATACCTAGTTCTGTTCTGTACTCGCGTGGACATATCGCGACGTTTTCCCCGATATCCGACGTGGCACGTACCGCTTTGTTATCCGTTCAGGCAAGTGAAAACTTGCTACATGCTATTTAAACTACTATAGGCTATTTAAATTACTATATATCCATCTGAGTGCGCATTAAACCTGTAGGTTATATTTAACACCATGAGTTCCATTTAACATTGTGACGTCCCGTTATATCATTTTAGATTCACAGTTCGAAACATACCAGGTTGTCAACCCCCAATACCGGAAGAGACGAATCCTATCTAACCGTCACTGCCTCCAAGTGCTTCGGGACTGCACCCAACTACCACCTGTTTGCACGACTCCTTTGAGCCGTGGTAGGGTAGTAATCAAAGTACAGTGGGAACACACTCGAGGCGAAGTGACAGTGTCAAGTCAGAGGACTAAGCTGTACTCATGTCACCTGGGAACTGATAACTGACGATAGGCATAATACCAACTAGTCAGTTCCCGATGAGTCCTGTCCAGTGTACTCGTAACCCAACGAGCACCCGCATACTCTCTCAAGTACGACGTACCGACGGCTGTGGGACAGACCGTCTCCCACACTGGGATGAGAAGCGCATGCGCTAGTCTACTCCGGAGTATCGATGCCCTGTCTCGATAGTCCTGCGACCAGGGACCTGCATAAGGATGTGCTTATAGATAACCCAGCCCCACTAGTGTGACTGCCATCACAACGCTGGTAATCAAGCAAAGATCCTAAGGGCTCCACTAATGTGTATAGGCGATATACTAAAATAAACACATGTACACATTGAAGTAGAAACAAACCAAGTAGCATACTACTATCTTGAGCAAGATTGTATATACAAGGTGAATATCCCAAGCTTCCATTAAGTAATATACAAACTAGTATGATACAGTAATGGCCTCTAGGGCATATACACTAACAATCTCCCACTTGCACTAAGGCCATGTACTGGCGTATCGAAGACTATCATCTCGATCAGCCGCTCGAACTGAGTCTGGGGCAAGGCCTTGGTGAATGGATCTGCAGTGTTATCTTCTGAAGCGACTCTCCGAACCTCGATCTCCTGGCGATCCACGATCTCCCTGATCAGGTGATACCGCCTCAAGATGTGTCTGGATCTCTGATGGGACCTGGGTTCCTTCGCTAAAGCTATAGCCCCGTTGTTGTCGCAATACAGAGGTATTGGATCAACAATGGACGGAACCACCTGAAGCTCCTTCAAGAACTTCCTCATCCAGACAGCTTCTTTTGCGGCATCAGATGCAGCGATGTATTCCGCTTCCATCGTCGAGTCTGCAACGGTTTCCTGTTTGGAACTCTTCCAACACACCACCCCTCCATTGAGGGTAAAGACAAAACCCGACATGGACTTGGAATCATCCTTGTCACTCTGGAAGCTGGAGTCAGCAAAGGCCTCGATCTGGAGGTCTTTTCCGCCATACACCAAGAACATCTCCTTAGTCCTTCTCAGGTACTTGAGAATGTTCTTTACTGCTATCCAGTGTTTCTCCCCAGGGTTTGACTGATACCGGCTTACCACACTCAGTGCATAAGCTACATCCGGTCTGGTACACAACATCGCATACATTATAGAGCCTACCACAGAAGCGTAGGGTATAATAGACATGCGATCCCTCTCCAAATCAGTCTTGGGAGACATCTCTTTAGAGTGGGTGATCCCGTGACAAGCCGGTAGGTTACCGCGCTTGGAATCTTCCATACTGAATCTTTTCAGTATGGTGTCGATGTACCTGGACTGTGAAAGCCCTAATATCCTCTTGGATCTATCACGATGGATCCGAATCCCCAGGATGTATGAGGCATCACCCAGGTCTTTCATGGAGAACCTGTGTGACAAGAACCCCTTGACAGATTGTAGCATAGGAATGTCATTTCCTATTAAGAGAATGTCATCCACGTATAATACGAGGAATACTACAGTTCTCGCTACAAATCTACTATAGATGCATGGTTCATCTGGATTTTTGATAAAGCCAAATTCGTTGACCGTCTCATCAAAACAGATGTTCCAACTCCGCGATGCCTGCTTTAGTCCATAGATGGACTTAAGCAATTTGCACACCTTTCCGCTGCTCCCACTCTGAATGAAACCCTCTGGTTGGTCCATATAGACACACTCCTCTAAATTTCCATTTAGAAAAGCGGTCTTTACGTCCATTTGCCAGATCTCATAATCGTGGAAGGCAGCAATGACAAGAAGGATCCGAATGGATTTCAGCATAGCCACTGGAGAAAAGGTTTCGTCATAGTCCAAACCAGGTCTTTGACGAAAACCCTTCGCAACAAGTCTAGCTTTATATGTCTCAACCTGTCCATCTGCACCAATCTTCCTTTTGAAGATCCACTTGCATCCTACGGGTTTTACCCCGTCTGGAGCAATGTCCAACGTCCATACCTTGTTAGTGTACATGGACTCCATTTCGGTCCGCATTGCATCCAGCCATTTTACTGAGTCAACGCTCTGAACGGCCTGCTGGAAGCTAGTAGGCTCATCATAATCTATGATGCAATCCTCTCTATCCCCGTCTATGAGAAAACCGTAGTATCTCTCGGGCGGATGAGACTGCCTACTACTCCTGCGGAGCGGCATAGGAATGTCCTGTTCTCTTGAACCCTCTGGTTCCACTAAGCTTTCAGTAATAGCTCGTGGTTCTGGAATTTCTTCCAGTTCTACTGTGCTCCCACTAATTTCCTTTTCTAAGAACTGATGTTCTAGAAAGTGGGCATTACGAGAAACAAGGACTTTTTGTTCCTCTGCGTGGTAGAAAAGATACCCCCTGGTGTTCTTTGGGTATCCCACAAACTTGCACAGTACTGAGCGTGCCTCGAGTTTGTCCGCATGCTGCTTTTTGACAAAAGCTGGACATCCCCAGATCTTCAGATATTGAAGATAGGGTTTCTTCCCACTCCATAACTCATAAGGTGTGGTAGGCACAGTCTTAGTGGGAACTCGGTTCAAAAGGTATGCAGCTGATTCTAGCGCATACCCCCAGAATGATCGCGGTAACTCAGCGTTACTCATCATGGACCGTACCATATCCAATAGGGTTCGGTTCCGTCTCTCCGATACACCGTTATGTTGCGGAGTGTATGGAGGAGTAAGCTGAGAGAGAATTCCGTTCTCTTTTAAGTAGTCCAGGAACTCGGCACTCAAGTATTCACCACCTCGATCCGATCTTAGAATCTTGATACTTTTACCGGTCTGTTTTTCTACTTCATTCTTATATTCCTGGAACTTTCCAAAGGCTTCGGACTTATGTTTCATTAAGAAGACATAACCGTACCTTGAAAAGTCATCCGTAAAAGTAATGAAGTAAGAATAACCGCTTCGCGCATGTGTAGACATTGGACCGCACACGTCGCTGTGTACGAGTCCCAAGAGCTCGCTCGCTCTTACTCCGTGTCCAGTGAACGGAGTCTTTGTCATCTTTCCTTTGAGACAAGATTGACAAGTGGCATACGATTGATATTCGAACGCATTCAAATATCCTTCTGTATGTAACTTCGTCAACCTTCTCTCATTGATGTGACCCAGTCTACAATGCCACAAGAAAGTCTGATTTACTTCCGGAGACTTTCTTTTGTGTGTATTCTGGACATTGAAAATCTGTGGTTGGTTTAATACGTATATACCATTGCTCAATGTACCTGACCCAATCAGAACTTGATTAAGGTGAATGTTTACAACATTGCTTACAAACGCAAATTCATAACCTTCTTTAGAAACTAAAGATACAGAAATGATATTACAAGTTGCGTTGGGTACAAAAAAGCAATTACACAAAACCAAAACATGTCCATCTGACATTCCCAGGTGATAGTCCCCCACGGCTTTAGCATCCATGCTAGCTCCGTTCGCAACTCTGAGGGCCATGTCACCTGCTTTCAAAACACTACGGTTTCTCAACGCCTGCAAAGAATTACAGATATGAGATCCTGATCCGGTATCCAATACCCAGGAAGTAGAGTTTATTGAAAGACAGTTTTCAATAACATACACACCTGAAGCTGAAGCTGCAACCTGCTTCAATTCCTGTGTTCTGGCCTTCCAGGCCCTGCAATCATTCTTCCAGTGTCCTTTCTTATGACAATAGAAGCATTCTTCCTTATCCACAAGCTTCCCCGCTTTCTTTGTTGCTTTAGCTTTTCCTTTCGTATCCACTTTACTAACACCGCCTCTTGGTTTGGCGGGGGCTTTCTTCTTCTTTCCCTTGGCTTTCGCCTTGGACCTAGAAGAAGATGATCCTCCTACAAACAAAGTGGATGTTTCCCTACCTTTCTGTAGGGTGCCCTCTGCGCTCCTCAGCATGTTGAGGAGCTCTGAAAGTTCAACTTCTTTTTCTTGTAAGTTGAAGTTCAGTATAAACTGGGCGTAAGTGGAAGGAAGGGACTGGAGAACTAAGTCCGTATAGAGCTCACTCTTCAATGTGGTCCTTAGGTCCGCGAGCTCCTCAATGTAGCCGATCATCTTAAGCACGTGTTCTGCTACTGATGATCCGACGGCCATCCTTGCCGAAAATAACTTTTTCGACGCTTCGTATCTTGCGATACGAGATTGCTCTCCATACAGTTCTTTTGTATGAAGAAATATGGATTCCAAGTCCATATTCTCGTGCCTCCTCTGATGTTCATTGTCCATAGAGGCAAGTACGAGGCACTTGGCCTTTGCGCTATCAATCTCCCAAGTCTTACGGATTTCCTTATCCGCGACGCTGGAAGTGGGACCAGGGGCAGGGGGAGCTTTGGTGGTAAGAAGATACCCCAGCTTGTCGTAAGTGATTGCCATCTTGACATTCCTGAGCCAATCTTTATAGTTTGGCCCTGTCAGTATGTTTTTATCTAGAAGTAACTTAAGTCCAGTCATGTCGATTGGTCGCTGCAATTAGGAGAGAGAAGAAACACTCAGCTTGATGCTCTTGCAAGATTAGAATGGTTTTTAGTTTGTCTAAACAGGATGGCTCCCACTGTTTCTCGAATCCCTCCTCAAACCAAAAAGGAAGAATTAGTCAGGATCAATCTCACCGTACAATACTTGCTTAACCGTTCAGCCAGGCCAGTGTCGGTACTTCGAGGGAGGTTTTTCAACGCTTTCGCGAAGTTCCTTAATTAAATAACCTCTTTTCCCTGGGGGCGTAGCCCCGCTAACACCTTGCTAGACACCTACTAGGTTTATAGCATTGATCGTTTAGTGAGAAATTTCCCGAGGAGTAGCATATACTCACAGTAGGATCGGGATCCAAATATCATCGCGTGACGAAACTGAAGGAATCCTACCAGAATCATCACACTCCAAATGGTATGCAACACTAGCAAGTTTCAGTTCTTTTGAAACTCCCGATGTGGATTTTTGCCCCATGCTCTTATGACCTTGGCGTGAGGTCAAAATGTCATAAGTCACATGTCATGTTCTTTCCATCATTATCCAGGTTAATTTGAATCCACCCGTACCTACCCTTGACGTAGGCCAAAATGGTAGTACGGCTGTCCCAACCCAACGCATTCTATCTATGCAACAGATAAATATCCGGCAGCTACCAATCACTATGCCTTGGCGTGAGGTCAAAATACATAGCTTGAATACTACCGAATATTTAACTGAAATGATGGAGGGCTACGAATGGTTTTGGCAAAACCGTGAACGTAGTGAACTTGATATAATCGATGGAACGAGATAGCTTTTAAAAAAGGAGTGGCTCAAGCTCCGCATTTAAAAGTTAATTTTGAAAAGAACCGAGTGGTTTTCCGAAAGTGTTCCAACGATTTTAACTTGGTTTATTTTCTTGCATTAGTTCTTTTAATGCGTGATATTCTTGCATTAGTTCTTTTAATGCGTCCCATCATTTAATCCTACCATTGCAGAAAACAACCAAAATATGACGTACGCTTATGCCATTCGCATTCGCCACGGGGCCCCGTCATTACCCGTTAGGTTACTTAACTAACGACAGAGCGGGGGCTGGGCTAGCGCGGCTGTAAAACATAAGCAACGCCTAAATAATATCATATATAGATATATTGCAATGATAGCCATTTCAGATCACAGATGAACACATTGGATATACTAGGAATCCGCAATTCGTACGAGCCTGTAACGAAAAGCAGATTACACGGTCGTGGTGAATAGCCAATACCCCACCCAAGACCCCTACGGGTGCGGCAAACTACCCGCCAAGTACCCGAAGTGAAGCAACCTCCCTCAACTCCGTGAGTAGGCCACTCGGCACTTCAGCATACCCGGTAGTTTGTGCACCCCCTCCATGGGTCTATCCTAGGAGCAAAAACAGTAAAAAGAAATTATACAATGACGGCTACAACCCCGACCCGGTTGTGCGGCCATACAAATAATTATTACATCAATTTACAAATTTACATGAATTGAAAGAAAAGAAAACTCTCGTCTCACAACCCCCGGCTATTCACCCGCGACAATCCAATGAATTCATATACACATTCCAACAACATTACAGATCACAGATTTGTATACCCCCACTAATCGACATATAGCGATTAGCAGACGTTCAATACAAATATCACATCACAGAAAAACCTGTCAGCTTAAGTCTTTTAGAAGTTCGATCAAAAATACGGATTTTCAGGACCCCAAAAATAAAATTTTCGTTCTGGTAAATCTGGGCAGAAAATATATATTCCAAAAATCCCAAAACAACCCCAGAAAAACACTGCACCAAACTTGGACCTCGGCCGAGTCAACTCGGCCGCGGAACCGCGGCGGGAGCGTGCTCCCGCCGCGTTTCCGCGGCTCTTTGACTCGATCGTTGGACCAAATTTGGTGGGTGTTCACACAAAAGCCTGAGCCGATTTTTAAGATGAAAATTATCAACTTTTGAACAGAAAAAAATTTCGGCAGAAACTTGACAGTTTTGGGTTCGTTTTGCGACTTTTCTTTGATCGATCTTCTAGCTACTTTGCTAACATGTTAGATAGAGTTTAACTAGGCTCTGATACCACTGTAAGTCCATGCTACCTCTCCCGGTACTTTCGGGCATGCGGAATTTGGTGAAAAACAATTTTCATAGAGGTGGTAACATGGACTCAAAACCGGATCTTTGTTAAACATCTAACTAACAACCTAACTACGAGTTGCTAACTACTCGGTTAGGGGGTTATACCTTTCTTTTTCTCGAACTCCTTCTTCTTCAAGCTTCGATGGTCGTCCGAACCGGCTTCTCCCCGTCGTCTCCTTGCGCCGAAGATAGATCCACCTGAAAGCTTCAACCTTTGGCTCCTTCTTCGAACTTTGAAGAAACTAGTTCACTCGGTTTGCCAAACCTTGTGAACTAGAGTGAGTAGAGAAGAGTTTGTATGGGATTTTATCTATGGCTCTTGGTTCTCAACTCATGAGACAAGTGAACCATAGAATCAAGAGAGGGAGAGCAAGAGGAGGAAGATGAGAGCTCAAGAACAAGAGGGAGAATGAGCATGAAAGAATGAGAGAAGACTTTTCTCATTTGGCTCTCATAATCCAAAACCATCATCACCAAAATAATAATCAAGTATTGTGTAAAATGGTTCAAGTCAAAATGGCTAAATCATTTCATGCACACATTTCTCACAAAAGAAACAAGCAAGTAAAAAGTCTTTGCCATGAAATGATAGCCATTGTCATCATGATGGTCAACTAGTCCAACCTAGTCAACCGGTCAACAAAGTCAACAAGTCAACAAAGTCAACCCCTCAACAACCATGTCACCATAATACTTAATTAATATAATTGTTAATCACATATCATATTCTCATTAGGGTTGAGCAAAAAGTTAATAGTCAACTGTCAACGGTCAACAACCCTAATGAGAATCCTCTGCCTCTGTCTCTCCGTCAACTGTGCATACACACCCGCATCCGCGTTCCGAGGAACACGAATGCATACTGGATAAATCCAATCCCAAAAGGTACACTAGGATCTGGCTTAAACCAAAGCCCGCTAGTGTAAACTGTCCGGACACTGTACGTGCACAAGTGCACGGATATGACCGAACCCTGTCGCAAAACCATGCGACCTGTCGCAAAACCATGCGACCTCTACTCTTTTGCCTAAAGGCGAATAGCTTTCTGTGTGGGACTCTAAAGACTCGACACTACGCTGGCAGTGGGTTTAACCACAGACCGCAAGCGGCACTAGCTGTGCGTAATGGTCCCCAGGTAGATGCCGACAACAAGACTGACGAGGCGAAACCCATCTGAACTCCTACTGAGCCTGAATGTGACATTCTCCGTACAGTCCGTTCTGTTCGTCTGATACATCGTATGGCGGGCCTAGGGGGCGGTAAACGTCAGTCCCCCAATAGCGGTACAAGTCATGTCGGAGTGAAGCCCAAAACACCCTGAGATAACACTGGAAGCCTACCAGTATATCTCGTTTGCCCTGGCCAGGGACTACTCGTGTAATGGCTCTCCTAGACACAGCGCGATGTCAACCCCCAATACCGGAAGAGACGAATCCTATCTAACCGTCACTGCCTCCAAGTGCTTCGGGACTGCACCCAACTACCACCTGTTTGCACGACTCCTTTGAGCCGTGGTAGGGTAGTAATCAAAGTACAGTGGGAACACACTCGAGGCGAAGTGACAGTGTCAAGTCAGCGGACTAAGCTGTACTCATGTCACCTGGGAACTGATAACTGACGATAGGCATAATACCAACTAGTCAGTTCCCGACGAGTCCTGTCCAGTGTACTCGTAACCCAACGAGCACCCGCATACTCTCTCAAGTACGACGTACCGACGGCTGTGGGACAGACCGTCTCCCACACTGGGATGAGAAGCGCATGCGCTAGTCTACTCCGGAGTATCGATGCCCTGTCTCGATAGTCCTGCGACCAGGGACCTGCATAAGGATGTGCTTACAGATTACCCAGCCCCACTAGTGTGACTGCCATCACAACGCTGGTAATCAAGCAAAGATCCTAAGGGCTCCACTAATGTGTATAGGCGATATACTAAAATAAACACATGTACACATTGAAGTAGAAACAAACCAAGTAGCATACTACTATCTTGAGCAAGATTGTATATACAAGGTGAATATCCCAAGCTTCCATTAAGTAATATACAAACTAGTATGATACAGTAATGGCCTCTAGGGCATATACACTAACACTGACATGACTTGTGCACATATTACTTGACCCGACATGGTACCGTACACTCTTGACATGACATGACACCTAAATACACTACTTGACTTGACCTGATGTACCATGGCTCTACCCGTTACCTGATCTTGTGTCTAATGCCAACAAACAAAACCTGTAGTCCTTACGGACCGTTCCTGTTGTCTATCCAGAAAAACCTGTACTTGCCTGATCCTGTGTTGGCATTAGCTCCAGATTACTTGAATACCTGACTTGAACACATATAACTTGGGGTTATGGGGAAATCAATGATGAAATCCTGACTTGTAACTCAACAGTTGCTTGCTTATACTGATCAGTTTTAGAGGCTAGGCCCGCCTCGGGACGATGCTGCTGACATCGTTCGTCTTTACCCTTTCCTTTTAGTGCCTAGCGGCACGTCTCGGTTTCAGCTCGAGAGTCTTAGACCGTGGTCCCGGGCATGCATGGGATACTATTTAGTTATATCGATGATTCATCAAATTGATTTCAAAGACTTGAGACTATTCAACCCAATAGACCAATTTAGATTACTCACTGTATGCTGCCTTTCACTGCCTTGATTTATATTGCTGTTACACCTGCTTTACAACTTATGATTATATTTGCATGTCTTGCTACATTATTACTGCTTGATGTTATGACGCGCTGACGTCTGGGTTTTGCATGGCCCAGATTCTTCCACCTTTGTTGCGGACTGATCAGGAGTATTGCCGCCGTTATACTGAGCGGTGAAGTTCCTGTCGGTATGTAGTCTTACTTTCCAGGTTTCATTATTGTATCTTTTGCTTCTGCATATCATTATTTCTTGACTCATTCATTCTGGCTCATGGACATGTACCGGATAGTTTAGTTTACTTTCCTGTTCTTGATAACTCAACAGCCGTAATGTGACTGTGGAGGGATTTTTCCTATCCACAGGTAGCATGGTTGGCTATTTCACGTGCCCAGCTTAGCGTACTCTGGAAAGCGGGGCATGGCATGGTTCTTTTGGTATCAGAGCCATAGGATATAGGTTAATCAAGTTTGATTGTTTTGTAGTTGGGTATTGGACCCAATACACGAATCAGAATACTCGTGATTAGGAACATGTCCTGCCACATTGTTATCACGATTCTTGAATCATATCTCCCTCTTGATTCTTATCTTGACGATATGCAAACAACTTTGCATCTCGGTTTGAAACCTTTTGGTTCCATATTGCTTCTCCCTGTTTCTTGATTCTGATACTAGGATTTGGGTGACTTGAGTGGAGTTATGTAATTGTACCCATGAACTGCAGCATGGTTACAATGCGGTACTCTATTTAAGTAACTTGGAGTCCTAGTCTTGATTCACTTCCTTATTTCATGATCATTATATTACCTTGCTTCTTTCGATTTCATTGCTTACCAGTTCTTGTTTTATCGTCACCTTGAATCATGTTTACCGTACTTAATCTTCGTCAGTATCTTGACTTCGGATGAAGTCATCTTGGTATCTTACTTGCTCATGTTTTCCCCGCATTAGAATTATTCAATTCTGGTGCATCCATTTGTTTGTTGTTGTCTTGGGAATGGATTTTCGCGACACTTTCTACGCTCATATTGATTATAAGGAAGGGAAAGTGATTTTCCAGATTCCCGGATATCCGGAGTTTGTTTTGCGGGAAGAAGCAGTTCTGTCGGGCCAGTCGAGTTAGGGCTAGGCCGACAAACAATGTTCTTTCGTCAATGGAAGTGGATAAGGAAGAAGTGCCGGCTATATTCGAAAGTTTCATGGACGTGTTTGAAAACATATCAGGTTTACCGCCGAAGCGAGACGTGGAGTTCGCAATTGAACTTGTTCCTGGTGCAGCGCCAATCTCAAAGGCGTATTACCCGATGGCACCAGTGGAGTTGGAAGAAGTCAGGAAGCAGGTTGCTGAATTACTTGAGAAGGGATGGTTCGCCGCAACAATTTATCTTGGGAAGCTCCAGTTCTTCTAGTAAAGAAGAAAGATGGCACAAGGAAGACGTGCGTCGATTATCGAGAATTTAACCGGGTGACTATTAAGAGCAAGTACCCGATCTCTCGCATTAGCGAATTATTTGAGCAGCTTAGTGGCGTAAGGGTATTATCGAAGCTGGATTTGCGGTTCGGACACCATCAGGTCCGAGTTAGATTAGAAGATATTTGCAAGCCTGCGTTCCGAACTCAGTATGGACATTACGAGTATCAGTGATGCCCTTCGGAGTAATGAATGCACCGGCAATAATTATGGACTTGATGAATCGAATCTTTTCACCATTCTTGGACCAGTTTATAGTGGTGTTCATTGAAGATATTCGGGTCTACTCGAGGAGTATTGGAGAGCATGCGGCACACTTGAAGATCGCACTGCAGACACTGATGCAAGAAAGATTGTATGCAAAGAAGAGCAAGTGCGAGTTTTGGCTTGAAGAAGTAAAGTTTTGGGGCATATCGTAGTTAGGGATGGAATCGCCGTTATTCCAGGGAAGATTGCAGCAGTTCAAGATTGGCCGATTCCGAAGAACGTTGTAGAGATCAGAAGTTTTCTTGGACTTGCAGGATACTATAGAAGGTTGGTGGAGAATTTTGCTCGTTTGGCTGAGCCTTGACCAAGCTTACGCGTAAGGAAGTACCGTTGGTATGGACGGATAAGTGTGCGTCAGTTTTTGAGGCGTTGAAGCAGAGATTGATAACCGCACATGTTTTTAACCGTGCCAGACAGTCCCGGAGGATTGGTGATTCATAGCGACGTATATGGGAAAGGATTGGGATGAATTTGATGCAGTATGGGAAGGTTATAGCGTATGCATCGAGACGGTTGAAGACCCATGAGAAGAATTACCCAACTCCTGACTTCGAGCTAGCAGCAGTGATGTTTGCTTTGAAGATTTGGAGACACTACTTATTGGGCGAAAGGGTCGAACTATTCACTGATCACAAAAGCCTAAAGTACGTGTTCGCTCAGAAGGAGCTAATTGTGAGACAACGAAGATGATTGAAGCCGACGGCTGACTACGATCTCGATCTTAAGTACCATCCAGGGAAGTTAATGTTGTGTCGGATGCGCTTAGTCGGTTACCAGCAATTCGGATGTTGACTGCACAAAAGGGAACCTATTGAAGACCTTCGGAGATTCGAGTTCGAGATCGTGCTACCACATTCTTCAGGACAGTTGATATCGCTGCAAGTACAGTCGTCATTGATCAAGAGTATTAAAGAAGCGCAGTCAGAAAACCCAAGATTGCAGAGGTTTCGAGAACAGGTTGAAGCCGGACTTCGAACGGACTTGTTAATTCAAGAAGATGGTTCGTTGCGATATGGTAGCCGTGTGTGTGCCAAAAGAAGACATTCACGAAGAACTTATGAAGGAGGCACACAGTTCAGCATATTCCATACATCCAGGAGGCACGAAGATGTACCGAGATATACGACAGCATTTCTAGTGGGAAGGCATTAAACGAGATATTAACGTTTTGTGGCAAAGTGTTTGGTGTGTCAGCAAGTTAAGGCTGAACATCAACGGGTTGCTGATTTATTGCAACCATTTCTGATCCCTCAGTGGAAGTGGGAACATATAACCATGGATTTCGTGACTGCTCTACCGCGGAGTCCAAAGGGCAACAGTGCAGTTTGGGTGATTGCTGACGGATTGACTAAGGCAGCTTATTTCATCTCTTTTCGAGAGGATCAAACAACAAAAGTTTTGGTAGAACGGTGCGTACAGGAGATAGTAAGATTGCACGGAGTACCGGTGGTCATCATGACCGACCGTGACCACCGTTTCTTATCATACTTTTGGAGGAACTTACAGGAAAGTTTGGGGACTAGTTTGAAGTTTGTACAGCTTATCATCCTCAGACAGATGGCCAGTCGGAAAACGATCCAAACTCTTGAAGATATGTTGAGAGCTTGCATGTTAGACTTCAAGGGTTCAAGGGAGGATCATCTACATTTGGTGGAGTTTTCTTACAGCAACAGTTTCCAGGAGACTATTCAGATGGCTCCATTCGAAGCTCTATATGGTCGCAAGTGTCGTTCACCTATTTGTTGGGATGATGTTGGTGAACGAAGATTGTTGGGACCAGATTTGGTAGTGCAGACAGTCGAGAAGGGTAGCTATATCTGAAATCATATGAAGGCAGCGCAAGATCGGCAGAGGAATTGGGTCGATACAACGAGAAGACCTATAGAGTTCGCTGTTGGTGATTTAGTATTCCTGAAGATATCACCGACTGGAGGGGTGATTCGTTTCGGAAGTCGAGGAAAGCTCAATTCTCGTTTCATTGGACCTTTTGAGATCTTGGAACGTATTGGAGAAGTGGCTTATAGTTTGGCGTTACCGCAATCCCTGGCGAATGGTCGTGACGTGATTCATGTATCACAACTCCGTAAGTATGTTCGAGATGAAACACATGCGTGGGATCATTCGAAACTGACTGTACCAGAAGATTTGGCTTTTGAGGAGCGACCGATGTCGACTGTGGATCGAAGAGGGAAAGTTTTAAGATCAAAGTTACACCTCTTGTATTTGTTTCTTGGGGTAATCGCTCACATGGAAGATTAACTTGGGGAATGAGAAGATGAAGTCCGAAGTTTCCACATCTATTCTTGTAGTTTCTTGATTGTTTATCCTTTCTTGTTCTAGGAATTTCGAGGACGAAATTCTTTTTGTAGTTAGGTATAATGTAACACCCGAGTTCATTTATACCAATTCCAGTTTCCGTATTTACTTACCCATGGTCTATTCTTGTTTTAGCGTGTTTGGGGACGAATGGTATTTTACATAGTACTCTGCATTCGACCCGACCCGCTTGCTTGAACTTATTTGATTTATAGTTATAGGTCACCCTGACTCGTTGCTTTGACACGTGCATCTAGTATAAACTGCATATTGGCATTTCAACTGGCATCGCATGTTTTAACATATAACTTTTAGTCACTGAAAATATTCATTAAAATACATTGCATGGCCTGCTTGATACCCCTAACCATGTGGTAGCGTCCTTGCATCGCGTTCTCGTCCCGTTCAGTGTAACGGGTGCGTTGGATGGCTACGCGCACGTACATGCGCCCGTTCTTGGGGGTATACATTCCTGTTACAAAATCCCTCATTTCATTTTTTAGAACTTACTAATAATTTTCATATTTATAATTCAAAATTTTTGATTCTACCCGGGAGCTTTTCTGAATTATTTTACATCCCGCTAAAATTCAATTGTTTGAATTTTTAAAATTATTTTTTAATATCTTTCAGTTCGGCATAAATTTTCTTAAAACGATTTTAAAATCTTTTACAAATTTTCTCCAACCAACTCTTAACCCCCACGAGCCAATCCCCTTCTTTGTACACCGGGCCCCACGTCTCTTTCTCTCTTCTCTAAAAATCTATTTCCATTTCTCTCTCCCCTGTTTTCCTCAGCCAATCAGGAATCCTTTTATAAATCACTGGGCCCCACTAATTTCTCCCTTTCTCTCTCTTTCCCTTTCTTTCTCTATCTCTCAGCGACGCAGCTCTCTCTCTCTCCTTCTCTTTCTCTCTCCTCTCGCGCCCACTCTCTCACCTCTCGCAAACACTGTTCGCTCCTCGACTCTGGTCACCGCCCGAGCGACGCAGTCACCTCCCTCTTTCGTTCTCGTCTTCTTCTTCTTTGTTAACCCAGCGCCCACGAGTGTAACCCTAGCCTCGTCGCCGTCGCTCGCCCCTCGCCGCCGCCATCTCGATCTCCCCTCGACCTCGTTTCCACCGCAGGTGCCTCGTCTTCACCGTCGCCTACTCCTCCTTCCTCGGCTAACACCAAGGACCCTCTCTCCGTTCATCCTCGACGCCTTCATCCTCCATCTCTTCAACCTCGCCTTCTTTCTCATCTACCTCATCTCCTATCTCGACTCCAAACCCATCACCGGCGATCCCTGCGTTCTCCTTCCTCAACCCAACACCATAGTCTTCATCACCTCCAATCCCATCTCACCAGCAGCACCCCCTTCATCTCGCCATCTGCTCTTCACCGGGAACCTTCACCCCCGTCGACTCCTTCTCCTTCGAGCTATCCATCTCCATTAAACCACCATAACCATTTCCCTTCTCATCATCGCCAAGACTTCATCATCGCAAGCAGCACCCTTCTTCCTCGAGCAACCCAAGGCACCCGAACCCATTCTATAGGCTCAGTTTCATAATACAAGAAGATTTGATTAACTTGTTTACACCAAGCTAGGGCATCCTCATCTCCAGAAAATGTAGGAAACTCCAATCTGAGAGATTTTGGTTGGACAATCTTTTGATTATGAAGAAATCATCTTTGAACTGGGTTTTGAGAGTTACCCCATCGCTTGAAGATCGATTCCCATCCTCTTGAATTCTGCCATTGCTGAATCCTGGCCCATGGTTTGGAACTGCTCCCACGCGAGGACTCAATTCTTGACTCCCTGGAGGAAGAACCCTAGAATCGTGTCGAACTTCATCTCCATTTCTCGAAGACTTCATGTTCTTGAGCTCGATTAAGATAGCATTCACCGAATTTTGTAAGTGTAAAAGTTGTTGCTGCCCTTGATCTTGCTTCGCTGTATTGTAAGATAGCATTTTGTTCTTCTTCTCCTTTCTTCTTCTTCCTTTCTTTTATTCTCTTTACTTCTTGGAGTCTTGTTTTTCCAGTGATTGACGGAGCCGTGGCCGTCGCTGTTGATCCGGGTGACCCTGAGGACATTTCCAGATAGCGTGATCATGTTATTGCCATACCTGGTTCTGTTCTGTACTCGCGTGGACATATCGCGACGTTTTCCCCGATATCTGACGTGGCACGTACCGCTTTGTTATCCGTTCAGGCAAGTGAAAACTTGCTACATGCTATTTAAACTACTATAGGCTATTTAAATTACTATATATACATCTGAGTGCGCATTAAACCTGTAGGTTATATTTAACACCATGAGTTCCATTTAACATTGTGGCGTCCCGTTATATCATTTTAGATTCACAGCTCGAAACATACCAGGTTGCATTTAGTTCTATTATACATAGTACCCATACTCATATTTAAATCTTATAACAAGTATTTGCATAGCTCACAGTAACCCTTTTATATTTTATACCCTGTCAGACGACCATTTGCATACATTTAACCTGATTTATAATCAATTGCATCTCTAGATTACTTAGTACATATTATCATGATTTTACCATCCTTATGTGTTATACTGTACTCATGTAATGTTGAAACTATCTTTTAAACCCAAACTGATAACCGTGCCACGATAGAAAGTAATCTGTACCTATTTGCATATCATGTTCCAGTTTATTGTTCTGACAGTACCCTTGCTTGTTTATTTATAATCTTGTTTATGTTAGGTTGATTATGAGCACCCACATGACATCTTGTGCTTCCTGACATGACTTGTGCACATATTACTTGACCCGACATGGTACCGTACACTCTTGATATGACATGACACCTAAATACACTACTTGACCTGACCTGATGTACTATGGCTCTACCCATTACCTGATCTTGTGTCTAATGCCGACAAACATAACCTGTAGTCTTTACGGACCGTTCCTGTTGTCTATCCAGAAAAACCTGTACTTGCCTTATCCTGTGTTGGCATTAGCTCCAGATTACTTGAATACCTGACTTGAACACATATAACTTGGGGTTATGGGGAAATCAATGATGAAATCCTGACTTTTAACTCGACAGTTGCTTGCTTATACTGATCAGTTTTAGAGGCTAGGCCCGCCTCGGGACGATGCTGCTGACATCGTTCGTCTTTACCCTTTCCTTTTAGTGCCTAGCGGCACGTCTCGGTTTCAGCCCGAGAGTCTTAGACCGTGGTCCCGGGTATGCACGGGATACTATTGAGTTATATCGATGATTCATCAAATTGATTTCAAAGACTTGAGACTATTCAACCCAATAGACCAATTTAGATTACTCACTGTACGCTGCCTTTCACTGCCTTGATTTATATTGCTGTTACACCTGCTTTACAACTTATGATTATATTTGCATGTCTTGCTACATTATTACTGCTTGATGTTATGACGCGCTGACGTCTGGGTTTTGCATGGCCCAGATTCTTCCACCTTTGTTGCGGACTGATCAGGAGTATTTCCGCCGTTAGACTGAGCGGTGAAGTTCCTGTCGGTATGTGGTCTTACTTTCCAGGTTTCATTATTGTATCTTTTGCTTCCGCATAACATTATTTCTTGACTCGTTCATTCTGGCTCATGGACATGTACTAGATAGTTTAGTTTACTTTCCCGTTCTTGATATCTCAACAGCCGTAATGTGACTGTGGAGGGATTTTTCATATCTACAGGAAGCATGGTTGGCTATGTCACGTGCCCAGCTTAGCGTACTCTAGGAAGTGTTGCGCCACGGAAGCGCCCCGGCCGTCTACTCGAGTCCAAAATGCGGAATCAAAATTTTTCTTGACTTTTAAACTGGCGCTACCGCGGACAATAAAACCCGGATCGTAACCATTAACCTAATCCTTGCAAACAAGAGATGGGAAGAGAGTTATACCAAGCGATCCGTGTCCTTCGGTCTTCGTCTCCACTCCGATCTCCCGCGGAATCTCCGTCCGTCACCTCCTCGTCGGAAAGGGCACCACGTAGCCGGATTCTTTTACGGGCTCCCACCTCTGGACCGAGATAACTCGGGCGCGAAGTTGGCTAGCCGACGCGTCCAAGGGTACTGTAGGTTGTAGAGTAGAGGCTTGTCTCTTTGGGGTTTGTGAAGTTGCCATGGATGTGGAGGTGTAGGAAGAGAATGAACTTTTGAAAAATGGAGCTATCATTTTCTTGCAAAAAAAATGAGATGAGGAAATATGCTACACATCAAAATGAACCTCTCTCTCACTCTCCTCCAATTGTGGCCGGCCCCCTTTTAGGAAATATGGTGGAGGGAAAAAGTAATACATGAGGGAGGTGAGTGTAGTAGAATAATAATGGTGACCACACCCAAAACCATGATCACAATATCAAATCAAATTCAAATTCTTTCTCATCTCAAAAAGCAAAGGAAAAGACTAATAAAGAATCTCATCATGATGAAGCAACAAATGCAAGAAACCCCCTCCACAATAAGTTATTTGCAAACTTGCAAATAACCCCCTCCATCGAAAAGTCCGGCCGTGAAGGAACAAAGGAAAACCGGCCGGAACGGAATGCAAACTGGCAACTTCAGAAAACTGATCCCGTAATAAATTACAGGAAAACCCCGCTACTGCAAATACATGCCCGCATTTGTATTCCCACTGAATATAAATGCAAAGAGACAAAATCTACACTGTCTAATACTGGGATCCGGCTTAAGCCAAAGCCGGCTAGTAAAATCCGTCTGATCACGATCCGTGCAATACCGCACGTATCTGATTGAACCCTGCCATATCTCCATACGGCCTCCACAGCGTTTCGCCCGAAACTTGAGTAACTGAGTGTGGTGGACTCTAAAGACTCGTCAATACTATGGCTGTGGATTTAACCACTAGCACGTCAGAGGTATTAGCCA
The DNA here is from genome assembly GCA_030015575.1 of Agapanthus africanus. Taxonomy (NCBI): domain Eukaryota; kingdom Viridiplantae; phylum Streptophyta; class Magnoliopsida; order Asparagales; family Amaryllidaceae; genus Agapanthus; species Agapanthus africanus. Next base: position 934,466,407 of record CM057338.1, on the reverse strand, counting down.
TACGTGACGGGCTACCAGCTATGGACCAAAAAGGACGTCGATGAGCGAACTCATCCTGACACCCTATTGAGCCTGTCAGTGACAATATCCGTACAGTCCGGTCCGTTCGTTTATGATTATCGCATGGCGGTCCTAGGGGGTTGGTAAAAGTCAGACCCCCAAAAGCGGTACAAGTCGTGTCGGAGTGTAGCCCAGAACACCCTGAGATACTACTGGAATACTTACCAGTAAATCTCCTGCCTCGGCCGAGGGCTTTGTGTAATGGCTCTCCTAGACACAGCGCGACCTCACCCCCAATACCGGGAGCGACGAACCCCTGCAGATCCGCTCACTGCCTCCATGTGGCTCGGGACTGTACCCAACTAAAACCTGTTTGCACGAATCCATTGAGCCGTGGTAGGGTAGTAATCAAAGCACAGTGGGAACTCACACGAGACAAATGACGATCTCAGGTCGATGAACTAACCTGTACACATGTCACCAGGAAACTGCTATCTGACATCTGGTATAATCCCAACTAGCAGGTTCCCGACGAGTCCTGTCCGGTGTACTCATAACCCAATGAGCACTTGTATACATCTTAGGTGAACCAACTGACACCAGTGGCTTGTGAGACTGGCCACCGCCCCTCGTCGGGGTCTCGACTGTATACACTAGTCTACTAATGGAGTATCGATGCCCAGTCTCGAAACTCCCACGACTAGGGACCATTTAAGGATGTGCTTATAGACTCCAGCTCTCACGTATATGATAGCCCTCATACTGCTGGTAGTCAAGCAAGAATCCTAGGGGCTCTATCAACGTGTAATAGCTACTCGTAAGGTCACCTAAAGCAGTACACGATGATAAAGATAAACCAGATAGCATACTATCATCTTGAGTAAGACTGTCCTACCGGGATAGGTCCTCCCTCAATCATTGCAATCACGTGCCTGTGATCCAGTAATTGAATCTGAGGGCACTATCTCCAACAATCTCCCACTAGCACTCAAGGCTAATTATTGCGATGTCGCATACTCACAGCCCGTGTGATACCGAACGCCCAACTCCTCTACTAGTCAGTCTCACAAAGCTCGTTTGCGAAACTATTGCGTTCGAGGAATAGCCTCAGTGAGTGGATCCGCTGTGATGTTTCTTTCTATGTCTCTCTATATCTCAAGTTCGCGGAGAAAGCCATCTCCCGAAATGAGCAATACCTGTCTAAGAATGTGTCTGGATGTCTGAAGGGACCTAGCTCATAAATGAACTGCAAATCCAAACTTCTTAGACTGTATTGTCAACTGGACTTAATCAGTATCCTGCGCCATGCCTCCCTCAGTATCCCCTTGGACCACCTGTCCAAAATACTGCCCCTCGTCAGAGGGAAAATCATGACTCTGACGACCACCCTGTCGTCCATGTCACCTTGGAAGCCTGGAATGATAACCGTCTCCTAAAGGAGGCTGCCGTTATCAAATCCTTAGAACATGCACTCATGTTCTAAAGCTGCTTCCGATCGTTTCTCCAAGATTGGATTAATATCAACTTATTGCATCTACTGCAAGAACAACATCTGGTGTGGTAATTGACATTTCATGATTGACTCAATTGCCTAAGCAAGTGATCTGCCAATCATGCGTATCCCTCTCCCCTTTAGTCTGTAAGACACCTTTAGAGAGGGTGACTCCATCACCTGCAGGTGCACTACCGTGCCAGGAGTCGTCCATTCTAAATACTCATAGAATGCTGTCAAAGTACCCAGATTGGGAAACCACCCAAATCTAGATCTAAAACCATAGATCCAGTAACCAGAATGTATAATATCCAAGTCCTATGTGGAGAAACCACTGTGTGACAACCAAAGAATAACCGATCGTAGTATAGGAATTTCAGTTCTTACTCTGTGTATGTCATCAAATACCAGGACATCACACCCTGCTACCTTCTTAACATATCCATCCCCTATTCTGATGAAGTCAAACCTATGACTGTCACATCAGAAATAGATGATCTATCTCCACTATATCTGCTTTAGTCTATAAAAAGACATAAGCCTCTTGCCCACTATGCTTCCGTTTCTCCCACTGACTACGACAACCCTCTGGCAGAGTCATATAGACGTACACTTCTAAAGCCAGTTTAGAATGACGCTATACTCATCCTCCTGCCGGGTCTCACAGTCTGGAACAACAGCAATGGCAAGTCTGGGTAAACAAGAACCTCCCTGCCACCGTCCTTGAGCATACCGAAGTACCTCTCGGGTGCCTGAGGTTACCCACTTTATCTGCGGAGTGGCCAATGGAATGTCAATCCAGATTGAATTTTTAGGTTCTTATCAAATCTTCAGTAATCGTTTGCGGTTCTGGAATCACTTCCAGTTCTACCATACTCCCACTACTGTTTTCTGAAAAAATCCATCTTTATTAAAACTGTGGCGAGTCAAGAACAATATCACTATTGATCTTACAGATGGTAGAAAGTCAACACTCGTCATAGCCTGGGTCAACCCACAAACAGCCATTACAGAAACGTGCCTTGAGTTATCCAGAGTCTGGTTTTAAGCATAAGCCGGACAACTCCCCGTACCTTAACATCGTTAAGATATGAACTATTCTATATCCAATACAGAAACAGAGGCACTGATTTAATTGAACCAGATTCAAATCATGCAGCTGTCTCCAGTGCATGTCAACTAAATGAAAAAGAGGCCGATCAGCGTTACTCAACTTAGGAGTATTTCCAATTATGAGTAACCTGAAAGAGAAGCTAGTTCTTTTAATTATTACTATCATCTGAATACCATTCACAAGTATCTACATCTTCGATCACCTTGAAGAATCCCGATACTTGCAACACCTGGTTCTCTACTTTACTCTTATACCTGTAACTTCTCAAAACTCAGAACCTGCATTTCTACGAAACACATGTCTAAAAACTAGAGAAGTCATAAGTAAGCCGAATATAGTACGAGGACCAACCCCTCTGTCCTAATGGACACTGGACAATATACAATACTTTGTACAAGTCCCTTGAGTCTAATAACTCATTCACTGTGTGTCGTAGGTTGAAAACTGTACTATGGTTAAGAAGAATTACACCGCTGTTCAATGCTCCTTACCTAACCATCCACTGATATAGGTAAATGTCATAGACATAATTTCAAAAAAGTATATCTCACTCTATAAAAATAGACGTACAGATATATCAATTTGAAATTGGTGCATAACAACGGATATTCAAAACCAAATATTTGCCGTCCGGCAAACAACCCAGGTGACTTCCTCAAATATCACCAATTACAACGAATTCTGATATAATGAGGATGATCACCTAATTCCCAATAACTTACTCCCACTCATCATCTGTAAAACCATACAGATGTGAGAATCATACCTGGTAAATACATACCCTGGAGCAAGTGTCTAATTGGGAAATCAGTTTTCTTTTAACAGTACACAGTGAAACTGAAACATTGAAATGTTTCGAAGGGGTATTCCGGTATTCCTAGTAATGCCTCTTCCATTATCCAGATTCACAACTGTAACCGTATAATTCTTTGCCATCTCTCCAAATCCCTTTATATGTCTTTAGTCATTACCTTCTGCACACCCCTTTAGGCCAAATGGTTTTCTTCCTTCCCTACCGTTCGGCACCAGCCTATGGTTTGGAAGAAGACTATCCAATAAGCGTAATGGGTGTACTGTCCTAGTCCTAGGAACACTCGCAATGCGAGAGAAAGTGAAGATAAAAGACAACCGAATAAACCTTATTCCTATTTCTCCTGAACCAGGATCCATCCCCGAACTGGAACAAGTTCCTTTCGAGTTCGTATATAACCATACGATGGATTATCCAATAAACTTGGGATCTTCGTAGTGATACGGAGTGTCCTGGAGAAATACAAAGGTGATTTATGATTGGCGAAGAAATACTTGGTTTGGTCGTGAATATCAGTCGCAATTTACTTTGCCCTCCTTCTAATCCCTTTCTTTGTCTTAACTTAATACCTTCTGTACACCGTTTAGGCTAATTGGTTTTCTTCATTCCCCACCGTTCGGCACCAGCCTAAGGTTTGGAAGAAGACTATCCAATTTGCGTAATAGGTGTACTATCTCCTAAACCAAGGAGTACTCGCAACCTGAGAGAAGGTAAAAGGAAAAGACAACTGAATAGTCCTATTCTTTTTCTCCAGAACCGAACCATCCTCGAATAACTTCGAGTTCGTATATAACCATACGATGGTTTTGTCCAATGGAAGTGGACGTTCGTAGTAATACGGGGTGTCCTGGAGAAAAGGGTAAAAGTAGGAGTGGCAATGAGGTTTGCAACTCTGACAATCCAAAAGCCAGTGTTATGAAGGTTCGGTCAACTTGGTCACCGAGTCATAGTCTAGGGTCGGGTCAATGGTCGCTGCCAAAGAGAGAGAGAAAAGAAACACTCAGCGTGCACTCTAACCTAGATCAGAATGGTTATCACTTTATCTAATCTGGAAACCTCCCACTGTAACGTCAAATTCTTCCCCAAACCTGAAAGAAGAATTAGCCGGGATCACCCGAGGAGTAAACCAACTCATCAGTGGGAATCGGGATCCAACTATCATCGCATGATAACTTGACGGAATCCACTCAAGTCACCACACTCCAGAAGGTATGCGCATGCCTGGCAAATTTCAGTTTCTTTAGAAACTCCCGATGTGATTTTTACCCCTAGGACCCAAGTGACCTTGACACAGTCAACAAATCAAAGAGTCCTAGTCAAGTTCAACCCGTCATTATCCTGGATTGCATTAAACCCACCCGTACGAGCCCTTGACACAGTCAACAAGGCCGCACGACTGTCCTAACCAATCCCATTAATATGACATAAACGAACACTACTTAGCTACCGTACACTACGCCTTGACACAGTCAACAAACGCAGCACGAATACTAAGTAATACTTGTAAGAAATGACGGAGGGCTACGTCTAGTTTTTGGCGAAAAACTTTTAACGTAATGAACTTGATATCGTTGAAGGAACTGCATAGTTTTTTATAAAAATATAGTGACGACAACCCTTTGCTAAAGAGGTCACTCCCGGTGAAGGGATCTCGGCTCTTTCCCCGTAGAATGAGGTGCGGGATATTCCAACTGAATACCACGATGCAAAGCAAAAGGCAATCGGCTATAGTGAAGTTATTGCCCTGACGCAAACTTCTGTCCAAGGGGTCACTCCCGGTGAAGAGATCTCGGCCCTTGCCTCGTCGACTGAGGAGCAGGATATTCCAACTGAATACCACGATGCAAAACAAAAGTGAACGTCGTTGCAATAACAGCTTTTTGAAAAATGTTCCAACAACATCAGAATAGGTTTGTTTATCTTGCATTGATCCGAATCAACGCAGTCCCATCAATTGATCACACCACAAAAGAACGAAAATAATGATGTACGTATATGCCATCCGCATTCGCCACTGGGTCCCGTCATCACCCGTTAGGTTACTTAACTAACGACAGAGCGGGGACTGGACTAGCGCGGATGCAAAACATATACAACATCTACTAGTATATATATAATATATAATTTTCGCTCAAGGCGTGATAAAATGCAACATCACAGAAATGTAACCAGCATCACAGAACAATACAGATATCTGGGATCCCTGGGTTTCATAGAGCCGCTACTGAAACCCGACGTTCCCCTGGTCGTGTGGATAGCCTGTGCAAAGAGATCCTAGACCCCTACGGGCGCGACAAGTTACCCGCCAAAACCTGAAGCGAGGCAGCCCCCTTCAGCAACGTGAATGGACCACCCAGCACTTCACGGAATCCGGTAACTTGGGCACCCCTCCTTGGGCCAACCTGTACCCCCTACGAGTGCGGCGAATAGCCCTGCCAATTCTAGAGTAAAGCCCCCTCCGTCTCAATGCCATGAGATGCGGGCTCGTTGCCCTCTAGAACCCGGCTACCCGTGCACCCCTCCGCGGGGTAATCCTAGTACAGAAAGTAAAATATACATACAACGGGAACATCGACCGCAACCTGGTCGTGCCCCAAAAGAATAATACAAACAGGCAGTGACGGCAGTCCACATGTCGGACGCTCTTCCCGCAATATCAAATGTACATAATACAAAAAAACTGTACTACCATTGCATCCAGGCTATCCCCCACGACCAATCCGCAACATCACAGCACAACACAGAACATCAACGTGAATGTCACGTTCGCAAGTCCGTCTAAAAGGGCTATAGCAGATAGACTGGATTTACCGATCGAGTGACATTCACGATCGCAGATATAATGTAAATACTGTGAACTAATGTGTTTAAAATATCCGATCGATCAAATTTTACCAAGTGGGCCCAAGCATTACTGTAGCACATAAAGAAATTCTGGGCCCAAAAAGAATATACCAAAACCCCTATTTCCAGCCCAAAAGCCCACTGCAAAAATTTGGTGCGTTGACAAGTCAAAAGCGCGGCGGAACCGCGGCCCAAGCATGGGTTTGGCCGCGGTTCCGCGGAGGTTTGGTGAGATCTCGCGACCAAATTTTCACAGATTGCTTGTTTTTCCATGCACAGTATTCTTCAACATCCTGAAAAAATTTTAGAGCCAAAAAAATTTCGACAGAAACTGTGTATGTGAAAACGCGGGTTTTTGGAATTTTGTTCGATCGAAGATGTAAACACACTAGAACAAGCTAGGCAAGGTTAATGGCGTGGCTCTGATACCATGTTGCGCCACGGCAGCGCCCCGGCCGTCTACTCGAGGCCAAAATGCGGAATCAAAATTTTTCTTGACTTTTAAACTGGCGCTACCGCGAACAATAAAACCCGGATCGTAACCATTAACCTAATCCTAGCAAACAAGAGATGGGAAGAGAGTTATACCAAGCGATCCGTGTCCTTCGGTCTTCGTCTCCACTCCGATCTCCCGCGGAATCTCCGTCCGTCACCTCTTCGTCGGAAAGGGCACCACGTAGCCGGATACTTTTACGGGCTCCCACCTCTGGACCGAGGCAACTCGGGCGCGAAGTTGGCTAGCCGACGCGTCCAAGGGTACTGTAGGTTGTAGCGTAGAGGCTTGTCTCTTTAGGGTTTGTGAAGTTGCCATGGATGTGGAGGTGTAGGAAGAGAATGAACTTTGGAAAAATGGAGCTATCATTTTCTTGCAAGGAAATATGCTACACATCAAAATGAACCTCTCTCTCACTCTCCTCCAATTATGGCCGGCCCCCTATAGGAAATATGGTGGAGGGAAAAAATAATACATGAGGGAGGTGAGTGTAGTAGAAGAATAATGGTGACCACACCCAAAACCATGATCACAATATCAAATCAATTTCAAATCATTTCTCATCTCAAAAAGCAAAGGAAAAGACTAATAAAGAATCTCATCATGATGAAGCTACAAATGCAAGAAACCCCCTCCACAATAAGTTATTTGCAAACTTGCAAATAACCCCCTCCATCGAAAAGTCCGGCCGTGAAGGAACAAAGGAAAACCGGCCGGAATGGAATGCAAACTGGAAACTTCAGAAAACTGATCCCGTAATAAATTACAGGAAAACCCCGCTACTGCAAATACATGCCCGCATTTGTATTCCCACTGAATATAAATGCAAAGAGACAAAATCTACACTGTCTAATACTGGGATCCGGCTTAAGCCAAAGCCGGCTAGTAAAATCCGTCCGATCACAATCCGTGCAATACCGCACGTATCTGATTGAACCCTGCCATATCTCCATACGGCCTCCACAGCGTTTCGCCCGAAACTTGAGTAACTGAGTGTGGTGGACTCTAAAGACTCGTCAATACTATGGCTATGGATTTAACCACTAGCACGTCAGAGGTATTAGCCATACGTGACGGGCTACCAGCTATTGACCAAAAGGGATGTCGATGAGCGAACTCATCCTGACACCCTACTGAGCCTGTCAGTTAAAATATCCGTACAGTCCGGTCCGTTCGACTATGATTATCGCATGGCGGGCCTAGGGGGTTGGTAAAAGTCAGACCCCCAAAAGCGGTACAAGTCGTGTCGGAGTGTAGCCCAGAACACCCTGAGATACTACTGGAATACTTACCAGTAAATCTCCTGCCTCGGCCGAGGGCTTTGTGTAATGGATCTCCTAGACACAGCGCGACCTCACCCCCAATACCGGGAGAGACGAACCCATGCAGATCCGCTCACTGCCTCCATGTGGCTCGGGACTGGACCCAACTAAAACCTGTTTGCACAACTCCTTTGAGCCGTGGTAGGGTAGTAATCAAAGCACAGTAGGAACTCACACGAGACAAATGACGATCTCAGGTCGATGAACTAACCTGTACACATGTCACCAGGAAACTGCTATCTGACATCTGGTATAATCCCAACTAGCAGGTTCCCGGCGAGTCATGTCCGGTGTACTCATAACCCAATGAGCACCTGTATACATCTTAGTTGAACCAACTGACACCAGTGGCTTGTGAGACTGGCCACCGCCCCTCGTTGGGGTCTCGACTGTATACACTAGTCTACTAATGGAGTATCGATGCCCAGTCTCGAAACTCCCATGACTAGGGACCATTTAAGGATGTGCTTATAGACTCCAGCTCTCACGTATATGATCGCCCTCATACTGCTAGTAGTCAAGCAAGAATCCTAGGGGCTCTATCAACGTGTAATAGCGAATCGTAAGGTCACCTAAAGCACTACACGATGATAAAGATAAACCAGATAGCATACTATCATCTTGAGTAAGATCGTCCTACCGGGATAGGTCCTCCCTCAATCATTGCAATCACGTGCCTGTGATCCAGTAATTGACTCTGAGGGCACTATCTCCAACAATCTCCCACTTGCACTTAAGGCTAATTATTGCGATGTCGCATAATCACAACCCGTGAGATACCGAACGCCCAACTCCTCTACTAGTCAGTCTCACAAAGCTCGTTTGCGAAACTATTGCATTCGAGGAATAGCCTCAGTGAGTGGATCCGCTGTGATGTTTCTTTCTATGTCTCTCTATATCTCAAGTTCGCGGAGAAAGCCATCTCCCGAAATGAGCAATACCTGTCTTAGAATGTGTCTGGATGTCTGATGGGACCTAACTCATAAATGAACTACAAATCCAAACTTCTTAGACTGTATTGTCAACTGGACTTAATCAGTATCCTGCGCCATGCCTCCCTCAGTATCCCCTTGGACCACCTGTCCAAAATACTGCCCCTCGTCAGAGGGAAAATCATGACTCTGACGACCACCCTGTCGTCCATGTCACCTTGGAAGCCTGGAATGATAACCGTCTCCTAAAGGAGGCTGCCGTTATCAAATCCTTAGAACATGCACTCATGTTCTAAAGCTGCTTCCGATCGTTTCTCCAGGATTGAATTAATATCAACTTATTGCATCTACTGCAAGAACAACATCTGGTGTGGTAATTGACATTTCATGATTGACTCAATTGCCTAAGCAAGTGATCTGCCAATCATGCGTATCCCTCCCCCCTTTAGTCTATAAGACACCTTTAGAGAGGGTGACTCCATCACCTGCAGGTGCACTACCGTGCCAGGAGTCGTCCATTCTAAATACTCATAGAATGCTGTCAAAGTACCCAGATTGGGAAACCACCTAAATCTAGATCTAAAACCATAGATCCAGTAACCAGAATGTATAATATCCAAGTCCTATGTGGAGAAACCACTGTGTGACAACCAAAGAATAACCGATCGTAGTATAGGAATTTCAGTTCTTACTCTGTGTATGTCATCAAATACCAGGACATCACACCCTGCTACCTTCTTAACAGATCCATCCCCTATTCTGATGAAGTCAAACCTATGACTGTCACATCAGAAATAGATGATCTATCTCCACTATATCTGCTTTAGTCTATAAATAGACATAAGCCTCTTGCCCACTATGCTTCCGTTTCTCCCACTGACTACGACAACCCTCTGGCAGAGTCATATAGACGTACACTTCTAAAGCCAGTTTAGAATGACGCTATACTCATCCTCCTGCCGGGTCTCACAGTCTGGAACAACAGCAATGGCAAGTCTGGGTAAACAAGAACCTCCCTGCCACCGTCCTTGAGCATACCGAAGTACCTCTCGGGTGCCTGAGGTTACCCACTTTATCTGCGGAGTGGCCAATGGAATGTCAATCCAGATTGAATTTTTAGGTTCTTATCAAATCTTCAGTAATCGTTTGCGGTTCTGGAATCACTTCCAGTTCTACCATACTCCCACTACTGTTTTCTGAAAAAATCCATCTTTATTAATACTGTGGCGAGTCAAGAACAATATCACTATTGATCTTACAGATGGTAGAAAGTCAACCCTCGTCATAGCCTGGGTCAACCCACAAACAGCCATTACAGAAACGTGCCTTGAGTTATCCAGAGTCTGGTTTTAAGCATAAGCCGGACAACTCCCCGTACCTTAACATCGTTGAGATATGAACTGTTCTATATCCAATACAGAAACAGAGGCACTGATTTAATTCAACCAGATTCAAATCATGCAGCTGTCTCCAGTGCATGTCAACTAAATGAAAGAGAGGCCGATCAGCGTTACTCAACTTAGGAGTACTTCCAATTATGAGTAACCTGAAAGAGAAGCTAGTTCTCTTAATCATTACTATCATCTGAATACCATTCACAAGTATCTACATCTTCGATCACCTTGAAGAATCCCGATACTTGCAACACCTGGTTCTCTACTTTACTCTTATACCTGTAACTTCTCAAAACTCAGAACCTGCATTTCTACGAAACACATGTCTAAAACCTAGAGAAGTCATAAGTAAGCCGAATATAGTACGAGGACCAACCCCTCTGTCCTAATGGACACTGGACAATATACAATACTTTGTACAAGTCCCTTGAGTCTAATAACTCATTCACTGTGTGTCGTAGGTTGAAAAATGTACTATGGTTAAGAAGAATTACACCGCTGTTCAATGCTCCTTACCTAACCATCCACTGATATAGGTAAATGTCATAGACATAATTTCAAAAAAGTATATCTCACTCTATAAAAATAGACGTACAGATATATCAATTTGAAATTGGTGCATAACAACGGATATTCAAAACCAAATATTTGCCGTCCGGCAAACAACCCAGGTGACTTCCTCAAATATCACCAATTACAACGAATTCCGATATAATGAGGATGATCACCTAATTCCCAATAACTTACTCCCACTCATCATCTGTAAAACCATACAGATGTGAGAATCATACCTGGTAAATACATACCCTGGAGCAAGTGTCTAATTGGGAAATCAGTTTTCTTTTAACAGTACACAGTGAAACTGAAACATTGAAATGTTTCGAAGGGGTATTCCGGTATTCCTAGTAATGCCTCTTCCATTATCCAGATTCACAACTGTAACCGTATAATTCTTTGCCATCTCTCCAAATCCCTTTATATGTCTTTAGTCATTACCTTCTGCACACCCCTTTAGGCCAAATGGTTTTCTTCCTTCCCTACCGTTCGGCACCAGCCTATGGTTTGGAAGAAGACTATCCAATAAGCGTAATGGGTGTACTGTCCTAGTCCTAGGAACACTCGCAATGCGAGAGAAGGTGAAGATAAAAGACAACCGAATAAACCTTATTCCTATTTCTCCTGAACCAGGATCCATCCCCGAACTGGAACAAGTTCCTTTCGAGTTCGTATATAACCATACGATGGATTATCCAATAAACTTGGGATCTTCGTAGTGATACGGAGTGTCCTGGAGAAATACAAAGGTGATTTAGGATTGGCGAAGAAATACTTGATTTGGTCGTGAATATCAGTCGCAATTTACTTTGCCCTCCTTCTAATCCCTTTCTTTGTCTTAACTTAATACCTTCTGTACACCGTTTAGGCTAATTGGTTTTCTTCATTCCCCACTGTTCGGCACCAGCCTAAGGTTTGGAAGAAGACTATCCAATTTGCGTAATAGGTGTACTATCTCCTAAACCAAGGAGTACTCGCAACCTGAGAGAAGGTAAAAGGAAAAGACAACTGAATAGTCCTATTCTTTTTCTCCAGAACCGAACCATCCTCGAATAACTTCGAGTTCGTATATAACCATACGATGGTTTTGTCCAATGGAAGTGCACGTTCGTAGTAATACGGGGTGTCCTGGAGAAAAGGGTAAAATTAAGAGTGGCAATGAGGTTTGCAACTCTGACAATCCAAAAGCCAGTGTTAAGAAGGTTCGGTCAACTTGGTCACCGAGTCATAGTCTAGGGTCGGGTCAATGGTCGCTGCCAAAGAGAGAGAGAAAAGAAACACTCAGCGTGCACTCTAACCTAGATCAGAATGGTTATCACTTTATCTAATCTGGAAACCTCCCACTGCAACGTCAAATTCTTCCCCAAACCTGAAAGAAGAATTAGCCGAGATCACCCGAGGAGTAAACCAACTCATCAGTGGGAATCGGGATCCAACTATCATCGCATGATAACTTGACGGAATCCACTCAAGTCACCACACTCCAGAAGGTATGCGCATGCCTGGCAAGTTTCAGTTTCTTTAGAAACTCCCGATGTGATTTTTACCCTTAGGACCCAAGTGACCTTGACACAGTCAACAAATCAAAGAGTCCTAGTCAAGTTCAACCCGTCATTATCCTGGATTGCATTAAACCCACCCGTACGAGCCCTTGACACAGTCAACAAGGCCGCACGACTGTCCTAACCAATCCCATTAATATGCCACAAACGAACACTACTTAGCTACCGTACACTACGCCTTGACACTGTCAACAAACGCAGCACGAATACTAAGTAATACTTGTAAGAAATGACGGAGGGCTACGTCTAATTTTTGGCGAAAAACTTTTAACGTAATGAACTTGATATCTTTGAAGGAACTGCATAGTTTTTTATAAAAATATAGTGACGACAACCCTTTGCTAAAGAGGTCACTCCCGGTGAAGGGATCTCGGCTCTTTCCCCGTAGAATGAGGTGCAGGATATTCCAACTGAATACCACGATGCAAAGCAAAAGGTAATCGGCTATAGTGAAGTTATTGCCCTGACGCAAACTTCTGTCCAAGGGGTCACTCCCGGTGAAGGGATCTCGGCCCTTGCCTCGTCGACTGAGGAGCAGGATATTCCAACTGAATACCACGATGCAAAACAAAAGTGAACGTCGTTGCAATAACAGCTTTTTGAAAAATGTTCCAACAACATCAGAATAGGTTTGTTTATCTTGCATTGATCCGAATCAACGCAGTCCCATCAATTGATCACACCACAAAAGAACGAAAATAATGATGTGCGTATATGCCATCCGCATTCGCCACTGGGTCCCGTCATCACCCGTTAGGTTACTTAACTAACGACAGAGCGGGGACTGGACTAGCGCGGATGCAAAACATATACAACATCTACTAGTATATATATAATATATAATTTTCGCTCAAGGCGTGATAAAATGCAACATCACAGAAATGTAACCAGCATCACAGAACAATACAGATATCTGGGATCCCCGGGTTTCATAGAGCCGCTACTGAAACCCGACGTTCCCCTGGTCGTGTGGATAGCCTGTGCAAAGAGATCCTAGACCCCTACGGGCGTGGCAAGTTACCCGCCAAAACCTGAAGCGAGGCAGCCCCCTTAAGCAACGTGAATGGACCACCCAGCACTTCACGGAATCCGGTAACTTAGGCACCCCTCCATGGGCCAACCTGTACCCCCTACGAGTGCGGCGAATAGCCCTGCCAATTCTAGAGTAAAGCCCCCTCCGTCTCAATGCCATGAGATGCGGGCTTGTTGCCCTCTAGAACCCGGCTACCCGTGCACCCCTCCGCGGGGTAATCCTAGTACAGAAAGTAAAATATACATACAACGGGTACATCGACCGCAACCTGGTCGTGCCCCAAAAGAATAATACAAACAGGCAGTGACGGCAGTCCACATGTCGGACGCTCGCCCCGCAATATCAAATGTACATAATACAAAAAAACTGTACTACCTTTGCATCCAGGCTATCCCCCACGACCAATCCGCAACATCACAGCACAACACAGAACATCAATGTGAATGTCACGTTCGCAAGTCCGTCTAAAAGGGCTATAGCAGATAGACTGGATTTACCAATCGAGTGACATTCACGATCGCAGATATAATGTAAATACTGTGAACTAATGTGTTTAAAATATCCGATCGATCAAATTTTACCAAGTGGGCCCCAAGCATTACTGTAGCACATAAAGAAATTCTGGGCCCAAAAAGAATATACCAAAACCCCAATTTCCAGCCCAAAAGGCCACTGCAAAAATTTGGTGCGTTGACAAGTCAAAAGCGCGGCGGAACCACGGCCCAAGCAAGGGTTTGGCCGCGGTTCCGCGGCGGTTTGGTGAGATCTCGCGACCAAATTTTCACAGATTGCTTTTTTTTCCATGCACAGTATTCTTCAACATCCTGAAAAATTTTTAGAGCCAAAAAAATTTCGACAGAAACTGTGTATGTGAAAACGCGGGTTTTTGGAATTTTGTTCGATCGAAGATGTAAACACACTAGAACAAGCTAGGCAAGGTTAATGGCGTGGCTCAGATACCATGTTGCGCCACGGCAGCGCCCCGGCCGTCTACTCGAGGCCAAAATGCGGAATCAAAATTTTTCTTGACTTTTAAACTGGCGCTACCGCGGACAATAAAACCCGGATCGTAACCATTAACCTAATCCTAGCAAACAAGAGATGGGAAGAGAGTTATACCAAGCGATCCGTGTCCTTCGGTCTTCGTCTCCACTCCGATCTCCCGCGGAATCTCCGTCCGTCACCTCCTCGTCGGAAAGGGCACCACGTAGCCGGATTCTTTTACGGGCTCCCACCTCTGGATCGAGGCAACTCGGGCGCGAAGTTGGCTAGCCGACGCGTCCAAGGGTACTGTAGGTTATAGCGTAGAGGCTTGTCTCTTTGGGGTTTGTGAAGTTGCCATGGATGTGGAGGTGTAGGAAGAGAATGAACTTTGGAAAAATGGTGCTATCATTTTCTTGCAAGGAAAATGAGATGAGGAAATATGCTACACATCAAAATGAACCTCTCTCTCACTCTCCTCCAATTGTGGCCGGCCCCCCTTTAGGAAATATGGTGGAGGGAAAAAATAATACATGAGGGAGGTGAGTGTAGTAGAAGAATAATGGTGACCACACCCAAAACCATGATCACAATATCAAATCAAATTCAAATCATTTCTCATCTCAAAAAGCAAAGGAAAAGACTAATAAAGAATCTCATCATGATGAAGCTACAAATGCAAGAAACCCCCTCCACAATAAGTTATTTGCAAACTTGCAAATAACCCCCTCCATCGAAAAGTCCGGCCGTGAAGGAACAAAGGAAAACCGGCCGGAACGGAATGCAAACTGGAAACTTCAGAAAACTGATCCCGTAATAAATTACAGGAAAACCCCGCTACTGCAAATACATGCCCGCATTTGTATTCCCACTGAATATAAATGCAAAGAGACAAAATCTACACTGTCTAATACTGGGATCCGGCTTAAGCCAAAGCCGGCTAGTAAAATCCGTCCGATCACGATCCGTGCAATACCGCACGTATCTGATTGAACCCTGCCATATCTCCATACGGCCTCCACAGCGTTTCGTCCGAAACTTGAGTAACTGAGTGTGGTGGACTCTAAAGACTCGTCAATACTATGGCTGTGGATTTAACCACTAGCACGTCAGAGATATTAGCCATACGTGACGGGCTACCAGCTATTGACCAAAAGGGACGTCGATGAGCGAACTCATCCTGACACCCTACTGAGCCTGTCAGTTACAATATCCGTACAGTCCGGTCCGTTCGTCTATGATTATCACATGGCGGGCCTAGGGGGTTGGTAAAAGTCAGACCCCCAAAAGCGGTACAAGTCGTGTCGGAGTGTAGCCCAGAACACCTTGAGATACTACTGGAATACTTACCAGTAAATCTCCTGCCTCGGCCGAGGGCTTTGTGTTATGGCTCTCCTAGACACAGCGTGACCTCACCCCCAATACCGGGAGAGACGAACCCCTGCAGATCCGCTCACTGCCTCCATGTGGCTCGGGACTGTACCCAACTAAAACCTGTTTGCACAACTCCTTTGAGCCGTGGTAGGGTAGTAATCAAAGCACAGTGGGAACTCACACGAGACAAATGACGATCTCAGGTCGATGAACTAACCTGTACATATGTCACCAGGGAACTGCTATCTGATATCTGGTATAATCCCAACTAGCAGGTTCCCGGCGAGTCCTGTCCGGTGTACTCATAACCCAATGAGCACCTGTATACATCTTAAGTGAACCAACTGACACCAGTGGCTTGTGAGACTGGCCACCGCCCCTCGTCGGGGTCTCGACTGTATACACTAGTCTACTAATGGAGTATCGATGCCCGGTCTCGAAACTCCCACGACTAGGGACCATTTAAGGATGTGCTTATAGACTCCAGCTCTCACGTATATGATCGCCCTCATACTGCTGGTAGTCAAGCAAGAATCCTAGGGGCTCTATCAACGTGTAATAGCGACTCATAAGGTCACCTAAAGCAGTACACGATGATAAAGATAAACCAGATAGCATACTATCATCTTGAGTAAGACTGTCCTACCGGGATAGGTCCTCCCTCAATCATTGCAATCACGTGCCTGTGATCCAATAATTGACTCTGAGGGCACTATCTACAACAGGAAGCGGGGCGTGACATGGTTCTTTTGGTATCAGAGCCATAGGATATAGGTTAATCGAGTTTGATTGTTTTGTAGTTGGGTATTGGACCCAATACACGAATCAGAATACTCGTGATTAGGAACATGTCCTGCAACATTGTTATCGTGATTCTTGAATCATTTCTCCCTCTTGATTCTTATCTTGACGATATGTAAACAACTTTGCATCTCGGTTTGAAACCTTTTGGTTCCATATTGCTTCACCCTGTTTCTTGATTCTGATATTAGGATTTGGGTGAGTTGAGTGGAGTTATGTAATTGTACCCATGAACTGCAGCATGGTTACAATGCGGTACTCTATTTAAGTAACTTGGAGTCCTAGTCTTGATTCACTTCCTTGTTTCATGATCATTATATTACCTTGCCTCTTTCGGTTTCATTGCTTACCAGTTCTTGTTTTATCGTCAGCTTGAATCATGTTTACCGTACTTAATCTTCGTCAGTATCTTGACTTCGGATGAAGTCATCTCGGTATCTTACTTGCCCATGTTTTCCCCGCATTAGAATTATTCAATTCTGGTGCATCCCTTTGTTTGTTATTGTCTTGGGAATGGATTTTCGCGACACTTTCCACGCTCATATTGATTATAAGGAAGGGAAAGTGATTTTCCAGATTCCCGGATATCCGGAGTTTGTTTTGCGGGAAGAAGCAGTTCTGCCGGGCCATTCGAGTTAGGGCTAGGCCGACAAACAATGTTCTTTCGTCAATGGAAGTGGATAAGGAAGAAGCGCCGGCTATATTCGAAAGTTTCATGGACGTGTTTGAAAACATATCAGGTTTACCGCCGAAGCGAGACGTGGAGTTTGCAATTGAACTTGTTCCTGGTGCAGCGCCAATCTCAAAGGCGTATTACCCGATGGCACCAGTGGAGTTGGAAGAAGTCAGGAAGCAGGTTGCTGAATTACTTGAGAAGGGTTGGTTCGCCGCAACAATTTATCATGGGAAGCTCCAGTTCTTCTAGTAAAGAAGAAAGATGGCACAAGGAAGACGTGCGTCGATTATCGAGAATTTAACCGGGTGACTATTAAGAACAAGTACCCGATCTCTCGCATTAGCGAATTATTTGAGCAGCTTAGTGGCGCGAGGGTATTATCGAAGCTGGATTTGCGGTTCGGACACCATCAGGTCCGAGTTAGATCAGAAGATATTTGCAAGCCTGCGTTCCGAACTCAGTATGGACATTACGAGTATTAGTGATGCCCTTCGGAGTAATGAATGCACCGGCAATAATTATGGACTTGATGAACCGAATCTTCTCACCATTCTTGGACCAGTTTATAGTGGTGTTCATTGAAGATATTCGGGTCTACTCGAGAAGTATTGGAGAGCATGCGGCACACTTGAAGATCGCACTGCAGACACTGATGCAAGAAAGATTGTATGCAAAGAAGAGCAAGTGCGAGTTTTGGCTTGAAGAAGTAAAGTTTTGGGGCATATCGTAGTTGGGGATGGAATCGC
This sequence comes from Agapanthus africanus, assembly GCA_030015575.1. Lineage (NCBI taxonomy): Eukaryota > Viridiplantae > Streptophyta > Magnoliopsida > Asparagales > Amaryllidaceae > Agapanthus > Agapanthus africanus. Next base: position 934,448,277 of record CM057338.1, on the reverse strand, counting down.
TGTTATTCCAGGGAAGATTGCAGCAGTTCAAGATTGGCCGATTCCGAAGAACGTTGTAGAGATCAGAAGTTTTCTTAGACTTGCAGGATACTATAGAAGGTTGGTGGAGAATTTTGCTCGTTTGGCTGAGCCTTGACCAAGCTTACGCGTAAGGAAGTACCGTTGGTATGGACGGATAAGTGTGCGTCAGCTTTTGAGGCGTTGAAGCAGAGATTGATAACCGCACCTATTTTTAACCGTGCCAGACAGTCCCGGAGGATTGGTGATTCATAGCGACGTATATGGGAAAGGATTGGGATGCGTTTGATGCAGCATGGGAAGGTTATAGCGTATGCATCGAGACGGTTGAAGACCCATGAGAAGAATTACCCAACTCCTGACTTGGAGCTAGCAGCAGTGATGTTCGCTTTGAAGATTTGGAGACACTACTTATTGGGCGAAAGGGTCGAACTATTCACCGATCACAAAAGCCTAAAGTACGTGTTCGCTCAGAAGGAGCTAATTGTGAGACAACGAAGATGATTGAAGCCGACGGCTGACTACGATATCGATCTTAAGTACCATCCGGGGAAGTTAATGTTGTGTCGGATGCGCTTAGTCGGTTACCAGCAATTCGGATGTTGACTGCACAAAAGGGAACTTATTGAAGACCATCGGAGATTCGAGTTGGAGATCGTGCTACCGCATTCTTCAGGATAGTTGATATCGCTGCAAGTACAGTCGTCATTGATCGAGAGTATTAAAGCAGTGCAGTCAGAAAACCTAAGATTGCAAAGGTTTCAAGAACAGGTTGAAGACGGACTTCGAACGGACTTGTTAATTCAAGAAGATGGTTCGTTGTGATATGGTAGCCGTGTGTGTGCCAAAAGGAGACATTCGCGAAGAACTTATGAAGGAGGCACACAGTTCAGCATATTCCATACATCCAGGAGGCACAAAGATGTACCGAGATATACGACAGCATTTCTGGTGGGAAGGCATGAAACGAGATATTGTCGTTTTGTGGCAAAGTGTTTGGTGTGTCAGCAAGTTAAGGCTGAACATCAACGGGTTGCTGATTTATTGCAACCATTTCTGATCCCTCAGTGGAAGTGGGAACATATAACCATGGATTTCGTGACTGCTCTACCGCGGAGTCCAAAGGGCAACAGTGCAGTTTGGGTGATTGCTGACGGATTGACCAAGGCAGCTCATTTCATCTCTTTTCGAGAGGATCAAACAACAAAAGTTTTGGCAGAACGGTGCGTACAGGAGATAGTAAGATTGCACGGAGTACCGGTGGGCATCGTGACCGACCGTGACCACCGTTTCTTATCACACTTTTGGAGGAACTTACATGAAAGTTTGGGGACTAGTTTGAAGTTTGTACAACTTATCATCCTCAGACAGATGGCCAGTCGAAAAACGATCCAAACTCTTGAAGACATGTTGAGAGCTTGCATGTTAGACTTCAAGGGTTCATGGGAGGATCATCTACATTTGGTGGAGTTTTCTTACAGCAACAGTTTCCAGGCGACTATTCAGATGGATCTATTCGAAGCTCTATATGGTCGCAAGTGTCATTCACCTATTTGTTGGGACGATAATGGTGAACGAAAATTGTGGGGACCAGATTTAGTAGTGCGACAGTCAAGAAGGGTAGCTATATCCGAAATCATATGAAGGCAGCGCAAGATCGGCAGAGGAATTGGGTCGATACAACGATAAGACCTCTAGAGTTCGCTGTTGGTGATTTAGTATTCCTGAAGATATCTCCGACTGGAGGGGTGATTCGTTTCGGAAGTCGAGAAAAGCTCAATTCTCGTTTCATTGGACCTTTTGAGATCTTGGAACGTATTGGAGAAGTGGCTTATCGTTTGGCGTTACCGCAATCCCTAGCGAATGGTCGTGACGTGTTTCATGTATCACAACTCCGTAAGTATGTTTGAGATGAAACACATGCGTGGGATCATTCAAAACTGACTGTACCAGAATATTTGGCTTTTGAGGAGCGACCGATGTCGATTGTGGATCGAAGAGGGAAAGTTTTAAGATCAAAGTTACACCTCTTGTATTTATTTCTTGGGGTAATCGCTCACATGGAAGATCAACTTGGGGAACGAGAAGATGAAGTCTGAAGTTTCCACATCTATTCTTGTAGTTTCTTGATTGTTTATCCTTTCTTGTTCTTGGAATTTCGAGGACGAAATTCTTTTTGTAGTTGGGTATAATGTAACACCCGAGTTCATTTATACCAATTCCAGTTTCCGTATTTACTTACCCATGGTTTATTCTTATTTTAGCGTGTTTGGGGGCGAATGGTATTTTACATAGTACTCTGCATTCGACCCGACCCGCTTGCTTGAACTTATTTGATTTATAGTTATAGGTCACCCTGACTCGTTGCTTTGACACGTGCATCTAGTATAAACTGCATATTGGCATTTCGTCTGGCATCGCATGTTTTAACATATAACTTTTAGTCACTGAAAATATTCATTAAAATACATTGCATGGCCTGCTTGATACCCTTAACCCTGTGGTAGCGTCCTTGCATCGCGTTCTCGTCCCGTTCAGTGAAACGGGTGCATTGGATGGCTATGCGCACGTACGTGCGCCGGTTCTTGGGGTTATACATTCCTGTTACAAAATCCCTCATTTCATTTTTTAGAACTTGCTAATAGTTTTCATATTTCAAATTCAAAATTTTGGACCCTACCCGGGGGCTTTTCTGAATTATTTTACATCCCGCTAAAATTCAATTGTTTGAATTTTTAAAATTATTTTTTTAATATCTTTCAGTTCAGCATAAATTTTCTTAAAACGATTTTAAAATCTTTTACAAATTCTCTCCAACCAACTCTTAACCCCCATGAGCCAATCCCCTTCTTTGTACACCGGGCCCCACGTCTCTTTCTCTCTTCTCTAAAAATCTTTTTCCATTTCTCTCTCCCCTGTTTTCCTCAGCCAATCAGGAATCCTTTTATAAATCACGGGGCCCCACTAATTTCTCCCTTTCTCTCTCTTTCCCTTTCTTTCTCTATCTCTCAGCGACGCAGCTCTCTCTCTCTCTCTCCTTCTCTTTCTCTCTCTTCTCGCGACCACTCTCTCACCTCTCGCAAACACTGTTCGCTCCTCGACTCTGGTCACCGCCCGAGCGACGCAGTCACCTCCCTCTTTCGTTCTCGTCTTCTTCTTCTTTGTTAACCCAGCACCCACGAGTGTAACCCTAGCCTCGTCGCCGTCGCTCGCCCCTCGCTGCCGCCATCTCGATCTCCCCTCGACCTCATTTCCACCGCAGGTGCCTCGTCTTCACCGTCGCCTACTCCTCCTTCCTCGGCTAACACCAAGGACCCTCTCTCCGTTCATCTTCGACGCCTTCATCCTCCATCTCTTCGAACTCGCCTTCTTTCTCCTCTGCCTCATCTCCCATCTCGACTCCAAACCCATCACCGGCGACCCCTGCGTTCTCCTTCCTCAACCCGACACCATAGTCTTCATCACCTCCAATCCCATCTCACCAGCAGCACCCCCTTCATCTCGCCATCTGCTCTTCACCGGGAACCTTCAACCCCGTCGACTCCTTCTCCTTCGAGCTATCCATCTCCATTAAACCACCATAACCATTTCCCTTCTCATCATCGCCAAGACTTCATCATCGCAAGCGGCACCCTTCTTCCTCGAGCAACCCAAGGCACCCGAACCCATTCCATAGGCTCAGTTTCATAATACAAGAAGATTTGATTAACTTGTTTACACCAAGCTTGGGCATCCTCATCTCCAGAAAATGTAGGAAACTCCAATCTGAGAGATTTTAGTTGGACAATCTTTTGATTATGTAGAAATCATCTTTGAAATGGGTTTTGAGAGTTACCCCATCGCTTAAAGATCGATTCCCATCCTCTTGAATTTTGCCATTGCTGAATCCTGGCCCATGGTTTGGAACTGTTCCTACGCGAGGGCTCAATTCTTGACTCCCTGGAGGAAGAACCCTAGAATCGTGTCGAACTTCATCTCCATTTCTCAAAGACTTCATGTTCTTGAGCTCGATTAAGATAGCATTCACCAAATTTTGTAAGTGTAAAAGTTGTTGCTGCCCTTGATCTTGCTTCGTTGTATTGTAAGATTGCATTTCCTTCTTCTTCTCCTTTCTTCTTCTTCCTTTCTTTTCTTCTCTTTACTTCTTGGAGTCTTGTTTTTCCGGTGATCGACGGAGCCGTGGCCGTCGCTGTTGATCCGGGTGACCCTAAGGACGTTTCCAGATAGCACGATCATGTTCTTGCCATACCTGGTTCTATTCTGTACTCGCATGGACATATCACGACGTTTTCCCCGATATCCGACGTGGCACGTACCGCTTTGTTATCCGTTCAGGCAAGTGAAAACTTGCTACATGCTAATTAAACTACTATAGGCTATTTAAATTACTATATATCCATCTGAGTGCGCATTAAACCTGTAGGTTATATTTAACACCATGAGTTCCATTTAACATTGTGACGTCCCGTTATATCATTTTAGATTCACAGCTCGAAACATACCAGGTTGCATTTAGTTATATTATACATAGTACCCATACTCATATTTAAATCTTATAATAAGTATTTGCATAGCTCACAGTAACCCTTTTATATTTTATACCCTGTCAGACGACTATTTGCATACATTTAACCTGATTTATAATCAATTGCATCTCTAGATTACTTAGTACATATTATCATGATTTTACCATCCTTATATGTTATACTGTACTCATGTAATGTTGAAACTATCCTTTAAACCCAAACTGATAACCGTGCCACGATATAAAGTAATCTGTACCTATTTGCATATCATGTTCCAGTTTATTGTTCTGACAGTACCCGTGCTTGTTTATTTATAATCTTGTTTATGTTAGTTTGATTATGAGCACCCACATGACATCTTGTGCTTCCTGACATGACTTGTGCACATATTACTTGACCCGACATGGTACCGTACACTCTTGACATGACATGACACCTAAATACACTACTTGATTTGACCTGATGTACCATGGCTCTACCCTTTACATGATCTTGTGTCTAATGCCAACAAACATAACCTGTAGTCCTTACGGACCGTTCCTGTTGTCTATCCAGAAAAACATGTACTTGCCTGATCCTGTGTTGGCATTAGCTCCAGATTACTTGAATACCTGACTTCAACACATATAACTTGGGGGTATGGGGAGATCAATGATGAAATCCTGACTTGTAACTCGACAGTTGCTTGCTTATACTGATCAGTTTTAGAGGCTAGGCCCGCCTCGGGACGATACTGCTGACATCGTTCATCTTTACCCTTTCCTTTTAGTGTCTAGCGGCACGTCTCGGTTTCAGCTCGAGAGTCTTAGACCGTGGTCCCGGGCATGCACGGGATACTATTGAGTTACATCGATAATTCATCAAATTGATTTCAAAGACTTGAGACTATTCAACCCAATAGACCAATTTAGATTACTCACTGTACGCTGCCTTTCACTGCCTTGATTTATATTGCTGTTACACCTGCTTTACAACTTATGATTATATTTGCATGTCTTGCTACATTATTACTGCTTGATGTTATGACGCGCTGACGTCTGGGTTTTGCATGGCCCAGATTCTTCCACCTTTGTTGCAGACTGATCAGGAGTATTGCCGCCGTTAGACTGAGCGGTGAAGTTCCTGTCGGTATGTAGTCTTACTTTACAGGTTTCATTATTGTATCTTTTGCTTCCACATATCATTATTTCTTGACTCATTCATTCTAGCTCATGGACATGTACTAGATAGTTTAGTTTACTTTCCTGTTCTTGATATCTCAACAGCCGTAATGTGACTGTGGAGGGATTTTTCCTATCCACAGGTAGCATGGTTGGCTATGTCACGTGCCCAGCTTAGCGTACTCTGGGAAGCGGGGCATGACTTGGTTCAATTTAATTTGAGGACTTATGGCCAGAATTGGGTTAAGTCCAATTAGAAAAATGTCTAACATTTAATTCATATTAGGCCTATTAGGCCTTTGCTTGGGCTCTGCCCTTTTATTAATGCATAGCATTTTGTTTGGTCTATTAGACTTTTATTTGGGCTCTGCCCCTTTTTTAAATGATGCACATCATCTAAATTGTCCTGTTAGACTTGGGCTCTGCCCTCTTTTTTTAATAATGCAGAGCATTTATGTAAGTATGCGGCAGCGCCCCGGCCGTCTAACAGACGCCAATATGCGGAACAAAACTTTTACGACTGGCGCTATCGCGTACTATAACCCGGATCTGCCATTAAAGCTAAACTAACAAATTGTAAAGAGGGTAGAATTGTTATACCGAACGATCCGAGTCCTTCAGTCTTTAACCATCATCCTACGCTTTGTTGCGGCGGCTTCGATCTTCTGAAACTCCAGTCTCATCGTCCAGGTGGCACCACGTCGACGGATCTTTAAACGGGCTCCCGCCTCTGAACCGAGGCAACTCGGTCGTCAAGTTTGCTAAAAGAGACGACCAAGATATTGTAGAGAATGAGTAGAACACTTTGTCTCGTTACGTCCAAGGCAATGGACGAACGGTTAATGAAGTTGCCAATTGAAATCGGGTGAAATGAGAATTGAGTATACTAATTTGTATGCACCAAAACTATCATCTTTTTCAAATGAACAACCCATGAACCTCCACAAATGTGGCCGGCCATATAAAGGAGAGGGGGGAGGTGAATGTAGGAGCATCAAGTGGTGACCATAACAATATGATAGTTATCAACACAATTAATGAAAGAATGAATCATCATCTAGTCATCATCCATCATTAAATGCACCATTAATGCTTAATGAGTCATGAAAACCTAGTCACCAAATAATCAATGCAAAAGAATGAGTCACTAATCTTGAAGCTTCCACACACAATGACTCACCCTCAAGACGAAAAGGCAAATCCGTATTTAACCGAATGTTAAATACGGGTGATAGAAAACTGGAAACTGGAAACTTCCAAAAGTGATCCTGAAACGAATTTCAGGATAACCCCGTATCAGTATAAACATACCCGCATTTGTATTACGACTGAATACAAATGCAACTGAGACAAAGATATTATATCTACACAGTATAATACTGGGATCCGGCTTAAACCAAAGCCTACCAGTATTATCTACCCAAAAAATGACACGTGCGAAATCGCACGTGCATTTTCCGAACCTTGCCATAATACCATACGGCATCTACAATGTTTCACCCGAACTTGGGAAAGTGTCTGTGGGAGACTCTAATGACTCATCAACACACTGGCACTGGGTATAACCTCTAGCACGTCAGAGGTACAAGCTGTACGTAACAGTTTGCCTATGTATTGATTGGAAGGGAAGCTGATGAGCGAACTCATCTATAAACCCTACTGAGCCTGACAGTGACAATATCTGTACAGTCCGGAACATTCGTCTATGAGTATCGCATATACGGCCTACGGGGCCGGTAAACGTCAGACCCCCAATAGCAGTATAAGTCGTGTAAGAGAGCAGCCCAGAATACCCTGAGATACTACTGGAATACCTTCCAGTATGTCTCGATTACCCTGGCCAGGGATTTCGTGTAATGGCTCTCCTAAACACAGCGCGATCTCACCCCCAATACCGGGAGAGACGAATCCCCGAAGATCCGCTCACTTGCCTCCAATGTGGCTCGGGACTGTACCCAAAATATACCTGTTTGCATGAATCCTTTGACCCGTGGTAGGGTATAAATCAAAGCACAGTGGGAACTCACACGAGACAAATGACGACATCAGGTCGATGAACTAACCTGTACACATGTCACCAGGGAACTGCTATCTGACGCTAGATATAATACCAACCAGCAAGTTCCCGGCGAGACCTGTCCGGTGAACTCATAACCCAATGAGCACCTGTATACATTTTAGGTGAACCAACTAACACCAATGGCTTGTGAGACCGGCCACCGCCCCTCGTCGGGGTCTCGAATGTATACACTAGTCTACTCTGGAGTATCGATACCCTGTCTCGAAACTCCTGCGACTAGGGACACTTTAAGGATGTGCTTATAGACCCCGGCTCCCACATATATGATCGCCATCATACTGCTGGTAGTCAAGCAAGAATCCTATGGGCTTTATCAACTATATATGATGATAAAGACAAACCAGATAGTATATTATCATCTCGAGTAAGACTGTTTTATCGGTATAGGTCCTCCCTCAATCATTGCAATCACGTACCTGCGATCCAATAATTGAATTAGAGAGCACTATATCCAACAATCTCCCACTTGCACTTAAGGCTAATTATTGCGATGTCGCGTACTCACAGCTCGTGTGATACCGGACATCCAACTCTTCTACTAATCAGTTTCACAAAACTGGTTTGCAAAACTATTGTGTTCGAGAAATAGCCTCAGTGAGTGGATCCGCTTCGGTGTTTCTTTCTGTATCTCTTTATATCTCAACTTCGCGGAGAAAACTATCTCCCGAATTGAGTAATACCTGTCTTAGAATATGTCTGGATATCAGATAGGACCTAGTTCATAAATGAACTATAAATCCAAACTTCTTAGACTGTATTGATAACTTAACCTAATCAGTATCCAGCACCATGCCTCCCACAGTATCCTCTTGGACCACCTGCCCATAATACTGTCCCTCGTCGGGGGAAAACTATAACTCTGACAATCACTCTGTCATCCATGTCACCTGTGAAGCCTGGAATAATAACTGTCTCTCGAAGGAGGCTGCCGTCATCAAATCCGTAGAACATGTACTTATGTTCTATAACTGCTTCCGTATGTTTCTTCAGGATTGGATTAATATAAACTTATCGCATCTAATGCAAAAACGACATCTGGTGTGGTACTTGATATCTCACGATTGACTCAATTGCCTAAGCAAGTGATCTGTCAATCATGCACGTCCCTCTCCCCTTTAGTCTGTAAGACACCTTTAGAGAGGGTGACTCCATCACCTGCAGGTACACCACCATGCCAGGAGTCATTTATTATAAAATACTATTAGAATACTGTCAAAGTACCCACATTGGGAAACTACCCAAATCTAGATCTAAAACCATAAATCTAGTAACCAGAATGTCAGATATTATATCCATATCCTTTGTGGAGAAGCAACTGTGTGACGACCAAAGTACAACCTGATCGTAGTATAGAAATTTTACTTCCTACTCTGTGTATGTCATCAAATACCAGGACATCACACCCTACTACCTTCTTAACAGATCCATCCCCTATTCTGATGAAGTCAAACCCATGACTGTCACATCAAAACTAGATGATCTATCTCCACTATTTCTGCTCAAGTCTATAAATAGACACTAGCTTCTTACCCACTATACTTCCGCTGCTCCCACTGACTACGACAACCCTCTGGCAGAATAATATATACGTACATTTCTAAAACTAGTTTAGAATGACGCTATACATATCCTCCTGCCGGGTCTCATAGTCTGGAACAACAGTAGTGTCAAGTCTGGGTAAACAAGAATCTCCCTGTCACCGTCCTTGAGGCTACCGGAGTACCTCTCGGGTGTCTGAGATTACCCACCATATCTGCGGAGTGGCTATTGGAATGTCAAACCTGATTGAATATATAGGTCCTATTAAATTTTCCGTAATCGTTTGCGGATCTGGAATCACTTCCAGTTCTACCATACTCCCACTACTGTTTTATGAAAAAATCCATTTTATTAAAACTGTGGCGAGTCTAGAACAATATCACTATTGATCTCCCAGATGGTAGAAAATTAACCCTCGTCAAAGCTTGGGTCAACCCACAAACTGCCATTACAGAAACGTGCCTTGAGTTATCCAGTGTCTGGTTTTAAGCATAAGCTGGACGATTCCCCTTACCTTAACATCGTTAAGATATGAAGCATTCTATATCCAATATAGAAACTTTGGCACTTATTTAATTGGAACCAGATTCAAATCATGCAGCTGTCTCCAGTGCATATCATCTTAATGGAAAGAGGCTAATCAGCATTACTCAACTTAGGAATCCATTCAATTATGAGTAACCTGAAAGAGAAACAAGTTTCTCAAAAACGTTACTATCAACTAAAAACCAATCACAAGAATCTACATCTTCGAATTCTTTGAAGAATTTTGATACTTGCGATACCTGGTTCTCTACTTTATTCTTATACCCACAACTTCTCAAAACTTAGACATTGTATTTCTACGAAACACTTGTTTAAAAACTAGAGAAGTTACAAGTAAACAGAATATAGTATGAGGACCAACCCCTTTGTCCTGATGGACACTGGACAACATACAATACTCTGTATAAGTCCGCTGAGTTGAATAACTCAAAACCTGTGCATCGTAGGTTGAAAACTGTACCCAGACGATTTCCTCAAATATCACCAATTTCAACGAATTCCGATATAATGAGGATGATCACCTAATTCCCAATAACTTACTCTCACTCAACATCTGTAAAACCATACAGATGTGAGAATCATACCTGGTAAATACATACCCTGGAGTAAGTATCTAATCGGGAAATCAGTTTTCCATTAACAATGCACTGAAACAATAAAATGTTTCGTATGGGTATCCTGGTATTCTTTAGTAATGCCTCTTCCATAATCCAAATCATGACTTTAACCGTATATTTCCCTGCCATCTTTCCAATTCCCTTTATTTGTCTTTATTCGTTACCTTCTGTACACCATCATTAGGCTAAATGGTTTTCTTCCTTCCCTACCGTTCGGCACCAGCCTATGGTTTGGAAGAAGACTATCCAGTAAGCATAATAGGTGTACTCTTCTAATCCTAAGAGTACTCGCAACTTGAGAGAAGGTGATGATAAAAGACAACTGAATAATCCTTATTCCTATTTCTCCTGAACCAGAATCCATCCTCAAAAAAATATCCTTCGAGTTCGTATATAACCATACGATGGATTTATCCAATGGAATTGGATGTTCGTAGTGATACGGGTTGTTCTGGAGAAATGAAAGGTGAAGTAGGAGTGGCGATGAAATACGTGGTTTGGTCGTGAATGTTAGGAGTCGCAATTTACATTGCCCTCTTTCTAATTCCTTTATCTTGTCTTTACATATTACCTTCTGCACACCCTACTTAGGCTAATTGGTTTTCTTCATTCCCTACCTTTCGGCAGCTGCCTATGGTTTGGAAGAAGACTATCCAATAAGCGTAATAAGTGTACTCTCCTAAACCAAGGAGCCCTCGCAACCTGAGAGAAGGTGATAATAAAAGACAGCTGAATAAACCAATTCTATTTCTCCTGAACGTGGATCCATCCTCGAAGAAATCCCTTCGAGTTCGTATATAACCATACGATGGATCTATCCAATGGAAGTGGATGTCCGTAGTAATACGAGGTGTTCTGAGAAATACAAAGGGTAAAAGAAGGAGCGGCAATGACTTATGCAACTCGGACAATCCAAAAGCCAGTATTTTAAGAAGGTTCGGTCAACTTGGTCACTGAGTCATAGTCTAGGGTCGGTCATGTTGGAGATAGTGCCCTCAGAGTCAATTATTGGGTCACAGGCACGTGCTTGCAATGATTGATGGAGGACCTATCCTGGTAGGACAATCTTACTCGAGATGATAGTATGCTATCTGGTTTACCTTTATCAGCGTGTACTGCTTCAGGTGACCTTACAGGTCGCTATTACACGTTGGTAGAGCCCCTAGGATTCTTGCTTGACCACCAGCAGTATGAGGGCGATCATATAAGTGGGAGCTGGGGGTCTATAAGCACATCCTTAAATGGTCCCTAGTCGTGCGAGTTTCGAGACAGGGCATCGATACTCCAGAGTAGACTAGTGTATACAGTCGAGACCCCGACGAGGGGCGGTGGCCGGTCTCACAAGCCACTGGTGTCAGTTGGTTCACCTAAGATGTATACAGGTGCTCATTGGGTTATGAGTACACCGGATAGGACTCGCCGGGAACATGCCAGTTGGTCATATACCAAACGTCAGATGGCAGTTCCCTGGTGACATGTGTACAGGTTAGTTCATCGACCTGGGGATCGTCATTTATCTTGTGTGAGTTCCCACTGTACTTTGATTACTACCCTACCACGGCTCAAAGGAGTCGTGCAAACAGGTTTTAGTTGGGTACAGTCCCGAGCCACATGGAGGCAGTGAGCGTATCTTCAGGGGTTCGTCTCTCCCGGTATTGAGGGTGAGGTCGCGCTGTGTCTAGGAGAGCCATTACACGAAGCCCTCGGCCGAGGCAAGGAGATTTACTGGTAGGTATTCCAGTAGTATCTCAGGGTGTTCTGGGCTACACTCCGACACGACTTGTACCGCTTTTGGGGGTCTGACTTTTACCAACCCCCTAGGCCCGCCATGCGATGCTCATAGACGAACGGACCGGACTGTACGGATATTGTCACTGACAGGCTCAGTAGGGAGTCAGGCTGAGTTCGCTCACAGAAGTCCCTTTTGGTCAATACCTGGTAGCCCGTTATGTATTGGCTTATACCTCTAACGTGCTAGTGGTTAAATCCATAACCAAGGTGTTGATGAGTCTTTAGAGTCCCCCACATTCAGTTACTCAGCTTTCGGGCGAAAAGTTGTAGAGGCCGTATGGAGATATGGCAAGGTCCGATCAGATACATGCGGTATTGCACGGATCAGGATCGGACAGTTTGTACTATAGGCCGTATGGATATATGGCAGGGTTCGATCAGATACGTGCGGTATTGCACGGATCAGGATCGAACGGATATTACTAGCCGGCTTTGGTTTAAGCCGGATCCTAGTATAGTACAGTGTAGATTTTGTCTCATTGCATTTGTATTTCGGTCGGAATACAAATGCGGGTGTGTATACACAGTATCGGGGTTTTCCTGTAATTTATTACGGGACCAGTTTTCTGGAGTTGCCAGTTTGCTTTCCGTTTCGGCCGATTTCCTTTGTATCGTTCATTGGCCGAAGATTGGTGGAGGAGGACTTATTTGCATTGTTGCAAATAAGTATTTGTGGAGGGGTTCTTTGCATATTCTTGTGTTATGACTTTAGCACCATACCTTGACTTCTTGACTTCATGTTTGTTCATGATGGCTTGACCATTTGGAGTCATCATGGTTGATTTGGAGTGTTGGTTTTTGTTTGTGATGATATTGTTTTAATCATCACTCATTATTCATGCTTGCATGATAGCTCACCCACTCCCTTGACTTTTCCTTGACTTTCACTCCATTCTCACCCTTCACATTTACTTGGGCCGGCCACTATTGGGAATGGGATTTGATTCATTTTTGTGGTGGCATTTTGGTTCTCATGGTGCTAAGAAAAGCTCTCTAGTTCATCTCAAAAATCAATTCCTCCACCATCTCAAAAGGCAACCTCCACTACCCCAAAATGAGACACAAGTTCTACACTATATTCTACAGCAAATCTTGGGCACGTCGACTAGCCAGCTTCGTGCCCGAGTTGCCTCGGCATTGAGGTGGGAGCCCGTAAAAGAACTAGGCGATGTGGTGCACTTCCGGCGACGATGTGGAGACCGGAGCTTCCGCAGGAGATCGGGACGACGACGAGAAGACCGGAGGACTTGGATCTGTCGGTATATCTCTCTTCCCCATCTTGTAGTTAGCTAGGACTAATTAATGGTTCGATCCGGTTTTAGGGCGCAGCGGTTTTCCAGTTCAAGAAAAATTAAAGTTTATCACCGCTTCCGCATTTGGCCGTCGGATTGACGGCCGAGGCGCCGCCGTGCACTTACAGTGGTATCAGAGCCTCACCATTAACTTAGTCTAGCTTGGTTTAATGTGTTTTGCATTTCCGATCGACCAAAATTCCAAAATCTACATTTTTGCTAGCGACGGTTTTCTGTTGAAATTTTTTGGTCTCCAAAAATTTTTCAGGTTGTATAAAATTGATGTACTGGAGATTATAAGCCCACTGTAGAAATTCGACACAGTAAGTCGACCACCAGAGCGCGGAACCGCGGCAAAACCCCCACTTGGGCCGCGGTTCCGCCGCCGAATAGTGTCCTTACTGTATCAATTTTCTTCAGTTGCTTTCTGGGGTGAAAATTGGATTTTTGGAATATTAATATTGGGCCCAGAATTTCCTGATCTGCTACAGTATTGCTTGGGGGCCCACTTGTTAAATTTTGATCGATCGGATATTTTAAACACATTATTTCACAGTATTTACATTATATCTGCGACCGTGAATGTCACTCGATCGGTAAATCCGGTCTAACTGCTATAGCCCGGTTAGACGGATTTGCGAACGTGACTTTCACGTTGATGTTCTTTTTTTGCTGTGATGTTGCGGATCGGTCGTGGGGGATAGCCTGGATGTAATGCTAGTACAGTTGTGGTTGTATTATGTACATTTGATATTGCGGGGCGAGCGTCCGACATGTGGACTGCCGTCACTGCCTGATTGTATTATTATTTTGGGGCACGACCTGGTTGCGGTCGATGTACCCGGTGTATGTATATTTTACTTTCTGTACTAGGATTGCCCTGCGGAGGGGTGCACGGATAGCCGGGTTCTGGAGGGCAACAAGCCCGCATCTCATGGCATTGAGACGGAGGGGGCTTCACTCTAGGATTGGCGGGCTATTCGCCACACTCGTAGGGGGTACAGGTTGACCCAGGAGGGGTGCCCAAGTTACCGGATTCCGGGAAGTGCTGGGTGGTCCATTCACGGAGCTGAAGGGGGCTGCCTCGCTTCAGGTTTTGGCGGGTAACTTGCCGCGCCCGTAGGGGTCTAGGTTTTCATTGCACAGGCTATCCACACGACCAGGGGAACGTCGGGTTTCAGTAGTGGCTCTGTGAAACCCGGGGATCCCAGATATCTGTATTGTTTCTGTGATGCTGTTCATTCTCTGTGATGTTACTTTTTATCACGCCTTGAGCGAATATAATATATTGGTATATATATTAGTAGATGTTGTATATGTTTTGCATCCACGCTAGTCCAGTCCCCGCTCTGTCGTTAGTTAGCTAACCTAACGGGTAATGACGGGACCCAGTGGCGAATGCGGATGGCATATACGTACATCAGTATATTTTCGTTCTTTGTGGTGTGATCAATTGATGGGACTGCGTTGATTCGGATCAATGCAAGTTAAAAACAAACCTAATCTGATGTTGTTGGAACACTTTTCAAAAAGCTGTTATTGCAAGGACGTTCACTTTTGTTTTGCATCGTGATATTCAGTTGGAATATCCTGCTCCTCAGTCGATGAGGCAAGGGCCGAGATCCCTTCACCGGGAGTGACCCCTTGGACAGAAAGTTTGCGTCAGGGCATTAACTTCACTATAGCCGATTACTTTTGCTTTGCACCGTGGTATTCAGTTGGAATATCCTGCACCTCATTCTACGGGGAAAGAGCCGAGATCCCTTCACCGGGAGTGACCTCTTTAGCAATGGTTTTTCGTCACTATATTTTCTAAAAAGCTATCCGTTCCTTCAACGATATCAAGTTCATTACGTTAAAGGTTTTCGCCAGAAACCATTCGTAGCCCTCCGTCGTTTCATATGGGTAGTCAATAGTATTCAAGCTGTGTTTGTTGGCCAAAGTCAAGGCACAGTGTTTGGTAGCTGTTGGTTATTCATATGCAGCATAGATAGATGCGTTGGTTTGGGACAGTCGTACTGCCTTGTTGGCCAAAGTCAAGGGTAGGTACGGGTGGACTCAAATTAACCTGGAGAATGACGGGTAGAACTTGACATGTGACTTATGATTTGTTGGCCAAAGTCAAGGTCATAAGAGCATGGGGTAAAAATCTCATCGGGAGTTTCAAAAGAACTGAAACTTGCCAGATGTGCGCATACCTTCTGGAGTGTGATAGCGTGAGCGAATTCCGTCACGTTATCATGCGATGATAGTTGGATCCCGATTCCCACTGATGAGTTAGTTTACTCCTCGGGTAACCCCAACTAATTCTTCTTTCAGGTTTGGAGGAGAATTTGACGGTACAGTGGGAGGTTTCCAGATTAGATAAATTGGTAACCATTCTGATCTAGGTTAGAGTGCACGCTGAGTGTTTCTTTTCTCTCTCTCTTTGGCAGCGACCATTGACCCGACCCTAAGACTATGACTCAGTGACCAAGTTGACCGAACCTTCTTAACACCGGCTTTTGGATTGTCAGAGTTGCAAACCTCATTGCCACTCCTAATTTTACCCTTTTCTCCAGGACACCCCGTATTACTACGAACGTCCACTTCCATTGGATAAAACCATCGTATGGTTAGATACGAACTCGAAAGAATTTATTCGAGGATGGTTTCAGGTTCTGGAGGAAACGGATAGGACTATTCAGTTGTCTTTTCCTTTTACCTTCTCTCAGGTTGTGAGTACCCCTTAGATTAGGGGATAGTACACCTATTACGCAAATTGGATAGTCTTCTTCCAAACCTTAGGCTGGTGCCGACCGGTAGGGAATGAAGAAAACCAATTAGCCTAACGATGGTGTACAGAAGGTGTTGAGTTAAGACAAAGAAAGGGATTAGTAAGAGGGCAAAGTAAATTGCGACTGATATTCATGACCAAACCAGGTATTTCATTACCACTCCCGAATCACCTTTGTATTTCTCCAGGACACTCCGTATCACTACGAAGATCCACAGTTATTTGGATACTTCATCGTATGGTTATATACGAACTTGAAAGGAACTTGTTCCAGTTCGGGGATGGATTCTGGTCCAGGAGAAATAGGAATAAGGTTTGTTCAGTTGTCTTTTATCTTCACCTTCTCTCGCATTGCGAGTGTTCCTAGGATTGGGACAGTACACCCATTATGCTTATTGGATAGTCTTCTTCCAAACCATAGGCTGGTGCCGAACGGTAGGGAAGGAAGAAAACCATTTGGCCTAAGGGGTGTGCAGAAGGTAAAGACTAAAGACATAAGAAGGGATTTGGAGAGGTGGCAAAGGATTATACGGTTACAGTCGTGAATATGGAAGAGGCATTACTAGGAATACCGGGATACCCCATCGAAACATTTCAATGTTTCAGTTTCACTGTGTAATGTTAAAAGAAAACTGATTTCCCGACTAGATACTTACTCCAGGGTATGTATTTACCAGGTTTGATTCTCATATCTGTATGGTTTTACAGATGATGAGTGGGAGTAAGTTATTGGGAATTAGGTGATCATCCTCATTATATCGGGATTCGTTGTAATCGGTGATATTTGAGGAAGTCACCTGGGTTGTTTGCCGGACGGCAAATATTTGGTTTTGAATATCCGCTGTTGTGCACCAATTTCAAATTGATTTATCTGTACGTCTATTTTCATAGAGTGAGATATACCTTTTTGAAATTATGTCGATGACATTTACCTATATCAGTGGATGGTTAGGTAAGGAGCATTAAACAGCGGTGTAATTCTTCTTAACCATAAGTACAGTTTTCAACCTACGACACACAGTGAATGAGTTATCAGACTCAAGAGACTTATACAGAGTATTGTATGTTGTCCAGGGTCCATCAGGACAGAGGGGTTGGTCCTCGTACTATATTCGGTTTACTTATGACTTCTCTAGTTTTTTAGACAAGTGTTTCGTGGAAACACAGGGTCCGAATTTTGAGAAGTTATAGGTATTTGAATAGAGTAGAGAACCAGATGTTGCAAGTATCGGGATTCTTCAAAGTGATTGAAGATGTAGATACTTGTGTATGGTATTCAGTTGATAGTAATGATAAAGAGATCTTGCTTCTCTTTCAGGTTACTCATAATTGGAAGCATTCCTAAGTTGAGTAATGCTGATCGTCCTCCTTCCATTTAGTTGACATGCACTGGAAACAGCTGCATGATTTGAATCTGGTTCAATTAAATCAGTGCCTCTGATTCTATATTGGATATAGAACAGTTCATATCTTAACGATGTTAAGGTACGGGGAGTTGTCCGGTTTATGATTAAAACCAGACACTTGACAACTCAAGGCACGTTTCTGTAATGGCTATTTGTGGGTTGACCCAGGCTATGACGAGGGTTGACTTTCTACCATCCGGATGAACAATAGCAATATTGTTCCAGACTCGCCACAGTTTTATTAAAAATGGATTTTTTCAGAAAACAGTAGTGGGAGTATGGTAGAACTGGAAGTGATTCCAGAACCACAAACGATTACTGAAGATTTGATAAGGAACATAAAGATTCAATCTGGATTGACATTCCATTGGCCACTCCGCAGATACGGTGGGTAACTTTAGGCACCCGAGAGGTACTACGGTAGCCTCAAGGACGGTGACAGGGAAGTTCTTGTTTACCCACAATTACCATTGCTGTTGTTCCAGGCTGCGAGACCCGGCGGGAGGATGAGTATAGCGTCGTTCTGAACTCGCTTTAGAAGTGTACGTGTATATGACTCTGCCAGAGGGTTGTCGTAGTCAGTGGGAGCAACGGAAGCATTGGTGGAAAGGTAGCTTATGTCTATTTATAGACTAAAGCAGATGTAGCGGAGATAGATCATCTATTTCTGACGTGACAGTCATAGGTTTGACTTCATCAGAATAGGGGATGGATCTGTTGAGAAGGTAGTAGGGTGTGATATCCTGGTATTTGGATCACATATACAGAGTAGGAAAAGAAACTCCTATACTACAATCAGTTATACTTTGGTCGTCACACAGTGGTTTCTCCACAAAGGAAATGGATTTTATATCAGACATACTGGTTACTAAATCTATGGTTTTAGATCTAGATTTGGGTAGTCTCCCAATCTGGGTACTTAGACAGCATTCTATGGGTATTTAGAATGGACGACTCCATGCACGGTAGTGTACCTGCAGAAGATGGAGTCACCCTCTCTAAAGGTGTCTTATAGACTAAAGGGGAGAGGGATGTGCATGATTGACAGATCACTTGCTTAGGCAATTGAGTCAATCATGAGATGTCAAGTACCACACCAGATGTTGTTCTTGCACTAGATGCAATAAGTTGACATTAATCCAATCCTGGAGAAACAGTCGGAAGCAGTTCTAGAACACAAGTGGATGTTCTAGGGATATGATAACGACAGCCTCATTTGGGAGACAGTTATCATTCCAGGCTTCCAAGGTGACCTGGACAACAAGGAGGTTGTCAGAGTTATAGTTTTTCCTTCTGATGAGGGGCAGTATTTTGGACAGGTGGTCCAAGGCAATACTGAGGGAGGCATGGCGCAGGATACTGATTAAGTTCAGTTGACGATACAGTCTAAGAAGTTTGGATTTGGAGTTCATTTATGATTTGGAGTTCATTTATGAGCTAGGTCCCATCAGACATCCAGACATTCTAGGACAGGTATTACTCTTTTCGGGAGATGGCTTTCTCCGCGAACTTGAGATATAGAGAGACATAGAAAGAAACAACAAAGCGGATCCACTCACTGAGGCTATTCCTCGAACGCAATAGTTCCGCAAGCGAGCTTTGTGGGACTGATTAGTAGAGGAGTTGGGTGTTCGGTATCACACGGGCTGTGAGTATGCGACATCGCAATAATTAGCCTTGAGTGCAAGTGGGAGATTGTTGGAGATAGTGCCCTCAGAGTCAATTATTGGGTCACAGGCACGTGATTGCAATGATTGATGGAGGACCTATCCTGGTAGGACAATCTTACTCGAGATGATAGTATGCTATCTGGTTTACCTTTATCAGCGTGTACTACTTCAGGTGACCTTACAGGTCGCTATTACACGTTGGTAGAGCCCCTAGGATTCTTGCTTGACCACCAGCAGTATGAGGGCGATCATATAAGTGGGAGCTGGGGGTCTATAAGCACATCCTTAAATGGTCCCTAGTCGTGCGAGTTTCGAGACAGGGCATCGATACTCCAGAGTAGACTAGTGTATACAGTCGAGACCCCGACGAGGGGCGGTGGCCGGTCTCACAAGCCACTGGTGTCAGTTGGTTCACCTAAGATGTATACAGATACTCATTGGGTTATGAGTACACCGGACAGGACTCGCCGGGAACATGCCAGTTGGTCATATACCAGACGTCAGATGGCAGTTCCCTGGTGACATGTGTACAGGTTAGTTCATCGACCTGGGGATCGTCATTTGTCTTGTGTGAGTTCCCACTGTACTTTGATTACTACCCTACCACGGCTCAAAGGAGTCGTGCAAACAGGTTTTAGTTGGGTACAGTCCCGAGCCACATGGAGGCAGTGAGCGTATCTTCAGGGGTTCGTCTCTCCCGGTATTGAGGGTGAGGTCGCGCTGTGTCTAGGAGAGCGATTACACGAAGCCCTCGGCCGAGGCAAGGAGATTTACTAGTAGGTATTCCAGTAGTATCTCAGGATGTTCTGGGCTACACTCCGACACGACTTGTACCGCTTTTGGGGGTCTGACTTTTACCAACCCCCTAGGCCCGCCATGCGATGCTCATAGACGAACGGACCGGACTGTACGGATATTGTCGCTGACAGGCTCAGTAGGGAGTCAGGCTGAGTTCGCTCACAGACGTCCCTTTTGGTCAATACCTGGTAGCCCGTTATGTATTGGCTTATACCTCTAACGTGCTAGTGGTTAAATCCACAACCAAGGTGTTGATGAGTCTTTAGAGTCCCCCACATTTAGTTACTCAGCTTTCGGGCGAAAAGTTGTAGAGGCCGTATGGAGATATGGCAAGGTCCGATCAGATACATGCGGTATTGCACGGATCAGGATCGGACAGTTTGTACTATAGGCCGTATGGATATATGGCAGGATTCGATCAGATACGTGCGGTATTGCACGGATCAGGATCGAACGGATATTACTAGCCGGCTTTGGTTTAAGCCGGATCCTAGTATAGTACAGTGTAGATTTTGTCTCATTGCATTTGTATTTCGGTCGGAATACAAATGCGGGTGTGTATGCACAGTATCGGGGTTTTCCTGTAATTTATTACGGGACCAGTTTTCTGGAGTTGCCAGTTTGCTTTCCGTTTCGGCCGATTTCCTTTGTATCGTTCATTGGTCGAAGATTGGTGGAGGATGGCTTATTTGCATTGTTGCAAATAAGTATTTGTGGAGGGGTTCTTTGCATATTCTTGTGTTATGACTTTAGCACCATACCTTGACTTCTTGACTTCATGTTTGTTCATGATGGCTTGACCATTTGGAGTCATCATGGTTGATTTGGAGTGTTGGTTTTTGTTTGTGATGATATTGTTTTAATCATCACTCATTATTCATGCTTGCATGATAGCTCACCCACTCCCTTGACTTTTCCTTGACTTTCACTCCATTCTCACCCTTCACATTTGCTTGGGCCGGCCACTATTGGGGATGGGATTTGATTCATTTTTGTGGTGGCATTTTGGTTCTCATGGTGCTAAGAAAAGCTCTCTAGTTCATCTCAAAAATCAATTCCTCCACCATCTCAAAAGGCAACCTCCACTACCCCAAAATGAGACACAAGTTCTACACTATATTCTACAGCAAATCTTGGGCACGTCGACTAGCCAGCTTCGTGCCCGAGTTGCCTCGGCATTGAGGTGGGAGCCCGTAAAAGAAGTAGGCGATGTGGTGCACTTCCGGCGACGATGTGGAGACCGGAGCTTCCGCAGGAGATCGGGACGACGACGAGAAGACCGGAGGACTTGGATCTGTCGGTATATCTCTCTTCCCCATCTTGTAGTTAGCTAGGACTAATTAATGGTTCGATCCGGGTATTAGTGCGCGGCGGTTTGCCAGTTCAAGAAAAATTAAAGTTTATCACCGCTTCCGCATTTGGCCGTCGGATTGACGGCCGGGGCGCCGCCGTGCACTTATAGAAAAGGTCGCTGCCAAAAGAGAGGGAGAAAAGAAACACTCAGCGTGTACTCTAACCTAGATCAGAATGGTTATCACTTTATCTAATAAGGAAACCTCCCACTGTAATCTCAAATTCTCCTCCAAACCAAAAAGAAGAATCAATCGGGATCACCCGAAGAGTAAACCAACTCATCAGTGGGAATCGGGATCCAACTCTCATCGCATGATAACATGACGGTATCCACTCACGTTATCACACTCCAGAAGGTATGCTCAAGTTTTGCAAGTTTCCTGTATGTTTGAAACTCCCGATATAATTTTTATCACATACTCTTATGACCTTGACGTAGGCCAACAAATCATAAGCCACATGTCAAGTTCTGCCCGTCATTGTCCTGATTAATTTAGGTCATCGTACATGCCCTTGACGTAGGCTAACAAGGTTGTACGTCTGTCCTAAACTAATGCATCTATCTATGCAACAAATGAATACCCAGCAGCTACCAAACACTACGCCTTGACGTAGGCCAACAAACATAGCTTGAATACTACTGACCATCCATAAGAAATGACGGAGGATTACGGCTGGTTTTTAGCGAAAAACCTTTAACGTAATGAACTTGATCTCGTTGAAGGAACCTGATAGCTTTTTATAAAAAATATAGTAGCGAAAACCTTTTGCTAAAGAAGTCACTCCCAGTGAAGGGATCTCGGCTCTTTCCTCGTGGAATGAGGTGCAGGATATTCCAACTGAATACCGCTATGCAAAACAAAAGGAAACATCTTTGTAATAATTCCTTTTTGAATTTGTTCCAACAACATCAAATATAGGTTTGTTTTATCTTGCATTGATAAGAATCAACACAGTCCCATCAATCAATCACACCAGAAAAGAACGAAAATAAAATGTACGTATATGCCATCCGCATTCGCCACTGGGTCTCGTCATCACTCATTAGGTTACTTAACTAACGACAGAGCGGGGGCTGGACTAGCGCGGGTGTAAAACATATACAACATCTAATAGTATATATACTAATATACAATAATCGCTCCAGATATGATAAATGCAACATTACAAAAAAGTAATAAGCATCACAGAACAATACAGATAATCCGGGATCCCCGGGTTTCACCGAGCCGCTACTGAAACCCGACGTTCCCCTGGTCGTGTGGATAGCCTGTGCAATGAAACCTAGACTTCTGCGGGTGCGGCAAGTTACCCGCCAAAACCTGAAGCGGGGTGGTCCCCACAACATAGTGAATGGAACACCCGGCACTTCACGGAATCCGGTAAATTGAGCACCCCTCCTTGGGTCAACCTGTACCCCCTACGAGTGCGGCAAATAATCTGCCAATTTTAGAGTGAGGTCCCTTTGCCTCTCAAAGCCATGAGATACGGACCCGTTGCCCTCCAGAACCCGGCTATCCGTGCACTCCTTCGCGGGATAAACCTAGTACAGAAATAAAAATATGTACAACGGGTACATCGACCTCAACCCGGTCGTGCCCCAAAAGAATATTATACAACAGGCAGTGACGGCAGTCCACAAGTCGGACGCTAGCCCCGCAATATCAAATGTACAAATAAATCCAAACTGCACTATCATTGCACCCTGCTATCCACCACGACAAATCCGCAACATCACAGCACAATACAGAACATCAACACAAATGTCACGTTCGCAAACCCGTCTAAAAGAACTATAGCAACCAGACGCGGTTTACCGATCAAATGACATTCCCGGTCGGAGATATAATGTAAATAATGTAAACTAACAAGTTTAAAATTTCGATCGACAAAATTTCCCGAAGTGGGCCCCACAAACATCTGCTGTACAGTAACCAATACTGGGCCCAAAAGAACAATACTAAAAACCACAATTCCCTGCATAGAAGCTCCTGAAAAAATTTGGAACACTGTTCCAACTAAACGGCCGCGGATGCGCGGTCAAACCATAGGTTTGACCGCGGATCCGCGGCTGTTATATTGGATCACGTGACCAAATTTGTACTGTATTCTTCAAAAAGCCTGCTTGTTTTTCTGAAGTGCTCAAAATGAATTTTAGAACAGATTTAAAATCGACAGAAACTTTATGTACAGAAAAATGTAGTTTCGGAAATTCCGTTCGATCGATCTTTTAA
This sequence comes from Agapanthus africanus, assembly GCA_030015575.1. Lineage (NCBI taxonomy): Eukaryota > Viridiplantae > Streptophyta > Magnoliopsida > Asparagales > Amaryllidaceae > Agapanthus > Agapanthus africanus. The sequence goes on along the minus strand of CM057338.1, from coordinate 934,424,471 downwards.
ACGCATTAGCACAAGTTAGTATAGCTTAATGGTGAGGCTCTGATACCACTGTAAGTATGCGGCAGCGCCCCGGCCGTCTAATAGACGCCAATATACGGAACAAAACTTTTACGACCGGTGCTATCGCGTACTATAACCCGGATCTGCCATTAAAGCTAAACTAACATATTGTAAAGAGGGTAGAATTGTTATACCGAACGATCTGAGTCCTTCGGTCTTTAACCATCATCCTACGCTTTGTTGCGGCGGCTTCGATCTTCTGAAACTCCAGTCTCATCGTCTAGGTGGCACCACGTCGACGGATCTTTAAACGGGCTCCCGCCTCTGAACCGAGGCAACTCGGTCGTCAAGTTTGCTAAAAGAGACGACCAAGATGTTGTAGAGAATGAGTAGAACACTTTGTCTCGTTACGTCCAAGGCAATGGACGAACGGTTAATGAAGTTGCCAATTGGAATCGGGTGAAATGAGAATTGAGTATACTAATTTGTATGCACCAAAACTATCATCTTTTTCAAATGAACAACCCATGAACCTCCACAAATGTGGCCGGCCATATAAAGGAGAGGGGGGAGGTGAATGTAGGAGCATCAAGTGGTGACCATAACAATATGATAGTTATCAACACAATTAATGAAAGAATGAATCATCATCTAGTCATCATCCATCATTAAATGCACCATTAATGCTTAATGAGTCATGAAAACCTAGTCACCAAATAATCAATGCAAAAGAATGAGTCACTAATCTTGAAGCTTCCACACACAATGACTCACCCTCAAGACGAAAAGACAAATCCGTATATAACCGAATGTTAAATACGGGTGATAGAAAACTGGAAACTGACAACTTCCAAAAGTGATCCTGAAACGAATTTCAGGATAACCCCGTATCAGTATAAACATACCCGCATTTGTATTACGACTAAATACAAATGCAACTGAGACAAAGATATTATATCTACACAGTATAATACTAGGATCCGGCTTAAACCAAAGCCTACCAGAATTATCTACCCGAAAAATGACACGTGCGAAAACGCACGTGCATTTTCCGAACCTTGCCATAATACCATACGGCATCTACAACGTTTCGCCCAAACTTGGGAAAGTGTCTGTGGGGGACTCTAATGACTCATCAACACACTGGCACTGGGTATAACCTCTAGCACATCAGAGGTACAAGCTGTACGTAACAGTTTGCCTATGTATTGATTGGAAGGGAAGCTGACGAGCGAACTCATCTATAAACCCTACTGAGCCTGACAGTGACTATCTGTACAGTCCGGAACATTCGTCTATGAGTATCGCATATACAGCCTAGGGGGCCGGTAAACGTCAGACCCCCAATAGTAGTATAAGTCGTGTCAGAGAGCAGCCCAGAACACCCTGAGATACTACTGGAATACCTTCCAGTATGTCTCGATTACCCTGGACAGGGATTTCATGTAATGGCTCTCCTAAACACAGCGCGATCTCACCCCCAATACCGGGAGAGACGAATCCCCGAAGATCCGCTCACTTGCCTCCAATGTGGCTCGGGACTGTACCTAAAATATACCTGTTTGCACGACTCCTTTGACCCGTGGTAGGGTATAAATCAAAGCACAGTGGGAACTCACACGAGACAAATGACGACCTCAGGTCGATGAGCTAACCTGTACACATGTCACTAGGGAACTGCTATCTGACACTAGATATAATACCAACCAGCAAGTTCTCGGCGAGTCCTGTCCGGTGTACTCATAACCCAATGAGCACCTGTATACATCTTAGGTGAACCAACTAACACCAATGGCTTGTGAGACCAGCCACTTCCCCTCGTCGGGGTCTCGAATGTATACACTAGTCTACTCTGGAATATCGATACCCTGTCTCGAAACTCCCGCGACTAGGGACACTTTAAGGATGTGCTTATAGACCCCAGCTCCCACATATATGATCGCCATCATACTGCTGGTAGTCAAGCAAGAATCCTATGGGCTTTATCAACATATATATGATGATAAAGACAAATCAGATAGCATACTATCATCTCGAGTAAGACTGTTTTATCGGTATAGGTCCTCCCTCAATCATTGCAATCACGTACCTGCGATCCAATAATTGACTTAGAGGGCACTATATCCAACAATTTAATGGTCTGACAGTGCGCCACGTGTCCTGTCAGGTGCTCTGCGCCAATTAAAGAGTGCATGGCGCTAGCGCATGTGGAGGTGACACGTGTCACGCTCTGGTGAGCGCAAGTCTGTTAGCGCAGTGCGCTGCGCCAGTGCGCTGCGCCAGGGCGCTGCGCCAGTGCGCCGCTGACACGTGGCGCACTCTGGTGGCTTGCGCCAATCCAAGAGCGCAGTGCTCTGTTTTAATAGCGCAAGGCGTGTTCCCCTCCGAAAGACGGCGATGACGTGAAGACGTCTTGCCTGAGATTCAGGACAGATGCTATTTGGTTTTATCCGTCCACCTCTTCGAAGATGCCAAGTTGATTTATGGCACCATGTATCGGAGGTTTAGACGGATGCGGCCGATGTAGCAGACTTCGTCAGATTCCCCCTTGCTTGAGGGGGTTTTGATTGTGGGGACACTCTTCCCTGCAGGCGCAAGCCCCTGTAGTTAATTACGCTACCGCATCGCGGTAACAACTTTCTCCTTCTCCAGAAATTTCACTTCGTGTCGTGTGTGTTTGTTTTGTTTGTGGATGCCCGTGGATTGTATACGGGGACTAAGTTATGATGTCGCCCGTAGGACGTAGATTAGTCTAAATCCGTATTTACTTAGATTTGGGTTTGGTGTTTTAGTTTAAGGATACGTTAGCCAGATTTAGGCTAAGATCAACTTAAACGTTTGTTAAGGATGCGTTAGTCGGATTTGAGACTAAGATCAACTTAACATAGTGATTCATTTAATATATGGCCGTCGGGACCCGTCACCTCTCTAACGACGTTGAAGGATTACAACGACAGATGTCAGGGGAGTTCAGGGATGTACCCTTGAACTAAAGTTGATTGGGAGTTTTATAGTCCAATTTGAATGTTTAAGGATACGTTATCCAGATTTGAGGCTAAGATCAACTTAAACGGGATCGTTTAGATCCGACAAAAGAGCATTTTGGGCTCTATTGTTCCAGTTTAGGGACATAGTGGTCCATTGCCAGTTTAGGGACATGGTGGTCCATCATTCCCATTTTGGCACGAATATTAGTTTTAAGGACATTTCGGTCCAACATTCCCAGTTTTTGGGACGAATATTAGTTTAAGGACGTTCCGGTCCAACATTCCTATTTTGGGATGAATATTAGTTTAAGGACGTTCCGGTCCACGAGTTTAAGGACCCCGCAGTCCATATCGATGTGTGGTTGTCAGGACCCGTCACCTCCCTGACGTCGTTGAAGGATTACAACAACAGGTGTCAGAGGGGTTCGGGGATGTACCTTTGAAACGGAGGTAAATTGATTTAAGAGAGCAATCGTGCTCAGTCAATTTAATTTGAGGACTTACGGCCATGATTGGGCTAAGTCCAGTTGACAATGTTCAACGTTTTTATTTATCTTTGGCCTATTAGGCCTGTGCTAGGGCTTTGCCCCTTTTTTAATAATGCATTGCATTTTGTTTTGTTTGGGCTCTGCCCTTTTGTAAATGATGCAGAGCATCTATTTTGTTTGGGCTCTGCCCTTTTATGAATGATGCAGAGCATCTGCTTTGTTTGGGCTCTGCCCTTTTAATGCATGATGCAGAGCATCTGCTTTGTTTGGGCTCTGCCCTTTTAATGCATTGCATTTTATTTGGCCTGTTAGGCCTTTTTTAACTGGGCTTGGCCCTTCAGTAAATAATGCAGTGCATTAATTGTCTGATATTGGCTTGTCAGGCGCTTTGCGTCAATCATTGAGCGCAAGCGCATGTGGAGGTGACACGTGTCACGCTCTGGTGAGCGCAAGCGCAACAGCGCAGTGCGCTGTGTCAGTGCGCTGCGCTGTTGCGCTGCTGACACGTGGCGCTCTCTGGTGGCTTGCGCCAACCCAGGAGCGCAACAGTGCAGTTTTTGCAAGTGCAAGGCACTGTTTCAATAACTTGATCCAATTTTGGATTCAAGAAAAGAATCCTTAAGATTCCAGAACCAATGGTTCATAAAAAAGTGCAAGGCACTATTATTATTTATTTTTTATTGAAGATCATTGATCTTGTTCTTAGATCAATGATCTATTCAGAAGGAATTCTTCTATTTTATAAAGGTTTTTACCTTTTTCTTGAGTTTCTTTTCAAAATTCTTCAGAGTTCTCTCTATTTTGAAGTTCTTGATCTCTCTCGATGTTGATTATTTTTTGAGTTGGGGTCTAGGGGTCTTTATATAGTGCCCATAGATTTGTTAAGTTTGTTAAAGAGATCATTCTCTGAGTGATTTGGGGAATTTTCCCCACCGTTGGATCTTTGATCCAAGGGTTTCTGTTTTACAGAAGACGATCTTCTTGTTTTAACAAGAATAGAAGGATCTTACTGGAATTTTAATTCTGTTTGGCGCAAACGCCTCAGCGCATGACACGTGTCACGCAGCGCAGAGCGCAGCGCAACTGCGCTGACACGTGTCGCGCAGCGCTTGCGCAACTTCGCTGACACGCGTCGCGCAGCGCAGCGCTTGAGCAACTGAAGCGTTGCTTCCTTTAATTTTTGTTTTAAATAGAGCCTTTCTCTGATTGGGCGCGCTGCCTTGGGCGCTGCGTTGACGTATCATCTTCTGACACGTGGCGCGTTACGCGCAGCGCACGGGATTTGAAGCGTTGCTTTAATTTTTGAATTTTTGAAATTCAAACAGAGCTTTGCTCTGATTGGGGGAAACAAATGCCCCCCCCACCGTTGCGCTCACGTGGCGCACGCGTGAGTGCAGCGGTGGCAAGATCCTAGCCATTGGATCAACCGGTGAGGTGAAAGGGCGCAGGCGCTTATAAATAGGACCCCTGGTCCTTAGAAAATTTTTACCATTTTTCAAGAACTTGATTTTCAAAGCCTTGCTCTTGCTTAAGAATTTTAGAGCCTTGCTCTTGCTTTTTCCCAAGAACTTCAGAGTTCAGAACTTAGGATCATCTTAGGTAAAATTAAATTAAATTAACAGAGCCTTGCTCTTATAGATCTTTGATCTAAAGAAAACCCCCCTTGGGGTTTTATTAACAGAGCCTTGCTCTCAAAAATCTATAGATCTACAGAGATCTTGTTCATGGGTTTAACCCATGAACAGAGCTTTGCTTATGGATTAAATGTAGATCTTTTTTGATCTGAAAATGGAGAACTCCTAAGAGTTTCCATGGATCTTTAAGATCCCAAATTTTTAATCTTTAGGAGTTAAAGTTTTCTTTTGACGGATTTTTCCATCATTATTATAGAGCTAGGCTCTTTTTTAAGAAATTTTATTCTCTTGAGACCAGAGTTTGACAAATGTCACTCTGCGATAGAGTTTTGCTCTAAAAGAGGAGATTTTCTCCTTATCTTTAGGGATTTCCCATTAATGAGAATATTCTCTTAGGGATCTTTTTATTAATTGACAGTCTCACCCAATGATGGGGCTGTCTTATTAAATGATGCACTGTCATCCAGATTTTATGGGTCCCCATTTGGTCCCCTACCCACTGCATTGCAGTGTGGTGTAAATTTTTAAAACGCCAAGCGTTGGAGTTACAACACTGACGGCTGACTTTTGTCTCTTTACAGGAAACATGCCTGCGACTTATCATTCCCGTTCGTTCGCTCGGAAGGAGGATTTTCCCAGGCACCAATGGACCGAGAGGTGCTCATTCTCATCAAGGATCATGACCCCGAGCACAAGAACCTTCACTTGTGGGGTAGGTGGTATAACGATATCATCCAAGGTCGTCGAAGCTTTGGTTTTGCTACGCCGTCCGAGCCGATATTTTTGATTCCTTATGCGGATGAACCCCCGGTGAAGTATGCCGTGGAGGTTAAAAATTGGAATTCAAATGACCTCCTCCAGCCTGCAATTGGTGCTATTCCCGTGCAGAAGCCGCCGGCAATAGACATTTTAGGAAGGCGAATCTGTCAGGGTGAAGCACGCCCTTGGGGACAGGCCTATAATATTGGATTGGTCCCGCGACCGCCCGCCGGATATTTGCAGTGGGCCCGGTATATCTTATCGGCGAAAAGGACCCATTTGACGAAGATTGGTTTGTATTCGGCCATCTACGTCTCGCTCTTCGAGTATCCCTCTCCTCCAACGTGGTGGGTTAAGGCTTTTATCGAACAATGGAATATCCCCACCCACACCTTCCTGATGGCGAACAGGGAGGTTTCTATCTCTTTGGAGGAGTTTGTCGAAATCTCGGGTCTGCCGATGAGGGGGGAGCATTACGAGGAGCTGCTTCCTCCTGACGAATACGACTTTTCCACCAAGCCGCTGGTGTTTGATCTGACTCCGGAGAACGCTATTCAGCACCAGTTTCCGGGCCTGGTGAAGGTGCTGAACATATATGAAGGGCTCTATCTGGAATCGGGAATCCGGGGAGTCAGTTTTGCAGATTTTATCGCCCGTTTCGTTCGACCGGAGTTTCTATCAGAGCGGAGCGAGAAGTTCGCCCAGCTGGATGACCCTTTTGGCTTTGGCTTGGACCGCCGACCCACATCGGAGGATGATCAAAGGGACTTTTATCTCCCCGGCACCGCCGTCATGCCCTTATCAGAGATCGCCGTCCCGGGCATGGATGAGGAGACCTTCTTTGTAGGGTTCTTAGGATTGTGGATGTGCAGCTTTGCGCTCCCCATGCACCCGCGCCACATGTGGCCATCTGTTTTCTATCCAGCGCATCGGATGGTGGCTAGTTTGCAGTTGTCAGTAGGAATCGCTGGGCTGGCCTACCTTTATAATGGACTTAGCGTAGCGGCAGACGCTAGTGAGCCTGGGGTGCGGCCTGCTAACTTCCCGATGCACTACTTCACTTCTTGGATGGAAATGCATGTGCACGGGGTGTTCGGCGCCCATAAGATCCCTCCGTTTTTTGAGAAGTGTAGACTCCCAAGAGTCATGCAGTTAGTCGGTGCTTCGATCGTGGTTGCACCTCCGCGGGAGTCTAGGGGGCTGCTCCTTCGTCCACACCTGGTCGGGGCGAAGACTTCTTTTTTGGATAAGGTCATAACCATAGGCTCAGAGACTACCAAGTCGGTAGTGCCGCTGCGTGATGATTTTAAGGACGGGGCCTCCATATTGAAAGCTCGGGAGATCCTCCACCTCTACTCCATTCAGCCGGGCTACTTGGTGTTTAGGCAGAATGAGACAGCACTCTTCATGAGGTATAACCCTCACCGGTTTGCTCAGCAATCGAGCTATCACCAGGGGATCCCGATGGAAGCTTTCTTGGAAAAGCCCATGGTTAGCCGAGAGGGGATGAGGAATGCAATGCACCATTTTATGCGGCTTAACACGGGTTCCTATTTCTTCATCAGCGAGCCGAGCTGCGTCCCCAAAGTTCTCAACGCGTACGTGGCCCGGTACGCGCATGCAATGGGTCCCATTATCCTTATAGAGAAGCGCATGCTGGTTGACCGCAAGGGTGCGCCTCCTGGTGGTGATCGCAAGGCTCCCTTGAAGCCAAGGACCCCGGTCATTCCTCCGCTGAAAGATGCTAGAGCCAGACCACCGCGTGTGCAGAGTCCTCCATGCGGATTGCCGCTTCCTGATATTGCAGATGCGCCACCAGCGCCCTGTGCTCCAGTGGAGACAGTAGTTGTGGCTTCGCCGGAGTCTGGTGTGGGCGTGGACATCGAGACCCGCCGCCCCAAGGTGCCTGCAAAGCGCAAGTCGATCTCGGGTGCACCCAGGGCCGGTGGGCAGAAGAGGAAGAAGAAGTCGCTCTTCTCCGCTGACGTTGCATTCGGTCAGGAACCTCACGCTCCCTATAGCGAGGGCTTGGGTGAGTACGGGACCAATAGAGGATTGGTTATGCCACCAGATGACACTGATTTGGCGGACGCCATCGCAGCCTCAGAGCGATTGGCAAGGCGCGACGCATGGCTAGCCAGGCTTGCACAATCGGGTAATTACTAGTCGCCTTTTTTTTATTGCATTGTACTTTTATCTTTGTCTTTGACTAATGCTTTTCTTTTCTTTTCTTTTTCTTCAAACAGGCATCACCACTGAAGAAGCCATCGCTGCTTCCCTCAAGACTTTTCAAGAGGAAGAACGACTCAGGGCATCCTTAGGCCTCAGTATGTTTCGATTCATTAAGTCTTTATTCTCCTTTCGTTATGGTCGATCTGACCCTTTCTTTTTCTCATCACAGGAACCACAATGCCGGTCCCGCACAGTGATGTAGAGACTCTCCCCGGGCCAGCCACTGATGTTTCGGCCTCTTCGGGGCTACTGCGAGAGACCCGACTTGAAGAGCCGATGAGAGATGCCTTGAAAGCTCTGGAGGCAACTCTAAACGAGGACGACGACACCTTGATGAAGGAAGCGTCGAAGAGGTCCGTCACGACGGCCCGGGAGGAGAGGAAGCGGATGAGGCGCGAGGCGAAGGCACGCAAGGCTACTTTGGCCGTGGGAGCGGGCCCAAGTACTATCCCTCGTGCTGATACTCCCTCGGAAGAGCCCCCGGTCACCTTGTCTACAGCTCACAGACAGGCGGTGAGCGCAAATAGGGAGGCTAACGATAAGTCCACCTCAGGTAATGTATCTTTCAAAATTTTTCTGTAATAATTATAAACCTGTCGGTTCTTATATATTCTGTCCTGCAGGGCCAAGTCCAACCGAGGGGGAGGCGGAGACCATCGAACCCAAGGAGACAGAAGAGGTGGCACCGGTCGAACCCGAGCCGACGGTGAGCCGCGTCGCCAGGGTTGCTGAGCCTGAGCTGGGGGTTGAGGGAATTGCAACAGAGAAGGCCGTTGATGCCGAGCCCGAGGTGGCGGCAAATGAGACGACCGCTATCACTGAGCCTGGGGCAGCGGCAGGCGAAGCATCTGGGGCTGGTGACCTCATGGTAATGGCGGATGAGACAATGGCGACCGCCGAGCTCGAAGAAGTAGCGGGTGAGATGGGCACGACTCCTGGGGACGAGCCAGCCGCTCTTTCTCAAGAGTGTGGCAATGCTCCGATCATTGCCCTCCCCGTCTACGGTCTTCCGCTGTCCACCAGTCGAGCGAGTACGACGACAGCCCCTGTCGAGTCTGGTGATGAGGCCACGGGAGGTGGACTCGTATCGATGGAGGAGGGAGACGTCTCTGTTTCGGCCGGCAGCTCATCAGGTAAATCCCAAGTTACTGTCTCCTTTTTTTTATCTTACAATCCTTTCTGACAAGTTTACCTTTGTTTTAACGCAGGTGCGGCCAGCGCCGATGCTCCATTGCTCGAGGGAGCGCCGTCAACTACTGCCTTGGCGGTGGTCACCTCTCAGCCTTCCCTTGTACCCTCAAAGATGTTAGAAGGTATGGATTTGCGACCTATTAGTTTTATCTTTCAGTTGCATAATTTATGTACTAATGTCGTACTATATTGCATCTTTTCAGGAGTGCTTTTTGATCATCTTTATCAGGTGTTGCACCCACACTTCTCCTTCCCATCTGAACTCGATTCTTCCTCCAGTGGCGCTGGTGAGTATAGTTTCCAACTGATATCTTTCTTTTTCAGTAGTGGAATTATTTCTAACCTTCCCTCGTCCTGATTGCAGTGCTACAAATCGAAAGAGGGGATGAAAGATCGGCCGCGCCACCGGCCCTTTCGGCCTTGCCACCTGCTGCAGCTGGTATAATAAACTATCGCACTGATGACCTCTTTTGTACTTCTTGAACCGTCATCTAATCGTACTTTGTTTTTTCAGCTGTCGTTCCGGTCCCGGTGCCTTTTGAGTCTCGTGTCACAATGCCTGCAGGCCCTTTCTTAAGACGTCTGTCCTCGAAAGGCGCCATAAATAGTCTGCGCATGTTGAGCGATTACATTGAGGAACTCGACGTCGAGACTCCTACGTCTGCCGCAGATTTTGCTACGGCGGTTAACCCCATACTGGTGATATTCGTGAACTTCCATAACGAAGACATCGTCGTGTCTTGGGTTAACCACTGCAGGGAGATCGAGGCCCGCTTGCATCAACTGGAGTTTATACGTCCTGCTCCCGAGACCTTAGCTGCAAGCAACCAAAGAGCAGCGTGGATTGAGCAAAGCGCTTCTTACATCCACCACTTGGAACAAGAAGCGGCTTTAAGGCTGAGGGAATGCCAAGAGACCTCAAGCGAGACGGCTCGTCTGCGTGCTGAGGTTGAGGCGAACGCTGCCCAGGTGAAGGCTATCTTCGAGGGCCTTCTGGAGCGTATCTCTAATGGGCTAACACTGAAGCGGAAGCTCGATGTCGCCGAGCTTGATGCCCAAGGCCGCGAAGCAGCTCAGCAGGCCGTTGGGGAGCAGCTTGCATCCTTCTTGCAGCAGCGGGAAGCAGAACTGGCGGTGGCGACCGAACAGGAAAAGGTGTGGAAGGAAGTGTGCGAACAACTGATAGCGCTATTTAAGACGCTTCCTTCCAAGTAGTTGCCTTTGTATCAATATACTTGTAAAAATTTTCTTTTTCGAATAAGATGTATCCATTCTTTATTCTTTTGTACGATTCACCTTGTACTTGATTGAATTAATAAATAAAGATACACATTTTTTCTTTCCAATGTCTGGTATCATTTCTTTGCTTTCTCCCTTCTTTTATTATCAGCATGCTGTCTTGATAAACATGGTTAACAGATAATAGAGTAAGTGTAGCGTTTTGAAAATCGTTTCGGTGAAATTTCGAAAAAATCGGTAAAATAAAGGGGTTTTCTGTAAAAAGTCAAAATACAAATATCTTATTATAAAAATTAAATATACATATTCTAGCTATGTAATTGCTATTATTTGGTGTTTATTGAGCCGCAAGTGAAATTTCAAATTTTCTGAAAAAAAATATTATTTTATTATTATTTCAAGCCGTCACTAATACATTTAATTAGGGAAAATTACAAATTGGAATGAGTTGAAACAAATTTTGTGCATCATAAAACATTGAATAAAAATTTATCATGTGGTTTTTGGAACGAAATCATTTGCCAAAACGGTTTAGAAATTATTGAAGAAAAAAGGCTTTTTTTTAGCGTAAATGCATGTTTGGGGTATCGTATTTATCATTTTTCATCACCCCACACCCGTACCCACACCCACACACCCCCACTTACTCCTCCCCTTAACCAAATTCAGCAGCCTTCACTTTTTCCCCACTTGGTTTGCAAAGGAAAGAAAAGGAAAAGAAAAGAAAAGAAAAGAGTAGAAAATGATATATTTTGAGTTGACTTTGACTTGAAACAACTTTCCCCACCTCACTCACCCACCCCCCCTCAATTCTGGCCGAAACTGATCAAGAGAGCAGCAGCCCCCCCTCCACCAAGTTCTCACTCCATTTTTGCTTCAAAAATCCATAAAAAGCTTCAAAATTCATACAATTTCAAAGCTTTTTTCCAAATCCAACACTTACCCATTATTCCTTAGCATTTCAAGCATGGATCCTTGTGAAAAGAGAGCATTTTGGAGTGCCATGGATACTTGTGGATCTTCATATGCTTTTGGGTATATTTCTAAACATTTTTGTTGCTTAAATTGTTACTAATTTCTTAAGCTAATTTATTTAAGTGTTATTTGGATATGTGAGTTTAATTGCACGTTTTGGAATTCAAGAAAAGGGTTTGAATGCAAGTTAGGTTATTGTAAATTGGTGTATGGTTGTGATGGGTAGCTTACCATCTTAGAATTTGTAGAAAGTAATTTAGTAGTTAAATTTCATATTGTTGCATGGAAATGTCTAAATTAAATTTTGTTTTTGCTAACTAGAGTTTTTGAAAAATTATCAAATGCTTAGATTAAAATATAATTAAGTGTTCATGTCATTATAACTATTATAATGAGTGGTTTAATGACTTTGGTTCATGCAAAACGAAACTTAATTGATGAATTGTGAATTTTGCTTTAAAGGGTGTTAAATTTGATATTTTGCAAACTAGGATTTTGGAAATTATGCAAATTTATGAGTTTAAATTATGGAAATGGTTTTTATGACTTATTTAAGATATTTAATAAATATATTGGCCGCTACATTCATTTAAACATCGTGTTTTGTACAAAAACGGCGAATTGTGCTTGCTAGATTTTCGGAAAAATGACTTTTTGAGTGAAATTGGCGTTTTTGTGAGTTTCAACCTAGTTTATATTAAAATTAGTGTTCGTGAATGTGCAAATGAGTGTATTTGGGTTTTTCTCGATGGTTTGGCGTTTGTACACTGACGTCGAGGGTTTTTGGGTTGATTTATGAAAGCAACCATAGGTTTTGACCTATGTGGGATTCGTGCGTCGTTTTGATCATGAGTCGGATTTTAATGAGATATGGTGCGTTATGATATGTAGGTACCCCCATATGGACTTCGAGATGACAAGCAAGCGCGTGGTGACGTCGGCACCGGCTAGCGAGGACCAGGTGAGTAGATTTATATCTACGGGGAGAAGTCGGGTGGATGGCGTATAGCACCCCCGCAGTCCGTGGTGGTGTATACGGATGCGTATACACACCAACATTTATTATATGTCATTTGGGATTATTAAAGATACTTAGGATGTATATTGGTGTGTTAGATTATTTTAGCGTTGCGAACCCTAGGGTAGTGTTGCACACACATACACACATACATACTTGCATACATTCCTATTGATATGTGCTCATGGGATTCTATATAGTTATGTGTTCACATGGGTATGGGACTATGTGGTCACATACGGATTGATGATGATACTTGGGATTGAGCTGAGTCGATGAGATTTGATTTGAGGCCGTGAGATCGGTGATATAGCAGGGTTCGTATCTTAGATACGACATGACGTTGTAGCGGGTCCTTGACGTAGTGTTTCACACATGTCCATGCACACGCAGGCGGTATCAGTATGGTACTAGACGTAGATCAGTACCCCGATCATGATAATTGATAAAGAGGATACCAGGTGAATAGTATGATGAATGTGATATTGACCCGTACCTAGATTTGGGATGCCGTACGACGGATTTACGTACGAGCTATATTGATGATTGATCCGCACTCTTGACTTGGGATGTCTGGTTATGGATATGATATTATTGAGGCGGGATCACCGACTATACATATACAGGTATGTATATGTATCGACTCAGATGATAGGTGGTTTCCTTACCTGTAGTTCAGCTTGTTAGTTCAGCCGTATAGTTTAGTGTAGTTGTTAGATTAGATTAGACTTCTTACCTATTTCAAAAACTAACGAATCGTGGGCATTTTTAAAGACAGCTCAAGGGAATCTACGGATATTTCAAAAACGACGTATCTTTTCATAAAAACACCGTAGCCCCTATTTTCAAAACCCCATGATTCGTGTTATTTCAAAAGGCACCATTTGTAGGACTTATATTAGATTAATGCAGATTAGTTATCGTTGTGTCTAGTTTCAGCTCCCGCACATTATTGCTGTTCGCTCTGCCTCGCATATTTATTTTGCTGCATATTCCATTATTGATATCATGCTGTTAGGACACTAGCACCATTACCGATGATGCGTATGTACCACGTCACCTATTTGCCGGCTCACACACATCTTCATCGGTAATTGCCATGTCACGTACACTTTAGAGAATATAATTGCTTGACTTAGATTGTTAGCTAGTAGTTTTGACATGATATTAGTGTACTTCCCTTATATGCCATATTAGACATTGTAGTTATTACCTACCACTTCATGCATACTGTTATTCAGTTGTTCATGCCTAGTTCATTATCATTGACATATGCACTTGTGATGATTTCTTGAGATTTATTATATTTCTGGATTTCGGGGAAAGCCGCAAAATTTACAACTTATGATCTTTTAAAATATAAAATGTTGTGGTTTTCTAGTGATGTAAAGTGTCGTCCACCATGAGTTTGCTGTGGTTTTGGAGATCCGTGTCGAGGAGTGGAGGAACCGTCACGGGTACATGGTGGGCCCGGTATGGTACCCCGGGGCAAGAGGAATGTGGTGTTGACGTTGAGCCTGGCTGGGGAGCACTACCTACCGGTGATATTACCCGACGCGTCGGATATCCGGAGGATACCGTCGTGGTCTTGAGATGGATGGTAGGGGCCGGTCTGGATTGACGGCGCCCTAGATATTGAGATTGAGACATTGATATTTCGAGACAGTGGGATTTATGTTTTGTGTCGATGCTAGACACTGTTGATGCTGATTTCATTTATGATACCTCAGTTTAAAAATACGAAGGAAATCTCACTAATTTATGAAAACAGTTTCTTCATTTACATGTATTCTGTTTCAAGCATTCATACCTCATTCATATGATATATTGCTACCTGAGGAACTGACACGGGCACATGAAATTATACTCGGGTTAGATATTACCCTAGCCATTGTTATAAGCTGCCTGTTATACTTATATTTGAGGATATATTATGATCATTGACCTAGGTTGCGTTATTTATGCGATTTCTGTGCGTAGATGTTTTTCTATTCACGAGTTGGCAACTCACCCCCGTTGTGCCCCAGTTTCTTGCAGGTTTGCCGTACAGGTTTCATTACGGCTTGCGGGCTCAGTTTCATTCGGGTGGCTTGCTAGTAGGTGGGTTTTTCTTGTATCGTACCCATCATATTACCTTGTATGATATTATTCAGTTGTATCTAGTAAATTCCATCAACCAAACATGTTTTTATTGAGATAGAGATCAGTGTTGTTTATTCTTTCGACCTTAGGGTCGCTCGTTATATTTCTGGTGGTTTTGAGTTTCCTTTTGAGTTTTGATCCTCGCCGTTGGCGTTGTATATTATATTACTTGTGTGGTTGTGACCGTCGATTGACGAAGAGCTAGCTCCCGCTTGGGGATGCCTTTTTCTTGATTTCGTATACTATTCATGTTGTATCCCGTTTGGGGGCCAGTATTTACAAAGGAGACTCTGCCGAAATTTTCAGTAAATTTTTGATGTTTTAAAAACCGCATAATTCGGCTTATGCTATTGAAACTACTTGCTTTAAGTTGGTTTTTCCTGCACTCTACTACTTTTCTTGGTTTGGATTCTGGGTTTTCGGTTTACTTAGATTACGTACGCCTCGAGACGTTCGTAGTTTAAGTGCCAGTCATGTTCCGTTCTTTCGGGTCGTGACAAAGTTGGTATCAGAGCGTTAGGTTTTAACCTTCGGAGCGTAGGATGACCCTTGGTTGATGGAATAGGTGACTAAAGTAGAGTGACGTACCGTTGATATGTTCCGCGGCATATTTACGACACGCCACTCCACTTAAGAAGCCTTAGGATGTACATTTCCTTGTTCAGTATTATATTCCTTCCTGATCTAGCCTCGTCGGTACCAGTTTGGTTTTGCTACTACGGTTACGGGCAGGGAGAGCTACGGCTAGAGTTGCGGTCAGCACGAGCTCGTCACGGACGAGGACTGACCAGGGCGAAATTCCGGCGACACCCGATTGTAGAGAGGTGTCTTTTGATTGTGTTTTCGCACCACGAGCGTTTGGCGGATCGCCTTTATGAGATTTCTCGGACGTGCCGATCAGTATCAGAGGATTGGGCCACTGGCAGAAGCTAGCCAGATTTTGATGACCGTTGGTGTGTTGCTTATTCATGATGGTTGAGGCACTGTTCAGCGTGCAGACGAACGAGCCAGTTATTGCTGCGAACGACGAGATATTGCCCCAGATGCTGGCGTTAGTGCAGAACGAGTTGTACTAAGAGATGATAGAAGGTCGCTAGTCATCGAGGATGAATGACTAGGACATGTGGATCGTTCGCCTACCCCGATGCGAGGTCATCAGATAGATTGATTCCAGCTAGAGACGACTTCACGCAGAGACGTGAGGGTCGACAGAGACGATCGAATGTCGGAAACCTATTATTCCAAGTTTAAAGTAGTCGGAAAGACATGCAGGCAATTCTATAGTCCCTCTAGAAGAATGAAACCCTAACTCGACTTAATGACCGTGTGAAAGCCTTTGAACCTTCGGGTTTGCGGCAGTTCTACGGCGCCATTAGTGAGGCTCGGGTTTGCCCTTCTACGGCTGGACCACCGATGTTGTGGTATATATATTCGATACTATTAAACTGTGCCCAAGATATTGAGTTCTTGGGGGATTATGAGGTTTTGACGAATCGATCGAATGGTTCGACTTCAATCGGATGCTTGGTGGTGAGATGCATTCTTGGGAGACTCCAGATATGAGGATAGCCGTTGGAGCTCAGTCCATGCAGCCGCGACAAGACGAGTCCAAAGCAGACGACATTAGAGAAAAGTGGAGTAAGAGGTTCACACCAGATCTAGATGAGATGATGTTCCACTCCGCCGACATCAGAGAGGCGATGCGCATGCCGAGGCATGGTACTTGGACTTACCTTCCAGAAGGAGTCGCGATGAGTATGCAGTCGTTCCAGAGCAAGATGCAGATATAGGAAAGGACGATGACTTCCGGACAGTTGGCAGAGACGAGGCATGGAATAGACCGTGAGCAGGATTCCTTCCAGGACACTGCTGCAATGATACTTGCACCCAGGATCAGATGTGTCACGTACATTCAGAGAGCCAGAGGCCGACGCCAGTGATATGCTGTCTTACGAGTGGTCGTGATGATTGACCGGGAGATGACAAGAGACGTGCCAGAACTGGATCATCCCCGTTAGCACACCCGACAAGGCCGATGAGCCGATGGACCGAAAGATTGGTAATTCACAGTGAAGACCTTGACCCAGGAGTGGTCATGGTTACGCACACCAGCAGGACAGAGTTCATGATCATCGACGAGACGTCCCACTAGTGACCGCGACAGTTGGCCCGAGATTCTTAGAGGATGCGCTTGAGCGGTACTATGCCGCCATTATTGATTTCGATGTTTTTGGTGATTTACTCGAATGATTTGATTTTGATGATTGAGGATTTATGATCTTTGCACAGTGTTGCACTTGATATCGTTTTCGTGCTTGGGTTTCACATGTTTGTGATTTTACGGTTTTAGACATTTGAGTTGATTTTGTGCGTATTCACGTACACGATTTGGTTCCTGCACTCTGTATAGTTTATATATGCTTGCAGTGCAGTGATACGCCTTTTGTGCACTTAGATGCATTGGACTTTGATTTCGATGGTGTTGTTCGATATTTGTTTTGTGCACCTTGTGCACCTGATTTGATTTTGCGCATGTTCGGCACTTGATATTGGATTTCATGATTTCGTGCACGATGGATGCACCTGATTTGGATTTTCGCGCGTGTTGGGCGCATGTTTTGAAGTATGATTTTGGTGCACACCAGATTCACTAAATCGAGATTTTTCGTGCATGTCAGATGCACCTGATTTTGCTGTCAGGCACACATGTTGCCTACGACAGATGTTTCGTGCACACCCGATGCACTTAGATGTTGTTTCTGTGCATATGTATGGCACATTCATGGATTTTGATTTCCGTGCGTACCAGACGCACGTAGTATTCATGTGCATATTTTGGGATTGATTTCTTATAGAGCAGTACGTTTTTATGATATTGCTATATGTTTTCGTACTGAGCAGGACTAGTCAGAGGACAGTACCTGAATATATTTTGCATGCATTGATAGTTATTGAAGGGATTTCCAAAAAGCGAGCTATAGCCTCAGTATTTACCTACGTGTCTGATATGACACGAAATGTTTAAAACAAGGAGACCCTTCTAAATTGTTTCCAAAACGGCGGAACGTACATTTCAAACAAAGGTATATATGTATATAGCTATTTTCTTATGATAGACGTCCGCCACTGTGCAGTGTTATACGCGTTGCACAGCGACTTAAGAGATTTGGCATGCATTTCCTTCAGATACTTACAGATATAGATTCGATGTTTACATGTATAGTTTCGAGTTATATCATATTGGTTTGATTTGGATTTGGCATTGATGTCTTCTCCATAACTCCGATGATTGCGGGATGCTTGACGGAGTTTTGATTTGAGTTATATACTCTTTTTTTTTCAAGCGCATGCACTGCGCTACGATTTGTTTTATGTATTTACAGTTTCGGAGCCCCGACGACTTGATGGTTTTTCTTAGATGTTTTAGTATTTGGGGAAGTTTGAATTTAAATTCGGGGACCGAATTTCTTTAAGGGGGGAAGATTGTAGCGTTTTGAAAATCGTTTCGGTGAAATTTCGAAAAAATCGGTAAAATAAAGGGGTTTTCTGTAAAAAGTCAAAATACAAATATCTTATTATAAAAATTAAATATACATATTCTAGCTATGTAATTGCTATTATTTGGTGTTTATTGAGCCGCTGGTGAAATTTCAAATTTTCTGAAAAAAAATATTATTTTATTATTATTTCAAGCCGTCACTAATACATTTAATTAGGGAAAATTACAAATTGGAATGAGTTGAAACAAATTTTGTGCATCATAAAACATTAAATAAAAATTTATCATGTGGTTTTTGGAACGAAATCATTTGCCAAAACGGTTTAGAAATTATTGAAGAAAAAAGGCTTTTTTTTAGCGTAAATGGATGTTTGGGGTATCGTATTTATCATTTTTCATCACCCCAAACCCGTACCCACACCCACACACCCCCACTTACTCCTCCCCTTAGCCAAATTCAGCAGCCCTCACTTTTTCCCCACTTGGTTTGCAAAGGAAAGAAAAGGAAAAGAAAAGAAAAGAAAAGAGTAGAAAATGATATATTTTGAGTTGACTTTGACTTGAAACAACTTTCCCCACCTCACTCTCTCTCCTCACTCACCCACCCCCCCCCCCTCAATTCTGGCTGAAACTGATCAAGAGAGCAGCAGCCCCCCCTCCCCCAAGTTCTCACTCCATTTTTGCTTCAAAAATCCATAAAAAGCTTCAAAATCCATACAATTTCAAAGCTTTTTTCCAAATCCAACACTTACCCATTATTCCTTAGCATTTCAAGCATGGATCCTTGTGAAAAGAGAGCATTTTGGAGTGCCATGGATACTTGTGGATCTTCATATGCTTTTGGGTATATTTCTAAACATTTTTGTTGCTTAAATTGTTACTAATTTCTTAAGCTAATTTATTTAAGTGTTATTTGGATATGTGAGTTTAATTGCGCGTTTTGGAATTCAAGAAAAGGGTTTGAATGCAAGTTAGGTTATTGTGAATTGGTGTATGGTTGTGATGGGTAGCTTACCATCTTAGAATTTGTAGAAAGTAATTTAGTAGTTAAATTTCATATTGTTGCATGGAAATGTCTAAATTAAGTTTTGTTTTTGCTAACTAGAGTTTTTGAAAAATTATCAAATGCTTAGATTAAAATATAATTAAGTGTTCATGTCATTATAACTATTATAATGAGTGGTTTAATGACTTTGGTTCATGCAAAACGAAACTTAATTGATGAATTGTGAATTTTGCTTTAAAGGGTGTTAAATTTGATATTTTGCAAACTAGGATTTTGGAAATTATGCAAATTTATGAGTTTAAATTATGGAAATGGTTTTTATGACTTATTTAAGATATTTAATAAATATACTGGCCGCTACATTCATTTAAACATCGTGTTTTGTACAAAAACGGCGAATTGTGCTTGCTAGATTTTCGGAAAAATGACTTTTTGAGTGAAATTGGCGTTTTTGTGAGTTTCAACCTAGTTTATATTAAAATTAGTGTTCGTGAATGTGCAAATGAGTGTATTTGGGTTTTTCTCGATGGTTTGGCGTTTGTACGCCGACGTCGAGGGTTTTTGGGTTGATTTGTGAAAGCAACCATAGGTTTTGACCTATGTGGGATTCGTGCGTCGTTTTGATCATGAGTCGGATTTTAATGAGATATGGTGCGTTATGATATGTAGGTACCCCCATGTGGACTTCAAGACAACAAGAAAGCGCGTGGCGACGTCGGCACCGGCTAGCGAGGACCAGGTGAGTAGATTTATATCTACGGGGAGAAGTCGGGTGGATGGCGTATAGCACCCCCGCAGTCCGTGGTGGTGTATACGGATGCGTATACACACCAACATTTATTATATGTCATTTGGGATTATTAACGATACTTAGGATGTATATTGGTGTGTTAGATTATTTTAGCGTTGCGAACCCTAGGGTAGTGTTGCACACACATACACACATACATACTTGCATACATTCCTATTGATATGTGCTCATGGGATTCTATATAGTTATGTGTTCACATGGGTATGGGACTATGTGGTCATATACGGATTGATGATGATACTTGGGATTGAGCTGAGTCGATGAGATTTGATTTGAGGCCGTGAGATCGGTGATATAGCAGGGTTCGTATCTTAGATACGACATGACGTTATAGCGGGTCCTTGACGTAGTGTTTCACACATGTCCATGCACACGTAGGCGGTATCAGTATGGTACTAGACGTAGATCAGTACCCCGATCATGATAATTGATAAAGAGGATACCAGGTGAATAGTATGATGAATGTGATATTGACCCGTACCTAGATTTGGGATGCCGTACGACGGATTTACGTACGAGCTATATTGATGATTGATCCGCACTCTTGACTTGGGATGTCTGGTTATGGATATGATATTATTGAGGCGGGATCACCGACTATACATATACAGGTATGTATATGTATCGACTCAGATGATAGGTGGTTTCCTTACCTGTAGTTCAGCTTGTTAGTTCAGCCGTATAGTTTAGTGTAGTTGTTAGATTAGATTAGACTTCTTACCTATTTCAAAAACTAACGAATCGTGGGCATTTTTAAAGACAGCTCAAGGGAATCTACGGATATTTCAAAAACGACGTATCTTTTCATAAAAACACCGTAGCCCCTATTTTCAAAACCCCATGATTCGTGTTATTTCAAAAGGCACCATTTGTAGGACTTATATTAGATTAATGCAGATTAGTTATCGTTGTGTCTAGTTTCAGCTCCCGCACATTATTGCTGTTCGCTCTGCCTCGCATATTTATTTTGCTGCATATTCCATTATTGATATCATGCTGTTAGGACACTAGCACCATTACCGATGATGCGTATGTACCACGTACACCTATTTGCCGGCTCACACACATCTTCATCGGTAATTACCATGTCACGTACACTTTAGAGAATATAATTGCTTGACTTAGATTGTTAGCTAGTAGTTTTGACATGATATTAGTGTACTTCCCTTATATGCCATATTAGACATTGTAGTTATTACCTACCACTTCATGCATACTGTTATTCAGTTGTTCATGCCTAGTTCATTATCATGGACATATGCACTTGTGATGATTTCTTGAGATTTATGATATTTCTGGATTTCGGGGAAAGCCGCAAAATTTACAACTTATGATCTTTTAAAATATAAAATGTTGCGGTTTTCTAATGATGTAAAGTGTCGTCCACCATGAGTTTGCTATGGTTTTGGAGATCCGTGTCGAGGAGTGGAGGAACCGTCACGGGTACATGGTGGGCCCGGTATGGTACCCCGGGGCAAGAGGAATATGGTGTTGACGTTGAGCCTGGCTGGGGAGCACTACCTACCGGTGATATTACCCGACGCGTCGGATATCCGGAGGATACCGTCGTGGTCTTGAGATGGATGGTAGGGGCCGGTCTGGACTGACGGCGCCCTAGATATTGAGATTGAGACATTGATATTTCGAGACAGTGAGATTTATGTTTTGTGTCGATGCTAGACACTGTTGATGCTGATTTCATTTATGATACCTCAGTTTAAAAATACGAAGGAAATCTCACTAATTTATGAAAACAGTTTCTTCATTTACATGTATTCTGTTTCATGCATTCATACCTCATTCATATGATATATTGCTACCTGAGGAACTGACACGGGCACATGAAATTATACTCGGGTTAGATATTACCCTAGCCATTGTTATAGGCTGCCTGTTATACTTATATTTGAGGATATATTATGATCATTGACCTAGGTTGCGTTATTTATGCGATTTCTGTGCGTAGATGTTTTTCTATTCACGAGTTGGCAACTCACCCCCGTTGTGCTCCAGTTTCTTGCAGGTTTGCCGTACAGGTTTCATTACGGCTTGCGGGCTCAGTTTCATTCGGGTGGCTTGCTAGTTGGTGGGTTTTTCTTGTATCGTACCCATCATATTACCTTGTATGATATTATTCAGTTGTATCTAGTAAATTCCATCAACCAAACATGTTTTTATTGAGATAGAGACCAGTGTTGTTTATTCTTTCGACCTTAGGGTCGCTCGTTATATTTCTGGTGGTTTTGAGTTTCCTTTTGAGTTTTGATCCTCGCCGTTGGCGTTGTATATTATATTACTTGTGTGGTTGTGACCGTCGATTGACGAAGAGCTAGCTCCCGCTTGGGGATGCCTTTTTCTTGATTTCGTATACTATTCATGTTGTATCCCGTTTGGGGGCCAGTATTTACAAAGGAGACTCTGCCGAAATTTTCAGTAAATTTTTGATGTTTTAAAAACCGCATAATTCGGCTTATGCTATTGAAACTACTTGCTTTAAGTTGGTTTTTCCTGCACTCTACTACTTTTCTTGGTTTGGATTCTGGGTTTTCGGTTTACTTAGATTACGTACGCCTCGAGACGTTCGTAGTTTAAGTGCCGGTCATGTTCCGTTCTTTCGGGTCGTGACAGTAAGCATCTTGGTTTCTTCAAGAAATAGCGATGGCTTAGGCCGCAGGTTCAGATCTGCTGCCTAAGACTTTTCAACTCTATAAGCCGTGAGGGTCTCATAGGGACTTTTCTCCCTACGGATCGAGAGGATCTCGTAGGTGGATTTTCTCCTTAGGAATCGTGAGGATTCCTAAGTGCATTTTCTCTTATAAGTCGTAAGGATCTTATTAGAGAACTTTCCCTCTTACGAGTCGAGAGGACCCGTAAGCGGTTGTTTCCCTCCTTGTCGAGATTCGAGTTTGGAGAGTGAGACCCGTGGATAGTATGCAAGAGACCGTTTTGGGCCAACTTGCAAGGTCCCAGTGATTAGGGAACAAGTTTTTTAATCCTTACTGTCTAAGGCTTTATCTTACGAGTCGAGCCGCATCGAGAAGTTCTCGCACAGACATCAATTTCTTCACAAGTCGAAACGAATCGAGCATTTCTCTCAAGAATATCCTAACGTCACAGTTAACCTCTGCTCTTTACGACAGAAGTCCGTTAGGGTCTGTAGTACTTAGGGTTTTGGCCGTCGTACCGTCGCATCAGCTGATATATTCCTCGATAGGCAATCGTGCCGTTCGAGTAGCCCTGCGACTGCCGTGTCTCTGATCCCTTCGAGGGCTGGACAAGACGTCTTCAAGCAATCCTCCTTGGCAGTTTGACCGTCGAAAGAGCAAGCGTTAGGAATTTTGCCATGCCGCTTTTTACTTGAGGTTAGGCTCATTTTGGAGAGCCCCGATGTGTCATAACCACTCCGTGCTGGTGTGGGATGATCTCCGATAGTCTTTCAGGTTTTATGTGAGTTGTTGTCAAGACCCTGAAGCTAGGAATTTGGCCTTTGCTTCGTTTGCTAGCATCGCGTCTGCTGTATCGAGACGAATGTCGCGGTTGTCTCTAGGTTGTTGGTGAACCGTCGAGGTTTGGAACTAGGGATTTTGCCGTGGCTCCATTTGTTTGATTGTCGCGTCTGATCCCTGCTGGAGGAAGAACGCTGGGGTGACATCCCGTCTGCTGTATCGAGACGAACGTCACGGTTGTCTCTAGGTTGTTGGTGAACCGTCGAGGTTTGGAACTAGGGATTTTGCCGTGGGTCCGTTTGTTTGATTGTCGCGTCTGCGGTATCAAGACGAACATAGAGGTGGTGACCATTCCATGTTGGTGTGGGATGATCTCCGGTTGTCTTTCAGGCTTTATATGACTTGCCGTTAAGACCTCGAAGCTGGGAATTTGGCCTTCGCTTCGTTTGCCTTGTCATGTCCAAATCCTGTTGGAGGAAGGACGTTATTGTTGACATTGCGTCTGCTGTATCGAGACGAATGTCCTGGTTATCTCTAGGTTGTTGTTGAACCGTCGAGATTTGGCATTGCTTTCTGGCGGAGCCTGTCGGGAAGGTATGGTTCCCTCTTTGTTAGTTCCCCTGGATTGTATACAGGGATCGACGTGATCTCACCTGTAGGGCAAAAGTTTCATCATGTTTTTTTATTGTTTTATTTCCGCGATGCTCTATCATTTCAGCTTTTATATCGCGAAAGTCGCGATTGCCCAATCATTTCGGCTATTTTTCACGGTGCCCAATCATTTCGGCTGTTTATTTTATATTTACTCGCTGCTTTTTATTGCGAGTTGCCCAATCATTTCGGCTATTTTGTGTGCATACGTTTTTACTTGCTGCCTTTTATTGCAAGTTGCCCCATCATTTCGGCTATTTCGTATGCATGTGCGGCTTACTGGCCTTTCGCCGTAAACCTGAAATTAGACACCGATTTCGGCATCAGCACCACTACAACTGGGATATTGCCAGGAGCGAATCATCATTTGCCTCTGTCGATGTCCAACAAAGGTGGCTTAGCGAACAGGGTTAAGGTCCTGTTGACTAAGGTTTTTGACTTCATGGGCCGTAAGGGTCTCACAAAGGTATTTCTCCCTACAAGTCGTGAGGATCTTGTAGGTGTATTTTCTCCTTAAGAATCGTAAGGATTCCTAAGTGTATGTTCCTCTGTAAGTCGTAAGGATCCTACAAGAGGGTTTTCTCCTTGTAAGTCGAGAGGACTTATAAGGGTTGTTCATCATGCGTACATATCCCCAGTCACGGATGGGACTTGGTTAGGGAAATGTTTATTCACGCCCGTGGATTGTATACAAGGGTCAGTGCTGAGCCACCTGTAGGGCAATATCGAAGGTTGTGGGGTTTCTTAAGAACAGGTTTAGGTCTCTGTAACTTAAGACTTTCAAATCTTATGAGCCATGAGGGTCCCATAAGAGAGTTCTCCTTACGAGTCGTGAGGATCTCGCAAGTGTATTTTTTCCTTAGGAATCGTGGGGATCCCTAAGTGTGTTGCTCCTTTGTGAGTCGTAAGGATCTCACGCGGGTGGTTTCTCCTTACAAGGTCGAGAGGACCCTGTAAGTGTCTTTTAACGAGATTGCGCCCTTTCGGGTTTTCACAAACACTCGCCGGTAGTCCTGCTGTTTTTACTCACGGAGCCCTTTCGGGTTTTCATCCATGCTCATTTTGCTTATGGACATACCGTTTTTTTTATTCTTTTTATTCTTCTTTTTTTTACGAGGTCGCGCCCTTTCGGGTTTTCACGAACACTCGCCGGTAGCCCTGCTGTTTTTACTCACGGAGCCCTTTCAGGTTTTCATCCGTGCCCATTTTGCTTATGGACGTACCGTTTATTTATTTATTTTTTTTATCTCTTTTTTTCATATCGGCTTTGTGATATTTCAATCCACCGTAGTTTATTGACATCTCGGTCAACAGCTAGTTTTAGGACGTAGTGGTCCGCCATTAGTTTAAGGACGTTTCGGTCCGCCGTTAGTTTAAGGACGTTGCGGTCCGTCATTAGTTTAAGGACGTTTCGGTCCATCATTAGTTTAAGGACGTTTCAGTCCGCTGTCGCCGTATTCGAGGCAAATCTCTAGTTTACTAACTTTTCGGTCTATGGGGCTTTCCCTATGAATGAGCATGATGCCCCCAGTGTATCCATCTTTCTCAGAGAGTGCGGTTGTGGCGGGTTCACCCTCTAGTTTTCGGAGATGACGAACTTGCCCTGTTGGTATTGGTCTTCAACCCAGTTCTTGAAGACGTAACAGTTTTCGATCGGATGGCCCAATACTTGGTGGTAAGGGCAATAATTAGAACTATTGACATCATCCAGTTGTAGTTGGCGTTTTGGCTTCGGTAGAGTGATAAGCATGTTATGCACTGCCACTTCAAACAGCCTCCTTGTTTCATCCTGGGGAAATGAGTAAGGACGTCTTAGCCTCTCCTCGAGGGATATGCGTGGACGCATATTGTTTTGACGAACAACCGGTCTAGGGCCACTCGACTGTGTTGGAGATAGTGCCCTCAGAGTCAATTATTGGATCGCAGGTACGTGATTGCAATGATTGCGGAGGACCTATACCGGTAGGACAGTCTTACTCGAGATGATAGTATGCTATCTGGTTTGCCTTTATTAGTCGTATACAGGTACAGGTGACTGATCACTGTTACACTTTGATAGAGCCCTTAGGATCTTGCTTTACCACCAACAGTATGATGGCGATCAAATAAGTGAGAGTTGGGTGGTTTATACGCATATCCTTAATTGTGGTCCCTAGTCGTGGGAGTTTCGAGACAGGGCATCGATATTCCGGAGTAGACTAGTGTATACAGTCGAGACCCCGACGAGGGGCGGTGGCCGGTCTCACAAGCCACTGGTGTCAGTTGGATCACCTAAGATGTATACAGGTGCTCATTGGGTTATGAGTACACCGGACAGGACTCGCCGGGAATCTGCTAGTTGGTATTATACTTATCGTCAGATAGCAGTTCCCTGGTGACATGTGTACAGGTTAGTTCATCGACCTGAGGTCGTCATTTGTCTCGTGTGAGTTCCCACTGTGCTTTGATTTCTACCCTACCACAGCTCAAAGGAGTCGTGCAAACAGGTAGTTTTTTGGTACAGTCCCGAGCCACATGGAGGCACGTGAGCGGATCGGCAGGGGATTCATCTCTCCCAGTATTGGGGGTGAGATCGTGCTGTGTCTAGGAGAGCCATTACACAAATCCCACGGCCGTGGCAGGAGATTTACTGGTAGGTACTCCAGTAGTATCTCAGGGTGTTATTGGGCTTCACTCCGACACGACTTATACTGCTTTTAGGGGTCTAACGTTACCAGCCCCCTAGGCAGATATGCGATACTCATAGACGAACGGACCGGACTGTATATACATTGTCACTGTTAGGCTCGGTAGGGTTTCCGGATGAGTTCGCTCATCGGCCTCCCTTGAGGTCAGTCCATGGGCAGCCGTTACGCACAGCTAGTGCCGCTGACGGCTTGTGGTTAAACCCACTGCCAAGGGTACTGACGAGTCATTAGAGTCCCCCACAGACAGTTTCCTAAGTTCGGGCGAAACGTTGTAGAGGCCGTATGGTTTTATGGCAGGGTTCGGAAAATGCACGTGCGTTTACGCACGTGTCATTTTTAGGGAAGATAATACTGGTGGGCTTTAGTTTAAGCCGGATCCGAGTATTATACAGAGTAGATATAATATCTTTGTCTCAGTTGCATTTGTATTCGGTCGTAATACAAATGCGGGTATGTTTATACAGTTACGGGGTTGTCCTGAAATTCGTTTCAGGATCACTTTTGGAAGTTGCCAGTTTCCAGTTTTCTATCAGCCGTATTTAACATTCGGTTAAATACGGATTTATCTTTTCTTTGGATAAGTGTGCATGCTTCTAGAAGGTTCTAGAAGAGGTGATTAGGCTTGTGACTCATTTGTTCATTAATGGTGCTTTAATGGTGCATTTATTGTGTTCATACTTTGTGTTCATACATGACTCATTCTTTCATGATAAGCTTCATTCTTATTGTCACCAATATGCTCCTACCCTCACCTCCCTCTTCATATAAGTGTGGCCGGCCCCCTCCTCTCTCTCATACACTTGATTAATTCATTTGGTTAAAAAATTATGATAGTTTTGGGGTGTATGGAAATTTCATAGCTCATTTCATTCCATCACCCGAATTAATTGGCAACTTCATTAACCATTCGTCCATGGCTTTGGACGAAGCGAGACAAAGTATTCTACTCATTCTGTACATCAATCTTGGTCGTCTCTTTTAGCAAACTTGATGACCGAGTTGCCTCGATTCAGAGGCGGGAGCCCGTTTAAAGAATCGTTGACATGGTGCCACCTGGATGAGCAGATCGGAGATCGACGAGATCAGAGCAGCCGCAACGGAACGTGGGATGATGGTTAAAGAACGAAAGACTCGGATCATTCGGTATAACCTTTCTACTCTCTTTACAGTTTGTTAGTTTAACAATAATGGCAGATCCGGGTTATAGTATACGATAGCGCCAGTTAAAAAGTTTTTGTTCCACATTTGGCGTCTGTAGACGGCCGGGGCGCTACCGTAGACTTACAGTGGTATCAGAGCCTCACCATTATGCTTTACTAACTTGTGCTAACGCGTTTAAAATATCGATCGGACCGAATATCAAAAACTATAATTTTCAAATTCTGAGTTGCTGTCGATTTTTAAAGGGTTCTAAAATTAAGTTTACATATCACAGAAAATTCAGCAGGGTTTTCTAAGCACACCGTACAAATTTGGTCACGTGACCTTACTAGACCGCCACGGAAACGCGGTCAAACCTATGGTTTGACTGCGCATCCGCGGCGCTTCTGTGAGATCTGTGCTCCAAATTTACACAAGGACTTCTTGAATGGAAATTGTGGTTTTTGGGATATATGTTTTAGGCCCAGATTTTGTTACTGTACAGCAGATGTTCGTGGGGACCACTTCGTGATTTTTAGTCGATCGAAATTTAAACATGTTAGTTTACAGTGCTTACATTATATCTCCGACCGTGAATGTCATTTGATCGGTAAACCGTATCTGATTGCTATAGTTCTTTTAGACGGGTTTGCGAACGTGACATTCGCGTTGATGTTCTGTGTTGTGCTGTGATGTTGCGGATTTGTCATGGTGGATAGCAGTGTGCAATGGTAGTACAGTTTGGATTTATTTGTACATTTGATATTGCGGGGAGAGCGTCCAACATGTGGACTGCCGTCACTACCTGTTATATAATATTCTTTTGGGGCACGACCGGGTTGAGGTCGATGTACTTGTTGTACATATTTTTCATTTCTGTACTAAGTTTTACCTCGCGACGGAGTGCACGGATAGCCGAGTTCTAGAGGACAACGGGTCCGCATCTTATGGCTTTGAGAAGCAGAGGGGCCTCACTCTAAAATTGGCAGACTATTCGCCGCACTCGTAGGGGGTACAGGTTGACCCAAGGAGGGGTGCTCAAGCTACCGGATTTCGTGAAGTGCAGGGTGGTCCATTCACTTTGCTGTAGGGGGCTGTCTCGCTTCAGGTTTTGGCGGGTAACTTGCCGCACCCGTAGGGGTCTAGGTTTCATTGCACAGGCTATCCACACGACAGGGGAATGTCGGGTTTCAGCAGCGGCTCTGTGAAACCCGGGGATCACAGATTATCTGTATTGTTCTGTGATGCTTATTACTTTTCTGTAATGTTGCATATTATCACGCCTGGAGCGATTATTGTATATTGGTATATATACTATTAGATTTTGTATATGTTTTGCACCCGCGCTAGTTCAGTCCCCGCTCTGTCGTTAGTTAAGTAACCTAACGGGTGATGAGGGACCCAGTGACGAATGCGGATAGCATATACGTACATTTTATTTTCGTTCTTTTCTGGTGTGATTAATTGATGGGACTGCGTTGATTTTGATCAATGCAAAGGAAAACAAACCTATTTGGATGTTGTTGGAACAATTTTAAAAAGTGTTATTACAAAGACGTTTCCTTTTGTTTTGCATAGCGGTATTCGGTTGGAATATCCTGCACCTCATTCGACGAGGCAAGGGCCGATATCCCTTCACCGGGAATGACCCCTTGGGCAGAAGTTTGCGTCAGGGTAATAACTTCACTATAGTTGATTACATATTGCTTTGAATCGCGGTATTCAGTTGGAATATCCTGCACCTCATTCCACAAGGAAAGAGCCGAGATCCCTTCACCGGGAGTCACCTCTTTAGCAAAAGTTTTCGCCACTATATTTTTATAAAAAGCTATCAGGTTCCTTCAACGAGATCAAGTTCATTACGTTAAATGTTTTTCGCCAAAAACCAGTTGTAGCCCTCCGTCATTTCTTATGGATGGTCAGTAGTATTCAAGCTATGTTTGTTGGCTTTCGTCAAGGCATAGTGTTTGGTAGCTGCTGGGGTATTCATTTGTTGCATAGATAGATGAGTTGGTTTGGGACAGACGTATTACCTTGTTGGCTTTCGTCAAGGGTATGTACGGGTAGGTTCGAATTAACAAGATAATGACGGGCAGAACTTGACATGTGACTTATGATTTGTTGGTTTTCGTCAAGGTCATAAGAACATGGGGTAAAAATCATATCGGGAGTTTCTAAAGAAATTGAAACTTGCCAAGTATGCGCATACCTTCTGGAGTATGAGTAACGTGAGTGGATTCCGTCACGTTATCATGCGATGAGAGTTGGATCCCGATTCCCACTGATGAGTTGGTTTACTCTTCGGGTGATCCCGATTGATTCTTCTTTTAGGTTTGGAGGAGAATTTGACAGTACAGTGGGAGGTTTCCTGATTAGATAAAGTGATAACCATTCTAATCTAGGTTAGAGTGCACGCAGAGTGTTTCTTTTCTCTCTCTCTCTGGCAGCGACCTTTGACCGACCCTAGACTATGACTCAGTGACCAAGTTGACCGAACCTTCTTAAAATACTGGCTTTTGGATTGTCCGAGTTGCATAAGTCATTGCCACTCCTTCTTTTACCCTTTGTATTTCTCAGAACACCCGTATTACTACGGACATCCACTTCCATTGGATAAATCCATCGTATGGTTATATACGAACTCGAAGGGACTTCTTCGAGGATGGATCCAGGTTCAGGAGAAATAGAGTTCGTTTATTCAGTTGTCTTTTATTATCACATTCTCTCAGGTTGCGAGAGCTCCTTGGTTTAGGAGAGTACACCTATTACGCTTATTGGATAGTCTTATTCCAAACCATAGGCAGATGCCGAAAGGTAGGGAATGAAGAAAACCAATTAGCCTAAGTAGGGTGTACAGAAGGTAATATGTAAAGAAAAAATAAAGGGATTAGAAAGAGAGCAAAGTAAATTGCGACTGCTATCATTCACGACCAAACCGCGTACTTTATCGCCACTCCAATTTCACCTTTAATAGAATAAGGTATTATTCAGTTGTATTTTATCATCACCTTCTCTCAAGTTGCGAGTACTCCTTGGTTTAGGAGGGTACACCTATTATGCTTACTGGATAGTCTTCTTCCAAACCATAGGCTGGTGCCGAACGGTAGGGAAGGAAGAAAACCATTTAGCCTAACGATGGTGTACAGAAGGTAATAACTAAAGACAAATAAAGAGATTTAGAGAGATGGCAATAAAATATAAGGTTCAAGTCATGAATTGGATTATGGAAGAGGCATTACTATGAATACCAGGATACCCTTACAAAACATTTTCATGTTTCAGTGCATTGTTAAAGGAAAACTGTTTTCCCGATTGGATACTTACTCCAGGGTATGTATTTACCAGGTTTCATTCTCATATCTGTATGGTTTTACAGATGATGAGTGGGAGTGAGTTATTGGGAATTAGGTAATTATCCTCATTATAACGGAATTCGTTGTAATTGATGATATTTGAGGAAATCGCCTGGGTACAGTTTTCAACCTACGATGCACAGGTTTTGAGTTATTCAACTCAGCGGACTTATACAGAGTATTGTATGTTGTCCAGTGTCCATCAGGACAAAGGGATAGGTCCTCGTACTATGTTCTGTTTACTTATAACTTCTCTAGTTTTTAGACAAGTGTTTCGTAGAAATACAAGGTCTAAGTTTTGAGAAGTTGTGGGTATAAGAATAAAGTAGAGAACCAGATGTCACAAGTATCGGGATTCTTCAAAGAGATCGAAGATGGGGATTCTTGTGATTTGTATTCAGTTGATAGTAATGGTTTTGAGAAACTTGTTTCTCTATCAGGTTACTCATAATTGGATGGATTCCTAAGTTGAGTAATGATAATTCGCCTTTTTCCATTAAGTTGATATGCACTGGAGACAGCTGCATGATTTGAATCTGGTTCCAATTAAATAAGTGCCAAAGTTTCTATATTGGATATAGAATGGTTCATATCTTAACGATGTTAAGGTACGGGGAGTTGTCCGGCTTATGCTTAAAACCAGACTCTGGATAACTCAGGGCACGTTTCTGTAATGGTTGTTTGTGGGTTGACCCTGGCTATGACGAGGGTTGATATTCTACCATTTGGAAGATCAATAGTGAGATTGTTCTTGACTCGCCACAGTTTTAGTAAAATGGATTTTTTTTCAGAAAACAGTAGTGGGAGTATGGTAGAACTGGAAGTGATTCCAGAACCGCAAACGATTACGGAAAATTTAATAGGACCTAAAGATTCAATCAGGTTTGACATTCCATTAGCCACTCCACAGATATGGTAGGTAACCTCAGACACCCGAGAGGTACTTCGGTAGCCTCAAGGACGGTGACAAGGAGGTTCTTATCTACTCAGACTTGACACTACTGTTGTTCCAGGCTATGAGACCCGGTAGGAGGGTTGTTGTGGTCAGTGGGAGCAGCGAAAGCATAGTGGGCAAGTAGCTTATGTCTATTTATAGACTAGAGCAGTTATAGCAGAGATAGATCATCTAGTTTTGATGTGACAGTCATGGGTTTGACTTCATCAGGATAGGGGATGGATCAGTTAAGAAGGTAGTATGGTGTGATGTCATGGTATTTTGGATGACATACACAGAGTAGGAAGTAAAATTCCTATACTACGATCGGTTGTACTGTGGTAGTCACACAGTTGTTTCTCTAGACAGGATATGGATATAATATTTGACATTCTGGTTTCTAGATCTATGGTTTTAGATCTAGATTTGGGTAGTTTCCCAATGTGGGTACTTTGACAGTATTCTGATAGTATTTAGAATAGTTGACTCCTGGCATGGTAGTGTACCTGCAGGTGATGGAGTCACCCTCTCTAAAGGTGTCTTACAGACTAAAGGGGAGAGGGATGTGCATGATTGGTAGATCACTTGCTTAGGCAATTGAGTCAATCGTGAGATGTCAAGTACCACACCAGATGTTGTTTTTGCACTAGATGCAATAAGTTTGTATTAATCCAATCCTAGAGAAACATAAGGAAGCAGTTTTAGAACATAAGTGCATGTTCTACGGATTTAATGACGGCAGCCTCCTTCGGGAGACGGTTATCATTCCAAGCTTCAAAGGTGACATGGTTGACAGAGGGATTGTCAGAGTTATAGTTTTCCCTCTTATGAGGGACAGTATTATGGACAGGTGGTCCAAGAGGATACTGTGGGAGGCATGGTGCAGGATACTGATTAGGTTCAGTGATCGATACAGTCTAAGAAGTTTGGATTTTGAGTTCATTTATGAACTAGGTCCCATCAGATATCCATACATATTCTAAGACAGGTATTACTCGATTCAGGAGATGGCTTTCTCCGCGAACTTAAGATTTAGAGAGATATAGAAAGAAACATCTAGGCGGATCCACTCACTGAGGCTATTTCTCGAACACAATAGTTTTACAAACGGGCTTTGTGAAACTGATTAGTAGAGGAGTTGGATGTTCGGTTTCACACGGGCTGTGAGTAGTCGACATCGCAATAATTAGCCTTAAGTGCAAGTGGGAGATTATTGGAGATAGTGCCCTCAGAGTCAATTATTGGATCGCAGGTACGTGATTGCAATGATTGCGGAGGACCTATACCGGTAGGACAGTCTTACTCGAGATAATAGTATGCTATCTGGTTTGCCTTTATCAGTCGTGTACAGGTTCAGGTGACCGATCACTGTTACACTTTGATAGAGCCCTTAGGATCTTGCTTTACCACCAACAGTATGATGGTGATCATATAAGTGAGAGTTGGGTGGTTTATACGCATATCCTTAATTGTGGTCCCTAGTCGTGGGAGTTTCGAGACAGGGCATCGATACTCCGGAGTAGACTAGTGTATATAGTCGAGACCCCAACAAGGGGCGGTGGCCGGTCTCACAAGCCACTGGTGTCAGTTGGATCACCTAAGATGTATACAGGTGCTCATTGGGTTATGAGTACACCGGACATGACTCGCCGGGAATCTGCTAGTTGGTATTATACTTATCGTCAGATAGCAGTTCCCTGGTGACATATGTACAGGTTAGTTCATCGACCTGAGGTCGTCATTTGTCTCGTGTGAGTTCCCACTGTGCTTTGATTTCTACCCTACCACGGCTCAAAGGAGTCGTGCAAACAGGTAGTTTTTGGGTACAGTCTCGAGCCACATGGAGGCACGTGAGCGGATCGGCAGGGGATTCGTCTCTCCTAGTATTGGGGGTGAGATCGTGCTGTATCTAGGAGAGCCATTACACAAAGCCCACGGCCGTGGCAGGAGATTTACTGGTAGGTACTCCAGTAGTATCTCAGGGTGTTATTGGGCTTCACTCCGACACGACTTATACTGCTTTTAGGGGTCTAACGTTACCGGCCCCCTAGGCAGATATGCGATACTCATAGACGAACGGACCGGACTGTATATACATTGTCACTGTTAGGCTCGGTAGGGTTTCCGGATGAGTTCGCTCATCGGCCTCCCTTGAGGTCAGTCAACGGGCAGCCGTTACACACAGCTAGTGCCGCTGACGGCTTGTGGTTAAACCCACTGCCAGGGTACTTACGAGTCATTAGAGTCCCCCACAGACAGTTTCCCAAGTTCGGGCGAAACGTTGTAGAGGCCATATGGTTTTATGGCAGGGTTCGGAAAATGCACGTGCGTTTACGCACGTGTCATTTTTCGGGCAGATAATACTGGTGGGCTTTGGTTTAAACCGGATCCGAGTATTATACAGAGTAGATATAATATCTTTGTCTCAGTTGCATTTGTATTCGGTCGTAATACAAATGCGGGTATGTTTATACAGTTACGGGGTTGTCCTGAAATTCGTTTCAGGATCACTTTTGGAAGTTGCCAGTTTCCAGTTTTATATCATCCGTATTTAACATTCGGTTAAATACGGATTTATCTTTTCTTTGGATAAGTGTGGATGCTTCTAGAAGGTTCTAGAAGAGGTGATTAGGCTTGTGACTCATTTGTTCATTAATGGTGCTTTAATGGTGCATTTATTGTGTTCACACTTTGTGTTCATACATGACTCATTCTTTCATGATAAGCTTCATTCTTATTGTCACTAATATGCTCCTACCCTCACCTCCCTCTTCATATAAGTGTGGCCGGCCCCCTCCTGTCTCTCATACACTTGATTAATTCATTTGGTTAAAAGATTATGATAGTTTTGGGGTGTATGGAAATTGCATAGCTCATTTCATTCCATCACCCGAATTAATTGGCAACTTCATTAACCGTTCGTCCATGGCTTTGGACGAAGCGAGACAAAGTATTCTACTCATTCTGTACATCAATCTTGGTCGTCTCTTTTAGCAAACTTGACGACCGAGTTGCCTCGAGTCAGAGGCGGGAGCCCGTTTAAAGAATCGTTGACGTGGTGCCACCTGGATGAGCAGATCGGAGATCGACGAGATCGGAGCAGCCGCAACGGAGCGTGGGATGATGGTTAAAGAACGAAAGACTCGGATCGTTCGGTATAACCTTTCTACTCTCTTTACAGTTTGTTAGTTTAGCAATAATGGCAGATCCGGGTTATAGTATACGATAGCGCCAGTTAAAAAGTTTTTGTTCCGCATTTGGCGTCTGTAGACGGCCGGGGCGCTACCGTAGACTTACAGACTATTGTTGAGTGTTGGCGACGAAGGTCATTTTCCCCTTTCCTTTATCCTTTTTGCTCGATCCTTTGTTTGCGGGGCCGAGATTTTTTTCGAGTAGCAGGCGATTGCACGGCTGAATGTTCTCGCAACTCCTCAATTCTTTCATTTTTGAAATGGATTCCTTGAGGAGAGAGTTGAGGGCAACTTCTTCGTCAGAGTCGCTTCCAAAGGTGATAATTTGCAATCCCTTGGAGTCGGTTATATGACAATCGTCGGCGGCTCTTTTGCGTTCATCTATCGCATTTTTCCGATATCTACGAGCTTCACACTTTGTCCTGTTGAAGTGTTGCTTTTGAGCGACATATCCTTGCCACCAACACTTAAAGGAGTCGCGGTCTTCGGTAGGATGTATGATCTTCTGATGATATAAGCAGAAGTTAGGATGCATCTCTACTCCATCGAGAATATTTTCTTCAGAGGGTGGTAGCTTCATTCCCACTGATAGGGCTTTGGCGAACATTTTCCTCGTCTTGAATTTGTTTTTATTCTCAGCGGATGACTTTCGATTTGACGGAAGTGCCTCGACTCTTAGGTCTAATAGTGGGTGTTTGGCTCCTTCCAGTATGGCCATCCCACGCTCTTGATTGGATTTAACTTTCAGACGAATCACATTCAGGAAGGCATCGATCAACTCGTCTGACGGCCGCGGAATTTCTGGTTCAGGGTCCGCCCTCGGTTTCTCGGTGCAAGGAGCCTCTTTATCATCTACCAATGAGTGAGAGATCACATGACAACTCGCTACGTAGTCTTCAGATTCATTTGATGAGTCTTCTCCATCGTTTTTGTCCTCAACAAAAGAACAAGCTGCCCCCATCGTGTCCGTCTTCTTTGGAGTGTGTGGCTGTGGTGGGTTTACCTTCCAGTTTTCAGACAGCGCGAACTTGCCTTGTAGGTACTGATCCTCGATCCATCCCTTAAAGACGAAACAATCCTCGATCGGGTGACTTACCGTTTGGTGGTAAGGGCAATAATTGGGATTATTGAGATCGCCTGGCTGCGACAGACTTTTGGACTCGGCAGATTGATGAGTCTGTTGCGTACTGCCAGCTCGAACAGTCTTCTCATTTTATTCTGAGGAAACGAGTAAGGACGTCCCAGTCTCTCCTTGAGGGATGGGCGTGGACGCACATTATTTTGGCGAACAACCGGTTTTGAGTTGCTTGGTTGTTGTTGAGCATTGGCGACGACGATCGCTTTCCCTTTTCCTTTCTCATTTCGAGAATCTGGCTTTGGGAGAGACGGTCCATGGCCTATCTGGTCCATTTGGGCTAATTTGTCGATCAAGGCCTGGAAGGTGGTTGGCCTGAAGAACATCATGAATTGGGATATGGTCGCCTGTGGATCGAGGGTTCCCACGAACATGCCTACCGCAGGTGCCTCTTCTATGCGTTGTTCGCATTTTGACCATAGGTTCCGCCATCGTGTTGTGTATTAGACCCACGTTTCGCCGGGCCTTATCCTGGCATTTATCAGTGTTGTTATCGGGGTACGTTCGCTAGCACTCGTGAATCTTTGTGTAAACAATAGCTCCATCTCCGTAAATGTTTTGATAGAGTCATTAGGTAGCTCCGAATACCATTCAAAGGTTGTTTCTGCTAAGCTGCCGACGAACTGGCGAAGCAACAATTTGTCATCGCCTCCAGTATTGCCGCATAAGGCCCTGGATTGAGCGACATGCTGATGCGGATTCCCTGTCCCTTTATATACATGGAACTTAGGGATCGTATATCCCGGCGGGTAACTGATTTGGTCATACCAGCCCGGGTAGGGTCGTCCAGTTCTAGCAATTTGCCCAGCCGCTTCATTCGCCTGATGAACCCGTATTTGCTGAGCTATATAGTCATCCAGTGCTGCCTTGGAAATCGTTTAATCTTTGGCTGCTGAAAGAGCCGGCGGAGGATTTGGTGTCTCCCTTCTATCGTCTTCAACAATGATTGGAGGGTCATCAGCTGGAGGGTCCGGCTGTAACATCATCCCTACCATATCTTGGAAGAGGAGAGCCATCTGTTTTATATTAGCCGCTTGCTCTGCGGCTTCTTTGTCCTTCTTTTCGAAGGACTCTACGCAAGAAGTTAGTGTCGGTTTCTTGTTCGTGACGCTGTTCTGATGACGACTCCGAGCTTTCTTTTGGCCCAGTAAGTACAGCCATTGCAGTCATCATTTCCTGAAGCTTTTGTTGTTGCTCCTGGGCTTTCGTCACGGATCGGGTGAGCGGTCGGTGGCCCGTAGAAGCACGGCTTTCCTCCTTTCCGGCAGCCATATAAACAGTGTGCACCACCGTTCCCCCAGACTTGGGGCGTTTGTGTTCAGCGCTTTTATGCTTCGCCATGTTCACAGGGGATTTTTTCGGCCTCTTTTTCCTTTGAGTAATTGACGTCGAGGGAGCCGTCGCAGTGGGGACCCAGCCAGCTGTCGCCTTTTGTGGCTTGACAGGACGGTTTTCTTCTCGCTGAACCTTTATCTTTTTCTGTCGGCGGGAGTAAGCTTGATCAATCACCGACTCCTGGACCTGTCGCCAGACTTTTTAAATTTTGGAGGACAGCTGTTGAGGGGGCTGCTCCGGCTTTGTTTCTGTAACATTCTCCACAGGTGGAGGGGATATTTTCAGCACAGCAGTCGGAGAATTCTTGCGCACCCTCCTTTGTGGTTCAAAGCTATTCCCAGTTGGAACAGCAGCATGGATTTCCACCATTGGAGCGCGGAGTTATCCCAGAGAGGGAGTTGCCCCTAGCCTTCCTTACTCGGCGCCAGTGACGACGGCGAGCATGTCGTGCGGATGGAGTTGGTTCAGCCGTAGGGGTGACTTCGTCTTGCCCCCTGCTTTGAGGAGAGACTGTTATTGGTGCAAGCCTGTCGAAGACTGACACTTGTTGAGAAGCCATGTCTAATCTGTCAAAGACAGACCTCTGAGCAGGGGAAGTAGCTTTGAGGACCTCGCCTGGAGCAGCAACCGGAATGGCTAGCCTTGTAAAAACTGACTTCTTGGAAGGAGGAGCATTTCCAATGATTTTGTCCGCTTGGGCCGGGGTGGCTATCCGCTTTGGGATGGCTGCTCGGGTATCGCGGGCTTCCAGACGTTCTGTCCCTGTCTATTGAGAACTGTGGTATTAGAGTTGGGCAACCCATTGAGAGGGGCCGCGGCAGTGGTAAGTCGATCAAAGACCGACTTCTTTGGGGCTTCTTACAATGTTATTGGGGCATTGAAGCTCATCGGTGGGAGCATGGTCCCGAAGAATAGTCCAGTGGTGGCTTGAGTTACCTGTTCTACTGGCATCTTGAAAAGAGAGGCCGCTTGGGGCCCATAAGTCACTCCTCCAGCAGGGACAGAGCGAGAGTTGCAGTTGCGGGTAGTGCAGTTTGAAGCCATTGATCTTCTGTTTTCTGCACGGAGCAAGACACCAAATCTAAGTATCTCGAATCCACAGGCAACCACAGCAAACCGCGATTCGTTCGCGAACACGACACACGAAGTGTGGAGTGGAAAGAGGAAAAGGTCCCACCGGGCGTGCCAGAATCTGTTCCCCTCCAAAAGACGGCGACGACGTGAAGACGTCTTGCCTGAGATTCGGAGCAGATGCTATTTGGTTTTATCCGTCTACCTCTCCGAAGATGCCAAGTTGATTTATGACACCATGTATCGGAGGTTTAGACGGATGCGGCCGATGTAGCAGACTCCGTCAGATTCCCCCTCGCTTGAGGGATTTTTGATTGTGGGGACGCTCTTCCCTGCAGGCGCAAGCCCCTGCAGTTAATTACGCTACCGCATCGCCGTAACAACTTTCTCCTTCTCCAGAAATTTCACTTCGTGTCGTGTGTGTTTGTTTTGTTTGTGGATGCCCGTGGATTGTATACGGGGACTAAGTTATGATGTCACCCGTAGGACGTGGATTAGTCCAAATCTGTATTTACTTAGATTTGGGTTTGGTATTTTAGTTTAAGGATGCGTTAGTCAGATTTAGACTAAGATCAACTTAAACGTTTGTTAAGGATACGTTAGTCGGATTTGAGACTAAGATCAACTTAACGTAGTGATTCATTTAATATATGTCCGTCGGGACCCGTCACCTCTCTAACGACGTTGAAGGATTACAACGATAGATGTCAGGGGAGTTCAGGGATGTACCCTTGAACCAAAGTTGATTGGGAGTTTTATAGTCCAATTTGAATGTTTAAGGATACGTTAGCCAGATTTGAGGCTAAGATCAACTTAAACGGGATCGTTTAGATCCGACAAAAGAGCATTTGGGGCTCTATTGTTCCAGTTTAGGGACATGGTGGTCCATTGCCAGTTTAGAGACATGGTGGTCCAAATTCCAGTTTAGGGACATGGTGGTCCATCATTCCCATTTTGGGACGAATATTAGTTTTAAGGACATTTCGGTCCAACATTCCCATTTTTTGGGACGAATATTAGTTTAAGGACGTTCCGGTCCAACATTCCCATTTTGGGACGAATATTAGTTTAAGGACGTTCCGGTCCACGAGTTTAAGGACCCCGCAGTCCATATCGATGTGTGGTTTTCAGGCCCCGTCATCTCCCTGACGTCGTTGAAGGATTACAACGACAGGTGTCAGAGGGGTTCGGGGATGTACCCTTGAACCGGAGGTAAATTGATTTAAGAGAGCAATCGTGCTCAGTCAATTCAATTTGAGGACTTACGGCCATGATTGGGCTAAGTCCAGTTGACAATGTTCAAAGTTTTTATTTATCTTTGGCCTATTAGGCATGTGCTAGGGCTTTGCCCCTTTTTTAATAATGCATTGCATTTTGTTTTGTTTGGGCTCTGCCCTTTTGTAAATGATACAGAGCATCTATTTTGTTTGGGCTCTGCCCTTTTATGAATGATGCAGAGCATCTGCTTTGTTTGGGCTCTGCCCTTTTAATGCATGATGCAGAGCATCTGCTTTGTTTGGGCTCTGCCCTTTTAATGCATTGCATTTTATTTGGCCTGTTAGGCCTTTTTAAATTGGGCTTGGCTCTTCAGTAAATAATGCAGTGCATTAATTGTCTGATATTGGCTTGTCAAGCGCTTTGCGTCAATCATTGAGCGCAAGCGCATGTGGAGGTGACACGTGTCACGCTCTGGTGAGCGCAGTGCGCTGTGTCAGTGCTCTGCGCTGTTGCGCTGCTGACACGTGGCGCTCTCTGGTGGCTTGCGCCAACTCAGGAGCGCAACAGTGCAGTTTTTGCAAGTGCAAAGCACTGTTTCAATAACTTGATCCAATTTTGGATTCAAGAAAAGAATCTTTAAGATTCCAGAACCAATGGTTCATAAAAAAGTGCAAGGCACTATTATTATTTATTTTTTATTGAAGATCATTGATCTTGTTCTTAGATCAATGATCTATTCAGAAGGAATTCTTCTATTTTATAAAGGTTTTTACCTTTTTCTTGAGTTTCTTTTCAAAATTCTTCAGAGTTCTCTCTGTTTAACGTATCAAAATTCTTCAGAGTTTCCTTGGGCGCTGCGCTAACGTATCATCTTCTGACACGTGGCGCATTGCGCGCAGCGCACGGGATTTGAAGCGTTGCTTCAATTTTTGAATTTTTGAAATTCAAACAGAGCTTTTCTCTGATTGGGGGAAATAAGGCGCAGATTGACACATGGCGCTCTCTGGTGGCTTGTGCCAGTCCAAGGAGCGCAACAGTGCAAATCAAGAGTGCAAGGCACTGTTCAATAGCGCAGAGCGCATCTTGATCAATTTTAGATCAAAGAACAGAATCTTTTGAAGAGGTTCTACCTCAAGATTCAAGAACCAATGGTTCAACAAAAGGCTGTGCCTTTATATAGATCAAATGATCTAGGAATGAAGTAAATTACTTCCTTTTTAATCTTTTAGATCTTTTTTGATATTTTTCTTTTTTATGTTGAGGATCTTGATCTTGTTCTTAGATCTTTGATCTTTTTTAGAAGAACTTCTTCTTCTTCTTTTTTAATGAGATGATTTCATCTCTGTTCTTCAAGAATCAAGTTCTTTTACCTTGAAGAAGATATTCTTCTAAATTCTTTCAGAATTCTC
Source organism: Agapanthus africanus (assembly GCA_030015575.1). Classification (NCBI taxonomy): domain Eukaryota; kingdom Viridiplantae; phylum Streptophyta; class Magnoliopsida; order Asparagales; family Amaryllidaceae; genus Agapanthus; species Agapanthus africanus. The sequence continues at coordinate 934,382,920 of CM057338.1, read as the reverse complement.
CCCTTTTTTTTATATCTCTCTGTATGTGTCTTAGACTTGGAGTCTATGGGCCTTTATATAGGGCCAATTAGTTTGTTAGGTTAGTTGCAGAGATCTTTCTCTGATTGATCTGGGGATTTTTCCCCACCGTTGGATCTTTGATCCTAAGGCCTCTGTTTTACAGAGGACAATCTTCTTATTTTTAATAAGATTGGAAAGATCTTTCTAGAATTTTAATTCTGATTAATTAAATAATTTATTATTTAAGTTTTGGCGCAAGGGCACCTGCGCTTGACACGTGTCGCGCAGCGCAGAGCGCAGCGCAACTGCGCTAGCGCAACTGCGCTAGCGCAACTGCGCTGACACGTATCGCGCAGCGCAGAGCGCAAGTTATCTGAAGCGTTGCTTCCTTTATTTAAAATTTGAATTTTAAAACCGAGCCTTGCTCTGATTGGGGTGCGCTGCCTTGGGCGCAGCGCCCCTTGCGCTGGCGTGTCAGTTTTTGACACATGGCGCTCTGCGCGCAGCGCAAGGGATCTGAAGCGTTACTTCAATTTTTTAACTTTTAATTTTCAAAGTAGAGCTTTGCTCTGATTGGGGAAAACAGAAGCGTTGCTTCGTTTCCCGCCTTGGAACTTGGACAGAGCTTTGCTCTGATTGGGGGAAACAGACACACGTAAGTTGTTTCTTGAAAAATTATAATTCACTCTTTAGATTTATCGTCTTCTAACAAAAACCTTTTCTGCCAATAACATTATAGGCTGATGATAAATTCTGTTGCACCTGGAAAAGAAAAGGGCCTAGAATCCAAATCATATTTGAATCTAGTTACGGCCTTTAAAAAATATTGTTTTATTCCATAACATAACTTTTTTAGTAAACTATCACCAAAATGTTGAAAAACTACTAATTTTCTAATAGACGATGGCGGCCACAATGCATTAGAAAGAACAAAGATACTGCAATAGCAGCAGAAATTGATTTATTATTAATTGTCTAATTAGAGGGCGATGTTCACTATGCATGGGAAAGAACAAACATATTACAGCGGCAAAGGAAGTCGATTTATTCCCTCAAAATAACCTAAAATTATTTTTTTGAAATAGAATCTCCATCAAAAATTTGAAAACCCCTTCTCATATATTGACCGCAACGAAGCCTACTGGCCCCGCGTACCTCTCTTCGAAGTGCTAAATGGGAGATCTCAGGATCGATCCCGGATCTCCCCCCACAAACTCCCCCTTCTCATATATTTGGTGAAGGAAATGTCGATATTTTTTTTTCAAATGCTAGAGCTCTAGATGATATTGTCGGGTTTGATAAGAGTACACTTCCGGATGCTTTAATACTGCTGGTCAGACCGTGAGAATTGCCTTAGAAACGGCTTTGCATGAGAAAAGGAGAAAAATTTTAAAACGCCCCCGGCCTACTCGGGAGCTGTCTAAAAATCCCTGTAGTTTTCAAAATTGTTAAGAAGGACCTACTGTGTAAAATCTTTGTGAAAAAACCATGGGCTATATTTCATTTAAGTCTTGTATTCTCTTGACTGCTTGGAGGTTACATGCAACTGCTTAGATATTATATGCAATTGTTTAGATATTTCAGGTAACTGCATCGGTTTAGATATTACAAGAAACTTCTTAGATATTACAAGCAACTGGTATAAGAGGGTTTTGTTTGAACCCAGTTGATGGAGGTCGGAATCTCCCTTAGACGTTGTCTTCCGTCGATCTGGTGGCGAGCAAAATGAAGGGCTGAGATTTGGTGTGAAAGTGTGGATCTCAATAGGTTATTGGTCGATGTTGGGCCGAGCTACCTGCAAAAGAAGTCCCGGGGTGGGAAACCACTGTAGGACCCTCCGACAATCAAGTTAGAACCGGGGAATATTTGGGCAGAATAGCGGCGTATTGGATTGTGTTGAGTTGCCTGAATCGTCTGGAGTAGGGGTTTATATAGGGGTCGCATGGAGCGATCTGTTGCGAAATTCTCACCGTCAGTTCCGCCCATGTTTCACGTTTGCATTAATAGCGGGATTCGCTCGCGTGAGACGCGGGACGTGGGGAGGTTGGCTCCGTTGTGGCGGGGGATACGGAGCGGTTACGAGGAAGCTCAGTAAAGGGAAGTTGAAGAAGCTCAATCCGAGGAAGCTCAGGGTTTGTGCTACTGGTCCTGAGCTGGTCGAGGTGAAAAGGAGGCTGAGGAAGCTCTAGGATAGCTCGGAGATGAGCTATTGACCAGTGGTTGGTCGAAAGAGGAATGCACCTAGGGGAGGCCCCGAGAGGTCGAGAACCTATTCCTCGGACGGGGTCTCGGAGGCGAGGTACCGAGGAATGTTTCCTTGTTCCAGTTTAGTAGCCCCAGGAATCTAGTTGGCATACATAGATGACACGTCATCTGCTACGTTCCATGATAGCGGGAATCCCCACTTACAAGTATCGTCATTAGACTCCCACTCTCGTTCCGACCTATTTATAAGTCGGGTCAAAAGTGGTCTGCTCGATCTTCTCTGTTCAGCTTGGCGCCGAGAATTCTTTGTGGTGGATTGTTCGAGAAAGACATGGCGTTTGGCCGTTGTGTCTCTTCGATCTCCGAGTCCACATGGCATTTTACCGTGCATCTTAATTTTCGCGTGTATCCTCGATGACGTCAGCGAATCGCTGAAAAGACAACGCCATCATGGCGACGTCGTTTCATTTGCTCGAGTCGTCGTGGCAACAAGCCGACTGTCGATCTCATGCTACACGACGGCATCTGGAGCGTGGATGTGAGACGTCGCTTGGGCTGTTCGGATCCGCGTGAGAGTGAGGCAGCCAATGATCGGCTGCGACGTGGCGTCGCCTGGACCGTCGGATCATTTTTGCTGAGGGTATAAATAATAGTGCCCTGCCTTCAGCAAATACTTTTGTTCACTTGCATTTCTACCTTCCCGATTGCTCGACACTCCTGATCTTAGGTCAGCCTCTAATCCCTTCACTACCTTCAGCCTTTTCTTTTCTTGAATCAGGTCGGATGTCTTCCTCTGAACCCATAGAAACCGAGTTTAGTTAAGGTAGAGTCCGGTGATGAGGCATTGTCCTCTAAACCGAGTTTAGTGAGTCTTTTTCGTCTTCCTAGGCTTCTGAAATCCGAGGAAGCTCTCCTTCTGCTGTGTTAGGTTAACCCTCAGGGGGTGGCGATTCCACTGTTCCCCAATGCCGAAGGGCCAAGAAAGCCTTAAGGTGCCCATCGAGAACGTTTGTGACACTGCCTCGGTGTTGAGCGGGGAGAGCGGGTCCGCGGATATACAAGCTCGCTTTCGCATTCCGACCAACTGTACGCTTTGTTTGGCCGGGAAGGTTGAACGGGCGGACTAATTGTAGGGCAACGAGATTGCCCTGTACTTGGAAGCGTTCCTTGGAGGAATGCGTCTACCCTTTCCCCTGAGATTTGTAAAATCCTCAATTTCTTCCAACCCGCCCCGGGCCATCTAGCTCAAAACTCGTGGAGGATTCTCCTCGGGTTCCTGGTCTGGATAAAAATAGAGGAGATCCCTTTTAACCTCGGACTCTTCCGATCCTTCCTCTGTTATAAGAATCACCCTGGACTCGCAAAGATAAGCCGAGCTGGGTGTACTTTTCATTTAGGAAGTTTAGGGGTAGGGTTGGATCTGGAGTGTTGTTCGTCCTTTCTTCCATCCATGAGTGGAAGGAGAAGTTCTTTTTCATCGGTCTTCCTGAAGGAGAGAACTATCCAGTACCAACAGAATGGTACCAGAAGGACTGCCTGAAGGCTCGGGTGTTGAACACCCTTAAAGCGAGGGTCGTGTCTCAGTAGGAACCGCTCTAGAGAACCAATGACCTGCTTTCCAAGCAGGTCTTGAGCTAGGCAAGGTTTAGCCCCGTGCAATACCTGGGTGAGTTTGGTTTAGCCGCCCAATCCATACTTTACACTATTGTTGTTTTAGCGTTGCTAATTACGCCTTATTTTTCTTTGCTGAGCCCATGGATCAGTCGAAGGCCATAGCTGCCAAGGAACGGGCTAAGAAGAGTGGCGGCGCGAGCTCGTCCAGGTCTACGCCGAGCGAAAGCGTCTGAGCGCCGAACCCCAAGAAGAAAAATGTTCCTGTCTCTTTCCCTTAGGGGTCTGCGGGAGTGGGAGGCAGCAACACCGAGCTTTGGCTCCTTGGTCAAGGTCAGAGGTGCCTTCCTCCGCTGAGCCCCAGGCCAAGAGGCAGAAGAAGTCGGCCCCTCGGTAGAAGTCATCCGGGGAGCAAGCCCTTGAGAGCGGACTACGAGGTGTCGTCCGGGCTATTCGTCGCCGACAGCCTCTTGACGGATGCGGAAAAAAGTGCGGGAGTTAAGATCCCGAGGGGAACCGTGTGTGCCCAGGTTGTGGCTATTGCTCAGGAGGCCGTCTGGGTTGGTAAATTCACGCTTAAATTTTTTTCAACTTATTTTTCTTCTGTTTTGTTCCCGACTAATATTTTTTGTTTTCTTCTGCAGGTTCTCCAGCATTGTGCCTTGTTGGCCGACATGGAGGTAGAATAGGCCACCTCGGCGATGAAGAGGACGGAGGATGCTTCGTCATATGAGGAACAACTCCTTGTTGAGCTGAAGCGGCAGAGGAAAATGCCGCCTCCCTTGAATCGCTGAAGGTCTTGGAGGAGCTGAAGGCGGCGATGCTCTACGAGGCCAACCGGGCTCTCTAGGCCCAAGTCGACGAGATGACCGAGCTGTTCAACGTGATGAAGGGACAGCAGGACTCGACGAAGAGGAAGGCTCGGGAGGCTGAGGATACAGAGAAGAGGCCATGGAGATAGCGAAGAAGGTCGTGAAGAACTATAAGTCGTCCGACCAGTTCTATATCGATATACCGATGTCACGGCCATAGTGTGGCAAAATGGGCTCAATGCCGTTAATGAGATTCAGCTCAAGTTCAACGATAAGGAGCTCCGCTCGCGGTACCTTCTTCCCGGGGAAGAGCCCAGGGGCGGAGACGAAAGCGCGGCCACCGTCGAGACTGTCCCCGCTGCTCCTCCTCCACAGTTCGCTGAGGTCGTGGCCCCGGAGGTCGCCCCCGAGCAGGCTTAAAAGATCGGCGATGACGACCAGTGAACAAGCCATCCCCAAGGAGAAGCCTTGAAGCCCGCGTTCTCTTTATTTTTCATTTTGTTTTCTTTTATAAGCCTCCGGGTAGTTTTCTAAAGCTAGGGAGCTTACAATACCTTGTACTTCAATTTTGAAATTAATGAAGACATTTTTCTCATCTGTAATGCGTTTGACCTTTTATTCGTGCTCTTTTTGTTCTTGAAAATTTTCATTTTTATTTTCCAAGTGTAGATAGACCAGTATACCCTCTTCTTCGTACTTGAAAATTTTCATTTTTATTTTCCAAGTGTAGATAGACCAGTAAACCCTCTTCACCCCCAGAAACGAGGTAATGTGAGTAGAGTGAATATTAGGTCGGTATCCCCCTGTCTCCACCCCTTGGAGACGAGGTAAGATGAGTAGAAGACTTAAGATTCATCAGCTTAGGTCGGGTTGAGAATGAATGTGTTAATGAGCCGAGCAGAAATGTACTCGTGCGAGGACTTGGGATTCTCGGCTTAGGTCGGGTAAGGATCTACCGGCCATGAATAGGTGTGCCTAAAAACCGAGCAGGGATTTACTCGCATGAAGACTTTGGATTTACGGTTTAAGCGGGGCAGGAATCTACCCGCCATGAATGGATGTGACAAGTAGGAAGCTGTCTACCAGCCTCGCATGAGGGCTTTGGATTCACGGTTTAGGTCGGGTAAGAATCTACCCGTCGTGAATGGGTGCGCAGGGCAGGAAGCGGTCCGCTGGCCTCACATGAGGGCTTTGGATTCACGGCTTAGGTCGGGTAGGAATCTACCCGCCGTGAATAGGTGCGCCGGGCAGGAAGCTACCCGTCGGCCTCCGAACCGACCAGGAGTCTACTGGCATGAGGACTTTGGATTCACGATTTAGTTCGAGCAGGAATGTACCCGCCTTGAATGGGTGTGACGAGTAGGAAGCTGTCTGTCGGCCTCACATGAGGGCTTTGGAATCACGGCTTAGGTTGGGTAGGAATCTACCCGCCATGAATGGGTGCGCCGGGCAGGAAGCTATCCGCCGGCCTTGTGTGAGGGCTTTGGATTCACAGCTTAGGTCGAGTGGGAATCTACCCGCCGTGAATCGGTGCGCCAGGCAGGAAGCTATCCGTCGGCCTCCGAACCGAGCAGGAGTCTGCATGCATGAGGACTTTGGATTCATGGTTTAGGTCGGGAAAAAATCTACCCGCCGTGAATGGGTGCGATGAGCAAGAAGATGCCCGCCAGTCTTGCATAAGAGCTTTGGATTCACGGTTTAGGTTGGGTAGGAATTTACCCACCGTGAATGGGTACGCCGGGCAGGAAGCTGTCCACCGGCCTTGTGTGTGAGGTCTTAGCTCAGAAACGAGAAAAAACAAGTTCAGATTACAGAAAAGCTAGAATCTCATTATTTAAAGAGAATGCAAGTTCATATATAGTTTAAGATTTTCTACATTGAATGGCCGTGGAAGATTACGACCCAAGGAATCTTGGAGTCAGTAAGCTTCTTCGAGCAATACTTTGGTCACGAGGAATGGGTCGTTCCACTTCGGAGAAAATTTGTGCAGCTTCCCTTGGTCCTCAAATTAATTGCAACGAAGGACTAGGTCTCCTGACTTGAACACTCAGTGTTTGACCCGAGCATTGTAGTGTCGGGCGGTCTGTTGTTGGTATGCGGCCATCTTCATTTGGTCCCGGTCTCTTTTCTCTAGCAGGACATCCAGGTTGCTTCGCAGGGATTGGACATTGGCTTCATTCTCGAACTGTTCGACCCAGTAGCTGGGAAGTCCGATATTTGTAGGAACCATAGCCTCGGTGCCATAGCACAGGCTGAATGGGGTTTCTCCCGTGGGGGTTTTCTTTGAAGTCCGCAATGCCTAAAGTACCCGAAGAAGCTCTTCAACCCATCCGCTTTGTCTCCCTTTCAGCCGGGCTATAAGTCCCCTGATGATTCCTCGGTTCGCTACCTCGGCTTGCTCGTTGCACTGGGGATGGGCAACCGTGGAGAACTTCATCAGCACGTGGTACTCATCGCAGAACTTCTTAACCCTGTCGTTTTCGAAGTTGGTTCCATGGTCGGTGATAACATATCTTGGAATTCCGAACCAAGTAATGATGTTGTTCTTCATGAACTTTATTGTGGAAGTCGCATCTAGCTTTCTGATCGGTGTAGCTTCAACCCGCTTTGTGAAGTAGTCGACGGCGACAAGGATGTATTTGTTTCCTCCAGTCCCTGTTGGGAGTTTGCTGATCATGTCCATTTCCCACTGGGCAAACGGCCAAGGTGAGCTTAGCGGCGTTAGCTAGGTTGCTGGTAGCCGAGGAACGGCGCCAAAGAGTTAGCATGCTTTGCATCGTCTGACTAGTTTCTTCGCATTGGCACGGACGGTCGGCCAATAATAGCCCTGCAGCAGTGCCTTCTGGATCAGATTGCGGTCTCCCTGGTGAGCACTGCCAACTCCTTCATGTATCTTTTGAAGTGCTTACCTAGCTTCGTCGGAATCGACGCATCTGAGCAGGGGCTGGGTGTAAAACTTCTTGTACAAGTTTTTCTTGCTCCATACGAAGTGACGAGCTTTAATGCGGAGCTTTCAAGCCTCTGTTAGGTCTTCAGAAAGTGTCCCGTCTCTGAGAAACTCTACCAGGGGCTTTCTCCAATCCGGGGTATCTTCTTGAGTCGTGTAGACTATAATTGACCACTTCCATATCCTCAACGCTGGGCCACGACAAGACTTCAAAGAGGATGTTCCTCTTGTAGTTGGCAAAGTACGAGGAGGCGAGTCTGCTTAGTGTGTCGACTTCGACGTTCAAGCTTCGAGGAATTTGCTCCACTCGGACTTCTTCGAAGTTTTTTCTTAGCCTTTTTACCTCGATAAGATACTTCATTATGAGGGATTCTTGGGCTTCGAAACGTCCGGTCACTTGGCCAACGACCAATGCGGAATCGCTGGACTCAAATTTTCTTTAGCCACACCCCTAAGGCAATTCGTAGTACGGCTAATAGGGCTCGTACTCCACAGCATTGTTCGAGGCTTTGAAGTCAAGCTGCAGAGAGTACTCTATCTCGGCTTCGTTGAGGCTATGGATAATGAGCCATGCTCCAATTCCCTTCTCGGTGGAGGAACCATCCACATAAAGTACCCAGTCCAGAAGCGGACCGAGATTTTCTTCCACCGAGCTTTTTGGACTCGGGCTCTGCTCTGGTGTTTCATCGTTGTTATGGATGGTGCATTCGACCACAAAGTCGGTTAGGGTCTGCGCTTTGATGGCTTGCCTTGGTCAATACCGGATGTCGAACTGCGACAACTCCCATCTCCATTTCTCCAAGCGGCCCGACGACTCGGGGGAACCGAGGATGCTCCCCAGAGGTCGGTCGGTGAGGACGATGATCGTATAGGCTTGAAAAGAATGTCGAAGCTTCTTGGAGGTGGCGACAAGCGCCAGGACAATCTTTTCGATGGCCGGGTACATTATCTCTACGTCCTTGAAAACGTGACTGACGTAGTAGACCGGCTTCTGTACTCCTTCGGAATCTTTGATGAGTATCGAGCCGGCTGCTTGGTCGGAAACGGCCAAATACAACAACAGCTCATTGTTTGCACCGGTTTAAGTTTCGTTTACAAATATGTGTGTACTTGACCAAGTAATAACGTTGAAAGCAGGCTCATTCATATATACGTATGGAGGGTTAGTGCATGACACGAGCACATCAGTGTCGTTTGTGTTAGTTGTATGTATGCCCTAGAGGCTATTATTGTACATGATTGTATATTATAATGGATGCTTGGACATATATAGTGAGGACTTTCTTGTTCGACATGATAGTATGCTATCTTGTTACCCTTTATATTAACATGTAAACTAGTATTGTGATACTGTCTTTTTTCTCACATGTTGATAAAGCCCTTAGAATATGTACTTGACACCAGGATTATGATGCAAATCATACTAGTGGGACCAGGGTAGTCCATAAGCTCATCCATTAATTGTTCCTAGTCGTGGGTGTATCGAGACGGGGCATCGATATTCCAAAGTAGACTAGCGTATACGTTTCTTGACCCATTTGATGGGCGATGGATGATCCCATATCTATTGGTGTTTGACATCAAAGATTGTATATAGGTGCTCAGTGGAGACTGGGTACACTGAACAGGACTCGCCGAGAACTCCTACATGGTATTATACTTAACGTCAAATAGCAGTTCTCTGGTGACACTGGTATAGGTTAGTCTATAGACCCGAGATCGTCATAGAGTCTTGTGTGATTCCCACTGTGCTTTAATTTCCACCCAACCATGTTCAAGAAAGCGTGCAAACAGGTAGTTTTTGGGTACAGTCCCGAGTCACATGGAGGCAATAAGCGATAGGAGGGGTTTCGTCTCTCCCAGTATTGGGGGTTGATGTTGCGCTATGCTCGATTGACCATGACAGGAAGTCTCTGGCCAGGGCTGATACTGAGACTTACTAGTAAGTGTTATCAGTAGTTTCTCGACCCGTTATAAGCCTCATATCGGCATGACTTATCAAGTTATTTGGGTCTGACGTTTACCACCCCCAGACTCGATATGCGACATATCAGACGAAGAGACCGGACTGTGTGGTAGTGTTACTTATTTGATTCACAAGAGTCTCACGTGATATCCGTGTGAGCGCTCAAAAGAAATCATGAAGACAATATCTCACGTGATATTCATGTGAGCGCTCAAAAGAAGATAGAGTCTCACGTGATATCCGTGTGAGCGCTCAAAAAAATCATGAAGACAACGCCTATCGGGATATCCACGTGAGCGTTCAAAAGAAGCAGATGATAGAGTCTCACGTGATATCCATGTAAGCGCACAGAAACTCAGAAACTCAGCACCTCACGTGCCATACACATACACGTCCATAAGCAAGGATTCAGCACCTCACGTGCCATACACGTAAGCTCTTGAAAGACGCAAGAGCCTTAGTGCCTCACATGAGTGCCAGAGCCTTAATGCCTCATGTGACATCTACGTAAGCGCCAGAGCCTTAACGCTCATGTGACATCCATGTGAGCGCCAGTGCATTATTTAGAAATAATATTCACAGTTTAAACGATTAAGTGCTTAGCACTGATAGGGCAACGCCCAAGCCTGAGTATCTCATGTGATATTCACGTGAGCGCCAGAGCCTTAGCGCCCCACGTGATATCCACATGAGCGTCTGATCTGAATATTATATCCATAGTCTAAATGACTATGTGCTTAGCACCGCTGGGTAATATAAAAGCCCAAAACTGAGCTCCAAAATTGGTTAAGTCTCTGATGTTTTAAACTTCTTGAGCCCATATTGCTCATTGTAACCGAGCCTATATGCTCACCCCTGTTAAATTGATCTTAATAAGATTAATGATTTTTAAACGTACTTCTAAATTGATCTTAGCCTTATGTAAGACTAGCGTATCCTTAGCCCATACGCTTATATATTTAAGTCGGTCTTAATCTAAAGCAAGATTAACGATCCTTAAACCCCTGATCTAATGGAACATATGACCTAGGTTCAAACCTAAGTCTAAAATATACGGATTTGGACCGATCTACGCCCTACGGGCGACGACATAAACTAGTCTCCGTATATAATCCAAGAGAAACCATAAAAAACAATATATATATATATTACGACACGAAGTGATCTGCCTGGAGAAGGTGAAAGATGTTATCGCAATGCGATAGCGTAATTAACTGCAGGGGCTTGCATCTGTAGGGAAGAGCGTCCCCACAACAAAAAAAACCCTTCAAAGAGGGGGAATCTGATAAGTCACGCTACATCGGTCGTATCTGTCCAAACCTCTAATATACGGTGTCATAAATCAACTTGGCATATTTAGAGAGGTGGATGGATATGTTCATATAAAGCATGCCCCTAAATTTAGGATAGACGTCTCTGCATCTTAGTCCAGTCTTCGGCGGTAAACAGATTCTGGCACGTCCGGTGGGACCTTTTCTTCTTTCCACTCCATACTTCGTGTATCATGTTTTTCCGCGATCAAATAATCACGGTATATATGTTTGTAGTTGCTCTTGGGTGATGAGATACTAAAGCTGGTGTTTTGTCTTTTTACAGAATGGCGTTTTCTTCCCCTCACTGCAACTCAGGCTCTATCACATCTAGTGGAGTCAAGCATGGGCCACTTACAGCCTCAAATCTCTACAATCCGGCTCTTCAAGAAATCAATAGGTTTATCTTTGGATCTATGCTCCTATCTTTTACCCTCGGTGCCATAACGCCGAAAGTGGAAGTCCAGAAGAAGTCTGTCTTCTATGGACCGGATCCTCAAACTTCAGCTTTGCTGACGAAATCAGTCCCCAAAAAACTGGCACCTTCCAAAGACCAAAGTCGACGTAGGGGGCAGAATATTCATGCTCTCAAGGAAAACAAAGGGCAGGCTCGGCAAATTCCTGAGACTGAAGAAACTTCGGTCAAAAGACACGATCAATGTCAATATGGGCGTCAAATAAGATAAGCTTGGGGCAGTTCTCCATTTGGGTTGACTTCGAATTCGACGACGAATGTTGCTGTTCCAACCGGGAACAGCTTTGAACTGCTGTGAAGGTTCAGAAAAAATTCCCCAACTACGGTATTGAAAAAAATCTCCGCAATCCACGGAGATCCATAGAGAGCGGAAACTAGTTCGCCCCCTAAAAGAACTTTCCTTATCTATATATAAGGTGTGGAAGCAGGTGAAGGACTCAGTCGTCATCCGCGGCTCTTTCCCTAAGCGTCAGCCAAATTCTGACAACTCCCCTTCCAAATAAAAAGGGACTCATCACAAGGCGGTTCCTGTTTTGATGGTTCCTCCTAAAGCCAAAGCTGTTTTTCACAAAAAAAAGAGGCCCAATAAAGTCCAAACGCCCGAGACAAACTCTAAGGGTCAAGATTCCAAACGCCCCAAGCTTGGGGGCATGTTAGTTCACACAGTCTATTTGGTGAATTCTAAAGAGGAAAGTACTGCTTCTATTAGTCACGGACCGTATACCCGGTCTCTGACAAAAGCTCAACTGCAACATGAAAAGTTGCAGGAAATGCTTACTCAGGCAGTGGGACTTACGAGTTCACTGCCTAAGGCAAACCCCGATGACGCACCCGAAGAAAGGACAGGGCAGGAGTCAGATATTGATTTCCTGAAGCACGCTCTCAAGAAAAGGGATGAAGAAGCGGCAGAGATGTCTGCTAAAATAAACTATATGGCCCTATTGATCCAGAATATGGCTGGAATGATAGTTCAATCGAAACCATTGACTGATGAACTGCCGGTAGTCGCTCTTAAAGACAAGGGTGGCATTTTAAATTCTCTGCAAGTCTTATCAACGGTTAAGGAGGAAATGATTTCCAAAACAAGGCTGGACTAATACATCGCTAGGAGAATCAAAGCCCACTATGCTAATGAAGCTGGAGATAGGTAGATCACGACTAGTCGACCATATGCGGCATGGTACGATCAAGTACAATACCCGCCAGGATACACATTTCCGACATTCCACATGTACAAAGGGACCAGGAATCCTTGCCCAACACTGGAGGAAATGATATAATGCTCCTCCGACAGTTCGTCAACAGTCTGGCGGGAACTGCCTTCAAATGGTATACGAAACTCATAAATGACTCCGTGAAGACCTTCGACGAGATGTAGATGCTCTTCTGTCAAAAATTTGTCGGTTGTGATTGGCTTGGTTAGTATGTGTGTTTATCGGACCTGACCTGCTTATGTGAAATCTGTTATGGTGCTAGATTATCTTTTATTGATATTTATCCATAAACTAAATCTATATGAATCTTAAATAACAGATATATAATATTTAAATTTTATGTATATATTTTCTGGCAGCTATACGTTAGAGATATTTTCATATATTAATTGTCAGCATGTTATTTAAACATTTCATGGTATTATATTGACAATTATCTATTGCGGGTAAATCTTAAATATCCTAGATACCATGTATATATATTAGAGTAGAATATATTCTTTTAACCCTTAAATTTATGGTTTAAGGAGGCTTCGTATGTATAGATATTTTCCAATATATTTTCTTTGAGATTTAGTACAGAAGGATCGGAGATTTGTAATATTTTTTATAATATTATTAGTTATATACAAAACTATATAGATATATAGATATATATATATATATTATACATATACTATATAAACATATTATATTTATATTTTCCTATCTAAATTATAAACTCTCTTTTTCTCTCTTTCTCCCGCTCTCTCTTTCTTTCTCCATCTCCCCTCTCCGATTCACCACGCCCTAACTCCTTCCGTCGACGACTTCATCACCGATTCTGATCCTAGCCGAGCTCAAGCTTGGATCTTGCTTCCATCGTATTGTTTCCGTGATCGTTATATACGAGGCAAGTATTTTACTTACTACATGCTAGTTACAATATATATAATAATGTTGTAATATTACTATTTTATTTTATCATATTTCATGCCGTTAATTAATATAATGGTAATAGGTTCTATCCATAATTAAGTAAATTCAATACAATAATACTATTTAATTAATATAAATATTTCCAATAAATCTTGACAAACTATTTTAATACGGTCAATTGATAAATTGAACTTGTAATAAGTGATGTGGTTATTTTCGTTACATCGCATCTAGATAACCGTTATTATTACAGTACTGCTACGACTACAGTTCATGTTATTCGTCATGAACTAATTATGATATGCTGTTGCGATATAAACAACCTACATGCTTAATTACACCATCCCTGACATGCTTGTTCCATGCCACCTTGTTACCGTTATTGCTATCATCTTAGTACCTGTTACATGTGATACTTACCGATACCAGCAATCCTGACTTGTTTTCATGAACGTGACCTTTTGTCTAGATAGACATAAGCTGCACCTGCTTGTGCCTGTATTGGCATTAGGTAGATATTATTTGTACCTGCCTTGGAAAATGAAATCTGGGGAAATAGGGAAACTAAAAGTGTAACTGAAGTATAACTTAAAAGTATATTACTTGATCCGTGGTTCCGGGAGGTAACGGAACAGAATCATTCATGATTCTTACTACTTGATCCGTGATTCCGGGGGGTAACGGAACAGAGTCACTCGTGATTCTTATTACTTGATCTGTAGTTGTAGGGGGTAATGGAACAAAATCATTCTTGATTCCTTGATCTGTGGTCCTGGAGGATAACGGGATATATACCTTTTGAGTTATATGAAGGAGTACATTCATTGGTTTCAAATACGTGTAGGACAGTTAATCTAGAAATACAAACTTTAGGATACACGTGACATACCTATAGCTTACTGTTATAATACTTGTGATTGTTTGTTTATACTCATACATTACTTTACACGTGATGTCCTATATAGCACACTGTTCAGTTGTTTATTATTATAATGATATTTATGATGCTCTGACGTCTGGGTTTTGCATGGCCAAGATACTTGACTTTAGCACATGAGAATCGTGAGTATTTCGACAGGATCACTGATCAATGAGGAACATCTCACTGATACAGCTCTTATTGATGGTAAGTTATTCTTTGGATCTTTATTGCTTCCGCTACTATTTCCTGTTATCGTTGTGGCTATTGGACATGTTTAGAATAGATAGTTATATTATTGTTCTGGATTACTGATCGACAGCCGTAATATGACTATGGGAGGATATTTCCTCACCATAGATAGCATGGTTGGCTTTGTCACGTAGCGTATTTACGTATTTTGGGAAGCGGGGCATGACAGGTTGACTCCGTCATGGCGGGAGATGCGGAGCCGTTACGAGGAAGCTCGATAAAGGGAAGTTGAGGAAGCTCGGGCTTTGTGCTATCGGTCCTAAGCTAGTCGGGGCGGCAAGGAGGCCGAAAAAGCTCATCTCTAAGATAGCTCGAAGATGAACTATTGACTGGTGGTTAGTCGAAGGAAGAATGCACCCAGGGGAAGGCCCCGAGAGGTCGGGGGCCTATTCCTCGGATAAGGTCTCGAAGGCGAGATACTGAGGAATATTCCCTTGTAACAGTTTAGTAGCCCCTAAGAATCTAGTTGGCATACACGGGTGACACGTTATCTACTACATTCCGTGATAGGGGGAATCCCTACTTACAAGTATCATCACCAGTGGTTTTTTAACACGAGCAAAAAGCACAAGGCATTTTTTACACAAGTTTGAAGTGTGCCGGGTTTTTTTGACAATTCACCCTAAGAAAAAATTGAAAATAAGGAAGGGTTTTTACCTCATTGTTTATCGCAAAAATCAGAGATGAACTGGGATAGAACGCCTCGCCTGAATTTGGAGGCAGATACTATTTGGAACATACCCGTCTATCTCTCCGAAAATACCAAGTTGATTTATGACACCGTATATCGGAGGTTTGGACGGATGCGGCCGTTGTAGCATGACTTATCAGATTTCCCCTCGTATTAGGAACATATCCGTACACCTTTTCTTCTTTTATTTTTCAAGAAGCAAAAACTTCGGGTTTTTTTGTGATGCAAGGGCATCCATGATGGGTTTTTTCCTCAAGATCTTTTGCTCTTTTGTTTGTGAATCAATGAATTCAAGAGAGAAGCAATGGCTTCTATATTAAAGCAAAAGTTTTATGGGAGAGGATATATCTTCTTCTCTTTTTATTTTTATCTGTTTTGAGGTTGAAGAAAATGATTTTTGCTTGACCTTATGGGGGGTCGGCTTTCTTTGATTTCTTCATATGGGGCTCCTATTTATAGAAGAGCAAAAACTAGGGTTTGTTACCAACAAATTAGGCAAGTTTTGATTTTATTTTGATTTAATTAGATCTGATTTGGATTTAATTTGGATTAAATTGATTTATATCAATTGCGAGGTAAGTGTGCACCGTTGGATTGATCCCAGTGCATGCACACCGTCAGATCTCATGATCTCATATCGATTTGTTTCGATTTGTTTCAAAGAAAATTTTATTTCTTCAATTGGGCAATTGAGCACTTCAAAGTAGTGCGCACATGCATTGCACGTGTCGCTCTATCTCGTGTTAATATGCGCACCTGTTGGAGATGGACTTTAGCCATATGCGCACCTATTGATTTATTAATATGTGCGCACTTATGCCTTCGCATTTTTTCAAGACGACAACCAAGTGTCAAGTTGCAACCCGTTGGATTTGTCTCGAGATTCGTAGGAATGTGAACCGTCTTTTAGACGCTATAAATAGGTGTCATTTTCTTCATTTCTTTTAGAGTTGCGCTCTTTCTGAAGCCTTTGCTTTCTTTTAGAAGACCTTGCTTCTTTATTAACTTGGTAAGTGTGCATGCACACCTCTACCTTTACGCACTTAGCTTAGCTTGAGCTTGCGCACCCTTTGGGTTTCGCACTTGACTTAATATTAGCTTGCGCATCCTTTTGGTTGCACACTTGATTAACTTAAGATAACTTTTTTTTTAAAAGTTTCTTTAATTTCAAGCATGTCACTTAAGTTTAGCTTTAATCAATCAATTTCATCGTTTTGTTCCGAAGTTGGATATTCATATTCCACCCCTTTAGCGGACTGACGCCTTTCCAGTTTCTTTTCTTTCAAGTGTCATGGCTAAACGTCTATATTCTATCACGGAGATTGTTTCCCATGCTGACATCCACTTTTATGAACCGGCTTTTACCGACGCTCAATGCAAAGCCGCTCTTCGTAGTTATGAAGCTCATGGTGGGCGAAAGTTTCATCGACGCTCCACTCTGCTCCAGCCGATATTTCAAGCCATCCACAATACCATTCCTGGGGTTATGGACGCAATGCCCTTCCCTGCTCTTGACCAAGCTGTAGATAAGGTGCATTCAATTTTCCTAATGGGGTTTATCTCCAAAAAATTGAGAGACCGTGCAACCGCCTTGCTGCATGTAATCTTCTAACAGCTGCCGATCTTGTCCGTATATGATAGAGACGAACAGACGCGCACAGCGATAGAGGATAAGGCCTTCGAGTTTTTATCGGAGTGCGTTTATGACTTCACTCATCATTATAACTCGGTCAACCTATTACCGCTCTGAAATTTTGGGCGGTGTGACAGCCTTCGCTTTTATTCGTCTTTTAATTTTAAGTACTTGTTCTCAGTCGGTAGTCTGTAATCCACCCTTTCTAATGTTTGAATGAAAAGCAACTCTTTTTTATACTCGCACTCCTTTTACTTTTTTTGTGCTGAAATGACTTTGCTTTTATTATAGGAGCCCGTCGTTAGAATATGCGCACGTGTCGTGCAATAGTCCTCATATGCGCACGTATGTAAGTGCGCAAGTCAATCGAGTCATTTTTCATCAAGTGCCCACATGAAATTTGATGCACACTTAAACATGTGCAAACAAATTTCCCCTACCGACTGTGCGGACGTGTTTTTCACATGTGCACAGCGATGTAAAGCTGCCCACTGTTAAATCTGTCTCGGGACTTCGCGAGTAGCAGAACCGTCGCAATTAAGTGGGAAGTCGGACTGCGGGCAATTGAACCGTCGCGGTCCTATTATAAGTAAGTCCTGAGCCCCGGCCATACTTGCACATTTTTTTCTGTGCACCTACTCCCTCGAAGCTTTAGCTTCTGTCCAAAGAATTTCATTCTTTTCTTTCGTCTGGTAAGTGCACATGTGCACCTCTTCCTCCGGCATGATTTGCACACGTACGAAACCCTTGCTTCACTTAATTAAGTGTGCACCCTTATGTGTTGAGTATTTAACTTCTCAAGTGCACCACTTTGTTGTGCATTGGTCTTTCAGTGTACTCGATTTAAGATGGGAATTTGTACTTTAGTGCTCACTCCTTTTAGCTTCGCATTTTATACTCAGAAAATCTTTAGATTTTCACAAAGTAGGCCCTTTGAGTCTTGATCTTCTGATAGGTCAACTCTAGCCCAATGAGATCTCTCGGCTCAAAATCCAGGGATTCTACCTCATAAACTTACCATCTTTCCTTCTTGTATTTTAACCAAGCACTTTTCCTTTCTTTATAGGTCATATGTCTAGTGGCTCCTCCGTCGACTCCTCTTTCGCTGGAACAATTTCCATCAGGGAATTGTCAACTATTCTCACATCCAGACATGTCATTCCGGTTTAAGCAATATGGATTGTGAGGACATACTCCGACAACTGGAGCAGCATGCTGGGGCTATAATCCTTGTAGACTCCCTTTTGCTCGCCGTCATCTTCACCGGGATCCTGGATAGCTTTCTTGCCGATCCTATGTTAGTGCCTATCGTGGCACTTGATGTTGTTGAGGATAAGGTGCACTACATTTTCAAGATGGGGCTGATCTCCGACGTGCTGCGACTTCGTTCGCTCCGGCTACTTCATCACATCTTCCAACAGCGGAATATTATTTATTCTTATGATCGAATGGAAGATATCGGAGGGGATCCTGACGCACTCCGTCGCGAGCAGATGCACCAAAAGATGGTAGGGGAAGCTACTCGCAAGCTTAAGGATTTTGAATTTTATTTCACTAATCCCCGCCATACAATGGCTGTACTCCCTTGAATGAATAAATAAAACTTCATCTTTATTTTCTCTTGCAATCGCCTTGTGTTGTATTTCTGTAATTTGCAATTTTCTTTGCTTGTGTCGTAATTGTTTGGCTTAGCCTGTTTACTTTACTCGTCCCAGGGCGTTCAGTTTACCCTTCCCTTAGGCATGTGGGTAAACTCGTCCTAACGTCAAACATACATAACCCCTGGTAGCGTATGTCACACCCCGCTTCCCGGTGTACGAGGAAGGGGACGTGGTGAGGCACGCGACGTATTTACTCAGAAGTAAACACGCTAAGCGTAAATAAGCAATATATAGATAAAATGGACAAGAATGACAAGAGATGTAATATAAACAGCAACTTTCATTCTTTACATTACAACTGATTTGAAAAGGAAATGTACAGTGATATAAAGCAAAGCCTAAACAGTGGCATATGAATTGAAATATGTACAAGTAAAAGCTAGAAGTCTGGCTCCTCTGTGAACTTGTCCAAACAGTCCTGGATGGGCTCGGTCTCCTGAGAATCGGGTCCTCCTGACGAACATTCCAAAGAAAGAAGAGACAGGAATTTCGTCAGCGAACTAACGCTCGGTAAGTCCCAAAAGTAAGAGTAGAATAGAATAGAATAGGACAAGTAGAGAATATATGACCGGTAATTTGTACAGGTATGTGTTTGTTATACCAACGTAGTTGTTTGTAACTTGGTATAGAATGTATCAATGTATACAAGAGGAGTCCAACTATCCCGTGGACTATTGTAACGGGAAAGTACAAGGCCCCGTTAAAACCCACGGGACAACGGCAATGGATGTTCAGGTTAGGTGTCTTTTAGTGACCGTCTCGTTCCACTTCTAATACTTTCCGTACCAATCTACCCCGTAATGTTTTGTATTGAATTATAGATTATGGTTATCAGACTTGCCGAGGTCATAGATACAAGTTGTTCATGTAATCAGGTTCAGGATGTAAACAAGTAGGCATGTAATCAAGTTAAGTTATAACCATGGTTCGGTCAAGTCAAATCATATTTGCATGTTGATCTTGTTCTGGTTTTCAGGTTCAGGTTCAAATATACATGTTAGTATATTGGATTCATGTTTGGATTGGAATCATGTTTAGATTGGATTCAGATTAGACTTAGACTCGGATTGAGTCAAACACTTTAAAACAGATTTGGATCCTGAATTAGGTTCGGGTGTTATCGGTAACTGCTGCACATGGACGGCAGGATTTGTGTCTTTTTCCAAGACAATTACCATTGATAACTCCGTTAAGTTTTTCTACCTTAAATAGGCAAGCACTCACTTTCTCCGGCTCCCTGAGGCTCAAGAGAATTGATCCCGCTTAAACCCATATTTACTAAAGTCCTTAATTGTAATTTTATATAACTCAAGGGGGTTTTATGAAAAATATTTTATATACTTTCAAAATAAATCTCGAGTATATATTTATATTATTTAGGGTTTTCATGGATGTGAATTTTAAAGAGTGAGGTATATTAGTGAATATTTACATAGCTTGAATAGTTCAAGATATTTTAGTGTAAGACTTGTCTTGTATTGATACTTGATGATATTTTAGTGAAACTTGTCATTATTTTATTTTTAGAAAAAATATGGAATTTTATTATAACTTGAAAATATGTGGTTTGATAATATTTATTTATTTATAAAAAATTAATTTTATTCTTAAATAGAAAATCTCGTTTTTCTTAAAAATCTTTCGAGACTGAATGCTCCGTGAGGAGGTCTACATCTCGTTCTACTAGCCCGAGGATGTGTGATAATTTACACCATCTAATAACGGGTTTCCCAAATGGGTTGTAGAGATATAATCGCAAAGAGTTTAATAATACTATTCAAAGAAAATCAGGTTTTTATAGTTCATGATATTTTAATGAAATATTGTATTCACCACAAAAATATGTTTCAAAGAATATCGTGCTATGTAAACATGTGTGTATGTGAGGGGTATGTCATTACCCCGTGAAGTTTTCTAAAGGTAATAGTAAGCAAAACAACTAAATATGGTAGTTACAAAGTTCATGGTATTTTACTGTAAAAGTTAAATTAAAGTTATTTAGCATGATATTTTAAAGCGAAAGTTATTTCTAAACATTAGATTCATGGTTATAAATATAGGTTAAGAGTTTGTATGAAAGTTATAGAAGAAAATAATGAAATTTTTAGGTTTTAGAATGAGATGTCGTTATTAACTCCACTTACCGACATGTTTTATAAAGAGAACTTTTTTAAGAAGAAAGAGTGGAATGGGGAGGGACTTACTAGCTAGACGAGTAGGAAAGAGGTAGATGAAGATGTGGTATCTTCCGTGGGGTCGCCGGAACTTGATCGATTTCTCGCCGGAAGTTGGTCTTGGGCTAACTCTACTTGTACTTAGAAAAAATTGATAATTTTGGCTAGGGATTTCAAAATGAGGAGGGCCTAGGGTATAGGGTTGTATTTATAGTGTGGAATTAGGGTTTTGGAATTGAAAGAATGAATTAAAAATGCATTAAAATGGATTAATTGGGAAAATTGAATTCTCTGTTTAAATTCAGAGAAATCAAACAGTGCAGGAGTAATTGGGGTAGGCCAAAGGTTTTGTAGGCAAAAACACGGGGACTTTTCCTCTACGGACGACCTTCGGCGCCGGCACCAGGCATGATCTTGCCGGTCCAATTGAGGAGGGAGCCCGTTGGATCTTTGCCACGTGTTCACTTCAGTATATATATCATTTTACACATGTTTGTTTTTTCTGACTGTTCATTTTTTGTGTAGTGCACGTGTAAACTTTTGGGCTTCCAAAAAGTTTATAAGAAAATCAGGAAAAATAATATGTGGCTGATGGGATTCGAACACAGGGGTTACATCACAGCAGTACAAGGGTTTTACCAGTGAGATACAAGTTATTTCTTTCGGTTCTTTGATAAGAAAAACTTTTAAATTATGCTCAACCTTGCAAACTCATTTCTGTACTTTAAGAAAAAAAAATTGTACAGAAAATTCAGAGTCGTTACAACATAGAAGTCCGTTAGGTTTGTGGTATTGGGTTAAGTCCATCGTACGGTCGTGTTGGTTAATATTTCCCCAACATGCAATCCTTTAGGTTGCGGTTCGAGTAGCCACGCGATTGTCATGTCTCTGATCCATTCTGAGGCTGAACACAACGTCTTCAAGTTGTCTTCTTAGGTGGGAATATCCACACTACCATTGGAAGATCCAGCGTTAAGTATTGCCATGGTGCTTTACTTGAGATTAGGCTCGATTTAGAGCCCCAAGGAGTCATGAGCGCACCCTTCTGGGGTAGGATGACATCCAACGGTCTTTAGGCTTTGTATATATTACCATTAAGACCCGAGGCTTGGAAAATATCGTCACTTCGATTCATTTCGACCCTTGGGTCTTTAGCGACGCCGCAATCGCACTTCACCAGAGTTATACGGGAATCCATGTAGTCTTTGTGCTATGCCATCGAGACTCAGTTTTCCATTTGACGGAGTGTCGAGGGACATATTGCTCCTCGTCATTCATGAACTGTCTACAAGAGTCAAGATTCGAACTACCTGCAGGGCAGAAAAATTTCATTTTTATCATTTTTCCTTTTATTTTCCGCGATGCTCTATCCTTTCGCTTTTTATATCGCGAAAGTCGCGATTGCCCAATCATTTCGGCTATTTATTCACAGCGCCTGATCATTTCGGCTATTTTATTTTTTTTTTACTCGCTGCTTTTTGTTGCGAGTTGCCCCATTATTTCGGCTATTTCATATGCATGTATATTTTTTTGCTCGCTGATTTTTATTGCAAGTCGAGAACTTGGAATCTAATACCAGCTTCAACATTAGTATAGCTACAACTGGAATATTGCTAGGAGCGAATCATCATATGCCTTTGGAGGAATTGGTGTTTGATACCTGTTTTGGCATCAGCATTGTTACGACTGGAATATTGCCATGAGCAACTCATCATATGCCATAGCCTATTCCGGCCAATGGTGGCTTAGGTAACAGGTTTAGATCCCTGCAAAGTAAAGCTTTTTGACTTTACGGGCCGTAAGGGTCTCATAAAGGTATTTCTCCCTATGAGTCGTGAGGATCTCTTAGGTATATTTTCTCCTTAGGAGTCATGAAAGCTCCTAAGTATATTTTACTCTTGTAAATCGTAAGGATATTACAAGAGTATTTTCTCCTTGCCAGTCGAGAGGACTCACAAGTGTCATTCACCATGTCGAGAAATATTTCTCACTTTTGGTGGGTTTTGGTTGGTAATATATTTATTTACGCCCGTGGAATATATATAAGAGTCGATATTGAACCACTTATTGGGCATAAATTCGTGGGGTTATGATGGCTTAAGAACAGGTTTAGATCCCTGTAACCAAAGGCTTTTGAATTTCATGAACCGTGAGGGGCTCATAAGGGGACATTCTCCTTACAAGTCGTGAGGATCTCGCAAGTGTGTTTTCTCCATAGAAATCATATGGATTCCTAAGTGTGTTGCTCCTTTGTGAGTCGTAAGGATCCCACGCAGGTGTTTTCTCGTTGCAAAGTCGAGAGGACTTTGCAAGTGCATCTTTTCTTTCTTTCAAGGAGTTTGCGCCTTTACAGCTTTTCACAATCTTGCAGGGAGCCCTGCTGTTTTTACTCACGGGGCCCTTGTAAGGCTACGCCAGCGCCCCAACCATCAATCCGTGGTCAAACACAGAACAAAAACTTTATAAAACGGCGCTAACGGAACCCTAATCGACGGATCGTACCATTAACCCTATACTAGTTAACTGTAAAAGGAGTTTAAGAGATTATACCGATCGATCCATGTCCTTCGGTCTTCAATCTCTGTCCTTAGCTCATCACGGCTGCCTCGATAAAGTTCGGTCTCTGGCCTCCCTCGTCGAAGACGATCTACGTCGGGGATTAGTAATACGGGCTCCCGCTTCAAAAACCGAAGCAACTCGGGCATCCAGTTTGCTAGCCTAGATACCCAAGATGAAATAGAGATTATGTATGAACATTTTGTCTCAAAACACCCAAGGATTCTCAACTCATGAGATGGTATGGGTGGAGGTGAAGAAGAAGCCAAGTGAAGTGAAGAGAGTGAGCTCAAGTTTTGGCTTAAGAAAAAACAAGTAAAGAATATCTCTACTCTTTTTCTTGTGAGAAGTTGTGAGGTATTTTTTTGATAGCAACTCAAGAAAATCCCAGCACTAATAACTCACAACAATCCAATAATCAATCAAGCATGGCACATGGGCTACATGAGTCACTCCATGACTCACACCATGAGTCACCAAGTGCATGCACCAATAATCAATTCCCATGGCCAAAACTTGCACTCACACTTCACCTCAACAATATTAAACACTTAAAGAAAACCCTAAATGTTTAATACAAAACAAAAGAAAAGAATGGCATCTTCAAAAGTAAACTCGTAACTAATTACAAGAATACCCCCCATCCGTATATACATACCTGCATCCGTATTCCGACTGAATATGAATACAACAAGACAAAAATAATCCAACAATATAATACTAGGATCCGGCTTAAACCAAAGCCCACTAGTAGTATCCGTCCGATCATGATCCATGCACAAGTGCACGTATATGATCGAACCCTGCCATAAAATTATATGACCTCTACAACGTTTCGCCCGAACTAGGGAAACCCTCTGTGTGGGACTCTAAAGACTCGTCAATACGCTGGCAGTGGATTTAACCACAAGCATGTCAGTGGCACTAGCTGCACGTAACGACTACCCAGGTATTGAGCGAAAGGGAGGCCGACGAGCAAACTCATCCTGAAACCCTACTGAGCCTGACAGTAACAATATCCATACAGTCTGGTCAGTTCGTCTATGAGTATCGCATATCGAGTCTAGGAGGGTGGATAAAGTCAAATCCCTGATAACGTGACATTTAGTGTCGGTATGAAACCATATCACCGCCTGAGAAACTACCGATCCTAGATCAGTAATTCTCGACTACCCCGGCCGAGGATTTCTGGTGATGGCCATCTGTGCACAATGCGACATCAACCCCCAATACCGGGAGAGACGAATCCCCTGACGATCCGCTCACTGCCTCCATGTGGCTCGGGACTGTACCCAACTAAAACCTGTTTGCACGACTCCTTTGAGCCGTGGTAGGGTAGTAATCAAAGCACAGTAGGAACTCACACGAGACAAATGACGGTCTCAGGTCGATAGACTAACATGTACACATGTCACCAGGGAACTGCTATCTGACAATAGGTATAGTACCAACTAGCAGGTTCCCGGCGAGTCCGTCCGGTGTACTCATAACCCAATGAGCACCTGTATACATCTTAGGTGAACCAATTGACACCAATGGCTTGTGAGACCGTCCACCGCCCCTCTTCGGGGTCTCGATCCGTATACACTAGTCTACTCTTGGAGTATCGATGCCCAGTCTCGAAACTCCCACGACTAGGGACACTTTAAGGATGTGCTTATAGACCACCCAACTCTCACGTATATGATCACCATCATACTGCTGGTAGTCAAGCATGAATCTTATGGGCCCTATCAACATGTAATAGTGATCTGTAATGTCATCTGAAGTATGTACACGATGATAAAGACAAACCACATAGCATACTATCATCTCGAGTAAGACTGTTCTACCGGTATAGGTCCTCCCTCAATCATTGCAATCACGTGCCTGCAATCTAATAATTGACTTGAGGGTACTATAGCCAACGGCTTTTTCAAGTTTTCATCCGTACCCATTTCGCTTGTGGACGTACCCTTTTTTGCCTCGCCGTGGGTGATCCAACATTGCTTGCTGATGGGACTTAAAGAGACAGGAAGCCCGCAAGCTAACGCACTATCGGCCTTAGGTCATAGCATCTTTTGGAAGAATGTATCATTAGTATGGCTTCCTGGCCGGTGGGACTTAGGCGAGATATTGATTGTTTATGCCCGTGGATTGTGTACGGTTGGTTATATAATCTAAGCCGTAGGGCCAAACATATTAGATTAGGGATATCGCGGTCCAATATTTCTGTGTTCGGGACGAAATGATAGTTTAAGGACATTTCGATCCATAGGAGCATAGTATGGGGTCATATTGTTTGTGCCCGTGGATTGTATAAGGTGGCCAATTTGAATATCAGACGCAGGACAACATATTAGTTTAAGGAAATTATGGTCTATCATTCCCATGTTTAGGACGACATACTGGTTTAAGGACATTTCGGTCTAATGTTAGTTTAGGGATATTTCAATCCAACATTCTTATGCATGACACATCGTATTAGTTTAGGGACATCTAGGTCCAACATTCCCTTGTTCGGGACGATATACTAGTTTAAGGATATTTTGATCCAACATTCCCTTGTTTGGGATGATATACTAGCTTAGGAACATTTCGGTCCATTATTATCATGTATGGGATGTCATATAGTTTAGGAACATTTCAGTCTAAGGCATAACGGGGTGCATACAACTTTCAGAGTTTTGACTCAAGAAGAAAGGGAGTGAACACAAGCGCCGTCATTTATTATTGACCTAAGTCGCGACTCATCATGCGTAGTACTTTTTTAGGAATCAGCCGTTTATTGACCAAAATGGCCTTTCTCCATGCATATCCATGAGCAGGTAAGCTCCACATTGGTAGACCTTATCTATGATGTATAGGCCCTCATAGTTTGGCTCGAACTTCCTGCGCTTTGCGCGGTTAGGAATCATTGGTCTTTTGACAACAAGCATGAGTTCACCTTGGCGGAATGTTCTCGGCCTGGTTTGAATTTCATACGATCGCGTCATCCTTGCCTTATAAGCTTCCAGATTTTGGTGTGCTATAAGGTGGGCTTCATCGAGAGCATCGAGCTCTTCAAGCCGAAGATAATCATTTTCTTCATCCGTTAGCTCGTATTAAACCGCTACTCGTAATGATGTAAGTTCTATCTCCAGTGGGAATAATGCTTCAATGCCAAACACCAGTGCATACGGTGTTGTATTTGTGGTCGTCTTGAATGTCGTTCGGTATGTCCAAAGTGCTTCATGCAGCCTCTCATGCCAGTCTTTCTTATTCCTGGACACCGTTTTCTTTTTGAGCTTGGTCAAGGTCTTGTTGAATGCTTCAACTAGATCATTGGCTTGAGGATTATAGACCGAGGAGTATCTCCAATCTATTTTGTGTTGCTGTGGGAAGCGGTTTATTTTGTGGCTTCTATAAGCTGGCCCATTATCCGAGATTATCCGCCGCGGAGTTCCGAACCGGTAGATGACATGAGTTTTGAAGAAATGGAGGATATTCTCTGTCTTCACTTCCCTTAGCGGTACTGTTTCTTCCCATTTAGATAAATAATCGATTGTTGCTAATATAAACTGATGTCCTCTGAATGACGCCGGTTCGATAGGCCCGATTATATCCATTCCCCACATCTCAAACGGACAACTAGCTACTATCGGATGCAGAAAATTCGGATGTTGATGTATGAAGTCCTCTTGTATTTAGCATGATTGACACCGCTTCGCATTTCCAAACGGTCTTGGATCATTGTGGGTCATTAATAGCCCATCTTTATTATCTTGAGCTTTATTTTGGGTCCTGCTTGATGGGAGACGCAAAGTCCATCGTGTACTTTTTGATGACTTTCTTTGCTTCTTTCGGCCCTAGGCATCTTAACCATACGAAATCGAAGGATCTTTTGTATAGAGTATCGTTGACGAATGCGAACGACAGAGCTCATTTCATGAGCTGATGTCTAGATGACGCATCTTCAAGTGTTCGTTGGGACTTGAAGTAGTCTATAAAGACTCCCATCCAGTCCTCAACTTCTTCCTCATTTTCTATTTGGAGAGCATCTTCTTCGGTCGCTCCTTTTTCTTCGGGTGCCTTTTTCAGAACTTCTAAAGGTATTTCTGCTGGCGCCAGGATCCTGCGGCTCTGGACAATGATCCTTAGTCATCGAGGTCTTCGTTGACCAATTCTTTAGCCAACTTGGTTGATGCATCCGCCTTACTATTTTCCACTCGCGGCACGTTTTTCAGGATATATGAAGGGATTTGGGTTAGCAGCTGCTTCACTATTTCGCCATACCTTATAAGTTCTGGCTTGCAAATTTTGTAGTCACCATTTACTTGACTGACAATTAGCTAAGAATCTCCGTATATTAGGAGGTCCTTGATTCCCATATTGATAGCGATCTTTAC
This sequence comes from Agapanthus africanus, assembly GCA_030015575.1. Lineage (NCBI taxonomy): Eukaryota > Viridiplantae > Streptophyta > Magnoliopsida > Asparagales > Amaryllidaceae > Agapanthus > Agapanthus africanus. Next base: position 934,355,209 of record CM057338.1, on the reverse strand, counting down.
ATCGGTTATTAAAACTTCGTATTCAGCTTCATTATTAGTTCTGAGATCTGTCAAGAAGAGAGCATAACGCAATATTCCTCCTTGCAGGGTCATGAAAATAAAGCCCACCCGAGCTTTGATTATAGGGTTGTTCTTCTTTCGCTGCTTCATGGAAAATGCTCCATCGAAGTAGAGCTCCCATCAAGACTCATTTTCTTCTTTCTCCTCTTCTACTGTGTCGAACGCGTGTTCGTCTGACAACTCATAGTTTAGGAGAGAATCAGCTGGTATCGGATGATCTGTAAGAAAGTCGGCGATGGCTAGTCCCTTCACCGCTTTAAGGGGTTAATATGTTATTGAAAACTCCATCAATATAAGGACCCATTTGGTAAACCTTCCCATCAGTATAGCCTTTAACATCAGATACCTAACGGGATCCACTTTTGATATGAGATGGACCTTATGCGCCAGGGCATAGTGTCTGAGCTTCATTATCGCGAAGATCAGCGCCAGGCAGTGTTTTTCAACGGGGGAATAGTTATTTTCTGCACCCAGAAGAACTCGACTTAGATAATAAAGAGCTCTCTCTTTTCCTTTGTCATTCTCGTGTGCCCATAATGCGCCTAGAGAACCCTCAAGATCTGTCGTATACAGGATAAAGGGCTTTCCTTTAACCGGAGCGGTCAATACTGGTGGATTTTGCAGGTATTGTTTAATTTCTTCCAATGCGTTTTGGCATTTCTGATCCTATACGAACGGGGTCCTCTTCTTCATCAGATGGTTGTAGGGTCAACATTTTCCGGAGAGGTTGGTTATGAACCGTCGGATATACGCGAGCTTTTCTTGGAGCGATCGCAGTTGTTTGAAGGTTCTTGGCAAGGGCATTTCCATAATTGCCCTGATATTTGAGGGATCAATTTCGATACCCCGATGGAGGACGATGAAGCCTAGGAATTTGCCTGAGGAGACTCCAAACACGCACATAAAAGGGTTTATCTTCAGATTATATTTCCGAAGACGCTCGAACACGATCCTTAGATGTTCACAGTGCTCTTCATGAGATTTGCTTTTGACCACGAGGTCATCGATATAGCATTTGACGATCTCGTGTATGAGGTCATCAAATATCTTCGTCATGGCCCTTTGGTATGTGACTCCAGCGTTCTTCAAATCGAAGGGCATCACCTTATAGCAAAATATGCCCAACAGTGTCTGGAAGGCGGTATGCTTCTGGTTTTCAGGATCTATCTTTATCTGGTTGTATCCTGAAAATCCATCCATGAAGGAGAAGACCTCATGGGTGGAAGTGTTATCGATCATCGGCTTGGTAACGGGCATTGGGAGGTCAACTTTTGGGCACGCCTTGTTGAGATCCCGAAAGTCTACGCAGATCCGAACCGTCCTATTTTTCTTCATCACCGGAACGATGTTAGCGATCCAGTCGGAATATTGGACTTCTTGGATGAAGCCAAAGTCGATCAATTTCTTAACTTCGGCGCCGATACTTGTCTCAAGTTCAAACCTTATCCTTCTTGGCGCCTGCTTGACTGGCTTTATCCCTAGCGATATGGCCAGCTTGTGTACTGTTGCCTCTGGATCTAATCTAGCATTTTAGAGTACTTCCAAGCGAAGCAATTTTTATACTGCATAAGCACATCTTTTAATGCGGCTACTTATTTTTTGGATAACAGCTCACTGACTAACGTTGGTCTCGGATCATCTTCCATTTCTAAGTTGATTTTTCATTGGTTGTCCGCCATGGTATGTATCTCATCCTCCAACTTTTTTGGTGCCGTTGGAAATTCTGAGGTCTCTTCGTCATCATTGAAGCATCTGAAGAGGTCAATCGTATTCTCGTCATCTCTTTTTGTTATCATGTGGCAGATACGAGTCCGCTTCCGTATTTTCGGCTGACGAGTCCGAATCTGATGGCATAAGTCTTCTTCGGCTCATGCTTTCATGGCGGACTTATCCTCCAGCTATCGGACAGCATGAACATGCCTTGTCGATATTGGTCCTCTACTCAATTCTTGAACGTGAAACAGTCTTCGACTGGGTGACCTATTGCTCGGTGATAAGAGCAATAATCCAAATGATTGACTTTATATATCCATCCAGGGTGCCGAGACTCTGGGAGCGTCATCATCTGGTGTTTCATGACAAGGCCGAATAACTTTCCCGTCTTATCTCGAGGGAAAGAATACATCTGACACATCTTCTTTATAAGGAACGGGCTTCAACCGAACATTCCTCAATTAAAAAGCGTCTTGGACCTGCTTTGTTGTCCTTGAGTGTTGCTTGCAATCGTTGCCTTATTCTTTTCTCCACTTCGTGCTTTTCTTTCTTCGCGGGAATACACAGTGGACTGTGGATGGAGAGTATCATGATCTACTTCTTCCACTGATTGCTCACTGAAACGTCGCTTCCTGGCCTTTTCATATATTGCCATTTCACGACTGTGGTTGGCTTGGCTCGCTTAACAAGCTTTCCTTATTATCCTATCAATCTGCTTTTCGGGTGATGGGCTTGGAGTTTTTCGAGCGAGACTTTGGTCCTTTCGGCGGCATGGCTACTTTGGAAAGCATCTTCTTCTCCGCTCGAGCTATTTATGGCACGGCAGCAATAATTTTTTTCCCGCTTCTTAGACTGAACATATCCCAGCCCAGTTGTATCCATTTTCACATTAGGCTTCTTTCGTTGAGTCCCGGGAATATCCCAAATCTTTTTATAGAATTGGGTTAGTCGAACAGTTTGTTCGAAATACACACCTTGGCGCTTTAATAGCTCCTTTAATCCTTCTGCATATAATCTTGGCATGCGGATAAGCTGGAACTTGTCAAGAGTTGGATCAACTCCATACCGGATTTCCTTTTCTACCTTGTTCTCCTTAGATTTATAAAAGGGAATAGCCTTTTCACCTCTTTGCCTTAAAGGCACGTAGAAGGTTTCCAGCTCTTGTACGCTATAGGTACTGAGCGCGTCAAGTTCCTTATAGTGTCAAGGAGGAGCCATCATAATATGTAAACTTTGGTCTGCTTCGGCGAGAGTCCACATCGATGGACGAACGAAGAACACTGCATTAGTCTCGACTTCGGAATCGCTACCAAAGACTAGGATAGGGGCCGACGGTCCGGATTTATTGCTCTACCTCTGATGTTGTCCTGAGTAGATTATCTGCCCATCTTTTTCAGTATTGTTCCCTCATAAAATATCAGGAAAAACCCCAATGGGGCATCACGTGCCCACACATGACCAGGGGCCACGTGCTGACACGTGATGGTTTCCTGAGGATTCTGTTATAATTGAATTCTAAATCAACAGGAGTCACGTGCCCACACGTGATGGGCCTTTTAAACTCACTGAAAGGGATTAAAAGATATAACAAAATAGCAAGGAATACCCCAATGGGGCATCGCGTGCCCACACGTGACCACAGGTCACGTGCAGACACGTGATGGGTTCCCAAGCTCTCTGACTTATAAGAATTAAATTTTAATCAAACAATCAATGAATGGGGTCACGTGCCAACACGTGATGGGCCTTTAAACCCACTGAAAAAGGTATAATAAAACAACAGGAAAAACCCGAATGGGGCATCACATGCTGACACATGATAATTCCTGAGTTCTTTAAACAACAGAATTAAATTCTGGTTAAATGCTCAATCAGGGGGTCACGTGTCAACACGTGATGGGATCCTAAGATCCCTGAAATAATAGAATTAAATTCTAATTAAATTGTCAATCAGAAGGTCACGTGCCAACACGTGACAGGCTCTTAAGCCTTCTGAACTAATAGAATTAAATTCTAATTAAGAGGGAATCGAGAACTCTAACTGGAAAAATATTTCTTTTAATCTTTCAAATCAAAAAAGATTGTGCTCTGTAAAGTGGAGCACCATTGGATTAAAAATCCAATGGTGATTAAAAATCACCAATTTATGGAATGATTCTATGCAAGAAGATATTTCCCTGAAATTTGTCAGGAATAACAGACAAAATATCTTTTGGATTAAAAATCCAATGGTGAATAAAATTCATTGAGTGATCTAAAAGATCATATTGGTTACAAAAACAATCAAAATATTTCAATGAAAGATTGACTAAACAAACTGATTCTTTTCTTTCTCCTATAAATAGGAGCCAAAAAGAGAAGAGGAGGGAGATTTTTGGAAAGAGAGACATCAACAGAGTGAGAATATTAAAAAAGAGAGGAGAATTTAATTCTCAAGAGAGAAAAGAAGATCTCTTCAGAGAAAAAAAAATCTAGGTGAGAAAAAAGAAGAAGTTCATTCTACAAGCTCTCACAAAATGAAAGAGAATTTAATTCTCAAACTAAGAGTTTAACTCTTCTGAATAAGAACTTAGTTCTTTCTTTGGTTGAAGCTCTGCAGAAGCAGATCTCCCCATAAGTTAAGAATTTAATTCTCATCGGGGAGATTCTGCCATGCAGATCTAAAAACCTAAGGGAAGATCTAAATTTAGAGAATTCAATTCTCACACCAAAGCAATTAGGAATTTAATTCCATCAAAAAAATTAGGTTTTAACCCTATAAGAGAATTTAATTCTTCCAAATACATAGGAATTTAATTCCTCTAAATAAAACTAGAGTTTAACCCTTCCAAAGAATTTAATTCTCAAACAAGGGACTTAAACTCTCCATGCACGTAAACTTGATCACGTGGCAACACGTGACCCTCCCTGCAATAATCAGAAAAGAAAGAATGAGACATGGTCACGTGCCCCCACGTGACCCTTAAATAGACTCCTCAAGATGAGAAATAAAAAGCCAGGAGGCAATGCCTCACGTGCTCACATGTGACTCTCAAAACAAAAGGGAACAAATCCAAAGGCAGAATCAATTTTGGGCGCCCTCACGTGTCCCCACGTGACCCCTAATAAACACTTTAATAATCAATGCCTGGGCATCTGATTGATCTCAAAAATATCTATAACCGCAATCAAGAACGGCGTCGCTTGGTAGCTAGCCGGTGAGTACGGATCGGTCCATAGGGATGTTGTGAATTTCCTAGTCACTCAAACGAGTTAATTCCGATTGTGGTCGGATTGATTTAATCTAAAAACTAAAGTTGAGTTATACTAGGATTAATTTATATCTAAATCTTGCTAGGGTTAGGTCTAGGGTAGGTTTGGAAATGTAAATAAATCTCAACGCTTTCTATACCCAAATGAAGATCTATGAGGAGTTATGGTAATTATCAATAAAGGGGATTAGAACCATTTGGAAAGATGTTTCTTCCTCTAGGTTCTTGTCCTTCCTTTATCAATCCTTACCCTAACCTCCATGGAAAACCATCACAACCGGGCCTTTATACTACGGTATCACCGCTACCTCGTGGGATAGGGTGTCGTAAGGAGCGGTATGTGCATGTATGCATGGAGTCCTATTGATTGTATGTGATGGGCAAGAAAGGGATGAGAGATCTCATCTCTCAAAAGCCTTCCCCAAAGCTAACCCTAACAAGCGAGGAGACTACTCGCTCATTAGGGAATTTAAAAACATTTATCTAGGGCAGAGAATGAAAAATTACCTAGGGCAAGAATTGAAATTACCTACTTACTTTATATATGGCTCTCTCCAAACATTTACACAGGATTGTCAGATCTGAATAGATGATATGAAAAGAGGCATCGATGCTCTCCCAAAGAAATCTGAAATTTTATTCATAAAAAGAGGCATAACCTAATACAATGATTTGGGCTTCTATTAATAGGACATAGAAAACCTTAGGTTTACAATTGCCGCACGTCTGCATTTACCAAAATACCCCTAGGAAGATTACCAAGAGCCGCCTTGAAATTATGGTAAAATATTTTGCATTTTGGGCCCTAGATGGCCGCGGAACCGCGGCCACAGCAGGGGTTGGGCCGCGATTCCGCGGCCCAATGTTGGTCTTGGTTTATGATTTTTTCTGGGCTTTCTCTGGGCTTTCTGGGCTTCCTTATTCTTTGGTTCTTTTATCAAAATAGCTTCTAGGTTTCTTCCAGATCTCCAGTGAACAATTGCAGTGGACTTTTAACCATTCGCTTTGTAATCTTGGATCTTGCGCTGGCTTGTACTTTGTGAACTGATCTTTTTGTAGGCTTGATCAAGATCTTTCTATTTGTTGGTTGTAGTCTCACTTTTGCATCGTCTTTTACCTTTTTCACTGTTTTTTTACTTCGAGAACCTGTAACATGTACTATGTAGCAGACATGGGTCAAAAGCACCTGTTTATTCGTAAAAAGAATAAGAACGGGGAATATAATAATGCAATATTATGATATGAACAAATACCCCCAAACTTATCTTTTGCTCGTCCTCGAGCAAACTTAGTTTTATTCTCGACAAAAACCTAACCGCACTTTCGCAGGGAAACGTGATTGCACTGAGCTCGTGCAACAAGCCGTTAAACCTCTAGGTGTCCCTAGTAGGAGGAATGTTGTCTCCTGAGGGTTTTCAGCGGATACTACCTACAAAATCCTATCAATTAGGCTCATTGACTTTTATTCTCCAATTAGGTTTTCCAACAAGGAATTCTATTATCTTCGACTCATAAATTATCCACCCATATTCTTCACACTTCCTCATCATCTAACTTAAGATTACATATGTTCTGCAGACCTACTTAGCTTTCGGCATCTCTTAAGTTTTCCTTCTAGGGTTCCATCTCCACTCAGGAATTTTTATCAACTCTACTAAAGATACAAGTTTTATTCTTCATTCCCCTCTCTTATCTAAATCCCAATCACATACCCCTACGTGTGTGTGTGTATCACCCCTACACTTGGAAATTCAAATCAAGCAATCATACTCTTGTCCATTATCCAAAGCACTTATTAATTGGTGAATTTTAAATGAATTTTGCTTACACATCCTTCATGCGACCGTTAATACTTCTTGAGGTACCAACGACCGATTACAAAATGCGTTTGCACTTTAAAGCGTACTTCCTAGTCTTGTAACACCTAAGACTTTTTAGCAGTGACTCCCAAACCAGTTGGTCTAAGGCACTAGGTGATGAAGCACCCTCGCTAAATATTTTTCTATTTTTGCAGCCTCAAGTAATTACAAAAACCAGTGTTCATTTTTTCTTTATTCACATTTTTTCATTTTACTAAGGACTTTAGACAAGAGCATTTCAGGTCTCTTCTACTATTCCAAGCTTCAAGGTGCGTGATTGTGCAAATTTGTAGGGTATACATTTTCAGAATCTAGACTTAAGCTAGGAATTATTTTTCAAACTTATACTCTAATAGAAATATCAATACTTTTCCTTTGTTTCAACTTAGTCCAAGAAGTGAACTCAAAATTTGCCTATTTCTAAATAAACTACAAAGACATATACTTTCTACCGTTAAACTTTAAGGAAGGTTATTTTTAGGGTTTTTAATTTACTAAGTCTAAGACCTAGTTGTTCATAGCCAGTTAACCTATTTGTCAAACTCAAGTCAATTGTGGCCAAAATTGAATACATTAATTTTTATGATTTTTGAAATTTTTCAATTTTTATGGGTTTTAAAATAAGTATGCAAATGCAAAAATATACATATGAATGCGAAGGAAGAAATCGTACCGAGCATGCCCCAAACTTAAACTTGACAGTGTCCTCACTGTCATGCTACACCAAGAGGGTTGAGAATGTCGGCACTCCCCTGTTTATTTATTTATAATTTTTTTTTATTGTCAAAAGAAAAACAAAATATATATACAACAAGGTTCCCCCCCAAACTTAAGTAAAACAGCGTTAAAGTTCAGAGTTAGGGAGGAGAAAAATCAAACTACACAAGGCCTTACACAGACCAAAAGTTAGCACCAACCATGCAAAAAATTTATCGTAGTAAAGGTAGAGTTGGTGAAAGAATGGAGTGGAAAGAAAAGAAATGAGAAGCACACGAGACCGTGTGGAGATAGAAACGGTATACGGTCTCGGTGGAGGAGAATGGCGGAGGGGAAAAAGAAATGGTAGGGGTTCTACTTCTTCGAGTGGAGATTGATTAGTCACAAAATCCGTATCGTGTAAGAATGTGAGTTTGTCAGCGAAAATATCTTCGAAACTTTCATCGAAGGTCCAATTGAAAATTATCGAATTTAAAAGATCGGATTGTGATTCATCAACACTCGGTATCATGAAAGGAAGATTAGAAGAACCAAAGAAAGTGGGAATACGAACTTGAGGGTAGGGATGGAGCGTATAAATTAGCACAATTTGTAATGACTGTGTAGGGTTCCTAGGCACTCTAGTGGAGTCTCACAAGGCATCAAACATGGCTAATTAAAATTTTACGGGTGCCTACAAACCCTAATACGGATCGTTAACTAGATAATAAGGCGATGCAAGCATGTAAACGATTTAAATGCTAAAGGAAAGTGGCTACAACCTTTGTAGATCCGGTCCACCACCTCTATGGCTCCGCGATGAAGTCTCCTCGCTGTACAAATCGGATCTTGGGCTCTAGCGTCGGCTTCATCGGAGAAAAAGCGGGCTAGGTCATCGACGACGATGCCGAAGATGATCTACGTCGAGGCATCGCTAGATCAAGCTCCAACTTCACCAAGTCAAGAAAACTTATGAAGGAAACACCCTATACTACTTGGCAAGAGGTAGAGGATGAAGAAATAGGAAGTGGGTAGACTTTAGATTTGGATTTCTCACACTTTTTCATCAATCACCATTGATGTAGCAAGCTTTCTTCATGGAAGAAGAAGATGAAGAAGAAGAAGATAATATATATCATGAGTCTTTTAAAATAAAAACAATATGATACTTATCATAATCTCAACCATGATTTAGTGTAGAGATTTAACTAAGGTTAGATGAGTGGTTAGGGTTAAAGAAGAGACAAGAATGGTGGACTTGTTCAAGACTTCAAGAAGCTTCAACAAAAAACAAACTAAGCCACCATTTCTTTTTCTCTTTATCATTTTCTTTTTCCAAAATAAACAAAAAGTATAAATAAATGATTAAGTAAATGAAATGAAACCCTAACCACTAACTAACCATGGTTTAATACTTTACACAAAACCAAGCTAGAATGTATCATCAAACATGATACAATCATGTGCACAAAAGTATATCACATATACAACTTGCACAATTCAAGTGAGAAAATCCTTTTAAAGTGAACCAATACTAGTTAATGCAAAGTAATATATCAAATATATAATTATACATTAAATCATTAAATCAACACTTGATTCAATGATCCGGTCATGTCGCATATAACCGGCTAGTATCCAATGTATCGGCTTATCGAATCAATCCTTGATTCGATAACTAGGTTATATCGCATATAACTAATCGATACATTCATCGCGAGAATGGAATACGGTATCACATACACGAATTATTCTCGGTCCCGCACATATCTCATATGCGCTCCTATTTCGTTTCGCTTGAGCCAGGAAACCTCTGTGTAGGACTCTAAAGACTCGTCAATACGCCGGCAGCAGATGATGATCATATCAAACACCCACAAGCCGCAAGCGGTCTGCTAAACGTAACGGCCACCCGGGTATTGAGCGATCAGAAGATCGACGAGCAAGCCCGCTCACACTCCTGTGAATCCAACCAGTAACACTTACCGTACAGTCCGGTCTGTTCGTCTCATATGTCGCATATCTCGCCTAGGGGTGGTAAACGTCAGACCCCAGTAGCTCGATAATTCATGCCGACGTGAAGTCCATGACATGTGTAAAACTACTGATAACACTTACCAGTAGGTCACTGCAACCCTGGCCAGGGATTTCCTGTTATGGCCAGTCGAGCATAGCGCAACATCAACCCCCAATACCGGGAGAGACGAATCCCCTCCTATCGCTCATTGCCTCCATGTGAATCGGGACTGTACCCAAAAACCACCTGTTTGCACGACTCAGTAGAGCCGTGGTAGGGTGGAAATCAAAGCACAGTGGGAGACACACAAGACTCTATGACGATCTCGGGTCAACAGACTAAGCTGTACCAATGTCACCAGAGAACTGCCATCTGACGTGAGGTATAATACCATCTGGGAGTTCTCGGCGAGTCCGTTCAGTGTACCCAGTCTCCACTGAGCACCCGTATACCATCTCTGATGTCAAACACCAATGGATATGGGATCATCCATCGCCCATCACATGGGTCGAGAAGATATACGCTAGTCTACTCTGGAATATCGATGCCCCGTCTCGATATTCCCTCGACTAGGAACATTGAAGGATGTACTCATGGACTACCCAGGCCCCACTAGTATGATCTGCATCACAGTCCTGGAAGTCGAGTACACATCCTAAGGGCTTTATCAACATGTAACAGAGAGACAAAAAGTATACATGTTAAGATAAAGAGCAACCAGATAGCGTACTATCATGTCGAGCAAGAAAGTCCTACCTATATATGTCCCAGCATCCACTACAATATACATCCAATGTACAGTAATGGCCTCTAGGGCATACATATAACTAACAATCTCCCACTTGCACTAGGGCCATCTGTAGCAGTAGTTGTAGTATCTAATACTCAATCATCCCCTAAAAGTCTCTCTTTGGGAAAAGGCCTTCGTGAGTAGATCCGCCGTGTTGTCCTCTGAGTCTACTCTCCTAACCTCGATCATCCTGGAGATCAACTATCTCCATGATCAGGTGATGCTGCCTCAGAATATGTCTGGGTCACTGATGGGACCAGGGATCCAGGGCCAAAGCCACAGTTTCATTGTTACACAATGGTAGGAACCTAGTTCATCCTATGAACCAATATACACCCAAACTGCCTCTTTGGTAGTATCTTAAATAGCGATGTTACCAGCCTTTATCGTCTAGTTTGCCACGGTATCTAGTTTGGAAATCTTCCAACATACCGTCCCTTTACTGAGGGTAAAGACAATACCTGCGACTGACATTCAGTCATCTTTATCACCCTGGAACCCTTCCAGTGATTCTCCCCAGGATCGATTGATACCATCTCACTACATCTAGTGAGAATCCTAGCATCCAATTACATCTATCTCATAGATGAAAACTCAGGATTTAGGAGGTATCACTTTGATCCTATTGGAGAATCTTTGTGATAAGCGGAGATTGACCGAGCGTAGTATAGGAAATCCTATTCCTATCAAGAGTATGTTGTCCACGTACAACACGAGGATGACCACCTTACTCTCTACTACCATTTTGTATATACAAGGTTCATCTACCATTTTGATGATGTCAAACTGTTTGACTATCACATCAAAACAGACGTTCCAACTCTGCGATGCCTGCTTTTATTATGTAAAGCAACTTGCACACGTTTCCGCTGCTCCCGCTGTTTACGAAGCCCTCTGGCTGTGTTCTTATTGACGTTCTCTTCTAAATCATTATTTAGAAAAATAGTCATGGCACCCAACCACCAGATATCGTAGTCATGGTATGTAGCAATGGCAAGTAGGATCTAGATGGACTTAAGCATAGTCCCTAGAAAAGGTTTCATCATTTTCTACTCTTGGTCGATGACGAAAACCTTTAATAAGTCTAGCTTTGAAAGTCTCAACTTTTCCATCTACACCAGGTAATCTTCTCAAGATATACTTTCTCCTGATGGGGATTTAACCCTTCAGATATCGCAACTAAAGTCCATACTTTGTTGGTGTATATGGATTCCATCTCAGATCACTAAGCATCCAGCCATTTTTGCAGAGTCCCTACTCTCGATGGCCTGCTCGAAACTGGTTGGGTCATCATCTCATGATGCAATCCTCGCTCCCACTGTCATCGACAAAACGAGGTATCTCTCAGGCGGATGAGGAACCCTACTAGATCGGCGGAGAGGCTGAGGTTCGTTGGATTCTATTGAATGCTTTGGTTCTACCAAATCATCAGCTTTTGATTGTATAGATGGAACCTTTCCAGTTCTACATAACTGACCTTGCCTCGAGCTTGTCCAAATTTTGCTTTTCAGACATAGGCTGGACAACCCCAAATCTTAACTAACTTAAGACATAGGCTCTTCCCATACCATATCTCATATGGAGTGGTAGGCACTGATTTGAATCGAACCCTATTCAATAGGTATGCAACTTCATAAGTGCATAACTCCCAAAAGGAAATAGGAAACTCAGTAGTACTCATCATAGAGCACACCATATCTAATATTGTGTGATTGCTCCACCCTGATGCACCGTTGTGCTGTGGTGTATTCAGAGGAGTAATACGGAGAGAGAATCTCATTCTCCTTTAGAATGGTCCAGGAATGCCATGCACAAGTATTCTCCTCCCTGATCTTATCATAGGACATAATACTTATACCCGTATTGGTTCTCTACTTCTAACTTATATTCTGTGAATATCTCAAAAGGTTCGGACTTGTGTTTCAACAGGAACATATGTCTGAATCTTGAGAGATTATCAGAGAATATAATGAAGTATAAAGAACCATTCCTGGCATGTGTAGACAGGAGACCTTACATACATCATCATGTATCAGTCCCAAGAGTTCATTAACTTTTTCTCTGTTTCCAACAAACAGAGCTATGGTCATTTTATCTTTGTGACATGACTGGCAAGTTTCACAAGATGTAAATTCAAACTGATTTAAATATGCATCTAAAATGTAACTTCAGCCAGTCGGGTCGCATTGATATGACCTAGTCTACAATGCCTCAAGAATGATTCGTTCATTTCTGAACTCTTCCTCTTGTGTGTGTTCTGAATACTAAGAACTGTAGTTTGATTTAGAACGTTAATGCTTTTAGATAACGCGCCTAAACCGATCAACTTTTGATATAGGAAATGTTCAAAACATTATCCAACAATACAAAATTTTATCATTTCTTTACTAATAAAGAGACTGATATGATTTTGTATATCAGGTTCGGTATCTAATAACATTCGTTCAGAATCAATGTATTGGTAATACAGGGTGACAGTGACCAACAGACTTGGCTGCAACACTTGCCCCGTTTTCTGTCTCATGAAACTTATCACCCGTTCTCAGTTATTCTACCCTTTTGTAGCCCTATGTAACAGATTACATATCTGGGATCCTGATCCGGTATCAGATACCCAGGATGCAGAGGATACTGAGAAACAGTTCTGTATAATGAACACACCCGAAGGATATGCATCATATGCACTTTCTTCGTTTGGGCGGCATAGGAATTATGGTATTCCCTATTTCCTGCTCTGTCTTATAACAATTATAAGTTGGAGCGGGACCAACTTTCCCCAGCTCAGTATAACAAGCGGGTTCGGTCAATACATCCATTTTATTATCTTGATTAAGGCGTGATATGGTCGCTACCAGGAGAGAGAGAGAAGAAAACACTCTGCGTGCGCTCTTGCAAGAATAGATTGGTTATTTATTTTATCTAATCAGGATGGCTCCCACTGTTTTTATCAAATCTTCCTTCAAACCTTAAAAGGAAAGACTAGCCGGGATTAATTACACTCTACAAGTTCGCCAATCTTTCAGCCAGGCCAGTGTCGGTACTTTGAGGGAGGTTCCCCGGGCTTTCGCACGGACCTAATTACAGTAAACCTCGTTTTCCCAGAGGCGTAACCCCGTTGACACCTTTCTAGACACCTACTTGATCGGCTAATTGCAAAGTGTAAAACTCTCCCAGGAGTAACAATTACTCGCAGTGGGTATCGGGATCCAACTATCATATAGAAGGTATGCAATCTCATTACAAATTTCAACACTTGAAACTCCCGATAAAGGTTTTTACCCCTAGCACCTATGACCTTAACTATGGTCAACAAATCATAAGTACTAGTCAAGTTCTACCCGTCATTTCGTGATTAATTAGACCCACCCACATGACCCTTAACTAAGGTCAACAAAGTCACGCGACTGTCCTAACTAATCGCATCATATACGGTGTAGGAAGACATCACTTAGCTACCGTACACTATGCCTTGACTATGGTCAACAAACACAGCACGAATACTAAGTACTCTACTTCCTAAAATGACGGAGGGTTGCGAATGGTTTTTATGAAAACCTTTAACGCTTTGAACTTGATCTCGTTGCGGAATCAAATGGTTTTTAAATGGAATGTTTTTAAGGCTTTTCTAGTTTTGCTAAAGGGGTCACTCCCGGTGAAGGGATCGTCGGCCCTTTCCTCGTCGAATGAGGTGCGGGATATATCATATATATCACTGTGCAAAGCAGAAACTATAGAAGCGATCAAAAGACAAACCGGGTGTGTAGCATCTGCCAGTTATTGCTAAAGGAGTCACTCCCGGTGAAGGGATCTCGGTCCTTTCCCCATCGAATAAGGTGCAGGATGTTCTACAATTAACACCGCGATGCAAAGCAAGAACTGTAGCTACCTGGTTTTATTTTGAAATTCGATTCCACAACATCAATTAGGTTTATTTTCTTTCATTAATCTCATTAATGAATATCCCATCATTTAAGTCCACCTAAACATCACAGATAAATATAACGTACGCTTATGCCATCCGCATTCGCCTCGATGTCCCGTCTGCACCGTTAGGTTAGGTAACTAACGGCAGAGCGGGGCAGGGCTAGCGCGGGTGTAAAACATAAGCAACGTTTATATAATATATCATATATACTATATATAATATCTGTCACAGAACATCACATGATCACATCACAGATAAATCACAGCAGAAGAAACATATGAAATATTGGATATACTAGGACGTCCGTGTTTTCAATACGAGCCAGTATAAAACACGGATTCCACGGTCGTGATGAATAGCCTATCCCACACCCCTAGACCCCTACGAGAGCGGCAAGCAACCCTACCAATTCTAGGGTTAGGAGACCCGGACTCGACTCCTCGAGATGGTCTCCCTCTGGACCCTAGAACCTGGTTACTTGTGCTCCCCTCCTTGGGTCTATCCTAGTGCAGAAAAGTAAATAATATACAAACGGTGACATCTTCCGCAACCTGGAAGTTCCCCAATAAAAGAATATTACATACAAGTTTTTACATGAATGAAAATGAAAAACACTCATCTCACATAAAAAAAACCCCGGCTATTCAAACACGACTTTCCAATATAACATATCCAGCAACACATAACATCACATGTCATCAACGTAAGTAAATATGCGCATCCCAATTGTCGTTGACATATAGCAACGAAACCGGCGACATCACATATTACACTTACGGTCACAGAAAAGAAAGTGTAAAACTACAACAGTTGGAATCCGCAACCACCTCAGACATCGCATGCCTGATCAAATGAATTCTTTAGACATCGCATGCCTAACAATTATAAACCCTGCATTTTAGTCTCATTATCGAAAACACTTTTCAATATCAAGTCGGGCAATTCAACAAGATTCCCGAAAAACTGATCGAATGCTCGTCGCAAACTTTAGTAGGCGGCCGCACCCCCGACGCCGTCGACGAAGTGCACCAAGGCGGAACACCGCTACCGCGAGCACCCAAACGGATGCTTTCGGCGACGGGGTTCTCCTACAGTCACTAGGTCGGGGCTATGGGGTGAGGTTGTCTATTATGTTTACCCGGCGAGTATCCGCGTATGCTACGTGATTGCGACGGACTTTTGATCACATCAAAACTCCGTGGCAACCGATCAAGTGAGACTAAACTGCTATGTTTATAACATTCATTCCGTTATCTCATAAGTATTTGCGAATTCCAAGTATTGTATTACATTCCGGATAAATAGAAAACGCTAAACTTTTCGATCGAACAATCGAACACCCAAGTTTTCCCGATACAGCTCAACACATGAAATGAGTCTAACAGCATTCAGTTCGTGCCTCAGTACCAACGGTCCAGCCGTAGAAGGGTCAAGCCAACGCCTCACATGTGGCACGCCGTACTGCCCCAAACCCGAAGGTTCAAAGGGCAGTTCAAGACGGTCACATAATCGAGTTAAGGTTTGTTGTCTTCTAGAGAGTCCATCGCGTTACTTGCACTACTTAGAACGTCGTTAAACTACGGAAAAATCCAACAATTGGAAATTTCCCGGCAGGGGAAAAAGTGGGTATTTATATCCGGTCGAACTTTTTAACATATTCTAAAATACCCGGAAAAACACACTGACAAAATTAGACAATCCGATCGATACACTGAGTCCCCAATACAACCCAGAAAATTCAACTCTTGAAAAATTATTAAAAATTCCCAGGAAAACCAGCACTGCAAACTAGGAATTACTGTGCAAAATTTATTGCATGAAGAGGCTAAAGGGCCGCGGAACCGCCGCATTAGCATGCTAATGCCGCGGTTCCGCCGCGCTTTGGTGGAGTTAGGTGTACGGGCTTCACAGTAATTCATAGAATCTCCTGCTGATTTTTCTGAATATTTTTAATACTCAAAAATCCCTGTTTTTGAAAAAAGTCCAGAGAGCAAGGAAAAGTCGGGGTTTCGGGTTCGATCGGGTTTCTAACATCGTCTACGCATCGCCTAAGGCTCTAGCTAGGCTCTAATACCACTGTAGGGTTCCTAGGCACTCTAGTGGAGTCTCACAAGGCATCAAACATGGCTAATTAAAATTTTACGGGTGCCTACAAACCCTAATACGGATCGTTAACTAGATAATGAGGCGATGCAAGCATGTAAACGATTTAAATGCTAAAGGAAAGTGGCTACAACCTTTGTAGATCCGGTCCACCACCTCTATGGCTCCGCGATGAAGTCTCCTCACTGTACAAATCGGATCTTGGGCTCTAGCGTCGGCTTCATCGGAGAAAAAGCGGGCTAGGTCATCGACGACGATGCCGAAGATGATCTACGTCGAGGCATCGCTAGATCAAGCTCCAACTTCACCAAGTCAAGAAAACTTGTGAAGGAAACACCCTATACTACTTGGCAAGAGGTAGAGGATGAAGAAATAGGAAGTGGGTAGACTTTAGATTTGGATTTCTCACACTTTTTCATCAATCACCATTGATGTAGCAAGCTTTCTTCATGGAAGAAGAAGATGAAGAAGAAGAAGATAATATATATCATGAGTCTTTTAAAATAAAAACAATATGATACTTATCATAATCTCAACCATGGTTTAGTGTAGAGATTTAACTAAGGTTAGATGAGTGGTTAGGGTTAAAGAAGAGACAAGAATGGTGGACTTGTTCAAGACTTCAAGAAGCTTCAACAAAAAACAAACTAAGCCACCATTTCTTTTTCTCTTTATCATTTTCTTTTTCCAAAATAAACAAAAAGTATAAATAAATGATTAAGTAAATGAAATGAAACCCTAACCACTAACTAACCATGGTTTAATACTTTACACAAAACCAAGCTAGAATGTATCATCAAACATGATACAATCATGTGCACAAAAGTATATCACATATACAACTTGCACAATTCAAGTGAGAAAATCCTTTTAAAGTGAACCAATACTAGTTAATGCAAAGTAATATATCAAATATATAATTATACATTAAATCATTAAATCAACACTTGATTCAATGATCCGGTCATGTCGTATATAACCGGCTAGTATCCAATGTATCGGCTTATCGAATCAATCCTTGATTCGATAACTAGGTTATATCGCATATAACTAATCGATACATTCATCGCGAGAATGGAATACGGTATCACATACACGAATTATTCTCGGTCCCGCACATATCTCATATGCGCTCCTATTTCGTTTCGCTTGAGCCAGGAAACCTCTGTGTAGGACTCTAAAGACTCGTCAATACGCCGGCAGCAGATGATGATCATATCAAACACCCACAAGCCGCAAGCGGTCTGCTAAACGTAACGGCCACCCGGGTATTGAGCGATCAGAAGATCGACGAGCAAGCCCGCTCACACTCCTGTGAATCCAACCAGTAACACTTACCGTACAGTCCGGTCTGTTCGTCTGATATGTCGCATATCTCGCCTAGGGGTGGTAAACGTCAGACCCCAGTAGCTCGATAAGTCATGCCGACGTGAAGTCCATGACATGTGTGAAACTACTGATAACACTTACCAGTAGGTCACTGCAACCCTGGCCAGGGATTTCCTGTTATGGCCAGTCGAGCATAGCGCAACATCAACCCCCAATACCGGGAGAGACGAATCCCCTCCTATCGCTCATTGCCTCCATGTGAATCGGGACTGTACCCAAAAACCACCTGTTTGCACGACTCAGTAGATCCGTGGTAGGGTGGAAATCAAAGCACAGTGGGAGACACACAAGACTCTATGACGATCTCGGGTCAACAGACTAAGCTTTACCAGTGTCACCAGAGAACTGCCATCTGACGTGAGGTATAATACCATCTGGGAGTTCTCGGCGAGTCCGTTCAGTGTACCCAGTCTCCACTGAGCACCCGTATACCATCTCTGATGTCAAACACCAATGGATATGGGATCATCCATCGCCCATCACATGGGTCGAGAAGATATACGCTAGTCTACTCTGGAATATCGATGCCCCGTCTCGATATTCCTTCGACTAGGAACATTGAAGGATGTACTCATGGACTACCCAGGCCCCACTAATATGATCTGCATCACAGTCCTGGAAGTCGAGTACACATCCTAAGGGCTTTATCAACATGTAACAGAGAGACAAAAAGTATACATGTTAAGATAAAGAGCAACCAGATAGCGTACTATCATGTCGAGCAAGAAAGTCCTACCTATATATGTCCCAGCATCCACTACAATATACATCCAATGTACAGTAATGGCCTCGAGGGCATACATATAACTAACAGACCGATGTGAAGAAAGCGATTGTGCTAATCTATCGACCCGCGGAAAAATGAGATTAACTTCCTCAAGATTCGTGAGCAAACATGGGTATGTCGAACTTGGTAAGTCCTCCATTGAAAATGGGATGGAGTCTTGCGTGGTCGAAACGATAGGAAGGACGAAAGGAAGTGAATTAGGGATAGTCTCATTTTCACCATAGTAAACTGTCTCGAACTTGAAAAATTCCATCAATGGTTCGAAACGACTGTAAGCAACCGAGTCTGATGGTTCAACTAACTCATCTGAAAATTCAAAGGACTCAAACTCGGGCAGTGAGTCTTCCACATCGTCCGAAAAAGCGAAACACCCGTAAGTGTTATCGGCTGGGAGAACTGTGTTTGATTCAAAAGGAAATTTTTCAAGCTCACCGTCTTCAAGCGTGATCTTTTGCGTGGTCGGAACGATGGAAAGGAGGGAGGGTGATATAACAGTTAAAGGTTCAGGAGGATGAATTGGAAAATCCGACACATCAAACAAAAATGGTTCAACCTCAATATTATCATCAATACTCTCCTCAATACTATCCTCATAATTCTCCTCAATATTTAGCTCATCCATGCCATTATCATCAAAATCAAGACGCGTGTGAAGTTCGGGAGAAACAATTAATGACTCGGGATGATGAATTGGACATACAATTTCAATCAAATCTACGGGTTCATCATCCAAAATATTCCCGGCGTCTAAATCCTCAATCAAGTGAAAATCAATTTTTTCTGACACCTCATCAAAAGCATGGATATTTATCAATGTAGGTTCTAGAGTGGAGGTGTAAAGGTCAAATGGATTAGGTGTGGTTTCACTCGAAAGGGGTTCTTCACAATCTGGCAAATCAAGAACTATAAAGGCACACAACTCGTTTTTATTTGTTCTATTTTCAACTTGTGAATCATTTGGGACAATCGATGGAAAACAGGAGTTGTGGGCTTCAATTGGGTATGGGTAGGTTTGATTTGGAAATGTGTAGAACTCACTCGCTTCTCTCAAATTCTCACTCTATCCAACCGCCTCCTCATACATTGAAAAATTTGAAGCTAGTTGGAAACTAGCTACCAGTTCAGTAGGTTGCATAAGGGCGGCTATGGACGCATCCTCATTCCTAATCATTTTGTTTGTTGCTGAAATATAAGCCTCCAACGACTGTTCCAAACTAGACATGGGTTGTGAATGGGTTTCGGTAAAAGATTCGAAATTGTTTGGATACGTGAAACTTCCAAATGGCTATGTAGAAACAGTGTCTAGTGAAGGTGGGAAAGTCGGGTGGGACTGGTAGGAAGTGGATGGTTGGACAGGAGTAGGATCAACATGTGGATAAAAAGGTGAATGGACTTGTTGATCCCTAGAACTGGATGTGTGGAGAGGGGTGAAAGATCGGCTACAAGATTGTACAATATGCTCAGCAATAGACATCGGCTTAGGAGTTATAACAGGACTCGAAAACGTGGTAGCAACGTACGAAGGTGGTGAAGGTGGACATGGTTGACACAAAGTGGTTTGCAATGTCGAACTGTTTCTCCTAGACGCTTTTATTTGATCTTTCAAAGAAATTTTGGGCATGGAGGGATCGTCTTTAAATCGACCGAAACAATTGACGTACGAGGCAAAATTAGGTTCAGGATACCAAAGTGCGGCAAGAGATTTGTGATGTGGGGTACCCATGATGGAAGAATAAGAAGAGAAAGAAGGTTGGGGTGCATGGATTTCTTAGCGATAAAAGTTGCAAGTCTTTTTTTAAAAAAAATCCTTTTTCCTTTTTCTCTTTATTTGGAAATTTTTGCAAAAAAAAAAAGATTAAAGGTATGCAAAACAGAAAAGATTTCTTGCAATCAATTTTTATTTTAAACGCAGCGCAAAGAATCCTGCACAAGATTTGTTGTTTGGATGGGAAGATTTTTTTAAGCGCAAAGAATCCTGCAGAATATTTGACAAAAGATATATGGGGATTGGCAGAAGAGGGAAAAGAGGAGCAAACAGTGCAAAACTCGCGCGCTGACGTGGCAGAGGGACCGCGGATCCTCGGTGGGAGAGCGCTTGCGCGGCGGAAGGGCGGCGGCTTTGAAGCTTCAGGTGTCTGAAAAAATTGTGCTGCTCTGTTGTTCCAATCCCTTTCTGTTCTGATCTACCTTTTTCTGTTTCGCACTCTGGATTTTTCCAGATCCGTCTCGATTGTAGATCCTGCAAAATTCAAACAAAAAATACCCTTCACAAAATACAAAGATGATAAAAATTTTATATTTTTTTTTTAAAATTTTTCA
Organism: Agapanthus africanus; assembly: GCA_030015575.1. Classification (NCBI taxonomy): domain Eukaryota; kingdom Viridiplantae; phylum Streptophyta; class Magnoliopsida; order Asparagales; family Amaryllidaceae; genus Agapanthus; species Agapanthus africanus. The sequence goes on along the minus strand of CM057338.1, from coordinate 934,334,300 downwards.
GATTTTTATGATTTTTTTAGTTTATATTAACCCGAAATTGCAAAAAGAAAATAACACGCCATCCCCGGCAACGTCGTTGTATTATAGTGGTGAGTATTCCCGCCTGTCACGCGGGTGACCCGGGTTCGATCCCCGGCAACGGCGCCATTTGATTGATCTCAAAAATATCTATAACCGCAATCAAGAACGGCGTCGCTTGGTAGCTAGCCGGTGAGTACGGGTCGTGATTGATAGGGATTTCACGATCAAAAATATAATTACCGCAATCAAGAAACGGCGTCGCTTCGCAGCTAGCCGGTGAGTGCGGGTCGATCCACAGAGACGGGTAAATTCCTTTAGTGTGTCTTAACGAGTTGATTCTATTTGTCGTTTTGGTTTTATAAAAATCTAGATCTAAAACTTAATTAATCTAATTTAAATTCTTGCTAGGGTTAGGCTTAGAGGAAGTTTTGGAGATTGATGTTTCCTTCACCGTTTTCAATGCCGTATTATTGATCCATTAGGTGTTGTAGTAATTATCGATAAAGTGGATACGACTCTTTTGGGAAGATGTTTTCTTCCTCTAGATTCGTATCCTTCCTTTATCGTTAATTACTCTAACCCCCATGGAAAACGCGCGCAACCGGCCCTTTATACTGCGGTTCACCGTTACCTCGAAGGGTAGGGTGCCGCAGGGAGCGGTTGTGCGCGCATGCATGGAGTTCTTAATGGGTTAGGCATTGAAAGGGGTGAGAGATCTCATCTCTCAACCCTTTCCCTAAGGCTAACCCTAACAAGCGAGGAGACTACTCGCTCATTAGGGGATGAAATAACATTAAAAGAATAAAAGAAAAATACTTACTAATGGTGATGGCTCCCTCCAAGCGATAAAGAACAGATCTGAATGTCACGTCCAGAAATTCTGAATTTTATTTATTGAAAAGAGGCATACAATTTTTAGATCTAAGATTACAATTTATAGGAAAATAGGAAACCTAGGGCTACAGGCTCTCGCACTTGCGCAATTACTGATTTGACCCCTGAGAATCCCAACACCAGAACAGTCGCGCCGACTCAGAAAAGATCCACCGACATGCGCACTATATGGCCGCGGAACCGCGGCACCAGCATGGGTTTGGCCGCGGTTCCGCGGCCAAACTGAGGACTTGGGCTGTGGGCTTTTGTGGGCTTTCTTCTGGGCTTCTTGGCTTTCTGTTTCTATAGTCTTTTTCTCTGTTAGGCTTCTAGGTATTCTCCAGATATTTCAGTGAATATTTGTAGCGATCTTTCAACCGTTCTCATGACATTTTGGACCTTGCACTGTTCTCTGACTAGGCGTGACTAGGATCGGTCTGCTTGTTGGTCAAAAGTCCCTTTTTATGTTGTTTTGTGTCTTTTTCACTGTATTTGCTCCAGAAACCTGTAACCTGTAATATGCAACAAACGTGCGTCAAGAGTACCTGTTTATTTATAAAAATGATAAGAATAGGGGAATGAAAAATGCAATATTATGGTCTGAACAAATACCCCCAAACTTACCTTTTGCTCGTCCTCGAGCAAACTTATTATTTATTCACTAAAATCCTAACCGCACTTTCGCAGGGAAACGCGATTGCACTGAGCACGTGCAACAAGCCGTTAAACCTCTAGGTGTCCCTAGTAGGAGGAGTGTTGTCTCCTGAGGGTTTTCAGCGGATTACACCCACAAAATCCTATCAACTTGGCCCATTTGACTTTTGTTCTCCAATTAAGTTTTCTAACAAGGAATTCTATTACCTTTTTACTCGCAAATTATCCACCCATATTCTTCACGCTTCCTCATTATTTAACTTAAGATTATATATGTTATGTAGATCTACTTAGCTTTCAGCATCTCTTAAGTTTTCCTTCTAGGGTTTCATCTCCACTTAGGAATTTCTATCAACTCTATTAAAGATATAAATTCTATCTTTCATTCCTCTCTTTTATCTAAATTCCAATCACATACCCCTACGTGTGTGTATAGATCACCCCTACACTTGGAAATTCAATTCAAGCAATCATGCCCTTGTCCATTGTCCAAAGTACTAATTAGTTGGTGAATTTAAATGAAATTTGCTTACACATCCTTCATGCGACCGTTAATACTTCTTGAGGTACCAACGACCGATTACAAAATGTGCTTGCACTTTAAAGCGTACTTCCTAGTCTTTGCAACACCCAAGGCTTTAGCAGTGACTCCCAAACCAGTTGGTCTAAGGCACTAGATGATGAAGCACCCTCGCTAAATATTTTTCTATTTTTGCAGCCTTAAATAATCACAAAAACCAGTGTCCATTTTTTTTTTCTTTATTCACACTTTTTCATACTGAGGACTTTAGACAAGAGCATTTCAAGGTCTCTTCTACTATTCCAAATTTCAAGGTGCGTGAATGTGCAATTTTGTAGGGTATATATTTTCAGAATTTAGACTTAATCTAGGAACTATTTTTCAAACTTATACTCTAATAAGAACATCAATACTCTTCCCTCATTTTGACTTAGCCCAAGAAGTGAACCCAAAATTTGCCTATTTCTAAATAAACTACAAGGCATATACTTTCTACCGTTAAACTTTAAGAAATGTTATTTTTAGGGTTTTTAATTCACTAAGTCTAAGATCTAGTTGTTTCTAACCAGTTAACCTATTAGTCAAACTCAAGTCAATTAGCCAAAATTGAATACATTTATTTTTATAATTTTTGAAATTTTTCAAATTTTTATGGGTTTTCAAATAAGTATGCAAATGCAAAAATATGTACACATGAATGCGAAGGAAGAAGACGTACCGAGTATACCCCCAAACTTGAACTTGACAGTGTCCTCACTGTCATGCTAAACCAAGAGGGTCAAAATACCGGCACTCCCCTGTTTATTTATTTATAATTTTTTTTATTGTTAAGAAAAACAAAAATATATACAAAAAGACCCTCCCCCAAACTTCAATTAAACTATGTTAGACAATACTGCCCAAGTTTGCATAGGCCAAAAGTCAACACCAACCATTTGAAAAATTTATCAGTAAAGAATATTGGTGGGTGAAAAAATAAGTTGTGGTGGTCCGCAAAGAATTGGGGAAAATAGAAGTAGTGGTATGGGAGGTGTGGAGGTAAATATACAGGTGATGGTGATGCATCGAAACGAGAATATAAATAATCAGCAATCAGTGGAGTGTTGGCATTCTCGTACCTTATTAAAAGAAATGGGGGTATTTCAACTTCTAAGGGAGGAGGTTGACTCACCACAATACCCCCATGATGTTCCTGTGGGTCCTCTATTGACATGGCATCATCCATCAATTGTGTATGATATTCACTTATAAGGGAACTTATCTCCTCGATGTCCGCCATAGTCCAACTGGAAACTTGCCGTCTATCTTGTAAGACTTTTAAAATAGCGTTCTCTTGCTCGAAGGCTAAAGAGGCTGATATGATAATGGAAAAAGTCTCATTCTCACCTATGTAAGCATATTTAAGGTGAGGCGGTAAGGGCGTGAGTTCGAGTTTCGGAGGCGGAAGAATCATTGCGGAATCTACCTCGAACTCAAAGGACTCCAACACAGGTTCGAAATCACTGCAAACAACCGATTCGGATGGCTCGACTGACTCATCCAAAAATTCAAACGACTCATATTCGGGCTGTGAGTCGTCATCATCCAAAAAGGTGAAACATTCATAATCAACATCGGTTGTGTCAACGGTAGTAGGTTCAAGGAGGGACGCACTAGTGGCGTCAAAACTGTTTTCATCAAATAGAAATCTTTCAAGCTCGCAGTCCTCCTGCCTGGTTTCGTGAATAGAGCAAACATCTCGTGTACTAGGCACGGGGGGCAGACTTCCCATCTTATAAATATTGAACTCACTAGACCTCTTCCCGAAGGATAGAGTCATGGAGCCATTGCGGCAATTTATCACGGCATTGGAAGTGGCCAAAAATGGTCGACCGAGAATCACCGGAATTTGGTTTATTGGGTTGGCAACAGGTTGTGTATCCATAACGATAAAATCAACGGGGAATATGAACTCCCCGACTTTGATCAACACATCCTCTAGCTGACCCCTTGGATAGGTGATTGATCGATCAGCCATTTGGAGAGTGCAACGAGTGGGTTTCAACTCTCCAACCCCTAATTGTTCGTACACGGAGTAAGGAATCAGGTTAACACTAGCCCCAAGATCTAAAAGTGCTTGATTAATTTTCTTATCCCCAATTGTAATTGAAATCGTAGGACAGCCGGGGTCCTTTCGTTTTTGGGGTAAGGTTTGATGGTGGTTAATAGCATTGCTCACTGCACTAGCCACTAGCACTTTCTTGGGTACTTGAGATGCCTTTCTCTTCGAGGTGCACAAGCCCTTTAAGATTTTCGCATATGACGGGACTTGTTGTATAGCATCCAAGAGAGGTATATTTATGCTAACCTGCTTAAATATCTCCACAATTTTCTCCACTTGTGTATTTGGTTTATTAGGACTCAACCTGTTTGGAAATGGTGCATTCTGAAAATTTGTTGAGTCAAAAGTCTGTGGAGTAGAATGTGGAATAGGAACGGATCCCAGTGTGGATGTGTTCGTGTTGTTAGAAATGGGTCCGTTCGAGTCAGAAGAAGTAGAGCCGTGTGAAGGGTGGAGAATAGGCTCTAAAGAAAAAGGTGAAGAAGGAAGTGAAGAAAATGAAGAAGGGGAAGAAGAACCACCGGCGGGGATGTCATCACTAGTTTCCACATTATTTTGCAACTCTCTTCCGGATCTCAACGTGGTCACCGCATTTACATTGTGATTGTGATATGCGTTTTGTGGGTGGCCGGGATTGGGCAATGGTTGAGATGGAAGCTTTCCCTTTTCTCTCTCGCTCAACGCAGCAGTTAATTGTGCAATTTGTGCCTCAATAGATTTGATACTTTGATCGTGTGAGGCATTGTTATTCATTAAAGATTACACATAACTTTCAAATCTTGCTGCGGATTCTGTAGTTTGCTTGAGAAATGCTTCAAGACTTTTCTCGAGCGAGCTAACCTTATCATCATTAGGTGGAACCAAATTGTTCGTTTGATTTGTATAAGGTTGTTGTTGGAAAGGTTGCTGGTTTTGAGTTTGTAAGGGTGCTTGTTGTTGTTGTGGAGGAGGTCTTTGAAAATTATTATTCCCTTGGACTTGTTGATTTTGGTTCCAAGCGAAATTCGGGTGACTCCTCCACCCCTGATTGTATGTCGAAGAGTAAGGATCATTTTTTTGTCGTTGCTGAAATGCAGCATTGACTTGATCCTGTCCTTGAATAGGTGCATTATAAGGACACTCTTCGGTTAGATGTGATGGGTTCGAACAACAAGCACAAACAGTTCGTGTGGGTAGAGTAGAGGCAGGAGAAGACGATGAGATTTTTGTCTCAATGGCTTCTAGCTTTTTCATAAGTGAGGCCATCTCGGCCTTCATAGCTATCGACATATCTATTTGATGTATGCCTGCCCTAGATTGACCAGCTGAAGAAGATGATGTGGTCTTGGTACTCTCCCACTGAATTGTTTGCTCACTTAGGTCCTCAAGAAACTGCCAAGCTTCGTCGCTAGACTTGGAGAGAAAATGACCTTGACATATTGTTTCTAGCAACTGCTTCGTTGCTGCGTTCAATCCCTCGTATAATGTTTGGCAAAGTTGCCAATTTTCTATCCCATGATGAGGGCATTGAACAAGTAGGTCTTTAAATCTCTCGAAGCACTTCCAAAATGGTTCGGAAGGAAGCTGTGAAAATTGTATAATCTCGTTTCGGATTCTAGCAGTTTTGTGGTGAGGATAGAACTTTTTCAGAAAAGCTCTCACAAACTCGTCCCAATTTCTAATGGAATGTGATGCGGTGCTGTATAGCCACTTCTCGGCTAGGTCACATAAGGTGAAAGGAATGACCCTAAGCCTTATTGCGTCATCACTTAATTGGGTTGTCTTCATCATGGCGCAAACGTTTTGGAATTTATTAATGAAAATATATGCATCTTCGGATTCCAAGCCATGAAACTTAGGTAGCATATTGATGAAGTGTGGTTTTATTTCAAAATTATCCCCATTTGCCGGTGGGGGTGAAAGACATGTGGGTAAAGAAGTGCGGACGGGGTAGAAGAGATCCTGGAGCGCAACTCGTGCGGGCGCTACAACAGGCGGAAGATTCGGGTTATTCGCACCTGGTGGAGGTGGAATCATTCCCGTCGGTAAGGTATCGTTGGGGTTGAATCCCGACATACCTTCGAAAGAAGAATTTGAATGTGGAGGTAAGGAAGTGGACGGAAGATCGACGAAGGGTTCGTCGAAGGGTTCGTTGGTCGGTACCAACGAAACACGGACTAATCGGGCGTTAGTATCCCTAGTCCAAGATGACATACACTAAAGGGTAGTGCAGTCAGAAAAAAGAGAAAAACAGAATGTGGGGGTAAGATAACGTCAGTGAGAAGAAGTGGTGGAAGTGGTTTGCAAGTTTTCTTTAGCGGCAAGTTGCAAGTTTTTGAAAAGATTTTTCTTTATTTTATTTTTTTTTTGTGAGTTTTGCAACGAGGTTTTAGAATGGGACTCGTGACACCAATATGTCAACCACACATGCACAATCAGGCCTAGATCTAGGGTCGCCTAGGTCTGCTAGACAGCTCCTAACTAGGGCTAGAAATAGAACTCAAACCGTCTCTTCACGGACAAGTACGGCCAGGTAAGTGGGAAGGAACCACCACTACAGTGGGCCTAATTAAAAACCACTAGCCTAGACACCGCAATGTCGGTTAGGATAAACGGCCGATGCCTACCCTAGTCCTTTTCCTATTGAGCTCGCTGTCCTTAGGTCTGAGTCTAATCTTTTTTTAATTAAAGGTGGTTGATGCAAAATGCTTAGGTGTTTTCTGGGGTCCTGGGAAGGGTGATGAAATCCCCACCCAATCTGAGTTTGGTCAAATAGCCCCTTAGAGTCCGATTAAAATATGCAAAACAACAAAATCACTTGCAATCAATTTTTAGCGCGGCGCAAAGAAACCTGCAGAGATCTGTTATTTAGAAGGGGGAGAAAGACTCTTTACGCAAAGAACCCTGCAGAAAACTTTTTACAGAGAGATATATTGTAGGTTACAGAGGGGAGAATGAGGATCAAACCCACAAAATTTAATGCGGTGACGTGGCACCAAGAGCGCGGAAGCGCGGCGGGAACCCACTGTATGCGGCGGAAGCGCGGTGAAACAGAGGGGTTGGGCTCTGGAAAAAATTCTGCTGCTCCTTTGTTCCACTCCTCCTCTGTTGTTACGTTCACCTTTCTGATTTGACCTCTGTAAAATTCCAGATCTTCGCTATTCCTGCAAGATTCAAAAATAAACCCTTCAAACAGATCAAACTTGATAATTTTTATATTTTTTTATATTTTCAGATTTTTATAATTTTTAAATTTTATATCAACCCGAAAATTCACAAAAAGAAAGATTACACCGTCCCCGGCAACGGCGCCATTTGATTGATAGGGATTTCACGATCAAAAATATAATTACCGCAATCAAGAAACGGCGTCGCTTCGCAGCTAGCCGGTGAGTGCGGGTCGATCCACAGAGACGGGTAAATTCCTTTAGTGTGTCTTAACGAGTTGATTCTATTTGTCGTTTTGGTTTTATAAAAATCTAGATCTAAAACTTAATTAATCTAATTTAAATTCTTGCTAGGGTTAGGCTTAGAGGAAGTTTTGGAGATTGATGTTTCCTTCACCGTTTTCAATGTCGTATTATTGATCCATTAGGTGTTGTAGTAATTATCGATAAAGTGGATACGACTCTTTTGGGAAGATGTTTTCTTCCTCTAGATTCGTATCCTTCCTTTATCGTTAATTACTCTAACCCCCATGGAAAACGCGCGCAACCGGCCCTTTATACTGCGGTTCACCGTTACCTCGAAGGGTAGGGTGCCGCAGGGAGCGGTTGTGCGCGCATGCATGGAGTTCTTAATGGGTTAGGCATTGAAAGGGGTGAGAGATCTCATCTCTCAACCCTTTCCCTAAGGCTAACCCTAACAAGCGAGGAGACTACTCGCTCATTAGGGGATGAAATAACATTAAAAGAATAAAAGAAAAATACTTACTAATGGTGATGGCTCCCTCCAAGCGATAAAGAACAGATCTGAATGTCACGTCCAGAAATTCTGAATTTTATTTATTGAAAAGAGGCATACAATTTTTAGATCTAAGATTACAATTTATAGGAAAATAGGAAACCTAGGGCTACAGGCTCTCGCACTTGCGCAATTACTGATTTGACCCCTGAGAATCCCAACACCAGAACAGTCGCGCCGACTCAGAAAAGATCCACCGACATGCGCACTATATGGCCGCGGAACCGCGGCACCAGCATGGGTTTGGCCGCGGTTCCGCGGCCAAACTGAGGACTTGGGCTGTGGGCTTTTGTGGGCTTTCTTCTGGGCTTCTTGGCTTTCTGTTTCTATAGTCTTTTTCTCTGTTAGGCTTCTAGGTATTCTCCAGATATTTCAGTGAATATTTGTAGCGATCTTTCAACCGTTCTCATGACATTTTGGACCTTGCACTGTTCTCTGACTAGGCGTGACTAGGATCGGTCTGCTTGTTGGTCAAAAGTCCCTTTTTATGTTGTTTTGTGTCTTTTTCACTGTATTTGCTCCAGAAACCTGTAACCTGTAATATGCAACAAACGTGCGTCAAGAGTACCTGTTTATTTATAAAAATGATAAGAATAGGGGAATGAAAAATGCAATATTATGGTCTGAACAGGTCGGTCCACAGGAATGTTGTGAATTTCCTAGTCGCTCAAACGATTTAATTCCGATTGTGGTCGGATTGATTTAATATAAAAACTAAAGTTGAGTTATACTAGGATTAATCTATATCTAAGTCTTGCTAGGGTTAGGTCTAGGGTAGGTTTGGAAATGTAAATAAATCTCAACGTTTTCTATACCCAAATGAAGATCTATGAGGAGTTATGGTAATTATCAATAAAGGGGATTAGAACCATTTGGAAAGATGTTTCTTCCTCTAGGTTCTTGTCCTTCCTTTATCAATCCTTACCCTAACCTCCATGGAAAACCATCACAACCGGGCCTTTATACTACGGTATCACCGCTACCTCGTGGGATAGGGTGCCGTAGGGAGCGGTATGTGCATGTATGCATGGAGTCCTATTGATTGTATGTGATGGGCAAGAAAGGGATGAGAGATCTCATCTCTCAAAAGCCTTCCCCAAAGCTAACCCTAACAAGCGAGGGGACTACTCGCTCATTAGGGAATTTAAAAACATTTATCTAGGGCAAAGAATGAAAAATTGCCTAGGGCAAGAATTGAAATTACCTACTTACTTTACATATGGCTCTCTCCAAACATTTACACAGGGTTGTCAGATCTGAATAGATGATATGAAAAGAGGCATCGATGCTCTCCTAAAGAAATCTGAAATTTTATTCATAAAAAGAAGCATAACCTAATACAATGATTTGGGCTTCTATTTATAGGACATAGAAAACCCTAGGTTTACAATTGCCGCACGTCTGCATTTACCAAAATACCCCTAGGAAGATTACCAAGAGCCGCCTTGAAATTATGGTAAAAATATTTTGCATTTTGGGCCCTAGATGGCCGCGGAACCACGGCCACAGCAGGGGTTGGGCCGCGGTTCCGCGGCCCAATGTTGGTCTTGGTTTATGAATTTTTCTGGGCTTTCTCTGGGCTTTTTAGGCTTCCTTATTCTTTGGTTCTTTTATCAAAATAGCTTCTAGGTTTCTTCCAGATCTCCAGTGAACAATTGCAGTGGACTTTTAACCGTTCGCTTTGTAATCTTGGATCTTGCGCTGCCTTGTACTTTGTGAACTGATCTTTTTGTAGGCTTGATCAAGATCCTTCTATTTGTTGGTTGTAGTCTCACTTTTGCATCATCTTTTACCTTTTTCACTGTTTTTTTACTTCGAGAACCTGTAACCTGTACTATGTAGCAGACATGGGTCAAAAGCACCTGTTTATTCGTAAAAAGAATAAGAATGGGGAATATAATAATGCAATATTATGATATGAACAGCATCCATCACGTGCCCACACGTGATGGCCGTTAAGATTAAGTGTTTAACACTTCTGTGAATATTCTGAGAACAAATAACAGAAGCTTGGCCCAATCCTAGAGTGCCTCACATGACCCTACGTGAGCACTTCTTTTTTAGTGTTTAACACTATTTTAAGCACTAGATCCTTAGTGTTTAACACTATTTTATATGCATCACGTGGGAACACGTGATCGCCAGATATATCCTCTAGTGTTTAACACTATTGTAAAACCAAGCGTAGCCCAAATTGGCTAAGTTTTTCCAGAGGCAAATCTCCCCTTCAACTGAACCTCAAAATTGATCAGTTCATATGATATGCAAAGTAAAGTCCAGAGCTATAATGAATGTTTAATGCTCAACCAAAGACAAAATGTTGTCAGAACCCCAGACCCATGCTTAGCATTGCTAAATAATGGGGGGCTGAGCCCAGACAAATGTTCTGCAGTCTAAAGGTCCAACATTTTAAACCTAATTGGACTTAGCCCAAGTTGGCCACAAGTCCTCAATTCAGATTCAACTGAGCCCATGTGCTCATAATATAATTAATTGATCTTAGTCCCAAATTGGACTACAGATTTCCCAATCAACTTTGGTTCAAGGGTACATCTCTTCACTCTTCTGATATTTGTCATTGTAATCCTTCAACGTCTTCAGAGAGGTGATGGGTCCCGATAACCAATCATTCCATGGACTGTGGGGTCCTTAAACTCATGGACTATGATGTCCTTAACCTCGGACTGTGGGGTCCTTAAACCCACGGACTATGATGTCCTTAACCTCGGACTGTGAGGTCCTTAAACCCACGGACTATGATGCCCTTAACCTCGGACTGTGGGGTCCTTAAACCCACGGACTATGATGTCCTTAACCTCGGACTGTGGGGTCCTTAAGCCCATGGACTATGATGTCCTTAACCTTGGACCGTAATGTCCTTTAACTAATCGACCGCAATGTCTTTAAACTAAACAATAGAGCCCAAATGCTCTTTTGTTGGATCCAAACGATCCCGTTAAGTTGATCTTAGTCTAAAATTAGACTAACGTATCCTTAACATACGTTTAAGTCGATCTTAGTCTTAAATGAGACTAACGTATCATTAAACCCAACCCCAAACCCAAATCTAAGAAGATACGGATTTGGACTAATCCACGCCCTACGGGCGACAACATAAATTAGTCTCCGTATACAATCTACGGGCAACCAAAAACAAAACAAACACACACGACACGAAGTGACCTTCTGGAGCAGAAGAAAGTGGTTACCGCGATGCGGTAGCGTAATTAACTGCAGGGAAGAGCGTCCTCACAATCAAAAACCCCTCAAACTAGGGGGAATCTGACAAAGTCTGCTACATCGGTCGCGTCCGTCTAAACTTCCGATACACGGTGCCATAAATCAACTTGGCATTTTCGGAGAGGTGGACGGATAAAACCAAATAGCATCTGCCTCCAAAATTCAGGCCAGACGTCCCAACGTCCCGTTCGCGTCTTTCGGCGGAGAACAGATTCTGGCACGTCCGGTGGGACCTTTTCCTCTTTTCACTCCACACTTCGTGTGTCGTGTTCGCGAACGAATCGCAGTTTAACATGGTTGCCCTTAGGTTCGAGGCACTAAGATTTGGTTTTGCTCCCGTGTAGAAAAAAGAACATCAATGGCCTATAACTGCTCCAACTGCAACAACTCCCACTCCGTCCCTGTCGGAGGAGTGACCTACGGGCCCCAAGCGGCCTCCCTTTCTACAATGCCGGTGGAACAAGTGACCCAAGCCACCACTGGGCTATTCTTCGGGACCATGCTCCTACCGATGAGCTTCAATGCTCCTATGCTGTCGCAAGAAGCCCCAAAGAAGTCGGTCTTTGATCGACTTATCACTACCGCGGCCCCTCTCAATGGGTCGCCCAAATCCAACGCCTCAATCTTTGATAGATTAGGCCAAAGCTCATGTGGACCCGTGAAGAAGCCTGCAATACCAGAAAAGGTTATTCCGAAGAGGATAACCATCCCTGCTCCCGAAGTCGTCAAGGAAGCTTCTCATGTCAAAGGGTCGGTCTTCAAAAGACTGACTGTTTCAGCTCCTATTCCAAGTGAAATCGTCAAGGCTGCTTCCCCTGCTCAGAAGTCTACCTTCGACAGGTTGGCCATCCCCACTCAACGGACGTCAGTTTTCAATAGGCTGGCACCAACGGCAGCCCTTCACCAGGACAGAGGGCATGAAGAAACCATCCCCATAGCTGAGCCAGTACCGTCTGCTCGACACGCTTGACGTCGTCACTGGCGCCGAGTAAGGAAGGCTGGGGGCGGCTCTCCTTTTGGACTAACTCCGCCAGCTCCAATGGTGGAAATTGATGTTGCTGTTCCAACTGGGAACAGCTTTGAACTACTTAGGAGGGTACGCAAAAACTCTCCGACTGCTGTGCTGAAAAAATCTCCTCCAATTATGGAGAATGATACAAAGGTGAAGCCAGAGCAGCCCCCTCAGCGGCTGTCCTATAAAATTTACAAGGTCTGGCGTCAAGTCCAAGACTCGGTGATTGATCAAGATTACTCTCGCCGACAGAAAAAAGTGAAAGTTCAGCGAGAAGAGGACCATCCTGTCAAGCCACAAAAGGCGACAGCTACTTGGGTGCCCGCTACAACGGCCCTCTCAACTTCGATCGCCCACAAGAAGAGAAGGCCGGAGAAAATCCCTGTGTCCGCGACGAATCGTAAGGGCACTGAACCTAAACGCCCCAAGTCTGGGGGCATGGTGGTGCATACCGTCTATATGGCATCCGGAAAAGAGGATAGCCGTATCTCCATAGGTCATCGACCGCTTACGCGATCAGTGACTAAGGCTCAGGAGCAACAACAACAAAAGCTCCAGGAGATGCTAACAGCCATGGCCGCACTCACGGGACCAAAAGAAAGCCCGGAAACGTCGTCGGAGCAACGTCAAGAACAAGAAACTGATGTTGAGTTCCTCCGCAGAGTCCTCGAAAAGAAGGACAGAGAAGCAGCAGAAAAAGCGGCCAATATAAAACAAATGGCGCTTCTCTTCCAAGACATGGTTGGGATGATGATACAACCGGATCCTCCGGCGGAAGACCCCCCGATTGTCCTTGAAGATGACAGAGGAGAGACATCAAATCCTCTGCCGGCTCTGTCAACAGCCAAGGAGGAGACCATCTCCAAAGCCACGCTCGATGATTATATAGCTCAACAGATACGAGTGCATCAGGCGAATGAAGTGCCCGGTCAGGTTGTTAAAAATGGACGACCCTATCCGGGTTGGTACGACCAAATAAAGTACCCGCCGGGATACACGATCCCTAAATTCCACGTATATAAGGGGACAGGAAATCCGCATCAGCACGTCGCTCAATTCAGAGCCTTGTGCGGAAACACCGGAGGTGACGATAAGCTGCTACTTCGTCAATTCGTCGGCAGCTTGGCAGAGACAGCATTCGAATGGTATTCCGAGCTTCCCAACGAGTCCGTCAAGACATTCACGGAGATGGAGCTGTTATTCACTCAGCGTTTTGCAAGCACCAGCGAACGCACCCCAATCACGGCGTTGATTAATGCCAGGGTAAAGCCAGGAAAAACATAGGTTCAGTATGCGATACGGTGGCAGAATCTATAGTCAAAGTGCGAGCAGCGCATTAAAGAAGCGCCTGCGGTAGGCATGTTCATGGGTACTCTAGACCCTCAAGCGACCATTTCCCAATTTATGATGTTTTTCAAGCCGACCTCTTTCCAGGCCTTGATTGACAAGCTGGCCCAAATGGACCAGATGGGTCATAGATCGTCTTCTTCAAAGCTGGAATCTTGAAACAAAAAGGGGAAAGGGAAAGCGACTTTTGTCGCCAATACTCAATAACAGCCGAGCAACTTAAAGCGGTTGTTCACCAAAACAACGTGTGTCCACGCCCATCCCTCGAGGAGAGACTGGGATGTCCTTATTCGTTTCCCTGGGATAAAACGAGGAGACTGTTCGAGCTGGCAATACGCAACAGACTAATCAATCTGCCGGATCCAAAACGTCCGTTGCAGCCAGGCGATGTCAACAATCCTAAATACTGCCCTTACCACCAAACAGTAAGCCATCCAATCGAAGATTGCTTCGTCTTCAAAGGCTGGATTGAGGACCAATACCAACTGGGCAAATTCACGCTGTTCGAAAACTGGAAGATGAACCCGCCACAACCACATGATCCGAAAAAGATGGACATGCCGGGGGCATCGTGCTCATTCATAGAGAAAGCCCCTGGACCGAAAAGTCCGTAAACTACAAATTTGCCTCAAATATGGCAACGATGGACCGCAACGTTCTAAAACTTGCAATTGACCGAGACGTCGTTAAACTACTACAAACCGCAGCATCCTAGCACTGACGCGTTAAAAAAAGGTACGTCCATAAGCGAGGTGGGCATGAATGAAAACCCGAAAGGGCTCCGTGAGTAAAAACAGCAGGACTACCAGCGAGTTTGTGAAAACCCAAAAGGACGCAAGCTCGTTAAAAGACACTTGCAAGGTCCTCTCGACCCTGTAAGGAGAAACCATCTGCGTGAGATCCTTACGACTCACAAGGGAGAAACACACTTAGGGATCCCCACGATTCCTAAGGAGAAATTATACTTACGAGATCCTCACGACTCGTAAGGAGAACCCTCCTTTGAGACCCTCATGGCTTATAGCATTCAAAAGCCTTAAGCTACAGGGATCTGAACCTGTTCTTAAGCCATCACAACCTCCAATGCTGCCCTACAAGCGTCTCGATATCGACCCTTGTATACAATCCATGGGTGCGAATAAACATTTCCCTAACAAAGTCCTACCCGCGACTAGGGATATGTTTACACGGTCAACAACCCTTGTAAGTCCTCTCGACTTGTAAGGAGAAAACACTCTTGTAAGATCCTTACGACTTATGAGAAGCCATACACTTGGGAATTCTCACGATTCCTAAGGAGAAAACGCACCTACGAGATCCTCACGACTCGTAGGGAGAAATACCTTTATGAGACCCTTACGGCTCATGAAGTCAAAAGCCTTAGTCGACAGGATCCTAACTCTGTTTACTAAGCCACCTTTGTTCGACATCGACAAAGGAAAATGATGATTCGCTCCTGGCAATATCCCAGTCGTAACGATGCTGATGCCGAAATCAGTGTCCAATCCCAAACTCGCAGCGAAAAGCCAGCGAGCCACAAATGCATACGAAATAGCCGAAATGATGGAGCAACTTGCAACAAAATCAGCAAGTAAAAATGTATGCATACAAAATAGCCGAAATGGTTGGGCAACTCGCAATAAAAATCAGCGAGTAAATAAAACAAATAGCCGAAATGATTGGGCACCGTGAAAAATAGCCAAAATGATTGGACAATCGCGACTTTCGCGATATAAAAGCTGAAATGATAGAGCATCGCGGAAAGAAAAATATATAAAATGAAACTTTTTACCCTCCAGGTGAGATCACATCGATCCCCGTATACAATCCAGGGGCACAAATAAAGAGGGAACCATACCTTCCCACCAGGCTCCATCAGAAAAAGAAGCCAAATCTCGACAGTTCACAGAAAGCCTGGAGTTCATCTCAACATTCGTCTCATTACAATAGACGCAACGTTAGCAAAGCCGAGTGACGGCAAAATCCCAGCTCCACCTTAGCATTCGTCTCGTTACAGCAGACGCAATGTCAGCAACGGCGTTCCTTCGCAGTCCAGCAGGATGCAGATGCAACGTCAACGAAAGACATCACGGTCGAAGCAAAGCGGAGTGATGGCAAAATCCTAGCTCCACCTCAGCATTCGTCTCATTACAGCAGATGCAATGTCACCCCAGGGTCAAAAAACGGAGCCACGGTAGAGTCCCTAGTTCCAAATCTCGACGGTTTACAGACAACCTAGAGGCCACCTCGACGCCCGTCTCGATACAGCAGACGAGATGTCACCGCAGCGTTCTTCCTCCAACATGACTCAGACGCGACAATCAAACAACGGAGCCACGGCAAAGTCCCTAGTTCCAAATCTCGACGGTTCACCAACAACCTAGAGACAACCTCGACGTTTGTCTCGATACTCAGTCGCAACGCCAGCAAATGAAGCGAAGGCAATATTCCTAGCTTCAAGGTCTTGACGAAAACTCATATAAAACCTGAAAGACTGACGGAGATCATCCTACATCAACGCGGAGTGGTCACAACCTCGACGTTCGTCTCGATACAACAGACGCAACGCCAGCAAATGAAGCGAAGGTAATATTCCTAGCTTCAAGGTCTTGATGGCAACTCATATAAAACCTGAAAGACTATCGGAGATCATCCCGCACCAGCGCGGAGTGGTCACCACCTCGACGTTCGTCTCGATACAACAGACGAGATGTCACCCCAGCGTTCTTCCTCCAGAAGGATTCAGATGCGATAATCAAACAATGGAGCCATGGAAAAATCCTTAGTTCTAAACCTCGACGGTTCACCCGCAACCTAGAGACAACCGCGACATTTGTCTCGATACAGCAGACGCAATGCTAGCAAACGAAACAAAGGCCAAATTCCTAGCATCAGGATCTTGACGGCAACTCATATAAAACCTGAAAGACTATCGGAGATCATCCCACACCAGCGCAGAGTGGTTATGACTCATTGGGGCTCCCCAAACTGAGCCTAACGTCAAGTAAAAAGCGGCATGGCGAAATTCCTAACGCTTGCTCTTCTGACGGTCAAACTGCCTAGGAAGATTGCTTGAAGACGTCTTGTCCAACCTCCGAAGGGATCAGAGACACGACAGTCGCAAGGCTACTCGAACAACAAGATTGCCTATCGAGGGATACATCAGTCAACGCGACGGTATGACAGGAAAAACCCTAGTACCACAGACCCTAACGGACCTCTGTCGTAAAGAGCAGAGGTTAACTGTGGCGTTAGGACATTCTTGCAAGAACTTCTCGATTCGTCTCGACTCGTGAGGAAATTAGTGTCTTTGCGAGAACTTCTCGATTCGTCTCGACTCGTAGGAGAAAGCCTTAGGCAATGGGGATAGCGACCTATTTTCTAAGCACTGGGGCCCTGCAAGTCGGTCCGAAACAGACTCTTGCATACTATTCATGGACCACACTCTCCAAAGTCGAATCTCGACAAGGAGAGAAACAACCACTTACGAGTCCTCTCGACTTGTAAGGGGGAAAATTCTCTTCTGAGATCCTTACGACTCTCAAGAGAAAACACACTTTGGAATCCTCACGATTCCTAAGGAGAAAATACACCTACGGGATCCTCTCGATCTGTAGGGAGAAAATACTTTATGGGACCCTCACGACTCATAAAGTTGAAAAGTCTTAGGTGGCATATCCTAACCCTGTTTCCTAAGCCATCATTGTCTCGCGGAAAGGTCAAGGCAGATTTTCTACAGGCCACACTATCCTGAGTCAAACGTCGATAAGAAAGGAAACAATCACTTACGGGTCCTCTCGATTCGTAAGAAAGCAAATTCTCTTCTGAGATCCTTACGACTCTCAAGAGAAAACACACTTAGGAATCCTCACGATTCCTAAGGAGAAAATACACCTACGAGATCCTCACGACTCGTAGGGAGAAACACCTTTATGGGACTCTCACGGCTCATAAAGTTGGAAAGCCTTAGGAGGCAGATCTGAACCTGACTCCTAAGCCATCGCCATCCTACAAGAAGATCAAAATCGATTATCCACGAAATGCATTTACTAAAAGGGACACACCATCATGAAGAAAAATATGTCTTTTATTCATGAATCAAAATGAATACAAAGTACAATTTATGAAAGAATCAAAAAATACTCTCATTCAGGAGTATGTACAAAAGAAGAATAAAAAAAGAAAAATATACAATTCTTCAAGCCGGCAGATGATTTAATAGATGTGCCAGTTCATCCTTCTTCCGCTGGTCCTCGGCTTCATGATTCATTATTATTATAAGACGGGCCTCCGCTTGAGACTACTGGGCCTCGTACGAGGCAAGCCGACTTTCAAGCTCATTTTCGGTGACTTTATGAGCCTCGACCATTTCGGGAGTAAAAACGATGGCTTTATCAATGGCTACCACCTCCCTGATAGCTTCTTGAAGCACCCGCCAAAGTTCATACGCCCAAGTGGTCTTGACCGTAAGATTAGCTTGAAGTTCCCCCAGCGCATTTGAAGCCAGCTTCCTCTCCGAGAACTTTCGGCTGAGCCTCTTCTCGCATGACAGCATATTCGCAGCACACCGCTCAATCAGCCCCCGTAAGCTCGCTTTTGCAACCACAACCTCTGAAGGAAGGCGCATACATTCAAGACTATGCAAGCAAGCCTCCACCTGAAGACAAAACTCAACCTATACTTGCACTAATGTTTCACTATGGTAAGTAGCAAGAAAGGGAAGAGAACCATTGGCTTCAGCGACAAATGCTTCGGCCGTGATCAGACTGCCAGCACGAAGGTCTTCAATTAAAGCTGACAAAGAGCGAAGGCTTAACTTTGCCATCCGTTCAGAGGCACGTAGAGCATAGGGGCCGGGTGGCATGACGATGCGAGATTCTAGCACGGTAAGAACTGGCAAAGCTGTTAAGATTCATAAACAGTCGGCGAGGTTCACAAGCAAAGAGCAGATGGAACAACATCAAAACTTTACTTACCCACAGTCATGCAAGATGGGTCCAAAAGATCCCCAGCCCCGTCAAGAATCTCAAGTTCTTCATCGGCTTCCAGAACTGCAGAAGACATCAGTATCATTATACGGAATAATGATAATGCCGTGAAGAAGGAGAACAACACTAACCTTGCCCGGAAGATAGGACGATGCATTGAGGGGATATTGCATGCGGAGCGGCCAGCTCTAGAAGACGCTGAAAAGACTCCCTGGGGGACAGGTCCGCGATGGACGCCGCCAATCCTCGTAGCTCTGAAAAGACAGAAAGGTTCAGATAATGAAGTGATTATTAAAATAAAATATAGAAGGCTACCTTCAATACTCCGCCCACTCTGTGCTGGAGGGATAACAGCTTCAGCGGCCTCCTCCATGCCCCCAGGCACATCATCGGGGACATGGGCCGGTATAACGACTCCCAATTGAGGAGCAGCGGCCATCGCTGCAGGCTCCAATGAAAGGACGGTGGCCTCGACTACCTGTTCCACAGTCTCCGGGCCGTCCCCAGAAATATCCATTGAACCCGCGGCCAAGGAAGATGCCTCTCCCGGGAGAGCATGCACCGGGGAAACGGGTACCACCAATGGGAGCTCCGCGACAGGAAGAACAGCTGTATCGACCCCCTCCACACTTGCTAGTGTCTCATCGAGGATATTTGCAGAGTCCATAGTCAAGGCGCGACTCGAACTCAGATCCTCCGCCATTGCCGAAGTACCTGCAAAGTTTTCATGGAGATAAGAATATATATATATAAGCAGTGCAAAATACGAGAAAAAGATGTATAAGTATACCAATGCGCAAAGGAGCTTCTAGTATAGCTTGTTCAAGCCGGCGTTCCTTCCTGAGGAGGTATGCTCACCGGGGTTCGAGGGTAGACTTGCGGCCACCGGTCCACAATGAAAGCGCATCTTCGGCATCGGCCGAGATAGGCTGCTTAAGGGCTATCCCGCCTCCCTCTTCCAAAGGACCTATAAATATCCGTCGTATCGATGGAGGATCTTCGTAGAAGATGACGGCAGGATAAGGCATCTTCGGGATCCCTACATTCTCAGTTTCATCATGGGAGCGTCTTATAGCCTCAGCCAATTGTGCGGTTTCCTCGGTAGATGAACCCGGAAAAAGAAGGCCACCATCCGACTCTTGCATAGCTAGTGGTTCATCTTGTAAGATAGGCTCGGAGTCCACTAAAAAGTCGAGCAGATTGGTGACCGTCTTCTTTCGCCTCTTGGACCCAGAACTAACTTCAGAAGACGATTGCTTCTTTCCCCTCGGTGCTTTAGTGCGACGTTGACCCACTTCGCCATCAGTGTCTTCTCTCGACGGTGCTACCGATGAGGACACTGCCATTGCTGACGCCGCAGCTGATGATACTGCTATTGGCGCCTTATTGGCCCTTGATTGAGCTCTAGTGCGCAGCGGCATACCAGCTGTGGGAGTTAGATCCACTTCCACCGCCTCAAGAAAAAGCACAATACCAGTATCTCTTAGGGGAGGGCGAACTACTGCCCACGGTCGCGGCGGGACTCCCGTAGCCTGGATCGGAGTGGGAGCCCTATATCCAAGGAGCATCCTCCTCTCCTCAGCAATAATGGGACTGACTCGGTGGAGGTACCAGACCGTGAAAGCCCTCACACATCGAGGAATGTAGTCAGCCTCAGGAATCACGAAGCGAGAGCCAGTGTTTAGCCGCATGAAGTGATGAGCGGCGTCACGAACAACTTCCGACGACGGGCTGGGCTCCACTGTAAACGCCTCAAAGGGGACACCCTGGTCATATCCCAGTTGCCGAGCAAAGCGGTGTGGGTTGTACCGCATAAAAAGGGCCGCACCGTTTTTACGAAACACCAGATAACCCGGTCTGATCGATTATAAGTGCATGGCTTCCTTGGGCTTCAGGGAGGGTGCTCCCTCTTTCGACGAGTCAAAAAGCTATTGAATCGGTCCCGAAGGAGCAGAAAGGACTCGATCGTTAAATACCATCCCGCCCACATCGGCATAGGGATTAAGCAGCACACGAATAGCTCCGGACTGAGTCAGATCAGGAGCATAGGCGTCCACCAACCTCATAAGCCGCGGAAAAAGGTAGGCATCATAAAAGCTGGGTCTCTGATGCGCGGCAAATGCCTCTAGCACGTGCATCTCAATCCATGACGTAAATTAATGAAGAGAGAAACTCACTACGTTCATGCCTGGAGTTGAGGTATTGGCTGCAGCGCTCAGCCCATGATACAGATGCACTAGCCCCGCAATACCCACGGCTAGTCGCATCCCTCCGGCGATGCGATGAGCAGGGTAAATGACCGAAGCTCTCATGAATAGACGGTGCATTGGAGCCAGACGCTGACAAAACCCACGAAGAAAGTCTTTTCATCTATGCCAGGAGCTGTGATCGACTCAAAAGGTACAGCCGACAGGATTGGAATGTAGAACTGCGGCAAATCCTCTTCTTTAGCCGGTAGCTTATTTAGACCGAACTCGAAGGGGTCGTTGATATTCGTGAACTTCGAAGCCGTCTTTGATAGAACGTCTCCGCGAAGGAAGCAGGCAATAAAACTTTTGAAAGTGACACCCTGTTCCTCTGACTCTGTGAACAGCTTCTCAAAAATGCCCAGAGCCATGATTAGACTTGGGTGCTTATGGCGGACGGCATTTTCAGTCGACAAGCCGTCAACCACAGCAGGCTCAGCTTCGAAAACATACTCATCAGAAGGCAGCAGTTCTTCATAGAGCGTTCCCCTGATAGGCAACCCCAAGATCTCACGAAACTCTTCCAGAGAAATTGAAACTTCGCAGTCCCCTAGCAAGAAGGTGTTGGTGGGAAGATTCCATTGATTTAGGAAAGCCTTAACCCACCAGACATGGGGGGACTGATAGTGGAAGAGAGACGCGTACACCGCCTGAAAGAGCCCGACCCTCTGCAGTCGCGCACGATGGACAGACAGGATATAACGAGCCCAGAGAAGGTAGCCCGTGGGATGTCGAGGAGTAAGCCCTATTTTGTAAACCTGTCCCCAGGGCTGGGCTTCACCTTGGCAGATACGACGCCCTAAGATGTCTATAGCTGGCACATGGTGGTTTGGAATCCCAGTTGTCGACGGCTCAAGCCGTCCCATAGGGGTCCAATTCAACATCTCCACAGCAAAGGCGGTCCGTGGACGCTCCATCGGCAAAAATGGGTAGGTAGGCTCTGTTGGTGTCTCGCAAAGAAAGCTGCGGTGGCCCCGAATGATATGCCCGTACCAGGTCCCCCATAAAATCAAGTTGGTGCAATCATGGTCGTGAGCTCTAATCATCGACATCACCTCTTCATTAGACGGTGACTGAGGAAAGGCAGTCTCCGAGCGGGTGAAAGGGAAGTATGGAAGAGAAGCCATTGTTCCTAAAACAAAGGAAAGGAAACTGTTAATGAAGCCCATACGTGTATATATATTTATAAATATATATATATATAAAAGGACAGTGGAAGAAAATGACAAACAACTTATTTTATATGACCATTGGTTACAAAACACAGGGGCCCCACAAAATCAAGATGGCGGCTCACTAATGATGATGCTGGGTAATCATTATGAGAACACAAGAAAGATTCTCAATAAATGAATAGTGGATTTCAAACAACTCTACACATTTCCCAAGGAGAAAACCCACTGCAGAACTCTATGCAAATCATGAAGGGTCTCTCTGGAAACATTTTTGCAAATAACAACTCAGGGCAAGAAAATCCCAAGAAGTTCTCTGTGAAGAACTAAGTTCTTTAGAGGAATTAAATTCTTTTTAAACAGAGAAATTAAATTTTCAGAAAACTTTTTCATAGCTAAGATCTTTGGAATAGAATTAAATTCCATAGAAAAGACAAGTATCACCATCGATCCCTGAGATCAGAGAAGCCCTAGCAAAAGGGATTTATTATTTAAAGATTGGACATTTTTAAAGAACTTGAAAAGATGGGTTCTTGTTAAAGGGAAAAACCCTTGGTATGGATTTAAAATCCAAAGAAAATTTCTACAAGAAGTTCATCGGCTGTTCAAGATCCTTACCTGAAAAAGGAAATCTTTTGTTGACAGAGTTAAACTCTGGAAATTTTTGAAACAGAGAATTGAGCTCTGGGAAAGAGAATTAAATTCTCAGGAAAACGAGCAATGAAGAAGATGGAAAAAGTGGAGGCGCTTCTGAAGAGACCCCTGCATTTATAGGATGTGATGGGAAACGGTTCATCTACACCCTTCCCTAGGCAGATCCAACGGCCACAAAAGGTGACAGCGTTGCACTCACGTGCAAACACATGAGAACAACGCTGTTAGGGCATTCGTTCCCTCATAAAATATCAAGAAAAACCCCAATGGGGCATCGCGTGCCCATACGTGACCAGGGGTCACGTGCTGACACGTGATGGTTTCCTGAGGATTCTATTATAATTGAATTCTAAATCAACAGGAGTCGCGTTCCCACACGTGATGGGCCTTTTAAACTCACAGAAAGAGATTAAAAGATATAACAAAACAACAAGGAATACCCCAATGGGGCATCGTGTGCCCTCGTGTGACCACAGGTCACGTGCAGACACGTGATAGGTTCCCAAGCTCTCTGACTTATAAGAATTAAATTCTAATCAAACAATCAATGAATGGGGTCACGTGCCAATACGTGATGGGCCTTTAAACCTACTGAAAAAGGTATAATAAAACAACAGGAAAACCCCCAATGGGGCATCACGCCAACATGTGACCAAAGGTCACGTGCTGACACGTGATAATTCCTGAGTTCTTTAAACAACAGAATTAAATTCTGGTTAAAAGCTTAATCAGGACGTCACGTGTCAACACATGATGGGATCCTAAGATCCCTGAAATAATAGAATTAAATTCTAATTAAATGGTCAATCAGAAGGTCACGTGCCAACACGTGATAGGCTCTTAAGCCTTCTGAACTAATAGAATTAAATTCTAATTAAGAGGGAATCGAAAACCCTAACTGGAAAAATATTTCTTTAAATCTTTCTAAACAAAAAAGATTGTTCTCTATAAAGTGGAGCACCGTTGGATTAAAAATCCAATGGTGATTAAAAATCACCAATTTATGGAAAGATTCTATGCAAGAAGATATTTCCTTGAAATTTGTCAGGAATAACAGACAAAATATCTTTTCGATTAAAAATCCAATGGTGAATAAAATTCACTGAGTGATCTAAAAGATCATGTTGGTTACAAAAACAATCAAAATCTTTCAATGAAAAATTGACTAAACAAACTGATTCTTTTCTTTCTCCTATAAATAGGAGCCAAGAAGAGAAGAGGGGGGAGATTTTTGGAAAGAGAAACATCAACAGAGAGAGAATATTAAAAAAGAAAGGAGAATTTAATTCTCAAGAGAGAAAAGAAGATCTCTTCAGAGAAAAAAAACTCTAGGTGAGAAAAAAGAAGAAGTTCATTCTATAAGCTCTCACAAAATAAAAGAGAATTTAATTCTCAAACTAAGAGTTTAACTCTTCTGAATAAGAACTTAGTTCTTCCTTTGGTTGAAGGTCTGCAGAAGCAGATCTCCTTATAAGTTGAGAATTTAATTCTCATCGGGGAGATTCTTCCATGCAGATCTAAAAACCTAAGGGAAGATCTAAGTTTAGAGAATTCAATTCTCACACCAAAGCAATTAGGAATTTAATTCCTTCAAACAAATTAGGGTTTAACCCTATAAAAAAAATTAATTCTTCCAAATACATAGGAATTTAATTCCTCTAAATAAAACTAGGGTTTAACCCTACCAAAGAATTTAATTCTCAAACAAGGGACTTAAACTCTCCATGCACGTAAACTTGATCACGTGGCAACACGTGACCCTTCCTGCAATAATCAGAAAAGAAAGAATGAGACATGGTCACGTGTCCCCACGTGACCCTTAAATGGACTCCTCAAGATGAGAAAGAAAAAGCCTGGAGGCAATGCCTCACGTGCTCACACGTGACTCTCAAAACAAAAGGGAACAAATCCAAGGGCAGAATCAATTTTGGGCGCCCTCATGTGTCCCCACGTGACCCTTAATAAACACTTTAATAATCAATGCATGGGCATTCATCACGTGCCCACACGTGATGGCCGTTAAGATTAAGTGTTTAACACTTCTGTGAATATTCTGAGAACAAATAACAGAAGCTTGGCCCAATCCTAGAGTGCCTCACGTGACCCCACGTGAGCACTTCTTTTTTAGTGTTTAACACTATTTTAAGCACTAGATCCTTAGTGCTTAACACTATTTTATATGCATTACATGGGAATACGTGATCGCCAGATATTCTCTAGTGTTTAACACTATTGTAAAACCAAGCTTCGCCCAAATTGGCTAAGTTTTTCCAGAGGCAAATCTCCCCTTCAACTGAACCTTAAAATTGATCAGTTCATATGATATGCAAAGTAAAGTCCAGAGCTATAATGAATAGTGCTCAGCCAAAGGCAAAATGTTGTCAGAACCCCAGACCCATGCTTAGCATTGCTAAATAGTGGGGAGTTGGGCCCAGACAAATGTTCTGCAGTCTAAAGGTCCAACATTTTAAACCTAATTGGACTTAGCCCAAGTTGGCCATAAGTCCTCAATTCAGATTCAACTGAGCCCATGTGCTCATGATATAATTAATTGATCTTAGTCCCAAATTAGACTACAGATTTCCCAATCAACTTTGGTTCAAAGGTATATCTCTTCACTCCTCTGTTATTTGTCGTTGTAATCCTTCAACATCT
The DNA here is from genome assembly GCA_030015575.1 of Agapanthus africanus. Classification (NCBI taxonomy): domain Eukaryota; kingdom Viridiplantae; phylum Streptophyta; class Magnoliopsida; order Asparagales; family Amaryllidaceae; genus Agapanthus; species Agapanthus africanus. The sequence continues at coordinate 934,308,875 of CM057338.1, read as the reverse complement.
TCAGAGAGGTGATGGGCCTCGATAATCAATCATTCTATGGACCGTGGGGTCCTTAAACTCATGGACTATGATGTCCTTAACCTCGGACTGTGGGGTCCTTAAACCCACGGACTATGATGTCTATAACCTCGGACTATGGGGTCCTTAAACCCACGGACTATGATGTCCTTAACCTCGGACTGTGGGGTCCTTAAGCCTATGGACTATGATGTCCTTAACCTTGGACCGTGATGTCCTTAAACTAATCGACCGCAATGTCCCTAAACTAAACAATAGAGCCCAATGCTCTTTTGTTGAATCCAAACGATCCCGTTAAGTTGATCTTAGTCTAAAATTAGACTAACGTATCCTTAACATACATTTAAGTCGATCTTAGTCTCAAATGAAACTAACGTATCCTTAAACCCAACCCCAAACCCAAATCTAAGAAGATACGGATTTGGACTAATCCACGCCCTACGGACGACAACATAAATTAGTCTCCGTATACAATCCACGGGCAACCAAAAACAAAACAAACATACACGACACGAAGTGGCCTTCTGGAGTAGGAGAAAGTGGTTACCGTGATGCGGTAGCGTAATTAACTGCAGGGGCTTGCGCCTGCAGGGAAGAGTGTCCCCACAATCAAAAGCCCCTCAAACTAGGGGGAATCTGACGAAGTCTGCTACATCGGCCGCATCCGTCTAAACCTCCGATACACGGTGCCATAAATCAACTTGGCATTTTTGGAGAGGTGGACGGATAAAACCAAATAGCATCTGCCCCCAAAATTCAGGCCAGACGTCCCAACGTCCCGTTCGCATCTTTCGGTGGAGAACAAGTATCACTTCCAAAGACTGGATTGTGGCAACTGATTTTTGCTTACTTTCTGGTTTGTGGCACCTTTCAGTATCTTCATAATCCAGCTGAAAGTATTTTGCATCTTCATACTTTTCTGCCTCATTCACTGAGAAAGGATTGAGTTCTCCGGTGATGGTGTACTTAGGCCATCCTTGAAATACTTCATACACTAATGTTGTGTAGAATGGATGACGTTGTACTCATGTAGCCAAGGCCTGCCGACTAGAGCATTATAACAGGTCTTGGCATCAATGACATGGAATTTGATATCAGTGACGAGCTTCCCGAAGCGGAGCGTCAATATAACGAACCTAAGCGTCCGTGAAGATTGCGGATCGAACCCCGAGATAGTAATCTTTTCACGAGCAAGGTGTCACGACCCGAAATATTAGTTCGTGACCAGCACTTGAATCACGCCACGTCTAAAGGCGTAACGGAATTCAAGTAAGCTGAAACCCAGAAATCTAAACCTTTTAAGCAAAATAAAAGAGGTGAGGTTTGAAATCAGGCATAATGAAATCAAGTTTTCTTAATGCATAGAAAAAGAACATGAATGATGCAAGTGAAATTTACTAGTTTGAAAACATGTTTCGTCTCTTTGAAAATTTTAACAACACCTCCTTTGTATATTTTGATCCAAAACCATAAATACATAATAATGATAAAGGCATCCCCAAGTGGGACCTAGCTCTTCGCCAAACGGCGGATCACAATCACGCAATATAGCATAAATAGATATACGACGCCCAACGGCGAAGTTCACCACAAAAAATAAAGAAATGAGCAAGATATAACTCCCAAAGTGAATATAAAACCCATCGCTCAAATCTCGCAATTACAAGTCTCACTAAGTCTCATCACTTATACAATTACAACTTTTGATTGATTGATGGAGTTAACTAGATACAATATGAAATATAATACAAGAGTGGGCACGATACAAATGTCCCACTTACCACTGCAAAACACCCAAAGGAAACTGTGTGCCAGCGATGCCGCTACTGATCCAAGCAGTCAACCTGCAAGAACTGTGGCACAACGGGGGTGAGTTGCCAACTCGTGAATAGAAGAATATCTACAAGTAGAAATCGAATAAACAACGACTTCTAGGTCAACTATATCAAAAGGTAATACTATGATATCTAGGGTGACCGGGTCGTATATGTGCCAACAAGGTACTCGAAACCTATATGCAAGTGGATAACATCCAACAGTAATAATCAATGCATGTATATGGGTATCGTCCAACCATAATCAAGGTATGCAGATATGTGGATCTCGTCCACCCATGAGTCAATGTCTATAAGCATGTGTATAACCTCCAATAAGAAACAAGGGGCGCTTCCGGTTCTGTGCGTGCTTCAAACAATTTTGTCTTCTCCATATTACCATATCTCAAGAGTCAATAATTTTCTATGAGGAGCTACTGAACTCAATCACTTGCTGCCATTACTCAACAGTTTTCTGTTGAGGTCTATCCCATAGAGGTACTCAAATTGGATCAGTGATTGATTTCTAGGTTTCGTCGTAAACCTAATTGGTTACTTCCAATTACGTAAATCAATAGTTCAAACCGCACTCAAAGGTAGGGCATTTCCCATTGATATAGGGAATCAATGTATGTATGTATGTATGTGGATCTAGTCCACTCGTCAACCACTGACGCAACAACATCATGCATGTAAACGTCATAAAAGAGTGTGCATGAAAGTATGAGGATGTATATCAACGGTGTCCCTCCCGACACATCGAAATCATGGAACCTGAGTGCCTAGTATCGACACTCGAAAACATCATGAAAACAGTGCCAAGCATCGGCACGTAAATCCTCATATATCGGGCTCCGTCAGTCTGGATCGGCCCACGGGCTCCGTCAGTCCAGATCGGCCCATATCATCTCTCGACTCCGGTCGGTATCCTCCGGATATCCGCCGAGCCCAAATACTATCACCGGTAGGTAGTGCTCCCCTGCCGGGCTCACCTTCTAACATATCCGAGTCTTCTTGCCCCGGGGTACCTTACCGGGTCCACTATGTACCCGCAATCGGTGCCTACCACTCCTCGAATCGAGTTTCACATGCCACTTTCAGAACCGAGAAAACACATGGTGGACGCACTGAAATATCATATCAAGAGAAACCGGGTTTTTAAAACAGTACATGCTTCTTTTTGAAATAGCCACGGTTCTCAAATCCAGAAATCTCATAAAAACAGCATAACTCAATGCGTAAAATACGTAGAGCATGATGTATGCGACATATAACAAAATTGTAAGCATATCAATATATCATGCAACCTGGAACAGTGATATGACATATTAAAGGGAAACCGCACTTTTAAAATGATTCCAGTTTTTAAAATATAACATGCGGTTCCCAATCTCCCAATAAAATCAGTTATCTATGTAGGTACAATATGTATATGCGCAAGTATAGATGTACCAATGTATGTGTGCACAAATATGGATATACAAATGTGTATATTCGCAAGTATGAATGTATCAATGTATATGTGCATGAATATGGATATACAAATGTGTATATCCGCAGGTATGAATGTATCGATGTATATGTGCACGAATATGGATATACAAATGTATATATCCGCAAGTATGAATGTATCAATGTATTTGTAATGATGCAGCAACCATACTGTGTAGTGACATGGCAATTATCGATGATGAAGTGTGTGAGCCGGCAAATATGTGTACGTGTAACATATGCATCATCGATAATGGTGCAGGTGTACTATCACAGGTATATGCGATGCAATAATAATATCATGAATGCAGCACAAGGTAAATCATCAGCTAACAGCTATAAGGTATACGTAACTATCATATGTCCGAGTCGGTGTATCTATCAATCGGCATCTAGCCCAATAACATCGCGTACGGTATAATCCATCTTACGGAAAGCTCTAGTCAAGGGTAAGGATCAATCAACAAGTTAAACTCATCACACACGGAATATCATCGTGCGGCGGCATTATACTAAAAGGGATCCTATCATCCTATATGACAAATGAGGGTACGGCCTAATATCACATACGGCCTATCATCCATGATTCACAACATTTTATATATATATATAACCCTATATACCTATGTCCCAGGTCACATCTGCAATAATCTCATATCAGGGGACCGGCAGGGTATAAATCATCTCGATCGACTCGCATCCGTATACCATCATATCATCATATCATCATCTCATCATATCATCAAATCCATCTTGTATTCTTTCATCGCATTTATGTCTCATGTCATGTTGAGTTTACATAAACATGCTATCTCTACTAAGCATAAGTATCTAATCTAACAAACACACCTGAACCATACAATCAGATTTTTAAAAAAGTGAATCGTAGTTTTGAAAACAGGGGTTACGGTGTTTTTAAGGAAAAGATATCATTTGAAAATCCATAACATCCCTCAAGATATACATTTAAAAGATACATACGATTCTTTGGTTTAGAAAAAGGTATGGTTCAGATGACGCATCTACATCGACTATCTACTCCTACAGTACCCTAAGCGGTAATATCGCTAAACGTCATCCTACGACAGTAGTAACATATCACTTCTAACTATCCTCTAGTTTCTAATATGGTTTCATAGCTATCTCATTCTAACCCTAGTTTCCTAATCGAGGTTTCCTAACCATATCCTATAAATCGGTTTTCCATCAAAAGTTTGCGGGGGTGCTATACGCTATCCACCCGACTTCCCCGGTAGATATAGATCTACTCACCTTAGTCTTCGCTTGCCGAAGTCGATGACTGTTCATACTATAATATAGCATTATTGTACTCCCCATTTTTATTCATTTTATAAGTAAACAGGTACTCTTGACGCACGTTTGTTGCATATTACAGGATACAGGCTCTTGGATACGAACACAGTGAAAAAGACGAAAGTTGATACAAAAAAGGGACTTTTGACCAACAAGTAGACGGATCCTACTCAAACCTAGACGAAGAACAATTCACAAGGCAATGCATGTCCGAAATGTTAAAGGAAACGGTTAAAAGACCACTACAAATTTCACTGAAGATCTGAAGAAGACTAAGAAGCCAAACAGAGAAAAGTTGTGAAGAACTAAGAAGCCCTAACAACCAAGATGCAGCTCAGAGAAGTTGGTGAGCTGAGCTCACCAAAGGGCCGCGGAACCGCGGCCCAAGCCAACAAATGCCGTGGTTCCGTGGCCATTTAATGCCCGTGTCGGCGCCGACTTCTTGTGTCGGTGTGTCGGTGCGGGTGTTGGGATTTTCCGTGGGCATATCTGTAAAATCATGTGTGCGAGAATTTGTAACCCTAGCTTCCCTGTTTTCTTATAAATTGTACTCACAAAGCTATAAAACGTATGCCTCTTTTCAATTAATAAAATTCAGAATTGTTGGGAGATCAAGAGCATCATTTTTTGTAAGTCTTTATTTTTTAAATTCCTGCCTTAGTTATAATTTAATTTTTGCCCTAGCTATCTAGTATAATTCTTGCAGTAGAGTAATGATATCCTTTGCCCTAGTTAACTTAGTGTAGTTCTTTTAATCTGCAGTAGATAAGTAATAATTTTAGATCTAAACAAAACACATTAAACATAAAAAAAGATGTCATTTTTAGAAGATCCCCTAATGAGCGAGTAAAATCCTCGCTTGTTAGGGTTAGGAACAAGGGAGGGATTGAGAGAGGAATATCTCTCATCTCCTTCAATGCCAACACATTTTCATAACTAGAACTTCATGCATGCATGCATGATCCGCTCCCTACGGCACCCTACCTACGAGGTAACGGTGAACCGTAGTATAAAGGGCCGGACATAAATAACGTCCATGAAGGTTGTAGCAATTAATAGGAAAGGACGGACAAGGATCTAGAGGTAGAAACTTCGTTTCTTCCCAATCATCCTAATCCCCTTTGCTAATAATTGTTATGATTTCTAAAAAGCTTTAATCAAACGGCATTGAAAGAGGTGGTTATATTAATCTTATCAACCCCACCTTAGAACTAATCCTAACAAGTTCTTTAATATCGTATAAATTAGTTTTTAAATCAATCAACAAAAACCAAACCACCATCGGAATCAACTCGTAAAAACACAAATCAGAAAATTACACATCTCTGTGGATCGACCCGTATTCACCGGCTAGCTGAAAAGCGACGCCGTTTCTGATTACGGTAAACATATAATTTTTGGAATAATCAATGACACCACGCTCCGTCGCCTCGGAATCCATGCGAGGGTACCTACAATAATAAAAAATCGCAATACGTATTAAAACCAAGGCGGAAAAACCAAAACGGTACACGTTTCGCTCATAAGTCAAAACCTATAGCTTTGCGTGCAAAACACAACCAAAACCCCTGGTTGAGGACGTCCAAACGCCACACGACAGAAACACAATACCAAACACCAAAATCAAATCTAAACATTTCAAAATACGGAAACATAGCCAAAAACCACACTAAAGTGCTCCAGATTTTGATTCAGGCCAAAAGGAGTTGCACAAACAAGTCTAGAGTGTTGTATATGATGTATATGAGCTACTGGACCAACCCCGACACCCCATGTCACCATGTGGCCGGCCACATCACCAAAAAAAACTGGCCTCCCCTGGTCCCCCTTCTCAGGTTGGGTCCGTCTCGTCAAGGTGGCCTCCTAATACCCTAATTTGTCCCCTAGAGTTGTTTGCTACTCTCAAAAATCTCCCGGTTTGCTCCAGATTTCCCTGCACGCCCAAATTTCTCACAAACCGACATGAACTAAATTCCCAAATCCATATTTTGGTTTCTATTCTATGGTCCAGGTCAAGCATCACCTCACAAGTCTCATTGACAGCCACAAAACATCACCAATTTCCCAAACCCTTCTCTTGGGCTTTCAAAGTTCACACATCCATTACTAAACGACTTCTAAACTTAAACAAAAGCTAGAAAATCACAACTACTCTAAATGAAAAGAGATACACCTCATGGTCACTCCCAAACACAACCCTAGAAGTCCCAAAGTTGTCAAAATCCGACTTTTCTTGATTCATAGCGATGAAGGTGAGGAGGTGATCATTTTTTTGTGAATGGGTATAGGATTTTAGCAAGGTTTTTGGGGTGGATCAATAGGGTAGAAGATGGAGGGATGTGGAGTTGAGGGAGATGAAGAGGTAAAGAAAATGATGGGATAAAATGGCCAAGGCAGCAGCCCCCCCTCTCTCTCACTATAATTCTCACTCACTCCCTTTTCATGTCATCATTATGTCCCCTTTTGACTTTCTCCTCAATCATTTCTCTTTTCTTTTCTTTTCTTTTCTTTTCTTTTCTCACCCAAAAGCCCAACCCTAACATAAAACACACAAATGAAATAACATGTAACATGTCATAGTGCACTAACCATGAAAACTGTAGAAATGCGGATTTGGCTTAATCGCGATTAGCAATGCACTAATCGGGTTTTTATCGAAACCGCATATAATAATTTTTAAAATTGCCAAATCCTTTAAATATATTTTTAAATGAATAAATCATTTTAATTTCTATTTATTTCACAATTATTGGTATATATTTATACCTTTTTTCGAAAACCCCAATTTCGCAAATCGGCAGTTTTCGGGAAATATATTATTTTAATATTAAATTCCCAAAAATAATATTTTATATTTTCTGAAATGTTACAATCTTCCCCCCTTAAATAAATTCGGTCCCCGAATTTAAATTTAAACCCCCAAAATCTAAAACATTTCAATAATCACCTCAATACAACGGGGCTCCGAAGTCATGGAAAACGCAGAAATAACACAGCACATCGCGTCAAGTGCGCATGAAATTGGGTTAAAACTCAAAATCGAACTCCATCAAGAGCCATGCAAATCATCGGATTTGCACGCATATCCTCGGAGTTACAATAGAGATGCGGATCTCGAAATCCACTACTGAAATCCAATATACACTAGTCAAATACTATAATATGTGTATAATACGCATCTTTGAAAACTCCAAAATTGAATAAAATACATGCAAAATCTTTTCTAAATCGCCGCGGGAATGCGTAACTCACGGAATAATCGACGGACGTTCATTTTTTAAAATAATAACATATGTCCATATATGTCTTCTTAAATACACGTTCCGTCGTTTTCAAAATATCCCAAAAGGTTTTCCTTTATAAACGTTCGCGTCGCTCACGGACACGTAGGAAATAGCGAGACTATAGCTCCTTTTGAAAATCCTTTTTGGAAATATTTTAATGCATGCAAAGTACTCAGGTACTGTCCTCAGATCAGTCCTGTTTGGCTACTACACAATATAGTGCCCAACATGAAAATAAGGTACTCAAAAGCAGGATAGCCTAAAAAGGCGTATCCAGCGATCATATGCGTCTGGTGCACATGGAAATCAAACCCAAACACAAGTGCTACCAATGTGCGAAAAGTAAACTAAGTGCAATGGGTGTGCAAGAAAGCATCTGTCCAGTGCAACAGGTGTGCACGACAACAATATTAAGTGCATCTAAAGTCATCAATCCCATGCATCCGGTGTGCACAAAATCATATCTCATATCATGCGCCCAACATGCGCGAAAATCCAACTCAAGTGTATATGTCCCGCACGAATGAAATCGCATCCAATATGCACGGAAGAAAATCCAAATCAAGAGCATCCCACATGCACAAGTAAAATCTCACTCAAGTGCATCCGGTGCGCACAAAATCCAAAATGAAGCGCCTAATATGCGCAAAAATCAAACCAAAACGCGTCGGGTCCGTAAAAGCATATAGTGCAGTAACATGCACGAAAACGAACGGCAAGTGCCAACGCGTACGAAAATACAAATCTGGTAAAACGAATGCTCAAGGGTATAAATCGGGTGCAACCAAGGTACGGAGTATAAATCCAGTGCGACAACGCATAAGTACCCGTCCGGTGCAACAAATGCAAGATGCAATCTAGTGCAGCAAATGCACGAAATACAAATACAGTGCATCCAGTGCATGAAATACAAATACAGTGCATCCAGTACACGAAATACAAATACAGTGCATTCAGTGCACGAAATACAAATACGGTGCATCCTGTGCACAAAATACCGATCAATAACTCAAATGCATAACCAGCAACTCCGAGTATACCACGGTGTATAAAATCGTAAACGTGTGCGACTGCATGCACAAAACGCATATCAATGCACTACAGGCACATATCAGCTATACCGAGTGCAAAAATCAACTCGAGTGCGTACTACACGCACAAAATCAAATCGCCGTATGAAATCCACGAAATCATAGACATGTGCAACCAAGGCACAAAACCGATATCAAGTGCGATAAATATGCACAAATCAAAAACCAATACAATGGTGTATAAAAACATATCTCAAGTGCACTAACTATGCACAAAATGTAAGTACCCAGTAGGTGCAGCCATGGTGCACGAAATCAATATCAGGAAACTCGTCATCAAAACTCAAATCCAAGCGATATAAGCGTGATACTCAGATCACAAACGCAAATTGCAACAAAGGACATTGAGGTACACCTCCTACAATGTCAAAAAAGAATCAGTGCGCCTAAAACCGGCAGAACAAGAATATCCGCTCGCCTCCTGCTCACGGCCTAGCGTCTTCTGTATCTGGGTCTTCTCCCTTTTTTTTCTTCTGTGGATTACTACTCTCGCAATCCATCGGCTCATCGGCCCTGTCAGGTGTGCTAACGGGTACGATTTCGTTCTGGCACTTCTCTGGTCATCTCCCAATCAATCATCACCACCACTCGTGGTGCAGTACGTCACTGGCGTCGGCCTTTGGTCCTCTGAATACACTTGACCCATCTGATCCTGGTGCAGATCTCATTGCAGCAGTGTGCTGGAAGGAATCCTGCTCAAGGTCTCTTCCGATCTTGCCTATGCCGAACTGTACGGAGGCCGGTACTCTTATATAATCTTCCCTCTTTTTCTGGACATCTGCGTGTTCCGCACACCTTCCCTCGGGAACAGGCCGTATCCCAGCGCCTCTATGTACATATCAGATCCCTAATCCCGACGGGGAGTAGCAACAGCACGTCAGCATCGCGCATGTACCTCTGGCTCCACTCGCTTTGTCATCATCTTACTTCGACGTCACGTCATGTTATCTATGTACTGCAACTGTTCTCGGCCTCTGTCAATCCGGAGTCTCTCACACGGACTCAAGTCACAAACTCGGTATCTTCATCACTCGGTAAAAGATATCTAGCCGAACACGTCCTCGGGGACTCGTCCCAACCATCGGAAGAATACTCTATACTCGCCCGTTCTCGATCAACTTACAACGCCTCTGGGTGAGGTCCTCTATCCAAAGCTGGTCAGCTTACTGATCTCTTACCACATGGCATCCGGACGGCGTCAAACTTTTCGATCGAGTCATCAAGGTCCCAAAATTTCCCAAAGGCTCAACACCTGAGCACAGTCTAAAAATATCCGGTACATACCACAGCACCTTTGGACCAATCGTAGAAGGGCAAACCCAAGCCTCACTGATGACACCGCTAAACTGCCATAAACCCTAAGGTTCAAAGCGGTTCCATGGTCATCATGTCGAGTTAGGGTTTCATTTTTCTAGAGGGTCCACAGAATTACCTGCATGTTCCTCCTAACACTTTAAACTTGGGAAAATGGTTTCCTGGCACTCGTTCGAACCTTTTAGCTTCGCCAATACCACATGTGACTATTCTTCGCCCGCATGCTAAACAATGCCTCAATCCTCCAGGAAAGGAGATACATCGGCGGTCGTCTCTGGATCGGTCTGCTCTGGGTCTGAGTAAGATTCTTTCCACACTGGAAATCTTCAACTCAACTGAGCCTGCGTCGGTGCATCAATCTGACGAATCACCTTCATCTCTCAAGTCGGGGTAGACTAGCTATCATCTGTCGCATTTCTGCCTGGAAGCTCCGGCGATCTTAGCTCGTAAGCTCTGGAAGCGACATCCCATCAATCTCAGCAACAGCTGGGTCACCTGTCTACACGGTAGGCGACATTAAAATCTCTGAGGTATGTTGTACATCAACAGTCCTCTCGCAACTGGCAGCCTCTATCAATGGCCCAATCATCCGGTGTGAAACCAAGCACCCGCCTCTACAAGAGGTCACAACATAAAATACTAACTCGAGACGTTCTCATGTCACCAGAAAACACAATGGTCAGCCCTCGTACTGGATGAGCTCGCCCTGACCGCAACACTAGCAGTAGCTCAAACTGCGCTCAAACTATGGTGACAGGAACCTCATTCGAGTATCGAAGAGAGCAGATCAACGGCGTGAGAGGAAACGACAGATCCAGAATGGTTACATGATCATAAGAAGGAACGGCATCAATAAAAGTATGATCATGGAAACGAATAAAATCGAGGATCCCAAATGGATGTATAATCATGGATACGAAGAGAATCACTGATCTTAAAATATGTACATCCTAAGGTGTCTTAAGTGGAGTATCGTATCATAAATATGCCGCGAAACATACGTACGGTACGTCACTCTACTCAAGCTACCAACTCCATCAATCAGGGTCAGCCTACAAAACGAAAGTTCGGGTCTAATACTCCCCCCGTTCAAGTCTAAGTTCCGTAAGGTCAAGCCTAGGTTCCGAAATACATACCCGCCCTAGACTCCGCATAGTCAAACATAGACTTGAACAAAGGTTAAACCTAGCGCTCTGATACCAACTTTGTCATGACCCGAAATATTAGCTCGTAACCAGTACCTGAATCACGCCATGTCTAAAGGCGTAACGGAATTCAAGTAAGCTGAAACCCAGAAATCTAAAACTTTTAAGCAAAATAAAGGAGGTGGGGTTTGAAATAAGGCATAATGAAATCAAGTTTTCTTAATGCATAGAAAAGGAACATGAATGATGCAAGTGAAATTTACTAGTTTGAAAACATGTTTCGTCTCTTTGAAAATTTTAACAGCGCCTCCTTTGTATATTTTGATCCAAAACCATAAATACATAATAATGATAAAGGCATCCCCAAACGGGACCTAGCTCTTCGCCAAACGACGGATCACAACCACGCAATATAGCATAAATAGATATACGACGCCCAACGGCGAAGTTCACCACAAAAGATAAAGAAATGAGCAAGATATAACCCCCAAAGTGAATATAAAACCCATCGCTCAAATCTCGCAACTACAAGTCTCACTAAGTCTCATCACTTATACAATTACAACTTTTGATTGATTGATGGAGTTAACTAGATACAATATGAAATATAATATAAGAGTGGGCACGATACAAATGTCCCACCTACCACTGCAAAACACCCAAAGGAAACTGTGTGCCAGCGATGCCGCTACTGATCCAAGCGGTCAACCTGCAAGAACTGTGGCACAACGGGAGTGAGTTGCCAACTCGTGAATAGAAGAATATCTACAAGTAGAAATCGAATAAATAACGACTCCTAGGTCAACTATATCAAAAGGTAATACTATGATATATAGGGTGACCGGGTCGTATATGTGCCAACAAGGTAGTCGAAACCAATATGCAAGTGGATAACATCCAACAGTAATAATCAATGCATGTATATGGGTATCGTCCAACCATAATCAAGGTATGCAGATATGTGGATCTCGTCCACCCATGAGTCAATGTCTATAAGCATGTGTATAACCTCCAATAGTAAAATCAATATATGTATGTATGTATGTATGTGGATCTAGTCCACGCGTCAACTACTGACGCAACAACATCATGCATGTAAACGTCATAAAAGAGTGTGCATGAAAGTATGAGAATGTATATCAACGGTGTCCCTCCCGACACATCGAAATCATGGAACCTGAGTGCCTAGCATCGACACTCGAAAACATCATGAAAACAGTACCCAGTATCGGCACGTAAATCCTCATATATCGGGCTCCGTCAGTCTGGATCGACCCACGGGCTCCGTCGGTCTAGATCGGCCCATATCATCTCTCGACTCCGGTCGGTATCCTCCCGATATCCGCCGAGCCCAAATACTATCACCGGTTGGTAGTGCTCCCCTGCCGGGCTCACCGTCTAACATATCCGAGTCTTCTTGCCCCAGGGTACCTCACCGGGTCCACCATGTACCCGCAATCGGTGCCTACCACTCCTCGAATCGGGTTTCACATGCCACTCTCAGAACCGAGAAAACACATGGTGGACGCACTGAAATATCATATCAAGAGAAACCGGGTTTTTAAAACAGTACATGCGTCTTTTTGAAATAGCCACGGTTCTCAAATCCAGAAATCTCATAAAAACAGCATATCTCAATGCGTAAAATACGTAGAGCATGATGTATGCGATATATGACAAAATTGTAAGCATATTAATATATCATGCAACCTGGAACAGTGATATGACATATTAAGGGGAAACCGCTCTTTTAAAATGATTCCAGTTTTTAAAATATAACATGCGGTTCCCAATCTCCCAATAAAATCAGTTATCTATGTAGATACAATATGTATATGTGCAAGTATAGATGTACCAATGCATGTGTGCACAAATATGGATATACAAATGTGTATATCCGCAGGTATGAATGTATCAATGTATATGTGCACGAATATGGATATACAAATGTGTATATCCGTAAGTATGGATGTATCAATGTATATGTCATGATACAGCAACCCTACTGTGTAGTGACATGGCAATTATTGATGATGAAGTGTGTGAGCCGGCAAATATGTGTACGTGTAACATACGCGTCATCGATAATGGTGTAGGTGTACTATCACAGGTATATGCGATGCAATAATAATATCATGAATGCAGCACAAGGTAAATCATCAGCTAACAGCTATAAGGTATACGTAACTATCATATGTCTGAGTCGGTGTATCTATCAATCGGCATCTAGCCCAATAACATCGTGTACGGTATAATCCATCGTACGGCAACCTCTAGTCAAGGGTAAGGATCAATCATCAAGTCAAACTCATCACGCACGGAATATCATCGTGCGGCGGCATTATACTAAAAGGGATCCTATCATCCTATACGACAAATGAGGGTACGGCCTAATATCACATACGGCCTATCATCCATGATTCAAAACATTCTATATATATATATATATATATATATATATATATATATATATATAACCCTATATACATATGTCCCAGGTCACATCTGCAATAATCTCATATCAGGGGACCGGCAGGGTATAAATCATCTCGATCGACTCGCATCCGTATACCATCATATCATCATATCATCATCTCATCATATCATCAAATCCGTCTTGTATTCTTTCATCGCATTTATGTCTCATGTAATGTCGAGTTTACATAAACATGCTATCTCTACTAAGCATAAGTATTTAATCTAACAAACACACCGGAACCATACAATCAGATTTTTAAAGAAATGAATCGTAGTTTTGAAAACAGGGGTTACGGTGTTTTTAAGGAAAAGATATCATTTGAAAATCCATAACATCCCTCAAGATATACATTTAAAAGATACATACGATTCTTTGGTTTAGAAAAAGGTATGGTTCGGATGACGCATCTACATCGACTATCTACTCCTACAGTACCCTAAGCGGTAATATCGCTAAACGTCATCCTACGACAGTAGTAACATATCACTTCTAACTATCCTCTAGTTTCTAATATGGTTTCATAGCTATCTCATTCTAACCCTAGTTTCCTAATCGAGGTTTCCTAACCATATCCTATAAATCGGTTTTCCATCAAAAGTTTGCGGGGGTGCTATACGCCATCCACCCGACTTCCCCGGTAGATATAGATTTACTCACCTTAGTCTTCGCTTGCCGAAGTCGATGAAGCCACGCTCCGTCGCCTCGGAATCCATGCGAGGGTACCTACAATAATAAACAATCGCAATACGTATTAAAACCAAGGCGGAAAAACCAAAACGGTACACGTTTCGCTCATAAGTCAAAACCTATAGCTTTGCGTGCAAAACACGACCAAAACCCCTGGTCGAGGACGTCCAAACGCCACACGACGGAAACACAATACCAAATACCAAAATCAAATCTAAACATTTCAAAATACGGAAACATAGCCAAAAACCACACTAAAGTGCTCCAGATTTTGATTCAGGCCAAATGGAGTTGCACAAACAAGTCTAGAGTGTTGTATATGATGTATATGAGCTACTGGACCAACCCCGACACCCCATGTCACCATGTGGCCGGCCACATCACCAAAAAAACTGGCCTCCCCTGGTCCCCCTTCTCAGGCTGGGTCCGTCTCGTCAAGGTGGCCTCCCAATACCCTAATTTGGCCCCTAGAGTTGTTTGCTACTCTCAAAAATCCCCCGGTTTGCTCCAGATTTCCCTGCACACCCAAATTTCTCACAAACCGACATGAACTAAATTCCCAAATCCATATTTTGGTTTCTAGGCTATGGTCCAGGTCAAGCATCACCTCACAAGTCTCATTGACAGCCACAAAACATCACCAATTTCCCAAACCCTTCTCTTGGGATTTCAAAGTTCACGCATCCATCACTAAACGACTTCTAAACTTAAACAAAAGCTAGGAAATCATAACTACTCTAAATGAAAAGAGATATACCCCATGGTCACTCCCAAACACAACCCTAGAAGTTTCAAAGTTGTCAAAATCCGACTTTTCTTGGTTCATAGCGATGAGGGTTATGAGGTGATCATTTTTCTGTGAAAGGGTATAGGGTTTTAGCAAGGTTTTTGGGGTGGATCAAGAGGGTAGAAGATGGAGGGATGGAGGGTTGAGGGAGATGAAGAGGTAAAGAAAATGATGGGAGAAAATGGCCAAGGCGGCAGCCCCCCTCTCTCTCACACTATAATTCTCACCCACTCCCTTTCCATGTCATCATTATGTCCCCTTTTGACTTTCTCCTCAATCATTTCTCTTTTCTTTTCTTTTCTTTTCTTTTCTCTTCTTTTCTTTTCTCACCCAAAAGCCCAACCCTAACATAAAACACACAAATGAAATAACATGTAACATGTCATGGTGCACTAACCATGAAAACTGTAGAAATGCGGATTTGGCTTAATCGCGATTAGCAGTGCGCTAATTGGGTTTTTATCGAAACTGCATATAATAAATTTTAAAATTGCCAAATCCTTAAAATATATTTTTAAATGAATAAATCATTTTAATTTCTATTTATTTCATAATTATTGGTATATATTTATACCTTTTTTCAAAAACCCCAATTTCGCAAATCGGCAGTTTTCGGGAATTTTAATATTAAATTCCCAAAAATAATATTTTATATTTTCTGAAATGTTACACAAGGTGTCGTATATTCATACATATCTCCTTCAGCACTCTTACATTGAAGAGATTGACAGACGATCCGTTGTCAATAAGGATTTTCCCTATCTTGATATTGTGGCAATACCCGGTAACATACAGCGGTAGATTATGCCCGCATATTCCAAGAAGGAGATCTTCCTCACTGAAGGTAATATCAACCGTGTGGATTTCTGCAAGTTCATTCTTCATTTTCTCTTCCGCGAGGAAGGCTTGAAACCGATCATGTTCTTGCAAGGCCTTGATCAAGAAGTCTCATGCCTCTTTGGACAAGAGTAGGGCGTCCAATATACTCAGTTGTGAGGGTATCTTCCTCAAATGTGCAAGGACGTTATAGTCCACCTTGGTTTTCTTAGGTAGTTCCTTTGCGGCGAGTTCTCTGGTGACTTCCCTATCGACCTCGATCTTCTCGAGCATTTTCCCTTTTCCTTTATCTTGTTAATTCGAACTCTTATTTGCGGGTCCGAGGTTCCTTTCAGGCAGGGTGTGGTTGCGCAGCTAAATGTTTTCGCAATCTTTTTCCTCCTCTTCTTTTCCAAAGTGGAGTTTTCGAAGAGAGGGTTGTGGGGCATTTCATCCTCAGAATCACTCCTGGACATGATAACCGGAGAGCTTTCCTTTTTTGAGCCGGTACCAACTATATGGCAGTTGCCGATTGCTTCCTTGTCCGCTACAGTTTCGCTGCTCTCTTGTCGACGAGCACGAGCCTCGTGCTTCTCCCTCTTGAAATGTATTTTATGGGCAATGTAACCTTACCACCACTTTTTAAAGGCATTGCATTCATCGATTGGATAGGCGACCCGTCGGTGATACATGCAGTATTTTGGATGCACTTCTCCACCATCGAAGTAGGGAACCATGGAAGTGTATATCATGAGAAGTTGTAGCCTCATCCCCATCGATGGGGCCTTAGCAAACCGCTTCTCAGGTTTAGTCCTGCTCTTATTCTTTGCAGGCATGTTTTGGTTCGGTCGGAGAGCTTCATAACTCATCTTTGCCGCGGTTTCTTTGTTCAAACGCTGTTGCTTGACCTTTTCATATATGGCCACCTTGCGTTCCTGATCGTCTTTGCTCTTTTGAAAAGCTTCTTCCAGTAGCCTTTCAATAAGATTCTCTTTTGGCAGTTTCGGGATATTTAGCGCCGATTCTTTCCCCAGTTCGTCCATGTCTCTTTCCGATGTTGACGGAGCATCTTCATCATATATGGATGAATGGAAGACCATGTGGCAACTTTCTACATATTCTTCCGCTTCCTCCGATGAGTTGTCGTCATCACCGTCCTTGTCCTCGAAATATGCTGGAGAAACTCTTCAAGTGTGACCGGTATTCGCGCTTTCTGGTTGTACTCTTCCAGCGCGTCTATATACTTTTAAAGGTCCGTACGCCTGTCGACATACTCAGTGGGCTGCACAGGCTTCTTGGTTTTCTTCTTCTTTTTCTTGGAAGACTTCGAAGGCTGGACTTGGGGGTTTTCCCCCTGGTTAACGATTTCTGGTGTGGAACGGGGTTTCAACATCCCTTCTATAATCTCGGGCTCAAGCAGGCTTTTCCACTTGATCGCTAGGCATGTTTGCAGATCCTTCAGTATTCTTTTGGTTTTTTTCAAAAGAAGTATTCCCATGGAGCTTCTTCCATGAGCGAGCAGGATGCCCCCCTGCGTATCGACTTTCTTATGGGCATGTTTTTGAGGTGGATTTACCCTCCAATTATTTGACAGTGCGAATTTGCCCTGTTGATACTGGTTTACGACCCAGTTTTTAAAGACGTGGCAGTATTCAATTGGATGGTTTATTACTCGATGATAGGGACAGTAGCTAAGGTTGTTGACGTCACCAGCTTGTGCGGGTCACCACGGTTCAGGCAATATTATCATATTATTCCTTATAGCAAGCTCGAACAATCTTCTGGTCTTGTCATGAAGGAATGAGTATGCACATCCCATTCTTTCTTCTAAGGTAGGGTGCATGCGGCTGTTGTTTTGTCAGGTGGCTGCTTTCGAGTCGTTCGGCAGTTGCTGAGTATTAGCAACAAAGGTCGCCTTTCCCTTGCCTTTATTATTTTGGGGATCTCTGCACGAAGAGAAAGGACTATGGCCCATCTGAACCATCTGGGCCAATTTATCGATCAACGCTTGGAATGTGGTGGGCTTGAAGAAAGTCATAAATTGGAACACGGTCGATGGAAGATCGATAGTCCCTATGAACAACCCCGCAGTTGGGGACTCCTCAATGCGTTGTTCACATTAAGACCACAAGTTCCGCCCTCGTATCGCATATTGGACCCATGTCTCGCTTGGCTTGACCCTTGAGTTGATCAACGCGGTGATTAGAGTACGCTCACTCTCGTTGGCGAACCTCTGAGTGAACAACAGTTCCATCTCAAAAAAGTTTTGACGGAGTCATTTGGGAGCTCCGAGTACCATTTGAAAGCCGTTTCTGATAGACTTCTGACGAATTTATGGAGCAGCAATTTATCATCGCCCCCAGTATTGCCACACAGGGCTTTGAACTGTGCAACATGCTGATGAAGGTTATCCATTCCTTTATATATATGGAACTTCGGGATCGTATATCCCGGAGGGTATTTCATCTGGTCGTATCATGCCGGATATGGTCGACCCGTATTGACCATCTGATTTGCGACTTCATTTTCTTGATCAGCTTTGATTTGTTGGGCGGTATAATCGTCAAATACCGCCATTGAGATCGTTTTCCCTTTGGCCGTTGATAGGGCCTGAGGAGGATTTGATGTCTCCCTCTTATCATCTTCAATAACCACCGGTGTTCATCAGCCAGCGGTTCCGGCTGGATCAATATTCCAATCATGTCTTGAAACAGGAGAGTCATCTGCTTTATATTTGCAGCTTGCTCTGCCGCCTCCTTGTATTTCTTTTCAAGCACCCGCCTTAGGAAGTTAGTATCGTTTTCCTGCTCCTGGCGCTTGTTCCCCTCCGAACACAGAGACGCGACCGCGGAGGTTCGTCTTGCCTGATATTCGGGGCAGATGCTATTTGGTTTTATCCGTCCACCTCTCCGAAGATGCCAAGTTGATTTATGGCACCGTGTATCGGAGGTTTAGACGGATGCAGCCGATGTAGCAGACTTCGTCAGATTCCCCCTCGCTTGAGGGGTTTTTGATTGTGGGGACGCTCTTCCCTGCAGGCGCAAGCCCCTGCAGTTAATTACGCTACCGCATCGCGGTAACAACTTTCTCCTTCTCCAGAATTTCACTTCGTGTCGTGGGTGTTTATTTTGTTTATGGTTGCCCGTGGATTGTATACGGAGACTGAGTAATGCCGTCGCCCGTAGGACGTGGACTAGTCCAAATCCATATTTACTTAGATTTGGGTTTGGTGTTTTTAGTTTAAGGATGCATTAGTCGCGTTGCGGCTAAGATCAACTTAAACGTTTGTCAAGGATACGTTAGTCCTGTTTGAGACTAAGATCAACTTAACGGGGTGATCCATTTAATATATGGCCGTCGGGACTCGTCGCCTCTCTGACGTCGTTGAAGGATTACAACGACAGATGTCAGAGGAGTTCAGAGATGTACCCTTGAACCAAGGTCGATTTGGAATTTTATCGTTCATTTGAGTGTTTAAGGATACGTTAGCCGTATTTGGGGCTAAGATCAACTTAAACGGGACCGTTTAGATCCGGCAAAAGAGCATTAGGAGGCTCTATTGTTCCAGTTTAGGGACGTGGTGGTCCATATTCCAGTTTAGGGACGTGGTGGTCCATATTCCAGTTTAGGGACATGGTGGTCCAATATTAGTTTAAGGACGTTTCGGTCCAATATTAGTTTAAGGACGTTTCGGTCCGATATTAGTTTAGAGACGTTTCGGTCCAATATTAGTTTACGAACGTTTCGGTCCAATATTAGTTTAAGGACGTTTCGGTCCAATATTAGTTTAAGGACGTTTCGGTCCATATTCATATGTGGTCGTCGGGACCCGTCACCTCTCTGACGTCGTTGAAGGATTACAACGACAGGTGTCAGAGGAGTTCGGAGATGTACCCTTGAACCGGTAGTAAATTGATTTAAAAGAGCAATTTTGCTCAGTCAATTTAATTTAAGGACTTATGGCCCAAAATTGGGCTAAGTCCAGTTTCAATATATTTTTTTTTGTCTTTGGCCTGTGCTAGGGCTTTACCCCTTTTTAGTAATGCACTGCATTATTCTTGTTTTGGTCGGGCTTTTCCCTTTTCTAAATGATGCAGAGCATCTATTTTTTTGTTTGGGCTTTGCCCCCCTTTTGAAATGCATAGCATTTTTTATTAGGCCTGTTAGGCCTTTTAATTGGGCTCAGTCCCTTTTCTTTAATAATGCAGAGCATTAAATACTCTGACAGTGCCCCACGTGGCTTGTCAGGCGCTTTGTGCTAAGTAATGAGCGCAAACTCATATGGTGGTGACACGTGTCACGCTCTGGTGAGCGCAAGCGCAATAGCACAGTGCGCTGCGCTAATGCGCTGCGCTGTTGCGCTGCTGACACGTGGCGCGCCCTGGTGAGGTGCGCCAATTCCAGAGAGCAAAGCTCTATTTCAAGAGCGCAAGTTGTTTTATAGCTGACACATGGCGCTTTCTCAAGAGCGCAACAGCGCAGTTTGGAAGTGCAAAGCACTAAGAATCTTTTAGATTCAAGAATAGGAGTGCAAAGCACTATTTGATTTCTTGATCTAATTTAGATCAAAGAAAATAAATTTTTCTTTTTTGTTTCAAGAACCAGAGGTTCATAAAAAAGTGCAAAGCACTATTATTACTTATTTTTCTTTTTATTTAAAATTATTGATCTTGTTCTTAGATCAATAATCTGTCCATAAGAGAATTTTCTCTTTTTCCTAAAGGTTTTTTTTTTACCTTTTGTTGTTCTTGAGGAATTCTCAAGAGTTCTCTTCTCTTTTTTTTTTTTTAGAAAGATGTTGATGCCTTTTAATTGAGGCCTAGGGTCCTTTTTATAGTGCCCATAAATTAGTTAAATTTGTTAAAGAGATCTTTCTCTGAGTGGTTTGGGGAATTTTCCCCACCGTTGGATCTTTGATCCAAGGGCTTCTGCTTTGCAGAAGAAAATCTTCTTGTTTTAACAAGAACAGAAAAGATTTCTTGGAAATTTAATTCTATTTGGCGCAGATGCCCCAGCGCGCGCAGCGCAGTGCTTGCGCAGCTGAAGCGTTGCTTCATAAAAATAGAGCTTTGCTCTGATTGGGTGCGCCTTCTTGGGCGCTGCGCTGATGCATCTGAGCCTGACACGTGGCGTGTTGCGCAGCGCAAATAATCTGAAGCGTTGCTTCATTTATTATTAAATTTTAAATTTTCAAAGCAGAGCTTTGCTCTGATTGGGGGAAGATGAAGCGTTGCTTCATCTCCCTCCTCGGAATTTGAACAGAGCTTTGCTCTGATTGGGGTGAACAAATGCCCCCCCCCCACCGTTGCGCTTACGTGGCCCCAAACATGAGCGCAACGGTGGCGGAATTCCAACCGCCGTGACAACTTTTGGAAGTCGAAGAGGCACTTGATGCCTGTAAATAGGACCTTTGGTCCCCCACAGATGCTTATCATCTTTCAGATTTCATTTTCAAAAAACTTCAGAGCTTTGCTCTTGCCTTCAAGAACTCCTGAGCTTTGCTCTCCTTTCCAAAGTTTTTAGAAAAACTTTAGGTAAAATTGATTCTTAGATTAAATTAACTTTAATTAACCTTAACCGGCAGAGCTTTGCTCATTTTCAAAGTTAGAAACTTTAGGTAAAATTAATGTAAATCAAATTAATTTAAATTAATCTCAGTCAAAGAGCTTTGCTCTCACAGATCTTTTGATCTAAAGAGATCCCCATTGGGGTTTCATAAACAGAGCTTCGCTCTCAAAAAGAAAAACTTATAGATCTGCAGAGCTTTTGTTCATGGGTTTTAATCTCTGAACAGAGCTCTGCTCTCTAGGAATTTAGCCCTCTATGTATATTATTTTCCTTCTATCGCTAATCTTCCTATGGTATTTCCTCCAAGCATAATGGCGGTGCATCTATACAGTTTGCACGAGTTCATCACCTATGACGACATCCGCGCATAGGGTCGTCAACAAAACCAGAAGTTTACAGACGCTCAATGTGCAGAGGTCATGGGTCGTCTAAATGCAAGCGGTGGTTGGCTGCTTCCTCGTCGTTCGGCTCTTTTGAAAGTCGTGCTGGGAGCAATATGGAGAGCACTTTCGGGTCTTCATGAGGCCCTACCGCTCAATGCGCTGGATGATACCGAAGACAAGGTGCATTCGGTGTACCTGACGGGGCTGATCTCGAAGAAACGGCGGGACAGCCTTATTGACATCCTTCATCAAATCTTCCAGCAGACGATGATAGTTGCTGCTTATCGAAGGCCGGGAGGGCTTGCCGAGGATCTTGACACAGAGGAGCGCGAGAGGCTGCGCATAAGAATAATTAGAAAGGCCAGAAGAACTCTGGATGGCCTTACTTTTGAATTCCTCAATCCGTGCCCCGGATCTGAGGTTATACCGTTGTAATAATTTGAATAATGTTTCTTATTCATTGCTCTTGTGATTGTAAGAATTTTTAGCAATATGAATGGAAACCCCTTTTTTTATTTCAGCTTGTCTTATTTCTCGTCCTGAGTCTTCTGCCCATGCATAAATGGATGCGTCTCGAACGCCTGATCAAATGTAAATCGGATGTTCTTTCTATCATTTTCTTCTTTCTTTTATTGTTAGCAGGCTGTCTTAATAGCCATGGTTGACAGATGTTTAGAACGAGTATCCCGATTTTCTTAAGAAATAGTGATGGCTTAGGCCGCAGGTTCAGATCTGCTGCCTAAGACTTTTCAACTCTATAAGCCGTGAGGGTCTCATAGAGATTCTTCTCCCTACGGATCGAGAGGATATCGTAGGTGGGTTTTCTCCTTAGGAATCGTGAGGATTCCTAAGTGTTATTTTCTTTTACAAGTCGTAAAGATCCTATAAGAGAATTTTCCCTCTTACGAGTCGAGATGACTCATGAGCGGTTGTTTCCCTCCTCGTCGAAATTCGACTTTGGAGAGTGAGACCCGTGAATAGTATGCAAGAGACCATTTTGGATTGACTTGTAGGGTCCCATTGTTCAGGAAGCAAGTTTTCTTAGTCCATGCTTCCTGAGGCTTCATTTTGCAAGTTGAGACGAACCGGGAATTCTTCCGCAAAGACAGTGGTGGCTCTGCGTGGGTCAAGAGGCTCTCGTCACGGAGTGTTTGTATCCGTGAGTCGAGGAGTTTGCTAGGGATTATTTGTTTCACAAGCGCCAAGGATTATTTGTTTCCTTGGGGTTTGAAACGAGTCGAGGATTCCCACGGAGGCACTGGTGGCTCTGCGAGTCGACGCGGATCAGGAGGCTCTCATCAAGGAGTGTTTGTATCCGTGAGTCGAGGAGTTTGCTAGGGATTATTTGTTTCCCAAGCGCCAAGGATTATTTGTTTCCTTGGGGTTTGAAACGAGTCGAGGATTCCCACGGAGGCACTGGTGGCTCTGCAAGTCGACGCGGATCAGGAGGCTCTCGTCAAGGAGTGTTTGTATCCGTGAGTCGAGGAGTTTGCTAGGGATTATTTGTTTCCCAAGCGCCAAGGATTATTTGTTTCCTTGGGGTTTGAAACGAGTCGAGGATTCCCACGGAGGCACTGATGGCTCTGCAAGTCGACGCGGATCAGGAGGCTCTCGTCAAGGAGTGTTTGTATCCGTGAGTCGAGGAGTTCGCTGGGATTATTTGTTTCCCGAGCGCCAAGGATTATTTATTTCCTTGGGGTTTGAAACGAGTCGAGGATTCCCACGGAGGCACTGGTGGCTCTGCGAGTCGACGCGGATCAGGAGGCTCTCGTCAAGGAGTGTTTGTATCCGTGAGTCGAGGAGTTTGCTAGGGATTATTTGTTTCCCAAGCGCCAAGGATTATTTGTTTCCTTGGGGTTTGAAACGAGTCGAGGATTCCCACGGAGGCACTGGTGGCTCTGCAGGTCGACGCGAATCAGAAGGCTCTCGTCAAGGAGTGTTTGTATCCGTGAGTCGAGGAGTTTGTTGAACACACTGGCTTCTTCGGTTGAAACGAACCGTCAAGGTTTGGCTTCGTCGTCTGACGGAGTCTGTTGGGAAAGTATGGTTCCCCCTTTGTTTACGCCCTTGGATTATATACAGGGATCGATGTGATCTTAACTGTAGGGCCAAAGTTTTATCGTCATTTTTTTGTTTTATTTCTGCGATGCTCTATCATTTCAGCTTTTATATCGCGAAGGTCACGATTGCCCAATCATTTCGGCTATTTTTCGCGGTGCCCAATCATTTCGGCTATTTATTTTATCTTTACTCGCTGCTTTTTATTGCGAGTTGCCCCATCATTTCGGCTATCTCGCATGCATACATTTTACTTGCTGCTTTTTTTTTATTGCAAGTTGCCCCATCATTTCGGCTATTTCGTATGCATGTGCGGCCTAACGGCTTTTTGCCGTAAACCTAAAATTGGACACCGATTTCGGCATCAGCACTGCTACAACTGGGATATCGCCAGGAGCGAATCATCATTTGCCTCTGTCATTGTCGAAAAAAGGAGGCTTAGCGACCAGGGTTAGGGTCCTGTCGACTAAGGCTTTTGACTTTATGAGCCGTAAGGGTCTCACAAAGCTATTTCTCCCTACAAGTCGTGAGGATCTTATAGGTGTATCTTCTCCTTAGGGATCGTGAGGGTTCCTAAGTGTTTTGTTCCTCTGTAAGTCGTAAGGATCCTACAGGAGGTTTTTCTCTTTGTAAATCGAGAGGATTTACAAGGGTTATGCGAACATATCCCCAGTCACGGATGGACCTTGGTTAGGGAAATGTTTATTCGCGCCCGTGGATTGTATACAAGGGTCAGTATTGAGCCACTTGTAGGGCAATATCGGAAGTTGTGGGGGTCGCTTAAGCACAGGTTTAGGTCTCTGTAACTTAAGACTTTCAACTCTTATGAGCCGTGAGGGTCCCATAAGAGAGTTCTCCTTACGAGTCGTGAGGATCTCGCAAGTGTATTTTCTCCTTAGGGATCGTGAGGATCCCTAAGTGTGTTGCTCCCTTGTGAGTCGTAAGGATCTCACGCGGGTGGTTTCTCCTTACAAGGTCGAGAAGACCCTATAAGTGTCTTTTAACGAGGTTGCGCCCTTTCAGGTTTTCGCAAACACTCGCCGGTAGCCCTGCTGTTTTTACTCACGGAGCCCTTTCGGGTTTTCATCCGCGCCCATTTTGCTTATGGACATACCGTTTTTTTTTATTCTTTTTATTTTTATATTTTTTTTTCTCTCTTTTTTTTTATGAGGTCGCGCCCTTTCGGGTTTTCACGAACACTCGCCGGTAGCCCTGCTGTTTTTACTCACGGAGCCCTTTCGGGTTTTCATCCGTGCCCTTTTTGCTTGTGGACATACCGTTTTTTTTTTATTATTATTTTATTTTTTATATGTTTTTTTTTATATCTTGTCAGCCTAAAGATGCTGCGGTAGTAGTTTAAAGACGTTTCGGTCTGCTATTAGTTTAAGGACATTTCGGTCCGCTATTAGTTTAAGGACATTTCGGTCCGACAATGAGAGGCTGGCTACTGCTTATAAAACTTGAGCTTAGGAAGATAGCGAGCGGACATGGTCGTCGTCATCTATCATTGACTTAGGCTGCGGCTCATTAAGCGTAGTATTTCTTCAGGAAGCGACCGTTTATCGACCTGAAAGGCCTTTCACCGTGCATGTCCATGAGTAGGTAGGCCCCACCCTGGTAAACTTTATCTATGATGTACGGGCCTTCATAGTTCGGCTCGAATTTTCCCCGCTTGGCGCGATTGGGGATCATAGGCCTTTTGACCACTAGCACGAGTTCGCCTTGGTGGAATGTCCTCGGTCGGGTCAATCTTTCGTATGAGCGCATCATCTTTGCTTTATAAGCTTCCAGATTTTGTTGCGCTATGAGCCTAGTTTCATCAAGGGCGTCAAGCTCCTCAAGCCGAAGGTGGGCATTTTCTTCGTCCGTCAGCTCGTAGTGGACTACTACTCGTAGAGAGGGTAACTCTATCTCGAGAGGGAGTACTGCTTCCGTACCGAAGACCAACGCGTATGGCGTTGTGTTTGTGGCTGTCTTGAACGTGGTTCGATAAGCCCAAAGAGCTTCTTGCAGTCTCTCATGCCAGTCTTTCTTATTTCGGGACACTGTTTTCTTTATAATTTTCGTCAAGGTCTTGTTGAAGGCTTCGGCGAGACCGTTAGCTCGTGGATTATAGACTGAGGAATATCTCCAGTCTATGTTATGCTGCTGTGCGAAGCGGCTGATTTTATGACTTCGGTAGGCTGGCCCGTTATCGGAGATGATCCGCCTCGGAGTTCCAAACCGATATATGACGTGCGTTTTGAAGAAATGGAGGATATTCTCCGTCTTCACTTCTCTCAACGGTACTGCTTCTGCCCACTTGGAGAAGTAATCAGTTGTCGCCAGGATGAAACGATGTCCCCTAGACGATGCTGGTTCGATATGTCAGTTCCCCACATTTCGAACGGCCAGCTAGCCACTGTTGGACGTAGTGGATTGGGATCCTGATGGATGAAGTCCCCATGAATTTGGCATGAGTGGCATTGCTTCGCATGTTCGAGGCAGTCCTGGATCATCGTGGGCCAGTAGTAGCCCATCTGTTTGATCTTCAACTTCATCTTTGGGCCCGCTTGGTGAGAACCGCAGATTCCGTCATGAACCTCTTGAACGACTCTTTCCGCTTCGTCCGGTCCTAAGCACCTCAGCCACAGAGAATCGAATGACCTCTTGTATAGAGTATCATTGACGAAGGCGAAAGACAGAGCTCGTTTCATGAGCTGGTGTCGTGCGGACGCATCTTCGGGCATTTGGTGGGATTTGAAGTAGTCTATAAAGACCTCCCTCCAATCCTCAACCTTCTCATGGTCTTTTATTTGTAGAGCCATCTG
Source organism: Agapanthus africanus (assembly GCA_030015575.1). NCBI lineage: Eukaryota > Viridiplantae > Streptophyta > Magnoliopsida > Asparagales > Amaryllidaceae > Agapanthus > Agapanthus africanus. Next base: position 934,281,816 of record CM057338.1, on the reverse strand, counting down.
CTCGCTCGCTCGCTCCTTTTTCTTCGGATGATTCCGGAGATATTTCTGCTGGGGCAAGCACTTGACGGCTTTGTACCATGATTCTAACGTCATCGAGATTCTCGTCAGCCAGTTCTTTAGCGAGCTTAGCTAACGCGTCCGCTTTGCTATTTTCTGCGCGTGGTATACTTTCCAAAGTATAAGAGGGAATTTGGGTCAGCAGTTGTTGCACCTTTTCCCCGTATTTTACCAATTCCGGTTTGCATGTTTGGTAATCGCCGTTCACTTGACTGACGACTAGCTGGGAGTCCCCATATATGAGGAGGCTTTCAATTCCCATGTCAATGGCGATCTCAAGACCTGCTATCAAAGCTTCATATTCAGCTTCATTATTCGTTCTCGGTTCTGTTAAGGAGAAAGCGAAGCGCATTATTCCTCCTTGTGGGGTCACGAAGATAAGGCCTACTCCCGATTTGATCATTGGCGTACTTTGTTTGTGCTTTTTCATGGAAGATGCTCCATCGAAATAAAGCTCCCAGCGGGTATCACCACTGTCGACTGCGTCAAACGCATGTTTGTCCGGCAAATCGCACTTTAGGGGAGAATCGGCAGGTATCGGGTGCTCAGCAAGGAAGTCGGCGATGGCCTGGCCTTTCACTACCTTGAGAGGTTGGTACGTGATCGAGAACTCCATCAAGAGTAGGGCCCATTTAGCGAGTCGTCCCGTCAATATGGCCTTTGACATCAAGTATTTAAGGGGGTCCACCTTTGAAATGAGACGGACTTCATGTGCTAATGCGTAATGTCTAAGCTTTGTTATTGCGAAGATCAACGCTAGGCAGTGTTTTTCGATGGGGGGGTAGTTGCTTTCTGCCCCCAGCAGAACTCGACTTAAGTAGTAGAGTGCTCTTTCTTTCCCTTGATCGTTCTCTTGTGCCCATAATGCGCCTAAAGAACCTTCGAGGGCGGCTGTATAAAGAATGAGAAGCTTTCCCTTAACCGGAGCAGCCAACACTGGAGGGTTTTGCAGGTACTGTTTGATCTCGTCTAGTGCGCTTTGGCACTTTTGATCCCAGACGAACGGGGTTCCCTTCTTCATCAGGTGGATGTACGGACGGCACTTGCCTGAAAGATTGGCTATAAATCGCCGTATGTATGCGAGCTTCCCTTGGAGAGACCGCAACTGTTTGAGAGTCCTCGGCGGAGGCATTTCCATGATTGCCTTGATTTTGGACGGATCTATTTCGATACCCCGGTGTCGGACGATGAATCCTAAAAATTTGCCCGAGGAAACTCCGAATGCACACTTAAGAGGGTTCATCTTCAAGTTGTATTGCCGAAGGCGTTGAAATACAGTCTTCAGATGCTCGAGATGTTCCTCATATGATTTGCTTTTAACAACGAGGTCGTCGATATAGCATTCGACGATTTCGTGTATAAGGTCATCGAAGATCTTCGTCATAGCCCTTTGGTAGGTGGCACCGGCGTTCTTTAACCCGAAGGGCATCACCTTGTAACAGAATATTCCCAAAGGAGTCCGGAAAGCCGTATGTTTCTGGTCTTCAGGATGCATTTTTATTTGATTATATCCTGATGAGCCGTCCATGAATGAGAAAATCTCATGCGTGGACGTATTGTCTATCATCAGTTCGGTGACTGGTACTGGGAAATCATCCTTCGGGCAGGCTTTGTTGAGATCCCGAAAGTCCACGCATATGCGCACCGTCCCATTTTTCTTCATCACCGGGACAATGTTGGCGATCCAATCTGGATATTGAACTTCCTGGATGAAGCCAGAGTCGATTAGCTTTTTGACTTCAGCATTGATACTCATTTCAAGCTCGAGCCGCATTCTTCTTGGTGCCTGTTTAACTGGCTTGACACTCGGGGATATCGCCAGTCTATGTACAGCAACTTCTGGATCAAGTCCTGGCATCTCGGAATAGTTCCATGCGATGCAATCTTTATGCTGTACAAGGACGTCCTTTAACGCAGCCATCTTTTCTTCAGACAGCAGCTCGCTGACGAATGTCGGTCGCGGATCGTTTATCGTCCCCAACTCAATTTTCTTGAGGTTATCTGCAGTGGTATGTATTCCATCCTCCAGTTCTTTCGGAGCTGGGGGAAATTCTGAGATCACCTCATCATTGCTGTTTTCGAGGCACCAGGGAAGGCTGTCCATGTTCTCGGATTCTTCTTGTAGTATTGTTATCATGTGACAGGTACGAATTCGCTTCCAATCCCAATGTGGAACTGGTTTTTCTTTCGTGGCCTTAGGCTCGTGCTTTTGTGGTGGTGCTACCCTCCAGTTGTTGGACAGAGCGAATTTACCAAGCTGATATTGATCTTCGACCCAATTCTTGAAGGTGAAGCAATCTTCAAGAGGATGACCTACTACTCGATGGTAAGAGCAATAGTCCGGGTGTGAGGCTTCGCCTGCTTGTTCAGGGTGTTTAGACTCCGGCAATGTAAGCATTTGATGTTTCAGGGCGAGATCAAGTATTTTCTTCGTCTTGTCCCGAGGAAACAAGTATGCTTGTTCATATCAGATTTTTGCATTTTCATACCGCCCAATTTTTATCACATTGCATATCGGTAGATACTCTTGAGCCGTGTTTGCTAGTCAATTGCAGGATACAGGTTCCCGGTTCTCAAACGGAGAAATTCATGGAAAACACGACAAAATCCGGTTCCTGCCAACCACAGATAAAAACACGGTCTCCGCTCTTCATCCGTATGTTTCCAGTTACCAGTTTAGGAAGACAAGTGTCAAATCAACGTCATTCTCATGCACAAGGCTCAATGGTAGCACAAAATCCAAGAGATCTACGCGGAGCTCGAGGCAATCATCCACAAAAAAGTCCACCTTTGCTCAATAGAAATTCTGGAAGAAATGGGATAGATTTTTCAGAAAATATACACACCAGACAAGAGGGGACAGGAGACCAGGAAAACACTCAGAAGCCCACACCCTAAACCCACAGTAGGGGCGCGGATCCGCGGCCATAGGGGGCTATAGGCGGCGGATCAGCGGCCGTACAGACAGTTCAGAGCACGAGATTTCAGGGGCAGTTTGGTAATTTCGTCAGGGTTCTGTTGGTTGCCCTAGGGTTTCATTTCTTGGCCTATAAATAGCCCAGAATTTTGAGAAGGAAGGGTCAATTTTTGTATTCTCATTTTTTGCCTAGTTTTAGTCTTGTTCTTCTTCCTCTTCTCACCTCTTCTCCATTAAACTTGTAGTGAGCTTTTGAGTGAAGAGTGATGAATAAAGAAGACCAATTTTTATCATGCTTGTCTCTTTCTTTACTTGTCCTAATTTGTTGTAATTTTAATTGTTAAGTAGTTGTTGTTATTTGTTTGATTGTTTCTTTCTTCTCTCTTTTCCTTTATCATTCATACGACAATGATACTTACGCTTGATCCTCGCCAAGGTGAGGTCGCAAATAGTTAGTCGTATTCTTCTAGCCTCCTTCTTTCTATCTTCCTCTTTTGTTTGTTTTATTTTTCCGTATTATGAAGTGTGAGTAGTTTTATACTTGTTAGGGTAGGATAAGGGAAGTTTGAGAGAAGGAAATCTCTCTCACTCTTTCCTTGCCCAACAACTTAAATCGACTCCCGTTAATTGAACTACAATCCGCTCCTTACGGCACCCTATCCTACATGATAGCGGTGATTCCGTAGTGAGACCGGTTGTGGTTGAATTAACCGGAGGTTATGGATAAGAGCCAAGAACGGACGGACAAGCACCAAAAGGAAGGACTATGCGTTGGAAAGCCTAGCTTATACTCGCAAGTTCCTTCCTAGTCGTGCTAATCCCCGTTGTTGCCGATTACCGTAACACCGATATTAAGTGGGGCAACGAAAGATGTGGAGACTCCTAACTCAAACTAACCTAATCCTCACCCTAACAAGCTCTCTTTAAATATCAACTTACACTTAGATAACCACAACAAAATCTGAAAACAGGACTTAACTCGTTAAAACACTTTGAAAAAGACTCCCATCTCCCTGCGGACGATCCGTACTCAACCGGCTAGCTACAAGCGAAACCGTCTTGATTGCGGTATTTAAACTAAACTTGAACACGCACGTATCCTAACAATCAAATGGCGCCATTGCCGGGGAGACGGTAGTTTATTTCCTTGTGTAATTTCGGGTTAATTTGTAAGTATAAAAAAAACGAAAAAAAAAATATACTTTGTAAAAGAAACCATCTTGTTATTCTTGATTAGTTTTTGTGCAAGTGTGCAGGAAATACGAAGCTCAAGATCGACGCCAAAGACGTTGGAAATACGGAGTTCAAGTACAGTGCCAAAGACGTGGGAAGATAGACCCACATTTCGCGGCTACACCGCGACGGACAAAAACGAAGCATCCGGTCTACTGTAAAAATCTGGAGCATATACAGTGAGCATATCAGAATTCCACATATCCAGACAGGCAGAAGACACCAACAGGAGAACACCCCAAAATTTCAGAGCCCCAATTCCTCAAACTAGCCGCGGATCCGCGGCCTAAGTAGGTGTTTGGCCGCGGAACCGCGGCCAAGTTGTGCCTTCAGGGTGCAATTTTTTCTCTGTAAGTCTCTCTGCCTCTCTCCACTCCTCTGAACTCCACTGAACTGTGTTTTCTGCAGCCTTCTTTGCGCAAATTCTTCTCCCCCTTCCAATAAACTGTTCTTGTGCAGGATTCTTTGCGCCGCAAATAAAAATTGTTTGCAGTTGATTTGTTATTGCTTTGCATTTCTTTAATACGGACTTAAGGGGCTTGAAACCAATCCAGATTGGGTGGGGATTTCATCACCCTTCCCAGGACCCCAAAAATCACTAAAGCATATGCATTGTCCATTGTAAATTAAAAAAATACTAGACTTCAGCCCTAAGGACTTCACGCTCATTAGGAGAAGATAAACCGTGTTTAGAACCTCGCTTAACCGTATATTGATTACGGGGTGTCTAGGAAAGTGTTAAAGGCGCAACCGCCGAAAGAGAAAGGGTTATTTAATTAAGGAACTTCGCGAAAGCGTTGGACAACCTCCCCTTATCTCTGCACTTACCTGGCCCCGTGATCGGTGTATTTTTAAGCCTGTTTCTCGACACTGTTTAACTTCGAAAATCAAGTTCAGGAGCAGGTCTAGTAGACCTAGGCGACCGTAGATCTAGGTGTGATTGTGCATATCTTGTTTGTGATTGCTTAAGCCGTATTTCCGTACATATTTCTGTAAATCTCTTTCTAAAAAAAAAAAAAAGAAAAAATCAAAAACTTTTAGCCCTTTGTCGCCAAATCCATTTTCACCCACCACCCATCGCCTTTCTTCATTGACGTTTTCTTACCCTCACCTTCTCCGCTTTGACTATACTAAACTCGTTTAGTGTATGTCCGCTTGGACTCGGGACACTAGCGCCCGTCTAGTCCGCGTTACGTTAGTCGCGACCGACTACGCGATCGACTCCGAAGTCGATACTCCGTCCACTCCTCTTTCACCCCTTCCTTTGCCGGCCAACTCCGACGTTGACCGGAATTCTGTTCATACATCTTCACCTTCACCTTCACTTTCACCAACCTCTTCTTCCGCGATGTCGGGATTTAATCCGAACATCTCTTTGACCACCGCTGGATTGGCTCCACCTCCTACGGAGACCAATATCCCACCACCTCCGCCTGTTGTAGCGCCGCAGCGAATTGCGCTCCAGGATCGTTTCTACCCCACCCGTTCTGCACTTCCCACCTGCCTTTCTCTTCCTCCGGCCAATGGGGACAACTTTGAAATTAAGCCCCATTTCATCAACATGCTTCCACGTTTTCATGGGCTTGAATCTGAAGATGCCTATATCTTCATCAATAAATTTCAAAATGTCTGTGCCATGATGAAAACAACCCAGCTGTCGGACGATGCTATACGTCTACGGGTCATTCCGTTCACTTTATGCGATCTCGCTGAAAAATGGCTGTATAGCACCGCTTCCCACTCAATCACCAGCTGGGACGAATTTGTTAAAGCGTTTCTGAAGAAATTCTATCCAAATCATAAGACCGCAAGAATTCGAAATGAAATCAACCAATTCTCCCAGCTTCCTTCTGAACCCTTCTGGAAGTGCTTTGACCGATACAAAGACCTTCTTGTTCAATGTCCTCACCACGGTATAGAGAAATGGCAACTCTGCCAAACCTTATACGAGGGACTGAACCCAGCAACGAAGCAGTTGCTGGAAACCATCTGTCAGGGCCACTTCCTATCGAAATCTGACGAGGAAGCGTGGCAGTTCTTTGACGATCTTGCGGAGCAAACGCTACAGTGGGAGAGCACCAGACCGACTTCTTCTTCTTCTACCTCCACTTCTACCGGTCAGTCTAGGGTAGGAATCCACCAACTCGATGTCTCTATTGCGATGAAAGCTGAAATGGCTGCAATAACACGAAAGCTTGAAGCAATAGAGAGCAAATTTTCTGCTCCTGCCCCCACACCTGTTCTCCCCCTTCGTACCATCTGCGCTTGTTGTTCCGATCCTTCCCACTTGACCGAAGAGTGTCCTTACAATCCACCCTCGCAAGGACAGGATCAGGTTAATGCTGCCTTCCAGCAAAGACCGAGGAATGATCCATACTCTTCCACCTACAATCCCGGTTGGAGGAACCACCCCAATTTCGTCTGGAATCAGAATCAGAAACAATTCCAGGGCAACAATTTCCAAAGGGCCCCTCCACCGCAACAACAAGCGCCACAACAAACTCAGCATCAATATCAGCAGCCCTTCCAACCCCAACCTTACCAAAACCAGACGAACAACTTTGCACCCAACAACTCTTTTCCACCAAACAACTTTGTTCCGTCAAACAACGATAAGGTTTCCTCGCTCGAGCGAAGTCTGGAGGCGTTTGTTAAACAATCGACTCAATCCACCGCCAACATCCAGTCTTCGATTCAATCCTTAGTGCAACACACTGCCGCACACGGGCAAAGCATCAAGACCATCGAGGCCCAGATTGCACAGCTGAACGCGGCCTTGAGCGAGCGAGAGAAGGGGAAGCTCCCGTCCCAGCCACTTCCAAATCCCGGTCACCCACATAATGCACATGTTGCTCTTGAACAACAAAACCATAATGTGAGTGCCGTGACCACACTGAGATCGGGGAGGGTGCTGCAAAACAACATTGGCAAACGGATCAACGTTGACACCCCGGCCGCTGCTTCTTCTTCTTCTTCTTCTTCTTCTTCTTCTTCTCCTTCTTCTTCTTCGTCTTCTCAGCCTATTCTCCGTTCTTCACAAGGCTCCCCTTCCTCTTCTTCTGCTCTGAACGGACCCACTTCTCACTCCACGAAGACACCTATTCTGGGATCCGTTCCAACTCCACAATCTCCTCCTCCAGCTTTAGACTCAACCAATTTTCAAAATGTTCCATTTCCAAACCGGTTGAGGTCTAACAAACAAAATCCACAAATGGAGAAGATTATGGAGTTATTTAAGCAAGTTAACATTAACATTCCTCTTTTAGATGCTGTCCAACAAGTCCCATCTTACGCGAAAATCTTAAAGGACTTGTGCACGAAAAAGAGGAAGTGTCAGGTACCCAAGAAAGTTTTCTTGGCTAGTGCTGTGAGTGATGCCCTTACCCAATCTTTACCACAAAAACGGAAGGACCCTGGCTGTCCTACGATTTCAATTACTATTGGGGATAAGAACATCAACCGCGCACTATTAGATCTTGGTGCCAGTGTTAACTTGCTTCCGTATTCAGTATACGAGCAATTAGGCGTCGGAGAGCTGAAACCCACACACTGCACTCTCCAGATGGCCGACCGATCGATCACCCACCCTAGGGGTGAGCTAGAGGATGTGTTGATAAAAGTCGGGGACTTCATATTCCCCGTCGACTTCATTGTATTAGATACACAGCCTGTAGCTAACCCCCGGAATCAAATTCCGGTGATACTCGGTCGCCCATTTCTCGCAACCTCAAATGCTGTGATCAATTGTCGCAACGGTTCGATGAACCTCTCTTTTGGAAATATGACGATTGAACTCAACATTTTTAGGTTGGGGAATCAGCCCGCCGAACCTAATGCTCATATACTGGACGTCTGCTCGATCCAGGAGATCACCCCCGAAGAGTGTGAATTCGAGGAGTTTCTGTTTGAACACGATAATCTTGACGCCACTAGTGCGTTTCTCTTCGAACCTGCTGCTGTTTCTGCCCCCGACAACGAATACGAGTGTTTCACGTTCACGAACGATCTTAGCCGCGCACAACCCGAGTTTGAATCTTTCGACTTTCCGGATGAGTTACCTGAACCATCCGACTCGGTTGCCTACACTCGTTTTGAACCTTTGCTGGAGTCCTTTGAGTTCGAGACCTTTGCACCAGTCTTGCCTTCCATCATTTCACCTCCAACGCTCGAACTCAAGCCGTTGCCGTCTCACCTTAAGTATGCTTACTTAGGTGAGAACGAGACCCTCCCTGTCATCATCTCGGCTTCTCTAGCTCCCGAGCAAGAGAAAGCCCTTCTCGCGGTCTTGCACGGCAACAGGCAAGCTTTTGGCTGGTCCATGGCGGACATCAAGGGGATTAGTCCCCTCATCGTGGAGCATCACATTCATCTGATGGATGATGCCAAACCAGCCCGGGATCCACAAAGACGTCTTAATCCAATCATGAAGGAGGCTGTGAAGAAGGAGATCGTCAAATGCCTAGATAGTGGTATCATTTACCCTATCTCTGATAGCCAGTGGGTTAGCCCCATTCACGTTGTCCCCAAGAAGTCGGGCATCACGGTCATCACCAATGAGGCGAATGAGTTAATCCCTACTCGCACCCAAACTGGGTGGCGAGTTTGCATTGATTATAGAAAACTCAACGCCGCAACGCGGAAAGACCACTTTCCGCTACCTTTCATTGACCAGATGCTTGAACGATTGGCCGGACATGAGTACTATTGTTTTCTTGATGGCTACTCTGGCTATAATCAAATTCCCATCGCCGAAAAAGACCAGGACAAGACCACTTTCACTTGTCCTTTCGGCACGTTTGCATATCGACGCATGCCTTTTGGGTTATGCAATGCGCCCGCTACCTTCCAGCGGTGTATGATGGGAATTTTCTCTGACATGGTGGAAAAATTTCTGGAGATTTTCATGGATGCCTTCTCCATCTTCGGCGACTCCTTTGACGAGTGTTTGCTGCATCTTGACGCTGTCCTTACCCGATGTAAGGACAAGAATCTCACTTTGAACTGGGAGAAATGCCACTTCATGGTGCGCGAAGGTATTGTCTTAGGACATATCATCTCGCAAAATGGCATAGAGGTTGACAAAGCAAAGATTGAGGTCATTTCCAATCTGCCTCCTCCCCGATGCGTCAGAGATATCCGAGCCTTCCTTGGCCATGCCGGTTTCTATAGACGGTTTATCAAGGACTTTAGCAAGATTGCTAGGCCCTTGACGCTTTTGCTGGCCAAGGACACGCCTTTCGACTTCAACTCGAGCTGTGTGACTGCATTCGAGTCACTGAAACGCTCACTCACTTCTGCTCCCGTTCTTTCTTCTCCTGACTGGACGCACCCATTCGAGATCATGTGCGATGCATCCGACTTTGCCATCGGTGCTGTCCTTGGACAGCACATGAACAAGATGCCGCACGTAATCTATTACGCAAGCCGAACCCTGAACGACGCCCAACTTAACTATACAACAACTGAGAAGGAATTCTTAGCTGTTGTATTTGCTTTAGAAAAATTCAGGCCCTACCTCATCGGCTCTCCAGTCATTGTCTACACTGACCATTCTGCTCTGCGCCATCTTTTTGCGAAGAAAGATGCCAAATCTCGGTTAATACGTTGGATCCTCTTGCTTCAAGAGTTTGACCTTGTCATTAAGGACAAACGAGGATGTGAAAACGTAGTTGCCGACCATCTCTCACGACTTCCTTCTTCGCCTTCGCTTCCAATTCCGATCAACGACGTTTTCCCGGATGAACAGCTCTTGACAGTATCGTGCGAACCCTGGTTCGCAGATATTGTGAAATATTTGGCCACGGGATTACTACCGACTGAATGGTCGAGTCAGGACAGACTTCGCTTCTTATCCCAAGTAAAACACTTTTACTGGGACGAACCCTACTTGTTCAAGTACTGTCCCGACCAGATTATTCGTCGGTGTGTCCCTGATGAGGAATTCAAGAGTGTGCTGTCATTTTGCCACGACCAAGCATGTGGCGGGCATTTTGGGCCCAGAAAGACAGCTGAGAAGATCTTGCAATGTGGTTTCTACTGGCCACAACTCTTCAAAGACGCTCATGACTATTGCAAGACTTGCTTCCGGTGCCAACACATGGGCCGGATATCCCGGAGGAACGAGATGCCGCTCCAACCGATCTTGGTTGTGGAGATTTTCGATGTTTGGGGGATAGACTTCATGGGGCCGTTTCCCAGCTCTTTTGGGAACTTGTACATTCTTCTAGCTGTTGATTACGTCTCTAAATGGGTCGAGGCTATGCCCAGCCGGACTAACGACAACAAGGTTGTCGTTAGGTTCCTTAAAGAAAACATTTTTTCCCGGTTTGGGCACCCCCGAGCGATCATTAGCGACAATGGAAGTCATTTCTGCAATAAAAATTTCGAAGCCTTGATGCGGAAATACTCCATTAATCATAAGCTTTCTACGCCCTACCACCCCTAAACCTGCGGGCAGGCCGAAGTTTCCAATTGGCAGATCAAGCAGATACTGGAGAAGACGGTTTCCAAGAACCGTAAGGATTGGTCTCTGAAACTCACTGATGCCCTTTGGGCATTTAGAACCGCTTATAAGACCGACCTTGGCATGTCTCCCTATCGGCTTGTGTACGGAAAAGCCTGCCACCTTCCTATTGAAATCGAGCATCGCGCATTTTGGGCGATAAAAGAGCTGAATCTGTCTCTTGAGGACGCGGGCAGCCATCGGAAGCTGCAGCTGAACGAACTGAACGAGCTTAGGGACGAGGCTTACGATAACGCGGTTGTCGTTAAGAATCGAACGAAGGTGTTTCACGATAAACACCTTTTGCGCAAAACCTTCGTACCTGGTCAGCAGGTACTGCTTTACGACACCCGACTTCACTTCCATCCTGGAAAGCTCAGATCTCGCTGGAAAGGGCCGTATTTTGTGCGGAATGTGTATCCGCAGGGCGCTGTGGATTTGGAAAATCCAAAGGACGGTTCACTCTTCAAAGTGAACGGACACCGATGCAAACCGTACCTTAGCGCCGAACCGACAGAGGAGCTCCTGTTCTTACAGGAGCCGGTTTACCCTGAATGATCTTCCTCTGCCTACCTCCAAACTTCGGTTATCCAGCCTAGAACAGCGGACACTGTTCCAAATAAGTTTGGGGGTATGTACAAACCATTTTGTATATATTTGTGTATATTCTTTTTCTTTTCTTTAAAACCAAAAACCAAAAAAAAAATAATAAAAAAAAAAAAACAAAAACAAATAAAAATTGTGTATCACTGACCGATAATTTTGAACCTTTCAACTACTCTCTTCATGCAACAACAGTGAGGACACTGTCCAGTTTAAGTTTGGGGGTACGCTCGGTACGCATTTCTTACCTTCGCATTCATATGTATATTTTGCATCTGCATATTTAAAATCCAGAAAATCCATAAAAATTTGAAAATTTTCTAAAAAAAAAAATATATAAAAACTTTTTGTCAAGTTAGCTTGTGGAAGAACTCTGATTCAACATTCGACGGTTTTTGTTTGAAAAAATAGGAATAACTAGATCTTATGTTTGGATTTTGAAAACCTGAAAGATAACTCTCCTTTGAAGTTAACTATAGCTGATATACGTCTTTACATCACACTATACGTGTCGTAAGATTTTGGGAATTAGATGACAAGTCTTTCATGTTTAAACTTTTAAACAGATAAATGATTTCCTGAGAATCAAATAGGTTTGTTCTGAAATAAGTAATGTCAAGAATAGTTTATGAAGTAAAGCGAATATGAAGGAATGTTATTGATGCCGTAATTGGAGCTAAGTCTGAAAAATAACCCATCTGAAACTTGATTGGAATGATTACACACCAAACTCACTAAACACGTCTTTTATCCAAAAAAATAATTGAACTGCCGGTTATATCTCCGTTCGTATTAAATCATCTGATTTTCACGCCAAACTGTCTTTTGTTTTTGGACCTAGGTAACTTGAGTAATTAAGTCCGCTGGGGTGTTTCTACACCTAATGCCCTAAAACCAACTGGTTTGGGTGCATTGGCCCAAAGCTCGCTAAGAAGCCTAGAAAGTCCAGTTTAAAACAACGTCAAGCAAGTGTTCTCTCCGAGTTAAAATTCCTAACGGTTCTTTGTGTGAGAATAATCTTGATAAAAGACAGGCTTTTAAAAAAAAAAATTAACGGAGATATGAAGGTTTTACTCTTTGATAAAGACTATTGCACGTTCACAGAGGTGTGTATGAAATGAAAACAAGAAAAAGGTGGAGTGAAAAATAAGACTTAGTTTCCTATTAAGGAAGATAGAAATTCTGAAGTTGAAACCTTACTGGAAAACGAAACTTGAAAAATGCTTAACTCGTTATAAAACTTATGTGATCCTTTTAGAATTATTATCTGGGCTTTATTGTGCGACATGATGGCTTTAATCGATCCTTCTGGAACTTAACGACACTATTTGCACTGCACGTAAAGACATATAAAATCTGTAGTTAAATAAGAAGCGAGGTGTGAAAAATAAAGGTTCGATAATCTAGACTTAGGATTATAGAATTGTTATTTTCTAAAACAAAACTTTAGGGTTTGAAGCTTAGTTATTTTACAAAACCAACTTGACCGGATTTTGTGGGTAGTATCCGCTGAAAACCCTCAGGAGACAACACTCCTCCTACTAGGGACACCTAGAGGTTTAACGGCTTGTTGCACATGCTCAGTACAATCGCGTTCCCTGCGAAAGTGAGGTTAGGAAATTTTTTGTAAATAAATGGGCTTTGCTCGGGACGAGCAAATGATAAGTTTGGGGGTATTTGTTCATATCAGATTTTTGCATTTTCATACCGCCCAATTTTTATCACATTGCATATCGGTAGATACTCTTGAGCCGTGTTTGCTAGTCAATTGCAGGATACAGGTTCCCGGTTCTCAAACGGAGAAATTCATGGAAAACACGACAAAATCCGGTTCCTGCCAACCACAGATAAAAACACGGTCTCCGCTCTTCATCCGTATGTTGCCAGTTACCAGTTTAGGAAGACAAGTGTCAAATCAACGTCATTCTCATGCACAAGGCTCAATGGTAGCACAAAATCCAAGAGATCTACGCGGAGCTCGAGGCAATCATCCACAAAAAAGTCCACCTTTGCTCAATAGAAATTCTGGAAGAAATGGGATAGATTTTTCAGAAAATATACACACCAGACAAGAGGGGACAGGAGACCAGGAAAACACTCAGAAGCCCACACCCTAAACCCACAGTAGGGGCGCGGATCCGCGGCCATAGGGGGCTATAGGCGGCGGATCAGCGGCCGTACAGACAGTTCAGAGCACGAGATTTCAGGGGCAGTTTGGTAATTTCGTCAGGGTTCTGTTGGTTGCCCTAGGGTTTCATTTCTTGGCCTATAAATAGCCCAGAATTTTGAGAAGGAAGGGTCAATTTTTGTATTCTCATTTTTTGCCTAGTTTTAGTCTTGTTCTTCTTCCTCTTCTCACCTCTTCTCCATTAAACTTGTAGTGAGCTTTTGAGTGAAGAGTGATGAATAAAGAAGACCAATTTTTATCATGCTTGTCTCTTTCTTTACTTGTCCTAATTTGTTGTAATTTTAATTGTTAAGTAGTTGTTGTTATTTGTTTGATTGTTTCTTTCTTCTCTCTTTTCCTTTATCATTCATACGACAATGATACTTACGCTTGATCCTCGCCAAGGTGAGGTCGCAAATAGTTAGTCGTATTCTTCTAGCCTCCTTCTTTCTATCTTCCTCTTTTGTTTGTTTTATTTTTCCGTATTATGAAGTGTGAGTAGTTTTATACTTGTTAGGGTAGGATAAGGGAAGTTTGAAAGAAGGAGATCTCTCTCACTCTTTCCTTGCCCAACAACTTAAATCGACTCCCGTTAATTGAACCACAATCCGCTCCTTACGGCACCCTATCCTACATGATAGCGGTGATTCCGTAGTGAGACCGGTTGTGGTTGAATTAACCGGAGGTTATGGATAAGAGCCAAGAACGGACGGACAAGCACCAAAAGGAAGGACTATGCGTTGGAAAGCCTAGCTTATACTCGCAAGTTCCTTCCTAGTCGTGCTAATCCCCGTTGTTGCCGATTACCGTAACACCGATATTAAGTGGGGCAACGAAAGATGTGGAGACTCCTAACTCAAACTAACCTAATCCTCACCCTAACAAGCTCTCTTTAAATATCAACTTACACTTAGATAACCACAACAAAATCTGAAAACAGGACTTAACTCGTTAAAACACTTTGAAAAAGACTCCCATCTCCCTGCGGACGACCCGTACTCAACCGGCTAGCTACAAGCGAAACCGTCTTGATTGCGGTATTTAAACTAAACTTGAACACGCACGTATCCTAACAATCAATGCTCGCCCCATTTTCTTCATAAGGGATAGATCAATAACGCTCGACTCCCGTTTGCGTGGCTTCTTAGCCCTGCTTTGTTGTTGTTGAGTGTCTTTTTGGCCTTTCGACTTATTTCTGCTTTTGAGCTGAGCCTTCTTTATAACGGGTTGACAAGGAGCGGCATTTTCATCCTTTACAGCCTGTTGGAGAAGGCGTTGCGTCTTGGCTTTCTCGTAGATGGCCGTCTCACGGTTGTGATCATCTCGGACTTTTTGACCAGCTTTCTTTATAAGTCTGTCCATTTGTTCCTCGAACGACGGACTGGGCTCTTTTGCATCTGGAACCTTCACTGGCTTAGGATTAGCATCCTCCCATTGAGCATCCGCTTCTTCATCAAGGTCATACATGACGTAGCAGCCGGGTAGTAACTCTCGTTTCTTTGACCGGATGTATCCAAGCCCTCTTGTTTCCATTCTCCCATTAGGCAGTTTGCGTTGGGTCCCGGGAATGTTCCAGACCCTGTCATAGAATTTGGCCTCTCTAACGGTCTGTTTGAAGGATATCCCCTGGCGTTTCAGCAGCTTCTTCAAACCCTCTGTATAATATCTGGGAAGACGGATAGGCTGAAGCCTGTCGAGCGCAGGATCTGCGCCATGCCAGATTTCTTTTTTTACATTGGTTTCTTCAGAGTGGTAAAACAGAATTGCTTTCTCGTTTTCTCGCCTGGGAAGGATATAGAATGTCCGCAGCTCTTCTACACTGTAGATATTAAGTGCGTCCAGTTCTTTATGATGTTTAGGCGGCACCATGGCGACTTGCAGACTTTGCTCTTCATCAGCGGAAGCTTGTATTGAAGGTCGAGCAGAGAATACGACATGGACCTCATCCTCCGGATCGCTACCAAAGACCAATGTAGGAGTGGACGGTCCTGGCTTGTAATGTTGGGGCGGACCCGAATAAACGATCTCCTCTTCCTCCTCGGTATCACTGCCGAAGACAGGGATGGTGGCGTTAGTTTTATTCTCCGGCTTGTGACATTTCTCCGTGTCTTCGAAATACGGCAAGAAGTATTTGGCATCTTCGTATTTGCGGACCTCGTTCACAGAGAACGGGTTCAGTTCTCCCGTCACGGTATACTCGAAACCATCCTTAAAATACTTCATACACTGATGTTGTGTAGAAGGGATGATGTTGTACTCGTGTAACCATGGTCGGCCGAGCAAAGCGTTGTAGCATGTCTTGGCGTCTATGACATGGAACTTAATGTCCGTGACGAGTAGCCCGAAGCGTAGCGTCAGTATCACAGATCCAAGAGTCTTTGACGATTGGGAGTCGAACCCGGAGATGGTGATCTTGTCCCGAGCAAGGTGCTGGACGCTCATGCAGATTTCCTTCAACACCCGCACGTTGAGTAGGTTAACAGACGATCCGTTATCGATCAGGATTTTGCCTATCTTTATATCATGGCAGTATCCCGAGACATAGAGAGGGCGATTGTGTTCGCAAGTCCCAAGTAGAAGGTCTTCATCGCCAAAAGTAACATCAGCCGTGTGTACTTCCTCTAATTCATCCTTCATCTTTTCCTCGGCCAGGCATGCTTGGAATTGTTCCGGGTCTTGGAGCGCCTTAATCAACGAATCTCTCGCCTCTTTTGATAGCAAAAGGGCGTCAAGAATGCTGAGCTGTGAGGGCAGCTTCCTCAGATGTGCTAAGATGTTGTAATCCACCTTATTCTTCTTTGGTGGGTCTTTGGCAGCTAGCTCTTCCACCACTTGGTCATCTAAGATGATATCTTCAGAGACCTTTTCTTTCCCTTTATCTTTTCTGTTCGAGGGTCCGAGGTTCTTTTCGGGCAGCGTGCGATTACGTAGCCGGATATTTTCGCAAACCTTTGGTTCTTCTTCTGTTCTCGAAGCGGACTCTTTAAAGAGAGGGGCAAGTTCTAGTTCTTCATCAGAATCACTCCCAAATGTAGGCACTTGTGATCCACCGGTGTTAACCATGCAACAATCGCCAGCAGTTCTTTTAAGCCCTTCGGTCGTATTTCTTTGCTCCCGACGAGTTTTACGTTTTTCCCGCTTAAAGCGTTGTCGATGAGCAACATATCCTTGCCACCATCTATCGAAAGCTTTGCACTCTTCAATGGGGTGTGAAATCTTCCGATGATATAAGCAATACGAGAGGTGCGTTTCCACTTCACCGGCGATGTTTCCTTCAGAGGATGGTAGCTTCATGCCCATTGATATGGCCTTAGCAAACTTTTTCCTCATCTTGAATTGGCTTTTGTCGGTAGCGGAGGTGTTTTGCTCCAGCGGGATCGTCTCAGCTCCTTCATCAAGTCGCTGGCGCTTGGCCCTTTCAAATATAGCCACCTCGCACTCCCGATCAGCTTTACTTTTCAACCGAGCTTCATTAAGGAATGCGTCGATTATTTCCTCTGGTGGCCCCAGAACTTTTGGTTCAGGATCTGCCCCCAGCTTTTCGGTGCAAGGAGTCTCCTCATCGTTCGTGATCGAATAGGAAATCATATGACAGCTCGCGACGCATTCTTCAGCTTCATCTGACGAACTTTCTCCCTCTCCTTCCTCTTGAAAGACGTGGTTGAGGAACTCTTGGAGCGTAATGGGAGTCCGTGTCTTTTGGTTGTATTCTTCCAACGCATCAATTTGCTTTTGTAAGTCCGTGCGCTTGTCACCAGGCTTCACGGGCTTCTTAGATTTCTTCTTCTTCTTTTTCGAAGATTTTGACGGCTAGCTGCAAGTGCTTGAACCGCTACCATCGGTCCTTGGAGTTGGACGTGGTTTCAACATCCCTTCAATGACCTGCGGTTCCAACGGGTTCTTCCACTCGATCGCTGGACATGTCTGAAGATCGTTTAACATCCTCTTTGTCTTGGCTGATAATACGACCTCCCAAGGAGCTTCTTCAATGACGGAGCATGTTGCCCCCAGCGTATTCGTCCCCTTAGCGGTGTGGGGCTGCGGGGGATTCACCTTCCATTTGTCAGATAACGCGAACTTGCCCTGTCGGTACTGGTTTTCAAGCCAATTCTTGAAAACGTAGCAATCTTCGATCGGATGGCCTAGTACTCGATGATAAGGACAGTAGTTGGGCTCGTTGATGTCACTTGGTTGCAACGGACGTTTTGGATCCGGCAAATTTATGAGTCTGTTGCGCAACGCCAGCTCGAATAACCTCTTCGTTTTATCACGGAGAAAGGAATAAGAACGTCCCATCCTATCCTCAAGGGGCACGTACGGTCGCGTATTATTTTGGCGAGCAACCGGCTTCGAGTCGCTCAGTTGTTGTTGAGCATTAGCGACGACGATCGCTTTTCCCTTCCCTTTGTCATTTCGGGTGTCTGGCCTTGGAAGAGGGGGTTTATAGCCCATTTGATCCATTTGCGCTAGTTTGTCAATCAAGGCCTGGAAGGTAGTCGGCTTGAAAAACATCATAAACTGCGAGATGGTTGCTTGTGGATCGAGGGTTCCCACAAACATACCCACCGCGGGAGCTTCTTCAATGCGCTGCTCACACTTTGACCATAAGTTCCTCCATTGTATAGCGTACTGAACCCACGTCTCGCCGGGTTTTACCCTGGCGTTAATCAGTGCTGTCATCGGGGTACGTTCACTAGCGCTTGCAAAACGCTGAGTAAACAACAGCTCCATCTCCGCGAAGGTTTTAATAGAGTCGTTCGGGAGCTCAGAGTACCATTCGAACGCCGTATCCGATAAGCTTCTAACAAACTGGTGAAGTAAAAGCTTGTCATCTCCACCGGTATTGCCGCAGAGTGCCCTGAACTGGGCAACATGCTGGTGAGGATTGCCTGTACCCTTGTAGACATGGAACTTGGGAATCGTATAACCTGGCGGGTATTTGATTTGATCGTACCAGCTCGGATATGGTCTCCCCGTTTTCACGACCTGGCCGGCTGTTTCGGTTGCATGATGAACCCTTATTTGCTGGGCGATGTATTCATCCAAATCAGCTTTGGAGATTGTGTCCTCTTTAGCTGTGGAAAGAACTGGTGGAGGATTCGACGTCTCTCCCCTATCGTCTTCAAGGATGATCGGAGGATCTTCAGTAGGTGGATCTTGTTGAATCATCATACCCACCATATCCTGGAACAGGAGGGCCATCTTCTTTATGTTGGCTGCCTACTTCGCAGCCTCTTTATCCTTCTTCTCTAGTACGCGACGAAGGAATTCAGCGTCCGTTTCTTGTTCTTGACGCTCGTCCGAGGACGTTTCAGGGGTTTCTTTTGGCCCTGTAAGTGCGGCCATAGCGTTCATCATCTCGTGGAGCTTCTGCTGCTGCTCCTGAGCCTTAGTCACTGACCTCGTGTGCGGTCTATAACCTGTTGATATGCGGCTATCTTCTTTTCCCGATGCCATATAAACCGTATGAACTGTTATGCCCCCTGACTTGGGGCGTTTAGGTTCACCATTTTTAACTTTTGCCGCTGACGCGGGAGTTTTCTCTGGCCTCCTTCTTTTGTGGGCCGTTGAGGTTGAAGGAACCATTGAAGTGGGCATCCTAGCGGCTGCTGTCCCCCGTTGTTTAATGGGACGGTCCTTGTCTTTTTCCACCTTCGCCTTTTTCTGATGACGAGAGTGACCTGGGTCAATTACGGAGTCTTGAACCCTCCGCCAAACTTTATAAATTCTTGAGGATAGCCGTTGAGGGGGCTGTTCTTGCTTCGTTTCTGAAACTCTCTCCGCAGGTGGAGGTGTTCCCCTCCGAACGGCGGCCGAGACGCGGGGACGTCTATGCCTGAGATTCGGGGCAGATGCTAATTGGTGCGATCCGTCCACCTCTCCGAAGATGCCAAGTTGATTTATGGCACCATGTATCGAAGGTTTAAACGGATGCGTCCGATGTAGCAGACTTCGTCAGATTCCCCCTCGCACGAGGGGTTTTTGATTGTAGGGACGCTCTTCCCTGCAGGCGCAAGCCCCTGCAGTTAATTACGCTACCGCGTTGCGGTAACAACTTTCTCCTTCTCCAGATGGTCACTTCGTGTCGTGTGTGTTTGTTTTGTTTGTGGTTGCCCGTGGATTGTATACGGAGACTGAGTTATGTCGTCACCCGTAGGGCGTGGACTAGTCCAAATCCGTATTATCTTAGATTTGGGTTTGGGGGTTTGGTTTGAGGATACGTTAGCCATATTTGAGGCTAAGATCAACTCAAACGTTTGTTAAGGATACGTTAGTCTAACTTGAGACTAAGATCAACTTAACGGGATCGTTTAGATCCGACAAAAGAGCATTTGGGGCTCTATTGTTCCAGTTTAGGGACATAGTGGTCCATTGAATGTATGGCCGTCGGGACCCGTCACCTCTCTGACGATGTTGAAGGATTACAACGACAAATGTCAGAGGAGTTCAGAGATGTACCCTTGAGCCAAAGTTGATTGGGGGAATCTATAGTCCAGTTTGAGACTAAAGTCTGTTTGAAAGGTTTAAGGATACGTTAGCCATATTTAAGGCTAAGATCAACTTAAACGGGATCGTTTAGATCCAACAAAAGAGCGATTGGCTCTATTGTTCCAGTTTAGGGACATAGTGGTCCATCGCTAGTTTAAGGACATTGCGGTCCATGGGTAGTTTAAGGACATTGCGGTCCATTGTTAGTTTTAAGACATCTCGGTCAAGATTAAGGACGTCGTAGTCCATGGGTTTAAGGACCCCACAGTTCATTGTTAGTTTTAAGACATCTCGGTCAAGGTTAAGGACGTCGTAGTCCATGGGTTTAAGGACCCCACAGTCTATTGTTAGTTTTAAGACATCTCGGTCAAGGTTACGGACGTCGTAGTCCATAGGTTTAAGGACCCCACAGTCCACATCAATGCGTGGTCACCGGGACCCGTCACCTCTTTGAAGACGTTGAGGGATTACAACGCTAAGTATCAAAGGAGTGAAGAGATGTACCCTGGAACCGGAGTGGATTAAATAGTCTTTGGCCCAATTTGGTATCAAGACCAATTAATTATGTTATGAGCCCATTAGCCCATCCAATTACGAATTGAGGACTTATGGCCATCTTGGGCTAAGTCCACTTATGTCTGGAATATGGGCTTCCTGTTGGTTCCTTGAAGGAGAGGCTTTGCCTCTATCCATTCGGCCAATTGGGCCGGTGTCTAGTGTTAAACACTAAAGACGAATCAGTGTTGAACACTGGGAATAAGATTGATAAGTTAGTGTTTCAACACTAAAAGAGACCAGTGTTAAACACTGTCAACAGGAGTCCCAAACTAGTGTTGAACGCTACGGTAATCAGTGTTGAACACTGCAAATATAATTCTGTGCTTAGCGTTACACTAAGGCCAAACAATGTTTTATCACTAAATTCAGGGGTCCCGTTTTAGTGTTAAACACTAAGGCAAGAGGGGTCACGTGGCAACACGTGAGAGCGCCCTCCCTTCACTTGTTCTTCTGAGACTATGCATCTTTTTAGAGCATCACGTGCCATCACGTGACGGGGATTCAAGCGCTTGTGCGTTAAAGCTTCTTTCAAGGGTCACGTGAGTCACGTGAGGCACTGCCTCCAGAGGGCTTTCTGTAGATTTTTTTGGGGGGGAAGGTCACGTGGTGGCACGTGACCCTGCCTCTATGTATGTTGCTTAGAAGATCTGTTAATCTTTTTCCTCGTAGGGTTCAACCCTAATAAAAGCTTTAAATTCCAGAGGAATTAAATTCCTACTTCCTTTTGAAGATTTATGTTCTGGAATAGAGTTGAACTCTGAATTTTCTGTAGGAATTAAATTCCTCATATACATGAAGAACCGAATAGGGTTAAACCCTAATGAAGGCTTTAAGGGACTAAACTCCCATTCTCTATTAAAGAATTATGATTAAGGGAATTAAACTCCCGTTGTTTCAACAGAACTAAGTTCTTAATCAGGGTTAAACCCTGTTTCTTTTCATTCTGAAGGAATTAAATTTCCATAACACAGGGTCAAACCCTAATTTTATTTTGAAGGAATTAAATTCCTATAGTTCTGTGAGAATTAAATTCTGATGCTTCCATTCCCTCTCTATGCTTTGGATCTGCATGGCAGGATCTCAACCCATTGAGAATTAAATTCTCAACTTCAAGGGGAGATGTGCACTTTACAGATCTTCTATCAAAGAGAGAAGAAATATGTTTTTTTTTGTTTTATATCAGAGTTAAACTCTGTTGAGAATTAAATTCTCTTCTCTTTCAAGAAGCCTTCCCTTTCTTACCTAGGGTTTTCTTTTGCAGAAGATCCAAATTCCTCAAAGTATCAAGGCTCTCTCCTTTTTCTTCCTTCTGCCTCTCTCCTCCTTTTGCGTGTCTCTTGGCTCCTATTTATAGGAGAAGCAACCGAATCAATTGGTTTTTGGTGAATCTTTCATTGAGAGATTTGATTTGCATCCATCATTCGTTTTGGACCTTTGGATTATTGGGTGAATTTTATCCACCGTTGGATTTTAAACCCAGAGATCCTCCTTTGTTATTTCGGTTGGATTTTAAGGGGAAATCTTTCCAAGTTCAGGATTTTCCCATAGGTAGATGATATTCAATCATCTTTAAATCTTTAATTTGGTTGGTTCCAGATAATCGCTTTCCTTTGGAAAGATTTGAATCTCTTTCAGAATTTAATTCTGTTAACAAAAATGGGCTTTGAAAGCCGGTCACGTGTGACCACGTGACCCATGGTCACGTGGGGGCACGTGACCCCCTTGGAACGAGCCTTCTTCTTTCTTTTTTGCGCTCTGTCTTCTGGTTGCTGCTTAACCGTCGCGTGCCATCACGTGACCCCTGGTCACGTGTGAGCACGTGACCCTCGTCTGGAGCCTTTCTCTTGGTTTAGCCGGAGAACGAATCTGTTGCTTTTGATTATCACGTGCCAACACGTGACCCTGGTCACGTGGGAGCACATGACCTCTTCTGAAACCTTTTCCTTGGTTTGATCAGGGAACCGGTTTGCCTTTGAAGCCGTTTGTAATTGTCACGTGCCAACACGTGACCCAGGTCACGTGGGAGCACGTGACCCTTTCTGAAGCCCTTTTCTTTGATGTAGTCGGGGAGCTGAATTTCCCTTGCCGATGCTTTTAGATGTCACATGCCAACACGTGACTGCTGGTCACGTGTAAGCACGTGACCCTTTTCTGAAGCCTCTGCCGTGGGCTTTCATGATTTTAAATCAGGAAACAAATGCCCCCACAACGTTGTTCTCACGTGTCCGTACGTGAGTGCAACGCTGTCACCTTTTGCGACTGTTGGATTCCTTTAGGGATTTGAGGAGATGAAGCGTCTTCATCACATCCTATAAATGCTCGTGTCCCTTCCGAAGAGCCTTCACTTTGCTCATCTCCTTCTTTCGAGAACTTTTTCTGAGAATTTAATTCTCTTCTTCCAGAGCTTAGTTCTCTGTCTTGAAATATTTTCAGAGTTTAACTCTGTTTTAAAAGGATTCTTCCTCCTCAGGTAATGGTAATCGAAGCACCTTCGTTTTGGCAAAACTCTCTAGATTTTAAATCCATATCAAGGGTTTCACAAAGAACCCATTTTTCTTCAAGTACTTTAACCAAAATATGAGACCACTTAACCTCCAACAGTAGATCTCTTAGGGTTTAGATGATCCTTAGGGAGATGATGATGGCAGTTCAAATCCATGGAATTCAATTCCATCCCAAAAATGTTTCTGGGAATTTAATTCCCTTCTCTTAATAAGGAATTTAATTCCAAGGAAGAATTCAGTTTCTTCACACGGAGGCTTCTTGGGGTTTCCTTGTCATTCTATGATTAGTGAAGAAGAGGAGGGTTTGTAATAAATCGTCCTGATTTTTATTTCAGGTATCATGGACGCTCATTTGTGTGATCTCAACGAAATCATTTCCTACAGGAATATTCGTGCCCTGGGCCGTAGTCAGAATCAGGAGTTCACCAATGCTCAGTGTGCTGAGATTATGAGCCGCTTTGACGAGTACGACCATCGGCTACTCCCCTGTCGCTCTTCTCTTCTGAGGCTCATCGTGCTGGCGATTTGGGAGGCGCTTCCTCTCTTCTGCGCCGGTGTGCCACTCAGGGCATTGGACGTTGCCGAGGATAAGATACATTCGGTGTATCTGATGAGTTTGATCTCGAAGAGAAGGCGTGACAACCTCATTGATCTTTTGCACCAGGCGTTTCAGCAGTCGGCCATACTTGCTGCCTACCGGAGGGTGGAGGACATCCGCGAGGACCCAGACGCTTGCGATCGCGAGAGAAAACATACTCGGGCGGTTCGAAATGCTTGGAGGATCTTGGACAAGGTCAAGCTTGAGTTTCTCAACCCATGCCCCGCGTCTAAAGTCTTACCATTGTAAACGTGTCCTCTTTATTTTGTATGAACTTCTTGAAGTATGAGTGACAAGTTTTATTATGTCTTTCCCTGCTTGCTTGCCTTTCTCTGGGATTTCATCATTTCGCTACTGTTGTTGTTGATGCTTTTAATATGCAGGGTGCTACTCCATCCATTTCTTTTATCCATTTTTTTTTACATCAAGTTTGGGCCTCACGTGTTCTGCACGTGGGGTCCCTCGATGGGGCTGTTCAAAAAATTTTCCCATGCCATATTTTCAGTGCACAATATCAGATGCAGAAAGAGGGCCTTGGAAATAGTTCCATCCCCTTGATTTTCGATGCCCCTCCTTTTTTGGCTTTGGAAATAGCTTTACCATGCAAGATTTTCCGCGCACAGCACTTAATGCTCTCCTTTATATCTGAGGCAATGGTTTTCCTTTTCTCTTCCCAGAGAGATTTATATTTTTTTTTATTTTGGTGTAACTCGTCTTGAGAAACAAACGAGCGCCATGGCCTGCAATCGCCCTCATGTTCGTCGACAGCCATGGGAAGTTCCTATCGAGGAGATGATCCCCCGCTTTGCTGCTCGGTTGGTGGATCCATTCCTTACCGACGACGAATGCGACTCAGCAATGTATGAACTCTCGATCCGTAGGGGGTCCCCCCTCTCGATGGGTTCCCTCTGGCTTCGGATGATTCTCACGGCCGTGCTTGCCGATATCCCTCCTCACCCGGCGGAGATGACCCTGGCGATGCTCGACGCGGCGGAAGAAAAGCTCGAGGGCTTTCATGAAGCGTGCCTGATTACTCAGGCTTTGAAGGATTGCTCAATTCATCTGCTAAGCCAGATAAAGGCCCGGCGAGCTATTATGTATGCTTTCGCGGACGAACACGGCGCCAATCGATGGGGAGCGACTCCTCGTGAGAACCGTCGCTTTGATGTGCTGGAGAAAGCAGAGAGAGAGATGGAGAATTTTGTCCTCTGCTTCATTAACCCCTGTGCCATTGATCCCGTGTTTGGTGACCTTTTCCCGTCAGCATAGAACATTTTTAAATTAGTCCCCCTTTTTTTACGTTTTATGCCGAACTTCCATGTGGGCTTGGTACTAGTACGTATGTTTCTGCTTGCATAAATAAATTTTGTATTCTTCTCATGAGAACTTTCTTTAGTTGCGAATGCTATCATAACTCAGAAGCCACTTTCCTGCGTATCAGACTTTTTAAATGTTCATACGATTGAAAATGCTATTATTATTTTTTTGAATACTCATATGATTGCGAATGCATGCTTGAAGTGTGTCGGATGTCTTTCTTGTTGCCTTTCACGTCAGGTGATGTGAGCGCGTTTCAGATCGATTATTATTGTCGACCGAAAGCTCATTTATACGGTCCTGTAAATGTCTTGTTTCCAAGGCTGCGGTCACGAAAGCAAGCTCACGTGGCCTGGTAGAGCGACACGTAGCGAACATATTGTTGTGCGAAAAAAAGGCTCGGCCGTAAATTTTCGGAGAGGGGGCCAGCTTCCAAGGCGTTGAGCGAACTTCGCGCCACTCTTATCGCCAAGGCCAACAAAGCGTATGAACTCTGGTGGTTGCTTCAGGAGTCCCTCAAAGAGGTGGTGGCTCTCGATAAAGCTGCCACGTTCACTCGCGAGAGGGTCGAAGCTCATAAAGCTACCGAGAAAGAGCTCGAAGCTCGGCTTGCTTCGTATCAGGCTCAGCAAGCTCAGGCGGAGGCTCGTCTTCTGGAGATCTTGCGTCATGAAGCCGTGGCTCAGCAACAGAACGATGAGCTGGTAAAATTATTGCATCGCCCGCCGGCTTGAGGACTTGTATCTTTTCTCCCCTTTTTTTTGTACATACTCATGGATAAGAGTATCTTTCTTTTGTTTCTTTCATGAATTGTACTTTGTATCCATTTTGGCTTATGAATAAAAGATACATTTTCTTTTAATGGTGTGTCCCCTTTTTATTGAATGTATTCTGCGGATATTCTATCTTGATCTCGTTGCAGGACAGCGATGGCTTAGGATTCAGGGTTAGGATCTGCTTCCTAAGGCTTTTGCATTTTATGAACCACGAGGGTCTCATAAAGAGTTTTTCTCCCTACAGGTCGAGAGGATCCCATAGGTGTAAGTTCTTCTTAAGAATCGTGAGGATTCTTAAAAGGGTTTTCTCTTGAGAGTCGTAAGGATCCCACAAGAGAGTTTTTCTTCCTTACAGGTCGTGAGGACTTGTAAGTGTTGGATGCGGTCACCCTTGTCCGTGTTTTACGGAATCAGGGGTTTCTCTAGATATTGTAGTTTAAAGACGTCGCGGTCAAGGTTAAGGACCTCATAGTCCGTGGATTTAAGGACTCCACAGTCCGATGTTAGTTTTAAGACATCACGGTCAAGGTTAAGGACCTCATAGTCCGTGGATTTAAGGACTCCACAGTCCGATGTTAGTTTTAAGACATCACGGTCAAGGTTAAGGACCTCATAGTCCGTGGATTTAGGGACTCCACAGTCCGATGTTTGGTTGCAGGGACCCGTCACCTCTTTGAAGACGTTGAGGAATTACAACGCCAGGTATCAAAGGAGTGAAGAGATGTACCCTTAAACCAAGGCAGAATCCGTAGGGAATCGGGGTGGTTGATCGTTAGTTTTAAGACATCACGGTCGAGGTTAAGGACATCATAGTCCGTGGATTTTAAGGACTCCACAGTCCGATATTTGCTTTGGATGCTTCACACGGGTTCACTGCCGTGCTTGGCGAGGACCAGGCTCCGCTCTGGGTGTTTTCCGCGGGGTCAAGGAGTGACGTTATCCGCGTTCCACGTGACCAGGAATTTTGCACTAGATGCTTCACACGGGTTCACTGCCGCGTTAGGCGAGGACTAGGCTCTGCTCTGGATGCTTCACACGGGGTCAAAGAGTGACATTATCCGCGTTCCACGTAACCAGGAATTTTGCACTAGATGCTTCACACGGGTTCACTGTCGCGTTAGGCGAGGACTAGGCTCTGCTCTGGATGCTTCACACGGGGTCAAAGAGTGACATTATCCGCGTTCCACGTAACCAGGAATTTTGCACTAGATGCTTCACACGGGTTCACTGCCGTGCTCGGCGAGGACTAGGCTCCGCTCTGGATGCTTCACACGGGTTCACTGCCGTGCTCTGCGAGGACCAGGATCCGCTCTGGACGTTTTCCACGGGGTCAAAGAGTGACGTTATCCGCGTTCCACGTGACCAGGAATTTTGCACTAGATGCTTCACACGGGTTCACTGCCGCGTTAGGCGAGGACTAGGCTCCGCTCTGGATGCTTCGCACGGGTTCACTGCCGTGCTCTGCGAGGACCAGGATCCGCTCTGGACGTTTTCCACGGGGTCAAAGAGTGACGTTATCCGCGTTCCACATAACCAGGAATTTTTCACTAGATGCTTCACACGGGTTCACTGCCGCGTTAGGCGAGGACTAGGCTCCGCTCTGGATGCTTCGCACGGGTTCACTGCCGTGCTCTGCGAGGACCAGGATCCGCTCTGGACGTTTTCCACGGGGTCAAAGAGTGACGTTATCCGCGTTCCACGTAACCAGGAATTTTGCACTAGATGCTTCACACGGGTTCACTGCCGCGTTAGGCGAGGACTAGGCTCCGCTCTCGATGCTTCGCACGGGTTCACTGCCGTGCTCTGCGAGGACCAGGATCCGCTCTGGACGTTTTCCACGGGGTCAAAGAGTGACGTTATCCGCGTTCCACGTGACCAGGAATTTTATACTAGATGCTTCACACGGGTTCACTGCCGCGTTAGGCGAGGACTAGGCTCCGCTCTGGATGCTTCGCACGGGTTCACTGCCGTGCTCTGCGAGGACCAGGATCCGCTCTGGACGTTTTCCACGGGGTCAAAGAGTGACGTTATCCGCGTTCCACATGACCAGGAATTTTGCACTAGATGCTTCACACGGGTTCACTGCCACGTTAGGCGAGGACTAGGCTCCGCTCTCGATGCTTCGCACGGGATCACTGCCATGCTCTGCGAGGACCAGGATCCGCTCTGGACGTTTTCCACGGGGTCAAAGAGTGACGTTATCCGCGTTCCACGTGACCAGGAATTTTGCACTAGATGCTTCACACGGGTTCACTGCCGCGTTAGGCGAGGACTGGGCTCTGCTCTGGATGCTTCGCACGGGTTCACTGCCATGCTCTGCGAGGACCAGGATCCGCTCTGGACGTTTTCCACGGGGTCAAAGAGTGACGTTATCCACGTTCCACGTAACCAGGAATTTTGCACTAGATGCTTCACACGGGTTCACTGCCGCGTTAGGCGAGGACTAGGCTCCGCTCTGGATGCTTCGCACGGGTTCACTGCCATGCTCTGCGAGGACCAGGATCCGCTCTGGACGTTTTCCACGGGGTCAAAGAGTGACGTTATCCGCGTTCCACGTGACCAGGAATTTTGCTGATTGTATCCGCATTTCACGGGATGGAGGTTTGACTGTTGGCGATATGTATACCACCGAGCCATGGAACTGGGAGTTGCCGCTATTCCGCTTAGCTTGAAGTTGTGCCCGTCGTTACGGGACGAATGCTGAAACGATCTCCAGGTCTCCTTTGGACCGTCGAGACTTGGCTTCTTCTTCTGATGAAACCTGGGGGAGAAGTATAATCCCTTTTTGTTTACGCCCTTGGATTGTGTACAGGGTGTGATGGAACATCACCTGTAGGGCATAAATTGAAACTTTTTATTATATTTTATTTCATTTTCCGCGATGCTCTATCATTTCAGCTTTTATATCGCGGAGGTCGCGATTGCCCCATCATTTCGGCTATTTTTCGTAGTGCCCAATCATTTCGGCTATTTATTTATTCTATGCTCGCTGCTTTTTTATTGCGAGTTGCCCCATCATTTCGGCTACTTTTTATGCATACATTTTTTTACTTGCTGGTTTTTATTGCAAGTTGCCCCATCATTTCGGCTATTTCGTATGCACGTATGGCTCGCTGTTTTTTTTTATCGCGAGTGTGGAACTTAGAATCTGGTGCCAATCTCAGCATCAGCATCGCTACAACTGGAATATTGCCAGGAGCGAATCATCATTTGCTTCTGTCGATGTCGAACAAAGGTAGCTTAGCGAACAGGGTTAGGATCCTGTCGACTAAGGCCTTTGACTTCATGGGCCGTAAGGGTCTCACAAAGGTATTTCTCCCTACAAGTCGTGAGGATCTTGCGGGTGTATTTTCGCCTTAGGGATCGTGAGGATTCCTAAGTGTGTGTTCCTCTGTAAGTCGTAAGGATCCTACAAAAGGGTTTTCTCCTTATGGGTCGAGAGGACCTACAAGGGTTGGACTTTGCTGGGGAAATATTTATTCGCGCCCGTGGATTGTATACAAGGGCCAGTATTGAGCCGCCTGTAGGGCAATATCGAAGGTTGTGGAGGATTGCTTAAGCACAGGTTTAGGTCTCTGTAACTTAAGACTTTCAAATCTTACGAGCCGTGAGGGTCCCATAAGAGAGTTCTCCTTGCGAGTCGTGAGGATCTCGTAAGTGTATTTTCTACTTAGGAATCGTGAGGATCCCTAAGTGTGTTGCTCCTTTGTGAGTCGTAAGGCTCTCACGCAGGTGGTTTCTCCTTATAAGGTCGAGAGGACCCTACAAGTATCTTTTAACGAGGTTGCGCCCTTTCGGGTTTTCACAAACACTCGCCGGTAGTCCTGCTGTTTTTACTCACGGAGCCCTTTTGGGTTTTCGTCCGTGCCCATTTTGCTCATGGACATACCGTTTTTTTTTATTCTTTTTATCTTTTTTTTTTTACAAGGTCGCGCCCTTTCGGGTTTTCACGAACACTCTCCGGTAGCCCTGCTGTTTTTACTCACGGTGCCCTTTTGAGTTTTCATCCGTGCCCATTTTGCTCATGGACATACCGTTTTTTCATCATTTTTTTTTTATTTTTCTTTTTCTCCTTTTTTTTATCTCGTCAGCCTAAGGATGCTGCGGTAGTAGTTTAGGGACGTTTCGGTCCGCCATTAGTTTAAGGACATTTCGGTCCGCCGTTAGTTTAAGGACGTTTTGGTCCATCGATAGTTTAAGGACGTTTCGGTCCGTCGTTAGTTTAAGGACGTTTCGGTCCATTGTTAGTTTAAGGACGTTTCGGTCCATTGTTAGTTTAAGGACATTTCGGTCCGTTGTTAGTTTAAAGACATTTCGGTCCGTTGTTAGTTTAAGGACATTTCGGTCCGTTGTTCAGGGGAGGGCCAGCTACTGCTTGTAAAGTCTGAGCTTAGGAAGATAGCGAGCGGACATAGTCGTCGTCATCTATCATTGACCCAGGCTGTGGCTCATTAAGCATAGTACTTCTTTAAGAAGCGGCCGTTTATTGGCCTGAAAGGCCTTTCACCGTGCATGTCCATGAGTAGATAGGCTCCACCCTGGTAGACCTTATCTATGATATACGGGCCTTCATAGTTTGGCTCAAATTTTCCCCGCTTGGCACGATTGGGGATCATAGGTCTTTTGACCACTAGTATGAGTTCGCCTTGGCGGAATGTCCTCGGCCTGGTCAATCTTTCATACGAGCGCGTCATCTTTGCCTTGTAGGCTTCTAGATGTTGTTGCGCTATGAGTCGGGTTTCGTCGAGGGCATTGAGCTTCTCAAGCCGAAGGTGAGCATTTTCTTCGTCTGTCAGCTCGTGGTGGACTGCCACTCGTAGAGAGGGTAACTCTATCTCGAGGGGGAGCACTGCTTCCGTCCCAAATACCAACGCGTACGGCATTGTGTTTGTGGCCGTCTTGAATGTAGTTCGATAGGCCCAAAGGGCCTCTTGCAGCCTCTCGTGCCAGTCTTTCTTATTTCGGGACACCGTCTTTTTTATGATCTTCGTCAAGGTCTTATTGAAGGCCTCGGCCAGACCGTTAGCTCGTGGATTGTAAACTGAAGAATATCTCCAATCTATATTGTGCTACTGTGCGAAGCGGCTAATCTTATGGCTTCTGTAGGCTGGCCCATTATCGGAGATAATCCGCCTTGGGGTTCCAAACCGATAGATGACGTGCGTCTTGGAGAAGTGGAGGATATTCTCTGTCTTCACTTCCCTCAGCGGTACTGCTTCTGCCCATTTGGAGAAGTAATCAGTTGTCGCCAGGATGAAACGATGTCCCCGGGACGATGCTGGCTCGATGGTGCCAACTATGTCAGTCCCCCACATTTCGAATGGCCAGCTAGCCACTATTGGGTGTAGTGGGTTCGGATGTTGGTGGATAAAGTCTCCATGAATCTGGCACGAGTGGCATTGCTTCGCATACTCGAGGCAGTCCTGGGTCATCGTGGGCCAATAGTAACCCATCCGTTTAATTTTTAACTTCATCTTTGGGCCTGCTTGGTGAGAACCGCAGAGTCCGTCGTGAACTTCCTGAACGACTCTTTCTGCTTCGTCAGGTCCTAGGCATCTCAGCCATAGAGAATCAAATGATCTTTTGTATAGAGTGTCATTAACAAAAGCAAAAAATAGAGCTCGTTTGATGAGCTGATGTCTTGAAGACGCTTCTTCGGGCATTCGGTGGGACTTAAAGTAGTCTATGAAGACTTCCCTCCAGTCCTCAGCCTTCTCGCGGTCTTTTATTTGTAGGGTCGCCTGCTCAGTCGCTCCCTTCTCCTCATATGATTCTGGAGGTATTTCCATTGGGGCGAGCACCTGACGGCTTTGTACCACGATTCTTACATCATCGAGGTTTTCGTCAGCCAGCTCTTTAGCAAGTTTGGCCAACGCGTCTGCCTTGCTGTTTTCCGCGCGCGGTATGTTTTCCAAAGTGTAGGAGGGAATTTAGGTCAATAGTTGTTGCACCTTTTCGCCGTACTTCACCAACTCCGGTTTGCACGTTTGGTAGTCACCATTTACTTGACTAATGACCAGTTGAGAATCCCCGTATATAAGGAGGTCTTCAATTCCCATGTCGATGGCGATCTCGAGGCCTGCTATCAGAGCTTCGTACTCAGCTTCATTGTTCGTCCTCGGCTCTGTTAAGGAGAAGGCGAAGCGCATTATCCCTCCTTGTGGAGTTACGAAGATGAGGCCTACCCCCGATTTGACCATTGGGATACCTTGTTTCCGTTTCTTTATGGAGGACGCTCCATCGAAATAGAGTTCCCATCGGGTACTACCGCCGCCAATCGCATCAAATGCATGCTCGTCCGGCAAATCGCAGTTCAGAGGAGAATCGGCCGGTATCGGGTGCTCAGCAAGGAAATCGGCAATGGCCTGGCCTTTCACCGCCTTGAGAGGTTGATACGTTATCGAGAACTCCATCAAGAGCAGGGCCCATTTAGCCAGTCGTCCCATCGATATGGCTTTTAACATTAAGTATTTAAGAGGGTCCACCTTCGAGATGAGACGGACTTCGTGTGCCAACGCATAGTGCCTGAGCTTTGTTATCGCGAAGATTAACGCCAAGCAATGTTTCTCAATGGGAGAGTAGTTGCTTTCCGCCCCCAGTAGAACTCGACTTAAGTAGTAGAGTGCTCTCTCTTTCCCTTGATCGTTCTCTTGTGCCCATAATGCGCCTAAGGAACCTTCGAGGGCGGTTGTATAAAGAATGAGGGGTTTTCCCTTGACCGGCGCAGCCAACACCGGAGGGTTCTGCAGGTACTGCTTGATCTCGTCTAGTGCACCTTGGCATTTATGATCCCAAACGAACGGAGTTCCCTTTTTCATCAGGTGGCTGTAGGGACGGCATTTGCCTGAAAGATTGGCGATAAACCGCCGGATGTATGCGAGTTTCCCTTGGAGAGACCGCAACTGTTTGAGGGTTCTTGGCGGAGGCATTTTCATGATCGCTTTAATCTTTGACGGATCTATTTCAATACCTCGGTGTCGAACGATGAATCCTAGGAATTTGCCCGAGGAGACTCCAAACGCGCATTTGAGGGGATTCATTTTCAAATTATATTGCCGAAGGCGTTGAAATACAGTCTCCAGATGCTTTAAATGCTCTTCGTATGACATGCTCTTCACTACAAGGTCATCGATATAGCACTCGACGATATCATGTATAAGATCGTCGAAGATCTTTGTCATGGCCCTTTGATAGGTAGCACCGGCGTTCTTTAGACCAAAGGGCATAACCCTGTAGCAGAATATACCCAAAGGGGTCCGGAAAGCAGTATGCTTCTGGTCTTCGGGATGCATCTTTATCTGATTGTATCCTGATGAACCGTCCATAAAAGAGAAAACCTCGTGAGTGGACGTGTTATCTATCATTAGCTCGGTTACCGGTACCGGGAAATCGTCCTTTGGACAGGCTTTATTGAGATCCCTGAAATCCACGCATATGCGTACCGTCCCATTCTTCTTCATTACCGGGACGATGTTGGCGATCCAGTCGGGATATTGGACTTCTTGGATAAATCCAGAATCGATCAGCTTCTTGACTTCGGCGTTGAAGCTAATCTCAAGCTCGAGCCGCATCCTTCTTGGCGCCTGCTTGACCGGCTTGATATCCGGGGATATTGTTAATTTATGCACAGCAATCTCCGGATCTAATCCCGGCATCTCGGAATAGTTCCACGCGAAGCAGTCTTTATGTCGTAGAAGCACTTTCTTTAACGCAGCCACCCTTTCTTCAGATAGCAGCTCGCTGACAAATGTCGGTCGCGGGTCATCTGCCGATCCCAACTCAATCTTCTTGAGGTTATCTGCAGTAGTATGTATACCATCTTCTAGTTCTTTCGGAGCTGGCGGAAATTCTGAGACCACCTCATCATCGCTGTTCTCAAAGCACCGGGGAAGGTCATCCATGTTCTCGGGCTCTTCTTTTAATATTGTAATCGTATAACAGGTGCGAATCCACTCCCAGGACTGAGATGGATTCGGTTCTGCTCTTGTGGCCTTGGGCTCGTGCTTTTGTGGCGGCGTTACCCTCCAGCCGTCGGATAAAGCGAATCTGCCCCGTTGGTACTGGTCCTCGACCCAGTTCTTGAAGGTGAAGCAGTCTTCGGTAGGATGTCCTATGACTCAGTGATAAGAGCAATAGTTCAGATGAGACGCCGTGTTAGCTTGCTCAGGGCGTCTAGACTCTGGAAGCGTGATCATTTGATGTTTTAAAGCGAGCTTGAGTAACCTCTCCGTCTTGTCTCGGGGGAAGGAGTACGCTCGACTCATCTTCTTCATGAGGGACAAATCCGAGCCATGCAATACCCGATCACGTAACTCTGTAATCCTGCGTCGTTGTTGTCGGCTCCTTTTTCCGCTTCTTGATTTATTTCTGTCTCTGCGTCGGGCCTTTCGTACAACGGGTTGACAAAGACGAACATCTTTGTCTTTTGTAGCCTGTTGAAAGAGACGTCGCGTCCTGGCCTTCTCGTAGATGGCCATCTCGCGGTTGTGGTCTTCCCAAGCTTTCTGACCCACTTTCCTGATAGGGTTGTCCACTCGTTGTTCAAACGACGGACTCGGCACTTCAGTCGCGGGGTCTAGTTTTGATGAGGGGTTGGTACTTCCTGACAGGGCGTCCTCTTCTTCATCAAAGGTATATATGGCGTAATTACTGTGGGCCCGTTCCCGTTTTCCGGTTCTCG
The DNA here is from genome assembly GCA_030015575.1 of Agapanthus africanus. NCBI lineage: Eukaryota > Viridiplantae > Streptophyta > Magnoliopsida > Asparagales > Amaryllidaceae > Agapanthus > Agapanthus africanus. Next base: position 934,247,415 of record CM057338.1, on the reverse strand, counting down.
CGTATCCAAGCCCAAGTGTTTCCATTTTCCCGTTGGGCAATTTGCGTTGGGTCCCAGGGACATCCCAAATCCTGTTGTAGAACCGAGCTTGTCGAACAGTCTGTTTTAAGGGTACTCCTTGGCGCTTCAATAGCCTCTTTAGTCCATTTGTGTAGTATCTGGGCAAACGGATAGGTTGGAGCCTGTCGGGTGTAACATCCGTGCCATGCCAGATCTCTTTCTCTATTTTTGACTCTGAGGATCGGTAGAATAGGATTAATTTCTCACCCCTTTGCCTGGGAGGGACGTAAAATGTTTGCAGGTCCTGCACATTGTGAGCTTGAAGTGTGTCGAGATCCTTGTAATGTTCCCGCGGCACCATGGTGATTTGCAAACTCTGATCATCGCTAGGGGGTGCTTGTATTGACAGCCGATTGGAGAACACGGTATTAACCTCATCTTCCGAGTCACTTCCGAAGACCAACATGGGGGCGGACGTCCCCGGGTTGTTGCGTTGAGATGGCCCGGCATAAACTATCTCTTCCTCTTCTTCGGTATCGCTCCCGAAAACAGGGATGGTGGCGGCGGTTTTGTTCTCTGGGTTGCGACACCTTTCTGTATCCTCGCAATCTGGCAAAAAGTACTTCGCATCTTCGTATTTGCGGACTTCGTTCACGGAAAATGGGTTCAACTCACCTGTTACGGTATACTTGAAACCATCCTTAAAGTACTTCATACACTGATGTTGCGTAGAAGGGATGATGTTGTACTCGTGTAGCCAAGGACGACCGAGCAAGGCATTATAGCAGGTCTTGGCGTCAATGACATGGAATTTGATGTCTGTGACGAGAAGTCCAAAGCGTAATGTTAGTATCACGGATCCAAGAGTCCGTGACGATTGTGAATCGAAACCGGAGATAGTAATTTTGTCACGAGCGAGGTGTTGCACACTCATGCAGATTTCCTTCAACACCCGAACATTAAGGAGATTAACGGAGGATCCATTATCCACCAGGATCTTGCCTATTTTGATATCATGGCAGTATCCGGAGACATATAGGGGACGGTTGTGGTCGCACGTCCCGAGAAGGAGGTCTTCGTCCCCGAAAGTGATGTCGGCCGTATGCACTTCCTCCAGTTCATCCTTCATCCTTTCCGTGGCGAGGAAGGCTTGGAATTGCTCAGGTTCTTGTAACGCCTTAATTAGTGAATCTCGCGCTTCTTTTGATAATAGGAGGGTATCAAGAATACTAAGCTGAGAAGGTAGCTTCCTTAGGTGCGCTAGAATGTTATAGTCCACCTTACCCTTCCTAGGAGGGTCTTTGGCAGCCAGCTCTTTCATGACTTGGTCATCTAAAGTGATATCTTCAGTGACCTTTTCCTTTCCCTTATCTTTTCTACTCGCGGGCCCGAGATTCTTTTCTGGGAGTGTGCGATTGCGCAGCTGAATGTTCTCGCAGGCCTTTGATCTCTCCTCTTTCCCTAAAACGGATTCTTTAAAGAGAGGGCCCAGAGCCATATCTTCATCAGAGTCGCTCCCAAAAGTGAGAACTTGTGAGCCCCCGGCGTTAACCATGTAACAGTTGCCAGTGGTCCTGTTGTGCTCGTCGGCAGTACTTCTTTGTTCTCGACGAGTCTTGCGTTTCACGCGCTTAAAATGTTGCCGATGAGCAACATATCCTTGCCACCATATCTTAAAGGCGTCGCACTCCTCCGTGGGGTGTGAAATTTTCCGATGATATGCGCAATAATCAGGGTGTCTCTCCACCCCATTGAGCGTGTTTTCTTCCGAGGGTGGTAGCTTCATTCCTATCGACATGGCTTTGGCAAACCGTTTCCTCGTCTTGAATATCTTCTTGTCTGCCTCGGATGCCTTTCGATCTGGCGGGAGTACTTCAACTCTTTCGTTTAGTCGCCTGCGTTCGGCTCCTTCCGATGCGGCCATCTCACGCTCCTGATCTGCTTTACTCTTTAGACGAATCTCGGCCAGAAAGGCGTCGATCATTTCATCTATTGGCCACACAAGTCCTGGCTCAGGGTGTGCCCCCAGTTTCTCGGTGCCAGGAGTTTTCTCATCTTCCGAGTGGGAAATCACACGACAACTCGCCACATATCCCTCGGATTCATCCGATGAGCTCTCTTCCTCATCTTCCTTCTGAAAGACGTGGTTGAGGAACTCTTGCAGCGTGACAGGAGTTCGCGTCTTTTGATTGTACTCCTCCAGCGCGTCAATTTGCTTCTGCAAGTTCGTGCGCTTGTCTCCAGGCTTCACGGGCTTCTTAGATTTCTTTTTCTTTTTCTTCGAAGATTTTGACGGTTGGGCGTGAGTACTTGGGCCATCACCATGAGTCTTCGTAGTTGGGCGCGGCTTCAACATCCCTTCGATGATTTGAGGTTCAAGCGGGTTCTTCCATTCAACCGCTGGGCACGCATGAAGGTCACTCAGCATCCTTTTGGTTTTAGCTGATAGCACGATTTCCCATGGAGCTTCTTCAATAAAGGAACAAGTCGCCCCCGGTGCGTCCGTCTTCTTAGGAGTATGCGGCTGCGGCGGGTTCACCTTCCACTTTTCGGACAGCGCAAACTTTCCCTGGAGGTATTGATCTTCAATCCATCCTTTGAAGATGAAGCAATCCTCAATCGGATGGCTTACCGTTTGATGGTAAGGGCAATAGTTGGGGTTGTTCACCTCAGTGGGTTGTGGCGGTCGCCTTGGATTTGGCAAGTTTATAAGTCTGTTGCGTACTGCCAGCTCGAATAGCCGTCTCGTCTTGTCCCGTGGGAACGAGTAGGGACGCTTCATCTTCTCATTATAATACCGGCGTCTTTCTTCCAGTTGATCCATCAGCTTTGGGGCGTTAGTTTGCTGTTGGGCATTCGCGACGAAGGTTGCCCTTCCTTTACCCTTGTCATTCCGAGGTTCCGACTTCGGGGGAGGTGGTCTATGACCCATCTGGTCCATCTGAGCCAACTTATCGATTAAAGCCTGGAATGTGGTTGGCTTAAAGAACATCATAAACTGGGAGATAGTTGCATGGGGGTCTAGGGTTCCCACGAACATGCCCACTGCGGGTGCTTCCTCAATGCGTTGTTCGCATCTCGACCACAAATTCCGCCAGCGTATAGCATACTGGACCCAGGTTTCACCTGGTTTTACCCTGGCGTTAATCAGTGCTGTTATTGGAGTGCGTTCGCTGGCACTTGCGAATCGCTGAGTGAATAACAACTCCATTTCAGCGAACGTCTTGATAGAATCGTTTAGGAGTTCCGAATACCATTCGAACGCTGTTTCTGATAAGCTGCCCACGAACTGGCGAAGCAACAGTTTATCATCACCGCCGGTGTTACCGCAGAGGGCCCGGAACTGGGCAACATGTTGATGGGGATTGCCGGTCCCCTTATACACGTGGAATTTTGGTATCGTATAGCCCGGCGGGTATTTGATTTGGTCGTACCAGCTTGGATACGGCCGGCCCGTCTTTACGACTTGACCAGCTGCCTCAGCCGCATGATGAACCCGGATTTGCTGGGCTATATAGTCAACCAAATCAGCTTTAGAGATTGCTTCCTCTTTGGCCGTTGAGAGGGCCGGCGGTGGATTTGACGTTTCTCCTCGGTCGTCTTCAAGAACGATTAAGGGATCCTCGGCGGGTGGGTCCTGCTGGATCATCATTCCTATCATGTCTTGGAAGAGAAGGCCCATACGCTGTATGTTGGTTGCTTGTTCAGCAGCCTCTTTGTCCTTTTTCTCCAGTATCCGGCGAAGGAATTCAGCGTCGGTTTCTTCCTCCTGGCGTGCGTCTGAGGACGTTTCTGGGTTTTCTTTTGGCCCGGTAAGTGCGGCCATAGCATTCATCATTTCTTGGAGCTTTTGCTGTTGCTCCTGAGCTTTGGTCACAGACCGTGTAAGCGGTCTATGACCCGTGGACGCACGGCTGTCTTCTTTTCCTGACGCCATGTATACGGTGTGGACCATCATGCCCCCAGACTTAGGGCGTCTGGGCTCAGTGCTATTAGCTGTCGTTGCAGGCTGAGGGATCTTCTCTGGCTTCCTCCTTTTATGAGCCATAGAGGTTGAAGGGGCCATTAAGGTGGGCGTCCAGACAGCCTTTCGGGGTTTAGCCTGGTGACCAGCTTCCGGTTGGATTTTCAGCTTCTTGTGCTGGCGGGAGAAGTTTGGATCGATGGTCGAATCTCGGGCCTGCCGCCACACCTTATAGATTTTGGAAGACAGCCGTTGAGGGGATCGGGGCTGTTCTGATTTTATTTCCACAACCTTTTTTAATAGGGGAGGGGACCTCTTTAGTACTGCAGTAGGAGAATTCCTTCGCACCTTATTTAGCATCTCGAAGCTGTTCCCAGTTGGAACAGCAGCATTAACTTCTGCCATCGGGGCTGATGGAGTTAACCCAGAGGGGGAGTTACCCCCAGCCTTCCTTACTCGGCGCCAATGGCGACGTCGAGCATGTCGAGCGGACGGCGTTGGTTCAGCGGTAAGAATGGTTTCGTCTTGCCCCCTGTGTAGGTGGGGGGGTCGTTGCTGGTGTTAGTCTGTCAAAGACCGACGTCCTTTGGGTAGCAGGAGCGGGAGCTGAAGCCGTCAATCTTGTAAAGATCGACTTTTTGGCCGGAGAAGCCGCCTTGGCGATTTCGGGAGCAGGAGCGGCCACTTTCTTAGAAGCAGCCTTCTCTGGGATTGTAGGCCCCATGATGGGTCCACCGGATTTCTGGCCCAATCTAGAGAAGACCGAGGCGCTGATGTTGGGCGACCCGTTGAGAGGAGCCGCAGCAGGGGTAAGGCGATCAAAGACCGACTTCTTGAGAGCTTTCTTTGTCAGCACCGGTGCCGTGAAGCTTGTTGGTGGGAGTATAGTCCCGAAGAACAATCCGGTAGTGGCCTGAGTCACCTGGTCCACCGGCATTGTGAATAACGAAGCAGCTTGGGGTCCGTAGGCTATACCTCCTTGCGAGGCAAAGCGTTGGTCGCAATTGCAGTCTGAGCAGTTGGAGAATTTCACGGAAGTAGAAGCCATCGATCCTTTGCTTTCTGCAATAAGCGAGACGCCAATTCTTAGTATCTTGAAACCCAAGGGCAACCATTAGCGAACCGCGATTGGTTCGCGAATCACGACACACGAAGTGTAGAGTGGAAAGAGGAAAAGGTCCCACCGGGCGTGCCAGAATCTGTTCCCCTCCGAACGGCGGCCAAGACGCGGGGACGTCTATGCCTGAGGTTTGGGGCAGATGCTAATTGGTGCGATCCGTCCACCTCTCCGAAGATGCCAAGTTGACTTATGGCACCATGTATCGAAGGTTTAAACGGATGCGTCCGATGTAGCAGACTTCGTCAGATTCCCCCTCGCACGAGGGATTTTTGATTGTGGGGACGCTCTTCCCTGCAGGCGCAAGCCCCTGCAGTTAATTACGCTACCGCGTTGCGGTAACAACTTTCTCCTTCTCCAGATGGTCACTTCGTATCGTGTGTGTTTGTTTTGTTTGTGGTTGCCCGTGGATTGTATACGGAGACTGAGTTATGTCGTCGCCCGTAGGGCGTGGACTAGTCCAAATCCGTATTATCTTAGATTTGGGTTTGGGGGTTTGGTTTGAGGATACGTTAGTCATATTTGAGGCTAAGATCAACTCAAACGTTTGTTAAGGATACGTTAGTCTAACTTGAGACTAAGATCAACTTAACGGGATCGTTTAGATCCGACAAAAGAGCATTTGGGGCTCTATTGTTCCAGTTTAGAGACATAGTGGTCCATTGAATGTATGGCCGTCGGGACCCGTCACCTCTCTGACGACGTTGAAGGATTACAACGACAAATGTCAGAGGAGTTCAGAGATGTACCCTTGAGCCAAAGTTGATTGGGGGAATCTATAGTCCAGTTTGAGACTAAAGTCTATTTGAAAGGTTTAAGGATACGTTAGCCATATTTAAGGCTAAGATCAACTTAAACGAGATCGTTTAGATCCAACAAAAGAGCGATTGGCTCTATTGTTCCAGTTTAGGGACATAGTGGTCCATCGCTAGTTTAAGGACATTGCGGTCCATGGGTAGTTTAAGGACATTGCGGTCCATTGTTAGTTTTAAGACATCTCGGTCAAGGTTAAGGACGTCGTAGTCCATGGGTTTAAGGACCCCACAGTCCATTGTTAGTTTTAAGACATCTCGGTCAAGGTTAAGGACGTCGTAGTCCATGGGTTTAAGGACCCCACAGTCCATTGTTAGTTTTAAGACATCTCGGTCAAGGTTACGGACGTCGTAGTCCATGGGTTTAAGGACCCCACAGTCCACATCAATGCGTGGTCACCGGGACCCGTCACCTCTTTGAAGACGTTGAGGGATTACAACGCCAAGTATCAAAGGAGTGAAGAGATGTACCCTGGAACCGGAGTGGATTAAATAGTCTTTGGCCCAATTTGGGATCAAGACCAATTAATTATGTTATGAGCCCATTAGCCCATCCAATTACGAATTGAGGACTTATGGCCATCTTGGGCTAAGTCCACTTATGTCTGGAATATGGGCTTCCTGTTGGTTCCTTGAAGGAGAGGCTTTTCCTCTATCCATTCGGCCAATTGGGCCGGTGTCTAGTGTTAAACACTAAAGACGAATCAGTGTTGAACACTGGGAATAAGATTGATAAGTAAGTGCTTCAACACTAAAAGAGACCAGTGTTAAACACTGTCAACAGGAGTCCCAAACTAGTGTTGAACGCTACGGTAATTAGTGTTGAACACTGCAAATATAGTTCTGTGCTTAGCGTTACACTAAGGCCAAACAATGTTTTATCACTGAATTCAGGGGTCCCGTTTTAGTGTTAAACACTAAGGCAAGAGGGGTCACGTGGCAACACGTGAGAGCGCCCTCCCTTCACTTGTTCTTCTGAGACTATGCATCTTTTTAAAGCATCACGTGCCATCACGTGACAGGGATTCAAGCGCTTGTGCGTTAAAGCTTCTGTCAAGGGTCACGTGAGTCACGTGAGGCACTGCCTCCAGAGGGCTTTCTGTAGATTTTTTGGGGGGGGAAGGTCACGTGGTGGCACGTGACCCTGCCTCTATGTATGTTGCTTAGAAGATCTGTTAATCTTTTTCCTCGTAGGGTTCAACCCTAATAAAAGCTTTAAATTCCAGAGGAATTAAATTCCTACTTCCTTTTGAAGATTTATGTTCTGGAATAGAGTTGAACTATGAATTTTCTGTAGGAATTAAATTCCTCATATACATGAAGAACCGAATAGGGTTAAACCCTAATGAAGGCTTTAAGGGACTAAACTCCCATTCTCTATTAAAGAATTATGATTAAGGGAATTAAACTCCCGTTGTTTCAACAGAACTAAGTTCTTAATCAGGGTTAAACCCTGTTTCTTTTCATTCTGAAGGAATTAAATTTCCATAACACAGGGTCAAACCCTAATTTTATTTTGAAGGAATTAAATTCCTATAGATCTGTGAGAATTAAATTCTGATGCTTACATTCCCTCTCTATGCTTTGGATCTGCATGGCAGGATCTCAACCCATTGAGAATTAAATTCTCAACTTCAAGGGGAGATGTGCACTTTACAGATCTTCTATCAAAGAGAGAAGAAATATGTTTTTTTTTTGTTTTATATCAGAGTTAAACTCTGTTGAGAATTAAATTCTCTTCTCTTTCAAGAAGCCTTCCCTTTCTTACCTAGGGTTTTCTTTTGCAGAAGATCCAAATTCCTCAAAGTATCAAGGCTCTCTCCTTTTTCTTCCTTCTGCCTCTCTCCTCCTTTTGCGTGTCTCTTGGCTCCTATTTATAGGAGATGCAACCGAATCAATTGGTTTTTGGTGAATCTTTCATTGAGAGATTTGATTTGCATCCATCATTCGTTTTGGACCTTTGGATTATTGGGTGAATTTATCCACCGTTGGATTTTAAACCTAGAGATCCTCCTTTGTTATTTCGGTTGGATTTTAAGGGGAAATCTTTCCAAGTTCAGGATTTTCTCATAGGTAGATGATATTCAATCATCTTTAAATCTTTAATTTGGTTGGTTCCAGATAATCGCTTTCCTTTGGAAAGATTTGAATCTCTTTCAGAATTTAATTCTGTTAACAAAAATGGGCTTTGAAAGCCGGTCACGTGTGACCACGTGACCCATGGTCACGTGGGGGCACGTGACCCCCTTGAAACGAGCCTTCTTCTTTCTTTTTTGCGCTTTGTCTTCTGGTTGCTGCTTAACCGTCACGTGCCATCACGTGACCCCTGGTCACGTGTGAGCACGTGACCCTCGTCTGGAGCCTTTCTCTTGGTTTAACCGAAGAACGAATCTGTTGCTTTTGATTATCACGTGCCAACACGTGACCCTGGTCACGTGGGAGCACGTGACCTCTTCTGAAACCTTTTCCTTGGTTTGATCAGGGAACCGGTTTGCCTTTGAAGCCGTTTGTAATTGTCACATTCCAACACGTGACCCAGGTCACGTGGGAGCACGTGACCCTTTCTGAAGCCCTTTTCTTTGATGTGGTCGGGGAGCTGAATTTCCCTTGCCGATGCTTTTAGATGTCACGTGCCAACACGTGACTGCTGGTCACGTGTAAGCACGTGACCCTTTTCTGAAGCCTCTGTCGTGGGCTTTCATGATTTTAAATCAGGAAACAGGAGGAGATCTCTTCAGTGTAGCGGTTGGAGAGTTTTTCCGTACCCTCCTCAGCAGTTCAAAGCTGTTCCCAGTTGGGACAGCAGCGTTGACTTCCACCACTGGAGCCGATGGAGTTAGCCCTGAGGGAGAGTTGCCCCTGCCTTCCTCACTCGTTGCCAATGGCGACGTCGAGCACGGCGAGCCGTTGGGATTGGCTCAGAGATTGAGATAGCTTCTTTTTGCCCCCTGTCTGAATGAGGCGCCGCCGGTGTTAACCTCTTAAAGACTGAGGTTGTCTTCTGAGGGGTGATATTCAACCTGCCAAAGACGGATCCTTGAGCAGGGGTAGGAGCAGGAATCGTCAGTCTTGAAAAGACTGACTCTTTGACAGGGGAAGCCGCCTTGACGACTTCTGAAGCAGCGGCCATTGCCCTCTTTGGGACGGCCACTCTATGGTTCTGATCTAGCCTGGCGAAAACGGAGGCTGTCGGTTTGGTAACGGGCGACCCGTTGACAGGGGCCGTCGTAGCAGTGAGCCGGTCGAAGACCGACTTTTTGCTTACTTCCGGTGCAGGTATTGGCGCAGAGAAGCTTGTAGGTGGGATCATGGTCCCGAAGAACAAGCCGGTGGTGGCTTGGGTCACCTGGTCTACCGGCAGAGCGAGGAAGGAAGCCGCTTGGGGCCCATATGCTACACCTCCTGGTGACGTAGAGCGTCCGTTGCAGTGGCATTTCAAGCAGTTGGTGCAGTTAGAGGCCATTGAATCTTGAATTCTGCGCCAGGTAAAAGACCAAATCTTAGTAGCTTGAAGTCCGAAGGCAACCATTAACAAACCGCGATTGGTTCGCGAAGACGACACACGAAGCGTGGAGTGGAAAGAGGAAGAGGTCCCACCGGGCGTGCCAGAATCTGTTCCCCTCCGAACACAGAGACGCGACCGCGGAGGTTCTTCTTGCCTGATATTCGGGGCAGATGCTATTTGGTTTTATCCGTCCACCTCTCCGAAGATGCCAAGTTGATTTATGGCACCGTGTATCAGAGGTTTAGACGGATGCGGCCGATGTAGCAGACTTCGTCATATTCCCCCTCGCTTGAGGGGTTTTTGATTGTGGGGACGCTCTTCCCTGCAGGCGCAAGCCCCTGCAGTTAATTACGCTACCGCATCGCAGTAACAACTTTCTCCTTCTCCAGAATTTCACTTCGTGTCGTGGGTGTTTATTTTGTTTATGGTTGCCCGTGGATTGTATACGGAGACTGAGTAATGCCGTCGCCCGTAGGACGTGGACTAGTCCAAATCCATATTTACTTAGATTTGGGTTTGGTGTTTTTAGTTTAAGGATGCATTAGTCGCGTTGCGGCTAAGATCAACTTAAACGTTTGTCAAGGATACGTTAGTCCTGTTTGAGACTAAAATCAACTTAACGGGGTGATCCATTTAATATATGGCCGTCGGGACTCGTCGCCTCTCTGACGTCGTTGAAGGATTACAACAACAGGTGTCAGAGGAGTTCGGAGATGTACCCTTGAACCAAGGTCGATTTGGAATTTTATCGTTCATTTGAGTGTTTAAGGATACATTAGCCGTATTTGGGGCTAAGATCAACTTAAACGGGACCGTTTAGATCCGGCAAAAGAGCATTAGGAGGATCTATTGTTCCAGTTTAGGGACGTGGTGGTCCATATTCCAGTTTAGGGACGTGGTGGTCCATATTCCAGTTTTAGGGACGTGGTGGTCCATATTCCAGTTTAGGGACGTGGTGGTCCAATATTAGTTTAAGGACATTTCGGTCCGATATTAGTTTAGGGACGTTTCGGTCCGATATTAGTTTAAGGACGTTTCGGTCCGATATTAGTTTAAGGACGTTTCGGTCCATATTCATATGCGGTCGTCGGGACCCGTCACCTCTCTGACGTCGTTGAAGGATTACAACGACAGGTGTCAGAGGAGTTCGGAGATGTACCCTTGAACCGGTAGTAAATTGATTTAAGAGAGCAATTTTGCTCAGTCAATTTAATTTAAGGACTTATGACCCAAAATTGGGCTAAGTCCAGTTTCAATATATTTTTTTTTGTCTTTGGCCTGTGCTAGGGCTTTACCCCTTTTTAGTAATGCACTGCATTATTCTTGTTTTGGTCGGGCTTTGCCCTTTTCTAAATGATGCAGAGCATCTATTTTTTTGTTTGGGCTTTGCCCCCCTTTTGAAATGCATAGCATTTTTTATTAGGCATGTTAGACCTTTTAATTGGGCTCAGTCCTTTTTCTTTAATAATGCAGAGCATTAAATACTCTGACAGTGCCCCACGTGGCTTGTCAGGCGCTTTGCGCTAAGTAATGAGCGCAAACTCATATGGTGGTGACACGTGTCACGCTCTGGTGAGCGCAAGCGCAATAGCGCAGTGCGCTGCGCTAATGCGCTGCGCTGTTGCGCTGCTGACACGTGGCGCGCCCTGGTGAGTTGCGCCAATTCCAGAGAGCAAAGCTCTATTTCAAGAGCACAAGTTGTTTTATAGCTGACACATGGCGCTTTCTCAAGAGCGCAACAGCGCAGTTTGGAAGTGCAAAGCACTAAGAATCTTTTAGATTCAAGAACAGGAGTGCAGAGCACTATTTGATTTCTTGATCTAATTTAGATCAAAGAAAATAAATTTTTCTTTTTTGTTTCAAGTACCAGAGATTCATAAAAAAGTGCAAAGCACTATTATTACTTATTTTTCTTTTTATTTAAAATTATTGATCTTGTTCTTAGATCAATAATCTGTCCATAAGAGAATTTTCTCTTTTTCCTAAAGGTTTTTTTTTTACCTTTTGTTGTTCTTGAGGAATTCTCAAGAGTTCTCTTCTCTTTTTTTTTTTTAGAAAGATATTGATGCCTTTTAATTGAGGCCTAGGGTCCTTTTTATAGTGCCCATAAATTAGTTAAATTTGTTAAAGAGATCTTTTTTTGAGTGGTTTGGGGAATTTTCCCCACCGTTGGATCTTTGATCCAAGGGCTTCTGCTTTGCAGAAGAAAATCTTCTTGTTTTAACAAGAACAGAAAAGATTTCTTGGAAATTTAATTCTGTTTGGCGCAGATGCCCCAGCGCGTGACACGTGTCGCGCAGCACGATGCGCAGCGCAACTTCGCTAGCGCATCTGCGCTGACACGTGTCGCGCAGCGCGGAGCGCAGCGCAACTGCGCTAGCGCATCTGCGCTGACACGTGTCGCGCAGCTGAAGCGTTGCTTCATAAAAATAGAGCTTTGCTCTGATTGGGTACGCCTTCTTGGGCGCTGCGCTGATGCATCTGCGCCTGACACGTGGCGTGTTGCGCAGCGCAAATAATCTGAAGCGTTGCTTCATTTATTATTAAATTTTAAATTTTCAAAGCAGAGCTTTGCTCTGATTGGGGGAAGATGAAGCGTTGCTTCATCTCCCGCCTCGGAATTTGAACAGAGCTTTGCTCTGATTGGGGTGAACAGCGCTCTTCTATTTCTTTCTCCGGACCTTCTTTAGAGCTGGTTAGTTCTGCCATCTTGGCGAGCATATCCTGGAGCTTTTCTTGTTGATCCTGGGTTTTCATCAGTAACAGAGTATGCGGTCTATCACTTATAGAAGCGCTACTTTCTTCTTTACTACCAGCCATATAGACTGTGTGGACGATCATACCCCAGACTTGGGGCGCTTGGAACTTTGGCCTTTGGGTTTCGCCTCAGGTGCTCGGACCATTTCCGGCCTCACTCTTTTGTGGGAAGCCGCAGTAGGAGGAACCACTATGACAGGAACCGCCTTTTGAGAAGCCATCTGTTGTATGGCAGAGGAATTGTTATTCTCTTGTTGACCCTTAAACTTTTTCGGACGAGGGGAATAGTTTTCATCAATGACAGAGTCTTAGACTTTCTTCCAGACTCTGTGAATTTCTGAAGTGAGCCGCTTGTAGGAGTGCTCTTGCTTTGGCTAGTATGGTGCCTTTGCAGGAGGAGGCAATCTCTTCAATATAGCAGCGGGGGAGTTTTTGCGAACCCTTCTAAGCAGTTCAAAACTGTTTCTGGTTGGAACAGCAGCATCAATAGCCACCACAGGAGCTGGTGGAGTGAGTCCGGAAAGGGAACTGCCCCCAGCTTGTCTTACTCGGCGCCAATGGTGACGTTGAGCATGTCTTGCAACGGGAACCTCCTTAGCATCATAGGCTTCCTCGTTATGCCCCCTGCGTTGCTTAGAGGTTTCGTCCAGTGTCAGCCTATGAAAGACTGACGTCCTCGGTTGATCTGAAGCAGGGGTAGTCAGTATGTTGAAGACAGACTGTCTCGGGGGTGAAGCATTCTTATTCGCTTCACGCGGAGCAGGAGCGGGAACGACCAGCTGCTTAGGGACAACCCTTTCAAGGATCATGTGCTTCTTTAAGGGGGGCCATTGAGCTTTTCTTCAGCCTATTGAAGACAGAAACTTTAGAGCTGGACGGCTTGTCAGCAGAGGCCGTGCAATGGTTATCCGATCGAAGACCGACTTCCGTGGAGATTCTTCTTTAGACTTTAAGGTGCCGAAGTTTGGGGATAGGAGCATGGTCCAAAAGAACAGCCCGATGGTCGCTTGGTTGACTTGCTCTACCTGAATGGAGAATATGGAGGCCACATTTGACCTATAGATAACTCTTCCAAATAGGGTAGAGTTAGCGTGAGAGTTATGGTTGCAGTTAGTGCAGGTGAAAGTCATTGAATCTGCACGGAAGTGAAACATCAAATTTTAGTATCTCAAACTTCAAGAGTAACCATAAACATAGCGCACCACGATTTTGTTCGTGAAACATGACACACGAAGTGTAGAGTGGAAAGAGGAAAAGGTCCTACCGGGCGTGCCAGAATCTATTTACTGCCGAAAACAGAGAAGAACTGGGATAGAACGTCTTTCCTGAATTTGGGGGTAGATGTTATTTGGAACATAACCGTCTACCTCTCCAAAGATGCCAAGTTGATTTGTGACACCGTATATCGGAGGTTTAGACGGATGCAACCGTTGTAGTGTGACTTTTCAGATTCCCTCTAGTATGGGAGAGGTTTTTGATTGTGGGAACGCTCTTTCCTGCAGGTGCAAACCCCTGCAGTTAATTACGCTATTGTATTACGATAACAACTTTCATCTTCTCCAGGGAGGTCACTTCATGTCGTGTTATATATTATTTATTTTTTTGGGGTTGCCCTTGGATTGTATACGGAGACTAGTTTTGGCATCGCCTGTAGGACGCAGATTAGTCCAAATCCGTATGTATTAAATTTGGGATCGAACTTTAGGACACATATCCCATATGAAATCCATTAGTTCGGATTATGTCATCTGAGGGTCGTCAGTCGTCTTTGAGACTAAGATCATCTCATGATTATGGTTAAGGCTCATTAATCCTATTTTAGATTAAGATCGACTTAATAGATTTGGACTAAGTACCGTTAGTCGTCTTTAAGACTAAAATCAACTTATATTTAATGATATTTTGACCATATAGGAGAAGTAAATGCTTCAATACTTAGTTGAATTCAACTAAGTAGTCAAGCAAAGGCTTGATGTCCAAGTGCGCAAGTTCATATGAGACACACATGTAAGTTTGTTTCATCTGAAAAGGGTGCACACGTGCGTTGCACGTAGTTATGCACTCGTTTCAAGTCAGGATGCTGCGCACGTGCATATCACGTGGTTCACATTTGTTATCATTTCAAAATCATACGTGCGCATGTATTTAAGTCAATATATTTTTAATTTGCGTACATGTGCATGTCACATGACGCTCGCACATCTGTGGGCAATGTATATCAAGTGCGCGCACGTGTGTCGCGCCCCGCTTCCCAAAAGAAGGGGAAGGAAGACGTGGCAAGGTCCGCAACCTAACTGTATTGAAGGTGGTCTATTCAATACAGTTACGTTAAGCGTATAAATATTTAATATGCAGGATGTGTACCAAAACAAAAATAATAAAAGCGAAAGGCATTTTATTTCCATTAACCAAACTTTATTAGATTCCAAAAGAAATAGTAAAATAAACTAAGTAGTTTAATTACATCAAAGGAGAAACAAAAGCCCTAAACATGTGGGCAACAACAAAAATTAAAACTATCTAATCTTCCATCGTCCAGTCTGCAAGATCTTCATAAGCTAGCTTCACACCTTGATCTTCGCTATAATACTCATTCTTATCTAACGGACATTCCAGCGAAAGAAAAGGAAGGTCCGTCGGCGAGTTATACTCGGGTAGGATTGCATCATAAGATAGTAAAGGTATAGAAACGAACAGGTGTATATGATGTATGCAAGTAAAGTAGGGGTGTAAATGTTTGAAATGCATAAATTTAAGACGTTTTGAGGAGAGGTATATATGAGCATGTGTATGTTGTAAGTTATATGTAGATGAAGGTAATAGTTTGTATTAGTTTGTTAAACAAGGGGCCGGATACTCGTGATTATTCCGTTGTGGCCACGGAACAACAACTGGGGAAGTGAAATGTACCGTTTCACTTCCCGGGATCATGATCGAGTAGTAGGGGAATCCGAGTTCCGAATTATCCTTGCCTGATTAAACTACCCATCCCCGTGGTTCAGTTTAAAGGTTTGGACGGATTAGAGTTAGTGTGTATACCTCTAGGCATGGAATTTCCACATTGTATAGTCGTCCACATTTTGGACTGTTCACCCGGAATATCGGGATCTTCATATTTGTATAGTCGTCCACACTTTGGACTGGTCACCCGAAATATCGGGATCTTCATATTTGTATAGTCGTCCATACTTTGGACTGGTCACCCTGCCTGCAGGAATCTTCATAAAATATTCCATACCTAGGTCCGCGCATTCTAACCCTAACTATATCAAGTTTTGTATATGTCATGTCGTCATAAACTGGAATTTTAGAAAGAGTATTTGATCTCATTTAATATGGCCTTCCACAACCACTCGTTTTATTTTCTAGAGTTCGTAAAGTACTTCGTGTCATCTTAGGGAAAGCTTAGTTAAAAAGAAATAATAGTGTTTAATTATCTTTTATTACTTCTAAGAAAAACCATGATATTTGGGATATTTATTATTTTGGAAAAGCATAAGGTTTTACAGAAAATATCCTTTTGATAAAAGGTGGTGGTGTTTATTTGAAAATCTTTTGTAAAAGGTTTTTATTTGAAAATCTAGACTGCTCCTAATATTCCAAAAGGACAAGTTATGAGGTCCTCAAATCGCCTCTTCACCGCCAATTGCAGCCAGGTGAGTGCCAGGTAAGTGGGAAGGTACTCCACTACGTAAGTAGTGGGCCTAATTAATAACCACTCGCCTTAGACACACTTTCCTAGACACCACAAAGTCTGGTTTAGATAAACGATCGATGCCTACAACCTTTCCTTTGTTCTAGATTAGTGTTATTTTAAAATTACCTTTTAAAAGATACTAAATATTCCCTTTTGAAAAGATATCGTTTAATTAAATTTAATATTTTCTTTCTTAAAAAGTTGAGGGGGTTTTAAAAATATTTGTAAGTAAAATATACGTATGCTGTATCTAAAATATTTATTTCACATATCTTTATTTCTTATAGGTATTTTAAACAAATATAATATTTAAATTAAACGAGGGTATCTTATGGAAGTAACCTATTTCGAGATCATTTTTGTAGTATGGGTATGTCAGAGGTGAAATGACAATTCATGGGTTATATCGGATTCCAGGTATTATGGGTGTGCAATATACTTCTATGTACAGAGGAAATTTAAACACCGTTTTAAAAATATGGGTTAACATTATTATGATTAAGGGTACAAGGAAAAAGGGTATGCACAAATATTATAACACCATTTTAAATGGGGGTTGAGGATTAGAAGTTGGAACTAGGTTATTGAGATAGAAGAAGGTGACAGGAAAAAGGAGAGAGAGGCGGATCCTACCTTTTGTTTGAGTCGGAATGCTGAAGAGCTGAAAACGTAGTCTCGTACTAAATCCTCAATAGCTCCGCATCCCGATTTTTCCTCTGTGATTGGATGGAGCCGTAGCATCGGCGTCGTCGATATGAAGGCACCGGTATTTTTTTCCAGAATTTTTGGAATTCTGAGGTGTGAGAAATTTAGGTTTGAAGGTGCCAATTTATAGCGTTCAAAAAGTAACAAGAAAATCAAAAAACCCGTTAAAAATCCTCAAAATCTGCGCCGCCAATGATTACGAATCATTTACGCAATGATTGCGCCCGCCGCCTCAAATTCTGGCCGTTGGATCTGCATCCAACGGCACAGATCGCGCCGCCCATCTCCACGTGCCGCCCTCTGATTCGCGCGCAGCCGTGGGTGAGGATCACGTGTTTTCGCGTGGTCCCCACCACGTGGGGGCCGTCAGCCGTTCTGGGCCGTTGGATCTTGGATCCAATGGTCCAGGTTAAAAGGTTTTAAAAAAATTTAAAATAAAAATAAATAAAACAGCAGATTATTTAAAATATTGATTTGTCTTTGAAAAATTTGTTAAAAATAGTTAAAAATATAGGAAAATTATGGAAAAATTCCAGAAAATATATTTTATTATTATCTTTAATATAAAAATAGTTTTAGGCTAAAAACAATTAGTATATCTATTTCTAAATTGTTAGCTAGTTATAATAATTATATAATATCTAGTTCATCTTTAAAATATTTTTAATTACGAATTAATTACTTTTATTGATAATAAAAATATGTAGATTATTTTAAGGCGTTATAAAATCTTTCTAAAACATTTTAAGCCTTTAAAAATATTAAATAGATTTTAGAAACTTCTTTTAATCATATTTAATGCTTTGAAAATTATTAACATTGCTTTAAAAATCATTCTTTTATAAAAGAAACACGTAAATAATTATTTGATAGTAGAAATATAAATAAAATATATTTTATTAGGTATTAGAAAACATGGTCGTTACAATCTACCCTCCTTAAAATAATTTCGTCCTCGAAATTTCAGAAGGTGGGTCAAGGGAAGAAAGAAATCACTAAGAAGAGATTATCGCGGTTAAATATTTTGGTCTTGCACTCTCATCCCGTTTCCTCACTTCCGTGTATGTCTGCCTAGTAGTTCTTCCTTCATATAGCTCTGGCCAGCTGGATTGTCTTGTCGCTCAAGGTTTCATCCTTCTAGTATTCCGACCGGTTGCTGCTCGTAGGTTATGCTAACATTTCCATAATCTCGGAATGATCAAAAGTATGACTAGGGTTGCCAGCAGATGATGCGCGAACCGACTTAACCTTGAGAACTTCGTAGCGTACTCGTCCACCGACTTATCCCACATGCTCCCTTGTTGGAACTGTATAAACTCCCGTTCCATTTTTAAGTGTGCCACGACTGGAAAGTACTGGGTATCAAAACGTTGTTTGAACCTTTCCCAGTCGATGGGCTCCTTCGATCTACTTTCCTCTGCCTCCCACCATATCCAGGTATTATCCGTAAGTTGTAGCTTAGCGATGTTCACCCACGCGTCCATCGGAATTTGGGCGGCACTGAGATCATTGACTGTTCCCTTAAGCCATTCTTCAGCTTCTAAAGGAGTTTTCTTCCCCGAAAAAGTCTTAGGGTGGAGTGATCTGAATTGCTTCACTCCCGCCGAACTTTGTGGAATTGGGGTTAGTGCCTTAATTAAAATCTCTGCTTGCTGCTGCCTACTTTCTCGTAGCCCCTGATGAAGGGCAGCTGTCTGCTGCTGCTGTTGCTCCAATAGTCCTTACATCATTTGTAGCATAGCTGCTTGCTGAGCAGCGGCTTCATTGACTCCATTTCCCCTTCTGTTGCGGTTATAGTGTCGTCCGGCCATTGATGATTAGGATCAGAATAGGTTAGGTTACAAACGGCTGAGGTGAGACAAGATAATAACTTGCATGGAAGAACAACAATTAATGCAAGGGAGAGCTAAGAAGAGCAAGAGACACAAGAGAGATTATTGCTCGAAACTAAGATTTTATTATCCAACTTCAATATGGAGAGTACAACCGAAAGTAAGGACATGCCCTTAATGTTCTTACATCGTTTTATTCAGCCAAAGAAAGGAAAAAGACTTATTAGTCTCGATTACGGGAGTTCAACAAATGATGATAGGTCCTCGATCTAAGAAAAGTACGACCATTCCCACGGTGCCTTGCGGGGACAACCGCCTGAGAGTCTACGACTTCGTCTTCTGAATCTTCAGATGTAGCTTCAAAGTAATATCGGACATGTCATCCTCGTTGGAAAGATTTGCCATGACCAGAAGGAAAGGTCATGGTCAGGGTACAGAATGTCAAAGAAGGGACAAGGGACATAGGAAAACTATGATATCGGTATAAATGGATGAGATTCACAAATATAATAAGTCAGTTAATGGTTTCATTTTAGTACACAAGAGGACCTGTATAGGCCACCACAAAAACCTGTCACGCCCCGCTTCCCAAAAGAAGGAGAAGGAAGACGTGGCAAGGTCCGCAACCTAACTGTATTGAAGGTGGTCTATTCAATACAGTTACGTTAAGCGTATAAATATTTAATATGCAGGATGTGTACCAAAACAAAAATAATAAAAGCGAAAGGCATTTTATTTCCATTAACCAAACTTTATTACATCCCAAAAGAAATAGTAAAATAAACTAAGTAGTTTAATTACATCAAAGGAGAAACAGAAGCCCTAAACATGTGGGCAACAACAAAAATTAAAACTATCTAATCTTCCATCGTCCAGTCTGCAAGATCTTCATAAGCTAGCTTCACACCTTGATCTTCGCTATAATATTTATTCTTATCTGACGGACATTCCAGAGAAAGAAAAGGAAGGTCCGTCAGCGAGTTATACTCGGGTAGGATTGCATCATAAGATAGTAAAGGTATAGAAACGAACAGGTGTATATGATGTATGCAACGTAAAGTAGGGGTGTAAATGTTTGAAATGCATAAATTTAAGACGTTTTGAGGAGAGGTATATATGAGCATGTGTATGTTGTAAGTTATATGTAGATGAAGGTAATAGTTTGTATTAGTTTGTTAAACAAGGGGCCGGATACTCGTGATTATTCCGTTGTGGCCACGGAACAACAACTGGGGAAGTGAAATGTACCGTTTCACTTCCCGGGATCATGATCGAGTAGTAGGGGAATCCGAGTTCCGAATTATCCTTGCCTGATCAAACTACCCATCCCTGTGGTTCAGTATAAAGGTTTGGACGGATTAGAGTTAGTGCGTATACCTCTAGGCATGGAATTTCCACATTGTATAGTCGTCCACATTTTGGACTGTTCACCCGGAATATCGGGATCTTCATATTTGTATAGTCGTCCACACTTTGGACTGGTCACCCGAAATATCGGGATCTTCATATTTGTATAGTCGTCCACACTTTGGACTGATCACCCTGCCTGCAGGGATCTTCATAAAGTATTCCATACCTAGGTCCGCGCATTCTAACCCTAACTGTATCAAGTTTTGTATATGTCATGTCGTCATAAACTGGAATTTTAGAAAGAGTATTTGATCTCATTTAATATGGCCTTCCACAACCACTCATTTTATTTTCTAGAGTTCGTAAAGTACTTCGTGTCATCTTAGGGAAAGCTTAGTTAAAAAGAAATAATAGTGTTTAATTATCTTTTATTACTTCTAAGAAAAACCATGATATTTGGGATATTTATTATTTTGGAAAAGCATAAGGTTTTACAGAAAATATCCGTTTGATAAAAGGTGGTGGTGTTTATTTGAAAATCTTTTGTAAAAGGTTTTTATTTGAAATTCTAGACTGCTCCTAATATTCCAAAAGAACAAGTTATGAGGTCCTCAAATCGCCTCTTCACCGCCAATTGCGGCCAGGTGACTGCCAGGTAAGTGGGAAGGTACTCCACTACGTAAGTAGTGGGCCTAATTAATAACCACTCGCCTTAGACACACTTGCCTAGACACCACAAAGTTTGGTTTAGATAAACGATCGATGCCTACAACCTTTCCTTTGTTCTAGATTAGTGTTATTTTAAAATTACCTTTTAAAAGATACTAAATATTCCCTTTTGAAAAGATATCGTTTAATTAAATTTAATATTTTCTTTCTTAAAAAGTTGAGGGGGTTTTAAAAATATTTGTAAGTAAAATATACGTATGCTGTATCTAAAATATTTATTTCACATATCTTTATTTCTTATAGGTATTTTAAACAAATATAATATTTAAATTAAACGAGGGTATCTTGTGGAAGTAACCTATTTCGAGATCATTTTTGTAGTATGGGTATGTCAGAGGTGAAATGACAATTCATGGGTTATATCGGATTCCAGGTATTATGGGTGTGCAATATACTTCTATGTACAGAGGAAATTTAAACACCGTTTTAAAAATATGGGTTAACATTATTATGATTAAGGGTACAAGGAAAAAGGGTATGCACAAATATTATAACACCATTTTAAATGGGGGTTGAGGATTAGAAGTTGGAACTAGGTTATTGAGATAGAAAAAGGTGACAGGAAAAAGGAGAGAGAGGCGGATCCTACCTTTTGTTTGAGTCGGAATGCCGAAGAGCTGAAAACGTAGTCTCGTACTAAATCCTCAATAGCTCCGCGTCCCAATTTTTCCTCTGCGATTGGATGGAGCCGTAGCGTCGGCGTCGTCGATACGAAGGCACCAGTATTTTTTTCCAGAATTTTTGGAGTTCTGAGATGTGAGAAATTTAGGTTTGAAGGTGCCAATTTATAGCGTTCAAAAAGTAACAAGAAAATCCAAAAACCCGTTAAAAATCCTCAAAATCTGCGCCGCCAATGATTACGAATCATTTACGCAATGATTGCGCCCGCCGCCTCAAATTCTGTCCGTTGGATCTGCATCCAACGGCGCAGATCACGCCGCCCATCGCCACGTGTCGCCCTCTGATTCGCGCGCAGCCGTAGGTGAGGATCACGCATTTTCACGTGGTCCCCACCACATGGGCGCCGTCAGCGGTTCTGGGCCGTTGGATCTTGGATCCAATGGTCCAGGTTAAAAGGTTTTAAAAAAATTTAAAATAAAAATAAATAGAACAGCAGATTATTTAAAATATTGATTTGGCTTTGAAAATTTTGTTAAAAATAGTTAAAAATACGGGAAAATTATGAAAAAATTCCAGAAAATATATTTTATTATTATCTTTAATATAAAAATTGTTTTAGGCTAAAAACAATTAGTATATCTATTTCTAAATTGTTAGCTAGTTATAATAATTATATAATATCTGGTTCATCTTTAAAATATTTTTAATTACGAATTAATTACTTTTATTGATAATATAAATATGTAGATTATTTTAAGGCGTTATAAAATCTTTCTAAAACATTTTAAGCCTTTAAAAATATTAAATAGATTTTAGAAACTTTCTTTAATCATATTTAATGCTTTGAAAATTATTAACATTGCTTTAAAAATCATTCTTTTATAAAAGAAACACGTAAATAATTATTTGATAGTAGAAATATAAATAAAATATATTTTATTAGGTATTAGAAAATATGGTCGTTACAACGTACATATCACGTGACCCACATACATTCATAGGCAGCACCAACAAGTACGCACATGTGCATATCACGTAATGCACACATCTTCAAGGACTTTATTTTCCCATTGACGATTTTTTTATAAAGTGCGCATTGGGTGCGCACTTGTTTAAATCAGAAAGCAAAAGCTTTCAATGAGAAGCAAAGGCATCTATTCTTTGTTTTTCTTCTTCTTTTATTTTTTAAGAAGCAAAAGCTTCGGTTTTTTGTGATGCAGAGGCATTCATGATGGGTTTTTTCCTCAAGATCTTTTGATCTTTCGTTTTTGAATCAATGGATTCAAGAGAGTAGTAACGACTTCTATATTAAAGCAAAAGCTCTATAGGAGAGGATAGATCTTCTTCTTCTTTTATTTTTACCTGTTTTGAGATTGAAGAAGATGATTTTTGCATGAGCTTATGGGGGGTAAACTTTCTTTGATTTCTTCATATGGGGCTCCTATTTATAGGAGGGCAAAAACTAGGGTTTGTTACTGACAAATTATGCTAGTTTTGATTTTATTTTGATTTAATTTGATCTGATTTGGATTTAATTTTGATTAAATTGATTTTTATCAATTACGGGGTAAATACGCACTGTTGGATCGATCCCCAATGCATGTGTACCATCAGATCTCATGATCTCGTATCAATTTGTTTCGATTTGTTTCAAAGAAGATTTTATTTCTTCGATTGTGCAGTTGCGCACTTTAAGATAGTGCGCACATACATTACACGTGCCGCTCTATCTTGTGTTGATATGCGCACCTGTTGGAGATGGAATTTAGCCATATGCGAACCTATTGATTTATTAATAGGTGCGTTGTTGGTGAGTTGCACTCTACATCGAAATAGAGAGGGAGAATGCACAAAAATTAAATTTTTAAACAAGCACAACCAACTTAACCCAAGTGATCAATTGTAATGACTCTGAAATCTTAGTACGGAAATTTTTCTGTTAAAATACAGAATAGAGTTTCATAGCCTGAGTACAAGTTATAAGTTAATTTTGTTTAAGAATAGCAAGAAATAATTTGTAGCTCATTGGTAAAGTCTTGTACTACTGTGATGTAGCCCCTGTGTTTGAACCCCATCAAGCATGTTATATTTTTTTCTGATTTTTCTTTTAAACTTTTTGGAAGCCTAAAAGTTTACACGTGCAATGCACATAAAAATAAAAAGACAGAGAAAACAAACATGTGCACAATGTTGTAAATACAGGCGTGGACACATGGCTTCAATCCACCACCACCCTCACAAATTCGACCGGCGAGATGCCCCATAAGGCCGACATTGACGGGTGAACAATGGCTATTTGTCCCCGGGCTTTGCACACAAGTCTTTTCCCCTATCCCTAACCCCCTGCACTGTTTGATTTCCCTGCAATCAAACAGAGACCCCTCAATTCCCAATTTATTCTCATTATAATACATTTTAATTCATCTTTTTAATCCCAAAACCCTAATTCCACACTATAAATACTATCCCATGCCCTAGCCCTTCCTCATTCTGAAAAGTCTAGCCAAAACTCTCAAATTTTCTCAAGTACAAGTGGAGTAGAAGAGGGGTTAGCCAACGATCAACTTCCGGCGAGAAATCGAGGCTTTTCTGGCGACCCCGCAACGCCACGAAGTTCAACACTCTCTCTTCTACCTTTTCATAGGATAACTAGCTAGTAAGTCCCTCCCAATCTCTCTTCTTCCTCTTTAAAAATCTTTTTTTCAAAACATGTCGGTAAGTGGAATTAATACCGACATTTTATTCTACACCCTAGAAATTACACTTTTTCTTAAGTTTTGCTCATTCATATTTCTACACCTTACTTGTTAATATAAAACTAATTTTTAGAACAAAATTTCACTCAAGAATATCATGAAACATGATTTTAAATCAACTTTTACATTAAACTACCATGAACTTTAGATATGTCATCTTATATTCCTTTGTTTAAACATACCTCTAAAAAACTTCATGAGGTAACGACCTACCCCTCACATACACACATGGTTTCCATAGCACGATACTTTTCGAACGTATTTTTAGTTACAAACACAAAATTTCATTAAAATACCATCTATTATAAAAACGGTTTTCTTTGGAATTGTAATTTAAAATTCCTTTGTAAATAACCCTCTGCAACATTTTTTTGAGAACCCGCTATTAGATGGTGCGGATTATCGCACATCTTTGGACTAGTAGAGCGAGATGCAGACCTCCTCACGGAGTATTCGGTCTCGAAAGGTTTTTAATACGGTTTTTAAGAAAAACACAATTTTCTACTTAATTAAAAAATTTAATTTTATAATAATTATATAAATATTACAAAATCCATATATTTTCAAAATATAATGATCTTATGTTTTTTCAAAGGAAAGAATACAAGTTTCATCAAAATACCATCAAGATACCAACAAAAGTCAAGCTTTACAGTAAAATACCATGAACTATTCAAGTAAGCTATTATCACTAAAATATCTCAAATCTTTAAAATTCACATTCATGAAAGCCCTAAATAATATAAATAACTTATCGAGGTTATTTTGAAACTATATTAAAAATATTTTTCATAAAAGCCCCTCGAGTTATATATATATATATATATCAATTTTTAAGGATTTTAGTAAATATAGGTTTAAGCGGGATCAATTCTCTTGAGTCTCAGGGAGCCGGAGAAAGTGAGTGCTTGCCTATTTAAGATAGAAAACTTAATAGTGTTATCAATGGTAATTGTCTTGGAAAAAGACATAAATCCGGTCGTCCATGTGCAGCAGTTACCGAGAACTTCTGAACCTAATTCAAGATCTAAATCAGTTTAAAGTGTCTGACTCAAGTCTAAGTCTAACTCATGTCTAAATCCAAACTCAAACCTGAATCTAAACCCAAACATGAATACTTGATCATGAACTTGAATCCAAACTCAAGTCAGAATCCAATTCAAACATGAACCCAAAGTCTAGGATGCATACTTGAACATGAACCTGAATACCTAAATTCAAACACATATATATCAAACCTGAATACATGACTTGACTTGGCTCGAACCATGAATACAACTTGACATGGAAACAAGAATACTTGACATGAATACTTGATATATACATGAACTCTATCTTGCAAACTGATGTATTCATGGATTCGAACAAGGCTGGTAATTTTAGCTGTAACTTAGCAAATACGGGGTGCTGGGGTAGTTCTTGTATGAATCCAACGAAATCTCAGGAGTCCCACTAGATCATGAGTCCATGTCTACTAACACAAGCAAGCTATCATGAGGGCCCGTGTTTCCATACTCCTGGATTACAGCCTGTTGAGTTTGGAATACTTCGACGACGGTCGAAGTCCCGTTACTAACACTTGATTCGGGCCCGTGGTTCCTTACCTCTGGATTATAGCCTGTTGGGTTCAAAAACACTCTTGAGATTGGTTGATATTCACTCTTAAACTTACGTTAAATTAGTGTACCCAAGTAGAGACTGTTAAGACACTTACATTCACTTCATGTTCACCATGCTTACACTACACGGCCATGTTATAATTGTTTGCCATGCTCATGCTATACTGTCATGTTTGCCTACTTACCATACTTGTTCACATATATTACAATAACACTGCATGATAAATAAACTTGTCATGTTTACATTAAACAACATCCTGACACAACATACTTCATACTCACTTATTCATATTATACTTTTACTTTATCATTACACTATATACTTCTTTTCATTTCTTAGGGACTTACTGAGCGAAAGTTCGCTGACGGGCATTCCACCCTTCTCTATTTTCTTAGAATGTTCATCAGAAACTGTGGAGACTGAAGAGGTAGATATCTCGAAGAAAGAGCACGATCAGACTGAGACCCAGGCCTAGACCAGTTATCTTTTCTCAGTTTATGTATGCTACCTATTTAAGCATTTTCATCCTTGTATTTTCTTTCAGTTAAAATCATGTATTGTAAATGAATCAAGTTGAATGTAAATAAAGTTGTTGAATTTTAAATCTCATGTTTATTCTTTTGTCATTTTATATTGCTTATTTTACGCTTAGCGTATTTATTCCAGGAAATGACCTTCTCGAAATAAATACGTCGCGGCCTTGCCAAGTCACCGTTTCCGTCTACTGGGAAGTGGGGCGTGACATCAATCCATAGCCCTAAACTAGCAAATTACAAGAGATCTATCTACTATGAGAGAATGTTATACCGATAGACATGTGTCCTTCGGGTCTTCACTCCTCTTCTTAAGCTCCTTGGGATCTCCAAGATCAACCTTGATGGTCGGCCTCCTGGTTCTAGATGATCCACCCCGGAGTTTGTGGTCCAAGCTTAGCTTCACTAATGAAACAACTTAACAACCTAGTTTGCTAATATAGATTGCTAAGATAATGTAGTGAGTGTTTAGTAGTAGTTTTCTATCTCAAATCATTTGGTTCTCAGCACATGAGAATGGTAAGGATTTGCTCAAAACAATGAACTCAAGAAGATGAAGAGAGGAGAGCGAGTGAAGAAAAATCACTTCATCAAAGATGAGAAGAAGAATGGCTAAGTATTTTTACATGAAGCATTTTCTTTTCTTTTTAAAATCACAACCATGCTCCAATAGTATTTGCAATAAATACAAAGCCATGCTTCATCCATACTTCATGTCATCTCACCCTTTCCACCTCATTTTCTATTTTCAACAAAATAGAAAAATGCATGATGAGGTGTCATCTTCTAGAAGGTATTTTGTATAAAGACAAAATACTTTCTATAGTATATACATACATGTACTCGTATTAAAATACGAATACCCAAGAGATAGAACAATACTACTAATATAATACTAGCATTAAATCAATATCTGATTTAACAAACCGGTTTAATCCTAAACCCGTTAGTATCATCAACCGTCCAATCGAAAACCTGGATAACACTAGAATATACATATCGAAATATGTATATGTAAATTATTGAATCAATACCTGATTTAATAATCCGGTTTAATCCCAAGCCGGCTAGTATTATCATTCGATCGGAACCCTGCTCGATCGAAAACCTGGATGACACTAGAATATACATATCGAAATGTGTATATGTAAATTATTAAATCAATGCCTGATTTAATAATCCGGCTTAATTCTAAGCCGGCTAGTATTATCATTCGGTCGAAACCCCGCACGTATAAACATACGGCCACCATATCGTTTTACCTGAACCAGAGAAACCTTCTGTGTAGGACTCTAAAGACTCGACAGTATGCTGGCAGTAAGTTTAACCATAAGCACGTCAGCGACACTAGTTGTACGTAACAGCTACCCAGGTGCCTGTCGAAAAGGAAGGCCGACGAGCAAGCTCATTCAGGCCCCTACTAAGCCTATCCGTGATAATCTCCATACAGTCCGGTCTCTTCGTCTAAGAGTATCGCATACTGGGTCTAGAGGATAGTAAACGTCAGATCCCTACTGACCCGATAAGTCGTGTCGAATTGGCTCAGAACCAATCTGAGAAACTGCCGATCAAACCATCAGTAAATCTCAACTGCCTTGGCCAAGGTCTTATGGTTCTGGCCAATCGAACACAGTACGATATCGACTCCCAATATCGGGAAAGACGAATCCCTGACAATCACTCATTGCCTCCATTCGGCTCGGGACTGTACCCAACCAAAACATGTTTGCACGACTCAATAGAGCCATGGTAGGGTAGTGATCAAAGCACAGTGGGAACTCACACGAGACAAATGATGATCTCAGGTCTAAAGACTAACATGCACTCATGTCACCTGAGAACCGCTATCTGACTATAGATATAATACAATCTAGAGGTTCTCGGTGAGTCTGTCTAGTGTACTCACCCCCAGTAAGCACCTGTATACAATCTTAGGTGATCACACCAATGGCTGTGGGACCAACTACCACCCCTCGTCGGGGTCTAGAGACGTATACACAAGTCTACTCTGGAATATCGATGCCCGGTCTCGATATTTCTAAGACTTGGGACCTTTAAGGATATGCTTATGGACTACCCAACTCCCACAAATATGATCACCATCATAACAATGGTAGTCAAGCAGAATCTTACGGAATTTATCAATATGTATCCGACATATGTGATATTGTCAAGCCCCACTTCCCAGTGTACGGGCAGAGCATGCGACGATCCCGCTACGTATTTACTCAGAAGTAAACACGCTAAGCGTATCTAAGCAATATAAAATGAAATGTACACAAGAGACAAGATGTAAATGAACAACAACTTTATTTATTAAACATTCTTTTTACAATACAAAGGAAAAGTAAATATATAGAATGAAAGCGATGCCTAAACAGTGGCGTAACAGAAATGAAAATATATATAAGTAAACTAGAGCTCTGGGTCGAAGGCTATCTTATCCAAGTCCTCGTTGCTGGGCTCTGTCTCCAGAAGGTCCGATCCACCTGATAACATTCCAAAGAAAGAAGAAAAGGAATGTCGTCAGCGAACAATCGCTCGGTAAGTCCCAAAGAATAGGTAGAGACAGAATAGACAGAAGGAGAATGTAACTT
Organism: Agapanthus africanus; assembly: GCA_030015575.1. Taxonomy (NCBI): domain Eukaryota; kingdom Viridiplantae; phylum Streptophyta; class Magnoliopsida; order Asparagales; family Amaryllidaceae; genus Agapanthus; species Agapanthus africanus. The sequence continues at coordinate 934,218,820 of CM057338.1, read as the reverse complement.
TTAAAGTTGTATTATATTGTTAACGCTGTTGTTTGTAGCTTGGTACAAAAAATGCCAGTGTATACGAGAGGAGTCCCACTATTCCGAAGACTAAGGTATACAGAGCACAAGGAACCGTTCAGCCACGGTACAATGGCAATGGAGATTCAGGTTAGGTGTATTATGGTTACAGTCTTGTGCCACTTTTAACACCTTCCGTACCAATCTAACCCTTATAAACTCCGTGATGTCTTCATTGAATTGTTTGTATTGTTTGTTATATAGATGGATGATTTGCCAAAACCATGATAGCAGTAAATGGAATGGATATAAATGGAGAATCATATAGATGGAGTATATCCATGGTTCGGTTCGGTCAAGTAGATTGATATAGATTGAATAGACGGATTCATATTGAATTGCTGTATTGCAAGTTTATACTTGAATTGTATTCAAGTCAGATTGATTAGATTGAGACTCAGTCTGAGTCAGACACTTTGACAAAAAATTGAAGTTCTGAATTAGTTTTGATGTTATGGGTAACTGCTGCACATGGACGGCAGGATTTGTGTCTTTTTCCAAGACAATTACCGTGTTGATAACACCGTTTATTATATTGTTTATCTTAAATAGGCAAGCATCCATATCTCCGGCTCCCTGAAGCTCAAGAGACTGGTCCCGCTTAAACCTATGTTTACTAGGGTCCTTATTGTAATTTAGTATAACTTGTAAAAATAGTTTTGGTATAATTTCAAAATACATCTCAAACATTTAGTTATCGTCTTTTGGGTTTTCATAGATGTATATTTTTATATTAGTGAAATTTCTAGTGAGTAAAATCTAATTTCATAATATATGGTATTTTATTGTAATATTGTAATTATGTTGTATTTGGATGGTATTTTCATGTAATAATGATTTTCTTTGATTTAGAAAACTTAGAATATTTATATAATTAAAATAGATATTTTGATTATATATATATATATATATATATATATTTAATGAAAATAATTTATTTATTTTCTTGTAGAAATCTCATTTTCTAAAGAAAAATGTATAAAAATTCTATCGAGATCAAATACTCCTTGCGGAGATCTGCATCTCGCTCTACTAAACCCGAGGATGCACGATAATCCGGACCATCTTGAACGGGGCCCCAAATGTGGGCTGTACAGGCGCAATTGCATAGAAATGTTTAATACATCTTTTTATAGAAATGGTTTTATAAATTGATGGTATTTATTTGCAAAGTCGTTTTATCCCATGAATAAATTCTCAAAACTTCATCGTGCTATGATAGAGATGTGTGTTATGATGAGGTAGGTCATTACCTCGTGAACTATCTAAAGGTGATATGTTGTTTATGTCGGAAACTAAAGTACGTGGTATTTTACTGTAAAACTGCGATAAAAATTGCAATATAAATTCTTTTGATGTGAAACTTGTTTAATATGTTTGTTAATGTTTATTGAACATGATATGAAAGTTTGGTATTTTCTTGTTTAAGAAAATATGATTTTTAAATAAAAACTGAATCGGAAGTCGGATTAACTCCGCTTCCGTCGGGTTTTAGAAATGAAACTTTTTAAAGAAGAAAAATAGAGGGGGAGAGGGGACTTACTGGCTTGGGGTCAAGAGAAGAGGGAGAGGAAACTACGAAATGCTTCGGGGTATCATTTCATCGCCGGAATCTCCTTGGATCGTCGCTGGAACTTCACCCTTTTGCTAACTCCACTTGTACACTAAAAGACTTAGGAATTTGGTAGAGTTTTGATAATGGAATTCTGGTGAGGATGTGTGAAATGAGGTGCAGTATTTATAGAAAAAAATTAGGGTTTAGGGGGTGAAAGAAATGCATTAAAATTGGATTAAATGGGTGATTCAATATTCTCTGTATGAATGCAGAGAAAACAAGCAGTGTGAGAGGGAGTGGGGTAGGCCAAGGGTTGCAGGGGAAGAATTTCGTGGCTTTCCCGATGGATATGACCGGCAGTACCGAGCTATTTGGTGTTTTCGCCGGCCCAATACCGATGGAGGGGCTTGGTGTTTAGGCCACGTGTCGGGGTCGATTGGTCTTCTTCAGTGCACATGTTTAAATAATTTGTAATTCTTCAATTTACGTGTTGTGCACGTGTAAACATTTGGGCTTCTAAAAAGATTAAAAGAAATTTTAATAAAAAGAATATGTGGCTGATGAGATTCGAACACAGGAGCTACATCACAGCAGTGCAAAGCTTTACCAATGAGCTACAAGTGCTTTCTTGCTGTTCTAAAGCAAATCAAATTCTTATAGCATTCACAGGAATTGTAAATACCCCAATTGTACATTAACTTTTAAACAATTTTATGTACACTGAAATTGGAGTTGTTACAGTCTACCCTCCTTACAAAAATTGTGTTCTCGAAATTTACAATTTATTTTAAGGACTAGTTTACAAATAGGTGAGGATATTTTGCATGCATCTCATTTTCTCTTTCCCATGTTGATTCTCCCGGGGTGTCTTTTCTCCACATCACTCGATCTAAGTTGACTTCCTTGTTCCAGAGTGACTTCACTTTTCTGTCCAGGATCTCAACAGGTTGTTGCTCACAAAATAAATCTGGTTGTACAGTGAGCTCGGAATGATCAAGAATAGACAGAAAAGTCTGGACTCGGCTGGTTATTGGTTTCTTCCTGTCTCCTAGGTTCAACAGTTGGCCTTGAAGAGGCTCCTCCTGCCATCTGGGTGGCAGGGCGCTTCACTCCAGCAGATTGGGGTCTGCCCTTCCTCTTCACTACTGTCTCATATCTACGGGCAGCTATGTGATGGGTTGGAAAATTCCCTGTAGCAGTTTGCTTCACTCCGGTTGCTTCCGCTTTTGGATGGTTCAATAATATAACAGTTTGCTGCTGCAGCCCCTCCAAGAGGCTGCGGATGGCCTTAAGCAGTACCATCTGCTCATTGATCAGAGCAGCTACGGCAGGTATAAATGGTAGAGGTAGGGGAGTGTTGTTGATATTTATGCTGGTGTTGTTTGGGGAATCCATAACCTTGAAAGAAAATTTTGTTTTATGACAGATTCAAAATATATGAAATTGGAAGATTCAAAGAATATGAATTGTAAAGAATGTTTTCAGTTGCTGGTTCTTATGTCATATTGCTTAGGATGTCCACGCAGAGCTGACCTGCATGGGCCACCAACAAAATCTATCACGTCCCGCTTCCCGGTGTACGGGAAGAGTACGCGACGGGTCACGCGACGTATTTACTCAGAAGTAAACACGCTAAGCGTATCTAAGCAATATAAAGTAAAATACACAAGAGACAAGATGTAAATGAACAACAACTTTATTTATTAAACATTCTTTTTACAATACAGCTGAAATGTAAATACATGGAATGAAAGCAATGCTTAAACAATGGCATAACAGAAATGAAAATATGTACAAGTAATCTAGAGCTCTGGGTCGAAGCCTATCTGATCCAAGTCCTTGCTGGTGGGCTCTGTCTCCAGAAGGTTCGATCCACCTGACAACATTCCAAAGAAAGAAGAGAAGAAATGTCGTCAGCGAACAATCGCTCGGTAAGTCCCAAGGAAAGAGAGAAGTAGAATAAACAAAAAAGAAAGTATATCTAGTATAACATTTAATTGTTAGGTTAACGTAGTGTTTGTAATTTGGTATAGAAGATGCCAGTGTATATGAGAGGAGTCCAACTTACACTGTGAACTTTGGTAACCCGTAGTATAAGGCTCCGTCGAAAATACCACGGAACAATGGTATGGATGTAATTACGTCTTAAGTGACCACCTCGTGCCACCTTTAACATATTCCGTACCAGTCTACCCCTTATAAACCCCGTAGTGTCTTATTGTATTGATAGTACTAGTTGTATTGTATTGTCTTGTTATATAGATGGATGATTTGCTGAAACCATGATATCAGTAAATAGAATGGATGTAAATGGAGATTCATGCAAATGGATATATATCCATGGTTCGGTTCAGTCAACACAGATTGATATAGATTGAATAGACGGATTCATGTTGAATTGTTGTATTGTAAGTATACTTGAATCGTATTCAAGTCAGATTGATTAGATTTAAGACTAGTCTGAGTCAGACACTTTGAAAATAACTTGAAATCCTGAATTAGTTTTGATGTTATCGGTACCTGCTGCACATGGATGACAGGATTTATGTCTTTTTCCAAGACAATTACCGTGTTGATAACACCTTTTGTTAGATTGTGTACCTTAAATAGGCAAGCACCCATATCTCCGGCTCCCTGAGACTCAAGAGACTGGTCCCGCTTAAACCTATGTTTACTAGGGTCCTTATTTTAATTTAGTATAACTTGAGGGGGTTTTATGTAAAAATAGTTTTGGTATAATTTCAAAATACACCTCAAGCATTTAGTTATCGTCTTTAGGATTTTCATAGATGTATATTTTTATAGTAGTGAAATTTCTAGTGAGTAAAACCTAATTTCATAATAAATGGTATTTTATTGTAATATTGTAATTGTGTTGTATTTGGATGGTATTTTCATGTAATTGTGATTTTCTTTGATTTAGAAAACTCGGAATATTTATATAATTTTGATAATATATATATATATAATGAAAATAATTTATTTATTTTCTTGTAGAAATCTCATTTTCTAAAGAAAAAATGTATAAAAATTCCATCGAGATCGAATTCTCCTTGTGGATGTCTGCATCTCGCTCTACTAAGCCCGAGGATGTGCGATAATCCGCACCATCCCGAACGGGATCCCCAAAAGTGGGTTGTAAGGCGCAATTTCATGTAAATGTTTAATATATCTTTTTATAGAAATGGTTTTATAAGTTAAAGGTATTTATTTGCAAAATCGTTTTATCCCAAGAATAAATTCCCAAAACTTCATCGTGCTATGATAGAGATGTGTGTTGTGATGAGGTAGGTCATTACCCCGTGAGTTTTCTAAAGTAAAAGGGTCAAATACAATAAGAATGTCAAATCTAAACATAAGGGTATTTTAATGTAAAAATGAAATAGAACTTGCTATGATTATTATTTTGATGTCAAATTTGTTTTATTATATTTGTTAATGATTACTAAACAATATATTGACATTTTGGAGGTATTTTGTTAAGAAAAAGATGTATTTTTTAAGAAAAGGAAATCGGAAGTCGGATTAACTCCGTTTCCGACGAGTTTTGAAATAGAAAAGTTTTAGAATAGAAAAAGAGAGGGGAAGAAGGGACTTACTGGCTTAATAAGAGGGGAGAGGTAGGAGAAGGATTGGGAAGCGTCAGGACGTCGTTTCGTCGCCGGAATCTCCTTGGATCATCGCCGGAACTTCGTCGGAGATTCGCCCTTCGCTAACTCCACTTGCACACAATTAGGACTTGAAAGTTTTTGAGAGTTTTGGCAGGGAATTGTGAGTGAGGAGGGGTGAAATGAGGTGTGGTATTTATAGGAGAAATTAGGGTTTGGTGTGTTAAAGAATGCATTAAAATTTGATTAAATGGGTGATTCAATGTTCTCTGTATGAATGCAGAGAAAATAAGCAGTGTGAGAGGGAGTGGGGTAAGCCAAGGGTTGCAGGGGAAGAATTTCATGGCATTCCCGAAGGATATGACCGACGGTACCGGGCTATTTGGTGTTTTCGCCGGCCCAATACCGACGGAGGGGCTTGGTTTTTAGGCCACGTGTCGGGGTCGATTGGTCTTCTTCAGTGCACATGTTTAAATAATTTGTAAAACTCTTCAGTTTACATGTTATGCACGTGTAGACCTTTTGGTTTCCAAAAAGATTAAAAGAAATTTTAATAAAAAGAATATGTGTCTGATGGGATTCGAACACATGGGCTATATCACAGCAGTGCAAAGCTTTACCAATGAGCTACAAGTGCTTTCTTGCTGTTCAAAAACAAATCAAATTCTTATAGCATTCACAGGAATTGTAAATATCCCAATTGTACATTAACATTTAAATAATTTTATATACACTGAAATTGGAGTTGTTACAGATATTGTGTATAACATATGCACGTGTTAAGATAAAGTCAAACCATAAAAGTATACTACTGTATCGAATCTTTATCAATACGTGTAAGCAATATAAAGTAACAAGAGAAAGATACACATATTAAGACAAAGATAAATCAAATAATATACTTTATACTACTGAGCAAGATTGTCTTGTACATACATATCCTAGCATCCTTGTTCAGTTGATAAAACTGCACATTTATATTACATTTTTCCTACCATTTTCATATTAAAAAAGGACTTTATTATAATATATCATACATATGAGGGTTTATGTGTAAAAACATCATTTTCCATGTGTTAATATATTTTAATTAGCATTTGGTAGGAAAATGTATGCAAATAAATTCATTGACCTAATCCTAGTAGAACTAAGTCTACTAAATATTATTTGAGATTATTGTGCAGAATTTTCCAAGTTGTTATGCAGAATTTATCAAACAAATCAAGTTGTTGAAGAAAACTTGCCAAATTAAGAAGCAAAACTTGGAGACCAAGTCTGGGAGCAACCGAGAGAAGATTTCTGAATTCTGAAGGTGCCTAGGATTGCCACATGTCAAAATCATAAAGCCCAAGAAAAATGATCAAGAGATCCCCACCATTGGCCGCGGAACCGCGGCCAAACCCCCCTGTTGGCCGCGGATCCGTGGCAATATAGAGAGATCGTTGGCTAAAATTTTGGGGCATAAATCTATGATGAATTTTACCAAGTTTTCAACAAGAAGATTCTGGCTTTGCACTATAAAAGGGCACCGAGAGGCTCTTGGAAAAGTTATCAAGCCGACGAGATCACGAAGTCCAAGACGGCTCACGCATCCAGGCTGATCATCAACTGTTCTTCTACCTCCTTGGAAGAGATCGAGAATCAAACTAGTCTTTGTAATCATTTTCTAAGGATTCAAAGTGTAGATTGTTCAAGTTGATTAATAGAGGTAGTTATTTTATTTAATTCTTTTTTGCATTTTACATTATGTTTTCCCTCTCTGTCTTTTCATCTTCTTCTCCCAACATGCGCGAGTAATTCTCCGCTTATTAGGGTTCGTAGGATTAGGGTAGGCTAATGGATGATAAAAATAACTAAACCCTTTTTAAGTCCTATAAAGTTTAGGAACTTTATCAAAAGAATCATTAACATCCTAATCGGGCGTGCTAGCAATTCTTTGTTAGTCCCGACCGCGATTAGAGATTAGATTAATGATTGTTTTGGTAAAGGCTGGATATGAACGGAGTTCCGTGTCAAGATAAGGGTTAAGAGTGGGATTCCTTTTCCCTCCAGAAACCCTAATCTACACGCATCACCGTCGTTCTAGTTTTAAATCTATTAAAGGATAAAAAGGGTAACTTTTAATTAATCGTCCATGACTACTAAATCCTAACGAACCCTACAAGCCCTCTTATTATATTAACTACATCCTTAAAATAATCTAGATCTATATTTTTGCATTCTTTCTTAACGTAGATCTAGAAACTATTCTACAATATTCTTTATCCATCCTCTCTTTTTCAATACATCTAAAGTAAGAGTAAAAGGTTTAACGTTTCCCAGAGGACGACCCGTACTCATCTCGGTCTAGCTACAAGCGACACCGTTATTGATTGCGGTTAACTATAAAAACACACTTTTCCACATCAATCAAATGGCGCCGTTGCCGGGGATACGTGCGTAATTTTTTATTTTTACTATTTGTGTTGAATTCTTAGACGAGCCATATCATTATTAAAACAAAACTGCAAATTGCATATTTAACGATTTGTGCGTGAATTTTTGCAAGGAGATCTGGAGTCACAGAATTAAGGAGAACAGGAAACAGAGACATTTTTAGAGATCCAGAGGAGCATAGAAGGCTATAAAAAAAATTTCATCAACTGTTCCTTCTGCCACACGGCGGAACCGCGGCAAAAGCACCCCTTCTGAGGCAGAATCGCGGCAAGTTGGAGGAATTAGGGAATCAATCTTCTCTGGTATCTTTCTCAACTCCTTCTCTTTCTCCTCAAATCCAATAAAATCTATTTTCTGCAGGATTCTTTGCAAAATAGCGCCGCTCAAAAATCTTTTTGCAAAAGTTTTGTGATTGGTATTGTTTTGCATATTTTTAATACGGGCTCTAAGGGGCAAAGACCAAATCAAGATTAGGTGGGGATTTCATCACCCTTCCTAAGCCCCACAAATCACAAACCGAGCATCTAGATCAACCCTTCAATAATTTAAAAAATATCTAGACCAGACTCTAAGGACTGTCGCGCTCAATAAGGACAGAGGAAGGTCGTGGGTAATCTATCGTTTATCCGCATTACTTTTGTAGTGCCTAGGCAAGTGTGACGAAGGCTAGTGGTTTTTAATTAGGCCCACGACCGTGGTTCCTTCCCACTTACCTGGCACTTACCTGGCTACAAGGGTAGTACGGAGGCGGTAGAGGATTTATCCTGCGACTTGTCCTTTGGAAGTCTAGGAGCGGTCTAGAGACTGGACCTAGGTGACCTTAGTTCTAGGGTTGCTTGTGCATCATAGGGTGATTTGTCTTGTGTCCCACTTTTTCAAAACAGACCAATTTTAAATCACACACACACGCTACCACTTGCACTAAACCCGCTTAGTGCATGCTTGGCTGGACACGGGATCCTAGTGCCCGTCTTGTCCGCGTTCCTACTATCGACGCCGAAGTCGGTACTTCTTCATCTTCTTTTCCTCCACCACCACACACCATGACCGAGATGGACGGCACTCCATCAGATTATAACACCACGCTGCCACCGCCCGTAGGTGCGCAGAATCCACCGCGCATCTCTCTCCAAGAGAGAAGCTATCCTATCTGTGGTCATCTTCCTACTTGTCTATCTCTTCCACCACCTAACGGGGATAATTTCGAAATTAAACCCCACTACATCAATCTGCTGCCCAAATTTCACGGGCTTGAGTCGGAAGACGCGTACGTTTTCATCACCAAATTCGAAAACGTATGTGCAATGATGGGTACTTCACAATTGACTTTAGATGCTATGCGCTTACGTCTTCTCCCATTCACACTGTGCGACTTGGCAGAAAAATGGCTTTATAATACTGCCGCACACTCTATCACTAATTGGGATGAATTCGTCATAGCATTTCTTAAAAAGTTTTACCCAAACCATAAGACTGCCCACATTAGGAGCGAGATCAACCAGTTCACCCAGCTTCCCAATGAACCATTTTGGAAGTGCTTTGAACGTTTCAAAGATCTGCTTGTCCAATGCCCCCATTACGGAATACAAAGATGGGATTTATGTCGGATTATATATGAGGGCATTAATCCAGCGACAAAGCAGATGCTTGAAACAATGTGTCAATGCAATTTCATGTCTAAAGATGACGGTGAAGCATGGAAATATCTGGAAGATCTCGCAGAAATCACTTTGCAGTGGGAAAGCGTAAGACCACCTTCAACTAAGGGAGGTATTCACCAGCTCGATGTTTCTATCGCAGTAAAAGCCGAAATGGCAGCGATACAGAAGAAACTCGACGCTATCGAAAACAAGTTCTCATCTTTCTCCCTAAATCAGGTCACGCTTCCTAAGACCGTCTGTGGTTGCTGTTCGGATCCTTCACACTTAACGGAAGAATGTCCTATGAATGCATCATTTCAAGCTAATGCTGCTTTTCAGCAGCGACCTAGAAACGACCCTTATTCTTCCACATACAATCAAGGATGGAGGAATCATCCTAACTTTGCTTGGAATCAAAACCAACAAAGCAATTATCAAAGACCTCCTCCACAGCAACCACAACCACAGAATCAGCCCCCCTTTCAGTCACAGAATTTCCAAAATCCGGCCAACATTTCTACACCACAAGTGGCCGGTACTGACAACTCACTTGCACAAACCTTGGATATGTTCATGAAACAATCCATGCAAATTTCGGCTGAGATGAGGTCTTCTATTGATACCCTAACGAAAAACTCCGCCTCCCATGGTGAGAGTATTAAATCAATAGAAAACCAAATCGCACAGTTAAACGCCGCAATGAGTGCAAGAGAGAAAGGGAAACTTCCATCTCAACCCATACCTAATCCTGGCCACTCACAAAGTTATAATGTGAATGTCATTACTACGTTGAGATCGGGGAGAGTGCTGAACAACCGAGTGGGTAAGCAGTGTGATGATAGTGACACCAATGATACTCCAGCTTCTTCTTCTTCCCCTAATTCGTCTAGTCTCCCACCTTCACCCGAGTCTATTCTCCGTTTTCCCCAAGGCTCGAACCCTTCGCCCATTTCGCCAAATCTATCTAAGTCGATTCCCACTCCAGTTTTGGGATCGAATCCGTCCCCACAATCCTCTCCAATGTTGGACCAAACCATTATTGATAAAGCACCTTATCCAAACAGGTTAAGGGGCAACAGACCAAGTCCACAAATGGAGAAGATTGTGGAAATTTTTAAGCAAGTTAACATAAACATTCCTCTCGTAGATGCTATTCAACAAGTTCCGTCATATGCAAAAATCTTAAAGGACTTGTGCACTAGAAAGAGAAAAGTTCAAGTACTTAAAAAAGTTTTCCTTGAGAGTAATGTGAGCACAGCTTTTACACAACAACTACCCAAGAAACGAAAGGACCCCGGAAGTCCTACAATTTCTATTTCCATTGGGGGTAAAAATATCAATCGTGCTCTACTCGATCTAGGTGCTAGTGTAAACTTGCTTCCGTATTCTGTTTATGAGCAATTAGGGATCGGAGAGTTAAAACCTGCGCATTGCACTCTTCAGATGGCTGATCGATCTATCACCCAACTTAGAGGTGAGCTAGAGGATGTGTTAATCAAAGTCGGGGAATTCATATTCCCTGTGGACTTTATCGTTATAGATACACAACCTGTAGCAAACCCACGCAATCAAATCCCGGTGATACTTGGTCGACCCTTTTTGGTCACTTCCAACGCAGTAATTAATTGTAAAAACGGCTCTATGACCCTATCCTTTGGAAAGAAGTCAATTGAGCTTAACATTTACAAGTTGGGAAGTGAACCCTCCGAACCCTATGCTCATGTGTGTTCTGTCGAATTAATGGATGTCGACAGCAGCGAATTTGATCAACCTCATGATACTGACTCTTTTCATATGTTGTTGTTTGACCCAACCATGTACTCTTCCACCGAGTTGTTCGGGTCAACATCTAATGAGGAACCTTTTATAGAGTCTGACGATCACCCCATTTTTTCTGATGATATTATTCTTCGGGGTATCGATGAAAGTTTTGAGGAAATTTTCGCTGATGAACTCGCATTTTTAAAAGATACGGGTGTTGAGATGAATCAACTCCAAGATGAAGCAATTAGACCTCCACCCCTTCTTTTGGACAATCATGATAATGCGAGTAATCCATCATCACTATCACTGTGTCGTCTCTCCAAATTGAGACGCAATCCTTTTCCATCACACCTCATATCACATCCCCACTTCTTCCACCAACCTTGGTGCTTCATCGATAAAATTTTTGAATGGTTGGTGTTGACTTTTGGTCTTTGTAAGGCATTACTTTGACCAATAATTTTACCCCCCAATGATTTTAATTGCTTAACATTATTTGACTCAAGTTTGGGGGAGGGAGGGTTGGTATATTTTTGCTCTTGAAAGAAAATGATTTTTACAAAATTGGGAGCCTAAAACAAGTTTGGGGGAGGATTTTCACTTTCATATATTCTTGCCCCCATTAATAATTTCCTCCCAAGTCTACAGGTTTTTGAGCTTAACGGATGATATCAGTGAGGACACGGCTGTAAACAGGTTTGGGGGGGTTTGTGCTTATACTTTGCATTATACTATATTAATGCACAAAAATTTTTTGATAATAAAAGAATAGAAAGTGAAAAATTACATCCAAAAGATAAGAATAGTTTAAGAAAACCAAGAAAATTAGAAGTTTTCTTAAACAAACTAGTAATAAGTAGTTATGAGTTGTTATCCCAAGGGTTAGTAAGATGAAGGAAGTCACTAATCTGAGGATAAAAATAAGTCTGAAAAATAGTTTCTATTCTGGAAGCCAAACATTTGAATGTTGATACCCTACTATATGCACTTACACACGTCTTGAAACTCGGGATAGTAGAGGATACCTTGAAATGCTCTTGTCTAAAAACCAAAGTATGAAGGAAATGAAAAATTGAAGAAAATATAAAAATGGTGAAAAGAAAAAAAAATGAACACTGGTTTTGTTATCGCCAAGGCAGCAAAAAAAAATATAGCGTGGGTGCCTCTTCACCTAGTGCCCTAAGGCCAACTGGTCTGGGAGTCACTGCTAAGCCTTAGGTGGTGCAAGACGAGGAAAATATTATCACCGAATCAGCAAGCACATGAGTAATCGGTCGGTTAGTACCTCAAGAAGTATTAGCGGTCGCATGAAAATGTGTGAGCAAAACTTAATATTCATCAAATTAAAAATTACTGAGGTAGATGGACAAGAGTATGATAGCTTGAATTGAATTCTCTGAGTGTAGAGATGTCCATTTCACACACGTAGGGGTATATGATCGATGTTTGGATGAAAGGTAGGAATGAAGAATAAAGATGATGTTTTATTGAGGGATGATGTGATTTCTAACATTTTTTCATGACTATTAAGATAGGGCTCATGACAACTGAAAAGCTAGTATAGTTGGAAACTCTTATTTTCAAAGTCTTTCTTTTATGGTTCTTATCTTTATATGTAAATTTCACCATCTCTCTTTTGTTATAGAATTTTGTGGGTGTAATCCGCTGAAAACCCTCAGGAGACAACACTCCTCCTACTAGGGACACCTAGAGGTTTAACGGCTTGTTGCACGTGCTCAGTGCAATCGTGTTTGCCTACGAAAGTTGGCTTAGTTTTATCCTTTCTTTTTCTCCTCTTAAATAAACTAGTTTGCTCGGGACGATCAAAGATAAGTTTGGGGGTATTTGTTCAGTAGATAAAACTGCACATTTATATTACATTTTTCCTACCATTTTCATATTAAAAAAGGACTTTATTATAATATATCATACATATGAGGGTTTATGTGTAAAAACATCATTTTCCATATGTTAATATATTTTAATTAGCATTTGGTAGGAAAATGTATGCAAATAAATTCATTGACCTAATCCTAGTAGAACTAAGTCTACTAAATATTATTTGAAATTATTGTGCAGAATTTTCCAAGTTGTTTTGCAGAATTTATCAAACAAATCAAGTTGTTGAAGAAAACTTGCCAAATTAAGAAGCAAAACTTGGAGACCAAGTCTGGGAGCAACCGAGAGAAGATTTCTGAATTCTGAAGGTGCCTAGGATTGCCACATGTCAAAATCACAAAGCCTAAGAAAAATGATCAAGAGATCCCCACCATTGGCCGCGGAACCGCGGCCAAACCCCCCTGTTGGCCGCGGATCCGCGGCAATATAGAGAGATCGTTGGCTAAAATTTTAGGGCATAAATCTATGATGAATTTTACCAAGTTTTCAATAAGAAGATTCTGGCTTTGCACTATAAAAGGGCACCGAGAGCCTCTTGGAAAAGTTATCAAGCCGACGAGATCACGAAGTCCAAGATGGCTCACGCATCCAGGCTGATCATCAACTGTTCTTCTACCTCCTTGGAAGAGATCGAGAAGCAAACTAGTCTTTGTAATCATTTTCTAAGGATTCAAAGTGTAGATTGTTCAAGTTGATTAATAGAGGTAGTTATTTTATTTAATTCTTTTTTGCATTTTACATTATGTTTTCCCTCTCTGTCTTTTCATCTTCTTCTCCCAACATGCACGAGTAATTCTCCGCTTGTTAGGGTTCGTAGGATTAGGGTAGGCTAATGGATGATGAAAATAACTAAACCCTTTTTAAGTCCTATAAAGTTTAGGAACTTTATCAAAAGAATCATTAACATCCTAATCGGGCGCGCTAGCAATTCTTTGTTAGTCCCGACCGCGATTAGAGATTAGATTAATGATTGTTTTGGTAAAGGTTAGATATGAACGGAGTTCCGTGTCGAGATAAGGGTTAAGAGTGGGATTCTTTTTCTCTCCAGAAACCCTAATCTACACACATCACCGTCGTTCTAGTTTTAAATCTATTAAAGGATAAAAAGGGTAACTTTTAATTAATCGTCCATGACTACTAAATCCTAACGAACCCTACAAGCCCTCTTATTATATTAACTACATCCTTAAAATAATCTAGATCTATATTTTTGCATTCTTGCTTAACGTAGATCTAGAAACTATTCTGCAATATTCTTTATGCCTCCTCTCTTTTTCAACACATCTAAAGTAAGAGTAAAAGGTTCAACGTTTCCCAGAGGACGACCCGTACTCATCTCGGTCTAGCTACAAGCGACACCGTTATTGATTGCGGTTAACTACAAAAACACTTTTCCACATCAATCAATCCTATATAATACAGGCCTCTACGGCATACATTCCAACATGCGCACTTATGCCTTCGCATGTTTTCAAGGCGGCGACCAAGTGTCAACCTGCAATCCGTTGGATATGTCTTAAGATTCATAGGAATGCGAACCGTCTTTTAAACCCTATAAATAGGTGTCATTTCCTTCATTTATTTTAGAGTTGTATGTTCATATCATAATATTGCATTATTATATTCTCCATTCTTATGCATTTTACAAATAAACAGGTGCTTTTGACCCATGTCTGCTACATAGTTACAGGTTACAGGTTCTCGGAGCTAAAACAGTGAAAAGGATAAAAGACGATGCAAAAGTGGGACTACAACCATCAAATAGAAGGATCTTGATCAAGCCTACACAAAGATCAGTTCACAAAGTACAAGGCAGCGCAAGGTTCAAGACTTCGTCTCGAAGCAACGGTAAAAGTCCACTGCAATTGTTCACTGTGGAAATCTGGAAGAAACCTAGAAGCCAAATTGAGAAAAGAACTAAAGAAGTAGGAAGACCAAAAAGCCCAGAACCAGCACACCAAAATTCAGCACATGATCCTCTTATTGGGCCGCGGAACCGTGGCCAAACCATGGCTGTGGCCGCGGTTCCGCAGCCGGGTAGTGCACGGAGTTGGTAAAAATTTTACCAAATGTCGAGGCGGCGCCGACTAGTCTTCCTAGGGGTATTTTTGTAAAAGCATACATGTGACAATTGTAAACCTAGGGTTTTCAATGTCCTATAAACAGAGACCCAAATTCTTGTATTAGTTCATGCCTCTTTTCATCAATAAAAATTCAGAATTCTTTTGAAGTTTGGAGAGCATCAATTTGTAAGTAGGTTTATTTTCTGCCCTAGTTCTTAGATTTATTTTCTGCCCTAGATAGATAAATTCTTATTTTCCTTAATTTAATCTAGAATAGAATTTTTATTAATCTGCAGTAGATCATTAATCTCTTAAATCAAAACTCATAAAAATAATGTCTTTTGTAGATCCCTTAATGAGCGAGTAGTTTCCTCGCTTGTTAGGGTTAGGAATAGAGAAGGGTTTGAGAGAGGAAGATCTCTCACCCCTTTCTTTGCCAATCACTTATGAATAATTAGGACTCCATGCATTCTTTCATATTCCGCTCCCTACGGCACTCTACCCACGAGGTAACGGTGATACCGTAGTATAAAAGACCGGATATGAATGTTTTCCATGGAGGTTAAGGTAAGGATTAAGAAAGGACGGACAAGGATCTAGAGGAAGAAACATAGTTTCTTCCCGATCATCCTAATCCCCTTTATTAATAATTACCATAACTCCTAAAAAGATATCTAATTTAGGGCATTGAAAGAGGTGCGAATCTTTATTTTACCAAACTTTACCTAAACCTAATCCTAGCAAGTTTCCTAATCCTAGTATAACTCAAATTAGTTTTTGTGATAAAAGATCCAACACCATTTGGAATTAGCTCGTAAGAACATTTAGGAAATTAACACCATCCCTGTGGACCGACCCGTATGCACCGGCTAGCTACCAAGCGACGCCGTTCTTAATTGCGGTAACTTATATTTTTGATCTTAAAATCCATACAAATCAAATGGCGCCGTTGCCGGGGAGGGCGTAAAATTTTCCTTTTTGTAATTTCGGGTTAATATAAAATATAAAAATCATAAAAATTGAAAAAATAAAAAATATAAAAATTCTATCATCTTTTATTGTTTGAAGGGTTTCTTGTGTGAATCTTTGTAGGATCGACGGATCTGGAAAAATCCTGAGTGCGAAACAGGAAATGGGAGATCAAAACAGAAGGGGATTGGAACATCAGAACAACAGAATTTTTTCAGAGACCTGAACCCACCGCGCCGCCGCCCTTCCGCCACCGCAACCTGCCTCTGACCGCGGATCCGCGGTTCCTCTGGGTCTTCATCGCGTAAAATTTGCACTATTTGTTCTCTCTCTCTCTCTCTCTCCTGCAAATCCCCATATATCTTCTGTCAAATCTTCTGCAGGATTCTTTGCGCTTAAAAAAATCTTCCCCTTTCCAATAATTGATTTTCTGCAGGATTCTTTGCGCCGCGCTAAAAAAAATTAATTGCAAGTGATTTACTGCTTTGCATATTTTAATCAGACTTTAAGGGGCTTGAGACCAATTCAGATTGGGTGGGGATTTCATCACCCTTCTCAGAACCCCAGAAATCACATAAGGCATTTGCATTGACCATATTTAATTAAAAAATACTAGATTCAGCCCTAAGAACGTCGCGCTCAATAGGACAGAGGACTAGTTATAGGCATCGGCCGTTAATCCTAACCTGACTTTGCGGTGTCTAGGCAAGTGTGTCTAAGGCGAGTGGTTACTTAATTAGGGCCACTACTTGTAGTGGAGAGCCTCCCACTCACCTGGCACTTACCTGGCCGCAATTAGTGGTGAAGAGGCGGTTTGAGGTCCTATTTCTAGCCCTTTGGAACAGTTAGGAGCTGTCTAGCTGACCTAGGTGACCTTAGATCTAGGCCTGATTGTGCATTTGTGGTTGATTGCATTTGTGTCAAAGTCTCTTATCAAAAATCTTTTTTGCAAAAAGCTCCACATAAAAAAAATCTTTTCAAAAACTTGCAACTTGTCGCTAAAGAAATCTTTGCACTCCACTTACACTACTTTCTTCTCATTGACGTTTTCTTCCCTCCACATTCTGTCTTTCACCTTTTTGACTACACTACCTCTTTAGTGTATGTCCGGTTGGACTAGGGACACTAGCGCCCAATTAGTCCATGTTTCATTGGTACCGACCGACGAACCTTTCGACTCCAAAGTCGAAATCCTTTCCACTTCTTCACTTTCACCTTCAAATTCTTCTTCCAAAGGTATGTCGGGATGCAATCCTAACAACACCTTACCGACGGGAATGATTCCACCTCCGTTAGGTGCGAATAACCCGAATCACCCGCCTGTTGAAGCGCCCCAATGAATTGCGCTCCAGGATCTTTTCTACCCAATCCGCACCGTCATACCTACTTGTCTTTCACTCCCACCGGCAAATGGGGACAATTTTGAGATCAAACCCCATTTCATCAATATGCTACCAAAATTTCACGGATTGGAATCCGAAGATACCTATATCTTTATCAACAAATTCCAAAACGTTTGCGCTATGATGAAAACAACCCAATTATCCGATGATGCTATAAGGTTAAGGGTCATTCCTTTCACCTTATGTGACTGAGCCGAGAAGTGGCTATACAGCATAGCGTTGCATTCAATTAAGAATTGGGAAGAGTTTGTGAAAGCTTTTCTTACAAAGTTCTATCCTCATCACAAGGCTGCTAGAATCCGTAATGAGATTATACAATTTTCCCAGCTTCCTTCCGAACCATTTTGGAAGTGTTTTGAAAGATTCAAAGACATACTCGTTCAATGCCCTCACCATGGGATCGAAAATTAGCAACTTTGCCAAACATTATATGAGGGATTGGACCCGGCAACGAAGCAGTTGCTAGAAACCATTTGTCAAGGTCACTTTCTAACCAAATCTAGTGAGGAAGCGTGGCAGTTTCTCGAGGATCTTAGTGAACAAACAATTCAGTGGGAGAGCACCAAGACCACATCATCTTCTTCTATTGGTCAGTCTAGGGCAGGCATACATCACTTAGATATGTCGATTGCTATGAAGGCCGAGATGGCCGCACTTACGAAAAAGCTAGAAGCGATTGAGACCAAAATCTCATCGCCTTCTCCTGCCCCTATTGTGCCCCCACGAACTGTTTGTGCTTGTTGTTCAGATCCATCACATCTCACCGAAGAGTGTCCTTACAATCCATCTACTCAAGGACATGATCAAGTCAATGCTGCCTTTCAGCAACGACAACGAAACGATCCATACTCTTCGACATACAATCCGGGTTGGAGGAGTCACCCAAATTTCGCTTGGAACCAAAATCAACAATTCCAAGGAAACAACAATTTTCAAAGGCCTCCTCCTCCACAACAACAAGCACCTCCACAAACTCAATTTCAGCAACCTTTCCAACAGCAACCTTACCCTAATCAAGTGAACAATTTTGTGCCCAACAGTTCTTACCCGCCAAACAATTTTGTTCCACCTCATAATGACAAGGTTAACTCGCTCGAAAGAAGTCTAGATGCGTTCCTAAAGCAATCTACACAATCCGCGGCAAGGTTAGAGACTTCTATTCAATCTTTGGTGCAAAACAGTGCCTCACATGATCAAAGTATCAAATCTATTGAGGCACAAATTGCACAACTCAATACTGCGTTGAGCGAGCGAGAAAAAGGAAAGCTTTCATCTCAACCACTGCCAAATCCCGGTCACGCACATGTTGCATATGAACAGCAGAATCATAACGTAAATGCTGTGACCACGTTGAGATCCGGAAAAGTGTTACAAAATAATATGGGTATTAACAATGACACCCCTGCCGGTGGTCCTTCTTCGTCTTCTTCACCTTCTTCTTCTTCTTCTTCTTCTTCTTCTTCTTCGTTAGGGCCTATTCTTCTTCCTTCACAAGGCTCTACTTCTTCTAGCTCGAACGGACCCACTTCTCACAACACGAACACATCTACACGGGGATCCGTTCCAACTCTACAATCCGATCCGCAAAAATTGGACTCAACAACTTTTCAAAATGTTCCTTTTCCAAACCGGTTGAGATCCAACAAACCAACTCCACAAATGGAGAAGATTGTAGAGTTGTTCAAACAGGTTAGCATAAACATCCCTCTCTTGGATGCAATCCAATAAGTTCCTTCATATGCAAAAATTTTAAAGGACTTATGCACCAAAAAGAGGAAGTCACAAGTACCAAAGAAAGTTTTCGTGGCTAGTGCTGCTAGCGATGCTCTTGTCCAATCTTTACCCCAAAAGTACAAGGACCCCGGTTGTCCTACTATTTCGATAACAATTGGGAACAAGAACATCAATAGAGCACTATTAGATCTTGGTGCTAGTGTCAATTTGCTACCTTATTCTGTGTATGAGCAATTAGACGTTGGAGAGCTTAAGCCCACTCATTGTACTCTCCAAATGGCCGACCGATCCATCACCCATCCTAGGGGAGAGTTGGAGGATGTGTTAATTAGAGTAGGGGATTTCATTTTCCCCGTTGACTTTATTGTTATGGATACACAACCTGTAGCTAACCCCCGGAGTCAAATTCCGGTGATACTTGGTCGACCATTCCTTGCGACTTCTAATGCGGTGATCAATTGTCGTAATGGTTCAATGAATCTATCTTTTGGCAATATGACAATTGAACTCAATATTTTTAAGTTGGGAAATCAGCCTTCCGAGCCTAATTCTAGCGTACTTGATGTTTGCTCGATCAATGAGATCGCGGAGGAGGACAGTGAGTTCGAAAATTTTATGTTTGACCACAGCAGTGTTGACACCACTAGTGCGTTCCTCCTAGAATCCGACACAGCTTTCACGACGAACAACGATTATGAGTGTTTCACCTTTGTAGACGATTTTGAAGACTCACCACCCGAATTTGAGTCTTTTGCTTTTTCGGATGAGTTAGTTGAACCATCCGACTCGGTTGCGTACACTCGATTTGAACCTTTGATGGAATCCTTCGAGTTTGAAACAGTTACACCATTGTTACCATCAATTGTTTCACCTCCTAAACTCGAACTAAAGCTTTTGCCGTCGCACCTTAAATATGCTTATCTAGGTGAGAATGAGACCCTACCCGTCATCATATCGGCCTCTCTAGCTCTCGAGCAAGAGAAGGCCCTTATAATGGTCTTACAAAATAATCGGCAAGCTTTTGGCTGGTCTATGGCGGACATCAAGAGGATTAGTCTCCTCATAGTTGAACATCATATACACTTGATGGATGATGCCAAGCCGGTAAGGGATCCACAAAGACGCCTCAACCCCATAATGAAAGAGGCTGTCAAGAAGGAGATTGTTAAATGTCTTGATAGTGGTATCATTTACCCTATCTCTGATAGCCAGTGGGTTAGCCACATTCATGTTGTGCCAAAGAAATCGGGCATCACGGTAATTACCAATGAGGCAAATGAGTTAATACCTACTCATACCCAAACTGGGTGGCGAGTTTCATCGACTATAGAAAACTCAATGCCGCGACAAGGAAAGACCACTTTCCTTTACCTTTCATTGACCAAATACTAGAACGATTGGTTGGGCATGAGTTCTATTGCTTTTTGGATGGCTATTCCGGCTATAACCAAGTCCCCATCGCCAAAGAGGACCAAGACAAGACCACATTTACTTGTCCCTTTGGCACTTTTGCTTATCGTCGCATGCCCTTTGGGTTATGCAATGCACCCGCTACATTTCAGCGGTGTATGATGGGGATCTTTTCAGACATGGTTGAAAAGTTTTTGGAGATCTTTATGGATGATTTCTCCATTTTTGGTGACTCCTTCGACGAGTGTTTACTACACCTTGACGCAGTTCTTACTCGCTGTAGGGATAAGAACCTAACTTTAAATTGGGAAAAATGCCACTTTATGGTACGAGAAGGCATTGTCTTAGGACATGTCATCTCGTAAAACGGCATTGAGGTTGATAAAGCCAAAATTGAGGTCATTTCTAATCTTCCTCCTCCTAAATGCGTCAAAGACATTCGAGCTTTCCTTGGCCATGCCGGTTTTTATAGACGGTTCATCAAGGATTTTAGCAAGATTGCTAGACCCTTGACTCTCTTATTGGCCAAGGACACAACATTTGATTTTGACTCAACTTGCATGGAAGCGTTCGAGTCATTGAAACACTCTCTCATTTCTGCGCCCATTCTTTCATCTCCGGACTGGACGCATCCCTTCGAAATTATGTGCGACGCATCAGATTTTGCCATTGGTGTTGTTCTTGGACAACACATTAATAAGATGTCGCACGTGATTTATTACACTAGCCGTACATTAAATGAGGCCCAACTAAACTACACAACAACAGAAAAAGAGTTTTTAGCAGTTGTGTTTGCACTTGAAAAATTTCGGCCTTATTTAATCGGCTCTCCAGTTATTGTGTATACGGACCATTCAGCTTTTCGCCTCCTTTTTGCGAAGAAGGATATTAAATCGAGGCTAATACGTTGGATCCTCTTGCTATAAGAGTTTGACCTTGTCATAAGGGACAAAAGAGGATGTGAAAACGTAGTGGCCGATCACCTTTCACGACTTCCTTCTTCGCCTACACTTGAAATTCCAATCAAAGATGTTTTTCCCAATGAGCAACTCTTAACCGTTTCTTGCGAACCATAGTTCGCTGATATAGTAAACTACTTAGCCACCAGCTTGATACCTAAAGATTGGTCGAAACAGGATAAACTTCGATTCTTGTCCCAAGCAAAGCATTTTTACTGGGATGAACCTTATCTTTTTAAATACTGTTCCGACCAAATCATTCGTCGGTGTGTACCGGAAAACGAGTTTAAGAGTGTGCTGTCTTTTTGCCACGATCAAGCGTGTGGCGGGCACTTTGGCCCAAAGAAGACAGCCGAGAAAATCTTGCAGTGTGGTTTCTATTGGCCACGACTCTTTAAGGATGCATATGAATACTGCAAGATATGCTCCCGGTGCCAACACTTGGGCCGGATATCGCGGAGAAATGAAATGCCGCTCCAACCAATTTTGTTTGTGGATGTTTTTGATGTTTGGGGAATAGACTTCATGGGACCATTTCCCAATTCCTTTGGGAATGTGTACATTCTTTTGGCTGTTGACTACGTGTCAAAGTGGGTCAAGGCTGTGCCTAGCCGAACGAATGACAACAAGGTTGTCGTTCGATTTCTTAAAGAACATATCTTTTCTCGGTTTGGGCACCCTCGAGCGATTATAAGTGATAATGGTTCTCACTTTTGCAATAGGACTTTTGAGTCCTTAATGCGCAAATATTTTATTACCCACAAGCTGTCAACGCCATACCACCCTCAAACATGTGGGCAAGCCGAGGTTTCGAATCGGCAAATTGAGCAAATCTTGGAGAAAACGATTTCTAAAAACCGTAAAGATTGGTCACTCAAACTGATTGATGCACTATGGGCTTTCCGTATTGCATACAAGACAGATCTTGGTATGTCTCCATACCGGCTTGTTTACGGGAAGGCTTTCCACCTCCCAGTAAAGATTGAGCATAAGGCATTTTGGGTAATCAAAGAGTTGAATTTATTATTAGGAGATGCGGGCAGCAATCGAAAGCTGCAATTAAATGAACTAGAAGAGCTGCGGGATGAGGCTTATGATAATGCCGTAATTGTTAAAAACCGAACTAAGGTGTTCCATGATAAACACCTTCTGCGAAAAACATTTAAACCTGGTCAACAGGTGTTACTCTATGACACCCGGTTACATTATCACCCCGGCAAGCTCCGTTCTAGGTGAAAAGGGCCTTTCGTAGTTCGCACAGTTTATCTGCATGGTGCGGTCGATCTTGAAAATCCGGAGGACGGTACTTTATTCAAAGTAAATGGACATCGATTGAAACTGTTCCTCACGGCGGACCCATCGGAGGAGCTCCTGTTTTTGCAGGAGCCGATCTACACCGATTAAATCTCCTCCACTTTCACCCCCGAATTTCCAATCTTCTTGCCAAAACTTGGTTTCAAATAAGTTTGGGGGTGTGTATCATTTGTAAATACATAAATACAAAATACCATAAAAAAATTTTGAAAAACAAAAAAAAAATATTTTTGGACCTTTTTGTAAAATTTCAGAATGAATAAATAAATAAAAATTTTATTTACAGATAAATTCCTCCTTTTGGAGGGTTTTTTCTGCAAATTTCCATCTTCCCCCTATATAAAGAACCGAGCCCTCTGTCTTTCTAACCCTAATTTCTACATCCTCTTAACACCCTAGCCGCCGCCACCTCCCTTCTGCAGAAAGATCTCGAAGAGCCGCCGCCGATCGACCGCCCTTCCGCCCCAAACGCCTGGTCGTGCCGCGCATCCGTCGCCGTCTGCACTCGTCACCCCCTGAAACTCCAGGGGAGGTACAATCTGCTCATTTCCTCTCTGTTTTTCACATTTTAAAATCTGTAGAACACCATGTCGCACAGCATGCAATTAGAGAGGGATTTTTCACAGGTTTTCTCACACGAAGTTTATGGTAGCTACTTCGCGCATGAAATTGAGCGGAGGGGTTGGAATTTTCTGATCTATAACCACCCTTCTGCATTTGCTTTACCGGATTTAGTTAACCAATTTTACGAATTTATGGAGTATGGGTGTCTGGATGTATTAGGTTATATAAAATTGAACTGGGGAGATCGCGAAATAAAAATTGATAGGAATTTAATTCACGAGGTCACACTTATACCTCGCGTACCTGCACATGACCACCCCCTACAATTCGAGGACTACATGCCCCTGATGAGCACCGATTGCTCGAGGGCGCCGCGACAGGATATTCAAGCTCGATCCCTTTTCGCGAATGTCTTGACTGTGTGCCGATGGGCACAAATAACATTTTTGGCAACTCTCACAATACTACTTTTTTCACCCCCTCCTTACATGTTGTGCACACACTTATGACGAAGAACCCACGTTTCGATATGTGCACAGTATTGCTTAATTCTATAGGTGCGGGAAAACGGGCCTCAAATTACCCATGTCCTATGTTGATCACACAGCTTTGCCGATATTTCCTCCCCGTTGAGGAATTTGAGTTTTACATGATGGGAGGAATTCCGGTTCGACCACTTGTTGAGAGCGTTTCTACGTCCTACTCTAGATTGACTGATGTTTGGTCGAGAACCGAACAGGCGGAGAATGTACCCGCCCGAACACCTAGCTCGAGCTCGACATCGAGCGAGGGCGAAATGACACCTCAAGAGCGTGCACGATTAATGAGGAGAGCTGTGAGGGGAATTGATGCTTTAAGGGAGGAGTTTAGCGCGACGGCAAGGGAGCACGACCGTCGACTGACGGAGGTTGAGAGGGGTATTCAAACCCTGTTGGTTAGGGAAGAGCGATCACGTTCACGCTCGAGAGCGCGACGTGTGACCGGGCAGTGAAGGCACTGCTTTGCTTAAGTTTGGGGGAGATGGTGGTGTATATAGTTATCTTTTGCATTGCATATTTTAATTTTTGTATATATTTTTCTTTTTCTTTTGCATATTTAAATTCTGCATTGCATCCTTATATAAAAATCATAAAAATTGAAAATTTTGAAAAAGAAAAAAAATAGAAAAAGAAAAACCCATAAAAATTGAAAATTTCAAAAAATATAAAAATTAATGTATTCAATTTTGGCCTTATTTGACTTGAGTTTGACAGATAGGTTAACTAGCTAGGAAAAACTAGATCTTAGACTTAGTAAATTAAAAACCCTAAAAATAACCTTTCTTTTAGTTTAACGGTAGAAAGTATATGTCTTTATAGTTTATTTAGAAATAGGCAAATTTTGAGTTCACTTCTTGGGTTAAGTCAAAACAAAGGAAAAGTATTGATATTTTTATTAGAGTATAAGTTTGAAAAATAATTTCTAGCTTAAATCTAGATTCTGAAAATATATACCCTACAAATTGCACAAATACGAACCTTGAAACTTGGAATAGTAGAAGAGACCTTGAAATGCTCTTGTCTAAAGTCCTTAGTACGATAAAAAATAAAAAATACAAGTGTGAATAAAGAAAAAAAATGAACACTGGTTTTTGTAATTACTTAAGGTTGCAAAAATAGAAAAATATTTAGCGAGGGTGCTTCATCAACTAGTGCCTTAGACCAACTGGTTTGGGAGTCACTGCTAAAAAGCCTTAGGTGTTACAAGACTAGGAAGTACGCTTTAAAGTGCAAACGCATTTTGTAATCGGTCGTTGGTACCTCAAGAAGTATTAACGGTCGCATGAAAGATGTGTAAGCAAAATTCATTTAAAATTTCACCAATTAAGAAGTGCTTTGGACAACGGACAAGAGTATGATTGCTTGATTTGAATTTCTAAGTGTAGGGGTGATATATACACACACGTAGGGGTATGTGATTGGGATTTAGATAAGAAAGAGGAATGAAGAATAGAACTTGTATCTTTAGTAGAGATGATAAAAATTCTTAAGTTGAGATGGAACCCTAGAAGGAAAACTTAAAAGATGCCGAAAGCTAAGTAAGTCTACAAGAATATATATAATCTTAAGTTAAATGATAAGGAAACGTGAAGAATATGGGTGGATAATTTACAAGTTGAAGATAAAAGAATTCCTTGTTAGAAAACCTAATTGGAGAATAAAAGTCAATGGGTCTAATTGATAGGATTTTGTGGGTAGTATCCGCTGAAAACCCTCAGGAGATAACACTCCTCCTACTAGGGACACCTAGAGGTTTAACGGCTTATTGCATGAGCTCAGTGCAATCGCGATTTCCTGCGAAAGTGAGGTTAGGTTTTTGTCGAGAATAAAACTGGGTTTGCTCGAGGACGAGCAAAAGATAAGTTTGGGGGTATTTGTTCATATCATAATATTGCATTATTATATTCCCCATTCTTATGCATTTTACAAATAAACAGGTGCTTTTGACCCATGCCTGCTACATAGTTACAGGTTACAGGTTCTCGGAGCTAAAACAGTGAAAAGGATAAAAGACGATGCAAAAGTGGGACTACAACCAACAAATAGAAGGATCTTGATCAAGTCTACACAAAGATCAGTTCATAAAGTACAAGGCAGGGCAAGCTTCAAGACTTCGTCTCGAAGCAACGGTAAAAGTCCACTGCAATTGTTCACTGTGGAAATCTGGAAGAAACTAAGAAGCCAAATTGAGAAAAGAACTAAAGAAGTAGAAAGATCAAAAAGCCCAGAACCAGCACACCAAAATTCAGCACATGATCCTCTTATTGGGCCGCGGAACCGCGGCCAAACCATGGCTGCGGCCGCGGTTCCGCGGCCGGGTAGTGCACGGAGTTGGTAAAAATTTTACCAAATGTCGAGGCGGCGCTGACTAGTCTTCCTAGGGGTATTTTTATAAAAGCACACATGCGGCAATTGTAAACCTAGGGTTTTCTATGTCCTATAAACAGAGACCCAAATTCTTGTATTAGTTCATCCCTCTTTTCATCAATAAAAATTCAGAATTCTTTTGAAGTTTGGAGAGCATCAATTTGTAAGTAGGTTTATTTTCTGCCCTAGTTCTTAGATTTATTTTCTGCCCTAGATAGATAAATTCTTATTTGTCTTAGTTTAATCTAGAATAGAATTTTTATTAATCTGCAGTAGATCATTAATCACTTAAATCAAAACTCATAAAAATAATGTCTTTTGTAGATCCCTTAATGAGCGAGTAGTTTCCTCGCTTGTTAGGGTTAGGAATAGGGAAGGGTTTGAGAGAGGAAGATCTTTCACCCCTTTCTTTGCCAATCACTTATGAATAATTAGGACTCCATGCATACTTTCATATTCTGCGCCCTACGGCACTCTACCCACGAGGTAACGGTGATACCGTAGTATAAAAGACCGGATATGAATGTTTTCCATGGAGGTTAGGGTAAGGATTAAGAAAGGACGGACAAGGATCTAGAGGAAGAAACATAGTTTCTTCCCGATCATCCTAATCCCCTTTATTAATAATTACCATAACTCCTAAAAAGATACCTAATTTAGGGCATTGAAAGAGGTGTGAATCTTTATTTTACCAAACTTTACCTAAACCTAATCCTAGCAAGTTTCCTAATCCTAGTATAACTCAAATTAGTTTTTGTGATAAAAGATCCAACACCCTTTGGAATTAGCTCGTAAGAACATTTAGGAAATTAACACCATCCCTGTGGACCGACCCGTATTCACCGGCTAGCTACCAAGCGACGCCGTTCTTGATTGCAGTAACTTATATTTTTGATCTTAAAATCCATACAAATCATTGTACTCTTTCTGAAGCCTTTGCTTTTTGTTAGAAGCTCTTGCTTCTTTATTAACTTAGTAAGTGCGAATGTGCATCTTTTCCTTTACGCACTTAGCTTAACTTCAGCTTGTGTACCTCTTGGACTTGGCACATGACTTAACATTAGCCTGCACACCCTTTTGGTTGCACTTGATTTAAGTTAAGATAACTTTTTAAAAAAAGGTTCTTTAACTTCAAGCATGTCACTTAAGTTTAGTTTTAATCAACTAATTTTATCTTTTAGTTTCGAAGTTAGATATTCATATTCCACCTCATTAGCGGACTGACGCCTTTCCAGTTTCTTTTCTTTCAGGTGCCATGACTAACCGTTTATATTCTATCAGGGAAATTGTTTCCCATGCCGACATCGACTTTCATGAACCGACTTTTACTGACGCTCAATGTTGTTGGAGATAGTGCCCTCAGAGTCAATTATTGGATCACAGGCATGTGATTGCAATGATTGAGGGAGGACCTGTCCCAGTAGGACAGTCTTACTCAAGATGATAGTATGCTATCTGGTTTATCTTTATTATCGTGTACTGCTTTAGGTGACCTTATGAGTCGCTATTACACGTTGATAGAGCCCCTAGGATTCTTGCTTGACTACCAGCAGTATGAGGGCGATCATATACATGGGAGCTGGGGTCTATAAGCACATCCTTAAATGGTCCCTAGTCGTGGGAGTTTCGAGACAGGGTATCGATTCTCCAGAGTAAACTAGTGTATACAGTTGAGACCCCGACGAGGGGCGGTGGCCGGTCTCACAAGCCACTGGTGTCAGTTGGTTCACCTAAGATGTATACAGGTGCTCATTGGGTTATGAGTACACCGGACAGGACTCGCCGGGAACCTGCTAGTTGGTATTATACCTGACGTCAGATAGCAGTTCCCTGGTGACATGTGTACAGGTTAGTTCATCGACCTGAGATCGTCATTTGTTTCGTGTGAGTTCCTACTGTTCTTTGATTACTACCCTACCACGCTCAAAGGAGACGTGCAAACTGGTTTTAGTTGGGTACAGTCCCGAGCCACATGGAGGCAGTGAGCGGATCTGCAGGGGTTCGTCTCTCCCGGTATTGGGGATGAGGTCGCGCTGTGTCTAGGAGAGCCAGTACATGAAAAGTCCTTGGCCAAGGCAGGAGATTTACTGGTAGGTATTCCAGTAGTATCTCAGGGTGTTCTGGGCTGATCTCCGACACGACTTGTACCGCTTTTGGGGGTCTGACTTTTACCAACCCCCTAGGCCCGCCATGCGATGCTCATAGACGAACGGACCGGACTGTACGGATATTGTCACTGACAGGCTCAGTAGGGTGTCAGGATGAGTTCGCTCATTGATGTCCCTTTTGGTCAGTACCTGGTAGCCCGTTACGTATTGGCTAATATCTCTGACGTGCTAGTGGTTAAATCCACAGCCAAAGTATTGATGAGTCTTCAGAGTCCCCCATAGACCAGTTTCTCAAGTTTCGGGAGAAATGCTGTAGAGGTCGTATGAAGATATGGCAGGGTTCGATCAGATACGTGCGGTATTGCACGGATCGTGATCGGACGGATTTTACTAGCGGGCTTTGGTTTAAGCCGGATCCTAGTATTAGACAGTGTAGATTTTGTCTCTTTGCATTTGTATTCAGTGGGAATACAAATGCGGGCATGTATATGCAGTCACGGGGTTTTTCTGTAATTTATTACGGGATCAGTTTTCTGAAGTTGCCAGTTTGCATTCCGTTCCGGCCAGTTTTCCTTTGTTCCTTCACGGCCGAACTTTTTCGATGGAGGGGTAATTTGCAAGTGTGCAAATTATCTTTTGTGGAGGGGGTTATTAGTAATTTGTGGCTTCATGATCATGAGATTCTTTTTAAATCAACTCTTTTTCATTAATGAGAAAGGATTTGTGATGAGAGTTGATTTGCATTTTGATGTGAGGTTTGCTTTGGATGTGGTCACCTCTTTTATTTCCTACACTCACCTCCCTTCATGTTTTGATTCTTTTTCCTCCACCATTTTGCAAAGGGGCCGGCCACTTTTTGGGAGGATGAGGGAATTCATTTGGGTGTGAGGAAATTTGTTCATCTCATTTTTCTTGCTACACAAATTCAAGCTCCACTTGAAAGTTCATTCCATTCTATTCCTCCATCACCATGGCAACTACATAAACCCCAAATGAGGCAATGGATTCTACACTTCATCTACTTCATCCTTGGACGCGTCGGCTAGCCAACTTCGCGCCCGAGTTGCCTCGGTCCAGAGGTGGGAGCCCGTAAAAGAACCCGGCGATGTGGTGCCCGTTTCGACGAGGAGGCGACGACCGGAGATTCCGCGAGGAGATCGGAGTGGAGACGAAGACCGAAGGACACGGATCGCTTGGTATATCTCTCTACCTATCTTTTAGTTTGCTAATAGCTAGGTTAATGGCCCGATCCGGGGTTTAAAGTGCGCGGTGGTGCTGGTTTGCAAGTTTCGCAAAGTTTTTCGTTTCCGCGTTTCCGGCGTCGGATTGATGGCCGGGGCGCCGCCGTGGACTTACATTGGTATCAGAGCCACGCCGTTAACCTAGTCTAGCTTGCTCTAGTATGTTTAGAACTCGATCGAACAAAATTCCCAAAAACCGTATTTTTCTTGCATCAGGTTTCTGTCGAAATTTTTTTAGCTCCAAAAATTTTTCAGGGTGTTGCAGAAATATGTGCAGGGTGTTCTAAGACTTCTGGAAAAATTTGGTGGCATGATTCGACTTTTCCACCGCGGAACCGCGGCAAAACACATGCATTGGCCGCGGTTCCGCGGCCATAATGACCCCTTGTTGCACCATTTTTTTCCAGTGGGTCCTAGTCTGTGAAATGGGGTTTTTGGAACATTCTTTTTGGGCCCAGAATTTCTGTGAGTGCTACAGTGGTGCTTGGGGCCCACTTCGATAAATTTGATCGATCGAAAATTTTAAACATGTTAGTTCACAGTATTTACATTATATCTGCGACCGTGAATGTCATTTGATCGGTAGATCCTGTCTAACTGCTATAGCCCTTTTAGACGGATTTGCGGACGTGACATTCACGTTGATGTTCTGTGTTGTGCTGTGATGTTGCGGATTGGTCGTGGGGGATAGCCTGGTTGCAGTGGTAGTACAGTTTTGTTTTATATGTACTTTTGATATTGCGGGGCGAGCGTCCGACATGTGGACTGCCATCACTGCCTGCTTGTATATTATTCTTTTGGGATACGACCGGGTCGAGGTCGATGTACCCGTTGTATGTATATTGTACTTTCTGTACTAGGATTACCCAGCGGAGGGGTACACGGATAGCCGGGTTCTAGAGGGCAACGAGCCCGCATCTCATGGCATTGAGACGGAGGGGGCTTCACTCTAGAATTGGCGGGCTATTTGCCGCACTCGTAGGTGGTACAGGTTGACCCAAGGAGGGGTGCCCAAGTTACCGGATTCCGTGAAGTGTTGGGTGGTCCATTCACGTTGCTGAAGGGGGCTGCCTCGCTTCAGGTTTTGGCGGGTAACTTGCCGCGCCCGTAGGGGTCTAGGATTTCATTGCACAGGCTATCCACACGACCAGGGGAACGTCGGATTTCGATAGCGGCACTATGAAACCCGGGGATCCCAGATATCTGTATTGTTCTGTGATGCTGATTACATTTCTGTGATGTTGCATTTTATCACGCCTTGAGCGAAATATTATATATTGATATATATACTAGTAGATGTTGTATATGTTTTGCATCCGCGCTAGTCCAGTCCCCGCTCTGTCGTTAGTTAAGTAACCTAACGGGTGATGACGGGACCCAGTGGCGAATGCGGATGGCATATACGTACATCATTATTTTTGTTCTTTATTGGTGTGATCAATTGATGGGACTGCGTTGATTCGGATCAATGCAAGCTAAACAAACCTATTCAGATGTTGTTGGAACATTTTTCAAAAAACTGTTATTGCAAGGACATTCACTTTTGTTTTGCACAGTGGTATTCAGTTGGAATATCCTGCTCCTCAGTCGACGAGGCAAGGGCCGAGATCCCTTCACCGGGAGTGACCCCTTGGACAAAAGTTTGCGTCTGGGCAATAACTTTACTATAGTCGTTTACTTTTGCTTTGCATCGTGGTATTCAGTTGGAATATCCTGCACCTCATTCTACGAGGAAAGAGCTGAGATCCCTTCACCGGGAGTGACCTCTTTAGCAAAGGTTTTCGTCACTATATTTTTAAAAGCTATCTGTTCCTTCAACGATATCAAGTTCATTACGTTAAAGGTTTTCGCCAGAAACCATTCGTAACCCTCCGTCGTTTCATATGAATAGTCAATAAGTATTCAAGCTGTGTATGTTGGCCAAAGTCAAGGCATAATGATTGGTAGCTATTGGGTATTCATATGCAGCATAGATAGATGCATTGGTTTGGGACAGTCGTACTACTATTTTGGCCAAAGTCAAGGGTAGGTACGGGTAGGTTCAAATTAACCTGGAGAATGACGGGTAGAACTTGACATGTGACTTATGATATGTTGGCCAAAGTCAAGGTCATAAGAGCATGGGGCAAAAATCATATCGGGAGTTTCTAAAGAAACTGAAACTTGCCAGATATGCGCATACCTTCTGGAGTGTGATAACGTGAGCGGATTCCGTCACGTTATCATGCGATGACAGTTGGATCCCGATTCCCACTGATGAGTTGGTTTACTCCTCGGGTGATCCCGGCTAATTCTTCTTTCAGATTTGGAGAAGAATTTGACGTTACAGTGGGAGGTTTCCTGATTAGATAAAGTGATAACCATTCTGATCTAGGTTAGAGTCTACGCTGAGTGTTTCTTTTCTCTCTCTCTTTGGCAGCGACCATTGACCCGACCCTTGACTATGACTCAGTGACCAAAATTAACCGAACCTTCTTAAACACTGGCTTTTGGATTGTCAGAGTTGCAAACCTCATTGCCACTCCTACTTTTACCCTTTTCTCCAGGACACCCCGTATTACTACGAACGTCCACTTCCATTGGACAAAACCATCGTATGGTTATATACGAACTCGAAGGAATTTATTCGAGAATGGTTTCCGGTTCTGGAGAAAACGAATAGGACTATTCAGTTGTCTTTTCCTTTTACCTTCTCTCAGGTTTCGAGTGCTCCTTGGTTTAGGAGATAGTACACCTATTACGCAAATTGGATAGTCTTCTTCCAAACCTTAGACCGGTGTCGAGCGGTAGGGAATGAAGAAAACCAATTAGCCTAAACGGTGTACAGAAGGTATTAAGTTAAGACAAAGAAAGGGATTAGTAAGAGAGCAAAGTAAATTGCGACTAATATTCACGACCAAACCAAATATTTCTTCGCCAATCCTAAATCACCTTTGTATTTCTCCAGGACACTCCGTATCACTACGAAGATCCACAGTTTATTGGATACTCCATCGTATGGTTATATATGAACTCGAAAGGAACTTGTTCCAGTTCGGGGATGGATTCTGGTTCAGGAGAAATAGGAATAAGGTTTATTCAGTTGTCTTTTATCTTCACCTTCTCTCGCATTGCGAGTGCTCCTAGGATTAGGACAGTACACCCATTATGCTTATTGGATAGTCTTCTTCCAAACCATAGGCTGGTGCCGAACGGTAGGGAAGGAAGAAAACCATTTGGCCTAAAGGGGTGTACAGAAGGTAATGACTAAAGACATATAAAGGGATTTGGAGAGGTGGCAAACAAATATACGGTTACAATTGTGAATCTGGATAATGGAAGAGGCATTACTAGGAATACCCGGATACCCTATCGAAACATTTCAATGTTTCAGTTTCACTGTGTACTGTTAAAAGAAAACTGATTTCCCAATTAGACACTTGCTCCAGGGTATGTATTTATCAGGTTTGATTCTCACATCTGTATCGTTTTACAGATGATGAGTGGGAGTAAGTTATTGGGAATTAGGTGACCATCGGAATTCGTTGTGATTGGTGATATTTGAGGAAGTCACCTGGGTTGTTTGCCGGATGGCAAATATTTGGTTTTGAATATCCGCTGTTATGCACCAATTTCAAATTGATACATCTGTACGTCTATATTTTATAGAGTGAGATATACCTTTTTGAAATTATGTCTATGACATTTACCTATACCAGTGGATGGATAGGTAAGGAGTATTGAACAGCGGTGTAATTCTTCTTAACCATAAGTACAGTTTTCAACCTACGACACACAGTGAATGAGTTATTAGACTCAGGGGACTTGTACAGAGTATTGTATATTGTCCAGTGTCCATTAGGACAGAGGGGTTGGTCCTCGTACTATATTATGTTTACTTATGACTTCTCTAGTTCTTAGACATGTGTTTCGTAGAAATGCAAGGTCTAAGTTTTGAGGAGTTATAGGTATAAGAATAAAGTAGAGAACCAGATGTTGCAAGTATCAGGATTCTTCAAGGTGATCGAAGATATAGATACTTGTGTATGGTATTCAGTTGATAGTAATGATTAAGAGAACTTGCTTCTCTTTCAGGTTACTCATAATTGGAAGTATTCCTAAGTTGAGTAATGCTGATCGGCCTCCTTCCATTTAGTTGACATGCACTGGAGACAGCTGCATGATTTGAATCTGGTTCAATTAAATCAGTGTCTCTGTTTCTATATTGGATATAGAACAGTTCATATCTTGACATTGTTAAGATACGGGGAGTTGTCCAGCTTATGCTTAAAACCAGACTCTGGATAACTCAAGGCACGTTTCTGTAATGGCTGTTTGTGGGTTGACCCGGGCTATGACGAGGGTTGACTTTCTACCATCTGGAAGATCAATAGTGATATTGTTCTAAACTCGCCACAGTTTTAACAAAAATGGATTTTTTTCAGAAAACAGTAGTGGGAGTATGGTAGAACTGGAAGTGATTCCAGAACCGCAAACGATTACTGAAGATTTGATAAGAACCTAAAGATTCAATCTGGTTTGACATTCCATTGGCCACTCCGCAGATATGATGGGTAACCTCAGGCACCCGAGAGGTACTTCGGTATGCTCAAGGACGGTGGCAGGGAGGTTCTTGTTTACCCAGACTTTCCATTGCTGTTATTCCAGACTGTGAGACCCGGCAGGAGGATGAGTATAGCGTCGTTCTAAACTGGATTTAGAAGTGTACGTCTATATGACTCTGCTAGAGGGTTGTCGTGGTCAGTGGGAGCAGCGGAAGCATGGTGGACAAGTGGCTTATGTCTATTTATAGACTAAAGCAGATATAGCGGAGATAGATCATCAATTTCTGATGTGACAGTCATAGGTTTGACTTCATCAGAATAGGGGATGGATCTGTTAAGAAGGTAATAGGGTGTGATGTCCTGGTATTTGATAACATACACGGAGTAGGAAGTGATATTCCTATACTATGATCGGTTATACTTTGGTTGTCATACAGTGGTTTCTCCACATGGGACTTGGATGTTATATCAGACATTCTGATCACTAGATCTATAGATCTAGATTTGGGTGGTTTCCCAATCTGGGTATTTAGACAGCATTCTATGAGTATTTAGAATGGACGACTCCTGGCATGGTAGTATACCTGCAGGTGATGGAGTCACCCTCTCTAAAGGTGTCTTACAGACTAAAGGGGAGAGGGATACGCATGATTGGCAGATCACTTGCTTAGGCAATTGAGTCAATCATGAGATGTCAAGTACCACACCAGATGTTGTTCTTGCATTAGATGCAATAAGATGATATTGATCCAATCCTGGAGAAACAGTCGGAAGCAGTTTTAGAACATAAGTGAATGTTCTAGGGATATGATAATGACAGCCTCATTCGGGAGACAGTTATCATTCCAAGCTTCCAAGGTGACTTGGATGATAGAGTGACTGTCAGAGTTATAGTTTTCCCTCTAACGAGGGGCAGTAGTTTGGACAGGAGGTCCAGGCGGATACTGAGGGAAGGATGGCGCAGGATACTGATTAAGTTCAGTTGACGATACAGTCTAAGAAGTTTGGGTTTGGAGTTCATTTATGAGCTAGGTCCCATCAGATATCCAGACATATTCTAAGACAGGTATTGCTCATTTCGGGAGATGGCTTTCTCCGCGAACTTGAGATAAAGAGAGACATAGAAAGAAACATCAGAGCGGATCCACTCACTGAGGCTATTCCTCGAACGCAATAGTTTCGCAAACGAGCTTTGTGAGACTGACTAGTAGAGGAGTTGGGTGTTCGGTATCACACGGGCTGTGAGTATGCGACATCGCAATTATTAGCCTTGAGTGCAAGTGGGAGATTGTTGGAGATAGTGCCCTCAGAGTCAATTATTGGATCACAGGCACGTGATTGCAATGATTGAGGGAGGACCTGTCCCAGTAGGACAGTCTTACTCAAGATGATAGTATGCTATCTGGTTTATCTTTATCATCGTGTACTGCTTTAGGTGACCTTATGAGTCGCTATTACACGTTGATAGAGCCCCTAGGATTCTTGCTTGACTACCAGCAGTATGAGGGCGATCATATACGTGGGAGCTGGGGTCTATAAGCACATCCTTAAATGGTCCCTAGTCGTGGGAGTTTCGAGACAGGGCATCGATTCTCCAGAGTAGACTAGTGTATACAGTTGAGACCCCGACGAGGGGCGGTGGCCGGTCTCACAAGCCACTGGTGTCAGTTGGTTCACCTAAGATGTATACAGGTGCTCATTGGGTTATGAGTACACCGAACAGGACTCGCCGAGAACCTGCTAGTTGGTATTATACCTGACGTCAGATAGCAGTTCCCTGGTGACATGTGTACAGGTTAGTTCATCGACCTGAGATCGTCATTTGTTTCGTGTGAGTTCCCACTGTGCTTTGATTACTACCCTACCACGCTCAAAGGAGACGTGCAAACAGGTTTTAGTTGGGTACAGTCCCGAGCCACATGGAGGCAGTGAGCGGATCTGCAGGGGTTCGTCTCTCCCGGTATTGGGGGTGAGGTCGCGCTGTGTCTAGGAGAGCCAGTACATGAAAAGTCCTTGGCCAAGGCAGGAGATTTACTGGTAGGTATTCCAGTAGTATCTCAGGGTGTTCTGGGCTGATCTCCGACACGACTTGTACCGCTTTTGGGGGTCTGACTTTTACCAACCCCCTAGGCCCGCCATGCGATGCTCATAGACGAACGGACCGGACTGTACGGATATTGTCACTGACAGGCTCAGTAGGGTATCAGGATGAGTTCGCTCATCGACGTCCCTTTTGGTCAGTACCTGGTAGCCCGTTACGTATTGGCTAATATCTCTGACGTGCTAGTGGTTAATCCACAGCCAAAGTATTGACGAGTCTTTAGAGTCCCCCACAGACCAGTTTCTCAAGTTTCGGGCAAAACGTTGTAGAGGCCGTATGGAGATATGGCAGGGTTCGATCAGATACGAGCGGTATTGCACGGATCGTGATCGGACGGATTTTACTAGCGGGCTTTGGTTTAAGCCGGATCCTAGTATTAGACAGTGTAGATTTTGTCTCTTTGCATTTGTATTCAGTGGGAATACAAATGCGGGCATGTATATGCAGTCGCGGGGTTTTCCTGTAATTTATCACGAGATCAGTTTTCTGAAGTTGCCAGTTTGCATTCCGTTCCGGCCAGTTTTCCTTTGTTCCTTCATGGCCGAACTTTTTCGATGGAGGGGTAATTTGCAAGTGTGCAAATTATCTTTTGTGGAGGGGGTTATTAGTAATTTGTGGCTTCATGATCATGAGATTCTTTTTAAATCAACCCTTTTTCATTAATGAGAAAGGATTTGTGATGAGAGTTGATTTGCATTTTGATGTGAGGTTTGCTTTGGATGTGGTCACCTCTTTTATTTCCTACACTCACCTCCCTTCATGTTTTGATTCTTTTTCCTCCACCATTTTGCAAAGGGGCCGGCTACTTTTTGGGAGGATGAGGGAATTCATTTGGGTGTGAGGAAATTTGTTCATCTCATTTTTCTTGCTACACAAATTCAAGCTCCACTTGAAAGTTCATTCCATTCTATTCCTCCATCACCATGGCAACTACATAAACCCCAAATGAAGCAATGGATTCTACACTTCATCTACTTCATCCTTGGACGCGTCGGCTAGCCAACTTCGCGCCCGAGTTGCCTCGGTCCAGAGGTGGGAGCCCGTAAAAGAACCCGGCGATGTGGTGCCCGTTTCGACGAGGAGGCGACGACCGGAGATTCCGCGAGGAGATTGGAGTGGAGACGAAGACCGAAGGACACGGATCGCTTGGTATATCTCTCTACCCATCTTTTAGTTTGCTAGTAGCTAGGTTAATGGCCCGATCCGGGGTTTAAAGTGCGTGGTGGTGCCGGTTTGCAAGTTTCGTAAAGTTTTTCGTTTCCGCGTTTCCTGCGTCGGATTGACGGCCGGGGCGCCGCCGTGCACTTACAAATGTCACGCCCCGCTTCCCAGAGTACGCTAAGATAGGCACGTGACATAGCCAACCATGCTACCTGTGGATAGGAAAAATCCCTCCACAGTCACATTACGGCTGTAGGGATATCAAGAATAAGAAAGTAAACTAAACTATCTAGTACATGTCCATGAGCCAGAATAAACGAGTCAAGAAATAATATAATATGCGGAAGCATAAGATCCAATAAATAAAACACCTGGAAAGTAAAACTGGATACCAATAGGATTCTCACCGCTCGGTCTAACAGCGGCAGTACTCCTGATCAGTCTACAACAAAGGTAGAGGATCTGGGCCATGCAAAACCCAGACGTCGGTACGTCATAATATCAAGCAATACTATAAACAGGGGTAACAAGATATGCAGGTATGAGTATAAGTGGTAAAACAGGTATAACAGTGATATAAGTGAGGATAGTGAGGATAATGTGTAGTGAGTAATCTAAACTGGTCTACTGTGTTAACTACTCTCAAGTCTTTGAAATCAATTTGATGAAGCATCGATGTAACTCAATAGTATCCCGTGCATGCCCGGGACCACGGTGAAGATTCTCGGACTGAAGCCGAGACATACCGCTAGGCACTAAAAGGCAGTGGGTAACGATGAATGATGTCAGCAGCATCATCCCAAGGCTGGCCTAGCCTCTAAAACCGATCAGTAAAGGTATCGAACTGTCGAGTTACAAGTCAGGTTTCATCATTGATTTCTCCATACCCTTAAGTTATGTGTTCAAGTCAGGTATTGATAAATCTGGAGCTAATGCCAACACAGGATTAAGCAGGTACAGGTTTGTCTGGATAGACAACAGGAAAAGTCCGTAAGGACAACATGTCAAGGTTGTTGGCATTAGTAACAAGATCAGGTAACAGGTAAAGCCATGGTACATCAGGTCAAGTCAGGTAGTATATAAGTATCATGTCATGTTAAGAAGTGCACGGTACCATGTCGTGTCGAGTAGTAGGTGTATCAAGTCATGTCATGGGTGCACAACATGTCACGTGGGTGCTCATAATCAAACTATAATAAGCATGGGTATACAAAACAAGTATGGGGTGCTAAAGGAACAATAAAAATGGAACATTGTGATGTGGTATGCAAACTAGGTACAGATTAAAACATACGGATGCACGGTTATCGATTTGAGTTAGGGTTATGGTTCCAACACTAATTAAAATACACTTTATCAAATATGGAATGTTAAAATTACAATATTATATATTCAAGTGATCTATGGATGCAATTGTATACATAATAGGCTAAATGGATGCAAACGGTGTCCGAAAGGTTATAAACTATTAAAAATGGTATTATGGGCCATGCAACCAAGCACTGTGTGATATAAATATGAACGTGGGTACAATGGATTGCAATCTAATATGCAACATGATATGTTGTCAAGTTCTAAATCTAAAATGATATAATAGAACATCGAAATGTTAAAATGGAACATGTGGCATTAGATTTAATCTACAGGTTTAATATGCAGTTAAATAAGTATAAAATAATATAAATAGCATGTAGCAAGTTTTACTTGCCTGATTGGATCTCAAAGCGGTACGTGCAACACGTCGGATGTCGGGAAAACGTCGCGATGTGTCCACGCGAGCACAGATGAGAACCAGGTAAGGCAAGAACACGACCGCGCTATCAGGGAACGTCCTCAGGATCACCCGGATCAACAACGACGGGCACGGCTCCGGCGATCACCGGAAAGGCGCAAACAAGAAAAGCAAGAATAGAAGAACAAGAAGAAGAAGAAGGAAAAGGTAGGGTTAGGTCGCTGTGGTGCTCTAGGATCAAGGAAAGCGGCTTGGGGTGACGTCGGAAATGGGTCTCCGGCTAAGAGGGGTTTGCCGGCGATGGTCGGGAAATAAGAAGGAAAGAGAAGAAGGAGTAGAAGAAGAAGAATGAAGAAGAAGAAGAAGACTGGGATCTCGATGGTTGTGGGCAGATACGAGGTGGGGGAGACGACGACGACGATGATGGCCGTCGACGGCGAGATCCGCGACGATGGCGGTGGCTGCGGCGAAGGCTTGGGTTAGGGTTATAGGGTTTTCTTGAGGTCGGGGTTGTGGCTGTAGGTGGTGGTGGCGTCGGGAGATCGGGAGAGAGATAGGTGATGAGAAGTAGGAGGTGACGACGACGTGGTAGCCGGTGGTCAGGCGGGGTGCACAGATGAGGCCGGGGCTGCCAGGGTTGAGGGTGCATGGTTCATGTAGGGTTGAGGGCGAGGAGGAGAGAGGAGAGAGGGGAGAAGAATGAGAAGGTGGTCACGAGGATGAGGGTGGTGGCAACGGCGAGGCTGGAACGGCGCCGACGAGGGTAGCGATGGGTTCCTGGGTTAAGGTCGTGGGTTGCAGGGGTGCAGCTTCAAGGTGTCGGGGAGTGCAGGTAAGGGTTGAAGGAGGAAGGAGAGAGAGGAAAAAGGAGATGGTGACGAAGGCGAGGTGAGGCCGACGAAGTTGTCGCCGGCGACGAGGTGGAGGCAGGGTCATGGGTTAGGTTGCGATCGGGTGTGCAATGGGTTGTGGGTGATGGTTGAGGCGGAGAAAGAGAAGGTGGAGACG
Source organism: Agapanthus africanus (assembly GCA_030015575.1). Classification (NCBI taxonomy): domain Eukaryota; kingdom Viridiplantae; phylum Streptophyta; class Magnoliopsida; order Asparagales; family Amaryllidaceae; genus Agapanthus; species Agapanthus africanus. The sequence goes on along the minus strand of CM057338.1, from coordinate 934,178,641 downwards.
AGAGGAGGGGGAGTGATGAACGAGGTGGCGATGGAAACGACGACAGCAACGAGGAGCTGGGGTTTTTCTGGTGGCGATGGCAGCGGGAAAATATGGAGGAAGAAGAAAGAATAGAGAAAGAAAAGGGAGAGAGAGAACGCGAGAGGAGAGAAAGAGGAGAGAGATAGAGAGAATAGTGAGGAGAAAGAAAATTGTTTTTAGCGGAAGAGAGAGAAAGAGAGAAAGAATAAGGAAGAGATAGAGAGAATGGAAAAGAAAGAAAGAGAGAGAGAAAGGTGGGGCCGGGGGTGAGAGGAGAAGGAGTTGTGTGTGTTAGGATTTGATTTTATTAAAAAAAATTAAAAAGATTTGTTTTAAAGATTTAATAGTTAACGAGATTTTTAGAGGTAAAATTAAAATAAAATATTAAATAAATTTGAATTTAGGCGGGATACAAAATATTCCAAAATGCGCCCGTGTCGGGTCTAAAATTTCAGTTTTAAAATACGAAAAATATATGCAACTTCCAAATTTTAAAATGAATGCTTAGCTAACAAAAATGCATACCCCCAAGAACGGATGCACGTACGTGTGCGTAGCTATCCAAACACGTCCGTTTCACTGAACGGGACGAGAACAAGATGCGCGGACGCTACCACGGGGTTAGGGGTATCATGCAGGCTATGAAATGCAATTTTAATCTATTTTCCGTGACTTAAAATGTTATATAGTAAAACATGCGATGCTAGATGAAATGCCAGTATGTACTAATCATGAGATGCATGTGTCCATGCAACAAGTCAAGGTAATTTATAAATAAGAATCAAACAAATTCAAGCAAGCGGGTCGGGTCGAATGCAATATAAAGTGTAAAATACCATTCGCACCCAATCACGATAAACCAAGAAAATACCACAATAAATAAATACGGGAACTGGAATTGGTATAAGTGAACTAGGTTGTTACATTATACCCAACTACGAAAAGAATTTCGTCCTCGAAATTCCAAGAACAAGAAAGGATAAACAATCAAGAGACTACAAGAATAGATGTGGAAACTTTTGCCGAATTTCATCTTCTCGTTCCCAAGTCAATTCTCCATACGAGCAATTTCCCCAAGAAACAAGTACAAGAGGGATAACCTTGTTCTTAAGAACATTTTCCCTTCGATCCACAATCGACATCGGTCGCTCCTTAAAAGTCAAATCTTCTCGTACAGTCAGCTCCGAATGATCCAACACATGTGTTTTATCTCGAACATACTTACGGAGTTGAGATACATGAAATACGTCATGAACATTCACCAAAGATTGCGGTAAAGCCAAACGATACGCCACTTCTCCAACACGTTCCAAAATCTCAAAAGGTCCAACGAATCGAAGACTAAACTTTCCTCGACTTCCGAAACGAATCACCCCTCTAGCCGGTGATATCTTCAAGAATTCCAAATCACCAACGGCGAACTGTAGAGGTCTTCTCGATGTATCAGCCCATCCCTTTTGTCGGTCTTGTGCTGCTTTCATATGATTCCGGATAGTATTATCTTTCTCTACTGTTTGCACAATCAAATTCGGTCCCAACAATTTTCGTTCTCCAATATCGTCCCAACAAACAGTTGAACGACACTTGCGACCATACAACGCTTCGAATGGAGCCATCTGAATAGTCGCCTGAAAGCTGTTGTTGTAAGAAAACTCCACCAAGTGTAGATGATCCTCCAATGAACCATTGAAGTCTAACATGAAAGCTCTCAACATGTCTTCAAGAGTTTAGATCGTTCTCTCCGACTGGCCATCTATCTGAGGATGATAAACTGTGCTAAACTTCATTCGCGTCCCCAAACTTTCCTGTAAGCTCCTCTAAAAGTGTGATAAGAAACGAGTGTCACGGTCGGACACGATGCTCACTGGTACTCCATGCAATCTTACAATCTCCTGCATATACCATTCTGCCAAAGCTTCTGTTGATTGACCAACTCGAAATGGGATGAAATGAGCTGTCTTGGTCAATCGATCAATAATCACCCAAACTGCATTGTCGCCCTTTGGACTCTGCGGTAAAGCTGTCACGAAATCCATGGTTATATGTTCCCACTTCCATTGAGGAATCGGAAGTGGTTGCAATAAACCAGCAACCCTTTGATGTTCAGCCTTAACCTGCTGACACACCAAGCACTTCGCTACAAAGCGGCAATCTCCCGTTTCATGCCTTCCCACCAGAAATGCCGTCGTATATCTCGGTACATCTTTGTGCCTCCTAGATGTACGGAATATGTTGAACTGTGCACCTCCTCCATAAGTTCTTCGCGAATATCTTTCTTTGGCACACACAAACAGCTACCATAACGCAACGAACCATCTTCATGAATCAACAATTCCATTCGAAGTCCAACTTCAACCTGTTCTCGAAACTTCTGCAATCTTGGGTCCTGCAATTGCGCAACTTTAATGTTCTCGATCAACGACGACTGTACTTGCAGCTGTATCAACTGTCCCAAAGAATGCGGTAGCACAACTTCCAAATCGAATCTTCGAAAGTCTTCAATAAGTTCCTTCTGTGCAGTAAACATCTGAATCGCTGGCAACCGACTAAGCGCATCCGGCACAACACTAACTTTTCCCGGATGGTACTTAAGATCAAGATCGTAGTCAGCCATCAGCTCTAACCAGCTACGTTGCCTCATATTAAGCTCCTTCTGTGTGAACACATACTTCGAGCTTTTGTTATCGGTGAATATCTCGACCTTTCGCCCAATAAGTAGTGTCTCCAAACCTTCAAAGCGAAAATCACAGCTACTAGCTCCAAGTCATGAGTTGGGTAATTCTTCTCATGGGTCTTCAACTGTCTCGATGCGTACGCTATAACATTCCCATGCTGCATCAAAACACATCCCAATCTTTTCCCCGATGCGTCGCTGTGGATCACCAATCCTCCGGAACTGTCTGGTACGGTCAAAATAGGAGCGGTTATCAACCTTTGTCTCAACGCCTCAAAAGCAGACGTACACTTATCCGTCCACACAAATGGTACCTCCTTGCGCGTAAGCTTGGTTAAATGCTCAGCCAGACGAGCAAAGTTTTCCACGAACCTTCTGTAATACCCGGCAAGTCCAAGAAAGCTTCTGATCTCTGCAACGTCCTTCGAAATCGGCCAATCTCGAACTGCTGCAAACTTCCCTGAATAAACGGTGATTGTAGCGTTCCTAGACACACTAGTGAAGGTTCATAAAGCATCAAACATACCCAAATAAAATTTTACATGTGCCGAACAACCCAAAGACGGGATCTTTGCTAGATTATTAGGGTTTAGCATGCAAGATGATATCTTTAAAGCTAAGTGTGAGGGATTACAACCTTTGTAGTCCGCTCCTTCGCTTCACAAGCTCCAAGTAGAAGTCCCTTCGCGGCGATCCACGATCTCCCGGACTCAAGAGAGGCTCCACGACTCGAACGATCCATGCTAGCTTGAAGTGTTCCAATTCTCCGATGATCTACGTCGAAGTTGCTATAACCCAAGCTTTCTCACTCTAAAGAGATGAACACCCTAATCTAATGGGCTAGATTAGATGAGGATGATGGAGTAGTATTTATGCTTTCTTTTTATTTCACTTTCTCACAATTTATCATCACAAATGGAATTTCTAGTGAGCTCAAAATCAAGAGAGAAGAAGATGATAATGAAAAGATAATTCCTTTTGTGATGAATAAAAAAGAAATGTATATGATTGATTATAGAACCATGGTCAAGGATGATAGGCTAAGAGTTTGTAGAGAATAAACTAGAGTTAGGGTTTGGTTAGGTTAGAAATGAGTCATGGAAAAATATCAACCATAATATCTTAACCAAGACAAAAGGAAAAGCTTCTAGAATGTGCAAGAAGAAGCTAACCCTAATCAAACCCTATTCCCATTTAATCATCCTTAAACATGTTTAATAATAAATCATATCATGTCACAATAATTTATATCACATATATATTATATATATTTGCAACAAAAGAAAATAATACAATTAACATATATCGCATATATATCAATGTATCATCCAGTGAGAAAATGAAATAATAAAGCGAGCCAATATTAGATAATGTAATACAATATATCATATATATCATTATACATTAAATTATCGAATCAACACTTGATCCGACGATCCGGCTATATCGAATATAACCGACTAATATATCATGTTCCGATTCATCGAATCAACACTTGATCCGATGTCCCGGTTCATATCTAAATATCGCGAGAATATAATACGGTATCTCATATCGCATTATTCTCGGTCCTGCACATATCACATATGTGCCTCTACTCCGTTTCGCCTGAGCCAAGAAACCTCTGTGTAGGACTCTAAAGAATCGTCAATACGCCGGTAGCAGGTGATGATTATATCAAACACCCACAAGCTGCAAGCGGTCAGCTAAACGTAACAGCCACCCAGGTATTGAGCGATCAGAAGATCAACAAGCTAGCCTGTGCGTTCTCCTGTGAATCCAATCAGTAACACTCCCGTACAGTCCGGTCTGTTCGTCTGATATGTCGCATATCAAGTCTAGGGGTGGTAAACGTCAGACCCCAGTAACCGATAAGTCGTGTCGATGTGAGGCTCATAACAGGTCGAGATACTACTGGTAACACTTACCAGTATATCTCTATATCAGCCCTGGCCAGGGACTTCCAGTTATAGCCAATCGAACACAGCACGACATCAACTCCCTATACCGGGAGAGACGAATCCCCTCCTATCGCTCATTGCCTCCATGTGATTTGGGACTGTACCCAAAAGCCACCGTTTTACACGCCCTCTTGGACATGGTAAGGTGGAAATCAAAGCACAGTGGGAATCACACAAGACTCTATGACGATCTCGGGTCTACAGACTACCCTGTACCAGTGTCACCGGAGAACTGCCATCTGACGTGTGGTATATCACCATCTGGGAGTTCTCGGCGACTCCGTCCAGTGTACCCAGTCTCCACTGAGCACCCGTACACCATCCTTGATGTCAAACACCGATGGATATGGGATCATCCATCGCCCATCATATGGGTCAAGATGCGTATACGCTAGACTACTCTGGTGTATCGATGCCCTGTCTCGATATACCCTCGACTAGGAACATTTATAGAATGTACTCATCGACTACCGTGGCCCCACTAGTATGATCTCATCATAATCCCAGTAGTCGAGTACAGATCCTAAGGGCTTTATCAACATGTGAGAGAAAGACAGTAAACCAATACAAGTCAACATGTTAAGATAAAGTGAAACCAAATAGCATACTATCATGACGAGCAAGAAAGTCCTCTCCGTATATATCCAAGCATCCATCATAATATACATCATATGTACAACAATGGCCTCTGGGGCATATACATAACTAACAGTGATTCCGTCTTCAGCTACGACATGCCCCAAAACTTTATTTCTTCAAGCCAAAACTCGCACTTGCTCATCTTTGTGTTAGTGTATATGCCCTAGAGGCCATTACTGTATCATACTAGTTTGTATATTACTTAATGGAAGCTTGGGATATTCAACTTGTATTGACATTCTTGCTCAAAATAGCAGTATGCTACTTGGTTTGTTTTTGCTTTAATTTGTGCATGTGTTTCTTATAGCATATCGCCTTTACACATTAGTAGAGCCCTTAGGATCTTTGCTTGATTACCAGTGTTGTGATGGCAGTCACACTTATGGGGGCTGGGTAATCCACAAGCACATCCTTATGCAGGTCCCTAGTCGTAGGACTATCGAGACAGGGCATCGATACTTCGGAGTAGACTAGCGTATGCGCTTCTCATCCCAGCTTGGGAGACGGTCTGTCCCACAGCCGCCAGTACGTCGTACTTGAGATAGTATGCGGGTGCTCGTTAGGTTACGAGTACACTGGACAGGACTCGTCGGGAACTGTTGGTTGGTATTATACCTATCGTCAGTTATCAGTTCCCAGGTGACATGAGTACAGCTTAGTCCGTTGACTTGACACCGTCACTTCGCCTCGAGTGTGTTCCCACTGTTCTTTGATTACTACCCTACCACGGCTCAAAGGAGTCGTGCAAACAGGTAGTTTTTGGGTGCAGTCTCGAAGCACTTGGAGGCAGTGACGGTTAGACAGGATTCGTCTCTCCCGGTATTGGGGGTTGATATTGCGCTGTGTCTAGGAGAGCCATTACACAAAGTCCCTGGCCAGGGCAAACGAGATAGACCGGTAGGTTTCCGGTGTTATCTCAGGGTGTTCTGGGCTACACTCCGAAACGACTTGTACCGCTATTAGGGGACTGACGTTTACCGCCCCCTAGGCCCGCCATGCGATACTCTTAGATGAACAGACCGGACTTTACGGAGACTGTCACATTCAGGCTCAGTAGGAGTTCAAATGGGTTTACCTCATCAGTCTTCTTATCGGCATCTACCTGGAGACCGTTACGTACAGCTAGTGCTGCTTGCGGTCTGTGGTTAAACCCACTGCCAGCGTAGTGTCGAGTCTTTAGAGTCCCACACAGAGGGTTATTCGCCTTTAGGCAAAACGAGTAAAGGTCGCATGGTTTTGCGACGGGTTCGTTCACATCCGCGCACTTGTGCACATTTGGTGTCCGGACAGCTTATACTAGCGGGCTTTGGTTTAAGCCATATCGTAGTATATATTTTGGGATTGGTTTTATCTCTTTGTACTCGTGTTCCTTGGAACACGGATACGGGTGTGTATGCACAGTTGACTGAGGCAGAGGCAGAGGACTTTCATTAGGGTTGATGACCATTGTCATTTTCTTAACCCTAATGTTTATGTGTGAATTATGATTTATTATATTAGTTAATTATAATTGTGTTATGGTTAGGGTTGTTGACCATTTGACTATGGTTGACATGTTGACCTATGTTGACTATTTGACCATCATCATTTCATATGAAAGATACTCTTTGATCCTTGCAAAAGTATTTAATGTGAAATGATAATGGTCATTTCATGATTAACCATCACAATTATCTTTAGCTAATTATTTATTTATCATAATTCACATATATGTGAGAAGGTTGGTTTATTCTTCGCATTCTATCATTTTCATTCTCTCTCCTCCTCTTCCTCTCTCTCAAAGCTCTCCCTCTCATGAGTTGAGAACCATTAAGCTTGAGATAAAACATTCTAAATTACTCTCTACTCTTTCTAAGGTTCTAGGTTTAGCACACCAAGCACCTTAGTTACTTCTAGTTTGAGGTTGGAGCCAAAGGTAGAGGCCCTCGGGTTGATCTTTCTTCGGCAAGAGAAGGCGACAAGGAGAACCCGTTCTTTCACTCCAAGGAGCAAGAAGAGAAGGACTTGAAGACCTAGGTATAACCCCCTTTCCGAGTAGCTAACTCTTTTAGCTTTGTAGTTAGTTTATGTTTAGCAAAGATCCCTCCTTTAGCTAGTCCATGTTGCCTAGTGTTGTAAAAATCCGATTTTTCCTAACGTTTCCGCCTCCCCGCAAGCACCGGGGTGGGCAATGTGGACTTACAGTGGTATCAGAGCCTAGCTAAACACAAACTAACTAGTTAGCAAAGTATCTAGAACTTCGATCGGAAAAAATCGCAAAACACGTTTTCTATAATTCAAGTTTCTGCCGATTTTTATTTCTGCTCAAAAAGTAATAAATCATACTCTAAAAATCGGCTCAGGCTTTTTATAGAACAGGCAAGAAAAACGATCCAGTGAGTCGACCAACTCACCGCGGATCCGCGGCTCGAGCTCTTGCTCCTGCCGCGGATCCGCGGTCGAGTTGACTCGGCCGTGGATCGTTTCTCCTGCAGTTTTCTTCTGAAGGTGTTTTGTGATTTTTGTGATGGTTTGTTTCTGCCCAGAATTTCCAGAGAACAGTTAGTTTTTGGGGTGGTCACAAATCCGTATTTTGATCGAACTTCTTTACACTTTGGCTAATGGGTTATATCTGTGATGTGATATATGTATTGAACGTCTGCTAATCGCTATACGTCGATTAGTGGGGGTTATACATATCTGTGATCTGTAATGTTGATGGTTTGTGTATATGAATTCGTTAGATTGTCGCGAATGAATAGCCGGGGGGTTGTGAGATGAGAGTTTTCTTATTCTTTCAATTCTTGTAATATGTAAATTGATGTAATATTATTTGTATGACCGCACAACCGGGTTGGGGTTGTAGCCGTCATTGTATAATTTCTTTTACTGTTTTTGCTCCTAGGATAGACCCAAGGTGGGGTGCACAAACTACCGGGTATCTCGAAGTGCCGAGTGGCCTACTCACGGTGTTGAGGGAGGTTGCTTCGCTTCGGGTACTTGGCAGGTAGTTTGCCGCACCCGTAGGGGTCTAGGGTGGGGTTTGGCTATTCATCGCGACCGTGTAATCCGCTCTTCGTTACAGGCTCGTACGAAATGCGGATTCCTAGTATATCCAATGTGTTCATCTGTGATCTGGAATGGCTATCATTGCATGTGACGAATGTATATATCTATATATGATATCTATTTATGCGTTGCTTATGTTTTGCATACGCGCTAGTCCAGCCCCCGCTCTGTCGTTAGTTAAGTAACCTAACGGGTGATGACGGGACCCCGTGGCGAATGCGGATGGCATAAGCGTACGATATATTTTCGTTATTTTCTGCAATGGTAGGATTAAATGATGGGACGCATTGGAATTAATACAAGAAAAATAAACCAAGTAAAAGTCGTTGGAACACTTTCAAAACCACTCGGTTCTTTTCAAAACCAACTTTTAAATGCGGAGCTTGAACCACTCCTTTTGAAAGCTATCTCGTTCCTTCGATTATATCAAGTTCACTACGTTCACGGTTTCGCCAAAACCATTCGTAGCCCTCCGTCGTTTCACATGGATGGTCAATAAGTATTCAAGCTATGTTTGTTGGCCAAAGTCAAGGCATAGTGATTGGTAGCTATTGGGTATTCATGTGCACAATAGATAGATGTGTTGGTTTGGGGCAGTCGTTCTACCTTGTTGGCCAAAGTCAAGGGTATGTGCGGGTGGGCTCAAATTAACCTGGAGAATGACGGATAGAACTTGACATGTGACTTATGATTTGTTGGCCAAAGTCAAGGTCATAAGAGCATGGGGCAAAAATCCACATCGGGAGTTTCAAAAGAAACTGAAACTTGCTAGCGCTGCATACCATTTGGAGTGTGATGATTCTGGTAGGATTCCTTCAGTTTTATCACGCGATGATATTTGGATCCCGATCCTACTGTGAGTATATGCTACTCCTCCGGAACTTTCTCACTTAACGATCAATGCTATAAACCAAGTAGGTGTCTAGAAAGGTGTTAGCGGGGCTACGCCCACAGGGAAAAGAGGTTACTTAATTAAGAACTTCGCGAAAGCGTTGGAAAACCTCCCTCGAAGTACCAATACTGGCCTGGCTGAATGGTTAAGCAAGAATTGTACGGTGAGATTGATCCCGACTAATTCTTCCTTTATGGTTTGAGGATGGATTTGAGAGACAGTGGGAGCCATCCTGTTTAGACAAATTAAAAACCACTCTAAACTTGCAAGAGCATCATGCTAAAGTGTTTCTTCTCTCTCTCCTAATTGCAGCGACCAAATTGTAAGTGCACGGCGGCGCCCCGGCCGTCAATCCGACGGCGGAATGCGGAAGCGGTGAATAACTTAAATTTTTGCGGACTTAGCAAACCGGCACCACCGCGCACTATAACCCGGATCGAACCATTAACTAGTCTAAGCTATCTACAAGAATGGGAAAGAGATATACCGACGATCCAAGTCCTCCGGTCTTCATCTCCAATCCGATCTCCTCGCGGGATCTCCGTCCGTCTCATCCTCGTCGCCGGAAGTGCACCACGTTGCCTACATCGTTTACGGGCTCCCACCTCAATGCCGAGGCAACTCGGGCACGAAGCCGGCTACTCGACGTGCCCAAGGTTCGTTGTAGAATATGTAGTGAGCAAGTCTCATTTTTTTTGGGGTTTGTGGAATTGCCATTGGTGAAGGAAAAGAGAGCTTCTTTAGGAAATGAACTAGAGGGCTTTTCTAGTGAGCATGAGAAACAAAATGCCACACATAAAAATGAATCCAACCCCACCATTTTGAATGGCCGGCCAAACAATAGAGGGAGTAAGATTGGAGAGAGAGAGTGTGTGGTGTATGGATGATTCAACCAATACTATAATCATGAGAGAAAAAGAATGGTGAAAAGAAATTATCATCACAACCAAATCCATACTCCACTAACCAATCAACAACAACCATGATGACATCCAAAGTCAAGCTATCATGAAGTGATCAAGTCAAAAGGTCAAGGTATGGTGCTCATCATGAAAACCATCATGATGAAACAAGATGCAAAGAAACCCCTCCACTAATGCCTATTTGCAACAATGCAAATAAACCCTCCTCCACCAATCTTCGGCCAATGAACGGAACAATGGAAATTGGCCGAAACGGAAAGCAAACTGGCAACTCCAGAAAACTGGTCCCGTAATAAATTACAGGAAAACCCCGATACTGTGCATACACACCCGCATCTGTATTTCGACCGAAATACAAATGCAATGAGACAAAATCTACACTGTACTATACTAGGATCCGGCTTATACCAAAACCGGCTAGTAATATCTGTTCGATCCTGATCCGTGCAATACCGCACGTATCTGATCGAACCCTGCCATATAACCATACGGCCTATAGTACAGACTGTCCGATCCTGATCCGTGCAATACCGCACGTATCTGATCGGACCTTGCCATATCTCCATACGGCCTCTACAACCTTTCGCCCGAAAGCTTGAGTAACTGAAATGTGGTGGACTCTAAAGACTCGTCAATACTATGGCTGTGGATTTAACCACTAGCACGTCAGAGGTATATGCCAATACGTGACGGGCCACCAGCTATTGACCAAAAGGGACGTCGATGAGGAAGCTCACCCCGACACCCAACTGAGCCTGTCAGTGACAATATCCGTGCAGTCCGGTCCGTTCGTCTATGAGCATCGCATGGCGGGCCTAGGGGGTTGGTAAAAGTCAGACCCCCAAAAGCGGTACAAGTCGTGTCGGAGTGTAGCCCAGAACACCCTGAGATACTACTGGAATACCTACCAGTAAATCTCCTTGCCTTGGCCAAGGACTTTGTGTAATGGCTCTCCTAGACACAGCACGACCTCACCCCCAATACCGGGAGAGACGAACCCCTGAAGATACGCTCACTGCCTCCATGTGGCTCGGGACTGTACCCAACTAAAACCTGTTTGCACGACTCCTTTGAGCCGTGGTAGGGTAGTAATCAAAGTACAGTGGGAACTCACACGAGACAAATGACGATCCCCAGGTCGATGAACTAACATGCACACATGTCACCAGGGAACTGCCATCTGACGTCTGGTATATGACCAACTAGCATGTTCCCGGCGAGTCCTGTCCGGTGTACTCATAACCCAATGAGCACCTGTATACATCTTAGGTGATCCAACTGACACCAGTGGCTTGTGAGACCGGCCACCGCCCCTCGTCGGGGTCTCGACTGTATACACTAGTCTACTAATGGAGTATCGATGCCCGGTCTCGAAACTCCCACGACTAGGGACCATTTAAGGATAAGCTTATAGACCCCCAGCTCCCACTTATATGATCGCCCTCATACTGCTGGTGGTCAAGCAAGAATCCTAGGGGCTCTATCAACGTGTAATAGCGACGTGTCATGTCACCTAAAGCAGTACACGATGATAAAGGTAAACCAGATAGCATACTATCATCTCGAGTAAGACTGTCCTACCGGGATAGGTCCTCCCTCAATCATTGCAATCACGTACCTGTGATCCAATAATTGACTCTGAGGGCACTATCTCCAACAATCTCCCACTTGCACTCAAGGCTAATTATTGCGATGTCGCATACTCACAGCCCGTGTGATACCGAACACCCAACTCCTCTACTAGTCAGTCTCACAAAGCTCGTTTGCGGAACTATTGCGTTCGAGGAATAGCCTCAGTGAGTGGATCCGCTTTGTTGTTTCTATCCATGTCTCTCTATATCTCAAGTTCGTGGAGAAAGCCATCTCCCGAAAAGAGCAATACCTGTCTCAGAATATGTCTGGATGTCTGATGGGACATAGCTCATAAATGAACTCCAAATCCAAACTTCTTAGACTGTATCGTCAACTGAACTTAATCAGTATCCTGCGCGCCATGCCTCCCTCAGTATTGCCTTGGACCACCTGTCCAAAATACTGCCCCTCATCAGAAGGAAAAACTATAACTCTGACAACCTCCTTGTCGTCCATGTCACCTTGGAAGCCTGGAATGATAACTGTCTCCAGAATGAGGCTGTCGTTATCATATCCCTAGAACATCCACTTATGTTCTAAAACTGCTTCCGACTGTTTCTCCAGGATTGGATTAATGTCAACTTATTGCATCTAGTGCAAGAACAACATCTGGTGTGGTTCTTGACATCTCACGATTGACTCAATTGCCTGAGCAAGTGATCTGCCAATCATGCCCGTCCCTCTCCCCTTTAGTCTGTAAGACACCTTTGGAGAGGGTGACTCCATTACCTGCAGGTACACTACCGTGCCAGGAGTCGTCCATCCTAAATACTCTTAGAATGCTGTCAAGTACCCTGATTGGGAAACCACCCAAATCTAGATCTAAAACCATAGATCCAGTAACCAGTATGTCAGATATAAAATCCATTTCTTTTGTGGAGAAACAACTGTGTGACGACCAAAGTATAACCGATCGTAGTGTAGGAGTTTCTTTTCCTACTCTGTGTATATCATCCAAATACCAGGATATCACACCCTACTACCTTCTCAACAGATCCATCCCCTATTCTGATGAAGTCAAACCCATGACTGTCACGTCAGAAATAGATGATCTATCTCCGCTACATCTGCTCTAGTCTATAAATAGACATAAGCAACCTGTCCACCAATGCTTCCGCTGCTCCCACTGACTACGACAACCCTCTGGCAGAGTCATATAGACGTACACTTCTAAAACTAGTTTAGAACGACGCTATACTCATCCTCCCGCCGGGTCTCGTAACCTGGAACAACAGCAATGGCAATTGTGGGTAAACAAGAACTTCCCTGTCACCGTCCTTGAGGCTACCGGAGTACCTCTCGGGTGCCTGAAGTTACCCACCTTATCTGCGGAGTGGCCAATGGAATGTCAATCCAGATTGAATCTTTAGGTTCCTTATCAAATCTTCAGTAATCGTTTGTGGTTCTGGAATCACTTCCAGTTCTACCATACTCCCACTTCTGTTTTCTGAAAAAATCCATTTTTTAATAAAACTGTGGCGAGTCTAGAACAATATTGCTATTGTTCATCCAGATGGTAGAAAGTCAACCCGCGTCATAGCCTGGGTCAACCCACAAACAGCCATTACAGAAACGTGCCTTGAGTTGTCCAGTGTCTGGTTTTAATCATGAACCGGACAACTCCCCGTACCTTAACATCGTTAAGATATGAACTGTTCTATATCCAATATAGAAAACAGAGGCACTGATTTAATTGAACTAGATTCAAATCATGCAGCTGTCCCCAGCGCATGTCAACTAAATGGAAGAAGGCCTGATCAGCGTTACTCAACTTAGGAATACTTCCAATTATGAGTAACCTGAAAGAGAAGCAAGATCTCTTTTGTCATTACTATCAACTGAATACCATACACAAGTATCTACATCTTCGATCTCTTTGAAGAATCCCGATACTTGCTATATCTGGTTCTCTACTGTATTCAAATACCTATAACTTCTCCAAATTCGGACCCTGTGTTTGCACGAAACACTTGTCCAAAATACTAGAGAAGTCATAAGTAAACCGAATATAGTACGAGGACCAACCCCTCTGTCCTGATGGACACTGGACAACATACAATCCTTTGTATAAGTCCCTTGAGTCTGATAACTCATTCACTGTGTGTCGTAGGTTGAAAACTGTACTTATGGTTAAGAAGAATTACACCGCTGTTTAATGCTCCTTACCTAACCATCCACTGATATAGGTAAATGTCGTAGACATAATTTCAGAAAGGTATATCTCACTCTATGAAAATAGACGTACAGATATATCAATTTGAAATTGGTGCATAACAGCGGATATTCAAAACCAATTATTTGCCGACCGGCAAACAGCCCAGGTGATTTCCTCAAATATCACCGATTACAACGAATCCCGATATAATGAGGATAATCACCCAATTTCCAATAACTTACTCCCACTCATCATCTGTAAAACCACACAGATGTGAGAATCGTACCTGGTAAATACATACCCTGGAGTAAGTATCTAATCGGGAAATCAGTTTTCCTTTAACATTACACAGTGAAACTGAAACATTGAAATGTTCCGATGGGGTATTCTGGTATTCCTAGTAATGCCTCTTCCAGATTCACGACTGTAACCGTATAGTTCTTTGCCACCTCTCCAAATCCCTTCATATGTCTTTAGTCTTTACCTTCTGCACACCCTTTTAGGCCAAATGGTTTTCTTCCTTCCCTACCGTTCGGCACCAGCCTATGGTTTGGAAGAAGACTATCCAATAAGCATAATGGGTGTACTGTCCGCATCCTAGGAACACTCGCAATGAGAGAGGGTGAAGATAAAAGACAACCGAATAAACCTTATTCCTATTTCTCCTGAACCAGAATCCATCCCCGAACTGGAACAAGTTCCATTCGAGTTCGTATATAACCATACGATGGAGTATCTAAATAAACTGTGGATCTTCGTAGTGATACGGAGTGTCCTGGAGAAATACAAAGGTGATGTGGGAGTGGTAATGAAATATTTGGTTCGGTCGTGAATATCTGTTGCAATTTACTTTGCCCTCTTACTAATCCCTTGCTTTGTCTGAACTTAATACCTTCTGTACACCATCGTTAGGCTAATTGGTTTTCTTCATTCCCTACCGGTCGGCACCAGCCTAAGGTTTGGAAGAAGACAATCCAATTTGCGTAATAGGTGTACTACCCCTAAACCAAGGAGTACTCGTAACCTGAGAGAGGGTAAAAGGAAAAGACAACTGAATAATCCTATCCGTTTTCTCCAGAACCGGAAACCATCCTCGAATAAATTCTTTCGAGTTCGTATCTAACCATACGATGGTTTTGTCCAATGGAAGTGGACGTTCGTAGTAATACGGGGTGTCCTGGAGAAAAAGGGTAAAAGTAGGAGTGGCAATGAGGTCTGCAACTCTGACAATCCAAAAGCCGGTGTTTAAGAAGGTTCGGTCAACTTGGTCACTGAGTCAAAGTCTTAGGGTCGGGTCAATGGTCGCTGCCAAAGAGAGAGAGAAAAGAAACACTCAGCGTGCACTCTAACCTAGATCAGAATGGTTACCAATTTATCTAATCTGGAATCCTCCCACTGTACCTCAAATTCTCCTCCAAACCAGAAAGAAGAATTAGTCGGGGTCACCCGAGGAGTAAACCAACTCATCAGTGGGAATCGGGATCCAACTCTCATCGCATGATAACGTGACGGAATCCGCTCACGGTATCACACTCCAGAAGGTATGCGCATATCTGGCAAGTTTCAGTACTTTTGAAACTCCCGATGTGATTTCTGCCCCATGCTCTTATGACCTTGACTAAGGCCAACAAATCATAAGTCACATGTCAAGTTCTACCCGTCATTGTCCAGGTTAATTTGAATCCACCCGTACAAGCCCTTGACTAAGGCCAACAAGGCTATACGACTGTCCCAAACCAACGCATCTATCTATGCAGCATATGAATACCCAATAGCTACCAAACACTGTGCCTTGACTAAGGCCAACAAACACAGCTTGAATACTATTGACTACCCATATGAAACGACGGAGGGCTACGAATGGTTTCTGGCGAAAACCTTTAACGTAGTGAACTTGATATCGTTGAAGGAACGGATAGCTTTTTGAAAATATAGCGACGAAAACCTTCGCTAAAGAGGTCACTCCCAGTGAAGGGATCTCGGCTCTTTCCCCGTAGAATGGGGTGCAGGATATTCCAACTGAATACCACGATGCAAAGCAAAAGTAATCGGCTATAGTGAAGTTAATGCCCTGACGCAAACTTTTTGTCCAAGGGGTCACTCCCGGTGAAGGGATCTCGGCCCTTGCCTCGTCGACTGAGGAGCAGGATATTCTAAATGAATACCGCGATGCAAAACAAAAGTGAACGTCCTTGCAATAACAGCTTTTTGAAAAGTGTTCCAACAACATCAGATTAGGTTTGTTTTTAACTTTGCATTGATCCGAATCAATGCAGTCCCATCAATTGATCACACCACAAAGAACGAAAATATACTGATGTACGTATATGCCATCCGCATTCGCCACTGGGTCCCGTCATTACCCGTTAGGTTAGCTTACTAACGACAGAGCGGGGACTGGACTAGCGCGGATGAAAAACATATACAACATCTACTAATATATATACCAATATATTATATTTCGCTCAAGGCGTGAAAAGAAATGCAACATCACAGAAATGTACAGCATCACAGAAACAATACAGATATCTGGGATCCCCGGGTTTCACAGAGCCACTACTGAAACCCGACGTTCCCCTGGTCGTGCGGATAGCCTGCGCAATGAAATCCTAGACCCCTACGGGCGCGGCAAGTCACCCGCCAAAACCTGAAGCGAGGCAGCCCCCTTCAGCGCCGTGAATGGACCACCCAGCACTTCACGGAATCCGGTAACTTGGGCACCCCTCCTGGGTCAAACCTGTACCCCCTACGAGTGCGGCGAATAGCCCTGCCAATCCTAGAGTGAAGCCCCCTCCGTCTCAATGCCATGAGATGCGGGCTTGTTGCCCTCTAGAACCCGGCCATCCGTGCACCCCACCGCGGGGTAATCTAGTACAGAAAGTAAAATATACATACACCGGGTACATCGACCGCAACCAGGTCGTGCCCCAAAATAATAATACAATCCGGCAGTGACGGCAGTCCACATGTCGGACGCTCGCCCCGCAATATCAAATGTACATAATACAACAAAACTGTACTAGCATTGCATCCAGGCTATCCCCCACGACCGATCCGCAACATCACAGCAAAAACAAAACATCAACGTGAAAGTCACGTTCGCAAATCCGTCTAACCGGGCTATAGCAGTTAGACCGGATTTACCGATCGAGTGACATTCACGGTCGCAGATATAATGTAAATACTGTGAAAAATGTGTTTAAAATTTTCCGATTGACCAAAAATTAACAAGTGGGCCCCCAAGCAATACTGTAGCACTCACAGAAATAATTGGCCCAATTTTAATATTCCAAAACCCCTAATTACTACCCTGAAGCCCACTGGAAAAAGATGGCGCACTGAACTCTCAAGGCTGCGGCGGAACCGCGGCCCATAAGAAGGATGGGGCCGCGGATCCGCGCTCTCTATGAGAGATCAGAGTGTCGAATTTTCCCAGAGTTCTTAGAATCTCCAGCACAGTACTTTTATGCAACCTGAAAAATTTTTGGACACCAAAAAATCTTAACAGAAAACTGATGTGCACAAAAACATAGATTTTGGAATTTTGGTCGATCGGAAAAGCAAAACACATCAAACGAAAGCTAGACGAAGTTAATGGCGAGGCTCTGATACCACTGTAAGTGCACGGCGGCGCCCCGGCCGTCAATCCGACGGCGGAATGCGGAAGCGGTGAATAACTTAAATTTTTGCGGACTTAGCAAACCGGCACCACCGCGCACTATAACCCGGATCGAACCATTAACTAGTCTAAGCTATCTACAAGAATGGGAAAGAGATATACCGACGATCCAAGTCCTCCGGTCTTCATCTCCAATCCGATCTCCTCGCGGGATCTCCGTCCGTCTCATCCTCGTCGCCGGAAGTGCACCACGTTGCCTACATCGTTTACGGGCTCCCACCTCAATGCCGAGGCAACTCGGGCACGAAGCCGGCTACTCGACGTGCCCAAGGTTCGTTGTAGAATATGTAGTGAGCAAGTCTCATTTTTTTTGGGGTTTGTGGAATTGCCATTGGTGAAGGAAAAGAGAGCTTCTTTAGGAAATGAACTAGAGGGCTTTTCTAGTGAGCATGAGAAACAAAATGCCACACATAAAAATGAATCCAACCCCACCATTTTGAATGGCCGGCCAAACAATAGAGGGAGTAAGATTGGAGAGAGAGAGTGTGTGGTGTATGGATGATTCAACCAATACTATAATCATGAGAGAAAAAGAATGGTGAAAAGAAATTATCATCACAACCAAATCCATACTCCACTAACCAATCAACAACAACCATGATGACATCCAAAGTCAAGCTATCATGAAGTGATCAAGTCAAAAGGTCAAGGTATGGTGCTCATCATGAAAACCATCATGATGAAACAAGATGCAAAGAAACCCCTCCACTAATGCCTATTTGCAACAATGCAAATAAACCCTCCTCCACCAATCTTCGGCCAATGAACGGAACAATGGAAATTGGCCGAAACGGAAAGCAAACTGGCAACTCCAGAAAACTGGTCCCGTAATAAATTACAGGAAAACCCCGATACTGTGCATACACACCCGCATCTGTATTTCGACCGAAATACAAATGCAATGAGACAAAATCTACACTGTACTATACTAGGATCCGGCTTATACCAAAACCGGCTAGTAATATCTGTTCGATCCTGATCCGTGCAATACCGCACGTATCTGATCGAACCCTGCCATATAACCATACGGCCTATAGTACAGACTGTCCGATCCTGATCCGTGCAATACCGCACGTATCTGATCGGACCTTGCCATATCTCCATACGGCCTCTACAACCTTTCGCCCGAAAGCTTGAGTAACTGAAATGTGGTGGACTCTAAAGACTCGTCAATACTATGGCTGTGGATTTAACCACTAGCACGTCAGAGGTATATGCCAATACGTGACGGGCCACCAGCTATTGACCAAAAGGGACGTCGATGAGGAAGCTCACCCCGACACCCAACTGAGCCTGTCAGTGACAATATCCGTGCAGTCCGGTCCGTTCGTCTATGAGCATCGCATGGCGGGCCTAGGGGGTTGGTAAAAGTCAGACCCCCAAAAGCGGTACAAGTCGTGTCGGAGTGTAGCCCAGAACACCCTGAGATACTACTGGAATACCTACCAGTAAATCTCCTTGCCTTGGCCAAGGACTTTGTGTAATGGCTCTCCTAGACACAGCACGACCTCACCCCCAATACCGGGAGAGACGAACCCCTGAAGATACGCTCACTGCCTCCATGTGGCTCGGGACTGTACCCAACTAAAACCTGTTTGCACGACTCCTTTGAGCCGTGGTAGGGTAGTAATCAAAGTACAGTGGGAACTCACACGAGACAAATGACGATCCCCAGGTCGATGAACTAACCTGCACACATGTCACCAGGGAACTGCCATCTGACGTCTGGTATATGACCAACTAGCATGTTCCCGGCGAGTCCTGTCCGGTGTACTCATAACCCAATGAGCACCTGTATACATCTTAGGTGATCCAACTGACACCAGTGGCTTGTGAGACCGGCCACCGCCCCTCGTCGGGGTCTCGACTGTATACACTAGTCTACTAATGGAGTATCGATGCCCGGTCTCGAAACTCCCACGACTAGGGACCATTTAAGGATAAGCTTATAGACCCCCAGCTCCCACTTATATGATCGCCCTCATACTGCTGGTGGTCAAGCAAGAATCCTAGGGGCTCTATCAACGTGTAATAGCGACGTGTCATGTCACCTAAAGCAGTACACGATGATAAAGGTAAACCAGATAGCATACTATCATCTCGAGTAAGACTGTCCTACCGGGATAGGTCCTCCCTCAATCATTGCAATCACGTACCTGTGATCCAATAATTGACTCTGAGGGCACTATCTCCAACACAAATATCATGACTGGACTTAAGTTACTTCTAGATAAAAACATACTGACAGGGCCAGACTACAAAGATTGGCTCAGGAATGTCAAAATGGCAATCACTTATGACAAGTTGGGGTATCTCCTTACCACCAAAGCTCCCCCTGTCCCAGGTCCCAAAACCAGCGTCGTGGATAGGGAAATCCGTAAGACCTGGGAAATCGACTGCGCGAAGGCCAAGTGCCTCGTACTTGCCTCTATGGACAATGAACATCAGAGGAGGCACGAGAATATGGACCTCGAATCCATATTTCTCCATACAAAAGAACTGTATGGAGAGCAATCCCGTATCGCCAGATACGAAGTGTCGAAGAAGCTGTTTTCGGCGAGATTGGCCGTCGGATCATCGGTAGCGGAACACGTGCTTAAGATGATTGGCTACATAGAGGAGCTCGCGGACCTTGGGACCACGTTGGAGAATGAGCTCTATACGGACTTGATTCTCCAGTCCCTTCCTTCCACTTACGCCCAGTTCATCCTGAATTTCAACTTGCAGGAAAAGGAAGTTGAACTTTCAGAGCTCCTCAACATGCTGAGGAGTGCAGAGGGCACCCTACAGAAAGGTAGGGAAACATCCACTTTGTTTGTAGGAGGATCTTCCTCTTCTAGGTCCAAGACGAAAGCCAAGGGAAAGAAGAAGAAAACCCCCGCCAAACCAAGGGGCGGTGTTAGTAAAGTGGATACGAAGGGAAAGACAAAGGCAACAAAGGTAGCGGGAAAGCTTGTGGATAAGGAAGAGTGCTTTTACTGTCATAAGAGTGGACACTGGAAGAAAGATTGCAGGGCTTGGAATGCTAGAACACAGGATCTGAAGCAAGTTGCGGCTTCAGCTTCAGGTGTGTATGTTATTGAAAACTGTCTATCAATAAACTCTGCTTCCTGGGTATTGGATACCGGATCAGGATCTCATATCTGTAATTCTTTGCAGGCATTGAGAAAGCGTAGGTTTTTGAAGGCAGGTGACATGACCCTCAAAGTTGCAAACGGAGCTAGCATGGATGCTGAGGCCGTGGGGGACTATCACCTGGGAATGTCAGATGGACATGTTTTGGTTTTACGTAATTGCTTTTTTGTACCCAATGCAACTTGTAATATCATTTCTGTATCTTTAATTTCTAAAGAAGGTTATGAATTTGCGTTTGTAAGTAATGTTGTAAACATTCATCTTAATCAAGTTCTGATTGGGTCAGGTACATTAAGCAATAGTATATACGTATTAAACCAACCACAGATTTTCAATATCCAGAATACACACAAAAGAAAGTCTCCGGAAACAAATCAGGCTTTCTTATGGCATTGTAGACTGGGTCACATCAATGAGAGAAGGTTGACGAAGTTACATACAGAAGGATATTTGGATCCGTTCGAATATCAATCATATGCAACTTGTCAATCATGTCTCAAAGGAAAGATGACAAAGACTCCGTTCACTGGACACGGAGTGAGAGCGAGCGAGCTCTTAGGACTTGTACACAGCGACGTGTGCGGTCCAATGTCTACGCATGCACGAAGCGGTTATTCTTACTTCATTACTTTTACGGATGACTTTTCAAGGTACGGATATGTCTTCTTAATGAAACATAAATCCGAAGCCTTTGGAAAATTTCAGGAATATAAGAATGAAGTAGAAAAACAAATAGGCAAAAGTATCAAGACACTGAGATCTGATCGAGGTGGTGAATACTTGAATGCCGAGTTCCTGGATTACCTAAAAGAGAATGGAATTCTCTCTCAGCTTACTCCTCCATACACTCTGCAACATAACGGTGTATCGGAGAGACGGAACCGAACCCTATTGGATATGGTACGGTCCATGATGAGTAATGCTGAGTTACTGCGATCATTCTGGGGATATGCACTAGAATCAGCTGCATACCTTTTGAACCGAGTTCCAACTAAAACTGTGCCTACCACACCATATCAGATGTGGTGTGGGAAGAGACCCTATTTTAATCACATTATGACATGGGATGTCCAGCTTTTGTCAAAAAGCAGCATGCGGACAAACTCGAGGCACGCTCAGTACAGTGCAAGTTTGTGGGATATCCAAAGAACTCCAAGGGATATTTCTTCTATTGCGAAGAGGAACAAAAGGTTTTTGTTTCTCGTCATGCCCACTTCTTGGAAACTGAGTTTTGGAAAATCAGATAAGTGGGAGCGCAATAGAACTGGAAGAAATTCCAGAACCACGAGCTATTACTGAAAGCTTAGTAGAACCAGAGGGTTCGAAAGATCAGGACATTCCTGCGCCGCTCCGCAGAAGTAGTAGGCAGTCTCATCCGCCCGAGAGATACTACGGTTTTCTCATAGACGGGGATAGAGAGAATTGCATCATTGATAGTGATGAGCCGACTAGCTTCCAGCAGGCCATTCAGAGCGTTGACTCGGTAAAATGGCTGGATGCAATGCGGACCGGAATGGAGTCCATGTACACCAACAAAGTATGGACGTTGGACGTTGCTCCAGATGGGGTAAAACCCGTAGGATGCAAGTGGATCTTCAAAAGGAAGATTGGTGTAGATGGACAGGTTGAGACCTATAAAGTTAGACTTGTTGCAAAGGGTTTTCGTCAAAGACCTGGTTTGGACTATGATGATACCTTTTGTCCAGTGGCTATGCTGAAATCCATTCGGATCCTTCTTGCCATTGCTGCCTTCCACGATTATGAGATTTGGCAGATGGACGTAAAGACCGCTTTTCTAAATGGAAATTTAGAGGAGTGTGTCTATATGGACCAGCCAGAGGGTTTCATTCAGAGTGGGAGCAGCGGAAAGGTGTGCAAGTTGCTTAAGTCCATCTATGGACTAAAGCAGGCATCGCGGAGTTGGAACATCTGTTTTGATGAGACGGTCAAAGAATTTGGCTTTATCAAAAATCCAGATGAACCATGCATCTATAGTAGATTTGTAGCAAGAACTGTCGTATTCCTCGTTTTATACGTGGATGACATTCTCTTGATAGGAAATGACATTCCTATGCTACAATCTGTCAAAGGGTTCTTGTCACACAGGTTCTCCATGAAAGACCTGGGTGATGCCTTTTACATTCTGGGGATCCGGATCTATCGTGACAGATCCAAGAGGATATTAGGACTTTTACAGTCCAGGTACATCGACACCATACTGAAAAGATTCGCTATGGAAGATTCCAAGCGCGGTAATCTACCGGCTTGTCACGGGATCACCCTCTCCAAAGAGATGTCTCCCAAGACTGATTTGGAAAGGGATCGCATGTCTATTATACCCTACGCTTCTGCAGTAGGCTCTATAATGTATGCGATGTTGTGTACCAGACCAGATGTAGCTTATGCACTGAGTGCGGTAAGCCGGTATCAGTCAAACCCTGGGGAGAAACACTGGATAGCGGTAAAGAACATTCTCAAGTACCTGAGAAGGACTAAGGAGATGTTCTTGGTGTATGGCGGAAAAGACCTCCAGATCGAGGCTTTTGCTGACTCCAGCTTCCAGAGTGACAAGGATGATTCCAAGTCCATGTCGGGTTATGTCTTTACCCTCTATGGAGGGGCGGTGTGTTGGAAGAGTTCCAAACAGGAAACCGTTGCTGACTCGATGATGGAAGCGGAATATATCGCTGCTGCTGATGCCGCAAAAGAAGCCGTCTGGATAAGGAAGTTCCTAACAGAACTTCAGGTGGTTCCGTCCATTGTTAGTCCAATACCTCTGTATTGCGACAACAACGGGGCTATAGCTTTAGCGAAGGAACCGAGGTCCCATCAGAAATCCAGACACATCTTGAGGCGGTATCACCTGATCAAGGAGATCGTGGGTCGCCAGGAGATCGAGCTTCGGAGAGTTGCTACGGAAGATAACACTGCTGATCCATTCACCTAGGCCTTAACCCAGACTCAGTTCGAGCGGCTGATCGAGATGATAGGTCTTCGATACGCCAGTACATGGCCTTAGGGCAAGTGGGAGATTGTTAGTGTATATGCCCTAGAGGCCATTACTGTATCATACTAGTTTGTATATTACTTAATGGAAGCTTGGGATATTCACCTTGTATTGACATTCTTGCTCAAAATAGCAGTATGCTACTTGGTTTGTTTCTGCTTTAATGTGTGCATATGTTTCTTATAGCATATCGCATTTACACATTAGTAGAGCCCTTAGGATCTTTGCTTGATTACCAGCGTTGTGATGGCAGTCACACTCGTAGGGGCTGGGTAATCCACAAGCACATCCTTATGCAGGTCCCCGGTCGTAGGACTATCAAGACAGGGCATCGATACTCCGGAGTAGACTAGCGTATGCGCTTCTCATCCCAGCTTGGGAGATGGTCTGTCCCACAGCCGCCAGTACGTCGTACTTGAGATAGTATGCGGGTGCTCGTTAGGTTACGAGTACACTGGACAGGACTCATCGGGAACTGTTGGTTAGTATTATACCTATCGTCAGTTATCAGTTCCCAGGTGACATGAGTACAGCTTAGTCCGTTGACTTGACACTGTCACTTCACCTCGAGTGTGTTCCCACTGTTCTTTGATTACTACCCTACCACGGCTCAAAGGAGTCATGCAAACATGTAGTTTTTAGGTGCAGTCCCGAAGCACTTGGAGGCAGTGACGGTTAGATAGGATTCGTCTCTCCCGGTATTGGGGGTTGATATTGCGCTGTGTCTAGGAGAGCCATTACACAAAGTCCTTGGCCAGGGCAAGCGAGATAGACCGGTAGGTTTCCGGTGTTATCTCAGGGTGTTCTGGGCTACACTCCGACACGACTTGTACCGCTATTAGGGGACTGACGTTTACCGCCCCCCTAGGCCCGCCATGCGATACTCTTAGACGAACAGACCGGACTGTACGGAGACTGTCACATTCAGGCTCAATAGGAGTTCAGATGGGTTTACCTCGTCAGTCTTCTTATCGGCATCTACCTGGGGACTGTTACGTACAGCTAGTGCCGCTTGCAGTCTGTGGTTAAACCCACTGCCAGCGTAGTGTCGAGTCTTTAGAGTCCCACACAGAGGGTTATTCGCCTTTAGGCAAAACGAGTAGAGGTCGCATGGTTTTGCGACGGGTTCGTTCACATCCGCACACTTGTGCACGTTTGGTGTCCGGACAGCTTATACTAGCGGGCTTTGGTTTAAGCCAGATCGTAGTATATGTTTTGGGATTGGTTTTATCTCTTTATACTCGTGTTCCTCGGAACACGGATACGGGTGTGTATGCACAGTTGACTGAGGCAGAGGCAGAGGACTTTCATTAGGGTTGATGACCATTGTCATTTTCTTAACCCTAATGTTTATGTGTGAATTATGATTTATTATATTAGTTAATTATAATTGTGTTATGGTTAGGGTTGTTGACCATTTGACTATGGTTGACATGTTGACTATTTGACCATCATCATTTCATATGAAAGATGCTCTTTGATCCTTGCAAAAGTATTTAATGTGAAATGATAATGGTCATTTCATGATTAACCATCACAATTATCTTTAGCTAATTATTTATTTATCATAATTCACATATATGTGAGAAGGTTGGTTTATTCTTCGCATTCTATCATTTTCATTCTCTCTCCTCCTCTTCCTCTCTCTCAAAGCTCTCCCTCTCATGAGTTGAGAACCATTAAGCTTGAGATAAAACATTCTAAATTACTCTCTACTCTTTCTAAGGTTCTAGGTTTAGCACACCAAGCACCTTAGTTACTTCTAGTTTGAGGTTGGAGCCAAAGGTAGAGGCCCTCGGGTTGATCTTTCTTCGGCAAGAGAAGGCGACAAGGAGAACCCGTTCTTTCACTCCAAGGAGCAAGAAGAGAAGGACTTGAAGACCTAGGTATAACCCCCTTTTCGAGTAGCTAACTCTTTTAGCTTTGTAGTTAGTTTATGTTTAGCAAAGATCCCTCCTTTAGCTAGTCCATGTTGCCTAGTGTTGTAAAAATCCGATTTTTCCTAACGTTTCCGCCTCCCCGCAAGCACCGGGGTGGGCAACGTGGACTTACAGTTTGCATATAATCTTTCTTACCTCAATGTCTGCAGTGCGATCTTCAAGTGTCCTGCATGCTCTTTAATGCTCCTTGAGTAGACCATAATATCATCGATGAATATCCCTATAAACTGGTCCAAGTACGGTGGAAAGATTCGGTTCATCAAGTCCATAAATATTGCCGGTGCATTCGTGACTCCAAATGGCATCACTAAATACTTGTAATGTCCATTCCGAGTTCGGAACGCAGTCTTGCAAATATCTTCTAATTTAACTCGGACCTGATGATATCCGAACCGCAAATCCAGCTTCGAGAATACCCTCGCACCACTAAGCTGCTCACACAATTCGCCAATGCGAGGGATCGGGTACTTGTTCTTAATAGTCACCCGGTTTAATTCTCGATAATCGATGTACATCCTCCTTGTGCCATCTTTCTTCTTTACTAGAAGAACTGGAACTCCCAAAAGTGAATTACTGCTGCGAATCCAACCCTTCTCGAGTAATTCAGTAACCTGCTTCTTGACTTCTTCCAACTCCACTGATACCATCGGATAGTACGCCTTTGAGATTGGCGCTGCACCAGGAACAAGATCGATCGCGAACTCTACATCTCGTTTTGGTGGTAAACCCGAGATGTCCTCGAACGCGTCCATGAACTCTCAAACTACAGCTGGCGCTTCCTCCTTATCAACTTCCATCGACGAAAGAACATTGTTTGTCGGCCTAGCCCTAAACTCGACTGGCCCGACAGAACTGCTTCCTCCAGCAAAACAAACTCCGGATGTCCGGGAATCTGGAAAATCACTGTCCTTTCCCTATAATCAATATGAGCGTGGAAAGTGCCGAGAAAATCCATTCCTAAGACAACAACAAACAAAGGGATGCACCAGAATTGAATAATTCTAATGCGGGGAAAACATGAACAAGTAAGATACCGAGATGACTTCATCCGAAGTCAAGATACTGAAGATGATTAAGCACGGTAAACATGATTCAAGCTGGCGATAAAACAAGAACTGGTAAGCAATGAAACCGAGAGAAGTAAGGTAATATAACGATCATAAAACAAGGAAATGAATCAAAACTAGAATTCCAAGTTACTTAAATAGAGTACCGTATTGTAACCATGCTGCAGTTCATAGTTACAATCACATAACTCCACTCAAGTCGCTCAAATCCTAGTAACAGAATCAAGGAACATGGAGAAACAATAGGGAACCAAAAAGGTTTCAAGCCGAGATGCAAAGTCGTTTGCATATCGTCAAGATAAGGATCAAGAGATAGATATGATTCAAGAATCATGATAACAATGTGGCAGGACATGCTCCTAGTTACGAGTATTCTGATTCGTGTATTGGGTCCAATACCCAACTACAAAAGAACCAAACTCGATTAACCTATATCCTATGGCTCTGATACCAAAGAAACCATGTCACGCCCCGCTTCCCAGAGTACGCTAAGATAAGCACGTGACATAGCCAACCATGCTACCTGTGGATAGGAAAAATCCCTCCACAGTCACATTACGGCTGTAGAGATATCAAGAACAGGAAAATAAACTAAACTATCTAGTACATGTCTATGAGCCAGAATAAATGAGTCAAGAAATAATATAATATGCGGAAGCAAAAGATCCAATAAATAAAACACCTGAAAAGTAAACTGGATACCAATAGGATCCTCACTGCTCGGTCTAACAGCGGCGGTACTCCTGATCAGTCTGCAACAAAGGTAGAGGATCTGGGCCATGCAAAACCCAGACGTCAGTGCGTCATAATATCAAGCAATACTATAAACAGGGGTAACAAGATATGCAGGTATGAGTATAAGTGGTAAAATAGGTATAACGGTGATATAAGTAAAGATAGTGAGGGTAATGTGTAGTGAGTAATCTAAACCGGTCTACTGTGTTAACTACTCTCAAGTCTTTGAAATCAATTTGATGAATCATCGATGTAACTCAATAGTATCCCGTGCATGCCCGGGACCACAGTGAAGATTCTCGGGCTGAAGCCGAGACATGCCGCTAGGCACTAAAAGGCAGTGGGTAACGATGAATGATGTCAGCAGCAGCATCCCAAGGCTGGCCTACCCTCTAAAACCGATCAGTAAAGGTATCGAACTGTCGAGTTACAAGTCAGGTTTCATCATTGATTTCCCCATATCCCCAAGTTATGTGTTCAAGTCAGGTATTGATAAATCTGGAGCTAATGCCAACATAGGATTAAGCAGGTGGGATAGACAACAGGAAAAGTCCGTAGGGACAACATGTCAAGGTTGTTGGCATTAGTAACAAGATCGGTAACAGGTAAAGCCATGGTACATCAGGTCAAGTCAGGTAGTATATAAGTATCATGTCATGTTAAGAAGTGCACGGTACCATGTCGTGTCGAGTAGTAGGTGTATCAAGTCATGTCAGGGGTGCACAACATGTCACGTGGGTGCTCATAATCAAACTATAATAAGCATGGGTGTACAAAACAAGTATGGGATGCTAAAGGAACAATAAAAATGGAACATTGTGATGTGGTATGCAAACTAGGTACAGATTAAAACATACGGATGCACGGTTATCGATTTGAGTTAGGGTTATGGTTCCAACACTAATT
Organism: Agapanthus africanus; assembly: GCA_030015575.1. Taxonomy (NCBI): domain Eukaryota; kingdom Viridiplantae; phylum Streptophyta; class Magnoliopsida; order Asparagales; family Amaryllidaceae; genus Agapanthus; species Agapanthus africanus. The sequence goes on along the minus strand of CM057338.1, from coordinate 934,150,227 downwards.
AAAATACACTTTATCAAATATGGAATGTTAAAATTACAATATTATATATTCAAGTGATCTATGGATGCAATTGTATACATAATAGGCTAAATGGATGCAAACGGTGTCCGAAAGGTTATAAACTATTAAAAATGGTATTATGGGCCATGCAACCAAGCACTGTGTGATATAAATATGAACGTGGGTACAATGGATTGCAATCTAATATGCAACATGATATGTTTTCAAGTTCTAAATCTAAAATGATATAAATAGAACATCGAAATGTTAAAATGGAACATGTGGCATTAGATTTAATCTACAGGTTTAATATGCAGTTAAATAAGTATAAAATAATATAAATAGCATGTAGCAAGTTTTACTTGCCTGATTGGATCTCAAAGCGGTACGTGCAACAAATCGGATGTCGGGAAAACGTCGCGATGTGTCCACGCGAGCACAGAAGAGAACCAGGTAAGGCAAGAACACGACCGCGCTATCAGGGAACGTTCTCAGGATCACCCGGATCAACAGCGACGGGCACGGCTCCGGCGATCACCGGAAAGGCGCAAACAAGAAAAGCAAGAATAAAAGAACAAGAAGAAGAAGAAGGAAAGGGTAGGGTTAGGTCGATGTGGTGCTCTGGGATCAAGGAAAGTGGCTTGGGGTGACGTCAGAAATGGGTCTCCGGCCAAGAGGGGTTTGCCGGCGATGGTCGGGAAACAAGAAGGAAAGAGAAGAAGGAGTAGAAGAAGAAGAATGAAGAAGAAGAAGAAGAAGAAGACTGGGATCTCGGTGGTTGTGGACAGATACGAGGCGGGGGAGATGACGACGACGATGATGGCCGTCGACGGCAAGATCCGCGGCGATGGCGGTGGCTGCGGCGAAGGCTTGGGTTAGGGTTCTAGGGTTTTCTTGAGGTCGGGGTTGTGGCTGTAGGTGGTGGCGGCGTCGGGAGATCGGGAGAGAGATAGGTGATGAGAAGGAGGAGGCGACGAGGGTGTGGTAGCCGGCGGTCAGGCGAGGTGCACAGATGAGGCCGGGGCTGCCAGGGTTGAGGGTGCATGGTTCATGTAGGGTTGAGGGCGAGGAGGAGAGAGGAGAGAAGGGAGAAGAATGAGAAGGTGGTCACGAGAATGAGGGTGGTGGCGACGGCGAGGTTGGAACGGCACCGACGAGGGTAGCGTTGGGTTCCTGGGTTGAGGTCGTGGGTTGCAGGGGTGCAGCTTCAAGGTGTCGGGGTGTGCAGGTAAGGGTTGAAGGAGGAAGGAGAGAGAGGAGAATGGAGATGGTGACGAAGGCGAGGTGAGGCCGATGAGGTTGTCGCCGGCGACGAGGTGGAGGTAGGGTCATGGGTTAGGTTGCGATCGGGTGTGCAGTGGGTTGTGGGTGATGGTTGAGGCAGAGAAAGAGAAGGTGGAGACGAGAGGAGGGGGAGTGATGAACGAGGCGGCGATGGTAACGACGACGGCGATGAGGAGCTGGGGTTTTTATCGTGGCGAAGGCAGCGGGGAAATATGGAGGAAGAAGAAAGAATAGAGAAAGAAAAGGGAGAGAGAGAACGCGAGAGGAGAGAGAGAGGAGAGAGATAGAGAGAATGAGAGAGAGAGAGGAATAGTGAGGAGAGAGAAAATTGTTTTTAGCGGAAGAGAGAGAAAGAGAGAAAGAATGAGGAAGAGATAGAGAGAATGGAAAAGAAAGAAAGAGAGAGAGAAAGGTGGGGCCAGGGGTGAGAGGAGAAGGAGTTGTGTGCGTTAGGATTTGATTTTATTAAAAAAATTTAAAAAGATTTGTTTTAAAGATTTAATAGTTAACGAGATTTTAAAGGTAAAATTAAAATAAAATATTAAATAAATTTAAATTTAGGCGGTATACAAAATATTCTAAAATGCGCCCGGGTCGGGTCTAAAATTTCAGTTTTAAAATACAAAAAATATATGCAACTTCCAAATTTTAAAATGAATGCTTAGGTAACGAAAATGCATACCCCCAAGAACGGATGCACGTACGTGCGCGTAGCTATACAAACACGTCCGTTTCACTGAACGGGACGAGAACAAGATGCGCGGACGCTACCATGGGGTTAGGGGTATCATGCAGGCTATGAAATGCAATTTTAATCTATTTTCCGTGACTTAAAATGTTATATGGTAAAACATGCGATGCTAGATGAAATGCCAGTATGCACCAATCATGAAATGCATGTGTCTATGCAACAAGTCAAGGTAATCTATAAATAAGAATCAAACAAATTCAAGCAAGCGGGTCGGGTCGAATGCAATATAAAGTGTAAAATACCATTCGCACCCAAACACGATAAACTAAGAAAATACCACAATAAATAAATACGGGAACTGGAATTGGTATAAGTGAACTAGGTTGTTACACTCAATGTGAAGCCGTTCTTCGTAGTTATGAGGCTCACGGTGGGCGAAAACTTCATCGACACTCCACTTTGCTCCAGCTGATATTTTAAACCATACACAATGTCATTCCTAGGGTTATAGACGCAATGCCCCTCCCTGCTCCTGACCAAGCAGTGGATAAGGTGCATTCAGTTTTCCTGATGGGGTTTATTCTCCAAAGGATTGAGAGACCGTGCAACCGCCCTGCTATATGTAATCTTTCAATAGCGGGCAATCTTGTCCACATATGATAGAAGCGAATAGACGCACATAGCGATAGAGGATAAGGCCTTCGAGTTTTTGTCGGAGTCTGTTTATGACTTCACTCATTCTTATAACTCGGTCAACCTATCGCCGTTCTGAACTTTTGGGCGATGTGACAGCCTTCGCTTTTATTTGTCTTTTAATTTTCAGTGCTTGTTCTCAGCTGATAGTCTATAGTCTACCTTTTCTGATGTTTGAATGAGAAGCATATCTTTTTTATACTCACGCTCCTTTTTCTTTTTTGTGCTGAAATGACTTTGGTTTTATTATAGGTGCCCGTCGTTAGTATATGCACACGTGTCATGCATTAGTCTTCATGTGCGCATGTATGTAGGTGCGTAAGTCAATCGAGTTATTTGTCATTAAGTGCGCACTTGACATTTGATGCGCACTTAAACAGGTGCGAACACTCGTGCCCCTCTTATCTGAGCTATTTTTCTTATTCCTCCTTTAATTTGACTATTTACCCCACGTCCCCTTAACCCCTTACGTTCCTCTTCCAGCCCCCCCAACGTATCTCTTCAAAACTCTATCGTTACTCTTAGTATCCTCTAGCGTTTTTACATCTCGAGAATTTCCTCTATCTCTCTCTGCTCTTTTACCATTTTCTCTCTTCCCTCTCAAATGCATAATCGATATAATCATCCAGAGTTTGGATCTTCAAGAAAATGTATCGGCAACAAGATCCTAAGGTAAGCAAGTCGTCAGCAACCCACAAAATTCTTGGCAAGCTTCTTCTCTAATACAATATAGACACACCCAGGATTGCTTGGACGATGCTAGAAGCGAAAGCCAAAGAGCTTCCCGCCGACGTTTACTGACTTGTGACAGACACGTCATGTAAGAGGAGCGCCACAAAAACATGAATTTGTTGGTTTTGGGCATAAGGAAGGGTGCTCGAAGATGAATTCATGGCGAATTCGTAAAAAAAAACACTCAATTCCTCAAACCCTAGTTCCAATTTGTGGGAGAAAACTCAATTTGAAACCCTAAAATCCTATTTGGGAACGAAGTGGGTTAGTGATCGAGTGATTTGGGTTTTAAATAAGCTCCCATCGAACTACCGTTAACACCCTTAACAGGGTAAAAGGAATCTTCCTTTGAGATGTTGTTTATGATAGTTAAGGGGCTGGAGGATTAACTTAAGAGATGGGGGACGTGCGAGTGAATAGTCAAATTAGGGGGAAATAAGGAAAATACCTTAGATAAGAGGGGTGTTCGGTAAAAAAACCCAATAAAGAAACTCAATCCAAAGAAATAAAAAGTTCCAACCTTTGGAGCCATGTCAGACCCTCTCCTAAAAGACCAATTCCTCACCGCCAACGCCCGCTCGATCCGAGTCCTGTCCTGCTTCGTCCCCACGCCGCGCGTCGACTCCGAGCTCATGGGCAAGCTCCCGAAGCTCTATGCGTCGTCGCCAGCAGCGCTGTGTATGGGCGAGTGTAGGAGAAGAGGGGTTAGGGTGCAACGCCGGCGAGGTTTTCTCCGATGATGTCCGTGGAGTTAGTGATCGATGTTTTGAGGCGGGTTTCGGCTGCGGATCGGTTTGTGTGGTGGGGGATTGAAGGAGGGTTTCCGCTTGGATCCAAGGTTAGTGTTGAATTTTGGGCAAAAACAAATTTTTTGTTTAGTAGTTGAAGTTTGCAAATTTTTGTTAGATTGAATTGGAGTAGAGCATTTCAATTCGAGAAATAGATGATAGCTTTCTTGTTTTTCTAAGGAAGCCAGTTTGCGTCAGATATTGCAATACATGCACTGAAGCTTGGCTTTGTTGAGCTGATTGAAAACATAAGACACAAGTTGATGAATCGTGTTCTGTTAGTAAAAATTGTTATATTTGAAGGTTTAAGCAATATTAGGTGGAAGAGTTTGACTGCTGATGCATCCTTGATTTCATTGGGAAATGGAAAATGCTAGTTTTAGGAAAAGAGCTAGCTAGGATAATGCAGAGATTGAAATTGAGGGCGGTGTTTTGGTGAAATATACGAGGGCTGTTCTAAGATTAATTTACTGAGGATGGCATTTTAACTCTTGCTGTCTATTTTGTGAAAAAATGTGATTTCTTAGAAACATTTGTTGATATTATCTTGTTTCCTGTTTAAACAGAGAGTAATTCAAAAGGTGATTGTGATTTTTCATCTTAATGTTATCTGAAAACATTTATTATAATAGAGGAAATTTATAATTAAGAAAATTGATATTGCATATTACTTATGCTAGCCTGCTACTTAGGGGTGAAAGTCGGGCCGGGTTTGCCCGAACCCGACCCGACCCGATATTTTCGGGTTTTTTGGCATGCAATACCCACCCGAACCCGAACCCGAACGGGAGGATTTAAACTTAGCTATAATGTTTTCGGGCCGGGTATGAGTTAGTACAAAACCCGTCCGCCCAAACCCTAAATCCGGCCCGAACCAAACCCGCTTTCTAAATTCAACTCGACTCGATCAAAAGTGTACACCATAGACAAAATATAAATCATTTTAATTTATTCTATTGTGTTTAAGTTATAAGTTACAACATATCATTTAAAATCATTTCTTCAATGTGTAGATTTTGCATATATATTCGGTAGAATTTAGCATGAGTTTTACTTTTTCGATTATTTTAATAATTTATAATGGACCAAGTCCAAAAAACTGCAAAATCCGACCCGCCCGCTGAAACCTGAAAATAATCGAAAAAGTAAATGCGTTGCAAACCTGAAGTGTAACACAAACCCGCTCGAAACCCGAAGTTTCAAGTTTGGATATAATGCATTGCAAACCCGTCGGGTTCAGACGAGGGTTTCGGAGGTTTTTAATTTCGGGCCGGGTACAAAAATTGTCAAAAACCCGCCCGACCCGGCCCGCTTTCACCCCTACTGGTACTGGTATTGAAACTTGTTATTAGCTTAGCAGTAATAAGTATGTAGTTATTAGCTTAGCAGTAATAAGTATGTTATCACTACCTGTTGTCATAATCTTGAATAATATCCTTTGATAGCTACAAATGTTTTTATATGTACAAAACCTTGTGTAATGATCTCATGTTTCGTTAGGAAATTGATGGGTGCAAACATTGATGGTACCACATCCTACACATCCTTTTCTGACTTGCTACTAAACATGTTATTTTTTGGGTATTATTTCAAGGTCTCTATGTACATGTTTAAAAGAACAAGGCTTATGCTCAAATGTAATGATGAAGTTGGGATTATGGATGGAATTAAATAACACACGAGTTTAGCAAAATAAAATAAAATTCTTTAAAAAGTAGAATTTCCAGCCCGTGCCCATAAGAAATAGATGCCACATTTTATGGTAGTCCAAGGCAATCCATCTCTTTAAAATTATGACAACCACTATGTTCCGACATATTGATCATGATCGAGCATATTTTGGACCTATCTTTCTCTTAGGCTGTACATAAGAAACATAACAAAATCATACCGAGTTGTAACGGAAAAAAGTTTTTGTTCATTTACTCCTTTAGCAAAATTTCACCATAAGGAGTCTTTAAATGAAACGCTACACTGGTACCTTAAGCGATTTATATAACTTTGACAACAAATATTATCCTCTAATTTCCTGGTGAAAAGCGCTAATGAAATCCCTGGCATATTGATGTTTCCTATGCAATTAGCTTTCTTTTAGGAAGAGAAAAGAGGTAAATAGAAGTATCAGTTTAGCATAGTAAGGAGTGTTGGCTTTTGATACTGTCACCTTTGTTGCGGATATGTCCTCTCCCACTCTAAACAACCAACTGAGCTTGCATATTTTTATCGTCTAAGTACTTTTTCTAAATGGGTCAACGGATCAAATGGGTGAGCAAGAAAGACCAAAAGGCCCTCATTTTATGCCTCCCAAAGCCTTATAATTTGAATCATACCTTAAATCTCAACGGAAAAAATCTAATCATGCACTACAAACATATTAGATGAGCTTTACATTTAAAAAATTTCAGAAGTTGGAAGCGACATCACTTTAGTCCGCTTTTCGTCGTTTGGCCCATTACTTGGGACATAACGGATTTGGGTGGATCGACCAAAATCCGCATTTGTTAGAGTTGAAGGTTGCATCTAGGCAACTAGGCGTTATTTTGAAGGTGTATAGCTTTATCGGTATACCTTTAACCTTTTTAAAAAAATGTAATTGTTAAACTTTTATCAAGTGAACTGCGTACACACTCAACAATTAAACAACTCCGTGAATCCTATAAAATCTGATCCATGCTGTAGAAAGATGCAACCATTTTTATTAAGCTAGCCAAGGAAGTGTATGCATAGTGTACAACAATTCATGTACAATAGCATTTGTGTTCAGACCGGCGATTGGCCGCTGTACACGATTACTGTAGAGCATGTAGCAGATGCCTTAGTTTGGTAGTATGAGTTATTGTTAGCTGAAATGGGGTTTTTTCTGGCACTTGAACAAGAAGTTATATATATTCTTGCATTGGTTACTTTTAGCACGCTACATCGTACATTAAATGTTTGTTTTGGAGATCTTGGTTGACCTTTAATATATCTGTAAATGCCATCATATAGCATCCTATCTATAAATCCTGCAAAAAGTCTCTAATATAAAAATATTATATTTAGATCATTGTTCAATATACTGTTGATGCATCTGTTGTGATTCTTAGAAAATCACAAAAATAATTACAACATATTTAGTTTGTAGGAAATAAGATGAATTGAATTGGCATATATGCACTTGCTTAGTTTGATATTGTGTTTGCATTGTACTCATGTCCTTAGTAATTGACATATATGCTTATTTAGTATGATACTTATGATCAAGTTGGTGGTTGAAGTGTCATCAAAATTGAAACAATTAAGTTATGCATGGTGACGCCAATTCAACCTCTACTAATTAATGTCTGGCAAGCACAAAACTTTATACTTAGCCAATGTTTGCGCAAGCATGCAACATAAGGAGAAAGATTCAAAAGCTAAGCAAAGGTATAATTTAAACAAAAATATGAAACCTGCCAACCCCTGTATATATTATTAACACCGCATAGTATTTTACACGCATGACCAATAAATTGCATGAAAAGAATGATCATGTATCTAAATCCGTGTAAATTCACATAATTATTTAGTATGAAAAAAGAAATCAATAGTTTATGATTTCATGCAGTTGTAAAAGGATCGATAAGTGTACATACGACAAATCAAATCATTGTATGAATAGTGAACAAGCGAAGCATAAACCACGTCTAAATAGAAGTGTACGCAGTGCATCAACCTTTAAAAAAGCCTACAAAAGAAGATATTGAACTACAATATCAAACTGCCTAAAATTTGTCGAAATTAGAAAAAAATTGTTATTGCCAATTTGTAATATCCACTTCTTTCAGATTTTACTGTTTAAAAGGACGGAGCCAAAATCGATATCTTTCAGGATTGTAATCTATATTTAATTCCCCTTATCACTGTACGTGGCAAAAAATAAGTTTGAAGGATCAACTTTGTTATCTTTTTATTTGTCAGATGTAATACTAAGTCGAACAATAACTTTTCTAGTATAAGACACATAAAAGATTAAAGATAAGTATTGATTAATAAGATTGTGGGACTGTTGCAAATTAAATGAAGGTGACATGAATCTTTTGTTTTAAATTATGAGGATTGAACAGAATAAAAAAGCACTAAATAGCCATACACATCAGCCACAAGATTAATGGGTGAAGTATGATAGCAAAGTATTTTATACACACTATTTATTTAATTATAGAGTTTAAGGCTTTTAAAAATGACTGATGTGGATTTAAGGCACTTAAAAATGACATTCCAATTTGAATCCAAGTTAAATGGCACAAAATTTTCTTAAAAATTAAAAAAGAAAGAGAAATTCAAAAACTTATATATTTAGAAGCCACTCCAAATGTATCAGGCATTCCAGCCAGTCTCGATTTAGATGTATCTCTTCAATTTTTAATTCAAAAGGAAGAGTTTTCATATTGAAATTTCAATTAAAATACATCACTATCTATTGGCTAGTGTAATTTATAAGTGAAATGTCTAAAAGTAATAATTGAAGTAAATGATGGTGCTTTTTCATCCACTGAATTAGGTGTAAAATTAAAAACTGAAGCAAATGATTGTGCTTAATCACATTTCTTTTTGAAATGCAACACACTATTAGGTAAAGTGTAAACTCTAGACCTGCAGCCAAAAATTAATAGCTTAAGTAAACGATTATGTTATTTCATCATCTAAATTTGGTATAAATTTAAAAACTGAAGTAAATGCATTAATTGCAAGTTTTTGTACATAGTATTCATCCATAAATTCTGCAACATGTCTCTAATCAACAAAATTGTATATTGGAAGTCATCTTTTAATATAATGCAAATGCATCTGCTGTGGGTTCTAAATTTGAAGTATCCCTCTCACTAATTTATGTATGAATTAGCTTATTTCTTGTTTTAGAACTCATTTTATATTCCACTTTTCGCTTAATATGGATCTTTCTTCTTATTCTTTAATGAGAGATCCATCTTATACCGGTTAAATGATTTTTAAATGTACTTGTTCCTGTATGAACCACCTTTTCACCAAAAAATGTATGAAGTTTTTTTGGATTTCATTAGGATTCACCCTTTGCCCATAAGTATGGAGCGGTGCATTTTTTTTGGTTGACTGGAAGCTTCAGATGACATTTATCTTTAGATAAAATCAACAATTACTTTAAAATGCAACATACTTTAGAATTTTAGCAATTAACACGGCAAAATTTGGTTAAATTCTACATTCTTTGGTCATGGGCATAGCATAACTTTTGTTAAATTCAACATCTCTACTGTTATAATCCAAACTCAAGGGATTGCATGTGTCAAATTCTTTTTTTTTTTTAAATAAGAAAAAAGGAGAGAAGTTTTCACCATAATTAGCTATCCAAGGTACCCATGCCTAGCTTGTCTAATGAAAAAAGGAAGGAAAAACCAAAAAAAGGAAAACTACATCTGTCTTGAGCCTTCAAGTGAATAAATGATAGCCATCTTTAGAAAGAAAAACAACAGGATTTAAGACCCGACAACCCCACGCCATTAAATTCAAAATTATTTCTAGTTAGTTCTACCTGTACAAGTCTTGCCTTTCTAAATCTATACCCGAGCCTAATCTTTTTAAGCCATAACCAAACCAAACTCAAACTTTGAAATTCTTTCTAAATATTTACACAAGTTAATTAATCTTTTTAAAGTTCATATCTCATTACTTGCTTAAGAAGAAAATGGAGCAGTAATTGGGTATTCTTAGGTTTATAGTTTTTGTCTCCATTATATATGTCACACCCCGCTTCCCAAAAATGTGGAATACGGGAAGCGACGAAGGTCAGCCGTGCTACCTACGGTAAGGAAAAGTCCTTCCATAGTCACATAAGGCTGTCTAGATTAACCTGTCAAAATAACTACTACCAAAAGAAATAATACTGACAATCATGCTGCAATGAAACCACAAGAAATCCTAAAATGGGTCCACTAGATAATTGATGCAATTAAAGATCCAAAACAAAAGATTCGGAATAAAATGAGATCCGAAAGAGATACAAAAGTCCTAATGTCCCATAAGGGCGCACATGCTAAAATCTAAGAGTAAAGAAAAATAAACCTACGATTACTGATCTTCAGCAAAGTCCTGGTAGCCGCTCTGATCCTGCTCAGCCTGCAGATCTGTCTCTAAACCTGAGATGGCAAATCTCAGGGATGTCAGAACATCCCAGCAAGTACTCAACGTATAAAGTGCGTGTAGCATAAAAACAAGAATATATAAAAGTGAAGCCCGGTGTGCAAGAAAGCATATATATAAGTAATTAAATGCACTAACACTATGAAACATGTATGTAAGGAATCAGGTCATACCCTAACCGGCCACTAAAAGGTAAACTATCCTATCGTAAGCTTGAGTGTATGCGTCAACCTCTGCAGGAGTATTCCTAACCCAAGAGTGGTGTCTCAGGGGCTAGGAAATACGGGCCCAACTGTGGAATGAACAAGAGACCGCTATAGCCCGGTACGAGCTGTAATCATGTGACCGCTATAGCCCGATAAGAGCTGCCGGCATGGGACTCCTGAGATCCTGTTGTACAACGCACACTCAAACTACCCCAACACCCACGTATGTATAGTTGCTATGGTAAAGATTAAAATTACTAATTAAGAATGCTGAAAAGACAGGAACTTGTGGTATTGTAATTGTATGGAATTAAAACTTGTAAACGGTATAGATTGTGTCATGACATGTAGTCCAGCATTCTAATTAATGATTTCACCCAAAAAATAAATAATAATGTTCATGAATAAGCATGTCAAATCAAGGTGTTCTATACATGTAATCAACATGAGTCTCGAATGTGTATAAAGCATGTAAAAGGATTCTTGTGCATAATATTCATGTCATGGCATTACATAAGGAAAAAAACAAGCAGCAGTCAGTAATATATATCGGCAAGTGTTCCGATAAGGACAGATGATAAAACTGTGAAAGAAACCTCTTTCCTCTAATATCCAAACTTCTACGGGCTAAGAACTAATTTAGATAATCACCGATGTTGCATCGACAAAAAAAAATGAAAAGAGCAAGAGTACTTGTCTGAGGATAGCGATCACAGAAAAAGATGTACAAAATGCGGCACGAACTCAGCTAAGGTGCGACTTGGGATCTGAGTTATACGATCCGCCTAGATAAATTTCATCGATTAACTCATAGATATCTACAAAACTATTGTCATACAACCAAACATAATTATAACAACTTAGGGTTTTAATACTAATCTTCCCCTTTCAAATTGTTCACTGCTTTCCTACCCTTTTATTTATTTATTTATTTATTTCCTTTTTTTTTTAGAAAAGAAACAGGGATCAGAGAAAGCTTACAGAGGATGCTCGTCGCAGTTGCTAGGGTTCAGATCTGACGATGGAAGGACAGGGATGATGTTGTTGCAGGGAGCTGTGGAGATCTGGGTGATGGGAGCAGCGACGAGGCGAAGACGAGGGCTGCGGCGACGTCGAGGGCTCTGTGCGGGTCGCTGGAGGTTGTGTTGGAGTCGGAGATGGCCGTGCGAAGGGACGAAGGCTACGGTGATGGGACGAGATGAGGAGATCGGGGTTGTGGTCGCGCGCGTGGGATGGAGGCAGCGTCGACGGGAGGAGGACGGAAGCGAGGGCGAAGGAGGGAGTTGAGGGTCGCGGCGTTGATGGAGGCGAGAGGAGGGGTCGGGATCTGCGGCGGCGGCGGCGACGACTAGAGTTAGGGTTTTCGTGGGTGAGGGACGATGAGCAGCGGGGGAAAGAGAGAGAGATGCGGGTATGAGAGAGGGAGAGAGATTATGTTGTGTATATATAAAATATTTTTATAAATATATTTATAAAGATAGATATCTTTAATTGGTTGCAATTAGAGATTCGGTGCAGATTTTCTCGTTCTCATTTTAACAGTAAACCGATACGCAAAATACTATTTTGCTGTCACTAAGAAATTATTATTTATATAATATAAAAACTGAATATTTTCCATATCAAAATTGTTTACAGAGAAAAATCCAAATTAAAATATTTTAGCGGCCAACTAAAAATTCAAAAATTATGGGAAAAGAATCTTGGTATACTCTTGAATTATTGCATTCAAATAGGGCTGTTACATCCTACCCACCTTACAGAAAATTTCGTCCTCGAAATTGGAAGGACGACTACAAGGTTAAGAAAACAGGTGTGGGTACTTTTGACGAATCGTGTCCTCACGCTCCCAAGTAGATTCTCCGCGAGAACGTCCGCCCCAAGATACAAGAACTAAAGGGATGATCTTGTTTCTCAATACCTTCTCCTTACGGTCGACGATGGCTGTAGGTTGCTCTTCATACGAGAGATCAGTGTTCAAGGTTAATTCAGAGTGATCGAGAATATGGCTGTCATCGCGAACGTACCGACGCAACTGTGATACATGGAATACATCGTGCACACCAGCCAAAGAAGGTGGTAATGTCAATCTGTAGGCCACTGCTCCAACGCGTTCCACAATCTCGAATGGTCCAATAAATCGGGGACTGAGTTTCCCACGACTACCGAATCTAATCACTCCTCGAGTCGGCGAAATCTTAAGAAAGGCATGATCCCCTACTTCAAACTCAAGAGGTCTTCGACTAGTATCCGCTCAGCTCTTCTGACGATCTTGTGCTGCCTTGATACGGTCCCTGATCAACTGGACCTTCTCAACTGTTTGGGTTACGAGCTCCGGTCCCAATAATCTTCGCTCACCCACATCATCCCAGCAAAGTGGAGAACGACATTTACGTCCGTAAAGTGCCTCGAACGGTGCCATCTGGATACTCGCCTGATAGCTGTTATTATACGAGAATTCCACCAAGTGAAGATGATCCTCCCATGATCCCTTGAAATCTAGCATACAGGCTCTCAACATATCTTCTAGTATCTGTATCGTACGTTCAGGCTGTCCGTCAGTCTGGGGATGGTAAGCTGTGCTGTAACGGAGACGAGTGCCTAAACTCTCTTGTAAGCTTCTCCAGAAATGTGAAAGGAATCTCATGTCTCGGTCCGATACTATAGTGATAGGCATCCCATGCAACCGTACGATCTCTTGCATATACTTCTCTGCCAATGTCTCCGTCGATTGTCCCACTCGAAAGGGTAGAAAATGGGCCGCCTTTGTGAGACGGTCGACGATGACCCAAATAGCATTATTGCCCTTAGGACTCCGTGGTAAAGCCGTCACGAAGTCTATAGTGATGTGTTCCCACTTCCACTGGGGAATGGGAAGTGGTTGCAATAGGCCGGCCACTCGCTGATGTTCGGCCTTCACCTGCTGGCACACTAAGCACTTTGACACATAGCGGGCAATCTCTCTCTTCATGCCATTCCACCAAAAGTGTTGTTTAACATCCCTATACATCTTGGTGCCACCCGGGTGCACCGAATAAGCTGAACTGTGTGCTTCCTTCAACACTTCCTCTCGAACCTCGCCCTTTGGCACGCATAATCAACTGCCGAATCTTAAAGAGCCATCTTCGTGTATCAATAGGTCTGTTCTCAATCCTGCCTCTACTAACCCGCGGAGTTTCTGCAATTGCGGATCCCCAGCCTGTGCAGCTTTAATACGATCAACTAACGAAGATTGCACCTGTAGTTGCCAATATTGTCCGGGCGTCCCCTGCTCTACCACTTCTAGATTGAGCCTTCGAAATTCATCAATGAGTTCCTTCTGGCCAGTCAACCACATCGCTGTTGGTCTCCGACTGAGAGCATCTGGTACCATATTACTTTCCTGGGATGATATTTCAAATCAATATCATAATCAGCCATGAACTCCAACCACCTACGCTGTCTCATATTTAGCTCCTTCTGCGTGAATACATATTTCAAGCTCTTATGGTCCGTAAAAATTTCCACTCGTTCTCCCAAAAGATAATGCCTCCAAATTTTCAAAGCAAAGATTACAGCGGCCAACTCTAAATCGTGAGTTGGGTAATTCTTCTCGTGCGTCCTCAGTTGACGCGAGGCATAAGCGACAACACTCCCACGTTGCATCAAGACATAGCCTGGCCCCTTTCCGGAAGCGTCGCTATGAATCACCAGTCCTCCTGTCCCATCGGGTACGGTCAATATGGGTGCAGTTGTGAGTTTTTCCTTCAATAATTCGAACGCTCGGTTGCACTCTTCTGACCATACGAATGGTATCTCCTTTCGAGTAAGTCTTGTCAATGGCTCAGCCGCTCGTGCAAAATCTTTAACAAATCTGCGGTAGTAGCCTGCGAGTTCCAGGAAACTTCTAATCTCTGCTACTGACTTCGGTGCTGGCCAATCCTTCACTGCTTCAATCTTCGCCGGATCTACTGATATACCGTCTTCAGAAACGATGTTGCCCAAAAATTGCACTTGGTCAAGCCAAAACTCGCATTTACTAAGCTTGGCGTAAAACTTTTCTTGCCTCAGTGTCTGTAACACGATCCTCAAATGCTCGGCATGCTCCTCCTTGCTTTTAGAGTACACAAGAATGTCGTCGATGAAAACTACGACAAACTGATCAAAGTACTGGGAGAAAACTCGGTTCATTAAATCCATGAACACGGCTGGGGCATTAGTAACACCGAATGGCATTACCAAGAATTCATAATGACCGTATCGAGTTCTGAAGGCTGTCTTGCATACATCCTCCGCTTTAACACGAACTTGATGGTATCCCGATCGAAGGTCCAACTTAGAAAACACTCGAGCACCACATAATTGATCGAACGAATCATCGATCCGAGATATAGGGTACTTGTTTTTAATCGTAACCCGGTTTAACTCTCGGTAGTCGATAGACATGCGTAACGAGCCTTCTTCTTTACTAGTAAAACTGGAGCGCCCCACGGAGAAGTATTCGGGCGAATGAATCCTTTGCTGAGGAGGTCTTCTATCTGCTTCTTCAATTCCGCTAATTCAACTGGTGCCATCCTGTAGGGTGACTTAGAAATTGGTGCCGTTCCTGGCAATAATTTTATCGAAAACCCTAAAGCACGAGGCGGGGGTAAGCCGGGTAAGTCCTCAGGAAAGACATCCAAAAATTCCCGAACTACGACCGGTGCCGAACTCATATCAACCTCCATTGATGCTAGTATGTCGCACGTCGGCTTTGCTCTAAACTTTATGGGTCCCAGAGATTTGCTCCCTCCAATGAACACGAACTCTGGGTGGTTAGGAATGCGAAAGTTTACAGTTTTGGCCCAACAATCAATATGTGCGTGAAAGGTGCCCAACCAATCCATTCCTAAGACGACATCATAACTACCGGTCCCAATCAACAGGAAATCTGCGAAAAGCTCCCTGCCGCAAATCACAACCGGACAGAGCTTGCACTCTAGGTTGGTGGTAACTACTCCATTTCCAGTGTGAATGTCCCAACCTCTAGTCAGTGTTTTGTGTGCAATAGAATGTGTTGTGGCAAAATCCAAAGACATAAAACAATGCGAAGCTCCGGAATCGAAAAGTGCTCTAGCAGGAACAGAACAAATTAGAACGGTACCTGAAACGACATCCTCCGATGCTTCCGCCTGCTCAGCTGTCAGTGTAAAGGCCCGTCCCTGTCCACGACCTGTGTTTCCTCGCCTCTGATCAAAAAGTTGCTTCTGAAGGACCAGTCCTTTCTGAGGTTGGTTGCGCTCTGCTCTCCTTGGACAACTCCCAATCTGATGGTCACTAGCACCACAAATCAGACATAGACCCTTAGCGCGGTGGCAATTTCTCTCGACGTGTCCCGGTATCCGACAGTATCCATAAACCGGAGATTCCCGTTGTGGTGGGGTTGCGGTACGCTTCATCTGAACTCATCCATGCTGTCTAACTGGAATCCTCCCTGAAGTTTGATTCACGGGCCGTTTGAACCTTCCACTCTGAAGTTTCTTCCTTTTATCCATAACCGTCTCAATTCTGCGGGCCGCATTCAATACCTCTGAATAAGTTCTCAGATCATATGAAGCTAACATCTCCTGTATTTCCAGAGTGAGACACTGTAAGAATCTTCTAGCCCTATCATCTTCCTGGGCTACCATTGAAGGAGCAAAATGACTGAGTCGGATAAACTCGGCCGCTACCTCGTCCACTGTGCGATCTTTCTGACGAAGATTGATAAATTGTTGTTCCATCTCGATCCTGGCCGATTTGGAAAAGAATTTCTCAAGGAAATCCGCAGAGAAATCAGTCCATGCAATCGGTTTCTTCAACCTGCTCTCTTCTGCGAGCCACCAAATTCTAGCAATATCCTGCAGTTGAATCTTGACTATATCCACTCTGTCCTCTTCAGGAACCCGGGCGGCTGACAGCAAATTCCCCATGTCGACAATCCACTGCTCAGCATCCAGTGGTCCGCCTGCGCCAGTGAAAACTACTGGCTGTAGTCTCCTGAAATCGGCGACGCTGCCCGGGCGTCTACCTTCACGAACCTTAGCCACCTTGTTCAGGGCCGCAGTAGCGGTCTGCTGAGAAGTAAGTAGGCCCCCTTGTAGCAATTCGGTTTGCTGTTGACTCTCCAGCATGCCACGTATAACTCCAAGTAGTGCAGTATTGTTGTCATGTCTCCCATATACTCGCAAATTTTCTTCGGCCATGATTCTGAAGTCAAAACGAACGACGAGATTTAGCAACGAAAACGAGGTTTAAATTCAAAATATTAAAACTGAGTGAAGCAAAGAGATAAGGAAATACAGTAAAACCTCTATACAGTAATATCCTTGGGACCGGGGAAAAATATTACTATAGGGGGGTTATTCTTAAGTAGAGTTTTATATATAAAAATTAGATTTTTTTTTGAAAAAATAGTAGTCAAAATTCTTAGACCTTCAAAATTCATATAGACCTTCAAACTTATTAACAAGTCAAAATTCTTAGACCTTCAAAATTCATATAGACCTTCAAACTTATTAACAAGTCAAAGTACTTTATGTCATCTTAAGTTCAATTGTGTAGTTAAGTAATTTATGTCATCTTAAGTTCAATTGTAATAGCCAAGTAATTTTATGTATTTTTTATATATATAAAAAATTATTTAAAATTTAATGCCAATTTATTACTATATAGAGGTAAATTAGTACAGGCGGGACTTGGAAAAAGTATGGAATATCACACTGTGGAGGTTATTCTTATTTATAACTGGTCCCGAGTCGGGACCGGGACTTTTTATCACTATAGGGAGGTTATTCCTATATAGAGTATTCCTATACGGAGGTTTTACTGTAATCAATTCAAAGAATACAGATCAAGTGTAGGACTCTAAGTTACTCATACAAAATACCGTATTGTATCCATGCCGCGGTACATGGGCACAATATCGTAACTCTATGTAAGTCGCCCGAATCCTACGGTCAGAGTCAACGGAATCTGCAGCATGACATTCTGGGGAAAACCTAGACATGTGTTTCTAACCTAAAAGGTCGGTAGAACCAAGATTAACTTTGAAGTCAACCTGGTTCTGATACCAACAAAACCTTGTCACACCCCGCTTCCAAAAAATGTGGAATACGGGAAGCGACGAAGGTCAGCCGTGCTACCTATGGTAAGGAAAAGTCCTTCCATAGTCACATAAGGCTGTCTAGATTAACCTGTCAAAAATAAAATCTACTACCAAAAGAAATAATACTGATAATCATGCTGCAATGAAACCACAAGATATCCTAAAATGGGTCCAGCGCACATGCTAAAATCTAAGAGTAAAGGAAAATAAACCTACGATTACTGATCTTCAATAAAGTCCTGGTAGCCGCTCTGATCCTGCTCAGCCTGCAGATCTGTCTCTAAACCTGAGATGGCAAATCTCAGGGATGTCAGAACATCCCAGCAAGTACTCAACGTATAAAGTGCGTGTAGCATAAAAACAAGAATATATAAAAGTGAAGCCCGGTGTGCAAGAAAGCATATATATAAGTAATTAAATGCACTAACACTATGAAACATGTATGTAAGGAATCAGGTCATACCCTAACCGGCCACTAAAAGGTAAACTATCCTATCATAAGCTTGAGTGTGTGCGTCAACCTCTGCAGGAGTATTCCTAACCCAAGAGTGGTGTCTCAGGGGCTAGGAAACACGGGCCCAACTGTGGAATGAACAAGAGACCGCTATAGCCCGGTACGAGCTACCGGCATGGGACTCCTGAGATCCTGTTGTACAACGCACACTTAAACTACCCCAACACCCACGTATGTATAGTTGCTATGGTAAAGATTAAAATTACTAATTAAGAATGCTGAAAAGACAGGAACTTGTGGTATTGTAATTGTATGGAATTAAAACTTGTAAACAGTATAGATTGTGTCATGACATGTAGTCCAGCATTCTAATTAATGATTTCACCCAAAAAATAAATAATAAGGTTCATGAATAAGCATGTCAAATCAAGGTGTTCTATACATGTAATCAACATGAGTCTCGAATGTGTATAAAGCATGTAAAAGGATTCTTGTGCATAATATTCATGTCACGGCATTACATAAGGAAAAAAACAAGCAGCAGTCAGCAATATATATCGGCAAGTGTTCCGATAAGGACAGATGATAAAACTGTGAAAGAAAGCTCTTTCCTCTAATATCCAAACTTGTACAGGCTAAGAACTAATTTAGATAATCGCCGATGTTGCATCGACAAAAAAAATGAAAAGAGCAAGAGTACTTGCCTGAGAATAGCGATCACGGAAAAAGATGTACAAAATGCGGCACGAACTCAGCTAAGGTGCGACTTGGGATCTGAGTTATATGATCCGCCTAGATAAATTTCATCGATTAACTCATAGATATCTACAAAACTATTGTCATACAACCAAACATAATTATAACAACTTAGGGTTTTAATACTAATCTTCCCATTTCAAATTGTTCACTGCTTTCCTACCCTTTTATTTATTTATTTATTTATTTCCTTTTTTTTTTAAGAAAAGAAACAGGGATGAGAGAAAGCTTACAGAGGATGCTCGTCGCAGTTGCTAGGGTTCAGATCTGACGATGGAAGGACAAGGATGATGTTGTTGCAGGGAGCTGTGGAGATCTGGGTGATGGGAGCAGCGACGAGGCGAAGACGAGGGCTGCGCGACGTCGAGGGCTCTGTGCAGGTCGCTGGAGGTTGTGTTGGAATCGGAGATGGCCGTGCGAAGGGACGAAGGCTACGGTGATGGGACGAGATGAGGAGATCGGGGTTGTGGCCGTGCGCGTGGGATGGAGGCAGCGTCGACGGGAGGACGAAAGCGAGGGCGAAGGCGAAGGAGGGAGGAGAGGGTCGCGGCGTTGATGGAGGCGAGAGGAGGGGTCTGGATCTGCGGCGGCGGCGGTGGCGACGACTAGGGTTAGGGTTTTCGTGGGTGAGGGACGATGAGCAGCGGGGGAAAGAGAGATGCGGGTATGAGAGAGGGAGAGAGATTATGTTGTGTATATATAAAATATTTTTATAAATATATTTATAAAGATAGATATCTTTAATTTGTTGCAATTAGAGATTCGGTGCAGATTTTCTCGTTCTCATTTTAACAGTAAACCGATACGCAAAATACTATTTTGCTGTCACTAAGAAATTATTATTTATATAATATAAAAACTGAATATTTTCCATATCAAAATTGTTTACAGAGAAAAATCCAAATTAAAATATTTTAGCGGCCAACTAAAAATTCAAAAATTATGGGAAAAGAATTTTGGTAAACTCTTGAATTATTGCATTCAAATAGGGCTGTTACAATATATACCTATCATTTCTACTCTAATTTCTTTTAAGAAGTGCTAGCTGTGAGAATGTTTGATTTTTCTCTTTTTTAACTATAGCCAACTTTGTTTATAGTTTGTGATTAGTGCTTTTATATTCTTTTCGATCAGAGAAAATAAAAAATATATATATGAAATCTTTACTTGATGACAAGTGTACCCAAAGTTGATATCTATTTTTACTAGTGTTATGCATGTACGATGCACATATTGTCCAAAATATATAAAAACATATAAATGGAAGTGATTGCAGCATTATTTCATATCAAACTTACAAAGACATAATAATTTTAATATAATTGGTTTTTTCATATGCTTTATAAATTACAATCAACCAATTTATACATAAATTTTTTAATTTTCAATACATGAAAATAATTTTATATTAACTAAGAAAATCACATGTAGGCCGTATAGTAGCCAATGCTAATATTACATCATAACAACAATCTTAAAAAAATTAAATTTCATTAGCATACTATGTGCTTTCAATATACCTTCAGATTACCAATTTAATAAATAAATGTTTGTCAATTAATTACATAGGAATATTACATATTAATTTGATTAATGATCTTTGTATATCTTTTCGTTATATCACCGAAAACATGGTTTTAAACTACAACTTAATAACGGATTATGGTATGTAGGACATGAGATCTCATCTCAGACTTGTAAGTTATATATAGCACATCTTTAGTTTATATCTATATCCATATTAACCTTTTTAATTTTCTCTCTTTACTGTTTAGGAAGTTTTATCAACATCTCATATGTTTTTAACAAGACTATGTAACTATCTTTTCCATAAATATTTTAAGCTTTAATGATTAAAATACAACTTCTAACTAAAACGCCAGACTTGTAGAAATAGATCTTAACTTTAGGTGTACTTGTCATCGAGTATAGAGTTCGTGTCTGTGTATATATATTTTAATTTCTTTGATCGAAAAGAATATAAAAGCACTGATCACAAACCATAAACCAAGTTAGCTATAGTTAAGGAAAAAAAAGGAAACTTGAACATTTTCACAGCTAACACTTCTTAAAAGAAATTAGAGTAGAGATGATGTGTTTATACAATGGAGATAAAAGCTATAAACATGATAATACCTTGTTACTGCTTCTTTTTTTTCTTCTTAAAGGATGAGTGAGATATGGACTTAAAAAGATTAATTGACTTGTATAAATATCTATAAAGAATTTCAAAGTTTGAATTTGGTTTCGTTGGGACTTAAAAGGATTAGGCTCGGGTATAGATTTAGAAAGATTAGACTTGTAGAAGTAGAAATAATTTTGAATTTTGCGGCATTTGGGTTGGGTTTTAAATTATGTTGTTTTCCTTTCCAAAGACAGCTATCATTTATTCACTTTGAGACTAGAGGCAGGTGTAGTTTTGTATTTTTTTTTCTTTTTTCTTTTTTCATTAGATAAGCTGATATGGATAGTTACTTATGGTGATGACTTTTTTTTTCTTCTTTTTCTTATTTTCAAGAAAAATTAAGAATTTGATACAGGTAATCTGTTGAGTTTGGGTTATAATGGTAGAGATATGTCCGGCGTTCTATTTAGAAGTTGTATTTTAATCAAACTACAACCTTAGAGGGGAGGGTGAATGGGGTTCAATTACGATTCTTGCAATGCAATAGTAAAACGATAGAAATTACCACAATTCTAACAATATGCAAATATAAAGATGGACACAATTGCAAACGCCAACACAAAATTTAATGTGGTTCGACGTTTCACGCCTGCTCCACCCCTAAGGATTCCCAACCCTTAGGATTTTCCAACCCTTTCACCATTGGCCTCCTTTATTTGTTTTCATTTTTGAGAGAGTATGGATTATATGTTTCGTTAAAATTTTCGTTTAATGAAACACGGGGCCATTAGCCTTCGTTTTGGCCAAACAGAAATGAAAGCGAAAGTTTAAAATGTAAGCAATTTTTTAATGGTTAATTCTAGAAAGTTTCTTTGTTCATCTCGTGTAGTAATCAGACCCTCTCAAAATTATCTATTAACTCAAACATCCCTTCTGCTCAAGCTCATCATCAGAACCCTCAAAGATTCTCAAATTCTCATCTTAATAATATAATAAAACAAGCCTAAGAGTTAAATTCAACAATCATATTCTTAAAACGTGGATTGCTCTACTTCAAAAAAAGAAAAACAGCTCAACAATTTAAAAAAAAAGTTCAAAGGGAGTTTCTGCTAGTAAGTGTTTTTAGGGGTATAACTGTTATATAGAGTAAATCACATGAAGGGTTTATGCAACTGCATCTTTTTCAAGATTTTATGTGGAATTATTTTGTATCACACGTAACTTGTGTAAAACAAATTGAATTACAAAACATCTCAAAGCATATCACTTTCTAAATTATTCAGACTATTCTTGCTTTTGAACAAACGAAGGTGCATTAGTCTTCGTCCTTTTCTACCAACTTTTTAGAAGAGCATCCTCTAATTCTGATCTTTATATCAATTGGGAAGTGAAAATAGAAATGGAGGAGACAACGAATAAATAAAAGGTTATGGGAAAAATAAATAGGTTACAATACAAAAAAACCTATCATATTTGTTCGAAAAGCAGGAAACCCCTTGAACTTGAAAAAATCATCACTTTATAGTTTACCCAATAAACCCTATTGAAGTTAATATTTTCATTTATAAAACCTTTTTTAATTTCAAATATGCTCCTCTAATAAGTTCGGTTCACTAACTTAATTAATTTCTTTGCTTTGTTTTTTCAAAATCTATACTACTTTTTTGAATCCATGCTTTCTTTTTAGAGGAAAAAAATTTAAAGAGACTTTTTAGGCAAAATGGCAAGAAATATCCTTCACAATTGCTCCAATAGCAGAAAATATCCTTTACTTTTGAAACTAGTTCTTTGCCCCCTTAACTTCAATTGATTCCCAAAATATCCTTTATTTAAATATTTAATTAAAATATTTATATGAAGGGTCTTTTTTATATATTCATAAAATTTTATAATAATTTGATATACCCATTATTCTTCGATAGTACCTAGCTAGACCCTTAAAAATTCTTTAATATTTTTAAATATCCCCGACACCATTAAATGATAGTTAACTTTGATAGAAATCGTTTAAAAAAATTGTAAATATCCTCGCGACTCTTGTTTCTTACATGCTCTCAAATTCCCCAAAAAAAGATTGCTTGATCGGTTTGGATTTTCTTATAAGATTTGATTGATTTATGTTTTCTATTTTGTAAAATTCGATTGATTTGGACTTTTTAGGTTAAGAATTGCATAATTTTAAGTTTCTTTTGAATTAGAATTTACTAAAACTTGGGTTATTTTATATTAAAGTTTTTGATTTGGGAATAAATTAAGAAGATGAGATAATAAGAAACAAATAGTTTATGAGAACAAAAAAAAGATAAGAGAATTAGAATAAATAAGATGAAAATATGAGAAGAAAGAAGATGAAGGTGAAGTTTTGTTGGTTTATGATGATGATGGAGAAGAAGAAGATGATGATGATGGGGTTATGTTGGTATTTAATAAATAAATTGAATTGAAAAAATTACTTCAAGTCACCTAACCAATTTGGGGGTATTTGGAAAAAAATTAAAGAATTTTGGTGATGGGAATAATATCGAAAAATAATGGGAGGTACATAAGAGAAAGGAATATTTTAAATTAAACATTTATAAAGAGCATTTTGGGAATCAATTAAAATGAATAGGGCAAACTGCCGGTTTTAGAAAGTTAAAGGTATTTCTTGCTATTGGAGTAATTGTAAAGTGTATTTCTTGCTATTTAACCTTTTTTAAAGAAAGAAAATAAAGAATTTGAAAAAAGAAAGACTTACGGGTTAAAACAAAACAAGAAAAACGAAAATAAAAACGTCACCGATCCAAAGAAAAATACACAGCACAAAAGAAAAAAAATGGGGCCAACTGCTATTGCGGTTGTGGCCACAGTCTCATTTATAAGGTAAATATCTTATTTCCTCTTTTACCTTTATTTTTTTCTTAATTTAAAAATCAATTGATAAGGCCGTGGCCACCGATGGGCTCCCTCTGGCTTCCGATTGCCGCTACTTACCCCTCCACCACCGCTGCCCCATCACCATCGTCATCACCAAATCAAAATCTAGGAAAAACAAAAACAAAAACAGAAACCAAGAAGAGGATATGCATTAGCACCATCGTCATCGTCGTCGTCCTCAGGCTTTGCTCTCTTGACCGCCGCGACCTCTACGGCGGGCTCCACACCGCCCTCGTCTCCTTTTGCACCTCTTCTCCATTGCATATATGTGCTCCTCCTCCTGCTGCTTCCGTTCCTCGACCACCGACGACCTCTACGGCGACGGAGATCACATGCCGTCGCTAATCCGATCTTCATCGACGTGGATCCGATCCAAGTCCCACAAGTTCCCCGAGATCAAAGACAAGTGCCGAACCCTCATCTCTCAAATAGGGCGCAACCATCGGAAAGGCCAGTCCGCTGATTTCAGGTACGATCCCTTGAGCTACGCCCTCAATTTTGACGAAGGGAACAATAAGGTCAATGCTGTCGACGGAGACAAGTTCCGGTAACGGAACTTCTCGAGGCTACGGGGGTCGCCTCCGGAGCCGTCGAGAGCGGCCAACCAAAAGTTTTTGGTTCTCTTCAATGCCACCATAGAGATAGCTCTTAAACTCCTTTCCACAGCTGATATCAGAAAAGTTGCTGCTTTGTTCAGCTAAATCCTGAATACTCAAGTATCGATTGAGAGATGGGTTTTGAAATAGGGCGGGATTAGCATTGAAGAAAGGCATATTTGTGGTGCTGAAATATTAAGAAATTGTTGGTGGAAAGCTCTCAAGGCTTATGGGTTGAGTTGATTGTCATGGTCGTTGATGATTTGTTTTCCTTTGAGAGTTGAAGAATCCCCAATAGATTTGGATTCAATTTCATTTGGGATTCAGAATCGAGGTTGAATTTGGTTGTGTGGTGAGCTTAGAGAATATGGGTAAAATAGAAAATAAGATATTGCCCAAAAAATGTCCTAAGAAAATCAAAGGCCCCAATCCCAAGACCCCAGCTCCACCTCATCCTCATCTTCGAAACCCTGTTCCCCGAGCACCAACAAGCCCTAGAGAAAAGTTTTGACTTTTGAAGTCATGGAGTCTCTGCTTCCAAGGGACCGCTTTCTCGTCTCCAACGTCGACCCCATCCGCCTCCTCTGCTTCGGCCTTACGCCCAATGTCGATGCCGACCTCATAGATCGGCTGTCCAAGCTCTTGTGCGTCGTCGCCAGCAGCACCGGCATCAACCATATCGATGTTGGTGAGTGTCGAAGGAGAAGGATCGAGGTCTGTAACGCTGGCAACGTGTTTTTCGATGATGTTGCCGATTATGCTTTGGGGTTGCTGATTGATGTTTCGAGGAGAGTTTCTGCTGTGAATCGATTTGTGAGGTTGGAGACTTGGCCGATCAAAGGAGAGTATCCGCATGGATCAAAAGTGTGTAATTTTTTTATTTTGTTGGTTGAAGTTCGCCAACTTTTATTTGAGTAGGATGATAGATTTGCTATAAAGTTATGCATTCAAGTAAACGATTACATCTTTATTAAATCTTAGCCGATCCAAGAATTCCCAGTTTGTCTGATACTAAGTAATATTGTGAGATTACCATTTAATTAGTGAGTTCTAGTGTTGAGTCTATTAATGGGTAAATATGTTTAGTAATAGATGGGTTATCACGGCTTATTTGACCTCATTAACGACTTAAAAATATTTCAAGCAGTTTATAGTATTTTTTACTCGATATTGAAACAACCACTCTAGATATCATTCGTTACTAGACAATTTATTAAATAGTTTATTATTTCTATTATCTAAATAAGAATTTTTAATTTTTAATAAGTCTTTTCTCAATGATATATAAACCGATAATTTCGATCCAAGATGGCCATTCGGCCGAGATGACCGATTCTGATCCTAAAAGCGGTCGTCGGACGCCGATATCGATCTGGAGTGGCGCATACTTGATTTTCATTGATATAATAGTTCTCGGAAATGATCTAGCTAGATGATGATGTACTATAGAGATTGAAACAGAGGACGGGATAGGTGAAAAATAGTAGGACTATTCTACGATCAAACCAGTGGATATATAAGTTCTCGTTGTCAATTTTTTAATATTTAAGAAATATTTGTATGATGAGAGGAATTCTTTGAACTCATTGCGATTTTCCATCTTAATTTGTTCTGGCCAGCAAGATTTTATAATTCAAAATGTGAATTGCATATTAGTAGTGCTAGCCTTTTTACCGAAATCATTATAAGCTTATCGACAACATTCATATTATGACCCACTGGTTTTCATATTAATTATTTATAAATAACCTTTATCAGCCGAAAACTTTTTATGGTTACAAAACCCCATGGAATGATATCGTTTTTCTTTTAAGAAAATTGATTGCCGTGCAAAAATGATAATATGGCATCTTGCTAGTAGAATCTGTTTCCATGCTGCAAATATATGTATTTCATTCTAAGTAGGTGAAAGAAGTCCACATACCTTAACATTTGCGTTCCTAATAGCTTTAGTTCATGAAATTTTTTATGGAGTATATATCGGACTCCGTATTTTAGTAGTATGAACTCAGTGTCCTGCTTGAACTAGGATTTATACCATCTTTCTATGATTTCTTATAGCACAGTGCATCTATTTCTCCAACAACTTTAATACTGTTGTTGATCCGTATCTAATGCTGTAAATTAGATTTTTGTTTCCAGAACCTGGTTTAATTTTGATGTATCTGAACTAACTTGGTGATAATTCTGTCGCTTCTAGACAAATATTTATCAACAAGTCTCTAATTAAACAAACTCATCTCCAGGAAACAATCACTCAATTTAATACTGATGCATCTGTGAAGTCTAGATATGGTCTTCTCCCCAATTTATGCACGGATTAGCTTATTTCTCCGTTGACATATCAACTAATGTTTCATTTAAGGCAAACCTTTCAAATTTTTTATCTTCAGATAATCATCTATTTAATCTTGCTTCCATAATTTCCCTATCGCCATTTCGTTCTAGTCCATTCAACATTACGTAGGGTGTATTTCGGCGATCTACATTCACTTCACTCTCTTATTGCCAAACACCTCCAAATTGTGTGGTGCTGTAAGATTCAATTTAATATTGTGAAATAACTACAGCTAGGTAGTTAGCATTATCGGCCTTGGCAGCATTGGCTCTAGAGTTGCAAAAGACTCCAGGCTTCCGGTTGCATCATCTCTTATCATTCAAGAACAATGAAACCATCAATCCCCTACAAATACTTCTCCAACGTTATCGATCTTGCTACTCACAATAACATCCCTATTGTTACATGTGCCTTGACTAGCCCAACACCACACATTATCAACAAGGAGGTCATGCTGGCATTAGGAAACACTACTACAAATACCCCTTTTGGTCAAGGTTTAAACCGTGACATAACCGTTACCTAAAACCCCGCTACCAAAAGTTTGGTCACGGTTCAAACCGTGACCAAAGAAAGAAATGGTCACGGTTATACCCGTGACTATATAATGGGTGTCACCATAAGGCAACATATAACATAAACATATCGTGGTGGGGCCTACCTAATTGGTTACGGTCCAAACCGTGATATATCCTAAAACCAACAGATATGTGTTGTCATCAAGATATCAGATATCTGGTATACCCTATGGTCACGGTTCTAACCGTGACCACAGGTGTTTGGTCACGGTTAGAACCGTGACCAATTCAATTATGTTTTTTTAAACAGAAAATTTCCATGACCCACGCGCGTTGTTTCCATTCACAAGCAACAATATATAATTTCCATTCACAAGCAGCAATATATAATTTCCATTCACAAGCGACAATATATAATATTAATATGATTAAATCTTACGCAATTATGATAATCAAGAAGTAACTAGATCCAAATCGCACACAACTATAAACAAAATATATGTACAATCCATATAATCAATATATCAACTAACGAACAAATGATTGTGTCAACAAATCTAAGGTCGTTGGGACGGCGATCCACCTCCATCCCCCCGTGGCCTGAAGAAACTCCCAAACTCTTCATGTATGGTCTGCCGGATGGACTCGACGTTTGATTGCCTCAGCTCCCGGACCTCCGTCGTAAAGTTTTGCAGCTGCTGCTGCGTCTGTTGTTGCTCGTGTTGCTGCTGCTCCATATACTTGCGGAGCCGACGGATCTTCACCTGTGACGTAGCTGCCATATCTGCCCGAATCTGAGACGGCGTATTCGTGGGCGGTCGAACGCATATCAAAATATCAGTGGGCCCGGGACCAACCCCGCGTTCATAACCGTTGTGATGCCCTTCAGATATCGAATCCAGGACAGGGATAATGGCGGTGATCGGGTCGTCTGGGGCAAGTCCTAAGGCGTCCGTCTGCTCCTGGAACCGGCTCTGTATAGAATATATGTAGATATATATATACATGCTAACTTAAAATACAGAATCTGCTTGATTACATGAAACTTACCAAGTATTCGCCCGTGCCCCTGTGTAACGCGGTCCATCCCTTGGGCGCAGTGTAGTTGGCGGGGGCTTTTTTTCTGCGATTAAATTACGATTTATTTTAATAAGTAATTTATGATAAAGAAAACATATAAAATTAAGCGTCGAAATACCCATGAGGTGCCATCGAGCGCTCGCCTGCATGCACTTCCTTTGGGTCGGGATAACGCGGTTTCTGACGCCGTTGTTCCGGTTCTGCTTATTGCAATACAACGCCAACTTGCAAATATAATGAAAATTATATTATATTCCTGTATATGATAGATCTTGTTATATAGATAAATATTAAAAATTAAATTATACCTTCACCTCCTCGTGCTCGTAATAGCCTTTGAGCGGCCAATCCTCTCTCGGGACCTCCTGCGTTATCACCTCCATCATCAACCTCCGCTCCTCTTCAGTCGCCGGTCGTCGCTTTTCAGGGTAGGTAATAATATCTTTTCACTCCCCTCGGCGTCTTCTCTTGATCGCTTGACACGTAGGTATGAACGGGGCAAGGGCGCGATCTACATCAAATGGCACATGCACGCCACCGTCCTCGACGGTGTCGCCGATGAGTCTGTAATGTTTCTTGGTATGAAATTATAAAATTTTAAACAAATAATTATTAAATATATATGTATATAATGACGATTGAAATTTAAATGTATAATAAGATATGTGATACCTCCTTCGACCCAAAAAATCGCGTAGCACGGTCAGTCTGGTCCTGGTCCCACCTAAGATGGAGCGGGTACTTATATTAAGTACGGATTTTCGCTCCAACATAACCCCGCACTGGGTCGCGCGAGGATCAAGAGGCACACCTGACGCGTCCTATATCAACGGCCATGGCTGAGCACTGTCGGCTGGCCTAGAGCAAGAGTTTTCCGTAGGACCCTTCCTCCTAATACTGCTGGAGCCTGCAAACAAATAGATATACAGGTACAATATTATAATATTCAGAATATGAATATAGCATTTGACAAATTTAAATTACAAATGTTATTTTAAAGTTTTAAGAAATAACGATTATACCTGTCATCCCTGGCATGACGCTAGAACCGGCGCCGTACACCACCCCGTCGGTAGCACGCGGGGTTGCAAACAATAAACTGTTAGATGATTCAATAGATACATACATACAATGATGTATTAAATTTAAAATGAGTAAACTATATACCATGTGCAGAAGTGACTGGGGTATGAGGATCCGCTATTGCACTAATAGGGGCTGCTGCGGCTGCTATGCTTCTGCTAGTGGGGGCACTGTGATATGCGGGGCTGCCGGGAGTGATGTCGCGGTAGTAAGGGGATCTTCCTTGTCAGGTATAGGTTCTGCTGCTTGGGTGATGTGGTGGTGGTAGGGGGAGCGCTGGTAAGGATGGACGCTACTGCTGGGGTGATATGGCGGTAGTAGGGGAGCACTGGTGCGGATAGTAACTGCGGCTCCTGGGCCTGCTGAGGCTCCACGGGTAGTCTCATCGGCGGGTACGAATCTCTGGAGAATATTTTCTAGTTCTCTTGTAACGTCTAGAGCTTGAGCCTCCTATCAAACCCTACATATATGTTTAAATATTATTTCATTACTTATATTCATTATACATTTTAGAACATTTATTTTAATTTCCTTACCTAACACTTTTTTGCGGTACATTAACTGAAGATTCATTGGGTGGATTCTTAAAATCTTGATCCGTGATAATCAATTGGCCGATATCACTTCTTACAAACGTATTGATGGACGGCGCAGAACAATTTGGATCCCTCGAACGATCAATAGACGGACTGAAACGTGTTATCGCGGGATCTTTCTCGTCACTCTTATATTCAGAGTCATTCAACGTCGGTACATTATAATAATCTTTCGGTTTCCAACGACAAACAACACTCCAGTCAAGCTTCTTCAAGTCTCAAGAATAATATATTTGTGTTGCCATTGTGGGAAAGATAAAGCTGTCGTATTCGTAAACTGTCCGTTTGGTGTTTACCAAAGTGAGACCGTATTTATCGATCTTCCAATCCATGTCAGACTTGTTATCGTATCATATGCATTAGAATATATGAAATGGGACAGCTTTATGCATGTATGAGACCGCGATAACTTCCTCAAGAACACCGCAGCAGGGATTTTCTTCGTCGTCGACGGTTGCGACGCCGCTATTTTGTGTAGCTCTAATACGTTCCGTCCTTTCTACCTCTCAAATTTATATCCTGAAATCCCGTATCCGTTGTAAAACGTAGCTGCAATCGTTGGACTGCTTAAAAGGTCGTGGACCCTCTATCAATCTGCCCTCCACGGTTCAATTGTCTATCGACTTCTTGTCTACACCAAGCGGCGAAAGTACGTCTATGTTCTACGATTCTATCATCTGACCACGTCCTAGGATTCGATCACTTGAGTATAGTTTTGTGCGCTCAGTTCGTTAATTTACAGTTATATTAATTAGATTAAATTTAATTTTGAACGTTTAAGTGGATGAAATTAGAAACACTTGCTCTACATATTTAGCAAAACATTCACTGTTTATCAAGATGTATGTACACTGGCCTTGAGATCATAAAACATATTTTTTTAGCCTTCCTGCTCCAATTGGATCGTCAGGAATACGCAGTGGATTGTTCAGCTTCGTCCTGATATCGTCATTCTGGAAACGAGCACAGAAAGACACGTTATTTCTTTCAAAAGATAACCTTCCGTAATTGAACCTTTAGGACGATACTTATTGCGGATATAGTTTTTTAAAGTTAATAGATATCTGTTGAAAATAGTAGATATTAATAATTTACGATAATGTTTTGCAATTTAAATAATTAATAATAAACATTTCCATACCTCTCGATGAGATACATCCAACGGTAATGCATCGGACCGCCAATCTTAACCTCGGTTGCCAGATAGACGGATAGATGAACAACAATGTTGAAAAAGGAACGTGAAAAGATAGTTTCGAACTTGCAGAGGATCAAATGAATATCCTATTCGAGCTTTGCTCTCTCATCGACATCCACATTTTTGGAATTCAATGGGCAAAAATACATGCAAAAGCAGCTAAACACGAGACCAATTTCGGATTTTACCGATGCTCTGAGGTATAAAAGAAGATGTTGCGTCAGTATTCAGTATGCGGTAGTCGTGGCTCTTGAGTCCTATGATTTTTCCGTTTTCTACCTTTACCTGTTTGACAATGTTTGATAAGAAACCGTTGGGGACTTTCAAATTTTTCAATACCCGCAAGAACCCCCGCTTCTTCTCTTTGTCCAGATTGTAGGTTGCCGGTGGGATCTCGTAATAACCCGGTTTATCGCCCACAGGCCGAGACTGCAATTCTTCTCTAATGGACAAACCATCCAAATTCGTCAAATCACGACGAGCGTTGAGATTGTCCTTTGTTTTTCCATCGTTACATAGCAGAAGATTGATGACGTGCTCAGAGACACCATTCTCGATATGCATGACATCTAAATTGTGGCGCAGAGATAGATCAGACCAGTACGGAAGCTGAAATAAACTACTAAGATTCTTCCACCTGGATGGGCAAGGCATTGCATTTTTGTTCTGTTTCTTTTCGAATGTGATATGCTGATAACCTTTCCATTGTTGCAGTATGTCGTTACCAGACAATGGTTCAGGCGGCATACCGGTCTCAGTCTTGCCATTTAACATTTCTTTGTTCCTTATGAATCTGTGAGTTATAGGCAAGAAACGTCGGTGACCCATATACAACTCTTTCCCGTTAAACTTCAAGCTTACGCTGCTTGTATGAATATGACAAGTGCACGCAAGCTTATCTTGAGTTGTCCATCCCGACAGCATGTCATAGGCAGAAAAATCATTAATTGCCTACATCAAAGCGGCCCGCATCTGAAAAAATTGTTTACTTTTTACATCATAGTTTCTTACGTCAGGTTCCCACAGCGACTTTAACTCATCGATCAAGGGTTGAAGGTACATGTCGATATTTTTTCAGAAGACGAGGGATTGTCGATTAAAAGCGCCACAATAAGATAAGACCGTGTTATAGCCTTCCATGGCGGAAGGTTGTATATAGTCACTACAACGGGCCAAGTACTATGAGTACGCCCGCCGCGACCCATCCCAAATAAACTAAAACCGTCGCTCGCAATTCCCACCCCGAGGGTCCGCGTTGAACGAAGAGTGTTTTTCATTTAAAACTTTCCATAATATTGAATCTCTAGGATGACTCATTTTTTCTTCTTCACGAGGCGCTCTATGGTGCCACTGCATTTCGAACGCCATGTCTTCACACATAAATAACCGTTGCTGTCTCGGTATTAATGGAAAATGACGTAGAATCTTAATGGGTACATCACTTGAACGAGAGTTTTTCTTAGACTTGAATCGGCTGGTCCCGCACACGGGGCAGTTTATGAGTGACGTGTTCATTCTGAAACGAAACACAGTTATTATCGCATGCATGTATCTTGTCATACTTTAGATCGATATTTGTGATTATATTTTGCGCCTCGTACCAGCTCGGTGGCACTTCATTTTTGTCCGGAAAAACTTCCTTCAGCAATGCTAAAAGATCGGTGAAAGATTGGTTACTCCATCAGTTCTTGTATTTGATCTGGAAGAGACGTACGAAAAATGTCGGTTTTGAAAACCCTTTGCAATTTGTATATAGCGGGATTCTCGAGTCAGCCTTGTACTTCTCCAATAACGAGGGTCCGATGCTTTGCGTATCATAAGGAAGTCTAACGACATTTATAAGCCCATCTATGTCATCGACCGGCGCGAACACAACTTCGTCTTCTTCAAACTGTCATTCCTCTTTCTCCTTTTCTTCTACTATCCCTTGCCATTTTTCGGATGCCGTTTCAATAAATTCGTTTTCCGTCTCTTACATTGGTCATGCCTCATCTTCCGTTAGAACGGTTTATTTTTTCCGTGAAGTTCTCACATAGTGTAATCTCTAACGAAACCATTTTTCACGATGTGTAACTCAATATTGGACTTCTTAAGCAAACGCTTGTTCATACACTTAGAGCAAGAACAATAGATTTCGTATTCTTTCGGTAACTCAAGGTGTGTATGCAAAATCGGTGAAAAAGCAAACACAGTTAAGAAAAAAATTATTGGGTTGTGATGGAGCATTGACGTAGATCCAACTCTTGTCGTGGAGGTATGGAAGTGCCATATTGGAACAGTTCAGACGAAGTAAGGTTCGTATAGACAAGAGTAATTTAATTAAGATTTCTTGATAGATACGCGATAGACGGGATACTAAGAAGCGTTAGTGTTAGGTTTAATTGACGACTTTGTTGATTTAAGTTTCAATTGACGATTTAGCTATAAAGATTATCAAGGATCGAGAGCAAATATTCATAGTTAGGGAGTTGAATTCTTCTTCTAAGAACGATGATATTAAATGTTCTATATTGGACGTCGAGGTAGCGGCTGTCGGGATAAGGCATCTATCTCAAGAATGTATAAAGCATACATCCATTCACTTGTGTTTTCATCCATTTCGAGAAAATTTTGGCAGCACCTTCCCACTGTTTTCTGAGTACACTATAATAGAAAAGATAATCATTTCAATAGTGTCAAACAACATTGAAACGAATATCTAATTTATCGTTGTACATGGAGAACCAGCGGAAAGGTACCGGCGAAATATATCGAAACAAATGATACACAAGTGAATGCAAGTGTTTGCTTTATACATTCCTAATTTGTCCACACAGGACAAATCAATTATTTATCATACGATTGAATATTCTCATCACATAGACTACACGACAGTTAGAACTGAACGATACCGTCCGATATTCAACAACTTTCGTGTAGTTTTATATCGCAACGAATATCGAATGTCTGTTAAGTTAACCGATAGACGGGAACTAAGCCGCGTTTTCATTTTCACATATGATTATCGATGAGAATATGAAAATTTCATGTTATCATCGAGTATCATACACTTAGTTTAAGATTTAATTTGAATTAGTTTTACGTTTACGTTTTAATTTCAAGGTTTCGAAGTTTTTGGCTTAGGGTACAGTTTTTTAAAGTCAAGGGCTTTCTTAATCGAGTTTAAGATTTTGAATTTAGGTTTGGAATTAGGATGCGATTTGACAATAGTTTTATGTAGAAGAGAACGATGATGAAGGTTCGGCCACAACAACAACAGAAAATGTTGCAAGTTGGAGCTGTGAGTTGTAACTAAGTGTCTTAAATGCAGTACACCACAACAGAAAATGCAATACACCACAACAGAAAATATGCGACAATTGGAGTTGCAAGTTGTAACTATATTGCTATGGAATGAAAGTTATCGGTTATTTGTACATCCTTATATTTGAATTAGGCATATGTAATTTCTTATTTGTAGACAGTTACCTTCTTAGATCTCTTTCTTTGATAATTTGCATTGAATTGCATCTGCTTATTTTTTGCACGTTTTGAATTTGTGATCTTGTGAAGAAATTTGCAGTGAAAGAGAATGGACATGAAGAAGAAATTTGTGATCTTAGATCATATGGCTCTTTCTGTAAGGAATTATCATACTGCAGAAGTGGATTATATTCACTTGTTTTGATCTTCAAACGCGAAGTTCATGCAATTCCGTAAGTCATCTTAATTGCTATTGAAAGTGTTTATAGGTGATCAGGCATTAGAATTCGGGTGACATGGTGCACTGCAGTTAGCTGAGAAACTGACAGCCAAACCGAGTACCATGCAGATTGCTGAGACCGAATTAATAGCCGAGCAGATAACCGAGGATCAGATTCCCGGAACTGATGTGGAACAAATGGCCGAGGATTATCTGGGCCGAGTAGAGGAACAAGCTGAGAACGGGAAAACAAAATGAGCCAAATAGAAAGATCTAAACAGCCCGGGCGGAGACGCGGATCCAAACTGACCGAGAAGCAGATCCAAACAGGCTGAGTGGAGACTCAGTTTCAATGGACTAACCCTATCCTCATTCGGTCGTAACTTTGATTTGCAGGAAAAGATTGTAAGAAATCCGCTAACTTTTGAATGATTTGATTGAAAATTTGATTTTTTTAGATTTAAATTGAAGATTTTATTAGTCAATTTAGTTAGATTTAAATATATTATATTTGAGAGGATCGATAAATTTTATTTTTGAAATAAGATGAGTAATCTTTTATTAGCTATTGAAAAATCACCTCTACTATTATTTGTGCATATGTAATTTAGTTAATACTATAATCAGAAGAGAGAACACCCCCTGCCCCCCCCCCCCCCACACACAGGTATGTATGGTAAAATGGGGGCGCGTGCGCACACATATGGTAAAATGGGTCTAAGGTATATCTCAGGCTCATTAGCTGCGGTATTAAGAGACATGGTGGGTGGTGGGGCCCATCTAAACTTAAAACATGGGGCTCATCTAAACTTAAAACATAACTTAAAACATGGGGCTCCACCATCTGTTTCCCTCCTCTTGTACCGCTGCTATTAGCTCAGGCCCATTAACCTCATGATATATATATATATATATATATATATATATATATATATATATATATATATATATATCAAAATGGAGACTAAAATGCATTGTATCAGCATGCACGCACGCGTGCACCCCATTTTGCACATGTGCGGATTTTAAATGATTTTTGGCATTCAAGTATTCAACCCTTTCACAGCAACATATATAGTGTACTGCCAATATATGCCCTAAAGCTAACAAAAAACTGGAAGTGGAGCTTATGAAATGAAGCAATCACAGATACATACCTATATATACCTATATCATCATCAATGCCAGGCTAGGGCAATGAAGCCATAATTCAATACCTCTTCCAAGTTCCAAATCAAAATCAAGGACTTTTTAAATTAGCCCACCAAATATCAATTGCCATCAAGGTGCTCCCACCTTATGCCTGCTGTTAATGTCATCATCTCAAGCTCTTTTAGAAGCTTGTCTTTTGTTGAGAACTTATGATCAACATAGTCAATGAGGCAACAACAATAGCATTCAGCAAACAATCGGCAACTCATACCTATATATACCTATATCATCATCAATGCCAGGCTAGGGTAATGAAGCCATCATTCAATACCTCTTCCAAGTTCCAAATCAAAATCAAGGACTTTTTAAATCAGCCCACCAAATATCAATTGCCATTAGGGTGCTCCCACCTTATGCCTGCTGTTAATGTCATCGTCTCAAGCTCTTTTAGAAGCTTGCCTTTTGTTGAGAACTTATGATCAACATAGCCAATGAGGCAACAACAATAGCATTCAGCAGACAATCGGCAACTCATACCTATATATACCTATATCATCATCAATGCCAGGCTAGGATAATGAAGCCATCATTCAATACCTCTTCCAAGTTCCAAATCAAAATCAAAGACTTTTTAAATCAGCCCACCAAATATCAATTGCCATTAAGGTGCTCCCACCTTATGCCTGCTGTTAATGTCATCGTCTCAAGCTCTTTTAGAAGCTTGCCTTTTGTTGAGAACTTATGATCAACATAGCCAATGAGGCAACAACAATAGCATTCAACAAACAATCGGCAACTCATAAACTGAAGTAAAACAAGCGGAGCTTCTGCAATGAAGCTATATAAAACTCTCTCTCTCTCTCTCTCTCTTAGGGGATATAACTAGATCACTTAAATTCCTCCAATTTCATTCAAAAAAATAAAAAAGAATGCTCTAAGTGACTAAATTCATGCGTCTATTAAACACAACAAACGTACGGATATTATAGCTTTTCTGTACGGCTTATGAGAGATATTCTGCCTATGATCACGAGGTTTCCATGATCTATTATACTTAACTCTAGCATGGGTTTTACTAACTTGACGGTATGTTGAGTTAATTCTAAACTCTGATTATGGAAGTTGTAATTTTATCATTAAAACTTTTAATGGTATTCGGGTGGGGTAATTAACCACCGCTTTTCTCAAAAAACAAATGCAAGGGTATTCTTATAAGCCCTTTCAAACATATATAGATAATGATGTAGGCCATTCGAGCGGTTTGTCGAGTTTCCTGCTGGACATTCTATTGTGACTTCATTTATATATTTTGACCTCTTTGGTCTGTAATATTTTTGTGTGTGTTTCTGTTGCTTTTTTCTCGGTTGTTTAGGTGTGATGTACGCTTCTTATCATCAAATACAAGCATAGTTATAGATGACGACAAGGTCCGCTTGCTAGTCTATCCGTCTATTTAGTGATAATTTGCAAATATCGACACCCCCCTGTTTCATTTTAGCTGAATTTTGTCTGATGTATTATGTAGTCCAAGGTTGCATGGATATGGACACGGGGACACTGACACGATACGATGCGACACGGCGATATGGCAAAATCCCAAAATATAGGATACGGGTACACGGATATATATAATTATAATAAAGATAGTACCATAACATTACAACATATTCCGCAAAAAGTCAACAATACAAAAAAGTTCCACTAAGATTATGTTTTTTCTCGCCTTCAATTGTAAAAAATAAGCTCGCCACTACTATGGGAATCATATTTGGTGTCGTGGCTATACTTAAACGTGTTCGACACGTGTCCGATATGTGCCCAAATCCAAAGCCGCCTCATTTCGAAACGGGGCACGAAAATTCCGTGTCGTGCAAGTGTCGGGCACGAATCCATGTCCAACATGTGTCCGACACGGATAGAGCAACCAAACAGACATGTCCGTGCAACTTAGCTGAAGTCTATACATGACTTTTTATTGTAATATATATATTTTTCTGTGAGCACGATGTCTTGCTCTACTTTTCAATCAAAAAACAACATAGATAGTGAGATATCAAATGGAAAATCTGCTTTGCTCAAATTGTTCTATGTTATTTAGAGTGCTTATAATCAAATCTAATGATTTTATGTTTTTTAATTATTTTTTAATCTATATTTATGCTTCAGCAGACATGGATGGACAATCAAAACTTGTAAGTTGTTTGGATGGAAGATTTTATATTTGAAGTAATAATTTGAAGACAGATATTGCTTCCAATTTTATCTGCTGGCTAGCTGCTGCCAAACTGTTGACATTTGAAAATGGTTTAAAGCTTTGCAAGAATTGTGTTCAAGGTTCAATTTTTATGGTTAATTAAGATCATGATTCTGTAAGGCAAACTTCAATTATTAATTCTAGACCAAACTCAGATGATAGATGAAAAGCACTTACCATTTACTTTTTTTTGGCCTCCTTTTTTTAGCCTTTAGGGCTAGCAAACTATACAGTCTGTGTTGTATTTCCAAAAATAAATTTCATATTAATATACAACCGCTTGCTTCATTTATGAATTCCAATGATGGAAAAAAGCACCATTTACTTCAGTTATAAGTTTTAATGTTTTGGCCTAGAGATATCACAGTAGTTAATATTTTGTGATGTATCTCCAAAAAAATTTTTTTCTGATCGCCTAAAATATGTGGCCTTAACTTAATTTTTGAAACAACTTTTATTTCTTTTTTTGACGAATTTTTTATAATCAATACTCGCTAATAAAATTAGTTATCCTAAATTTATTATACTAATTCAAAAAAATCATAACATTATTTCATAGTTTTGGGAAAATTTTGTGATGTTAAATTTTAAATGTGAATGTGAGCATTACAACCCCTTCTCTTTTGAGTTAAAAAATAGTAGAGATAGAAATATATGTGATTTCCGGCTGGTTAGTTTTGGTTGGATTCATTTGGAGTGGCTTCTAAATATCACGTATTTTTGCTTTCTATTTTATTAAGGAAAAGATTCGTACCATGATTTAAATTTGGATTCAAATTGGAATGTCACTTTGACAGATATTATTCGATATATTAGGTACAATTCACCAAGACAGGACATAAGAGAAGAAAGAGAGAAGGATTTTCGGGCATTTAGAAG
Source organism: Agapanthus africanus (assembly GCA_030015575.1). Lineage (NCBI taxonomy): Eukaryota > Viridiplantae > Streptophyta > Magnoliopsida > Asparagales > Amaryllidaceae > Agapanthus > Agapanthus africanus. Next base: position 934,110,963 of record CM057338.1, on the reverse strand, counting down.
CTTTGTGAGTAGACAATCCCGTATCTTTCTCTTTTGTGACTAGATCGGCTTGGACTCCAAGTTCGTCCAATCTGCTCACATTTCGGCATTTCTAATGTAGTTACTTGTTACTTTCAATGACTGAATGCTATTTGATCAACGGTGTTAAAGCCAGAGGGGGCCTTAATTTTGGTTCCTATGTTTGGTTGTATATTTTATGTCCAAGCTCAAATATTTGTAGCATCCACAACTTCCTTAAACAGGAAGTAGAGCATAAATGAGCATTTAATCACCTCTATAAACATAGTGTGTGAATTTTCTAAAGCTGATCACATTGCTATCATACTTAACCCACTGATGATAAGCAGCACCATCATGCTATAATAAATAGAAGGGAGCATAGTTGAGGGGAAAAACTGTAAGTTTTCTGACTTTATAAATATACAGGAGGTTGGTTGTTATCTTGCATTAAGTTTTCCTCAAATACTTACTGGGAAAAAAATGTTCTTAGCAGGGAGCATGGCAAAACGAATGCTGCAATCTCTTGCTTTTTGTTGGGTTCTGCTAATGCTTCAATTGGAAGCAGAAACCAATAATGTAAGTTTCCTACTCAAACGATTTTAAGTTTTTTTAATAATATTTTTTAATCTCTATTTATGCATCAGACTAATGCATGCATGGACAAACAAACTAGTAAGTTGTTTGGATTGAAGGTTTTATGTTTGAAGTATTAATTTGAAGAGAGAGATTACTTGGTGTCTAAATTAGTAGATGTTAATTAACCTGAGCTTTCTATGTTTGCTTTCCCTTCATCGGATTTGATGCAATCTGTTCAAGAAAAACAAAAATCATAATGAATCGTTGAGAATTCTTAACAATACGCAAAAAGCTATGGAAACTACTAAAACATCTTACTCTTTTGCTTATATGAAAGTTAGGCTAGGGAATTACCTAAGTTTCATACTCATGATATCTTTCTTTTGAAAGAGCTACAAATTCCAAACAAATTAATGTATCGATCGATAGAGTAAAGAGTGTAGTCTTCTAATTTCAAACTTCTCTCTTGTATTCTATTGCTTCACCATAACTCTTGCATCTTGTTATTGAAAGATCATAAGCTATAAATTTCTAAGAAAGTTACTGCACCTCAAGATTGCAATATCCTCCTATTCAACTACTTCAACCATTTCCGAACACTTCATCTCAGTTCTAGGGATTTCAACATACAAATCAATATGCATGATAGTCGAAAAAGGATGTGAAGTGGGGTGTGTAATATCTTAAACAAAACTCGAAGCTTCCATTGTTTAACCTAGAATTCGATAGGCTTAGTATGAGAGAGAGAGAGAGAGAGAGAGAGAGATGCGGGAGGCTGGGGTTTCATGCACACACAAATCGACCAGGACTATGGTTTTCTTGAGATAGAATGAGCTTTTGGGCATATCAGATGAGGATTGTACTTTAAAAAGTTGTGTGATTAAAAGAATAGTTATATATATTATCATGTGTATGCTAGCTTTTTAATATGAGTAATGTTTTTAAGGTTTACATCGTCTACCTTGGAGTGATCGCACATGACAATCCTGCTGACATCAAAGCGTCTCGTCATGCCATACTGTCCGAACTGGTTGGCAGGTAATTAAGATGTTTCTAGAATGGAAAAAAACAAGTAAATTTTGAATACTAATTCAAAATTCTTTAATTTCAGCAAAGAAGCAGCACGAGCCTCTATGTTGTACAGCTACAGGTATGCATTCTCCGGTTTCGCGGCTATATTAAACAAGTCTCAGGCAGAGAAACTTGCAGGTAATTCAAATTTTCAAACTAATTCAAATATCCCTGTTTGTTTTAGAGTAGAGTAATATTATGATGATCAATACTTTGTATGCAGAGTTCCCCGGCGTCGTTCGAGTGATGCCCGATCGCTTGTACCAACTGCATACGACTCGGAGCTGGGATTTCCTCGGGCTGAATACACCATCTTCGAGCAATCTACTATCAGAAAGCAAAATGGGAGAGTGATTATAGGCCTTATAGACTCAGGTAAAGAGTACATATATAATCTTGCATTTCTTTGAATTATTTTCATATTAGAGGGTCAGGAATTCTGGGGAAATTAGCATCAAGTAATTAAGCTATTTATGACAATGTATAGTATAAGCTCTATTGCATAGGTAATTTCTTTAGGTAATTTCTTTAGGTTTTAAAATTATATAATTTGGTAAACATGCAAATATAACACAGCTAGAAACCAAGCACTGACAAATCCACCAGCGAATTTATTTCAGGAAAAAAAATGCCAATTTGAACTACTGAACAAATTTGCTCACTTTTTAAATAAAATTGAACAGCTACAGTTCTGTATATTGAAGGATATATATGCCACAACCACAGTGAAGAGAAAGATGAAAGTGAAGAATAAGATACAAGAAAAGGAGAAACAAACATAAATAGGGAGAAAAGAGAGGACATTCTGACATTCCTTCATATATGTTTGTAGCATTACAAGGCTATAGCTTCATATGTGTTTTTTCACTGCATTTTCTTCGATCATTGCCTATTAATTTATTTTTTGGGGGGGCTTTTCTACACCATTTGGATTGTTAGCATACTCACATATATTTTATAGAGATCCTTTAATTTGTCAAAAGAGGGATGAATTTTTATCTTTTCCTTGATATGTAGTACAGATTGATGATGGATTTCAATTAATTTGCGCAGGGATTTGGCCCGAGTCTCAGAGTTTCGACGATACGGGCATGACCCCTGTTCCAGCTCGTTGGAAAGGGATCTGTCAGCACGGCGAGCTGTTCAACTCCTCTCACTGCAACAAAAAACTAATTGGTGCTCGGTTTTTCACTAAAGGACTATTTGCGAACACCAAGGCACCAATCGACACTACAAAAGGAGCTGAGTACTTATCACCTAGAGACGCATTGGGCCATGGGACCCACACGGCCTCTACGGCCGCGGGTCGACTGGTAGCTAATGCAAGTTACCAAGGCCTAGCTTTAGGAACTGCAAGAGGTGGAGCACCTCTTGCTCGCATAGCAAGTTACAAGGTTTGTTGGGCTACGACTAACTGCGCCGATGCGGACATAGCAAAAGCAATTGATATGGCAGTACGCGACGGAGTTGATATCATATCGTTGTCCATGGGAAAAGAATTACCACTAACAAACGATATCGGGGCGGACGATATAGTGTTAATTGCATCTTTTCATGCTGTTGGAAAAGGGGTCCCTGTGGTTTGCTCAGGGGAAACAGTGGTCCTTTAGCTCAGACGGTAGAGAACACTGCGCCGTGGGTTACTACTGTTGCGGCCGCCACCATCGATAGGGCTTTTCCAGTTTCCATTGTGCTCGGCAACAATCACACTCTTTTGGTGATTAACTAGAACTCTCTTTACATCAAATTACAATATTTTGTACATACTAATGTGGCTATTCTTTTCTCGATACATTTTTGTACATACTCTGAGAAAGCTGGCAGGTCTTGCTCTCGACATTCTTGTTGTTTACACACCTTGTCAACTTTGAGAAATTCGTTATGTAATGTTACTTTATGCTGCTTTGCCATTTTATCGTACAGCGGAAGTTGTAAAGAAGGAACACTAGATGCAACATTAGCAAAAGGAAAATTCATCCTTTGTTTCTCCATCGGAGATAACTCTTTTCTTGAGGCATCTAAGGCCGTGGCGGCGGTTGGAGGAATTGGCATGATCTTTGCACAATTTCGAGACAGTCTTCTAAAACCTTGCATCGAAATACCGTGTGTTAAAGTAGACTATGAGGTGGGGACTAAAATACTTTCATACTTCGAAAAAACAAGGTATATATATATATCAGGTTATGTTATATCTAGAAAAAAAATGTATGAATCAAGAACAAGGCTAATTTTTCATTTTCTTCGACAAAGGTCGCCGATCGTAAAGCAACAAACCCCGGAAACCATTACAGGGAAATGGGTGTCTCCAAAAGTAGCCTTCTTCTCATCTAGAGGACCTAGCTCATTCTCTCCTTCTGTATTAAAGGTACAAGCATGCACGCACATTCATGCCCATATGCACACACTAATGTTATTTAATATGTATGCTCGACCATTTCTAAGTTTTTCTTGAAGATTCAGGCTTATGTATGTGATGCTATTAATTGGTGCAGCCTGATATAGCAGCACCTGGAGTGGGCATATTAGCAGCAGCGAGAACACCTGCAACAACCGATGATGCTTTTATCTTTTTATCTGGAACGTCGATGGCTTGTCCTCACATTTCCGGCATTATGGCGCTTATCAAATCTGTGCATCGTGATTGGTCCCCCGCGGCTATAAAGTCTGCCCTTATAACCACAGGTGCATGATGCATACTATAAATTGAATTGTCGTAATAATTAAACACTGCTATATACTCAAAACCTTTGTCAACTTTGTTGTTATAGCGTCGCAAATCGATAATAGCGGGTCCCAAATAGGCGCAGAAGATGGCACAAGAAAGGAGGCAGACCCTTTTGACTATAGAGGGGGCAATGTTGATGCGAATCAAGCTGCAAATCCAGGACTCATCTACAACATGAGCACAATGGACTATGTTCCCTTCTTCTGCATGAGAGGCTACACGAGATCCGTTATCACTAAGCTACTCGGAAAAGAAACTTCATGTGATTGGAATACCTCAGAGTTAAACATGAATCTACCGTCCATTGTTGTACCTGATTTGAAGGGAAAATCTACGGTCACCAGAACCGTGACCAATGTTGGTCCCATAGATTCGGAGTACAGAGTGCTAATAGAAAATATATGTTAATATTCTATTACTAATTAGGTAGCTATAATTAGGCTATAAATGATAATAGAATATTAACATATTTTTTCTATTAGCAGTGATCCAAAGAGATAACGTAGTATTTAATGCCACTAATACTGGAAATAGGCGAAGTCCATAAATCCGAATGAACAATATCAAATGGGGACTCAACAATAGACTCTGAACGATAAAATAGAAGCCTAACATATTTTCCTAATTGACATGCATGACATAACTTTTGAGTTTTGTCTTTATTACAAGAAATAAAACCATGAGACACTAGAGACTGAAGAACAGTGTCATCCGGATGACCCAAACGTCTGTGCCATGTGGAGGGACTGGAGGTGAGGAGGGTGAGAGGTGGAGCGGCAGTGGAGTTGATGGTGACAGGGTAGAGATCACCAGTGCTATCATACCGATGGATTGTTTGCTGTGTCTGGAGATCCTTCACAGAAAAACCATGAGGGTCAAATTCAACAGTACAATTATTGTCTTTGGTAAATTGACGCATGGAAATGAGATTTTTAATAATTTTGGGTGAGATAAGCACATTCTGTAGTGAAAGGGGACGGTGGGGATTGGGTAAATGTCCATGACCCATGTGAGTAATAGGGATTGAGGATCTGTCACCAACAAGTACAGACTGTATGATACTATTATTAAAAACAGAATGTAAGTTACCTGCGTCGGATGTCAAGTGGGCGGAGGCTCTCGTGTCCATATACCATCCTGCGTTGTCGTGAAGGGCTAGGGTGTGTAAGGTCTGAGGAAGAGAAGTAGTGGGCACAACCGAGGCAGTGGGCTGATCGACAGGTGCAGGCGCGAACCAGGTCCATGGCGGAGGAACGGAGACCGAGAGAGCCTGTTGGGCAGATGGACGTGGGCTGGGGCCGAGTAGTCCAGGCGCGGTAGTAGGGCGTAGTTTTGCAGCAGAGTGGCCGGGCCACAGGTTGGCAGTAGGAGGTGCAGCGGGCCAGTTTGGAGGCCAGAAGTACGGGCCCCAGGCATAAGGGTTGGACGTCGGATGCTGGGCCGAGGGCTGGCGCAGTGATGCTTGGTTGGACTGCTGACAGTTGCGGTTGTAGTTCCTGCCAGGACGACCGTTGTTACGGCGGGCGAAGTTGCTGTTGGAGGACCGAGTGGTGGGTGCAGCAGTGTAAAGGATCGTAGGAGAGGATGGTCGGTGTGAGAGGCTTGATGTTTGCGGGTTGGAGAGACGTTGTTCCTCCAGGAGGAGCATGGATCGGGCTTGAAGGAAGGAAGGGAAGGGGTTGTGATGCCGGATTGATATTTCCAATTTGCTCAAACTTCTCGGGGAGACCGTTAACCATGTAGGTGACGGGATTCTTTTCGGGAACTATTACGTCGATGTTGAACATCAGATCAGAGAGAGTTTTAAGACGTTGGCAATAGGCGGTGACCGAAAGATTACCCATCTCGATATTACGGAGATCATTGTCGAGTTGGATGGCTCTAGCATCCTTGTTATCACGGAACAGATTCTCGAGACTGAGTCAGAGATCGCGAGCGGTGACACCTTTTTTCAAGATCATTTGGAGGAGGGATTTGCTGATAGTACCGTAGATCCACAGTTTTACCAAACCGTCGAGTCGTTTCCATTCATTATCGGTAGGCCTGGAGGCTGTGGTTGTACCATCAACGTGACCAAGAACGCCAAAGTTGACGCAATGGGTCTCTAATAGCTCTCTCCAGGCATCATAGTTGAGTTCGTCGAGGTCTAGGATAAGAGGGATGCAGGATTTGATGTTGGTGATGCCGTAAGGTTTTTCGGTGGTGGGAGGAGGAGGAGGAGGGGTGGCGTCATGACCGGCCATGAGGGAGAGAATAGGAGGGAGAAAAGAAGAGATTAGAGCTTTGTTGGCTCTGATACCATGAAGATCGGTGAATTCCCCTTGGGGATTAACCTTGCATTCATTTGTAATTTATAGATGTACAAGAGATATACAGGAGGATATTTAGGAGATAATCTCTCCTATTTACAAGAGTATAGTCTAATTATACCTATCTAATTAGTAATAGAATATTAACATATATTTTCTATTATCATTTATAACCTAATTATAGCTACCTAATTAGTAATAGAATATTAACATATATTTTCTATTAGCACAGAACACTTGTCCGACCTCCTCATGGCAATGAAGTGACAGTCAAGCCTAAGACGCTCTGCTTGAACTCGAGTGTTACAAGTATTAAGTACGAGGTGACTTTCTCATCAACTTTGATGATGCAAAAGGATTATGCTTTCAGGAGCTTGACATGGATCGGTGGCAAACATTCGGTCAGAAGCCCAATCATCGTTCGCTTCATCATATATGATTCGTATGCAGACATCTAGAGAGAACTAGAAGTATGAAAAATGTTTGTAATCGGTAAAATATATAGCATAAAAGGCGGGGTTGTTTAACCTTACGGGTAATCTCTTGGATAAATGGAATGCAATTTAGATGCGTCTTCAATCCAAAATTACCAATTTGACTTTCATTATCCTAAATGCTTATCTTAAAAATAGCTTGTATTATGACATGTGCTCTGCACGTGAAGAGAAAATACGAAAATATTGATTTGAATAAACATGAGCATAAATTACTTGTAGGTAGTTCTAAATTCGTTTAGAAAAAAACTGCAACTAAATTATTATAATCTTCATTTTCAAATTTACGCAATGGTGTGGCTTGGGAGAGTGTTTTGAGATAATGGATAGGTTTCATCAAAGTTTTATATGAAATCAAGCTATTTTAAACCGCGACATTATTGCTTTACTATCATTTATTTATTTCATATATCAATTAAAGATGATTTAAGGAAGGAAAAAAACTTCCGGGGTCTTTATAACATTTAAGTAACCGTAATGAAAAAATAATATATATAAATGTACTAAAGCTGGCCGTAGGGATGGCTTCTCAAAGTATTACAATGGTCTTAGGCCTAATTGTTGCAGTGTTTCCTCTCTTTTTACTTCAAGAAAGGTTTCTAACAACCTAGGCGGCGAGGGTGACAAATTATTCATGGTTACCAAGCATTTGAACTAAGGGAAAGATCCGAAAATCTATCATAATTGCATTGAAGAGGAAAGATGTGAATCTGGATGGGAAATCAAGCCGTTTCTTCAATGTTATGCTTATCTGCCGTCTTTTAAAGAGTTTTCAGATCACTTCGGATGACAATGTTTTATGAATGTTTAATATCTATAAGTTCAACTAGAAAGAGGTGAAGTTTAATGAATAATTAGTGCTTCTACGAAGTATAATTTCTTGTGTATTGCTTCCTTTAGTAGTATATGCTTTTCCGACTGAAAATTTGTATGTTCTAATATACATATGCATGCATATGTGCTAAAAGGGAACTAGTTCTCAAAATAAGAGACGTGAATTTTTTATTAACAATTTAGACGATCGGCACTGTTCAAGTTTATACTCCTCTTCTTAAGCCTATGCGAAATGAAACATCCAAACAACTAACCTCAAGGGTCGCATAAAACACCCAAAAATCGATTAAGGTATAAAATTATTATCAATTGAACATTATAAAATATTTATGTTCATGTTCAAACCAACAAGCAAATTGTGGGTACATGATTAACTCCCAGCCACTGATTATAAATAAACCATTGGACTATCAGGACTGAACTCCCCATACAGGGGTTCAAATCAAAACTTAAACAGAATTATTACATCTAAGTAAATTTTATATACCATTATCGACCTTTCAATGTTTTCGAGAACATCAAAGAAGTCTAAAAATGCCAAAAAATTCCCTCTAAACCAGCAATGCTATTTGAAAGTTTTGGTTTACAGAAAACCCCCCTAAAAAAATCTGGCGAATATCACCATAGCCTAGTGATTAAATCTTCTTGTAGCTGAGCCGGAGGATTGGGGTTCGAACCCCTCTTGAATCACCGTATTAGGTTACGTTCAACTATTCAAAAAGGGGAAAAATCATAATTAATCTTTATTACAATAAGATTCTTCAAAGTGCTATATTTAAGAGCATTTTAGTGAAATGTTCCCTTAAAATCAAAGTTTAAAGAAGTTTCTTGTAATAAAATAATTTTAATACAGTTAACAAAAAAATAAGTCCATAATTTAATTTAGTTTATTGATATTTAGTCTTAAAAATTGGTCTAATTTAAACTATTGAAGCAAACTTCTATAGCATTACTGGTGGCAAGGCAGCACAAGAAAAGTAAAAATCTTTTTTAAAACTAAATAAATAAACAAAAATTAAAATTAGGACGATTTTTATAAAAAAAAATCCCATTTCAATAAATAATTCGGAAAAGAGACCTCATGAAAATTTATTTATCAAAATAGATTTCTTTTTACCACATATGCAATTAAGGTAAACAGATGCCTAATGGCAAATCTTATGTGGCAATAACGAGATCTATATCTCTAAATAAATTTCAATGAGGCCCCTATTTAAAATTATTTATTAAAATAATATTTTTTGGAAAATAAATCCCATTAAATATTAAAATATTTTTTTGACAATAAATCTTCCTACATAAATCTATGGAAAATTTAATCAATTACTTTTTACTATTTATTTCTCGTAAAATAAATCCATGGAAATTTTAAATTTTTTAAATTGATAATTTATAAAATTTAAGAGCTCACCATATTAAATAAAAACATTATTCAAGATAACATATATTAATTTTATGAATAAATTTAGAAATTTAAATATAAAATTCTCTTAGGTTTGACCGTCTTTGAACTTTTTTAATTTTAAGCAAGACATCGTGGATATTAGCTCCAATTTCTGATTAGTAATAATTAATATTTTTTCTAAAGGAATATTAGTACGTATTTTCTAATTAAATAATCTGAATTAGATATTGTAGTTGATTCTTATATTTTTAACTTATAGTTGATTAGCGTTAATTGGACTATAGAGTTACCATTTTTCATTTATTAATTGCTATTATCAATTTTAGAAATTATAATTAATTTTTTTTCAAAAATATTAATGTTAATTATAAAACTTAGTTAACCAAACTTTCTTCTCAGATGAAAAAAATTTAATTATGGCGCTAAAATTATGTGCAGCTAGAAAATATATCAAATTATTAGCTAAAAGTTGAAAACAATAATAACATAAATTAAATTCAAATATAAATATTATAAAAAAATACTGTGGTACTTCATCTATGTTTTCTTAATGAAGGATTCATACTATTGTATGTGTATTTTTTTTCTTGACAATGATATAGTAAAAATTGATAAAATTAGTAAAGAACAATTGATAAAATTTTCATCGATTTATTCATAAGAATTTATTTTTAACAATAATATTGTGATATTTAAGAGGATTTATTTTCCAAAAAAAGTTATTTTAATAAATAATTTTAACAAGGTACCTCATTGAAATTTATTTAGAGAAATAGACCTCTTTATTATCACATAAGATATGCCAGGTAGGCAAATATTTATTCTAATTGTTTCCTGGCAAAAGGATGTCTATTTTGATAAATAAATTTTTATGAGGTCTTTTTTCTTAATTATTAAATGAAACGGGTATTTATAAAATTCGACCTTAAGACCAAATTTGGTTCTATCTTGTTTTCTTTTATCAGCTAGAGAGGTACTTTGCATACAACCTACGAGGCAATATGATGCATGCTTGACACTTGTCATTAGTCGTTTCAAACTGTAAATAATTGACGTGTGTGGAATCACGTCGAGATGTTGTCTTCCGTTGATCTGCTGATGGCGGTGATGGATGGCTGAGATTGGATCTGGAGGCAGGCTCCTTAAGCGTGTGGATCTCAATGGGTGTAAGGTTGTTTAGCCGAGCTACCTGCAAGGAAGTCCCGAAGTGGTTGGACCACCGAGGACCCTCCGACGATCAAGTTAGTGCGGTAATCCGAGCAGAGTAACGGCTTAGTGGAGTAGAAATGATTTACCTTGACCGTCTGAGAGAGGGGTTTATATAGCGGTGGTAGCAGGCAAGCAGGCACGAGAATCACGCCGGCAGTCACGTCCCCGACGTCACGCCCGCGTGACGAGCGGGATCTCCCATTAATGGCGAGACATGCTCGTTAATGGGGATCGTGATGGCGTGGAACGTGGGATGTGGCCGGCGGATATCTCGGGCATGGCGAGATTCGCGGGGTGGCGGTTGCGCCTGTGAACGGTGCCGTTGGTCGTTCGATGAGACCGAGGAAGATGATCTCGGCAGGAGAGCTCACGGACGAGCGGGAGAGCCGAGGTATCTTGGTTCTGCGGTAGCCTGGAGACGAGCTGTTAGGCCGAGGAGGCCAATTGTGCTGAGGGCTCGGAGGCGAGCCAGCCTTGTTCGTAGGACGGTTATAGGAGTAGTCTGGTCGGCCCCTGTAGGTCCTTTCTTGCATGCCCTGGGACACGTCATCTACCACGCGTCATGATCTGGGAGATCGCCGATATTGAGCATCATCATTAGCCCCCCACTCTCTTCCCGACCAGCTGACGGGTCGGGTCGAGAGTGGTCTGCCGGGTCATCCGAAGTGAGCTCCTTTTCGAAGATATCGTCGGGCGTGTCCCCGGGCAATCCGTCGTATTTTCTGGATGATGCCAGCGAATCAGGGCGAGATCTTTGCATTAAAGATGGTGCGCCGGATCGTGTGTACTTTCACTGAAGCGACGGCCCATGTGTCGGTAATTGGTTGGCTGAAGCGACGGGCCGCAGACCTCTGGCGTCTGATGGGATACTGCCCAATGCGCGTGCGACAGGTGGAGCGATCGGGGTCGTCGAATGCGAAGAGTTGTTTTTGGCGGGAGTCGACTGTCGCCGTTGGATGAGGACGCCGGTGGCTATAAATAGAGGTGGGGTCCTCTTCAGGGCCCATCTCTCTTCATATTTTCCTCGTCCTTGATATTGTAAGCTCGGCGCTCTCCTCTTTAGGTCGGATCTCCGCATTCCCGAGGACTTCTCCATCAGGTTGGATGTCTTCCTTTCCTTTCTTCTACTTCTTCTCTTTCTGAGCTGAGTCTGCTTCTTCCTTTGGCAGGACCGATGGTTCGATCCATGACTCTTGGCGCTTTTGGCGCTCAGTCCCGGAGGGGGCTAGCGGTGAGGCCGTGTCTCCGGCTGACGCGACGCCCACACTGGACATGCCTCCGACGGCGGGGCCATCTGCCCTGTCACGAGCCCCTGACGATCATTTAGGCGGTGGCCAAAGGTGTCAATGGGTTCCCGAGCCCCAGATGAGGGATGCAGGAGAGGACGAAGATGGGGTTCCTCTTAAGAGGAAGAGGACGGTCTCTCGCGCACCGCCGACGGGAATTCCGGAGGGGATTCCCGTGCAGGAGGGGGACGCCCGTTTCGTGGTCCCGTCGGGGCTTTCCGTCGCTGCCGGTCTTCTTGCTGGTATGGAAGAGTCGGCTGGGGGTAGGATCCCGCGGGGGACTCTGAGAGCACGAATGGAGGCCATAGCTCAGGAGGCAGTGCAGGTATGTACTCCCTCATGTGTCATTTTAGGCGCCTTCTCTTTAGTTGGGGCGTCCCTAAGTCTCTCAGTTGTTTCTTGTCAGGTTCTTCAGCATTGTGCCCTTGTGGTTCGCATGGAGGCCGAGGGGACTATCCACGCTAAGGGGCCGGCGGGGGAGTCTTCTTCGGAGGTCGAGGGTCTGAGACGTGAGCTGCGTTCGGTTAGGGAGAGGGTGGCCTTCCTTGAAGCCCGATCGGAGCTCGCGGAGCTCACCGTCTCGAAGTGCCAGGAAGCCCATCGCCTCCTAAGGGAGTCCTACCGAGCCGCTGAAGCTAGTCTGTCGAGGCTGGCGGATCTCAATGCAGCTATGAAGAAGGTGAGGGATGCCAGCAGGCGGGATGCCGAGACGGCGCTTCAGGCGGCGGAGGTCGCCGAGGTTCGACTTAAAAAGGCGGTGACCGATTACAAGGTGTCTGATCAGTTCTACGCCGACCTCGGCGAGGCCTCCGCCATTGCGTGGAAAAACGCTCTTGACGCAGTCAAGGAGCAGTTTCCCGGATTTCCCGACGGCGAGCTCCGCGCTCGGGTCCCGCTCTCAGTGGTCGTGCCTCCGGCCGATGGTGGTGAGGGAGGTGATGCCTAGGCGCGACCCGTGGACTGATTTTTTTGGCATTTCCTCCTTTCTCTTTTTGTAAGCCTTCAGGTAATTTGATAAGGCTGGGGAGCCCACAATACCTTTGTAAAGACTTTAACTTTGTGAATAAAAACTTTTTGTACGCGTATTTTCCTTTTGTCGGTAAACACTTGTGTCTGCATAGGACTGCCTTCGTGTTGTGTCGTCTCTTTGTCTAGCGATTACGCGTCGACTTGAATCTGTTCACCTGCCAAGTGTTCCAAGACAGGCGGTAAGACGGTATCTCCATGGCCCTGAAGTCAAGGTAAGGATCGTGCAGACGTAGGTAGACCGGATGCCTCTTGGTGAGGTCATGTTCCTTAGTGTGGATGCTCGGAGAGGCATGCTGATGATGGACCTACCAGTGTAGCTGCTTGGTGTCTCAAGGCGAGGGCTTCGATCCCTGGCGTTGCGGGGTAGTGAATTACCAGCAGGGGATGGCCGAGAAGGGTTGCCGTCCGGTGCCTCTTGGCGAGGGCTTTGATCCCAGGTTTGTTGGGGTAGGGGAGCTACCATCCAGGGATAACCGAGCAAGGACGGGCCCGGTTGCCTCTTGCGAGGGCTTTGATCCTTAGCGCGGGAGGGGCCGTAAGGGGCCTACTAAGGATGGGGCTGAGCAGGATTGATGCCCGGTGCCTCTTGGCGAGGCTTTGATCCCTGATTTGTTGGGGTAGGGAGATACCAGCCAGGGATAACCGAGCAAAGGCGGGCCCGGTTGCCTCTTGCGAGGGCTTTTGATCCTTAAGGACGAGTCAGGCAGGGTTGCTGCCCGGTGCCACTTGGTGAGGGCTTTGATCCCTAGTTTGTTGGGGTAGGGAGCTACCAGCCAGGGATAACCGAGCAAGGGCGGGCTCGGTTGCCTCTTGCGAGGGCTTTTGATCCTTAGCGCGGGAGGGGCCGTAAGTGGCCTACTAAGGATGGCCGAGCATGGTTACTGTCCGGTGCCTCTTGGCGAGGGCTTTTGGTCCTTAAGGATGGCCGAGCAGGGTTGCCGCCCGGTGCCTCTTGGCGAGGGCTTTGATCCCTGGCGTTTGGGGTAGGGAGCTACCGGCCAGGGATAGCCGAGCATGGTAGCCGCTCGACTGCGTCTTAGTGAGGGCTTTGATCTCTGGCGTTGTGTGGTAGGGAAGCTACCAGCCAGGGATAGCCGAGCAGGGTAGCTGCCGGGCTGCCTCTTAGTGAGGGCTCTGATCCCTGGCGTTGTGTGGTAGGGAAGCTACCGTCCAGGGATAGCCGAGTAGGGTAGCTGCTGGGCTGCCTCTTGGTGAGGGCTTTAATCCCTGGCGTTGTGTGGTAGGGAAGCTACCAGCCAGGGATAGCCGAGTAGGGTAACTGCGGGGCAGCCTCTTGGTGAGGGCTTTGATCCCTGGCGTTGTTTGGTAGGGAAGCTACCAGCCAGGGATAGTCGAGCAGGGTAGCTGTCGGGCTGCTTCTTGGTGAGGGCTTTGATCCCTGGCGTTGTGTGGTAGGAAAGCTACCAGCCAGGGATAGCCGAGCAGGGTAGCTGCCGGGCTGCCTCTTAGTGATGGCTTTGATCCTTGGCGTTGTGTGATAGGGAAGCTACCAGCCAGGGATAGCCGAGCAGGGTAGCTGCCGGGCCGGCTCTTATGGGCGGTTCTGCCCATCCTTTCTGGTGTGGGTGCCGGGAAGAGGGGCAGCCACGGGTGACACATGTCACGAACGCGTGGGGAAGGCGAGGCGTTGGAGACGCGTCGCTTCGTTTTCGCCGAGAAAGGCGGGCGGCCTGCCACGTGGCGGGACAGTTGCGGGTGAGTGACCGTTGGACTCCCGTGGGTTGTTCGCTATAAAACGGAGGGAGTGTTGATTGTTCTACCCTCCACGTTCAAAACGTAAAAATGCAGGACTTCCCTTTTTCTGTAAGGCTGAGGAGCCCATAGTACCTTTTGGGATGAATAAGACTCTTCTTTTGCAATGTTTTAATGTTCCCTCATTGTTATTTAAATGAAAGGACGTTTCAGAAAGGTTTACATTGCCTTTGTGAAAGGAGAGGTACACACTCGTAGGTATTCATTTTACTGGTACAGCTTTAGCTTCTCAGCGTTGTAAGGCCGTGGAAACTTGCGCCCGTTCGCGTCCTGTAAGCGGTAGGCTCCGCCGGAAAGTACTTCGGAGATGAGGAAATGACCGTCCCACTTCGGGGAAAACTTATGCAGTCTGCCTTGATTGACGAACTCGTTCCTCCGTAGGACCAGATCTCCGGTCCTGAAGGAGCGAGGCTTGACCCGCGCATTGTAGTGTCGGGCAGTTTACTGCTGATAGGCGGCAACCCTGATCTGAGCTCGGTCTCGCTTCTCCAACAAGATGTCCAGGTTGGTTCATAGTGCCGTGGTGTTCGCTTCGCCGTCAAAGTGTTCACCCCGGTGGCTGGGTAGCCCGATCTCCACGGGGACCATTGCCTCGGTTCCGTAGCAGAGGCTGAAAGGGGTTTCCCCGGTGGGGGTCTTCTTTGACATGCGGAGGGCCCATAAAACCCGGGGCAATTCCTCGACCCAACTGCTTTGGCGTCCTTCTAGACGGGTTCGGAGACCTCGGAGGATGTCCCGGTTAGCAACTTCGGCCTGTCCGTTGCATTGGGGATGTGCCACCGCGGAAAACTTCATGAGTATATGGTATTCGTTGCAGAAATCCTTCACTTTCTCGTTTTCGAAGTTCGTCCCGTGGTCGGTGATGATACACCTCGGTATGCCGGACCGGAGTATTAGGTTGTTCTGCAGGAACTTGATGGTCATGGTGGCATCCGGTTTCCTGATGGGGACGGCCTCGACCCACTTCGTGAAGTAGTCTACTGCGATGAGGATATACTTGTGCCTGCCCGTACCAGTCGGGAACTGGCTTATCATGTCCAATCCCTACTGGGCGAACGACCACAGAGAGGTTAAAGCGGTCAGCTCGGTAGCCGGAAGGTAAGGCATGCTTCCTTGGAGTTGGCAACTTTTGCATCTCCGGACGAGTTTCTGGGCGTCTTCGTGGATAGCTGGCCAGTAGTACCCCTGGAGCAACGCCTTCTGGACTAAGGTCCGGGCCCCTTGGTGTGCGCCACCGACCCCTTCATGGATTTCACGGAGGACGTAGTCGGCTTCGTGGGGGTCGACTCACCGGAGCAGGGGCTGAGTGAAGGATTTCTTGTAAAGGTTCCCATTGCTCCAGACGAAGTGACGGGATTTAGCTCGGAGGCGGCGGGCTGCTCCCTGATCTTCTGGGAGCGCACCATCCCTTAGGAATTCCACGAGGGGCTTCCTCCAGTCTTGGTCATCTTCCTGCGCCGCATATACATGAAGCACTGTCGCCCCGTCTTCCACGCTGGGCCGGGGCAGGGTCTCGAAGAGGATAGATCGTTTGTTGTTGGCCGAGTAGGATGAAGCCAGTTTGCTCAGGGCGTCAGCTTGGGCATTGAGCTGCCTAAGTATTTGCTCTACCTGGACTTCGTCAAAGTTCTTGTGGAGTTTTCTTACCTCGGCCAGATACTTCACCATTAAGGGTTCCCGAGCTTCGAAGTGGCCGGTCACTTGGCCGACGACCAAGGCTGAGCCACTGCGGATTCGAATTATTTTCAGCTCCAGCCCGGAAGCCATGCACAGCCCGGCCAGTAGGGCCTCATACTCTGCTGCGTTGTTTGAGGCCTTAAATCCGAGCTTTAGGGAATACTCCATTTCTGCCTCATTTGGGCCTTGAATGATGAGGCCGGCACCACAGCCTTTCTTGGTTGAGGACCCGTCGACGTAAATGATTCACTCAGGGACCGAGTCGGGTCTCCCCACGATCGGGCGTTCAGCCGCGAGGGTCGGCGTGGACTCCTGTTTCTTGCTGGGGATGGTGCACTTGACGATAAAATCGGCCAGGGCTTGTGCTTTGATGGCCTACCTTGGGCGGTATTTTATGTCAAACTGGGACAGCTCCCACCTCCACTTCTCTAAGCGGCCTGAGAATTCGGGTGAGGCGAGGATAGCCCCTAGCGGGCGCTTGGTGAGGACGAGGATGGTGTGCGCCTGGAAGTAGTGCCGCAGCTTCCTCGAGGCTACAATGAGTGCCAAGACAATCTTCTCTACGGCTGGGTATCTCGTTTCTGCGTCTTTGAAGACGTGGCTCACGTAGTACACCGGCTTCTGCGCCCCGTCTACCTCTCGAACGAGCACCGAGCCTGCTGCTTGGCCGGATACCGCCAGATACAGTGATAGCTCGTCTCCTTCAACTGGTCGGGTGAGCAGCGGCGGCGTCACAAGGTGCCTCTTTAGTTAGTCGAAGGCGGTCTGGCACTCTTCCGACCACTCGAATCTCGGGATTTTCCTTAGAGCTTTGAAGAATGGGATGCACTTTTCTCCGGACCTTGACATGAAACGGCTCAGAGCGGCTACCCGCCCTGTCAGTCGCATAATCTCGACGTTGGTCTTGGGAGAGGTCATGTTGAGGATAGCGTCGATTTTCTCCGGGTTAGCCTCGATCCCACGGTGGGTGACCATGAAACCGAGGAACTTTCCCCCGGTGACCCCGAATGCGCACTTGGCGGGGTTCAGCTTCATCTTGAATTTGCAGAGTACCTCGAAGGCCTCGCCGAGGTCCTTGGCATGGTCGGTCGACGAGACCGATTTGACAAGCATATCGTCAATGTAAACTTCCATGTTCCTTCCGATCTGTGGCTTGAACATGCGGTTGACCAACCGTTGGTATGTAACCTCGGCGTTCTTGAGGCTAAAGGGGCATCACCTTGTAGCAGTATACCCCCCGGTCCGTTGTGAATGCGGTGAGATCTTCGTCTGCCGGATTCATATGGATCTGATTGTAGCCGGAGAAGGCATCCATGAAGCTCAATAGCTCGTGGCCTGTTGAGCTGTCGACGAGCTGGTCTATCCGAGGTAGGGGATAGTTGTCTTTGGGGCAGGCTTTGTTGAGGTCGGTGAAGTCGACGCACATGCACCACTTCCCGCTTGACTTCTTGACGAGGACCACGTTCGCTAGCCACTCTGAATAGGGCACATTCCGAATGAAGTCGGCGGCGAGGAGCCGATCTATCTCGTCCTCGATAGCCTTCTGTTTGACAGGGGCGAAGCTTCGCTTTTTCTGTCTGACGGGTTGGGCCGTAGGATCTATCCCGAGTTTGTAAGATATAACTTTGAGGTCGATCCCGAGCATGTCAGCAGGCGCCCAGGCAAACACGTCGGGGTTGTTTATGAGGAAATGAACCAAGTCGTATCGCTGAGTTCCTGTCAGAAGCGAACCGATCTGGATGAGTTTTTCGTCGTCCCCTTCTACGAGGGGGACTTCTGTCAGAGGCTCCACTGGGGTCCCTCGGACCTCTTTTTGCTCGTCCCGAGTGTCTAGAGAACCCCTGATGTCATCCTCACCTTCGACATCGTCGACCGGCTTCTCCGATGAAGATGTCGCGGTGAAGCAAACCTTTGCAATTCGCTGGTCTCCATAGACTCGGCCTATCCTGCCCTGGTCGAGAGGGAACTTCATCGCCAGGTGGTGGGTCGATATCTGGGCCCGAAGGGAGTTCAGCGTGGGGCGGCCGAGAAGGATGTTGTATGCCAACGGAATTCTCGCTATGATGAATTCCACCGGCACTGTCCGCGTACGGCTGGCCTTCCCGACGTTGAACTGTAGGGTGATTACCCCTTCCGCCGGGACGGAGTGGTTGGTGAATCCTGAAAGGACATGGGAGGTCGGGCTTAGGTTTGCTGCCGTGAGCCTCATGCGCAGCAAACAGTCGTAGAAGAGAATGTCTGCCGAGCTTCCCGAGTCGACCAGGATCCTGTGCACCTCGTATTGGTGGACCCGGGCTGTAATCACCAGGGGGTCGTTGTGGGGCAGGGATATGCTGTGAAAGTCCCCGTCGTCAAAGGTGATCGGCTCGGCCTCCCTGACCTTCTTCCTCGGGCGGCTGTCGGCCTCCGCAGTTGGTGTGGGGCGCTGGGTCTCGTAGGTACTCTACATACCCCCCGCCGCCAATACCATAACTCTGGACGAGCCTTGGTTCCTTTTGGTGAGGTTCCTTATGCCTCCCTGTGGGGTGGATTTCGAGCTTCCGTGGAGAGTCTCGCGTGCGTGACCCCATCGAGGGAGGGGGTGCCGGTCATGCCTGCGAACAGGCGAGCTGACCATCACCGCCACGGGAGGGACAGGGATGCGGCGAGACTCGCGGCGAAACTCTCTGGCGTAAGACCCCAGAACCAAGCGGAGTGGCGTCCACCGGGTTATCGGATATGTCGGCCTGGGGGATCTGCGGCTGGTGGAAACAGTGAGGTGACGATCGGCCGTGCCGACGCGTGTGGAGTCTTCTCTCCCCCTGTAGGGGTCCCGGTCCTGAGGTTGTGGAGCGGGGACCTGGGGGTCTTGCCCTGCCGTTTGGACGCGGATGAGCGCCTCCACTGCGGACACGAGTCGGTCTATCCGGCCGGAGAGGGCGTTGATGGCATTCGGGGGAGGAGGTTCGTCTGCGCCCCTATTGAGGGGGATGCGGTGGCTAGCGTTTGGATCGTCATGATGTTTGCTCGCCATTGAACTGAGATCGGAGGACGAACTTTTGTTTCTGTGGAATCAACTTCCCACAGATGGCGCCAGCTGACATGTGTGGAATCACGTTGAGATGTTGTCTTCCGTTGATCTGCTAATGGCGGTGATGGATGGCCGAGATTGGATCTGGAGGCAGGCTCCTTAAGCGTGTGGATCTCAATGGGTTTGAGGTTGTTTAGCCGAGCTACCTGCAAGGAAGTCCCGGGGTGGTTGGACCACCGAGGATCCTCCGACGATCAAGTTAGTGCGGTAATCCGAGCAGAGTAACGGCTTAGTGGAGTAGAAATGGCTTACCTTGACCGTCTGAGAGAGGGGTTTATATAGCGGTGGTAGCAGGCAAGCAGGCGCGGGAATCACGCCGGCAGTCACGTCCCCGCAGTCACGGCCCCGACGTCAAGCCCGCGTGACGAGCGGGATCTCCCATTAATGGCGAGACAGGCTCGTTAATGGGGATCGTGATGGCGTGGAACGTGGGATGTGGCCGGCGGATATCTCACGCATGGCGAGATTCACGGGATGGCGGTTGCGCCTGTGATCGGTGCCGTCGGTTGGTCGATGAGACCGAGGAAGATGACCTCGGCGAGAGAGCTCGCGGACGAGCGAGAGGTATCTTGGTTCTGCGGTAGCCCGGAGACGAGCTGTTAGGCCGAGGAGGCCAATTGTGCTGAGGGCTCGAAGGCGAGCCAGCCTTGTTCGTAGGACGGTTATAGGAGTAGTCTGGTCGGCCCCTATAGGTCTTTTCTTGCATGCTCTGGGACACATCATCTGCCATGCGTCATGATCTGGGAGATCACCGATATCGAGCATCATCAATAATCAACACGCATTGCAAGATCCCATAATGGGGAGAGTGCGGGGGTTCGAATTCCAGAAGGGGAAGTGGCCACAAATTAACGCTTTCGGTGCAATTTCTTGGGTCACCTGGGTGTGTGGATGTGTTGTATGTGTGAGCGTGAGCGTAATGTGTGCTTTGATGACACTTACGGTCAGTTCCACAACAAAAAAACAAACAAACAAACATTCCAATACCAACCGTGATGATTTTTTATTTTTTGAATTGTACTTGGAAATATAAATACAACATTTTGAGAATTTTACAAGATCATGATTATTTGGTTTTCTTTCTTTATTTAATTTTTTTAGTAGAATATTTTGATTTTCTATTTTCCCTGAAAAAACAGTTTTCATCTTTCTTGATTTTTGACACGATTTTTCTAAATTACTTTTGTGTAGGTAAGAAAATTGCCATGTTTTTGGAATCTTTTGGCATCATGAAAGAAACAATTTTGTTAAATATTGTGTCCTTCATATATTCTTTTTGGCATGCAGAGACTTGGCGTAGGAATGAAAATGCTCTCATGTTTAGTTTTCCTCCTTTATATATCAATTATTTATCATTAGCTGAAACAAATTGGATTGATGTTTATTTATCTTTGTTTATGAAATATTTCTAGCATGAGTTGTATGTGATCATTTATGCATTATCCTCACTACCATAGTCACAAATTCATCCTTCAGGTATAATTCGGCGAAGTCGAAAATTCGGATTCGGAGAACTATTCGGAAAAAATCGGCAGGTATTCGGGAAAGAATCGGTAAGTGTTCGGGAAATGTTCGGGAAGGATTTCGAGCAATAAATTAATATGTGAGACGCCGGGTTTTGATTTTATGAATTAATTGTTATTTTTTGAATTATTCGTTGTTTTTTCACATAATTCGCAAATAATTCGTGAATTATTCGGCATGTTCGGCAACGGCGATAAATTCGGAGATTCATTCGTCTGATAAAAAATACATGAATTATTCATGAATTCGACGAATAATTCGCGAATCATGTGACTATGGTCACTACTGCAAAGCATAACCTGCAAAGTACACAAATAAAATTTTCATTATTTATATGATTCTTTAGGCACGTGTGATCTTTAGGCAAAAAAAAGTTAATTTTGTTTAAATATATTTGTGCTTCTTATTTTAATTTGTTCGCAATTTACTCCTCCAAAAGAATTAGGAAGATTTGAAAAGTTATTTATGGTTATTATAAATTAATTTTTCTTAAAATTATAAAGGAAAAAAAATCTTGCTTGTGTGTGAGCATTAGAATCAAATTGGCAATTAATTTCAATTTGAAAAACCCTCCATTTGGCATTGAAATGGAATGTGATGGAGGTCGGATCTCCCTCAGACGTTCTTCGTCGATTTTGTTCCCAGTGGGGTTGAACGGCTGAGATTTATTATGGAAGATTGAGCGTGTGGATCTCAATGGGTTGTTGTTGACGCCGAGCTACCTGAAAAAAAAGTCCCGGGGTATGAAACCATCGCAGGACCCTCCGACGATCAAGTAAGTATCGAGGAGTAATTGGGCAGAGTAACGGCGTATTGAGAATGAGTTTGACGTATCAGAGTCGTCTGGAAGAGGGGTTTATATAGCAATCGTATTGAGCGAGCCGATGCGAGATTCTTACCGTCTGTTACGCATCTGCGTCACGTTCGCGTTGATAGCAGGATACGTCCATTAATAGCGAGATACGCTAGCGTAAGATGCAGGACGTGGAGCAGTGGAGATCTCGTCGTGGCGAGATTCACGGAGCCGTTATGGGGGAATTCGGGCTCTGTGCTCCCGGCCAAACAGGGACACTGAGAAATCTCAGATATAGGATAGCTCGGAGACGAGCAAACGAGTTGAGGAGTCCCAACTATAGGGTAGCTCAGAAACGAGCTATTGGCTGACGGTTAGCCGAAGGGGGAATGTACTTCGGGGAGGTCTTCTAAAAGGCCGGGCGCAACCTCGGAGGCGAGGTGCCGAGAAATATCCCCCATGTATCATACTTATACCAGCTCCGCGGCTTCCAGAACTCTAACGGGCTTCCGTGGATGACACGTCATCCACTACGTGTCGTGATTTGAGGAAATCCCATTTACGAGCATCATCATTAGCCCCTCACTCTCGTTCCGACCTATTTATAGTTCGGGTCGAAAGTGGTCTGCTCGGTTTTCTCTATTCAGCTTGGTGTCGAGGATTCTTCGTAGTGGATATTTTGGGAACGACGTGGTGCTTGGCGACTGTGCCTCTTCGATTCCTGAGTCCACGTGGCGATTCACAAAGCGTCTTAATTTCTGCGCGTATCCTCGATGACGTCAGCTGATCGGCGAAACGGTGGTGCTATAAATGGGACGTCGCTTCACTTGCTCAGGCCGTTGATCTTTGAACCACGTGGTCGCAATGGAGTGGTGGACCGCGAGGCATCGTATCTTTTTGTTGGATCTGCATGAAGGACGAAGCGCCTAATGATTGGTTGTCACGTGGCGTCCTTACGGCGGTGGGATGCAACGCTTTGCTAGGGCGGGAACGGATTTGGGCCGTTGGATGGTTTATGCCGAGTGTATAAATAGGGGAGGCCATTCCTTGGCAGGTATTTTGCCCTACTTGTCTCCTGCCATCTGAAGATTGCCAGGTGCACCATTGTTTAGGTCGGACCCTCAGCCCAAAACCCTTCTCCGGCCAATCTTTCTTTGAATCAGATTTGATGTCTTCTTCCGAAGTTTCCATTGATATAGTTGGGGCCAAGTCGGACGATGCGGCTTCAGTTTCTGAAGCCGGGTCCAGTGGGACGTCTTCTTCCTTCTCGGCTTCCGATTGCCGAGGAAGTTCTTCTTCTTCTTCGTTTTCTTCTTCTGCGTCGGGCTCGCCCCTAAGGGGTGGCGATCCCCTTGTTCTTCATCGTCGGGTGGCAAAAAGGGCCCCCAAGGTGCGTATCGAAAATACTAGTGATGCGTCCAAGAAGCTGCCCGCTGCGGATGGGCCGAGCAGGAAGCTACTCGGCTGCCTCATGGTGAGGGTTTCGGGTCCACAGCGTAGCCGGGCAGGAAGCTGCATGCTGCGGATAAGCAGGAAGCTACTCGGACGCCTCATGGTGAGGGCTTCGGGTCTGCACCGTAGCCAGGCAGGAAGCTTCCCGCTGCGGATGAGCAGGAAGCTACTCGGCCAACTCATGGTGAGGGCTTCGGGTCCGCAACGTAGCCGGGCAGGAAGCTGCCCGCTGCGGATAGGCCGAACAGGAAGCTACTTGACCGCTTCGTGGTGATAGCTTCGGATCCGCAGCGTAGCGTGGCAGGAAGCCGCCCGCTGCGAATGGGCCGAGCAGGAAACTACTCGGCCGTCTCATGGTGAGGGCTTAGCGTAACAACTAAAATAACTTTAGTTGACATAAAAAGAGTAATCTTATTATTTGAAAGAGTACAAGTTCATCTGTACAATTTAAGCTTTTCAGCGTTATATGGCCGTGGAAAGTCACGTCCTCAGGAATCCTGGTGGCGGTGGGCTCCGCCGGACAGTGTCTCAGTCATGAGAAAGGGATCATCCTACTTCGGGGAAAACTTATGCAGCTTCCCTTGGTCTTCGAACTCATTTCGATGCAGGACTAAGTCTCCTGCCTTAAAAGCTCGATATTTAATCCGGGTGTTGTAATATCGGACGGTCTGTTGCTGACATGCAGACATCCTTATTTATTCCTAATCTCTCTTTTCTAATAAGATGTCTAGCTTGCTTCTAAGTGCCAAGACATTGGCCTCGTCATCGAAGTGTTCAACTCGATAGCTGGGAATGCCTATTTCTGCGGGGACCATTTTCTCGGTCCCGTAGCAGAGGCTAAATGGGGTTTCCCCCATGGGTGTTTTTCTCGACGTTTGCAACGCCCATAACACCCATGGCAGTTCCTCGACTCAGTCGCCCTGTCTTCCTTCCAGGTGGGCTTTGAGGCCATGGATGATACCTCGGTTTACTATCTCGGCTTGCCCGTTGCATTGGGGATACGTGATCGCGGAGAACTTCATCAATTTGTAGTCGCTGCAGAATTCTCTGACTTTGTCATTTTCAAAGTTGGTTTCATGGTCGGTGACGATGCACCTTAGGAATCCAAATCGAGCAATTATATTATTCTGTAGGAACTTCACCGTAGAGGTGGCATCCGGTTTCCTGATTGGCACGGCTTCTACCCAGTTCGTAAAGTAGTCTACGGTGACAAGGATGTATTTGTGTCCACCCGTGCTAGTGGGGAGTTGGCCAACCATATCCATCCCCCACTGCGCGAATGGCCAAGGGGAACTTAGTGGCGTCAACTTGGTAGCGGGCAACAGAGGAACGCTGCCAAAGAGTTGGTAGGTCTTGCACCTCCCAACCAGCTTTTCTACGTCTTGGTGTATAGTCGGCCAGTAGTACCCCTGCAACAGTGTCTTTTGAACTAGACCGCGGGCTTCTTGATGTGCTCCTCCGACTCCTTCATGTATCTCTCGAAGAACGTAATCTGCTTCATTGGGATCGACACATCAGAGTAGAGATTGGGTGTATGACTTTTTGTACAGATTTCCTTTGCTCCACACGAAGTGGCGAGCCTTTATGCGGAGTCGGCGTACCTTAATCCAGTCCTTGGGGAGTACTCCATCCTTGAGTAACTCCACTATTGGTTTTCTCCAATTCGGGACATCCTCTTGAGTAATGTAGATCCGGTGTACCACCTCTCTATCTTCGATGCTGGGTCATGGCAGAACATCGAAGAAGTTGTTTCTCTGGTGATTGGCCAAATAAGAAGAGGAGAGTTTTCTTAGCGCATCGGCCTCGGCGTTCATGCTCATGGGAATCTATTCTACTTGGACTTCGTCGAAGTTTCTCCGAAGTCTTTTTACCTCCGCCGGGTATTTCATCATCAGGGGCTCCCGGGCTTTGAAACGTCCGGTCTCCTGGCCGACGACCAGCACAGAGTCGTTGCGTATCCTGATCGTCTTTAGCCCCACCCCGAAGACGATTCGTAGCTCGGCCAATAAGGCTTCGTATTCTGTGGCGTTGTTCGACGCTTTGAAGCCAAGCCTCAGGGAGTACTCCGTCTCTTCTTCATTCGGACCATGGATGATCAACCCAGTCCCACTACCTTCCTCTGTGGAGGAGCCGTCCATATAGAGTACCCAGTCCGGAATCGGGCCGATCGTCTCTTTGACTGAGGGTCGTGGGTCAGGGCTTCGCGCTGGTACTCCTTTATTGGGAACGGTGCATTCGACCACTAAATCGGCTAGGGCCTATACTTTGATAGCTTGCATTGGTCTGTACCGGATGTCGAATTAAGATAACTCCCATATCCATTTCTCTAAGCGGACCGACGATTCGGGGGAACCGAGGATATTCCCTAAGGGTCGTTCGGTGAGAACAATGATTGTGTGAGCCTGGAAATAGTGCCGGAGCTTCCTGGAGGTGACGACGAGCACTAGGACTATTTTTTCTATGGCCGAGTATCTGGTCTCTGCGTCCTTGAAAACGTGGCTGGCGCAGTAGACTGGTCTTTGTATTCCTTCGGATTCTCTGATGAGTACAGAGCCGGCATCCTGGTCGGAGACGGCCAGATACAGTAACAGCTCGTCTCCCTCAGCTGGTCTGGTGAGAAGGGGGGTCACCAGATGTGTCTTAAGCTGCTTAAAAGCGACTTGGCACTCCTCGGACCACTCGAACCCATGGATCTTCCTTAAGGTTTTAAAGAAAGGCAGACACTTTTCTCCGGATCTGGACATGAAGTGACTCAAAGAGGCTACCTTGCTCGTGAGCCGTATGATATCAACATTGCTCTTGGGCGTTGCCATGTCAATGATGGCTCTAATCTTCTTCGGGTTTGCTTCGATTCCTCGGTAAGTGACCATGAATCCAAGGAATTTCTCGCCTGTGACGCCGAATGCACACTTAGCTGGATTCAGTTTCATTTTGTACTTTCGCAGGATATCGAATGTCTCGCCGAGGTATGTGGTGTGTTCAGCTGACAGGGTGGATTTCACGAGAATGTCGTTGATGTAAACTTCCATATTTCTCCCAATCCACGGTTTGAACAGCTTGTTGACCAGCCTCTGGTACGTTGCCCCCGCATTTCTGAGGCAGAAGGGAATTACCCTATAGCAATAGACTCCTCGATCGGTGGTGAACACAGTCAGCTCTTCGTTAGCCGGATTCATTCGGATTTGATTATAACAGGAGAAAGCATCCATGAAGGTCAGCAGCTCATGACCGGACGAGCTGTCGACTAACTGATCTATCTGAGGGAGTGGGTAGTTGTCTTTGGGGGTAGGTCTTGTTTAGATCGGTGAAATCGACGCATATACACCATTTCCCGTTTTCCTTCTTGACCATGACTACGTTTTCCAGCCAAGCTGAGGAGTCCAGGTTTCTGATGAAGTCGGCCGCGAGAAGTCGGTCCACTTCCTCCTCTATTGCTTTCTGTTTCACTGGCGTGAAACTTCTTTTCTTTTGTCGGACCGGCCGAGCTTTTGAGTCGACCCCGAGCTTGTGAGAGATCACCTTGGGGTTGATTTCGGGCATGTTCGCGGAAGTCCAAGCGAACACGTCGGAGTTGTTTCGAAGAAACTGGTTCAATCTATCCTGAGCATCCCCTGTCAAGAGTGAGCCAATCTGGATAGTTAGGCTATCGTCTCCCTCCTTGAGAGCAATCTCTGACAAAGCCTCTATTGGGGAACCAAGAATCTCATTTTTGTCGTCGCACGTATCTAGAGATTCTCGAGGATCGCACACATCTTCAAAAATGTTAACTTCTTTCTCCTCGGGGAACATCGAGGCGAGGTCACCCTGGCGGTTAGCTGGTCTCCGTAGGCCCGGTCTATCCCCCATTATCCAGAGGGAACTTAAGCACGAGGTGATAGGTCGAGATTTGGGCCTAGAGGGCGTTTAGGGTGGGGCAACCCAGGAGAATATTATAAGACGAAGGGATCCTGGCAACAAAGAAATTCACCGATATGGTTCGCGTTCTTCCTGCTTCCCCAATGTTGAGAGGGAGGGTGATCGACCCCTCGGCCAAGACGGAATAGTTTGTAAACCAGGAGAGGACGTGGGAGGTCGGTTGGAGGTCGGTTGGAGGTCGGATGAGTTTAATCCCATACGCTGGAAACAGTTGTAAAACAGGATATCTGCCGAGCTTCCCGAGTCGACTAAGATTTTCCAGACTTCGTATCGGTTTAATCAGGCTACTATCACAAGGGGATCATTATGCAGGAGTAATATACCGTAAAGGTCCTCGTCGGTGAAGATGATTGGATCATCCTTCTTGCACTTCTTATGGGGGATCACTTAAGGACATGACTAGCCGAAAACGGCGGATGTCTTCATTGCTCGGAGTCGAGCCAACAGAGATGACCATGATCTACCCGACTGTCAATTCTTCGGGAGGAGGTTGGTTCGCTTGGTCCCAATCTGCTTGCCGTTTGTCACGTAAGTACTTTGCCAGGTGACCAGAGCGGATCAACTCCTCGATATAGTCACGGAGCTGTTTGCAGTTCTTGGTTGGATGCCCCTGTTATCGATGGAAGGCGCAGTATGGGCCGTGGAGCTGTTTGCCCGGCCTCTGAGTCACTGGCGGGAGTTTGAAAAATCTTTCGCCCTTAGCCTCCTTCAACAGTTCGGCCTGAGAGACGTTGAGGGAAGTGTACTCCTGAAACCTCGGAGAATAAGGTTTTGGACGGTCATCTTTTTACTTCTCTTCCCTATCCCGTTTCTTTTGGTCCGTTCGGTCGCCGTGGGGTAGGTTGGCGTTTACTTCCGATTCGAATTGGATTTCTTGCTCGGTCCATATTTTTAGCTCGACCATGGTCTTGGGCCGCGCTACTGCGAAAGAGCGGAGCTACTCTCTGTGCCTAAGACCCGCCCTTAAGGCGATGATAACCATTTCGTCGCGGTGCTTGCGGATTTCCAGAAGGGCATTGGAGAAGTAGTGACGTAACTCTTGAAAGATTCTCTGTCTTCACTCTTGATGGTAAACAGGTAGTCGAACTTCCTTTTCTATCGTCGGTTACGGACGAAGTGACCGAGGAACTGAGTCGCCAGCTCGTCAAAGGTCGAGATCGAGCGAAGCGCAAGGCCATGGAACCAATCTCGTCCAGCCCGGATGAAGGTATTGGGGAAGGCTCGGCACTTAGCCGCGTCTGAGTTATCTTGAAAGCTCATTGTAGGGTGTTTTTCGTCATCCCATTGAGATGGGAATATACGTGCTTGTCGGGCGTAGGCCGGGGTTTATTGATTATCGGGATCCAAATCTCCGGCAGCCGTGAGCCAAGCTGCCGTTAATTACCCCCCCTTTGGAGAGAAGGAACCTCCGATTGACGGGTCAGCTAGTTATGCGAACTCAGTATGCAGTGTGCGTGTGTTGTGTTTTGAAAGGGTTTTGAATATATCGGGGGCCTTGCAGAGTTTACGGGGGTCCCGCTACCCGGATAGCGGGCTGGGGTCAAGGAGGCTAGCAGTTCCCTTGTGGGGTGCGGGGCAGCGCCCTGTTAGAAAATTTTTCCTAACGGGAGATATGTTTTGGCTATGGAGTGCATGGAAAATGAGGGGTGATGAGCATCTTAAAGACGCGTGCCTGGCACGTGGGCGCTGGGTGCCCACGGGTCACATGCCTGGCGCATGGGTGCGTGGCGTCCGCGGGTCATAAGCCGGCGCGTGGGCGCCGGGCGCCCATGGGTCACGTTCCCTACATGTGACCGCTTGGCGTCAGCGGATCACTTGCACAGCATGCAACCGCTGGGCGCCCGTGGGTCACGTGACCGCTGGACGCCAGCGGGTCACGTACGCAGCACGCGACCACTGGGCGCTGAGCGTCCACGGGTTGCGTGAGACGCACGTGGGCGCTGAGCACCCTCAGGTCACGTGCGCAGCACGCTACTACTGGAAACATCAGCGGAAAAGGGGCTTAGCCCCCGGATTAGGAGTTGAACTCCCAAGGGGTTTTGGAGTTGAACTTCTAACATGGATTATATATAGATTTGGAGTTAAACTCCTAGAAATCTTTGAAAATGATCAAAGGAGACCCCCTTCTTCTCCCCTTTAACCTTGGATCTTCTTTTGAGCCTCGAATCCTCACAGAATGGGAATTTTAGAGATGGGTCTCCTTCTTCCTCTCTATTGGCTGGATCTTGGAGGAAAATTGGGGGTGAGACTTAAAATCTCCAATTTTAGGGATTTGATGGAAGATCCGAGCTCCCCTTCAAGGGTTTTATGGTGAAAAACTATTTATTTTTGGAAAAAGAAGAGTTAAACTCTTGATTTAATTCGAAAAAAAGAAAAAGGTTTGGAACCTTGAGGAAGGATAAGGAGGCACAGAAACCCTAATTTTTTGAGAGGATAAAAAAGTTGTTCAGATATTTTCATCATGTTTGCCTTTATAAGCTACACACTTTACATATAACCCCTTGGGCTCTGCCAAATAGCGCTTGTGCCACCCCATGCCTTATGTGCTTGTTTCCTTTTTGCACATAAGCCTTGGGGTTTACAAAATTTCGGCTTTCTGCCCATTTACATACATTTATTTCTAAAAATAAGAATTACATTAAACTAATTTATGGCTTCATTCCTTTTGTCATGGGGCCGGTCCCTTCCATGCTCGGTCCTGACCTGGGCTTGGGCCCACTTGGTTTGGGGTTGATTTTGATTTTGACTTAGTCAACCGGGGTGTAAATTTTGACCCCAACAAATTACCCCCATCAATAAATGCACACCGCGTGTATGGGTTGTGTGCATGAAATTGATGGTTATTCTTTCGTGTGGAGGTTGACTTGATCCGGTTCCCGTTTTGAGGACGTGGAGGTTGATGATGTCCTTTTCACGACGTGGACGGTCGGCGCTGCCCTTTTTTCGACTTGGACGGTCGGCGCTGCCCTTTTTTCAACTTGGATGGTCGGCGCTGCCCTTTTTGCGACTTGGACGGTCGGTGCTTGATTTGACTTGCTCCGTTTCTTACGGTGCCGGGGTTGAAATTGACTTGCTCCACTTCCCGCGGTGTCCGGATTGATTTGTTTCTGAGGTGGAGCTTGATTCCACCGATGAGGTGATTGGTTGACGTATTTGATTTGATTTGTTTGATTTTCGCCTTACTTGGCGGGACTTTTGAATTTGAGAGGAATTTGGAATTTATTTAGTATCAGTATTGCTGTACTAGAATAATACCAGGAGCAACTCATCATTTGCCCAGGGAGGACTTGGGATTTGGTTTTGGGTCAGCATCAGCACCGCTAACACTGAAGTGTGGTGCCAAGAGCGACTCATCATTTGCCGTTGGAGGATTTAGGGATTTTTGCATCAGCATCGCTACATTGAAATGTGGTACCAGGAGCAAATCATCATTTGCTAAACCCGTTAGGGAACACAGATTAGGAGACAGGTTTAGACCCCTGTCACCTAAGACTTTTCAATTTTATGAGCCGTAAGGGTCTCATAAAAGCATTTTCTTCCTACGAGTCGAGAGGATCTCATATGTGCATTTTCTCCTTAGGAGTCGTGAGGATCCCCCAGTGTGTTTTTCCCTTGTGAGTCGTAAGGATCTCACAAAGGTATTTTCTTATAAGTCGAGAGGATCTCATAATCTCTGTTCTCCTCATGTATCGTGAGGACACATGAGTGAGTCTTCCCAAATAGAACATAATTCCGATAGCAGAGACCGGCTATGGGGCTGGTGATTGCCATGGGACATGGTGTGATTTAGCTTGTTTATGCCCGTGGATTGTATACAATAATCCAGTTGAGGACTGGCTATAGGGTTGAGAGAATTTGGGGGGATTTGGATTTTGGTTGGCGTCTGCATCGCTGCACCAGAATATGGTACCAGGAGCAAATCTTGGGGTTTGAGTTTTGGTTGGCATCTGCATCGCTACACTGAAAGATGGTAATAGGAGCGACTCATCATTCGCCGTTTGGGAATTTGGGGTTTGAGTTTTGGGTCGGCATCAGCACCGCTAACACTGAATCGTAATGCTAGAAGCGACTCATGATTTGCCGCTGCCCGTTGGTGAACGATGGCTCAGGAGCACTCTCAAATTCCAGTGTTTAACACTGCCTCAAAGTATCACGTGGGAGCACGTGAGCACTGAATAAATATGTTAGTGTTGAACACCACGAATGGCTAATATTAGCCAGATTCAATTTTCCAAGGACTATCAATTGAGCCCCTCACGCTCAGGGTCTCTAAAACCGATCTCAGTTTCAAAGACAGCTAATAAGCTCCCAACAGATGACATCTAAACTGATGTTAACCCCATTTCCCCAAATCGGGGCATTGGTTCAAGGGTACATCTCTTCATACCTCAGATACATGTCGTTGTAATCCTTCAACGTCTTCAGAGAGATGGAGGGTCCCAATAACCAATAACTTTTGGCGCATCCCCAAACTGGTTAAACCAGAATTTCATGTTCATATCAGATTTTTGCATTTTTATACCGCCCATTCTTAATCACATTGCATATAGGTAGGTACTTTTAATCCGTGTTTGCTGAATAATTGCAGGTTACAGGTTCTCAGATCTTTACAGTGAAATTCATGAAAAGTCGCAACAAATGCGGGACTACGACCAACAACAGATGAATACTGATCTCCGCTAACCATCCGTATGATGCCGCCTACCAGTTTAAGGGACAAAATGGCAAATCGTTTGTCACTTCAATGCACAAAGCACAAGGGCAGCACAAGATCCAAGACTTCAATGCGGAGTTCAAGGCAAAAGTCCACATCATTTTGCACTGCTGAATATCTGGAAGAGAACTGAAGAGATTCTGAGAAACCAAGAATACAAAACAGAAGATAAAAGCAACATGGAGAAGCCCTGAAAAGATGGTCCCCTAAATCCACCAAATGGCCGTGGAACCGCGGCCAAATAGGCACTTCTGCTGCGGTTCCGCGGCTGCGTCTGAGCAGTGTCGGTGGTAGTTGGTTCCGCGTTGACTCGGCTCTTTTGGGGTAGTTTTGTAATCTCATGTTTAGGTCAGAATGTAACATAGGGTTTCACCTTCCTATCTATAAATAAAAGAGCTCAAAGCCAAATAAAGTGTACCTTTATTTAGTTTAGAATTTAGAATTTAATTCTGTTCTTTCTCTATGAAAATTTGTAGCGAGTTATGAGCGTTGATTAATAAAAAAAAAGGGAGTTCTTTTATTTATCTTGCATGTCTATTTAATTTTTGCAATTTCTTATTTGTTAATCTAGTTGCTTATTTTTATTGTTGTTTCTTTTGTTTTCTCTTCTTCTATTTTGTTTATCCTTAAACAACGATGATGCTTGAGTAAGATCCTTTCCAAGGTGAGGTCTCAAATAGCTAGTTGTAAATTCCTCTTAATCTCATTTCTTTCTACCTTCTTTTTGTTTATTTTAATGGGTGAGTAATCTCTCACTTGTTAGGGCAGGAGAAGGAAAGTTTGAGAGAAGGAAATCTCTCTCACTCTTTTCTTTGCCCAACACCTTAATTCAGACTCTCTTTAATTGAACCACAATCCGCTCACTACGGCACCCTATCCTACATGATAGCGGTGATTCCATAGTTAGACCGGTTGTGGTTGAATTAACCGAAGGTTAGGGCTAAGAGCCAAGAACGGACGGACAAGGACCAAAAGGAAGAAACTAAGCATGGAAAGCCTAGCTTATACTTGCAAGTTCCTTCCTAGTCGTTGTTTCCCCAATCAGAGCAAAGCTCTGTTTTGAATTTCAAAATTCAAAAATTTGAAGCAACGCTTCAGATCCCGTGCGTTGCGCGCTGCGTGCCACGTGTCAAAAGCAGACACGCCAGCACCAGGAGCGCTGCGCCCTAGGCAGCGCACCCCAATCAGAGCAAAGCTCTGTTTCAAAATTCAAAATTTAAAAGTTGAAGCAACGCTTCAGATCCAGCGCTCTGCGCTGCGCGCCACGTGTCAAACACGGGTGCGCTAGCGCAGTTGCGCTGCGCGCCACGTGTCAAACACGGGTGCGCTAACGCAGTTGCGCTGCACACCACGTGTCGAACGTAGGTGCGCTGGCGCAAGGTGCGCTGGCGAAAGCTGGAATTGAAAATTCCCCCACCGTTAGATCAAAATATCTACTAATAATAAATTATTAATTAATCAGAACTAAAATTCTGTTATGGAAAGATTTTTCAATCTTATTAAAACAAGAAGATTATCTTCTGTAAAACAGAAGCCTTATGATCAAAGATCCAACGGTGGGAAAGATTCCAAATCAATCAGAGAAAGATCTCTCAAAACTGATTTAACAAATCAATTGGCCCTATATAAAGGACCTTACACTTCAAGTCATAGAGAGAATACACAAGAGGGAGAGAATACAGAGGAAGAGAGAGAAAAACCCTCTACAAAAAAAAGAGCAAGCTCTTAGAAAAAAGAAGATCTTTCTTCAAGGTAAAAAAAGAACCATGTTCTTGAACAACAGAGATGAAATCATCTCGTAAAAAAAGAAGAATCCTTTTCTAAAAAGATCATAGATCTGAAAAAAGACCAAGGTCTTTAATAAAAAAGAAAAGATTAAAAGATCTAACCATAAAATAATAAAAGAAGTATTTTACTTCATTTACAGATCTTTGATCTAGAAAGGCAGAGCCTTTTATAAAAACAAGAACTTTCGTTCTTGGATCTAGAGGCAAAGCCTCCTTAGAAGAACATAAAATTTGTTCTTTGATCTTAAAATTGATCAGATGCGCTTTGCGCTATTGAAAAGTGCCTTGCACTCATGAACCGCGCCTTTGCGCTCCTTGGATCGGCGCACAGCGCCAAAACTTGCCATGTGTCAACCAGAGACACAATCTGCGCTTTGCGCTTCTGAAACTGAGCGCAGCGCTCATGGACTGGCGCTTAACGCCAAGTGCACCACGTGTCACTCGCTGGCACGCCAACAGACTAGCGCAAAGCGCTCATAAATGGAAAGTGCAATGCGCTAATGAATCAGCGCTTAGCGCTAAGCGTGACACGTATCACCTTCATGTGCGCTAGCGCATGCGCTCTTTGACTGGCGCAAAGCGCTTGACACGCCACGTGGCGTACTATCAGAACACACTTTGTTTCTGATAAATGCTATGCATTTAATACGAGATGTCAGAGCCCAATACCTAGCATTATTAAAAGGGCTGGGTCCAAATAAAGGCTTAATAGCCGGAACAAAAAATAAAATGTTAAACGTTTTTAATTGGACTTAGCCAATTCTGGCCATAAGTCCTCAACCTATATTGAACTGAGCACATATGCTCTTTCAACCAACTCATCCTGGTTCAAGGGTACATCTCTTCACTCTTTTGATATTTGTTATTGTAATTCCTCAACGTCTTCAAAAAGGTGACGGGTCCCGACAACCACACATTTCATGGACCGTGGGGTCCTTAAACTCATGGATTATGATGTCTTTAACCTCGACCGTGATGCCTTAAAACTAACATCGGACTGTGGGGTCCTTAAACCCACGGACTATGACGTCCTTAACCTTGACCGTGATGTCTTAAAACTAACGTTGGACTGTGGGGTCCTTAAACCCACGGACTATGATGCCCTTAACCTGGACCGAGATGTCCTTAAACTAACAACGGACCGCAATGTCCTTAAACTAATTATCGACCGCAATGTCACTAAACTAAACAATTGAGCCCAATTACTCTCTTATCGGATCTAAACGATCCCGTTAAGTTGATCTTAGTCTAAAATTAGGCTAACGTATTCTTAACAAACTTTTAAGTTGATCTTAGTCTCAAATGAGGCTAACGTATCCTTAAACCCAACCCCTAAACCCAAATCTAAGAAAGATACGGACTTGGACTAGTCCACGCCCTACGGGAGACAACATAACTTAGTCTCCGTATACAATCCACGGGCAGCCAAACACAAAACAAACACCCACGACACGAAGCGACCATCTGGAGAAGGAGAAAGTTGTTACCGCGATACGGTAGCATAATTAACTGCAGGGGCTTGCACCTGCAGGGAAGAGCGTCCCCACAATCAAAAACCCCTCAAACGAGAGGGAATCTGACGAAGTCTGCTACATCGGCCGCATCCGTTTAAACCTTCGATACATGGTGCCATAAATCAACTTGGCATCTTCGGAGAGGTGGACGGATAGCACCAATTAGCATCTGCTCCCAAATTCAGGCATGACGTTCGTCTTTCCGGTTTCCGGCGGTAAACAGATTCTGGCACGCCCGGTGGGACCTTTTCCTCTTTCCACTCCACACTTCGTGTGTCGTGTTCGCGAACCAATCGCGGTTGCTAATGGTTGCCCTTGGATTTTGAGGTACTAAGATTTGGCGTTTGCTTTGTGTAGAAAGCGAAATAGCAATGACATCTACTTGCGCAAAGTGCTCCAACTGCAGCTGCAACTCGCGCTCCGCCTCATCTGGAGGCGTAGCCTACGGGCCTCAGGCAGCCTCCCTGTTCACAATACCGGTGGAACATGTCACTCAAGACACCACAGGATTGTTTTTCGGGGCCATGCTCCCGCCAACGAGCTTCACCGCTCCTGTTCCAACACCGGAAGCTCCCAAGAAGTCGGTCTTTGATCGGCTTACAGCTACTGCGGCCTCTCTCAACGGGTCGTCCAGCACCGGCGCCTCGATCTTCTCCAGATTGGGCCAAAGTTCAGGTGGGCCCATGATGAAGCCTGCACCTCAAGAAAAGGTTATTCCGAAAAGAGTGACCAACCCTGCTCCCGAAGTCGTCAAGACGGCTTCTCCAACCAAAGGGTCAATTTTTACAAGACTGGCTGTTCCGGTTTCCACTACGGTTCCTGTCCCTGCTCAGAAATCTGTTTTCGACCAGCTGGATACCGCTTCTCACCGGACGTCAGTCTTCAAGAGGCTGACGCCAACAACAACCCCTCACCTGGATAGGGGGCAAGACAAAGCCATTCCCATCGCTGAACCAACCCCAACGGCTCGACATGCTCGACGTCGCTACTGGCGCCGAGTAAGGAAGGCTGGGGGCAACTCCCCCTCTGGGCTAACTCCACCAGCTCCAACGGTGGAAGTCAATACTGCTGTTCCAACTGGGAACAGTTTTGAATTTCTGAACAAGGTGCGCAGGAACTCTCCTACCTCCGTACTGAAGAGATCTCCTCCACCGGTGGAGACTGTCACAGAAATGAAGCCGGAGCAGTCCCCTCAACGGCTGTCCTCCAAAGTTTACAAAGTCTGGCGACGGGTCTAGGAGTCGATGATTGATCAAGACTATCCCCGTCGACAGAAGAAGCTGAAGGTCCAGCAGGAAGAGAACCGTTCTGATAAGCCGCAAAAGACGACAACCATTTGGATGCCCGCTGCAATGGCCCCCTCAATGTCGACTGCTCAAAAGAAAAGGAGGCCAGAAAAAGCCCCTATGACCAGGGCAGAACGCAAAGACGCTGAGCCCAGACACCCCAAGTCTGGGGGCATAGCGGTACATACTGTTTACATGTCTTCCGGAAAAGAGGAAAGTCGCACTTCGACGGGCCACCGACCGCTCACCCGGTCGATAACAAGGGCTCAGGAATAACAACAGCAGAAGCTTCAGGAGATACTGACTGCAATGGACGCACTCACCGGACCAAAAGAAAGCCCGGAGGCATCATCGGAACAACGTCACGAACTAGAAACCGACGCTGACTTCCTACGCAGAGTCCTCGAAAAGAAGGACCGAGAAGCTGCAGAACAAGCTGCCAACATAAAACGAATGGCGCTTCTCTTCCAGGACATGGTCGGGATGATGTTACAGCCGGATCCCCCAGCTGAAGACCCTCCGATCATTATTGAAGATGACAGAGGAGAGACATCGAATCCACCTCCGGCTCTTTCAGCAGCCAAGGAGGAAACTATTTCCAAGGCCGCCCTGGATGACTATATTGCTCAGCAAATACGAGTTCACCAGGCAAATGAGGCGGCTGGACAAATTGTTAAAATCGGGCGACCGTATCCAGGCTGGGATGATCAGATAAAGTACCCACCGGGCTACATGATACCTAAATTCCATGTGTACAAGGGGACAGGCAATCCCCATCAACATGTCGCTCAGTTCAGGGCTCTCTGTGGTAATACTGGTGGCGATGACAAGCATTTGCTCCGTCAATTCTTCGGCAGTTTATCGGAGACGGCATTTGAGTGGTACTCCGAACTTCCAAACGACTCCGTCTAAACTTTCGTAGAAATGGAGTTGTTGTTCACCCAGCGATTCACAAGTGCTAGTGAACGCACCCCGATAATGGCATTGATCAATGCCAGGGTGAAGCCGGGCGAGACGTGGGTTCAGTACGCAATCCGGTGGCAGAATCTGTGGTCGAAGTGCGAACAGCGCATCGAAGAAGCACCAGCGGTGGGCATGTTCGTGGGCACCCTAGACCCTCATGCAACTATTTCACAGTTCATGATGTTCTTCAAACCGACTACGTTCTAGGCTTTAATCGACAAGCTAGCCCAGATGGATCAAATGGGTCATAGACCGTCTCCTCCGAAGCCGGAGCCGCGGAACGAGAAGGGTAAAGGGAAGGCGATCTTCGTTGCGAACACCCAACAGCAGCCCAGTGCCCCAAAGCTAGCGGATCAATTGGAAGAAAGACGGCGCTATTATAACGAGAAAATGAAGCGCCCTTATTCAATCCCGCGGGATAAAACGAAGAGGCTGTTCGAACTAGCGATGCGCAACATGCTTATCAATTTGCCGAATCCAAGGCGACCATCGCAACCCGGCGAAGTGAATAATCCTATATTGCCCTTACCACCAAACGGTAAGCCATCCAATCGAAGATTGCTTCGTCTTTAAGGGATGGATCGAGGATCAGTACCTACAAGGCAAGTTTGCGCTGTCTGAGAAGTGGAAAGTCAACCCACCACAACCGCACACTTTTAAAAAGACAGACACACCGGGGGCAACGTGCTCTTTTGTTGAAGAAGCTCCATGGGAGGTCGTTCTTTCGGCCAAAACCAAAAGGATGCTGAATGATCTCCAGACATACCCCACGATCAGGTGGAAGAATCCGCTGGAACCCCAGATCATTGAAGGAATGCTGAAACCGCGCCCAACTCCAAAGATTGGCGGTGATAGCCAAATCACTCACATCTAGCCACCAAAATCTTCAAAAAAGAAGAAGAAATCCAAAAAGCCCATGAAGCCTGTCGACAAGTGCATGGACCTGCAGAAACAAATCGACGCGCTGGAAGAGTATAACCAGAAGGTGCGAACTCCGATCGCGCTCCAAGAATTCCTAGGCCACGTCCTTGAAGACGGAGATGATGGAGAAGACTCATCAGATAGATCTGAGGATTACGTAGCAAGTTGTCATGTGATCTCTCACTCATTGATAGATGGTGAAGAGGCTCCTTGCACCAAGAGACTGGGGGCAGGTCCTGAGTCGGAACTTCTATGGCCGTCAGACGAAATGATCGACGCATTCCTGAACGAAGCTCTTCTGAAAAGTATAGCTGATCGGGAACGTGAGATGGCTATACTTGAAAAGGCCAAACGCCGGCGACTAGACGAAAGAGTCAAGACACTCTTGCCGAATCAAGGAACATCCGTCGCGGATAAAAACAAGTTCAAGACGAGGAAAAGGTTTGCTAAAGCCATATCAATGGGAATGAAGCTACCACCCTCCGAAGGAAACATTCTTGGTGAAGCAGAAATGCATCATAGCTACTGCTTATACCATCGAAAGATTGCGCACTCCACCGAAGAGTGCAACGCTTTTAAAAGATGGTGGCAGGGGTATGTTGCTCACCGGCAACATTTTAAGCGGATGAAACGCAAGACTCGTCGGGAGCAAGGGAATACGACCAGGGAGCATAAAAGAACCACCGGCAGCTGTCGCATGGTCAACGCCGGGGAATCGCAGGTCCTCACCTTCGGAAGTGACTCCGACGAAGAGATGACTCTTGGCCCTCTCTTCAAAGAATCCACCTCGGGAAAAAAGGAAGGACCGAAGACCTGTGAGAACATTCAGCTACGCAATCGTACGCTGAACAGTGGGTCGAATAGAAAAGATAAGGGAAAAGAAAAGGTCTCTGAGGATATCGCCCTAGATGACCAAGTCATAAAAGAACTGACCGCCAAGGACCCTCCAAAGAAGAATAAGGTGGACTACAACGTCCTGGCACACCTAAGGAAGTTACCCTCACAGCTCAGCATTCTCGACGTCCTTTTACTATCAAAAGAAGTAAGAGATTCATTGATCAAGGCGCTATAAGAGCCAGAGCAATTCCAAGCTTTCCTCGCCGAAGAAAGGATGAAGGACGAGCTAGAAGAAGTGCACAGCCAATATCACCTTCGGCGATGAAGATCTCCTACTTGGGACATGTGAGCATAACCGTCCCCTTTATGTCTCAGGATACTGCCACGATATAAAGATAAGCAAAATCCTGATCGACAATGGGTCTTCCGTCAATCTCCTCAACGTGCGAGTGTTGAAGGAAATCTGCATGAGCGTTCAACACCTAGCTCGCGATAAAATTACTATCTCCGGTTTCGACTCCCAGTCATCACGGACTCTCGGGTCTGTAATACTGACGCTGCGCTTCGGGCTGCTTGTCGCTGACATTAAATTTCATATTATTGACGCCAAGACATGCTACAATGCTTTGCTCGGCAGGCCTTGGTTACACGAGTACAACATTATTCCTTCTACACAGCACCAGTGTATGAAGTATTTTGAAGATGGTCTCGAGTACACTGTGACGGGGGAGTTGAACCCATTCTCTGTGAACGAAGTCCGGAAGTACGAAGATGCGAAATACTTCTTACCAGATTTTGAGGACACGGAAAGATGTCACAAACCGAAGAACAAAGCTATCACCACTATTCCGGTCTTCGGGAGTGATACCGAGGGAGAAGAAGAGATAGTTTATTCAGGGACGCCTCAACGCAACAACCCGGGACCGTCCGCCCCCATGTTGATCTTCGATAGCGACTCGGAGGATGAGGTTAACGCTATATTTTCCGATCGACTGACAATACAAGCCTTCGCTGATGATAATCAGAATTTGCAAATTACCATAGCCCCGCGGGAGCATTACAAAGAGCTCGATGCACTTGAAGCTTATAGCGTGCAAGAACTCCAGACATTTTATGTCCCACCCAGGCGAAAAGGTGAACATGCAATCCTATTCTACCGATCCACGGAAACTAGAGAGGAGAAAGAAGTTTGGCATGGCGCCGATTCTACGCTAGACAGGCTCCAGCCCATCCGTCTGCCTAGATATTACACAGAAGGCTTGAAAAGGCTGTTAAGGTGCCAAGGCGTACCCTTCAAACAGACCATTCGACAAGCTCGGTTTTACAACAGGATTTGGGATATCCCTGGAACTCAGCGCAGGTTGCCCAACGGGAGAATGGAAACGCTCAGGCTTGGATATGTGAAATCCGGGAAACGGGAACGAGTCCATGGTAGCTACGTCATACATGACTTTGATGAAGAAGGAGATGCTCGGTGGGAAAATGCTAACCCTGAACCAGAAAGAGCTCCTGCCGTAAAAATGCCCAGTCCGTCGTTCGAAGAACAAATGGACATGGTTATAAGGGAAGCGGGTCAAAAGGTTCGAGACGACCATAATCGCGAAATGTCCATCTACGAGAAAGCCAGGACACAACGCCTTCTTCAACAGGCTGCGAAAGATGAAAGTGCCCTTCCCTGTCAACCCGTTGTACAAAAGGCACGACGCAGAGGCAGAAACAAACAAAAGAACGGTAAAGACGTTCAACAGCGACAAAGCGGGTCCAAGAAATCACGCGATCAGAAGCCAGGCAATCCGGATACATCTCTTATAAAGAAGATGGGTTGAGCATACTCTTTTGCCCAAAACAAGATGAAGAAGATACTTGATCTCGCTATAAAATATCAACTGATTATCCTCCCGGAACCCAAACACCCCGAGCAAGCTGGCGAAGTCTCTCATCCGGACTATTGCTCCTATCATAGGGCCATAGGACATCCTATTGAAGAATGCTTCACCTTCAAGAACTGGGTCGAAGATCAATGTCAGCAAGGCAGGTTCGCTTTATCCAGCAGCTGGAGGGTAACTCCGCCGCAGAAGCATGAACCCAAATCCACAAGAGTAGAGCCAAATCAACATCGGTCTTGGAAGCGAGCTCGTACTTGTCATATGATAACGCTATCAAAAGAAGAGCCCAAAAATATGGATGACCTCCCCTGGTGCTTCGAAAACAACGATAACGAGGTGATCTCAGAGTTTCCGCCGGCGCCGAAAGAGCTGGAAGATGGAATACATACTACTGCAGATGAGCTCAAGAAAATTGATTTGGGGACGACAAGTGACCCGCGGCCGACGTTCGTCAGTGAGTTGCTGTCTGAAGAAAAGGTGGCTACACTAAAAGATGTGCTTATAGAGCTTAAAGATTTCTTTGCATGGAACTATTCCGAGATGCCAGGACTAGATCCAGAGATTGCTGTCCACAAATTGGCGATATCCCCAGATGTCAAGCCAATTAAACAAGCGCTGAGAAGAATGCGGCTCGAGCTTGAGATGAGCATCAACGCAGAGGTCAAGAAGCTAATCGACTCTGGCTTCATCCAAGAGGTGCAATACCCTGACTGGA
Source organism: Agapanthus africanus (assembly GCA_030015575.1). Taxonomy (NCBI): domain Eukaryota; kingdom Viridiplantae; phylum Streptophyta; class Magnoliopsida; order Asparagales; family Amaryllidaceae; genus Agapanthus; species Agapanthus africanus. Next base: position 934,069,198 of record CM057338.1, on the reverse strand, counting down.
TCGCCAACATCGTCCCGGTGATGAAGAAAAATGGGACAGTGCGCATATGTGTGGACTTTCGGGATCTCAATAAAGCCTGCCCGAAAGACGACTTTCCAGTACCGGTCACAGAGCTGATGATAGATAATACGTCCACTCATGAAGTTTTCTCCTTTATGGACGGCTCATCAGGGTACAATCAGATAAAAATGCATCCCGAGGACCAGAAGCATACCGCTTTCCGGACCCCTTTAGGCATATTCTGCTACAAGGTGATGCCCTTCGGTCTAAAGAACGCCGGTGCCACCTATCAGAGGGCCATGACGAAGATTTTCGATGACCTCATACATGAAATCGACGAATGCTATATCGACAACCTTGTGGTGAAAAGCAAATCATACGAGGAACATCTAGAGTATCTGAAGATCGTGTTTCAACGTCTCCGGCAATACAACTTGAAGATGAACCCTCTCAAATGCGCGTTCGGAGTCTCCTCGGGCAAATTCCTGGGGTTCATCGTCCGACACCGAGGCATCGAAATAGATCCGTCGAAGATCAAAGCGATCATGGAAATGCCTTCGCCAAAGACTCTCAAGCAATTGCGGTCTCTCCAAGGAAAGCTCGCGTATATTCGGCGATTTATAGCCAATCTCTCCGGCAAGTGCCGCCCCTACAGCCACCTAATGAAGAAGGGAACCCCGTTCGTCTGGGATCATAAATGCCAAAGCGCGCTGGATGAAATCAAGCAATACCTGCAGAATCCGCCAGTACTGGGTTCTCCAGTCAAGGGAAAACCCCTCATTCTGTATACAACCGCCCTTGAAGGTTCCTTAGGCGCATTATGGGCACAAGAGAACGACCAAGGGAAGGAGAGAGCCCTCTACTATTTGAGTCAAGTTCTGCTGGGGGCAAAAAGCAATTATTCTCCTATCGAAAAACACTGCCTGGCATTGATCTTCGCGATAATGAAGTTCAGGCACTATGCGTTGGCGCATGAAGTCCGTCTCATATCGAAGGTGGATCCTCTCAAGTATTTTATGTCAAAAGCCATATTGACGTGACGGCTCACTAAATGGGCCTTGCTCTTGATGGAGTTCTCAATAACTTATCATCCCCTTAAGGCAGTGAAAGGCCAAGCCATCGCCGACTTCCTCGCTGATCATCCGATACCTGCCGATTCTCCTCTGAATTGCGAACTGCCAGACGAACACGCGTTTGACATGATTGACGGAAGTGATACCCGGTCGGAACTTTACTTCGATGGAGCATCTTCGATGAAGAAGCGCAAACAAAGCATGCCCATAATCAAATCAGGGGTAGGCCTCATCTTCGTAACTCCACAAGGAGGAATAATGCGCTTTGCCTTCTCTTTAACAGAGCCAAGGACAAACAATGAAGCCGAGTATGAAGCCTTGATAGTGGGTCTCGAGATCGCTATCGACATGGGAATTGCAAACCTCCTCATATACGGAGACTTCCAACTGGTCGTCAGTCAAGTAAATGGCGACTACCAAACGTGCAAGCCAGAGGTTGTGAGATACGGCGAGAGAGTGCAACGACTCCTGACCCAAATACCTTCCTACACCTTGGAAAGCATACCGCGTGCGGAAAATAACAAAGCGGATGCATTAACCAAGCTTGCTAAAGAATTGGCCGATGAGAACCTCGATGACGTAAGAATCGTGGTACAAAGCCGTCGGGTTCTTGCACCGGCGAAAATATCTCCGGAGTCGTCCGAAGAAGAGGGAGCGACCGAAAAAATGGCTCTGCCAGTAAAAGACCAGGAAAAGACTATGGATTGGAGGGAAGTCTTTATAGACTACTTCAAATCCCGTCGAACACCTGAAGATGCATCTTCAAAATATCAGCTCATGAAGCGAGCCCTATCTTTTGCCTTCGTCAATGACACTATGTACAAGAGGTCATTTGATTCTCTGTGGTTAAGATGCCTGGGACCTGAAGAGGCAAAGAGTGTCGTTCAAGAAACTCACGACGGACTCTGCGGTTCTCATCAAGCCGGGCCGAAGATGAAACTGAAAATAAAAAGGATGGGTTATTATTGACCCACGATGATCCAGGACTGCCTCGAGTATGCGAAGCAATGCCACTCGTGCCAGATCCATGGAGACTTCATCCATCAGCATCCAAATCCATTACACTCGACAGTGGCTAGCTGGTCGTTTGAAATGTGGTGGACTGACATAATCGGCCCCATCGAACCAGCATCGTCCAGAGGACATCGGTTCATTTTGGCGACAACTGATTACTTCTCCAAATGGGCAGAAGCAGTACCGCTGAGGGAAGTGAAGACCGAGAATATACTCCATTTCTTCAAGACGCACGCCATTTATCGGTTTGGAACTCCGCGACGGATTATCTTCAATAACGGGCCAGCCTACAGAAGCTACAAGATCAGTCGCTTCGCATAACAACATAACATAGACTGGAGATATTCATCGGTCTACAATCCCCGAGCTAACGGTCTAATTGAGGCTTTCAACAAGACCTTGACAAAGATCGTGAAGAAGACGGTGTCCCGAAATAAGAAGGACTGGCACGATAGACTACACAAAGCTCTCTGGGCGTATCGAACCACGTTCAAGACGGCCACGAACACAACGCCGTACGCGTTGGTATTCGGTACAGAAGCGGTATCCCTCTCGAGATAGAGTTACCCTCTCTACGAGTGGCAGTTCATTACGAGCTGACGGACGAAGAGAATGCTCACCTTCGACTTGAAGAGCTCGACGCCCTCGATGAAACCCGGCTTCTGGCGCAGCAAAATTTGGAAGCTTATAAAGCAAAAATGACGCGCTCATATGAAAGATTGACTAGGCCGAGGAAATTCCGCCAAGGCGAACTCATGCTAGTAGTCAAGAGATCCATGATCCCCAATCGTGCTAAACGAGGGAAGTTCGAGCCGAACTATGAAGGCCCGTACATCATAGACAAGGTCTACCAAGGTAGAGCCTATCTACTCATGGACATGCATGGCGAAAGGCCCCTCAGGCCAATAAACAGTCGCTTCCTGAAGAAATACTACGCTTGACGAGTCATGGCCTAGGTCAATGATAGATGACGACGACTATGTCCGCTCACTATCTTCCTAAGCCTAAACTCTGTAAGTAGTAACCGGCTTTCTTCACTACGGACCGAAACGTCCTTAAACTAACAGCGGACCGAAACGTCCTTAAACTAACAGCGGACCAAAACGTCCTAAAACTAACAACGGACCGAAATGTCCTAAAACTAACAACGGACCGAAACGTCTCTAAACTAACGATGGACCACTATGTCGTAAAACTAGCTGTTGACCGAGACGTCGACAAACTACTGTGGGTTGCGGCATCCCAAAGCTGATACAAAAAAATAATAAAAAAAAAAGAAAAAAAAACGGTATGTCCATAAGCGAAATGGGCACGGATGAAAACCCGAAAGGGCTCCGTGAGTAAAAACAGCAGGGCTACCGGCGAGTTTTTGCGAAAACCCGAAAGGGCGCAACCTCGTTAGAAAAAAAAAGAATAAAAAAAATATAAAAAACGGCATGTCCATAAGAAAAATGGGCATGGATGAAAACCCGAAAGGGCTCCGTGAGTAAAAACAGCAGGGTTACCGGCGAGTTTTGTGAAAACCTGAAAGGACGCAATCTCGTTAAAAGACACTTGCAAGGTCCTCTCGACTTTGTAAGGAGAAACCACCTGCGTGAGATCCTTACGACTCATAAGGGAGCAGCACACTTGGGGATCCTCACGATTCCTAAGAAGAAATTACACTTGCGAGATCCTCACGACTCGTAAGGAGAACCTTCTTATGAGACCCTCACGGCTCATAAGATTTGAAAGTCTTAAGCTCCAGGAATCTGAACCTGCTCTTAAGCAGTCCCCACAACCTCCACTACTGCCCTACAAGCGGCTCAATGCCGACCCTTGTATACAATCCACGGGCGCGAATAAACATTTCCCTAACAAAGTCCCACCCGTGACTAGGGATATGTTCGCACGATGAACAACTTTTGTGAGTCCTCTAGACTTATAAGGAGAAAACACTCTTGTAAGATCCTTACGACTTATAAGAGAACATACACTTAGGAGTCATCATGATTCCTAAGGAGAAAACGCGCCTACGGGATCCTCACGACTCGCGGGGACAAATACCTTTATGAGACCCTTACGGCTCATGAAGTCAAAAGCCTTAGTCGACAGGATCCTAACCCTGTTCGCTAAGACACCTTTGTTCGATATCGACAGAGGCAAATGATGATTCGCTCCTGGCAATATCCCAGTTGTAGCGGTGCTGATGCCGAAATCGGTGTCTAATCCCAAGCTTACGTCAAAAAGCTTACGGGCCATACATACATACGAAATAGCCGAAATGATGGGGCAACTTGCAAACAAAATCAGCAAGTAAAAAAAATGTATGCATGCAAAATAGCCGAAATGATTGGGCAACTCGCAATAAAAAGAAGCGAGTAAAAATAAAGCAAATAGCCGGAATGATTGGGCACCGCGAAAAATAGCCGAAATGATTGGGCAATCACGACCTTCGTGATGTAAAAGCTGAAATGATAGAGTATCACGGAAAGAAATAAAAAAAATATATAATAAAAATGAAATTTATGTCCTACAGGTGATATCACAGCAATCCCTGTATACAATCCAGGGGCGCAAACAAAGAAGGAACCACACCTTTCCTGTCCAGGTTTCATCAGAAGAAGAAGTCAAATATCGATGGTTCACAGATAGCCTGGAGATCATCTCAACATTCGTCTCATTGTAACAGACACAGAATCAAGTAAAGTGGAACAGCGGCAACTCCCAGTTCCATGACTCGGCGGTGTACAGATGACCGAGAGTCAAACTCCGACTCCGTGAAATGCGAATAAAGTCAACCCTTCCTGGCTACGCGGAACGCGGATTACGTTACTCCTGAACCCGTGTGAAGCATCCAGAGCGGAGCCTGGTCCTCGCCGAACACGGCAATGAACCCGTGAGAAGCATCCAGAGCAAAATTCCTGGCTATGTGGAACGTGGATTATGTCACTCCTGACCCCGTGGAAAGTGTCCAGAGCGGATCCTGGTCCTCGCAGAGCACGGCAGTGAACCCGTGTGAAGCATCCAGAGGAGCCTGGTCCTCGCCGAACACGGCAGTGAACCCGTAGGAAGCATCCAGAGCAAAATTCCTGGTTATGTGGAACACAGATTATGTCACTCCTGACCCCGTGGAAAACGTCCAGAGCGGATCCTGGTCCTCGCAGAATATGGCAGTGAACCCGTGTGAAGCATCCAGAGCGGAGCCTGGTCCTCGCCGAACACGGCAGTGAACCTGTAGGAAGCATCCAGAGCAAAATTCCTGGCTATGTGGAACGCGGATTATGTCACTTCTGACCCCGTGGAAAACGTCCAGAGCGGATCCTGGTCCTCGCCGAACACGGCAGTGAACCCGTGTGAAGCATCCAGAGCGGAGCCTGGTCCTCGCTGAAAACAGCAGTGAACCTGTGGGAAGCATCCAGAGCAAAATTCCTGGCTACGTGGAACGCGGATTATGTCACTCCTGACCCCGTGGAAAACGTCCAGAGCGGATCCTGGTCCTCACAGAGCACGGTAGTGAACCCGTGTGAAGCATCCAGAGCGGAGCCTGGTCCTCCCCGAACACGGCAGTGAACCCGTGGGAAGCATCCAGAGCAAAATTCCTGGCTACGTGGAATGCGGATTATGTCACTCCCGACCCCGTGGAAAACGTCCAGAGCGGATCCTGGTCCTCGCAGAGCACGGCAGTGAACCCGTGTGAAGCATCCAGAGCGGAGCCTGGTCCTCGCCGAACACGGTAGTGAACCCGTGGGAAGCATCCAGAGCAAAATTCCTGGCTACGTGGAACGCGAATTATGTCACTCCTGACCCCGTGGAAAACGTCCAGAGCGGATCCTGGTCCTCGCAGAGCACGGCAGTGAACTCGTGTGAAGCATCCAGAGCGGAGCCTGGTCCTCACCGAACACGGCAGTGAACCCGTGGGAAGCATCCAGAGCAAAAAAAAATAAAAATTGGACTGTGAGGTCCTTAAACTCATGGACTATGATGTCCTTAACCTCGACCGTGATGTATTAAAACTAACATTGGACTGTGGGGTCCTTAAACTCATGGACTATGATGTCCTTAAACTCGACCGTGATGTCTTAAAACTAAAATTGGACTGTGAGGTCCTTAAACTCATGGACTATGATGTCCTTAACCTCGACCGTGATGTCTTAAAACTAACATTGGACTGTGAGGTCCTTAAACTCATGGACTATGATGTCCTTAACCTCGACCGTGATGTCTTAAAACTAACAACGGACTGTGAAGTCCTTAAATCCATGGACTATGATGTCCTTAACCTTGACCGCAATGTCTTTAAACTACGTTACCCTGGAAAACGTCCAGAACAGAGCCTGGTCCTCGCCAAACATGGCAGTGAACCCGTGGGAAGCATCCAGAGCAACTCCTGACTCTGTGAAATGCGGATTAGGAAAACTTCACCCGTCACTTGCGGGTCCTCACGACTCGTAAGGGAGTAAATTCTCTTGTGAGATCCTTACGACTTTCAAGAGAAAACGCACTTAGGAATCCTCACGATTCTTAAGGAGAAATTACACCTACGGGATCCTCTCGACCGGTAGGGAGAAAATTCTTTATGAGACCCTCACGGCTCATAAAGTTGAAAAGTCTTAGGTGACAGATCCTAACCCTGTTTTCTAAGCCATCACTACCTTACTAAGAATCCAAGATTGACAGCTATATACTATCTATAGACCGCACTTGCTAAAATCACATGGCCAACAACACAGCAAGGAGAAGAAGGCAACAGTATAACAAAAAGAATATCTTTATTCATGAACTCAATTGAATACAAGATACATCATATAAAGGAATAAAAAATAGATACATATTATTCAGAGATTACAAGTGTATGATTGATACAAAGGCAGCTACTGAGAAGGAAGCGTTTTCAACAAGTCTGTGAGCTGCTCTCGCACTTCTTTCAGTGCCTTCTCATGATCAGCCGCCGCGGTTAGCTCCGCTCCGCTTCGAGTCCTTTGCTGCAAGTATGATGAAATCTTCTCATCAATTTCCCGTTGGGCAGCTTCGCGACTCTGCGTAACCCGCTCGATAGAGTCGAGCTTCCGTCTCAATACAAGCCCGTCCGAGATACATTGCTGCAAGGTGTAAAAGATAGCTTTCAGTTGTGCGACGTTCGCTTCGACCTGGGCACACAACTGGACAGACTTAGCGGAAGCCTCCTCGCATTCCTTCCGCCTCGAGGTCGCTTCTTGTTCGAAATGGCGGAGGAATGATGCACTCTGCTCGACCCATGCGGCCCGCTGGGAGTTCAAAGCCTGAGTCTCAGGGGCAAGACGCATAAGTTCAAGCTGATGCAGACAGGCCTCGATCTTCCTGCAGTGGCTAACCCAAGACTTGACGATGCCTTCATTATGGAAATTTACAAGCGTCGCCAGCATCAGATTGACCTCGGTAGCGAAATCTGCGGCAGATGTAGGAGCTTTTACATCAAGCTCCTCGACGTATTCGTCCAACATGCGCAGACTCGTCACAGCACCCTTTGAGGATGGACGTCTGGAGAAGGGGAGTGCCGGTGTCATAATACGAGATTCGAAAGAGGCCGGAGTTGAAGCGACCGTTGCAAAACAAGTCACAATCAGATGACGGATATAAGAGATTCATGAAAAATGGAATTTATTATACCAGCTGCAGCAGGTGGCAAAGCCGGGAGGACCGGTGGCGCAAATGATCTCTTATCTCCTCCTTCAATCTGTAGCACTGCAATCAAGGCAAAGAAGAATCAGAAATAATTTCATTATTGGTAAAAGAAAGAGCATTAATTGAAAGCTGTATTCACCAGCGCCACTGGATGAAGCAATCTCCGACGGGAAGGAGAAGTGGGGATGCAGCACCTGGTACAGGTGGTCAAAAAGGACTCCTGCAAAAACGCAATAACGCAACGTCAGTACATGAATTATACAGCCGAGAGATAAGACTAATGGGTCATAAATCCGTACCTTCCAGCATCTGCGACGGTACGAGAGAAGGTACAGAGGTGGTCACCGTCAGGGCGGTAACTGACGGTGCTGTCTCGAGTAGCTCGACATCAGCACTAGCCGCACCTGCATTAGAAATAAGATAAACCTTGTTAGGAAAGATTGCAGAATAAAAAGAAGGGCGGTAACCTAAAATCCACCTGAAGAGTCGCCGGCCGGAGCCATGACGAGGGCGTCACTTGATTCAACAACGGCGTCTCCCTCCTCCAACGGGATGGCCTCACCTCCCGTTGCCTCGTCCCCTGACTCCACGAGAGCCGTCGTCACACTTGCAACGCCAGGAGATGATAAAGAACCGTAGGTGTTCCCCTCCGAACGGCGGCCTGCGACGTTAGGACGTCACGTGCCTGAGGTTTGGGGCAGATGCTATTTGGTTTTATCCGTCCACCTCTCCGAAGATGCCAAGTTGATTTATGGCACCGTGTATCGAAGGTTTAGACGGATGCGGCCGATGTAGCAGACTTTGTCAGATTCCCCCTCGCTTGAGGGGTTTTTGATTGTGGGGACGCTCTTCCCTGCAGGCGCAAGCCCCTGCAGTTAATTACGCTACCGCTTTGCGGTAACAACTTTCTCCTTCTCCAGAATTTCACTTCGTGTCGTGTGTGTTTGTTTTGTTTGTGGCTGCCCGTGGATTGTGTACGGAGACTGAGTAATATCGTCACCCGTAGGACGTGGATTAGTCCAAATCCGTATTTGCTTAGATTTGGGTTTGGTGTTTTTTAGTTTAAGGATGCATTAGTCGCGTTGCGACTAAGATCAACTTAAACGTTCATCAAGGATACGCTAGTCCTGTTTTGGACTAAGATCGACCTGACGTAGTGATTGATTTAATTATTCGGCCGTCGGGACTCGTCACCTCTCTGACGTCGTTGAGGGATTACAACGACAGGCGTCAGAGGAGTTCCGAGATGTACCCTTGAACCAAAGTTGGTTTGGGATTTTATTGTTTATTTAGATGTCTAAGGACACGTTAACCGTATTTGGGGTTAAGATCAACTTAGACGGGACCGTTTAGATCCGACAAAAGAGCGTTTGGGCCCTATCGTGTCAGTTTAGGGACGTAGCGGTCCATATTCCAGTTTAGGGACGTGGTGGTCCATTATTAGTTTAGGGACGTTTCGGTCCGATATTAGTTTAGGGACGTTTCGGTCCATATTCTAGTTTAGGGACGTGGTGGTCCATTATTAGTTTAGGGACGTTTCGGTCCGATGCCAGTTTAGGGACGTGGTGGTCCGTCATTAGTTTAGGGACGTTTCGGTCCGATATTAGTTTAGGGACGTTTCGGTCCAATATTAGTTTAAGGACGTTTCGGTCCGATATTAGTTTAAGGACGTTTCGGTCCAATATTAGATGAGTGGTCGTTGGGACTCGTTACCTCTCTGACGTCGCTGAGGAATTACAACGACAGATGTCAGAGGAGTTCGGAGATGTACCCTCGAACCGGTCGTGACTTGGTTTATGAGGGGCATTTAATTTAAGGACTTACAGCCAGGATTGGGTTAAGTCCAATTTTTATTTTAGGCTCTGCCAGATTAGAAGAATCAATCTAAACAAGGCTCTGCCCCCTTTTATTATTTTGCAAGTCTGATTTTGGGCCAGGCCCTTTTGAATAATGAGTTACAAAAAAAAACTCAGAAATTCTCCACACAGGGCCTTGCCCTTTTATTTATTCTGCAATTGGGCTAGGCCCTTTTAAATAATGAGTTTCAGAAACTCAATAATTTTCTTGAGTTGGGCCAGGCCCTTTTAAATGATGAGTTGCAGGAACTCAAGAGATGTTCTGTAATTTAGTTTGGGCCAGGCCCTTTTAATGAGTTTGCAGAAACTCAGGAATTTTCCCAACAGGGCATTGCCCTTTTATTTATTCTGCAATTTAATTTGGGCCAGGCCCAAATCAAGGGGTTGCAGAAACCCTAGAAACCTTTAGGTTTAAGAACACAAGTGCATGGCACTTTTGATTTGAATTTGGATCTAAGAAAAACAAGTTCTTGTTTTTTCCTGATCATACAGAACCAAGGGTTCATATCAAGTGCAAGGCACTATTTTTTTTATTCTTTTATTATTTTTTTTTTTTAGAACCAGGGGTTCATATCAAGTGCAAGGCACTATTTATTGTTCTTTTTATTTTTCTTATTTCTTTTCTCTTTTCAGAAATTCTACCTCTTTTCTTTGTTTCTTCTTCTCTGTTCTTAATCTTCACCAGCTCTCTTTTTTCTCAGAAGTTGATCCTTCCTCCTTTTTTCTTTTTTTAATGAGGTCTGGGGTCTTATTTATAGTGCCCACAAAGTTGTTGGATTTGTTAACAAAATCTTTCTTGAATTATTTCGGGAATTTTCCCACCATTGGATCAGAGATCCAAGGGTCCCTGTTTTACAGGAGAACAGAAAAGATCCACATAAATTTTCATTTAGTTGCTGCGCAACTCACCAGTGCGTGACACGTGTCACGCATCTGTGCACTTGCGCAGTTGCGGTTGCGCAACTGCGCAGACACGTGTCGCGCATCCGAGCGCTTGCGCAGCTGCGACTGCGCAACTGCGCAGACACGTGTCGCGCATCCGTGAGCTTGCGCAGCTGCGACTGCGCAACTGCGCAGACACGTGTCGCGCATCTGTACGCTTGCGCAGACACGTGTCGCACATCGGTGAGCTTGCGCAGTTGCGATTGCGCAACTGCGCAGACACGTGTCTCGCATCCGTGCGCTTGCGCAGACACGTGTCGCGCATCCGTGCGCTTGCGCAGTTGCGATTGCGCAACTGCGCAGACACGTGTCTCGCATCCATGCGCTTGCGCAGACACGTGTCGCGCATCCGTGCGCTTGCGCAGTTGCGATTGCGCAACTGCGCAGACACGTGTCGTGCATCCATGCGCTTGCGCAGACACGTGTCGCGCTGTCATGCATTTGCGCAGTTTAAGTCTTAATTTTGTTTTCTGAAGAGCCTTGCTCTGATGGGACGCTCTGTCTCGGGCGTTACGCCGCCGAATCAGCTTCTGCCATGTGGCAAATTGCGCGCTGCGCACGGAAACCGAAGCGTTGCTTCAAATTTTGAATTTTCAAAATTCAGTAGAGCCTTGCTCTGATTGGGGGAAACAGATGCCCCCCCACCGTTGCGCTCACGTGGCGCGCACGTGAGTGCAGCGGTGGCAAGATCCTGACCATCGGATCGAAGAGTCAGGTGAACAGGCGCAGGCGCCTATAAATAGGACCCTTGGTCCTTGGTAAATTTTTTACCATTCTCAAGAAATTGAATTTCAGAGCCTTGCTCTTATTTGAGAACTTCCAGAGCCTTGCTCTTGTGATTTCTTTAAGAACTTCCAAGTTCTAACTTCAGAACCATTATAGGTAAAATTAATTTAATTTAATTTAAATTAAACTTAATTAACAGAGCCTTGCTCTTATAGATCTTTGATCTAAAGGAAACCCCTTTGGAGTTTCTTCAACAGAGCCTTGCTCTTATAGATCTTTGATCTAAAGGAAACCCCTTTGGGGTTTCTATTCACAGAGCCTTGCTCTCAAAAATTTGCAGAGACTCTGTTCTTAGGTTTTAACCCATGAACAGAGCCCTGCTCACAGATCAACTAGAAAACTTTTTAAAGGTTTCCATGGATCTTTAAGACCCCAAAATTTTAATTCTTAGGAGTTATAAATTTTTATTATTGCTATAGAGCTAGGCTTTTTTTTTTTTTTTTTTTTTTTTTTTTTTTTTTTTTTTTTTTTTTTTTTTTTTTGAAGTTTTATTCTTCTGAAACAGGAGTTTGACAAATGTCACTCTGTGATAGAGCTTTGCTCTGAAAAGAGGAGATTTTCTCCTTTTCCTTGGGGATCCCCAACCAATGGGTGTATCCCATTGGGAATTTTTTTATGAATTGACAGTCACATCTAATGATGGGATTGTCTTATCAAATGATGCACATCATTCAGATTTTGTGGTCCCCCTTTGGTCCCCTACCCACTGCACCACAGTGTGAATCGAGACATATCTTTCTTTTATATGCCAAGCGTTAAGCCACTAATGACGTATTTTTCTTTGTCTTTCCACAGAATATGTCTGACGACTTGTCTTTTCCCTTCGTTCGCTCGGAAGGAGGGTTCCCACATGCACCAGTGGACCGGGTAGTGTTTGCTTTGATTAAAGATCGTGATCCTGAGTGCAAACATCTCCACCTATGGGGAAGGTGGTATAGCCAAATCATCCAGGGTCGTCGCAGTTTTAGTTCCGCCTTGCCCTCCGAACCTATAGTTACGATCCCCTATGCGGATAAACCCCCGGTGGAGTATGCCGTGGAGATTAAAAATTGGAATTCGGACGACCTTCTCCAGCCTGCGATCGGCGCTATTCCGGTACAGCCGCCGCCGGCCATAGATATCTTAGGAAGGCGAATCTGTCAGGGTGAAGCACGCCCTTGGGGACAGGCTTACAATATTGGATTAAATCCGCGACCGCTTGCTGGATACCTGCCATGGGCCCGGTACATCTTAGCGGCGAAAAGAGCTCACCTGACGAAGATAGGTTTATATTCCGCCGTCTACGTCTCGCTTTTCGAGTATCCTACTCCTCCAACGTGGTGGACAAAGGCTTTCATCGAACAATGGAATATCCCCACGCATACTTTCCTGGCAGCGGATAGGGAAGTTTCAATTTCTCTAGAGGAATTCGTTGAGCTTTCTGGTTTACCGGCGAGGGGGGAGCATTACGAAGAGTTGCTTCCTCCTGATGAGTACGTTTTTGCCACCAAGCAAGTGGTACTCGACTTGACTCCGGAAAATGCCATCCAGCATCAGCATCCAGGCCTGGTGAGGGTGTTGGAGATTTACGAGGAGCTTCATTTGGAATTGGGCGACCGAGGAGTTAGTTTTGCGGACTTCATTGCTCGTTTTATTCGCCCGGAATTTTTATCAGAGCAAGGTGAGAAGTTCGCCCAACTTGCTGATCCTTTTGGTTTCGGCCTGGACCGCCGACCTTCATCTGAAATTGATCAGCGAAGTTTTTACCTTCCCGGCACTGCTAGCGTTCCTTTCTCAGAGATCGCCGTTCCTGGCGTGGATGAGGAGACCTTCTTCATCGGGTTCTTAGGTCTGTGGCTGTGCAGCTTCGCGCTTCCCATGCACCCACGCCTCATGAGGTCTTCTGTCTTTTACCCGGCGCATCAAATGGTGGTCGGTCTACAGTTATCAGTGGGGATCGCCGGGTTGGCTCACCTCTACAATGGACTTAGCGTAGCGGCGGACGCTAATGAACCTGGGGTGCAGCCTGCTAACTTCCCGATGCATTACTTCACATCTTGGATGGAGCTGCATGTTCGAGGAGTGTTTGGCGCCCACAAAACTCCTCCATTCTTTGAGAGATTCATATTTCCAAGAATCATACGATTGATCGGGGCTTCCATCGTGTTTGCACCTCCGCGGGAGTCTAGGGGACTGCTTCTGCGTTCGCATCTCGTCGGGGCGAAGACCTCTTTTGTGGATAAGGTCATCACCATGGGTTCCGAGACCACTAAGTCGGTGGTGTCGCTGCGTGATGACTTCAAGGGCGGTGTCTCCGTGTTGAAGGCTCGGGAAATCCTCCACCTTTATTCCATTCGGCCGGGTTACTTGGTATTTAGGCAGAATGAAACGGCCCTCTTCATGAGGTATAACCCGCATCGATTTGCCCGGCAATCGAGTTATAACCAAGGAGTCCCGTTGGAAGCCTTCTTGGGAACACCTGCAGTCGGTCCAGAGGGAGTACGGAATGCGATGCATCACTTCATCCGGCTCAATACAGGCTCCTACTTTTTCATCAGTGAGCTCAGCTGTACCCCCAAGATACTCAATTCGTATGTGGCTTGGTACGCGCACGCGATGGGCCCAATTATCTTGATGGAGAAACGTCTACTGGTCGATCGTAGGGCTGCGCCTCCCGGCGGCAATCGCAAGGCTCCATTGCAGCCCAGGGTTCAGGTTATCCCTCCGACGAAAGAGGCCGGAGCTGATCGACCACGTGTGTTGGCCCCTCCGCGTGGATTGCCACTGCCTACTACGATGAATGCCCCAACGGCGCCCCGTGCTCCGACAGAGACGGTTAAAGCGGCATCGCCGGAGTCGGGTGCAGGAGCGGACATCGGGACTCGCCGCCCGAAAGTGACTGCCAAAACTGGCAAGCGCAAAACTGCTCCGGGTGGATCCAAGGCTGGTGAACAAAAGAAGAAGAAGTCCACCTTATCCCTCGACGCGATTCTTAATTTAGAGCCCGCGGCTCATTCTGCCGAGACGATATGTGAATACGGCAGCAACGAGGGTTTCGTGGTGGATCCTGCGGACACCAACCTAGCCGCCGCCATTGCAGAATCAGAGCGATCGGCGAGGCTCGAAGCGATGCTGAGTAAACTCGCTGAGTCCGGTAATCATCAGACGCCTTATTTGTTATCTCATTGCACTCTATATTGTTACATTTAACTAACTTTTGCTCCCTTTCTTAACAGGTATCTCCACTGAAGATGCTATCGCTGCATCCTTGAAGACCTTCCAAGAGGAGGAGAAGAAACGAGCCCTGGCAAGCGTCGGTATGTTTTATCCCTTTCTCTTTTATAAGGAAAGTTTGTTGTCTTTTTACGATAGTCGACCTGATCTTCTCTTGTTTCTTTACAGGGGTGGTATTAATCGGCGCAAGGACCCTTCCCAAGCCCGTCATCGAAGTCCCAGCTCCGTCGAAGCTGCCGCAAGAGCCTCGGCTTGATGCAACAACGAGGGATGCTCTGAAAAATCTGGAGGCATCCCTCTACACGGATGAGGAGGCTTCGCTCAAGGAAGCTCTGATGGCATCTGTCTCATCGGCTCAAGAGGAACGGAAGCGGTCCAGACGCGAGGCTAAGGCGCGCAGAGCTGCTCTGGCCGCAGGGGCGGGCCCCAGCACTGTTCCTCGCGCTAGTACTCCTTCTGAAGAGCCCCCTGTGGCCCTGTCTACCGCTCGTCGGCAAGTTGCGCGCGCGGTTCGGAACGCCAATGATAAATCCGCTTCAGGTAGTACTCCTTTCAGAGCCTTGTTGTATGACTTGTAAAACTATTGGCTTATACATATCTCATCTTGCAGGGTCAAGTCCAACTGAGGGGGAGGCGGAGACGACCGTCGAACCCAAGGGAGCGGAAGAAGCGGTACTCGCCGAACCCGAACCGACAGTGGACAACTTTATCGGGGCCGTGGGGACTGGAGCCGAGATTAAGGAACCTACCGCGGAGAAAATCATTGATGCCGTACCCGAAGCGGTGGCAGATGATATGATTGTCTCGACCGAGCCGCAGGCGGTAGAGGGCGAGGTACTTGAGGCTGGGGACCTCATGGTGCCGGTGGACGGGGCAGCTGTAATCGCTGATCCTGAGGGAGCAGCAGGTGAGGCGGCCATGATTCCTGAGGACGAGCTAGGCGCTCCTTCTCAGGAATCTGGCAATGTTCCTGTCTTGGCCCTCCCCGTCTATGGTTCCCCACCGCCTGCAGAGCTTGAGAGCATAACAACGGTTCCCCTTGAGTCAGGTGATGAAGCTACAGGCGGTGGTCTTCCGTCAGTGGAGGAGGGGACCGCCTCAGTTTCTGCTGGCAGCTCGTCAGGTAAAAATTTTATCACCAGCATTCCCCCCTTTTTTTTTTTGTATATATCTTGTGATCTCTTCTAACGAATTTGTTCTTGCAGGTGCGGCCAGTACCGATGCTCCACTGCTCGAGGGGGCACCGTCAACTACTGCTTTGGCAGTAGTCACCTCTCCGTCTTCCCTTGTGCCGTCACGGATGTTGGGAGGTATGGATTTACGACTCATGCATTAATCTTTCAAAAATGCAGCTTTTGTACTAACGTTACACCATTGTGCCTTTGCAGGAGTGCTTTTTGATCACTTGTATCAAGTGTTGCTCCCGCACTTTTCTTTCCCGTCCGAACTCGCTTCTCCTTCTAGTGGCGCCGGTAATATCTTTATTTACTTCTTTTTTCTAGCAATGGGATGATTTCTGACTTTTCCTTTTCTTTATTGTAGTTCCACAAATCGAAGGAGGGGATGTAAGCCCCGTCGTGCTACCGGCCCTTCCGGCTCTGCCGTCCGTTGTTGCTGGTATAGTAGATCTCCTTTTTGGTAATCCTTTAACATCTTTTGAACCATCGCTTAACCCTGTTTGTTTTGCAGCTATTGTTCCGGTTCCGGTCCCCTTCGAGGCTCGCGTCCTTTTACCGGCAGGCCCCTTTCTGAGACGTCCGTCTTCAAAGGGTGCGGTGATGAGTCTAGGCATGCTGAGCGGGTATATTGAAGAGCTCAGCATGGACGCTCTCCCTTCTGCTGTCGATTTCGCTGCAGATGTTAACCCAATGTTAGCGGCGCTCGTAACTTTTCATGACGAGGGCGTCGTTGAATCTTGGGTTAACCACTGCAGGGAGATCGAGGCCTGCTTGTATCGGCTGGAGTTGACGCGTCCTGCTCCCGAAGTTTTAGCTCTGAGCGCCCAACGCACAACTTGGCTCGAGCAAAGCACTTCGCACTCCCGCTACTTGGAGCAAGAAGCAGCTCGGAGACTAAGGGAATGCCAAAAGACCTCAAACGAAACGGCCCATCTGCGCACTGAGGTTGAGGCAAATGCTGCCCAAGTGAAGACTATCTTTGAGGGTCTCCTGGGGCGCATCTCCCACGGGCTAAACTTAAAGCGGAAGCTTGACGTGGCTGAGCGCAATGTCCCCAGTCGGGAGGCCGCTTATCAGGGCGTGAGGGAGCAGCTTGCAGTGGTCTTGCGGCAACGAGCCCAAGTGGAGGCAGAGCTGGCGGTGGTAGCCGATCAAGAGAAGGCATGGAAGGACGTCTGCGAGCGATTGCTGCACCTATGCAAGACGCTTCCTTCCCAATAACTGCCATTGTATCAATATACTTGTAATTTTCTTTTTTGAATAAGATGTATACATTCTTTATTCTTTTATACGATTCGCCATGTACTTGATTAAGTTAATAAATAAAGATACACATTTTTTTTTGCAATGTCTTGTATTATTTCTTTGCTTTCTCCCTTCTCTTATTATCAGCATGCTGTCTTGATAAACATGTTTGACAGGTAACAGAGTAAGCATTTTGGTTTCTTCAAGATATAACGATGGCTTAGGCCGCAGGTTCAGATCTGCCGCCTAAGACTTTTCAATTCTATGAGCCGTGAGGGTCTCATAGAGATTTTTCTCCCCACGGATCGAGAGGATCTCATAGGTGGATTTTCTCCTTAGGAATCGTGAGGATTCCTAAGTGTGGTTTTCTCTCATAGGTCGAAAGGATCTTATGAGAGAATTTCTCCCTCTTACGAGTCGAGAGGGCTCGTAAGCGGTTGTTTCCCTCTTTGTCGAGAATCGACTTCAGAGAGTGAGACCCGTGAATAGTATGCAAGAGACCATTTAGGATTGACCTGCAGGATCCCATTGCCCTTCTTACGAGTCGAGAGGGCTCGTAAGCGGTTGTTTCCCTCTTTGTCGAGAATCGACTTCAGAGAGTGAGACCCGTGAATAGTATGCAAGAGACCATTTAGGATTGACTTGCAGGGTCCCATTTTTCAGGAAGCAGGTTTTTGAATCCTTACTGCCCGAGATGTGAGTCAGAAAAGCTCTCGTCACGGAGTGTTTGTATCCGTGAGTTGAGAAGTTTTGCGAGGGATTATTTGTTTCCCAAGCGCCAAGGATTATTTGTGTCCTTGGGGTTTGAAACGAGTCGATGGTTCCCACGGAGGCGCTGGTGGCTCTGCGAGTCGACGCGGATCAGAAGGCTCTCGTCAAGGAGTGTTTGTATCCGTGAGTTGAGAAGTTTTGCGAGGGATTATTTGTTTCCCAAGCGCCAAGGGTTATTTGTGTCCTTGGGGTTTGAAACGAGTCGATGGTTCCCACGGAGGCGCTGGTGGCTCTGCGAGTCGACGCGGATCAGAAGGCTCTCGTCAAGGAGTGTTTGTATCCGTGAGTTGAGAAGTTTTGCGAGGGATTATTTGTTTCCCAAGCGCCAAGGATTATTTGTGTCCTTGGGGTTTGAAACGAGTCGATGGTTCCCACGGAGGCGCTGGTGGCTCTGCGAGTCGACGCGGATCAGAAGGCTCTCGTCAAGGAGTGTTTGTATCCGTGAGTTGAGAAGTTTTGCGAGGGATTATTTATTTCCCAAGCGCCAAGGATTATTTGTGTCCTTGGGGTTTGAAACGAGTCGATGGTTCCCACGGAGGCACTGGTGGTTCTGCGGGTCGACGCGGATCAGAAGGCTCTCATCAAGGAGTGTTTGTATCCGTGAGTTGAGAAGTTTTGCTGAAGTCGTTGGTTTCCTCGGTTGAAATGAACCGTTGGGGTTTAGCTTCGTCGTTTGACGGAATCCGCTGGGGAAGTATGGTTTCTTCTCTGTTTGCGCCCTCGGATTGTATACAGGGATCGATGTGATCTTAACTGTAGGGCCGAAGTTTCATCATTTCTAATTTTTGTTTTATTTTATTTCCGCGATGCTCTATCATTTCAGCTTTTATATCGCGAAGGTCGCGATTCCCCAATCATTTCGGCTATTTTTCGCGGTGCCCAATCATTTCGGCTTTTTTTATTTTATCTTTACTCGTTGCTTTTTATTACGAGTTGCCCGATCATTTCGGCTATTTTGCATGCATACATTTTACTTGCTGCTTTTTATTGCAAGTTGCCCTATCATTTCGGCTATTTTGTATGCATGAGCGGCCTACTGGCTTTCGCCATAAACCTGAAATTGGACACCGATTTCGGCATCAGCACCGCTGCAACTGGAATATTGCCAGGAGCGAATCATCATTTGCCTCTGTCGTTGTCGAGCAAAGGAGGCTTAGCGACCAGGGTTAGGGTCCTGTCGGCTAAGGCTTTTGACTTCATGAGCCGTAAGGGTTTCACGAAGTTATTTCTCCCTACAAGTCGTGAGGATCTTGTAGGTGTATTTTCTTCTTAGGACTCGTGAGGATTCCTAAGTGTTCGTTTCCTCTGTAAGTCGTAAGGATCCTACAGGAGGGTTTTCTCCTTGTAAGTCGAGAGGACTTATAAGGGTTGTTCATCATGCGAGCATATCCCCAGTCTCGGATGAGACTTGATTAAGGAAATGTTTATTCGCGCCCGTGGATTGTATACAAGGGTCAATATTGAGCCACTTGTAGGGCAATATTGGAAGTTTGTGGGGGCTTGCTTAAGCACAGGTTTAGGTTTCTGTAACTTAAGACTTTCAAATCTCATGAGCCGTGAGGGTCCCATAAGAGAGTTCTCCCTACGAGTCGTGAGGATCTCGCAAGCGTATTTTCTCCTTAGGAATCATGGGGATCCCTAAGTGTGTTGCTCCCTTGTGAGTCGTAAGGATCTCACGCGGGTAGTTTTCTCCTTACAGGGTCGAGAGGACTCCATAAGTGTCTTTTAACGAGGTTGCGCCCTTTCGGGTTTTCACAAACACTCGCCGGTAGCCCTGCTGTTTTTACTCACGGAGCCCTTTCGGGTTTTCATCCGTGCCCATTTTGCTTATGGACATACCGTTTTTTTTTTTTTTTTTTTTTTTTTTTTTTTTTTTTTTTTTTTTTTTTGGTAGTTTAAAGACGTTTCGGTCTGTTATTAGTTTAAGGACATTTCGGTCCAACGTTAAAGGGCTGGCTACTGCTTATAAGCTCGGGCTTAGGAAGACAGCGAGCGGACATAGTCGTCGTCATCTGCCATTGACCTAGGCTGTGACCCATTAAGCGTAGTATTTCTTTAAGAAGCGACCGTTTATTGGTCTGAAGGGTCTTTCACCGTGCATGTCCATGAGTAGATAAGCCCCACCCTGGTAGACCTTATCGATGATGTACGGTCCTTCATAGTTTGGCTCAAACTTTCCCCGCTTGGCGCGATTGGGGATCATGGGCCTTTTGACCACTAGCACGAGTTCGCCTTGATGGAACGTCCTCGGTCGGGTTAACTTTTCGTATGATCGCGTCATCTTTGCTTTATAAGCCTCTAGGTTTTGTTGCGCTATGAGCCGTGTTCCTTCAAGGGCGTCAAGCTCCTCAAGCCGGAGGTGTGCGTTTTCTCCATCCGTCAGCTCGTAGTGAACTGCCACTCGCAAAGAGGGTAATTCTATTTCGAGAGGGAGTATTGCTTCCGTCCCAAACACCAACGCGTATGGCGTTGTTTTTGTGGCTGTCTTGAACGTAGTTCGATACGCCCAAAGAGCTTCTTGCAGCCTCTCGTGCCAGTCTTTTTTATTTCGGGATACTGTTTTCTTTATGATCTTCGTCAAGGTCTTGTTGAAGGCCTCGGCTAGACCGTTAGCTCGCGGATTATAAACTGATGAATATCTCCAGTCTATATTGTGCTGCTGTGCGAAACGGCTAATCTTATGACTTCGGTAGGCTGGCCCATTGTCAGAGATGATCCTTCTTGGGGTTCCGAACCGGTATATGACGTGCGTTTTGAAGAAATGGAGAATGTTCTCCGTCTTCACTTCCCTCAACGGTACCGCCTCCGCCCATTTGGAGAAGTAATCGGTCGTCGCCAAGATGAAACGATGTCCTTTTGACGATGCTGGTTCGATGGGACCGACTATGTCAGTTCCCCACATTTCGAACGGCCAACTAGCCACTGTTGGGTGCAGTGGATTAGGATGCTGATGGATAAAGTCCCCATGAATTTGGCATGAGTGACATTGTCTGGCGTATTCCAGGCAATCCTGCATCATCGTAGGCCAGTAGTAGCCCATCCGCTTTATCTTTAATTTCATTTTAGGGCCTGCTTGGTGGGAACCACAGAGCCCGTCGTGAACCTCTTGGACGACCCTTCTCGCCTCGTCAGGTCCTAAACATCTTAGCCACAGAGAGTCGAATGACCTTTTATACAAAGTATCATTGACGAAGGCGAAAGACAGAGCCCGTTTCGTGAGCTGATGTCTTGTGGACGCTTCTTCAGGTATTTGGTGGAACTTGAAGTAATCTATGAAGACTTCTCTCCAGTCCTCGGTATTTTCCCTGTCTTTTGTTTGTAGGGTTGTCTCCTCTTCCGCTTCTTTTTCTTCAGACGATTTTGGAGATATTTCTGTTGGGGCGAGCACTCGACGGCTTTGTACTATGATTTTAACGTCGTCGAGGTTCTCGTCAGCCAGTTCTTTAGCAAGTTTGGCTAGTGCGTCTGCTTTGCTGTTTTCCGCACGCGGTATGCTTTCCAACGTGTAGGAGGGAATTTGGGTTAGCAGTTGCTGCACTTTTTCACCGTATTTTATTAATTCCGGTTTACATGTTTGGTAATCGCCGTTCACTTGACTGACGACCAATTGGGAGTCCCCATATATGAGGAGGCTCTCAATTCCCATATCGATGGCGATCTCGAGGCCTGCTATCAGAGCCTCATATTCAGCTTCATTATTCGTTCTCGGTTCTGTCAAGGAGAAGGCGAAGCGCATTATCCCTCCTTGTGGAGTCACGAAGATGAGTCTCACCCCCGATTTGATCATTGGTATACTTTGTTTGTGCTTTTTCATGGAAGACGCTCCATCGAAATACAGCTCCCAACGGCTATCACCACTGTCGATTGTGTCAAACGCATATTTGTCTGGCAAATCGCAATTTAAAGGAGAGTCGGCAGGTATGGGATGCTCAGCAAGGAAGTCGGCGATGGCCTGGCCTTTTACTGCCTTGAGAGGTTGATATGTTATCGAAAATTCCATCAAGAGCAGGGCCCATTTAGCGAGTCGCCCTGTCAATATGGCTTTTGACATTAAATATTTGAGAGGGTCCACTTTTGAAATCAGACGGACCTCGTGCGCCAACGCATAGTGCCTAAGCTTTGTTAGTGCGAAGATCAACGCCAGGCAGTGTTTTTCAATGGGAGAGTAATTGCTTTCTGCCCCCAGCAGAACTCGACTTAGGTAATAGAGTGCTCTTTCTTTCCCTTGATCGTTCTCTTGTGCCCATAATGCGCCTAAGGAACCTTCGAGGGCGGTTGTATAAAGAATGAGAGGCTTCCCTTTAACCGGGGCAGCCAGCACGGGTGGGTTCTGCAAGTATTGCTTGATCTCATCCAGTGCGCCTTGACATTTTTGATCCCAAACGAATGGGGTTCCTTTCTTCATCAGGTGACTATAGGGACGGCACTTTCCTGAAAGGTTGGCTATAAATCGCCGTATGTATGCGAGTTTCCCTTGGAGAGACCGAAGTTGCTTGAGAGTTCTCGGCGGAGGCATTTCCATGATCGCTTTAATCTTTGAAGGATCTATTTCAATACCTCGATGCCGAACAACGAATCCCAGGAATTTGCCCGAGGAAACCCCGAACGCACATTTAAGAGGATTCATCTTCAAGTTGTACTGCCGAAGACGTTGAAACACGGTCTTCAGATGCTCAAGATGTTCGTCGTATGATTTGCTCTTGACCACGAGATCGTCGATGTAGCATTCGACGATTTCGTGTATAAGGTCGTCGAAAATCTTTGTCATGGCCCTCTGATAAGTAGCACCGGCGTTCTTCAAACCAAAGGGCATCACTTTATAACAAAATATACCAAGAGGAGTCCTGAAGGCTGTGTGCTTCTGGTCTTCGGGATGCATTTTTATCTGGTTATACCCCGACGAGCCGTCCATGAAGGAGAAAACCTCATGAGTGGATGTATTGTCTATCATAAGTTCAGTAACTGGCACTGGGAAATCATCTTTTGGGCAGGCTTTATTAAGATCCCGAAAGTCTACGCATATGCGCACTGTCCCATTTTTCTTCATCACTGGGACGATGTTAGCGATCCATTCAGGGTATTGAACTTCCTGGATGAAGCCAGAGTCTATAAGCTTTTTGACTTCGGCGTTGATGCTCATCTCAAGCTCGAGTCGCATTCTCCTCGGCGCTTGTTTGACGGGCTTGATGTCCGGAGATATCGCCAATTTATGTACAGCAATTTCTGGATCTAGTCCCGGCATTTCGGAATAGTTCCACGCGAAGCAATCTTTGTGTTGTAGAAGCACATCCTTCAACACAGTCACCCTTTTTTCAGATAACAGCTCGCTGATGAATGTTGGTCGCGGGTCATTTTCCGTCCCCAACTCAATTTTCTTGAGATTATCTGCAGTGGTGTGGATTCCATCCTCCAGTTCTTTCGGAGCTGGGGGAAATTCTGAGATTACCTCATCGCTGCTGTTTTCAAAGCACCAAGGGAA
Source organism: Agapanthus africanus (assembly GCA_030015575.1). Lineage (NCBI taxonomy): Eukaryota > Viridiplantae > Streptophyta > Magnoliopsida > Asparagales > Amaryllidaceae > Agapanthus > Agapanthus africanus. Next base: position 934,045,998 of record CM057338.1, on the reverse strand, counting down.
GTCGTTCATGTCCTCGGATTCTTCTTTTAATATTGTTACCACGTGGCAAGTGCGAATTTTCTGCCAGTCCCAATGCGGAGTTGGTTTTTCTTTTGCAGCCTCGGGTTCGTGCTTCTGTGGTGGTGCTACCCTCCAGTTGTCAGAAAGCGCGAATTTGCCTAACTGATATTGGTCCTCAACCCAATTCTTAAAGGTGAAACAATCTTCAAGCGGATGCCCTACTGCTCGATGGTAAGAGCAATAATTTGGGTCGGAGACTTCGCCTGCTTGCTCAGGGTGTTTAGACTCTGGCAGAGTTAGCATTTGATGTTTTAGAGCAAGATCAAGTATTTTCCTTGTTTTGTTCCGAGGAAACGAGTATGCTCGACCCATTTTCTTCATAAGGGCTAGGTCAATAACGCTCGCCTCTCGTATGCGTGGCTTCTTAGCTCTGTCTTGTGGTTGTCGAGCACCTTTTCGGCCCCTCGACTTGTTTTTGCTTTCGCGTCGAACCCTTTTTGTAGCAGGCTGACGTGGGGTAACATCTTCGTTCTTTACTGCCTGTCGAAGGAGACGCTGTGTCTTGGCTTTCTCATAGATCGCCATTTCACGATCGTGATCATCTCGGGCTTTTTGACTCGCATCCTTTATAAATTTGCTCACCGGGTCTTTAGACGATGGACTGGGCGGCTTTGTGTCAGGAACTTTTGCTGATTCGGGATTAGCGTCCTCCCATTGAGCGTCCGCTTCTTCATCAAAGTCATACATGGCATAACAGCTGTTTATTAACTCCCGTTTCTTTGGCCGGATGTACCCGAGCCCTTTTGTTTCCGTTCTCCCGTTAGGCAGTTTGCATTGAGTTCCGGGAACGTTCCAGACCTTGTCATAGAATTTGGCTTTTCTGATGGTCTGTGTGAAGGACATCCCTTGGCGTTTCAGCAGTTTCTTCAAACCTTCGGTATAATATCTGGGAAGACGGATAGGCTGAAGCTTGTTGAGCGTGGGATCCGCGCCCTGCCAAATTTCTTTTTCCACCTTGTTTTCTTCAGAACGGTAGAATAGGATTGCCTTCTCGCCTTTTCTTCCGGGAGGGATATAGAATGTCTGCAATTCTTCTACGCTGTTGGTGTCGAGTGCATCCAGTTCTTTGTAATGTTCAAGCGGCACCATGGTTATCTGCAGACTTCGCTCTTCATCAGTGGAAATCTGTATTGAGGGCCGAGCGGGGAATACAGCATGAACTTCATCCTCTGAGTCACTACCGAAGATCAATGAAGGAACAGATGGTCCTGGCCTGGTGGACTGGGACGGACCTGAATAAATTATATCCTCCTCCTCCTCGGTGTCACTGCCGAAGACAGGGATGGTTGCGTTAGTTTTGTTCTCCGGTTTGTGACATCTTTCCGTGTCTTCGAAACTCGGTAGGAAGTATTTGGCATCTTCATACTTGCGAACTTCGTTCACGGAAAATGGATTCAACTCTCCTGCCACTGTGTACTCGAGGCCGTCCCTAGAATACTTCATGCACTGATGCTGTGTAGAAGGGATGATATTGTATTCGTGTAGCCATGGTCGGCCGAGCAGAGCATTGTAGCACGTCTTGGCGTCTATAACATGGAATTTGATGTCTGTGACGAGCACCCCGAAGCGTAGCGTCAATATCACAGATCCAAGAGTCTTTGAGGATTGAGAGTCGAAACCGGAGATGGTGATTTTGTCCCGGGCGAGGTGTTGGACACTCATGCAAATCTCCTTTAACACTCGCACATTGAGTAAATTGACAGACGATCCGTTATCGACCAAGATTTTTCCTATCTTTATGTCATGGCAGTATCCCGAGACATAAAGGGGGCGATTGTGTTCACACGTCCCAAGGAGAAGGTCTTCATCACCAAAAGCAACGTCGGCTGTGTGCACCTCTTCCAATTCATCCTTCATCTTTTGTTCGGCTAAGAAGGCTTGGAACTGGTCCGGATCTTGTAGGGCCTTAATCAAAGAATCCCTCGCCTCTTTTGATAGCAATAGGGCATCGAGAATGCTGAGTTGTGAGGGTAGCTTTCTCAGATGCGCCAAGACATTGTAATCTACTTTATTCCTTTTTGGGGGATTCTTGGCGGTTAACTCTTCCGCAACTTGGTCATCCAAAGCGATGTCTTCAGAGACCTTCTCTTTCCCTTTGTTTTTCTTATTCAAGGGTCCGAGGTTCTTTTCGGGTAATGTTCGATTGCGCAGCTGTATATTCTCGCAGGCCTTCAGTTCTTTTTCTTTTCCCGAAGTGGATTCTTCGAAGAGGGGGCCAAGCTCTAGCTCTTCATCGGAATCGCTTCCAAATGTAGGCACTTGTGACCCGGTAATGTTAACCATGTGACAATTGCCGGCAGTTCTTTCAAGTTCTTTAGTCGTATTTCTTTGCTCTCGGCGAATTTTACGTTTTTCCCGTTTAAATCGTTGTCGATTAGCGACGTATCCTTGCCACCATCCATTGAAAGCTTTGCAATCTTGGGTGGAATGCGAGACCTTCTGATGGTATAAGCAATAAGAGGGGTGCATTTCTACCGCGCCAGTAACTTTTTCTTCAGAGGGTGGTAGCTTCATGCCCATCGATATGGCCTTAGCAAATTTCTTTTTTATCTTGAATTGGCTTTTGTCAGTGGTGGAGGCATTTTGCTCCAACGGGATCATTTCAGCTCCTTCCTCAAGTCGCTGACGCTTAGCCCTTTCGAATATAGCCGTCTCGCGTTCTCGATCAGCCTTGCTTTTCAACCGAGCTTCATTAAGAAACGCGTTAATCATTTCAACTGGTAACCCTGGGGTCTTTGATTCGGCATTTGCCCCCAGCGTTTCAGTGCCAGAAGTTCCTTCATCGTTCGTGGTCGAATGGGAGATCATATGACAGCTTGCCACATATTCGTCAAATTCATCCAATGAACTTTCTCCTTCATCTTCTTTTTGGAAGACGTGATCAAGGAAATCTTGGAGCGTGATGGGAGTTCGCGCCTTTTGGTTATATTCATCCAGCGCATCGATTTGCTTTTGTAAGTCCGTGCGCTTGTCGCTAGGCTTCACGGGCTTCTTAGATTTCTTCTTCTTCTTTTTCGAAGATTTTGACGGTTGGCTATGAACGCTTGAACTACCACCATCGGTCTTCGGGGTCGGTCGTGGCTTCAACATTCCCTCAATAACCTGCGGTTCCAAGGGGTTCTTCCACTTGACCGCTGGGCAGGTTTGAAGATCATCTAGCATTCTTTTCGTTTTGGCCGATAATACAACCTCCCAGGGAGCCTCTTCAATAACGGAGCATGTTGCCCCCGGCGTATTCGTCCCCTTATAGGTGTGGGGCTGCGGAGGGTTCACCTTCCATTTGTCAGACAGCGCAAATTTGCCCTGACGGTATTGATTCTCAAGCCAATTTTTGAAAACGTAACAGTCTTCGATTGGATGTCCCAACACTCTGTGATAAGGGCAGTAATTAGGATCGTTGACGTCATTCAGTTGTGACGGACGTTTTGGATCTGGCAGATTTATAAGCCTGTTGCGCAACGCCAGCTCGAATAGCCTCCTTGTTTTATCACGGGGGAAGGAGTAAGCACGTCCCATCCTGTCCTCAAGGGGTACGTATGGGCGTGTATTGTTTGGACGAGCAGCCGGCTTCGAGTCGCTCGGTTGTTGTTGGGCATTGGCGACGATGATCGCTTTTCCCTTTCCTTTATCGTTTCGGGGGTCCGGCTTCGGGAGAGGGGGTTTATGGCCCATCTGGTCCATCTGCGCTAATTTGTCGATCAAAGCCTGGAAGGAAGTCGGTTTGAAGAACATCATGAACTGCGAGATGGTTGCCTGCGGATCAAGCGTTCCAACAAACATCCCTACTGCCGGCGCTTCTTCTATGCGTTGTTCACACTTAGACCATAGATTACGCCACCGTATAGCGTATTGAACCCACGTCTCGCCGGGCTTTACCCTGGCGTTAATCAGCGCCGTCATCGGAGTACGCTCGCTGGCGCTTGCAAAACGTTGGGTGAAGAGCAGCTCCATCTCCGCAAAGGTTTTAATAGAGTCGTTGGGGAGCTCGGAATACCACTCGAAAGCTGTGTCTGATAAGCTTCCAACGAATTGGCGCAGCAAAAGTTTGTCGTCGCCTCCAGTGTTACCACACAGTGCCCTGAACTGGGCAACATGTTGATGGGGGTTGCCGGTCCCCTTGTAGACATGAAACTTAGGAATCGTGTAACCTGGCGGGTACTTAATTTGGTCGTACCATCCCGGATATGGGCGCCCCGTTTTCACGATCTGACCGGCTGCTTCAACCGCCTGATGCATTCGTATTTGTTGAGCGATATATTCATCCAAATCAGCTTTTGATATAGTATCTTCTTTAGCTGCGGATAGAGCCGGTGGAGGATTCGATGTCTCTCCCCTATCATCTTCAAGAATGATTGGGGGATCTCCAGCAGGTGGATCTGGTTGAATCATCATACCCACCACATCCTGGAACAGGAGGGCCATTTTCTTTATGTTGGCCGCCTGTTCTGCAGCCTCTTTGTCTCTTTTTTCCAGTATTCGGCGGAGGAACTCAGCGTCGGTTTCCTCCTCTTGACGTTCATCTAAGGACGTCTCAGGATTCTCTTTTGGCCCCGTGAGTGCAGCCATTGTAGTCATCATCTCCTGGAGCTTTTGTTGCTGCTCCTGAGACCTGGTCACTGACCGGGTAAGCGGTCGGTGACCCGTAGAAGTACGACTTTCTTCTTTTCCTGAAGCCATATAGATTGTATGAACTATTATGCCCCCTGACTTGGGGCGTTTAGGTTCACCATTGTTAACTCTTGCTGCTGTTGCGGGAGCTTTCTCCGGCCTCCTTCTTTTGTAGACCTTTGAGGTTGAAGGAGCCGTTGAAGCGGGCATTCTAGCATTTGTTGCCCCCTGCTGTTGAATGGGGCAGTTTTTGTTCTTTTCCACCTTTGCCCTTTTCTGGTGACGCAAGTGGTCTGGATCGATCACAGAGTTTTGAACCCTGCGCCATACTTTATAAACTTTTGATGACAGCCGTTGAGGGGGCTGTTCCTGTTTCGTCTCCGGAGCTTTTTCCATGGGTGGAGGAGACCTTTTCAATGTAGCAACCGGGGAGTTCTTTCTTACCTTCCTCAGCAATTCAAAGCTGTTCCCAGTTGGAACAGCAGCGTTGATCTCCGCCACTGGAGCAGGCGGGGTTAGCCCTGAAGGGGAGTTGCCTCCTGCTTTCTTTATTCGCTGCCAATGGCGACGTCGCGCACGACGAGCCATTGGGACTGGCTCAGATATCGGGACAGTTTCTTGTTGCCCCTTGTTTGGGAGTGGGGCAACTGCCGGTGTCAGCCTATCAAAGACTGATGCTTTTTGATCAGCTGAAGGAGGAGTAGGAACCGTTAATCTTGTGAAGACTGACTTTCTGATAGGAGAAGCCGCTTCAACGACTTCCGAAGCTGTGGCCGTTGCCCTCTTTGGGACAGCCACTTTATGATCCTGACCTAGCCTGGTGAAAACAGAGGCTGTCAGCTTAGTAGCGGGCGACCCGTTGACAGGGGTCGTAGTAGCAGTGAGCCGGTCAAATACCGACTTCTTGTTCGCTTCTGGTGCGGATATCGGCATAGAGAAGCTTGCAGGGGGGACCATGGTCCCGAAAAATAGGCCGGTGGTGGCCTGGGTCACCTGCTCTACCGGCAGAGTAAGGAAAGAGGCCGCTTGGGGCCCATATGTTACACCTCTCGGTGAGGTGGAGCGTCCGTTGCAGTGGTGCTTCGCGCATTTGGTGCAGTGGGAATCCATGGATGCTTGAGTTCTGCGCCAGATAAAAGACCAAATCTTAGCAACTTGAAATTCGAAGACAACCATTTAACAAACCGCGATTGATTCGCGAAGACGACACATGAAGTGTGGAGTGGAAAGAGGAAAAGGTCCCACCGGGCGTGCCAGAATCTGTTCCCCTCCGAACGGCGGCCTGCGACGTTAGGACGTCACGTGCCTGAGGTTCGGGGCAGATGCTATTTGGTTTTATCCGTCCACCTCTCCGAAGATGCCAAGTTGATTTATGGCACCGTGTATCGAAGGTTTAGACGGATGCGGCCGATGTAGCAGACTTTGTCAGATTCCCCCTCGCTTGAGGGGTTTTTGATTGTGGGGACGCTCTTCCCTGCAGGCGCAAGCCCCTGCAGTTAATTACGCTACCGCTTTGCGGTAACAACTTTCTCCTTCTCCAGAATTTCACTTCGTGTCGTGTGTGTTTGTTTTGTTTGTGGCTGCCCGTGGATTGTGTACGGAGACTGAGTAATATCGTCACCCGTAGGACGTGGATTAGTCCAAATCCGTATTTGCTTAGATTTGGGTTTGGTGTTTTTTAGTTTAAGGATGCATTAGTCGCGTTGCGACTAAGATCAACTTAAACGTTCATCAAGGATACGCTAGTCCTGTTTTGGACTAAGATCGACCTGACGTAGTGATTGATTTAATTATTCGGCCGTCGGGACTCGTCACCTCTCTGACGTCGTTGAGGGATTACAACGACAGGCGTCAGAGGAGTTCCGAGATGTACCCTTGAACCAAAGTTGGTTTGGGATTTTATTGTTTATTTAGATGTCTAAGGACACGTTAACCGTATTTGGGGTTAAGATCAACTTAGACGGGACCGTTTAGATCCGACAAAAGAGCGTTTGGGCCCTATCGTGTCAGTTTAGGGACGTAGCGGTCCATATTCCAGTTTAGGGACGTGGTGGTCCATTATTAGTTTAGGGACGTTTCGGTCCGATATTAGTTTAGGGACGTTTCGGTCCATATTCTAGTTTAGGGACGTGGTGGTCCATTATTAGTTTAGGGACGTTTCGGTCCGATGCCAGTTTAGGGACGTGGTGGTCCGTCATTAGTTTAGGGACGTTTCGGTCCGATATTAGTTTAGGGACGTTTCGGTCCAATATTAGTTTAAGGACGTTTCGGTCCGATATTAGTTTAAGGACGTTTCGGTCCAATATTAGATGAGTGGTCGTTGGGACTCGTTACCTCTCTGACGTCGCTGAGGAATTACAACGACAGATGTCAGAGGAGTTCGGAGATGTACCCTCGAACCGGTCGTGACTTGGTTTATGAGGGGCATTTAATTTAAGGACTTACAGCCAGGATTGGGTTAAGTCCAATTTTTATTTTAGGCTCTGCCAGATTAGAAGAATCAATCTAAACAAGGCTCTGCCCCCTTTTATTATTTTGCAAGTCTGATTTTGGGCCAGGCCCTTTTGAATAATGAGTTACAAAAAAAAACTCAGAAATTCTCCACACAGGGCCTTGCCCTTTTATTTATTCTGCAATTGGGCTAGGCCCTTTTAAATAATGAGTTTCAGAAACTCAATAATTTTCTTGAGTTGGGCCAGGCCCTTTTAAATGATGAGTTGCAGGAACTCAAGAGATGTTCTGTAATTTAGTTTGGGCCAGGCCCTTTTAATGAGTTTGCAGAAACTCAGGAATTTTCCCAACAGGGCATTGCCCTTTTATTTATTCTGCAATTTAATTTGGGCCAGGCCCAAATCAAGGGGTTGCAGAAACCCTAGAAACCTTTAGGTTTAAGAACACAAGTGCATGGCACTTTTGATTTGAATTTGGATCTAAGAAAAACAAGTTCTTGTTTTTTCCTGATCATACAGAACCAAGGGTTCATATCAAGTGCAAGGCACTATTTTTTTTATTCTTTTATTATTTTTTTTTTTTAGAACCAGGGGTTCATATCAAGTGCAAGGCACTATTTATTGTTCTTTTTATTTTTCTTATTTCTTTTCTCTTTTCAGAAATTCTACCTCTTTTCTTTGTTTCTTCTTCTCTGTTCTTAATCTTCACCAGCTCTCTTTTTTCTCAGAAGTTGATCCTTCCTCCTTTTTTCTTTTTTTAATGAGGTCTGGGGTCTTATTTATAGTGCCCACAAAGTTGTTGGATTTGTTAACAAAATCTTTCTTGAATTATTTCGGGAATTTTCCCACCATTGGATCAGAGATCCAAGGGTCCCTGTTTTACAGGAGAACAGAAAAGATCCACATAAATTTTCATTTAGTTGCTGCGCAACTCACCAGTGCGTGACACGTGTCACGCATCTGTGCACTTGCGCAGTTGCGGTTGCGCAACTGCGCAGACACGTGTCGCGCATCCGAGCGCTTGCGCAGCTGCGACTGCGCAACTGCGCAGACACGTGTCGCGCATCCGTGAGCTTGCGCAGCTGCGACTGCGCAACTGCGCAGACACGTGTCGCGCATCTGTACGCTTGCGCAGACACGTGTCGCACATCGGTGAGCTTGCGCAGTTGCGATTGCGCAACTGCGCAGACACGTGTCTCGCATCCGTGCGCTTGCGCAGACACGTGTCGCGCATCCGTGCGCTTGCGCAGTTGCGATTGCGCAACTGCGCAGACACGTGTCTCGCATCCATGCGCTTGCGCAGACACGTGTCGCGCATCCGTGCGCTTGCGCAGTTGCGATTGCGCAACTGCGCAGACACGTGTCGTGCATCCATGCGCTTGCGCAGACACGTGTCGCGCTGTCATGCATTTGCGCAGTTTAAGTCTTAATTTTGTTTTCTGAAGAGCCTTGCTCTGATGGGACGCTCTGTCTCGGGCGTTACGCCGCCGAATCAGCTTCTGCCATGTGGCAAATTGCGCGCTGCGCACGGAAACCGAAGCGTTGCTTCAAATTTTGAATTTTCAAAATTCAGTAGAGCCTTGCTCTGATTGGGGGAAACAGTAGGCAGGAAGAGCGATGATCGGAGCGGTGCCCGACTCTTGAGAAAGAGCAGCCACATCGGACCCAACAATTGCACCCGTTTCGCTCACCACCACCTCAGGCTCAGTAATTGCAGCCGTCTCATCCACCGCTGCTTCAGGCTCGGCCGTGGTAGCCGTCTCGTCGGCCGCTACCTCGAGCCCGGCGATTGCGACCACATCGCCTGCCACCGCCCCGGGTTCGGGAATAGCAACTACCTCTTCCACCGCTCTCTCAGGCTCAGCGGTCGCCGCCACTTCTTCGGGAAGACTCGGCTCTGCAAAGATAAGATATATAAGAACTGATAGTTTAAAACTTTGACAATGGAGTCTCAAGGCACATTACCTGGAGTTGATTTACCGTTTGCTTCCCGAACCGCACGTGCCGCCCGTCTGTGAGCAGTAGACAAGGCAACCGGAAACTCCTCTGAAGGAGTAGCAGTGTTCACACCATAATATTGCATTATTATATTCCCCATTCTTATTCTTTTTATAAATAAATAGGTGCTTTTGACGCATGTCTGCTACATGTTACAGGTTACAGGTTCTTGGACAGGAAACGGTGAAAACAATGAAAAGACGATGCAAAAGTGGACTTTTGACCAACAATTAGGAGGATCTCAGTCAAGCCTAGACGAAGAACAGTTCACAATCAACAAGGCAACGCAAGATCCAAAATGTCAAGGCAAACGGTTAAAAGATCACTACAAGTTTTCACTGGAGATCTGGAGCTAATGTAGAAGCCCAATTGATAAAAGAAACAAAGAACCAGAAGACCCAAAATACCCAGAACAAAACCCTAAAATTTCAGCAATCAAGCTCATCAAAGGGCCGCGGAACCGCGGCCCAAGCCCACCATTGCCGCGGTTCCGCGGCCAGAAGAAGAGAAAAGAAAAATAATTTTTTACCAAAAGTTTGGTGCGGCGCTGAAAAGATTTCCTGAGGCTATTTTTGTAATTTCAGACATGCGAGTCAAAATGTACCCTAGGGTTTCTATTTCCTATAAATAGAACTCTAAAGATTGTAATTCTTTATGCCTCCTTTTAATAAAAATTCAAAAATCCTTTTTGGAGAGCATCGGTGTTTCCTTTCCATTCAGAAATTCAGATCTGACAACCCTGCATGGATGATTGGAGGGATGCATCAGTAAGTAGATTTAATTTCTCGCCCTAGTTTAGATTTCAATTCTTTGTCCTAGGTAGATTTAATTTCATGCCCTAGGAACTTGTTTAGGGTTTAGCTTTGGGGAAGGATTTTGAGAGATGAGATCTCTCATCCCTTTCTTACCCACCAAATATTTACAATAGGACTCCATGCATACACGCACATACCACGCCCTACGGCATCCTACCCCTCGAGGTAACGATGACACCGTAGTATAAAAGCCCGGTTGCGCGCGTTTTCCATGGAAGTTAGGGTAAGGATCTCTAAAGGAAGGACAAGAACCTAGAGGAAGGAACACCTTCCCGAATGGATCTAATCCCCTTTATTGATATTACCATAACTCCTCATAAATCTTCATTCGGGTATGAAAGCGTTGAGATTTACTTGCATTTCCAAACCATCCCTAAACCTAACCCTAGCAAGAATAGATCTAGATAATCGTAGATAGAATAATTTAGGTTTTTAGATTTAATAACCAATCCGAACACCCTTCGGAATTAACTCGTTAGCGCGACTAGGAGATTCACAACATCCCTTTGGACCGACCCGTACTCACCGGCTAGCTGCAAAGCGACGCCGTTCTTGATTGCGGTTTAGAAATAGTTTTTGACACACGAATCAAGCAGCAGGGGTAACGGCGCTTGAACCTGCTCCCGCAGCTAAAGCAGCACTACGCTCCCTTGCTGTGCGCCTCAGGCGCTTCCTTTCCTCCCGAGCCGTCAAAACAGACCTTTTAGAAGCTTCCTTCAACAGGACGTCGTCGTCCGCATTTAGGGTTACCTCAGGAGCCGTCAAGGCCCCCGTCATCGGTTGTTTAAGTAAGGCCTCTTTCGGCAGTACCGAAGAGGCCGGGACTTCGATAGCTGGCCCGAGAAGAATTTCCGCATCAGCTTGCGAGATCGGCATCGTGGTCCCTGCGATAAGACAAAGAAAGGGTCAGATCACTCATAAGAAACAAAGGCAGAAATATGGCGAACCGAAATGTACCAAGGCCTAGCGATGCTCGAAGTCGTTCCTCCTCCTCAAAAGTCTTGAGAGAAGCAGCGAGAGCCTCTTCGGTAGAAATGCCTATTAAAGAAGGAAAAGCGTTAGTAAAAAAAAAACAATGATAGAAGTATAATGCAATGGCGAAAAATACAACTAATGATTACCTGATCGCACGAGGTTAGCCAACCCCTCTTCGCGTCTCTCCAATCGCTCAGAAGCTGCAATGGCAGCCGCCAGATCAGTGTCATCTGGTGGCATAAATAGGCCGTCGTTGGTCCCGTACTCACTCAAGCCCTCGCTGTAAGGAGCATGAGGCTCTTGACCAAACACGACATCGGCAGAGAAGAGTGACTTCTTTTTCTTCTTCTGGGAGTGAGCTCCGGTCGCTGCCAGCACCAGCTTGCGTTTCGTAGGCACTTTGGGACGACGAGTCCCGATATCCGGGCCTATGCCAGATTCGGGTGAAGCTACGGTTACCATCTCCACGGGAGCACGGGGCGCCGATGGCACGTCCACAGGATCTCTGGGCAATCCACGCGTGGGGCTTAGCACACGTGGAGGCTCAACTGCAACAGCCTCTCTTAGCGGAGGGGGCACGGGGATCCGTCGCCTTAAAGGGACGTTGTGATCGCTGACAGGGGGCGCACTCTTGCGATCGAGCAACAGCCGCCTCTCCTCCCTGATGACAGCACCCATCGCGTGCTGATACCAAGCCCCGTATACGTTAAGGGCCCTCAGGATGCAACTTGGCTCGCTAATGAAGAAGTGGGAGCCTGTATTCAAGCGCATAAAGTGATGCAGCGCACCCCGTATTCCCTCTCTGGTGGTAGCGGGTTCTTCCAAAAACGCCTCCAGTGGGACCCCCTGGTTATAACTTAGCTGCTGGGCAAAATGATGGGGGTTGTATCTCATAAAAAGCGCCGCATCATTTTTCCTGAATACGAAGAAGCCCGGCCTGATGGAGTATAGATGTAAATCCGAGCTTTCAACACGGAGGCCCCGTCCTTAAAATTGTCGCGCAGTGCCAGCACCGTCTTGGAAGTTTCCTGGCCAATCGTCAGGACTTTGTCCGTAAAAGACATACCAGCTCCAACCGTGCGCGGATGAAGAAGCAACCCCCTAGCTTCCCGCTGAGACGGATTCACAATGGAAGCGTCAATTGGCCGCATAATTCTGGGGAATTTGCACTTATCGAAGAACGAGGGTCTTTTATGAATATCAAATACCCCGAGCACGTGCATTTCCATCCACGAAGTAAAGTAGTGCATCGGGAAGTTGGCAGCTTGCACCCCCGGTTCAGTTGTATCCGCCGCCACGCTAAGACCATGGTATAGGTGGTCCAGCCCGGCAATCCCGATGGCCACTTGTAACCGGCCACCATTCGATGTGCTGGGTAGAAGACGGATGACCTCATATAGCGAGGGTGCATGGGGAGCGCGAACCAACACAGCCATAGCCCGAGAAACCCGAGAAAGAAAGTTTCCTCGTCAATGCCCGGAGCGGCGATTTCTGACAAAGGGATGATCGCGGCATTGAGAAGATAAAAGCCCTTCTGATCATCTTCCAGTACTGGTCAACGATCCAAGCCAAAAGCGAAGGGATCGTCGAGCTTGGCAAATTGTTCGCCTCGTTGCGATAGAACCTCCGGACGAAGAAACCGGGCAATGAAGTCTGCGAAACTGACCCCCGGCCTCCGGATTCCAAGAAAAGACTCTCGTACATATTCAGCACCTTTATCAAACTAGAAAACTGGTGCTGGATGGCGTTCTCCGGAGTTAGGCCCATCACCACTGGCTTGGTGGCGAAAACGTACTCGTCCGGAGGAAGCAGCTCCTCGTAGTGCTCCTCCCTAACCGGCAAACCGGAAATCTCAGCAAATTCTTCTAAGGAGATGGAGACTTCTCTGTCCAGTAGAAGAAAGGTATGGGTTGGGATGTTCCATTGCTCCAGGAACGCCTTAATCCACCATGTTGGAGGAGCAGAATATTGGAACAGCGAAGCATAAACCGCGGGATATAGGTCGAGCTTCAGCAAGTGCGTTTTCTTCTCCGACAAAATGTACCTGGCCCACTGCAAATATCCGGCCGAATGTCGGGGAGTCAACCCGATGTTGTAGGGTTGTCCCCAAGGGCGTGACTCACCCTGGCATATGCATCGCCCCAAGGTATCCAAAGCTGCCGGCAGCTGCATGGGTATGGCGGCAATCGAAGGCTGAAGAAGACCCTCCGAAGTCCAATTGACAACCTCCACGGCATAGTTCACCGGGGGTGCATCTGCATACGAAATCGACGAGATCGGCTTCGACGGCGTCGCACAAGAGAATCTTCGGCGACCTTGGATAATCTGGTCGTACCACCTACCCCACAGGTGAAGTTTTTTGTGTTCCGGGTCATGGTCCCTAATGAGCGCGAGAACCTCCCGGTCCACCGGTGCCTCAGGGAATCCTCCCTCTGAGCGGAAAAACGGGAAAGAAAGATCGGAAGACATGTCGCCTGCGAGAAAGAACGGAATTCAATTATCAGTGTTATAATTTGATTTTTAAAATTTTGACACTCGGCACTTTAAAATTCGTACCACACTGCAATGCAGTAGAAAGGGGACCAAAGGTGGGCCCACAAAATCCAGATGACAATGCATCAATTAATAAGACAACCTCATCAATGGATGAGACTGTCAATTAATGAAGAGATCCTCAAGGATTTTCTCATTGAATGAGCAATCCCTCGGGAAAAGGAGAAAATCTCCCTTTGAGAGTAAAGCTCTATAACAGAGTGACACTTGTCACACTCTGATCATGAAGGAATAAAATTCCTTAAAGAGCCTGGCTCTAAAATGATGATGGAAAATCCATCAAAGATTAATTAAAATTAATTCTTGAGAATTAAAATTCTGGGATCTTAAAGATCCATGAAAAAACTCTTAAGAATTCTTCATCAAAAGATCAAAAGATCTACATATTATTAAAAGAGCAGAGCTCTGATGCATGAGATAAGAAACCCCAAGAAAAGATCTGTTTAGATCTATGGATTCTTGAGAGCAAGGCTCTGTTTATGAAACCCTAAAGGGGTTTTCTTTAGATCAAGGATCTATGGAGAGCAAGGCTCTGTGAATGGTTAAAAACCCTAATTTATTAAAATTAATTTAATTTTACCTAAGTTTGGTAGAGTTCTAACTCTTGAAAGTTCTTGAAAAGAAGAGCAAGGCTCTGAAATAAAAATTCTTGAGGAGAAGATGATAATCATCTGAGGACCAAAAGTCCTATTTATAGGCACTGAACCGCCTCTTCAACTTCTGAGTTGATCCAAGGGCTCAGATGTTGCCACCGCTGCCCTCACGTAAGCGCCACGTGAGCGCAACGGTGGGGGGGGGCATTTGTTTCCCCAATCAGAGCAAAGCTCTGTTTTGAATTTCAAAATTCAAAAATTTGAAGTAACGCTTCAGATCCCGTGCGCTGCGTGCTGCATGCCACGTGTCAAAAGCAGACACGCCAGCGTCAGGAGCGCTGCGCCCTAGGCAGCGCACGCCAATCAGAGCAAAGTTCTATTTCAAAATTCAAAATTTAAAAGTTGAAGCAACGCTTCAGATCCAGCGCTGCGCGCCACGTGTCAAATACAGGTGCGCTAGCACAGTTGCACTGCACACCACGTGTCAAACACGGATGCGCTAGCGCGCCATGTGTCAAACACGGGTGCGCTAGCGCAGTTGCGCTGCGCGCCATGTGTCGAACGTAGGTGCGCTCACGCAAGGTGCGCCAGCGCTGGAATTAAAAATTCCCCCACCGTCAGATCAAAAGATCTACTAATAATAAATTATTAATTAATCAGAACTAAAATTCTGTTATGGAAAGATTTTTCAATCTTATTAAAACAAGAAGATTATCTTCTGTAAAACAGAAGCCTTAGGATCAAAGATCCAACGGTGGGAAAGATTCCAAATCAATCAGAGAAAGATCTTTCAAAACTAATTTAACAAATCAATTGGCCCTATATAAAGGACCCTAGACTTCAAGTCATTGAGAGAATACACAAGAGGGAGAGAATACAGAGGAAGAGAGAGAAAAACCCTCTACAAAAGAAAAAGAGCAAGCTCTTAGAAAAAAGAAGATCTTTCTTCATTTTCAAGGTAAAAAAAGAACCATGTTCTTGAACAACAGAGATGAAATCATTTCGTAAAAAAAAGAAGAACCCTCTTCTAAAAAGATCATAGATCTGAAAAAAGACCAAGGTCTTTAATAAAAAAAAAGATCAAAAGATCTAACCATAAAATAATAAAAGAAGTATTTTACTTCATTTACAGATCTTTGATCTATAAAGGCAGAGCCTTTTATAAAAACAAAAACTTTCGTTCTTGGATCTTGAGGCAAAGCCTCCTTAGAAGAACATAAATTTGTGCTTTAATCTTAAAATTGATCAGATGCGTTTTGCGCTATTGAAAAGTGTCTTATACTCATGAACCGCGCCTTTGCGCTCCTTGGATCGGCGCACAGCGCCAAAACTTGCCACGTGTCAACCAGAGACACAATCTGCGCTTTGTGCTTCTGAAACTGAGTGCTGCGCTCATGGACTGGCGCTCAGCGCCAAGTGCGTCACGTGTCACTCGCTGGCGTGCCAACAGACTAGCGCAAAGCGCTCATAAATGGAAAGCGTAATGCGCTAATGAATCAGTGCTTAGCGCTAAGCGTGACACGTATCACCTTCATGTGCGCTAGCGCAATACGCTCTTTGACTGGCGCAAAGCGCCTGACACGCCACGTGGCGTACTATCAGAACACACTTTGTTTCTGATAAATGCTATACATTTAATACGAGATGTCAGAGCCCAATGCCTAGCATTATTAAAAGGACTGAGCCCAAATAAAGGCTTAATAGCCGGAACAAAACATAAAATGTTAAACGTTTTTAATTGGACTTAGCCCAATTCTGGCCATAAGTCCTCAACCTATATTGAACTGAGCACACATGCTCTTTCAACCAACTCATCCTGGTTCAAGGGTACATCTCTTCACTCTTTTGATATTTGTTATTGTAATTCCTCAACGTCTTCAAAAAGGTGACGGGTCCCGACAACCACATATTTCATGGACCGTGGGGTCCTTAAACTCATGGATTATGATGTCCTTAATCTCGACCGTGATGCCTTAAAACTAACATCGGACTGTGGGGTCCTTAAACCCACGGACTATGACGTCCTTAACCTTGACCGTGATGTCTTAAAACTAACGTTGGACTGTGGGGTCCTTAAACCCACGGACTATGATGCCCTTAACCTGGACCGAGATGTCCTTAAACTAACAACGGACCGCAATGTCCTTAAACTAATTATCGACCGCAATGTCACTAAACAAAACAATTGAGCCCAATTACTCTCTTATCGGATCTAAACGATCCCGTTAAGTTGATCTTAGTCTAAAATTAGGCTAACGTATCCTTAACAAACTTTTAAGTTGATCTTAGTCTCAAATGAGGCTAACGTATCCTTAAACCTAATCCCCAAACCCAAATCTAAGAAAGATACGGATTTGGACTAGTCCACGCCCTACGGGCGACATCATAACTTAGTCTCCGTATACAATCCACGGGCAGCCAAACACAAAACAAACACCCACGACACGAAGTGACCATCTGGAGAAGGAGAAAGTTGTTACCGCGATGCGGTAGCGTAATTAACTGCAGGGGCTTGCGCCTGCAGGGAAGAGCGTCCCCACAATCAAAAACCCCTCAAACGAGGGGGAATCTGACGAAGTCTGCTACATCGACCGCATCCGTTTAAACCTTCGATACATGGTGCCATAAATCAACTTGGCATCTTCGGAGAGGTAGACGGATAGCACCAATTAGCATTTGCCCCCAGATTCAGGCAAGACGTTCGTCTTCTCGGTTTCCGGCGGTAAACAGTCATGCTAATCCCCGTTATTGTCGATTACCTTAACACCGATATTAAAAAGGGCATTGAAAAAAGTGAGAAATTCCCAACTCGAACTAATCTAATCCTAACCCTAACAAGTTCTTTATCATCCTTTATCTCATTAGTAGATCTTAAAACAAAACTCAAAATATTTGGATTTTAACTCGTTAAAACATAAAGAAAAATATTTCTTCTCCCTGTGGATCGACCCGTACTCAACCGGCTAGCTACCAAGCGAAACCGTCTTGATTGCGGTAATTAAAAATTGAGCAAACGCATAGAAAAACGTAACAATCAAATGGCACCGTTGCCGGGGAGGCGGTATTTTATTTCTTTGTGTAATTTCGGGTTAATTAAAAAAAATTAATTTTTTTTTTGAAAAATTGAAAAATATAAAAAAAATTACAAAACAAACAAAAATATTATCTTGTTATTTGTGCAAGTATGCAGGCTTGGAGCAAACTCTAGTTCAGTTCTGGAGCAAATTCAGTGAACAAATCAAGATTCAGGGGATCTAAACAGAAAGAGAAAAACCAACTCAGCACAGGGAACGAATTTGAAGCAGTCAACCCTCTGACTTGCCGCGGAACCGCGGCATAAGCGCAAGTTTGACCGCGGAACCGCGGTCAAAGGGTGACATCAGCGACCCAATTTTCTCTGTAAGCATCTCATTCTTTTCCTTCTTTCCTCTGAACTCCACTGACAAATTTTTTCTGCAGTATTCTTTATGCAAATTCTCTCCCCTCTCCAATAAACTGATTTTGTGCAGGATTCTTTGCGCCGCAGCCAAAATAAATTTTTTTGAAAGTGTTTTAGATTTTTGGTTGTTCCTGCTTTGCATAAATAATACGGAATTTAAGGGGCTATAACACCAATTCAGATTGGGTGGGGATTTCATTACCCTTCCTAAGACCCCAAAAATCACTAAAGCATACGCATCACCCTTGAGCATAATTAAAAAATATCTAGACTCAGCCAACTAAGGACTGTCGGGCTCAATAGGACAGAGGAAGGTTGTGAGCATTCAATCGTTTATCTAAACTTGACTTTGTGGTGCCTAGGTTAGACAAGTGAGAAATGTAATTTTAAAAGTCCTGTCTCACGGTGATTCGTGAGCGGAACCCTCCTTTCTTCATTTGTGCTTACCTGGCCACAATTGGCAGTGAAGAGACGATTTGAGGGTTATTTCACAACTTGTCACTTTGGAACAGTTAGGAGCAGTCTAGTGGACTTTGAGGACCATAGCTCTAGGTATGATTGTGCATATTTAAACTGTGGTTGTTTGAAGTTGTGCCGTACGTCCGTATTTATTTTTGCAAAATTCTTTCTAAAAAAAACAACAAAACAATTTTTTTTTATAAAAACTTGCCCTTTGTCGCTAGAATCCCATTTCACCCATCTCTCATCCGCATTTCTCCATTGATGTTTTCTTACCCTCACATTCTACGCTTTGACTATACTAAACTCATTTAGTGTATGTCCCGTTGGACTCGGGACATTAGCGCCCGTCTAGTCCGCGTTTCGTTAGTCGCTACCGACTACGCAATCGACTCCGACGTCGAAACTCCCTCCACACCTCTTTCATCTTTACCTTTGCCGGCCAACTCCGACGTTGACCGGAATTCTGTTCATACACCTTCACCTTTACCTTCCTCATCATCACCAAATTCTTCTGAGATGTCAGGATTTCCTCCTAACATTACTTTACCTTCCTCGGGACTGATTCCACTTCATCTGGGTGTGAATAACCCGCAACCACCTCCTGTTGAAGCGCCACAGCGAATCGCGCTCCAGGATCGTTTCTATCCTACCCGCTCCGCACTTCCTATCCGTCTTTCACTTCCGCCGGCCAATGGGGATAATTTCGAAATTAAGCCCCACTTTATCAGCATGTTGCCCAAATTTCACGGGCTGTAATTTGAAGATCCCTACATCTTCATTAATAAGTTCCAGAATGTCTGTGCAATGATAAAGACCACCCAACTGTCCGACGATGCTATACAGCTACGAGTCATTCCTTTCACTTTGTGTGACCTAGCTGAGAAGTGGCTGTATAGTACCGCATCGCATTCTATAAACAGTTGGGAAGAGTTTGTTAAAGCGTTTCTTAAAAAATTCAACCCAAATCATAAGACCGCAAGAATACGAAATGAAATTAACCAATTTTCCCAGCTTCCTACCGAACCTTTTTGGAAGTGCTTTGACCGATACAAAGACCTTCTTGTTCAGTGCCCTCATCACGGTATTGAGAGATGACAACTTTGCCAGACTTTATACGAGGGACTGAACCCAACAACTAAGCAGTTGTTGGAGACCATTTATCAAGGTCACTTCCTATCCAAATCTGATGAGGAAGCTTGGCAATTTCTCAACGATCTCGCGGAACAAACGCTTCAGTGGGAAAGCACCAGACCGAACACTTCATCTACTTCTTCTACTTCTTCTGGTCTCTCTAGGGTAGGTGTTCATCAACTTGATATCTCAATTGCAATGAAGGCCAAAATGGCTGCGATCACGCGAAAACTTGAAGCAATTGAGAGCAAATTCTCACCTCCTTCTCCTGCCCATGCTCTTCCCCCTTGTACCATCTGCGCTTGTTATTCAGACCCATCACATTTAACCGAAGAGTGTCCTTACAACCCACCTGCTCAAGGACAGGATCAGGTCAATGCTGCATTTCAGCAAAGATAAAGAAATGATCCATACTCTTCAACTTACAATCCTGGTTGGAGGAACCACCCCAATTTCGCCTGGAATCAGAATCAGCAACAATTCCATGGCAACAACAACTTCCAGAGGCCTCCTCCTCCTCAACAACAAGCTCGGCCACAAACTCAACATCAATATCAGCAGCCCTTCCAACCCCAACCTTTTCAAAATCCACCGAACAATTTTGCACCCAACAATTCTTTTCCTCAAAACAATTTTGTTCCATCAAATAACGATAAGGTTTTCTCACTAGAACGAAGTCTGGAGGCGTTTCTAAAGTAATAGACTCAATCCAATGCCAACATCCAGTCTTCCATTCAATCTTTGGTGCAACACACTGCTACACACGGGCAAAGCATCAAAACCATCGAAGCCCAGATTGCACAACTGAATGCGGCTTTAATAGAGCGGGAGAAAGGGAAACTTCCATCTCAACCACTTCCAAATTCTGGTCACCCATATAATGCACATGTTGCTCTTGAAAAACAAACCCATAATGTGAGTGCCGTGACTACGTTGAGATCTGGAAGGGTGCTGCACAACAACGTTGGCACAGATGATGACACCCCGGCTTCTTCTTCTTCTTATGAGCATATTCTCCATTCTTAAAAAGGCTCTTCTTCTTCTTCTACTCCGAACGGACCCACATCTCACTCCACGAAAACTCCAGTTCTGGGATCCGTTCTAGCTCCACAATCTCCTCCACAAGCATTGGACTCAACCAATTTTCAAAATGTTTCATTTCCAAACCGGTTGAGATCCAATAAACAAAATCCACAAACGGAGAAGATTGTAGAGTTATTTAAACAGGTTAACATTAACATTCCCCTCTTGGATGCAATCCAACAAGTCCCTTCCTACGCAAAAATCTTGAAGGACTTGTGCACTAAGAAGAGGAAATCTCGGGTACCCAAGAAGGTTTTCTTAGCTAGTGCCATGAGTGATGCTCTTACCCAAGCTTTACCTCAAAAATGAAAGAACCCTGGCCGTCCTACGATTTCAATTACTATTGGGAATAAGAACATCAACCGCGCACTTTTGGATCTTGGTGCTAGTGTTAACCTGCTTCCGTATTTGGTATATGAACAATTAGGTGTAGAAGAGCTGAAACCCACACACTGTACTCTCCAATGGCCGACCGATCTATCACCCATCCTAGGGGTGAGCTAGAGGATGTGTTAATAAAGGTAGGGGACTTCATATTCCCCGTTGATTTTATTGTTTTAGACACACAACCTGTAGCTAACCCCCGGAATCAAATTCCGGTGATACTCGGTCGTCCATTCCTTGCAACCTCGAATGCTGTGATCAATTGTCGAAATGGTTCGATGAACCTATCTTTTGGAAATATGACAATTGAACTCAACATTTTTAAATTGGGGAATCAGCCCTCCGAACCTAATGCTCATATACTAGACGTTTGTTCGATCCAGGAGATCGTCCCTGAGGACTGTGAGTTCGAGAAATTTTTGTTCGATCACAGCAATCTTGACGCCACTAGTGCATTCCTCCTTGAATCTGATACTGCTCCCGACAGTGATTATGTGTGTTTCACTTTCTTGAACGATCTTGACTTGTCGCCACCCGAGCTTGAATCCTTTGAATTTTCAGATGCGTTAGCTGAACCATCCGACTCGGTCACGTACACTCGTTTTGAGCCTTTGTTAGATTCCTTTGAGTTCGAAACATTTTCGCCGATATTGCCTTCAATCGTTTCACCTCCAACGCTCAAACTTAAGTCGTTGCCGTCTCACCTCAAGTATGCTTACTTAGGTGAGAATGAGACCCTACCTATCATCATCTCGGCTTCTCTAGCTTCAGAGCAAGAGAAAGCCCTTCTGACGGTCTTGCAGAGCAATCGGCAAGCTTTTGGCTAGACTATGGCGGACATCAAGGGGATTAGTCCCTTGATCATTGAACATCACATTCATATGATGGATGATGCCAAACCAGCCAGGGATCCACAAAGACGACTCAATCCAGTCATGAAGGAGGCCGTGAAAAAAGAGATCGTTAAATGTTTAGATAGTGGTATCATTTACCCTATCTCTGATAGCCAGTGCGTCAGTCCGATACATGTCGTCCCCAAAAAGTCGGTCATAACGGTCATCACCAATCAGGCAAATGAGTTAATCCCTACTCGCACCCAAACTGGGTGGCGAGTGTGCATTGATTACAGAAAACTCAATGCCGCGACGCGGAAAGACCACTTTCCGCTATCTTTTATTGACCAAATGCTTGAACGATTGGCTGGACACGAGTACTACTGCTTTCTGGATGGCTACTCCGGATATAACCAGATTCCCATCACCGAAAAAGATCAGGACAAAACCACGTTCACCTATCCTTTCGGCACGTTTGCTTATCGCTGCATACCCTTTGGGTTATGCAATGTACCCGCTACCTTCCAGCGGTGTATGATAAGAATTTTTTCAGACACGGTGGAAAAATTCTTGGAGATATTCATGGATGATTTCTCCATTTTCGGCGATTCCTTTGATGAGTGTTTACAGCATCTCGACGTTGTCCTTACCCTGTGTAAGGATAAAAATCTCACTTTGAACTGGGAGAAGTGCCACTTCATGTTACGCGAAGGTATTGTCTTAGGACATATACAACAACAACAACAACTGAGCCTTTTATCCCAAGCATATGGGGTAGGCTACATGAACCAACATGAGAATCACGCCGGGTCCAGCACATGAATCCTCTGTCTCCACTCACTTCTATCGAACTATATTGTCTTAGGACATATCATCTCGCAAAATGGTATTGAGGTGGATAAAGCTAAGATTGAGGTCATTTCCAATCTTCCTCCTCCCAGATGCGTCCGAGACATCCGAGCTTTTCTTGGCCACGCCGGTTTCTATAGACGGTTCATCAATTATTTTAGCAAAATTGCTAGACCCTTGACTTTTCTGTTGGCCAAGGACACCACATTCGATTCAACTCGAGTTGTGTGACTGCATTTGAATCACTTAAAAGCTCACTCACTTCTGCTCCGGTACTTTCTTCTCCTGACTGGACGTATCCATTTGAGATTATGTGCGATGCATCCGACTTCGCCATCGGTGTTGTCTTAGGACAGTACATCAACAAGATGTCGCACGTAATCTATTATGCTAGCCGAACCCTGAACGATGCCCAGCTGAATTACACAACAACCGAGAAGGAATTCTTGGCCGTTGTGTTTGCATTAAAAAAATTCAGGCCTTACTTAATCAGCTCTCCAGTCATTGTCTACGCAGACCATTCTGCTCTTCGCCATCTTTTTGCAAAGAAGGACGCAAAATCTCGGCTGATACGTTGGATCCTCTTACTCTAAGAGTTTGACCTTGTCATCAAAGAAAAAAGAGGATATGAAAACATAGTAGCCGACCATCTTTCACGACTTCCTTCTGCGCCAACGCTTCCACTTCCAATAAACGATGTTTTTCCGGATGAACAACTCTTGACAGTATCATGTGAACCCTGGTTCGCAGATATTGTAAACTAGTTGGCAACAAGATTATTACCGAATGAATGGTCAAGTCAGGACAGACTTCGATTCTTATCCCAAGTAAAACACTTTTACTGGGACGAACCATATTTGTTCAAATACTGTCCCGACCAGATTATTCGTCGGTGTGTGCCTGATAATGAATTCAAAAGTGTGCTGTCATTTTGCCACGATCAAGCGTGTGGCGGGCATTTTGGCCCAAGAAAGACAGCCGAGAAGATCTTGCAGTGTGGCTTCTACTGGCCACAACTATTCAAAGACGCTAATGATTACTGTAAGACTTGCTCTCGGTGCCAACACTTGGGCCGAATATCCAGGAGAAACGAAATGCCGCTCCAACCAATCTTGGTTGTCGAGATTTTCGATGTTTGGGGGATTGATTTCATTGGGCCGTTTCCAAGCTCTTTTGGGAACCTGTATATTCTGCTAGCTGTTGATTATGTCTCTAAATGGGTCGAGACCGTGCCCAGCCGGACTAACGACAACAAGGTTGTCGTTAGATTCCTTAAGGAAAACATCTTTTCCCGGTTTGGACACCCCCGCGCGATAATTAGTGACAATGGAACACATTTCTATAATAGGACTTTCGAGGCCTTGATGCGGAAATACTCCATTAATCATAAGCTATCCACGCCCTATCACCCCCAAACATGTCGGCAAGCCGAAGTATCTAATCGCCAAATCAAACAGATTTTGGAGAAAACGGTTTCTAAGAACCGTAAGGATTGGTCTTTAAAACTCACTGATACCTTTTGGGCATTTCGAACTGCTTATAAGACTAATCTTGGCATGTCTCCTTATCGGCTTGTTTACGGAAAGGCTTGCCACCTTTCAGTGGAAATCGAGCATAGAGCATTTTGGGCGATTAAGGAGCTGAATCTATCCCATGATAATGCAGGCAGCCATCGGAAGCTACAGATCAATGAATTAAACGAGCTTCGGGATGAAGCTTATGAAAATGCGGTTGTCGTTAAGAACCGAACGAAGGTGTTTCACGATAAACACCTTACACGCAAAACTTTCACACCTGGTCAACATGTACTTCTCTACGACACCCGGTTAAATTTCCATCCCGGTAAGCTCAGATCTCGATGGAAATGACCATTCTTTGTGCGGACTGTATATCCGCATGGTGCGGTGGATTTGGAAAATACAGAGGACGGTTCACTATTCAAAGTGAACGGACACAGGTTAAAACCGTTCCTCACCGTTGACCCATCGGAGGAGCTCCTGATGTTACAGGAGCCGGTTTACATCGACTAATCTTCCTCCGCTTACCACCAAACTTCGGTTATCCAGCCATAAACAGTGGAAACACTGTTTCAAATAAGTTTGGGGGTATGTATATACCATCTTCACACTTGTAATTGTAAAATAAAAAGAACAAAAAAAATTAAAAAAAATATCGGGGGTATTTTGTAAATATACAGAACCATAATTAAATAAAATAAAACAAAAATTTTCTAATTCCTTTATTTAATTATTCTTTTTTTTGGGGGTGGGGCTTTTGTATAAATCACCAATACCCCTATAAATACATCTCGACCCCCTGCTGAATCTCCTGTGCCTCAGAAACCCTAAACTCCAAAACCCTAGCCGCCGCAGCGATTTTCAACAGCAGATCTCCTCGACAAGCCGCGCAACCGCCGCCAATACCAACTTCCTGCCGCGCAACCGCCGCCTCTTGGAGTCCTCACCCTCTGAATTTTTCAGAGGAGGTTTGCATCTCTCTGGTCCTCTTTGTAAATTTTTTATAAATTTTTGCACTTCACTGTCATGGCCCCTACCCTGCAATTTGAAAGGGATTTCTCCCAGTTGTTTGCACATAACGTTTACGGTAGCTATTTCGGAGACGAGATCCGAAGGCGCGGATGGAACTTTTTGTTATTTAACCATCCGAATACATTCGCGCTTCCGGATCTAGTTGCACTTTTTTATGAATGTATGGAGGAAGGTTGTCTTGCACAACATGGGTACATTAGATTATTGTGCGGGGATAGGGAAATTTTAATCGATAGGGACTTCATTCACGAAGTCACCTTAATACCACGACCCCCATTCACGATCAACCCCTCCGATTTGAAGACTACCTACCCTTAATGGGAAACGACTGTTCTAGGGAGCCCCGAAAGGGAATTCAGGCTCACACGCTTTTTGCGAACATTTTAACTGTGTGCCGTTGGGCACAAAACAATATTTTTGGAAGTTCGCACAACACAACATTTTTCATACCATCCCTACATATAGTGCACAATTTGATGACACGAAACCCTTGCTATGACATGTGCATTGTGTTGCTTCACTCGATTGGCGCCGGCAAACGGGCGGCCAATTATCCATGCCCAATGTTGGTGACACAACTGTGTCGCAATTTTCTCCCTGTTGAGGAATTTTAATTTTATATGCATTGTGGGATTCCTATTAGACCTCTTCTTGAGGGTGTCTCCACGTCCTACACACGATTACATGATTTATGGTCGCACACCGAGCCGGTCGAGGACGTGATGGCCAAGACCCCTAGCTCGAGCTCCACAGCGAGCGACGAAGAGCTTACCCCCGCTATGCAAGCACGCTTAATTCGACGAACCCATAGGGGGGTAGAAAGAGTGATAGGGATGCTGACTAACTTTGATCAGCGTATAACGAGCCTGGAACAAGGGATGTCCACCCTCATCGCAAGAGAGGAACGTTCACGATCACGATCGAGGGGATGGGGGACGGATAGAGGTGAGGCTAGGACCAGTGAGGCCGCGTCTAGTAGACGCCGCAGGGAGCAGTGAGGACACTGTTGTAAATAAGTATGGGGGTGAGGGTATTGTAAATAGTTATCTTTGCATTGCATCTGCATATTTTTATTTCTTTTTGTACATATTTGTTTTTCTTTGCATATTTAATTCCATATTGCATCTTTATAAAAAATATATATATAAAAATTAAATATATATATATATATATAATTGAAAAAATTTAAAAATTATAAAAATTGAAAATTTCAATTTTGGCCATATTTGACTCAAGTTCAATATGACGATTGACTAGTTAGGAAAAACTAGACCCTAAGCTTAGTAAATTAAAAACCCTAAAAATAACATTTCTTAAAGTTTAACTGTAGAAAAAAAAATACGTCCTTGCGGTTTATTTAGAAATAAGCAAATTTTGAGCAGTTCTTGGGCTAAGTCAAAATAAAGGAAGAGTATTGAAAGCTCTATTTGAAGTATAAGTCTGAAAAATAATTCTGAACCTTAAGTCCAAATTCTGAAAATATATACCCTACTATACGCACTTACACACATCTTGAAACTTGGGATAGTAGAGGATCCCTTGAAATGCTCTTGTCTAAAATCCTTAGTATGAAGGAAAATAAAATAAAAGTATAAATGATGAATAAAGAGATAAAAAAAATGAACACTGGTTTTGTAATTGCTTAAGGCAGCATAAATAAAAAATATAGCGAGGGTGCTTTATCACTTAGTGCATTAGACCAACTGGTTTGGGAGTCACTGCTAAGCCTTAGGTGTTGCAAGACGAGAAATTACGCCTAAATGCGCAAACACATTTTGTAATCGGTCGTTTAGTACCTCAAGAAGTATTAACGGTCGCATGAAGGATGTGTGAGCAATTTCATCTAAAATTCACCAACTAAAAGTTTTTTTGGAAGATGGACAAGAGTATGATAGCTTGAATTGAATTTCCAAGTGTAGGGATGATAATTACACACACGTAGGGGTATATGATTGGAGTTTGGAGGAGAGATAGGAATAAAAGATAGGACTTATATCTTCAGTAGAGATGATAAAAAATCCTGAGTTAAGATTGCGCCTTAGAAGGAAATTAGGAGATGATGAAAGCTTTATAAACTGGCAAAACGTATATGATCTTAAGTTAAATGAAAAGGAAGCGTGAAAAATACGGGTTGATAATTTCTAAGTTAAAGATGATAGAATTTCTTGCTAGAATACTGAATTGAAGAATTAAAGTCAATGGCCAAATTGATAGGATTTTGTGGGTAGTATCCGCTGAAAATCCTCAGGAGACAACACTCCTCCTACTAGGGACACCTAGAGGTTTAACGACTTGTTACACGAGATCAGTGCAATCGCGTTCCCTGCGAAAATGAGGTTAGGACCTTTTGAAGAATAAAATTGGTTTTGCTCGGGACGAGCAAAAGATAAGTTTGGGGGTATTTGTTCATATCAGATTTTTGCATTTTTATACCGCCCATTCTTAATCACATTGTATATAGGTAGGTACTTTTAATCCGTGTTTGCTGAATAATTGCAGGTTATAGGTTCTCAGATCTTTACAGTGAAATTCATGAAAAGTCGCAACAAATGCGGGACTACGACCAACAACAGATGAATACTGATCTCCGCTATCCATCCGTATGATGCCGCCTACCAGTTCAAGGGACAAAATGGCAAATCGTTTGTCACTTCAATGCATAAAGCGCAAGGGCAACACAAGATCCAAGACTTCAATGCGAAGTTCAAGGCAAAAGTCCATATCATTTTGCACTGCTGAATATCTGGAAGAGAACTGAAGAGATTCTGAGAAACCAAGAATAAAAAACAGAAGATAAAAGCAACATGGAGAAGCCCTGAAAAGATGGTCCCCTAAATCCACCAAATGGCCGCGAAACTGCGGTCAAATAGGCACTTCTGCCGCGGTTCCGCGGCCGCGTTTGAGCAGTGTCGGTGGCAGTTGGTTCCGCGTTGACTCGGCTCTTTTGAGGTAGTTTTGTAATCTCATGTTTAGCTCAGAATGTAACCTAGGGTTTCACTCTCCTATCTATAAATAGAAGAG
Source organism: Agapanthus africanus (assembly GCA_030015575.1). Lineage (NCBI taxonomy): Eukaryota > Viridiplantae > Streptophyta > Magnoliopsida > Asparagales > Amaryllidaceae > Agapanthus > Agapanthus africanus. The sequence goes on along the minus strand of CM057338.1, from coordinate 934,018,195 downwards.
CTTAAAGTCAAATAAAGTGTACCTTTCTTTAGTTTAGAATTTAGAATTTAATTATGTTTTTTCTCTATGAAAATTTATAGCGAGTTATGAGCGTTGATTAATAAAAAAAAAGAGAGTTCTTTTATTTATCTTGCATATCTTTTTAGTTTTTGCAATTTCTTATTTGTTAATCTAGTTTCTTATCTTTATTGTTGTTTCTTTTGTTTTCTCTTCTTCTATTTTGTTTATCCTTAAACAACGATGATGCTTGAGTAAGATCTTTGCTAAGGTGAGGTCTCAAATAGCTAGTTGTAAATTCCTCTTAATCTTATTTCTTTCTACCTTCTTTTTGTTTTTTTAATGGGTGAGTAATCTCTCACTTGTTAGGGCAGGAGAAGAAAAGTTTGAGAGAAGGAAATCTCTCACTCTTTTCTTTGCCCAACACCTTAATTCAGACTCCTTTTAATTGAACCACAATCCACTCACTACGGCACCCTATCCTACATGATAGCGGTGATTCCATAGTTAGACCGGTTGTGGTTGAATTAACCGAAGGTTAGGGCTAAGAGCCAAGAACGGATGAACAAGGACCAAAAGGAAGAAACTAAGCATGGAAAGCCTAGCTTATACTTGCAAGTTCCTTCCTAGTCGTGCTAATCCCCGTTGTTGCCAATTACCTTAACACCGATATTAAGAAGGGCATTAAGAAAAGTGAGAAATTCCTAACTCGAACTAACCTAATCCTAACCCTAGCAAGTTCTTTATCATCCTTTATCTCATTAGTAGATCTTAAAACAAAACTCAAAATATTTGGATTTTAACTCGTTAAAACATAAAGAAAAAGATTCCTTGTCAAGCCCCGCTTCCCAGAGTGCGCTAGATTGGGCACGTGACATAGCCAACCATGCTACCTGTGGGTTGGAAGCATCCATCCACAATCACATTACGGCTATAGAGATATCAAGAACAATATAAAATTTTCTAAAACATGTCCATAAACCAGAATAACAGGAGTCAATAATAAATAAATGCGGAAGCAAATGATCCAATACAAATAACTGAAAAGTATGTCCCATAATGCGGGCTCACATCAGGAAACAAATGCAGGAAATAAAACTAACTAATACTAACACCTCACAGCTCAGCCTGCTGGCTGAAGTACTCCTGCTCGGACTGCGACAGCGGTACGGAATCTGGGCCATGCAAAACCCAGACGTCAGCGCGTCATGTCATCAAGTAGTATAATATGAACAGTGTAATAGGCAATACAGAAATAAACATGAATAAAGCAATAGTATGAAACAAGCAGTGCAGGGTAGTGTGCAGTGGGTAACTAAACTGTTCTATCAGGTTTTCTATTCTAAAGTCTTTGAAATCAATTTGAGTAATCCTCCATGTAACTCAAAGGATATGTCCCGTTACCCCCCGGGACCACGGATCAGGAATATGTGAACCAATAGTGGTTCTGTCCCGTTACCCCCCGGGACCACGGATCAGGAAAATGTAAGAGTCACGAATGGCTCTGTCCCGTTACCCCCCGGGACCACGGATCAAGTAATACCCTTTTAAGTTACACTTTAGTTTACACTTTTGATTTTCCCATACCCCCAAGCTATGTATGTCGAGTCAGGTGTTCAGTAATCAAAAACTAATGCCAACACAGGATCATGTAACAGCAGGTTTGTCTGGATAGACAACAGGAATGGTCCATGAGGACTACATGTCAGGTTTGTTGGCATTAGGCACGAGATCAGGTAACATGTCAGGTCATGGTACATCAGGTCAAGTCAATAGTAAACGGTATAATACCATGTCAGGTGTATCAATATATATCATGTGTAACAAAGTCAAGTCAAGATGTAACAATATCGTGGGCGTGCTCACAACAGATATATAATCGAACAGGGGATTAACAGCAGGAAATAAGCAATAAATTAAACAACAATAAGCAGTTCATTCAATCACAATAGTGCATTAATATAGTGTAGCCGTTTTATTATATTAACAGGTTTTGGGCACCCTTAGCGGTGCAACAGTTTAAATGATGATGCAATACAGTTATATCAAGCCTTTGAATACGAATATCCGAATGTAATAGAACTACATGGGAAAGTGCTACAATCTATTAAACGGTAAAATGTGATTAACAGGTAAACTTGGTTCTTAGGTTAAAAGTGGCAAACTGTAATTTCTATGTTAACTGTAAAATGATATATGTCATATTGCAACCAAATGAGAAAATAACTATACCGAGTTAAGTTTTGCAGGTTTAATGAGTCAAACATATATAATTGTATAGTATAGCATGTAGCAAGTGATACTTGCCTCGACGGGTCGCGAACCGGGAAAAACGGAACGTAACGTCGGCGGGGAAACACGCGACGGACGCACGGTTCACGGATTGACCCCAAACGACGAACCAAGGGACCTCACGGGTCAGAGCACTCTGCTGGATCGTCAGGACACGCCACCGGCACGGCCGGATTCTGGCGAACAGCGACAAAACAACCGGAAAAGTTAAAGCACGGCCAAGGGATAAACCGGAGGGAAAATGGAATGAGGAAGGGGAGAGAGGGCTTACTGGTGTTGCAGAGGGCGTGCCAGCGATTGGGTCGACGGCGGTGGGGCGCCGGCGAGGAGGTTGCAGGCGACGGCTAGGGCTGCGGGTATGGAGAAGGAAAGAAAGTGGAGAGGGAGAGGAGGTGGTCGGGTCTGGAGTGCGCGGTGATGAGGAGGTGCTGAAGGTGGCGCGGGTGACGACGACGAAGGTCGCCGGCGACGTCTCCGGCCGTACAGAGAAGGCACGGGAGTTGGCCGGGGTTGCTGCGGTGCCGCGCACACGGGGAGAAGGAGGGGATGTCGAGGTTGGAACGAGGAGGCGGAGGCGAGGGCAACGGTGGCGCTGGCGCCGGCGTCGGAGCTGCGGTGGCGACGGCGGAGGCGGCTAGGGCTGGGTCGTAGGGTTTCACGCGATGGGTTAGCCTTTCTCGTGCTGGGAAAATATGAGGGAAGGACGTATATAAATAGGGAAGAGAGAGTGAGCGGGTTAGAGAGAGAGAGAGAGAGAAAGGAGTTAAAGGAGGGGCCCACAAGGTTAAGTGCCCACGAGAAAGGCCAGTAAAGATTTTCAGGGATTTTAATAATATTTCAAAGATTTGTGAAAGTTAAAATAACAGTAATATATATATATATATAACGAAATATTATATGGTTAGAATATTATATTAATTTGGGATTTTGGAGCTAAATGAAACATTTCCAAATTGCGCCCGGGTTGGGTCCAAAAATTTGAAATTCAAATAATAGGATTTGAAGCGGGTTCCAAATTTTAAAATGAAATGTTTTATGATTAAAAAGCATACCCCCAAGTCGGCCACCTGTACGCGCGCGTAGTCATCCAAACTCGTCCGTTTCACCGAACGGGACGAGAACTCGACGCACGGACGCTACCACACGGCTAGGGGTGACGAGTAGGCCAAGATAGATATTTTTAATTTTATTTTAGGTGCTAAAATTTGTTATATGCAGAAATGACTTAGCCAGATAAAATTTCACGGCAAGGGTCAAACAAGCAAGCTAAATGAAATGAGTAATATCTAATGCTCAACCAGTAACAGAAAATAGTAGTATTGGGCTCGGGTGTTATATTATGCTCAACTACAAAAAGAATTTCGTCCTCGAAATTCCAAGAATACAAGATCGAAAACTACAGAAAAAGGTGAGGAAACTTCTGTCGGATCTCATCTTCTCGTTCCCAAGTGGACTCTCCATGCGATCGATTTCCCCAAGAAACGAGCACAAGGGGGATAACCTTATTCTTAAGAACATTTTCCCTTCGATCCATGATTTCAACCGGTCGCTCCTCAAAAGTCAGGTCTTCCCGTACTGTTAACTCCGAATGATCCAAGACGTGTGTTTCATCTCGAACATACCTTCGTAGTTGAGATACGTGAAACACATTGTGTACATCTGCCAAGGACTGCGGTAACGCCAAACGGTACGCTACCTCTCCAACACGCTCCAATATCTCGAAGGGTCCAACGAATCGAGGACTAAGCTTTCCTCGACTCCCAAAACGAATCACCCCTCTAGTCGGTGATATCTTCAAGAATACCAAATCACCCACGGTGAACTCTAGAGGTGTTCTTGACGTGTCAGCCCAACTTTTCTGTCTGTCTTGGGCTGCCTTCATATGCTTCCTGATTGTATTCACCTTCTCAACTGTCTGTACCATCAAATCTGGTCCCAATAGTCTTCGTTCACCAACATCATCCCAACAAACAGGTGAACGGCACTTACGACCATACAAAGCCTCAAACGGAGCCATCTGGATAGTTGCTTGGAAACTATTGTTGTAAGAAAACTCCACCAAGTGTAGATGATCCTCCCATGAACCCTTGAAGTCCAACATGCATGCTCTCAACATGTCTTCAAGAGTTTGGATCGTTCTCTCCGACTGACCATCAGTTTGAGGATGATAAGCTGTGCTAAACTTCAATCGAGTCCCCAAACTTTCCTGTAAACTCTTCCAGAAGTGTGATAAAAACCGAGTGTCCCGATCGGACACGATGCTCACCGGTATGCCATGTAATCTTACAATCTCCTGCATGTACCGCTCCGCCAAAGTCTTCGTTGATTGATCAACCCGGAAAGGAATAAAGTGAGCTGCCTTGGTCAACCGATCAACAATCACCTATACTGCATTGTTGCTCTTTGGACTCCGCGGTAAAGCCGTCACGAAATCCATGGTTATATGTTCCCACTTCCACTGAGGAATCGGAAGTGGTTGCAATAAACCAGCAACCCTTTGGTGTTCAGCCTTGACTTGCTGACACACAAAGCACTTAGCCACGAAGCGAGCAATCTCCCGTTTCATGCCTTCCCACCAGAAATACTGTCGAATATCTCGGTACATCTTTGTGCCTCCTGGATGTACAGAGTAAGCTGAACTGTGTGCCTCCTTCATAAGCTCTTCACGAACATCTCCCTTTGGCACACACAAACGGCTACCATACCTCAACGAACCATCTTCGTGGACCAGTAAATCTGTTCGTAGTCCAGCCTCAACCTGCTCTCGAAACTTCTGCAGTCTAGGATCCTGCGATTGTGCCGCTTTAATCTTCTCAACCAAGGACGACTGTACTTGCAACTGCATCAACTGTCCCGTAGAATGTGGTAGCACAACCTCCAAGTCAAATCTTCAAAAATCTGTAATGATCTCCCTCTGCGTAGTTAACACCTGAATCGCTGGTAACCGACTAAGCGCATCCGGCACGACGTTAACTTTTCCCGGATAGTACTTAAGATCAAGGTCGTAGTCGGCCATCAGCTCCAACCATCTACGCTGCCTCATGTTCAACTCCTTCTGAGTGAACACATACTTCAAACTCTTGTGATCTGTAAAAACTTCGACTCTCTCACCCAAAAGGTAGTGTCTCCAAATCTTCAAAGCGAAGATCACAGCCGCAAGCTCCAAGTCATGAGTTGGATAATTCTTCTCATGGGTCTTCAGTTGTCTTGATGCGTATGCTACGACCTTCCCATGCTACATCAAAACACATCCCAATCCTTTTCCAGATGCGTCGCTGTGAATAACCAATCCTCCGGAATTGTCTGGCACGGTCAGAATTGGGGCGGTTATCAACTTCTGCTTCAACGTATCGAAAGCTAACGCACACTTATCCGTCCATACAAAAGGTACCTCCTTGCGCGTAAGCTTGGTCAACGGTTCTGCCAAACGAGCGAAGTTCTCCACAAATCTCCTGTAATATCCGGCTAATCCAAGGAAACTTCTTATCTCAGCTACATTCTTTGGAATCGGCCAATCTCGAACTGCTGCAATCTTTTCGGGATCGACGGCGATTCCATTGCCCGACACAACATGCCCCAGAAACTTCACTTCTTCCAGCCAAAATTCGCACTTACTCATCTTCGCATACAGTTTCTCCTGTCTCAATGTCTGCAGTGCGATCTTCAAATGCTCAGCATGCTCCTCAAAACTCTTCGAGTAAACCAGAATATCGTCAATGAAAACCACAATAAACTGGTCCAAGAACGGTGAAAAGATTCGGTTCATCAAGTCCATGAATACTGCCGGCGCATTCGTTACTCCGAAGGGCATCACTAGGTACTCGTAATGTCCATACCGAGTTCGAAACACCATCTTGCAAATATCTTCTGCTTTCACTCGGACCTGATGATATCCGGATCGCAAATCCAGTTTCGAGAATACCCCCGCGCCACTAAGCTTCTCAAAAAGTTCTCCAATGCGAGGGATCGGGTACTTGTTCTTAATAGTTACCCGGTTTAATTCTCGATAATCGATACACATCCTTCTGGTGCCATCCTTCTTCTTTACTAGAAGAACTGGAGCTCCCCAAGGCGAGTTACTACTTCGGATCCAACCCTTCTCAAGCAATTCAGCAACTTGTTTCTTAACTTCTTCCAATTTTACTGGTGCCATTGGATAATACGCTTTAGATACTGGCGCTGCACCAGGAATAAGATCAATTGCGAACTCCACGTCTCGCTTCGGCGGTAAACCTGATATATCTTCAAACACATCCATAAAATCGCGAACAACCGCCGGCTCTTCACTACTATCAACTTCCATTGCTGCAAGAATAACATTTGTCGGCCTAGCCCTAAACTCGACTGGCCCGACAGAACTGCTTCCTCCAGTGAAGGTAAACTCAGGATGTCCGGGAATCTGGAAAATTACCTTCCTTGCCCTACAGTCAATGTGAGTGTGGAAAGTGCCAAGAAAGTCCATTCCCAAGACGACCTCGTAGCTGCCCGTATCAATCACCAAGAAATCTGCAAAAAGCTCCCGTCCGCACACCACAACTGTACAGTCTTTACATTCCCTACTAGATACAATTTTCCCATTCCCAGTGTGTATGTCCCAGAAACTAGACAGGGTCGTGCAGGCAATCGAGTGTGTAGTTATAAACTTGGATGACATAAAACAATGGGATGCACCAGAATCAAATAATGCCACTGCGGGAAAACCATGAACGAGTAGAATACCTGAAACCACTTCTCCTGATGCCTTAGCTTCCTCAGCTGTCAAGGTAAAAGCTCGAGCCTGATTAGGTCCTTGAGTCAGCTGTTTCTGCCCTTGGAACGGTTTCTGCGGAGGCTTCTGAATATCATCCCTCGTACGAAGCTTCGACGGACAGGTACCAACTGCGTGATCAGCCGCTCCACAAACCAAACAAAGTCCCAGCTTCCTTCGACAATCCTTCTGCACGTGCCTAGGTAAACGGCAGTAGTCACAAATCATGCTCTTTCTTCGATCAACGATCACAGGCTTCTTCATGGGTGCTACACCTCGACGGTCCACTGGAATACCTCTGCGGCCATGAGCTCTGTTAGGTACAAATGCGGGCTTCCTTGCCGCAACTGCTGTCTGCTGCAAGCTCCCTTTCATCCCAGATAAACTCTGATGTTCTCGAGCTGCCGTAAGAACCTGTGAGAAAGTGGTCAAACCCAGGGAGACAATCTGCCTCTGGATGTCCACATCCAAGCTGCGCATGAACCTCCGTGCCCTGTCTGCATCGTTGGCAACTAAAGGTCCAGCGAATCTGCTGAGTCTCGTCCATTCTGCTGCATGCACATCCACGGGTGCTCCATTCTGCCTCAGCCCAATAAACTTCTCTTCCATTTCCTCCCGTGCAGTTCGCGGGAAGAACTTCTCCAGGAAACTCTTAGAAAAATCCGCCCATTTGATCGGCTTGGGCAAGCGGGTCTCCTCCACAAGCCACCATTCTCGGGCGTAGTCCACTAACTGAATGCGTACCACATCAACTCTTTTGTCATCTGGAATCTGTGCCGCAATCAACAAATTCTCCGTGTCAACTAGCCACTGCTCGGCTGGCAACGGCTCCTCCAAACCAGTAAATGTAGACGGACCCAAACGTCTGAAATCTGCCACGGTCCCTACTCGGTCAACTGGTTTAGCCCCAACGTTGTTCACAGACTGCTGAACGATCTGCAAACCTTCCTGAAATGAGTCTGCCTTCTGCTGGATCAGCTCGGTCTGCCTCTTTTGATTCTCTAGCATTCCCCTTATCACTCCAAGCATGGCGGCTTCGTCCACACGCCTCTGGTACGTCTTCAAATTCTTATCTGCCATATTCCTGAAATCAAAAACACCCAACATTAGCATGATGATAGATCCAATATATAGATCAAGGCTAGAACTCCAAGATACTTAAATAGAGTACCGCATTGTAACTATGCCGCGGTTTCATAGCCACAATTACTTAACTCCACCCAAGTCGCCTAAGTCCTAGAGATAACAAGAAATCATGTTTCCGAGTTGATATGCAAAGGAAGTTTGCACGTCGTAAAAGATATAATCAGGAAGAATGTGATTCAAGAATGGTAAAACGGCAAAGTGGCAGGACATGTTTCCTAAACACGGGTATTCTGATTTGTGTATTGGGTACAATACCCAACTACAAAAGAATCAACCCAACTAACCTATGGCTCTGATACCAAAATAACCATGTCACGCCCCGCTTCCCAGAGTGCGCTAGATTGGGCACGTGACATAGCCAACCATGCTACCTGTGGGTTGGAAGCATCCATCCACAGTCACATTACGGCTGTAGAGATATCAAGAACAACATAAATTTTCTAAAACATGTCCATAAACCAGAATAACAGGAGTCAATAATAAATAAATGCGGAAGCAAATGATCCAATACAAATAACTGAAAAGTATGTCCCATAATGCGGGCTCACATCAGGAAACAAATGCAGGAAATAAAACTAACTAATACTAACACCTCACAGCTCAGCCTGCTGGCTGAAGTACTCCTGCTCGGACTGCGACAGCGGTACGGAATCTGGGCCATGCAAAACCCAGACGTCAGCGCGTCATGTCATCAAGTAGTATAATATGAACAGTGTAATAGGCAATGCAGAAATAAACATGAATAAAGCAATAGTATGAAACAAGCAGTGCAGGGTAGTGTGCAGTGGGTAACTAAACTGTTCTATCAGGTTTTCTATTCTAAAGTCTTTGAAATCAATTTGAGTAATCCTCCATGTAACTCAAAGGATATGTCCCGTTACCCCCCGGGACCACGGATCAGGAATATGTGAATTAATAGTGGTTCTGTCCCGTTACCCCCCGGGACCACGGATCAGGAAAATGTAAGAGTCACGAATGGCTCTGTCCCGTTACCCCCCGGGACCACGGATCAAGTAATACCCTTTTAAGTTACACTTTAGTTTACACTTTTGATTTTCCCATACCCCCAAGCTATTATGTCGAGTCAGGTGTTCAGTAATCAAGAACTAATACCAACACAGGATCAGGTAACAGCAGGTTTGTCTGGATAGACAACAGGAATGGTCCATGAGGACTACATGTCAGGTTTGTTGGCATTAGGCACGAGATCAGGTAACAGGTCAGGTCATGTTACATCAGGTCAAGTCAATAGTAAACGGTACAATACCATGTCAGGTGTATCAATATATATCATGTGTAACAAAGTCAAGTCAAGATGTAACAATATCATGGGCGTGCTCACAACAGATATATAATCGAACAGGGGATTAACAGCACGAAATAAGCAATAAATTAAACAACAATAAGAAGTTCATTCAATCACAATAGTGCATTAATATAGTGTAGCCGTTTTATTATATTAACAGGTTTTGGGCACCCTTAGCGGTGCAACAGTTTAAATGATGATGCAATACAGTTATATCAAGCCTTTGAATACGAATATCCGAATGTAATAGAACTACATGGGAAAGTGCTACAATCTATTAAATGGTAAAATGTGATTAACAGGTAAACTTGGTTCTTAGGTTAAAAGTGGCAAACTGTAATTTCTATGTTAACTGTAAAATGATATATGTCATATTGCAACCAAATGAGAAAATAACTATACCGAGTTAAGTTTTGCAGGTTTAATGAGTCAAACATATATAATTGTATAGTATAGCATGTAGCAAGTGATACTTGCCTCGACGGGTCGCGAACCGGGAAAAACGGAACGTAACGTCGGCGGGGAAACACGCGACGGACGCACGGTTCACGGATTGATCCCAAACGACGAACCAAGGGACCTCACGGGTCAGAGCACTCTGCTGGATCGTCAGGACACGCCACCGGCACGGCCGGATTCCGGTGAACAGCGACAAAACAACCGGAAAAGTTAAAGCACGGCCAAGGGATAAACCGGAGGGAAAATGGAATGAGGAAGGGGAGAGAGGGCTTACTGGTGTTGCAGAGGGCGTGCCAGCGATAGGGTCGACGGCGGTGGGGCGCCGGCGAGGAGGTTGCAGGCGACGGCTAGGGCTACGGGTATGGAGAAGGAAAGAAAGTGGAGAGGGAGAGGAGGTGGTCGGGTCTGGAGTGCGCGGTGATGAGGAGGTGCTGAAGGTGGCGCGGGTGACGACGACGAAGGTCGCCGGCGACGTCTCCGGCCGTACAGAGAAGGCACGGGGGTTGGCCGGGGTTGCTGCGGTACCGCGCACACGGGGAGAAGGAGGGGATGTCGAGGTTGGAACGAGGAGGCGGAGGCGAGGGCAACGGTGGTGCTGGCGCCGGCGTCGGAGCTGCGGTGGCGACGGCGGAGGCGGCTAGGGCTGGGTCGTAGGGTTTCACGCGATGGGTTAGCCTTTCTCGTGCTGGGAAAATATGAGGGAAGGACGTATATAAATAGGGAAGAGAGAGAGAGGGTTAGAGAGAGAGAGAGATAGAGAAAGGAGTTAAAGGAGGGGCCCACAGGGTTAAGTGCCCACGAGAAAGGCCAATAAAGATTTTCAGGGATTTTAATAATATTTCAAAGATTTGTGAAAGTTAAAATAACAGTAATATATATATATATAACGAAATATTATATGGTTAGAATATTATATTAATTTGGGATTTTGGCGCTAAATGAAACATTTCCAAATTGAGCCCGGGTTGGGTCCAAAAATTTGAAATTCAAATAACAGGATTTTAAGCGGGTTCCAAATTTTAAAATGAAATGTTTTATGATTAAAAAGCATACCCCCAAGTCAGCCACCTGTACGCGCGCGTAGTCATCCAAACTCGCCCGTTTCACCGAACGGGACGAGAACTCGACGCACGGACGCTACCACGCGGCTAGGGGTGACGAGTAGGCCAAGATAGATATTTTTAATTTTATTTTAGGTGCTAAAATTTGTTATATGCAGAAATGACTTAGCCAGATAAAATTTCACGGCAAGGGTCAAACAGGCAAGCTAAATGAAATGAGTAATATCTAATGCTCAACCAGTAACAGAAAATAGTAGTATTGGGCTCGGGTGCTACATTCCTTCTCCCTGTGGATCGACCCGTACTCAACCGGCTAGCTACCAAGCGAAACCGTCTTGATTGCAGTAATTAAAAATTGAGCAAACGCATAGAAAAACGTAACAATCGCCTCACAGACTATGACGTCTTTAAACTATACAGACTATGAGGTGCTTAAACTCATGGACTATGATGTCCTTAAACTTTATGGACTGTGAGGTCCTTAAACTCATGGACTATGATATCCTTAAACTTTACAGACTATGATGTCTCTAAACTTCCATGGACTATGATGTCCTTAAACCCAATGGACAGCAACGTCCCTAAATTAAGACGATAGAGCCCAAAATGCTCTGTCATCGGATCTAAATGATCCCAAACCCCGTTGAGTAGATCTTAGTCTAAAATTAGACTAACGTATCCTTAACAAACGTTTAAGTTGATCTTAATCTCAATGAGATTAACGATCTTTAAACCCAAACCAAACCCAAATCTAAGAAAATACGGATTTGGACTAATTCCCGCCCTACGGGCGACAACATAAATTAGTCTCTGTATACAAGACACGAAGTAAACATCTGGAGAAGGTGAAAGTGGTTACCGCGATGCGGTAGCATAATTAACTGCAGGGGCTTGCGCCTGCAGGGAAGAGCGTCCCCACAATTAAAAACCCCTCATACGAGGGGGAATCTGACGAAGTCTGCTACAACGGCCGCATCCGTCTAAACCTTCGATACATGGTGCCATAAATCAACTTGGCATCTTCGGAGAGGTGGAAGGATAAAACCCAATAGCATCTGCCCCCAAAATTCAGGCCAGACGTCCCAACGTCCCGGTCGCGTCTTTCGGCGGTGAACAGATTCTGGCACGCCCGGTGGGACATTTTCCTCTTTCCACTCCACACTTCGTGTGTCGTATTCGCGAACGAATCGCGGTTTAATGTGGTTGCCCATGGATTCGAGGTACTAAGATTTGGTGTCTTACTCCGTGCAGAAGAGAAGATGGCGTCAATAACTTCCAACTGCAACAACTCCCACTCCATCCTCACCGGAGGAGTGACCTATGGGCCTCAAGCGGCCTCAATCTTCGCGATGCCAGTGGAACAGGTGACGCAGGACACTACTGGGTTGTTCTTCGGGACCATGCTCCCACCAATGAGCTTCAACTTCCCAATGCCGTCGCGAGAAGCTCCGAAAAAGTTGGTCTTTGATCGGCTTACAACTACCGCGGACCCTCTCAACGGGTCGCCAAAATCCAGCACCTCAGTTTTCAACAGACCAGGCCAAAGCTCATGTGGGCCCGTGAAAAAACCTACAATACCTGAAGGGGTTATCCCGAAACGGATAGCCATTCCTGCTCCTGAAGTCATCAAAGAGACTTCTCCTGCTAAGGGGTCAGTCTTCAGCAGACTGGCCGTTCCAACTCCCGCTCCAGGCGAAATCGCCAAGGCTGCTTCCCTTGTCCAAAAATCGGCCTTCGCACGATTGACTATCCCCTTTCAACGAACGTCTGTCTTCGATAGGCTAGCACCGGAAGCAACCCTTCACCAGGACAGGGGGAATGATGAAGCCACCCCCGTAACTAAGCCAGTACCATCCGCACGACATGCTCGACGTTGCCACTGGCGCCGAGTGAGGAAAGCTGGGGGCAGTTCCCCTTCCGGACTGACTCTGCCGGCTCTAACCGTGGAAGTCGATGTTGCTGTTCCAACTGGGAACAGTTTTGAACCACTCAGGAGGGTGCGCAAGAACTCTCCGACTGCTGTGCTGAAAAGATCTCCTCCACCTGTGGAGAATGTTACAAAGGCAATGCCAGAGAAACCTCCTCAGTGGCTGTCCTCCAAAATCCATAGGGTCCGGCGGAGCGTCCAAGACTTTGTGATTAACCAAGACTACTCCAGCCGACCAAAGAAAATGAAGGTTCGGCAAGAGAAGGACCACCCTGTCGTACCACAGAAGGGGTCATCTACTTGGGTGCCCGCTGCAACGGCCCCCTCAACTTCGATCGCCTACAAAAGGAGAAGGTCGAAGAAAATCCCCATGTCTGTGATGAATCTCAAGGGCACTGAACCTAAACGCCCTAAGTATAGGGGAATGGTAGTGCACACCATCTACATGGCTTCCGGGAAAGAGGATAGCCGTATCTCCAAAGGTCATCGACCACTTACACGGTCTGTGACTAAGGCTCAGGAGCAGCAACAACAAAAGATCCAAGAGATGATGACAACCATGGCCGCACTCACTGAGCTAAAAGCAACCCCGGAGACACCGTCGGAGCAGCGTCAGGAGAAGGAAACCGACGCAGAATTCCTTCAAAGAATGCTTGAGAAGAAGGATAAAGAGGCCAAAGAACAAGCAGCCAACATAAAACAAATGGCGCTTTTATTTCAAGATATGGTGGACATGATGATCCAGCCGGACCTTCCAGCCGAAGATCCTCCGGTAATAATTGAAGACGATAGAGGGGAGACATCAAACCCTTTTCCGGCCTCTGCAGCGGCAAAGGAGGAAACAATCTTGAAATCTGCGCTCGATAATTATATAGCTCAACAGATACAAGCTCATCAAGTGAACAAAGCCGCTGACCAAGTCGTCAGAACCGGACGACCATATCCAAGCTGGTACGATCAGATAAAGTACCCACCAGGATAAACGATTCCTAAGTTCCACGTATACAAGGGGACATGCAATCCCCATCAACATGTCGCTCAGTTCAGGGCTCTGTGCGGCAACACTGGAGGTGACGATAAGCTACTGCTTCACCAATTCGTCGGCAGCTTGGCGGAGACGGCGTTCGAATGGTACTCCGAGCTTCCCAACGACTCCGCCAAAACTTTTACGGAGATGGAATCGCTATTCACCCAGCGTTTTGCAAGCGCTAGCGAACGCACCCCAATCACGGCGTTGATCAATGCCAGGGTGAAGCCGGGAGAAACATGGGTTCAGTTTGCAATCCGGTGGCGGAACTTATGGTCAAAATGCGAACAACGCATCGAAGAAGCTCCTGCAGTAGGCATGTTCGTGGGTACCCTCGATCCGCAGGCGACCATATCCCAGTTCATGATATTTTTCAAGCCGACTACCTTCCAGGCCTTGATTGACAAGCTGACCCAAATGGATCAGATGGGCCATAGACCGTCTTCCTTGAAAATGGAGCTTCGAAACGAAAAGGGAAAAGGGAAAGCGACCTTCGTCGCCAATGCTCAGCAGCAGCCCAATGGTCCAAAACCAGCTAATCGCCAAAACGTTAGACAACGATTCTTCAACGAGAAGCTAAAACGCACTTATTCGTTTCCCCGGGATAAAACGAGGAGACTGTTCGAGCTGGCGGTGCGCAACAGGCTCATCAATCTTCCAGATCCAAGACGTCCACTGCAGCCGAGCGATGCCAACAATCCTAATTACTGCCCCTACCACCGAGCAGTAGGACATCCAATCGAAGATGGCTTCGTCTTCAAAGGCTGGATTGAGGACCAATACCAACAGGGCAAATTCACGCTGTCTGAGAATTGGAAGGTAAGCCCGCCACAACCGCACGCTCCTAAAAAGGCGGATATGCCGGGGGCATCATGCTCTTTTATAGAAGAAACTCCATGAGAGATCGCTTTTTCAGCCAAAACAAAACGAATGCTGAAGGATCTCCAAACATGCCTGGCGATTAGGTAGAGAAGCCCGCTAGAACCTGAGATCATTGAGGGATTGCTGAAACCGTACCCGGCGCTAAGAATTGGTAGCGATGGTCAAAACGCTCAGGCCCAGCCGTCAAAGTCTTCGAAGAAGAAGAAGAAGACCACCAAAAAGCCCGCGCAACATGACGACAAGCGCACGGAACTGCAAAAGCATATTGACGCGCTGGAAGAATATAACCAGAAGGCGCGAACCCCAGTCACTCTCCAAGAGTTTCTCAACCGCATCCTTGAGGGCGGAGGTGACAACAATGATGAAGGAGAAGATTCGTCAGAAGAGCCTGAGGATTATGTGGCGAGCTGCCATGTGATCTCTCACTCGTCAATAGATGGTGAAGAAGCTCCTGATGCAGAGAAACTGGGGGCAGATCCAGAACTGGAACTCTTGGTGCCGTCGGACGAGATGATCGACATGCTACTGAACGAAGCCCGTCAGAAGAGCAAAGCTGATCGAGAACGTGAAATGGCCATATTCGAAAAAGCCAAACGTCGACGACTGGATGAAAGGGTTGAAGCACTCCGACCAGATCGAAGCACGCCCATGGCAGACAAAAGCAAGCATAAGGCGAGGAAACGGTTCGCTAAAGCCCTGTCGATAGGAATGAGGCTGCCATCTCCCAAAGGAAATACTCCTGGCTGCATACTCTTTGACGAAGCGGATGTGCATCCTAACTACTGCTTATACCATCAGAGGATTGCACACCCAACCGAAGAATGCAATGCCTTTAAAAACTGGTGGCAGGGATACGTCGCTCACCGACAACATTTTAAGCGGATAAAGCACAAAACTCGTCGGGAACAGAGAAATACGACCGAGGAGAACAAAAGAACTGCCGGCAACTGTCACATGGTTGATAGCGAGGGATCGCAAGTTCTCACCTTCGGAAGCGACTCTAACAAACATATAGCCCTCGGCCCTCTCTTCAAAGAACCCACCTCTGAAACATAAAAGATGAAGACCTGTGAGAACATTCAGCTGCGTAATCACACGTTACCCGAAAAGAATCTCAGACCTTCAAACAAGGGATCGAACAAAAAAGATAAGGGGAAAGAAAAAGTCCCTGAAGATATCGCCCTTGATGATCAAGTCGTCAAAGAGCTGACAGCCACGAACCCACTCAAGAAAAACAAGGTAGATTACAACGTTCTGGCGCACCTGAGGAAGATACCCTCGCAGCTGAGCATTCTCGATGCCCTTCTGCTATCTAAAGAGGCGAGAGATTATCTGATCAAGGCACTACAAGAGCCCGACCTGTTTCAAGCTTTCCTTGCTGAAGAAAAGATGAAGGACGAGCTGGAAGAAGTACACACAGCTGACATCAATTTGCCTTTGAAACTCAAAGTCAAATTCGACGTCTTCACGGGGGCGATCATCGAACCCGGCGACGAAGATCTCCTCCTCGGAACGTGCGAGCACAACCGTCCCCTGTATGTCACCGGATACTGCCATGACATCAAGATAGGGAAGATCTTAGTTGATAACGGGTTCTCTGTCAACCTCCTGAATGTAAGGGTACTAAAAGATATCTGCATGAGTGTTCAACACCTCGCTCGGGATAAGATCACTATCTCCGGGTTCGACTCCCAGTCATCACGGACTCTCGGGTCTGTGATACTGACATTACGCTTTGGGCTGCTTGTCACTGACATCAAGTTTCATGTCATTGACGCCAATACTTGCTACAACGCTTTGCTCGGCAGGCCTTGGTTGCACTAGTACAATATCATCCCTTCTACACAACATCAGTGTATGAAGTACTTCAAAGATGGTCTCGAGTATACCGTGACAGGAGAGCTGAACCCATTTTCCGTAAATGAAGTCCGAAAGTATGAAGATGCTAAGTACTTCCTACCAAACTTTGAAGACACGGAAAGATGCCATAAACTGGAAAATAAGCAAAAGGCTATCACCACTATTCCGGTCTTCGGAAGCGATACTGAGGAGGAAGAAGAAATAGTCTATTCGGGGCCGCCCCAATGCAAAAAACTGGGACCATCTACCCCTATCTTAGTTTTTGGCAGTGACTCTGAAGACGAGGTCAACACAGTATTCTCGGTCTGCCCATCAATGCAGGCCTTCACTCGAGATGATCAGAGTTTGCAGATCGCCATGGTTCCACGATAACATTACAAAAAGCTTGATGCGCTTGAGATATATAGTGTACAATAGCTACGAACATTGTACGTCCCTCCCAGACGAAAAGGAGAAAAGGCGATCCTATTCTACCAATCCGAGAAGACTAAAGTCGAAAGTGAAGTTTGGCATGGTGCCGATCCTGCGCTCGACAGGCTCCAACCCATTCGCCTGCCCAGATACTATACAGAGGGATTGAAAAGGTTGCTAAGACGCCAAGGCGCACCTTTCAAACAAACTTCTCGACAAGCTCAGTTCTACAACAGGATTTGGAACGTCCCCGGAACTCAGCGAAAATTGCCCAACGGAAAAATGGAAGCGATTGGACTTGGATACGTCCAGTCCAAGAAGCGGGAGCAATTCTAGGACTGCTATGTCATAAATGACCTTGATGAGGGAGGGGGTGCTCTTTTAAAAGGCGCCGATGTTGAACCAGAATGCGGTCCTGTTATAAAAATGCCGAGTCCGTCATTTGAAGAACAGATGGACAAGCTAATAAGGGAAGCGAGTCAAAAGGTCCGGAATGACCACAACCGTGAAATGGCCATCTACGAGAAAGCCAAGACGCATCGCCTCCTGCAGCAGGCTACGGAGGATGATGATGCCCTTCGCCGTCAGCCCACCATGCATTCCCAAGACAGGAAAAAGACCCGACGCGGAGGCAAAAAAAGCTAAAGAACGAAAAAAATGTTCGGCCACGGTGAAGCGGGTCCAAGAAGCCTCGTGATCAAGAAAAGGTCAGCCGGAGTCCATCTTTAATAAAAAAGATGGGTCGAGTATACTCTTTCCCTCAAGACAAGACAAAGAGAATATTTGACCTTGTCCTGAAACATCAAATGATGACACTCCCGGAGTCTCGACATCCCGATCAATCAAACGAGCTTCATCACCCAGATTATTGCTCCTATCACCGAGCGATAGGACATCCTCTTGAAGACTGCTTCACCTTCAAGAACTGGGTCGAAGACCAATATCAACTCGGCAGGTTCGCTCTATCCAACAGTTGGAGGGTAGCCCCACCGCGAAAGCATGTGCCAAAAGCAATGGTAGAACCAGATCAACACCAGTATTGGAAACGATCTTGGACCTGTCACATGATAACACTGTCAGAAGAAGGAGTGCATGAGAATATGGATGACCTCTCCTGGTTCTTCGAAAATGAGGATGAAGATAGGTTGATCTCAGAGTTTTCACCGGCGCTAAAAGAGCTGGAAGATGGGATACATACTACTGCGGATAACCTAAAGAAAATTGACTTAGGGACGGCAAACAACCCGCGACCAACGTTCGTCAGTGAGCTGCTGTCTAAAGAGCAGGTGGCTACACTAAAGGATGTGCTCATGCAGTATAAAGACTGCTTCGCATGGAACTATTCCGAGATGCCGGGACTAGATCCAGGAATAGCTGTGCATAAATTGGCGATATCTCCGAAAGTCAAGACAGTCAAACAAGCACCAAGAAGAATGCAGCTCGAACTTGAAATGAGCATTAACGCCGAGGTTAAGAAGCTAATCGACTCCGACTTCACCGAAGAAGTTCAGTACCCTGACTGGATCGCCAACATAGTCCCAGTGATGAAGAAAAATGGGACGGTGCGCATCTGCGTGGACTTTCAGGACCTCAACAAAGCCTGTCCGAAGGATGACTTTCCCGTATCTGCATGGACTTTCAGGA
This sequence comes from Agapanthus africanus, assembly GCA_030015575.1. Classification (NCBI taxonomy): domain Eukaryota; kingdom Viridiplantae; phylum Streptophyta; class Magnoliopsida; order Asparagales; family Amaryllidaceae; genus Agapanthus; species Agapanthus africanus. The sequence continues at coordinate 933,999,436 of CM057338.1, read as the reverse complement.
CCTCAACTCACGAAGTCTTCTCCTTCATGAACGGCTCATCGGGGTACAATCAGATAAAGATGCATCCTGAAGACCAAAAGCATACCGCTTTCCGAACTCCTCTGGGCATATTCTGCTACAAAGTGATGCCTTTCGGTCTGAAGAACGCCGGCGCTACTTATCAGAGGGCCATGACGAAGATTTTCGATGACCTTATACATGAAATCGTCGAATGCTACATCGACGACCTCGTGGTGAAAAGCAAATCGCACGAGGAGCATTGGGAGCATCAGAAGATAGTGTTCTAATGTCTTCAGAAATACAATCTGAAGATGAACCCTCTCAAATGCGCGTTCGGAGTTTCCTCCGGCAAATTCCTAGGATTCGTCGTACGACATCGAGGCATCGAGATAGACCCGTCAAAGATCAAGGCGATTATGGAAATGCCTCCGCCAAGGACTCTCAAGCAATTGCGGTCTCTTCAAGGGAAGCTCGCATACATACGACGCTTCATAGCTAACCTCTCCGGCAAATACCGCCCCTACAGTCACCTGATGAAGAAGGGGACCTCGTTCTTCTGGGATCGCAAATTCCAAAGCGCACTAGACGAAATCAAGCAATACCTGCAGAATCCACCAGTACTAACCGCTCCAGTTAGGGGAAAGCCCCTCATCCTGTACATAGTAGCCCTTGAAGGTTCTTTAGGCGCGCTATGGGCACAGGAAAATAACCAAGGGAAAGAGAGAGCCATCTACTATTCCCAGAATCTATTCACCATCGAAAGATGCGACCGGGACCTTGGGACGTCCGGCCTGAATTTTGGGGGTAGATGCTATTAAGTTTAATCCGTCCACCTCTCCGAAGATGCCAAGTTGATTTATGGCACCATGTATTAAAGGTTTAGACGGATGCGGCCGTTGTAGCAGACTTCGTCAGATTCCCCCTCGTATGAGGGGTTTTTGATTGTGGGGATCCTCTTCCCAGCAGGCGCAATCCCCTGCAGTTAATTACGCTACCGCATCGCGGTAACCACTTTCTCCTTCTCCAGATATTTACTTCGTGTCGTGTATATTTGTTTTGTTTTTGGTTGCCCGTGGATTGTATACGGAGACTAATTTATATTGTCGCCCGTAGGGCGGGGATTAGTCCAAATCCGTATTTTCTTAGATTTGGGTTTGGTTTGGGTTTAATGATCGTTAATCTCATTGAGATTAAGTTCAACTTAAATGTTTGTTAAGGATACGTTAGTCTAATTTTAGACTAAGATCTACTCAACGGGGTTTGAGATCATTTAGATCCGATGACAGAGCATTTTGGGCTCTATCGTCTTAGTTTAGGGACGTTGCGGTCCATTGGGTTTAAGGACATCATAGTCCATGGCAGTTTAGAGACACCATAATCCGTAAAGTTTAAGAACATCATAGTCCATGAGTTTAAGGACCCCACAGTCCATAAAGTTTAAGGACATCATAGTCCATGAGTTTAAGGACCTCATAGTCCATAAAGTTTAAAGACATCATAGTCTGTATAGTTTAAAGACGTCATAGTCTGTGAGGTTCTGGTTTAACCAGTTTAGGGATGCGCCAAAAGTTATTGGTTATTGGGACCCTCCATCTCTTTGAAGACGTTGAAGGATTACAACGACATGTATCAGAGGTATGAAGAGATGTACCCTTGAACCAATGTCCTGATTTGGGGAAATGGGGTGAACATCAGTTTAGATGTCATCTGTTGGGAGATTATTAGCTGTCTTTGAAACTGAGATCGGTTTTAGAGACCCTGAGCGTGAGGGGCTCAATTGATAGTCCTTGGAAAATTGAATCTGCCTAATGTTAGCCATTCGTAGTGTTCAACACTAACATATTTATTCAGCGCTCACGTGCTCTCACGTGATACTTTGAGGCAGTGTTAAACACTGGAATTTGACAGTGCTCACGTGTCGCACGTGATGCATTTAAAGGTGGTGTTGTTCGCTTGGTTTTATTCCCCATCTTCATATAAGTGTTAAACACTTTAGCCTTGTGGCCATCACGTGAGGCGCTTTGAAATAGTGTTAAACTTCAAGAATTTGAAGCGCTGCTTCTTTGGGTTTATTCTTTTGTTCTTCTGAGCGGCGAGCGCTGTTGGGTCACGTGGGATCACGTGAGGCGCCCCAAAAGTGGAAACCGCCTTTGATTTATTCCCTTTTTGCTTTGTAAATGCTAAGCACTTCTATGGGGTCACGTGTGATCACGTGAGCCAATCTCAATTATTCTCTATTGTTCGTCAGTGGCGCTCACGTGGGAGCACGTGATCGGCTGTTATCATGTTGGGTGCCAATCTTTTTACGTGAATGGAGATCCTGAGTTTCGAGACTTTCAAGCCCATTGTTTTATGAGAATTGAATTCTTAAGACTTAGTTTTTCTCTTAGTTTTGAGATCTATATGACAGAATCTCCCCGATGAGAATTAAATTCTTAACTTGTGAGGAGATATGCTTCTGCAGATCTTTTACCATAAGGGAGAACTAAGTTCTCATATGAAGGGTTAAATCCTTGTTTCATCAGAGGAATTAAATTCCTATATGCTTTTATGGGAGAATTAAATTCTCTGAACTTAGATCTCCCTCTAGGTTTTGGATCTGCATGAAAAAATCTCCCCGATGAGAATTATATTCTCAACTTGTGGGGAGATCTGCTTCTGCAGATCTTAACCAAAGGAAGAACTAAGTTCTTTTTAGAAGAGTTAAACTCTTATGGAGGTGAAAAATAGATGAGATATTCTATGTGTTTTTCTTCTTCTCTTACCTCGGATTTTTCTTTCGTTTAACTCGAAGTTTTTGAAGGGGTTCCTTCTCTCTTTTTCTCTCTCTTTTGTCTATCTATCTCTGTATCTCTTTCTCTCTTCTCCTTTTTTTTGGTTCTTTGCTCTTATTTATAGGAGAAAGAAGAGAATCAATTTGTTCAAAAAATCTCTCATTGAGAGATTTTGATCAACCAAAATGATCTTTTAGATCAATCGGTGAATTTTATTCACCGTTGGATTTTTAATCCGAGGACTTCAGTTTTATAGAAGTTATTTCTTTTGTTGTTCTTAACAAGTTTAGGAAGATTTTCCGTGCACAGAATTTTTCTGTAGATTGGTGATTTTTGATCACCATTGGATCTTTAATCCAACGGCGCTCTGTTTTACAGAACGTAATCTTTCTTCTTTAGAAAGATCCAAGGAAATATTTTCCAAATAAAGCTTTTGGTCCCCTTTAATAAGAGTTTACTTCTATCGGTTCAGAAGGCATAGGAGTCTATCACGTGTAGCATGTGACCCCACTAAATTAAGACTACCAAAAGGTGTCATATGCTATCACGTGAGTTTCTTTTTGTCCAACTTGTTTTCTTTATTCAGGCGCATGTATACTTTGTTTATAGAGGTCACGTGTCTGCACGTGAGGCCCAGTTTTAGCTTCAGTTTCAGTCTTGCTTTGTCAAGCGCAGCGCCTATCACGTGTGGGCACGTGATGGGCGCTTGGGGACTTTTTCCCGTTGCTCTATTTTTTTATTTATTTTCCGTAAGGGAACAATGCGTATGGAGTGGACTGAGTTGGGGTGCGGTGCGTGGTACGATACACCCACAACGCCTCGTGGAGCTTGAGATTCCAGTCTTTCTTGCTGGATGAAGCATTTTTCATCAGGAGCATGCATAGAGTTTTATTGAAGGCTTCGGCTAGCCCATTGGCTCTTGGATTATAGATGGAGGAATATCTCTAGTCTATCTTGTGCTGAGTAGCGAACCTTGAGATTTTGAAGCTCTTGAAAGAAGGCCCGTTGTCAGAAATTATTCTTCTTGGCGTACCGAAGCGGTATAGAATATTATGCCGGAAGAATATCAGAATATCTTCTGTCTTGAATTTTTTTAGTGGGATAGCTTCAGCCAATCTGGAGAAGTAGTCAGTTGCGGCCAATATGAACCGGTGGCCTTTGGATGATGGAGGATCAATTGGTCCAACTATGTCGGTGCCCCAAATTTCGAAGGGCCGTGACGCCACCGTAGGATGCAGTGGATTGGGATGCTTGTGAATGAAATCACCGTAAATTTGGCAGAGATAACACTTCTTTGCATGCTCTTCGCACTCCCTTATCATGGTAGGCCAGTAATATCGAAGCCGTTTGATTTGAAGTTGCATTTTGGGGTCGGACTGGTGAGCTCCGCAAACACCCAAGGGAACTTCTTTCATAACTTTTTGGGTTTCGGCCGATGATAGACACCTGAGCCAGAGTTGGTCATATGATCTATGGTATAGCGTATTATTTACAAACACGTATCGGAGAGCTCTCTTCTTCAACTGAATCCTCACAGATTTTTCTTCAAGCAGTTTGTCGTATCGGAGGTACTCTATGAAGGGTTCTCTTCAATCGGGCCCATCTTGAATGATCAAAGTTTCTTCGACAGGATTGTTCCCTTGTTCTACGCCTTCTTCTTTACACAAAGCGACTGGAGGCAGAATTTGCAGGCTTCTGACTGTGATTAGAATTTCGTCCATATCAGGATCAGCTAGCTCTTTAGCTAGGCGAGCGAGTACGTCGGATTTTCCGTTCAACGCCCTAGAGGCTCTCATTAGTTCAATGTGAGTGAACCGTTTCATGAGTTCCATCACTCGGCTTCTATATCGAGATAACTCGGGTTTGTATACCTTATAGTCACCATTTACTTGGTTAACGACAAGCTGGAAATCACCGTAGACCCGTAGCCGAAAGATTTCCATTTCTATGGTGAGCTCTAGACCAGCTATCAGAGCTTCGTACTCAGCCTCATTGTTTGTGCGAGGCTCAGTGAGGGCGAAAGAATTTCGTAGGGTTCCCATCGATGGCGTGATGAACACCAATCCTATCCCTGCTTTTATCTGTGGGACGCTTGATTTGCTGGAGGTCCTAATTGATGAGGCTCCGTCGAAGTAGAGCTCCCAACATGGCTCGTCATCCTTAAGGTGCAACACTTGTTCGTCGGGTAACTCGCAATTAAACGGTGACCCTTCTGGTATGGGATGAGCAGCAAGGAAGTCGGCGAGGGCTTTCCCTTTTACTGCTTTCTGAGGCATATAGATTATGTTGAATTCAAGAAGCATGATAGCCTATCTTGCTATTCTACTGGCTAGGCTTGCTTTAGTCATTAAGTGTTTGAGCGGGTCGACCTTGGAGATCAGCATAACCCGATGAGCGAGCAAATAGTGCCTCAGCTTCTTCACAGCGAATATCAAAGCTAGGCGTTGCTTTTCTATCTGGGAATAGTCGTGTTCCGCCCCGACTAAAGTTCGACTGAGATAGTAGAGGGTATTTTCTTTTCCTTCCTTGTTGTTCTGGACAGGGAGCGCACCGAGTGACTCATCTAGCGCGACCGTATAGAGAATCAACGACTTATTTGGAATAGGAGCAGCAAGCACTAGAGGGTGCAACATGTACTGTTTGATACTTTCAAATACTTCTTGACATTCAACATCCCAGACAAAAGGAGCTCCCTTCTTCATGAGCTCTGAGAAAGACCGACATCTCCCTGATAGGATCGAGATAAACCTTCGTATGTAAGCAAATTTGCTTTGAAAGGATCTTAGCTGCGTCAGATTCTTTGGATGAGGAATCTCCATGATGGCCTTTATCTTTGATGGGTCAACTTCGATCCCTCAATGTCGAACTATGAAGCCCAAGAATTTTTCCGACGACACGCCAAAAGAGCATTTAAGAGGATTCATCTTCAAATCGTATACCCTCAGTCGGGTGAAAATGGTCCTGAGATCTCGGATGTGATCGGCCTTGGTTTTTGTCTTGATGACCAAATCATCAACATAACATTCGACGACTTTGTGGATTAAGTCATCAAAGATTTTGGTCATTACCCTTTGATATGTGGCACTTGCATTCTTCAGTCTGAACGACATCATCTTGTAGCAATATATTCTGATCGGGGTTCGAAATGCTGTGTGTTTCTCAACCTTAGACGACATCTTGATCTGATTATATCTAGACGAACCATCTATGAAGGTGAACGACTCGTAATTTGAGGTGTCATCGACCATCATTTTTATGACCGGTAGCGGGAAGTCGTCTCTAGGGCATGCCTTGTTGAGGTCCCTGAAGTCGACGCAAAATTCGGATCTACCCATTTTTCTTCTTCACCGGGACGATGCATGCGATCCAGTCCGCATATTTCTCTTCTCTGATGAAGCCGGCATCGATAAGTTTCTTAGTTTCCTCGATAACCTTTTCTTCTAGCTCCATTCTCATTCTTCGAGGAGCTTGTTTGACCGGTTTGGCATCAGGAGATATAGCCAGCTTATGCACGACCACTTCAGGAGAGAGATCAGGCATTTCTTTATATGTCTACGCGAAGCAGTCGGCGAACTCATGCAGCAGGACGATTATTTGATCTTTCATTTCCTCTGACAAAAGCGAGCTGATGTATGTCAGCCTTGGATTATCGGGAGTTCCCAAATCAACCTCAGTTAGCTCGTCGAAGGTTGCTTGTCCACCATCTTCGAGCTCTCGAGGGGCTTCTTCTGGATTGGCTAGCTGGTCTTCATCATTTGAATCTTCGCTGGCTTCACCAATATGGATCATGTAACATGCTTTGAAATCAGGTTGAATGAAATCTATGCCCCGTCTATCTGGAATTCGTCCATCGATGAGTGCTCGGATCTGAGGCAGATGCCATAGCCCTTCATAAAACTTCGATACGGAGTCTGTTTGATATAACCGACACCCACACTTTTTAAAATATTCCCGCATCTCGGACGCATAATATTTTGGATTGAGGACGGCTCTTATGCCTCTCTCATAGGGAAGGCACGTAATAGACAAATCATCCGGATGCACAATAGGATTTTACCCATAAAAGAGGATGCCCTTTTGTTCATTTTTCCTCCCGGAAACGTAGAAAGATTGTAGTTGGTTCATGGTGGAGACTGACAAAGCATCTAGCTCCTTACACATCTGTTCTGGCACCCTTGTGATAGTTAGGGACCCTTCTGTAGTCTCAAAGGTTTCTCTTAGCTTCGCTTTTTGCATGAGGACCAAATCTGCATAGTTGTTGCAAGGCGGATCCTCTTCCTCCGACTCTTCAGTGTCTCTGCCGAAATGAGGGCGAATTTTGCTGCCGGATAGGCCTTTAGCATCAGACTCGTCCATATCGCTACCGAAATGAGGGCGAGTTTTACGGAAGGATGGACTTCCAGCGTCGGACTCATTAGTGTCACTGTCGAAACGTGGACACACTTGGGGTTTTTTGCTTTTGAAAGTGACAGCTGGCTCAAATTTGCTTTTGAGTTTCAGGGTAGTTCTATCTTTGGTCGGCTGTGGCTCTGCACTTTGGAGTTTCACAAAGTACCGAGAATCTTCATATCGGATTTCATGCACACCGAACGGCTGGATGTCTCCGTCAATGCATTTTTCTTCACCATTTTTAGTATATTTCATGCATTGATGGAGAGTTGACGGAACAACGCTGTAATCATGGAGCCATGGCCATCCTAAGAGAATTTTATAAGACGTGTCGGCGTCGATTACGTATATCTTGGCTTTGGTTTGTAAGTCCCCGAACCTGATTGGCAGAGCTATGGATCCTAGAACTTGCTGGCAATTTTGATTGAAGTCTTGAATGATAATCCTTTCCCTTGACAGGTGTCAGACGTCAATTGACAAACTCTTTAGAGTCCGCAAGTTCATGATGTTCACTGAAGATCCTGGATCAATCAATATGCGATTAATCTGATCTCCGTCGCTGTACCCGGTCACGTAAAGCGGTCGGTTATGCTTAGCCATTCCCAGTAGTAGGTCTTCATCCTTAAACGTGACCGCGGAGGCATGCAGAGTGTACTGGGATTCTTTCATATTAATCTCCGCAAAGCGAGCCTAGTACCGCTGCGGGTTTTATAAAGCGTGAATGAGAACATCTCTAAGCTCCTTAGATAGGACTAAGGCATCGTAGATGCTCTGGAGAGACGAAAGCTTCCAGAGATGAGCCAATACATTATAGTCCACTGAGGAAGGACCCGAGTTTTCATGAGCCGGCTCTCCGCTATCTTCTTCATTAACGACTTGCTTTTCCTTTCCCTTTGGGGCATTGCCCTGGTTTAGCGGTAGAGCCCTACCGCTTCTGAGCTGGATTTGGTTAGCTTTTGTGACAAGCTCCTCGTCCTCTTCAGGAAAACATGGCTCTTCCTCAGAGTCTCTACCAACGTGGACGGCGTAGCAGGTCACCATAGGGATCTCGTCATCAGAGTCTTCTTCTAGCTTCTCCAGAATCTCCGCCGCTTCTACGAGGAAGAACTCCTTCAATTGAATCAGAGTTCTTTCCTTTTGTTCATAGTCTTCGAGGGAATCAATGTACTTTTGTATGGTCGATCTCCCCGCAGACTCTTTTTCAAGTCAAGCCGCACTTTTCTTCTTCTTGAGCTTCTTAGACTTTGGGCCTGATCGAGCCGAATTGGCAGCTGGAATGGTGGGCTACTTCTGCCCTTCCCATTCTGTTCTGGGCTCTTTTTGAAGTAATTTTAGAATCTTCTTCATCTTATTAGATATGTGCCTACTCTATGGAGGCTACGGCGAGTCAGATTCATTTCTCAAGGCAGCGGGTTCAGCTGTCTGCTCCCAGAAGGCTTCAGCTTCTATCTGTATGAAATTGGTGGTTGCAACTTGATTGTTCACCAACACACTCTTGAACAGCTTGATCTCTCCAGTCTTGTACTGCTTCTTGACCCAATCTTTGAAAATATAGCAATCCTCGATCGCATTGCTCACTACTCTGTGGTACAGGCAATACAAGGGATTGTTGGTCATTTTTGTTTCGTGGGGTCTCTTCGACTCCGGCAATTGTAGACCGTTGTTCAAGGCATCTTTGAATATCTTGCGGACCTTGTCCTTTCTGAAAGAGTAAATCTTGTTCTTTTTCTCCTCTAGGGAAGACCCTTCTTCTCCCAGCACTGGCTTTCAAGACCAGTTGGATTTGGAATCGCCTGCCTTTCGCTTGTCTTCATTGTCGGACGCATTGAAGATATTGGTATTACCGGAATTCCCAGTTCTATGGTTGTCATCCCTCTTGCTCTTCCAAGTCTTATCTCTCTGAGAGTCCGGGGTAGACTCTGACTTCAAGCATTCCAGCATTTGGACTTTCTTGGTTAGCTCCTAAAACATCTTGAGGCCTGTTGTACATAAGAATGAGACAATCCAACTGCTGAGGTTCCTAATGAGGAGGCTGACGGACAAATCCTGTTCTAGCGGCGGTTCGCATTTGACAGTGAGGTTGCGCCATCGGGCAATAAAGTCCGTGTTGCTCTCGTTGTTTCCCGGTTTGGTTCTCACAAGGTCAGCAATAGAGATCTTATCACTGACGCTCATGAACCTTTGCCGAAACAGAGACTCTATTTGGGCAAAAGTAGTGACGGACCCATCTGGTATGCTCGCGTACCAGTCGAAAACAACACCGGTCAGGCGATTAACAAACTGACGAAGAAGGAGCGCATCATTGCCCCCTGTATTTCCGCACGGTGATTTAAAGTGGGCGACATGATGATTTGCATTTTCCGTCCCGTCAAATCTTCCGAACTTAGGAATGACGTAGCCTCTCGAAAACACGATCAGATTGTACTGTGCAGGATATGGCCGCCCACCGCTGCCAATTTCTTTCTGAGCTTCGGCTTCGGCCACTAATGTTTTAATCTTGCTGGTGACAAAATCTATTATCCGATCTTGTGTTAGCGGGATGGCGCCATCTTGGGCCATGGCGTCCTTAGAAGTGGAATGTGGCTTGTTTTCGCGTGGCTCGCCTATACTCGGACCTAAAGGGATAGGGATTGGTTGCTTCGAGTCATTATCACCCGATTTATGAGTGGAAACTTGTGCTTGATTGAATGGCGTCCGGGCTATTTGAGCCGTGAGCTGCATCACGACATTCGTCAAGTCGTCGATTTTGGAGTAAAGCTTGGCCATCTCTTTATCTTTGCTCCTGAGCTGTTTTCGGAGCTCTTGAAGTAGCTCTTGCTCTGCGGTCCTTGGTCAAAAAGTCAGCTCTTCCTCGTTGTCTGAGCTTGACTCTATATGGATTGAAAGGTCTTTCTGCCTATCGGCCTCATCGAGAGGGTTTTCATCATCCAGTGGAGGCGGCTGATCTTATGAAGCAGCAACCACATTCAAGCTAGATTGGGCTTAGGATGTGGTGGCCCCATCCTTACTTTTGCTGCGGAAATTGTCGCTGGGCCGAGCGCCCGCCATATAGACCGTGTGGATAACATATCCGTCCGTCTTTTCATTATTAGCAGCTGATTTTGTGGACCTCCGCCACAATATTCAGCCTCCTGCCCTTTGAGGTCGGTTTGGCCGCTTGGTTTGTCGGGACCTCCGCCAGATGAGTGCTTCCAGCAGGGTAGATGATGACCGAACCAAATTGACGGGATGGCTCCTCCCATTGTCGGTTGAGACTGACAGGGAGAACCACACGGGCATTGATCTTGACCACGTATGAGATTGGGGTCGTATCGGAAGCTGAATTCATCTTGGGAGATATCGTCGTTGAAAGCTGATTGCTGCACGAAAGGAACATTACTTCAGTACAAACGTCGGTATATATGTTAAATGAGTTAGCATGAACGCTTGACCGGAGATATGGGAGGAGAGAAATGTCCCACCGGACGTGCTAGAATCTCTAGGGTGTTTTTCTTTATCTTATTGAGATGGGAATACGCGCGCGCTTGTCGGGTATGTACAGATTCCCCCTGTCTATGGTAGACCGGGGTTTATTAATTGTGAGGATCCGAATCTCCGGCAGTCGCGAGCTAAGCTTCCGTTAATTACCCCTCGTCTTTGGAGCGAAGGAACTTCCGATTGATGGGTTAACTAGTCATGCGAACTCTGTGTGCAGCGTACGTGTGTTGTGTTTTGAAAGGGTTTTGAATATATCGGGGGGCTCGTAGAGTTTACGGGGGTCCCGCTAACCGGATAGCTGGCTGGGGTCAAGGGGCTAGCAGCCCCCTTACGGGGTGCGGGGCAGCGCCCCGTTAGAAAAATTTTCCTAACAGGGGATGTGTTCTGGGTGTGGAGTGCATGGAAAATAATGAGTGAGGAGCGTCTTAAAGACACGTGCATGGCATGTGCACGGTGGGCGCCTGCGGGTCACGTGCCGGGCGTCGGGCGCCCATGGGTCATGTGCTCTATACGTGACCGCTGGGCCCCAGTGGGTCACTTGCGCGGCACGCGACCGCTGGGCGTCTGCGAGTCACGTGCCCTGCACGTGACCGCTGGGCGCCAGCGGGTCACGTGCGCAGCACGCGACCGCTGGACGCCATCGGGTCATGTGAGCTGCACGCGACCGCTGGACGCTGAGCCTCCACGGGTCGCTTGAGATGCACGTGGGTGCTGAGCGCCTGCGGGTCACGTGCGCGGTATGCGATCACTGGAAACAACAACGAAAAAGGGGCCTAGCCCCCGGGTTAGGGGTTGAACTCTTAAGGGGCTTTGGAGTTGAACTCTTAACAGGGATTATGTATAGATTTGGAGTTAAACTCCTAGAAATCTTTGAAAATGATCAAAAGGGACCCCTTTCTTCTCCCCTTTAGCCTTGAATCTTCTTTTAAGCCTCGGATCCTCCCGGAATGGGATTTTTGGAGTTGGGTTTCCTTTTTCTTCCTCTCTGTTGGCTGGATCTTGGGGGGGAAATGGATGAGACTTAAAATCTCCCATTTTAGTGATTTGATGGCAGATCTGAGCTCCCCTTCAAGGGTTTTATACTGAAAACTATTTATTTTTGGAAAACGAAGAGTTAAACTATTAATTTAATTCAAAAAAAGAAGAAGGTTTAGAACCTTGAGAAAGGAGAAGTAAGCACAGAAACCCTAATTTTTTAAGAGGATAAAAAAGTTGTTCAGATATTTCCATCATGTTTATCTTTATAGGCTACACACTTTACATATAGCCCCTTAGGCTCTGCCAAATGGCGCTTGTGCCACCTCCTGCTTTATGTGCATGTTTCCTTTTTGCACATAAGTCATGGGGTTTACAAATTTTCGGTTTTCTTCCCATTTACATACATTTATTTCTAAAAAAGGAATCATATTAAACTAATTTATGGATTCATTCCTTTTGTCATGGGGCCGGTCCCTTCCATGCTCGGTCCTGACCTAGGCTTGGGCCCACTTGTCTTGGGGTTGACTTTGATTTTGACTTAGTCAACCGGGACGTAAATTTTGACCCCAACACGGATGCCTGCCGTAAATGCATCCAAGTAGTCTTTCGGGTCAGTCTTCCCATCGAAGAGGGCCACCTTGGGTGGTTTGTTCCGAGACGAGACCCGCTCGCTTAATAACTGCTCTGTGAAGGGCCATGTGAGTGAATCTGCGGAGTACTTTATCATTCCGCCGGCGAACGGGTAGCGTGCCGCATGCCCTCAATTTTCTTCTCGAGGGCCTCGATTCGCTGATGGTACCCCGAGAATTCTCCATAATCTGAGCGCCTTCTGTCTCTTCTTTGGGCTTGCGTGATGGAGTGGTTTTGGCTTCGCTCTATTACGTTTCTCAGGTCCTTGTGGAGAACCCTTTGTGGTCAGTCCTAAGGTGAGCCACGTGCGCGGCCTCGATGGATATGAGGACGTCGGTCTCTCCCAGAATCAGGCGACTTGACCGACGTCTCCTCAGAGGGCGAGAGAGCATGGAGGGAGTTGAAGAGATAGCCTCATCTCTCCTGAGACCTCGGTGTCGAACTATCCGGCGCCCAATGAGTCATGGAATCATTCTTCATATGGGGCCGTGAATGCCGGAATCGGCACGCTGGTATTCGGTGACATCGAGGCGGGCATGAACGAGGTCGAAGGCCTGAAGGCACCCCTCTGTCGCCCCACGCACGTCGTCGTTTCAGGGAGTGGAGACAGCGGTTTGGCGGGCATAGCCGGCCATTTGAACACGAGCGAACGCGTCCACTATCGCCATGAACCTGTCGATCCGTGCAGATAAGACGTCGACGGCATTGGGAGGTGGAGTAGAACCGCTCCTGCCTCTGTTGTGAAGGACGGGGAGACTCGTGCTGGGATCGTTGCGGTTATAGCTGGCTATTGAATCGAAGGCAAAAGATCAACTTTTTAGGTGAAAAAGCTTTTCGTTTTTCACAGACGGTGCCAACTGATGGAGATCGGATTCTCCTTCAGATATTGTTCTCCGTCGATCTTTTTGCCAGCGGGGCCGAACGGCTGAGATTTGTTGTGGAAGATTGAGCGTATGGATCTCAAGGGATTGTTATTGACGCTGAACTACCTGCAAAAGAAGTCCCGGGGTGGGAAACCACCGTAGGACCCTCCGACGATCAAATAAGTTCCGATGACTAATTGGGCAGAGTAGCGGCGTATTGGGAATGAGTTAGACGTACCTGAGTCTTCTGCAAGAGGGGTTTATACAGCGGTCGCACGGAGCGAGCCGATGCGATATTCTCACCGTCCGTTACGCACCTGCGTCATGTTCGCGTTGATGGCAGGATACGCCCATTAATGGCGATATACACTCGTGAGATGCGGGACGTGGAGTAGCGTATATCTCGTCGTAGCGAGATTCACGGAGTCGTTACGGGGGCGCTCGGGCTCTGTGCTCCCGACCAAACAAGGATGCTGATGAATCTCAGATATAGGACAGTTCAAAGACGAGCAAACGAGCTGAGAAGTCCCTGCTATAGAGTAGCTTAGAGACGAGCTATTGGTTGACGGTCAGCCGAAGGGGGAACATACTCCGGGGAGGTCTTCTAATTGGTCGAGCGCAACCTCGGAGGCGGGGTGCCGAGAAATGTCCTCCATGCTTCATACTTATTCCAGCTCTGCGGCCCCTAGAAATCTAACAGGTTTTCGTGGATGACACGTCATCCACCACGTGTCAGGACCTGGGGAAATCCCATTTATGAGCATCAACATAATACAATTTAGAGACGTTGTTGTTTAACTCTACGGGTACTCTCTTTGTTAACTGGAATGCAATTTAGATGCGTCTTCAAACTAAAATTACCAATTTGACTTTCATCATCCCTCATGCTTCTCTTAAACATAGCTTGTATTATGACATGTGCCCCTCACGTGAAGAGAAAAAATACGAAAATATTGATTTGAATAAACATGAGCATAAATTACTTGTAGGTAGTTCTAAATTTATTTAGAAAAAAACTGAAACTAAATTATTATAATCTTCATTTTCAAATTTAAGCAATGGTGTGGCTTGGGAGAGTGTTTTGAGATAATGGATAGGTTTCATCAAAGTTTTATATGAAATCAAGCTATTTTAAACCGCAACATTATTGCTTTACTATCATTTATTTATTTCATATATCAATTAAAGATGATTTAAGGGAGTGAAAAAAACTTCAGGGATCTTTATAGCATTTAAGTAACAACACCGGTCAGGCTATTAACAAACCGACGAAGAAGTAGCGCATCATTGCCCCCTGTATTTCCGCACGATGCTTTAAAGTGGGCGATGTGCTGATTTGCATTTATCGTCCCGTCAAATCTTCCGAACTGAGGAATGATGTAGCTTCTCGGGAACTCGATCAGATTGTACTGTGCGGGATATTGCCACCCACTGTTGCCATTTCTTTCTGAGCTTCGGTTTTGGCCACCAATGTTTTAACCTTACTGGTGACCAAATCCATTATCCGATCTTGTGTTAGCAGGATGATGCCATCTTGGGTCATGGCATCCCTAGAAGTGGAATGTGGCCGGTTTTCGCGTGGCTCGCCTATACTCGGACCTAAAGGGATAGGCATTGGTTGCTTCGGGTCATTATCACCCGGCTTATAAGTGGAAATTTGTGCTTGATTGGATGGCGTCCGGGCTATTTGAGCCATGAGCTGCATCACGACATTCGTCAAGTCGTTGATTTTGGAGTAAAGCTTGGCCATCTCTTTATCTTTACTCCTGAGCTGTTTTCGAAGCTCTTGAAATAGCTCTTGCTCTGCGGTCTTGGGGCGGAAAGTCGGCTCTTCCTCGCTGTCCGAGCTTGACTCCACATGGACTGAAAGGTCTTTCTGCCTATCGGCCTCATCGAGAGGGTTTTCATCATCCAGTGGAGGCGGCTGATCTTGGGAAGCGGCAACCACATTCAAGTTAGATTGGGCTTGGGATGTGGTGGCCCCATCCTTACTTTTGCTGCGCAAATTGTCGCTGTCCTGAGCTCCCGCCATATAGACCATGTGGATAACATATCCGCCCGTCCTTTCATTATTAGCAGCTGATTTCATGGACCGATGTCACAGCCCTTCTGTTTCGGCAACGGTCAATTGAGGCCTGACCGGGTTTTTGAGTGATGCTAGCACTTCTTTACTGGATTTGCTCCGCTGCTTTCGCGTGGCACAGAGCGCTTGATAGACTCTTGAAAAGATGGTGTCATGCTTTCTCTTTTGGAGCAGGGACACGTCTCTTTATAGCATTGTTCGGACAGTTGTCTTCTTGATTTTGACGGTCATGGCAATTTTCTGAACCCACTTCAGGGGTTCGAAGGAGTTGTTGACTTTTATGGCCGCTTCAGCCGTTATCGCGGGGTAACCCTGCTCTTGGAACCTTACAAGATTCCATCTGGCCGGAGTCCTAACCCTTTTGTTGGCTCGATACCTGAGCCGCTTTTGTCTCAACCTTTCTGTTTTGAGCACCTGGCAGGTTTCGGCCCTTCGGGACGACGTCGTGGACCCATAGTCACAAATTCGTCGTTCGCGTATAATTCGGTGAGGTCGAAAATTCGGATTCGGAGAACTATTCGGAAAAAATCGGCAGGTATTCGGAAAAGATTCGGCAGGTATTCGGGAAATATTCGGGAAGGATTTCGAGCAAGAAATTAATATATGAGACGCTAGGTTTTGATTTTGTGAATTATTCACTGTTTTTTGAATTATTCGCTATTTTTTCAAATAATTCGTGAATTATTCGGCCCGTTCGGCAACGGCGGAGATTTAATCGACTGATAAAAAATTCACGAATTATTCACGAATTCGCCGAATAATTCGCGAAATATGTGACTATGCGTAGACCAACTGACATAGATTCCATAGAATATTCCTGCTAGCTCGATCCTCAAGGGCAACGTCTGAGCTTGCTGGAGCTGCTTTGTGGCCCCATTGGTGTTGACGGCCTTGCCCCCAATTGGAAAATTGGAGAGCCGTTTGAATACGGATTTGCATTTGGGGTGGGATGCTCTGGCGACCACAATATTCGGCCTCCTACCCTTTGAGGTCGGTTTGGCCGCTTGGTTTGTCGGGACCTCTGCCAGATGAGCGCTTTCAGTAGGGTAGATGACGACCGAACCAAATTGACGGGGTGGCTCCTCCCATTGTCGGCTGAGACTGACAGGGAGAACCACACGAGCATTGATCTTGGCTACGTATGAAATTGGGGTCGCGTCGGAAGCTGAATTCATCTTAGGAGACATTGTCGTTGAAAGTTGATTGCTGAACGAAAGGAACATTACTTTAGTACAAACGTCGGTATATATGTTAAATGAGTTGGCATGAACGCTTGACCCGAGATATGGGAGGAGAGAAATGTTGTAACAACCCTAATTTTTCTATACAATTTTTTTCAAATATTTTTTTCAAAATCCATAAAGGGGTATTTATTATCTGAGCACAAGACTTAAGTAATTAAATAACTCCATTTTTAAGGGCAAAGAATTGATTTAAATTCAAAGTATACTTGGAGTATTTAATGTTGCTGATATCTCTTTAAGTAATTAATTCAAACCATAATTACAAGAAGGAGCTTGTAGCTCATTGGTAATACCTTGCACTGCTGAACCAAGCCATCAGAGTTCAAATCCCCTGTCCCACATTATTTTTAATATTTATTTTGTTTAAATTTTATAGAAGCCCAACAGTCCACCTGAGATAACTCCCAAACTTTGAACTGAACCCGAAAAACTAAATATACCAGAGCCTTCATCTGACGACCCCCCACATTCTGAACTCCCGACTCGGCCGATTCGGCCGGCGGACCGGCCGACTCGGGCCAGTGCCGCCGGCCGGACTCGGCCGGACGGCTGAGTCGACAACTACAAAGTTGTGTCTTTTGGGCTTACCCACCCCCCTGCATACTTTAATTCTGCAGATCAATTCCAGAGACCCCATTAACACCCATTTACTCTATTTTTAATGAATTTTAACATTATTTTTACATTTTTATTTAAAAACCCTTCATCTACCCTAACCCTAGCCTAACCCTATAAATACACCCCTATCCCCTATCCTCTCATCCCAAAATTTTTGACCCCACTCTCTCAAAATTCTAAGAATCTTGTGCACTTTGAAAACAAGCTCGAGACGAAGGTCCGACGAATTCCCGGCGGAACTTCTGGCGATCGTTTTAGGAACTACCGGCGACGACGCAACACATCGGCGATTCTTTTACTTCTCTCTCACTTTCTTGTGTGATCTAAAACCCGTAAGTCCCAAATTCTACCTATCTCTTCTATCTAAAAATACGGTTTTACAAAACCCGACGGAATCGGAACAAATACAATTTCCGATTCGGTTTCTTATAAAATTCCACTTCTCGCTAATACAATCATACTTAAACTTCCTCGTGATGACTATTAAACACTAATCAACCAAATTGATCAAGTTTCATCAAATGAAATGATAGCTATTTCAATTTATCGTATTTTTTCACTTAAATACCACATTGTTTCAACTTTACATTTAGCTCCATTAAACTCGCTATACCTTTAAAGTAGAGCACGAGGTAACGACCTACCTTCTCACACACTCATATACAACTTAACACGATACCATCGAGAACTTAGAATATGAGAAAACAATATTTTCATTTAAATACCCTGACTTAATAAAACCATTACTAAAAGATTTAGTATTGATACACTATTTAAATAAATACCTCTTATTATGAAAATATGATAAGTTGTGGACATCAGTCGTTTATCTAAACCTGACTTTGTGGTGTCTAGGCTCGGCAAGTGAGAAAGGTAACTTTAAAAGGCCCGTCTCACGGTGATTCGTGAGCGGATCTCTCCTTTCTTCACTTGTACTTACCTGGCCACAATTGGCGGTGAAGAGGCGATTTGAGACATCTCACAACTTGTCGTTTGGACCAGTTAGGAATAGTCTAGTTGACATAGAAGACCCTAAAACATAGAATACGGAAAATTGACAAATAAATACCATTTACTTCGTAAAACCGTTTTCTAAAGGATTTAGTATTTATACAATCTTTGCAAAGAGCCGCTACAACCCATTTTGGGGAACCCATTTGGGATGGTGCGGATTATCGTACATCCTCGGGCTTAGTAGTGCGAGATTCAGACCTCCGCAAGGAGCATTCGGTCTCGAAAGATTTAAAATACGACATTTTAAGAAAATGAGATTTTTAGAATATAAAAAAATATATTAAAATTATTTTTGTATAAATATATGTATATTTATCATTAAAATACCTATTTTGTTATGATATAAATATTCTACTTTTTCTAAAAAATCACAAGAATAAATTTTACACTAAAATACCATGAATTCTAAACATATCAATATTTCAAATAAATACCTTATTTATGAAATTAGGATATTTTCACTAGAATATCACAATACAAAATCCACATTCATTACAACTCTAAAGACGAATAATAAATACTTGAGGTGTATTTTGAAAAAAGAATATAAAAGTATTTTTACATAAAACCCCCTCAAGTTCTATAAATTACCCTAAGGACCCTAGTAAACATAGGTTTAAGAAGAACCAATCTCTTGAGCCCCAGGGAGCCGGAGAAGTGGGTGCTTGCCTATCTAAGGTAGACAAAGTAATAAAAACAATCAGGACTTCAATTTACTTTCTAATTGTCTGACTCAGTTTGAGTCTCAGTATAATCTGACTTGAATATGATTCAAGTATAATCTACAATCTACAATCTACAGTTTACAATCTATAATCTACAAGCTTCAATATTACAATTCAACATAAATCCATGAATCCAATTATCAATCTATACAACTTGACTGAATCGAACCATGGATATACGTTCCATTTACATGGTTCTCCAGTTATTCCATTTACATGATACTACGGTTACATCCGTTTACTGATATAATGGTTTCGGTCAGTCAACCAATTATACAATCAATAGAATTTACAAGGCAAACAATACAATCAAAACACTACGGGGTTTAAGGGGTAGATTTGTACGGAAGGTGTTAAAAGTGGCACGAGACGGTAAGATTAAGACACCTAACATGAATCCAGTTGCTGTTGTACCGTGGCATAAACGGTTCCTTGAGTTCTTGATACCTTAGTCTCCGGGGCAAGTGAGACTCCTCTCGTATACACTGGCATCCTTCTGTACCAAGCTATAAATAACAGCGTTAACACTAAACACAACAATATAACAATATAATCCAACAGTAAAAGCTACTCTCTCTCTTTCTCTCTCTCTCTCTCTCTCTCACTCTCTGTTTATTCTATTCTTCTCTTATCTTTGGGACTTACCGAGCGACCTGTTCGCTGACGAAATTCTATTTTTTCTTCTTTAAATGTCGTCAGGTGATTTGGAACCGTCAGAGATCAAGCCAACTACAGAAGACTTAGATCAGTACAGCGAAGACCCTGAGCTCTAAACATTGTAGATTTTCCATTCAGTACTTTCCATTTCCTGTTATGCCATTATTTAGGCAACGCTTTTATTTCAGTTGTATTTCCTTTTCATGCATTGTACAAAAGAATGTTAATAAATAAAAGTTGCTGTTTTTATTATACCTTATCTCTTGTGTAGAATTTCTTTTATATTGCTTAGTTACGCTTAGCGTATTTTCTTCTGAGTAAATACGTAGCGGGTCTCGTCGCGTCCCCTTCGCCGTACACCGGGAAGCGGGGCATGACAGGTTTTGTTGGTGGCCCATGCAGGTCAGAGCTGTATGGAACCCTAAGCAATATAAAACATAAGAACCAGCAACTAAAACATTCTTTACAATTCATGTTCCTTAATCTTACAATTTCATATTTCTTGAATCTTATCATTTCATGTACTTGAATCTGTCCTAACTCAAAATTTCCTCACCTCTTTTACAATCTTACCAAAACCTTCGCATTCTTCCATTCCTTCACACATTTTTCACAACCATTGCACCACCTTGTTATTTTTCACATACTGTTAGTATATCAGCACCAAAGTTTCCTTGGATTTGTTGCACTTTCCTTTTTCAAATTTCGAGGACGAAATTTTTATAAGGAGGTTAGAATGTAACAACCCTAATTTTCCTATATAAATTTTTTCAAATATTTTTTTCAAAATCCATAAAGGGGTATTTATTACCTGAGCACAAGACTTAAGTAATTAAATAACTCCATTTTTAAGGTACAAAGAATTGATTTAAATTCAAAGTATACTTGGAGTATTTAATGTTGCTGATATCTCTTTAAGTAATTAATTCACACCATAATTACAAGAAGGAGCTTGTAGCTCATTGGTAATATCTTGCACTGCTGAACCAAGCCACCAGAGTTCAAATCTCCTGCCCCACATTATTTTTAATATTTATTTTGTTTAAATTTTATAGAAGCCCAACGGTCCACCTGAGATAACTCCCAAACTTTGAACTGAACCCGAAAAACTAAATATACCATAGCTTTCACCTGACGACCCCCCACATTCTGGACTCCCGACTCGGCCGAGTCGGCCGGTGGACCGGCCGACTCGGGCCGGCGCCGCCGGTCGGACTCGGCCGGACGGCCGAGTCGACAACTACAAAGTTGTGTCTTTTGGGCTTACCCACTCCCCTGCATACTTTAATTCTGCAGATCAATTCGAGAGACCCCATTAACACCCATTTACCCTATTTTTAATGAATTTTAAAATTATTTTTACATTTTTATTTAAAAACCCTTCATCTACCCTAACCCTAACCTAACCCTATAAATACACCCCTACCCCCTACCCTCTCATCCCAAAATTTCTGAGCCCACTCTCTCAAAATTCCAAGAATCTTGTGCACTTTGAAAACAAGCTCGAGGCGAAGCTCCGACGAATTCCCGGCGGAATTTCCGGCGATCGTTTTAGGAACTACCGGCGACGACGCAACACATCGGCGATTCCTCTACTTCCCTCTCACTCTCTTGTGTGATCTAAACCCCGTAAGTCCCAAATTCTACCTATCTCTTCTATCTAAAAATATGGTTTTACAAAACCCGACGGAATCGGAACAAATCCGATTTCCGATTCGGTTTCTTATAAAATTCCACTTCTCGCTAATACAATCATACTTAAACTTCCTCATGATGACTATTAAACACTAATCAACCAAATTGATCAAGTTTCATCACATGAAATGATAGCTATTTCAATTTATCGTATTTTTCACTTAAATACCACATTGTTTCAACTTTACATTTAGCTCCATTAAACTTGCTATACCTTTAAAGTAGAGCACGAGCTAACGACCTACCTCCTCACACACTCATATACAACTTAACACGATACCATCGAGAACTTAGAATATGAGAAAACGATATTTTCATTTAAATACCATTGACTTAATAAAACCATTACTAAAAGATTTAGTATTGATACACTTTTTAAATAAATACCTCTTATTATGAAAATATGATAAGTTGTGGACATCAGTCATTTATCTAAACTTGACTTTGTGGTGTCTAGGCTAGGCAAGTAAGAAGGTAACTTTAAAAGGCCCGTCTCACGGTGATTCGTGAGCGGATCCCACCTTTTTTCATTTGTACTTACCTGGCCACAATTGGCGGTGAAGAGGCGATTTGAGACATCTCACAACTTTTCGTTTGGACCAGTTAGGAATAGTCTAGTTGATTTAGGAGACCCTAAAATATAAAATACGGAAAATTGACAAATAAATACCATTTACTTCATAAAACCATTTTCTAAAGGATTTAGTATTTATACAATCTTTGCAGAGCGCCGCTACAACCCATTTTGGGGAACCCGTTCGGGATGGTGCGGATTATCGTACCTCGGGCTTAGTAGTGCGAGATTCAGACCTCCGCAATGAGCATTCGGTCTCGAAAGATTTAAAATACGATATCTTAAGAAAATGATATTTTTAGAATATAAAAAAATATATTAAAATTATTTTTGTATAAATATATGTATATTTATCATTAAAATACCTATTTTTTTATGATATAAATATTCCACTTTTTCTAAAAAATCACATGAATAAATTTTACACTAAAATACCATGAATTCCAAACAAATCAATATTTCAAATAAATACCTTATTTATGAAATTAGGATATTTTCACTAGAATATCACAATACAAAATCCACATTCATTACAACTCTAAAGACGAATAATAAATACTTGAGGTGTATTTTGAAAAAAGTATATAAAAGTATTTTTATATAAAACCCCCTCAAGTTCTATAAATTACCCTAAGGACCCTAGTAAACATAGGTTTAAGCAGAACCAATCTCTTGAGCCCCAGGGAGCCGGAGAAGTGGGTGCTTGCCTATCTAAGGTAGACAAAGTAATAAAAACAATCAGGACTTCAATTTACTTTCTAATTGTCTGACTCAGTTTGAGTCTCAGTATAATCTGACTTGAATATGATTCAAGTACAATCTACAATTTACAATCTACAATCTACAGTTTACAATCTATAATCTACAAGCTTCAATATTACAATTCAACATGAATCCATGAATCCAATTATCAATCTATACAACTTGACTGAATCGAACCATGGATATACATTCCATTTACATGGTTCTCCAGTTATTCCATTTACATGATTCTACGGTTATATCCATTTACTGATATCATGGTTTCGGTCAGTCAACCAATTATACAATCAATAGAATTTACAAGGAAAACAATACAATCAAAACACTACGGGGTTTAAGGGGTAGATTGGTACGGAAGGTGTTAAAAGTGGCACGAGACGGTAAGATTAAGACACCTAACATGAATCAAGTTGCTGTTATACCGTGGCATAAACGGTTCCTTGAGTTTCTGATACCTTAGTTTCCGGGGCAAGTGAGACTCCTCTCGTATACACTGGCATCCTTCTATACCAAGCTATAAATAACAGCGTTAACACTAAACACAACAATATAACAATATAATCCAACTGTAAAAGCTACTCTCTCTCTCTCTCTTACTCTCTGTCTATTCTATTCTTCTCTTATCTTTGGGACTTACCGAGCGACCTGTTCGCTGACGACATTCTATTTTTTTCTTCTTTGAATGTCGTCAGGTGATTTGGAACCGTCAGAGATCAAGCCAACTACAGAAGACTTGGATCAGTACAGCGAAGACCCTGACCTCTAGACATTGTACATTTTCCATTCAGTACTTTCCATTTCCTGTTATGCCATTGTTTAGGCATCGCTTTTATTTCAGTTGTATTTCCTTTTCATGCATTGTACAAAAGAATGTTAATAAATAAAAGTTGATGTTTTTATTATACCTTGTCTCTTGTGTACAATTTCTTTTATATTGCTTAGTTACGCTTAGTGTATTTGCTTCTGAGTAAATACGTAGCGGGCCTCGTCGCGTCCCCTTCGCCGTATACCGGGAAGCGGGGCGTGACAAATGTCCCACCGGACGTGCCAGAATCTGTAGGGTGTTTTTCGTCATTCTATTGAGATGGAAATACGCCGCGCTTATCAGGCATATACAGATTCTCCCTGCCTAGGGTAGGCCGGGGTTTATTAATTGTGGGGATCCAAATCTCCGGCAGCCGCGACCTAAGCTGCCGTTAATTACCCCTCAGCAGCTCACAAGTTGTTCAGATATTTTCATCATGTTTGCCTTTATAGGCTGCACACTTTACATATAGCCCCTTAGGCTCTATCAAATGGCGCTTGTGCCACCCCATGCCTTATGTGCCTGTTTTCTTTTTGCACATAAGTCATGAGGTTTAAAAATTTCCGGTTTTTTGCCCATTTACATACATTTATTTCTAAAAAAAGAATCGCATTAAACTAATTTATGGCTTCATTCCTTTTGTCATGGGGCCGGTCCCTTCCATGCTCGGTCCTGACTTAGGCTTGGGCCCACTTGTCTTGGGGTTAACTTTGATTTTGACTTGGTCAACCGGGACGTAAATTTTGACCCCAACACTCATACCTGCCGTAAACGCATCCAAGTGGTCCTTCGGGTCAGACTTCCCATCGATGAAGGCCACCTTGGGTGGTTTGTTCCGAGACGAGACCCGCTCGCTTAATAACTGCTCTGTGAAGGGCCATGTGAGCAAATCTACAGAGTACTCTATCGCTCCGCCGGCCGAACGGGTAGCGTGCCACATGTCCTCAATTTTCTTCTCGAGAGCCTCGATTCGCTGATGGTACCCCGAGGATTCTCCAAAATCGGAGCGCCTTCTGTCTCTTCTTTGGGCTTGCATGATGGAGCGGTTTTGGCTTCGCTCTATCACGTTTCTCAGGTCCTCGTGGAGAACCCTTTGTGGTCAGTCCTAAGGTGAGCCACGTGCGCGGCCTCGATGGATATAGGGACGTCGGTCTCTCCCAGAATCAGACGACCTGACCGACGTCTCCTCAGAGGGCGAGAGAGCACGACGGGATTTGAAGCGATAGCCTAGTCTCTCCTGAGACCTCGGTGTCGAACTATCCAACACCCAATGAGTCATGGAATCATTATTCATATGGGTCCGTGACTGCCGGAATCGGCATGCTGGTGTTCAGTGACATCGAGACGGGAGTTAACGAGGTCGAAGGCCTGAAGGCGTCCGTCTGTTGCCCCACGCACGTCGTCGTTTCGGGGAGTGGAGACAGCGGTTTGGTGGGCATGGCCGGCCATTTGAACACGAGCGAACACGTCCACTATCGCCATGAGCCGGTCGATCTGTGCAGATAAGACGCCGACGGCATTAGGAGGTGGAGTAGAACCGCTCCCGCCTCCGTTGTGGAGGACGGGGCGGCTCGTGCTGGGATCGTTGCGGTTATAGCTGGCTATTGAATCGAAGGCAAAAGATCAACTTTTTGGATGAAAAAGCTTTTCGTTTTTCACAGACGGTGCCAACTGATGGAGGTCGGAATCTCCTTCAGATGTTGTTCTTCGTCGATCTTGCTACCAGCGGGGCCGAACGGCTGAGATTTGTTGTGGAAGATTGAGCGTGTGGATCTCAATGGGTTGTTATTGACGCCGAACTACCTGCAAAAGAAATCCTAGGATGGGAAACCACCGTAGGACCCTCCGACGATCAAATAAGTTCCGAGGACTAATTGGGCAGAGTAGCGGCGTATTGGGAATGAGTTTGACGTACCTGAGTCGTCTGGAAGAGGGGTTTATACAGCGGTCGCATGGAGCTAGCCAATGCGAGATTCTCACCGTCCGTTACGCACCTGCGTCACGTTCGCGTTGATGGCGGGATACGCCCATTAATGGCGAGATACACCAGCGTGAGATGTGGGACGTGGAGCAGCGTATATCTCGTCGTAGCAAGATTCATGGAGCCGTTACGGGGGCGCTCGGGCTCTGTGCTCCCGACCAAACAAGGACGCTGATGAATCTCAGATATAGAATAGTTCGAAGACGAGCAAATGTGCTGAGAAGTCCCAGCTATAGGGTAGCTCGGAGACAAGCTATTGGTTGACGGTCAGCTGAAGGGGGAACATACTCCGGGGAGGTCTTCTAAATGGTCGGGCGCAACCTCGGAGGCGGGGTGCCGAGAAATGTCCCCCACGCTTCATACTTATTCCAGCTCTGCGGCCCCACGAAATCTAGCGGGTTTTCGTGGATGACACGTCATCCACCACGTGTCATGATCTGGAAAAATCCCATTTATGAGCATCAACAGAATACAATTTAGAGATTGTTGTTTAAGTCTACGGGTACTCTCTTTGTTAACTGGAATGCAATTTAGATGCGTCTTCAAACTAAAATTACGAATTTGACTTTCATTATCCCTCATGCTTCTCTTAAACATAGCTTGTATTATGACATGTGCCCCGCACGTGAAGAGAAAAAATAAGAAAATATTGATTTGAATAAACATGAGCATAAATTACCTGCGGTAGTTCTAAATTTATTTAGAAAAAAACCGAAACTAAATTATTATAATCTTCATTTTCAAATTTAAGCAATGGTGTGGCTTGGGAGAGTGTTTTGAGATAATGGATAGGTTTCATCAAAGTTTTATATGAAATCAAGCTATTTTAAACCGCAACATTATTGCTTTACTATCATTTATTTATTTCATATATCAATTAAAGATGATTTAAGGGAGTGAAAAAAACTTCTGACATCTTTATAGAATTTAAGTAACCGGTAATGAGAAAAATAATATATATAAATGCACTAAAGCACATCTTAGGAATCAGAAAAGGATGGCTTCTCAAAGTATAACAATGGTCTTAGGCCTAATTATTGTATCGCTTCCTCTCTTTTTACTTCAAGAAGGGTTTCTAACAACCGACGCGGCGAGGGTTACCAATTATTCGTGGTTACCAAGCATTTGCCTAAGGAAAAGATCTGAAAAAAACTATCATGATTGCATTGAAGAAGAAAGACGTCAATCTGGATGGGAAATCAAGCCTCTCCTTCAATGTTATGCTTATCTGCCGTCTTTTAAAGAGTTTTGTGATCACTTCGGATGAAAATGTTTTATGAATTTTTAATATCTATAAGTTCAACTAGAAAGAGGTGAAGTTTAATGAATAATTAGTGCTTCTATGTCGAAGTATAATCTCTTGTGTATTGCTTCCTTTAGCAGTATATACTTTTCCGACTGAAAATTTGTATGTTCTAATAGACATATGGGTGCATATGTGCTTGTGTGTTTGTAGTGTGTGTGTGTTTATGTATACAGAAACAATCTATAGGGAATTTTAGTTCTCAAAATAAGAAACGTGATCTTTTTGTTCACAATTTAGACGAGCGGCAACATTCAAGTTTATACTCCTCTCCTTATGCCTATGTGAAATGAAACATTCAAACAACTAAACCTCAAGGGTCACATAAAACACTCAAAATTAGATTAAGGTATAAAATAATTATCAATTGAACATTATAAAATATTTATGTTCATGTTCAAACCAACAAGCAAATTGTGGATACATGATTAATTCCCAGCCACTGATTATAAATAAACCATTGAACTATCAAGAGTGAACTCCCAATACAGGGGTTCAAATCAAAACTTAAACAAATTTATTACATTTAGGTAAACTTTTTTATATATCATTATCCACCTTTCAGCATTTTCGAGAATACTAAGGAAGTTTAAAAATGCCAAAAAATCCCTCTAAACTAGCAATGCTATTTGAAAGTTTTGGTTTATAGAAAACCCCCCTAAAGAATCTTGCGAATATCACCATAGCCTAGTGATTAAATCTTCTTGTAACTAAGCGGGAGACCTAGGGTTTGAACCCCTCTTGCATCACTGTATACGGTTACAGTCGACTGTTCAAAAAGGAAAAGGGGAAGGGAGGGGGAGGGGGGTGTTTATTAGAATAAGATTCTTCAAAGTGCTATATTTAAGGGCATTTTAGTGAAATGTTCCCCTTAAAATCAAAGTTTAAAGAAGTTTGTTGTAATAAAATAACTTTAATATAGTTAACAAAAAAATAAGTCCATAATTTAATTTAGTTTAGTGATATTTAGTCTTAAAAATTTGTCTAATTTAAACAATTGAAGCAAACTTCTATAGCAATACTAGTGGCAAGGCAGCACAAGAAAAGAAACATTCTTTTTAAAAATAAATATCAATTAATATTAGGACATTTTTAAAAAACAAGCCCATTTAAATAAATAATTAAGAAAAGAGACGCCGTGAAGGTTTATTTATCAAAATAGAGTTCTTTTTATGACATAAGAAACTAAGGTAAATAGTTGCCTTATGACATATCTTTTGTGGCAATACCGAAGTCTTTATCTCTAAATAAATTTCATTGACGTCCCTTCTTAAAATTATTTATTAAAATAATAATTTATGGAAAATAAATCCGTTAGATATTAAAATATTTTTTTGACAATAATCTTCCTAGATAAATCTATGGAAAATTTAATCAATTATTCTTTAATATCTGTTTCTTCTCCAATAAATCCATGGAAATTTTAAATTTTTTTAATTAGTAATTTAGAAAATTAAAGAGCTCATTAAATAGAAACATTATTCAAGATAACATATATTAATTTTATGAATAAATTTAGAAATTTAAATATAAAATTCTCTTAGGTTTAACCATGATATTTTGTGCACCGTCTTTAAACTTTTTTAATTTTAGGTCAGACGTCGTGGATATCAGCTCCGTTTTCTGATTATTAATAATTAATATTTTTTCTAAAAGAATATTAGTGCGTTTTTTATAATTAAATAATCTAAATTAGATGTTGTAATTGATTCTTATATTTTTAACTTATAATTGGTTAGGGACTATAGAGTTTCCATTTTTCATTTATTAATAGCTATTATCATTTAAAAATTATAATTAAAAAAATTTCAAAAATATTAATGTTAGTTATAAAACTTAGTTAACCAAACTTTCTTCTCACATGAAAAATTTAATTATGGTGCTAAAATTATGTGCTGCTGGAAAATATTTCAAATTATTTGCTGAAAATTGAAAACAATAATAAATTAAATTAAAATCAAATATAAATATTATAAAAAAATACTATCGTGCTTCATCAATGTTTTCTTGACGGAAGGATTCACACTATTGTATGTGTACGTTTTTTTCTTGACGGAATGACTGAAATACCCTTTTTCTCTTTCTCAAATTACAATAAATATTTCTTATAATTAATGCATTCTCTTCTTTACCTCTTCTTTTGTCTCCATTTCCACAACCCCACTTCCCTGGCGGTCGGCGATGCCACGCCAACGCCATCTTCATCAGCCCCACTCTCAGCTGATCGGCCTCATCACCTCTCAATTCGCCATCAGCCTCCCTGTGGTTTGGCCGTTAAATAAAAAACCCTAAGTTTCCAATCGTTACGTATAACCCCGTGGCGTTAAATTTCATGCGAAATGACTGAAATACACTTGTTATCTTTCTCAAATTACAATAAATATTTCTTATAATTAATTCATTCCCTTCTTTACCTCTTCTTCGTCTCCATTTCCACATCCCCACTTCCAAGGCGGTCGGTCGATGCCACGCCAACGCCATCTTCATCAGCTCCACTCTCAGATGATCACCACATTGCCTTCGCTGCCCTCTCTCTCAATGGGGACCTCAGGTATGCAATCAAGCTTTTTGGTGAAATCTCAACACTCAATCTCCTCGTTTGGAATGTGATGATCAGAGCTTTGAGCAGAAGCAACTACCCTGAGATTTCACTTCATTTTTATGTGCAAAACGTTGGGTTCTTGTTCTTGCTGTTCGCCTGATTCTTACACATTTCCACTGTTGTTGAAGTCTTGTTTGCATCTCTCAGGGTAAGCAAAAGGGCGGCAGGTTCACGCCCATGTGGTCAAATTTGGGTTGGGGGTCTGATTCTTATGTTTGCAAATTGATTGATTCACTTTTACTCTGAGTTGGGCCAGTTTGAGTCTGCTCGCTTGGTGTTTGACAAAATTCCTGAGGGGGAGAAAAGTGAGGTTTCTATGACTTCTACGATTTCCGGGCTTGTGAGTAACGATCGGACGGAGGAGGCGATTGCTTCTTTTTTTTTTTGTAAGAAAGATTGGAAGAGGTTGAGATTTGATAAGGTAACAATTGCAACTGTTTTATCCACGTGCGCCCGTGTGAAGAATTTGGAGCTAGGAAAGGAAGTGCGTTGTGTTTGGAAGGATATGATTTGAGCACTGAAGCAAATGACCACGACGTAGAAAATTGATTCCTGACATCAATGTAAGTTTATGGATAACATTTTTTCCTTGGCCCTGTTTCAGGATTCATGCTCAAGCCCTTACACTAAAAATTGATTCCTGACATCAATGAAGCAAATGACATCAATGTAAGTTTATGGGTAATTAGGCCACCCATATTTCATTATTAAGACCTTAACGAAAGGCATAATACAACCCAAATAGATGATCAACCGTAAACAAAATAAATCACGGCATCCCCACGATGATAGGTCAACTAGCAAAATATAGCCAACGAAACAACAACCCAAACCGTACTAGATGCTCGCGGTGGTGTCCCCACCGGATGATCTTAGGCCTAGTTGTTTTATTGCTTCCCGTGTTTTTGCTCCAAGAACAATTTTAAGTATCCAAGGCAACGAGAGTGAATGCAATCAATAACAACGAAGCCTACTATACATGGTATCCGAGCATTTGGAGATGGAAGAGAAGAGCAGACGTGAAAATCAATGGATAGTTAACTGTGTTGCTTATCTCCCATCCTATGAAGCACGGACACTTCTATTTGCTTGCCGTGTCCGTGTCTAAGACACGTATCGGACACTTGGACATTCGGACACTTCGTCTGACACATGTTTGACACGCTTACGCCGTATCCGTTCATATTGGAAATGTCTTACACTCCTATACAGCAAAGAAGGTTGAAAACTAAGAGCGCTAAATATATGTTTGAACAACTTTAATACATTTAAGAATACAAAAATATCAAATATTTCGAATCTCTTTCATAACGGATTACAATTTGAAGGAGTAAACATCCAAATTGATGTAAATGATGAAGTGCATCCTTTTTCTTGTATCAAAGGTTTAAGGGTACATCCTTTTTCTTGTAATTTATCATATTTTGTACAATCTATAAAATTAATTATATAAATAATAATATTGTCGCGTCTCATGTCTTCTTTTTGATAAATTTACCGTGTCCCGTGTCCCGTGTCCGTGTCCATACACTCCTATACAGCAAAGAAGGTTGAAAACTAAGAGCGCTAAATATATGTTTGAACAACTTTAATACATTTAAGAATACAAAAATATCAAATATTTCGAATCTCTTTCATAACGGATTACAATTTGAAGGAGTAAACATCTAAATTGATGTAAATGATGAAGTGCATCCTTTTTCTTGTATCAAAGGTTTAAGGGTACATCCTTTTTCGTGTAATTTATCATATTTTGTACAATCTATAAAATTAATTATATAAATAATAATATTGTCGCGTCTCATGTCTTCTTTTTGATAAATTTACCGTGTCCCGTGTCCCGTGTCCGTGTCCATCAGTGATTCATAGCTCCCATCTTTTAAAGAAGCTTGTGAGGGTGCTTGGATGACTTACCAACTCCTATGTATCCACTTAAGTTCTACGAATGTTTTCATATCTTTAAGTTCAATTGCAAAAAGGTGAAATATAATGAATACCTTGTATTTCTATGGTGAAGTATAATTTCTAAAATGTCTTTTTCTTTAATAATATGCCCTACTCCGAGAAAAATTGTATGCTCTAAAATATGAGTTAATTCTATATTGTAAAGACAAATTACTACAATTTCTTAAGGTCTGAAGGTTTAAGTTATTGGGCCTTAAGGCAATTATTGTAATCAAAATTAGCGATTATGATAATTGAAGGAGAACCTATACATATAGGATAGTCTTACTCGATATGATAGTATACTATCTAGTTTGTATTTATCATTGATGTATATACGTTTACTTGTTATTATGTATCGCTTATACATAATGATAAAACCCGTAGGATTTTTGCTTGACTACCAAAATTATGATGACGATCATACTTGTGAGAGCTTGGTAGTCCATAAGCACATCCTTTAAATGCCCCTAGTCGTGGGAGTATCGAGACTAAGCATCGATATTTCAGAGTAGACTGGTATATACGTTTCTAGTTTAGTGTTTGGTATCGATTCTAGGGTATAGGACGCTAGTGCTTACTTTAAAATTTTGTTTTCGCTTCCGTCGTCGCCGCGAGTCTTGCAGCGCGAGCACTAGGATCCCTACAGTGGCATCAGAGCTAAACCAAACACTTTAACCAGTTGTAGACGTTGCAAATGTTTCGAAACCGAAATTTTAACCGTCGTGATATCAAGTTTCTGTTGTTTTTCAAACGGCTCTTAAAATTTTTTTAAACAATTACAAAGAACTACACTTTTTAAATTAAACCATTGCCTAAAATTCAAGACAAAATACCCGCCAAAAAACCGCCCATTTTGGGATTTGGTCGGCCAAAATTTTAAATTAGTCCTTGGATTTTTTTGGAGGTGCTTGTTTGTTTGAAAATTTGATTTTTGGTGATATTTGTTTTTGCGCAGATTTCATTTTGTGTTATCTTTGTGTTCAGGTAAGTTCAGGAAATTTTTCGATCGAAACTAATGCAATGTTTATGATCTGTATCTTTATTTGTGTCTTTGTTAATGTCGTCTAATTTCTATATGTTTGATTAGATGGGGTTACACACTGGTTATTTGTTATGTTGTTTTAGATATATATCTTGTGATGGTTTAGACCGATTGTCGTGATGGATAGCCCCTCGTGCGATTTGTATGTATAGTTTTGTTATTTATATTTGTTTATTCAGGATGAACGACCAGATTTTGGCCGTCGTTGCCGCTTGATGTATATTCTTTTTCATTACTTGTACACGGAGTGCTCAGGTAGCCGGATTCGAGAATGCAGCGGGTGACCATCTCGTGGAGCCGAGACCGGACCATCTCGTGGAGCCGAGACCGGGCCACCTCATTCTCGGATTGGCGGGTTGCTAGCCGCACTTATAGGGGTGTAGCTCTGACCCATGAAGGAGTGCTCAAGTTACCGGATTCTAGAAAGCGAGGGGTATCCCGTTTCTGGGATTGGCGGGTATCTTGCCGTGCTCCCAGGGGTCTTGGTTCGAGATTGTACAGGCTATTCACACGACCAGAAAACGTTGGTTTCCGTTTGTGGCTCAAACGAAACACGGGACTCCTAACTTATCCGCTATTCCATCTTGTTTATTATTTATCGCATGCATGTGATGTTTATTACTTGCCTGTGATATTGATATACATACACACACACACACACTATTAGATACTTCTATATATTTTGCATCAGCGCCAGCCATGTCCCCGCCATGCCATAAATTAAGTAATCTTACGCTGAAGACCCGGGACCCCGTGGCGAATGCGGATGGCATATAAAAGCATACTATTTTAGTTGTTTCTGTGTGGCTTAGAAACATACATTGATAGGATCGCATTATAGGTTTAATGCAAGGGGAAAAGCCTGAATGATGTTGTCGGAACCAATTTTTAAAACTACTCGGTTTTCTTCAAAACCACTTATTTTAAAATCGGAGTATAAACCACTCATTTTCAAAGCCACTCGAGTTCTTTCAATGATATCAAGTTCATTATATTAAAGGTTTTTCGCCAAAAATCAGCCGTAGCCCTCCGTCATTTCAGATAGGTAGCGCCTAGTATTCATGCTATGTATGTTGGCCTTCGTCAATGCATAGTGTATGGTAGCCATGTGTTACTTTTCTGCCGCATAGAGATGCATTAATTTATGACAGTCGTACGGCTATTTTGGCCTTCATTAAGAGTTAGTACCAATGGGTCTAGATTAGTCAGGACAATGACGGGTTGAACTTGACTTGCGACTTATGATATTTTGGCATTCGTCAAGATCATAAGACGCTTGGAGTAAAAACTATATCGGGAGTTTCAAATATAAATGAAACTTGCTAAGTATGCGCATACCTTCTAGAGTGTGGTGATTTTGGTCGGCTTCCATCAAGATTATCAAGCGGTAATAGTTAGGTC
Source organism: Agapanthus africanus (assembly GCA_030015575.1). Taxonomy (NCBI): domain Eukaryota; kingdom Viridiplantae; phylum Streptophyta; class Magnoliopsida; order Asparagales; family Amaryllidaceae; genus Agapanthus; species Agapanthus africanus. The sequence goes on along the minus strand of CM057338.1, from coordinate 933,965,872 downwards.
CCGATTTTCACTGTGAGTAGGTATTACTCTTCGTGAGATTTTCACTTCACAATTAGCTAACCTATTAAGTATCTAGAAAGTGTTAACGGGATTACACCTCTGCGGAAACGGTGTTATTTAATTGGGTCCGTGCAAAAGCATGGGGAGCCTCCATCGGAGTACCAACACTGCCCGGCTGAACGGTTAGCGAACTTGAAAAGTGTAAATGATTCCGACTAGTTCTCATTTTAGGGTTTGAAGGAAAATTTGAGGAAACAGTGGGAGCCATTCTAATTAGATAAAATAATTAACCAATCTAATCTTATTAGAGTGCACGCTGAGTGTTTCTTTTCTCTCTCTCTCTCTTTGGCAATGACCATGACTGACCTTAAACTAACACACATCTGGTAGAGCCCAGTAGATATTCAGTGTATATGGCATCCAAAGTACAGCTCGGTCCAGGAGCATATCTAACTCATTTCGGTAAAACTCGAGGGACCTGGAGGGTGTCCTATCCTATGTCCGATCGACGTTAAACCTGTAACGCAACAAAAAAAAGCACTGTAATTCAGGAGTCACACTTACGATTCACAATCTCAAATTTCGTAAAAGTTGATTTTAATTAGATAATTTATAGTTTTAGCTACATCCTAATAGCTGATCTCCATCTAGCTATACCTCCTGGATAAATGTAGGACAACCGGCGGATAATCGGTCCAGCACCACATCTGCATATATCATACTTTATTAGATACCGATATATTTAACATGATAACAAAATCTATTAAGTATTTCAAATTTTTACCTGAAGAAGATAAAGACAACCACCTATAATATTGCACGCGCTCCTGCAGAGCGACAAAGGTCAACTCCTCGTACAGGTAAACCAGCACGGCACTCCCCCACGACAATATTCCACATACATTTAGATCAGCTAATAATGGTAGCCACATGAGGTGTACCATATTCTTCAATGTGTCGGGAAATAAGGACGTCCCTAGCTGATGAAAAATATAAGTCTGTATGTACTGCTCGGCCTCCGTCTGATCTGCATCATTTCCGGGGGGATCGAATGCTTCACAAAACTATGTAAGTTTGGTAGCACCTCCTTTCATTTGTGTGTGAGCCCGACCAAGATGCTCAATGGAAAGCTCTCACCAGTCGTGACCCGTATCCCCTGTTACCGGTGGACCGTGGATGCGCAAGTCAAGTAGTACAACAATATCCTGAAGGATGATTGTTCACCGCCAGAAGACGGACCGCGATGTCGGGACATCTGGCCTGAATCCTGGGGGCATATGCTATTTGGGTTTATCTGTCCACCTCTCCGAATATGCGATTTATGGCACCGTATATCGGAGGTTTGGACGGATGCGGCCGATGTAGAGGACTTTATCAGATTCCCCATCGTTTGCGAGTTTTTGATTGTGGAGACGCTCTTCCCTGAAGGCGCAAGCCCCTACAGTTAATTACGTTGCCGCATCGCGATAACCACTTTCTTCTGCTCCGGAGGTTCACTTCGTGTCGTGTGTATGTTTGTTTTATTTTGGTTGCCCGTGGATTGTATACGGAGACTAATTTATGTCGTCGCTGGTAGGGCGTGGATTAGTCCAAATCCGTATATTTTTAGATTTTGGTTTGGGTTGATTTAAAGATCGTTAATCTGGTTTGAGATTAAGATCAGCTAAAACATATGAGCATTAAGGCTCGATTATTTTAGTTTAAGGACACCGCAGTCCATTATCGCCATGTTTGAGGTGAGGTGTTAGTTTAAGGACGTTTCAGTCCTTTATCGCCATTTTGGAGACGAATATTAGTTTAAGGACATTTCGGTCCAACATTCCCGTTTTGGGGACGAATGTTAGTTTAAGGACATTTCGGTTCATTATCGCCGAATTTGGGGAGAATATTAGTTTAAGAACATTTTGGTCTATTATTCATCTTGCGCGTACATGTATTTGTTACGTGACGAAGTGAACAATGGAGATATGAAATGTGCCCAATTTGGGGCACGATCCGATTTAAGACATGCATGACAATTTAGAAGTGCATCAGCGAAAGAAGTTGTTGGTCATCGAGACCTGCCACCTCTCTGAAGACGTTAAGGAATTACAACGACATGCATCAGAAGTGTGGAGAGATATACCCTTTTGAACCAAATCACGTATTTGAGGGAAAAAGGGTTGTTGTGGACCTGAGGATCATTAGTCGTATTTGAGACTAAGATTACTTTAGGAGACAAAGGATGAATATCGTTTTGGATATCATCAATGAGAGATCATTATTCATTTTTGAGACTAAGATCAGTTTGGAAAACCATGAGCCATATGAGCTCGATTGATTTTAAAATCAAAAAGGTTTAACCTCAGGAAACTTAGCCGATTTGGACTGAGATATAATTACTCCACAGTGCTAAGCACTGAGACATACAGTGCTCATGTGCGTTTCACGTGGGCACTAGATTAGTGCTAAACACTAGAGTTCTGTGGCGCTCACGTGTGAAACACGTGAGGCCCCTAAATATGGGGCGCTTCCCCTCTTTTACAGAAGTGCTAAGCACTTGATTAGATCCCTCGTGCAAAACACGTGGCTACTTTATTTTGGGACGGCTGCCTAATTGACAAAGGAGTTTTTCTTTGCTTTTTAGGCGCCTACATGAGAATCACGTGAGGCAACTTTGGCTTTCTTTTGCTTGTTTCTTTTTTTTTTAAAGCGCTCACGTGGGAAACACGTGAGGCGATTTTGGTTGTTCTTTTGTTCATTTGAAGCACTCACGTGGGAAACACGTGAGGCTTCTGAATAATGCTAAGCAGTAACGAGTCACCAAGCTATTCTTATGTTTTCTTAGAGATATCGATCTCTTGTTAATGACATTTTTAGTCATTGATGATCATCAAGATTTCGGTTTTGAGGATCTTGGATCATCTTCATTATTTTGAAGAACTAAGTTCTTTATATAGGGTTAAACCCAAATTTTTGGAGGAATTAAATTCCCATATACTCCTGTTATTTCTTTTTCTTTTATGACCTAGTTCTTTTCCCCTAAGTTTTGAATCTGTAGAACAGAATCTCCCCGATGAGAATTAAATTCTCAACTTATGGGAGATCTGCTTATGCAAATCTCAACCAGAGGAAGAACTAAGTTCTTATATGAAGGGTTAAACCCTTAGATAGGCAAAGAAGAGACATCGTGATCTCTGTGTGTTTTTTTACCTAGGGTTTCAATGAGGCAGGTATTCTTCTTCTTTTGAGAATTAAATTCTCTTTCTTTTTCCAGAGCTCACTGTATATTTTTTTTTTGCAGAAACTTGTGGGGAGTTCTGTGTGTCTCTTCTCTCTTCTTCCCTTTTCTTTTTTTTTCTTCTTCTATTTATAGGATAAGAAAAAAGATCAACTTGTTAGGAAAATCTCTGATTGAGAGATCATGATTGATTTCATAATCAATCCAAAATTATCTCTCGGATCACTTGATGAATTTTGTTCACCATTGGATTTTTAATCCAAAGACTCACTGTTTAACAGAGAAGTTTTCTTGTTTATTTAACAAGATTAGGAAATATCTTTTCCTAAGATAGAATTTTTATTCTATCAGATGATCGGTGGGTGATTTCATGATCGGTGGGTGATTTTATAATCACCGTTGGATTTTTGATCTAAGGGTCCTCTGTTTAACAGAGAAGATCTTTCTAATTTGAGAAAGATCAAGAAAATATTTCTTATATAGAATTTAATTCTATCAGGTGATTTTATTGGTGATATTTTATCACAATTGGATTTTAAATCCAAAATTCTCTGTTAGAGAAGAATCTTTCCGTATCAGCAAGATCAGGGAAAATATTTCCCAAATAGAATTTAATTTTATCTTGCCAAAGAGTGCAGCAGAAGAACTCACGTGTTTAACAAACGACCCCTAGCATGGGTTTTAGCATGCTTTATTTTCAGCGCTCGTATGCATATAAACTCTCATGTGTTTAACACGTGAGGCATGTTTGGCTTGCCAATTATTTGATTGCAGCGCCTATATATTTTGCATATAGGCGCTCACGTGTTTAACACGTGTGGCAATTTTAGCCCATTTGTTTTTAACTGCAGCGCCTATATGCTTTGCATATAGGCCCTCACGTGTTTAACACGTAAGGCTCTTTTAGCCCATTTGTTTTTAATTGCAGCGCATATATGATTTTGCATATAGGTGCTCACGTGTTTAACACGTGAGACTTTAATAGTGGGGAATTTTCCCCTTTTCCTTTTTTTTATGAGGGAACAAATGCCCCCAGCGTTGCTTTCACGTGGTTTGCACGTGAGTGCAACGCTGTCCACCCTTACAACCGTTGGATCGCCTAGGGGAACGGGGAGATGAACCGCTCACCATCACGTCTTATAAATGGGGGGTTTGGCTCTTTAGATAATCACTGTTTCTTCATCTTCTTCCTTGATCTTTTCTTAAGAATTTAATTCTCCTCTCAGAGCTTAGCTCTCTGTCCATAGATCTTTCAGAGTTAAACTCTGCAAAAACTCTCTTTTTGGGTAAGGATCTTGAACGACGTTTACCCCTTAGGAAAAAGCTCCCTTTTTTGTTCTTTAGATTTCAAATCCGTCAACAGAGCTTTGCTCTTGCCTTGAACTGATCTCTTAGAGATCTAAAAAAAAACACCCCCTTTATAAGAAGACTCCGGGGTCTTGAGAACTGTTAGTTCTCCTCTCAGGGTTTACCCCTATCACTGATCTTTGAGGATCCTTGGAATTCAATTCCATTTCTTCGTTTCCTCACCACGGGGGTTTCTGGTATTTAATCCCATTAATAAAGGAATTTAATTCCATCTTACAGAGCTTAGCTCTGAAAGGCTCGGAGACTTTTGGGAATTTTATTCCCTGGTGTTCTTGAGCATTTTAAGGTTTTAATACCCATGACACAGATTTGAATCTGTTGTGCATTTTAACAGAACTCATTTTTTGAGGATGTTAAGAGTTATTTAGACTTCACTGTTTATTTAATGAGAATCCTTTTGGATTCTCACAATGATTATCTTACCCCATCATTGGTGAGCCGCCATTTGGATTTCGTGGGGCCTACTGGCTTTGTTGTTAGTGGTCCCAAGAGACAAACTCATATATATATATATATATTTTTTATTAATGGGTCCCCCTCCTTTTTTTATAGATACGATGACATCACTTCCTACTTCCCTTACACATGCTCGGAGGTCGCTTTTCTACAGTCGCCATCAGACGAGAAAGTTATGGCGATGATTAGGGCACATGATAAGGATACTAAGAGTCTTCTCCTATAGGGTGTTTGGTATGGCCACATTATCAGGGGTCGACGTAGTTTCACATGCGAGGTATCGACAGAACCCATCCATTCCTCAATATCATTCACGGAGAGTCCGCGTGCTGCTTATGCGGTGGAGGCGGCTAATTGGACCCCCGAGGGCCGTCTTGAGCCATCAACGATAGGGATACTCAATCAACCCTTGATGGCTATTGATATTTTGGGACACCGAATCTGCCAAGGCGATGCTAAACCTTGGGGGCAGGTCTACAAGATAGGCGTCGTCTTGCGGCACCCAGTGGGCTACCTTCCTTAGGCCCGTTACATTCTCTCCTCTCAACGTTCACGGCTGCAAAAAGTTGGGCTATATCAAGCGATGTATGCGTCATTGTTCTACTATCATGCTCCCTCACGTCTGGTGGGTCAAGACCTTTTTGAATCAATGCAATCGTCCAACGCATACGTTCCTACTGGGAGATCGCGAAGATTCCATTTCGCTAGAGGAATTCCGGGAAATTTTGGGACTGCCGATCAGGGGAGAACACTATGAAGAATTATTACCCCCCGACGAGTATATATATGCTATAGTGTCAGCGGTGCTTGAAGGCTTGACGACCGAGAATGTTGTTCGGCACAAGCACCCGAGTCTGATCAAAGCCTTGGGTATTTTTGAGAAACTATTCGTGGCATCGGAAAGGCAAGGTGTCACTTTTGACGCTTTCATTGTTTGCTTTCTCCGTGAAGATGACTTATCTAAGAAAGCTCCGAAATTCGCAAAGGTCGAGGATCCCTTCGGATTCGGCTTAAAGAAATTGCCGACCAAAGAAGAAGACCTGCCACAGTTTTACATTCCGAACTCATCGGCCGTGACCTTTGATGCGATTGCTACCCTCGGAATAGACGAAGAAACTTTCTTTGTTGGCTTCATCAGTCTCTGGCTTAGCTGGTTTGTCATGCCGATACATCGCCGTTTTATGAGAGCCTCTGTCTTCTATGCTGCCCATCGCATAGCCGAAGGAGCGTGATTGGCTGTTGGCGTTGTAGGACTATCACACCTATATCACGGTTTAAGTACTGTCGCCAACACTTCAAACCCGGGTGCGGATACCATGAATTTCTCCCTCCACTACTTCACGTCATGGATTGAGATGCATGTGTTAGGCGCATTTGCTTCACACCGGCGCCCCACTTTCTATGAAGCATATACCTTTCCATGGGTCGTGAGGCTGGTCGATACTTCTGCTCCTAATCCGACTCAGTTAGGGGCTCTACGGTATTGCTTAATCCATATTCGAATGAAGGCAGGATGGTTTTTAGTGACCGAGTCCTTTCTGCTCCAGCGGGGCCCGTTCAACAGTTGTTCAAGTTGTCGAAGAGTGGAGCTCCGGCTTTAAAGCCTAAAGAGATCATGCATTTATATTCAATCCGACCGGGGTACTTAGCATTCCGCCTTAATGATACTGCTCTCTTCATGCGGTACAACCCACATCACTTCACCCAGCAGTTAAGTTACAACCAGGGCGTCCCCCTCGAAGCCTTTCTAGTTGAGCCCACTCTCTCACTGGAGGTCACTCGCGACGTTATCCGCCACTTCATGCGGTTGGGTACTGGCTTCATCTTCATGATTCCCGAGCCTGACTATCTTCCGAGGCCCATGGGACCCTTCAAGGGCTGATACCGCCACCGGGTTGGTCCCATCATTGCAGAGGAGAGAAGGGTGCTCTTTGTATGTAAAGCCCCTGCTCCGCTCAAGCCGTCAGTGCCCTGTTGCGGCCACGGTCAGTTGTTTGCCCTCCTCTGAGGGACAGCGACTCAATGCTTATTCCTAAGGCTGCTCGGGCGGAATCAGTCGCCCGCACTGCTGGTATGCCGATTCGCACTAGGGCTGGGGCAGAGATTCCTGAGAAGGCACCGGCAGCAGCATCATCAAAAACAGACACCGAATGTGAGGTTGGGCAGCGCCGTGCAAAATTGCCGAAGGAGAGGAAACGCCCTTCTTCTAGTGCTGGCTCGGGCCCTAAAAGGAGGAAGAAATCGGTCGCTAGTTTACTCGATGTATTTCTTGAGTCCGAGCCTCTTCATGATGAGCCTATATCTGTGCATGAACCAGACGACATTCTCCTCTTTCCTAGCACATCTGCCGAGGAAGCCGCTCAGTTGGCCGAAACCTTGAAGCGATCGCAAGATGAAAATGAAAATGTGTGCCCCAGGAAGGGAGGCTTTCCCCCTGTTGTATTCTATGACGTTGATCCGTTATTACCTAGGTTACTAATGGGTCCTCTGACGATGGAAGAAGAACGGGCTCTCAAACAGCCCACCTCGGCCGTTTCTGAAGACGAGGCTGCTCTGAAGACGGGCAGGCATTTACTTTCGATCGAAGCCCGACGAGCGCAATTGATCAGAAAAGAGCAGCGGCTCGAAAAAGCCATACTTCAGGCTCCCTCGTGTAATGGTATGCATATATTTTTTTACGTCTCTTCCGGTAAATAATTTGTATTACTTTCACATCATATTATCTTTACCAAAAATTTTGTAGGGCCTTCTACAGCGGGCGTAGTCTTGAGCCCAGATCGCGTCATGGAGCCTCCAATGACGGCTTGTATTCCTCCGGCGGAGATTGCTGAACCGGTCATAGATTCTATGGATATCTTTAGTGACACATCGGGGGTGTAGAGGAGATTACCGAAACTTCCATCCCCGCCTTCGAGTTTCCGGTAACGGCTTCTATTCTTCCAGCGGAGACTGCCACACTGGCCACGCTTCTGTGAACATCGCCAATGACACACTGGAAGGTGTAGAGGAGAATACTGAAGCTGCCATCCCTCCGATTCAAAGTGGACGAAGTGTCGAAAGTAATTTTATCGACATCTACATTTTTGTTTAACGACGCTTCCATATATCTGAACTTTTCTTTCCCTCAGAATTGTGGGAGTTGGCGTCTTCCATTATAGATCTCTCTCCGGAGAAAACCTTCCAGCGCTTACTTGACATGGCGGCCCCGTAAGAGACACCTCCAAAGAGTATAGTCATTTCCTTTGGCTAAGGTTAGTAATTCTTCGCCTTTCCGTTTTATATCTTCATAATGATACTGATGTGCCCCCTTTATTTTAAACCACAGTCTTAGAGGCTGACGACGAAGTTGATGTTCTCGATAGACCTGGGGATCTCTCAAATCTGCCTTTTATGGCCGTGGGTAAGTGGCGTTTTAGCATTGGCATTCTTTTACTTATTCTACGTTTGGAAATGCGACTAACCACACATATATTTTCATAGTTTTTCCCACCCTGACTCCATTAGAGTTCCGAATTTTCATTCCGCCAGGCCCTTACGCCTAACACCTGTGTGAGAGGATGGCAAAACAGAGCATTCATTCCCTGGCAACTCTTATAGAAGATCTTCGCGTTGGCACTTCCGTCACGGCCGAAGAATTCGCTATTGAAGCCAACACTTTGTCTATTCTTGCCACCTACCATGACGAGGCGCTGGTGCGTACTTGGGTCGAGTATTGCCGTCAAGTAAAGGCCTTTTTACATGCGGTTGAATGCGTACGCCTTTCCTCTGATATCCTGTTTGTAAAGGCCAACTTGCATGGATGGATCAATCGGTGTGCGGCCAATCTCCAGTCATGTGAGAAAAGGCTCAACCAAAAGTTTTCGGCAAAGGAATTGGCTTCAAAGGCTTTAAGGGAACTTTAAGCCCAGCTCACCACTAAGACCACTAAGGCCTATGAAATTTGGTGGGTTCTTCAGGAGGCCATTACGGAGGTGGTGGCTCTCGATAAAACCGTCATTTTCACACGTGAGATGGTCTAGGCTCACAAGACTGCCGAGAAAAAGCTTGAGAGTCGATTTTCTTTATACCAAAATCAACAAGCATAGGCAGGGACTCAGCTAGCGGCGTTAATAGAGCTTGAAACGGAGGTATGGCAAAAAAATGATGATCTTGCTGGTTTATTGAACCTCCCGCCAGCTTAGAAGTTTTTGTCGATGTTTATTTCCTTCCCCCTTTTTTGTATCTTGTATTCATTTTGATTTATGAATAAAACACATATTTCATTTCATACTTGTACCCTTCTATCTTTTGATGTCATGACTTGACGTAAAGTAGTTTATGTACTCATTTCGGAGTTTGTAGTTTATTCACACGTTTCGGAGTTTCTAGTTTATGTACTCATCTCGGAGCTTGTAGTTTATTCACTCATTTCGGAGTATCTAGTTTATTCACTCATTTCGGAGTCTCTAGTTTATACACTCATTTCGGAGTTTGTAGTTTATTTACTCATTTCGGAGTCTCTACTTTATGTACTCATTTCGGAGTTTATTTAGTTTACCTCTCTTGGGTTTACATGCAAACTTGTCATAACATTGTATATAGATAACCTCCATTCTTTACGACAGAGGTCCGTTAGGTTTTGTGGTACTAGGGTTTTGGTCCATGGTACTGTCGCGTTAGCTGATGTATTCCTCGATATGCGGTCTTTAATTCTTTGTTCGAGTAGCCCCACAACTGTCGTGTCTCTAATCCCTTCGGGGGCTATACAAGACATCTTCAAGTAATCTCCTTAAGTTATATTACTGTCGGAAGAGCAAACGTTAGGAATTTGCCATGTCGCTTTTTACTTGAAGATAGGCTCAATCTGAAGCCTGGTGAGTCATAACCACTCCGCACTGGCGTGGGATGATCTCCGATAGTTTTTTAGGCTTTATATGAGTTGCCTTCAAAACCCAAAGCTGGGAATATGCTGTTGCTTTATTTTTTGTTTTGACGATATCGTGCTGATTCTTTGCTGAAGTAAGGTAGACATTTGTAAGACTTCTATGCTATATGTATCGCAGTTGAAGTCCGGAGCTAGGAATATACCATTGCTCCAATTTCGTTTGATAACCGCATTCGCATCATGTTGAAATGAGGGGGAACGTCGGGATGGTCTCTGTAGGGTTACTAGGCACTATCACAAGAGTCTACAAGGCATCAACCATGCCGAATTCAAAAATTTTAAGTGCCGAATAACCTAAAGCGAGGATCTTTGCTAGATTATTAGGGTTAACAAAGCATGTAAACAACTTTACATCTAAGAGAGGGGGATTACAACCTTTGTAGTCCGCTCCTTCGCTTCATAAGCTCCGATTAGTAGTCTCTTCGCCGCGATCCATGATCTCCCGGACTCAAGAGAGGCTCCACAAGTCGAATGATCTATGCTTGCTTGAAGTCTTCCTTTTCGAAGATGATCTACCTTCAAGAATCTTTAACTCAAGCTCTCGCTTCTCTAATCAAGTATTAGAGAAGTGAACACCCTAATCTAAGTGGTTAGAATAGATGAGGATGATGAAGTAGGATTTATGCTCTCTTTTATTTTCAATTTCTCACACTAAATCATCTAATCACAAAAGGTTAGTAAGCTTTTTAAGGAGGAAGAAGAAGATAAAACCTTTTGTGACGAGTAATGAAATTATGTTATGTTTACAAATCCAACCATGGGTCAAGTAAGAAGGGCTTAACCATTGTAGAGAATAAACCATGGTAAAGGGTTTGGGTTGGGTTAAGAAATATCTCCAAAATATCAACACAAAATATCTTTGCTTAAAACAAAACAAAGCTTCTAGAAGCTTCATGAAAAAGCTAACCCAAATGCTAACCCAAATCAAACCCTAACTTGTTTAATCTCCACTAATCATGTTGTATTTGTAATCATAACTTGCTACAATATTATATATCACATATATAATATATTTTTGTAACAAAAGAAAATAATACAATTAACATATATCGTATATATATCAATGTATTATCCGGTGAGAAAATGAATCAATAAAGCGAGCTTATATTAGTTAATGTAATGTAATATATCACATATATAATTATACATTAAATTATCGAATCAACACTTGATCCGACAATCCGGCTATATCGAATATAACCGACTAATATAATAGTTCCGATCGAATCAACACTTGATCCGATGACCCGGCTATATTATATATACCCGGCTAATATCATATATCGCTAGAATAGAATACGGTATCTCATATTGTATTATTCTCGGTCCCGCACATATCACATATTTGCTCCTACTCCGTTTTGCCTGAGCCAGAAAACCTCTGTGTAGGACTCTAAAGAATCGTCAATATGCCGGCAGTAGGTGATGATCATATCAAACACCCACAAGCTGCAAGCGGTCAGCTAAACGTAACAGCCACCCAGGTATTGAGCGATCAGAAGATCAACAAGCAAGCCTGTACTTTCTCCTGTGAATCCAATCAGTAACACTACCGTACAGTCCGGTCTCTTCGTCTGATATGTCGCATATCTAGTTTAGGGGTGGTAAACGTCAGACCCCAGTAACCGATAAGTCATGTCGATGTAAGGCTCATAACAGGTCGAGAAACTACTGATAACACTTACCAGTAGCACTCTATATCAGCCCTGGCCAGGGACTTCCAGTTATAGCCAATCGAACACAGCACAACATCAACTCCCTATACCGTGAGAGACGAATCCCCTCCTATCGCTCATTGCCTTCACGTGATTCGGGACTGTACCCAAAAGCCACTGTTTTGCACGCCCACTTGGACGTGGTAAGGTGGAAATCAAAGCACAGTGGGAATCACACAAGACTCTATGACAATCTCGGGTCTACAGACTAACCTGTACCAGTGTCACCAGAGAACTGCCATCTGACGTGAGGTATAATACTATCTGGGAGTTCTCAACGAGTCCGTTCAGTGTACCTAGTCTCCACTGAGCACCCGTACACCATCTTTGATATCAAAACACCGATGGATATGGGATCATCCATCGCCCATCATATGGGTCAAGATGCGTATACGCTAGTCTACTCTGGTGTATCGATGCCCTGTCTCGACACACCCTCGACTAGGAACAGTTATAGGATATACTCATTGACTATCCTGGCCCCACTAGTATGATCTCATCATAGTCCCAGTAGTCGAGTACATATCCTAAGGGCTTTATCAACATGTGAGAGTAAGACAGTAAACTAATACAAGTCAACATGTTAAGACAAAGTGAAACCAAATAGCATACTATCATGTCGAGCAAGAAAGTCATCTCTATATATATCCAAGGATCCATTATAATATACATCATATGTACAACAATGGCCTCTAGGGCATATATATAACTAACAATCTCCCACTTGCACTAAGGCCAGCTGTTGTAGTATCTCATACCCAACATCCTGAAGAGTCTCTCAAACTGTATCTGGGGAATGGCCTTCGTGAGTGGATCTGCGGTGTTATCCTTCGTATCAACTCTCCTGACCTCGATCTCCCGGCGATCAACTATCTCCCGGATCAAGTGATACCGCCTCAGAATATGTCTGGACTTCTGATGGGACCTGGGTTCCTTGGCCAAAGCCACAGCTCCATTGTTATCACAATACAAAGGTATTGGATGCTCAATGGACAGAACCACACCAAGTTCAGTGATGAACTTCTTCATCCAGACAGCCCCTTTGGCAGCATCGTTGGTAGCGATGTATTCAGCCTCCATCGTCGAGTCTACAACGGTTTCCTGTTTGGAACTCTTCCAACACACCGCCCCTCCATTGAGGGTAAAGACAAATCCCGAGTGCGACTTAGAGTCGTCCTTATCACTTTGGAAGCTCAAATCGGTAAAGGACTCTACCTGGAGTTCTCCATTACCATACACCAAGAACATCTCTTTAGTCCTTCTCAAGTACTTGAGAATGTTCTTCACAGCTATCCAGTGACTCTCTCCAGGATCTGCTTGATAACGACTCACTATACTTAGTGAGTATACTACATCGGGTCTGGTACATAGCATCGCATACATGATACAGCCTACTGCCGAAGCATAGGGTATCCCTTGCATGCGAGCTCTTTCCAAATCAGCCTTGGGAGACATCTCTTTGGAGAGAGTGAGTCCAGAGATCGTGGGTAGGTTTCCACGCTTGGATTCTTCCATACTAAACCTCTTTAGTATTGTGTCAATGTACCTGGATTGGGACAATCCCAATATCCGTTTAGATCTATCTCTATAGATCTTAATTCCCAAAATGCAGGAGGCGTCACCTAGATCTTTTATTGAGAATCTTTGTGATAAGAAGAGTTTGACCGAGTGCAGCATAGGAACATCATTTCCTATCAAGAGTATGTCATCCGCGTACAATACGAGAAAGACAACCTTACTCTCCGCAACCTTCTTATAGATACAAGGTTCATCTACGTTTTTGACGAAGTCAAACTCTTTGATTACAACATCAAAGCAGATGTTCCAACTCCGCGATGCTTGATTTAACCCATAAATGGATTTAAGCAGCTTGCACACCTTTCCGCTGCTCCCACTATCTATGAAGCCCTCTGGCTGAGTCATGTACACGCACTCTTCTAAATCACCATTTAGAAAGGCGGTCTTAACATCCATCTGCCAGATTTCGTAGTCATGGTATGCAGCAATGGCAAGTAAGATCCGGATGGACTTAAGCATAGCCACTGGAGAAAAGGTTTCGTCATAATCCACACCTGGTCGTTGACGAAAATCCTTTGCAACAAGTCTAGCTTTGAAAGTCTCCACTTTTCCATCTACACCAAATTTCTTCTTAAAAATTCACTTGCTCCCAATGGGTTTTACTCCTTCAGGAGCAACTTCCAAAGTCCATACTTTGTTGGTGTACATGGATTCCATCTCAGATCGCATTGCATCCAGCTATTTCACAGAGTCACCACTCGTGATGGCCTGCTCGAAGCCAGTCGGGTCATCATCTTCCATGATGCAATCCTCGCTCCCACCATCGATGGGAAAACCGTAGTATCTCTCAGGTGGATGAGAAACCCTACTAGATCGGCGGAGAGGCTGGGGCTCGTCGGGAACTACTGAATCCTCTAGTTCCATCAAATCATCTGTCGTAGTTTGTGTTGCTGGAACTTCTTCCAGTTCTACCTCATTGCAATTAATTTCTTTCATAAGAAATCCCTTTTCTAAAAAGGTGGCATGTCGAGAGACAAATACCTTTTGTTCCTCGGAGTGGTAAAAGATATACCCTCACGAATGTTTGGGATATCCAATAAACTTGCACAGGACAGACCTTTCCTCGAGCTTGTCCGGATTTTGTGTTTTTACATAGGCCGGACAACTCCATATCTAAATAAAATTAAGACATGGTCTCTTCCCATTCCATATCTCATATGGAGTGGTAGGCACTGATTTGGTTGGAACTCTATTCAATAGGTATGTAGCTGTCTCCAGTGCATGTCCCCAAAAAGAAATAGGCAACTCAGCAGTGCTCATCATAGAGCTCACCATATCTAATAGGGTGCGATTCCTCCGCTCTGATACACCGTTGTGCTGTGGTGTATAAGGAGGAGTAAGCTGAGAGAGAATCCCATTCTCTTTTAGATAGTCCAGAAACTCATTGCTCAAGTATTCTCCTCCTCGATCAGATCGTAGGATCTTAATACTTTTGCCCGTTTGGTTTTCTACTTCATGCTTATATTCTCTGAATTTCTCAAAAGCTTCAGACTTGTGTTTCATCAGGAACACATGTCCGTATCTTAAGAGATCGTCAGTGAATGTAATGAAGTAAGAAAAACCGTTCCTGGCATGTGTAGACATTGGACCACATACACCACTATATATCAGCCCTAAGAGTTCTTTAACTCTTTCTCTGTGTCCACTAAACGGAGTTTTGGTCATCTTGCCTTTGAGACATGACTGGCAAGTATCATAAGATGAAAATTCGAACGGATTCAAATATCCATCCTTATGTAACTTAGCTAGCCGTGTCGCATTGATGTAACCTAGTCTACAATGCCACAAGAAGGATTCGTTCATTTCTGAACTTTTCCTCTTGTGTGTGTTTTGTATATTAAGAACTGTAGTCTGATTTAGAATGTATATGCCATTATGTAACGAGTCTGATCCAATCAACTTTTGATTTAGGAAGATATTCATAACATTATCTTGTACTACAAAATTATATCCTTCTTTACTTAATAGAAACTGATATAATGTTTCATATCATGTTCGGTATATAATAGCACTCGTTCAGAATCAATGTATTACTACTTGGTAATATAAGGTGATATTCGCCAACTGCTTTGGCTGCAATATCTGCACCATTCCCTACTCTTACGGAATGATCACCCATTCCCAGTTCTCTACCTTTACGTAGCCCATGTAACACATTACATATGTGGGATCCCGATCCGGTATCTAATACCCAGGACGTAGAGTGAACTGAGAAACAGTTCTCAATAACTAACACACCCGAAGAAGATACATCAGTATGCTTGTTCTTCATTTGGGCGGCGTGAGAATCCATATATTCTCCTATTCCCTGCTCAGTCTTATAACACTTATAAGAAAGAACGGGACCAACGTTCCCTTGCTCAATATAATAAGCGGGTTTAGTCAATACATCCATATTATTATCTTGATTAAGGCCTGACATGGTCGCTACCTGGAGAGAGAGAGAGAAGAAAACACTTTAGCGTATGCTCTTGCAAGATTAGATTGGTTATTATCTTATCTAATCAGGATGTCTCCCACTGTTTTTATCAAATCTTCCTTCAAACCTTAAAAGGTAAGATTAGCCGGGATTAATTACACCCTACAATATCGTCAATCTTTCAGCCAGATCAGTGTTGGTACTTTGAGGGAGGTTCCCCGTGCTTTCGCACGGACCTAATTAAAATAAACCTCGTTTTCCCAGAGGCATAACCCCGTTAACACCTTTCTAGACACCTCCTTGATCGGCTAATTGCCCTGTGTAAAATTCTCCCAGGAGTAACTCTTACTCGCAGTGAGTATCAGGATCCATCTATCTCATAGAAGGTATGCAATCTCATTGCAAATTTCAACACTTGAAATTCCCGATAATACTTTTACCCCTAGCTTCCTATGACCTTGACGGAGGCCAAACTACCCATAGGGCGCTAGTCAAGTTCAACCCGTTCATTTCTTGATTGAATTAAACCCATCTGCATGACCCTTGACGAAGTCTAAACTACGCCGTACGAATACCCTAATCCAATCGCATCATATGCTAACAGATAAGTATTAGTTAGCTACCGTACACTACGCCTTGACGGAGGCCAAACTACCGCAGCACGAATACTAACTAGTGTCTATCTGAAATGACGGAGGGCTACGCAGGTTTTTCAGAAAACTATGAGCGTAATGTACTTGATATCGTTGTAGAAATATGTGATTTTGAAAAGGAGTGTTTTTGAAGCTTTTCCAGTTTCACTAAAGAGGTCACTCCTCGTGAAGGGATCTCGGCTCTTTCCTCATCGAATAAGGTGCAGGATATATTATATATACCGCTATGCAAAGCAAGAACTATAGAAGCAATCAAAAACTAAACCGCGAGTTTGTAGCATCTGCCAGTTTTTCTAAAGAGGTCACTCCCGGTGAAGGGATCTCGGCTCTTTCCTCATCGAATAAGGTGCAGGGTATATCATATATACCACTATGCAAAGCAAAACTGTAGCTACTCTTTTTATAAAGTTTTGATTCTACAGCATCTTTTAGGTTTCTTTTCTTTTATTAATCTCATTAATAAATCCCATCAGTTATGCTTCCTAAGTATCACAGAAGAAACGAAAGCAGTAATATAACATATATCTCATATATATAATATAAACATTCGTCTCAGACAGTAATATGATCTCATCACAGAACATTGCAGCAGAAGATAACATATGAAATATTGGATATATTAGGACGTCCGTGTTTTATATCGAGCCTGTATAAAACACGGATTTCACGGTCGCGATGAACAGCCAAACCCACATCACTAGACCCCTACGAGAGCGGCAAGCAACACTGCCAATTCTAGGGTTAGGAGACCCGATCTCGACTCCTCGAAATGGCCTCCCACTAGACCCTAGAACCCGGTTACTTGTGCTCCCTTGCTTGGGTCTATCCTAATACGGAAAAGTAAATAATATACAATGGTGACATCATCATCAACCTGGAAGTGCCCCAATAAAAGAATATTACATACAATGAATTTTACATGAATAAAAATAAAAACCCTCATCTCACATAAAACCCCCGGCTATTCAGAACACGACGATCCAATATAACATATCACAGCAACACATAATATCTCATATCATCAACGTAAGTAAGTATGCGTATCCCGATTGTCGTTGATGTATAGCAACGAAGCCGGCGATACACCACATACTACGCTTACGGTCACAGAAAAGAAGATGTAAAACTACAACATTTGGAATCCACAATCACTTTAGACATCTTAAATCCGAAATATCACATACTTCGCATTTCATGCCTAACTATATGAATTCCACATATTGTATCACATTCCAGATAAATAGACAAAGTTAAACTTTCCGATCGAATAATCAAACACCCAAAATTTTCCAAATAGCTCCACACTTGAGCGGAGTCCAAAAATCCCAGAATATGTCACAACCCTAATGAACCAGCCGTAGAAGGGTCAAACCAACGCTTCACATGTGGCAACGCTAAACTACCACAAACCCTAGGGTTCAGTGGAAGTTTTGACGGTCACATAATCGAGTTAAGGTTACGTTCTTCTAGAGAGTCCACATATATGCTTACATATTTTTCCGAAAGATTCAAACTCAAGAAAAATTCAACACTTGAAAGTTTTTCGTGTCGGGAAAAAGTGAGTTATTGATATCCGTTCGAACATTTTAACACGTTCTAAATTACCCGAAAAACTAAACGAAGTTAAACTTTCCGATCGAATCAACGAATACAAAAGATCTCCAGAAAACTCAATACTTCAGTAAGATTAAAAATTCCCAGAAGCATGTAGTAATACATACGGATGGACCCTAGAAAAAACTATCACTGACACCCAAGTACGGCTGCGGAACCGCCGCCACAAGCATGTTAAGGCCGCGGTTCCGCGGCGACTTTAGGGCTACAGTGACCCGTATTTCACAGTAATCCATACAATTGCCTGCTTGATTTTTTAAGTATTTTTAATGTGGAAAAAAAACAACTTTTTATAAAATTTCCAGAGAGGGGTCTAAAAAAACGTTTCGGGGTTCGATCGGACTTTTAACTTCGTATACATGTCGCCTAATACTCTAGCTCGGCTCTGATACCACTGTAGGGTTACTAGGCATTATCACAAGGGTCTATAAGGCATCAACCATGCCGAATTCAAAATTTTCAAGTGCCGAATAACCTAAAGCGAGGATCTTCGCTAGATTATTAGGGTTAACAAAGCATGTAAACAACTTTACATCTAAGAGAGAGAGATTACAACCTTTGTAGTCCGCTCCTTCGCTTCATAAGCTCCGAGTAGTAGTTCCTTCACCGCGATCCATGATCTTCCGGACTCAAGAGAGGCTCCACAAGCCGAATGATCCATGCTTGCTTGAAGTCTTCCTTTTCGAAGATGCTCTACCTTGAAGAATCTTTAACTCAAGCTCTCACTTCTCTAATCAAGTATTAGAGAAGTGAACACCCTAATCAAAGTGGCTAGAATATATGAGCATGATGAAGTAGGATTTATGCTCTCTTTTGTTTTCAATTTCTCACACTAAATCATCTAATCACAAAAGGTTAGTAAGCTTTTTAAGGAGGAAGAAGAAAATGAAATCTTTTGTGATGAATAATAAAATTATGTTATGTTTACAAATCCAATCATGGGTCAAGTAAGAAGGGCTTAACCATTGTAGAGAATAAACCATGGTAAAGGGTTTGGGTTGGGTTAAGAAATATCTCCAAAATATCAACACAAAATATTTTTGCTTAAAACAAAACAAAGCTTCTAGAAGCTTCATGAAAAAGCTAACCCAAATGCTAACCCAAATCAAACCCTAACTTGTTTAATCTCCACTAATCATGTTGTATTTGTAATCATAACTTGTTACAATATTATATATCACATATATAATATATTTTTGTAACAAAAGAAAATAATACAATTAACATATATCGCATATATATCAATGTATTATCCGGTGAGAAAATGAATTAATAAAGCGAGCTTATATTAGTTAATGTAATGTAATATATCACATATATAATTATACATTAAATTATCGAATCAACACTTGATCCGACAATCCGGCTATATCGAATATAACCGACTAATATAATATGTTCCGATCGAATCAACACTTGATTCGATGACCCGGCTATATCACATATACCCGGCCGATATCATATATCGCGAGAATAGAATACGGTATCTCATATTGTATTATTCTCGGTTCCGTACATATCACATAAGAGCTCCTACTCCGTTTTGCCTGAGCCAGGAAACCTCTGTGTAGGACTCTAAAGAATCGTCAATACGCCGGCAGTAGGTGATGATCATATCAAACACCCACAAGCTGCAAGCGGTCAGCTAAACGTAATAGCCACCCAGGTATTGAGCGATCAGAAGATCAACAAGCAAGCCTGTACTTTCTCCTGTGAATCCAATCAGTAACACTACCGTACTGTCTGGTCTCTTCGTCTGATATGTCGCATATCTAGTCTAGGGGTGGTAAACGTCACACCCCGGTAACCGATAAGTCGTGTCAATGTAAGGCTCATAACAGATCGAGAAACTACTGACAACACTTACCAGTAGCACTCTATATTAGCCCTGGCCAGTGACTTCCAGTTATAGCCAATCGAACACAGCACAACATCAACTACCTATACCGGGAGAGACTATTCCCCTCCTATCGCTCATTGCCTCCATGTGATTCAGGACCGTACCCAAAAGCCACCGTTTTGCACGCCCTCTTGGACGTGGTAAGGTGGAAATCAAAGCACAGTGGGAATCACATAAGACTCTATGACGATCTCGGGTCTACAGACTAACCTGTACCAGTATCATCGAAGAACTGCCATCTAACGTGAGGTATAATACCATCTGGGAGTTCTCGGCGAGTCCGTTCAGTGTACCCAGTCTCCACTGAGCACCCGTACACCATCTTTGATGTCAAAACACCGATGCATGTGGGATCATCCATCGCCCATCATATGGGTCAAGATGTGTATACGCTAGTCTACTCTGGTGTATCGATGCCCTGTCTCGACACACTCTCGACTAGGAACAATTATAGGATGTACTCATTGACTATCCTGGAACCACTAGTATGATCTCATCATAGTCCCAGTAGTCGAGTACATATCCTAAGGGCTTTATCAACATGTGAGAGCAAGACAGTAAACTAATACAAGTCAACATGTTAAGACAAAGTGAAACCAAATAGCATACTATCATGTCGAGCAAGAAAGTCCTCTCTATATATATCCAAGCATCCATTATAATATACATCATATGTACAACAATGGCCTCTAGGGCATATATATAACTAACAGTCTCTAGGTTGTATATGCGCCGTCGAGACTTGGAGTTAGGATTTTGCTGTTACTCCATTTTTTTGTTTCGACTCTTGGGTCTTTTGTTGACGTCGCGTCTGCACCCTGTCGGAATGAGAAGATACGTTGGGGGTAGTCTTTAGGTTGTGTATGGACCGTCAAGACTTGGAGATAGGGTTTTGCCATGACTCCACTTTTGATTTGACCCTTGGATCTTTGCCGACGTCGTGTCTGCATCCTGTCGGAATGAGAAGGTACGTCAGGGTAGTCTTTAGGTTGTGTATGGACCGTCAAGACTTGGAGCTAGGATTTTGCCGTGACTCCACTTTTGATTTGACCCTTGGGTCTTTATTGACGTTGTGTCTGCATCCTGTCGGAATGAGAAGGTACGTCGGAGTAGTCTTTAAGTTGTGTATGGACCGTCAAGACTTAGAGCTAGGGTTTTGCTATGACTCCACTTTTGATTTGACCCTTAGGTCTTTGTTGACGTTGTGTCTGCATCCTGTTAGAATGAGAAGGTACGTCGGGATGATCTCTGGGCTGTAAATGTTGCCGTTAAGGTCTAGCTCTCCCTTTGACGGAGCATGGTGGGAAAATATGGTTCCCTTTTTCATTTGCGCCCATGGATTGTATACAGGGGTCAGTGTAGACTCACCTGCCGGGCAAAGGATATTTTATTTTATTTTATTTTTTATTGCCGCGATACTCTATCTTTTCAGCACATCATATCATGAGAGTCGCGATTGCTCAATCATTTCGGCTATTTTTTATGGTGCCCAATCATTTCGGCTGTTGTTTATATTTTACTCACTGCTTTTTATTGCGAGTTGCTCAAACATTTCGAATATATATATATATATACTCGCTGATTTTTATTGCGAGTTGCCCCATCATTTCGGCTGTTTTTATATACATTTTTTTACAACTCACTGCTGTTTTTTTTGGCGGGTTTGGAATCTGATACCAACCTTGGCATCAGCATCGCTACAACTGGAATATTGCCAGGAGCGAATCATCATTTGCCGTGAAAGGACTTGGAGTTTAACGCCCGTTTAGGCATCAGCATCGCTACGACTGGAATATTACCAGGAGCGAATCATCATTTGCCTCTGTTGATTTGAACAAAGGTGGCTTAGCAAACAGGGTTAGGATCCTGTCGATTAAGGCTTTTGACTTTATGAGCCGTAAGGGTCTCATAAAGGTATTTCTCCCTACGAGTCGTAAGAATCTCGTGGGTGTATTTTCTCCTTAGGAATCGTGGGGATTCCCAAGGGATATTTTCTCTTATAAATCGTAAGAATCTTGCAAGAGTGTTTTCTCCTTATAAGTCGAGAGGATTTACAAGTGTCGTTCACTATATGGGTACATTTCTCGTCATTGGTGGAACTTGGCGTGGAAATCGTTTATTTATGCCCGTGGATTGTATACAAGGGCCAATATTGGACCGCCTGTAGGGCAACTTGGGGGATATGACAGCTTAAAAAAAGGTTCAAATCGATGTAGCTTAAGGCTTTTGAATCCTATGAGCCGTGAGGGTCTCATAGGGGAAGTTCTCCTTACAAGTTGAGAGAATCTCGTAAGTGTAAAAAAAATTACGAGATTGAGCCCTTCCGGGTGTAGGGTGTTTTTCGTCACCCCATTGAGATGGTAATACGTGTGCGCTTATCAGGCGCATTACAGATTCCTCCTGCCTAGGGTAGGCTGGGGTTTTATTGATTGTGGGGATCCGAATCTCCGGCAGCCACGGACTAAGCTGCCGTTAATTACCCCTCGCCTTTGGAGCGAGAGAACCTCCGATTGACGGGTCAAACAGGTCATGCGAACACAATGCGCAGTGTACGTATATTTCGAAAAGGGTTTTGGATATATCGGGGGGCCCGCAGAGTTTTACGGACGTTTTTTGGTGTGGAGTGCATGAAAAATGAGGGGTGAAGGGCGTCTTAAAGACGCGTGCGTAGCACGTGGGCGCATGGTGCCCACGGGTCACGTGCGCTGCACGCGACCGCTGGGTGCATGGTGCCCATATGGGTGCTTTAGTGCCCGCGGGCCACGTGCGCTGCACGCGACCGCGGGTCACGTGAGGCGCACGTGGGCGCCTTAGTGCCCGAGGGTCACGTGCGAGCACGTGGGCACTTTAGTGCCCGGGGGTCACATGCCATGCACGCAACCGCTGGGCACCCGCGGGTCACGTGCTCGGCACGTGATCGCTGGGCACCCAAGGGTCACGTGCGCGGCACGAGACCACTGGGCGCCCGCAGGTCACGTGCGCTACACACGACCGCGGCGCGTCCACGGGTCACGTGCGCGGCACGCGACCACTGGAAACACCAGCGGGAAATGGGTTTAGCCCCTAGGTTGGGGAGTTGAACTCCCAAGGGGTTTGGGAGTTGAACTCCTATCAGAGATTTAATTTATGGAGTTAAAGTCCAATAGATCTTGAATGGAGTTAAACTCCTAGAAATCTTTGGCTCTTCTTTTGAGTTTTGGATCCTCCCAAAGTGGGATTTTTGGAGATGGGTCTCCTTCTTCTTCCTCTCGGTTGGCCGGATTTTGTGGAAAAAAGAAAGTGAGATTCAAAATCTCCCCTTTTCGAGATTTGATGGGAGATCCGAGCTCCCTTTGTGAGTTTTATGGTAAAAAACTAATTCTTTTTGAAAAAGGAGGAGTTAAACTCTTAATTTAATTCGAAAAGAGGAAGAAGGTTTTAGACCCTTTGAAAAGGGGAAGGAGGCACAAACCCTAGAACTTTAGACAATGAAAAGTTCATTTTTTATTTCATCATCATGTTGCCTCTTATAGGCTTACAAATTTACATATAGCCCCTTGGGCTTTACAAAATGGCATTTTCCCCATCGCATGCTTCATGTGCTCATTTCGTTTTGCACATGAGCCATGGGCTTTACAAAAATTTGGCTTTATGCCCATTTTTCTTACATTTGTCTATAAAAATTACATCAAAAATTATTAATTACATGATTTTTATTTGGCATGGGGAGGCCGGCCGCTTCATGTTCGGGCTCGACTCGGGCATGAGCCCACTTGACCTGGGCTTGGGGTTGACTTTGACTTGGTCAACCGGGGTGTAATTTTTGACCCCTACACCGGGTTTTCACAAGCTCGCCGGTAATCCTGCTGTTTTTACACACGGCGCCCTTTCGGATTTTCATCTGTGCCCATTTTACTTGTGGACATGCCGTTTTTTTTACGTGATTGCGCCCTTCCGAGTTTTCATAAGCTCGCCGGTAATCCTGCTGTTTTTTACTCACGACGCCCTTTCGAGTTTTTATGACCCGTCTGTTTGCCAATGGGACTTGCGGGTGACTTCGCCGCTAGAGTAGCTGTGTAGCCAGTGGGACTTGAGTTATAGTCTTCGCCGTTGGGGCTTCGATTGCAATATAGATCTTAAGAGAGCATATCGCGCGACGCGCTAGTTTAGGAACGTTCCGGTCCATTATCGCCATGTTTTGAGGCAAATTTTTAGTTTTAAGGACTTCTCGGTCCATTGCCGCCATGTTTGAGGCGAATAATTAGTTTAAGGACTTCTCGGTCTACTGTCTCCGTGTTTGAGACGAACAATTAGTTTAAGGACTTCTTGGTCCGGCATTGCTGTTTTTTGAGACGAAGTTTTAGTTTAAGAACATCTCGGTCCGCTGTCGCCATATTTGAAGTGAATTTTTAGTTTAAGAACATTTTGGTCCGTTATCGTCATGTTTGAGACGAATTTTTAGTTTAAGGACATCTCGATTCGTTATCGCCATTTTTAAGGCGACGGAGCTTCTTTGCATACTACTCTCAGAGTTTCGACTCAGGAAGATAGCGAGCGGACACGAGCGTCTTCATCTATCATTGACCTAGGTCATGACTCGTCAAGCGTAGTATTTTTTTGAGAAATCGGCTGTTTATTAGCCGGAAGGGTCATTCGCCATGCATATCCATGAGCAAGTAAGCTCCACCTTGGTAGACTTTGTCTATGATGTACGGGCCTTCATAGTTCGGCTCGAATTTCCCCCGTTATGCATGATTGGGGATCATTGGTCTTTTGACGACTGGTACGAGTTCGCGTTGGCGGAATGTTCTCGGCCTGGTCAATCTTTCATATGACCGTGTCATCCTTGCCTTATAAGCCTCCAGGTTTTGCTATTCTATAAGGCGGGTTTCGTCGAGTGCATCGAGCTCCTCGAGCCGAAGATGAGCATTTTCTTCATCTATCAGCTCATATCGAACCGCTACTCATAGAGAAGGGAGTTCTACTTCCACGGGAAGCACCGCTTCCGTGCTGAATACCAATATATATGGTGTTGTATTCGTAGCTATTTTGAACGTTGTGCGGTATGCCTAAAGAGCTTCATGCAGTCATTCGTGCCAGTCTCTTTTGTTCCTGGACACTGTTTTCTTTATAACCTTCATCAAGGTCTTGTTGAATGCTTCAGCTAGACCGTTGGCACGAGAATTATAGACTGAAGAGTATCTCCAATCTATCTTATGCACTGTTGTGCGAAGCGGCTGATTTTATGGCTTCTGTAGGATGGCCCATTATCCGAGATAATTCGTCGCGGAGTGCCGAACTGATAGATGACATGTGTCTTGAAGAAATAGAGCATATTATCCGCCTTCTCTTCCCTTAGTGGTACTGCTTCTGCCCACTTAGAAAAGTAGTCAGTCGTTGCCAGTATAAACCAATGTCCGTTGGATGATTCTGGTTCAATGGGGCCGATTATATCGGTTCCCCACATTTCGAACGGCCAGCTAGCTACCGTTGGGTGTAGCGGATTTGGATGCTGGCGGATGAAGTCCCCGTGAATTTGGCACGAGTGACACTGCTTCGCATATTCATGGTAGTCCTGAATCATTGTGGGCCAATAATAACCCATTCTTTTGATCTTCAGCTTCATCTTTGGCCCAGCTTGGTGAGAACCACAGAGTCCATCGTGAATTTCTTGAACGACTTTCTTTGCTTCCTTCTGCCCTAGGCATCTTAGCCATAGACAGTCGAACAATCTCTTGTATAGAGTATCGTAGGGTTACTAAGCACTATCACAATGGTCTACAAGGCATCAACCATGCCGAATTCAAAATTTTCAAGTGCTGAACAACCCAAGCAAGATCATAGACTAGAGATTAGGCGAAACAAAAAGCAAGTAAACAACTTTACTTCTAAGAGTTTGGGATTAAAACCTTTGTAGTCTGGTCCTTCACTTCATAAGCTCCGTGTTGAGGTCCCTTCGCTGCGATCATCAAGTACCCGGACTCTAGAGGGGCTCCATGAAGAGAAAAATGCAAGCTTGCTTCCGAGCTTCGATAACTAAGATGATCTACCTTGAAGAAACACAAACCCAAGCTCTTGCTTTGCTAATCAAGTATTAGCAAAGCAAACACCCTAATCCAAGTGGCAAGAATAGATGAGGATGATGAAATAGGAATTTAGCTCTCATTTGTTTTCAATTTCTCGCTCATTATCATCACTTATCAAAAACCTGGTGAAGGTTTTTCTTCAAAGAAGAAGGAAGAAGATGAAGCATTTCATTTGTGATGAATAATGAATTATTGTGTGAGGTTAGAAATGCAACCATGGGTTAAGAATGATAACTTAACCCTTATAGAGATTTAACTAGGGTAAAGGGTTTGGGTTGGGTTAAGAAATATCTATGCAAAATATCACAAGTCAAAGTCAAAGCTTCAAGAAACTTCTTGAAAGCTTCATGAAAGCTTAACCCTAATCCAAACCCTAACCACAATTAAACTCCACAAAACATGTTGCATTTATAACCATAACATGTTACAATATTATATATCACATATACAATATTTATTGTAACAAAATAAAATAATACAATTAACATATATCACATATATATCAATGTATTACCCGAGTGAGAAAAAGAATTTTTAAGTGAGCTTATATTAGTTAATGTAATTTAATATATCAAATATATAATTATACATTAAATTATCGAATCAACACTTGATCCGATAATCCGGCTATTTCACAAATAACCGACTAATATAATCTGTATCAGTTCATCGAATCAACACTTGATCCGATGATCCGGCTATATCACATATACCCGGCTGATATCACATATCGCGAGAATCTAATACGGTATCACATACACGTATTGTTCTCGGTCCCGCGCATATCACATATGTGCTCCTACTCCGTTTTGCCAGAGCCAGGAAACCTCTGTGTAGGACTCTAAAGAATCGTCAATACGCCGACAGTAGGTGATGATCATATCAAACACCCACAAGCTGCAAGCGGTCAGCTAAACGTAACAGCCACCCAGGTATTGAGCGATCAGAAGATCAACAAGCAAGCCTGTACATTCTCTTACAAATCCAATCAGTAACACTCCCGTACAGTCCGGTCTCTTCGTCTGATATGTTGCATATCTCGCCTAAGGGTGGTAAACGTCAGACCCCAGTAGCTTGATAAGTCGTGTCGATATGAGGTCTATAACAGTTCGAGAAACTACTGATAACACTTACCAGTAAATCTCAGCAACCCTGGCCAGAGATTTCCAGTTATAGCCAATCGAATACAGCGCAACATCAACTCCCTATACCGGGAGAGAAAAAACCCCTCTTATCGCTCATTGCCTCTATGTGATTCAGGACTGTACCCAAAAGCCACCGTTTTGCATGCCCCATTGGACGTGGTATGATGGAAATCAAAGCACAGTGGGAATCACACAAGACTCTATGACGATCTCGGGTCTACAGACTAACCTGTACCAGTGTCACCAGAGAACTGCCATCTGACGTGAGGTATAATACCATCTGGGAGTTCTCGGTGAGTCTGTCCAGTGTACCCAGTCTCCACTGAGCACCCGTATACCTTCTCTGATGTCAAACACCAATGGATATGGGATCATCCATCACCCATCATATGGGTCAAGAAGCGCATACGCTAGTCTACTCTGGTATATCGATGCCCTGTCTCGATACACCTACGACTAGGAATATTTGAAGGATATACTTAACGACTACACAGTCCCCACTAGTATGATCTGCATCATAGTCCTGATAGTCAAGTACTCATCCTAAGGGCTTTATCAACATGTAACATAGAGACAATCAGAGTACATGTTAAGATAAAGAGCAACCAGATAGCATACTATCATGTCGAGTAAGAAAGTCCTACCTATATATGTCCAAGCATCCACTACAATATACATCGTATGTACAGTAATGGCCTCTAGGGCATACATATAACTAACTATCTCCCACTTGCACTAGGGTCATCTATTGTGGTATCGCATACCCAACAATCGGCTGTGGTTGAAGTATCTCATATTCAACCATCCCATAAAAGTCTCTACTGGGAAATAGGCTTTTGTGAGTGGATCCGCGCTGTTGTCCTCTGTGTCTACTCTCCTAACCTCGATCTTCCTGGAGATTAACCATCTTCATGATCATGTGATACTGCCTTAGAATAAGTCTGGATCTTAGATGGGACGGGGGTTCCTTGGCATAAGCCAAAACTCCATTGTCATACAATGGTAGGAACGATGTTCATCTCATTAACTTATATTTATATCCAGACTGCCTCTTTGGTAGCATCCTTGGTAGTGATTTATCCTGCCTTTATCGTCTAGTATGTCACGGTATCTAGCTTGGAACTCTTCCAACATACCGTCCCTCCACTGAGGGTAAAGACAATGCCTGTGACCGACATTCAGTCGTCTTTATCACCCTGAAACCTTTCAGTGATTCTCCCCATGATCGATTGATACCATCTCACTACAACTAGTGAGAATCCTAACATCCAATTAGATCTATCTCATAGATATAAAACCCAGGATTTAGGAGGTATCACCTTGATCCTATATAGAGAATCCTTGTGATAAGAGGAGATTGACCGAGCGTAGCATAGGAAACTACTTCCCTATCAAGAGTATGTCATCCATGTACAATACGAGGATCATCACATACTCCCTACTACCTTTTTGTATATACAAGGTTCATCTACCATTTTGATGAAGTCAAACTCTTTGACTTCCACATCAAAACAGACGTTCCAACTCTGTGATGCCTGCTTTATCTCATAAAACATCTTGCACACTTTTCCGCTGCTCCCATTGTCTACGAAGCCCTCTGGCTGTGTACTTATAGACGCTCTCTTTTCTAAATCACTATTTAGAAAAGCAGTCATGACACCCAACCGCCAGATATCATAGTTATGGTATGTAGCAATGGCAAGTAGGATCTGGATGGACTTAAGCATAGTTTTGAAAGTCTCAACTTTTCCATGTACACCAAGTAATCTTCTCAAGATATACTTGCTTCTGATGGGGATTTAACCCTTCAGATAAAGCAACCAAAGTCCATACTTTGTTGGTATATAAGGATTCCATGTCAGATCGCTTAGCATCCAGCCATTCTTACAGAGTCCCACTCCTGATGGCCTGCTCGAAACTAGTTGGGCCATCATCTCATGATGCAATCCTCGCTCCCACTGTCATAGAGAAACCGGAGTATCTCTCAGGTGGGTGAGGAACCCTACTAGATCGGCGGAGAGGCTGAGGTTCGTTAGTTACTATTGAATCCTTTGGTTCTACCAAATCATCAACTGCAGTTTGTATAGCTGGAATTCTTTCCAGTTCTACCTCATGACCACTAATTTCTTCACAAGAAATTCTCTTTCTCAAAGGTGGCATGCTGAGAAACAAAATATCTTTTATTTCTCGATTAGGTAGATATTCCCTTGTGAGTGCTTGGGATATCTAACAAACTTCCACAGAACAGACTTTGCCTCGAGCTTGTCTGGATTATGCTTTTAGACATAGGCCGGACAACCCCAAATCTTAACTTCCTTAAGAGATATGCTCTTCCCATACCATATCACATATGAAGTGGTAGGCAACTGATTTGATTGGAACCCTATTCAATAGGTATGCAGCTTCTCAAGTGCATAACTCCCAAAAGGAAATAGGAAACTCAGTAGTACTCATCATAGAGCGCACCTTATCAAATAGGGTGTGTTTGCTCCGTCCTGATACACCGACGTGCTGTGGTGTATATGGAGGAGTAATGCTGAGAGAGAATCTCATTCTCCTTTAGAATAGTCCAGGAATCCGTGCTCAAGTATTCTCCTCCTTGATCTCATCAAAGGACATAATACTTATACCCGTTTTTGGTTCTCTACTTCTAACTTATATTCTGTGAATATCTCAAAAGCTTCGGACTTGTGTTTCAACAGGAACATATGTCTGAATCTTGAGAGATCATCAGTGAATGTAATGAAGTACAAAGAACCAGTATTGGCATGTGTAGACAGGGGACCTTACATACATCATCATGTATCAATCCCAAGAGTTCACTAACTCTTTCTCTGTTTCCAATAAACAGAGCTGTGGTCATCTTATCTTTGTGACATGACCGGCAAATTTCACAAGATATAAATTCAAACAAATTTAAATATGCATCTCTATGTAACTTAGCTAGTCAGGTCGCATTGATATGACCTAGTCTACCATGCCTCAAAAAGGATTCGTTCATTTCTGAACTCTTTCTCTTGTGTGTGTTCTGTACTTTAAGAACTGTGGTTTGATTCAGAACGTCTATGGTTTTAGATAACGTGCCTGAACCGATCAACTCTTGATATAGGAAATGTTCAAAACATTATCCAACAATACAAAATTATATCCTTCTTTAATAAATAAAGAGATTGATATGATGTTGTATATCAGGTTTGGTATCTAATAACATTCGTTCAGAATCAATGTATTCTGGTAATATAGGGTGATAACTGCCAACAGACTTGGCTGCAACACTTGCACTGTTTCCATCTCATGAAACATATCACCCGTTCTCAGTTCTCTACCTACCTATAGCCCATGTAACAGATTACATTTGCGGGATCTTGATCCGGTATCTCCTACCCAGGACGTAAAAGATATTGAGAAACAGTTCTCTGTAATGAACACCCGAAGAAGATGCATCAGCATGCACTTTCTTCGTTTGGGTGGCACAGGAATTCTGGTAATCCCCTATTTTCTGCTCGGTCTTATAACATTTATAAGTTGGAGCGGTACCAACGTTCCCTACCGCAGTATAATAAGCGGGTTCGGTCAATACATCCGTATTATTATCTTGATTAAAGCGTGATATGGGCGCTACCTGGAGTGAGAGAGAAGAAAACACTCGGCGTATGCTCTTGCAAGATTAGATTGGTTATTATTATATCTAATCAGGATATCTCCCACTGTTTTAGTCAAATCTTCCTTCAAACCCTAAAAGGAAAGACTAGCCGGGATTAATTACACCCTACAATTTCGTCAATCTTTCAGCCAGGCCAGTGCTGGTACTTTGAGGGAGGTTCCTCATGCTTTCGCACGGACCTAATTAAATTAAACCTTGTTTTCCCAGGGGCGTAACCCCGTTAACACCTTTCTAGACAGCTACTTGATCGGCTAATTGTAATGTGTAAAACTCTCCCAGGATTAACTCTTACTTGCAGTGGGGATTGGGATCCATCTATCTCATAGAAGATATGCAATCTCATTGCAAATTTCAATACTTGAAATTCCCAATAATCTTTTACCCCTAGCACTTTGACCTTAACTAAGGTCAACATATCATAAGCACTAGTCAAGTTCTACCTGTCATTTCATGATTAATTAGACCCACCCACATGACCCTCAACTATGGTCGACATAATCACATGAATGTCCTAACTAATCGCATCATATGCTGTAAAGGAAGACATCACTTAGCTACCGTACACTACGCCTCAACTATGGTCGACATACACAGCACGAATACTAAGTACTCTACTTTCTATAATGACGGAGGGTTACGACAGGTTTTTAAGAAAATCTTTTGCGTAATGAACTTGATATCGTTGTATAATCGAATGATTTTAAATGGAGTGTTTTTGAGGCTTTTCTAGTTTTGCTAAATAGGTCACTTCCGGTGAAGGGATCGTCGGCTCTTTCCTTATCGAATAAGGTGCAGGATATTTTACAAATACCACTATGCAAAGCAAAAACTATAGAAGCAATCAATAGACAAACCGAGTGTGTAGCATCTTCTAGTTTCGCTAAAGAGGTCACTCCCGGTGAAGGGATCTCGGCTCTTTCCTTATCGAATAAGGTGCTGGATATTCTACAAGGAATACCGCTATGCAAAGAAAGAACTAGAGCTACCAGTTTTTAAACAAGTTTCTACAATATTTTTAGGTTTCTTTTAGTTTCATTAATCTCATTAATGAAGTCCCATTTTATTATGCTCCATAAGCATCAGATATGAAACGAAATCAACAACATATAATATATATCACATATATATATATATATATAAACACTCGTCTCAGGCAGTAATATGATCTCATCACAGAACATTGCAGCAGAAGAACATATATGAAATATTGGATATACTAGGAGGTCCGTGTTTTAATACGAGCCTGTATAAAACACGGATTCCACGGTCGTGATGAATAGCCAAACCCACATCCCTAGACCCCTACGAGAGCGGCAAGTAACCCTGCCAGTTCTAGAGTTAGGAGACCCGGTCTCGACTCCTCGAGATGGTCTCCCACTAGACCCTAGAACCCGGTTACTTGTGCTCCCCGTCTTGGGTCTATCCTAATGCGGAAAAGTAAATAATATACAATGGTGACATCATCCTCAGCCCGGAAGTGCCCCAATAAAAGAATATTACATATAAAGAAATTTACATGAATGAAAATAAAAAACTCTCATCTCACATAAAAAAAACCCGGCTATTCAAACACGACGATCCAATATAACATATCACAGCAACATATAATATCACATATCATCAACGTAAGTAAATATGCGTATCTCAGTTGTCGTTGATGTATAGCAACGAAACCGGCGATACACCACATATTACACTTACGGTCGCAGAAAAGAAAGTGTAAAACTACAACAGTTGGAATCTGCAACCTTCTTAGACATCGCATGCCTTACCAAATGAATTCTTTAGACATCGCATGCCTAACAATTATAAACCCCACATTTTAGTCTCAGTCTCGAAAACACTTTTCAATATCTAGTCGGGCAATTCAACAAGATACCCAATATCCTGATCGAATGCTCGTCGAAAACTTTAGTAGACGGCCGCACCCCCGATGCCGTCGACGAAGTGCACTAAGACGGAGCGGTCGCGAGCACCCGAACGGATGCTTTTGGCGACGAGGTTCTCCTACAGTCACTTGGTCGGGGTTATGGGGCGTGGCTGTCTATTAAGTTTAACCGGCGAGTATCCGCGTACGCTACGTGATTGCGACGGACTTTTGATCGCATCAAAATCCCGTGGCAACCGATCATCTGAGACTAAACTGCTAGATTTATAATATTCAAATTAGTTATCTCATAACTAATTGTAGATTCCAAATATTGTATCACATTCCAGATAAATAGACAATGTTAAACTTTCCGATCGAATAATCAAACACCCAAGTTTTCCCAAATAGCTCAACACTTGAGCGGAGTTCAAATATCCCAGAACATGTCACAGCCCCAATGAACCAGCCGTAGAAGGATCAAACCAACGCCTCACATGTGGCAACGCTAAACTACCACAAAGCCTAGGGTTCAAGTGGCAGTTTTGACGGTCACATAATCAAGTTAAGGTTACGTTCTTCTAGAGGGTCCACAGATACGCTTGCATGATTTTCCGAAAGTTTCAAACTTGAGAAAAAATCCAACACTTGAAATTTTTCCGACAGGGGAAAAAGTGAGTTATTGATATCCGTTCGAACTTTTTAACACGTTCTAAATTACCTGGACAAAATTTAAACGAAGTTAAACTTTCCGATCGAATCAATGAATACATAAGATCTCTAGAGAACTCAACACTTGAGTAGAATTAAAAATTCCCAGAAGCATGCAAAAGTACCTACAGATCAACTGTGGGAAAAACGATCCCTCAATCCTCAAGACTTGCCGTGGAACCGCCGCCAATACCCTGGTTTGGCTGCGGTTCCGCGGCGCTTTGATGGATTCAGGGGTTCGTTTTTTACACATATCCATAAAATCACCTGCTTAATTTTCTGAGTATTTTTAATACAGAAAAAATCAAAAGTTTATAAAATTTCTAGAGAAGGGTAAAAACCGATGTACCGGGGTTCGATCGGACTTTTAATTTCGTCTACACGACGCCTAAAGCTCTAGCTTGGCTCTGATACCACTGTAGGGTTACTAGGCACTATCACAAGGGTCTCCAAGGCATCAACCATGCCGAATTCAAAATTTTCAAGTGCCAAACAACCCGAGCAAGATCGTAGACTAGAAATTAGGCGAAACAAAAAGCAAGTAAACAACTTTACTTCTAAGAGTTTGGGATTACAACCTTTGTAGTCCGGTCCTTCACTTCATAAGCTCCGTGTTGAGATCCCTTCGCTGCGATCATCAAGTACCCGGACTCTAGAGAAGCTCCATGAAGAGAAAAATGCAAGCTTGCTTCCGATCTTCGATAACTAAGATGATCTACCTTGAAAAAACACAAACCCACGCTCTTGCTTTGCTAATCAAGTATTAGCAAAGCAAACACCCTAATCCAAGTGGAAAGAATAGATGAGGATGATAAAGTAGGA
The DNA here is from genome assembly GCA_030015575.1 of Agapanthus africanus. Classification (NCBI taxonomy): domain Eukaryota; kingdom Viridiplantae; phylum Streptophyta; class Magnoliopsida; order Asparagales; family Amaryllidaceae; genus Agapanthus; species Agapanthus africanus. The sequence goes on along the minus strand of CM057338.1, from coordinate 933,931,751 downwards.
ATTTAGCTCTCATTTATTTTCAATTTCTCGCTCATTATCATCACTTATCAAAAACCTAGTGAAGGTTTTTCATCAAAGAAGAAAGATGAAGATGAAGCATTTCATTTGTGATGAATAATGAATTATTGTGTGAGCTTAGAAATGCAACCATGGGTTAAGAATGATAACTTAACCCTTGTAGAGATTTAACTAGGGTAAAGGGTTTGGGTTGGGTTAAGAAATATCTATGCAAAATATCACAAGTCAAAGTCAAAGCTTCAAGAAGCTTCTTGAAAGCTTCATGAAAGCTTAACCCTAATCCAAACCCTAACTACAATTAAACTCCACAAAACATATTGCATTTATAACCATAACATGTTACAATATTATATATCACATATACAATATTTATTGTAACAAAATAAAATAATACAATTAACATATATCACATATATATCAATGTATTACCCGAGTGAGAAAAAGAATCTTTAAGTGAGTTTATATTAGTTAATATAATTTAATATATCAAATATATAATTATACATTAAATTATCGAATCAACACTTGATCCGATAATCTGGCTATTTCACAAATAACCGACTAATATAATCTGTATCAGTTCATCAAATCAACACTTGATCCGATGACCCGGCTGTATCACATATACCCGGCCGATATCACATATCGCGAGAATCTAATACGGTATCACATACACGTAATGTTCTCGGTCCTGCACATATCACATATGTGCTTCTACTCCGTTTTGCCTGAGTCAGGAAACCTCTGTGTAGGACTCTAAAGAATCGTCAATACGCCGGCAGTAGGTGATGATCATATCAAACACCCCACAAGCTGCAAGCGGTCAGCTAAACGTAACAGCCACCCAGGTATTGAGCGATCAGAAGATCAACAAGCAAGTCTGTACATTCTCCTACAAATCCAATCAGTAACACTCCCGTACAGTCCGGTCTCTTTGTCTGATATGTTGCATATCTTGCCTAGGGGTGGTAAACGTCAGACCCCAGTAGCTTGATAAGTCGTGTCGATATGAGGTCCATAATAGTTCGAGAAACTACTGATAACACTTACCAGTAAATCTCAGCAACCCTGGCCAGAGATTTCCAGTTATAACCAATCGAACACAGCGCAACATCAACTCCCTATACCGGGAGAGACAAAACCCCTCCTATCGCTCATTGCTTCCATGTGATTCGGGACTGTACCCAAAAGCCACCGTTTTGCACGCCCCATTAGACGTGGTATGATGGAAATCAAAGCTCGGTGGGAATCACACAAGACTCTATGACGATCTCGGGTCTACAGACTAACATGTACCAGTGTCACCAGAGAACTGCCATCTGACGTGAGGTATAATACCATCTGGGAGTTCTCGGCGAGTCCGTCCAGTGTACCCAGTCTCCACTGAGCACCCGTATACCTTCTCTGATGTCAAACACCAATGGATATGGGATCATCCATCGCCCATCATATGGGTCAAGAAGCGCATACGCTAGTCTACTCTGGTATATCGATGCCCTGTCTCGATACACCTACTACTAGGAACATTTGAAGGATGTACTTAACGACTACACTGTCCCCACTGGTATGATCTGCATCATAGTCCTGGTAGTCAAGTACTCATCCTAAGGGTTTTATCAACATGTAATATAGAGACAATCAGAGTACATATTAAGATAAAGAGCAACCAGATAGCATACTATCATGTCGAGCAAGAAAGTCCTACCTATATATGTCCAAGCATCCACTACAATATACATCGTATGTACAATAATGGGCTCTAGGACATACATATAACTAACAAGTATCATTGAAGAAAGTGAAAGACAGAGCTCGTTTCATGAGCTGATGTCTAAACGATGCATTTTTGGGCGTTCGTTAGGATTTGAAGTAGTTTATGAAGACTTCCCTCCAATCCTTGACCTTTTCTTCGTCCTCTATTTGGAGGGCTACTTGTTCGGTCGTTTATTTTCCTTCGGATGGCTCTGTTAAGTCCCCCGAAGATATTTCTGTCGGCGTGAGGATCCTGCAACTTTGCACGATGATCTTTACGTCGTCGAGGTCTTCGTAAGCCAGTTCCTTCGCCAACAACGCATCCGCCTTGCTATTTTCTGCACGCTGTATACTCTCTAGGGTGTAAGAGGGGATTTTTGTCAACAGTTGTTGCATTCTTTCGCCATACTTTATCAGCTCTGACTTGCACGTCTCTGACTTGCACGTCTGATAGTCGCCATTTACTTGGCTAACGATCAGCTGGGAGTCTCCATATATGAGGAGGACTTTGATTCCCATGTTGACAGCGATCTTGAGACCTGCCATCAAAACTTCATATTCAGCTTCGTTATTAGTCATCGGCTCTGTTAAGGACAGGGCATAACGCAATATCCCTCCTTGTGGAGTCACGAAGATAAGGCCCACCCTGGCTTTGATTATGGGGGTGTTTTGCTTTTGCCTCTTCATGGAAGATACTCCATCGAAGTAGAGTTCCCATCGGGAAACATTTTCTTCCTTCTCTCCTTCGATTGTGTCAAACGCATGTTCATCCGGCAACTCGCAATTTAAGGGGGAGTCAGCTGGTATCGGATGCTCGGCGAGGTCCTGGCCTTTTACTGCTTTAAGGGGTCGATATGTTATCGAGAACTCCATCAGGATGAGGGCCCATTTGGCAAGCCTTCCTGTTAGTATGGCCCTTGACATCAGATATTTGAGAGAATCCACTTTTGATATGAGATGGACCTCATGTGTCAAGGCGTAATTTCTGAGCTTCGTTATCGCGAAGATCAGTGTCAGGAAATGCTTTTCGATGGGGGAGTAGTTGTTTTCTGCCCCAAGGAGAACTCGACTCAAATAGTACAAAGCTCTCTCATTTCCCTGATCGTTCTCTTCTGCCCATAGCGCGTCTAGAGAACCCTCAAGGGCCGTTGTATATAGGATAAAGGGTTTTCCCTTAACCGGAGCGGTCAATACCGGCGGATTTTGCAGGTATTGCTTGATTTCGTCTAGTGCATTTTAGCACTTTTGATCCCAGACGAACGAGGTCCCCTTCTTCATTAAATGGCTGTAGGGACGGCATTTTCCAGAGAGATTGGCTATGAACCGCCGGATATATGCGACCTTTCCTTGAAGAGATCGCAACTGTTTGAGGGTCCTTGGCGTGGGCATCTCCATAATTGCCTTGATCTTTGAGGAATCGATTTCGATACCCCGGTGTCGTATGATGAATCCTAGGAATTTGCCTGAGGAGACTCCAAACGCGCATTTTAGAGGATTCATCTTCAGATTATACTTCCGAAGACGTTGGAACGCTATATTTAGATGTTCCCAATGTTCCTCGTAAGACTTGCTTTTCGCCACCAGGTCGTCGATGTAACATTCGACAATCTCATGGATGAGGTCATTGAAGATCTTTGTCATAGCCCTCTGGTAGGTAGCGCCAGCGTTCTTTAAACCGAAAGGCATCACCTTGTAGCAGAATATGCCCAGCGGAGTCCGGAAGGCGGTATGTTTTTGGTCTTCGGGATGCATTTTTATTTAGTTGTATCCTGAAGATCCATCCATGAATGAGAAGACCTCATGGGTAGATGTGTTATCGATCATCAGCTCGGTAACAAGTACTGGGAAATCATCCTTTGAGCAAGCTTTGTTGAGGTCCCGAAAGTCCACGCTGATGCGCACCGTTCCATTCTTCTTCATCACTGGAACGATGTTAGCGATCCAGTTGGGATATTGAACTTCTTGGATGAAGCTGGAGTCGATTAGTTTTTTGATCTCAGCATTTATAATCATCTCAAGTTCGAGCCGCATTCTTCATGGTGCCTGTTTGACTGGTTTTATGTCCGGTGATATAGCCAGTTTATATACTGCTACCCTTGGATCTAGACCCGGCATTTCGGAATAGTTCCATGCGAAGTATTCTTTATACCACATGAGCACGTCCTTTAACGTGGCTACCTGTTTTTCAGATAGTAGCTCACTGACGAACGTTGGCCTCAGGTCGTTTTTCGTCCCTAAGTCAATTTTTCTTAGGTTGTCCGCCGTAGTGTGTATCCCGTCTTCCAGCTCTTTTGGTACTGGTGGAAACTCTGAGATCACCCCATCCTCGTCTTCATTTGCAAAACACTTGAAGGGATCATCTATAGTCTCGTGCCCTCCCTCTTTTGAGAGTGTTACCACATAGCAGGTATGAGTTTGCTTCCATTCTTGACGTTGAGCTGGTCCTATCCTCACGGTATGGGTCCTCTTTAGCCCATGCTTTTGCGGTAGGTTTACCCTCCAGCTGTCGGACAAAGCGAACCTGCCTTGTTGATACTGGTCTTCTACCTAGTCTTTGAAGGTGAAGCAGTCTTCAAGAGGATGCTCTATTGCTCGATGGTAGGAGAAGTAATCCGGGTGATGGATCTCGTTTATTTGTTAGGGGTGCCGAGACTCTAAGAGCGTCATCATTTGATACTTCATGACAAATCTGAATATTTTTCTTGTCTTGACTTGAGGGAAAGAGTATTCTTGTCCCATCTTCTTCATAAAGGACGGGTTCCAGCTGGATTTTCCTCGATTGTACGACTTCTTAGATCCATTTTGCTGTTTTCGAGCATTGTTTGCTTTCTTCGCCTTGTTTTTGCCTCTATTTTGGGATTTTCCTTCGAGGCGAGAACGTACAGCTGGCTGAGGATGAAGGGCATTGTAGTCTTCTTTCTCCGTGAACTGCTGGTTTAGGCGTTGCGTCCTGGCCTTTTCATAAATAGCCATTTCACGACTGTGGTTATCCCGAATCTTTTGACAGGCTTCTTTTATTAGCTTGTTAACTTGTTCTTCGAACGATGGGCTTAACGTTCTTAGAGCTGGATCTCGTTCTGTTTCAACGTCACAGCTATTTGGAAGAGCGTTCTCTTCTTCACCAGAGCTGTTTATGACGCAGCAGCTGTAAAATCGTTCCCGTTTGTTGGACCGAACGTATCCAAGTCCAGTTGTTTCCATCTTCCCGTTGGGCATGTTTCGCTGGGTCCCAGGGATATCCCAAAATTTTTTTTTAGAAGTCGGCTTGTCGAATAGTTTGTTCGAAGGGTACACCTTGGCATCTTAATAGTCTTTTCAATCCATCCGTGTAGTATCTTGGCATACGGATTGGTTGAAGCCTATCAAGTGTAAATCGGCACCGTGCCAGACTTCTTTCTCTACTCCGGTCTCTGTAGATTGGTAGAAGAGGATCGCCTTTTCACCTCTTCGCCTGGGAGGCACGTAGAAAGCCTGTAGTTCATGTACAATATATGTATCGAGCGCATCAAGTTCCTTATAATGCCGAAGGGAAGCCATTGTGATTTGTAGGCTCTGATCCGCTCTGGTGAGGATTTGCACCGACGGGCGGTGATTGGTCTCAAAAACTATCTATTAACCGCAATCAAGAACGGCGTCGCTTTGCAGCTAGCTGGTGAGTACAGGTCGGTCCACAGGGATGTTGTGAATCTCCTAGTCGCGCTAACGAGTTAATTCCGAAGGGTGTTCGGATTGATTATTAAATCTAAAATCTAAATCTATCTATCTAAGATTATCTAGATCTAGTCTTGCTAGGGTTAGGTTTAGGGATGGTTTGGAAATGCAAGTAAATTTCAACGCTTTCTATACCCGAATGAAGATCTATGAGGAGTTATGGTAATTATCAATAAAGGGGATTAGATCCATTCAGGAAAGTGTTCCTTCCTCTAGGTTCTTGTCCTTCCTTTAGAGATCCTTACCCTAACCTCTATGGAAAACGCGCACAACCGGGCCTTTATACTACGGTGTCACCGCTACCTCGAGGGATAGGGTGTCGTAGGGCGTGGTGTGTGCGTGTATGCATAGAGTCCTATTGACAATATGTGATGGGCAAGAAAGGGATGAAAGATCTCATCTCTCAAAAGCCTTCCCCAAAGCTAACTCTAAACAATTATCTACGGTAAGGAATTAAATCTACCTAGGGCAAAAAATTAAAATCTAAACTAGAGCAATTAAATAAAACTACTTACAGATGCTCTCTCCAAACATCAACGCAGGGTTGTCAGATCTGAATTCATGAATTGAAAAGAGGTACCGATGCTCTCCAGAAGAATTCTGAAATTTATTATTAAAAGGAGGCACAGGGAGGCATAGCCTTTACAATGATTTAGAGTTCCTATTTATAGAGGATAGGAAACCCTAGGTTACAATTGATTCGCACGTCTACATTTACCAAAATATCCTAAGGAAGACCTAGTCAAAGTAGACTCCAAGCTTTGGTAAAATTTTATGTCTCTGTCTCTTTAAAAGGAAGTATTGGGCCTTGAATCTTTGGGCTTCCTTATTATTTGGTTCTTTTATTAAAATAGCTTCTATGTTTCTTCCAGATCTCCAGTGAATAATTGCGGTGGACTTTTAACCGTTCGCTTTGTAATCTTGGACCTTGCATTACCTTGTACTTTGTGAATTTTATTTTTGATGTAGGCTTGATCAAGAGTCTTCTATTTGTTGGTCAAAGTCCACTTTTGCTTCGTCTTTTCATCGTTTTCACTGTTTTCTGTCCAAGAACCTGTAACCTGTAGCAGACATGCGTCAAAAGTACCTGTTTATTTATAAAAAGAATAAGAATGGGGAATATAATAATACAATATTATGGTGTGAACAAATACCCCCAAACTTATCTTTTGCTCGTTCTCGAGCAAACTTATTTTTTATTCTCTACAAAAACCTAACCGCACTTTCACAGGGAATCGCGATTGCACTGAGCTCGTGCAACAAGCCGTTAAACCTCTAGGTGTCCCTAGTAGGAGGAGTGTTGTCTCCTGAGGGTTTTCAGCGGATACTACCCACAAAATCCTATCAATTCGGCCCATCGACTTTTATTCTCCAATTAGGGTTTCTAACAAGGAATTCTATTATCGTCGACTCGTAAATTATCCACCCATATTCTTCACACTTCCTCATCATTTAACTTAAGATTATATATGTTCTATAGACTTACTTAGCTTTCGGCATCTCTTAAGTTTTCCTTCTAGGGTTCCATCTCCACTTAGGAATTTTTATCAACTCTATTAAAGATACAAGTTCTATTCTTCATTCCTTTCTCTCATCTAAACTCCAATCACATATCCCCACGTGTGTGTATAAATCACTCCTACACTTGGAAATTCAAATTAAGCAATCATACCCTTGTCCGTTGTCCAAAGCACTTCTTAATTGGTGAATTTTTAAATGAATTTTGCTTACGCATCCTTCATGCGACCGTTAATACTTCTTGAGGTACCAACAACCGATTACAAGATGTGTTTGCACATTAAAGCGTAATTCGTAGTCTTGCAACACCCAAGGCTTTAGCAGTGACTCCCAAACCAGTTAGTCTAAGGCACTAGGTGATGAAGCACCCTCGCTAAATATTTTTTCTATTTTTGCAGCCTTAAGTAATCACAAAAACCAGTGTTCATTTTTTTTTCTTTATTCACAATTGAATTTTTTATTTTATTTTCTTACTAAGGACTTTAGACAAGAGCATTTCAAGGTCTCCTCTACTATTCCAAGTTTCAAGGTGCGTGATTGTGCAAATTGTAGGGTATACGTTTTCAGAATCTAGACTTAAGCTAGGAATTATTTTTCAAACTTATACTCTAATAAAAATATCAATATTTTTCCTTCGTTTCTACTTAGCCCAAGACGTGAACTCAAAATTTGCCTATTTCTAAATAAACTACAAAGGAATATACTTTCTACCGTTAAATTTTAAGAAAGGTTATTTTTAGGGTTTTTAATTTACTAAGTCTAAGATCTAGTTGTTCCTAGCCAGTTAACCTATTTGTCAAACTCAAATCAAATAAGGCCAAAATTGAATACATTAATTTTTATAATTTTTAAGATTTTTCATTTTTTATGGATTTTCAAATAACTATGCAAATGCAAAAATTTACATATGAATGCGAAGGAAGAAGACTTACCGAGCATACCCCCAAACTTAAACTTGACAGTGTCCTCACTGTCATGCTACACCAAGAGGGTCAAAATGCCGGCACTGCCCTGTTTATTTATTTATAAAACATTTTATATTTTTTAATGTTTTGAAATTTTATTTATTTTTTTTTATAGAAAAGGAAAACAAAAAATATATATACATATATACAACAAGGTTTCCCCCAAACTTAAGCTTGGCTTTACACAAGCCAAAGGTTAGCACCAACCATTCAAAAATCTTATCGTGGTAATGATCGAGTTGGTGAAAAAATGGAGTGGAAAGAAAAGAGATGAGAAACACACGAGACCGTGTGGAAAGAAGAGTGGAATATGGTCTCGGTGAAGGAGAAGAATGACGAAAGAGAGAAAGAAGTGTAGCACGAACTTGAGGGTGTAAATAGAGTGAATAAATTAGCGCAATTTGTGATGACCGATGTGTTAAAAGCGATTGTGCTAATCTATCAACCCTTCGAGAAATGGGGTCAAATCCCTCAAGATTCGCAAGAAAACATGGGTACGCCGAACTTGGTATTGAAGATGAAAGCGTAACGGTCTCTTGTACGGTCGGAACGATAGGAAGGACGAAAGGGAGTGAATTAGGGATAGTCTCATTCTCACCGTAGTAAATTGTCTCGAAATTAAAAGATTTCATCAATGGTTCGAAACTACTGTAAGCAACCGAGTCTGATGGTTCAACTAACTCATCTGAAAATGTAAAGGTCTCAAACTCGGGCGGTGAGTCATCAACATCGTCCGAAAAAATGAAACACTCGTACGTGTTATCGGCTGTGAGAACTGTGTCAGATTCAAAGGAAAATTTTTCAAGCTCACAGTCTTCAAGCGTGATATTAGGCGTGGTCGGAACGATGGAAAGGAGGGGGGGTGATTTAGTTAAAAGGGTCAAGAGGATGGATTGGAAAATCAGACACATCAAACAAAATTGGTTCAACCTCAATATGATCCTCAAAACTCTCCTCAATACTATCCTCATAATTTTCCTCAATATTTAGCCTATCCATGCCATTGTCATCAAAATCAAGACGCATATGAAATTCAGGAGAAACATTTAATGACTCGGAATGATGACTTGGACATAAAGTTTCAATCAAATCTACTGGTTCATCATCCAAAATATTCCCGGCGTCTATATCCTCAATCAAGTGAAAATCAATATTTTCTGACACCTCATCAAAAACATGGATATTTATCGATTTAGGTTCTAGAGTGGAGGTGTGAAGATCGAAAGGATTAAGTGTGGTTTCACTCGAAAGGGATTCTTCACAATCTGGCAAATCAAGCACTACAAAGTCGCACAACTCATCATTTTGGACACATGTTTGAAAAATGGAGTTGTTGGATTCAATTGGGTATGGGTAGGTTTGATTTGGAAATCCTCTCACATTCTCACTCTGTCCAACCGCCGCCTTATACATTGAAAAATTTGGAACTAGCGTGAAACTAGCTACCGGTTCACTAGGTTGCATAAGGACGGCAATGGACGCTTCCACATTCCTAGTCATTTTGTTTGTTGCGGCAATATAATCTTCCAACGACTGTTCCAAACTAGACTTGGGTGGTGAAGGGGTTTCGGCAAAAGATTCGAAATCGTTTGGATACGTGAAAATCCCAAAAGTCTGTGTAGAAACAGGGTCTAGTGAAGGTGAGAAGTCGGGTAGGACTGGTAGGAAGTGGATGGTTGGACAGGATTAGAGTCAACATGTGGATAAAAAGGTGAATGGACTTGTTGATCCCTAGAACTAGATGTATGGAGAGGGGTGAAAGATCGGCTACGAGATTGAGCAATATGCTCAGCAATGGACATCGGCTTAGGAGTTACAGCAGGACTTGAAAAAGTGGTGTCAACGTACGAAGGTGGTAAAGGTTGACATGGTTGACACAAAGTGGGTTGCAACGTCAAACTGTTTCTCCTAGACGCTTCTATTTGATCTTCCAAAAATATTTTGGGCATGGAAGGATCGTCTTTAAATCGATCGAAACAATTGACGTACGACGCAAAGTTAGGTTCGGGATACCAAAGTTCGGCAAGAGATTTATGATGTGGGGTACCCATGATAGAAGAAAGAGAAGAGAAAGAAGGTAAGGTGGAGCAAGGATTTCTTAGCGGCAAAAGTTGCAAGTTTTTTTTTATAAAAAATTTTCCTTTTTTTTCTTTTTTTTTATTTAGAACGTGTTTCAAAAAAGATTGTTGATAAAAGATATGCAACAGAAAAATATTACTTGCAATCAATTTCTATTTTAAACGAGGCGCAACAAATCCTGCACAAGATTGTTATTTGGAAGGTGGAAGGGAATATATTTTTAAAGCACACAGAAATCCTGCAGGTAAATTTACAGAAGATATATAGAGATTTTTGCAGAAAAAGAACAGAGGATCTTACAGAAATTTTTTTAGAAGATGATGTCACTAGCGCGCCGCCTTTCCGCGGTATAAACGCGTTCCTGCCGCGTTTTCGCAGCGAGATGGTTAGCACGAGTCCCCAAAAATTTTGTGCGGCGCTGAGTCAGCAAGATGGCCACATTTCCGCGGTCTAAGTCTGGTTTCGACCGCAGAAGCGCGGCAAGTTAGAGGGTTCAAATCTCCAGAAAAAATGTACTGTTCTGTTTGTGAAATCTCTCTCTGTTCTGATCTGTGGTTTTCTGTTTCGCTATCTGCAGATTTCCAGATCCGAGTTTGTTCCTGCAAGATTTCACACAACAAAGTACCCTTTCCAAAAAAAATAACAATTGATATATTTTTATAATTTTTTGGTGATTTTTCAGAATTTTATGATTTTTTTAATTTAGATTAACCCGAAATTATAAAAAGGAAATAACACGCCATCCCCGGCAACGGCGCCATTTGAGTAGCTGCAAAGCGACGCCGTTCTTGATTGCGATTAATAGATAGTTTTTGAGACCAATCAAATGGCGCCGTTGCCTTGTTAATTGTGAACTGTTCTTCATCTGGGCTTGATCAAGAGTCTTCTATTTGTTGGTCAAAGTCCACTTTTGCTTCGTCTTTTCATCGTTTTCACTGTTTTCTGTCCAAGAACCTGTAATATGTAGCAGATATGCGTCAAAAGCACATGTTTATTTATAAAAAGAATAAGAATGGGAATATAATAATACAATATTATGGTGTGAACAGGCGGATGGAGAAAACAGCGTTAGCTTCGTCTTCAAAGTCGCTGCCAAAGACCGAAATACGAGTAGATGGTCCGGGCTTGTTGTCTTGGGGTTGCCCCGAGTAGACTATTTCTTCATCTTCCTCGGTGTCACTCCCAAAGATGGGGATGGGGGCAATGGACTTCCATTTATCCTCCGGCTTACGACACCTCTCCGTATCTTCGATGTCTAGTAAGAAGTACTTTGCGTCTTCATATTTTCGGACCTCGTTTACGGAGAACGGGTTTAGTTCTCCCGTGACAGTGTATTCCAAGCTGTCTTTGAAATACTTCATACACTGATGTTGTGTAGAAACGACAATGTTGTACTCATGTAACCAAGGCCTGCCGAGCAGAGCATTATAGCAAGTCTTGGCGTCAATGACATGAAATTTGATGTCAGGGACGAGCAGCCCGAAGCGTAACGTCAGTATTACGGACCCAAGCATCCATGACGACTGTGAGTCAAACCCGGAGATGGTAATTTGTCTCGGGCCAAGTGCTGAACGTTCATGCAAATCTTCTTCAGCACTTTCACGTTGAGAAGATTGATGGAGGATCCGTTGTCGACAAGGATTTTGCCTATCTTGATGTCGTGGCAGTATCCGGTGACGTATAACGGGCGATTATGCTCACACGTTCCAAGGAGGAGATCATCGCTGAATGTAATGTCAGCTGTGTGAGCCTCTGCCAACTCGTCCTTCATCTTCTCTTCTGCGAGGAAAGCTGGGAACTGATCAGACTCTTGTAATGCCTTGATCAGATAATCCCGTGCCCCTTTGGACAGGAGGAGAGCATCCAGTATGCTCAGTTGTGAGGGAATTTTCCTCATATGTGCTAAAACATTGTAATCCACCTTATTTTTCTTAGGCGGGTCCCTGGCTATGAGCTCTTTGATGACTCCATCATCGAGGGTGATTTCCTCAGGGATTTTTTCTTTCCCTTTGTCTCTTTGGCTCGAACCTTTGTTTGTAGGTCCAAGGTTCTTTTCAGACAGCGTGCGGTTACGCAGCTGAATGTTCCCACAGTTCTTCTCCCCCTCTTCTTTTTCGAAGGTGAAGTCTTTGAAGAGAGGGCTGAGGGTCATTTCGTCCTCAGAGTCGCTCCCGAAGGAAAGAACCTGGGGTTTATCCCCTTCCGAACTGGTATCAACCATATGACAGTTGCCAGTCATTTTCTCACGCGCACTTGCCGCACTTTTTTACAGTCGACGAGTTTCGTGCTTCATCCTCTTGAAGTGTTTTTGATGGGCAACATATACTTGCCACCACTTCTTGAAGGCACTGCATTCTTCGGTGGGATGGGTAATCCTCGGCAGTAGTTTGGATGTGAATCCTCTCCGTCGAGGCATATGACCTCGGGAGTGTTTCCTACCAGAGGTGGCAGCTTCATTCCCATTGACAGGGCTTTGGCGAACCGCTTCTCTGTATTGATCCTGCTCTTATTTGTGGCAGGGATGCTTCGGTTTGGTTGGAGTACTTTACGACTCATCCTTGCCGCATCCTCTTCATCCTAACGCTGACGATTAGCCTTTTCGTATATGGCTGTTTCGCGTTCTCGGTCAGCTTTGCTTTTTCGAAAGGCTTCATTTAACAGCCTATCGATCGGATCTTCTGACAGTTCCGGAGATTTTAGCGCCAATTCTACCCGCAGTTTCTCTACGTTGTTTTCTGACGTTGAGGGAGCTTCTTCGCCATTTAACGACGAATGGGAGACTATGAGACAACTTGCTACATAGTCTTCGGTTTCTTTTGATGAGTCATTTTCCTCATCGTTGTCACTATCTTCATTCTCAAGAATATGCTTGAAGAACTTTTCGAGGGTGACCAGTTTCTGCGCCTTCTGGTTGTACTCCTCCAGCGTGTCAATGTACTTTTGTATGTTTGTGTGCTTGTCGTTATACTCGGCAGGCTTCACAGGCTTCTTGATCTTCTTCTTTTTCTCCGAAGACTTTGAAGGCTTGACTTGGGGATTTTGCTCTTTGTCAACAACTTTCGGTACGGGACGCGGTGTCAGCATCCCTTCGATGATTTCGGGTTCAAGCTGGCTTTTCCACCTGACTGCCAGACATGCATGTAGATCTTTCAGCATTCTTTTGGTTTTAGCTGAAAGAACGACTTCCCAAGGAGCTTCTTCCACGAGCGAGCATGATGCCCCTGGTGCATCCACCTTTTTGGGAGTGTGCTTCTGTGGCGGGTTCACCCTCCAGTTCTCAGAAAGCGCGAACTTCCCCTGTTGATACTGATCCTCGACACAGTTCTTGAAGATGTAGCAATTCTCAAATGGGTGGCCCACCATTCTGTGATAAGAGCAGTAGTTGGGTTATTGACATCGTCGGATTGCGGTGGACATCGCGGGTCTGGCAATGTGATGAGTTTGTTACACATTGCCAACTCAAATAGTCTCCTCGTCTTATCGTAGGGAAACGAGTAAGCGCGTCCTAACCTTTCTTCCAGGGATAGGCGTGGACGTGCATTGTTTTTGCGACCAGCTGGTTTTGGGTCGCTCGGTTGTTGTTGCTGCATGTTGGCGACGAAGGCCACTTTCCTTTTACCCTTGGCGTTTCGAGGGTCCTTATCTGATGAGGAAGGCATATGGCTCATCTTGTCCATTTAGGCCAGTTTGTCGATCAGAGCCTGAAAGGTGGTTGGCTTGAAGAACATCATGAACTAGGACACAGTCGTCTGAGGATCTAGGGTCCCGATGAACATGCCCACGGCGCGGGATTCTTTGATGCGTTATTCGCACTTTGATCACAGGTTCCGCCACTGGATCGCATATTGGACCCAGGTTTCTCCCGGTTTTACCCTGGCATTGATTAATGTCTTGATTGAAGTGTGCTCGCTTGCGCTGGAGAACCGCTGTGTGAACAGCAGCTCCATCTCTGTGAATGTTCTCACGGAGTCATTTGGGAGCTCCAAGTACCATTCAAAAGCTGTTTCTGACATGCTGCCAATGAACTGGCAAAACAACAGTTTGTCGTCGCCTCCAGTGTTGCCGCACAAAGCTCTGAACTGAGTGACGTGCTGGTGTGGGTTGCCTGTCCCCTTGTACACATGGAACTTGGGGATCGTATAACCAGGCGGGTATTTGAATAATCCGGCTTAATCCTAAGCCGCTGGTACTATCAACCGTCCGATTAAAATCTATATAGCCTGTACACATATTTAATCGGACACATGTATGTACCGACATACGTCGTCTACATTATATCGCCTGAACCGGAAAAACCCTCTGTGTGGGACTCTAAAGACTCGTCAATACGCTGGCAGTGGGTTTAACCACAAGCACGTCCGCGGCATTAGCTGTACATAACGGCTGAGCAAAAGGAAGGCCGATGAGCAAACTCATCCGTACCCCTACCGAGCCTTGTTTACACCGATTTAAATTTCGTTTCCAGATATGTTTGAAAGCATGCTCATTCATATACACGTGTGGAGGGTTAGTGCATGACACGGGCACATCAATGGCGTTTGCGCTTAGCAAAAATCCTTAAGGGTGAAGTGCACGTGCGCACATGTATGTTGCACGTATATTTAAACAATACAATCAAAGGAAAAACAGGTGTTAGAAATGAAGCACTCGGTGGCCAACGATAAAAGGAAAGTATTCAAATAGACATTTTATTCTACATGAAATAGATCACCAAATACGGGATCAAAAGTACAAGGGTTTACAAAACTATGAATGGAGTTTTCTAAAGCCCTCTCAGCCTTCTCCACCATGTCGAAGCGGCGATCTTCACGAGGAGTCGCTCCCCATCAATAAGTACCGTGTTCATCGGCGAAAGCAGCCATGATGGCCCGCTGAGCCCGTATCTAGCTTAACAGCTGAACAGAACGATCCCTCAGAGGCTTGGGAATCAAAAGTGCCTCATGAAAGCACTCGATATTGTCCTCCGCTGCGTCGAGCATCGCCGGAGTCATCTTCGCTGGATGAGGAGGAATGTCATCGAGCATGAACAGGAAGATCATCCGGAGCCAAATGGAGCCAATGGGGAAAGGAGATCCTCTACGAGTCAAGAGCTCGTGCAGCACCGTATCACGTTGGTCATCCGTGAGAGCGGGATCACCAAGCGTGCAACAAAACGAGGAACAATTTCTTCGATAGGCACCTCCCATGGCTGTCGATTAGCATGCGGACGATTGCAAGCCATGACTCTTCTCTATTAAAATGATTCTCTGAAAGTGAGAGAGAAGAGGAATATTGCTTAGATTATAAAGGGAGGCATTTAAGTCTCAGCACAGAAAATGTTGTGCATAGTGAAACTATTCCCAAGCTCTGAAAAAAGAAGGCATTGGAAAAGAAAGTTTGACTCGGGAAAATCAGAGAAAGAAGGTGAGAAGAAACCTTCATTAATGGGGCAGCGCCCCCACGTACTTCTCACGAGGGCGCCAGCGCCAATGTGCAAAGCACAAAAGCACTTTCTAAGTAGAATTAAATTCTTATATGGCGCCGCACGTGCTCCTCACGTGGACGCCAATGTGCAAAGTACAGGAGTGCTTCCTGAATAAAGGTTAAATTCTTATATAGTGTCGCACGTACTCCTCACGCGGGCGTCAATGTGCAAAGCACAGGAATACCTATCTTAAGAATTAAATTCTTAATTGGCGCCCGTGTGCACAACATGTGAGCGACAACGCCCAGGTAGAATTAAAATTCTACAATACTCTCTGTTAAACAGAGTTGTTGGATCAAAGATCCAACAGGGATGATAAATCATCAAAATATAGAATCAAATTCTATTAGGAAAAAATATCTCCCGTATCTTTCTAAATAAGAAAGATACTCTCGGTTGGATCAATAGTCCAATTTTTGGAATATATTCTCTCGATCTTTCTTAAGCAAAAATGATTGTTCTCTGTTTTACAGAGAACTCTTGGATTAAAAATCACCATTTTACAGAATAAATTCTGTATATGGGAGAATATTTCCCCGATCTTGTTAAAAACAAGAACATATTCTGTAAAATGGAAGTCCTTGGATCAAAAGATCCAACGATGGGTAAAATTCCCCAAATCAATTTTGAGACCAATTAAATCAATTGGAATCTCTCAATGAGAGATTTTCTCAAAACCAATTAACAATCTGCCTCCACTATATAAAAGACCCGAGACTTCAAGTCTGATATAGAAAAAAAACCCATAAGTTTTTGAAAAATACAGAAAGCTTCCAAAACAATAGAGAATTCAATTCTCAGAGAGGAAGACTTCCCTTTCAAAAGAAACCTAGGTAAAAAAAATTCAGAGATCAAAATATCTCTTTTTACCTATTTTAAGGGTTTAACCCTCCTCAAAAAACTTAGTTCTTCCTCTGGATCAGAGATCCATAAGACAAGTCTCCCACAAGTTGAGAATTTAATTCTCATCGGGAGGATCTTGTTCTTGAGAATCAAAGGTTCAGAAAAGAATTAGGTCCAAAAGAAAAACAAAAGGAAAAAGAACCTATAAAAGAACTTAGTTTTTAAAGAAAAAACCTGATCCCAGATCTTCAAAAACGAAGGTCTTGGTGATCATTAATGGTCAAAATGCCATTAACAGAGATTTAATCTCTAAACAAAAGAAAAAAAGACTAGCGCCTCACGTGCTTCTCACGTGGGCTCCCCCTTTTAACAGCGCCTAACGCCTCACGTGAAAGACGCGTGGACGCCCAAAACAGAAGGCTAGCGCCTCACGTGAAACACACGTGGGCGCTGCATAAAAGTGTTCAGCACTCCCTATACAGCCGAAGACAGCTAAGTGCTTAGCACTGATTGGGCAGCGCCCAACGCTGCACGTGCTCCTCACGTGGGCGCCATACAAAAAGTGCTGAACACTTCATATATAGCCGAAACGGCTGAGTGCTTAGTATTGATTGGGCAGCGTCCAGCGTCGCACGTGCACCTCACATGGACGCCATATAAAAAGTGCTTAGCACTTCACATTTAGTCAAAATGACTAAAAGTGTTCAACATTTATTGGGCAGCGTCCATGACTGAATACTTCACATGACATACATGTGAGCATCAGAGCTCAAATAAGTGCTTTTCACTTTTACATGAAAAGAAAAGGGCTGAACAAACAGAGCCCAAATAAGTGCTTAGCACTTTTGAATAAAAAATGACTAAACATACTAAGCCCAAATTGACTAAGTCTCTGAAATTTTCTTGCAGCTGAGCCCAAATCTCTTTTGCTGGATCTTAAGAAAAAATGATCCTAGAATGTTGTTAAGTTGATCTTAGTCTCAAATAAGACTAACGCATCCTTAGCAAGAACAAACTGAGCCCAAATGCTCACCCATATGTTTTAAGTCGATTTTAATCTCAAACCAGATTAACGGTCCTTAAATAAACTTAAGCCCAAATCTAAAATATACAGATTTGGACTGATCCACGCCTTACGGGCGACGACATAAACTAGTCTCCGTATACAATCCACAGGCAATCTAAACAAGCAAAAACACACATGACACGAAGTGAACTGCCGGAGCATGAGAAAGTGGTTATCGCAATACGGTAACGTAATTAACTGCAGGGGCTTGCGCCTGCAGGGAAGAGCGTCCCCACAATCAAAAACTCCTCATAAAATGAGGGGGAATCTGATAAAGTCTGCTACAACAGTCGCGTCTGTCCAAACCTCCGATATATGATGCCATAAATCAACTTGGTATCTTCGGAGAGGTGGACGGATAAATCCAAATAGCATCTGCCCCCAAATTCAGGCCAGACATCCCAACGTCTCGGTCTCTGTTTTTCGACGGTGAACAGATTCTGGCACGGACCAAGATGTCCTTAAACTAGAATCTCGCATCAAATATAATGATATCGGACCGAGATATTCTTAAACTAAAATTTCGTCTCAAAAACGGCGATACCGGACCGAGAAGTTCTAAAACTAATTATTCGCCTCAAGCAAGGCAACAATAGACCGAGAAGTCCTTAATCTAATTATTCACCTCAAACATAGCGGCAATGGACCGGAATGTCCTTAAACTAAAAATTTGTCTCAAACGCGGTGATGATGGACCGGAACGTCCCTAAACTAGCGCGTCGCCTCAAATACGGCGATATGCTCTCTTGAGATCTATATTGCAATCGAAGCCCAACGGCGAAAACTGCAATTCAGGTCTCACTGGCTACACAGCTACTCCAGCGGTAAAGTCACCCCCAAGTCCCACCGGGCGTGCCAGAATCTGTTCACTGCTGAAAGACGGACCGAGACGTCGGGACGTTTGGCCTGAATCCTGGGGGCAGATGTTATTTGGGTTTATCCGTCCACCTCTCCGAAAATACCAAGTTGATTTATGGCACAATATATCGGAGGTTTGGACGGATGCGGACGTTGTAGCGGACTTTATCAGATTCACCCTCGTTTGTGAGGGTTTTTTTTTATTGTGGGGACGCTCTTCCCTACAGGGGCAAGCCTCTGCAGTTAATTACGTTACCGCATCGTGATAACCACTTTCTCCTGCTCCGGAGGTTCACTTCGTGTCGTGTGTATGTTTGTTTTATTTTGGTTGTCCATGGATTGTATACGGAAACTAATTTATGTCGTCGCCCGTAGGGCGTGGATTAATCCAAATCCATATATTTTTAGATTTGGGTTTGGGTTGATTTAAGGATCGTTAATCTGGTTTGAGATTAAGATCGGCTTAAACATATGAGTATTTGGGCTCGATTATTTTAGTTTAAGAACATCGCGGTCCATTATCGCCATGTTTGAGACGACGTGTTAGTTTAAGGACGTTTCGGTCCTTTATCGCCATTTTAGAGGTGAATATTAGTTTAAGGACATTTCGGTCCAACATTCTCGTTTTGGGGACGAATGTTAGTTTAAGCACAATTCGATCCGTTATCGCCGTATTTGGGGCGAATATTAGTTTAAGAACATTTAGGTCCATTATTCATCTTGCGAGAACGTGTATTTGTCACGTGACGAAGTGAACAATGGAGATATGGAATGTGTCAAATTTGGGGCACGATCCGATTTGAGGCATGCACGATAATTTGGAAGTGCGTCAGCGAAAGAAGTTGTTGGTCATCGGGACCCGCCGCCTCTCTGAAAACGTTGAAGAATTACAACGACATGTATCAGAGGTGTAGAGAGATGTACCCTTTTGAACCAAATCCCGTATTTAAGGGGAAATGGGTGGTTGTGGACCTAAGGATCATTAGTCGTATTTGAGACTAAGATTACTTTAGGAGACAAAGGTTGAATATCGTTTTAGATATCATCAATGAGAGATCATTAGTCATTTTTGAGACTAAGATCGGTTTGGAAAACCATGATCCATATGAGCTCGATTGATTTTAAAATCAAAGAGGTTTAACCTCAGGAAACTTAGCCGATTTGGGCTGAGATATAATTACTCCACAGTGCTAAGCACTGAGACATACAGTGCTCACGTGCATTTCACGTGGGCACTGAATTAGTGCTAAACACTAGAGTTCTGTGGCGCTCACGTGTGAAACACGTGAGGCCCCCAAATATGGGCGCTACCCCTCTTTTACAGAAGTGCTAAGCACTTGATTGGATCACTCGTGAAAAACACGTGGTTGCTTTCTTTTGGAACAGCTGCCTAATTGACAAAGGAGTTTTTCTTTACTTTTTAAGCGCCCACGTGAGAATCACGTGAGGCAGCTTTGGCTTTTCTTTTGCTTATTTCCCCTTTTTTTAAGCACTCATGTGGGAAACATGTGAGGCAGTTTTGGTTGTTCTTTTGTTCGTTTGAAGCACTCATGTGGAAAATACGTGAGGCTTCAGAATAGTGCTAAGCACTAACGAGTCGCCAAGCTATTTTTGTGTTTTCTTAGAGATATCGATATCCTGTTAATGACATTTTTAGTCATTGATGATCATTAAAATTTCGGTTTTGAGGATTTTGATCATCTTTTTTTCTGAAGAACTAAGTTCTTTATATAGGGTTAAACCCTAATTTTTGGTGGATTTAAATTCACATATGATCCTGTTTTTTCTTTTTCTTTTATGACTTAGTTCTTTTCGCCTAACTTTTGAATCTGCAGAACAAAATCTTCCCGATAAGAATTAAATTCTCAACTTGTGGGGAGATCTGCTTCTGCAAATCTCAACCAGAGAAAGAACTAAGTTCTTATATGATGGGTTAAACCCTTAGATAGGCAAAGAAGAGACACTGTGATCTCTGTGTGTGTTTTTTTACCTAGGTTTTCAATGAGGCAAGTTTTCTTCTTCTTTTGAGAATTAAATTCTCTTTCTTTTTCCAGAGCTCACTGTATATTTTTTTTTGCAGAAACTTGTGGGGAGTTCTTTGTGTCTCTTCTCTCTCCTTCCCTTTTCTTTTTTTTTTTCTTTTTTCTCTTCTATTTATAGGATAAGAGAAAAGATCAACTTGTTAGGAAAATATCTGATTGAGATATCATGATTGATTTCATAATCAATCCAAAATGATCTCTCGGATCACTTGGTGAATTTTATTCACAATTGAATTTTTAATCCAAAAGCTCTTTTTTTAACAGAGAAGTTTTCTTATTTATTTAACAAGATTAGGAAATATTTTTTCCTAAGATAGAATTTTTATTCTATCAGATAATCGGTGGGTGATTTTATAATCACCGTTGGATTTTTGATCTAAGAGTCCTCTGTTTAACAGAGAAGATCTTTCTAGTTTGAGAAAGATCAAGCAAATATTTCCCACATAGAATTTAATTCTATCAGGTGGTTTGATTGGTGATATTTTATCACAATTGGATTTTAAATCCAAAATTCTCTGTTAGAGAAGAATCTTTCCATATCAGCAAGATCAGGGAAAATATTTCCCAAATAGAATTTAATTCTATCTGGCCAAAGAGTGCGGTAGAAGAACTCACGTGTTTAACACGTAACCCCTAGCATGGATTTCAGCATGCTTTATTTTCAGCGCTCGTATGCATATACTCATGTGTTTAACACGTAAGGCCTATTTGGCTTGCCAATTATTTGATTGCAGTGCCTATATACTTTGCATATAGGCTCTCACGTGTTTAACACGTGTGGCTCTTTTAGCCCATTTGTTTTTAACTGCAGCGCCTATATGCTTTGCATATAGGCGCACACGTATTTAACACGTGAGGCTCTTTTAGCCCATTTGTTTTTAACTGCAGCGTCTATATGTTTTTGCATATAGGTGCTCACGTGTTTAACACGTGAGACTTTAATAGTGGAGAATTTTCCTCCTTTTCCTTTTTTTATGAGGAAACAATGATCATCATCTCTCCCACAGACAAATAAAATGTGAAGGCCTTTGGCCTCCATTGCTTGGGCAACGCTGTAATGAGAGGATGGTCGAAACAAATGTAGTCAAGTAGTGATAAAATCCTGCACGTGCTAATCCAGCCTGCATACATGCATCTCCAATCGCCCATGACCTAACCTGCTGTAAGTGAGCAGTACATGTCAAAATGACGTTCTCCTGTACATTAAACAAACAAACTCGTTAGAAATATACGTTGCAAATACAAGTACTATATTGAATTGAATTAATTTCTTACCGTCACGCATGTTGTCACCTGATGTCGGCCCGATAGGTATAAAACAGACGGATCTACAGGTCCTGGGTCCATCGATACAACATCTACCAAAAGTAATAATTCAAAGATAAGTGCCAAATTATATACCAACGAATGCAATACGTAACTGTAGATAAAATACAATATATCGAACGAACACAATATGTAACTGGCGATAAATGATACAATACATTAAGCGACGCAATACAATATTGTCAATAGGATACAAAACATCATCGAACATGATACATCAAGCGACACAATACATAATGGTTCTTATAGATACAAGACATCAACGAACAAAATACATAACTGAATAAAAAGCTACAATACATCATTACGGATGATTCTGAAGTTGATGTGGAAGGTTAGGATATCGCGACTTTTTATGACCATAGGTTTTGCAATTGTTGCGCCTGTTCTGTCCTTTCACCCCTTCGCGCCCTTCATCCATAACACCTTTGATACGATAGCTTAGAGGCCTGCCTTGCTTTCTCGTATTGCTGGGTGGGAATATATATGGCCCACGATATTCTTTTCAGTGTCGTTGATTTGGAACATGGCTAAACAAAGAGGCATACTGTAATACCCAATTTATTTTTTAATCTATTATCCATATTTCGTATATTTTTCTATTTAATTTATTTCTAAATATTTTATTTATATTTTCCCTATTTTTTCTAAACCCCAATTCCTAATTTTATTTTCCTAACCATAACCCAATCCCTAAAATAGGCTCAAGCCCACACCCCGACCCCATCTCCCCTCTCTTCCTCTCTCCTCTCTCTTCCTTTTCTCTTCTTCTCTCCTCTCAATCTTTTTCTCCCTCCTCCTTCGCAACAGGCTCCTCCACGACCTCGCCCTTACCGCAACTACCTCGAGATCCCTGGCCTCCAAATACGCACTTCTCTCTAACCTTTCCTCTCTCGGTCACTCTAAAGCTCCATCTCCATCTCCCTCACCCTCTCTATCTCACTCGTTCTTTCTCTATTTCCCTCTCTCCTCTCATAGCCGCCTCCAACTTCACCGTCGGCAACCCCAGCGCACCGCCGAGCCTCCATCATCGCACCCAACATGCACCTCCTTCAATTGCCGCACCCGCTACCTCCTCGGCTCCCAACAACACCTACCGACCTCCTCCCCAGAGTCACCTAGCCGACGAACTGCGACGCTACCACCAACCTAGCCACGCTGACCACCCTCTCCACTTTGACAGCACCACCAAGTTCCCCACACCGACGAGCCTTCTCCCCAACCGCACCACCTCCCTCTCCTTTTCTTCTCCTCACACCAAAGAGCATAGATTCCTCTCCTCCCTAATCGCCACCGCCCCCGCCCCTCCCCCCCCCCCCCGCGCCAGCGACCTGCCTACACCCATCACCGACCTTAGACCTACTGCCATCGTCTGCAGCCCCTCCATCATCTCTCACTCTCTACTCCATACAACGAGGCTTCCCCTCTGCGACACCACGGCCGCGACTACCCGTCGCCTCCGACCATCACCAGATTCCTTGACCTCACCGGAGCCCCAACGGCATCAACCTCTGGGCCACCAATCACCAAGCACCGGGACTTTAAATGCGCGAGCTCAACTTATAGCTTAGTCCAAAACCCTAGCCGCCAAGTCTAGCTGTTGTTGCTGCCTTGTGGTCGTTACTGTCGTCATGCCGTACCCGTGTCGTTGTCGCTGTCGTCAATTCGTCTTCACGCAAGTGAAATCCCTCACTTGTTTATCATGCTATTTTTAAATGTTAACCGAAACAATTTTGTAATAACTAGATATACATAACTAGTTTAGATCGTAACTATCTTTGAAATTGCATAAGCAAACTATAGTGTCGTCTTATTGATTGGAGCTCGACTAGGTCATATTACCATGTTAGTATTACATAGATGTTATATGGATAACATTTAAATTCAACTGGTTAAAAAAAACTCATGTTTCGGTCGTTTACCGAATGCTATCGTGGGTTTTTGATGCGAACCGTGAATGATAACTATATCAAATATGGCGTAACTTGTTATAGATAAATCCGTTTACTAATAACGAACATCATGCAGGAAATTGGGTTGAAAATAGTGAAGTTTACATCAAGTAATGACACCCCCAAAAGGACGACGTTGAATCTGAAATTCACCGCACATGTCTCGTTCTAAAATCGATATTAAACTGAATACAAGTCATAACCTAATGTTCTAGGGCTCGTATCGAAACCAACAGATAAACCTACAGCACTCCATAGTTGATCTCTTAATTTTTACAAGCCGTGACAATGAAAACTGCGGTGATTCATGGCTCTGAACTGCAGTCTAGAGCAAGAATCTCTACCTTTACTCATTTTAGAACGCATGTTTCTCACTGTTAAAGTGTGCAAGTGTGCGGAACCATAGATAGAATCATAGATAATTAAATTATCTTTCAAACGGTACTGGTCTCATTGCATTCCAGTTTCGTTTGATATTTTTAACACCTTTTAAAACGTCGATGTGTACTGCAGTTTCATGCTGAGACAGAATGTATATCTTAACCTTAAACAGTGCATATCTCCCTGTATACAGCGGATATTATCGATCCACCTGATGCGTTGGAAACATAACAAATAAATATAAATATTATCTAAGTATAGCATTGCCTAATTATGATCCCATGAGGGAGTAGAACGTGTTATGAAACGGACTTTCAGTTCAAAACTGGATTTCCAGCAGTAAACACTGAAAATAGAATGACCATAACTCGTAAACCTGAAACCTTTTTGACTCGAAACCAATTTTGATGTACAGATAATTAAATATACTGTTTACCCCTTTTATATTGTTTTGCTCAATTCTGCACATGTGATTTCTAGTGAATTTTACAAGTTATATGACACTGGTTGCTATATTTTATCCGTATCATAATTGATTGCATTCTTATCATATCATGTAACGGTTATACCCACATTGAATAGTGGTCATATACATTGATATCCTAGTGACTGTGTTACATTACCAAATAGCAAGTGTTAGTGATTGGATTATGGCAAGTATGTCGGTGTAAAAGCGTGACTGAATAGTGGTAGTGAAGCGTAGTTGTATACAATCAGCGGAACCATTTAGTTATTGCATTGTCGAAACCTATGGGGCATATATAAGTGTAACTATAACTGGTATGGGACGGGTATGGAATCACTTATATTAATGTCATAGGTAAGATATCAAGAACTGTCCATTTATCTTGGATACCAAGCGAGACATACTTGATGAAGACCCGGTCTCTAATTCTCACGTAGACTTGTCATGGAGTGACTCGTATTTAGATTCGTGGTCAGTGTTTGATATAGACCGTAGGGTGTGAGGTAGTTTGAGTGTGAGTTCGATCAACGGAATCTTCGGAGTCCCACTGCTGGCATATTTCGTGATTTTGTTACTAATCGTGTTACTGATTCTTACTGATCGTGATTCGGGCCCGTGTTTCCTTGCCCCTTGGGCTTACCCTTGGATTGTGAATACTCCTGCGGTGGTTGACGCTCACACTTGGACTAACGATAAGTTTAGTGATATGGACATTGCATTGATTACTGATTCGATACACATGCCTTACTGTTTACCTATACCAGTTATTTCTGCTAACGTCATTACTCTATACTTACCGTTTCATGTTTATCATCATTTCATATATATATATATATATATATATATATATATTTATTGTTATTGTGTCGCTCTGACGATCTGAGTATGTATGCTAGGAGTGAGAAGTGAATTTAGCTCGGACCAGGACCTGCCTTACCACGAGGATATTGCGGACATCTAGATCAGCGACATCAACGCTATCTTTTCTCTTGACTCTATCTGGTTAGTTGTACATTTATTTTGATAGAATTAGTGATTGCATTTCTCATTACTTGTGCTTTGACTACTGCTTACTGTGTACTATTAGAAGCCGAAGTGTGACTATGGTAGGATAATTCCTTGACCGTATCAGCATGGATGGCCTAATCATCCCTCCATATTCCATATTTTGGGAAACAGGGCGTGACATGGTTTTGTTCATATCAAAGCCAGGTTTTGAATGAGATTACAGTTCAGTCTAGGGATCCCTTGACTTATATCCAGTGATATTGCTCTTCACTTCCATATAATTCTTATTACATCATCATTCAAAATCTTGTTCCAGTCCTGCCCTTTACGTTAATTGTTGATACCTGGTTTGTTTATTAGCCCACCTATCTTTTTTTCATTTTATTTTCTTCTGTATTTTACCGTATGAGTATTCTTAAGTTATTTTATAGTTTCCTAATTTGTAGTCTTGCTAAAATAGTTTTGGTTCTTAAGGCTTATCAGCCATCTTTCACTCTCATTTGTTATTGTTATCCTATTTTCTTTATATTTGTATACATATAGCTTATTACTATTAATTGTTATGTCCTAGCTCTTATATATAACTATTTCTTCTAACTACACTATTTCTTACGAACAATTATTTGAGTTTCGTTTAGTTGCTTTTACGTGAATTACTGTATAGTAATGTCTAATTTTCTAGTTACTTTTCGCGTGACTTTTATAACTTATTGTTTATTTTAATTTCGAGAATGAAATTTTATTTAAGTGGAGTATGATATAATACCCAGTTTATTTTGTACTCTATTATCCGAATTTCGTATATTTTTTCTATTTAATTTATTTCCAAATATTTTCTTTATATTTTTCCTCTTTTTTAAACCCCAATTGCTAATTTTATTTTCCTAACCCTAACCCAATCCTTAAAATAGGCCCAAGCCCACTCCCCGCCCCGCCCCGACCCCATCTCTCTTTTCCATCTCTTTCTCTCTCCTCTCGATTCCTTTTCTCTTTCTCTCTCCTCTCGATCTTTTTCTCCCTCCTCCTTCGCAACGGACACCTCTACTGCCTCACTCTCGCCGCAACTACCCCGAGATCCCCGGCCTCCAAATCCGCACTTCTCTCTAACCTTTCCTCTCTCGGTCTCTCTAAAGCTCCATCTCCCTCACTTTGTCTCTCTCACTCGTTCTTTCTCTCTCCTTCTCTCCTCTCACAGCCGCCTCCAACTTCACTGTCGGCAACCCCAGCGCACCTCCGAGCTTCCACCATCGCACCCAACCTGCACCTCCTTCAATCGCCGCACTCGTTACCTCCTCGGCTCCCAACAACGCCCACTGACCTCCTCCCCAGAGCCACCTCGCCGACGAACTGCGACGCTACCCCCAGCCTAGCCACGCCGACCACCCTCTCCACCTTGCCAGCACCACCAAGTTCCCAACGCCGACGAGCCCTTCTCCCCAAACGCACCGCCTCCTTCTCCTTTTCTTCTCCTCACACCAAAGAGCATAGATTCCTCTCCTCCTTCATCGCCCCCACCGGCGACCTGCCTACACCCATCGCCGACCTGAGACCCACTGCCATCCACTGCACCCCCTCCATCATCTCTCACTCTCTACCCCACACACCGAGGCTTCCCCTCTGCGACACCACTTCCGCGGCTACCCGTCGCCCCCGACCATCACCAGATTCCTCGACCTCCCGGAGCCCTAACACCATCAACCTCTGGGCCACCAATCACCAAGCACCGAGACTTCAAACACGCGAGCTCTATTTATAGCCGAGTCCAAAACCTTAGCCACCAAGTCTAGTTGTTGTTGCTGCCTTTTGGTCGTTGATGCCGTCATGCCGTACCCGTGCCGTTGTCGCTGTCGTCAATTCGTCTTCAGGCAAGTGAAATCCCTCACTTGTTTATCATGTTATTTTTAAACGTTAACCGAAGCGATTTTGTAATAACTAGATATACATAACTAGTTTAGATCGTAACTATGTTCGAAATTGCATAGCAAACCATAGTGTCATCTTATTGATTGGAGCTCGACTAGGTCATATTACCATGTTAGTATTACATAGATGTTATATGGATAACATTTAAATTCAACTGGTTAAAGAAAACTCGTGTTTCGATCGTTTACCGAATTTTATCTTAGGTTTTTTATGCGAACCATGAATGATAACTAAATCAAATATAGAAGAACTTGTTATAGATATATCCGTTTACTAATAGCGAACATCATGCAGAAAATTGGGTTGAAAATAGTGAAGTTTACATCAAGTAATGACGCCCCCAAAAAGGCGACGTTGAATCTGAAATTCACCACGCATGCCTCGTTGTAAAATCGATATTAAACCGAATACAACTCGTAACCTAATGTTATAGGGCTCGTATCGAAACCAACAAATAAACCTACATCACTCCATAGTTGATCTCTTAATTTTTATAAGCCGTGTCAATAAAAACTGCAGCGATTCATGGCTCTGGACTGCAGTCCAGAGCAAGAATCTATACCTTTACTCATTTTAGAACGCATGTTTCTCACTGTCATAGTGTTCAAGTGTACGGAACCATACATAGAAGCGTAGATGATTGAATCATCTTTCTAACGGTATTGGTCTCATTGCATTCCAGTGTCGTTTGATATTTATAACACCTTTTAAACCGTCGATGTGTACTGCAGTTTCATGCTGAGACAGAATGTATATCTGAACCATAAACAGTGAATATCTCCCTGCATACAGTGGATATTATCGATCCTCCTGATGCGTTGGAAACATAACAGATAAATATAAATATTAGCTAACTGTAGCGTCACCTAATTATGATCCTATGAAGGAGTAAAACGTGTTACGAAACGGACTTCCAGTTCAGAAACTGGATTTCCAGCAGTAAACACTGAAAATAGAATGACCGTAACACGCAAACCTGAAACCCGTTTGAATTGAAACCAATTTTGATGTACAAATAATTAAATATACTGCTTACCCCTTTTATATTGTTTTGCTCAATTCTGCACGTGTGATTTATAGTGAATTTTGCAAATTATATGACACTGGCTGCTATATTTTATTCGTATCATAATTGATTGCATTCTTATCATATCATGTAACGGTTATACTCTCATTGAATAGTGGTCATATACATTGATATCCTAGTGACCGCGTTACATTACCAAATGACAAGTGTTAGTGATTGGATTGTGGCAAGTATGTCAGTATAAAAGTGTGACTGAATAGTGGTAGTAAAGCGTACTTATACACAATCAGTGGAACTATTTAGTTATTGCATTGTCGACGCCTATGGGGCATATATAAGTGTAACTATAACTGGTATGTGACGGGTATGAAAGCAGTTATATTAGTGTCATAGGTAAAATATCGAGCACTGTCCATTTATGTTGGATATCAGTCGAGACATGCTTGATAGAGATCCGGTCTTCAATTCTCGCGTAGACTCATGGAGCGACTAGTATTTAGATTAGTGGTCAGTGTTTGATGTAGACCGTGGGGTGTGGGGTAGTTTGAGTGTGAGTTCGATCAACAGGATCTTAAGAGTCCCACTGCCGACATATTCGTGATTTCATGATTTTGTTACTGATCGTGTTGCTGATTCTTACCGATCGTGATTCGGGCTCATGTTTTCTTGCCCTTAGGGCTTATCCTTAGGTTGGGAATACTTCTGCGGTTGTTGACGCTCACACTTGGACTGACAATAGGTTTAGTGATATGGACATTGCATTGATTACTGATTCGATGCGCATGCCTTACTGTTTACCTATACCGGTTATTTCATACTCACGTCATTACTCTATTCTTACCGTTTCATGTTTGTCATCATTGCATATATTACATATATATATCGTTATTGTGTCGCTCTGACGACCAGAGTATGCATGCTCAGAATGAGAAGTGGACTTAACTCGGATCAGGACATGCCTTACCTCAAGGATATTGCGGACATCTAGATCAGCGAAGTCAGCGCTATCTTTTCTCTTAACTCTATCTGGTTAGTTGTATATTTGTTTTGATAGAATAAGTGATTGCATTTCTCATTACTTGTGCTATGATTACTGCTTGCTATGTACTACAAGCCGAAGTGTGACTACGGCAGGATAATTTCTTGACCGTAGGAGCATGGCTGGCCTAATCACCCCTCCGTATTTCGTATTTTGGGAAGCGGGGTGTGACACATACGACTCTCAATAGTATTGTGCGTAATATTCTCCACGACATAACATCTCGTATGATATGGTTGCTCCCTTGAAGCTCGTGAACAAGCTGCCATCACATGTTTTCATGGAAGCATTTGTAGTAAAGGTATATTACAACTACAGCGACATCCATTATTGTCTATACCGACATCATACGTAATTCCATCTTTATCTACCATTTCCCAAAGATGCTTAGAGAATCGACGAAGTTGGCAATGTCTCACATCCGCATTTCTTTTAGCCAATTTACTCTCATTTTTCGGAATGAACAGTGTGTCTCATTTAGCCGCTGCTTCACAACGAGTGACGGAGTACGGGTTGAGACGGTAGAAGGTTCTAGCAATTAATGCCTGTATCGGTAATGCACGAGCTCTTTTAAGAACACCATTAAAACTCTCGAAGCAATCCATAGTTATAATTCAATACCTTACGTCGCCGTCCATATATAACGCCCAACAATCATTCGCCTCATAAGGATGTGGCTATTCGAACTCAACATATTCGTTGTTAGCATATGCTTGTTGCACCCACTGATCGTCCAGTTCATCTTGGTTTGCGTATCACACACTATTTTCTTGCATGCCACCATCTCCTTCACGATCGGTATCTATATCATCACCATCTCTCTCGTTTTTGGGGTCATCTCTTTCTTCAATATGATGTGATGAAAATGGTTCCGCATAAGGTGTTCCAACTCCTAAAAATGCACCGGCACCAAACTCCTCTTGCATTGAACTTTGTGTTCGCATATGCTCCCGTACAAAAAATGAAGACCTACGCGACATATAAATTCAAATATCAATTATCAATTAACCATGATTCGATATACGATGAGTATCGTCAGTTTTATTTAATATAGTATGTTACATATTCGCTCTAGTCATTCTCATTATGCAATCCGTATTGTTCGGATTTGACATTGTTTGACCATACAAATTCCAATCACAGTTATATATATCCGTGTCAACTTACGTGCCATGGAATGGAACTTGCATGGAATTGAATGCGTCATCATGCACGTTCGACTCTCCGGAACTGCGCATAGCCATATTGAGTATACATGTAAATTCCTTTTATGGTTCATAAGCTTGATATGATTGTACTGCTTTTTGAGGCGATTGTACATCTTCTTGATGCGATCGTACATTTTCTTTCACCACCAACACCTATATTGATGGATTTTAGGATACAAGCATTATGTTTGTATCCTCATTATCGGATACTTCAACGCTTGTGTAGTCCTGACTTGTGATCGAAATTTTGCATACCAATTCGATATTATAATCTCTCGGATTTATCCGCGTGGTTACATAAATCTTTCTCTTCAACTCATTGTATGAGCATGATTTATTAACTCTCATCATTTTACTTTTCCCACCAACATAGTTCGGCCTTCCACTCGCTTCAATATTTAAGGTACCGTTATAATAACAAATCAACACAACATCCTTATTTGACATCGCGTCTAATATTAATAATAATTATGAAATTATCAAAAACTCAAGAAACAAACTTATGCACTCTACAATATTCACAACAACATTCAATTCCATAACACTATCATTCTAACACCCAAAAATATCATAACTGTAATCCCCAAAATACCCTAACACTAGAATACAATAGCACCATAACCCCAAAAATATTCTAAACCTAGCCCCCTAAATACACTAACCCTAATCACCCAAAATACCCTAAATTACCCTAACCCCAAAATACCCAACCCTTAATACTAAAATACCCTAAATCGCCTTATCCCTAACCCCAAAATATCCTAACCCCAACACTAAATACCCTAACCCTATCACCGAAAATATCCTAACCTTAACACTAAAAACCTAAATTATCCTAACCCTAACCCCCAAAATACCTCAACCCTAACTCTAAAATACCCTAATCCTAAAAATTCGCTAACCCTAACCCCCAAAATACCTTAAATTACCCTAACCCTAACACTAAAATACCCTAAATTATCCTAACCCTAATACTAAAATACCATAAATTACCCTGACCATGGCCCCAAAATACCCTAACCCAAACAATAAAATTTCCTAACCCAAAACCTACTGATTAAAAAACCCAAAATTGCAATAATTTCAAATAAATAATTTTAAATTAAAACTCACCGGTAAGAAAGAGGGGGTTCGGCCTCGACGAGGAGAGGATCAGTAAAAGGCTTCAAAGGAGGAGGGGGGCTGGAGATCGACCCTGAAGGAAAGGGCTCGGCTTCAAAGATGAGGGGCTGGGCTTCGAAGGAGGAGGAGGAGGGAGAGAGAGAGGGAGGTGCGAGAGGAGAGAAAGAGAAATACCAAGATATACCAGAGAGAGAGAGTCTGATGTATTAAAAGGAGAAAGGGATAGGGCCAAGTGTTAATTTCTGTCCCAGAATATTCCGCAATTTGCAAGTGTGGAATAGACTTGGCCCAAACAGTGACTTGGCTCTCTGGATGAGGGTCAAGTCTCTGGATTGGTTATTTTGGGATGGGCAAGCCTTATTCCGCACTTGCAAAATGCGGAATAAGACTTGGCCACATCTGTTGTGAGGCCAAGTTCAATTCCGCACTTTGCAAGTGCGGAATTGAACTTGGCCTCTCCAAGAGTGCCAATTTCATCCTGAGTGGAGTTTCTATTCCGCACTTGCAAAGTACGGAATTGGACTTCAACACATTCCAAACTGCCAATCCAATGTGGCGCTTATATGGCAGATGATTTGATCCAAATGTGCTAATTTTCTAAATAGTTTCAAAACGTATCTGAATCTCTAATTAGTTTCTAAAACATGCCTAATCTCAAATTTTTTTGACCCTTTACCGCCACATCAGATTCAAGGCTAGTTTTACTTTAATCATGTGGAGAATACCGTGATAAGAAGCTTTGACCACAACCTGGTTTTCATGCGGTTTTGCTTTATGGTACGATGCAGTCACATAAAACAAGATTCATTATGCAAGAGTTTATATAAAAAAAAAAGAATCATAGTTCAATGATGACATGGTAAACACCAGTTGCACTACAACGCTATCAATGGGGAAAAAACGCAATTGTAATTTCAACTTAAGAGAGAATTGTTCGGCCTTCATTCTCTTATATTAGCTTGCCATCTTGTTCCATGAGTTTGAAGCTACATATATCCTAGGCGTGGAAGCAGAATCAACATAACCCAAATCCTCACTCAAGGACGGAGCCAGGGGCAAGTTGGACTTGGGACCCAGGCCTCCAAGCTCTGTCGACAAACCAATATAGATATCTAATTTTTTTTTTTAAATTACCTTTTAATTGTTGCTTTAAATACAATATCAATATAAATTTAACGAATGTGAACTAATGGTATGTCGGTAATGGCATGTCGGTAAAGGCATCGTATTATAGAGGTCATAAGTTCAAGTCTTAATCTAATATAGTTTTAAGTAACATTTTTATGTTTATGTTTTCTCCTCTTGTGTTTGGTTTTTAAGTTATGTAAACTTTAAAAAGGTTATTTTCATTAAAGAGGATATATCAAAAAATAAATGCTATAATAATGATTGCAACAAACAAAAGACAAGAAAGTATGAATTGTAAGCTACCAAAGGGTAAGCTTCCAGCATGGATATGCACCCAAAATATATCCAAGTCTTTTTCTACCATCTTATATACTAATATATAGGTGGATTGGTCAAAAAAATATTTTCGAAGTCAAACAATTATTTTTTAGGGTTTCCTCTACCCTTCTACTTATTAATATTTACTTCCTTATTTATTTGCAAATGACCAATTTACATGAGTCCAAAGAACAAAAAATATTTATGGACTATGTTTCTAAAAATATATGTTTTTGTTTTGTTTTGTTTTGTTTTATTTGGCTAAAAAAATTATTTCCCATTTCCATAATTAAAAATAACCAAGTAAATTTTTTCCGTTATTTTTCAATTTTTTTCTTTCAAAAATGTTCTTGATTGAGTTTTTTTATTTTTTTTGCAAAGAGATGTGTATCTAAATATAAAAAATTCATAACTAAGAATGTTCCATATACCTTTTTCAAATGTAATGAAAACAAGATTGCTTTAAAAAGCAATAGTGACTTTACATTTACTAATGGAAACTATATGTTAATATTACATAATCAAATAACAATCTTTATTTAAAAATGTACTAGGTAATGAATTCATGGATACAGTTTTTTTTTATTTTAGATAAAACATTAACATAATTTATTATTTGCTTTGGATCATAAGCACGATGCATAATATAAACTTGACGTTTATAAGTGTAAATTATAAATGGTAACTATTTAGCTATCGTTGATTGTTCTTGGTATATGCTAACAAGTCACAAAGTATATGATATATATGTTAAAAAAATACCGAAGACTTTTGGTATTTAAATGAAATTTACCGTTATCCAACTATGAAATGTTAATTTACAATCCGAGTTTGATACTTTGATACATGATATTTCTTATAAAGAAAGAAATCAAATACCATATAGATATTCAAAAAAAAGTTAAGACTACTTAGAAAATTAAAAATTAATGGACAAAAAAATCATGTTTAAATTAAATTAGATTAAGATTAAAAAACTATCAATGACATTAAAAATACAAATATCTATATTTTCTTTCAATGCTAATATTTTTTTGTGCCTAGTTTTAAATAATGTTGTGTGTGTGTAGGTATGTGTGTGTTTTGTCATGGATTGTTGAACACTTATGTCTATGACGATAAGAAAATATTTTTATTTTTTTGTTTAAGTATTTATTTTATTTTGCAAGCATAAGGGTCACTCGCACAGGGTCGAAATCTAATGTTTCCTAAATTCCTAAATGAGGGTGACATCAAAACATAAGTGCTACAGTAATCACTAACGAGAATATTGGAGGAAAGAGACGGCTTTTTACTTTAGGTGGCGGTAAAAAATACGCCCACCACCATTTCCACCATTTTATTTGACGATCGGCACATTCCAACTTGATCTCCATCCTCGAATTTGTCGATACACCAAATTTCAAATTTCATATGATTACAACATCATTTCATCGTTGATTTAGCAATGCAAAAAGTTCTACTGTCGGTAAACCGTTAAATTTTCACCCACTAAATCAACAGTGAAAAGGTGGTGGGCATGAAATTTAGTGTATCAACATATTAGATGATGAAGACCAAGATGGTCGGTGCCAATCGTCGAATAAAATGGACATGATTTGTGCCGCCATCTAATACAAAAAGCCTCCTAAGACCTCTTTCCTCCATTATTCTCATATATATATATATATATATATATATATATATATACACCTAAAATTAATGGGCCCTGATTAAACTGATTTCATTCTCTTCTGAGGAAATGCAAGTGTAGCATTGATCTATGTTTTAAATATAGAGGGTGAAGAGAATCTCCAGAGATCTTCACTCATTTATTAAGCATACCAAATGGGCATGTCTAAGTGGGTATTTGAATTTCTTTTTGTAAATGATACCTATCCGCGAACAGAATGCGTCAAAAATCAAATCATTTATGAACCACAGTGAGCTTCACCGTTCAGTTTCAAATAGAAAGGGGAGGAATATCTCATTTATCTATATATATCTACTATCGGACGATTAGTTTGAGTCAAGACTTATTTCTTCCACTATTTTTAACTCGAAAGAACAGAGGTTGCAACACCCCTACTTAAAACTTAAAATGTATAGCATACTTTTCTTAAAAGTTTTGAAAACAAAATTATATATTTGAATATGGACAAAACATTTAGAATAACTAATTTTTATTAGCTGATTTGACTAAAATAAAAAATGTATGATGAATTTGGATAATAAATAAGATAACTTGCTATTATTGAATCTGTGGTTTCAAAGAAGCGTAAAACAGTCTTTTATTTTATTTTTTTAAAGAGAGGTTAGTTTTTATTGCAAATTGTTATATTGGTTATCATTACTATACAAATAAAGGGCCAAGAGCCCTTTATATATTTGGGTCTCCCATTTTTCAACAAGATATGTTATTTTGTGACTTTAGTTGAAAAAGTAAAGAACAAATTACAAGGATGGCAAAATAAACTCCTATCAAATCATGGAAGAAATGCTCTTATCAATCATGCACTAATGTTTATGCATGTTCATTTGTCAGCCTCTTGCAATGCTCCTAATACTGTTATTAACATAATTTCTCTTTTATTGCTAAGTTCTTTTGGAATAATGGAGATACCAATAAGTATCATCATTGGGTCTCTTAGAAGAGTATTTGCAAGCCACATGATGAAGGTCTTGGCATTAGATTACTACCTGAAATTGCAGAAGCCTACAATATGAAAAAGTTTGGAAATAGGAGATAGCTAAGGGGCTAAATATATGCATTCAAAATATTCCAGAAATTCAGAGCATCATCTTAACTCATCAGCACCAGCAAGTTGGAGGAAAATACTCTCATATTCCTGTTGTTACAGCTATGTCAAAATGGATGATGGATCAAGGAAACAATGATTTTTGGTCGGATGGCTGGCATGAGGACTGTCTTTTGAAAGAGAAAGCCAATAAGCCTGCTTCGCCTATCAATATAAATGAAATTCTATCTGGACAAGGATGAGATACTTCCTATATAAAAGATTATTTAACTGAAAAGATTATTTAACTGCAGATATTAAGCAAATGTCCTGATAAGAACTACTGTACCAGCAACTCTCCGGATATAAAGATATGGAAGCTCACAAATTCTGGAGAATTTTCTTTAAAATCTGCATGGAATTATATCAGAAAAGTGAAACAGAGAGAGACCCCAAAGCAAAATTCCTAAGTTACAACAAGTTGCCAAAGAATATCATGGTATTCAGTTGGAAGCTTTTCAAAAATGCTCCATCTCTTGATTCTATGATAAGAAAATTGGGTTTCCAAATGTCTAGAAATTGTGTTTGCTGTAATGAATATCAACAAGACAAGGAGCATCTCTTTATAAAGAGTGAGATTGCTACATTCTTAGGGCCTGTTTGGTTGCAGGATTATGGATTTGGATTTGGATTTTGGAATCCTGGGATTCCATGAATAGTGTTTTCCAGAATGGAAGGCAAGCTACAAGTGTCAATACAATTGAGGAGATTTATGAATTCTGTCACAATCAACTGAATTATTCAGATATAAAAAAAATGTCTCTCATATATTGTTAGCTGGAATATATGGAAAGAAAGATGCAAATGCAAGTTTGACAATGAGATTACATCTACTACAGCAATCTGGCACAATGATATCAAAAATCTGAGTATGGCATACAATCTAGGTTTTTTTTTTGAATTATTATAATTTTAAAATTAAATTATAAAAATAGGGGGGAAAATTTTATTTATGAGAATAGGGTGGTTTCAAACCACCCCCCTGGCCCACCCCCACCCCCACCCCCAGTATAGGGGGCGGGTTCCCAGAACCCGCCCCTTTTTTTTTAATTAAATTAATTTTTAATTTTAATTATTAACGTTTATAATTATAATAATATTATTATTATAATTATAATTATAATTATAATTATAATTCTTAAAAATAAAATAAAATTAAATAGACAAAAAAAAATATTTAAATTAAATAATAAAATTTCACTATATCAAATTTTTTTTTACAGAATGAATCCGTCAAAATTTACAATGCCAAAAAATCCTATCTATTTGTAAAATGTAAATGCTATTTTTTTCCTTTCCCTTTTCCTTTATGAAATCCGAGAAGGCTTGACATAAGCCTATGCCTCCTGGGATGACTGGAGGAACCACCTGTTTCTTGGATAGATGGCGGTGGCGGCGTCGGCGTCGGCTCTGCTGCTTCGGGTTCTGCTTCGTCTTCAGCAACGTCTTGGACAGGCTGTTGATCCACAAATCCTGAACCTGAATGTGGGACAGGTGTCGGATGTGTGTTGCTTCCCAACAAATTTGCGTAGGACGCTAAATCCGAAGCCCAACTGGGCAGTTGTAGCGAAGAACCTGTCCCGGTTTCATGCGGCTGATTTTGCACAAAACCTTGGCCCCATGGCTGCGCAAATCCTGACCCCCAAGGGTGCTGTTGTTGCGCAAAACCTAACCCCCAAGACGGCTGTTCTGCAAAACCTGATCCCCAAGACTGTTGTTGTTGCGCCTGTCCGGTATGCCAGGGTTGCTGTTGACGGTATGGTGATCCAAACCACCGATCCTGCTGCGCTGGATCTCCTTGATGCTGCGGCTCTGGTGCCGGGTCATACTGCGGCTGCGGTGCCGGTTCATACTGCGGCTCCGGTGCCGGCTGATACTGCGGCTCCGGTGCCGGCGATAAATGTTGAGAAATACCATATGAACCAAGTACACCACCAATAAATTGGTCGACATTTGAAAATTGAGCCTGAGATGCCGGACCAGCATCAGTCGGGTATGGTTCCTGCACCATTGTTTGTACGAGATGCAACCCACGAGCCTGTCGTTACATTAGAAATAAGATATAAGTATTGACTCATACCGCCGGATGTTAAAAAGTAATATGATATAAAGAGGGCGGCTTACCAAATCTCGTTCCATGTGGCCTCTAGGCTCGTACCGCGAGATGTTTGGGAAGTTTTTGGGAGGAGCAGAAAGATATCTTATGGTGACACGCTTATACCACTGTAGATATACTTTGGTAGCGTCGGTAGCTGTGTGGTCACTTATTTGCTGTAAGGCAATACTATGCTGCCTATCCTCCCATCTCAGCAAATACTGATGATGATGCTCCCTCCAATCACGCTCCGTATTTCCTCCTCGCATGTCTCCCTCTACTGTCATAGGCGAAGGCGGCGGGACAGGAATATGTTGCAATCTATCAAACTGCCGCAATACCCTATCTGGGAGGTGCATAACGACGACATTGATGCAGAGGAGTGGGCATCGAGCCCGCCAAACCGGCTCTCCTTCGAGACAGATGCCGGGTAAGTTTTCTAGACGATCTGCTGTATAAGGCGTCCACAGAAACTGCGCAAATAACATAGTAAAAAAATTGTGATTTAGGTATTTTCAAAATTGTAAAACAAATTAAATTACCTAAATTATGATTACCTGAGCCGCCTCCATGCGATCCAACTCATCTCTATAGTACCTAAGCACTCGACGAGGAGCCTTATACGCTTTCTTCCCATTCCACCAGCAGCCGAGCGGCTTTCCAGGGTTTTCCAAGCCAGTTATTTTAATATTTTCTGGTCTTCCTATATACATATGCTCCCACGACCAGATCTAGAAATAAAGTTTTAGATTATAAGAGAGAAATCCAATATTGCAAAATTCTAGCTGTGAAAAATAAAGAATTTACCTGAAGTAATGTACTGCATCCACAAATTTTATTCTTCGTAGGAGCACATGCTTTATCGAGTTCCTTATAAAGAAAGGCCAGGACCCCTGCTCCCCAAGCATATTGGCCACATACATCAAAATCCGCTAGGAAGCCAAGATATAACGGATGGACATGCGTTGCTGATTGGTCCGGCATCAACCAAGAACCGATCATGTACAGAATGTAGGCACGTGCATGTCTATCCAAAACTTCATCGGTGGCTTCATCAGGGATATTACTAAATGTATTTCTTAACCAGTTCAAATTGATTTTATACCCCTTACTGTGGCCTGATATTAGCATTTTTTTAAATATTAAAGCTAGAAATAATGTAAAACATAAAATAGGTACACTAAATAGGGAAAGCAGAATGAAATTGTTTACCTGTCCGAGAGCAGACTCGGCATATGTATCCCAGTATGGGTGGTCGGTATCTGGACCAACAATTTTTCCTCCGACCAACCCAAGCCCATTGACCCGTAAACTGAGTGAGAGGCCAATATCCTGGAGTGTGATTGTGGTCTCATCCCATCTTAGATGAAAGGTGTGGGTCTCTTTTCTCCAACGTTCGACCAGAGAGGTGACGAGGGCGTGGTCGATTTGGATATGCCGAATCAACGACGCTTCATAAAATCCGGCCCGTCTAAGCCGATGGTTTATTCGTTGGTCGCTAACTACCTATTTGTCTGAGCTATGCGTGACGACGGTAAGATTATCTCCATCCTGCAAAATTAAATAATGTTATTTTCAACTATTAGAATAAAATGAAAGGTGTAATTAAAAAAAATTAACTAAGTTTAGAATATTTCCTCCCCGTGTAATATATTGAACGATCTGTGTTCGTGTTGATGCA
Source organism: Agapanthus africanus (assembly GCA_030015575.1). Taxonomy (NCBI): domain Eukaryota; kingdom Viridiplantae; phylum Streptophyta; class Magnoliopsida; order Asparagales; family Amaryllidaceae; genus Agapanthus; species Agapanthus africanus. The sequence goes on along the minus strand of CM057338.1, from coordinate 933,891,984 downwards.
CAAGCAGAGATTTGTCGAGTGGTTGATTCTCCATTGAAATGTACTGGAGCAGAGATTTGTCGAGAGTTTTATGAAAGTTAGAAAGTGTGAAAGAAAGTGGGGTTGATGAAAGTGTGGATGCGGCTTTTATAGAGGGTGAACGGGTTCGAGGAACCCGCTACAGTCTTTGTTCTCAAAGAGGGCGGGTTCCAGGAACCTGCCCTCTTCAATAATTCGTCAAATCAATTACTAATTAATGAAGAGGGCGGGATCCTGGAACCCGCCCTCTTCATTAATTACAGAGAGCGTTCTTATTCACAAAGAAGAGGGCGGGTTCTAGGAACCCGCCCTCTTCATTAATTAGTGAGAGGTCACATCAGTACTATTTAAGTACTATTTATACCTTTTCACAACGTTGAACTTTGTCACTTTTGATTTGAATTATTATTTATAAATTATAAATAATATTCATATGTTGTCACATCAATAATATTCAGATGTCACATCAATTTCAGAAAGTAAGAGGGCGGGTTTCAGGAACCCGCCCTCTTCATTAATTTTGTTTGTTTATATTGTCTTGTCAAATCAATGTAGGTGTAAGTAAGTGTGCAGAAGTAACGTATGTGCAGAAGTAACGTTGAGGGCGGGTTCCTGGAACCCGCCCTCTTCATTAATTTTGTTTTTTTATATTGTCTTGTCAAATCAATGTAGGTGTAAGTAAGTGTGCAGAAGTAACGTGTGTGCAGAAGTAACGTTGAGGGCGGGTTCCAGGAACCCGCCCTCTTCATTAATTTTGTTTTTTTATATTGTCTTGTCAAATCTGCAGAACATCATATTGAAGAGGGCGGGTTCTTGGAACCCGCTCTCTTCAATATCTTGCCGCTATAAATATGTCTCCGCACTACCCATTTCATTTCATCTCTGTCAAATTTTCATCCTACACCGCTCACTATCCATTTACTTTTTGCAATTCTTCTCCACTATCAATTTTGTGTAAGTGTGGAGTTTTAGAAGAAGGTGAAGTTCAGTACCATATTCTGCGAGTAAGCAATCTTCGAGCAGTAGAACAGTTCATAAAGTATTGGAAGTAAGCAATCTTCGAGTTTGAAAGTTTTTTGCAATTTCAACACAACATAAAAAATATAACTGTTTTTTGTGCAGGATTATGGCCTCCCCAAGTATATTTGTTGTATGTAAATACGATGGCCAGGTTATCACAAGTGCACAAGGTCCCGAGTATATGGGCGGGTCTGCACGAATCATGCGATTGGAAGCATCAACGATTTATGATGAACTAGAGGCTAAAGTGTTCAAAATTACGAAATACGATCCCCGTGAAAGTAGGGTTAAGTTAAGTTGTATATGACCTATGTTCAGTGGAAATGCATTGGTTGAAATTATAGACGATGCATCAATATCTTCGATGATAGATTTCGGTCTCTCGAGCACCCAGCATTCTTTCGAACTTTTGGTTCAGAAGGACCAATTGGAAGTATCAGATGTACCTCCAACGGGTAATTTTGATGGTAATGCTGGAGATAGTTCCTGGGGGTACGGTCACATGGTCAACGATGATGCCGTCAGTGCCGGTGGATATGACTATACACAACATTATTCAAATCTTCAAGCACATGGGTAAACATTTTATAAACCCATATTTAAACATTTTAGTAATACCTATATACTAATATTCAAACATTTAATAAAATGCATAAATCCAGATTTCCCCAGTCGACTGCTGCAGTTACATGCACCCCAGAAGAACAGCAAGAATTACCATACACAGCCTTCCACAGGTAAATAAATTTGAAACAAGTGATGATTTAGTTACGAAAATATTAAGGAATAATATTATAATAACAATTTATATACTAAACGCAGATTTCCCCATACCTCCGCATCATTCCAACACGATCCAAGCAGCGCATTCCAAGCATGTCCGTCCACATCTTTCCGGTCTTCTCACCCCGAACCATCCACATTACACCGACCACAACCATCATATATTACACCCGAGCCTTATGTTGCTACGGGTGATATTGATATGTGTGGCAGTGATGATGATGAAACCGGTGAAGATCATCAGGGGGAGGATAGCGTGGAATATGCTGCTGGATTGAATAAGGTAGCATTCTTTGATGGTATGATTGCGAATAACGATTTTGTCGAACTAGAAGATCCCGGCCTCGATCCGCTGGAAGATGATGGTTGGGTAGACTTAGCCGTTGCAGAAGTAAATACGGCACCCTATTTGGACGCGACAGCAGCAAGCGAAGATTACATCAGCGTCGGGGATTTATTTCAGGAAAAAGGAGATCTTATTTGTAGGCTGAAGTCGTGGTCCATTCAGCAAAACGTTACATTTAAAACCGAAGAGTCAAATAAGACGTACTATACTGTGGTATGTACGAAAGCTCCTGAATGTCAGTGGAGATTGCATGCATGTTGTTCCAAAAGAGCCAAGGCTTGGAAGGTCACGAAATACAACCAAGAACACACTTGCATCAATTCTATCATGTTACAGGATCACCGGAATTGCACTTCATCTTACATTTGCTCGCTAATCATGCCCCTGATCCGTACAGATGTGGCGATGACTCCCCGAAAGATACGGCTCTTGGTTAGCGGAAAGCATAAAATTCAGATTTCGTATGTGAAGGCATGGGATGCTCGTAGAAAGGCTTTGTGCAAGATATTCGGGGACTGGGAAAGCTCGTACAACTCACTAGTCCCTTTTATGAAAGCCATGAAAGCATCAAATCCGGGGACCGTATACCGGTTAAAAACCACAGAAACAGACGTCGAGGGCTCTGTCAGGTTTCAAAGAATTTTCTGGTGCTTTGGTCCATGTGCGGCTGGTTTCACACACTGTCGGCCGGTATTGTGCGTTGATGGTACGTATCTATACGGTAAGTACAGAGGCTGCATGTTAATTGCTACAGGTGTTGATGCTAATAACGGTATATTTCCGTTGGGATTTGCTATTGTCGAGGGTGAAAATACATCATCCTGGTCATGGTTTTTCCGCAACCTCAAAAATATCCCATCTGTTCTTCATAGAACGGATTTATGCATCATATCTGATAGACATCCGGGAATACTAGCTGCAATGAGATCTGTATTTCCAACGATCCCACATAGGTTTTGCCTACGACACTTCAGGCAAAATTTTGATCGAAAATTTAAAAATTCGGATCTACATAAACTTATGTACAGAGCCGGTGAAACGCCTGACCCTAATGTTCACGACATATACATGACGAAAATTGGGGAGATGAGTCAAGCCGCGAAAGCATGGTTAGATGAGTATCCAGTACGCATATGGTCACAAGCACATGATGATGGGTGCAGATATCTCCTAATGACGACTAATATGTCTGAAAGCTTCAACGGGGTCCTTAAAGGGGTTAGAGGCTTACCGATACAGGGGTTGATTGTTCGAACATTTTTCCGGATGAATACTTATTTTGTGCACAGAAGAGAAAAGTCCTTGGCGATGGACACTCCGCTCACCGCGTATTACGAAGATATCTTTCGGAAAAGAGAGCGCAGAGCATAATACTACAGATCCGAAAGGTTTGACACGGCGGAGTTTCAGGTGACGGGCGGTAATGAGAATCAATATACCGTGAACTTTAGAGATGAAGGACTCTCTTCGTGTACATGTGGTCTTTTCCAGCAACAACATTTACCTTGTGCCCACGCAATTGCTGCTGCGAGCAGTATGCATACCTCACATTACAGTTTTGCTTCCCATTACTATACAGTTTCTAATTACCAAGATGCATACGATCCAAAATTTCATCCTATACCGGACAGTCGCTATTGGCACTATTATACTGCCAACAGACAAACACCGACTGTATTACCGCCGGAAAAAAATATAAGGCCCGGAAGACCTAAGGTACGTCGAGATCGAATGACAATGGATGCTGATCCTCAACAAAGGCAATCCAGATGTAGCATATGCAAACAACCAGGCCATTATAGGACCAGATGTCCAGGATATGCATCAGGGGCGGGACCTTCAGGATCGTGACAAGTGCACTCAGATTTTTTTGTATTATAAATTTGACGGATTCATTTTGTTATTATAAATTCGACCGAAAAAAATAGCATTTACATTTTACAAATAGATAGGATTTTTTGGCATTGTAAATTTTGACGGATTCATTCTGTAAAAAAAAATTTGATATAGTGAAATTTTATTATTTAATTTAAATATTTTTTTTGTCTATTTTATTTTATTTTATTTTTAAGAATTATAATTATAATTATAATTATAATTATAATTATAATTATAATTATAATAATAATAATATAATAATTATAAACGTTAATAATTAAAATTAAAAATTAATTTAATTAAAAAAAAGGGGCGGGTTCCCAGAACCCGCCCCCTATACTGGGGGTGGGGGTGGGCCCGGGGGTGGTTTGAAACCACCCTATTCTCATAAATAAAATTCCCCCCCCCCTCCTATTTTTATACTTTAATTTTAAAATTATAATAATTCAAAAAAAAAACCTACAATCTAACTATCAAATCTAATCCAGATCCTCATATTCTACAATTGTTGAGGGTTTCATAATTGATTGCAGTGAAAAATACTCGGCACAACATTATTATAATCTCTTGGGACAGGCCAGCCAGAAATAAATATAACCTCATGGGACCAGAAACTTACAGAATAATATGATCTCAGGTTGGGCTGTTTTGAGAGATGAAAAAGGGAATATTATATTTGCTTCTAAGTTCGTTTATGGGACATGAAGTATTATTGAAGCTGAATACAACTCTATTCTAGATGGTATGTTACAGTGTAAACTGATGGGGATAAAAGGGATGGAGATTGAATCTGATTCCAAAATCTGCATTGATCATATCAATGGCCACAGTAAGCCAAACTGGACTCTTTTCTATACCATAGAGGCTATCAAATCTATAGCTCATAAAAAAATGCAATTGCTAACTTCTTAGCAGCTAAAGCACAATTTGAAAGAGAAGTAGCTACACAAGATGTATACTTTCTACTGAAATTAAAAGGCTAAATCAACTGGATCTTTCTTACCTTCCAAGATTTAGGCTACAAAAAAGTCAAAAATTCGGTTTTTTAGCTGAAGGCTCCCTTTACTAGTACTTACAAATATTGCAATTGGATGAATATTCGATATCAGAGCAAATTTCTACTGATTATTGTATCAGAGAAGCTGATAAAATTAGCAAATCAAGCTTTTGCAGTGAGAATAAAGAGAGGAGACCGAGATTTGAAAGATTTCTGTACAAAAGCAGTTATGGAAATTATTAAGTCAGAATTATGGAGTAAAAATGGAGCCTTTGAAGATCAACAGGAAGAACTCATGGAAGATTTATTAGCTTATTCAGAGGAACACTTGGTACTTTAAACGAGTTGTTGATTTGTGTTGGTAGCTCAGCTGCTTACATAGTAGGAGTATTTGTTACGTGGGATATAATAGCAGCAATAGTGAGATCTCAACGACAGGGTCTTTAGATCTGCTGTTATCATCAAAAGAAAAATTATCAAGACTGAAACTTTGGGGTCAAGATGATACCTTTGAAGACTTCCATGGAAGCCGGCTTTGATTTTTGGCAACAGAAGAAAATTTTTGGAGCTCGAGTCTGATTCTTTGAGACTTTTCGCTCAGATCTGAAGGTTTTGTACAAGAGAAGATACCAATTTCAACAAAGAAGAATTTTTTTATCTTACCTGGAATTAACCTACGAAGAACTAAAAGAGGAGAGAATGGATCTCAATTAAAGCAAAACTCCAGATTCGACGATGTGAAAAGAGCATGGATCTGAAAGAACTTGATGAAGATTTATAGATCTACAAAATTATAAGGGAAAAAAGCAAGAGATTTTGTGCTTGGAACCGTCGAGATGAAGAGAACGGAGAAGAAAGACGATATTTATGTGCGTATTGGCTATAATATCCTTTTAATATATTTGAAGGTATTAGAATATGAGATTTTTTGGATTTTTCAGGTTATTAGAACATTCGTTTTTTTATTATGCACCTATAGTTTTCCATGACTTTTTTTTATTGTTGTTTATTTATCATTGCTTGCACTAATTTTTCTTTTCTAAATCCATTTTCTTTATTGTTGGGTGTCCTCTTTATTATTGCTTGCGCTGGTTTGCGTGTTTATTCTTCCCTCTTTGTTATTGATTCAGGAGAGTGACGATGCCGGAAACGGGAAAATGAGATTAGGATTGAGAGCGAAGATATGAGAATCGAGGAATTAGAACGAAAATTAGGGATTTGAAAGAAGAGGTGCAAAAATTGAAGATGGACACGGGGGTACCGGAGGAATTGGATTTGAGATGAAAGATTTGAAAATGGAGATGTAGATTTTGGTAAAGGAAATTGAAACGAAAGAATGAGTATTTAGGAGAGAAGGAGCGAACCGTCGTATTAGTAGTGAAAGTAAATCATTGGATTTTTTTTTTGAGAGAGATAATCATACGTGCATTTGATTAAAAAGAATGAGGGGAAATCTGGAATTTTTGTAAAAAATATCTTAAGTATAATACACACAATCTATTTTGGGCTTGAAACATCTATATTTTGTAAGTATTGGGGTTTTTCACAATTTTGGAAATACATAGGTTTAAAAATAAATCATCTCTCTACGCTGGGCTTGAAAACAATTTTCCCTTCTACCTCATGCAATAAAACCTGTATATATACATGATCTAAATTCAGCCGACCATAGAAATCATAAAGATATGGCTTCCCCACGTATTTGAAAGGTCTTCGGCCTGATCGCGGTTATGCTTTCTGTTTTTTCGTTTCGCGAAGAGTTTCTAATAACCAGACGGTAAGAGTAATGAGCCTATTATCTGATGACTCGAAAGTCTATTCTACATGGTTGCCCACCGTTTGTGAGACAGAACCTTCCGAAGACAAGTATAATGCGTGCATTGCGAGAGGAGAAACAAACGCGAAAATTATTTTAAAATTCCAGAGGAACACCATTATAATATTTATCTCCCATCTTTTCAAGAGAGTTGTAGGGAAATCCTTTGGATGACTTGCCCAACTCCTATACATCTATTTTCTATAAATGTTTTCATCTCTCTTTAGTTCAATTGGATATAGGTGACATAATAAACCAGCCTACTTCTTCAATAACATATGCATTTTCGAATGAAATATTATATGATCTTAAGTCTGAATGTGAGTAAATTCTATAGTTTCTTGAGTGATAAGGGAATCAAAATGAAGTAAAATGATATTTGAAGTTACTTTACACACACACACATCAGTAGACATGGACAACAGAAATTAGATATCTTATTTAAGATAACTTAGAAAAACTTTTATGTTTCTTATGAAACCGTAAGAACACGTTTCCGTTTCTTTGATACCACAAATTCAATAATAATAAGTTATCTTAAATAAGATATACAATTACACATATATAGGAATTTTTTAGTCAATAATTTATATTTTTATTGTCCAGTTCAAAATATATATAAAAAAATTCAAATTTGTGAGAAAGGTTTGCGATACATTTTAAGTTTTAAATTAGGACACCAAATGATATAGAGCCAAAGAGGCAATAGATGAAAGAGAGTGGTACTTTAAATTCTACAGTTAAACAATCAGGAACTAACCAATTTGTCACAAAGGAATGTGGATATATATTTTTTCATTTATATATATTTATTTGGGAAAAATGGATTTAAGTCCTTAAAGCAACAGGTCTACGTCTCTATTCCAAAAAGAGTTGTGAAAAACTTCCTAAACTTAAAGAATCTTGTGTTTTAGTTCATATAGTGCATTTACTATTCTTTATGCCAACACTGACCTTTCAGCCAAACTACTATATTTACCATGTAAATTACTATAGTTATCTTCTAAAGTATTATATTAATCTTCTTTTATATTGAAATAGGTCATATGTAATAGATATAGTAATTTTACTAAAAAATGTAACAGTTTCATGTCAAATGAATATTTTAACACAAATGTAGTACTTTATAACATAAATGTAATACTTTGAAAGATAACTATAGTATTTTAAAAGTTAAAAGGCAAATGTAGTAGTTTACCTGAAAAGACGGCGTTGGCATAAAACAATAGTAAATGTGATGTAGGGGCTAAAACACAAGAATTTTTAAGTTTAGGGAGTTTTTTAGGACTTTTTTAAGGCCAGAGAGCTAAACCTATTGCTTTTCAAATCTAGGGACTTAAACTCATTTTTCCCTATTTATTTTATGAGCAGGGGCTTCCCTTGCTTTTTCTATATTAAAAAAAGAGGAGGAATGTGGATATATGAGGGTGACCTTAATTTATTATCAACCATATGCATGCATCATTTTCTTTTCCCCTCATCTACCTCTATTTATGAATCTCTCCCTAGTTTTGGATAGTTGAGGGCCTTTGAGCTAAATTGTTGCATTTTGTGATCTACCATTTTTTTTGAGAGCCATTAATTCTTCACTTCACCCTCTATAATGCAATCTTGGAATATCAATGAATTAGGGTGGCCTTGTCATGTTGAATTAGGATTAACTAGGAATATCAATTTCACACTCTATTTCTTCTTCAAACGAAAATTTGTATTAGTAAATATAGAATGAAACTCATTTCAACTGCCAGGAACGGGCCCAAGAATTTTGATCATAGAAGGCACGCAATATGTAACAAAGCTACGCTGGAAAAATCCAACATAATATATAAAATTAATTTTAGTTAAAAAATAGCATAGAACTTTAAGTTAACTTTGTTCATAAATACACAATAGAATTAGAAATATAAAATTATTGAGAAAATAGTTGTGCATTGGCCTAAAATCTGGGCAGTCTGAAAATTTATGGAGTACTTGATTGTTTTGCAATGATGGGTGAACCTAGAAGAGGAGACTGAGATAAGTTGGCATGTCATATGATCTGGATCTGGCAGTAATGAAATGGTTTTTAAATCAGCATCCTTCGAAAATAATAAGGATGTTCAAATTTGATACTTCGAAAATAATAGAGTTCATCGATAAGATAAATCAAACAAGGGATCAGAGAGCCGAGGGAAACTCAGAGAAGATGAAATCTAGTGCAAGACTAAGAAAACATGCAAGAAAGTTGATGCAAGTCAAAAGATGAGATGGAAAAGCAATCACGTTCAACAGTTAACAAGATTCACAATCGAACATGCACTGGAGTAGCAGAAGCAGCAGCACCACTGTAGATGAGGCTCTTAACATCAGCCACCATAGCCTCTGCCCTGTCGGAATCGAAAATCTCGATCCCATGAAACCCCTCTTCCTCAAATCTTGCCACCACGCTCACCCTCTTCCCTCTCCAACATCTCCGCAAAGGCCCGCTGCCTATCCACTAGCAGGTCCCCTGCATAACCCTTCACCAAACACCTCGGCAACCCTCTCCCCTTTGCTTTAATCATCGGGTTGCTATACTCATGGTCCCTGTTTGCTCCTTTCGGCAGCACCAGCTCCCACAACAGATCCGCCACCGCCAGAGGCACTATCCTGTCATTCACCAATCTTGTCTCCGACTCCGTCCTCTCCTCCCCTCCGAAAAACGGCTGGTTCAGAATCAATCCAGATAAATTCACGGGTGTCAGGTCAAGTTCCATTCCCCGCAAAGCTAATCGGTACACGAAGTTTCCACCAGAGCTGATGCCCATCAAAAAGCATTGCGAAAGATCGGCGTGAGCCTTCACCCATGGCTCCATAGGAGAGCGAGCCTGGTCTCTGACCCACAGGAGTGCATCGGCGGCGTCTTCATAGGCGGCGGGGAGTCTGTGCTCAGGAGCGAGACGGTACTCACCGCCGTGGAAGTAGATGATGAGGGGGAGCTTAGTATGAGGATTTGATATGTTAGCGGGGAGGAAGAGGCGCAGATAGGTGTTTTGGGCGGGGTTGAGGGGGATGTCTTTGTACAGGGCGGCGGAGTCCGGTGGTGAATTTTCAACACCGACTGTGGGGATGTCGGCATAACGGGTGAGAGAGCCGTCAGGGTTTGCCGAGATGCGTAGTTTTTTGTATGGATCCATGGCAGTCAAGGCAGGCAAAGAGGAGATGATATTTGCAGTAGAGGAGTTGGAGAGGAGCTGGATGTTATAAATTGTGGAGTTTGGTGTCTGATTGTTGTTTAATGTTGCCTCTTGTATTTGGCAGATTGAAAATTTATGGAGGCATTTGGGCATTGAAGAGGGACCTAACTGCAGGTTAGATATTCTGGAATTTATGGTAAGAAAAGTATTAACCAACCTATGAATCAGCAAGCAATGTATCCCTACAGTTTATAAATCATGAAGTGTAAAAAAAATCTAAATCGATGAGAGTATGAACACATACCAAAAACTGTTACAAGAGAATACTGAACTAGCCCTTCTCGGTCTTGACGGGAAGATATGAGAACATGGTTTGCTCCTGAGCTTCCTGATGATTCCAAAAGAAATTGTTGGCTGACATTGGTTACTGAAGAAATAAAATATCAAATCAAAGAAATAAATACTGCAGTAATATTGGAAAAAATGGTGAATGCCAAGGCAACAGCAATGGCCATAAAGGGGGAGGAGAGCCGATAAATAATACGCATGGAGTATGAACATCATAATATTCTACTCATAGATTACATGAACAATTTCTAAAATACACAGAATATGAATATAACAATGCAGAAAAATTATGAGACAACAGGGTCCAGAATAACCGACAATGGGCGGAAAGTATGTGAAGATCGAGAGCTTTCTCCAAAGTCTTCTGTGATTCAAAACCTAGCGAGAGTTGAAACATTTTTTATAGTTTGCCTATAGAAAAAAATCATCAGCGATCTCAATCATAATTAACATCATATGAAGATTAGAAATATTTCATGCATTTGAATGAATATATGAATATGTATTACCTTTCGGTTTCTATTTATCTTTCGATGAAGGAGATTCATATTGAGAGACAGGCAGTGTATTACTTATAATTTTTTTTATAAACAGAACCTAAACTCAAACTCGAAGAAACCATATCCCGATATGTATTTGACAAGCATTAAAAGTGCACATTTGAATATATTATAAGTTGAGGGCTCATAAGAAAGTGTGTAGGCCAGGGGAAATTCAAGAATGTCAACAGCTAATAAAGTTCTCAAATAGGATATGCAACATGCAGCATTTGATATATTTTTCGTATTGTTTATTGTATCTTAGTGAACCGTAAGACAAATAGTTTTTCATATGCAGATAGTTATGCAAGTAAGTATACATTATAGAAACATCACATGGGTGATATAGTAAGGTGATTTTCACAACTCAAGTTCAACAAGAGCTTGACAAAGATGATAAATAATGAATAAAGGAGAGAATACCTGAGCAAATATCTTTACTAGATTATAAATATTTGAAACTAGGATAGGGTGCGACACACTATATAAAGATTCGATAATCAACGGTTGCATGAGGAGAAACCTCCTCTATACGCATTATGTAGGAAAAATTATCGATGGTCGTCAACTTCAAATCTTTCATTGGTGAGATTATGCAGGCAACAGGCAAAACGCCAAAAACCCAAATCTACTACAAGCACCATAAGCAGCAGCAGCAGCAGCAACCTCAACAACAAAGACCTTAGTCCCAAATATTTGGCTTTTCTGTATATAACCTTTGTCTCTGCCAGAGGCCATATCTTCTGTTAAATTAACAACTAAATGTTTCTTTAATTGTCCTCGATCCATGTCCATTTTGTTGAGCATGCTCTTCGTCTAAATGGCTCATGCAAAGGTCTTTTTTTCACATGTGCAGACTGTCACAACCAGTTCTCTATATTTCTCCTCAGTGGAAGGGCTTTAAGCTATACCTCAAACTTCGTAAGCATGAAGTCGTTTCTTATTCAATAGTCTACTGTGTGCCATTGATCCAACTCTACGCTACACTGCTTAAAGTCATATTCCTTTACTTTCTGCTCATATCAAGATAAAGAAGATGGGTGACGAAAAGGCCCCATGAATTAGATCCAGGATACATTGTAAACTGCTCCATCAGATAAAGAGAAGAAAAACAAACCAATTGTAGAAAATTTCATCTTTGGATTCATCCAAGTCACCAGATTAAGAATTTTTTTAAGACTCAAATGCAAGGTTCAAGAACTCGGTTTCGGTTTCGCTTCTTTTAGATTTGGTTAGTTTGGGTACGTTTCGGTTTAAGTTTCGGTTTCGGTTTTTAATCTATTTTGATGCATGGATATAACAATATGCTTACTTTTAACATATTTTAATAAGTTTTCAACTGTAATATGTATTTAAAAGCAATTTTTATAAAGTTAGTTTATGAAAAATGGGCTTGAATAAATTAACTTTTCATTTTAAACATTTTAAAAATAGTATTTAATGAAGAATGGTTTTTTATAATAAAGAAAAGTATAAATGTTGCTTTGGGCCACATAAAATATGAGTAATTTTTGGAAAAAGGACATAGACCCATGTGAAGTCACTTGTACATGCTCTTCTTTTCACCAACTCTCCCTCTTTCTTTGGCAAAGAGCCAAAAATTCTTCCTCTTTTCTTTTGAACTCAAGTGAAAAAAAGGACGGCAGCAGTAACAAGCAAGAGCAGATGCACAACTAGGTGGTTGTAGCAGTGGCAGGTGCAGATCAGATTAATTTGCCTTATCTTTCTCTCCTCCTCCTCATCCTTCTACTCTTCTTCCTCGTATTCTATTTTTCATTTTGGTTTTTTCTTCAACTTTAACATGTGAAGAACTTTGCAAAATAGGTTTTGGTTTTAGAAATAATTTTTTTCCGCTCGTATAAGTTTGTATCGGCGGAAATTTTGGCCGATACTTACCGATACCGTCTGATATTCTCTCGTCGCGTCCAAAACAAGTTCCAAAGCATAGTTTCGGACCGGTTCCCCTCCAAGAGACCGGTCCGAAACGGCCGAAACTCTGACGTTTCAGCTGGCCGAGTTCTCGATCCTTGCTCAGATGTGAATAAGACAAGATTCTCTGCTTCCAAACACTCAATATTTGCAGTATCCGTGGTTTATGCCAAGAACTTGGCTTCTTCTTCTAGCTTCTAATTCCTAATAATCTAGGAGCCTACCAATTCAAGTTCCCTTTCAAAGCTTAGTACCATACATCTTGCAACAAGTACGAATAATACTGATTTAAACTCTCAAGTAAAAAGAGATTGATAATATCCCAACCAAACAAAATTCACTCTGTCAAAAATGATACGATCGAAAGGACATGAGAACCAAAGGAAACACAAGCAAGTTACAAGTGGTAGTAGGAAACATATCAGTCTCAGAAATGGCTTCAGGTTAGAATTTAAGATTGGTGCTAATGATTCAGCAATTATTTTTAAGGAAAAAAGTAAATACAGTAATAAGGCAGCAAAATGCAGAGGTGCGATGTAGCACGGTAAGGGCAGAGCGATATGGAAGCATCAACATGCATGCATGTGTATTGTGATGTTCTTTACCTATAACATGGTTCAATTCGAGATGCGATTAATAAAATATTATAACTCAGATCTTATACAGTCTCCATTTAGGGAGAGGGGGGGGGGGGGGATAAATAGTCACCTGAAGAACCAAAGGGCATAGCTTCTGGCATTAATTACTCTCCAATGTGGAAGCTTACTGGTTCAATTAGCAACTCCAACACAAAAAGGTCGCCTGAAACCTCTACCAAGTAAACCGGAAGTAAAGCAAGTATATGTATAAATGAAATTGACTTCCCAACTCCAAGTTCATGCTTTAATTTTAATGAATCATGCATTTATTAAGTAGTTTATGTTTGATGGTATGTTTTCAGATTATGTTAAAAAATTTATATATGAATATTACATGCATGCTATCTAGCAAGTCAGATGAGATTGAATATTAGCTGTTTAACATTTGGGTTCAAACTTCTTGTTATTACTATCAGCTATTTTAAATGATTCTGAATTGCATTGTGATGGGAATTTTATTTGAAATCTCTTCCACTTTGAATAATAAAATTAACAATATCTTATACAGCAAAAAGAGAATTATGAGCATTCCCAGCTTTGAGTAACATGTATTGAAGATGGTATTTCCCGTAGTCTCTAGCTTGTCCTAATCAGGTGTTGCCACATCGTAGAATCATGATTACGATGTGGCATGCCAAGCATTTAATTCTATATAACCAGATGAAAAAGAATCTGGTACTTCTGTGAAAACAATAGAACCATAATTGCAATATCAGCAGTGCATTCAAGATCAAGACTAGTGATTTATCATTGAAGTTTTTAGCCAGAAATTGATCTATTCAAATATCTTCGAGTCAAGTTTTTCCAAGGATTTTAACAATGAAAATATATAGACGTGTCGACATAACTAAAAATTAAGGAATTAAGGGCCTGCCTAATGCCCATGGACTATTCAAATACCTTATAGTGCTCCAATTTCTTAAATGTTAACGCAGTTTAGATATGTGATTACTTTGTCTACGGTGTAGAGATGCATATATTTCATATTCAACGCGGAGACGACACATTTCCCAATGACTATCAGCATGGTATAATGATCAGATGAGTCTAATTTAGGGGCAGATAAAAATAAAAATTTATTCAGGTAGATGCTTTGCCTTTTACCTTAAAATAATATAGCAATCCACAATCGTCACTTTTAAAGGATGACAGTGTCAGAACAAGAACCATAGGATTCATACCATTACCCTTTTGAAAGATTGTGTTTTTTTCCTTTTTTTTGGGGGGGGGGGGATGCAAAAAGAAATTTAGAGGGATTTAATTATAATCCTTTTCAAAGGATATGTCCTTCATTTTTCCTCTAATCTCCTCCAATTAGGTAAATAAAAATGGCTCATATAATTATGATGATGCAGCTCCAAAGACCTTAAGGCCTATTATATGTTCATAGGCCGTTGATAATCTCTTTTTGTAGGTAAGAGAAAAAAACCCTACCCCAGATGTACAAACATTCGCATCAGCTTGTTTAGGTATTTTGTAAGGTTTAAATTTAATAGATCATTTGATGTGCAGAGAAAGAGTTATACCTGTTTAGAAGACCATTTACTTTTGTCTAAACAGAAACCGGAGCTTATATGTTGAAAATAGCATAGCCCTTCGCATGAATCTGATTCCACGATAGGAAATATGCGAGCTGTGAGATCTAACTACAAGCATTATATATTATCGGTCAGTAGAACCAGATATCGCTGTCTATTCCAATAAGCAGAAACTAACCGATCAGCTAGTTAAGTATGAGGCAAAATACCGATGAGAGTAAAATCATTTAAAAAGGATACAAAGAGTGAAGTTTGATGAAGCCGGTCAAATGGGAAAGTTGGGTACAGGTATGAGATTCAAATTGGTAAGGTTCCAAATGGCAATTACCTAAATCCTTGAAAGCATTAATCACAGACACACTACCCCTTTTATGCAAAACTATAAAACAAACATCGACAATGTATTCATATGGAAACAACCATGCTTCATAAGATCTTCTATTGGGTTAATGTGACATACCAGAAGCCAATTTTCAATCTCAATGATCTGAAAGAAGATTGCGACAGAATGAACAGATTCCAACCATTAGCATTACTATCGAAGTAAGATGCATGGATTGGCAATTTTTCTTTGCAGAAAGCCACTAGCACATAAAACATTTTAACTGAACATAAGGTAGAACTAAATGCAGCGGTTTTAAGGAAACAACGTTCATGTAATATGCCTGCGTACACGTACATAAATTTTATATGGATGTATACACAGCTAAAGGCATCAGGCAAGACATTTGATCTGAGTAATTTAAGTGAGCGTAATTTAAGTGAGCTTATAACTCTGAGGTAATTTAGCAGCATAGTAATTCCGTAAATTTCTCCCCATTGAACCAAGGATCAAACAAATTAAGCAGGTAGACAAACTGAATAGCAGATCTACAGGAAATATTTTGGTTTACATGGAATAATTTTCTAAATTGGCAGTATAAACCTTTTTCTTAATAAAAAAACATGTAAGATAAAATATTCAATTATAATTTTCTGATAATTATATTGGAGACGGAATTTGGGTTAGAGACGAATGAAGCAATTACATAAAACAACAATTGGAAGTATATTTACACTGTTAAAAAGGCATACGGTATATATTCCAACATGAACTGCTCTCATAGCACAGAATCTCCTTGGTCAGAGATTCTGCAACTTGGTCGTGATGCCCAGGCCTCCGCTAGGCTCAATTCTACAATTAAGTCATATTGCAAGCCAAAAACTAACTTTCACAACTCTACCGCAACATGATTGATAAGGCCAAGCCTTTCTAAAGAGAACTAGTCTATCTAACCAATGCAAGCTATACTGAAAAGCAAATAATAACAATTGAAAGGAATATGGTAAAAGGCATCCACTTGACAAATAGAAAAGTAGAGAGATCTTGGAGAAACTTTTGCCTTTCAATAGAAAAAGCAAAATCTGAGCAAAAGAACGATGGCTACTGGGGCCACAACTTTGGATTACCTTTCAGAAAAAAGTTGCATGAGCAAAATGGGTATGAGAAGCATATTCGCATTGGCCCAGCAAGCACTACCAACGTGAATAAAATACAGAAACAAGATGCTTTTCAATCTGAAACCTTTCCCGGATACATTTGAAACAGAGATCCTTAAAATGGTACCAAAGCTGGTTTTTTGAATACAAAGGGGTCCTTCTCGCTCAAATTTTTAAATTGCAAACTGACTTGTGCTAGATGGGACATCGATAAGCGTTTTCAGTTTTGATGTATCAACTCACTAGCCTCCTTCCGAATGTAAATAAAATTTGCATGAACAAAATACGAGGCAGTATATTCTCATGGCACAACAAGCACTGCCAATATGCAAAAAATACAGAACCCTGATGCTTTTTCCAATCAGAATCTTTCTTGCATATATTTGAAAATGATATACCTACAAATTGTACTAAAATTGGTTCCTCGAACAGAAAAAAGCCCTTCTCACTCAAATGTTAACTTGCAAGCTGCCATGTGATAGATAAAAATACGATGCCATTTCAATTTCCATGCATCAATTCACCTCAATAAGAATATAAATAAATCTAATGTACAACAAAGAACTTATCCCTAGAGCTGCTAAACAATTAAACTGATGTACAAAACTCACCGGGCCTTCTTCCGAGATTTGAATGAAAACCCACCAGGGGGCGATGGTGAAAACTCAAATGGAAGGTGAGGGGGCTCATTTTGACCCGTAAGAATCCCAACAATTTCCTCAGCAGATGGGCGACGAGCTGGAGATCGCTGTATACAAAGAAGAGCTACCGTAATGCAAAGAAGAGCTTGCTCCTTATCCACTGCCTCGAGAGACGAATCGAATAGCTCAAGAAGCCGACCCAAATGGGCAAGGTGCCGTGCCCATGAGATTAGATTGGCTCTCTCAAACTCAGACATGGGAGATGATGTAACCTGAAGAGGGCGTCGCCCAGATATGAGAACAAGGAGCAGCACACCGAAACTATAAATATCACACTTCTCAGAGAGGGGCCCACCACCTCCATACTCCGGTGCTACATAACAAACTGTGCCCCTCATGCTCGGCGTACTGCTTATCGTGCCCCCACTCTTGGGGATTTCGGTGCCACTGGCCCAATCTTGGCTTCTCCTTCTTCCATTCATCTCCCAATCCAAGCTCTTCTTGTTTCTCCTCCTCCTCTTCCTCTCCGATGGCAATGCACCATCCTCATCTTCTTGCCACCATTGCTGCTTTTCTCCTACTCCTACGCTGCTCTTCGACTTGGTAACCGTAATCATCCGCTTCCTCTCTTGTTTTCTTGTCAGCTCCTCGCAAAACTCCTCACGCCACCACTCTCTTGCAGGCCGGCACTTCTTCTCTTTTTTGAGTCTCTCTTCATCCAAAGAAGCCCACCACTCTAGTCTTTTCTGATGTTTCTTTCTCGGCAAGCAATCTTCTGAAGTAACAGCTGGTGCAGTGATCCAATCACTTTTCGGCCGCTCCTTCTTGATCTCCGACCTAATCCACTCCATCACATAGTCTTTTACGCCTCCCCCTGAATCACCATTTCCTCCTCCTACATTGTTATCTTGACGCCACCACCAATCTTTTCCTATACCCGATCCCTTCTTCTTAAACCCCCTTCGACTACTCGAAGCTCCCGTCTCTCTCCCGCTATCTACACTCATCCTATCGAATCCCCCTACTTCCGAAGTCGATGCCGCTTCATCTCCTTCATGAGTTCTAACCAAACCCACCTCAAATTCGTCCGGAGACTTTGTGCTCTCGGCCACAGTCTCACTCATAACAGACGAATCGTCTTGTTCCTTTTTCGTATGTTTAGGCAATTTTGGATCAATCTCATCAACCGCAACCTCCTCCTCGTCCAATTGTCCACCTATCTTCACCCGGGCCAAGCCAAAATCAGCTATCTTCGCCGAGAATCGTGAATCGAGCAAAATGTTGCTCGGCTTAATATCACCATGAATGATGGAAGGATCACAAACCTCATGCAAAAAATGCAGCCCTTTCGCGATGTCCACTGCGATCGAAAACCGCCGCCCCCAATTGAGAAGCTCGGGGCATTTCCTTCCGAGCAATGCATCCTGAAGGCTTCCATTATGCATCAATTCATAAACCAACAGCACTCTTTTCCCAAGCCCTAGAGATCCAACCACCACCTCCTCATCATCATCGGTCATCCTTTTCCTCTTCCACCACCTCCACCACTTCGATCTCCTCTCATCGACGCAAAACCCAAGAGGGACGACGATGGATTCTCGATCGCCGCCGGAACCAACGGCAGCCATTTGGCCAGCGAGAGAGATCTCGTTCTGAAACTCGCGCTCCCCTTGAAGAGACCCGGGGTCCATGAGCTTGACGGCGATCTCTTCGCCGGAGGCGGCGAGAGCGCCGCCGTAAACGGATCCGAACCCGCCCTGGCCGAGCTTGAGCAAAGGGGAGAAGGATGACGTGGCGCGCCGGAGCTGGGAGTAGCTGAAGCGACGCAGCTGAGGGCTAGGGTTAGGGTTCGGCGAGGGTTTGAGAGCGGAAGGCGACGACGGCGCCGTGCGGTTGCAGCGGAACCGGCGGTAGAAGAGGAGGGCCATGAATAAGGCGGCGAAGATCGTGAGCACGGCGGCGGCCGCGGCGGCCGCGACGGTGGGGACCAGGATTTTGTGGTGGCGAACGACGGGCGGCGGCGGCGGCGGCGGCGGCGGCGGTTGAATCGTTGACATGGATCTCGATTTAGTGTTGGATGATAAAATATAAAAATGAGACTTTGAAATTTTTTAATTTGTGATAGCGTTGCTGAGTGAGAGAGATGAGTTATAACTTATAAGACGATGAAATTATTGGATTAATTGCTGATTAACTGACAACGACACAATTAAAAGGATAATTAAGTAAGAGACATAAAGCTTGGTGGATTTTTTTCTTCTTCTTTCTTAAATTTTTTTTTTTGGCTATAAACTATTATTTATTGTGATGGATTGGTGACATTGCCATGAGATTTTATTTTATGTGAATCATTTATCATTTGACGGGGTTTAAAATGCATAAAAGTTCTATGTCAGGCTATGTTGAAAAATATAATGATTTAAGTATTTAACGGGCCGAATAGTTTTCTTAAGATACGGATACATTGCACGTATATAATGTTTTTTCTTGAATAAGGTTGAACTTTGCAACACATGTCCTCACCCTTGTAAGTCATAACAAAAAAAAAGTTTAAACAGTGAATGAAGTAACATGTTGAAATGTTAGAAGCCGTCTCCGTTATAAAAAATGATAAAAATGGAGGAAAAAGAGGAAGATGGAATTAAAATTATTTAGATGTAATGTATTTATAAAAAAACACATGGTTTTATCTTTTAAATGGCTCTAAAACGGCTTTGTCTTCTTCTTACAAATATACTGTACTTCGCCTCGCGTAAGCAAGTCCAATCCATTATTAGGCTAACAGCAGAACTTTTCCACCCTTTATCTTATTTTTTACAAAATAAGTTATTAAAGATTTTCTGATTACATTTTTTATGTCCGTCTGTACCAAGAGGTATAATTTAAGTCCAATCATAATCAATCATTTTACATTGCAAGCTAAGCCGCCGTATGGATGAAGAAAAATTAATATCAAATGAATGCAGCATTGAATCAAGAAAAATTGATAGAAATTGACATAATTTTAATTAAAACAATAACAAACAAGAAAAAAACATGCCGACCAAATAAGAAAATAGATAATAAAAATTTAAAAAGTGTGATGAAAGTTGAGTTAAAACAAGGGTTAATTAACTCTAATCATGACAAAAGAATCCCAAGGTCCACCAACCAAAGCAAAAGTTAACGTGATTAGCTAACTACACCCCTTGTTTTAAAAATAAAAAAAATAAAAAAAATGCCACCGTCAAAATTAATTAAGTAAAAAATATAGTAATAAAATAAAAGTACAATTGACTTTGAAAACTGGTAGGTTTGACCTTTACGTGAGTGAAGAGGCTGCTGTCTTTTGAACGTATTTTAGAAAAAATGTAACAATTAAGATATCCAATACAGATATATAAACATGTTTATAATCTAACACGTTCATTAAAAAGATTATGGAAAATTGACTTTTGACTTGTCGCGGGAGAAAATAACCATTTTTTATTTTTTCCATACGCGTAAAGTTTCCGTTACTTTTGTGTACTTTACTTTCTATTTTTTTAATTCTTAATGGTTTGACTCAGAAACACGGGTTGTTGAAGATTTGTCCATCTATAAATCTATTTGATGTGTGATTGATTAGGTTAACATACCGACTAATTTCATTATATATATATATATATATATATATATATATATATATATATATATATATATATTATGAACTAAATCAAAATGCAATTGGCACCTTCCTTCTTCCCCCCTTGTTTTTCTATATCCTTTTACTATAGTTTTTTAATCTATTTAATTTGGAAATCCTCATTTAAAATGCATTCCTTTGGTAGGTTGGTATTGACTTTGCATGCTGTCTGAGGTGCATTTCTTAAGTAAAGAATGAGAATATGATCTAATTCAAAATTCAAGTGGACTTCTTTTTCCTATTGGAATCAAGTATTAGCATCATTTTTTCCTATTGGAATTCAATTCGTATGATAATTTCCCCATTGGAGCACCAAACTTTGTTCGGTGATTTCTTTGGTCCTTGCGTTTTTCTCTTTTCTAAACGTGCAAAGAAAGAAGTGACTTTTGTTGGTCCTGCGAATCACTTTTTGACACGTGTAGGTTTCTTAACAAAGCCCTTACCCTCACATATTTTCGGTTATAATTCGACGAGGTCGAAAATTCGGATTTAGATAACTATTCGGAAAAAATCGGCAGGTATTCGGAAAAAATTCAGCAGGTGTTCGGGAAATGTTCGGGAAGGATTTCGAGCAAGAAATTAATACATGAGACGCTAGGTTTTGATTTTGTGAATTATTTGTTGTTTTTGAATTATTCGCCGTTTTTTCACATAATTCGGGAATAATTCGCGGATTATTCGGCCTGCCGATTAAGTTGGCTGATCAAAAATTCACGAATTATTCACGAATTCGGTGAATAATGCACGAATTATATGACTATGTTTAGCATGCCTCATCCCTCCTCTCTCTCTCTCTCCCTCTCTCCAACTGCACCGACTTCAAACTTATCTGAAAACCAAACCCAACTAAAAACTCTTGGCCTCTAATTCTTGTTTTCCTTTTACAATAATTTCTTCAATTTTTCTATTGTAAATTTGGTTTTTTCTCCTTGCTTTTCCATAGATTTCATATGCTTTAAAAGAAGACCCGCTTTCTTTTTATCTAAAATAAAAAAGACTTACTTATTTGTTATAAAAAAAAATAGACCCGCTTATTTGTAAAGGATTTGCATAAAAATGATAATCATGAGAGAGGAACAAAGATTATTTGATGTACAACATGTTCATGTTGTTGCACACGTGGAAATCTTATGGATCTTATAGATCCCAATAATAAATAGAACAAAATTATCAATCAAATAGAAACACAAGTGATTCGGGAAAAGGGGGAGAATGTCTTTATAAGAATTTTTAGAGGAAAAAACCCTTACAAGAGTTATAAAAACCCTCTTCTTATAGATCTCCAATGAGATCTCTTTCTCTCTGAAGTTCTTCTTAATAGCCTTTGTCTAGATCCCTTACGGAGCCGTTATCTCCCTTAAATTTTATGATAAAAAACTAAAAGCATTTTAAACTTTAATCTTATTTTCCTATTTATACAAAACATATAAATCTTTAATATAATAGAATTCCAGTATTTACGAAACTGCCATCCAAAACGCTGAATAGTGCGCAAAACCCGTCGACAAACGTCTGCCCCTATGAAAGTCAGACGTCTGGTCTCAATCTGCTCTAGATCCAAAGTATTGCCAGATGTCTTAAGCTCAACTCTTAGACGTCTGCCCAATGTCCTTCAGACGTCTGAACACAGTGCTTCAAACGTTTGCTTGCTCTCTGGAATTCTGGACTTGAATGACAGATGTCTGAAGCACAAATGCTCAGACGTCTACCCCTTCTCCGGATGCACAATCTCATAGATATACATAACACCTTCACAAAAATCTCCACCGTGACTTGTATATTCTTATAGCCATTTTGAAAATTAGTTGCCCTTATTTTGTATCTTTTAGGGTTGTCTTAGTTCTGCCCGTTTTCCTTCTAGCACAGTTCCAAAATCTTGAAACTGCGAACTGTCACAATTTTTGTTCAAAACTGTGAAACTGATACTTTCACAAATTTTCATCAAAACTACGAAACTGGTGTAACCTTCCTAAAGAGGTCGCGTGTCTTCCTCAAATTTGGGTACCTGAATAGAAACCAAGACTGTCTTAAATTTCTCCGTAGGAATTACCTTCGTTAGCATATCCGCTGGATTCACCATAGTATCGATTTTGATCAAATCGATCTCCTTTTCGGTCCACTCTTTTGTCTTGTCATATCGCACGTTAATGTGCTTAGTTCACTGTGATATACCTGATTCTTTGCCAAGTCAATAGCGATTTGACAATCACAAAATAAAGGTACCGACCCCTTCTCAAATCCAAACTCGCCAACTAAATTTTTTAACCACAAGGCTTCCTTCGATATTTCCACTGCTGCCATATATTCTGCCTCCGTAGTTGATAGCGCCACGGTATCATGAAGTGTCAACTTCCAACTGATTGGAGATTCTGGAACTGTATATACATGGCCCGTAGTCGATCTTCTTTTGTCTAAGTCACCAGCGTAATCCGCATCTACATATCTTTGTAACTGGCTCGATTTATTTTCTGACTTGTGAAAGAGTAAACCAAGATCTTTACTTACTTTTAGATACCGAAATATCCACTTTACAGCTTCCTAATGGAGCTTTCTTGGATTTGACGTGTACCGACTAACCAGACTTATCGCATAAAATATATCTGGATATGTGCATACTATAGCGTACGTTAGTGATCCCGCAGTGCTCGCATATGGTACTCTAGACATCTTTTCCTTCTCCTCCGCTGATTTCGGGCATTCTTTAGAAGATAGCTTGAAATGACCGGCGATAGGGATGCTCACCTGTCTTGAGTCCTTCACGTCGAATCTCTCCAACAGCTTCTCAATATACATTCTTTGGGATAGCTAAAACTTTCCAGCTTTCCTGTCTCAAAAAATCTCCATCCCAAGAATTTTCTTTGCTTCACCTAAATGTTTAATGTCAAATTCTGCATTCAATGAAGCTTTGAGCGTCTTTATTTCCGCCATGCTCTTAGCAGCAATTAACATGTCATCGACATATATGAGTACATATATCAACGAGTCATCCTTAAGCTAATTCGAGTACACGCAGCTGTCATACTCATATTGAAAGTAGTTGGTCTTCTTCATAAAAGAATCGAAGCGTTTGTACCACTGCCTAAAAAACCATTTCAACCCATTTAAAGACCGCATGAGTTCACATACATGATCTGTTGGCTATAGTGCCCTCAAGGCAATTATTGTAATCGCAGGCATGTGATTATAATGATTGAGGGATGACCTATACGGGTAAAACAGTCTTACTCGAGATGATAATATACTATCTGGTACATCTCTATCATCATGTACATGTATTATGTGGTATTACGGCTCACTATTACATGTTGATAGAGCCCATAGGATTCATGCTTGACTACCAGGGTTAGTATGGCGATCACACTTGTGAGAACTGGGTAATCTATAAGCAAATTCTTAAATGTCCCTAATCGTGGGAATATCGAGGTTGGGCATCGATATTCTAGAGTAGACTAGTATATATGTTTCTTGACCCCGACAAGGGGCGATGGCCGGTCTTACAGCCATTGGTGTTAGTTAGTCACCAAAGATTGTATACAAGTGCTCACTGGATTATGAGTTACACTAGACGGACACGCCGGGAACATGCTAGATGGTATTATACCTATTGTCAGATAGCAGTTCTCTGGCGACATAAGTACAACTTTGTCTGTCGACCTGAGATCATCATTTGTCTCATGTGAGTTCCCACTGTGCTTTGATTACTACGTTATCATTGCTCTACTGATTCGTGCAAACCAGTTTAGTTGGGGTACAGTCCCGAGCCACATGGAGGCAGTGAGCGGATCGTTAGGAATTCGTCTCTTTCGGTATTAGGGGTAGATGACGCACAGTGCTTGGGTAGCCATTACCAGAAATTCTTGGCCAAGGTGGACGAGATTTACTGATTTGGATCAGTAGTTTCTCAATGGGTGATGGGCTTTACACCGATACGACTTATCGTGTTATTAGAGGTTTGACTTTATCCACCTCTAGACTCGATATGCAATACTCTTAGACTAACATACCAAACTGTACGGCGACTATCACTTTCAGGCTCAATAGGAATACAGACGAGTTTGCTTGTTGACCTTCTTTTCGTTCAATACCTGAGAAGCCGTTACGTACAACTAGTGCCACTGACGTGCTGGTGGTTAAACCCACTATCTGCGTATTGTCGAGTCTTTAGAGTAACACACAGAGGGTTTTCCAGCTCAGGCGAAACGATATAGTGTACGTATTTTGATACATACGCAGATTCGATTAAAACACATGTTTTTGTACACGTACTTTTAATCGGATATTTTGTTAATACTAGCCGGTTTGAAAGATAGCCAGATTATCACATTTGGATGAAATGTGGCTAGTATTATATATCTCTTATAATATTTCTCTTTTTCGGTATTCGTATTTTAACAGAATACTGTATTTATACGAATACGGGTATTTGTATTAATACATGTATTTGTATCTTGATACAAATACAGGTATTCGTATCTTGATACAAATAATACGGTATTCGTATCTTGATACGATACGGGTATATGTATTTGTAGTATATACTTGTATTAGTGTATTTGTGTATATTTATATATTTACATATACATACGTATATGTGTACATAAAAGGTGGCATTCTCGACTCTTCTCTTTTCTTCATAATCTCCTTAGAATCATGTAGACTTGTGACTCACCATGGTGAGTCACAATTCCACTTATTATGTTCTAAAGAGAAAAGAAGAAAAAGATATGAGAGTGTTAATTTTTTAGCCATGCTTCTTCACTTGATCACCCTTCACCCTTTGCATCTTCTTCTTCCTCTCTTGATTTTTTCTAAGTTAAGAGAGGAAAAAGGAAAGAGAGAACACTTAGAGATTAGCCACTATTATATTCTAGCGATCAATTCTTAGCAAGTTTTGATCACTGGTTGCTTCACTTTAATTATAAGTGTGAAGCTAGAGCCTAAGTTTAGGTTCTATCAGGTGGATCGTGTTTACCGCCGGAAGACAGGGACGAACTGGGATGGATCGTCTTACTTGAATTTAGGGGCAGATGCTATTTGGATTTATCCGTCCACCTCTCCGAAAATACCAAGTTGATTTATGGCACCATATATCGGAGGTTTGGACAAACGGGACCGTTGTAGCAGACTTTATCAGATTCCCCCTCATTTTATGAGGGGTTTTTTTATTGTGGGGACGCTCTTCCCTGCAGGCGCAAGCATCTGCAGTTAATTACATTATCGTATTGCGATAACCATTTTCTCCTGCTCCGGACGTTCACTTCGTGTCGTGCGTGTTTTTGTTTATTTTGGTTGCCCGTGGATTGTATATGGAGACTAATTTGTGTCGTCGCCCGTAGGGCGTGGATTAGCCCAAATCCGTATATTTGAGATTTGGATTTGGGTCAAGGATTTACTTGACGGGGTCCACGTTGGTAGCTTGGTTTGCCAACGGGGATGAACTTAGGACGCATTTCTCACATTTGTGAGGTCCATCTGTAGGGTGTTTTTCGTCACCCCATTGAGATGGGAATACGCGCGCGCTTGTCAGGCGCATTACAGATTCCCCCCGCCTAGGGTAGACCGGGGTTTAATGATTGTGGGGATCCGAATCTCCGGCAGCCGCAGACTAAGCTGCCGTTAATTACCCCTCGCCTTTGGAGTGAGAGGACCTCCAATTAATGGGTTAAACTGGTCATGCGAACTCAATGTGCAGTGTACGTGTGTTTTGTTTTGGAAGGGGGGCTTGGATATATCGGGAGCCACGCAGAGTTTTTACGGGGGTCCCGCTACCCGGATAGCGGGATGGGGGTCAAGGGGGCTAGCAGCCCCTTTGCGGGGTGCGGGGCAGCGCCCCGGCCTAAAAATTTTTAGAGGGACGGTGTTATGGAGTGTGTGAGTATCTATATATATACATGTATACATATATATATAAAAGGGAAAAAACGCCTAAAGGACGCATGGGGCTGTTCCCCTCGGAACGGCGGCCTGGACGTCGTGTCCGTGCCTGAGGTTCGGGGCAGATGCTATTTGGTTTTATCCGTCTATCTCTCCGAAGATGCCAAGTTGACTTATGGCACCGTGTATCGGAGGTTTAGGCGGATGCGGCCGATGTAGCAGACTTCGTCAGATTCCCCCTCAGGGTGAGGGGTTTTTGATTGTGGGGACGCTCTTCCCTGCAGGCGCAAGCCCCTGCAGTTAATTACGCTATCGCGTTGCGATAACAACTTTCTCCTTCTCCAGAATTTCACTTCGTGTCGTGTATGTTTATTTTGTTTGTGGTTGCCCGTGGATTGTATACGGAGACTGAGTAATGCCGTCGCCCGTAGGACGTGGATTAGTCCAAATCCGTATTTACTTAGACTTGGGTTTGGTGTTTTTAGTTTAAGGATACATTAGTCGCGTTGCGACTAAGATCAACTTAAACATTCGTCAAGGATACGTTAGTCCTGTTTTGGACTAAGATCAACCTGACGTGGTGATTCATTTAATTTATGGCCATCGGGACTCATCACCTCTCTAACATCGTTGAAGGATTACAACGATAGGTGTCAGAGGAGCTCAGAGATGTACCCTTGAACCAAAGCTGATTGAGGGTTTTATAGTCCATTTAAGTGTTTAAGGATACGTTAGCCGTGTTTGTGGCTAAGATCAACTTAAACGGGATCGTTTAGATCCGGCAAAAGAGCAATTGGCTCTATTGTTCCAGTTTAGGGACGTAGTGGTCCATTATTAGTTTAGGGACGTCTCGGTCCGATATTAGTTTAGGGACGTTTCGGTCCGTTGCCAGTTTAGGGACGTGGTGGTCTATGTTCCAGTTTAGAGACGTGGTGGTCTGTGTTCCAGTTTAAGGACGTGGTGGTCCGTGTTCCAGTTTAAGGACGTGGTGGTCCATCGCCAGTTTAGGGACGTAGTGGTCCAATACCAGTTTAAGGACGTAGTGGTCCATTATTAGTTTAGGGACGTTTCGGTCCGATGCCAGTTTAGGGACGTAGTGGTCCATTATTAGTTTAAGGACATTTCGGTCCATCGCCAGTTTAGGGACGTGGTAGTCCATAGGTTTGAGGACCCCGCAGTCCATATCGATGTGTGGTCGTTGGGACCCGTCACCTCTTTGACGTCGTTGAGGAATTACAACGACGGATGTCAAATGAGTTTGGAGATGTACCCTCGAACCGGATGTAAATTGATTTAGAAGAGCAATTTTGCTCAGTCAATTTAATTTAAGGACTTATGGCCAAAATTGGGCTAAGTCCAGTTGAAATGTTTAACATTTTATTTGCTTTTGCATTACATTTCTTTTTTTTATTTTTATTTGGGCCTTGCCCAGAAAGGATGCAGAGCATCAATTTGTTTTGGGCTTTGCCCTTTTAGGAATGATGCAAGGCATCAATTTTATTTGGGCTCTGCCCTTATATAAAGGATGCAAAGCATCAATTTATTTGGGCTCTGCCCATTTATTGCCTTGCAATTTATTTTGGCCTGTCAGGTCATTTTGATTTGGGCCTGGCCCTTCAAATAGTGCAAAGCACCAAGAATCTTTTGGATTCAAGAAAATGAGTGCAGAGCACTTTTTAATGATCTAAATTTAGATCAAAGAAGAGAAAAGAAAATCTTTTCTTTCTTTCTGTCTCAGAGAACCAGAGGTTCATAGCAAGTGCAAGGCACTATTTTTATTTATTTATTTATCTGAGAACCAGAGGTTCATAGCAAGTGCAAGGCACTATTTTTATTTATTTATTTATCTGAGAACCAGAGGTTCATAGCAAGTGCAAGGCACTATCTGTTGTGCGCACGTGCGTTGCACGTGGTGCCGCATGGCGGGCATACGTGCGTTGCACGTGGCGCACATGCGCATTATGAGGAGAAGCAAAGCTTCTATATATGGAGAACAAGCTCCTTTTAATATTATTAAATATTCTCATGTGGTGCGCACGTGCGTTGCACGTAATGCCGCATGGCAGGCACACGTGCGTTGCACGTAGCGCACATGGCGCTTGCGCATATGCGCATTATGGAGGAGCATGCTCCTATCTTGGAGAACTAAGCTCCTTTGAGTATTGAATCCTTTGAGGATTTTTACTCTACCCTTTCTAAGAGGTATCCCCTCTTATTTATATGGGAGTGGTAGAGAAACCAGCTCTCCTTTTCCCGATGTGGGACTAAAAAATGCATTCCCCATGTAGTAGAGCATTACTTTAGATTACACGTGTATAACACATTTGCTCATAACTTTTGATCTCGGATGAATTATGAGGCCCATAATATATCAAATCGAAGGTCTTTTCGAGATGCTTTCAATATCATCAGAATTTAGCTGTTTTTCGTTCCGGAGTTTGTCAAAATACAGCTCGGAAAATACTGGTTCGCATCTTCTTCCTTAAATCACATGTGCATAGACATTTGCTCATAACTTTTGATCCCGGATGAATTATGAGGCCCATAATATATCAAATCGAAGGTTTTATCGAGACGCTTTCGATACAAATAGAATTTATCCATTTCTCATTTGGGAGTTTGTCAAAAAACAGCCCGGAAGATACTGATTCGTATTTCCTTAAGCGTATCGCTGCCATTTGATACCTTGGACTCTTTTGCGCAGAAATTTTTGGTGGGAACAGGGGCCAACGCCTTTAGCGTTGTGCGCTTAGGTGCTGTATGCTTAGGCGCTAGCGCACCACGTATCCGACACGTGGGGGCTGGGCGCTTGAGCGCTAAGCGCTCGAGCGCTAGCGCGCCACGTGTCAGCACGTGGGCGCTGGGCGCTTGAGCGTTGGCGCTCAAGCGCTAGCGTACCACGTGTCGGCACGTGGGCGCTTGGCGCTTGGCGCTGGGCGCTTGAGCGCTAGCACGCCACGTGTCGGCACGTGGGCACTGGGCGCTTGAGCGCAAGGCGCTCGGTCGCTTGGGCGCCGGCGAGAAAAATAGGCTTTTAGCCCCAGAAACTCCCGAAAGAGAAATTAGAGTGGAGTTAAACTCCTAAGATGTTTTGAAGCTGATGAAGGGCTTCTCCCCTTGAGCCCTAGTTCTTCCCCAAAGTGGGATTTCTGGAGATGGGTCTCCTTCTTCTTCCTTTGTTGGCCGGATCTTGAAGATCAAAAAGTGTGAGATTTTAAAAATCTCTTCTTTTTGAGATCTGATGGAAGATCTAAGTTCCCCTTTGTGGGTTTTGTGGTAAAAAACTATTTAGTTTTATAAAAGGAAGAGTAAAACTCTTGTTTTAATTCAAAAGAAAGAAGAAGGTTTTAGAACCTTATGGAAGGAGAGAGATCTCAGATCTAGATTTTTCTTCGGAGAGAGAAAAAAAGTTGTTGAGATATTTCCATTATCTTTGCCTTCATAGGCTACACACTTTACATATAGCCCCTTGGACTTCACAAAATGGCATTTTGCCTATCCCATAGCTCATGTGCCATTTCTTTTTGCAAATAAGCCATGGGCTTTACAAAAATTTGGCTTTATGCCTATTTTTCTTACATTTATTCATAAAATAAAATAAAAGAAATACAACAAAATTATTTATTACAAAATTTGCATTTTGGCATGGGGGAGGCCGGCCGCTTCATGTTCGGGCTCGCTCCGGGCATTGGCCCACTTGATCTGGGCTTGGGCCCACCTGGCTTGGGGTTGACTTTGACTTTGACTTGGTCAACCGGGATGTAAATTTTTACCCCAACAAATTGCCTCCCATCAATAAATACACGCCACACATGTGGGTCGTGTGCATGAAATTGATGGATCTTCCTTCACATGGAGGCGACTTGATTTGGTTCCCGCCTTTGGGAAGCTGGCACTGCCCTTTTTACGACATGGACGGTCGATACTGCCATTTTAGCGACTTGGACGGTCGATGCTGTCATTTTAGCGAGGTGGATGGTCGGTGCTGCCATTTTAGCGACGTGGACGGTCGGTGCTGCCATTTTAGTGACGTGGACGGTCGGTGCTGCCCTTTTAGCGACGTGGACGGTCGATGCTGCCCTTTTTGCGACTTGGATGGTCGATGCTGCCATTTTAGCGACGTGGACGGTCGGTGCTGCCATTTTAGCGACATGGACGGTCGGTACTGCCCTTTTTGCTACTTGGATGGTCGGTGCTGCCATTTTAGCGACTTGGACGGTCGGTGCTGCCATTTTAGCGACGTGGACGGTCGGTGCTGCCATTTTAGCGACGTGGACCCTCGGTGCTGCCATTTTAGCGACTTGGATGGTCGATGCTGCCATTTTAGCGACGTGGACGGTCGGTGCTGCCCTTTTAGCGACGTGGACGGTCGATTCTGGATTTGACTTGCCCCGTTTCTTGCGGCGTCAGGGATGAAGTTGACTTGTTTCCGAGGTGGAATTTGATTCTACCAGGGAGGTCATTGGTTGTTTTGCTGACTTGATGTGCTTTGGGTTGACATCAGCATCGCTACGCTGGAATATGGTACCAGGAGCGAACCATCATTTGTCATGACATGATTTGGGGATTTTGGTTTTGGTTTGGCATCAGCATCGCTACACTGGAATATGGTACCAGGAGCGAATCATCATTTGCCGTGAGGGAATTTCCCCTATTCCCAGTTTAACGACTTAGGGGTCATCTGTTCCCAGTTTAACGACTTAGAGGTCATTTGTTCCCAGTTTAGCGACTTAGAGGTCATCTGTTCCCAGTTTAAAGACTTGGGGGTCTATTGGATTGGAGTTTGGAATTTTGGGGTTAGGGTAGGCATCAGCGTTGCTAACACTGAAGCACATGTTTCAGGAGCAATTCATCATTTGCCTTTTCCTGTTGGGAAGCGTGGCTTAGGGGACAGGTTTAGGTCCCTATCACCTAAGGCTTTTCAATTTTATGAGCCGTAAGGGTCCCATAAAAGCATTTCCTCACTACGAGTCGAAAGGATCTCATAGGTGCGTTTTTTCCTTAGGAGTCGTGGGGACACCCAAGTGTGTTTTTCCTTTGTAAGTCGTAAGGATCCCACGAAGGTGTTTTCTTACGAGTCGAGAGGATCTCGTAAGGTTCGTTCTCCTCATGCATCGTGAGGACGCATGAGTGGGTCTTCCCAAATGGAGCATAATTCCAACGGCGGAGACCGGCCGTCGATCGGGTGATTGCAATGGGGCATGGTTATGATGAGAATTATTTGAGCCCGTGGATTGTATACGGTAGCCAGTTTGGGGACCAACCGTAGGGCCGGGAGAATTTTGAGAAATTGGATTTTGGTTGGTGTCTGCATCGCTGCACTGGAATATGGTACCAGGAGCGACTCATCATTCGCCGTTTGAGGACTTGGAATTTGGATCTTGTTTGGCATCAGTATTGCTGCACTGGAATAATGCCAGGAGCAACTCATCATTTGCCTCGGGAGGACTTGGGATTTAGGTTTTCGGTCGGCATCAGCACCGCTAACACTGAAGCGAAATGCCATGAGCGACTCATCATTTACCGTTGCCCGTTAGGGAACGATGGCTTAGGAGACAGGTTTGGGTCCCTATCACCTAAGGCTTTTCAATTTTATGAGCCGTAAGGGTCTCATAAAAGCATTTTCTCCCTACGAGTCGAGAGGATCTCGCTGGTGTATGTTCTCCTTAGGAATCGTGAGGATTCCTAAGTGTGTTGCTCCTTTGTGGGTCGTAAGTATCTCACGCAGCGATTTTCTCCTCACAAGGTCGAGAGGAATTTGCGAGCGTATTTCATCTCTTTTCAGGAGTTTGCACCCTTTCGGGTTTTCACAAACTCGTCGGTATTCCTGCTGTTTTTACTCATGGAGCCCTTTCGGGTTTTCATCCGTGCCCGTTTTGCTTGTGGACATACCGTTTTTTTTCCTTCTTGCCGCTGGTGGGACTTTAAAAGTAGTCTCACCAGCAGGATTTGGGAGAGATAGGGGTTGTTTACGCCCGTGGTTTGTATACGGTTTTGCAGGATGTATGATCCAGACCGTAGGGTCGGTGTGCTCAATTCACTTGCGACTTGAAGCATTCACGTATAGTATTTCTTGGGATATCGGCCATTAATGGGTGGCATGAGCCTTTCTCCCTCGGCACTTATCAGTTGGTAGGATCCTCCGTCGAACACTTTCTCGATGACGTATGGTCTTTCCCAGTTTGGCTCGAATTTTCTCTTGGCATGTCGATTGGGGATGATCGGTCTTTTGAGCACCAACACCAACTCACCTTTCTTGAAAGCGCGGAGACGGGTTATCTTGTCATATGCCCGTGACATTTGGGCTCGGTATAGCTCCAGATTTTGCTGCACCGCGAGCCTCTTTTCTTCGAGGGCGTCGAGCTCTTCAAGCCGAAGGAGCATGTTTTCCTCCTCCGTCAATTCGTGTTGAACGACCATTCTTAAGCTTGGAACTTCGACTTCGAGGGGGAGGACCGCTTCCACTCTGAAGAGCAATGAGTATGGAGTGGACTGAGTTGGAGTACGGTGCGTGGTACGATATGCCCACAACACCTCGTGAAGCTTGAGATTCCAGTCTCTCTTGTTGGCTGAAGCATTTTTCCTCAGGAGCTTGCATAGAGTCTTATTGAAGGCTTCGGCTAGTCCATTGGCTCTTAAATTATAGATGGAGGAATATCTCCAGTCTATCTTGTGCTGAGTAGCGAACCTTGAGACTTTGAAGCTCTTGAAAGAAGGCCCATTGTCAGAAATGATTCTTCTTGGTGTACCGAAGCGGTATAGAACATTATGCTGGAAGAATGTTATAATATCTTCTGTCTTGACTTCTTTTAGCGGGACAGCTTCAGCCCATCTGGAGAAGTAGTCTGTTGCGGCTAGTATGAACCGGTAGCCTTTGGATGACGGAGGATCAATTGGACCAACTATGTCGGTTCCCCAGACTTCGAAGGGCCACGACGCCACCGTAGGATGCAATGGATTGGGGTGCTTGTGAATGAAATCACCGTGAATTTGGCAGATATAACATTTCTTTGCATGCTCTCCGCAATCCCGTATCATGATGGGCCGGTAATACCCAAGCCGTTTAATTTGAAGTCGCATCTTGGGGCCAGATTGGTGAGCACCGCAAAAGCCCGAGTGAACTTCTTTCATGACCTTTTGGGCTTCTGCCAATGACAGACACCTGAGCCAGAGTTGGTCATATGACTTGCGATATAGCGTGTCATTTACAAACACGTATCGAAGAGCTCTCTTCTTCAGCTGAACCCTCGCAGATCTTCCTTCGGGCAACTTGTTGTATCGGAAGTACTCTATGAAGGGTTATCTCTAATCGGTCTCGTCTTGAACGATCGAAGCTTCTTCGGCGGGACTGCACTTCTGTTCCACGCTTTCCTCTTCTCGTAGAGAGACAGGGGTAGAATTTGCCGGCTCCTGACCGTGATCAGAATTTCGTCCATGTCAGGATCAGCCAACTCCTTGGCTAAGCGAACGAGTACGTCAGCCTTTCCGTTCAACGCTCTAGGGATTCTCATTAGTTCAATGTGAGTGAACCGTTTCATGAGTTCGACCACTCGGCCTCTGTACCGAGCTAACTCGGGTTTGTATATCTTATAGTCGCCACTTACTTGGTTGACGAAAAGTTGGGAGTCACCGTAAACCCGCAGCCGAAGGATTTCCATTTCTATGGCAAGCTCCAAACCAGCTATAAGAGCTTCATACTCGGCCTCATTGTTTGTGCGAGGCTCGGTAAGAGCAAAAGAACGTCGTAGGGTTCCCATTGATTGCGTGATGAATGTAGGGTGTTTTTCGTCACCCCATTGAGATGGGAATACGCGCGCGCTTGTCAGGCATACTACAGATTCCCTCTGCCTAGGGTAGGCCGGGGTTTAATCATTGTGGGGATTCGAATCTCCGGCAGCCGCGGACTAAACTGCCGTTAATTACCCCTCGCCGTTGGAGCGTGGGAACCTCCGATTGACGGGTTAAACTGGTCATGCGAACTCAATGTGCAGTGTGCGTGTGATGTGTTTTGAAAGGGTTTTTTTGGATATATCGGGAGCCACGCAGAGTTTTTACGGGGGTCCCACTACCCGGATAGCGGGCTAGGGGTCAAGGGGGCTAGCAGCCCTCTTGCGGGGTGCGGGGCAGCGCCCCGTTAGAAAATTTTTTCTAACAGGGGCAATGTCGTGAAGTATGGTGTATGTGTACATATGTATGAATATGTATATGTATATATATATATATATATACACACACACACATGTATATATATATATATAAAAGAGGGGGAAAAAGCATCTAAGGGATGCGTGAGGCCAGCGCCTTGAGCGCTGTGCGCTTAGGTGCTGTGCGCTTAGGCGCAAGCGCGTCACGTGTCGGCACGTGGGCGCTTTGCGCCCGAGCGCTGGGCGCTTGAGCGCAAGCGCGCCACGTGTCGGCATGTGGGCGCTTTGCACTCGAGCGCTGGGCGCTGGCGAGAAAAGGGGCTTTTAGTCCCAGAAATAAGGTTTAGAGTGGAGTTAAACTCCTAAAAATGTTTTAATTGAGGAAATGGGTTCTTCTTCTTCCTCCTCTGTTGGCTGGATCAAGAGATGTGAGATCTAAAAATCTCTTCTTTTTGAGATCTAATGACAGATCCAAGTTCCCCTTCATGGGTTTTGTGGTGGAAAACTGTTTAGTTTTGGAAAAAGGAGAGTAAAACTCTTGATTTAATTCATAAAAAAAAGGGAAGAAGGTTTGAAACCTTCAGAAAGGGGAAAGAGGTACAAACCCTAGGTTTTTGAGAGAATGAAAAAGTATTACTTTATTCATCATCATATTGCCTTTTATAGGCTTACATATTTACATATAGCCCCTTGGGCTTTACAAAAATGACATTTTGCCCATCCCATGGCTCATGTGCCATTTCATTTTTGCACATAAGCCATGAGTTTACAAAATATTGGCTTTATGCCCATTTTGCATACATTTATGTATAAAAAAATTACATAAAAATTATTTATTACATGATTTTGTTGTTGGCATGAGGAGGCTGGCCACGGGCTCGACTTGGGCATGGGCCTGCTTGACCTGGGCTTGGGCCCACCTAGCTTGGGGGTTGACCTTGACTTTGACTCGGTCAACCGGGGTGCAAATTTTTACCCCAACAAATTGTCCCCCATCAATAAATGCACACCGCACATTTGAGTTGTGTGCATGAAATTGATAGATCTTGAAGCTGGATTTCGAGGTGGAATATCATTCCGGGGGCGGAGCATCATCCCGGGGAGCATTATTCCCGGGAATCGGAGCATCATTCTGATTCGCGGAGCATAATTCCGAGGTCGGAGCATCATTCCGAAGAGTCGAAGCATAATTCCGAAGAGTAAAGGCATAATTCCAAGGATCAGAGCATCATTCCGAAGAGCGGAGCATGATTCCAAGGATCGGAGCATTATTCCGAAGAGCGAAGCATAATTCCAAGGATCGGAGCATCATTCCGAAGCGCGGAGAGCGGAGCATGATTTCAGGAATCAGAGCATCATTCCGAAGCGCGGAGCATAATTCCAAGGATCAGAGCATCATTCCGAAGAGCGGAGCATGATTCCAGGGATCGGAGCATCATTCCGAAGCGCGGAGCATAATTCCAGGGATCGGAGCATCATTCCGAAGCGCGGAGCATAATTCCAAGGATCGGAGCATCATTCCGATGAGGAGGTCGTTGGTTGATTCCGAACCGAAGCGTAATTCCGACAAGGAAGGCAGATACACCGAGGCAAAGCTTGATTTCGACGCGGGGTACACTGTGAGACGGAGCATGATTCCGCCGCAGAGGTTGTTGGTCGACTTGATTCCGAGGCGGAGCTTAATTCCGACAGGGAAGGTAGATATCCCGAGGCGAAGCATGATTTCGACACGGGGTAAATTCTGGGACGGAGCATGATTCCGCCGCAGAGGTTGTTGGTTTGATTTGATTTAGGTTGACATCAGCATCGCTTTACTAGAATATGGTACCAGAAGTGAATCATCATTTGTCATGAGAGGATTTGAGAATTGGTTTTGGTTTGGCATCTATATTGCTACGCTGGAATAATGCCAGGAGCAACTCATCATTTGCCCCGGGAGGATTTGGGAATTGATTTTTGCTTGGCATCAGTATCGCTATACTGGAATATGGTACCAGGAGCGAATCATCATTTGCGCTTGCTTATCAGGAAGCGATGGCTTAGGAGACAGGTTTTAGGTCCCTATCACCTAAGACTTTTCAATTTTGTGAGCCGTAAGGGTCTCACAAAGCATTTTCTCCCTACGAGTCGTAAGGATCCAGTAGGTGTATTTTCTCCTTAGGAGTCGTGGGGACTCCTAAGTGTGTTACTCCTTTGTGAGTCGTAAGGATCTCACGCGGGAATTTTCTCCTCACAAAGTCGAGAGGACTTTACGAGTGCATTTCATTTCTTTTTCACAAGTTTGCGCCCTTTCGGGTTTTCACAAACTCGCCGGCAGTCCTGCTGTTTTTACTCACGGAGCCCTTTCGGATTTTCATCCATGCCCATTTTGCTTGTGGACATACCTTCTTTTTCTTCTTCTTCTCTTTTTTTCTCTTTTTCCTTTTTTTTTGAATCTTCCCTGCCGGTGGGACTTTGAATGTGGTCTCGCCTGTAGGGCTTGGGAGAGATTGGGATCGTTTTATGCCCGTGGATTGTATACGGTTTTGCAGGATGTATGATCCAGACCGTAGGGCCATAAAAATTTTGGGAATTTGGCTGGCGTCTGCATCGCTGCACTGAAATATGGTACCAGGAGCGACTCATCATTCGCCACTTGGGGATTTGGATTTGGAATTTGGCTGGCGTCTGCATCGCTGCACTGGAATATGGTACCAGGAGAGACTCATCATTCGCCATTGGGGTATGGGATTTGGAATTTGGTTGGTGTCTGCATCGCTACACTGGAATATGGTACCAGGAGCGACTCATCATTCGCCACTTGGGGGTTGGGGAGCGATGGCTTAGGAGACAGGTTTAGATCCCTACCACCTAAGACTTTTCAATTTTATGGGCCGTGAGGGTCCCATAAAAGCATTTTCTCCCTGCGAGTCGTAAGGATCTCGTAGGTGTATTTTCTCTTTAGGAGTCGTGAGGACTCTTAAGTGTGTTTTTCCTTTACGAGTCGTAAGGTTCCCACAAATGTTTGTTCTCCTCATGTATCGTGAGGACACATGAGTGGGTCTTCTCAATGGAGCATAATTCCAAAGGCGGAGACCAGTCGCGTAACTGGTGATAGTGGTGAGGCATGGGTATGCTGAGAATTATTTGAGCCCGTGGATTGTATACGGCAGTCAATTTGGGGGCTAACCGTAGGGCCAGGAGAATTTTGAGAAATTGGATTTTGGTTGGCGTCTGCATCGCTGCACTAGAATATGGTACCAGGAGCGACTCATCATTCGCCGTTATTTTGTTGTTTTTTTTTGTTTTTTTTTGTTTTACCGCGATTGCTCTATCATTTCAGCTTTTCTTATCGCGAAGATCGCGATTGCCCTATCATTTCGGCTATTTATTCGCGGTTGCCCCATCATTTCGGCTTTATTCTCATCTTTATTTTTACTCGCTGATTTTTATTGCGAGTTGCCCCATCATTTCGGCTTTTATTTTTCTTTTATTTACACATTTTTTTGTTTATATACACACATTTTTTTTATTTATATTTTTTTTTACATTCCCAGTTTAACGACTTAAAGGTCGACTGTTCCAGTTTAATGACGTGGTGGTCGACTGTTTTCAGAGAAAGGCAGATGTCTGAGAGAATGAGTTTCACGAAGAACTTCGGTCTCCGTTTGTTTGAAATTGGCGGTCGCAGCTTGAATGTTTGTTAACACGCCTTTGGACAGTTCTATCTCTCCTGCCTGGTATTGCTTTTCGACCCAATCTTTGAAGACGAAGCAGTCCTCAATGGCATGACCTATCACTCTGTGATAGGGGCAGTATTTGGGGTCGTCGGTCATATTCGCTTCCTGCGGCTGATTAAGAGAGTGGTTTAGCGTGCTTGCGCTTTCTAAAAGATAGATCAAAAATATTTGTAACCGCAATCAAGAACGGCGTCGCTTGAAGCTAGCCGGTGAATACGGGTCGGTCCACAGGGATGTGTAAATCTCCTTTAAGTTCTTACGAGTTAATTCCAAATGGTGTTTGGATTTATAATTAAACCTAAAAATTGAGGTTGTATGATACTAGGATTAGAAACTTGCTAGGATTAGGTCTAGGGAAAATTTGGTAAACAAAGATCTACATCTCTTTTCATTGCCATTAATTAAATGTATCATATTAGTGTTATGGTAAATCTTAACAAAGGGGATTAGGATGATTGGGAAGATTGATTCTTCCTCTAGATCCTTGTCCTTCCTTTCTTAATCTTTACCCTAACCTCCATGGAAAACCTTAAAATCCGGGCCTTTAGACTACGGAATCACCGTTACCTTGAGGGTAAAAGTGCCGTAGAGAGCGAAATAAAAAGGTATGCATGGAGTTCTAATGTTCATAAAAGTTTAGCAACGAAAAGAGATGAGAGATCTTCGTCTCTCAAATCCTTCCCTATTCCTAACCCTAACAAGCGAGGAAACTACTCGCTCATTGAGGGGATGAAAAAAGATAAGAGTTTATTAAAGAGAGAAAACATCGATTGCAAGTTAAAAAAAGCTAAACTAAATTAAACTAAGGCGAGAAAATAAGAGCAGATATGAAAAACTACAACTACTGCAAGGAAAATAACCTACTTACTTTTGATGCGCTCTAACTTCAAGAAAACAGAATTTTATTCATGAGTAGAGGCATGAGAAAATACAAGGTCTTGGGTTCTATTTATAGGACATAGAAACCCTAGGTTTACAATTGCACCGCATGTCTACAATTACAAATATACCCTTAGAAAATCTTTCCACAGCCGCCAAAGAATTATGGCAAAATTTCCTGCGCACTAGGGTTTCAAATAGCCGCGGAACCGCGGCATGGGCGCTCTTGGGCCGCAGTTCCGCGGCCCAATGATGGGATCATCATATGATTTTTCTTGGGCTTGGTTTGGTTCTTCTGGGCTTCTTGTTTCTTTATTTCTTTTTCCATTTGGGCTTCTGCAGTGATTCCAGAACTTCAGTGAACACTTGTACCGATCCTTTAACCGTTTGCCATGACAATTTGGATCTTGCGTCGCCTTGTTGATGGTGAACCGTTCTTCTGCTGAGCTTTTACTAAGATGTTCCTATTTGTTGGTCAAAAATCCTTCTTTTGTGTCGTCTTTTGTGTTTTTCACTGTTTTCGCGCCAAGAACCTGTAACCTGTAACATGTAGCAGACATGGGTCAAAAGCACCTGTTTTTATTGTAAAATGCATAAGAATGGGGAATACAAAATGCAATATTATGTTATGAACAAATACCCCCAAACTTATCTTTTGCTCGCCCTCGAGCAAACTTATTATTTATTCACTAAAATCCTAACCGCACTTTCGCAGGGAAACGCGATTGCACTGAGCTCGTGCAACAAGCCGTTAAACCTCTAGGTGTCCCTAGTAGGAGGAGTGTTGTCTCCTGAGGGTTTTCAGCGGATTACACCCACAAAATCCTATCAATTTGGTTTTTCGACTTTTGTTCTCCAATTAGGTTTTCTAACAAGGAATTCTATTATCGTCGACCCGCAAAGTATCCACCCATATTCTTCACACTTCCTCATCATCTAACTTAAGATTATATATGTTATGTAGACCTACTTAGCTTTCGGCATCTCTTAAGTTTTCCTTCTAGGGTTTCATCTCCACTTAGGAATTTCTATCAACTCTACTAAATATACAAGTTCTATTCTTCATTCCTTTCTCTTATCTAAACTCTAATCACATATCCCCACGTGTGTGTAAATATCACCCCTACACTTGGAAATTCAAATCAAGCAATCGTACTCCCGTCCGTTGTCCAAAGCACTTAGTAATTGGTGATTTTTCGCTTTCACATCCTTCATGCGACTGTTAATACTTCTTGAGGTACCAACAACCGATTACAAGATGCGTTAGCACTTTAAAGTGTACTTCCTAGTTTTGCAACACCCAAGGCTTTAGCAGTGACTCCCAAACCAGTTGGTCTAAGGCACTAGGTGATGAAGCACCCTTGCTAAATATTTTTCTATTTTTACAGCCTTAAGTAATCACAAAAACCAGTGTCCATTTTTTCTTTATTCACTTTTTTTTTCTTTTTATTTTCATTGTGCTAAGGACTTTAGACAAGAGTATTTCAAGGTCTCTTCTACTATTCCAAGTTTCAAGGTGCGTGATTGTGCATATTGTAGGGTATATATTTTCAGAATTTAGACTTAAGCTAGGAACTATTTTTTAAACTTATACTCTAATAAGAACATCAATACTCTTCCCTTGTTTCGACTTAGCCCAAGAAGTGAACCCAAAATTTGCCTATTTCTAAATAACCTACAAAGACATATACTTTCTACCGTTAAACTCTAAGGAAGGTTATTTTTAGGGTTTTTAATTTGCTAAGTCTAAGATTTAGTTTTTCCTAGCCAGTTAATCTATTTATCAAACTCAAGTCAATTAACCAGAATTGAATACATTAATTTTTATAATTTTTGAATTTTTTCAATTTTTATGGGTTTTTCTGTTTTCTAATTTTTTTATTTTTCAAATTTTTCAAATTTTTATGATTTTTATAAAGATGCAATGCAGAAATTAAATATGCAAAAAGGGAAAGAAAAAAAATATACAATATGCTATGCAAAAGATAACTATATACACTACCCTCTCCCCCAAACTTGAGCAAAGCAGTGCCCTCACTGCCCGGCCCTACGTCGCGCTCGTGAACGTGAATGTGATCTTTCCCCTCTAGCCAAAAGTGTTTGGATCCCCCTCTCAATTTCCGTCAACCGACGGTCGTGCTCTCGTGCAGTTGCCCGAAACTCATCCCTCAAAGAGTCAATCCTTCTCACTGCTCTCCGCATCAATCGCGCATGCTCTTGGGGAGTTAGCTCTTCCCCGCTCGAAGTCGAGCTCGAGCTCGGGGTGTGTGCAGGTACATTTTCTGACGGTTCTGTTCGTGTCCAAATATCCGTAAGTCTAGAGTAGGACGACGAGACGCCCTCTAAAAGTGGTCGGACTGGGGCACCG
Source organism: Agapanthus africanus (assembly GCA_030015575.1). NCBI lineage: Eukaryota > Viridiplantae > Streptophyta > Magnoliopsida > Asparagales > Amaryllidaceae > Agapanthus > Agapanthus africanus. The sequence continues at coordinate 933,850,211 of CM057338.1, read as the reverse complement.
TCTATCAAATATGAGTCAAATTTCTCGGCTGGGAGGAAATAACGGCAGAGTTGGGTAACTAGCATGGGGCATGGGTATACAGGACCTCGTTTCCCCGAACCTATAGAGTGGAGCAAAACCGTACACATGTCGAACCTAGGATTTTTCGTCATTAGAGTGTGGACGACATGTAACGAAGGGGTGAAAAAGGTCGTGTTGTGAGAACTTCCAAAATTATTGTTTTGTGCCCACCGGCACACAGTTAAAACGTTTGCGAAAAGGGTCCATGCTTGGATACCCTTACGCGGCTCTCGTGCACAGTTATTACCCATTAAAGGCATATAATCTTCAAAGCGCAGTGGGTGTTCATGTGCAGGTACACGTGGTATGAGTGTAACCTCGTGTATCATGTCCCTATCGATGCGAATTTCTTGAGTTCCCCAATTCAGTTTAATGTAACCTAAATTGTCTGGACTATTTTCCTCCATGGATTCATAAAATAGAGCAACGAGTTCAGGTAGGGCAAATGCAGATCCGTGATTATAGAGGAGGAAATTCCAGCCCCTTTGTGCGATTTCGTGTGGGAAATATGTACCGTAAATCTCGTGTGCGAAAACAGGGGAAAAATCCCTTTCATACTGTATTTTATATGCCATTTTAGATGTCTACAGTGAAAGCGTATGCAGTAACAGAGAGGAAAGACACAGATATACCTCCCCTGAAAATTTCAGGGGGTGAAGCTTCAGAGGCACGGCGGAGGCGCGGTGGGAGGCGGCAGACGCGGTGGAAGCGCGGCGGGTTGGCGGTGGCACGGCGAAAATCTTCTGGAACAGGTCGGTGGCGGCGCTAGGGTTTTATGGGGAGAAAAACAATTAGGGTTAAAGAACAGGGGGGCTTGGGTTCCTTTAAATAGAGGGGGGAAAAGGGTTATTTGAAGAAAACACCCTAAAAATGAGGATTTTAATTGTAAATTGAAAATTCAGCTCTTGATTCTGAAAATTTGCAATTTGGTCCAAAAAATTTATATATTTATTTTTTATTTTTTTTTATTTTCTCATTTTCATTTTTTATGGTATTTTGGGAATATATATTTACAAATTATATACACACCCCCAAACTTATTTGAAATACTGTTTTGGAAAAAATGAAATTTGGGGGTGAAAGTGGAGGAAAATTACTCAGTGTAGATCGGCTCCTGTAAAAGCAGGAGCTCCTCCGAATGGTACGCTGAGAAGAACGGTTTCAAACGATGTCCATTTACTTTGAATAAAGTACCGTCTTCTGGATTCTCAAGATCAACCGCATCGTGCGGATAAACGGTGCGGACTACAAAAGGTCCTCTCCACCTAGAACGGAGCTTCCCGGGATGAAAATGTAACCGAGTGTCATAAAGTAGAACCTGTTGACCAGGTTCAAAAGTTTTTCGCAAAAGGTGTTTATCGTGGAACACCTTGGCTCGGTTTTTAGCAGTTATGGCATTATCATATGCCTCATCCCTCAACTCCTCCAACTCATTCAATTGCAGCTTTCTGTTGCTGCCCGCATCTCCTAAAGACAAATTCAGCTCTTTGATAGCCCAGAATGCTTTATGCTCGATCTCCACTGGGAGGTGGCAAGCTTTCCCGTACACAAGCCGGTATGGAGACATACCAAGATCGGTCTTATATGCAGTACGGAAAGCCCATAGTGCATCTATCAGTTTTAGTGACCAATCTTTACGGTTTTTAGAAACCGTTTTCTCCAAGATTTGCTTAATTTGTCGATTCGAGATCTCGGCTTGCCCACATGTTTGGGGATGGTATGGTGTTGACAGCTTATGGGTGATAGAGTATTTGCGCATTAAGGACTCAAAAGTCTTATTGCAAAAGTGAGAACCATTATCACTTATTATCGCACGAGGGTGCCCAAATCGAGAAAAGATGTGTTCTTTTAGAAATCGAACGACAACCTTGTTGTCATTCGTTCGACTTGGTATAGCCTCGACCCACTTTGAAACATAGTCAACAGCCAATAGAATATACACATTTCCAAAAGAGTTAGGAAATGGTCCCATGAAGTCTATACCCCAAACATCAAAAATGTCTACAACCAAAATTGGTTGGAGCGGCATTTCGTTTCTCCGCGATATCCGGCCCAAGTGTTGGCACCGGGAGCAAGTTTTGCAGTATTCGAATGCATCTTTGAAGAGTCGTGGCCAATAGAAACCACACTGCAATACTTTCTCGGCTGTCTTCTTTGGGCCAAAGTGCCCGCCACATGCTTGATCGTGGCAAAAAGACAGCACACTCTTAACCTCAGTTTCAGGTACACACCGACGAATGATTTGGTCGGAACAGTATTTAAAAAGATAAGGTTCATCCCAGTAAAAATGCTTTACTTGGGACAAAAATCGAAGTTTATCTTGTTTCGACCAATCGTTAGGTATCAAGCTGGTGGCTAAGTAGTTTACAATATCGGCGAACCATGGTTCGCAAGAAACGGTCAAGAGTTGCTCATCGGGGAAGACATCAGTGATAGGAAGTTCAAGTGTAGGCGAAGACGGAAGTCGTGAAAGGTGATCGGCCACTACGTTTTCACATCCCTTTTTGTCCCTTATAACAAGGTCAAATTCTTGCAGCAAAAGGATCCAACGTATTAGCCTAGACTTAGCATCCTTCTTCGTAAAAAGGTGGCGAAGTGCTGAGTGATCCGTGTACACTATAACTGGAGAGCCGATTAAATAAGGCCGAAATTTTTCAAGTGCAAACACAACCGCTAAAAACTCTTTTTCTGTTGTTGTGTAGTTTAATTGGGCCTCATTTAATGTTCGGCTAGCGTAGTAAATTACATGCGGCAACTTGTTAATGTGCTGTCCAAGAACAGCACCAATGGCAAAATCTGATGCGTCGCACATAATTTCAAAAGGGTGCGTCCAGTCTGGAGATGAAAGGATGGGCGCAGAAATGAGTGAGTGTTTCAAAGACTCGAACGCTTTCATGCAAGTTGAGTCGAAAACAAAAGTAGTGTCCTTGGCCAACAAGAGAGTCAAGGGTCTAGCAATCTTGCTAAAGTCCTTGATGAACCGTCTATAGAAACCGGCATGGCCAAGGAAAGCTCGGATATCTTTGACGCATTTAGGAGGAGGAAGATTAGAAATGACTTCGATTTTAGCTCTATCAACCTCTATGCCATTTTGCGAGATCACATGTCCTAAGACAATGCCTTCTCGTACCATAAAGTGGTATTTCTCCCAATTCAAAGTTAGGTTCTTCTCCCTACAGCGGGTGAGAACTGCGTCAAGATGTCGTAAACACTCATCGAAGGAGTCACCAAAAATGGAGAAATCATCCATAAAGATTTCCAAAAACTTCTCCACCATGTCCGAAAAGATCCCCATCATACACCGCTGAAATGTAGCGGGTGCATTGCATAACCCAAAGGGCATGCGACGATAAGCAAAAGTGCCAAAGGGACAAGTAAATGTAGTCTTGTCTTGATCCTCTTTGGCTATGGGGACTTGATTATAACCGGAATAGCCATCTAAAAAGCAGTAGAATTCATGCCCCGCCAATCGTTCTAGCATTTGGTCAATGAATGGTAAAGGAAAGTGGTCCTTCCTTGTCGCGGCATTGAGTTTTCGGTAGTCGATGCAAACTCGCCACCCAGTTTGGGTGCGAGTGGGAATTAACTCATTTGCCTCATTGGTGATGACCGTGATGCCCGATTTCTTTGGCACGACATGAATGGGGCTAACCCATTGGCTATCCGAAATAGGGTAAATAATACCGCTATCAAGACACTTAACAATCTCCTTCTTGACCGCCTCTTTCATGATGGGGTTGAGGCGTCTTTATGGATCCCTTGCCAGCTTGGCATCATCCATCAAGTGTATATGATGTTCGACAATGAGGGGACTAATCCCCTTGATGTCCGCCATAGACCAGCCGAAAGCTTGCCGATTATTGTATAAGACCGTTAAAAGAGCCTTCTCTTGCTCAAGAGCTAGAGAGGCTGATATGATAACTGGTAAGGTCTCATTTTCACCTAGATAAGCATATTTTAGGTGTGACAGCAAAAGCTTTAGTTCGAGTTTGGGTGGTGAAACAATAGATGGTAACAATGGAGTAACTGTTTCAAACTCGAAGGATTCCATCAAAGGTTCAAATTGAGTGTACACTACCGAGTCGGATGGTTCAACTAACTCATCCGAAAAAGCAAAAGACTCAAACTCGGGTGGAGAGTATTCAAGATCATCAACAAAGGTGAAACACTCATAATCTTTGTCCGTCGTGAAAGCTGTGTCGGATTCTAGGAGGAACGCACTAGTGGCGTCAATATCACTGTGATCAAACATGAAATTCTCGAACTCACAGTCCTCCTCCGCAATCTCATCGATCGAGCACACATCAAGTACGCTAGAATTAGGCTCGCAAGGCTGACTTCCTAACCTGAAAATGTTAAGTTCAACTGTCATCTTGCCAAAAGATAGATTCATTGAACCGTTACGACAGTTGATTACCGCGTTAGAAGTCGCGAGGAATGGTCGACCAAGTATCACCGGAATTTGATTATGGGGGTTAGCGACAGGCTGTGTATCCATAACAATAAAGTCAACGGGGAAAATGAAATCCCCTACTCTAATTAACACATCCTCCAACTCTCCCCTAGGATGGGTGATTGATCGGTCGGCCATTTGGAGAGTACAATGAGTGGGCTTAAGCTCTCCAACGCCTAATTGTTCGTACACCGAATAAGGTAGCAAATTGACACTAGCACCAAGATCTAATAGTGCTCTATTGATAGTCTTGTTCCCAATTGTGATCGAAATAGTAGGACAACCGGGGTCCTTGTGCTTTGGGGGTAAAGAATTGACAAGAGCATCACCAACAGCACTAGCCACGAAAACTTTCTTTGGTACTTGTGACTTCCTCTTTTTGGTGCATAAGTCCTTTAAGATTTTTGCATATGAAGGAACTTGTTGGATTGCATCCAAAAGAGGGATATTTATGCTAACCTGCTTGAACAACTCTACAATCTTCTCCATCTGTGGAGTTGGTTTATTGGATCTCAACCGATTTGGAAAAGGAACATTTTGAAAAGTTGTTGAGTCCAATTTTTGCGGATCAGATTGTTGAGTTGTAACGGAACCCCGTGTAGATGTGTTCGTGTTGTGAGAAGAGGGTCCGTTCGAGCTAGAAGAAGTAGAGCCATGTGAAGGATGGAGAATAGGCTCTAACGAAGAAGAAGAGGAAGATGAAGAACCACCGGCAGAGGTGTCATGGTGAATACCCACATTGTTTTGCAGCACTTTTCCGGATCTCAACGTAGTCACGGCATTCACGTTATGATTCTGCTGTTCATGTGCAACATGTGCGTGACCAGGATTTGGGAGTAGTTGAGACGGAAGCTTTCCTTTCTCTCGCTCTTTTAATGCTGCGTTGAGTTGTGCAATTTGTGCCTCAATAGCTTTGATGCTTTGATCGTGTGAGGCACTGTTTTATACCAAAGATTGAACAGAAGTCTCTATCCTAGCTGTGGACTGTGCAGATTGCTTTAGGAATGCTTCTAGACTTCTTTCGAGCGAGCTAACAGCATTTTGAGGGGGAACAAAATTGTTGGGCACAAAATTGTTCATCTGATTAGGGTAAGGTTGCTGTTGGAGAGGTTGCTGAAATTGAGCTTGTGGAGGTGCTTGTTGTTGTGGAGGAGGAGCTCTTTGAAAATTGTTGTTTCCTTGGGATTGTTGATTTTGGTTCCAAGCGAAATTAGGGTGGCTCTTCCAACCCGGATTGTATGTTGAAGAGTATGGATCATTTCTTTGTCGTTGCTGAAAGGCAGCATTGACTTGATCTTGTCCTTGAGTGGAAGCAGTGTAAGGACACTCTTCAGTGAGATGTGATGGATCCGAACAACAAGCACAAACAGTTTGTGGAGGCACAATAGGGGCAGGAGAAGGTGCTGAAATTTTGGTCTCAAGCGCTTCTAGCTTTTTCGTAAGAGCGGCCATCTCGGCCTTGATAGCAATTGACATCTCTACTTGATGTATGCCTGCCCTAGGTTGACCAATAGAAGAAGATGATGATGTGGTCTTGGTGCTCTCCCATTGAATTGTTTGTTCACTAAGATCCTCAAGAAACTGCCACGCTTCCTCACTAGATTTGGACAGAAAGTGACCTTGACTAATGGTTTCTAGCAACTGCTTCGTTGCCGGGTTCAATTCCTCATATAATGTTTGGCAAAGTTGCCATCTTTCGATTCCATGGTGAGGGCATTGAACGAGAAGGTCTTTGAATCTTTCAAAACATTTCCAAAATGGTTCGGCAGGAAGCTGTGAAAATTATATAATTTCATTACGGATTTTAGTAGTTTTGTGATGAGGATAGAACTTTTTAAGAAAAGCTTTCACAAACTCGTCCCAATTTCTAATTGAGTGTGATGCGGTGCTGTATAGCCACTTCTCGGCTAGGTCACATAAGGTGAAAGGAATGACCCTTAACCTTATAGCGTCATCATTTAATTGGGTAGTTTTCATCATGGCGCAAACGTTTTGGAATTTGTTGATAAAGATATATGCATCTTCGGATTCCAAACCATGAAACTTAGGCAGCATATTGATGAAGTGAGGTTTGATCTCAAAATTGTCCCCATTAGCCGGTGGGAGGGAAAGACAAGTAGGAAGGGCGGTGCGGACGGGGTAGAAAAGATCCTGGAGCGCGACTCGTGCGGGCGCTTCGACAGGCGGAAGATTCGGGTTATTCGCACCTAACGGAGGTGGAATCCTTCCCGTTGGTAAGGTGTTGTTAGGATCGTATCCCGACATACCTTCGAAAGAATGTGATGGTGAAAGTGAAGAGGTGGACAAGATTTCGACTTCGGAGTCGAAAGGTTCGTCGGTCGGTACCAACGAAACACAGACTAATCGGGCGCTAGGGTCCCTAGTCCAACCGGACATACACTAAAAGGGTTAGTGTAGTCGAAAGATGAAGGATAGAATGTGAAGGTAAGAAAACGTCAATGAGAAGAAGTGGTGTAAGTGAGTGCAAAGATTCTTTAGCGACAAGTTGCAAGTTTTGAAACGATTTTCCTTTTTCTTTTTAAGTGAGCTTTTGCAAAAAGATCTTGAAAAGAGACTAGTGACACAAATGCAATTAACCACACATGCACAATCAGGCCTATGTCTAGGGTCACCTAGGTCAGCTAGACAGCTCCTAACTGTTCCAAAGGGCTAGAGATAGGACCTCAAACCGCCTCTTCACGGACAAGTACGGTCAGGTAAGTGGGAAGGAACCACCACGACAGTGGGCCTAATTAAAAACCACTAGCCTAGACACCGCAATGTCGGCTAGGATAAACGGCCGATGCCTATACTAGTCCTCTGTCGTATTGAGCTCGAGGTCCTTAGGGCTGAGTCTAATATTTTTTAAATTAAAAGTGGTCAATGCAAATGCTTTAAGTGATTTCTGGGGTCCTGGGAAGGGTGATGAAATCCCCACCCAATCTGAATTGGTCAATAGCCCCTTAAAGTCAGATTAAAGTATGCAAAGCAGTAAATCACTTGCAATCAATTTGCTTTTTAGCGCGGCGCAAAGAATCCTGCAGAAAATCAATTATTGGAAGGGGGAAGAAGATTTTTAGCGCAAAGAATCCTGCAGAAGATTTGACAGAAGATATGTGGGGATTTGCAGAGGGGAGAATAAGGAAACAAACAGTGCAATTTTTGCGCAGAGATCTCCACAGGGAGCCGCGGATCCGCGGTTTTGGATGGGTATATGCCGCGGAATCGCGGTCGGGTAGCAGCTTCAGGTTGCCAAAAAATTTCTGCTGTTCTGTAATCTCAATCCCTCTCTATTTTGATGTATCTTTTTCTGTTTTGCCTTCTGTGTTGTTCCAGATCCGTCAATCCTGCAAAGATCCACAAAGAAAACCCTTCAAACAATAAAAGATGAAATTTTTATTTTTATTTTTGGAATTTTTCCGATTTTTATGATTTTTTAGATTTTATATTAACCCGAAATTACAAAAAGAAAATTTTTACGCCATCCCCGGCAACGGCGCCATTTGATTAAGAGAGTGGTTTAGCGTGCTTGCGCTTTCTAAAAGATAGATCAAAAATATTTGTAACCGCAATCAAGAACGGCGTCGCTTGAAGCTAGCCGGTGAATACGGATCGGTCCACAGGGATGTGTAAATCTCCTTTAAGTTCTTACGAGTTAATTCCAAATGGTGTTTGGATTTATAATTAAACCTAAAAATTGAGGTTGTATGATACTAGGATTAGAAACTTGCTAGGATTAGGTCTAGGGAAAATTTGGTAAACAAAGATCTACATCTCTTTCCATTGCCATTAATTAAATGTATCATATTAGTGTTATGGTAAATCTTAACAAAGGGGATTAGGATGATTAGGAAGATTGATTCTTCCTCTAGATCCTTGTCCTTCCTTTCTTAATCTTTACCCTAACCTCCATGGAAAACCTTAAAATCTGGGCCTTTAGACTACGGAATCACCGTTACCTTGAGGGTAAAAGTGCCGTAGAGAGCGGAATAAAAAGGTATGCATGGAGTTCTAATGTTCATAAAAGTTTAGCAACGAAAAGAGATGAGAGATCTTCGTCTCTCAAATCCTTCCCTATTCCTAACCCTAACAAGCGAGGAAACTACTCGCTCATTGAGGGGATGAAAAAAGACAAGAGTTTATTAAAGAGAGAAAACATCGATTGCAAGTTAATAAAAGCTAAACTAAATTAAACTAAGGCGAGAAAATAAGAGCAGATATGAAAAACTACAACTACTGCAAGGAAAATAACCTACTTACTTTTGATGCGCTCTAACTTCAAGAAAACAGAATTTTATTCATGAGTAGAGGCATGAGAAAATACAAAGTCTTGGGTTCTATTTATAGGATATAGAAATCCTAGGTTTACAATTGCACCGCATGTCTACAATTACAAATATACCCCTAGAAAATCTTTCCACAGCCGCCAAAGAATTATGGCAAAATTTCCTGCGCACTAGGGTTTCAAATAGCCGCGGAACCGCGGCATGGGCGCTCTTGGGCCGCGGTTCCGCGGCCCAATGATGGGATCATCATATGATTTTTCTTGGGCTTGGTTTGGTTCTTCTGGGCTTCTTGTTTCTTTATTTCTTTTTCCATTTGGGCTTCTGCAGTGATTCCAGAACTTCAGTGAACACTTGTACCGATCCTTTAACCGTTTGCCATGACAATTTGGATCTTGCGTCGCCTTGTTGATGGTGAACCGTTCTTCTGCTGAGCTTTTACTAAGATGTTCCTATTTGTTGGTCAAAAATCCTTCTTTTGTGTCGTCTTTTGTGTTTTTCACTGTTTTCGTGCCAAGAACCTGTAACCTGTAACATGTAGCAGACATGGGTCAAAAGCACCTGTTTTATTGTAAAATGCATAAGAATGGGAAATACAAAATGCAATATTATGTTATGAACAGTGGCCTCTTTGATTCTAGCAGTTGTAGACCGTTCCTCAGGGCGTCTTTGAATATTTTATGGATTTTGTCCCTTCTGAAGGAATAGATCTTATCCAGCTTTTCTTTCAGTGGAGACTCTCCTCCCCCTCCGAACATTGGCTTCCGAAGCTGGTTGGCATTAGACCTGCTCAACCCTTGCTTATTTCGGTTAGCCGAGGCATTGAAAGATTCAGTATCGTCGGAATTTCCGCTTTTGCGATTTTCGTCCTTTCGGTTTCTCCAGGACCTATTGTTATTTTGGGAGTCAGAGGAGAACTCCTGCTTTGAGCGTTCCAATATCTGGACTTTCCTGGTCAGCTCTTGGAATGTTTTGAGACCCGCGGTGCATAGAAACGGGGCCATCCAACTGTTGAGATTTCCAACGAGGAGACTGACAGATTGGTCCTGCTCTATCGGCGGTTCGCATTTGACGGAGAGATTGTGCCATCGGGTTATAAAATCCGTGCTGCTTTCGTTGTTCTTTGGATTGGTCCTTACGAGCTCGGCAATGGTGATCTTATCGTTGACGCTCATGAACCTCTGCCGAAACAGAGACTCCATTTGGACGAAAGTTGTGACGGAGCCATCCGGTATGCTCGCGTACCTGTCGAAAGCAACATCGGTCAAGCTATTAACGAACAGGCGGAGAAGAAGCGCATCGTTGCCCCCAGTATTCCCGCATGAGGCTTTGAAGTGGGCGATGTGTTGATTCGCATTTCCCGTCCCATCGAATCTTCCGAATTTAGGGATGACATAGCCGCTAGGAAATTCTACCAGATCATACTGAGCAAGATATGGTCTCCCACTACTGTTGATATCTTTTTGTGCTTCGGCTTCGGCCACCAATGTTTTGACTTTGCTGGCAACCAAATCTATGATTTGATCTTGAGTTAGTGGGTTACTGTCATCAGTAGCCAAGACATTTCCTGAGATAGGATGCGATTGACTTTCATGCGGTCCGCCCACCTTTGGATTTGAAGGAATAGGCACCGGCTGTCTCGAGACAACGTTTCCCGGTTCATGAGCAGAGCCCTATGCTCGATTGGGCGGCTGAGAGGCAAGTTGGGCCATAAGCCATAAGACGACATTTGTCAAGTCGTCGATCTTTGAGTAGAGCTTGGCCATCTCCTTGTCTTTGCTTCTGAGCTGTTTTCGGAGTTCTTGGAGAAGTTGCTGCTCCGCATTCTTAGGCTGGAAAGTTGGCTCATCTTCGCTTTCCAAGCCTGACTCCTTATGGACCGAAGGGTCTTTCCGCCTATCATCCTCATCGAGGAGGTTTTCATCACCCAGCAGAGGCGGCTGTTCTTGGGAAGCGGCCACCACATTCAAGCCAGATTGGATTTGAGATGTGGTAGTCCCGTCCCTGCTCTTGCTGCGCGTGCCCACGGTGTAGACAGTGTGGACCACATACCCAGCCATTTCCTCATCTTTGGCGGGGTAACCCTTTTCTTCGAACCTCATGAAGTTCAGCCTGGCAGGAGCCCTAGCCCTTTTGTTGGCTCTATATCTGAGCCTTTTCTCCCTCAGCTTCTCGATTTTGAAGGCTTGGCGGGCATCCGTTATCCGGGAAGCCATTGTGAGTTGATTAGCGGGGAGCTTAGAGAAGACACCCGATCGAGCAGTTGTCAGGGGCACCACCGGAGCTTGCGCGAGACGCCCTGTTGCTTTGTTGGTGTTGATGGACTTGCCCCCAGCTGGGGCCATGGAGAGTCGTTCGGAAACGGACTTGCGCTTGGGCTGAGGTGCCCTCGCGACCATGACGTTCGGCCTTTTCCCCTTTGAGGCTGGTTTATCCATCACTGGGGCTTGAAGAGCAGGGACGACGTTCGCTGGCATGAACAGAATAGAGCCGAATGGTAGCAGCGGCTCCTCCCACTGTCGCCCAAGACTGGCCGGGAGGACCGTCCTGGAGTCTATCTTCATTGTGTAAGAAATGGGAGCCGAGTTCATCTTTGGAGACATTGTTGAGAAGTGATTGCTTGAAAACCTGCATAAAAGGGCATTATTTCAGTATAAATATAGGCATGTATATTGACTGAGTTCGCATGAACGTTTAACCCGAAATATGGGAGGAGAGATAAGTCCCACCGGGCGTGCCAGAATCTGTAGAGTGTTTTTCATCACCCCATTAAGATGGGAATACGCGCGCGCTTGTCAGGCGTACTACAGATTCCCCCTGCCTAGGGTAGGCCGGGGTTTAATGATTGTGGGGATCCGAATCTCCGGCAGCCGCGGACTAAACTGCCATTAATTACCCCTCGCCTTTGGAGCGAGGGAACCTCCGATTGACGGGTTAAACTGGTCATGCGAACTCAATGTGCAGTGTGCGTGTGATGTGTTTTGAAAGGGGGGTTTTGGATATATCGGGAGCCACGCAGAGTTTTTACGGGGGTCTCGCTACTCGGATAGCGGGCTGGGGGTTAAGGGGGCTAGCAGCCCCCTTACGGGGTGCGGGACAGCGTCCCGTTAGAATTTTTTTTCTAACAGGGGCAATGTCGTGAAGTATGTGTATGTGTACACATGTATGCATATGTGTATATATATATACATGTATATATATATATATATATATATATATATATATATAAAAGAGGGGGAAAAGGCATCCAAGGGATGCGTGAGGCCAGCGCCTTGAGCGCTGTGCGCTTAGGTGCTGTGCGCTTAGGTGCTGTGCGCTTAGGCACAAGCGCACCACGTGTCGGCACGTGGACGCTTTGCGCCCGAGCGCTGGGCGCTTGAGCGCAAGCGCGCCACGTGTCGGCACGTGGGCGCTTTGCGCTGGAGCGCAGGACGCTGGCGAGAAAAGGGGCTTTTAGTCCCAGAAATAGGGTTTAGAGTGGAGTTAAACTCCTAAAAATGTTTTAATTGAGGAAATGGGTTCTTCTTCTTCCTCCTCTGTTGGCTGGATCAAGAGATGTAAGATCTAAAAATCTCTTCTTTTTGAGATCTAATGACAGATCCAAGTTCCCCTTTGTGGGTTTTGTGGTGGAAAACTGTTTAGTTTTGGAAAAAGGAGAGTAAAACTCTTGATTTAATTCACAAAAAAAGGGAAGAAGGTTTGAAACCTTCAGAAAGGGGAAAGAGGTACAAACCCTAGGTTTTTGAGAGAATGAAAAAGTATTACTTTATTCATCATCATGTTTCCTTTTATAGGCTTACATATTTACATATAGCCCCTTGGGCTTTACAAAAATGGCATTTTGCCCATCCCATGGCTCATGCGCCATTTCATTTTTGCACATAAGCCATGGGCTTACAAAATATTGGCTTTATGCCCGTTTTGCATACATTCATGTATAAAAAAATTACATAAAAATTATTTATTACATGATTTTATTGTTGGCATGGGGAGGCTGGCCGCGGGCTCGACTTGGGCATGGGCCCGCTTGACCTGGGCTTGGGCCCACCAAGCTTGGGGGTTGACCTTGACTTTGACTCGGTCAACCGGGGTTCAAATTTTTACCCCAACAATGAACACCAATCCTATCCCCGCTTTTATCTCCCAGACGCTTGGTCTGCCGGAGTTCCTCATTGATGAGGCTCCATCGAAGTAGAGCTCCCAACATGGCTCATCTTTCTCGAGGTGCAGCACTTGTTCATTGGGTAACTTACAATTTAGCGGCGACCCTTCTGGTATGTGATGAGCAGCGAGAAAGTCTGCAAGAGCTTTCCCTTTTACTGCTTTCTGAGAAGTATAAACTATGTCAAACTTAAGTAGCATGACAGCCCATCTTTCCATTCTGCCGGCTAGGATTGCTCTGGTCATCAAGTGTTTGAGCGGGTCGACCTTGGAGATCAGCATAACCCGATGAGCGAGCAGATAGTGCCTCAGCTTCTTCACAGTAAATATCAGAGCCAGGCATTGCTTTTCGATTGGGGAATGTTGTGTTCCGTCCCGACTAGAGTTCGACTGAGGTAGTAGAGGGCATTTTCTTTTCCCTCCTCGTTATTCTGGGCAAGGAGCGCACCAAGTGACTCATCTAGCGCGGCAGTGTAGAGAATTAGCGGTTTATTTGGAATGGGAGCGGCCAATACTGGAGGGTGCAATAAGTATTGTTTGATGCTTTCGAATGCTGCTTGACATTCGGCATCCCAGATAAAAGGAACTCCTTTCTTCATGAGCTTTGAGAAGGGCCTACATCTTCCCGATAAATTTGAGATAAACCTCCGTATATAAGCAAGCTTGCCTTGAAAAGATCTTAGCTGCGTCAGACTCTTCGGAGGGGGCATCTCCATGATGGCCTTTATCTTTGATGGGTCAACTTCGATCCCTCGATGTCGGACTATGAAGCCCATGAATTTTCCCGATGACACGCCAAAAGCGCACTTCAGAGGATTCATTTTCAGTTCGTACTCTCTCAGCCTGGTGAGAATGGTCCTAAGATCTTAGACGTGATCGGCCTTGGCTTTAGTCTTGACGATGTTCATATCAGATTTTTGCATTTTCATACCGTCCAATTTTTATCACATTGCATATCCGTAGATACTCTTGAGCCGTGTTTGCTAGTCAATTGCAGGATACAGGTCCTCGGTTCCAAAACGGTGAAATTCATGGAAAAACACGACAAAATCCGGGTTCCTGCCAACCACAGATAAAACACGGTCTCCGCTCTTCATCCGTATGTTACCAGATACCAGTTTAGGAGACAAAAGGACAAATCAATTGTCATCTTCATGCACAAAGCACTATGGTAGCACATAATCCAAGAGATCTACACGGAGCTCGAGGCAATCATCCACAAAAAGTCCACTTCATAACACCTTTCCCTCAACAGAAATTCTGGAAGAATTTTGGAAGTATTTTCAGAAAATACATACAACAGACAAGAGGGGACAGAAGAACAGGGAAGTACCCCAAAGCCCACACCCTAAACCTACCAAGGTGCGGCGGATCCGCGGCCAAAGGGGGGTCTAGGCCGCGGATCCGCGGCAGTACAGTGCCTTCAGCCGACCAATTTTCAGGGGTATTTTGGTATTTGCATTTTTGGTCTGGTGGTTGCCCTAGGTTTTCATTCTCCAGCCTATAAATAGCCCAGAAGTTTGAGAAGGAAAGGGTCCAATTCTTGTATTTCTTTTGCTAAGTTTTAGTTACATGTTCTTCTTCCTCTTCTCACCTCTTCTCCATTAAACTTGTAAGTGAGCTTTTGAGTGAAGAGTGATGAATAAAGAAGACCATTTTATTATCATGCTTGTCTCCTTATATTTATGCTTGTTGTAATTTTAATTCGTTAAGTAGTTGTTGTTATTTCCTTGTTATTTCTTTCCTCTCTTTTTTCTTTATCCTTACATATGACAATGATACTTACGCTTGATCCTCGCCAAGGTGAGGTCGCAAATAGTTAGTCGTATTCTTCTAATCTCCTTCTTTCTATCTTCCTCTTTTGTGTTGTTTTATTTTTCCGTATTATGATGTGTGAGTAGTTCATTCTTGTTAGGGTAGGATAAGGGAAGTTTGAGAGAAGGAAATCTCTCTCACTCTTTCCTTTCCCAACATCTTAAATCGACTCCCGTTAACCCAACCACAATCCGCTCCTTACGGCACCCTATCCTACATGATAGCGGTGATTCCGTAGTGAGACCGGTTGTGGTTGGATTAACCGGAGGTTATGGCTAAGAGCCAAGAACGGACGGACAAGCACCAAAAGGAAGACTTATGCGTTGGAAAGCCTAGCTTATACTCGCAAAGTCCTTTCTAGTCGTGCTAATCCCCGTTGTTGCCGATTACCGTAACACGATATTAAGAAGGGAAACGAAAGATGTGGAGACTCCTAACTCAAACTAACCTAATCCCAACCCTAACATGCTCTCTTTAAATATCAGCTCAACACTTAGATAACTACAAACAAAATCTGAACAACCGGACTTAACTCGTCGAAAAACACATAGAAAAAGATTCCCATCTCCCTGCGGACGACCCGTACTCAACCGGCTAGCTACGTGCGAAACCGTCTTGATTGCGGTATTTAGAACTAAACTTGACACGCTCGTATCCTAACAATCAAATGGCGCCGTTGCCGGGGAGACGGTAGTCTATTTCTAAGTGAAATTTCGGGTTAATTTGTGAATATAAAAACAACCAAAAAACCAAAAAAATATATACTTTGTAAAAGAAACCATCTTGTTATTTTTGATTAGTTTTTGTGTAAGTGTGCAGGAAATACGAAGCTCAAGATCGACGCCAAAGACGTTGGAAATACGGAGTTCAAGTACAGTGCCAAAGACGTGGGAAGATAGACCCACATTTTCGCGGCTACACCGCGACGGACAAAACGAAGCATCCGGTTTACTGTACAAATCTGGAGCAAATACAGTGAGCAAATCAAGATTCAGTACATCCAGAAAAGCAGAGGACACCCAGCAGAGAACACCAAATTTTTCCAGAGCGCCAAAGCCCCAGGACTGCCGCGCAAGCGCGGCAATTACATGCATTTAGCCGCGGAAGCGCGGCCATCTTTTGGCTTCAGGGCCCCATTTTTTTTTCTGGGTAACTCTCTCTGCCTCTCTCCACTCCTCTAAGCTCCACTGAATTGTGTTTTCTGCAGCCTTCTTTGCGCAAATTCTTCTCCCCCTTCCAATAAACTGTTCTTGTGCAGGATTCTTTGCGCCGCAAATAAAAATTGTTTGCTGTTGATATTGTTACTGTTTTGCATTCTTTAATACGGACTTAAGGGGCTTGAAACCAATCCAGATTGGGTGGGGATTTCATCACCCTTCCCAGGACCCCGGAAATCACTAAAGCATATGCATTGTCCATTGTAATTAAAAAATACTAGACTTCAGCCCTAAGGACTTCGCGCTCATTAGGAGAAGAGAAACCTTGTTTAGAACCTTGCTTAACCGTATATTGTTTACGGGGTGTCTAGGAAAGTGTTAAAGGCGCAACCGCCGAAAGAGAAAGGGTTATTTAATTAAGGAATTTCGCGAAAGCGTTGGACAACCTCCCCTTATCTCTGCACTTACCTGGCCTCGTGATCAGTGTATTTTTAAGCTTGTTTCTCGACACTGTTTAACTTCGACAATCAAGTTCAGGAGCAGGTCTAGTAGACCTAGGTTACCCTAGATCTAGGTGTGATTGTGCATATCTTGTTTGTGATTGCTTAAGCCGTATTTCCGTACATACTTCTGTAAATCTCTTTCTAAAAAAAAAAAAAGAAAAAATCAAAAACTTTTATAAAAACTTGCCCTTTTGTCGCCAAATCCATTTTCACCCAACACCCATCGCCTTTCTTCATTGACGTTTTCTTACCCTCACCTTCTCCGCTTTGACTATACTAAACTCGTTTAGTGTATGTCCGCTTGGACTCGGGACACTAGCGCCCGTCTAGTCCGCGTTACGTTAGTCGCGACCGACTACGCGATCGACTCCGAAGTCGATACTCCGTCCACTCCTCTTTCACCCCTTCCTTTGCCGGCCAACTCCGACGTTGACCGGAATTCTGTTCATACATCTTCACCTTCACCTTCACCTTCACCAACCTCTTCTTCCGCGATGTCGGGATTTATTCCAAACATCTCGTTGACCACCCCTGGATTGGCTCCACCTCCTATGGAGACCAATCTCCCACCACCTCCGCCTGTTGTAGCGCCGCAGCGAATTGCGCTCCAGGATCGTTTCTACCCTACCCGTTCTGCACTTCCAACCTGCCTTTCTCTTCCTCCGGCCAATGGGGACAACTTTGAAATTAAGCCCCATTTCATCAACATGCTTCCACGTTTTCATGGGCTTGAATCTGAAGATGCCTATATCTTCATTAACAAATTTCAAAACGTCTGTGCCATGATGAAAACAACCCAGCTGTCGGACGATGCTATACGTCTACGGGTCATTCCGTTCACTTTATGCGATCTCGCAGAAAAATGGCTGTATAGCACCGCTTCCCACTCAATCACCAGCTGGGACGAGTTTGTTAAAGCGTTTCTGAAAAAATTCTACCCAAATCATAAGACCGCAAGAATTCGAAATGAGATCAACCAATTCTCCCAGCTTCCTTCTGAACCCTTTTGGAAGTGCTTTGACCGATACAAAGACCTTCTTGTTCAGTGTCCTCACCACGGTATAGAGAAATGGCAACTCTGCCAAACCTTATACGAGGGACTGAACCCAGCAACGAAGCAGTTGCTGGAAACCATCTGTCAGGACCACTTCCTATCCAAATCTGACGAGGAAGCGTGGCAGTTCTTTGACGATCTTGCGGAGCAAACGCTACAGTGGGAGAGCACCAGACCGACTCCTTCTTCTTCTTCTACCTCCACTTCTACCGGTCAGTCTAGGGTAGGAATTCACCAGCTTGATGTCTCTATTGCGATGAGAGCTGAAATGGCTGCAATCACAAAAAAGCTTGAAGCAATAGAGAGCAAATTTTCTTCTCCTACTCCTGCCCCTGTTCTCCCCCTTCGTACCATCTGCGCTTGTTGTTCCGATCCGTCCCACTTGACTGAAGAGTGTCCTTACAATCCACCCTCGCAAGGACAGGATCAGGTTAATGCATTCCAGCAAAGACCAAGGAATGATCCATACTCTTCCACCTACAATCCCGGTTGGAGGAACCACCCCAATTTCGCCTGGAATCAGAATCAGAATCAATTCCAGGGCAACAATTTCCAAAGGGCCCCTCCACCGCAACAACAAGCGCAACAACAAACTCAGTATCAGCAGCCCTTCCAACCCCAGCCTTACCAAAACCAGACGAACAACTTTGCACCGAACAATTCCTTTCCACCAAACAACTTTGTTCCGTCGAACAACGATAAGGTTTCCTCGCTCGAGCGAAGTCTGGATGCGTTTGTTAAACAATCGACTCAATCCACCGCCAACATCCAGTCTTCGATCCAATCTTTAGTGCAACACACCGCCGCACACGGGCAGAGCATCAAGACCATCGAGGCCCAGATTGCACAGCTGAACGCGGCCTTGAGCGAGCGAGAGAAGGGGAAGCTCCCGTCCCAGCCACTTCCAAATCCCGGCCACCCACATAATGCACATGTTGCTCTTGAACAACAAAACCATAATGTGAGTGCCGTGACCACACTGAGATCGGGGAGGGTGCTGCAAAACAACATTGGCAGACGGATCAACAATGACACCCCGGCCGCTGTTTCTTCTTCTTCTGCTTCTTCTTCTTCTTCTTCGTCTTCCGAGCCTATTCTCCGTTCTTCACAAGGCTCTCCCTCTTCTTCTTCTGCTCTGAACGGACCCACTTCTCACTCCACGAAAACACCTATTCTGGGATCTGTTCCAACTCCAAAATCTCCTCCTCCAGCTTTAGACTCAACCAATTTTCAAAATATTCCATTTCCAAACCGGTTGAGGTCTAACAAACAAAATCCACAAATGGAGAAGATTTTGGAGTTATTCAAGCAAGTTAACATTAACATTCCTCTTTTAGATGCTGTCCAACAAGTCCCTTCTTACGCGAAAATCTTAAAGGACTTGTGCACGAAAAAGAGGAAGTCTCAGGTACCCAAGAAAGTTTTCTTGGCTAGTGCTGTGAGTGATGCCCTTACCCAATCTTTACCACAAAAACGGAAGGACCCTGGCTGTCCTACGATTTCAATTACTATTGGGGATAAGAACATCAACCGCGCACTATTAGATCTTGGTGCCAGTGTTAACTTGCTTCCGTATTCAGTATACGAGCAATTAGGCGTCGGAGAGCTGAAACCCACACACTGCACTCTCCAGATGGCCGACCGATCGATCACCCATCCTAGGGGTGAGCTAGAGGATGTGTTAATCAAAGTCGGGGACTTCATATTCCCCGTCGACTTCATTGTCTTAGATACACAGCCTGTAGCTAACCCCCGGAATCAAATTCCGGTGATACTCGGTCGCCCATTTCTCGCAACCTCAAATGCTGTGATCAATTGTCGCAATGGTTCAATGAACCTCTCTTTTGGAAATATGACAATTGAACTCAACATTTTTAGGTTGGGGAATCAGCCCGCCGAACCTAATGCTCATATACTGGATGTTTGCTCGATCCAGGAGATCACCCCCGAAGAGTGTGAATTCGAGGAGTTTTTGTTTGAATACGATAATCTTGACGCCACTAGTGCGTGTCTCTTCGAACCTGCTGCTGTTTCTGCGCCCGATAACGACTACGAGTGTTTCACGTTCACGAACGATCTTAGCCGTGCACAACCCGAGTTTGAATCTTTCGACTTTTCGGATGAGTTACCTGAACCATCCGACTCGGTTGCCTACACTCGCTTTGAACCTGTGCTGGAGTCCTTTGAGTTCGAGACCTTTGCACCAGTCTTGCCTTCCATCATTTCACCTCCAACGCTCGAACTCAAGCCGTTGCCGTCTCACCTTAAGTATGCTTACTTAGGTGAGAACGAGACCCTCCCTGTCATCATCTCGGCTTCTCTAGCTCCCGAGCAAGAGAAAGCCCTTCTCGCGGTCTTGCACAGCAACAGGCAAGCTTTTGGCTGGTCCATGGCGGACATCAAGGGGATTAGTCCCCTCATCGTTGAGCATCACATTCATCTGATGGATGATGCCAAACCAGCCCGGGATCCACAGAGACGTCTTAATCCAGTCATGAAGGAGGCTGTGAAGAAGGAGATCGTCAAATGTCTAGATAGTGGTATCATTTACCCTATCTCTGATAGCCAGTGGGTTAGCCCCATTCACGTTGTCCCCAAGAAGTCGGGCATCACGGTCATAACCAACGAGGCGAATGAGTTAATCCCTACTCGCACCCAAACTGGGTGGCGAGTTTGCATTGATTACAGAAAACTCAACGCCGCAACGCGGAAAGACCACTTTCCGCTACCTTTTATTGACCAGATGCTCGAACGATTGGCCGGACATGAGTACTATTGCTTTCTTGATGGCTACTCTGGCTACAATCAAATTCCCATCGCCGAAAAAGACCAGGACAAGACCACTTTCACTTGTCCTTTCGGCACGTTTGCATATCGACGCATGCCCTTTGGGTTATGCAATGCGCCCGCTACCTTCCAGCGGTGTATGATGGGGATTTTCTCAGACATGGTGGAGAAATTTCTGGAGATTTTCATGGATGACTTCTCCATTTTCGGCGATTCTTTTGACGAGTGTCTGCTGCATCTCGACGCTGTCCTTACCAGATGTAAGGACAAGAATCTCACTTTGAACTGGGAGAAATGCCACTTCATGGTGCGTGAAGGTATTGTCTTAGGACATATCATCTCGCAAAATGGCATAGAGGTTGACAAAGCAAAGATTGAGGTCATTTCCAATCTGCCTCCTCCCCGATGCGTCAGAGATATCCGAGCCTTCCTTGGCCATGCCGGTTTCTATAGACGGTTTATCAAGGACTTTAGCAAGATTGCTAGGCCCTTGACACTTTTGCTGGCCAAGGACACGCCTTTTGACTTCAACTCGAGCTGTGTGACTGCATTCGAGTCACTAAAACGCTCACTCACTTCTGCTCCCGTTCTTTCTTCTCCTGACTGGACGCACCCATTCAAGATCATGTGCGATGCATCCGACTTTGCCATCGGTGCTGTCCTTGGACAGCACATCAACAAGATGCCGCACGTAATCTATTACGCGAGCCGAACCCTGAACGACGCCCAACTTAACTATACAACAACTGAGAAGGAATTCTTAGCTGTTGTATTTGCCTTAGAAAAGTTCAGGCCCTACCTCATCGGCTCTCCAGTCATTGTCTACACTGACCATTCAGCTCTGCGCCATCTTTTTGCGAAGAAAGATGCCAAATCTCGGTTAATCCGTTGGATCCTCTTGCTTCAAGAGTTTGACCTTGTCATTAAGGACAAACGGGGATGTGAAAACGTGGTTGCCGACCATCTCTCGCGACTTCCTTCTTCGCCTTCGCTTCCAATTCCGATAAACGACGTTTTCCCGGATGAACAACTCTTGACAGTATCTTGCGAACCCTGGTTCGCAGATATTGTGAACTATTTGGCCACGGGATTGCTACCGACCGAATGGTCACGTCAGGACAGACTTCGCTTCTTATCCCAAGTAAAACACTTTTACTGGGACGAACCCTACTTGTTCAAGTACTGTCCCGACCAGATTATTCGTCGGTGTGTCCCAGATGAGGAATTCAAGAGTGTGCTGTCATTTTGCCACGACCAAGCATGTGGCGGGCATTTTGGGCCCAGAAAGACAGCTGAGAAGATCTTGCAATGTGGTTTCTACTGGCCACAACTTTTCAAAGACGCTCACGATTATTGCAAGACTTGCTCCCGGTGCCAACACATGGGCCGGATATCCCGGAGAAACGAGATGCCGCTCCAACCAATCTTGGTTGTGGAGATTTTCGATGTTTGGGGGATAGACTTCATGGGGCCGTTTCCCAGCTCTTTTGGGAACTTGTACATCCTTCTAGCTGTTGATTACGTCTCTAAATGGGTCGAGGCTGTGCCCAGCCGGACTAACGACAACAAGGTTGTCGTTAGGTTCCTTAAAGAAAACATTTTCTCCCGTTTGGGCACCCCCGAGCAATCATTAGCGACAATGGAAGTCATTTCTGCAATAAAACTTTCGAAGCCTTGATGCGGAAATATTCCATAAATCATAAGCTCTCTACGCCCTACCACCCCCAAACCTGCGGGCAAGCCGAAGTTTCAAATCGGCAAATCAAGCAGATACTGGAGAAGACGGTTTCCAAGAACCGTAAGGATTGGTCTCTGAAACTCACTGATGCCCTTTGGGCATTTAGAACCGCTTATAAGACCGACCTTGGCATGTCTCCCTATCGGCTTGTGTACGGAAAAGCCTGCCACCTTCCGGTCGAAATCGAGCATCGCGCGTTTTGGGCGATAAAGAAGCTAAATCTGTCTCTGGAGGATGCGGGCAGCCATCGGAAGCTGCAGCTGAACGAACTGAGCGAGCTTAGGGATGAGGCTTACGACAACGCGGTTGTCGTTAAGAATCGAACGAAGGTGTTTCATGATAAACACCTTTTGCGCAAAACCTTCGTACCTGGTCAGCAGGTACTTCTTTACGACACCCGACTTCACTTCCATCCTGGAAAGCTCCGATCTCGCTGGAAAGGGCCGTATTTTGTGCGGAATGTGTATCCGCAGGGCGCTGTGGATTTGGAAAATCCAAAGGACGGTTCACTCTTCAAGGTCAATGGACACCGATGCAAACCGTACCTTAGCGCCGAACCAACAGAGGAGCTCCTGTTCTTACAGGAGCCGGTTTACCTTGCATGATCTTCCTCTGCCTACCTCCAAACTTCGGTTATCCAGCCAAGAACAGTGGACACTGTTCCAAATAAGTTTGGGGGTATGTACAAACCATTTTGTTTATATTTGTGTATATTCTTTTTCTTTTCTTTAAAAACAAAAACAAATAAAAATTTGTGTATCACTAACCGACAATTTTGAACCTTCCAACTGCTCTCTTCATGCTATGACAGTGAGGACACTGTCCAGTTTAAGTTTGGGGGTACGCTCGGTACGCATTTCTTACCTTCGCATTCATATGTATATTTTGCATCTGCATATTAAATCCATAAAAACCATAAAAATTTGAAAATTTTCTAAAAATATAAAAACTTTTTGTCAAGTTAGCTTATGAAAGAACTCTGATTCAACATTCGACGGTTTTTGTTTGAAAAAATAGGAATAACTAGATCTTCTGTTTGGATTTTGAAAACCTGAAAGATAACTCTCCTTTGAAGTTAACTATAGCTGATATACGTCTTTACATCACACTACACGTGTCGTAAGATTTTGGGAATTAGATGACAAGTCTTTCATGTTTGAACTTTTAAACAGATAAATGATTTTCTGAGGATCAAATAGGTTTGTTCTGAAATAAGTAATGTCAAGAATAGTTTATGAAGTAAAGCGAATATGAAGGAATGTTATTGATACCGTAATAGGAGCTAAGTCTGAAAAATAACCCATCTAAAACTTGATTGGAATAATTACACACCAAACCCACTAGACACGTCTTTTATCCAAAAAATATTTGAACTGCCGGTTATATCTCCGTTCGTATTAAATCATCTGATTTTCACGCCAAACTGTCTTTTGTTTTTGGACCTAGGTAACTTGAGTAATTAAGTCCGCTGGGGTGTTTCTACACCTAATGCCCTAAAACCAACTGGTTTGGGAGCATTGGCCCAAAGCTCGCTAAGAAGCCTAGAAAGTCCAGTTTTAAAACAAAGTCAAGCAAGTGTTCTCTCCGAGTTAAAATTCCTAACGGTCCTTTGTGTGAGAATAATCTTGATAAAAGACAGGCTTTTAAAAATTTTTAACGGAGATGTGAAGGTTTTATTCTATGATAAAGACTGTTGCACATTCACAGTGGTGTGTATGAAATGAAAACAAGAAAAGGTGGAGTGAAAAATACGACGTAGTTTCCTGTTAAGGAAGATAGAAATTCTGAAGTTAAAACCTTACTGGAAAACGAAACTTGAAAAATGCTTAACTCGTTATAAAACTTATGTGATCCTTTTAAAATTATTATCTGGGCTTTATTGTGCGACATGATGACTCTAATCGATCCTTCTGGAACTTAACGACACTATCCGCACTGCACGTAAAGACATATAAAATCTGTAGTTAAATAAGATGTGAGGTGTGAAAAATAAAGGTTCGATAGTCTAGACTAAGGATTATAGAATTGTTATTTTCTAAAAACAAAACTTTAGGGTTTTGAAACTTAGACATTTTTACAAACCAACTTGACCGGATTTTGTGGGTAGTATCCGCTGAAAACCCTCAGGAGACAACACTCCTCCTACTAGGGACACCTAGAGGTTTAACGGCTTGTTGCACATGCTCAGTGCAATCGCGTTCCCTGCGAAAGTGAGGTTAGGAAATTTTTTGTGAATAAATGGACTTTGCTCGGGACGAGCAAATGATAAGTTTAGGGGTATTTGTTCATATCAGATTTTTGCATTTTCATACCGTCCAATTTTTATCACATTGCATATCCGTAGATACTCTTGAGCCGTGTTTGCTAGTCAATTGCAGGATACAGGTCCTCGGTTCCAAAACGGTGAAATTCATGGAAAAACACGACAAAATCCGGGTTCCTGCCAACCACAGATAAAACACGGTCTCCGCTCTTCATCCGTATGTTGCCAGATACCAGTTTAGGAGACAAAAGGACAAATCAATTGTCACCTTCATGCACAAAGCACTATGGTAGCACATAATCCAAGAGATCTACACGGAGCTCGAGGCAATCATCCACAAAAAGTCCACTTCATAACACCTTTCCCTCAACAGAAATTCTGGAAGAATTTTGGAAGTATTTTCAGAAAATACATACAACAGACAAGAGGGGACAGAAGAACAGGGAAGTACCCCAAAGCCCACACCCTAAACCTACCAAGGTGCGGCGGATCCGCGGCCAAAGGGGGGTCTAGGCCGCGGATCCGCGGCAGTACAGTGCCTTCAGCCGACCAATTTTCAGGGGTATTTTGGTATTTGCATTTTTGGTCTGGTGGTTGCCCTAGGTTTTCATTCTCCAGCCTATAAATAGCCCAGAAGTTTGAGAAGGAAAGGGTCCAATTCTTGTATTTCTTTTGCTAAGTTTTAGTTACATGTTCTTCTTCCTCTTCTCACCTCTTCTCCATTAAACTTGTAAGTGAGCTTTTGAGTGAAGAGTGATGAATAAAGAAGACCATTTTATTATCATGCTTGTCTCCTTATATTTATGCTTGTTGTAATTTTAATTCGTTAAGTAGTTGTTGTTATTTCCTTGTTATTTCTTTCCTCTCTTTTTTCTTTATCCTTACATATGACAATGATACTTACGCTTGATCCTCGCCAAGGTGAGGTCGCAAATAGTTAGTCGTATTCTTCTAATCTCCTTCTTTCTATCTTCCTCTTTTGTGTTGTTTTATTTTTCCGTATTATGATGTGTGAGTAGTTCATTCTTGTTAGGGTAGGATAAGGGAAGTTTGAGAGAAGGAAATCTCTCTCACTCTTTCCTTTCCCAACATCTTAAATCGACTCCCGTTAACCCAACCACAATCCGCTCCTTACGGCCCCCTATCCTACATGATAGCGGTGATTCCGTAGTGAGACCGGTTGTGGTTGGATTAACCGGAGGTTATGGCTAAGAGCCAAGAACGGACGGACAAGCACCAAAAGGAAGACTTATGCGTTGGAAAGCCTAGCTTATACTCGCAAAGTCCTTCCTAGTCGTGCTAATCCCCGTTGTTGCCGATTACCGTAACACGATATTAAGAAGGGAAACGAAAGATGTGGAGACTCCTAACTCAAACTAACCTAATCCCAACCCTAACATGCTCTCTTTAAATATCAGCTCAACACTTAGATAACTACAAACAAAATCTGAACAACCGGACTTAACTCGTCGAAAAACACATAGAAAAAGATTCCCATCTCCCTGCGGACGACCCGTACTCAACCGGCTAGCTACGTGCGAAACCGTCTTGATTGCGGTATTTAGAACTAAACTTGACACGCTCGTATCCTAACAATCAAATGGCGCCGTTGCCGGGGAGACGGTAGTCTATTTCTAAGTGAAATTTCGGGTTAATTTGTGAATATAAAAACAACCAAAAAACCAAAAAAATATATACTTTGTAAAAGAAACCATCTTGTTATTTTTGATTAGTTTTTGTGTAAGTGTGCAGGAAATACGAAGCTCAAGATCGACGCCAAAGACGTTGGAAATACGGAGTTCAAGTACAGTGCCAAAGACGTGGGAAGATAGACCCACATTTTCGCGGCTACACCGCGACGGACAAAACGAAGCATCCGGTTTACTGTACAAATCTGGAGCAAATACAGTGAGCAAATCAAGATTCAGTACATCCAGAAAAGCAGAGGACACCCAGCAGAGAACACCAAATTTTTCCAGAGCGCCAAAGCCCCAGGACTGCCGCGCAAGTGCGGCAATTACATGCATTTAGCCACGGAAGCGCGGCCATCTTTTGGCTTCAGGGCCCCATTTTTTTTTCTGGGTAACTCTCTCTGCCTCTCTCCACTCCTCTAAGCTCCACTGAATTGTGTTTTCTGCAGCCTTCTTTGCGCAAATTCTTCTCCCCCTTCCAATAAACTGTTCTTGTGCAGGATTCTTTGCGCCGCAAATAAAAATTGTTTGCTGTTGATATTGTTACTGTTTTGCATTCTTTAATACGGACTTAAGGGGCTTGAAACCAATCCAGATTGGGTGGGGATTTCATCACCCTTCCCAGGACCCCGGAAATCACTAAAGCATATGCATTGTCCATTGTAATTAAAAAATACTAGACTTCAGCCCTAAGGACTTCGCGCTCATTAGGAGAAGAGAAACCTTGTTTAGAACCTTGCTTAACCGTATATTGTTTACGGGGTGTCTAGGAAAGTGTTAAAGGCGCAACCGCCGAAAGAGAAAGGGTTATTTAATTAAGGAACTTCGCGAAAGCGTTGGACAACCTCCCCTTATCTCTGCACTTACCTGGCCTCGTGATCAGTGTATTTTTAAGCTTGTTTCTCGACACTGTTTAACTTCGACAATCAAGTTCAGGAGCAGGTCTAGTAGACCTAGGTTACCCTAGATCTAGGTGTGATTGTGCATATCTTGTTTGTGATTGCTTAAGCCGTATTTCCGTACATACTTCTGTAAATCTCTTTCTAAAAAAAAAAAAAGAAAAAATCAAAAACTTTTATAAAAACTTGCCCTTTTGTCGCCAAATCCATTTTCACCCAACACCCATCGCCTTTCTTCATTGACGTTTTCTTACCCTCACCTTCTCCGCTTTGACTATACTAAACTCGTTTAGTGTATGTCCGCTTGGACTCGGGACACTAGCGCCCGTCTAGTCCGCGTTACGTTAGTCGCGACCGACTACGCGATCGACTCCGAAGTCGATACTCCGTCCACTCCTCTTTCACCCCTTCCTTTGCCGGCCAACTCCGACGTTGACCGGAATTCTGTTCATACATCTTCACCTTCACCTTCACCTTCACCAACCTCTTCTTCCGCGATGTCGGGATTTATTCCAAACATCTCGTTGACCACCCCTGGATTGGCTCCACCTCCTATGGAGACCAATCTCCCACCACCTCCGCCTGTTGTAGCGCCGCAGCGAATTGCGCTCCAGGATCGTTTCTACCCTACCCGTTCTGCACTTCCAACCTGCCTTTCTCTTCCTCCGGCCAATGGGGACAACTTTGAAATTAAGCCCCATTTCATCAACATGCTTCCACGTTTTCATGGGCTTGAATCTGAAGATGCCTATATCTTCATTAACAAATTTCAAAACGTCTGTGCCATGATAAAACAACCCAGCTGTCGGACGATGCTATACGTCTACGGGTCATTCCGTTCACTTTATGCGATCTCGCAGAAAAATGGCTGTATAGCACCGCTTCCCACTCAATCACCAGCTGGGACGAGTTTGTTAAAGCGTTTCTGAAAAAATTCTACCCAAATCATAAGACCGCAAGAATTCGAAATGAGATCAACCAATTCTCCCAGCTTCCTTCTGAACCCTTTTGGAAGTGCTTTGACCGATACAAAGACCTTCTTGTTCAGTGTCCTCACCACGGTATAGAGAAATGGCAACTCTGCCAAACCTTATACGAGGGACTGAACCCAGCAACGAAGCAGTTGCTGGAAACCATCTGTCAGGGCCACTTCCTATCCAAATCTGACGAGGAAGCGTGGCAGTTCTTTGACGATCTTGCGGAGCAAACGCTACAGTGGGAGAGCACCAGACCGACTCCTTCTTCTTCTTCTACCTCCACTTCTACCGGTCAGTCTAGGGTAGGAATTCACCAGCTTGATGTCTCTATTGCGATGAGAGCTGAAATGGCTGCAATCACAAAAAAGCTTGAAGCAATAGAGAGCAAATTTTCTTCTCCTACTCCTGCCCCTGTTCTCCCCCTTCGTACCATCTGCGCTTGTTGTTCCGATCCGTCCCACTTGACTGAAGAGTGTCCTTACAATCCACCCTCGCAAGGACAGGATCAGGTTAATGCATTCCAGCAAAGACCAAGGAATGATCCATACTCTTCCACCTACAATCCCGGTTGGAGGAACCACCCCAATTTCGCCTGGAATCAGAATCAGAATCAATTCCAGGGCAACAATTTCCAAAGGGCCCCTCCACCGCAACAACAAGCGCAACAACAAACTCAGTATCAGCAGCCCTTCCAACCCCAGCCTTACCAAAACCAGACGAACAACTTTGCACCGAACAATTCCTTTCCACCAAACAACTTTGTTCCGTCGAACAACGATAAGGTTTCCTCGCTCGAGCGAAGTCTGGATGCGTTTGTTAAACAATCGACTCAATCCACCGCCAACATCCAGTCTTCGATCCAATCTTTAGTGCAACACACCGCCGCACACGGGCAGAGCATCAAGACCATCGAGGCCCAGATTGCACAGCTGAACGCGGCCTTGAGCGAGCGAGAGAAGGGGAAGCTCCCGTCCCAGCCACTTCCAAATCCCGGCCACCCACATAATGCACATGTTGCTCTTGAACAACAAAACCATAATGTGAGTGCCGTGACCACACTGAGATCGGGGAGGGTGCTGCAAAACAACATTGGCAGACGGATCAACAATGACACCCCGGCCGCTGTTTCTTCTTCTTCTGCTTCTTCTTCTTCTTCTTCGTCTTCCGAGCCTATTCTCCGTTCTTCACAAGGCTCTCCCTCTTCTTCTTCTGCTCTGAACGGACCCACTTCTCACTCCACGAAAACACCTATTCTGGGATCTGTTCCAACTCCAAAATCTCCTCCTCCAGCTTTAGACTCAACCAATTTTCAAAATGTTCCATTTCCAAACCGGTTGAGGTCTAACAAACAAAATCCACAAATGGAGAAGATTTTGGAGTTATTCAAGCAAGTTAACATTAACATTCCTCTTTTAGATGCTGTCCAACAAGTCCCTTCTTACGCGAAAATCTTAAAGGACTTGTGCACGAAAAAGAGGAAGTCTCAGGTACCCAAGAAAGTTTTCTTGGCTAGTGCTGTGAGTGATGCCCTTACCCAATCTTTACCACAAAAACGGAAGGACCCTGGCTGTCCTACGATTTCAATTACTATTGGGGATAAGAACATCAACCGCGCACTATTAGATCTTGGTGCCAGTGTTAACTTGCTTCCGTATTCAGTATACGAGCAATTAGGCGTCGGAGAGCTGAAACCCACACACTGCACTCTCCAGATGGCCGACCGATCGATCACCCATCCTAGGGGTGAGCTAGAGGATGTGTTAATCAAAGTCGGGGACTTCATATTCCCCGTCGACTTCATTGTCTTAGATACACAGCCTGTAGCTAACCCCCGGAATCAAATTCCGGTGATACTCGGTCGCCCATTTCTCGCAACCTCAAATGCTGTGATCAATTGTCGCAATGGTTCAATGAACCTCTCTTTTGGAAATATGACAATTGAACTCAACATTTTTAGGTTGGGGAATCAGCCCGCCGAACCTAATGCTCATATACTGGATGTTTGCTCGATCCAGGAGATCACCCCCGAAGAGTGTGAATTCGAGGAGTTTTTGTTTGAATACGATAATCTTGACGCCACTAGTGCGTGTCTCTTCGAACCTGCTGCTGTTTCTGCGCCCGATAATGACTACGAGTGTTTCACGTTCACGAACGATCTTAGCCGTGCACAACCCGAGTTTGAATCTTTCGACTTTTCGGATGAGTTACCTGAACCATCCGACTCGGTTGCCTACACTCGCTTTGAACCTGTGCTGGAGTCCTTTGAGTTCGAGACCTTTGCACCAGTCTTGCCTTCCATCATTTCACCTCCAACGCTCGAACTCAAGCCGTTGCCGTCTCACCTTAAGTATGCTTACTTAGGTGAGAACGAGACCCTCCCTGTCATCATCTCGGCTTCTCTAGCTCCCGAGCAAGAGAAAGCCCTTCTCGCGGTCTTGCACAGCAACAGGCAAGCTTTTGGCTGGTCCATGGCGGACATCAAGGGGATTAGTCCCCTCATCGTTGAGCATCACATTCATCTGATGGATGATGCCAAACCAGCCCGGGATCCACAGAGACGTCTTAATCCAGTCATGAAGGAGGCTGTGAAGAAGGAGATCGTCAAATGTCTAGATAGTGGTATCATTTACCCTATCTCTGATAGCCAGTGGGTTAGCCCCATTCACGTTGTCCCCAAGAAGTCGGGCATCACGGTCATAACCAACGAGGCGAATGAGTTAATCCCTACTCGCACCCAAACTGGGTGGCGAGTTTGCATTGATTACAGAAAACTCAACGCCGCAACGCGGAAAGACCACTTTCCGCTACCTTTTATTGACCAGATGCTCGAACGATTGGCCGGACATGAGTACTATTGCTTTCTTGATGGCTACTCTGGCTACAATCAAATTCCCATCGCCGAAAAAGACCAGGACAAGACCACTTTCACTTGTCCTTTCGGCACGTTTGCATATCGACGCATGCCCTTTGGGTTATGCAATGCGCCCGCTACCTTCCAGCGGTGTATGATGGGGATTTTCTCAGACATGGTGGAGAAATTTCTGGAGATTTTCATGGATGACTTCTCCATTTTCGGCGATTCTTTTGACGAGTGTCTGCTGCATCTCGACGCTGTCCTTACCAGATGTAAGGACAAGAATCTCACTTTGAACTGGGAGAAATGCCACTTCATGGTGCGTGAAGGTATTGTCTTAGGACATATCATCTCGCAAAATGGCATAGAGGTTGACAAAGCAAAGATTGAGGTCATTTCCAATCTGCCTCCTCCCCGATGCGTCAGAGATATCCGAGCCTTCCTTGGCCATGCCGGTTTCTATAGACGGTTTATCAAGGACTTTAGCAAGATTGCTAGGCCCTTGACACTTTTGCTGGCCAAGGACACGCCTTTTGACTTCAACTCGAGCTGTGTGACTGCATTCGAGTCACTAAAACGCTCACTCACTTCTGCTCCCGTTCTTTCTTCTCCTGACTGGACGCACCCATTCAAGATCATGTGCGATGCATCCGACTTTGCCATCGGTGCTGTCCTTGGACAGCACATCAACAAGATGCCGCACGTAATCTATTACGCGAGCCGAACCCTGAACGACGCCCAACTTAACTATACAACAACTGAGAAGGAATTCTTAGCTGTTGTATTTGCCTTAGAAAAGTTCAGGCCCTACCTCATCGGCTCTCCAGTCATTGTCTACACTGACCATTCAGCTCTGCGCCATCTTTTTGCGAAGAAAGATGCCAAATCTCGGTTAATCCGTTGGATCCTCTTGCTTCAAGAGTTTGACCTTGTCATTAAGGACAAACGGGGATGTGAAAACGTGGTTGCCGACCATCTCTCGCGACTTCCTTCTTCGCCTTCGCTTCCAATTCCGATAAACGACGTTTTCCCGGATGAACAACTCTTGACAGTATCTTGCGAACCCTGGTTCGCAGATATTGTGAACTATTTGGCCACGGGATTGCTACCGACCGAATGGTCACGTCAGGACAGACTTCGCTTCTTATCCCAAGTAAAACACTTTTACTGGGACGAACCCTACTTGTTCAAGTACTGTCCCGACCAGATTATTCGTCGGTGTGTCCCAGATGAGGAATTCAAGAGTGTGCTGTCATTTTGCCACGACCAAGCATGTGGCGGGCATTTTGGGCCCAGAAAGACAGCTGAGAAGATCTTGCAATGTGGTTTCTACTGGCCACAACTTTTCAAAGACGCTCACGATTATTGCAAGACTTGCTCCCGGTGCCAACACATGGGCCGGATATCCCGGAGAAACGAGATGCCGCTCCAACCAATCTTGGTTGTGGAGATTTTCGATGTTTGGGGGATAGACTTCATGGGGCCGTTTCCCAGCTCTTTTGGGAACTTGTACATCCTTCTAGCTGTTGATTACGTCTCTAAATGGGTCGAGGCTGTGCCCAGCCGGACTAACGACAACAAGGTTGTCGTTAGGTTCCTTAAAGAAAACATTTTCTCCCGGTTTGGGCACCCCCGAGCAATCATTAGCGACAATGGAAGTCATTTCTGCAATAAAACTTTCGAAGCCTTGATGCGGAAATATTCCATAAATCATAAGCTCTCTACGCCCTACCACCCCCAAACCTGCGGGCAAGCCGAAGTTTCAAATCGGCAAATCAAGCAGATACTGGAGAAGACGGTTTCCAAGAACCGTAAGGATTGGTCTCTGAAACTCACTGATGCCCTTTGGGCATTTAGAACCGCTTATAAGACCGACCTTGGCATGTCTCCCTATCGGCTTGTGTACGGAAAAGCCTGCCACCTTCCGGTCGAAATCGAGCATCGCGCGTTTTGGGCGATAAAGAAGCTAAATCTGTCTCTGGAGGATGCGGGCAGCCATCGGAAGCTGCAGCTGAACGAACTGAGCGAGCTTAGGGATGAGGCTTACGACAACGCGGTTGTCGTTAAGAATCGAACGAAGGTGTTTCATGATAAACACCTTTTGCGCAAAACCTTCGTACCTGGTCAGCAGGTACTTCTTTACGACACCCGACTTCACTTCCATCCTGGAAAGCTCCGATCTCGCTGGAAAGGGCCGTATTTTGTGCGGAATGTGTATCCGCAGGGCGCTGTGGATTTGGAAAATCCAAAGGACGGTTCACTCTTCAAGGTCAATGGACACCGATGCAAACCGTACCTTAGCGCCGAACCAACAGAGGAGCTCCTGTTCTTACAGGAGCCGGTTTACCTTGCATGATCTTCCTCTGCCTACCTCCAAACTTCGGTTATCCAGCCAAGAACAGTGGACACTGTTCCAAATAAGTTTGGGGGTATGTACAAACCATTTTGTTTATATTTGTGTATATTCTTTTTCTTTTCTTTAAAAACAAAAACAAATAAAAATTTGTGTATCACTAACCGACAATTTTGAACCTTCCAACTGCTCTCTTCATGCTATGACAGTGAGGACACTGTCCAGTTTAAGTTTGGGGGTACGCTCGGTACGCATTTCTTACCTTCGCATTCATATGTATATTTTGCATCTGCATATTAAATCCATAAAAACCATAAAAATTTGAAAATTTTCTAAAAATATAAAAACTTTTTGTCAAGTTAGCTTATGAAAGAACTCTGATTCAACATTCGACGGTTTTTGTTTGAAAAAATAGGAATAACTAGATCTTCTGTTTGGATTTTGAAAACCTGAAAGATAACTCTCCTTTGAAGTTAACTATAGCTGATATACGTCTTTACATCACACTACACGTGTCGTAAGATTTTGGGAATTAGATGACAAGTCTTTCATGTTTGAACTTTTAAACAGATAAATGATTTTCTGAGGATCAAATAGGTTTGTTCTGAAATAAGTAATGTCAAGAATAGTTTATGAAGTAAAGCGAATATGAAGGAATGTTATTGATACCGTAATAGGAGCTAAGTCTGAAAAATAACCCATCTAAAACTTGATTGGAATAATTACACACCAAACCCACTAGACACGTCTTTTATCCAAAAAATATTTGAACTGCCGGTTATATCTCCGTTCGTATTAAATCATCTGATTTTCACGCCAAACTGTCTTTTGTTTTTGGACCTAGGTAACTTGAGTAATTAAGTCCGCTGGGGTGTTTCTACACCTAATGCCCTAAAACCAACTGGTTTGGGAGCATTGGCCCAAAGCTCGCTAAGAAGCCTAGAAAGTCCAGTTTTAAAACAAAGTCAAGCAAGTGTTCTCTCCGAGTTAAAATTCCTAACGGTCCTTTGTGTGAGAATAATCTTGATAAAAGACAGGCTTTTAAAAATTTTTAACGGAGATGTGAAGGTTTTATTCTATGATAAAGACTGTTGCACATTCACAGTGGTGTGTATGAAATGAAAACAAGAAAAGGTGGAGTGAAAAATACGACGTAGTTTCCTGTTAAGGAAGATAGAAATTCTGAAGTTAAAACCTTACTGGAAAACGAAACTTGAAAAATGCTTAACTCGTTATAAAACTTATGTGATCCTTTTAAAATTATTATCTGGGCTTTATTGTGCGACATGATGACTCTAATCGATCCTTCTGGAACTTAACGACACTATCCGCACTGCACGTAAAGACATATAAAATCTGTAGTTAAATAAGATGTGAGGTGTGAAAAATAAAGGTTCGATAGTCTAGACTAAGGATTATAGAATTGTTATTTTCTAAAAACAAAACTTTAGGGTTTTGAAACTTAGACATTTTTACAAACCAACTTGACCGGATTTTGTGGGTAGTATCCGCTGAAAACCCTCAGGAGACAACACTCCTCCTACTAGGGACACCTAGAGGTTTAACGGCTTGTTGCACATGCTCAGTGCAATCGCGTTCCCTGCGAAAGTGAGGTTAGGAAATTTTTTGTGAATAAATGGACTTTGCTCGGGACGAGCAAATGATAAGTTTGGGGGTATTTGTTCATATCAGATTTTTGCATTTTCATACCGTCCAATTTTTATCACATTGCATATCCGTAGATACTCTTGAGCCGTGTTTGCTAGTCAATTGCAGGATACAGGTCCTCGGTTCCAAAACGGTGAAATTCATGGAAAAACACGACAAAATCCGGGTTCCTGCCAACCACAGATAAAACACGGTCTCCGCTCTTCATCCGTATGTTGCCAGATACCAGTTTAGGAGACAAAAAGACAAATCAATTGTCACCTTCATGCACAAAGCACTATGGTAGCACATAATCCAAGAGATCTACACGGAGCTCGAGGCAATCATCCACAAAAAGTCAACTTCATAACACCTTTCCCTCAACAGAAATTCTGGAAGAATTTTGGAAGTATTTTCAGAAAATACATACAACAGACAAGAGGGGACAGAAGAACAGGGAAGTACCCCAAAGCCCACACCCTAAACCTACCAAGGTGCGGCGGATCCGCGGCCAAAGGGGGGTCTAGGCCGCGGATCCGCGGCAGTACAGTGCCTTCAGCCGACCAATTTTCAGGGGTATTTTGGTATTTGCATTTTTGGTCTGGTGGTTGCCCTAGGTTTTCATTCTCCAGCCTATAAATAGCCCAGAAGTTTGAGAAGGAAAGGGTCCAATTCTTGTATTTCTTTTGCTAAGTTTTAGTTACATGTTCTTCTTCCTCTTCTCACCTCTTCTCCATTAAACTTGTAAGTGAGCTTTTGAGTGAAGAGTGATGAATAAAGAAGACCATTTTATTATCATGCTTGTCTCCTTATATTTATGCTTGTTGTAATTTTAATTCGTTAAGTAGTTGTTGTTATTTCCTTGTTATTTCTTTCCTCTCTTTTTTCTTTATCCTTACATATGACAATGATACTTACGCTTGATCCTCGCCAAGGTGAGGTCGCAAATAGTTAGTCGTATTCTTCTAATCTCCTTCTTTCTATCTTCCTCTTTTGTGTTGTTTTATTTTTCCGTATTATGATGTGTGAGTA
Organism: Agapanthus africanus; assembly: GCA_030015575.1. Taxonomy (NCBI): domain Eukaryota; kingdom Viridiplantae; phylum Streptophyta; class Magnoliopsida; order Asparagales; family Amaryllidaceae; genus Agapanthus; species Agapanthus africanus. The sequence goes on along the minus strand of CM057338.1, from coordinate 933,814,484 downwards.
GTTCATTCTTGTTAGGGTAGGATAAGGGAAGTTTGAGAGAAGGAAATCTCTCTCACTCTTTCCTTTCCCAACATCTTAAATCGACTCCCGTTAACCCAACCACAATCCGCTCCTTACGGCACCCTATCCTACATGATAGCGGTGATTCCGTAGTGAGACCGGTTGTGGTTGGATTAACCGGAGGTTATGGCTAAGAGCCAAGAACGGACGGACAAGCACCAAAAGGAAGACTTATGCGTTGGAAAGCCTAGCTTATACTCGCAAAGTCCTTCCTAGTCGTGCTAATCCCCGTTGTTGCCGATTACCGTAACACGATATTAAGAAGGGAAACGAAAGATGTGGAGACTCCTAACTCAAACTAACCTAATCCCAACCCTAACATGCTCTCTTTAAATATCAGCTCAACACTTAGATAACTACAAACAAAATCTGAACAACCGGACTTAACTCGTCGAAAAACACATAGAAAAAGATTCCCATCTCCCTGCGGACGACCCGTACTCAACCGGCTAGCTACGTGCGAAACCGTCTTGATTGCGGTATTTAGAACTAAACTTGACACGCTCGTATCTTAACAATCAGACGACCAGATCATCAACATAGCATTCGACGACTTTATGGATTCGGTCATAAAAAATATTGGTCATTGCCCTTTGATATGTAGCACCTGCGTTCTTCAGTCCGAACGGCATCACTTTGTAGCAGTATATTCCGATCGGGATTCGAAATGCTGTGTGTTTCTCATCCTCAGGCGACATCTTGATCTGATTATATCCAGACGGGCCATCCATAAAAATGAACAGTTCGTAATTTGAGGTGTCATCGACCATCATTTCCATGGCCGGTAGCGGGAAGTCGTCTTTAGGTCATGCCTTGTTGAGGTCCTTGAAATCGACACAAACTCGGATCTGCCCATTTTTCTTCTTCACTGGGACTATGCATGCGATCCAGTCCGCATATTTCTCTTCCCTGATGAAGCCAACATCGATGAGCTTCTTGGTTTCCTCGATGACCATTTCTTCTAGTTCCCTTCTCATTCTTCGAGGAGCTTGTTTGACTGGCTTAGCATCAGGAGATATAGCCAGTTTATGCACGGCCACTTCAGGGGAAAGGCTATGCATCTCTTTATACGTCCACGCGAAGCAGTCGACGAACTCATGCAGCGGGGCAATTATCTGCTCTTTCATTTCCTCTGATAAGAGTGAGCTAATGTAGATCGGTCTTGGATTATCGGGCGTTCCTAAGTCAATCTCGGTTAGCTCGTCAAAGGTCGCTTGTCCGCCATCTTCGAGCTCTTGAGGAGCTTCTTCTGGCTCGGCTATCTCGTCATCATCATTTGATATTTCGCTGGCTTCACCAACATAGATCATGTAGCATGCTTTGGAATCAGGTTGAATGAAGCCTATGCCCCGTCTATCTGGAATTCGCCCATCGATGAGTGCTCGGACTTGGGGTGGATGCCACAGCCCTTCATAAAACTTTGCTTCGGACTCCGTTTGATATAACCGGCATTCGCACTTTTTAAAGTATTCCCGCATCTCGGGCGCATAGTATCTGGGATCGAGGACGGCTCTTATGCCTCTCTCATAGGGAAGGCACGCGACAGACAAATCGTCCGGGTGCACAACGGGGTTTGACCCATAAAACAGGATGCCTTTCTGTCCACTTTTCCTTCCGGGAACGTAGAAAGTTTTCAGCTGGTCCACGGTGGAGACTGACAACGCATCGAGCTCTTTGCACATCTGCTCCGATACCCTTGTGACGGTTAGGGACCCTTCTGCAATTTCGAAGGTCTCTCGTAGTTTCGCTTGTTGCATGGGGGTCCAATCTGCACCGCTGTTGCACGGCAGGTCCTCTTCCTCCGACTCTTCAGTGTCGCTGCCAAGATGAGGGCGGACTTTGCTGCTAGATGGGGCTTCAGTAACAGATTCGTCCGTATCGCTACCGAAACGAGGGCGAGTTTTACGGAAGGACGGACTTCCAGCGTCGGACTCATCAGTGTCGCTCCCGAAACGCGGGCGCACTTGAGCATTTTTGCTTTTGAAAGTGACAGCCGGCTCAGATTTGCTTCTGAGTCTTGGAGCCGCTCTATCCTCAGTCAGTTGTGGCTTAGCATTTTGGTGGTTCATAAAGTACCGAGAATCTTCATATCGGACTTCATGCACATCGAACGGCTGGATGTCTCCGTCAATGCGTCTTTCTTCGCCATTTTTAGTATACTTCATGCATTGATGGAGAGTTGACGGAATGATACCGTAATCGTGGAGCCACGTCCGCCCCAAGAGAATCTTATAAGACGTGTCAGCGTCGATCACGTATATCTTAGCTTCGGTCTGCAGATCCCCAAATTTGATTGGCAGAGCTATGGACCCCAGTACTTGCTGGCAATTTTAGTTGAAGCCCTGAATGACAATCCTTTCCCTTGACAGGTGTCGGGCGTCCATTGACAAACTCTTCAGAGTTCGCAAGTTCATGATGTTTACTGAGGACCCCGGATCAATCAATATGTGATTAATCCGATCTCCGTCGTTGTACCCTGTTACGTAAAGCGGCCGATTATGCTCAGTCGTTCCCAGTAGCAAGTCTTCATCCTTAAACATGACTGCGGCGGCTTGCAAAGTGTACTGAGCTTCTTTCATATTAATTTCCGCAAAGCGGGCCTGATACCGCTCAGGGTTTTGTAGAGCATGAATGAGAACATCTCTAAGCTCTTGAGATAAAACCAAGGCATCATAGATGCTAAGGAGAGACGTAAGCTTTCGGAGGTGAGCCAAGACATTATAGTCTACTAGGGAAGGACTCGAATCTTCATGAGCAAGTTCTTTGCCATCTTCTTCATTAGCGACTTGTTTTTCCTTCCCTTTTGGGGCGTTACCCTGATTTGGCGGTAGAGCCCTGCCGCTTCTAAGCTGGATTTGGTTGGCCTTTGTGGCGAGCTCCTCGTCCTCTTCAGGAAAACAGAGCACCTCCTCAGAGTCGCTACCAAGATGGATGGCGTAGCAGGTCACTACTGGGATCTCTTCATTGGAGTCTTCTTGTAACTCCTCCAGAATTTCAACCGCTTCTATAGGGAGGAACTCCTTCAATTGAATCAGAGTTCTTTCCTTCTGTTCATAATTTTTGAGGGAATCGATATATTTTTGAATGGCCGATCTCTCTGCAGACTTTTTTTTGCGCCGAGCTGCACTTTTCTTCTTCTTGAGCTTTTTGGATTTTGAGCCTGATGGAGCAGCATTGGCAGCTGGAAAGGTAGGCTTCTTCTGCCCTTCCCATTCCGTCCTGGGCTCTTTCCGAAGTAGATTTATCATCTTCTTCATCTTATTAGATATGTTCGTACTCCACAGAGGCTGCGGTGAGTCCGTTTCATTTATCAGGGTAGCAGGTTCGGCTGCCTGCTCCTAAAAAGCTTCAGCTTCTGTCTGTATAAAGTTGGTGGTTGCAACTTGATTGTTCACCAACACGCTTTTGGACAGCTCGATCTCTCCAGCCTTGTACTGCTTCTCGACCCAGTCTTTGAAGATATAGCAATCCTCGATCGCATGGCTCACTACTCAGTGGTACGGGCAATACAGGGGATTGTCGGTTATTTTTGCTTCTTGAGGTCTTTTCGACTCTGGCAACTGTAGACCGTTGTTCAAGGCATCTTTAAATATCTTGCGGACCTTATCCCTCCTGAAAGAGTAAATCTTATTCTTTTTCTCCTCTAGGGAAGGCCCTTCTCCTCCCAGCATTGGCTTTCGAGACCGGTTGGTTTTGGATTCGCCCGCCCTTCGCTTTTCTTCATTGTCGGACGCATTGAAGACATTGGTACTGCTGGAACTCCCGCTTCTACGGTTGTCGTCCCGCATGCTTTTCCAAGTCTTGTCTCTCTGAGTGTCCGGGGTAGACTCTTGCTTCGAGCGTTCCACATTTGGACTTTCTTGGTTAGCTCTTGAAACGTCTTGAGACCTGCTGTACACAAGAATGAGACCATCCAATTGCTGAGGTTCCCAATGAGAAGGCTGATGGACTGGTCCTGCTCCAGCGGCGGTTCGCACTTGACTGTGAGATTACGCCATCGGGCGATAAAGTCGGTGTTGCTTTCATTCTTCCCCGGCTTGGTCCTCACAAGGTCGGCAATGGAGATTTTATCACTGACACTCATGAACCTTTGCCGAAACAGAGACTCCATTTGGACAAAGGTAATGATGGACCCGTCTGGTATACTCGCGTACTAATCAAAAGCGACACCAGTCAGGCTGTTGACAAACTGACGAAGAAGGAGTGCATCATTGCCCCCTGTATTTCCGCACGATGCTTTAAAGTGGGCGACGTACTGATTTGCATTTCCCGTCCCGTCAAATCTTCCGAACTTAGGAATGACGTAGACGCTCGAGAACTCGATCAGATCGTACTGTGCGGGATGTGGCCGCCCACTACTGCCAATTTCTTTCTGAGCTTCAGCTTCGGCAACCAATGTTTTAACCTTGTTGGTGACCAAATCTATTATCCGATCTTGTGTTAGCGGAATAGTGCTATCTGGGGCCAAGGCGTCCCCAGAAGCGGAATGTGGTCGGCTTTCGTGCGGCTCGACCAGTCTTGGACCCAAAGGAACAGGCATTAGCTGCTTCGGATTGTCATCACCCGGCTGATGAGTAGCGACTTGTGCTTGATTGGGAGGCGCTCGAGCAATTTGAGCCGTAAGCTGCATCACAACGTTCGTTAGGTCATCAATTTTCGAATAGAGCTTGGCTATCTCTTTGTCTTTGCTCTTGAGCTGTTTTCGAAGCTCTTGAAGCAGCTCTTGCTCCGCGGTCCTGGGGCGGAAGGTCGGCCCTTCCTCGCTGTTCGAGCTTGACTCTGCCTGGACCGAAGGGTCCTTCTGCCTATCGTCCTCTTCGAGAGGGTTTTCATCATCCAGCGGAGGCGGCTGTTCTTGGAAAGCAGCAACCACATTCAAACCAGATTGGGCTTGGGATGTGGTGGCCCCCTCCTTGCTTTTGCTACGATGGTTGTCGCTGGGGCGTCCGCCCGCCATATAGACCGTATGGATAATAAATCCAGCCGTCTTTTTATTATCGGCGGCTGATTTCATGGATCGCTGCCTTGATTCCCTTGTTTCGGTAGCGGGCAGTCGATTGAAGGCGGCTGGCCTGACCGGATTCTTGAATGGTGCTGGCGCTTCTTTTCTGGATCTGCCTCGCTGCTTTCGTGCGGCACAGAGCGCCTGATAGACTCTTGAAAAGACAGTGTCATACTTTTTCTGTTGGGGCCGTGACGCGTCCCTTTGTAGCGACGTTCGGACCGTTGTCTTCTTGATTCTGGCAGTCATGGCATTTTTCTGAACCCACTTCAGAGGTTCGAAAGAATTGCTGATTTTTATGGCCAACTCAGCCGTCGTCGCAGGATGACTCTGCTCTTGGAACCTCACAAGATTCCACATGGCCGGAGTCCTGGCCCTCTTGTTGGCTCGATACCTGAGCCGCTTCTGTCTCAACCTTTCTGTTTTGAGCACTTGGCTGGCTATGGCTCTTCGAGAAGCCACCATAGACCGAGCGAAGGAGGACCTTGTAGAACGCCTGATTGTGCATTTGTTGGAGTCATCGTCTGAGCTTGTCCGCAACGTTTGATGTTGCCCTTTGTACCGGAAGTCTGGCCCCCAGCTGGAGCACCAGGGAGTCGTTCAGACACCGTCTTAAGCTTCTGGTGTGGTGTCTTAGCGATCACAACATTCGGCCTCTTGCCCCTTGAGACCGGCTTGGCCGCCTGCTTTGCCAGGATTTCTACCAGATGAGCACTTCTGACGGGGTAGATAACGACGGAACCGAACTGGCGGGGCAGTTCCTCCCACTGTCGACTGAGGCTTGCGGGGAGAACCACACGAGCTTTGATCTTGACCACGTACGAGGTCGGGGTCGCGTTGGAAGCTGAATTCATCCTGGGAGACATTGTCGTTGAAAGTTGATTGCTGCGCAAAAAGAAAACATCATTTCAGTATAGGCAATCGATATATATATTGATTGAGTTCGCATGAACGTTTAACCCGAAATATGGGAGGAGAGAAAGGTCCCACCGGGCGTGCCAGAATCTGTAGGGTGTTTTTCGTCACCCCATTGAGATGGGAATACGTGCGCGCTTGTCAGGCGCATTACAGATTCCCCCTGCCTAGGGTAGACCGGGGTTTAATGATTGTGGGGATCCGAATCTCCGGCAGCCACGGACTAAGCTGCCGTTAATTACCCCTCGCCTTTGGAGCGAGAGAACCTCCGATTAACGGGTTAAACTTGTCATGCGAACTCAATGTGCATTGTACGTGTGTTTTGTTTTGGAGGGGGGCTTGGATATATCGGGAGCCATGCAGAGTTTTTACGGGGGACGGTGTTATGGAGTGTGTGAGTATCTATCTATATATGTATATATATATACATGTATACATATATATAAAAAAAGGGAAAAAGCGTCCAAAGGACGCGTGGGGCCAGCGCCTTGAGTGATGTGCACTTAGGTGCTGTGCTCTTAGGCGCTAGCGCGCCACGTATCCGACATGTGGGCGCTGGACGCTCGAGTGCTAGCGCGCTACGTGTCGGCACGTGGGCGCTGGGTACTTGAGCGCTGGGCGCTCGAGCGCTAGTGCCCCACGTGCTGGGCACATGGGTGCTGGGCGCTTGAGCGCAGGGCGCTTGAGCGCTAGTGTTGGATATAGTGCCCTCAAAGTCAATTATTGGATTGCAGGTACGTGATTGCAATGATTGCGGAAGACCTATACCGGTAGGACAGTCTTACTCGAGATGATAGTATGCTATCTGGTTTGCCTTTATCAGTCGTGTACGGGTTCAGGTGACTGATCACTACTACACTTTGATAGAGTCCTTAGGATCTTGCTTTACTACCAACAGTATGATGGCGATCATATACGTGAGAGTTGGGTGGTTTATATGCATATCCTTAATTGTGGTCCCTAGTCGTGGGAGTTTCGAGACAGGGCATCGATACTCCGGAGTAGACTAGTGTATACAGTCGAGACCCCGACGAGGGGCGGTGGCCGGTCTCACAAGCCACTGGTGTCGGTTGGATCACCTAAGATGTATACAGGTGCTCATTGGGTTATGAGTACACCGGACAGGACTCGCCGGGAATCTGCTAGTTGGTATTATACATATCATCAGATAGCAGTTCCCTGGTGACATGTGTACATCTTAGTTCATCGACCTGAGTTCGTCATTTGTCTCGTGTGAGTTCCCACTGTGCTTTGATTTCTACCCTACCACGGCTCAAAGGAGTCGTGCAAACAGGTAGCTTTTGGGTATAGTCCCGAGCCACATGGAGGCACGTGAGCGGATCGGCAGGGGATTCGTCTCTCTCGGTATTGGGGGTGAGGTCGTGCGGTGTCTAGGAGAGCCATTACACAAAGCCCACGGCCGTGGCAGGAGATTTACTGGTAGGTACACCAGTAGTATCTCAGGGTGTTATTGGGCTACACTCCGACACGACTTATACTGCTTTTGGGGGTCTGACATTACCAGCCTCCTAGGCAGATATGCGATACTCATAGACGAACGGACCGGACTGTATATACATTGTCACTGTTAGGCTCAGTAGGATTTCCGAATGAGTTCGCTCATCGGCCTCCCTTGAGGTCAGTCCATGGGCAGCCGTTACGCATAGCTAGTGCCGCTGACGGCTTGTGGTTAAACCCACTGCCAGGGTACTGACGAGTCATTAGAGTCCCCCAGAGACAGTTTCCCAAGTTCAGGCGAAACGTTGTAGAGGCCGTATGGTTTTATGGCAGGGTTCGGAAAATGCACGTGCGTTTACGCACGTGTCATATTTCGGGCAGTAGATACTGGTCGGCTTTGGTTTAAGCCGGATCCGAGTATTATATTGAGTAGATATAATATCTTTGTCTCAGTTGTATTTGTATTCGGTCGTAATACAAATGCGGGTATGTTTATACTGTTACGGGGTTATCCTGAAATTCGTTTCGGGATCACTTTTGGAAGTTGCCAGTTTCCAGTTTCCAATTTCCAGTTTTCTATCAGCCGTATTTAACATTCGGTTAAAGACGGATTTATCTTTTCTTTGGATAAGTGTGGATGCTTCTAGAAGGTTCTAGATGAGGTGATTAGGCTTGTGACTCACTTGTTCATTAATGGTGCTTTAATGGTGCATTTATTGTGTTCATGCTTTGTGTTCACACTAAGATATTTTCTCTTATTGTCACCTCCCCCTCTCCTACACTCACCCCCCACTCCTATATAGTGGCCGGCCCCTCCCTTCTCTCTCCTTCACTTGATGGATATGGTTGTTAGAAAAAGGATAGAGTTTTGGATGTATGGAAATTAACATATTCATATCTCATTTTCATATCGATCCAAAAAGGCAACTTCATTAACCGTTCGTCCATAGCCTTGGACGTAACGAGACAAAGTATTCTACTCATTATCTACATCATTCTTGGTCGTCTCTTTTAGCAAACTTGACGACCGAGTTGCTTCGAGTCAGAGGCGGGAGTCCGTTTAAAGAATCGTTGACGTGGTGCCACCTGGACAAGCAGATCGGAGATCGACGAGATCGAAGCAGCCGCAACGGAGCGTGGGATGATGGTTAAAGAACGAAGGACTCGGATCGTTCGGTATAACCTTTCTACTCTCTTTACAGTTTGTTAGTTTAGCAATAATGGCAGATCCGGGTTATAGTATACGATAGCGCCAGTTAAAAGTTTTTGTTCCGCATTTGGCGTCTGTTAGACGGCCGGGACGCTACCGTAGACTTACAGTGGTATCAGAGCCTCACCATTTTGCTTTACTAACTTGTGCTAACGTGTTTAAAACATCGATCGGACCGAATATCAAAAACTGCAAAATTTCCATTCACAGTTTCTGTCGATTTTAAATCAAGTCCTAAAATTATTTTACATATCATAGAAATCTGTGCAGGGTTTTCTAAGAACACCGTACAAATTTGGGCACGTGATTCAACAAGACCGCCGCGGAATCGCGGTCAAACCTATGGTTTGACCGCGCATCCGCGGCCATTATGTGAGATCATGGCTCCAAATTTGCACAGTGTTTTCTTCTCTGGAAATTAGGGGTTTTGGTATATATCTTTTGTGCCCGGATTTTGTTACTGTACAGCAGTTGTTCGTGGGGCCCACTTCGTGATATTTAGTCGATCGAAAGTTTACAGTACTTACATTATATCTTCGACCGGGAATATCATTTGATCGGTAAACCGCGTCTGATCGCTATAGTTCTTTTAGACGGGTTTGCGAACGTGACATTCGCGTTGATGTTCTGTGTTGTGCTGTGATGTTGCGGATTTATCGTGGTGGATAGCAGTGTGCAATGGTAATGCAATTTGGATTTATTTGTACATTTGATATTGCGGGGCGAGCGTCCAACATGTGAACTGCCGTCACTGCCTGTTGTATAATATTCTTTTGGGGCACGACCGGGTCGAGGTCGATGTACCTGTTGTACATATTATTTATTTCTGTACTAGGTTTACCCCGCGACGGAGTGCACGGATAGCCGGGTTCGGGAGGGCAACGGGTCCGCATCTCATGGCTTTGAGAGCCAGAGGGACCTTACTCTAGAATTGGCAGACTATTCGCCGCACTCATAGGGGGTTCAGGTTGACCCAAGGAGCGGTGCTCAATTTACCGGATTCCGTGAAGTGCCGGGTGTTCCATTCACTATGCTGTGGGGGACTACCTCACTTCAGGTTTTGGCGGGTAACTTGCTGCACCCGTAGGGGTCTAGGTTTCATTGCACAGGCTATCCACACGACCAGGGGAACGTCGGGTTTCAGCAGCGGCTCTGTGAAACCCGGGGATCCCAGATATCTGTATTGTTCTGTGATTCTTATTACTTTTCTGTAATGTTGCATATTATCACGCCTGGAGCGATTATTGTATATTGGTATATATACTATTAGATGTTGTATATGTTTTGCACCCGCGCTATTCCAGTCCCCACTCTGTCGTTAGTTAAGTAACCTAACGGATGATGACGGGACCCAGTGACGAATGCGGATGGTATATACGTACATTTTATTTTTCGTTCTTTTCTGGTGTGATTGATTGATGGGACTGCGTTGATTCTGATCAATGCAAAGGAAAACAAACCTATTTGGAGTTGTTGGAACAATTTTAAAAGGTGTTATTACAAAGACGTTTCCTTTTGTTTTGCATAGCGGTATTCGGTGTGAATATCCTGCACCTCATTCGATGAGGCAAGGGCCGATATCCCTTCACCGGGAATGACCCCTTGGGCAGAAGTTTGCGTCAGGGTAATAACTTCACTATAGTCGATTACATGTTGCTTTGCATCGCGGTATTCAGTGGAATATCCTGCACCTCATTCCACGAGGAAAGAGCCGAGATCCCTTCACCGGGAGTGACCTCTTTAGCAAAAGGTTTTCGTCACTATATTTTTATAAAAAGCTATCAGGTTCCTTCAGCGATATCAAGTTCACTACGTTAAAGGTTTTTCGCCAAAAACCAGCCGTAGCCCTCCGTCATTTCTTTTAGGTATTCAGTAGTATTCAAGCTATGTATTTTGACCAATGCCAAGGCATAGTGTTTGGTAGCTGCTGGGTATTCATTTGTTGCATAGATAGATGAGTTGGTTTGGGACAGTCGTTCTGCCATTTTGGCCAACGTCAAGGGCATGTGCGGGTGGGTTCAAATTAACAAGATAGTGACGGGTAGAACTTGGCATGTGACTTATGACATTTTGACCAACGCCAAGGTCATAAGAGCATGGGGCAAAAATCATATCGGGAGTTTCTAAAGAAACTGAAACTTGCCAAGTATGCACATACCTACTGGAGTGTGAGTAACGTGAGTGGATTCCGTCACGTTATCATGCGATGAGAGTTGGATCCCGATTCCCACTGATGAGTTGGTTTACTCTTCGGGTGATCCCGATTGATTCTTCTTTCAGGTTTGGAGGAGAATTTGACAGGACAGTGGGAGGTTTCCAGATTAGATAAAGTAGTAACCATTCTGATCTAGGTAAGAGTGCACGCAGAGTGTTTCTTTTCTCTCTCTCTTTGGCAGCGACCTTTGACCGTCCCTAGACTATGACTCAGTGACCAAATTGACCGAACCTTCTTAAAATACTGGCTTTTGGATTGTCCGTATTGCATAAGTCATTGCCACTTCTTCCTTTTACCCTTTGGATTTCTCAGAACACCCCGTATTACTACGGACATCCACTTCCATTGGATAGATCCATCGTATGGTTATATACGAACTCGGAGGGATTTCTTCGAGGATGGATCAAGGTTCAGGAGAAATAGAATTGGTTTATTCAGTTGTCTTTTATTATCACCTTCTCTCAGGTTGCGAGGGCTCCTTGGTTTAGGAGAGTACACCTATTACGCTTATTGGATAGTCTTATTCCAAACTATAGGCAGGTGCCGAAAGGTGGGGAATGAAGAAAACCAATTAGCCTAAGTAGGGTATACAGAAGGTAATATGTAAAGACAAAATAAAGGGATTAGAAAGAGGGCAAAGTAAATTGCGACTGATATCATTCACGACCAAATCGCGTACTTCATCGCCACTCCTATTTCACCTTTAATGGAATAAGGTATTATTCAGTTGTTTTTTATCATCACCTTCTCTTAAGTTGCGAGTACTCCTAGGATTAAGAGGGTACACCTATTATGCTTACTGGATAGTCTTCTTCCAAACCATAGGCTGGTGCCAAACGGTAGGGAGGGAAGAAAACCATTTAGCCTAACGAAGGTATACAGAAGGTAACGACTAAAGACAAATAAAGGGATTTGGAGAGAAGGCAAAGAAATATACGGTTAAAGTCATGAATTGGATTATGGAAGAGGTATTACTAGGAATACCAGGATACCCCTACGAAACATTTTCATGTTTCAGTGCATTGTTAAAGGAAAACTGTTTTCCCGATTAGATACTTACTCCAAGGGTATGTATTTACCAGGGTTTCATTCTCATATATGTATGGTTTTACAGATGATGAGTGGGAGTAAGTTATTGGGAATTAGGTAATTATCCTCATTATATCGGAATTTGTTGTAATTGGTGATATTTGAGGAAATTGCCAGGGTACAGTTTTCCACCTACGACGCACAGGTTTTGAGTTATTCAACTCAGCGGACTTATACAGAGTATTGTATGTTGTCCAGTGTCCATCAGGACAAAGGGGTAGGTCATCGTACTATGTTCTGTTTACTTATGACTTCTCTAGTTTTTAGACAAGTGTTTCGTAGGAATACAAGGTCTAAGTTTTGAGAAGTTGTTGGTATAAGAATAAAGTAGAGAACCAGATGTCACAAGTATCGGGATTCTTCAAAGAGATCGAAGATGTAGATTCTTGTGATTGGTATTCAGATGATAGTAATAGTTTTGAGAAACTTGTTTCTCTTTCGGGTTACTCATAATTGGATGGATTCCTAAGTTGAGTAATGCTGATTAGCTTCTCTCCATTAAGTTGATATGCACTGGAGACAGCTGCATGATTGAATCTGGTTCCAATTAAATAAGTGCCAAAGTTTCTATATTGGATATAGAATGGTTCATATCTTAACGATGTTAAGGTACGGGGAGTTGTCCGGCTTATGCTTAAAACCAGACTCTGGATAACTCAGGGCACGTTTCTGTAATGGCTGTTTGTGGGTTGACCCTGGCTATGACGAGGGTTGATTTTCTACTATCTGGAAGATCAATAGTGATATTGTTCTTGACTCGCCACAGTTTTAGTAAAATGGATTTTTTTCAGAAAACAGTAGTGGGAGTATGGTAGAACTGGAAGTGATTCCAGAACCGTGAACGATTACGGAAAACTTAATAGGACCCATATATTCAATCAGGTTTGACATTCCATTAGCCACTCCGCAGATATGGTGGGTAACCTCAGACACCCGAGAGGTACTTAGGTAGCCTCAAGGACGGTGACAGGGAGGTTCTTGTTTACCCAAACTTGACACTACTGTTGTTCCAGACTATGAGACCAGGCAGGAGGATAAGTATAGCGTCATTCTAAAACTAGCTTTAGAAGTGTACGTGTATATTATTCTGCCAGAGGGTTGTCGTAGTCAGTGGGAGCAGCGGAAGCATAGTGGGCAAGTAGCTTATGTCTATTTATAGACTAGAGCAGTTATAGCGGAGATAGATCATCTAATTTTGATGTGACAGTCATGGGTTTGACTTCATCAGAATAGGGGATGGATCTGTTAAGAAGGTAGTAGGGTGTGATGTCATGGTATCTGGATGACATACACAGAGTAGGAAGTAAAATTCCTATACTACGATCGGTTGTACTGTGGTCGTCACACAGTTGTTTCTCCAGACAGGATATGGATATAATATTTGACATTCTGGTTTCAAGATCTATGATTTTAGATCTGGATTTGGGTAGTTTCCCAATGTGGGTGCTTTGACAGTATTCTAATGGTTTTTAGAATAGTTGACTCCTGGCATGGTGGTGTACCTGCAGGTGATGGAGTCACCCTCTCTAAAGGTGTCTTACAGACTAAAGGGGAGAGGGATGTGCATGATTGGCAGATCACTTGCTTAGGCAATTGTGTCAATCGTGAGATGTCAAGTATCACACCAGATGTTGTTTTTGCACTAGATGCAATAAGTTTGTATTAATCCAATCCTGGAGAAACATAAGGAAGCAGTTTTAGAACATAAGTGCATGTTCTACGGATTTGATGACGGCAGCCTCCTTCGGGAGACGGTTATCATTCCAGGCTTCAAAGGTGACATGGATGACAGAGAGATTGTCAGAGTTATAGTTTTCCCTCTGATGAGGGACAGTATTATAGACAGGTGGTCCAAGAAGATACTGTGGGTGGCATGGTGCCGGATACTGATTAGGTTCAATGATCGATACAGTCTAAGAAGTTTGGATTTGGAGTTCATTTATGAACTAGGTCCCATCAGATATCCAGACATATTCTAAGACAGGTATTACTCGATTCGGAAGATGGCTTTCTCTGCGAACTTGAGATTTAGAGAGATATAGAAAGAAATTTCTGGGCGGATCCACTCACTGAGGCTATTTCTCGAACACAATAGTTTTACAAACGAGCTTTATGAGACTGATTAGTAGAGGACTTGGATGTTCGGTTTCACACGGGCTGTGAGTAGTCGACATCGCAATAATTGGCCTTAAGTGCAAGTGGGAGATTGTTGGATATAGTTCCCTCAGAGTCAATTATTGGATTGCAGGTACGTGATTGCAATGATTGCGGAGGACCTATACCGGTAGGACAGTCTTACTCGAGATGATAGTATGCTATCTGGTTTGCCTTTATCAGTCGTGTACGGGTTCAGGTGACTGATCACTACTACACTTTGATAGAGCCCTTAGGATCTTGCTTTACTACCAACAGTATGATGGCGATCATATACGTGAGAGTTGGGTGGTTTATATGCATATCCTTAATTGTGGTCCCTAGTTGTGGGAGTTTCGAGACAGAGCATCGATACTCCGGAGTAGACTAGTGTATACAGTCGAGACCCCGACGAGGGGCTGTGGCCGGTCTCACAAGCCACTGGTGTCAGTTGGATCACCTAAGATGTATACAGGTGCTCATTGGGTTATGAGTACACCGGACAGGACTCGCCGGGAATCTGCTAGTTGGTATTATACATATCGTCAGATAGCAGTTCCCTGGTGACATGTGTACAGGTTAGTTCATCGACCTGAGGTCGTCATTTGTCTCGTGTGAGTTCCCACTGTGCTTTGATTTCTATCCTACCACGGCTCAAAGGAGTCATGCAAACAGGTAGCTTTTTGGTACAGTCCCGAGCCACATGGAGGCACGTGAGCGGATCGACAGGGGATTCGTCTCTCCCGGTATTGGGGGTGAGGTCGTGCGGTGTCTAGGAGAGCCATTACACAAAGCCCACGGTCGTGGCAGGAGATTTACTGGTAGGTACTCCAGTAGTATCTCAGGGTGTTATTGGGCTACACTCCGACATGACTTATACTGCTTTTGGGGGTCTGACGTTACCAGCCCCATAGGCAGATATGCGATACTCATAAACGAATGGACCGGACTGTATATACATTGTCACTGTTAGGCTCAGTAGGATTTCCGAATGAGTTCGCTCATCGGCCTCCCTTGAGGTCAGTCCATGGGCAGCCGTTACGCATAGCTAGTGCCGCTGACGGCTTATGGTTAAACCCACTGCCAGGGTACTGACGAGTCATTCGAGTCCCCCACAGACAGTTTCCCAAGTTCGGGCGAAACGTTGTAGAGGCCGTATGGTTTTATGGCAGGGTTCGGAAAATGCACGTGCGTTTACGCACGTGTCATATTTCGGGCAGTAGATACTGGTCGGCTTTGGTTTAAGCCGGATCCGAGTATTATATAGAGTAGATATAATATATTTGTCTCAGTTGCATTTGTATTCGGTCGTAATACAAATGCGGGTATGTTTATACTGTTACGGGGTTATCCTGAAATTCGTTTCGGGATCACTTTTGGAAGTTGCCAGTTTCCAGTTTCCAGTTTCCAGTTTCTAGTTTTCTATCAGCCGTATTTAACATTCGGTTAAAGACAGATTTATCTTTTCTTTGGATAAGTGTGGATGCTTCTAGAAGGTTCTAGATGAGGTGATTAGGCTTGTGACTCACTTGTTCATTAATGGTGCTTTAATGGTGCATTTATTGTGTTCATACTTTGTGTTCACACTAAGATATTTTCTCTTATTGTCACCTCCCCCTCTTCTACACTCACCCCCCCACTCCTATATAGTGGCCGACCCCTCCCTTCTCTCTCCTTCACTTGATGAATATGGTTGTTAGAAAAAAGATTGAGTTTTGGATGTATGGAAATTAACATATTCATATCTCATTTTCATATCGATCCAAAAAGGCAACTTCATTAACCGTTCGTCCATAGCCTTGGACGTAACGAGACAAAGTATTCTACTCATTCTCTACATCATTCTTGGTCGTCTCTTTTAGCAAACTTGACGACCAAGTTGCCTCGAGTCAGAGGCGGGAGCCCGTTTAAAGAATCGTTGACGTGGTGCCACCTGGACAAGCAGATTGGAGATCGACAAGATCGGAGCAGCCGCAACGGAGCGTGGGATGATGGTTAAAGAACGAAGGACTCGGATCGTTCGGTATAACCTTTCTACTCTATTTACAGTTTGTTAGTTTAGCAATAATGGCAGATCCGGGTTATAGTATACGATAGCGCCAGTTAAAAGTTTTTGTTCCACATTTGGCGTCTGTTAGACGGCCGGGGCGCTACCGTAGACTTACAGCGAGCGCGCCACGTGTCGGCACATGGGCGCTGGGCGCTTAAGCGCCGGCGCTCGAGCGCCGGAGCCCGAGCGTGTCGGCTCGTGGGCGCCGGGCGCTTGGGCGCCGGGCGCTTGAGCGCGAGGCGCTCGAGCGCGAGCGCGCCACGTGTCGGCACGTGGGCGCTGGGCGCTTGAGCGCAAGGCGCTTGAGCGCAAGGCGCTCGGGCGCCGGCGAGAAAAAGGGGCTTTTAGCTCTAGAAACTCCCGAAAGAGAAATTAGAGTGGAGTTAAACTCCTAAGATGTTTTGAAGATGATGAAGTGCTTCTCCCCTTGAGCCCTAGTTCTTCCCCAAAATGGAGTTTCTGGAGATGTGTCTCCTTCTTCTTCCTTTGTTGGCCGGATCTTAAAGATCAAGAGGTGCGAGATTTTAAAAATCTCTTCTTTTTGAGATCTGATGGAAGATCTGAGTTCGCCTTTGTGGGTTTTGTGGTAAAAAACTATTTAGTTTTATAAAAGGAAGAGTAAAACTCTTGATTTAATTCAAAAGAAAGAAGAAGGTTTTAGAACCTTGAGGAAGGAGAGAGATCTCAGATCTAGATTTTTCTTCGGAGAGAGAAAAAAAGCTGTTGAGATATTTTCATTATCTTGGCCTTTATAGGCTAC
The DNA here is from genome assembly GCA_030015575.1 of Agapanthus africanus. Lineage (NCBI taxonomy): Eukaryota > Viridiplantae > Streptophyta > Magnoliopsida > Asparagales > Amaryllidaceae > Agapanthus > Agapanthus africanus. The sequence goes on along the minus strand of CM057338.1, from coordinate 933,797,592 downwards.
ACACTTTACATATAGCCCCCTGGGCTTCACAAAATAGCATTTTGCCTATCCCATGGCTCATGTGCCATTTCTTTTTGCACATAGGCCATGGGCTTTACAAAATTTTGGCTTTATGCCTATTTTTCTTACATTTACTCATAAAATAAAAGAAAAGAAATACAACAAAATTATTTATTACAAAATTTGTATTTTGGCATGGGGAGGCCGACCGCTTCATGTTCGGGCTCGCTCCGGGCATTGGCCCACTTGACCTGGGCTTGGGCCCACCTGGCTTGGGGTTGACTTTGACTTTGACTTGGTCAACCGGGGTGTAAATTTTTACCCCAACACCATCCATTCATAAGATATTTAAGTTTGATCTAAGGATCGTTAGTTATATTTGAGACTGAGATCAATTTAGAAACAAATGAGCATATGGGCTCAATTATTTTAGTTTAAGGACATCATGGCCCAATATCGCCATGTTTAGAGCGAATATTAGTTTAAGAATGTTTCGGTCCAACATTCCTATTTTGGAGACGCAATTTAGTTTAAAGACATTTTGGTCCAACATTGACGGATATTAGTTTAAGGACATTTCGGTCCAACATTGATCTTGCGCACACATATATTTGCTACTCGGCGGAGTGAATGATGGTAACATGGAATGCGTCCAATTTGGGGTGCGATCCGATTTGAGGTGTGCATGTCAATTTGGAAGTGCATTAATGTGGGATGAACGGAGTTGTTGGTTGTCGGGACCCGCCACCTCTTTGAAGACGCTGGGAAATTACGACATATATCAGAGATGTGGCAAGATATACCCTTGAACCAAATCCCGTATTTGAGGGCAAAAAAAGGTTGTGGACCTAAGAATCATTAGTCATATTTGAGACTAAGATTACCTTAGGAGATATGGGATGAATATTATTTTGGATATCATCCATGAGAGATCATTTGTTATGTTTGAGACTAAGATCAGTTTGGAAATCACGAGCATATGAGCTCGGTTGATTTAAAATCAAAAAGATTTAACTTCAGAAAACTTAGCCAATTTGGGCTGAGATTGGTTCTCTGTACTGTTAGTTGTATGTATGCTCTAGAGGCCATTATTGTACATGATTGTATATTATAATGGATGCTTGGACATATATAGGGAGGACTTTCTTGCTCAACATGATAGTATGCTATCTGGTTACTCTTTATCTTAACATGTTGACTAGTATTGTGATACTGTCTTACTCTCACATATTGGTAAAGCCCTTAGGATGTGTATTTGACTGCCAGGATTATGATGCAGATCATACTAGTGGGGCCAGGGTAGTCCACAAGTTCATCCTTTAATTGTTCCTAGTCGTAGGTGTATTGAGACGGGACATCGATATTCCAGAGTAGACTAGCCTATACTCTTCTTGACCCATTTGATAGGCGATGGATGATCCCATATCCATTGGTGTTTGACATCAAAGATTGTATACGGGTGCTCAGTAGAGACCGGGTACACTGAACAGGACTCGCCGAGAACTCCTAAATGGTATTATACCTAACGTCAGATAGCAGTTCTCTGATGACACTGGTACAGGTTAGTCTGTAGACCCGAGATCGTCATAGAGTCTTGTGTGATTCCCACTGTGCTTTGATTTCTATCTTACCACGTTCAAGAGAGCGTGCAAAACGGTGGTTTTTGGGTACAGTCCCGAGTCACATAGAGGCAATGAGCGATATGAGGGGATTCGTCTCTCCCGGTATTAGGGGTTGATGTTGCGCTGTGCTCGATTGGCCATAACAGGAAGTCCCTGGCCATGGAGGAAACTGAGATTTATTGGTAAGTGTTACCAACAATTTCTCGATCCGTTATGAGCCTCACATCGGCACGACTTATTAAGTTATTGGGGTCTGACGTTTACCACCCCCAGACTCAATATGCGACATATCAGACGAAGATACCGGACAGTACGGTAGTGTTACTTATTGGACTCATGTGAGTACGAACAAGCTTGCTTGTTGATCTTCTGATCGCTCAATACCCGGGTAGCCGTTACGTCCAGCTAGTACCGCTGACGGCTTGTGGGTAACTGATATGATCCTTACCTATTGCCGGCGTATTGACGAGTCTTTAGAGTCCTACACAGAGGTTTCCTAGCTCAAGCGAAATGAAATAGGGCACATATGTGATATGTGCGGGACCGAGATTAATACGTGTATATGATACCGTATTCTAATCTCGCGATAAATGATATTAGTCGGTTATATGTGATATAGCCGGATTATTAAATCAAGTGTTGATTTAATAATTTAATATATAATTATATATTTGATATATTAATATTTATTAACTAATATTAGCTCACTTAAGAATTTCTTTTCTACTTATACATTTAATATATATGTGATATATGTTAATGTATTTATTTTGTGTCATGCTTGATGATACATTGCACATGGATGTATGAGACTCATACCATACTTAAGATAATTTGGGGATTTAATTATTAAGGGAAAAACAAAATTAGGTGGAAATTGGCATGGTTATGATGCTTGTAGAAGCTTGTGGAAACCTTGACTTCGTCCACTAATTTTGTTTTACTCTAGATTTTTATTAACCTAACCATTGTCTTTAGCCATGGTTTTAAGTCTCTACAAGAGTTTATATATGATATTTTCTCACCCATGGTTCACACTTGATCACTTGTGTTTCTTCTTCATCTCCTTCATTGCTTTCTAGCTTTCTTGAGTGAAGAAAAGAAAGAGAGAAAAATAATTCTAAAGTGAACAAAATTTCTACTTCATCAATCTATACCAAACTAGCCATTTAGTATAGGTTGTTTCATTCACTGATTCTCAATTAGTGAAGAGCTTGCTTGAGTTATCGATTTTTCGACGTAGATCATCTTCGGCCTCGAAGATCTTTGAGCAAGCTCGTTTCTTTCGCCTAGTGGAGCCTAAAGAGAGTCCGGGACACCACTACTTGGAGCAAAAGGACTACTACACGGAGCTTTAGAAGTGAAGGACCGGTCTACAAAGGTTGTATTCATTGTTCACTTAGAGTAAATTTGTTTACTTGCTTAGTAAAACCCTAATTCTCTAGTTAGATCCTTGGTTCGGGATCGCTCGGCATCCTAAATTTTTTTAAAATAGCACACTTGATACTTGCCGAAACCGTGTCGGGGTGCTAAGCGAACCCAACAGTGGTATCAGAGCCTTGCTATAGCATTAGGAGTCATCTAGGAGAAGTTGAAGTGTTCGATCGGTTTTTCAAAACCCATTTTTCCCACTCTCTGGAAATTTTTTCAAAAGTTGTAATTTTTCAAATTAAAAATATTCAAAAAATTGTGCAGGGTTTTCTATGGACCCACAAGAAAAACGTCGGCCTAACTCGACCAAACGACCGCGGAAGCGCGGCCAAAGCATGACTTTGACGGCGGTTTCGCGGCGCCGTTGGTGAGGCAAGGAGCGTGTCTTCTTGTGTAGGTCCGTAAGTACTTGGGGCACTGTCTGGGTATTTTTAATTGTGACTCAAGTGTTGAGGTCTCTGAGAATTTTGGGTGTTTTGATAAATTGATCGAAATGTTTAACATCGTCTAGATATCTGTGATTGTGATACAATATTTGGAGTCCACAATAATTAGTTTTGTGAAAACTAATTAGCACTTTGTGAATCTAGCAATTTAGTCTCTTTTGATCGGTTGCCGCGGGGTTTTGATTCGGATCAAAACTACGTCGCAATCTCGTATAGTACGCGAACGCTCGCTGGGTAACACTACTAGATAGCCACACCCCATAACCCCGACCAAGTGAATGTAGGAGAACCCCGTAGCCAAGAGCATACGTTCGGGTGCACGCGGCTGCGGTATTCCGCCTAAGTGCACTTCGTCGACGACATCGGGGGTGCGGCCGTCTACTAATGTTTCCGACGAACATTCGATCATATGTTAGGAATCTTTTTGAATTGCCCGACTGGATATTGAAAAGTGTTTTCAATATGAGACTAAAATATCGAGTTTATATCGTTAGGCATGAAATTCGGAATATGTGATATTCCGGGTTTAAGATGTCTAAATAGTTTATACGGTTAGGCATGAAATCCGAAGTATGTGATATTTCGGGTTTATGATGTCTAAGAATATTGCGGATTCCAATTGTTGTAGTTTTCACTTTTTTTTCTGCGACCGTAAGTGTAATATGTGGTGTATCGCCGGTTTCGTTGCTATTCGTCAACGACTATTGGGACACACATATTTACTTACGTTGATGACATGTGATGTTATGCGTTGCTGTGATATGTTATATTGGATCGTCGTGTTTGAATAGCCGTTTTTTTTGCGTGAGATAAGAGTTTTTCATTTTCATTCATGTAAAAACTTGTATGTAATATTCTTTTATTGGGACACTTCCGGGTTGAGGATGATGTCACCATTGATGTATATTATTTACATTTCCACATTAGGATAGACCCAAGGAGGAGAGCACAAGTAACCGGGTTCTAGAGTCCAGTGGGAGACCATATCGAGGAATCGAGTTCGGGTCTTCTAACTCTAGAATTGGTAGGGTTGCTTGCCGCTCTCGTAGGGGTCTGGAGATGTGGGTTTGGCTATTCATCACGATCGTGGAATCCGTGTTTTTTACCGGCTTAATTTAAAACACGGGCCTTCTAGTATATCTAACATTTCATATGTTGACTTCTGCTGCAATGTTCTGTGATGAGATCATATAACTGTCTGAGACGAATGATTTATATTATATATATGATATATATGATAAACGTTGCTTATGTTTTGCATCCGCGCTAGTCCTGCCCCCGCTCTGTCGTTAGTTATCTAACCTAACGATGCATGACGGGACCCCGTGACGAATGCGGATGGCATTAGTGTACGTTATATAAGTATTTCGTTTCTTTATCTATGATGCTTAGGAAGCTTAAATGATGGGACTTCATTAATGGGATTAATGAAAAGGAAAAAAACCCAATGATGTTGTGGAATCAAATTTTCAAAACTGGTAGCTCTAGTTCTTACTTTACATAGTAGTATTCCTTGATGAATATCCAGCACCTCATTCGATGAGAAAAGAACCTAGATCCCTTCACCGGGAGTGACCTCTTTAGCAAAAGCTAGTAAGTGCTACACCCACTTGGTTTATTTTGAAAAATTAGATTTTAAAAGATGAGCTTAAACCACTCCTTTTCAAAATCACTCGATTCTATAACGATATCAAGTTCATTACGCAAAAGGTTTTCTTAAAAAACCTGCCGTAGCCCTCCGTCATTTCAGATAAATACTATTTAGTATTCGTGCTACGTTTGTTGGCCTTCGTCAAGTCATAGTGTGCGGTAGCTAATTAGTGCTTATCTGCTGTATATGATGCGATTGGATTAGGGTAGTCGTACGACTTTGTTGGCCTTCGTCAAGGGTCGTGCGGGTGGGTTTAATTCAATCACGAAATGTACGGGTTGAACTTGACTAGCGGCCTATGGTTTGTTGGCCTTCGTCAAGGTCATAGGGAAAAATATTATTGGGAATTTCAAGTGTTGAAATTTGCAATGAGATTGCATACCTTCTATGAGATAGTTGGATCCCGATACCCACTGCGAGTAAGAGTTACTCCTGGAAGATTTTGCACTTTACAATTAGCCGATTAAGTAGGTGACTAGAAAGGTGTCAACGGGGTTATGCCTCTGGTAAAACGAGGTTTATTTTAATCATGTCCGTGCGAAAGCACGGGAAACCTCCCTCAAAGTACTGACACTGACCTAGCTGAACGATTGGCGAACTCGTAGGGTGTAATTAATCTCGGCCAGTCTTACCTTTTAGGGTTTGAAAGAAGATTTGATAAAAACAGTGGGAGCCATCCTAATTAGATAAGATAATAACCAATCTAATCTTGCAAGAGCATACGCACAGTGTTTTCTTCTCTCTCTCTCCTGGTAGCGACCATGTCACGCCTTAATCAAGATAATAATATAGATGTATTGACCGAACCCGATTATTATACTGAGCTAGGGAACATTGGTTCCGCTCTATCTTATAATTGTTATAAGTCTGAGCAGAAAATTAGGGAATATCCGGATTCCCACGCGACCTGTATGAGGAATGAGCATGTCGATGTATCTTCTTCGGGTGTGTTTGTCACCGAGAACTATTTCTCAGTGTACTCTACGTCCTGGGTATTAGATACCGGAAATGGATCCCACATATGTAATATATTATATGGGCTAAAGAAAGGTAGAGAACTGGGAAAAGGTGATCATTCTCTAAAAGTAGGGAATGGTGCAAGTGTTTCAGCCAAAGCAGTTGGTGAATATTACCTTGTATTACCAAATGGTAATACATTGATTCTGAACGAATGTTATTACATACCGAACTTGATATGCAATATTATATCAGTTTCTTTATTAAGTAAAGATGGATATAATTTTGTATTACAGGATAATGTTATGAATATTTTCCTAAATCAAAAGTTGATTGGATCAGGCACGTTATGTAATAGAATATACGTTCTAAATCAAACTACAGTTCTTAACGTACAGAACACACACAAAAGGAAAAGTTCAGAAATGAACGGATCCTTCTTGTGGTATTGTAGACTAGGTCATATCAATGCGACACGACTAGCTAAGTTACATAAAGATGAATATTTAAATTAGTTTGAATTTACATCATATGAAACTTGCCAGTCATGTCTCAAAATTAAAATGACCAAAACTCCGTTTACTGGACATGGAGAAAGAGCTACTGAACTCTTGGGACTGATACATAGTGATATATGTTGTCCCATGTCTACACATGCCAGGAATGGTTCCTTGTACTTCATTACATTCACTGATGATCTCTCAAGATTCGGACATGTGTTCCTGTTGAAACATAAGTCTGAAACTTTTGACAAATTCAAAGAATATAAGTGCGAAGTCGAGAACCAAACGGGTAAAAGTATTAAAATCTTTCGATCTGATCGAGAAGGAGAATACTTAAGCACGGAGTTCCTAGAGTATCTAAAAGAGAATGGGATTCTCTCTCAGCTTACTCCTCCATATACACCACAGCACAACGGTGTATCGGGACGGAGGAATCGCACCCTATTAGATATGATGCACTCTATGATAAGTATTGCTGAGTTGCCTATTTCCTTTTAGGGTTATGCGCTTGAGAAACCGCATACCTATTGAATAGAGTTCCAACCAAATCAGTTCCTACCACTCCATATGAGATATAGGAGGGGAAGAGACCATGTCTTAATCTTATTAAGATATGGGGTTGTCCGGCCTATGTTAAAAAGCAAAATCCGGACAAGCTCGAGGCAAGGTCAGTACTGTATAAGTTTGTTGGATATCCCAAACATTAGCGAGGGTATATCTTCTACCACACTGAGGAACAAAATATATTTTTTTTCTCGGCATGGCACCTTTTTAGAAAATGAATTTCCTATGGAAGAAATTAGTGGTCATGAGGTAGAACCGGAAGAAGTTCCAGCTAGACAAACTAACAGCTGATGATTTGGTGGAGCTGGAGGATTCGATAGTCCCCGACGAACCTCAGCCTCTCCGCCGATCTAGTTGAGTTTCTCATCCACATGAGAGATACTATGGTTTTCTTAATGACAGTGGGAGCGAGGATTACATCATGGAAGATGATGACCCAACTAGTTTCGAGCAGGCCATCACGGGTGGGGACTCTATGAAATGGCTGGATGCAATGCGATCTGAGATGGAATCCATGTACACCAACAAAGTATGAACTTTGGAAGTTGCTCCTGAAGAGGTAAAACCCATAAGGAGCAAGTGGATATTGAGAAGATTCTTGGTGTAGATGGAAAAGTTGAGACTTTCAAAGCTAGACTTGTAGCAAAAGGTTTTTATCAACGACCAGGTGTGGATTATGATGAAACCTTTTCTCCAGTGGCTATGCTTAAGTCCATCCGGATCCTACTTGCCATTGCTATATACCATGACTACGAAATCTGGTAGATAAACGTCAAGACCACTTTTCTAAATGGTGATTTAGAAGAGAGCATGTACATGACACTGCCAGAGGGCTTCGTAGACAGTGGGAGTAGCGGAAAGGTGTGCAAGCTGCTTAAATCAATCTGCGGATTGAAGTAGGCATCGTGGAGTTGGAACATCTATTTTGATATGGCAGTCAAAGAGTTTGACTTCATCAAAATGGTAGATGGGCCCTATATATATAAGAAGGTTGTAGAGAGTAAGGTTGTCTTCCTCGTATTGTACGTGGATGACATACTCTTGATAGGAAATGATGTTCCAATGCTACACTCGGTCAAGCTCTTCTTATCACTAAGTTTCTCAATGAAGGATCTGGGTGATGCCTCTTACATCCTGGGGAAAAATACTGGACAGTTATGAAGAACATTCTTAAGTACTTGAGAAGAACTAAAGAAATGTTCTTGGTGTATGGTAACGGCGAACACCAGATGGAGTCCTTTACCGATTCGAGCTTCTAGAGTGATAAGGTCGACTGTAAGACAGTCTCAAGTTTTGTCTTTACCCTCAGTAGAGAGACGGTATGTTGGAAGAGTTCGAAGATAGATACCGTAGAAGACTCGACGATGAAGGGTGAATACATCGCTACCAACGATGCTACCAAAGAGGCTGCCTGAATGAAGATGTTTATGAGATGAACCTGGTGAGGTTCCTACCATTGTGATGACAATGGAACTGTGGCTTTGTCCTAGGAACCCCGGTCCCATCAGTGATCCAGACATATTCTTAGGTAGTATCACCTGATCAGGGAGATGGATGATCTCCGGGCGATCGAGGTCAGGAGAGTTAAGACGAATAATAACACGGCAGATCCACTCACGAAGGCCATATCCCAGATACAATTTAAGAGATTTTGGGATGTTGGATATGAGATACTACAACAACTGGCCTTAGTGCAAGTGGGAGATTGTTAGTTGTGTGTATGCCCTAGAGGCCATTATTGTATATGATTGTATATTATAATGGATGCTTGGACATATATAGAGAGGACTTTCTTGCTCGACATGATAGTATGCTATCCGGCTACTCTTTATCTTAACATGTTGACTAGTATTGTGATACTGTCTTGCTCTCACATGTTGGTAAATCCCTTAGGATGTGTACTTGACTACCAGGATTATGATGCAGATCATACTAGTAGGGCCAGGATAGACCACAAGTTCATCCTTTAATTGTTCCTAGTCGTAGGTGTATCGAGACGGGGTATCGATATTCCAGAGTAGACTAGCGTATACGCTTCTTGACCCATTTGATGGGTGATGGATAATCCCATATCCATTGGTGCTTGACGTCAAAGATTGTATATGGGTGCTCAGTAGAGACCGGGTACACTGAACAGGAATCGCCGAGAACTCCTAGATGGTATTATACCAAACGTCAGATAGCAGTTCTCTGGTGACACTGGTACAGGTTAGTCTGTAAATCCAAGATCGTCATAGAGTCTTGTGTGATTCCCACTATGTTTTGATTTCCACCTTACAACGTTCAAGAGAGCGTGCAAAATGGTGGTTGTTGGGTACAGTCCCGAGTCATATGGAGGCAATGAGCGATAGGAGGGGATTCGTCTCTCCCGGTATTGGGGGTTGATGTTGCGCTGTGCTCGATTGGCCATAACAGGAAGCCCTGGCCAGGGCGGAAACTGAGATTTACTGGTAAATGTTATCAGTAGTTTCTCGACCTGTTATGAGACTCACATCGGCACGACTTATCAAGTTATTGGGGTCTGACGTTTACCACCCCCAGACTCGATATGCGACATATCAGACGAAGAGACCGAAATGTATGGTAGTGTTACTTATTGGATTCACGGGAGTATGAACAAGCTTTCTTGTTAATCTTCTGATCGCTCAATACCCGGATAGCCGTTACGTCCAGCTAGTACCGCTGACAGCTTGTGGGTAACTGATATGATCATTACCTACTGCCGGCGTATTGACGAGTCTTTAGAGTCCTACACAGAGATTTCCTAGCTCAAGCAAAACGAAGTAGGGCGCATATATGATATGTGCGGGACCGAGATTAATACGTGTATGTGATACCGTATTCTATGTCGTGATAAATGATATTAGTCGGTTATATGTGATATAGCCGGATTATTAAATCAAGTGTTGATTTAATAATTTAATATATAATTATATATTTGATATATTAATATATATTAACTAATATTAGCTCACTTAAGAATTTCTTTTCTACTTATACATTTAATATATATGTGATATATGTTAATGTATTTATTTTGTGTCATGCTTGATGATACGTTGCACATGGGTGTATGAGACTCATACCATACTTAAGATAATTTGGGGATTTAATTATTAAGGGGAAAACAAAATTAGGTGAAAATTGGCATGGTTATGATGTTTTCAGAAGCTTGTGGAAATCTTGACTTAGTCCACTAATTTTGTTTTACTCTAAATATTTATTAACCTAACCATTATCTTTAGCCATGGTTAAGTCTCTACAAGAGTTTGTATATGATATTTTCTCACCCATAGTTCACACTTGATCACTTGTGTTTCTTCTTCATCTCCTTTATTGTTTTCTAGCTTTTTTGAGTGAAGAAAAGAAAGAGAGAAAAATAATTCTAAAGTGAGCAAAATTCCTACTTCATCAATCTATACCAAACTAGCCATTTAGTATAGGTTGTTTCATTCACAGATTCTCAATTAGTGAAGAGGTAGCTTGAGTTAGCGGTTCTTCGACGTAGATCATCTTCGGCCTTGAAGATCTTTGAGCAAGCTCGTTCTTTTCGCCTAGTGGAGCCTAAAGAGAGTCCAGAACACCACTACTTGGAGCAAAGGGGCTACTGCACGGAGCTTTAGAATTGAAGGACCGGTCTACAAAGGTTGTATTTCTTGTTCACTTAGAGTAAAGTTGTTTACTTGTTTAGTAAAACCCTAATTCTCTACTTAGATCCTTGGTTCGGGCTCGCTCGGCACCCTAAATTTTTTTAAAATAGCATACTTGATACTTGCCGAAACCGTATCGGGGTGCTAAGCGAACCCAGCATGTAATACCCAGCAGTGCTAAGCACTAATATATGCAGTGCTCACGTATATTTCACGTGGGGGGCTGGAATAGCGCTGAGCACTAATCTTCTCTGGCGCTCAGCTCAGATGTGTGCTGCCGAACCAGTGCTAAGCACTTAGTCATTTTGACTGAATATCGAGTGCTAAGCATTTTGCATGGCATTCACGTGGGAAGCATATGAGTACTGAGCATTAATTTCAGGTTTTATTTACTCAGTTCCTTTTTTGATATAAGTGCTAAGCACTTGGCTGGAGCTCACGTGTGAAGCACGTGAGGCGTCAGGTTTTAGGTTTCTAAGAGTATTTCACGTGTATTTCACGTGATTGCTTTATTTTGGGGTGTTGGGCTGCCTTATTTGGTGGCTGCCTAATCAATACAAAGGAGTTTTTCTTTGCTCTTTCGACGCTCACGTGGGAAGCATGTGAGGCGTTTTAGTTTTTCTTTTGTTTGTTTTAAGCACTCATGTGGGAAACACATGAGGCAATATATTAGTGCTAAGCACTAATTTTACTCACGTGTGTTTCACGTGAAACACCAAGTTCTTCTTATTTTCAGAGATATTTATGACATTTTAGTCATTGATGATCATCAAGATTTCCGTTTTAAAGATCTTGAATCATCATCATTGTTTTCATTGGAGAACTAAGTTCTCTTTTATTGTTATAAGAACTAAGTTCTTTATGTAGGGTTAAGCCCAAATTTCGGGAGAATTAAATTCCTAAAACATATGCTCTTTTCTTTTTAACCTAGTTCTTTTCCCTAAGTTTTTGAGTCTGAAGAACAGAATCTTCCCGATGAAAATTAAATTCTCAACTTGTGAGGAGATTTGCTTTTGCAAATCTCAAACCAGAGAAAGAACTAAGTTCTTGTATGAAGAGTTAAACCCATATATCTGTAATATTAGACAAGAGGGACACTTTTAATCTCTCCTTTTTTATTTACCTAGAGTGTTTTGAAGGAGGAAGGTCTTCTTTCTTTGAGAATTAAATTTTCTGTTCTCTCAAGAGCTCACTGTATTTTGGCAGGAGCTTATAGGGGATTTTTCTATATTAAGACTTGGAGTCTCGAGTCTTTTATATGGTGGAGGAAAGTTTGTTAATTAATTTTGAGAAAATCTCTCATTCAGAGATTCCAATTGATTTAATTGGACTCAAAATTGATTTGGAGAATTTTACCCACCGTTGGATCTTTGATCCAAGGACTTCTGTTTTACAGAATATGTTTTCTTGTTTTTAACAAGATTGGGGGAATATTTTCCATATATAGAATTTTATTCTATTAAACGGTGATATTTTTATCACCATTGGATTTTTAATCCAAGGATGCTCTGTTCCCTAATAAAATATCAGGAAATACCTCAATGAGGTATCACGTGTTCACACGTGACCAAGGGTCATGTGTTGACACGTGATAGTTTCCTATGATCTCTACTTTATAGAATTAAAATTCTAATCAAACAAAAATGTAACAAAACAGTTAAGGAAAGACCCCAATGGGGGATCACGTGCTCACACGTGACCAAGGGTCACGTGCTGACACGTGATGGTCCTTTAGCTCTGTTAAAAGGCCGGATTAAAATTCTGAATAAAAGAGGGTCACGTGCCAACACGTGACAGGCCCCTTAGCTCTTTAATTGGTTGAATTAAATTCTATTTCAATGATCAAATATTGGGATCACGTGCCAACACGTGATGGGCTTTAAAAGCCTTCTGAGTTAATAGAATTAAATTCTAATTAAGGGAAATCAAAGACCCTGACTGGAAAAGTATTTCTTTAAATCTTTCTAAACAAAAAAGGATTATGCTCTGTAAAGTGGAGCACCGTTGGATTAAAAATCAAATGGTGATTAAAAATCACCAATTTATGGAAAGATTTTATACAAGGAAAGATTTCCCTAAAATTCACCAAGAATAACAAACAGAATATCTTTTGGATTAAAAATCCAATGGTGAATAAAATTCACTGAGATCATGTTAGTTACAAAAACAAACAAAATCTTTCAATGAAAGATTCACTAAACAAATTGATTCTTTTTATTCTCCTATAAATAGGAGCCAAGAAAAGAAGAGAAGAGAGGATTGATTTTTGGATCTTGAACTTTCTGAAGAAAAATAGCAGAGAGAAAAGAAAGGAGAATTTAAATCTCAAGAAAAGAAACCCTAGGTGAGAAAGGGGAAAGGGATCAAAGCTCCATAAAATAAAAAGAGAATTTAATTCTCAATCTAAGAGTTTAACTCTTCTGAAAAAGAACTTAGTTCTTCATCTGGTTAAAGATCTGCAAAAGTAAATCTCCCCACAAGTTGAGAATTTAATTCTCATCGAGGAGATTCTGCCATGCAGATCCAAAACTTAGAGGGAGGATTGAGTTTAGAGAATTTAATTCTCCCAAAAATAAAACTAGGGTTTAACCCAATATGAGAATATAATTCTCCCAAATTCACAGGAATTTAATTCCTCCCAAATAAAACTAAGGTTTAACCCTATATAAGAATTTAATTCTCCTAATTTCATAGGAATTTAATTCCTCCAAAAAAAATTAGGGTTCAACCCTGCATGAGAATTCAATTCTCCCAAATCCATAGGAATTTAATTCCTCCAAGACAAAACTAGGGTTTAACCCTATATAAGAATTTAATTCTTCCATATATATAGGAATTTAATTCCTCAAAACAGAATTAGGGTTTAACCCTACCAAAGAATTTAATTCTTAAAACAAGAGACTCAAAAGCTCTCAATGCACATAAAGGTCAAAGTACCCAATTTGGTCACGTGGTAACACGTGACCCTCATCCCCCAACGAATGAAAAAGAACGAATAAGGCATGGTCACGTGCTCCCACATGACCCTTAAACAGATTCCTAAAAATAGGAAGGAATTAGTCTGGAGGCAATGCCTCATGTGCTCCCACATGACTCTCAAAATAAAGGGAACAAATCCAAAGGCAGATTGAACTTTGAACGCCCTCACGTGTCCCCACGTGACCCCTAATAAACACTTTAATAAATCAATGTATGGGCACCCATCACGTGCCTACACGTGATAGCCGTGAAAATTAAAAAGTGTTTAACACTTATCTGAATAGTCTGAGGATAAAATAAAAGAAGTCTGGCCCCCACCTTTAGATGTCTCGCGTGACCTCATGTGACCATCCCATTTCTAATGTTTAACACTATGTTAAGTGCTCTGTCCTTAGTGTTTAACACTATTTTCAAACCAGTCTTAGCCCAAAATTGGTTAAGTCTTCCAGAGGCAAGACTCCCCTTTGACTGAGCTTCAAATATACCCTTGTCTTCCAAGATTGATTATCTCACATGGCATATGAGTGCTTAGCACTCAATAAAAGATAAAGACATGGTCAGATTCTAGACTCATGTTTAGCATTGCTAAATCATGGGGGGACTGAACCAGACAAATGTTCAACAGTCCAACAAAGGGCCAACATTTCAAACTTAATTGGACTTAGCCCAAGTTGGCCATAAGTCCTTAATTTAGATTTAACTAAGCCAATGGGCTCATAATCTAATTAATTGATCTTAGTTCCAAATTGGACTATAGATTTCTCAATCAACACTGGTTCAAGGGTACATCTCTTCACTCCTTTGATATTTGTCATTGTAATCCTTTAACGTCTTCAGAGAGGTGACGGGTCATGACAACCAAACATTTTATGGACTGTGGGGTCCTTAAACCTATGGACTATGATGTCCTTAACCTCGACTGTGAGGTCTTTAAACTCACGGACTAGGTCTTTAAACTCACGGACTATGATGTCCTTAACCTTGACTGTGAGGTCTTGAAACTCATGGACTATGATATCATTAACCTCGTACCGAGATGTCCTTAAACTAACAACGAACCGAGATGTCCTTAAACTAACAATCGACCGCAATGTCTTTAAACTAATAGTGGATCGTAATGTCCTTAAACTAATTATGGACCACCATGTCCTTAAACTGGTAATCGACCGCAATGTCCCTAAACTAAACAATAGAGTCCAAATGTTCTTTTGTTGGATCTAAATGATCCTGTTAAGTAGATCTTAGTCTAAAATTAGACTAACGTGTCCTTAACAAACGTTAAGTTGATCTTAGTCTAAAATTAGACTAACGTATCCTTAACAAACGTTAAGTTGATCTTAGTCAAAAATTAGACTAACGTATCCTTAACAAACGTTTAAGTTGATCTTAGTCTCAAATGAGATTAACGATCCTTAAACCCAACCAAAAACCCAAATCTAAGAAAATACGGATTTGGACTAGTCCACACCCTACGGGCGACAACATAACTTAGTCTCCGTATACAATCCACGGGCAACCAAAAACAAAACAAACACCCACGACACGAAGTGACCATCTGGAGAAGGAGAAAGTTGTTACAGCGATGAGGTAGCGTAATTAACTGCAGGGGCTTACGCCTGCAGGGAAGAGCGTCCCCACAATCAAAAACCCCTCAAATGAGGAGGAATCTGATGAAGTCTGCCGCATCGGCCGCATCCGTCTAAACCTCTGATACACGGTGTCATAAATCAACTTGGTATCTTCGAAGAGGTAGACGGATAACACCAAATAATATCTGCCCCCAGACTCAGGCAAGACGTCCAGTCATCTTCCCGGTTTCCGGCGGCGAACAGATTCTGGCACGCCCAGTGGGACCTTTTTCTCTTTCTACTCTACACTTCGTGTGTCGTGTTTCGCGAACGAATCGCGGTTTGCTATGGTTGCCCCTGGATTCGAGATACTAAGATTTGGTGTCTTGCTCCGTGCAGAAAACAGAAGATCAATGGCTTCAAACTGCACTCATTGCAACAACTCCCACTCCATCCTCGCCGGAGAAGTGACCTACGGGCCTCAAGCGGCCTCCCTTTTCAAGATGCCAGTGGAGCAGGTAACTCAGGCCACCACTGGGCTGTTCTTTAGGACCATGCTCCCACCAATGAGCTTCAATGCCCCTCTGCCGTTGCAAGAAGCCCCGAAGAAGTCGGTCTTTGATCGGCTTATCACTACCGCGGCCCCTCTCAGCGGGTCGCCCAAACCAAGCGCCTCGGTCTTTGACAGGTTGGGCCAAAACTCATGTGGGTCCATGAAGAAGCCTGCAATACCAGAAAGGGTTATCCCGAAAAGGATAGCCATTCCTGCTCCCGAAGTCATCAAAGCGGCTTCTCCTGCCAAAGGGTCGGTCTTCACAAGACTGACTGTTTCAGCTCCCATTCCAGGCGAAATCGTCAAGGTTGCTTCCCCTGCTCGGAAGTCTGCCTTTGATAGGTTGGCCATCCCCACTCAGCGGACATCAGTCTTCAATAGGCTGACAACGACAATTTCTGATCAAGACAGGGGGCATGATGAAGCCACCCCCATAGCTAAGCCAGTACCGTCAGCTCAACACGCTCGACGTCGCCACTGGCGCCGAGTAAGGAGGGCTGGGGGCAGCTCTTCTTCTGGACTGACTCCGTCGGCTCCAACGGTGGAAATTGATGCTGCTGTTCCAACTGGGAACAGCTTTGAACCACTTAGGAGGGTACGTAAGAACTCTTCGAAGGCCGTGATAAAAAGATCTCCTCCACCTATGGAGAGCGCTACAAAGGTGAAGCCAGAACAGCCCTCTCAGCGGCTGTCCTCTAAAATTCATAAAGTTTGGCGACAGGTCCAAGACTCCGTGGTTGTTCAAGACTACTCCCGCTGACAGAAAAGGATAAAATTTCGGCGAGAAGAGGATCACCCTGTTGAGCCACAGAAGGTGTCATCTACTTAGATGCCCACTGCAACGGCCCCCTCAACTTCGACCGCCCATAAGAGGAGAAGGCCGGAGAAAATCCCTGAGTCTGCGACGAATCGCAAGACCACTAAACCCAAACGCCCTAAGTCTAGGGGCATGATAGTGCACACTGTCTATATGGCATCCAGAAAAGAGGATATCCGTATCTCCACAGGTCATCGACCGCTTACGCGATCAGTGACTAAGACTCAGGAGCAACAACAACAAAAGCTCCAAGAGATGCTAACATCCATGGCCACACTCATGGGACCAAAAGCAAGCCCGGAAACATCATCGGAGCAGCATCATGAGCAGGAAACCGATGCTGAGTTCCTCTGCAGAATCCTCGAGAAGAAGGACAAAGAGGCAGCGGAATAAGCTGCCAACATAAAACGAATGGCGCTTTTATTTCAAGACATGGTCGGGATGATGTTACAGCCGGATCCTCCTGCTGAAGACCCTCCGATTACCCTCGAAGACGACAGAGTGGAGACATCAAACCCTCTTCCGACTCTATCAGCAGCCAAAGAGGAGACCATCTCCAAAGCCGTCCTGGGTGACTATATCGCTCAACAGATACGAGCTCATCAGGTGAACGAAGCGGCCGGTCAAATTGTTAAGACTGTATGACCATATCCGGATTGGTACGACCAAATAAAGTACCCGCCGGGATATACGATCCCTAAATTCCATGTATATAAGGGGACGGGGAATCCACACCAGCACGTTGCTCAATTCAGAGCCTTGTGCGGTAATACTGGGGGTGACGACAAACTTCTGCTCCGCCAGTTTGTTGGCAACTTATTGGAAACGGCGTTCCGAGTGGTATTCTGAATTTCCAAATGACTTTATCAAGACATTTGCGGAGATGGAGTTGCTGTTCACGCAAAGATTCGCAAGCGCTAGCGAATGTACTCCAATCACCATGTTAATTAACGCCAGGGTGAGGCTAGGCGAGACGTAGGTGCAATACGCAATACGGTGGCGGAACTTATGGTCGAAGTGCGAGCATCGCATCGAAGAAGCGCCTGTAGTAGGCATGTTTGTGGGCACTCTTGACCCTCAAGCGACCATCTCACAATTCATGATGTTTTTCAAGCCGACCACTTTCCAGTCCTTGATTGACAAGTTGGCCCAGATGGATTAGATGGGTCATAGACCGTCTCCTTTGAAATTGGAGCCTCGGAACGAAAAAAGGAAAGGGAAAGCAACCTTCGTCGCCAACGCTCAGCAACAACCGAGTGGCCCGAGACCGGTTGTTCGCCAAAGCAACAAGCCGCAATCTCTCGATGAGAAATTGAGACTTCCTTACTCGTTTCCCCGGGATAAAACAAGGAAAATGTTTGAACTAGCAGTGCGCAATGGGCTCATCACTCTACCAGAATCGAGACACCCACTGCGACCGAACGACATCAACGATCCTAATTACTGCCCCTACCACCGAGTATTGGGCCATCCGATCGAAGACTGCTACGTCTTCAAAAACTGGGTTGAAGACCAATACCAACAGGGCAAGTTCGCGCTATCTGAAAACTGGTAGGTGAATCCACCACAACAGCACACTTCTAAAAGGGTGGACACACCGGGGGCATCATGCTCTTTTATAGAAGAAGCTCCATGGGAGGTCGCTCTTTCAGCCAAGACGAAAAGAATGTTGAAGGATCTTCACACGTTCCCAGCAATCAGGTGGAAAAGCCCGCTAGAGCCTGAGATCATTGAGGGAATACTAAAACCGCGCCCGATGCCTAGAATTGGTAGCGATGGTCAAAACGCTCAGGCCCAGCCGTCAAAGTCTTCAAAGAAGAATAAAAAGCCCGCGAAGCCTGATGAAAAGTACACGGACTTGCAAAAGCATATTGACGCGCTGGAGGAATACAATCAAAAGGCGCGATCCCCGGTCACACTCCAAGAATTTCTCAACCATATCCTGGAAGGCGGAGATAGCGACGATGGTGAGGGAGACAACTCATCACAGGAACCAGAAGATTATGTGGCAAGTTGCCACATGATCTCTCATCCGTTGCTAAATAACAAAGAAGCTCACTCAGCATCAGAAGATAATGTAGAAGAGCTGGGGGCAGGATCAATGGCAAAATCCTTGGAACCGCCAGACGAGATGATCGACATGCTACTGAACGAAGCCCGTCAGGAGAGCAAAGCCGATCGAGAACGCCAAATGGCCTTATTCAAAGGGGCTAGGCGTCGGCGTCAAGTTGGAGAAGCCGTGATAGGAATGGGTCACAAAACACTCCAATCATATCAAATCACACCCTAAATGGGTGTATTCCACATCAGCGTCATGTATCCCGTCACGTGACAAATGCACGAGCATACAGGATAAACAACGGACCGGAACGTCCCTAAACTAACGATGGACCGCAATGTCCTAAAACTTGCAACTGACCAAAATGTCTTTAAACTACTACAAACCCGCAGCATCCTTAAGCTGACTCAGTAAAAAAAACAAAAAAAAACGGTACGTCCATAAGCGAGATGGGCACGGATGAAAACCCGAAAAGGCTCCGTGAGTAAAAACAGCAGGACTACCGGCGAGTTTGTGAAAACCCAAAAGGGCGCAATCTCGTTAAAAGACACTTGCAAGGTCCTCTCGACCTTGTAAGGAGGAAATACCTACGTGAGATCCTTACGACTCACAAGGGAGCAACACACTTAGGAATCCTCACGATTCCTAAGGAGAAATTACACTTACGAGATCTTCACGACTCGTAAGGAGAATTCCCCTATGAGACCTTCATGGCTCGTAGGATTCAAAAGCCTTAAACTATAGGGATCTGAACCTATTCTTAAGCCATCACAATCCCCAGATTGCCCTACAAGCGGTTCAATGCTGACCTTTGTATACAATCCACGGGCACGAATAAACATTTCCCTAACAAAGTCCCACCAGCGACTAGGGATATGCTCACACGGTGAATAAGTCCTCTCGACTTATAAGGAGAAAACACTCTTGTAAGATCCTTACGACTTATAAGAGAACATATACTTAAGAATCCTCACGATTTTTAAGGAGAAAATACACCTACGAGATCCTCACGACTCGCAGGGAGAGATACCTTTATGAGACCCTTACTGCTCATAAAGTCAAAAGCCTTAGTCGATAGGATCTTAACCCTGTTTTCTAAGCCACCTTTGTTCGAACCGACAAACGCAAATGATGATTCGCTCCTGGCAACATCCCAGTTGTAGCGATGCTGATACCTAAATTGGTATCAAATTCCAAGTCCTTTCACGGCAAATGATGATTCGCTCCTGGCAACATTCTAGTCGCAGCGATGCTGATGCTAAGATTGACACCAGATTCCAAGTTCTATACTCGCGACAAAAAAAATCAGCGAGCCAAAAATGCATATGAAATAGCCGAAATGATGGGGCAACTTGCAACAAAATCAGCAAGTAAAATATATGCATACAAAATAGCCGAAATGATGGGGCAACTTGCAACAAAATCAGCAAGTAAAATATATGCATACAAAATAGCCGAAATGATTGGGCAACTCGCAATAAAAATCAGTGAGTAAATAAAACAAATAGCCGAAATGATTGGGCAACTCGCAATAAAAAATAGCGAGTAAAAAAAACAAAACAACAAAAATAGCCAAAATGATTGGACACAGCGAAAAATAGCCGAAATGATTGGGCAATCGCGACTTTCACGATATGAAAAGCTGAAATGATAGAGCATCGCGGAAATAAATAAAAAAATTCTGAAAGAATGAAACTTTTGCCCTGCAGGTGAGGTCACATTGACCTCTGTATACAATCCATGGGCACAAACAAGAAGGGAACCATATCGTCCCACCAGGCTTCATCGAAGCAAAGCCAAATCTCGACGGTTCATAGACAAGCTAAAGACAATATCGACATTCGTCGCAATATTGCAGACACAATGTCAACAAACGAAGTGAAGGAAGATCCCTAGCTTTAGGGTCTCGACATCAATATCGACAACTTAGATATCAACACCGGCGTTCTTCCTCCCTCCAATCAGATGCAGACGCAACATCAACAAACGGAGCCACGACAAAGTCCCCTAGTTCCAAATCTCGACGGTTCACAGACAGCCTAGAGACTACCCCGGAACCATGGCAAAGTCCCCTAGTTCCAAATCTCGACGGTTCACAGACAGCCTAGAGATCACCAACGGCGTTTCTCCTTACTCCGGTAGGATGCAGATGCGACGTCAACAAACGACCCCATGGTCAAAACAACGGAACCATGGCAAAGTCCCCTAGTTCCAAATCTCGACGGTTAACAGACAACCTAGAGATCACCAATGGCGTTTCTCCACACTCCAACCAGATGCAGACGTGACGTTAACAACCGACCTCAGAGTCGCAACGAAACGGAGCCATGGCAAAGTCCCTAGTTCCAAATCTCAATGGACACATCTACGGGCCGAAGACCAACAACGGTGTACCTCCTCATTCCAGCAGGACACAGATGCTACACCATCAATCGGAGCCAAGGCAAAGTCCACAGTTCCAATACTCTACGGTTTACAGACAACCTAGAGTCAACCATGACATCGCAGAAAGCGGAATACGTCATCCAATGGCTCTGTCTTGGAACTAAGTCAATCAACCACAGGGAAATCAGTGTCCTTGGCAACCTCCTCGATTCAGGGAAATCAGCGTCCTTGACGAGAGCATCTTGAGTCGCATCGACCCGCAAGGAAATCAGTGTCTTTGCAGGAATCTCTCGATTCATCTCAACTCCGAGGAAATCAGTGTCCTTGGCAAAACCTCGGTTCAGGGAAATCAGCGACCTTGACGAGAACATCTCGATTCGTGTCAACCAGCAAGGAAATCAGTGTCTTTGCAGGAATATCTCGATTCGTCTCAACTCCGAGAAAATCAGTGTCCTTGGCAACCTCCTCGATTCAGGGAAATCAGTATCCTTGACGAGAGCATCTCGATTCGCGTCGATCCGCAGAGAAATCAGCGTCTTTACAGGAATACCTCGATTCGTTTCAACTCCGAGGAAATCAGTGTCCTTGGCAACCTCCTCGATTCAGGGAAATCAGCATCCTTGACGACAACATCTCAATTCGCGTCGACCCACAGAGAAATCAGCGTCTTTGCAGGAATACCTCGATTCATTTCAACTCCGAGGAAATTAGTGTCCTTGGCAAAAACCTCGATTCAGGGAAATCAGCGTCCTTGACGAGGGCATCTCGATTCGCATCGACTCGCAGAGAAATCAGCGTCTTTGCTGGAATATCTCGATTCGTCTCAACCCCAGGGAAATCAGTGTCCTTGGCAAAAATCTCGATTCAGGGAAATCAGCGTCCTTGATGAGAGCACCTCGATTCGCGTCGACCCACAAGGAAATCAGTGTCTTTGCAAGAATACCTCGATTCGTCTCAACTCCGAGGAAATCAGTGTCCTTGGCAAAAACCTCGATTCAGGGAAATCAGCGTCCTTGACGAGAGCACCTCGATTCACGTCGACCCGCAAGGAAATCAGTGTCTTTGCAGGAATATCTTGATTCGTCTCAATTTCGAGGAAATCAGTGTCCTTGGCAAATACCTCGATTCAGGGAAATCAGCGTCCTTGACGAGAACATCTCGATTCGCGCCGACCCGCAGAGAAATCAGTGTCTCTGCAGAAATATACGACATCAGCAAAGCGGAGCCGCGACAAAGTTCCCAGTTCCATGATTCGGCGGTGCACAGACAAACCAAAGTCAACCCTCGATCTCCCTGTTGAAGCAATGCTTTGACTCGGGAGTAGGTCAACTCATCAATCACTTACGAGTCCTCTCGACTTGTAAGGAAGAAAATTCTCTTGTGAGATCCTTACGACTCTCAAGAGAAAACGCACTTAAGAGTCCTCACGACTCCTAAGGAGAAAAGACACCTACGAGATCCTCTCGACTCGTAGGGAGAAAAAAATCTTTATGAGACCCTCACGGCTCATAAAGCTGAAAAGTCTTAGGCAGCAGATCTGAACCTGTTTCCTAAGCCATCGCTTCTTATCTCGATTCAGGGAAATCAGCGTCCTTGGCAAGAACCTCTCGATTCGTTTCGACCCACAAGGAAATCAGTGTCTTTGCTAGAATCTCTCGATTCGTCTCAACTTGTGGGGAAATTAGTGTCCCTACGCATAAAAAAAATTCTCTTGTGGGATCCTTACGATTCTCAAGAGAAAATGCACTTAGCAGTCCTCACGACTCCTAAGGAGAAAAGACGCCTACGAGATCCTCATGACTCGCAGGGAGAAAAGCCTTTGTGAGACCCTCACGGCTCATATAGTTGAAAAGTCTTAGGAGGCAGATCTTAACCCTGAATCCTAAACCATTGCTGTCCTACAGAGAAATCAAAATAGATTATCCACAAAATGCATTTACTAAAAGGGACACATCATTATGAAGCAAAATATGTCTTTTATTCATGAATCAAAATGAATACAAAGTACAATTTATGAAAGAATAAAAGAAACATTCTCTCATTCAGGAGTATGTACAAAAGAAGAATAAAAATATATATATACAATTCTTCAAGCCGGCGGGAGATTTAGTAGATTTGCCAGTTCGTCCCTTTTCCGCTGGGCCTCGGCTTCATGATTCATTATCGTCAAAAGACGGGCCTCCGCTTGAGCCTGTTGGGCCTGATAGGAGGCAAGCCGGCCTTCAAGCTCTTTTTCAATAACCTTATGGGCTTCGACCATTTCACGAGTAAAAACGGCGGCCTTATCAATGGCTACCACCTCCTTGATAGCCTTTTGAAGTACCCGCCAAAGTTCATATGCCCTAATGGTCTTGGCCGTAAGATTGGCTTGAAGCTCCCTCAGCGCTTTGGAGGCTAGCCCCCTCTCCGAAAACTTGCGGCTGAGCATCTTCTCGCATGATATCATGTTCACAGCGCATCGCTTAATCAGCCCCTGTAAGCTCGCCTTCGCGGCCACAACCTCTGAAGGAAGGCATGTACATTCAAGAATATGCAAGCAAGCCTCCACCTGCCGACAAAACTCAAACCAAATTTGCACCAATGTTTCACCATGATAGGTGGCAAGAAAGGGAAGAGAACCGTTGGCTTCGGTGGCAAACGCTTCGGCCGTGATCAGACTACCGGCACGAAGGTCTTCAATCAGAGCTGATAGGGAGTGAAGGCTTAGTTTTGCCATCCGTTCCGAGGCACGCAGAGCATAGGGGCCGGGTGGCATGACGATGCGAGATTCCGGTGTGGTAAGAGCTGGCAAAGCTGTTAAGATTTATAAACAATCAGCGAGACTTGTAAGCAAAAAAGCAGATGGAACAACGTTGAGACTTTACTTACCCACGGTCATGCAAGAGGGATTTAAAGGCTCCCCAGGCCCGTCAAGAATCTCAACCTCGTCATCAGTTTCCAGAATTGTAAAAGACATCAATGTCATTATATGAAATAATGATAATGCTGTGAGAAGAGGGCAAACGACACTAACCTTTCCCGGAAGGGAGGACAATGCGTTAAGGAGATATCGCCTGCGGAGCGGCCATCTCCAACAGGCGCTGGAAGGACTGCCTGGGAGACAGATCAGCAATAGATGCTTCCAATCCGCGCAATTCTGAAAAGACAAAAGGGTTTAGATAATGGAGAGATTATTAATGTAAAATATAGAAGGCTACCTTCGATACTTCTTCCATTCTGGGCTGGAGGGATAGCAGCTTCGGCAGCCTCCTCCGTGACCCCGGGCACATCATCGGGGACGTGGGCCAGTGTAGCGACTTTCAAGCGAGGAGCAGTGGCTACCACTGCAGTCTCCAGCGGAAGGACGGTAACCTCGACTACCTGTCCCCGAATCTCCGGGTCACCCCCAGGAAGATCCATTGGATCGGCGACCGACAAAGATGCCTCTCCCGGGGGAGCAAGCGCTTGGGGAGCGGGAATCACCGAGGGAGACTCCATCGCAGGAGCAATGGTTGTATCGACCCCCTCCACACTGATTAGTGTTTCATTGGGGATATTAGCGGAATCTACAGTCAAAGCGCGACTCGAATTCAGATCCTCCGCCACCGCCGAAGTCCCTGCAAAGTTTGTATGAGGATAAGGATATATATATATGTATACGAGCAATACAAAATATTACAAAGAGATACATGAACATACCGATGCGCAAGGGAGCCTTTAATATGGCTTGTTCAAGCCGACGCTCCTTCCTTAGGAGATATGCTCGCCGAGGTTCGGGAGTAGACTCGTGGCCATCGGTCCACAATGAAAGTGCGTCTTCGGCGTCGGCTGAAACAGCCTGCTTAAGGGCCCTCTCACCCCATTCTTCCAAAGGGCCTATGAGTAGTCGCTGTATCCACGGAGGGTCTTCATAAAAGATGACGGGAGGGTAAGGCCTCTTCGGGATCCTTACAATCTCGGATTCGTCTTGTGAGCGTCTGATAGCCTCAGCCAATTGTGCGGCTTCCTCGGCAGATGAACCCGGAAAAAGTAGACCACCATCTGATTCCTGCATGGCTAGCGGTTCATCTTGGAGGATAGGCTCGAATTCCACTAAAGAGTCGAACAGATTGGTGACTGCCTTCCTCTGCCTCTTAGACCCAGAACTAACTACCGAAGACGATCGCTTCCTTCCCCTTGGCGCTTTGGTATGGCGTTGACCCACTTCTCCTTCAATGTCCTCGCTCGACGGTGCTACCGACGACGACACGGCCATTGTTGACGCCGCGGTCGATGACACTGCTACTGGCACCCTATTAGCCCTTGATTGAGCCCGAGTACGCAGTGGCATACCAGCTGTGGGAGTTAAGTCCACTTCCGCCGTCTCCGAAATAAGCACGATACTGGTATCCCTCAAGGGAGGGCGAACTGTTGCACGCGGTTGCGGCGGAACTCCCGTGGCTTGGATCAGAATGGGAGCCCTATATCCGAGTAGCACCCTCTTCTCCTCGGCAATAATTGGACTGACTCGGTGGAGGTACCAGCCCGTGAAAGACCCCACACATCGAGGAATATGATCAGCTTCAGGATTCATGAAGCGGGAGCCAGTGTTCGGCCGCATGAAGTGATGAGCAGCGTCACGAACAATTTCTGACGACGAGCTAGGCTTCAATGTAAATGCCTCGAAGGGGACGCCCTGGTCATATCCGAGTTGCCAAGCAAAACGGTCAGGGTTATACCGCATAAAAAGGGCCACACCGTTCTGACGAAATACTAGATAACCTGGTCTGATCGAATATAGGTGCATGGCTTCCCTGGGCTTCAGAGAAGGTACCCCCTCTTTCGACGACTCGCAGAACTGTTGAATCGGTCCTGAGGGAGCAGACACGACTCGATCGATGAATACCATCCCGCCCGTATTAGCATAGGGAGCAATCAGCACGCGAATAGCCCCAGACTGAGTCGGGTCAGGGGCAGAAGCGTCCACCAACCGCATGAGTCGCGGAAAAGTGTAAGCGTCATAAAATTTGGGTCTTTTGTGCACAGCAAATGCCCCCAATACATGCATCTCATTCCAGGACGTAAAGTAATGAAGAGAGAAATTTACCACATATACGCCTGGAGTTGAGGTATTAACCGCGGCGCCTAACCCATGATATAGATACGCCACAGCTAGTCGCGTTCCCTCAGTAATGAGATGAGCAGGGTAGATAACTGAGGCTCTTATGAAACGATGATGTATGGGAATGGCGAACCAACTAAGCCAAACACTGATGAAGCCCACAAAGAAAGTCTCATCATCCATACCAGGAGCTGCAATCGACTCGAAAGATACCGCTGACATGATGGGAATGTAGTACTGCGGCAAGTCTTCTTCTTCAGTCGGCCGCTTATTTAAACCGAACCCAAAGGGGTCGTTAATGTTCGCAAACTTTAGAGCCGTCTTTGATAGGACATCTTCGCGAAGGAAGCAAGCGATAAAGCTTGTAAAAGTGACGCCCTGCTCCTCTGACTCTGTGAACAGTTTGTCAAAAATACTCAGGGTCTTGATCAAACTTGAGCGCTTGTGGCGGACGGCATTCTCAGTCAACAGGCCATCGAGCATGGCAGGCTCGGTTTCGAAGACATATTCATCGGGAGGCAGTAATTCTTCATAAAGTGTCCCCCTGACCGGCAACCCTAAGATCTCGCAAAATTCTTCCAGAGAAATTGAAACTTCGCGGTCCCCTAGAAGGAAGGTGTTGGTGGGAAGATTCCATTGGTTCAAGAAGGCCTTAACCCACCAGACATGGGGAGACTGATAGTAGAAAAGAAACGCGTATATCGCCTGATAGAGTCCGACCCTCTGCAGTCGCGTGCGATGAGCGGACAGGATGTAACGGGCCTAGAGAAGGTAGCCCATGGGATGTCGAGGGGTAAGCCCTATCTTGTAAATCTGTCCCCATGGCTGGGATTCACCCTGGAAAATGCGGCGCCCTAAAATTTCTATAGCCAGCACCGGATGGTTCGGAATACCAGTTGTTGAAGGCTCAAGCCGTCCCATAGGGGTCCAGTCCAGCATCTCCACAGCAAAGGCGGTCCGTGGAGGATCCATCAGCAGAAACGGACAGGTAGGCTCCATCGGTATCTCGCAAAGAAAACTGCGGCGACCGCGAATGATGTGACCGTACCAGGTCCCCCATAAAAGTAAATTGGTGCGATTCGGGTCATGAGCCCTGATCATCGCCATCACTTCCTCGTCAGACGGTGACTGAGGAAAGGCAGCCTCCGAGCGAGTGAAAGGGAAGTATGGAACAGAAGTCATTGTGCCTGAAATAAAAGAAGGGGAAACTGTTAAGCGAAGCCAACACGTGTGTGTATATATATATATATGTTTATAAATGCATATATAAAAAGACAATGGAAGAAAGCGACAGAGGACTTATTTTATGGGACCATTGGTTACAAAACGCATGGGTCCCACAAAATCAAGATAGCGGCTTACTAATGATGAGGCAAAACAATCACTATGAGAACAAAAGAAAGATTCTCAATAAATGAACAGTGGATTTCAAATGACCCTACACATTCCCCAAAAAGAAATCCATCTTGGACTCTGCAAAAATCAAGCAGAACAAGGGAATTAAATTCCCAGAAAACCCTACTGCAAATCCTTTCTTTTGTTGCAAAGAACAACTCAGGCAGAAAAATCTCAAGAGATCTTCTGTTAAAGAACTAAGTTCTTTGGAGGAATTAAATTCCTTTTGAACAGAAGAATTAAATTCCCAGAAATATTTTTCAGCGCCAAAGCTCTTTGGAATGGAATTAAATTCTAGAGAAAAAGACAAGCATCGCCATCGATCTCTGAGATCAAAGGAGCCTTAACAAAGGGATTTATGATTCAAAGATTGAGCGGTTTTCTTTTTTAAAGAACTTGAAAAAAACGGGTTCTTGTTAAAGGGAAAAACCCTTGGTATGGATTTAAAATCCAACGAAAATTTCTACAAAAAGTTCTTCAGCCGTTCAAGATCATTACCTGAGAAAAGGGAATCTTTTTTTAACAGAGTTAAACTCTGGAAATTTTCGAAAAAACAGAGAACTAAGCTCTGGGAAAGAGAATTAAATTCTCAAAGGAAAAAGCAAGCAAGGAAGAAGATGAACAAAGTGGAGGTGCTTCTGAAGGGACGCGGGCATTTAAAGGATGTGATGGGAAACGGTTCATCTCGCCTATTCCCTAGACAGATCCAACAGTCACAAAGGTGACAGCGTTGCACTCACGTGCAGACACGTGAGAACAATTCTGTGGGGGGCATTTGTTCCCTAATAAAATATCAGGAAATACCTCAATGAGGTATCACGTGTTGACACGTGACCAAGGGTCACGTGTTGACACGTGATAGTTTCCTGTGATCTCTACTTTATAGAATTAAAATTCTAATCAAACAAAAATGTAACAAAACAGCTAAGAAAAGACCCCCAATGGGGGATCACGTGCTCACACGTGACCAAGGGTCACGTGCTGACACATGACGGTCCTTTAGCTCTGTTAAAAGGCAGGATTAAAATTCTGAATAAAAGAGGGTCACGTGCCAACACGTGACAGGCCCCTTAGCTCTTTAATTGGTAGAATTAAATTCTATTTCAATGATCAAATATTGGGATCACGAGCCAATACGTGATGGGCTTTAAAAGCCTTCTGAGTTAATAGAATTAAATTCTAATTAAGGGAAATCAAAGACCCTAACTGGGAAAGTATTTCTTTAAATCTTTCTAAACAAAAAAGGATTATGCTATGTAAAGTGGAGCACCGTTGGATTAAAAATCCAATGGTGATTAAAAATCACCAATTTATGGAAAGATTTTATACAAGGAAAGATTTCCCTAAAATTCACCAAGAATAACAAACAGAATATCTTTTAGATTAAAAATCCAACGGTGAATAAAATTCACTGAGATCATGTTAGTTACAAAAACAAACAAAATCTTTCAATGAAAAATTCACTAAACAAATTGATTCTTTTCCTTCTCCTATAAATAGGAGCTAAGAAGAGAAGAGAAGAGAGGATTGATTTTTGGATCTTGGAACTTTCTGAAGAAAAATAGCAGAGAGAAAAGAAAGGAGAATTTAATTCTCAAGAAAAGAAACCCTAGGTGAGAAAGGGGAAATGGATCAAAGCTCCATAAAATAAAAAGAGAATTTAATTCTCAATCTAAGAGTTTAACTCTTCTGAAAAAGAACTTAGTTCTTCCTCTGGTTGAAGATCTGCAGAAGCAAATCTCCCCACAAGTTGAGAATTTAATTCTCATCGGGGAGATTCTGCCATGCAGATCCAAAACTTAGAGAGAGAATTGAGTTTAGAGAATTTAATTCTCCCAAAAATAAAACTAGGGTTTAACCCTATATGAGAATTTAATTCTCCCAAATTCACTAGAATTTAATTCCTCCCAAATAAAACTAGGGTTTAACCCTATATGAGAATTTAATTCTCCCAATTTCATAGGAATTTAATTCCTCCAAATAAAATTAGTGTTCAACCCTACATGAGAATTCAATTCTTCCAAATTCATAGGAATTTAATTCCTCCAAGACAAAACTAGGGTTTAACCCTATATAAGAATTTAATTCTTCCATATACATAGGAATTTAATTTCTCAAAACAGAATTAAGGTTTAACCCTACCAAAGAATTTAATTCTTAAAACAAGAGACTCAAAAGCTCTCAATGCACATAAAGGTCAAAGTACCCAATTTGGTCACGTGGTAACACGTGACCCTTATCCCCCAACGAATGAAAAAGAAGGAATAAGGCATGGTCACGTGCTCCCACATGACCCTTAAACAGATTGCTAAAAATAAGAAGGAATTAGTCTGGAGGCAATGCTTCACGTGCTCCCACGTGACTCTCAAAATAAAGGGAACAAATCCAAAGGCAAATTGAACTTTGAACGCCCCCACGTGTCCCCACGTGACCCCTAATAAGCACTTTAATATATCAATGTATGGGCACCCATCACGTGCCTACACGTGATAGCCGTGAAGATTAAAAAGTGTTTAACACTTATCTGAATAGTCTGAGGATAAAATAAAAGAAGTCTGGCCCCCACCTTTAGATGTCTCACGTGTCCTCATGTGACCATCTCATTTCTAATGTTTAAAACTATGTTGAGTGCTCTGTCCTTAGTGTTTAACACTATTTTCAAACCAGTCTTAGCCCAAAATTGGTTAAGTCTTCCAGAGGCAAGACTCCCTTTTGACTGAGCTTCAAATATACCCTTGCCTTCCAAGATTGATTATCTCATATGGCATATGAGTGCTTAGCACTCAATAAAAGATAAAGACATGGTCAAAGTCTAGACTCATGTTTAGCATTGCTAAATCATGAAGGGACTGAACTAGACAAATGTTCAACAGTCCAACAAAGGGCCAATATTTCAAACTTAATTGGACTTAGCCCAAGTTGGCCATAAGTCCTCAATTTAGATTTAACTGAGCTAATGGGCTCATAATCTAATTAATTGATCTTAGTTCCAAATTGGACTATAGATTTCTTAATCAACACTGGTTCAAGGGTACATCTCTTCACTCCTTTAATATTTATCGTTGTAATCCTTCAACGTCTTCAGAGAGGTGACGGGTCCTGACAACCAAACATGCTATGGACTGTGGGGTCCTTAAACCCATGGACTATGATGTCCTTAACCTCGACTGTGAGGTCTTTAAACTCACGGACTATGATGTCCTTAATCTTGACTGTGAGGTCTTTAAACTCACGGACTATGATGTCCTTAACCTCGGACCGAGATGTCCTTAAACTAACAACGGACCGAGATGTCCTTAAACTAACAATCGACCGTAATGTCTTTAAACTAATATTGGATCGTAATGTTCTTAAACTAATTATGGACCACCATGTCTTTAAACTGGTAATCGACCGCAATATCCCTAAACTAAACAATAGAGTCCAAATGCTCTTTTGGTGGATCTAAATGATCCTGTTAAGTAGATCTTAGTCTAAAATTAGACTAACGTGTCCTTAACAAACGTTAAGTTGATCTTGGTCTAAAATTAGACTAACGTATCCTTAATAAACGTTTAAGTTGATCTTAGTCTCAAATGAGATTAATGATCCTTAAACCCAACCAAAAACCCAAATCTAAGAACATACAGATTTGGACTAGTCTACGCCCTACGGGCGACAACATAACTTAGTCTCCGTATACAATCCACGGGCAACCAAAAACAAAACAAACACCCATGACACGAAGTGACTATCCGGAGAAGGAGAAAGTTGTTACCGCGATACAGTAGCGTAATTAACTGCAGGGGCTTACGCCTGCAGGGAAGAACGTCCCCACAATCAAAAACCCCTCAAATGAGGGGGAATCTGACGAAGTCTGCTATATCGGCCGCGTCCGTCTAAACCTCTAATACACGGTATCATAAATCAACTTGGCATTTTCGGAGAGGTAGACGGATAACACCAAATAGCATCTGCCCCCAGACTCAGGCAAGACGTCCAGTCGTCTTCCCAGTTTCCGGCGGCGAACATGCTCGGTTTAACAGAGCATAATTTTTCTCTGTTTAGAAAGATATAGGAAATATTTTCCATCTGCTTGGATTTTTGATCCACTAACTTTTTGTTTAATAGAAAATATCATTCCCAATAGAATTTAATTCTATGCTTAATCACCATTGGATCTTTTATCCAACGGTTCCTTGTTTGAGTAGAATTTAATTCTACGTAAGGAGGTGTCCTCATGTGTTTAACACGTGAGGCTTATGTAGCTTATCTGATTTGGCGCCCATATGCCCTGCATATAGGCGCTCACGTGTTTAACACGTGAGGCTAATTTGGCATATATTAGTTTAGCTGCAGCGCCTATACGCTTTTCATATAGGCGCGCACGTGTTTAACATATGAGGATTATTTAGTCTATTAGGTGTTTGATTTCAACGCCTATATGCTTTGCATATAGGCGCTTACGTGTTTAACACGTGAGCCTTATTTAGCCTATTAGTTGTTTGATTGTAGCGCCTATATGCTCTCCATATAGGCGCTCACGTGTTTAACACGTGAGGTTTGAGTTGTGGGGAATTTTCACCCCTTTTTCTTTTTATGAGGGAACAGAACGTCTTCGATGAGA
Organism: Agapanthus africanus; assembly: GCA_030015575.1. Lineage (NCBI taxonomy): Eukaryota > Viridiplantae > Streptophyta > Magnoliopsida > Asparagales > Amaryllidaceae > Agapanthus > Agapanthus africanus. The sequence continues at coordinate 933,765,326 of CM057338.1, read as the reverse complement.
AAAACCGACTCCCAAGCTCGTTCCCGACGACCTAGGAGCTAAAGAAGTGGCATAGAAGACGAAGGACACGACTATAAAGGTTGTAATTACTAACCGAGTAGTTAAACTCCTTCTTATGTTTCTAGTTTAGTGTTTGGATTCGATTCTAAGTCGTAGAGTTCATGCTCTTGATTCAAAAATTTTCGTTTTGTATTCCGCATTAGCCGCAAGTTAACGGCATAAGCAAGAGCATCTACCAGCATGATCCTCATTGCCGGGCTCCATAAATCCTTCAGATTGCTTCATGAAGATTATCTCTTCCAACTCACCATACAAAAAGTCCGTTTTCACGTCCATTTGCTCCAACTTTAAATTTTGAAGTGCTATCTTTGCTAACAAAACTTGAATAGATGTATGCTTGACTATAGGCGATAAAATCTCGTTGTAGTCAACCCCCTCCTTTTGAGAAAACCCTTCGCAACTAACCGTGCTTTATATTGCTCATTATCCTTTTTCCTGAATACCCACTTATAGTCAATGGCCATTTTTCCTTTCAGTAGACCAACCAGCTTCCACGTTCTGTTCTTTCGAAGTGACTCTATCTCCTCTATCATCGTAACAATCCATCGATCCTTATCCTCTTGCCTAATGGCCTTATGATAAAAGCTGGGATCTCTGCTTTCAGTGACTAAAGCAAATGCGACCATATCTTTGAAACCGTACGTGACTGGTGCCTTATGTGTATATTCTGATCTTCTTAACGCCATTGTCTGCGGGTCCTGTTGGGGTTTGTTCTCACCGTATGTCTCGGTATTCCGCACATCCACCTCTGCATCAATAGCCTGAAATTTTGCTTCAGTGTCCGTATCCTTATTGGTGTCAAAAAACTCCACCTCCACCAGATCATTGTCACATGATGCTCCACCTGCCGCCTTATTGTCTTCAGCCACGTCTTTCAACATGGATTCTTTATCGAAGATCACAACTCGGCTAGTGAACGCCTTCTATTTTTCGGATCCCATAACTTGTAACCTTTTAACTCCAACTTTGAATCCCAAGAAAATATACCTTTTTTGCTTTGAATCTGGCTTGGTCTCATCCTTCTGATTCATGAGTGAGTAAGCAGGGCACCCAAATACTCGTAACGAATCATAACTGACCGGCTCTTCTCTCCATACTTCTTCTGGAATCTGAAGATTTATGCCTGTAGATGGATACATGTTAACTAAATAGCACACATGATTCACCGTCTCTGCCCAGAAGTCCTCAGAAAGGCCTGAGTGCAACCGCATACTTCTGGCTCTCTATAGTGGTGTCCTCTTCATACGCTCCGCTACCCCATTTTGCTCTGGGAGTCCTGGAACTTTCCATAGCCTTTGTATGCCATGTTCTTTACAGTAGTCTGTAAACTCCTTCGAGGTATATTCACCTCCATTATCTGTCCACAAATACTTCACCGATCTCCCCCTTTGCTTCTTCACGACCGCTTTCCATTCCTTAAATCTGGCAAACACCTCTGACTTATATTTGAGGAAATAAACTAATGCCTTCCGTAAGAAGTCGTTATTGAAAGTGACATAGTATATGGTACCTCCATTTGATAGAACTGGTGATGGCTCTCATACATCTGAGTGTATATAATTAAAAAGTCCTTAGGTCTTATGCACGGCTTGCTTAAGGCCGACCTTATGTTGCTTCTCTATCGTGCAATATTTGCAGAAGTCCAGCTTGCACATGGTAATACCTTTCTGCAACTCCCTTCTGTACAACTCACGAAACCCCCTCTCACTCATATGGCCAAGATGCATATGCCACAGTTTTGCGGTATCCTCCACCTGTTTCTCTGTAGCCACGGCTGCACTACCAGTCACTTTGTTGTCGTCCAAACGTTACAAAATTTTCAATCGTTATCCCTTCATGGCTACTAGTGCACATTTGAAAACCTTTAGCACTCCATTATGACCGACGAACTTGTATCCTGCCTCATCCAATACTCCTTGAGAAATTAGATTTTTCTTTAATTCCGGAACGTGTCGCATGTTCATAAATGTTTTCACCACACCATCAAACATGCGAACTTTGATGTTCCCTATGCCAATGGCCCTGCACGCCACATTGTTCCCCATGAGAACGCTGCTGCCAATAAATTCCTTATAGATGTCGAACTACTCCTTTTTGGGACGCATATGGTAAGAATATCCGGAGTCAATAATCCAAGAATCAGAATTTTCCTTCTCCGTATGTACTGCGAGTACATCACAGAGATCTTCTTCTTCTGCTCCTGTCGTAACACTGGCTAGACTCGAACTATTTATACTTGCATTTTTACCCTTCTTCTCCAACCACTGTTGGTACTTTTGGCATTATTTCTTCAGATGCCCTGGCTGTTTGCAAAAAAGGCATGGACCGCCATCTTACCCGGATGATTTGGATTTCCCCCTTTTGCTTTTACCTGAGTCTCTAGTTTTCGACCTTCCCCTTTCACCGGCAAACAACCCTGATGACTTCTCTGATGGATTTGATTTCTTCATGATCTTATTGTTGAAAAACACTCTTCCATCTTGAGAGCCTCCTTCCCATTAAGAATTATTGTCACCAAGTGTTCATAAGAATTTGGAAGCGAAGATAAGAGCAAAAGCGCTTGGTTCTCCTTCTCTAACTTTACTTTAAGGCATGAAAAATCACTAACCATCTTATTGAAGGTATTTAAGTGATCATGAATTTGAGTATCTTGCTTCATGCGTAAACCGTAGAATTACTTCTTTAGGTAAAGCTTGTTAGACAAAGATTTTGTCATATACAAACTCTCTAGCTTTAACCATAAACTTGTCGCAGAAGTTTCTGACATGTCATTGTACATCATATTTTTTGCTAGATAAAACTCTATCGTGCATTGTGCCTACTAATCCATATCTTGCCATGCATCATCTGTCATGTCGGTAAGTTTATTACTGCTAAGAACCTTAAAAAACCTTCTTTTATAAGAAGTGTCTCAACCCTTCTCCGCCATATCGAAAAGTTCCTTTTTCCATTGAATTACTCCACCTCGAACTTAATGCTATTGATCTTGTTATTCGTCATTTTTAATTCCGAAGTAAAAATCTTTCCCTCGGATCCTTATGAATCAGATCTTCAGAATCACAATCTAAGAAGAGAGGGAGCGGACACAAGTGTCGTTACCCACCGTAAACTTAAATCGAAAAACTAAAGAATGTGACCCTGATACCAATTGTTATTGCACACGCGGAAACCATATGGATCTTATAGATCCCTTTTAATTAACGAATAATAAATAGGACAAAATTCTTAGTCAAATAGCAACACAGGAGATTCCGGAAAAAGGAGAGAATAGCATTATTAGAACTTTTAGAGAGAAAAAATCTTACAAAAGTTACAAAAACCCTCTCATTATAGATCTCCAATGAGATCTCCTTCTTCTCTCTCAAATTCTCCTTAATGGCCTTCGTCTTGATCTCTTATGGAGTTGTCGTCTCCCTTAAATTTTATAATCAAAAACTAAAATCACTATAAACCTTAACCCTAGTTTCCTATTTATATTAAACATACAAATTTTTAATATAATAGTATTCCGGTATTTACGAAACTGCCATCCAAAAACCTGAATCGTACGCAGAACCCGTCGACAAACGTCTGTCCCATGAAGGTCAGACATCTGGTCTCAATTTGCTCTAGATCCAGAGCATTGTTGGATGTCTTATCCTCAATACTCAGACGTCTGCCCAATATCCTTCAGACGTCTGAACACAATGCTTCAGACGTTTGCTTGCTCTATGAAATTCTTGACTTGAATGACAGACATCTAAAGCACAAATGCTCGGACATCTGACCCTTCTTTGGATGCACAATCTCGTAGATATACATGACACCTTCACAACAGTTCCTGCCTCTCACTTAAAAATGGCAATTCGATCATCAATGAATCAATCACTCTTCCAGCAAAATCTCGAAGGATTTTTCTTAAAGCAGATAACCGAGAGGCCTCGACTGTGGGTGCAGATGGATAAGGAGAATGACGGCTGGAGCAGAGATGACAAATTTGAGTTTATTTTGTGACCGGATGCTGTTAGAGATTTGGGTGTCTTGGATGATTGGAGGTTTGGATTTTCTATTAGTCGGGAAGGCGACCATAGCAACAGTAGGGTATAGTGATGGTGATAGACAGAGCGGCGTCGGTGGGTGGTGGTGATGATGGACAGGGCTGGAGGTGCGTCTGGCGGCGGAGGGGGTTCTGATTTGCTAGATTTGGATAAGAATAAGATCGCGTTGATTTGAGAGAGACGATATTAGGTTGATCAGGCGGACTTTGATTTGACATGTAGAGGCTGGTGAATTGAGTAAAGGGTTATACAGGATAGTACTTGATCCAATAGCTCAAAAATAAATCTTACGATTGATTAGAATAATATTTAGAAGCAGTGAAGAATAATACTCTCTCTTTTCGGAGGCTTGATATGCAGAAAACCCCCTCCACATTATATGTGAATATCTAGTTTGTTTGTCATTTTAAGGAATATATTGTTCTGTTTTCTTTTTGAAGTGTTCAACAAGAATTCATTCTCAAAATACCATTATATGTTTGTGTATATATGAGAATGATAGGTATATAATTAGTATTTAGTATAAAAAATGATGAGAAGATGAGAGTAAATATTGCATCTAGCACTCTTTCATACTTATCCTACCTTGCACCAATCATCTGCCAGCTGGCTGGTCCACTAGCTCTGGTCATTATCCATAAAAATTTGCAGTGGCTATAAAACAAAGCTCATAGAAAGATTTAACGAAATTTTACTACAATCCTGAATCGATTATGTCTTGCTTACTTATTATCTCTTACTTACTTACGGGCAAATAGTTGGTTAAAAGAACCATGAACATGAGGGTTTGTCATAATCTTTAATAATTTGTTAGTCGGATTGTGAAATATTGCGATTAAATTTGTTAGTCCGATTGGTTAAGAGAACCAAGAACGCAGAGAACGTTGTGAAATATTCTCGTCCATCAAAATCAGTCAAAACCAGAAGAGAGCTTAGTTTTTGCATCAGGATCTGAGGAGGATCGTCCATCGCGTAAAGATTTCAGAGTTGCTGGTTGGTGCACATCAGAACTCTAATTGTTGCTCCTGAGAGAAGTTTGGAATCTTTACACCGGAGTAGACCGAATCTGCTTTAAGTTCCGTGTTCAAGGACGCTCAACAGCTCTCTGAGTTGATCTAGCAATAGGTCGTCCCCTTTTGATCTAGTAATAGATATCCTAGCCGATCTAACCGTTCGAAGTTGATCCAGCAATAGAACTCGTTTGAAGAACAAATCTTTGAATTTTTCGTCCATTCTTTTACCTTGCTCCAATGGATTTGTGGTTGTCATTCAAGTTTTCTTTACATGATAGCCTTTCTAGATTCATCAATGGTATTCTACTTATTGGCGATTCTTTTATAAAAAAAAAATCATAACTCTTTTTTAATCTTAATATTATTAAAGTTCTCCCTTAAATCTCTTTTGAGTTATCTAAACTCCACCTTGTAAGCTAATTCCTAAAATCATATTCTAAGAATATAAAGTTGCCTTAGTTGATTTTTTTGGGCTTTTTTTTATATTGCTCCTCCAATTCACTGATACTTTTGAAAATATTCTCGGTTTGTATCATTTTTCTCCCTTGATTTCCGAAAAAACTCCCTGAAAATTATGCTTCTCTTTAGTCCATCAAGATAAAGACGGAAAAAATATATCTAAAGATAATTAAACAAAGTGTAAATGTAATGATATCATAATTAAAAAAATTAACCTTCCTTAACATAATAGATAGTTCTATTTTGGTGGAAAATGTTAAGATGAGCAATATACAGAAATACAGTTCGATTTGATGGAATAACATGAGCAATATAAAGAAACTTACAGATTACAAAAGAAATATAATAAAATCAAGATCAAGGGAAGTTTTTTTTTAAATGATAAAAATCGAAAAGAGATTTTTAATAAATTGTAATAGAAAGAGGTGTGACAATCGAAGAACGGTAAAAAACGGACTGTTTGAATTTTTTTTATTGAATATTCAAATAATTTTTGACATAGCAGCTCTTGGCAATTTAGTTTAAGTAATGATTCAAAAGAGGTAAATACAAATACATCAAATGCATTCTGAGTATGAATATGAAAATATAATTAAGGGGTCTAATATAAAAACAATTAAAGAGATTTTTTTTGTATATATCCCCCTAAAATCTTTCATATTTATACATACATCCTAATAATCTTTGTGTATGTATATACACCAATCTTACATGCTGCTGCAAAAGTCTCTTTCGACGTCAGAGTGGATGTATATAAAGCGAATATTAGTTTAGTTAATGCTAAATTCATGATGGTTCTGTTGTCCGTGCATGCGCCTCAAAAGCAAGGGGAAGAGAGTGGGTCCCACACGCGCAGACGGTGGGACCCCCTGTCCCCAACCCTTGTCGGTGAATATGCAGACAATGGAACTGTCAATATATGCATGTAGTTCCATAACACTAATCTATTATATTTCTTTTATAATCTTTAATTTAATTCTTTATTATCGTTGCTAAACCACGCAACATATGTTTAACGGAACTCAACCTTCAAATATATCATCCAAGCCTTCATAATTAAGTTCGTTCTTTAAGCAAAATGAATATGATATAGTGAAATAGATTATAAATGATAACTTAATAGAATAGACAATTTTAACCCTCCGAACTTTACCATCTACCCTATGCCCGCCCCACTATTTACCCTAGCCTGTCCGTCCCCCAAAAAAATTCGGTCACTCTCGCAGGCCCCCTTGTTGTTTTCTTTTCATTAAATCTTATTAGTATTAATCTTATCAACATTATTAATCCCTAATCCAACCTTCAGTATATCTACTGTCTTCAGAACGCTAAATTGCCAGCATTTTGTTTCATACCCTTACTAAAAATGATATAAAAAAAAACTTGTCGTCGCAACAACATAGAATATACAAATACAACAGGCTGTATTTTTATTGAGGGTAACGTCGCTATGGCCGTTCTCAGCTAATTGGCCGTGAAGTGGGTTCCCCTAGGCTAAGTTGCTAGGGGGACCCGTCATGCCCCATAATAAAACCAATTGCTGCTGATACGTATCCTCTTCTCAGTTTCTTCTTCCATAACCCAAATTCGGAGAAGAAAGAGATAAGAGGGTCCTATGATTTGGGATCTTAATGAACTTTGTGTTGCAAATTAAGCTAAAAGCTCAAGTTTTTATTGCGAAAAAACCCTAAGATGCAACGAGTGTAGAGCTCAATGTCCGAGTTTGTAAGATTCTTAGGACCGTAGGATCATTCATTGATTTAGATAAGAACAAAGATCGCACTTTTGATCATCCAAATTTCTTAGGCTCTCTTATGTGTTTATCTTTCTTAGGAGAATTCTATGCTTCAGCTCTCCATATTTTTATTTAGAAAATTTACATGCGAATTATATCGTTGAATTGCTTTATTATGAAGGGGCGTCTGATTTATGATAAGATTGGTTCTAGGATCTTGAGGCTATGCTTGTTCTTATGTTTGTAATATCAATACATTTGCGCATTGCAACGAAAATGACTAAACAGAGCCCTAGTTCATTTCTGTTACCATATAAAACCCTTGAGATATCCTACTCGAATAAAGCTCGCTGATGTTTATTTCCTCATTTTGAATTTTCCGTTAGTGCTAGGAGAAGACACAGACGGATCTACGGAGGTTGAAGCCACCGTGGAGGACTTCCCGCATTTCACAACCAATTGTTAGACCTTAGACTTTCCTTGTATCTCTTCAGTAGCTTTGTTATGGCTTTGCTTATTTTGATGTTCCAAATAATGCTGTAATGAACTTTGAAAGTTTGAATGTAATAAATGTAGGTTGATATATGAAAGTTTTTATTTACCTTGCTTTTTATACTTTCCTGCATGCATTGCTAAACACATGTTGAAGTCGAAATTGCATCCCGGTTGACCAAGTCAAAATCAAGATCAATCCCAAGCCAAGTGGGCCCAGGCCCAGATCAGATGGGTCCAGGCCCAGATCAAGTGGGCCCATGCCCAAACCGAGTCCGAACATGAAACGGCCGGTCCCTCCTCCATGCCCAAAATGAAATCATGTAATAAATAATTTTTATGTAATTTTTTATGCATGAATGGACATAAAGCCAAATTTTTGTAAAGCCCATGGCTTATGTGCAAAAAGAAAGGGCACATGAGTCATGGGATGGCCAAAATGCCATTTTTGTAAAGCCCAAGTGGGTATATGTAAAGTGTATAGCCTATAAAGGCAAAGATAATGAAATATCTCAACAACTTTTTCTCTCTCCAAAAAATCCAGATCTATGATCTTCTTCCTCAAGGTTCTAAAACCTTCTTTTTTCTTTTGAATTAAATCAAGTGTTTTACTCTTCCTTTCATAAAACAAAATAGTTTTCACCACAAAACCCACAAAGGGAAACTCAGATCTGCCATCAGATCTCAGAAAGGAGAGATTTTTAAAATCTCATATTTCTTGATCTTCAAGATCCGGCCTGCAAAGGAAGAAAAAGGAGACCCATCTTCAGAAACCCCACTTTGGGGAAGAACTAGGGCTCAAGGGGAGAAACCCTTCATCAGCTTCAAAACATCATAGGAGTTTAACTCCTCATATATATATATATATATATATATATATATATATATATATATATAATAAGTGCTCCTTTCTGGGAGTACAACTCCCATTGCAGGGACCAAGTCCCTTTTGCCGCTCGAACACCCACGTGCTGATACGTAGGGCGCTAGCGCTCTTGTGCTCAGAGCGCTAGTGTCCAAAGCGCTAGCGCCCGAGCGTCTACGTGCTGACAGGTGGTGCGCTCTTGTGCTCAGAACGCTAGCACCCAAAGCGCAAGCGTCCGAGCGCCCACGTGCTGACACGTGGGGCGCTAGCGTTCAGCGCTAGCGTCCAGAGCTCCCACATGCTGACACGTGGTGCGCTAGCGTTCAGAGCGCTAGCGCCCGAGCGCCCACATGCTGACACGTAGTGCGCTAACGCCCTTGCGCTCAATGCGCTGGCGTTTTTCCCATGCATCCTTTGGATGCCCTTTCCTTTTTTTTTTATTACACACACACACACACACACACACACACATACTCCACAACACTATCCCTCTCAAAAAAAATTTGGGCCGGGACGCTGCCCCGCACCCCGTAAGAAGGCTGCTAGCCCTCTTGACTCTCAACCCGCTATCCGAGTAGTGGGACCCCCGTAAAAACTCTGCGGGGCCCCCGATATATCCAACCCCCCTTTCAAAACACAATACTGCACATTGAGTTTGCATGACCAGTTTAACCCGTTAATCGAAGGTTCTCTCGCTCCAAACGCGAGGGGTAATTAACGGCAGATTAGTCCACGGTTGCCGGAGATTCGGATTCCCACAATCAATAAACCCCTGCCTACCCTAGGCAGGGGGGAATCTGTAATGCGCCTGACAAGCGCGCGCGTATTCCCATCTCAATGGGGTGACGAAAAACACCCTACAGATTCTGGCACGCCCGGTGGGACCTTATCTCTCCTCCCATATTTCGGGTTAAATATTCATGCGAACTCAATCAATATAAATTGATTACCTGTACTGAAATCATGCTTCTTTTTGCAGGGGTTAACAATTTCCAATTGCCATCTTCGAACGCAAGTCAGTATTTGAACGAATTTCCTTAACCCCAGCTGGGGGCAAGGCCATCAACACCGACAAACTAATAAGGCATCTCATGCAAGCTCCAGCGGTGCCCTTGACAACTGCTCAATCGGGTATCTTCTCTAAACTCTCCGTCGGATGACCTCCAGGTCGTTAAACTGGAAACAGATGACCTCCAAGTCGTTAAACTGGAAACAGATGACCTCTAAGCCGTTGAACTGGAAACAGTAAATCTCTAAGACTTTAAACTGGAAACAGTAGACCTCTACGTCGTTAAACTGGAAACAGACGACCTCTACGTCGTTAAACTGGAAACAGATGACCTCCAAATCGTTAAACTGGAAATAGTTGACCTCTACGTCGTTAAACTGGAAACAGATGACCCCTAAGTCGTTAAACTGGAAACAGTAGACCCCTAAGTCGTTAAACTGGAAACAGTAGATCTCTAAGTCTTTAAACTGGGAACCACTGATGTAACATTTCAAAAAAATAAAATATTATTTTGGGAATTTTTGTAATTTAATATTATTTTTAATGAATATTTTAATATTTCGGTATAATTAAATACCGATAAATAGGGAAAATTTTGAAAAAAATTTTGGAAAATTCTAAAATAGGGTATTTTATGGAATTATTTCATTTTTAAGTTTTTATGGTTAGTTATATGCTAATTTAGTATTAATCGCGATTAAAAATCGCTAATCGGGTTTTTAGTATTTTTGTGCAAAAATGTGCACATATCATTTTCCACACTTGTTATATGTTTTGGGGTATGGTTGCTTAGGGTTTGCAATGGAGTGAGAAGGAAAAGAAAAAGAAAAAGAAAAAAGAAAAGATAAAGGTTTCATGATGAAGAGAGAGAGAAGGTAGGTATAGGTCAACTTTCTTTTGTGAACCATCCCCCATTATTTCCCATCTTATTTTCTCTCTCCCTTCCCTCATGAGTTGCAGCTCCAGCCCCCTCCCTCTTCTACCTCCTCCCTCTTCAACCTAGATCCACCATGAAATCAACCCCAAAACCCTATTCCCATTTCACAAAAAAATGTTCCCGAACTCACTAGCTACACATTGGACTAAGCAAGAGCTGATTTTGAGGACTTTGAGCAACTCAAGAATTTTCTTGAGTTGCCAAAGGAGGTAATTTTTGCACCCCTAGTATATTATTTCAATTCTTATTGCATCCATACTAATTTCATGTCGATATGGTGTCGTTTGATGGACTTTGAAGATTTCTAGTCAAGGTTTAGGGTGGATCTGAAATCAAAGGTGAAATTGAGACTTGTTGTGACCTTAGAAACCCTGGTATGATGTTATTTTGGACAAAACCAGAGAATCTAACCCAGAATACGGATTTAGTGAATCGATATCGGGAAAAACTGTAAATCTGTGATCGTATTTTGAAATCTGCTATCACCCCAAGACCCCTAAAATAAAATTGAGTTGACAGTGAGATGTGTAGGCACTTAGGAACCACCTACCAAAACCCTAGCCCCAACCACCATTTTCTGGCTGCAGATAAATTCCATCTGGCCGCAAATTGCGGCCAGAGCAGGTGGGATTAGCCTCGTTTTTGGTTCAGAGCCTTATTTCCAGTAGATTTGACCTTTGGTATGTGCAATTTTGTCTGATTCCTTTTAGGGTAAAATATGGGTTAGTTTTCTAGAGTTGGCGCATGATTTACGACTTGTTTTAGCATGGATTTTGGTATTTGGTGATTCGTTTCTGTCGGGTAGCGTTTGAACGTCAACGACAAGTGGATATTGGTCGTGTTTGCATGTGAGGCTATAGGTTTTTACCTATAGGCGTAGCGTGTGCCGTTTTAGTTTTCGATGTGATTTCCATGTGCTTTAGCGTTTGTGATATCCTTGTAGGTACCCCACGTGATGTTGAGGCGATGAACATAAAGATAGCGACATCGGCATCGGCAAGTAAAGGTCAGTAGATTTATATCTACGGGGAGAAGTCGGGTGGATGGCGTATAGCACCCCCGCAGTCCGTAGTGATATATACGGATACGTATACACACATTCATTTATTATAAGTTGTTTGAGGTTATTAATGATAAATATGGATATTTGGTGTGTTTGGATTGATTTGGTGTCGCGAAACCCTAGAGTAGTGGTCGCACCACACACACACCCATACTTGCATACACTCTTCCTTCATGTGCTTATATGGTTATGTGTTCACATGGGTATGGGACTATGTGATCATATACTGGATTTGAGGATAGTATTTGGGATTTGAGGTGAGTCGATGAGATGTGATTTGAGACCGTGAGATCGGTGATATGGCAGGATTCGTACTTGAGATACGTCCTGATGTTTTAGTGGATCTTTGGACGACGATACCATGTGAATAGTGATGTACATTGAATGGTTGACATGTGATTGTAATATGAGATAAGATATGTTAAGATAATTATAATGGGTCGCATTGAGCGATGTATCCTTCTTATTGATGATATGTGCTGATGATATCGGGTTGTACGAGATTGTCGATCAGTAGTCAGATCATGATTATATTGATGATATTAGCATTGTACTAGACGTAGGTCAGTACCCGGATTATGATCTTTGATAAGAGGATACCAGATGAATGATATGACGAATGTGATATTGACCCGTACCCAGATTTGGGGATGCCGTACGACGGATTTACGTACGAGCTATATATTGATGATTGATCCGCACTCTTGACCTGGGATGTCTGATTATAGATATGGTATCGGATATGATATTATTGAGGCGGGATCACCGACTAATATATATACAGGTATGTATATGTATCGACTCAGATGTTAGGCGGTTTCCTTACCTGTAGTTCAGCTTGTTAGTTTAGCCCTATAGTTTAGTGTAGCCGTTAGACTAGATTCGACTACTACCTATTTCAAAAGCTAACGAATCGCGGGTATTTTAAAGGACAGGTCAAGCGATTCTACGGATATTTCAAAAGACGTATCCTTTCTTAAAAACACCGTAGCCCTTATTTTCAAAACACCGCGATTCGTGTTATTTTTAAAAGGCACCATTGTTTGACTTATAGTTATCGCTGTGTCTAGTATTCAGCTCCCACTCATTATTGCTGTTCGCTCCGCATCGCATGTTTATATTATGATTCATATTCTATTGTTGATACCATGCTGTTAGGACACCAGCACCATTACCGATGATGCGTATGTACCACGTATACTTACTTGCCGGCTCACACACATTTTCATCGGTAATTGCCATGTCACGTACACTTAGAGAATATTATTGCTTGATTTAGCTTGTTAGCTAGTAGTTTGACATGATATTAGTGTACTTGCCGTATATACCAGCTTAGATATTGTAGTTATTACTTACTACTTTATGCATGTTATTATTCACTGCTATGCCGCATTCATGGATTTTTATGCCTACATTCGCTGTTTACATGCTGTTGAGGATTTGGATTTGGATTTTCATGAGATTTCCTGGATTTGGGGGAAAACCGCAAAAACATTTATAAACTTCTTTTTTCTCTCCTTTTAAATGAAAGGCGCGGTTTTCCCATGATGTATGAGTCGTCCACCATGAGTTTGCTGTGGTTTTCGAGACCCGTTTCAAGGAGTTGGATTAACCGTCTCGGGTACATGGTGGGCCCGGTAAGGTATCCCGGGGCGAGAAGGTCGTGTTGCTGACGTTGAGCCTGGCAGGGGAGCACTACCGACCGGTGATTTTACCCGACGCGTCGGATATCCGGAGGATACCGTCGTGGTCTTGAGATTGATGGTAGGGGCCGGTCTGGACTGACAGCACCCTAGATAGTGAGATTGAGACATACAGAGATATTTGAGATATTGAGGTATAGAGATTGCGACACAGAGATATAGAGATATTTGGATATTTGTTTTGTGTCGATACTAGGCACTGTTTATACTGATTTCATTTATGATACCTCGTTTTAAAAAAAAGATACAGAAATCTCACTAATTTATGAAAGCAGTTTTCTTCAGTACATGCATTCTGTTTCATGCATTCATACATCATCCATATGATATATTGCTACCTGAGGCACTGACACGAGCACTTGGTATTACCGTTGTTTAGAAGTATACCCTAACCATTGTTATAGGCTGCAGATTATATATTTGAGGATATATTATGATCGTATGACTTAGGATTGCGTTGTTCATGCGGTTTCTGTTCGTAGATGTTTTTCTACTCACGAGTTGGTAACTCACCCCCGTTGTGCTCCAGTTTCTTGCAGGTTTTGCCATACAGGTTTCATTACGGCTTTGCTGGCACTGTTTCCATTTTCGGGTGACTTGCTTGTAGATGGGTATATTTGTATCGTACCCATCATTATACCTTGTATATTATTATTCTGTTGTATCTAGAAATTCCATCAACCAAACATTTATTTATTTCAGACAGAGACCAGTGTTGTTTATTCTTTCGACCTTAGAGTCGCGCGTTGTATTTTTATGGATTTTATGCTGTTGAGTTTCCTTTTCTGTTGTGATCCCCGCCTTTCGGCGTTGTATATTACCTTGCTTGCGTGGTTGTGACCGTCGATTGACGAAGAGCTAGCTCCCGCTTGGGGATGCATTTTTCATTATATACATGCTTTATCAGGTTTTGTACCCGTTTGGGGTCAGTTTTTACAAAGGAAACTCTGCCGAAATTTTTAGAAAAGACTTATGATTTTAAAATGCATATTTCGGCATATGTTGCAAACTGTTTGATTTAAAATGGTTTTTCCTACACTCTACTACTTTTCTTGGTTTGGATTTCTTGGTTTTCGGCTTACTTAGATTACGTACGCCTCGAGACGTTTCGTAGTCTAAGTGCCGGTCATATTCCGTACTTTCGGGATGTGACAACTGACCACCACGTCGTTAAACTGGGAATGACAGACCACCAAGTCTTTAAACTGGGAATAACTGACCACCATGTCACTAAACTGGGAACAATCGATCTCTAAGTCGTTAAACTAGGAATGTAAAAAATAAATATATATGTAAATAAACAAAAAAAAATGTATAAATAAAAGAAAAATAAAGAAAAGCCAAAATGATGGAGCAACTCGCAATAAAAATCAGCGAGTAAAATAAAGATGAAAATAAAGCCGAAATGATGGGGCAACCGCGAATAAAAGCCGAAATGATAGGGCAATCGCGATCTTCGCGATAAGAAAAGCTGAAATGATAGAGCAATCGCGGTAAAACAAAAAAAACAAAAAAAAACGGCGAATGATGAGTCGCTCCTGGTACCATATTCCAGTGTAGCGATGCAGACACCAACCAAAATCCAATTTTCCAAAATTCTCCCGGCCCTACGGTTAATCCTCAAATTGACTACCGTATACAATCCACGGGCTCAAATAATTCTCATCACACTCATGCCCCACTGCAATCACCAGTCCAGCGGCTGGTCTCCGCCCTTGGAATTATGCTCCATTGGGAAGATCCACTCATGTGTCCTCACGATGCATGAGGAGAACAAACCTTCGTGGGATCCTTACGACTCACAAAGGAAAAACACACTTAGGAGTCCCCACGACTCCTAAGGAGAAAATACACCTGCGGGATCCTTACGACTCGTAGGGAGAAAATGTTTTTATGGGACCCTCACGGCCCATAAAATTGAAAAGCCTTAGGTGATAGGGATCTAAACTTGTCTCCTAAACCATCGCTTTCCAAATCCCAAGTGGCGAATGATGAGTCGCTCCTGGTACCATATTCCAGTGCAGCAATGCAGACGCCGACAAAGTCCCGAAATTTTTCCGGCCCTACGGTCTGGATCATACATCCTGCAAAACCGTATACAATCCACGGGCATAAAACAATCCCAATCTCTCCCAAGTCCTGCCGGTGAGACCACATTCAAAGTCCCACCAGCGGTGAAGATAAAAAAAAAGAGAGAGAGAGAAAAAAAGGTATGTCCACAAGCAAAATGGGCATGGATGAAAACCCGAAAGGGCTTCATGAGTAAAAACAGCAGGACCGCCGGCGAGTTTGTGAAAACCCGAAATGGCGCAAACTCGTGAAAAGGAGGTAAAATGCACTCACAAAGTCCTCTCGACTTTGTAAGGAGAAAATTCCCGCGTGAGATTCTTACAACTCACAAACGAGCAACACACTTAGGAGTCTCCACGATTCTTAAGGAGAAAATACACCTACGGGATCCTTACGACCCGCAGGGAGAAAATGCTTTGTGAGACCCTTACGGCTCACAAAATTAAAAAGTCTTAGGTGATAGGGACCTAAAACATGTCTCCTAAGCCACCGCTTCCTGATAAGCAAGCGCAAATGATGATTCGCTCCTGGTACCATATTCCAGTGTAGCGATACTGATGCCAAGCAAAAACCAATATGATAGATACAATTAAGTGGTTTGACAAAACATAGACAATATATATACCAATATGATAAGTGGCTAAACAAACTATAATTGTGAAAAACTAAACATATAGCAAGAGACAATATTAAGTACAAGCAATGAGCATAAAGAGCAAGCAAGCAATTTTTAAACTAATGAGCAATAAGAGATAAGAAATTGCAAACTCGAGCAATCGCAAACACAAAGTCTTTTATAGTGGTTTGGCATTCCGATAACGTCCCGGTCCCAAGTCCACTTTTTTTAGGCCCTCGAGCCCGTGCCCTTTATCTTCACGTCTCCGATGAGACAAACACGTCACCCGACACACAAATGACTCTTCTTTACAAGCTCTCCTCTTTTACAAAGGTATCGATAACGTCTCAGTTCTCACACAAAGAAAAAGAAAAACTTCTCTCTCAACTCCTTTACAAAGACACCATTGCACTCAAGAGTTCTCACACAAAGGAGAAAGATAGATACAATTAAGCACGCTACTCTTAATGGAGTTTCTCTCTAGCTCAACTAATACTCTAGCAAGTATGGATAATCAATTGAAGCTCTTGATTGTGTGTGAGAGTGATTTGGATAGCACATGCAAAACTCTTTTTAACTCTCACAAGAAATGAGATTTTTTCTCTTGATCACTTGGAAATATATCAATTGAAATGCTTGAGTGATTGATCAAGAAAAAATCCAACCAAAAACCTATTTATAGCATCCAAGAAAAACAATCCAAAACAAGTGGGGACAACAGAAAATAAAGCATGATAAACGTTTGAAGTACAAAGGGTCAGACGTCTGAAGTTCATTTGGAAAAGGGACAGACGTCTGTACAAATGTTTGAAGCACAAAGGGACAAACTTCTGGTGAACAAAAACTTTTCAACCCGAGAGTTTTGTGTAGACGTTTGAAGTTCAATTGGCAGACGTCTGAAAGTGTAAAAGATCTATTTTCAAATCCTTCATCAAACGTCTGTCCCATTGAACTGCAGACGTCTGTCTCTTCTCTGGGTTTCTGATATTTCTGATATCAGAAAAATATCCAAAGGGCAAACGTCTGCAGTGCAAATAGGCAGATATCTGAGCAAGCACAAAATCAGCTATTTTGGGGTTTTTTGAAAACGAAAACCCCAATATTTATACAATGTAAAATGTTTGTGCATGAAAGTGTGAGTGTTCAAGATCTACTAAATGATTATATCATAATCTATAGAGTACTTACAAAGATTTCTATGTCAGTTGTCGCAAATCTTCAATTCTTGAATCCTTAAAGTCTTGAGCTCTTGAACTTTGGTGTTTGAACTTCGGAACACGTCATTCCACTCACTAGCGTTTTGAGGTCGATATTTGATCTTCAAATATTTAACTATGACTCTTGATGCTTCAAAATTGGACTTTCGCTTCTATAGCTATTCATACCTTGAAATTGGCAATTTGAAAAGCACTCGTCCGTATCTTCCAATCTCCATTAGATATGTCGTTTAAGCTCGATTTCCTCCATCCTACTCTATACACTTGTGCCGTAAGATATCCTGAAATACAATCTCAAAACGACCAAGCACATCATATACAATGCTATAAAACAAACAGGATATTAAACACAAGTATATGAACATTCATTGTTTCGATATCACAAACTATGAATAGTATATCAATATCAAGATATAAATCAAACTCAAACTAAGATATGTGTGTGTGTGTGTCACGCCCCGCTTCCTAAAATACGGAATACGGGAGGTGACAAGGCCAGCCATGCTCCTACGGTCAAGAAAATATCATGCCGTAGTCATACTTCGGTTTCTAGCATTACGTTGTAATCAGTAATCATAGCACAGGTAATGAGAAATGCAGTCGCTAATTCTATCAAAACAGATATGAGACTAACCAGATGGAATCAAAGGGCGTGATAGCACTGACATCGCTGATCTAGATGTCCGCAATATTCTCGAGACAAGGATGGTCCCGATCCGAGCTAAGTCTACTTTCCACTCTGAGCATGCATACTCAGGTCGTCAGAGCGACACAATAGCAATATATATAAATATGTAATATGTGCAATACTGATAAACATAAAGCGGTAAGTATAGAGTAATGACGCGAGCATGAAATAACCGGTACATGTAACGATAAAGCAGGGGTATCTGATCAGTTTTCAATGAATGTCCATGTCACTGAAGCAATCAGTCTCTAAATCTCAATGTCCAAGTCACTAGACCGATCGTCAGTCCAAGTGTGAGTGTCAACCACCGCAGAAGTATCCCCAACCCAAGGGTAAGCCCCAGGGGCAAGGGAACACGGGCCCGAATCACGATCAGTAAGAATTAGAAACATGATCAGTACAAATCCCGAAATCACGAACTATGCCGACAGTGGGATTCTTGAGATTCCGTTGATCGAACTCACACTCAAACTACCCCGCAACCTATGGTTTACATCCAACACCGATCATGAATCTAAATACTAGTCGCTCCATGACAAGTCTACGCGAGAATTGGAGACAGTGTCTTCATCAAGCATGTCTCGACTGGTATCCAAGATAAATGGACAGTGCTCGATGTCTTACCTATGACGCTAATATAAGTGCTTCCATACCCGTCACATACTAGTTATAGTTACACTTATATATTCCCCATAGGCGTCGACAATTCAATAACTAACTGGTTCCGCTAATTGTATACAAGTTCGTGTCACTTCCATTATTCAATCACGCTTTTAAACTAACGTACTTGCCGCAGTCCAATCACTAACATTTATCATTTGGTAATATAACACGGTCACTAGGATATCGATGCAAATGAACGCTATTTACAACGGTATAACAATCATGCAATATGATGGGGATACAATAAATGCACTACTGAATACATATGAGCAACCGGTGTCAGATGGATTAGAAAATCATATAAAATCACACGTGCATAATTTGGCGAAATAATATAAAAAGAGTAAACAGTGTATTAAATTATCTCTACAGAAAAATTGGTTTTGAGTCAATCGGGTTTCAGGTTTGCAAGTTATGGTCATTTCATTTTAAGTGGTTACTGCTGGAAATCCAATTTCTGAACCGGAAGTCCGTTTCATAATAAATTTTACTTCATATTGAGATCATAATTATGTAGGGTTCCTAGGCACACTATAGAGGTCTCACAAGGCATCAACCATGCCAATTTAAAATTTTATGGGTGCCGAGAAACCCTAATACGGATCGTCGGCTAGAATTCTAGGCGAAACATTAAACTAGTTAACATCTTAACTAAAGGAGAGAGGCTACAACCTTTGTAGATCAGTTTCTCCACTTCCTTAGCTCCACGTAGGCGTCCTCTCACTGTCCATCTTGAATCCCGAACTCAATCGTCGGCTTCATCGGGAAAATAGGCGGACTAGGTCGTCGGCTTCGTGCCGAAGATGATCTACGTCGAGGCATCACAAGTTCAAGCTCCAACTTCACCAAGTTGTGAAATTTGTGAAGAAAACACCCAAAACAACTTGGCAAGAGGTAGAGGGTGAAGAAATAGGAGGTGGGTTCACTTTAGAATTGGATTTCACTCACTTTTGCTCAAGTTGCCATTGATGGGCTTAAGCTTTTCTTGAAGAAGAAGATGATCAAGAAGAAGAAAGAATATGATAAGTCCATTTTGAATGAAAAAGAAAATGAATACTTATCATAATCTTAACCATAGTTAAGTGTAGAGAATGAACTAGGGTTAGTTCAAATGGTTAGGGTTAAGCATGAGACAAGAATGGTGACTAAGTCAAAGCTTCATGAAGCTTCAATAAGAAACAAAGAAAGCCACCATTCTCATCTTTATCCTTTCCAAATAAATAAATGAACAAATAAATAAACAAATGAATATGCAAAACCCTAATCATCAAATTAATCATGGTTTAATTCTATACACTTGACTAAATGATCAAGTATCATCAAACATGATACAAATATGTGCACAAAAGTATATCACATATACTTCTTGCACATCAAGTGAGAAAATCCATATATAGTGAACTAATACTAGCTAATGCAAAGTAATATATCAAATATATAATTATACATTAAATCAACACTTGACTTAACGATCCGGTCATATCGCATATAACCGACTAGTATCTTATGTATCGGCTTATCGAATCAATCGTTGATTCGATATCTAGATTATATCGAATATAACCAATCGATACATTCATCGCGAGAATGGAATACGGTATCACATACACGCATTATTCTCGGTCCTGCACATATCTCATATGCGCTCCTATTTCGTTTCGCTTGAGCCAGGAAACCTCTGTGTAGGACTCTAAAGACTCGTCAATACGCCGGTAGCAGATGATGATTATATCAAGCACCTACAAGCCGCAAGCGGTCTGCTAAACGTAACGGCCATCCGGGTATTGAGCGATCAGAAGATCGACGAGCTAGCCCGCTCACACTCCTGTGAATCCAACCAGTAACACTTACCGTACAGTCCGGTCTGTTCGTCTGATATGTCGCATATCAAGTCTAGGGGTGGTAAACATCAGACCCCAATAACCGATAAGTCGTGCCGATGTGAGGCTCATAACGGGTCGAGAAACTACTGGTAACACTTACCAGCAAATCTCTGATCAGCCCTGGCCAGGGACTTCCCTGTTACGGCCAATCGAGCACAGCGCAACATCAACCCCCAATACCGGGAGAGACGAAACCCCTCCTATCGCTCATTGCCTCCATGTGACTCGGGACTGTACCCAAAGACCACCGTTTTGCACGCCCTCATGGACGTGGTAAGGTGGAGATCAAAGCACAGTGGGAATCACACAAGACTCTATGACGATCTCGGGTCTACAGACTAACCTGCACAAGTGTCACCTGAGAACTGCCATCTGACGTGAGGTATAATACCATCTGGGAGTTCTCGGCGAGTCCGTCCAGTGTACCCAGTCTCCACTCAGCACCCGTATACCATCTCTGATGTCAAACACCAATGGATGTGGGATCATCCATCGCCCATCTCATGGGTCGAGAAGCGTATACGCTAGTCTACACTGGTATATCGATGCCCTGTCTCGATACACCCACGACTAGAGACCTTGAAGGATGTACTTATGGACTACCATGTCCCCACTAGTATGATCTGCATCACAGTCCAGGTAGTCAAGTACATATCCTAAGGGCTTTACCAACATGTAACTATAAGACAGTATAAAGAGACAAGTGTACATATTAAGATAAAGAGTAACCAGATAGCATACTATCATATCGAGCAAGAAAGTCATCTCTATATATGTTCAAGCATCCAATATAATATACATCATCTGTACAATACTGGCCTCTAGGGCATACATACAACTAACAATCTCCCACTTGCACTAGGGCCAGCTGTTGTAGTATCGCATACCGAGCATCCCGAAGAGTCTCTCAAACTGTATTTGGGGAATGGCCTTTGTGAGTGGATCCGCCGTGTTATTCTTCGTGTCAACCCTCCTGACCTCGATCTCCCGGCGATCAACTATCTCCCGGATCAGGTGATACCGCCTCAGAATATGCCTGGATCGCTGATGGAACCTAGGTTCCTTGGCCAAAGCCACCGCTCCATTGTTATCGCAATACAAAAGTATTGGATGCTCAATGGATGGAACCATACCAAGTTCAGTAATGAACTTCTTGATCCAGACAGCCTCTTTAGCGGCATCGTTGGCAGCGATGTATTCAGCCTCCATCGTCGAGTCTGCCACGGTTTCCTGCTTGGAACTCTTCCAGCTAACCGCCCCTCCGTAAAGGGTAAAGACAAATCCCGACTGCGACTTAGAGTCGTCCTTATCACTCTAGAAGCTCGAATCGGTAAAGGACTCCACTTGGAGTTCTCCGTTACCATACACCAAGAGCATCTCTTTAGTCCTTCGTAAGTACTTGAGAATGCTCTTCACAGCTGCCCAGTGACTCTCTCCAGGATCAGCTTGATACCTGCTCACTATACTTAGTGAGTATGCTACATCGGGTCTGGTACATAGCATCGCATACATGATAGAGCCTACAGCCGAAGCATAGGGTATCCCTTGCATGCGAGCTCTCTCCAAATCAGTCTTGGGAGACATCTTTTTGGAGAGAGTGACTCCAGAGATCGTGGGCAAGTTCCCACGCTTGGAATCTTCCATACTAAATGTCACGCCCCGCTTCCCAGTGTACGGCGAAGTGGACGCGACGAGGTCCGCTACGTATGTACTCAGAAGTACATACGCTAAGCGTAACTAAGCAATATAAAATATTACACAAGAGACAAGAGTATAAAAAGAACAGCAACTTTTATTTATTAACATTCTTTGTACAATACATGAAAGGAAATACAACTGAAATAAAAGATGCCTAAACAGTGGCATAACAGGAAATGAGAAGTACAGAAAGGAAAAGTGTACAATGAAACTACAGTGCAGGGTCTTCAGTAAACTGCTCCAAGTCTTCTTGCGATGGCTCAATCTCGGCCGGGTCCAAATCACCTGACGACATTCAAAGAAAAGAGAAACAGAATGTCGTCAGCGAACAGGTCGCTCGGTAAGTCCCAAAGATAAGAGAGGAATAGACAGAGAGTAAGAGAGGGAGAGTGTAGCTTTTAATGTTGTATTATAATATTGTAATGTTGTATTAACGCTGTTGTTTGTAGCCTGGTACAGAAGATGTCAGTGTATACGAGGGGAGTCCCACTTACACCGGGGACTTTGGTATCCTGTAGTACAAGGCTCCGTCGATAATACCACGGAACAACGGCATGGATGTAATTACGTCTTAAGTGTCCACCTCGTGCCACCTTTAACATATTCCGTACCAGTCTACCCCTTAAACCCCGCGATATCTTGTTTGTATTGTTATCTTGTAAAATTGTATTGATTGTAAGATTGATTAACTGACTGACCGAAACCATGATATCAGGAAACAGTTATAACCGTAGAGTCATGTAAATGGAATACTGGGAAACATGTAAAATGAATATATCCATGGTTCGGTTCAGTCAAGTTATATAGATTGTTAACTGGATTCAGGGATTCATGTATTCATATTGAGTTGGAATATAAAAGAATATAGATTGACTTGAATCATATTCAAGTCAGAAATAGTCAGACTCTAACCCGAGTCAGACTAAAAGAAGGTAATTTGATGTTCAATAATTGTTAGGGGCCTTATTGTAATTTATAGAACTTGAGGGGGTTTTATGTAAAAATTACTTTTATATACTTTTCAAAATACACCTCAAGTATTTAATTATCGTCTTTATATACATACAACAATTTAATGATCAAGATAAATATATATACATGTTCGAATAACATGAAATGAGTCAAGTATATTATTCGAGTAACTACCATAAACAATGTTGTAAAGAAATATTATGTACGACTAATTAATCAAGTTGAACGGATGCAGAATATAAACAGAGATATGGCTCTAAATGTTTTGCTTGCGTGAATTCCAGTTTCACCTAAATACAACTACCGGTTTGAGAGATATATATGTTTTCGTATCGTCGCGCAAAACAGATCAGAATCTATTCGGCACCGTCACATATTTTTAAAATGCAGTTTGAGTTAATTTGTATCAGGTTTCAGGTTACGAAAATTATTAGAAAATTGTAGGTATTTCGATGTACTTATCGAAAACACCAAGATTTATACGATTTGGATTTATGAAGCTCTAGTTATGATCATTTTAATATCAGCATTTAAAACAGAAATTCAGATTTCTGGACAGCAACTATATATTGTATTGTAAACCCTATATCAGGTTGTTTCATGCATTCCTAAGTAATATAATATACAGAAAATTATAGTTCTATCAATGGTGCATCTACACATCTAAATTTTGTCACAAACGGATATCGGGTGTTCGAGTTATGTCCAATTTAAAAACAATGTGCGAATCAGGACAGATTCTGTCCAGATCCGTCACTTAATATTGTAATGCAGTTTTCTTTATCTTAAGTAGGTTTTCAGTAAAACTATAAAACTAATAAAATCTATATCATTCGATGTAGATATCAAAAACATCTGATTTTGCTCAATTTGGATACCGGTATACCAATTTATATGTCCTAGAAATTGACCGATAACTGCAGTTTTCTGTTTTACGATCAGTGAATAAATACGATG
The DNA here is from genome assembly GCA_030015575.1 of Agapanthus africanus. NCBI lineage: Eukaryota > Viridiplantae > Streptophyta > Magnoliopsida > Asparagales > Amaryllidaceae > Agapanthus > Agapanthus africanus. The sequence goes on along the minus strand of CM057338.1, from coordinate 933,741,189 downwards.
TAATTCCTAAACCGTTATGCGGATCGATCTAAAATTTTTACAGCGTGTACAAAATAATATATTCTATCATATGTAAATTTCCTGAAATTTTCAGAGTTAAAAATTAATTTATAAAAATTATTTTAAAACTAAAGGTATTGATGTGTATACTAAAATTGGCAGAAAGATTAACTCGTATTTTATGCAGGCTTCATCCTTTCTTTTAATAACCAAACCGATTCCATGAGATATCGTAGATATATTATGGATTGAAATCTATGTTCTCACAACTTGTAATAAACATTCATAATCATGAAGAAAGAATTAAAAATACTTTAATTTGAACAAGAGATAATAAGATATTATTAAACCATATAGAATCATATATATCTAAACTTATGTATATGTATATGTATATGTTTATGTGTGTCTTCTCTTATGGATTATGATATGAAAAGAATAAGGGGTTCACGATGCATGACAAGAGGAAAAAAAAAAGATGGGGGGAAAAGGAGAGAGAAGGGACTTACGGGTTTCGTAATTTCGTATTTTAAAGAAATAGAAAGGGGGATAGAATGAGACTTACATGCACAAGCCGGTATTGTCACCGGGCTTGTCTATCCACCGATAGCCTCGTGTTAGTAGCGAGACCCTCTTGAAGTCTTCTTCATGTTCTTCTTCTTGGACTTTAGGTGAAGATGGAGAAGTGAGAGATAAAAAATGTGAGGAAGGAAAAGATAGAGGAGGACAAATAAAGATGGTGTAATGGTGAATGATAATATATGCATTTAACATGAGAATTAAAAGAGAAATGAAATGTCACCATTCATTTTGGAAATGAAAGGTCTCATTTGTAGGTTATGAGAAGAATAAAAAATGATAAAAAAATAATTGCAAGAATGGGGATTTGAACATGTGACTTATGGAATAACAATGCAAGGGCTTAACCAATGAGCTATAAGATTGTTCATGCATATATTTAATTAGAATTAAATATATGATGTTGCTTAAAAAGAAAATGGGCGTTTTAGATGGGCTGTAGAGAATAAGAATAATGGATTTGGGTTAAATATTTATGAAAGGAAAAATAAGAATGAGAAGTTAAAAATTTAAATATAAGAAAAAGAAATTGTACCTAGAAAAAATACATAATAGATTGAGGAATAAAATAATAATAAATTTAATAGAAAAAGGAAAATACCAAGTACAAATAAATACGGTATATTATTGAAGAGGGATAATACAAATGTATAAAGATTTTGGGGTCATTACATTCTACCCTCCTTAAAAATAATTTCGTCCTCGAAATTACTCAAGAAGGATGATGTAACAGAGTAAGGAAACAGGATGATATCTTTTTCGAGCTCCGTCAATTGATACTCTAACCAATTGAGCTAATAAGTCTATAAGATACAAATAGAAAGGATGAATAAGAATTAAGGATTCAAAAGTGGAGAGATGGAGTTCAAGGAAACCGAAGGTGGAGTTCAAGATGGATTCAAGGAATATGTAATGTAAAGAATGTTTTCAGTTGCTGTTTCTTGTGTTATATTGCTTAGGTTGTTCACGCAGAACAGAACTGCATGGTAGTGTTCCATACAGCTCTGACCTGCATGGGCCACCAACAAAACCTGTCACGCCCCGCTTCCCAGTGTACGGCGAAGTGGACGCGACGAGGTCCGCTACGTATGTACTCAGAAGTACATACGCTAAGCGTAACTAAGCAATATAAAATATTACACAAGAGACAAGAGTATAAAAAGAACAGCAACTTTTATTTATTAACATTCTTTGTACAATACATGAAAGGAAATACAACTGAAATAAAAGATGCCTAAACAGTGGCATAACAGGAAATGAGAAGTACAGAAAGGAAAAGTGTACAATGAAACTACAGTGCAGGGTCTTCAGTAAACTGCTCCAAGTCTTCTTGCGATGGCTCAATCTCGGCCGGGTCCAAATCACCTGACGACATTCAAAGAAGAGAGAAACAGAATGTCGTCAGCGAACAGGTCGCTCGGTAAGTCCCAAAGATAAGAGAGGAATAGACAGAGAGTAAGAGAGGGAGAGTGTAGCTTTTAATGTTGTATTATAATATTGTAATGTTGTATTAACGCTGTTGTTTGTAGCCTGGTACAGAAGATGTCAGTGTATACGAGGGGAGTCCCACTTACACCGGGGACTTTGGTATCCTGTAGTACAAAGCTCCGTCGATAATACCACGGAACAACGGCATGGATGTAATTACGTCTTAAGTGTCCACCTCGTGCCACCTTTAACATATTCCGTACCAGTCTACCCCTTAAACCCCGCGATGTCTTGTTTGTATTGTTATCTTGTAAAATTGTATTGATTGTAAGATTGATTAACTGACTGACCGAAACCATGATATCAGGAAACAGTTATAACCGTAGAGTCATGTAAATGGAATACTGGGAAACATGTAAAATGAATATATCCATGGTTCGGTTCAGTCAAGTTATATAGATTGTTAACTGGATTCAGGGATTCATGTATTCATATTGAGTTGGAATATAAAAGAATATAGATTGACTTGAATCATATTCAAGTCAGAAATAGTCAGACTCTAACCCGAGTCAGACTAAAAGAAGGTAATTTGATGTTCAATAATTGTTAGGGGCCTTATTGTAATTTATAGAACTTGAGGGGGTTTTATGTAAAAATTACTTTTATATACTTTTCAAAATACACCTCAAGTATTTAATTATCGTCTTTATATACATACAACAATTTAATGATCAAGATAAATATATATACATGTTCGAATAACATGAAATGAGTCAAGTATATTATTCGAGTAACTACCATAAACAATGTTGTAAAGAAATATTATGTACGACTAATTAATCAAGTTGAACGGATGCAGAATATAAACAGAGATATGGCTCTAAATGTTTTGCTTGCGTGAATTCCAGTTTCACCTAAATACAACTACCGGTTTGAGAGATATATATGTTTTCGTATCGTCGCGCAAAACAGATCAGAATCTATTCGGCACCGTCACATATTTTTAAAATGCAGTTTGAGTTAATTTGTATCAGGTTTCAGGTTACGAAAATTATTAGAAAATTGTAGGTATTTCGATGTACTTATCGAAAACACCAAGATTTATACGATTTGGATTTATGAAGCTCTAGTTATGATCATTTTAATATCAGCATTTAAAACAGAAATTCAGATTTCTGGACAGCAACTATATATTGTATTGTAAACCCTATATCAGGTTGTTTCATGCATTCCTAAGTAATATAATATACAGAAAATTATAGTTCTATCAATGGTGCATCTACACATCTAAATTTTGTCACAAACGGATATCGGGTGTTCGAGTTATGTCCAATTTAAAAACAATGTGCGAATCAGGACAGATTCTGTCCAGATCCGTCACTTAATATTGTAATGCAGTTTTCTTTATCTTAAGTAGGTTTTCAGTAAAACTATAAAACTAATAAAATCTATATCATTCGATGTAGATATCAAAAACATCTGATTTTGCTCAATTTGGATACCGGTATACCAATTTATATGTCCTAGAAATTGACCGATAACTGCAGTTTTCTGTTTTACGATCAGTGAATAAATACGATGTAATTCCTAAACCGTTATGCGGATCGATCTAAAATTTTTACAGCGTGTACAAAATAATATATTCTATCATATGTAAATTTCCTGAAATTTTCAGAGTTAAAAATTAATTTATAAAAATTATTTTAAAACTAAAGGTATTGATGTGTATACTAAAATTGGCAGAAAGATTAACTCGTATTTTATGCAGGCTTCATCCTTTCTTTTAATAACCAAACCGATTCCATGAGATATCGTAGATATATTATGGATTGAAATCTATGTTCTCACAACTTGTAATAAACATTCATAATCATGAAGAAAGAATTAAAAATACTTTAATTTGAACAAGAGATAATAAGATATTATTAAACCATATAGAATCATATATATCTAAACTTATGTATATGTATATGTATATGTTTATGTGTGTCTTCTCTTATGGATTATGATATGAAAAGAATAAGGGGTTCACGATGCATGACAAGAGGAAAAAAAAAAGATGGGGGGAAAAGGAGAGAGAAGGGACTTACGGGTTTCGTAATTTCGTATTTTAAAGAAATAGAAAGGGGGATAGAATGAGACTTACATGCACAAGCCGGTATTGTCACCGGGCTTGTCTATCCACCGATAGCCTCGTGTTAGTAGCGAGACCCTCTTGAAGTCTTCTTCATGTTCTTCTTCTTGGACTTTAGGTGAAGATGGAGAAGTGAGAGATAAAAAATGTGAGGAAGGAAAAGATAGAGGAGGACAAATAAAGATGGTGTAATGGTGAATAATAATATATGCATTTAACATGAGAATTAAAAGAGAAATGAAATGTCACCATTCATTTTGGAAATGAAAGGTCTCATTTGTAGGTTATGAGAAGAATAAAAAATGATAAAAAAATAATTGCAAGAATGGGGATTTGAACATGTGACTTATGGAATAACAATGCAAGGGCTTAACCAATGAGCTATAAGATTGTTCATGCATATATTTAATTAGAATTAAATATATGATGTTGCTTAAAAAGAAAATGGGCTTTTTAGATGGGCTGTAGAGAATAAGAATAATGGATTTGGGTTAAATATTTATGAAAGGAAAAATAAGAATGAGAAGTTAAAAACTTAAATATAAGAAAAAGAAATTGTACCTAGAAAAAATACATAATAGATTGAGGAATAAAATAATAATAAATTTAATAGAAAAAGGAAAATACCAAGTACAAATAAATACGGTATATTATTGAAGAGGGATAATACAAATGTATAAAGATTTTGGGGTCATTACACTAAACCTCTTTAGTATGGTGTCAATGTACCTGGATTGGGACAATCCCAATATCCGTTTGGATCTATCTCTATAGATCCTTATTCCCAATATGCAGGAGGCATCACCAAGATCTTTCATTGAGAATCTTTGTGATAAGAAGAGCTTGACCGATTGCAGCATAGGAATATCATTTCCTATCAAGAGTATGTCGTCCACGTACAATACGAGGAAGACTACCTTACTCTTTGCTACCTTTTTGTAGATACAAGGTTCATCTGGGTTTTTGACGAAATCAAACTCTTTGATAACGATGTCAAAGCAGATGTTCCAACTCCGCGATGCTTGCTTTAATCCATAAATGGATTTAAGCAGCTTGCACACCTTCCCGCTGCTCCCACTGTCTACGAAGCCCTCTGGCTGAGTCATGTACACGCACTCTTCTAAATCACCATTTAGAAAGGCGGTCTTAACATCCATTTGCCAGATTTCGTAATCATGATATGCAGCGATGGCAAGCATGATCCGGATGGATTTAAGCATAGCCACTGGAGAAAAGGTTTCGTCATAGTCCACACCTGGTCTTTGACGAAAACCCTTTGCTACAAGTCTAGCTTTGAAAGTCTCCACTTTCCCATCTACACCAAGTTTTTTATTGAAGATCCACTTGCTCCCGATGGGTTTTACCCCTTCAGGAGCAACATCCAAAGTCCATACTTTGTTGGTGTACATGGATTCCATCTCGGACCGCATAGCATCCAGCCATTTCACTGAGTCCCTACTCGTGATGGCCTGCTCGAAGCTAGTTGGGTCATCATCCTCCATGATGCAATCCTCGCTTCCACCGTCAATGAGAAAACCGTAGTATCTCTCAGGTGGACGAGATACCCTACTAGATCGGCGGAGAGGCTGGGGTTCGTCGAGTTCTACTGAATTCTCTGGTTCTACCAAGTTTTCTGTTTCAGTTTGTGTTGCTGGAACCTCTTCCAGTTCTACCTCAATGCTACTTGTCTGTTTCATAAGAAAACTCTTTTCTAAGAAAGTGGCATGTCGAGAAACAAACACTTTTTGTTCCTCGGAGTGGTAGAAGATATACCCTCGCGAATGGTTGGGATATCCAATAAACTTACATAGAACAGACCTTGCCTCGAGTTTGTCCGGATTTTGTGTTTTAACATAGGCCGGACAACCCCATATCTGAATGAAATTAAGACATGGTCTCTTGCCATTCCATATCTCATATGGAGTGGTAGGCACTGATTTGGTTGGAACTCTGTTCAATAGGTATGCAGCAGTCTCCAGTGCATATCTCCAGAAGGAAATAGGTAACTCAGCTGCACTCATCATAGAGCGCACCATATCTAATAGGGTGCGATTTCTCCGCTCCGATACACCGTTGTGCTGTGGTGTATAAGGAGGAGTAAGCTGAGAGAGAATCCCATTCTCTTTTAGATAATCTCTGAATTCGTTACTTAAGTATTCTCCTCCTCGATCAGATCGAAGGATCTTAATACTTTTGCCCGTTTGGTTCTCTACTTGTTTATATTCTCTAAATTTCTCAAAAGCTTCTGATTTGTGTTTCATCAGGAACACTTATCCGAATCTAGAGAGATCGTCAGTGAATGTAATGAAGTACGAAGAACCATCCCTGGCATGTGTAGACATGGGACCGCATACATCACTATGTATTAGTCCCAAGAGTTCGGTAACTCTTTCTCCGTGTCCAGTAAACGGAGTTTTGGTCATCTTGCCTTTGAGACATGACTGGCAAGTGTCATATGATGAAAATTCAAACGAATTTAAATATCCATCCTTATGCAACTTAGCTAGTCGTGTCGCATTGATGTGACCCAGTCTACAATGCCACAAGAAAAATTCGTTCAGTTCAGAACTCTTCCTTTTGTGCGTGTTTTGTAAATTGAGGACTGTATTTTGATTGAGAATGAATATGCCATTATACATCGAGCCTGATGCAATCAACTTTTGATCTAGGAATATGTTCATAACATTATCCTTTACTACAAAATTATATCCTTCTTTACTTAATAAAGAAACTGATATAATGTTGCACATCATGTTCGGTATATAATAGCATTCATTTAGAATCAGTGTATCACCACTTGGTAATACTAGGTGATATTCGCCAACTGCTTTGGCTGCAACATTTGCCCCATTCCCTACTTGAACGGAATGATCACCTTTTCCCAGTTCTCTACCTTTCCTCAGCCCATGTAACATCTTACATATGTGGGATCCTGATCCGGTATCTAATACCCAGGACGTAGGGTGAACTGAGAAACAGTTCTCAATGACAAACACACCCGAAGATGATGCATCAACATGCATGTTCTCCTTTTGGGCGGTGTGAGAATCCAGATATTCTCCTGTTTCCTGTTCATTCTTATAACACTTATAAGATAGAACGGGTTCAACGTTCCCCTGCACAGTATAACATGCGGGTTCGGTCAATACATCCATATTATTATCTTGATTAGGGCATGAAATGGTCGCTACCTGGAGAGAGAGAGAAGAAAACACTTTAGCGTATGCCCGTGCAAGATCAGATTGGTTATTATCTTATCTAATCAGGATGGCTCCCACTGCTTTTTATCAAATCTTCCTTCAAACCCTAAAAGGAAAGACTAACCGGGATTAATTACACACTACAAGTTCGCTAATCTTTCAGCCAGGCCAGTGTCGGTAATTTGAGGGAGGTCCCCCGTGCTTTCGCACGAACCTAATTAATGTAAACCTCATTTTCCCAGAGGCATAACCCCGTTGACACCTTTCTAAACACCTACTTGATCAGCTAATTGCAATGTGTAAAACTCTCTCAGGAGTAACTCTTACTCGCAGCGGGTATCGGGATCCAACTATCTCATAGAAGGTATGCAATCTCATTGCAAATTTCAACACTTGAAATTCCCGATAATATTTTGCCCCTAGCGTCCTATGACCTTGACGGAGGCCAAACAACCCATAGTCCGCTAGTCAAGTTCAACCCGTCATTTCCTGATTGAATTAAACCCACCCGCACGACCCTTGATGGAGGCCAAACAACGCCGTACGAATACCCTAATCCAATCGCATCATATGCTAGCAGATAAGCACTAGTTAGCTACCGTACACTACGCCTTGACGGAGGCCAAACTACCGTAGCACGAATACTAACTAGTACTTATCTGAAATGATGGAGGGCTACGCAGGTTTTTCATAAAAACCATGAGCGTAATGAACTTGATATCGTTGTAGAATCAAATGAAGTTTTGAAATGGAGTGATTTTGAGGCTTTTCTAGTTTTGCTAAAGGGGTCACTCCCGGTGAAGGGATCGTCGGCCCTTTCCTCGTCGAATGAGGTGCGGGATATATCATATATATCACTGTGCAAAGCAGAAACTATAAAAGCAATCAAAAACAAACCGAGTGTGTAGCATCTGCCAGTTATTGCTAAAGGAGTCACTCCCGGTGAAGGGATCTCGGTCCTTTCCTCATTGAATAAGGTGCAGGGTATATCATATATACCGCTATGCAAAGCAAGAACTGTAGCTACCTGTTTTGTTTAAAATTTGATTCTACAACATCTTAGGTTTCTTTTCTTTCATTAATTACATTAATGAAGTCCCATCATTTAAATACCTAAACATCACAGATAAATACGACGTACACTTATGCCATCCGCATTCGCCTGGATGTCCCCTCGTGCACCGTTAGGTTAGGTAACTAACGACAGAGCAGGGCAGGGCTAGTGTGGGTGCAAAACATAAGTAACGTCTATATAATATATCATATATACTATATAAAGTATCGATCACAGAACATCACATGATCTCATCACAGATATCGCAGCAGAAGAAACATATGAAACATTGGATATACTAGGACGTCCGTGTTTTCAATACGAGCCAGTATAAAACACGGATTCCACTGTCGTGATGAATAGCCAATCCCACACCCCTAGACCCCTACGAGAGTGGCAAGCAACCCTACCAATTATAGGGTTAGGAGACCCGGACTCGACTCCTCGAGATGGTCTCCCTCTGGACCCTAGAACCCGGTTACTTGTGCTCCCCTCCTTGGGTCTATCCTAATGCGGAAAAGTAAATAATATACAAAAGGTGACGACTTCCGCAACCTGGAAGTGACCCAATAAAAGAATATTACATACAAGTTTTTACATGAATGAAAATGAAAAACACTCATCTCACATAAAACCCCCGGCTATTCAAACACGACGATCCAATATAACATATCCAGCAACATATAACATCACATGTCATCAACGTAAGTAAGTATGCATACCCCAATTGTCGTTGACGTATAGCAACGAAACCGGCGATATGAACATACTACACTTACGGTCACAGAAAAGAAAGTGTAAAACTACAACAATTGGAATCCGCAACTTCTTTAGACATCGCATGCCTAATCAAATGAAATACTTAGACATCACATGCCTAACAGATATAAATCCCGCATTTTAGTCTCATTATCGAAAACTCTTTTCAATATCATGTGGGACTAAACTGCTAGATTTATAACATTCATTCAGTTATCTCATAACTGTTTGTGAATTCCAATTATTGTATCCTATTCCGGATAAATAGAAAATATTAAACTTTCCGATCGAACATTCGAACACCCAAGTTTTCTCGAAACCGTTCAACACATGAAATAGGTTCAAAGACATTCACTTCATGCCTCAGTACCAATGATCCAGCCGTAGAAGGGTCAAGCCAACGCCTCACATGTGGCACGCCGTACTGCCCCAAACCCGAAGGTTCAAAGGGCAGTTCAAGACGGTCACATAATCGAGTTAAGGTTTGTTGTCTTCTAGAGGGACCATCGCGTTACTTGCACTACTCAGAACGTCCTTAAACCACACAAAAATCCAACACTTGGATATATTTCCGGCAGGGGAAAAGTTGGGTATTTATATCCGGTCGAACCTTTTAATATATTCTAAAGATTATCCGGAAAGCCACAAAGACAAAATCTGATACTCCGATCGAAACACCGAATCCCCAAAACAACCCCAGAAAATTCAAATCTTGAATAAAATTTAAAAATACCCAGAGAACTCAGCACTGTTAAATAGGAATTACTGTGCAAATTGTTAGGGCTGACGTCATCACTAGGCCGCGGAACCGCCGCAGAAGCCATGCTTCTGCCGCAGTTCCGCCGCACACTTCACTGTTCATGGGAAAAAAATTGCACCGTAATTCTTAGAATTCTCTGCTGAGTTTTCTGCATATTTTTAATTTGGAAAAAACGCATTTTTAAAAAAATGTACAGAGAGCCGTTTTCGGGTTAGGGTTTTGGTTCGATCGGACTTCAAACGTCGTCTGGACTTCGTCTAAGGCTCTAGCTTGGCTCTGATATCACTGTAGGGTTCCTAGGCACACTATAGAGGTCTCACAAGGTATCAACCATGCCAATTTAAAATTTTATGGGTGCCGAGAAACCCTAATACGGATCGTCGGCTAGAATTCTAGGCGAAACATTAAACTAGTTAACATCTTAACTAAAGGAGAGAGGCTACAACCTTTGTAGATCCGTTTCTCCACTTCCTTAGCTCCACGTAGGCGTCCTCTCGCTGTCCATCTTGAATCCCGAACTCAATGTCGGCTTCATCGGGAAAATGGGCGGACTAGGTCGTCGGCTTCGTGCCGAAGATGATCTACGTCGAGGCATCACAAGTTCAAGCTCCAACTTCACCAAGTTGTGAAACTTGTGAAGAAAACACCCAAAACAACTTGGCAAGAGGTAGAGGGTGAAGAAATAGGAGGTGGGTTCACTTTAGAATTGGATTTCACTCACTTTTGCTCAAGTTGCCATTGATGGGCTTAAGCTTTTCTTGAAGAAGAAGATGATCAAGAAGAAGAAAGAATATGATAAGTCCATTTTGAATGAAAAAGAAAATGAATACTTATCATAATCTTAACCATAGTTAAGTGTAGAGAATGAACTAGGGTTAGTTCAAATGGTTAGGGTTAAGCATGAGACAAGAATGGTGACTAAGTCAAAGCTTCATGAAGCTTCAATAAGAAACAAAGAAAGCCACCATTCTCATCTTTATCCTTTCCAAATAAATAAATGAACAAATAAATAAACAAATGAATATGCAAAACCCTGATCATCAAATTAATCATGGTTTAATTCTATACACTTAACTAAATGATCAAGTATCATCAAACATGATACAAATATGTGCACAAAAGTATATCACATATACTTCTTGCACATCAAGTGAGAAAATCCATATAAAGTGAACTAATACTAGCTAATGCAAAGTAATATATCAAATATATAATTATACATTAAATCATTAAATCAACACTTGACTTAACGATCCGGTCATATCGCATATAACCGACTAGTATCTTATGTATCGGCTTATCGAATCAATCGTTGATTCGATATCTAGGTTATATCGAATATTACCAATCGATACATTCATCGCGAGAATGGAATACGGTATCACATACACGCATTATTCTCGGTCCTGCACATATCTCATATGCGCTCCTATTTCGTTTCGCTGGAGCCAGGAAACCTCTGTGTAGGACTCTAAAGACTCGTCAATACGCCGGTAGCAGATGATGATCATATCAAGCACCTATAAGCCGCAAGCGGTCTGCTAAACGTAACGGCCATCCGGGTATTGAGCGATCAGAAGATCGACGAGCTAGCCCGCTCACACTCCTGTGAATCCAACCAGTAACACTTACCGTACAGTCCGGTCTGTTCGTCTGATATGTCGCATATCAAGTCTAGGGGTGGTAAACGTCAGACCCCAATAACCGATAAGTCGTGCCGATGTGAGGCTCATAACGGGTCGAGAAACTACTGGTAACACTTACCAGCAAATCTCTGATCAGCCCTGGCCAGGGACTTCCCTGTTACGGCCAATCGAGCACAGCGCAACATCAACCCCCAATACCGGGAGAGACGAAACCCCTCCTATCGCTCATTGCCTCCATGTGACTCGGGACTGTACCCAAAGACCACCGTTTTGCACGCCCTCATGGACGTGGTAAGGTGGAGATCAAAGCACAGTGGGAATCACACAAGACTCTATGACGATCTCGGGTCTACAGACTAACCTGCACAAGTGTCACCTGAGAACTGCCATCTGACGTGAGGTATAATACCATCTGGGAGTTCTCGGCGAGTCCGTCCAGTGTACCCAGTCTCCACTCAGCACCCGTATACCATCTCTGATGTCAAACACCAATGGATGTGGGATCATCCATCGCCCATCTCATGGGTCGAGAAGCGTATACGCTAGTCTACACTGGTATATCGATGCCCTGTCTCGATACACCCACGACTAGGGACCTTGAAGGATGTACTTATGGACTACCATGTCCCCACTAGTATGATCTGCATCACAGTCCAGGTAGTCAAGTACATATCCTAAGGGCTTTACCAACATGTAACTATAAGACAGTATAAAGAGACAAGTATACATGTTAAGATAAAGAGTAACCAGATAGCATACTATCATATCGAGCAAGAAAGTCATCTCTATATATGTCCAAGCATCCAATATAATATACATCATCTGTACAATACTGGCCTCTAGGGCATACATACAACTAACAAATTAGGCAACGCTACAGTTATATAATATTTAGATTTATCTGTTATGTTTCTAACGCATCAGACGGATCAATAATATCCGCTGTATGCAGTGAGATATGCACTGTTTAAGGTTAAGGTATACATTCTGGCTCTGCACGAAACTGCAGCACACATCAGCGGTTTAAAAAGTGTTATAAATATCAAAAGACACTGGAATACAACGAGACCAGCACCGTTAGAAAGATAATTCAATTATCCACGCTTTCAAATATTGTTTCGCACACTTGTACATTTAAACGGTGAGATATATATGTTCTAAAGCAAGCAAAGGCGGAGATTCTTGTCCCGGACTGCAGTTCAGAGCCATGAATCGCATCAGTTTTCGTTGTTATAACTTATTAAAATTTTGAGATCAACTATGGAATACTGTAGGTTTATCTGTTGGCTTCAATACGAGCCCTAGAACATTAGGTTACAAATTGTATTCGGTTTAATATAGATTTTAGAATGTGGCATGTGCGGTAAATTCTGGATTCAATGTCGCCTTTTGGGGCGTCGTTACATAAAGTAAACTTCACTATTTTCAGCCCAATTCCTACATGATGTTCTTTATGAGCAAACAGATCTATCTATAACAAGTTCCACCATTTTAAAATATATTTTGATCTAGGGTTTCACATTGATCAATCTTGATTATACATATCGGTGCCATTCGGGATATCTATTTCGATTAGTCGACATGAGTTTTATCAATTCAATTTCTAAATATTATCAAGATGAAAATAACAATCACTATATAGGTTCCAATCACAACCACTAACTTACCACGGTTTATTATTAAAACTACCACGATACTTTGCGGTATATATTTAGATACACGCACACCCCCACACACTCACATATCTATACACATCGATCTATTATTACTATAGCATGTAAAACAAGTGAGGACACTTGCCTTGGTCGCTGACAAGGAAGCGACGAACGTGCAGATTATTCGTCTCGACACACGATACAACGATGAATGTCGCAGAACTGGCACGACGCGACGCGAGACTCGAACGTGATAAAGGTTGCGACGGACGTGTGGGATGTTGCGACGACGACTGCGTTGATAACCGTGATAGTTACCACAACCTAAGCCACAGCTTGGTCAACGACAAAGGCGATAAGGGCGGCGGCTAAGGCGACGGATACATGTGCTCGATGAAATGCCAATGGTTGCGATGAGCTTGGGCCTCGTCTTGGGCTAGTGCTGCTGTGTTGGGGAAGGCGACCGGCGATGCAGAGGCGAACTCGTCGGTCGCGTTCGCGGAAGAGTCTTGTCGGGTCGGGTAGGGTGTGGGGTTCATGGGCCGGGCTGGGCTTGGGGTTAGGGTTAGGAAAATAAAAAAGATTAGGGTTTGATAGTTAGGGTTTGGGTTTAGGTTTTAAGACTTAATAAAAAATATAGGAAATTATTTATAGAAAATATTCAAAAATAAAATTAAAAAAATGGAAAATATTTATTTATAAACATGAAAAATATTTACAAAGGAACTGGCATGGGTATTACAATATATATGAAAACCAAGATAGATGAGCACACGTATATATATTTTTTCATATTGTGAAATATCAAAACAATGAATGAGAGTAATATATCGATATCAAAGAATATAACACAAATAAAGCATGTCGATATTGATATATTACTCGATATACACAAGATATAGGATATGCAAGCTAAACATCAAGTGTATACAAATTTAGTGTCGATAAAGAAAGCAAGATAAGTAAGTGACACTAAACAATTATCTATGTTTTAACTATCATAAAAACTAAATAATAGGATTATCAAAATCCATAATCTATCATGACGGGAAATATTTCTCCCTAACAACAAACAAACTGAGCTGAGAGCTCTTCTAAAGAAAAATTAAATGTTGAAGCTGGCCGAATCCAATGCACTCCCATGGACACCCACCCTCTCCATGCATGCAGGAGGCGTGTCCTCATCATAGCCCCCATCCCTTCCTCATATAAGACTAGTATATTGTATGCGCTATGCATGTGCTAAAAAAATTATATTAAACATTTTAAATTTGAATTAAAAAAAATAGAGAAGGTTAAAATTTACATGGTGAGAGTGGTTAGTTTGTTCTCAAAATGATGCACAATGATTTTAGTAGTTATTTAAGATCAGCAGAGATGAGTGTATAGCTATAACTGAGTTTATGATTGTATTTATTAAATATTTGTTAAAGAAAATTCTACATTTAATTTTTTTTACGTTGATGTGGCGCTTTTTGAGTCTATATTAGACCAACAAATTAAAATCAAGTTGGGCATCTCAAATTTTGTGGTTATAACGGTAGAGATAGAATAAAATTTCTTTTAAGAATCATTTTAGAGCTTTACATTTATGAGATTTAATATGAAATATACATTTCAATGTAATGGTCTATACTTTTCTGCTTATGATGATGGGCCAATTCAACAGTCAAAAATGTGATTATGGCATAAGAAGAGGATTGTATGGAGCTAATGTAGGATCATGGGAAGCTGAGATTTGGTATAAAAAAAATTTTGGATTCAGTTATTTTTTTTCTGTTCATTTTCTTTCTATTTTAAATATTTCTTTTTTTTTATCCCATTTCTACCAAAAGATTTGGAAGCGTGAAATTGTTTACGGTACTCCTTGTGTGTGAATTACATATAGAAGGAAATACTTGTAGCAAGTTACAAACGGAAACCGCACATCTTTTTGCAAGGATTGTTTAGGAAATTTGCTCTTTTTTCTCATGTTTCCAGTAATTTTGATAATTCCCATGCGACATAATTGTCATGATTAAAATTAAGAAATCATTGTATATCACAACAAAAGTCTTAGGGTAGGATTGCAGTATATAATAGTATCTTTTTATGTGTAAAATTTAACATGGGCATTTGCTCTGTATTTTTTAATTATCCACCTTCTGTTATTTTGATTAGCCTATGTCCCTTTCCTTGACACCATATTTATGAATATAAAATTTGCAAACGAGAAATTCGATCAGATATGGATAGTGAAAATATAAAGGAGGCGTTTTATCAAATGGTTGGTTGGTGTGCAAAGGTGTAACCATTTGTGATTAAATCTTCATCAACAGAGATCTTCTTGTCAGTGAATGTGGCCGTATGGCCAAATACTTTAGACCTGACCCGGTTGTTAGAGAGAAACGAAAGATTTCTCATTCGTGACCGCATCAAGCGCGAAAATCGTGAAGAGAGTGGAGATCATTTTGTTGAGAAAATCAGGAACAGTTTTAGGGACGTAGGGCAGAGAAAAATGCCTATATATTACAAGGAGATCATCCCCGGTAAGTATTAACAATGACATCCTCTTCACCGGAGCCCCCAAGATCCTCCATCGTTTTCTCCGAACTCCTCTTCGGCGTTGTCCCATCTTCGCCCCCCCCCCCCCCCCCCCCCCCCGCGCGCCCTCCAGGTTCGGCACTGACCAGTTCGCTACCGAGATCATCTACCACCACCACAACCACCGACAGATGCGCTGTCCTCAACCCCTGGAACTCCCGCTACGATGCCCTCTCCAACAACGGCTTCGACCGCACCGCCTCCTTCGCTTGGTTTCCCCAATTTGTTTATCATCAACTCGCTTCCTTCAATTCTCTGAGCATCAAACACTTTAGTTAAGGTGTAAACATTGGAGAAATCACCAATCAATATAAATCCAGAACAAAGCTTCGTTAAAGGGTTAGGGATATTATCAGTGAGTCTCCACAGCCACAGCATTCCTAAACGTTAATATTTTAGAGGCTAGCTTTGTTTTTTTATGCAACAGACCTGATTTGTCTCTCTGTTAATATTTTTTTTCTTCTAATTATAGAATAATGGAGAAAAGAGACCAATTCCCTCCTATGGCGTCGAAAAAATACAACCAAACACGACGATCAGACACCATCATCTTCATCGTTATGATCTAAGAAGTGGGTACACCAAATTTCATGTGATTCTACAACTTTTTCACCGTTGAATTAGTGGGTTTACCGACAATAGAACTTTTTACATTGCTAAATCAACGGTGAAAAAATTGTAGAATTAAATGAAATTTGCTGTACTCATATCTTAAATGATAACGATGAAGATGATGAGTTCCGATCATCGGACGCCATAGGAGGAAATTCCCTCCTATGGCGTCTTTCCTCCATTATTCTCTATTATGATAGTGGTTTATTTGTCAAGTTCGTTTACATTTACTATTGTGATTGTTATGCTAGCAGCTTGTTTAGTGATTTTGCTGATTCAAATTCATGTTATAATCTATTCATACTTCATATTATAATCAATTCTTTAGATCTGTTACCTTATATCCATGTTAATTCCCACTCTTAATTTTAAACTTAGCATCGAGAGTATCTATTAATTCTTTAGTTTGTACTTTTAGTATTTTTTAATATTTGCATCTACCGATCTCAGGATCAATCTATAATAATTTTGTGTTTAAATTATTTAATAATTTGAGTATAACTTTTTTTAATATTTATTTTTTAATACTTTGCAACAATTAGTTTTTTTTCCTACCAACTCATATTCATTCCTTTTTGAACTCTCATGCAATACTTAATCGACATGGCTAATAAACTCATTACTTTTGAACTGGTAAAGATAGAACGTCTTAATGGTATTAACTACGACATGTGGTATAGGAAAATTAAATATAAACTAATTCATGATAATCTGGACAGTGTCTTTGAAGTCGTTGCTCTAATTCTCAGTCATCCAACTGACATTTAGAAAAGAGAATTTGTTCAGTGCCAACTCAATGATAAAAAGACTAAAAGCCTGATGCTTATGTTCATGAAAAATAGTCTTATTAAGGTCTTTGAAAACTATAATACTGTCAAATATATATGGCATACAATTAAGGAAAAATATGACACTACTTTCGAGGTGAACATACAACTTTTAATGCATAAATTTAATTCATGCCGCATGCAAGAGGGTGACAATGTCATTGAACATGTGAACAAAATGATTGTCATGGTTAAGAACCCAGTTCTGCAGGATCAGAAATTTCTAAAAAAACTGCAAGTGGCAACTATTTTAAATAGTTTGCCACCTTCACTAGATATGGCTGCCACAATCTTTAGATTGAATGGAACCATCAAGCGCGTTGCTGATTTGTCAGCCCGGTTAGTAATGAAACAAGACCTACTATTCAGCAGGAGAGATTCAGATGTGAACCTTGTGCAACAGGAAGAAATAAATACCGTGCAGTATTGGAAGACGCAAGGAACACAAAGAGTCATCACATTGGACCTTCCAAGCCATCCTTTAAAGAACCTAGCCAGCAGCACGCTCGCGGCAAGAAAGGACCTTCTGGAATCTACTATATATGTAGGAAGTTTCGCCACTTCAAAGTTAACTGTCTACAGGCCAAGAACAAGAGCTATTCCAAACGCCCAGAAAAAGGAGGATTCGACAAGCGAGAGTTCATCGGTATAATTGAGTGCAATACTGCATCCACCGATACTGTTGAATGATGGATCGACTCAGGAGCAATCCCGCATATTGCAAAGACGAAGGAATGGATCGCTAACTTGAGCTAAAGAAGGGAGAACAGAGGATCTATATGGGAAACAATACCTATCTGGACGTAGAGGGTATTGGTTCATAAAGATTGGACTTTGAGGACAACATTATAGTTCTCAAGGATGTGTTTTATGCACTTCGCATAAGACATAATATGATTTATGTTCCCAACTTGCTGAAAAAGGGCCTTGAAGTTAGGTTTTACAATAATAGGGTTTCTATTAGGAAAGATAAGAAAGTTCTTGCTATTGGCAAGTTTGTATCCGAACAAGATTTATTTTGTCTCTATGTTATAAAACCCGTTTCATACAATAAGAATTCTGATTTGAATTATTCTTTGTATTTTTATCTGATTTTGATATTTGGCATATGAGATTAGGACGTCCTGGTAATATTAAGATAGATCAGATAATTAATATGGACTTGTTACCAAATCTGACAGGAGTAAGGATATTACCTTATGAGCATTGCTTGACCGGCAAAACGACTAGAAAGCCATTTCTGGAAGGTCAAAGAGAAAGTGAACTTTTAGAATTAGTTCACTCTAACATTTGTGCACAATTAAGTATAAAGAAACATGGTAACAATGAATATTTTATAATCTTCATAGATGACTATTCCAAGTTTAGTTTTGTATATCTTTTAAACAGAAAATCAGAAGCATTTGAATGTTTGAAAGATATAAGACAGAAATAGAAAGAAAACATGGAAGGTATATTAAGGTGTTGAGAACTGATAGAGGTGTGGAATTCAACTCAAAAGAATTTGATGACTACTATATTCAGTACGACATTAAGAGACAAACTACTATGCCTTATACGTCACAACAAAACAGTGTGGCTGAAAGAAAAAATAGAACATTGATAAATGCAGTAAGTTATATGTTGTCTCATTCTAGTCTTCCCAAGGATTTCTGAGGAGAAGCAATATTGACTGCAAATTATATTTTGAATAGAATTGCTACAAAATCAGTCGAGTCAACACCGTATGAGATTTGGAATGGACACAAACCCAATTTGAGTCATTTAAAAAAATGGGGTTGTGTAACACGTCCTCATTCCATATTAGGTTAGAGATAAACTGAACTTCAAAACCTTGAAGTGTAGATTCATAGGTTATTTTGAAAAATCCAAGAGATATAGGTTCTTCCATGAAAAAAATTGGGTCATTGAAACTAGAGATGCTACTTTTCTAGAAAATATAGAGAAAAGGGAACAAGTTTAAGAGGATGTACTGTCTCTATTAGACTTTGATGATATTCCCATAGATAACTTGGATATAGTGGATGAAGTTAACTATCCAAGTATGGAAGATGAACCTTTAAATAAGAATATACATGGAAAATCAATCAGCTAAACCTGTCCAAACTGCAAATGTTAGTGGTAACAAAAGATCTAGAATAACACCTACATGGATTGATGAATACTATCTATATTCATATGAACCATCTTGTTTCTGTAAGTCTACGGTAGCGCCCCGGCCGTCTTTCAGACGCCAAATGCGGAACAAAAACTTTTATAACTGGCGCTATTGTATACTATAATCCGGATCTGCCATTAACGCTAAACCAACAAACTGTAAAGTGGGTAGAAATGTTATACCGAATGATCCGAGTCCTTCGGTCTTTAACCATCATCTCACTCTTTGTTGCGGCCACTCTGATCTTGCTTGACCTCCGGTCTCATCATCCAGGTGGCACCACGTCAACGGATCTTTAAACGGGCTCCCGCCTCTGAACCGAGGCAACTCGGACATGAAGTTTTCTAGCCGATATGTCTAAGATTGATGTAGAGAATGAGTAGAACACTTTGTCTCGCTTCATCCAAAGCCATGGATGAACGGTTAATGAAGTTGCCTTTTAATCGGGTGATGGAAAAATGAGCTATATGAAATTTCATGAAGCAAAACTATCATAATCTTTTTTTCCAAAAAATAAACTTAGCACACCAAATGAATGGCCGACCACTTTTGAAGAGGGGGGTGAGTGTAGGAGAGGGGAGAGTAACCATTAGCACACAATGAAAAGGATGAGTCAAATGAACACCTTTCATAACATTAAATGAAACAATTAATGCAAAATGAGTCATAATAACACATCATCATTTCATTTAATGCAACCTATGAATCACTAATCCTAGTCACCTCATCTAGAACCTTCTAGAACCTTCCACACTCATGACCCACCTCAAGAAAAGATAAATCCGTATTAAACCGAATGTTTAATACTGGTGATAAAAAACTGGAAACTGGCAACTTCCAAAAGCGATCCCGAAATGAATTTCAGGACAACCCCGTAACAGTATAAACATACCCATATTTGTATTACGACCGAATGCAAATGCAACTGAGACAAAGATATTATATCTACAAAGTATAATACATGGATCCGGCTTAAACCAAAATCCACCAGTATTATCTGCCCGAAATATGACACGTGCGTAAACGCACGTGCATTTTCCGAACCCTGCCATAAAACCATACGACCTCTACAACGTTTCGCCCGAACTTGGGAAACTATCTGTGGGGGACTCTAATGACTCGTCAGTACCCTGGCAGTGGGTTTAACCACAAGCCGTCAGCGGCACTAGCTGTGCGTAACGGCTGCCTATGTACTGACCTCAAGGGAAGCTGATGAGCGAACTCATCCTGGAACCCTACTGAGCCTAACAGTGACAATATACATACAGTCCGGTCCGTTCGTCTATGAGTATCGCATATCCGGCCTAGGGGACTGGTAACGTCAGACCCCTAATAGCGGTATAAGTCGTGTCGGAGACAAGCCCTGAACACCCTGAGAAACTACTGGAGTACCTACCAGTAATTCTCACCTGCCTTGGCCAAGGACTTGGTGTAATGGCTTTCCTAGACACAACGCGATCTCACCCCCAATACCGGGAGAGACGAATCCCCTGCCGATCCGCTCACTTGCCTCCATGTGGCTCGGGACTGTACCCAAAAAATACCTATTTGCACGACTCCTTTAAGCCGTGGTAGGGTAGAAATCAAAGCACAGTGGGAACTCACACGAGACAAATGACGACCTCAGGTCGATGAACTAACCTGTACATATGTCACCAGAGAACTGCTATCTGACGATAGGTATAATACCAGCTAGCAGGTTCCCGGCGAGTCCTGTCCGGTGTACTCATAACCCAATGAGCACCTGTATACATCTTAGGTGATCCAACTGACACCAGTGGCTTCTGAGACCGGCCACCGTCCCTCGTCGGGGTCTCGACTGTATACACTAGTCTACTCCGGAGTATCTCGAAACTCCCACGACTAGGGACCACAATTAAGGATATGCTTATGGACCACAATTAAGGATATACTTATAGACCACCTAACTCTCACGTATATGATCGTCATCATACTGTTGGTAGTCAAGCAAGATCCTAAGGGCTCTATCAACCTGTAATAGTGATCAGTCATCTGAACCTGTACACGACTGATAAAGGCAAACCAGATAGCATACTATCATCTCGAGTAAGACTGTCCTACCGGTATAGGTCCTCCTCAATCATTGCAATCACGTTCCTGCGATCCAATAATTGACTTTGAGGGTACTATATCCAACAATCTCCCACTTGCACTTAAGGTGAATTATTGCGATGTCGCATACTCACAGCCCTTGTGATACCGAACATCCAACTCCTCTACTAACCAGTTTCACAAAGCCCGCTTGTAAAACTATTGTGTTCGAGAAATAGCCTCAGTGAGTGGATCCGCCCTGATGTTTCTTTCTATGTCTCTCTTAATCTCAAGTTCGCAGAGAAATCCATCTCCCGAATTGAGTAATACCTGTCTTAGAATATGTCTGGATATCTGATGAGACCTAGTTCATAAATGAACTCCAAATCCAAACTTCTTAGACTGTATCGTCAACTGAACCTAATCAGTATCCTGCACCATGCCACCCACAGTATCCTCTTGGACCACCTGTCCATAATACGGTCCCTCGTCAGAGGGAAAACTATAACTCTGACAATCACTCTGTCATCCATATCACCTTTGAAGCCTGGAATGATAACCGTCTCCCGAAGGAGGCTGCCGTCATCAAATCCATAGAACATGCCCTTATGTTCTAAAACTGCTTCCTTATATTTCTCCAGGATTGGATTAGTACAAACTTATTGCATCTAGTGCAAAAACAACATCTGGTGTGGTACTTGACATCTCATGATTGACTCAATTGCCTAAGCAAGTGATCTGCTAATCATGCACATCCCTCTCCCTTTTAGTCTGTAAGACACCTTCAGAGAGGGTGACTCCATCACCTGCAGGTACACTACCATGCCAGGAGTCATCTATCCTAAATACCATTAGAATACTGTCAAAGTACCCACATTGGGAAACTACCCAAATCTAGATCTAAAACCATAGATCTAGTAACCAGAATGTCTGATATTATATCCATATCCTTTGTGGAGAAACAACTGTGTGACGACCACAGTATAACCGATTGTAGTATAGGAATTTTACTTCCTACTTTGTGTATGTCATCCAAATACCAGGATATCACACCCTACTACCTTCTTAACAGATCCATCCCCAATTCTGATGAAGTCAAAGCCATGACTGTCACATCAAAATTAGATGATCTATCTCCGCTATATCTGCTTAAGTCTATAAATAGACATAAGCTACTTGCCCACTATGCTTCCGCTGCTCCCACTGACCATAACAACCCTCTGGCAGAATAATATATACGTGCACTTCTAAAGCTAGTTTAGAACGACGCTATACTTAACCTCCTGCCGGGTCTCATATCCTGGAACAACAGTAGTGTCAAGTCTGGGTAAACAAGAACCTCCCTGTCACCGTCCTTGAGGCTACTGGAGTACCTCTCGGGTGTCTGAGCTTACCCACCATATCTGCGGAGTGGCTAATGGAATGTCAAACCTGATTGAATTTTTAGGTCCTATTAAATTTTCCGTAATCGTTTGCGGTTCTGGAATCACTTCCAGTTCTACCATACTCCCACTACTGTTTTCTGAAAAAATCCATTTTACTAAAACTGTGGCGAGTCAAGAACAATATCACTATTGATCTTCCATATGGTAGAAAGTCAACCCTCGACATAGCCCAGGTCAACCCACAAACTGCCATTACAGAAACGTGCCCTGAGTTATCCAGAGTCTGGTTTTAAGTATAAGCCGGACAACTCCCCGTACCTTAACATCGTTAAAATATGAACCATTCTATATCCAATATAGAAACTTTGGCATTTATTTAATTGGAACCAGATTCTAATAATGCAGCTGTCTCCAGTGCATATCAACTTATTGGAGAGAGGCTAATCAGTATTACTCAACTTAGGAATACATCCAATTATGAGTAAGCTGAAAGAGAAACAAGTTTCTTAAAACCATTACTTGAATACCAATCACAAGTATCTACATTTTCGATCTCTTTGAAAAATCCCGATACTTGCGACATCTGGTTCTCTACTTTATTCATATACCTATAACTTCTCAAAACTTAGACATTGTATTTCTACAAAACACTTGTCTAAAAACTAGAGAAGTCACAAGTAAACAGAACATAGTACGAGGACCAACCCCTTTGTCCTGATAGACACTGGACAACATACAATACTCTGTATAAGTCCACTGAGTTGAATAACTCAAAACCTGTGCATCGTAGATTGAAAACTGTACTTATGGTTAAGAACTACTCCGTTGTTCAATGCTCCTTACCCAATCGTCAACTGATATAGGTAAATGTCACGGACATAATTTCAAAAAGTTATATCTCACTTTATAAAAATAAACGTACAGATATATCATTTTGAAATTGGTGCACAACAACGGATACTCAAAACCAAATACATGCCGTCCGGCAAAAACCCAGGCGACTTCCTCAAATATCACCAATTACAACGAATTCCGATATAATGAGGATGATCACCTTATTCCCAATAACCTACTCCCACTCATCATCTGTAAAACCATACAGATATGAGAATGAAACCTGGTAAATACATACCCTGGAGTAAGTATCTAATCGGGAAATCAGTTTTCCTTTAACAATGCTCTGAAACATGAAAATGTTTCGTAGGGGTATCATGTTATTCATAGTAATGCCTCTTCCATAATCCAATTCATGACTTTAACCGTATATTTCTTTGTCATCTCTCCAAATCCCTTTATTTGTCTTTAGTCGTTACCTTCTGTACACCATCGTTAGGCTAAATGGTTTTCTTCCTTCCCTACCGTTCGGCACCAGTCTATAGTTTGGAAGAAGACTATCCAGTAAGCATAATAGGTGTACCCTCTTAAACTAAGAAGTACTCGCAACTTGAGAGAAGGTGATGATAAAAGACAATTGAATAATACCTTATTCTATTAAAGGTGAAATAGGAGTGGCGATGAAGTACGCGGTTTGGTCCTGAATGATAACAGTCGCAATTTACTTTGCCCTCTTTCTAATCCCTTTATTTTGTCTTTACATATTACCTTCTGCACACCCTACTTAGGCTAATTGGTTTTCTTCATTCCCTACCTTTCGGCACCTGCCTATGGTTTGGAATAAGACTATCCAATAAGCGTAATAGGTATACTCTCCTAAACCAAGGAGCCCTCGCAACCTGAGAGAAGGTGATAATAAAAGACAACTGAATAAACCAATTCTATTTCTCCTGAACCTGGATCCATCCTCGAAGAAGTCCCTTCGAGTTCGTATATAACCATACGATGGATCTATCCAATGGAAGTGGATGTCTGTAGTAATACGGGGTGTTCTGAGAAATGCAAAGGGTAAAAGAAGGAGTGGCAATGACTTATGCAACTTAGACAATCCAAAAGCCAGTATTTTAAGAAGGTTCGGTCAACTTGGTCGCTGAGTCATAGTCTAGGGTCGGTCAATGGTCGCTGCCAAAGAGAGAGAGAGAAAAGAAACACTCTGCGTGCACTCTAACCTAGATCAGAATGGTTATCATTTTATCTAATCAGGAAACCTCCCACTGTACTGTCAAATTCTCCTCCAAACCTAAAAGAAGAATCAATCGGGACCACCCGAAGAGTAAACCAACTCATCAGTGGGAATCGGGATCCAACTCTCATCGCATGATAACGTGACGGAATCCACTCACGTTATCACACTCCAGAAGGTATGCGCATTCCTGGCAAGTTTCAGTTTCTTTAGAAACTCCCGATGTGATTTTTACCCCATGTTCTTATAACCTTGACGAAGACCAACAAATCATAAGTCACATGTCAAGTTCTACCCATCATTATCTTGTCAATTCGAACCCACTCGTACATACCCTTGACGAAGGCCAACAAGGTAATACGACTGTCCCAAACTAACTCATCTATCTATGCAACAAATGAATACCCCAGCAGCTACCAAACACTATGCCTTGACGAAGGCCAACAAACATAGCTTGAATACTACTGACCATCCATAAGAAATGACGGAGGGCTATGGCTGGTTTTTGGCGAAAAACCTTTAACATAATGAACTTGATCTCGTTGAAGGAACCTGATAGCTTTTTATAAAAATATAGTGGCGAAAACCTTTGCTTAAAAGGTCACTCCCGATGAAGGGATCTCGGCTCTTTCCTCGTGGAATGAGGTGCAGGATATTCCAACTGAATACCACGATGCAAAGCAACTTTTAATCGACTATAGTGAAATTATTATCCTGACGCAAACTTCTGCCCAAGGGGTCACTCCCGGTGAAGCGATATCGGCCCTTGCCTCGTCGAATGAGGTGCAGGATATTCCAACCGAATACCACTGTGTATGACAAAAGGAAACGTCTTTGTAATAACACTTTTTAAAACTGTTCCAACAACATCCAAACAGGTTTGTTTTCCTTTGCATTGATCAGAATCAACGCAGTCCCATCAATTATTCACACCAGAAAAGAACGAAAATAAAATGTACGTATATGCCATCCGAATTCGTCACTGGGTCCCGTCATTACCCGTTAGGTTACTTAACTAACGACAGAGCGGGGACTGGACTAGCGCGGGTGTAAAACATATACAACATCTACTAGTATATATACAAATATACAATAATCGCTCCAGGCGTGATAAATGCAACATTACAGAAAAGTAATAAGCATCACAGAACAATACAGATAATCTGGGATCCCCGGGTTTCACAGAGCCGCAACTGAAACCCGATATTCCCCTGGTCGTGTGGATAGCCTGTGCAATGAAACCTAGACCCCTACGGGTGCGGCAAGTTACCCGCCAAAACCTGAAGCGAGGCAGCCCCCTACAGCATAGTGAATGTACCACCTTGCATTTCACGGAATCCGGTAACTTGAGCACCCCTCCTTGGGTCAACCTGTACCCCCTACGAGTGCGGCGAATAGTCTGCCAATTTTAGAGTGAGGCCCCTCTGCCTTTCAAAGCCATGAGATGCGGACCCGTTGCCCTCCAGAACCCGGCTATCCGTGCACTCCGTCGTGGGGTAAACCTAGTACAGAAATGAAAAATATGTACAATGGGTATATCGACCTCAGCCCGGTCGTGCCCCAAAAGAATATTATACAAACTGGCAGAGACGGCAGTTCACATGTTGGACGCTCACCCCGCAATATCAAATGTACAAATAAATCCAAACTGCACTACCATTGCACACTGCTATCCACCACGACAAATCCGCAACATCACAGCACAACACAGAACATCAACGCGAATATCACATTCGGAAATCCGTCTAAAAGGACTATAGCAATTAGATGCAATTTACCGCTCGAATGACATTCACGGTCGGAGATATAATGTAAGTACTGTAAACTAACACGTTTAAATTTCGATCGACAAAACTTTCCGAAGTGGGCCCCACGTACATCTGCTGTACAGTAACAAAATCTGGGCCCAAAAGAACAATTCCAGAAACCACAATTTCCCCTGTAGAAGTCCCAGAAGAAAAATGGCCAACTGAATCACCAAGACGGCAGCGGTTCCGCGGTCAAAGTTAGTAAAGCTTAATGGCGTAGCTTTGATACCATATAAGTCTACGGTAGCGCCCCGGCCGTCTTTCAGACGCCAAATGCGGAAAAAAAACTTTTATAACTGGCGCTATCGTATACTATAACCCGGATCTGCCATTAACGCTAAACTAACAAACTGTAAAGTGGGTAGAAATGTTAAACCGAACGATCCGAGTCCTTCGGTCTTTAACCATCATCCCACGCTTGTTGCGGCTGCTCCGATCTCGCTTGACCTCCGGTCTCATCGTCCAGGTGTCACCACGTCAATGGATCTTTAAATGGACTCCCGCCTCTGAACCGAGGCAACTCGGACATGAAGTTTGCTAGCCGACATGTCCAAGATTGATGTAGAGAATGAGTAGAACACTTTGTCTCGCTTCATCCAAAGCTATGGATGAAAGGTTAATGAAGTTGCCTTTTTAATCGGGTGATGGAAAAATGAGCTATATGAAATTTCATGAAGCAAAACTATCATAATCTTTTTTCCAAAAAATAAACTTAGCACACCAAATGAATGGCCGGCCACTTTTGAAGAGGGGGGGTGAGTGTAGGAGAGGGGAGAGTAACCATTAGCACATAATGAAAAGGATGAGTCAAATGAACACGTTTCATAACATTAAATGAAACAATTAATGCAAAATGAGTCATAATAACACATCATCATTTCATTTAATGCAACCTATGAATCACTAATCCTAGTCACCTCATCTAGAAGCTTCTAGAACCTTCCACACTCATGACTCACCTCAAGAAAAGATAAATCCGTATTAAACCGAATGTTTAATACGGGTGATAAAAAACTGGAAACTGGCAACTTCCAAAAGCGATCCCAAAACGAATTTCAGGACAACCCCGTAACAGTATAAACATACCCGCATTTGTATTACGACCGAATACAAATGCAACTGAGACAAAAATATTATATCTACAAAGTATAATACATGGATCCGGCTTAAACCAAAGCCCACCAGTATTATCTGCCCAAAATATGACACGTGCGTAAACGCACGTGCATTTTCCGAATCCTGCCATAAAACCATACGGTCTCTACAACGTTTCGCCCGAACTTGGGAAACTATCTGTGGGGGACTCTAATGACTCGTCAGTATCTTAGCAGTAGGTTTAACCACAAGCCGTCAGCGGCACTAGCTGTGCGTAACGGCTGCCCATGTACTGACCTCAAGGGAAGCTGATGAGCGAACTCATCCTGGAACCCTACTGAGCCTCACAGTGACAATATACATACAGTCCGGTCCGTTCGTCTATGAGTATCGCATATCCGGCCTAGGGGGCTGGTAACGTCAGACCCCAAATAGCGGTATAAGTCGTGTCGGAGATAAACCATGAACACCCTGAGAAACTACTGGAGTACCTACCAGTAATTCTCACCTGCCTTGGCCAAGGACTTGGTGTAATGGCTTTCCTAGACACAGCGCGATCTCACCCCCAATACCGGGAGAGACGAATCCCCTGCCGATCCGCTCACTTGCCTCCATGTGGCTCGGGACTGTACCCAAAAAATACCTGTTTGCATGACTCCTTTGAGCCGTGGTAGGGTAGAAATCAAATCACAGTGGGAACTCACACGATACAAATGACGACCTCAGGTCGATGAACTAACTTGTACACATGTCACCAGGGAACTGCTATCTGACGATAGGTATAATACCAACTAGCAGGTTCCCGGCGAGTCCTGTCCGGTGTACTCATAACCCAATGAGCACATGTATACATCTTAGGTGATCCAACTGACACCAATGGCTTGTGAGACCGGCCACCGCCCCTCGTTGGGGTCTCGACTGTATACACCAGTCTACTCCGGAGTATCGATGCCCTATCTCAAAACTCCCACGACTAGGGACCACAATTAAGGATGTGCTTATAGACCACCCAACTCTCACGTATATGATCGCCATCATACTGTTGGTAGTCAAGCAAGATCCTAAGGGCTCTATCAACGCGTAATAGTGATCAGTCACCTGAATCTGTATACGACTGATAAAGGCAAACCAGATAGCATACTATCATCTCGAGTAAGACTGTCCTACCGGTATAGGTCCTCCTCAATCATTGCAATCACGTGCCTGCGATCCAATAATTGACTTTGAGGGCACTATATCCAACAGTTTCTCGGCAGATATTGGTGTGTATGAGTAAGCTGATCCTCTGAATTATGAGGATACGATGAACACACATGAATCAGATCAATGGCTGAAAGCCATGAAAAAGGAGCTTGACTCAATAGAAAAAAACAAAATACGGAAGCTATATGACTTACTAAAAGATAGGAAGTTCATAAGATGCAAATGGGTGTTGAAAAAAGAAATATATGGGTCTGTTGATAAATATAAGGCCCGATTAGTTGCCAAAGGCTTTACTCAAAAGGCAAGTATAGATTATCAAGAGACTTACTCTCCGATGGCCAAGTTTGCATCTATTAGAATAATCTTAGCGATTGTTACATATCTTGACTTGGAACTTTTCCAAATGGATATCAAGACTACATTTCTCAATGGAGAGTTGAAGGAAATAATATATACGAGACAACCTGAAAGATTTTAGGTCGAAGGATATGAAAATAAGATATATAAATTGAAAAGAACTCTATACGGTTTAAAACAATCATTTAGACAATGGTGTCTTAAATTTCACAATACTGTTATCCAACTTGGTTTCGTTAAGAACAAATTGGATAACTGTGTGTATGTCTTGAAGAGTGGGAGCAACTTTTCTATATTATCCTTATATGTGGACGATATTTTGCACGTGGGAAATGACATAAAAGTGAGATCAAATTAGTACTTAGTATTGAGTTTGAGATGAAGGACATGAGATATGCATTCTATGTTCTTGGTATACAGATCCTTAGAGATAAAAAGTCTAGAATGTTATGTTTAAACCAAGAAAGGCATTTGCACACAATACTTAGAAGATTTGGGATGCAAAATTGCAATCCGGCAGCTATACCATTGGTTAAGGGAAAGCGGTTGTGTAAAAACAATGTCCTAGAGAAAGGCAGAAACCACTTAGTGCCCCATACGCTCAAGCTGTTGAAAACTTGATGTATACAATGTTGTGACCTGACGTAACCAGTTAGTTTAGTTAGTAAATACTAAAGTAATTCTGGTTCGGCACATTAGAAAGTTGTTAAGAGGATTTTAAAGTATTTAAAGGGTATTGCGCACCTTAAGTTGGTTTATCAAACAAACTCGCTTGAGATTTTTGGTTACTCCGATACTGATTTTGAAGGAGACAAAGATGACGGGAAGTCCACTTCGGGACATTTGTTCATCTTTGGAGGTACTGTAGGGTATTTTTCGTCACCCTATTGAGATGGGAATACGCGCGCGCTTGTCAGGCGTACTACAGATTCCCCCTGCCTAGGGTAGGCCGGGGTTTAATGATTGTGGGGATCTGAATCTCCGGCAGCCGCGGACTAAACTGCCGTTAATTACCCCTCGCCTTTGGAGCGAGAGAACCTCCGATTGACGTGTTAAACTGGTCATGCGAACTCAATGTGCAGTGTGCGTGTGATGTGTTTTGAAAGGGGTTTTTTGGATATGTCGGGAGCCACGCGGAGTTTTTTACGGGGGTCCCGCTATCCGGATAGCGGGCTGGGGGTCAAGGGGGCTAGCAGCCCCCTTGCGGGGTGCGGGGCAGCGCCCCGTTAGAATTTTTTTTTTAACAGGGACAGTGTCGTGGAGTACGTGTGTGTGCAAATATGTATACATATGTATATGTATATGTATGTACATAAAAAGAGGGGGAAAAGGCATCCAAGGGATGCGTGGGGCCAGCGCCTTGAGCGCTGTGCGCTGTGCGCTTAGGCGCAAGCGCGCCACGTGGGCGCTTTGCCCATGAGCGCTGGACGCCGGAGCGCAAGCGCGCCACGTGTCGGCACGTGGGCGTTTCGCGCTCGGGCGCAGTGCGACGGAGCACAAGCGCGCCACGTGTCGGCACGTGGGCGCTTCACGCTCGGGCGCAGTCCGCCGGAGCGCAAGCGCGCCACGTGTCGGTACGTGGGCGCTTTGCGCTCGAGCGCTAGCGTGCCACGTGTCGGCACGTGGGCGCTCGGCGCTTGGGCGCCGGCGAGGAAAAGAAGGCTTGCCCCAGAAACTCTCGAAAGAGAAATTAGAGTGGAGTTAAACTTCTGAGATGTTTTGGGGTTGATAAAAGGGGTTTTACTTCTTCCTCCTCTGTTGACAGGATCTTGAAGATCAAGAGATGTGAGATGTTAAAAATCTCTTCTTTTTGAGATCTGATAGTAGATCCAAGTTCCTCTTCGTGGGTTTTGTGGTGAAAAACTATTTAGTTTTGAAAAAGGAAGAGTAAAACTCTTGATTTAATTCAAAAGGAAGAAGAAGATTTGAAACCTTCAGAAAAGGAAAAGATGTACAAACCCTAGGTTTTTGAGAGAATGAAAAGTATTACTTTATTCATCATCATGTTGCCTTATATAGGCTTACATATTTACATATAGCCCCATGGGCTTTGCAAAATGGCGTTTTGCCTATCCCATGGCTCATGTACCATTTCATTTTTGCACATAAGCCACGGGCTTACAAAATATTGGCTTTATGCCCATTTTGCATACATTCATGTATAAAAAATCACATAACAATTATTTACTACATGATTTTGTTGTTGGCATGGGGAGGCTGGCCGCAAGCTCGACTTGGGTATGGGCCCGCTTGACCTGGGCTTGGGCCCACCTGGCTTGGGTTTACCTTGACTTTGACTCGGTCAACCGGGGTGCAAATTTTTACCCCAACAAATTGCCCCCATCAATAAATGCACACAGCATATGTGGGTCGTGTGCATGAGATTGATGGATCTTCTTTTGCGTGGAGGCGACTTGCTTTGGTTCCCACTTTTTTGGGATGCATGCCCTTTTTACGACATGGACGGTCGATTCTGCCCTTTTTGCGACTTGGACGGTCGGTGCTTGACACGTCTCCGAGACGGAGTGTCCGTGATAGACTTTTCCCTGGCCCGAAGCGATCTGGTTCCTGCTTTGTAGGAAGCCTGCACTGCCCTTTTTACGACATGGACAGTCGACGCTCTGGTCCGGAGCGATTTGGGTTCCCGATTTGTGGGGAGCCTGCACTGCCCTTTTTGCGACATAGACGGTCGACGCTCTGATCCAGAGTGATTTGGGTTCCCGATTTGTGGGGAGCTTGCATTGCCCTTTTGCGACGTAGACGGTCGACGCTCTGGTCCGGAGCGATTTGGGTTCCCGATTTGTGGGGAGCCTGCACTGCCTTTTTTGCAACATAGACGGTCGACGCTCTGATCCGGAGCGATTTGGGTTCCCGATTTGTGGGAAGCCTGCACTGCCCTTTTTGCGACATAGACGGTCGATGCTCTGATCCGGAGCGATTTGGGTTCCCGATTTGTAGGGAGCCTGCACTGCCCTTTTTTCGACGTAGACGGTCGACACTCTGATCTGGAGCGATTTGGATTCCCGATTTGTGGGAAGCCTGCACTGCCCTTTTTGCGACATAGACGGTCGACGCTCTGATCCGGAGCGATTTGGGTTCCCGATTTGTGGGGAGCCTGCACTGCCCTTTTTGCGACATAGACGGTCGACGCTCTGATCCGGAGCGATTTGGGTTCCCGATTTGGGGAGCCTGCACTGCCCTTTTTACGACGTAGACGGTCGACGCTCTGATCCGGAGAGATTTGGGTTCCCGATTTGTGGGGAGCATGCACTGCCCTTTTTGCGACATAGACGGTCGACGCTCTAATCCGGAGCGATTTGGGTTCCCGATTTGGGGAGCCTGCACTGCCCTTTTTGCGACGTAGACGGTCGACGCTCTGATCCGGAGCGATTTGGGTTCCCGATTTGTGGGGAGCCTGCACTGCCCTTTTTGCGACATAGACGGTCGACGGTTTGATCCGGAGCGATTTGGGTGTAGGGTGTTTTTCGTCACCCCATTGAGATGGGAATACGCGCGCGCTTGTCAGGCGTACTACAGATTCCCCCCTGCCTAGGGTAGGCCGGGGGTTTAATGATTGTGGGGATACGAATCTCCGGCAGCCGCGGACTAAGCTGCTGTTAATTACCCCTCGCCTTTGGGAGCGAGGGAACCTCCGATTGACGGGTTGAACGGGTCATGCGAACTCAATGTGCAGTGTACGTGTGTGTTGTTTTGAAAGGGGGGTTTGGATATATCTGGAGCCACGCAGAGTTTTTACGGGGGTCCCGCTACCCGGATAGCGGGCTGGGGGTTAAGGGGGCTAGCAGCCCCCTTGCGGGGTGCGGGGCAGCGCCCCGTTAGAAATTTTTTCTAACAGGGACAGTATCGTGGAGTATGTGTATGTGTACAAATGTATGCATATGTATATATATACATGTATGTATAAATAAAGGGGAAAAAGACATCCAAAGGATGCGTGGGGCCAGCGCCTAGGGGCTTGAGCGCGAGCGCGCCACGTGTCGGCACGAGGACGACTTGCGCTCGAGCGTTTGCGCTTGAGCGCAAGCGCGCCACGTGTCGACACCGGGGTGACTTGCGCTAGAGCGCTTGCGCTGAGCGCAAGAGCGCCACGTGTCGGCACGAGGGCGACTTGCGCTCGAGCGCCGGCGAGAAAAAGAGCCTTTTAGCCTAAAAAGATTTCTCTGAAGAGAAATCAAAGAGGAGTTGGACTTCTGAGTGTTTTTTTTTTGTTGGGTTTAGTGAAAGGGGTTCTTCTTCTTCCTCCTCTGTTAGCTGGATCTTGAAGATCAAGAGATATGGGATTTTAAAAATCACTCCTTTTTGAGATCTACTGGAAGATCTGAGTTCCCCTTGATGGGTTTTGTGGTGAAAAACTAATTTGTTTTATGAAAAGGGGAGTAGAACTCTTGATTTAATTCAAAAGAAAGAAGAAGGTTTTGGAACCTTGAAGAAGGAAGAAAGATCTCAAATCTGAAACTTTTTTTTTGGAGAGAGAAAAGTTGTTGAGATATTTCATTATCTTTGCCTTTATAGGCTATACACTTTACACATAGCCCCTTGGGCTTCACAAAATGGCATTTTGCCTATCCCATGGCTCATGTGCCATTTCTTTTTGCACATAAGCCATGGGCTTCACAAAAATTTGGCTTTATGCCTATTTTTTCTTACATTTATCCATAGAATAAAATAAAAGAAATACAACAAAATTGTTTATTACAAAATTTTTATCTTGGTGTGGGGGAGGCCGGCCGCTTCATGTTCGGGCTCGACCCGGGCATGGGCCCACCGGGTCTGGGCTTGGGCCCACTTGGCTTGAGGTTGACTTGGATTTTGACTTGGTCAACCGGGATGTAAATTTTTACCCCAACAAATTGCCCCCCATCAATAAATGCACACCACATATGTGGGTCGTGTGCATGAAATTGATGGATCTTCTTTTACTTGGAGGCGACCTGATTTGGTTCCCGCTTTTTAGGAAGCTGGCACTGCCCTTTTTACGACATGGACGGTCATTGCTTGACATGTCTCCGAGACGGAGTGTCCGTGATAGACGTTTTCCCTGGCCCGGAGTGATCTGGTTCCCGCTTTGTAGGAATCCTGCGCTGCCCTTTTTGCGACTTGGACGGTCGGTGCTGCCCTTTTTGCGACTTGGACGGTCGGTGCTGCCATTTTAGCGACTTGGACGGTCGGTGCTGCCATTTTAGCGACTTGGACGGTCGGTGCTGCCATTTAAGCGACGTGGACGGTCGGTGCTGCCATTTTAGCGACTTGGACGGTCGGCGCTGCCCTTTTAGCGACGTGGACGGTCGGTTCTGCCCTTTTTGCGACTTGGACGGTCGGTGCTGCCATTTTAGCGACTTGGACGGTCGGTGCTGCCATTTTAACGACTTGGACGGTCGGTGCTGCCATTTTAGCGATGTGGACGGTCGGTGCTGCCATTTTAGCGACTTGGACGGTCGGCGCTGCCCTTTTAGCGACGCGGACGGTCGGTTCTGCCCTTTTTGCGACTTGGACGGTCGGTGCTGCCCTTTTAGCGACGTGGACGGTCGGTTCTGCCATTTTTGCGACTTGGACGGTCGATGCTGCCCTTTTAGCGACGTGGACGGTCGATGGTGCCCTTTTTGCGACTTGGACGGTCGGTTCTGCCCTTTTTGCGACTTGGACGGTCGGTGTTGCCCTTTTAGCGACGTGGACGGTCGGTTCTTGATTTGACTTGCTCTGCTTCTTGCAGTGTCAGGGGTAGACTTGACTTGCTCCGCTTCTTGCGGTGTCGAGATTGGATTCTGACTTGCTCCGCTTTCTGCGGTGTCGGAGTGGAAGTTGATTTGTTGATTTTGATTTGGGTTGACATCAGCATCGTTATACTGGAATATGGTACCAGGAGCGAATCATCATCTGTCATTGAGAGGATTTTGGGATTGTTTTACGCCCGTGGATTATATACGGTTTTGCAGGATGTATGATCCAGACCGTAGGGCCGGAAAAATTTCGGGATTTTGTCGGTGTCTGCATCGCTGCACTGGAATATGGTACCAGGAGCGACTCATCATTCACCGTTGGGGTATGGGATTTGGAATTTGGTTAGCGTCTGCATCGCTGCACTGGAATATGGTACCAGGAGCGACTCATCATTCGCCATTTGGGGATTGGGGAGCGATGGCTTAGGAGACAGGTTTAGATCCCTATCACCTAAGGCTTTTCAATTTCATGGGCCGTGAGGGTCCCATAAAAGCATTTTCTCCCTACGAGTCGTAAGGATCACGCAGGTGTATTTTCTCCTTAGAAGTCGTGAGGACTCCTAAGTGTGTTTTTCCTTTATGAGTCGTAAGGATCCCACAAAGGTTTGTTTACCTCATATATCATGAGGACACATGAGTGGGTCTTATCAATGGAGCATCATTCCCAAAGCGGAGACCAGCCGCGTAACTGGTGATTACAATGGGGTATGGGTATGATGAGAATTATTTGAGCCCGTGGATTGTATACGATGGTCAACTTGGGGACCCACCGTAGGGCCGGGAGAATTTTGAGAAATTGGATTTTGGTTGGCGTCTGCATCGCTGCACTGGAATGTGGTACCAGGAGCGACTCATCATTCGCCATTTGGGGACTTGGAATTTGGATCTTGTTTGGCATCAGCATTGCTGCACTGGAATAATGTCATGAGCAACTCATCATTTGCCTTGGGAGGACTTGGGATTTGGGTTTTTGGTCGGCATCAGCACCGCTAACACTGAAGCGAAATGCCAGGAGCGACTCATCATTTGCCGTTGCCCGTTGGGGGACGATGGCTTAGGAGACAGGTTTGGGTCCCTATCACCTAAGGCTTTTCAATTTTATGGGCCGTGAGGGTCCCATAAAAGCATTTTCTCCCTACGAGTCGTGAGGATCCCGCGGATGTATTTTCTTCTTAGGAATCGTGAGAATTCCTAAGTGTGTTGCTCCTTTGTGAGTCGTAAGGATCTCACGCAGGGGTTTTCTCCTCACAAGGTCGAGAGGACTTTGCGAGTGTATTTCATCTCTTTTCACGAGTTTGCGCCTTTCGGGTTTTCGCAGACTCGCCGGTAATCCTGCTGTTTTTACTCACGGAGCCCTTTCGGGTTTTCATCCGTGCCCGTTTTGCTTGTGGACATACCGTTTATTTTTTTATTTCTTTTTTTTTTTTATTATTTTTTTTCCTTTTTTTTTTACCGCTGGCGGGGCTTTAAAAGTAGTCTCACCGGCAGGATTTGGGAGAGATAGGGGTCATTTACGCCCGTAGATTGTATACGGTTTTGCAGGATGTCTGATCCAGACCGTAGGGCTGGTGGCTCAATTCGCCTGCGACTTGGAGCATTCACGTGTAGTATTTCTTGAGATATCGGCCGTTGATGGGTGGCATGGGCCTTTCTCCCTCAGCACTTATTAGTTGGTAGGATCCTCCGTCGAACACTTTCTCGATGACGTATGGTCCTTCCTAGTTTGGCTCGAATTTTCCCTTGGCATGTCGATTGAGGATGATCGGTCTTTTAAGGACCAACACCAATTCACCTTTCTTGAAAGCGCGAAGACGGGTTATCTTGTCATAAGCCCGTGACATTTGGGCTCGGTATAGCTCCAGATTTTGCTGCACCGCGAGCCTCTTTTCTTCGAGGGTATCGAGCTCTTCAAGTCGAAGGAGTGCGTTTTCCTCCTCTGTCAACTTGTGCTGAACGGCCATTCTTAAGCTTGGAACTTCGACTTCGAGGGGGAGGACCGCCTCCACTCCGAAGAGCAATGAGTATGGAGTGGACTGATTTGGAGTACGGTGCGTGATACGATATGCCCACAACGCCTCGTGAAGTTTGAGATTCCAGTCTCTCTTGTTGGCTGAAGCATTTTTCCTCAGGAGCTTGCACAGAGTCTTATTGAAGGCTTCTGCTAGCCCATTGGCTCTTGGATTATAGATGGAGGAATATCTCCAGTCTTTCTTGTGCTGAGTAGCGAACCTTGAGACATTGAAGCTCTTGAAAGAAGGCCCGTTGTCAGAAATGATTCTTCTTGGTGTACCTAAGCGGTATAGAATATTATGCTGGAAGAATGTCAGAATATCTTTTGTCTTGACTTCTTTTAGCGGGACAGCTTCAGCCCATCTGGAGAAGTAGTCTGTCGCGGCCAGTATGAACCGGTGGCCTTTCGATGACGGAGGATCAATTGGGCCAACAATGTCGGTGCCCCAGACTTCGAAGCGCCACGACGCCACCGTAGGATACAACGGGTTGGGATGCTTGTGAATGAAATCACCATGGATTTGGCAGATCTGACATTTCTTTGCATGCTCTCCACAATCCCGTATCATGGTGGGCCAGTAATACCCAAGCCGTTTGATTTGAAGTCGCATCTTGGGGCCAGATTGGTGAGCACCGCAAACGCCCGAGTGAACATCTTTCATGACCTTTTGGGCTTCGGCCAATGACAGACACCTGAGCCAGAGTTGGTCATATGACCTGCGGTATAACGTGTCATTTACAAACACGTATCGGAGAGCTCTTTTCTTCAGCTGAATCCTCGCAGATTTTTCTTCGGGCAGCTTGTCGTATCGGAGGTACTCTATGAAGGGTTCTCTCCAATCGGGCTCGTCTTGGATGATCGAAGCTTCTTCGGCAGGACTGCTCTTCTGTTCCGCGCTTTCCTCTTCTTGTAGAGTGACTGGGGGTAGAATTTGTCGGCTCCTGACCGTGATCAGAATTTCGTCCATGTCAGGATCAGCCAGCTCCTTGGCTAGGCGAGCGAGTATGTCAGCCTTTCCGTTCAACGCTCTAGGGACTCTTGTTAGTTCAATGTGAGTGAACCGTTTCATGAGTTCCACCACTCGGCCTCTGTACCGAGCTAACTCGGGTTTGTATATCTTATAGTCGCCACTTACTTGGTTGACGACAAGCTGGGAGTCACCGTAAACCCGTAGCCGAAGGATTTCCATTTCTATGGCG
Source organism: Agapanthus africanus (assembly GCA_030015575.1). Lineage (NCBI taxonomy): Eukaryota > Viridiplantae > Streptophyta > Magnoliopsida > Asparagales > Amaryllidaceae > Agapanthus > Agapanthus africanus. Next base: position 933,702,869 of record CM057338.1, on the reverse strand, counting down.
AGCTCCAAACCAGCTATCAGAGCTTCATACTCAGCCTCATTGTTTGTGCGAGGCTCGGTGAGAGCAAAAGAACGCCGTAGGGTCCCCATTGATGGTGTGATGAATACCAATCCTATCCCTGATTTTATCTCCGGGACACTTGATTTACTGGAGGTCCTTATCGATGAGGCCCCATCGAAGTAGAGCTCCCAACATGGCTCGTCATTCTCTAGGTGTAGCACTTGTTCGTCGGGTAACTCGCAATTGAGTGGTGACCCTTCTGGTATGGGATGAGCAGCGAGAAAGTCTGCAAGAGCTTACCCTTTTACTGCTTTCTGAGGAGTATAAACTATGTCAAACTCAAGTAGCATGACAGCCCATCTTGCCATTCTGCTGGCTAGGCTTGCTCTGGTCATCAAGTGTTTGAGCGGGTCGACCTTGGAGATCAGCATAACCCGATGCGCAAGCAGATAGTGCCTCAGCTTCTTCACAGCAAATATCAAAGCCAGCCATTGCTTTTCGATTGGGGAATAGTTGTGTTCCGCCCCGACTAGAGTTCGGCTGAGGTAGTAGAGGGCATTCTCTTTTCCCTCCTCATTGTTCTGAGCAAGGAGCGCACCAAGTGACTCATCTAATGCGGCAATGTAGAGAATCAGCGGTTTAACACTGGAGGGTGCAACAAGTACTGTTTGATGCTGTCGAACGCTTCTTGACATTCGGCATCCCAGATAAAAGGAGCTCCTTTCTTCATGAGCTTTGAGAAGGGCCTACATCTCCCCGATAAATTTGAGATAAACCTCCGTATATAAGCAAGCTTGCCTTGAAAAGATCTTAGCTGCGTTAGACTCTTCGGAGGGGGCATCTCCATGATGGCCTTTATCTTTGATGGGTCAACTTCGATTCCTCGATGTCGAACTATGAAGCCCAGGAATTTTCCCGATGACACGCCAAAAGCGCATTTCAGAGGATTCATTTTCAGGTCAAATTCGCTCAGTCTAGTGAGAACGGTCCTAAGATCCTGGATATGATCGGCCTTGGTTTCAGTCTTAATGACCAGATCATCAACATAACATTCGACGACTTTATGAATTAGGTCATCGAAGATATTTGTCATTGCCCTTTGATATGTAGCACCTGCGTTCTTCAGTCCGAACGGCATCACCTTGTAGCAATATATTCCTATCGGAGTTCGAAATGCTGTGTGCTTCTCATCCTCAGGCGACATCTTGATCTGATTATATCCAGACGAGCCATCCATAAAGGTGAACAACTCGTAATTTGAGGTGTCATCGACCATCATTTCCATGACCGGTAGCGGGAAGTCGTCTTTAGGACATGCCTTGTTGAGGTCCCTGAAATCGACACAAACTCGGATCTGCCCATTTTTCTTCTTCACTGGGACTATGCATGCGATCCAGTCTGCATATTTCTCTTCCCTGATGAAGCCGGCATCGATGAGCTTCTTAGTTTCCTCGATGACCTTTTCTTCTAGTTCCCTTCTCATTCTTCGAGGAGCTTGTTTGACTGGCTTAGCATCAGGAGATATAGCCAACTTATGTACGGCCACTTCAGGGGAAAGGCCAGGCATTTCTTTGTATGTCCACGCGAAGCAGTCGACGAACTCATGTAGCAGGGCAATTATCTGCGCTTTCATTTCCTCTGACAAGAGCGAGCTGATGTAGGTCGGCCTTGGATTATCGGGCGTTCCTAAGTCAATCTTGGTTAGCTCGTCAAAGGTTGCTTGTCCACCATCTTCGAGCTCTTGAGGAGCTTCTTCTGGCTCGGCTATCTCATCATCATCATTTGATCTTTCGCTGGCCTCACCAACATGGATCATGTAGCATGCTTTGGAATCAGGTTGAATGTAGCCTATGCCCCGTCTATCTGGAATTCGTCCATCGATGAGTGCTCGGACCTGGGGCGGATACCATAGCCCTTCGTAAAACTTTGCTTCGGACTCCGTTTGATATAACCGGCATCCGCACTTCTTAAAGTATTCCCGCATCTCGGACGCATAGTATCTGGGATTGAGGACGGCTCTTATGCCTCTCTCATAGGGAAGGCACGCGACAGAAAGATCGTCCGGGTGCACAACGGGGGTTGACCCGTAAAACAGGATGCCCTTCTGTCCATTTTTCCTCCCGGGAACGTAGAAAGTTTTCAGCTGGTCCACGGTGGAGACTGACAACGCATCGAGCTCTTTGCACATCTGGTCCGGCACCCTTGTGATGGCTAGGGACCCTTCTGCGATTTCGAAGGTCTCTCGTAGTTTCGCTTGCTGCATGGGGGGCCAACCTGCACAGCTGTTGCATGGCAGGTCCTCTTCTTCTGACTCTTCAGTGTCACTGCCAAGATGAGGGCGGACTTTGCTGCTAGATGGGCCTTCAGTAACAGATTCGTCCGTATCGCTGCCGAAATGAGGGCGAGTTTTACGGAAGGACGGGCTTCCAGCATCGGACTCATCAGTGTCGCTACCAAAACGGGGGCGAACTTGGGCGTTTTTGCTTTTGAAAGTGATAGCCGGCTCAGATTTGCTTTTGAGTCTTGGGGCCGGTCTATCCTCAGTCAGTTGTGGCTTATTATTTTGGTGGTTCATAAAGTACCGAGAATCTTCATATCGGACTTCATGCACACCGAACGGCTGGATGTCTCCGTCAATGCGTCTTTCTTCGCCATTTTTAGTATACTTCATGCATTGATGGAGAGTTGATGGAATGATGCCGTAATCGTGGAGCCACGGCCGCCCCAAGAGAATCTTATAAGATGTGTCGGCGTCGATCACATATATCTTAGCTTCAGTTTGCAAATCCCCAAATTTGATTGGCAAAGCTATAGACCCCAGAACTTGCTGGCAATTTTGGTTGAAGCCTTGAATGACAATCCTTTCCCTTGACAGGTGTCGGACGCCCATTGACAAACTCTTCAGAGTTCGCAAGTTCATGATGTTCACTGAGGACCCCGGATCAATCAATATGCGATTAATTCGATCTCCGTCGCTGTACCTGGTCACGTAAAGCGGCCGATTATGCTCAGCCGTTCCTAGTAGCAAGTCTTCATCCTTAAATGTGACTGCGGTGGCATGCAAAGCGTGCTGGGCTTCTTTCATATTAATTTCAGCAAAGTGAGCCTGATACCGCTCGGGGTTTTGTAGAGTGTGAATGAGAACATCTCTAAGCTCCTTAGATAGGACCAAGGCGTCGTAGATGCTCAGGAGAGACGGAAGCTTCCGGAGATGTGCCAAGACATTATAGTCTACCGAGAAAGGACTTATGTTTTCATCAGCCGGTTATTTGCCATCTTCTTCATTAGCGACTTGTTTTTCTTTCCCTTTTGGGGCGTTGCTCTGATTTGGCGGTAGAGCCCTGCCGCTTCTGAGCTGGATTTGATTGGCCTTTGTGGTGAGCTCCTCGTCTTCTTCGGGAAAACAGAGCTCATCCTCGGAGTCGCTGCCAAGATGGATGGCGTAGCAGGTCACTACTGGGATCTCTTCATTGGAGTCTTCTTCTAACTCCTCCAGAATTTCAGCCGCTTGTACAGGGAAGAACTCCTTCAATTGAATCAATGTTCTTTCCCTTTATTCATATTCTTCGAGGGAATCGATATATTTTTGAATGGTCGATCTCCCTGCAGACTCTTTTTCGCGCCGAGCTGCACTTTTCTTCTTCTTGAGCTTCTTAGATTTTGAGCCTGATGGAGCCGCATTGGCAGCTGGACTGGTAGGCTTCTTCTGCCCTTCCCATTCCGTCCTGGGTTCTTTCCGAAGTAGCTTTATCATCTTCTTCGTCTTATTAGATATGTGCGTACTCCACGGAGGCCGCGATGAGTCCGTTTCATTTCTCAGGGCAGTGAGTTCGGCTGTCTGCTCCCAGAAGGCTTCAACTTCTGTCTGTATAAAGTTGGTGGTTGCAACTTGATTGTTCACCAACACACTTTTGGACAGCTCGATCTCTCCAGCCTTGTACTGCTTCTCGACCCAGTCTTTGAAGATATAGCAATCCTCGATCGCATGGCTCACTACTCGGTGGTACGGGCAATACAGAGGATTGCCAGTCATTTTTTCTTCTTGGGGTCTTTTCGACTCCGGCAATTGTAGGCCGTTGTTCAAGGCATCTTTAAATATCTTGCGGACTTTGTCCCTTCTGAAAGAGTAAACCTTGTTCTTTTTCTCCTCTAGGGAAGGCCCATCTCCTCCCAACAATGGCTTTCGAGACCGGTTAGTTTTGGATTCGGCCGCCCTTCGCTTTTCTTCATTGTCGGACGCATTGAAGACATTGGTACTGCTGGAACTCCCGCTTCTACGGCTGTCGTCCCGCTTGCTTTTCCAAGTTTTGTCTCTCTGAGAGTCCGGCGGGGACTCTTGCTTCGAGCGTTCCAGCATTTGGACTTTCTTGGTTAGCTCTTGAAACGTCTTGAGGCCTGCTGTACACAAGAATGGGACCATCCAATTGCTGAGGTTCCCAATGAGAAGGCTGACGGACTGGTCCTGCTCCAGCGGCGGTTCGCACTTGACCATGAGATTACGCCATCGGGCAATAAAGTCAGTGTTGCTTTCATTCTTCCCCGGCTTGGTCCTCACAAGGTCGGCGATAGAGATTTTATCACTGACACTCATGAACCTTTGCCGAAACAGGGACTCCATTTGGGCAAAGGTAATGACGGACCCGTCCGGTATACTCGCATACCAGTCGAAGGCGACGCCGGTCAGGCTATTGACAAACTGACGAAGAAGGAGCGCGTCATTGCCCCCTGTATTTCCGCACGATGCTTTGAAGTGGGCGACGTGCTGATTTGCATTCCTCGTTCCATCAAATCTTCCGAACTTAGGAATAACGTAGCCGCTTGGGAACTCAATCAGATCGTACTGCGCGGGATATGGCCGCCCGCTACTGCCGATTTCTTTCTGAGCTTCAGCTTCGGCCACCAATGTTTTAACCTTGCTGGTGACCAAATCCATTATCCGATCCTGTGTTAGCGGGATAGTGTTATCTGGGGCCAAGGCGTCCCCAGAAGCGGAGTGTGGCCGGCTTTCATGTGGCTCGACCAGTCTTGGACCCGAAGGAACAGGCATTGGCTGCCTCGGATTGTCATCACCTGGCTGATTAGTAGCGGCTTGTGCTTGATTGGGAGGCGCTCGAGCAATTTGAGCCGTAAGCTGCATCACCACGTTCGTTAAGTCGTCAATCTTCGAATAGAGCTTGGCCATCTCTTTATCTTTGCACCTGAGCTGCTTTCGAAGCTCTTGAAGCAGCTCTTGCTCCGTAGTCCTCGGGCGGAAAGTCGGCTCTTCCTCGCTGTCCGAGCTTGACTCTGCATGGACCGAGGGGTCTTTCTGCCTATCATCCTCATCGAGAGGGTTTTCTTCATCCAGCAGGGGTGGCTGTTCTTGGGCAGCGGCAACCACATTCAGGCTAGATTGGGCTTGGGATGTGGTGGCCCCATCCTTGCTTTTGCTGCGAAGGTTGTCGCTGGGGCGCCCGCCCGCCATATAGACCGTATGGATGATATATCCAGCCGTCTTTCTATCATTGGCAGCTGATTTCACGGATCGCTGTCTTGACCCCCTTGTTTCGGTAGCTGGTAGTCGATTGAAGACGGCTGGCCTAACCAGGTTCTTGAATGGTGCTGGCGCTTCTTTTCTGGGTTTGCCCCACTGTTTTCGTGCGGCACAGAGTGCTTGATAGACTCTTGAAGAGACAGTGTCATACTTCTTCTGTTGGGGCCGGGACACGTCTCTTTGTGGCACTGTTCGGACCGCTGTCTTCTTGATTCTGACGGTCATGGCATTTTTCTGAACCCACTTCAGAGGCTCGAAGGAATTGTTGATTCTTACGTCCGACTCAGCCGTCGTCGCGGGGCAACCCTGCACTTGGCACTTCACATGATTCCATTTGGCCGAAGCCTTGGCCCTCTTGTTGGCTCGATACCTGAGCCGCTTCTGCCTTAACTTTTCTGTTCTAAGCACCTGGCAGACTTCGACTCTTTGGGAAGACGCCGCAGACCGAGCGATGGAGGGCCTTGGAGATACGCTTGATTGTGCATTTGTTGGAGTCATCTCCTGAGCTCGTCCGCAACATTTGATGTTGCCCTTTGTACCGGAGGTCTTGCCCCCAGCTGGAGCGCCAGGGAGTCGTTCAGACACCATCTTAAGTTTCGGTTGTGGTGCCTTAGCAATCACAACATTCGGCCTCTTGCCCCTTGGGACCGGCTTGGCCACCTGTTCTGCCGGGATTTCCGCCAGATGAGCGCTTCCGGCAGGGTAGATGATGACGGAGCCAAATTGGCGGGGCGGTTCCTCCCACTGTCGACTGAGGCTTGCGGGGAGAACCACACGAGTGTTGATCTTGACCACGTACGGAATCGGGGTCACGTTGGAAGCTGAATTCATCTGGGAAGACATTGTCGTTGAAGGTTGATTGCTGCACGAAAAAAAGAACATCAATTCAGTATAGGCAATCGATATGTATATTGATTGAGTTTGCATGAACGTTTAACCCGAAATATGGAAGGAGAGATTCGTCCCACCGGGCGTGCCAGAATCTGTAGGGTGATTTTCGTCACCCCATTGAGATGGGAATACGCGCGCGCTTGTCAAGCGTACTACAGATTCCCCCCCGCCTAGGGTAGACCGGGGGTTTAATGATTGTGGGGATACGAATCTCCGGCAGCCGCGGACTAAGCTGCCGTTAATTACCCCTCGCCTTTGGGAGCGAGGGAACCTCCGATTGACGGGTTGAACTGGTCATGCGAACTCAATATGCAGTGTACGTGTGTGTTGTTTTGAAAGGGGGGTTTGGATATATCGGGAGCCACGCAGAGTTTTTACGGGGGTCCCGCTACCCGGATAGCGGGCTGGGGGTCGAGGGGGCTAGCAGCCCCCTTGCGGGGTGCGGGGCAGCGCTCCGTTAGAAATTTTTTCTAACAGGGACAGCATCGTGGAGTATGTGTACAAATGTATGCATATGTATATATATACATGTACATATAAATAAAGGGGAAAAAGACATCCAAAGGATGCGTGGGGCCAGCGCCTAGGCGCTTGAGCGCGAGCGCGCCACGTGTCGGCACGTGGGCGCTTTGCGCTGGAGCGCAAGAGCGCCACGTGTCGGCACGGGGGCGACTTGCGCTCGAGCGCTTGCGCTGGAGCGCAAGCGCGCCACGTGTCGACACCGGGGTGACTTGCGCTCGAGCGCTTGCGCTGAAGCGCAAGAGCGCCACGTGTCGGCACGAGAGCGACTTGCGCTCGAGCGCCGGCGAGAAAAAGAGCCTTTTAGCCTAAAAAGATTTCTCTGAAGAGAAATCAAAGAGGAGTTGGACTCCTGAGTGTTTTTTTTTTGTTGGGTTTAGTGAAAGGGGTTCTTTTTCTTCCTCCTCTGTTAGCTGGATCTTGAAGATCAAGAGATATGGGATTTTAAAAATCACTCCTTTTTGAGATCTACTGGAAGATCTGAGTTCCCCTTGATGGGTTTTGTGGTGAAAAACTAATTTGTTTTATGAAAAGGGGAGTAGAACTCTTGATTTAATTCAAAAGAAAGAAGAAGGTTTTGGAACCTTGAAGAAGGAAGAAAGATCTCAAATCTGAAACTTTTTTTTTTGGAGAGAGAAAAGTTGTTGAGATATTTCATTATCTTTGCCTTTATAGGCTATACACTTTACACATAGCCCCTTGGGCTTCACAAAATGGCATTTTGCCTATCCCATGGCTCATGTGCCATTTCTTTTTGCACATAAGCCATGGGCTTCACAAAAATTTGGCTTTATGCCTATTTTTTCTTACATTTATCCATAGAATAAAATAAAAGAAATACAACAAAATTGTTTATTACAAAATTTTTATCTTGGCGTGGGGGAGGCCGGCCGCTTCATGTTCGGGCTCGACCCGGGCATGGGCCCACCGGGTCTGGGCTTGGGCCCACTTGGCTTGAGGTTGACTTGGATTTTGACTTGGTCAACCGGGATGTAAATTTTTACCCCAACATTGGGTTCCCGATTTGGGGAGCCTGCACTGCCCTTTTTGCGACATAGACGGTCGACGCTCTGATCCGAAGCGATTTGGGTTCCCGATTTGTGGGGAGCCTGCACTGCCCTTTTTGCGACATAGACGGTCGACGCTCTGATCCGGAGCGATTTGGGTTCCCGATTTGTGGGGAGCCTGCACTGCCCTTTTTGCGACATAGACGGTCGACGCTTGATTTGACTTGCTCTGCTTCTTGCAGTGTCAGGGGTGATCTTGACTTGCTCCGCTTCTTGCGGTGTCGAGATTGGATTCTGACTTGCTCCGCTTTCTGTGGTGTCGGAGTTGAAGTTGACTTGTTGATTGTGATTTGGATTGACATCAGCATCGCTATACTGGAATATGGTACCAGGAGCGAATCATCATTTGTCATGAGAGGATTTGGGGATTGGTTTTTTTGCTTGGCATCAGTATCGCCACACTAGAATATGGTACCAGAAGCGAATCATCATCTGCGCTTGCTTATCAGGAAGCGATGGCTTAGGAGACAAGTTTTAGGTCCCTATCACCTAAGACTTTTCAATTTTGTGAGCCGTAAGGTTCTCACAAAGCATTTTCTCCCTAAGGGTCGTCAGGATCCCGTAGGTGTATTTTCTTCTTAGGAGTTGTGAGGACCCCCAAGTGTGTTGCTCCTTTGTGAGTCGTAAGGATCTCACGCGGGAATTTTCTCCTCACAAAGTCGAGAGGACTTTGCGAGTGCATTTCATTTCTTTTTTTACGAGTTTGCGCCCTTTCGGGTTTTCACAAACTCGCCGGCAGTCCTGTTGTTTTTACTCACGGAGCCCTTTTCGGGTTTTCATCCGTGCCCATTTTGCTTGTGGACATACCATCCTTTTTATTTTTATTTTTATTTTTTATTTTTTATTTTTTTTATTTTTTTATTTAATTTTTGGTGGGACTTTGAATGTGGTCTCGCCGGTAGGACTTGAGAGAGATTGGGATTGTTTTATGCCCGTGGATTGTATACGGTTTTGCAGGATGTATGATCCAGACCGTAGGGCCAAAAACATTTTGGGTCTTTGTTGGCGTCTGCATCGCTGCACTGGAATATGGTACCAGGATCGACTCATCATTCGCCGTTGGGATTTGGAATTTGGCTGGCGTCTGCATCGCTGCACTGGGATATGGTACCAGGAGCGACTCATCATTCGCCACTTGGGAATTGAGGAGCAATGGCTTAGGAGACAGGTTTAGATCCCTATCGCTTAAGGCTTTTCAATTTTATGGGTCGTGAGGGTCCCATAAAAGCATTTTCTCTCTGCGAGTCGTAAGGATCCCGCAGGTGTATTTTCTCCTTAGGAGTCGTGGGGACTCCTAAGTGTGTTTTTCCTTCGTGAGTCGTAAGGATCCCACGAAGGTGTTTTCTTACGAGTCATGAGGATCCCGTAAGGTTTGTTCTCCTTATGCATCGTGAGGACACATGAGTGGATTTCCCTTCGTCCCTAGTTTAATGACTTAGGGGTCATATGTTTCCAGTTTAACGACTTAAAGGTCATTTGTTTCCAGTTTAACGACTTAAAGGTCATCTGTTTCCAGTTTAACGACGTGGTGGTCATCTGTTTCTAGTTTAACGACTTGGAGGTCTACTGTCTCCAGTTTAACGACTTAGAGATCATCTTTTTCCAGTTTAACGACTTAGTGGTCATCTATTTCCAGTTTAAAGACTTAGAGGTCTGCTGTTTGCAGTTTAACGACTTAGAGGTCATCTTTTTCCAGTTTAACGACTTAGTGGTCATCTATTTCTAGTTTAAAGACTTAGAGGTCTACTGTTTCCAGTTTAACGACTTAGAGGTCATATTTTTCCAGTTTAAAGACTTAGTGGTCATCGGATGGCGAGCTTGGAATTTTGGGGTAGGGGCCGGCATCAGCGTTGCTAACACTGAAACACATGTGCCAGGACACATAAGTGGGTCTTCCCAATGGAGCATAATTCCGAGGGCGGAGACCAACTGCTGGACTGGTGATTACAGTGGGATATGGGTATGATGAGAATTATTTGAGCCCGTGGATTGTATACGATAATCAATTTGGGGACTAACCGTAGGGCATGGCGAATTTTGGAAATTTGAAATTTTGTTGGCGTCTGCATCGCTGCACTAGAATATGGTACCAGGAGCGACTCATCATTCGCCTTTGTTTTGTTTGTTTTTTGTTTCGTTTTATTTTTGTTTTACCGCGATCGCTCTATCATTTCAGCTTTTCTTATCGCGAAGATCGCGATTGCCCTATCATTTCGGCTATTTATTCGCGGTTGCCCTATCATTTCGGCTTTATTTTCATTTTTATTTTCACTCGCTGATTTTTATTGCGAGTTGCCCCATCATTTCGGCTTTTCTTTATTTTTCTTTTATTTACACATTTTTTTGTTTATTTACATTTTTTTTACATTCCCAGTTTAACGACTTAGAGGTCGATGATTCCCAGTTTAATGACGTGGTGGTCCTCTGCTTCCAGTTTAACGACTTAGTGGTCAATCATTCCCAGTTTAACGACGTGGTGGTCCTTTTTGCTTATCCCAGCTCCTTGAACTTTGATCTTGGCGGAGCTGTGTTGATGACCTAGCTCTATGGTTTGCCGATACATCCGAGGATTGTGAGGTTTTTCCAAACTTATATTGGTCCTCTGCCCAATCTTTGAAAATATAGCAGTCCTCGATGGTATGACTCACCATTCTATGATATGGGCAGTATATGGGACTGCTGGTCATGTTCATTTCATGTGGCCTCTTTGGAACAGGCAGTTGTAGACCGTTGTTCAAGGCTTTCTCGAATATATTGTGGACATCCTCCCTCCTGAAGGAGTACACCTTCTTCTTTCTCTCCATTAGAGTAGGTGCCCTTACTGATGTTGGTTCTTGAGGCCGATCAGTCTTTGGTTCGTCCTTTTCAGACAGTGGCACATGTCTGGGAGGATTAGGTTCCCGAAAGGCTTCGGTCTCCATTTGTGTGAAATTGGCGGTCGTAGCTTGACTGTTTGCTAACACGCCTTTAGACAGTTCTATCTCTCCCGTCTTGTATTGCCTTTCGACCCAATCTTTGAAGACGAAGCAGTCCTCAATGGCATGACCTATCACCCTGTGATAGGGGTAATATTTTGGGTCGTCGGTCATATTCGATTCTTACGGTCTCTTTGATTCTGGCAGTTGTAGACCGTTTCTTAGGGCGTCCCTGAATATCTTGTGGATTTTATCCCTTTTGAAGGAATAGACTTTTTCCAGCTTCTCTTTCAGAGGCGATTCTCCTCCGGTGTATGTATCGGAGGGACTGGAGGCTGATCGCGGCTGTTTTTCGCAAAGGCGCTCCGCTCTTAGGTTGAAGGGGGTATCAGTTGGCTGCCTCCAGGTATCAATCCCTAGCCCATGAACCAACATTTGATTCTGCTGTAATTGCAATCGGGCGACTTGGTCCACGAGATCTGCCACGACGTTTGGCAGCTCGTCGACTTTGGAATGGACCTCGGCCATCTTCTTATCCCTGTCCTAAAATTGCCTTTGAAGCCATTGGAATAATGCCTGTTCTGTAGTTCCGGCTATGACAACCGGGTCATCTTTATTGCCTGAGCTCAATTCCGCAGGAACCATGGGCTCCTCTGGCTTATCGGCCTGAGCGGGCTCTTCATCACTTAGATCGAGCCGATGCTGGGTAGCGTCAATCATATCATCACCATGGCTGTGAAGAAGAGGAGGATTCGTTTCTTCATGTCCGACCATGTAGACGGTGTGGATAACACATTCAGCCATTCTTTCATCACTGGCAGCTGGTTTCGCGGAGCGGTCCGGGCTTTGGAAATTCATAAATTTTAACATGGTCAGAGCGTTAGCCCTTTTGTTGGCTCTATATCTGAGCCGCTTCTGCCTCAGCTTCTCTGCCTTAAGCGCTTGGCAGGCTTCTGCTCTTCGGGAAGCCGCCATAGACCGAGTGATGGGGATGCTTGAGAAGACATCTGCCCGCGTATCCATCGAAGGTGTCGCTTGGGCTTGCCCACGACGTCGAGCAACTTCTTTTGTTCTGATGGCTTTGCCGCCAGTTGGGGCCATGGAAAGCCGTCCAGGCACCGATTTGCGTTTGGGTTGGGACGCCTTCGAGACCACCACATTTGGCCTCTTGCCTTTCGAGGCCGGTTTGTCGGTTACCGGAGCTTGAGGAGCTGGGATGGCGTTAGCTGACACGAACAGGATAGAGCCGAATGGTAGCGGTGGCTCCTTCCATTGTCGTCCGAGACTGGCCGGGAGGACCGTCCTGGCGTCCATCTTCATCGTGTAGAAGATGGGAGCTGGGTTCATCTTTGGAGACATTGTTGAAAGGTGATTGCTTGAAAACCTGCATAAAAAAGCATTATTTTAGTATAAATATAGACATGTATATTGATTGAGTTCGCATGAACGTTTAATCCGAAATATGGGAGGAGAGATGCGTCCCACCGGGCGTGCCAGAATCTGTAGGGTGTTTTTCGTCACCCATTGAGATGGGAATACGCGCGCGCTTGTCAGGCGTACTACAGATTCCCCCTGCCTAGGGTAGGCCGGGGTTTAATGATTGTGGGGATCTGAATCTCCGGCAACCGCGGACTAAACTGCCGTTAATTACCCTTCGCCTTTGGAGCGAGAGAACCTCCGATTGACGGGTTAAACTGGTCATGCGAACTCAATATGCAGTGTGCGTGTGATGTGTTTTGAAATGGGTTTTTTGGATATGTTGGGAGCCACGCGGAGTTTTTTACGGGGGTCCCGCTACTCGGATAGCGGGCTGGGGGTCTAGGGGGCTAGCAGCCCCCTTGCGGGGTGCGAGGCAGCGCCCCGTTAGAATTTTTTTTTCTAACAGGGACAGTGTCGTGGAGTACGTGTGTGCGTAAATATGTATACATATGTAAATGTATATGTATGTACATAAAATGAGGGGGAAAAGGCATCCAAAGGATGTGTGGGGCCAGCGTCTTGAGCGCTGTGCGCTTAGGTGCTGTGCGCTCAGGTGCAAGCGCGCCACGTGTCGACATGTGGGCGCTTTGCGCATGAGCGCTGGGCGCTGGAGCGCAAGCGCGCCACGTGTCGGCACGTGGGCGCTTTGCGCTCGGGCGCAGTACGCTTGAGCGCAAGCGCGCCACGTGTCGGCACGTGAGCGCTTTGCGCTCGGGCGCAGTTCGCTAGAGCGTAAGCTTGCCACCTGTCGGCACGTGGGCGCTTTGCGCTCGGGCGCAGAGCGCAGGAGTGCAGGAGCGCCACGTGTCGGCATGTGGGCGCTTTGCGCTCGAGCGCTAGCGTGCCACGTGTCGGCACGTGGACGCTCGGCGCTTGAGCGCTTGGGTGCCGGCGAGGAAAAGAAGGCTTGCCCTAGAAATTCTCGAAAGAGAAATTAGAGTGGAGTTAAACTCCTGAGATGTTTTGGAGTTGATAAAAAGGGGTTTTCTTCTTCCTCCTTTATTGACAGGATCTTGAAGATCAAGAGATGTGAGATGTTAAAAATCTCTTCTTTTTGAGATTTGATGGTAGATCCAAGTTTCTCTTCGTGGGTTTTGTGGTGAAAAACTATTTAGTTTTGGAAAAGGAAGAGTAAAACTCTTGATTTAATTCAAAAGGAAGAAGAAGGTTTGAAACCTTCAGAAAAGGGAAAGATGTACAAACCCTAGGTTTTTGAGAGAATGAAAAGTATTACTTTATTCATCATCATGTTGCCTTATATAGGCTTACATATTTACATATAGCCCCATGGACTTTGCAAAATGGCATTTTGCCTATCCCATGGCTCATGTGCCATTTCATTTTTGCATATAAGCCATGGGCTTACAAAATATTGGCTTTATGCCCATTTTGCATACATTCATGTATAAAAAATTACATAACAATTATTTACTACATGATTTTGTTGTTGGCATGGGGAGGCTGGCCGCGGGCTCGACTTGGGCATGGGCCCGCTTGACCTGGGCTTGGGCCCACCTGGCTTGGGGTTGACCTTGACTTTGACTCGGTCAACCGGGGTGCAAATTTTTACCCCAACAGGTACGTCTGTTTCTTGGATAGTAAGAAACAAGGGTGCGTAGTAAGATGCACATAAGAACCTGAGTGCATAGCCTGCAGTATGGTCACTACTCATGCAGTCTGGATTAGACGGTTCCAAGAGGACTTCGATCTCAATTTGTTGGATGGACTAATTGAGATTTATTGTGATAATCAAGCAGCTATCAGCTTGATTCATAGTGGTGCAAATAGTTCGAAAGGAAAACTTATAGAAGTACAATATCACTATATTCGTGATATATGTTGGATATGTATGCCCTAGAGGCATGTATTGTATAGGATGCTAGAGATATGTATGTACAGAACAATCTTGCTCAGTTATATAGTATACTATTTGAGTTGTCTTTATCTAAACATGTGTATTTGTTTTTCTTGCTACTTTATATTGCTTATACATGTTGATAAAGACTCGTTACAGTAGTATACTAATTTGGTTTGTCTTTATCTTAACATGTGCATATGTGTTACTCGATATCATATATGGCTGATACATGTTGAGAAACCCTTAAGATTTTGCTTGACTACTAGCATTATGATGGCGATCATACATGTGGGGGCTGAGTATTCCATAAGCATATCCTTAAATGTCCCAAGTCGTATAAGTATCGAGACCGGGCATCGATATTCTAGAGTAGACTTGTGTATATATTTCTAGACTCCGAAGAGGGGCAGTGATTGGTCCCACAGCCATTGGTATGATCACCTATGATTGTATACATGTGCTTACTGGAGATGAGTACATTGGAGGGACTCGCCGAGAACCTCTAGAGGGTATTATACCTATCGTCAGATAGTGGTAATAAAGCGACATGAGTACATATTAGTTTTTAGATCTGAAATCGTCATTTGTTTCATGTGAGTTCCCACAGTACTTAGATCACTACCCTATCACGGCTCTACTGAATCGTGCAAACAGGATTTGGTTGGGTACAGTCTCGAGCCACATGGAGGCAGTGAGCGATTGTTAAGGATTTGTCTCTCCCGGTATTGGGAGTCGATATCGTACTATGTCTGGTTAGCCAGAACCATAAGACCTTAGCCAAGGCAGTTGAGATTTACTGATTGTTAGATCAGTAGTTTCTCGGATCGGTCCTGAGCCACATCGACACGACTTATCGAGTCAGTAGGGGTCTGATGTTTACCATCCTCTAAATCTGGTATACGATACTCTTAGATGAAGAGACTGGACTATACGGAGATTGTCTTTGATAGGCTCAGTAGGGGTTTGGATGAGCTTACTCGTCAACCTTCTTTTTGACAGGTACCTGGGTAGCCGTTACGTACAGCTAGTGTCGCTGACGAAATTCGATGAGATTCGTTATTTTGATCAGCCTATGTCCTTTTCCTTGACACCATATTTATGAATATAAAATTTGCAAACGAAATTCGATGAGATGGATAGTGAAAATATAATAGAGGCGTTTTATCAAATGGTTGGTTGGCGTGCAAAGGTGTAACCATTTGTGATTAAATCTTCATCAATAGAGATCTTCTTGTAAGTGAATGTGGCCTTATGCCTAAATACTTTAGACCTGACCCGGTTGTTAGAGAGAAACTAAAGATTTCTCAATCGTGACCGTATCAAGTGCGAAGATCGTGGAGAGAGTGGAGATCATTTTGTTAAGAAAATCTAGGACAGTTTTTAGGACGTAGGGCTGAGAAAAATGCATATATATTGGAAGGAGATCATCGCCTTTAAGTATTAAAAATGACATCCTCTTCACCGGAGCCCCCAAATTATATCCCCTCTTTTCATCACTGATATCATAGCCGCGATGATCCTCCATCGTTTTCTCCGAATTCCTCTCCGGCGTTGTCCCATCTTCCCTCCTGCCCTCTTGGTTCGGCACTGACCAGTTCGCTGCCGAGATCATCTACTACCACCACAACCACCGACAGATGCACTGTCCTCAACCCCAGGAACACCCGCTACGATGCCCTCTCCAACAACGGCTTCGATCGCACTGCCTCCTTCGACATCTCTGACGTGATCCCGATCCTGACCCCATCTCCATGCCTTACCTTCTGTAAATCCCTAGTTCCCGTTTATATTTTTCCAGATTTTTCTTTGATTTTTCCTACTTTTTTTCTGAATTTTATATAATTTTCTTTATCTTAATTTCCTAAACTCTAACCTAAACTAAATTCCCAAACCTAAACCCTAAATCCTACCCGACCCGCTTTCCCTCTTCTCCCCCCTGTTTTCGTTTTCCTGCCTTTCTCCCTCGCGTCACCTCCAACACCCCCGCGTCTCACGCGCCCGCGACGACCGCACCCACGCCCGCTCGCAACTTCCTCGCGCTAGCCTCCACTTGACCCGCTCACTCCCCAACAGCTCCAAGTCCCCAACGGCGCCCCCACGACTCCCCGCTCCTCGCACTCGCCGTGATGGCCGCGCCCATCTCCCCACGACCTGCACGTCCCCAACGATCACGACTCCCTCGTCACTCTCTCTACTTCACCCTCTTTCCCTCATTCTTCATCTGTTTTCACGCTCTCGCGCTCTCTCCCTCTCTCGTTCACCTCCAAACCAAACCCCACCTCACATCACCGCCTCGACACCAGCACCCCCCTGACACGCCGTCGCCCTTCGCTGCAACCACCTCGCCGACAAGCCCTAGGACCACCTTGCCACCATCATCACCGCGGCCACCACCAGCTCGATCCCCGCCTCCCTTCTCCTATGCTCCCCACCTCCGAGCTGCGAGCTCCGAGCAACAAACACCCTCGTTCCCTGCGCCCTCACCTGAGCTCCGACCGCGTTGCCTCCGCGCCTCAGCCAACCTCGCCAGAGCCAGAGCCCACTGCACCGATCCCCTGCAGCCCCTGAGCTCCCCTGCACCCACTGCCTCCAGCCGACGCCCGACGAACACAGTGATCCCTATAAAACAATGGGGAATCTTCGAAATACATTCCGAAAGAGGACAGATCTGTACTATAAATGGAATAATACCACTCTTCGATACAGAGGCGCTTTTTAAGTGAACTGGCACTATAGGAGTTTGAGAACTCCGTAGTTAAGTGTGCTCGGGCCAGAGAAGTCCTGGGATGGGTGACCTCCTGAGAAGTGGCCCCTGGTCGGGTCCAGTTCGCCCCGAAGGACAAAACCGTGCGGCTTCGGCCAGAGCGGACAATACTCTCTGTGTTGGGGGTGGGTCGTGACATCGATTCTACACGTATGATTTACCGTAAATTTTACAAGTTATATGGCATTGGTCGTCATTGAAATAGTGAATACCAGTTCAATGCGTTTCTATATATTTTCGTGCTTGCTTTATACCTGCTGCTTAGTGATCATTCATATTAAAACCTAGCGACTGAATTGCTTTGTCGATATAGTAATGTTAGTGATTGCGTTGTGGCAAACACGACAGTTATAGTGACAAGTGGAAAAGTGAATGAAAGTTACAGCGATACGTATTTGTTCACAACCTATCTAATACATAAATGCATACTATAACCTGGGGAATGGGGAAATCAAGGTGGAATTGAACTCGTATTTAGCGAGGTACAGTGATTTAGAGGATGATCATTCGCTATCAGTGATACACACACACACACACATACTTTAGGTCGTGGGCCTAGCGGCACGGCTGACAGGGTTATGTCCCGGGCACAGTGGACCGTAGTCTCGGGCATGCACGAGACCCTTGTTAAACACGAGTATCATCTCCACCAATTGATTTCATTGACTTAGTGACCGATAAGTAGTGACATATGCATTTCCTAGTTCACTGACATGATACTCATATTGCACTATTCATATTCAGTTGATATTTATTATACACATGTTCTGCAATTCATTGTACTCCTCATGTTTAATAATACTGCACGCCCATTATATATATTTATCGCTATATGTGTCGCCGTGACGACCTGAGTGCGCATACGCAGAGGACGAAATGGATCCAGTCCAGAAGCAGGACTTATCCTTCGAGATCGCGGAGATCTAGACTGCATCACCAGCGCCATTTTCTTTGATCTCAGCACTTATTTATTTGGTTAGTTGTTTATTCTGTGAAATAAATGTACCTCGAACTCTTTTGAATTGCAATATAATAAAGTTGTGAACTGTGATTTTCCTTTACTCAAGTACTGTTTACTGACTACCATGTAATGCTAGAAGCCGAAGTGTGACTACGGCAGGATTGTTCCCTGACCGTAGGAGCATGGCTGGCCTAGTCATCCCTCGTATCCCGTATTTTGGGAAGGGGGACGTGACATAGTTTTGTTGGTATCAGAGCCAGGTTTTGGATGAAATTACAGTTCCGTGGAGGGACCTCTAGATTGAGTTACACCCTTAGCGTATGCCTTATTGCATTCTTCCTCGCTTCCTAATCATCATTGAATCATTGTGTAGGCTTTCTTGAATCTAATTTCTTTTGATCTTTTCAGAAATATGGACTCCTCAGGCAACTCCTCAGGTGACGGTCACCACGATCGTACCGAGAAGATTCTTAGCACACTGACGACCCTGGCCCAAGCTCAAGAGAGGAAGACCGATCTTCTGGCCGAGGGATTGAAGGCGGTACAGGAGACCGCAATTACCGCCCTGGAGAGATCTACGGTTGTTCCCGCCGCCCCCGAGGGCGCACTCGTACCGACTACACATGCTAGGGTTGGTACCGTTTCAGATTTCAGGAGGCTTCATCCAGCAGTGTTCACGGGATCAGCAAGTCCACTTGAGGCCGAACAATGGCTCATCAACATGGAAAACCTCCTGACCACCGCTCGAATTCCAGACGACGACAGAGTGAACGTGGTGAAGATTCAGCTAGAAGATGGGGCCCGCACATGGAGGTCCGTAGAGGAGAGCCGGCTAGAAAAACCTATTGGATGGGACACGTTCTCCGCGTGCTTTCTGGATCATTAATTTCCGGCTACTGCCAAGGCCTAGATAGAGGAAAAGTTTATTATGTTGAATCAAAATGGACGCTCAGTGGATGTCTACGCCGCAGAGTTCAATCGGTCGAGTCGCTTCGCACCGTACATGGTAGCCACCGAATCTGCCAGGGCAAGACGTTTCGAGCAAGGGCACGATGTTGAACTGCAACAACTCATCACGTCTCTCGACCTACCAATTTTCACCCAAGTTTTGAATGCTGCCCGAGTATAGGAAAGATTGGCAGAGAAGGCCAAGGGCCAACGATCAATGGACAGGAGACCCCACGTAGTTCCGGCACGGCCTACCATTCCGCCCCGTGGAGCGATCACAGTTCACAGACCGGGTGTCACACAGATGAAGCGCACCTTCTCACCTCAGCAGCCGCAGCGGAGGGCCCTATTTTGCGATTATTGTCAGAGACCAGGACACATGCAGAGAGATTGCCGCAGAGCTAAAGGGCAGCGCCTGATTTGCGGATCCGGCGAGCACAGGATCAGCGGGTGTCCCCAGAGATATGAGCTACAGGGAGGGTTCAAGCAACAACAACCGTCGCATGGCACTTCAGCTCAGAGGGGTTTACCTCGGGTGCCCAAGCAGCGGTCCTTTGATCTGAGGCAGACTGGAACAGGTCGGAATCAGGGACGGGCTTTCACCTTATCTGCCGAGCAGGCAGAGGCTTCTGGAGATGTGGTTACAGGTACCATCCTTGTATATTCTGTACCAGCTAGAGTTCTTTTCTATTTAGGTGCTTCACATTATTTTATTTCCACGCGGTTTGTCGGCACACACTCCATACCTCACGAGCCGTTGACCAAGGGTTGGGAGATACATACGGGTAACGGTATTATTGTGTCCAACCAAGAGTGTAGATTATGTCCGGTGGTAGTATGCGGTAGGGAATTCTATGCGAATTTACTTGTAATCAGGATTGGCTGCTATGGCGCAATTCTCGGGATGGATTGGATGAGTACATTCCATGCGATTATTGACTGCCGAGCAAGGAATGTGACTTTCCGCATTCCCAATCACCCTGAATTTGTTTTCGAGGGCGGGAGCGAATCTTTAGAGCCAGCCAAATTTAGAGCCAAGCTAAAAGCATTGACAGCTATGGAGATTGATGAGAGTCTAGCCCTAAAGATCGTTCGGGATTTTCTTGATGTGTTCCCTGAAGATTTACCAGATCTACCACCTCCCCGCGTCTTGGAATTCTCTATTGACTTGATTCCAGGGACGGCACCAGTTTCCAAGGCTCCTTACAGGATGGCACCAGTTGAGTTAGCAGAATTGAAGAAACAAATTGGAGAACTCCTGGAGAAAGGATTTATTCGCCCAAGCGCTTCGCCGCGGGGTGCACCAGTCTTGTTGGGGAAGAAAAATGACGGATCGCTGCGGATGTGCGTAGATTACCGAGAGCTGAACAGGGTTACGATAAAGAACAAATACCCCATTCCACGTATCGACGACTTATTTGATCAGTTGGGTGGGGCCAAGGTATTTTCGAAGCTGTATCTTCGTTCAGGCTATCACCAGATCAGAGTAGCGGCCGAAGATATATGCAAGACGGCATTCAGGACCCGATACGGGCATTATGAGTTTCTTGTGATGCCGTTCGGTGTTACCAATGCTCCAGCTATATTTATGGATCTGATGAATAGAGTATTTGTGAAGTACTTGGACACGTTTGTCATTGTATTCATCGACGACATACTATTCTACTCTAAGACCCAGGAGGAGCATGTTGAACACTTGCGGACGGTATTACAAATTCTTCGGGAGGAGAAGCTATACGCAAAATTGAGCAAGTGTGAGTTTTGGCTCGACAAAGTGCAGTTCTTGCGACACGTTGTTTCGGGAAAAGGCATCTCAGTAGACCCAGCGAAGATATAATCTGTTAGAGATTGGCCGACACCGAAATCAGCGGCCGAGATCAGAAGCTTTTTGGGATTGGCAGGATATTATCGGCGGTTCGTTCAAGAATTTGCACGAGTCGCTGAACTTTTGACGAAGTTGATGCGGAAGGAAGTGTCGTACGTCTGGACGGAAGAGTGTACTCGGGATTTTGAGGTACTAAAGCAGAAATTGACCACGGCGCCTATTCTTACAGTGCTGGATAATTCAGGGGTTTGGTGATACATAGTGATGCTTCGAGGAAAGTCTTAGGATGCGTCCTGATGCAGCATGGTCGGGTAGTTGCTTATGCCTCATGACAGCTGAAGAATCACGAGAGGAACTACCCAACACACGACTTAGAGTTAGCCGCAGTGGTTTTCGCATTGAAGATCTGTAGACATTACTTGTTAGGCGAAAAGGTGGAAGTGTACACGGATCATAAGAGTCTGAAGTACGTGTTCACTCAGAGAGAACTGAATATGAGGCAACGCCGGTGGTTAGAATTAACGGCAGACTACGACTTAGACTTACAGTATCATCCGGGGAAGGTAAATGTCGTACCAGACGCTCTCAGTCGCAAGCGGCAGTCATGATGTTAACCAGTCAGAAAAGTATCATTGAGGATTTTCAGAAGTTCGAACTAGAGGTTGTTACACCGAGTGCAATCAAGAAATTCTGGCAATTACAAGTGCAGTCTTCTCTTATAGATCGCATTAAGGCTGCGCAGGCTGATGATCCTCGATTACAAAAGTTTAGAGAGCAGGTGGAAGCCGGGCTGAGGATGGACTTACTCATACATTGGGATGGTTCTCTAAAATTCGTAGCAGACTTTGCGTCCCCAAGGGAGAGGTTCGAGAAGAGGTATTAGCTGAGGCTCATAGTTCGGCTTATTCTGTGCATCCGAGAGGAACGAAAATGTATCGGGATCTATGGCAACACTTTTGGTGGAACGGGATGAAGCGAGAGATTGCACGGTTCGTATCCAGGTGTTTAGTATGCCAGCAAGTAAAAGCAGAGCACCAGAGAACGGCGGGACTGTTGCAACCGCTTCCGATACCCGAGTGAAAGTGGGAGCACATCACTATGGATTTTGTGACTGCCTTACCACGGAGTCCAAGGGGCAACAACGCAGTCTGGGTTATCGTCGACCATCTTACGAAAGCTGCACATTTTATACCCTTTCGTGTGGGCCAGTCGACAGAGTCTCTAGAGGAGAAATACTTGCAAGAGGTAGTGCGATTTCACGGAGTCCCGGTCAGTAAAGTGTCGGATCGAGACACCAGATTTGTTTCACACTTTTGGAAGAGCTTACAGAGAGTCTGGGTACACGTCTCAAGTTTAGCACGGCTTACCATCCACAGACGGACGAGCAGTCCGAGCGTACTATTCAGACGCTCGAGGACATGTTGAGAGATTGCATGCTACACTTCCAGGGTTCTTGGGAGGATCATCTTCATTTGGTGGAGTTTTCTTATAACAACAGTTTCCAAGCTAGCATCCAGATGGCTCCATTCGAAGCACTCTACGGACGGAAATGTCGATCCCCTGTTTGTTGGGATGACGTGGGAGAACGGAGATTATTGGGCCCCAAACTTATTGTTCAGACGGTATACAAGGTCCATATGATCAGACAACGCATTAAGACGGCTCAGGACTGACAGAAGAGTTAGGCAGATGCCAGCAGGAGAGCGCTAGAATTTGAGATCAGAGATCATGTGTTTCTGAAGATTTCTCCTACCCGTGGTGTTATCAGGTTTGGAGGTCGCGGGAAACTTAGTCCCCAATTCATCGGACCTTTTGAGGTGCTAGAGCGAGTGGGAGAGGTGGCCTATCGGCCTGCCTTACCTCCATCGCTAGCTGGTGTGCACAACACTTTTCATGTTTCACAGTTGAGGTGCTATGTTCGGGACGACAACTATATTCTGGATCATTTGGAGTCAACTTTGGGCACTGATCTGTCCTACGAGGAGTAGCCCACCACCATTCTCGATCGTCGGGATAAAGTGCTGAAGAACAAAATCATTCCACTAGTTCGAGTTTCTTGGGGTGGACGTTCTCGAGGGGAGTCTACCTGGGAACACGAGGAGGACATCCGTGCACGTTTTCCACATCTGTTCATATAGTGTGCTGTTCCGTTGTTTTGTTTTAATTTCGAGGACGAAATTTTAAATCCCCAGTTCCCGTTTATATTTTCCGTATATTTTTCCAGATTTTTCCTTGAATTTTCCTATTTTTTTTTTATATAATTTTCTTTATCTTAATTTCCTAAACACTAACCTAACTAAATTCCCAAACCCAAACCCTAAATCCTACCCGACCCGACCCATGCCGGCCCAACCCGACCCGCTTTCCCTCTTCTCCCCCTCGTCTTCATTTTCCCGCCTTTCTCCCTCGCGTCACCTCCAACGCCCCCGCGTCTCACGTGCCCACGACGACCGCACCCACGCCCGCTCGCAACTTCCTCATGCCAGCCTCCACTTAACCCGCTCACTCCCTAACAGCTCCAAGTCCCCAACGGTGTCCCCACGACTCCCCGCTCCTCGCACTCGCCGCGATGGCCGCACCCATCTCCCCATGACCCGCACGTCCCCAATGATCACGACTCCCTCGTCACTCTCTCTACTTCACCCTCTCTCTCTCATTCTTCCTCTGTTTTCACACTCTCGCTCTCTCTCCCTCTCTCGTTCTCCTCCAAACCGAACCCCCACATCACATCACCGCCTCGACACTAGCACCCCCCCGACATGCCGCCGCCCCTCGCTGTAACCATCTCGCCGACAAGCCCTAGGACCACCTTGCCACCATCATCACCGCGGCCACCACCAGCTCGATCTCCGCCTTCCTTCTCCTCTGCTCCCCACCTTCGAGCTGCGAGCTCCGAGTAACAAACACCCTCGTTCCCTACGCCCTCACCTGAGCTCCGACCCCGTCGCCTCGGCGCCTCAGCCGACCTCGCCAGAGCCAGAGCCCACTGCACCGATCCCCTGCAGCCCCCGAGCTCCCCTGCACCCACTGCCTCCAGCCGACGCCCTAACCCACTGCGGTCGCCATGATGAACACCTCCAGCTGCCTACCTCGCCGTCGACCTTCCCCAGAGCCAGAGCCCAGCACCATCTTCTCCAGAGCCCGTGGCCGAGCCAGTTGATCGCTGTCGCAGCCGTGAAGTGCTGTGCTTGTGGCCATGTCCTTGTCGTGATCGTGCCGTGTTCGTGTCCGTGCGATCGTCAACGTTCTGCCATCGTATTAGGCAAGTAAACCTCCTTCACTTGTTCAATTCATGCTATGTGCATACCTAGTTTAATAAACATAGTGTAGTAACTTAATTGGTAGGAAAATGTATGAGGTGTGTGGGTGTAAGCAAAGTAGATGACATACACACACGCACGTATACATCGAGAAAAAAATGTAATTCAATTATTTTAACGAACCCTCTTAGTTGATTATATTGTATGGAACCCGATTAAGAATTTACTGACCCGTAACAACATCATTTACATTTTCACCAAATAACAACTAGCTTGATCAATTAACCGACACCGATGTTTTAACTGATAATCGTACGTAACCTATGTGTTCGACGTGATACTTGAGGGAAACCCCTATCTTAAATTGCCGAAATTTATGATCGGCAAACCCTTTACTGATTGATGATCGTATGTAAGGATTTACGTTAAATGTATCGTGCTTATAATTCTGTAGCATCGCCCCTAAAGACGACGCTAAAACTGAAGTTTACCGCGCAGGTTAGCCTACTAAAATTATTGTAAAATTAAATACTGGTTGGAACATAATGTTCTATGGCTCATATCGAAACCGACTCGATAATATAGAATCCCATTTAGTTTATGTTTCGATATCGATAGATTACGGTAACGAGATTTGACCGGGGATGCAACTCTGGACTGCAGTCCGGGGCAGCATTCTACGGAGGAAATCTGAATTTAAGCACCTGTACATACCTGCATAAAACTGAAAATGCACGGATCCCCATATGCTCACGTAGATAACTTAATTAGATAACACCTAAAATTGGTCCCGTGCATTTTTACGGTCGTTTGATATTTAAATTGTATTTTAGAATGTCATTGTGTCTTACAATTTCTGCAGAAATGTTCATTACATTGTCACATTAATCCGAACATAAGTTCTGATGTAGAGGTGCGATTGATAATCTGTTTGGTGCGTTGAAAACTTAACTGGCAAAACTAGATTTTATTCAACTAGGGCAGTACCTGAATCTGAACATAATTACTGATAAAATGCGCGCGTAGTTGGACTTTCAGTTCTGAAACTGGAATTCCAGAAATCAATCGCTGCCTTAAAATGATCATAATTCCCAAACCTGAACCCCGATTGACCTGAAATAAATTTTACTGTTTAGACAATCAAGTGTGCTTCATATGCCCTTTATATTATTTTGGTCGATTCTATGCGTATGATTTACCGTAAATTTTACAAGTTATATGATATTGGTCATCATTGAAATAGTGAATACCAGTTCAGTGCTCTACATATTTTCGTGCTTGCTTTATACCTGTTGCTTAGTGACCATTCATATTGAAACCCAGCGACTGATTTGCATTGTCGATATAGTAGTGTTAGTGATTGTGTTGTGGCAAATACGACAGTTATAGTGACAAGTGGAAAAGTGAATGAAAGTGACAGCGATACGTATTTATTCACAACCTATCTAATACATGAATGCATACTATAACCTGGGGAATGGGGAAATAAAGGTAGAATTGAACTCGTATTTAGCGAGGTACAGTGATTTAAAGGATGGTCATTCGCTATCAGTGATACACACACACACACACACACACACACACACACATACTTTAGGTCGTGGGCCTAGCGGCACGGCTGACAGGGTTATGTCCCGGCCACAGTGGACCGTAGTCTCGGGCATGCACGAGACCCTTATTAAACACGAGTATCCTCTCCACTAATTGATTTCATTGACTTAGTGACCGATAAGTAGTGACATATGCATTGCCTAGTTCACTGACATGATACTCATATTGCACTATTCATATTCAGTTGATATTTATTATACACATGTTCTGCAATTCATTGTACTCCTCATGTTTAATAATACTGCACGCCCATTATATATATTTATCGCTATATGTGTCGCCCTGACGACTTGAGTGTGCATGCTCAGAGGACGAAGTGGATCCAGCCCAGGAGCAGGACTTATCCTTCGAGATCGCGGAGACCTAGACTGCGTCACCAGCGCCATTTTCTTTGATCCCGGCACTTGTTTATTTGGTTAGTTGTTTATTCTATGAAATAAATGTACCTCGAACTCTTTTGAATTGCAATGTAATAAAGTTGCGAACTGTGATTTTCCTTTACTCAAGTACTGTTTACTGACTACCATTTAATGCTAGAAGCCGAAGTGTGACTACGGCGGGATTGTTCCCTGACCGTAGGAGCATGGCTGGCCTAGTCATCTCTCGTATCCCGTATTTTGGGAAGCGAGGCGTGACATGGTTTTGTTGGTATCAGTGCCAGGTTTTGGATGAAATTACGGTTCCGTGGAGGGACCTCTAGATTGAGTTACACTCTTAGTGTATGCCTTATTGCATTCTTCCTCACTTCTTAATCATCGTTGAATCATTGTGTAGCCTTACTTGAATCTAATTTCTTTTGATCTTTTCAGGAATATGGACTCCTCAGGCAACTCCTCAGGTGCTGGTCACCATGATCGTACCGAGAAGATCCTTAGCACACTGACGACCCTGGCCTAAGCTCAAGAGAGGAAGGCCGATTTTCTGGCTGAGGGATTGAAAGCGGTACATGAGACCGCAATTATCGCCGTGGAGAGATCTACAGCTGTTCCCGCCGCCCCCGAGGGCGCGCTCGTACCGACTACACATGCTAGGGTTGGTACCGTTTCAGATTTCAGGAGGCTTCATCCAGCAGTGTTCACGGGATCAGCAAGTCCACTTGAGGCCGAACAATGGCTCATCAACGTGGAGAACCTCCTGACCGCCGCTCGAATTCCTGACGACGACAGAGTGAACGTGGTGAAGATTCAGCTAGAAGACGGGGCCCGCACATGGTGGTCCGTAGAGAAGAGCCGGCTAGAAAAACCTATTGGATGGGACACGTTCTCCGCGTGCTTCCTGGATCATTAATTTCCGGCTACTTCCAAGGCCGAGATGGAGGAAAAGTTTATTATGTTGAATCAAAATGAGCGCTCAATGGATGTCTACGCCGCAGAGTTCAATCGGCTGAATCGCTTCGCACCGTACATGGTAGCCACCGAATCCGTCAGGGCAAGACGTTTCCAGCAAGGGCTCGATATTGAACTGCAACAACTCATCGCGTCTCTCGACCTACCAACCTTCGCCCAAGTTTTGAATGCTGCCCGAGTACAGGTAAGATTGGCAGAGAAGGCCAAGGGCCAACGATCAATGGACAGGAGACCCTACGTAGTTCCGGCATGGCCTACCATTCCGCCCCGTGGAGAGATCACAGTTCACAGGCCGGGTGCCTCACAGATGAAGCGTACCTTCTCACCTCAGCAGCCGCAGCGGAGGGCCCTGTTTTGCAATTATTGTCAGAGACCAGGACACATATAGAGAGATTGTCGCAGAGCTAAAGGGCAGTGCCTGATTTGCGGATCCAACGAGCACAGGATCAGTGGGTGTCCCTAGAGATATGAGCTACAGGGAGGGTTCGAGCATGTATAATTACATTTTCTCACGAAGAGAGGAAGTATGTATAAATACATTTTGAGTCACAACTCACGAATAGCGGGAGTATGCTCAGAAAGTATTTGGTCATTTCGGCCAAGTAGGAGATGTAAGTGAATGTAACCTTATCACCCAATACTTTGAATCCGATCCGGTTGTTAGAGAGAAACGAAAGATTTCTCGTTCGCGGCGACCGCGTCTAGCGCGAAGTTCGTGGAGAGTGTGGAAATTGTTTTGTTGAGAAAATCTGGGACAACTTTAGAGACGTAGGACAGAGGAAGAGAGCTATATGTTGCAAGGAGATTATCTCCTCCAAGTACCAACAATGGCATCTCTTCGCCGGAGCCCCCAAATTAAATCTCCTCTTTTCATCACCGGTATTCTTCACTTGCACAGTTTTGACTATCCCTAAGCCATTTTCTACCTCTTCCTCATCTTTGATATGACCAGGGTTCGTAACTTTGAGACATAAATATAAAGAGTCAAGTTTACACACCTTAATTGTTTAATGTTCATTATCATCTTGGTATGTCGCCGAACACTTGTTTACATAAAACAAGGATGGTTAAAATAACCGCATTCTAATTAGGGCCAAGTGCATCAAACATGCCAAAAATTATCGTTCAAGACCGATACACTGCAATAAAATATTGTAACTCCAATTTAAATGGCAAGTAAAACGGTACAGTCGAATAATAGACCAAGAGAAAATTTTCTCCGCAACAACAAACAAACATAGATGAGAGCTCTTCTGAAGTAAAACTAAACGTGGAAGCTGGCCGAGTCCAAAGCCCTCCCACGTACACCCACCCTCGGCATGCATGCAGCACACGTGTCCTCACCATAGCCCCCAGCCATCCTTATCCTTCCTTATATAAGATGAGATGAAAAGCCCTGCTCTTCTCTCACCAAACAAATACAATACAACAATTAAAAAGAAAAAAAAAAGTAAGATGCAGATCATGAATATGAGAATAGCGGTGTTTTTAATGCTGGTGTGGTTAATCTCGCCGGCGATGACCAGATACTACGGAGAAGGAGAAGCAAGGAAATTTGTTTTGGAGGAAGGGGAGCAGGTTGTGAAGACCGACGCCGGCGAGGTAAGGGTGGTGAGGGGACACAGTACTAGTTGTGGCGGTGGCCGTAACGACTGCAGGCCCATGCATGTTGGATTCATATCTATGGAGCCTAACACTCTGTTTATTCCTCAGTATATCGATTCTAATCTCATCCTCTTTGTCCGAAAGGGTAATTAATCTCACCTCCCTACTCAATGTTGATTACTTTAATTAGATGCTTGAATATTTCTATTAAGATCTCCTTAGGAAAAATCAATACCATTCCTCCTATCTTGCAACAACTTCACTCTGACACTAACCCGCACTTATTTTCTGTTAAAATTGTTTTTAGTTCCATATGCGATGATTCCGTCCTTGCGGACTTTCGGATCCCAAGTTTTTTTTGAAGTTAAAACAGAACCCCGTTTGCATTGCATGTATAGAAACCATGGTTTCATAAAGACGGTGTTTCACGAAGTTTAGGGTCATTTTGCAACAGTCTTACAACCAAGGTTTCGTCTAAAAATAAGATCTCAATACAAAGTGCCCAAGTCCTTGAACTTTTTGAAACATTTTAAAACCCAAGGAATTCAATTTTGGTTTCTTAAACAGCTTTCATGCTAAGAAATTTTTGGGAGTTTAGCCTTCAAACCTCACTAAACCTTTTGAAACATTTTTAAAACCACGGTTTAATGAAATTCTATTGTGGTTGCTACAACAGGCCTCTAGTACCTTTTTGGGGGATCTTGGCCACCTAACCTTTGGAAACCGTAACTCCATTACCAAATGAGACCTAAAAGGCTCCTCGTCTGCATTGTTTTTTCCTTTTTAATGATAGGGCAACATGATGCAAGCAGCGAGCCAGAATTTTAGGGGAACCGAAACCTATATGACGAAAATATATTCTTACAGGCGAGACATCACTAACACAAGGAATTTGTTATTGTTCTTATATAAATACCATAAAGCTTCTTTGTGTCGATGAATGCCATGGAATTAATAAATTACAATAAATAGATTGCACTTTTAGAAACTTATGACAGCTATTATATGTTGTAATTTTTTGAAATATCGAAAAGCTATACAATCATTCGAGGAACAATATCCTGCACCTCATAAAGTCCTAAATCCTAACCGCTTTCCGCTCGAGGAGCTCAACATCATTGACTTAATCTTGGTCACTCATCGTTAATTTTGCCCATAAAAATGTAACCCTTCTTCGAGCACTTGGAAAGGCGCATGAAAACACACTTTTTCATACTAGGGCCCCGCTTTCCATGCTTATATGAAGGGTTATGTAAATAAGTGGCATACCCCTATAGACACACAAGTGACCCAACTTAACTGTCTCTTGTATGTCAATAAAACATGTGTTGACTATACCGATTCTAAAGACAGGGACCCGCTTCCCATTTTGGAGTAGGGAGAGACCTCTTGGATAGGACATTAGACCGGCCTGTGAGAATAGTTTTAAGCACCATATCCTAAATTCCAGATTTCACAAAAGTTTTCGTGAATCTAAGATAGGTCTTAAACTGCGGAAGAATAATTAGAAAGGCGGAGGAAAAATCAATCAGCCATCACATTTCTCTCTCCTCTATCAATATATTAAAGAAAGGGAATGATAGTTATCTCCTCAAGTGGCCTCCATTTGCCCACATGCCTCTACATGCAAGCATACCTGCACCAAGAGAAAAAGATTAGTATATGTATCATATATATTTACTAAATACTAGAAAGAGAGAGTGTATCATATACAGAGTACTAGTAACCATATCGCATATATGGTTATTAAGTCAACAATTGAATTAGTAATCCGGCTTACAAATAAACCGAATAGTATCATCAAATGTCTGATTAATATATATGTGTATCATATACACGTGTTTAATCGAATTCCCGCACGTATCAACCATATGCACAATACTAATTCACATCATCGTTTCACTTGAGCGGGTACTTTCGGCGTAGGACTCTAAAGACTTGACAATACGCAGGCAATAGATTAATAGGATCATATTCGATTGAATCTAAAACAATTGCAGATCAATCCCTAACATGTTAACCTACAAGCACGCCAGCGTCAGCGGCACTAGCTGTACGTAACAGCTATCCAGGTATTGATCAAAAGATAGCTCGACAAGCAAACTCATCTGAACCCAACAAAACCTATCAGTGACAATTACTGTACAATCCGGTCTCTTCGTCAAACAGTGTCGCATACCGGGTCTGGGAGGTGGAATCTGTCTGACCCCAATAACCCAATAAATCATACTGATATTTAACTCATAATCGTCCGAGATACAACTGATAGCACTTATCAGTTTATCTCAACCGTCCTGCCCAGGGACTTATGGTTATAATCATATCATGCACAGCGCGACATCGACTCCTTGTACCGGTATAGACGAATCCCCTCTTGACCGCTCACTGCTTTTATATACTTCGGGACTATATCCAACTAAAACTTGTATGCACGGATTTTTAAAGCAGTGGTTGGGTAGTAATCAAAGTATAGTCACAACACTATGGCGATCTCATATCAAAAGACTACCATGTACTATTATCACCAGAGAACTGCTATCTGACAATAGGTATAATACTATCTAAGAATTCCCGGCTAGTCTGTTTGGATACTCATTCTCCAATAAGCACATATATATAATTTTAGGTGTCAAACACAAATTGCTTTGGGACTAACCATCATTCCGGTCGGGGTCAAGAAATGTATACACTAGTTTACACTGGAGTATAGATGTCCCATTTCGATACTTCGACGACTAGGAATATTTAAGGATATGCTTATTGATTATCCAGTCCCCACTAGTATGATCATGTTATAATCCTGATGGTCAAGTAAAGATGCTAAAAGCTTTATCAACATGTATTAGCGATATGTAATAACAAGTAAAATATATACACATGAGTGATAAAGCAAACCAGATAACATATTATCATCTCATGCAAGAATGTTCTATCCAAATATATCCATGTACAATTACAATAATTTTCTTCTGGGCGCCTATATCTAGCATGCCCTGCACCGGCTCAATTAATCTAACTAGCAGCTTACTTTTAGTGATACCCTTGATTTTGGAAAGATAAATGATATTATATAAGCATGATTGCAACCAAAACAAGAGCTAGTTTCGTCCCGTTCTTCGCGTGAACATACATATATAAGAGGACACCCTCTCTCGGATCACCTTTGTACCAGTAGTGGAGTGGCTTGCAACTTTCAATCATATGAAGAAGATTGAGCAAGTTAGAGAAAGAAGTTGTCCCCTCTTCAAAGAAGTTTTGCTTTTCAAAAACCATGGAGTACTCATCGATTGGTTTGGTGTATGAACATGGGTGGAATTTGAACTTGACTTTTTTCCTCATTGTGCCATTCACACGACTAAACTATACTATCGGGATACATTCTGACATTCTTACAGTGGGTTCAACGGTTCTGGGTGCTAGCAAGTTGTTAAAGAGCCTGGCCCTCTTTAGATCATTCTATAATATTCTAGTGGTTGTTGCAAGGAATGACGTCATAGATCCTGCGAAAGTAATAATAATCAAAGTTGTAAGTTGGTATTCAATTAAATGAGGGCACCTTGATATCATGAAAACGCCAGCTATGACCACAAACCATTAGAAGAAGGGTTTGGAAGAATTCATATATTCAGTGCCCTTCTTGGAAGGCACTTTCTAACTAGTTCGCAGTATCATCCCCAAATAACAACTCATCCGAAAAAGTGAGGAACTTCTTCAATCTATCTTGTGATCAGGTACTAACAGTCTTTTTGCGTGTTTGTTGAACGAGGAGTTTGACTCACCCTTTATACGAAAGGATGCTTTTTTAGTCTTAGCGTCTCTCTCTAATGCCCATTGATCCAACCCCTAAGCTTAGGAAAGCATCCCATTTGGTTGTCTTTCTCTTTCTTTGAAGCTAGAAATATGTATTGCTTCAAAGAGTGTTTGCCGCGCAAGATTTGTTGGGAACAGCTTGAAAATTGTTCAACCATTTGACTAAAAGATTGAGTGTTGTTCTCCTTGCGTCGCTTCGCTAGTGAAAACTCGAAATTCTGTAACCCTTTCTTCTCTTCTTTGAAGAACCATTTTTGGGTTTCAAGCAGATAGCGAAATTTAGGAATGAGAAGGCATCCCCGTGGACACTGTGAGTGCTCTTATCCATCACTCACTCGTTTCAAACACGTATCTTTCTTTCGCTCACTAAACGAGAGGTGTAAGACACTCTTCAAAACAGAAAAGAAATCGCTAATACAAAAAGAAAGACAATTAAGTAACTAGATAAAGCGCCGTTAAAGAAGGCGGTCGGTAACACAAAGAAAGCATCAAGCGGAGAAAGCAAAATCCGAAGGAAGCACAGGTGAAGTAAAAGGGAAAAGAGCCCATTCTTCCAGGCAAGCTCTAATACCGTGGGAATCTTCTTTCAGATCGAAAGAGAGATGTCAGATGGGCAGTGACACTCTTGCTGGATTGTAATGCAACTCATGGAAAAAACAAGCTTGGAATTGAGAACCGAACTGGGTGATTCGCGTTAGCTTTTGTTTTCTTTGTCCCCTATGGTCCTCCCTAGAAGGAAGTGGACCGGAACTCGTCTTGATCACGGTACAATCCAATGTATTTTGGTCGTAAATCAAGAACTACAATAATTTGATATTAATGTATCGATGCATTAAGATTTATGCGTTTACTGGAGTTTTAAGTGTTAATTCCGTTACTGAATGGGAATAGCAACGGCTCATATATAAATAATAAAAAGCAGGGCACTATGCGATTCTTACACGACAATCTAAAAAATATAAAAAATGAAAATGTCTTATTATTATCACAGAATAGAATCTAGATGTCTACGGTAAGTGATAGATGGATGTTGCATCTATCTCTTATCCATCCGACTCGCTCTAAATTTTTAGTAAGAACTGGGGAATGCACATGCTTCTACATTAACAACCATGCAATGCAAAATCATTCAACCATACCCTAATTCTAAATATTTGAGATTCTTTATCTACCTTACATAATTATATTTATTATAGTAGGATCTCTTGGTATTAAAACCAATTTGTTTGTCTTTCACTGGCCAAAACATGGTCCTAACCCCTTAATTTTTCCTTTATGGATTTCTGTAATTTTCTGAATTTATTCTATTTTAAACAAATAATATTCAAAAGCTAAAATTTAATAAATAAAATATCCAAACCTTCCTCATAAGGCTACATGGCCTAAGGAAAACCTGGCCCTAGTCCATAAACGGACGTGTCTGCTTGGGTAAATGAGTATATCCTAAGTGGCTTGGCTCAGATCGGCTAAGATGACCACGGATTGGTTGTTGCCCACACGATGCCCGACCCTTAGGGCCGGCTCACATAGGCCTTAGCCCACACGAGCTGTATACGTTGGGCTTGCGTGGATCCCTTAGACATGCGGGATTAGCCCTAATTAGGTTGGCCCGCAGGTTCTAAAAATTTTAATTTTTTTTAAAAATTAGATTTTATAAATTTCTCATATGCATCTAAATTTGAAAATTTTTAGAAAAAAAACCCTTACTTCTCATGTAATCTAGCTTTTCTTGCAAAAATACCCCGTACCTTTCAAATATTATGAATTTTTTACCAAAACTATTCAAAAGTCCACATTTAGGGGTTTTTCGAGCTAGGGAAACACTTAATTTTTCCTAAAACCCCGTTGTTTTAAAAATAGACAATTCTTGCCAAAATATCTCGTATTTTCTAATATTATTGTATTTTACCAAACATGAAGGGTTCAAGTTCAGGTTAGGGTTTTCGGCCAACGTGTTGGCAGCAGGCGCCGTCACGAACACCACTACGTGTACGATGTGATGGTCATGGTGACATAGCCACTGGTGTTGCTTCATCGCGGCATCATCGTTATACCCTAAATTATTTGATCTAAAAATTTATTTTAATTTATTAATTTTAAATACCAAAATCCAAGTGTTCCCAAACATTAAATTTAATCCATAATTTTACTTGGTGGAATCGATCAACTAGTAAACCTAAGCGTTTTAACTATCATTCAATTTCCAAAGTGAACTAACACCTAAAGATGCATTAAATATAATAGAACTCCGAAGGCCCAGATCAATTGCATGCATAAAACCAACATAATTTATGGTGGCAAATGCAGACAATGATCAAAGACCATGCATGGGCTCTGATACCACTGTAGGCTAACAATAGCAATATTGATCTTGGTGTCGGATCTGAATCAGGCACCTCGATCTTAACACCCAGCGATAAACCAAAATAATAATGACCAACAACATTAGTTTAGGTAACATATACAATGATTTGGATCAGCGGTGTAGTTCTTCTCTTGATCTCCCGATCTTCTTCGTTGTGATGATGGATGAATCCAACCACTCTGTTAAACTAGAGGGATTCGAGACAACGGTAGTTGGATAACAGAACAAATATCGAAGAAGAGAACACAAAAGTCTTGCTTTTGATGGAAGCTACAAACCCTAGTTTTCTCTTTTGTCAGATGTCTCAGAACCCCTTTCTGTATATAGCCTTGGGGAGAACATGATCGGCGGCTAGGATTAGACCAAATCTCGAACCCTAGTTCTATACTAGGGTTCGACTTTGGCCGGTCTCTAAGCACTCACACCCAATGGTACGTGAAGGCAGCTGAGAACATGTCAAGCCCTACACGTGTTCGGTCTCGGCTCCTCAGGTCGGGTCCCGACCCTGACTAGACCCACCCACATAATCCAGCGGGTTTGGGCCGGGTAGTACACAAAATCTAACAAGAGCGTGGGATCTTTGCAAGCTATTTTAGTGGTCATCTAATAAGAAATTCCATATGATCTGGTTTGTTCTTTATATTTATTAAGAAGCTTACAATAATTTTAACACAGCGATCCAATTGCGGAACTACCGACAAAAGTTTTGAGTTAACTGCATCATAGAAATGTTGTGTCCCATGCAGGAGATGCGAAGATTGGTTGGATCTACAAGGATGGCTTGGTAGAGAAAAAACTAAAAATGGGTGACTTGAATCGTATCCCTGCTGGCTCGGCCTTCTACATGGTGAACACGGGCAAAGGCCAGAGGCTACACATCATTTGCAGCATCGATACAACTTCAGATTATAGCTGGGATTTGTTCCCTGCTCCTTTTTATCAGGTTCCAATTATTAATTAATTAATTAATTTATTATATTATATTAATCATCGATCCCGCTATATACATTCTGGACATCTAATTTAATTTATGTTTTGTTAATATTTTTGTAGTCTTTCTTCCTTGGTGGTGGAGTCTCCCCCAGATCGGTGCTCTCTGGGTTCGACATCACTACTCTCACTACAGCGTTTAATGTAAGCATTCTAACTTAATTTGCAACTATGTTAATGATGCATCTTGTTTATCGATCTTAAAATATTAGCCCCTAAATATATATTATGTTTCTATGAATTAATCTATTACGGTTAATTTATGTTAGTAGATGAAAAATCTATGCTCGTACATAAGTTTTATCTTGATATATAAGTTAGGTTTAATTTGTTGGGTTTCTAGTGCCATAACTAATTTATAGATAAAATAAGCACGCTGATATATAATATACACTTCCAATCTGTGTTAAACTAGCCTAATCGCACCCCATATTTAGTTGATTACAAACTTGGCTTTTTCTTTCAAATTTGCACACTAGGTCACCACGGAGGAAGTTGGCGCTATTACCGGTGGCCATACAGCGGGACCAATTGTTTACATCACGGGCGAGGCTGCCGATGAGCCCCACCGACTCTCATCAATCTTAAACTCAAAGCTAAAAGAAGCAAAGAAATTAAATTCCAATCTTGATGGCAACGATGACGATGACGAGGACAACAACAAAGACAACCGACCATGGTCATTGACAAAGCTTTTCACCACCATCTTAGGCTTCAACAACGACCCTCGACATGGAAACAAGAAGCCCACCGGTCCCGTTCGAGAACCTGATTCGTATAACCTTTATGATCGAGCCCCAAGCTTCAAGAATCCGTTTGGGTGGACGATTTCTCTCGATGAGCATGACTACCATCCTCTGAAGCACTCGGATATCGGTGTCTATCTAGTGAATCTGACTGCGGGGTCAATGCTTGCACCCCATGTCAATCCTCGAGCAACCGAGTATGGTGTTGTACTAAGTGGGACAGGTACAATTCTAGTACAGAAACAATTGAGCTTTCTATCCTAAACTTTAGCTAGTTTTTGCTACATGAACCACTCATTGTGTTAACTCTGAAGATGTAGTTGGAAGCACAACTTGAGTCTGAAAATAGAGCTAAAAAACGCATTCACATGTAACCTATTTCCAACTAAGCTAGAGAAAAACACAAGGAGAGCTACTTATGACAATATTGCAACTGCATCCATGTTTTCCGACGATCGGAATGGATCATCTTCATCGTTATCATCTAAGATATGGGTACACCAAATTTCATTTGATTCTACAACTTTTTCACCGTTGAATTAGTGGGTTCAAAATTAACGGTTTACCGACGATAAAACTTTTTACATTGCTAAATCAACGGTGAAAAAGTTATAAAATCACATGAAATTTGGTGTACCCACATCTTAGATGATAACGATAAAGACGATGCATTCCGATCGCCGGAAAACATGATGGAGGGTGTGTTTTTTCGACGCCGTAAGAGGAAATTCCCTCCTATGGCCTCTTTCCTCCATTATTCTCATATTGCAACTCCATCCAATAACATGTTCTGCTAGAAATGCATTTCAGCATTTCAACATAAACTGAGTATTAATGTTATTTCATTTGCGGTAGTTGGATCAACACACATATAGTTGTGTATATACATCCATCTTCGACTACAAGCTGCCATATATATATATATATTTATATATATATATATATATATATATATATTGTTTCGTTCGTTTTACAGGTACAATTCAGGTGGTTTACCCTAACGGAACTTCCGCTATGAAGACGGAGGTGAACGAAGGGGACGTATTTTGGATCCCGAGATTCTTCCCCTTCTGCCAGATTGCATCGAAGGGAGGCCCATTAGAATTCTTCGGGTTCACTACGTCGGCGAGGAGCAACCACCCACAGTTTTTGGTTGGTGCGAGCTCAATATTAAAGACGATGATGGGACCTGAATTAGCTGCAGGAATGGGAACGAACGAGGAGCTGCTGAGGCGGCTCGTGGATGCACAGAACGAAAGCGTGATACTCCCAACATGGCCTGCGCCATGGGAAAAGGAGAAGGAAGTAGAGGAGGACAGGAGGAGGAAGAAGAGGGGAGAAGGGGAGGGATTGATTATTAAGAGAGGGCATTTTTAGTTTCGAGTTTGTTGATGTCATGAGTTGGTAGTATTTGTTGACGCTAGTTATTAGTATTTGTACGTAGTGGCTCGATCTTTATATCTGTTCACTGTTGTTTTCTGTATCTTGGGAGTTTTGGTGAATAAAGAACTGGGTTTCTGCTCCTAGTTTATAATTAATTGTATTCTATTGTCGGTAAACCGTTAATTTTGAAACCACTAATTCAATGGTAAAAAAGTTATAGAATCACGTGAAATTTGGTGTATCCATATCTTAGATGATAACAATAAAAATGATGCATTCCGATCGTCGGAAACATGATAGAGGATGTGTTTTTTCGACGCCATAGGAGGAAATTCCCTCCTATGGCATCTTTCCTCCATTATATATATATATATATATATATATATGAGGTTAATGTAGGAAATGTATCATAGTATATATATATATATATATATATATATATATACACACACACACTACTAGAAATAAGGGTTGTCCCTACGGATTTACCCGTAGGGGCAACCCACTGCCCCTACGGATATCTCCGTAGGGGCAAAAAATTCATCTCTAGGTGCAAGTTGAAGCCATGAACTTACCCCTACGGTCAAAAACTTGCCTATACGGAGTTCTGTGTGGGTACATTTGCACCTACGGATTAGGGCGTAGGGGAAAAAAATTAAATTATTTACGGTTATTTTAATTATATTAACTGTACCTACGGATTTATCCGTAGGGCCAATTCGTATCCCCTACGGATAAATCCGTAGGTACTTATCCGTAGGGGCAAAATATCAGGAATCCTGATATTTTGCCCCTACGGAAATAGCCGTAAGGGTCTTTGTTTGCCCCTACGGATATATCCGTAGGGGCAAGACCAATCCCCCTGACACTGAGATCAAGGGGGAAATATCAGTTCCTGCTGATATTTTGCCCCTACGGTTTAAACCGTAGGGGCAACATGTGTACCTCCGGATTAATCCGTAGGTACACATTATCTGTTTTTTTTTAAAAAAAAGGCTGCCTTATTTTTTCTCGCCCTGTGCACAATAATATATATATCAATAAAATATAAAATTAATCATCACACAACATATATCGCAGTATTCATAATCACATCGCACGCATATAATATACAAAAGAAACCCAAATACTGAATATGATATAAATATAAACCAATATCAATGTCAATATCGTTTCAAAATGTAGTACAATATGTATGATATAAATAAATGCATGTTTCAAAAAATAAGAACCAAAAAGCTACCCTAGCTCGGTCCAGCTCCACCTCCGAATAATGATAGAATAACGCGCGCCCGCTCCTCGGTCAATAAACCTTGCAATTCGGCGTGAGCGGGAGTCTGAGCGTCCTGTGGAGCTGGCGATGTGGTCTGCGCAGCCGCCGTCGAGAGAGTCGCTTGCGGAGTCGCGGCTGCGAAGGTCTGAGCGGGCGGTGGAGCTATAGGAACTGTCTGCGGAACCGCAGCCGATGTAGTGGCTTGCGGAGCCGCAGCCGAAGGAGATACATGCCTCTGCCCCTATCGCGTCTGGACCAAACGTGTGTAAGAAGCATGTAAGAACTATGTATTACTCGAATTCGTATTATTATCAAGTTATTTCGAAATCCCATTTGGATATCTAGTTTGGATAACCGTTGTTTATTTTAATTACATATGTATGTATGATTAATCAAACCTAAGTCTAAAACCAAATAAGCTCAAGCTACGTATTAATTATGGATATATTGATATGTATAATATGACATAATATTTTACTATAAAGTAGTATACATACAGCATCTCCTTCAACTCCTCAACGGTGGCCCTCAAGCTCTCCAGTTCCTGCTGGACACGTCGCTCACTGGAGACGGAGGAAGTAACCGCCGGGGTGGAGTCCAACCTCATATGGACCCTGTTAGGGCCCAGTCCCCGGCCTCTCTCCCAACCTCCGTGGTGCCCTCCGTGTACGGCGTCTAGAACTGGGGTCAGCAGCCTCGGATCGTTCTGTCCGGTAAAATCGATCCCCGAGGCCTCGGCCTGCTCAACCACCCGCTCCTACACCCACATTAAGCAGTAAAGTATAAGTATAAAATTTAAACTTGAAGCTTCCAAAACTAAAATTTCAAATATAGGTAGAATAAATATTTAACACTTACGCAATACTCCTGGGTAGCGACGTCGGGATATCGAAACTCGCCCGTGGCGGGATCTGTCGAGATGCCGTGGACGGCAAGATATGCGGACAGCACGCTCGGTGTACCACCTTACGCCACGGTCCGAGCTGTCTGCAATATTAGAAAATAACTCTTAATATTAGAAATATTATAAAATAACTCTTAATATTGCAGAATCTCAGAAAGGTCGGTATATTGTAATTTACCAATAACTCCATAGCTCGAGTAATATTCCTCGAGCCACCTGTATAAGTGGGGCGACCCCTCTTCGCCGACTTCCCGTTCTCTGTATTCTGAGCGGCCTGTTTCTGCACAACGCATTAACATTTAGTTTTCTAATTAAGAAATACAAAGAAATAAATTATATCATAAACAATGAATTACATTTAAAATACATACCTGTTTGTGTTGGGAGTCGAAATAATCGCACAATAGAGGCCATGTCTCTACGTCGACTCTCGCAAACGCCGGAGTAGATAGGAGGGCCGCTCTCTCTGCCTCGGGGGTCGCCATCCACAGGGAGTAGCAGTCGGCCTTCAGCTCATTCCTGTTGTATCGGACCTTGGTCTGCATGTTTTTCATCAGGCCATTATACAGAGCATGAAGGTCGAGCACCCTCCCAGGGTGATCAGGGTCGGGTACAGGCTGAAAATCGTAATCCGACTGAAAATACAAAAAAATATTGTTATTAGATTGCAAGTGTTAATAATAAATATATTGGATAAATCAAATGAAAATAGGCCGTTAATACATACCCGAGCCTGATCAAAGAAGAGGGCGAATGAGCGCCGGTGCTGCTCGCCCCACTCAACGTGAAGTGGATAGTTCTTCACGAGCCGGCTCTCATCCCCCATATACCGGCCGAACCTCTCGGCATGAGGACCGGTATAGCGATAGTCAAGGGTAAAAAGAAGGGGGAATGGTACCTCCCCCCTAGCTCTGTCAGGCCTCAGCCTATGGGACTGATTCGGGCCTCGAGTCCCCCTCTGGGGATGGGGAGGCCCTGCGTCTGCACGAAATATCAAGACAATCAATATTAAGACAAAGTTGTATTAAGAAATCAAGCTTAAGCGAAAATTGAAGTGTGATATATACCTCCGGTGACTATCGCACGAGCCTGGGCCCGGGCAGCAGCACGAGCGGGACGATAGTTCCTCCGGTGAGGAACAACTGGGGTCCCGGATGCGGACGCATCCCCTGCAACTAGAAAATAAACATTGACGCTAAATTTCCATGAAGTTCATATTTATTCTATAGAGCATATGTAAAATGAAAAAATATTTTATATTTATTCATACTAACCTGCAGACGATGCGGATGGTATGGAAGCGGCAGGAGTGGCCCCTGCGGAAGATGTGGACGCACCACCTATAATTAGACAATTAAAAATAGATTATATAAGTAATTGCAAGAAGAATGTGTAGATCAATAATATAACGTTCTAAATCAATATGCATGCACTATAGGATATATAAATATACCCGCAGGTGCGGTGGTGTCACCACCTACAGCTAGACAATAATAAAAATTGCTAAGTAAGAGCAAAAGGAATGTGTGTATATTTATGATATAGCATTCTAAATCAATATACATGCACTATATGATATATAAACATACCTGGAGGAGCGGGAGTGGCCTCTGTCCCAGATGTGGACGCATCACCAACAACTAGACAATCAAGCATTGACAATATAAGTAATTTTGACATAAACAGGCAGGAAGGAGGCATCCGAAGGAGGCATCCGAAGGGGTGGAAAAATCCATCCGGAAGGACGCATCCCCTGTAATATTACATTCAAAATGGATATGCGTGCAGTATACCTGGAGGTGTGGAAAAATCCATACGGAAGGAGGCATCCGAAGGGGTCTCCGATCTGGGTGCAAGACCGGCCCTCTGAAGCTCCCTACGAAGCTCTCCGGGCGGCAGAACCGCTCTGCCTCTGCCGCGGCTGGAGCTCCTGCCGCCCCTCGCTGCTCCTGACATCGTCATCAAATCTAGATAAACGGTTCGTGGACGCATTAGACAATCATTAAAAGTATTGACTATATATGTATAGAGCGTAAAATGTGAAGTAATAATATAACATTACTGATAACCTTTTTCGTTTCGTGGGCGCATTATACATATCTACTTGGATTTCATCGTCGATGTCATTTCTAACCCACGTAACTTCATGATCGGTCGAAGACAACCCGTCCTTCGAAACAGACGGTCGGAGCACTTTAAGCCTTCTCTCTTCTTCGTCCTCATCGCTGTCCTCGTATTCTGGGACATCGTAGACATCTCTGGGTTTCCATCGACATACAACACTCCACCCCGGATGCTTCAAACACTGTGAGTAGTATAATTGGAACGCTTGGTTCGGAAAGATAAATGGATCTTCCTGATAGTAAAATCGAAGTGTGTTCACACTGGTCAATCCATATTCATCTTTTCAAGTCCCAAGATTGCTTCTCCACCTGTCCGTATCGGTTCGCGTATCGTACCAAGTACACTGGAATATATAAAAGGGTTCTGATCGTCCGGGATAGTGGATGCCGAGTATACAATTTAAGTACCCATAATAAATCACACCGTCCGATCCTACCGTCGCAATCCCACTATTCTGAGTGGTTCTAGATGTTTCTAATTCCTTAACTTCGAATTTGTATCCAAGGACACCAAATCCTTTGTAATATGCAACCTCCGTACTAGGAAATTGAGCTAAACATCTTGAATCACTCTCAAATGATGCAGACAAGTTCGGATCGTGGATCTAACAAAACAAAATTTACGACAAATACATAACGATACTAGTTTAGATTAAAACTGCTAGCAATAAAATGTTATTCGAATAACTTACATGATCTGTAACCCAATCACAAAAATTATCCTGATGATATTTTTCCAATTGTTCTTCATTCCAATCATGATGCCCCTCACATACCTCGTTAAAATGAATTCTGTTTTCGACAAATAATGGTGACATTAATATTATATCATTTCATACACACACAAACACAGATATAACAATTAATCCAAAAAAACTTACTCTCTAATTTGTTCAAGACATTCGCAATTAAGCAAGATAAACCGGTATATCTTGTTGATAAACATAGTGTCTACCCTCTTATACTCGGCTTTACCATATGGTCCGTCTTGAATTCTTCCTGGTCGGTTAAGCCTTATCTCAATGTTCTCGTCCAGATAGCGGGAACAAAATGTGGTTGCTTCATCAAGAAGATAAGCTTGCATGATAGAACCCTCTGGTCGATTTTTATTGCGTATATACTTCTTAAGAGTGTAGAGCTACCTAATGAAAATATGTTGAATAAATAAATACGGGCATACAAGACAACAATAAAATTTTAAATTGCGCGAAACAAAAAATTACACGTACCTCTCGACGGGATACATCCATCGATATTGTACCGGTCCGGCTAATTTCGCCTCAGTTGCAAGATGAACCGTCAAGTGTATTATGATATCGAAGAATGACGGTGGGAAAATACGCTCAAACTTGCGAAGTATCAACGTAATAGAATTTTCTAGTTTATCCAGCGTAACAACCTCCAGTGTTTTACCACACAACTCCCTGAAAAAACAACATAGGTCGTTGATTACTAGACCAACCGAGTCGGGGAGAGAAGTCCTGAGGGCTAAGGGAAGAAGGTACTCCAAGATAACATGGTGATCATGACTTTTCAGCCCATCGATCTTGCCCTTGACAATTTTTATTTTCTTGCTGAATGATCCTGAGAAACCTGTGGGGACTTTCAAATCATGCAACACCTGCAGGAATCTTTTCTTCTCCGGTTGTGACATATGATAAGCGGCATTGGGAAGTATAAACTTGCCCGATTTACCCGCTACCGGTCTAGGGTGCAATTCACTTCTTATTCCCCACTCTTGTAGATCCATCTGAGCATTCATGTTGTCTTTAGATTTACCGTCTTTACAAAGAAGCAAGTTAAGTATGTGCTCTGATACTCCCTTCTCTATATGCATGACGTCCAGACAATGACGCACTGAATTTGTAGACCAGTACGAAAGCTCGAAGAAAATGCTTCTTGTTCCAATATGGTGGTTTGACCTGTTTCGTCGGATCCATCCCGAAGGTCACGTTATTGTAACCATCCCATTTAGCAGTCACGTCCTCTCCGGACAATGGGGATGGAGGTCCAAGAAACTCCTGATGACCATCAAAGAGAACCGTGTCTAACCTATAGGGGTGGTCTGGAGGCAGGAAACGTCGATGGCCGCAATAACAAACCTTCCTGCTAAAATTCAAGAATTTCGATGTTGTGTGTTCATGGCAATGAGGACATGCTT
The DNA here is from genome assembly GCA_030015575.1 of Agapanthus africanus. Classification (NCBI taxonomy): domain Eukaryota; kingdom Viridiplantae; phylum Streptophyta; class Magnoliopsida; order Asparagales; family Amaryllidaceae; genus Agapanthus; species Agapanthus africanus. The sequence continues at coordinate 933,658,532 of CM057338.1, read as the reverse complement.
TGTGACCATGTACAGACCAATCTGATAGCATTCCATACGCAGGAAAGTCATTAATTGTCCACATTAAATCCGCACGCAGTATGAAGGTTGTATTTGTGTTTGCATCATATGTCTCTACACCATCAACGAACAAAGATTTCAACTCCTCGATCAGAGGTCGGAGATAGACGTCGATATTGTTTCCCGGTGAGTTTGGTCGGTCGATAAGAAGAGGCATCATAAAGTATGATTGGTCCATAGCCAACCAAGGCGACAGATTATAAATTATCATTACAACGGGCCATGTGCTGTGATTTCCAGCCATATAGTTGAATGGACAGAAGCCATCAGTAGCCAGTCCGAGCCGGACATTGCGAGGATCGCTACTGAATATTGCGTGCCTCCTATCGAAATCCTTCCATGTCGGTGAATCTCTTGGATGACTCATTTTTCCATCTCCACTTGGAGGAGCACGGTGATGCCAAATCATTGCCTCGGCTGTTTTCTTGCACCTGAATAGCCTCTGTAGCCTCTGTGTTATGGGAAAGTATCGTACTATCTTCACAGGTATATCAGGCTTCTTATCAGAATCTTTCGGCTTATACCTGGCCTCTCCGCATGTTGGACACTCTTTCAAATCTGAATTCTCTTTCCGGTACAACACGCAATTTTTAGGACATGCTTGAATCTTCTCGCACTTTAGACCCAAATCAGACATCATCTTCTGGGCTTCGTACCAGCTGTCGGGCACATTATTTCCCGGAGGCATAGAATCTTTCAAGAACGAAAGAAGTATTGTGAATGACTTGTTGCTCCATCCATTTAGACACTTAATCTGAAAAAGTTGGACGAACCATGAGAGGGTGGAATACTTCGCATTCTCATAAATTGGTTTCCTAGCATCATTTATGAAATTTTCATATTTATCTGCACGCGGTCCTTGACCGGAAGGAATGTCATCTTCGGTACGAATAGATTCACCTAGGGCAGCCTTTACCATATCCTCCATTTCTTCTGATGGAAATAAATTATCGCCTTCTCCTTCTGCCGCATTACCGAATTCTTCTTCTTCTCCTGCCGCATTATCGTGTTCTACTTCTTCTGCCGCAGTACTGCATTCTTCTCCTTCCCCGTGATATTTCCAAGTTGTATAAAGTCTAGTAAACCCATGTTTTACAATATGAAGCTCTGCCAATTCTACCTTCTGCCAGTATTTATTGCCACATCTATCGCACGGACAGAGAATCTTCTCTATTATGATCTTATTATGCGCGCGTGCAAATTCAAGGAAAGCAGCAACTCCAACGACAAACTTAGGTTGCATACGTTGTTTCCAATCCACATACATCCAGTCCTTAACTCTGACGTACTCATGGGCCATGTTAGACTGTATAACATATAAATTGTAGGTTATGCTGACTATATTGAGAAATATAAGAACGGGATAGTTACTGACAAAGGAGAAAATCCATGTATATGTTTTGTGTGTGCGTTTGTCGTTGAAAAGAATAAATTATCGCACGTATGTTAACCGATAGACGGGGACTAAGTAGCACTTTTAGTTTCATATATGAGTATCGATGAGAATATGAAGGTTTCATATTATCATATAGTGGTTTTAACCCGAACATCTCGAATCGCTCTCTAATTATGCGTTTGTTGTATATTCTTGTTGTATGTGTGTGTTCCGGCTGTCGGGGGTAGGCTTCTATCCCATTAAGAATGTATAGAGCGAACACCCATCACTTGTGCTTTCAACCGTTTCGAGTAAATTTCGGTAGCACCTCCCCGCTGTTCTCCGAGTACACTGTAATATAATAGATAATCATTTCAAAGCTGTGAAACAACGTTGAAATGAATATCAATCTATCTTTGTACACGGAAAACCAGCGGAAAGGTACCGACGAAATATCTCGAAACGGATGAAAACACAAGTGAATGAAGGCGTTTGCTTTATATATTCTTAACTTGTCCACACGGGACAAATCTATGGGTTACCATACGATTGAATTTTCTCGTTGCGTAGACTATACGACGGTTGTTAGTATCGAGCTATACTGTCCGATATTTAACAACCTTCGTATAGTTCTATGTCACGACGAGCATCGTACGTATGTTAACCGATAGACGGGGACTAAGTGACGCTTTTAGTTTCATATATGAGTATCGATGGGAATACGAAGGTTTCATATTATCATATAGTGGTTTTAATCCGAACATCTCGAATCGCTCTCTAATTATGCGTTTGTTGTGTATTCTTGTTGTATGTGTGTGTTCCGGCTGTCGGAGGTAGGCTTCTATCCCATTAAGAATGTATAGAGCGAACACCCATCACTTGTGCTTTCAACCATTTCGAGTAAATTTCGGCAGCACCTCCCCGCTGTTCTCCGAGTACACTGTAATAGAATAGATAATCATTTCAAAGCTGTGAAACAACATTGAAATGGACATCTAATATATCTTTGTACACGGAGAACCAGCGGAAAGGTACCGACGAAATATCTCGAAACGGATGAAAACACAAGTGAATGAAGGCGTTTGCTTTATACATTCTTAACTTGTCCACATGGGACAAATCTATGGGTTACCATACGATTGAATTTTCTCGTCGCGTAGACTATACGACAGTTGTTAGTATCGAGCTATACTGTCCGATATTTAACAACCTTCGTATAGTTCTATGTCACAACGAGCATCGCACGTATGTTAACCGATAGACGGGGACTAAGTGGCGCTTTTAGTTTCATATATGAGTATCGATGGGAATATGAAAGTTTCATATTATTATCGAGTATCATATATTGGTTTTAACCTGAACATCTCGAATCGCTTTCTAATTATGCGTTTGTTGTGCATTTGTGTTGTATGTGTAACATGATTTTAAACCATTGAGATCAAGATTGATAGAACTGATCATCCTACATTGCAATAGCATTCATCAACCAAAAACTATTATTGCAATTGCATTCATCTATAACAATCAACAATTAAAACTATAAATGTAGGATACTGATATCATAAAGCGTTATACGCAACATATAAATTCACATGACTGAAACATGCATCAAAAAAATATGTTCATCCAAAAGAAAGGCCACTGTCAACAAATATAGACAAATACGTTATAAAAACAGTAACTAATTAACAAGTTGATTAGCAACATATGAATTTTGTTTCTTTAGATATGAAACAGATACGATACACGATATGATAAATAAAAAAACGAAACACAAACCGTATCAAGATTTAACAACTTTGATTATGTCATATACGCGGGCCTATATTTTCATATTAGCCAATAGGAAAAAATAGATTGCGGTCTGGATATGGCATATTGGCAGATGTTACCTATATTTGATTTAATGCTTCAAACCCTTCGAGCATGTGTAAAAACATATTTGTATGCTGTTATGTAGCTATAGTGAAAGTTATTTACTGTAATATAAAATTAATATATTGGATTATAAAAATATAGAAAATGTTACTCTACTGATAATTGTCACAAAAGCGCGCTCTTCAAAGAAAATAAATAAATAAATAAAATAATGCATGATACTCAATTACTCAGTTTTTAAATTAAAAAAAAGAAGAAGAAAGAACAAAAAGAAATTCATACATGCATGTCGTCTCCCCATTTTTTCATAAATTAAACCAACTTTTCTATACATACTAGTAATTACTGGATATATTCAGGTTAAATGCATAGAGCTAGCCGTAATTTGCTCTACGGTAAACTTTCATCAATGCAACACTTTGGTTCGCCTAACTAGATCGCCATTCACGAACACAATCTATTTATATGGCATGATTTTATACACTTAATTTTACCACATTTAATGAAAATGAATCATTCATGATATGATACATGTATATACATCGATACCCAACCCCAACCTAACCCTAGCCCCAGCCCCAGCCCAGCCCCGCCCCAACCTAACCCTAACCCCAGCCCCAGCTAAACCCCAACCCTAAGCCAAACCCTAACCCCAGCCCCAGCCGCAGCCGAACCCCAACCCCAACCCTAACCCCAACCCCAACCCCAACCCCGACCGCAACCCCTGCCGAACCCCAACTCCAACCGCAACCCCAGCCCCAGCCATGAACCCTAGCCCTAAATAATCAAAATTTTCTTTAATTTAGTCGAAAATTTACTAACCTGAAAGGCGGTGGCGACGACGAGAACGGTGGTGGCGACGACGAGAACGGCGGCGACGACGAGAACGGCAGTGGTGCGATGACGAGAACGGTGTTGGCGATTTGGGGATTTTGTTTCGCGCGCGATCGAGAGAGGAAGAAAGAGATAATGTGTCACGTCCCGAAAGTACGGAACATGACCGACACTTAGGCTACGAACGTCTCAAGACGTACGTGCTCTAAGTAAGCCGAGCCCAGAAATCCAAACCAAGAAGAGTATTAGAGAGTAGGGAGAACCATATCAAAACAACCAGCTAGCAATATAATATACAACGCCTAAAGGCGAGGATCACAACAGAAAGAAAACTCCAACAACAAGAAATCCACAGAATATAACGTGCGACTCTAAGGTCGAAAGAATAACAACACTGGTTTCTATCTCAAATAAATACATGTTTGGTTGATGGAACTTCTAGATACAACTGAATATAATATACAATGTATAATGATGGGTACGATACAAATAACCCACCTACTAGCAAGTCACCTGAAAGAAGCTGTGCCCGCAAAGCCGTAATGAAACTCGTACGGCAACACCTGTAAGAAACTGGGGCACAACGGGGGTGAGTTGCTAACTCGTGAGTAGAAAAAGATCTATGAACAGAAATCGCATGTATGACGCAATCCTAGGTCATACGATCATAATATATAATCCTCAAATATATATAACCAGCAACCTATAACAATGGCTAGGGTAAATATCTAACCCAAGTATAATCACATGTACCCGTGTCAGTGCATCAGGTGGCAATGTATCATATGAATGATGTATGAATGCATGAAACAGAATGCATGTACTGAAGAAAACTGCTTTCATAAAGTTGTAAGATTACTGTATTTTTAAAATGAGATATCATAATGAAATCAGCATACAACAGTGCCTAGCATCGGCACAAAACATAAATCTCAATATCTCGATATCTCTGTATCATAATCTCTGTACCTCAATATCTCAAATCTCAATGTCTCAATCATAATATCCAGGACGCCGTCAGTCCAGATCGGCCCCTACCATCCATCTCATGACTACGACGGTATCCTCCGGATATCCGACGTGTCGGGTAATATCACCGGTCGGTAGTGCTCCCCTGCCAGGCTCAACGCCATCTCCTGTGATCTTCTTGCCCCGGGGTACCGCACCGGGCCCACCATGTACCCGAAACGGTTCATCCGCCTCCTCGAATCGGGCCTCGAAATCCATCAGCAAAACTCATGGTGGACGACTCATACATCATGGGAAAACCGCCTTTTTATTAAAAAGAGAAAGCAGTTTATATATGTTTTGCGGTTTTCCTCCAAATCCAGAAAATCTCATGGAAACCCGAATCTAAATCATCAATAGCATGTGAAATCATGAATATAAGCATGAGAATCCATGAATGCAGCATATAATGAGTAACAGTATGCATGAAGTGACAAGTAATAGCTACAATGTCAAGCTAACATATAAGGCAAGCATGCTAATATCATGTCACTACTAGCTAACAAGCTAAATCAAGCAATAATATTTTCTAAGTGTTCGTGACATGTCAATTACCGATGAAGATGTGTGTGAGCCGGCAAATAAGTGTACGTGGTACATACGGATCATCGGTAATGGTGCTGGTGTCCTAACAACATGATATCAATAATGGAATATGGATCATAACAGTATGCAATGCGGAGCAACAATAATCATATGCGGGAGCTGAATGCTAAACACCATGAAAGCTGAACAGCATCTAATGTCACAAGAGTCATATAGCTACACCGCTATAAGGCTGAGCTAAAGCTAACAGTAGGTAAGGGAAACCGCCTAACCTCTGAGTCGATACATATATATATATATATATATATATATATATATATACATATATAGTTGGTGATCCCGCCTCGATTATATCACATCCGATACCATATCTCTATAATCAGTTATTCCCAAATCAAGAGTGCGGATCAAACATCAAAACATAGCTCGTACGTAAATCCGTCGTACGACATCCCCAAATCTGGGTACGGGTCAATATTATATTCGTCATATCATTCATCTGGTATTCTCTATATCAAATATCATGATCTGGGTACTGACCTACGTCTAGTACAAAGCTAATATCATCACTATCATCATTATCTGAATACTGATCAACAGTCTCGTATGAATCGATATCATCAGCACCTATCCTCTCAAGGAGTACACAACGCCCAAGGCGGCCTATCATAAATATCCTGTCATATCGTATCATATCCAATCTCGTATCATAATCACATGTCGATCATTTTATATATATGTGTCACTATTCCTATGGCATCATCATCCCAAAATCTGCTAAAGCATCACGACGTATCTCAACTATGAACTTTACCATATCACCGATATCATAACCTCAGAACAAACTCATCGACTCATCTCGAACCCATGTCTCATCCTCAAGTCTGTATGTGAACACATAGTCCCATACCTATGTGAACACATATCTATATAGAATCCCATAAGCACATATGGACAAGGATGTATGCAAGTATGTATGTGTGTATATGTATGTGTAGTGCACCCACTACCTAGGTTTTCGCGACACTAAATCATCCAAGTCCACCAATTATCCATCCTAAACATCAATAATTTCTCAAACAACATATAATAATTGTAGGTGTGTATACGCATCCGTATACATCACCACGGACTGCGGGGGTGCTATACGCCATCCACCCGACTTCTCCCCGTAGATATAAATCTACTAACCTTATTTTATGTGTGCCGGTGCCGATGTCGCCATTGCATCTCCAACGCCTCGACGCCACGTGAGTACCTACAAGAATATCACACGCTAAAACACATGAAAACCATGTCGGAAACCAAAATGGTGCACGCTATGCCCATAGGTAAAAACCTGTGGCCTCGCGTGCAATCACAGCCAATATCCCTCTGACGTAGGCGTTCAAACGCCACCCGACAGAAACGAATCATCGAATACCAAAATCCACACGAAAACAAGTCGTAAATCATGCGCCAACTCAAGAAAATCAACCCAGATTCTACCCTGGTTGGAACCAGACAAAACTAGACATACCTAGGGTCAAGTTTACAGGTAAAAGAGCCGTGCACGCAAAACAAGGGGGTTCCCTACTGCTCTGGCTGCAAATTGCGGCCAGAGGGAATATATCTGCGGCCAAGAAATTGAGGTGGGGGCTAGGGTTTTGGGTGTTGGTTCCTATCTACCTGCACGTCTCACTGCCAAGTCAATTTTATTTTAGGGTTCCCGGGGTGAAAGCAGATCTCAGAAAGGTCACAAAATCGATAAAAACACTAAATTACATCGATTCTAAACTTTCACGTGTGACACTGGAATCTAGGGTAATCTTGGTTACAATGGTCTCAAATATACCTAATAAGGTCACCCTAGCAATCAAAACCATCACTTGGCCACATCTCACTTAAAATCACTAAACTAGCACTAAACTACATAGCAAACACTAAATTTTCAGCTAAATAACCATATATTTGCAAGCTAGAAGTCGGGTTAAGGGGATATACCTCTGGATATCCTAAGATATAGGAGAAGAGAGGAAGAAGAGGGATGGTTGCTGCTGGAGAGTTGCTGCAGTTGCTCCTGTAGCAGCTGCTGCTGATGTTGCTGTTTTTACTGATGCTGAAGCTGTTATCTGGGCTGAAGTTGCTTGCTGCAATTTGTTGTGGTGGTTTTGTGGTTGGGGTATTGTGTTGGTGTGTTTGATGAAATTGGAGTTTTCTTTGGATAGTGTAGAGGCTGTTCTTGCTGCTGTTGCAGCTGATGTAATTGGGGTTGAAGTGCTGGGCTGATGCTGTTTTGTTGCAGCAGAAGCTTTTGTTGCTGCTGTGGTTGCTATATATTTTTGAATGAGGCTGTTGTTGTTACACTGGGCTGAAATGTGTTGAGTTGATGCATGGTTTCAGCAGTTGATGTAGCTGCAGGTGTAGGGGGCTGTTTTGTGGCTGAAGTAACTGCTGATGGGTTGATATGGGGCTGAAGTGTGCTGATGATGCTACTGCTGCTGCAGCTGAAGTGTTGGGGTGGATGATGTGATGAAATTGGGATTGATGTTGAGTAGATGTGAGGGTGTAGATATGGGGCTATGATGTTGCAGCTTGTAGCAGCAGCTAGGGGCTGATGTGTGGGTGAAGGGACCTGATGCAGCTGCTGCTGGAGTGTGCTGATGTCTTCACTTGGAGGCATTATCATTTGAGAGGGAGGGAAGAACACAAGGGATAATGAAATGGGATGGAGCATGGCACACCCTATCCACCTCTCTCTCTCCCTCAAGTTAATACACAACCACTATGGCTTACTCTCTCTCTCCCTACACAAGTCAACCCCAACCTAATCACCTTTAGACAAAGCTAACAACCCTCAAATAACCCCACTAACCTAACCAATTGGTTCAACCCACCATGGTCATCTAACATGGTTCAACCCTAGGCTTAACATGAGTCCAAAACATGAAACAAGTATGACAGGTGTAGGAAATGTTATGTGCACATTTTTGCACAAAAAGCCAAAAATCCCATTAGCGATTTTTAATCGCGGTTAACACCAAAATAGCATTTACGTAACCATAAAAACTTAAAAATGATATATTTCCACCAAATACCCTATTTTAGAGTTTCCAAAATTATCTCCGGAATTTTCACCGTTTATCGGTATTTTATTATACCGACTATTAAAATATTCATTAAAAATTAATATTAAATTATGAAAATTCCCAAAAATAATATTTTTTTTTGAAATGTTACAGTCTTCCTCCCTTAAAGAAATTCGGTCCCCGAATTAAATTTAAACCCCCAAATTTTAAAACATTTCAATAAAATGTCCAAACCAACGGGGCTCCGGAATCATCAATACATAAAAGGCATCATAGCGCAATACATGCGCATGAGTAACGAGCAGATAACTCGAAATCAAAACTCCGTCAAGCATCTTGCAATCATCGGAGTCAGGGCGAAAATACGAATGCCAAATCCAAAGCAAAACCGATATGCTATAAATCGGAACTATACATGTAAATATCAAATCTGTACATGTAAATATCTTAAGGAAATGCATGCCAAAATTCTTTAAAGTCGATGTACAATGCGCATAACACTGCACAGTGGCGGGCGTCTCTATAAGAAAATAGCCATATACGTATGTATTTTTTGTTTAATATGCACGATCCGCCGTTTTAAAAACAATTTCAGAAGGGCTCCCTGGTTAAAACGTTTCGTGTCATATCGGACACGTATATAAATAATAAGACTATAGCTCGCTTTTGGAAATCCCTTTGAAATCTATCAGTGCATACAAAATATATCCAGGCACTGTCCTTTGACTAGTCCTGCTCAGTACGAAAACACATAGCAAATATCATAAAACGTACTGCTCCATAGAAATCAATCCAAAAGTGCATATGAAAACCCTGTGCGTCCGGTGCGCACGGAAATCAAAATCCAAACATGTGCAAAGCAGGTGCACAGAACGACATCAGGGTGCAACGGGTGTGCACGAAGCATCTGTCATGGGCTACGTGTGTGCCTGACAGCAAAATCAGGTGCATCTGACATGCACGAAAAATCCCGATTTGGTGCATCTGGTGTGCGCCAAATCGCATCTCATAACCTGCGCCCAACATGCGCTAAAAATCCAAATCCGGTGCATCCATCATGCACGAAATCATGAAATCCAATATCAAGCGCTGAACATGCGCAAATCCAATCAGGTGCATAAAATGCACAAAACAAATATCGAGCATCACCATCAAAATCGAAGTCCAGTGCATCCAAGTGCACAAAATACATGTCACTGCACTGCAAGCATATGTGAACTATACCGAGTGCAAAACCCAAATCGTGTGCGTGCATACGCACGAAATCAACTCACATGTATGAAACCCATGAAGTCATTAACATGTGAAACCAAGGCACGAAAACGATATTAAGTGCAATAACTGGCAAAAATCGTAAATACTCAGTAAGTACAACCATGGTGCATGAAAACACATATCATGAAACCCAATCATCACAATCAGTCATGCGAATAGATCGTCAAAATACCGAAATCAAGTATGACGGAATAGTTCCGCTCAAGCGCATCCTCCAAGAATCTCTGGCCAATTGTCGTGATTACTCATAGCATATCTCGTCGACGATCCTGAACTCTGGCTTACTGGTGTGCGTAATATGACCACTCCTGGGTCCAAGTCTTCTCTATGGATTACCAAGCTCACGATCCATCGGCTCATCGGCCCTGTCAGACGTGCTAACGGGGATGATTCCGTTCTGGCACTTCTCTGGTCATCTCTCGGTCAATCATCGCGACCACTTGCAAAGCAGCATGTCACTGGCGTCGTCCTCTGGCTCTCTGAATGTACGTGACACATCTGATCCTGGGTGCAAGTATCATTGCAGCAGTGTCCTGGAAGGAATCCAGCTCAAGGTCTCTTCTGATCTCGCCTATGTCGAACTGTACGGAGGCTGGTACTCTTGCATAAACTCTTCTTGCTTAATGGACATCTGCGTCCTCAGCACCACATTCTCTCGGAAATTGGTCGCATCCCAATGCCTCTGTAAGCATATTAGGTCTATGGTCTCGACGGGAAGTAATGACAACTCGTCAGCGTCTCGCACGAACCTCTCGTCCCGCTTGTCTGTATCATCGTCCACTTCGACGTCACGTCTCTATCTGCGCACTGCAACATTCTCGGCTACGATCAATCTGAAGTCTCTCTCAAATCTCTTTTCTGCCGAATTGCCCGGAAGCCATCATCCTTTACTGGAGCTAATTCTTGTTCCGGAACGGCTGCATACTCATCGCGACTCCTTCTGGAAGGTATATCCAGTACTATGCCTCGGCGTGCGCATCGCATCTCTGATGTCGGCGGAGTGGAACGTCATCTCATCTAGATCTGGTACAAACCTCTTACTCCACTTTTCTCTAATGCCGACTGCTTCGGACTCGTCTCGTCGCGGCTGCATGGACTGAGCTCCAATGGCTATCCTCGTATCTGGAGTCTCCCAAGAAATGCATCTCATTACCTAGCATCCGAATTAAGTCGAGCCATCCGATCGATTTGTCGAAACCTCATTGTCCCCCTCCGAACGGCGGCCAAGACATGGATGTCTTGCCTGAGATTCGGGGCAGATGCTAATAGGTGCTATCCGTCCACCTCTCCAAAGATGCCAAGTTGATTTTTGGCACCGTGTATCGGAGGTTTAGACGGATGCGGCCGATGTAGCAGACTTCGTCAGATTCCCCCTCGTCTGAGGGGTTTTTGATTGTGGGGACGCTCTTCCCTCCAGGCGCAAGCCCCTGCAGTTAATTACGCTACCGCATCGCGGTAACAACTTTCTCCTTCTCCAGCTGGTCACTTCGTGTTGTGGGTGTTTGTTTTGTTTATGGTTGCCCATGGATTGTATATGAAAACTAATCTATGTCGTCGCCCGTAGGACGTGGATTAGTCTAAATCCGTATTTTCTTAGATTTGGGTTTGGGGTTTTGGTTTGAGGATACGTTAGCCATATTTGAGGCTAAGATCAACTCAAACGTTTGTTAAGGATACGTTAGTCTAATTTGAGACTAAGATCAACTTAACGGGATCGTTTAGATCCGACAAGAGAGCAATTGGCTCTATTGTTCCAGTTTAGGGACATAGTGGTCCATTGCATGTATGGCCGCCGGGACCCGTCACCTCTCTGACGACGTTGAAGGATTACAACGACAGATGTCAGAGGAGTTCAGAGATGTACCCTTGAACCAAAGTTGATTAGGGGATTTATAGTCCAATTTGGGACTAAAGTCTGTTTGAAGATTTTGATTTAAAGACATGTTAGCCATATTTGAGGCTAAGATCAACTTAAACGTTTGTTAAGTATACGTTAGTCTAATTTGAGACTAAGATCAACTTAACGGGATCGTTTAGATCCGACAAAAGAGCAATTGGCTCTATTGTTCCAGTTTAGGGACATGGGGGTCCATTGCCAGTTTAGGGACATGGTGGTCCATTGTATGTATGGCCGTCGGGACCCGTCAGCTCTCTGACGTCGTTGAAGGATTACAACGACAGATGTCAGAGGAGTTCAAAGATGTACCCTTGAACCAAAGTAGATTGGGGGGATCTATAGTCCAATTTGGGACTAAAGTCTGTTTGAAGGTTTAAGAATGCGTTAGCCATATTTGAGGCTAAGATCAACTTAAACGGGATCGTTTAGATCCGACAAAAGAGCATTTGGGAGCTCTATTATTCCAGTTTAGGGACATGATGGTCCATTGCCAGTTTAGGGATGTCACGCCCCGCTTCCCAGAGTACGCAAGATTGGGCACGTGACATAGCCAACCATGCTACCTGTGGGTAGGAAGTATCCATCCACAGTCACATTACGGTTGTAAGGATATCAAGAACAAGATAATAAGCTAATCTAATACATGTCCAAATCCATAATAACAAGAATCAATAAACAATAAGTGCGGAAGCTAAAGATCCAATACAATGAATAAACAGTACGTCCCATAATGCGGGCTCACATCTGGAAATGAAATGAAATAAATAAACTAAATCCTAAGGAACTCACAATTCAGCCTGCTGGCTAAAGTACTCCTGCTCGGTCGTCGACAATGGTACGGAATCTGGGCCATGCAAAACCCAGACGTCAGCGCGTCAAGACATCAAGCATATAGTGTAAACATGGTGATAAGCAATGCAAATATGAACATGAATAAAGCAGTGCTAAGAAATAACAGAGCAGGGTAATGTGCAATGGTGACTAAACCGTCCTATCAGGTTTCTACTCTATAGGCTTTGAAATCAATTGATGAATCGTCGATGTAACTCAATAGTATCCCGTGCGTGCCCGGGACCACGGTCATGACCCTCGGGGCTGAGTCCGAGACGTGCCGCTAAGCAGTAAAAGGTAGTAGGATAGACGAGTGATGTCAGCATCATCACTCCCGGACTGGCCAAGCCCGTAAGACTGATCAGAACAATGTATCGAACTGTTGAGTTACAAGTCGGTTTCACCTTTGATTTCCCCATACCCCCAAACTATGTATGTCAGGTCAGGTATTCAGTAGTCAAGGACTAATGCCAACACAAAATCAGGTAAAGTAGGTCTGTCTGGATAGACAGCAGGAATGGTCAGGTTTGTCGGCATTAGGCACAAGATCAGGTAACAGGTAAAGCCATGGTACATCAGGTCAACCAGATAATGTATAAAGGTGTCATGTCATGTCAAGAGTGTACGGTACCATGTCATGTCAAGTAGGAAGTGTAACATGTCATGTCAGGAAGCACAAGATGTCATGTGGGTGCTCATAATCAAACTAACATAAACATGTGTATAAATAAACAAGCATGAATACTATCAGAACAATAACTGGAACATGTAATATGATACGCCAATAGATATAATTTCAAGGATATGGATGCACAGTTATCGATTAGGGTTACATTTATAGTTTCAATATTAATTAGGATACAATTTATTAAACATGGAGTGTTAATATCACATTATTATGTAGTGATGTGATTTATGGATGCAATTATATGTATCTTAAATGCGATGGATGCAAACGAGTATCCGAAAAGTTATAAAACTATAAAATGGTAATGTGGGATGTATAACTAAACAATATGTGATATAATAATATTAATATGGATAACATATTCAAAGCGATTAGTAACTATAAAAGATGTATTGATTAACCATGCACAAGAAGGTTCCGTTCAGAAATTCAGCGTCACCCTAATTTGTAAAATAGCTTAAAAATAACAAATGTTCTCCAACAGAGACGTATCTTATACCAAAACAAAGATAATTCAATAAGGTTTTCAGTTTTATAAGTATAAGCATCTCAGGTTATCCCTACAAAAAGTTATGAATATTCAAAGTTGAAAGTTTGCTGCTGGAATTTCCCTGGACAGCAGTTTAAAGGCATTTTCATTTGCATTTTATGTTATTTAAACAATTTATTTTGCAAGTAAATATTTCATAGAGTTATAGTATTCTGAATTAGCTTCGTAACGAACTAAAGAACGTATACTAATGATTTTTCTATGATTTATAATGAATTTTATAAGATAAGGTGTACAGTGAATTTCAGATTTGTCATATCCGATTTTTCAACGACATTTCATATGTAAACTATAAGATTTTCAAATGTATAACATTATAAAATGAAGATTATAAAAGTATATAGCATGTAGCAAGATTAACTTGCCTCGATGGGTCGCGAATCGGGAAAACGGAACGTTAACCGTCGGCGGGGAAAACTCGCGACGGCGCACAGTTCACGGAATGAACCCAAACGACGAACAAAGGAACCACACGGGTCGGGGTATCTCGCTGGAACGTCGAGAAACGTCACCGGCACTACGGAATTCCGGTAACAAAAGAACAGTTAAAAGAAATGAGAAACGAGACATGAAGCAAGAAGAGAAAAATGATAAAGAGAAGTACGAGAGAATATATAAGGGGTAGAGAGAGAGAGAAAGTGGAGAGAGAGAAAGTGGGGACCACGGGATTAAAGGGGAGGTTGCGATTGGCTGAGAGAATAAATTGAGAAGGATATAAAAGATTGTAAAAATATTATATGGTTAACTTAAAAATTTAAAAGATAGGTAATGAACAGTAAGATATCAGATTAGTTAGAAAAATATATGCGAAGGTTTTAATAATATTAAAAATTTGGGATTTTGGCGCCAAATGAAACATTTCCAAATTGCGCCCGGGTTGGGTCCAAAAATTCGAAATTCAAATAATAGGATTTTAAGCGGGTTCCAAATTTTAAAATGAAAAGTTTTATGATTAAAAAGCATACTCTCAAAACGGACACACGTGCGTGCACGTAGCCATCCAAACTTGCCCGTTTTACTGAACGGGACGAGAACACAATGCACGGACGCTACCACGAGACTAGGGGTGTCAAGTAGGCCAAGATGAATATTTTCAATTTTATTTTAGATGCTAAAATTTGTTATATGTAGAAATGACTTTGCCGGGTAAATTTTACAGTAAGCAACAAACAAGCAAATTAAATGAAATGAGTATCACATTATGCTCAAACAGTAACTGAAAATAGTAGCATTGGGCTCGGGTGTTACATTATACCCAACTACAAAAAGAATTTCGTCCTCGAAATTCCAAGAATACAAAGATAGATAACTACAAAAAAAGGTGAGGAAACTTCTGCCGGATCTCGTCTTCTCGCTCCCAAGTGGATTCTCCATGCGATCGATTACCCCAAGAAACTAGCACAAGAGGGGTAACCTTGTTCTTAAGAACCTTTTTCCTTCGATCCACGATTTCAATCGGTCACTCCTCAAAAGTCAAGTCTTCTCGTACTGTTAGCTCCGAATGATCCAAAACGTGTGTTTCATCTCGAACATACTTACGGAGTTGAGATACGTGAAACACATCGTGCACATTTGCCAAGGACTGCGGTAACGCCAAACAATACGCTACCTCACCAACACGCTCCACGATCTCAAGGGTCCAACGAATCGAGGACTAAGCTTTCCTCGACTTCCAAAACGAATCACCCCTCTAGTCGGTGATATCTTCAAGAATACCAAATCACCTACGGTGAACTCTAGAGGTCTTCTTGACGTATCTGCCCAACTCTTCTGTCGGTCCTGTGCTGCCTTCATATGATTTCTGATAGGGTTAACCTTCTCAACTATCTGCACAATCAAATCTGGTCCCAATAATCTTCGTTCACCGACATCGTCCCAACAAACAGGTGAACGGCATTTACGACCATACAAAGCTTCAAATGGAGCCATCTGAATAGTTGCCTGAAAACTGTTGTTGTAAGACAACTCCACCAAAAGTAGATGATCCTCCCAAGACCCCTTGAAGTCCAACCTGCATGTTCTCAACGTATCCTCAAGAGTTTGGATCGTTCTCTCCGACTGACCATCAGTTTGAGGATGATAAGCTGTGCTAAACTTCAATCGAGTCCCCAAACTTTCCTGTAAACTCCTCCAAAAGTGCGACAAGAACCGAGTGTCCCGATCGGACACGATGCTTACCGGTACTCCATGCAATCTCACAATCTTCTGCATGTATCGCTCTGCCAAAGTCTCTGTCGATTGACCAACCCGAAAAGGAATAAAGTGAGCTGCCTTGGTCAACCGATCGACAATCACCCATACTGCATTGTTGCCCTTTGGACTCCGCGGTAGAGCCGTCACGAAATCCATGGTTATATGTTCCCACTTCCACTGAGGAATCGGAAGTGGTTGCAACGAACCAGCAACCCTTTGGTGTTCAGCCTTGACTTGCTGACACACCAAGCACTTAGCCACGAAGTGAGCAATTTCCCGTTTCATACCTTCCCACCAAAAGTGTTGTCGAATATCTCGGTACATCTTTGTCCCTCCTGGATGTACAGAGTAAGCTGAACCGTGTGCCTCCTTCATAAGCTCTTCACGCACATCTCCTTTTGGCACACACACACGGCTACCATATCTCAATGAACCGTCTTCGTGGATCAGTAAATCGGTTCGTAGTCCTGCTTCAACCTGCTCCCGAAACTTTTGTAGTCTAGGATCCTGCGATTGTGCTGCTTTAATCTTCTCAACTAGGGACGACTGTACTTGCAATTGCATCAACTGTCCCGTAGCACGTGGTAGCACAACTTCCAAGTCAAATCTCTGAAAATCCGCAATGATCTCCCTTTGCGGTCAATACCTGAATGGCTGGTAACCGACTTAGTGCATCCGGCACGACGTTAACTTTCCCCGGATGGTACTTAAGATCAAGGTCGTAGTCGGCCATCAGCTCCAACCATCTGCGTTGCCTCATGTTCAACTCCTTCTGAGTGAACACATATTTCAAACTCTTGTGATCCGTAAAGACTTCAACTCTCTCGCCCAAAAGGTAGTGTCTCCAAATCTTCAGGGCGAAGATCACGGCTGCAAGCTCTAAGTCATGAGTCGGATAGTTCTTCTCATGAGTCTTCAGTTGTCTTGATGCGTACGCAACGACTTTCCCATTCTGCATCAGAACACATCCCAATCCTTTTCCAGATGCGTCGCTGTGAATCACCAGTCCTCCTGAATTATCCGGTACGGTCAGGATAGGGGCGGTTATCAATTTCTGCTTCAACGTCTCAAAGGCCAATGCACATCCATTCGTCCAAACAAACGGCACCTCCTTTCGCGTAAGCTTGGTTAACGGCTCAGCTAAACGCGCGAAGTTTTCTACAAATCTTCTGTAGTAACCGGCGAGTCCAAGAAAACTCCTTATCTCCGCAACATTCTTCGGAATAGGCCAGTCTCGAACTGCTGCAATCTTCTCGGGATCAACGGCGATTCCATTGCCCGACACAACATGCCCCAGAAACTTCACTTCTTCCAGCCAGAATTCGCACTTACTCATCTTCGCGAATAATTTCTCCTGCCTCAGCGTCTGCAGTGCGATCC
Source organism: Agapanthus africanus (assembly GCA_030015575.1). Lineage (NCBI taxonomy): Eukaryota > Viridiplantae > Streptophyta > Magnoliopsida > Asparagales > Amaryllidaceae > Agapanthus > Agapanthus africanus. The sequence goes on along the minus strand of CM057338.1, from coordinate 933,640,949 downwards.
TTAAATGCTCAGCATGCTCCTCCGGACTCTTCGAGTACACCAGAATATCGTCAATGAATACCACAATAAACTGGTCCAAGAACGGTGAAAAGATCCTGTTCATCAAGTCCATAAATATTGCCGGCGCATTAGTCACTCCGAAGGGCATCACTAAATACTCGAAATGCCCATACCGAGTCCGAAACGCCGTCTTGCAAATGTCTTCTGCCTTCACTCGGACCTGATGATATCCTGATCGCAAGTCCAGTTTTGAGAATACCCTCGCGCCACTAAGCTGCTCAAAAAGTTCTCCAATGCGAGGGATCGGGTACTTGTTCTTAATAGTCACCCGGTTCAATTCTCGATAATCAATGCACATCCTTCTCGTGCCATCCTTCTTCTTTACTAGAAGAACTGGAGCTCCCCAAGGTGAGTTGCTGCTTCGAATCCATCCCCTCTCGAGTAATTCACCAACTTGTTTCTTAACTCCTTCTAGTTCCACCGGTGCCATTGGATAATAAGATTTTGATACTGGCGCTGCACCAGGAATAAGGTCAATCGCAAACTCCACATCTCGCTTCGGCGGTAAACCTGAAATATCTTCAAACACATCCATAAAGTCACGAACAACAGCCGGCTCTTTACTTTCATCACTTCCATTGATGCAAGAACATTGTTTGTCGGCCTAGCCCTAAACTCGACCGGCCCGACAGAACTGCTTCCTTACCGCAACTGCTGTCTACGTCGTTGGCCGCGAAAGGTCCAGCGAGACTACTGAGTCTCGTCCACTCTGCTGCATGCACGTCCACGGCTGCTCCATTCTGCCTTAGTCCGATGAACTTCTCTTCCATTTCCTCCCGTGCGGTCCGCGGGAAGAATTTCTCCAGGAAACTTTTAGAAAAACTTCGCACAACTGATCGGCTTGGGCAAGCGGGTTTCCTCCACAAGCCATCACTCTCGGGCGTAATCCACTAACTGAATGCGCACCACATCAACTCCTCTATCCTCTAGAATCTGTGTCGCAATCAGCAAATTCTCCGTGTCACTAGCCACGGCTCGGCTGGCAACGGTTCCTCCAGAGCAGTGAAAATAGTAGGACCCAAACGTCTGAAATCTGCCACGGTCCCTACTCGGCTAACTGGTCTAGTTCCATCGTTGTTTACAGACTGCTGAACGATCTGCAAACCCTCCTGAAACGAATCTGCTATTGCTGGATCAGCTCAGTCTGTCTCTTTGATTTCCAACATTTCTCTTATCACTCCAAGCATGGCGGCTTTGTTCACATGCCTCCGGTACGTCTTCAACCTCTTACCTGTCATAATCCTGAACTCAAAATACCCAACATTAGCATGATGATAGATTCTGAATGTGGATCAAGGCTAGAACTCCAAGATACTTAAATAGAGTACTGCATTGTAGCTATGCCGCGGTATCATAGCCGCAATTACTTAACTCCACCCAAGTCGCCCAAGTCCTAGGGATAACAAGAAATCAGGTTTTCGAGTTGACAATGCAAAGTAAGTTTGCATGTCGACATGATCCGGAAGAATGATTCAAGGATGGTAAAACGGTCAAGGTGGCTGGACATGTTTCCTAATCACGGGTATTATGATTCGTGTATCGGGTGCAATACCCAACTACAAAGAATCAACCCAATTAACCTATGTCTCTGATACCATAAAACCATGTCACGCCCCGCTTCCCAGAGTACGCAAGATTAGGCACGTGACATAGCCAACCATGCTACCTGTGGGTAGGAAGTATCCATCCACAGTCACATTACGGTTGTAAGGATATCAAGAACAAGATAATAAGCTAATCTAATACATGTCCAAATCCATAATAACAAGAATCAATAAACAATAAGTGCGGAAGCTAAAGATCCAATACAATGAATAAACAGTACGTCCCATAATGCGGGCTCACATCTGGAAATGAAATGAAATAAATAAACTAAATCCTAAGGAACTCACAATTCAGCCTGCTGGCTAAAGTACTCCTGCTCGGTCGTCGACAATGGTACGGAATCTGGGCCATGCAAAACCCAGACGTCAGCGCGTCAAGACATCAAGCATATAGTGTAAACATGGTGATAAGCAATGCAAATATGAACATGAATAAAGCAGTGCTAAGAAATAACAGAGCAGGGTAATGTGCAATGGTGACTAAACCGTCCTATCAGGTTTCTACTCTATAGGCTTTGAAATCAATTGATGAATCGTCGATGTAACTCAATAGTATCCCGTGCGTGCCCGGGACCACGGTCATGACCCTCGGGGCTGAGTCCGAGACGTGCCGCTAAGCAGTAAAAGGTAGTAGGATAGACGAGTGATGTCAGCATCATCACTCCCGGACTGGCCAAGCCCGTAAGACTGATCAAAACAATGTATCGAACTGTTGAGTTACAAGTCGGTTTCACCTTTGATTTCCCCATACCCCCAAACTATGTATGTCAGGTCAGGTATTCAGTAGTCAAGGACTAATGCCAACACAAAATCAGGTAAAGTAGGTCTGTCTGGATAGACAGCAGGAATGGTCAGGTTTGTCGGCATTAGGCACAAGATCAGGTAACAGGTAAAGCCATGGTACATCAGGTCAACCAGATAATGTATAAAGGTGTCATGTCATGTCAAGAGTGTACGGTACCATGTCATGTCAAGTAGGAAGTGTAACATGTCATGTCAGGAAGCACAAGATGTCATGTGGGTGCTCATAATCAAACTAACATAAACATGTGTATAAATAAACAAGCATGAGTACTATCAGAACAATAACTGGAACATGTAATATGATACGCCAATAGATATAATTTCAAGGATATGGATGCACAGTTATCGATTAGGGTTACATTTATAGTTTCAATATTAATTAGGATACAATTTATTAAACATGGAGTGTTAATATCACATTATTATGTAGTGATGTGATCTATGGATGCAATTATATGTATCTTAAATGCGATGGATGCAAACGAGTATCCGAAAAGTTATAAAACTATAAAATGGTAATGTGGGATGTATAACTAAACAATATGTGATATAATAATATTAATATGGATAACATATTCAAAGCGATTAGTAACTATAAAAGATGTATTGATTAACCATGCACAAGAAGGTTCCGTTCAGAAATTCAGCGTCACCCTAATTTGTAAAATAGCTTAAAAATAACAAATGTTCTCCAACAGAGACGTATCTTATACCAAAACAAAGATAATTCAATAAGGTTTTCAGTTTTATAAGTATAAGCATCTCAGGTTATCCCTACAAAAAGTTATGAATATTCAAAGTTGAAAGTTTGCTGCTGGAATTTCCCTGGACAGCAGTTTAAAGGCATTTTCATTTGCATTTTACGTTATTTAAACAATTTATTTTGCAAGTAAATATTTCATAGAGTTATAGTATTCTGAATTAGCTTCGTAACGAACTAAAGAACGTATACTAATGATTTTTCTATGATTTATAATGAATTTTATAAGATAAGGTGTACAGTGAATTTCAGATTTGTCATATCCGATTTTTCAACGACATTTCATATGTAAACTATAAGATTTTCAAATGTATAACATTATAAAATGAAGATTATAAAAGTATATAGCATGTAGCAAGATTAACTTGCCTCGATGGGTCGCGAATCGGGAAAACGGAACGTTAACCGTCGGCGGGGAAAACTCGCGACGGCGCACAGTTCACGGAATGAACCCAAACGACGAACAAAGGAACCACACGGGTCGGGGTATCTCGCTGGAACGTCGAGAAACGTCACCGGCACGACGGAATTCCGGTAACAAAAGAACAGTTAAAAGAAATGAGAAACGAGACATGAAGCAAGAAGAGAAAAATGATAAAGAGAAGTACGAGAGAATATATAAGGGGTAGAGAGAGAGAGAAAGTGGAGAGAGAGAAAGTGGGGACCACGGGATTAAAGGGGAGGTTGCGATTGGCTGAGAGAATAAATTGAGAAGGATATAAAAGATTGTAAAAATATTATATGGTTAACTTAAAAATTTAAAAGATAGGTAATGAACAGTAAGATATCAGATTAGTTAGAAAAATATATGCGAAGGTTTTAATAATATTAAAAATTTGGGATTTTGGCGCCAAATGAAACATTTCCAAATTGCGCCCGGGTTGGGTCCAAAAATTCGAAATTCAAATAATAGGATTTTAAGCGGGTTCCAAATTTTAAAATGAAAAGTTTTATGATTAAAAAGCATACTCTCAAAACGGACACACGTGCGTGCACGTAGCCATCCAAACTTGCCCGTTTTACTGAACGGGACGAGAACACAATGCACGGACGCTACCACGAGACTAGGGGTGTCAAGTAGGCCAAGATGAATATTTTCAATTTTATTTTAGATGCTAAAATTTGTTATATGTAGAAATGACTTTGCCGGGTAAATTTTACAGTAAGCAACAAACAAGCAAATTAAATGAAATGAGTACCACATTATGCTCAAACAGTAACTGAAAATAGTAGCATTGGGCTCGGGTGTTACAAGGGACATGGTGGTCCACCTCCAGTTTAGGGACATGGTGGTCCATCTCCAGTTTAGGGACATGGTGGTCCATTGAAATGTATGGTTGTCGGGACCCATCACCTCTCTGAAGACGTTGAAGGATTACAACGACAAATATCAGAGGAGTTCAGAGATATACCCTTAAACCCATGAGTTGGTTGAAAGAGCAGATATGCTCAGTTTAAGATGATTTGAGGACTTATGGCCAGTTTGGGCTAAGTCCAATTATGTTTGAAATATTGGCCCTTTGTTGGTCCATTGAAGGAGAGGCTTTGCCTCTAGAAACTTAGCCAATTGGGCTAAAGCTAGTGTTAAACACTAGAGGTCAACAGTGTTGAACACTGGGAATAAGATTAACAAGTTAGTGTTAAACACTAAAAGATAATCAGTGTTAAACACTAGCAACAGGGCTTTCAAATTAGTGTTAAACACTAAAGCAAATCAGTGTTAAACACTGGTAATCAGAGATTTCAAATTAGTGTTTAACACTAAAGCAAATCAGTGTTAAACACTGGGAACAAAGTCTTCAGATTAGTGTTAAATACTAAGGAGAGAGGGGTCACGTGTGGACACGTGAGAGCGCCCTGATTTCCCTTATTTTATTCTGTAGATCAGTGTTTAACTCTTTTAATTCTAACGACCATCACGTGTGAGCACGTGATGGAGGCCCCCACTCTGGTCTGTTAGAATGCTCATTAGGGGTCACGTGGTGACACGTGAGGGCGCCCTAAATGTGGAGCCAGATCTCCTTTGTTTTATCCTCAAATCTGCGAATAAGTGTTAAACACTTTTCATCTTTATTTTAGAGCATCACGTGTTGGCACGTGATGGGGATTTATGCATCGATAATTACAGCACTTGCTGAGGGGTCACGTGGGGACACGTGAGAGCGCCCAAAGCCTTCATTTCCTTTGCTTTTTCTTTCTGCGTTTTGGGAGTCGTGTGGGTGCACGTGAGGCATTGCCTCAAAGCTTCTTCCTTTTTATTTTTGGGGATCTTTCTAGGGGTCACGTGACCCTGGTTTTATTCCTTCTTTTCTGATCACTGCGGATTGGGGTCGCGTGTCATCATGTGACCAATATTCTTTATGTGCATGGAGATCTTTCAAGTCCCTTTATTTTAAGAATTAAATTCTCTGTAGGGTTAAACCCTAATTTTGTTTTGGAGGAATTAAATCCCTATTGTGAAAGAATTAAATTCTTATTTAGGGTAAAACCCTGATTTCTTTTTAAAGGAATTAAATTCCCAGATATGTAAAAGAATTAAATTCTTATGTAGGGTTAAACCCTAATTTCATTTTAAGAGGAATTAAATTTCTATAACTCTGTGAGAATTAAATTCTCAAAACTCAATTCCTCCTCTATATTTTAGATGCATGGCAGGATCTCAACCCAATGAGAATTAAATTCTCAATTTATGGGGAGATGTGCTCTGTGCAGATCTTCAACCAGAAGAAGAACTAAGTTCTTTTCTTTATAGAAGAGTTAAACTCTTGGATTTTGAGAATTAAATTCTCTGCTTGAAATTTTGATTCCCTTTCTTTTCTCACCTAGGGTTTTCTTTGTTGAGAATTAAATTCTCCTTTCTTTTCTTCCCTCTTGAGAATTAAATTCTCCTCTATCTGTTTTTCTCTCCCCCAAAAGGTAGATCCCCTTCTTCTCTTCTCTTGACTCCTATTTATAGGAGAAGGAAAAGAATCAATTTGTTTAGCAAATCTCTCATTGAAAGATTTGATTTGATTTCATAATTAATATGATCCTTTAGATCACACAGTGAATTTTTATTCACCGTTGGATTTTAAATCCAAAGATATTCTGTTTGTTATTTCGGTGAGATTTAGGGAGATCTTTCCTTATTTAAGATTTTTCCATAAATTGGTGATTTTTAATCACCCTTGGATCTTTAATCCAACGGTCCCCATAATTCTTTTCCATTTGGAAAGATTTAGAAGCTTTTAGAATTTAATTCCATTAAACTGTAAGGCTTTCGAAGCCAGTCACATGCTGACACGTGACCCTTGGTCACGTGTGAGCACGTGACCCTTGGTCACGTGTGAGCACGTGACCCCCAATTGAGTCCTTTTCTCAGCGTTTATTTATGCTTCAGTTTTAACCATCACGTGTCAACACGTGACCATTGGTCACGTGTGAGCACGTGATACCTCATTGAAGTGACTTCTGATTTTTAATCAGGGAACAGATTTTAGAATTTAATTCTATTCATTATTTTAGAGGCCTTAAGAGCCCATCACGTGTCTGCACGTGACCCATGGTCACGTGTGAGCACGTGATGCCCCATTGGGGTCTTTTCTGAGTTTTTATTATATCTTTTAACTCCTCCAGCGGGTTCTTAAAGGTCCATTACGTGTGGACACGTGATGCCTCATAACATTTGATCCCGGATGAATTATGAGGCCCATAATAAATCAAATCGAAGGGTTTTTCGAGATGCTTCCAATACCATCAGAATTTAATAGTTTCTCCTTCGGGAGTTTATCAAAATACAAGCCGGAAGATACTGGTTCGCATTTCCTTAAGCGTATCGCTACCATTTGATACCTTGGACTCCTTTGCGCAGAAATTTTTGGCGGGAACAAATGCCCCCTACTACTTTGCCCACGTAAGTATGTACGTGGGTGAAGTAGTGCAGAGTTATGCATAGCGTATGACCAGTTTCGGGTTGGTATACATCTTTCAGAATCTTGATCTGAGAAGATAACGAGCGGACACAAGCGTAGTCATTTATCATTGACTCAAATCTCGACCCTTAAGAGATATAGTTCTAAACTCTCAACTCCATGAGCCGCACCCTTTTATTTCTTTATGTCTTACTCTGGCGTGAAGTAGTTTATACGCTCATGAGTAACTTCTCCATTTCAGTGGCATGCAGCTTTGGCAAGTGTGGCTCATAGATGGTCCATCTTGATCTCTTTGCAGGGCAGTGATGGCTTAGGAGACAAGGGTAGGATCTGCCACCTAAGACTTTTCAACTTTACGAGCCGTGAGGGTCTCATAAAGACTTTTTTCCCTACGAGTCGAAAGGATCCCGCAGGTGTATTTTCTCCTTAGGGGTCGTGAGGACTCCTAAGTGTGTTTTCTCTTGAAAGTCGTAAGGATCTCACAAGAGAATTTTCCCGCTTATAAGTCGAGAGGACTCGTAAGTGGTTGTTTCCCTCCTAGTCGAGATTCGACTTTGGAGAGTGTGACCCGTGGATAGTATGCAAGAGACCGTGTTGGGCCGACTTGCAGGGTCCCAGTGCTTAGGAAATAGGTTTTTTAATCCCTACTGCCTAAGGCTTTATCTCACGAGTCGAGACGAGTCGAGAAGTTCTCGCAAAGACATCAATTTCCTCACGAGTCGAAACGGATCGAGCAGATCTCGCAAGAATATCCTAACGTCACAATTAACCTCTGCTCTTTATGACAGAAGTCCGTTAGGGTCTGTGGTACTTAGGGTTTTGGCCGTCGTACCGTCGCATGAGCTGATATATTCCTCGATAGGCAATTGTGCTGTTCGAGTAGCCCTGCGACTGCCGTGTCTCTGATCCCTTCGCGGGCTGGACAAGACGTCTTCAAGCAATCCTCCTTGGCAGTTTGACCGTCGGAAGAGCAAGCGTTAGGAATTTGCCATGCCGCTTTTTACTTGAGGTTAGGCTCATTTTGGAGAGCCCCGATGAGTCATAACCACTCCGCGCTGGTGTGGGATGATCTCCGATAGTCTTTCAGGCTTTATATGACTTGCCGTTAAGACCCTGAAGCTAGAAATTTGGCCTTCGCTTCGTTTGCTGGCATTGCGTCCTCTGTATCGAGACGAATGTCGCGGTTGTCTCTAGGTTGCTGGTGAACCGTCGAGGTTTGGAACTAGGGATTTTGTCGTGGCTCATTTTGGTGATGTTGCGTCTGCTGTATCGAGACGAACGTCGAGGTGGTGACTACTCCGCATTGGTTCGAGATGATCTCCGATTGTCTTTCAGGCTTTATATGACTTGCCGTTAAGACCCTAAAGCTAGGAATTTGGCCTTCGCTTCGTTTGCTGGCATTGCATCTGCTGTATCGAGACGAATGTCACGGTTGTTTCTACGTTGCTGGTGAACCGTCGAGGTCTGGAACCAGGGATTTTGCCGTGACTCCTTTCGGTGATGTTGCGTCTGCTGTGTCGAGACGAACGTTGAGGTGGTGATCACTCCATATTGGTGTGAGATGATCTCTGATTGTCTTTTCGGTTTTATATGACTTTCCGTTAAGACCCTGAAGCTAGGAATTTGGCCCTTGCTTCGTTTGTTGGCATTACGTCTGCTGTATCGAGACGAATGTCGCGGTGGTGATCACTCCATGTTGGTGTGAGATGATCTCTGATTGGATTTCAGGTTTTATATGACTTACCGTCAGGACGTTGAAGCTAGGAATTTGGCATTCGCTTCGTTTGCTGGCATCGCGTCCTCTGTATCGAGACGAATGTCATGGTTGTCTCTAGGTTGCTGGTGAACCGTCGAGCTCTGGAACCAGGGATTTTGCCGTGACTCCTTTCGGTGATGTTGCGTCTGCTGTGTCGAGACGAACGTCGAGGTGGTGATCACTCCATGTTGGTATGAGATGATCTCTGATTGTCTTTCCGGTTTTATATGACTTACCGTTAAGACCCTGAAGCTAGGAATTTGGCCTTCGCTTCGTTTTCTTTGGTGTGTCCGGATCCTGTTGGAGGAAGGACGCTGTAGTGACATTTCGTCTGCTGTATCGAGACGAATATCGTGGTGGTGACCACTCCATATGGGATGATCTCTGATGGTCTTTCAGGCTTTATATGACTTGCCGTTAAGACGTTGAAGCTAGGAATTTGGCCTTCGCTTCGTTTGCTGGCATTGCGTCCTCTGTATCGAGACGAATGTCGCGGTTGTCTCTAGGTTGCTGGTGAACCGTCGAGGTCTGGAACCAGGGATTTTGCCGTGGCTCCTTTCGGTGATGTTGCGTCTGCTGTGTCGAGACGAACGTCGAGGTGGTGATCACTCCATGTTGGTGTGAGATGATCTCTGATTGTCTTTCCGGTTTTATATGACTTACCGTTAAGACCCTGAAGCTAAGAATTTGGCCTTTGCTTCGTTTGCTGGCATCGCGTCCTTTGTATCGAGACGAATGTCATGGTTGTCTCTAGGTTGCTGGTGAACCGTCGAGCTCTGGAACCAGGGATTTTGCCGTGACTCCTTTCGGTGATGTTGCGTCTGCTGTGTCGAGACGAACGTCGAGGTGGTGATCACTCCATGTTGGTATGAGATGATCTCTGATTGTCTTTCCGGTTTTATATGACTTACCGTTAAGACCCTGAAGCTAGGAATTTGGCCTTTGCTTCGTTTGCTGGCATCGCGTCCTCTGTATCGAGACGAATGTCGTGATTATCTCTAGGTTGCGGGTGAACCGTCGAGATTTGGAACTAGGGATTTTGCCATGGCTCCGTTTGTTGATGTTGCGTCTGCTGTGTCGAGACAAACGTCGAGGTGGTGACCACTCCGCATTTGTGCGAGATGATCTCCGATTGTCTTTCAGGCTTTATATGACTTGCCGTTAAGACCTTGAAGCTAGGAATTTGGCATTTGCTTCGTTTGCTGGCATTGCGTCTGCTGTATCGAGACGAATGTCGCGGTGGTGACCACTCTGTGCTGGTGTGAGATAATCTCCGATTGTCTTTCAGGCTTTATATGACTTGCCGTTAAGATGTTGAAGCTAGGAATTTGGCCTTCGCTTCGTTTGCTTTGTCATGTGCGAATCCTGTTGGAGGAAGAACGCTGTCATGACATCTCGTCTGCTGTATCGAAACGAACGTCGAGGTGGTGACCACTCCGCGCTGGTGCGAGATGATCTCCGATTGTCTTTCAGGCTTTATATGACTTGCTGTCAAGACCCTGAAGCTAGGAATTTGGCCTTTTGCTTCATTTGCTTTTGGCGTTGCGTCTGATGTATCTAGACGAACGCTGGGGTGGAGCCGGGATTTTGTCGTCACTCCGCTTAGTTGACCATGGGGTCTTTCGTTGACGTTGTATCTACATCCTGTTGGACTGCGAAGGAACGCCATTGTTGTTATCTCGTCTGCTGTATCGAGACGAATGTTGAGGTGAAGCTGGGATTTTGCAATTGCTTCGCTTTGTTTTGACCGTGAGGTCTTTCGTTGACGTTTCATCTGCATCTTGCTGGACTGTGAAGGAACACTGTTGTTGACATTGCGTCTGCTGTAACGAGACGAATGCTGAGGTGAAGCTGGGATTTTGCCGTCGCTTCGCTTTGTTTCGACCATGGGGTCTTTCGTTGACGTTGCATCTGCTTCCAGCTGGACTATGGAGGAATGCCGTCGTTGACATCTCGTCTGCTGTATCGAAACGAATGCTGAGATGGTCTCTAGGTTGTCTGTGAATCGTCGAGATTTGGAACTAAGGACTATGCCGTGGCTTCGTTTGATGATGTAGCATCTATGTCCTGGTGGAATGAGGAGGCACACCGTTGTTGGTCTCCAGGCTGTACATGTGGCCATTGAGATTTGGAACTAGGGAGTTTGCCATGGTTCCGTTTCGTTGCGACTCTGAGGTCGATTGTTGACATTACGTCTGCATCTGGTTGAAATGAGGAGAAACGCCATTGGTGATCTCTAAGTTGTCGATATCGACGTCGAGACCCTGAAGCTAGGGGTCTTCTTTTGCTTCGTTTGTTGACATTGTGTCTGCAATATTGCGACAAATGTCGAGATTGTCTCTAGGTTGTCTATGAACCGTCGAGATTTGGCTTTGCTTTCTGATGGAGCCTGTTGGGAAGGTATGGTTCCCTCTTTGTTCGTGCCCATGGATTGTATACAGGGGGTCAATGTGACCTCACCTGCAGGGCAAAAAGTTTCATTCTTTCATCATTCATTTTCATCATTTTTTTTATTCTTTCCGCGATGCTCTATCATTTCAGCTTTTTATATCGCGAAGATCACGATTGCCCAATCATTTCGGCTATTTTTTGCGGTGCCCAATCATTTCGGCTATTTTTCCTTTTACTCGCTGCTTTTTATTGCGAGTTGCCCAATCATTTCGGCTATTTTGCATGCATACATTTTTACTTGCTGATTTTATTTGCAAGTTGCCCCATCATTTCGGCTATTTCGTATGCATTTTTTTTTGGGCTCGCTTTTTTTTCTCGCGAGTAGGGGATTTGGGATCTGATACCAATCTTAGCATCAGCATCGCTGCGACTGGAATATTGCCAGGAACGAAACATCATTTGCCGTAAAAGGACTTGGAATTTGATACTCGTTTAGGCATCAGCATCGCTACAACTGGGAAATTGCCAGGAGCGAATCATCATTTGCCTCTGTCGATGTCGAACAAAGGTGGCTTAGCAAACAGGGTTAGGATCCCATCGACTAAGGCTTTTGACTTCATGAGTCGTAAGGGTCTCATAAAGGTGTTTCTCCCTACTAGTCGTGAGGATCTCGTAGGTGTGTTTTCTCCTTAGGGATCGTGAGGATTCCTAAGCGCATGTTCCCCTGTAAGTCATAAGGATCTTACAAAATGGTTTTCACCTTATAAGTCGTGAGGACTTACAAGGGTTGTTCACTGTATGGACATATCCCCAGTCATGGGTGGGACTTGGTTAGGGAAATGTTTATTCGCGCCCGTGGATTGTATACAAGGGTAAGTATTGAGCCGCTTTTAGGGCCATATCGAAGGTCGTGGGGGTTGCTTAAGAACAGGTTCAGGTCTCTGTAACTTAAGACTTTCAAATCTTATGAGCCGCGAGGGTCCTATAAGAGAGTTCTCCTTACGAGTCGTGAGGATCCCGTAAGTGTAATTTCTCCTTAGGAATCGTGAGGATCCCTAAGTGTGTTGCTTCCCTGTGAGTCGTAAGGATCTCACGCGGGTGGTTTCTCCTTAGAAGGTCGAGAGGACCCTGTAAGCGTCTTTTAACGAGGTTGCGCCCTTTCGGGTTTTCACAAACACTCGCCGGTAGCCCTGCTGTTTTTACTCACGGAGCCCTTTTGGGTTTTTATCCGTGCCCATTTTGCTTATGGACATACCGTTTTTTTATTCTTTTTTATTCTTTTTTTTTCTAACGAGGTTGCGCCCTTTCAGGTTTTCACAAACACTCAACGGTAGCCCTGCTGTTTTTACTCACGGAGCCCTTTCGGGTTTTCATCCGTGCCCATTTTGCTTATGGACATACCGTTTATTTTAATTCTTTTTTATTTTTTTTTTACAACGAGGTTGCGCCCTTTCAGGTTTTCATAAACACTCGCCGGTAGCCCTGCTGTTTTTACTCACGGAGCCCTTTCGGGTTTTCATCCGTGCCCACTTTGCTTATGGACATACCTTTTTTTTTACGTCAGCCTGAGGATGCTACGGTAGTAGTTTAAGGACGTTTCGGTCCTTTGGAAGTTTTAGGACATTGCGGTCCACCGTTAGTTTAAGGACGTTGCGGTCCACAGCCAGTTTTAGGACATAGTGGTCCATTGTTAGTTTAACGACGTTTCGGTCTATCGTTGCCGTATTTGAGGCGAATTTCTAGTTTACGGACTTTTCGGTCCATGGGGCTTTCTCTATGAAAGAGCATGATGCCCCCGGCATGTCCATCTTTTCGGAGCATGTGGTTGTGGTGGGTTCACCTTCCATTTTTCGGGCAGCACGAACTTGCCCTGTTGGTATTGGTCTTCAACCCAGTTTTTGAAGACGTAGCAATTTTCGAGTGGGTGACCCATTATTCTGTGGTAGGGACAATAGTTAGGATTGTTAATGTCACCTGGTTGCAATGGACGTTTTGGATCTGGCAAAGTGATGAGCCCGCTGCGCACTGCTAGCTCGAACAATCTCTTTGTTTTATCTTTGGGAAACGAGTAAAGACGTTTCAACTTCTCATTGAGATATCGCGGCTTGTTGTTTTGACGACAAAACGGTCTCGGGTTACTCGGCTATTGTTGAGTGTTGGCAACAAAGGCCGTTTTTTCCTTTTCCTTTCTCATTTCGTTTGCTCCGTCGTTTGTGGGTCCGAGATTCTTTCCAGGTAGCGTGAGATTGTACGGCTGAACGTTCTCGCAACTCTCCAATTCTTTTGTTTTAGAAATGAATTCCTTGAAGAGAGGGTTGAGGGCGGCTTCTTCGTCAGAATCGCTTCCAAAGATGAGAACTCGTGATCCCCCGGGCTCGTCCCTATGACAATTGCCGGCAACTCTTTTATGCTCATCTGTCGTATTTTTTCGCTGTCTACGAGCTTCCCGCTTTATTCTATTGACGTGTTGTCTATGAGCGACATATCCTTGCCACCAACACTTAAAGGAGTTGCAGTTTTCAGTAGGATGTGCGATCCTCTGATGATATAAGCAGAACTTAGGGTGTACGTCCGTTTCATCAAAATGTATACCACGAGGAGAATTTTCTCTGAAAGAGGACGGCCTCATCCCCATTGATATGGCTTTGGCGAATCGTTTCCTTATCTTAATCCTGCTTTCATTTGCGGCGGATGACTTTGATATGGTGGGAGTGTTTCGACCCTTTTGTCCAGTCGCCGGCGTTTGGCCTTTTCAAATATGGCCATCTTGCGCTCCCGATCAGCTTTACTTTTTAGACGAATCTCATCTAGAAAAGCGTTGATCATTTCGTCTGACGGCCACACGAATTCCGGCTCAGGCTCTGCCCCCAGTTTCTCAGTGCAAGGAGTTTTTTCATCGTCCGTAAATGAGTGGGAGATCACGTGGCAAGTTGCCCCCGGTGCGTCCGTCTTCTTTGGAGTGTGCGGCTGTGATGGGTTTACTTTCCACTTTTCAGACAGCGTGAACTTTCCTTGTAGGTACTGATCCTCGATCCATCCCTTAAAGACGAAGCAATCCTCGATCGGGTGACTTACCGTTTGGTGGTAAGGGCAATAATTGGGATCGTTGACATCGCCTGGTTGCAACGAACGTTTTGGACTCGGCAGATTGATGAGTCTGTTGCGCACTGCCAGCTCGAACAGTCTTCTCATTTTATCCTAAGGAAACGAATAAGGACGTCCAGTCTCTCCTCGAGGGATGGGCATGGACGCATATTGTTTTGACGGACAACCGGGTTTAAGTTTCTCGACTGTTGTTGAGTATTGGTAACAACGATCGCTTTTCCTTTCTTCTCATTTCGAGAGTCCAGTTTTGGAGAAGACGGTCCATGGCCCATCTGGTCCATTTGGGCCAGCTTGTCGATTAAAGCTTGGAACGTGGTCGGTTTGAAGAACATCATGAACTGTGAAATAGTTGCATGAGGGTCTAGGGTGCCCACGAACATGCCCACTGCTGGCGCTTCTTCGATGCGTTGTTCACATTTTGACCATAAGTTCCGCCATCGGGTTGCATATTGAACCCATGTTTCGTCTGGCCTTACCCTGGCGTTGATCAAAACTGTTATTGGAGTACGCTCGCTGGCACTTGCGAAGCGCTGGGTAAACAACAACTCCATTTCAGCGAAAGTTTTAACAGAGTCGTTCGGGAGCTCGGAGTACCATTCAAACGCCGTCTCCGATAAGCTGCCGACGAATTGGTGAAGTAACAGTTTATCATCACCTCCAGTGTTGCCGCAAAGAGCCCTGAATTGAGCGACATGCTGATGTGGATTCCCCGTCCCTTTATATACATGAAATTTTGGGATCGTATATCCCGGCGGGTAACTGATTTGGTCATACCATCCCGGATAGGGTCGTCCAGTTTTAACAATTTTCTGGCGAGCCGTTTCATTTTCCTGGTGAGCTCGTATTTGCTGAGCTATATAGTCGTCCAGTGCGGCCTTGGAAATTGTCTCCTCCTTGGCTGCTGAAAGAGCCGGCGGAGGATTAGATGTCTCCTCTTTATCGTCTTCAATAATGATCGGAGGGTCATCAGCTGGAGGGTCCGGCTGTAACATCATCCCAACTATGTCTTGGAAGAGAAGTGCAATTCGCTTTATGTTAGCCGCTTGCTCTGCGGCATCTTTGTCCTTCTTTTCGAGGACTCTGCGTAGGTAGTCAGCGTCAGTTTCTTGTTCATAACGCTGCTCTGATGATGCCTCCAAGCTTTCTTTTGGCCCGGTAAGTGCGGCCATTGCAGTCATCATCTCATGAAGCTCCTGTTGCTGCTCCTGGGTTTTCGTCACGGATCGGGTGAGCGGTCGGTGACCCGTCAAAGCACGGCTTTCCTCCTTTCAAGAAGCCATATAAACAGTGTGCACCACCATTCCCCCAGACTTGGGGTGTTTGTGCTCAGCGCGTTTACGGCTCGCCATGTTCACAGGGGCTTTCTGCGGCCTCCCTTTCTTTTGAGTGGTTGAAGTTGAGGGGGCCGTTGTAGTGGGCACCCAAGTAGCCGTTGCTTTTTGCGGCTTAACGGAGTAATCCTTCTCCTGCCGAACCTTCATGTTTTTCTGTCGGCGGAGATAATCTTGATCAATTACCGAGTCTTGGACTTGACGCCAGACCTTGTAGATTTTAGAGGACAGCCGTTGAGGGGGCTGCTCCAGCTTCTTCTCTGGAGTATTCTTCATAGGTGAAGGGGTTCTCTTCAGCACCGCAGTAGGAGAGTTTCTGCGAACCTTGTTGAGCAATTCAAAGCTATTCCTGGTTGGAACAGCAGCATCGATCCCCACCGTTGGAGCTGGCGGAGTTATCCCGGATGGGGAGTTGCCCCCAGCCTTCCTCACTCGGCGCCAGTGGCGACGTCGAGCGTTTCTTGCGGATGGAGTTGTTTCAGCTATAAGGGTGACTTCGTCTTGCCCCTCTGGGCAGGGGAAGCAGCTTTGAGGACCTCGCCTGGAGCAGCAACCGGAATGGCCATCCGCTTTGGGATGGCAGCTTGAGCCTTTCCAATGATTTTGTCCGCTTGAGCCGGGATGGCTATCCGCTTTGGGATGGCAGCTTCGGGTATCATGAGCTTATAGACGTTCTAGCCCAGTCTTTTCAAAACTGAGGTATTGAAGTTGGGCGACCCGTTGAGAGAGGCCGCAGCAATGGTAAGCCGATCAAAGACCGACTCCTTTGGGGCTTCTTGCAACGTCATTAGGGCATTGAAGCTCATCGGTAGGAGCATGGTCCCGAAGAATAATCCAGTGGTGGCCTGAGTCACCTGTTCCACTGACATTTTGAAAAGGGAGGCCGCTTGGGGCCCATAAGGCACTCCTCCAGCAAGGACGGAGCGAGAGTTGCAGTTGCAGATAGTGCAGTTTGAAGCCATTGATCTTCTGTTTTCCTGCACGGAGCAAGACACCAAATCTTAGTACCTCGAATCCACAGGCAACCACAGCAAACCGCGATTCGTTCGCGAACACGACACACGAAGTGTGGAGTGGAAAGAGGAAGAGGTCCCACCGGGCATGCCAGAATCTGTTCCCCTCTGAACGGCGGCCAAGACATGGACGTCTTGCCTGAGATTCGGGGCAGATGCTAATAGGTGCTATCTGCCAAGTTGATTTATGGCACCGTGTATCGGAGGTTTAGACGGATGCGGCCGATGTAGCAGACTTCGTCAGATTCTCCCTCGTCTGAGGGGTTTTTGATTGTAGGGACGCTCTTCCCTGCAGGCGCAAGCCCCTGCAGTTAATTACGCCACCGCATCGCGGTAACAACTTTCTCCTTCTCCAGCTGGTCACTTCGTGCTGTGGGTGTTTGTTTTGTTTGTGGTTGCCCATGGATTGTATACGGAGACTAATTTATGTCGTCGCCCGTAGGACGTGGATTAGTCCAAATCCGTATTTTCTTAGATTTGGGTTTGGGGTTTTGGTTTGAGGATACGTTAGCCATATTTGAGGCTAAGATCAACTCAAACGTTTGTTAAGGATCGTTTAGATCCGACAAGTGAGCAATTGGCTCTATTGTTCCAGTTTAGAGACATAGTGGTCCATTGCATGTATGGCCGCCGGGACCCGTCACCTCTCTGACGACGTTGAAGGATTACAACGACAGATGTCAGAGGAGTTCAGAGATGTACCCTTGAACCAAAGTTGATTGGGGGATTTATAGTCCAATTTGGGACTAAAGTTTGTTTGAAGATTTTGGTTTAAAGACACGTTAGCCATATTTGAGGCTAAGATCAACTTAAACGTTTGTTAAGGATACGTTAGTCTAATTTGAGACTAAGATCAACTTAACGGGATCGTTTAGATCCAACAAAAGAGCAATTGGCTCTATTGTTCCAGTTTAGGGACATGGGGGTCCATTGCCAGTTTAGGGACATGGTGGTCCATTGTATGTATGGCCGTCGGGACTCGTCACCTCTCTGACGTCGTTGAAGGATTACAACGACAGATGTCAGAGGAGTTCAGAGATGTACCCTTGAACCAAAGTAGATTGGGGGGATCTATAGTCCAATTTGGGACTAAAGTCTGTTTAAAGGTTTAAGGATGCGTTAGCCATATTTGAGGCTAAGATCAACTTAAACGGGATCGTTTAGATCCGACAAAAGAGCATTTGGGGGCTTTATTGTTCCAGTTTAGGGACATGGTGGTCCATTGCCAGTTTAGGGACATGGTGGTCCACCTCCAGTTTCGGGACATGGTGGTCCATTGAAATGTATGGTTGTCGGGACCCATCACCTCTCTGAAGACGTTGAAAGATTACAACGACAAATATCAGAGGAGTTCAGAGATGTACCCTTGAACCCATGAGTTGGTTGAAAGAGCAGATGCGCTCAGTTTAAGATGATTTGAGGACTTATGGCCAGTTTGGGCTAAGTCCAATTATGTTTGAAATATTGGCCCTTTGTTGGTCCATTGAAGGAGAGGCTTTGCCTCTAGAAACTTAGCCAATTGGGCTAAAGCTAGTGTTAAACACTAGAGGTCAACAGTGTTGAACACTGGGAATAAGATTAACAAGTTAGTGTTAAACACTAAAAGATAATCAGTGTTAAACACTAGCAACAGGGCTTTCAAATTAGTGTTAAACACTAAAGAAAATCAGTGTTAAACACTGGTAATCAGAGATTTCAAATTAGTGTTTAACACTAAAGCAAATCAGTGTTAAACACTGGGAACAAAGTCTTCAGATTAATGTTAAATACTAAGGAGAGAGGGGTCACGTGTGGACACGTGAGAGCGCCCTGATTTCCCTTATTTTATTCTGTAGATCAGTGTTTAACTCTTTTAATTCTGATGGCCATCACGTGTGAGCACGTGATGGAGGCCCCCGCTCTGGTCTGTTAGAATGCTCATTAGGGGTCACGTGGTGACACGTGAGGGCGCCCTAAATGTGGAGCCAGATCTCCTTTGTTTTATCCTCAAATCTGCGAATAAGTGTTAAACACTTTTCATCTTTATTTTAGAGCATCACGTGTTGGCACGTGATGGGGATTTATGCATCGATAATTACAGCACTTGCTGAGGGGTCACGTGGGGACACATGAGAGCGCTCAAAGCCTTCATTTCCTTTGCTTTTTCTTTCTGCGTTTTGGGAGTCACGTGGGAGCACGTGAGGCATTGCCTCAAAGCTTCTTCCTTCTTATTTTTGGGGATCTTTCTAGGGGTCACATGGGGACACGTGACCCTGGTTTTATTCCTTCTTTTCTGATCACTGCGGATTGGGGTACGTGTCATCACGTGACCAATATTCTTTATGTGCATGGAGATCTTTCAAGTCCCTTTATTTTAAGAATTAAATTCTCTGTAGGGTTAAACCCTAATTTTGTTTTGGAGGAATTAAATCCCTATTGTGAAAGAATTAAATTCTTATTTAAGGTAAAACCCTGATTTCTTTTTAAAGGAATTAAATTCCCAGATATGTAAAAGAATTAAATTCTTATGTAGGGTTAAACCCTAATTTCATTTTAAGAGGAATTAAATTCCTATAACTCTGTGAGAATTAAATTCTCAAAACTCAATTTCTCCTCTATGTTTTAGATCTGCATGGCAGGATCTCAACCCAATGAGAATTAAATTCTCAATTTATGGGGAGATATGCTCTGTGCAGATCTTCAACCAGAAGAAGAACTAAGTTCTTTTCTTTATAGAAGTGTTAAACTCTTGGATTTTGAGAATTAAATTCTCTGCTTAAAATTTTGATTCCCTTTCTTTTCTCACCTTGGGTTTTCTTTGTTGAGAATTAAATTCTCCTTTCTTTTCTTCCCTCTTGAGAATTAAATTCTCCTCTATCTGTTTTTCTCTCCCCCAAAAGGTAGATCCCCCTCTTCTCTTCTCTTAACTCCTATTTATAGGAGAAGGAAAAGAATCAATTTGTTTAGCAAATCTCTCATTGAAAGATTTGATTTGATTTCATAATTAATATGATCCTTTAGATCACACAGTGAATTTTTATTCACCGTTGGATTTTAAATCCAAAGATATTCTGTTTGTTATTTCGGTGAGATTTAGGGAGATCTTTCCTTATTTAAGATTTTTCCATAAATTGGTGATTTTTAATCACCCTTGGATCTTTAATCCAACGGTCCCCATAATTCTTTTCCATTTGGAATGATTTAGAAGCTTTTAGAATTTAATTCCATTAAACTGTAAGGCTTTCGAAGCCAGTCACATGCTGACACGTGACCCTTGGTCACGTGTGAGCACGTGACCCCCAATTGAGTCCTTTTCTCAGCGTTTATTTATTCTTCAGTTTTAACCATCACGTGTCAACACGTGACCATTGGTCACGTGTGAGCACGTGATACCTCATTGAGGTGACTTCTGATTTTTAATCAGGGAATAGATTTTAAAATTTAATTCTATTCATTATTTTAGAGGCCTTAAGAGCCCATCACGTGTCTGCACGTGACCTATGGTCACGTGTGAGCACGTGATGCCCCATTGGGGTCTTTTCTGAGTTTTTATTATATCTTTTAACTCCTCCAGCGGGTTCTTAAAGGTCCATCACGTGTGGACACGTGATGGCTCATAACTTTTGATCCCGGATGAATTATGAGGCTCATAATATATCAAATCGAAGGGTTTTTCGAGATGCTTCCAATACCATCAGAATTTAATAGTTTCTCCTTCGGGAGTTTATCAAAATACAAGCCGGAAGATACTGGTTCGCATTTCCTTATGCGTATCGCTGCCATTCTATACCTTGGACTCCTTTGCGCAGAAATTTTTGGCGGGAACACTCATAATCCCCCAAAGGCTCAACATCTTGGGTACAGTATAATAGTATCGAGTACATACCACAGCATCGGTGGTCCAGCCGTAGAAGGGCAAACCCAAGCCTCACTAATGGCGCCGCAGAACTGCCGCAAACCCTAAGGTTCAAAGGCTTTCACACGGTCATTATGTCGATTTAGGGTTTCATTCTTCTAGTGGGACCATAGAATTGCCTGCATGTCTTTTCGAATACGTTAAACTTGGAATAATAGGTTTCTGACATTCGATCGTCTCTGTCGACTCTCAACGTCTCCACGTGAAGTCGTCTCTAGCTGGAATCAATCTATCTGATGACCTCGCATCGGGGTAGCGAACGATCCACATGTCTTAGTCATTCATCTTTGGTGACTAGCGACCTTCTATCATCTCTTAGTACAATCTAATACTGCAATAGCTCCAACATCTAGGGCGATATCTCGTTGTTCGCAGCAATAGCTGGCTCACTCGTCTGCACGCTGGACAGTGCCTCAATCCTCATGAATAAGCCATCCGTCAACGGTCATCAAAATCTGGCTGGCCTCTGTCAGTGGCTCAATCCTCTGGTGCTGATCTGCACGTCCGAGTAATCTCATACAGCGATCCATCCAACGCTCGTGGTGCGAAAACACAGTAAAAAGACACATCTCTACAATCGTGTGTCGCCGGAATCATGCCCTGGTCAGTCCTCGTTCGTGACGAGCTCATGCTGACTGTAACTCTAGCCGTAGCTCTCCCTGCCCGTAATCGTGGCAGCAAAACCATACTGGTACCGATGAGGCTAGATCAGGAATGAATATGATACTGAACAAAGAAATGTACATCCTAAGGCTTCTTAAGTGGAGTGGCGTATCGTAAATATGCCGCGGAACATACCAACGGTACGTCACTCTGCTTTACTCACCTATTCCATCAATCAAGGGTCATCCTACGCTCCGAAGGTAAAACCAACGCTTTGATACCAACTTTGTCACGTCCCGAAAGTACGGAACATGACCGGCACTTAGGCTACGAACATCTCAAGGCGTACGTGCTCTAAGTAAGCCGAGCCCAGAAATCCAAACCAAGAAGAGTAGTAGAGAGTAGGAAGAACCATATCAAAACAACCAGCTAGCAACATAATATACAACGCCTAAAGGCGAGGATCACAACAGAAAGAAAACTCCAACAACAAGAAATCCACAGAATATAACGTGCGACTCTAAGGTCGAAAGAATAACAACACTGGTATCTATCTCAAATAAATACATGTTTGGTTGATGGAACTTCTAGATACAACTGAATATAATATACAATGTATAATGATGGGTACGATACAAATAACCCACCTACTAGCAAGTCACCTGAAAGAAGCTGTGCCCGCAAATCCATAATGAAACTCGTACGGCAACACCTGCAAGAAACTGGGGCACAACGGGGGTGAGTTGCCAACTCGTGAGTAGAAAAAGATCTATGAACAGAAATTGCATGTATGACGCAATCTTAGGTCATACGATCATAATATATAATCCTCAAATATATATAACCAGCAACCTATAACAATGGCTAGGGTAAATATCTAACCCAAGTATAATCCCATGTACCCGTGTCAGTGAATCAGGTGGCAATGTATCATATGAATGATGTATGAATGCATGAAACAGAATACATGTACTGAAGAAAACTGCTTTCATAAAGTTGTGAGATTACTGTATTTTTAAAATGAGGTATCATAATGAAATCAGCATACAACAGTGCCTAGCATCGGCACAAAACATAAATCTCAATATCTCGATATCTCTGTATCATAATCTCTGTACCTCAATATCTCAAATCTCAATGTCTCAATCATAATATCCAGGGCGCCGTCAGTCCAGATTGGCCCCTACCATTCATCTCATGACTACGACGGTATCCTCCGGATATCCGACGTATCGGGTAATATCACCGGTCGGTAGTGCTCCCCTGCCAGGCTCAATGCCATCTCCTGCGATCTTCTTGCCCCGGGGTACCGCACCGGGCCCACCATGTACCCGAAATGGTTCATCCGCCTCCTCGAATCGGGTCTCGAAATCCATTAGCAAAACTCATGGTGGACGACTCATACATCATGGGAAAACCGCCTTTTTATTAAAAAGAGAAAGCAGTTTATATATGTTTTGCGGTTTTCCTCCAAATCCAGAAAATCTCATGGAAACCCGAATCCAAATCATCAATAGCATGTGAAATCATGAATATAAGCATGAGAATCCATGAATGCAGCATATAATGAGTAACAGTATGCATGAAGTGACAAGTAATAGCTACAATGTCAAGCTAACATATAAGGCAAGCATTCTAATATCATGTCACTACTAGCTAACAAGCTAAATCAAGCAATAATATTTTCTAAGTGTTCGTGACATGTCAATTACCGATGAAGATGTGTGTGAGCCGGCAAATAAGTGTACGTGGTACATACGCATCATCGGTAATGGTGCTGGTGTCCTAACAGCATGATATCAATAATGGAATATGGATCATAACAGTATGCAATGCGGAGCAACAATAATCATATGCGGGAGCTGAATGCTAAACACCATGAAAGCTGAACAGCATCTAATGTCACAAGAGTCATTTAGCTACACCGTTATAAGGCTGAGCTAAAGCTAACAGTAGGTAAGGGAAACCGCCTAACCTCTGAGTCGATACATATATATATATATATACATATATAGTCGGTGATCCCGCCTCGATTATATCACATCCGATACCATATCTCTATAATCAGTTATTCCCAAATCAAGAGTGCGGATCAAACATCAAAACATAGCTCGTACGTAAATCCGTCGTACGACATCCCCAAATCTGGGTACGGGTCAATATTATATTCGTCATATCATTCATCTGGTATTCTCTATATCAAATATCATGATCTGGGTACTGAACTACGTCTAGTACAAAGCTAACATCATCACTATCATCATTATCTGAATACTGATCAACAGTCTCGTATGAATCGATATCATCAGCACCTATCCTCTCAAGGAGTACACAACGCCCAAGGCGGCCTATCATAAATATCCTGTCATATCGTATCATATCCAATCTCATATCATAATCATATGTCGATCATTTTATATATATGTGTCACTATTCCTATGGCATCATCATCCCAAAATCCGCTAAAGCATCACGACGTATCTCAACTATGAACTTTACCATATCACCGATATCATAACCTCAGAACAAACTCATCGAATCATCTCGAACCCATGTCTCATCCTCAAGTCTGTATGTGAACACGTAGTCCCAGACCTATGTGAACACATATCTATATAGAATCCCATAAGCACATATAGACAAGGATGTATGCAAGTATGTATGTGTGTATATGTATGTGTAGTGCACCCACTACCTAGGTTTTCGCGACACTAAATCATCCAAGTCCACCAATTATCCATCCTAAACATCAATAATTTCTCAAACAACATATAATAATTGTAGGTGTGTATACGCATCCGTATACATCACCACGGACTGCGGGGGTGCTATACGCCATCCACCCGACTTCTCCCCGTAGATATAAATCTACTCACCTTGTTTTATGTGTGCCGGTGCCGATATCGCCATTGCATCTCCAACGCCTCGACGCCACGTGAGTACCTACAAGAATATCACACGCTAAAACACATGAAAACCATGTCGGAAACCAAAATGGTGCACGCTATGCCCATAGGTAAAAACCTGTGGCCTCGCGTGCAATCACAGCCAATATCCCTCTGACGTAGGCGTTCAAACGCCACCCGACAGAAACGAATCATCGAATACCAAAATCCACACGAAAACAAGTCGTAAATCATGCGCCAACTCAAGAAAATCAACCCAGATTCTACCCTAGTTGGAACCAGACAAAACTAGACATACCTAGGGTCAAGTTTACAGGTAAAAGAGCCGTGCACGCAAAACGAGGGGGTTCCTTACTGCTCTGGCCGCAAATTGCGGCCAGAGGGAATATATCTGCGGCCAAGAAATTGAGGTGGGGCTTAGGGTTTTGGGTGTTGGTTCCTATCTACCTGCACGTCTCACTGCCAAGTCAATTTTATTTTAGGGTTCCCGGGGTGAAAGCAGATCTCAGAAAGGTCACAAAATCAACAAAAACGCTAAATTACACTGATTCTAAACTTTCAGGTGTGACACTGGAATCTGGGGTAATCTTGGTTACAATGGTCTCAAATATATCTAATAAGGTTACCCTAGCAATCAAAACCATCACTTGGCCACATCTCACTCAAAATCACTAAACTAGCACTAAACTACATAGCAAACACTAAATTTTCAGCTAAATAACCATATATTTGCAAGCTAGAAGTCGGGTTAAAGGGTTATACCTCTGGATATCCTAAGATATAGGAGAAGAGAGGAAGAAGAGGGATGGTTGCTGCTGGAGAGTTGCTGCAGTTGCTCCTGTAGCAGCTGCTGCTGATGTTGCTGTTTTTACTGATGCTGAAGCTGTTATCTGGGCTGAAGTTGCTTGCTGCAATTTGTTGTGGTGGTTTTGTGGTTGGGGTATTGTGTTGGTGTGTTTGATGAAATTGGAGTTTTCTTTGGATAGTGTAGAGGCTGTTCTTGCTGCTGTTGCAGCTGATGTAATTGGGGTTGAAGTGCTGGGCTGATGCTGTTTTGTTGCAGCAGAAGCTTTTGTTGCTGCTGTGGTTGCTATATATTTTTGAATGAGGCTGTTGTTACACTGGGCTGAAATGTGTTGAGTTGATGCATGGTTTCAGCAGTTGATGTAGCTGCAGGTGTAGGGGGGCTGTTTTGTGGCTGAAGTAACTGCTGATGGGTTGATATGGGGCTGAAGTGTGCTGATGATGCTACTGCTGCTGTAGCTGAAGTGTTGGGGTGGCTGATGTGATGAAATTGGGGCTGATGTTGAGTAGATGTGAGGGTGTAGATATGGGGCTATGATGTTGCAGCTTGTAGCAGCAGCTGGGGGCTGATGTGTGGGTGAAGGGACCTGATGCAGCTGCTGCTGGAGTGTACTGATGTCTTCACTTGGAGGCATTATCATTTGAGAGGGAGGGAAGAACACAAGGGATAATGAAATGGGATGGAGCATGGCACACCCTAGCCACCTCTCTCTCTCCCTCAAGTTAATACACAACCACTATGGCTTACTCTCTCTCTCCCTACACAAGTCAACCCCAACCTAATCACCTTTAGACAAAGCTAACAACCCTCAAATAACCCCACTAACCTAACCAATTGGTTCAACCCACCATGGTCATCTAACATGGTTCAACCCTAAGCTTAACATGAGTCCAAAATATGAAACAAGTATGACAGGTGTAGGAAATGTTATGTGCACATTTTTGCACAAAAAGCCAAAAATCCCATTAGCGATTTTTAATCGCGGTTAACACCAATATAGCATTTACGTAACCATAAAAGCTTAAAAATGATATATTTCCACCAAATACCCTATTTTAGAGTTTCCAAAATTATCTCCGGAATTTTCACCGTTTATCGGTATTTTATTATACCGACTATTAAAATATTCATTAAAAATTAATATTAAACTATGAAAATTCCAAAAACTAATATATATATATATTTTTGAAATGTTACATAACGGGCGTAGGCGATCGATCTGTGCCTTTATTAAATCGCTATTTAGTTGCCCCTACGGATTTGTCCGTAGGTCCTTGATTTGCGGCTCCGTAGGGGCAAACACCAAATTAAGAATTAATATTTTTATTCTTGAACGTCTTGGCCCGTAGGGGAAACCTTCTAGCCCTACGGATTAATCCGTAGGGCCAACATAAATCTGCCCCTACGGATTTCAATATCCGTAGGGGAAACCCCCCCCCCCCCTCTCTCTCTCTCTCTATATATATATATATATATATATATATATGAGGTTAATGTAGGAAAGGTGCCATAGGAGGGAATTTCCTCCTATGGCGTCGGAAAAATACATCCCTCCATAGGAGGAAATTCCCTCCCATGGCATCTTTCCTCCATTATATATATATATGTGTGTGTGTGTGTGTGTGTGTGTGTGTGTGTGTGTGTGTGTGTGTGAGGTTAATGTAGGAAAGGTGTCATAGGAGGGAATTTCCTCCTATGGCGTCGGAAAAATGCATCCCTATGTTTGGGGGTATCGAGGGGAGTAATGTTATCCGCTCTTCTGTCGACGTCGTGATCCTTGAAAGGGGGAGCTGCGATCTGGGGGGCTGGGCCCGCCACTTGAACGCGAATGAGCGCGTTCACCATCGACGTGAGTCTGTCGATCCGGGCGGAGGAGACGAGCTGCTCCAGCCTCCGTTGTGGGGGAGGCGACGACTCGTACCGAGATCGCAACGGTTCTCACTTGCCATTAGGTCGAAGACAGAAGATCAACTTTGATGGGGAGAAGAAACTTACAAGAGGTTCCCACAGACGACGCTGTTCCCCTCCGAACGACGGCGCGACGGCGGACGTCTCGCCTGAGGTTCGGGGCAGATGCTAATTGGTGCTATCCGTCTACCTCTCCGAAAATGCCAAGTTGATTTATGGCACCGTGTATCGAAGGTTTAGACGGATGCGTTCGATGTAGTAGACTTCGTCAGATTCCCCCTCGCTTGAGGGGTTTTGATTGTGGGGACGCTCTTCCCTGCAGGGGCAAGCCCCTGCAGTTAATTACGCTACCGCGTCGCGGTAACCACTTTCTCCTTCTCCAGATGGTCACTTTGTGTCTTGTGTGTTTATTTTGTGTTTAGTTGCCCGTGGATTGTATACGGAGACTGAATTATGTCGTCGCCCGTAGGGCGTTGACTAGTCCAAATCCGTATTATCTTAGATTTGGGTTAGGGGGTTTGGGTTTAAGGATTCGTTAGCCTCATTGGAGACTAAGATCGACTTAAACGTTTGTTAAGGACACGTTAGTCTATTTTTTAGACTAAGATCGACTTAACGGGGTCGTTTAGATCCAACAATAGAGCCATTAAGGGAGCCCTGTTGTTTTGTTTAGTGACGTTGCGGTCAATAGGTAGTTTAAGGACATTGCGGTCCAGTGTTAGTTTTAAGACGTTGCGGTCAAGGTTAAGAACGTCGTAGTCCATGGATTTAAGGACTCCACAGTCCGATGTTAGTTTTAAGACATCACGGTCAAGGTTAAGGACCTCATAGTCCGTGGGTTTAAGGACTCCACAGTCCGGCGTTAGTTTTAAGACATCACGGTCAAGGTTAAGGACCTCATAGTCCGTGGATTTAAGGACCCCACAGTCCGTATCAATATGTGGTCATCGGGACCCGTCACCTCTTTGAAGACATTGAGGAATTACAACGCCGGGTATCAAAGGAATGAAGAGATGTACCCTTAAACCAAGGTAGATTGAACAGTCTTTGGCCCAATTTGGAACCAAGACCAATTAATTATATTATGAACCCATTGGCTCAGTTGAATTTGAATTGAGGACTGATGGCCAGCTTGGGCTAAATCCAATCATGTTTAGGATATTGGCCCTCTGTTGGTCCATTAGAGGAGAGGCTTTGCCTCTAGACACTTAGCCAATGGGGCTAAAATTAGTGTTAAACACTAAAGATCAATCAGTGTTGAACACTGAGAATGAGATTGACAAGTTAGTGTTTAACACTAAAAATAGTTAGTGTTAAACACCAGCAACAGGGCTTTCAAATTAGTGTTTATACACTAAAACAAATCAGTGTTAAACACTGGCAGTGAAGATTTCAAATTAGTGTTTAACACTGAGGCAGATCAATGTTAAATACTGGAAACAGGGTTTTCCACGTTAGTGTTCAACACTAAGAAAGTCAGTCTTAAACACTGTAAATAGAGTTTTCCAAATTAGTGTTTAAACACTAAGAAAATCAGTGTTGAACACTGGATATAGAGGTTTCAACTCTAGTGTTAAACACTAAGGCAAGAGGGGTCACGTGGTAGCACGTGATGGCGCCCTCAATTCATTTTATTCTGTCAAAAGTATTGAATACTTCGGAGCATCACGTGCTGTCACGTGATGGGCATTTTGGTGCTTGTCCGTTAAAGTTTCAGCCAAGGGGTCACGTGGTAGCACGTGATAGCGCCCTGTTTCCCTTTATTTTGTTCTACAGATAAGTGTTTAACACTTTTAATTCTAAAAGCCATCACGTGTGGGCACGTGATGGGGGCTTGCGCTTTGATCTGTTAGAATGTTCATTTGGGGTCACGTGTCGGCACGTGAGTGCGACCTAAAGCTCTTTTCTGTTTTTTCTTTTGTATGCTTTAGAGATCACGTGGGGCACGTGAGGCATTGCCTTAAAGTTCTCTTTTAGGAGTCACGTGGTAACACGTGAGGTGCCTACTTTAGAGTTTTATTCGGCGGGTCTTTGTATTCGTTAAAGTTCTGTTGATAGGGTTAAACCCTAAACTTCTGAAGAATTATATTCTTGATAGGGTTAAACCCTAGTTTCTTTTCTTAAAGGAATTAGATTCCTATGAGTTTGAGAGAATTATGTTCTCAGTTAGGGCTAAACCCTAGTTTTGTTCATTTTGAAGGAATTAAATTCCTATAACATAGGGTTAAACCCTAACTTTAATTCAAAGAAATTAAATTCCTATAATTCTATGAGAATTAAATTCTCAAATTTCCATTCCCTCTCTATGCTTTGGATCTGCATGGCAGGATCTCAACCCAATGAGAATTAAATTCTCAATTCATGGAGAGATGTGCACTTTGCAGATCCTCTGCTAAAGAGAGAACTAAGTTCTTCTCCTTAATATCAGAGTTAAACTCTTTTGAGAATTAAATTCTCTTTTTAAAAAAGAACCTCTCCTTTCTTACCTAAGGTTTTCTTTTGCAGAAGATCCAAATTCCCCCAAAGTCTCGAGGCTCTATTTTCTCTCTATATATATCTCTGTCTTTCTGTATATATCTCTCTCTGTCCCTCTCGGCTCCTATTTATAGGAGAAGGAGCAGAATCAATCAGTTTTAGTGAATTATTTGTTGAGGGATTTGATTTGCATTCGTTAGAGATTTGATTTGCATTCATCATTCATTTGGACCTTTGGATTATTAGTTGAATTTTATTCACCATTGGATTTTAAATCCAAAGATATTCCTTTGTTATTTCGGTTAGATTTTAAGGGGAAATCTTTCCAAGTTCAAGTTTTTTCCATAGATAGGTGATATTTAATCACCTTTAAATCTTTAATCCAATCGGTTCCAAATAATCGTTCTCCTTTGGAAAGATTTGAATGCTGTTCAGAATTTAATTCTGTTAAATAGATGGGCTTTGAAAGCTGGTCACGTGACCCTTGGTCACGTGTGGTCACGTGACCCATGGTCACGTGTAGGCACGTGACCCCTTGGAACGAGTTTTCTTCTGCTTTCTGCGCTCTGTCTTCTGGCCGCTGTTCATCCGTCACGTGCCAACACGTGACCCCTGGTCACGTGTGAGCACGTGACCCTTTCTGGAGCCTTTTCTTTGATTTAATCAAGGAGCTGACTTCGCCTTTGCCGCTGCTTTTAAATGTCACGTGCCAACACATGACTGCTGGTCACGTGGTAGTACGTGATGCCTCTTCCATAACTTTCCTGATTTTAAATCAGGAAACAAATGCCCCCACAGCATTGTTCTCACGTGTCTGCACGTGAGTGCAACGCTGTCACTTTTGTGACCGTTGGATTCCTCTAGGGATTCGGGGAGATGAAGCGTCTCCATCACATCCTATAAATACCCATGTCCTTTCAGAAGAGCCTCCGCTTTGCTCATCTTCTTCTCTTGCAAACTTTTCTGAGAATTTAATTCTCTTCTTCCAGAGCTTAGTTCTCTGCCTTAAAACCTTTTCAGAGTTTAACTCTGTTCAGAAAGACTCTTTTCCTCAGGTAATGTCTTTGAACAAACGATGAACTTTCACATTCCTCTGGATTTTAAATCCAAAACAAGGGTTTTTACCCTTTAAATATGAACCCATGAAACCAATTAATCTTCAGCAGTAAATCACTTTTAGGGTTCATCTGATCCTCCAAGGAGATGATGATGACAGTTCAAATCCATGGAGTTTAATTCCGTTCATAGAAAAAAGTTTCTGGGGATTTAATTCTCCTTTCCAAAAGGAATTCAATTCCTATGAAGAACTAAGTTCTTCCCCATAGAGGCTTCTTAGGGTTTCCTTCGCCCCAGGTTGTCCTTTTGTGATCAGTGAAGAAGACGGTTGCAATAATGTCTTTTGTGGGAATTTAATTCTCCTGATCTTGTTTGATTTGTTGTAGAGCCCAAGGTAGATTTGTCCTTTAGGAGAAGGTGTAGGGCCACTTGAAACCCACTTTTTTTTTAATGAGGGTATCCCCTTTGTCTCATTACAACTGCTTGGTCTCACTATTAACGAGCCGTCATCTTGATTCCGTGGGGCCCATGTGTTTTATAGTCAATGGTCCCATGAAAAGAGTCTGCTGTTGCTTTCTTCAACTTGTCTTCATGTTCATGCATGTATATATATTGCTGGCTTTGCTTTTGACAGTCTTCTTTTATTCGATTTCAGGTGCGATGGCTTCTGCTCCGTGCTTTCCCTTTACTCGTTCGGAGGCCGCTTTTCCTCAATCACCATCTGACGAGGAAGCGATGGCGATGATCCGGGCTCATGACCCGAACTGCACCAACTTGCTTCTGTGGGGAACTTGGTACAGCCATATTATCCGGGGTCGCCGGAGTTTCCTCTGTGAAGTGCCGACAGAGCCCACTTTCCCATTTTCGCCGATGGATCCTCCGAGGATGGTTTTTGCTGTGGAGATGCCCAACTGGACTCCAACGGGACGACTTGAGCCTTCAACAACAGGTATCCCGAACCACCCGATCCCCGCTATAAATATCCTGGGGCGTCGCATTTGTCAGGGTGAGGCCCACCCATGGGGGCAGATTTATAAGATAGGGCTTACTCCTCGACACCCCATGGGCTCTTCTCTGGGCTCGCTATATCCTTGCCACTCATCGTGCACGGCTGCAGAAGGTCGGGCTTTATCAGGCAATATACGCGTCACTCTTCCATTATAAGTCCCCGCATGTTTGGTGGGTTAGGGCGTTCTTGAATCAATGGAATCTCCCCACCAACACTTTTATTTTAGGAGATCGCGAGGTTTCGATTTCTCTGGCAGAATTTTATGAAATCTCGGGATTGCCAATCAGGGGTACACTGTATGAGGAGTTGTTGTCTCCTGACGAGTACGTCTTCGAGCCCGAGCTTGCACCGGTTGACGGCTTGTCTGTTGAGAACGCCGTTCGCCACAAGCGTCCCAGCTTGATCAAGGTGCTAGGTATCTTTGACCGATTGTTCACCGAATCTGAGGAGCAGGGCGTCACTTTTAAGAGCTTCATTGCCTGCTTCCTTCGAGAAGATGTCGTGTCGAAGACAGCTCCGAAGTTTGCCAACGTCAAAGATCCCTTTGGGTTTGTTCCGAAGAAGCTGCCGACCACTGAATCGGATCTACCTCAATACTATATCCCCATCATGTCGCCGATGTCTTTTGAGTCCATTGCAGCACCCGGTATGGATGAGGAGACGTTCTTCATGGGGTTTGTCAGTGTCTGGCTCAGTTGGTTCGTTATCCCTATGCATCGCCGCTTCATGAGAGCCTCGGTTATCTACCCGGCTCATTGTATTGCTGAGGGGACGCGATTGGCTATCGGCATCCCGGCGCTGGCGCATCTTTACCACGGGTTGGGCGCTGCGGCTAACACTTCCAGCCCTGGCGTAGACGTAGTGAATTTTTCGCTTCATTACTTCACATCTTGGATCGAGATGCACGTGTTGGGGGCTTTCGCTATGCATCAGAGGCCCACATTTTACGATGCCTACCCCTTCCCGCGACTTATGCGATTAGTGGATGCTTCTGCGGCTGACCCGACCCAATTTGGGGCTATTCGGGTGCTGATTTCTCCTTACGCTGCCGCTGGGGGATGGTTTTTAATGATCGGGTCTTGTCTACTCCCTCAGGTCCAGTTCAACAATTCTGGGACCGGTCAAAAGACAACGTATCTTCCTTGAAGCCCCGAGAGGCCGCGCACTTGTATACAATTAGACCGGGCTACTTGGTGTTTCGCCAGGACAGTGCAGCTCTCTTCATGCGGTACAACCCGCATCGATTCGCTCGACAGTTTGGATACGACCAGGGTGTTCCTTTCGAGGCTTTCATAGTCGCACCGATCCCTTTGCTCGATGCCGTTCGCGGTGCCGCTCATTATTTCGTGAGGCTAAACACCGGCTCCCACTTCATGGTCCCTGAAGCTGAGTACATGCCCCGATGCGTAGGATCATTCACGGGTTGGTATCTCCACCGGGTCAGCCCAATTATTCTTGAAGAAAGGAGGGTGCTTCTTGGTCATGATGCCCCTCCTCAGGTTCCGGGGGCTAAACTGCGACCGAGGGCTCTGGTCTGCTTCCCTCTGAGGGAGATTGGTACCGCGCTCATTCCAGGGGAGTCAGGGGTGGACCTTACTCCGACAGCTGGTATGCCTCTAGGTTCCCGATCGCGGGGTAAACGGGCCCCAGTAATAGCACCACCGCCAGTAGCAGCACCGCCCCCCGTGGCGTCGACAACGGCGGTGTCATCCTCGGTTGTGGCACCGAGCGAGAGTAATAGGGATGAGGGTGTCGAGGGCGATGTGGGTCGGCACCGCCCTAAGGCTTCGCGGGGGAGGAAACGGTCATCCTCGGCGACCGGCTCCTGGTCTAAGCGGCGGAGGAAAGCGGCCACCAATTTGCTCGATTCTTTGGCGGAGTCTGAGCCTATTCTTGAAGACGAATCATTGGCTTTGCAAGAGTCAGACGCTGGACTTCTCTTCCCGAATTCGGCCGATGAGGAAGCCGCACAGTTGGCCGAGGCCATACGGCGTTCCAAAGACGCGTCTCATAACGCCAGGGTTCCGCAGAAGCCCTATCCCGCTGTGATCTTTTACGAAGACCCTTCGTGGATTTGGCGGCGATTTATCGGTCCTTTGGAGGAATGGGGAGAAAGGGCCCTGATGCAGGCCGCTTCAGAAGACGCAGTGGACGCACTTTCTTTATGGACCGGCGGCCATGAGTCTATCCTTGAACCCCGGCGAGCACGCCTCCTTGAGAAGGAGCAGCGGCTTGAAGAAGCCATATTGAGGGCTTCTTTGTGCATCGGTACGTTTTCTTGTTCTTCTTTGTTGCTTTTCAGATTGTTTGCGCCTGTGTGCATGTATCCTTATTCTTGTGCGAATTGTGCAGAATCTTCAACGATTGGGGAGGTCCTTACGGGCTCGTTGAAGCTAAAGCCTGTCGAAATTCCCGATGAAGCGTTGCTCAATGTGGAGGGGGCTGATGAGGCTGCTCCTCTTGCAATAGAGCCTCCCGTGGCAGTTCCTGATCACGAAGCGCTTGCTCCTTTGGGGGAGGCTCCTTTGGTGGTTGCCGCCCCAATGACTCTTCCTGGGGGTGGCCCAGAGGCTGAGAGAGAGGTAATCGGGACTACCTTCCCTTTGTTGGAGCCCGACGTCACGGCGGAGGCCGTTGAAGCTGCAATCCCCCCGGCTCAGAATGGGAGGAGTGATGAAGGTAACCTTCTGAATTTTAAATTAGCAACCTTTCCGTTGTCCGAACTCTTTTGTTTTCTCAGAATTACGTGAGCTGGCGGCCTCTATTGCCGATCTGTCTCCCCGGCAATCATTTCAGCGTCTGCTGGAGATGGCAGCTCCGCAGGCGATATCTCCCCAACGCATCGTCCTCTCATCCGGACAAGGTTGGTGTCATCCATCATTTCTCATAGCATCGTTATTATTTTGCGTATTGACATTGATGTTTTCTACAGTTTTGGAGGCCAATGACGAGGTTGAGGTCCTCGAAGGGCCGGGGGAACCTTCAGCTCCTACTTGCACGACCGTAGGTGAGTGACATTTCGGTATAGTCTGACTTGTTCCTTTGCTTAAGAGTTTTGCTGACATTTTTCAAATCTGAACAGCCTTGCCAGCCCCCATAGCGTTGGAATCGTGTATCGCCATGCCCCCCGGCCCTTATGCTTTGCGAGCTTCAGAACGCTTGGCCCAATTGAGCCTTGTCTTCCTGTCGTCTCTGATCGAGGAGCTTCGTGCTCGCAGTGCAACCACAGCTGAAGCATTTGCTTCCGAGGCTAACGGTTCTCTTCCTTTTCTTACCACCTACCATAGCGAAGAGGTGGTGCAAGTCTGGGTGGAGTTCTGTCGGCAGGTGGAGGCTTGCTTGCACGCACTTGAATGTTCCCGTCTTTCCTCGGAGGTCATGGCTGCAAAGGCGGACTTGCGGGGTCTGATAGCCCGGTGCGCGGCAAATATGACGTCATGCGAGAAGAGGCTTGGCTGCAAATTCTCGGAGAGGGAGCTAGCTTCCAAGGCGCTGAGCGAGCTTCACGCTAATCTTACCGCCAAGGCCAACAAAGCGTATGAACTCTGGCGGGTGCTTCAAGAGTCTATCAGGGAGGTGGTGACTCTTGATAAAGCTGCTACGTTCACTCGTGAGAGGGTCGAGGCTTATAAGGCTACTGTTTCCTGATTTAAAATCAGGAAAGCTTATGGAAAAAGCTTCAGAAGAGGGTCACGTGCTTACATGTGACCAGCAGTCACGTGTTGGCACGTGACACCCAAAAGTACCGGCAAAGCAAGTTCAGTTTCCCAACTACATCAAAGAGAAGGGCTTCAGTAAGGGTCACGTGCTCCCACGTGACCTGGGTCACGTGTCGGCACGTGACATTTAAAAGCAGCAGCAAAGACCCAACGCTTCCTGATCAAATCAAGGAAAAAGCTTCAGAAGAGGTCGCGTGCTCCCACGTGACCAGGGTCACGTGTTGGCACGTGATGATCAAAACATCAGAATTGTTCTCCAGTTAAATCAAGAAAAAGAGTTCAGACAAGGGTCACGTGCTCACACGTGACCAGGGGTCACGTGGTGGCACGTGACGGTTAAGCAGCAACCAGAAGACAGAGCGCAAAAAGAAAGAGGAAGGCTCGTTCCAAGGGGGTCACGTGCCCACACGTGACCATGGGTCACGTGGTCACACGTGACCGTCTTTCAAAGCCCAGTTCGTTAACAGAATTAAATTCTGAAAGAGATTCGAATCTTTCCAAAGGAAAGCGATTATCTGGAACCAATCGAATTAAAGATTTAAAGATGATTGAATATCATTTATCTATGGGAAAATCTCGGGTTTGGAAAGATTTCCCCTTTAAATCTAACCGAAATAACAAAGGAGAATCCCGGGACTTGAAATCCAATGGTGAATAAAATTCACCCAATAATCCAAAAGTCAAAAACGAATGATGGATGCAAATCAAACCTCTCAATGAAGATTCGTCAAAAACTAATTGATTCGGCTGCTTCTCCTATAAATAGGAGCCAAGAGACACAGGGATAGATATATAGAGAGATACACGCAGAGGGAAGAAAGGGAGAGAGAGCCTTGATACTTCGAGGAACTTGGATCTTCTGCAAAAGAAAACCCTAGGTAAGAAAGGGAAGGCTCCTTGAAAGAAAAGAGAATTTAATTCTCAACAGAGTTTAACTCTGATATATAAAATAGAAGAACATATTTCTTCTCTCTTTGATAGAGGATCTGCAAAGTGCACATCTCCCCTTGAAGCTGAGAATTTAATTCTCAATGGGTTGAGATCCTGCCATGCAGATCCAAAACATAGAGAGGGAATGGAAGCACGAGAATTTAATTCTCACATAACTATAGGAATTTAATTCCTTTAAAATAAAACTAGGGCTTGACCCTGTGTTATGGGAATTTAATTCCTTCAGAACAAAAAGAAACAGGGTTTAACCCTAATTAAGAACCTAGTTCTGTTAGAACAGCGGGGATTTAATTCCCTTGATCATAATTTAACAGAGAATGGGAATTTAATTCCTCAAAAGCTTTTATTAGGGTTTAACCCTATTTAGTTCTTCACATGTATGAGGAATTTAATTCCTACAGAAAAT
The DNA here is from genome assembly GCA_030015575.1 of Agapanthus africanus. NCBI lineage: Eukaryota > Viridiplantae > Streptophyta > Magnoliopsida > Asparagales > Amaryllidaceae > Agapanthus > Agapanthus africanus. Next base: position 933,604,481 of record CM057338.1, on the reverse strand, counting down.
TCAGGGGCCAACTCTATTCAGAATATAAATCTTCAAAAGGAAGTAGGAATTTAATTCCTCTGAAATTACTGTCAGGGTTTAACCCTACGAGGAATTTAATTCCTGGAAAAGATTAACAGATCCTCTAAACAACATACATAGAGGCAGGGTCACGTGTCACCACGTGACCCCTCTCCCAAAGAGATCTACAGAAAGCCCCTTTGAGGCAGCACCCCACGTGACCCACGTGACCCTCGGCAGAAGCTTTAACATATAAGCACTTGAATGCCCGTCACGTGATGGCACGTGAGGCTCTGAAAGATGCGATAATCTCAGCAGAATAAATGAAGGGAGGGCGCCCTCACGTGTTGCCACGTGACCCCTCTTGCCTTAGTGTTCAACACTAAATTGGAACTCTCGAATCCAGTACTGAAACACTGTTGGGCCTTAGTGTTCAACACTAATCAAAAAACTTTATTCGCAGTGTTCAACACTGATTACCTTAGTACTTAACACTAATCTGAGATCTCCATTGCCAGTGTTCAACACTGATCTGTTTTAGTGTTTATGATAATTTGAAAGCCTTGTTGCTGGTGTTTAACACCAATTATCTTTTAGTGTTAAACACTAACTTGTCAACCTCATTCCCAGTGTTCAACACTGATTGCTCTGTAGTGTTTAACACTAGGCTTTGGCCCAATTGGCCGAATGGATAGAGGCAAAGCCTCTCCTTCAAGAGACCAACAGGAAGTCAATATTCCAAACATGATTGGACTTAGCCCGAGCTGGCCATAAGTCCTCAATTCGTGATCAACTGGGCTAATGGGCTCATAACATAATTAATTGGTCTTGATCCCAAATTGGGCCAAGGACTATTTGATCCACTTCGGTTCTAGGGTACATCTCTTCACTCCTTTGATATTTGGCATTGTAATCCCTCAATGTCTTCAAAGAGGTGACGGGTCCCGACGACCACACATTGATATGGACTGCGGGGTCCTTAAACCCGTGTCTAATGCAAAATTCCTGGTTACGTGGAATGCGGATAACGTCACTCTTTGACCCCGCGGAAAACGTCCAGAGCGGAGCCTGGTCCTCACCAAGCACGGCAGTGAACCCGTGTGAAGCATCCAAAGCACATACCGGACTATGGAGTCCTTAAACCCATGGACTACGACGTCCTTAACCTTGACCGAGATGTCTTAAAACTAACGACGGACCGCAACGTCCTTAAACTACCCATGGACCGCAATGTCCTTAAACTAGAACAATAGAGCCCCCGCATGCTCTTTTGTCGGATCTAAACGGTCCCGTTTAAGTCGATCTTAGCCTCAAAGATGGCTAACGTATCCTTAAACCTTCAAACAGAATGGACTATAAATCCCCCCAATTAACTCTGGCTCGAGGGTACATCTCTGAACTCCTCTGACATCCGTCGTTGTAATTCTTCAACGTCGTCAGAGAGGTGACGGGTCCCGACGGCCATACATACGATGGACCACTATGTCCCTGAGTTAAGGTGCGAAGGAATTCTCCTACTGCGGTGCTGAAGAGGTCTCCTCCCCCATTAAAAAAGGTTGTGGAAATAAAACCAGAGCAGCCCCGATCTCCTCAACGGCTGTCTTTCAAAATCTATAAGGTTTGGCGGCAGGCCCGAGACTCGATCATCGATCCAAACTTCTCCCGCCGGCACAAGAAGCTGAAAATCCAACCGGAAGCTGGTCACCAGGCTAAACCCCAAAAGGCTGTTGATCAACTGGCTCATAAAAGGAGGAGGCCAGAGAAGACCCCCCAGCATGCAACGACGGCTAAAAGCACTGAGCCCAGACACCCTAAGTCTGGGGGCATGGTGGTGCACACTGTTTACATGGCCTCTGGAAAGGAGGAAAGCCGCACTTCTACGGGCCACCGACCGCTAACCCGATCCGTAACGAAAGCCCAGGAGCAGCAACAAAAGCTTCAGGAAATGATGAATGCTATGGCCGCACTCACCGGGCCAAAAGAAAACCCAGAAACGTCCTCAGACGCGCGCCAGGAGGAAGAAACCGACGCTGAATTCCTTCGCCGGATACTGGAGAAAAATGACAAAGAGGCTGCTGAACAAGCGGCCAACATACAACGTATGGGCCTTCTCTTCCAAGATATGATAGGAATGATGATCCAGCAGGACTTACCCACCGAGGATCCCCCAATCGTTCTTGAAGACGACCGAGGAGAAACGTCAAATCCACCACCAGCCCTCTTAACGGCCAAGGAGGAGGCAATCTCTAAGGCGGACTTGGTTGACTACATAGCCCAGCAAATCCGGGTTCATCACGCGACTGAGGCAGCTGGTCAAGTCGTGAAAACGGGGCGGCCGTATCCAAACTGGTACGACCAAATCAAATACCCGCAAGGCTATACGATACCAAAATTCCACGTGTACAAGGGGACCGGCAACCCCCATCAACATGTCGCCCAGTTCCGGGCCCTCTGCGGTAACACCGGCGGTGATGATAAACTGTTGCTCCGCCAGTTCGTGGGCAGCCTATCAGAAACTGCGTTCGAATGTTATTCGAAACTCCCGAATGATTCTATCAAAACGTTCGCTGAAATGGAGTTGTTATTCACTCAGCGATTCGCAAGTGCCAGCGAACGCACTCCAATAACTGCACTGATTAACGCCAGGGTAAAACCAGGCGAAACCTGGGTCCAGTATGCTATACGCTGGGTCCAGTATGCTATACGCTGACGGAACTTGTGGAAGGTGAACCCACCGCAACCGCATACTCCTAAGAAAGCAGATACACCGGGGGCAACCTGCTCCTTTATTGAAGAAGCTCCATGGGAGGTCGTGCTATCAACTAAAACCAAAAGAATGCTGAGAGACCTTCATGCGTGCCCTGCGATCGAATGGAAGGACCCTCTTGAACCTCAAATTATCGAAGGGATGCTAAGGCGCCGCCCAACTACGAAGACTCGCGATAAGAGCCCAAATACTCACGCCCAATCGTCAAAATCTTCGAAGAAAAAGAAGAAGAAATCCAAGAAGTCCGTGAAGCTTGGAAACGAGCACACGAACTTGCAAAAGCAAATCGACGCGCTGGAAGAATACAATCAAAAGGCGCGAACTCCTGTCACACTGCAAGAGTTCCTCAACCATATCTTTCAAGAGGAAGATGATGGAGAGAGCTCGTCGGATGAATCCGAAGGATATGTGACGAGTTGTAACGTAATCTCCCACTCGTTTACCGATGATGGGAAAACTCCCGGCGCTAAGAAGCTGGAGGCAGAGCCTGTACCAGAGCGTGCATGGCCAACAGACGAAATGATCGACGCTTTTCTAGACGAGATTCGCCTAAAAAGTAAAGCGGATCAGGAGCGTAAGATGGCCGCTTCAGAAGGAGCCAAACGCAGGTGACTGAACGAAAGAGTTGAACTACCCCTGCCAGAGCGAAAGGCATCCAAAGTAGACAAGAAGATATTCAAGACGAGGAAAAGGTTTGCCAAAGTCATGTCAAGGGGGATGAAGCTACCACCCTCGGAAGGAAACACACATGATGGGGTGGAGAGGCACCCTGATTATTGCGCATATCATCGGAAAATCTCACACCCCACGGAGGAGTGCGACGCCTTTAAGATATGGTGGCAAGGATATGTTGCTCATCGGCAACATTTTAAGCGCATGAAACGCAAGATCCGTCGGGAGCGAAGAAGTACCGTCGATGGGCACAACAGAACTACTGGTAACTGTTACATGGTTAACGCCAGGGGGTCACAAGTTCTCACCTTTGGGAGCGACTCTGATGAAGAAATGGCTCTGGGCCCTCTCTTTAAAGAATCTGTTTTAGGGAAAGAGGAGAAATCGGAGGCCTGCGAGAACATTCAGCTGCGCAATCGCACACTCCCAGAAAAGAATCTCGGGCCCGTGAGTAGAAAAGATAAGGGAAAGGAAAAGGTCACTGAAGATATCACTTTAGATGACCAAGTCATGAGAGAGCTGGCTGCCAAAGACCCTCCTAGAAAGGGTAAAATGGACTATAACATCCTAGCGCACCTAAGGAAGCTACCTTCTCAGCTTAGCATTCTCGATGCCCTCCTATTATCAAAAGAAGCGTGAGACTCACTAATTAAGGCGTTACAAGAACCTGAGCAATTCCAAGCCTTCCTCGCCACTGAAAAGATGAAGGATGAACTGGAGGAAGTGCATACGGCCGACATCACTTTCGGTGATGAAGACCTCCTTCTCGGGACGTGCGACCACAACCGTCCCCTATATGTCTCCGGATACTGCCATGATATCAAGATAGGCAAGATCCTGGTGGATAATGGATCCTCCGTCAATCTCCTTAATGTTTGGGTGTTGAAGGAAATCTGCATGAGTGTGCAACACCTCGCTCGTGACAAAATCACTATCTCCGGTTTCGATTCACAATCGTCACGAACTCTCGGATCTGTGATACTAACATTACGCTTTGGACTTCTCATCACAGACATCAAATTCCATGTCATTGACGCCAAGACCTGCTACAACGCCTTGCTCGGTCGTCCTTGGTTACACGAATACAACATCATCCCTTCTACACAACATCAGTGTATGAAGTACTTTAAGGATGGTTTCGAGTACACCGTAACAGGTGAGTTAAACCCATTTTCCGTGAACGAAGTCCGCAAATACGAAGATGCGAAGTACTTTTTGCCAGATTTCGAGGATACAGAAAGGTGTCGCAACCCGGAGAACAAAGCCGCCGCCACCATCCCTGTTTTCGGGAGCGATACCGAAGAAGAAGAAGAGATGGTTTATGCAGGGCCATCTCAACGCAACAACCTGGGGACGTCCGCCCCCATGTTAGTCTTCGGAAGTGATTCAGAAGATGAAGTTAATGCTGTGTTCTCCAATCGGCTGTCAATACAAGCACCCCCTGGCGATGACCATAGTTTGCAAATCACCATGGTACCGTGAGAACACTACAAGGATCTCGACACGCTTCAGGCTCATGATGTGCAGGACCTGCAAACATTTTACGTCCCTCCCAGGCAAAGGGGTGAGAAGGTGATCCTAGTCTACCGATCCTCAGAGTCGAAAATAGAGAAAGAGATCTGGCATGGCGCGGATGCTGCACTTGACAGGCTCCAACCCATCCGTCTGCCCAGCTACTATACAAATGGATTAAAGAAGCTATTGAAGCGCCAAGGAGTACCCTTAAAACAGAATGTTCGGCAGGCTCGGTTCTACAACAGGATCTGGGATGTCCCCGGGACTCAACGCAAATTGCCCAACGGGAAAATGGAAACACTCGGGCTTGGATACACAAGAGCCGGAAAACGGGAACGGGCTCACAGCAGCTACGCTATATATACCTTTGATGAAGAGGAGGACGCCTCGTCGGGAGATGCCAACCCCTCATCAAAACTAGACCCCGCGATTGAAGCGCCGAGTCCGTCGTTTGAAGAACGAATGGGCAAGCCTATCAGGAAAGTGGGTCAGAAAGCTCGGGAAGACCACAACCACGAAATGGCCATCTACGAAAAGGCCAGGACGCAATGTCTATTCCAACAGGCTGCAAAAGACAAAGATGCTCATCCTCGTCAATCCGTTGTACGAAAGGCCTGACGCAGAGACGGAAATAAATCAAGAAGCGGAAAGAGGAGCCGACAACAACGATGCAAGATTAGAGGGTTACGTGGTCGGGTGTTGCACGGCTCGGATCTGTCCCTCATGAAGAAGATGAGTCGAGCGTACTCCTTCCCCCGAGACAAGACGGAGAAGTTACTCAAGCTCGCTATAAAACATCAAATGATCGCGCTTCCAGAGTCTAGACATCCTGAGCAAGCTAACAAGGCTTCTCATCCGGGCTATTGCTCTTATCACCGAGCCATAGGACACCCTATCGAAGACTGCTTCACCTTCAAGAACTGGGTCGAGGACCAATACCAACAGGGCAGATTCGCTTTATCCGACGGCTGGAGGGTAACGCCGCCACAAAAGCATGAACCCAAGGCCGCAAGAGCAGAACCGGGTCCACCTCAGTCCGGGGAGCGGGTTCGCACCTGTTATACGATTACGATATTAGGAGAAGAGCCCGAGAACGTAGATGACCTTTCCCGGTGCTTTGAGAACAGCGATGATGAGGTGATCTCAGAATTTCCGCCCGCTCCGAAAGAACTGGAAGATGGTATACATACTACTGCAGATAACCTTAAGAAGATTGAGTTGGGATCGGCAGACGACCCGCGACCGACATTTGTCAGCGAGCTGTTATCCGAAGAAAGGGTGGCTGCGTTAAAGAACGTGCTTCTACGGCATAAAGACTGCTTCGCGTGGAACTACTCCGAGATGCCAGGTTTAGATCCGGAGATTGCTGTGCATAAATTAGCAATATCCCCAGATATCAAGCCAGTCAAGCAGGCGCCAAGGAGGATGCGACTCGAGCTTGAGATGAGCATCAACGCCGAAGTCAAGAAGCTGATCGATTCTGGATTTATCCAAGAAGTCCAATATCCCGACTGGATCGCCAATATCGTCCCGGTAATGAAGAAGAATGGGACGGTACGCATATGCGTGGATTTCAGGGATCTCAATAAAGCCTATCCAAAGGATGATTTCCCGGTGCCGGTAACCGAGCTAATGATAGATAACACGTCCACTCACGAGGTTTTCTCCTTTATGGATGGTTCGTCAGGATACAATCAGATAAAGATACATCCCGAAGACCAGAAGCACACCGCTTTCCGGACCCTTTTGGGTATATTCTGCTACAGGGTTATGCCCTTTGGTCTAAAGAACGCTGGCGCTACCTATCAAAGGGCCATGACAAAGATCTTTGATGACCTCATACACGACGTCGTCGAGTGCTATATCGATGACCTCGTAGTAAAGAGCATGTCATACGAAGATCATTTAAAGCATCTGGAGACTGTATTTCGACGCCTTCGGCAATATAATTTGAAAATGAATCCCCTCAAATGCGCGTTTGGAGTCTCCTCGGGCAAATTCCTGGGATTCATCGTTCGACACCGAGGTATTGAAATAGATCCGTCAAAGATTAAAGCGATCATGGAAATGCCTCCGCCAAGAACCCTCAAGCAGTTGCGGTCTCTCCAGGGGAAGCTCGCATACATCCGGCGGTTTATCGCTAATCTTTCGGGCAAATGCCGTCCTTACAGTCACCTGATGAAAAAGGGAACTCCATTCGTTTGGGATCACAAATGCCAAGGTGCACTAGACGAGATCAAGCAGTACCTGGAGAACCCTCCGGTGTTGGCCGCGCCGGTCAAGGGAAAACCCCTCATTCTTTATACGACCGCCCTCGAAGGTTCCTTGGGCGCGTTATGGGCACAAGAGAACGATCAGGGGAAAGAGAGAGCACTCTACTACTTAAGTCGGGTTCTACTGGGGGCAGAAAGCAACTACTCTCCCATTGAAAAACATTGCTTGGCGTTAATCTTCGCGATAACAAAGCTCAGGCACTATGCGTTGGCGCATGAAGTCCGTCTCATTTCAAAAGTGGATCCCCTTAAATACTTGATGTCGAAAGCCATATTGACGGGACGACTCGCTAAGTGGGCCCTGCTCTTGATGGAGTTGTCGATAACGTATCAACCTCTCAAGGCAGTGAAAGGCCAGGCCATTGCCGACTTTCTCGCTGAGCACCCAATACCGGCCGATTCTCCTCTGAACTGTGATCTGCCGGACGAGCATGCATTTGATGCGATTAGCAGCGGAAGCACCCGATGGGAACTCTATTTCGATGGAGCGTCCTCCGTAAAGAAACAGAAACAAGGTATCCCAATGATCAAATCGGGGATAGGCCTCGTCTTTGCAACCCCACAAGGAGGGATAATGCGCTTCGCCTTCTTTTTAACAGAGCCGAGGACAAACAATGAAGCTGAATACGAAGCTCTGATAGCAGGCCTCGAAATCGCCATCGACATGGGAATTGAAGACCTCCTTATATACGGGGATTCTCAGCTGGTCATTAGTCAAGTAAATGGTGACTACCAAACGTGCAAACCGGAGTTGGTGAAGTACGGCGAAAAGGTGCAACAACTGTTGACCCAAATTCCCTCCTATATTTTGGAGAACATACCGCGCGCGGAAAACAGCAAAGCAGACGCGTTGGCTAAACTTGCTAAAGAACTGGCTGACGAGAACCTCGATGACGTCAGAATCGTGGTACAAAGCCGTCGAGTGCTCGCCCTGGCGGAAATACCTTCGGAATCACCCGAAGAGAAGGGAGTGATTGAGCAGACGACCCTACAAATAAAAGACCATGAGAAGGCCGAAGACTGGAGGGAAGTCTTCATAGACTACTTTAAGTCCCACCGAATGCCCAAAGAAGCGTCCTCAAGACATCAGCTCATGAAACGAGCTCTATCTTTCGCTTCGTCAACGATATTCTATACAAGAGATCGTTTGATTCTCTATGGCTGAGATGCTTAGGACCTGACGAAGCAGAAAGAGTCATTCAGGAAGTTCATGATGGACTTTGCGGTTCTCACCAAGCAGGCCCAAAGATGAAGTTAAAAATTAAACGGATGGGTTACTACTGGCCCAAGATGATCCAGGACTGCCTCGAGTATGCGAAGCAATGCCACTCATGCCAGATTCATGGAGACTTCATCCACCAACATCCGAATCCACTGCACCCAACGGTGGCTAGTTGGCCATTCGAAATGTGGGGGACTGACATAGTCGGCCCCATTGAGCCAGCATCATCCTGGGGACACCGTTTTATCCTGGCGACAACTGATTACTTCTCCAAATGGGCAGAAGCAGTACCACTGAGGGAAGTGAAGACGGAGAATATCCTCCATTTCTTCAAGACGCACGTCATCTATCGGTTCGGAACTCCACGGCGGATTATCTCCGATAATGGGTCGGCCTACCGAAGCCATAAGATTAGCCGCTTCGCACAGCAGCATAATATAGACTGGAGATATTCTTCGGTTTACAATCCACGAGCTAACGGTCTGGCCGAGGCCTTCAATAAGACCTTGACGAAGATCATAAAAAAGACCGTTTCCAGGAATAAGAGAGACTGGCACGAAAGGCTGCAAGAAGCCCTCTGGGCTTATCGAACTACATTCAAGACGGCCACGAACACAACGCTGTACGCGTTGGTATTTAGGACGGAAGCAGTGCTCCCCCTTGAGATAGAGTTACCTTCTCTACGAGTAGCAGTCCACCACGAGCTGACGAACGAAGAAAATGCTCACCTCCGGCTTGAGGAGCTTGATGCCCTCGACGAAACCCGGCTCATAGCGCAACAACATCTAGAGGCCTACAAAGCAAAGATGACGCGCTCGTACGAAAGATTGACCAGGCCGAGGACATTCCGCCAAGGCGAACTCGTACTGGTGGTCAAAAGACCTATGATCCCCAATCGTGCCAAGCGAGGAAAATTTGAACCAAACTATGAAGGCCCGTACATCATAGACAAGGTCTACCAGGGTGGAGCCTACCTACTCATGGACATGCACGGTGAAAGGCCTTTCAGGCCAATAAACGGCCGCTTCTTAAAGAAATACTACGCTTGATAAGCCACAGCCTGGGTCAATGATAGATGACGACGACTATGTCCGCTCACTATCTTCCTAGGCTCAGACTTTATAAGCAGCAGCCGGCCTTCCCATAACGACGGACCGAAACGTCCTTAAACTAACGACGGACCGAAACGTCCTTAAACTAACGACGGACCGAAACGTCCTTAAACTAACGGTGGACCGAAACGTCCTTAAACTATCGACGGACCGAAACGTCCTTAAACTAACGACGGACCGAAACGTCCTTAAACTAACGGTGGACCGAAACGTCCTTAAACTATCGACGGACCGAAACGTCCTTAAACTAACGACGGACCGAAACGTCCCTAAACTACTACCGCAGCATCCTTAGGCTGACAAAAAAAGGGAGAAAAAGAAAAATAAAAAAAAAATGAAAGAAAAAACGGTATGTCCATAAGCAAAATGGGCACGGATGAAAACCCGAAAGGGCTCCGTGAGTAAAAACAGCAGGACTACCAGCGAGCGTTTGTGAAAACCCGAAAGGGCGCAACCTCGTTAAAAAGACACTTGCAGGGTCCTCTCGACCTTGTAAGGAGAAACCACCGGCGTGAGATCCTTACGACTCATAAAGGAGCAACACACTTAGGGATCCTCATGATTCCTAAGGAGAAAATACACTTACGAGATCCTCACGACTCGTAAAGAGAATTCTCTTATGGGACCCTCACGGCTAATGAGATTTGAAAGTCTTAAGTTACAGAAACCTAAACCTGTTCTTAAGCAAATCCTCCACAACCTTCGATATTGCCCTACAAGAGGCACAATACTGACCCTTGTATACAATCCACGGGCGCGAAAAAACATTTCCCCAGCAAAGTCACACCCGTGACTAGGGACATGTCCATATGATGAGCAACCCTTGTAGGTCCTCTCGACCCATAAGGAGAAAACCCTCTTGTAGGATCCCTACGACTTACAGAGGAACATACACTTAGGAATCCTCATGATCCCTAAGGAGAAAATACACCTGCAAGATCCTCACGACTTGTAGGGAGAAATACCCTTGTGAGACCCTTACGGCTCATGAAGTCAAAAGCCTTGGTCGACAGGACCCTTAACCCTGTTTACTAAGCCACCTTTGTTCAATATCGACAAAGGCAAATGATTTTTCGCTCCTGGCAGCATCCCAGTTGCAGCGGTGCTGATGCCGAAATCGGTGTCTAAAATCCAAGCTTGCGGCGAAAAAGCTAACAAGCCACACATGCCTACGAAATAGCCGAAATGATGGGGCAACTTGCAATAAAAAACAGCAAGTAAAAATGTATGCATGAAAAATAGCCGAAATGATGGGGCAACTCGCAATAAAAAACAGCGAGTGAAAATAAAAAAAAATAGCCGAAATGATTGGGCACCGTGAAAAATAGCCGAAATGATGGGGCAATCGCGACCTTCGCGATATAAAAGCTGAAACGATAGAGTATCGCGGAAAAAGAAATAAAATAAAAAGAAAATGTATGCCTTACAGGTGATGTTCCATCACACCCTGTATACAATCCAATGGCATAAACAAAAAGGGAACATACCTCCCTCCCCCAGGTTTCACCAAAGAAAGAAGCTAAATCTCGACGGGCCACAAGTGACCTAGAGATCATCCCAACACTCGTCTCGTAACAACGGACACAACTTCAAGCTAAGCGGAACAGCGGCAACTCCCAGTTCCATGGCTCGGTGGTATACATATCGCCAACAGTCAAACCTCCATCCCGTGAAATGCGGATACAATCAGCAAAATTCCTGGTTACGTAGAACGCGGATAATGTCACTCTTTGACCCCGTGGAAAACGTCCAGAGCGGATCCTGGTCCTCGCAGAGCACGGCAGTGAACCCGTGTGAAGCATCCAGAGCGGAGCCTAGTCCTCGCCGAGCACGGCAGTGAACCCGTGTGAAGCATCTAGTGCAAAATTCCTGGTCACGTGGAACGCGGATAATGCCACTCTTTGACCCCTTGGAAAACGTCCAGAGCGGAGCCTAGTCCTCGCCGAGCACAGCAGTGAACCCGTGTGAAGCATCTAGTGCAAAATTCCTGGTCACGTGGAACGCGGATAATGTCACTCTTTGACCCTGTGGAAAACGTCCAGAGCGGAGCCTAGTCCTCGCCGAGCACGGCAGTGAACCCGTGTGAAGCATCTAGTGCAAAATTCCTGGTCACGCGGAACGCGGATAATGTCACTCTTTGACCCCGTGGAAAACGTCCAGAGCGGAGCCTAGTCCTCGCCGAGCACGGCAGTGAACCCGTGTGAAGCATCTAGTGCAAAATTCCTGGTTACGTGGAACGCGGATAACGTCACACTCTGACCCCGTGGAAAACGTCCAGAGCGGATCCTGGTCCTCGCAGAGCACGGCAGTGAACCCGTGTGAAGCATCCAGAGCGGAGCCTAGTCCTCGCCGAGCGCGGCAGTGAACCCGTGTGAAGCATCTAGTGCAAAATTCCTGGTCACGTGGAACGCGGATAATGTCACTCTTTGACTCCGTGGAAAACGTCCAGAGCAGAGCCTAGTCCTCGCCGAGCACGGCAGTGAACCCGTGTGAAGCATCTAGTGCAAAATTCCTGGTCACGTGGAACGCGGATAATGTCACTCTTTGACCCCGTGGAAAACGTCCAGAGCGGAGCCTAGTCATCGCCGAGCACGGCAGTGAACCCGTGTGAAGCATCTAGTGCAAAATTCCTGGTCACGCGGATAATGTCACTCTTTGACCCCGTGGAAAACGTCCAGAGCGGAGCCTAGTCCTCGCCGAGCACGGCAGTGAACCCGTGTGAAGCATCTAGTGCAAAATTCCTGGTTACGTGGAACGCGGATAACGTCACTCTCTGACCCCGTGGAAAACGTCCAGAGCGGAGCCTGGTCCTCGCCAAGCACGGCAGTGAACCCGTGTGAAGCATCCAGAGCAAATACCGGACTGTGGAGTCCTTAAAATCCACGGACTATGACGTCCTTAACCTCGACCGTGATGTCTTAAAACTAACGATCAACCACCCCGATCCCCTACGGATTCTTCCTTGGTTTAAGGGTACATCTCTTCACTCCTTTGATACCTGGCGTTGTAATTCCTCAACGTCTTCAAAGAGGTGACGGGTCCCTGCAACCAAACATCGGACTGTGGAGTCCCTAAATCCACGGACTATGAGGTCCTTAACCTTGACCGTGATGTCTTAAAACTAACTGCGGACTGTGGAGTCCTTAAATCCACGGACTATGAGGTCCTTAACCTTGACCGTGATGTCTTTAAACTACGATACCTGGAGAGACCCCTGACTCTGTGAAACACGGATAAGGACGATCACATCCGACACTTGCAGGTCCTCACGACCTGTAAGGAAGAAAAAACTCTCTTGTGAGATCCTTACGACTCTCAAGGGAAACCCGCTTAAGGATCCTCATGATCTTTAAGAAGAACTCACACCTATGGGATCCTCTCGACCTGTAGGGAGAAAAACTCTTTATGAGACCCTCGTGGCTCATAAGATGCAAAAGCCTTAGGAAGCAGATCTTAACCCTGAGTCCTGAGCCATTGCTGTCCTGCAAGGAGATCAAGATAGAATATCCGCAGAATACATTCAATGAAAAGGAGACACATCATTGAGAAAAAAAATGTATCTTTTATTCATAAACCAAAATGAGTACAAAGTACAATTCATGAAAGAAACAAAAAAAAAATACTCTCGTCCAGGAGTATGTAGAAAAAGGAAGGAAAAGATACAAATGTTTCAAGCCGGCGGGCGATTCAGCAGCTTGGTCAGCTCATCCTACTTTTGTTGGACCACGGCTTCATGACGCAAGATCTCCAAAAGACGAGGCTCCGCCTGAGCTTGTTGGGCCTGATATGAAGCAAGCCGGGCTTCAAGCTCCTTCTCAGTGGCTTTATGAGCCTTGACCCTCTCACGAGTGAACGTGGCAGCTTTATCGAGAGCCACCACCTCTTTGATGGACTCCTGAAGCACCCGCCAGAGTTCATACGCTTTGTTGGCTTTGGCTGTGAGATTGGCTTGAAGCTCGCCCAGCGCCTTGGAGGCTAGCTCCCTCTCCGAGAACTTGCGACCAAGCCTCTTCTCACATGACGTCATGTTTGCCGCGCACCGTGCTATCAGCCCTCCTAACTCCGCCTTTGCAGCCACGGCCTCCGAGGAAAGGTGGGAACATTCGAGGACGTGCAGGCAAGCCTCCACCCGCCGGCAGAACTCCACCCAGACTCGCACCACCTCTTCGCTGTGGTAGGTGGCAAGAAAAGGAAGAGAACCATTAGCCACGGCAGCGAATGCTTCAGCCGTGGTCACGCTGCCAGCACGAAGCTCCTCGATCAGAGACGACAAGGAGACGAGGCTTAATTGGGCCAAGCGTTCTGAAGCCCGCAAGGCATAAGGGCCGGGCGGCATCACGATGCGCGACTCCAACGCTGTGGAGACTGGCAGAGCTGTTCAAATTTGGAAGACGTCAGCAAAACTCCTAAACGCAGAGCGAACGGGACTATAATAAAATGTCACTCACCGACAGTCATGCAAGTAGGAGCTGAAGGTTCCCCTGGCCCTTCAACGACCTCGACCTCATCGTCGGCTTCCAAAACTATAAGAGACATCAACGTCATTTCGCAAAATAGTAACAATGCTATGGTAAAAAAAGGGGGGGCGAATGACACTAACCTTGCCCGGAGGAAAGAACAATACGCTGAGGGGAGATCGCCTGCGGAGCTGCCATCTCCAATAAACGCTGAAATGACTGTCGAGGCGACAGATCCGCGATAGTGGCCGCCAAACCGCGCAATTCTGGGAAAGATAAAAGAGTTCAGACTATGAAGGGGTTGCTAAATTAAAACGCAGAGGGATACCTTCACTCCTCCCGTTCTGAGCCGGGGGGATAGCAGCTTCAACGGTCTCCGCCGTGACCTCAGGCTCCAACAAAGGGAGAGTAGTCCCGACTACCTCGCTTCCAGCCTTTGGGCCGCCCTCGGTAAGAGTCATTAGGGCGACGGCCTCCAAAGGAGCCTCCCCCAAAGGGGCAAGCACTTCCGGATCAAGAACCGCCGCTGGAAGTTCTACCATGAGAGGAGCAGCCTCGTCAGCCCCCTCCATATCCAGCAAGGCTTCATTGAGAATTTCGGCGGGCTTTAGCTTTAATGGGCCAGTAGGGAGCTCCCCCAGCGTCGAAGATTCTGCATGACTCAAATAAAAATAATGATACATATGCACGGGCACAAACAATCTGAAGAATTACGAAAAGAACCACAACGTACCGATGCGCAAAGAAGCCCTCAATATGGCTTCTTCAAGCCGCTGCTCCTTCTCAAGAAGGTGGGCTCGCCGGGGTTCGAGAGTGGACTCATGGCCGTCGGTCCATAAAGAAAGTGCGTCAGCTGCATCTTCTGAAGCGGCCTGCTTCAAAGCCCTCTCCCCCCATTCCTCCAAAGGACCGATAAATCGCCGCCGAATCCACGAAGGGTCTTCGTAAAAGATTACGGCGGGACAGGACTTCTTCGGAACCTTGGCGTTATGAGACGCGTCTTTTGAGCGCCGTATGGCCTCAGCCAACTGTGCAGCCTCCTCATCAGCCGAACTCGGGAAGAGAAGTCCAGCGTTTGACTCTTGCAGGGCCAATGGTTCGTCTTCAAGGATAGGCTCAGACCCCGCCACAGAATCAAGCGGGATGGTAGCCGCTTTCCTCCGCCGTTTAGACCCAGAGCCGGTCGCTGAGGATGACCGCTTCCTCCCTCGTGAAGCCTTAGGGCGACGCTGGCCCACATCGCCCTCAGCGCCCTCATCCCTGTTACTCTCGCTCGATGCCACGATCGAGGACGACATCGCCATTGTCGACGCCACGAGGGGCGGTGCCGCCACCGGCAGAGGTGCTACTACTGGGGCCCGTTTACCCCGCGATCGGGAACCCAAGGGCATACCAGCTGTTGGAGTAAGGTCTACCCCTGACTCCCCCGGAATGAGCGCGGTGCCAATCTCCCTCAAAGGGAAGCGGACCGGAACCCTCGGCCGTAGCTTAGCCCCCGAAACCTGAGGAGGGGCATCGTGACCAAGAAGCACCCTTCTTTCTTCAAGAATAATTGGGCTGATCCGATGAAGATACCAGCCCGTAAATGCACCTACACATCGGGGCATGTACTCGGCTTCAGGGACCATGAAATAAGAGCCAGTGTTCAGCCTCATGAAATGATGAGCGGCATCGCGAACAGCATCGAGCGAAGGGATCGGGGCAACTATAAAAGCCTCGAAAGGAACGCCCTGGTCGTATCCAAGCTGTCGGGCAAATCGATGCGGATTGTACCGCATGAAAAGAGCTGCACTATCCTGGCGAAACACCAAGTAGCCCGGTCTAATTGTATACAAATGCGCGGCCTCCCGGGGCTTCAAAGAAGGTGCGTTGTCTTTCGACTGGCCCCAGAGTTGTTGAACGGGACCCGAAGGAGTAGACAAGACCCGATCATTAAAAACCAACCCGCCAGCGGTGGCATGAGGAGAAATCAGCACCCGAATAGCCCCGAATTGAGTCAGTTCGGCGGCAGAAGCATCCACTAATCGCATAAGTCGTGGAAAGGGGTAGGCATCGTAAAATGAGGGCCTCTGATGCATGGCGAAAGCCCCCAATACGTGCATTTCGATCCAGGACGTGAAATAATGAACCGAAAAGTTTACCACATCCACGCCAGGCGTAGAGGTATTCGCTGCGGTGCCCAATCCATTATAGAGGTGCGCCAAGGCCGGGATGCCGATGGCCAACCGCGTCCCCTCAGCAATACGATGAGCCGGGTAGATGACCGAGGCTCTCATGAAGCGGCGATGCATGGGGATAACGAACCAACTAAGCCAAACACTGACAAACCCCACGAAGAATGTTTCCTCATCCATACCGGGTGCTGCAACGGACTCAAAAGACATCGGCGACACGATGGGAATATAATATTGTGGCAGGTCCGATTCAGCGGTCGGTAGCTTCTTCGGACCAAACCCAAAGAGGTCTTTGATGTTAGCAAACTTCGGAGCAGTCTTCGTTATGACGTCCTCACGAAGGAAGCAGGAAATGAAGCTTTTAAAAGTAACACCCTGCTCCTCAGATTCAGTGAACAATCGATCAAAAATACCCAGCGTCTTGATCAAGCTGGGGCGCTTGTGGCGAACGGCGTTCTCAACAGACAAGCCGTCAGCCGGTGCAGACTCGGGCTCAAAGACATACTCGTCAGGAGGCAACAACTCCTCATACAGTGCACCCCTGATCGGCAATCCCGAGATTTCATAAAATTCTGCAA
The DNA here is from genome assembly GCA_030015575.1 of Agapanthus africanus. Lineage (NCBI taxonomy): Eukaryota > Viridiplantae > Streptophyta > Magnoliopsida > Asparagales > Amaryllidaceae > Agapanthus > Agapanthus africanus. Next base: position 933,587,711 of record CM057338.1, on the reverse strand, counting down.
GAGAGATCGAGACCTCACGATCTCCTAGGATGAAAGTGTTGGTAGGAAGATTCCATTGGTTTAAAAACGCCTTAACCCACCAGGCATGCGGGGACTTATAATGGAAGAGTGACGCGTATATGGCCTGATAAAGCCTGACTTTCTGCAACCGCGCCCGATGGGCAGAAAGGATGTAACGAGCCCAGAGAAGGTAGCCCGTAGGATGCCTAGGAGTGAGCCCTATCTTATAAATTTGCCCCCACGGGTGGGCCTCACCCTGGCAGATACGCCGTCCCAAGATGTCTATGGCAGGGATCGGATGATTCGGTATGCCGGTCGTCGAAGGCTCCAGCCTCCCCGTTGGAGTCCAGTTGGGCATTTCCACAGCAAAAACTGTCCTCGGAGGATCCATCGGTAAAAATGGGAAAGTGGGTTCCGTCGGCACCGCGCAAAGAAAACTCCGGCGACCCTGAATAATCTGACTGTACCAAGATCCCCATTGAAGAAGGTTAGTGCAGTTCGGGTCATGGGCCCGAATCATCGCCATCGCTTCCTCATCAGATGGTGACTGAGAAAAAGCAGCCTCCGAGCGAGAAAAGGGAAAGCGTGGAACAGAAGCCATCGCACCTGAAATCCAATAAAGGAAGACCGTTAAAAGAAAAGTTAGCAATATATATTCATGCATGAACATGAAGACTAGCTGAAGAAAGCAACAGCACAGTTTCCTGGGACCATTGGCTACAAAACACATGGGCCCCACAGAATCCGGATGACGGCTCATTAATAATGAGACCAAATAGTTACAATAAAACAAAGGGAATATCCTCATTTAATAAAGAATGATGACCATGCACATTCCCCCAACAGGATCTGTCTCGGGCTCTACAATGAATCCAACAAGATCAAAGGAATTAAATTCCCACGGGAGAATCATTAGAAAACTCCCATTTCATTAATTGCGGAAGAACAACCTCGGGCCAAGAGACCCCAAGAAGCCTCCGCGTGAAGAAATCAAGTCCTTCATTGGAATTAAAATTCTTTATTAAGAAAAGGGAATTAAATTCCCAAAAACATTTTTGGATGGAATTAAATTCCATGGAGTTGAAACGCCATCATCATCTCCCCAAAGATCATCTAAACCCTAAGAGATCTACAGTTTGAAGGTTAAGCGGTTTCATGTTCTTATAAAAAAAAAAACATGAAGAAAAAGGGTAAAAACCCTTGTTTTGGATTTAAAATCAAGAGGAATGTGAAGGTCCATCGTTTGTCCAAGAACATTACCTGAGGAAAAGAATTCTTTTCGAACAGAGTTAAACTCTGAAAATTGTTTCAAGACAGAGAACTAAGCTCTGGAAGCGAGAATTAAATTCTCAAGGAAAAAGTTCTCAGAAGAAGAAGATGAGCAAAGTGAAGGCTCCTATGAAGAGACAGAGGTATTTATAGAAGGCAATGGAAACGTTTCATTTCCCCAGATCCCTAAAGGAATCCAACGGTCGCAAGAGGTGACGGCGTTGCACTCACGTGCTGACACGTGAGAACAACGCTGTGGGGGCATTTGTTTCCTGATTTAAAATCAGGAAAGCTTATGGAAAAAGCTTCAGAAGAGGGTCACGTGCTTACACGTGACCAGCAGTCACGTGTTGGCACGTGACACCCAAAAGTACCGGCAAAGTAAGTTCAGTTTCCCAACTACATCAAAGAGAAGGGCTTCAGTAAGGGTCACGTGCTCCCACGTAACCTGGGTCACGTGTCGGCACGTGACATTTAAAAGCAGCAGGAAAGACCCAACGCTTCCTGATCAAATCAAGGAAAAAGCTTCAGAAGAGGTCGCGTGCTCCACGTGACCAGGGTCACGTGTTGGCACGTGATGATCAAAACATCAGAATTATTCTCCAGTTAAATCAAGAAAAAGAGTTCAGACAAGGGTCACGTGCTCACACGTGACCAGGGGTCACGTGGTGGCACGTGACGGTTAAGCAGCAACCAGAAGACAGAGCGCAAAAAGAAAGAGGAAAGCTCGTTCCAAGGGGGTCACGTGCCCACAACGTGACCATTGGGTCACGTGGTCACACGTGACCGGCTTTCAAAGCCCAGTTCGTAACAGAATTAAATTCTGAAAGAGATTCGAATCTTTCCAAAGGAAAGCGATTATCTGGAACCAATCGAATTAAAGATTTAAAGATGATTGAATATCATTTATCTATGGGAAAATCTCGGGTTTGGAAAGATTTCCCCTTTAAATCTAACCGAAATAACAAAGGAGAATCCCGGGACTTGAAATCCAATGGTGAATAAAATTCACCCAATAATCCAAAAGTCAAAAACGAATGATGGATGCAAAATCAAACCTCTCAATGAAGATTCGTCAAAAACTAATTGATTCGGCCTGCTTCTCCTATAAATAGGAGCCAAGAGACACAGGGATAGATATATAGAGAGATACACGCAGAGGGAAGAAAGGGAGAGAGAGCCTTGATACTTCGAGGAACTTGGATCTTTTGCAAAAGAAAACCCTAGGTAAGAAGAAGGGAAGGCTCCTTGAAAGAAAAGAGAATTTAATTCTCAACAGAGTTTAACTCTGATATATAAAACACGAAGAACATATTTCTTCTCCTCTTTGATAGAGGATCTGCAAAGTGCACATCTCCCCTTGAAGCTGAGAATTTAATTCTCAATGGGTTGAGATCCTGCCATGCAGATCCAAAACATAGAGAGGGAATGGAAGCACGAGAATTTAATTCTCACAGAACTATAGGAATTTAATTCCTTTAAAATAAAACTAGGGCTCGACCCTGTGTTATGGGGAATTTAATTCCTTCAGAACAAAAAGAAACAGGGTTTAACCCTAATTAAGAACCTAGTTCTGTTAGAACAGCGGGGATTTAATTCCCTTGATCATAATTTAACAGAGAATGGGAATTTAATTCCTCAAAAGCTTTTATTAGGGTTTATCCCTATTTAGTTCTTCACATGTATGAGGAATTTAATTCCTACAGAAAATTCAGGGTCCAACCTTTATTCAGAATATAAATCTTCAAAAGGGAAGTAGGAATTTAATTCCTCTGAAATTACTGTCAGGGTTTAACCCTAGCAGGAATTTAATTCCTGGAAAAGATTAACAGATCCTCTAAACAAACATACATAGAGGCAGGGTCACGTGTCACCACGTGACCCCCCCAAAGAGATCTACAGAAAGCCCCTTTGAGGCAGCACCCCACGTGACCCACGTGACCCTCGGCAAAAGCTTTAACATATAAGCACTTGAATGCCCGTCACGTGATGGCACGTGATGCTCTGAAAGATGCGATAATCTCAGCAGAATAAATGAAGGGAGGGCGCCCTCACGTGTTGCCACGTGACCCCTCTTGCCTTAGTGTTCAACACTAAATTGGAACTCTCGAATCCAGTACTGAAACACTGTTGGGCCTTAGTGTTCAACACTAATCAAAAAACTTTATTCGCAGTGTTCAACACTGATTACCTTAGTACTTAACACTAATCTGAGATCTCCATTGCCAGTGTTCAACACTGATCTGTTTTAGTGTTTATGATAATTTGAAAGCCTTGTTGCTGGTGTTTAACACCAATTATCTTTTAGTGTTAAACACTAACTTGTCAACCTCATTCCCAGTGTTCAACACTGATTGCTCTGTAGTGTTTAACACTAGGCTTTGGCCCAATTGGCCGAATGGATAGAGGCAAAGCCTCTCCTTCAAGAGACCAACAGGAAGTCAATATTCCAAACATGATTGGACTTAGCCCGAGCTGGCCATAAGTCCTCAATTCGTGATCAACTGGGCTAATGGGCTTATAACATAATTAATTGGTCTTGATCCCAAATTGGGCCAAGGACTATTTGATCCACTCCGGTTCTAGGGTACATCTCTTCACTCCTTTGATATTTGGCATTGTAATCCCTCAATGTCTTCAAAGAGGTGACGGGTCCCGACGACCACACATTGATATGGACTGCGGGGTCCTTAAACCCGTGTCTAATGCAAAATTCCTGGTTACGTGGAATGCGGATAACGTCACTCTTTGACCCCGCGGAAAACGTCCAGAGCGGAGCCTGGTCCTCGCCAAGCACGGCAGTGAACCCGTGTGAAGCATCCAGAGCACATACCGGACTATGGAGTCCCTTAAACCTATGGACTACGACGTCCTTAACCTTGACCGAGATGTCTTAAAACTAACGACGGACCACAACGTCCTTAAACTACCCATGGACCGCAATGTCCTTAAACTAGAACAATAGAGCCCCCGCATGCTCTTTTGTCGGATCTAAACGGTCCCGTTTAAGTCGATCTTAGCCTCAAAGATGGCTAACGTATCCTTAAACCTTCAAACAGAATGGACTATAAATCCCCCCAATTAACTCTGGCTCGAGGGTACATCTCTGAACTCCTCTGACATCCGTCGTTGTAATTTTTCAACGTCGTCAGAGAGGTGACGGGTCCCGACGGCCATACATACGATGGACCACTATGTCCCTAAACTGGAACAATATAGCCCAAACGCTCCTTTGTTGGATCTAAACGATCCCGTTAAGTAGATCTTAGTCTCAAAGTTAGACTAACGTATCCTTAACAAACGTTTGAGTTGATCTTAGCCTCAAGTATGGCTGAGGTATCCTCAAACCAAACCCCCAAACATAAATCTAAGATAATACGGATTTGGACTAGTCCACGCCCTACGGGCGAAGACATAACTCAGTCCCCGTAAACAATCCACGGGCAACAAAACACAAAACAAACACCCACGACACGAAGTGACCATCTGGAGAAGGAGAAAGTTGTTACCGCGATGCGGTAGCGTAATTAACTGCAGGGGCTTGCGCCTGCAGGGAAGAGCGTCCCCACAATCAAAAACCCCTCAAACGAGGGGGAATCTGACGAAGTCTGCTACATCGGACGCATCCGTCTAAACCTTCGATACATGGTGCCATAAATCAACTTGGCATCTTCGGAGAGGTGGACGGATAGCACCAATTAGCATCTGCCCCGAGTCTCAGTGCCAGGACATCGCAGTCCTGCGCGCTGCCATTCGGAGGGGAACAGCCACCGAGAAAGAGCTTGAAGTTCGGCTTGCTTCATATCAGGCCCAGCAGGCTCAGGCGGAGGCCCGTCTTTTGGCGATCTTAAATCATGAGGCCGTGGCCCAGCAAAAGCGGGATGAGCTGACCAAGCTGCGAAATCGCCCACCGGCTTGAAAACTTGTATCTTTTCCTTTCTTTTCTGTTTTTGTACATACTCATGACTGAGAGTATCTTCCTTTTGTTCTTTCATGAATTGTACTTTGTATCCATTTTGGTTTATGAATAAAAAATACATTTTTCTTCTCAATGGTGTGTCTCTTTCATTGAATGAGTTTTGCGGACAATTTATCTTGATCTCCTCGTAGGTCAGCGATGGCTTAGGATTCAGGGTTAAGGTCTGCTTCCTAAGACTTTTGCGCTTTATGAGCCATGAGGGTCTCGTAAAGAGTTTTTCTCCTTACAGGTCGAGAGGATCCCATAGGGGTAAGTTCTTCTTAAGAATCGTGAGGATTCTTAAGCGGGTTTTCCTTTGAGAGTCGTAAGGATCTCACAAGAGAGTTTTCTTCCTTACAGGTCGTGAGGACCTGCAAGTGCTGGATGTGGTCGCCCTTATCCGTGTTTCACTGGGTCAGGGGTTGCTCAAAATATCGTAGTTTAAAGACGTCGCGGTCAAGGTTAAGAACATCATAGTCCGTGGATTTAAGGACTCCACAGTCCGATGTTAGTTTTAAGACATCACGGTCGAGGTTAAGGACGTCATAGTCCGTGGATTTAGGGACTCCACAGTCCGATGTTAGTTTTAAGACATCACGGTCAAGGTTAAGGACCTCATAGTCTGTGGATTTAAGGACTCCACAGTCCGATGTTAGTTTTAAGACATCGCGGTCAAGGTTAAGGACCTCATAGTCCGTGGATTTAAGGACTCCACAGTCTGATGTTAGTTTTAAGACATCGCGGTCAAGGTTAAGGACCTCATAGTCCGTGGATTTAAGGACTCCACAGTCCGATGTTATTTATAAGACATCGCAGTCAAGGTTAAGGACCTCATAGTCCGTGGATTTAAGGACTCCACAGTCCGATGTGTTGTTGCGGGGACCCGTCACCTCTTTGAAGACGTTGAGGAATTACATCGCCAGGTATCAAAGGAGTGAAGAGATGTACCCTTAAACCAAGGTGGAATCAATATAGAATCAGGGTGGTTGATTGTTAGTTTTAAGACATTACGGTCGAGGTTAAGGACGTCATAGTCCGTGGATTTTTAAGGACTCCACAGTCCGGTGTTTGCTCTGGATGCTTCACACAGGTTCACTACCGTGCTTGGCGAGGACCAGGCTCCGCTCTGGGCGTTTTCCGCGGGGTCAAAGAGTGACATTATCCGCGTTCCACGTGACCAGGAATTTTGCACTAGATGCTTTACACGGGTTCACTGCCGTGTTCGGCGAGGACTAGGCTCCGCTCTGGATGCTTCACACGGGTTCACTGCCGTGCTCTGCGAGGACCAGGATCCGCTCTGGACGTTTTCCACGGGGTCAAAGAGTGACACTATCCGTGTTCCACGTAACCAGGAATTTTGCACTAGATGCTTCACACGGGTTCACTGCCGTGTTCGGTGAGGACTAGACTCCGCTCTGGATGTTTCATACGGGTTCACTGCCATGCTCTGCGAGGACCAGGATCCGCTCTGGACGTTTTCCACGTGGTCAAAGAGTGACGTTATCCGCGTTCCACGTAACCAGGAATTTTGCACTAGATGCTTCACACGGGTTCACTGCCGTGTTCGGCGAGGACTAGGCTCCGCTCTGGATGCTTCACACGGGTTCGCTGCCGTGCTCCGCGAGGACCAGGATCCGCTCTGGACGTTTTCCACGGGGTCAAAGAGTGACGTTATCCGCGTTCCGCGTAACCAGGAATTTTGCACTAGATGCTTCACACGGGTTCACTGCCGCGTTCGGCGAGGACTGGGCTCCGCTCTGGATGCTTCACACGGGTTCACTGTCGTGCTCTGCGAGGACCAGGATCCGCTCTGGACGTTTTCCATGGGGTCAAAGAGTGACGTTATCCACGTTCCACGTAACCAGGAATTTTGCTGATTGTATCCGCATTTCACGAAAGGGAGGTTTGGCTGTTGGTGATATGTATATTGCCGAGCCATGGAGCTAGAGGTTGCCGCTGCTCCGCTTTGTCTGAAGTTGTGTCCGTTGTTACGAGACGGGTGTTGGGATGATCTCTAGGTCGCTTGCGGCCCGTCGAGACTTAGCTTCTCTCTTTGATGAGACCTGGGGGGAAGTATGATCACTCCTTTGTTTACGCCCTTGGATTGTATACGGGGTGTGATGGAACATCACCTGTAGTACATAAATTAAAACTTTTTTTTCTCTCTTTTTTTTTTTTATTTCTTTTTCCGCGATGCTCTATCATTTCAGCTTTTATATCGCGGAGGTCGCGATTGCCCTATCATTTCGGCTATTTTTCGCGGTGCCCAATCATTTCGGCTATTTATTTCATTTTTACTCGCTACTTTTTATTGCGAGTTGCCCCATCATTTCGGCTATTTTTCATGCATACATTTTTACTTGCTGTTTTTATTGCAAGTTGCCCCATCATTTCGGCTATTTCGTATGCGTGTGTGGCTTGCTAGCTTTTCGCCGTAAATCTGATATTAGACACCGATTTCGGCATCAGCACCGCTACAACTGGGATATGGCCAGGAGCGAATCGTTATTTGCCTCTGTCGATGTTGAACAAAGGTGGCTTAGGAAACAGGGTTAGGGTCCTGTCAACTAAGGCTTTTGACTTCATGAGCCGTAAGGGTCTCACAAAGGTGTTTCTCCCTACAAGTCGTGAGGATCTTGTAGGTGTATTTTCTCCCTAGGAATCGTGAGGATTCCTAAGTATATGTTCCTCTGTAAGTCGTAAGGATCTTACAAGAGGGCTTTCTCCTTATAAGTCGAGAGGACTTATAAGGGTTGCTCATCATACGGACGTATCCCTAGTCACGGGTGGGACTTTACTGGGGAAATGCTCATTCGCGCCCGTGGATTGTATACAAGGGTCTGTATGAGCCGCTTGTAGGGCATTGTCGAAGGGTATGGGGGATTTCGCTTAAGCACATGTTTAGGTCTCTGTGACTTAAGACTTTCAAATCGTATGAGCCGTGAGGGTCCCATAAGAGAGTTCTCCTTACGAGTCGTGAGGATCTCGCAAGTGTATTTTCTCCTTAGGAATTGTGAGAACTCCTAAGTGTGTTGCTCCTTTGTGAGTCGTAAGGATCTCACGCGGGTGGTTTCTCCTTACAGGGTCGTGAGGACCACACAAGTGTCCTTTAACGAGGTTGCGCCCTTTCGGGTTTTCACAAACACTCGCCGGTAGCCCTGCTGTTTTTACTCACGGAGCCCTTTCGGGTTTTCATCCGTGCCTTTTTTGCTCATGGACATACCGTTTTTTTTCTTTTTATTTTATTATTATTTTTTTTACGAGGTCGCGACCTTTCGGGTTTTCACGAATACTCGCCGGTAGCCCTGCTGTTTTTACTCACGGAGCCCTTTCGGGTTTTCATCCGTGCCCTTCTTGCTTATGGACATATCGTTTTTTAAATATTTTTTTTATTTATCTTGTCAGCCTAAGGATGCTGCGGTAGTAGTTTTAAGGACGTTCCGGTCCGTCATTAGTTTAAGGACGTTTCGGTCCGTCGTTAGTTTAAGGACGTTTCAGTCCGTCGTTAGTTTAAGGACGTTTCGGTCCGTCGTGGAGAAGGCCAACCACTACTTATAGAGCTTGAGCTTAGGAAGATAGCGAGCGGATATAGTCGTTGTCATTTATCGTTAACCTAGGCTGTGGCTCATTAAGTGTAGTATTTCTTTAGGAAGCGGCCATTTATCGGCCTGAAAGGCCTTTCACCGTGCATATCCATGAGTAGATAGGCTCCACCCTGATAGACCTTGTCTATGATGTACGGGCCTTCATAGTTCGGCTCGAATTTTCCCCGCTTGGCGCGGTTGGGGATCATAGGCCTCTTGACCACTAGCATGAGTTCGCCCTGGCGGAATGTCCTCGGTCGGGTCAATCTTTCATATGAGCGCGTCATCTTTGCTTTATAAGCCTCCAAGTTTTGTTGTGCTACGAGCCGTGTTTCATCAAGGGCATCAAGCTCCTCAAGCCGAAGGTGAGCATTTTCTTCGCCTGTCAACTCGTGGTGGACTGCCACTCGTAGAGAAGGTAGCTCTATCTCGAGGGGGAGTACCGCTTCCGTACCGAATACCAATGCGTATGGCGTCGTGTTCGTGGCCGTCTTGAACGTAGTTCGATATGCCCAAAGAGCCTCCCGCAGTCTCTCGTGCCAGTCCCTCTTATTTCGGGACACCGTCTTTTTTATGATCTTTGTCAAGGTCTTATTGAAGGCCTCGGCCAGACCGTTAGCTCGTGGATTATAAACTGAGGAGTATCTCCAGTCTATATTATGTTGTTGCGCGAAGCGGCTAATCTTATGGCTTCTGTAGGCTGGCCCGTTATCGGAGATAATCCATCGTGGAGTTCCAAACCGATATATGACGTGCGTCTTGAAGAAATGGAGGTTATTCTCCGTCCTCACTTCCCTCAGCGGTATTGCTTCCGTCCATTTGGAGAAGTAATCAGTCGTCGCCAAGATGAAACGGTGTCCCCTGGACGATGCCGGTTCGATGGGGCCGACTATGTCAGTTCCTCACATTTCGAATGGCCAGCTAGCCACCGTTGGATGTAGTGGATTCGGATGTTGGTGGATGAAATCCCCATGGATTTGGCATGAGTGGCATTGCTTCGCATACTCGAGGCAGTCCTGGATCATCGTGGGCCAGTAGTAACCCATCCGTTTAATTTTTAACTTCATCTTTGGGCCTGCTTGATTAGAACCACAGATTCCGTCATGAACTTCCTGAACGACTCTTTCTGCTTCGTCAGGTCTTAAGTATCTCAACCACAGAGAGTCAAATGACCTCTAGTATAGAGTGCCATTGACGAAAGCGAAAGATAGAGCTTGTTTCATGAGCTGATGTCTTGAGGACGCTTCTTCGGGCATTCGGTGGGACTTAAAGTTGTCTATGAAGACTTCCCTCCAGTCCTCAGCCTTCTCACGGTCTTTTATTTGTAGAGTCGTCTGCTCAATCGCTCCCTTTTCTTCGGATGATTCCGGAGATATTTCCGCTGGGGCGAGCACTCGACGGCTTTGTATCATGATTTTGACGTCGTCGAGGTTCTCATCAGCCAGTTCTTTAGCGAGCTTAGCTAACGCGTCTGCCTTGCTATTTTCCGCTCATGGTATGCTCTCCAAAGTATAGGAGGGAATTTGGGTCAACAGTTGTTACACATTTTCACCGTATTTCACCAACTCCGGTTTGCACGTTTGGTAGTCGCCGTTTACTTGACTAACGACCAGTTGAGAATCCCCGTATATGAGGAGGTTTTCAATTCCCATGTCAATAGCGATCTCGAGGCCTGCTATCAAATCTTCGTATTCGGCTTCATTGTTTGTCCTCGGTTCCGTTAAGGAGAAAGCAAAGCGCATTATCCCTCCTTGTGGCGTTACGAAGATGAGGCCTACCCCTGATTTGATCAATGGGGCACTTTGTTTGCGCTTCTTTACGGAGGATGCTCCATCGAAATAAAGTTCCCATCAGGTATCACTACAGTCGATCGCGTCAAATGCATGTTCGTCCGGCAAATCGCAGTTTAGAGGTGAACCGGCAGGTACTGGATGCTCAGCAAGGAAGTCGGCGATGGCTTGGCCTTTCACCGCCTTGAGAGGCTGATAGGTTATTGAAAACTCCATCAAGAGTAAGGCCCATTTAGCGAGCCTCCCCGTCAATATGGCCTTTGACATTAGATGTTTTAGGGGGTCCACCTTTGATATAAGACAGACTTCATGTGCCAATGCATAGTGCCGGAGTTTTGTTATCGCAAAGATTAGCGCCAGGCAATGTTTTTCGATTGGGGAGTAATTGCTTTCTGCCCCCAGCAGAACTCGACTTAAGTAGTAGAGCGCTCTCTCCTTCCCTTGGTCGTTTTCTTGCGCCCATAATGCGCCTAAAGAACCTTCTAGGGCGGTTGTATAAAGAATGAGAGGCTTTCCCTTGACTGGGGCAGCTAACACCGGCGGGTTCTGCAGGTACTGCTTGATCTCATCTAGCGCGCTCTGGCATTTTTGGTCCCAGACGAACGGGGTTCCCTTCTTCATCAGGTGGCTGTAAGGACGGCACTTGCCTGACAGGTTAGCGATAAACCGCCGGATGTACGCAAGCTTCCCCTGAAGAGACCGCAGCTGTTTGAGAGTCCTTGGGGGTGGCATTTCAATGATCGTCTTGATCTTAGATAGATCTATTTCGATACCTCGGTGTCGGATGATGAATCCCAGGAATTTACCCGAGGAGACTCCGAACGCGCATTTGAGGGGATTCATCTTCAAATTATATTGCCGAAGGCGTTGAAATACGGTCTTCAGATGCTCTAAATGCCCTTCGTATGACCTGCTCTTCACTACGAGGTCATCGATATAGCACTCGACGATTTCATGTATGAGATCATCGAAAATCTTTGTCATGGCCCTTTGATAGGTAGCACCGGCGTTCTTTAGACCAAAGGGCATAACTTTGTAGCAGAATATACCCAAAGGAGTCCGAAAAGCGGTGTGCTTCTGGTCTTCGGGATGCATTTTTATCTGATTGTACCCTGATGAACCGTCCATAAAGGAGAAGACCTCATGAGTGGACGTATTGTCTATCATCAGCTCGGTGACCGGTACCGGAAAATCGTCCTTCGGGCAGGCTTTATTGAGATCTCGGAAGTCCACACATATGCGCACTGTCCCATTCTTCTTCATTATCGGGACGATGTTAGCGACCCAATCAGGATACTGTACCTCCTGGATAAACCCGGAATCGATTAGTTTCTTGACTTCGGCATTAATGCTCATTTCAAGCTCAAGCCGCATCCGTCTCGGCGCCTGCTTGACTGGCTTGATATCCGGGGATATTGCTAATTTGTGCACAGCAATCTCTGGATCTAATCCCGGCATCTCGGAATAGTTCCACGCGAAGCAATCTCTATGCTGTAGAAGCACGTCTCTTAACGCCGCCACCCTTTCCTCAGATAGTAGCTCGCTAACGAATGTTGGTCGCGGATCGTCTTCCGATCCCAACTCAATCTTTTTGAGGTTATCTGCAGTCGTATGTATGCCATCTTCCAGTTCTTTCGGAGCTGGTGAAAATTCTGAGATCACCTCATCATTGCTGTTCTCAAAGCACCAGGGAAGGTCATCCATGTTCTCGGGCTCTTCTTTTAATATTGTAATCATGTGACAAGTGCGAATCCGCTTCCAAGGCTGATGTGGATCTGGCTCTGCTCTTACGGCTTTGGGTTCGTGCTTTTGTGGCGGCGTTACCCTCCAGCTGCTGAATAAAGCAAATCTGCCTTGTTGGTACTGGTCTTCGACCCAGTTCTTGAACGTGAAGCAGTCTTCGATAGGGTGTCCTATGGCTCGGTGATAAGAGCAATAGCCCGGATGAGAAACCTCGTTAACTTGCTCAGGGTGCTTAGACTCCGGAAGTGCGATCATTTGATGTTTTATAGCGAGCTCGAGTAGCTTCTTCGTCTTGTCTCGAGGGAAGGAATACGCTCGACTCATCTTCTTCATGAGGGACAAATCCGGACCGCGCAATGCCCGATCACACGATTCTCTAATCCTGCGTCGCTGTTGTCGACTTCCTTTTCCGCCTCTTGACTTACTTCTGCCTCCGCGTTGGGCCTTTTGTACAACGGGTTGACAGGGAGGAGTACCTTTGCCTTTCGCAGCCTGTTGAAACAGACGTTGCGTCCTGGCCTTCTCGTAGATGGCCATCTCGCGGTTGTGATTTTCCCGAGCCGTTTGACCCGCCTTCCTGATAAGCCTGCCCGTTCGTTCTTCAAATGACGGACTCGGCATTTCGCTCGTAGGATCCAGTTTTGACGAGGGGTTGGCATTGCTGGGCAGGGCGTTTTCCTTCTCATCGAAGTTATATACGGCGTAACTACCGTGGATTCGCTCCCGTTTACCGGATCTCACGTATCCAAGGCCGAGCGTTTCCATTCTACCGTTGGGCAATTTGCGCTGAGTTCCAGGGACATCCCAAATCCTGTTGTAGAATCGAGCTTGTCGAACAGTCTGTTTTAAGGGTATCCCTTGGCGCTTCAATAGCCTCTTTAGTCCATTTGTGTAGTATCTGGGCAAACGGATGGGTTGGAGCCTGTCAAGCGTAACATCCGCGCCATGCCATATCTCTTTCTCCACTCTCGTTTCTGTGGATTAGTAGAATAGGATCACCTTTTCACCCTTTCGCCTGGGAGGGACGTAAAACGTCTGCAGGTCCTGCACATTGTGAGCCTGAAGTGTGTCGAGATCCTTGTAGTGTTTTCGCGGCACCATGGTGATTTGCAAACTTTGATCATCGCCAGGGGATGCTTGTATCGATGGGCGAATGGAGAACACGGCATTAACCTCATCTTCCGAGTCACTTCCGAAGATCAATATGGGGGCGGACGGTCCCGGGTTGTTGCGTCGGGACGGACCCGCGTAAACTATCTCTTCTCCTTCTTCGGTATCACTCCCGAAAACAGGGATGGTGGCAGCGGCTTTGTTCCCCGGCTTGTGACACCTTTCTGTATCCTCGAAATCTGGCAAAAAGTACTTTGCATCTTCGTACTTGCGGACTTCGTTCACGGAAAATGGGTTCAGCTCACCTGTTACGGTATATTCGAAGCCATCCTTAAAGTACTTCATACACCGATGCTGTGTAGAAGGGATGATGTTGTACTCATGTAACCAAGGACGACCGAGCAAGGCGTTGTAGCAGGTCTTGGCGTCAATGACGTGAAATTTGATGTCTGTGACGAGTAGTCCAAAGCGTAATGTTAGTATCACGGATCCGAGAATCCGTGACGACTGGGAGTCGAAACCGGAGATGGTAATTTTGTCACGAGCGAGGTGCTGCACGCTCATGCAAATTTCCTTCAACACCCGAACATTAAGGAGATTGACGGAGGATCCATTATCAACCAGGATTTTACCTATCTTGATATCGTGGCAGTATCCGAAGACGTATAGGGGACGGTTGTGGTCGCACGTCCCGAGGAGAAGGTCTTCGTCACCGAAAGTGATGTCGGCCGTGTGCACTTCTTCCAGTTCATCCTTCATCCTTTCCGCGGCGAGGAAGGCTTGGAATTGCTCGGGTTCTTATAACGCCTTGATTAATGAATCTCGCGCTTCTTTTGATAATAGGAGGGCGTCGAGAATGCTGAGCTGAGAAGGTAGCTTTCTTAGGTGCGCTAGGATGTTGTAGTCCATTTTACCCTTCCTGGGAGGATCTTTGGCAGCCAACTCCTTCGTGACATGATCATCTAAGGTGATATCCTCAGTGGCCTTCTCCTTTCCCTTATCTTTTCTATTCGCGGGTCCGAGATTCTTTTCCGGGAGCGTGCAATTGCGCAGTTGAATATTTTCGCAGGCCTCTGGTTCTTCCTCTTTCCCTAAAACGGATTCCTTAAAGAGAGGGCCCAGAGCCATTTCTTCATCAGAGTCGCTTCCAAAGGTGAGAACTTGTGACCTTCCGGCGTTAACCGTGTAACAATTGCCGGCAGTTCTTTTGTGTTCTTCGGCCGTATTTCTTCGTTCCCGACGAGTCTTGCATTTCATGCGCTCAAAATGTTGCCGGTGAGCAACATATCCTTGCCACCACATCTTAAAAGCGTCGCACTCCTCAGTGGGGTGCGAAATTTTCCGATGATATGAGCAATAATTAGGGTGCCTCTCCGCCCCATCGAACGTGTTCTCTTCCGAAGATGGTAGCTTCATCCCTATTGACATGGCTTTGGCAAACCTTTTTCTCGTCTTGAACACGTTTTTATTCGCATCGGATATCTTTTGATCTGGCGGGAGTGCTCCGACTCTTTAGTTTGGTTGCTTGCGTTTGGCTCCTTCCAATGCGGCGCTCTCACGCTCCTGATCGGCTTTACTCTTCAAACGAATCTCGTCTAGAAAGGCTTCGATCATTTCATCTGTTGGCCATACAAGTTCTGGCTTAGGCTGTGCCCCCAGTTTCTCAGTGCCAGGAGTTCTTTCATCGTCCGTAAATGAATGGGAGATCATATGACAGCTTGCCACATATCCCTCGGATTCATCTGACGGGCTTTCTCCATCATTTTCCTCCTGAAAGACGTGGTTGAAGAACTCTTACAATGTGACGGGAATCCGCGCTTTTTGATTGTACTCCTCCAGCGCATCAATCTGTTTCTGTAAATCCATGCGCTTGTCTCCAGGCTTCACGGGCTTTTTGGATTCCTTCTTCTTTTTCTTCGAAGATTTTGACGGTTGGGTGTGAGTATTCGGGCCATCACCACGAGTCTTCGTAGTTGGACGCGGCTTCAACATCCCTTCGATGATTTGAGGTTCAAGCGGGTCCTTCCATTCGACCGCCGGGCACGCCTGAAGGTCCCTCAGCATTCTTTTTGTTTTAGTTGACAGCACGACCTCCCATGGAGCTTCTTCAATAAAGGAACAGGTTGCCCCCGGTGTATCTGCTTTCTTAGGAGTATGCGGCTGTGGCGGGTTCACCTTCCATTTTTCGGATAGCGCAAACTTCCCCTGGAGGTATTGATTTTCAATCCATCCTTTAAAAACGAAGCAATCCTCAATCGGATGGCTTACCGTTTGATGGTAGGGGCAATAGTTCGGGTTGTTCACCTCAATGGGTTGTGGCGGTCGTCTTGGATTTGGCAGGTTTATAAGTCTGTTGCGTACTGCCAACTCGAATAACCGTTTCGTCTTATCCCGCGGGAACGAGTAGGGGCGCTTCATCTTCTCGTTGTAATACCGCCGCCTTTCTTCCAGCTGATCCGCCAGCTTTGGGGCACTGGGTTGTTGCTGTGCGTTCGCAACGAAGGTTACCTTCCCTTTACCCTTGTCATTCCGAGGTTCTGATTTTGGAGGAGGAGGCCTGTGACCCATCTGGTCCATCTGGGCCAACTTGTCGATTAGAGCCTGGAATGTGGTTGGCTTAAAGAACATCATAAACTGGGAGATAGTTGCATGAGGGTCCAGGGTACCCACGAACATGCCCACCGCGGGCGCTTCCTCAATGCATTGCTCGCATTTCGACCACAAATTTCGCCAGCGTATAGCATACTGGACCCACGTTTCGCCTGGTTTCACCCTGGTATTAATCAATGCCGTTATTGGAGTGCGTTCGCTGGCGCTTGCGAATCGCTGAGTGAATAGCATCTCTATTTCAGCGAACGTCTTGATGGAATCGTTCGGGAGTTCCGAATACCATTCGAACGCTGTTTCTGATAAGCTGCCCACGAACTGGCGAAGCAACAGTTTATCATCACCGCCGGTGTTACCGCAAAGGGCCCTGAACTGGGCAACATGTTGGTGGGGATTGCCGGTCCCCTTATACACATGGAATTTTGGTATTGTATAACCCGGCGGATATTTGATTTGGTCGTACCAGTTCGGATATGGTCACCCTGTTTTTACGACTTGACCAGCTGCTTCAGTCGCATGATGAACCCGGATCTGCTGGGCTATATAGTCGTCCAAGTCAGCCTTGGAGATTGTCTCCTCCTTGGCCGTTGAAAGAGCCGGTGGTGGATTCGATGTTTCTCCTCTATCATCTTCGAGGACGGTCGGGGGATCTTCCGCAGGAGGATCCTGTTGAATCATCATCCCAACCATGTCTTGAAATAAGTGGGCTATTTGCTTTATATTGGCCGCTTGTTCCGCAGCCTCTTTGTCTTTCTTCTCCAACATCCTCCGGAGGAACTCAGCGTTGGTTTCCTGTTCTTGTTGCTGATCCGAGGACGCCTCAGGGCTTTCTTTCGGCCCAGTAAGCGCGGCCATTGCGATCATCATTTCCTTGAGCTTTTGCTGTTGCTCCTGAGCTTTGGTCACCGACCGTGTAAGCGGTCTATGACCTGCAGACGCACGGCTGTCTTCCTTCCCCGATGCCATGTATACAGTATGGACCATCCTGCCCCCAGCCTTAGGGCGTCTGGGCTCAGCGTTTTTAGCTTTCGTTGCAGGCCCGGGGGTCTTCTCCGGCTTCCTCTTTTTATGAGCAGTGGAAGTTGAGGGGGCCGTTGAGGTGGGCACCCAGACTGCTTTTCGTGGCTTAGCCTGGTGACTGACTTCCTGTTAGACTTTCAACTTCTTGTGCTGGCGGGAGAAATTTGGATCTATCGCCGAGTCTCGGGTCTGCCGCCAGACTTTATAAATTCGGGCGGACAGCCGTTGAGGAGATTGGGGCTGTTCTGGCTTTACTTCTATGGCCCTTTTCAGCGGATGGGGAGACTTCTTCAGCACCGCGGTAGGAGAATTCCTACGCACCTTATTTAGCATCTCAAAGCTGTTCCTAGTTGTAACAGCAGCTTTAACTTCTGTCGTCGGGGCTGGAGGAGTTAGCCCAGAAGGGGAGTTGCCTCCGGCCTTCCTCACTCGGCGCCAGTAACGACGTCGAGCGTGTCGTGCTGATGGCATCGGCTCAGTGATGGCGATAGCCTCATCCTGCCCCCTGTGTAGGTGGGGGGTCGCTGCTGGTGCCAGCCTGTTAAAGACTGATGTCCTTCGGGTAGCAGGAGCGGGAGCTGGCACAGTCAATCTTGTAAAGACCGACTTTTTGGAAGGAGAAGCCGCCTTGACGACTTCAGGAGCGGCACTGGTTATTTTCTTAGGAGCAGCCTTCTCTGGGATTGTAGGCCCCATCGTGGTTTCACAGGAGCTCTGGCCTAGTCTGGAGAAGACCGACTTCTTGGGAGCTTCTGCTGTCAGCACCGGAGCGGTGAAGCTTGTCGGCGGGAGCATGGTCCCAAAAAACAACCCTGTGGTGGCTCGAGTGACCTGTTCCATGGGCATTGTGAATAGCGAAGCAGCTTGGGGTCCGTAGGCTATACCTCCTGGTGAGGCAGAGCGTTGGTTACAATTGCAGTTGGAGCATGTCGCGCAAGCGGAAGCCATTGATTCTTTGCTTCCTGCAATAAGCAAGACGCTGAATCTTAGTACCTTGAAACCCAAGGGCAGCCATTAGCGAACCGTGTTTGGTTCGCGAACACGACACACGAAGTGTGGAGTGGAAAGAGGAAGAGGTCCCACCGGGCGTGTCAGAATCTGTTCCCCTCCGAACGACGGCGCAACGGCGGACGTCTCGCCTGAGCTTCGGGGCAGATGCTAATTAGTGCTATCCGTCTACCTCTCCGAAAATGCCAAGTTGATTTATGGCACCGTGTATCAAAGGTTTAGACGGATGCGTCCAATGTAGCAGACTTCGTCAGATTCCCCCTCGCTTGAGGGGTTTTTGATTGTGGGGACGCTCTTCCCTGCAGGCGCAAGCCCCTGCAGTTAATTACGCTACCGTGTCGCGGTAACCACTTTCTCCTTCTCCAGATGGTCACTTTGTGTCGTGTGTGTTTATTTTGTGTTTAGTTGCCCGTGGATTGTATACGGAGACTAAATTATGTCGTCGCCCGTAGGGCGTGGACTAGTCCAAATCCGTATTATCTTAGATTTGGGTTTGGGGGTTTGGGTTTAAGGATTCGTTAGCCTCATTGGAGACTAAGATCGACTTAAACGTTTGTTAAGGACACGTTAGTCTATTTTTTAGACTAAGATCGACTTAACGGGGTCGTTTAGATCCAACAATAGAGCTATTAAAGGAGCCCTGTTGTTTAGTTTAGTGACGTTGCGGTCAATAGGTAGTTTAAGGACATTGCGGTCCAGTGTTAGTTTTAAGACGTTGCGGTCAAGATTAAGGACGTTGTAGTCCGTGGATTTAAGGACTCCACAGTCCGATATTAGTTTTAAGACATCACGGTCAAGGTTAAGGACCTCATAGTCCGTGGGTTTAAGGACTCCACAGTCCGGCGTTAGTTTTAAGATATCACGGTCAAGGTTAAGGACCTCATAGTCCGTGGATTTAAGGACCCCACAGTCCGTATCAATATGTGGTCATCGGGACCCGTCACCTCTTTGAAGACGTTGTGGAATTACAACGCCGGGTATCAAAGGAATGAAGAGATGTACCCTTAAACCAAGGTAGATTGAACAGTCTTTGGCCTAATTTGGAACCAAGACCAATTAATTATATTATGAGCCCATTGGCTCAGTTGAATTTGAATTGAGGAATGATGGCCAGCTTGGGCTAGTCCAATCATGTTTAGGATATTGGCCCTCTGTTGGTCCATTAGAGGAGAGGCTTTGCCTCTAGACACTTAGCCAATGGGGCTAAAGTTAGTGTTAAACACTAAAGATCAATCAGTGTTGAACACTGAGAATGAGATTGACAAGTTAGTGTTTAACACTAAAAGATAGTTAGTGTTAAACACCAGCAACAGGGCTTTCAAATTAGTGTTTATACACTAAAACAAATCAGTGTTAAACACTGGCAGTGGAGATTTCAAATTAGTGTTTAACACTAAGGCAGATCAATGTTAAATACTGGAAACAGGGTTTTCCACGTTAGTGTTCAACACTAAGAAAGTCAGTGTTAAACACTGTAAATAGAGTTTTCCAAATTAGTGTTTAAACACTAAGAAAATCAGTGTTGAACACTGAATATAGAGGTTTCAACTCTAGTGTTAAACACTAAGGCAAGAGGGGTCACGTGGTAGCACGTGATGGCGCCTTCAATTCATTTTATTCTGTCAAAAGTATTGAATACTTCGGAGCATCACGTGCTGTCACGTGATAGGCATTTTGGTGCTTGTCCGTTAAAGTTTCAGCCAAGAGGTCACGTGGTAGCACGTGATAGCGCCCCGTTTCCCTTTATTTTGTTCTACAGATAAGTGTTTAACACTTTTAATTCTAAAAGCCATCACGTGTGGGCACGTGATGGGGGCTTGCGCTTTGATCTGTTAGAATGTTCATTAGGGATCACGTGTCGGCACGTGAGTGCGCCCTAAAGCTCTTTTCTGTTTTTTCTTTTGTATGCTTTAGAGATCACGTGGGGCACATGAGGCATTGCCTCAAAGTTCTCTTTTAGGAGTCACGTGGTAACACGTGAGGTGCCTACTTCAGAGTTTTATTCGGTAGGTCTCTGTATGCGTTAAAGTTCTGTTGACAGGGTTAAACCCTAAACTTCTGAAGAATTATATTCTTGATAGGGTTAAACTCTAGTTTCTTTTCTTAAAGGAATTAGATTCCTATGAGTTTGAGAGAATTATGTTCTCAGTTAGGGCTAAACCCTAGTTTTGTTCATTTTGAAGGAATTAAATTCGTATAACATAGGGTTAAACCCTAACTTTAATTCAAAGGAATTAAATTCCTATAATTCTATGAGAATTAAATTCTCAAATTTTCATTCCCTCTCTATGCTTTGGATCTGCATGGCAGGATCTCAACCCAATGAGAATTAAATTCTCAATTCATGGGGACATGTGCACTTTGCAGATCCTCTGCTAAAGAGAGAACTAAGTTCTTCTTCTTAATATCAGAGTTAAACTCTTTTGAGAATTAAATTCTCTTTTTAAAAAAAAAACTCTCCTTTCTTACCTAAGGTTTTCTTTTACAGAAGATCCAAATTCCCCCAAAGTCTCGAGGCTCTATTTTCTCTCTCTATATATCTCTGTCTTTCTGTATATATCTCTCTCTATCCCTCTCGGCTCCTATTTATATGAGAAGGAGCAGAATCAATCAGTTTTAGTGAATTATTCGTTGAGGGATTTGATTTGCATTCGTTAGAGATTTGATTTGCATTCATCATTCATTTGGACCTTTGGATTATTAGGTGAGTTTTATTCACCATTGGATTTTAAATCCAAAGATATTCCTTTGTTATTTCGGTTAGATTTTAAGGGGAAATCTTTCCAAGTACAAGATTTTTCCATAGATAGGTGATATTTAATCACCTTTAAATCTTTAATCCAATCGGTTTCAAATAATCGTTCTCCTTTGGAAAGATTTGAATGCTGTTCAGAATTTAATTCTGTTAAATAGATGGGTTTTGAAAGCTGGTCACGTGTGGGCACGTGACCCATGGTCACGTGTAGGCACGTGACCCCTTGGAACGAGTTTTCTTCTGCTTTCTGCGCTCTGTCGTCTGGCTGCTGTTCAACCGTCACGTGCCAACACGTGACCCCTGGTCACGTGTGAGCACGTGACCCTTTCTGGAGCATTTTCTTTGATTTAATCAAGGAGCTGACTTCGCCTTTGCCGCTGCTTTTAAATGTCACGTGCCAACACGTGACTGCTGGTCGCGTGGTAGCACGTGATGCCTCTTCCGTAACTTTCCTGATTTTAAATCAGGAAACAGACGCCAACTGATGGAGGGCTGGATCTCTTTCTGATGCTGTCCTTCGTCGATCTGTAGCGAGCGTGGTTGAACGACTGAGATTTGGTTTTGTTAGTGTATATGCCCTAGGGGCCATTATTGTATCATACTAGCTTGTATATTACTTAATGGAAGCTTGGGATATTCACAGTTATATAACGGTCTTGCTAAACATGGTAGTATGCTACTTGGTTTTATCTATCTTAATATGTGAGTATACGTATTGATAGAGCTCTTAGGATCTTGCTTGACTACCAGCGTTGTGATGGCAGTCACACTAGTGGGGGCTGGGTAGTCTACAAGCACATCCTTTTTCAGGTCCCTAGGCGTAGGATTATCGAGACAGGGCATCGATACTCCGGAGTAGACTAGTGTGTACGCTTCTCATCCCAGTTGGGGAGATGGTCTGTCCCACAGCCGTCAGTACGTCGTATTGGAGATAGTATACAGGTGCTCGTTGGGTTACGAGTACACCGGACAGGACTCGCAGGGAACTGTTGGTTGGTTTTATACTAGTCGTCAGTTAACAGTTCCCAGGTGACATGAGTACAGCATAGTCCGCAGACTTGACACTGCTACTTCGCCTCGAGTGTGTCCCACTGTTCTTAGATTGCTACCCTACCACGGCTCAAAGGAGTCGTGCAAACAGGTAGCAATTGGGTGCAGTCCCGAGCACTTGGAGACAGTGGCGGTTAGACAGGATTCGTCTCTCCCGATATTGGGAGTTGATATCGCGCTGTGTCAGAGAGCCATTACGCAAAGTCCCTGGCCAGGGCAAGCGAGATTTACTGGTAGGTTCCAGTTGTTTCTCAGGGTGTAATGGGCTACGCTCCGACATGACTTATACCGCTATTAGGGGACTGACGCTTGCCGCCCCCTAGGCCCGATATGCGATAGTCTTAGACGAACAGACCGGACTGTACGGAGATTGTCACATCAGGCTCAGTAGGAGTTCGGATGGGTTTCCTCATCGGCCTTCTTATCGACATCTACCTGGGGACCGTTACGTACAGCTAGTGCCGCTTGCGGTCTGTGGTTAAACCCACTGCCAGCGTAGTAGTCGAGTCTTTAGAGTCCCACACAGAGAGTTTCCCTGCTCCAGGCGAAACGATATAGAGGTCGTATGGTTTTACGACAAGGGTTCGGACTCATACGTGTGTTTACGCACGTACGACATTCGGACAGTTTTTACTAGTCGGCTTTGGTTTAAGCCAGATTCTAGTATCGGGTTATTGGATTTATACAGTCTAAAGTTTTTCCGTGTTTTCACGGATAGGAGGGGCGTTCTCGTAATTTCGCGAGAAGCTTCTAAAAGGATGGTGATTTGGGGGTTTAGGTGGCATAAGCATTAAATGAGATTAGTGACTCATTTGTGTGATTCATCCATGTCATTAATGCATCATAAATGGTTAATGACTCATATAGATGAATCACTCATATGAATTAAATGAAGCATGGTTGTTAAATCATTTATTTATTTATTTGATAAAACATAATGCTTCATATATATTCAAATGAGATCATTATCTCTTCTCATTCTTATGCTCACCTTCTCTCTCCTCAAGCTCTCTCTCTTCAAACCCTAATCCTCCCCTCTCATGTGTTGAGATCAAGAATTAGAATAGACTAATTAATCCATAACCCTTCTCTATATCATCTAGGTACTTTGATTAGCAACTAAAGAAACTTAGTTACCTCAAGTTTAGAGGTAAAGCTTGGAATATAGCTCTCGGATGGATCATCTACTACATAGAGAAGGCCGGAGAGGAGGTGGAGAACGAAAAGACGAAGGACACGGTTCATTAGGTATAATCACTTCACATAGTAGTTAACAACTTCTATATTTCTTGTTAGTTATAGTTTAGCAAAGATTCTTCGGTTAGTCGATGTTTACGCAAAGAACAAGATCGTTTTTCATATTTCCGCCTCCCCACAAGTCGTGGGGTGTAGTACATCGACTTACAGTGGTATCAGAGACTCGCTAAACAATAATTAACTCATTAGCAAAATCGTATGAATTTCGAACGCAAAACGAACCGAAAAAGACATCGATATCACTAAGTTTCTGTCGAATTTAAAACAGGCTCTAAAAATTTTTCAGGGACCTGCAGAATAACCTACAGAGAATTATAAGATAACTGGAGAAAAATGGGTTCCTGAATCGGCCATACAGCCGCGGAACCGCGGCCGATCCCACGGATCCGCCGCGGATCCGCGGCCGAGTTGAAGCCGATTCAACCCAGTTTCCTCCAATAACTCTTCTGTGATATTTTTGTATTTTCTGGAATGTTTATTTTCTGCTCAAGTCTCAGGTGCACAGAGAAGTTTTGGGAGTAGAATCTAATGTGTTTGCTCGATCAAAATTTTACGATGTTTGCTAATTTGATTATATCTGTGATTGTATAATGTGTTCGTAAACCTTCCCTAAATTCTAGTATGTCGGTTGGCAGGGGGTTGCACATTTCTGTAATGGATTTTACTGTTTGTGATTATGAACTGTATTGGATTGTTGTGATGATTAGCTGGGGTTTGTGATGGGTTATTATATTCATTCATTCAATATAATTGTAATATGTTGTAATATTATTTTGCGGGGCACATCCAGGTTGCGGTTGTAGCCACCGTTGTATTATTTCATTTTACTGTTTTTTCTCCTAGGACAGACCCAAGGTGGGGTGCACAAACTACCGGGTACTTTGAAGTGTTTAGTGGCCTACTCACGTTGTTGAGGGAGACCGCTTCACTTCGGGTACTTGGCGGGTAGTTTGCCGTACCCGTAGGGGTCTAGGGTGGGGTAATGGCTATTCATCACAACTGTGTAATCCGTCTTTCGTTGCAGGCTCAAAAAGAAACGCGGATTGCTTGCATATCCAATAATGTTCATCTGTGATCTGAAATGCCTATTATTGCGTTTGACGAATGTACAATATCTATATATGATAGCTATTTAGACACCACTTATGTTTTACACGCGCACTAGCCCAGCCCCCGCTCTGCCGTTAGTTAAGTAACCTAACGGGCGATGACGGGACCCAGTGGCGAATGCGGATGGCATAAGAGGACGTTGTATTTTCGTTGTTTTCTGCAATGATAGGTTAATGACGGGACGCATTATTATTAATGCAAAGAAAATAAACCAAAGTTGAATCGTTGGAACAGTTTAAAAGAAACCACTCGGTTATTTTTAAAAAAGAAGATATTCTTTTAATTGCGGAGCTTTAACCACTCCTTTTAAAAAGCTATCAGGTTCCTTCGGTCATATCAAGTTCACTACGTTCACGGTTTCGCCAAAACCATTCATAGCCCTCCGTCATTTCATTTGGGTATTCAGTAGTATTCAAGCTATGTATTTTGGCCAAAGTCAAGGCATAGTGTTTGGTAGCTGCTGGGTATTCATTTGTTGCACAGATAGATGGGTTAGTTTGGGACAGTCGTATTATCATTTGACCAAAGTCAGGGGTATGTACGGATGGGTTCAAATTAACAAGATAATGATGGGTAGAACTTGACATGTGACTTATGACATTTTGACCAAAGCCAAGGTCATAAGAGCATGGGGCAAAAATTTATATCGGGAATTTCTAAAGAAACTGAAATTTGCAAAGAGATGCATACCATTTGGAGTTTGATGAATGTTGGTACGATTCCTTCAGCATTATCAGACGATGATATTTGGATCCCGATCCTACTGTGAGTATATGCTAATTATCAGGATATTCATCACTTAACGATCAATGCTATAAACTAAGTAGGTGTCAAGAAAGGTGTCAGCGGGGCTACGCCCCCAGAGAAAAGAGGTTATTTAATTAAGGAACTTCGCGAAAGCGTTGGAAAACCTCCCTCGAAGTATCGACACTGGCCTGGCTGAACGGTTAAGCAAGTAATGTACGGTGAGAATAGTCCTTACTAGTTCTTCCTTTTTGGTTTGAGGAAGGATTCGAAAAACAGTGGGAGCCATCCAGTTTAGATAAATTAAAAACCACTCTAAACTTACAAGAGTATCATGCTAAAGTGTTTTCTTCTCTCTCTCCTAATTGCAGCGACCCTGAAAATGACTGGACTTAAGTTACTTTTAGAGAAAAATATACTGACAGGGCCAAACTATAAAGATTGGCAGCGGAATGTCAAAATGGCTTTGACCTATGACAGATTGGGATATGTCCTCACCACTAAGGCATCTGCAGTCCCAGGTCCCAAATCCAGTAATGCGGATAAGGAAATCCGCAAAACCTGGGATTTAGATTGCGCGAAGGCCAAGTGCATCGTGCTTGCCTCGATGAACAATGAACATCAGAGGAGGTACGAGGATATGGATCTTAATGCCATATTTCTCCATACAAAGGAACTTTATGGAGAGCAATCTCGTATAGCAAGATACGAGACCTCAAAGAACTTGTTTCGAGCGAGGTTGGCCGTCGGATCATCGGTAGGAGAACATGTCCTAAAGATGATTGGCTATATAGAAGAGCTCGCAGACCTTGGACGACTTTGGATAATGAGCTCTATACATACCTGATTCTCCAGTCCCTTCCTTCCACCTACGCCCAGTTTATTCTGAATTTCAACATTCAAAAAAAAGAAGTTGAACTTCCAGAACTCCTTAACATGTTGAGGATTGCAGAGGGCACCTTGCAAAAGGCAAGGGAAACACCCGCTATGTTTGTTAGCGGTGCTTCTTCTTCCAGGTCCAAGGCTAGAGCCAAAGGAAAGAAGAAGAAGGCCGCCACCAAACCTAGAAGAGGTGTTAGTAAGGTGGGAACGAAGGGAAAGAAAAAGTTTGCGGTACCAGTAGTGGCTCAGGATGAGTGCTTCCATTGTCACAGGAAAGGGCACTGGAAGAAAGATTGCAAGGCGTGGAACACCAAGAACCAGGAACAGAAGCAAGCTGTGGTTTCGACTTCAGGTGTGTTTGTAATTGAGAATTGTCTGTCAATCAACTCTACTTCCTGAAATTGGATACCGGATCAGGATCTCATATATGCAATTCATTGCAGGCACTGAGAAACCGTAGACTGCTGAAGGATGGTGATATGACCCTAAAGGTTGCTAACGGAGCTAGCATGGGAGCTGTGTCCGTCGGGGATTATCACCTGGGATTGACGAGTGGACATATTTTGGTTTTACATAACTGTTTTTGTGTACCTAGTTTAACGTGTAATATCATATCAGTTTCCTTATTATCAAATAAAGGTTATGATTTCACGTTTGTAAGCGATGTTGTTAACATCCACCTTAATCATAGTTTGATTGGGTCCGGTACACTGGATAACGGTATATATGTCTTAAACCAACTCCAGATTTTCAATGTCCAGAACACACTAAAAAGAAAGTCTCCAGATAAAAATAAAGCTTTCTTATGGCATTATAGACTAGGTCACATCAATGAGACAAGGTTAACTAAGTTACATAAAGAATGATATTTGGACTCGTTCGAATATCAAACTTATGCCACTTGTGAATCATGTCTCAAAGGAAAGATGACAAAGACTCCATTCACTGGACATGGAGTAAGAGCGAGCAAGCTCTTAGGACTCATACACAGCGATGTATGTGGTCCAATGTCTATACATGCAAGAGGTGGTTTTTCCTATTTCATTACTTTTACGGATGATTACTCAAGGTACGGATTCATTTATCTGATGAAACATAAATCCGAGGCTTTTGAAAAATTCCAGGAGTATAAGAATGAAGTAGAAAACCAAACCGGCAAAAGTATCAAGACACTAAGATCTGATCGAGGTGGTGAATACTTAAGTACCGAGTTCCTAGGTTACCTAAAAGAGAAAGGAATTCTCTCTCAGCTTACTCCTCCATACACTCCACAGCATAACGGTATATCGGAGAGACGGAATCGAACCCTATTGGATATGGTACGTTCCATGATGAGTAATGCTGAGTTACCGCGATCTTTCTGGGGTTATGCGCTAGAATCAGCGGTATATCTTCTGAACAGGGCTCCTACCAAGACTGTGCCTACCACGCCATATCAGATGTGGAGTGGGAAGAAACCCTATCTTCAGCATCTGAAGATATGGGGATGTACAGCTTTTGTTAAAAAGCAGCATGTGGACAAGCTCGAGGCACGATCAGTACAGTGTAAGTTTGTGGGATATCCAAAGAACTCCAAGGGATATTATTTCTATTACGCAGAGAAACAAAAGGTTTTTGTTTCTCGTAATGCCCATTTTCTAGAACATCGGTTTTTAGAAAGGGAAATAAATGGGAGCGAAATAGAACTGGAAGAAATTCCAGAACCACAAACTACTACTGAAAGTTTGGTAGAACCAGTAGTTCAAGAAGAACCGGACATTCTCGCACCCCTCCGCAGGAGTAGTAGGCCGTCTCATCCGCCTGAGAGATACTTCGGTTTTCTCATAGATGGGGATGGAGAGGATTGCATCATTGATGATGATGAACCAACTAGCTTCCACCAGGCCATCCAGAGCGGCGACTCGGTACGATGGCTAGATGCAATGCGGACCAAGATGGAGTCCATGTACACTAACAAAGTATGGACTTTGGACTTTGCTCCAGATGGGGTAAAACCCATAGGATGCAAATGGATCTTCAAGAAAAATATTGGTGTAGATGGACAGGTGGAAACCTATAAGGCTAGACTTGTTGCAAAGGGTTTTCGTCAAAGACCTGGTTTGGACTATGACGAAACTTTTTCTCCAGTGGCTATGCTCAAATCCATTCGGGTCCTTCTTGCTATTGCTGCCTTCCATGATTATGAAATCTGGCAGATCGACGTAAAGACGGCTTTTCTGAATGGTAATTTAGAAGAGTGCTTCTATATGGATCAGCCATAAGGTTTGAATCAGAGTAGGAGCAGCAGGAAAGTATGCAAGTTGCTTAAGTCCATTTATGGACTAAAGCAGGCATCGCGGAGTTGGAACATCTGTTTTGATGAAACGGTCAAAGAATATGACTTTATCAAAAATCCAGATGAACCATGTATATATAGTAAAGTTGTAGCACGAACTGTCGTATTTCTCATCTTGTACGTGGATGACATTCTATTGATAGGAAATGACATTCCTATGCTACAATCTGTCAAAGGATTCTTGTCACACGGGTTCTCCATGAAAGACCTGGGTGATGCCTCTTACATTCTGGGGATCCGGATCTATCGTGATAGATCCAAGAGGATGTTGGGACTTTCACAGTCCAGGTATATCAACACTATACTGAAAAGATTCAGTATGGAAGATTCTAAGCACGGTAATCTATCGGCTTGTCACGGAATCACCCTATCCAAAGAGATCTCCCAAGACTGATTTGGAAAGGGAACGCATGTCTATTATACCCTACGCTTCTGCGGTAGGCTCTATAATATATGCGATGTTGTGCACCAGACCAGATGTAGCTTACACACTGAGCGTGGTAAGCCGGTATCAGTCAGACCCAGGGGAGAAGCATTGGATAGCAGTAAAGAACATTCTCAAGTACCTGAGAAGGACTAAGGAGATGTTCTTGGTTTACGGCGGAAAAGACCTCAAGATGGAGGCCTTTGCTGATTCCGGCTTCCAGAGTGATAAGGACGATTCCAAGTCCATGTCAGGTTATGTCTTTACCCTCAATGGAGGGGTGGTGTGCTAGAAGAGTTCCAAGCAGGACACCGTTGCTGACTCGACGATGGAAGCGGGGTATATTGCTGCTTGCGATGCCGCAAAAGAAGCGGTCTGGATGAAGAAGTTCCTAACAGAACTTCAGGTGGTTCCTACCATTGTTGATCCAATATCTCTGTATTGCGACAACAACGGAGCTATATCTTTAGCGAAGGAACCAAGGTCCCATCAGAAGTCCAGACACATGTTAAGGCAGTATCACCTGATCAGGGAGATCATAGATCGCCGGGAGATCGAGGTCCGGAGAGTTGCTACTGAAGAGAACATTGCTGATCCATTCACAAAGGCCCTGCCTCAGATTCAGTTCGAGAGGCTACTCGAGATCATCGGTCTTCGATATGCCAGTACATGGCCCTAGTGCAAGTGGGAGATTGTTAGTGTATGTGCTCTAGAGGCCATTATTGTATCATACCAGCTTGTATATTACTTAATGGAAGCTTGGGATATTCACAGTTATATAACAGTCTTGCTAAATATGGTAGTATGCTACTTGGTTTTATCTATCTTAATATGTGAGTATACGTATTGATAGAGCTCTTAGGATCTTGCTTGACTACCAGCGTTGTGATGGCAGTCACACTAGTGGGGGCTGGGTAGTCTACAAGCACATCCTTTTTCAAATCCCTAGTCGTAGGATTATCGAGACAGGGCATTGATACTCCGGAGTATACTAGTGTGTACGCTTCTCATCCCAGTTGGGGAGATGGTCTGTCCCACAGCCGTCAATACATCGTACTGGAGATAGTATACAGGTGCTCGTTGGGTTACGGGTACACCGGACAGGACTCGCAAGGAACTGTTGGTTGGTTTTATACCAGTCGTCAGTTAACAGTTCCCAGATGACATGAGTACAGCATAGTCCGCAGACTTGACACTGCTATTTCGCCTCGAGTGTGTCCCACTGTTCTTAGATTGCTACCCTACCACGGCTCAAAGGAGTCGTGCAAACAGGTAGCAGTTGGGTGCAGTCCCGAGCACTTGGAGACAGTGGCGGTTAGACAGGATTCGTCTCTCCCGATATTGGGAGTTGATATCGCGCTGTGTCAGAGAGCCATTACGCAAAGTCCCTGGCCAGGGCAAGCGAGATTTACTGGTAGGTTCCAGTTGTTTCTCAGGGTGTAATGGGCTACGCTCCGACACGACTTATACCGCTATTAGGGGACTGACGCTTGCTGCCCCCTAGGCCCGATATGCGATAGTCTTAGACGAACAGACCGGACTGTACGGAGATTTTCACATCAGGCTCAGTAGGAGTTCGGATGGGTTTCCTCATCAGCCTTCTTATCGACATCTACCTGGGGACCGTTACGTACAGCTAGTGCCGCTTGCGGTCTGTGGTTAAACCCACTGCCAGTGTAGTAGTCGAGTCTTTAGAGTCCCACACAGAGAGTTTCCCTGCTCCAGACGAAACGATATAGAGGTCGTATGGTTTTACGACAAGGGTTCGGACTCATACGTGTATTTACGCACGTACGACATTCGGACAGTTTTTACTAGTCGGCTTTGTTTTAAACCAGATTCTAGTATCGGGTTATTGGATTTATACAGTCTAAAGTTTTTTCGTGTTTTTACGGATAGGAGGTGCGTTCTCGTAATTTCGCGAGAAGCTTCTAGAAGAATGGTGACTTGGGAGTTTAGGTGGCATAAGCATTAAATGAGATTAGTGACTCATTTGTGTGATTCATCCATGTCATTAATGCATCATAAATGGTTAATGACTCATATAGATGAATCACTCATATGAATTAAATGAAGCATGGTTGTTAAACAATTTATTTATTTATTTGATAAAACATAATACTTCATATATATTCAAATGAGATCATTATCTCTTCTCATTCTCATGCTCACCTTCTCTCTCCTCAAGCTCTCTCTCTCTTCAAACCCTAATCCTCCCCTCTCATGTGTTGAGATCAAGGATTAGAATAGACTAATTAATTCATAACCCTTCTCTATATCATCTAGGTACTTTGATTAGCAACTAAAGAAATCTAGTTACCTCAAGTTTAGAGGTAAAGCTTGGACTATAGCTCTCGGGTGGATCATCTACTACATAGAGAAGGCCGGAGAGGAGGTGGAGAACGAAAAGACGAAGGACACGGTTCATTAGGTATAATCACTTCACATAGTAGTTAACAACTTCTGTGTTTCTTGTTAGTTATAGTTTAGCAAAGATTCTTCGGTTAGTCGATGTTTACGCAAAAAACAAGATCGTTTTTCATATTTCCGCCTCCCCACAAGTCGTGGGGTGTAGTATATCGACTTACAGGTTTGAAAGTTGTCTCCTTGAGCGTGTGTATCTCAATGGGTTGATTTTGAGTTGGAACCCGAGCTATCTGTAAATAAGTTCCGGGATGGGTGACCACCATAGGGCCCTCCGACGATCAAGTTAGTCGAGGAAAATGAGCAAAGTAGCGGCTTAATGGATTCAAATTGCATTACCTGAGTCTTCTGAGAGAGGGGTTTTTATAGTAGCGGCATAGAGCGAGTAAGCGCGAGATCTCCGTCTTCGGTTACGCCCTTGACGTTACGCCTATATGAATGATGGGATCTCTCCATTAATGACGGGATACGCCCATTAATGAAGGGATGCGCCAGCACGGGACGCAGGACATGGGGCGGCGGATAACTCGCTTTGGCGAGATACGCAGAGCCGTTGCGCAAGCGCTAAGGCCCCGCGCGCGTACTTGTTTGATCAGAAGAGATATGGAGACTTAGCTCGGCATGAAGCTCGGAGACGAGCCGGGAGGCCGAGAAAGCTCGGCTCTGCAATAGCTCGGAGATGAACACGGGAGGATGGACGCCAGTTCGGTGGGTAGGTCGCTCTTGAGTAAGAGGCGGAGTGTAAGTTCGAGGATGAACATCAGTGCTCCACAGATTTTGCCTCGGTAGCCCTCCAGGAATCTAATGAGCTGTCGCGGATGATGCGTCATTCACCACGTGTCGTGATATGAGGAATTCTCACTTATGAGCATCATCAGTTACATATTGACCTCTAACACGAAATCAAACAGACACCACCTTCTTATTACTCCTTCAAGGCGTTAAATTTCCTCCCAAAGGACAAAATAGCTCGAAGTAGATCACATCTATCATTTGGACATCCTCCTTGATCAAAATCTTAATGCTCATCTGAACAGCATATGTCAATCTTTTAATAATATCAAGATTTTAATGTAGTTGGTATATATTATCATCCTTCGACTCTTATCCGTTCTCACTATTTTAATTGGATCGCATAGTTACTGCAAGGAATGATTGATATAATTAGCATATAATTTCATGACTACTATGTCAACAATGATATTTTTTAATTTTATTTTGGCAAAAAAAAGATATTTTTTATTAGGAAAAATATGGTAGATTTTTTCACCAAATAAATGTTCTATTATATTTCACTCTTTGTCAATTTTGGATCTTTTTAGTAGCGAGGTGGATGTGTTTATATGGGATTTGGGACCTTTATGTGCATTGCCTTTTTCTGATACAACTTTGTTCTTAAAATTTTTAAACAAAGACTTAAGAATGACATATCATCTTTGATAATTGAATTTGAATCTTTAGTTATTTCTCCCTCGTTTATAATGGAAAGAGAGATGAATTTATTAATATGACGTTTAGTTTTATAAAACTACGATTATATGTTACGACATAATATTAGGAGACAAAGTTACTTGGTTGCCCCCTCTAGAAAAAATTTCTAGGCTAAATTTGGTTGTTTTCCTACTGCTATGAAGATTTTCTATTTTGTTTCAGCAAAAGATGTTTATATATTTTATGCTTAGGAGTATGTTGAAGAGGAACAAAATTAATTAGCATCTGTTTATCCTGTTCTCGGTTGAAGTTTGTTTATTTTGCATTCTCTTGAGTCTGTGTTGATCTTGCATTTCTAAAATAAGAGGGTGCTGGTTCAATTCCCGAAGGGGACGCATCTAAAAGAATAAAATAATGTGGTTTGTTTTTTTGTACTATCCCCGATGAAGGTTTCTTTAAGAATTTTTCTTATAAATAAAAATACAAGAACCGTAAAACAGTACACCAATTGGATGTAGGTAAGACAGGCATTTAAAAATTAAATTAAAATGATTGGAGGAATGTGTGTAACTATGACAACCAAGACAGCGGCAGTAAACTCATTTAAGAAGTTAAATAAGTCAGAAAACAAAACTTACTGTTTGATTTCAGCAAATATTGTGCTTCCTTAATCCTTAAGGCAACCTTTCATTATTTGATTTCAACGGGCCCATGCTTTGCATCATTTGGTGTGAGTACCTGTTTGGTTTTCCATCCCTGAAAATATGTGGATTCTCTAGAAACTATCCTATTCTAGGATCTCTTCCTTGTGTTATAACTAGGAGCAGCTTTATTTTTTTTAGCCAATGCTGATGGAGATGATAATTTGCAGGGAAAAAAAGTATGTATAATTAGTTGGGAAAAAGTATGATCTCCTTTACTCTGGGGCTATCATTTTATATTCAATATGAATTGAGAAAAAATTTCGATCCTTTTCCACAACCGTGATTAGTCTCCCTGTCACTTTCTTTCAGCGATCAAGCCTCACAATAATTCTGAAAAACTAGCGCCAAATGTTTTCTGTGAACTTCAATTTCGTCTAGTATGTGAATATATTGACAATACTTCCAGGACCTTAAGGATCTAAAAGCGAGTATTTTAACCTGAAAGTGCTTCGGCTTTGCCCACATTATACTAGATAATAGAGATCAAGAAAAACTGGAGCTCTGACAGTGGAATTCTGCATCGGTCCGATGATTATGGATTCCTTTTTCAGAGTAATAAGTTCGTTACATTAGGTACTATGTTTCAGGATGTGAATTGTTACCGATGATTCTGAAAAACTTAAGCTTTCTACGCACGCTACCCTCGATTATTAGGAATATCCATCCTCATCTTGGTATCTATCTCTTCCAGCACACAGAAAGTAGTATCACTTACTTTATATCTTCATCTTCACTGCTTAAAAAATAAAAGGGAATAAAAGCTAAAGAGACTACTGGATTACACCACAGGAGTCTTACATAAACTGCAAACACATATGGCCAAATTGTAAGAAAACCTCTCTACCTTGCCTCTTTAGTCAAACATCACACTAACAGGTGAAGTCATGTACTTTAACCATTATTTCTGCCATTGTTCTTTCATTTCTTAACACCCCCCCCCCCCCCCCCCCCCCCTATTTTCATCAATATCATTCATAATCGCTTGCATCTCACACATGTAGTTTAAAGACAGGTCTTTTTTTTGGGTTTAAAGTAAGGCTACCACACTGAACTAAATCACAATCAAATCCATATACTCAAACACTAGTAGAACACTGAGTCCCTTGCACCGAGGAGTCGCGGCGATTGACTATGGCCACACAATGAACACCAAGCCCATAATTCCCAGAAATCCAGCTCCCAATCTTCCACTTCAACTCCCCATCAACCTTAACTTCCAAAGCTAACCCCCCCTCCATCTTTGCTTCAATCGGCATCTCTGTCCCATGCAAAGAAGCCAAAAGCAAGGTAGTATCCTCATTCCCCTGATAAAATGAAGGAATGTTCGACTCTTCGGTGATCTGTCGGCCTTTGTAGAGTGCGTAAGCTCGGAGATTATTGTAGTAGATGCTGACTCTTGTGTTGGGGTTCTTGGAGAGGAAAGTGACTTGGATTGAGGAGTTATTACAAGGGAGAGAAGTGAGGTTGGAGATGGTGGCGTCTTTGAGATAGAATTGGGGTTTTGAAGGGTGGAGGGTTAGGTAGAGGATGAGGATTATGAAGAGGAGGGTGGAGATTGAGGTTGAGAGGATGTAGATGTGTTTTTTGTTGAAGAGTCTTTTGAGGCTGAAGCCTTGGTTGGCACAGTGTTTGGGTGAGGTTTGTATGAGGAGTGACATTTGCTAGCAGTATAGTAATTAGTCGAGAATATGGGAGGAATGGATGCATGTGAAGAAGATGGGAATCTTAGTGGTATTTATAGGATGAATTCTAAATAATTAAGTGGGGTCTATTATATGTTTGTATCAAAGATATTTATCTTGTCCTGCCTTTTCTAATATTTGTGTTGAATTTGATTTAAATTTGGGATTACTTTGGATTCAAATCTAATCTTTTTAGTTTATATTTAAATCTAATCTCTAGTCTAAATTCTTATTTATCTTTTATTTAAATATGGATTTATCTCCAAACATATATTTATCTTATAAATAGTAGGCTTTCTCTAAGATTTTGAGGTAATCCATAATTCTCTAATAACTTAGGGTTTAATTAGAGTCGGAGAGGACGGCCAAGCGCGGTCGCGGGTAGAGAGATTTTATACGAGGGTATTTCTTTGTAAATGAGCGTGAGAAGTCGGTGTAATCTTTTATAATTCTTTCTAACAGTGGAAGTTTTCGTCGCGGTTTGCAGGATTAGGTGCTAACTGCGTCGAACCTGGGTAAATCTTGTGTGTTTTTATTGCCGTGTTCTTTTCGTGTCATTTGGTATCTGTCGTCTTTTTCAATCTACCCTAAAACAAAAGTCTTAGATTTGCACTGTGCATAAATACGTAATCTTTACAATAAGTGGTATCAGAGCGTCAAGTTCGTGTTTTAGAGTTGATTGGGGAGATGACATCTACAAATTACGAGATCGAAAAGTTCGATGGGCGCAATAAATTCAGTCTATAGAGATTGAAAATGACAGCGCTGCTGAAATAATAAGGATTGCATAAGATTGTCTTTGCGAAAGCCAGGAATTCGGCGACGACCACAGTAGCGGAAAGTGTAGAGATGGAGGACAAAGTTTACAGTTCAATATAGCTTTTAATCGCCGATAAGGGTTTTTGCGAAGTAGCGCAAGAGATGACAACAACAAAATTGTGGAACATAGTCCTTTTACAAGAAGAAATCTTTTACTAACTGATACTATCTAAAGCAGTCTGGAAAGCGCGTAAAGGTTCTTCGGTTCGGATTATGCAGAGTGTTCGCTTCGCTGGAGTTCAAAGGATTGTGCGGGCCGGAGTGAATTGTGCATCAGTACACTACATTGGGAGATCCTCGGTTAGATGGCATTGCATAACATAACAGATGGTTTGGACAGTTTGGAATAATAGAACTTTACGGCTTACTTGGTTTTCCAAGGGAATTTCGGGTCGGAGCCCTATCTACTGCCGAGTATCTCATCGATCGGTCACCATCGATAGCGGTAGGTATGAGAATTCCAAAGGAGTTGTGGACTGGAGGAGCTGGGGATTATTCAGGGCTTCGTGGAATTCGATGCATCTAGAAGCCGAGGATCAAGAGATGTTTTCTTGTCGGCTTTGGAGACAGAGCAAAAGGGTACAGGTCGTGGTGTCTTGGACTCGAAGTGGGGTAATCAACCAAGTGACATTCGTTGAGTTTGCGATATTTCGAAGAAGACAGACTCGGTCAGATGGTGAACGGAGAACAGATATGCCGCCAAATGAGATGGAGTTCGAAGTCTCAGTCCAAGTTATGAATGATGAGGTGGTCAGTACTTCGATTCAGGTAGTGTCACGTCCCGCTTCCCAATATACAGAAAAATACGGGAATGTAACAAAACCAAACATGCTACCTACAGTAAGGAAACATCATTTCATAATTACATTACAGCTGTCAATCAGTAATTAAGAACACTATAATAATAAATCTATCTATCACATGTCCAACAGTCATAAGAAAAAATAAAAGGAAATAATAGCGGAAGTAATAAAGATTCAAAGAAATAAAAGAATACCTAAACCGTCAATAAGAACTAGATTAGTGAGATGCTTCTTACCAATCGGCAATCCAAGCGAAATAATCACAATCCTTCTGTGTTAAAGTCAAGTATCTGGAAGATGCAAAACTCAGACGTCAGGACGTCATAAATATTATAATAATATAATATCTTTTGAGTCAAATCTGATGTTAAGGAACATGGCAGTCTCATCAACTAGATTAGACTGTACCAAGGTGAGGCCCATTATATGATTCATGCTTATGTTAAATATATAAGAATCATATATTCTAAGAATTAAAAAATACATGGTTTTGTCTTGAAGATACAAGGTGGTCAGCGACCAGGTTATAAACATTAATCTTACATGGAACATCCATGTCATATCTCATTGGTGGAGATAGAATTTAGAGGGGACCCCCCCCCCCCCCCCAAACCAAGAATAATTCTGCATGCAAAGGAAGCTAAAAGAGATGAGCACTCATTGTAGTGAGTGGTAACAATGGAGGGCTCAAGATATGCTTTGTATGGGACTAAAGTGGGAAAGTGAGTAAATGATGGGGAGATTTTGGTGGGGTAAATGAATCATGATTCCCCTGTTTTCATCACTTGCCTCGTTGTTTTATTTGAAGTGTTTTTAACTTTAAGAGGATAGTGTTCCTTGACAACACTTTCCTTGCTTGGTGCCACCTCCTGTTTGTTTTATCTGTGCTGCTTAACAACGCTAGCCTCTTAACTTAATTCATTGAAGACATGACAAGAATATTTATTTGTTAACGAGATTTGCAAATAAATTCCCTAGATTAAGGATTTGTTTAACCAAGGAGAGGAATCGGTCTTTTCTCAAAAATTTAAGAATCTAAAGTCCTTTGATAGTAATGTGTGTGGAGTTTGTTTGTGGTGTTTTGATTGCCATAGTTCTTTAAAAGAAATATTTTTCATTCCCGCCCCCAAAAAATATTTTTAAAATGTGCTAATTTAACGAGATGCAATATAAAAGATCAAGACAAGACAATGAATGAAACCGTAAATTTTTTTATCCATTATTTAAATAAATGTATGCTGGAATTTGAATTTCAGTTGATCTAGCCGTCACCTTCTTAAATGTTTGCGTCACAAGACCAAATCTTTGAAGTTTCGGCGATGGTCGAGAAATATAGTCAAACATACCTGATACCCCAAACTATTTCCAAAACTTGAGAATGATTTTTCAATTCGGTTTCTGATTAATATAAGAGAATGTCAAACACCCAATGTAATTAGCTTTAATATACTGAATGCCAATCAATGTTTACTTTTACTTTTAGCTCGCAGATGAAAACGTGGACCTTTGTTAAGATAGATTTTTTCCCCCCTTTCGTTCTCTGAGATAGCCAAACAAATCTCAAATCTCAAAGGACATATAATTTAGATATATATCCACACCATGTAGTAGGACATGATGGCTTATTTCTTTTTTTAGTAAAACGAAAGCTCAGAAAACCCCACGCGTTTCATTAAGAGCTTTTAACGAAACAAGAAAGTAAGAAACATAAGAGAAAACATACTAAGAGTACAAGAGCGGGGAACAAACCAAGCCCAAAACAAAACCGAGGAACAAACCCCGTGTACCAACAACAGCCTTGCCCACCAACCAGAATGAAAACTAGGACATGGATGCCCGTGTGAATCGAGCCGACCAAAATCATGCCCTAGCGCAAGATGCTCGCCTACGTCTCTGCGTCGCGCTGTCCCATCCGCCCACCGCCTGATCCGGTCCACGATCGTCCTCACCCTTCATAATGTACACCCTTGCCCTCTTTCGCACACCCACCGATGCAGCCCCTGATCAGAATAATGTAACTATGTCAATCCAGTTGCCAATCCCAATAATAGATTTGAATTTGTTATGAACAATCTATCATTTCGTTCTTTCCAAATAAACCAACAAGTGACATAAGCCTAAATTTCAACAAAAGAACGATCTATACGATTGATGGATTGGGGCCTCCATGCCTCCCAAAGGTCATGGAGAGTACCAGGCATCGTATGCCGTCCCAAAGCTCTACGAGCCCTATCCCAGACTAAAACAAACACCGAACACGTAACGAAAAGATGATCAATAGATTTATTATCATTCCCGCATAGTAGACAACAAGTTGGCCCTATCTATTTCCTCCTTTGGAGGTTGTCCCTTGTTAAAATCGCGTTATTGTCTGTCAGCCATAAGAAAACCCTGACTTTAAACGGGGCCTTGATCTTCCAAAGTATCGACACAAATCTGTTGTCCAAACCTCCGTAGTTAAGCACACGTTAGAAGGACTTGACAGAAAAAGCATTCGAAGTTCCCCATCTCCACTCATCCTGTCCTCCACAGCTGCGCCAGCCAGTTTCCAATATTGTAGAAAGGAAATAAGATCCTTACATTCCTTTCTCTCTGCTCTCGAGAGTGCTCTCCTAAAGGAAGACCGCCATTTATTACTCTTCCGCTATTGTATGACCGAGACGTTCTGTTTTTTTTTTTTTTTTGCCAGATGATATAATTGCGGAAATTTGTTCTGAAAGTTGAGGTCCCCTACACCAGAAATCTTGCCAGAAATTGATATGGTTGCCATTTCCAACACTAAACATACCGCCTTTAAGAAAACCTCCCTAACCGAATAAATGCCCTTCCAAAATACGGAAGTGGACCCCAAATTCTTGCACTCGACATTCAGGACACCGGATTTATTAGAATAAGACGCCCCGATAGTCCTCACCCATCTCGTGTCCTTTTGTGCCATCCATTGCCACCATTATTTTTCTAGCAAGGCCTTGTTCTATCCACCAGATTTTTTATGCCCAGGCCTCCCACTTGTCTCGATCTGCACACCAAGGCCCATTTCGCAAGATGGTAACCTTTCCCCCTGCTTCCTTTCCATAAAAATCTTCGTCTTATGGTATCGATCTTATTAATGACTCATACCGGAAGTAGGTAAAACGACATGTAATAAACTGCAAAGCAGAGAGGACTGAATTTATCAAAATTATTCTTCCTCCCAACGATAGACAAGTCGCTTTCCAGCCTTCCAATCTACGTTGAAAGCAGTCTAGGAGTGGGCTTCGATCTCTCTTCTTCAAAGATCTCGGCCTAAGAGGTAAGCCCAGGAATCTGATTGGGAATTTTGATATTTTGCAGTTAAAAATTCCAACAAGCGTACCCTCTCAATCGGAATTATGATCCAACGTAGTTAAAGTGCTTTTGCTATAGTTGATCTTCAATCCAGATCACAGCTCAAAGGTATAGAGTATCATCTTCACTATGACAGCTTCTATCACATCATACCTCCCGAATAGTAAACTATCATCCACATACTGTAAATTGATAACTGTGCTCTTCTCATCACCTGGACTTAATCCTTTAATTAACTTCTTGTTTTTGCAGCGGGCAATCATATTGGAAAGGTCATCTGCCACAATAGCAAAGATGAGCGGGGAGAGGGGATCGCCCTGCCTAAGACCTCTCTTACAGCGAAATTCATTCGTATCTATACCATTTACGCTCACCGAGACAGAGGCAGACATCAACCAAACCCGAATCCGGTTAATCCATTTTCCGCCAAATCCTTTAAGCCTGAGGGCTTCAAGAATACATCCCCAATCAACAGTATCGTGGGCCTTTTCAAAACCAAGTTTTAGGATATATCCACATTTCTCTCTCCTTTGAGCATCACGTATCACTTCCTGAGCAATAGCTATGCCGTTTATACTGTTCCTCCCTACCAAGAAACCAGTTTGCGCCTCATCGATCACCCTTCCGGCCACCGGCCTCGGTCTATTTGCTAGAACCTTGGTAATTATTTTACACGAGCAGTTGATTAGGCTAATTGACCTATAATCCTTCACCGTCTTAGCCCCGCCTTTCATCGAGAGCAGGATTATCGTAGCACACTTTAATCTTTCCAAATTGAGTTGGCCTTCAGACAATACCTCAAAAACCCGCATAACATCATCTTTGACTAATCCCCAGAAGCTTTGATAGAACATCATTGAAAACCCGCCCCTAGGTCCATAACAGCTTGAAGAACTTCCTCCTCCGTAAATTCAATTTCCAAGCTTGCTGAATCAGGGTCGCTCACCTTTAGTGATTCTTCCCAGAAGTCATCATACAACGACCACATGTCGACCGTAGCTTGTCCTATAAGTTCCTAATAACAGGTTGATATAATATTACTAACATCCTCATGTTTGTCATAAAGTCTTCCCTCAC
Source organism: Agapanthus africanus (assembly GCA_030015575.1). Classification (NCBI taxonomy): domain Eukaryota; kingdom Viridiplantae; phylum Streptophyta; class Magnoliopsida; order Asparagales; family Amaryllidaceae; genus Agapanthus; species Agapanthus africanus. The sequence goes on along the minus strand of CM057338.1, from coordinate 933,546,798 downwards.
TCTCAATTAGACTAATACCATTCATTATTTCCCTCCCAGTAGCTACTTTGTGGAAGAATGAAGTGTTTTCTTCCCCTTCCTTCAGCCATCTCTCCTTGGCCTTTTGGCACCATTCGATCTCCTCTTTGGCTAAAATTTCAATAGTTCCAACCTTCATCCCCGCAGTAGTAGGAATCTTGAAAAAGACCATGAAACATAATCTTGAAAAAGACCCCATGATTAAGTCCCAAGCCCAACCTAGCATTGCTGATTAACTTATATTGCTTGAGTACATATATGAATAGAATATAGACGGACATAAATCATCATCATCATCATCATCATCATATTTTGATGCAACCCCTTTAATCGTACTGGTAACCCGCTTGGGAGAGGGGAGGAAATCATACCGCATGAGCTCTGCGTAAGTAGTTGTTGATGAAGGTGTTGTTATTTGTGTAATTAGAGAAGAGGACAAGGATGAGAATCCCTAAAGAGCAATATTGTACAATAAATTTGGGCTTTCCAGCAGTAAAAACTGGATGAAATTGCTCCTAGATTCCATGGAACATCTTTGCCTCTGGTTCTGGAACATCTTTGTGTTGGGATTAGCATTGTAAAATTGTTGTAGAGTGTGGGGGAGCAATGTGAGAATTTTAGGGTTTTTTTTAATGGTTGTAAGGAAATTTTGAGACCAATTCAAATGATTTTGATAAGAGAGAACAAATGTCAATTTATATAAAATACAACAGTTATTTGCAATCTCATTATATTCGTAACACATTGGTTTAAATTTATTTCTCTGTCATAAATATAGATAAGATATTTTCAAGGAAACAATATTGCATGATATAGTATGAAAATATATTTGTTTCTTAGCTTTAGTCATACAAATTAAGAGTCCTAAGCTAAAATTCAAATAGCAATTTTCTAGTTCACACGAATCCAGATTGAGTTTTAGGATCATAATCTTTTTGAGTTGAATAATTTGGTTACGACACCAAAGACTGGACGTTAGGCCAATAGCCAGTGGTAAAACTTCTTAAAGTGTATTTTGAATCTTCTAAACTCAATAATTATAGGAAAAGCTTAGATATGGATGACAAATGGCCACATATCACAGCTTACAAAGATGATGTTTAATACCTTTTCAAACTTTTTCATTACTTATGATATTTTCTCCCCTTTTCTTCTGGTCCTTATCTATCATGAAACTTTGGACATGGAAAAGACACTCCTCTTTTTGCTTTGTTAGTCAGTGTTAGAATATGAAATATATTCAAGCAACCATATTGGATATTTAGTTGTTATAAATAGATTTAGTTATACTTCTATGCGTTGAGAATCTATCAGTTTAGATAAACTGTTGAGATTATTTGTTATCATTAGGTTGATTAAGAATTGTATAAATTAAGATGATTTTTCTCATAATAAACATGATCGGGTTTATTGTTTTCTTATCATGGTATCAAAGCTAATGGCTCGATCCAAAATTCATCATCCATTATATTTTTAGTCTATCGATCCAAAATAAATAAATTCTACAACAATATCCAGTTAGATGTTTTATCTTATCTATGGATCATCATCATCAGCCTCCATCAAGATCAAATCTGCGCAACCATTTCTTTCTATGACGTCTTCGGTAAGGCATTTTTTGCAAAAAAAGATTTCGAGATTCAGTCCATCTAGCTCATGCGAAAGAGACTACAGATTTTAAGGTTCGGTCAACCCAGCTTATGCGAAAGATACAAGAGGTCACGTCCGTCTGGCATTATATCATAAGAAATTATTTTTCTTCATCTTTCTTTTTGCAGGTTGAATATTCAAATCAAGATTTAATCAAGAAAACTCTCAGTTATCCACAATGAGTGTTGAGATGCGTGGATTAAAATAGTCTCACATTGAAAAAAGTAGTAGAAGTGCATGTGTATAAAATATAAGCTGGATCAAATCTCAAAAAGGCTTGAGTCTTATTGATGGGGTCCATCTATGCTAAAAGCTCGTGTACACTCATATAAATAAAATATATAATCGCCCTCTCATTTATGTATAATTAAATTTAATATGGTATTAGAGCAAGATTGATAACATTCGTGAATTTATACTTTAACACACACCTCTTCGAGCCTTCGTGCTCTCGGTTTTTGAGCCCTCCTTTGTGTCTTCATGCTCTCTTAACTTTGTTCTATCTCTTGAGCCTTTGTGCTCTCTTGTGTGTTATCTGGGCCTTTGTGCTGGATTTTGAGCCTTCGTGCTCTGTACGATTCACGTGACAACCATATTGCATGTGAGATGGAGTGTTGAGATGTGTGGATTAAAATAGTCCCACATTAGAAAAAATATAAGAAGTGCATGAGTATAAAACATAAAATAGGCCAAACCTCAATAAGGCTCGATTCTTATTGATAGAGCCCGTCTATGTTAAAAATATGTGCACTCATATAAATAATATATATAATCGCCCCTCTCGTTCGCGTATAACAAATTAAATTTAAATTGGTATTATAGCTAAGGTTGATTCTATTGATCGAGTACATAGATTTAGAGCATGTACGCATCCAAAAACAAAAGACTTAGGCAGCGCATGTGATCGATGGTACCACGTTTGAGATTTATTATAGATCGGAATCGTTGGCACGACGGAGTGCATGGGCGCAGCTGCAAGTGCACATAGGCAAACGTCATGGTATCAACAATGTGGCAGAAGGATATGGCGGCGTCGATCGTTTATGCGGCGTTTCAGACATATTGATGGAGTCGGATTCGAAAAACTCCATATATCCCCACTTCAGTGCTTATGATTCGGATCGTCTTCTGTTAAAGTTGTGGATGTATGTTCTTAGTTCGAGACGTTGTTACCATGCGAATTTGGGTTGGAGGTGGAGTATCTTACCATTTTAGTTGTTATTGCGTTGAGTGTGATTCTGGATTATCGCATTAATCGCGTGCCATGTTTCGTCTCCAAAATTTCTGTCGAGACATTATCTTCTTCCAATGTTGATCTTGGTCTCGATCGGATGCGAGCCAAGATGGAGATTTGTCATTCATGTCTCATATCCTTCTGTTAACCATGGATTTGGTAGCTTGAGTAAAATCAACTGGAGAGAATTCCATACAGGACTTGCCGATTGTTCGAACATGTGTATTTCAAGATACTTCTGTTTACTTGCTTCAAGACTCTGTTGGCATGCGAAGTTCATGCCTAATCGTGTTCGGTACGTTTTTTCGTCATATTGAATTGTGATTTTCGTCGTCGAAGTTCTGGTTATTTACTTCGAGACTCTGTTGCCATGCGTGTTGTGTGCCATCGTATCCGTTGCGATCTGGTTTGTCACATCGTGGTGTGACATATTCGTCATCGAAGTTATGTTGACACGATATCTTCATCTCAGTTTTCGGCTTGGATATGAGCTTTCTGGACTCGGCATGAGTCATTGTGTTTGGGCTTGAAGAGGAGCCACAATGAAGATCTGATCGAGTTGTGTTGTGCATCTTTTTGAACTGTTTGGTGGTGGATTCGGTGAAAACCGGTTATTCTATTTGAAGACTTGCTCTGCACTAATAGATGGAGAAAGCTCTAAAGGGCAATCGGCAGCAGCAGATTTTTGACAAGGCAGTTCATATCTGATTGGATTCAGTCCAAGGTGGAGATTTGTTAGGATGTCCTGAATCCTAACTAATCTGTTATATTTATATTTAAATATATTTTGTTTGCTTATTTAGAGATAAAATTTAGTTGGTTATTTAGAAATAAATCCTAATTAAATCAATGTTATCTCTAAATATCATTGTATATGCTATAAACATGGAGCAATTGCCTACGGCTTGGATTGTACGAGCAAGAGATAGCCGCCACAATATAGCCCTAATATTTGTGAGAGTTCTCTCTTCTTTTAGGGGAGAGACCTGTGAGGGCGAGAGTTTATTCTATTATCTGGTTTTATATTTTATTATCTATATTTATCTCGATCATCCGTAACAAATTGGTATTTAAGGGAGACTGTTAAAATATGAAATATATTCATGTAACTGTATTGGATATTTAGTTGTTATAGATAGGTTTAGTTATGCTTTTATGTGTTGAGAATCTATCAGTTTAGATAAACTGTTGAGATTGTTTGTCATCATTAGGTTTATTGAGAATTGTATAAATTAAGATAATTTTTCTCATAATAAACATGATCGGGTTTATTGTTTTCTTATCAGTTAATTAGCTTATTAAGATGGAGATTTGATTAAAGTTTTGGTCTCCAAACTTGGGCAAGCTTCATTGCATTTGACAAATCATCATTATGTTGTCATGATCATAACAAGATGTAAGTGCTTGTGTGTTGGTACTAAAGCATGATAAATCTCTTTTATTGCTAGTGGATGCCATTTTGGACATGCCCAAGTTAGTTCAATGTGTCTTTTCCTTTTAGTAATTTTCCTCTTTGGGAGTTCTCGACATTGAAATCTCTCTAGTTGATAATGTTGAGAGTTCTAGTCCGAGCTTGCTACATATCTAGATATATAATCTATAGATAGATGGCATTATACTTCTTTAAGTGTCACAATAACTTGGGAACCGACGATACCAAAGATTGCGGAGGGCATAATTATCGAGACACAATCCAACGATTTCATTTCATGTTAGAGCCACGTCTTCACTCAAACTTCCGACATGTACATTCAAAAGGAAGAGTGTATTGACATATGTTGAACTTTTTGTATGTACCTCTAAATTCCTACTTCGTAATTATCGAGACACAATGGAACGATTTCATTTCATGTTAGAGCCACATCTCTAGTTGATAATGCTTTTTGTATGTACCTCTAAATTCCTACTTTGTAATCAACTTCAAATTGAAAATGAAACTTTTCATTTATCTTTCTAGTTCTTTAATGTATTCATGCGCATGAACCCCATAATCAATTTAAATTTGTCCGTGAAATGTGTATATAAATATTACTAAAGCATGAAGCCAATAGTGAAGAAAATTAATGTCTTCTCAACTAGTTGCCCGTTTATATTGTTTAATGTGGCCATGTCAACATGCACATAAAATCAAATTATAGGTGCATTCTATTAAAATCCAAATAAATAAAGTAGTTTATGTCGAGCATGTAAACCAATATTCAAAAGAGTTATCCATATAATTATGTTCGAGCAAGAGAGAAAGCCTGAGTACGGCCTAGTCGGCTTCAACCATCAAAGCCATTACGGAAGATCTCACCATTTCCGAAGGTACTGAAGCTACATTTCCATATAGCACCTTCACAAGAAATGACTCTTTGCCTCAAAAGTTGTGAATTTTTCAAAAATCTCAAAATTTACTGTTTTTCGGTTTTCCAGATTTTGGTTGCTATACCAGGAAAATCACTAAAATTTTAATAATCTTAGAATTTTATATTTTCTTTGGTTTTTTAATATGTTTGTTTTCTAGTACATGAAAACCACAAAATTTACAATAATCCCAAAAATTATATTCCCTTAAAATTTTCAACATGTTGCACGCTATACAACACACGAAAATTGTGGAATTTTAAAAATATTAAAATTTTCTGTATTCACCGGTATTTTGCTTCTTATAACACGCGAATATCGCTAGGTTTTCAAAAAAAATATTTTTTTGTTTTATTCGGTTTTTCTATAATCTGCATGTTACAACACACAAAAATCATGAGATTTAAAAAAATCTAAAAGTTTCTTTTTTAAAATACGTTATGTTAATATTTTGCATGATAGCACATGAAAATTGCTAAATTATCAAAAATCTTTAAAAAAATTGTTCTTTGGTTTTTTATTATTTTGTTTGCAATATGTTGCACAAAAATTGCGATGTTATAAAAATCCAAAGCTGTTATCTCTAAATTTTCAAAATTTTGTTTGCTATAAAAATCCAAAGCTGTTATCTCTAAATTTTCAAAATTTTGTTTGCTATAAAACATGAAAATGAAGAAATTTTCAACGATCTCATAATTTTATGTTTTCTATGGTTTTTCAATGGTTTGCTTACTATAAAATTTGGAAATAGCAAAAGCTTCAAAAAAAACTCTATAATTTTTTGTTATCTTCAGTTTTTCAATATTTTTAAGGACATGGAAAACAAAAATCGTAAAATTTTCAAAAATCCTAAAAATAAGGTTTTGTTTTCTTCTAATTTTGCAAGCTATAACATGAAGAACGTGAAATTTTCAAATATCTTAAATTTTTTTGTTTTATTTGGTTTTTCAATATTTTTCTAATTGGTAGGATATGAAAATTATAAAATTTTCAAAAATCTCAAAGCATTTCTTTTTTCTTAGAGTTTACAATATATTTTGTTTGCTATAGCTCAGGAAAATCGAGATATTTTTAAAATCCCGAAATGTATCGTTTTCTTCAAGTTTTCAATATTTTACATTATATAGCACATGAAAATTGCAAAAATTTCAAAAATACCATTGTTTACTGATTTCTTTGGCTTTAAAATTATGCATGTTTTAGCACGCTAAAATCACAAATATTAAAAATCCTAAATTTTTTAATTTTCTTTCATTTTCAATATTTTGCTTATAGCACATGAAAATCATAAAAAAAATTCTGTTTTCTTCAAATTTTCAATATAATACAGGTCATAGCTCACGAATAAGGCAAAATTTTAGAAATCACAAAATTTTTTATTTTCTTCGATTTTCTAATATTATGTTTGCTATAGTATATAAAAATCATGAAATTTCCAGAAATAAAAAAAAATCTTCGGTTCTTCAATATTTTGCATTCTATCATACTTAAAGATCGTAAAGTTCTTAAAAAGCTTAAAATTTTCTACTTTCTTCAGTTTTTAAATATCATGCATGTTATATGATATATTTAAATCACGAATTTTTGCCAAAGAGCATTTGCTCGAGCGGAGATGACACTACCACACTTGGTAGGAGGTATTGGGTTCGAAACCACGCAAGGAGGGTATTCAACCAATTATGTGGAGAAAATTCTTATGGACCTAGAGGTCCCCTCCCCTCCCCCCAAAAAAAATTTCTACGCGCTGTTACAAAAAAAATCGTGAAATTTTCTGAAACCTCTATTATTATCTATTTCTTTTGTTTTCAATATTTTACTTCCTATGGCACAAAAAAATCATGAACCATACAAAATTTTAAGTTTTGTTCAAATTTACAATATTTTGCACATCAGCGCATGAAAATTACGAAATTTTCAAAAATCTAAAAAAAATTGTTTTTGATTTTTAAATATTTTGCACCATACAGATCATAAAAATTGCAATTTTTTTTAAATATCAAAAATTTTATTGTTTTCCTTGGTTTTTCAATATTTTGCACGGGAATCTTGAGAAATCTCAATTTTATTTAATTGTTCAATATATAGAACACGATAATCATAAAATTTTAAAAAACATGAAAGTAGCAAAATTTCAAAACATCAATCTTCTTTGTTTCGTTTTGTTTTCCAATTTTTTACTTGCATACGTTTTTTTTTGTAAATCTCAAAATTTTCCATTTTCATTGGATTTTCAATATTTTGCATACACATAAAACTTACGAAATTGTACAATACTCCCTAAAGTTTGTATTCTCTTAAAATTTTCAATATGTTGCATAGTATAACACAAGAAAATCGTGAAATTTTCAAAATCTCATTTTTTTTAAAAAATTTCTGTTTTTCGGTATTATAGCACATGAAAATTACAAAAAAAAATTAAAAATCTCAAAAAAAATCTTTTACTTTCAATTTTCAATATTTTGCATGAAAAATTTGTGAAATTTTCAAGAAAATATCAAAACTTTATATTTTTTAGTTTTATTTATTAATTTGTTGACAAGAAAATTGCGATATTTCAAAAAATATAAAATTTACTTTTTTCTCTAAATTTTCAATATTTTGCATTTTGTAATACCAAAAACTATGAAATTTTTAATAATATCAAAATTTTATGTTTTCTTCGGTTATTAATATTTTGCTTACTAACAAATAGAAATCGCAAACATTTCAGACATCTCAAAGGTTATTTGTTTTTCAGTTTATCAATATTTTGCATGATATTGAACACACGAAAATCGTGAATTTTTTTTTTTTCTTTGGTTTTTCAATATTTTGTTTACTATTTGCACATGAAGATCACAAAAATTCAAAAATCTTGATCTTTTTTTTTGTTTCCTTCCATTTTTCAATATTTTGCATTATATAACACTACAAAAATTATGAAATTTTTGAAAATCCTAAATTTTTTTATTTCCTTCAAACTTTCAATAATTTACAGCCCAAAAATCATGAAATTTTCAACACTCTCAAAAATTTCTATTTCTTTCTTTTTTTTAATAATTTGTTAACTATAAAACTTTCAATAATTTACAGCCCAAAAATCAGGAAATTTTCAACACTCTCAAAATTTTCTATTTCTTTCTTTTTTTAATAATTTGTTAACTATAAAAAACGAAAACCGCTAAATTCTCAACAAATTTTTTCCCCAATATTTTGCATTGTAATAACAAAGGAAAATCGCTAGATTTTTAAAATTCTAAAACCATTTTTTGTGTTTTCAATATTCTGGTTATTATAGCCCACGAAAATAGAATAAATTTCAAAATATTTTGCTTTTTTTTCGAATTTTCAGTATTTTGCATTCTATAACACTTGAAATTCCCGAAATGTTCATAAATCTTAATTTTTTTTATTCGATTTTTGATTATTTTATTTACTGTATAGCATAAGAAAATCACAAAATTTTTAAGACTCCCAAAATTTCTGCTTTCTTCATTTTTTATTATTTTGCATGCCATCACACAAAACTCGAAAAATATAAAAATCTAAGCATTTTCTTCTTTCTTTGGTTTTAAATATTTTGCTTGCCAGTGTGCAAGAAAATCAAAAAAAAAATTAAAAATCCGAAAATATTTATATTATCCTCAAAAAATATGTTTCCCGCTAGCACAAGAAAATCTTGAAAACTTGAAAAATCTCAAGGTTTTATGTATTTTTTGGGTTTATGGATATTTTGCTTCTTCCAGTACATTGGAAATCGCTAATTTTTTAAAACTTTCTATATCTTTTGTTTTATTCAGTTTTTCAATATTTTAACCTTTAGATCTCACACCACCTCACACCACGTAAATCACGAAATGTTTAGAAATCTCAACATTTATCTTTTCAATTTTGTTTTTAATATTTCGTATGATAGCACACAAAAAAAGAGAAATCTCAAAAAATCTCAAAATTTTCACTTTACTTCGGTTTCTCATTATTTTGTTTCTATATAGTACATGAAAATTGCAATAATTTCAAAATTTATTGTATACTCCAAATCAACATTTTGCATTCTACAACATGAAAACCGCAAAATTTTATGACGCTATAGGTTCAATCCAATTGATTCTTAATAAATTAGTTTTCTTTGATTTTTCAGTATTTTCTTGTTATATAATAAACGAAAATCTAAAAAAAAAATTCGGCTTTTGACTATTTTAAAAGGTATAGTGAAAGAAAATCATGAAATTTTCAACAATCTTAAAAACAATTTGTTTTCATCCGTTTTAATTTTGCGTGGTATATAGCACACGAAAACCGTAAAATTTCAAAAATCTCAGAAAAAACTCATTCTCATAGGTTTTTCAATATTTTTCTTGATAAAGCATCCAAAATCGGGAAAATTTCAAAAGTTCCAATTTTTTTTTCGGAAAAATTGTTTCCGAGCATGATTTGGAGAAGCGACTTGTTTTTAAACCCATGTATTTCTAGAATCGTCAAAAACCCCAATACTTTAAAAATAAGATAGATTCCTGCCCAAAATGACTTATACGTATAATAATTAGGATATTTTTTAAAACAATCCCAATTTTATCCTTGTTTTTAAATGACAAAGCATTTTTTTTAAATATGTAAAATAAATGCGAGATATTGTTCTCATTGTATTCTTCCCCTGCGTTACTTCTCTTCTTTGTCTTCCTCAATTTTAAGTGGATCTCTCCTATTCTAGCTCCGTTAGGAAAATTAAATGCAAACTAAGATTTGATCATTAATTCTAATCTCTAGTCTCAAATCGTACTTCTTTATTCCTAATTTTCAATAACCCTAACCTCAACCTTGGCTTATATAATTGAAGGTTGAGGCCGCTACCCTCGGTCTCTTTTGTTAGGTCCATGCTATTTCTTTGCAATTTTTCTTCGTCAAGAGGGAAGTGATCGTATCCAAATTCCTCAACGATTTCGAATGAGATCACTGATTTCTTACCTAGAAGATCGAAGATATGACAGCCGAAACCTTTTATCACTATAGGATTTAGAAAGAAGATGGGTTAAGACAAGAAATTAGGACAAATAATAATAAAAAGGAAATAAAAAAAAAAGATGGGTTAAGAGAGAAAAAATTAGAGCAGACAATAATAAAGAGGAAATAATAAAATAGCTGAACTGTTGTATGTAACCAAAAATTTCACATTCTAAAATCTTGGAAAATCTTATCACGTTCCACTATTTTGGAAAATTTTGAAAGGGATATTATAGGTAGTGCACACATAAATGTACAAATTAGGGTTTGGATTTAAAATAATATCAAATTATAATTCTGGGATTTTCCACAATTTTGGAACTTTGCGGGTTTAAAAATTAATCGGATTATGAAATTAGGCTCGGAGACAATTTTCCTTTTTTTGTTTTCTTCATATATCCATCAAACACATGAAAATTGCAAAATTTATAATAGTTTCCATTGAAAATCGAAAAATAATAATAATTTCGTTTTTTGTTTTCTTCAGTTTGAAAAATCTCAAAATTTTATGTTTTTTCATTTTAAAATTTTGCAAGTTATAGCAGATAAAAATAGAAAAAAAATTAATTTCAATTTTTTTTCGATTTTTAAATATTCTGCTTGCTTATAGGATACAAAACAGTAAAAAATTAAAAAGTCGCAAAAATTTTTGTTTTCATCGGTTTTAAAATATTTTGTTAGTTATAATAAAAGAAAATGGAGAACTTTTTTAAATTTCAAAATATTTCTTGTTTTCTTCAATTTTTTTCAATATTTTGCATGTATGGCATCTCAAAATTGCCAAATTTTCAGAAAGCTCAAAATTTCTTGTTTTCTTTATTTTTTCATTATTTTGCATGCCATAGAACAATAAATTCATAAAATATTTAAAAATCTCAAAATTTACAATTTTCTTTGGTTTTTCAATATATTGCTTATTATTGCACATGAAAATTTCAGAGTTTATAAAAATCCCAAAAGTTTCTATTCTCTTCAAATTTTCAATATGTTGCATGTAATAGAACACGAAAATCGCGACATTTTGAAAAAATGCTGAAATTTTCTGTTCTTTTTGGTTTTTCAATAGTTTTCTTTCTAATGAACCCAGATATCATGAAAATTTAAAAATTCCCAAAATATTCTGTTTTTCAAATTTCCAATATTTTGCTTATACGAAAATCACGAAATAAATGAAATCTCATTTTTTTTACTAGTTTCTTCCGTTTTCAAATATTTTGCATGATATATGACAAAAAAAACTTGAAATTTTCAAAAATCCTGAATTTTTTTGTTTCTTTGATTTTTTTCAATATTTTACTTACTATATAGTACATGAAAATCATAATATTTAAAAAAATCGCAAATTTCTCAATATTGCTTACTATTTAACAATGAAAATTAAGAAATTTCTAAACATCCAAAATAACTTTCAATATTTTGCATGCACATGAAAATCTTAAGATTTTCAAACAATCTCAAAAGTTTTAGGTTTTCTTCGTTTTTGAATAAATTTGTTAAAAGTCCCAATTTTTTATGTTTTCTTTGGTTTTTCAGTATTTTGCTTGATATATCCCACAAAGTCGCAGAATTTTTCAAAATATCAACCACTTCTCGTCTTCAAAAATATCATTTATATCTTAAAACCTTTTGCTTTATTTGGTTTTTCAATAATTTGTTTGTAATAACACATGAAAATCGTATATTTTTTTAAAAAAGTTCTAAATTTTTTTGTTTCCCAAAATCTCAAAAAATTCTCTTTCTTGTCTTTTTCAAAATTTTACATAACACAGCAGTGAAAATCATGTTTCAAAGTCCCAAAATATTCTGTTTTTCTTCTGGTTTTCAATATTTTGTTTGCTATGGCAAATGAAAAATCGCGATAGTTTCACAATTTTTTTTTTATGTTTTCTTCCGTTTCCATTATTTTGTGTGCTAACAGGCACAAAATCACGAAATTTCAAAAATCTCAAAAACTTCTCTTTTTCAGGTTTTTCAATATTTTGTTTGCTATAGAACACGAAATTTGCGAAATTTTCAAAATTCTAAAAAATTTTGTTTCCTAAAGTTTTCAATATTTTGCATGTTATAACAAATGAAAATCGCAAAATTTTCAACAATCTCAAAACTTTTTGCTTTCTTTAGTTTTCATTATTTTGCTTATTATAACATAATATAATCGCAAAATTTTCAACAAAACCAAAAAATTTCTTTTTTCTCAAAATTTTCAATATTTTCCATATTGTAATACATGAAAATTGCGAAATTTTCAAAAATCTCAAAAAAATAATCTTTAGTTTTTTATTTTCTTTGTATACAAGATCGTGAAATATTCAAAAATCTTATAAAGTTTCTGTTTTATTTTATTCAGTTATTTAATGTATTTGTATGCTTAGCATATGAAAACACAATCTTTTTATAACTCTCAAAATTTTCTATATTTTCCTTTCTCAATATTTTGCATCATATAGTACACAAAAATCACGAAATTTCGCTTTCATTAGAATTTTCGATATGTTTTATGCTATAGAACAGGTAAATCTAGAAATTTTCAAATTCAGAGTTTTCAAAGTTTTTGTGCTTTAGCACAACAATATCGCGAAAAAATAGCTATATATATTTTTTTGTTTTCTTCGGTTTTTAATATTTTTGCTTGCTATAGCAAACGAAAATCATTGTATTTTTAAAAAGCCATAAAATTTTATGTTTTCTTCAGTTTTTAGTATTTTGCTTTCTACAAAAATTACGATATTTTCAAAAATTCCAAAATTTTCTATTTTCTTCAAAATTTTCAATATTTCATATGAATCATTAATTTTTTTTCCAGAATCATTAATTTTTTTTCCGGTTTTTTAATATTTTGCTTGTTAAAGTAAACGAAAATCATTAATATTTCAAAAATCACAAAAAAAAATTGTTTCTTACATTTTTCAATATTTTGCTTGTTATAACACGAAAAATGCACTATATTCAAAAATTTCATATTTTACTTCAAAATTTTCAATAATTTGTATATAACTCAATACAGTCGAGAAATTTTCAAAAATTCTCAAAGTTTCTTCTGTTTTTTTTTTTGTTTTTAAAATATTTTGTTTGCTATAACAAACGAAAATCTCAAAAAAAAAATCTCAAAATTATCTTTTCTTCGTTTTTTCAATATTTTGCTTGCGAACAAGAAATCATGGAACTTTCAAAAATCTCCATTTTTTTTGGTTTTTTCATATATTTTGCTTGCAATTGAATAATATTCCCCAAATTATAAATAAAATGATATTTTTAGATAAGTTCTTATATATATATAAAAGTTCTTTTATTATTGATGTGATGAAATATAAATCATTTTAATCTAAGATTGATTGTTTTTTCAGATACAAGATGTAATTGCAAGATAACGAATGAATTCAGTTCCAACCAAAAAGAAAAAGAAAAAGAAAAGAAAATTAAGGGGTTAAGATTAATTTTGCATCCATATCTAAAAAATGGAGGGTATATTCCAAGAAATCTCTCTCAAATAGCTTTCTATATAATAATACATACATACATACATACATAAATCCATCCATCCATCCATCCATCCATCCAACCTTTTGATGTTAAAATTTCCTTACGGCTTAAAATCAAACTCTATTCTGCAAAGATCCTGTTAAAGTGGTTAAAATATTGGCAAATGAACATGGGTAATAGAAAAGAAAGAAACATATATCAATAGACCAATACATGCATACATCTTTATTCAAACTTATATAAAGATTAAATAAGACAATTAGGAGTTCCAACAGCCATTTATTGTCATTCTCTTACAACAGACGAATGCACCTGAAGATTCTTCTCTGTTTTCCTTTTAACCATTTTAGCTCGAACGTGAGGTGATAAGGCACGAAACGAGGTGATTTATTGATCTTCTCAAATTTTTCCCCTCTGTTTTCAAAATTATGCAAACTGAAAACTTTTAGGCCTCCTTTCAGGTCTCTTTTGAAAGTTACTTCAAAGGACTCTTGAGATATTTAGAGAAGCTCAGACAACACCAATGCTGCAACTCTCTTAATTGACTCCGAGGCTTTGATAAGATCGGACTCAGAATGCCCAGCGGAAACAAACATGCGTATACCAATAGGAAGGCGGCATTTGTCAAGAGTTGACTTCTTCGTGGTCACAATCAGAACTGAATCTTCTTTCAAAACCTGTTTGGTGAAAAGAAAATGGGTTACTCATAGTCGAGGAAACTAGAGAACTCTGATTGATTCAATTGAATCTTACCAAGTTTACGAACTATCGAACTTACTTTATCGACTGGTAGGTTGAGAAGCTGCAAGTAACTCTTTAGAGAACCTGCAGATTTCTTGAGTTTTAGAAAGACGATAGGCGACAGAGGATGGCTTGCGAGGATAAGGCCTGGTACATCTTTCAAGCCTGCTCTTCATCCACAAGGAAATAAAGAGGAAAAAAGATAATTGGGAAAACTTGATATTAGAAACATTTGCAAAATATTTTTGTTGGATTCTATCGATAAAAGGTAAGCATATGGACACACACAAACCAAAATATCTGGGATTGAACTAAAATATTAGAAGAACAGATGATAGGAATTTCGCGAGAAAAAATAAAATTACAGTATGCAACTAATGAAATTGCCACCTAAATTCACACCTTCTCGTAATAAAGCAATATTGCTCCTTAGAGCTGCGAGCACAGATGGATTTTCCTCCAAATAATCAACTGCTGCAATTGCAGCAGTTGCTAAGTAGGGAGGCAAAGATGCAGAGAAAACATATCCAGAGCTGCTGAGCCTCTGCATGAAGAGAAGAAGTCCATCAGATCAAACAGGTGAGATTGAAGATCTCTATTACCCCAAAAGTAAAGGGGTCTCACAAACCACAATTTGGTTCACATTGTGACACGGGGGAACAAATACCCTTTGAATTTTACTGGAAAAAGAAAATCTCTTTATATGTTCAATCTTCTCAAAATTTTAAATAGCTCTATCAAAAATATTTAAATTCTTCACTAATTAAGTAAATATCTTCATGAATCTTCTCAAATCTTTTGCATATTGTCTACGTCTACATGCAAATATACTAGCTTGAATAAATTCAGAATGCTACTATGTCAGTTTGTTCATACTTGATGATCAACTACTCTAGTGCTTCCGGTGCAAAATCCTCCATCAGTTGCTAACGCATTCCCCATAGCAGCGGTTATTATATCGACTTTCTCAATCTGCATTATTTCACCATGTAAAGCTCTGGAACACTGGAACATAAAATACTGAGATAACAAGACAAAAAATAGAACAAATATTAGCATATGACATACTGGAACATTATAATGTTCAGCAAGACCTCGACCAGAATTTCCAAGCACACCAAATGAATGGCTTTCATCCACGATAACTCGAAAGCGGTATTTCTCTTTCAATCTCACAATATCATCCAGTGGTGCTATTTCACCAGAATTCTGCATTCATTCACAAGCACAATAACAATTTTTTTTAAGAACAATGTCTTCATGTTTAGCGAACCAATGAATATTTTCAGCCAAGACACACAGTGAACTAAGTGTCATAGCATTAAGTCAATTAGAGTTAGATTAATCATTGAAGAGCAGCTTTTGCTCATCATAGGAAAAAACCTTAATGAGTCTACGGAAATCCGGTAACCAACATAGGCACAGGGAGTTTTTCATATAGTATCATACAGTTTATGGATATAACCAGTTAGAATCCACGCGTAAGTTGCCAGAAAATTGTCTGCTCGTACGTTTTTCGTTGTGCAACTTTTGTTCCGATAAATTGACCTGCTTCGTTCCAAAACACTAAACTTGGCATTCAGAAGAACAATTACACTACGTACACATCTCCAGTGCAAATATATTATAAAAAAAAAACTGTTCAATTTTTAAATTGCTATTTGACACCACCAACTACGACATGGACATGCTCCAATTACATGATACTGGAAAATAATACTTGTAATTTACTGAAAATATCTAGTTGAAACTTTTTTAATCTTTCGTTTCATCCAATATAGTTTTTTCTTCCCTCCTGACGTTTTGAAGAAGCCTAACCCTACTGTACTAGTTCCATAGTTAATAGCAACCCATGTTTCCATTTTTGTTCCCCTATTGTAATGTTTCGTCATTATGATAAACTTGCTCCACCAACCCTCACAAAAATTGGCCTGATACTTGTGTAGCAACCATGTCCAGATATAGGACACTTTTTGCTATATCCTCTTTATTTTCATGTGCAATATATAGGAATTTGCCATGTGTTGGCATTGTATCATGTTGTGACTCTGGCATCATTTTCCTTAGTTTACCACAGAGCATATACCAAGAGTGGACATACCCAAGTTAATATTGACCCATAAGGATGTCTTTAAAGTTAAATATGTAGAAAGAAAAAAAGGGAAGATATTAGCAAAGCAAGAGAGCACAAATGGAGAGTGTAGGCCTTTGTAAAAAAAGAATTCTCAAAGAAAATGCAAAAGTTGTGGCACTTCCGAGTAGAAAATTTCAAGTGCACTGACGTGACCGTCCTTTGGTCCGAGTGCAGTTTCACTTAAACAAAAATGCAGTTATATGCTCTCTGGACTCTCAGCAAAAATGAATGTTTATTTATTTATGCTTTGCCAAAAAAATTGAATATTTATGAGATAGTGGAAAATTTATGTAAAACTTCACATTTTTTTCTCAATTTAAACGGTGGGAAATTTCCCCACACGTTCCATTAAAATAGCTGTATTATCTGCTGAGTGAGAAAGGGGCATAGTCTACAGAAAGAAATGGCATGACCAACTTAGTGAAGAAAAATATAAACTTCATTGGTACCTGATATAAGGCTTCCACAACTATATATCGGCGTACTTTCTCAACTTGCTTCTTAGCTCTGGTTACTTTTTCCAAAGTGCTTTCTAGCGATGCCATGTCATTGTGCTTGAAATAAACGACCGTACTCCGAGAGAGTTGAAGCCCATTTTGCACAGCCCAGTGCAGGCCTTCATCTCTGTATTTATATATATAAAAAATACGTCGAGTCACTTTTACGGTTTTACTTGATTTCCGATTAAGGCAATAAGATGAGGAGGTGTCTTACGCAACAATGATATCGCCTTTCTTGCAGAATGCCGGAATAACACTGAATATAGTAGATATCCCATAAGAGTAAAGTATGGAATCTGGAGTTCCCAAGAATTTTGCAATTTTGGTCTCACAATCAAGGTGGACATCTGCAAAAGTCGCATCTTGTCAGTCTGAAAATTAAACTTTGTTATTTTTGTGCAATTGCTGATCTAAAATGCCAGTAGCAAGCCATAGCAAGAAACTGCGACCAACCAATTGTCCCATAAAAGCCTCGAGGACCACAAGAACCAACACCATATTTCTCCAATGAGGCAATGCATGATTCCTGAGAACAGCTTTCATTCAGAGAAAAATATCAATATAAAAATATAAAAAAAGATTGACAGAAGATATGTGAAAAAACAGTCCTTACAGTTATCTTCTCATGACCTATCAACCCTAGATAGTTTGACGATGCGAGGTTCACAACTTCTCTGCCATCAATTATAGTATGAGGTCCAGCTGCACTGCAAGCAATAAATATCTGAGCATTATAATCATAAATCATAATGACGCAACAAGAATGCTCTACTTCTACGGAAAACTACATTGCCTTTCATTTTAGCTGCTGATAATCTTAAGTCTCAGAAATAGATCACCTAGATTTCGGGACCTGGTTCCTTTTGGGAGGATTTGGAGCCAAATATTTCCCACTAGAATTTGATGTTTGCTAAGACCAAATAATGAAGTGCACAGTACTGAATTGTGAATGAGACATGGCAAGCTCTTTATTGTTCCCAAGTTTTATTGAAGGCTTTCGGATAGATTGACGTTTTCAAGTTGTGATGCATCACTTGCTTTAAAAGCACAGCAAGCTTATAAGTTTGTAAGAAATATTCCTGTATTTCTCGTTATGGCCAAAGTGGAGGATAAACAAATTATGAGGACTGTTAGGGGAGCTTGCAAAATGTTTATCATGTGATTATTTTGGTGTGTTTGGTTGGCCGAACTTTAAGTCTTCCATGCTAAAGCAAATCCTCTCTTTGATAGTTCTTCATATAATAAATAGAATGCTAGATTTTTGGAGAGTGAATTGAAGAGAAGGCTGTTATTTTTTTATAGCAAATTGGTGTTTAGCACAAGTCAAAGCCCAAGTTCAGCATGCATGTGCAGCGCACATAATGGGATTTTTTTTCTATCCCGAGCGAGGCGGTGCCGCGTGAGGCCACGTGGTGGCTCGAGGTTGTTAGCGTGCGCTGAGGGGAATAGATTAGTTTAAAAAACTAATCTGCAGGTTTAAATTTGAAGCTTATCTCTAAGAAACCTATATGCCTATATATATTGATTAATTAAATCCTAATTAATCAGTCAATCCATGCAATTAATTAGGGGTGGCTGCGGCAGAAAAAGCCGAGAGAGAGAGAGAGAGGTTGTTTAGAGAGAGAGAGATATTTGTATTGGCGGGTGATTGGAGAGGGCAATTCTTGTATAATCCTTACTCTAGTGGAAGTTCTCGTCGCAAAGACAGGATTAGATGCGAGTTTGCATCAAACCGGGGTATATCGTTGTGTTCTTTTTCATCATCTTTGTTTACACGCGATCCTTATAGTTTTCCGCTGTATAGTACCGCTTGTTTGACGTTCTGCTTGTATGATCCCTTCAAGATTCACCACGCCGTGTTACAGAAGATCGGGATACAACAAGTGGTATCAGAACATCAGGATCGGTGATTCAGAAATCTCGGGAAGATAACGACTACGAACTACAAGATGGAGAAGTTTGACAGTAGTAACAACTTCAATTTATGGAAGTTAAAGATGACCGCAATTTTGAAGCAACAGGTAATTCACAAGATAATTGTCGGGAGAGATAAGATAACGAAAGGAACCACAAATATCGAGTTCGAGGCGATGGAAGATAAGGTGCACAGTTCGTTGCACATTTACCTAGCCAACGAGGTACTTTGCGAGATCGCGCAAGAGCTCATACAGCAGTTATTTAGAATAGGTTGGAGTTCCTTACAATAAGAAGTCTCTCATGAACCGTCTCTACCTCAAGCAGAGATTGAACATCTTGAAGATGAAGGAAAGGACTTCCGTCAAAGATCAAATTGACGCGCTCAATCAAGTTGTGATGGACTTATGAAATATAGAGGTGAAGATCGACGATGAAGATCAAGCGATAATTTTATTGTGCTTTTTGACCACCGAGTTCGGCCAGTTTGTCAAATCCATGGTGTATGGCCAAGATAAGTTATCTTTGAAAGATGCTGAAACATGTTTGCACAGTAAGGCGTTGAGGGACAAGGTGGTCCGTGACAACAAAAGTTCGGACGACGCGATGTTCGCTACAGCCCGCTCAGCGATGCGGATAGATGATTGTTCTAAGGATTTGAGAAGCTGGGTGAATGACAAGTGCAGATAATGCAATGAGAAAGGACATTGAAAGATGGATTGTCCGAAACTAAAAGAGAATGGCAAGCAGATTTCTTCAAGCTCTGCAGTCGCAGAGGAGGATCCAGATCAGAGTAGTGATTGTTCGGTTCTATCGGTATGTGCGACTTCACATGTACATGATTCTTGGATGGTTAATTTAGGGAGCTTGTTCCATATGACTCTACATCGGAGTTGGTTTGTTACATATCATTCAGTTGTTGGACGCTTGATCTTCATAGGGAACGATGTGTCGAGCAAAGTTGGTGGGGTGAGCACAGTTCAGATTCACATGCATGATGGGATAGTTCAGACGTTGACAAGTGTTAGGCACGTGCTAAATTTGAGGAAGAGTTTGGTCTCGTTGGGGGCTTTGAGCAGGTTCGGCGATAAGTGCGTGGCCGACAGAGATTTCATGAGAATTTCCAAGGATGCTCTGATTGTCAAGAAGGTGAAATGGGTGGGGAATCTATATTTTCTTTAAGGACGGACAGTGGTAGGATATGTTGTCGAAGTTTCTACCAGTTCAGACGGTTCAGATTCGGTCAAGATGTGGCGTCCACGATTGGGTCATATCAGTCAGACGAGTTTAGCAATGCCTCGGAAGAGGTAGTTTCTTGAAGATGGAGAGTTCGGCATGACAGGTTTCCGTGAGGACTGTGAGAAGATACAAGTGATTCCGGTATCGAATTATTCTCGAGATGGAGCCAGGAATTATGTTTCTTTCAACAACTTCTCGAGAAAATTATGGGTGTACATTCTCAAACCCGAGGCTGAGAATTTCCAGAATTTCAAAACGACCGTGTTTGATTTGCAGCTTGGAAAGCGCGTAAAGGTTTTTCGGTCCGAATTTGGCGAAGGGTTTGCTTCGCAGAGGTTCGCAAGATTGTGCAGGCCGGAGAGGATCATGTATCGGTATACAACGTTAGAAGATCCTTGGTCAGATGGTATTTGTAACAACTCTGTTTCAGTGTACAGAAAATTTGATTAAATTTTAATGTACAAATGCTGTATTTGCAATCCTGTGTACACTATAAGTATTTGAATTGCTTTGAACAGCAAGAAAGCACTTGTAGCTCATTGGTAAAGCCTTGCACTGCTGTGACGTAGCCCCTGTGTTCGAATCCCCCAAGCCACATATTTTTAATTGATTTTTCTTTTAATCTTTTAGAAGCCCAAAAGTTTACACGTGCACTACACGTAAAATGAAAAGTCACAAAATAATCAAACACGTATACTGAGTTATACCAAGTGACAGAGACACATGGCCAAGATCTGAGCCCCATCCCACTAGCTTGGACCGGCGAGATGAGAAGGGGAGGCCGACACTGACGGTTAAAACCGTAGGTAATGCTCTTAAATTTTTAACTCTACACCCCTTGGCCTACCCCACTACCCCATATTGTTTGATTTCTCTGCACATTTTCAGAGAATTAAAAATGAGTATTAATCCATATTTTAATGCACATTTTAATTCTCAAATTCATTACTCTAAATCCTAATTTTCCCTATAAATACCACACTCCATTTCACCCCTCCTCGTTCAGAATTCCATTACAAAAACTCTCTAAAAATTTCCAAGTCCTAAAGTTATACAAGTGGAATTAGCAAGAGGCAAAGTTCCGGCGACGTTTCGGGAAGATTCCGGCGACGAAACGACTTCCCGACGATTCCAATAGCTTCCTCTCTCTCTCTCCTCTTGTTTTCCAATCTGTAAGTCCCATATCCCCTCCTCTTTTGTAATTCTAAAACTTCTCTTTTTCAAAACTTGTCGGAAGCGGAGTTATTCCGGCTTCCGATTCTCTTTTCTTTAAAAATCTAATTTTTTCTTAATAACAAACCTACAAATTTTTAATAGATTGTTTAGTAATCATTAACAAACACATTAGAATAAGTTTTATCTCAAAAGAATCTATTATGCAACTTTTATCGCATTTTTACGGTTAAATACCATGTACTTTACTTTCAACACCATTCAACATAATTCCCTTGTATTACCTTTAGAAAACTCACGAGGTAATGACCTATCTCATCACAACACACATTTTTGACATAGCACGATAACTCTTGGGACATTAGTTATGGGAAAATACGAGTTTACGATTAAATACCTTAAACATTCAAAAACTGTTTTCTTTAAAAAGTGTGTTATTTAATTATGTGCGATTGCGTCTCTACAACCAATTTGGGGAATCTCGATCGGGATGGTGCGGGTTATCGCACATTCTCGGGCCTAGTAGAGCAAGATGCAGACCTCCGCAAGGAACATTCGATCTCAATGGAATTTTTAATGCAATTTTTAAGAAAAATGTGATTTCTATTTAATAAATAAATTCTATATTTTTTATAAATATTAAGTATATATAAATACTATCAAAATATCTACTTTAAGTATACAATATATTCCATATTTTCTAAATCAAAAGAATCGCAAAATTCATGAAACTACCTTTACAATTCAATACAATTCCAAGATTACACTAAAAAACCATATACAATGAAATCTAGGTTATATTCACTAGAATATTTCATTTTATAAAAATTACAATTATGAAAATCCTAAAGACGATAATTAAATACTTTAGGTGTATTTTGAAAATATATCAAAACTATTTTTTATAAAACCCCATCAAGTTATATTAATTTACAATAAGGACCCTAGTAAACATAGGTTTAAGCGTGACCGGTTCTCTTGAGCCTCAGGGAGTCGGAGAATACGGGTGCTTGCCTATCTAAGATAGACAACCTAACAACGGTGTTATCAACACGGTAATTGTTTTAGAAAAAACACAAATCCTGTCGTATATGTGCAGCAGTTACTGATAACATCAAAACTAATTCAGAACTTCAATTTCTTTTCAAAGTGTCTGATTCAGACAGAGTCTCTATCTAATATGAAATCAATCTGACTTGAATCCAATTCAAATATAACTACAATACAACATGAATCCGTTTATACCAGAATTCCATCTATATCAACAGGACTCGACCGATCCAAACCATGGATATATTCTGATTACATGACTATCCATTTATATCCATCATGTTTACATTATATCATGGTTTTGGCAAGCCATCCATCTATAAAACAAAACAATACAATTAATACAAAAGACATTACAGGGTTTTAAAGGGGTAGACTGGTACGGAATGTGTTAGAAATGGCACGGGACGGTCACTTTAATACACCTAACCTGAATATCCATTGTTGTTGTACCGTGGCTTAACGGTTCCTTGTGCTCCATATACCTTAGTCTCCGGAATAGTGAGACTCCTCTCGTATACACTGGTATATTCTGTACCAAGCTACAAACAACTGCGATAACAGAACAAAAGATAACATTATACAGCTATATTCTCTTTTCTGTCTATTCTACTTCTCTCTTTCTTTGGGACTTACTGAGCGATTGTGCGCTGACGACATTATTTTCTTTCTTTGGAATGTTGTCAGGTGGATCCGACTCAGTAGAGATCGAGCCCAGTACCGAGGACTTGGAGCAGTTTGCCATCGATCCAGAGCTGTAGGCACTTGTATATACTTTTTATTTCAGTTATGCCATTGTTTAGACATTGCTTTCTATTCCTATATTTACATTTTCAGTTGTACTTGTAAAGAATTGTTAAATAAATAAAAGTTGTTGTTCATTTATATTCACGTCTCTTGTATACATTTTACTTTATATTGCTTAGATACGCTTAGCGTGTTTACTTCTGAGTAAATACATCGCGTGACCCGTCGCGTCTCCTTACCGTATACCAGGAAGCGGGGCGTGACAGTATTGCAGGGCGAATGGTTTAGACAGTTGGAAAGAACTGAACTTTACGGCTTATGGCTGAATTTCCGAGTGAGTTTCGGGCTGGAGCCCAATCTACTATCGAGTACCTCATCGATCAGTCACCATCGATGGCGGCAGATATGGAAATTTCTAAGGAAGTATGGACTGAAGGGGCTTAGAGATTACTCAGGATTTCGTGGAATTCGATGCATCGAGAAGCCGATAGTCGAGATGTTCTCTTATCGGCTTTAGAGGCAGAGCAAAAGGGTAAAGATCATGGTGTTCTGGGACCCAGAGTGGAGTAATCAGCCGAGTGACATTCGTCGAGTCTGCGATACTTCGAAAAAGACAGACTCGATCAAATAGTGAACGGAGAACATGTATACCGCCAAGCAAGATGGAATTCAAATCCCATTCTAGGTTACAGGAGATGAGATGATCGGTACTCCGATTCAAGTGGAGTGTCCAGTACAGCCAGTGGTGTAGAGACCGAGGACACTTTGGCGCATAGAAGTGGCTTAGGACGAGTCTCCAAGGCAAGAGGATCAGGAGTTCGGCAGAAAGTCTGCACGTTTGATTCACAACATGGAAAGTGTCATGAATGGGGAGTTGCGTCGGTTGTAGACGAGTATCGAGCAGGTTCTAGCTCGGTGTGGGATGGAGAAGACTCGACCCGTGTCCTCTTACTTAAAAGCGCACTTCAGGCTTTCGTGTCATATAGAAACAAAGATCGCATGTCTGTAGTGTCATATGCGAGTGCAGAGATTGGTGTGGGATGTACGCGACCGAGTATTGCACAGGCAATTGGAGCAGTGTAACACCTGAGTCTGTGTTTAGTAGTAATTGTATAATTGTATGTTAATGTGGGGTTTTTTGGTAAAAAGTGTACCAAATCGGGTTTCTAGTAATTTATCTGGTTTTATGGTTAATTTTGTAGAATTTTATCTCGACCACACACACTTGTGCATGATAACTAGGGTTAAGCCTAGGGTTACCAAGTTTGGGTGTGCATGGTGGGTTAACCATGTTTAGCCAACCATGGTGGGTTAGGCCCTTGGTTAAGATAATTGAGTTAATTATGAGTTTTAGATTTGGTTAAGGGTGATTAGGGTTGACTTGTGATGAGAAGGAGAGATGGCGATGGGTATCATGCAAGCATTTAATGAGGGAAGAGAGAATGGTGGCTATGGTTATGTCACACCCCATTTCAATTCAAAACTTTTTGCATGTCTCTCTCACACCCTCTTTCACACTCTCATTTCACTCTTATCTCTCCCTCTCACTCACACAAACATCAGCCCTTAAAACATCAGCATAGCCACCAAAAACAGCACCATCAGCCTAAAACTTCAGCCTGTTACATCAGCTTCAGCCTTTTCTTCAGAACATCAGCAGCAGCAGCTGTTACATCAGCCCCCAACTCCTTACACAACCCTTCCCCCACAACACACAACCCTTCCCTCAATAATACCTCAACCCTTGCCACTGCTACAACAGCAACAGCAACATTTCAGCCCCAAACAACAGCAACAGCTTCAGCAACAGTGAAGCAATTCAGCTCATTTCCAGCCAAGTTTTGCATGCACCAGGAGCTGTAGTAACAGCACACACTCTCCTACTTCTTCTCTTCTCCTTCATCTAGGGTCTCCAGAGGTATAACCCGCTTAACCCGACTCTATTTGCTAAAGTTATGGTTACTTAGCTTATTTTAGTGTTTATTATATGTTTTAGTGGTAATTTTGGGTAAATTAGAGGAATTTTGACAAAGTAATGGTTGTGATGGTTAGAATAACCTAATTAGGTGCTGTTGAGACCAGTTAACCAGAGATTTGCCTCAGATTTCACAAGAATACCCGATTTATCCTACTTGGCGTAATTTAGCAGTTTTAGTGACGTTTTAGCCTCTGTTAGATCTGTTGTTGACCCGAGCCCTTCAGAATAAAATTGGGAAGACTGTAGCATGGTGAGACTAGAAGGGACACACACACAAAGCACGGGGACCCACCCCCTTTCCAGGCCACCGGTTTATTCGATCTGGCCGCAATTTGCGGCCAGAGTAGGGGAGAGGTGTTGGGTTTTTGGGTGTAGAGTCCTGCTTGGTAGCTTAGTCTGTTGGTATCTGTAACTTTTTAAGTTAGGCCCAGAGGCAAATTCTGAAGCTTTAAACGTGTTTTCGATGTTTTAAACTTGTGCGACACGCGCGTGATACGCGTGGTTCTGTGGCGCGCTGCGCAACACAGCGTGTCAGAATAGGTTCTGGTGGGTTTGTGCGCGTCGCGACGTATCGTGTGCACGCGTGTTTTAGTTTCACGCACGCGTATCCTTTTATCGATATATCGTGTTTTTGCAGGATTTTCCTGATATATGTGACTTTTATAAATTATAGGTTCGCCGGCGGGGACTTCAAGCGCAGCAGAGAAAGGGAAGCAGGTGGTCGGACACACCTAGCACGGGATCACGGATGAGTAGATTTCATATCTACGGGGGACGATCGTTTGGATGGCGCAAGTCGCCCGATAGATTTAGTAAACTTAAAAATAGTAAACTTTAACATTTGCTTGTGACATTAGAAAAAATAATACTTGCATGATAGTTGCTGCAGTTAGGATCTATATGTTGTACCCATATGCGCAAACTCATTCTGTAGGACACATGCACCATTACCAGGTTTTTATATGCAGCACGAGCACTATTCATGTGTACACCCACACCCTGGTAATTGCCATGTCACGACACTAGATAACTATAAATCTGAACATGTTAATTGCTTAAACCCGTGCTATTGCAATAAATATTAAAAATGAAATCATAAGAATTGCTATTTTCGTGCATATATATCATTACATCACTTGCTCATGCCTAGTATAAATCATACATTGCACAACTTAAACATTGATACCATTTGCATTCATTATCATTGACATATGCACCCATGATGATTTCATGAGATTTATGATATTTCTGGATTTCGGGGAAAAGCCGCAAGATTTGAAACTTATGATCTTTTAAAATATAAAAGTTGCGGTTTTCTAATGATGTAAAGTGTCGTCCACCATGAGTTTGCTGTGTTCTCGAGACCCGTTTCGAGGAGGTGGATGAACCGTCTCGGGTACATGGTGGGCCCGGTAAGGTACTCCGGGACAAGAAGATCGCAGGAGATGACGTTGAGCCTGGCAGGGGACGGACTACCTACCGGTGACTTCATTTGGCACGGCGGATATCCAGAGGATACCGACCGTGACCGCTAGATTGAGATATGGATATTTGGGATGGATCAGCCGGATGGCTGAGACCAGAGATACTTGACATGGATATATGAGATTGAGACAGTTTTGAGGTGTCGTTGCTAGAAACGGATTTTGTTGATTTCATGGATATTATGCTGATATTGAAAAGAGTTTCAAAAACAAAGAAAGAATAGTTCTTGTACTTACATGTTGAGATCTTGAGTTGACTCATATAGTATACATACATGTTAGTACATTCATGTGGCATACATACCCGTTAGTACATCCATGTGACATTCATTCTTGTTAGCGCACTGATGATGCATACATACCTGCTAGTGCCTATAGCCATACCTGTTTAGAGATACTAGGATACTTGTGTGCATACATGCGATAGCCTTTGTAGATATTATTTATTACTCACGAGCTGGCAACTCACCCCCATTGTGCCACAGCTTTTCTGCAGGTCCGTTCCGTCAGCACTGTAGCGGCGGACACTTTTGTCTCTTTTGCTCTCTTTCCCTGGATTCGAGGCTTTTGCTCCTAGGTGGGTTGTTATCATTTTGTACCACCTTATATATGTTCATTGTATCTAGATTACTCCATCTACTACTATTTCAGCTGTACCAGTTTATTTGGATTACTGTATATTGACTTAGAGACGAGATTGTGAGACTTATGGATTTATGTTGTGTGGGGTCGAGCTCACTTGAGTCGACATGTTATTTTATCTGTGCTTTCATTCTTATTTATGCACATTGTATTTTATATTGCGTGGGATTTGTGACCGCCTTGAGGCGAAGAGCTAGCTCCCGCTTGGGATGCCTTTTTCCTGTTTGTACCCGTTTGGGGCTTGTTTTTGCAAAGGAGGTTCTGCCGGAATTTTTGGAAAAAGGGAAAGTTGTTTTAAAAAGGAAACTTGATGTGTTTTAATGGAGTAAAATGCTTTAAATAAATTGGCTTCCTTCACTTTAATTCTTAATTGGGTTTTGTATTCTGGGCTTCGGCTTACTTATTTTACGAACGTCTTGAGACGTTTCGTAACTTAAGTGTCGGTCGCGTTCCGTATCTTGCGGGTCGTGACAAGCAGTCAACAGATACTGGACTATTCCGAACAGAAAGCATTGGAAGGTTGAAGAGTGGATCTTGAGATACTCGAAAGATAGTGAAGGGTTCGGCTTGTTATTCAATAGTGGCAGTGTTGATGGGTGCATTGTGACAGGGTATGGTAATAGGGGCAGATGGAAGTTGACAGATAGAGGTTGACGACGGGATACATGTTGGATACGGATACAGTGCCAGGTAGATTGACGCTTTAATCAATAATAGCGGCAGAGTTGTTAACCGTCTTCGAGTCAGTTAAAAGGATCATGTATTTGCAGAGATTGATCGATTTGGGAGTTCCTCATGTAGTGAGACTGTTCTTCTTGGATGATGAGAAGATGGTCATTGCTCTTATGAAGTTGGGTATCCCAGAGAGTCCGGCAGTTGCATTTACAGAGGTGGTTCCGGATATCGAGTTCGAGGAGTGTTCGGACTTGATTTTTCCTAGTTGATTGTTGATAACAAACCGCGATGAGAACATAGTTCCAAGGATTCAGTAAGTGACAAGATGTTGGCAAATTTGCATCAAGGTGGATATTGTTATTTTATATAACAAATTCGTGTTTAGCCCAAGTTCACATGCAACACACTGTTTACCCTCTGTAGGACCTCCAACGAATGAACGTTGAAATGAAAGATGAGTTTAAACAAAACGAGTATTTTAGTGTTTCTAGAGTTGACCAGATGATCCTGAATTCGAGACTTTTGACAGTGCAAGCGCATACCGTTAATTACACCACAGTGCCTTAGAGCACATCTGAGACGGGATACCATACTAGTTTACTTTAAATCATATCATTTAGAGAGAGCGAATGTGTATAAAACATTTGCAAGCAGTGGACATAACAAAAGAATATATATATATATATATATATATATATATATATATATATATATTCATTTATTCATATTTGTGAATGTAAATTATATTAACATTGCAAAAGAATGTAAAATTACATGGAACTCTAATGTAAGAGTTAAATTTCTAGACTTCGGGGTATTTTAGCGTCAACTTGGCAAAAGTTGATAGGCACTGCCCTATGTGGGGGCCACGTCACTTCATTTGAAATGTAGGTGGGACACCCTAAATAGGATCCCCACTACTTCCTTTGAAGTATAGGTGGGGTCCACACCAAGTAAGAAACAGAAATATTCCTCTTTCGGGAGGCCAATTTTAGGGCCTCTCGAAGGCCTGGGAGGGGTTCCGATGAGGCCGGGAGGCCTATTTTAAGCTCTTGATGACTGATTCAAAGCCAGATTAGAAAACTCTTTAAGAGTTTTTCTTGGTGAAACTCATAGAGTTAAGTTTCTTACACATGATGAGAATGTGGGACACTATTAATAGTTTTGAGCAAAATGAACACATGGATTTGTATTCAAGGGTCAAAAACATGGTTTTGAGCCATGTTTCAAGAATGAATGTAGTGCTTTAGCACTGAATTCTTTGAAACATATATGTTTTCCATATCTGATAAATGAATATGGTATTCCTATTCACAAATGGACTGGGAATATGATTTTTCTATTCATGAAGATCCTGAGGACATGATTTTTATGTCCTTGGACATGAATGGGATTTTCCATTCATACATGTATATGGGCGGACATGTTCTCATGTTTAAAAATGAATGGGATTTTCCTATTCACGAATATCCTAAAGATATGTTTTCATATCTTAGGAATGAATGGAATTTCCATTCACAGACATTTTTATGTCTAAAAATGAATAGGATTTTTCTATTCATTTGTGTATTTCCATGAATGAACTGAGGAATCTCTGTTCTATATTCTTCAAGAAGTAGATTTCTATTTCTGTTGATATGTAAGAAATAGGATAGCATATTTCCAATTATGCAGGACATAGGATGACCCATGTCCTTGGTTTAGTCCACAAGTGTCAAGAACACTTCTGTGTTCTAAGTCTTCTGTCTTCTCTAGAAGCGATGGACATGGCTTTTAAGCTCGTTGATTAAGATCTAGAAACCTGTATAAGTTTCCTTCACGCCCTTTCTGATCAGGGACAAAGAAAATGAGATAAAGCGAGATACAGAGATAAAGAAAAATGAAGGAATTGGGGTATCACATTCCTATGATCTCACATTCCATCCTTCGATCCGTTGCTCAAAGAGGATATTTATACCTCTCTGTGAGTAGAGGGTAGTGTATAACTACTTCCTAAATATCAGGGAAGTAGAAGGTGGAAATCCCCCCACTGTCTCCGGAAGAATAGCTCAAACATATTCTGACAAAGGGGGTCCCGATATTGTTTAGTATTGGGACACCTCATTTTGAGGCCTCCCGGTATCGGGAAGGGCATCCCGATAGAGGATGCCTCAGGACAACACATTATTGAGTTGTTTCAAGGGGACTCCGTAAATAAAAGGGTCCCACTTGTAATGACCAAGTCTTTGGCATGCTCTTCTTATCATGAGTCCTACTTTGTAGGCTTAATTGATCAAGTTTTCGATCAATCCACACAATTAATTAGGGGTGGCTGCGGCAGAAAAAGCAGAGAAAGAGAGGCTGTTTAAAGAGAGATATTTGTATTGGGAGGGTGATCGGCGAGGGCAATTCTCGTGTAATTCTTACTCTAGTGAAAGTTCTCGTCACGAAGGCAGGATTAGATGCGAGTTTGCATCGAACCAAGATATATCGTTGTGTTCTTTGGTTGTTGACATACTTTTCTATTTGTTTGTGGTGTATTTCAATAGACGTCGGATATATATTTTTCATCGTCTTTGTTTACACGCGATCCTTATAGTTTCCATTGCGCTGTACCGCTTGTTCAACGTACGGCTTGTGTGATCCCTTCAAGATTCACCGCGCCGCATTACAGGAAATTGGGATACACCAAAGGCTGTACTAAGGAAGATTGTAGTTAAACAAGCTATATAACTAATGTGTATACGTTTTGAGGGGTGAAATGTTTAGAAGATGTTATTGGATCTTTCTGGGTTGTGTTTTGTAACTTTCCTCGTTTCAATCTTTTAACGAATGTTACTAGCCTACGATTACTTTAACCCTATCCATACTCCTTAAAGAAAAAAGAAAAAGAAAAGAAGAAGAAAGAAAGATTATTTTCTTTCTTTAGGATAGGGAACTTCTGTTAGGAATATGTATGTCCTGGAGCCCATTATTGTATTATATAGTGGATGCTTGGATATATATATAGAGGACTTTCTTGCTC
This sequence comes from Agapanthus africanus, assembly GCA_030015575.1. Taxonomy (NCBI): domain Eukaryota; kingdom Viridiplantae; phylum Streptophyta; class Magnoliopsida; order Asparagales; family Amaryllidaceae; genus Agapanthus; species Agapanthus africanus. The sequence continues at coordinate 933,515,809 of CM057338.1, read as the reverse complement.
GACATGATAGTATGCTATCTGGTTACTCTTTATCTTAACATGTTGACTTGTATTCTTATACTGTCTTTCTCTCACATGTTAATAAAGCCCTTAGGATATATGCTTGACTACCAGGACTATGATGCGGATCATACTACTGGGACCAGGGTAGTCTACAAGCATATCCAATAATTGTTTCTAATCGAGCGTATATCGAGACAGGGCATTGACACGCTAAAGTAGACTAGTGTGTGCGTTTCTTGACCCTGTATGGGGCGATGGTTGATCTCATATCTATTGGTGTTTGACATCAAAAATTGTACACAGGTGCTCATTAAAGAATGGGTACACCGAACATGACTCGTCGAGAACTCCTAATTGGTATTATACCTATCGTCAGATAGCAGTTCTCTGGTGACACAGGTACAGGTTAGTCTGTAGACCCGAGATCGTCATAGAGTCTTGTGTGGATCCTACTATGCTTTGATTTCCATCCTACCACGGCTCAAAGGAGTCGTGCAAACAGGTGGATTTTAGGTACAGTCCCTAGTCACATGGAGGCAATGAGCGATAGGAGGGGTTTCGTCTCTCCCGGTGTTAGGGGTTGATATTGCGCTATACTCGATTGGCTATAACTGTAAGTCCCTGGCCAGAGCTGTTGATGAGATTTACTGGTAAGTGTTATCAGTGGTTTCTCATACCATTATAGGCCTTATATCGGCATGACTTATCAAGTTATTGGGGTCTGACGATACCACCCCTAGACTCGATATGCGACATATCAAACGAAGAGACCGAACTATACGGTAAGTGTTACTGATAGGCTTTATGGAGAGTATGGATAAGCTTGCTTGTTGATCTTTATATTGCTCAATACCCGGGTAGCCGTTACGTCCAGCTAGTACCGCTGACGGCTTGTAGATAACTGATGTGATCATCACCTACTGCTGGCGTATTGACGAGTCTTTAGAGTCTCAAACAGAAGTTTCCTAGTTCAAGCAAAACGAAGTAGGGCACATATGTGATGTGTGGGGGCCTGATTAAATAGGTGAATGTGATACCGCATTGTAATCTGGCAGTTATCTATTATCGGTTAGGTTATATGTGATATAACCGGATTATCGAATTAAGTGTTGATTTGATAATGTGATATACAGATAAATGATATTAATTGGCTCTATGTGATATAACCGATTATTAAATCAAGTGTTGATTTAATAATATGATATATTTTATATTTGATATAATTATATCTTAACTAATATTATTAGCTCACTAATTATTTTTCATAACATATATATTAATATATATGATATATATATTTATTTTTTTATGAAGCATGGCATGAAATTCTATTTTTGGAAAATGGAATAAAAGGTGGAAAATGGGAGCATGGTGTGAAGCATAGGTTTTATCATATTATATTAGTCTTGACTCACTATTCAAGCATGGTTGCAATTTATTATTGCAAAGAAATCCATACTTGAATGAGTGAGCCAAGGATGAGCCATAAACTTCACTTGATCATTTTCATTCTTGTTTTCTTAAGTTGAGCTCACTCTCTCTAGCTTCCATCTTCTTCTTCCTCATGCCTCAAAACTCCAACCCCTCACATGTGATGTGAACCATGGAGTTTTGAACAAACTAGTGAGCCTCAAATCCCTTACTTCACCATCACATACTAAACTAGCACTTTAGTGTGGCGTGTTTCCTTCACTAATAGAAGATTAGTGAAGAGATAGCTTGAGCTAGTAGGCTTCGCGTGGATCATCTTCGGCACGAAAGTCATCGGAGAAAGCTCGATCAAACTCTTAAGTGGAGCCTAGTGGAATCGCGTGGACTACATCCCAAAGCTTTAGAAAAAAAGGACACGGTCATCAAAGGTTGTAGACATCTTCTCTTTTTTAGTTTTTCATATCATTATAGGTTAAACCCTAATCATTTTAGTTAGTATCTCGATTAGTCTAACTTAGCACCTAAAAAAAAGTAATTTAGCATGTTTGATGCTACTACAACCTTGTTGTGGTGCTAGGGTAGACTTTCATGGTATCAGAGCTACTAGGCATTGGATGTCGACTTATGGGGGTTCTCACTGTGTGACAGTGTGGCGAAGCATAGGCTCTTACCCCCAGGGTGTCCCGAGACCGGAAGGTGTTCCGACGGGTTGTAGTCCTCATGAGGGGGCATGCGTAAAAAGTAGCTGCTGAGAGACCTATAGGTGTCACAGCAACCCCATTGGATGGGGTGGCTGCCTGACTTTCATGGTTTCAGAGCCAAGCTAGAACATTATGGTAGGTCTTTACAATATTAAAGTGTTCGATCGGTTTTCGAAACACCCGGTTTTTGAAGTTTCTGTCGAATTTTTCAAATGTTGGAATTTTCGTGATTAAAAATATCCAAAATATCGTGCAGAGTTTTATATGGATCCTCAAGAAATTTGAGAATCCAACTCCAAGAAACGGCTGCGGAAGCACGGCCAAACACCATGTTTGGCCGCGGTTCCGCGGCATGTTAGGGTTGTTGAAGTATCATTTTCTTCTGTTGCTCCATATTGGGACTTATCACTTTCTGGGTATTTTTAATACTTCTCAAGTAGCTGAGGTCTCTGGATTTTGTGGGCGTTTGTTAAATCGATCGAAATGTTTAACGTCGTATGATAATATGTGATACAATTGTTAGAATCCGAAATAATTAGTTTTGTGAAAAATAGTTAGTATATTGTAAATCTAGCCGTTTAGTCTCATTTGATCGATTGCTACGGAATTTTGATTCGGATCAAAACTCCGTCACAATTGCATATAGTACACGATCACTTAGTCGGGAATCTTATTGAATTATCTGACGGTTTATTGGAAAGCATTTTCAATTTGAGACTAAAATACAAGGTTTACAAGTTAGGCATGAAATCCGGAATATAAAATATTCCGGGTTTATGATGTCTAAGGATATACGGATTCTAATTATTGTAGTTTTACATTTCTTTTCTGCGACCATAAGTGTAATATGTGGGGTATCCAAAATCTCGTTGATATATGTCAACGAAATTCGGGATACGAGTATTTACTTACGTTGATGACATGAGATATTATGTGTTGCTGTGATATGTTTTATTGGATCGTCGTGATTGAGTAGCCGGGGGTTTTATGTGAGATAAGAGTTTTTCATTTTCATTCATGTAAAATTTGTATGTAATATTCTTTTATTGAGGCACTTCCGGATGAAGGATGATGTCACTATTGATGTATATTATTTACTTTCCTGCATTAGGATAGACCCAAGACGGAAAGCACAAGTAACCGGGTTTTAGAGTCCAGTGGAAGACCATCTCGAGGAGTCGAGACCGGGTCTCCTAACTCTAGAATTGGCGGGGTTACTTGCCGCTCTCGTAAGGGTCTATGGGATGTGGCTTTGGCTATTCATCACGACCGTGGAATCCGTGTTTTACATTACTGGCTAAATTTAAAACACGGACATCCTAGTATATCTAATATTTCATATGTTGCTTCTGCCGCTTGGTTCTGTGAAGTGATCATATAACTGCGTGAGACGAATGTTATATTATATATATGATATATAATAAACGTTGCTTATGTTTTGCACCCGCACTAGTCCAGCCCCCGCTCTGCCGTTAGTTAAGTAACCTAACGGTGCATGACGGAGCCCCGTGGCGAATGCGGATAGCATAAACGTACATTCTATTTTCGTTTCATTTTTCTATGATGTTTAGGAAACATTAAATGATGGGATTTCGTTAATGAGATTAATGAAAAGAGAAGAAACCTAAAGATATTGTAGAATTAGTTTTTTAAAAACAGGTAGCTCTAGTTCTTGTTTTGCATAGTGGTATTCCTTGATGGATATCCAGCACCTCATTCGATGAGGAAAGAGCCGAGATCTCTTCACCGGGAGTCACCTCTTTAGCAAAACTAGCAAAATCTACAACACACTCGATTTGTTTTGCCAGATGCACCAGTTCTTGTTTTGCACAGTGGTATTCCTTAAAGAATATCCAGCACCTCATTCGATGAGGAAAGAGCCGAGATCCCTTCACCGAGAGTGATCTCTTTAGCAAAACTAGCAAACGCTACAAAACTATTCGATTTTTAAAACGGAGCTTAAAACACTCCAAATCACTAGATTCTACAACGATATCAAGTTCATTACGCTCATGGTTTTCTTAAAAACCTGCGTAGCTGTTCAGTTGATAAAACTGCACATTTGTTATTACATTTTTCCTACTATTTCTATATTAAAAAGGTCTTTATTATAATATATCATACATATGAGGGTTTATCTGTAAAAATACTATTTTCCATGTGTTGATATATTATAATAAGCATTTTGTAGGAAAATGTATGCAAATAATATCATTGACAAAATCCTAGTAGAACAAAGTCTACTAAATATTATTTAAGTTGTTGTGCAGAATTTTCAAGTCTTAAATCAAGAAAATCAAGTTGTTAAAGCTAACCTGTCTAATTAAGAAAGCAAAACTTGGAGACCAAGTCTGGCAGCAACTACGAGAAGATTTCAAAGATCTAAAGGTCCCAGATATTGCCACATATCACAAGGATGAAGCCCTAAAAAATTGATTAAGTGATCAACACCCTTGGTCGCGGATCCGCGGCCAAACCCCCCTGTTGGCAGCGGATCCGCGGCAGTGTAGGAGAGTTAGGGTTTGCAAATTTTGGGGGTGAATCTCTACTGTTAGCTTCCAATTTTGGAAGCTAAATTTCTGGCTTTGGGGCTATAAATAAAGATCGAGAGCCTCTTGGAAAAATCATCAAGTCGACACGATCACGAAATCCAAGACGGCTCACGCATCCAGACTGATCATCAACTGTTCGTCTACCTCCTTGGAAGAGATCGAGAAGCAAACTAGTCTTTGTAATCATTTTCTAAGGAATCAAAGTGTAATGAATATTGTTGATTAATAAAGGTAGCTTTCTTTTCCTTATTCTATTTCTTCGTAGTTTAATTATACAATTTTTTTCCATCTCTTTTTCTCCCAACATGCGCGAGTAATTCTCCGCTTGTTAGGGTCCGTAGGATTAGAGTAGGCTAATGGATGATGAACATCCCTAAACTCTTTTTAAGTCCTATAAAGTTTATGAACTTTATCAAAAGAATCATTAACATCCTAATCGGGCGCGCTAACAATTCTTTGTTAGTTCCGACCGCGATTAGAGATTAGATTAATGATGGTTTTGGTAAAGGCTAGATATGAACGGAGTTCCGTGTCGAGATAAGGGTTAAGAGTGGGATTCCTTTTCCCTCCAGAAACCCTAATCTACACGCATCACCGTCGTTCTAGTTTTAAATCTATTTAAGGATAAAAGGAGTAATTTTTAATTAATCATCCATAACTACTAAATCCTAATGAACCCTACAAGCCCTCTTCTTATATAAACTTACATCCGTAGTTAATCTAGATCTATATTTTGCATCCGTGTTTAACATAGATCTAGATCCTACAACCATTCCACAATATTCTTTATCCTTCCTCCTCTCTTTTTCAACACATCTACAGTAAGAGTAAAATATTCAACGTTTCCCTGAAGACGACCCGTACTCATCTCGGTCTAGCTACGCGCGACACCGTTCTGATTGCGGTTACACTACAAACACACTCTTTCGAATCAATCAGTAGCCCTCCGTCATTTCAAATAAGTACTATTTAGTATTCATGCTGCGTTTGTTGGCCTGCGTCAAGACGTAGTATGCAGTAGCTGATTAGTGCTTATCTGCAGCATGTGATGCGATTGGATTAGGGTAGTCGTACGGTGTTGTTTGGCCTGCGTCAAGGGTCGTTCAGGTGGGTTTAAATCAATCAAGAAATGAATGGGTTGAACTTGACTAGCATCCTATGGGTTGCTTGGCCTGCGTCAAGGTCATAGGAGGCTATGGGTAAAATCAGATATCGGGAATTTCTAGTGTTGAAATTTGCAATGAGATTGCATACCTTCTATAAGATGGTTGGATCCCGATACCCACTGTGAGTAAGAGTTACTCCTGAGAGAGTTTTGCACTTTACAATTAGCTAATCCAGTAGGTGACTAGAAAGGTGTCAACGGGGTTATGGCTCTAGGGAAACGAGGTTTATTTTAATTAGGACTGTGCGAAAGCACGGGGAACCTCCCTCGGAGTACCGACACTGGTCTGGCTGATCGGTTAGCGAACTTGTAGAATGTAATTAATCCCAGCTAATCTTACCTTTTAGGGTTTGAAGGAAGATTTGATAAAAATATTGGGAGCTATCCTGATTAGATAAGATAATCAATCTAATCTTGCAAGAGCGCACGCAAAGCGATTATCCTTCCCTCTCTCCTGATAGCGACCAATGACACGCCTTAATCAAGATAATAATATGGATGTATTGACCGAACCAACTTATTATACTGGGCTAGGTTCCGCTCTATCTTATGACTGTCATAAGTCTGAGCAAGGAATAAAGGAATATAAGGATTCCCATACAACCCGATCGAAGAAAAAACATGTTGATGTATCGTCTTCGAGTGTGTTCATAACCGAGAACTGTTTCTCAGTTTGCTTTACGTCCTGGGTATTAGATACCGGATCAGGATCCCGCGTATGTAATTTGTTACATGGGCTAAAGAAAGGTGGAGAACTGGGAAATGGTGATATGTCTCTAGTAGCAGGGAATGGTGCAATTGTTGCAGCCAAAGCAGTTGGCAAATAACACCTTGTATTAAGTAGTAATACATTGATTCTAAAAACGACTGTTATTACGTACCCTCGATGATATGCAATATCATTTTCATCTCTTTATTTGGATAAAGAAAGATATAACTTTGCATTAGAGAAAAATGTTATGAACATTTTCCTAAATCAAGTGTTGATTGGGTTTAGTACGTTGTGTAACGGTATATACATTCTGAATCAAGCCACAATTCTAAGCATATAGAATACACACAAGAGGAAAAGTTCAGAAATGAACGATGCCTTCTTGTGGTACTGTAGACTAGGTCATATCAATACGACAAGGCTAGGTAAGTTGCATAAAGATGCATATTTGAATCCGTTCGAATTTACATCTTATGAAACTTGCGATTCATGTCTCAAAGGCAAGATGACCAAAACTCCGATTACTAGACATGGAGAAAGAGCTACTGAACTCTTGGGACTGATATATGATGATGTATGCGGTCTTATATCTACACATGCCAGGAATGGTTTCTCGTACTTTATTATATTCACCGATGATAGATTCGGACATGTGTTCCTGTTGAAACACAAGTCTGAACCTTTTGAGAAATTCAAGAAATAAAAGTACGAAGTAGAGAACCAAACGGGTAAAAGTATTAAAGTCCTACGGTCTGATCGAGGGGGAGAATACTTGAGCGGGGAATTCCGAGACTATTTAAAAGAGAATGGGATTCTTTCTCAGCTTACTCCTCCATATACGGCACAGTACAACAGTGTATCGCAGCGGAAGAATCACACCCTATTAGATATGGTGCGCTCTATGATGAGTACTGCTGAGTTGCCTGTTCCTTTTTGGGGTTATGCGCTTGAGACAGCTGCATATCTATTGAATAGAGTTTCGACCAAATCCGTTGCCTACCACTCCATATGAGATATGGAATCGGAAGAGACCGTCTCTTAAACAAGTTAAGATATGGGGTTGTCCGGCATATGTTAAACACAAAATCTGGACAAGCTCGAGGCAAGGTCAGTTCTGTGCAAGTTTGTAGGATATTCCAAACTTACGCAAGGATATATCTTCTACCACACAAGGAACAAAAGGTGTTTGTTTCTCGACATGCCACCTTTTAGAAAAGGAATTACTTGTGAAGAAATTAGTGGCAATGAGGTAGAACTGGAAGAAGTTCCAGCAACACAAACTATAACTGGCGATTTGGTAGAACCGGAGGATTCGGTAGTCCCCAACAAACCCCAGCCACTCCGCAGATCTAGTAGGGTTCCTCATCCATCTGAGAGATACTACGGTTTTCTCATAGACGGTGGAAACGAGGATTGCATCATGGAAGATGACCCAACTAGTTTCGAGCAGGCCATCACGAGTGATGACTCTGTGAAATGGCTGGATGTTGTGCGATCTGAAATGGAATCCATATACACCAACAAAGTATGGACTTTGGATGTTGCTCCTGAAAGGGTAAAACCCATCGGGAACAAGTGGAACTTTGAGAAAGATAATTGGTATAGATGGAAAAATCGAGACTTTCAAAACTAGACTTGTTGCAAAAGGTTTTCGTCAACGACCAGGTGTGGACTATGACGAAACATTTTCTCCATGGCTATGCTTAAATCCATCAGGATCCTACTTGCCATTGTTGCATACCATGACTACGAAATCTGGCAGTTGGACGTCAAGACCACTTTTCTAAATGGTGATTTAGAAGAGAGCGTGTTCATGACATAGCCAGAAGGCTTCATAGACACTTGGAGCAGCGGAAGCATGTGCAAGCTGCTTAAATCAATTTACAGATTAAAGCAGGCATCGCGGAGCTGGAACATCTGTTTTGATGAGGCGATCAAAGAGTTTGATTTCATCAAAAATGTAGATAAACCTTGTATATACAAGAAGGTTGTAGAGAGTAAGATTGTCTTCCTCGTATTGTATGTGGATGACATGCTCTTGATAGAAAAGGGTGTTCCTATACTACACTCAGTCAAGCTCTTCTTATCACATAAGTTCTCCATGAAAGATGTTGGTGATGCCTCATACGTCCTGGGGAATAAGATCTATAGAGATAGATCTAAGAGGATGTTGGGATTGTCCCAATTCAGGTACATAAACTGATAGATTTCTTAGCACCCTCACTATGTTTTCGAGGGCATCAAGTATGCAATTTTAAAAAACCTAGAGTGCTAAGCAACCCATAACCAAGAATCTAACTAGAGGATTAGGAGTAAGCAAGCATGTAATCAAACGTTACACTAAGTGAATGAGGAATACAACCTTTGTAGACCGGTCATTCACTTCTAAAGCTCCGTGTAGTAGTCCCTTCGCTCCAAGTAGTGATCTCCCGGACTCTAGTAAGGGTTCACGAGGCGAAAGTAACAAGTTTGCTTGAAGTCTTCGAGGCCGAAGACGATCTACATCGAAGAATCTCTAACTCAAGCTACCTCTTCACTAATTGATGAACTAGTGAAGAAAACAACCTATACTAAATGACAAGTTTGGTATAGATTGGTAAAGTAGGAATTTTGCTCAGTTTAGAATAATTTTTTCTCTTTTTCTTTTCACCTCATTCAATACTCAAGAGAGCTAGGAAAGAGATGAAGAAGAAGCTCAAGTGGTCAATGACAACCATGTGTAAGAAATATCATATATAACTCATGTAGAGATTAAACCATGGCTAAAATATAATGGTTAGGTTAATAAATATCTAAAGTAAAACAAAATTAGTGGACTAAAACAATGGTTACTACAAGCTTCACAACCATGACAATTTTCCACCTAATTTTGATTTACCCTTAATAATTAAAAACCTCACATTATCTTAAGTATGGTATGAGTCTCATACACCCAAGTCTAATGTATCATCTAGCATGACACAAAATAAATACATTAACATATATCACATTTATATTAAATGTACAAATGAGAAAAGAAATTCTTAAGTGAGCTAATATTAGTTAATGTATATTAATATATCAAATATATAATTACACATTAAATTATTAAATCAACACTTGATTTAATAAGCCGGCTGAATCGCATACAACCGACTAATATTATTTATATGCATATCACATATACATATAACATATCATTGAATCAACACTTGATTCAACAATCCGGTTATATCACATATAACCTGTATCGCGAGATTGGAACACGGTATCACATACATGTATTAATCTCGGTCCCACACATATCATATATGTGCCCTACTTCGTTTCGCATGAGCTAGGAAACCTCTGTGTAGGACTCTAATGACTCGTCAATACGCCGGCAGTAGGTGATAATCATATCAGTCACTCATAAGCCATCAGCGGCACCAGCTGGACATAACGGTTACTCGAGTATTGAGCAATCAGAAGATCAGCAAGCAAACCTGCTCACACTCCCGTGAATCTAACAATAATACTACCGTACAGTCCGGTCTCTTCGTCTGATATGTCCAATATCGAGTCTAAACATGGTAAACATCAGACCCTAATAACTTGATAAGTCGTGCCGATGTGAGGCTCATAACAGATCGAGAAACTACTGATAACACTTACCAGTAAATCTCTATATCAGCCATGGCTAGGGACTTCCTATTATAGCCAATCGACCACAGCGCAACGTCAACTCCCAATACCACGAGAGAAGAATCCCCTCCTATCACTCATTGCCTCCATGTGACTCGGGATTGTACCCAAAAACCACCGTTTACGCTCTCTTGAACGTGGTAAGATGGAAATCAAAACACAGTAGGAATCACACAAGACTCTATGACGATCTCGGGTTTACAGAAGAACATGTACCAGTACCACCAGAGAACTGCTATCTGACGTTAGATATAATACCATCTAGGAGTTCTCGGCGAGTCCTATTCAGTGTACCCAGTCTCCACTGAGTACCCGTATACCATATTTGATGTCAAACACCAACGGATATGGGATCATCCATCGCCCATCATATGAGTTAAGAAGCGTATACGCTAGTCTACTCGGGAATATCGATGCCCCGTCTCGATATACCCTCGACTGGGAACAATTAAAGGATGAACTTATGGACTACCCTGGCCCCACTAGTATGATCTACATCATAGTCCTGGTAGTCAAGTACGCATCCTAAGGGTTTTATCAACATGTGAGAGAAATACAGTATCACAATACAAGTATACATGTTAAGATAAAGAGCAACCAGATAGCATATTATCATGTCGAGCAAGAAAGTCGTCCCTATATAAGTCCAAGCATCCATTGTAATATACAATCATGTACAGCAATGGCCTCTATGACATACATATAACTAACAATCTCCCACTTGCACTAAGACCAGTTGTTGTAGTATCTCATACCTAACGTCCCAAAAACTCCCAAACTGTATTTGGGGTTTTGGCCTAGGTGAGTGGATCCGCCGTGTCATTCTTCGTGTCAACTCTCCAGACCTCGATTGCCCGGAGATCAACCATCTCCATGATCAGGTGATACTACCTAAGAATATGTCTGGATCACTGATGGGACCGGGATTCCTAGACCAAAACCATAGCTCCATTGTCATCACAATGGTAGGAACCAAGTTCATCTCATGAACATCTATAACCAGACAACCTCTTTGGTAGCATCGTTGGCAGCTATGTATTCACCCTTTATCGTTGAGTCTGCCACGGTATCTAGCTTGGAACTCTTCCAACATACCGTCTCTCCACTGAGAGTAAAGACAAAACCCGCGACTGTCTTACAGTCGACATTATCACTCTGGAAGCTCGAATCGGTAAAGGACACCACTTGGAGTTCACCTTTACCAAAAACCAAGAACATTTCTTTAGTCCTTTTTAAGTACTTAAGAATGTTCTTCACAGCTGTCCAGTGATTCTCCCCAGGATCTGATTAATACCTGCTTACAACACCCAGTGCGTACGCTACATCCGGTCTAGTACATAACATCGCATACATGATAGATCTGACTGCCGAAGCATAAGATATCCCTTGCATGCGAACCCTCTCCAAATCAGTCTTGGGGGACATCTCTTCGGAGAGAGTGATTCCTGAGATCGTGGGTAACACCTGGAATCTTCCATACTAAACCCTTTTAGTATGGTATCAATGTACCTGGATTGGGACAATCCCAATATCCGCTTAGATCTATCTCTATAGATCTTAATCGCAGGATGTAGGAGGCATCACCCAGATCTTACATGGAGAATCTTAGTGATAAGAGGAGTTTGACCGAGTGTAGCATAGGAACACCATTTTCTATCAAGAGTATGTCATCCTCGTACGATACGAGGAAGACAACCTTACTCTCTACATCCTTCTTGTATATACTAGGTTCATCTACCATTTTGATGAAGTCAAACTCCTTGACTGCCATATCAAAACAGATGTTCCAACTCCGCAATGCCTGCTTTAATCCGTATATTGATTTAAGCAACTTCAAACGTTCCCGCTGCTCCCACTGTCTACGAAACCCTCTGACAGTGTCATGCACACGCTCTCTTCTAAATCACCATTTAGAAAAACGGTCTTGACGTTGATCTGCCAGATTTCGTAGTTATGGTATGCAGCAATGGCAAGTAGGATCCGGATGGACTTAAGCATAGCCACTGAAGAAAAGGTTTCATCAAAATCCACACCTGGTTATTGACGAAAACCTTTTGCAACAAGTCTAGCTTTGAAAGTCTCAACTTTTCCATCTACACCAAGAATCTTCTCAAGATCCACTTGCTCCCGACGGTTTTTACCCCTTCAGGTGCAACTCCCAAAGTCCATACTTTGTTGGTGTATATGGATTCCATCTCAGATCGCATAGCATCCAGCCATTTCACAGAGTCCCAACTCGTGATGGCCTGCTCGAAACTAGTTGGGTCATCATCTTCCATGATGCAATCATCGCTCCCACTGTCATTGAGAAAACCGTAGTATCTCTCAGGCAGATGAGGAACCCTACTAGATCTGCGGAGAGGCTGAGGTTTGTCGGGAACTATTGAATCTTCTGGTTCTACCAAATCATCAGCTGTTAGTTTGTCTAGCTGGAACTCCTTCCAATTCTACCTCATGGCCACAAATTTCTTCCATAAGAAATTCCTTTTCTAAAAAGGTGGCATGCTGAGAAACAAAACCCTTTTTGCTGCTCAGTGTGGTAGAAGATATTCTCTCGCGAATGTTCGGGATATCCAACAAACTTATACAGTACTGAACTTGCCTCGAGCTTGTCCAGATTTTGCTTTTCAACATAGGTCGGACAACCCATATCTCTTTTAAGAGGTGGTCTCTTCTCATACCATATCTCATATGGACCGGTAGGCATTGATTTGGATGGAACTCTATTCAATAGGTATGCAGCTTCTCAAGCACATAACCCCAAAAGAAAATAGGCAACTCAGCAATACTCATCATAGAGCGCACCATATCTAATAGAGTGCGATTTCTCCGTCCCGATATACCGTTGTGCTGTGGTGTATACGGAGGAGTAAGCTGAGAGAGAATCCCATTTTCTTTTAAATAATCCAGGAACTTCGTGCTCAAGTATTCTTCTCCTCGATCAGATCGAAGGATTTTAATACTTTTACCCGTTTGGTTCTCGACTTCGTACTTATATTCTTTGAATTTCTCAAAAGCTTCAGACTTGTGTTTCAACAGGAACACATGTCCGAATCTTGAGAGATCGTCATTGAATGTAATGAAATACGAGGAACCATTCCTGGCATGTGTAGACATGGGACCGCATACATAACTATCAGTCCCAAGAGTTCAGTAACTCTTTTTCCGTGTCCAGTAAACGGAGTTTTGATCATTTTACCTTTGAGATATTACTGGCAAGTTTCATATGATGTAAATTCAAACTGATTTAAATATCCATCTTTATATAACTTAGCTAATCGTGTCGCACTGATATGACCTAGTTTACAATGCCACAAGGACTCATTCATTTCTGAACTTTTCCTCTTGTGTGTGTGCTGCACGTTAAGAACTGTGGTTTGATTTAGAACGTATATGCCATTACTTAACGAACATGATCCAATCAACTTTTGATTTAAAAAAATATTCATAACATTATCCTGCAATACAAAATTATATCCTTCTTTACTTAATAAAGAAACTGATATAATATTGCATATCAGGTTCGGTATGTAATAGTATTCGTTCAGAATTAATGTATTACCATTTGGTAATACAAGGTGATATTCGCCAACTGCTTTGGCTGCAACATTTGCACCATTCCCCACTCTTAAAGAACGATCACCATTTTCCCAGTTGTCTATCTTTGTTTAGCCCATGTAACATATTACATATGTGGGATCCTGATCCGATATCTAATACTCAGGACGTAGAGTGTACTGAGAAACATTTCTCGGTAACGAACACACCCGAAGAAAATGCATCATGTTCTTTCTTCGATCGGGTGGCATGGGAATTATGGCCCTCCTCTATTTCCTGCTCAGACTTATAACAATTATAAGATAGAGCGGAACCAACGTTCTCCAGCCCAGTATAACAAGCGGGTTCGGTCAATACATCCATATTATTATCTTGATTAAGGCGTGACATGGTCGCTACCTGGAGAGAGAGAAGAAAACACTTAACGTATGCTCTTGAAAGATTAGATTGGATATTATCTTATCTAATCAGGATGGCTCCCACTGTTTTTATCAAATCTTCCTTCAAACCCTAAAAGGTAAGACTAGCCGGGATTAATTACACCCTACAAGCTCGCCAATCTTTCGGCCAGGCTAGTGCCGGTACTTTGAGAAAGGTTTCCCGTGCTTTCGCACGGACCTAATTAAAATAAACCTCGTTTTCCCAGGGGTGTAACCCCGTTAACACATTTCTAGACACCTACTTGATCAGCTAATTGTAATGTGCAAAACTCTCGCAGGAGTACTCGCAGTGGGTATTGGGATCCAATTATCTCATAGAAGGTATGTAATCTCATTGCAAATTTCAACACTTGAAATTCCCGATAATATTTTGCCCCTAGCGTCCTATGACATTGACGGAGGCCAACAAACCATAGGCTGCTAGTCAAGTTCAACCCGTACATTTAATGATTGAATGAAACCCACCCGCACGACCCTTGACGGAGGCTAACAAAGTCGTATGACTACCCTAATCCAATCTCATCTTATACTGCAGATAAGCACTAATTAGTTACCAAGCACTAGTTAGTTACCGCACACTACGCCTTGACGCAGGCCAACAAACGTAGCACGAATACTAAGTAGTACTTATCTGAAATGACGGAGAACTACGACAGGTTTTTAAGAAAACCTTTTGCGTAATAAACTTGATATCGTTGTAGAAACAAGTGATTTTGAAAAGGAGTGTTTTTTAGGCTTTTGCTAGTTTTGCTAAAAAGGTCATTCCCGGTGAAGGGATCTCAGCCCTTTCCTCATCAAATGAGGTGTTGGATATTCATGAATACCACTATGCAAAGCAAGAACCAGAGAAGCAATCAAAAAACAAAACCGAGTGGGTTGTAACATCTGCTAGTTTCGCTAAAGAGGTCACTCCCGGTGAAGAGATCTCGGCTCTTTCCTCATCAAATGAGGTGTTGGATATTCATCAAGGAATACCATTTTGCAAAGCAAAAACTAGAGCTACTCTTTTTGAAAATTTGATTCTACAACATTTTTAGATTTCTTTCTTTTTCATTAATCTCATTAATGAAGTCTCATCATTTATGCTTCCTAAACATCACAGATAAACAAACGAAAATACGTATATAACGTACGCTTATGCCATCCGTATTCGCCACGGGGTCCCATCATGCACCGTTAGGTTAGATAACTAACGGCAGAGCGGGAACAAGACTAGCGCGGATGCAAAACATAAGCAACGTTTATTATATATCATATATATAATATTAAACATTCGTCTCATTATATAAAGTGATCACATCACAGAATATTACAGCAGAAGTTAACATATGAAATATTGGATATATCAGGAGGTCCGTGTTTTAAGTTAAGCCAGTAAAAAACACGAATTCCACGGTCGTGATGAATAGCCAAACCCACATCCCTAGACCCCTACGAGAGCGGTAAGCAACCCTACCAATTCTAGAGTGAGGAGACCCGGTCTCAACTCCTCGAGATGGTCTCTCACTGGACTCTACAACCCGGTTACTTGTGCTCCCCGTCTTGGGTCTATCCTAATGCGGATAAGTAAATAATATATAACAATGGTGACATCATCCTCAATCCGGAAGTGTCCCAATAAAAGAATATTACATACAAGCTTTTACGTGAATGAAAATGAAAACTCTCGTCTCACACAAAAAAATCCCGGCTATTCAAACACGACGATCCAATATAACATATCACAGCAACACATAACATCGCATGTCATCAACGTAAGTAAATATGCGTATCCCAATTATCGTTGACATATAGCAACGAAACCGGCGATACGCCACATACTACACTTACGGTCGTAGAAAAGAAAGTGAAAACTACAACAATTGGAATCCGCAACCACCTTAGACATCATAAACCTGAAATATCACATACTTCGAATTTCATGCCTAACCAAATGAATTCCTTAGACATCATAAACCCGGAATATCTTATATTCCGAATTTCATGTCTAACCTTATAAACCCTGCATTTTAGTCTCATATTGAAAACGGTTTTCAATAACCGGTCGGGTAATTCAACAAGATTCCTGACTACTTGATCGAATGCTCGTCGGAAACTTTAATAGACGGCCGCATCCCTGATGCCGTCGACGAAGTGCATTTAGGCAGAACACCGCGGCCGCGAACACCCGGGGATGCTTTTGGCAACGGGGTTCTCCTACAGTCACTTGGTCGGGGCTATGGGGCGTGGCTATCTAGTAATGTTACCCGACGGGTATCCGCGTACACTATGTGATTGCGACAGAGTTTTGATCCATATCAAAACCCCGTGGCAACCGATCAAATGAGACTAAATTACTAGATTTATAAAATTCAAACTAGTTTTCACAAAACTAATTATTGTGGATTCCAAATATTGTATCACATATCAATATCAAACCCGAAACGATGTTAAAATTACGAATACGAAACACTCCGAATTGCCATTGCAGAAAGATAATATCACATGCAATTTTTAGCAAAAACAAACAATACATGAAACACCAATCCCCAGAGACTAGAGCACCACACAAAAACGAAGCCTAAACTCAATAATAAAACCGGCCAGGCCGGTCTAATGAAGCTTTTCGCCGGGTCAAATCCTGTGGTTTGGGCTCGTTTTTCTCTGGTGTTCATGTTACATCCCATGTAACATTCTGCAACTGTTTAAAAAAATTAGAGAATTTTTGAAAAACGACAGAAACTAAGGATTTTGTTTCGAGGTTTTGGAGTTGTTTCGGTTTCGTAATTCTACTAATATCGTCTAATCCTCTAACTTGGCTCTAATACCACTGATAGGTTCCTTAGCACCCTCACTATGTTTTCTAGGGCATCAAGTATGCAATTTTAAAAAACCTAGAGTGCTAAGCAACCCATAACTAAGGATCTAACTAGAGGATTAGGAGTAAGCAAGGATGTATTCAAACATTACACTAAGTGAATGAGGAATACAACCTTTGTAGACCGGTCATTCACTTCTAAAGCTCCATGTAGTAGTCCCTTTGCTCCAAGTAGTGATCTCCCGGACTCTAATAAGGGTTCACGAGGCGTAAGTAACAAGCTTGCTTGAAGTCTTCGAGGCCGAAAATGATCTACGTCAAAGAATCTCTAACTCAAGTTACATCTTCACTAATTGATAAATTAGTGAAGAAAACAATTTATACTAAATAGCTAGTTTGGTATAAATTGGTGAAGTTGAAATTTTACTCATTTTAGAATAATTTTTTCTCTTTTTCTTTTCACCTCATTCAAAACTCAAGAGAGCTAGGAAAGAGATGAAGAAGAAGCTCAAGTGGTCAATGGCAACCATGGGTGAGAAATATCATATATAACTCATGTAGAGATTAAACCATGGCTAAAATATAATGGTTAGATTAATAAATATTTAGAGTAAAACAAAATTAGTGGACTAAGTCAATGGATACTACAAGCTTCACAACCATGACAATTTTCCACCTAATTTTGATTTACCCTTAAAAATTAAAACTTCACATTATCTTAAGTATGGTATGAGTATCATACATCCAAGTCCAATGTATCATCTAGCATGACACAAAATAAATACATTAACATATATCACATATATATTAAATGTACAAATGAGAAAAGAAATTCTTAAATGGGCTAATATTAGTTAATGTATATTAATATATCAAATATATAATTACACATTAAATTATTAAGTCAACACTTGATTTAATAAGCCGGCTGTATCGCATACAACCGACTAATATCATTTATATGCATATCACATATACATATAACATATCATTGAATCAACACTTGATTCAACAATCCGGTTATATCATATATAACCTGTATCGCGAGATTGGAACACGGTATCACATACACGTATTAATTTCGGTCCTGCACATATCACATATGTGCCCTACTTCGTTTCGCATGAGCTAGGAAACCTCTGTGTAGGACTCTAATGACTCGTCAATACACCGGCAGTAGGTGATGATCATATCAGTCATCCATAAGACATCAGCGGTACTAGTTGGATATAACGGCTACCCGGGTATTGAGCGATCAGAAGATCAACAAGCAAGCCTGCTCATACTCCCGTGAATCCAACAGTAACAATACCGTACAGTCCGGTCTTTTCGTCTGATATGTCGCATATCGAGTCTAGGGGTGGTAAACATCAGACCCCAATAACTCGATAAGTCGTGCCGATGTGAGGCCCATAACGGGTCGAGAAACTACTGATAACATTACCAGTAAATCTCTGTATCAGCCCTGGCCAGGAACTTCCTGTTTTAGCCAATCGAGCACAGGGCAACGTCAACCCCTAATACCGGGAGAGACGAATCTCCTCCTATCGCTCATTGCCTCCATGTGACTCGGAACTGTACCCAAAATCCACCGTTTTGCACACTCTCTTGAACGTGGTAAGATGGAAATCAAAGCACGGTGGGAATCACACACGACTCTATGACGATCTCGGGTCTACAGACTAACCTGTACCAGTGTCACCAGAGAACTGCTATCTGACGTTAGGTATAATACCATCTAGGAGTTCTCGGCGAGTCCTGTTCAGTGTACTCAGTCTTCACTGAGCACCCGTATACCATGTTTGATGTCAAACACCAATGGATATAGGATCATCCATCGCCCATCATATGGATCAAGAAGCATATACGTTGGTCTACTCTGGAATATCGATGCCCCGTCTCGATACACTCTCGACTAGGAACAATTAAAAGATGAACTTATGGACTACCCTAGCCCCACTAGTATGATCTACATCATAGTCCTGGTAATCAAGTATACATCCTAAGGGTTTTATCAACATGTGAGAGAAAGCCAGTATCACAATACAAGTCTACATATTAAGATAAAGAGCAACCAGATAGCATACTATCATGTCGAGCAAGAAAGTCCTCATGTATATCCAAGCATCCATTGTAATATACAATCATGTACAACAATGGCCTATAGAGCATACATATAACTAACATAAACACCATACTAAAAGAGTTTTAGTATGGAAGATTCTAAGCGTGGTAATGTATCCGCTTGTTCAGGAATCACTCTCTCCAAAAAGATGTCTTCTAAGACTGATTTGGAGAAGGCCCGCATGCAAGGGATACCCTATGCTTCGGCAGTCGGGTCAATCATGAATGCGATGTTATGTACCAAACCGGATGTACCTTACTCACTAAGTGTAGTGAGTAGATATCAATCAGATCCTAAGGAAAACCACCGGACAGCTATGAAGAACATTCTTAAGTATTTGAGAAGGGCTAAAGAAATGTTCTTGGTGTATAGTAACGGTGAACTCCAGATGGAGTCCTTTACCGATTCGAGCTTCCAGAGTGATAAGGACGACAGTAAGTCGGTCTCTGGTATTGTCTTGACCCTTAGTGGAGAGACGGTATGTTAGAAGAATTCCAAGCTAGATATCATAGCAGGCTCGACGATGAAGGTTAAATATATCGCTACCATCGATACTGCCAAAGAGGTTGTCTGGATGTACAAGTTTATAAGATGAACTGGGTGAGGTTCCTAATATTGAGCATCTAATACCTGTGTATCGTGATAACAATGGAGTTGTGGTTTTAGCCTAGGAACCCCGGTCCCATCAGCGATCCAGACATATTCTTAGGCGGTATCACCTGATCAGGGAGATAGTTGATCTCCGGGAGATCGAGGTCAGGAGAGTTGACACAGAGGATAACACAGCGGATCCACTCATAAAGGCCCACCCCTAAATGCGATTCGAGAGATTTTTGGGATGTTGGGTATGAGATACTACAACAACTGGCCTTAGTGCAAGTGGGAGATTGTTAGGAATATGTATGCTCTAGAGACCATTATTGTATGATATAGTGGATGCTTGGAAATATAGAGAGAGTACTTTCTTGCTCGACATGATAGTATGCTATCTGACTACTCTTTATCTTAATATGTTGACTTGTATTCTTATACTGTCTTTCTCTCACATGTTGATAAAACATTTAGGATATATGCTTGACTACCAGGACTATGATGCGGATCATACTACTGAGACCAGGGTAGTCCACAAGCACATCCTTTAATTGTTCCTAGTCGAGAGTATATCGAGACAGGGCATTGATACACCAGAGTAAACTAATGTGTATGTTTCTTGACCCTGTATGGGGGCGATGGTTGATCCCATATCCATTGGTGTTTGACATCAAAGATTGTACACAGGTGCTCATTAGAGAATGGGTACACCGAACATGACCCGCCGAGAACTCCTAGTCGGTATTATACCTATCGTCAGATAGCAGTTCTCTGGTGACACTGGTATAGGTTAGTCTGTAGACCCGAGATCGTCATAGAGTCTTGTGTGGCTCCCACTGTACTTTGATTTCCTTCCTACCACGGCTCAAAGGAGTCGTGCAAACAAGTGGATTTTGGGTACAGTCCCGAGTCACATGGAGGCAATGAGCGATATAGGAGGGGTTTCGTCTCTCCTGGTGTTGGGGGTTGATGTTGCGCTATGCTCGATTGGTTGTAACTATAAGTCCCTGGCCAGGGCTGTTAATGAGATTTACTGGTAAGTGTTATCAGTAGTTTCTCATACCGTTATAGGCCTTACATCGGCATGACTTATCAAGTTATTGGGATCTGAAGATACCACCCCTAGACTCGATATGCGACATATCAGACAAAGAGACAGGACTGTACGGTAAGTGTTACTGATAGGCTTCATGGAGAGTATGAACAAGCTTGCTTGTTGATCTTCATATCGCTCAATACCCGGATAGTCGTTACGTCCAGCTAGTACCGCTGACGGCTTGTAGGTGACTGATGTGATCATCACCTACCGCTGGCTTATTGACGAGTCTTTAGAGTCCCACACAGAAGTTTCCTGGTTCAAGCGAAACGAAGTAGGGCACATATGTGATATGTGCAGGGGCCTAATTAAATACGTGTATGTGATACCGTATTGTAATCTGGTAGTTATCTATTATCGGTTAGGTTATATGTGATATAACCGGATTATCGAATCAAGTGTTAATTTGATAATGTGATATACTAATAAATGATATTAGTTGGTTATATGTGATATAACCGGATTATTAAATCAAGTGTTGATTTAATAATATGATATATATTATATTTGATAATATTATTAGCTCACTAATTATTCTTCATAATACATATATATCATATATATTAATATATATATATTATGAAGCATGGCATGAAATTCTATTTTTGGAAAAGGGAATAAAAGGTGGAAAATGGGAGCATGGTGTGAAGCATGGGCTTTATCATATTATATTAGTCTTGACTCACTATTCAAGTATGGTTGCAATTTATTATTGCAAATAAATCCATGCTTGAATGAGTGAACCAAGGATGAGCCATAAACTTCACTTGATCATTTTCATTCTTATTTTCTTGAGTTGAGCTCACACTCTCTCTAGCTTCCATCTTCTTCCTCCTCATGCCTCAAAACTCCAACCCATCACATGTGATGTGACCCATGGAGTTTTGAACAAACTAGTGAGCCTCAAATCCCCTACTTCACCATCCCACACTAAACTAGCATTTTGGTGTAGCGTGTTTCCTTCACTAATAGAAAATTAGTGAACAGACAGCTTGAGCTAGTGGGCTTCGCGTGGATCGTTTTCGGCACGAAGGTTCTCAAAGAAAACTCGATCAAACTCTCAAGTGGAGTCATGTTGACTACATTCCGGAGCTTTAGAAGAGAACACGGTCATCAAAGGTTGTAACCATCATCTTTTCTTTAGTTTTTCATATCATCATAAGTTAAACCCTAATCATTCTAGTTAGTATCTTGGTTAGTCTAACTTAGCACCTTAAAAAAATTTAATTTGGTATGTTTGATGCTACTAAATCCTTGTTGTGGTGCTAGGGTAGACATTCAACTTCATCCTAAATTCTTAATAAAGTTATGTTTATGATACTTCAATTGCATTCTACTATAGAATTACAGTAGATATAAATATATAATTAATTTGCAAGTCTAGGCGAGAAATGATTATATAGAAAGTCTTGAAATGTATGTTAAAGTAAAATCTGATTCAAGAAGCACCCCTCTTCTCAGTAAACTTGTCTATTGTTACAAAGGAGTAAAAATCCTGAGGATTATCAAAGGTTATACCTAGAGTTGACATCCTACATAACTATTATGTGATTTTGTTTTTTGGGTGTGGGGGTTGGGTTTAGGGTTTTTTTGGTGGGATGTGTGTGGGTGTGGGGGGCGAGGGTTTCAATAAAAAAAATCCCCACCGTGAGGGGGACCTCTCTGTTAATCGATTATCTACATTAGTAATCATAATATATAAAAATTGAACCACGAGTGTAATAGTCATTTAGATCAATGCTCTAAATGTCGGATGTTGGTATCATGTCGACATGAAGATTTTGAGATCGGATGTCAATTATCGTGAAATGTCCGGTGGTATGATCAAATATCGAATTCTATATTTTTGTAATATAAACGTCATTTATATAACTTTTTTTTGAGAAATATTAACTTATTCAAATTTTTAGTTTATTAAGTTTATATTTTCCTCAATAGGTCAGTAGTAAAGCGGTCACCTATTAAACCAACGGTTATTTACAAAGCCCAAAATCCAAAAAGGATAATTACCCTAAAAAAATTCCTCCCAGCAGTAAATGTCGGCCAAAACACCAACATCACGGCATTTCAAAGTCACGAAATGTCGGCAGACAATCGACATCACCAAATATCGTTACCTGAAATTTTTTGCAGGCCTGTGTCGTTTTCTTCCCATAACCGACATCTCGGCGATATCGGCTGACATTTAGAACATTGATTCAGATGACCCAAGAATAAGGAATTAAATAAGTTTCAAGTATAATAGCCATAGGTACTAGGTGAACTTATTTTTCAAAAAAGAAAAGAAAATACCTTGGTTAGTGTCATCTAAAGTTATGCGCCATCAAATTCATCACTTTTCACTTATCAATACAATGGGCTTAGTAACATGGATGTTCAATAAATCTGACACGATAAAATAATTTCTTGACCTGGTTTCTACAAGAAAACCTGTCACTTATCAAGGTAACGAGATCCGAATTAAGCTTACATTTTAGCAGTAACTAATCCCATCACAATCATACTGAATTAGATGGTTATCCAAACCATATTCAGGTTTCAAGCATCATAAAATTTTAACTGCATTCAATCAGACAGAATTGCTATACCAAATCACCAACCAATGCTTCGATTGAGCAGTTCGATTATTCCCACCTCTAGTACATTACACCAGATTCAAACATACAACAAGCAATTATATTCTCACCTTTCTATAGTAGGAGGCTCAACTTGCATCTCTTCGGTAATCGGAGGATGAAGAGGCTCAGGAACCCATTCGTCACAAAGGTCATCTATCTCCTACATTCCAATAACAAAACCATCTCATAATACAAAACTCAAGAAACGAATCGAATC
The DNA here is from genome assembly GCA_030015575.1 of Agapanthus africanus. Taxonomy (NCBI): domain Eukaryota; kingdom Viridiplantae; phylum Streptophyta; class Magnoliopsida; order Asparagales; family Amaryllidaceae; genus Agapanthus; species Agapanthus africanus. The sequence goes on along the minus strand of CM057338.1, from coordinate 933,492,140 downwards.
AATCAAAAACCAACAAGACGTGGACAAAACCTTCTCTGTGAGCGGCTTCTTGGGAGGCTTGTAGCTCTTCCGAGAGAGCTGGAATAGTATTACAGCAATCAGAAGCAATTCAACAAATATGTGCCCTGCAACCAAAAAAAATTGAATTTTTTTCACAAATCATTAACATAAAAGCAATTATATTACTAATTAGAGAAGAATCGAAGAAATCACCTCCAATGTGGATCCCAAACACATCCGCTCGAGCGAGGGGAGCATTGAAAGCTCCAGAGATCCACTCCTGCGATTCTTTGATCAGCTTATTAACAATCGAATCCATCAAGTTCCTGCTAAATGAAGCAAAATCAGTTGATTTTTTGTGAAAAATGCAAGTGATAATTGAGATTCAAAAAATTCACAGATCATGAAAAAAAAATCATTGGATCCTGTGAGCTGACCTGCGAAACCCTAACCAACCCAAACTCAGATTCGATTCTTATGGACGCATTAATATAAACAAAGAGAGATTTTGAATCTTGAAGATATGAGGTCACAAATTGAAATTGACAATAAAAAATCAATAATAATAGACTAATAGTACGTTAATTGCTAATTTATTAAGGCCTTTTTTGGCAATTGCCAAACTATAATAAGGCCTAAAAAGTCAAAAAAGGAAAAATAAAATTCTGTGAGGTATATGACGAAAATGGCCTCGGACGTTCTTAGCCGTTGACCGCGTAGATGAGCCTTATTGAAGCCCAGCCCACAGATTGGGCTGTTCAGCCCAAAACATTGGTCCACGATCAAGTACGCGGAAAGCCCACATAGGGTTTGCTCATCGATAGCATAAAAGACTAAATTTCCAATGTTTATCGACATTATATTTCGATCCAGTATTTAGGCTCGAATTCATGTCAAATTTAGCTGCTCAACCCCTACACATCCACCTATCTCCTTGGCTCATCCTAGAGTCACGACTTTCATTTGGCGACTACTAAACTCTATGTTGCCCACCTGCACTGCTCTTGCATGCTATGCGAGGAGTCCGGCCGCTGCTCTCCAATGTGCCTCACATGCCTGTCTCAATTTGAATAGAGACGTAATGTTGAACATTATGTATTGTTCATGTTTGGATGCCAAAAATTGGGAATAAGAAATTTTGGTCTCCATCCATGACGTGATAGAAAAATGGAACAGGGGAAGGCAACATGTGTGTGTGTGGGGTGGAGAGGTGAAAGAGAAACAAATGAAGAAGACGGCACAAAATCTGACTTTTTTTTTAAAGCAAGGAAGCTTGGGTCGTTTGATTAAAATCAAATTGTTCACGATGAATACAGGAGTCTCCAGTGCCACATGGGCAAAGAAGAGAATCCAGGGCTCTTACTGCTTTCTTTCAGTATGTGGTTTTATGTGTTCTCATCACGAAATGTGTTATTTCTCTGTATTTTGTAAGCTATGCGAGTGATCTTTGTACTTCTCTACCGTTGCTTTCAAGCCTTTATCAATAAATAAATAAATTGTCTTTCCAATAGTTCTGAGTAACCTTAAATTTTGAATTAATTTAGATTGTCTTAGCATCACAGGTCTTTTTCTTTTCTTTTTTCTTTTTTATTTTTTATTTTATTTTTTTTTATTTTTTTGAGGTCCCCTTCAAGAACCGAACTTGCGACCTCTCACGTTAGAGAGAAAATCGGTATCAACTAAGCTAAGCCGACAGGTTCACGTAAAAAACGGATTAAGCAAGGGAAATATATAATCAGACTTGAATTAACATGTTTCCGGTTCAAACATAAACTAATAAGATAGTTACCAACGTAAGTCAAGATTTAGATAATACTATAGTAAATAATTGAAATAACAAATAGAAAAAATACAAACAAAAACGGGGTTGAGGTCGACCGTAGTCTCATGGTTGCAGTTGAATAACACAGCCTTGAGAATGGATCACATCCCAACCTAATTCAAGGATCCCCAACCCAATATCTCCTTTGTTTTATCTTTTTGCGTATAATTATAGGATTAGGATGGACCACAGTTCCATGTATCGCAAACAAATAAGAAGGACCATAAAACTGCAAGTGCGTAGCTCAAGGGTTGTTTTCTCATCTAATGAGCATGGCAAACATTATATTTTTGGAATCCATCTTCGGTGCATCTTTATAATTTTTTATGCAGCTGTACGGATTTATTTTGAGCCATTGGATCTAAATAGTTACTTGCAAGCGAAGTGAACCTGGTTTTCCCCAAAACAATGACATCACAGTACTGGCTGACACAGTACCACAAGTCAAACGCCGGCTGTGATGTCTATTCTCTCTCTCTCTCTGTTCATCTTCTTCTTCTTGAACGATAGTTGAGATCTGAGCAGTCGCCGCCGCTTCCTTCGTTACTGCCACCACCGCCGGAGACGATCTGATGGCCTCTGCCGGCAGAGAAGACCGAAAGAAGGAGGCACGTTGATGATTGATGGCCTTCTTCTCTGCTGATGGCTTGTGCTTTAATGGCCTTTGCCATTAAAACATAGAAGAAAATTGAGATCATGATGCAAAGCATCTTCTCCGGCAACCGCCACCGCTTTCAAATGCTGCAATAGAAGAAACTTAATTAATCATATCGGCCTATAGAGGGTTTTGTTTTTGGCAATCCTTATCCCTATGCACGCACCATATCCACGCACACCACACATGATTTATGGCCGCTTCCCTCTTAGCCCATGAAGGTTTTGAGCAAGAATCAAAGTGCTCTGCTTTCTTTTATCACACATAATTTATGGCCGCTTCCCTTTTAGCCCATATTGGAATTATGGAGACAAATATTGGAATCTCGAGGATTCAGATTGAGCAGGTCCAAGACAGCATATATGCATTGCAAATTTTGTAACCAGAGAAGTCAAAACCATATTGGTATAATATTGGAAGGGCAAGAGATATCACCGAGCGACCAGTTTAGATATCTAGGTTTCATCATCCAAAAGAATGGGGAGATCGATAGTGATGTTAATCAAAGGATCCAAGCTGGTTGGTTGAAATGGAGGAATGCAACAGGGATTTTGTGTGATCGTAACTTTCCGTTAAAATTGAAAGGGAAGTTTTATCGGAGCGCTATTCGGCCTGCCTTATTATATGGTACAGAATGCTGGGCTCCTAAGAAGCATCATACACAGAAGATGCACGTAGCGGAGATGTGCATGCTTCGTTGGATGTGCGGTAACACTAGAAAAGATAAGATGCGGAATGAGGATATTCATGCAAAAGTTGGTGTAGAACCTGTGGAGGAGAAGATACGGGAAAACCGGCTAAGATGGTTTGGTCATGTGCGACGCAGACCTATGGAAGCACCGGTTCGACGAATAGATACTCTCGATATGGGCAATGGCAAAAGGGCGAAAGGAAGACCGAAGAAAATATGGATGGAGGTGATACGAAACGATATGGTTGCCAAAGGGCTCAATGAAAGCATATTGTCCGATAGGAGTGAGTGGAGGCGGAGGATACATGTGCTGGACCCGGCATGATTCTCATGTTGGTTCATGTAGCCTATCCCATATGCTTGGGATAAAAGGCTCGAAAGAACCCTCCCCCAATCACAAGAGTACCCCCTCAAGGAAGTACTATCTACCTTTCCCTAGCAGAGTTATTAGAAATGGGCTTAGAATGTTAGTTGTATGTATGCCCTAGAGGCCAGTATTGTACAGATGATGTATATTATATTGGATGCTTGGACATATATAGAGAGGACTTTCTTGCTCGATATGATAGTATGCTATCTGGTTGCTCTTTACTTTAACATGTATACTAGTCTCTTTATACTGTCTTATCGTTACATGTTGGTAAAGCCCTTAGGATGTGTACTTGACTACCTGGACTATGATGCGGATCATACTAGTGGGGACATGGTAGTCCATAAGTACATCCTTAAAGGTCCCTAGTCGTGGGTGTATCGAGACGGGGCATCGATATACCAGTGTAGACTAGCGTATACGCTTCTCGACCCATGAGATGGGCGATGGATGATCCCATATCCATTGGTGTTTGACATCAGAGATGGTATACGGGTGCTCAGTGGAGACTGGGTACACTGGACGGACTCGCCGAGAACTCCCAGTTGGTATTATACCTCACGTCAGATGGCAGTTCTCTGGTGACACTTGTGCAGGTTAGTCTGTAGACCCGAGATCGTCATAGAGTCTTGTGTGATTCCCACTGTGCTTTGATTTCCACCTTACCACGTCCATGAGGGCGTGCAAAACGGTGTTTTTTGGGTACAGTCCCGAGTCACATGGAGGCAATGAGCGATAGGAGGGGTTTCGTCTTTCCCGGTATTGGGGGTTGATGTTGCGCCGTGCTCGATTGGCCGTAACAGGGAAGTCCCTGGCCAGGGCTGATTTAGAGATTTACCGGTAAGTGTTACCAGTAGTTTCTCGACCCGTTATGAGCCTCACATCGGCACGACTTATCGGTTATTGGGGTATGGCGTTTACCACCCCTAGACTTGATATGCGACATATCAGACGAGGAGACCGGACTGTACGGGAAGTGTTACCGGCAGGCTTTTACAGGAGTTGGAGCGGGCTTGCTTGCTGATCTTCTGATCGCTCAATACCCGGGTAGCCATTATGTCCAGCTAGTACCGCTGACGGCTTGTGGGTGCGTGATGTGATCATCGCCTACTTCCGGCGTATTGATGAGTCTTTAGAGTCCTACATAGAGGTTTTACTGGCTCAGGCAAAACGAAATAGGGACGCATATGTGATATGTGCGGGACCGAGAATAATGCGTGTATGTGATACCGTATTCTATTCTCGCGACTTATTGTATCGGTCGGTTATATATGATATAGCCGGGTTATCGAATCAAGTGTTGATTCGATAAGTCGATACATTGGACGTTAGTCGGTTATATGAGATATGACCGGATTATTAAGTCAAGTGTTGATTTAATAATTTATTGCATAATTGTATATTTGATATACTAGTTTGCATTAACTAACACTTGTTCACTTTAGGGTTTTTCTCACATGTGCACACTTGAATATATATATATATGTGATATATGTATTAAAAGTGTTTTCTTTTGTATCATGGTTGATGATACACTAAATATGGATGTGTAAGACATACACCATACTATATTAGATGGTGGTTAATAATTATTTAAGGTAATTGCAAAATTGGTGGAATTTTGGAAAAAGGATGAAGCTTGTAGAAGCTTGCTTTGCTTTGACAAAGTCCACTACCTTTGTCTTCACCTTAGATTTTTATTAACCTAGCCATTTAAATAAACTATGGTTATGGCTCTACAAGAGTTAGTATATGATACTCACTCTGTAAGTCCATGCTACCGCTCCCGGTACTTACGGGCTTGCGGAAATGACGAAAAACGATTTTTCTAGAGGAGGTAACATGGACTCAAAACGGATCTTTGTTAAACTATCTACCTAACAACCTAACTAGGAGTTGTTAACTACTCGGTTAGGGGGTTATACCTTTCTTTCTTGAACTCCTTCGTCTTCAACTCTCGATGGTGTACGGATCGGCTTCACCCCGTCGTCTCCTTGCGCCGAAGATCGATCCACCCGAAAGCTTCTACCTTTAGCTTTTTCTTCGAACTTTGAAGAAACTAGTTCACTCGGTTTGCTAAACCTTGTGAACTAGAGTGAGTAGAGGAGAGTGTGTTGGGATTTTTCTCTATAGTTTTTGCTTCTCAACACATGAGACAAGTGAACCATAGACTAGAGAGAGGGAGAGCAAGAGGAAGAGGGTTAGAGCTCAAAAACAAGAGAGAGAAAGGAAATGAGAGAATGAGTAAGACTTTTCTCTCTTGGCTCTCATAATCCAAAGCCATCATAACAAATAATAGCAATCAAGTATTATGTGATGGTTTAACTCAAAATGGCCATATCATTTCATGCACTCATTTTGCACAAGAGAAACAAGCAAGCAAAAGTCTTTACCATGAAATGATAGCCATTGTCATGATGATGGTCAACTAGTCCAACCTAGTCAACCGGTCAACAAAGTCAACAAAGTCAACCCCTCAACAACCATGTCACTATAATACTTAATTAATATTAATGTTAATCATATAGCATATTCTCATTAGGGTTGAGCAAAAAGTCAACAGTCAACAACCCTAATGAGAATCCTCTGCCTCTGTCTCTCCGTCAATTGTGCATACACACCCGCATCCACGTTCCGAGGAACACGAATACAAACGAGATAAAACCAATCCCAAAACGTACATTAGGATCTGGTTTAAACCAAAGCCCGCTAGTGTTAACTGTCCGGACACTGTACGTGCACAAGTGCACGGATGTGACCGAACCCTGTCGCAAAACCATGCGACCTGTCGCAAAACCATGCGACCTCTACTCTTTTGCCTAAAGGCGAATAGCTTTCTGTGTGGGACTCTAAAGACTCGACACTACGCTGGCAGTGGGTTTAACCACAGACCGCAAGCGGTACTAGCTGTGCGTAACGGTCCCCAGGTAGATGCCGACAAGAAGACTGACGAGGTGAAACCCATTTGAACTCCTACTGAGTCTGACTGTGACAGTCTCCATACAGTCCGGTCTGTTCGTCTGATACATCGCATGGCGGGCCTAGGGGGGCGGTAAACGTCAGTCCCCTAATAGCGGTACAAGTCATGTCGGAGTGAAGCCCAGAACACCCTGAGATAACACTGGAAACCTACCAGTATATCTCGCTTGCCCTGGCCAGGGACTACTCGTGTAATGGCTCTCCTAGACACAGCGCGATGTCAACCCCCAATACCGGGAGAGACGAGTCATGTCTAACCGTCACTGCCTCCAAGTGCTTCGGGACTGCACCCAACTACTACCTGTTTGCACGACTCCTTTGAGTCGTGGTAGGGTAGTAATCTAAGTACAGTGGGAACACGCTCGAGGCAAAGTGACAGTGTCAAGTCAGCGGACTAAGCTGTACTCATGTCACCTGGGAACTGACAACTAACGATAGGTATAGTACCAACCAACAGTTCCCGACGAGTCCTGTCCAGTGTACTCGTAACCCAACGAGCACCCGCATACTATCTCCAGTACGACGTACTGATGGCTGTGGGACAGACCATCTCCCACACTGGGATGAGAAGCGCATACGCTAGTCTACTCCGGAGTATCGATGTCATGTCTCGATAGTCCTGCGACTAGGGACCTGCATAAGGATGTGCTTATAGATTACCCAACCCCCACTAGTGTGACTGCCATCACAACGCTGGTAATCAAGTAAAGATCCTAAGGGCTCCACTAATGTGTATAGGTGATATGCTAAAATAAACACATGTACACATTGAAGTAGAAACAAACTAAGTAGCATACTACTATATTGAGCAAGATTGTTTATACAAGGTGAACATCCCAAGCTTCCATTAAGTAATATACAAACTAGTATGATACAGTAATGGCCTCTAGGGCATATACACTAACACATTCACCATGGTTAACCTTGACACTTGATCATTATCCTCTTCACTTTCTTTTGTTCATCATCTTCTTTCTTGAGTTCAAAAGAAAAGCTTGCTAGGGTTTGATCTAAAGTGAGAAATATTGTGCGAAATAAAAATCTAAAGAGAACCCACTTCCTATTTCTCCATCCTCTACTAGACTAGCACTTTAGTTTAGGGTATTTACTTCACTAATTCTCTAGTTAGTGAAGTAGGAGCTTGAGTCGGAATTCCCTCGACGTAGATCATCTTCGGCCTCGGAGACTTCAAGCAAGGTCGCATCCTTCGCCTCGTGAAGCCATGTAAGAGCCCGGGAGAACCTTGATCGCAGCGAAGGGACTTCAACAAGGAGCAAATGAAGTGGAGGACCGATCTACAAAGGTTGTATTTCGTGTTCCTTTTAGAGTAAAGTTGTTTACTTGCCATTAGATTCGCCTAAACTATAGTATACGATCTTGCTTAGGGTTGTTCGGCACATAAAAAATTTATTTTGGCATGGTCGATGCCTTGTAGAGCCTTGTTAATGTGCCTAGTAACACTACAGTAGTATCAGAGCCTTACTAGAGCTTTAGGCGATATGTTAACGAAGTTAAAACCCCGATCGAACCCGAAAACGTCAAAACGACCCCATCTCTGGACTTTTTTCAAAATCTGTGATTTTTCAGTATTAGAAATATCTTAAAAATTCAGCATGGTTTTTTAAGCATTACGGTGCAAATTTTATGACGTAATCCGTACGGATGGCCGCGAAACCGCGGCCGTACAGTGTCAGTTTGACTTGGGGTTTGCACAGTAATACTTCTATCTGAAAGTGATATTTTATGGGTATTTTTAAACTGACTCAAGTGTTGAGTATTCTGGGGATCCTTTTGTATTCGTTAATTCGATCGGAAGATTTAATTTCGTTTTGTTATTCCGGATAATTTAGAAAGTACTAAAATGTTCGAACGGATATTATTAACTCAATTTTTCCCGGCACGAAAAACATTCAAGTGTTGAATTTTTCTCGGGTTTAAATCTTTCGGAAAACCGTGCATGTGATGCGATGGACCCTCTAGAAAACAACAAACCTTAACTCGATTATGTGACCGTCTTGAACTGCCCTTTGAACCTTAGGGTTTGGGGCAGTACGGCGTGCCACATGTGAGGCGTTGGCTTGACCCTTCTACGGCTGGACCGTTGCTACTGTGACGTATTCTGGAATTTTTGAACTCCGCTCAAGTGTTGAGTTATTTAGGAAATCTTGGGTATTTGATTATTTGATCGGAAAGTTTAATACTGTCTATTTATCTGGAATGTGATACAATATGTGGAATTCACACAGTTAGGCATGAAATGCGAAGTATGTGATATTTCGGATTTACGATGTCTAAAGAGATTGTGGATTACAAATGTTGTAGTTTTACACTTTCTTTTCTGTGACCGTAAGTGTAGTATGTAGTGGTATTGCCGGTTTTCGTTGCTATACATCAACGACGATCGGTGTATGCATACTTACTTACGTTGATGACATGTGATGTTATGTGTTGCTGGATATGTTATATTGGATCGTCGCGTTTTGAATAGCCGGGGGTTTTATGTGAGATGAGAGTTTTCATTTTCATTCATGTAAATAAAATGTATGTAATATTCTTTTATTGGGGCACTTCCGGGTTGAGGTTGATGTCACCATTTGTATATTATTTACTTTTCCGCACTAGGTTAGACCCAAGGAGGGGAGCACAAGTAACCGGGTTCTAGGGTCCAGTGGGAGACCAACTCAAGGAGTCGAGTCTGGGTCTCCTAACTCTAGAATTTGTAGGGTTGCTTGCCGCTCTCGTAGGGGTCTAGGGGTGTGGGTTTGGCTATTCATCGCGACCATGGAATCCGTGTTTTATAGAGACTCAAAATAAAACACGGACGTCCTAGTATATCCAATGTTTCATATGTTTCTTCTGCTGCGATATCTGTGATGTGATCATTTGATGTGCTGTGATAGATACTGTATATAGTATATATGATATATTTTATAGGCGTTACTTATGTTTTACACCCGCGCTAGCCCTGCCCCGCTCTGCCGTTAGTTACCTAACCTAACGGTGCACGAGGGGACATCGAGGCGAATGCGGATGGCATAAGTGTACGTCGTATTTATCTGTGATGTTTAGGTGACTTAAATGATGGGACTTCATTAATGTGATTAATGAAAGAAAAGAAACCTAAAAGATGTTGTAGAATCATTTTTTTCCAAAAAGGGTAGCTACAGTTTTGCTTTGCACAGTGATATATATGATATATCCCGCACCTTATTCGATGAGGAAAGAGCCGAGATCCCTTCACCGGGAGTGACCTTTTTAGCAAAACTGGCAGATGCTACAACACTCGGTTTGTTTTTGATTCTTTTGGAGTTTTGCTTTGCATAGAGATGTATATGATATATCCTGCACCTTATTCCATAAGGAAAGAGCCGAGATCCCTTCACCGGGAGTGACCTCTTTAGCAAAACTAATAAAAGCCTCAAAATCACACCATTTCAAAATTCACATAATTCTACAACGATATTAAGTTCATTGCGCAATAGGTTTTCAGAAAAACCTTTCGTAGCCCTCCGTCATTTCAGATAAGTTGTATATAGTATTCGTGCTGCATTTGTTGGTTTTCGTCAATGTGTAGTGTGCGGTAGCTATATGCTGCTTATCTGCTGCATATGATGTGACTGGATTAGGGTAGTCGTACGGCTTTGTTGGCTTTCATCAAGGGTCGTGCGGGTGGGTTTAATTCAGTCAAGAAATGTATGGGTTGAACTTGACTAGCGGGCTATGGTTTGTTGGTTTTCGTCAAGGTCATAGCACGTTAGGGGCAAAATATTATCGAGAATTTCAAGTATTGAAATTTGCAATGAGATTGCATACCTTCTATGAGATAGTTGGATCCCGATACCCACTGCGAGTAATTGTTACTCTCGGGAGAGTTTTACACAGGACAATTAGCCGATCAAGTAGGTGTCTAGAAAGGTGTCAACGGGGTTACGCCTCTGGGAAAACGAGGTTTACTTTAATTAGGTCCGTGCGAAAGCACGGGGAACCTCCCTCAAAGTACCGACACTGGCCTGGCTGAAAGATTGGCGAAGTTGTAGGATGTAATTAATCCCGGCTAGTCTTTCCTTTTAGGGTTTGAAGGAAGATTTGATAAAAACAGTGGAAGCCATCCTGATTAGATAAAATAATAACCAATCTGATCTTACAAGAGCATACGCTAAAGTGTTTTCTTCTCTCTCTCTCCAGGTAGCGACCATATCATGCCTTAATAAAGATAATAATATGGATGTATTGACCGAACCCGCATGTTATACTGTGCTGGGGAACGTTGGTTCCGTTCTTTCTTATAAGAGTTCTAAGACTGAATAGGATATAGGGGAATACCATGATTCTCATGCCACCCGAATGAAGTAAGTACATGTTGATACATTTTCTTCGGGTGTGTTCGTTACAGAGAACTGTTTCTCCATTTGCTCTACGTCCTGGGTATTAGATACCGGGTCAGGATCCCATATATGTAATCAGTTACATGGGCTTAGGAAAGGTAGAGAACTTGGAGAAGGTGATAAAGACATGAGGGTTGGATATGGTGCAATTGTTGCAGCTAAAACCGTCGGGGAATATCATCTTGTATTGCCAACTGGTAATACATTGATTCTGAACGAATGCTATTTCATGCCGAACCTGATATGCAACATTATATCGGTTTCTTTGTTGAGTAAAGAGGGATATAATTTTGTATTACAGGATAATGTTATGAACATTTTCCTAAACCAAAAGTTGGTTGGATCAGGCACGTTGTGCAATGGCATTTATGTTCTAAATCAATCAACAGTTCTGAGCATAACAAACACACACAAGAGAAAGAGTTCAAAACTGAACGAATCCTTCTTGTGGTATTGTAGACTGGGTCACATCAATGCGACACGACTAGCTAAGTTGCATAAAGATGGATATTTGAAACCGTTCGAATTTTCATCTTATGACACCTGCCAGTCATGTCTCAAAGGCAAGATGACCAAAACTCCGTTTACGGGACACGGAGAAAGAGTTACCGAACTCTTGGGACTGATACATAGTGATGTATGCGGTCCCATGTCTACACATGCCAGGGTTGGTTCTTCGTACTTCATTACATTCACTGACGATCTCTCAAGATACGGACATGTGTTCTTGATAAGACACAAGTCTGAAGCTTTTGAGAAATTTAGAGAATATAAACAAGAAGTCGAGAACCAAACCGGAAAAAGTATTAAAATCCTACGATCTGATCGAGAAGGTGAATACTTAAGCAATGAATTCCTGGACTTCCTAAAAGAGAATGGGATTCTCTCTCAGCTGACTCCTCCATATACACCACAGCACAACGGTGTATCTGAACGGAGGACCCGCACCCTATTAGATATGGCGCGCTCTATGATGAGCACAACTGAGTTACCTATTTCCTTCTGGGGGTATGCGCTAGAGACAGCCATACATCTATTGAATATGGCCTCCACCAAATCTGTGCCTACCACTCCATATGAGATATGGAAAGGGAAGAGACCATGTCTTAACTATGTAAAGATATGGGGTTGTCCAGCCTATGTCAAACGACAAAATCCGGACAAACTCGAGGCACGGTCTGTTCTATGCAAATTTATAGGATATCCTAAGAATTCTCAAGGGTATATCTTCTACCACACTGAGGAACAAAGGGTGTTTGTTTCTCGGCATGCCACCTTTTTAGAAAAGGAATTTCTTGCAAAAGAAATTAGTGGTCATGAGGTAGAACCGGAAGAGGTTCCAGCTACAAAAGCTGCAACAGAAGATTTAGTGGAACCAGAGGATTCAGTGGTTCCCGATGAACCCCAGCCACTCCGCAGATCTAGTAGGGTTCCTCACCCACCTGAGAGATACTGCGGTTTTCTTATGGACGGTGGGAGCGAGGATTGCATCATGGTTGATGATGACCCAACTAGCTTCGAGCAGGCCATCACGAGTGGGGACTCAGTGAAATGGCTGGATGCAATGCGGTCCGAGATGGAATCCATGTACACCAACAAAGTATGGACTTTGGAAGATGCTCCTGAAGGGGTAAAACCCATTGGGAGCAAGTGGATCTTCAAGAAAAAACTTGGTGTAGATGGGAAAGTGGAGACTTTCAAAGCTAGACTTGTTGCAAAGGGTTTTCGTCAAAGACCAGGTGTAGACTATGACGAAACCTTTTCTCCAGTGGCTATACTTAAATCCATCCGGATCATGCTTTCCATCGCTGCATATCATGACTACGAAATCTGGCAAATGGATGTTAAGACCGCCTTTCTAAACGGTGATTTAGAAGAGTGCGTGTACATGACTCAGCCAGAGGGTTTCGTGGATAGTGGGAGCAGCGGAAAGGTGTGCAAGCTGCTTAAATCCATTTATGGATTAAAGCAAGCATCGCGGAGTTGGAACATCTGCTTTGACGTCGTTATCAAAGAGTTTGATTTCATCAAAAACGTAGATGAACCTTGTATCTACAAAAAGGTGGCAGAGAGTAAGGTTGTCTTCCTCGTATTGTACGTGGACGGCATACTCTTGATAGGAAATGACATTCCTATGCTGCAATCGGTCAAGCTCTTCTTATCACAAAGATTCTCAATGAAAGATCTTGGTGATGCCTCCTGCATATTGGGAATTAGGATCTATAGAGATAGATCTAAAAGGATATTGGGATTGTCCCAATCCACGTACATTGACACCATACTAAAGAGGTTTAGTATGGAAGAGTCCAAACGTGGGTTTTTACCCACGATCTCAGGGCTCACTCTCTCCAAAGAGATGTCTCCCAAGACTGATTTGGAGAGAGCTCGCATGCAAGAGATACCCTATGCTTCAGCTGTAGGCTCTATCATGTACGCGATGCTATGTACCAGACCCGATGTAGCATACTCACTAAGTATAGTGAGTAGGTATCAAGCTGATCCTGGAGAGAGTCACTGGACAGTTGTGAAGAGCATTCTCAAGTACTTACGAAGGACTAAAGAGATGCTCTTGGTGTATAGTAACGGAGAACTCCAAGTGGAGTCCTTTACCGATTCGAGCTTCCAGAGTGATAAGGACGACTCTAAGTCGCAGTCAGGATTTGTCTTTACCCTTTACAGAAGGGCGGTTAGCTGGAAAAGTTCCAAGCAGGAAACCGTGGCAGACTCGACGATGGAGGCTGAATACATCGCTGCCAACGATACTGCCAAAGAGGCTGTCTGGATCAAGAAGTTCATTACTGAACTTGGTGTGGTTCCATCCATTGAGCATCCAATACCTTTGTATTGCGATAACAATGGAGCGGTGGCTTTGGCCAAGAAACCCAGGTCCCATCAGCGATCCAGGCATATTCTGAGGCGGTATCACCTGATCCGGGAGATAGTTGATCGCCGGGAGATCGAGGTCAGGAGGGTTGACATGAAGAACAACACAGCGGATCCACTCACGAAGGCCATTCCCCAGATACAGTTTGAGAGACTCTTCGGGATGCTCGGTATGCGATACTATAGCAGCTGGCCCTAGTGCAAGTGGGAGATTGTTAGTTGTATGTATGTCCTAGAGGCCAGTATTGTACAGATGATGTATATTATATTGGATACTTGGACATATATAAAGAGGACTTTCTTGCTCGATATGATAGTATGCAATCTGGTTGCTCTTTACTTTAACATGTATACTAGTCTCTTTATACTGTCTTATCGTTACATGTTGGTAAAGCCCTTAAGATGTGTACTTGACTACCTGGACTATGATGCGGATCATACTAGTGGGGACATGGTAGTCCATAAGTACATCCTTAAAGGTCCCTAGTCGTGGGTGTATCGAGACGGGGCATCGATATACCAGTGTAGACTAGCGTATACGCTTCTCAACCCATGAGATGGGCGATGGATGATCCCATATCCATTGGTGTTTGACATCAGAGATGGTATACGGGTGCTCAGTAGAGACTGGGTACACTAGACGGACTCGCCAAGAACTCCCAGTTAGTATTATACCTCATGTCAGATGGCAGTTCTCTGGTGACACTTGTACAGGTTAGTCTGTAGACCCGAGATCGTCATAGAGTCTTGTGTGATTCCCACTGTGCTTTGATTTCCACCTTACCACGTCCATGAGAGCGTGCAAAACGGTGGTTTTTAGGTACAGTCCCGAGTCATATGGAGTCAATGAGCGATAGGAGGGGTTTCGTCTCTCCCGGTATTGGGGGTAGATGTTGCGCCGTGCTCGATTGGCCGTAACAGGGAAGTCCCTGGCCAGGGCTGATTTAGAGATTTACCGGTAAGTGTTACCAGTAGTTTCTCGACCCATTATGAGCCTCACATCGGCACGACTTATCGGTTATTGGGGTCTGACGTTTACCCCCCCTAGACTTGATATGCGACATATCAGACGAGGAGACCGGACTGTACGGGAATTGTTACCGGCAGGCTTTTACAGGAGTTGGAGCAAGCTTGCTTGCTGATCTTCTGATCGCTCAATACCCGGGTAGCCGTTACGTCCAGCTAGTACCGCTGACGGCTTGTGGGTACGTGATGTGATCATCGCCTACTGCCGGCGTATTGACGAGTATTTAGAGTCCTACATAGAGGTTTTACTGGCTCAGGCAAAACGAAATAGGGGCGCATATGTGATAAGTGCGGGACCGAGAATAATGCGTGTATGTGATACCGTATTCTATTCTCGCGACTTATTGTATCGGTCGGTTATATATGATATAGTCGGGTTATCGAATCAAGTGTTGATTCGATAAGTCGATACATTGGACGTTAGTCGGTTATATGAGATATGACCGGATTATTAAGTCGAGTGTTGATTTAATAATTTATTGCATAATTGTATATTTGATATACTAGTTTGCATTAACTAACACTTGTTCACTTTAGGGTTTTTCTCACATGTGCACACTTGAATATATATATATATATATATATATATATATATATATATATATATATATATGTGTGATATATGTATTAAAAGTGTTTTCTTTTGTATCATGGTTGATGATACACTAAACATGGGTGTGTAAGACATACACCATACTATATTAGATGGTGGTCGATAATTATTTAAGGTAATTACAAAATTGGTGGAATTTTGGAAAAAGAAT
This sequence comes from Agapanthus africanus, assembly GCA_030015575.1. NCBI lineage: Eukaryota > Viridiplantae > Streptophyta > Magnoliopsida > Asparagales > Amaryllidaceae > Agapanthus > Agapanthus africanus. The sequence goes on along the minus strand of CM057338.1, from coordinate 933,476,565 downwards.
GAAGCTTGTAGAAGCTTGCTTTTCTTTGACAAAGTCCACTACCTTTGTCTTCACCTTAGATTTTTATTAACCTAACCATTTAGATAAACTATGGTTATGGCTCTACAAGAGTTAGTATATGATACTCACTCACCATAGTTAGCCTTGACACTTGATCATTATCCTCTTCACTTTCTTTTGTTCATCATCTTCTTTCTTGAGTTCAAAAGAAAAGCTTGCTAGAGTTTGATCTAAAGTGAGAAATATTGTGAGAAATAAAAATCTAAAGAGAACCCACTTCCTATTTCTCCATCCTCTACTAGACTAGCACTTTAGTTTAGGATGTTTACTTCACTAATTCTCTAGTTAGTGAAGTAGGAGCTTGAGTCGGAATTCTCTCGACGTAGATCATCTTCGGCCTCGGAGACTTCAAACAAGGTCACATCCTTCGCCTCGTGAAGCCATGCAAGAGCCCGGGAGAACCTTGATCGCAGCGAAGGGACTTCAACAAGGAGCAAATGAAGTGGAGGACCGATCTATAAAGGTTGTATTTCGTGTTCCCTTTAGAGCAAAGTTGTTTACTTGCCATTAGATTCGCCTAAACTCTAGTATACGATATTGCTTAGGATTGTTCGGCACATAAAATTTTTATTTTGGCATGGTCGATGCCTTGTAGAGCCTTATTAGTGTGCCTAGTAACCCTACAGAGAAAACAGAGATTAGGCCGAGCTTTAATTGCATAGATAATAAAGTGTCCAGTAGTTGATCTTTCTTGATCATTGGCTCTTGTCGAACTACACTAAAGATACATCTGGACCAATAAATCACTCCTCTCATCTTTCTTATATATCCTAGTTCAATGGAAAGATGGTATAATACGAGCCACCCTGATGGAGCTCCTTATCGGGCATCCGTCAGATGTTGTCTTCCGTTGATCTCGAGGTGAACTGGGTTGATTGTCCTTCGTCACGTGTGGGTCTCAATGGGTTTTGAGAGGACAAAGTGGGATGAGGAGGCTGCCGCCGTGTACCTGCAAAGAAGTCCCGGGGTGGTTTGGTACCACCGAGGACCCTCCGACACTCAAGTCAGTGACAATATCCGAGCAGAGTAACGGCGTAAGTGTAAAGAATGGCTTACATGACCCCTCTGTGATGGGGGTTTATATAGTGGCGGTAGCACAGAATAGCAGGCGCGAAGATTCCGCCGGCAGTTATGCTCCCGACGTCACGCCCGCGTAGAGAGCGGATCGCCCATTAATGAGGATCGTGATGGCGTGGAACGTGGGATGTTGCTGGCGGAGAATCTGCGCATGGCGAGATTCACGGAGCGGCGGTTACGCCTGTGAGCGGTAGAGTTGGTCGAAGGACCGGGGAAGACGTCCTCAGCTGGGGAGCTCGGGGACGAGCGAAAGGGGCCGAGGAGTCTTGGTCTGGTGGCAGCTCGGCATGAGCTAAGGGCCGAGGAGGTCAATTCGCAGAGGGTTCTGAGGCGAGCCAGCTTGTGTTTGCAAGTCGGGTACAGGGGTGGCCTGGTCGGTCCCTGTGGGCCCTTTCTTCTGAGTTTAGGGACACGTCACCTGCCACGTGTCAGGATCATGGGGATCGCTCATATCGAGCACTATCATTATCCCCCCACTCTTGTCCTGACCAGCTAGCGGGTCGGGTCAAGAGTGGACTGTCGGGCCTCTCGAGGTGAGGTCCCTTCTAGGTTTCGTCGGGACGAGTCCTCGGGCCGTCGATTGTATTTTCCGTTAGCGAATCAAGGCGAGATCTTTGCATTTAAAGAAGATGCGCCGGTTCGTGCACTCTGCAGCCGAAACGACGGTCCACGTGTCGGACGCCAACCGGCTGATGTGACGCGCGCAGGTCTGCGGCATCTGATGGGACGCAGTCAATCGCAGAGCTGCCACGTGGAACGATCTGAGCCGCTGGGCGCAATGGGCCGTTTCGGTGGGAGACGACGGGCGCCGTTGGATGAGGTCGCAGGCGGTGATAAATGTGGGTGGGGCCCAGCCTAGGGCCCTTACTCCTTCATATTTTCCTCCCTCAGGCCCCCGCTGCTCGGTGCTCGTCTCCCCTCCTTTGCTTCAGCCCCTGAAGAATTTCTTTTCCAAGGTTAGATGTCTTCCTCTTCTGTAGAATCGGTAGATGTTGTAAGGGTAGGTGCTAGGGTTCCTTTAGATGTGTCCGATTTCTCCACGGGGGTGTTCCCGCCAAAAATTTCTGCGCAAAAGAGTCCAAGGTATCAAATGGCAGCGATACGCTTAAGAAAATGCGAACCAGTATCTTCCGACCTATATTTTGATAAACTCCCGAAGTAGAAACAACTAAATTCTGATGATATTGGAAGCATCTCGGAAAACCCTTCGATTTGATATATTATGGGCCTCATAATTCATCCAGGATCAAAAGTTATGAGCAAATATGCTATGCACTGTTCCCTGATTAAAAATCAGGAATTACCTCAATGAAATATCATGTGCTCATACGTGATCAATGGTCACGTGTTGACACGTGATAGTTAAAACAGAAATAAAAACAAACGGCTGAAAGATGACCCAATTTGGGGTCACGTGCTCACACGTGACCAAGGGTCACGTGCCAACACGTGACTAGTTTTGAAAGCCTCACAGTTTAAAAGAATTTAATTCTAAAAGTCAGAAAATACCTCAACGAGGTATTACGTGTTTACACGTGACCAATGGTCATGTGTTGACACGTGATGGTTAAAACAACAACATAAACAAGCGGCTGTTAAAGAAACCAATTGGGGGTCACGTGCTCACATGTGACCAAGGGTCACGTGCCAGCACGTGACAAGCTTTGAAAGCCTTACAGTTTTTAGTATTTTGCTTTCTACAAAAATTACGATATTTTCAAAAATTCCAAAATTTTCTATTTTCTTCGAAATTTTCAATATTTCATATGAATCATTAATTTTTTTTCAAGAATCATTAAATTTTTTTTCCGGTTTTTCAATATTGTGCTTGTTTAAGTAAACGAAAATCATGAATTTTCAAAAATCTCAAAAAAAATTGTTTCTTAATTTTTCAATATTTTGCTTGTTGTAACACGAAGAATGCACTATATTCAAAAATTTCATATTTTACTTCAAAATTTTCAATAATTTGTATATAACTCAATACAGACACAAAATTTTCAAAAATTCTCAAAGTTTCTTCTGTTTTTTTTTTTGCTTTTTAAATATTTTGTTTGCTATAACAAACGAAAATCCCAAAAAAAATTCTCAAAATTATCTTTTCTTCGTTTTTTCGAGATTTTGCTTGCGAACATGAAATCATGGAACTTTCAAAAATCTCCAATTTTTTTGGTTTTTTCTTTGTTTTTTATATATATATTTTGCTTGCAATTGAATAATATTCCCCAAATTATAAATAAAATGATATTTTTAGAGAAGTTCTTATATATAAAAAAGTTCTTTTATTATTGATGTGATGAAATATAAATCCTTTTAATCTAAGATTGATTTTTTTCAGATACAAGATGTAATTGCAAGATAAGGAATGAATTCAGTTCCAACCAAAAAAGAAAAAGAAAAAGAAAAGAAAATTAAGGGGTTAAGATTAATTTTGCATCCATATCTAAAAAATGGAGGGTATATTTCAAGAAATCTCTCTCAAATAGCTTTCTATATAATAATAATAATAAATACATACATAAATACATACATCCATCGAACCTTTTGATGTTAAAATTTCCTTACGGCTTAAAATCAAACTCTATTCTGCAAAAGTCCTCTTAAAGTGGTTAAAATATTGGCAAATGAACATGGGTAATAGAAAAGAAAGAAACATATATCAATAGACTAATACAAGCATACATCTTTATTCAAACTGATATAAAGATTAAATAAGACAAATAGGAGTTCCAACAGCCATTTATTGTCATTCTTTTACAACAGACGAATGCACCTGAAGATTCTTCTCTGTTTTCCTTTTAACCATTTTAGCTCGAACGTGAGGTGATAAGGCACGAAACGAGGTGATTTATTGATCTTCTCAAATTTTTCCCTCTGTTTTCAAAATTATGCAAACTGAAAACTTTTAGGCCTCCTCTTTCAGGTCTCTTTTGAAGTTACTTCAAAGGACTCTTGAGATATTTAGAGAAGCTCAGATAACACCAATGCTGCAACTCTCTTAATTGACTCCGATGCTTTGATAAGATCGGACTCAGAATGCCCAGCAGAAACAAACATGCGTATACCAATAGGAAGGCGGCATTTGTCAAGAGTTGACTTCTTCGTGGTCACAATCAGAACTGAATCTTCTTTCAAAACCTGTTTGGTGAAAAGAAAATGGGTTACTCATAGTCGAGGAAACTAGAGAACTCTGATTGATTCAATTGAATCTTACCAAGTTTACGAACTATCGAACTTACTTTATCGACCAGTTGGTTGAGAAGCTGCAAGTAACTCTTTAGAGAACCTGCAGATTTCTTGAGTTTTAGAAAGACGATAGGCGACAGAGGATGGCTTGCGAGGATAAGGCCCGGTACATCTTTCAAGCCTGCTCTTCATCCACAAGGAAATAAAGAGGAAAAAAGATAATTGGGAAAACTTGATATTAGAAACATTTGCAAAATATTTTTGTTGGATTCTAACGATAAAAGGTAAGCGTATGGACACACACAAACCAAAATATCTGGGATTGAACTAAAATATTAGAAGAACAGATGATAGGAATTTCGAGAGAAAAAATAAAATTACAGTATGCAACTAATGAAATTGCCACCTAAATTCACACCTTCTCGTAATAAAGCAATATTGCTCCTTAGAGCTGCGAGCACAGATGGATTTTCCTCCAAATAATCAACTGCTGCAATTGCAGCAGTTGCTAAATAGGGAGGCAAAGATGCAGAGAAAACATATCCAGAGCTGCTGAGCCTCTGCATGAAGAGATGAAGTCCATCAGATCAAACAGGTGAGATTGAAGATCTCTATTACCCCAAAAGTAAAGGGGTCCCACAAACCTCAATTTGGTTCACATTGTGACACAGGGGAACAAATATCCTTCGAATTTTACTGGAAAAAAAATTCTCTTTATATGTTCAATCTTCTCAAAATTTTAAATAACCCTATCAAAAATATTTAAATTCTTCACTAATTAAGTAAATATCTTCATGAATCTTCTCAAATCTTTTGCATATTGTCTACGTCTACATGCAAATATACTAGTTTGAATAAATTCAGAATGCTACTATGTCAGTTTGTTCATACTTGATGATCAACTACTCTAGTACTTCCAGTGCAAAATCCTCCATCAGTTGCTAACGCATTCCCCATAGCAGCGGTTATTATATCAACTTTCTCAATCTGCATTATTTCGCCATGTAAAGCTCTGGAACACTGGAACATAAAATACTGAGATAACAAGACAAAAAATAGAACAAATATTAGCATATGACATACTGGAACATCATAATGTTCAGCAAGACCTCGACCAGAATTTCCAAGCACACCAAATGAATGGCTTTCATCCACGATAACTCGAAAGCGGTATTTCTCTTTCAATCTCACAATATCATCCAGTGGTGCTATTTCACCAGAATTCTGCATTCATTCACAAGCACAATAACAATTTTTAAGAACAATGTCTTCATGTTTAGCGAACCAATGAATATTTTCAGCCAAGACACACAGTGAACTAAGTGTCATAGCATTAAGTCAATTAGAGTAAGATTAATCATTGAAGAGCAGCTTTTGCTTATCATAGGAAAAAACCTTAATGAGTCTACGGAAATCCGGTAACCAACATAGGCACAGGGAGTTTTTCATATAGTATCATACAGTTTATGGATATAACCAGTTAGAATCCACACATAAGTTGCCAGAAAATTGTCTGCTCGTAAGTTTTTCGTTGTGCAACTTTTGTTCCGATAAATTGACCTGCTTCGTTCCAAAACACTAAACTTGGCATTCAGAAGAACAATTACACTACGTACACATCCCCAGTGCAAATTTATTATAAAAAAAACTGTTCAATTTTTAAATTGCTATTTGACACCACCAACTACGACATGGACAAACTCCAATTACATGATACTGGAAAATAATAGTTGTAATTTACTGAAAATATCTAGTTGAAACTTTTTTAATCTTTCGTTTCATCCAATATCGTTTTTTCTTCCCTCCTGACGTTTTGAAGAAGCCTAACCCTACTGTACTAGTTCCATAGTTAATAGCAACCCATGTTTCCATTTTTGTTCCCCTATTGTAATGTTTCGTCATTATGATAAACTTGCTCGACCAACCCTCACAAAAATTGGCCTGATACTTGTGTAGCAACCATGTCCAGATATAGGACACTTTTTGCTATATCCTCATTATTTTCATGTGCAATATATAGGAATTTGCCATGTGTTGGCATTGTATCATGTTGTGACTCTGGCATCATTTTCCTTAGTTTACCACAGAGCATATACCAAGAGTGCACATACCCAAGTTAATATAGACCCATAAGGATGTCTTTAAAGTTAAATATGTAGAAAGAAAAAAAGGGAAGATATTAGCAAAGCAAGAGAGCACAAATGGAGAGTGTAGGCCTTTGTAAAAAAAGAATTCTCAAAGAAAATGCAAAAGTTGTGGCACTTCCGAGTAGAAAATTTCAAGTACACTGACATGACTGTCCTTTGGTCCGAGTGCAGTTTCACTTAAACAAAAATGCAGTTATATGCTCTCTGGACTCTTAGCAAAAATAAATGAATATTTATTTATGCTTTACCAAAAAAATTGAATATTTACGAGATAGTGGAAAATTTATGTAAAACTTAACATTTTTTTTCTCGATTTAAACGGTGGGAAATTTCCCCACGCGTTCCATTAAAATAGCTGTATTATCTGCTGAGTGAGAAAGGGGCATAGTCTACAGAAAGAAATGGTATGACCAACTTAGTGAAGAAAAATATAAACTTCATTGGTACCTGATATAAGGCCTCCACAACTATATATCGGCGTACTTTCTCAACTTGCTTCTTAGCTCTGGTTACTTTTTCCAAAGTGCTTTCTAGTGATACCATGTCATTGTGCTTGAAATAAACGACCGTACTTCGGGAGAGTTGAAGCCCATTTTGCACAGCCCAGTGCAGGCCTTCATCTCTGTATTTATATATAAAAAAATAGGTCAAGTCACTTTTACTGTTTTACTTGATTTCCGATTAAGGCAATAAGATGAGGTGTCTTACGCAACAATGATATCGCCTTTCTTGCAGAATGCCGGAATAACACTGAATATAGTAGATATCCCATAAGAGTAAAGTATGGAATCTGGAGTTCCCAAGAATTTTGCAATTTTGGTCTCACAATCAAGGTGGACATCTGCAAAAGTCGCATCTTGTCAGTCTGAAAATTAAACTTCGTTATTTTTGTGCAATTGCTGATCTAAAATGCCAGTAGCAAGCCATAGCAAGAAACCGCGACCAACCAATTGTCCCATAAAAGTGACGAGGACCACAAGAACCAACACCATATTTCTCCAATGAGGCAATGCATGATTCCTGAGAACAGCTTTCATTCAGAGAAAAATATCAATATAAAAATAAAAAAAAGATTGACAGAAGATATGTGAAAAAACAGTCCTTACAGTTATCCTCTCATGACCTATCAAACCTAGATAGTTTGACGATGCAAGGTTCACAACTTCTCCGCCATCAATTATAGTATGAGGTCCAGCTGCACTGCAAGCAATAAATATCTGAGCATTATAATCATAAATCATAATGGCACGACAAGAATGCTCTACTTCTACGGAAAACTACATTGCCTTTCATTTTAGCTGCTGATAATCTTAAGTCTCAGAGATAGATCACCTAGATTTCGGGACCTGGTTCCTTTTGGGAGGATTTGGAACCAAATCTTTCCCACTAGAATTTGATGTTTGCTAAGACCAAATAATGAAGTGCACAGTACAGAATTGTGAATGAGACATGGCAAGCTCTTTATTGTTCCCAAGTTTTATTGAAGGCTTTCGGATAGATTGACGTTTTCAAGTTGTGATGCATCACTTGCTTTAAAAGAACAGCAAGCTTATAAGTTTGTAAGAAATATTCCTGTATTTCTCGTTATGGCCAAAGTGGAGGATAAACAAATTACGAGGACGGTTAGGGGAGCTTGCAAAATGTTTATCATGTGATTATTTTGGTGTGTTTGGTTGGCCGAACTTTAAGTCTTCCATGCTAAAGCAAATCCTCTCTTTGATAGTTCTTCATATAATTAATAGAATGCTAGATTTTTGGAGAGTGAATGGAGGAGAAGGCTGTTATTTTTTATAGCAAATTTGTGTTTAGCCCAAGTCAAAGCCCAAGTTTAGCATGCACGTGCAGCGCACATAATGGGAGTTTTTTTCTATCCCGAGCGAGGCGGTGCCGAGTGAGGCCACGTGGCGGCTCGAGGTTCTTAGCGTGCGCTGAGGGGAATAGATTAGTTTAAAAAACTAATCTGCAGGTTTAAATTTGAAGCTTATCTCTAAGAAACCTATATGCCTATATATATTGATTAATTAAATCCTAATTAATCAATCAATCCATGCAATTAATTAGGGGTGGCTGCCGCAGAGAGAGAGAGAGAGAGAGAGAGAGAGAGAGAGATTGTTTAGAGAGAGATTTGTACTCGCGGGTGATCGGAGAGGGCAATTCTCGTATAATCCTTACTCTAGTGGAAATTCTCGTCATAAAGACGGGATTAGATGCGCTTTTGCATCAAACCTGGGTATATCGTTGTGTTCTTTTTCATCATCTTTGTTTACACGCGATCCTTATAGTTTTCCGCTGCATAGTACCACTTGTTTGACGTTCGGCTTGTATGATCCTTTCAAGATTCACCACGCCGTGTTAGAGAAGATCGGGATACAACAAGTGCTATCAGAGCATCAGGATCGGTGATTCAAAAATCTTGGGAAGCTAATGACTACGAACTACAAGATGGAGAAGTTTGACGGTAGTAACAACTTCAGTTTATGGAAGTTAAAGATGACCGCAATTTTAAAGCAACAGGGCATTCACAAGATAATTTTCGCGAGAGATAAGATAACGAAAGGAACCACAAATATCGAGTTCGAGGCGATGGAAGATAAGGTGCACAGTTCGTTGCACATTTACCTAGCCAACGGGATGCTTTGCGAGATCGCGCAAGAGCTCATACAGCAGTTATTTAGAATAGGCTGGAGTTCCTTACAATAAGAAGTCTCTCATGAACCGTCTCTATCTTAAGCAGAGATTGAACATCTTGAAGATGAAGGAAAGGACTTCCGTCAAAGATCAAATTGACGCACCCAATCAAATTGTGATGGACTTATGAAATAGAGGTGAAGATCGGCGATGAAGATCAATCGATGATTTTATTGTGCTTTTTGACCACCGAGTTCGGTCAGTTTGTCAAATCTATGGTGTATGGCTAAGATAAGTTATCTTTGAAAGATGCCAAAACATATTTGCACAGTAAGGCGTTGAGGGACAAGTTGGTCCGTGACAACGGAAGTTCGGACGACGCGATGTTCGCTACAGGCCGCTCGGCGACGCGAATAGATGATGGTTCTAAGGAGTTGAGAAGCCGGGTGAATGACAAGTGCAGATAATGCAATGAGAAAGGACATTGAAAGATGGATTGTCCGAAACTACAAGAGAATGGCAAGCAGATTTCTTCGAGCTCTGCAGTCACAGAGGAGGATCCAGATCAGAGTAGTGATTGTTCGGTTCTATCGGTATGTGTGACTTCACATGTACCTGATTCTTGGATGGTTAATTCAGGGCGCTCGTTCCATATGACTCTACATCGGAGTTGGTTTGTTACATATCATTCAGTTGTTGGAAGCTTGGTCTTCATAGGGAACGATGTGTCGAGCAAAGTTATTGGGGTGAGCACAGTTCAGATTCACATGCATGATGGGATAGTTCAGACGTTGACAAGTGTTAGGCACGTGCTAAATTTGAGGAAGAGCTTGGTCTCGTTGGGGGCTTTGAGCAGGTTCGGCGATAAGTGCGTAGCCGACAGAGATTTCATGAGAATTTCCAAGGATGCTTTGATTGTTATGAAGGTGAAATGGGCGGGGAATCTATATTTTCTTTAAGGACAGACAGTGGTAGGATATGTTGTCGAAGTTTCTACCAGTTTAGACGGTTCAGATTCGATCAAGATGTGGCGTCCATGATTGGGTCATATCAGTCATTTAGCAATGCCTCGGAAGAGGTAGTTTCTTGAAGATGGAGAGTTCGGCATGACAGGTTTCCGTGAGGACTGTGAGAAGATACAAGTGATTTCGGTATCGAATTATTCTCGAGATGGAGCCAGGAATTATGTTTCTTTCATGAACTTCTCGAGAAAATTGTGGGTGTACGTTCTCAAACCCGAGGCCGAGAATTTCCAGAAGTTCAAAACGACCGTGTTTGATTTGCAGCTTGAAAAGCGCGTAAAGGTTTTTCGGTCCGAATTTGGCGGAGGGTTTGCTTCGCAGAGGTTCGCAAGATTGTGCAGGCCGGAGAGGATCATGTATCGGTATACCACGTTAGAAGATCCTTGGTCAGATGGTATTTGTAACAACTCTGTTTCAGTGTACAGGAAATTTGATTAAATTTTAATGTACAAATGGAGTATTTGCAATTCTGTGTACACTATAAATATTTGAATTGCTTTGAACAGCAAGAAAGCACTTATAGCTCATTGGTAAAGCCTTGCACTGCTGTGACGTAGCCCTTGTGTTCGAATCCCCCAAGCCACATATATTTTTAATTGATTTTTCTTTTAATATTTTAGAAGCCCAAAGATTTACACGAGTACTACACGTAAAATGAAAAGTCACAAACTAATCAAACACGTATACTGAGTTATACCAAGCGACAGAGACACATGGCTAAGATCTGAGCCCCATCCCACTGGTTTGGACCGGCAAGATGAGCAGGGGAGGCCGGCACTGACGGTTAAAACCGTAGGTAATACTCTGAAATTTTTAACTCTACACTCCTTGGCCTACCCCACTACCCTATGCTGTTTGATTTCTCTGCACATTTCCAGAGAATTAAAAATGAGTATTAATCCACATTATAATATATTTTAATTCTCAAATTCATTACCTAAACCCTAATTTTCCCTATAAATACCACACTCCATTTCACCCCTCCTCATTCAGAATTCCATTAAAAAAACTCTCTAAAAATTTCAAAGTCCTAGAATAATACATGTGGAGTTAGCAAGAGGCGAAGTTCCGGCGACGTTTTGGGAAGATTCCGGCGACGAAACGACTCCCCGACGATTCCTATAGCTTCCCCTCTCTCTCCTCTTGTTTTCCAATCTGTAAGTCCCCTCTCCCCTTCTCTTTTGCAATTCTAAAACTTCTCCTTTTCAAAACTCGTCGGAAGCGGAGTTATTCCAGCATCCGATTCTCTTTTCTTGAAAAATCTATTTTTTTCTTAATAACAAACCTACAAATTTTTAATAGATTGTTTAGTAATCATTAACAAACACATTAGAACAAGTTTTATCTCAAAAGAATCTATTATGCAACTTTTATCGTATTTTTACGGTTAAATACCATGTACTTTACTTTCAACACCATTCAACATAATTCTCTTGTATTACCTTTAGAAAACTCACGAGGTAATGACCTACCTCATCACAACATACATTTTTAATATAGCACAATAACTCTTGAGACATTAGTTATGGGAAAATATGAGTTTACGATTAAATACCTTAAACATTTAAAAATTGTTTTCTTTAAAAGGTGTGTTATTTAATTCCGTGTGATTGCGTCTCTACAACCCATTTCGGGGAACCCCGATCGGGATGGTGCGGGTTATCGCACATTCTCGGGCCTAGTAGAGCGAGATGCAGACCTCCGCAAGGAGCATTCGATCTCGATGGAATTTTTAATGCAATTTTTAAGAAAAATGTGATTTCTATTTAATAAATAAATTCTATATTTTTTTATAAATATTATGTATATATAAATACTATCAAAATATCTACTTCAAGTATACAATATATTCCATATTTTCTAAATCAAAAGAATAGCAAAATTCATGAAACTACCTTTACAATTCAATACAATTCCAAGATTACACTAAAATACCATATACAATGAAATCTAGGTTATATTCACTAGAATATTTCACTTTATAAAAATTACAATTATGAAAACCCTAAAGACGATAATTAAATACTTGAGATGTATTTTGAAAATATATCAAAACTATTTTTTATAAAACCCCCTCAAGTTATATTAATTTATAATAAGGACCCTAGTAAACATAGGTTTAAGCGTGATCTCTTGAGCCTCAGGGAGCCGGAGAATACAGGTGCTTGCCTATCTAAGGTAGACAACCTAACAACGGTGTTGTCAACACGGTAATTGTCTTAGAAAAAACACAAATCCTGGCGTCCATGTGCAGCAGTTGCCGATAACATCAAAACTAATTCAGGACTTCAATTTCTTTTCAAAGTGTCTGATTCAGACAGAGTCTCCATCTAATATGAAATCAATCTGACTTGAATCCAATTCAAGTATAACTACAATACAACATGAATCCGTTTATACCAGAATTCCATTAATATCAACAGGACTCGACTGAACCGAACCATGGATATATTCTGATTACATGACTATCCATTTATATCCATCCTGTTTACATAATATCATGGTTTCGGCAAGTCTTCCATCTATAAAACAAAACAATACGATCAATACAAAAGACATTACAGGGTTTTAAAGGGGTAGACTGGTACGGAATGTGTTAGAAGTGGCAAGGGACGGTCATTTTAATACACCTAATCTGAATATCCATTGCTATAGTACCGTGGCTTAACGGTTCCTTGTGCTCCATATACCTTAGTCTCCGGAATGGTGAGACTCGTCTCGTATACACTGGCATATTCTGTACCAAGTTACAAACAACTGCGATAACAGAACAAAAGATAACATTATACAGCTATATTCTCTTTTCTGTATATTCTACTTCTTTCTTTCTTTGGGACTTACCGAGCGATTGTTCGCTGACGACATTCTTTTCTTTCTTTGGAATGTTGTCAAGTAGATCCGACTCACTAAAGATTGAGCCCAGAACTGAGGACTTGAAGCAGTTTGACATCGACCCAGAGTTGTAGGCACCTGTATATACTTTCCATTTCAGTTATGTCATTGTTTAGGCATTGCTTTCTATTCCTATATTTACATTTTCAGTTGTACTTGTAAAGAATTGTTAAATAAATAAAAGTTGCTGTTCATTTATATTCATGTCTCTTGTGTACATTTTACTTTATATTGCTTAGATACACTTAGCGTGTTTACTTCTGAGTAAATACATCGCGTGACCCGTCGCATCTCCTTACCGTATACCGGGAAGCGAAGCGTGACAGTATTGCAGGGCGAATGGTTTAGACAGTTGGGAAGAACAGAACTTTACGGCTTATGGCTGAATTTTCGAGTGAGTTTCGGGCTGGAGCCCTATCTACTATCGAGTACCTCATCGATCAGTCACCATCGACGGCGGTAGATATGGAAATTTCTAAGGAAGTATGGACTGAAAGGGCTTAGAGATTACTCAGGGTTTCGTGGAATTCGATGCATCGAGAAGCTGAGAGTCGAGAGATGTTCTCTTATCGGCTTTAGATGCAGAGCAAAAGGGTAAAGATCATGGTGTTCTGGGACCCAGAGTGGAGTAATCAGCCGAGTGACATTCGTTGAGTCTGTGATACTTCGAAAAAGACGGACTCGATCAAATAGTGAACGGAGAACATGTATACCGCCAAGCAAGATGGAATTCAAATCCCATTCTAGGTTACAGGAGATGAGATGATCGGTACTCCGATTCAAGTGAAGAGTCCGGTACAGCCAGTGGTGTAGAGACCGAGGACACTTTAGCCCATAGAAGTGGCTAAGGACGAGTCTCCAAGACAAGAGGATTAGGAGTTCGGCAGAAAGTCTGCACGTTTGATTCACGACATGGAAAGTGTCATGGATGGGGAGTTGAGTCAGTTGTAGTAGAGTATCGTGCAGGTTCTAGCTCGGTGTGGGATGGAGAAGACTCGGCCCGTGTCCTCTTACTTAAAGGCGCACCTCAGGCTTTCGTGTCATATGGAAACAAAGATCACATGTCTGTAGTGTCATATGCGAGTGCTGAGATTGGTGTGGGATGTACACGACCGAGTATTGCACAGGCAATTGGAGCAGTCAACAGATACTGGACTATTCCGAACAAAAAGCATTGGAAGGCTGAAGAGTGGATCTTGATATACTCGAAAGATAGTGAAGGGTTCGGCTTGTTATTTAATAGTGGCAGTGTTGATGGGTGCATTGTGACAGGGTATAGTAATAGGGGCAGATGGAAGTTGACAGATAGAGGTTGACGACTGGATACATGTTGGGTACGGATACAATGCCAGGTAGATTGACGCTTTAATCCCGTATTGCACAATCAATAATAGCGGCAGAGTTGTTAACCGTCTTCAAGTCAGTTAAAGGGATCATGTATTTGCAGAGATTGATCGATTTGGGAGTTCCACATGTAGTGAGACTGTTCTTCTTGGATGATGAGAAGATGGTCACTGCTCTTATGAAGTTGGATATCCCAGAGAGTCCGGCAGTTGCATTTACAGAGGTGGTTCCGGATATCGAGTTCGAGGAGTGTTCGGACTTGATTTTTCCTAGTTGATTGTTGATAACAAACCACGATGAGAACATAGTTCCAAGGACTAAGTGACAAGATGTTGGCAAATTTGCATCAAAGTGGAGATTGTTATTTTTGATAGCAAGTTCACGTGCAACACACTATTTACCCCTTTAGGACCTCCAACGAATGAACGTTGAAATGAAAGATGAGTTTAAACAAAACAAGTATTTTAGTGTTTCTAGAGTTGACCAAATGATCCTGAATTCGAGACTTCTGACAGTGCAAGCGCACACCGTTAATTACACCGCGTTGCCTTAGAGCACATCTAAGACGGGATACCATACTAGTTTACTTTAAATCATATCATTTAGAGAGAGCGAATGTGTATAAAACATTTGCAAGCAGTGGACATAACAAAAGAATATATATATATATATATATATATATATATATATATATATATATATTCATTTATTCATATTTGTGAATGTAAATTATATTAACATTGCAAAAGAATGTAAAATTACATGGAACTCTAATGTAAGAGTTAAATTTCTAGACTTTGGGGTATTTTAGCGTCAACTTGGCAAAAGTTGATAGGCACTGTCCTATGTGGGGGCCACATCACTTCATTTGAAATGTAGGTGGGACACCCTAAGTGGGGTCCCCACTACTTCCTTTGAAGTATAGGTGGGACACCCTAGGTGGGGTCCACACCAAGTAAGAAACAGAAATATTTCTCTTTCGGGAGGCCAATTTTGGGACCTTTCGAAGGCCTGGGAGGGGTTCCGATGAGGCCGTGAGGCCTATTTTAGGCCCCTAATGACTGATTCAAAGCCAGATTAGAAAACTCTTTAAAAGTTTTTCTTTGTGAAACTCATAGAGTTAAGTTTCTTACACATGATGAGAATGTGGGGCACTATTAATAGTTTTGAGCAAAATGAACACATGGATTTGTATTCAAGGATCAAAAACATGGTTTTGAGCCATGTTTCAAGAATGAATGTAGTGCTTTAGCGCTGTATTCTTTGAAACATATATGTTTTCCATATCTGATAAATGAATGTGGTATTCCTATTCACAAATGGACTAGGAATAAGATTTTTCTATTCATGAAGATCCTGAGGACATGATTTTTATGTCCCTGGACATGAATGGGATTTTCCATTCATACATGTATGTATGGGGGGACATGTTCTCATGTTTAAAAATGAATGGGATTTTCCTATTCACGAATATCCTAAAGATATGTTTTCATATCTTAGGAATGAATGGAATTTCCACTCACAAGACATTTTTATGTCTGAAAATGAATAGGATTTTTCTATTCATTTGTGTATTTCCATGAATGAACTGAGGAATCTCTGTTCTATATTCTTCAAGAAGTAGATTTCTATATTCTTCAAGAAGTAGATTTCTATTTCTGTTGATATGTAAGAAATAGGATGGCATATTTCCAATTATGCAGGACATAGCTTTTAAGCTCGTTGATTAAACTTGTATAAGTTTCCTTCACGTCCTTTCTGATCAGAGAGGGACAAAGAAAATGAGATAAAGAGAGATACAGAGATAAAGAAGAATGAAGGAATTGGGGTATCACATTCTTATGATCTCACATTCTTCTAATCCTTCGATCCGTTGCTCACAGGGGATATTTATACCTCTCTGTGAATAGAGAGTAGTGTGTAACTACTTCCTAAATATCAGGGAAGTAGAAGGTGGAAATCCCCCCACTGTCTCCTGAAGAATAGTTTAGTATCGGGACAAAGGGGGTCCCAATATTCTGACAAAGGGGGTCCCGATATTGTTTAGCATCGGGACACCTCATTTTGAGGCCTCTCGGTATCGGGAAGGGCATCCCAATAGGGGATGCCTCAGGACAACTCATTATTGAGTTGTTTTAAGGGGACTCCATAAGATAAAGGGGTCCCACTTGTAATGACCAAGCCTTTGGCTTGCTCTTCTTATCATGAGTCTTACTTTGCTTAATTGATCAAGTTTTCGATCAATCCACACAATTAATTAGGGGTGGCTGCGGCAGAAAAAGCAGAGAAAGAGAGGCTGTTTAAATAGAGATATTTGTATTAGGAGGGTGATCGATGAGGGCAATTCTCGTGTAATTCTTACTCTAGTGAAAGTTCTCGTCATGAATGCAGGATTAGATGCGAGTTTGCATCGAACCAAGATATATCGTTGTGTTCTTTGGTTGTTGACGTACTTTTCTATTTGTTTGTGGTGTATTTCAATAGCCGTCGGATATATCTTTTTCATCGTCTTTGTTTACACGCGATCCTTATAGTTTTCCATTGCGCTGTACCGCTTGTTCAACGTTCGGCTTGTATGATCCCTTCAAGATTCACCGCGCCGCATTAGAGGAAATTGGGATACACCAAAGGCTGCACTAAGGAAGATTGTAGTTAAACAAGCTATATAACTAATGTGTATACGTTTTGAGGGGTGAAATGTTTAGAAGATGTTATTGGATCTTTCTGGGTTGTGTTTTGTAACTTTCCTCGTTTCAATCTTTTAACGAATGTTACTAGCCTACGATTACTTTAACCCTATCCATACTCCTTAAAGAAAAGAAGAAGAAAGATTATATTCTTTCTTTGGGATAGGGAACTTCTGTTAGGAATATGTATGTCATGGAGGCCATTATTGTATGATATAGTGGATGCTTGGACATATATATAGGACTTTCTTACTCGACATTATAGTATGCTATCTGGTTACTCTTTATCTTAATATGTTGACTTGTATTCTTATACTGTTTTTCTCACATGTTGATAAAGCCCTTGGGATATATGCTTGACTACCAGATACGGATCATACTACTGGGACCAGGGTAGTCCACAAGCATATCCTTTAATTGTTTCTAGTCGAGCGTATATCGAGACAGGGCATCGATATACCAGAGTAGACTAGGGTATACGTTTCTTGACCATGTATGGGGCGATGGTTGATCCCATATCCATTGGTGTTTGACATCAAAGATTGTACACAGGTGCTCATCAGAGAATGGGTATACCGAACAGGACTCGCCGAGAACTCCTAGTTGGTATTATACCTATCGTCAGATAGCAGTTCTCTAGTGGCACATGTACATGTTAGTTTGTAGACCCGAGATCGTCATAGAGTCTTGTGTGGCTCCCACTGTGCTTAAATTTCCTTCCTACCACGGCTCAAAAGAGTCGTGCAAACAGGTGGATTTTGGGTACAGTCCCGGGTCACATGGAGGCAATGAGCGATATGAGGGGTTTCGTCTCTCCCGGTGTTGAGGGTTGATGTTGCGCTATGCTCGATTGGCTATAACTGTAAGTCCCTGGCCAGAGCTGTTGATGAGATTTACCGGTAAGTGTTATCAATAGTTTCTCATACCATTATAGGCCTTACATCGGCAAGACTTATCAAGTTATTGGGGTCTGACGAGACCACCCCTAGACTCGATATGCGACATATCAGACGAAGAGACCGGACTGTATGGTAAGTGTTACTGATAGGCTTCATGGAGAGTATGGACAAGCTTGCTTGTTGATCTTTATATCGCTCAATACCCGGGTAGCCGTTACTTCCAGCTAGTACCGCTGACGGCTTGTAGATGACTGATGTGATCATCACCTATTGCTGGCGTATTGACGAGTCTTTAGAGTCTCAGACAGAAGTTTCCTGGTTCAAGCGAAACGAAGTAGGGCACATATGTGATATGTGCGGGGGCCTGATTAAATAGGTGAATGTGATACTGTATTCTAATCTGACAGTTATCTATTATCGGTTAGGTTATATGTGATATAACCGATAATACCGAATTATCGAATTAAGTGTTGATTTGATAATGTGATATACAGATAAATGATATTAATTGGCTATATGTGATATAACCGGATTATTAAATCAAGTGTTGATTTAATAATATGATATATTTGATATTTGATATAATTATATCTTAACTAATATTATTAGCTCACTAATTATTCTTCATCATATATATATTAATATATATGATATATGATATATATATATATATATATATATTATAAAGCATGGCATGAAATTCTATTTTTGGAAAATGGAATAAAAGGTGGAAAATAGGAGAATGGTGTGAAGCATGGGTTTTATCATATTATATTAGTCTTGACTCACTATTCAAGCATGGTTGCAATTTATTATTGCAAAGAAATCCATACTTGAATGAGTGAGCCAAGGATGAGCCATAAACTTCACTTGATCATTTTCATTCTTGTTTTCTTGAGTTGAGCTCACACTCTCTCTAGCTTCCATCTTCTTCTTCCTCATGCCTCAAAACTCCAACCCCTCACATGTGATGTGAACCATGGAGTTTTGAACAAACTAGTGAGCCTCAAATCCCCTACTTCACCATTCCATACTAAACTAGCACTTTGGTGTGGCATGTTTCCTTCACTAATAGAAGATTAGTGAAGAGGTAGCTTGAGTTAGTGGGCTTCGCGTGGATCATCTTCGGCACGAAAGCATCGGAGAAAGCTCGATCAAACTCTCAAGTGGGGCCTAGTGGAATCGCGTGGACTACATCCCAGAGCTTTAGAAGAGAAGGACACGGTCATCAAAGGTTGTAGACATCTTCTCTTTTTTAGTTTTCATATCATTATAGGTTAAACCCTAATCATTTTAGTTAGTATCTTGGTTAGTCTAACTTAGCACCTAAGTTTTTTTTAATTTGGCATGTTTGATGCTACTAAAACCTTGTTGTGGTGCTAAGGTAGACTTTAATGGTATCAGAGCTACTAAGCATTGGATGTCGACCTATGGGGGGTTCTCACTGTCTGACAGTGTGGCGAAGCATAGGCTCTTACCCGCAGGGTGTCCCGAGACCGAAAGGTATTCCGGCGGGTTGTAGTCCTCATAAGGGAGCGTGCGTAAAAAGTAGCTGCTGAGAGACCTATAGGTGCCACGGCGACCCCATTGGATAGGGTGGCTGCCTGACTTTCATGGTTTCAGAGCCAAGCTAAAACATTATGGTAGGTCTTTACGATATTAAAGTGTTCGATCGGTTTTCAAAACACCCGGTTTTTGAAGTTTCTGTCGAATTTTTCAAATGTTGGAATTTTCGTGATTAAAAATATCCAAAAAATCATGCAGAGTTTTATATGGATCCTCAAGAAATTTGAGAACCCAACTCCAAGAAACGGCTGCGAAAGCACGGCCAAACACCATGTTTGGCCGCGGTTCCGCGGCATGTTAGGGTTGTTGAGGTATCATTTTCTTCTGTTGCTCCATATTGGGACTTATCACTTTCTGGGTATTTTTAATGCTTCTCAAGTAGTTGAGGTCTCTGGATTTTGTGGGCGTTTGTTAAATCGATCGAAATGTTTAACGTCGTATGATGATATGTGATACAATTGTTAGAATCCGAAATAATTAGTTTTGTGAAGACTGGTTAGTATATTGTAAATCTAGCCGTTTAGTCTCATTTGATCGATTGCTACGGAGTTTTGATTCAGATCAAAACTCCGTCGCAATTGCGTATAGTACGCGATCACTTAGTCGGGAATCCTGTTGAATTATCCGACGGTTTATTGAAAAGCATTTTCAGTTTGAAACTAAAATGCAAGGTTTAGAAGCTAGGCATGAAATCCGGAATATGAGATATTCCGGGTTTATGATGTCTAAGGATATACGGATTCTAATTATTGTAGTTTTACATTTCTTTTCTGCGACCGTAAGTGTAATATGTGGGGTATCCCAAATCTCGTTGATATATGTCAACGAAATTCGGGATACGCGTATTTACTTACGTTGATGACATTGTATGGTGTTTTTCGTCACCCCATTGAGATGGGAATACGCGTGCGCTGGTCATGCGCATTACAGATTCCCCTGTTTAGGGTAGGCTGTGGTTTATTGATTGTGGGGATCCGAATCTCCGGCAGCCGTGGACTAAGTTGCCGTTAATTACCCCTCGGCTTTGGAGCAAGAGAACCTCCGATTGACAGGTTAAACTGGTCATGCGAACTCAATGTGCAGTGTTGTGTTTTGAGGAGGTTTTGGATATATCGGGGGCCCCGCAGAGATTTTACGGGGGTCCCGCTACTCGGATAGCGGGCTGGGGGTCAAGAGAGCTAGCAGCCTCCTTGCGGGGTGCGGGGCAGCGTCCCGTTAGAATTTTTTTCTAACGGGAACAGTGTGGTGGAGTATGTGTGTGCATGTATGTATATATACATACATACATATATATATATATATAAAAAGGGCGCCAGAGCGCCAGCGCGCCACGTGCCCGGCACGCGGGCGCTGTGCGCCAGAGGCAAAAAGGGACTTAGTCTCTGCACTGGGAGCTATGCTCCCGATTTGACTTATGGAGTTGAACTCCTAAGATATTTTTGGAGCTGATGAAGGGCTCCTTTCTTGAGCCCCAGATCTTCCCCCAAAGTGGGAATTTTAAGAGATGGGTCTCCTTCCTCTTCTGCCGGCCGGGTCTTGAAGAACAAGAAATATGAGATTTTAAAAATCTCTTATTTTTTAGATCTGATGGGAGATCTGAGTTCACCTTTGTGGGTTTTGTGGTGAAAAACCATTTAGTTTTGGAAAAGAAAAAGTAAAACTCTTGATTTAATTCAAAAGAAAGAAGAAAGTTATGAACCTTGAGGAGGGCGAAAGAGGCACAAGAATCCTAGTTTTTTTTGGAGGAATAAAAAGTATCTGCTTTATTCATCATCGTGTTGCTTTATATAGGCTTACACATTTACATATAGCCCATTGGGCTTTACAAAATGGCATTTTGCCCATTTCATATCTCATGTGCTATTTCTTTTTGCACACAAGCCATGGGCTTTACAAAAATTTGGCTTTATGCACATTCATGCATAAAAAATTACATCAAAATTTATTTATTACATGATTTTTATTTTGGCATGGAAGGGAGGCCGGTCGCTTCATGTTCGGACTCGGCTTGGGCATGTGCTCACTTGATCTGGGCTTGGGCCCACTTGGCTTGGGGTTGACCTTGACTTTGACTTGGTCAACCGGAGTGCAATTGTCGACTCCAACAGACATGAGATGTTATGTGTTGCTATGATATATTTTATTGGATCGTCGTGATTGAGTAGCCGAGGGGTTTTATATGAGATAAGAGTTTTTCATTTTCATTCATGTAATATTCTTTTATTGGGACACTTCCGGATGGAGGATGATGTCACCATTGATATATATTATTTACTTTTCCGCATTAGGATAGACCCAAGACGGGGAGCACAAGTAACCGGGTTCTGGAGTCCAGTGGGAGCCCATCTCGAGGAGTCGAGATCGGGTCTCCTAACTCTAGAATTGGCAGGGTTACTTACCGCTCTCATAAGGGTCTATGGAATGTAGCTTTGGCTATTCATCAAGACGGTGGAATCCGTGTTTTACATTACTGGCTGAATTTAAAACACGGACATCCTAGTATATGCAATATTTCATATGTTGCTTCTGCTGCTTGGTTCTGTGATGTGATCATATAACTGCGTGAGACGAATGTTATATTATATATATGATATATGATATATAATAAACGTTGCTTATGTTTTGCACCCGCGCTAGTCCAGCCCCCGCTCTGCCGTTAGTTAAGTAACCTAACGGTGCATGACGGGGCCCCGTGACGAATGCGGATGGCATAAGCGTACGTTCTATTTTCGTTTCATTTTTCTGTGATGTTCAGGAAACATTAAATGATGGGATTTCGTTAATGAGATTAATGAAAAGAAACCTAAAGATGTTGTACAATCAGTTTTTTAAAAACAGGTAGCTCTAGTTCTTATTTTGCATAGTGGTATTCCTTGATGGATATCCAGCACCTCATTCGATGAGGAAAGAGCCGAGATCTCTTCACCGGGAGTGACCTTTTTAGCGAAACTAGCAAAATCTACAACACACTCGATTTGTTTTGCCAGCTGCACTAGTTCTTGTTTTGCAAAGTGGTATTCCTTGAAGAATATCCAGCACCTCATTCGATGAGGAAAGAGCCGAAATCCCTTCACCAGGAGTGACCTCTTTAGCAAAACTAGCAAACGCTACAAAACTGTTCGATTTTTAAAACGGAGCTTAAAACACTCCAAATCGCTAGATTCTACAACGATATCAAGTTCATTACGTTCATAGTTTTCTTAAAAACCTACGTAGCCCTCCGTCATTTCAGATAAGTACTATTTAGTATTCATGCTGCGTTTGTTGGTCTGCGTCAAGACGTAGTGTGCGGTAGCTGATTAGTGCTTATCTGCAGCATGTGATGCGATTAGATTAGGGTAGTCGTACCGTGTTGTTTGGCCTACGTCAAGGGTCGTACATGTGGGTTTAATTCAATCAAGAAATGAATGGGTTGAACTTGACTAGCGTCCTATGGGTTGTTTGGCCTACGTCAAGGTCATAGGAGACTAGGGGTAAAAACAGATATCGGGAATTTCAAATGTTGAAATTTGCAATGAGATTGCATACCTTTTATAAGATGGTTGGATCCCGATACCCACTGTGAGTAAGAGTTGCTCCTGAGAGAGTTTTGCACTTTACAATTAGCTAATCCAGTAGGTGACTAGAAAGGTATCAACGAGCTTATGCCTCTAGGGAAACGAGGTTTATTTTAATTAGATCCGTGCGAAAGCACGGAGAACCTCCCTCGGAGTACTGACACTGGTCTGACTGACCGGTCAGTGAACTTGTAGAATGTAATTAATCCCAGCTAATCTTACCTTTTAGAGTTTGAAGGAAGATTTGATAAAAACATTGGGAGCTATCCTGATTAGATAAGATAATAATCAATCTAATCTTACAAGAGCGCACGCAAAGTGATTATCCTCCTCTCTCTTCTGGTAGCGACCAATGACACGCCTTAATCAAAGATAATAATATGGATGTATTGACCGAACCAACTTATTATACTGGGCTAGGTTCCGCTCTATCTTATGACTGTCATAAGTCTGAGCAAGGAATAGGGGAATATAAGAATTCCCATACAACCCGATCGAAGAAAAAGCATGTTGACGCATCGTCTTCGAGTGTGTTCATACCGAGAACTGTTTCTCAATTTACTCTACTTCCTGGGTATTAGATACCAGATCAGGATCTCGCGTATGTAATTTGTCACATGGGCTAAAGAAAGATAGAGAACTGGGAAAGAGTGATATATCTCTAGTAGGAGGAAATGGTGCAATTGTTGCAGCCAAAGCAGTTGGCAAATATCTTGTATTAAGTAGTAATACATTGATTCTAAAAACGACAGTTATTACGTACCCTCGATGGTATGCAATATCATATTCATCTCTTTATTTGGATAAAAAAAAAAGATATAACTTTGTATTAGAGAAAAATGTTATGAACATTTTCCTAAATCAAGTGTTGATTGGGTTTGATACGTTGCGTAACGGTATATACGTTCTGAATCAAGCCACAGTTCTAAGCATACAGAACACACACAAGAGGAAAAGTTCAGAAATGAACGAAGCCTTCTTGTGGTACTGTAGACTAGGTCATATCAATGCGACAAGGCTAGATAAGTTGCATAAAGATGCATATTTGAATCCGTTTTAATTTACATCTTATGAAACTTGCGAGTCATGTCTCAAAGGCAAAATGACCAAAACTCCGTTTACTAGACACGGAGAAAGAGGTACTGAACTCTTGGGACTAATATATGATGATGTATGCGGTCCTATGTCTACACATGCCAGGAATAGTTTCTCGTACTTTATTATATTCACCGATAATAGATTCGGACAATTGTTCCTGTTGAAACACAAGTCTGAAGTTTTTGAGAAATTCAAGAAATAAAAGTACGAAGTAAAGAACCAAACGGGTAAAAGTATTAAATTCCTACGGTCTGATCGAGGAGGAGAATACTTGAGCGGGGAATTCCGAGACTATTTAAAAGAGAATGGAATTCTCTGTCAGCTTACTCCTCCGTATACGCCACAGTACAACGGTGTATCGCAGCGGGAGAATCACACTCTGTTAGATATGGTGCGCTCTATGATGAGTACTGCTGAGTTGCCTGTTCCTTTTTGGGGTTATGCGCTTGAGACAGCTGCATATCTATTGAATAGAGTTCCGAACAAATCCGTTGCCTACCGCTCCATATGAGATATGGAATTGGAAGAAATCGTCTCTTAAACAAGTTAAGATATGGGGTTGTCCGGCATATGTTAAACACAAAATCCGGACAAGCTCGAAGCAAGGTCAGTTCTGTGCAAGTTTGTAGAATATTCCAAACTTACGCAAGGATATATCTTCTACCACACAGAAGAACAAAAGGTATTTGTTTCTCGACATGCCACATTTTAGAAAAGGAATTTCTTATGAAGAAATTAGTGGCAATGAGGTAGAACTGGAAGAAGTACCAACAACACAAACTATAACTGGCGATTTGGTAGAAACGGAGGATTCAGTAGTCCCCAACGAACCCCAGCCACTCCGCAGATCTAGTAGGATTCATCATTCACCTGAGAAATACTACGGTTTTCTCATAGACAGTGGAAACGATGATTGCATCATGGAAGATGATGACCCAACTAGTTTTGAACAGGCCATCACGAGTGGTGACTCTGTGAAATGGCCGGATGCTGTGCGATCTGAGATGGAATCCATATACACCAACAAAGTATGGACTTTGGATGTTGCTCCTGAAAGGGTAAAACCCATCGGTAACAAGTGGATCTTTGAGAAAAATAATTGGTGTAGATGGAAAAGTTGAGACTTTCAAAACTAAACTTGTTGCAAAAGGTTTTCGTCAATGACCAGGTGTGGACTATGACGAAACATTTTCTCCAGTGGCTATACTTAAATCCATCAGGATCCTACTTACCATTGCTGCATACCATGACAACGAAATCTGGCAGTTGGACGTCAAGACCGCTTTTCTAAATGGTGATTTAGAAGAGAGCGTGTTCATGACACAGCCAGAAGGTTTCGTAGACAGTTGGAACATCGGAAGCATGTGCAAGCTGCTTAAATCAATTTACAGATTAAAACAGGTATCGCGGAGCTGGAACATCTGTTTTGATGAGGCGATCAAAGAGTTTGATTTCATCAAAAATGTAGATAAACCTTGTATATACAAGAAGGTTGTAGAGAATAAGGTCGTCTTTCTCGTATTGTACGTGGATGGCATGCTCTTGATAGGAAAGGGTGTTCCTATGCTACACTCAGCCAGGCTCTTCTTATCACATAAGTTCTCCATGAAAGATCTTGGTGATGCCTCCTACGTCCTGGGGAATAAGATCTATAGAGATAGATCTAAGAGGATGTTGGGATTGTCCCAATCCAGGTACATAAACTGATAGGTTCCTTAGCACCCTCACTATGTTTTCTAGGGCATCAAGTATGCAATTTTAAAAACCTAGAGTGCTAAGCAACCCATAACCAAGAATCTAACTAGAGGATTAGGAGTAAGCAAACATATAATCAAACATTACACTAAGTGAGTGAGGAATACAACCTTTGTAGACCGGTCATTCACTTCTAAAGCTCCGTGTAGTCCCTTCGCTCCAAGTAGTGATCTCCCGGACTCTAGTAAGGGTTCACGAGGCGAAAGTAACAAGCTTGCTTGAAGTTTTCGAGGCCGAAGACGATCTACATCGAAGAATCTCTAACTCAAGCTATCTCTTCACTAATTGATGAACTAGTGAAGAAAACAACCTATACTAAATGGTTAGTTTGGTATAGATTGGTGAAGTAGGAATTTTGCTTACTTTTGAATAATTTTTTCTCCTTTTCTTTTCACTTCATTCAAAACTCAAGAGAGCTAGGAAAGAGATGAAGAAGCAGCTCAAGTGGTCAATGGCAACCATGTGTGAGAAATATCATATATAACTCGTGTAGAGATTAAACCATGGCTAAAATATAGTGGTTAGGTTAATAAATATCTAGAGTAAAACAAAATTAGTAGACTAAGTCAATGGTTACTACAAGCTTCACAACAATGAAAATTTTCCACCTAATTTTGATTTACCCTTAATAATTAAAAACATCACATTATCTTAAGTATGGTATGAGTCTCATACACCCAATTCCAATGTATAATCTAGCATGACACAAAATAAATACATTAACATATATTACATATATATTAAATGTACAAATGAGAAAAGAAATTCTTAAGTGAGCTAATATTAGTTAATGTATATCAAATATATAATTACACATTAAATTATTAAATCAACACTTGATTTAATAACCCGGCTGTATCGCATACAACCGACTAATATCATTTATATGCATATCACATATACATATAACATATCATTGAATCAACACTTGATTCAACAATCCGGTTATATCACATATAACCCGTATCGCGAGATTGGAACACGGTATCACATACACGTATTAATCTCGGTCCCGCACATATCACATATGTGCCCTACTTCGTTTCGCATGAGCTAGGAAAACACTGTGTAGGACTCTAATGACTAGTCAATACACCTGCAGTAGGTGGTAATCATATCAGTCACCCAAAAGCCATTAGTGGTACTAGCTGGACATAACGGCTACCCGGGTATTGAGCGATCAGAAGATCAGCAAGCAAGCATGCTCACACTCCTGTGAATCTAACAATAACACTACCGTACAGTCCGGTATCTTTATTTGATATGTCGCATATCGAGTCTAGGGGTGGTAAACATCATACCCCAATAACTTGATAAGTTGTGCCGATGTGAGACTCATAACAGATCGAGAAACTACTGATAACACTTACCAGTAAATCTCTATATCAGCCCTGGCCAGGGATGTAGGGTGTTTTTCGTCACCCCATTGAGATAGGAATACGCACGCGCTGGTCAGGCGTACTACAGATTCCCCCTGCCTAAGGTAGGCCGGGGTTTAATGATTGTGGGGATCCGAATCTCTGGCCGCCGCGGACTAAGCTGTCGTTAATTACCCCTTGCCTTTGGAGCGAGGGAACCTCCGATTGACGGGTCAAACTGGTCATGCGAACTTAAAGTGTAGTGTACGTATGTTGTGTTTTGAAAGGGGGTTTTGGATATATCGGGAGCCACACGGAGTTTTTACGGGGGTCCCGCTACCCGGATAGCGGGCTGGGGGTCAAGGGGGCTAGCAGCCCCCTTACGGGGTACGGGGCAGCACCCCGTTAGAAATTTTTTTCTAACAGGGGCAGTGTCGTCAAGTACGTGTGTGTGCAAATATGTATATGTATGTACATAAAAAGAGGGGGAAAGGCATCTAAGGGATGCGTGGGGTCCAGCGCCTCGAGCGCTGTGCGCTTAGGTGTTGTGCGCTCGGGCGCAAGCGCGCCACGTGTCGACACGTGGGCGCTTTGCGCATGAGCGCTGTGCGCTCGGGCGCAAGCGCGCCACGTGTCGGCACGTGGGCGCTTTGCGCTCGGGCGCTCTAGCGCGCCACGTGTCGGCACATGGGCGTTTTGCGCTCAAGCGTAGTGCTCTTGAGCGCAAGCACGCCACGTGTCAGTACGTGGGCGCTTTGCGCTCGAGCGTCGAGCGTTAGCGCGCCACGTGTCGGCATGTGGACGCTTAGCGCTCGAGCGCTAGCGCGCCACGTGTCGGCACGTGGGCACTCGGCGCTTGAGCGCTTGGGCGCCGGCGAGGAAATGAGGGCTTTTAGACCCAGAACCAGAAGCTATGCTTCAGACATGAAATATTTATTATATATATATATGGAGTTAAACTCCTAGAATGTTTTGAAGCTGATGAAGGGGGTTCTTCTTCTTCCTCCTGTTGTTTGGCCGGATCTTGAAGATCAAGAAGTAGGAGACTTTAAAAATCACTCCTTTTTTAGATCTGATGGGAGATCTGAGTTCCCCTTTGTGGGTTTTGTGGAGGAAAACTACTTAGTTTTTGGAACAAGAAAGAGTAAAACTCTTGATTTAATTCAAAAGAAATGAAAAGGTTTAGAACCTTGGAAAAGGAGCAGGAGACACAAAGAACCCTAGTTTTTTGGGGGGAATGAAAAGTATCTTTTTATTCATTATCATGTTGCCTTTTATAGGCTTACATATTTACATATAGCCCCTTGGGCTTCACAAAATGGCATTTTGCCTATCCCATGGCTCATGTGCCATTTCATTTTTGCACATAAGCCATGGGCTTACAAAATATTGGCTTTATGCCCATTTTGCATACATTCATGTATAAAAAATTACATAAAAATTATTTATTACATGATCTATATTTTGGCATGGAGAGGCTGGCCGCGGGCTCGACTTGGGAATGGGCCCGCTTGACCTGGGCTTGGGCCCACCTATCTTGGGGGTTGACCTTGACTTTGACTCGGTCAACCGGGGTGCAAATTTTTACCCCAACAAGGGATTTCCTGTTATAGCCAATCGAACACAGCGCAACGTCAACCTCCAATACCGGGAGAGACGAATCCCCTCCTATCACTCATTGCCTCTATATGACTCAAGACTATACCCAAAAACCACCGTTTTGCACGCTCTCTTGAACGTGGTAATGTGGAAATCAAAGCACAGTGGGAATCACATAAGACTCTATGATGATCTCGGGTCTATAGACTAACCTGTACCAGTATCACCAGAGAACTGCTATCTGACGTTAGGTATAATACCATCTCGGCAAGTCATGTTCAGTGTACCCAGACTCTACTGAGCACCCGTATAATCAAATACCAATGGATATGAGATCATCCATCGCCCATCATATGAGTCAAGAAGTGTATACGCTAGTTTATTCTGGAATATCGATGCCCCGTCTCGATATACCCTCGACTGGGAACAATTAAAGGATGAACTTATGGACTACCCTGGCCCCACTAGTATGATCTACATCATAGTCCTGCTAGTCAAGTACACATCCTAAGGGCTTTATCAACATGTGAGAAATATAGTATCACAATACAAGTCTACATGTTAAGATAAAGAGCAACCAGATAGCATACTATCATGTCGTGCAAGAAAGTCGTCCCTATATAAGTCCAAGCATCCATTGTAATATACAATCATGTACAACAATGGCCTCTCAGGCATACATATAACTAACAATCTCGCCAGTGTTGTAGTATCTCATACCCAACGTCCCAAAAACTCTCAAACTGTATCTGGGGTTTGCCTAGGTGAGTGGATCCGCCGTGTCATTCTTCGTATCAACTCTCCAGACCTCGATTGCCCGGAGATCAACCATCTCCCTGATCAGGTGATACCGCCTAAGAATATATCTGGATCACTGATGGGACCGGGGTTCGTAGGCCAAAGCCATAGCTCCATTGTCATCACAATGGTAGGAACCAAGTTCATCTCATGAATATCTATACCCAGACAACCTCTTTGGTAGCATCGTTGGCAGCGATGTATTCACCCTTTATCGTTGAGTCTGCCACGGTATCTAGCTTGGAACTCTTCCAACATACCGTCCCTCCACTGAGGGTAAAGACAAAACCCGCGACTGTCTTACAGTCGACCTTATCACTCTGAAAGCTCGAATCGATAAAGGACTCCACTTGGAGTTCACCTTTACCAAACACCAAGAACATTTCTTTAGTCCTTTTCAAGTACTTAAGAATGTTCTTCACAGCTGTCCAGTGATTCTCCCCAGGATCTGATTGATACCTGCTTGCAGCACCCAGTGCGTACGCTACATTCGGTCTGTTACATAACATTGTATACATGATAGACCTGACTGCCGAAGCATAAGGTATCCCTTGCATGCGAGCCCTCTCCAAATCAGTCTTGGGGGACATCTCTTTGGAGAGAGTGATTCCTGAGATCGTGGGTAACACCTGGAATCTTCCATATTAAACCCTTTTAGTATGGTGTCAATGTACCTGGATTCGGACAATCCCAACATCCGCTTAAATCTATCTTTATAGATCTTAATCCTCAGGATGTAGAAAGCATCACCCAGATCCCACATGGAGAACCTTAGTGATAGAGGAGTTTAACCGAGTGTAGCATAGGAACACCATTTTCTACCAAGAGTATGTCATCCTCGTACGATACGAGGAAGACAATCTTACTCTCTACATCCTTCTTGTATATACTAGGTTCATCTACCATTTTGATTAAGTCAAACTCTTTGACTGCCATATCAAAACAGTTGTTCCAACTCCACAATACCTGCTTTAATCCGTATATTGATTTAAGCAACTTGCACACCTTCTCACTGCTCCCACTGTCTACGAAGCCCTCTGGCAGTATCATGCACACGCTCTTTTCTAAATCACCATTTAGAAAAGCGATCTTGACGTTGATCTGCCAGATTTCGTAGTTATGTATGCAGCAATGGCAAGTAGGATCCGGATGGACTTAAGCATAGCCACTGAAGAAAAGGTTTCATCAAAATCCACACCTGGTTATTGACGAAAACCTTTTGCAACAAGTCTGGATTTGAAAGTCTCAACTTTTCCATCTACACCAAGAATCTTCTCAAGATCCACTTGCTCCCGACGGGTTTTACCCCTTCAGGTGCAACTCCCAAAGTCTATACTTTGTTGGTGTATATGGATTCCATCTTAGATCGCATAGCATCCAGCCATTTCACAAAGTCCCTACTCGTGATGGCCTGCTCGAAACTAGTTGGGTCATCATCTTCCATGATACAATCATCGCTCCCACTGTCATTGAGAAAACCGTAGTATCTCTCAGACGGATGAGGAACCCTACTAGATCTGCGGAGAGGCTGAGGTTCGTCGAGAACTATTGAATCCTCCAGTTCTACCAAATCATCAGCTGTTAGTTTGTCTAGAACTCCTTCCAGTTCTACCTCATGATCACAAATTTCTTCCATAAGAAATTCCTTTTCTAAAAAGGGCATGCTTAGAAACAAAACCCTTTTTGCTCCTCAGTGTGGTAGAAAATATTCTCTCGCGAATGTTCGGGATATCCAACAAACTTATACAGTACTGATCTTGCCTCGAGCTTGTCCGAATTTTGCTTTTCAACATCGACCGGACAAGCCATATCTTAACTCTTTTAAGAGGTGGTCTCTTCCCATACCATATCTCATATAGACTGGTAGGCATTGATTTGGATGGAACTCTATTCAATAGGTATGCAGCTTCTTAAGCGCATAACCCCAAAAGGAAATAGGCAACACAGCAATACTCATCATAGAGTGCACCATATCTAATAGGATGCGATTTCTCCGTCCCGATACACCGTTGTGTTGTGGTGTATACGGAGGAGTAAGCTGAGAGAGAATCCCATTTTCTTTTAAATAATCCAGGAACTTTATGCTCAAGTATTCTCCTCCTCGATCAGATCGAAGGATTTTAATACTTTTACCCGTTTGGTTCTCGACTTCGCACTTATATTCTTTGAATTTCTCAAAAGTTTCAGACTTGTGTTTCAACAGGAACACATGTCCGAATCTTGAGAGATCGTCAGTGAATGTAATGAAATACGAGGAACATTCCTGGCATGTGTAGACATGGGACCGCATACATAACTATGTATCAGTCCCAAGAGTTTAGTAGCTCTTTCTCCGTGTCTAGTAAACGGAGTTTTGGTCATTTTACCTTTGAGACATGACTGGCAAGTTCCATATGATGTAAATTCAAACTGATTTAAATATCCATCTTTATGTAACTTAGCTAGTCGTGTCGTGCTGATATGACCTAGTTTACAATGCCACAAGGACTCATTCATTTATGAACTTTTCCTCTTGTGTGTGTGCTGCACGTTAAGAACTGTGGTTTGATTTAAAACGTATATGCCATTACTTAACGAGCATTATCCAATCAACTTTTGATTCAAAAAAATATTCATAACAGTATTCTACAATACAAAATTATATCCTTCTTTACTTAATAAAGAAACTGATATAATATTGCATATCAAGTTCGGTATGTAATAGCATTCGTTCAGAATCAATGTATTACCATTTGGTAATACAAGGTGATATTCGTCAACTGCTTTGGCTGCAACATTTGCACCATTCCCCACTCTTAAAGAATGATCACCATTTTCCCGGTTGTTTGCCTTTCTTTAGCCCATGTAACATATTACATATGTGGGATCCCGATCCGGTATCTAATACCCAGGACGTAGAGTGTACTGAGAAACATTTCTCGGTAACGAACACACCCGAAGAAAATATATGTTCTTTCTTCGATCGGGTGGCATAAGAATCATGGCACTCCTCTATTTCTTACTCAGACTTATAACAATTATAAGAGAGCGGAATCAACGTTCCCCAGCCCAGTATAACAAGCGGGTTCGGTCAATACATCAATATTATTATCTTGATTAAGACGTGACATGGTCGCTACGTGGAGAGAGAAGAAAACACTTAGCGTATGCTCTTTCAAGATTAGATTGGATATTATCTTATCTAATCAGGATGGCCCCCACTGTTTTTATCAAATTTTCCTTCAAACCCTAAAAGGTAAGACTAGCCGGGATTAATTACACTCTACAAGTTCGCCAATCTTTCGGCCAGGCTAATGCCGGTACTTTGAGGGAGGTTCTCCGTGCTTTCGCACGGACCTAATTAAAATAAACCTCATTTTCCCAGGGACGTAACCCTGTTAACACATTTCTTGACACCTACTTGATCGGCTAATTGTAATATGCAAAACTCTCGCAGGAGTACTCGCAGTGGATATTGAGATCCAACTATCTTATAGAAGGTATGCAATCTTATTGCAAATTTCAACACTTGAAATTCTCGATAATGTTTTGCCTCTAGCGTCCTATCACCTTGACGGAGGCCAACAAAACATAGGCTGCTAGGCAAGTTCAACCCGTACATTTAATGATTGAATTAAACCCACCAGCACGACCCTTGACGGAGGCCAACAAAGTCGCATGAATATCCTAATCCAATCTTATCTTATGCTGCATATAAGCACTAGTTAGTTACCGCACACTACGCCTTGACATAGGCCAACAAACGTAGCACGAATACTAAGTAGTACTTATCTGAAATGACGGAGGGTTACGACAGGTTTTTAAGAAAACCTTTTGCGTAATGAACTTGATATCGTTGTAGAAATAAGTGATTTTGAAAAGGAGTGTTTTTTAGGCTTTTGCTAGTTTTGCTAAAGAGGTCACTCCCGGTGAAGGGATCTCGGCTCTTTCCTCATCGAATGGGGTGTTGGATATCCATGAATATCATTATGCAAAGCAAGAACTAGAGAAGCAATCAAAAAACAAAACCGGGTGAGTTGTAAAATCTGCTAGTTTCGCTAAATAGGTCACTCCCGGTGAAGAGATCTCGGCTCTTTCCTCATCGAATGAGGTGCGGGATATTAATCAAGGAATACCACTTTGCAAAGCAAAAACTAGGGCTACCCTTTTTGAAAATTTGATTCTACAACATTTTTAGGTTTCTTTCTTTTTCATTAATCTCATTAATGAAGTCCAATCATTATACTTCCTAAGCATCACAGATAAAAAAACGAAAATACTTATATCACGTACGCTTATGCCATCCGCATTCGCCACGGGGTCCCGTCATGCACCGTTAGGTTAGATAACTAACAGCGGAGCGGGGGAAGGACTAGCGCGGATGCAAAACATAAGCAACGTTTATTATATATCATATATATAATATTAAGCATTCGTCTCATTATATAAAGTGATCACATCACAGAACATTACAGCAGAAGTCAACATATGAAATATTGGATATACCAGAAGGTCCGTGTTTTAAATTAAGCCAGTAAAAAACATAGATTCCACGGTCGTGATGAATAGCCAAACCAACATCCCTAGACCCCTACGAGAGCGGCAAGCAACCCTACCAATTCTAGAGTTAGGAGATCCGGACTCGACTTCTCGAGATGATCTCCCACTGGACTCTACAACCCGGTTACTTGTGCTCCCCGCCTTGGGCCTATCCTAATACGGAAAAGTAAATAATATACAACAATGGTGACATCATCCTCAACCCGGAAGTGTCCCAATAAAAGAATATTACATATAAGTTTTTATATGAATGAAAATGAAAAACTCTCGTCTCACGTAAAAAAAACCGGCTATTCAAACACGACAATCCAATATAACATATCACAGTAACACATAATATCACATGTCATCAACGTAAGTAAATATGTGTATCCCAATTGCCGTTGACATATAGCAACGAACTCGGCGATACACCACATATTACACTTACGGTCGCAGAAAAGAAAGTGAAAACTACAACAATTGGAATCCGCAACCACCTTAGACATCATAAACCCGAAATATCACATGCTTCGGATTCCATGCCTAACCAAATGAATTCCTTAGACATCATAAATCCGGAATATCTCATATTCCGAATTTCATGCCTAGCCTTATAAACCCTGCATTTTAGTCTCAATATTGAAAACGATTTTCAATAACCGGTCGGGTAACTCAACAAGATTTGACTGCTTGATCGAATGCTCGTCGAAAAATTTAGTAGACGGCCGCATCCCTGATGCCGTCGACGAAGTGCATTTAGGCGGAACACCGCGGCCGCGAGCATCCGAGGGATGATTTTGGCAACGGGGTTCTCCTACAGTCACTTGGTCGGGGCTATGGGGCATGGCTATCTAGTAATGTTACCCGACGAGTATCCGCGTACACTACATGATTGCGACAGAGTTTTGATCCATATCAAAACCACGTGGCAACCGATCAAATGAGACTAAATTGCTAGATTTATAAAATTCAAACTAGTTTTCACAAAACTAATTATTGTGGATTCTAAATATTGTATCACATCAATATCAAACTCGAAACGATGTTAAAATTACGAATACGAA
Source organism: Agapanthus africanus (assembly GCA_030015575.1). NCBI lineage: Eukaryota > Viridiplantae > Streptophyta > Magnoliopsida > Asparagales > Amaryllidaceae > Agapanthus > Agapanthus africanus. The sequence goes on along the minus strand of CM057338.1, from coordinate 933,441,307 downwards.
ACACTCCGAATTGCCATTGCAGAAAGATAACATCACATGCAATCTTTAGCAAAAACAAACAATATCTGAAATACCAATCCCCAGAAACTGGAGCACCACACAAAAATGAAGCCCAAACTCAATAATAAAACCGGCCAGGCCCGTCTCATGAAGCTTTTCGCCAGGTCAAATCCGGTGGTTTGGGCTCGTTTTTCTCTGGTGTTCATGTTACATCCCATGTAACATGCTGCAACTGTTTAAAAAAATTTAGAGAACTTTTTAAAAACGACAGAAACTAGGGATTTTGTTTCGAGATTTTGGAGTTGTTTCGGTTTCGTAATTCTACTAACATCATCTAATCCTCTAGCTTGGCTCTGATACCACTGATAGGTTCCTTAGCACCCTCACTATGTTTTCTAGGGCATCAAATATGCAATTTTTAAAAACCTAGAGTGCTAAGCAACCCATAACCAAGAATCTAACAAGAGGATTAGGAGTAAGCAAGGATGTAATCAAACATTACACTAAGTGAATGAGGAATACAACCTTTGTAGACCGGTCATTCACTTCTAAAGCTCCGTGTAGTAGTCCCTTCGCTCCAAGTAGTGATCTCCCGGACTCTAGTAAGGGTTCACGAGGCGAAAGTAACAAGCTTGCTTGAAGTCTTCGAGGCCGAAAATGATCTACGTCGAAGAATCTCTAACTCAAGTTACCTCTTCACTAATTGAAAAACTGGTGAAGAAAACAATCTATACTAAATGGTTAGTTTGGTATAAATTGATGAAGTAGAAATTTTGCTCATTTTAGAATATTTTTTTCTCTTTTTCTTTTCACCTCATTCAAAACTCAAGAGAGCTAGGAAAGAGATGAAGAAGAAGCTCAAGTGGTCAATGGCAACCATGGGCAAGAAATATCATATATAACTCATGTAGAGATTAAACCATGGCTAAAATATAATGGTTAGGTTAATAAATATCTAGAGTAAAACAAAATTAATGGACTAAGTCAATGGTTACTACAAGCTTCACAACCATGAAAATTTTCCACCTAATTTTGATTTACCCTTAATAATTAAAACTTCACATTATCTTAAGTATGATATAAGTCTCATACACCCAGGTCCAATGAATCATCTAGCATGACACAAAATAAATACATTAACATATATCACATATAAATGTACAAATGAAAAAAGAAATTCTTAAGTGAGCTAATATTAGTTAATATATATTAATATATCAAATATATAATTACACATTAAATTATTAAGTCAACACTTGATTTAATAGCCCGGCTGTATCGCATACAACCAACTAATATTATTTATATGCATATCACATATACATATAACATATCATTGAATCAACACTTGATTCAACAATCCGGTTATATCGCATATAACATGTATCGCGAGATTGGAACACGGTATCACATACACGTATTAATCTCGGTCCCGCACATATCATATATGTGTCCTACTTCATTTCGCATGAGCTAGGAAACCTTAGGACTCTAATGACTCGTCAATACACCGACAGTAGATAATGATCATATCAGCCACCCACAAGCCGTCAGCGGTACTAGCTGGACATAACGGCTACCCGGGTATTGAGCGATCAGAAGATCAGCAAGCAAGTCTGCTCATACTCCCGTGAATCCAACAATAACACTACCGTACAGTCCGGTCTTTTCGTCTGATATGTCGCATATCGAGTCTAGGAGTGGTAAACATCAGAACCCAATAACTCGATAAGTCGTGCCGATATGAGGCCCATAACGGGTCGAGAAACTACTAATAACATTACCAGTAAATCTCTGTATCAGCCCCGGCTAGGTACTTCCTGTTATAGCCAATCGAGCACAGCGCAACGTTAACCCCTAATACCGGGAGAGAAGAATCTCCTCCTATCGCTCATTGCCTCCATGTGACTCGGGACTGTACCCAAAAACCACCGTTTTGCAAGCTCTCTTGAACGTGGTAAGATGGAAATCAAAGTACAGTGGGAATCACACACGACTCTATGACGATCTCGGGTCTACATACTAACATGTACCAGTGTCACCAGAGAACTGCTATCTGACGTTAGGTATAATACCATCTAGGAGTTCTCGGCGAATCATGTTCAGTGTACCCAGTCTCCACTGAGCACTCGTATACCATCTTTGATGTCAAACACTAATGGGTATGGGATCATCCATCGCCCATCATATGGGTCAAGAAGCGTATACATTAGTCTACTCTGGAATATCGATACCCCGTCTCGATACACTCTCGACTAGGAACAATTAAAGAATGAACTTATGAACTACCCTGGCCCCACTAGTATGATCTACATCATAGTCCTGATAATCAAGTACACATCCTAAGGGCTTTATCAACATGTGAGAGAAATGCAGTATCACAAAACAAGTCTACATGTTAAGATGAAGAGCAACCAGATAGCATGCTATCATGTCGAGCAAGAAAGTACTCATATATATCCAAGCATCCATTGTAATATACAATCATGTACAAAATGGCCTCTAGGGCATACATATAACTAACATAAACACCATACTAAAAAAGTTTTAGTATGGAAGATTCTAAGAGTGGTAATGTACCCGCTTGTTTAGGAATCACTCTCTTCAAAAAGATGTCTCCCAAGACTGATTTGGAGAGGGCTCGCATGCAAGGGATACCCTATGTTTCGGCAATCGGGTCAATCATGTATGCGATGTTATGTACCAAACCGGATGTACCTTACTCACTAAGTGTAGTGAGTAGGTATCAATCAGATCCTGAAAAAAACTATTAGACAGCTGTGAAGAACATTCTTAAGTATTTAAGAAGGACTAAAGAAATGTCTTTGGTGTATGGTAACGGTGAACTTCTGATGGAGTCCTTTACCGATCGAGCTTCCAGAGTGATAAGGAGACCCTCAGTGGAGAGACGGTATGTTGGAAGAGTTCCAAACTAGATACCGTAGCAGACTCGACGATGAAGGCTAAATACATCGCTACCATCGATATTGCCAAAGAGGATGTCTGGATGTATAAGTTTCTAAGATGAACTAGGTGAGGTTCTTAACATTGAGCATTTAATACCTGTGTATTGTGATAACAATGGAGTTGTGGATTTAGCCTAGGAACCCCGATCCTATCAGCGTGATCTAGACATATTTTTAGGCGGTATCACCTGATCAGGGAGATAGTTAATCTCCGGAAGATCGAGGTCAGGAGAGTTGACACAAAGGATAACACAGCGGATCCACTCACAAAGGCCCACCCCTAAATGCGATTCGAGAGATTTTTAGGATGTTGCGTAAGAGATACTACAACAACTGGCCTTAATGCAAGTGGGAGATTGTTAGGAATATGTATGTCCTAGAGGCCATTATTGTATGATATAGTGGATGCTTGGACATATATACAGAGGACTTTCTTGCTCGACATGATAGTATGTTATATGGTTACTCTTTATCTTAATATGTTGACTTGTATTCTTATACTGTCTTTCTCTCACATGTTGATAAAGCCCTTAGGATATGTGCTTGACTACCAGGACTATGATGCGGATCATATTACTGGGACCAAGGTAGTCCACAAGCACATCCTTTAATTGTTCCTAATCGAGAGTATATCAAGACAGTGCATCGATACACCAGAGTAGACTAGTGTGTACGTTTCTTGACCCTGTATGGGGGCGATGGTTGATCCCATATCCATTGGTGTTTGACATCAAAGATTGCACACAGGTGATCACTAAAGAATGGGTATACGGAAAAGGACTCGCCGAGAACTTCTAGTTGGTATTATACCTATTGTCAGATAGCAATTCTATGGTGACACTGATATAGGTTAGTCTGTAGACCCGAGATCGTTATAGAGTCTTGTGTGGCTCCCGCTGTACTTTGATTTCCTCCCTACCACGGCTCAAAGGAGTCGTGCAAACAGGTGGATTTTGGGTACAGTCCCGAGTCACATGAAGACAATGAGCGATAGGAGGATTTCGTATCTCCCGGTGTTGAGGGTTGATATTGCGCTATGCTCGATTGGCTATAACTATAAGTCCCTGGCCAGGGCTGTTGATGAGATTTACTGGTAAGTGTTATCAGTAGTTTCCCATACCGTTATAGGTCTTACATCGGCATGACTTATCAAATTATCGGGGTCTGACGATACCACCCATAAACTCGATATGCGACATATCAGACGAAGAGACCGAACTGTACGGTAAGTGTTACTGATAGGCTTCATGAAGAGTATGAACAAGCTTGCTTGTTGATCTTCATATCGCTCAATACCCGGATAGCCGTTATGTCCAGCTAGTACCTCTGACGGCTTGTAGGTGACTGATGTGATCATCACCTACTGCTGACGTATTGACGAGTCTTTAGAATCCCACAAAGAAGTTTCCTGGTTCAAGCGAAACAAAGTAGTGCACATATATGATATGTGCGGGGGCATGATTAAATACGTGTATGTGATACCGTATTGTAATCTGGCAGTTATCTATTATCGGTTAGGTTATATGTGATATAACCGGATTATCGAATCAAGTGTTGATTTGATAATGTGATATACTAATAAATGATATTAGTTAGTTATATGTGATATAACTGGATTATTAAATCAAGTGTTGATTTAATAATATGATATATATTATATTTTATATAATTGTATGTTAACTAATATTATTAGCTCACTAATTATTCTTCATAGTATATATATTAATATATGATATATATATACATATTATGAAGCATGGCATGAAATTCTATTTTTGGAAAATGGAATAAAAGGTGGAAAATGGGAGCATGGTGTGAAGCATGGGCTTTATCATATTATATTAGTCTTGACTCACTATTCAAGTATGGTTGCAATTTATTATTGCAAAGAAATCCATGCTTGAATGAGTGAGCCAAGAATGAGCCATAAACTTCACTTCATTTTCATTCTTGTTTTCTTGAGTTGAGCTCACACTCTCTCTAGCTTCCATCTTCTTCTTCCTCACGCCTCAAAACTCCAACCCATCACATGTGATGTGAACCATGGAGTTTTGAACAAACTAGTGAGCCTCAAATCCCCTACTTCACCATCCCACACTAAACTAGCAGTTTGGTGTAGCGTGTTTCCTTCACTAATAGAAAATTAGTGAGGAGGCAGCTTGAGCTAGTGGGCTTCGCTCGGATCATTTTCGGCACGAAGGTTATCAGAGAAAACTCGATCAAACTCTCAAGTGGAGCCTAATGAAGTTGCGTGGACTACATCCCGGAGCTTTAGAAGAGAAGAACACGGTCATCAAAGATTGTAACCATCATCTCTTCTTTAGTTTTTCATATCATAGGTTAAACCCTAATCATTCTAGTTAGTATCTTGGTTAGTCTAACTTAGCACCTTAAAAAAATTTAATTTGGCATGTTTGATGCTACTAAAACCTTGTTATGGTGCTAGGGTAGACATTCAACTTCATCCTAAATTCTTAATAAAGTTATGTTTATGATACTTCAACTACATTCTACTATAGAATTACAGTAGATATAAATATATAATTAATTTGCAAGTCTAGGCGAGAAATGATTATATAGAAAGTCTTGAAATGTATGTTAAAGTAAAATCTGATTCAAGAAGCACCCCTCTTCTCGGTAAACTTGTCTATTGATACAAAGGAGTAAAAATCCTGAGGATTATCAAGGTTAGTTGACATCCTACCTAACTATTATGTGATTTTGTTTTTTGGGTGTGAGGGTTGGGTTTAGGGTTTTTTTGGTGGGATGTGTGTGGGTGGGGGGGCGAGGGTTTCAATAAAAAAATCCCCACCATGAGGGGGACCTCTCTGTTAATCAATTATCTACATTAGTAATCATAATATATAAAAATTAAACCATGAGTGTAATAGTCATTTAGATCAATGCTCTAAATGTCGGATGTTGGTATCATGTCAACATGAAGATTTTGAGATCAGATATCAGTTATCGTGAAATGTCCGGTGGTATGATCAAATATCGAGTTCTATATTTTTGTAATATAAACGTCATTTATATAACTTTTTTTGAAAAATATTAATTTATTCAAATTTTTAGTTTATTAAATTTATATTTTCCTCAATAGCTCAGTGGTAAAACGGTCACCTATTAAACCAACGGTTATTTACAAAGCTCAAAATCCAAAAAGGATAATTACCCTAAAAAAATTCCTCCCAGCAGTAAATGTCGGCCTAAACGCCAACATCACGGCATTTCAAAGTCACGAAATGTCGGCAGACAATCGACATCACCAAATATCGTTACCTGAAATTTTTTGTAGGCCTGTGTCGTTTTCTTCCCATAACCAACATCTCGGCGATATCGGCTGACATTTAGAACATTGATTCAGATGACCCAAGAATAAGGAATTAAATAAGTTTCAAGTATAATAGCCATAGGTACTAAGTGAACTTATTTTTCAAAAAAGAAAAGAAAATACCTTGGTTTGTGTCATCTAAAGTTATGCGCCATCAAATTCATCACTTTTCACTTATCAATACAATGGGCTTAGTAACATGGATGTTCACTAAATCTGACACAATAAAATAATTTCTTAACCTGGTTTCTACAAGAAAACCTGTCACTTGTCAACATAACGAGTTCCGAATTAAGCTTACATTTTAGCAGTAACTAATCTCATCACAATCATACTGAATTAGATGGTTATCAAAACCATATTCAGGTTTCAAGCATCATTAAATTTTAACTGCATTCAATCAGACAGAATTGCTATACCAAATCACCAACCAATGCGTAGCTGTTCGATTATTCCCACCTCTAGTACATTACACCAGATTCAAAGCATACAACAAGCAATTGTGTTAATGATTTTTTCACAAATCATTAACATAAAAGCAATTATATTACTAACTAGAGAAGAATCGAAGAAATCACCTCCTATGCGGATCCCAAACACATCGGCTCGAGCGAGGGGAGCATTGAAAGCTCCAGAGATCCACTCCTGCGATTCTTTGATCAGCTTATCAACAATCGAATCCATCAAGTTCCTGCTAAATGAAGCAAAATCAGTTGATTTTTTTGTGAAAAATGCAAGTGATAATTGAGATTCAAAAAATTCGCAGATCATGAAAAAAAATTCGTTGGATCCTGTGAGCTGACCTGCGAAACCCTAACCCTAACCCAAACTCAGATTCGATTCTTATGGACGCATTAATATAAACAAAGAGAGATTTTGAATCTTGAAGATATGAGTTCACAAATTGAAATTGACAACAAAAAATCAATAATAATAAACTAAGGACTAATTAAGGACTTTTTTGGCGATTGCCAAACTAGAATAAGGACTAAAAGGTCAAAAAAAGGAAAAATAATCTTCTGTGAGGTATATGACGAAAATGACCACAAACGTTCTTAGCTGTTGACGGCCTAGGTGGGCCTTATTGAAGCACAGCCCACAGATTGGGCAGCCGAAAATATGGTCCACGATCAAGTACTCGCAAAGCCCACATAGGTTTTGCCCATCGACAGCATAAAAGACTAAATTTCCAATGTTTATCGACATTATATTTCAATCCAGCATTTAGGCTCGAATTCATGTCAAATTTAGCTGCTCAACCCCTGCACATCCACCTATCTCCTTGGCTCATCCTAGAGTCACGACTTTCATTTGGCGACTACTAAACTCTATGTTGCGCTGCTCTTGCACGCTATGCGAGAAGTCCAGCCACTGCTCTCCAACGTGCCTTACATGCCCGTCTCAATTTGAATAGAGACATAATGTTGAACATCATGTATTGTTCATGTTTGGATGCCAAAAATTGGGAATAAGAAATTTTGGTTCAGATTATCTTAAAATGCCATCAAACTTAACAACTTACTGAAGGCGATGGTGTTGAATCGAAATTTATAATGCAGAATTATCCTTTTATATTTGCAGATCGTTTTAGAAAATGGAGAGTTTCTTATAAACTTCAAGATATTTATTCTTGTGAATAATGAAAAAGATTTTTATTGACGAGAAAGAACGGGGACATATAGGTTTTGGACTTGGGTCTAGCATAAGAGATTACATCCCAACCCCCGACATTTCATTTGGTGGATTCTCCATCGATGACGTGATAGAAAAATGGAACAGAGGAAGGCAAAATGTGGGGGGAGAGAGAGAGAGAGAGAGAGAGAGGAGAAAGAGAAACAAATGAAGAAGACAGCACAAAAATCTGACTTTTTTTTAAAGGAAGGATGATTGGGCCGTTTGATTAAAATCAAATGGTTCACGATGAATACAGGAGTGCCACATGGGCACAGAAGAGGATTTGAATCCAGGGCTCTTACTGTTTTCTTTCAGTATGTGGTTTTATGTGTTCTCATCACGAAATGTGTCATTTCTCTGTATTTTGTAAGCTATGCAAGTGATCTTTGTACTTCTCTACCGTTGCATTCAAGCCTTTATCAATAAAAAAATAAATCTATAATATTAGGAGAGATGAAATATATTGTCTTTCCAATAGTTTTGAGTAACCTTAAATTTTGAATTAATTTAGATTGCCGTAGCACCACAGATCCTTTTCTTCTCTTTTTTTATTTAATTTTTTTAATTTTTTTGAGATCGATCTCTTTCAAGAGCCGAACTTGCGACCTCTCACATTGAAGAGAAAATTAGTATCAACTAAGCTAAGCCGACAGGTTAACGTAAAAACGGATCTAGCAAGGGAAATATATACTCAGACTTAAATTAACATGTTTCCGGTTCGAACAAAAACTAATAAGATAGTTACCAACGTAAGTCAAGATTTAGATAATACTATAGTAAATAATTGAAATAACAATTAGAAAAAATACAGACAAAAAAGGGGTTGAGGTCGACCGTAGTCTTATGGTTGCAGTTGAATAACACAGCCTTGAGAATGGATCACATCCCAACCTAATTCAAGGATACCCTACCCAATATCTCCTTTGTTTTATCTTTTTGCGTATAATTATAGGATTAAGATGGACCACAGTTCCATGTATCGCAAACAAATAAGAAGGACCATAAAACTGCAAGTGTGTAGCTCAAGGGTTGTTTTCTCATCTAATGAGCATGGCAAACATTATATTTTTGGAATCCATCTTCATGCATCTTTATAATTTTTTATGCAGCTGTGTGGATTTATTTTGAGCCATTGGATCTAAATAGTTACCTTCAAGCAAAGTGAACCTGGTTTTCCCCAAAATAATGACATCGCAGTACTGGCTGACACAGTACCACAAGTCAAATCAAACGCCGGCTGTGATGCTATTCTCTCTCTCTCTCTCTCTCTCTCTCTCTCTCTTCATCTTCTTCTTCTTCTTGAACGATAGTTGAGATCTGAGCAGTCACCGCCGCTTCCTTCGTTACTGCCACCACCGCCGGAAACGATCTGATGGCCTCTGCCGGCAGAGAAGACCGAAAGAAGGAGGCACGTTGATGATTGATGGCCTTCTTCTCTGCTGATGGCTTGTGCTTTAATGGCCTTTGCCATTAAAACATAGAAGAAAATTGAGATCATGATTCAAAGCATCTTCTCCGGCAACCGCCACCACTTTCAAATGCTGCAATAGAAGAAACTTAATTAATCATATCGGCCTATGGAGGGTTTTTTTTTTTTGGCAATCCTTATCCCTATGCACGCACCATATCCACGCACACCACACACGATTTATGGCCGCTTCCCTCTTAGCCCATGAAGGTTTTGAGCAAGAATCAAAGTGCTCTGCTTTCTTTTATCACACATAATTTATGGCCGCTTTCCTCTTAGCCCATATTGGAATTATGGGGGCAAACATTGGAATCTCGAGGATTCAGATTGAGCAGGTCCAAGACAGCATATATGCATTGTAAATTTAGTAACCAGAGAAGTCAAAACCATATTGGTATAACATTGGAAGGGCAAGAAATATCACCGAGCGACCAGTTTAGATATCTGGGTTCCATCATCCAAAAGAATGAGGAAATCGATAGTGATGTTAATCAAAGAATCCAAGCTGGTTGGTTGAAATGGTGGAGTGCAACAGGGATTTTGTATGATCGTAACTTTCCGTTAAAATTGAAAGGGAAGTTTTATCGGAGCGCTATTCGGCATGCCTTATATAACGGCCATGTTTTCTAATACCTAATAAAATATATTTTATTTATATTTCTACTATCAAATAATTATTTACGTGTTTCTTTTATAAAAGAATGATTTTTAAAGCAATGTTAATAATTTTCAAAGCATTAAATATGATTAAAGGAAATTTCTAAAATCTATTTATTATTTTTAAAGGCTTAAAATGTTTTAGAAAAATTTTATAACGCCTTAAAATAATCTACATATTTTTATTATCAATAAAAATAATTAATTCGTAATTAAAAATATTTTAAAGGATAAACTAGATATTCTATAATTTTAGTAACTAGCTAAAACCATAGAAACGGTTATATTACTTAGTTTTAACCCAAAACTATTTTTATATTAAAGATAATAATAAAATATATTTTCTGGAATTTTCCCATAATTTTTCCATATTTTAAAACATTTTTACCAAATTTTTCAAAGCCAAATCAATATTTTAAATAATCTGCTGTTTTATTTATTTTTATTAATTTTAATTTTAATTTTTTTAAAGCCTTTACCTGGACCGTTGGATCACAAGATCCAACGGACCAGAGAATGCTGACGGCGCCCACGTGGTGGGGACCATGCGAAAGCGTGTGATCCCCACACACGGCTATGGGCGAATCGTAGGGCGACACGTGGAGGCGGCGGGATCCTTGGCGGCGCGATCTCAGCCGTTGGATCTCAATCAAACGGCTGAGATAAAAAGCAGCGGCGGCTGATCATTAACTAATGATTCGCAAATGATTGGGGCGCAGATTTTCGTGTATATTTTAACGGAAATTTTGGATTTTTATGGTTGGTGAAAACGCTATAAATAGACACCTTCAAACCTAAATTTCTCACATCTCATAACTCCAAAAATTCTGAAAAAAATACCGGTGCCTTCGTATCGACGACGCCGACGCTACGGCTCCATCCAATAGCAGAGGAAAAATCGGGACGCGGATATATTGAGGATTTAGTACGAGACTACGTTTTTAACTCTTCGGCATCCGACTCAAACAAAAGGTAGGATCCGCCTCTCTCTCTCCTTTTCCTGTCAGCTTCTTCTATCTCAATAACCTAGTTCCAACTTCTAATCATCAACCCCCATTTAAAATGGTGTTATAATATTTGTGCATACCCTTTTTCCTTGTACCCTTAATCATGATAATGTTAACCCCCATTTAAAACGATGTTTAAATTTCCTCTGTACACAAAATTATATTGCGCACCCATAATACCTGGAATTTGTCATAACCCATGAATTGTTATTTCCCCTCTGTCATACCCATACCATAAAAATGATCTCAAAATAGGTTACTTCCACAAGATACTCTCGTTTAATTTAAATATTATATTTGTTTAAAATATCTATAAGAAATAAAGATATGTAAAATAAATATTTTAGATACAGTATACGTATATTTTACTTACAAATATTTTTAAAACCCCGTCAACTTTTTAAGAAAGAAAATATTATATTTAAATAACGATATCTTTTCAAAAGGGAATATTTAGTATCTTTTAAAAGGTAATTTTAAAATAACACCAATCTAGGACAAATGAAAGGTTGTAGGCATCGATTGTTTATCTAAACCAGACTTTGTGGTGTCTAGACAAGTGTGTCTAAGACGAGTGGTTATTTAATTATGGCCACTACTTGTAGTGGAGAGCCTCCCACTCACCTGACACTTACCTGACCGCAATTGGCGGTGAAGAGACGATTTGAGGACCTCATAACTTGTCCTTTTGGAATATTAGGAGCAGTCTAGATTTTTAAATAAAAACCTCTTGTAAAAGATTTTCAAATAAACACCACAACTTTTTATCAAAAGGATATTTTCTGTAAAACATTATGCTTTTCCAAAATAATAAATATCCCAAATATCATGGTTTTTCTTAGAAGTAATAAAAGATATTTAAACCTTATTATTTTAACTAAGGTTTCTCTAAAGGACACGAAGTACTTTACAAATTCTAGAAGATAAAACGAGTGGTTGTGGAAGGCCATATTAAACGAGATCAATACTTTTTAAATTTCAAGTTTATGACAACATACAAAACATGATACGGTTAGGGTTAGAATGTGCGGACCTAGGTATGGAATATTTTATGAAGATCCCTGTAGGCAGGGTGACCAGTCCAATATATGGGCGACTATACAAATATGAAGATCCCGATATTCCCGGTGACCAGTCCAATATATGGGCGACTATACAAATATGAAGATCCTGATATTCCGGGTGACCAGTCCAATATATGAGCGACTATACAATGTGGAAATTCTATGCCTAGAAATATACGCACTAACTCTAATTCGTCCGAACCTTTATACTGAACCACGGGGATGGGTAGTTTGATTAGGCAAGGATAATTCGGAACTCGGATTCCCCTACTACTCGATCATGATCCCGGGAAGTGAAATGGTACATTTCACTTCCCCAGTTGTTATTCCGTAGCCACAACGGAATAATCACGAGTACCCGGACCCTTGTTTAACAAACTAATACATACTATTACCTTCATCTACATATAACTTACAACATACACATGCTCATATATACCTCTACTCAAAACGTCTTAAATTTATGCATTTCAAACCTTTACACCCCTGCTTCACGTTGCATACATCATACTCTTATATACGCCTGTTCGTTTCTATACCTTTACTATCTTATGAGGCAATCTTACCTGAGTACAACTCGCTGACGGACCTTCTTTTTCTTCCTCTATCTTTGGAATGTCCGTCGGATAAGAATGAGTATTACAGCAAAGATCAAGATGTGAAGCCAACTTATGAAGATTATGCAGACTGGACGATGGAAGATTGGCTAGTTTTAATTTTTGTTGTTGCCCACATGTTTAGGGATTTTGTTTCTCCTTTGATGTAATTAAACTACTTAGTTTATTTTACTCTTTCTTCTGGGATTAATAAAGTTTGGTTAATGGAAATAAAATGCCTTTTGCTTTTATTATTTTTGTTTTGGTACACATCCTGCATGTTATATATTCATACGCTTAACGTAACTATATTGAATATACCACCTTCAATACAGTTAGGTTGCGGACTTTGCCACGTCATCCTTCACCTTCTTTTGGGAAGCGGGGCGTGACACCTTATTATATGATACAGAATGCTGGGCTCCTAAGAAGCAGCATACACAGAAGATGCACGTAGCGGAGATACGCATGCTTCGTTGGATGTGCGGTAACACTAGAAAAGATAAGGTTCGAAATGAGGATATTCGTGCAAAAGTTGGTGTAGCACTTGTGGAGGAGAAGATTTGGGAAAATCGGCTAAGATGGTTTGGTCATGTGCGACGCAGATCTATGGAAGCACCGGTTCGACGAATAGATACTCTCGATATGGACAATGGTAAAAGGGCAAAAGGAAGACCGAAGAAAACATGGATGAAGGGGATACGAAACGATATGGTTGCCAAAGGACTCAATGAAAGTATATTGTTCGATAGGAATGAGTGGAGGCGGAGGATTCATGTGCTGGACCCGGCGTGATTCTCATGTTGGTTCATATAACCTATCTCATATGCTTGGGATAAAAGGCTCGAAAGAACCCTCCCCCAATCACAAGAGTACCCCCTCAAGGAAGTACTATCTCTCTTTCCCTAGCTGAGTAATTAGAAATGGGCTTAGAAAACAGAGATTAGGCCGATCTTTAATTGCATAGATAATAAAGTATCCAGTAGTTGATCTTTCGCGATCTTTGGCTCTTGTCGAACCACACTAAAGATACATCTGGACCAATAAATCACTCTTCTCATCTTTCTTATATATCATAGTTCGATGGAAAGATGGTATAATACGAGCCACTCCGTGTAAGGGACACGGGGATAGGTAGAATGTCACGCCCCGCTTCCCAGAGTACGCAGGATTGGGCACGTAACATAGCCAACCATGCTACCTGTGGGTAGGAAGTATCCATCCACAGTCACATTACGGTTGTAAGGATATCAAGAACAAGATAAAGTACTAATCTAACACATGTCCAAATCCATAATAACAAGAAATCAATGAACAATAAGTGCGGAAGCAAATGATCCAATATAATAATAGAAAGGTACGTCCCATAATGCGGGATCGCACCTGGAAATAAAATGCAATAAACAAACTAACCACTACAGAACTCAAATCAGCCTGCTGGCTGAAGTACTCCTGCTCGGTCGTCGACAGTGGTACGGAATCTGGGCCATGCAAAACCCAGACGTCAGCGCGTCAAGACATCAAGCATATAGTATAAACATGGTAATAAGCAATGCAAGTATGAACATGAAATAAGCAGTACTAAGAAATAACAGAGCATGGTAATGTGCAGTGGTGACTAAACTGTCCTATCAGGTTTCTACTCTATAGTCTTTGAAACCAATTGATGAATCGTCGATGTAACTCAATAGTATCCCGTGCGTGCCCGGGACCACGGTCAAGATCCTCGGGGCTGAATCCGAGACGTGCCGCTAAGCAGTAAAAGGTAGTAGGATGGATGAGTGATGTCAGCATCAACACTCCGGAGCTGGCCAAGCCCGTAAGACTGATCAGAACAATGTATCGAACTGTTGAGTTACAAGTCGGTTTCACCTTTGATTTCCCCATACCCCCAAGCTATGTATGTCAGGTCAGGTATTCAGTAGTCAAGGACTAATGCCAACAAAGTCAAGTAGAAGTAGGTCTGTCTAGATCGACAGCAGGAACGGTTAGGTTTGTCGGCATTAGGCACGAGATCAGGGAACAAGTAATGTCATGGTACGACAGGATGGGTCGGTATGTATGTATATGTCAGGTGTATCAGGGTCAGGCCAATATGCCGTGCAATCGGGTAAGTGCTCACAACAGGTACTCAATCAATAATGAACACAGCAGGAAACAGTATTTAACCACAGTATTCCATATAACCACAGTGATGTTTATATTCTCTTATTAACATGTTCAATCATCTTTAGGGTGCAATAGCCACAAGGTAAAGCAATATCCACGATTATAAATTAAGGAAACTACATGAAATTATACTAAATATAAGAGTTGTCTCATGAATGATTTAACAGTTTAAGCGGATATGATTCATTCGTTTTATTTATTTGAAATAAGGGTTTATGTGGGTTGATTAATTACGAGGACTGTTGGAACGATTCCAGGTTAAGATAACTGCAATACTATGATATACATTACCATCATTAAGTTGTTTTATAGTATGAATTCAAGTGCGTGGCGAGACTAGATCTCGCACGCTAGCATGTTAGAGCAAGTATTCAAATACTTGCCTCGACGGTCTGCAAACTGGAACACGGATGCGATGTCGGCAAACGCGATAAGATAGCACGGGCCACGGATCGAGTCCCAACAGAGGTCAACGGGATCACACGGACCAGGGGGCTTCGCTGGAGCGTCGGGTTCGCCAAGACGGCACGGTCGGATTCCGGCAGAATGTCATCGGTAACAAGTTAGCAACAAAGATACGATACATGCAAATACGACCAGCGAAGGGATTGTACCAGAAGGAAACATAAGGAAAACTCACAGAGAAGAAACAGGGTGCACACGATGGCTCGACGGCACTGGGACGCCGGCGAGGCAGCGACGGCGAAGCACGGTGGCTGGAAAAACCCGGAGTTTGCTGGAACGAGGGTGCTGCAGCGAGTGTGAGGGTGGTAGTCGACTCTGGTGGCCGAGAGGGAAGGGAGGTGGTCGGAGGTGGCGTCGACGAGGTCGCCGGCGCGTTTCTCCGGCGAACAGCGGGGTAGGCGAGGGGTTAGGGCTCGTGCTGGTGTTCCGGCGAGGGAAGGAGGGCAGCGACGACGAGGTCGGGACGAGGAGGGTGAGAGGGAGCCGCGGGAGTCGTCGACGACGATGGGTGGCGTCGACGGCGAGGTCTGCGAGGGTGGAGGCGAGGTCGGGAATGGGTGCAGGCGCAGGAGAGAGGAGGAATGAGGGAGGAGGAAGGCGCGGCTAGGCTGAGGGTGCTGACGGCGACGGCGAGGTCGCGGGGGAACCGGCGGTGAGGTCTGCGGTGAGCTAGGGTTAGGGTTTGTTGGGTTTCTCGCGATGGAAGGTGGGTCGAAGGAGGCGGCTGCGTGCATGGGGTTTTAATATAAGAAGAGAGAGAGAGGGATAGGAGAGAGAGAGAGAGATTGAGAGAATATTGAGAGAAGAGAGAGAGAGAGATGGGGAAAATCGAGGCGGGGCCCACGAGCTCGATTGTGAGCTCGTGATTGGCTGCAGGAGGTAAGGGAAAAATATTTGATTAAGGATTTGAGGGGATAATCTGTTAAGAAAATAATCGTGAGTATTTTATTTTAGTTTTAGTATATTAAATTAAATGGGCCCTTTTTGCGCAAAATGAAACATTTCCAAATCGCGTCCGGGTTGCGCCCAAGTGTTCCAAATTCAAATTATAGGATTTTAAGCGGGTTCCAAATTTTGAAAATAGGTGTTTAATGATTAAAATGTATGCCCCCAAGTCGGACACTTGCACGTGCGCGTAGTCGCCCAAACTGGCCCGTTTGGCCAAACGGAACGGAATCTCGACACGCGGACGCTACCACGCGACTAGTGGCGACGAGTAGGCTAACATGGACATCTTAAATTTCATTTTCGGAGTTAAAATTTGTTATGTGCCAAAATGACTTAACCGGGTAAAATTTAGCAATAAACACCAGAAAAATCAGGAAAATTGGAATGAGCAAAATATAACCCTCAACTAGTAATATAAATAGTATTATTGGGCTCGGGTGTTACATCATACCCAACTACAAAAAGAATTTCGTCCTCGAAATTCCAAGAATTCAAGATAGATAACTACAGGAAAAGGTGAGGAAACTTCTGCCGGATCTCGTCTTCTCGCTCCCAAGTGGATTTTCCATGCGATCGATTACCCCAAGAGACTAGCACAAGGGGGATAACCTTGTTCTTAAGAACCTTTTCTCTTCGATCCTTGATTTCAACTGGTCGCTCCTCAAAAGTCTAGTCTTCTCGTACTGTTAGCTCCGAATGATCCAAAACGTGTGTTTCATCTCGAACATACTTACGGAGTTGAGATACGTGAAACATATCATGCACATTTGCCAAGGACTGTGATAACGCCAAACGATATGTTACCTCACCAACACGCTCCACGATCTCAAGGGTCCAACGAACCGAGGACTGAGCTTTCCTCTCCTTCCAAAACGAATCACCCCTCTAGTCGGTGATATCTTCAAGAACACCAAATCACCCACGGTGAATTCTAGAGGTCTTCTCGATGTGTCAGCCCAACTCTTCTGTCTGTCTTGTGCTGCCTTCATATGATTTCTGATAGTGTTAACCTTCTCAACTGTCTGCATCACCAAATCTGGTCCCAACAATTTTCGTTCACCGACATCATCCCAACAAATAGGTGAACGACATTTACGACCATACAAAGCTTCAAACGGAGCCATCTGGGTAGTTGCCTGAAAACTGTTGTTGTAAGAAAACTCCACCAAGTGTAGATGATCCTCCCACGAACCCTTGAAGTCCAACATGCATGCTCTCAACATATCATCAAGAGTTTGGATCGTTCTCTCCGACTGACCATCAGTTTGAGGATGATAAGCTGTGCTAAACTTCAATCGAGTCCCCAAACTTTCCTGTAAACTCCTCCAGAAGTGTGATAAGAACCGAGTGTCCCGATCGGACACGATGCTCACCGGTACGCCATGCAATCTTACAATCTTCTGCATGTACCGCTCTGCCAAAGTCTCCGTTGATTGACCAACCTGGAAAGGAATAAAGTGAGCTGCCTTGGTCAATCGATCGACAATCACCCATACTGCATTGTTGCCGTTTGGACTTCGCGGTAAAGCCGTCACGAAATCCATGGTTATATGTTCCCACTTCCACTGAGGAATCGGAAGTGGTTGCAACAAACTAGCAACCCTTTGGTGTTCAGCCTTGACTTGCTGATATACCAAGCACTTAGCCACGAAGCGAGCAATCTCCCGTTTCATGCCTTCCCACCAGAAATGCTGTCGAATATCTCGGTACATCTTTGTACCTCCTGGATGTATAGAATAAGCTGAACTGTGTGCCTCCTTCATAAGCTCTTCACGAACATCCCCCTTTGGCACACACAAACGGCTACCATACCTCAACGAACCATCTTCGTAGACCAGTAAATCTGTTCGTAGTCCAGCCTCAACCCGCTCTCGAAACTTCTGCAGTTTAGGATCCTGCGATTGTGCCGCTTTAATCTTCTCAACCAAGGACAACTGTACTTGCAACTGCATCAACTGTCCCGTAGAATGTGGTAGCACAACTTCCAAGTCAAATCTTCGAAAATCTGCAATGATCTCCCCCTGTGTAGTTAACACCTGAATTGCTGGTAACCGACTAAGCGCATCCGGCACAACATTAACCTTCTCCGGATGGTACTTAAGATCAAGATCGTAGTCAGCCATCAGCTCCAACCATCTACGCTGCCTCATGTTAAGCTCCTTCTGTGTAAACACATACTTCAAGCTCTTATGATCTGTAAAAACTTCGACTCTTTCCCCCAAAAGGTAGTGTCTCCAAATCTTCAAAGCGAAAATCACAGCCGCACGCTCCAAGTCATGAGTTGGATAATTCTTCTCATGAGTCTTCAGTTGTCTCGATGCGTAAGCGACGACTTTCCCATTCTGCATTAAAACACATCCCAATCCTTTTCCAGATGCGTCGCTGTGAATCACCAGTCCTCCTGAATCATCCGGTACGGTTAGGATAGGGGCGGTTATCAACTTCTGCTTCAACGTCTCAAAGGCCAATGCACATCCATCCGTCCAAACAAACGGTACCTCCTTTCGTGTGAGCTTGGTTAACAGCTCAGCTACGCGAGCGAAGTTCTCCATAAATCTTCTGTAGTATCCGGCGAGTCCAAGAAAACTCCTTATCTCTGCAACATTCTTTGGAATAGGCCAGTCTCGAACTGCTGCAATCTTTTCGGGATCGACGGCGATTCCATCGCCCGACACGACATGCCCCAGAAACTTCACTTCTTCCAGCCAGAATTCACACTTACTCATCTCCGCAAATAATTTCTCTTGTCTTAGCGTCTGCAATGCGATCCTTAAATGCTCAGCATGCTCCTCCGGACTCTTCGAGTACACCAGAAAATCGTCAATGAATACCAAAATAAACTGGTCCAAGAACGGTGAAAAGATCCTGTTCATCAAATCCATGAATGTTGCCGGCGCATTAGTCACTCCGAAGGGCGTCACTAGATACTCGAAATGTCCATATCGAGTTCGAAACGCCGTCTTGCAAATGCCTTCTGCTTTCACTCGGACCTGATGATATCCCGATCGCAAATCCAATTTCGAGAACACCCTCGCGCCACTAAGCTGCTCAAAAAGCTCTCCAATGCGAGGGATCGGGTACTTGTTCTTAATAGTCACCCGGTTCAATTCTCGATAATCCATGCACATCCTTCTCGTGCCATCCTTCTTCTTTACTAAAAGAACTGGAGCTCCCCAAGGTGAGTTGCTGCTTCGAATCCATCCCTTCTCGAGTAATTCACCAACTTGTTTCTTAACTTCTTCCAATTCCACCGGTGCCATCGGATAATAAGATTTTGATACTGGCGCTGCACCAGGAATAAGGTCAATCGCGAACTCCACATCTCGCTTTGGCGGTAAGCCCGAAATATCTGCAAACACATCCATAAAGTCGCGAACAACTGCCGGCTCTTCATTACTATTCACTTCCATAGTCGCAAGAACACTGTTTGTCGGCCTAGCCCTAAACTCGACTGGCCCGACAGAACTGCTTCCTTACCGCAACTGCTGTCTGCATCGTTGGCCGCGAAAGGTCCAGCGAGACTAATGAGTCTCGTCCACTCCGCTGCATGCACGTCCACGGTTGCTCCATTCTGCCTTAGTCCGATAAATTTCTTCCCTTTCCTCCGCGCAGTCTGCAGGAAGAACTTCTCCAGGGGGTTCTTAGAAAAACTTCGCCCAACTGATCGGCTTGGGCAAGCGGGTCTCCTCCACAAGCCGTCACTCTCGGGCGTAATCCACTAACTGAATGCGCACCACATCAACTCCTTTGTCCTCTGGAATCTATGTCGCAATCAGCAAATTCTCCGTGTCGCTAGCCACGGCTCGGCTGGCAACGGCTCCTCCAGAAAAGTGAAAGTAGACGGATCCAAAAGTCTGAAATCTGCTACGGTCCTTACTCGGTCAACTGGTCTAGTTCCAACATCGTTTACAGACTGCTGAACGATCTGCAAACCTTCCTGAAACAAGTCCGCTTGCTGCTGGATCAGCTCGGTCTGTTTCTTTGATTTCCAGCATTTCTCTTATCACTCCAAGCATGGCGGCTTCATTCACACGCCTCTGGTACGTCTTCAACTTCTTACCTGTCATAATCCTGAACTCAAAACACCCAACATTAGCATGATGATAGATTCTGAATGTGGATCAAGGCTAGAACTCCAAGATACTTAAATAGAGTACCGCATTGTTGCTATGCCGCGGTATCATAGCCGCAATTACTTAACTCCACCCAAGTCGCCTAAGTCCTAGAGATAACAAGAAGTTAGGTTTTCGAGTTGACAATGCAAAGTAAGTTTGCATGTCGACATGATCCGGAAGAATGATTCAAAGATGGTAAAACGGTCAAAGTGGCAGGACATGTTTCCTAATCACGGGTATTCTGATTCGTGTATCGGGTGCAATACCCAACTACAAAGAATCAACCCAATTAACCTATGTCTCTGATACCATAAAACCATGTCACGCCCCGCTTCCCAGAGTACGCAGGATTGGGCACGTAACATAGCCAACCATGCTACCTGTGGGTAGGAAGTATCCATCCACAGTCACATTACGGTTGTAAGGATATCAAGAACAAGATAAAGTACTAATCTAACACATGTCCAAATCCATAATAACAAGAAATCAATGAACAATAAGTGCGGAAGCAAATGATCCAATATAATAATAGAAAGGTACGTCCCATAATGCGGGATCGCACCTGGAAATAAAATGCAATAAACAAACTAACCACTACAGAACTCAAATCAGCCTGCTGGCTGAAGTACTCCTGCTCGGTCGTCGACAGTGGTACGGAATCTGGGCCATGCAAAACCCAGACGTCAGCGCGTCAAGACATCAAGCATATAGTATAAACATGGTAATAAGCAATGCAAGTATGAACATGAAATAAGCAGTACTAAGAAATAACAGAGCATGGTAATGTGCAGTGGTGACTAAACTGTCCTATCAGGTTTCTACTCTATAGTCTTTGAAACCAATTGATGAATCGTCGATGTAACTCAATAGTATCCCGTGCGTGCCCGGGACCACGGTCAAGATCCTCGGGGCTGAATCCGAGACGTGCCGCTAAGCAGTAAAAGGTAGTAGGATGGATGAGTGATGTCAGCATCAACACTCCGGAGCTGGCCAAGCCCGTAAGACTGATCAGAACAATGTATCGAACTGTTGAGTTACAAGTCGGTTTCACCTTTGATTTCCCCATACCCCCAAGCTATGTATGTCAGGTCAGGTATTCAGTAGTCAAGGACTAATGCCAACAAAGTCAAGTAGAAGTAGGTCTGTCTAGATCGACAGCAGGAACGGTTAGGTTTGTCGGCATTAGGCACGAGATCAGGGAACAAGTAATGTCATGGTACGACAGGATGGGTCGGTATGTATGTATATGTCAGGTGTATCAGGGTCAGGCCAATATGCCGTGCAATCGGGTAAGTGCTCACAACAGGTACTCAATCAATAATGAACACAGCAGGAAACAGTATTTAACCACAGTATTCCATATAACCACAGTGATGTTTATATTCTCTTATTAACATGTTCAATCATCTTTAGGGTGCAATAGCCACAAGGTAAAGCAATATCCACGATTATAAATTAAGGAAACTACATGAAATTATACTAAATATAAGAGTTGTCTCATGAATGATTTAACAGTTTAAGCGGATATGATTCATTCGTTTTATTTATTTGAAATAAGGGTTTATGTGGGTTGATTAATTACGAGGACTGTTGGAACGATTCCAGGTTAAGATAACTGCAATACTATGATATACATTACCATCATTAAGTTGTTTTATAGTATGAATTCAAGTGCGTGGCGAGACTAGATCTCGCACGCTAGCATGTTAGAGCAAGTATTCAAATACTTGCCTCGACGGTCTGCAAACTGGAACACGGATGCGATGTCGGCAAACGCGATAAGATAGCACGGGCCACGGATCGAGTCCCAACAGAGGTCAACGGGATCACACGGACCAGGGGGCTTCGCTGGAGCGTCGGGTTCGCCAAGACGGCACGGTCGGATTCCGGCAGAATGTCATCGGTAACAAGTTAGCAACAAAGATACGATACATGCAAATACGACCAGCGAAGGGATTGTACCAGAAGGAAACATAAGGAAAACTCACAGAGAAGAAACAGGGTGCACACGATGGCTCGACGGCACAGGGACGCCGGCGAGGCAGCGACGGCGAAGCACGGTGGCTGGAAAAACCCGGAGTTTGCTGGAACGAGGGTGCTGCAGCGAGTGTGAGGGTGGTAGTCGACTCTGGTGGCCGAGGGGGAAGGGAGGTGGTCGGAGGTGGCGTCGACGAGGTCGCCGGCGCGTTTCTCCGGCGAACAGCGGGGTAGGCGAGGGGTTAGGGCTCGTGCTGGTGTTCCGGCGAGGGGAGGAGGGCAGCGACGACGAGGTCGGGACGAGGAGGGTGAGAGGGAGCCGCGGGAGTCGTCGACGACGATGGGTGGCGTCGACGGCGAGGTCTGCGAGGGTGGAGGCGAGGTCGGGAATGGGTGCAGGCGCAGGAGAGAGGAGGAATGAGGGAGGAGGAAGGCGCGGCTAGGCTGAGGGTGCTGACGGCGACGGCGAGGTCGCGGGGGAACCGGCGGTGAGGTCTGCGGTGAGCTAGGGTTAGGGTTTGTTGGGTTTCTCGCGATGGAAGGTGGGTCGAAGGAGGCGGCTGCGTGCATGGGGTTTTAATATAAGAAGAGAGAGAGAGGGATAGGAGAGAGAGAGAGAGAGATTGAGAGAAGAGAGAGAGAGAGATGGGGAAAATCGAGGCGGGGCCCACGAGCTCGATTGTGAGCTCGTGATTGGCTGCAGGAGGTAAGGGAAAAATATTTGATTAAGGATTTGAGGGGATAATCTGTTAAGAAAATAATCGTGAGTATTTTATTTTAGTTTTAGTATATTAAATTAAATGGGCCCTTTTTGCGCAAAATGAAACATTTCCAAATCGCGCCCGGGTTGCGCCCAAGTGTTCCAAATTCAAATTATAGGATTTTAAGCGGGTTCCAAATTTTGAAAATAGGTGTTTAATGATTAAAATGTATGCCCCCAAGTCGGACACTTGCACGTGCGCGTAGTCGCCCAAACTGGCCCGTTTGGCCAAACGGAACGGAATCTCGACACGCGGACGCTACCACGCGACTAGTGGCGACGAGTAGGCTAACATGGACATCTTAAATTTCATTTTCGGAGTTAAAATTTGTTATGTGCCAAAATGACTTAACCGGATAAAATTTAGCAATAAACACCAGAAAAATCAGGAAAATTGGAATGAGCAAAATATAACCCTCAACTAGTAATATAAATAGTATTATTGGGCTCGGGTGTTACATAGAAGCTCAGGAGGCCCATGAAGGTTTTGAGCAAGAATCAAAGTGCTATGCTTTCTTTTATCACCCCCGTTCTCTTGTTCTCTTTTTGCAAAGCAACGGAGATAATAATGTTGCCCCTTTATTATTTGTTAGATTTTTTGTCTTTCTTCTTCCTTCTTTCCCTTCATCCTAACAAAATCTAGAATGTTGGCATTTCTTTCCTTTAAAACCACAGTTCCCATTTTGTTGAATTCTTAAGTTCAAATACAGAAGTTCAAGTCCAGTAGTTGATCTTTCGCGATCATTGGCTCTTGTCGAACCACACTAAAGATACATCTGGACCAATAAATCACTCTTCTCATCTTTCTTATATATCCTAGTTCGATGGAAAGATGGTATAATACGAGCCACTCCGTGTAAGGGACACGGGGACAGGTAGAAGCTCAGGAGGCCCATGAAGGTTTTGAGCAAGAATCAAAGTGCTAGGCTTTCTTTTATCACCCTCGTTCTCTTGTTCTCTTTTTGCAAAGCAACGGAGATAATAATGTTGCCCCTTTATTATTTCTTGGATTTTTTGTCTTTCTTCTTCCTTCTTTCCCTTCATCCTAACAAAATCTAAATGTTGGCATTTCCTTCCCTTAAAACCACAGTTCCCATTTTGTTGAATTCTTAAGTTCAAATACAGACATTTGCTTTATAATCTGTCAAATTCCTTCTATTTAGATTCAGAAGGACAAAAATTTCAACCTTTTATTCTTTTTCTTTTTAAAGAACATCTTTGTTCAGAAAGCAATTTTCGTCACCAAGATTTGTTGGTCGATCCAAGTGAGTGAGAAGGGCAATGAAGTGAGAAGGGAGAAGGAGGTCGAATAAGTATGATGTTGGAAGAAGGAGCTCTGTTAAGGGCCTGTTTGGTTGCAGTATTAGTATGGATTTGGATTGTTGAATCCCGGAATTCTATAATTTTGTGTTTGGTTGATAGATTTGGATTTCTATGATTCTTCTGTTTTTTATGGGGGCCCACCACAAAACAAGGATTCTTGAACCCTAAAAATTTTAAGGATTTTCAAGGATTTGGCACTATTCATTATACTTTTAGATGGGAACCGTGTACTTTATTTATTTAATAATCCTCTTTCTATCTATCTATCTCTAAAATCCTCAAATTCAAACCCTATTTTATTTTCACCAACCAAACAAAGGTTACAAGGATCTACAAATCCATTAATAGGAATCCAAATCCAACCAAACAACAAATTACCAAATCCAGAAATTTCAACCATACTATTTTGAAATCCAAATTTCATACTCTTGCAAACAAACGGTCCCTAAGTTTGAAGCTACATCTGCAGAGAGAGAGAGGGGGGCTAAAACGATAGAGAGAGAGAATAAAAGAATATTTAATTCGATAAATTATTTTAAAAAATGATTGATAAGAACGTGCAAGCGGACAGAAAGTGGGCAGGAAGGACATGGAAACCTTCACGTGGCGCTTGATCATTTTGTCGCATCGGCTCATGAGGTTAATAACGGAGAAAGAGAACCAATATCGGATGCATCCCGGTCAAGGTGTCTAACAGCCTGGGCCCGCCCCAAGTGCCACGGGCCCGGGCAGTCCCAACCATTTTCCTGGCCCAGCCCCCGGCCAAGCCAGTTGTTGGCGGCCCGATCCAAGATCTGCCCGAGTCCGTCCTAGCCAAATTCAAATTTGAATTTAGCCGTTTGGCCAAAGGGGTTATAGGGTGGGGGCCGGTCATTGCATTGGGGTTTTTTGAATGAGGATGGGTTTTTTAATAAAGAGATTTGGTTTTTAATAAAATTTTAATTAAAGTGGAGTTTGTAAAATTATCTAAAGCCTCCCCACTCAAATTATACATTTTTTACCCCTAATACAAAACTCTATAAATATCTCTTTACACTTCTCATTCTTCTTACAATTCACAACAATAAAATTTTCAATCTTCCAATCAATCTTTTTAATTTCCGAGAAGTTTACTGTTAAATTTGGAATCATGCAATCTTTATTTCTAGAGTCACAATCTTCACTTCAGTTCCACTAATTTGATTCTGCAATTTGGAATCTGGGTTTTTTTATTGGTTATATATTTTTCTCGTATATTTTTTTTCATCTCTTTTTCTCTCTTACTGATTTTTTTAATTAAGAATGTCAGGTTCAACTTCATAAGATTTCAGGGATGCTTCATCTTCACGGAGACGTTCTTTTCAAATCAATATTGATTCACAAGAGAGACAGAAATTATCTAATATGCATACTAATTTGATTCTTATTCTTCTAACTATAAATTTTCTAATTATGAGATCTCTGCTGCGTCACAAGGTCATGTCCCAAAAGAAGTTCCTTCTCCTACTGTCACGCCCCGCTTCCCAAAATACGGAATACGAGGAGTTGACAAGGCCAGTCATGCTCCTACGGTCGAGAAAATATCTTGCCGTAGTCATACTTCGGCTTCTAGCTTTACGTGATGATCAGTAATCAATGCACAGGTAATGAGAAATGCAGTCACTAAATCAAATCAAATACAAAGAACTAACCAGATAGAGATCAAGGAAGTATAGCTCTGGGTCGCTGATCAAAATGTCCACAGTGTTCTCGAGGCACGTCAGGTCCTGGTCCGAGCTAAATCCACTTCTCACTCTGAGCATGCATACTCAGGTCGTCAGAGCGACACAATAGCAATATATATAAATACAAATGTAAACACATGCGATAATGATGGATATGAAATAGTAAGCATGGAATAATGACGTGAACATGAAGTAGCCAATACAGGTAGACAATAGAGCAGGTAAACGGTAAAGCAGTGAACAGTATGGCAGGTATATTGAATCAGTAATCAATGCATGTCAATGTCGCTAATCCTATCAGTCTCTAAGTCTCACTGTACAGGTCGCTAAACCTATCGTCAGTCCAAGTGTGAGAGTCAACCACTCGTGAGTATCCCCCACCCAAGGGTAGAACCAAAGGACAAGAGAACACGGGCCCGAGTCGCTCTCTAATAATCAGTAATATCCCCATATATCTCCAGAATCGCTGTATGTGCCGGCAATGGGACTCCCGAGATTCTGTTTAACTCACACTCAAACTACCCCACACCCCGTGGTCTACATCAAACGCCAACCATAAACTCAAATACCAGTCGGTCCATGACAAGTCTACGCGAGAACCGGAAACAGGATCCCCATCAAGCATGTCTCAACTGATACCCAAGATAAACGGACAGTGTTTGGTGCCTTATCTATGACACCCATATAAGTGCTTCCATAATCGTCGCATACAAATTATAGTTACACTTATACATGTCCTATAGACGTCGACAATGCAATATATCAATAGGGTCCGCTGATTGTGTACAAGTACGTGTCACTTCCACTTATTCACTCATGCTTAAATACTAACGTACTTGCCACAATCAGACCACTAATACCTAACACTGGGTAATGCACATGATCACTAGGTAACTAATGCAATGACTTCTATATGATGTGATGAGAATACAATAATTAAGGCATGATTAAGATACCATGAGTCAGTGTCCTACCACTTTCATAATTTATAATAGATCATACAAGCAGAAATAAGCGAAACATGTAAAGGTGGTACGCAGTATGTTTAATTATCTATCCATCAAAATTGGTTTCACGTTAATCGAGTTTCAGGATTGCTAGATATGGCCATTTCAATTTAAGTGTTCGCTGCTGGAAATCCGGTTTCAGAATCGGAAGTCCGTTTCGTAACACATTTTAATCTCAGTTGGGATCGTAATTAGGTGACTCTATAGTTGAACAATATTTAGGTTTATTAGTTACGTTTCCACTGCAATTGGCGGATCCGTAATATCCTATATCAACGGGAAGTTATGATCATGTTATGTTCAATGTGTCAAATCTGTCGCTGCAGAATTCAGCAGAACATATTGACATTATAAAATGTGTTAAAAATATCAAACGGAACAGGAATCCAGTGAAGCCAGTGGAGTAAGAAAGCTAACTCAATTTTCTACGTAACGATATAGGGTTCCGCACTTTCTCGTATTTGAACAGGAATATACAGGGATTTAAAAACAGGGGTTGACTGGAATTTCCGTTCTGGACTGCAGTCCATAATCGTAATTCTCCGCAGTTTCCTCTATCGGAACTAATTCAACTTTAAATATAAATTATAGGGTTATGTATATTATTCCGTTGGTTTCGATAAGAGCCATGGAACGCCAAAATTCTACTTGTAAAAGATTTAATATGAATTTAACGATCTAGTATGTTCAGAAAATTCATGTTTCGCACCGACTATCGGGAGCAGCATTACATAGATGAAACGACCGTAGTTTCCAATTAAATTTCTACAGCATATCGGTAAATAATATGCGGGTTTAATAATCACAAGTTCCGCCATTTAAAGACAAGTTTTCATTTAAAATTATGCATCAAAGTCTAGATTTAAGCATTCGGTTCGTAGTCGAACATCCGTTTCATTTAACTAGACAAGCACTATTGGATTCCACTATTTCCATACGATGTTATCTATAGATTTTAGACTAGATTGTGATCTAAATCAATATTACTAGAATTAATACGGTTTACCATTTAGAATACTGCGGTAGGTTTTTGTGTGAACATGAACATATATATAGATTTATTCATTACTGTAGCATGTAAGCAAGTGGCAAGCACTTGCCTCGGTCGCTTGGTATGGAAGAGACGCCGCTGCAGGGTTTGTCTCAACACACGAGACGGCGCGATACTGGATACGGACACGCGGCGCGAGCGCGGTGTGCGGTGACCCGGTACTGGACGCGGTGGCGACATGGGCTTGATACGGCAATGGGCGTGGTCCTGGCTCGGTGCGTGGCACGGCGCGACACGGAACTGGGCCTGGTGATGACGCGGAGGCAGGCACGGTGCGGCACGGGACCTGGTCCAGAGGTGGGCACGACACGACACAGGCGCGACACGACAACTGGGCATGGGCGCGACACGTGAGTGAGTCTGCGGTGGCACGGTGCTAGACCCGGAACGGGCACGAGTCGTGGCACAGTGCGACACGACGTGGCACGGAGCTAGACCCGGTCTACAACGAGCGTGGAGGTAGCGACGGCACGGGGCAGCGGCGAGGCGGCAGGCTCGGTTGGCCGGCAGTAAGGGTGTTTTGTCGGGCTCGATGCATTGGGTGAGAGAGCGAGGAAGCTTGGTGCGGTTGTCGTGGCGTTAGGAAGCTCGGGGTGGGCTTGGTGATCGCTTAAGGTGGGTCGACAGTGGTCATCGGCGAGGTGGAGCTCGGAGGGATGGGGATGCCGGCGGTGAGGGGACGGCGGCGAGCGCGACACGCGGGCTGGGGGTGGTTGCAGTGGGTTGGTCGGGGGAAGAAGGTGACGGCGAGTTGCAGGCGAGGTCGGGGACTTGGGGATGCCGGCAAGGGTGTCGGCGGAGGGTGTCGGCGGGGTGCAGTGGTGAGGTGGTGAGAGTAGAGAGAGTGTTTGAGAGAGGTAGAGAGGAAATGAGGGGGAGAGAGTGAGTTTGAGAGAGGTAGAGGGGCTCGGTGCTGTTGAGGTAAGTGGGGGGGAGGGGTTTCGGAGAGGGGATCTCGGGGTGCAGTTGGCGTGGGTCGTGGGCGGTTGTCGATGGCGGTGGATTAGGGACGACGAGGCTACGCGCGGTCGTGGGTTCGAGACGAGGGCGGGAAAATATAGGGAAGGAGAGGGGGTTGTTCGGCGGTTTGGAGGTTGCGGGGGGTTTGCGAGTTCGGGCGAGGGTGCGACGACGTGGGGGCGTGGGAAACGAGCGTGACGTGGGGGAAATGGTGGGGAGCGCGGGAAAACGAAGGAGAAGAAGAAGAAGGGGGAGTGGGTAGCGGGTCGGGTCGGGTTTGGATGAGGAGAGAGGAGTGGTTTTGGGCCAGGGTTCATGGGCTGGGCTCATAAATTAAATTAAAAAGAGAGAGAGAGAGAAGTGGGCCGGGTTGAAGGAAATATAAGAAAAGGAAAATGGAAATAGGGTTAGGGTTTGGGCTTGGGAAATGAAAATAAAAGTGGAGGAAAGGATTTCATTGAATTGGGGTAAGATAAATAAATGAGAAAGATATAGAAAATTTGTAGAAATTTAGGAAAAATATTTGGAAATTTATTTATTAAAATACAGTAACTGTTTATCGGGACTGGGTATTACACCTACCATTCCTGAAGCAACAGCTTCTGCCTCTAAAGATAAAAGAGCTAAATTTTTTGATATCTGGAAATATTTTGTAGTACAAACAGTTGCGGGCAAAGGCGAGCGGGCAGTTTGTACTCATTACCGAGCAGATTTTACTTGTGTCACTTCAGATGTAACTACCCACCTAAAAAGATATTTAATCAAACAAAAATAAAACATATTCTCGGCAGACAACTCTAAGTATGACGTCTAGCTCTTTAAGTAGTTTTTCTTATTCGTAAGATACTAATAAAAGAGGACTTGCAAAATATGTCATACATGCTGAATAACCACTTGGTTTTGCAGAAAAAGAAAAATTTGATACATTGGTTAAAAATGCATATAATCCAGGTTTTCAAAGAGTACCAAGAACAACACTTAGAAGTGATGTTTTAAAAAAATTTCATGATGGTAAAACCAATTTGAATGATATTTTTGCAGACCTTAAGAGTAAAATTGCATTAATTTCTGATCTTTGGACTGCAAAATAGGACATGGATTATATTCGTGTTGCTGCACATTTCAATGATAATGATTAGTTTTTACATAAAAGAATTATTAGTTTTTCAAAAATGGAGCATACACATGATGGAAATAATATAAATAATTGTATTTTGATTACCGTACGTGAATATAATATTCAAAATAAAATATTTTCAGTTAGTTTTGATAATACTACTAATAATTATTCTGCTATAGCAATTTTAAAAAATAATTTAAATCCTGTTTTGAATGGAGAATTATTTCATTAAAGATATGCATGCTATATTTTAAATTTAATTGTGCATGATGGTCTTAGTATAATCGATTCTCATTTAGCGAAATTTAAAGATGTAATGATATTTATTGAAACCTTTGTATCCCGAAAATAAATTTTTAAACAAACTTGTACCCACTTAAATTTAAAGTTTAGATCTTTCAAATTCAACATTCCAACTTGGTGGAATTACACTTAAGAGATATTGAAATGTGTTTTAAAATATCGGGAGGCTGTTACTTTATTTTATGAGGAACAAATGCCCAATAATAATTTAGAGAATTATGATTGATTTGTTTGTGAATATGTTTTGAGATTTTTAGAAATATTTTATAATGCAACTAAATGTTTGTTTAGTGTTTATTATCCTACATATTTAGCAGTAGAACAGTTATTTTATATTAGTAAGATTGTCAATAGGCATGTAATTGATCCTGAAAATGCATTTACTGGAATGTTACATAACATGATTACGAAATTGAATAAATATTAGCGAAAATGTCTTGCATTGTTTTGTTTAGCTTCTGTTTTTTTTTATCCTAAACTTAAAAAATATAATATTTTTTTTATTAGATAGATACCGTGAAAATCTAGGTACCGATATAGGAGATTATAAAAATGATTTAGATTTTTATTTGCATGATTTATATGTCATATATGATGCACAGTACAGTCAAAACAGAACTTTTTCTTTATCTTCCTCTTCACAGAAAACTTCCAAAAAAATAATATTTCAGCTTTTGTAGCAGAAAAAACAAAGATTAACTGTTTCTACTTCTTTCACTTATAATGAGCTTACAATATATTTTCAAACCGATTTCAGTAATTTTTTCACCGCGGATTAAATAGACAATCTTGATGATTTGGATTGGTAGAAAACACATGGACACATGTATCCTGTGTTTTCTGCCATGGCTCGTGATTTACAAACAAATCCGATGTCCACAGCAGTTTTGGAATCTGCTTTTATTGCAAGCAACAGGATTCTGAACAATAAGAGAGTGAGGCTATCGGATGACACATCGGAGATCGCAATGTGTCAAAAAAATTGATTCGATATAAAAACTAGACAACACGTTAAGAGCATTTAAGACTCCGACACCGATGAAGAGTAAAGACCGATGGAGCTCACCGGCTAGTTTTTTTATGAATTGTATTTTTAATTTTTTTGGCAATCGCATGAGAGGTAAGATTTGCCAACTTATGCCCCTTCAAAAAATATTTTAATCAATAAAATATTTAGGTCTGTCCTACATGAAGTTCGGATTAAAATAATTTCCAAAAATAATCAGGAAAGTAAAAGTTTTCCTTTAAATTTTTTTAAAAAAAAATTGGGCCGGCCCGATTACGCCGGCCCAACGGCCCGATCCAAGCCGGGGCACAGGCCGTGCTGGGTTCGGGTTTGAGCGTTTGGGCCTGGCCTAAGCCCGATCCGAAGCCCAGTCAACTCAGGCCCGGCCTGAAGACCGCCAAACCCGGCCCGGCCGATGAGCACCCTGACACCCGAGAAAAATCCATATTATTGCTTCTCTTCTCTCTCCTAATGCATTGCACTTGAACACTCCATCATTTTGGCCATCATAATAGGATGCTTAATAGGATCCAATGCATAGAGATAAGATCCTGGAATCTAAAAAGAAGCATGGATCCGAATATTCTGCCAAACGACAAGTAATATCCAAATTATCCATCATCCTTCCCTAATTAATTAATTGATTGATACTACTATTAATTAAATAAAATACACCAACCCATAGAGTCAAAAAATAGCACGATGCCAACTCCTCACCTCGTCATCATCGCCTCATCTTCCTCATCCTCGAGATCCCCCAATTTATTTATTTAATTCCAAATTAAAAGCGAGATTTTTACTTCCTTAGATCTAAATCGATCTCAATCGATCGCCATGGCTTCTCTCTCCCCTCCTCCTCTTCTTCTTCAATCCCCAAACCTCCTCCGCTCCCTAATCTCCGCCTCCGCCGACAGCAACTTCAATCCTCCGAAATTGGCGGGAAAGCGCCCGTGGTGGGCCCCGCTGGCGTCCAAGGATCGGAAGGCGCCGTCGCCGTCGGAGAAGATGGCCGATCGAGATGGATCGTCGTCGTCGTCGTCGTCATTGGCGGCGGCGGAGGCGGCGATGAGGAGGTCGAAGCTGACGGCGGAGAAAGCTAGGGTTTTGAGGAGGGAGATGAGGATGATGGAGACGTGGCATGATGCCATGTATCACTCCGCGA
This sequence comes from Agapanthus africanus, assembly GCA_030015575.1. NCBI lineage: Eukaryota > Viridiplantae > Streptophyta > Magnoliopsida > Asparagales > Amaryllidaceae > Agapanthus > Agapanthus africanus. The sequence continues at coordinate 933,408,472 of CM057338.1, read as the reverse complement.
TCGCCTCGCGATTGGCCTCCCCCGATGCCGATCACTGAAAATTTGATCTCGATGTCGTCGTGCTGTGTAATTTGTTCGGATCTGGGAATTTTACTAAAATAATTTTTGTAATTAATGGAAAACTGGGGCTGAATATTTTTTCGTATAAATTTCGTGAAATTACAGCCATTTTTTTTTATTTTTTGGCCTTTATTATTATTACTTGTCTTGTAATTATCTCATATAAAATAGCATTCCAAATCCTTCCTTCCTTGGTATCTTCAATTTAATTTAAAAATGCATTGATTTTAAGATGGTTTTAAAAAAAACATTGCTCTTTTTAAAAACATCCCTAAAACCTCAAATTTTTAATTACATCCCGTCAAACTCTTAATTAAATTAAATTGTTCCATACATTTTAATACATCCCGTCAAACTCTTAATTAAATTAAATTTACCCATATACTTAATTATTATCCCAACATCGTTAGAAATCTCCGAAGCTAAAATGATATCTTTATGATTCTAATGACTTTATATTTGTATTGGAAAATGAGAAAAAAAGAGGGGGGTTATTAATAATGTTGGAGTGTTGAAGTGGAAAATAAATGGGTTTTATATTAAAGAATTGTGAAGAAAGTAAATGGATTACGCGTCGGGAAGAGAGATAGTGAGAGAGAGGGGGGTTATATACTCTTTCTATTATCATTTTCTTAATATCAGAAATTAATCAACTGCCATATTATCACTAAAAAAATCATATCATTTCTGCACTCAACCATTAAGAAAAGAATTATCACATTTTTAATATCAGCAATTAATTTTCTATGCTATTTTGGTATTGTATCATTTATTGATATCTTTATCATTAATAATTTTCTCGTTATTCCAAAACGTCAAGTAAAGCGGGACACTTTTCTCTTTCCAAAATGAGAAGTAAAAAATGACCGAGGAAGTCACGTTATGGATGCTTGAATGTGAAAATACAGGTTTTGCATTAAAAAATTGGAAAGAGCATAAAATGGGTTTTGCATGAAGAAGAGAAAGAGAGAGAAAGAGTGTATGTACGTGTTGTGTAGACGAAGAGTTTGGAAAAGTGAGATTAATGAGAGGAAAAAAAAAAGATGAGGATTTTGATGGCACAGAGACTTTTTTAAAGCATAATTCATATTGTTTTGAATGCTAATTTAATATTGTTTAATTTAAGGCAAAGATGCCGCCGAAACCTCTATGTTGTACAGCTACAGGTATGCATTCTCGGGCTTCGCGGCAGTAATGAACAAATCTCGGGCTGAGAAACTCGCAGGCAATTTAAATTTGCAAGCTGATTCAAATATCTCTGTTCATTTTAGAGGAGAGAGATCTTATATAAAGATCGATTCTTTGTATGCACAGTTCCCCGGTGTTGTTCGAGTGATGCCCGAACGCGTGCACCAACTTCATACAACACGCAGCTGGGATCTCCTCGGCCTGAGTACACAATCTCCGAGCAATCTGGTATCTGAAGGGAAAATGGAAAATGGGGTTATTATCGGTGTTATCTATAGACATGGTAAATAGTATATATACAATCTCATATTTCTTTGAATAATTTCATATATTAGAGTATTTGGAATCCTTGGCAAATTAGCATCAAGTAATTAAGCTATTTATTACTATATATAGTGTAAGCTCTAATGCATAGATAAATTCTTTAGGTTTTAAAATTACCTGGACAGAAAGAAGTTCTTGTTTAAAAAGCACATGCACTTTTATACGATTTGGTAAATATGCAAAAGATGACACAAAGTTAGGAACCCAAGTACATTAAACTGGGAAACAATATCTTTCTTCAAAGACCTTAAATATAAAAGCATCCAACCAAACAACTAACTAGTTTTTATTTACCGAAAGCAAACAGTGTCACACACACTGAAATTAAAATGATTTATTGCATAAAAAATTAAAATAGATTTTTTCTTGGAAAGCAAACATTGTCACACACACTATAAAGTTAATGAAACACAAAATACTACAAAGTCAACCAAGTATGCCAAATATCGTGGCTTAGGGCCTGTTTGGATGAGCTTTTTTATAAATTATTATTTCTGAAAAAAATGAAAAAATCACTTATAAATGCTTATGGCAAATAAGTTATTTAGCGTTCGGATGATTTTATATAATAAGCGATTATAAGTAGATACTGTGTTTGGATGAAAAAATAAATAAGTGATTATTGAATATAATATGACCAAAAGTACGTATCATTATGTAACATTTTGAAAAATTAAATAAATAAATAATTAAATAAATAAAATCATTTAGGTGAATTTTCTGATAATCGGTAAAATAAACCGTATTTTCCGTAAAACTCAACTATAATTATTTTTCAATATAAATTTAAATACGCCTATTTTAACTATGTAATTTCTAGTATTTGGTATTTATTTAGTCACTTATAAATTATTAGTTTACCTAAATATTTTTCCTTAAGTAATTATTTTTAATATTAACATAAGTTTTTAATTATACATTAAATTGGTGCAAATTACAAATTGCAATGGGTTAATTTGAAAAATGTGAACCATGACAAATTAAAACAAGTTTGTAGCATGCTCACTCTTTTCTTAATATGTCTTCATTATTCTAGTAGATTCTAGCATGAAACAATTAAGAAAATAAACAAAATTAATTAAATTAGTGATAAGACTTAAAAGGGTTAATTAATTGGAAAGTTTCTACACAAAATCACACCCCCCCACACCTCTCTTCCTCTACTAGGCTGGCCGAACCCTCATAGTGGCTGCTCAAAAAATTTCTCCTCTCATTTCTCATCTAAAATTCTTCAAAAAATTCAACAAAAAATCAAATAAAAACCCACAAATTCCTAATTTAATTCTTACCCATTATTTTTTGCTCATTCTAGCATAGATTTTGGGAGCAAGAGAGAATGTTGGGGTGGCTAGGTTGCAAGCTAGATTTCTAAACTTGGAGATATAATCCTAATCTATGTTCAAATTTTTGCTAAATTACTTTAGTCTAGCTTAATTAGAAATTTAATTGTGGTTTTTATTTTGTGATTCAAAATTCAAGAAAGGATTTGGAAATTCAAGTTAGGGTTTATCACTTAATTATGTTCCAATGGGTAATGTAAAATCTTATGCAATGCAAAATGTAATCTAGTTGTTGTATTGTAAATTGTTGTTTCAAAATTGTTTAAATTAAACAATTTTGAAAACTATGTTTTTATAAAACATATAAATAGGTTAAATAAAATTCTAGTGAGAATGTTTATCAATTGTTCATAATTTTAATGGGTAGATTAACATGTTAATTGAATGCAAAGGCTAATCTAGTTAATAGTTTCAAATTGTTAGTTGGAAATTATGATAAATATGCTAATTTTGCTAACTAGGTTTTAGAAATTGACTAAATAATTGGGATTAAAATCTAATTAGGGTTTCATGACATTATTAACATTGTAAATTGAAGTTTAATAATTTAGTTCATGTAAAACCAAGTTTAGTTGTGGAATTGTGAATTTTTCTTTAAAAAGTGTTAAAATTTGACATTTTTGCAAACTAGAATTTTCAATTCAATACAAATTGATGAGAATAAATTATAGAAATGGTTTATATAACCTAGTTATGATATTTAGTGAATACTATGGCCATTAATTTTGTTTAAACATCAAGTTTTGAAGTAAAACGGTTAATTGACGTTTTCTAGGTTTTTGCGAAATATAACGACTTGATTGATTTTAAGATTTTGATGATTTAAACCCTATTTTATATTATAATTAGTGAGCTTTGGAACTACGACTTGTACGTTCGTGTTTTATCTCGATCAATCGGCATTTGTACGCCGATGTCGAGAGTTTTTCGGTTCTTTTGCATGAGCGGGTCATAGGTTTTAACCTATGCGCGTTTTATGCGCCGTGTTGGTTTTGTCCGCGATTCGGTTTACGAAATTATATATGTTGCGTATAGGTACTCCTCACGTGGACTTCGGACGATGAAGAAGGGGATGGCGACATCGATTTCGGCAGACAAGGACCAGATGAGTAGATGTATATCTACGGGGGAAGTCGGGTGGATGGCGTATAGCACCCCCGCAAACGTAGAATAGAGATATTACTTACTGTTATTAGGAAGTCGGACGTGACCTTAGATTCTTGGCTAGTAGTGTCCTATTGAAGACTTTAGGTTGGACTAGACTGATTTAGAAAGACTTAACCATGAGGATGACTGCCTTGGAGGGAATTCGTAGATTTCATATAGATACACACACGCACACACATAAACTTGACTTGGTGTGTGTGTATGTATACAACATATACATGTGATATGAGGAGGTTATGATACATGGGGATGAGTCGATATGACTAGGCTTGATGCTGTGATTTATTGGATATATGATCGAGTTATGACATGAAATGTGTTACGATATTAGCGGATCGTTGGATAATGATATATATATAAACGATGATATGTGTAGATGACATTGAAACGAATGAGACTCTAGAATAGAACCCGGATGGTAATATGTGACTTAATCACGATACGATATATATGACATGACATTTTAGTGGATCATTTGACGATGTATATTTACACAGACAATGCTATATGTTTGATGATATTAGGATGCATGCGATTATAGTACAGTACCCTTGATCATGATATTGTTTGATGATGATACTATACGAACGATGATGTATATATCTGATAGTTGACCCGTACCCCGAATTTGGGAAGCCGTACGATGGATTTTACCGTATGAGGCATAGATGTGATGATTGATCCGCACTCTTGACTCGAGGAAGTCGTACTACGTACGTAACGCTATTGAGGCTGGATCGCCGACTACTAGAGATATCGACTCAGACTTTACGTGGATTCTTACTCTCTATCGCTTAGTTCTTTAGTTTAGTTCTTTAGTGGGTTAGATAGATACTAGTTTAGGCTCGAGTCATATAGTTTGTAGTTAGATATGTATATTCTAAGTGTGCGGTTAATACACATTCACCCTTATATTCAGATTGTAATCATCGCATTGCATATTCATATATAAGTTTCTTTAGTTAATATGAAACTCTTCCTGTCAGGACACCAGCACCATTACCGATGATGCGCATGATTCACGTACACTTATTTGCCGGTTCACACACATCATCATCGGTAATTGCCATGTCACGTACACTTTAGAACATATTATCTTTGTATTGATATATAAGCTAAATGCTAGTCCAATATAATATCGTGTGATTACTCTCATGTGCTAGTTTAGACATTGCATTTATTACTTAGACATTTCATGCATTCACATTTTTATATTATCATGCAGTATTGTGGGGCTTATGCCGATACTCATTATTACTTACTCATGATTTTAGGATTTTGGATTTCTATGAGATTTCTGGATTTTGGGGAAAACCGCAAGAATATATATAAAAACTTCTCTCTCTCTCCCTCTCTTTTTAAAATACAAGTTGCGGTTTCCTCGTGATATATGTGTCGTCCACCATGAGATTTCATGTTTTCTGTTGGATTTCGAGACCCGATTCGAGGAGTGGATGAACCGTCTCGGGTACATGGTGGGCCCGGTATGGTACCCCGGGGCAAGAAGATCGAGTTGCAGACGATGAGCCTGGCAGGGGAAGACTACCTACCGGTGATATCTGGCGCGGCGGATATCCGGAGGATACCGACCGTTGTCGTGAGATTTGATGATATGGGCCAATCCGGACTGACGGAGACCGAGATATTGAGACTATGAGGTATTGAGACTTTGAGATTTACATGTTTTGTGTCGATACTTGACACGGATTTCCATGGATTTCATTGATGATATTTCGGATTACCATACAAATTTCACTATGATTAAAGTTACAGATTTCTTATACAGATATATCCAGATTTCATGGTTGATTGTTTTACATTCATGGTGCATGCATACTCATACACATGACATGTTACTACTTGAGGCACTGACACGAGCACTGAGCATTTCATTTACACATAGATTATAATCCTGCCACTACTAGATGACTAGTGTTATATTAAGTATATTATTTTGACCTAGGAGAGCGTCGTGCATGCGATTTCTACTCGCAGATGTCTTCTACTCACGAGTTGGAAACTCACCCCCATTGTGCCAAATTTTCTTACAGGTTTCGATGTACAGGTTTCTTAGCAGCTTGCTGGCACTTCATTTCATTCAGGGTGATTTGCTCGGTAGGTTGGTTCACTTGTATCAGGACCGCCGTTGTATTTTTATTATTTCATTTGTATCTAATAAGCTCCATCAACCAGACTTGTATTATTTGATAAATTTAGAAGGCCAGTTGCTTATTCTTTCGACCTTAGAGTCGCGCTTGTATTATAATGGTTTTTGGTGGATTTGGTTTTCTTTTGAGTTTTGAGCCTCGCCCTTCGGCGTTGTATATTTTAGTGCATTGTGTGGTTGTTTCCGCCTTTTTGGCGTAGAGCTAGCTCCTGCTTGGGGATGCCTTTTTATTGTTGCTTATGTATATATTCTTGTTTGTACCCTTTTGTGGGCCAGTTTTTACAAAGGAGACTCCGCCGAAATTTTTGAGAAAATTTGATGTTGCTTCTAAACTTGTTTTCCTACACTTCTTCTTTTAATGGTTTCGATTTCTGGGCTTCGGCTTACTTAGATTACGTTGCGCCTCTTCGTAATTTAAGTGCCGGTCACGTTCCGTACCTTCGGGTCGTGACAAAGTTGGTATCAGAGTGCTAGGTTTAACCCTTGTCTAAATCTAGGTTGACCTTGGTTGATGGAGCGGGTGACTTAGGTAGAGTGACGTACCGTGGGTATGATCCGCGACATACTTACGATACGCTACTCTGCTTAAGAAGCCTTAGGATGTACATTTCTTTGCACCGTATTCTATTCGTTCCTTTGATCTATCTTCGTCAATATCGGATGGTGGTTTCTGTTACCACGATCGCACGGGCAGAGAGAGCTGCGGCTAAAATGCGATGACCGTTAGGGTGTTTTCTATTCTGGAGGATTGAAGCATTATTTATCGTGCGGACGAAGGGTATTCACATGTCGTCCAGACGAAATTAAAAGGTTCGAACGAATGTCAGAAACCCATTTTCCCAAGTTTAGGGTATTCGGAAGAACATGCAGGTATTTCTATGGACCCTCTAGAAGAATGAAACCCTAACTCGACATAATGACCATGAGAATGCTGGTGAACCTTAGGGTTTGCGGCAGTTCCGCGGTGCCATTAGTGAGACTTGGGTTTGCCCTTCTACGGCTGGTCCGCAGATACTGGGGCATGTAATGGATATTTTTAAACTATACTTGAGTGTTGAGCTCTCGGGGGATCTTGGGACTTTGATAAATCGATCGAAAAGTTTAACGTAGTCCAGATATCAGGTGAAGAGATAGATTACGTGGGAGACTCTAGATATGAGCATAGCCGTTTGTAGCGCAGTCAGCACAGCTATGAGGAGACGATTCTGAATCAGTCGACATTAGAAAAGGCGCACATTGACGATAGTGTTTATGATTGCGATTTGGTGATTTGAATTTCATATTTCCGTTGTTTGGATTTTGGTATTTTGAGAATTTCATATTACACTCTATTCGTGTTTCATATATCAGTGGTATTGATGTTGTTTTGTGCATACCCAGTGCACTCTATTTGGTTTTATATATTTTGAGATATTGATTTGATTTCGTGCATATGGGTTGCACATGATTTTGACGTATGCTTCGACATAGTTTTCATGCACTTTTCGTACTGTGATTTCGATTTTGATATTCGGTATATGTTTTCGTGCACCATGTGCACTTGATTGAGATTCTTGCGCACACTTGGCGCACTTGATGCGATTTGTGCACACCAGATGCACTAATTCGGGGTTTTGTGCAGATTAGATGTACCCGATTTTATTGTCGTGCACGCCCGTTGCACTTGACAGATGTTTTTGGTGCACACCCGTTGCACTCACTTTTGTTTTTGAGCGTATTCATGACATCTGTATTTGATTTCGATTTTCATGCGCACCGGATGCACGTGGTACCTTGTATACTGTATTTGAGATTTATATCATTTTGAGCAGTACGTTTTTATGATATTTAATTTGGTTTAGTAGCCGAGCAGGACTGTTCTGAGAACAGTACCTAGGATTTTGATGTATATCATGTTGGTTTTCGTATTGGACTTTGACATTGTATTCTCACCATAACTCCGATGATTGCGTTATGCTTGACGGAGTTTTGATTTTGAGTTATGTACATGTTTTTCATGCGCACGCATTTCACTAAAATGTGTTTTAAATATTGATGATTTCGGAGCCCCGACGATTTGAGTGCTTTGCTGAAGTGTTTTAGTATTTAGGGGGAGTTTTAATTTAAATTCGGGGACCAAATTTTTTTTAGGGGGGAAGATTGTAACATTTTGAAAAATTAAATAAATAAATAATTAAATAAATAAAATCTTTTAGGTGAATTTTCTGATAATCAGTAAAATAAACCATATTTTCCGTAAAACTCAACTATAATTATTTTTCAATATAGTTTTAAATACGGCTATTTTAACTATATAATTGCTAGTATTTGGTATTTATTTAGTCACTTATAAATTATTAGTTTACCTAAATATTTTTCCTTAAGTAATTATTTTTAATATTAACATAAGCTTTTAATTATACATTAAATTGGTGCAAATTATAAATTGCAATGGGTTAATTTGAAAAATGTGAACCATGACAAATTAAAACAAGTTTGTAACATGCTCACTCTTTTCTTAATATGCCTTCATTATTCTAGTAGATTCTAGCATGAAACAATTAAGAAAATAAACAGAATTAATTAAATTAGTAATAAGACTTAAAAGGGTTAATTAATTGGGAAGTTTCTGCACAAAATCACACACACACACCTCTCTCTCTTCCTCTCCTAGGCTGGCCGAACCCTCATAGTGGCTGCCCAAAAAATTTCTCCTCTCATTTCTCATATAAAATTCTTCAAAAAATTCAACAAAAAATCAAATAAAAACCCACAAATTCCTAATTTAATTCCTACCCATTATTCTTTGCTCATTCTAGCATGGATTTTGGGAGCAAGAGAGCATGTTGGGGTGGCTAGGTTGCAAGCTAGATTTCTAAACTTGGAGGTATAATCCTAACCTATGTTCAAATTTTTGCTAAATTACTTTAGTCTAGCTTAATTAGAAGTTTAATTGTGGTTTTTATTTTGTGATTCAAAATTCAAGAAAGAGTTTGGAAATTCAAGTTAGGATTTATCACTTAATCATGTTCCAATGGGTAATGTAAAATCTTATGCAATGTAAAATGTAATCTAGTTGTTGTATTGTAAATTGTTGTTTCAAAATTGTTTAAATTAAACAATTTTGAAAACTAGGTTTTTATAAAACATATAAATAGGTTAGATAAAATTCTAGTGAGAATGTTTATCAATTGTTCATGATTTTAATGGGTAGATTAACATGTTAATTGAATGTAAAGGCTAATCTAGTTATTAGTTTCAAATTGTTAGCTGGAAATTTTGATAAATATGCTAATTTTGCTAACTAGGTTTTAGAAATTGAATAAATAATTGGAATTAAAATCTAATTAGGGTTTCATGACATTATTAATATTATAAATTATAGTTTAATAATTTAGTTCATGTAAAACTAAGCTTAGTTATGGGATTGTGAATTTTTCTTTAAAAAGTGTTAAAATTTGATATTTTTGCAAACTAGAATTTTCAATTCAATACAAATTGATGAGAATAAATTATAAAAATGGTTTATATAACCTAGTTATGATATTTAGTGAATACTATGGCCATTAGTTTTGTTTAAACATCAAGTTTTGAAGTAAAACGGTTAATTGACGCTTTCTAGGTTTTTGCGAAATAGAACGACTTGATTGATTTTAAGGTTTTGTTGATTTAAACCCTATTTTATATTATAATTAGTGAGTTTTGGAACTACGACTTGTACGTTCGTGTTTTATTTCGATCAATCGGTGTTTGTACGCCGATATCGAGGGTTTTTCGGTTCTTTTGCATGAGCGGGTCATAGGTTTTAACCTATGCGCGTTTCGTGCGCCGTTTTGGTTTTTTCCGTGATTCAGTTTATGATATTATATATGTTGCGTATAGGTACCCCTCACGTGGACTTCGGACGATGAAGAAGGGGATGGCGGCATCGATTTCGGCAGACAATGACCAGGTGAGTAGATGTATATCTACGGGGGAAGTCGGGTGGATGGCGTATAGCACCCCCGCAAACGTAGAATAGGGATATTACTTACTGTTATTAGGAAGTCGGACGTGACCTTAGATTCTTGGCGAGTAGGGTCTTATTGAAAACTTTAGGTTGGACTAAACTGATTTAGAAAGACTTAACCATGAGGATGACTGTTATTTCCCCCTATCAGAGCAAAACTCTGTTTTAAAATTCAAAATTTAAAAATTGAAGCAACGTTTCAGATTCGGCGCTAGGCGCGCTGCGCGCCACGTGTCAAACACAGATGCGCTAGCTCTAGGTGCGCTGCACCTTAGGCAGCGCACCCCCAATCAGAGCAAAGCTCTTTTTTAAAATTCAAAATTCAAAATTGAAGCAACGCTTCAGATCCAGTGTTAGGCGCGTTGCGCGCCACGTGCCAAACACGGGTGCGCTAGCGCAGGCTGCGCTGCGCTCTGCGCTGCGCGCCACGTGTTAAACGTAAGTGCGCTAGCGCAAAGTGCATTGCACTCTGAGCAGCGCACCGCGTGCAAAGCACGGGTGCGCCAGCGCTGGAATTATAAAATTCCCCACCGTTAGATCAAAAGATCTAATAATGATAAATTATTAATTAATCAGAATTAAAATTCTGTTATGGAAAGATTTTTCCAATCTTGTTAAAAATAAGAAGATTGCCTTCTGTAAAACAGAAACCCTAGGATCAAACATCCAACGGTGGGGAAACATCCCCAAATCAATCAGAGAAATATCTCTTTAACTAATTTAACAAATCAATTTGCCCTATATAAAGGCTCCAAGACTTCAAGTCTGATATAGAAAAAAAAAACCTACAAACTTTGAGAAAACTCAAAAGAAAGAAAGCAAGATTTTAGCAAAAAAAAAGATCATTTCTTCAAGGTAAAGATCATAATTCTTGAACACAGAGATGAAATCATCTCATGAAAAGAAGAACTATCTTCTAAATAAGATTATAGATCTACAAAAGACCGAGATCTTTGATAAAAAAAAGATCAAAAGATCTCATCATAAAAACAAAAAAAATTATTTACTTTATTCACAGATCATTAATCTATAAAGGCAGCGCCTTTTTTTATAAATAAGAACTTTTGTTCTTGAAACTTGAGGCAAAGCCTCCTCGAAAAAGAACATAAACTTGTTAACAGATCATAAATTTGATCAAATTCGCTTTGCGCTATTGAAAAGTGCTTTGCACTCTTGAACTGCGCTTCTGCGCTTCTTGGACCGGCGCTCAGTGCCAAAACGTGCCACGTGTCAACCACGTATACAACTTGCGCTTTTCGTTTCTGAAACAGCGCACAGCGCTCATGGGCTGGCGCTCAGCGCCAAGCGCGCCACGTGTCACTCACTGGTGTGCCAACAAACTAGCGCAACACACTCATAAATTGAAAGCGCAATGCGCTTATAAACTGGGACTTAGCGCTAAGCGCGACACGTGTCCTTTTCGTGTGCGCTACTTGGCAGAAGTGCACCGCGCTCTGTAATTGGCGCAAAGCACCTGTCACGCCACGTGGCGCACTGTCAGAACACACATTGTTCTGATGAATGCTATGCATTCAAAACAAGACAAAAAAGTAATGTCAGGATCTAATGCTCAGCATTATTAATGTTAGTCAAATGTATGCCCTAGAGGCCATTACTATACATACGATGTATATTGTAGTGGATGCTTGGACATATATAGGGAAGACTTTCTTGCTCGACATGATAGTATGCTATTTGGTTACACTTTATCTAAACATGTACTTTGATTGTTTCTATGTTACATGTTGATAAAGCCCTTAGGATGAGTACTTGACTACCAGGACTATGATGCAGATCATACTAGTGGGGACAGTGTAGTCGCCAAGTACATCCTTCAAATGTTCCTAGTCATGGGAGTGCCGAGACAGGGCATCGATACTCCAGAGTAGACTAGCGTATGCGCCTCTTGACCCATATGATGGGCGATGGATGATCCCATATCCATTGGTGTTTGACATCAGAGAAGGTATACGGGTGCTCAGTGGAGACTGGGTATACTGGACGGACTCGCCGAGAACTCCCAGATGGTATTATACCTCACGTCAGATGGCAGTTCTCTGGTGACACTGGTACAGGTTAGTCTGTAGACCCGAGATCGTCATAGAGTCTTGTGTGATTCCCACTGTGCTTTGATTTCCATCATACCACGTCCAAGAGGGCGTGCAAAAAGGTGGCTTTTGGGTACAGTCCCGAATCACATGGAGGCAATGAGCGATAGGAGGGGTTTTGTCTCTCCCGGTATAGGGAGTTGATGTTGCGCTGTGTTCGATTGGCTATAACTGAAAATACCTGGCCACGGTTGCTGAGATTTACTGGTAAGTGTTATCAGTATTTTCTCGAATTGTTATGGACCTCATATTGACACGACTTATCAAGCTACTGGGGTCTGACGTTTACCACCCCTAGGTGAGATATGCGACATATCAGACGAAGAGACCGGACTGTACAGGAGAGTTACTGGATGGATTCGCAGGAGAATGTACAGGCTTGCTTGTTGATCTTCTGATCGCTCAATACCTGGGTGGCTGTCACGTTTAGCTGACCGCTTGCAGCTTGTGGGTGTTTGATATGATCATCACTCACTGCCGGCGTATTGACGATTCTTTAGAGTCCTACACAGAGCTTTCCTGGCTCAAGCAAAACGGAGTAGGAGCACATATGTGATATGTGCGGGACCGAGAACAATACATGTATGTGAAACCGTATTAGATTCTCGCGATATGTGATATCGGCCGGGTATATGTGATATAGCCGGGTGATTGGTATAGATTTTACGATCAAAAATATAATTACCGCAATCAGAAACGGCGTCGCTTCGCAGCTAGCCGGTGAGTGCGGGTCGATCCACAGAGACGGGTAAATTTCTTTAGTGTGTTTTAACGAGTTGATTCTATTTGTCGTTTTGGTTTTATAAAAATCTAGATCTAAAACTTAATTAATCTAATTTAAATTCTTGTTAGGGTTAGGCTTAGAAGAAGTTTTGGAGATTGATGTTTCCTCACCGCTTTCAATGCCGTATTTTAGATCCATTAGGTGTTATAGTAATTATCGATAAAGTGGATACGACTCTTTTGGGAAGATGTTTTCTTCCTCTAGATTCGTATCCTTCCTTTATCGTTAATTACCCTAACCCCCATGGAAAACGCGTGCAACCGGCCCTTTATACTGCGGTTCACCGTTACCTCGAGGGGTAAGGTGCCGCAGGGAGCGGTTGTGCGCGTATGCATGGAGTTCTTAATGGGTTAGGCATTGAAAGGGGTGAGAGATCTCATCTCTCAACCCTTTCCCTAAGGCTAACCCTAACAAGCGAGGAGACTACTCGCTCATTAGGGGATGAGAAGACATTATAATTAAAGAATAAAATACTTACTAATGGTGATGGCTCCCTCCAAGCGATAAAGAACAGATCTGAATGTCACTTCCAGAATTTCTGAATTTTATTTATTGAAAAGAGGCATACAATTTTTAGATCTAAGATTACAATTTATAGGAAAATAGGAAACCTAGGGCTACAGACTCTCGCGCATGTGAATTTACAGATTTGACCCCTTAGAATCCCAACACCAGAACCGTCGCAGCAACAGAAGAAGAATCCACCGCCACGTGCATCAGACGGCCGCGGATCCGCGGCTCCAGGTAGGGTTTGGCCTCGGATCCGTGGCCAAACTAGGGAATTGGGCTTTGTTGTTTTTGGGGCTTTTTTCCTTGGCTCTTTGGGCTTCTATTTTTACTCTTCTTTTCTCTGTTGGACTTCTGAATCTTCTCCAGATTTTTAGTGAAGACTTGTATTGGGCTTTTTAACCGTTTCACTTGACTTTTTGGACCTTGCACTGTTCTTCGACTAGGCTCGACTGAGATCCGTCTAATTGTTGGTCAAAAGTCCCCTTTTTCTGTTGTTTTGTGTCTTTCTCACTGTATTTGCTCCAGAAACCTGTAACCTGTAATATGCAACAAACGTGCGTCAAGAGTACCTGTTTATTTATAAAAAGGATAAGAATAGGGGAATGATAAATGCAATATTATGGTCTGAACAAATACCCCCAAACTTACCTTTTGCTCGTCCTCGAGCAAACTTATTATTTTATTCACTAAAATCCTAACCGCACTTTCGCAGGAAAACGCGATTGCACTGAGCACGTGCAACAAGCCGTTAAACCTCTAGGTGTCCCTAGTAGGAGGAGTGTTGTCTCCTGAGGGTTTTCAGCGGATTACACCCACAAAATCCTATCAATTTGGCCCATTGATTTTTGTTTTCCAATTAGGTTTTCTAACAAGGAATTCTATTATCTTTTGACTTGCAAATTATCCACCCATATTCTTCACGCTTCCTCATTATTTAACTTAAGATTATATATGTTATGTAAACCTATTTAGCTTTCGGCATCTCTTAAGTCTTCCTTCTAGGGTTTCATCTCCACTTAGAAATTTCTATCAACTCTATTAAAGATACAAGTTCTATTCTTCATTCCTTTCTCTTATCTAGATTCCAATCACATACCCCTACGTGTGTGTATAGATCACCCCTACACTTGGAAATTCAAATTAAGCAATCAACCCCTTGTCCGTTGTCCAAAGTACTAATTAGTTAGTGAATTTAAATAAAATTTGCTTACACATCCTTCATGCGACCGTTAATACTTCTTGAGGTACCAACGACCGATTACAAAATGCGTTTGCACTTTAAAGCGTACTTCCTAGTCTTTGCAACACCCAAGGCTTTAGCAGTGACTCCCAAACCAGTTGGTCTAAGGCACTAGGTGATGAAGCACCCTCGCTAAATATTTTTCTATTTTTACAGCCTTAAGTAATCACAAAAACCAGTGTCCATTTTTTTCTTTATTTTCTTCGTACTAAGGACTTTAGACAAGAGTATTTCAAGGTCTCTTCTACTATTCCAAGTTTCAAGGTGCGTGATTGTGCAATTTTGTAGGGTATACAATTTCAGAATCTAGACTTAAGCTAGGAACTATCTTTCAAACTTATACTTTAATTTAGAACATCAATACTCTTCCCTTGTTTCGACTTAGCCCAAGAAGTGAACCCAAAATTTGCCTATTTCTAAATAAACTACAAGGCATATATTTTCTACCGTTAAACTTTAAGAAATGTTATTTTTAGGGTTTTTAATTCACTAAGTCTAAGATCTAGTTGTTCCTAATCAGTTAACCTATTAGTCAAACTCAAGTCAATTAGCCAAAATTGAATACAATTATTTTTCATTTTTCAAATTTTTCAAATTTTTATGGGTTTTCAAATAGGTATGCAAATGCAAAAATATGTACAAATGAATGCGAAGGAAGAAGACGTACCGAGCGTACCCCCAAACTTGAACTTGACAGTGTCCTCACTGTCATGCTAAACCAAGAGGGTCAAAATACCGATACTCCCCTGTTTATTTATTTATAAATTTTTTTTTTATGTTTTGAATTTTTTTTTTAATATATTTTTATAGAAAAAGAAAACAAAAGGATATATACATATATACAAAGGTTCCCCCCAAACTTAAGCTTGGCCTTACACAAGCCAAAGGTTAGCACCAACCATTCAAAGATCTTATCGTGGTAATGGTATAGTTGGTGCAAGAATGGGATGGAAAGAAAAGAGATGAAAAGCATGCGAGACCGTTTGGAAAGAAGAATGGTAGAATATGGTCTCGGTGGGGGAGAAGAAAGAAGGAAAGAAGAAAGAAGTGGAGTGCGATCTTGAGGGTGTAAATTGAGTGAATAAATTAGCGCAATTTGTGATGACCGATGTGTTAAAAGCGATTGCGCTAACCTACCAACTCGTCGTGCGATGGGGTCAAATCCCTCAAGATTCGCAAGAAAACATGGGTACGCCGAACTTGGTATCGGAGATGAAAGCGTAACGGTCATTTGTTCGGTCGGAACAATAGGAAGGAGGGAGGGTGATATAACAGTCAAAGGTTCAGGAGGCTGAATTGAAAAATCCGACACATCAATTAAAAATGGTTCAACCTCGATATTATCCTCAAGACTCTCCTCAATACTATCCTCAATATTCAACCCATCCATGCCATTGTCATCAAAATCTAGACGCATATGAGATTCGGGAGAAACATTTAATAACTCAGGATGATGATTTGAACATAAATTTTTAAGCAAATCGACAGGTTCATCATCCGAAATATTCCCGGCGTCTATATCCTCAATCAAGTGAAAATCAATTTCTTTAGACACTTCATCCACAGCATGGATATTTATCAATGTAGGTTCTAGAGTGGAGGTGTAAAGATCGAAAGGATTAGGTGCGGTTTCACTCGAAAGGGGTTCCTCACAATTTGGCAAATCAAACACGACAAAATCGCACAACTCATTTTTATTTTCAACTGGTGAATCATTTGGAACAATCGATGGAAAACCGGAGTTGTGGGCTTCAATTGGGTAAGGGTAGGTTTGATTTGAAAATCCTCTCTCATTCTCACTCTGTCCAACTGCCGCCTTATACATTGAAAAATTCGGAGCTAGCGGGACACTAGCTACCGGTTCACTAGACTGCATAAGGGCGGCCATGGATGCTTCCACATTCCTCATTATTTTATTTGTTACAGCAATATATGCTTCCAACGACTCTTCCAAACTAGACTTAGGTGGTGAGGGGGTTTCAGTAAAAGATTCAAAATTAGTTGGGTATGTGAAACTCCCTAATGGCTGTGTCGAAACAGCGTCTAGTGAAGGTGGGAAGGTCGGGTATGACTGGTAGGAAGTGGGTGGTAAGACAGGAGTAGGGTCAACATATGGATAAGAAGGTGAATAATTGTGCGGATCCCTAAAACTAGATGAGTGGAGAGGGGTGAAAGATCGACTGCGAGATTGAGCAATATGCTCCGCAATGGACATCGACCTAGGAGTTACAGCAGGACTTGGAAAAGTGGTATCAACATATGTAGGTTGTAAAGGTTGACTCGGTTGACACGAAGTGGGTTGAAAAGTCAAACTATTTCTCCTAGACGCCTCTATTTGATCTTTCAACGAAATTTTTGGCAAGGAGGGATCGTTTTTAAATTGACCGAAACAATTGACGAACGACGCAAAGTTAGGTTCGGGATACCAAGATTCGGCCAGAGATTTATGATGTGGGGTACCCATGATAGAAGAATGCAAGGATTTCTTAGCGACAAATTTTTTGCAAGTTTTAAAAAGATTTTTCCTTAATTTTTTATTGGAGAGTTTTGCAAGAAGATTTTAGAAAATGGGACTCTTGACACCAATGTGTCAACCACACATGCACAATCAGACCTAGATCTAGGGTTGCCTAGGTCTGCTAGACAGCTCCTAACTAGGGCTAGAAATAGACCTCAAACCGCCTCTTCACGGACAAATACGGCCAGGTAAGTGGGAAGAAACCACCACTACAGTGGGCCTAATTAAAAACCACTAGCCTAGACACCGCAATGTCGGTTAGGATAAACGGCTGATGCCTACCCTAGTCCTTTTCCTATTGAGCTCGCTGTCCTTAGGTCTGAGTCTAATCTTTTTTAATTAAAGGTGGTTGATGCAAAATGCTTAGGTGTTTTCTGGGGTCCTGGGAAGGGTGATGAAATCCCCACCCAATCTGAGTTTGGTCAAATAGCCCCTTAGAGTCCGGTTAAATTATGCAAAACAAATAAAATTTCACTTGCAATCAGAATTTTTTAGCGCGGCGCAAAGAAACCTGCAGAGATCTGTTATTTAGAAGGGGGAGAAAGACTCTTTACGCAAAGAACCCTGCAGAAAATTTTCACAGACAGAGATATGGAGGTTGCAGAGGGGAGGAAAAGAAACAAACACAGAAAATTTGGTGTGCTGACGTGGCAGGAGGAGCGCGGAAGCGCGGCAGGAGTCCCCTAATGCGGCGGAAATGCGGCGGAGAGGAGAGATCGGCCTCTGGAAAAAATTCTGTGGTTCTTTACCTTCAGTTCCTCTCTGTTCTTATGTACCAAATTGTTATTTGCCCTCTGTAAAATTCCAGATCCTCAATTTTCGCTGTTCCTGCAAGATTCAAAAGATACACCCTTCAAACAGATCAAATTTGATTATATTTTTTTTTTATATTTTTTTTATATTTTCAGATTTTTATAATTTTTAAAATTTATATCAACCCGAAAATTCACAAAAAGAAAGATTACGCCGTCCCCGGCAACGGCGCCATTTGATTGGTATAGATTTTACGATCAAAAATATAATTACCGCAATCAGAAACGGCGTCGCTTAGCAGCTAGCCGGTGAGTGCGGGTCGATCCACAGAGACGGGTAAATTTCTTTAGTGTGTTTTAACGAGTTGATTCTATTTGTCGTTTTGGTTTTATAAAAATCTAGATCTAAAACTTAATTAATCTAATTTAAATTCTTGTTAGGGTTAGGCTTAGAAGAAGTTTTGGAGATTGATGTTTCCTCACCGCTTTCAATGCCGTATTTTAGATCCATTAGGTGTTATAGTAATTATCGATAAAGTGGATACGACTCATTTGGGAAGATGTTTTCTTCCTCTAGATTCGTATCCTTCCTTTATCGTTAATTACCCTAACCCCCATGGAAAACGCGTGCAACCGGCCCTTTATACTGCGGTTCACCGTTAACTCGAGGGGTAAGGTGCCGCAGGGAGCGGTTGTGCGCACATGCATGGAGTTCTTAATGGGTTAGGCATTGAAAGGGGTGAGAGATCTCATCTCTCAACCCTTTCTCTAAGGCTAACCCTAACAAGCGAGGAGACTACTCGCTCATTAGGGGATGAGAAGACATTATAATTAAAGAATAAAATACTTACTAATGGTGATGGCTCCCTCCAAGTGATAAAGAACAGATCTGAATGTCACTTCCAGAATTTCTGAATTTTATTTATTGAAAAGAGGCATACAATTTTTAGATCTAAGATTACAATTTATAGGAAAATAGGAAACCTAGGGCTACAGACTCTCGCGCATGTGAATTTACAGATTTGACCCCTTAGAATCCCAACACCAGAACCGTCGCAGCAACAGAAGAAGAATCCACCGCCACGTGCATCAGACGGCCGCGGATCCGCGGCTCCAGGTAGGGTTTGGCCGCGGATCCGCGGCCAAACTAGGGAATTGGGCTTTGTTGTTTTTGGGGCTTTTTCCTTGGCTCTTTGGGCTTCTGTTTTTACTCTTCTTTTCTCTGTTGGACTTCTGAATCTTCTCCAGATTTTTAGTGAAGACTTGTATTGGGCTTTTTAACCGTTTCACTTGACTTTTTGGACCTTGCACTGTTCTTCGACTAGGCTCGACTGAGATCCGTCTAATTGTTGGTCAAAAGTCCCCTTTTTCTGTTGTTTTGTGTCTTTCTCACTGTATTTGCTCCAGAAACCTGTAACCTGTAATATGCAACAAACGTGCGTCAAGAGTACCTGTTTATTTATAAAAAGGATAAGAATAGGGGAATGATAAATGCAATATTATGGTCTGAACACCGGGTCATCGGATCAAGTGTTGATTCGATGAACTGATACAGATTATATTAGTCGGTTATTTGTGAAATAGCCGGATTATCGGATCAAGTGTTGATTCGATAATTTAATGTATAATTATATATATGATATATTAAATTACATTAACTAGTATAAGCTCACTTAAAGATTCTTTTTCTCATTCGGATAATACATTGATATATATGTGATATATGTTAATTGTATTATTTTATTTTGTTACAAAATATATTATATCTGTGATATATAATATTGTAACAAGTTAAGGTTATAAATGCAACATGTTTTGTGGAGTTTAAATATGGTTAGGGTTTGGATTAGGGTTAAGCTTGCATGAAGCTTTTAAGAAGTTTCTTGAAGCTTTGACTTTGACTTGTGATATTTTGCATAGATATTTCTTTAACCTAACCCAACCCTTTACCATAGTTAATTCTCTTCATGGGTTAAGTTTTCATTCTTAACCCATGGTTGCATTTCTAACCTCAAACAAGTTTCTGTTTACCCCAATCAGAGCAAAGCTCTGTTCAAATTCCGAGGCGGGAGATGAAGCAACGCTTCATCTTCCCCCAATCAGAGCAAAGTTTTACTTTGAAAATTTAAACTTTAATAAATGAAGCAACGCTTCAGATCCTTTGCGTTGCGCGCAACGCGCCACGTGTCAGGCGCAGATGTATCAGCGCAGCGCCCAAGAAGGCGCGCCCAATCAGAGCAAAGCTATATTTTAAGCAAAATTAAAGGAAGCAACGCTTCAGTTGCGCTGCGCTTTGCGCTGCGCGACACGTGTCAGCGCAGATGCGCTAGCGCAGTTGCGCTGCGCGACACGTGTCACGCTCTGGAGCATTTGCGCCAAACAGAATTAAAATTCTACAAAAATCTTTTCTGTTCTTGTTAAAACAAGAAGATTTTCTTCTATAAAACAGAAGACCTTGGATCAAAGATCCAACGGTGGGGAAAATTCCCCAAATCACTCAGAGAAAGATCTCTTTAACAAATTTATGGGCACTATATAAAAGCCCCTAGACCTCAATTCAAAGGCATCAACATTTGGTGAGAAATTAAACAGAGAGAGCTCTGAAGATTTGGAGAGAAATCCTCAAGAACAAAAAAGGTAAAAAGCCTTTAGAAAAAGAGAAAATTCTCTTATGAACAGATCGTGGATCTAAAAACAAGATCAATGATCTTCAATAAAAAACAAATAAAAACAGTGATTTGCACTTTTTATGAACCTTTGGTTCTCTGAGATAAGAAAAACAAGAGAAACTTGTTTTCTTTGATCTAAATTAGATCAAGAAAGCAAACAGTGC
The DNA here is from genome assembly GCA_030015575.1 of Agapanthus africanus. Taxonomy (NCBI): domain Eukaryota; kingdom Viridiplantae; phylum Streptophyta; class Magnoliopsida; order Asparagales; family Amaryllidaceae; genus Agapanthus; species Agapanthus africanus. The sequence continues at coordinate 933,387,493 of CM057338.1, read as the reverse complement.
TTTGCACTTCTGTTATGAACGTTTTGGTTCTTGAATCTAAAAGATTCTCAAATTTATAGTGCCTTACACTTGCAAACTGCGCTGTTGCGCTTTTGGGAGAGCGCCACGTGTCAGCATCTGAACTACTTGCGCTATGCGCTCTTAAAATAGAGCTTCGCTCTCTATAATTGGCCCAACTCACCAGAGAGCGCCACGTGTCAGCAGCGCAACAGCGCAACGCACTGACACAGCGCACTGCGCTGTCGCGCTTGCGCTCCTCAGATCGTGACACGTGTCGTCACCACGAGCGCTTGCGCTCTCTGATCGGCGCAAAGTGCCTGATAAATGCTAGGCATTTCCTAAAGGGTCAGGCCCAAATTAAAAAAAAACAAGCAGGCCTAATTAAATTGATGCTCGGCATCATTTATAAATGGGCAGAGCCCAAACGAAATAATAAAAATGCTATGCATTTTAAAAGGGGCAGAGCCCAAACAAAGTAGATGCTTTGCATCATTTATAAATGGGCAGAGCCCAAAACAAATTGATGCTCTGAGCCCAAATAAAAATGCAATGCAAAAGCAAATAAAATGTTGAACATTTTCAACTGGACTTAGCCCAATTTTGGCCGTAAGTCCTCAAATTAAACTGACTGAGCAAGATTGCTCTCTTAAATCCGGTTCGAGGGTACATCTCCGAACTCCTCTGACACTTCTCGTTGTAATCCTTCAACGACGTCAGAGAGGCGACGGGTCCCAACGACCACACATGAATATGGACTGCGGGGTCCCTAAACTCGTGGACCGAAACGTCCTTAAACTAATATTGGACCGAAACGTCCTTAAACTAATGATGGACCGAAACGTCCTTAAACTAATGATGGACCACTACGTCCTTAAACTGGCAATGGACCGAAACGTCCTTAAACTAATGATGGACCACCACGTCCTTAAACTGGCGATGGACCGAAACGTCCCTAAACTAATATTGGACCACTACGTCCCTAAACTGGCGACGGACCGAAACGTCCTTAAACTAATTTTGGACCACCACGTCCCTAAACTGGCGATGGACCACCACGTCCCTAAACTGGAACATGGACGACCACGTCCCTAAACTGGAGCGATAGAGCCTCCAAATGCTCTTTTGCCGGATCTAAACGATCCCGTTTAAGTTGATCTTAGCCCCAAATACGGCTAACGTATCCTTAAACATTTAAATGGATTATAAAACTCCAAATCAACTTTGGTTCAAGGGTACATCTCCGAACTCCTCTGACACTTATCGTTGTAATCTTTCAACGACGTCAGAGAGATGACGAGTCCTGACGGCCATATATTAAATGGATCATCACGTTAAGTTGATCTTAGTCTAAAACAGGACTAACGTATCCTTAACGGATGTTTAAGTTGATCTTAGCCTCAATATGGTTAACGTATCCTTAAACTAAAAACACCAAACCCAAATCTAAGTAAATACGGATTTGGACTAATCCACGTCCTACGGGCGACGGCATCACTTAGTCTCCGTATACAATCCACGGGCAACTACAAACAAAACAAACACACATGACACGAAGTGAAATTTTGGAGAAGGAGAAAATAGCTACCGCGATGCGGTAGCGTAATTAACTGCAGGGGCTTGCGCCTGCAGGGAAAAACGTTCCCACAATCAAAAACCCCTCAAGCGAGGGGGAATCTGACGAAGTCTGCTACATCGGCCGCATCCGTCTAAGCCTTCGATACATGGTGCCATAAATCAACTTGGCATCTTCGGAGAGCTAGACGGATAAAACCATATAGCATCTGCCCCGAATCTCAGGCTAGACGTCCTCACGTCGCGGCCGCCATTCGGAGGGGAACAGATTCTGGCACGCCCGGTGGGACATTTTCCTCTTTCCACTCCACACTTCGTGTGTCGTCTTCGCGAACCAATCACGGTTTGTTAACGGTTGCCTTTGGATTTCAAGTTTACTAAGATTTAGTCTCTCGCTTGGTGCAGAAGAGGAATCAAGCATCGATGGCCTCAACTTGTTTGAAGTGCTCCAACTGCAACTGCAGCTCGCGTCCTGCCTCAACTGGGGGCATAACCTACGGGCCCCAAGCGGCCTCTCTGTTCACCATGCCCGTGGAGCAGATTACTCAAGCCACCACGGGGCTGTTTTTCGGAACTATGCTTCCACCAACAAGCTTCAGCACCCCTGTGCCCGTATAAGAAGCTCCTAAGAAGTCGGTCTTCGATCGACTTTCAGTTACTGCGGCCCCTCTCAACAGGTCGCCCAACACCGGTGCCTCGGTCTTCTCCAGATTGGACCAAAACTCTCGCGGACCCGCAATGAAGCGTGCAGTCTCAGAAAAGGTTATCCCAAAAGGAGTACCCAAACCTTCTCTTGAAGTCGTCAAGGCGGCTTCTCCTGCTAAGAGATCGGTCTTTACAAGATTGACCGTCCCAACTCCCACTCCTACTCTTGCTGCTCAAAAGACATCAGTCTTCAATAGGCTGGCACCGGCAACCGCCCCACACCCGAACAGGGGGCAAGAAGAAGTTATTTCTGTCTCTGAGCCAATACCGACGACTCGTCGCGCCCGACGACGCCACTGGCGCCGGGTAAGGAAGACTGGGGGCAACTCCCCTTCTGGGATAACTCCACCGGCTCCAACGGCGGAAGTCAATGCTGCTGTTCCAACCGGGAACAGCTTTGAGTTGCTGAATAGGGTACGCAGGAACTCACCAACTGCGGTGCTCAGGAGATCTCCTCCACCGGTAGAGACTGCCGTGGAAACAGAAAAGCCGGAGCAGCCTCCTCAATCACTGTCCTCCAGGATCTACAAGACATGGCGACGAGTCCGAGAATCTGTCATTGATCCTAACTTCTCTCGCCAGCACAAGAAGTCGAAAGGTCGGCAGGAAGAAAATCCCCTGGTCAAGCAACGAAAGGCGACGACCGCTTGGGTGCCCAAAGCAACGGCCCCTTCAACTTCTACGGCCCATAAAAGAAGAAGGCCGGAGAAAGTGCCGACGCCGATGACGAATATCAAAGGTGGTGAACCCAAACGCCCTAAGTCAGGGGGCATTGTAGTTCATACAGTCTACGTGGCGTCTAGTAAGGAGGGCAGTCGCGTATCTACGGATCATCGACCACTTACGCGATCTGTGACCAAAGCGCAGGAGCAGCAGCAGAAGCTCCAAGAGATGATGAACGCTATGGCCGCACTTACTGGGCCAAAAGAAAACCCTGAAACGTCCTCGGATGAACGCCAGGAGGAAGAAACCGACGCCGAATTCCTTCGTCGAATATTGGAAAAAAAGGACAAAGAGGCTGCTGAACAAGCAGCCAACATACAGCATATGGGCCTCCTGTTCCAAGACATGGTGGGGATGATGATCCAACAAGATCCTCCAGCCGAAGATCCCCTGATCATCCTTGAAGACGATAAGGGAGAGACGTCGAATCCTCCGCCAGCTCTGTCAACGGCCAAGGAGGAGGCAATCTCCAAAGCCGATCTGGACGAATACATAGCTCAGCAGATCCGGGTCCATCAAGCGACGGAAGCAGCGGGTCAGGTGGTAAAAACGGGACGACCGTATCCGGGCTGGTACGACCAGATCAAGTACCCGCCAGGTTATACGATACCAAAATTCCATGTGTATAAGGGGACTGGCAATCCTCACCAGCATGTCGCCCAGTTCAGGGCGCTTTGCGGCAACACCGGCGGTGATGATAAATTGTTGCTCCGCTAGTTCGTTGGTAGCTTGTCAGATACGGCGTTCGAGTGGTATTCCGAGCTCCTGAATGACTCTATCAAAACCTTCGCTGAAATGGAACTGCTGTTTACCCAACGTTTCGCGAGTGCCAGTGAACGTACCCCGATGACGGCATTGATTAATGCCAGGGTAAAGCCGGGCGAAACATGGGTCCAATATGCTATACGGTGGCGAAATTTATGGTCAAAATGCGAGCAACGCATTGAAGAAGCTCCTGTAGTGGGTATGTTTGTGGGAACCCTCGATCCGCAAGCAACCATCTCGCAATTTATGATGTTCTTCAAACCGACCACCTTCCAAGCACTAATCGACAAGTTAGCGCAGATGGATCAAATGGGCCATAAACCTCCTCTTCCAAGGCCGGACTCCCGAAATGAGAAAGGAAAAGGAAAAGCGATCGTTGTTGCTAATGCTCAGCAACAGCCGAGCAACCCGAAGCCAGTCGTTCGTCAAAATAATATGCGCCCGTACGTACCCCTTGAGGAGAGGATGGGTCGTTCTTACTCGTTCCCCCGAGATAAAACGAGAAGGTTATTCGAGCTGGCGTTGCGCAACCGACTCATAAATCTGCCGGACCCAAAACGTCTGTCGCAACCAAGTGATGTCAATGAGCCCAACTACTGTCCTTATCATCGAGTACTGGGTCATCCGATCGAGGATTGCTATGTCTTCAAAAATTGGCTTGAAGACCAGTACCGACAAGGCAAGTTTGCATTGTCTGACAAATGGAAGGTTAATCCCCCGCAGCCTCACACATCTAAGGGGACGAATACGCCGGGGGAAACATGCTCCGTCGTTGAAGAAGCTCCTTGGGAGGTTGTATTATCAACCAAGACAAAGAGGATGCTAAACGATCTTCAGACATGCCCAGCGATCAAGTGGAAGAACCCGTTGGAGCTGCAGATCATTGAAGGGATGTTGAAGCCTCGTCTAACTCAAAAGATCGATGGAGGTGGCCCAAGCATTCATAACCAGCCGTCGAAATCTTCAAAGAAGAAGAAAAAGAAGCCCGTGAAGCCTGGCGACAAGCGTACGGACTTGCAAAAACAAATTGACGCGTTGGAGGAATACAACCAGAAGGCACGGACTCCCATCACATTCCAAGAGTTCCTCAACCATATCTTTCAAGAGGAAGATGAGGGAGATAGTTCGTCTGATGAATCCGAGCAATATGTGGCGGGCTGTCATATGATTTCCCATTCGCTCACGAACGATGAGGAGACTCCTTGTACTGAAAAGCTGGGGGCAGATCCCGTACCAAAAATTCTGGGACCATCGGATGAAGTAATTGACGCATTCCTCAATGAAGCTCTCTTAAAAAGTAAAGCTGATCGGGAACGCGAGGCTGTCATATTTGAAAGGGCCAAACGCCAGCGACTTAATGAAAGAGCTGAAACGATCCCGCTGGAGCAAAATGCCTCCAACATCGACAAAAGCCAATTCAAGATGAGGAAGAGCTTTGCTAAAGCCGTGTCAATGGGTATGAAGCTACCATCCTCCGAAAGAAAAATTACTGGTGAAATAGAAATGCACCCCTCCTATTGCTTATATCATCAGAAGGTTTCGCACCCCACTCAAGAGTGCAAAGCTTTCGATAAATGGTGGCAAGGATACGTTGCTCATAGACAATGCTTCAAGCGGGAAAAGCGCAAAACTCGTCGGGAGCGAAGAAATACGACCGAAGGGCTTAAAAGAACTACTGGTGATTGTTGCATGGTTAACACCGGCAGGTCACAAGTGCCCACGTTCGGGAGCGATTCTGATGAAGAGCTGGAACTTGCCCTTCTCTTTAAAGAGTCCACTTCGGGAAAAGAAGAAGAGCCAAAGGTTTGCGAAAATATTCGGCTGCGGAATCGGACGCTGCCCGAAAAGAATCTCGGACCCTCAAACAGAAAAGATAAAGGGAAAGAAAAGGTCTCTGAGGACATCGCCCTAGATGACCAAGTCATGGAAGAGCTAGCTGCCAAAGACCCGCCGAAGAAAAATAAGGTGGATTACAACGTCTTAGCGCATCTGAGGAAACTACCATCGCAGCTCAGCATTCTTGACACCCTTTTACTATCAAAGGAGGCGAGAGATTCGTTAATTAAGGCACTACAGGACCCGGAGCAGTTCCAAGCTTTCCTGGCCGAAGAAAAAATGAAGGATGAATTAGAGGAAGTTCACACGGCCGATGTCGCTTTTGGTGATGAAGACCTTCTCCTTGGGACGTGCGAACACAATCGCCCTCTCTACGTCTCGGGATACTGCCATGATATAAAGATAGGCAAAATCCTGATCGATAACGGGTCGTCTGTTAACCTACTCAATGTGCGGGTGTTAAAGGAAATCTGCATGAGCGTCCAGCACCTCGCTCGAGACAAGATCACCATCTCCGGGTTCGACTCCCAATCGTCAAAGACTCTTGGATCTGTGATACTGACGCTACGTTTTGGGCTGCTTGTCATGGACATTAAATTCCACGTCATAGATGCCAAGACATGCTACAACGCTCTGCTCGGCCGACCATGGTTACACGAGTACAACATCATCCCTTCTACACAGTATCAGTGCATGAAATATTTTAGGGATGGTCTCGAGTATACCGTAAGGGGAGAACTGAATCCGTTTTCCGTGAATGAAGTTCACAAATATGAAGATGCCAAATACTTCTTGCCGAATTTTGAAGACACGGAAAGGTGTCGCAAGCCGGAGAATAAAACTAACGCTACCATCCCTGTCTTCGGCAGTGATACCGAGGAGGAAGAGGAGATAGTTTATTCGGGTCCTCCCCAATACACCAAGCCGGGACCATCCGCTCCTACGTTGATCTTTAGTAGTGATTCGGAGGATGAGGTTCATGCTGTATTCTCTGCTCGACCTTCAATACGAGCTTCCGCTGACGAAGAGCAAAGTCTGCAAGTCGCTATGGTGCCGCTTAAACATTATAAAGAACTGGATGCGCTTGATACCGACAGTGTAGAGGAGCTGCAGACGTTCTATATCCCTCCCAGGCGAGAAGGCGAGAAGTCAATTCTATTCTACCGCTCTGAAGAAAACAAAGTGGAGAAAGAAATCTGGCACGGGGTGGATCCTACGTTGGACAGGCTTCAACCCATTCGTCTACCCAGATATTATGCAGAAGGCTCGAAGAGGCTGTTGAGGCGCCAAGGGATACCCTTCAAACAAACCGTTAGAAAGGCCAAATTCTATGACAGGGTCTGGAACGTCCCCGGAACTCAGCACAAGCTGCCTAGTGGGAGGATGGAGACGATCGGGCTCGGATACATTCGCCCCAAGAAACGAGGGCTGCTCCATGACTGTTACGTCGTGCGTGACTTCAATGAAGAAGCAGATGCTCAACAGGAGGACGCTAATCCTGAACCAGTAAAAGTTCCTGATGCAAAAGTGCCCAGTCCGACGTTTGAAGAACAAATGGACAGGCTTATAAGGGAAGCCGGCCAAAAAGTCCGAGATGATCACAATCGTGAAATGGCAATCTACGAGAAAGCCAAAAAGCAACGCCTCCTTCAACAGGTCGTGAAAGACGAAAATGCCGCACCCTGCCAACCTGTTATAAAAAAGGCTCGACGCAGAGACAGAAACAAATCGAAAGGCCAAGAAGGTGCTCAACAGCAACAAAGCGGGGCTAAGAGGCCACGCAAGCGGGAGTCGAGCGTTATTGATCTGTCCCTCATGAAGAAAATGGGTCGAGCGTACTCGTTTCCTCAGGACAAGACGAAGAAGATACTTGAGTTTGCTCTAAAACATCAGATACTTACACTGCCGGAGTCCAAGCACCCCGAACAAGCAGGCGAAGTCTCTGACCTAAACTATTGCTCTTACCATCGAGTAATAGGGCATCCTCTTGAAGATTGCTTCACCTTCAAGAATTGGGTTGAAGATCAGTATCAGCTTGGCAAATTCGCTCTGTCTGACAACTGGAGGGTTGCGCCGCCACAGAAGCACGAACCCAAAGCCGCAAGAACAGAAACAACTCCACATTGGGATTGGAAGCGGATTCGCACTTGTCATATGATAACAATATTAAAAGAAGGGCCCGAGAACATGGATGACCTTCCCTGGTGCTTCGAAAACAGCAACGACGAGGTAATCTCAGAATTTCCGCCAGCGCCGAAAGAACTGGAGGATGGAATATATACCACTGCAGATAACCTCAAGAAAATCGAGTTGGGGACGGCGAATGATCCACGACCGACGTTCGTCAGTGAGCTGCTATCTGAAGAAAGGGTGGCTGCGTTAAAAGACCTGCTTATACAGCACAAAAGTTGCTTCGCATAGAGCTACTCCGAAATGCCAGGACTAGATCCAGAAATTGCTGTACACAAATTGGCGATATCCCCGGACGTCAAGTCGGTCAAACAGGCGCTAAGAAGGATGCGGCTTGAGCTTGAGATGAGTATCAATGCTGAGGTCAAGAAGTTAATCGACTCTGGCTTCATCCAAGAAGTTCAATACCCTGAATGGATCGCTAACATCGTCCCGCTGATGAAGAAAAATGGGACGGTGCGCATATGCGTGGATTTTCGGGATCTCAATAAAGCCTTCCCGAAGGACGATTTCCCAGTGCCAGTCACCGAACTGATGATAGACAATACGTCCACTCATGAGGTTTTCTCCTTCATGGACGGCTCATCAGGGTATAATCAGATAAAAATGCATCCCGAAGATCAGAAGCACACTGCCTTTAGGACTCCTTTGGGTATATTCTGCTACAAGGTGATGCCCTTCGGTCTGAAGAACGCCGGTGCCACCTATCAGAGGGCCATGACGAAGATCTTCGATGACCTTATACATGAAATCGTCGAATGTTATATTGACGACCTCGTGGTTAAGAGCAAATCGTATGAGGAACATCTCGAGCACCTAAAAACTGTATTTCAACGCCTTTGGCAATACAACTTGAAGATGAACCCTCTCAAGTGCGCATTCGGAGTTTTCTCAGGCAAATTCCTGGGATTCGTCGTCCGACACCGGGGCATTGAGATAGATCCGTCAAAGATCAAGGCGATCATGGAAATGCCTCCGCCAAGGACTCTGAAGCAGCTGCGATCTCTCCAAAGGAAGCTCGCATATATACGGCGATTTATAGCCAACCTTTCGGGAAAGTGTCGTCCTTACAGTCACCTGATGAAGAAGGGAACCCCATTCGTCTGGGATCAAAAATGCCAGGGCACACTGTACGAGATTAAACAGTACCTGCAGAACCCGCCAGTGTTGGCTGCTCCGGTTAAGGGAAAGCCTCTCATTCTTTACACAACCGCCCTCGAAGGTTCTTTAGGCGCATTATGGGTGCAAGAGAATGACCAGGGGAAAGAGAGAGCTCTTTATTACTTAAGTCGAGTTCTACTGGGGGCAGAAAGCAACTACTCCCCCATTGAAAAACACTGCCTGGCGTTGATCTTCGCGATAACAAAGCTCAGGCACTATGCATTGGCACATGAGGTCCGTCTCATTTCGAAGGTTGACCCTCTTAAATATTTGATGTCGAAGGCCATATTGACGGGACGACTCGCTAAATGGGCCCTGCTCTTGATGGAATTTTCGATAACATATCAACCTCTCAAGGCAGTCAAAGGCCAGGCCATCGCCGACTTCCTCGCTGAGCATCCGATACCCGCCGATTCTCCTTTGAATTGCGATCTTCCAGACGAACATGCGTTTGATGCGATCGACGGTAGTGATACCCGATGGGAGCTTTATTTCGACGGAGCATCTTCCGTAAAGAAGCGCAAACAAAGTACCCCTATAATCAAATCGGGGGTAGGCCTTATCTTCGTAACTCCACAAGGAGGGATTATGCGCTTCGCCTTCTCCTTAACAGAGCCGAGGACGAATAACGAAGCCGAATACGAAGCTTTGATAGCAGGTCTCGAGATCGCCATCGACATGGGAATTGAAAACCTCCTCATATACGGAGATTCTCAACTGGTCGTTAGTCAAGTAAACGGCGATTACCAAACGTGCAAACCGGAATTGGTAAAGTACGGTGAAAAGGTGCAACAACTGTTGACCCAAATTCCCTCCTATACTTTGGAAAGCATACCGCGTGCGGAAAACAGCAAAGCAGACGCGTTGGCCAAACTTGCTAAAGAACTGGCTGACGAGAACCTCGATGACGTTAGAATCATAGTACAAAGCCGTCGGGTGCTTTCCCCAGCAGAGATATCTCCGGAATCATTCGAAGAGAAAGGAGCGACTGAACAGACGACCCTGCAAATAAAAGATCGGGAAAAGGCTGAGGATTGGAGAGAAGTCTTCATAGACTACTTTAAGTCCCACCGAATGCCTGAAGAAGTGTCCACAAGACATCAGCTCATGAAACGAGCTCTGTCTTTCGCCTTCGTCAATGATACTCTGTACAAGAGGTCATTTGATTCTCTGTGGCTGAGATGCTTAGGACCTGACAAAAGAGTCGTCCAGGAAGTTCATGACGGAATCTGTGGTTCTCACCAAGCGAGCCCGAAGATGAAGTTGAAGATCAAACGGATGGGATACTACTGGCCCACGATGATTCAGGATTGCCTCGAATATGCGAAGCAATGCCACTCATGCCAGATCCATGGGGACTTCATCCACCAACATACAAATCCACTACACCCAACGGTGGCTAGCTGGTCGTTCGAAATGTGGGGAACTGACATAGTCGGCCCCATCGAACCAGCATCGTCCAAGGGACATCGTTTCATCCTGGCGACGACTGACTACTTCTCCAAATGGGCAGAAGCAGTACCGTTAAGAGAAGTGAAGACGGAAAGAATCCTCCACTTCTTCAAGACGCACGTCATATATCGGTTCGGAACGCCAAGACGGATCATCTCCGATAACGGACCAGCTTACAGAAGCCACAAGATCAGTCGCTTTGCACAGCGGCATAATATAGACTGGAGATATTCTTCAGTTTACAATCCGCGAGCTAATGGTCTAGCTGAAGCCTTCAACAAGACCCTGACGAAAATCATGAAAAAGACGGTGTCCCGAAATAAGAGAGACTGGCACCAGAGACTGCAAGAGGCTCTTTGGGCATATCAAACAACGTTCAAGACGGCCACCAACGCAACACCATATGCGTTAGTATTCGGTACAGAAGCAGTACTCCCCCTCAAGATAGAATTACCCTCTCTACGAGTGGCAATCCACTACGAGCTAACAGATGAAGAAAACGCTCACCTTCGGCTTGAGGAGCTTGATGCCCTTGAAGAAACACGGCTCATAGCGCAACAAAATCTAGAAGCTTATAAAGCAAAGATGACGCGCTCATATGAAAGATTGACCCGACCGAGGACATTTCGCCAAGGCGAACTCGTGCTAGTGGTCAAAAGGCCTATGATCCCCAATCGCGCCAAGCGGGAAAAGTTTGAGCCAAAGTATGAAGTCCCGTACATCATAGATAAGGTCTACCAAGGTGGGGCCTATCTGCTCATGGATATGCACGGTGAAAGGCCTTTTAGGCCAATAAATGGTCGATTCCTAAAGAAATACCACGCTTAATGAGCCACAGCCTAGGTCAATGGTAGATGACGACGACTATGTCCGCTCGCTATCTTCCTAAGCTCAAGCTTTATAAGCAGTAGCCAGCCTTCTCCATGACGGACCGAAACGTCCTTAAACTAATAGCGGACCGAAATGTCCTTAAACTAATACCGCAGCATCCGTAAGCTGACGAGACAAAAAAAAAGAAGAAGAAAAATATAATAAATAAAAACGGTATGTCCATAAGCAAAAAAGGCACGGATGAAAACCCGAAAGGGCTCCGTGAGTAAAAATAGCAGGGCTACCGGCGAGTGTTCGTGAAAACCCGAAATGGCGCGACCTCGTAAAAAAAAAGAAAGAAAATAAAATAAAAAGAAGAATAAAAAAAAAACGGTATGTCCATAAGCAAAATGGGCACGGATGAAAACCCGAAAGGGCTCCGTGAGTAAAAACAGCAGGACTACCGGCAAGTGTTTGTGAAAACCCGAAAGGGCGCAACCTCGTTAAAAGACACTTATAGGGTCCTCACGACCTTATAAAGAGAAATCACCCACGTGAGATCCTTACGACTCACAAGGGAGCAACACACTTAGGGATCCCTACGATTCCTAAGGAGAAAATACACTTGCGAGATCCTCATGACTCGTAAAGAGAACTCTCTTATGAGACCCTCACGGCTCATAAGATTTGGAAGTCTTAAGTTACAGAGACCTAAACCTGTGCTTAAGCAAACCCCCCACAACTTCCGATATTGCCCTACAAGTGGTCCAATACTGGCTCTTGTATACAATCCACGGGCGCGAATAAACATTTCCCTAACCAAGTCCCATTCGAGACTGGGGATATGTTCGCATGGTGAACAACCCTTGTAAATCCTCTCGATTTACAAAGAGAAAACCCTCTCGTAGGATCCTTACGACTTACAGAGGAATAAAGCACTTAGGAATCCTCACTATTCCTAAGGAGAAAATACACCTACAAGATCCTCACGACTTGTAGGGAGAAATACCTTTGTGAGACCCTTACGACTCATGAAGTCAAAAGCCTTAGTCGACAGGACCTTAACCCTGTTCGCTAAGCTACCCTTGTTCGACATCGACAGAGGCAAATGATGATTCGCTCCTGGTAATATCCCAGTTGTAGCGGTGCTGATGCCGAAATCGGTGTTTAATTTCAGGTTTACGGCGAAAAGCCAGTAGGCCGCACATGCATATGAAATAGCCGAAATGATTGGGCAACTCGCAATAAAAAGCAGCGAGTAAAAATAAAAAAATAGCCGAAATGATTGGGCAACTCGCAATAAAAAGCAGTGAGTAAAAATAAAATAAACAGCCGAAATGATTAGGCACCGCGAAAAATAGCCGAAATGATTGGGCAATCGCGACCTTCGCGATATAAAAGCTAAAATGATAGAACATCGCGGAAATGAAACAAAAAAAAAGAGAAATGAAAAAACTTTGGCCCTATAGTTGAGATCATATCGATCCCTGTACACAATCCAAGGGCGCAAACAAAGAGAGAACCAGACTTTCCCAACAGGCTCCGCCAGATTACGAAGCCAGACCCCAACGATTCATCCCAACTCCGAAGAAACCAGCGTTTTCGGCAAACCCCTCAACTCAGGGAGACAAACAATCCTTGACGAGAGCCTCCTGATGCGCGTCGACTCGCAGAGCAACCAGTATCTCCGTGGGAAATTCTCGACTCGTTTCAACACCAAGGAAACAAATAATTCTTGGCGCTAGGGAAACAAATAATCCTTAGCAAACACCTCAACTCAGGGAAACAAACAATCCTTGACGAGAGACTCCTGATGCGCGTCGACTCGCAGAGCAACCAGTATCTCCGTGGGAAATTCTCGACTCGTCTCAACACCAAGGAAATAAATAATCCTTGGCGCTAGGGAAACAAATAATCCTTAGCAAATACCTCAACTCAGGGAAACAAACAATCCTTGACGAGAGCCTCCTGATACGCGTCGACTCGCAGAGCAACCAGTGCCTCCGTGGGAAATTCTCGACTCGTTTCAACACCAAGGAAACAAATAATCCTTGGCGCTAGGGAAACAAATAATCCCTGGCAAACCCCTCAACTCAGGGAAACAAACAATCCTTGACGAGAGCCTCCTGATCCGTGTCGACTCGCAGAGCAACCAGTGCCTCCGTGGGAAATTCTCGACTCGTTTCAACACCAAGAAAACAAATAATCCTTGGCGCTAGGGAAAAAAATAATCCCTGGCAAACACCTCAACTCAGGGAAACAAACAATCCTTGACGAGAGCCTCCTGATTTGCGTCGGCTCGCAGAGAAACCAGTGTCTCCGCGGGAAATTCCCGATTCGTCTCAACTTACAAGATAAAGCCTCAGGCAGCAGGGACTAAAAAAAACTTGCTTCCTGAACAATGGGGCCCTGCAAGTCGATCTAAAATGATCTCTTGCATACTATTCACGGGTCTCACTCTCCAAAGTCGAGTTTCGACAAGGAGGGAAACAACCGCTTACGAGTCCTCTCGACTCGTAAGAGGGAAAAATTCTCTTATAGGATCCTTACGACTTATAAGAGACAACACACTTAGGAATCCTCACGACTCCTAAGGAGAAAAACCTACTTACGAGATCCTCTCGATCCGTAGGGAGAAAAATCTCTACGAGACCCTCACGGCTCATAGAGTTGAAAAGTCTTAGACAGCAGATCTGAACCTGCGGCCTAAGCCATCGGTATTTCTTAAGAAAGACAAAATGCGTGCTCTATTATCTGTTGGCCATGTTTACTAAAGCGACATGCTGATAATAAGAGAAAGAAGAAAGCGACAGAAAGAGTATCCGATTTACATTTGATCAGGCATTCGAGACACGCTCATCCATACATAAGCAAAAGATTCAGAACGGAAAATAAAGACGGGCTGGGATAAAATTTTTCCATTAATATTGCCAAAAGTTCTTACAATCATAAAAGTAATAAACAAAAAATATTATTACAATGGAATAACCTCAGATCCAGGGCACGGATTGAGGAATTCAAAAGTAAGGCCATCCAGAGTTCTTCTGGCCTTTCTGATTATTCTTGTGCGCAGCCTCTCGCGCTCCTGTGTGTCAAGATCCTCGGCAAGCCCTCCCGGCCTTCGATAAGCAACGACTATCGTCGTCTGCTGGAAAATTTGATATAGGATGTCGATGAGGCTGTCCCGCCGTTTCTTCGAGATCAGCCCCGTCAGGTACACTGAATGCACCTTGTCTTCGGCATCATCCAGCGCATTGAGCGGTAGGGCCTCGTGAAACCCCGGAAGTGCTCTCCATATTGCTCCCAGCACGACCTTCAAGAGAGCTGAACGACGAGGAAGCAGCCAACCACCACTTGCGTTGAGGCGACCCATGACTTCCGCACACTGGGCGTCCGTAAACTCCTGGTTTTGATGACGGCCCTGTGCGCGGATATCGTCGTAGGTGATGAACTCGTGCAAACTGTATAGACGCACCGCTATTATGCCTGGAGGAAATGCCACAGGAAGTTTAGTGATAAAAAGAAAAATAATATACACAGAGAGTTAAACTCCCCGAGAGCAGTGCTCTGCAAACAGGACTGATTACCAGAATCCTAATAGGGGGATTTAAATAAATCCCCCGAGAACTCTAAGATTGTTACTATTAAAAGATGATATAATCCGTTAAATACAAAACTCCATTTTTAATTCTCATTATCCATATTCGAACTCTTAAGAGTTCATTTTTTTTAGATCAAAGAGATCTATGTTTTGCTAAAGACGCAAGATTCTGTTCATGAGTTAAGAAACCCTAAAACAGATTCCTGAGAGCAAGGCTCTGTTTGGTGAAACCCTAAAAGGATTTTCTTTAGATCAAAGATCTATGAGAGCAAAACTCTATTAATTAAAATTGATTTAATTTAAGACTAATTCTTACTTAAATAGTTTCTCTTAAAGAAAATCTAACTCTGAGAGTTCTTGAAGGCAAGAGCAAAGCTCTGAAGTTTCTGAAAATGAGAATTTTAAAGATGATAATCATCTATGCAGGACCAAAGGTCCTATTTATAGGCATCAAGTGCCCTTTCAACTTCCAAAGTTGCCGTAACGGTTGGAATTCCGCCACCGTTGCACACACGTTTGGGGCCACGTAAGCGCAACGGTGGGGGGCATTTGTTTACCCCAATCAGAGCAAAACTCTGTTCAAATTCCGAGGCGGGAGATGAAGCAACGCTTCATCTTCCCCCAATCAGAGCAAAGCTTTGCTTTGAAAATTTAAATTTTAATAAATGAAGCAACGCTTCAGATCTTTTGCGCTGCGCGCAACGCGCCACGTGTCAGGCGCAGATGCATCAGCGCAGCACCCAAGAAGGCGCGCCCAATCAGAGCAAAGCTCTATTTTAAGCAAAATTAAAGGAAGCAACGCTTCAGTTGCGCAAGCACTGCGCTGCGCGACACGTGACAGCGCAGATGCGCTAGCGCAGTTGCGCTGCGTTTTGCGCTGCGCGACACGTGTCACGCTCTGGAGCATTTGCGCCAAACAGAATTAAAATTCTAAAGAAATCTTTTCTGTTCTTATTAAAACAAGAAGATTTTCTTCTATAAAACAGAAGACCTTGGATCAAAGATCCAACGGTGGGGAAAATTCCCCAAATCACTCAGAGAAAGATCTCTTTAACAAATTTATGGGCACTATATAAAGGCCCCTAGACCTCAATTCAAAGGCATCAACATTTTGTGAGAAATTAAATAGAGAGAGCTCTGAAGATTTGGAGAGAAATCCTCAAGAACAAAAAAGGTAAAAAGCCTTTAGAAAAAGAGAAAATTCTCTTATGAACAGATCATGGATCTAAAAACAAGATCAATGATGTTCAATAAAAAACAAATAAAAACAGTGCTTTGCACTTTTTATGAACCTTTGGTTCTCTGAGATAAGAAAAACAAAAGAAACTTGTTTTCTTTGATCTAAATTAGATCAAGAAAGCAAACAGTGCTTTGTACTTCTGTTATGAACCTTTTGGTTCTTGAATCTAAAAGATTCTCAAATTTATAGTGCCTTACACTTGCAAACTGCGCTGTTGCGCTCTTGGGAGAGCGCCACGTGTCAGCATCTGAACTACTTACGCTATGCGCTCTTGAAATAGAGCTTTGCTCTCTATAATTGGCGCAACTCACCAGGGAGCGCCACATGTCAGCAGCGCAACAGCGCAGCGCACTGATACAGCGCACTGCGCTGTCGCGCTTGCGCTCCTCAGATCGTGACACGTGTCGTCACCACGAGCGCTTGCGCTCTCTGATCGACTTAAAGTGCCTGATAAATGCTAGGCATTTCCTAAAGGGTCAGGCCCAAATTAAAAAAAAAACAAAAACAAGCAGGCCTAATTAAATTGATGCTCGGCATCATTTATAAATGGGCAGAGCCCAAACGAAATAATAAAAATGTTATGCATTTTAAAAGGGGCAGAGCCCAAACAAAGTAGATGCTTTGCATCATTTATAAATGGGCAGAGCCCAAAACAAATTGATGCTCTGAGCCCAAATAAAAATGCAATGCAAAAGCAAATAAAATGTTGAATATTTTCAACTGGACTTCGCCCAATTTTGGCCGTAAGTCCTCAAATTAAACTGACTGAGCAAGATTGCTCTCTTAAATCCGGTTCGGGGGTACATCTCCGAACTCCTCTGACACTTCTCGTTGTAATCCTTCAACGACGTCAGAGAGGCGACGGGTCCCAACGACCACACATGAATATGGACTGCGGGGTCCCTAAACTCGTGGACCGAAACGTCCTTAAACTAATGATGGACCGAAACGTCCTTAAACTAATGATGGACCACTACGTCCTTAAACTGGCAATGGACCGAAACGTCCTTAAACTAATGATGGACCACCACGTCCTTAAACTGGAAATGGACCGAAACGTCCCTAAACTAATATTGGACCACAACGTCCCTAAACTGGCGACGGATCGAAACGTCCTTAAACTAATTATGGACCACCACGTCCCTAAACTGGCGATGGACCACCACGTCCCTAAACTGGAGCGATAGAGCCTCCAAATGCTCTTTTGCCGGATCTAAACGATATCGTTTAAGTTGATCTTAGCCCCAAATACGGCTAACGTATCCTTAAACATTTAAATGGATTATAAAACTCCAAATCAACTTTGGTTCAAGGGTACATCTCCGAACTCCTCTGACACCCATCGTTGTAATCCTTCAACGACGTCAGAGAGATGACGAGTCCTGACGGCCATATATTAAATGGATCACCACGTTAAGTTGATCTTAGTCTAAAACAGGACTAACGTATCCTTAACGGATGTTTAAGTTGATCTTAGCCTCAATACGGTTAACGTATCCTTAAACTAAAAACACCAAACCCAAATCTAAGTAAATACGGATTTGGACTAATCCACGTCCTATGGGCGACGGCATCACTTAGTCTCCGTATACAATCCACGGGCAACTACAAACAAAACAAACACACACGACACGAAGTGAAATTCTGAAGAAGGAGAAAGTAGCTACCGCGATGCGGTAGCGTAATTAACTGCAGGGGCTTGCGCCTGCAGGGAAAAGCGTTCCCACAATCAAAACCCCCTCAAGCGAGGGGGAATCTGACGAAGTCTGCTATATCGGCCGCATCCGTCTAAACCTCCGATACACGATGATGCAGCGAAGGGACCTCAACATGGAGCTTATGAAGCGAATGAGCGGACTACAAAGGTTGTAATCCCAAACTCTTAGAAGTAAAGTTGTTTACTTGCTCTTTGTTTCGCCTAATCTCTAGTCTAAGATCTTGGTGAGGGTTGTTCGGCATTTGAAAAATTTGATTTTGGCATGGTTGATGCCTTGTAGAACCTTGTGACAGTGCCTAGTAACCCTACAGTGGTATCAGAGCCAAGCTAGAGGTTTAGGCGAAATCTAGACGAAGTTTAAAGTCCGTTCGAACCCCGAAACATCGCAATACACCCCCTCTCTGGAAAATTTTTAAAATGTTGATTTTTTCTGTATTAAAAATACTCAGAAAATTAAGCAGGGAATTCTAAGGATTACTGTGAAATACGAGATCCTAATTCACTTAAAGCACCGTGGAACCGCGGCAATACCATGCCTTGCGTGGCGGTTCCGCGGCCGTACATGGGTATTAGGGACTCATACTTCACAGTAACATCCGTATGTATTTCTAGATGCTTCTGAGAATTTTTAATATTACTCAAGTGTTGAGTGTTCTGGAGATCCTTTAGAATTCGTTGATTCGATCGGAAAATTTAACTTCGTTTAACGTTTTTCCGGATAAATTAGAACGTGTTAAAAAGTTCGAACGGATATCAATAACTCACTTTTTCCCCTGCCGGAAAATTTCCAAGTGTTGGATTTTTTCCTTAATTAAAGAACATTCATAGTCGTGCAAGTAACGTGGTGGACCCTCTAGAAGAACACAAACCTTAACTCGATTATGTGACCGTCTGAACCGTCTCTAAACCTTAGGGTTTGGGGCAGTACGGCGTTGCCACATGTGAGGCGTTGGTTTGACCCTTCTACGGCTGGACCATTGGTACTGTGGCATATGATGGATACCTTTTGAACTCCGCTCAAGTGTTGAGCTATTTGGGAAATCTTGGGTGTTTGTTTATTCGATCGGAAAGTTTAACATTGTCTATCTATCTGGAATGTGATACAATATTTGGAATCCACAAGTAGTTATGAGATAACTAATTTGAATGTTATAAATCTAGCAGTTTAGTCTCATTTGATCGGTTGCCACGGGATTTTGATGTGATCAAAATTCCGTCGCAATCACGTAGCGTATGCGGATACTCGCTGGGTAAACTTAATAGATAGCCACGCCCCATAGCCCCGGCCAAGTGACTGTAGGAGAATCCCGTCGCCAAAAGCATCCGTTCGGGTGCTCGCGGCAGCGGTGTTCCGCCTTAGTGCACTCCGTCGACGGCATTAGGGGGTGCGGCCGTCTACTAAAGTTTTCGACGAGCATTCGATCAGGATGTCGGTAATCTTGTTGAATTGCCCGACTAGATATTGAAAAGTGTTTTCGAGATCGAGACTAAAATACGGGGTTTATAATTGTTAGGCATGCGATGTCTAAGGAATTCATTTGGTTAGGCATGAGATGTCTAAGGAGGTTGCGGATTCCAACTATTGTAGTTTTACACCTTTTTTTCTGCGACCGTAAGTGTAATATGTGGTGTATCGCCGGTTTCATTGCTATACATCAACGATAATTGGGATACGCATATTTACTTACGTTGATGATATGTGATGTTATGTGTTGCTGTGATATGTTATATTGGATCGCCGTATTTTGAATAGCCGGGGGTTTTATGTGAGATGAGAGTTTTTCTTTTTCATTCATGTAAAATTCAATTGTATGTAATATTCTTTTATTGGGGCACTTCCGGGATGAGGATGATGTCACCATTGTATATTATTTACTTTTTCGCATTAGGGAGACCCAAGGCGGGGAACATAAGTAACCGGGTTCTAGGGTCTAGTGGGAGACCATCTCGAGGAGTTGAGACTGGGTGTCCTAACTCTAGAATTGGTAGGGTTGCTTGCCGCTCTCGTAGGGGTCTTGGGGTGTGGGATTGGCTATTCATCGCGACCGTAGAATCCACGTTTTATACAGGCTCGCATAAAACACGGAAATCCTAGTATATCCAATATTTCATATGTTATCTTCTGCTGCAATGTTCTGTTATAAGATCATATTACTGCCTGAGACGAATGTTTATATTATATATATGAGATATATGTTATATTGCTGATTTCGTTTAAAATGTGATGCTTGTGAAGCATAATAAAATGGGACTTCATTAATGAGATTAATGAAACTAAAAGAAACCTAAAGATATTGTAGAAACTTGTCTCAAAAACAGGTAGCTCTAGTTCTTGCTTTGCATAGCGGTATTCCTTGTAGAATATCCAGCACCTTATTCGATAAGGAAAGAGCCGAGATCCTTTCACCGGGAGTGACCTCTTTAGCGAAACTAGCAGATACTACAAACTCGGTTTGTCTTTTGATTGTTTTTATAGTTTTTGCTTTACATAGTGATATTTGTGAAATATCCTGCACCTTATTCGATGAGGAAAGAGCCGAGATCTCTTCACCGGGAGTGACCTCTTTAGCAAAACTAGAAAAGGCCTAAAAAATATTCCCTTTAAAATCATTCGATTCTACAACGATATCAAGTTCATTACGCAAAGGGTTTTCTTAAAAACCTGTCGTAGCCCTCCGTCATTTCAGATAAGTACTAGTTAGTATTCGTGCTACGTTTGTTGACTATGTTAAGGCGTAGTGTGCGGTAGCTGATTAGTGTTTATCTGTATAAGCATATGATGCGATTGAATTAGGATAGTCGTGCGACTTTGTTGACTATGTTAAGGGTCGTGCGGGTGGGTTTAATTCAATCGGGAAATGACGGGTTGAACTTGACTAGCACTTATGATTTGTTGACTATATTAAGGTCATATAGCTGCTAGGGGTAAAAAAAATTATCGGGAATTTCAAGTGTTGAAATTTGCAATGAGATTGCATATCTTCTATGAGATGGTTGGATCCCGATACCCGCTGCGAGTAAGAGTTACTCCTGGGAGAGTTTTACACATTACAATTAGCCGATCAAGTAGGTGTCTAGAAAAGTGTTAACGGGGTTATGCCTCTGGGAAAACGAGGTTTATTTTAATTAGGTCCATGCGAAAGCACGGGGAACCTCCCTCAAAGTACCGGCACTGGCCTGGCTGAAAGATTGGCGAACTTGTAGGGTGTAATTAATCCCGGCTAGTCTTTCCTTTTAGGGTTTGAAGGAAGATTTGACTAAAACAGTGGGAGACATCCTGATTAGATATATTAATAACCAATCTAATCTTGTAAGAGTATACGCTGAGTGTTTTCTTCTATCTCTCTGCAGGTAGCGACCATGCCACGTCTTAATCAAGATAATAATACGGATGTATTGACCGAACCCGCTTGTTATACTGCGCTAAGGAACGTTGGTCCCGCTCCAACTTATAATTGTTATAAGACAGAGCAGGAAATAGGGGATTACCAGAATTCCCGTGCCGCCCAAATGAAGAAAGTGCATGCTGATGCATCTTCTTCGGGTGTGTTCATTACCGAGAACTGTTTCTCAGTATCCTTTACGTCCTGGGTATGAGATACCGGATCAGGATCCCGCAAATGTAATTTGTTACATGGGCTACAGATAGGTAGAGAACTGAGAACGGGTGATAAGTTTCAAGAGTTGGAAATGAAACAAGTGTTGCAGCCAAGACTGTTGGCAGTTATCACCCTGTATTACCAGAATACATTGATTCTGAATGAATGTTATTAGATACCGAACCTGATATACAACATCATATCGGTTTCTTTATTAGTAAAGAAGGATATAATTTTGTATTGTTGGATAATGTTTTGAACATTTCCTATATCAAGAGTTGATCGGTTCAGGCACATTAAAAGCATAGACGTTCTAAATCAAACCACTGTTCTTAACGTACAGAACACACACAAGAGGAAGAGTTCAGAAATGAACGAATCTTTCTTGAGGTATTATAGACTAGGTCATATCAATGCGACCCGACTAGCTGAAGTTACATAAAGATGCATATTTAAATTACTTTGGATTTATATCTTGTAAAACTTGCCAGTCATGTCACAAAGATAAGATGACCACAGCTCCGTTTATTGGAAACAGAGAAAGAGTTAGTGAACTCTTGGGATTGATACATGATGATGTATGATAGTCCCATGTCTACATATACCAGGACAGGCTCTTTGTACTTCATTACATTCACTGATGATCTCTCAAGATTCAGACATATGTTCCTGCTGAAACACAAGTCCGAAATTTTTGAGATAATCACAGAATATAAGTTAGAAGTAGAGAACCAAAACAGGTATAAGTATTATGTCCTTTGATGAGATCAAGGAGGAGAATACTTAAGCACGGAATTCTTGGACTATTCTAAAGGAGAACGAGATTCTCTCTCAGCATTACTCCTCCGAATACACCACAGCACGTCGGTGTATCGGGGCGGAGCAATCGCACCCTATGTGATATGGTGTGCTCTATGATGAGTACTACTGAGTTGCCTATTTTCTTTTGAGGTTTTGCACTTGAGAAGTTGCATACCTATTGAATAGGGTTCCAACCAAATCAGATGCCTACCACTCCATATGTGATATGGTATGGGAAGAGCTCATCTCTTAAGGAAGTTAAGATTTGGGGTTGTCCGGCCTATATCAAAAGCAAAATCCGGACAAACTCGAGGCAAGATCAGTTCTGTGGAAGTTTGTTGGATATCCCAAGTATTCGCAAGGGAATATCTTCTACCACACCGAGGAACGAAAGATGTTTTATTTCTCGGCATACCACTTTTTGAGAAAAAGGGAATTTCTTGTGAAGAAATTAGTGGTCATGAGGTAGAACTGGAAGGAGTTCCAGCTATACAAACTGCAGCTGATGATTTGGTAAACCCGGAGGATTCAATAGATTCCAACGAACCTCAGCCTCTTCGCCGATCTGGTAAGGTTCCTCATCCACCTGAGAGATACTTCGGTTTCTTTATGACAGTGGGAGCAAGGATTGCATCATGAGATGATGGCCCAACTAGTTTTGAGCAGGCCATCAGGAGTGAGGACTCTGTGAGAATGGCTGGATGCTTAGCGGTCTGAGATGGAATCCTTATACACCAACAAAGTATGGACTTTGGTTGCTTTATCTGAAGGGTTAAATCCCCATCAGAAACAAGTATATCTTGAGAAGATTACTTGGTGTACATGGAAAAGTTGAGATTTTCAAAGCTATGCTTAAGTCCATCCAGATCTTACTTGCCACTGCTACATATCATGATTACGATATCTGGTGGTTGGGTGTCATGACTGCTTTTCTAAATGATGATTTGGAAGAGAGCGTCTATAAGTACACAGCCAGAGGGCTTCGTAGACAGTGGGAGCAGCGGAAAAGTGTGCAAGATGTTTTATGTGATAAATCAGGCATCGCGGAGTTGGAACATCTGTTTTGATGTGGTAGTCGAAGAGTTTGACTTCATCAAAATGGTAGATGAACCAAGTATATACAAAAAGGTAGTAGGGAGTATGGTGGTGATCCTCGTATAGTACGTGGATGACATACTCATGATAGGGAAGGAGTTTCCTATGCTACGCTCGGTCAATCTCCTCTTATCACAAAGATTCTCCATATAAGATCAAGGAGATACCTCCTAAATCCTGTGTTATGGATCTATGAGATAGATCTAATTGGATGTTAGGATTCTCACTAGTTGTAGTGAGATGGTATCAATCGATCCTAGGGAGAATCACTGGAAAGGTTCCAGGGTGATAAGGACGACTGAATGTCAGTCGCAGGTATTGTCTTTACCCTCAGTGGAGGGACGGTATGTTGGAAGAGTTCCAAGCTAGATACCGTGACTTACTAGACGATTAAAGGCAAGATACATTGTTACCAAAGATGCTACCAAAGATACAGTCTGGATATATTTTAGTTCATGAGATGAACTTCGTTCCTGCCATTGTGTGACAATGGAGTTGTGGCTTATACCAAGGAACCCCCGTCCCATCAGAGATACAGACATATTCTAAGGTAGTATCACCTGATCATGGAGATGGCTGATCTCCAGGGAGATCGAGGTTAGGAGAGTAGACACAGAGGACAACAACACGGATCTACTCACAAAGGCCTATTTCCCAGTAGAGACTTTTATGCGATGGTTGAGTATGAGATACTTCAACCACAGCTGATTGTTGGGTATACGATACCACAACAGATGGCCCTAGTGCAAGTGGGAGATTGTTAGTTATATGTATGCCCTAGAGGCCATTACTGTACATACGATGTATATTGTAGTGGATGCTTGGATATATATAGGGAAGACTTTCTTACTCGACATGATAGTATGCTATCTGGTTACACTTTATCTAAACATGTACTCTGATTGTCTCTATGTTACATGTTGATAAAGCCCTTAGGATGAGTACTTGACTACCAGGACTATGATGCAGATCATACTAGTGGGGACAGTGTAGTCGCCAAGTACATCCTTCAAATGTTCCTAGTCGTGGGAGTGCCGAGATAGGGCATCGATACTCCAGAGTAGACTGGCGTATGCGCTTCTTGACCCATATGATGGGCGATGGATGATCCCATATCCATTGGTGTTTGACATCAGAGAAGGTATACGGGTGCTCAGTGGAGACTGGGTACACTGGACGGACTCGCCGAGAACTCCCAGATGGTATTATACCTCACGTCAGATGGCAGTTCTCTGGTGACACTGGTACAGGTTAGTCTGTAGACCCGAGATCGTCATAGAGTCTTGTGTGATTCCCACTGTGCTTTGATTTCCATCATACCACGTCCAAGAGGGCGTGCAAAAAGGTGGCTTTTAGGTACAGTCCCGAATCACATGGAGGCAATGAGCGATAGGAGGGGTTTCGTCTCTCCTGGTATAGGGAGTTGATGTTGCGCTGTGTTCGATTGGCTATAATTGGAAATCCCTGGCCAGGGTTGCTGAGATTTACTGATAAGTGTTATCAGTAGTTTCTCGAACTGTTATGGACCTCATATCGACACGACTTATCAAGCTACTGGGGTCTGACGTTTACCACCCCTAAGCGAGATATACGACATATCAGACGAAGAGACCGGACTGTACGGGAGTGTTACTGGATGGATTCGCAGGAGAATGTACATACTTGCTTGTTGATCTTCTGATCGCTCAATACCTGGGTGGCTGTTACATTTAGCTGACCGCTTGCAGCTTGTAAGTGTTTGATATGATCATCACCCACTGCCGGCGTATTGACGATTCTTTAGAGTCTTACACAGAGGTTTCCTGGCTCAGGCTAAACGGAGTAGGAGCACATATGTGATATGTGCGGGACCGAGAATAATACGTGTATGTGATACCGTATTAGATTCTCGCGATATGTGATTTCGGCCGGGTATATGTGATATAGCCGGGTCATCGGATCAAGTGTTGATTCGATAAACTGATACAGATTATATTAGTTGGTTATTTGTGAAATAGCCGGATTATCGGATCAAGTGTTGATTCGATAATTTAATGTATAATTATATATATGATATATTAAATTATATTAACTAATATAAGCTCACTTAAAGATTCTTTTTCTCACTCGGGTAATACATTGATATATATGTGATATAAGTTAATTGTATTAATTTATTTTGTTACAAAATATATTATATATGTGATATATAATATTGTAACAAGTTAAGGTTATAAATGCAACATGTTCTGTGGAGTTTAAATATGGTTAGGGTTTGGATTAAGGTTAAACTTGCATGAAACTTTCAAGAAGCTTTGACTTTGACTTGTGATATTTTGCATAGATATTTCTTTAACCCAACCCAACCCTTTACCATAGTTAATTCTCTACATGGGTTAAGTTTTCATTCTTAACCCATGGTTGCATTTCTAACCTCACACAAGTTTCATTATTCATCACAAAAGAGATTCTTCTTCTTCTTCCTTCTTCTTTTTTTTGATGAAAAGCTTTCTAGCTTTTTCATGTGTGATGAAAATGAGTGAGAAATAGAAAACAAATGAAAGTAAATTCCTACTTCATCATCCTCATCTATTCTTGCCACTTAGATTAGGGTGTTTGCTTTGCTAATACTTGATTAGCAAAGCAAGTGCTTGGGTTTGAGTTTCTTCAAGGTAGATCATCTTTGTTATTGAAGATCGGAAGTAAGCTTGCATCTTTCTCTTCATGGAGCATCTCTTGAGTCCGGGTACTTGATGATCGCAGCGAAGAGAGCTCAACATGGAGCTTATGAAGCGAAGGAGCGGACTACAAAGGTTGTAATCCCAAACTCTTAGAAGTAAAGTTATTTACTTGCTCTTTGTTTTGCCTAATCTCTAGTCTAAGATCTTAGTTAGGGTTGTTCGGCACATGAAAAATTTGATTTTGGCATGGTTGATACCTTGTAGAACCTTGTGACATTGACTAGTAACCCTACAATTAAAAGGGCCAAGCCCAAATAAAGGCTCAATAGCTAGAACAATAAAATGTTAAACATTTATTGGACTTAGCCCAAGATTGGCCGTAAGTCCTTAACTCATATCAACTGAACCCATATGCTCATAAACCTTTTAACAGACTTTAGTCCAAAATTTGACTATAGATCTCCCAACCAAAATTGGTTCAAGGGTACATCTCTGAACTCCTCTGATATTTGTCGTTGTAATCCTTCAACGTCTTCAGAGAGGTGACGGATCCCGACAGCCATACATTCCACAGACTATGATGTCTTTAAACCGGACTGTGGGGTCCTTAAACTCATGGACTACGATGTCCTTAACCTGGACTGTGGGGTCCCTTTAAACCCATGGACTTTGATGTCCTTAACTGGACTGTGGGGTCCTTAAACTCTTGGACTACGATGTCCTTAACCTGGACTGTGGGGTCCTTAAACTCATGGACTACGATGTCCTTAACCTGGACTGTGGGGTCCTTAAACTCATGGGCTACGATGTCTTTAACCTCGGACTGTGGGGTCCCTTTATACCCATGGACTACGATGTCCTTAAGCTCGGACTGTGGGGTCCCTTTAAACCCACGGACTATGATTTCCTTAACCTCGGACTGTGGGGTCCCTTTAAACCCACGGACTATGATGTCCTTAACCTCGGACTGTGGGGTCCCTTTAAACCCACGGACTACGATGTCCTTAACCTGGACCACCATGTCCTTAAACTGGTAATGGACCACCATGTCCTTAAATTGGTAATCGACCGCAATGTCCCTAAACTAAACAATAGAGTTCAAATGCTCTTTTGTTGGATCTAAATGATCCTGTTAAGTTGATCTTAGTCTAAAATTAGACTAACGTGTCCTTAACAAACGTTGAGTCGATTTTAGTCTAAAATTAGACTAACGTATCCTTAACAAACGTTTAAGTTAATCTTAGTCTCAAATGAGACTAACATATCCTTAAACCCAAACCAAAATCCAAATCTAAGAAAATACGAATTTGGACTAATCCACGCCCTACGGGCGACAACATAAATTAGTCTCCATATACAATCCACGGGCAACCACAAACAAAACAAACACCCACGACACGAAGTGACCATCTGGAGAAGGAGAAAGTTGTTACCGTGATGGGGTAGCGTAATTAACTGCAGGGGCTTGCGCCTGCAGGGAAGAGCGTCCCCACAATCAAAAACCCCTCAAACGAGGGGGAATCTGACGAAGTCTGCTACATCGGCCGCATCCGTTTAAACCTTCGATACATGGTGCCATAAATCCACGGACTATGACGTCCTTAACTTTGACCGTGATGTCTTAAAACTAATATCGGACTGTGGAGTCCTTAAACCCACGGAATATGAGGTCCCTAACCTTGACCGCGATGTCTTTAAACTACGATACCCTGGAGAACATCCCAAAGCAACCCCTGACCCCGTGAAATACGGATAAGGGTGACCGCACCCAGCACTTACTGGTCCTCACGACCTGCAAGGAAGAAAACTCTCTTGTGAGATCCTTACGATTCCCAAGGGAAAACCCGCTTAATAATCCTCACGATTCTTAAGAAGAATTCACACCTACGGGATCCTCTCGACCTGTAGGGAGAAAAACTCTTTATGAGACCCTCACGGCTCATAAAGCTCAAAAGTCTTAGGAGGCAGATCTTAACCCTGAATCCTAAGCCATCGCTGCCCTGCAAAGGAGACCTAGATAAATTGTCCGCGGAACGCATTCAATAAAAAGGAGACACACCATTGAGAAGAAAAATATGTCTTTATTCATGAAACAAAATGGATACAAAGTACAATTCATGAAAGAACAAAAAGAAAATACTCTCGTTCAGGAGTATGTACAAAAACAAAGGAAAAGATACAAGTTTTTCAAGCCGGCGGGCAATTTAACAATTTTGCTAGCTCATCCTGCTTTTGCTGGGCCATAACTTCATGATTCAGGATCACCAGAAGACGAGCCTCTGCCTGAGCCTGCTGGGCCTGATATGAGACAAGCCGACCTTCGAGCTCCTTCTCGGTAGCCTTGTGGGCCTCAACTCTTTCGCGAGTAAACTCGGCGGCCTTGTCAATGGCCACTACCTCCTTGATGGCCTCTTGAAGCACTCGCCAGCGTTCATACGCTTTGTTGGCCTTGGCGGTAAGATTAGCTTGAAGCTCGCTCAGCGCCTTAGAAGTCAGCTCCCTCTCCGAAAATTTGCGGCCGAGCCTCTTCTCGCGTGATATCATGTTTGCCGCGCACCGCGCTATCAGTCCCCGCAAGTCCGCATTTGCAGCCACGGCCTCCGAGGAAAGACGGGTACACTCGAGCACGGTATAAACAAGCCTCCATTTGACAGCGATACTCGATCTAGAACACGCACAAATCACCCGATATGGGAGGCAGCAAGGAAAATCTCCAATGCATTTCCTACCGAGCATGCATTTATAACTATATGAATATTCGAAAGGAAATGATACCCAAAGCTCTGATGTGCATGCAACATAACGATAGTGCTCGCAATTAAAGAAAATTTCCATGGAGAAATACAAAGCTCATTTATGCGAGCGAGACATACATACGAGTACCCAGCACATATAAAAATTCAACATAAAGCATGCGAAAACTAATGTGAATATACTACGCTAGCGGGAAAAGATCACCGAACATAGGATCGGTGGCACAAGGGTTAACAAAACAAAGAACAAAATTCTCCATCTCTCTCTCTGCTTTCTCCAACACATCGAAGCGACGGTTCTCGCGAGGAGTCGCTCCCTACCGATTGGCGCCATGTTCGTCCGCAAAAGCAGACATGATAGCTCGTCGGGCTCTTATTTGGCTCAACAGGTGAATCGAGCAATCCTTCAAAGCCTGGGTAATCAGGCACGCTTCGTGAAACCCTCGAGCTTTTCTTCAGCCGCGTCAAGCATCGCCAGGGTCATCTCCGCCGGGTGAGGAGGGATGTCGGAAAGCACGGCAGCAAGAATCATCCGAAGCCAGAGGGAGCCCATTGGAAGGGGGGACCCCCTACGGATCGAGAGTTCATATGTCGCTGAGTCGCATTCGTCGTCAGTGAGGAGGGGATCCACCAACCGTGCAGCAAAGCGAGGTATCATCTCCTCGATAGGTACTTCCCATGGCTGTCGACGAGCATGGGAGCGGTTGCAGGCCATGGCACTCAGTCGTCTCCTCAAAATAAATTACACTAGGTTGAGAATAAATTTCTCTGTGAAGAGAAAAAGAAGGCCATCGCCTCAGGTTATAAAGAGGAGCATTAAATGCTGCGCACGAAGAATGCTGCATGGTGGAACTATTTCCAAGGCCCAAAAAAAGGAAGGCATTGGAAATCAAGGAGATGGGACTATTTCCAAGGCTTCTTTCCTGCATCTAATGCCATACACAGAAAATATGGCGTGAAAAATTAAATAATCCCTTAAAAGGGCCCCACGTGTGGAGCACATGAGCACCATTCTTGGTGTGTACTGAAAAGTGGAATAGTGCCCTGCACATTAAAAACATCAACAGCAACAATAGCAAAATGACAAAATCCCACAAAAGGGCATGCAAACACAGAAGGGCACGATAAAACTTATCACTAATACTTTAAAAAGTTCATACAAAATAAAAAAGGGAGAAAAACGATTACAACGGCAAGACCTCAGACGCGGGGCACGGATTGAGAAACTCAAACTTGGCTTTGTCTAAGATCCTCCAAGAATTTCGAACCATCCGAATATGTTTTCTCTCGCGGTCACAAGCGTCGGGGTCCTCACGAATGTCTTCTACCCTCCGATAGACAGCAAGTATGGCCGACTGCTGAAAAGCTTGGTGCAAGAGATCAATGAGGTTGTCTCGCCTCCTCTTCGAGATTAGGCCCATTAGGTACACCGAATGTACCTTATCCTCGGCGGTGTCCAATGCCCTGAGCGGCACGCCGGTGCAAAAGAGAGGGAGCGCCTCCCAGATCGCTAGCACGATGAGTCTCAGAAGAGAAGAGCGACGAGGGAGTAGCCGACCGTTGTACTCATCGAAGCGGCTCATGATCTCAGCACATTGGACGTTGGTGAACTCCTGGTTCTGGCTACGGCCCAGTGCACGAATATTCCTGTAAGAAATGATTTCGTTAAGATCGTACATATGGGCATCCATGATACCTGAAATAAAGATCATGAGAATCTATTACAAACCTTTTCTTCCGAGTTGTGAAGAAGATGACTCAGGGCAGTTAAACCCATGAAGTTCTTTGAGAACAACTTAGTTCTTCATAGGAATTAAATTCCTTTTTGAAAAAGGGAATTAAATTCTCAGAAGGTTTTGTTCCAGAGCCAGAGCTCCTTAGGATGGAATTAAATTCCATGGAAAACAACCGACATCATCATCTTCCTTAAAAATTAGAAAAGCCTAAGAGATCTACAGTTTGAAAATTAGATGGGTCTCTGTTCTTGTTGATGAACTTGAAGAAAAAATGGATTCATGTTAAAAGGGGTGAAACCCTTGATGTGGATTTAAAATCCAGAGAGTTTTTTAATGAAGGTTCTTCGATCGTTCAATATCATTACCTGAAAGGAAAAGTCCTTCTTGAACAGAGTTAAACTCTGAAAATTTTTCAAGGTAGAGAACTAAGCTCTGGAAAAAGAGAATTAAATTCTCAAGAGAAGGAAGTTCTCAAAGGAGGAAGATGAGCAAAGTGGAGGCTCTTCTGAAAAGACATGGGCATTTATAGGATGGGATGGAAAACGTTTCATCTACCCTACTCCCAAAGCAGATCCGACGGTCGCAAAAGTGACAGCGTTGCACTCACGTGCAGACACGTGAGAACAACGCTATGGGGGCATTTGTTCCCTGATTAAAAATCAGGAAAAGATTCAGAAGAGGCATCACGTGCTCACACGTGACCAGTGGTCACGTGTTGGCACGTGATAGTCAAGCAGCGGCACAGAGCATATTTGTTCTCTAATTAAAAGTCAAGAGGAAGCTTCAAAACAGGCATCACGTGCTCACACGTGACCAGTGGTCACGTGTTGGCACGTGATGGTTAAGCAGCGGCCAGAGAACAGAGCGCAGAAGAAAAGAAGCCCATTCCAGGGGTCACGTGGCCACACGTGACCGGCTTTAACCGCCTTATTCTTTAACAGAATTAAATTCTGAGGATAAATCCTTCAAATCTTTCCAAAATAAAGAAGGATTATCTAAAACCGTTGGATTAAAAATCTAAAGGTGATTAAATATCACCAATTTATGGTAAAATCTTGGAGTTGGAAAGATTTCCCCCTAAATCCAACCGGAATAACAAAGAGATATCTTTGGATTTAAAATCCAATAGTGAATAAAATTCACCTAACAATCTAAAGGCCCAGATTAATGATAAATATAAATCAAATCTCTCAATACACAAATCAAATCTCTCAATGAGAGATTTACTAAACAGATTGATTCTTTTCCTTCTCCTATAAATAGGAGCCAAGAAAATAAGAAAGGGACATTTTTTTAGACCTTTGGACCTTTTCTTTTGATACACACAGAAAGAGATATAGAGCCTTTGATTCTCTGCAAAAGGAAAAACTTAGGTAAGAAAAGAAAAGGGAGGCTTCAAAAGAGAATTTAATTCTCAAAAGAGTTTAACTCTTATATAAAGAAAAGAACTTAGTTCTTCCTCTGGTGGAGGATCTGCAAAGTGCACATCTCCCCATGAATTGAGAATTTAATTCTCATTAGGTTGAGATCCTGCCATGCAGATCTAAAACACAGAGGAGGAACTGAGTTTTGAGAATTTAATTCTTACAAAATGATAGGAATTCAATTCCTTTGAGATAAAATTAGGGTTTAACCCTATGTTATAGGAATTTAATTCCTTCAAAATGAACAGAACTAGGGTTTAACCCTAATCGAGAACATAATTCTCTCAAAATCACAGGAACTTAATTCCCTTAAGAAAAGAAATTAGGGTTTAACCCTATTTAAGAATATAATTCTTCAAAAGAAAACAGGAATTTAATTCCTCTAAAGTTTGTCGTTAGGGTTTAACCCTATGAAGAATTTAATTCTTAAAAGATGAACAGATCTTTAAAACATGCAAAGAACCAGAGTCACGTGCTACCACGTGAGCCCTGCAAAGATCCACAGAAAATAACTTTGAAGCAACACCTCACGTGTTACCACGTGACTCCTGCAAAGATCTATAAAAGAGAACTTTGAGGCAATGCCTCACGTGCCCCACGTGATCTCTAAAGCACACAGAGAAAAAGGCAAAAGAAACAGAAAAGAGCTCTAGGGGGCCCTCACGTGTCAACACGTGACCCCTAATGAACATTCTAACAGATCAAAGCATGAGCCCCCATCACGTGCCCACACGTGATGGCTTTCAGAATTAAAAGTGTTAAACACTTATCTGTAGAGCAAAATAGAGGGAAGCAGGGCGCTCTCACGTGCTACCACGTGACCCCTCTCTCCTTAGTGTTTAACACTAGTCTGGAGATTTTGTCCCCAGTGTTTAATATTGATTTGCTTAGTGTTTAACACTAATTTGAAAACTCTGTTCCCAGAGTTCAACACTGATTATCTTTTAGTGTCTAACACTAACTTGTTAATCTTATTCCCAGTGTTCAATATTGTTGGTCTCTAGTGTTTGACACTAGCTTTAGCCCAATTGGCTAAGTTTCAAAAGGCAAAACCTCTCCTTCAATGAACCAACAGAGGGCCAATGTCCCAAACATGATTGGACTTAGTCCAAGCTGGCCATAAGTCCTCAATTC
Organism: Agapanthus africanus; assembly: GCA_030015575.1. Lineage (NCBI taxonomy): Eukaryota > Viridiplantae > Streptophyta > Magnoliopsida > Asparagales > Amaryllidaceae > Agapanthus > Agapanthus africanus. The sequence continues at coordinate 933,354,519 of CM057338.1, read as the reverse complement.
AAACTTAATTGGGCCAATGGGCTCATGATGTAATAATTGATCTTAGTTTCCAAATTGGACTACAGATCACTTAATCCACCTTGGTTTAAGGGTACATCTCTTCACTCCTTTGATACTTGGTGTTGTAATTCCTCAACGTCTTCAAAGAGGTAACGGGTCCCGATGACCACACATTCATACGGACTGTGGGGTCCTTAAACTCATGGACTATGAGGTCCTTAACCTTGACCGTGATGTCTTAAAACTAACGTCGGACTGTGGGGTCCTTAAACCCATAGACTATGAGGTCCTTAACCTTGACCGGAATGTCTTAAAACTAACAACGGACTATAACGTCCTTAACCTTGACCGTGATGTCTTAAAACTAACATCGGACTGTGGAGTCCTTAAATCCATGGACTATGATGTCCTTAACCTTGACCGCAACGTCTTAAAACTAACATTGGACTGCAATGTCCTTAAACTACCTATTGACCGCAATGTCACTAAACTAAACAACAGAGCTCCCTTAATCGCTCTCTTGTCGGATCTAAACGATCCCGTTAAGTTGATCTTAGTCTAAAACTAGACTAACGTATCCTTAACAAACGTTTAAGTCTATCTTAGTCTCAAACGAGACTAACGTATCCTTAAACACAAACCCCAAACCCAAATCTAAGATAATACGGATTTAGACTAGTCCACGCCCTACGGGCGACGACATAACTCAGTCTCCGTATACAATCCACGGGCAACCGAACACGAAACAAACACACACGACACGAAGTGATCATCTGGAGAAGGAGAAAGTTGTTACCGCAATGCGGTAGCGTAATTAACTGCAGGGGCTTGCGCCTGCAGGGAAGAGCGTCCCCACAATCAAAAACCCCTCAAGCGAGGGGGAATCTGACGAAGCCTGCTACATCGGACGCATCCGTTTAAACCTTCGATACACGGTGCCATAAATCAACTTGGCATCTTCGGAGAGGTAGATGGATAGCACCAATTAGCATCTGCCCCGAATCTCGGGCAATACGTCCCTGCACCGCGCCGTCTTTCGGAGGGGAACAGTGTCTTTTAACGAGGTTGCGCTTTTTCGGGTTTTCACAAACACTCGCCGGTAGCCCTGCTGTTTTTACTCACGGAGCCCTTTCGGGTTTTCATCCGTGCCCATTTTACTTATGGACATACCGTCTTCTTCTTTTTATTCTTTTTATTCTTTTTTCTAACGAGGTTGCACCCTTTCGGGTTTTCACAAGCACTCGCCGGTAGCCCAGCTGTTTTTACTCACGGAGCCCTTTCGGGTTTTCATCCTTGCCCATTTTGCTTATGGACATACCGTTTTTTTTACGCCAGCCTGAATATGTTGCGGTAGTAGTTTAAAGACGTTTCGGTCATTTGCAAGTTTTAGGACATTGCGGTCCATTGTTAGTTTAACGACGTTTCGCTCTATATCCAGTTTTAGGACGTAGTGGTCCGTTGTTAGTTTAACGACGTTTCAGTCTATCGTTGCCATATTTGAGGCGAGTTTCTAGTTTACGGACTTTTTGGTCCATGGGGCTTTCTCTATGAAAGAGCACGATGCCCCCGGCATGTCCATCTTTTTCGGAGCATGTGGTTGTGGCGGGCCCACCTTCCAGTTTTCGGACAGCGCGAACTTGCCTTGCCGGTATTGGTCTTCAACCCAGTTTTTGAAGACGAAGCAATTTTCGATCGGATGACTTACTGCTCGATGGTAGGGGCAGTAATTAGGATCGTTGACATCGCCTGGCTGTAGCGGACGTTTCGGACTCGGCAGATTGATGAATCCGTTGCGCACTGCCAGCTCAAACAGTTTCCTCGATTAAGGACGTCCGAGTCTTTCCTTGAGGGATGGGCGTGGACGCATATTGTTTTGGCAAACAACCGGCTTTAAGTTGCTCGGCCGTTGTTGAGTATTGGCAACGAAGGTTGCTTTCCCTTTGCCCTTTTCATTCTAAGACTCTGTCTTTGAAGTAGATGGTCTATGACCCATCTGGTCCATTTGGGCCAGCTTGTCAATCAAGGCCTGAAAAGTGGTCGGCTTGAAGAACATCATGAATTGGGATATGGTCGCTTGAGGGTCGAGAGTACCCACGAACATGCCCACGGCAGGAGCTTCTTCGATGCGCTGCTTGCACTTTGACCATAGATTACGCCACCGTATCGCATATGTTTCCCCCAATCACAGCAAGGCTCTGTTTGAATTTAAAAATTCAAATTTTGAAGCAACGCTTCAAATCCCATGCGCTGCGCGCAACGCGCCACGTGTCAAAGGTTGATACGTCAGCACAACGCCCAAGGCAGTGCGTCCAATCAGAGTAGGGCTCTTTTAAAAACAAAAAGTAAAAGAAGCAACGTTCAGTTGCGCAAGCGCTGCGCTGCGTGACACGTGTCTACGCAGTTGCGCAAGCACAACTGCGCACACACAGTTGCGCAAACACTGCATTGCGCGACACGTGTCGCGCAGTTGCACAAACACAACTGCGCAAGCACAGTTGCGCAAGCGCTGCACTACGCGATACGTGTCTGCGTAGTTGCGCAAGCACAGCTGCGCAAACGCTGCACTGCGCGACACGTGTCAGCGCAGATGCGCTGCGCTTGCGCTGCGCTGTGCGCTGCGTGACACGTGTCACGCGCTGGGGCATTTGCGCCAAACAGAATTAAGATTTTAAAGAAATCTTTCTGTTCTTGTTAAAACAAGAAGATTTTCTTCTGTAAAACAGAAGCCCTTGGATCAAAAATCCAACGGTGGGGAAAATTCCCCAAATCACTCAGAAAAAGATCTCTTTAACAAATTTAACTAATTTATGCGCACTATAAAAAAGACCCCAGACCTTATTTTAAGATCATCAACATTTTCTAAAAAAAAAAGAGAGAAAGAGAACTCTGAAGAACTCCTCAAGAACAAAAAAACGTAAAGACCTTTAGAAAAAGAGAAAGTTCTCTTATGAACAGATCATAGATCTTTAATAAAAAAAACAAAATAAAAATAGTGCTTTGCACTTCTTTTGTGAACCATTGGTTCTTGAATCTAAAAGATTCTTAAATCATAGTGCCTTGCACTTGCAAAATGCGCTGTTGCGCTCCTGAATTGGCGCAAGCCACCAGAGCGCGCCACGTGTCAGCAGCGCAGGCGCGGCGCATTAGCGCAGCACACTGCGCTTGCGCGACACGTGTCAACACTACAAGCGCTTGCGCTCTCTGATTGGCGCAAAGCGCCTGACAAATGCAAGGCATTTCTTAAAGGGCCAGGCCCAAATCAAAAAGACCTAGCAGGTCAAAATAAATTGCAAAGCATTAAAAAGGGGGCAGAGCCCAAGTGAAATTGATGCTCTGCATCTTTTATGGGCAGAGCCAAAACAAAAAAAATAGAAGTAATACAATGCATTATTTAAGTGTGGGCAAAGCCCTAGCACAGGTCTAATAGACCAAAAATAAATAAGGGTGTTGAACATTTTCAACTGGACTTAGCCCAATTTTGGCCGTAAGTTCTCAAATTAAATTGACTGAGCACAGCTGTTCTCTTAAATTAATTTATATCCGGTTCGAGGGTACATCTCTGAACTCCTCTGACACCCATCATTGTAATCCTTCAACGACGTCAGAGAGGTGACGGGTCCCGACGACCACACATCAATACGGACTGCGGGGTCCTTAAACTCGTGGACCGGAACGTTCTTAAACTAATGTTGGACCGAAACGTCCTTAAACTAATGTCGGACCGAAACGTCCTTAAACTAATGTCGGACCACCACGTCTCTAAACTGGAACATGGACCACCATGTCCCTAAACTGGAATATGGACCACCACGTCCCTAAACTGGAGCATGGACCGCAACGTCCCTAAACTACCTATGGACCACTACGTCCCTAAACTGGAACAATAGAGCCTCCAAATGCACTTTTGCCGGATCTAAACGATCCCGTTTAAGTTGATCTTAGCCCCCAAACACGGCTAACGTATCCTTAAACATTCAAACGGACTATAAAACTCCAAATCAACCTTGGTTCAAGGGTACATCTCTGAACTCCTCTGACATCTGCCGTTGTAATCCTTCAATGACGTTAGAGAGGTGACGAGTCCCGATGGCCAGATATTAAATGGATTATCACGTTAAGTTGATCTTAGTCTCAAACAGGACTATCGTATCCTTAACGAACGTTTAAGTTGATCTTAGCCGCAACGGGACTAATGCATCCTTAAACTAAAAACATCAAACCCAAATCTAAGTAAATACGGATTTGGACTAATCCACGTCCTACGGGCGACGGCATTACTCAGTCTCCGTATACAATCCACGGGCAACCACAAACAAAACAAACACACACGACACGAAGTGAAATTCTGGAGAAGGAGAAAGTTGTTACCGCGATGCGGTAGCGTAATTAACTGCAGGGGCTTGCGCCTGCAGGGAAGAGCGTCCCTACAATCAAAAACCCCTCAAGCGAGGGGGAATCTGACGAAGTCTGCTACATCGGCCGCATCCGTCTAAACCTCCGATACACGGTGCCATAAATCAACTTGGCATCTTCGGAGAGGTGGACGGATAAAACCAAATAGCATCAGCCCCGAATCTCAGCGTCAGGACATCGCAGTCCTGTGGGCTGTCTTTCGGAGGGGAACAGATTCTGGCACGCCCGGTGGGACCTTTTCCTCTTTCCACTCCACACTTCGTGTGTTTTCTTCGCGAACCAATCACGGTTTGTTAAATGGTTGTCTTCGGATTTCAAGTTACTAAGATTTGGTCTTTTGCCTGGCGCAGAACTCAAAATTCAATGGCCTCTAACTGCACCAACTGCTCGAAGTGCCACTGCAATGGACACTCCACCTCCCCCGGAGGTGTAGCATATGGGCCCCAAGCGGCTTCCTTCCTCGCTCTGCCGGTAGACCAGGTGACCCAAGCCACCACTGGCCTGTTCTTCGGGACCTTGATCCCACCTACAAGCTTCTCTGAGCCAATACCTGCACCGGAAGTGAACAAGAAGTCGGTCTTCGACCGGCTCACTGCTACGACGGCCCCTGTCAACGGGTCGCCCGCTACCAAACCGACAGCCTCTGTTTTCACCAGGCTAAATCTAAGCTCTAAAATGGCTGTCCAAAGGAGGGCAACAGCTGCTGCTTCAGAAGTCGTCAAGGCGGCTTCCCCTGTCAAAGAGTCAGTCTTTTCAAGACTGACGATTCCTGCTCCTGCCCCCGTTCGAGGATCCGTCTTCGACAGGTTGAATATCACCCTTCAAAAGACAACCTCAGTCTTTAAGAGGTTAACACCGGCGGCGCCTCATTCAGACATGGGGCAAAAAGAAGATGTCTCAATCTCCGAGCCAGTCCCAACGGCTCGTCATGCTCGACGTCGCCATTGGCAACGAGTGAGGAAGGCAGAGGGCAACTCCCCCTCAGGGCTAACTCCACCGGCTCCAGTGGTGGAAGTCAACGCAGCTGTTCCAACTGGGAACAGCTTTGAACTGCTGAGGAGGGTACGGAAGAATTCTCCAACCGCTACACTGAAAAGATCTCCTCCGCCTGCGGAGAGAGTCCCAGAAACAAAGCAAGAACAACCCCCTCAACGGCTGTCCTCAAGAATTTATAAAGTTTGGAGGACGGTTCAAGACTCCGTTATCAGCACGGATCACTCCCGTCAACGAAAGAAGATGAAGGTGCAAAAAGAAATGGACCGTCCTATTAAACAGCAGAGGACAACGATCACCAAGATGCCCGCTGCAACGGCCCCTTCAACTTCAACTGCCCACAAAAGAAGAAGGCCGGAGAAAACCCCCGTGCCCACGGCAAATGCCAAAGGTGGTGAGCCTAAACGCCCTAAGTCCGGGGGCATGATAGTTCATACAGTTTATGTGGTATCGGGAAAGGAGGATAGCCGCATATCAACAGGTCATAGACCGCACACGAGGTCGGTGACCAAGGCTCAGGAGCAGCAGCAGAAGCTCCAAGAAATGATGAACGCTATGGCCGCACTTACAGGGCCAAAAGAAAACCTTGAAACGTCCTCGAATGAACGCCAAGAGGAAGAAACCGACGCTGAATTCTTTCGTCGGATATTGGAGAAGAAGGACAAAGAGGCTGCTGAACAAGCGGCCAACATACAGCGTATGGGCCTTCTCTTCTAAGACATGATAGGGATGATGATACAACAAGATCCTCCAGCTGAAGAGCCCCCGATCGTCCTTGGAGACGATAGGGGAGAAACATCAAATCCTCCACCAGCTCTGTCGATGGCTAAGGAGGATACAATCTCCAAAGCTGATTTGGATGAGTACATCGCCCAGCAAATACGGGTTCATCATGCGACCGAAGCGGCCGGTCAGGTCGTAAAAACGGGGCGGCCATATCCAAGTTGGTACGATCAAATCAAGTACCCACCCGGTTACACAATTCCCAAGTTCCATGTCTACAAAGGGACGGGCAATCCTTATCAGCATGCTGCCCAGTTCAGGGCACTCTGCGGCAACACCGGCGGTGATGACAAGCTGTTGCTTCGCCAGTTTGTTGGAAGCTTATCAGATACGGCGTTCGAATGGTACTCTGAGCTCCCGGACGACTCTATTAAAACCTTCGCGGAGATGGAGCTGTTGTTTACTCAGCGTTTTGCAAGCGCCAGTGAACGTACCCCGATGACAGCACTGATTAACGCCAGGGTAAAACCCGGCGAGACGTGGGTTCAGTACGCTATACGATGGCGGAACTTATGGTCGAAGTGTAAGCAGCGCATTGAAGAAGCTCCCGTAGTGGGTATGTTTGTGGGAACCATTGATCCGCAAGCAACCATCTCACAATTTATGATGTTTTTCAAGCCAACTACCTTCCAGGCCTTGATTGACAAACTAGCGCAAATGGATCAAATGGGCCATAAACCCCCTCTTCCAAGGCCGGACTCCCGAAATGACAAAGGGAAGGGAAAAGCGATCGTCGTCGCTAATGCTCAACAACAACCGAGCGACTAGAAGCCGGTTGCTCGTCAAAATAATATGCGCCCGTACGTACTGTTTCCGCCAAAAATTTCTGCGCAAAAGAGCCCAAGGTATCAAATGGCGGCGATACGCTTAAGAAAATGGGAACCAATATCTTCCGGGCTGTTTTTTGACAAATTCCGGAATGAGAAACAAATAAATTCTGATGGTATCGAAAGCGGCTCGAAAAACACTTCGATTTGATATATTATGGGCCTCGTAATTCATCCGGGATCAAAAGTTATGAGGAATTACGTGTCCACACGTGATGGGCTTTTAAGAACCCGCTGGAGGAGTTAAAAGATACAATAAAAACTCAGAAAAGACCCCAATGGGGCATCACGCGCTCACACGTGACCATGGGTCACGTGCAGACACGTGATGGGCTTTTAAAGCCTCTAAAATAATGAATAGAATTTAATTCTAAAAGTCAGAAAATACCTCAACGAGGTATCACGTGTTTACACGTGACCAATGGTCACGTGTTGACGCGTGATGGTTAAAACTGAAACATAAATAAGCGGCTGAGAAAGGAACCCAATTGGGGGTCACGTGCTCACACGTGACCAAAGGTCACGTGCCAGCACGTGACTGGCTTTAAAAGAATTATAATTTAATAGAATTAAATTCTAAAAGTTTCTGAATCTTTCCAAATGGAAAAGGGTCATGGGGAAACGTTGGATTAAAAATCCAAGGGTGATTAAAAATCACCAATTTATAGAAAAACCTTAGACAAGGAAAGATTTCTCTGAAAATCTCACCAGGATAACAAATAGAATATCTTTTGGATTTAAAATCCACGATGAATAAAATTCACTGAATGATCTAAAGGCCCAGATTAATGATAAATATAAATCAAATCTCTCAACAATCAAATCAAATCTTCCAATGAGAGATTTGCTAAACAAATTAACTCTTTTCCTTCTCCTATAAATAGGAGCCAAGTAGAGAAGAGAAGGGATCTACTTTTTTGAGAGAAAAACAGAGAGAGGAAAATTTAATTCTCAAGAGGGAAGAAAAGAAAGGAGAATTTAATTCTCAACAAAGAAAACCCTAGGTAAGAAAAGGGAAAAAGATAAACTTCAAAAAGAGAATTTAATTCTCAAAAGAGTTTAACTCTTATTTAAAGAAAAGAACTTAGTTCTTCTTCTGGTTGAAGATCTGTACAGAGCACATCTCCCCATAGGATGAGAATTTAATTCTCATCGGGTCGAGATCCTGCCATGCAGATCCTAAACTTAGAAGGGGAATTGAGTTTTGAGAATTAATTCTCCTAAAACAAAACTAGGGTTTAACCCTAATCAAGAATTTAATTCTTAAAGATAAGCAGACTTAAAAGATCTCTGTGCATGAAAAGAACTAGGGTCACGTGCCCCACGTGACCCCTGAACAGATCCCCCAAAATAAGAAGAGGAAAGCTTTGAGGCAATGCCTCACGTGACCCTCATTATATATGGAACAAAAGCAAAGGCAGAAACAATTCCGGGCGCTCTCACGTGTTACCACGTGACCCCTAATAAATGTTCTAATAAATCAGGGCATGATTATACATCACGTGCCCACACGTGATGGCTATGAAAATTAAAAGTGTTTAACACTTGTTTGCAGAACAAAATAAAGTGGATCTGGTCCCACTTTTTGATGCCATCACGTGCTCCACGTAACTTCCAAAACGCAGAAAGAAAAAGCAAAGGAAATGAAAGCTTTGGGCGCTCTCACGTGTTATCACGTGACCCCTTAGCAAATGCTTTAACAGTTGGCGCACAGATCCCCATCACGTGCCAACACGTGAGCTCTAAAATAAAAATAAAAGTGTTTAACACTTAATGGCAGAACGAAGAAAGGAGTTTCGGCCCAATCTCAGGCACCTCACGTGCCCCACGTGACCTCTGAAGTACAAAGAATAGAAAAGAGCTCTGGGGCGCCCTCACGTGTCACCACGTGACCCCTAATGAGCATTCTAACAGACCAGAGCGGGGGCCTCCATCACGTGCTCACACGTGATAGCCATCAGAATTTAAAGTGTTAAACACTTACCTGCAGAATAAAATAAGGGGAATCAGGGCGCTCTCACGTGTCCACACGTGACCCCTCTCTCCTTAGTGTTTAACACTAATCTGAAGACTTTGTCCTCAGTGTTTAACACTGGTTTTCTTAGTGTTTAACACTAGTTTGGAAAACTCTATTTGCAGTGTTTAACACTGATTTGCTTTGTGTTTAACACTAATTTGAAAAGCGTGTTCCTAGTGTTTAACACTGATTATCTTTTAGTGTTTAACACTAACTTGTTAATCTTATTCCCAGTGTTCAACACTGTTGACCTTTAGTGTTTAACACTAGCTTTAGCCCAATTGGCTAAGTTTCTAGAGGCAAAGCCTCTCCTTCAATGGACCAGCAGAGAGGCAATATTGCAAACATAGTTGGACTTAGCCCAAACTGGCCATAAGTCCTCAAATCATCTTGAACTGAGCACATCTGCTCTTTCTACCAACTCATTGGTTCAAGGGTACATCTCTGAACTCCTCTGATATTTGTCGTTGTAATCCTTCAACGTCTTCAGAGAGGTGACGGGTCCCGACAATCACACATCAACACGGACTGTGGGGTCCTTAAACTCATGGACTTATGCGTCCCTAAACCAAGATACGGACTGTGGGGTCCTTAAACCCGCGGACTTATGCGTCCTTAAACTAACGGACTAATGCGTTCTTAAACACACCCATACGGACTGTGGGGTCCTTAAACCCGCGGACTTATGCGTCCTTAAACTACCAATGGACCACCATGTCCCTAAACTGGCATTGGACCACCATGTCCCTAAACTGGCAATGGACCACCACGTCCCTAAACTGGAACTTGGACCACTATGTCCCTAAACTGGAACAATAGAGCCCAAATGCTCTTTTGTCGGATCTAAACGATCCCGTTAAGTCGATCTTAGTCCCAAACTGGACTAACGTATCCTTAACAACCGTTAAGTCGATCTTAGTCCCAAACTGGACTAACGTATCCTTAACAACCGTTTAAGTTGATCTTAGCCTCAAAAATGGCTAACGTATCCTTAAACTTTCAAACAGACTCTAGTCCCAAATCGGACTATAAACCCCCTAATCAACTCTGGCTCAAGGGTACATCTCTGATCCCCTCTGACATCTGTCGTTGTAATCATTCAACGTCGTCAGAGAGGTGATGGGTCCCGACGGCCATACATTTAATGGACCACTATGTCCCTAAACTGGAACATTAGAGCCCAAATGCTCTTTTGTCGGATCTAAACGATCCCGTTAAGTTGATCTTAGTCTCAAACTGGACTAACGTATCCTTAACAAACGTTTGAGTTGGTCTTAGCCTCAAATATGGCTAACGTATCCTCAAACCAAAACCCCAAACCCAAATCTAAGAAAACACGGATTTGGACTAATCCACGTCCTACGGGCGACGATATCAATTGGTCTCCGTATACAATCCACGGGCAACCACAAATAAAACAAACACACACGACACGAAGTGACCATCTGGAGAAGGAGAAAGTTGTTACCGCGATGCGGTAGCGTAATTAACTGCAGGGGCTTGCGCCTGCAGGGAAGAGCGTCCCCACAATCAAAAACCCCTCAAACGAGGGGGAATCTGACGAAGTCTGCTACATCGGCCGCATCCGTTTAAACCTTCGATATATGGTGCCATAAATCAACTTGGCATCTTCGGAGAGGTGGACGGATAGCACCAATTAGCATCTGTGCCGAGTCTCAGTGCCAAGACATCGCAGTCTTGCGCGCCGTCCTTCGGAGGGGAACACGTACCCCTTGAGGATAGGATGGGACGTCCTTATTCATTTCCCCACGATAAAACGAGGAGGTTATTCGAGCTGGCGTTGCGCAACAGACTCATAAATCTGCCGGATCCAAAACGTCCGTTGCAACCAAGTGACGTCAACGAGCCCAACTACTGTCCTTATCATTGAGTACTAGGCCATCCGATCGAAGATTGCTACGTTTTCAAGAATTGGCTTGAAAACCAGTACTGACAGGGCAAGTTCGCGTTATCTGACATATGGAAGGTGAATCCCCCGCAGCCCCACACCTCTAAGGGGACGAATATGCCGGGGGCAACATGCTCCGTCGTTGAAGAAGTTCCTTGGGAAGTTGTATTATCAGCCAAAACAAAGAGGATGCTGAACGATCTTCAGACATGTCCAGCGATCGAGTGGAAGAACCCGTTGGAACCACAGGTCATTGAAGGGATATTGAAACCGCGTCCAACTCCAAAGACCGATGGTGGTGGCTCAAGCACTCGCAACCAGTCGTCAAAATCTTCGAAAAAGAAGAAAAAGAAGTCAAAGAAGCCCGTGAAGCCTGGTGACAAGCGCACGGACCTGCAAAAACAAATTGATGCGCTGGAGGAATACAACCAGAAGGCACGGACTCCCATTACATTCCAAGAGTTCCTCAATCACGTCTTTCAAGAAGAAGATGAAGGAGAAAGTTCATCGGATGAATCCGAGGAATATGTGGCGAGCTGTCATATGATTTCCCATTCGATCACGAACGATGAGGAGACTCCTTGCACCGAAAAGCTGGGGGCAGATCCTGAACCAAAAATTCTAGGGCCATCAGATGAAGTAATTGACGCATTCCTTAATGAAGCTCGGTTGAAAAGTAAAGCTGATAGGGAGCGCGAGGCGGCTATATTTGAAGGGGCCAAACGCCAGCGACTTGATGAAGGAGCTGAGACGATCCCGCTGGAGCAAAACACCCCCGCTGCCGACAAAAGCCAATTCAAGATGAGGAAAAAGTTTGCTAAGGCCATATCAATGGGCATGAAGCTACCATCCTCTGAAGGAAACATCACCGGTGAAGTGGAAACGCACCCCTCCTATTGCTTATATCATCAGAAGATCTCGCACCCCACACAAGAGTGCAAAGATTTCGATAGATGGTGGCAAGGATACGTTGCTCATCGACAACGCTTTAAGCGGGAAAAGCGTAAAACTCGTCGAGAGCTAAGAAATACGACCGAAGGGCTTAAAAGAACTGCTGGCGATTGTTGCATGGTTAACACCGGTAGATCACAAGTGCCTACATTCGGGAGCGATTCTGATGAGGAGCTGGAACTTGCCCCTCTCTTTAAAGAGTCCGCTTCGAGAAAAGAAGAAGAACCGAAGGTTTGCGAAAATATCCGGCTACGTAATCGCACGCTGCCCGAAAAGAACCTCGGACCCTCGAACAAAAAAGATAAAGGGCAAGAAAAGGGCACTAAAGATATCGTCTTAGATGACCAAGTGGTGGAAGAGCTAGCTGCCAAAGACCCACCAAAGAAGAATAAGGTAGATTACAATGTCTTAGCACATCTGAGGAAGCTGCCTTCACAGCTCAGCATTCTCGACGCCCTTTTGCTATCAAAAGAGGCGAGAGATTCGTTGATTAAGGCGCTCCAAGACCCAGAACAATTCCAAGCATGCCTGGCCGAGGAAAAGATGAAGGATGAATTGGAGGAAGTGCACACGGCCGATGTCACTTTTGGCGATGAAGACCTTCTACTCGGGACGTGCGAACACAATCGCCCTCTCTATGTCTCGGGATACTGCCATGATATAAAGATAGGCAAAATCCTGATCGATAACGGGTCGTCTGTTAACCTACTCAACGTGCGGGTGTTGAAGGAAATTTGCATGAGTGTCCAACACCTTGCCCGAGACAAGATCACCATCTCCGGGTTCGACTCCCAATCATCAAAAACTCTTAGATCTGTGATATTGACGCTACGCTTCGGACTACTCGTCACGGACATTAAGTTCCACGTCATAGACGCCAAGACATGCTACAACGCTTTGCTCGGCCGACTATAGTTACACGAGTACAACATCATCCCTTCTACACAACATCAGTGTATGAAGTATTTTAAGGATGGTTTCGAGTATACCGTGACGGGAGAACTGAACCCGTTCTCTGTGAACGAGGTCCGCAAATACGAAGATGCCAAATACTTCTTACCGGATTTCGAAGATACGGAGAAGTGTCACAAGCCGGAGAATAAAACTAACGCCACCATCCCTGTCTTCTGCAGTGATACCGAGGAGGAAGAGGAGATGGTTTATTCGGGTCCGCCCCAACACAACAAGCCGGGACCATCATCTCCTACGTTGATCTTTGGCAGCGACTCGGAAGATGAAGTCCATGCTGTATTCTCTGCTCGACCTTCAATACGAACGTTCGCTGATGAAGAGCAAAGTCTGCAAGTCGCCATGGTGCCGTTTAAACACCGTGAAGAACTGGATGCACATAATATTTACAACGTAGAAGAGCTACAAACATTCTACATCCCTCCCAGGCGAGAGAGCGAGAAAGCAATTCTGTTTTACCGCTCTGAAGAAACCAAGGTAGAAAAAGAAATCTGGCATGGCGCGGATTCTACGCTCGACAGGCTTCAGCCTATCCGTCTACCCAGATATTATACGGAGGGTTTGAAAAAGCTGCTGAAACGCCAAGGGATATCCTTCAAGCAGACCGTTCGAAAAGCCAAGTTCTACGACAAAATCTGGAACGTTCCTGGAACTCAACGCAAGCTACCTAATGGGAGAATGGAAACAAAAGGGCTTGGATACATCCGGTCAAAGAAACGAGAGTTACTACATGGCTGCTACGTCGTGTACGACTTCAATGAAGAAGCAGATGCTCAATGGGAGGACGCTAATTCTAAGACAGTAAAAGTTCCAAATGCAAAAGAGTCCAGTCCGTCGTTCGAGGAACAAATGGACAAACTTATAAAGAAAGCTGGTCAAAAAGTCCGAGATGATCACAACCGTGAGACGGCCATCTATGAGAAAGCCATGACGCAACGCCTTCTCCAACAGACCGTAAAAAATGAAAATGCCGCTCCTTGTCAACCTGTTATAAAGAAGGCTCGGCGCAAAAGCAGAAATAAGTCGAAAAGCCAAAAAGATGATCAACAACAACAAAGCATGGCTAAGAAGACACGCAAACAGGAGTCGAGCGTTATTGATCTATCCCTCATGAAGAAAATGAGTCGAGCATACTCTTTTCCTCGGGATAAGACGAAGAGGATACTTGAGCTTGCTCTAAAACATCAGATGCTCACACTGCCGGAGTCCAAGCACCCCGAACAAGCAAGCGAAGTCTCTGGCCCAAACTATTGCTCTTACCATCGAGTAATAGGGCATCCGCTCGAAGACTGCTTCACCTTCAAGAATTGGGTCGAAGATCAATACCAGCTTGGCAAGTTCGCTCTGTCTGACAACTGGAGGGTAACGCCGCCACAGAAGCACGAGCCCAAGGCCACGAAAGAAGAACCGGTTCCACATTGGGATTGGAAACGAATTCGCACCTGTCACATGATTACAATATTAAAAGAAGAGCCCGAGGCATAGATGAGCTCCCTTGGTGCTTCGAAAACAGCAGCGACGAGATAATCTCAGAATTCCCACCAGCGCCAAAAGAGCTGGAAGATGGAATCCATACCACTGCAGATAACCTCAAGAAGATTGAGTTGGGGACGGCAGACGATCCACGACCAACATTCATCAGCGAGCTGCTATCTGAAGAAAGGGTGGCTGCGTTAAAAGACGTGCTTCTACAGCATAGAGATTGCTTCGCGTGGAACTATTCCGAAATGCCGGGATTAGACCCAGAAATTGCTGTACACGGATTGGCGATATCCCCGGACATCAAGCCAGTCAAACAGGCGCCGAGGAGAATGCGGCTCGAGCTTGAGATGAGCATCAACGCCGAGGTCAAAAAGCTGATCGACTCTGGCTTCATCCAGGAAATTCAATACCCTGAATGGATCGCCAACATCGTCCCAGTGATGAAGAAAAATGGGACAGTGCGTATATGCGTAGACTTTCGGGATCTTAATAAAGCTTGCCCGAAGGACGATTTTCCAGTGCCAGTCACCGAACTGATGATAGACAATACGTCCACTCATGAGGTTTTCTCCTTCATGGACGGCTCGTCAGGATATAATCAGATAAAAATGCATCCCGAAGACCAGAAGCACACAGCCTTCAGGACTCCTTTGGGAATATTCTGTTATAAAGTGATGCCCTTCGGATTAAAGAACGCCGGTGCCACTTACCAAAGAGCCATGACGAAGATCTTCGATGACCTTATACACGAAATCGTCGAATGCTATATCGACGATCTTGTGGTTAAAAGCAAATCATACGAGAAACATCTCAAGCATTTGAAGACTGTATTTCAACGCCTTCGACAATACAACTTGAAAATGAACCCGCTCAAGTGTGCATTCGGAGTTTCCTCAGGCAAATTCCTGGGATTCATCATTCGACACCGAGGTATTGAAATAGATCTGTCTAAGATCAAGGCGATCATGGAAATGCCTCCGCCAAGGAATCTCAAACAGCTGCGGTCTCTCCAAGAGAAGCTCGCGTATATACGGCGATTTATAGCCAACCTTCAGGAAAGTGCCGTCCTTACAGCCACCTGATGAAGAAGGGAACCCCGTTCATCTGGGACCAAAAATGCCAAAGCACACTAGACGAGATCAAGCAATACCTGCAGAACCCGCCGGTGTTGGCTGCTCCGGTCAAGGGAAAACCCCTCATTCTTTATACAACCGCCCTCGAAGGTTCCTTAGGCGCATTATGGGCACAAGAGAACCATCAAGGGAAAGAAAGAGCACTCTACTAATTAAGTCGAGTTCTGCTGGGGGCAGAAAGCAAATACTCCCCCATTGAAAAACACTGCCTGGCGTTGATCTTCGCGATAACAAAGCTCAGGCACTATGCATTGGCACATGAAGTCCGTCTCATTTCGAAGGTAGACCCTCTCAAATATCTAATGTCAAAGGCCATATTGGCAGGTCGACTCGCTAAATGGGCCCTGCTCTTGATGGAGTTCTCGATAACGTATCAACCTCTCAAGGCAGTGAAAGGCCAGGCTATCGCCGATTTCCTCGCTGAGCACCCGATACTGGCCGACTCCCCTTTAAACTGCAATCTTCCAGACGAACATGCGTTTGATGCGGTCGACGGTGATGATACTCGATGGGAGTTTTATTTCGATGGCGCATCCTCCATGAAGAAGCGCAAACAAAGCACCCCTATAATCAAATCGGGCGTAGGGCTCATCTTTGTAACTCCATAAGGAGGGATAATGCGCTTTGCTTTCTCCCTAACAGAGCCGAGGACAAATAATGAAGCCGAATACGAAGCTTTGATAGCAGGCCTCGAGATCGCCATCGACATGGGAATTGAAAACCTCCTCATATACGGAGACTCCCAGCTGGTCGTTAGTCAAGTAAACGGTGACTACCAAACATGCAAACCGGAGTTGGTGAGGTACGGCGAAAAGGTGCAACAATTGTTGACCCAAATTCCCTCTTATACTTTGAAGAACATACCGCGCGCGGAAAACAGCAAAGCAGACGCATTGGCCAAACTTGCTAAAGAACTGGCTGACGAGAATCTCGATGACGTTAGAATCATGGTACAAAGCCTTCAAGTGCTTGCCCCAGCAGAAATATCTCCAGAATCATCCGAAGAGAAGGGAGCGACTGAGCAAACGACCCTGCAAGTAAAAGACCGGGAAAAGGCTGAGGATTGGAGAGAAGTCTTCATAGACTACTTTAGGTCCCACCGAATGCCTGAAGAAGCGTCCACAAAACATCAGCTTATGAAACGAGCTCTGTCTTTCGCCTTTGTCGATGATACTCTGTACAAGAGGTCATTTGATTCTCTGTGGCTGAGATGTTTAGGACCTGACGAAGCGAAAAGAGTCGTCCAGGAGGTTCATGACGGACTCTGCGGTTCTCACCAAGCGGGCCCAAAGATGAAGTTGAAGATCAAACGGATGGGCTACTATTGGCCCACAATGATCCAGGACTGCCTCGAATATGCGAAGCAATGCCATTCATGCCAAATTCATGGGGACTTCATCCATCAACATCCAAATCCACTACATCCAACGGTGGCTAGCTGGCCATTCGAAATGTGGGGGACTGATATAGTCGGCCCCATCGAACCAGCATCGTCTAGAGGACATCGTTTCATCCTAGCGACGACTGACTACTTCTCTAAATGGGCAGAAGCAGTACCGTTAAGAGAAGTGAAGACGGAAAATATCCTCCAATTCTTCAAGACGCACGTCATATATCGGTTTGGAACTCCGCGACGGATCATCTCCGATAACGGGCCAGGTTACAGAAGCCACAAGATCAGTCGCTTTGCGCAACAGCATAATATAGACTGGAGATATACCTCGGTTTATAATCCGCGAGCTAATGGTCTAGCTGAAGCCTTCAACAAGACCCTGACGAAAATCATGAAAAAGACGGTGTCCCGAAATAAGAGAGACCGGCATGAGAGGCTGCAAGAAGCTCTCTGGGCATATCGAACTACGTTCAAGACGGCCACAAGCACAACGCCGTACGCGTTGGTATTTGGGACGGAAGCAGTACTCCCCCTCGAGATAGAGTTACCCTCTCTACAAGTGGCAGTCCACTACGAGCTGATGGACGAAGAAAATGCTCACCTTCGGCTTGAGGAGCTTGACGCCCTTGATGAAACCCGGCTCATAGCACAACAAAATTTGGAGGCCTATAAAGCAAAGATGACGCGCTCATATGAAAGACTGACCCGACCGAGGACATTTCGCCAAGGCGAACTCCTGCTAGTGGTCAAAAGGCCTATGATCCCCAATCGCGCCAAGCAAGGAAAATTCGAGCCAAACTATGAAGGCCCGTACATCATTGATAAGGTCTACCAGGGTGGGGCCTATCTACTCATGGACATGCACGGTGAAAGGCCTTTCAGGCCAATAAACGGTCGCTTCCTAAAGAGATACTACGCTTAATGAGCCACAGCCTAGGACAATGATAGGTGACGACGACCATGCCCGCTCGCTATCTTCCTAAGCTCAAGTTTTATAAACAGTAGCTAGCCTCTCAATGTCGGACCGAAATGTCCTTAAACTAATAACGGACCGAAACGTTCTTAAACTACTACCGCAGCATCTTCAGGCTGACGAGATGAATAAAAGAAAAAGAAAAAATATATATAAAAACGGTATGTCCATAAGCAAAATGGGCACGGATGAAAACCCGAAAGGGGTCCGTGAGTAAAAACAGCAGGGCTATCGGCGAGTGTTCGTGAAAACCCGAAAGGGCGTGACCTCGTAAAAAAAAAGAATAAAAAGAATAAAAAAAAACGGTATGTCCATAAGCAAAATGGGCACGGATGAAAACCCGAAAGGGCTCCGTGAGTAAAAACAGCAGGACTACCGGCGAGTGTTTGTGAAAACCCGAAAGGGCGCAACCTCATTAAGAAACACTTATGGGGTCCTCTCGAGCTTGTAAGGAGAAACCACCCGCGTGAGATCCTTATGACTCACAAGGGAGCAACACACTTAAGGATCCCCACGATTCCTAAGGAGAAAATACACTTGCGAGATCCTCACGACTCGTAAGGAGAACTCTCTTATGGGACCCTCACGGCTCGTAAGATTTGAAAGTCTTAAGTTACAGAGGCCTAAACCTGTGCTTAAGCAACCCCCACAACTTTCGACATTGCCCTACGAGTGGTCCTATATTGGCCCTTGTATACAATCCACGGCGCGAATAAACATTTCCCTAACCAAGTCCCATCCGAGACTAGGGATATGTTTGCATGGTGAACAACCCTTGTAAATCCTCTCGACTTACAAGGAGAAAACCCTCCTGTAGGATCCTTACGACTTACAGAGGAACAAAACACTTAGGAACCCTCACGATTCCTAAGGAGAAAATACACCTATAAGATCCTCACGATTTGTAGGGAGAAATAACTTTGTGAGACCCTTACGGCTCATGAAGTCAAAGCCTTAGTCGACAGGACCTTAACCCTGGTCGCTAAGCCTCCTTTGTTCGACAACGACAGAGGCAAATGATGATTCGCTCCTGGCAACATCCCAGTTGTAGCGGTGCCGATGCCGAAATCGGTGTTTAATGTCAGGTTTACGGCGGAAAGCCAGTAGGCCACACATGCATACGGAATAGCCGAAATGATTGGGCAACTTGCAATAAAAAGCAGCAAGTAAAAATGTATGCATGCAAAATAGCCAAAATGATTGGGCAACTCGCAATAAAAAGCAGCGAGTAAAAATAAAAAATAGTCGAAATGATTGGGCAACTTGCAATAAAAAGCAGCGAGTAAAAATAAAATAAAAGCCGAAATGATTGGGCACCGCGAAAAATAGCCGAAATGATTGGGCAATCGCGACCTTCGCGATATAAAAGCTGAAATGATAGAGCATCGCGGAGATAAAACAAAAAAAAATGATGATAAAACTTTGGCCCTACAGTTAAGATCACGTTGATCCCTGTAAACAATCCAAGGGCGTAAATAAAGAGGGGAACATACTTTCCCAACAGGCTCCGCCAGAAGACGAAGCCAAGTCTCAACGGTTCGGTCCAGCTCCGAAGAAACCAGTGTCTTCAGCAGATACCTCGACTCACGGATACAAACACTCCTTGACGAGAGCCTCCTGATCTGCGTCGACTCGCAGAGCCACCAGTGCCTCCGTGGGAAATCCTCGACTTGTTTCAAACCCAAAGGAAACAAATAATCCTTGGCGTTAGGGAAACAAATAATCCCTAGCAAACTCCTCGACTCACGGATACAAACACTCCTTGACGAGAGCCTCCTGATCCGCGTCGACTCGCAGAGCCACCAGCGCCTCCATGGGAAATCCTCGACTCGTTTCAAACCCCAAGGAAACAAATAATCCTTGGCGTTAGGGAAACAAATAATCCCTAGCAAACTCCTCGACTTACGGATACAAACACTCCTTGACGAGAGCCTCCTGATCCGCGTCGACTCGCAGAGCCACCAGTGCCTCCGTGGGAAATCCTTGACTCGTTTCAAACCCCAAGGAAACAAATAATCCTTGGCGCTTGGGAAACAAATAATCCCTAGCAAACTCCTCGACTCACGGATACAAACACTCCTTGACGAGAGCCTCCTGATCCGCGTCGACTCGCAGAGCCACCAGTGCCTCCGTGGGAAATCCTCGACTCATTTCAAACCCTAAGGAAACAAATAATCCTTGGCGCTTGGGAAACAAATAATCCCTAGCAAACTCCTCGACTCACGGATACAAACACTCCTTGACGAGAGCCTCCTGATCCGCGTCGACTCGCAGAGCCACCAGTGCCTCCGTGGGAAATCCTTGACTCGTTTCAAACCCCAAGGAAACAAATAATCCTTGGCGTTAGGGAAACAAATAATCCCTAGCAAACTCCTCGACTCACGGATACAAACACTCCTTGACGAGAGCCTCCTGATCCGCGTCGACTCGCAAAGCCACCAGCGCCTCCGTGGGAAATCCTCAACTCGTTTCAAACCCCAAGGAAACAAATAATCCTTGGCGTTAGGGAAACAAATAATCCCTAGCAAACTCCTCGACTCACGGATACAAACACTCCTTGACGAGAGCTTCCTGATCTGCGTCGACTCGCAGAGCCACCAGTGCCTCCGTGGGAAATCCTCGACTCGTTTCAAACCCCAAGGAAACAAATAATCCTTGGCGCTTGGGAAACAAATAATCCCTAGCAAACTCCTCGACTCACGGATACAAACACTCCATGACGAGAGCCTCCTGATCCACGTCAACTCGTAGAGCCACCAGTGTCTCCGCGGGAGAATTCCCGATTCGTCTCAACTCGCAAGATGAAGCCTCAGGCAGCAGGGATTGAAAAACTTGCTTCCTGAAAAATGGGACCCTACAAGTCGATCTAAAACGATCTCTTGCATACTATTCACGGGTCTCACTTTCCAAAGTCGAGTTTCGACAAGGAGGGAAACAACCGCTTACGGGTCCTCTCGACTCATAAGAGGGAAAAATTCTCTTGTAGGATCCTTACGACTTATAAGAGAAAACCACACTTTGGAATCCTCACGATTCCTAAGGAGAAAAACCCACCTACGAGATCCTCTCGATCCGTAGGGAGAAAAGTCTCTATGAGACCCTCACGGCTCATAGAGTTGAAAAGTCTTAGGCGGCAGATCTGAACCTGCGGCCTAAGCCATCGCTGTCTCTTGGAGAAATTAAGTTATCGGCCAATTAGGTTCATCGAAAACATCATGATGAAAAGGGAGAAAGCAAAGAGATAGTACAAGACATTGCAAAAAGGAATGTGTATCTTTATTCATAAATTCAATCAAAGTACAAGGCGAATCGTATAAAGAACAAAGAATGTATATATACTATATAAAATTTACAAGTGTGTAAATGATACAAAATATTCAGGGAGAAGGAAGCCTCTTGAACAGCTCTATCAATTGCTCGCGTGCTTCCTTCCACGCCTTCTCTTGATCAGCCGCCACCGCCAGTTCGGCCTCTACTTGAGCCCGCTGCTGCATGAAGGATGCGAGCTGTTCCCCAACGACCTGCTGAGTTGCTTCGTGGCATCGGGCATCACGCTCGGCAGCATCAAGCTTCTGCTTCAGTGCTAGCCCATTAGAGATACGCTCCAGAAGGCCTTCAAAGACGGCTTTCACCTCGGCAGCATTCGTCCTAACTTCAGCGCGCAGGCGAGCAGTTGCGCTTGAAGATTCCTGACGTTCCTTCAACCGTAAAGCTGCTTCCTGCTCCAAATGGCGGAGATAAGAAGCGCTTTGCTCGAGCTAAGCTGTCCGTTGGGTGCTTACGGCCAAAACTTCAGGAGAAGGACGCATCGACTCCAACCGATGCAGGCAGGCCTCGATCTCTCTGCAGTGGTTAACCCAAGATTCGACGACGCCTTCGTTGTGAAAGTTTACGAGCGCCGCCAACATCGGGTTAACTTCTACAGCGAAATCTACGGCAGAAGGGAGAGCGTCCGTGTTAAGCTCTTCGATATACCCGCTCAGCATGCCCAAACTCATCACGGCACCCTTTGAAGATGGACGTTTCAAGAAAGGGCCTGCCGGTGAAAGGACACGAGACTCAAGAGGGATCGGAGCCGGAACGATAGCTGCAAAACAAAACATGGTTAAACGATGGGTCAAGAGATGTTGAAGGGACATCAAAAAGGAAGTTTACTATACCAGCTGCAACGGACGGCAAAGCCGGAAGGGCCGATGGCGTGGCAGGTCTTGCGTCCCCTCCTTCGATTTGTGGCACTACAATAAGGAATAGGAAAAGTCAGAAATAATCCTATTGCTAAAAAAAAAGGGGGAAAAGAAAGACATCGAAATGAAAATATACTCACCGGCACCACTAGAGGGAGAAGCGAGTTCGGATGGGAAGGAGAAGTGTGGGAGCAACACTTGGTATAAATGATCAAAGAACACTCCTGAAAGGACACAGTGGTATGACGTTAATACATAAGCTACACGTTTAGAAGATTAACTCATGAGTCGCAAATCCATACCTTCCAACATCCGCAATGGCACAAGGGAAGGCTGGGAGGTGACCACCGCCAAAGCAGTAGTTGACGGTGCTCCTTCGAGCAATGGAGCATCGGCACTGGCCGCACCTGCGTTAAAAACAAAGACAAACTTGTTAGAAAAGATAGCAAGATATAAAAAAAAAGAATGATAGTAACTCGAAATTTACCCGACGAGCTGCCAGCCGAAACTGAGGCAATTCCCTCCTCCATTGACATGAGGCCACCGCCCGTAGCCTCATCACCCGACTCGATGGGAACCATTGTTGTGCTCGCAAGCCCTGGAGACGGCGGGGGACCATAGGCGGGGAGGGCTATGATTGGAGCATTGCCAGATTCCTGAGAAGGAGCGGTTAGCTCGTCCTCAGGAATCGTGGCCGCCTCACCCGCTACTCCCTCGGGTTCTGCAGTCACGGTTGTCTCGTCCATCGTCACCGCGAGGTCTCCAGCCTCAAGCGCCTCGCCCGCCACTACCCTCGGCTCGGTTATGACGATCATTTCATCTGCCGCCACTTCAGGTTCGGCATCAATGACCCTCTCGGCTGCAGATCCCCCAACCTCTGTTTCAGGCCCCGTAACCCCAACGACGTTGCTCACCGTCAGCTCGGGTTCGGCAAGCACTGCCTCCTCCGTTTCCCTGGGTTAAACGGTCTCCGCCTCCCCCTCGGTCGGACTTGGCCCTGCAAGATGGGATGCATAAGAACCAACGGCTTTATAATTCTTACAACAAGGTTCTGAAAGAAATGCTACCTGAAGAGGATTTATCATTTGCACTTCGAACCGCGCGCGCCACTTGCCTATGAGCAGTAGATAGGGCGACAGGGGCCTCTTCAGAGGGAGTATCAGCGCGAGGGATGGTGCTAGAGCCCGCTCCCGTGGCCAAAGCAGCTCTGCGCGCCTTTGCTTCGCGTCTCAACCGCTTCCTCTCCTCACGAGCCGTTGAGACGGATGCCACTAGGGCTTCTTTAATTGAGGCGTCTTCGTCCGTGAATAGGGATGCCTCCAGATTTTTTAAGGCATCCCTCATCATTTTGTCAAGTCGAGGCTCTTGCAGCAGCCTCGACGAGACCGGGACTTCAGTAACAGGCTTAGGGAGGATCCCCGCATCAACTGATATAGCCCCTGCAAAGAGACAAAAGAAGGTTAGGTTGACCATCAGAAAAGATAACAAATTTTTCTTATAAAAAGATAAGGGGGTGGGACATACCAACGCCTGCTAGAGCACGTTTCTCCTCCTCCTCTTGGAAGGTTTTCAAAGAGGCAGCAATAGCCTCTTCGGTAGAGACACCTGTTGAAAATGGGGCAAATATTAGTTAAAGATAATGATAAAAAGTGCAATAAAGTGACGAAGAAAGCGGCTGATGGTTACCTGACTCAGCGAGTTTACTTAACATCGCTTCGAGCCTCGCCGATCGCTCCGAAGCTGCAATGGCGGCCGCCAAATTGGTGTCTGCATGGTCTACCAAGAAGCCCTTGTTGCTGCCATATTCATTTATTCCTTCGTTGAGAGGAGCCTTAGGCTCTAAGCTGAGGATCGCATCAAGGGAAAGGATGAACTTTTTCTTCTTTTGCCCTCCAGCTCTAGATCCACCCGGAATCGATTTGCGCTTGGCAGTCACCTTAGGGCGGCGGGTCCCGATATCTGCTCCTGCGCCGGACTCTGGCGATACTACATTAACCGTCTTTGTGGGAGCACGGGGCGCCGGTGGTGCATTCACCGTAGCAGGCAGTGGCAATCCACGCGGGGGGCTCAACACGCGTGGTCGATCGACTCCGGCATCTTTTAATGGAGGGATGACCGGGATCCTTGGCTGCAAGGGGGCCTTGCGATCACTGCCAGGAGGCGCACCCCTACGGTCAACCAGCATACGCTTCTCCATTAGGATAATTGGGCCCATCGCATGCGCATACCAGGCTACGTACGAATTGAGCATCTTAGGGGCACAGCTGGGTTCACTGATAAAGAAATAGGAACCCGTGTTAAGCCGTGTGAAATGGTGCATTGCATTCTTTATCCCCTCTTGGCTGACCACGGGCTTTTCCAAGAAAGCTTCCATCGGGATCCCTTGGTTGTAGCTCGATTGCCGGGCAAATCGGTGCGGGTTATACCTCATAAACAGGGCTGTCTCATTCTGCCTAAACACTAGATAGCCCGGCCGAATGGAGTAGAGGTGGAGGATTTCCCGAGCCTTCAATACAGAAGCCCCATCTTTAAAATCATCACGCAGTGGCACCACTGACATAGTGGTCTCTGAGCCTATGGTTATGACCTTATCCACAAAGGAAACCTTCGCTCCGACCAGATGTGGACGAAGGAGCAGCCCCCTAGACTCCCGCGGGGATGCAACCACAATTGAAGCCCCGACCAACCGCATGACTCTCGGGAGTCTGCATTTCTCAAAGAACGGAGGAGTCTTATGGGCACCGAACACCCCTTGCACATGCATCTCCATCCAAGAAGTGAAATAGTGCATCGGGAAGTTAGCAGGCTGTACCCCAGGCTCACTAGCGTCCGCCGCTACGCTAAGTCCATTATAAAGGTAAGCTAGCCCGGCGATTCCTACCGATAACTGCAAACCAGCCACCATCCGATGCGCTGGGTAAAAGACGGAGGGCCGCATGAGGCGTGGGTGCATGGGGAGCGCAAAGCTGCATAGCCACAAGCCCAGGAACCCAATAAAAAAGGTCTCCTCGTCCATGCCCGGGACGGCGATTTCTGAGAAAACGGAGATAGCAGCGCTGGGGAGATAAAAATCCCTCTGGTCATTTTCCGATGTGGGTCGGCGATCCAAGCCGAAACCAAAAGGGTCATCAAGCTGGGCGAACTTCTCACTCCGCTCTGATAGGAACTCCGGGCGAATGAAGCGGGCAATAAAGTCTGCGAAACTGACGCCCCGGTCACCCGATTCCAGATGGAGTCCCTCATAGATCTCCAACACCTTCACCAAGCCCGGATACTGATGCTGAATGGCGTTCTCCGGAGTCAAGTCAAACACCAGCGGCTTGGTGGCAAAGATGTATTCGTCAGGAGGAAGCAGCTCCTCGTAGTGCTCCCCCCTCATTGGTAGACCCGAAACTTCAGCAAACTCCTCCAAGGAGATGGAGACCTCCCTATCCGTCATCAGGAAGGTGTGGGTGGGGATATTCCATTGTTCAATGAAGGCCTTGATCCACCACGTTGGAGAAGAGGGATACTCGAAAAGCGAAACGTAGATGGCCGAATATAAACCAATCTTCGTTAGATGAGTCCTTTTCGCCGATAAGATGTACCGGGCCCATTGCAAATATCCGGCGGGCGGTCGCGGGATCAGTCCAATATTGTAAGCCTGTCCCCAAGGGCGTGCTTCACCCTGACAGATTCGCCTCCCCAGAATGTCTATCGCCGGCGGCGGCTGCACGGGGATGGCACCGATTGCAGGCTGGAAGAGGTCGTCAGAATTCCAATTTTTAACCTCCACGGCATACTTCACCGGGGGTTCGTCCGCATAAGGGATCATAACTATGGGCTCAGAAGGCGAGGCGGAACTGAAACAGCGGCGACCTTGAATGATTTGACTGTACCACCTTCCCCACAGGTGGAGTTTTTTGCACTCGGGGTCATGATCTTTAATAAGAGCGAACGCCACCCGGTCCACTGGCGAATGGGGGAACCCTCCTTCCGAGCGAACAAAGGGGAAAGACAAGTCGTCAGACATGTTTCCTGTAGAAAGACAAAAATAACCGTTAGTGTTCTAACGCTTGGCATTTTAAAAAATCTTACTCCACACTGTGATATAGTGGGTAGGGGACCAAAGGGGGACCCACAAAATCTGGATGACGGTACATCATTTAATAAGACAACCCCATCATTAGATGAGACTGTCAATTAATGAAAATGTTCCCAAGAGAATACACTCATTGATGGGAGATCCCTAGAGACAAGGAGAAAATATCCTCTTTTAGAGCAAAGCTCTGTCACAGAGTGACATTTGTCAAACTCTGGTCTCAGGGGAACAAGATTCCTTAGAAGAGCATAGCTCTGTGGTAATAATGGAAAGATCCATCAATTTTTTTTTAACACTTAGAAGAATTAGAATTTTGGAATCTTGAAAAATCCATGAAAACTTATAAAAAAAATTTCTTCATTTTTCAGATCTAAAAAGATCTACATTTGATTCAAGAGCAAAGCTCTGTTCATGGGTTAAAACCCATGGACCAGATCTCTGTAAATCTGTAAGTTTTTTAGAGTAAGGCTCTGTTGAAGAAACCCCAAAGGGGTTTTCGTTAGATCAAAGATCTATAAGAGCAAGGCTCTGTTAATTAAATTTAATTTAAATTAATTTAAATTTTTTACCTAGAGTGATTCTAAGTTCTGAACTTTAAAGTTCTTGGGAAGAAGCAAGAGCAAGGCTCTGAGAGTTCTTAAGCAAGAGCAAGGCTCTGAATCAAAGTTCTTGAAGTGGTAAAGAAATTAAAGGACCAAGGGTCCTATTTATAGGCGTCTGCGCCCCTTCAACTTACCCCGTTTGATCCAACGGTCAGGATCCTGCCACCGCTGCACTCACGTGCGCGCCACGTGAGCGCAACGGTGGGGGGGGCATTTGTTTCCCCCAATCAGAGCAAGGCTCTGTTTGAATTTTAAAAATTCAAATTTTGAAGCAACGCTTCAAATCCCATGCGCTGCGCGCAACGCGCCACGTGTCAGAAGTTAATACGTCAGCGCAACGCCCAAGGCAGTGCGTCCAATCAGAGCAGGGCTCTTTTAAAAACAAAAAGTAAAAGAAGCAACGTTCAGTTGCGCAAGCGCTGCGCTGCGCGACACGTGTCTGCGCAATTGCGCAAGCACAGTTGCGCAAACGCTGCGCTGCGCGACACGTGTCGCGCAGTTGCGCAAACACAGCTGCGCAAGCACAGTTGCGCAAGCGCTGCACTGCGCGACACGTGTCAGCGCAGATGCGCTAGCGCAGTTGCGCTGCGCTGTGCGCTGCGTGACACGTGTCACGCGCTGGGGCATTTACGCCAAACAGAATTAAGATTTTAAAAAAATCTTTCTGTTCTTGTTAAAACAAGAAGATTTTCTTCTGTAAAACAGAAGCCCTTGGATCAAAGATCCAACGGTGGGGAAAATTCCCCAAATCACTCAGAAAAAGATCTCTTTAACAAATTTAACTAATTTATGGGCACTATAAAAAGGACCCCAGACCTCATTTCAAGATCATCAACATTTTCTAAAAAAAAAAGAGAGAAAGAGAACTCTGAAGAACTCCTCAAGAACAAAAAAAGGTAAAGACCTTTAGAAAAAGAGAAAGTTCTCTTATGAACAGATCATAGATCTTTAATAAATAAAAAAAACAAAATAAAAATAGTGCTTTGCACTTCTTTTGTGAACCATTGGTTCTTGAATCTAAAACATTCTTAAATCATAGTGCCTTGCACTTGCAAACTGCGCTGTTGCGCTCCTGGATTGGCGCAAGCCACCAGAGCATGCCACGTGTCAGCAGCGCAGGCGCAGCGCATTAGCGCAGCGCACTGCGCTTGCGCGACACGTGTCAACACTACAAGCGCTTGCGCTCTCTGATTGGCGCAAAGCGCCTGACAAATGCAAGGCATTTCTTAAAGGGCCAGGCCCAAATCAAAAAGACCTAGTAGGCCAAAATAAATTGCAAAGCAATAAAAAGGGGGCAGAGCCCAAGTGAAATTGATACTCTGCATCTTTTATGGGCAGAGCCAA
The DNA here is from genome assembly GCA_030015575.1 of Agapanthus africanus. NCBI lineage: Eukaryota > Viridiplantae > Streptophyta > Magnoliopsida > Asparagales > Amaryllidaceae > Agapanthus > Agapanthus africanus. The sequence goes on along the minus strand of CM057338.1, from coordinate 933,326,465 downwards.
AACAAAAAAAATAGAAGTAATGCAACGCATTATTTAAGTGTGGGCAAAGCCCCAGCACAGGTCTAATAAACCAAAAATAAATAAGGGTGTTGAACATTTTCAACTGGACTTAGCTCAATTTTGGCCGTAAGTCCCCAAATTAAATTGACTGAGCACAGCTGTTCTCATAAATTAATTTATATCCGGTTCGAGGGTACATCTCCGAACTCCTCTGACACCCATCGTTGTAATCCTTCAACGACGTCAGAGAGGTGACGGGTCCCGACGACCACACATCAATACGGACTGCGGGGTCCTTAAACTCGTGGACCGGAACGTTCTTAAACTAATATTGGACCGAAACGTCCTTAAACTAATGTTGGACCGAAACGTCCTTAAACTAATGTCGGACCACCACGTCCCTAAACTGAAACATGGACCATCATGTCCCTAAACTGGAATATGGACCACCACGTCCCTAAACTGGAGCATGAACCGCAACGTCCCTAAACTACCTATGGACCACTACGTCCCTAAACTGGAACAATAGAGCCTCCAAATGCACTGTTGCTGGATCTAAACGATCCCGTTTAAGTTGATCTTAGCCCCCAAACACGGCTAACGTATCCTTAAACATTCAAACGGACTATAAAACTCCAAATCAACCTTGGTTCAAGGGTACATCTCTGAACTCCTCTGACATCTGCCGTTGTAATCCTTCAACGACGTTAGAGAGGTGACGAGTCCCGATGGCCAGATATTAAATGGATTATCACGTTAAGTTGATCTTAGTCTCAAACAGGACTATCGTATCCTTAACGAACGTTTAAGTTGATCTTAGCCGCAACGCGACTAATGCATCCTTAAACTAAAAACACCAAATCCAAATCTAAGTAAATACGGATTTGGACTAATCCACGTCCTACGGGCGACGGCATTACTCAGTCTCCGTATACAATCCACGGGCAATCACAAACAAAACAAACATACACGACACGAAGTGAAATTCTGGAGAAGGAGAAAGTTGTTACCGCAATGCGGTAGCGTAATTAACTGCAGGGGCTTGCGCCTGCAGGGAAGAGCGTCCCCACAATCAAAAACCCCTCAAGTGAGGGGGAATCTGACGAAGTCTGCTACATCGGCCGCATCCGTCTAAACCTCCGATGCACGGTGCCATAAATCAACTTGGCATCTTCGGAGAGGTGGACGGATAAAACCAAATAGCATCTGCCCCGAATCTCAGCGTCAGGACATCGCAGCCCTGTGGGCTGTCTTTCGGAGGGGAACAGCATACTGGACCCAAGTTTCGCCTGGCCTTACCCTGGCGTTGATCAATGCCGTGATCGGGGTGCATCCGCTAGCACTCGCGAATCTTTGTGTAAACAGTAGCTCCATCTCCGCAAATGTTTTGACAGAGTTATTAGGTAGCTCCGAATACCATTCAAAGGCTGTTTCTGCTAAGCTGCCGACGAATTGGCGAAGCAGCATTTTGTCGTCGCCTCCAGTGTTGCCGCATAAGGCCCTGAATTGAGCGACATGCTGGTGTGGATTCTTTGTCCCCTTGTACACATGGAATCTAGGGATCGTATATCCCGGTGGGTAACTGATTTGGTCGTACCATCCCGGATAGGGTCGTCCGGTTCTAACAATTTGCCCAGCCGCTTCACTCGCTTGATGAGCTCGTATTTGCTGAGCTATATAGTCATCCAGTGCGGCCTTGGAAATGGTTTCCTCCTTGGCTGCTGAAAGAGTCGGAGGAGGATTGGATGTCTCCCCTCTATCGTCTTCAGTAATGGTCGGAGGGTCTTCAGCTGGAGAATCCTGCTGTAACATCATTCCTACCATATCTTGGAAAAGGAGCGCCATTTGTTTTATGTTAGCCGATTGCTCTGCGGCTTCTTTGTCCTTCTTTTCGAGGACTCTGCGTAAGAAGTCAGCGTCAGTTTCTTGTTCATGACGCTGCTCTGATGATGCCTCTGGGCTTTCTTTTGGCCCGGTGAGTGCGGCCATTTGCGTCAGCATTTCCTGAAGCTTCTGTTGTTGCTCCTGGGCTTTTGTCACGGATCGGGTGAGCGGTCAGTGACCCGTCGAAGCGCGGCTATCCTCCTTTCTGGAAGCCATATAAACGGTGTGCACCACCATGCCCCCAGACTTGGGGCGTTTAGCTTCAGTGTCTTTGCGATTTGCCAAAGACACAGGGATCTTCTCCGACCTCCTTCTTTTTTGAGCGGTCGAAGTTGAGGGGGCCGTTGTAGTGGGTACCCAAGTAGCTATCGCTTTTGGTGGCTTGACAGAGTAGTCCTTCTCCTGCCGAACCTTCATCTTTTTCTGTCGGCGGAGATAGTCTTGAACCACTACGGAGTCCTGGACTTGACGCCAGACCTTGTAAATTTTAGAGGACAGCCGTTGAGGGGGCTACTCCAGCTTCACCTGTGGGGCATTATCCACAGGTGTAGGAGATCTTTTCAATACGGCAGTTGGCGAGTTTTTGCGCACCCTTCTTAGCGGTTCAAAGCTATTCCTGGTCGGAACAGCAGCATTGATTTCCACCATCGGAGCTGGCGGAGTTATCCCAGAGGGGGAGTTGCCCCCAGCCTTCCTTACCCGGCGCCAGTGACGACGGCGAGCATGTCGAGCGGACGGCGTTGGTTCAGCGATGGGGATGGCTTTGTCTTACCCCCTGTCCAGATGAAGCACTGCTGGTGCCAGTCTTTTGAATACTGACATCTTTTGAGTAGCGGTATCCAATCTGTCGAAGACATACCTTCGAGCAGGAACGGGAGCCGGAATAGTCAGTCTTGTGAAGACCGACCCTTTGGCAGGAGAAGCCGCCTTGACGACTTCAGGAATGGAGATGGCTGTCTTCTTTGCGACGGCCATGTCAGGGGTCATGGGCTTCTTGGCAGGCCCATTAGAGTTCAGGTTCAGCCTGGTAAAGACCGAGGCTGCCGGCTTGACATTGGACGACCCATTGAGAGGGGCCGTTGCAGCAGTGAGCCGATCGAAGACCGACTTCTTTTGCGCTTCCGGTGCGGGCACTGGAATGGTGAAGCTTGCAGGCGGGAGCATGGTCCCGAAGAACAGACCGGTGGTGGCCTGAGTCACCTGTTCCACCGGCATAGCGAAGATGGAGGCCGCTTGGGGCCCATAAGTCACTCCTCCAGTAAGGACGGAGCGAGAGTTGCAGTTGCAGGTAGTGTAGTTTGAAGCCATTGATTTTCTGTTTTCTACACGGAGCAAGACACCAAATCTTAGTACCTCGAATCCACAGGCAAGCACAACAAACCGCGATTCGTTCGCGAACACGACACACGAAGTGTGGAGTGGAAAGAGGAAGAGGTCCCACCGGGCGTGCCAGAATCTGTTCCCTTCCGAACGGTGGCCAAGACATGGACGTCTTGCCTGGGATTCGGGGCAGATGCTATTTGGTTTTATCCGTCCACCTCTCCGAAGATGCCAAGTTGATTTATGGCACCATGTATCGAAAGTTTAGACGGATGCGGCCGATGTAGCAGACTTCGTCAGATTCCCCTTCGTTCGAGGGGTTTTTGATTGTGGGGACGCTCTTCCCTGCAGGCGCAAGCCCCTGCAGTTAATTACGCTACCGCATCGCGGTAACAACTTTCTCCTTCTCCAGCTGGTCACTTCGTGTCGTGGGTGTTTGTTTTATTTGTGGTTGCCCGTGGATTGTATACGGAGACTAATTTATGTTGTCGCCCGTAGGGCGCGGATTCGTCCAAATCCGTATTTTCTTAGATTTGGGTTTGGGGTTTTGGTTTGAGGATACGTTAGCCATATTTGAGGCTAAGATCAACTCAAACGTTTGTTAAGGATACGTTAATCCAATTTGAGACTAAGATCGACTTAACTGGATCGTTTAGATCCGACAAAAGAGTATTTGGGGGCTCTATTGTTCCAGTTTAGGGACATAGTGGTCCATTGCATGTATGGCCGTTGGGACCCGTCACCTCTCTGATGACGTTGAAGGATTACAACGACAGATGTCAGAGGAGTTCAGAGATGTACCCTTGAACCAATGTGGATTAAGTAATCTGTAGCCCGATTTGGAAACTAAGATCAATTAATTAGATAATGAGCACATTGGCTCAGTTGAGTCTGAATTGAGAACTTATGGCCAATTTGGGCTAAGTCCTTAGAAATATTGTGTAGCGCCTTGAAAAGTCGTTTTGGTGTTTTCCCGAAAATCGGTGAAAATTCGGTATTTTTCCGAAAACCGTCCTTTTTGTTATTTTGCAGCTTAGGACTAATTATACCTAATTTGGATAGATAATTGCTAGTTTTTAGTAGCAAATGAGTTACTTATGAAATTCTGGTCGTTTAAAAATTTTCCCTAATTTTTCAATTTTTAATATTATTTTAAGCCGGTAAGAAAATACATTAAATTAGCGATAAATACAAATTTAAATGGGCTAAATTTAAGCTTTAAAATCATGTTAATTAAAATCTAGTTGTAACATAAATTTTTAGTATTTTATTTCAAGTTTTAACTAATTTTTATATTGGAAAACGAAATTTATTGAATTTAAGCTTAAACTTGCAATTTTGGACTTGTAGGGGGTCTTTTTGCATAAAATTTCTTTGTAAAATCTCTCTCACTCACTCCCCTCCTCTAGGCCGGTCCCACCATGATCAGGTCCAGAAATTTGCTTTCCTCACTTTGACTTTATTCATGTGATGAAATGAATTGTTTTGAGAATTGATTAAAATATAGTATTTGGAGGTATGGTGTATTGACTTTGGGGGAGTTTGACTTGGTGAATTTTTTCCACACACCCCACACCATCCCCTCTCCCTTCTACTGGTCGAGAGCAGCCCCCCCCCCCCCCCATTCCATTATTTTCCTTCTCTTTTCTCTCATTTTCTTCAAAAAAAATTGCATCAAAATTCAATAGAAATCAACAAATCCTTCACTATTTCAACACAAAACCTTAATCCATCTCTTCTCACACCCACTTTAGTTTAAATCTTGGAGAAAGGAGGCATCTTTGGAGGCAATTTGTTCTTGCTAGATCTCTAGTTGGGTATAAATTCTTCCTAATTAAATTCTTTTTGGTTAATTCCTTTAATTTAGTTGTTTTAGTGTTAATTTTAGTGCTATTTGCATACTAGTTTTTTTAAAGTTTGTGGTTTGAAATTAATTTAGGGTTTAGAACACCATTAAGAGATTAATTAAGCTATTTTGTTATCTAGTTATTTTGTTAGCTTAATCTAAGTGGTTAACTTGCTAATTGGGCTAAAATCTAGTGTTAATTTAGTGTTAGTTTTTAATCTAGTTTTTAAAGGTTTATGGTTAGAGTTAAACTAGGGTTTTTAGAAACCATTATTTAGTTAATTAAAGCTAATTAGCTATCTAGTTGTTTGCTAATCTAAGTTAATGAGGTTACTTTATTTGTGTGGGCTTCAAATTAGTGTTAATTTGGTATTGTCATGTTTAGTTTTGGATTGAAATTGCTAATTATGAAAATCAAGAAAGGTTTTGTTTATGGAAATTAGGTTTTTAAGCATTGATAATGGTTTAAAACTAATGTAGTGGCTATCTAGTGGGTTAGTTGGATGTTTGTGTTGGATTGTGAGCACTTTGTCGCTAATTGTCGATGTTCGCACCAAATTGCAAATTCTAGCTTACTAGTTTTTATTAAAATATTGTGATGAATTATTTGCGATGTCTTGATGACATTTTTAGCGTATCCTATGACTTTTAGGATGTGTGAGTGCGGATTTTTGGGTGTTCGGGTTTTAGTTTTTCCGGGCGACCAAATCGACGTTTTAGTTAGTTTTTGCGATTTTCGCGTGTATTCCGCGCACCTTGAGCACGTTGTACCTAACTTGTGAACGTTAGTATTTTCGTTTGGGAATTGCGTCGTTCTTGATTTGTAACCTTATGTTTGTATTGATGTAAATTCCAGGTTCGGTCGCGGAGACGTCAGACGCGGCACGAAAGGGGAAAGCGGTGATTGGACGTGACTAGCTAGGGATTCCGGTGAGTAGATGTAACATCTACGGGGGACTATCGTGGGATGGCGCAAGTCGCCCGATAGTTTTAGTAACTTAAAAGATTCTTAGTAATGTTAGTAATTAGGGGTGTAATACTTGTATGATTATTTGCTACATTCATGCCTTATATTGACATACATATACGAACCCACTCTATAGGACACCTGCATCATTGCCAGGGTTTTTATATGCAGCACGAGCACTATTCATGCTTACACACACACCCTGGTAATTGCCATGCCACCACACTAGATAACCTTTAAATTGAAACCTTTTACTATAATTGATACTTAAACTAGCGCTATTGCTTTAATTCCTTAAAATGAAATCGTAGGATTGCTATTCATGTGCATGTACTTCATCATATTAATTGTTCATGCCTAATCTATTAATCACACATTGCAACTTGATTATTGATACCATATGCATTCATTATCATTGACATATGCACTTATGGGGATTTCTTGAGATTTTATGATATTTCTGGATTTCGGGGGAAAACCGCAAAATTTCTAAACTTATTATATTTTTAAAATATGTAAATTGCGGTTTTCTAGTGATGTAAGTGTCGTCCACCATGAGTTTGCTATGGTTTTCGAGATCCGTGTCGAGGAGTGGAGGAACCGTCATGGGTACATGGTGGGCCCGGTAAGGTATCCCGGGGCAAGAGGAATGTGGTGTTGACGTTGAGCCTGGCAGGGGACGGATTACCTACCGGTGACTGTTTGGGATGGCGGATATCCAGAGGATACCGACCGTGGCCGCGAGATGATGAGATATTGATATTTGAGATGGGTCAGCCGGACGGCTGAGGCCAGAGATACATTGATATGAGATTTGAGACAGTTTTGAGGTGTCGATGCTGGACACAGATTCTTGTTGATTCTATTGGTATTGTGCTGGTATTTCAAAAGAGATTCCTAAAGGAAAAACATGATTCTTATACTTACACATTCAGATCATGAGTTGATTCGCATTGCATTCATACCTGCTAGTATATTCATATTGCATACATACCTGCTATTATGTCCTGCCTTACCTGTATTTGAGATGCTAGGATGCTTGTGTGCATGCATTCGATAGCCTGTGTAGATGTTATTTATTACTCACGAGTTGGCAACTCACCCCGTTGTGCCACAGCCTTTTTCAGGTCCGCTCCGTCAGTACAGTAGCGGCGGGCGCACTTGCTTCTTTTGCCTGGACTCGAGGTTTTGCTCTTAGGTGGGTTATATCATTTTTTTTGTACCACCTTGTATATTCTTTGTATCTAGTATACTCCATCTACTGTATCTACCAGCATTATTGTATATTGACCTAGAGATGAGACTGTGAGATTTGTGGACTTTTTATGCTGTATTTTGGGGTCGAGCTCACTTGAGTCGACATGCTGTTTTCTCATGCTTCTTTATGATTATTTTGCATGTTGTTGTTTTATATTGCGTGGGATTTGTGACTGCCTTGTGGCGAAGAGCTAGCTCCCGCTTGGGGATGCCTTATTTGTTGGATTCATATATATTCTTGTTGTACTCTTTTTGGGGGCCAGAATTTACAAAGGAGACTCTGTCGAAATTTTCGGAAAAATTGATATTGTTTTTAAAAAGGGTTTTATATGACTTATTTGATAAACTCGCTTTCTATTGATTGGGTTTTCTTCACTCTTTTGCTTATTTGGTTTTGGTTTCTGGGCTTTGGCTTACTTATTTTACGGACGTCTTGAGACGTTTCGTAAACTTAAGTGCCAGTCACGTTCCGTACCCTGCGGGTCGTGACAAAGTTGGTATCAGAGCGATAGGTTTACCTTTTTGAGTGTAGGATGACCCTTGGTAGATGGAGTAAGTGACTTAAGTAGGGTAACGTAGCGTGTGTATGTCCGCGGCATACTTGCGATACGGTACTCCGCCTAAGTGACTTTAGGATACTTGCTTGAAATTCCTTCTTCAATTCCGTGTATCCTATGATTCTATTGCACTGTTCTTATTATCCGTTTTCCTGTAACAGCCACTATGCCGCCGAAGGCTACGAGGGCACAGAGGGCTGCCGCCCGAGACGAGATTCGAGCTGGCTCGTCCGAGACTAGGACTGAGCAGGGTGGTATGCCTACGCCGCAGGGACAGACCGATCCACCTTCCCCAGGCCGTATGGATAGGCTCGAGACTGGTATGGAGGAGTTGCGACAGATGATGGGGGGCATGCAGGAGCTACGTCAGATGGTGGATCCCTAGTTGCAGCCAGTCGTACACCGAGGTCGGATGACGTACCTACTACATCACAGATGACCATGATACCTGCTCCTACTACTACCACCGTGGCCATTCCGGTTTCGCTACAGGATTTCATGAGGCTGAGACCTCCAGTATTCACCGGCACCAAGGCAGCGGAGGACCCACAGATGTTCCTTGACAGTTTAGCCAGGATCTGCCGTTCGCTGAGATGTTCGGATGATCGATGGGTAGAGCTTGTGAGTTTCCGACTAGAGGGTCTCACGCAGACATGGTGGGAGTCAGTCTTGAGAGGTCGAGCTGCAGGTCTACCGCCTATGACTTGGGCCGAGTTTACAGCGGTCTTTCTAGCTCGTTTCCTCCCAGAGAGCGTTCGTGACGCCAGAGCTCGCAGCTTCGAGGCCTTAGTCAAGACACCTGGGATGACGGTGTCTGAGTATGACATCCAGTTTACACAGTTATCCCGATATGCTCCGTATTTGGTGGATACCGAAGAGAAGATGGTGAAGAGGTTCGTACAGGGACTTGATGCCCAGCTATATCTTGCCATTGGCGCCCAGCACTATGACACTTATTCAGCTGCTAAGGATGCGGCATTACGGATGGAGGCACGCATATCACAGACTTCGGCCGTTTCTGGGCCGAAGAGGATTCGCACCGATGTACCGTCTCAGAGGCAGCGCGCCAGATTTTTTCCGAGAGATAGGCCTGGCAGAGGATTTCGACGGGGACAGTTATATGGTTCATATCCCCAGGGACAGTAGCCGTCGCCAGGGTGTTTTGGGTGCGGGAGTCCGCACCATCTTGTCAGAGACTGTCCGGCAAGACGACAGGGAGCAGCGACAGTTCCGCATGTGACCCTACCACCATCACCACCCCCTCCTCAGAGAGCCCTACTTCCTGCCACAGGAGATGCTCCACGCCAGTTAGGTGCACCTAGAGGCCGTGGACGCGGCGGTCCTGTTCAGAGAGGACGAGGAGGCAGAGGCCGAGGTCGAGGTCAGCCCGCTATCGGTGGAGGACAGGCCCGAGTATTTGCTTTGACACCGCAGGATGCGCAGGCATCCAATGCCGTTGTGACAGGTACCTTGCCAGTTTGTTCTTTCGACGCACGGGTATTATTTGACCCAGGTTCCACACATTCGTACGTCTCTACACACTTTGCACCGATGTTGGGCCGTGAGTCGTCATCGTTAGATCATCCACTTGTTGTTGTTACTTCGGTAGGCGAGTCGTTTGTCGCTCGTTTTGTTTTTCGATTGTGTTCCGTTCGTATCGGGGAGAGGGATTCATCAGTTGATTTGATTCTCATCGATATGTTGGACTTTGATGTGCTTCTGGGCATGGATTGGCTAGCCACCTGTTATGCTTCGGTGGACTGCCGTGAGAAGGCAGTCAGATTTAGCTTTCCGGGGGAGCCAGTCCTTGTTTTTCAGGGAGACCGCAGCGTCACCCTTCCCAGCTTGATTTCGTCTCTTCGCGCTGGTCAGCTCTTGCGGAAGGGATGTCAGGGATTCTTAACATATATTTTGATACTCGAGCTGTAGAGGTTCCGTTGGACCGGGTCCCGGTTGTTTGTGAGTTCCCTGATGTTTTCCCTGATGAGCTACCTGGGCTACCACCTGAGCGCGATGTTGAGTTCTGCATTGATTTGATTCCCGGCTCGGGGCCTATTTCTATACCGCCTTATCGGATGGCCCCGGCAGAGCTTCGAGAGCTGAAGGATCAGTTGCAGGATTTGTTAGATAAGGGGCTTATTCGACCTAGTGTTTCTCCGTGTGGTGCTCCGGTCCTGTTTGTCAAGAAGAAGGATGGAAGTTTGCGCTTATGTATCGACTACCGCCAGCTGAACAAAGTTACCGTTCGGAACAGATATCCGTTGCCACACATTGATGATTTGTTCGACCAGCTTCAGGGTGCGGGGTATATTTCGAGGATCGACTTACGATCGGGATACCACCAGCTGCGAGTCCGACAGGAGGATATACCGAAGACAGCCTTCCGTACACGCTATGGCCACTACGAGTTTTTGGTGATGTCGTTCGGACTCACCAACGCCCCAGCAGCATTCATGGATTTGATGAACCGTACATTCAGGCCGTATCTTGACTTGTTCATCATCGTGTTTATCGACGATATCTTGGTGTACTCCCGGAGCAGAGAGGAGCACGAACAGCACTTGCAGATTACGTTACAGACTCTGAGGGAGCACCAGCTGTTCGCAAAGTTCTCCAAGTGTGCATTCTGGCTGGACAGCGTCGGATTCTTGGGTCACGTGGTTACGAGAGACGGCATATGTGTGGACCCGAAGAAGATTGAGGCTGTTCAGCAGTGGCCCCGACCTACATCGGTTACTGAGATCCGTAGTTTTCTAGGCCTGGCGGGCTACTACAGGCGTTTTGTTCAGGACTTCTTCCGTATAGCTGCACCTTTGACCGGTTTGACCCGGAAGGGAGTTCCTTTCGTTTGGACAGAGGAGTGCGAGCGCAGTTTTCAGCAGCTACGGACATGTTTGACTACGGCGCCGGTATTATCTTTGCCTTCAGGATCAGGCGGATTCGTGGTTTATTGTGACGCTTCACGGGTGGGGCTAGGGTGCGTATTGATGCAGCATGGCCGGGTGATCGCATATGCTTCTCGGCAGTTGAAGATGCATGAACAGAACTACCCCACTCACGATTTGGAGATGGCTGCAGTGGTCTTTGCACTGAAGATTTGGCGACATTACCTATATGGCGAGTCGTGCCAAATATTCACAGACCACAAGAGCTTAAAGTACATATTTCAGCAGCGAGACCTGAACCTCAGACAACGTCGTTGGATGGAGTTGGTGAAAGACTACGACTGCGAGATCTTATATCACCCAGGCAAGGCGAATGTAGTGGCAGATGCGTTGAGTAGGAGGCCCGGGGGTAGTCTATCCTTTTTGCGCGCAGTGCAGAGGCAGTCGTCAGCAGATTGGCAGATGTTATGCGACAGCCGAGTTGAGTTCGAGTTCACTCAGACAGGGGGACAGCTCGCGCATGTTCATGCACGCCCACAGTTGCTTGACCGTATATATGAGGCACAGCGCAGTGACGACCGTTGCTCAGAGATCATGGCACAGATGGGACAGGGCAGATTTTCCGAGTTCGTGATTGACGATCAGGGGATTTTACGCTATGGATCTAGACTGTGCGTACCAGATGCTGATGGATTACGGCGCGACATTCTTGAAGAGGCACACCGATCAGTGTATAGTGTCCACCCCGGTTCCACTAAGATGTACCATGATATGAGAGAGACTTACTGGTGGGACGGGATGAAGAGGGACATTGCGGAGTTTGTATCGAGATGCCTGACTTGTCAGCAAGTCAAGGCCGAGCACCAGATGTTAGTTATATGTATGCCCTAGAGGCCATTACTGTACATAGGATGTATATTGTAGTGGATGCTGGGACATATATGGGGAGGACTTTCTTGCTCGACATGATAGTATGCTATCTAGTTGCTCTTTACCTTAACGTGTATACTGCTTGTCTCTCTGTTACATGTTGGTAAAGCCCTTAGGATGTGTACTTGACTACCTGGACTATGATGCAGATCATACTAGTGGGGACATGGTAGTCCATAAGTACATCCTTCAAAGTCCCTAGTCGTGGGTGTATCGAGACGGGGCATCGATATACCAGAGTAGACTAGCGTATACCTTCTCGACCCATACAGATGGGCGATGGATGATCCCATATCCATTGGTGTTTGACATCAGAGATGATATACGGGTGCTCAGTGGAGACTGGGTACACTGGACGGACTCGCCGAGAACTCCCAGATGGTATTATACCTTACGTCAGATGGTAGTTCTCTGGTGACACTGGTACAGAGTAGTCTGTTGACCCGAGATCGTCATAGAGTCTTGTATGGTTCCCACTGTGCTTTGATTTCCATCTTACCACGTCCAAGAGGGCGTGCAAAACGGTGGTTTTTGGGTACAGTCCCGAGTCACATGGAGGCAATGAGCGATAGGAGAGGATTCGTCTCTCCCGGTATAGGGAGTTGATGTTGCGCTGTGTTCGATTGGCTATAACCGGAAATCCCTGGCCAGGGTTGCTGAGATTTACTGGTAAGTGTTACCAGTAGTTTCTCGAACTGTTATAGACCTCATATTGACACGACTTATCAAGCTATTAGGGTCTGACGTTTACCACCCCTAGGCGAGATATGCGACATATCAGACGATCAGACCGGACTGTACGGTAGTGTTACTGGTTGGATTCACTGGAGTGTGAGCGGGCTTGCTCGTCGATCTTCTGATCGCTCAATACCCGGGTGGCCGTTACGTTTAGCAGACCGCTTGCGGCTTGTGGGTGTTTGATATGATCATCATCTGCTGCCGGTGTATTGACGAGTCTTTAGAGTCCTACACAGAGGTTTCCTGGCTCAAGCGAAATGAAATAGGAGCGCATATGAGATATGTGCGGGACCGAGAATGATACCAGTATGTGATACCGTATTCTATTCTCGCGATGAATGTATCGATTGGTTGTATACGATATAACCTAGTTATCGAATCAAGTATTGATTCGATAAGCCGATACATTGAATACTAGTTGGTTGTGTGCGACATGACCGGATCATTGTATCAAGTGTTGATTTAATGATTTAATGCATAATTATATATTTGATATATTACTTTGCATTAACTAGTAATGGTTCACTTAAGATGGATTTTCTCACTCGGATGTGCACATTGTATATACGATATAATTTTGTGCACTAGTTTGTATCATGTTTGATGATGCATGCTAAATTGGCTAAGTGTAAAGATTAAACCATGGTTGTGTAATGGTTAGGGTTTTGTTTTTACTTATTCATTTATTTATTTCATTTATTCTTTTTGGAAAATAAAATGCATAAAGAGAAAAATGGTGGCTTTCATTTGTTTCTTTCATGAAGATTCATGAAGGTTTGACTAAGTCACCATTTTGTCTCATGCTTAACCCTAACCACTCCATTTAACCATAGTCCACTCTCTACACCTAACTATGGTTTTGTTTATGATAAGTTTTGATTTTCTATTCTAATTTAATTAACTTATCATATTCATTATCTTCTTCTTCTTCTTCATCTTCAAAGAAGAAAGCTTCACTTCATCAATGGTGATTGATGAAAAAGGGTGAGAAATCCAATTCTAAAGTGAACCCACTTCCTATTTCTTCATCCTCTACCTCTTGCCAAGTAGTAGAGTGTGTTTCCTTCACAAGTTTTCTAGACTTGGTGAAGTTGGAGCTTGATCTAGCGATGCCTCGACGTAGATCATCTTCGGCACGTCGTCGATGACCTAGCCCGCTCTTTCTCCGATGAAGCCGACGCTAGAGCCCGGGATTTGATTTGGACAGCGGAGAGGACTTCATCACGGAGCTGTGGAGGTGGAGGAACGGATCTACAAAGGTTGTATTTCCGTACTCTTAGTTAAGTTGTTAACTAGCTCGTTTTGTCGCCTAAAATTATAGCCAACGATCTTGTTAGGGTTTCTCGGCACCGCAATTTTTGAAATTGGCATGGTTGATGCCTTGTGAGACCTCTTGAGAGTGCCTAGGAACCCTACACCAGAGGCCCGCAGGAGAGCTACAGCCATTACCCATTCCGGAGTGGAAATGGGAGCAGATTTTGATGGATTTCGTTGTGGGTCTACCCAGGACCAGTCGAGGGTACGACTCCATCTGGGTGATCGTAGATCGATTGACGAAGGCGGCTCACTTCCTGCCAGTGAAGACCACTTTCAGCTTCGCTCAGTATGCCCAGCTTTACGTCGACGAGATCGTGCGGTTGCATGGCGTACCGACTTGTATCGTGTCAGATCGAGGCACCCAGTTCACCAGCCGACTTTGGCAGAGACTTCAGGAGGCTTTGGGCACTCGTTTGAGCTTCAGCACAGCGTTTCATCCGCAGACCGATGGACAGTAAGAGCGGACCATTCAGACTCTCGAGGACATGCTCAGAGCGTGCGTTTTAGACTTCGGCGGTAGCTGGGATCGTCATTTACCTCTAGTGGAGTTCTCCTACAACAACAGCTTCTAGGATACTATTCAGATGGCACCTTTCGAGGCATTGTATGGGAGGAGATGCAGATCGCCCGTTTGTTGGACAGAGCTCTGCGAGAGCAGTATTTTGGGGCCGCAGCTTGTTGAGGAGACGACAGCGAAGATACAGTTGATCCGAGACCGGATGAGAGCGGCTCAGAGCAGGCAGAAATCGTATGTGGACAGGCGCCGTCGCAGATTAGAGTTCGTAGTTGGCGATCATATTTTTCTGAGGGTCTCTCCGATGAAGGGCGTGATGCGATTTGGACGGAAAGGAAAGCTTAGTCCCAGATTTGTGGGTCCCTTCGAGATTCTCGAGCGTGTCTGTTTCCTGATTTAAAATCAGAAAAGCTTATGGAAAAAGCTTCAGAAGAGGGTCACATGCTTACACGTGACCAGCAGTCACGTGTTGGCACGTGACATCTAAAAGCATCATCAAGGCAGATTCAGCTTCCTGACTCATCAAAGAAAAAGGGCTTCAGAAAGGGTCACGTGCTCCCACGTGACCAGGGTCACGTGTTGGCACGTGACATTTTAAAGCGGATTCAAAGGCACATCGGTTCCCTGATCAAATCAAGGAAAAAGCTTCAAAAGAGGTCACGTGCTCCCACGTGACCAGAGGTCACGTGCTCCCACATGACCAGGGTCACGTGTTGGCACGTGACGCTCAAAACATCAGAATTGTTCTCCAGTTAAATCAAGAAAAAGACTCCAGACGAGGGTCACGTGCTCACACGTGACCAGGGGTCACGTGGTGGCACGTGACGGCTAAGCAGCAGAAGAAGGCAGAGTGCAAAAGAAGAAAAGGGCTCGTTACAAGGGGGTCACGTGCCCACACGTGACCAAGGGTCACGTGGCCGCACGTGACCAGCTTTCAAAGCCCATTTGTTAAACAGAATTAAATTCTGAGAAAAGACCTCTCAAGTCTTTCCAAAAGCAACCGATTGAATTAAAGATTTAGAGTGATTAAATATCATCTATCTATGAAAAATCTCGAATTTGGGAAGATTTCCCTCTTAAATCTAACAGAAATCACAAAGGAGAATCGCTGGATTTGAAATCCAATGGTAAATAAAATTCACCTAATAATCCTAAGGTCAAAAACGAATGATGGATGCAAATCAAATCTCTCAATGAAGATTCGTCAAAAACTAATTGATTCGGCTGCTTCTCCTATAAATAGGAGCCAAGAGACACAGGGATGGAGAGATAGAGATAGATACGCAGAGGGAAGAAAAGGGAGAGAGCCTTGATACTTTGAGGAATTTGGATCTTCTGCAAAAGAAAACCCTAGGTAAGAAAGGGAAGGCTTTTTGAAAGAAAGAGAATTTAATTCTCAACAGAGTTTAACTCTGATATATAAAACAGAAGAACATATTTCTTCTCTCTTTGATAGAGGAGCTGCAAAGTGCACATCTCCACTTGAAGTTGAGAATTTAATTCTCAATGGGTCGAGATCCTGCCATGCAGATCCAAAACATAGAGAGGGAACGGAAGCACGAGAATTTAATTCTCACAGAACTATAGGAATTTAATTCCTTTAAAATAAAATTAGGGTTTGACCCTGTGTCATGGGAATTTAATTCCTTCAGAACAAAGAGAAACAGGGTTTAACCCTAATTAAGAACCTAGTTCTGTGGAAACAGCGGGAATTTAATTCCCTTAAATCATAATTTAACAGAGAATGGGAGTTTAATTCCTTAAAAGCTTTTATTAGGGTTTAACCCTATTCAGTTCTTCACATATATGAAGAATTTAATTCCTACAGAAAATTCAGAGTCCAACTCTACTCCAGAATATAAATCTTCGAAAGGAAGTAGGAATTTAATTCCTCTGAAATTATTGTCAGGGTTCAACCCTATGAGGAATTTAATTCCTGGAAAAGATTAACAGATCCTCTAAACAACATACATAGAGGCAGGGTCACGTGCCACCACGTGACCCCCCCAAAAGACCTACAGAAAGCCCCTTTGAGGCAGTGCCCCACGTGACCCACGTGACCCTTGACAGAAGCTTTAACACACAAGCATTTGAATGCCCGTCACGTGATGGCACGTGATGCTCTGAAAGATGCGATAATCTCCGCAGAATAAATGAAGGGAGGGCGCTCTCATGTGTCGCCACGTGACCCCTCTTGCCTTAGTGTTTAACACTAAATTGAAACTCCCGAACCCAGTGTTAAAACACTGTTGGGCCTTAGTGTTCAACACTAATCAAAAAACTTTATTTGCAGTGTTCAACACTGACTACCTTAGTGTTTAACACTAATTTGAGATCTCTGTTGCCAGTGTTTAACACTGATCTGTTTTAGTGTTTAATGCTAATTTGAAAGCCTTGTTGCTGGTGTTTAACACCAATTATCTTTTAGTGTTAAACACTAACTTGTCAATTTCATTCCCAGTGTTCAACACTGATTGGTCTGTAGTGTTTAACACTAGACTTTGGCCCAATTGGCTAAATGGTCAGAGACAAAGTCTCTCCTTCAATGGACCAACAGGAAGCCAATATTCCAGACATGATTGGACTTAGCCCAAGCTGGCCATAAGTCCTCAATTCGTAATTAACTGGGCTAATGGGCTCATAACATAATTAATTGGTCTTGATCCCAAATTGGGCCAAGGACTATTTAATCCACTCCGGTTCCAGGGTACATCTCTTCATTCCTTTGATACTTGGCGTTGTAATCCCTCAACGTCTTCAAAGAGGTGACGGGTCCCGATGACCACACATTGATATGGACTGTGGGGTCCTTAAACCCATGGACTAGGACGTCCTTAACCTCGACCGAGATGTCTTTAAACTAACAATGGACTGTGGGGTCCTTAAACCCATGGACTACGACGTCCTTAACCTTGACCGAGATGTCTTAAAACTAACAATGGACCGCAATGTCCTTAAACTACACATGGACCGCAATGTCCTTAAACTAGCGATGGACCACTATGTCCCTAAACTGGAACAATAGAGCCCAAACGCTCTTTTGTCGGATCTAAACGATCCCGTTTAAGTTGATCTTAGCCTCAAATATGGCTAACGTATCCTTAAACCTTCAAACAGACTGGACTATGAATCCCCCCAAATCAACTTCGGTTCAAGGGTACATCTCTGAACTCCTCTGATATCTGTCGTTGTAATCCTTCAACGTCGTCAGAGAGGTGACGGGTCCCGACGGCCACATATTCAATGGACCACTATGTCCCTAAACTGGAACAATAGAGCCCAAATGCTCTTTTGTCGGATCTAAACGATCCCGTTAAGCTGATCTTAGTCTCAAGTTAGACTAACGTATCCTTAACAAACGTTTGAGTTGATCTTAGCCTCAAATATGGCTAACGTATCCTCAAACCAAACCCCCAAACCCAAATCTAAGATAAATACGGATTTGGACTAGTCCACGTCCTACGGGCGACGACATAACTCAGTCTCCGTATACAATCCACGGGCAACCACAAATAAAACAAACACCCACGACACGAAGTGACCATCTGGAGAAGGAGAAAGTTGTTACCGCAATGCGGTAGCGTAATTAACTGCAGGGGCTTGCGCCTGCAGGGAAGAGCGTCCCCACAATCAAAAACCCCTCAAACGAGGGGGAATCTGACGAAGTCTGCTACATCGGCCGCATCTGTTTAAGCCTTCGATATATGGTGCCATAAATCAACTTGGCATCTTCGGAGAGGTGAACGGATAGCACCAATTAGCATCTGCCCCGAATCTCAGTGCCAAGACATCGCAGTCTTGTGCACCGCCGTTCGGAGGGGAACAGATTCTGGCACGCCCGGTGGGACCTTTTCCTCTTTCCACTCCACACTTCGTGTGTCGTGATTCGCGAACCAATCGCGGTTCGCTAATGGTGGCCCTTGGGTTTCAAGATACTAAGAATTGGCGTCTCGCTTATTGCAGAAAGCAAAGGATCGATGGCTTCTACTTCCGTGAAATTCTCCAACTGCTCAGACTGCAATTGCGACCAACGCTTTGCCTCGCCAGGAGGTATAGCCTACGGACCCCAAGCTGCTTCGTTATTCACAATGCCGGTGGACCAGGTGACTCAGGCCACTACCGGATTGTTCTTCGGGACTTTACTCCCACCAACAAGCTTCACGGCGCCGGTGCTGACAAAGGAAGCTCCCAAGAAGTCGGTCTTTGATCGTCTTACCCCTGCCGCAGCTCATCTCAACGGGTCGCCCAACATCAGCGCCTCGGTCTTCTCTAGATTGGGCCAGAAATCCGGTAGACCCATCATGAGGTCTACAATCCCAGAGAAGGCTGCTTCTAAGAAAGTGGCTGCTCCTGCTCCCGAAATCGCCAAGGCGGCTTCTCTGGCCAAAAAGTCGGTCTTTACAAGATTGACGGCTTCAGCTCCAGCCCCTGCTACCCAAAAGACGTCGGTCTTTAACAGGCTAACACCAACAGCAACCCCCCACCTACACAGGGGGAAAGACGAAACCATTCTTACCGCTGACCCAACGCCGTCCGCTCGACACGCTCGACGTCGCCATTGGCGCCGAGTAAGGAAGGCTGGGGGTAACTCCCCCTCCGGGTTAACTCCATCAGCCCCGATGGCAAAGGTTAATGCTGCTGTTCTAACTGGGAACAGCTTCGAGATGCTAAATAAGGTGCGAAGGAATTCTCCTACTGCAGTGCTAAAGAGGTCTCCTCCCCCATTAAAAAAGGTTGTGGAAATAAAATCAGAACAGCCCCGATCCCCTCAACGGCTGTCTTCCAGAATCTATAAGGTTTGGCTGCAGGCCCGAGACTCGATCATCGATCCAAACTTCTCCCGCCAGCACTAGAAGCTGAAAATCCAACTGAAAGCTGGTCACCTGGCTAAACCCCAAAAGGCTGTCTGGACGCCCACCTCAACGGCCCCCTCAACCTCCATGGCTCATAAAAGGAGGAGGCCAGAGAAGACCCCCCAGCATGCAACGATGGCTAAAAGCACTGAGCCCAGACGCCCTAAGTCTGGGGGCATGGTGGTGCACACTGTTTACATGGCCTCTGGAAAGGAGAAAAGCCACACTTCTACGGGCCACCGACCGCTAACCCGATCCGTGACGAAAGCCCAGGAGCAGCAACAAAAGCTTCAGGAAATGATGAATGCTATGGCCGCACTTATCGGGCCAAAAGAAAACCCAGAAACGTCCTCAGACGCACGCCAGGAGGAAGAAACCGACGCTGAATTCCTTCGCCGGATACTGGAGAAAAAGGACAAAGAGGCTGCTGAACAAGCGGCCAACATACAACGTATGGGCCTTCTCTTCTAAGATATGATAGGAATGATGATCCAGCAGGACTTACCCGCCGAGGATCCCCCAATCGTTCTTGAAGACGACCGAGGAGAAACGTCAAATCCACCACCAGCCCTCTCAACGGCCAAGGAGGAGGCAATCTCTAAGGCTGACTTGGTTGACTACATAGCCCAGCAAATCCGGGTTCATCATGCGACTGAGGCAGCTGGTCAAGTCGTAAAGACGGGACGGCCGTATCCAAGCTGGTACGACCAAATCAAATACCCGCCAGGCTATACGATACCGAAATTCCACGTGTATAAGGGGACCGGCAATCCCCATCAACATGTCGCCCAGTTCCGGGCCCTCTGCGGTAACACCGGCGGTGATGATAAACTGTTGCTTCGCCAGTTCGTGGGCAGCTTATCGGAAACAGCGTTCGAATGGTATTCGGAACTCCCGAACGATTCTATCAAGACGTTCGCTGAAATGGAGTTGTTATTCACTCGGCGATTCGCAAGTGCCATCGAACGCACTCCAATAACAGCACTGATTAACGCCAGGGTAAAACAAGGCGAAACCTGGGTCTAGTATGCTATACGCTGGCGGAATTTGTGGTCGAGATGCGAACAACGCATTGAGGAGGCACCCGCAGTGGGCATGTTCGTGGGAACCCTGGACCCCCACGCAACTATCTCCCAGTTTATGATGTTCTTTAATCCAACCACATTCCAGGCTTTAATCGACAAGTTGGCTCAGATGGACCAGATGGGTCATAGACCACCTCCCCCGAAGTCAGAACCTCGGAATGACAAGGGTAAAGGAAGGGCAACCTTTGTCGCAAATACCCAACAGCAACCTAACGCCCCGAAACCGGCAGATCAATTGGAAGAAAGACGCCGGTATTATAATGAAAAGATGAAACGTCCTTACTCGTTCCCACGAGACAAGACGAAACGGTTATTCGAGCTGGCAATACGCAACAGACTTATAAACCTACCAAATCCAAGGCGACCGCCGCAACCCACGGAGGTGAATAACCCTAATTATTGCCCTTACCATCAAACGATAAGTCATCCTATTGAAGATTGCTTCGTCTTCAAAGGATGGATTGAAGATCAATACCTCCAGGGGAAGTTTATACTGTCCGAAAAGTGGAAGGTGAACCCACCACAGCCGCATACTCCTAAGAAAGCAGATACACCGGGGGCAACCTGCTCCTTTATTGAAGAAGCTCCATGGGAGGTCGTGCTATCAACTAAAACCAAAAGAATGCTGAGAGACCTTCATGCGTGCCCTGCGATCGAAGGGAAGGACCCTCTTGAACCTCAAATTATCGAAGGGATGCTGAAGCCCCGCCCAACTACGAAGACTCGTGATAAGGGCCCAAATACTCACGCCCAACCGTCAAAATCTTCGAAGAAAAAGAAGAAGAAATCCAAGAAGCCGGTGAAGCTTGCAGACGAGCATACGAACTTGCAGAAGCAAATCGACGCGCTGGATGAATACAATCAAAAGACGCGAACTCCTGTCACACTGCAAGAGTTCCTCAACCACATCTTTCAAGAGGAAGATGATGGAGAGAGCTCGTTGGATGAATCCGAAGGATATGTGGCGAGTTGTAACGTAATCTCCCACTCGTTTACCGATGATGAGAAAACTCCTGGCACTAAGAAGCTGGAGACAGAGCCTGAACCAGAGCGTGCATGGCCAACAGACGAAATGATCGACGCTTTTCTAGACGAGATTCGCCTAAAAAGTAAAACGGATCAGGAGCGTGAGATGGCCGCTTCAGAAGCAGCCAAACGCAGGCGACTGAACGAAAGAGTTGAACTACCCCTGCCAGAGCGAAAGGCATCCGAAGTAGACAAGAAGATATTCAAGACGAGGAAAAGGTTTGCCAAAGCCATGTCAATGGGAATGAAGCTACCACCCTCGAAAGGAAACACGCACGATGGGGTGGAGAGGCACCCTGATTATTGCGCATATCATCGGAAAATCTCACACCCCACGGAGGAGTGCGACGCCTTTAAGATATGGTGGCAAGGATATGTTGCTCATCGGCAACATTTTAAGCGCATGAAACGCAAGATCCGTCGGGAGCAAAGAAGTACCGTCGATGGACACAACAGAACTACTGGCAACTGTTATATGGCTCACGCCGGGGGGTCACAAGTTCTCACCTTTGGGAGCGACTCTGATGAAGAAATGGCTCTGGGCCCTCTCTTTAAAGAATCCGTTTTAGGGAAAGAGGAGAAATCGGAGGCCTGCGAGAACATTCAGCTGCGCAATCGCACACTCCCAGAAAAGAATCTCGGGCCCGTGAGTAGAAAAGATAAGGGAAAGGAAAAGGTCACTGAACATATCACTTTAGATGACCAAGTCATGAGAGAGTTGGCTGCCAAAGACCCTCCTAGGAAGGGTAAGGTGGACTATAACATCCTCACGGACCTAAGGAAGCTACCTTCTCAGCTTAGCATTCTCGATGCCCTCCTATTATCAAAAGAAGCGCGAGACTCACTAATTAAGGCGTTACAAGAACCTGAGCAATTTCAAGCCTTCCTCGCCACCGAAAAGATGAAGGATGAACTGGAGGAAGTGCATACGGCCGACATCACTTTCGGTGATGAAGACCTCCTTCTCGGGACGTGCGACCACAACCGTCCCCTATATGTTTTCGGATACTGCCATGATATCAAGATAGGCAAGATCCTGGTGGATAATGGATCCTCCGTCAATCTCCTTAATGTTCGGGTGTTGAAGGAAATCTGCATGAGTGTGCAACACCTCGCTCGTGACAAAATTACTATCTCCGGTTTCGATGCACAATCGTCACGGACTCTCGGGTCTGTGATACTAACATTACGCTTCGGACTTCTCGTCACAGACATCAAATTCCATGTCATTGACGCCAAGACCTGCTACAACGCCTTGCTCGGTCGTCCTTGGTTACACGAATACAACATCATCCCTTCTACACAACATCAGTGTATGAAGTACTTTAAGGATGGTTTCGAGTATACCGTAACAGGTGAGTTAAACCCATTTTCCGTGAACGAAGTCCGCAAATACGAAGATGCGAAGTACTTTTTGCCAGATTTCGAGGATACAGAAAGGTGTCGCAACCCGGAGAACAAAACCGCCGCCACCATCCCTGTTTTCGGGAGCGATACCGAAGAAGAGGAAGAGATAGTTTATGCAGGGCCATCTCAACGCAACAACCTGGGAACGCCCGCCCCCATGTTGGTCTTCGGAAGTGATTCAGAAGATGAAGTTAATGCCGTGTTCTCCAATCGGCTATCAATACAAACACCCCCTGGCGATGACCATAGTTTGCGAATCACCATGGTACCGCGAGAACACTACAAGGATCTCGACACACTTCAAGCTCACAATGTGCAGGACCTGCGAACATTTTACGTCCCTCCCAGGCAAAGGGGTGAGAAGGCGATCCTATTCTACCGATCCTCAGAGTCGAAAGTAGAGAAAGAGATCTGGCATGGCGCGGATGCTACACTTGACAGGCTCCAACCCATCCGTCTGCCCAGATACTATACAAATGGTTTAAAGAAGCTATTGAAGCGCCAAGGAGTACCCTTAAAACAGACTGTCCGGCAGGCTCGGTTCTACAACAAGATTTGGGATGTCCCTGGAACTCAACGCAAATTGCCCAACGGGAAAATGGAAACACTTGGGCTTGGATACGCGAGAACCGGATAACGGGAACGGGCTCACAGCAGCTACGCTATAT
This sequence comes from Agapanthus africanus, assembly GCA_030015575.1. Classification (NCBI taxonomy): domain Eukaryota; kingdom Viridiplantae; phylum Streptophyta; class Magnoliopsida; order Asparagales; family Amaryllidaceae; genus Agapanthus; species Agapanthus africanus. The sequence goes on along the minus strand of CM057338.1, from coordinate 933,303,211 downwards.
ATACCTTTGATGAAGAGGAGGACGCCCTGTCAGGAGATGCCAACCCCCCATCAAAACTAGACCCCGCGATTGAAGCGCCGAGTCCGTCGTTTGAAGAACGAATGGGCAAGCCCATCAGGAAAGTGGGTCAGAAAGCTCGGGAAGACCACAACCGCAAAATGGCCATCTACGAGAAGGCCAGGACGCAACGTCTATTTCAACAAGCTGCAAAAGACAAGGATGTTCGTCTTTGTCAACCCGTTGTACGAAAGGCCCGATGCGGAGACGGAAATAAATCAAGAAGCGGAAAGAGGAGCCGACAACAACGACGCAGGATTAGAGAGTTACGTGATCGGGTATTGCTAATCTCGGTCGTTGTAGTATAGTGGCGAGTATTCCCGCCTGTCACGCGGGTGACCCGGGTTCGATCCCCGGCAACGGCGCCAAATACCCCCAAACTTATCTTTGATCGTCCCGAGCAAACTAGTTTATTTAAGAGGAGAAAAAGAAAGGAGAAAACTAAGCACACTTTCGTAGGCAGACACGATTGCACTGAGCACGTGCAACAAGCCGTTAAACCTCTAGGTATCCCTAGTATGAGGAGTGTTGTCTCCTGAGGGTTTTCAGCGGATTACACCCACAAAATCCAATAACAAAAGAAAGATGGTGAAATTTACATATAAAGATAAGAACCATAAAAGAAAAGCCTTGAAAAGAAGAGTTTCCAACTATACTAGCTTTTCAGTTGTCATGAGACCTATCTTAATAGTCATGAAAAAATGTTAGAAATCACATCATCCCTCAATAAAACATCGTCTTTATTCTTCATTCCTACCTTTCATCCAAACATTGATCATATAACCCCACGTGTGTGTAAAGAACATCCCTACACTCGGAGAATTCAATTCAAGCTATCATACTCTTGTCCATCTACCTTAGTACTTTTTAATTTGATGAATATTAAGATTTGCTCACACATTTTCATGCGACCGTTAATACTTCTTGAGGTACTAACAGACCGATTACTTATGTGCTTGCTGATTAGGTGATAATATTTTCCTCGTCTTGCACCACCTAAGGCTTAGCAGTGACTCCCAGACCAGTTGGCCTTAGGGCACTAGGTGAAGAGGCACCCTCGCTATATTTTTTTTTATTGCTGCCTTGGTGATAACAAAACCAGTGTTCATTTTTTTTCACCATTTTTATATTTTCTTCACTTTTTTTCATTTCCTTCATACTTTGGCTTTCAGACAAGAGCATTTCAAGGTATCCTCTACTATCCCGAGTTTCAAGACGTGTGTAAGTGCAAATAGTAGGGTATCAACATTCAAATGTTTGGCTTCCAGAATAGAAACTATTTTTCAGACTTATTTTTATCCTCAGATTAGTGACTTCCTTCATCTTACTAACCCTTGGGACAACAGCTCATAACTACTTATTACTAGTTCGTTTAAGAAAACTTCTAATTTTCTTGGTTTTCTTAAACTATTCCTATCTTTTGGATGTAATTTTTCACTTTCTACTCTTTTGTTATAATTTTTTTTTTAATTTTAAAATTTTTGAAAATTTGTGCTTATGCAAAATATGATGCAACTTGATGTGTAAATAAGCACAAAGCTCCCCCAAATCTGTTTACAGCAGTGTCCTCACTGATGTCATCCATTTAAGCACAAAAACCTGTAGACTTGGGAGGAAATTATTAATGGGGGCAACAATATATGAAAGTGAAAATCCTCCCCCAAACTTATTTTTGGCTCACCAATTTGAGGACAAAAGTTATGTTCAAGAACCAAAAATATACCCCCCCCAAACATGAGTTAGACAATACGAAGCATTTTAGGAGGGGATGGGTCTTTTGATCAAAATAAAGCTTTACAAAGACCAAAAGTTAACACCAACCATTCAAAAATTTTATCAGTATAGCGTATAGGTTGGTGGAAGAATGTGTTGTATCGAGTCAAGAAAAAATGGGGAAGGGATAAGAGGTGGTCTGGAAAGGGTTTGAATTTAGAGAAAAGAAAGAATGAGGAGGAATGTGAATGATTAGGAAGAAGGAATGGTGACGGTTCAACCTCTATAGGTGGAGATTGATCAATCACAAAATCCGTATTGTTTAAAAATTCAAGTTCGTCAGCAAAAAGTTCTTCAAAACTTTTATCAATTGTGTGATTGAACATTTTGCTGTCAAAGAGTTTTATGCCAGAATTTATTCTACTTGATTCATAAAAAATCACTGAGGTAGAGGACTCGAAAAACTCATCTACCTCTTTTTCAAAAATATCCAAATCAAATTGAATTTCTGGTATTACTGAACTTGAATTAACGGATTGTGATTTATCAAAACTCACTGAAACTATAGGAACAGAAGAAGAACCGGAGAAAGTAGAAGGTGAAATGGGTAAACAAATTGGTGTGTCGAGTGTTGCTGAACCAGATGTGGAAGATGGAGGCTGTATTTCGATCTGATCTTCGGGTATACCTTTATCATCAATTTCAAGACATATTCGGGATTCGGGAAGAATTAAAGGCTCAAGATGATGACCACAAGGAAGTGAAAAGAATCGATGAATTGGTGGGATAAAATTATCCAAAATTTCGGGTTCATCAATCAAAATATCCCCAACGTCAATCACCTCATTCAAGTGAAGGTTAAAATTCTCAAACTCCTCATCAAAAGTATGGTTTTCAATCAGTTTTGGTTCAAGAGTGGAGGTGTAGAGATCACAAGCGTTGGGTATGGTTTCACTTGAAAGGGACCCTTCACAGTTGGGTAAATCAAACACTACAAAGTCACACAACTTATCAGACATTGTACTTGATGAATCTATGAAACTGGAGTTGTGGAGTTCAGTTTGGAATGGGGAGGTTTGATTAGGAAGGGTGTACAGTTCTGTCTTACTACGCAAATCCTTCATAATTTGATTCGTCAGTTCCATAAATTTTTCTAATGTCTGCTCCAGACTAGTCTTGGGTTGATAAGGGGTTTCAGTATAAGATTGAAATTCCTGTGGATAATTAAAACTCCCAAATGACTGATTAGAAGAACTGTCTAAAGTAGGTGGAAAAGTCGGATTGGATTGATAGGAACAGAATGGTTGCTGAACTTGGGTAGGAGTAGGATCAATATTATGATAAGAAGAATATTGATATGGGTTGGTTGGTTGGCTATATACAAACCGCATATCAAACTCTTCTCCGGACAGTGGTGGTGATGGTTGATATTGGTCCGGGTTGAAACTTTGGCCTCTAGACCTAGCTATGTGCTCAGCAATGGACATTCGTCTAGGGGCTTCCTCACTCTGGGTATGAACTGAAACAGGTGTAGGATTTGGATACGGTTGATAAGACCTAGACGGAGATGGCCAACTGTTTCTTCCTGCTTGTTCTATATGATCTCTTAAGGACATGGAAGAGCCGGACGGTATACCGAAGGGATTTCGAAAACAAGAGATATCTGGTTGTGGACAGCAAAGCTCGGCAAGTGTTCTTCTGTTTAGGTCACCCATTATAAGAAGAGAAGAAGGGGGAAGGGGTAAAAAGGAGAGAAAATAATTGGTTTGTTTTGAAAAATGACAGATTTAGACAAATCACACAAAAATGCACAAACAACCATAGAACTATGGTTACCTAGGTCCAGTCTCTAGACCGCTCCTAGAATTCCAAAGGACAAGCCGCAGGATCAATCCTCTACCGCCTCCGTACTACCCTTGTAGCCAGGTAAGTGCCAGGTAAGTGGGAAGGAACCACAGTAGTGGGCCTAATTAAAAACCACTAGCCGTTGACACACTTGCCTAGGCACTACAAAAGTAATGCGGATAAGCGATAGATTACCCACGACCTTCCTCTGTCCTTAATGAGCGCGACAATCCTTAGAGTCTGGTCTAGATAATTTTTAAATTAATGAAGGGTTGATGCAGATGCTCGGTTTGTGATTTGTGGGGTGTTTCTTGATTTAAAATCAGGAAAGCTTATGGAAAAAGCTTGAGAAGAGGGTCACGTGCTTACACGTGACCAGCAGTCACGTGTTGGCACGTGACACCCAAAAGTACCGGCAAAGCAAGTTCAGCTTCCTGACTACATCAAAGAAAAAGGTCTTAAGAAAGGCTCACGTGCTCCCACGTGACCAGGGTCACGTGTTGGCACGTGACATTTTAAAGCGGATTCAAAGGCATATCGGTTCCCTGATCAAATCAAGAAAAAGAGTCCAGACCAGGGTCACGTGCTCACACGTGACCAGAGGTTACGTGGTAGCACGTGACGGTTAAGCAGCAACCAGAAGACAGCGCAAAAAGAAAGAAGAAGGCTCATTCCAAAGGGGGTCACGTGCCCACACGTGACCATGGGTCACGTGGTCACACGTGACCGGCTTTCAAAGCCCATTTCGTTGACAGAATTAAATTCTGAAGAAGATTTAAATCTTTCCAAAGGAAAGCGATTATCTGGAACCAATCGAATTAAAGATTCAAAGATGATTAAATATCACCTATTTATGGGAAAATCTCGGGTTTGGAAAGATTTCCCCTTTGAATCTAACCGAAACAACAAAGGAGAATCCGGGGACTTGAAATCCAATGGTGAATAAAATTCACCTAATAATCCAAAGGTCCAAAACGAATGATGGATGCAAATCAAATCTCTCATGAAGATTCGTCAAAAACTGATTGATTCGGCTGCTTCTCCTATAAATAGGAGCCAAGAGACACAAAAGAGAGAGATATATACACGCAGAGGGAAGAAAGTGGAAGAGAGCCTTGATACTTCGAGGAACTTGGATCTTCTGCAAAAGAAAACCCTAGGTAAGAAAGGGAAGGCTCCTTGAAGGAAAGGAGAATTTAATTCTCAACAGAGTTTAACTCTGATATATAAAACAGAAGAACATATTTCTTCTCTCTTTGATAGAGGATCTGCAAAGTGCACATCTCCCCTTGAGGTTGAGAATTTAATTCTCAATGGGTCGAGATCCTGCCATGCAGATCCAAAACATAGAGAGGGAATGGAAGCACGAGAATTTAATTCTCACAGAACTATAGGAATTTAATTCCTTTAAAATAAAACTAGGGCTTGACCCTGTGTTATGGGAATTTAATTCCTTCAGAACAAAAAGAAACAGGGTTTAACCCTAATTAAGAACCTAGTTCTGTTGAAACAGCGGGAATTTAATTCCCTTGATCATAATTTAACAAGAGAGTGGGAATTTAATTCCTTAAAAGCTTTTATTAGGGTTTAACCCTATTTGGTTCTTCACATGAATGAGGAATTTAATTCCTGCAGAAAATTCAGAGTCCAACTCTATTCAGAATATAAACCTTTAAGAGAAAGTAGGAATTTAATTCCTCTGAAATTACTGTCAGGGTTTAACCCTACGAGGAATTTAATTCCTGGAAAAGATTAACAGATCCTCTAAACAATATACATAGAGGCAGGGTCACGTGTCACCACGTGACCCCCCCAGGAGATCTACAGAAAACCCCTTTGAGGCAGCACCCCACGTGACCCACGTGACCCTTGACAGAAGCTTTAATACACAGGCATTTGAATGCCCATCACGTGATGGCACGTGATGCTCTGAAAGACGCGATAATCTCAGCAGAATAAATGAAGGGAGGGCGCTCTCACGTGTTGCCACGTGACCCCTCTTGCCTTAGTGTTCAACACTAAATTGGAACTCTCGAATCCAGTATTGAAACACTGTTGGGCCCTAGTGTTCAACACTAATCAAAAAGCTTTATTTGCAGTGTTCAACACTGACTACCCTAGTGTTTAACACTAATCTGGGCTCTGTTGCCAATGTTCAACACTGATCTGTTTTAGTGTTTAACACTAATTTGAAAAGCCTTGTTGCTGGTGTTTAACACCAACTATCTTTTAGTGTTAAACACTAACTTGTCAACCTCATTCCCAGGGTTCAACACTGATTGCTCTGTAGTGTTTAACACTAGGCTTTGGCCCAATTGGCTAAATGGATGGAGGCAAAGCCTCTCCTGATTGGACTTAGCCCAAGATGGCCATAAGTCCTCAATTTGTGATTAACTGGGCCAATGGGTTCATAACATAATTAATCGGTCTTGATCCCAAATTGGGTCAAAGACTATTTAAGCCATTCCGGTTCTAGGGCACATCTCTTCACTCCTTTGATATTTGGCATTGTAATCCCTCAATGTCTTCAAAGAGGTGACGGGTCCCGACGACCACACATTGATATGGACTGCGGGGTCCTTAAACCCGCGTCTAATGCAAAATTCCTGGTTACGTGGAACGCGGATAATGTCACTCTTTGACCCCGTGGAAAACGTCCAGAGCGGAGCCTGGTCCTCGCAGAGCACGGCAATGAACCCGTGTGAAGCATCCAGAGCACATACCGGACTGTGGGGTCCTTAAACCCATGGACTACGACGTCCTTAACCTTGACCGAGATGTCTTTAAACTACCCATGGACCGCAATGTCCTTAAACTACCCATGGACCGCAATGTCCTTAAACTAGAACAATAGAGCCCCGTATGCTCTTTTGTCGGATCTAAACGATCCCGTTTAAGTTGATCTTAGCCTCAAAGATGGCTAACGTATCCTTAAACCTTCAAACAGACTGGACTATGAATTCCCCCAATTAACTCTGGCTCGAGGGTACATCTCTGAACTCCTCTGACATCCGTCGTTGTAATGCTTCAACGTCGTCAGTGAGGTGACGGGTCCTGATGGCCATACATTTAATGGACCACTAGGTCCCTAAACTGGAACAATAGAGCCCAAACGCTCCTTTGTCGGATCTAAACGATCCCGTTAAGTTGATCTTAGTCACAAAGTTCGACTAACGTATCCTTAACAAACGTTTGAGTCGATCTTAGCCTCGAGTACGGCTGACGTATCCTCAAACCAAACCCCCAAACCCAAATCTAAGATAATACGGATTTGGACTAGTCCACGCCCTACGGGCGACGACATAACTCAGTCTCCGTAAACAATCCACGGGCAACAAAATACAAAACAAACACCCACGACACGAAGTGACCATCCGGAGAAGGAGAAAGTTGTTACCGCGATGCGGTAGCGTAATTAACTGCAGGGGCTTGCGCCTGCAGGGAAGAGCGTCCCCACAATCAAAAACCCCTCAAACGAGGGGGAATCTGACGAAGTCTGCTACATCGGTCGCATCCGTTTAAACCTTCGATACATGGTGCCATAAATCAACTTGGCATCTTCGGAGAGGTGGACGGATAGCACCAATTAGCATCTGCCCCGAACCTCAGGCGAGACCCCATGTCTCGGCCGCCGTTCGGAGGGGAACAGATTCTGGCACGCCCGGTGGGACCTTTTCCTCTTTCCACTCCACACTTCGTGTGTCGTAACTCGCGAACCAATCGCGGTTCGCTAATGGTTGCCCTTGGATTTCAAGATACTAAGAATTGGCGTCTCGCTTATTGCAGAAAGCAAAGGATCGATGGCTTCTACTTCCGTGAAATCCTCCAACTGCTCAGACTGCAATTGCAACCAACGCTCTGCCTCGACAGGAGGTATAGCCTACGGACCCCAAGCTGCTTCTCTATTCACAATGCCCGTGGAACAGGTCACTCGCGCCACCACAGGATTGTTCTTTAGGACCATGCTCCCACTGACAAACTTCACCGCTCCAGTGCTGACAACGGAAGCTCTCAAGAAGTCGGTCTTTGATCGTCTTACCCCTGTCGCGGCTCCTCTCAACGAGTCGCCCAACGTCAACGCCTCGGTCTTCTCTAGATTGGGCCAGAAATCCTGCAAACTCATCATGGGGCCTACAATCTCAGAGAAGGCTGCTTCTAAGAAGGTGGCCGCTCCTGCCCCCGAAGTCGTCAAGGCAGCTTCTCCGGCCAAAAGGTCGGTCTTTACAAGATTGACGGCTTCAGCTCCCGCTCCTGCTGCCCAAAGGACATCGGTCTTCGACAGGCTAATACCAACAGCGACCCCCCACCTAGACAGGGGGCAAGACGAAGCCATTCTTACCGCTGACCCTACGCCGTCCGCTCGACACGCTCGACGTCGCCATTGGCGCCGAGTAAGGAAGGGTGGGGGCAACTCCCCCTCCGGGTTGACTCCATCGGCCCCGGTGGCAGAAGTTAATGCTGCTGTTCCAACTGGGAACAGCTTCGAAATGCTAAATAAGGTGCGAAGGAATTCTGCTACTGCAGTGCTGAAGAGGTCTCCTCCCCCATTAAAAAAGGTTGTGGAAATAAAACCCGAACAGCCCCGATCTCCTCAACGGCTGTCTTCCAAAATCTATAAAGTTTGGCGGCAGGCCCGAGACTCGATCATCGATCCAAACTTCTCCCGCCAGCACAAGAAGCTGAAAATCCAACCGGAAGCTGGTCACCAGGCTAAACCCCAAAAGGCTGTTGATCAACTGGCTCATAAAAGGAGGAGGCCAGAGAAGACCCCCCAGCATGCAATGACGGCTAAAAGCACTGAGCCCAGACACCCTAAGTCTGGGGGCATGGTGGTGCACACTGTTTACATGGCCTCTGGAAAAGTGGAAAGCCGCACTTCTACGGGCCACCGACCGCTAACCCGATCCGTGACGAAAGCCCAGGAGCAGCAACAAAAGCTTCAGGAAATGATGAATGCTATGGCCGCACTTACCGTGCCAAAAGAAAACCCAGAAACGTCCTCAGACGCGCGCCAGGAGGAAGAAACCGACACTGAATTCCTTCGCCGGACACTGGAGAAAAAGGACAAAGAGACTGCTGAACAAGCGGCCAACATACAACGTATAGGCCTTCTCTTCCAAGATATGATAGGAATGATGATCCAGCAGGACTTACCCACCGAGGATCCCCCAATCGTTCTTGAAGACGACCGAGGAGAAACGTCAAATCCACCACCAGCCCTCTCAACGGCCAAGGAGGAGGCAATCTCTAAGGCTGACTTGGCTGACTACATAGCCCAGCAAATCCGGGTTCATCACACGACTGAGGCAGCTGGTCAAGTCGTGAAAACGGGGCGGCCGTATCCAAGCTGGTACGACCAAATCAAATACCCGCCAGGCTATACGATACCAAAATTCCACGTGTATAAGGGGACCGGCAATCCCCATCAACATGTCGCCCAGTTCCGGGCCCTCTGCGGTAACACCGGCGGTGATGATAAACTGTTGCTCCGCCAGTTCGTGGGCAGCCTATCGGAAACTGCGTTCGAATGGTATTCAGAACTCCCGAACGATTCTATCAAAACGTTCGCTGAAATGGAGCTGTTGTTCACTCAGCGATTCGCAAGTGCCAGCGAACGCACTCCAATAACTGCACTAATTAACGCTAGGGTAAAACCAGGCGAAACCTGGGTCCAGTATGCTATACGCTGGCGGAATTTGTGGTCGAGATGCGAGCAACGCATTGAGGAAGCACCTGCGGTGGGCATGTTCGTGGGAACTCTAGACCCTCACGCAACTATCTCCCAGTTTATGATGTTCTTTAAGCCAACCACATTCCAGGCTTTAATCGACAAGTTGGCTCAGATGGACCAGATGGGTCATAGACCACCTCCCCCGAAGTCGGAACCTCGGAATGACAAGGGTAAAGGAAGGGCAACCTTTGTTGCGAATGCCCAACAGCAACCTAACGCCCCGAAACCGGCAGATCAACTCGAGGAAAGGCGTCGGTATTATAATGAGAAGATGAAGCGTCCCTACTCGTTCCCACGAGACAAGACGAAACGGTTATTCGAGCTGGCAATACGCAACAGACTTATAAGCCTACCAAATCCAAGGCGACCGCCGCAACCCACCGAGGCGAATAACCCTAACTATTGCCCTTACCATCAAACGGTAGGCCATCCGATTGAAGATTGCTTCGTCTTCAAAGGATGGATTGAAGACCAGTACCTCCAGGGGAAGTTTGTACTGTTCGAAAAGTGGAAGGTGAACCCACCACAACCACATACTCCTAAGAAAGCAGATGCACTGGGGGCAACCTGCTCCTTTATTGAAGAAGCTCCATGGGAGGTCGTGTTATCAACTAAAACCAAAAGAATGCTGAGAGACCTTCATGCGTGCCCTGCGATCGAATGGAAGGACCCTCTTGAACCTCAAATTATCGAAGGGATGCTAAGACGCCGCCCAACTACAAAGACTCGCGATAAGAGCCCAAATACTCACGCCCAATCGTCAAAATCTTCGAAGAAAAAGAAGAAGAAATCCAAGAAGCCCCTGAAGCTTGGAAACGAGCACACGAACTTGCAGAAGCAAATCGACGCGCTGGAAGAATACAATCAAAAGGCGCGAACCCCTGTCACACTGCAAGAGTTCCTCAACCACATCTTTCAAGAGGAAGATGATGGAGAGAGCTCGTCAGATGAATCCGAAGGATATGTGGCGAGTTGTAACGTAATCTCCCACTCGTTTACCGATGATGGGAAAACTCCTGGCACTAAGAAGCTGGAGGCAGAGCCTGTACCAGAGCGTGCATGGCCAACAGACGAAATGATCGACGCTTTTCTAGACGAGATTCGTCTAAAATGTAAAGCGGACCAGGAGCGTGAGATGGCCACATCGGAAGGAGCCAAATGCGGGCAACTGAACGAAAGAGTTGAACTACCAGAGCGAAAGGCATCCGAAGTAGACAAGAAGATATTCAAGACGAGAAAAAGGTTTGCCAAAGCCATGTCAATGGGGATAAAGCTACCGCCCTCGGAAGGAAACACACGCGATGGGATGGAGAGGCACCCTGATTATTGCGCATATCACCGAAAAATATCACACCCCACAGAGGAGTGCGACGCCTTTAAGATATGGTGGCAAGGATATGTTGCTCGTCGGCAACATGTTAAGCGCATGAAACGCAAGAGCCGTCGGGAGCGAAGAAGTACTATCGATGGGCATGACAGAACTACTGGCAACTGTTACATGGTTAACACCAGGGGGTCACAAGTTCTCACCTTTGGGAGCGACTCTGATGAAGAAATGGCTCTGGGCCCTCTCTTCAAAGAATCCATTTTAGGGGAAGAGGAGAAATCGGAGATCTGCGAGAACATTCAGCTGCGCAATCGCACACTCCCAGAAAAGAATCTCGGGCCCGTAAGTAGAAAGGATAAGGGAAAGGAAAAGGTCACTGAAGATATCACTTTAGATGACCAAGTCATGAGAGAGCTGGCTGCCAAAGACCCTCCTAGGAAGGGTAAGGTGGACTATAACATCCTCGCGCACCTAAGGAAGCTACCTTCTCAGCTTAGCATTCTCGATGCCCTCCTATTATCAAAAGAAGCGCGAGACTCACTAATTAAGGCGTTACAAGAACCTGAGCAATTCCAAGCCTTCCTCGCCACTGAAAAGATGAAGGATGAACTGGAGGAAGTGCATACAGCCGACATCACTTTCGGTGATGAAGACCTCCTTCTCGGGACGTGCGACCACAACCGTCCCCTATATGTCTCCGGATACTGCCATGATATCAAGATAGGCAAGATCCTGGTGGATAATAGATCCTCCGTCAATCTCCTTAATGTTCGGGTGTTGAAGGAAATCTGCATGAGCGTGCAACACCTCGCTCGTGACAAAATTACTATCTCCGGTTTCGATTCACAATCGTCACGGACTCTCGGATCTGTGATACTAACATTACGCTTTGGACTTCTCGTCACAGACATCAAATTCCATGTCATTGACGCCAAGACCTGCTACAACGCCTTGCTCGGCCGTCCTTGGCTACATGAGTACAATATCATCCCTTCTACACAACATCAGTGTGTGAAGTACTTTAAGGATGGTTTCGAGTATACCGTAACAGGTGAGTTAAACCCATTTTCCGTGATCGAAGTCCGCAAATACGAAGATGCGAAGTACTTTTTGCCAGATTTCGAGGATACAGAAAGGTGTCGCAATCCGGGGAACAAAACCGCCGCCACCATCCCTATTTTCGGGAGCGATACCGAAGAAGAAGAAGAGATAGTTTATGCAGGGCCATCTCAACGCAACAACCTGAGGACGCCCGCCCCCATGTTAGTCTTCGGAAGTGATTCAGAAGATGAAGTTAATGCTGTGTTCTCCAATCGGCTGTCAATACAAGCACCCCCTGGCGATGACCATAGTTTGCAAATCACCATGGTACCGCGAGAACACTACAAAGATCTCGACACGCTTCAGGCTCACAATGTGCAGGACCTGCAAACATTTTACGTCCCTCCCAGGCGAAGGGGTGAGAAGGTGATCCTATTCTACCGATCCTCAGAGTCGAAAATAGAGAAAGAGATCTGGCATGGCGCGGATGCTACACTTGACAGGCTCCAACCCATCCGTCTGCCCAGATACTATACAAATGGATTAAAGAAGCTATTGAAGCGCCAAGGAGTACCCTTAGAACAGACCGTTCGGCAGGCGCGGTTCTACAACAGGATTTGAGCGGCGAATATTTTGCAAAGAATCCTGCAGAAAATAGATTTTATTGGATTTGAGAGGAGGGAGAAGGAGTTAAGAAAGATACCAGAAAAGTGTGAAACCCCAGATCTCCTGTTTCCTCAAGTCCGTGACTCCAGATTCCCTCGCAAAATTTACACACAAATCGTTAAATATGCAATTTGCAGTTTTGTTTTAATAATGATTTGAATCGTCTAAGAATTCAACACAAATAGCAAGAATAAAAAATTACGCACGTTTCCCCGGCAACGGCGCCATTTGATTGATTCGAAAGAGTGTTTGTAGTTTAACCGCAATCAATAACGGTGTCGCACGTAGCTAGACCGAGATGAGTACGGGTCGTCCTCTGGAAAACGTGGAACCTTTTACTTTTACTTTAGATGTGTTGAGAAAGAGAGGAGGGATAAAGAATTTTATAGAATGGTTTCTAGATCTACGTTAAAAAAGAATGTAAAATATAGATCTAGATTATTTTAAAGATGTAATTAATATAATAAGAGGGCTTGTAGGGTTCGTTAGGATTTAGTAGTTATGGATGATTATTTAAAAGTTACCCTTTTCATCCATTAATAGATTTAGAACTAGAACGACGGTGATGCGTGTAGATTAGGATTTCTGGAGGGAAAAGGAATCCCACTCTTAACCCTTATCTCGACACGGAACTCCGTTCATATCTAGCCTTTACCAAAACAATCATTAATCTAATCTCTAATCTCGGTCGGAACTAGTAAAGAATTGCTAGCGCGCCCGATTAGGATGTTAATGATTCGTTTGATAAAGTTCCTAAACTTTATAGGACTTAAAAAGGGTTTAGTTTTTTTCATCGTCCATTAGCCTACCCTAATCCTACGAACCTTAACAAGCGGAGAATTACTCGCGCATGTTGGGAGAAGAAGATGAAAAGAAAGAGAGGGAAAACATAATGTAAAATGCAAAAGAATTAAATAAAATCACTACCTTTATTAATCAACTGAACAATCTACACTTTTATTCCGTAGAAAATGATTACAAACTAGTTGCTTCTCGATCTTTCCTGAGGAGGTAGATGAACAGTTGATGATCAGCCTGGATGCGTGAGCGTCAGGGGCTTCGTGATCTCTTCGGCTTGATAACTTGTCCAAGAGGCTCTCGGTGCCTTTTTATAGTGCAAAGCCAGAATCTTTTAGTTGTAAACTTGGTAAAATTCAGCAAAGATTGATGCCAAAAATTTTTACCAAATGATTCCTCTAGACTGCCGCGGATCCGCGGCCAACAGGGGAGTTTGGCCGCGGATCCGCGGCCATTTGATCACAACTCTTCATCGAATTTTAGGGTTTCTGTTTTTGTGACATTTGGCAATCCTAGGCACCTTCAGAATCTGAAAATCTTTTCTCGGTTGCTTCCAGACTTGGTCTCCAAGTTTTGCTTCTTAATTTGGCAAGTTTTCTTCAACAACTTGATTTGTTTGATAAATTCTGCATAACAACTTGGAAAATTCGGCACAATAATCTCAAATAATATTTAGTAGGCTTATTTCTACTAGGATTTGGTCAATGAATTTATTTGCATACATTTTCCTACCAAATGCTAATTAAAATATATTAACACATGGAAAATGGTGTTTTTACACATAAACCCCCATATGTATGATATATTATAATAAAGTCCTTTTTTAATATGAAAATGGTAGGAAAAATGTAATACAAATGTGCAGTTTTATCAACTGAACAAAGCGGAAAGAGGAGCCGACAACAACGACGCAGGATTAGAGAGTTACGTGATCGGGTATTGCGCGGCTCGGATTTGTCCCTCATGAAGAAGATGAGTCGAGCGTACTCCTTCCCCCGAGACAAGACGGAGAGGTTACTCAAGCTCGCTATAAAACATCAAATGATCGCGCTTCCAGGATCTAGACACCCTGAACAAGCTAACAAGGCTTCTCATCTGAGCTATTGCCTGGTCCTCGCCGAGCACGGTAGTAAACCCGTGTGAAGCATCCAGAGCAAATACCGGACTGTGGAGTCCTTAAAATCCACGGACTATGACGTCCTTAACCTCGACCGTGATGTCTTAAAACTAACGATCAACCACCCCGATTCCTTACAGATTTTGCCTTGGTTTAAGGGTACATCTCTTCACTCCTTTGATGCCTGGCGTTGTAATTCCTCAACGTCTTCAAAGAGATGACGGGTCCCTGCAACCACACATCGGACTGTGGAGTCCCTAAATCCACGGACTATGAGGTCCTTAACCTTGACCGTGATGTCTTAAAACTAACATCGGACTGTGGAGTCCCTAAATCCACGGACTATGAGGTCCTTAACCTTGACCGCGACATCTGTAAACTACAATACCTGGAGAGACCCCTGACTCCGTGAAACACGGATAAGGATGATCACATCCGACACTTGCAGGTCCTCACGACCTGTAAGGAAGAAAAACTCTCTTGTGAGATCCTTACGACTCTCAAGGGAAAACCCGCTTAAGGATCCTCACGATCTTTAAGAAGAACTCACACCTATGGGATCCTCTCGACCTGTAGGGAGAAAAACTCTTTATGAGACCCTCGTGGCTCGTAAAATGCAAAAGTCTTAGGAAGCAGATCTTAACCCTGAATCATAAGCCATCACTGTCCGGCAAGGAGATCGAGGTAGAATATCCGCAGAATACATTCAATAAAAAAGGGGACACACCATTGAGAAGAAAAATGTATCTTTTATTCATAAACCAAAATGGATACAAAGTACAATTCATGAAAGAAACAAAAAAGAAAGGTACTCTCATCCATGAGTATGTACAAAAAAGGGAAAAAAGATACAAGCCCTCAAGCCGGCGGGCGGTGCAATAATTTTACCAGCTCGTCATTCTGTTGTTGAGCCACGGCTTCATGACGCAAGATCTCCAGAAGACGAGCCTCCGCCTGAGCTTGCTGAGCCTGATACGAAGCGAGCCGAGCTTCGAGCTCTTTCTCGGTGGCTTTATGAGCCTCGACCCTCTCACGAGTAAACGTGGCAGCTTTATCGAGAGCCACCACCTCTTTGATGGACTCCTGAAGCACCCGCCAGAGTTCATACGCTTTGTTGGCCTTGGCTGTGAGATTGGCTTGAAGCTCGCCCAGCGCCTTGGAGGCTAGCTCCCTCTCCGAGAACTTGCGACCAAGCCTCTTCTCACATGACGTCATGTTTGCCGCGCACCGTGCTATCAGCCCCCGTAACTCCACCTTTGCAGCCACGGCCTCCGAGGAAAGGCGAGAACACTCGAGAGCGTACA
Organism: Agapanthus africanus; assembly: GCA_030015575.1. Lineage (NCBI taxonomy): Eukaryota > Viridiplantae > Streptophyta > Magnoliopsida > Asparagales > Amaryllidaceae > Agapanthus > Agapanthus africanus. Next base: position 933,287,612 of record CM057338.1, on the reverse strand, counting down.
AACAAGCCTCCACCTTCCTACAAAACTCCACCCAGACCCGCACCACCTCCTCGCTGTGATAGGTGGCGAGAAAAGGAAGGGAGCCGTTAGCTTCAGCGGCAAACGCTTCGGCTGTGGTCGCACTACCAGCACGGAGCTCCTCGACGAAAGAAGATAGGGAGACAAGGCTCAATTGGGCCAAGCGTTCTGAAGCCCGCAGAGCGTAGGGGCCGGGCGGCATCACAATGCGTGATTCCAAAGCCATGGAGACTGGCAGGGCTGTTCAAATTTGGCAAATGTTAGTAAAACTCTTAAACGCAGAACGAACGGGACTATAATAAAATGTCACTCACCGACAGTCATGCAAGTAGGAGCTGAAGGTTCCCCTGGCCCTTCAACGACCTCGACCTCATCGTCGGCTTCCAAAACTATAAGAGACATCAACGTCATTTCGCAAAATAGTAACAATGCTATGGTAAAAAAGGGCGAATGACACTAACCTTGCCCAGAGGAAAGGACAATACGCTGAGGGGAGATCGCCTGCGGAGCTGCCATCTTTAATAAACGCTGAAATGACTGTCGAGGCGACAGATCCGCGATCGTGGCCGCCAAACCGCGCAATTCTGGGAAAGATAAAAGAGTTCAGACTATGAAGGGGTTGCTAAATTAAAACGCAGAGGGATACCTTCAACACTCCTCCCATTCTGAGCCGGGGGGATAGCAGCTTCAACGGTCTCCGCCGTGACCTCAGGCTCCAACAAAGGGAGAGTAGTCCCGACTACCTCGCTCCCAGCCTTTGGGCCGCCCTCAGTAAGAGTCATTGGGGCGGCGGCCTCCAAAGGAGCCTCCCCCAAAGGAGCAAGCACTCCCTGATCAAGAACCGCCGCTGGAAGTTCTACCATGAGAGGAGCAGCCTCGTCAGCCCCCTCCACATCCAGCAAGGCTTCATTGAGAATTTCGGCGGGCTTCAGCTTTAATGGGCCAGTAGGGAGCTCCCCCAGCGTCGAAGATTCTGCACGATTCAAATAAGAATAATGATACATATGCATGGGCACAAACAATCTGAAGAACTACGAAAAGAACCACAACGTACCGATGCGCAAAGAAGCCCTCAATATGGCTTCTTCAAGCCGCTGCTCCTTCTCAAGGAGGTAGGCTCGCCGGGGTTCAAGGGTAGACTCATGGCCGCCGGTCCATAAAGAAAGTGCGTCAGCTGCATCTTCTGAAGCGGCCTGCTTCAAAGCCCTCTCCCCCCATTCCTCCAAAGGACTGATAAATCGCCGCCGAATCCACGAAGGGTCTTCGTAAAAGATTACAGCGGGATAGGACTTCTTCGGAACCCTGGCATTATGAGACACGTCTTTGGAACGCCGTATGGCCTCAGCCAACTGTGCGGCCTCCTCATCGGCTGAACTCGGGAAAGGAAGTCCAGCGTCTGACTCTTGCAGGGCCAACGGCTCGTCTTCAAGAGTAGGCTCAGACTCTGCCAAAGAATCGAGCGAATTGGTGGCCACCTTCCTTCGACGCTTAGACCCAGAGCCGGTCGCCGAGGATGACCGTTTCCTCCCCCGTGAAGCCTTAGGGCGACGCTGACCCACATCGCCTACGACGCCCTCATCTCTATTACCCTCGCCTGGTGCCACGGCCGAGGATGAAACTGTCATTGTCAATGCCACGGGGGGCGGTGCTGCCACAGGCGGTGGTGCTACTACTGGGGCCCTTCCACCTCGCGAGAGAGAACCCAGGGGCATACCGGCCGTTGGAGTAAGGTTTACCTCCGATTCTCCTGGGATGAGCGCAGTGCTGGTATCCCTTAGAGGGAAGCGGACCGGAGCCCTCGGTCGCAGCTTAGCTCCTGGAACCAGAGGAGGGGCATCGTGGCCGAGAAGCACCCTCCTTTCCTAAAAAATGATTGGGCTGACCCGATGAAGATACCAACCCGTAAACGCGCCCACGCACCGGGGCAGGTATTCAGCTTCAGGTACAATGAAGTGGGAGCCGGTGTTTAGCCTCATGAAATGATGAGCTGCATCGCGAACGGCATCGAGCGAAGGGTTGAGGCGACTAGAAAAGCCTCGAAGGGAACACCCTGGTCGTATCCAAGTTGTCGGGCAAATCGATGCGGATTGTACTGCATGAAAAGAGCTGCACTGTCCTGGCGAAACACCAAGTAGCCCGGTCTAATTGTATATAAGTGCGCAACCTCCCGGGGCTTCAAAGAAGGTGCGTTGTCTTTTGACAAATCCCAGAGTTGTTGAACTGGACCTGAGGGAGTAGACAAGACCCGATCATTAAAAACCATCCCGCCAGTGGCAGCGTAAGGAGAAATCAGCACCCGAATAGCCCCGAATTGAGTCGGGTCGGCGGCAGAAGCATCCACTAATCGCATAAGTCGTGGAAAGGGGTAGGCATCGTAAAATGAGGGCCTCTGATGCATGGCAAAAGCCCCCAATACGTGCATTTCGATCCAGGACGTGAAATAATGAAGCGAAAAGTTTACCACATCCACAGGCATAGAGGTATTAGCTGCGGTGCCCAATCCATTATAGAGGTGCGCCAAGGCCGGGATGCCGATGGCTAACCGCGTCCCCTCAGCAATACGATGAGCCGGGTAGATGACCGAGGCTCTCATGAAGCGGCGATGCATGGGGATAACGAACCAACTAAGCCAAACACTGACAAACCCCACGAAGAATGTTTCCTCATCCATACCGGGTGCTGCAACGGACTCAAAAGACATCGGCGACACGATGGGAATATAATATTGTGGCAGGTCCGATTCAGCGGTCGGTAGCTTCTTCGGACCAAACCCAAAGGGGTCTTTGATGTTAGCAAACTTCGGAGCAGTCTTCGATATGACGTCCTCACGAAAGAAGCAGGAAATGAAGCTTTTAAAAGTAACACCCTGCTCCTCAGATTCAGTGAACAATCGATCAAAAATACCCAGCGCCTTGATCAAGCTGGGGCGCTTGTGGCGAACGGCGTTCTCAACAGACAAGCCATCAGCCGGTGCAGACTCGGGCTCAAAGACATACTCGTCAGGAGGCAACAACTCCTCATACAGTGCACCCCTGATTGGCAATCCCGAGATTTCATAAAATTCTGCAAGAGAGATCGAGACCTCACGATCTCCTAGAATGAAAGTGTTGGTGGGAAGATTCCATTGGTTCAAAAACGCCTTAACCCACCAGACATGCGGGGACTTATAATCGAAGAGTGACGCGTATATAGCCTGATAAAGCCCGACCTTCTGCAGCCGCGCACGATGGGTGGCAAGGATGTAGCGAGCCCAGAGAAGATAGCCCGTGGGGTGTCGGGGAGTGAGCCCTATCTTATAGATCTGCCCCCACGGGTGGGCCTCACCCTGGCAGATACGCCGCCCCAAGATGTCTATAGCCGGGATCGGATGGTTCGGAATACCGGTCGTCGAAGGCTCGAGCCTCCCCGTTGGAGTCCAGTTGGGCATTTCCACAGCAAAAACTGTCCTGGGAGGATCCATCGGTAAAAATGGGAAAGTGGGCTCCGTCGGCACTGCGCAAAGAAAACTCCGGCGACCCTGAATAATCTGACTGTACCAAGATCCCCATTGAAGAAGGTTGGTGCAGTTCGGGTCATGGGCCCGAATCATCGCCATCGCTTCCTCATCAGATGGTGACTGAGGAAAAGCAGCCTCCGAGCGAGAAAAGGGAAAGCGTGGAACAGAAGCCATCGCACCTGAAATCCAATAAAGGAAGACCGTTAAAAGAAAAGTTAGCAATATATATTCATGCATGAACATGAAGACTAGTTGAAGAAAGCAACAGCAGAGTTTCCTGGGACCATTGGCTACAAAACACATGGGCCCCACAGAATCCAGATGACGGCTCATTAATAATGAGACCAAATAGTTACAATAAAACAAAGGGAATATCCTCATTTAATAAAGAATGATGACCATGCACATTCCCCCCAACAGGATCTGTCTCGAGCTCTACAATGAATCCAACAAGATCAAAGGAATTAAATTCCCACAGAAGACATCATTACAAAACCCCCATTTCATTAATTGCAGAAGAACAACCTCGGGCCAAGAGACCCCAGGAAGCCTCCGCGTGAAGAAATCAAGTCCTTCATTGGAATTAAATTCCTTATTAAGAAAAGGGAATTAAATTCCCAAAAACATTTTTGGATGGAATTAAATTCCATGGAGTTGAAACACCATCATCATCTCCCCAAAGATCATCTAAATCCTAAGAGATCTACAGTTTGAAGGTTAAGCGGTTTCATGTTCTTATGGAAAAACATGAAGAAAAAAAGGGAAAAAACCCCTTGTTTTGGATTTAAAATCCAGAGGAATGTGAAGGTCCATCGTTTGTCCAAGAACATTACCTGAGGAAAAGAATTCTTTTCGAACAGAGTTAAACTCTGAAGATTGTTTCAAGACAGAGAACTAAGCTCTGGAAGCGAGAATTAAATTCTCAAGGAAAAAGTTCTCAGAAGAAGAAGATGAGCAAAGTGAAGGCTCCTATGAAGAGACAGAGGTATTTATAGAAGGCAATGGAAACGTTTCATCTCCCCAGATCCCTAGAGGAATCCAACGGTCACAAGAGGTGACAGCGTTGCACTCACGTGCAGACATGTGAGAACAACGCTGTGGGGGCATTTGTTTCCTGATTTAAAATCAGAAAAGCTTATGGAAAAAGCTTCAGAAGAGGGTCACATGCTTACACGTGACCAGCAGTCACGTATTGGCACGTGACATCTAAAAGCATCATCAAGGCAGATTCAGCTTCCTGACTCATCAAAGAAAAAGGGCTTCAGAAAGGGTCACGTGCTCCCACGTGACCAGGGTCACGTGTTGGCACGTGACATTTTAAAGCGGATTCAAAGGCACATCGGTTCCCTGATCAAATCAAGGAAAAATCTTCAAAAGAGGTCACGTGCTCCCACGTGACCAGAGGTCACGTGCTCCCACGTGACCAGGGTCACGTGTTGGCACGTGACGCTCAAAACATCAGAATTGTTCTCCAGTTAAATCAAGAAAAAGACTCCAGACGAGGGTCACGTGGTGGCACGTGACGGCTAAGCAGCAGAAGAAGGCAGAGTGCAAAAGAAGAAAAGGGCTCGTTACAAGGGGGTCACGTGCCCACACGTGACCAAGGGTCACGTGGCCGCACGTGACCAGCTTTCAAAGCCCATTTGTTAAACAGAATTAAATTCTGAGAAAAGACCTCTCAAGTCTTTCCAAAAGCAACCGATTGAATTAAAGATTTAGAGTGATTAAATATCATCTATCTATGGAAAATCTCGAATTTGGGAAGATTTCCCTCTTAAATCTAACAGAAATCACAAAGGAGAATCGCTGGATTTGAAATCCAATGGTGAATAAAATTCACCTAATAATCCAAAGGTCAAAAACGAATGATGGATGCAAATCAAATCTCTCAATGAAGATTCGTCAAAAACTAATTGATTCGGCTGCTTCTCCTATAAATAGGAGCCAAGAGACACAGGGATGGAGAGATAGAGATAGATACGCAGAGGGAAGAAAAGGGAGAGAGCCTTGATACTTTGAGGAATTTGGATCTTCTGCAAAAGAAAACCCTAGGTAAGAAAGGGAAGGCTTTTTGAAAGAAAGAGAATTTAATTCTCAACAGAGTTTAACTCTGATATATAAAACAGAAGAACATATTTCTTCTCTCTTTGATAGAGGAGCTGCAAAGTGCACATCTCCCCTTGAAGTTGAGAATTTAATTCTCAATGGGTCGAGATCCTGCCATGCAGATCCAAAACATAGAGAGGGAACCGAAGCACGAGAATTTAATTCTCACAGAACTATAGGAATTTAATTCCTTTAAAATAAAATTAGGGTTTGACCCTGTGTCATGGGAATTTAATTCCTTCAGAACAAAGAGAAACAGGGTTTAACCCTAATTAAGAACCTAGTTCTGTGGAAACAGCGGGAATTTAATTCCCTTAAATCATAATTTAACAGAGAATGGGAGTTTAATTCCTTAAAAGCTTTTATTAGGGTTTAACCCTATTCAGTTCTTCACATATATGAAGAATTTAATTCCTACAGAAAATTCAGAGTCCAACTCTACTCCAGAATATAAATCTTCGAAAGGAAGTAGGAATTTAATTCCTCTGAAATTATTGTCAGGGTTCAACCCAACGAGGAATTTAATTCCTGGAAAAGATTAACAGATCCTCTAAACAACATACATAGAGGCAGGGTCACGTGCCACCACGTGACCCCCCCAAAAGACCTACAGAAAGCCCCTTTGAGGCAGTGCCCCACGTGACCCACGTGACCCTTGACAGAAGCTTTAACACACAAGCATTTGAATGCCCGTCACGTGATGGCACGTGATGCTCTGAAAGATGCGATAATCTCCGCAGAATAAATGAAGGGAGGGCGCTCTCACGTGTCGCCACGTGACCCCTCTTGCCTTAGTGTTTAACACTAAATTGAAACTCCCGAACCCAGTGTTAAAACACTGTTGGGCCTTAGTGTTCAACACTAATCAAAAAACTTTATTTGCAGTGTTCAACACTGACTACCTTAGTGTTTAACACTAATTTGAGATCTCTGTTGCCAGTGTTTAACACTGATCTGTTTTAGTGTTTAATGCTAATTTGAAAGCCTTGTTGCTGGTGTTTAACACCAATTATCTTTTAGTGTTAAACACTAACTTGTCAATTTCATTCCCAGTGTTCAACACTGATTGGTCTGTAGTGTTTAACACTAGACTTTGGCCCAATTGGCTAAATGGTCAGAGACAAAGTCTCTCCTTCAATGGACCAACAGGAAGCCAATATTCCAGACATGATTGGACTTAGCCCAAGCTGGCCATAAGTCCTCAATTCGTAATTAACTGGGCTAATGGGCTCATAACATAATTAATTGGTCTTGATCCCAAATTGGGCCAAGGACTATTTAATCCACTCCGGTTCCAGGGTACATCTCTTCATTCCTTTGATACTTGGCGTTGTAATCCCTCAACGTCTTCAAAGAGGTGACGGGTCCCGATGACCACACATTGATATGGACTGTGGGGTCCTTAAACCCATGGACTAGGACGTCCTTAACCTCGACCGAGATGTCTTTAAACTAACAATGGACTGTGGGGTCCTTAAACCCATGGACTACGACGTCCTTAACCTTGACCGAGATGTCTTAAAACTAACAATGGACCGCAATGTCCTTAAACTACACATGGACCGCAATGTCCTTAAACTAGCGATGGACCACTATGTCCCTAAACTGGAACAATAGAGCCCAAACGCTCTTTTGTCGGATCTAAACGATCCCGTTTAAGTTGATCTTAGCCTCAAATATGGCTAACGTATCCTTAAACCTTCAAACAGACTGGACTATGAATCCCCCCAAATCAACTTCGGTTCAAGGGTACATCTCTGAACTCCTCTGATATCTGTCGTTGTAATCCTTCAACGTCGTCAGAGAGGTGACGGGTCCCGACGGCCACATATTCAATGGACCACTATGTCCCTAAACTGGAACAATAGAGCCCAAATGCTCTTTTGTCGGATCTAAACGATCCCGTTAAGCTGATCTTAGTCTCAAGTTAGACTAACGTATCCTTAACAAACGTTTGAGTTGATCTTAGCCTCAAATATGGCTAACGTATCCTCAAACCAAACCCTTAAACCCAAATCTAAGATAAATACGGATTTGGACTAGTCCACGTCCTACGGGCGACGACATAACTCAGTCTCCGTATACAATCCACGGGCAACCACAAATAAAACAAACACCCATGACACGAAGTGACCATCTGGAGAAGGAGAAAGTTGTTACCGCAATGCGGTAGCGTAATTAACTGCAGGGGCTTGCGCCTGTAGGGAAGAGCGTCCCCACAATCAAAAACCCCTCAAACGAGGGGGAATCTGACGAAGTCTGCTACATCGGCCGCATCTGTTTAAACCTTCGATATATGGTGCCATAAATCAACTTGGCATCTTCGGAGAGGTGAACGGATAGCACCAATTAGCATCTGCCCCGAATCTCAGTGCCAAGACATCGCAGTCTTGTGCGCCGCCGTTCGGAGGGGAACAGTGTCGGCGCAGTTGCATATCGTTTGGCCCTTCCACCCAGCTTTCCCGATGTTCACCCCGTCTTCCTTGTTTCGATGCTCCGCAAATACCTTCACGATCCTTCGCATGCGATTCAGCACCCGACAGTCCAGCTAGAGCGCGACCTTTCTTTTGCAGAGCAGCCGGTGGCCATCCTGGATCGGCAGGTGAAGAAGTTGAGATCGAAAGTTATACCGACCATCAAGGTCCTTTGGCGTGGCCCGAGCAGCGAGGAGGTTACCTGGGAGACCGAGGGCGAGATGAGGAAGAAATATCCCCATCTCTTTGAAGGTACGCGTAGTTATATTTTTTAAATTCGGGGACTGAATTTCTTTAAGGGGGGAAGATTGTAGTGCCTTGAAAAGTCGTTTTGGTGTTTTCCCGAAAATCGGTGAAAATTCGGTATTTTTCCGAAAACCGTCCTTTTTGTTATTTTGCAGTTTAGGACTAATTATACCTAATTTAAATAGGTAATTGCTAGTTTTTAGTAGCAAATGAGTTACTTATGAAATTCTGGTCGTTTAAAAATTTTCCCTAATTTTTCAATTTTTAATATTATTTTAAGCCGGTAAGAAAATACATTAAATTAGCGATAAATACAAATTTAAATGGGCTAAATTTAAGCTTTAAAATCATGTTAATTAAAATCTAGTTGTAACATAAATTTTTAGTATTTTATTTCAAGTTTTAACTAATTTTTATATTGGAAAACGGAATTTATTGAATTTAAGCTTAAACTTGCAATTTTGGACTTGTAGGGGGTCTTTTTGCATAAAATTTCTTTGTAAAATCTCTCACTCACTCCCCTCCTCTAGGCCGGCCCCACCATGATTAGGTCCAGAAATTTGCTTGCCTCACTTTGACTTTATTCATGTGATGAAATGAATTGTTTTGAGAATTGATTAAAATATAGTATTTGGAGGTATGGTGTATTGACTTTGGGGGAGTTTGACTTGGTGAATTTTTTCCACACACCCCACACCATCCCCTCTCCCTTCTACTGGCCGAGAGCAGCCCCCCCCCCATTCCATTATTTTCCTTCTCTTTTCTCTCATTTTCTTCAAAAAAAATTGCATCAAAATTCAATAGAAATCAACAAATCCTTCACTATTTCAACACAAAACCTTAATCCATCTCTTCTCACACCCACTTTAGTTTAAATCTTGGAGAAAGGAGGCATCTTTGGAGGCAATTTGTTCTTGCTAGATCTCTAGTTGAGGTATAAATTCTTCCTAATTAAATTCTTTTTGGTTAATTCCTTTAATTTAGTTGTTTTAGTGTTAATTTTAGTGCTATTTGCATACTAGTTTTTTTAAAGTTTGTGGTTTGAAATTAATTTAGGGTTTAGAACACCATTAAGAGATTAATTAAGCAATTTTGTTATCTAGTTATTTTGTTAGCTTAATCTAAGTGGTTAACTTGCTAATTGGGCTAAAATCTAGTGTTAATTTAGTGTTAGTTTTTAATCTAGTTTTTAAAGGTTTATGGTTAGAGTTAAACTAGGGTTTTTAGAAACCATTATTTAGTTAATTAAAGCTAATTAGCTATCTAGTTGTTTGCTAATCTAAGTTAATGAGGTTACTTTATTTGTGTGGGTTTCAAATTAGTGTTAATTTGGTATTGTCATGTTTAGTTTTGGATTGAAATTGCTAATTATGAAAATCAAGAAAGGTTTTGTTTATGGAAATTAGGTTTTTAAGCATTGCTAATGGTTTAAAACTATTGTAGTGGCTATCTAGTGGGTTAGTTGGATATTTGTGTTGGATTGTGAGCACTTTGTCGCTAATTGTCGATGTTTGCACCAAATTGCAAATTCTAGCTTACTAGTTTTTATTAAAATATTGTGATGAATTATTTGCGATGTCTTGATGACATTTTTAGCGTATCCTATGACTTTTAGGATGTGTGAGTGCGGATTTTTGGGTGTTCGGGTTTTAGTTTTTCCGGGCGACCAAATCGACGTTTTAGTTAGTTTTTGCGATTTTCGCGTGTGTTCCACGCACCTTGTGCACGTTGTACCTAGCTTGTGAACGTTAGTATTTTCGTTTGGGAATTGCGTCGTTCTTGATTTGTAACCTTATGTTTGTATTGATGTAAATTCCAGGTTCAGTCGCGGAGACGTCAGACGCGGCACGAAAGGAGAAAGCGGTGATTGGACGTGACTAGCTAGGGATTCCGGTGAGTAGATGTAATATCTACGGGGGACTATCGTTGGATGGCGCAAGTCGCCCGATAGTTTTAGTAACTTAAAAGATTCTTAGTAATGTTAGTAATTAGGGGTGTAATACTTGTATGATTATTTGCTACATTCATGCCTTATATTGACATACATATACGAACCCACTCTATAGGACACCTGCACCATTGCCAGGGTTTTTATATGCAGCACGAGTACTATTCATGCTTACACACACACCCTGGTAATTGCCATGCCACCACACTAGATAACCTTTAAATTGAAACCTTTTACTATAATTGATACTTAAACTTGCGCTTTTGCTTTAATTCCTTAAAATGAAATCGTAGGATTGCTATTCATGTGCATGTACTTCATCATGTTAATTGTTCATGCCTAATCTATTAATCACACATTGCAACTTGATTATTGATACCATATGCATTCATTATCATTGACATATGCACTTATGGGGATTTCTTGAGATTTTATGATATTTCTGGATTTCGGGGGAAAACCGCAAAATTTCTAAACTTATTATATTTTTAAAATATGTAAATTGCGGTTTTCTAGTGATGTAAGTGTCGTCCACCATGAGTTTGCTGTGGTTTTCGAGATCCGTGTCGAGGAGTGGAGGAACCGTCACGGGTACATGGTGGGCCCGGTAAGGTATCCCGGGGCAAGAGGAATGTGGTGTTGACGTTGAGCCTGGCAGGGGACGGATTACCTACCGGTGACTGTTTGGGACGGCGGATATCCAGAGGATACCGACCGTGGCCGCGAGATGATGAGATATTGATATTTGAGATGGGTCAGCCGGACGGCTGAGGCCAGAGATACATTGATATGAGATTTGAGACAGTTTTGAGGTGTCGATGCTGGACACAGATTCTTGTTGATTCTATTGGTATTGTGCTGGTATTTCAAAAGAGATTCCTAAAGGAAAAACATGATTCTTATACTTACACATTCAGATCATGAGTTGATTCGCATTGCATTCATACCTGCTAGTATATTCATATTGCATACATACCTGCTATTATGTCCTGCCTTACCTGTATTTGAGATGCTAGGATGCTTGTGTGCATGCATTCGATAGCCTGTGTAGATGTTATTTATTACTCACGAGTTGGCAACTCACCCCCGTTGTGCCACAGCCTTTTTCAGGTCCGCTCCGTCAGTACAGTAGCGGCGGGCGCACTTGCTTCTTTTGCCTGGACTCGAGGTTTTGCTCTTAGGTGGGTTATATCATTTTTTTTGTACCACCTTGTATATTCTTTGTATCTAGTATACTCCATCTACTGTATCTACCAGCATTATTGTATATTGACCTAGAGATGAGACTGTGAGATTTGTGGACTTTTTATGCTGTATTTTGGGGTCGAGCTCACTTGAGTCGACATGTTATTTTCTCATGCTTCTTTATGATTATTTTGCATGTTGTTGTTTTATATTGCGTGGGATTTGTGACCGCCTTGTGGCGAAGAGCTAGCTCCCGCTTGGGGATGCCTTATTTGTTGGATTCATATATATTCTTGTTGTACTCATTTTGGGGGCCAGTATTTACAAAGGAGACTCTGTCGAAATTTTCGGAAAAATTGATATTGTTTTTAAAAAGGGTTTTATATGACTTATTTGATAAACTCGCTTTCTATTGATTGGGTTTTCTTCACTCTTTTGCTTATTTGGTTTTGGTTTCTGGGCTTTGGCTTACTTATTTTACGGACGTCTTGAGACGTTTCGTAAACTTAAGTGACAGTCACGTTCCGTACCCTGCGGGTCGTGACAAAGTTGGTATCAGAGCGATAGGTTTACCTTTTTGAGTGTAGGATGACCCTTGGTAGATGGAGTAAGTGACTTAAGTAGGGTAACGTAGCGTGTGTATGTCCGCGGCATACTTGCGATACGGTACTCCGCCTAAGTGACTTTAGGATACTTGCTTGAAATTCCTTCTTCAATTCCGTGTATCCTATGATTCTATTGCACTGTTCTTATTATCCATTTTCCTGTAACAGCCACTATGCCGCCGAAGGCTACGAGGGCACAGAGGGCTGCCGCCCGAGACGAGATTCGAGCTGGCTCGTCCGAGACTAGGACTGAGCAGGGTGGTATGCCTACGCCGCAGGGACAGACCGATCCACCTTCCCCAGGCCGTATGGATAGGCTCGAGACTGGTATAGAGGAGTTGCGACAGATGATGGGGGGCATGCAGGAGCTACGTCAGATGGTAGGATCCCTAGAGAACAACAGTGTTAAACACTGGAGATAAAACTCTCAAATTAGTGTTAAACACTAAAAGACAATCAGTGTTAAACACTGGAAATATAATCTTTAATTTAGTGTTAAACACTAGAAACAATTAGTGTTAAACACTGGAAATATAATCCCCAAATTAGTGTTAAACACTAAAGACAGAGGGGTCACGTGAGAGCACGTAAGGCATTGCCTCAAAGCTTCTTCCTTCTTGGTTTTTTTTGGGATCTTTTCAGGGGTCACGTGGGGACACATGACCTTGGTTCTTTTGCATGCATGGAGATCTTTCGAGTCTCTTTTTTAAGAATTAAATTCTCTGTAGGGTTAAACCCTAATTTTGTTTTGGAGGAATTAAATTTCTATTGTGAAAGAATTAAATTCTTAAGTAGGGTTAAACCCCAATTATGATTCTGTAGGAATTAAATTCCAATTAGTTTGGGAGAATTAAATTCTCAAAACTCAATTCCCCTTCTAAATTTAGGATCTGCATGGCAGGATCTCGACCCGATGAGAATTAAATTCTTAACTTATGGGGAGATGTACTCTGTGCAGATCTTCAACCAGAAGAAGAACTAAGTTCTGTTTGCAAAAGAGTTAAACTCTTAAATTTTGAGAATTAAATTCTCTTTTTTGAAGTTTTGATCCCTTTCTTTTCTCACCTAGGGTTTTCTTTCTTGAGAATTAAATTCTCATTTCTTTTCTTCTCTCTTGAGAATTAAATTCTCCTCTCTTTGTTCTTCTCTCCAAAAAAAGTCCCCTCCTCTTTTCTTCTTGGCTCCTATTTATAGGAGAAAGAAAAGAATCAAATTGTTTTGTGAATCTTTCATTGGAAGATTTTAATTGATTTCATATTTAATATGAGCCTTTAGATCATTCAGTGAATTTTATTCACCGTTGGATTTTAAATCCAAAAGATATTCTGTTTGTTATTTCGGTGAGATTTAAGGAGATCTATTCTTGTTTAAGATTTTTCCATAAATTGGTGATTTTTAATCACCCTTGGATCTTTAATCCAACGGTCCCCATAATCCTTTTCCATTTGGAAAGATTTAGAAGCTTTTAGAATTTTAATTCTTATTTGGAAAGATTTAGAGAAATTTAGAATTTTAATTCTATTAAACTGTAAGGCTTTCAAAGCCTGTCACATGCTGGCACGTGCCCCTTGGTCACGTGTGAGCACGTGACCCTCAATTGGTTCCTTTAACAGCCGCTTGTTTATGTTGTTGTTTTAACCATCACGTGTCAACACGTGACGATTGGTCACGTGTAAGCACGTGATACCCCGTTGAGGTATTTTCTTTAGCCATTTGTTTTTTATTTCTGTTTTAACTATCACATGTCAACACGTGACCATTGGTCACGTGTGAGCACGTGACACCTCATTGAGGTAATTCCTGATTTTTAATCAGGGAACAGTGCATAGCTTATTTGTTCATAATATATCAAATCGAAGGGTTTTTCGATATGCTTCCAATACCATCAGAATTTAATAGTTCCTCTTTCGGGAGTTTATTAAAATACAGGCCGGAAGATACTGGTTCGCATTTTCTTAAGCGTATCGCTGCCATTTGATATCTTGGACTCTTCTGCGCAGAAATTTTTGGCGGGAACAACAACCATCCCAAAGCAGAAAAACAACTTGCTAGTTTTGATCGGCCATGTATGTTGATTTATAAATAGAGATTAAAAAGATTTATTGGATAAAAAATGTAAATCATTTGATACTTTTTATTTTTTATTTTTAGGGAACTGGGCCGTGAGGCTCATCCATCACATCCCCACACACAACACACACGGGACAAAATTCATTTGATTTGATTTATTAGCATACACTCTAAATAACAAGGAACAATCACAAAGAAATGGATTTTCCATTTGAATATTTCACCTTTTAAGCAAAGAGATGGCTAATTACCCCACCCAAATACCATAATAAGTTTTGGTGACAAAAGGTACATTTCGTATAATCCGAGTTTTAGACTAACCCAACACAACCGTGGGAGTCATCACGACAAAAGGCATGCTCATTTATGCCCTAGTTTCTGCTTAAGGAAGTTGTAGATATTACAAACTTTTGATCTTGGACATATTACGTAGCCAAAAAATTAAGGTCTTCTTTGGCTTTAACACCGTTGATCAAACAGCATTCAGTCATATTGAAACTAACAAGTGACAACTTTAGAAATGCGGAAATGCGAGCAGGTTGGATGAGTTTGGAGTCCAAACTGATCTAGTCACCAGAGAGAAAGACATGGGATTGTGTGCTCACAAAGTTCTGAGAAAGATGCTAAAATACCCGTATCTTTTTTCTCTCTCACGTACTAATTGTTATGTTGTGAAGAATATTTCTACATATTATGATAAATCAGCCCAAAAATAAAACCCAAAACGGTAAAGATGACGCACGTGTCAACACCCGCATGGGCGGCTGCCAGGAGCTTATTAAACGTGCATGCATATAAATTAGATGGTCCAAATGAATGCATGCATATTAAAAAGTAGAGAGAGGAGACAGCCAAGCTTTATATGCCTAGAGGTGGCTAATTAATGCTCATAGACTTATTAGAGGGTAGAGGCCAATTTATTTCCAATTAAAAGAACAGAGCCATTGATTGAATGTGCACCCATATGTATATTAATATTTGAAGTTGCTGACTTGAAGAGATAAATCGATCAACAGAGCCATTGATTGAATGTGCTGTGGCCACGAGAATTTTTCTTTCACACAGAGAGCAAACAAGTCTGCGGCAATTTTCTCTTGGCCGAGACAAAATTGAGAGAGAGAGAGAGAGGGTTTCAGAAAGATTTGAGAGGAATCTCTAGCATTGCTTTCCTTTGTAAACTTGATTCAAATATAGTAGATTTTTGCAAATTCCGTTTTGCCAAGGACTATCCATAAAATGGATGAACCTGGTTAACAAATTCTTGTGCCTCTATAGTCTACGTTTGATTGCTTTTTTATTCTTGTACTTTAATTTATTATATCGTCTTTCTTCGTTTAATTGCGTGATTGTGTTTTTGCGTGATTTGAATTTTATCGCAAGTATTGTACCGTGGATCGACTCATCTCCCAACACTAATCGTTGTACCCCTGATATATCGAATAATTTCTCGTCAAGTGACTTCCAATTTGAATCTGATGGAGGGTCTGGATCTCCTTCAGATGTTACCTTCCGTAGATCTGCTGCAAGCGATGATGGACGGCTGAGATTGAGTTGGAGATTGCCTCCTGAAGCGTGTGGGTCTCAATGGGTTTGAGGTGGTTGAGGCCGAGCTACCTGCAAGGAAGTCCTGGGGTGGTTGTGCCACCGAGGACCCTCCGATGATCAAGTTAGACCGGATATTCGAGCAGAGTAACGGTCTAGTAAGGAGAAAAATGACTTACTTGAGTCGTATGAAAAAGGGGTTGATATAGTGGTGGCAACAGGCAGGCAAGCGCGAGAATCAGGCCGGCCGTTACGCCCCTGACGTCACGCCCGCGTGATAGGAAGGATCCCACATTAATGACGAGACATGCTCGTTAATGGGGGATCGTGATGGCGTGGAACGCGGGATTGTGGGCGGCGGATATCTCGCGCATGGCGAGATTCGCGGAGCCATGGCGAAAGCGCCTGTGATTAGCGCTGCGAGTCAATCGGTGAAACCGAGGAAGACGAGCTCGGCGGGAGACTCGGGGACGAGCGGGAGGCCGAGATATCTTGGTTCTGCGATAGCCCGGAGGCGAGCTGAGAGGACCGAGGAGGCCGATTGTGCAAGGGCTCGGAGGCGAGCCAACGGTTGTTTGTAAGGCGGGCATAGGAGTGGTGTGGACGGTCGCAGAAGGTCGGCTGCGTCCATGGGTTGGGTATTCTTCCGACATGCCATTCTTGGTTCTTTCTTGCAAGTTTCGGGACACGTCATCCGCCACATGTCACGATCTAGGAAATCACAGATCTCGAGCATATCATTAGCCCCCCCACCACTCTTGTCCCGACCCGCTCACGGGTCGGGTCGAGGTATGCAAAACTTGTAAATAATGATGCTGGGTCACCCGAGGTGAGCTCCTTTTCGAAGATATCGTAAGTGCGCATTCTCGGGCAATCAGCCGTATTTTCTTGATGATGTCAGCGAATCGGGGTCAGATCTTGCATTAAAGAGGAAACGCCGGATCGTGCGTACGTTCGTCGAAGTGACAACCCACGTGTCTGGCGCTGGTTGGCTGATGCGACGGGCCGCAGGTCTCCCGTGCTCAATGGGGTGCGACCAATGCGCGAGTGACAAGTGGAGCGATGGTGGTCGTCGAATGCGAAGAGTCGTTTTGGCGGGAGATGACTGTCGCCGTTGGATGTGTACGCCGGCAACTATAACTAGAGGTGGGATCCCCATCAGGGCCCATACCTCTTCATAATTTTCTCGTCTTGAGTCTCGTTCGCTCGGCGCTCTCTTTCTTAGGTCAGGATATCTGCGTTTTGCTCTTCCAAGGACTCATCCCCTCCATCAGGTTAGATATTTTCTTGTGAAGAATCTGTAGAAATAGATCGGGTAGAGTCTAGGGAGCCCCCTGTAGATTCTTCTTCTTCTTCTTCTACTTCTTCTTCTTCTGAGTCGGAGTCCTCTCGGGATGTTAGGGTTAGATCCTCATCCCGGGGTCGCGCGACGGGGGTGGTTCCCAGAGCGGAGGTCGCGGATGCCCCTGGTGTGTCATCCTCGGTGAGGTATGAGCATGAGCTCGCCACCGCTCGGGCTTGTTTCCGCATTCCTCCCGGCTATACGCTACGTTTGGCCAAGGAAGGGGAGAGGGCAGATCAGGTACGGGGCAAAGAGATTGCCCTGTACCTAGAAGCCTTTTGGGCCGGAATGCACCTGTCCTTCTCTCCTGAAATTGTTAGAGCGCTGCATCATTTTGGGTTAGCCCCGGGTCAGCTAGTGCCGAACTCCTAGAGAATTCTCCTTGGGTTCCTGGTCCATTTGAAGTTGCACATGATCCCTTTCAGGCTGAGCACCCTCGCCTCTTCTCTCTGTTACAAAAGTCACCCCGGCACTCGCACGGGCGAGCCAAGGTGGGTATACATCTCTTTTAGGAAACAACGGGGAAGTGCTGCCGGGTCGGGGGTTGTCGTGGTACCTTCTTCCATCCATGATTGGAAGAAGAAGTTTTTCTTCGTCGGGCCGCCCGAGGGTGAGGACTGGTCCGTGCCTACCCAGTGGTCTAGGGATAGCTGCCGACGGGAGAGTCATTCGAACGATCCCGACGCGGCGAAAGTGGCGGAGTGGGAGCCCAATCCCCGGGCTGACGTGCTGCTTTCTGAGCAGGCCCTTAGTTGGGCTGGGCTCAGCCCCGCTCAGTTCGCGGGTAAGTTAGGAGTTTACAGGTGATCTGTTTAGACTTGTTTTTTTTATTATTTTTGCTTGCATTGCTGACTCCATTGTACCTTGTCTTGCGCAGAACCCATGGACGTGAGCAAATTCCAAGCATCCATGCATGAGCAGAAGAAAGGGTCGAGGGCTGGAGGTGCCAGCTCCTCCCGTCCGACGTCGGCCTCGGCTTTCCCGGCAGCCGCTCCATCTAGGCGTTCCAGTGCGCCCCGTGTCCCTGAATCCACCAAGGTGCCGAGCCGAAAGCGGGTTCGGGAACAAGAGGCCCGGGCTTCGGAGATAGAGACTGGCTCCCCGGCGTCGTCCCTCAAGAGGTTTCACAGGACGGTTCCGCGCACCCCGGCCTCACCGATCTTTGTGGATGAGGGGGACCTCCGCTTCGAGGTGCCCTCGGGGCTCTCCGTTGCTGACAGCCTGCTGACGGAGATGGAGAGGTCGGCCGGGGGCAAAATCCCTCGGGGGACCCTCAGGGCGCAAATGGCGGCCATCACCCAAGAGGCCGTGCAGGTTAGTGCTCGCACCTCACTTGGGTTTTCATTCAGCGTCCTATTATTCGCGAGATTGGGTGCCTGCTTTTCCTTTTTGACCCCCTTTTGATTTCTTCAGGTCTTCTAGCACGTCGCCCTCGTCGTCCACATGGAGGACGAGGAAATTACCCCGGCGGCGCGGGCCGCGGGTGAGTTCTCCTCGCAGGAGGAGAGCTCGAAGTTGGAGCTGGAGGCGGCGATGGCGAGGGTCGTTGCCCTCGAGGACGAGGTGGCGGCCGGAAAACAGGAGGTTGCCAGGTACCGTGAGGCCACCCGGGCTATCGAGGCTAAGCTAGAGGACTCCCAGGTGCTCGTCGGCACCCTGAAGAAGTCGGCGAGCTCCCTCCGGAAGGAGTGCGAGGCGGCGATGGACAGGATGAAGCGAGCCGAGCTCAGAGCGTCGAAGGCGGTGGAGAACTATAAGAAGTCGAACCATTTTTATATCGACCTAGCCGTAGCCTCTACCATCGTCTGGCATGATGCCCTCGACGCCGTCAAGGCTCAAATGCCGGAGTTCCCTGATGAAGATCTCCGGGGAGAATTTCCTCGCGGGGATGACGCTCAGGGGGATGCCCCTGGAAGCGCTGCCGGGAAGAAGCCGCCGGCGAAGGTGGCGCCGAGGCTCTTGCGATGGATGCCGATCCTCAAGATGCAGCCCCAGTCGTGGTGGACACGATGCTCCTTTGGGTTACGCCCGGCCCTGAGGCCTGAAACCCCTTGTCTTCTTATATCTTTTTTTGTTGCTTTGGGAATCTTGTAAGCCTTCAGGCGTTTTTGTAAGGCCCGGGGGCCAATAATACCTTTGTAAAGACTTTTGAATGAAGTGTTTTTTGTTATGTTTGGCGCAGTTTTTCCTTTTGCTTGTTGTTAAATCTCTGTTTGCACGGTACTGAGCTTAGAGAATTTCATTTGGCGACCGTACGTCGAGTTGAATTTAACCATTTTGTCAATTGCCTAAGTGTGCAAAGACAGGTATGAGGTCGGTATCTTCGTGGCCCCGAAGTCGACGTGGGGATCGCGTAGTGAAGATACGTCGGGGTTATCCTCTAAGGATGGACCGAGCATTGTTACTGCCCGGTTGCTTCTTGGCGAGGGCTTAGATCCTTGGCTTCGTGGGGTAGTGAACTGCCGGCCAGGGATAACAGAGCAGGGTAGCCGTTCGGTTGCCTCTTGGTGAAGGCTTAGATCCTTAAGGACGGGCCGAGCAGGGTTGCTGCCCGGTGCCTCTTGACGAGGGCTTTGATCCTTAGCACGGGAGAGGCCGTAATAGGCCTGCTGAGGATGGGCCGAGCAGTGAAGCTGCTCGGCTGCCTCTCGACGAGTGCTTAGATCTCTGGCGTTTTGGGGTAGGGAACTACCAGCCAGGGATACCGAGCAAGGGCGAGCCCGGTTGCCTCTTGACGAGGGCTTAGATCCTTAAGGATGGGTCTAGCAGGGTTGCTGCCCGGTGCCTCTTGACGAGGGCTTTGATCCATAGTGCGGGAGGGGCTGCAAGAGGCCTGCTAAGGACGGGCTGAACAGAGTTGCTGCCCAGTATCTCTTGGCGAGGGCTTGGAACCTTAAGGACGGGCCGAGCAGGGTTGCTGCCCGGTGCCTCTTGGCGAGGGCTTTGATCCTTAGCGCGGGAGAGGCCGTAATAGGCCTGCTAAGGATGGGTCGAGCAGTGAAGCTTCTCAGCTGCCTCTTGGCAATGGCTTAGATCTCTGGCGTTATGTGGTAGGGAACTACCAGCCAAGAATAACCGAGTAAGGGCGGGCTCGGTTACCTCTTGGCGAGGGCTTAGATCCTTAAGGACGGGCCGAGCAGGGTTGCTGCCCGGTGCCTCTTGGCGAGGGCTTTGATCCTTAGCGCGGGAGGGGTCGTAAGAGACGTGCTAAAGACGGGCCGAACAGGGTTGCTGCCCGGTGCCTCTTGGCGAGGGCTTGGATCCTTAAGGACGGGGCCGAGCGGGGTTGCTGTCCGGTTGCTTCTTGGCGAGGGCTTAGATCCCTAGCGTCGTGGGGTAGTGAACTACCAGCCAGGGATAACCGAGCAGGGTAGCTGCTCGGTTGCCTCTTAGTGAGGGCTTCAATCCTTAGCGTGGGAGGGGCCGTAAGGGGCCTGCTAAGGACGGGCCGAGCAGGGTTGCCGCTCGGTCGATTCGTGAGGTTCTATCTGAACTTCCCGGTGCGAGCATCGGGAAGAAGGACAGTCGTGGGCGACACATGTCATGGACGCGTGGGGAAGGCGAAGCGCCGGAGCCGCGTCGTTTCGATTTCGCCGAGAAAGGCTCGATGTCTGCCGCGTGGCGGTACGGTTGTGGGTGAAACGAGCGACTGTTGGACTCCTGGTGTGTTGTGGGCTATAAAACGGATGGAGCGTTGATCACTCCTTCCTTCACACCCAAAACGTAAGAATGGAGGACTTCCCTTTTACCATCCCCGACATCATAAACTTCGAGGGCGTGTACCTCTACGATCAGTACTGCACCGAGGACACGGTGCAGTTAGTAATAGGCCGTATTGAGGATCATTTCGGCCTACTGCTTCCCCGACGCTCCCCCCTGCTCTAGATGTTGATGTACTCCATCTGGAGGGCGTCGGCGGAGCTCTACAACCCCTTGTCCTAACAGCTGAAGGACGAGGCGGTTGGTAAGCTAAGGTCTTTACGGCGCTTCGGCCTGATCTGCACGGGTCGGCGGGATCGCTCGGCGGCACTCATGCTTGAGTGCTACCCATTTAGGCACGATGCCGACGTTCGCGGACGGCATCAGAGGCAGAGATCTGAGGCCGCGAGGGCTCGGCTGGTGGAAATATTCTCGGAGTACCATGAGCAATGTTCTCTGCACCCCCCTTCCCCCAATACTGTAATTTTTCTTTTTCGATGTATGGCTGAGGAGCCTATAGTACCCTTTTGAATAAACAAAACTTTTTTTTGCAATGTTTTATTGATCCCTTCTTATTATATAAACAGAAAGATCTTGAGAAAAGTTTACATTGCCTTAGTAAAAGAAGTACACGCTAGTAGGGCGGAAATATCCTCGGATGGCTGTTGGCCTCCACGACTGGCGTGGGGTGCTGAGCCTCGTAGGTACTCGACGTACCCCCTGCTGACATGACCATGATTTGGCCGATTGTCAACTCGCCGGGAGGGGGACGTTGCTCCTGCTCACGGTCAGTTTGTCGCTTGTCCCGCAAGTATTCTGCCAGGTGTGCCGAACGGATGAGCTCCTCGATGTAGTCTCGGAGCTGCTTACAGCTCTCCGTAGAGTGGCCTTGCGACCTGTGGAAACCGCAGTAGGGGCCCCGGGTGCGCTTTGCCGCCATGCGCGAGACCGGGGGGAGCTTGAAGAATCTTTCGCCCTTAGCCTCCTCTAGCAGTGTCGTCTGGGAGACGCTGAGCGGGGTGTATTCCTGAAACTTCGGGGAGTAGGGATTTGGCGGCTCAAGCCTTTTTTTCTCTTCCCTCGCCCTTTTCCTTTGGTCAGTTTGCTCTGCCCGGGGAAGATTTGCGTTCACCTCGGACTCGAGCTGGATCTCACGCTCGGTCCAGGCCTTTACCTTGGCCACGGTCTTAGGTTGCGCTAATGCAAAGGAGCGTAACCACTCCTTGTGCCTAAGACCATACCTAAGTGCTGAAATGACCGTCTCGTCCCGATCTTCAAGGACCTCGAGAAGGGTATTGTAGAAGTGGGTGACGTACCCTTTGAATGTTTCTTTGTCATCGCTCTTGATTGTGAAGAGATGGTCGATGGTCCGTTTCTGCCGTTTGTTCTCGACGAAGTAGCCGAGGAATTGGGTGGCCAGCTCGTCGAAAGTTGAGATCGAGCGTGGCACGAGTCCTCGGAACCAGTCTCGCCCGGAGCGGATGAGGGTGGCTAGGAAAGCTCGGCATTGGGCGGCGTCGGAATTGTCTTGGAAGCTCATTCCTGCGGTGAATGCGTCCAAATGGTCCTTCGGGTCAGACTTACCGTCGAAGAGAGAGACCTTTGGGGGTTTGTTCCGGGAGGAGACATGGACGGAGAGCAGCTCTTCGGTGAAGGGTTTTATGAGCGAGTCGGGGGCGTACTTAGCCCCGTCGTTCGAATGACGACCTTCCCGATGCATCCCTTCGATCTTCTTTTCGAGGGCGTCGAGCCGGCCGTGGTATCCCGATGACTCGGCACATTCTGATCTTTGGCCTCTGCTATTGGAGACCTGTGTCTGGCCGCGGCTCCGATTCCTTTCGATGAGGTTCCTTAGGTCCCCTGGCGAGGTAGTCTTCGAGCTGCCGTGACGAGTCCCGTCCGCGCGACCCCGTCGAGGGAGGGGGTGTCGGTCATGCCTGGGCGCAGGCGAGCTGACCGACACCTCCTCGAGAGGGACAGGGGCGTGATGGGGCTCGGGGCGAGGCGCTCTGGCGACGGACCTCGGTGTTGAACTGTAAGGCACCCAGCGGGTCATAGAATATGTTGGCCCGGGAGATCTGCGGCCGTGGGAGGCAGCGAGGCGGTGGTCGGCAGTGCCGACGCGAGCAAAGTCTTCTCCCTCTCTGTAGGGGTCCCGGTCCCGAGGTGGGAGAGCGACGACCTGGGGAGCTTGCCTTGCCGTTTGGACACGGACGAGCGCATCCACGACAAACGCGAGTCGATCTATCCGAGCGGCTAGGGCGTTGATAGCATTTGGGGGAGGAGATTCGTCCGCGCCTTCGTTGTGGGGGAAGTGGCGGCTAGTGCTTGGATCGTCGCGGTGATCGCTCGCCATTGAGTTGAGATCGGAAGATGAACTTTGTTGAGTGGAATCAAGAATTTCCCACAGACGGCGCCAGCTGATGAAGGGTCTGGATCTCCTTCAGATGTTACCTTCCGTAGATCTGCTACAAGCGATGGTGGATGGCTGAGATTGAGTTGGAGGTTGCCTCCTGAAGCGTGTGGGTCTTAATGGGTTTGAGGTGGTTGAGGCCGAGCTACCTGCAAGGAAGTCCCGGGATGGTTGTGCCACCGAGGACCCTCCGACGATCAAGTTAGACCGGATATTCGAGCAGAGTAACGGCCTAGTGAGGAGAAAAATGATTTACTTGAGTCGTCTGAAAGATGGGTTTATATAGTGGTGGCAACAGGAAGGCAGGCGCGAGAATCACGCTGGCCGTTACGCCCCTGGTGTCACGTCCGCGTGATAGGCGGGATGCCGCATTAATGACGAGACAGGCTCGTTAATGGGGGATCGTGATGGCGTGGAACGCGGGATCGTGGGTGGCGGATATCTCGCGCATGGCGAGATTCGCGGAGCCGTGGCGAAAGCGCCTGTGATCAGCGCCGCGGGTCGGTCGGTGAGACCGAAGAAGATGAGCTCGGCGGGAGGCTCGGGAACGAGCGGGAGGCCGAGGTATCTTGGTTCTGCGATAGCCCGGAGGCGAGCTGAAAGGGCCGATTTTGCAGGGGCTCGGAGGCGAGCCAACGGTTGTTTGTAAGGCGGGCATAGAAGTGGTGTGTACAGTCGCAGAAGGTCGGCTGCGTACATAGGTCGCAGAACCGGGGTATTCTTTCGACGTGCCGTTCTTGGTCCTTTCTTGCATGTTTCGGGATACGTCATCCACCACGTGTCAAGATCTGAAAAATCACCGGTCTCGAGCATCATCAGAATCCAACTTTAAATCATGATACGGATCTTTTCCCCAAAAAAAACTAGAAAGGAAAAAAAACCGATATATTTAGAAGCCACTCCAAATGAATCCAACCCAAACTAACCATCTCGGAAATCATGTATTTCTATCTCTACTATTTTTAACTCAAAAGAGAAGTGGTTGTCATGCTAACATTCCAACTTAAAATTTAACATCTATCACAAAATTTTCCCAAAACTTTGAATTATTTTTATAATTTCTTTGAATTAGGATAGTAAATTTAGGATAACTGATTTTATTAGCAATTATTGATTAAAAGAAATTACTATATATAAAATTGGATATCTTATTAAGATAACTGATCACTGTTGAATTTGTGATTAAGCATAAAAGGTATTTAATTTATTGTCTCAAAAGAAAAATATTTTTTTGCATATAAATTATTGTTAATTATTATTAATAATTAAACAAAGTAGTTATTAATAATTAAGCAAAGTTGTTTCAAAAAAAAATCGTCAAAAGTAAAGTTTTTTCAAAGATTAAGTTAAGGCCGCATTTTTTAGCACGGTATCAAATTTATTTTTGGAGATACAACATAGACTATTAGCTATAGCTACGGTGTAATCTCCAGACCAAAACGCTGAAATTTATAACTGAAGCAAATGGTTGTTTTTACCCATCATTTGAATTCACAAATTTATTTTTGGAGATGCAACACTCAGTGTTAGCTAGAATATGTAAGTTTTAGAACTTTAAAAAAAACAAGATTTTCCATTTTCTGAGTTAAGTCTAGAATTAATAATTGAAATAAATGCATTGCCTTAATAAGAATGAGCGAATTAATAATTGAAGTAAATGCATTGCTTTAATTAACCAAAAACTCTGAATCTGGGAAACACTTTTTTGCAAAGTCTTTGAACCGTGTTCAACTGTTTGGCTACATTTAATATTGGAAACAATCCCTCTCTTCAAAGACCTTACTAGTTTTGATTCATAAATAGAGATTAAAAAGACCTATTAGATAAAAAATTAAAAACGTTTGATTTGATCTATTAACATAAATACCCTTATAAATGACAAGGGCCGAGCAATCACAACGAAATCGATTTTCCATTTGAATATTTTGCTATCTATTTTTTTTTTCTTGTTTTGATTGAAAGTAGGGATTTGAGTGTCTAATTTAACTCTAGGATTTGTTGTTTACAATAGAATTTCAGTGATTTTAGAAGTTCCATGGATGATGAACAAAAAGGGCGTTTGTTCTAATAAGATGTCTGGGTATAAAGTGCTGTGTGTGTGGGGTGTGTGTGTGGGGGGGGGGGGGGGGGGGGGTTGTAAACTACACAATGGAGAATTATGTCTCATGTTCCTACTTGGAGAATATGATAGATATCACATGAATTCATCTTTATGACTCATAGTGATTGATTTTTGTTTATTCTTCCGCCCATATCAACAAAGTCAATGAACATCACTTTGCTCATAGTAATGGCAGAGCCACATGAGTGCAAATCTGCAAATTGCTACCTTAAGATTTACATATCAATATCATTATCCAAGGACTTGTATGTGTGGTGATGGCTTCATTTCAAAAGCTTCACTTGCAGTTTTTTTTGTTAGTTTTGGGGCATATATTGGTGGTACACTATATATGTTGTGTTGTGGTGAAAGGGTTGTAAGCGGAAAATTATTTAAAATCCGCACATGGGCCAAATGATTGTATGGGACACACGCCCGTGCACACCTGCATATATATATATATATATATATATATATATATATATATATATATATATATATAACTTGTAATATTGCACTCCAATTTAAAATTTGAAATGTATCACAAACTTTTCTCCAAACTTTAAAAATGAAATTTATATGTTTAAAATTTGGATAGAAATTTTCGAATAACTAACTTTATTAGCAATATTAACTGAAAGAATTGCTATAAATTTGATTGGATATCTTATCTAAGACAACTGCTTACTTTTGATTTTGTGATTTCAAAGAAAGCATAACACTTTTTATGGTTTGGACAGGAACATAAAAGTTGCAACTACAAAATTGATTTTTTTGGGAATTAACCCCGTTCAAGGATCAAACTTGCGACCTTTGCTGGAGTGGAAATTGAAACCAACTGAGCTATAAGAAATTGTTGTTAATATTCAAACGAAGTTGTTTCAGAAATTAAGCAAGACCTGTTTAAATTTGGAAATACAGCAGAACCCGTTAGCAAAAGGGTAACAAGATAATTTAGGGTATTCCATCCATCCATGTCAAACAAGAGTACAAAACCCATATTTTCATACAACATTGCAAACTCGGCTCTGGAGAGGTTTATAGCATTTTGAAGTTTGATGTTGCTATCTTAAAAATCCTGAAAGTTCGATGGGACAAGCACCATGTCAAAGAGGATGGGGGGAGAGGGAAGGGAAGGTTCATAAGCATCGAACAATACACCATTATCCTCGTTCCTGCGTCCACGATATGAATGTAGATATTTATTCCAATGCCAATAACCTTTCTGAAAGTCATTATCCTTCTCTTAATAATCTCAAAGTTTAACCGGAGATCAACATCTATAGAATGTTTACAAGATATTTTTATTGAGGAACTTCAAACAACACGATCAGTCTATTACAATCAAATTCAAATTCCACCGAGTAAATAAATCATACAATACAGAAAATGAATGACCTTTCATTTAAAATTTCATGCAAAATTCATTATCTCCAGGCTCTGCAGTACATGGACGACTGTTTTTTTTTAATCCATGCAACATCATTTTAGTAAACATAGGCAGGTATGAAGGGCGTCATACTTGACAACCTTTAAATAAATACAAATGGGTCCAATTCCACAAATTTATTGGCAACTCGAAGGGAGTCAACCCAAGCCCATTCCTTTGCATAGGCTGCTGATATCGAGTACGATCCCATCATTATAACTTCTTAAGAGGCCATTACCAACAAAATCCAATAAATGAACAGGGTCTTTTGCTCCACCATGCTGCAATAACTTCATTCTAATGGCTGTTCCTGTGCTCTACGACAGTGGATCCTCGCTGCATACCTCTTCCTATATGGTTGATGCAAAACTCTTCGCATGGAGGTAGCTCTAATAGCCTGCTCATAACAGTCCAGACGTGTTTATTGTTTACTCGATGAAATTATGAGGTTAACGGGAAAAAAGGATAAAATCTCCGATAATCTTAGGCTAAATTTTGGCAATCCTACCTCATTTCTATGTGTATATTAAGAAACCACATTGTCTTTGGGGAACGGTACATTTTTGTCCCTACTTCAACCACCATTTGTTTTTTCTTTTCTTTTTTTCAATCTCCGCCCGCCCCCCAACCCCTCCCCACCCAAACCACCATTTCTGCTCGCAATGATGAGACTTTTTGCTTTTCAGTTTGTGGCATAAACTATTTCTGAATTATAGGATGACTTTTGTTTTCTAAATCCAACAACCTAAATACTACATGCCTTGTTCAATTCTACTGTGCCCCTTAAAAAGGGGGAGGGGCAGGGCTAATGAACCCATATGAAGTTATAATTCCATAGCTTAGATAAGCATGCTATATTACAAGTTGTTTGAAAGAAAAGGATAATGGTAGATAAATATTAATATATAGCATAGTGTTCTCCTTGAAAATGAGCCCTCTTCCCCTCCTATTTGTCACATAATTATTTTGCAAAGACAATTCATCATATGAAGAAATATTGGAACAAAAGTAAAGAGAACATACTCAAAAAGGTTTGAAGGGGTTTCGGCATAATCAAGAGCCACTCTGGTGCCTGAGAAGTGCCGATAATCCTGACAAAGGTCAATTTATTGGTGAATCAGAGTTGCTCAACGGATTTTCTAAGCTATAAAAGGGAAGCAACTAAAGAATGCCGTTATTGAAAGAAGGGAATGACGAGCGTGTCCAAACTCATGGAAGAGGGTCTCAACGTCCCAGCGATTAAGTCTTGATGATGATCCAGGTGAAGCTGAGAAGTTGCATACCAAAGCAACAATCTGTAAAATCTCATCAATTATTAATCTAAAATAAGCAGACAGCTACACGGTAGGTATGCAGATGACTTTAAAATAATAAGCATTTATTAACCACAAGAAGGATCGGATGAATAACTTCCTGAAAGCAACCACATCATAACCATCGGAGTGATGAGTCAAGTGAGTTCAGATATATTAAGCATAAGCATATGTTTATGCATGGGTCTAAAGGCAACTGGTGATTAATTGTGAGTTGATAGATCTATAATTTTTGGATTCCGAAGACATCAGATAAAAAGGTAATCATTACGAGTTAAGAATACAACAGGTATTCAGAAAGAATGAAAGCATATGCATTATACTCTGTGTCCAAAAGCATCGTCTTTTCATGGATACTAGTCAAAATCACGACTGAATCTGCAGACAAAATTGCGGTGAAGGAATCCATAGAGAAGTGTAAGCAGCTTACAAGTACCATTCCATATTCAAGCCCATGACTGAAAAAAATCTGTTTTCCAGAATTTTATCCAAAACAAACAAAAAATAGTAAATCTTTCAAAATCCAGAATAAGAATTGCATCAGATACCAATGAGTCAAATCTATCCTTAGAGAAGGTTACTTAATTAAATGTATCAAGCAAACAAGACTTAAGAGATCAACAGACTTTAAGTTTAGTCAGAGATATGCACCTATTGCATAAACATTGGTAGCCTGGCATATATAAATATTAAAGATGTCAACAACATAAAAAAAAAACATGTCAAAGTTAAAATGGTTTGATATCATACAGGTAGCTGGTACTCGGTCTCAGATAGCAGCATCCACCTCTAATGGAAAAATGAGCACAACCGAGATACTTTCCCTTCCTAGAGTAAAGATCAAGATACAGAAATCCCAAATCTCCCTGTTTATACAAAACAATGCATTAGTTAAAGTAAACAAAATATGGCAGCAAGGCATATATGAAGCATATAAATGTTAGGGTTGTCATAAATAACTGCGCATGCATAGGTAAAAAAGTAGCAAAGTGATGAGGTTCGCTCTTATCAGTAAGTTCTTGTGCACTCATCAAATTTCAGAATGGATATAAGTTGGATTTAGTAGAGATTGCTATTAGAGTATGCAGGAGAGATGGGACAATGAGGAAGAGTGGGAAAGAAAATAGATGTTGATGTTAACAGAAGAGGGGAAGAAGCCATTAAAGAGGATAGATGGGCAGTAAGGTAAAAGGCCAAATAACAGGTAAAGGATAATGGAAATGTTCCTTACATCATATATGACCGTTAACTAGTGGGACGTATACAATAAAGGACTAACGTCTAACTGAATTTGGGGAGATCAACATCAAAATAAGATATTTCTAGGTTGCCATGTCAATATGATGACAATAATTGGCATATGAGAGATCATGCTAAGCTTGCTTGTGCGTGTGTGAGTGAGAGAGAGAGAGAGAGGGGGGTGGGCTAAGCACAGGTAATAAGATGAACAGTTGAAGATTAAAAAAATGTTAACGTCCCAGCGCATGCGGAGAAAATATGGAATTCTTTCCAAATGATCTGAAATATATGCTGAGCAAGAACACTCACAGAAAATTGCAATACGGTCAAAGAAATTCATAAGAATATAAAGTACCATAACTCTTCAGGATGATGAAGTGACAATTTCATCACAGTCGGTTGCCATGACTCTCCTGGTGCGAAGGATATGCGATGGATCGTCGCACCAAACAATGCTTCAACCAACACCTTTAGGCCCTCAAGGCAATGAGGTAATGAGAAATATGATGCTATAACCTGTCGAGATAGCAATAATAATTGATATAAAATCATGGAAGAAGTGAAATAAAATGTCAACCTTAAGAATGGCAAGGAAAAAGTATAAACATACTGAGTCCAACTCATATGGAGCAGTCCTCATTATTCCTGTGAAGTAAGCCTTCATCCCATAGCTCTAAATCAGCACATTTTTCATTACACATTTTCCTTTTGAACTCGCGTATGGACCTGAACTCCTATAAAATAAAAGAAGATTGCAAAGGTAACGAAACAGGATACAAATTGATACTTTTGATGATGAAAAGCACGTTACCTCATACCCCATCAGCTTTAAGCCTGACAGTCATACTCAAATCAACAGGAAAAGACATGACCACATCAGGTGATGCAGCCATGTTTGGGTGAATTGCAAAATCGGCATAAGATTTCCACCCCAATATCCGCAACAATATCAAGAACACCTTACGTTAAGCCATCAACATACTTAAACACAAGAAGAAATTAAAATACAAATAAGAGAGAAAGTTAACTCAAATATAAGATTTGTTCATATTTTCAAGCTGATTATGTCATTTGATTATAACTTCTCCCTACAATGACTCTTGCTTGATGTTTGCTAATTAACATTTTCTTGACAGTGTTTGGGGGATATCATTAGAGATGAGGATGACAATAAAGGCCTCTCATCTGGGGCATGTGCACACAATTCTCAGCATTGGAATGTAAGCTTATAAAGTAGCAGCATGAAAGTTCACAGTTGATGTTAAATAAGAACCTCGAATGTTCAAGAGGTAGATAATATTGTGCTTGAGAGGAACAAAAATTACAATGGATAGGAAAAGTGTTCTAATAAATAATTGAAGTGTCAATATAAATATCAAATACAGCAAGCACTGCAATGCAAGCACTGAAACAGGGCTAAGGTAGACCTGTCTATAGTTAAGTGCACACAAACACTGAAGGGAGTATGCATGGAGACGAATATGACTTGGTGTAATTTATAAGATCAGTTTTATAAAAAAACGTTCAGTTGATAAAGAAAGCAATGAAAAAACTCCCCTGAAATTTTGAGTTTTCTTCCAAACTCTCTCCCTGGTTTTCTTTTCTCACCAACAATATTACTCCTGTGTTCTATATTATTTCATGGTGAGATGCACAAGGATTCAACAAGAAGAAGACGGATTCTTGTTAGACATTGACATCTTAAGCTTATCAACAAGGATATATCTAAGGATGAAAATTGCTAAAGCTTAAGCAGGAGATGCATTATGATTGAAATATGATACGCTTAAATTGTAAGCAAACCTGTCCAAATGGATAGTTTCGTCGATAATGACACTCAGCTCTTGACAGAAAACAAGGCATCACAATGAAGACCCAGCTCAGATAGCGATTAGAAAATTTGAACCAAAACTCGATATTCAAACACTAATAAACTACATTCATGGAAGTGGAACTAGGATCTAGAGACGAGAGCGAGACCTAAGTGCCTATCCAAGGTCTACAATCTTACATATATAAGAGATCCAAGTATCCATATTCAAGAACCTGCTGACCAGTTAATGGCATCTAAAAAGGGATTACAAGTCTCATAGTATATGGCATGTCAGATTTTCTGGATCAAATAGGACATACATGGCTCGCCATAGAAACGAGACCACCTAACCGAAGTTGGAAATTCTCCAACTGATGAGTTTGGAGAATTTACAATGTACCGTATTAGTGTACTGTAATAGGAAAACACTATTGAGAATGGGAAAGGCGTCGTACTCTTTTACTCACAGTCACACAACAGTACTGATGATCCCTATTTATTTTTCGGTTGGTGCAACGACTACAGCAAGCAAATTTCTCAGTGGCGAATGTAATCACCACCTTAGAAAAACCTATACTGCCGATACAACTCTATTGGTTAGAGTACCAGTCAATTACATTTCATCTAGCATTTTCACCCACATAAGGAAGCTGAAAAGTGGTTATAGCACTTTAAGGTCAAGCAATCATATGATAAACTATGGTTTACTGGCTTCCAACATTGCAAGCTAGATAGCTATAACCTTATCTTCATACACTCTTGGAAGAAAAGAAATTTATAGTAAACTAAGGAACTGACTTTTATCTTCAAAATTATGGAAGGAGCTTATGCCTGAAAAGTCAATTAGATATCATTCAGTAATCTAGGCCTATATTGGATTTAAGAAAGCACAGAGCACATCGTATAAAAAAAATTCAAAACAAATCAAGAATGGAATGAGAGAAAAACCTGTGCAAGTTCATCACGAGCACATATAAGCTTATCAAGAACAGCCAGATTTGCACGAGGAGAAGAATTCCCCATTACATATGCTTGCATTCTGACCTGGAAGCATTCCAAACTGTGTCCATCAGACTTTAGAACAGAGTTTCATGAAGGAATTATATGCTAAAACGGTAAAACCCTATATTCAATATCATATAAAAGAAACAATAACTTTAAAAACAATTAATATGGGCAACTAACCAATCTTATAGAGTTCATACAGGAGATTCGATACAATTAATAGGTGTCCACAAACGCAAATCCTTTCAGTTCTTTTAGAAAGGTGTATAATTGTACGCTGGGTAACAAAAGTTGGTTCACAGGAAATACAACCAATCCAGTACTGCTATATAAGCAATAGAGGGACTAATATCACATATAATGAAGACTCACATGTTACAGTATTTAAACAAATCACAATATGCCACCCCGCTATTATACACTGCATAAATTTACAAATCAATATGCCACAATGCAGCAATATACAATCCAAAAACTCTTTTTTAAAAATATATGCTCATTAATTCAAAACGTTGAAGTGTACGGATATGCAGTACTCCAGTCACTCAACAGATAAACTACAGGTAAACACA
Organism: Agapanthus africanus; assembly: GCA_030015575.1. NCBI lineage: Eukaryota > Viridiplantae > Streptophyta > Magnoliopsida > Asparagales > Amaryllidaceae > Agapanthus > Agapanthus africanus. The sequence goes on along the minus strand of CM057338.1, from coordinate 933,254,996 downwards.
AAAATGAGAAAACGAAGTGACAGGCTCACACATTGTGCAAAGAACCGCTGAACACCACCTATTAGGTACCCCTATACAAATCTCAACCTTCCAAGGAATAAATTAAATTATCATGGACTTTGTGCATCGCATATAACAACATTAGCAAATATAGTGTTAGAATATAAAATATATTCCCTCAACCCTCATCATAACTTCGGAGTTTTGGTGCAGTGGAAGGGACGTTTCACATGGTATTAGAGCAACCCAGATTCGATTCTCACCGGGCGCGTATTCAATGCGGTTTTATTTAAATTTAAGATACTGCTGCGCAAAAGCCTAGGTTTCGGCCCAAAGGGTCTACAACATGCGAGGACGTGTTAGAATATAAAATATATTCGCTCAACTCTCATCATAACTTTGGAGTTTTGGTGCAGTGGAAGGGCCATTTCACATATAGAATTTCATAAATTAAAGTATTAGCTAAAATGTAATTTCTCTGATTCATGGAAACTAAATCGTGTAACTATCTTCCTCAAACCCGTGACCTTCCATTCCAGAGTCCGGACAGTAGAGAAAACAACTCTTTCCGTTACTTCTTAGTCGAGCATAAGCCCTTGGCAAATTTTGCAGCAGAGAAAAGAACACTCTCCATTACTTCTTAATCGAGTATAAGGCCTTGGCACAATTTTGCATTGGAGAGGACAAGAGCAAGATTTTATGGGGGTAAAGAGAGGTTTAAATTTTTTTGCTCATACCCACAAAACGAACACTTTGCTTCCTACAACTAACTGTTTGTCCATGAACCATAAGAAAATAACTCCAGAAGAGTATATATGGATCCATGCATGAATCTTCTGGAGATTCAAGGGACACTAAACTCGCCAAATATCATCCAAATCCAAAGAATTAGAAAAATCATAGCTTCATACACATTTTTAGTAGCAAGTAAACTTTAACAAGTATAGAAATCATTAATGCAAGTACAACCACAAAATCGTTCTGATCTAAAACTGACCACTGTCAGGTGCGTTAGGCTTGTTCAGATCCAATAAAATGACCAAATGCAGGTAGGTCAGGGTCGACAAGGATCCTCCAAGAAGTTGACTTTATCTTTTCGAATTTTCTTAGCGTTTTATTTTTGTTGCTTTTGTATGTCTGAAGGCATTGATGTGTTGATTGCAAGAGAAAGATTCCAAACTGAGATTAGGGTTGAATGTCAAAAGCTCCACTCGGACAAAGCTGCAAACGTCTGTGGAATAACATTGAGAAATGGAGATGCTAAATAAATACAGGAAACTTGAAACTCTGAAACTACTTTAATCAAACAACATCAAATTTCTAAAAGATGTTTACATGTCAAAATTTCATTTTATCATCTGAGTGTAGTAGGACAATGCATAAAGTAGCAGCAGTAGCCAGTAGCTAGATTCATTGGCTGCTTACTTGAGCTACATTTAATGTATTTTTTCCCAAATTATGCACCATACTGGTTCCAAACCATCCTCAATTGGAGTAACAGCTAGGTAGCACCTAAATCATGTTTGTCTACTGCAATATCATGAGCAATTGAATAGTTTTTTATGTCAGGATAATACTCCTATACCTCTAATTTTATATGGCTGGCTGCTCACATCTTGTTTCTTTTAAACTTTTCTATCATCACAACATAGCTTCCCAATTACTGTCTCATTGGCACAAGCAAGGGCTATCCACACTATCAGTAAGCGGTGACTTAAAGAAGAGAGCATATTTAGGCTAAGTTATTTTGAAATGTACAATTGCAAGATAACAGAGAACCAGTTTGGGTTCATGCCTGGACGATCGACGACAGAGGCTATTCATTTGCTTCGTCAACTTGTCGAGCGTTTTCGAGAGAGGAGAAGAGATTTGCATATGATATTTATTGATTTAGAAAAAGCGTACGACAAGATACCTAGAAAGGTATTATGGGGGACAATGATGAAGAAGGGGGTCCCCGTCAAGTATATTGACATAATCAAGGATATGTACGATGGAGTAGTGGCAAATGTCAGAATTTGCGGCGGCTTAACGAGTGATTTTCTGATTACAACTGGTTTACATTAAGGATCTGCATTAAGTCCATTCCTGTTTACCATCGTGATGGATGAGCTTACTAGAACTATTCAAGATGAGATACCTTGGTGTATGCTATCCGCTGATGATATTGTTCTAGTAAATGAGACGAAAGCAGGGGTTAATGCCAAATTGGAATTATGAAGGTAAACATTGGAATCTCGGGGATTCAGATTGAGCAGGTCCAAGACAGCATATATGCATTGCAAATTTAGTAACCAGAGAAGTCAAAACCATATTGGTATAACATTGGAAGGGCAAGAGATATCACCGAGCGACCAGTTTAGATATTTAGGTTCCATCATCCAAAAGAATGGGAAGATCGATAGTGATGTTAATCAAAGAATCCAAGCTGGTTGGTTGAAATGGAGGAGTGCAACAGGGATTTTGTGTGATCGTAACTTTCCGTTAAAATTGAAAGGGAAATTTTATCGGAGCGCTATTCGTCCTGCCTTATTATATGGTACAGAATGCTGGGCTCCTAAGAAGCATCATACACAGAAGATGCACGCAGCAGAGATGCGCATGCTTCGTTGGATGTGCGGTAACACTAGAAAAGATAAGATGCGAAATGAGGATATTCATGCAAAAGTTGGTGTAGCACCTGTGGAGGAGAAGATGCGGGAAAACCGGCTAAGATGGTTTGGTCATGTGCGACGCAGACCTATGAAAGCACCGGTTCGACGAATAGATACTCTCGATATGGGCAATGTCAAAAGGGCAAAAAGGAGACCGAAGAAAACATGGATGGAGGTGATATAAAACGATATGGTTGCCAAAGGACTCAATGAAAATATATTGTTTGATAGAAGTGAGTGGAGGCGGAGGATTCATGTGCTGGACCCGGCGTGATTCTCATGTTGGTTCATGTAGCCTACCCCATATGCTTGGGATAAAAGGCTCAGTTGTTGTTGACAATTGCAATTCAAGAAATGGTATAGAAATCATGATTAAATGTACTTTCTGATACATGTAATGAGAAGAGGCTACGGCTACCTCAGCGTCTGAAGTCTATCTCAATATTGAGGCTAATGTACTAGAGTCTGTTGTAATTCGAAAACCCTTTTCTTTTTTCTTGTATAAGGATCTCGGTAAACCTTCTCGTGGAAAAGGTGTTGATGATAAATGGGGCTCCAAATAGTGATGCATATGATTTGGGATGCAGGATGTGGGATACCGACGGAGCCTGAAATCTCCTTCAGATGTTGCCTTCCGTTGATCTGCTGATGGCGGCGATGGGTGGCTGAGATTTGATCTGAAGGTTGTCGCTCCTGAAGCGTGTGGATCTCAATAGGTTGAGGTTGTGATTGCCGAGTTACCTGCAAGGAAGTCCCGGGATGGTTGTACCACTGAGGACCCTCCGACGATCAAGTTAGACTAGAGATCCGAGCAGAGTAACGGCTTAGTGGAGTCAAAATGGCTTACCTCGATCGTCTGGGAGAGGGGTTTATATAGCGGTGGCAACAGGTGAGGCAGGTGTGAGAATCACGCCGGCCGTTACGCTCCCGACGTCACGCCCGCGTGATGAGTGGAACCTCCCATTAACGGCAAGACAGGCTCGTTAATGGGGGATCGTGGTGGCGTGGAACGTGGGATGTGGCCGACAGAGATCACGCGCATAGCGAGATTCGCGGGATGACGGTTACGCCTGCAAGCGGTGTTGTTGGTCGGTCGATAAGACCGAGGAAGATGACCTCGGCGGGAGGGCTCACGGAGGAGCGGGAGAGCCGAGGTGTCTTGGTTCTGCTCGAGCCCGGAGGCGAGCTGAGAAGGCCGAGGAGGCTCGGGCCTGTGATAGCTCGGAGACGAGCTATGGGGCCGAGGAGGCCAATTGTGCTGGGGGCTCTAAGGTGAGCTAGCGTTTGCTTGTAGGATGGGTACAGGAGTGGTCTGGTCGGCCACTGTAGATCCTTTCTTGCATGCTCTGGGACACGTCATCTGCCATGTGTCCTGATCTGGGAGACCACCGATATCGAGCATCATTATTAGCCCCCCACTCTCGTCCCGACCAGCTGATGGGTCGGGTCGAGAGTGGTTTGCCGGCTCACCCGAGGTGAGCTCCTTTCCGAAAATATTGTCGGGCGTATCTCTAGGCAATTGGCTGTCTTTTCTGGATGAGGTCAGCGAATCAGGGCGAGATCCTTTTTATTAAAGAGGGTGCGCCGAATCGTGTGTTCTTTGGTGAAGCGACGAGCCACGTGTCGGGTGCCGGTTGGCTGATATGATGTGCCACAGGCTTCTTGCATCCGATGGGACGCTGCCAATGTGCTTGCGACAGGTGGAGCGATCTCCGTTGAGTGCAGCGAACCATTTTGGCGGGAGTCGACCGTTGCCGTTGGATGAGGACGCCGGCTGTATAAATCGAGGGGAGGCCTAATTCGGGGTCTCTCTTTCTTCATATTTTCCCATTTTGAGTTTTGTTAGCTCGGCGCTCTCCCCTTTAGGTCGGATCTCACTTCTTCTTCCTTCTGCTTCTTCTCCTTCTGAGTCGAGCCTCTTCTCCCTTTTGGCAGGACAGATGGTTTGATCCCATACTCTTGGTGCTTTCGGCGCTCAGTCCCGGAGGGGGGACGGCGGTGCGGCCGTGCCTCCGGCCTACTCAAGCCCTGCGTCGGATGTGCCCCCGATGGCGGGGTCACCTGCCCCGTCATGAGCTCCTGATGATTGTTCCGGCGGCGGCCAAAGGCGTTCATGGGTTCCCGAATCTCAGACGAGAGATGCAGGAGAGGACGAAGATGGGGTTCCTCTTAAGCGGAAGAGGACGGTCTCTCGTGTGCCGCTGACGGAGATTCCGGAAGGGACTCCTGTGCAGGAGGGGGACGTTCAGCTCGTGGTACCGTCGGGGCTTTCCGTTGCCGCCAGCCTTCTTGCTGGTATGGAGGAGTCGGCCGGAGGCCGGAGGCCGCGGGGGACCTTGAGGGCCCAACTGGCGGCTATCGCACAGGAGGCGGTTTAGGTATGTACTCCCTCATGTGTTATTTCAAGCGACCTTTCCTCAGTTTGGGTGTCCTTAAGTTTCTCTGCCATTTTTCGCTAGGTCCTTCAGCACTGCGCCCTTGTTACTTGTATGGAAGCCGAGAGGGCTATTCGGGCTGCGAGGTTAGCAGAAGAGTCTTTTTCGGAGGTCGAGGGTCTGCGACTCGAGCTACGTCTGGAGAGGGAGAGGTCGCTCGCCCTTAGAGCCCGGTCAGAAGCCGCGGATCTCACCGTTTCAAAGTGCCGGGAGTCCTACCGTCGCCTAAGTGAGTCCCACCGACTCGTTGAGGCGGAGTAAATAGAACTGGCCGATCGCTTTGCAGCCATGAGGAGGGTGAGGAATGCCAGCAGGAGGGATGCCGAGGCGGCGCTTCAAGCGGCGGAGGCCGCTGAAACCCGGGTTAGGAAGGCGGTGACGGATTACAAAGAGTCGGACCAGTTTTACGTTGACCTCGGCGAGGCCTCCGCCACTGCATGGAACAAGGTTCTTGATGCCGTTAAGGAGCAGCTTCCGGAGTTCGTCGATGGTGAACTCCGTGCTCGGGTCCCACTCTCGGTGGTCCCGCCTCCGGCCAATAGCGATGAGGGGAGTGAGGTCTAGGCAGGGCTTGCTACCCGACCTTTTTGGTTTTTCCTCCTTTCTCTTTTGTAAGCCTTCGGGCAATTTTGATAAGGCTGGAAAGCCCACAATACCCTTGTAAAGATTTTTGGTTTTTTGAATAAAGACTTTTTGTTTTTGCAGTAGTGTTTGTGCTTGTACTTCCTTTTGTTGGTAGACACCTGTATCTGCACAGTACTGCTTTTATGGTCGGCATGCTCCTCGTCTGGCGATTACTCGTTGACTTGACTCTGATCACTTGCCGAGTGTGCGGGGATCGGCGGGAAGACGGTATCTCCATGGCCCCGAAGTCAACGTAGAGATCGCTAAGACGTTGACAGAACGGATGCCTCTTGTTGAGTTTATGTTCCTTAGTTGTGGAGGGGCCGTAAGTGGCCTACTAAGGATAGTACCGAGCGGGGTAGCTGCTCGATGCCGCCTGGCGAGGGCTTTGATCCTTAGCGCGGGAGGGGTCGTGGTTGGCCTACTAAGGATGGTGCCGAGCAGGGTAGCTGCTCGGTGCCTCTTGGCGAGGGCTTTGATCCCTGGTTTGTTGGGGTAGGGAGTTACCAGCCAGGGATAACCGAGCAAGGGCAGGCTCGGTTGCCTCTTACGAGGGCTTTGATCCTTAACGCGGGAGGGGCCATGGTTGGCCTACTAAGGACGATGCCGAGCAGGGTAGCTGCTCGGTGCCTCTTGGCGAGGGTTTTGATCCCTGGTTTGTTGGGATAGGGAGCTACCAGCTAGGGATAACCGAGCAAGGACGGGCTCGGTTGCCTCTTGCGAGGGCTTTGATCCTTAAGGATGGGCCGGACAGGGTTACTGCCCGGTGCCTCTTGGCGAGGGCTTTTATCCGTGGTTTGGTAGGGAGCTACCAGCCAGGGATAACCGAACAGGGGCGGGTCTGGTTGCCTCTGTGAGAATTTTGATCCCTGGTTTGTTGGGGTAGGGAGCTACCAGCCAGGGATAACCGAATAAGGGCGGGTTCGGTTGCCTCTTGTGAGGGATTTTCATCCTTAGCACGGGAGGGGCTGTGATTGGCCTACTAAGGATGGCCGAGCAAGGTTACCGCCAGATGCCTCTTGGCGAGGGCTTTTTGTCCTTAAGGATGGCCGAGCAGGGTTGCTTCCCGGTGCCTCTTGGCGAGAGCTTTGATCCCTGGCATTGTGGGGGTAGGAAAGCTACCAGCCAGGGATAGCCGAGCATGGTAGCTACTCGGCTGCCTCTTGGTGAGGGCTTTGATCCCTGGTTCGTTAAGATAAGGAAGCTACCAGCCAGGGATAGCCGAGCAGGGTAGCTGCTCGGCTGCCTCTTGGCGAGGGCTTTTCATCTTTAGCGCGGGAGGGGCCGTGAGTAGCCTACTAAGGATGGTGCCGAGCAGGGAAGCTGCTCGGTGCCTCCTGGCTAGGGCTTTGATCCTTAGCACAGGAGGGGCCGTGGGAGGCCCGCTAAAGATGGACCGAGAAGTGGAGCTGCTCAGTTGCCTCTTAGTGAGAGATTAGGTCACAAAGACAGAACTCTTCTTTTCGCAATGTTCTAACGTTCCCTTCTTGTTATTCGAATGAAAAGGACTTTTTAGAAAAATTTACATTGTCTTTGTAAAAGGAGATGTGCACACTTGTGGGTAGTGATTTCACTGGTACAGCTTGAGCTTCTCGATGTTGTAAGGCCACGGAAACCTGCATCCGTCCGCGTCCTGCAAGCGGTAGGCTCCGCCGGGAAGTACCTCGGTTATGAGGAAAGGACCGTCCCATTTTAGGGAAAACTTGTGCAGCCTGCCTTGATCGACGAACTCATTTCGCCGTAGGACTAGATCCTCGGTCCTGAAGGAGCGACGCTTGACCCGCGCGTTGTAGTATCGGGCAGTTTGCTGCTGATAGGCGGCAGCCCTAATCTGAGCCCGGTCTCGTTTCTCCAACGGGATGTCCAGGTTGGTCCGTAGTGCCGTGGTGTTTACTTCGTCGTCGAACTGTTTGACCCTGTTCCCCTCCGAAAGACGGCCAAGACATGGGCTGTCTTGCCTGAGATTCGGGGCAGATGTTAATAGGTGCTATCCGTCCACCTCTCCGAAGATGCCAAGTTGATTTATGGCACCATGTATCGAAGGTTTAAACGGATGCGGCCGATGTAGCAGACTTCGTCAGATTCCCCCTCGTTTGAGGGGGGTTTGATTGTGGGGACGCTCTTCCCTGCAGGCACAAGCCCCTGCAGTTAATTACGCTACCGCATTGCGGTAACAACTTTCTCCTTCTCCAGCTGGTCACTTCGTGTCGTGGGTGTTTGTTTTATTTGTAGTTGCCCGTGGATTGTATACGGAGACCAATTTATGTCGTCGCCCGTAGGACGTGGATTAGTCCAAATCCGTGTTTTCTTAGATTTGGGTTTGGGGTTTTGGTTTGAGGATACGTTAGCCATATTTGAGGCTAAGATCAACTCAAACGTCTGTTAAGGATACGTTAGTCCAGTTTGAGACTAAGATCAACTTAACGGGATCATTTAGATCCGACAAAAGAGCATTTGGGCTCTAATGTTCCAGTTTAGGGACATAGTGGTCCATTGTATGTATGGCCGTCGGGACCCGTCACCTCTCTGACGTCGTTGAAGGATTACAACGACAGGTGTCAGAGGAGTTCAGAGATGTACCCTTGAACCAAAGTAGATTGGGGGGATCTATAGTCCAATTTGGGACTAAAGTCTGTTTGAAGGTTTAAGGATGCGTTAGCCATATTTGAGGCTAAGATCAACTTAAACGGGATCGTTTAGATCTGACAAAAGAGCATTTGGGGGCTCTATTGTTCCAGTTTAGGGACATGGTGGTCCATTGCCAGTTTAGGGACATGGTAGTCCATCCCCAGTTTAGGGACATAGTGGTCCATCTCCAGTTTAGGGACATAGTGGTCCATTGGTAGTTTAAGGACGCATAAGTCCATGGGTTTAAGGACCCCACAGTCCATATGAGTGTGTTTAAGGACGCATTAGTCCGTTAGTTTAAGGACGCATAAGTCCGCGGGTTTAAGGACCCCACAGTCCGTATCTTGGTTTAAGGATGCATGAGTTCATGAGTTTAAGGACCCCACAGTCCGTGTTGATGTGTGGTTGTCGGGACCCGTCACCTCTCTGAAGACGTTGAAGGATTACAACGACAAATATCAGAGGAGTTCAGAGATGTACCCTTGAACCAATGAGTTGGTTGAAAGAGCAGATGTGCTCAGTTCAAGATGATTTGAGGACTTATGGCCAGTTTGGGCTAAGTCCAATTATGTTTGAAATATTGGCCCTCTGTTGGTCCATTGAAGGAGAGGCTTTGCCTCTAGAAACTTAGCCAATTGGGCTAAAGCTAGTGTTAAACACCAAAGACCAACAGTGTTGAACACTGGGAATGAGATTAGCAAGTTAGTGTTAAACACTAAAAGATAACCAGTGTTAAACACTAGCAATAGGGCTTTCAAATCAGTGTTAAACACTAAAGCAAATTAGTGTTAAACACTGGTAATCAGAGATTTCAAATTAGTGCTAAACACTAAAGCAAATCAGTGTTAAACACTGGGAACAAAGTCTCTAGATTAGTGTTAAACACTAAGGAGAGAGGGGTCACGTATGGACACGTGAGAGCGCCCTGATTTCCCTTATTTTATTCTGCAGATCAGTGTTTAACTCTTTTAATTCTGACGGCCATCACGTGTGAGCACGTGATGGAGGCCCCCGCTCTGGTATGTTAGAATGCTCATTAGGGGTCACGTGGTGACACGTGAGGGCGCCCTAAATGTGGAGCCAGATCTCCTTTGTTTTATCCTCAAATCTGCGAATAAGTGTTAAACACTTTTCTTTTTTATTTCGAGCATCACGTGTTGACACGTGATGGGGATTTATGCGCTGACTGTTAAAACGTTTGCTAAGGGGTCACATGGTAAACACGTGAGAGCGCCCAAAGCCTTCATTTCCATTGATCTTTCTTTCTGCGTTTTGGAAGTCACGTGGGAGCACGTGATGGCATCAAAAAGTGGGGCCAGATCCTCTTTATTTTGTTCTGCAAACAAGTGTTAAACACTTTTAATTTTCATAGCCATCACGTGTGGGCACGTGATGTATGATCATGCCCTGATTTATTAGAACATTTATTAGGGGTCACGTGGTAACACGTGAGAGCGCCCATAATTGTTTCTGTCTTTGCTTTTGTTCCATATATAATGAGGGTCACGTGGGAACACGTGAGGCATTGCCTCAAAGCTTTCCTCTTCTCATTTTTGGGGGATCTGTTCAGGGGTTACGTGGGGCACGTGACCTTTGTCTTTTTATGCACAGAGATCTTTTAAGTCTCCTTATTTTTAAGAATTAAATTCTTATTTAGGGTAAAACCCTAATTTTTGTTTTGGAGGAATTAAATTCCTATTGTGAAAGAATTAAATTCTTATTTAGGGTAAAACCCTAATTTTATCCCAAAGGAATTAAATTCCTATAATTTTGTGAGAATTGAATTCTCAAAACTTAATTCCTCCTCTATGTTTTGGATCTGCATGGCAGGATCTCAACCCAATGAGAATTAAATTCTCAATTCATGAGGAGATGTGCACTTTGCAGATCCTCCACCAGAAAAAGAACTAAGTTCTTTTCTTTATATAAGAGTTAAACTCTTTTGAGAATTAAATTCTCTTTCTTAATGAAACCTTCCCTTTCTTACCTAGGGTTTTCTTTTGCAGAAGATCCAAATTCCTCTCAAGTATCAAGGCTCTCTCTCTTTTCTTCCCTCTGCGTGTATCTTTTTTTTGTGTTTCTTGGCTCCTATTTATAGGAGAAGCAGCCGAGTCAATTAGTTTTTTGACGAATCTTCATTGAGAGATTTGATTTGCATCCATCATTCGTTTTGGACCTTTGGATTATTAGGTGAATTTTATTCACCATTGGATTTCAAATCCAGGGATTCTCTTTTGTTATTTCTGTTAGATTTAAAGGGGAAATCTTTCCAAATTCGAGATTTTCCCATAGATAGATGATATTTAATCACCTCTAAATCTTTAATTTAATCGATTGCTTTTGGAAAGATTTGAGAGGTCTTTTCTCAGAATTTAATTCTGTTGACAAATGGGCTTTGAAGTCGGTCACGTGTGGCCACGTGACCCTTGGTCACGTGTGGGCACGTGACCCCCTTGGAACGAGCCTTCTTCCTTCTTTTTGCGCTCTGTTTTCTGGTTGCTGCTTAGCTATCACGTGCCACCACGTGACAACTGGTCACGTGTGAGCACGTGACCCTGACATGGAGCCTTCTTCTCGATTTAACCGGAGAATGAGTCTGATGTTTTGAGTGTCACGTGCCAACACGTGACCCTGGTCACGTGGAAGCACGTGACCTCTTCTGAAGCCTTTTTCTTGATTTGCTCAAGGAGCTGTTGGGTTTTGAAGCCGCTTTTGATTGTCACATGCCAACACGTGACCCAGGTCACGTGGGAGCATGTGACCCTTTCTGAAGCCCCTTTTCACGTGGGAGCATGTGACCCTTTCTGAAGCCCCTTTTCTTTGATGTATTTGGGAAACTGAATTTGCCTTGCCGATACTTTTAGGTGGCACGTGCCCACACGTGACTGCTGGTCACGTGTAAGCACGTGACCCTCTTCTGAAACTTTTTCCATCAGCTTTTCTGATTTTAAATCAGGAAACAGACCCGATGACTGGGTAGTTCGATCTCCGCTGGGACCATTGCCTCGGTCCCGTAAGCAGAGGCTGAAAGGGGTTTCCCCGGTAGGGGTCTTCTTTGACGTGCGCAGGGCGCATAGGACCCGGGGCAATTCCTCGACCCAACTGCCTTGGCGTCCCTCCAAGCGGGTCCGAAGACCTCGGAGGACATCTCAGTTAGTGACTTCGGCCTGCCCGTTGCATTGGGGATGTGCGACTGCGGCGAACTTCATGAGGATATGATATTCGTTGCAGAAAACCTTCACTTTTTCGTTTTCGAAGTTCGTCCCATGGTCTGTGATGATGCACCTCGGGATACCGAACCGGAGTATCAGGTTATTCTGCAGGAACTTGATGGTCGTGGCGGCGTCTGACTTCCTGATGGGGACTGCCTCGATCCACTTCGTGAAGTAATCTACCGCGACGAGAACATATTTGTGTCCGCCCGTACCGGTAGGGAACTGGCCTATCATGTCCAATCCCCACTGGGCGAACGGCTATGGGGAGGTCAACGCGGTCAGCTCGGTAGCCGGAAGGCGGGGTATGCTACCGTGGAATTGGCAGCTTTTGCATCTCCTGACGAGCTTTTGGACGTCCTCGTGAATAGTTGGCTAGTAGCTTCGGGCCCTTTGGTGTGCGCCGCCGACCCCTTCATGGATTTCACGGAGGACGTAGTCAGCTTCGTGGGGGTCGACGCACAGGAGCAGGGGCTGAGTGAAGGATTTCTTGTAAAGGTTCCCATTGCTCCAGACGAAGTGACGGGCTTTGGCCAGGAGATGGCGGGCTGCTCCCCGATCTCTTGGGAGCGCTCCATCCATTAGGAATTCCACGAGGGGCTTCCTCTAGTCTTTGTCGTCTTCCTGCATTGTGTACACATGAAGTATTGTCGCCTCGTCTTCTACGCTGGGCCGTGGCAGGGTCTCGAAAAGGATAGATCGCTTGTTGTTGGCCGAGTAGGATGAAGCCAGCTTGCTCAGGGCATTGAGCTGCCTGGGTATCTACTCTATATGGACCTCGTCGAAGATCCTCCGAAGTTTTCTTACCTCGGCCAGGTACTTTGCTATTAGTGGTTCCCGAGCTTCGAAGTGGCCGGTCACTTGTCCAACGACTAGGGCTAAGTCACTGCGGATTCGAATTGTTTTCAGCCCCAGTCCGGAGGCCATGCGCAGTCCGGCCAGCAGGGCCTCGTACTCTGCCGCGTTGTTTGAGGCCCTGAATCCGAGTTTCAGAGAATACTCCATTTCTGCTTCGTTCGGGCCCCGAATGATAAGGCCGGCGCCACAGCCGTCCTCGGTTGAGGACCCGTCGACGTAGATAACCCACTCAGGGACCGAGTCGAGTTTCCCCACGATCGGGTGTTGATCCGCGGGGGTCGGCGCGGGCTCCGGTTCCTTGCTGGGGATGGTGCACTCGACAATAAAGTCGACCAGGGCTTGCGCTTTGATGGCCTGCCTCGGACGGTACTTTATGTCGAACTGGGACAGCTCCCACCTCCACTTCTCTAAGCGGCCCGAGGATTCAGGTGAGGCGAGGATAGCCTCTAGCGGGCGCTCGGTGAGGACGAGGATAGTGTGCGCCTGGAAGTAGTGTCTTAACTTTCTTGAGCCCACTATGGGGGCCAGGACGATCTGCTCTATGGCCGGATACCTCGTTTCTGCGTCTTTGAAGACGCGGCTCACGTAGTATACCGGCTTCTGCACTCCGTCGACCTCCTGGATGAGCACTGAGCATGCCACTTGGTCGGATACCGCCAGGTACAGCGATAGCTCGTCTCCTTCAATTGGTCGGATGAGCAGCGGCGGCGTTGCCAGGTGCCTCTTTAACTGGTCGAAGATGGTCTGACACTCCTCCGACCACTCGAACCTCGGGATTTTCCTTAGAGCTTTATAGAAGGGGAGGCATTTTTCCCCAGACCTCGACATGAAGCGGCTCAGAGTGGCCACCCGCCGCCGCATGATCTCGACGTTGGTCTTGGGCGCGGTCATGTTGAGAATAGCGTCGATTTTTTCCGGGTTGGCCTCGATCCCACGTGGGGTGACCATGAAACCGAGGAACTTTGCCCCGGTGACCCCGAATGCGCACTTGGCATGGTTTTGCTTCATCTTGAACTTGCGGAAGACCTCGAAGGCTTCGCTCAGGTCCTTGGAGTGGTCGATCGACGAGACCGATTTGACGAGCATATCGTCGACGCAAACTTCCATGTTCCTGCTGATCTGTGGCTTGAACATGCGGTTGACCAACTGTTGGTACGTAGCTCCGGCGTTCTTAAGGCCGAAGGGCATCAACTTGTAGCAGTATACCCCCGGTCCGTTGTGAATGCGGTAAGATCTTTGTCTGCCGGACTCATACGGATCTGATTGTAGCCGGAGAAGACGTCCATGAAGCTCAATAACTCGTGACCTGCCGAGCTAATCTATCCGAGCTAGAGGATAGTTGTCTTTGGGGCAGGCCTTGTTGAGGTCGGTGAAGTCGACGCACATGCACCACTTCTCGCTTGATTTCTTGACCAGGACAACGTTTGCTAGCCACTCCGAATAGGGCGCGTTCTTAATGAAGTTGGCGGAGCCGATCTACCTCGTCCTTGATAGCCTTCTGTTTGACCGGGGCGAAGCTTCGCTTTTTCTGCCTGACGAGTCGTAGGATCAACCCCGAGCTTGTGAGATATAATTTTAGGGTCGATCCCAGGCATGTCAGCAGGCGTCCAGGAAAACACGTCGGAGTTGTTTCTGAGGAAGTGGACTAAGTTATCTCGCTGAGTTCCTGTCAGAAGCGACCCGATCTGAACGAGTTTTTCGTTGTCCCCTTCTACGAGGGGGGCCTCTGTCAGAGGCTCCACCAGGGTCCCTCGGACCTCTGTTTGCTTGTCTCGAGTGTCTAGAGAACCCCTGATGTCACCCTCACCTTCGACATCGTCGACCGATCTCTCCGACGAAGATGTTGCGGTGAAGCAAACCTTTGCAATTCGCTGGTCTCTATAGACCCGACCTATCCAGCCCTGGTCGAGACGGAACTTCATCGCCAGGTGATAGACCGATATCTGGGCCCGAAGAGAGTTCAGCGTAGGGATGCCGAGGAGGATGTTGTAGGCCGATGGGATTCTTGCCACGATGAATTCCACCGGCAGTGTCCGCGTACGGTTGGTTTCCACCAAGTTGAACCGTAGAGTGATTACCCCTTCCACCGGGATGGAGTGGTGGGTGAATCCTGAAAGGACGGGTGAATCTTGAGAGGACGTGGGAGGTCGGCCTTAGGTCTGCCGAGGCGAGTCCCATGCGCAAGAAGCAGTCGTGGAAGAGAATGTCTGCCGAGCTCCCCGAGTCGACCAGGATCCTGTGCACCTCGTATTGATGGACTCGAGCCGTAATCACCAGGGGTCGTTGTGGGGAAAGGATAAGCCGTGAAGGTCCCCGTCGTCAAAAGTGATCGGCTCGGTCTCCCTTGACCTCTTCGTCGGTCGGCTGTCTGCCTCCGCGGTTGACGCGGGGTGCTGAGTCGTGTATGTACCGCACGTACCCCCAATCTTCATGACCATGACTTTTGCCGAGCCTTGGTTCCCCTGAGTGAGGTTCCTTACGCCCCCTGGTGGGGTTGTTTTTGAGCTGCCGTAGAGAGTCTCGCGTGCGCGACCCCGTTGAGGGAGGGGGTGCCGGTCGTGCCTGTAAACAGGCGAACTGACCGCCACTGCCTCGGGAGGTACATGGGTGCTACGAGACTCGGGACGAAACTCTCTAGCGTAAGACCCCGGAGCCGAACTTAGCGGTGCCCACCGGGTTTTCGAGTACGTCGCCCGAGGAAATCGCGGTTGCCGAAAATGATGAGGCGGCGGTCGGCAGCGCCTGTGCGGACGGAGTCTTCTCTCCTCCTGTAGGGGTCCTGGTCCTGAGGTGGGGGAGCGGCAACCTGGTGATCTTGCCCTGCCGTTTGGACGCAGACGAGCGCTTCCACGGTGGACGTGAGTCGGTCTATCCGGCCGGCGAGGGCGTTGATGGCATTCGACGGAGGAGGTTCGTCCGCGCCTCCGTTGAAGGGAAGACGGCGGCTGGAGCTTGGATCATCGTGATGGTCGCTCGCCATTAGGTAGAGATCTGAAGGCGAACTTTTGTTTTTGTGGAATCTGTTGTTCTCACATACGGCGCCAGCTGACGGCACCTGAAATCTCCTTCAGATGTTGCCTTCCGTTGATCTGCTGTTGGCGGCGATGGGTGGCTGAGATTTGATCTGGAGGCTGTCGCTCCTGAAGCGTGTGGATCTCAATGGGTTGAGGTTGTGGTTGCCGAGTTACCTGCAAGGAAGTCCCGGGGTGGTTGTACCACCGAGGACCCTCCGACGATCAAGTTAGACTAGAGATCCGAGCAAAGTAACGGCTTAGTGGAGTCAAAATGGCTTACCTCGATCGTCTGGGAAAGGGGTTTATATAGCGGTGGCAGCAGGTGAGGCAGGCGCGAGAATCACGCCGGCCGTTATGCTCCCGACGTCACGCCCGCGTGATGAGCGGGACCTCCCATTAACGGCGAGACATGCTCGTTAATGGGGGATCGTGGTGGCGTGGAACATGGGATGTAGCCGGCAGAGATCACGCGCATGGCGAGATTCGCGGGATGGCGGTTACACCTGCAAGCGGTGTTGTTGGTCGGTCGATGAGACCGAGGAAGATGACTTCGGCGGGAGGGCTCGCGGAGGAGCGGGAGAGCCGAGGTATATTGGTTCTGCTCGAGCCCGGAGGCGAGCTGAGATTGTTAGTTATATGTATGCCCTAGAGGCCATTACTATACATAGGATGTATATTGTAGTGGATGCTTGGACATATATAGGGAGGACTTTCTTGCTCGACATGATAGTATGCTATCTGGTTGCTCTTTACCTTAACGTGTACACTGATTGTCTCTCTGTTACATGTTGGTAAAGCCCTTAGGATGTGTACTTGACTACTTGGACTATGATGCGGATCATACTAGTGGGAACATGGTAGTCCATAAGTACATCCTTCAAGGTCCCTAGTCGTGGGTGTATCGAGACGGGGCATCGATATACCAGAGTAGACTAGCGTATACCTTTTCGACCCATACAGATGGGCGATGGATGATCCCATATCCATTGGTGTTTGACATCAGAGATGATATACGGGTGCTCAGTGGAGACTGGGTATACTGGACGGACTCGCCGAGAACTCCCAGATGGTATTATACCTTACGTCAGATGGCAGTTCTCTGGTGACACTGGTACAGAGTAGTCTGTTGACCCGAGATCGTCATAGAGTCTTGTGTGGTTCCCACTGTGCTTTGATTTCCACCTTACCACGTCCAAGAGGGCGTGCAAAACGGTGGTTTTTGGGTACAGTCCCGAGTCACATGGAGGCAATGAGCGATAGGAGGGGATTCGTCTCTCCCGGTATAGGGAGTTGATGTTGCGCTGTGTTCGATTGGCTATAACCGGAAATCCCTGGCCAGGGTTGCTGAGATTTACTGGTAAGTGTTACCAGTAGTTTCTCGAATTGTTATAGACCTCATATCGACACGACTTATCGAGCTATTGGGGTCTGACGTTTACCACCCCTAGGCGAGATATGCGACATATCAGACGAACAGACCGGACTGTACGGTAAGTGTTACTGGTTGGATTCACAGGAGTGTGAGCGGGCTTGCTCGTCGATCTTCTGATCGCTCAATACCCGGATGGCCGTTACGTTTAGCAGACCGCTTGCGGCTTGTGGGTGTTTGATATGATCATCACCTGCTGCCGGCGTATTGACGAGTCTTTAGAGTCCTACACAGAGGTTTCCTGGCTCAAGCGAAACGAAATAGGAGCGCATATGAGATATGTGCGGGACCGAGAATAATGCGTGTATGTGATACCGTATTCTATTCTCGCGATGAATGTATCGATTGGTTGTATGCGATATAACCTAGTTATCGAATCAAGTATTGATTCGATAAGCCGATACATAGGATACTAGTCGGTTATATGCGATATGACCGGATCGTTAAATCAAGTGTTGATTTAATGATTTAATGTATAATTATATATTTGATATATTACTTTGCATTAACTAGTATTGGTTCACTTTAAATGGATTTTCTCACTTGGATTGTGCACATTGTATATGTGATATACTTTTGTACACAAGTTTGATGATACATGCTAACTTGAGCATGTGTAAAGATTAAACCATGGTTGTGTAATGGTTAGGGTTTTCCTTTCATTTTCTTATTCATTTATTTATCTATTTATTCTTTTTTGGAAAAATATTAAGCATAATGAAAATGGTGGCTAAGTTTGTTGTATATTGAAGCTTCATGAAGCTTTGACTATGTGACCATTTTGTCTCATGCTTAACCCTAACCATTCCCACTAATCCTAGTTTAGTCTCTACACTTGACCATGGTTGGTAGATGATAAGTATTATTATTATTTTCATTTTACTAAATACTTATCATATTATCTTCTTCTTCTTCTTCATCTTCTACTTGAAGAAAAAGCTTGCCTCCATCAATGGCAAAGTGAGAAAATGAGTGAGAAATCCAATTCTAAAGTGAACCCACCTCCTATTTCTTCATCCTCTACCTCTTGCCAAGTAGTAGAGTGTGTTTTCTTCACAAGTTTCATGACTTGGTGAAGTGGGAGCTTGATCTAGTGATGCCTCGACGTAGATCATCTTCGGCATCGTAGTCGACGACCTAGCCCGGTCTTTTCTCCGATGAAACCACCGTGAGAGTCATGGTTCGATTTGGACAGCGGAGAAGACTTCATCATGGAGCTATGGAGGTGGAGAACCGGATCTACAAAGGTTGTATTTCCGTTCTTTTAGTTTAGTTGTAAACTAGTTGCTTTGGTCGCCTAGATTTCTAGTTAACGATCCGTAGTCTAGGGTTTCTCGGCACCGTAAATTTTGAAATTGACATGGTTGATGCCTTGTGAGACCTCTTGAGAGTGCCTAGGAACCCTACAGTGGTATCAGAGCCTAGCTAGAGCCTTAGGCGATGCGTAGACGGAGTTTGAAGTCCGATCGAACCAAAACCCTAACCCGAAACATGCTCTCTGGACTTTTTCTAAAAACTGGGATTTTTCCACATTAAAAATGCTTAAAAAATTCAGCAGGGAATTATAAGAATTACGGTGCAAAATTTGACTCATGAACAGTACAAAAAGCGGCGGAACCGCGGCAAAAGCATGCCTTCTGCGGCGGTTCCGCGGCTAAAGTATGACATCATCATCCCCTGTTTGCACAGTAACTCCTATTTTATTATGCTGGATTTTCTGGGAATTTTTAATATTTATTCAAGAGTTGAATTTTCTAGGGTTGTTTTGGGGATTCGGTGTTTCGATCGGAGTATCAGATTTTGTCTATGTGGCTTTCCGGATAAATTTTAGAATATGTTAAAAAGTTCGACCAGATATAAATACCCAATTTTTCCCCTGTCGGGAAATTTCCAAGTGTTGGATTTTTCCGTAGTTTAACGACGTTCTAAATAGTGCAAGTAACGCGATGGACCCTCTAGAAGACAACAAACCTTAACTCGATTATGTGACCGTCTTGAACCGCCCTTTGAACCTTAGGGTTTGGGGCAGTATGGCGTGCCACATGTGAGGCGTTGGCTTGACCCTTCTACGGCTGGACCGTTGGTACTGAGGCACGAACTGAATGTTGTTAGACTTATTTCATGTGTTGAGCTGTATCGGGAAAACTTGGGTGTTCGATTGTTCGATCGGAAAGTTTAACATTTTCTAATTATCTGGAATGTGATACAATAATTGGAATTCACAATAAGTTATGAGATAACTGAATGAATGTTATAAATCTAGCAATTTAGTCTCACTTGATCGGTTGCCATGGAATTTTGATGTGATCAAAAGTCCGTCGCAATCACGTAGCGTACGCGGATACTCGCCGGGTAAACTTAATAGACAGCCTCACTCCATAGCCCCGACCAAGTGACTGTAGGAGAACCCCGTCGCCGAAAGCATCCGTCCGGGTGCTCGCGGTAGCGGTGTTCCGCCTTGGTGCACTTCGTCGACGGTATCGGGGGTGCGGCCGCCTACTGAAGTTTGCGACGAGCATTCGATCGAATTGTCAGGAATCCTGTTGAATTGCCCGACTTGGTATTGAAAAGTGTTTTCGATTTTGAGACTAAAATGCGGGGTTTATAATTGTTAGGCATGCGATGTCTAAAGAATTCATTTGGTCAGGCATGCGATGTCTGAGGTGGTTGCGGATTCCAACTGTTGTAGTTTTACACTTTTTTTTCTGTGACCGTAAGTGTAATATGTGATATCGCCGGTTTCGTTGCTATATGTCAACGACAATTGGGATGCGCATATTTACTTACGTTGATGACATGTGATGTTATGTGTTGCTGGATATGTTATATTGGATCGTCGTGTTTGAATAGCCGGGGGTTTTTATGTGAGATGAGTGTTTTTCATTTTCATTCATGTAAAAACTTGTATGTAATATTCTTTTATTGGGGCACTTCCAGGTGGCGGAAGATGTCACCCTCTGTATATTATTTACTTTTCCGCACTAGGATAGACCCAAGGAGGGGAGCACAAGTAACCGGGTTCTGGGGTCCAGTGGGAGACCATCTCGAGGAGTCGAGTCTAGGTCTCCTAACTCCAGAATTGGTAGGGTTGCTTGCCGCTCTCGTAGGGGTCTAGGGGTGTGGGTTTGGCTATTCATCACGACCGTGGAATCCGTGTTTTATACTGGCTCGTATTGAAAACACGGACGTCCTAGTATATCCAATATTTCATATGTTTCTTCTGCTGCGATATCTGTGATGTGATCATGTGATGTTCTGTGATGGATACTTTATATAGTATATATGATATATTATATAGGCGTTACTTATGTTTTACACCCACGCTAGCCCTGCCCCGTTCTGCCGTTAGTTACCTAACCTAACGGTGCACGAAGGGACATCGAGGCGAATGCGGATGGCATAAGTGTACGTCGTATTTATCTGTGATGTTTATGTATTTAAATGATGGGACTTCATTAATGTGATTAATGAAAGAAAAGAAACCTAAGATGTTGTAGAATCGAATTTCAAAATAAAACAGGTAGCTACAGTTCTTGCTTTGCATCGCGGTGTTCCTTGTAGAACATCCTGCACCTTATTCGATAAGGAAAGGACCGAGATCCCTTCACCGGGAGTGACTCCTTTAGCAATAACTGGCAGATGCTACACACTCGGTTTGTCTTTTGATTGCTTTTAAGAGTTTTTGCTTTGCACAGTGATATATGTGATATATCCCGCACCTCATTCGACGAGGAAAGGACCGACGATCCCTTCACCGGGAGTGACTCCTTTAGCAAAACTAGAAAAGCCTCAATAACACTCCATTTTAAAATCATTTGATTCTACAACGATATCAAGTTCATTACG
Source organism: Agapanthus africanus (assembly GCA_030015575.1). Classification (NCBI taxonomy): domain Eukaryota; kingdom Viridiplantae; phylum Streptophyta; class Magnoliopsida; order Asparagales; family Amaryllidaceae; genus Agapanthus; species Agapanthus africanus. Next base: position 933,234,296 of record CM057338.1, on the reverse strand, counting down.
CAAGAGGTTTTAAGAAAAACCTGTCGTAGCCCTCCGTCATTTCAGATATGTACTGGTTAGTATTCGTGCTGCGTTTGTTGACCTCTGTCAAGGCGTAGTGTGCGGTAGCTGATTAGTGCTTATCTGTATAAGCATATGATGTGATTGATTTAGGGTAGTCGTACGACCTTATTGACCTCTGTCAAGGGTCGTGCGGGTGGGTTTACTTCAATCAGGAAATGACGGGTTGAACTTGACTAGCAGCCTATGGTTTGTTGACCTCTGTCAAGGTCATCGGACGCTAGGGGCAAAATATTATCGAGAATTTCAAGTGTTGAAATTTGCAATGAGATTGCATACCTTCTATGAGATATTTGGATCCCGATACCCACTGCGAGTAATTGTTACTCCTGGGAGAGTTTTACATATTACAACTAGCCGATCAAGTAGGTGTCTAGAAAGGTGTCAACGGGGTTAAGCCTCTGGGAAAACGAGGTTTACATTAATTAGGTTCGTGCGAAAGCACGGGGGACCTCCCTCAAAGTACCGACACTGGCCTGGCTGAAAGATTGGCGAACTTGTAGTGTGTAATTAATCCCGGCTAGTCTTTCCTTTTAGGGTTTGAAGGAAAATTTGATAAAAAGCAGTGGGAGCCATCCTGATTAGATAAAACAATAACCAATCTATTCTTGCAAAAGCGCACGCTGAGTGTTTTCTTCTCTCTCTCTCCAGGTAGCGACCATATCACGCCTTAATCAAGATAATAATACGGATATTTGACCGAACCCGCTTGTTATACTGAGCTGGGAAACGTTGGTCCCGCTCCAACTTATAATTGTTATAAGACAGAGCAGGAAATTGGGGAATACCAGAATTCCTATGCCGCCCAAACGAAGAAAGTGCATATGATGCATCATCTTCGGGTATGTTCATTATATAGAACTGTTTCTCAGTGTCCTTTACGTCCTGGGTATATGATACCGGATCAGGATCCCGCATATGTAATCTGTTACATAGGGCTACAAAAAGGTAGAAAAACTGAGAACGGGTGATAAGTTTTATGAGACAGAAAACGGGGCAAGTGTTGCAGCCAAGTCTGTTGGTCACTGTCACCCTGTATTACCAATACATTGATTTTGAACAAATGCTATTAGATACCGAACCTGATATACAAAATCATATCAGTCTCTTTATTAGTAAAGAAATGATAAAATTCTGTATTGATGGATAATGTTTTGAACATTTCCTATATCAAAAGTTGATCGGTTCAGGCACGTTATCTAAAAGCATTGACGTTCTAAATCAAACTACAGTTCTTAGTATACGGAACACACACACACAAGAGCAAGAGTTCAGAAATGAACGGATCCTTCTTGAGGCATTGTAGACTAGGTCATATCAATGCGACCCGACTAGCTGAAGTTACATGTAGATGCATATTTAAATCAGTTTGAATTTACATCTTATGAAACTTGCCAGTCATGTCACAAAGATTAGATGACCATAGCTCTGCTTATTGGAAACAGAGAAAGAGTTAGTCGATTCTTGGGATTGATACATGATGATGTATGTAAGATCCCCTGTCTACACATGCCAAGAACGGTTCTTTGTACTTCGTTACATTCTCTGATAATCTCTCAAGATTCAGACATATGTTCCTGTTGAAACACAAGTCCGAACCTTTTGAGATATTCACAGAATATAAGTTAGAAGTAGAGAACCAAAATACGGGTATAAGTATTATGTCCTTTGATGTGATCGAGGAGGAGAATACTTGAGCACGAAAATCCTGGATTATTCTAAAGGAGAATGAGATTCTCTCTCAGCATTACTCCTCCGTATACACCACAGTACGTCGGTGTATCGGGGCGGAGCAGATGCACCCTATATGATATGGTGTGCTCTATGATGAGTACTACTGAGTTTCCTATTTCCTTTTTGGGAGTTATGCACTTGAGAAGCTGCATACATATTGAATTGGATTCGAATCAAATCGTTGCCTACCACTTCATATATGATATGATAAGGGAAGAGCCCATCTCTTAAGTTAGTTAAGATTTGGGGTTGTCCAGCCTATGTCTGAAAAGCAAAATCCGGACAAGCTCGAGGCAAGGTCTGTAATGTAGAACTGGAAAGGTTCCAGCTATACAAACTACAGCAGATGATTTGGTAAAACCAAATGATTCAATAGTTACCAACGAACCTCAGCCTCTCCGCCGATCTAGTAAGGTTCCTCACCCGCCTGAGAGATACTTCGGTTTCTCTATGACAGTGGGAGCGAGGATTGCATCATGAGATGATGACCCAACTAGTTTCGAGCTGGCCATCAGGAGTAAGACTCTGTAAGAATGGCTGGATGCTTAGTGATCTGAGATGGAATCCATGTACACCAACAAAGTATGGACTTTGGTTGCTTTATCTGAAGGGTTAAATCCCCATCAGGAGCAAGTATATCTTGAGCAGATTACTTGGTGTAGATGGAAAAGTTGAGACTTTCAAAACTAGACTTGTTAAAGGTTTGCATCATTGACCAGATTTGGATCATGATGAAACTTTTTCTAAAGAACTATGCTTAAGTCCATCCAGATCCTACTTGCCACGGCTGCATACCATGACTACGATATCTGGCGGTTGGGTGCCATGAATGCTTTTCTAAATGATGTTTTAGAAGAGAACGTCTATAAGTACACAGCCAGAGGGTTTCGTAGACAGTGGGAGCAGCGGAAACGTGTGCAAGATGCTTTATAGGATAAAGCAGGCATCGCGGAGTTGGAACATCTGTTTTGATATGGTAGTCAAAGAGTTTGACTTCATCAAAATGGTAGATGAACCTTGTATATACAAAAAGGTAGTAGGGAGTATGGTGATGATCCTCGTAGAGTACGTGGATGACATACTCTTGATAGGGAAGGAGTTTCCTATGCTACGCTCGATCAATCTCCGCTTATCACAATGATTCTCCACATAGGATCAAAATGATACCTCCTAAGTCCTGAATTTTGGATCTATGAGATAGATCTAATTGGATGTTAGGATTCTCACTAGTTGTAGTGAGATGGTATCAACCGATCCTGGGAAGAATCACTGGAAGTGTTCCAGGGTGATAAAGACGACTGAGTGTCAATCACAGGCATTGTCTTTACCCTCAGTAAAGGGGCGGTATGTTGGAAGAGTTCCAAACTAGATACCGTGGCATACTAGACGATTAAGGCTGGATACATCGCTACTTAAGATGCTACCAAAGAGGCAGTCTAGGTGTATATTGGTTCATGAGATGAACTTTGTTCCTCCCATTGTGTGACAATGGAGTTGTGGCTTATGCCAAGGAACGCCGGTCCCATCAGTGATCCAGACATATTCTAAGGCAGTATTACCTGATCATGGAGATGGTTGATCTCCAGGGGATCGAGGTTAGGAGAGTAGACTCAGAGGACAACACGGCGGATCCACTCACAAAGGCTTTTTTCCAGAAAGAGACTTTTATGGGATGGTTGAGTATGAGATACTACAACCACTGCTATCAGATGGCCCTAGTGCAAGTGGGAGATTGTTAGTTATATGTATGCCCTAGAGGCCATTACTATACATAGGATGTATATTGTAGTGGATGCTTGGACATATATAGGGAGGAATTTCTTGCTCGACATGATAGTATGCTATCTGGTTGCTCTTTACCTTAACGTGTACACTGATTGTCTCTCTGTTACATGTTGGTAAAGCCCTTAGGATGTGTACTTGACTACTTGGACTATGATGCGGATCATACTAGTGGGAACATGGTAGTCCATAAGTACATCCTTCAAGGTCCTTAGTCGTGGGTGTATCGAGACGGGGCATCGATATACCAGAGTAGACTAGCGTATACCTTTTCGACCCATACAGATGGGCGATGGATGATCCCATATCCATTGGTGTTTGACATCAGAGATGATATACGGATGCTCAGTGGAGACTGGGTACACTGGACAGACTCGCCGAGAACTCCCAGATGGTATTATACCTTACGTCAGATGGCAGTTCTCTGGTGACACTGGTACAGAGTAGTCTGTTGACCCGAGATCGTCATAGAGTCTTGTGTGGTTCCCACTGTGCTTTGATTTCCACCTTACCACGTCCAAGAGGGCGTGCAAAACGGTGGTTTTTGGGTACAGTCCCGAGTCACATGGAGGCAATGAGCGATAGGAGGGGATTCGTCTCTCCCGGTATAGGGAGTTGATGTTGCGCTGTGTTCGATTGGCTATAACCGGAAATCCCTGGCCAGGGTTGCTGAGATTTACTGGTAAGTGTTACCAGTAGTTTCTCGAATTGTTATAGACCTCATATCGACACGACTTATCGAGCTATTGGGGTCTGACGTTTACCACCCCTAGGCGAAATATGCGACATATCAGACGAACAGACCGGACTGTACGGTAAGTGTTACTGGTTGGATTCACAGGAGTGTGAGCGGGCTTGCTCGTCGATCTTCTGATCGCTCAATACCCGGGTGGCCGTTACGTTTAGCAGACCGCTTGCGGCTTGTGGGTGTTTGATATGATCATCACCTGCTGCCGGCGTATTGACGAGTCTTTAGAGTCCTACACAGAGGTTTCCTGGCTCAAGCGAAACGAAATAGGAGCGCATATGAGATATGTGCGGGACCGAGAATAATGCGTGTATGTGATACCGTATTCTATTCTCGCGATGAATGTATCGATTGGTTGTATGCGATATAACCTAGTTATCGAATCAAGTATTGATTCGATAAGCCGATACATAGGATACTAGTCGGTTATATGCGATATGACCGGATCGTTAAATCAAGTATTGATTTAATGATTTAATGTATAATTATATATTTGATATATTACTTTGCATTAACTAGTATTGGTTCACTTTAAATGGATTTTCTCACTTGGATTGTGCACATTGTATATGTGATATACTTTTGTACACAAGTTTGATGATACATACTAACTTGAGCATGTGTAAAGATTAAACCATGGTTGTGTAATGGTTAGGGTTTTCCTTTCATTTTCTTATTCATTTATTTATCTATTTATTCTTTTTTGGAAAAATATTAAGCATAAAGAAAATGGTGGCTAAGTTTGTTGTATATTGAAGCTTCATGAAGCTTTGACTATGTGACCATTTTGTCTCATGCTTAACCCTAACCATTCCCACTAATCCTAGTTTAGTCTCTACACTTGACCATGGTTGGTAGATGATAAGTATTATTATTATTTTCATTTTACTAAATACTTATCATATTATCTTCTTCTTCTTCTTCATCTTCTACTTGAAGAAAAAGCTTGCCTCCATCAATGGCAAAGTGAGAAAATGAGTGAGAAATCCAATTCTAAAGTGAACCCACCTCCTATTTCTTCATCCTCTACCTCTTGCCAAGTAGTAGAGTGTGTTTTCTTCACAAGTTTCATGACTTGGTGAAGTGGGAGCTTGATCTAGTGATGCCTCGACGTAGATCATCTTCGGCATCGTAGTCGACGACCTAGCCCGGTCTTTTCTCCGATGAAACCACCGTGAGAGTCATGGTTCGATTTGGACAGCGGAGAGGACTTCATCACGGAGCTATGGAGGTGGAGAACCGGATCTACAAAGGTTGTATTTCCGTTCTTTTAGTTTAGTTGTAAACTAGTTGCTTTGGTCGCCTAGATTTCTAGTTAACGATCCGTAGTTTAGGGTTTCTCGGCACCGTAAATTTTGAAATTGGCATGGTTGATGCCTTGTGAGACCTCTTGAGAGTGCCTAGGAACCCTACAGAGAGGGCCGAGGAGGCTCGGGCCTGTGATAGCTCGGAGACGAGCTATGGGGCCGTGGAGGCCAAGTATGTTGGGGGCTCTGAGGTGAGCCAGCGTTTGCTTGTAGGACGGGCACAAGAGTGGTCTGGTCGGCCACTGTAGGTCCTTTCTTGCATGCTCTGGGACACGTCATCTGCCATGTGTCCTGATCTGGGAGACCACCGATATCAAGCATCATCAGATACACATCAACAGAACCTAGATCAATTATAACATTTTCATTGAACCTGGTGAGAATCAAAAATAATAATAATAATAACAGATAAGCTATGGCATATGGAAGGTAATTCAACTGGCTTTCTTTATAAATATTTAACTTATAAGCTAGAAATATCATAAGATGGTCAATACTGATTTCAAACCTTATTATCAGATTGCTAATTGGTCATAAGAACAAATAGTGACACCGTTCATCATGATTTATACTATATTAAACCGGTGTGGATAAAAAAATCAAATGGTTGGGAATCTATAACCAGTGCATAATGTTATCCGAAACTGAAATTTCTAGAAAGATTAATACTGTTCACTATCTAAACATCTTTTTGCATAAGGTATGAACCTTTAAACCATTTAATTTTGATCCGTAGGGGTTAGATGACGCATAAATCCTGATTCATGTTACTGATCATCAGTTTGCATGATCATGCTACTCATGACTTCACCATAAAACATGACAAAATGTAAGCATATATGTGGTAAGACTTCTAGAGAAAACTTTCTGAAAGACACATCAAGTAACTACAGTAACTAAATATGGAAAAACCAAATAAAGAAAAGAAAATTGTTGGCAGCAGAAATTTTCATAAGTAGTTCAAAGAAAAACAACAATAATTCAGAAGGAAAAGCTGAAAATGAAATGCATTTCGCTGTAAGAAGTTAAAGCAAGATGAAATGAAGGGGAAATAATATTAACCTCCTAGACATGATACTAATTTCTTCCTAGAGAATTTCAAACACTGGCCATAAATGTATTGGTTTCGTCTCTTTGCCTTTATCATGTGCCTTGGAATTGAATGCAATTAACCAACACTGTTCCTCTGTCCTTGAATCTTTTATCATCTCGGAGAATATTGCACATATGCTCGTTGGTTGTGTAGTTGTAAAACCACCTGATTAATGGCGGCTGTTTTCCAGATACTTTCAGGGTTCATGGCAAGCCCCTATCTTGTTCAGATCTATTGTAGGAGATTGGCACCAAGTTATAGGGTCAACATCAAGTTGACAACCAGTAATAATTCTAGACTTCTAGGTATCTTTTTTTATGGAGCATTTGCACTGTGACAGTTTAAGAAGCCAAGTTATGAGGAAAAAGGGTTAGATAATGATGACAATGAAGATGGCTTCCAAATTAGAAGTGTTATCATCGATGAGGTGATCCAGCTACCATAACAGTGAAGCTTTGTCCCAAATTCAAAGTTTGATGATAAATTCTTTTTCTCCATTCAGCTCCATAAAGGATTATTGCGTCTGTCAAATTAACAACATTTTACGGCCTCATGCTATGTACCTTTTGGTTATTCCTTATCCTAGAAAGTCCCTTCAACTATGATCGCAGCTCATGCTTGCAATTCAATCAAAGATCTACATTGCACATGTCTAAGGTTCAAATGACATTCCAACATCTTGTCCTGAATTGGAGTTGTTCTCTTCTTACATATGCAATCATGAAATTTCTCTAGTGTATTTTTTGTTGCCATCATCCATCTCAACATTATTATTTCAGCTAAGCTTCTTTTCGGGACATTTTGTCCTTCACTGTCTTCATTCAATCATCTTAAATTAGCTTCCAAAGTAAATAGCCCAAAGGTGAACAAAAGTTAATCTTAGTCTTGTTTCAACTGCTATCACCTAAAGTTTCATGTTATTACACATGAATACAATTAGCAATTAGTTTCTACAACTTTGCATATGTCATTTTGCTCTAATAAATGGGTATTGATCATTTTACTAATTCATGAGGTGATCTCTCAATTTTTATATTTTTGGTAAATATCTTAACCGAACCACATTATGTCTTTCTGTATTTCTAGCTCCATTTTCCCAAAGTCATATTCAATTTCTCTCGCCTAATTTCCACAAATACATGTAGTTCCAAACATAATTGAATTATTTGATCTACATTAACTTTTCTCCTATGTGATTATATTTAGCAACTTATGGAAACAACTCCCGCTCTTTTGTTTAATTTTGGATATGAATAAGCCTTAGTGTTATGATAAATTGCATTCCTACAGAGAAAGAATAAAGTCCCAACTTGAATTAAGCGGCTAGGAATGAAATTGCCATGATACGGACTTTAGCGACAAGACCCATGGATTATAAACTAAGCTATTAGAATTACAGCAATTTTGATAATGGGGGAACTTTTGAACAGGCCATATCATCTAGATAGCATACCAATGAACCTCCATGGTCATGTGCTGGAAGGAGAAACTACCAAACTAACCACCAATCAGGTAATTTGTCCTAAAACAAGAATGGCACAATTTAATGCCTCTATACCATTCCAATACCAAGAATGAATGCTACGAGTTTCATATTCTGCTGGAGATTTAGTGACCACTCTCTGCTTAGTTGTTTGTGGCTTCCCTATTTCACCCCAGGACAACTATCTTATACACTTGGATTCTACTAGAATTTCATAGCCTTCTATTTCACCCCAGGACGGCTATCTTATACACTTGCATCTTATTTCATTACTGAAAGATCCAGGGTCACCTATTTACCAATATTATATTCAGGACCTCCATCCACGCTCTCTTCTCACCTAACAATAGGTGTTAGCCTCATTTTCAGTATTCGTTCTTATTATTGTGGTAAAGCAACTCAATCCTCATCCAATTACCTTTTGTGTATTCCATGCAGCTTAGTCCAATCTCCATCACATGGAATAGTTCACCAATCGCTCACTCTGCAACTGCACAAGAATTTCCAGTTTTCCACCATATTCAAGGCCTAATTATACATTCTGCCTAACCTTTGCCCACTTGCACCAATGAGCGTCCAAACAATGAATCTATTGAGGACGACGCTAAGCAAACAGCCGTTGCTCACTCAACAGTATGCATAAGCAATTTTGTGCAGATTCTACATAAAATACTCTATTGGGCTTGGAAACATAACAAGCAATGATCCTAGAAGGCTATCACAAAATTTTACATAGCCAGTAGATCAACTCACAGCTCAATAGCATCGGTTTGGCTAATGTTCAATTATTGGTGATTCATATAGTGCATTCGTGAACCAGAAAGGTGTGCATAAACAAATGATATGGTGGTTTTTTTTTTATACAAACTCTTAGTTGGGTCATTCCAAGCATTCAATGAGGTATACAAAGCATGGGTTATCATTGAAAAACCTAAGCATCAGAAACAATAAAATATAGTAATAAAGAAAGCTGAATGTTTGATACATACTGCCGTCCAAGCTGAACAATCTCGGTATTTAATTGATTAACTCTATCCATCTTTTCTGCAACATCCAACGTAAGAATCGGACATGTAAGTATATGGTGTGCAAGCGCATACATATAGCACAAGGAATCAGACATGTATATGGTGTGCAAGCGCATTCATATAACACAAGGAATCAGACATGTATGTATATGGTGCAAGTGCATACATATAACACAAGGAATCAGACATATATGTATATGGTGTGCAAGCGCATCCATATAGCCGAAGGAATCAGACATGTACGTATATGGTGTGCAAGTGCATACATTTAACATAAGGAATACAGTACAGCCACAATAAGCATACCTGCAGAAAGATGAATCCCTCCTTTTTCAAAGTCGGTGCGTAAGGCATGTGCAGCCCTATGAGCCTCCGTTCCCAGGAAACCTTCCTGATCAGTTTTTACTACCGCATTGTACAGACTGTGATCGGATTCAGAAACTGCAAATCAGAACAAACCTATATTGTAGATTGACTAGAAATGCCTAATGATTGCAAGCAATTTCTGCAAAACAATAGATTACAGTGTATATTATTTTTGTTCTAACTTGTAATAGTAACGGAGAGTTAAGCAGTTGGAAAATGTACTAGGCGTGTTTGGTTGTGTGTTGGAGCAGCAAGTGGCCCCAACTACGCAAAAGAATAAAATCTGTTGTTTGGTTCTCTGTTGTTGATCCACATCCATGGAGTTGCAATAACAAAAATGCTGAGGTGGCTGCAGTTGGAATTACACTCAAATTAAGCACAGTTCCAACAGCAGCAGCTGGAGCGTGAGAGCTAATGTGACATATCCCCAAACTTTCTCTCTAACTACACAATTATCTCACTTAACTATGGTCAGCTCTACATACCAGTGCATTGGGTTCGAGATATTTTGTCTGACCATGGGGAAATGAAGGGAAAGAACTCACCGCATGCAAACATTGATTATTTAATAACTATCTATTATTTATTTTTGTAAATAACTATCTGTTATATTTATTCATTGAACTATCTAATTTGCTATTATTACTTTATTGTTGTGATGGGCTGCAATATATTTTTCGTTCATTAGTGATTAACTTTTGTAGAGCTTAAGATTAAGATTGTCATGGAAAGATAATTTTTTTTAAATGAGAAGATTCTGGAAGGACAAATCAATCAAACCAAACATTGATTATCTAAAACATGGATTTGAAATTTGAGTTGCAACCCAACAAACATTTTAATGCAAATCCAACTAAAGTAGTCCGAAATGCATTGTAGTACCAACTTCATGTAACAAACACACACTTAGACGGTACAAGGTCAGTGTTTATTTTTTCTACTCTTTATTTATGTTTAATTCTCCAATGTACATTAGTAATACTATTTAACTGCACTATCATTTGGAAAGGATTAGGCGACTGTTAATAAATGGTTAGTTATTTTCATAAATTACTATGATACTATCCAAAATCTTGATGAAAAAAATCATGAATTATTTGAGCTTATTGAGAGTTTATTTATGTGATGTAAGCATAATTTAAATTACACCTCTTGCATGATAGCAAAGAGATACAATTGCCGATATAGCCTAAAGCCCTGAAACTTCAAGCAACTTCTCAGATGTATATGGTATTCTCCAGAAAAAGATAACTAGGCATGCTAGCTAAACCACATTTATGATATGAAAATAGAACATCATAATAATATTAATGTTATTTTGGTCTTTGTGACTTACAATTCTCAAACAGATGTCTGTATAGCATTCTATATCTATGATTAAAAAACAATGCAATTTTACCACCATCAATGACCATAAATTTATAGAGTAAAGGAATTGTCTAGTTGCAAACAATGACGAGGTACTTATTAAACCTGTCTGATACGTAATCTCTACCTCTTATAGCCAACCAATAGTGCAATTTTTCCAACAACAACTGGACAATGGGCACAATCTTATCATCATTGATTTTATAAATCACTGTCTAAGAAAATGCAATGAAACAAAAACATATGAATCCGGAACAGTACTTGTAGCATTTTATATATCTCCATGTCCGCACTATCTGAAATGTACCACTTGCAAGCAACCGCAACCTTTTCACACACACAAAAAAAAAAAGCACCAAGCAGCACCAAACTTAAATTTATTGGATTTGTTGCTAACATATTAGTATTAAACCAAAGACTCCCGGTACATGGCCAGTGACCTAAGGAAACCATAGAATAGGTTATGTTATTCATGTCCTCTCCTCTTATAGATAAGACTAACAACTATGCAAGTGATGTAGGCAAAGGTTTACTGGAGTAATGGCAATAAAAAATTAGGATTTTCAAACTGGACTATAATTTTATCTGAAATCTAAGCTAGAGAAATAAAGTTGTCGTCAAGTTTCAAAACTAAGGCACCACTACCACTATCAGTCTGTCATTTTATGGGACGGAATCTATCACTTGCCATATTGGTCATCCCATATTGAAATATCTAATTTTTTCTTGTTAATTATACGGATTTCTACAAATTAGTAAAATGTTTAAATAAATGGTAAAAATAAATAGAAACGGTTTTAAATTTTTTTAAGTAATCCATGATGTCCAGGTGCTTTCTTATATATGTTGTAAGGATAATATAAACATTTTTGACATTGTATGGTAATTAATAATGTCAAATAAACCATACCACATCAGTAAACAAACCAATTAATAAACGCATTAACTCATTAAAAAAACTATTACTAAAGCCATGATAATCAATTGGTGAACAGGGTTGTAAAGCACATTTTAAAAGGCCGGTTAATCAATGCTTAAATATTTTTGGCTAGAAACCGCATCAAATAGTATTAAGAGGTCAAGTAACCACATAATTGGTCATATGCTAAACATGCATAAAACATCTCATCAACATATTTTGTTCTATTCTCATTTTTCCAGGTTTTCCTATACACAGACATATTAAAGTCTATATCTGTGCAATTCCGCATACTCTGATTATACGACGTATAATTTGCTTATGCATTATACGCTAACCAAACAATAGAGAACAAATATGTGTTTGACAACATTGTTATGGTGAATCCATTACTACGGTTTAAAATATATCAACCTTGATCCCGAAACATGGACGACCATTTTTGGGGTCGGAATTGACCATCTCAAATCAGGATCAGACGAGATTTAATAAAGTAGTTATAGTATATAACATAAGAATATTTAAGAGATTTAGCATAAATATATAAACAATAATTCTCACGGAAGTCTAGCGTGACATTTAATATTTATGGATAAGAGATGGAAATCTGAAAAAAGAAATATTTGGGAGTAAGTATTTATAATACAAAGAAGAGGGAAGAAAGGGTATAGGACGAAAGAGAAGTTAAAAGTTTTCCAATACTAATATATTTTATGAAAGATAAAAAGAAATAAGTATACAATTGAATTAAGATTCTTTTTATATAAAAGGAATATAGATTATAACTGATGTACATGAAGATCTACCAAAATGAATTTACCTTACCACCTACATCCTTCTTACAGAGAATTTTAGATTTATATAAAATCCAAGTATTTGTTCTACTTTGGTTGGTATTTTCAAAACTTTCAAACTAAAATGTAAAGGGACTAAATGTATGAATTAGCACCATTCAACTAGTTTAATCACACGAACGGTTGGCTAATCAAACCAAATTAACTATTGGAAGGTTATTGGCTATCACACCGGTCACTTCCACTTCACATATGTTTTCTTCGTGTGCCATCAGCAATGGAGTTCACCAAATGAGGCTTACTCGTAAGTGATTAGACTTTTCACACTCACATCTTCATGATCACTCTTTAACTTGTGCCTCAAGTTTAGATGATCTCATCTTGCAGCTACATTGTCAATTTGAGAAGCTCAACATCGTCTCCTTTTAGGAAGCTCAAAGTTTAGTCACAAACAAATTGATTTACACAAACAAATTGATTTACGCCGCCTTGGTGCAAGAGTCAAATTATTATACTATTTGGAATGATCTATATTGTCAAGTATTTAGCATGAGTGGTCAATATCCGTAGCATTTCAAAAATTTTAAAATTTATTTTAGAATTTAAATATGATAGAATGAGTTTTATAAAAATGATGACATTTATTGAATTGGGTTCTTATAAATTGGCTTATTTTTTGCATGGCAAGCATACTTTAATATTAATGTTTTCAATATTTTTTTCTCTAAATTGAAATTTGGGATTTTCACCATGGTTGGGAAAATAAATGGAGGGAGGCCTGGACATGAAAGAGGCATGGGCTTCACCATACCTATAGGTTCACCCCTCCATTTTCTTTTTTTTCCTTCTCAAAAATTCCCACTCACATAAACACACATGGCACTCTCTTTCTCTCTCAAATACTCAAACCCAACTTCAAACAAACCATGCACTTCTTCATCTCCTCAAACACCAAACTTATCTCTTCAAGTAGAAACCACTTCAAATAGCATCATTCAAGCTTGGATATCCTCTTTTCATTCCATTTCAAAATGTAACAATCTATCGGTTAATAAGTTTTTGCCATGAAAACTATATCTTCTACTAAAAATTTATGTTTTTATGGTTCAAATCTTGCACGAGTGGAGTTTTGAATGGTTAATTATAATTGTAGTGTGTTAGTGAAGTTTGCTTGTTGATTTCAACTTGTTTTGAATTGTAGAGAATAGTTTTTAGCAAAGTTTTGGTTTCTAAAGTGTTTTGCAAATTCCAGCTTTTCGAGCAGCAGTTTTTCTTCTTCAGACCTCTGAGACTTGAGCTTCAGACGTCTGCAAGTTCTCTGCTTTTTATTCATATTGTTTGTCAGACATCCGAGCTTAAAAGCTCCAGACGTCTGCCCTTTCTCTGGGGTCTCTGAGTTTTTGAGGTCAGACGTTTGACACTTGTTCATCAGATATCTGTGATCTCTCTGTAATTATTTCATATTGTTTTCAGACATCTGGGTTTTGAGCTTCAGACGTCTTCCACTTCTCTGTCTCGATGAGACGTCTTCTTTAGATGTCTGAGTTTTGAGCTTCAGACGTCTGATACTCTTTTTTGGCCTGATTAACTTGAGTTTTACGCCGTGTTTAGTTTGTTTGGGTTTATATCGATATTAATAGGATTTTCTTGCATGTTTATGATTATTATTGGCTATAGTATCGATTGTGGAGACTCTCGAGTCGTCGAGGAAATGCAAGGTGGCCGTAGGCTTCGATTATCTCAAGTAACATTTCTGTAAGTAGATTTAGTATCTACAAGTGGGAAATCAGGTGGATGGCATATAACACCCCGACGACTAAATTTATTATGAACAATTCTTTATTTATTGTAATTCATGTTTTATATTCTCAGTTTACCAATATTGTGTTTCATTTCCTTTGCTATACTTGTGTGAACACACTTGCTAGGACACTTGCACAATTACTAACGATTACCATTCGGCACCAACACAGACTCACATGCTACACATACACATTATTAGTACCTGTCATGACACGTATAGACTAGAACACTTGCTAACACGTACACATTACTAGTAATTGTCATGCCACGTGTAGAACTTGTCATGCTTTGCATGTTATAGTATGATCAATGTTATGTGCATGTACGCGACTAAGTGTCCGTACTAATCGTTGAGTGAGTATGTCGACGAGATGTCCGTACCAGTCGATGTGTACGTAGACTAGCGGTCCGTACTATTCGAACTGTGTGTTTGCGTACGTAGACTATATGTATATACTGATTATTATTGAGCGTATTATATTGTTTCCGGATTAAATGTATTTATGATTTAATTCAGTGGAATATTTGTTGTCATCGTATGTGATGAGATTCCGTACTGGATGAGATGGTGATGGCTGGCCGAATAAAGCCTTTTATTATTGACTCGTTGAGTCTTATGATTTATCCCAATTGGGAGATTATGAAAATACAAAGATTGTACTAACTTCTAAATAATAATTCGTTTTATATTTTAAAACAATAATGCAAAGGATATGCTGCTTAAATTTCAAAGGGATGTCTATTTTTAAAATTTCACGGCCTCCTTATTTCTAAATATTTCGTTCTACTTTAAAAGTATAATTGATTTATTCGGAAGTATTTACCCATTTACAATATTCATTCACGCTGCGCTTGCTTTATTTGTTATCAGTTCGCGCTATAATTCTGTTATTTATTTGTGCTACGTTTATATTGCCCGCTCGCGCTATAATTATATTATTTGTTTGTGCTATGTTTATATTATTTGTTCGCGCAATGATTATGTTATTTGTTTGATGATGATACGTCTATCATGAGTTTTCAATGTATTTATGATTTGTTGATATCCGATACCGAGATCGGGGAGAACCGGTTACGGATACATATTATTTTACTAGTTTGCGCTGCTTTACATTACCCGTATGTGCTATGCTTATTTCACACAAACTAAAAGAGTACGATTTAATCGAGATTTATATTATTGAGGAATATTGTGTGTGATCAATCCAATAAAATTGAGGATATAATCCGAACGAGAATTAAGATGGGTCAATTCATGAGTGATTGAGGATATATATGATCAATCTATGAGTGATTGGGGACAGAAGGCACAAGATATCTTGCTGAAGATGGAGGGCGTTATGGATACCCTGCCGAGGATGAGATGTATTAAACTATATAATAACCGAACAGGACAGGTCTAAGAGACAGTATCTGAGATATTGTTTTCATGTGTCGATGTTTGCTGTCATTTTCAAAAAGAGCTATTGTTGTACTATTTTCCACGTATCTATGTTCGACACAAGAGTTTTTCAAAAGAAAACCTTTTATATCATTTTCAAAGGGCGTGCCGTATATTTTTAAATAAAATGTTTATATTGTTTGCAAATTGACGTTAACTACTTACGCCGTGATATAAATACAGTACGGCCACTTTTAAATGATTGTACATCGTTGCATGTTATATGTGTTATAGCCATATTATAGTGATTGTGTATGGTCGCGTGTCATAGATATTGTACTACGGCTACAATTATAGCGATTGTACGCCATTATATATGCATGTAATTGAGTTGTTCACGAATAGTTATTGTTAACGTTTCATTGCGCTTAAATTCAAGTTTAATATATACATATTACATTCGTGAATCGCATGCCTTCATATGTTTTAATGGTTTTGCTATGCCGTATCGGATGAGATGCAGATTCATTTTATGATGCCATGATAACCGCATATATTAGCATACTATACATGCTAGAGTAGCGGTATATGAGTTGTACATAATGGACAATTATTATTGTTGTTCATCGTTCGAATTCTAGTTTCGATATATACTTATTTACCTTCCAAGATGTACATGTTTAACCATGTCTTAGTTGTTTCACCGCTTATGTGTGCAATTTATCTTGTTATGCGAATTTTACTCACGAGTTGGTAACTCACCCATGTTGTGCTATACCTTCTTGCAAGATTGGTCGTTTGGATCGATAGCGACGGTGAGAGAGCTTATTTAGGTGTGGTTGTGTCTATCTTTTGAGCTTTGAGTTAAGTGGGTTAGAATTCGTTTCGGTATTTGTCTTGTATCTATTTTTGTGTATAGAAATACTCCATCAACCAAGTCTAACGTATTTGCTAGAGAACTTAGATGTTGTGTTGTTGTAGTCGAACTCGTGTGGAGTCGGTTTAACTTTATTTATATATAGTGTTTATTTCTTTCCGCTTGTTCTTCGCCTTCAGACGTCGTATATTATGCGTGGATTGTGTCTCCGCCATGTAGACGTCGAGTTAGCTCCCGTATGGGGATGCAATTATTTTATTGATGTTGTAAAGGAATTTTATTAAAAATTTATAAAGGATGTGATGTCCATTTTTTTCAAAACAATAACTCTTTACAAAACAAGTTTTTACTTCATTTTATAGATCTTTTCTTAAAACGTCACCTCTATTTTCTTTCTTGTATATGGTTTAGATTCATGGCTTCGGCTTATTTGGATTACGGTGGGGTCCACTGGACTTCACGTGATCCTTATACTGATCACGTGCCTTTTCGAGTCGTGACAATATCTTAATGTTAAATTTTACAAACCACCACTAAACTTTAAAGTTTTTTTGGTAGCACCATCAAACTTTAAACATGCTATGAACCTCTTAGAGAGAATTTTGTCAAAAACATGAAGGGTGTTTTTGTCAAAAAATTCCATATCCAGTTTATTATGAGACTATTTAATACATGTGGAAGGTTATTTTTATTTGGTACATTTATAGCTTAAACAAGTTAACGAAACTAACATTTTCAAATAATGTCATCATTTCATGAGGTTCATGGCATTTTAAAAGCTCAATGATGCTATCGTAAAAAACTCTAAAAGTTCAACGGTGCTTTGTAAAATTTAACATTTTAACCATATCTTAATACCATTAAGTTGCCAATGATTTGAAGTTTCCCTCTCCTTTGCTTTCTCAACCCTTATTGAAAGAAGGAAAACAAAAAACAAAGAGAATGGTAGTGAAATAATAAAAAGATAAAAAAAATTAGATCATTTTGAGAGGATGAGATCCTTTATTTATGTATTAAATAGCCAAAAAAATGATCATCCAAAAGCAGTATGCCCTCTAATTCTACCATATATGATGTTTCAATCCCAACAGGCATTGATATGTGAGGATTTAAAAGTTCTTATGAAATGATCAAATAGTTCAATTCTCGATTCATATAACATAAACTATGTATCTTTACAACTTGTTATTTTCATGCATCTCTTGTGTTACTTGCTCATATACAAGAAAAATCAAAATAATTTGAACAAGCAAAATATTAATTATCGGACAACTTGATTACGTGTGAATCT
Organism: Agapanthus africanus; assembly: GCA_030015575.1. Taxonomy (NCBI): domain Eukaryota; kingdom Viridiplantae; phylum Streptophyta; class Magnoliopsida; order Asparagales; family Amaryllidaceae; genus Agapanthus; species Agapanthus africanus. The sequence continues at coordinate 933,216,262 of CM057338.1, read as the reverse complement.
TTAGCTTAAATATCTCATCATCTTTTTAATAGGAAAGATTCGGTTTCACTACACATGCATATATACACAATAACTAGTGTTATAAGAAGAGACGGTCTAGACGTCTAAACATCCGCTAAGATGGTTTCAAAAGATACATCACTTCCTTTAGTCTCGTCTAAGTGGTATATTATAGTTGCCTTTTTAATAACTTAACTCAACTATATTTATTTCTTTTAAAAAAGTAAAATTTATACGATATAAGTGTGGTATTAACAGTATTTACAATCATATACTCTATTACTTGACTTTGTACTATATTATAACGTCTATAAAAAATAGATGTGTAGTAGTCTTGGTAAGAGGAATTGAGGATATCAAGCAACAGCTTAAATTACTAAACTAAATAAGAGTGTCTCCTCATCCTTTTCTCTCGTTCCCTTCATCCTTTTCTCTCTTGCATTATGAGGCGTCTACCATCGACTCGGGCGAAGACAACGGCTCAATTAACGGTCACTTTGGCGATCTTCTACTGTTGTAATAAGTCTTGTCAGTTAAAGGTGGTTGTTCTATATTTTCATTTTATACTCCAAAATTTTATTGGTAATTTTGTGTTTCTCTTGTTTTCATTCTCTTTATGCCTTTTAATTTTTTTATCATTTCCTTTCAATCTTTTAACTCATCTGAGTATTTAATGTTAAATAGAAACTAGTGAAGGGATTTGCTCAAAAAAATAAGGAAATAGTGAAGGGTTTAAGTTTAAATTTAAATATTTGGAGAGGCAAACTCAAATTCTAGAGCTCTGTGGTTGCTAACGCAGTCAACCTACCTTAATGCCTCGCCTTTCCGCTTTTATACACCAACATGCGCATGCACACACACAAATACATATGCACACATGCACGCCCACATGCATGCCTGCGCACAGGGGAGGGGGAAGGGAGGAAGAGACTGACTAAGATGCTAAGAATAGGATTTAAGCTCGGAGTCCATCTATTAGGAAGTATGTGCTGGAGCATCAAAATTTACAATGAAGAAGTATTTGCGAGAGCATCAAAACCTAAAATGCGCGCGCGTGCGCGCACATGTAATTTCCAAATGGTCCATATAAATATAAAATAAATTTTATAGCAAGGACTTATGGAGATATTCTACGCAATAATGAACACCTTGCAAAATAATGGGTTTGTAAGGATAAAGATCAATGCAGGAACAAAAAATGGGTTTGTAAGGATATGGTCAATGCGCAGGAAAAAAAAAATGGGTTTGTAAGGATATGATAAATGCAAGAACAAAAACACTTATAATTACATATATATTTTATTTAGACTATTTAGATATCATAAATCATACTATTTAGATATCATAAATCATATCAAACATTTGGAATTAAATTTTGATTCTCCAATTTGTACTTTTCAGCAGATATGGTTTTGAGCGTTTTGAGCTTAAATCCTAACAGTAGTATTCTAGTCTCTGAGTCTCTATTTTCAATATATACGAAGAGTAGTATTCTAGTCTCTGAGTCTCTATTTTCAATATATACGAAGAGCTTAGCCGTTACGAGCCTACTGTGGAAAGCATCCAATTCAAATGGCAGTTTAATTTTCCCAAATTTGACATTCTAATTGGGACTCTATATCACCTTTCTTGGCATTTTTTGCTTTTCCAAATGAATTTAGAAATCTAAAAGATTAAAAGCGATACATCCACACGATACCAGGTTTCCGACAAGCCTATGCAATAATACAAAAATTTAACCAAAACGCAAAATCAACTCACGTGTAAATGATCATAAATCCTCATTGATGCCTCAGTTGCTTCCTCCACATATTCTCTAATGCAAGAATAACCAAAAGATACATGTCACTAGATGCATTTCTAAAAATGAAAATTTCGAAAGCAGAAAACAACCGTTAATTACCTGTCTGGATGTGTCTGCCTGCAGAGCTATGCCGCATCAACGACATAACAAACCTATCAGATAACCGACAAAAATTAGTGGCCTCTCTTGAAACCTCAGAAGCCGAAAATAAAATCAAAAATGGGGAAATTGAGGGCCTTACAGTGTTAGAAATCTCATCCATTGTCCTGATAACTGTTGAACTTCAGTTTGGTTAAGACAGAATTAAAAGCTCTGAGGCGTGTATGATACACTTTCCGAAAGGTGATATTACCCCCACTATGTGAGTACAGTAGAAGGCAATCACCCCAAGATACAACAAAACCCTTGAAACTCTTTTAGAAGATAATGAGAAGAAGATGCCAAAACTGTGAAGAGAAGGACATAATTTATAGACTTGAATAGACACAACCGTTTGAACGGTTGTGACTATTTAGAGTTGAACAGACACAACCCTTTGAATGGTTGTGACTATTAAGAGTTGAACAGACACAACCGTTACTGTTCTGTTCAGACAACTTTTGAATCTGAAATTCAAAATGTCAACTCTGTTACTAAGCCACCCCAAGTGCCCAAGTGCATCATCAAAGACAATAGTAAATAAATGTTATAAGCCTGCTAGAAATCAGGTCCACTTGGCTCATAATCCACTTTATTCAAGATATTACTTAAATATTGGGAATTGTTATAAAAACTTGGGTATTCGTCTCTCCATCCGATGTAGGACTATTTCCCACATACAAATGCTACCAATATATTCAAACTACTAACAATCCCCCACTAGTTTGTATATATTGGCTGCAACCACATCTCTCTCGTGACAAATATTATGCATAAAGAAAGGTACCTCTCGATTTAAACCTTCCATTAGTGTATATATATCAATCGTCTAACAAAGTTATTGGTGTCCGCAGATTAAACCAAAACTTTTATTATTAGAATTTGAAATACAACACACACAATACTCATCTTATTTTCTAAGAGCTTTATAACTGCTTTAGCACTATTATGGTCATGTGCTACTCTTGTACTTCATAAGCATTTACAAGAGAATACTTCATATCTCTTGTTGAAACGGCACCATTTCTATGCTAATATAGGTGGAGTTTTCTTTATTATATCCCTGTTACTGTGGATATTTAAAAATTAAATAACTCCATTGAGAGTTTTCGCTCATCCTCTTTATCGTAACAGACAGCACTGGATACTTATTTATATAAGAATGAGACGTCTAGTGCAATACAGGCACATGACAGTAATTTGTTATTACCCATTGAACTATTAAAATTAGTTTTTACTAATTAAAGTTGGGTTACCATTACTGGTGCCAAATTGTAAATGTTTAAGTCCCATTCCAATTGACGTATTCTTTACCAAATCTCTAGATAATTCCTTGTTAAATGGATCTGCTAAATTCTTTGCAGATCTCACATAAACTTTGGTAATTATTCCATTAGTAATTAATTCTCGAACACATTCATGCCTTAAGCTAATGTATCTAGATTTACCATTATAAACATTATTATAAGCTCTAGACATAGTCGCCTCACTATCGCAATGCAAGGAAATAGACGGCATTGGTTGTGGCCACAACTCTATATCCAATAATAAATTTCTCAGCCATTCCGCTTCCTTGCCGGAAGCAGCCAAAGTGACAAATTCAGATTCCATTGTTGAATGTGTGATGCAAGTTTTCTTCTTAGATGCCCAACTAGTGGCACCGCCTCCAATTGTAAATACCCAAGCTGTTGTGGATTTATTATCACTTGCACTTGTGATCCAACTTGCATCCGAATAAGCTTCTAGTACTGCAGGATAATTGGAATAAAATAGACCAAACTCTTTCTCTTTTTAGATACCCAAGAACTCTACTGATGGCCTTCCAATGATTAGTACCGGGTTTACTGGTGTATCGTGACAATTTGCATATTGCAAAAGCTATATCAGGACCTGTACAATGCATCGCATACATAACACTTCCAATAGCGCTAGCATATTCTAATTGTACAATTACATTGTCACAATTCTCATTTAATTTCATACTCGGATCATACGGAGTAACACTTTCTTTAATATTAAGATGTTGGAATTTATTTAATAATTTCTCTATATAATGAGATTGGTTTAACACAAACCCTTCACTATGTTTTTCAATTTTATTCCTAAAATAGTATCTACTTCATTCAAATCTTTCATTTTGAATACTGAAGTTAAATACTTTTTTGTTTCATTTATTCCAATCATGTTTGTACCAAATATCAACATGTCGTCTACATAGAGACATATGATTACCCCATAATTCTGATTGAATTTGGAATATACACATTTATCTGCACTATTATGCTTAAAACCAGTTGATATTATTGCTTTATTAAATTTCTCATGCCATTGTTTAGATGTCTGTTTTAAACCATATAGCGACTTAGTTAATTTACAAACTTTGTTCTCATTTCCAGGAAGTATGAAACCTTCGGGTTGTTCCATGTATATTTCCTCATTTAATTCACCATTTAAAAAGGCTGTTTTTACATCCATTTGATGCACATATAAATTATATATTGAAGCCAAAGCTATAAGAACTCTAATGGATGTTATTCTAGCCACAGGTGCATAAATATCAAAATAATCTATGCCCTCCTTTTGTGTGAATCCTTTACCCACTAATCTTACCTTGAAAGTTTGTATAGAGCCATCTGTATTTTGTTTTCTTCTAAATACCCATTTACATTTTATAGGCTTAGATCCTTGAGGCAGGTCAACCAATATCCAAGTATTGTTAGACATTATTGAGTCCATTTCGTCATCAATAGCCTCTTTCCAAAATGCAGTATCTCTTGATGATATTGCTTCACTAAATGTTTTAGGATTATCTTCTGTATTAAGTTGAATAGGTACTTTATTAAGCACTTTGGTTCTATCTCCTTCAACGAGAAAGAATATTGAACGCGAATCAATAAAATCAGGACCAAAAGATTTTTCTTTCCTGATTCTTTGACTTTTTCTTGGTTCAATATTTTCATTACTTTCTCTTCTTTTCTCATTTGTAATTTTCTTAGAAATTGCTGCATTTTCTTTATTATACAAATTAGAATCAATATTGTCATGCATAAATTTATTTTCAAAACATTCAACATATATCGACTCAATTATGACATTTGATTCTAAATCTAGATGTCGATATGCTTTAGAATTCTGTGCATATCCAACAAATATACTTCTAATGCCTCTCGGCCCTAATTTAGATTTATATGGACCAGTCACTTTATAATATGCTATGCATCCCCACACTTTAATATAGTTTAAATTGGGTCTTCTACCATTCCAAATTTCACATTTATCATTATGATCAATTTGACATGCAATGTAACTATGTTTAGACATATACTTTAAAGAGCGGAAATTTAAATGACATAGTTTAGCATGCCACAAGGAAAAAGAATACTCAACAATATAAGCAAACACGCAATTTATTTCATTAATACTGAGTTTGAACATGCCATCACAGGAATATCCCTTTTCTACAAATATACCATTCTTCGATATTACAACTTTGTCAGACTCGAGAACAATTTTAAATCCCTTCTTACACAACAGATTTGCAGATACAAGATTTTTCCTCAAATTAGGAACATGAAATACATTAAGCGGAGTAAGTTTCTGTTCAGATATAAACTTCAATTAAACACTTCCTTTACCGAGCACTTTGGCCGAAACGTGGTTTCCCATCAACACCTCTTCAGGTTCTTTCTGATCTGTGTAGGTTTTGAACATTGTTTGTTATTGCATACATGGATGGTTGCGCCAGAATCCAGCCACCAATCTGCAGTTCTAGTTACCGCAGCCATATACAATTCCGTAATCATGCCTATCTGCATGTCAGAAACCATAGTAACAAGTTCTTTGACTTCATTTTCTATTAGATTTGCCTTGTTGCTATTTTCTGATCCGAAACCAAGTTTTTTTTCCTGGTATTTCTGAATTTGCAATCTTTAATATAGTGGCATTTCTTTCCACAGTTATAATAAGGCCATTTCTTCTTTGCAAAATTAGATTTCTTAAAATCATTTCCCTTCTTCTGGACTTTGAAATTGTTCTGAAATTTTCTATGACCATTTTCACTGACATGATTCACTTTAGAGTTAGATTTAGAACTAAGAAAAATCATGCCACGTGCAGGGTTCTCTGCCTCAATCTGTAGATGAGTCTGAAATTGCTTAATGGTAAAATTTTCAGGAGAGTGCAGAATTTTCTTTCTATATTCTTCAAAGTAAGAGGAAGTTTAGATAGAATCGCTTCAACTTGAAATGAATCAGGGACTTTAATTTTAAGTTCGCTCATTTTAGAGACGAGAATTTGTAATTCATGCACTTGATCCATGATTGGCATGTCATCAGTCATCTTAAATTCAAAATATTTAAGCGCTAGAAATTTATCCGTACCTTTCTTCTCATTTTTGTACATTGTTTCAAGGGCGCTCCAGATTTCCATTGGTGTCTTCATATTTCTGTAAAGATCATACAAACGATCGGTGAGGGAATTGAGAATGTCACCGCGACAAACTAGTTCATCTTCTTCACGCTTGTTTTTCTCTGTTCTGACACTCTCGGCATCATTCGAAGTTGAGACTGAATCTGGAATTGGCGGCAAGTTCGGATCGAGAACGTAAAATATCTTCAAGGCGGTCAACAAGAACACCATATTGTCTTTCCATCTAGTGTAATTGCTCCCATCGAATCGATCCAGTTTGATAACATCTTGGTTCTGGAAATAAACCTCGACACTTGAATTTAATTCTGTCTCCAAAATATCACCTTTCGATTGTTGAATTTTAGTTTGGTTAAGACAGAATTAAAAACTCTGAGGCGTGTATGATACACTTTCCGAAAGGTGATATTGCCCCCACTATGGGAGTACAGTAGAAGGCAATCACCCCCAAGATACCACAAAGCACTTGAAACTCTCTTAGAAGATAATGAGAAGAAGATCCCAAAACTGTGAAGTGAAGGACATAATTTATAGACTTGAATAGACACAACCGTTTGAACGGTTGTGACTATTTAGAGTTAAACAGACACAACCCTTTGAATGATTGTGATTATTAAGAGTTGAACAGACACAACCCTTTGAATGGTTTTGACTACGAAAAGTTGAACAGAAACAACCGTTACTGTTCTGTTCAGACAACCTTTGAATCTGAAATTCAAAATGTCAACTCTGTTACTAAGCCACCCCAAGTGCCTCATCAAAGACAATAGTAAATAAATGTTATAAGCCTGCTAGAAATCAGACCCACTTGGCTCATAATCCACTTTATTCAAGATATTACTTAAATATTGGGAATTATTATAAAGACTTGGGTATTCGTCTCTCCATCCGATATGGGACTATTTCCCACATATAAATGCTACCAATATATTCAAACTACTAACAATCCCCCACTAGTTTGTATATATTGGCTGCAACCACATCTCTCTCGTGACAAATATTATGCATAAAGAAAGGTATCTCTCGATTTAAACTTTCCATTAGTGTATATATATCAATCGTCTAACAAAATTATTTGTGTCCGCGGATTAAACCAAAACTTTTATTATTAGAATTTGAAATACAACACACACAATATTCATCTTATTTTCTAAGAGCTTTATAACTGCTTTAGCACTATTATGGCCATGTGCTACTCTTGTACTTCATAAGCATTTACAAGAGAATACTTCATATCTCTTGTTGAAGCGGCACCACTTCTATGCTAATATAGGTGGAGTTTCCTCTATTATATCCCTATTACTGTGGATATTTAAAAATTAAATGACTCCATTGAGAGCTTTCGCTCATCCTCTTTATCGTAACAGACATCACTAGATACTTATTTATATAAGAATGAGACGTCTAGTGCAATACAGGCACATGACAGTAACTTGTTATTACCCATTGACCTATTAAAATTAGTTTGTACTAATTAAAGTTGGGTTACCATTACTGGTGCCAAATTGTAAATATTTAAGTCCCATTCCAATTGACGTATTCTTTACCAAATCTCTAGATAATGCCTTGATAAAGGGATTTACTAAATTATTTGCAGATCTCACATAAACTTTGGTAATTATTCCATTAGTAATTAATTCTCGAACATATTCATGCCTTAAGCTAATGTATCTAGATTTACCATTATAAACATTATTATAAGCTCTAGACATAGTCGCCTCACTATCGCAATGCAAGGAAATAGATGGCATTGGTTGTGGCCACAACTCTATATCCAATAATAAATTTCTCAGCCATTCCGCTTCCTTGCCGGCAGCAGTCAAAGCGATAAATTCAGATTCCATTGTTGAATGTGTGATGCAAGTTTGTTTCTTAGAGGCCCAACTAGTGGCACCGCCTCCAATTGTAAATACCCAAGCTGTTGTGGATTTATTATCACTTGCACTTGTGATCCAACTCGCATCCGAATAAGCTTCTAGTACTGCAGGATAATTGGAATAAAATAGACCAAACTCTTTTGTTCTTTTTAGATACCCAAGAACTCTACTGATGGCCTTCCAATGATTAGTACCGGGTTTACTGGTGTATCGTGACAATTTGCATACTGCAAAAGCTATATCAGGCCTTGTACAATGCATCGCATACATAAGGCTTCCAATAGCGCTAGCATATTCTAATTGTGCAATTATATTGTCACAATTCTCATTTAATTTCATACTCGGATCATACGGAGTAACACTTTCTTTAATATTAAGATGTTGGAATTTATTTAATAATTTCTCTATATAATGAGATTGGTTTAGCACAAACCCTTCACTATGTTTTTTCACCTTTATTCCTAAAATAATATCTACTTCATTCAAATCTTTCATTTTGAATACTGAAGTTAAATACTTTTTTGTTTCATTTATTCCAATCTTGTTTGTACCAAATATCAACATGTCGTCTACATAGAAACATATGATTACCCTATAATTCTGATTGAATTTGGAATATACACATTTATCTGCACTATTATACTTAAACCATTTGATATTATTGCTTTATCAAATTTCTCATACCATTGTTTAGGGGCCTGTTTTAAACCATATAGCGACTTAGTTAATTTACAAACTTTGTTCTCATTTCCAGGAAGTATGAAACCTTCGGGTTGTTCCATGTATACTTCCTCATTTAATTCACCATTTAAAAAGGCTGTTTTTACAACCATTTGATGCACATATAAATTATATATTGAAGCCAAAACTATAAGTACTCTAATGTATGTTATTCTAGCCACAAGTGCATAAATATCAAAATAATTTATGCCCTCCTTTTGTGTGAATCCTTTAGCCACTAATCTTGCCTTGAAATTTTGTATAGAGCCATCTGTATTTTGTTTTCTTCTAAATATCCATTTACACTTTATAGGCTTAGATCCTTGAGGCAGGTCAACCAATATCCAAGTATTGTTAGACATTATTGAGTTCATTTCGTCATCAATAGGCTCTTTCCAAAATGCAGTATCTCTTGATGACATTGTTTCACTAAATGTTTTAGGATCATCTTCTATATTAAGTAGAATAGGTATTTTGTTAAGCACTTTGGTTCTATCTTCTTCAACGAGAAAGAATATTGAACGCGAATCTATAAAATCAGGACCAAAAGATTTTTCTTTCCTGATTCTTTGACATTTTCTTGGTTCAATATTTTCATTACTTTCTCTTCTTTTCTCATTTGTAATTTTCTTAGAAGTTGCTGCATTTTCTTTATTATACAAATTAGAATCAACATTGTCATGCATAAATTTATTTTCAAAAAAATTAACATGTATCGACTCAATTATGACATTTGATTCTAAATTTAGAAGTCGATATGCTTTAGAATTCTGTGCATATCCAACAAATATACTTCTAATATCTCTCGGCCCTAATTTAGATTTATATGGATCAGTCACTTTATAATATGCTATGGACCCCCACGCTTTAATATAGTTTAAATTGGGACTTCTACCATTCCAAATTTCACATTTATCATTATGATAATTTTGACATGTAATGTAACCATATTTAGACATATACTTTAAAGAGCGAAAATTTAAATGTCATAGTCTAGCATGCCACAAGGAAAAAAATACTCAACAACATAAGCAAACACGCAATTTGTTTCATTAATACTGAGTTTGAACATGTCATCACAGGAATATCCCTTTCCTACAAATATACCATTCTTCGATATTACAACTTTGTCAGACTCTAGAACAATTTTAAATCCTTTCTTGCACAACAGATTTGCAGATACAAGATTTTTCCTCAAATCAGCAACATGAAATACATTAACCAGAGTAAGTTTCTGTCCAGATGTAAACTTCAATTCAACACTTCCTTTACCGATCACTTTGGCCGAAACGTGGTTTCCCATCAATACCTCTTCAGGTTCTTTCTGATCCGTATAGGTTTTGAACATTGCTTTGTTATTGTATACATGGATGGTTGCACCAGAATCCAGCCACCAATCTGCAGTTCTAGTTACCGCAGCCATATGCAATTCCGTAATCATGCCTATCTGCATGTCAGAAACCATAGCAACAAGTTCTTTGACTTCATTTTCTATTAGATTTGCCCTGTTGCTATTTTCTGATCCGAAACCAAGTTTTTTTCCCCGGTATTTCTGAATTTGCAATCTTTAATATAGTGGCATTTATTTCCACAGTTATAACAAGGCCATATTTTCTTTGCAAAATTAGATTTCTTAAAATCATTTCCCAACTTCTGGACTTTGAAATTGTTCTGAAATTTTCTATGACCATTTTCACCGACATGATTCACTTTAGAGTTAGATTTAGAACTAAGAAAAATCATGTCACGTGCACGGTTCTCTGCCTCAATCTGTAGATGAGTATGAAATTGCTCAATGGTAAAATTTTCAGGAGAGTGCAGAATTTTCTTTCTATATTCATTCCAAGTAGGAGGAAGTTTCGATAGAATCGCTCCAACTTGAAATGAATCAGGGACTTTAATTTTAAATTCGCTCATTTTAGAGACGAGAATTTGTAATTCATGCACTTGATCCATGATTGGCATGTCATCTGTCATCTTAAATTCAAAATATTTAAGCGCTAGAAATTTATCCGTACCTTTCTTCTCATTTTTGTACTTTATTTCAAGGGCGCTCCTGGTTTCCTTTGGTGTCTTCATATTTCTGTAAAGATCATACAGACGATTGGTGAGGGAATTGAGAATGTCACCGCGACAAACTAGTTCATCTTCTTCACGCTTGTTTTTCTCTGTTCTGGCACTCTCGGCATCATTCGAAGTTGAGACCGAATCTGGAATTGACGGCAAGTTCGGATCGAGAACGTAAAATATCTTCAAGGCGGTCAACAAGAATACCATCTTGTCTTTCCATCTAGTGTAATTGCTCCCATCGAATCGATCCAGTTTGAAAATATCTTGGTTCTGAAAATGAACCTTGACACTTGAATTTAATTCTGTCTCCAAAATATCACCTTTCGATTGTTGAACTTTAGTTTGGTTAAAACAGAATTAAAAGCTCTGAGGCGTGTATGATACACTTTCCGAAAGGTGATATTGCCCCCACTATGGGAGTACAGTAGAAGGCAATCACTCCCAAGATACAACAAAGCCCTTGAAACTCTCTTAGAAGATAATGAGAAGAAGATGCCAAAACTGTGAAGAGAAGGACATAATTTATAGACTTGAATAGACACAACCGTTTGAACGGTTGTGACTATTTAGAGTTGAACAGACACAACACTTTGAATGGTAGTGACTATTAAGAGTTGAACAGACACAACCCTTTGAATGGTTGTGACTATTAAGAGTTGAACAGACACAACCGTTACTGTTCTGTTCAGACAACCTTTGAATCTGAAATTCAAAATGTCAACTCTGTTACTAAGCCACCCCAAGTGCCCAAGTGCCTCATCAAAAACAATAGTAAATAAATGTTATAAGCCTGCTAGAAATCAGGCCCACTTGGCTCATAATCCACTTTATTCAAGATATTACTTAAATATTGGGAATCATTATAAAGAGTTGGGTATTCGTCTTTCCATCCGATGTGGGACTATTTCCCACATACAAATGCTACCAATATATTCAAACTACTAACAATCCCCCACTAGTTTGTATATAGGGGCTGCAACCACATCTCTCTCGTGACAAATATTATGCATAAAGAAAGGTATCTCTCGATTTAAACCTTCCATTAGTGTATATATATCAATCGTCTAACAAAGTTATTGGTGTTCGCAGATTAAACCAAAACTTTTCTTATTAGAATTTGAAATACAACACACACAATATTCATCTTATTTTCTAAGAGCTTTATAACTGCTTTAGCACTATTATGGCCATGTGCTACTCTTGTACTTCATAAAAATTTACAAGAGAATACTTTATATCTCTTGTTGAAGCGGCACCACTTCTATGCTAATATAGGTGGAGTTTCCTTTAATATATCCCTGTTACTGTGGATATTTAAAAATTAAATAACTCCATTGAGAGCTTTCGCTCATCCTCTTTATCGTAACAGACAGCACTAGATACTTATTAATATAAGAATGAAACGTCTAGTGCAATACATGCACATGACAGTAACTTGTTATTACCCACTGAACTATTAAAATTAGGTTTTACTAATTAAAGTTGGGTTACCATTACTGGTGCCAAATTGTAAATGTTTAAGTCCCATTTCTATTGACGTATTCTTTACCAAATCTCTAGATAATGTCTTGGTAAAGGGATCTGCTAAATTCTTTGCAGATCTCACATAAACTATGGTAATTATTCCATTAGTAATTAATTCTCGAACATATTCATGCCTTAAGCTAATGTGTCTAGATTTACCATTATAAATATTATTATAAGCTCTAGACATAGTCGCTTCACTATCGCAATGACAGGAAATAGATGGCATTGGTTGTGGCCACAACTCTATATCCAATAATAAATTTCTCAGCCATTCCGCTTCCTTGCCGGCAGTAGCCAAAGCGACAAATTCAGATTCCATTGTTGAATGTGTGATGCAAGTTTGTTTCTTAGAGGCCCAACTAGTGGCACCGCCTCCAATTGTAAATACCCAACTTGTTGTGGATTTATTATCACTTGCACTTGTGATCCAACTTGCATCCGAATAAGCTTCTAGTACTGCAGGATAATTGGAATAAAATAGACCAAACTCTTTTGTTCTTTTTAGATACCCAAGAACTCTACTGATGGCCTTCCAATGATTAGTACCGGGTTTACTGGTGTATCGTGACAATTTGCATACTGCAAAAGCTATATCAGGTCTTGTACAATGCATCACATACATAAGGCTTCCAATAGCGCTAGCATATTCTAATTGTGCAATTATATTGTCACAATTCTCATTTAATTTCATACTCGGATCATACGGAGTAACACTTTCTTTAATATTAAGATGTTGGAATTTATTTAATAATTTCTCTATATAATGAGATTGGTTTAGCACAAACCCTTCACTATGTTTTTTCACCTTTATTCCTAAAGTAGTATCTACTTCATTCAAATCTTTCATTTTGAATACTGAAGTTAAATACTTTTTTGTTTCATTTATTCCAATCATGTTTGTACCAAATATCAACATGTCGTCTACATAGAGACATATGATTACCCCATAATTCTGATTGAATTTGGAATATACACATTTATCTGCACTATTATGCTTAAAACCAGTTGATATTATTGCTTTATTGAATTTCTCATGCCATTGTTTAGGGGCCTGTTTTAAACCATATAGTGACTTAGTTAATTTACAAACTTTGTTCTTATTTCCAGGAAATATGAAACTTTCGGGTTGTTCCATGTATACTTCCTCATTTAATTCACTATTTAAAAAGGCTGTTTTTACATCCATTTGATGCATATATAAATTATATATTGAAGCTAAAGCTATAAGAACTTTAATGGATGTTATTCTAGCCACAGGTGCATAAGTATCAAAATAATCTATGTTCTCCTTTTGTGTGAATCCTTTAGCTACTAATCTTCCCTTGAAAGTTTGTATAGAGCCATCTGTATTTTGTTTTCTTCTAAATATCCATTTACACTTTATAGGTTTAGATACTTGAGGCAGGTCAACCAATATCTAAGTATTGTTAGACATTATTGAGTCCATTTCGTCATCAATAGCCTCTTTCCAAAATGCAGTATCTCTTGATGATATTGTTTCACTAAATATTTTAGGATCATCTTCTATATTAAGTAGAATAGGTAATTTGTTAAGCACATTGGTTCTATCTCCTTCAACGAGAAAGACTATTGAACGCGAATCAATAAAATCAGGACCAAAAGATTTTTCTTTCCCGATTCTTTGACTTTTTCTTGGTTCAATATTTTCATTACTTTCTCTTCTTTTCTCATTTGCAATTTTCTTAGAAGTTGTTGCATTTTTTTTATTATACAAATTAGAATCAACTTTGTCATGCATAAATTTATTTTCAAAAAATTCAACATGTATCAATTCTATTAAGACATTTGATTCTAAATCTAGAAGTCGATATGCTTTAGAATTCTGTGCATATCCAACAAATATACTTCTAATACCTCTCGGCCATAATCTAGATTTATATGGATTAGTCACTTTATAATATGCTATGCAACCCCACACTTTAATATAGTTTAAACTTGGTCTTCTACCATTCCAAATTTCATATTTATCATTATGATCATTTTGACATGCAATGTAACCATGTTTAGACATATACATTAAAGAGCGAAAATTTAAATGACATAGTCTAGCATACCACAAGGAAAAAAAATACTCAACAACATAAGCAAACACGCAATTTATTTCATAATACTGAGTTTGAACATGCCATCACAGGAATATCCCTTTCCTACAAATATACCATTTTTCGATATTACAACTTTGTCAGACTCTAGAACAATTTTAAATCTCTTCTTGCACAACAGATTTGCAGATACAAGATTTTTCCTCAAATCAGGAACATGAAATAGATTAAGCAGAGTAAGTTTCTGTCCAAATGTAAACTTCAATGCAGCACTTCCTTTACCGAGCACTTTGGCCGAAACGTGGTTTCCCATCAACACCTCTTCAGGTTCTTTCTGATCCGTGTAGGTTTTGAACATTGCTTTGTTATTGCATACATGGATGGTTGCGCCAGAATCCAGCCACCAATCTGCAGTTCTAGTTACAGCAGCCATATGCAATTCCGTAATCATGCGTATCTGCATGTCAGAAACCATAGTAACAAGTTCTTTGACTTCATTTTCTATTAGATTTGCCTTGTTGCTATTTTCTGATCCGAAACCAAGTTTTTTTTTCCCGGTATTTCTGAATTTGCAATCTTTAATATAGTGGTCTTTCTTTCCACAGTTATAAAAAGGCCATTTCTTCTTTGCAAAAATAGATTTCTTAAATTCATTTCCCTTCTTCTGGACTTTGAAATTGTTCTGAAATTTTCTATGACCATTTTCACCGACATGATTCACTTTAGAGTTAGATTTAGAACTAAGAAAAATCATGTCACGTGCAGGGTTCTCTGCCTCAATCTGTAGATGAGTCTGAAATTGCTCGATGGTAAAAATTTTAGGAGAGTGCAGAATTTTCTTTCTATATTCATTCCAAGTAGGAGGAAGTTTAGATAGAATCGCTTCAACTTGAAATGAATCAGGGACTTTAATTTCCAGTTCGCTCATTTTAGAGACTAGAATTTGTAATTCATGCACTTGATTCATGATTGGCATGTCATCAGTCATCTTAAATTCAAAATATTTAAGCGCTAGAAATTTAACCGTACCTTTCTTCTCATTTTTGTACTTTGTTTCAAGGGCGCTCCGGATTTCCTTTGGTGTCTTCATATTTCTGTAAAGATCATACAGACGATCGGTGAGGGAATTGAGAATGTCACCACGACAAACTAGTTCATCTTCTTCACGCTTGTTTTTCTCTGTTCTGGCACTCTCGGCATCATTCGAAATTGAGACTGAATCTGGAATTGGCGGCAAGTTCGAATCGAGAACGTAAAATTTCTTCAAGGCGGTCAACAAGAACACCATCTTGTCTTTCCATCTAGTATAATTGCTCCCATCGAATCGATCCAGTTTGATAACATCTTGGTTCTGGAAATGAACCTTGACACTTGAATTTAATTCTGTCTCCAAAATATCACCTTTCGATTGTTGAACTTTAGTTTGGTTAAGACAGAATTAAAAGCTCTGAGGCGTGTATGATACATTTTCCGAAAGGTGATATTGCCCCCACTATGGGAGTACAGTAGAAGGCAATCACCCCCAAGATACAACAAAGCCCTTGAACTCTCTTAGAAGATAATGAGAAGAAGATGCCAAAACTGTGAAGAGAAGTACATAATTTATAGACTTGAATAGACACAACAGTTTGAACGGTTGTGACTATTTAGAGTTGAACAGACACAACCCTTTGAATGGTTGTGACTATTAAGAGTTGAACAGACACAACCGTTACTGTTCTATTCAGACAACCTTTGAATCTGAAATACAAAATGTCAACTCTGTTACTAAGTCACCCCAAGATGCCCAAGTGCCTCATCAAAGTCAATAGTAAATAAATGTTATAAGCCTGCTAGAAATCAGGCCCACTTGGCTCATAATCCACTTTATTCAAGATATTACTTAAATATTAGGAATTATTATAAAGACTTGGGTATTCATCTTTCCATCCGATGTGGGACTATTTCCCACATACAAATGCTACCAATATATTCAAACTACTAACAATCTCTCACTAGTTTGTATATTTTGGCTGCAACCACATCTCTCTCGTGACAAATATTATGCATAAAGAAAGGTATCTCTCGATTTTAACCTTCCATTAGTGTATATATATCAATCGTTTAACAAAGTTATTGGTGTCCGCGGATTAAACCAAAACTTTTCTTATTAGAATTTGAAATACAACACACAATATTCATCTTATTTTCTAAGAGATTTATAACTGCTTTAGCACTATTATGGCCATGTGCTACTCTTGTACTTCATAAGTATTTACAAGAGAACACTTCATATCTATTACTGAAGCGGCACTACTTCTATGCTAATATAGGTGGAGTTTCCTGTATTATATCCCTGTTACTATGGATTTTTAAAAATTAAATAACTCTATTGAGAGCTTTCGCTCATCCTCTTTATTATAACAGACAACACTAGATACTTATTTATATAAGAATGAGACGTCTAGTGCAATACAGACACATGACAGTAACTTGTTATTACCCATTGAACTATTAAAATTAGGTTTTACTAATTAAAGTTGGGTTACCATTACTGGTGCCAAATCGTAAATGTTTAAGTCCCATTCCAATTGACGTATTCTTTACCAAATCTCTAGATAATGCCTTGGTAAAGGGATCTGCTAAATTCTTTGCAGATCTCACATTAACTATGGTAATTATTCCATTAGTAATTAATTCTCGAACATATTCATGTCTTAAGCTAATTTGTCTAGATTTACCATTATAAACATTATTATAAGCTCTAAATATAGTCGCCTCACTATCGCAATGCAAAGAAATAGATGGTATTGGTTGTGGCCACAACTCTATATCCAATAATAAATTTCTCAGCCATTCCGCTTTCTTGCCGGCAGCAGCCAAAGCGACAAAATCAGATTCCATTGTTGAATGTGTGATGCAAGTTTGTTTCTTAGAGGCCCAACTAATGGCACTGCCTCCACTGGTAAATACCCAACCTATTGTGGATTTATTATCACTTGCACTTGTGATCCAACTTGCATCCGAATAATCTTCTAGTACTGCAGGATAATTGGAATAAAATAGACCAAACTCTTTTGTTCTTTTTAGATACCCAAGAACTCTATTGATGGCCTTCCAATGATTAGTACTGGGTTTACTGGTGTATCGTGACAATTTGCATACTGCAAAAGCTATATCAGGCCTTGTACAATTCATCGCATACATAAGGCTTCCAATAGCGCTAGCATATTCTAATTATGCAATTACATTGTCACAATTCTCATTTAATTTCATACTCGGATCATACGGAGTAACACTTTCTTTAATATTAAGATGTTGGAATTTATTTAATAATTTCTCTATATAATGAGATTGGTTTAGCACAAACCCTTCACTATGTTTTTTCACCTTTATTCCTAAAATAGTATCTACTTCATTCAAATCTTTCATTTTGAATACTGAAGTTAAATACTTTTTTGTTTCATTTATTCCAATCATGTTTGTACCAAATATCAACATGTCGTCTACATAGAGACATATGATTACCCCATAATTCTGATTGAATTTGGAATATACACATTTATCTGCACTATTATGCTTAAAACCATTTGATATTACTGCTTTATCAAATTTCTCATGCCATTGTTTAGGGGCCTGTTTTAAACCATATAGCGACTTAGTTAATTTACAAACTTTGTTCTCATTTCTAGGAAGTATGAAACCTTCGGGTTGTTCCATGTATATTCCTAATTTAATTGACCATTTTAAAAGGTTGTTTTTACATCCATTTGATGCACATATAAATTATATATTGAGGTCAAAGCTATAAGAACTCTAATGGATGTTATTCTAGCCAAAGGTGCATAAGTATCAAAATAATCTATACCTTCCTTTTGTGTGAATCCTTTAGCAACTAATCTTACCTTGAAAGTTTGTATAGAGCCATCTGTATTTTGTTTTCTTCTAAATATCCATTTACACTTTATAGGCTTAGATTCTTGAGGCAAGTCAACCAATATCCAAGTATTGTTAGACATTATTGAGTCCATTTCGTCATCAATAGCCTCTTTCCAAAATGTAGTATCTCTTGATGACATTGCTTCACTAAATGTTTTAGGATCATCTTCTATATTAAGTAGAATAGGTACTTTGTTAAGCATTTTGGTTCTATCTCCTTCAACGAGAAAGACTATTGAACGCGAATCAATAAAATCATGACCAAAAGATTTTTCTTTTCTGATTCTTTGACTTTTTCTTGGTTCAATATTTTCATTACTTTCTCTTTTTTTCTCATTTGTAATTTTCTTAGAAGTTGCTGCATTTTCTTTATTATACAAATTAGAATCAAAATTATCATGCATAAATTTATTTTCAAAAAATTCAACATGTATCGACTCAATTATGACATTTGATTCTAAATCTAGAAGTCGACATACTTTAGAATTCTGTGCATATCAAACAAATATATTTCTAATGCCTCTCGGCCCTAATTTAGATTTATATGGATCAGTCACTTTATAATATGCTATGCACCCCCACACTTTAATATAGTTTAAATTGGGTTTTCTACCATTCCAAATTTCACATTTATCATTATGATCATTTTGACATGCAATGTAACCATGTTTAGACATATACTTTAAAGAACGAAAATTTAAATGACATAGTCTAGCATGCCATAAGGAAAAAGAATACTCAACAAAATAAGCAAACACGCAATTTATTTCATTAATACCGAGTTTGAACAAGCCATCACAGGAATATATCTTTCCTACAAATATACCATTCTTCGATATTACTACTTTGCCAGACTCTAGAACAATTTTAAATCCCTTCTTGCACAACAGATTTGCAGATACAATATTTTTTCTCAAATCAGGAACATGAAATACATTAAGCAGAGTAAGTTTCTGTCCAGATGTAAACTTCAATTCAACACTTCCTTTACCGAGCACTTTGGCCAAAACGTGGTTTCCCATCAACACCTCTTCAGGTTCTTTCTGATCCGTGTAGGTTTTGAACATTGCTTTGTTATTGCATACATGGATGGTTGCGCCAGAATCCAGCCACCAATCTGCAGTTCTAGTTACCGCAGCCATATGCAATTCCGTAATCATGCCTATCTGCATGTCAGAAACCATAGCAACAAGTTCTTTGACTTCATTTTCTATTAGATTTGCCTTGTTGCTATTTTCTGATCTGAAACCAAGTTTTTTTTCCCGGTATTTCTGAATTTGCAATCTTTAATATAGTGGCCTTTCTTTACACATTTATAACAAGGTCATTTCTTCTTTGCAAAATTAGATTTCTTAAAATCATTTCCCTTCTTCTGAACTTTGAAATTGTTCTGAAATTTTCTATGATCATTTTCACAGACATGATTCACTTTAGAGTTAGATTTAGAACTAAGAAAAATCATGTCACGTGCAGGGTTCTCTGCCTCAATCTGTAGATGAGTCTGAAATTGCTCAATAGTAAAATTTTCAGGAGAGTGCAGAATTTTCTTTCTATATTCATTCCAAGTAGGAGGAAGTTTAGACTGAATCGCTCCAACTTGAAATGAATCAGGGACTTTAATTCCAAGTTCGCTCATTTTAGAGACGAGAATTTGTAATTCATGCACTTGATACATGATTGGCATGTCATCAGTCATCTTAAATTCAAAATATTTAAGCGCTAGAAATTTTTCCGTACCTTTCATCTCATTTTTGTATTTTGTTTCAAGAGCGCTCCAGATTTCCTTTGGTGTCTTCATATTTCTGTAAAGATCATACAAACGATCGGTGAGAGAATTGAGAATGTAACCGCGACAAACTAGTTCATCTTCTTGACGCTTGTTTTTCTCTGTTCTGGCACTCTCGGTATCATTCGAAGTTGAGACTGAATCTGCAATTGGCGGCAAGTTCGGATCGAGAACGTAAAATTTCTTCAAGGCGGTCAACAAGAACACCATCTTGTCTTTCCATCTAGTGTAATTGCTCCCATCGAATCGATCCAGTTTGATAACATATTGATTTTGGAAATGAACCTTGACACTTGAATTTAATTCTGTCTCCAAAATATCACCTTTCGATTATTGAACTTTAGTTTGGTTAAGACAGAATTAAAAGCTCTGAGGCGTGTATGATATACTTTCCGAAAGGTGATATTGCCCCCACTATGGGAGTACGGTAGAAGGCAATCACCTCCAAGATACCACAAAGCCTTTGAAACTCTCTTAGAAAATAATGAGAAGAAAATGCCAAAACCGTGAAGAGAAGAACATAATTTATAGACTTGAATGGTTGTGACTATTTAGAGTTGAACAGACACAACCCTTTAAATGGTTGTGACTATTTAGAGTTGAATAGGTTCTGTTCAGACAACCTTTGAATCTGAACTTCAAAATGTCAATTCTGTCACCCCAAGTGCCTCATCAAAGACAACAATAAATAAATGTTATAAGCCTGCTAGAAATTAGGCCCACTTGGCTCATAATCCACTTTATTCAAGATATTAATTAAATATTGGGAATTATTATAAAGACTTGGCTATTCGTCTCTCCATCCGATGTGGGACTATTTCCTACATAGAAATTCTACCAATATATTCAAACTACTAACAATACCCTCAGCAAACGAAAGCAGTTGAGAAACGTAGGACACAAGCTCTCCTGATCTGAAACCATAGAAATCTAAGCATCTACAAACATAAAAAAATCGCGGAAACATCATAAAGATGAAAATTTTAAGAAATCATTACCTCTCGATTGCTTCATCGACGAACCTACGAAAGCCTTTGGTGGTCCTGAGAAGCGGGATGCCATAGAGGCCGGTCTCTGAGGTCTCAGCGGACTGGAGACTCGAAGCAAACGCGCAAGGAGAGATAGCGAGCAAAAGAGAGGAGAGGAGACGAAGACGGTGGTGATGATGATGATGATGGCCCAAGGGATAGGATTAGGGTTAGGGCACGGTTCATAGCGCCTCCTTGGAGATGTCTGCGCCGCTGCTGCGCGACGATGGACCAGTTTCAAATTTCCAATATTTTATCGAGAAATGTGGGTATTTTGGTTGTAAGAGAGGGTTTTTCTCCTATATTTACCAAAAATTCAATTTTAGGTAACTGTTTTTATGATTGGCACCTTCATCTTGAAAACTCATGTTTTAAGTTATGCACCGTCGATAATTTTTTTGCTCATACAGGAGTGTTGCAAATTTAAGAGTTTATCGATGATAAAACATTTTTCATAACTCAATGGTTAAAATATATCAAAATCACGAAGAAATGGTTGTGTATATTCAGACCATCAAGATAGACAAATATTCATCATCAAAAAAGGAGTAAAAAGTTAACTTTTTAACCAATGTACCAGAGAAATCCTTTCTCAGGACTAGGATATCCACGTTTCTCTGACTTAGAGGTGAAATCTTATTTTTTGAAACCATGATACGTAAGATTATAATTTTTGGCTTCCTTTAAACTAAACGAAACCATGGTTCAAAACTGTGTTGCCAAACTAAGCTTTACGGTTTTGAGACTCATTTCTTATTTTTCATATGATTTTTCTTTAAATGGGTCATTTTAAATCAAGCCTATTTCAATTCTCCTAAATAAATTTCAAATAATGATGAAAGAAAGAGGAAGTTGGGACACACACATTTACATCAAAACTTAATTATCCCAACCACACTTGAATAGTTGAATACTGGGTGCTTAAAGGAAAGAAAGCAGAAGGATGGAGAAAAAACGGAAAATTTTGAGGAAATGATTTTAGGTTTTAGGGTCCAGCTTATATTGGACGTGAAAAACTTACGCATTTAATAATTATTCGGATATACTATTGGGGCAGACATAAACCAACTAGGTCTGCGAGTTGTGTGATGCCCTTCGGAGTGACTAATGCGCCGGCAATATTTATGGACTTGATGAACAGGATCTTTTCACCGTTCTTGGACCAGTTTATTGTGGTATTCATTGACGATATTCTGGTGTACTCGAAGAGTCCGGAGGAGCATGCTGAGCACTTAAGGATCGCACTGCAAACGCTGAGACAGGAGAAATTATTCGCGAAGATGAGTAAGTGCGAATTCTGGTTGGAAGAAGTGAAGTTTCTGGGGCATGTCGTGTCGGGCGATGGAATCGCCGTTGATCCCGAGAAGATTGCAGCAGTTCGAGATTGGCCCGTTCCGAAGAATGTTGCAGAGATAAGAAGTTTTCTTGGACTTGCCGGTTACTACAGAAGATTTGTGGAGAACTTCGCTCGTCTAGCTGAGCCGTTAACCAAGCTTACGCGTAAGGAGGTACCGTTTGTTTGGACAGATGGATGTGCATTGGCCTTCGAGACGTTGAAGCAAAAGTTGATAACCGCCCCGATCCTGACCGTACCGGATAATTCAGGAGGACTGGTGATTCACAGCGACGCATCTGGAAAGGGATTGGGATGTGTTTTGATGCAGAATGGGAAAGTCGTCGCTTACGCATCGAGACAGCTGAAGACTCATGAGCAGAACTATCCGACTCACGACTTGGAGCTTGCAGCCGTGATCTTCGCCCTGAAGATTTGGAGACACTACCTTCTGGGCGAGAGAGTTGAAATCTTTACGGATCATAAGAGTTTGAAATATGTGTTCACTCAGAAGGAGTTGAACATGAGGCAACGCAGATGGTTGGAGCTGATGGCCGACTACGACCTTGATCTTAAGTACCATCCGGGAAAGGTTAACGTCGTGCCAGATGCGCTAAGTCGGTTACCAGCAATTCAGTTATTGACTGCGCAGAGAGAGATCATTGAGGAGTTTCGGAGATTTGACTTGGAGGTTGTGCTACCACGTGCTACAGGACAGTTGATGCAATTGCAAGTACAATCGTCCTTAGTTGAAAAGATTAAAGTGGCGCAATCGCAGGATCCTAGACTGCAAAAGTTTCGAGAGCAGGTTGGAGCCGGACTACGAACCGATTTACTGATCCATGAAGAGAGAATCAAGATGGACCCATATAGGACACAATATAATATTCAAAAGCTACAATGCTCCCGTCTTCTATGGGATACATACGAGGTTGATAGAAGTAATTAAAAAAATATTTAGTGTTCTATTTTCTGTGCTCGTGAAGATAAATTAATATAAACTAAACCCCTTTGCATCCAAAAAGACAATTATATTGTGGTGGTTTAAGTTTGATTTAATTGTCTCTTGACATAATCGAATAAATCACAAATATTCTAGTTCTTCCTCACCGTAGATCATTATATTCAAATCCACCGATGCATATATGAAGATTTTCCACATTGCCTAGACAATGTTTTCTGCTGGCACAACTGCGAATAACTTTCTTAATTAGTCTTTGTAGCTCCATATACCTCATTGTTTTCCTTTCCTTTTCTTTCTTTTTAATTTCCTCCTTTGGTTGTTCAAAGAGTGGTAAATTAGAGGTTATATTTTGTTCTTTTGTGTCGATAAATAAAATTTGTTATGAGTATGGTAAGTTTATACCAAGGACTGCGATTAATGCCACTTATTTCCACCCCAAAAAACAGCTTATAGAGCTTATCAAATCACCTCGGTGAATTAACGAAATTCTATTCTTTACAACTCAAAAAAATAAGAAGGACTGAATAAGACATTTCAATATAAACAAAAGGTTAACTTTTAATTACTTACCGATAACCTAATGCATGTCGTCGGATTCTTGATCCTTAAATATCGATCCTTCTCTTTCGTTCAGCAATTCATACAGAAATTTAATGTTTAATTTTTTGCTGTTGCGGACCTGCGGCAAAATTGGTGTGATACAACTGTATAGTGATTAAAATTCGAAGAGTTTTGGCCCTAGGCATGATTCATGTGAAAAAGAACTTCTTAAATTTCAGGCAAGAGAATGAGAATAAACAAGATACATTGGGTTAATGAAGACTTTAGGTAAGTAATGATGATTTTAATTACTCTCTCCAACCCAAAATATGGGCACCTGGATGAAACCATGCGTGGTTTTTGTCTTTTATCACATTCCCAGAAAAAATTGTCAAAGGATTGAAAGAACAATCTTTTTTGAGAAGTGGCAAACTAAAAGCCACCTTAATCTTCTTTCAACACTTGTACACCTGGATTACTTTTTCGATCCTACATTAAATCCCTATAGAGTATCCCCGTCCCCCCGCACCCGCCCCCGCCCCCACGCATCCCTACCGTCTTATCTCCGTCCTTTCCATGGACAATCTTGAAGAATATCCATCTATCATTACTGTAGCGGCTCGTTATAGCCGGACGTAAGTAAAAAATAACATTCGTTCGTTCTTTGATTGTTTGTACCTTGACGATTGTTTCATACTTTTTTATATTAAAAAATAACTCTCTACTAAATCTAGAGGCTTTTGCCATTGTTTTGTTGAAAACATGTTGTTTGTAGGCTAGATTTCTAATACAATTTTCATCCATCACGGATGGAAAATAGGTAAATGGTACTTGATTGGTTATGAAAGAAAAATACATAAGTTGGGGAAATAAGCAAATAGTCCTTTGGGATTCTCTAAACACTAAAAGAAATTGTCATTTTTTATATTTTGGCCTTAGTTTATTGCTATGGACTTCATTTGTTTACAGCTTTGTAGAATTTTTATAATCACCGTTTGTTGAAAATATAATTTCATGATATAATCTATTTCATTGATGCTTTGGGAAAGGCTATAACTATCTCGGCTTTACTTTTATTTACTAAAAAAATATTGATCTCCGCATTTGTATGTTTTTCTTATTATTTTCTGAAGAATCGAGTGAGCCACAATGAGATTGAGGAAGAGAGGTGACTGGAGATGGCTCCATTGACCATTGTGGCAGACCTGCACGGAGAGACAAATCGGGTGGATGATTGTCGGGCATGTTATTGCTAGGTCAGTAAATATATTTAATAAATATACAATAGATAATCTTCATTTATCCACTGCTTTATATAATTTATACTGTTAATGGATATAAATTTATTTTTCACAAGGTTGTTCATATAGTCAATTAATTCAAGCATGCATGTAACAGAAACTGTTTCTGGGCCCCATCAATACCAAAATAGAACTATTTTTCCCCCTTCTCAAATTAGTCTTTTTCTCACCTTCAATAGTATTGGCTGCTATTTATGAAGGACCAACTGGAATTAGCGGTAACAATTTCTTTTTCAATATGAGAGGTTGCAAGTTCGAATTTCTTGATTTACGGAAAAAAATTTACTATTTATGAAAAAATATGATACTTCTATTTTGGAATAATAATTAGATTACACTATGGCATGCTCTATTTGGAAAAACTTAGAACCGTACGTTTGGTAGAAACCACTGAATTTGAGAGAGGAAAAATATTATTAATGATTGATCAAAATACAATGCACAATATGCCTCTCTATATATAGCGCACAAAATGAAACCCTAATACGTAATATACGTATAATACACGTAAACCCCAATACAAAAAATAAATACTAAATGCTATAAAAGATATACATATCTTAACAGCCTCTTAAACTCACGGTGAATCATAAACCGAGAACATTGTGTCATGAATGTAGGTAGGGCCGTTCTATTTGCTTGATGAAGTTTTAGATGAAGTCATCGGCGTAGCTGTAAAAGTACTGTCAGTAATAGTAGAATGTCAACCGTGACTCGTGCAAGAAGATCAGAAATGTACTTCTGTTGTGGCAGAAGATAGCCGCTTTAGATGGAATTCTATCGGTGTAACTGTAAAAATACTGTCAGTAATAGTAGAATCGTCAACCGTGGCTCGTGCAAGAATATCAGAAAATATACTTCTGCTGTGACATAAGATAGCCACGGGGAGAGCAAGCAATTTCGATCCCCAAGAAACAGCGTAAATGTCCATAATATTTAATACAGTTATATTCAAATATCTCATAATCTAACCGTCTCTCTCAAACTCATGGTAGATAACCGAGAGTTTGGATAATGTCTTGAACCAAAATATGTAACGTGTAGAACGACGGAGAAGAACAACATATCTAAAGTATCGAGCATAGCGGACTAATACCTTTTGGCCTCTTTCGCGGATTGCAGGGAGGACCAAATAACCTGCAGCCTCTTTGATTGGAAATGCTTAAAAGAAGAAGATCATGCTTTTAGAAAAAGTCATAAAACAAAATAGCTGCTTGGACTTGATATGGTATTGAGTCAAGATCAAGAAAGCTTTCACAAAGGAATAAAAATGACCAAAAGATTAAGAAGATGTTCCACAAAGGAATAAAAATGATCAAATAACCAAGAAGAAGTTCCGCAAAAGAATAAAAATGATCAAAAGATTAAGAAGACGTCCTATAAAGAAAATAAGAAAAAATACCAAGAAGAAGTTATATCGAAGATCAAGAGATCAAGATAAAATTAGACCAAATGGGAAAAAGAAGAAGAAGAAGAAGGATAAAAATAAAATCACAACAAAAAGAAGAATAGTTAACATTGAAAAAAGATGAAGACGAAAGAGAAATAAACGTCATCGCTCATACCGAATTAGAAGTAGTAAAAGAGGAAGGAAGAGGAGGAGAGAACATTGCCCATATTGAGATAGAAGAAGAAAAAGGGGGAAATGATATCACCAACAAAATAGAAAAAATTGAAGAGCAAAGTGAAGCAATTGCCCACGTTGTAGTTATAAAAGAGAAAGACGAATAAAAAAGAGATGACACAGTCTATAGAGAAGTGAATGAAGAAGAAGAACCGCTAAAAGGAGAAGGTGATTGTAACCATAAAAAAATAGAGATAGATGAAGAAGTAGAAAAAAAAAGATATAGGAGACGTCGTCATCAATATAGGAATAGAAGCACTGAAGGAAAGAGAAAAAGAAAATCGAGAAGACGACATTACACATAGAGAAGACAAAGTAGTACAAAAAGAAGTAGATGGTATTATCCAAATAGAAATAGAAGCAGCGAAAGATATAAAACACGGCGATATTAACGAAGATTATATCACCTTGAAGTTTTTTTATTTTTTATTTTTTTTAGAAGAAGATGGCTTCGATGAGATCGGTGGTGGAGATGGTGACTTCGATAGTGATCTTGAGATCAGTGATGGAGGTGACTTCGACGGTGGGGAGATGTCTTGATATTATTGAGAGGATCTAAAAATCGCTGATGAAAGTTGCGGAAGATGAAAACGGCGATGGTGATTTTGATGTGGAGCATCACATTGTGGTAAATAAATAAGAAACGAAGAGTAAGAAAGAGAAAATTAGGTTCGAATAAGAATAGAAGTGGAAATAGATTGACTGTGGTGTCGGAGTCATCAAATAGAGAGTGATTCGACGATGGGAGATGTGGCGATCGAGGAGACGAGGTGGTGAAAAGGATCGATCAACGATGACGCCAGCAATCAATGGTAGGGTAAGCACTGATACCATGTTAGAAACCAATGAATTTGAGAGAGGAAAAACATTATTAACGATTGATCAAAATACAATTTACAATATGCCTCTCTATATAGCCTACAAAATGAAACCCTAATACGTAATATACGTATAATACATGTAAACCCAATAAAAAAAAGATAATTACTAAATGATGGCATTTTTATTGCTGGGTCAGTAAATATATTTAATAAATATACAATAGATAATCTTCATCTTGTAGGGTGTTTTTCGTCACCCTATTGAGATAGATATACGCGCGCGCTTGTCAGGCGCATTACAGATTTCCCCTGCTTAGGATAGGCGGGGGTTTATTGATTGTAGGGATCCGAATCTCCGGCAGCCGCGGACTAAGCTGTCGTTAATTACCCCTCGCCTTTGGAGCGAGGGAACATCCGATTGAAAGGTCAAACAGGTCATGCGAACTTAATGTGCAGTGTTTTGTTTTGAAGGGGTTTTGGATATATCGGGGGCCCCGCAGAGTTTTTACGGGGGTCCCGCTACCCGGATAGCGGGCTGGGGGTCAAGGGGCCTAGCATCCTCCTTGCAAGGGTTTTTTTAGTGCACTTTAATTTGATTTTTATGCTTTTATGATTCATATGTTGATTTTTAGCAGCAGAAACTGAAAATTTAGTGATGAATCCTATTCAAATAAAATCAAAACATTTTGGTATTGATCCAACTGTTGATTTTGTGTGAAATTATGTGTGTAATGGTTGAATCGCCTTCTTAGCTATAGGCAGCAGAATTTTTGGAACCAAACAGCTTTTCAAATAAAAAAAACACATACTACAACATCACTTTTCTCTAAAGAGCTTTTCTTCATGAGCACTTTTGCTAAAATCTCTCTTCGCAATGGCCCAACCAAACGGAGCCTTAATATGGTAAGACTCCATCCAAAATACTCAAGTTTCCTAAAGCTTTATGTCATTTTATATTTTATACACATGTCATCCCACAATTTTCCTAATCGTGGGACTAAATGTTTGTGTTGCAATCTTGGATTATTCACTATTTGTCCAATTTATCAATTCAATTGTAAATAGCTACACTTACCAAGTAAAGAGCAGTTACTTGGATAATGCATAGGTTTTCCTATTTGAAAGAATACAAAAGCGCATTTACGTAAGTTTTAGGGTCAAAGAAGGTATTGATCAAACTGAGCTAAACAATGTTGAACATCTTGTTTGCGGAAGCAAACAATCAAGGGTTTTATTTGATGAACACACCCAGGAGACAATGATTAATACAAGCAAACGATAGAAAACAAAAATAAAAGATACAAGGTTCATATAGTTAAGCCAAATCCCGTCTACTCTATGGTAATACGAAAACAATGTCACGAGTTCTATAATTAAGATAGATATGATATTTATTTTACGTGTTTGTTTTGACGGAATTAGAGATTGGAAGTTACTTCATAGTGATGCGGTGGATCCTATGTGGTATAGTTACTTCCAAGATTTTCTTCTCCTCATTTTAGATGGGAAGTAACCATGTAGCACAAAGAACAAGAAAAAACATTAATTATTTAATGCCTCTCTTTATTACTTCTATAAAGTAATGATATAATACTATTAAAAAATTCTTTTTTGTTTGTTTTTCTTATAAAAAAAATAGTAAATTACTTTATTTTTTACTTTCTACTTCAAAAAAATATACAAATAAACACTAGAAGTAAAATTTAGATCTACTTCCATGATAACTTTTTTGGAAGCTACTTCAATAATACTTCCGGTTCTTCCGGACAACCAAACAGGCTCTTTGGAAAAGGAATGCTACCATGGGCGGAAGGAGGGGGGGCGAAGGAGGGGGGGTGGGGTGCTGCCCCTGCAAAATATTCATATACACACACTTTCTAACATAGAGCAATTATCTTGCAATTACTAGCTTTCTAACATAGAGCAATTCCCTGCATAAAAATTGCCAAATAATTATATAACTATCCCCAAATAATTAAATAGGATCCCATAAGATTTCCCTTATCTGGTTTCTGCTTGCAATTTTTAATATGGTATGTAATATCATGATTAGTCCAATTAACCGATTAACCTGCAAATTTCTAATTTTCAACTCCCACATATTCTTTCACACACACAAAAATCCCCTTTGTTATCTCTGCATGTTTACGTGAGGATTTGAAGTTAAAAGCAAAGAAAAATCCAAAATCCAAATATTAAGGTTATGATTTCTCATGCTTAGTTTTTTTTTCCGTCTTTTATTGTTTTGCTTTTTCTCCTAAACTTTAAATAAACTTGCATAAAATAGATACTTTTAGATGTTGGGTGCTAATTATTCTTCTTTTTTATTAAACAAGCTCATATGTGGATGTTTAAGTTGGCCCCTGCCTATGATGAATTCTGGCTCCGCCCCTGAATGCTACCATGTGTCAGATATCAAGAAAAGGAATGTGGGAAGCACAACTCCTGCCGATTAGACTGCACTTGTTGTCCATCACTAGTATCAAAAGAGCACGGGATTCTCTCATTCTCTCTCTCTCTCTCTCTCTCTCTCTCTATATATATATATATATATATGAGAATAATGCTATAGGAGGTTCCTCCTATGGCGTCGAAAAAATACAATCTCCATCGTGTTTTCCGACGATCGGCACCCATCATCTTCATCGTTGCGCCAAATTTTATGTGATTCTACAACTTTTTCATCGTTGAATTAGTGGGTTCAAAATTAACGGTTTACCGACAATAGAACTTTTTACATTGCTAAACCAACGGTGAAAAAGTTGTAGAATCAGATGAAATGCAGCATAGCCATATCTTAGATGATAACGATGAAGATGATAGATTCCGATCGTCGGAAAACATGATGAAGGGCGTATTTTTTCGACGCCATAGGAGGAAATTCCCTCCTACGGCCTCTTTCCTCCATTATTCTCTCTCTATATATATACACACAGAGAGGGGGCTTCAGGAGGGGTTTTTTTGTTAGGTGGCGTAAAAAATTTCAATCTCCATCATTTTTTCCGACGATCAGCGTGCGTCATCATCATCTTTATCATCTAAGATGTTGATACACCAAATTTCATGTGACTCAATCATTTTTTCACCGTTGATTTAGTGGGTGCAAATTTAACGGTTTACCGACAATAGAACTTTTTACATCGCTAAATCTATGTTGAAAAGGTGTTAGAATCACATGAAATTTGGTGTATCCACATCTTAGATAATAAAGATGATGATGATGAGTTCCGATCGTCGAACAAAATGGTGGAGAGTATAGTTTTTTGACACCATCTAACGAAAAATCCTTTCGGGACCTCTTTCCTAAGTTATTCTAATGTGTATCCACATCTTAGATAATAAAGATGATGATGATGAGTTCCGATCGTCGAACAAAATGGTGGAGAGTATAGTTTTTTGACACCATCTAACGAAAAATCCTTCTACGGCCTCTTTCCTACGTTATTCTTATAAATATATCCTTCTAGGGCCTCTTTCCTACGTTATATATATATATATATATATATATATATATATATATATATATTGTCACGACCCAAAATTTGGATGTGACCGGCACTTAGAATGTATAATATCTAAAGATATGCATACCGTCCAAGTAAGCCGAAAACAAAGATCAAAATCCTTTTTGCGAAATTCTTTATATAAAATTTTAGTTTTTAAGTAGAAATCACAGTTTGTATAAATTAGATACTAACAAGTATAAGATGTTAAGTTTGGTTGCATCCCTAATTGGGATCAACAATATCAATAGTGGAGACAAGTATCAGCAATTTAAGACATTAACAAGAATTTCAGATAAGTAAAAGAAATAATAATTTATAAAACTAAATCATCTCCTATGTCCAATAATATACATATAACCATCTCTTACTCTAAGTCATATATAGGTTTGATAGAGATTTTCTAGATACAAAATACAAATACCAAAAGAGAAGGTTACTACATATGTAACTCACCTAGCAAAACATGTGAAAAAGCTGCAAAAAGTGGGGCTGCACTGCTACTGACCGTCCACTCTACCCCTGTAAGGAACTGTGGCACAACGGGGTGAGTTGCCAACTCAGTGAATATAACTAACATATAACGGTTAATAATGTAAATATGTCGATCATAACTAATTGAAATAAGAGCAAGTATGATGCATGACAGCATATGGAAAGCATAAATCAATACTATAAATCACATAACCCAAAACTGCAATCTCATCATTTAGCCCAATAAATTTCATCTTTCTGTGTCCATCATCGACACAAAACTTCCATTTCTCTCGGGCATCATTTCTCGAATGATCCTGAAATCAGATATCGATCGGTATCCTCTAGATATCCGCCATATCTTACTACTATCTCCGGTATCGAGTAAGCTCGCTAGGCTCTCCCGCCTCAAATGCGGCTATCCTGCCCCTCGGTCTCGACCGGGTCTACCATGTATCCAACTGTATATCTCTCCCACTCAGTATGGATAACGTAAAATCCGCGACCATATATCTCCCCCACTCGGTCCGGAATAAAACCAAATCATAAAATATCTCATAGTGGACATGACACATTAATCATGAAAGTCACTGGATTTATGTAATAGTACTCAAAATTCAAAACCATAAATCCTAAATAATACAATTTCCTCTTATATCAACATAAAATACTCAAATACTAAACATGATATTAATGATGCACTTCACTACAGTTATTGGTGTTTAAAATATGATATGAGTCATTTTTAACAAGAAATTTACTAAGTGTAAAAATGACATGGTAATATCGACGGGGTGTGTGTAACATGTAAGATGTGCACGTGGTATAACTCGTTGATACTTGTGCAGTGTACTAGCAACTAAGCAAAATATATGTGAATTATGAATGCATATTGTCAATTTAGCATAACGAAATAAAGCATTTATTTAAATAAAACTACGGGCGTAACACGCCATATTTTCAAAATTCCCTGGTAGATATTTAGTCTACTCACCGGAAAACGTCGTATCTACTCAGGAATTGCCAATGCTTTTCCTTTCCTCGCTGCCTCCGAAAATTCCGTATTTGAATTTTACATCACAATTTAACTTATATAAAGAAACGGCTACTCCGACATGACGGAAATGAAAAACACCCGTTCCCACGTACTAGTTATATTGTATACGACTATACCAAACTATTTAATATTTAACCTTACTGGATTTTAACCCTGCTCTGCATCGCGACAGAAAACAGATTGCAATACGCTTTAACCATGTCGTATTTCGGTTTCTTAGATATATTTTCCGATATTAACTTCCAGATTTCATATACAGCTGAAATAACTTAATTAAATAACACCAAAATTGCCACAATTATACACAGAACCCTACCCAACAAACCAAAATACCCTAGCTTCCTACAAAACCGGCGACGCCGAATTTTTCCCTCTGGTTGCCGGCCCAATTCCGAACCCTCTGGTTCGTACTCCTATGGTTTGCTATATGTGTTACATACATCATCTAGGTCTTATTTAGTTGGGTTAATTGTTATCTAAACAATAGCAGATTCAAACAGAACTTAGTTGTACCTAAAATACGATATTATAGAACTTGATCATTTCAAACTAAACTAATTACAGAATCTCAATTCCTACTGTGGTTAAGAATTTACCTATAATAATTTGTAGGAATAACACTCTCCAAGATGTTAAACCCATTGTCCTAGCTTGATGATGATGAAAACCTTAGATTTAGCTCCTTCCTTCTTCTTTCTCTTGTTCTTCTTTGTTTTCTTTAATTTTTGTTTTTCTTTCAGAAATTTTCAGATTTTAAATTAGGTGAATGATCTGAACATGAATTATATATGTCAAAAAGAAGGGATAAGGTGAAGGAGGAGGTGTCATCAAGTAAGGTGTAGTGATTTCATGCAAGGAGGAGGTGTTGGTGTGTGTGTGCATGAGTGTATGTGGTGTCAACACATTAACCTTTCCCAAAATGATTTAATTAAATTTAACTTCTGAACTAAAATATATTCTATCCATTTTCCACTTACACCCTCACAAAACCAAATTTACATAATTTTCCTAAACTTGTATAAAATCCCCTCACAACTTATGTTATTATATAACACTCTTTTCATTAAAATGAAGCTCAAATTATCACTAAAACCCTTATAACTTATTTATGTTATATATAAGAATTTTAATTTAATTTATTTTACACACATCTTATGAAATTGTCTAATTTGGTTTTAATAACTTTTTAATTTAACACTTTATTATTTAATTAATTAATTTTATTTATTTCTAAAAATTTCAGAATGCTATATGTGTGTGTGTGTGTGTGTGTGTGTGTGGTTAATGGAAAAATGCACCCTCAATGATATTTTTCGACGATCGGCATACATCACCTCTATCTTTATCATCTAAGATATGGATACACCAAATTTCATGTGATTATACCATTTTTTCACCGTTGATTTAGTTGGTGCAAAATTAATGGTTTACCGACAATATAACATTTTACATTGCTAATTCAACGGTGAAAAAATGGTGGAATCATATGAAATTTGATGTGTGCACATCTTAGATGATAACGATGATGATCATGGATACCGATCGTCAGAAAAAATGATGGAAGTTGTATTTTTTCGACGTCATAGAAGGAAATCCCCTCCTATGACCTCTTTCCTCCATTATTCTCTCCCCTCCTATGGCCTCTCTCTCTCTCTCTCTCTATATACATATATATATATATATATATATATATATATGAGAATAATGAAGAAAAGGTGCTATAGGAGGGAATTTCCTCCTATGGCGTCGGAAAAAATACGCACTCCATTATTTTTTCCAACGATCGGCATACACCATCTTCATTTTTATCATCTAAGACGTGGATACATCAAATTTTATACGATTCTACAACTTTTTCACCGTTGATTTAGTGGGTGCGAAACTAACAATTTACTGACAATAGAACTTTTTACATTGCTAATCCAACGGTGAAAAGGCTAAAGAATCACGTGAAATTTGGTGTATCCACATGTTAAATGATAATGATGGATGCCGATCGTCGAATAAAATGGAGTGTGTAGTTTTTTGACGCCACCTAGCGGAAAAGCATCCCATGACCTCTTTTCTACATTACTCTCTCTCTGTCCATATAAGAGTAATAAAGGAAAGAAGCCTTAGAAGGCTTTTTTCATTAGACGGCGTTAAAAAATACACACTTCACCATTTTATTCGACGATCGACACCGACAGTTGATCTTCATCGTCTAATATATCGATACACCAAATTTCATGTGATTCTAACATTTTTTCACCATTGATTTAGCAATGTAAAAAGTTCTATTCTCGGTAAACCGTTAATTTTGCATCCGTTAAAACAACGATGAAAAGGTGTTAGAATCACATGAAATTAGGCATATCGAAATATTAGACGATGGGGATCAAGATGGCCGGTACCGATCGTCGAATAAAATAGTGGAGAGTGTATTTTTTAACGCCACCCAACATACAAAGCCTCATAGGGCCTTTTTCCTCCATTACTCTCTCTCTCAATAGCTTGAGTTGGGTATTGGAGATGCATAGCTCATCCACCATAAAAAACAAAATAAAAAAATGAAAAGTCAACCTTCTCCTCATTCATTACACATTCTCTCTAATGCTCAAAATCCCAAAAAAAGATATGCCTTGCAAATTTATACATAAGCACGTATATCATTATTATTTGTATAATTCATAAATTTCTCAAATCTAATATTACCACTAACCGCATTCATTTAATTTAAATTTAGAAAAACTATAGATATATTTAGAAATTTGCATATAATGTCTAGGATAAACAATTTTACACACGTCTATGGTATATATATTGTTCAAAATATACATACGTGTATCGCATGTGTAAAATACTAATGTGTGTATGTGGAAAAAGAGAGAGAGATATGAGGTGGCGGCCCCTCTTTTAAAAAGAGCCTCCAGCTCAAAACACACTACCCCCATTTCACCTTATATTCCCTCTCTCTGTCTCTCTCTATCTCTATGTATATAAAGATCTAGAGAGAGCAGACGTGCCAAGGAATTTCCTCCTACGATGTTGAAAAAATACATGCTCCACGATTTTTTATGACGATCGGCATTCATCGTCTTCATCTTTATCATTTATGATACGGATACATCAAATTTTACGTGATTCTATTATTTTTTCACTGTTGGATTAGTGATGTAAAAAGTTTTATTGTCCATAAAACGTTAATTTTGCACCCACTAAATTAACGATGAAAAAGTGATAGAATCATATGAAATTTGGTATATTTACATCTTAGATAATAAAGATGAAGATGATGGGTGCCGATCGCCGGAAAAAATGATGAAGGGTGTATTTTTTCGACGTCATAGAAGTAAGTTCCCTTCTATTAATTAAAGAGGCCCTTAGAGGCTTTTTTGTTAGGCGGCGTCAAAAATCTATATTTTTCACCATTTTATTCAACGATCGGAACTCATCATTATCATCTTTATCATATAAGATGTGGATATACCAAATTTCATGTAATTCTATTACATTTTCACCATTGAATTAGTAATGTAAAAAGTTTTATTGTCGGTAAACCATTAATTTTGCACCCATTAAATCAACGAGGAAATAGTAATAGAATCATTTAAAATTTGGTATATCCACAACTTTGATGATAATGATGATGAATACCGATCTTCGAAAAAAATCATGGAAGATGTATATTTTCGACGCCATGGAAAGGAATTCCTTTTTATGGCAACTTTCCTCCATTATTCTCAGATGTGTGTGTAGGAGGGGAGTGATCTATTGCAAACCGACCCGTATTTTTTAAAAACGGGAACTTTCGATCCACGACATATTTGAACAATCCGAACCATTCAAGTTGATCACCCCACCCTCCAATGCATGTGTATGAAAAATCAAAGAATTTAAAGACCTTCAACCCATGCATCGAATGAGTGCAAAATAAGCGCCTTTCAATATAGCAACATAAACTCCATTTAATTCATTAGTTAGAGATTTTCAAATCCTTTGATTTTTCATACACATAGACTTAAGGGTAGGGTGATCAACTTGAACGGTTCGGATCGTTCAAATATGTTGTGAATCAGGAGTTCCCATTTTTAGAAAACGTGGACTGGTTTGCAAAAGAGCGCTCTCATGTGTGTGTGTGTATGGAGCATTTTAACGTATTTTAATTATTGGGTTATCTCTTGCAAATTAATTTAAGCATATTTCATGTTGATCATGCCTTTTCCCCTTATTGAACAGTGAATCAAGGACTCTCAACTCTTGCCTTTGTTGGAGTGGAGGTGAATCTGGTGCTTTTCTCAACGAGGGTATTGAAACAAGCCAATGCAGAAGCTTCAAACACTTTCAGCAGATGGATGGGGACAGTCAATCTCTTCTCTTTGCTGGGTGCTTTTCTCAGTGATGCTTATCTTGGGAGAAACAGGAGTTGCACCATTTTCCAATCCATTCTCACCGTTGTAAGAAAATTAATATCTCCTCATCAACTCTATTACATTACTAAACCAATGAAAATGAAGAAAGGCTACATTTCCCTAAACTATCCTTAAGAACCTTAACTATGATCATCTTTTCGGTAATTACCTTAAAGTTTTTTCTTTATTATGGTAAGCTCTCTAAAAGTGATTTATTAAGGCACTTGAGTTTGGTTTAACACTACTACAAAGAAGGGTTGCCCCTACGGATATATCCGTAGGTGCAACCCACTGCCCCTACGGTTATATACGTAGGGGCGAAAAAATACCCCGTAGGTGCAAAGGCCGCAGGTGCAAGTCGAGGACCTGAACTTATCCCTACGGTTAAATTCTTGCCCCTACGGATATATATGTAGGTCCAGTTTCCCCTACGGATTAATCCGTAGGGTATAAGATTTTATATTATTTACGATTTATTTTAATAAATGACTTGGACCTACGGCTATATCCGTAGGGGCATGTACTACCCCCTACGGATATATTCGTAGGTACTTTTCCGTAGGGGCACAAATTCAGGATTCCTGATATGTGCCCCTACGGATAACGCCGTAGGGGAATGTCAGTGGCCCCTACGGATATATCCGTAGGGGGATTCCCAAACACCTGGCACTGACATCTGGGGGAAATATCAGTTACTGCTGATATTTAGCCCCTACGGATATATCCGTAGGGGTAACGTGTATGCCTACGGATTAATCCGTAGGTACATATTGTCTGAAATTTTTTTTAAAAAAAGTCCTGCTTGATTTTTTCCCGTCCTGTGCACAATAATGTATACATCAATCAAATCATATATTGCAGTATTCATAATCACATCTCACGCATATATATAATATACAAAAGAAACACAAAAACTGAATATGATATAAATACAAACCAATATGAATATCGTTTCAAAATATAGTACAATGTGTATGATATAAATAAATACATGTTTCAAAAAAAAAGAACCAAAAATCTACCCTAGCTCGGTCCAGCTCGGTCCTGCTCCTCGGTCAATAAACTCTGCAATTCGTCGCGAGCGGGAGTCTGAGTGGGCGGTGGAGCTACAGGAGCTGTCTGCGGAACCGCAGCCGAAGGAGATGCGTGTGGAGGCTCGGCCGATCTACCCTGTCGCGTCTGGATATAACTTGTGTAAGAAGCGTGTAAGAACTGTTTATTATTCGAATTCGTATCATTATTAAGTTATTTCGAAACCCTGTTTGGATATTTAGTTTGGAAAAGCGTTGTTTATTTCAATTACATATGTATGTATGATTAATAAAACATAAGTCTACAACCAAATAAGCTCAGGCTATGTACTGATATTGGATATGTTGATATCTATAATATGACATTATATTTTACTATTAAGTAGTATACATACCAGCATCCCATTCAACTCCTGAACGGTGGCCTTCAAGCTCTCCTGTTCCTGCTGGATACGTCGCTAACTGGAGACGGAGGAAGTGACCACCGGGGTGGAGTCCAACCTCATATGGGCCCTGCTAGAGCCCAGTCCTCGGCCTATCTCCAAACCTCCGTGGTGCCGTCCGTGTGCGGCATCCAGGACTGGGGTCAGCAGCCTCGAATGTTGCCTTCCCCCTAGCAACTGTCAGAACATTATATTTAGCATATACTGGTCTATAAAATTGACAAGAAATACCAAAATCAACAAATTCAAAGCCTTACCTACAGAGATAGAAGATGTGCTCCTCTGGTATCTGCATGTATCAAAATTTGAATAATATTAATTAATTTCAGTACATACATACTAACAAGGTAAACTCGCATATAGCGCTGCTTACACATATGACAGGGAGTGAACAAGCTCTTGTAGATCATCAGGCGCAAATCTAATCTCATCAAGCAGCCCATGATAATGAGTTGGACGACTAAGAGCAAAAAAAATGTGTGTATATTTATGATATAGGATTCTAAATCAATATACATGCCCTATATAATATATAAACATACCTGGAGGAACGGGAGTGGTCTCTGTCCCTGATATGGACGCATCACCAACAACTAGACAATCAAACATTGACAATATAAGTAATTTTGACATAAACAGGCATGGATATCTATAATATTACATTCAAAATGGATATTAGAGATCGCACCTGCAGTGAGAAGTGGTAAAAGTACCACCCAACTAGAGTGTAATTTACAGAATCAGTTGAAACTCTTAAAAGTCATAGAAGAACCCGACCTGCACAAATCTGATGTATGCTTTCCATTGGACACTAAGAAGTCTCTAAAGGGAGAAGCCTATGTGAAAGCCATCATTAGTTCATATCAGAAGATTGACGCTGAAACAGAGAACGAGAAATGTCATTTTTTTCTTCTTCCGCCACATTACTGTCTTCTCCTTCTGCCACATTACTGTATTCTCCTTCTTATGATGTTCGCGTGCAAATTCAATGACTATATTGAGAATATGGATTAATAGTGGGTAGGAAAAGTATTTCTCAAATGGCTTTTGTGTCTTAAAACCATAAACTACTAAGTAATGTCATACATAATTTTTTTAGTATAAAGGTTGTTATTTTAAGTTTTCCCTTATAGAGATATGATCTAACTGCATCTATCAACTATAAGTGTGCAGAAAATTATGATAAGAAATCATAAGAAAGGGTCGTAGCCATGCATAACCTTGAATCTACATACCAAATCATGCACTTATTGTCACCTTGCCTTAGAATATAAAATATCTTAGAAGACTATAAGCGAGCATTTAAATCTCGATAGATTTTGATTTCAACATATATTTTTCTCAAGTACCATGAAATATACTTGCTCCGTATAAACCGTTTTCAGGAAGATGGATTAATAATGACAAATTATCCATTGTGGCTCACTAGGTTAGCATTTTCTCTTCTATTGACCATCTTTCTAATCTGCTTGGTAAATTTATTCGGAACCGGCTGCGAATCATTAAAAGACATGCATAAGAAAGAAAACTGAAATACAGATATATAGCATACCGATACATCGAAACTTCATAGTTGCGATGGCAATCCAGAGATATTTATTTCTACACACGTGGTGCTCGTGCGAATGCGTCAGGCATCATGGACAAATATTTCAGAACATGGAAAGTATTATTCGTATAAATTAATTAAAACTTTTAAACACGTTGGGTAGATATTTTCTTAGGTGATGCAATCATATCATGAGGATTAAATTTAAGCTATTATACATATGCATATGTATTTTTCTAACCTAAAATATCACACACACACACAGAGAGAGAGAGAGAGAACACCTGGTAGGTAAAGAAATCAGGTAGCAGGATCCTGAAGAAATAG
Source organism: Agapanthus africanus (assembly GCA_030015575.1). Taxonomy (NCBI): domain Eukaryota; kingdom Viridiplantae; phylum Streptophyta; class Magnoliopsida; order Asparagales; family Amaryllidaceae; genus Agapanthus; species Agapanthus africanus. The sequence continues at coordinate 933,175,548 of CM057338.1, read as the reverse complement.
AGTCCATAGCATTGCTCATCATCATCATCCATGATCCCTTTGATAATATTTTTTCAAAGGGATCACGGATGATGATGATGAGCAATACTATAGACTCCATTTCTTCAGGATCCTGCTACCTGATTTCTCTATCTACCTGGTGTTCTCCCCCTCTCTCTCTCTCTCTGTGTGTGAGATATATTAGCTTAGAAAAATACATAAGCATATGTATAATAGCTTAAATTTAGTTCTCATGATATGATTGCATCAACTAAGAAAATATCTACCCAAGGTGTTTAAAAGTTTTAATTACTTTATACGAATAATACTTTCCATGTTCTGAAATATTTGTCCATGATGCCTGACGCATTCGCACGCACCACGTGTGTAGAAATAAATATCTCTGGATTGCCATCGCAACTATGAAGTTTCGATGTATCGGTATGCTATATATCTATATTTTAGTTTTCTTTCTTATGCATGTCTTTTAATGATTCGCAGCCGGTTCCGAATAAATTTACCAAGCAGATTAGAAAGATGGTCAATAGAAGAGAAAATGCTAACCTAGTGAGCCACAATGGATAATTTTTCATTATTAATCCATCTTCCTGAAAACGGTTTATACGGAGCAAGTATATTTCATGGTACTTGAGAAAAATATATGTTGAAGTCAAAATCTATCAAGATTTAAATGCTCGCTTATAGTCTTCCAAGATATTTTATATTCTAAGGCAAGGTGACAATAAGTGCATGCTTTTGCATGATTTGGTATGTAGATTCAAGGTTATGCATGGCTACGACCCTTTCTTATCATAATTTTCTGCACACTTATAGTTGATAGATGCAGTTAGATCATATCTCTATAAGGGAAAACTTAAAATAACAACCTTTATACTAAAAAAATTATGTATGCCATTACTTAGTTGTTTATGGTTTTAAGACGCAAAAGCCATTTGAGAAATACTTTTCCTACCCACTATTAATCCATATTCTCAATATAGTCATTGAATTTGCACGCGAACATCATAAGAAGGAGAATACAGTAATGTGAAAGAAGGAGAAGACAGTAATGTGGCGGAAGAAGAAAAAAATGACATTTCTCGTTCTCTGTTTCAGCATCAATCTTCTGATATGAACTAATGATGGCTTTCACATAGGCTTTTCCCTTTAGAGACTTCTTAGTGTCCAATGGAAAGCATACATCAGATTTGTGCAGGTCGGGTTCTTCTATGACTTTTAAGAGTCTCAGCTGATTCTGTAAATTACACTCTAGTTGGGTGGTACTTTTACCACTTCTCACTGCAGGTGCGATCTCTAATATCCATTTTGAATGTAAGTATCGATATTCAAAATGGATATTAGAGAGCGCACCTGCAGTGAGAAGTGGTAAAAGTATCACCCAACTAGGGTGTAATTTACAGAATCAGCTGAGACTCTTAAAAGTCATAGAAGAACCCGACCTGCACAAATCTGATGTATGCTTTCCATTGGACACTAAGAAGTCTCTAATGGGAAAAGCCTATGTGAAAGCCATCATTAGTTCATATCAGAAGATTGATGCTGAAACAGAGAACGAGAAATGTCATTTTTTTCTTCTTCCGCCACATTACTGTCTTCTCCTTCTGCCACATTACTGTCTTCTCCTTCTTATTATGTGCGCGTGCAAATTCAATGACTATATTGAGAATATGGATTAATAGTGGGTAGGAAAAGTATTTCTCAAATGGCTTTTGCGTCTTAAAACCATAAACTACTAAGTAATGGCATACATAATTTTTTTAGTATAAAAGTTGTTATTTTAAGTGCGCGTGCAAATTCAATGAAAGTTAGATTTGAGGATACCCATGTATGAGTTGTATTCTATATATGTGTGTTTCGATTTATTTAATTAGTTTGTGATCCACATCATTTGATTCGTTGCTTGAGGCATCAATGTAGGCACAAATATCGGCGACGAGGAACTCGACGAGGAAGAACGAGGGCGGTGGCGGGCTGAGAACGGAGGGCGCGCGGTGGCGACGAAGAGAAAATTGGAGACGCGGGAACGAGAGAAAATTTTGGGAACGAGAGGGAAAGATATCGAGGCGTATATTGGTATCGATGGGAATATGAAGGTTTCATATTATCATCGAGTATCATATATTGGTTTTAACCTGAATATCTTGAGTCGCTCTCTAATTATGCGTTTGTTGTGCATTCGTGTTGTATGTGTAACATGATTTTAAACCATTGAGGCATGTTTGAGTTTTATACTGGGATCACAAATAGCATGATGGCTGCAAACAGGTTGCTTGAATACTTGCAGACAATCCAAATGTTGCCTCGCCATTTCTATAAATTTTGAACTCCCTGGAAAATTATCATCACTCAGGATTACTTTAGGGCCAGTTTGGCTGCTTCTTGCTTGTGATTCAACATTCAGCTTTTTGTTGATTTGGAACTCAGAGAGTGTTGCAAAACAAATCCAAAACTAAATAAACCTCAAACTAGCTACAGAGAAGGCAAACAGCAAACCCCATGAAGTTTGGCTTTCAAGGGTTTTCCCACTAAAATACACTTAGATGCAGCACTTTAAGGAAGCTTGCAGCAATATAAAAACTTTTAGGTAGTTTAGTGAAAAACTGCAGTGCTTCAAGATTGTTTAAGTTTTATGTGTGGTTAAGCTGTCATACAGAAATTATCGTTGCAAAAATGTTCGCAACCCTAGTTTTTCCAGCAACGATACTGGAATACGAGCCTCAGATATGCCAGCTTAGGAATCAAAATAAGAAAGAGATTTGGTGTTATCCTAAGTCCAAAGTCAAACGGGCTCGAGAAATATATAAACCCAAAAAAATGACTGCATAAAGATCTCATAAAGATGAAAAGGATGTTATGCAAGCTCTGAACAAATCTTGAACGGAACTTTCACAAGAATTTACAACACCCGACCAGAATCCAATCCTGAGTTTGATGAAGCTTCAGGCCTTCAGCTTCCCCACAGAAAATAGTTAGGGCAAACCCTTTGCAAAACCATAGCTTTCATGCAGAGATGACGCTCAGAACATGCCAGCTTCCAAACACATTGAATAATACATAATCTCCCATACTCTCTCTCTCTCAATCAGACAGTTTATATTTGGATTTGAATTTAGGAAAAGAAATAAGATGGCTACAAACCAGCTTGCCTCGCCAATCTCATAACTATAAAGCTCATAAAAGTGGAAGCTTGAGGGCAAGCCATCATCGCCTCCATTCAATTGATGCCAAATCATCCACAAAAAATAGAAATAAATATAATAATTGATCGATAGGCAAAATTGCAAGAAACCTATTCAGATTTTTGCATGAAAAAATAAGAGATGTAAATTAAGTAAAAGATTACCAAATGAAATTATCCCATCACTTGAACCCCCTCTCAAGACATTTTAGCAAAAATTCCCCCAGTAATTTTCTTCGGTTTAACCGTTTTATATCATAGAAGAAAGATAAATTTCAAATGTATATACATGCATACACACACACATCATATACACAGTTTTTGAATGTTGCCAGAATTTCAACGGTAATTCTAGATTTTTCCAAACTCTGAAGGCTTCACAAAAATTTTAAATACAGATAATAATATGATTGAAGAGATCAATCACCAATTTTTTAATGAGGATCAACTGAAACCCCAAACAGAGCAAGCAAATTACAAAGATCCCAAAACCCCGCGTGGCCCAGCCCCAGCCCCAGCCCCCAGCCCCAGCCCAACCCTAACCCCAGCGTGGCCAGCTAAACCCCAACACCAACCCTAAGGCAAACCCTAACCCCAGCCCCACCCCAGCAGCAGCCGAACCCCAACCCTAACCCTACCCTGACCCCGACCCCGACCGCGACCGCGACCAGATAAACCCCAACACCAACCCTAAGGCAAACCCTAACCCCAGCCCCACCCCAGCAGCAGCCGAACCCCAACCCTAACCCGACCCCGACCGCGACCCCGACCGCGACCGCGACCGCGACCCCTGCCCAACCCCAACTCGCGCGCAACCCCAGACCCAGCCATGAACCCTAAGCCCAAAATAATCCAAAATTTTTTTAATTTACCTCGAGATTTACTCACCTGAACGGCTGCTGCTGGGGCTGGGGCGACGACCTGCGCGGTGGCGACGAGAACTGCGGTGGCGACGAGAACTGCGGTGGCGAGGAAACCGGCGGTGGCGACGAGGAGAACGACGGTGGCGACGACGGCGTGGCGATTTGGGGATTTTTCTCGCGCCAGATCGAGAGAGAGAGAGAGAAAGTGAGCGTAGGCGATCGGTCGGGGGTCTTAATAAATCGATATTTACTTGTCCCTACGGATATACCCGTAGGTCCTTTGTTTGCGCCACCGTAGGGGCAAATACCAAATTAAGAATTAATTTTTTAATTCTTGAACGTCAGTGCCCGTAGGGGCAACCATTTAGCCCTACGGATTAATCCGTAGGGCCAAGTAAAATCTGCCCCAACGGATAATTCCATCCGTAGGGGCAACCCCCTATTTTACTAGTGTAAGAAAGCGAGCTGCAATAAGAAAAATAGGCTTAATTCCAAAAAACCGCTAGATACTTTTGCTCGGTTATGAGAAACTACCAAATGCTCTCAAAGTTAGGAGAAACTATCTCAAACCTTTCAAAATTACAAGAAACTAGCACAAAACTTTCAAAAACTATGAAAATCTATCATAACTAAGATGCCCGTCGACAATATTTATAAGAAACTACCACAAAACTTTCAAAGCAAGGTGGTTTCTTGGAACTATGAGAGTTCTTTTTAACCTGGGCCAAAGTATTTTGTAGGGTTTTTTAGAGTTGAGCCTAAAAAATATTATCTTAAGATGGTTTAGTAAAGATGCATAGAGTATATTAAGTATAGTTTAGTGAAATTTATTGCAAATAACTAGCTTCTACATACAGAAATCTGATAATTTATTGCAAATAATTAGCAGAACTATAATTTTTTGTATTCTAATCAATAGCATGACGGTAGATAAAATTTTTGTTGTTGCAGCTCCATTTTTGTTATTCTGATCGATGCATTTTCTTTCTTTTGACACCAGGGCTTAGTCATGCTCTCCCTCACAACCTCCTACATCCTCCTCAAACCCACTGGCTGCGGAAAAGCCCAGTTCTCGTGCGACCCCCATTCCCCGTTCTCTCTCGCCATGTCCTATGTCTCCATCTACCTCATCGCGTTCGGCAACGGCGCAGGGGAGCCCACTATCGCCACATTCGGCACCGACCAGTTCGTCGAGGAGCACGCGCGCGAGAAAACGTCAATAAAGTTCTTCTACAGCAACTTTTGCGTAGCTAGCAACATTGGGTCTCTCTTCTCCGAGACTGTCTTGGCCTATTTGCAGAATCTGGGGCACTGGGCGCTGGGGTTCTGGATTTCGGCTGCGAGCGCTGTGATTGCACTTGGTTTGTTTCTGTGCGGAACGGTCAGGTACAGGCATTTCCGTCGGTGCGGGAACCCCATCTCGAGGTTTTGTCAGGTGATTTATTTCTTATGAATTAGTAAAAAGTTAAAGCAAATCAATAGCAAAACACTTTCAGTGCTAAAAGTGAGAATATATATATATATATATATATATGAGAATAACGGAAGAGCCTACTTTTTCGACGCCATAGAAGGAAATTCCTCCTATGGCATCTTTCCTCCATTATTCTCTCTCACTCTCTCTCTCTATATATAATAATGGAGAAAAGAGGCCATTGGAGAGGATTTCCTCGTATGGCGTCGAAAAAATACAATCTCCACCACTTTTTCCGATGATTGGCATCCATCATCATCATCGTTATCATCTAAGATGTGCATACATCAAATTTCATGTGATTCCACTGCTTTTTCACCGTTGCATTAACAATGTAAAAAGTTCTATTGGCGGTAAACCATTAATTTTGCAACAACTAAATCAACGGTGAAAAAATTGTATAATCACATGAAATTTGGTGTATCCACATCTAAGATGATAAAGATGGAGGTGATGTATGCCGATCGTCGAAAAAAATCATGGAGGATGCATTTTTATAGAAGGAAATTCCCTGCTATGGCACATTTACTCCATTAACCCCTCTCTCTCTCTCTCTCTATATATATATATATATATATATATGAGAACACACACTTTATGGTCATTGGAAATTTGAAAAATCATACGGCAGTCTGGTGTAGTTGTGCACCTATCCCAAGTTTTTTGAGTTCCAAAATTTTAAAGAACCCATTTAAGCCAGAATTCTCAAATATTATCCGTAATTTTTTTAGCTCCTTCTTTTCCCTGTCAGGTGATTGCTGCGGCGTGGAAGAAGAGGAGTGTCGAGGTTGGAGAAGGAGCAGATGATTTGTATGAAGTTAGAGGAGAATTCAACGGTGCGGGTAATGGAGGGAGGAGACTGGTGCATACTAAAGAGTTCGGGCAAGTGCTTCGTTTTTCGAAAAAAAAAATTCCGACCTGTTTATTGTTGCATCTCACAGGTTTGCTTTTGATTTTAGTTTTGCCATATCAATGTAATGCTAAAAGTATAATCTAATTCTCAGGTTTTTAGACCATGCGGCAGTAGTAACCCAGAAAGACGCACTACCGTCCCCGGATCCGTGGTGCCTCTGCTCCATTACACAAGTCGAGGAAGCCAAGTGCGTGCTCCGGATCCTCCCCATCTGGCTGTGCACCATCACCTACATCCGCGTCTTCGTGCAGATGGTATCCCTCTTCGTCGAACAAGGCGCCTCCATGAAAACGACGATCTACAACTTCCACATTCCCCCTGCGAGCATGACCGTCTTCGACATCCTATCCGTCTCCACCTTCATCATCTTTTACCGGCGCCTCATCGCTCCGCTCTACACCATGCTCACTGGAACTGTCCCTGCGGGCCCCAGCGACCTCCGCAAGATGGGCTACGGCCTTGTCTTCGCCATGGCCTCGATGATCACTGCAGGTTTCGTTGGATTTTTTTCTTTTGGGTGTTAAATTACCCTGGAATACTCTTCACTATTGATGTTTTCACTAAATTACCAGTAAAATCTTTTAACGTTGGTTTAAGCGAATTTTTCGCTAAAATACCCTCAAATAGCATTTAAGGGAGCTTATTATAATCAAAAGTATTTTAGTGAGAAAATCCTTCCCTAATCAAAATAGAATTGGTCTACTCTTTTTTTATTTTAGTTGCACGTCTTGAATTTTTTTGTCATAATTCTCACGTCCTGACTATCCTATCCTATATGTTGGCTCACTACAGGATTTGTTGAAATACAAAGGAAGAAGTTCTACCACGAGGGGAGCAAGGAGCTCAGCTCCCTGTTTATCCTGTGGCAGGTCCCACAGTACGTGCTTCTAGGGGTTGGTGAGGCGCTCGTGTATGTGTCGATGTTTGACTTCTTCGGCTCGCAGGTTCCGGATGTGATGAGGAGTCTGGGATCGGGCTCTCTTTGTCAGCGAATTCAATGGGGAGCTATTTCTGCAGCCTGGTGCTGAGTGTGGTGATGAAAGTAACGACGAAGAGAGGGCGTCAGGGTTGGGTACCGGCGAACCTTAATGATGGCTTCTTGGAGAGGTACTTTTTCCTCATGGTGGCACTTGGGGTCGTGGAGCTCTGTTTCTTTATGTGATTTGCACGGCAATATAAGACTGTCTCGTTCGAGGGAAGGGCATAAAATGGAATTCGATCTGTCGAGACTGGAAAATGATAATAGAAGTATCTGTTGAGATGCTGCAATGACTGTTTATGGAAAGTAAAATGGTCATTTGTATGGAGTTTAAACTTTAAATAGCTTGTGAGAAAGAATCTGGGTGTTTGGTTTTATCATATAAGGTGCACGTTTGAAATCCTCTCTAAAACTCTTATTATATTTTCTCATTATTCAACTCTATTAAACTCTGCTAAAAAAACTCTCTGCATTATTTATGGCATTGTTTTTTGAATTCACGAGCATGGTCAGTTTTTCAAAGTGGTGTCAAATGTTTAATTCTGGTAGATAAACAAACCAATCTGTTCAAGATCGGAAAGAAAAAAAATCAAGAAAAAGAAGAAAATATAATAGATTTAGTGTAGAGGCTTATCTTCAACTTGAAGGGTCCGAACCCAGAGAGAGAGAGAGAGAGGGTTTGTACACACCCCCTAGTTGGATGTACTAATACATATAAGTTTAGGGATCATCAAGAGAGCCCCTCGTAAACAAATTGAAGCCGTCCCTCGAATTTTTATCATATGAAGAGGTGCAATCAGGAATAGAAAACTAACAAAAAATTGAGACTATCGATCGAAATCCTGCCCTTGCAGTGTGATAGGGGAACCTCCGATCAAAATGTCCATTTAAAACTATAAATATGTAAATATGATGGCCACGTTCATTCAAAACATAAAGAAGTTCATTTGAAACACACAAAAGAGAGAATATAGCAGCCTTAAACCATCTCCATGTAAATAAAGAGATCATAACATGTTCCCCATATAAACTGATACTAAAACGACAACCACGACTTGATATAACTTATTCATGTAATAAAAACCGATTCTTTATTCTATCAACAATCCATGGAAAAAGCCGATTGAATAAAAGCACCTACTCAACTGCTCCAAAGTGCAGAGAAAGTATTAAATAAAGATAGGAATTTAGAAAGCTCGTTCTATTTAGAAATCTTGGCGGTAAGCTCTCTGACAAGCTTTGCAGCAACCATAGCAGTCATTCCATCGACGGTGTCACGCTGTGGATTGAACTCTACAACGTCAGCAGCTACGACGTCGGCTTGCAGGTTGTGGAGAATGTTGAGGACATCGCGGAATGAAAGGCCTCCAGGTTCAATGTGAGAAACTCCTGGAGCAAATGCAGGATCGAGACAGTCCACATCTACCGATATGTAAACTCCCTTCACACCTTCTCCAAGTTTCTGCAAATTCAGAAGATGATTGTTAGTTTATATAGCCAAAATCTTCAACATTTTAACTTATATGGGTAGGGGCATGGAATTATTTCTCAATTTAAACTTCAATTGGTTGCTAATCGGCAGCCTTTTTTAGTGAAAATAAAAGATTGATAGGGTCCAGAGTAAGGATGAAAGATGACGAAAGCGGTTGCTAGTGACAAGTACTTCCAAGATTTAAAAGTTTATCTTCTCTATATTATTCTCTTTTGGTGTTAATCATCTGTGTTTACCATACATAATCTAGCATGCTAATAGCCACACACGCTAGTGATTGTAAAATGTGCTCTGCATGTATAAAATAAGTGAAAAAGAATGTATTTTCAAGACAGCTATAATTTATCCTACGAGACGACGACGACGGCAGCAGCAGCAGCACAGCATCCCTTTACCCATTTTTTGGGGATCGGCAATTTACCCTATGGAAGATTTTTAAAATGCTATATTTAAGGGTTTATATGTACAAACGGAATAGACTGTCAGAAGTATTATCTTCTTACAAAAAAATTACGATTGTAATTTTGGATATTTACAAGAACTTGCAAGCAAAGAGTAATAAATTTTAACCATTTTGCCTTTTGTTGGTCACGCTGTAACACCCATGACATTCAAAGAGAATCTATTAGGAAATTTTCCAAAATGCAAACCTCGAGTGGGCTTGCATTACAACAGTTGAGATATAGAGACCTTGATGAATACAAAATACACTCCAATCAAATTGGAGATGGTTACAAGTAGTATTATGCTACTATTTCCTGCTCAATGGAATGACTTCTGATATGCATCATATTTACCAACTAGATAATTTCAGATGCTAGAGCCGTGATTGGTGGTTTCTAGCTCAACTTATCTACCTCGACTCTAAGGAGCCACCTACTCAATGGGATCCCATCCTCGCTGATTTATGTGGCAACTAAAAATAACAGCTCAACAAGAAATATTCGAGTTCATAGAATGATAAACACGAACTGTGAAACCCTTCCCTTTTGATTAGAATGCCCCTCTTCCTCTAACTGTAATCACACAACAAGGAAGAAATAGTCACAAAAGTTCATTATCAAGTTTTGTGACTTTTGTGAGGCCCTTCGTTAATCGTCTCTAACTTCAATTGGAAGTGCAAGGTCTACAGGCCAACTTTCCCTGTCAGTTGGGCATGAAACCCAACCGAGGCGCCAACCCCTCAAGCATAAAGACACACCGGACTATGCTTTTCCCTTTTGTAACAATAGTTTGTATTCTCTGAAAAGGGCCATATAAAATGTTGAATTTATCCTATAACTCCACATTGATGCAGCAAATGACAATTGACAATGACAAGTTTGCAACCCCCCAACCAACCCAACCCCCCACCCCACCCCTCTACACACACAAAAAAAAGGATAAAAAAAAGAACGTAGACAAACACCAATCCATCACGTGATTTTGAAACACCACTGCATTTTAAAGTTTCTTTTATAAGCACTACTGCATTTTTAAAACACTATTCCATTATTCCATATTTTATATAAAACACCACTAACATTGTTGCTCATTAGTTAAAGAAAGGGCCATCCCATGGCCATCTTCGATGCCAAGTCGGGGAGGGTCAAAGGTAAGGATACAACAACAAGTCTTTATTACTAGCTTTTGGAGCTTGATATGAATCCATTTCTTGCATCAGCTCTGTTAAGAGTCATCTTCTAGATTAAATTGTCAACTAGTGTATCAGTGTAAGTGTTAACAGCCTCCAGTCATGTTTGTTTAGGCCTTTACATCCTGCCTTGTTGCTCCATTGACTACTAATTCTCACTATTCCAAATAGACGTATATACAGAATCACTTGTACATTCCAAACTATCTCAATTGGTTCCCCTTATTTCTATTCTATATGGAAAGCTCGCATCAAAACCCCCCAAAAAAAGCACATCTTATGAATGCAGTCTTTGTCATCAGTCATTTGTTATTGTATCTTTTATGATATTTTTTTCTAAGTTATAAGTTGGATTCATGTGGGACCCATTCCCTACCATATTAAATAGGATTGTTCTCCTATCCTTTTGCGATGGTTGCATACCTTAAACTTGTGGCCTCTTTGTCGAAATATTTTCGTTTGTCACTCTACCTTAACATTCTCATGTTAGCTCCTCTCTTTTTTAGCATATAGTTTCTTAAAGGCCCGACATTATGAGGGTCAGATGTAAGGATGACAGCTAAAATATATACAATGTAGATACAAACATCTACTTGCCGATACGCGCGCGCGTGTGTGTGTGTGTGAGAGAGAGAGAGAGAGACCAGATTCTCTAAAATATGACGGTCTCGTGAAAATGTGCGCATTTCATACTGCTCCACCCCAAACCTCTTCCCTTGTTCACGGCCTTCGTTAGTGATTGATCTGATTCCAACCTGAAACCAGGAAACAAAAAATTATCGCATGGGTTTTTCCTTCTAAATGTACGAAAGCACAAGATATGAAAAGATGCAAATTTATGTGAAGCCAACTTGACAGTAAACTACAATGATGAGTCATGACTTTGGGAATGCATCCTACAAATTATATGCGAAGGATGTACCTGGGAATCCTAGGTCATAAGTTTCAATGCAGCACATAAAAATAAACACTTTACATTTTGCTCTGAATGAGATATAGAAACAGATTTCTATCACAGCGCAAACTAAATATCTGGGTATTAACAACAAAAATAAAGAATGTAAGAGGACAAATTACTTGTAAAAGGCGTCTAGCATAGCCTCCCTCCATAATTCGTGCAAAGGAAGAAGCATGTGAGTATTTATTTCCCTCAAATGCATCATAGATATCAGGATGGGCATCTAAATGTAGAATATCTATAGGCCCACCGAGTTTTTCAGATACAGCTCTAACAACGGGATAAGATATCGAGTGATCACCCCCTAAAACCAATGGGCGAAGCGGATCCTGCAATTAAAATTTCTGTTGTGTTAGTAACATATCATATCAAATTTTTTTTTGTACCAAGGAATATATTAATACAATTCAGGAGAATAAGGAAATACCTGATAGGAGTAATTTATGATGCAAAATTTGCAGGTTAATGGATTCATGTATGCATAATGGATTCATATATGCAATGTAGAAGTGGTATTTCAACAGAGGAGCATTTGCAAACATAACAAAAGAAACTGAGTGTGTTTGCCTGGTCTCCCTCCTAACAGTATGTACAAACATTGTCATCTGGTTTAATTTTAATTTTATATTTCAAGAAAATCTATGAAAATTTGAGAAAATTCTCAGTGATTCACCTCTGAATCTGATTTTTGGGAGCAAAATTATTTTACTGCCAGCAATCCCCAAATGAATGGTACATGCTCGGCAGCAAAAATCGAAACTTGTCTTTCTTTAGCTGGGAAGTCAATTAGCCAGCACAACAATTATGCAACAGTTGTATAAAGGTTACGAATATCATAGTGTAATTTTCAAATATAATTTTTTAATGTTGGACTAATCCCAAAAGGGAAATAACAAGAGTGTTGGAATAGTCCCACTTCAGGAAAAATAAGAGACGTACATGAGTATAAGTTATAGATGGGCACCCCACCAATAGGCGCAAGTCTTTTGTATGGAACCCCAAACATATCAAAAGCTTATGTACTCTTACAAAAAGCCCAACACTGCAAATGCTTAAACTTCTAACAAATGCATTATAATTAAAAAGGAAAATGTTATAAGATTTAAGCAAGTAACCAAAGACATCTAAATACATCTAACCTCTTTAGTCAAACCAAGGATGCATTTCGTTTCAATAAGCATATATATGAAACCTACAGAATATAGTTAAGAGGTAGGCCCTTCTAGAGAGAAGTTAAGCTACCTAGCTTCTTTGCATTCTTTTCTATGTTGACTAGCCATAGGCTCATTGCAGCAATTTAATAACCAACATATTCTTCAAATAGATCAGATTTTAAGAAATTTTTGGTCTTACAGCAGATGAAACGAAGAAAATATACACTTCGAATATGAAATTCTACATTATGCACCCTCTTAGATGCCAGACGCAAAAGAATAGCCTTCAAATGAAATAGGCATTTAAAGCTATAAAGTTAAAACAGTCCCTTATTATACTAGCAATATGAAATATTATAACTTATCGTTAAAAAATTTCAAGTATTTATATGTTAGCACACCTTAGCCAGCACATAACTAGTTTTTTTTCCCCCTGAACAAATCCATCAATTAATAGGTCATTTGACTGTAAGACTAATGAAACTGAAAAAAGCAAATATATCAGAAATATTAAACTAAATTCCTCATTATAAGTGGTAGATTATCTTAAGTTTTGAACACAGATCCTTTATTGATATAAAACTTCCTTTCTTTTGCTAAAAGATATAAAACTTCCTTTATTCTATTCAATTACGTGATTAGAAGGAAGTGATTCACTTTCTCCCTAGATTAAGGGTTGTTTCTTGTCTGTAAAATGAAATAATTATTCTATTAGAACTGTCAATTGAAGCATCAATGAGAAGTCCAGATTCAGAATAAAAATAAAGTGATTTTACTTTAACAAAGGCATGAAAATTTGTGACAAGGAGGTCACAAATGTCACCAAGGTACGCAACCTATAAGAGGAGAGGAAGACCAATCCTAATTTATTAAGGGAGGGGGTGCATCCAGCATGAGTTCAAACTTACAACTCAAAACGGAAATTGGTGCTTCCAAGGCAAGGCATACAATTAAAAATGAAAAAGGTAAAATGTGAAACCGGTTGACAGGTGGGAAACTGGGAATTAATGGTATTGATAGAACAATTAAAACTAGAGGCAGCCTTCAGAAAGAAAATTTTGGAATGAAAAAGGTAAAATGTGAAAATTTCCATTTGTTTTTATTGTAGAGAAATACAATTAAAATTTGAACCACAATATAAAACTAAAGAAACAAGATCTATAAAGATCCAAAAATATATATGTAAGAAATTGATCGAAAACTTATATTATAGGGGGAAAGATATACCCTTTTATAACATAATAAATCATGGAAGAGATATGGGGGAAATTCATCTCTTTTTCCTGAAATATGCTTGAATAGAGCAGATTTACATTAGTAAATAATGGCTCTAAATATTTACCAAGGCATCTCGGTCGAGTCATGGTCTCTCGGCTCTTAAAACCGAATTTAGGTGTAAACAGACAGTAAGGAAATATCACCATCAAGTCTAGTAATTAAAGAGATGGATATACATATTATGGGTTATCTTGAAAAGGAAAATCTCCCACTATCCATGAAACTAAAGTCAAGGAACTTATGCAACCACTTTGGTGGGGGCGGGGGGAAGGAGGCAATGCACCGATAATCTTCCGTATAATATACTTAAGACAGGAAGTGTACAAAGATGGCTTGTGGTGTATAAGTACCTATAAGAAGATAGTATAGAATACAAAGTACTTAAATTTTTTATTAAAAAATCACAGAGGAAAAGAGAAAATCTTACTTCTTCCATCACTAGCTTGACTGATTCACTTATGATGTTCATTAATCTGTCATCATCTACACCACAGTCCCGAATTTCTTGGATAGGAACATCACCAACATCGGTCAAGATGCGAGGATCATTCAATTCTTTACCTGTATGACCACAAAACATTAAGAAGTTAAAATCATAGCTCGTTAACTTAGGAAAATAAAACTATATATAATATGAAATGCAGGAAAACTTTAGATAAACAATTGCATGGCTGCAGAGAATTTTGGCATCATTATCATGCTAGGAGTTTGTATGACTTATTTTAATGCGCAAAAAATATCAACTGGTGAACACTTTGTTATAATTTTGTTCTACATCACTAAAGATCCTAGAAGGCCATCAATATTGCATAGTACAACGAAAATCTTTCAGATTGTTGATAAATCGAAAAAGACTTCATAATCAATGACATATTTAAATCTTCACTCATTTCTGTGATAAAGATGGCATGATCATGTTTAATGAAGCATTTATATACTTGATTTCTTGCATGTTCATCTTCTTGGCAAAACATTACGGAAATTTTTAGTGAGCATGTTTAAGTTTTGTTTTTGTTTTATTAGATTTTATCTTTTGAATCCACAAAACAAAAACTAGTCAGGGAAGCCAGAAAATCCAATGTTCAAAATGGAGGGAGAGGGTCTCTGAGTTATTTAAGTTCCGGTAACCTGTTTACAAGTCGCTGGTTGCTTATCGATTTTATCACACTTCTTAACTGTAGAATTTTTTCGAGCTTTTGAATGTAACTCAAGAAATATTGATTGCGCTGGAGGAGATAATCAATGAAAAGAATCGAAAGCACTGCTTGAGAAATAATTCTTTTGTCCATCCAGCAAATCCCTGTTCCATCTTTTTGGCCTTTGCACCCTACTCCTTAGACTTCTTAAAGTTATATCAATTACTAGATCCAATCGAAGCAATAAATATAGCACAAAAAACTGCATATGTATGGCATATGTCCTCATTCTGCATTTTTATATCTCCTTGACTAATCTAAATGAACTAGGAAAGATCAGACATTTCAAAGGATAATAAACTTTTGTGGCGTAAATCAGGAAATAATTTAATGTTTATGCTATGCCAAGAATCCCTCGGACAGTAATACAACACACTAGAACATGACAACACATCATGCAAACAGCATCTCTTGAGAGCCTTCATAAGGTCAAGGAGAAAAGCATGTCCACACAAGGAGCCTAACCAAAAAGGGAATCATACATATACCGAATTAGTATTTTCGGTTAACTAGCTTCTCTGACGAGACTACAAGAGAGATAATTATATAAACCATGAATCAACATCTACATATTGATTTGTTACTTAGATGATGTTTCAATATTTGATAATGAGATGTAAGAGAGATCGTGGTGTGTAAGGAATAAACATTATTAATATTTGATGATGTCCTGAGATATCCTTCTCCAGTTGCATGTACACAGTTCATTCTCTCGATGGAAGGAATACCTCTAAACTATCAAACAAAGAAACAAGCCTTCTGAATTCCACAAACGGGATACCCAAGGCAATACACACTCATAAAGATAATCAATTTTATTAATGTGACGGGCCTTGAAGTAACCAGGTCTAACATAATTTCAAATAATTGGTTGTGAACGACACGATTATCTACAAAATCATGAGAATATACTATTACCAAATATTGAGACTAATATTAGGATTCGGTCATCAGGTTCAAAGTTTCCTATTAGAAACATTTGTGTTCTAAGGTATGATTTAATCAAAAATCATATAAAGGTACGTTATGTACAAGTACATTTCAGCATGCATGCAACGCCGAAATTACTTAAAATATGCTATACTATATCATGCATACGAAAAAAACATTTATACCTTCTTCAGTGCTTGAGTTTGTGCTACCACACCAAATGGCTTCTCTAATTCGGGGAGGAGCAAAGGCAGGGCCCTGCAAGAAGGATGAATTGTGCCCTAAAGGAACCCCCAGTAGTGATGCTGAAGCCTTAACACCTCCCAATGCCCGTAGTAATTCTCCCTAAAAGTTAAGTTTTTGGAGAAGTCAAATGAGAGAATACTAAGAAAGTACAGGGACGTATCCCGTATCAAAGAATTAAAGGGGACGACACAGCGAGATGAGCAGTTCAGAATTAATTATCAACCGTTTCAGTTTTGTGACCAAGTGGTACAAAGTATATTACAAAAGTGGGATACATGTATTAATTTTCATAAAAGATGGTTTTGGTTTGGAAAATGTCAAGCATCCCCCCCCCCCCCCCGTTTAGTATCTAAAATTTAAAATCAAACAAGGAGGCACTGAACATGGCATAGACTATCTGATTCAAGGAACTTTTAAACAAAATCGATGCTTTCATCACAAGTCAAGCCCAACATTCACCTCAAATAAACAATAAAGACGATAAACAAAGAATTAGACAGAATACGAGCACAACAATAAAAAAAAAATTGGTTAGGAAAGAGTCAAGCACCCCCACCCCCAGGTTTAGTATCTAAAATTTAAAATTAAACAAGGAGGCATTGAACATGGCATAGACTATCTGATTCAAGGAACTTTTAAACAAAATCGATGCTTTCATCACAAGTCAAGCCCAACATCCACTTCAAATAAACAATAAAGACGATAAACAAAGAATTAGACAAAATACAAGCACAACAAATACTTGAAAACTACAATAATAACGAAGTCCCACGAAGATAGCAACGATTAAATGAAGACTATATAAAACTATTAGGCCCGGAGTTCCATAAAGTTCTCCAAGCTTAACTCCGGAATGCTAACTGTGCCACGTTTGGCATGGATTTTGAAAGTTAACAAACTCTGGTTGTATCTAGACTCCAAATGTTGAGATAAGCAAAGTTTACAAAACTTTGATCCAGCCAAAGTTTTCTAAACTCCAAAAATTATGAAGAAAACACCCATTTTGGAGTTTAGACAACTCCAAAAACAACATTTTGCAACATTTTGGAGCTCGTATAACTACATAGCCAAACCCCCCATCAAAGTTAACTAGTGATTTCAAGCTTGGCCCTTCAAACAACAGAAGGAAGAAAAAAAGGAGCTACCTTGAGCTTAGCCCTTTCGCGAATGAGAGTGAGCGATGCATCAATCACGCGATCCTGGCCCTTGGCGATGATATCAGAGGGGATGCTAGCGGTGCTCAGCTTCTTCAAAGAGTGGAGCCATTTCGTCCCGATACTCATCTCTGCAGCAAATGAATCTCAAACCGAAGGAAAAAAGTAGGGTTTTGAGAAATTTGAGCAATGAGCGATGATGATGATGATGATGTGATATCTAAGAGCAAAAGAGGAAAGAGAAGAGAGAGACGTATCTCTGATGACTGATGATTTCGGGGGGGTCGTTCGATTTCTCACGGCTCGAAAACATGTGATTTAATTTGATTTGATTTAATAAAAATTAAGGTATTTGGAGAAGGAAAAGAAATGGTTTGGTGATTGCCGTCGTGGCAGGAATATATTGGGTTGGGATTTCGGCTGCTTGCGTTACGCTTGTCACATTCTTTATGGGGAAATGGGCTTTCTTTTGGGACGTGTGACAATAAATTGCTGGAATTTTTTTTAAAATGGATCGAAGGGAATATTCTATCTATAGCCGCTTTTTTATTTTTTTTGCGCACGGGGAAGAAAATAACATGGGGGTGGGGATAGGAAATTTAAATTTTCAGGTTGAAGTGGGAAAAATCTAGTCTAGGAGACCTTTGAGAGAAAAACCTCTGTAAGCCCGTTGGATGAAGGCCACGTGTAAAAAATCCCAATCATGAATCCTAAAGAAATATCATCACTGCTTAACCCCGCTTCCCTGAAAAAAACCCAAAGCCTTCTTTCCTTTCCTCTCTCTCTCTTCAAGTCTCTCAGGTGAAAAAAATATCCAAACCCTTGCGTGTCCTTTCGTCTTCGATCTCATCGTCTTTGGGCTCGCCGTCGCCGCTGAACAGCGGAGGAGCACGATGATCACCTCGATCGATCTCAGATCTGAGCAGTGGAGGATTTCGTCGTCTTCATTGTCTTCATCTTCGATCTTATAGTCTTTGGGTTCGCCATTTGGGAGGTGATTAGGACAGGCTTTCTTCTCCTCCGCAAGGTATTGGGTTCTACAGTACACATCTTTTGGTAATTCTTTGTCTTGATATTCTATTAATTAAAGTTCTCAACATAGATTATATAAATTCTCTGTTAGGTAATTATCCCAATTATGAACAAATAGATGATTATATAAATTCTCAACATGCATTATAAAAATTCTCTGCAGGTTAATTCCTTTTTTATTTTGAAAAGTCATATTTAACTTAAGTAATTTGAATTGTATTAGGAATGGCTTCAAGCAACGGATCTGAAGATCAGCACATAGATGATATTTCAGATGAGGTTCAGAACATGTCCCAAATCGATATCACAAATGAAATGATGATCCCAGAACCAACATCGAGATCATTACTGGAGCCGGAAGTAAGCATGGTATTTCATTCTGAAATAGAAGCCTATGGGTTTTATAACAAGTATGCTAAGATAAAGGGATTTAGTGTTCGAAAGGGTTATCTCGATAGAAGAAAAGATGGAAGTATACAAAGTCGAACTTTGATGTGTAATAGAGAAGGAACCCGTGGAATTCATTCTAAACATATAACAAAGAAGGCACGTCCAATTGAAAGAACAAATTGTTTAGCACGGATAGAGTTTAAAGTGGATCGTGATGGTGTATGGAATGTCAGTAAGGTTATTGACAAGCATAATCATCAATTTGCTAGTCCAAATAAAGTTTTTATGCTAAAATCATACAGAATGATCGTGCCTGCTCAATGTAATTTGACAAAACAACTTGATAAGGCTGGAATTGGTCCTTCTGAAGGTTTTGAATTTATAGAAGTCGGGTGTGAAGGTGCCGACAAAGTTGGTTTCCTATCAAAGGATTATTCTAACTCCCTTTATGCAACAAGAATGAGAGATCTTGCTACTAAAGATACACAATATTTATTAGAGATATTAAAAGAGAAGCAGAAAGAGGATCTTGCATTCTTTTATGCACTACAGCTTGACAAAGAAGGTCGGATAGCTAACTTCTTTTGGGCAGATAGTCGATCGATTGCTGATTATAATTATTTTGGTGATGTATTATCCTTTGATACTGCCTTTCAGACAAATAGATATGAATTGCCATTCGCACTGTTTCTTGGTATAAATCATCATAAGCAAACGGTGATATTTGGTGCGGCATTAATATTGGATGAAACTACTGAATCTTTTGTGTGGCTGTTTAAGACATTTTGTATTGTAATGTCGGGAAAGCAACCGAAGACTATCTTTACTGACCAATGTGCTGCAATGTCAAAAGCTATTAGTAAGGTACTTCCAGATGCATGTCACCATCTTTGTTTATGGCATATATATCAGAATGCTGCAAAACATTTGTCATACGTCTATAGTAGTCATTCTGATTTTCATCAAGAGTTTAACAAATGAATATATGAAGGTGGTTCCATTGAAGATTTTGAAAATAGATGGCAACAGATGATTACACGTTACTGCCTTACTGAGCACTCTTGGTTAAATGATCTGTATGCACTTAAGGAGAAATGAGCATTGGTATTCCGTCGTGAGTCTTTTTGTGCTGCAATGACAGCAACAACACTTCAAGAAATATTTCAATAGACGGTTATTTCTTTCAAAGTTCATTGAACAATATCAAAGAGCGTTGATTCGATTTCGTAAGAAGGAACTTTACGAAGATTATAAATCCAGACAAACCGAACCAGTTTTATATGTTCGTGACATGCCTATGTTGATTGAAGCGAGTAAGTCATATACAAGAATAATATATGCAGATTTTGAGGAAGAGTTCAAGAGCCAACTTACATGTGTATGTGAGATTATCAATGTTGATGGTTCAGTATGCACCTATAAAGTGTCTCCTCCAAAAGCTCGGATTTCTGGAATAGTCGAAATTAACACTGTAGATGTTACAGTCAAGTGTAGTTGTATGAAGTTTGAGTCAATGGGAATTCTATGCATGCATGCACTCAAAGTTCTCAACTATAATAATGTTTTACATCTTCCAACTCAATATACATTGAAGAGGTGGACTAAATTTGCAAGGGATGGACCAATGGAGTATAGTCTGCCTGTGGAATTAGATTCCAATGGCGAAGAAAGTCTTCAAACAAGATATAGAAGTCTTTGTCATAAATCAGTAAGTATTGCAATTAAAGATGCAAATTCCAAAAAGGTGACTGAAATGTTGGACCAAGAGCTTGAAATATTATCTTTGAGAGTAGAGAAAATGTTATATTCATCCAGTAAAAAATTTGCCGAAGGAACAAATGAAAGTGTAGCTATCGATAAAGAGCAAACTAATTCATTTGCTCCTGAAATAAGGGAATGTGTTATAAACAATCAAATTACCATAAAGTCTCCTTCTGTTCGAAAAAAAGCAGGCATACGAGGTTCTGTCGGAAGAAAGAAGAGTATGCTTGAAAAGAAGCGAAGAAAAAATGGTGGTTCAACAAGCCAAAAAAACATTGTTCTGCGTGTAACACATTTTCTTCATCACAATCAAACGGTAACACATTTCCTTCATCACAATCAAGCATATTGCCTTCCCAGGTAAAAGTTTATACATTTTTGTTGAAATATCATAGTTGCTTATTATTATATTTTTACTTTATTTAATCTTATAATAATATAGTAGGCAACTATGGCATCTCACCCGGTCTTCAACCTGTCAATGGGATCACAATGTTCAAATACTCCAAGTTTATGGTATACTCTTACTCCAAAGGTTAATAAAAATTACAATTCTTTCATTTATTTTTTTATGAAGATATTTTAATGCTAACTAATAGGCTTACGTAATTTTTTGGTATTCAACTTCAGGTTATTCCAAGTATCCATGCCCCACAACTTCCAAATATACAAGTATCTCAATATCCTCTATCTCAAATCATAGTATGCTACCTAATTATATTTCAATAAGTGCATTGTATAATTTTATTAACCAGTTTAATAATATATTTCTATATTTTGAACAATGTTAGTTTCAAGACATGTCAAATATAAATATGTTAGTGACTCCTATGTTCCATGTTAGTTCAGTCTTACCAGAACATCATTCTCCTAATCCAGATTTTGATAATCAGACAGGTGCCGTGTGTACATATATAAACATTATTTTCTTTTAAGTGTAATTATATATAATTGAGCTTATTTGGTTTCATAGTTTTTGTGCCATGTTCGCAGCTAAATGGTGTCCCCAGATGACAAATACTCAAGGAAACAGGTTCTTCTAAAGAAGTAGTTTGGATTGGGAACCTAGCGCTCGACGACTTCAAGGGCAAAGCTGAATGCATGCCCTTTTAGGATTTGGTTTCATTTTGTTTCTATGCTCCTATGTTTCATGTTAGTTCTTCTAAAGAAGCAGTTTGGATTTGGTTTCATTTTGTTGCTATATTTGAGTCACCGAGATGTCATGACCTTTTTGGATGCTTTATGTTTATGTATGTGTTGAACTTGTCTTTGGTAGCCATGTATGTTTTGAACTTGTCTTTGCTTGTATGCTTTTGGCCTTAATGGCCATTCTATGTAACCATTAAAAACTGGTTAATGAATTATGGTGGTCAATTATCCACCTTTTCTTTCCATCCAAAAGCAAATTAAATAGCTGTTTATCGCCATATGAAACTTATAGGTACACCTTGCTCTAATCTTAGCTGCGGCGTTTATGCTTGAAGTGTTGTCATGGTTGAGAGGGTCAGAGAAATCTGTTGTGTCTTCGGCTTTTTAAATGTGGATTTTGACGTTTTTCGTTTTCGGTTTTTGGGTTCAAAGGCAAATCTTGTACTCTTAATAATAGCATATGATATTGAGCTATCTATCATAAAAAAATTATGTTTACCTCTGAGGTAGCAAATACAACAAAAGAACTAAATGGAAAGGCATAGTTCATCAGTTAATTGCCTATGATTCACACTGTCCTGCAGGTTTTTCACGCGAAAGATAACAGGCAAAAAATAAAATAAAATAAAAGCGAGATACAGTTTATCTGAATACCAAACTAATTTCATAAGATTGAAACAAATATACCGCATGTTTAAATAAATCTACAAGTTGTGCAACAAGGTTACCTGCAACACAAATCATGAAAGGGATGTACTAAGTGCACTTTCAAACCGAGGCAGTGATAGATATTTATAATGAAAAAAGTACACTTCGTATTGGTTCAGTCACTCCAATCTCCATATAATTTACATACCAACGAGAAGTTTTAACATTTACATTATAAAGTTGGAAGGGCTGTTGATGAAAGCGATGTTGGCAACCCAATCTCGGTTCTGATCTGCCACTATGATAGTTAATCAAGATCTGTCAGAGCACCAAACAAGGAAATAAATGGAAGGGCTTTCAGAGCAGTTCGACGAGTAAATTATAAGGAGATAGCAATATAATCACAAGCATGCAATACATATGGTATACAATGTTATGTCCCCATTGTACTATAAAAGGTAAAAGATAATAAAATACCTGCCATTGGTGGTCGAGAAACATCGAGGCCCAACTTATCAACGTCATGCAAAAGATCCTTATATAGATTTGATTTCTCAAGTATGATATCTTTTTCTACCAATGCTAACTTGAGCTGAACTTTAAGGGCATGATTCTCCTTAGATAAATTGGAAAAGTCAGGTTCAAAAGCGACTGCTTTACTGCTGCTACAAGCTTCCTAGAAAGAAAAATTGCTCGTTATATAGGTATTAACATACGCTTACCATATACTACTAACAATTATATCCTTACATTTCGAAAATACTCGTTATAAGCCTTCTGTGCTTCTTCCAGCAAATCATATCTGTGATGCACACAACCACTAAATTTATAAACTTGTTCTTTGCATTCTGACCATGTTGTGTATATTCCTACTTTTCGGCCTTTGAATGCTACATAATATTTTAGCATTTTATCTATCAAAAGCAGGAAACAAAGACAAATCAAATTTTTAGCATGAACAAGAATAAAATTGAAGACATATGATTCTAAACTTCATGCTTAAAGCAGTGGGACTGCACAAAAGCTAAAGTGATAAGCAGCTGATGAGAAGCTTAAAATGTTGAAAAAAAAGAAGCTTGAAATATTTTCTTAATGGTGAACAGTAAAACTAATTCTTCATGGTGAACAACTAGCATAAACATGAAGGACCGTCAACTAACAAAAAAATATCTAAAATCGGCCAGGAAATTATTTGAATATATTCTTCAAACCAAGATAAATATACCATGACATACATCCAAAGAAGATATCTCCATCATATCTTAATTTAACTCTTCAATGCAAATTTTGCACCAAAAACAACAACAACAACATCAACAACTCCTACAGGTTAGAACTAAATGAGACTCAAACAAAGAATTTATGTTGATTGTTAATAACTGAGATAATTTTCCGACAATAGATAGAAATTAATGGCCATGTAAATAACTTATAAAATTATTATTGTTTAAATAAGCATCATCGATAGTCCAAAATACTATAGTCTAATTTACATATTACATGGCCATATTTCACTGATGCAAAAAAACCTAATCTACATCTTTTGTAAAGAATTACCAAAAGATGTGTACTGTAGAACCCAACACCTTGCGGAGGAGAAGAAAGCCTACCCTAATCACCCTCCAAACGACGAGCCCAAAGGCTATAAGATTGAAGATGAAGACAATGAAGACGACGAGCTCCTCCGCTGCTCAGATCTGAAATCGATCGAGGTGATCACTATGCTCCTCCGCTGTTAATCGGTGACGGCGATCCCAAAGACAATGAGATCTAAGATGAAAGGACACGCAAGGGTTTGGGTATTTTTTCACCGGAGAGACTTGAAAAGAGAGAGGGGGAAGGGAAGAAGGCTTTGGGGTTTTTTTCAAGAAAGCGACGGCGTTAAGCAGAGATGATATTTCTTTAGGATTCGTGATTGGGCTTTACACGTGGCCTTCATCCAACGGGCTTCCAGAGATTTTTCTCTCAAAGACCTTGCAGACTAGATTTTTCCGTTGAAGTGATGATATAAATAGCTTTGGAAAGTGAATGAGGAAGAGATATTTGAATTTTGAAAGGTTGATGTCGTGCTTTAAATAAGAGAAATTATTTCAGAGTTTTTAAAAAGATATATTGATTATGATATTAGCTACACCCTTAGAATTTACATTATCAGAGTATAAATCAAACTGTAATACCCAGTTCCTCTATAAATATCTTCCATATTTTAAATAAATACTTTCTCCAAAATTTTCTATTTATAATTTTTACAATTATTATTTCCTAAATTTTCTAAATTTAATTTCTAATTTTAGTTTCCTAACCTAAACCTTAAACCGTAACTCCCCTGTTGCATTTTTCCTAAAGCCCACAAACCCATGACCCATCCTTAACCCAACCCGTTCACTCCTACCTGACCCGAAATCCCTTCTTCTTCTTCGTTCCTTTTCTTTTCCCGGCTTATTTTTCCCACGTTCCCCTCTTCTCGCGCTCGCCACGGCCCAACCCTCGTCGACGCTGCCCCCGCTCGCCAACTCCCCGAGATCACATCCCCCAAATCCTAACTTGCTCCCCTCTCTCCCCCTCGCCGACGCCTCCTCGAGACCCGCTCAACCCACGGCCGAGCTCTCCCCAACTGCTCACCGAGATCCCCGTGCTCGCCCCCTCATCTCTAACAACCTCTCTCTCTCTCTCTCTCTCTCGCTCCCTCTTTCTCCCTCTAACTCGTTCCCCCGCGCACCTCCAACAACAACCCCCACATCCCACCTCGCCGCCGTCCCACGTTTCCCTCTCCTCGCCCACGTCGCCTACGAGTACCACTCCTTGCCAACTGCCGCGACCTCGTCCACGCCCTCAACAACTCTCCGAGATCCTTTCTCCCAGATCCTCGCCTCCCTAACCGAGCTTATCTCTTCCTCAATCTCTCTAACTTCCTCTCTCTGAAACTCCATAGCCCGACCACTTTCACCGCCACCACAACGAGCTCCTCCTTCAACCTCATCACCATCGATTCCTCCCTCTTCCTCTTTCACCCGAGAGCCCAACTTCGGCCATCACCCCGCCACAAAACCCACCGGCCACCTCCTCCTTGTTCATCAAAACCCACTGACACCATTGCCGACTCCATCTAATGCTCATTCCTAACCACATCCTAGCCTTCACCGTTGCCGACTTCCTTTCCCCGAGACCCTCGCTAATATATCACAGCCAAACCCAACACCCCGACGACCCAAGAAAGCCCATTGCCTCGCCGCCGTCGACCCCTACCGTCGTCCTCGTCCCCTCACCCATCTCCTTCTCGACCTCACCTCTCTCCACTCTTCCCTTAATCACAACCATCACCCTCAACCGAATCCAAACCAGAGCCCTAGCTTCGCCTGCACACCCCTTGCGCACGAGCTCCCCACCTCGTCGAGGCCGTCCCTGGACCGCCGACGAGCCACCAGCACCGCCTCCACCTCCGAGCCCCGAGCCTCCTCAAATCCCATCTCCACCTCGACCTTGCCTCCACGACACGAGCTCCAGCCTACTGCCCAGGCTGCGCCAGCACCTCCAGCGCCTCATCCCTGCATTGTTAACCACTGTCTAACTCCGGGTCGTCAAGCCTCGTCTCCATCATCGAGGCCAAGCTCACACCACACCGGAACTGCGCCACAAGCTCGGACCAGAGCCGAGACGAGGCTCGCTGTAGCTGTTGCTGCTGCTACTTGCGTCGTTGTCATTGTTCCGTGATCATGCTGTTGCTCTCGTCGTTGTCATCACGGTCGTGTCTCCGATCATCTTCAGGCAAGTTAAACACTTGCTACATGCTATAGTATATTCATTTCGGTTGCGAATCAAACGTTAATATAAGTGTTCGATGCAAACTATAATCTAAAAACCCTCTTAAAATGATGGAACTTAAGCATAACGGATTAACCTAGTGATAAAGAATACCATGTTAAGAGTTGGCTCAAAAATACGGACTTTAACCCCGTGAAATATCATCCCCATTTAGATCCGTCAAGTCTGAAACTTTCCGTACCTGAAAATTGTGAAAATCATAGTAAATTGGTTATACACCGGAATGTTGTGTTCGAGGGATCATATCGAAGACGACTCGACAACCTAGAATCCTTTATAATTTATAATCTGTTTCTATTTTATAAAGGTGACAGAAACTGTTCGGGAGTGCGGCACTGGACTGCAGTCCAGAGCAGCACTGCTTGCCAACACTTGATAGGAAATGCTTTTACACCTCTGTGTGAAAAAGGTATTATGCGGAATCCTATACTGTAGCGAAGATAAATTTGTCAGCTAACTATTGGAAGTGTTTTCATCCATTTTTACCACCGTTTGCTATTTTAATCACATTTTAAACCATCCGTACATACTGCTGTCCTAAGCAGGGATAGAATGAAGATCCCGATCTTAGATAAAGCATAACTCCCAGCACACAGAGGATATAATTGATCTGTCTAGTGCGTTGGAAACCTTACTGATAAACCTAAATATTATCCAACTGTAGAGTCACCTAATTATGCTCCCAACTAAGAGTAAAACGTGTTACGAAACGGAATTCCAGTTCAGAAATTGGATTTACAGCAGTAAACACTTAAAATGAAATAACCATAACTAGCAAACATGAAACCCGATTGACGCAAAATCAATTTTGATGGACATATAATTAAACATACTGCTTACCCCTTTTATATTGTTTTGCTTAATTCTGCACGTGTGATTTATAGTAAATTTTCCAAGTGGTATGACACTGGCTGCTATATTTTATTCGTATTATAATTAATTGCATTCTCATCATATCATGTAGCGGTTATATCCTCATTTGAATAGTAGTCATAAACATTGATAAACTGGTGACCGTGTTATATTACTAAGTGATAAATGTTAGTGATTTGATTGTGGCAAGTACGTTAGTGTAAAAGCGTTGATGAATAAGTGAAGTGACACGTACTTGTACACAATCAGCGGAACCAAATAGTTATCGCATTGTCGACGCTTATGGACATATATAAGTGTAACTATAACTGGAATGGGACGGTTATGGAAGCATTTATATTAGTGTCATAAGTAAGACATCGAACACTGTCCATTTATCTTGGATACTAGTCGAGACATGTTTGATGAAGACCCTGTCTTCAGTTCTCGCGTAGACTTGTCATGGAGAGACTAGTATTTGGATTTATGGTCGGTGTTTGATGTAGACTATGGGTGTGGGGTATTTTGAGCATGAGTTCGATCAATGGAATCTCAGGAGTCCCATTGCCGGCATATATAGCGATTTCGGGAGTCATATGGATGGTATTATTGATTATTAGCGAGCGTGATTCGGGCCCGTGTTCCCTTGCCCCTGGGGCCTACCCTTGGATCGGGGATACTCCTGCTGTGGTTGACGCTCACACTTGGACTGACGCTAGGTTTAGTGACTTGGATATTGAGACTTAGAGACTGATAGATTTAGCGACATGGACATTGTTGTTTCCCCCAATTAGAGCAAAGCTCTGTTCAAAATTTGAAATTTAAACTGAGGCAGTGCCTCACGTGCAAAGCACGAGAGCACTAGCACCAAGAGCGCCAGCGCTAAGAGTTAAAGACTCTGGGCAGCACCTCACGTGCAAAGCACGAGAGCGCTGGCGCTAGGAGCTGTCACGCCCCGCTTCCCAAAATACAGAATACGAGGGGTAGACAAGGCCAGCCATGCTCCTACGGTCAAGGAAATATCCTGCCGTAGTCACACTTCGGCTTCTAGCTTTACGTGGTAATCAGTAAATAATGCGCAGGTAATGAGAAGTGCAGTAACTGAAACAAAACAATATAAAGAACTAACCTGATGGGAAACAAAAGGGTATAACCCTGGATGGCAAATCAAGATGTCCGTGACGTACGTCTAGTCCTGGTCCCGGCTAAGTCCACTCCTCACACTGAGCATGCATACTCAGGTCGTCAGAGCGACACAATAGCAATATAATATATAAATCCAGGTGACAACTCTAACAGGGATAATAAATATATGTAACAGTAAATCAATGACGGTATAGGTATGAACACGCAGTAATCAATGCAGTGGAACAGTAAAAGCAGTAAAATAATATACCAAGTATGTCAAGACAGTAAGCATATATATCGATGTTATCATCCCTATCAGTCTCTAAGTCTCACTGTACAGGTCACTAAGCCTATCGTCAGTCCAAGTGTGAGAGTCAACCACTCGCGAGTGTCCTCCACCCAAGGGTAGAACCCAAGGGCAAGGGACCACGGGCCCAACATGTAACTCACGGTAATAATCGTGTACCCTATAAATCTCTATATATCTCCATATATATAAGCCGGCAAGGGACTCCCGAGATTCTGTTGAACTCACACTCAAACTACCCCACACCCCATGGTCTACATCAAACGCTAACCATAACCTCAAATACCAATCGGTCTGTGACAAGTCTGCGCGAGAACTGGAGGCAGGACCCTCCATCAAGCACGTCCCGACTAATACCAAAGATAAATGGCAGTGTCTGGTGCCTTATCTGTGACACCCATGCTAGAGCTTCCATAAATGTCCCATATCACTTATAGTCACACGTACACGCGTCCCACAGACGTCGACAATGCAATAGAATAATAAGGTTCACTGATTGTGTACAAGTACGTGTCACTTTCACTTATTCACTTATACACGAACACTAACGTACTTGCCACAATCATCACTAATACCTAAAACTGGGTAATGCACATTATCACTAAGTTATCAATGTAGTGACATATGTATGATATGATGCGTAAACAGTATGTAAAGCATGATTAGGATGTCATGAATCAGTAATCTACCACTTGCAATATTTATCATACATCAAATGTGTACAGTTTAGCGAAACGATAAACAGGTAATAATTAGTATGTTCAGTTATCTATCCATCGAATTTAGTTTCATGCCAATCGGGTTCCAGGATCACTAATTATAGCCATTTCATTTTAAGCGTTCACGGCTGGAAATCCGGTTTCAGAATCGGAAGTCCGTTTCGCAACGCATTTTAATCCTATTTGGGATCAGAATTTAGCGACTCTACAGTTGAATGAAATCTAGGTTTTTCAATAAGGTTTTCAACGCAATAGATGGATCTTCAATCGCATCTGTACGTCAGGAGATATACACTTTTCAATACTAGTATGTCAATTCTGATTCTGTTGGGATTGTTATACGTCCACATCTATTAAATTACAGATTAAATAACAAACGATAACGAAACAGGATGAAACCACTTGTGTTGTCTAGCTAACGGATTCACCTTTAATAAAAAGTGGAGTTCCTCAACCTACGAGTTAAGAAAACAGTGTGGTACCCATTACGGGACAGCACACAGTAAACAGAGTCGCTCTGGACTGCAGTCCAGAGTCGCACTCCAATCCAAATATTGTCACAGTTTAAGTACAGAAATATTTGGAAACTAGTATAGGGTTAGAGTTCGTCAAGTTGGCTTTGATTTGATCCCTCGAACGCATCATTCCAGTATGTATATAATTTATGATGATTTTAACGGCTTTCAGGTACAGGAAATTTCCAGTTTTACAGGTAAATTTGGGGGTAGTCGTTTTAGTCGTTAATAGTCGTATTTTCCAGCGAAATTTATATAGGATATTCATCGCTACAAGGGCCAGGACAGACAATCTAATTCCGTCAAATTAGACAAGTATTTTCATTGGAATCACACATCGAACAGGTTTGACACATAATCGATCTGACATTGTAAATTTGCGATCTATGAAATTTAGATTTGTAACTTGAATATATAGCATGTAGCAAGTAAATTACTTGCCTGGAAATGTATCGGGGTTGTACGGCAGCAGCGGCGACGACCGAGACAACAATGATCGACGACGTATGAAAAGTGCTCGATGAAATGCCAAAGCTTGAAGGCTGTGTGGTGATCTCGACTCGGCTTGTGGAGGGGGCGATGGTGGTTCTGGGTTGCTATCTCGGTGCTAGAGACGGCGGCTTGTCAGCGACGGCGTGCAGCAGGTGGCCGGAGCAGGGGTGTCGGGGAGTTGGAGTTCGAGCGGGGGTGCTCGGTGGGTTTTCGGGTAATGGGTGGTGCTCAGTGGAGTTGCAGAGTGGGAAAGAGAGGGAGAGGTAGAGAGGTAGAGAGATTGAGAGAGAGATAGAGTGAGAATGAGAGAGAACAGGGAGAGAGATGGGGGTATATATAGAGAGAGAGTTAGAGAGAGAGATCAGAGAGATAGAGAGAAAACAGAGAGAGGGGAAAAGAGAGAGAGAGAGAGAAGTGTAGAGAGAGGGGTAGTGAGTAGAGGACAGAGATAGATAGAGAGGATGATGGCGACGGTGATGATGATGGGGTCGACGATGGTGCAGTGGGCCCGCCGGCGAGAGGGTGCAGGGGTGGAGCTCGGGTGCGTGCAGGGGGTTCCGTGGAGGCTGAAGGAGGGAGCTTGGGTTTTGGTGAGTGTTCCCCTCCGAAAGACGGCGCGACGTGACGTCTCGCCTGAGATTCGGGGCAGATGCTAGTTGGTGCTATCCGTCCACCTCTCCGAAGATGCCAAGTTGATTTATGGCACCGTATATCGAAGGTTTAGACGGATGCGTCCGATGTTGCAGATTTCGTCAGATTCCCCCTCGTTTGAGGGGTTTTTGATTGTGGGGACGCTCTTCCCTGCAGGCGCAAGCCCCTGCAGTTAATTACGCTACCGCATTGCGGTAACAACTTTCTCCTTCTCCAGATGGTCACTTCGTGTCGTGGGTGTTTGTTTTGTATTTTGTTGCCCGTGGATTGTTTACGGAGACTGAGTTATGTCGTCGCCCGTAGGGCGTGGACTAGTCCAAATCCGTATTGTCTTAGATTTGGGTTTGGGGGGGTTTAGTTTGAGGATACGTCAGCCATACTTGAGGCTAAGATCAACTCAAACGTTTGTTAGGGATACGTTAGTCTAACTTTGAGACTAAGATCAACTTAACGGGATCGTTTAGATCCGACAAAAGAGCGTTTGGGCTCTAATGTTCCAGTTTAGGGACATAGTGGTCCATCGTATGTATGGCCGTCGGGACCCATCACCTCTCTGACGACGTTGAAGGATTACAACGACGGATGTCAGAGGAGCTCAGAGATGTACCCTCGAGCCATAGTTAATTGGGGGGATTCATAGTCCAGTCTGTTTGAAGGTTTAAGGATACGTTAGCCATCTTTGAGGCTAAGATCAACTTAAACGGGACCGTTTAGATCCGACAAAAGAGCATACGGGGCTCTATTGTTCTAGTTTAAAGACGTTGCGGTCTATGGGTAGTTTAAAGACGTTGCGGTCCATGGGTAGTTTAAGGACATTGCGGTCCATGGGTAGTTTAAGGACATTGCGGTCCATTGTTAGTTTTAAGACATCTCGGTCAAGGTTAAGGACGTCGTAGTCCATGGGTTTAAGGACCCCACAATCCATTGTTAGTTTTAAGACGTCTCGGTCAAGGTTAAGGACGTCGTAGTCCATGGGTTTAAGGACCCCACAGTCCGGTATGTGCTCTGGATGCTTCACACGGGTTCACTGCCGTGCTCTGCGAGGACCAGGCCCCGCTCTGGACGTTTTCCACGGGGTCAAAGAGTGACATTATCCGCGTTTCACGTAACCAGGAATTTTGCATTAAACATGGGTTTAAGGACCCCACAGTCCGTATCAATGTGTGGCCGTCGGGACCCGTCACCTCTTTGAAGACATTGAGGGATTACAATGCCAAGTATCAAATGAGTGAAGAGATGTACCCTAGAACCGGAGTGGATTAAATAGTCCTTGGCCCAATTTGGGATCAAGACGAATTAATTATGTTATGAGTCCATTGGCCCAGTTAATCACAAATTGAGGACTTACGGCCATCTTGGGCTAAGTCCAATCAGGAGAGGCTTTGCCTCCATCCATTTAGTCAATTGGGCCAAAGCCTAGTGTTAAACACTACAGAGCAATCAGTGTTGAACACTGGGAATGAGGTTGACAAGTTAGTGTTTAACACTAAGAGATAATTGGTGTTAAACACCAGCAACAAGGCTTTTCAAATTAGTGTTAAACAGTAAAACAGATCAGTATTGAACACTGCAAATAAAGCTTTTTAATTAGTGTTGAACACTAAGGCCCAACAGTGTTTTAACACTGGGTTCGAGAGTTTCAATTTAGTGTTAAACACTAAGACAAGAGGGGTCACGTGGCAGCACGTAAGAGCGCCCTCCCTTCATTTATTCTGCTGAGATTATCGCGTCTTTCAGAGCATCACGTGCCATCACGTGATGGGCATTCAAATGCCTATGTATTAGAGCTTCTGCCGAGGGTCACGTGGGTCACGTGGGGTGCTGCCTCAAAGGGGCTTTCTGTAGATCTCTTGGGGGGGTCACGTGATGACACGTGACCCCGCCTCTAGGTATGTTATTTAGAGGATCTGTTAACCTTTTCTCAGGAATTAAATTCCTCGTAGGGTTAAACCCTGACAGTAATTTCAGAGGAATTAAATTCCTACTTCCTTTTGAAGGTTTATATTCTGAATAGAGTTGAACTCTGAATTTTCCGTAGGAATTAAATTCCTCATACATGTGGAGAACCAAATAGGGTTAAACCCTAACAAAAGCTTTTTTAGGGAATTTGAACTTCCATCCTCTGTTAAATTATGATTAAAGGAATTAAATTCCCGCTGTTTAGGGTTAAACCCTGTTTCTTTTTGTTCTGAAGGAATTAAATTCCCATGATACAGGGTCAAGCCCTAATTTTATTTTAAAGGAATTAAATTCCTATAGTTCTGTGAGAATTAAATTCTCGTGCTTGCATTCCCTCTCTATGTTTTGGATCTGCATGGCAGGATCTCAACCCATTGAGAATTAAATTCTCAACCTTAAGGGGAGATGTGCACTTTGCAGATCCTCTATCAAGGAGAGAAGAAATATATTCTTCTGTTTTATATATCAGAGTTAAACTCTGTTGAGAATTAAATTCTCTTTCTCTTTCAAGGAGCTTTTCCCTTTCTTACCTAGGGTTCTTGCAGAAGATCCAAGTCTTTTCAAAGTATCAAAGCTCTCCTCCTTTTCTTTTTTCTTCTCTGCGTATCTGTATATCTATATGTCTCTTGGCTCCTATTTATAGGAGAAGCAGCCGAATCAATCAGTTTTTTGACGAATCTTCATGAGAGATTTGATTTGCATCCATCATTCGTTTTGGACCTTTGGATTATTAGGTGAATTTTATTCACCATTGGATTTCAAATCCAGGGATTTTTCCTTTGTTGTTTCGGTTAGATTTAAAGGGGAAATCTTTCCAAACCCGAGATTTTCCCATAGATAGATGATATTTCATCACCTCTGAATCTTTAATTCGATTGGTTCCAGATAGCCGCTTTCCTTTGGAAAGATTTGAATTTCCTTCAGAATTTAATTCTGTTGACAAAATGGACTTTGAAAGCCGGTCACGTGTGACCACGTGACCCATGGTCACGTGTGGGCACGTGACCCCCTTGGAACGAGCCTTCCTCTTTCTTTTGCGCTCTGTCTTCTGATTGTTGCTTAAACGTCACGTGCCACCACGTGACCCCTGGTCACGTGTGAGCACGTGACCCTTGTTTGAACTCTTTTTCCTTGGTTCATCTGGAGAATGAGTCTGCTGCTTTGAACGTCACGTGCCAACACGTGACCCTGGTCACGTGGGAGCACGTGACCTCTTCTGAAGCCTTTTCCTTGACTTGATCAGGGAACCGGTGTGCCTTTGACATTTGCATTTAATTGTCACGTGCCGACACGTGACCCTTTCTGAAGCCCTTTCTTTGATGTAGTTGGAAAACTGAACCTGAGTTGATGATGCTTTTAGGTGTCACGTGCCAACACGTGACCGCTAGTCACGTGTAAGCACGTGACCCTCTTCTAAAGCTTTTCCCAGAAGCTTTCCTGATTTTAAATCAGGAAGCAAATGCCCCCACAGCGTTGTTCTCACGTGTCTGCACGTGAGTGCAACGCTGTCATCTCTTGTGACCGTTGGATTCCTTTAGGGATTTAGGGAGATGAAACGTTTTCATTGTCTTCTATAAATACCTCTGTCTCTTCATAGGAGCCTTCACTTTGTTCATCTTCTTCTTTTGAGAATTCTTTCCTTGAGAATTTAATTCTCGCTTCCAGAGCTTAGTTCTCTGCCTTGAGACAATTTTCAGAGTTTAACTCTGTTCGAAAGGATTTCTTTTCCTCAGGTAATGTTCTTAGACAACGATGGACCTTCACATTCCTCTGGATTTTAAATCCAAAACAAGGGTTTTTACCCTTTTTTCTTCATATTTTTCCATAAGAACATGAAACCGCTTAACCTTCAAACTGTAGATCTTTTAGGGTTTAGATAATCCTTGGGGAGATGATGATGGCGTTTCAACTCTATGGAATTTAATTCCATCAAAAATGTTTCTGGGAATTTAATTCCCTTTTCTCAATAAGGAATTTAATTCCAATGAAGAACTCAGTTTTCTTCACACAGAGGCTTCCTGGGGTCTCTTGGCCCGAGGCTGTTCTTCTAAAATTAATGCGATGGGGGTTTTCTAATGAATCTCATGACCTTTATTTCAGGTATCATGGATGCCCATCTGTATGGTCTTGACGAGATCATTTCCTATGGGAATATTCGTGCACTGGGCCGCAGTCAGAACCAGGAGTTCACCGATGCTCAATGTGCCGAGATTATGAGCCGCTTTGATGAGTACAACCATCGGCTACTCCCCCGTCGCTCTTCTCTTCTGAGGCTGATCGTGCTGGCGATCAGGGAGGCTCTCCCTCTGTTCTGTGCTGGTGTGCCACTTGGGGCATTGGACGCCGCCGAGGATAAAGTACACTCGGTGTATCTGATGCACTTGATCTCAAAGAGAAGGCGGGATGGTCTCATTGATCTCCTGCATCAGATGTTCCAGCAGTCGGCCATACTTGCCGCCTATCGGAGGGTGGAGGACATTCGTGAGGACCCCGATGCTTGTGATCGTGAGAGGAAGCATACTCGGGAGGTTCGAAATGCTTGGAAAATCTTGAATAAAGTTAATTTTGAGTTTCTCAACCCATGTCCCGCATCTGAAGTTTTACCATTGTAAATGTGTCCTCTGCATTTTGTATGAACCCCTTGAAGTATGAATGACAATTGTTATTATGTCTTTCTATGTTTGCATGTCTTTTCTCTGGGATTTTATCATTTTGCTACTGTTGTTGTTGGTGCTTTCAATACGCAGGGTGCTACTCTATTTTTTAGTGTACATCAGGTTTAGGCCTCACGTAGTCTGCACGTGGGGTCCCTTGATGTGGCTGTTCACAAAATCTTCTCATGCCCTATTTTCAGCGCACAATATTAGACGCAGAAAAAAGGGCCTTGGAAATAGTTCCATCTCCTTGATTTTCGATGCCTTTCCTTTTTTGGGCCTTGAAAATAGTTTCACCATGCAAGATTTTCCACGCACAGCACTTAATGCATTTCCTTATATATGAGGCTATAGCTTCCCTTTTCCTCTCACAAAGAGATTTATATTATTATTATTATTTTTTTTATCTTGGAGTAACTTGTCTTGAGAAACAAACGAGCGCCATGGCCTGCAATCGCCCTCATGCTCGTCGACAGCCATGGGAAGTTCCTATTGAGGAAATGGTCCCCCGCTTTGCTGCTCGGTTGGTGGATCCCCTCCTTACCGACAACGAATGCGACTCAGCCATGCATGAACTCTCGATCCGTAGGGGGTCCCCCCTCCCGATGGGTTCTCTCTGGCTCCGGATTGTTCTCAAGGCCGTGCTTGCCGACATCCCTCCTCACCCGGCGGAGATGACCCTGGCGATGCTCGACGCGGCAGAAGAAAAACTCGAGGGTTTTCATGAAGCGTGCTTGATTACTCAGGATTTGAAGGATTGCTCAATTTATCTGCTGAGCCAGATCAAGGCCCGGCGAGCTATTATGTCTGCTTTCGCGGACGAACACGGCGCCAATCGATGGGGAGCGACTCCTCGTGAGAACCGTCGCTTTGACGTGCTGGAGAAAGGAGAGAGAGAGATGGAGAATTTTGTCCTCTGTTTCATTAACCCTTGTGCCGTTGATCCCATGTTTGGTGACCTTTTCCATTAGCGTAGAACATTTTTAAATTAGTCCCTCCTTTTTACGCTTTATGCCGAGATTCCATGTAGGCTTGGTGCTAGTATGTATGTTTCCGCTTGCATAAATAAACTTTGTATTCTTCTTACGAGAACTTTCTTTAATTGCAAATGCTACCATCACTTTCCTGCGCATCAGACCTTTTTGGGTATTATGAATGTTCATGCGATTGCAAATGCTATTATTATTATTATTCCCTTTTTGAATACTCATATGATTGCGAACGCATGCTTGAAATATGTCGGAAACCTTTCTTGTTGCCTTTCTCATTAGGCGATGTGAGCGCGTTTTAGATCGATTATTCCCGTCGACTGGAAGCCCATTCATATGGTCTTGTCAATGTCTTGTTTCCAAGGCTGTGGTTACGAAAGCGAGCTTACGTGGCCTGATAGAGCGATACGTAGCGAACATAAGGTTGTGGCTCTCGATAAGGCTGCCACGTTCACTCGTGAGAGGGTCGAGGCTCATAAGGCCATTGAGAAAGAGCTTGAAGCCCGGCTTGCTTCATATCAGTCCCAACAAGCTCAGGCGGAGGCTCGTCGTTTGGAGATCTTGCTTCATGAAGCAGTGGTCCAACAAAAGCAGGATGAGCTGACCAAGCTGCTGAATCGCCCGCCGGCTTGAAACATTTGTATCTTTTCCTTCCTTTTTGTACATACTCATGGATGAGAGTATTTTCTTTTCGTTTCTTTCATGAATTGTACTTTGTACCCATTTTGGTTTATGAATAGAAGATACATTCTTCTTCTCGATGATGTGTCTCCTTTTCATTGAATGTATTCTGCGGATATTCTATCTCGATCTTCTTGCAGGACAGCAATGGCTTAGGATTCAGGGTTAAGATCTGCTTCCTAAGACTTTTGCATTTTATGAGCCACGAGGGTCTCATAAATAGTTTTTCTCCCTACAGGTCGAGAGGATCCCATAGGTGTAAGTTCTTCTTAGAGATCGTGAGGATCCTTAAGCGAGTTTTCCCTTAAGAGTCGTAAGGATCTCACAAGAGAGTTTTTTCTTCCTTACAGGTCGTGAGGGCCTGCAAGTGTTGGATGCGGTCACCCTTGTCCGTGTTTTACGGAGTTAGGGGTTTCTCAAGGTATCATAGTTTAAAGACGTCACGGTCAAGGTTAAGGACCTCATAGTCCGTGGATTTAAGGACTCCACAGTCCGCTGTTAGTTTTAAGACATCACGGTCAAGGTTAAGGACCTCATAGTCCGTGGATTTAAGGACTCCACAGTCCGCCGTTAGTTTTAAGACATCACGGTCAAGGTTAAGGACCTCATAGTCCATGGATTTAGGGACTCCACAGTCCGGTGTTTGGTTGCAGGGACCCGTCACCTCTTTGAAGACGTTGAGGAATTACAACGCCGGGCATCAAAGGAGTGAAGAGATGTACCCTTAGACCAAGGCAGAATCCGTAGGGAATCGGGGTGGTTGATCGTTAGTTTTAAGACATCACGGTCGAGGTTAAGGACATCATAGTCCGTGGATTTTAAGGACTCCACAGTCCGGTATTTGCTCTGGATGCTTCACACGGGTTCACTGCCGTGCTTGGCGAGGATCAGGCTCCGCTCTGGACGTTTTCCACGGGGTCAAAGAGTGACATTATCCGCGTTCCACGTAACCAGGAATTTTGCACTAGATGCTTCACACGGGTTCACTGCCGTGCTCGGCGAGGACTAGGCTCCGCTCTGGATGCTTCGCACGGGTTCACTGCCATGCTCTGCGAGGACCAGGATCCGCTCTGGACGTTTTCCACGGGGTCAAAGAGTGACATTATCCGCGTTCCACGTGACCAGGAATTTTGCACTAGATGCTTCACACGGGTTCACTGCCGTGCTCAGCGAGGACTAGGCTCCGCTCTGGACGTTTTCCACGGGGTCAAAGAGTGACATTATCCGCGTTCCACGTGACCAGGAATTTTGCACTAGATGCTTCACACGGGTTCACTGCCGCGTTCAGCGAGGACTAGGCTCCGCTCTGGATGCTTCGCACGGGTTCACTGCCATGCTCTGCGAGGACCAGGATTCGCTCTGGACGTTTTCCACGGGGTCAAAGAGTGACGTTATCCGCGTTCCACGTGACCAGGAATTTTGCACTAGATGCTTCACACGGGTTCACTGCCGCGTTAGGCGAGGACTAGGCTCCGCTCTGGACGTTTTCCACGGGGTCAAAGAGTGACATTATCCGCGTTCCACGTGACCAGGAATTTTGCACTAGATGCTTCACACGGGTTCACTGCCGTGCTCGGCGAGGACTAGGCTCTGCTCTGGACGTTTTCCCCGGGGTCAAAGAGTGACATTATCCGCGTTCCACGTGACCAGGAATTTTG
Source organism: Agapanthus africanus (assembly GCA_030015575.1). Lineage (NCBI taxonomy): Eukaryota > Viridiplantae > Streptophyta > Magnoliopsida > Asparagales > Amaryllidaceae > Agapanthus > Agapanthus africanus. The sequence goes on along the minus strand of CM057338.1, from coordinate 933,136,693 downwards.
CACTAGATACTTCACACGGGTTCACTGCCGCGTTCGGCGAGGACTAGGCTCCGCTCTGGATGCTTCGCACGGGTTCACTGCCATGCTCTGCGAGGACCAGGATCCGCTCTGGACGTTTTCCACGGGGTCAAAGAGTGACGTTATCCGCGTTCCACGTGACCTGGAATTTTGCACTAGATGCTTCACACGAGTTCACTGCCGTGTTAGGCGAGGACTAGGGCTCCGCTCTTGACGTTTTCCACGGGGTCAAAGAGTGACATTATCCGCGTTCCACATGACCATGAATTTTGCACTAGATGCTTCACACGGGTTCACTGCCGTGCTCGGCGAGGACTAGGCTCCGCTCTGGACGTTTTCCACGGGGTCAAAGAGTGACATTATCCGCGTTCCACGTGACCAGGAATTTTGCACTAGATGCTTCACACGGGTTCACTGCCGTGCTCGGCGAGGACTAGGCTCCGCTCTGGATGCTTCGCACGGGTTCACTGCCATGCTCTGCGAGGACCAGGATCCGCTCTGGACGTTTTCCACGGGGTCAAAGAGTGACGTTATCCGCGTTCCACGTGACCAGGAATTTTGCTGAATATATCCGCATTTCACGGGATGAAGGTTTGACTGTTGGCGACATGTATACCACCGAGCCATGGAACTGGGAGTTGCCGCTATTCCGCTTAGCTTGAAGTTGTGTCCGTTGTTACGAGACGAGCGTTGGGATGATCTCTAGGTCGCTTGTGTCCCGTCGAGATTTAGCTTCGTTCTTTGGTGAAACCTGGGGGAGGGAGGTACGTTCCCTTTTTGTTTATGCCATTGGATTGTATACAGGGTGTGATGGAACATCGCCTGTAAGGCATACATTTTATTTTTATTTTATTTCTTTTTCCGCGATGCTCTATCGTTTCAGCTTTTATATCGCGAAGGTCGCGATTGCCCCATCATTTCGGCTATTTTTCGCGGTGCCCAATCATTTCGGCTATTTATTTATTTTCTACTCGCTGCTTTTTATTGCGAGTTGCCCCATCATTTCAGCTATTTTTTATGCCTTCATTCTTACTTGCTGCTTTTTATTGCAAGTTGCCCCATCATTTCGGCTATTTTGTAGGCATGTGTGGCTTGCTAGCTTTTTTGCCGCAAGCTCGGATTTTGGACACCGATTTCGGCATCAGCATCGCTGCAACTGGGATGTTGCCAGGAGCGAATCATCATTTGCCTCTGTCGATGTTGAACAAAGGTGGCTTAGCAAACAGGGTTAAGGTCCTGTCGACTAAGGCTTTCGACTTCATGAGCCGTAAGGGTCTCACAAAGGTATTTCTCCCTACAAGTCGTGAGGATCTTGCAGGTGTATTTTCTCCTTAGGGATCGTGAGGATTCCTAAGTGTGTGTTCCTCTGTAAGTCGTAAGGATCCTACAAGAGGGTTTTCTCCTTATGGGTCGAGAGGACCTACAAGGGTTGGACTTTGCTGGGGAAATGTTTATTCGCGCCCGTGGATTGTATACAAGGGTCAGTATTGAGCCTCTTGTAGGGCAATATCGAAGGTTGTGGAGGATTTGCTTAAGAACAGGTTTAGGTTTCTGTAACTTAAGACTTTCAAATCTCATGAGCCGTGAGGGTCCCATAAGAGAATTCTCCTTACGAGTCGTGAGGATCTCGTAAGTGTATTTTCTCCTTAGAAATCGTGAGGATCCCTAAGTGTGTTGCTCCTTTGTGAGTCGTAAGGATCTCACGCAGGTGGTTTCTCCTTACAAGGTCGAGAGGACCTTACAAGTGTCTTTTAACGAGGTTGCGCCCTTTCGGGTTTTCACAAACACTCGCCGGTAGTCCTGCTGTTTTTACTCACGGAGCCCTTTCGGGTTTTCATCCGTGCCCATTTTGCTTATGGACATACCGTTTTTTTTTATTCTTTTTCACTTTTTTTTTACAAGGTCGCGCCCTTTCGGGTTTTCACGAACACTTGCCGGCAGCCCTGCTGTTTTTACTCACGGAGCCCTTTCGGGTTTTCATCCGTGCCCATTTTGCTTATGGACATACCGTTTTTTTTATTTTTTTTTTATCTTCTTCTTTTTTTTTATCCATCTCGTCAACCTAAGGATGTTGCGGTAGTAGTTTAAGGACGTTTCGGTCCGCCGATAGTTTAAGGACGTTTCGGTCCGTCGCTAGTTTAAGGACGTTTCGGTCCGCCGTTAGTTTAAGGACGTTTCGGTCCGTCGATAGTTTAAGGACGTTTCGGTCCGCCGATATGGGAAAGCTGGCTGCTGCTTGTAAAGTCTGAGCCTAGGAAGATAGTGAGCGGACATAGTCGTCGTCATCTATCATTGACCCAGGCTGTGGCTTATTAAGCATAGTACTTCTTTAAGAAGCGGCCGTTTATTGGCCTGAAAGGCCTTTCACCGTGCATGTCCATGAGTAGGTAGGCTCCACCCTGGTAGACCTTGTCTATGATGTACGTGCCTTCATAGTTTGGCTCAAATTTTCCTCGCTTGGCACGATTGGGGATCATAGGTCTTTTGACCACTAGTACGAGTTCGCCTTGGCGGAATGTCCTCGGCCTGGTCAATCTTTCGTACGAGCGTGTCATCTTTGCTTTGTAGGCCTCTAGATGTTGTTGCGCTATGAGCCGGGTTTCATCGAGGGCATCAAGCTCCTCAAGCCGAAGGTGAGCATTTTCTTCGTTCGTCAGCTCGTGGTGGACTGCTACTCGTAGAGAGGGTAACTCTATCTCGAGGGGGAGCACTGCTTCCGTCCCAAATACCAAAGCGTACGGCGTTGTGTTCGTGGCCGTCTTGAATGTAGTTCGGTAAGCCCAAAGGGCTTCTTGCAGCCTTTCGTGCCAGTCTCTCTTATTCCTAGAAACGGTCTTTTTTATGATCTTCGTCAAGGTCTTATTGAAGGCCTCGGCCAGACCGTTAGCTCATGGATTGTAAACCGAAGAATATCTCCAGTCTATATTGTGCTGCTGTGCGAAGCGGCTAATCTTATGGCTTCGGTAGGCCGGCCCATTATCGGAGATAATCCGCCGTGGAGTTCCGAACCGATAGATGACGTGCGTCTTGAAGAAACGGAGGATATTCTCCGTCTTCACTTCCTTCAGTGGTACTGCTTCTGCCCATTTGGAGAAGTAATCAGTTGTCGCCAGGATAAAACGGTGTCCCCGGGATGATGCTGGCTCAATGGGGCCGACTATGTCAGTCCCCCACATTTCGAATGGCCAACTAGCCACCGTTGGGTGCAGTGGATTCGGATGTTGGTGGATGAAGTCTCCATGAATCTGGCATGAGTGGCATTGCTTCGCATACTCGAGGCAGTCCTGGATCATCGTGGGCCAGTAATAACCCATCCGTTTGATTTTTAACTTCATCTTTGGGCCTGCTTGGTGAGAACCGCAAAGTCCGTCATGAACTTCCTGAATGACTCTTTCTGCTTCGTCAGGTCCTAAGCATCTCAGCCATAGAGAATCAAACGATCTCTTGTATAGAATATCGTTGACGAAAGCGAAAGATAAAGCTCGTTTCATGAGCTGATGTCTTGAGGACGCTTCTTCGGGCATTCGGTGGGACTTAAAGTAGTCTATGAAGACTTCCCTCCAATCTTCGACCTTCTCATGGTCTTTTATTTGTAGGGTCGTCTGCTCAGTCGTTCCCTTTTCTTCGCAAGATTCCGGAGATATTTCGGCCGGGGCGAGCACTCGACGGCTTTGTACCACGATTCTGACGTCATCAAGGTTCTCGTCAGCCAGTTCTTTAGCAAGTTTAGCCAACGCGTCTGCTTTGCTGTTTTCCGCGCGCGGTATGTTCTCCAAGGTATAGGAGGGAATTTGGGTCAATAGGTGTCGCACCCTTTCGCCGTACTTCACCAACTCTGGCTTGCACGTTTGGTAGTCACCATTTACTTGACTAACGACCAGCTGAGAATCCCCGTATATAAGGAGGTCTTCAATTCCCATGTCGATGGCGATCTCGAGGCCTGCTATCAGAGCTTCGTATTCAGCTTCATTGTTTGTCCTCGGCTCTGTTAAGGAGAAGGCAAAGCGCATTATCCCTCCTTGTGGAGTTGCAAAGATGAGGCCTATCCCTGATTTGATCATTGGGATACCTCGTTTCTGTTTCTTTATGGAGGACGCTCCATCGAAATAGAGTTCCCATCGGGTGCTTCCGCCGCTAATCGCATCAAATGCATGCTCGTCCGGCAAATCACAGTTCAGAGGAGAATCGGCCGGTATCGGGTGCTCGGCGAGGAAGTCGGCAATGGCCTGGCCTTTCACTGCCTTGAGAGGTTGATACGTTATCGAGAACTCCATCAAGAGCAGGGCCCACTAAGCGAGTCGTCCCGTCAATATGGCTTTCGACATCAAGTATTTGAGAGGGTCCACCTTCGAAATAAGACGGACTTCATGTGCTAATGCGTAATGTCTAAGCTTTGTTATTGCGAAGATCAATGCCAGGCAGTGCTTTTCAATGGGGGAATAGTTGCTTTCTGCCCCCAGCAGCACTCGACTTAAGTAGTAAAGTGCTCTTTCTTTCCCCTGATCGTTCTCTTGTGCCCATAATGCGCCTAAAGAACCTTCGAGGGCGGTCGTATAAAGAATGAGGGGTTTTCCTTTGACCGGCGCGGCCAACACCGGAGGGTTCTGCAGGTACTGCTTGATCTCGTCTAGTGCACCTTGACATTTGTGATCCCAAGCGAATAGAGTTCCCTTTTTCATCAGGTGGCTGTAAGGACGGCATTTGCCCGAAAGATTAGCGATAAACCGCCGGATGTATGCGAGCTTCCCTTGGAGAGACCGCAACTGCTTGAGGGTTCTTGGTGGAGGCATTTCCATGATCGCCTTAATCTTTGACGGATCTATTTCAATACCTCGGTGTCGAACGATGAATCCCAGGAATTTGCCCGAGGAGACTCCAAACGCGCATTTGAGGGGATTCATTTTCAAATTATATTGCCGAAGGCGTCGAAATACAGTCTCCAGATGCTTTAAATGATCTTCGTATGACATGCTCTTTACTACGAGGTCATCGATATAGCATTCGACGACGTCGTGTATGAGGTCATCAAAGATCTTTGTCATGGCCCTTTGATAGGTAGCGCCAGCGTTCTTTAGACCAAAGGGGATAACCCTGTAGCAGGATATACCTAAAGGGGTCCGGAAAGCGGTGTGCTTCTGGTCTTCGGGATGCATCTTTATCTGATTGTATCCTGATGAACCGTCCATAAAGGAGAAAACCTCGTGAGTGGACGTGTTATCTATCATTAGCTCGGTTATCGGCACCAAGAAATCGTCCTTTGGACATGCTTTATTGAGATCCCTGAAATCCACGCATATGCGTACCGTCCCATTCTTCTTCATTACCGGGACGATATTGGCGATCCAGTTGGGATATTGGACTTCTTGGATAAATCCAGAATCGATCAGCTTCTTGACTTCGGCGTTGATGCTCATCTCAAGCTCGAGTCGCATCCTCCTTGGCGCCTGCTTGACTGGCTTGATATCTGGGGATATTGCTAATTTATGCACAGCAATCTCCGGATCTAATCCTGGCATCTCGGAGTAGTTCCACGCGAAGCAATCTTTATGCCGTAGAAGCACGTTCTTTAACGCAACCACCCTTTCTTCAGATAGTAGCTCGCTGACAAATGTCGGTCGCGGGTCATCTGCCGATCCCAACTCAATCTTCTTGAGGTTATCTGCAGTAGTATGTATACCATCTTCCAGTTCTTTCGGAGCGGGCGAAAATTCTGAGATCACCTCATCATTGCTGTTCTCAAGGCACCGGGGAAGGTCATCTACGTTCTCGGGCTCTTCTCCTAATATTGTAATCGTATAACAAGTGCGAACCCGCTCCCTGGACTGAGGTGGACCCGGTTCTGCTCTTGCGGCCTTGGGCTCATGCTTTTGCGGCGGCGTTACCTTCCAGCCGTCGGATAAAGCGAATCTACCCCGTCGGTACTGGTCCTCGACCCAGTTCTTGAAGGTGAAGCAGTCTTCGGTAGGATGTCCTATGGCTTGGTGATAAGAGCAATAACTCGGATGAGAGGCCTTGCTAGCTTGCTCAGGATGTCTAGACTCTGGAAGCGTGATCATTTGATATTTTATAGCGAGGTTGAGTAACCTCTCCGTCTTGTCTCGGGGGAAGGAGTACGCTCGACTCATCTTCTTCATGAGGGACAAACCCGAGCCGCTTCTTGATTTATTTCCGTCTCTGCGTCGGGCCTTTCGTACAACGGATTGACGAGGATAAGCGTCTTTGTCTTTTGCAGCACGTTGAGATAGACGTTGCGTCCTGGCCTTCTCGTAGATGGCCATTTCGCGGTTGTGGTCTTCCCGAGCTTTTTGACCCATTTTCCTGATAGGCTTGCCCATTCGTTCTTCAAACGACGGACTCGGCGCTTTAATCGCGGGGTCTAGTTTTGATGGGGGGTTGGCATCTCCTGACAGGGCGTCCTTCTCTTCATCAAAGGTATATATAGCGTAGCTGCTGTGAGCCCGTTCCCGTTTTCCGGCTCTTGCGTATCCAAGCCCGAGTGTTTCCATCTTCCCGTTGGGTAATTTGCGCTGAGTCCCGGGGACATCCCAAATCCTGTTGTAGAACCGCGCCTGCCGAACGGTCTGTTCTAAAGGTACTCCTTGGCGTTTCAACAGCTTCTTTAATCCATTTGTATAGTATCTGGGCAGACGGATAGGTTGGAGCCTGTAAAGTGTAGCATCCGCGCCATGCCAGATCTCTTTCTCTATTTTCGACTCTGAGGATCGGTAGAATAGGATCACCTTCTCACCCCTTTGCCTGGGAGGGACGCAAAATGTTTGCAGGTCCTGCACATCGTGAGCCTGAAGCGCGTCGAGATCCTTGTAGTGTTCTCGCGGTACCATGGTGATTTGCAAACTATGGTCATCGCCAGGGGGTGCTTGTATTGACAGCCGATTGGAGAACACAGCATTAACTTCATCTTCTGAATCACTTCCGAAGACCAACACGGGGGCGGGCGTCCCCGGGTTGTTGCGTTGAGATGTCCCTGCATAAACTATCTCTTCCTCTTCTTCGGTGTCGCTTCCGAAAACGGGGATGGTGGCGACGGTTTTGTTCTCCGGGTTGCGACACCTTTCTGTATCCTCGAAATCTGGCAAAAAGTACTTCGCATCTTCGTATTTGCGGACTTCGTTCATGGAAAATGGGTTTAACTCACCTGTTACGGTATACTCGAAACCATCCTTAAAGTACTTCATACACTGATGTTGTGTAGAAGGGATGATATTGTACTCATGTAGCCAAGGACGGCCGAGCAAGGCATTGTAGCAGGTCTTGGCGTCAATGACATGGAATTTGATGTCTGTGACGAGAAGTCCGAAGCGTAATGTTAGTATCACAGATCCGAGAGTCCGTGACGATTGTGAATCGAAACCGGAGATAGTAATTTTGTCACGAGCGAGGTGTTGCACGCTCATGCAGATTTCCTTCAACACCCGAACATTAAGGAGGTTGACGGAGGATCCATTATCCACCAGGATCTTGCCTATCTTGATATCATGGCAGTATCCGGAGACATATAGGGGACGGTTGTGGTCGCACGTCCCGAGAAGGAGGTCTTCATCACCGAAAGTGATGTCGGCTGTATGCACTTCCTCCAGTTCATCCTTCATCTTTTCTGTGGCGAGGAAGGCTTGGAATTGCTCAGGTTCTTGTAACGCCTTAATTAGTGAGTCTCGCGCTTCTTTTGATAATAGGAGGGCATCGAGAATGCTAAGCTGAGAAGGTAGCTTCCTTAGGTGCGCGAGGATGTTATAATCCACTTTACTCTTCCTAGGAAGGTCTTTGGCAGCCAGCTCTCTCATGACTTGGTCATCTAAAGTGATATCTTCAGTGACCTTTTCCTTTCCCTTATCCTTTCTATTCCCGGGCCCGAGATTCTTTTCTGGGAGTGTGCGATTGCGCAGCTGAATGTTCTCGCAGATCTCCGATTCCTCCTCTTTCCCCAACACGGATTCTTTGAAGAGAGGGCCCAGAGCGATTTCTTCATCAGAGTCGCTCCCAAAGGTGAGAACTTGTGACCCCCTGGCGTTTACCATGCAACAGCTGCCAGTAGCTCTGTCGTGCCCATCGATAGTACTTCTTCGCTCCTGACGGCTCTTGCGTTTCATGTGCTTAACATGTTGCCGACGAGCGACATATCCTTGCCACCATATCTTAAAGGCGTTGCACTCTTCCGTGGGGTGTGAGATTTTCCGGTGATATGCGCAATAGTCAGGGTGCCTCTCCACCCCATCGTATGTGTTTCCTTCCGAGGGTGGTAGCTTCATTCCCATTGACATGGCTTTGGCAAACCTTTTCCTCGTCTTGAATATCTTCTTGTCTAATTCGGATGCCTTTCGCTCTGGCAAGGGTAGTTCAACTCTTTCGTTCAGTTGCCCGCATTTGGCTCCTTCCGACGTGGTCATCTCACGCTCCTGGTCCGCTTTACATTTTAGACGAATCTCGTCTAGAAAAGCGTCGATCATTTCGTCTGTTGGCCATGCACGCTCTGGTACAGGCTCTGCCTTCAGCTTTTTAGTGCCAGGAGTTTTCCCATCATCGGTGAACGAGTGGGAGATCACGTTACAACTCGCCACATATCCTTCGGATTCATCCGACGAGCTTTCTCCATCATCTTCCTCTTGAAAGATGTGGTTGAGGAACTCTTGCAGTGTGACAGGAGTTCGCGCCTTTTGATTGTACTCTTCCAACGCGTCGATTTGCTTCTGTAAGTTCGTGTGTTCGTTTCCAAACTTCACGGGCTTCTTGGATTTCTTCTTCTTTTTCTTCGAAGATTTTGACGGTTGGACGTGAGTATTTGGGCCCTTATCGCGAATCTTCGTAATTGGGCGGGGCTTCAACATTCCTTCGATAATTTGAGGTTCAAGAGGGTCCTTCCATTCGATCACAGGGCACGCGTGAAGGTCTCTCAGCATTCTTTTGGTTTTAGTTGATAGCACGACCTCCCATGGAGCTTCTTCAATAAAAGAACATGTTGCCCCCGGTGTATCCGCTTTCCTAGGAGCATGCGGCTGTAGTGGGTTCACCTTCCACTTTTCGGACAGTACAAACTTCCCCTGGAGGTACTGGTCTTCAATCCATCCTTTGAAGACGAAGCAATCTTCAATCGGATGGCCTACCATTTGATGGTAAGGGCAATAGTTAGGGTTATTCACCTCGGTGGGTTGCGGCGGTCGCCTTGGATTTGGCAGGTTTATAAGCCTGTTGCGTATTGCCAGCTCGAATAGCCGTTTCGTCTTGTCCCGTGGGAAGGAGTAGGGACGCTTCATCTTCTCATTATAATACCGACGCCTTTCCTCCAGTTGATCTGCCGGTTTCGGGGCGTTAGGTTGCTGTTGGGCAGTCGCAACAAAGGTTGCTCTTCCTTTACCCTTATCATTCCGAGGTTCCGACTTCGGGGGAGGTGGTCTATGACCCATCTGGTCCATCTGAGCCAACTTGTCGATTAAAGCCTGGAATGTGGTTGGCTTAAAGAACATCATAAACTGGGAGATAGTTGCGTGAGGGTCTAGAGTTCCCACGAACATGCCCACCGCAGGTGCTTCCTCAATGCGTTGCTCGCATCTCGACCACAAATTCCGCCAGCGTATAGCATACTAGACCCAGGTTTCGCCTGGTTTTACCCTGGCGTTAATCAGTGCAGTTATTGGAGTGCGTTCGCTGGCACTTGCGAATCGCTGAGTGAACAACAACTCCATTTCAGCGAACGTTTTGATAGAATCGTTCGGGAGTTCCGAATACCATTCGAACGCAGTTTCTGATAAGCTGCCCACGAACTGGCGGAGCAACAGTTTATCATCACCGCCGGTGTTACCGCAGAGGGCCCGGAACTGGGCGACATGTTGATGGGGGTTGCCGGTCCCCTTGTACACGTGGAATTTTGGTATCGTATAGCCTGGCGGGTATTTGATTTGGTCGTACCAGCTCGGATACGGCCGCCCCGTTTTCACGACTTGACCAGCTGCCTCAGTTGCGTGATGAACCCGGATTTGCTGGGCTATGTAGTCAGCCAAGTCAGCCTTAGAGATTGCCTCCTCCTTGGCCGTTGAGAGGGCTGGTGGTGGATTTGACGTTTCTCCTCGGTCGTCTTCAAGAACGATTGGGGGATCCTCGGCGGGTAAGTCCTGCTGGATCATCATTCCTATCATATCTTGGAAGAGAAGGCCCATCCGTTGTATGTTGGCCGCTTGTTCAGCAGCCTCTTTGTCCTTTTTCTCCAGTGTCCGGCGAAGGAATTCAGCGTCGGTTTCTTCCTCCCGGCGTGCGTCTGAGGACGTTTCTGGGTTTTCTTTTAGCCCGGTAAGTGCGGCCATAGCATTCATCATTTCCTGAAGCTTTTGTTGCTGCTCCTGGGCTTTCGTCACGGATCGGGTTAGCGGTCGGTGGCCCGTAGAAGTGCGGCTTTCCTCTTTTCCAGAGGCCATGTAAACAGTGTGCACCACCATGCTCCCAGACTTAGGGCGTCTGGGCTCAGTGCTTTTAGCCGTCGTTGCATGCTGTGGGGTCTTCTCTGGCCTCCTTCTTTTATGAGCCAGTTGATCAACAGCCTTTTGGGGTTTAGCCTGGTGACCAGCTTCCGGTTGGATTTTCAATTTCTTGTGCTGGCGGGAGAAGTTTGGATCGATGATCGAGTCTCGGGCCTGCTGCCAAACTTTATAGATTTTGGAAGACAACCGCTGAGGAGATCGGGGCTGTTCGGGTTTTATTTCCACAACCTTTGTTAATGGGGGAGGAGACCTCTTCAGCACTGCAGTAGCAGAATTCCTTCGCACCTTATTTAGCATTTCGAAGCTGTTCCCAGTTGGAACAACAGCATTAACTTCTGCCACCGGGGCCGATGGAGTCAACCCGGAGGGGGAGTTGCCCCCAGCCTTCCTTACTCGGCGCCAATGGCGACGTCGAGCATGTCGAGCGGACGGTGTAGGATCAGCGGTAAGAATGGTTTCGTCTTGCCCCCTGTGTAGGTGGGGGGTCGCCGTTGGTATTAGCCTGTCAAAGACCGACGTCCTTTGGGCAGCAGGAGTGGGAGCTGGAGCCGTCAATCTTGTAAAGACCGACCTTTTGGCCAGAGAAGCTGCCTTGACGATTTCGGGGGTAGGAGCGGCCACTTTCTTAGAAGCAGCCTTCTCTGAGATTGTAGGCCCTGTGATGAGTTCGCAGGATTTCTGGCCCAACCTAGAGAAGACCGAGGCATTGGCGTTGGGCGACTCGTTGAGAGGAGCCGCGACAGGGGTGAGACGATCAAAGACCGACTTCTTGAGAGCTTCTGTTGTCAGCACTGGAGCGGTGAAGTTTGTCGGCGGGAGCATGGTCCCGAAGAACAATCCTGTGGTGGCGCGAGTGACCTGTTCCACGGGCATTGTGAATAGCGAAGCAGCTTGGGGTCCGTAGGCTATACCTCCTGGCGAGGCAGAGCGTTGGTTGCAATTGCAGTCTGAGCGGTTGGAGAATTTCACGGAAGTAGAAGCCATCGATCCTTTGCTTTCTGCAATAAGCGAGACGCCAATTCTTAGTATCTTGAAACCCAAGGGCAACCATTAGCGAACCGCGATTGGTTCGCGAGTCACGACACACGAAGTGTGGAGTGGAAAGAGGAAAAGGTCCCACCGGGCGTGCTAGAATCTGTTCCCCTCCGAAAGACGGCGCGACGTGACGTCTCGCCTGAGATTCGGGGCAGATGCTAATTGGTTCTATCCGTCCACCTCTCCGAAGATGCCAAGTTGATTTATGGCACCGTATATCGAAGGTTTAGACGGATGCGTCCGATGTAGCAGACTTCGTCAGATTCCCCCTCATTTGAGGGGTTTTTGATTGTGGCGACGCTCTTCCCTGCAGGCGCAAGCCCCTGCAGTTAATTACGCTACCGCATTGCGGTAACAACTTTCTCCTTCTCCAGATGGTCACTTCGTGTCGTGGGTGTTTGTTTTGTATTTTGTTGCCCGTGGATTGTTTACGGAGACTGAGTTATGTCGTCGCCCGTAGGGCGTGGACTAGTCCAAATCCGTATTGTCTTAGATTTGAGTTTGGGGGGGGGTTTAGTTTGAGGATACGTCAGCCATACTTGAGGCTAAGATCAACTCAAATGTTTGTTAAGGATACGTTAGTCTAACTTTGAGACTAAGATCAACTTAACGGGATCGTTTAGATCCGACAAAAGAGCGTTTGGGCTCTAATGTTCCAGTTTAGGGACATAGTGGTCCATCGTATGTATGGCCGTCGGGACCCATCACCTCTCTGACGACGTTGAAGGATTACAACGACGGATGTCAGAGGAGCTCAGAGATGTACCCTCGAGCCAGAGTTAATTGGGGGGATTCATAGTCCAGTCTGTTTGAAGGTTTAAGGATACGTTAGCCATCTTTGAGGCTAAGATCAACTTAAACGGGACCGTTTAGATCCGACAAAAGAGCATACGGGGCTCTATTGTTCTAGTTTAAAGACGTTGCGGTCTATGGGTAGTTTAAAGACGTTGCGGTCCATGGGTAGTTTAAGGGCATTGCGGTCCATGGGTAGTTTAAGGACATTGCGGTCCATTGTTAGTTTTAAGACATCTCGGTCAAGGTTAAGGATGTCGTAGTCCATGGGTTTAAGGACCCCACAGTCCATTGTTAGTTTTAAGACGTCTTGGTCAAGGTTAAGGACGTCGTAGTCCATGGGTTTAAGGACCCCACAGTCCGGTATGTGCTCTGGATGCTTCACACGGGTTCACTGCCGTGCTCTGCGAGGACCAGGCCCCGCTCTGGACGTTTTCCACGGGGTCAAAGAGTGACATTATCCGCGTTTCACGTAACCAGGAATTTTGCATTAAACATGGGTTTAAGGACCCCACAGTCCGTATCAATGTGTGGCCGTCGGGACCCGTCACCTCTTTGAAGACATTGAGGGATTACAATGCCAAGTATCAAAGGAGTGAAGAGATGTACCCTAGAACCGGAGTGGATTAAATAGTCCTTGGCCCAATTTGGGATCAAGACGAATTAATTATGTTATGAGTCCATTGGCCCAGTTAATCACAAATTGAGGACTTACGGCCATCTTGGGCTAAGTCCAATCAGGAGAGGCTTTGCCTCCATCCATTTAGTCAATTGGGCCAAAGCCTAGTGTTAAACACTACAGAGCAATCAGTGTTGAACACTGGGAATGAGGTTGACAAGTTAGTGTTTAACACTAAGAGATAATTGGTGTTAAACACCAGCAACAAGGCTTTTCAAATTAGTGTTAAACAGTAAAACAGATCAGTGTTGAACACTGCAAATAAAGCTTTTTAATTAGTGTTGAACACTAAGGCCCAACAGTGTTTTAACACTGGGTTCGAGAGTTTCAATTTAGTGTTAAACACTAAGACAAGAGGGGTCACGTGGCAGCACGTGAGAGCGCCCTCCCTTCATTTATTCTGCTGAGATTATCGCGTCTTTCAGAGCATCACGTGCCATCACGTGATGGGCATTCAAATGCCTATGTATTAGAGCTTCTGCCGAGGGTCACGTGGGTCACGTGGGGTGCTGCCTCAAAGGGGCTTTCTGTAGATCTCTTGGGGGGGTCACGTGATGACACGTGACCCCGCCTCTAGGTATGTTATTTAGAGGATCTGTTAACCTTTTCTCAGGAATTAAATTCCTCGTAGGGTTAAACCCTGACAGTAATTTCAGAGGAATTAAATTCCTACTTCCTTTTGAAGGTTTATATTCTGAATAGAGTTGAACTCTGAATTTTCCGTAGGAATTAAATTCCTCATACATGTGGAGAACCAAATAGGGTTAAACCCTAACAAAAGCTTTTTTAGGGAATTTGAACTTCCATCCTCTGTTAAATTATGATTAAAGGAATTAAATTCCCGCTGTTTAGGGTTAAACCCTGTTTCTTTTTGTTCTGAAGGAATTAAATTCCCATGATACAGGGTCAAGCCCTAATTTTATTTTAAAGGAATTAAATTCCTATAGTTCTGTGAGAATTAAATTCTCGTGCTTGCATTCCCTCTCTATGTTTTGGATCTGCATGGCAGGATCTCAACCCACTGAGAATTAAATTCTCAACCTTAAGGGGAGATGTGCACTTTGCAGATCCTCTATCAAGGAGAGAAGAAATATATTCTTCTGTTTTATATATCAGAGTTAAACTCTGTTGAGAATTAAATTCTCTTTCTCTTTCTCTTTCAAGGAGCTTTTCCCTTTCTTACCTAGGGTTCTTGCAGAAGATCCAAGTCTTTTCAAAGTATCAAAGCTCTCCTCCTTTTCTTTTTTCTTCTCTACGTATCTGTATATCTATATGTCTCTTGGCTCCTATTTATAGGAGAAGCAGCCGAATCAATCAGTTTTTTGACGAATCTTCATGAAAGATTTGATTTGCATCCATCATTCGTTTTGGACCTTTGGATTATTAGGTGAATTTTATTCACCATTGGATTTCAAATCCAGGGATTTTTCCTTTGTTGTTTCGGTTAGATTTAAAGGGGAAATCTTTCCAAACCCGAGATTTTCCCATAGATAGATGATATTTCATCACCTCTGAATCTTTAATTCGATTGGTTCCAGATAGCCGCTTTCCTTTGGAAAGATTTGAATTTCCTTCAGAATTTAATTCTGTTGACAAAATGGGCTTTAAAAGCCGGTCACGTGTGACCACGTGACCCATGGTCACGTGTGGGCACGTGACCCCCTTGGAACGAGCCTTCCTCTTTCTTTTGCGCTCTGTCTTCTGATTGATGCTTAAACGTCACGTGCCACCACGTGACCCCTGGTCACGTGTGAGCACGTGACCCTTGTTTGAACTCTTTTTCCTTGGTTCATCTGGAGAACGAGTCTGCTGCTTTGAACGTCACGTGCCAACACGTGACCCTGGTCACGTGGGAGCACGTGACCTCTTCTGAAGCCTTTTCCTTGACTTGATCAGGGAACCGGTGTGCCTTTGACGTTTGCATTTAAATGTCACGTGCCGACACGTGACCCTTTCTGAAGCCCTTTCTTTGATGTAGTTGGAAAACTGAACCTGAGTTGATGATGCTTTTAGGTGTCACGTGCCAACACGTGACCGCTAGTCACGTGTAAGCACGTGACCCTCTTCTGAAGCTTTTCCCAGAAGCTTTCCTGATTTTAAATCAGGAAACAGTGAGGTAAGCTCGGGGAAGGAGGCGAAGAGATTGGTGGTCACCGGAGGAGTCGAGGATGCAGGCGAGACCGCCGGTGAGGCGTGGGTTCTCGTCGGAGACGTGGGTTGTAGGGGAATGGGAGAAGTTTTGAGAGGAGAGAGAGATGAGAGAGAACAGAGTGTGCAGGGAGAGAGGAGGAGAGATAGGGGAGACATGGGTCGCGCGTCGTGGGGAGTAACGCGCGCGAGCGACGAGGGCGCGAGCGTGGGCGGAGGCGACGGAAGTGGGTCGAGCGCGTGGGGGAAAGAAAATAGCCGTTGGGGAAGAGGAGGGGGTAGTGGGCCGGGTCGGGTTAAGGTGAGCGGGCTGGTGTGAAAATTTTAATTAATTAATAAATAATAAAGGAATGTGCTGAGGACTGCTGGGCCGGCTTATGAATGAAAAATCAAAAAAATAAATGAGAAAAAGGAATGGGGCCGGGCTGAGAAAAGTTAGGCTGGAAGAAAAGAAAAGAAAACGAATTTAAAAGTATGGGCTTGGGGTTTAGGATAATATTTAGAACTAGGATTTTAGATTAGAATATAAAACAATTAGAGTTAGAAAACTAGAAATGTAGTAATATAGGGAAATATATTTTGATGAAGAATAAATCTATAGTTTGGGTTTGGACTAAAAAGGTTTTAAAATAAATCAATAATTATAAATAAAATAAATAATAGAAAAAAGAACTTTATAAGTTAAAGAGAGATACGTATATTGGTATAAAAAAGGGGCTGGGTGTTACATCATACCACCCTTACAAAAATTTCGTCCTCGAAATTTAAAAATAAACGATAAGTTGTAAAATCAAAAGCGAAAGCTACCAATGTCACAAAATAACTCATAATGGTTTATTTAAAACGGGTGGATGAAATTTTTGAAGATGTATATATGCAAGAACAACATACAAAAGGAGGGATTTAAATAAGTATACGGCAGGAACAACTATAAAGACGAACTACAAGTACACGAGAATATAGATAACAATAACGAACAAAAATAATCAAGGCGTGTTCAATAAAATCGAAACCCAAAGTGTGTGCTCATATAAGTATATCAAAAGTAGCAAGGTAGAAATAATAAGTATAAGACACTACCATTTATAATAGTAACCATAGGCACAATACCCGAAAATAAAGTAACGACAATAAAGTAGTGAAAGATTTGTCGGTAGGTTAAAACATTTCAGGATAATGTATCGAACAAATAGTTCTAAAAATAACTTAGAAAACTCACATAGTGAAAATAAGAAACATGGAACAAAATATGCGCGGTGCAAGGCCGCGCTACTGAAAATGAGGATAATAGTAGTGCGATTAAAATACATAAAACTAAGTAGTCAATAACACGCACTCTTCGAAAAATACAAAATAGTGAAAACCAGATTTCGAATACTAATGTCCCTAAATATAGTTAGGGTAAAAGAGGAAACATAAATATATATAGGGCAACTAGGGTAGGGGTTACAATGGAGTGTGGCTCATACCAAAGGTCGGAGTGTGACGGCTTTAGACTGAAGGTCAAAGAGATTGGGGTCTGGTCAGCACAGAAAATAAGGATGAGCAACAAAGGACTACAAGGGAAAAGTATGGGGAGGATAATGGTCGGTACATCATATGAATCAAAAAATTGAAGGGTTAGTGAACTCGAAAACTTCACTATGAATTTCTTCTCCCAGTAGGGTCTCAAACGAGGCACAGACGAAGGATGAAGGGTGGACCTCTAAAAGATCGGGTGTGGTACTTGTTAATCTCTGTGAGGGTTAAAACAATGCGAGGAGTAAGGGTGGACAGATCTCAGTAGGGAAAATAATTGTATAGAAGAAATAATCAAGCATCAAGTGCACTAAGAAGATTGAAAGATTAGCGAACTCCGCAATTTATTCTATTCCAGAAGATTTTAAACAAAGCATTCTCAAAGACGAAAGGTGGCCCTAAACTATACACAGATTTATTTGGGCCAGATAAGACAACATCTAAAAGAAATCCCGTCAGTCGCGGTTGTGGAGATTCAGCAGGTTGCGATAGGCTCGCGCGCTCAGGTAGGGGCGTCCATTCCCATATCGCCTCGCAGGGATCGCCATAGGGAGTTCTTCCACAGCAGGGTCTTGATCTTCTGGTCCTTCTTCCTCGGCTGGAGCTTCTTCATCGAGGTTTGATTCCATGTGATTCTCTTCTATGGGATTTTCCTCCACTGGATCTTCTTCTATCGGGTCTTCATCGGGATCTTCCTCTATCGGGTTCTCTTCAAGTTCTCCTTCCTCTTCGTCGGAATCGCTTATCATGTCAAACTCTGGGGCGGCTGCTCCTTCGTCCTCTGAATCGCTGTTTTCGAAAATGACCTGGGGATCATTGATCTCATCATCAGAACTCATCAGCGTGCGGTCTAAGGAAACGCATGACTGTGCATCCTCATCTAAATGCGGCGCTGCTCAAGGGTGGGCCATGGCCTGAAAGGAAAGAGTCATGATTAGACCGTGAAATACATCAAGAAAATCACTAAGGTTACGAAGTGTAGGAAAATATGCGGTGGCAGGAACTGAAAAATCAGGATAAAAATGCTGTGATAACGAATAGTATGAATAAGGGGGAAAACAAGAGAATGATACATATATTATGATTTAAGTTTTATTGCATTCAACTAAAAGTTCGACGGATACAAGATTTCAAACGAAAAGAAATGCTTATAAGAGGATGACAACATTATTACTGAAATTAGAAGACATGAAAATTCTTCTTTGATTGCTAGATCGCTGCATTCTCGCCACGCGAGTTGAATCCTGCGCTGGGTCCGCTTTATCCTCGAGATTCAAACTACGTAATAATCATCACTTGGCAGAAGTGGAGAGTGTGGATGAGTCTCCCCCTTGTAGCTCCTTCCTTTTTGGGCAACCGTTGATAAGATGTTCGCTGGATCCGCAAATCAGACATTTTCCTTGGGCGCGGTGACAATCCCTCTGAAGATGTCCTGGCCTCTTAGAGTACTCACAACATTGGGTCCTCTGCTGTTTCTGTCGCGGGGAAACAAATTGGCGCTTCATCTTCTTCTCTTTTCCTCGTCTAACGGGGATCCCTTTATGATTGGAGACTCCTGCTGGTGCCTGATTCACCTGCCTTCTCAGTCCCTCAGCTAACAAGTCATTTGTTCGCTCCTGGGCTTCCTTCAAACCTTGCAGTACACTCAGGATCTCAACGGTCTGATTCTGGGGAGTGGAGATAGAGGAAGAGTCGTTGGAAGACATGATCCTGAAACAATAATTTTGAGGATGATACAAGGCACAAGCTATAAGAATCAAATATAATAAGGATTGGACAAAGATTCAAGAATATCAGATGTGATGAAATTCATTACAAGTGGAAATCAACTGTAGGATTCTAAGTCACTTAAACAGAGTACGGTAGTGCAATTGCAACCACGTAACCTTGCCAAGTCACCCGAAACCCTAGCGAATGGATAGCAGAACACTCAATGTGAATATGGATTAGGGAAATCAAGCTTACAATCTAGACCGAGAGATGTCTTAGATTGTCGAGCTATACACGGAAAACTGCAATCCCGATCGAAGCAAAACCTGGGCTTTGATACCAACTAAACCATGTCACGCCCCGCTTCCCAAAATACGGAATACGAGAGGTAGACAAGGCCAGTCATGCTCCTACGGTCAAGGAAATATCCTGCCGTAGTCACACTTCGGCTTCTAGCTTTACGTAGTAATCAGTAAATAATGCGCAGGTAATGAGAAGTGCAGTAACTGAAACAAAAAAATATAAAGAACTAATCTGATGGGAAACAAAAGGGTATAACCCTGGATGGCAAATCAAGATGTCCGTGACGTACGTCTAGTCCTGGTCCCGGCTAAGTCCACTCCTCACACTGAGCATGCATACTCAGGTCGTCAGAGCGACACAATAGCAATATAATATATAAATCCAGGTGACAACTCTAACAGTGATAATAAATATATGTAACAGTAAATCAATGACGGTATAGGTATGAACACGTAGTAATCAATGCAGTGGAACAGTAAAAGCAGTAAAATAATATGCCAAGTATGTCAACACAGTAAGCATATATATCGATGCTATCATCCCTATCAGTCTCTAAGTCTCACTGTACAGGTCACTAAGCCTATCGTCAGTCCAAGTGTGAGAGTCAACCACTCGCGTGTGTCCTCCACCCAAGGGTAGAACCCAAGGGCAAGGGACCACGGGCCCAACATGTAACTCACGGTAATAATCATGTACCCTATAAATCTCCATATATCTCCATATATATAAGCCGGCAAGGGACTCCCGAGATTCTGTTGAACTCACACTCAAACTACCCCACACCCCGTGATCTACATCAAACGCTAACCATAACCTCAAATACCAATCGGTCTGTGACAAGTCTGCGCGAGAACTGGAGGCAGGACCTCCATCAAGCACGTCCCGACTAATACCAAAGATAAATGGCAGTGTCTGGTGCCTTATCTGTGACACCCGTGCAAGAGCTTCCATAAGTGTCCCATACCACTTATAGTCATACGTACACGCGTCCCACAGACGTCGACAATGCAATAGAATAATATGGTTCACTGATTGTGTACAAGTACGTGTCACTTTCACTTATTCACTTATACACGAACACTAACGTACTTGCCACAATCATCACTAATACCTAACACTGGGTAATGCACATTATCACTAAGTTATCAATGCAGTGACATATGTATGATATGATGCGTAAACAGTATGTAAAGCATGATTAGGATGTCATGAATCAGTAATCTACCACTTGCAATATTTATCATACATCAAACGTGTACAGTTTAGTGAAACGATAAACAGGTAATAATTAGTATGTTCAGTTATCTATCCATCGAATTTAGTTTCATGCCAATCGGGTTCCAGGATCACTAATTATAGCCATTTCATTTTAAGCGTTCACGGCTGGAAATCCGGTTTCAGAATCGGAAGTCCGTTTCGCAACGCATTTTAATCCCAGTTGGGATCAGAATTTAGCAACTCTACAGTTGAATGAAATCTAGGTTTTTCAATAAGGTTTTCAACGCAATAGACGGATCTTCAATCGCGTCTGTATGTCAGGAGATATACACTGTTCAATACTAGTATGTCAATTCTGATTCTGTTGGGATTGTTATACGTCCACATCTATTAAATTACAGATTAAATAACAAACGATAACAAAACAGAATGAAACCACTTGTGTTATCTAGCTAACGGATTCACCTTTAATAAATAGCGGAGTTCCGCAATCTACGAGTTAAGGAAACAGTGTGGTACCCATTACGGGACAGCACACAGTAAACAGAGTCGCTCTGGACTGCAGTCCAGAGTCGCACTCCAATCCAAATATTGTCACAGTTTAAGTACAGAAATATTTAGAAACTAGTATAAGGCTAGAGTTCGTCGAGTTGTCTTTGATTTGAGCTCTCGAACGCATCATTCCAGTATGTATATAATTTATGGTGATTTTAACGGCTTTTAGGTACAGAAAATTTCCAGTTTTACAGGTAAACTTGGGGGTAGTCGTTTTAGTCGTTAATAGTCGTATTTTCCAGCGAAATTTATACAGGATATTCATCGCTACAAGGGCCAGGACAGGCAATCTAATTCCGTCAAATTAGACAAGTATTTTCATTGGAATCACACATCGAACAGATTTGACACATAATCGATCTGACATTGTAAATTTGCGATCTATGAAATTTAGATTTGTAACTTGAATATATAGCATGTAGAAAGTAAATTACTTGCCTGGAAACGTATCGGGGTTGTACGGCAGCAGCGGCGACGACCGAGACAACAGTGATCGACGACGTATGAAAAGTGCTCGATGAAATGCCAAAGCTTGAAGGCTGTGTGGTGATCTCGACTCGGCTTGTGGAGGGGGCGATGGTGGTTCTGGGTTGCTATCTCGGTGCTAGAGACGGCGGCTTGTCAGCGACGGCGTGCAGCAGGTGGCCGGAGCAGGGTGTCGGGGAGTTGGAGTTCGAGCGGGGGTGCTCGGTGGGTTTTCGGGTAATGGGTGGTGCTCAGTGGAGTTGCAGAGTGGGAAAGAGAGGGAGAGATAGAGAGGTAGAGAGATTGAGAGAGAGATAGAGTGAGAATGAGAGGGAACAGAGAGAGAGATGGGGGTATATATAGTGAGAGAGTTAGAGAGAGAGATCAGAGAGATAGAGAGAAAACAGAGAGAGGGGAAAAGAGAGAGAGAGAGAGAGAGAAGTGTACAGAGAGAGGTAGTGAGTAGAGGACAGAGAGAGATAGAGAGGATGATGGCGACGGTGATGATGATGGGGTCGACGATGGTGCAGTGGGCCCGCCGGCGAGAGGGTGCAGGGGTGGAGCTCGGGTGCGTGCAGGGGGTTCCGTGGAGGTTGAAGGAGGGAGCTTGGGTTTTGGTGAGGTAAGCTCGGGGAAGGAGGCGAAGAGATTGGTGGTCACCGGAGGAGTCGAGGATGCAGGCGAGACCGCCGGTGAGACGTGGGTTCTCGTCGGAGACGTGGGTTGTTGGGGAATGGGAGAAGTTTTGAGAGGAGAGAGAGAGGAGAGAGAACAAAGTGTGCAGGGAGAGAGGAGGAGAGATAGGGGAGACAGGGGTCGCGCGTCGTGGGGAGTAACGCGCGCGAGCGACGAGGGCGCGAGCGTGGGCGGAGGCGACGGAAGTGGGTCGAGCGCGCGGGGGAAAGAAAATAGCCGTTGGGGAAGAGGAGGGGGTAGTGGGCCGGGTCGGGTTAAGGTGAGCGGGTTGGAGTGAAAATTTTAATTAATTAATAAATGATAAAGGAATGGGCTGAGGACTGCTGGGCCGGCTTCTGAATGAAAAATCAAAAAAATAAATGAGAAAAAGGAATGGGGCCGTGCTGAGAAAAGTTGGGCTGGAAGAAAAGAAAAGAAAACGAATTTAAAAGTATGGGCTTGGGGTTTAGGATAATATTTAGAACTAGGGTTTTAGATTAGAATATAAAACAACTAGAGTTAGAAAACTAGAAATGTAGTAATATAGGGAAATATATTTTGATGAAGAATAAATCTATAGTTTGGGTTTGGGCTAAAAAGGTTTTAAAATAAATCAATAATTATAAATAAAATAAATAATAAAAAAAAGAACTTTATAAGTTAAAGAGAGATACGTATATTGGTATAAAAAATGGGCTGGGTGTTACAGGAGCGCTAGCGCTAAGAGTCAAAGACTCTGAGGCAGTGCCTCACATGCAAAGCACGAGAGCGCTCGCGCCAGGAGAGCCAGCGCTAAGAGTCAAAGACTCTGAGGCAGCGCCTCACGTGCAAAGCATGAGAGAACCAGCGCCAAGAGCGCCAGCGCTAAGAGTCAAAGATTTTGAGGTAGCGCCCCCACGTGCAAAGCACGAGAGCGCCAGCGCTAGAACTAAATGTTCTCCACCTTTGGATCAAAGATCCAACAAAGATAATAAATCAAATTACAGAATTAAATTCTGTTGAGGAAATACTCCTCAAATCTTTCCAAACAAGAAGGATTGTGCTCTGTAAATCAGAGCACCGTTGGATCAAAGATCCAATGGAGATTAAAAATCACCAAGATACAGAATAAGTTCTGTATGGGAAAATATTTTCCCAATCTTGTTAAATAACAAGAAAGATGTCTTTTGTAAAACAGAAACCCTAGGATCGAAGATCCAATGATGGGGAAACATCCCCAAATCAATTAGAGAAATATTTCCTTAACTGATTCAACAAATCAGCATCCCTTATATAAAGGCCCCAAGACTTCAAGTCTTATATAAAAGAAACCCCCCCCCATAAACTTGAAGTTCTCAGAAAATAAAAAGAGAAGAGCAAGCTTTAAGAAGAAGAAATTTTCTTCAAGGTAAATGATAATAAGTGAGATCAGAACATCTCCTCAATTCTTGAGAGTTTAACCCTCACATCATAAGAACTCAGTTCTTCTTCTAGATCACAGATCCATAAGACAAGGTTTTTCACAAAAAACAAAAGAGATCATAGCATCTCATCAAAAAGAAAGGAACTTAGTTCTTAGATCCATGAGACAAAGTCTCTTATAAACCGAGAATTTAATTATCAGAGCACAGAACTGATCAGAGCTACCAGAGAAGTGCCTTAGCGCTCCAATTTAAAAAGAAGCGCCTTAGCGCTCCAAGTCTGGCACTCAGCGCCAAGCGCACCACGTGCTCCTTACGTGGGCGCTATTTTATAAGAAGCGCCTTAGCGCTCCAGGTCTGGCGCTCAGTGCCAAGCGCGCCACGTGCTCCTCACGTGGGCGCTATTCTAAAAGAAGCGCTTTAGCGCTCCAGCGCTCCAAATCTGGCGCTCATCGCCAAGCGCTCTGTACATAAAGCGCTCTGTACATGAAGGCTCTTTACATAAAGCGCTCTGCGCCATAAGGAGTGTTCAACACTCAATAAAAGACAAAAAAAAAGAGGGGTGTCAGAACCCAAATTAATGCTCAGCATTATTGAACAAAAAGGGACTGCGCCCAAACAAATGTTCAACATCCAAACAAATGTTCAACATTTTAATCAAAACTGAATGGGTTGAGTCCAAGTTAACCACAAGTCCCTAACTCAGACCAACTGAGCCCATGTGCTCACAATTTCCCTAATTAGTCTTAGTCCCAAACGTGACTACAGATCTCCCAACCAACATTGGTTCAATGGTACATCTCTTCATTCCTCTGATATGTGTCGTTTTAATTCTTCAACGTCTTCAGAGAGGTGGCGGGTCCCGACAACCAGACATTCCATGGACTATGATGTCCTTAAACTTATGGGCCGTAACGTCCCTAAACTAAACCCCACAGACTATGATGTCTGTAGACTCCATAGACTATGATGTCCTTAAACTTATAGACCGCAATGTCCCTAAACTAAAACGAAAGAGTGTTTGGACTTTATCGTCGGATCTAAATAATCCCAAAATCCTGTTGAGTAGATCTTAGTCTAAAATTAGACTAACGTATCCTCAACAAACGTTTTAGTTGACCTTAGTCTAAAACAAGCCTAACGGTCCTTAAACCAACCCAAATCCAAATATAAGAAAATACGGATTTGGACTAATCCATGCCCTACGGGCGACAACATAAATTGGTCTCCGTATACAATCCATATGCAACCACAAATAAAACGAACACACATGACACGAAGTGACCTTCTGGAGCAGGAGAAAGTGGTTACCGCGATGCGGTAACGTAATTAACTGCAGGGGCTTGCGCCTGCAGGGAAGAGCGTCCCCACAATAAAAAACCGCTCGCAAACGAAAAGGAATCTGACGAAGTCTGCTACAACGGCCGCAACTGTCCGAACCTCCAATGCACGGTGCCATAAATCAACTTGGCATCTTCGGAGAGGTGGATGGATAAAACCAAATAGCATCTGCCCCCAAAATTCAGGCAAGACGTCCTAACGTCTCGGTCGCGTCTTTCGGCGGTGAACAGATTCTGGCATGCCCGGTGGGACCTTTTCCTCTTTCCACTCCACACTCCGTGTGTCGTGTTTCACGAACAAAATCGCGGTTCTCTATGGTTGCCCTTGGATTCGAGGTACTAATATTTGGTGTCTTGTTCCTATGCAGAAGAAGAGAACATCGGTGGCTTCCAATTGCACAACCTGCAACAGCAACTCCCGCTCCGCCCTAACTAGAGGAGTGATTTACGGGCCCAATGCGGCCTCCATCTTTTCAATGTCGGTGGGGTAAGTTACGCAAGCCACTACGAGATTGTTCTTTGGGACTATGCTCCCACCAGTAGGTGTCGGTGCCTCAGCGCCGCACGAAGAAGCTCCCAAGAGGTCGGTCTTCGATCGACTTGTAACCACAACGACCCCTCTCAACGAGCCATCCAAATCCGATGCCTCAGTATTCAACAGGCTGAGCCAAAGCTCAGACATCTCGTTCTTCAACAGATCGAGCAAGAACCAAAATGGGCTCGCAAAGAGGCTCGTCATACCTGAATGGGCTGCCCCAAAACGGATTGCCCTCCCAACTCCTCCTGCAGGTGAAGTCGTCAAAAGTGCTTCCTCTACCAGAAGATCAATCTTCGGAATATTGGCCGGCCATTCTCAAACCCTACCAAGAACGTCAGTCTTCAACAGGCTGACACCAACAGCAGCCCCTCACCAAATCTGGGGGCACAAAGAAGTCGCTTCCAAAACTGAGGTGGTCCCTTTTGCAAAACAAGCTCGACGTCGCCACTGGCACCGGGTGAGAAAAGTTGGGGGCAATTCTCCCTTTGGACTTACTCCGCCAGCTCCAATGGTGGAAATTGATGTTGTTGTTCCAACCGGGAACAGCTTTGATCTGCTCAGAAGGGTGCGGAAGAACTCTCCAACGGCGGTGCTAAAGAAATCGCCCCTGCCTCCCAAATTCACAGAGTCTGGCGAAAAGTTCGAGACGCTGTGATGGACAAAAACTACTCCCGCCGACCTAAGAAATCGAAGGCTCGGCAAAAGAAAGATCATCCCGCCATCATACAGCGAAGGGTTTCTTCTACAGAAGTGCCTGTCATAACGGCTCCTTCAACTTCGACCTCCCACAAAAGGACGATGCCGGAGAAAATTCCACCGCCGGCAGCAAACTCCAAAGGCGACAGACCCATACGCCTCAGTTCTGAGGGCGTGATCATACACATGGTTTACATGGGAAAGCCGTGCTTCCGTGGCTCATCGACCGCAAACTCGGTCATTAACAAAAGCTCAGGAGCAACAACAAAAGCTCCAGGAAATGCTGACCAAAATGGCAGCACTCACCGGACAGAAAGAATGTCCGGAATCAACAGCCGAACAGCGCTAAGAACAGGAGACCGATACAGAGTTCCTGCGAAAGGTGCTTGAAAGAAAAGACAAAGAAGCGGCTGAGCAAGCCGCCAACATAAAGCAGATGGCGCTCTTGTTTCAGGATATGGTTGGAATGATGATTCAGCCAGAACCCTCAGCTGAGGATCCACCAATAATCATCGAGGATGACGGAGGGGAAACATCAAACCCTCATCCGGCTCTATCAATGGCCAGGGAGGAAACTGTTAGTTATATGTATGCCCTAGAGGCCATTACTGTACATACGATATATATTGCAGTGGATGCTTGGACATATATAGGGAGGACTTTCTTGCTCGACATGATTGTACGCTATCTGGTTGCTCTTTATCTTAACATGTACTCTGATTGTCTCTATGTTACATATTGATAAAACCCTTAGGATGAGTACTTGACTACCAGGACTATGATGCGGATCATACTAGTGGGGACAGTGTAGTCGTCAAGTACATCCTTCAAATGTTCCTAGTCGTAGGTGTATCGAGATAGGGCATCGATATACCAGAGTAGACTAGCGTATGCGCTTCTTGACCCATATGATGGGCGATGGATGATCCCATATCCATTGGTGTTTGACATCAGAGAAGGTAAACGGGTGCTCAGTAGAGACTGGGTACACTGGACGGACTCGCCGAGAACTCCCAGATGGTATTATACCTCACGTCAGATGGCAGTTCTCTGGTGACACTGGTACAGGTTAGTCTGTAGACCCGAGATCGTCATAGAGTCTTGTGTGATTCCCACTGTGCTTTGATTTCCATCATACCACATCCAAGAGGGCGTGCAAAAATGTGGCTTTTGGGTACAGTCCCGAATCACATGGAGGCAATGAGCGATAGGAGGGGATTCGTCTCTCCTGGTATAGGGAGTTGATGTTGTCCTGTGTTCGATTGGCTATAACTGGAAATCCCTGGCCATGGTTGCTGAGATTTACTGGTAAGTGTTATCAGTAGTTTCTCGAACTGTTATGGACCTCATATCGACACGACTTATCAAGCTATTGGGGTCTGACGTTTACCACCCCCAGGCGAGATATGCGACATATCAGACGAAGAGACCGGGCTGTACGGGAGTGTTACTGATTGGATTCGCAGGAGAATGTACAGGCTTTCTTGTTGATCTTCTGATCGCTCAATACCTGGGTGGCTGTTACGTTTAGCTGACCGCTTGCAGCTTGTGGGTGTTTGATATGATCATCACCTACTGTCGGCGTATTGACGATTCTTTAGAGTCCTACACAGAGGTTTCCTGGCTCAGGCAAAACGGAGTAGGAGCACATATGTGATATGTGCGGGACTGAGAACAATTCGTGTATGTGATACCGTATTGATTCTCGCGATATGAGATATCGGCCGGGTATATGTGATATAGCCGGGTCATCGGATCAAGTGTTGATTCGATGAACTGATACAGATTATATTAGTCGGTTATTTGTGAAATAGCCGGATTATCGGATCAAGTGTTGATTCGATAATTTAATGTATAACCATATATTTGATATATTAAATTACATTAACTAATATAAGCTTACTAAAAGATTCTTTTTCTCACTCGGGTAATACATTGATATATATGCGATATATGTTAATTGTATTATTTTATTTTGTTACAAAATATATTATATATATGATATATAATATTGTAACAAGTTAAGGTTACAAATGCAACATGTTTTGTGGAGATTAAACATGGTTAGGGTTTGGTTTAGGCTTAAACTTTCTAGTAGCTTCTAGAAGCTTTGCTTTTGTTTTAAGCAAAGATATTTGTTATGATATTTTCTAAAGATATTTCTTAACCCAACCCAACCCTTCACCATGGTTAAGTCTCTACATGGGTTAAGTTATCATACTTAACTCATGGTTGCAATTCTAACCTCACTACACTTTCATTATTCATCACAAAAGGATTGATCATCTTCTTTCTTCTTCTTCCTTGCATGAAAAGCTTTCTAGCTTTTTGTGAAGTGATGGAAATGAGTGAGAAATAAAAAATAAATGAGAGCTAAATTCCTACTTCATCATCCTCATCTATTCTAGTCGCTTAGATTAGGGTGTTTGCTTTGCTAATACTTGATTAGCAAAGCAAGAGCTTGGGTTTGAGTTTCTTCAAGGTAGATCATCTTAGTTATCGAAGATCGGAAGCAAGCTTGCATTTTTCTTTTGTGGAGCCTCTCTAGAGTCCGGATACTCGATGATCACAGTGAAGGGACCTCAACACGGAGCTTTAGAAGTGAAGGAACGGACTACAAAGGTTGTAATCCCTAACTCTTAGAAGTAAAGTTGTTTACTTGCTTTGTTTCGTCTAATCTCTAGTCTAAGATCTTGGTTAGGGTTGTTCAGCACGTCTAAAATTTAAATCGGGCATGGTTGATGCCTTATAGAACCTTGTGAGAGTGCCTAGTAACCCTACAGTGGTATCAGAGCCAAGCTAGAGCATTAGGCGATATGTAGGCGAAGTTTAAAGTCCGATCGAACCCCGAAACCCCGGTTATGACCCCTCTCTGGAAATTTTCTAAAATGTTGTTTTTTTTGTATTAAAAATACTCAGAAAAATAAGCAGGGAATTCTAAGAATTGCAGAGAAGTACAAGCCCATAACTCCATGACGGAAGCGCGGAACCGCGGCCAAACCATGGGTTTGGCGGCGGTTCCGCGGCCACCCTTAGGAATTAGGGGCCACCACTTCTAGGGTTTTATTCTTGGTCAATTTTGCATGCTTCTGGGAATTTTTAATTCTACTCAAGTGTTGAGTTTTTTGGAGATCTCTTGTATTCGTTGGTTCGATCGGAAAGTTTAGCTTCGTTTAAGTTTTTTCCGGATAATTTTAGAACGTGTTAAAAAGTTCGAACGGATATCAATAACTCACTTTTTTCCCTGTCGGAAAATTTCCAAGTGTTTGATTTTTCCTTAGTTAAAGAACGTTCAAAGTCGTGCAAATAACGCAGTGGACCCTCTAAAAGAACACAAACCTTAACTCGATTATGTGACCGTCTGAACTGCCTCTAAACCTTAGGGTTTGGGGCGGTATGGTGTTGCCACATGTGAGGCGTTGGTTTGACCCTTCTACGGCTGGACCATTGGTACTGTGGCATGTAATGGATGCTTTTAAACTTCGCTCAAGTGTTGAGCCATTTGGGAAATCTTGGGTGTTTGTTTATTCGATCGGAAAGTTTAACATTGTCTATTTATCTGGAATGTGATACAATATTTGTAATCTACAAGTAGTTATGAGATAACTAATTTGAATGTTATAAATCTAGCAGTTTAGTCTCAGTTGATCGGTTGCCACGGGATTTTGATGCGATCAAAAGTTCGTCGCAATCACATAGCGTACGCGGATACTCGCCGGTTAAACTTAATAGACAGCCACGCTCCATAGCCCCAACCAAGTGACTGTAGGAGAACCCCGTCGCCAAAAACATCCGTTCGGGTGCTCGCGGCAGCGGTGTTCCGCCTTAGTGCACTTCGTCGACGGCATCCGGGGGTGCGGCCGTCTACTAAAGTTTGCGACGAGCATTCGATCAGGATGTCGGGAATCTTGTTGAATTGCCCGACTTGATATTGAAAAGAGTTTTCGATAACGAGACTAAAATGCGGGGTTTATAATTGTTAGGCATGAGATGTCTAAGGAATTCATTTGGTTAGGCATGCGATATCTAAGGAGGTTGCGGATTCCAACTGTTGTAGTTTTACACTTTTTTTCTGCGACCGTAAGTGTAATATGTGGTGTATCGCCGGTTTCGTTGCTATACATCAACGACAATTAGGATACGCATATTTACTTACGTTGATGATATGAGATATTATGTGTTGCTGTGATATGTTATATTGGATCGTCGTGTTTTGAATAGCCGGGGGTTTTATGTAAGATGAGAGTTTTTCATTTTCATTCATGTAAAATTCATTTGTATGTAATATTCTTTTATTGGGGCACTTCCAGGCTGAGGATGATGTCACTATTGTATATTATTTACTTTTCCGCATTAGGTAGACCCAAGGCGGAGAGCATAAGTAACCGGGTTCTAGGGTCCAGTGGGAGACTATCTCGAGGAGTCGAGACCGGGTCTCCTAACCCTAGAATTGACAGTGTTGCTTGCCGCTCTCGTAGGGTTCTAGGGATGTGGGTTTTGGCTATTCATCGCGACCGTGGAATCCGTGTTTTATATAGGCTCGTATTAAAAACACGGACGTCCTAGTTCATCCAATATTTCATATGTGTTCTTCTGCTGCAATGTTCTGTGATGAGATCATATTACTGCCTGAGACGAATGTTTATATTATATATATGAGATATATATTATATATTATTGATTTCGTTTCAAATGTGATGCTTGTGAAGCATAATAAAATGGGACTTCATTAATGAGATTAATGAAATAAAAGAAACCTAAAGATGTTGTAGAAACTTGTTTAAAACTGGTAGCTCTAGTTCTTGCTTTGCATAGCGGTGTTCCTTGTAGAACATCCAGCACCTTATTCGATAAGGATAGAGCCGAGATCCCTTCACCGGGAGTGACCTCTTTAGCGAAACTAGCAGATGCTACACACTCGGTTTGTCTTTTGATTGCTTCTATAGCTTTTGCTTTGCATAGTGGTATTTGCGAAATATCCTGCACCTTATTCGATGAGGAAAGAGCCGACGATCCCTTCACCGGGAGTGACCTCTTTAGCAAAACTAGTAAAAGCCTCAAAAACACTCCATTTAAATCCACTCGATTCTACAACGATATCAAGTTCATTACGCAAAGGGTTTTCTTAAAAACCTGTCGTAGCCCTCCGTCATTTCAGATAAGTACTTCATAGTATTCGTACTACGTTTGTTGGTTTTCGTCAAGGCGTAGTGTGCGGTAGCTATTTATGCTTATCTGCTTATGCATATGATGCAGATTGAGTTAGGGTAGTCGTGCGACTTTGTTGGCTTTCGTCAAGGGCCGTGCGGGTGGGTTTAATTCAACCAGGAAATGACGGGTTGGACTTGACTAGTAGCCTATGGTTTGTTGGCTTTCGTTAAGGTCATAGATCGCTCGGGGCAAAATATTATCGGGAATTTCAAGTGTTGAAATTTGCAATGAGATTGCATACCTTCTATGAGATAGTTGGATCTCGATACCCGCTACGAGTAAGAGTTACTCCTGGGAGAGTTTTACACATTACAATTAGCCGATCAAGTAGGTGTCTAGAAAGGTGTCAACGGGGTTACGCCCCTGGGAAAATGAGGTTTATTTTAATTAGGTCCGTGCGAAAGAATGGGGAACCTCCCTCAAAGTACCGGCGCTGGCCTGGCTGAAAGATTGGCGAACTTGTAGGGTGTAATTAATCCCGGCTAGTCTTTCCTTTTAAGGTTTGAAGGAAGATTTGACTAAAACAGAGGGAGATATCCTGATTAGGTATATTAATAACCAATCTAATCTTGTAAGAGCATACGCTGAATGTTTTCTTCTCTCTCTCTCCAGGTAGCGACCATGTCACGCCTTAATCAAGATAATAATACGGATGTATTGACCGAACCCGCTTGTTATACTGAGCTGGGGAACGTTGGTCCCGCTCCAACTTATAATTGTTATAAGACAGAGCAGGAAATAGGGGATTACCAAAATTCCCGTGCCGCCCAAACGAAAAAAGTGCATGCTGATGCATCTTCTTCGGGTGTGTTCATTACAGAGAACCGTTTCTCAGTATCTTTTACGTCCTGGGTATGAGATACCGGATCAGGATCCCACATATGTAATTTGATACATGGGCTACAGATAGGTAGAGAACTGAGAACGGGTGATAAGTTTCATGAGATAGCAATGGTGCAAGTGTTGCAGCCAAATCTGTTGGTAGTTATCACCCTGTATTAACAAATACATTTATTCTGAACGAATGTTATTAGATACCGAACCTGATATACAACATCATATCAGTCTCTTTATTAATAAAGAAGGATATAATTTTGTATTGTTGGAAAATGTTTTGAACATTTCCTATATCAAGAGTTGATCGGTTCAGGCACATTATCTAAAAACATAGACGTTCTAAATCAAACCACAGTTCTTAGTATACAGAACACACACAAGAGGAAGAGTTCAGAAATGAACGAATCCTTCTTGAGGTATTGTAGACTAGGTTATATCAATGTGGCCCGACTAGCTGAAGTTGCATTTAGATGCATATTTAAATTAGTTTGAATTTACATCTTGTGAAACTTGCCGGTCATGTCACAAAGATAAGATGACCATAGCTCTATTTATTGGAAACAGAGAAAGAGTTAGATGAACTTTTGGGATTGATACATGATGATGTATGTAAGGTCCCTAGTCTACACACACCAGGACCGGTTCTTTATACTTCATTACATTCACTGATGATCTCTCAAGATTCAGACTTATGTTCCTATTGAAACACAAGTCCGAAGCTTTTGAGATATTCACAGAATATAGGTTAGAAGTAGAGAACCAAAAACGGGTATAAGTATTATGTCCTTTGATGAGATCAAGGAGGAGAATACTTGAGCACGGAATTCCTGGACTTTTCTAAAGGAGAATGAGATTCTCTCTCAGCATTACTCCTCTGTATACACCACAGCATGTCGGTGTATCGGGGCGGAGCAAATACACCCTATTTGATATGGTACGCTCTATGATAAGTACTACTGAGTTTCCTATTTTCTTTTGGGAGTTACGCACTTGAGAAGCTGCATACCTATTGAATAGGGTTCCAATCAAATCAGATGCCTACCACTTCATATGTGATATGGAATGGGAAGAGCCCATATCTTAAGTAAGTTAAGATTTGGGGTTATCCAGCCTATGTCTAAAAGCATAATCCAGACAAGCTCAAGGCAAAGTCAGTTCTGTAGAATTTTTTTGGATATCCCAAGCATTCGCAAGGGAATATCTTCTACCAACCCGAGGAACAAAAGATGTTTTGTTTCTCAGCATGCCACCTTTGTGAAAGGGAGTTTCTTGTAAAAAAATTAGTGGTCATGAGGTAGAACTGGAAGGAGTTCCAGCTATACAAACTACAACTGATGATTTGGTAGAACCAAAGGATTCAATAGTTTCCAATGAACCTCAGCCTCTCCGCCGATCTAGTAGGGTTCCTCACCCTCCTGAGAGATACTTCGGTTTTCTCTATGATAGTGGAGCGAGGATTGCATCATGAGATGATGACCCAACTAGTTTCGAGCTGGCCATCAGGAGTGGGACTCTGTAAGAATGGTTGGATGCTTAGCGATCTGAGATGGAATCCTTATACACCAACAACGTATGGACTTTGGTTGCTTTATCTGAAGGGTTAAATCCCCATCAGGAGCAAGTATATCTTAAGAAGATTACTTTGTGTACATGGAAAAGTTGAGACTTTCAATGCTATGCTTAAGTCCATCCAGATCTTACTTACCACTACTACATACCATGACTACGATATCTGGTGGTTGGGCAGCATGACTGTTTTTCTAAATGATGTTTTGGAAGAGAGCGTCTATAAGTGCACAGCCAGAGGGCTTCGTAGATAGTGGGAGCAGCGGAAATGTGTGCAAGATATTTTATGTGATAAAACAGGCATCGCGGAGTTGGAACGTCTGTTTTGATGTGATAATCAAAGAGTTTGACTTCATCAAAATGGTAGATGAACCTTGTATATACAAAAAGGTAGTAGAGAGTATGGTGGTGATCCTCGTAGAGTACGTGGATGACATACTCTTGATTGGAAAGCAGTTTCCTATACTACGCTCGGTCAATCTCCTCTTATCACAAGTATTCTCCATTTAAGGATCAAAGTGATACCTCCTAAAATCCTGGGTTTTATATCTATGAGATAGATCTAATTGGATGTTAGGATTCTCACTAGTTGTAGTGAAATGGTATCAATCGATCCTGGGGAGAATTACTGGAATGGTTCCAGGATGGTAAGGTTGACTGAATGTCAGCCACAGGCATTGTTTTTACCCTCGGTGGAGGGACGGTATGTTGGAAGAGTTCCAAGCTAGATACCGTGACCTACTAGACGATTAAAGGCAAGATATGTCGTTACCAAGGATGCTACCAAAGAGGCGGTCTGAATATATATAAGTTCATGAGATGAACTTCGTTCCAACCATTGTGTGACAATGGAGTTATGGCTTTGTCCTAGGAACCCTCGTCTCATCAGAAATCCAGATATAATTCTTAGGCAGTATCACTTGATCATGGAGATGGTTGATCTCCAGAAAGATCGAGGTTAGGAGAGTAGACATAGAGGACAACAGTGCGGATCCACTCACAAAGGCCTATTTCCCAGTAGAGACTTTTATGAGATGGTTGAGTATGAGATACTTCAACCACAGCTGATTGTTGGGTATGCGATACCACAACAGATGGCCCTAGTGCAAGTGGGAGATTATTAGTTATATGTATGCCCTAGAGGCCATTACTGTACATACGATGTATATTGTAGTGGATGCTTGGATATTTATAGGGAGGACTTTCTTGCTCGACATGATAGTACGCTATCTGGTTGCTCTTTATCTTAACATGTACTCTGATTGTCTCTATATTACATATTGATAAAGCTCTTAGGATGAGTACTTGACTACCAGGACTATGATGCGGATCGTACTAGTGGGGACAGTGTAGTCGTCAAGTACATCCTTCAAATGTTCCTAGTCGTAGGTGTATCGAGATAGGGCATCGATATACCAGAGTAGACTAGCGTATGCGCTTCTTGACCCATATGATGGGCGATGGATGATCCCATATCCATTGGTGTTTGACATCAGAGAAGGTATACGGGTGCTCAGTAGAGACTGGGTACACTGGACGGACTCGCCGAGAACTCCCAGATGGTATTATACCTCACGTCAGATGGCAGTTCTCTGGTGACACTGGTACAGGTTAGTCTGTAGACCCGAGATCGTCATAGAGTCTTGTGTGATTCCCACTGTGCTTTGATTTCCATCATACCACGTCCAAGAGGGCATGCAAAAAGGTGGCTTTTGGGTACAGTCCCGAATCACATGGAGGCAATGAGCGATAGGAGGGGATTCGTCTCTCCCGGTATAGGGAGTTGATGTTGCGCTGTGTTCGATTGGCTATAACTGGAAATCCCTGGCCAGGGTTGCTGAGATTTACTGGTAAGTGTTATCAGTAGTTTCTCGAACTGTTATAGACCTCATATCGACACGACTTATCAAGCTACTGGGGTCTGACGTTTACCACCCCCACGCGAGATATGCGACATATCAGACAAAGAGACCGGACTGTACGGGAGTATTACTGATTGGATTCGCAGGAGAATGTACAGGCTTGCTTGTTGATCTTCTGATCGCTCAATACCTGGGTGGCTGTTACGTTTAGCTGACCGCTTGCATCTTGTGGGTGTTTGATATGATCATCACCTACTGTCGGCGTATTGACCATTCTTTAGAGTCCTACACAAAGATTTCCTGGCTCAGGCAAAACGGAGTAGGAGCACATATGTGATATGTGCGGGACCGAGAACAATACGTGTATGTGATACCGTATTAGATTCTCGCGATATGAGATATCGGCCGGGTATATGTGATATAGCCGGGTCATCGGATCAAGTGTTGATTCGATGAACTGATACAGATTATATTAGTCAGTTATTTATGAAATAGCCGGATTATCGGATCAAGTGTTGATTCGATAATTTAATGTATAATTATATATTTGATATATTAAATTACATTAACTAATATAAGCTCACTAAAAGATTCTTTTTCTCACTCGGGTAATACATTGATATATATGCGATATATGTTAATTGTATTATTTTATTTTGTTACAAAATATATTATATATATGATATATGATATTGTAACAAGTTAAGATTACAAATACAACATATTTTGTGGAGATTAAACATGATTAGGGTTTGGTTTAGGGTTAAACTTTCTAGTAGCTTCTAGAAGCTTTGCTTTTGTTTTAAGCAAAGATATTTGTTATGATATTTTCTAAAGATATTTCTTAACCCAACCCAACCCTTCACCATGGTTAAGTCTCTACATGGGTTAAGTTATCATACTTAACCTATGGTTGCAATTCTAACCTCATTACGCTTTCATTATTCATCACAAAAGGATTGATCATCTTCTTTCTTCTTCTTCCTTGCATGAAAAGTTTTCTAGCTTTTTGTGAAGTGATGAAAATGAGTGAGAAATAGAAAATAAATGAGATCTAAATTCCTACTTTATCATCCTCATCTATTCTAGCCACGTAGATTAGGGTGTTTGCTTTGCTAATACTTGATTAGCAAAGCAAGAGCTTGGGTTTGAGTTTCTTCAAGGTAGATCATCTTAGTTATCGAAGATCGGAAGCAAACTTGCATCTTTCTTTTGTGGAGCTTCTCTAGAGTCCGGATACTCGATGATCGCAGCGAAGGGACCTCAACACGGAGCTTTAGAAGTGAAGGAACGGACTACAAAGGTTGTAATCCCTAACTCTTAGAAGTAAAGTTGTTTACTTGCTTTGTTTCGCCTAATCTCTAGTCTAAGATCTTGGTTAGGGTTGTTCGGCACGTCTAAAATTTAAATCGGGCATGGTTGATGCCTTGTAGAACCTTGTGTGAGTGCCTAGTAACTCTACAGAAACGATCTCCAAGGCTGCTCTTGATGATTACATGGCACAAAAAATAAGGGCTCATCAAGCGAATGAAGCGTCCGGCCAAACTGTCAGAACTGGGCGACCGTACCCAGGCTGGTATGACCAAATCAAGTACCCACCAGGATATACGATCCCCAAATTCCATGTGTACAAGGGGACAGACAATTCCCATCAACATGTCGCTCAGTTCAGGGCTCTGTGTGGCAACACTGGAGGTGATGATAAGCTACTGCTTCGCCAATTCGTAGGCAACTTGGTGGAGACGGCGTTCGATTGGTATTCAGAGCTTCCCAACGACTCCGTCAAAACTTTTACGGAGATGGAATTGCTATTCACCCAGCATTTCGCAAGTGCTAGCGAACGCACCCCAATCACAGCATTGATCAATGCCAGGGTGAAGCCGGGAGAAACATGGGTTCAGTATGCAATCCGGTGGTGGAACCTATGGTCGAAATGCGAACAACGCATCGAAGAAGCTCCTGCAGTAGGCATGTTCATGGGGACCCTCGATCCGCAGGCGACCATATCCCAGTTCATGATGTTTTTCAAGCCGACTACCTTCCAGGCCTTGATTGACAAGCTGGCCCAAATGGATCAGATGGGCCATAGACCGTCTTCCTCGAAAATGGAGCCTCGAAACGAAAAGGGGAAAGGGAAAACGACCTTCGTCGCCAATGCTCAGCAGCAGCCCAGTGGTCTAAAACCAGCTGATCGCCAAAACGATAGACATCGATCTTCAACGAGAAGCTAAAACGCCCTTATTCATTTTCCCGGTATAAAACAAGGAGACTGTTCGAGCTGGCAGTGCGCAACAGGCTCATCACCTTGCCGGATCCGAAATGCTCACTGCAGCCCAGTGACGTCAACAGTCCCAACTATTGTCCCTACCATCGAATAATTGGCCATCCAATTGAAGATTGCTTTGTCTTCAAAAACTGGATTGAGGACCAGTAACAGCAAGGCAAATTCGCGTTGTCTGAAAACTGGAGGGTAAACCCGCCACAACCACACGCTCTGAAAAAGATGGACACGCCAGGGGCATCATGCTCATTTATAGAGGAAGCTCCATGGGAAGTTGTTCTTTCAACAAAAACTAAAAGAATGCTGAAAGATCTCCAAGCATGTCAGGCGATTAGGTGGAAGATCCTGCTGGGGCCCGAGATTATTGAGTGGATGCTGAAGCCGCGCCCAACGCTGAAAGTTGGTGAAGGTGGACAAAACATTCAGGCCAAGCCTCCAAAGTCTTTAAAGAAAAAGAAGAAGGCCAAGAGGCCCGTCCAACACGAAGACAGCCGTATAGGTCTGCTGAAATACATCGATGCACTGGAAAAATATAACCAGAAGGCACGGACCCCAATCACGTTGGACGAATTCTTTAAACATGTTCTTGAGAATGAAGTCGATGACGCTGATGAAGGAGACAATTCTTCAGAAGAGCCCGAGAATTATGTGGCAAGCTGCCACATGATCTCTCACTCATCAATAAATGGCAAAGAAGCTCCTGATGCAGAGAAACTGTGGGCAGATTCAGAACCGGAATCAAAATCCCTGGAGCCATCGGACGAATTGATCGACAGACTGTTGAGTGAAGCTCTTCAGAAAAGCAAATCTGACGAGAGCGTGAAACGGCCATATATGAAAGGGCCAAGCGTCGGATTCATGTTGAAGAAGCTCCGGTATTGAGAAGCCATAGAGTACCCCAACCGGATAGATGCACTTCTGCCGCCAGCAAAAACAGGTTTAAGAAAAGGAAGTAGTTCGCTAAAGCCCTGTCGATGGGAATGAAGTTGGCACCTTTCAAAGAAGACACTTCAGAAAATACGTTCCCCGATGAACTAGATGCACATCCAAACTACTGCTTATACCATCGGAGGATCACACATCTTACCGAGGAATGCATGGCCTTTAAAAATTGGTGGCAGGGATACGTTGCTCATCGACAGCATTTCAAGCGGATGAAGCGCAAAACTCATCGAGAGCGGAGAAGCACGACAGATGAGCGCAAAAGAACTGCCGACGACTATCACATAGTTGATTCCGGGGGATCACAAGTTCTCACATTCATGAGCGATTCTCATGAAGAAATAGCACTCGGCCCTCTCTTCAAAGAATCCACATCAAGAAAAGAGGAAGAGGCGAAGAACTGTGAGAATATTCAGCTGCGCAACCGTACGTTGCCCGAAAAGAATCTCGGACCTGCAAACAGGGGATCGGATAGAAAAGATAAGGGTAAGGAAAAAGTCCCTGAGGAAATCGCCCTCGATGATCGAGTTGTCAAAGAGCTGGCAGCCAAGGACCTGCCAAAGAAAAACAAGGTGGATTACAACGTTCTGGCACACCTGAGGAAGATACCCTCGCAGCTAAGCATTCTCGATGCCCTTCTGCTATCTAAAGAGGCGAGAGATTCTTTGATCAAGGCACTACAAGAGCCCGAGCAGTTCCAAGCTTTCCTTGCCGAAGAAAAGATGAAGGACGAGCTGGAAGAAGTGTACACGGCTGATATCACTTTCGGCGATGAAGATCTCCTCCTCGGAACATGCGAGCACAACCGTCCCTTGTATGTCACCGGATACTGCCATGACATCAAGATAGGGAAGATTCTAGTTGACAACGGGTCTTCTGTCAATCTCCTAAATGTAACGGTGCTAAAAGAAATCTGCATGAGCGTCCAGCACCTCGCTCGGGATAAAATCACCATCTCCGGGTTCGACTCCCAGTCATCACGGACGCTCGGGTCTGTGATACTGACGTTACGCTATGGGCTGCTCGTCACTGACATCAAATTTCATGTCATTGACGCCAAGACTTGCTACAACGCTTTGCTCGGCAAGCCTTGGTTACACGAGTACAATATCATCCCTTCTACACAACATCAGTGTATGAAGTACTTCAAAGATGGTCTCGAGTATACCGTGACAGGGGAGCTGAACCCATTCTCCGTGAATGAAGTCTGAAAGTACGAAGATGCAAAGTATTTCTTACCACACTTTGAAGACACGGAAAGATGCCATAAGCGGAGAATAAGCATAAAGCTAGCACCACTATTCCGGTCTTTGTGAGCGATACCGAGGAGGAGAAAGAGATAGTCTATTCAGGACCGCCCCAATGCAACAAACCGGGACCGTCTACCCCTATTCTGGTCTTTGGCAGCGACTCTGAAGATGAGGTCAACGCAGTATTCTCGGTCCGTCTATCAATGCAGGCCTTCACTCGAGATAATCAGAGTTTGCAAATCGCCATGGTTCCACGGCAGCACTATAGAGAGCTTGATGCGCTGGAGACATATAGTGTGCAAGAGCTGCAAACATTCTATGTCCCTCCCAGGCAATGAGGTGAAAAGGCAATTCTATTCTATCGATCCATAGAGACTAAAGTCGAAAGAGAAGTCTGGCACGGTGCCGATCCTGCGCTCGACAGACTCCAACCTATCCGTCTGCCCAGATACTACACAGAGAGATTGAAAAGGTTACTAAGACGCCAAGGCGTGCCTTTCAAAAAAACTTCTCGACAAGCTCAGTTCTACAACAGGATTTGGAACATCCCTGGAACTCAGCGAAAATTGCCCAACGGAAAAATGAAAACGATCGGGCTTGGATATGTCCAGTCCAAGAAACCAGAGCAGTCCTATGGTTGCTATGTCATAAAGGACCTTGATGAAGAAGAAGATGCTCTTTTAAAAGACGCCGACGATGAACCAGAACGAGGTCCTGCCATAAAAATGCCGAGTCCGTTGTTTGAAGAACAGATAGATAAGCTAGTACGGGAAGCGAGTCAAAAGGTTCAGAACGACCACAGCCGTGAAATGGCCATCTACGAGAAAGCCAGGATGCAACGTATCCTTCAGTAGGCCACGCGGGATGACGATGCCCTTCACCGTTAGCCCACCATGCATTCCCAAGGCAAGAAAAAGGCCCGACACGAAGGCAAAAACAAGTTAAAGAACAGAGAAAACGTTCGAACACGGAGAAACGGGTCCAAGAAGCCTTACGATCAAGAAAAGGTCAGCCGGAATCCGTCTCTTATGAAAAAAATAAGTCGAGCATATTTGTTCCCTCGAGACAAGACAAGGAGAATCTTCGACCTTGTCATGAAACATCAAATGATTACGCTCCCGGAGTCCAAGCACCCCGAACAAGCAAACGAGGTCTGTCGGCCGGATTATTGTTTCTATCACCGAGCAATAGGTCATCCTCTTGAAGACTGCTTTACTTTCAAAAACTGGGTCGAAAACCAATATCAGCTCGGCAGGTTCGCTCTATCCAACAGTTGGAGGGTATACCCACCGCAAAAGCATATGCCAAAAGCAACGTATATGGCAAGAGTAGAACCAGATCAACATCGGTCTCGGAAACGATCTCGTACCTGCCACGTGATAACGTTGTTAGAAGATAGAGTACACGAGAATATGGATGACCTCTCCTGGTGCTTCGAAAATGAGGACGAAGAAAGTGATCTCAGAATTTCCACCGGTGCCAAAAGAATTGGAAGATGGAATACACAGTACCGCGGACAACCTGAGAAAAATCGACTTGGGGACGGCAAACGACCCGCGGCCTACATTCGTCAGTGAGCTACTTTCTAAAGAGCAGGTGGCTACGCTAAAAGACGTGCTCATGTAGTATAAAGACTGTTTCGCATGGAAATACTCCGAGATGCTGGGACTGGATCCAGAAACAGCCATGCATAAATTGGCGATATCTCCGGATGTCAAACCAGTCAAACAAGCACCAAGAAGAATGCAGCTCGAACTTGAAATGAGCATCAACGCCGAGGTCAAGAAGCTAATCGACTCCGGCTTCATCCAAGAAGTTTAGTACCTTGACTGGATCACCCATATCGTCCCAGTGATGAAGAAAAATGGGACGGTGCGCATCTGCATAGACTTTCGAGGCCTCAACAAAGCCTGTCCAAAGGATGACTTTCCCGTACCGGTCACCGAGCTGATGATAGACAACACGTCCATTCACGAAGTCTTCTCCTTCATGGACGGATCATCACGGTACAATCAAATAAAGATGCATCCCGAAGACCAGAAGAATACCGCTTTCCGGACCCCGTTGGGCATATTCTGCTACAAAGTGATGCCTTTCGGTCTGAAAAACGCCAGCGCCACCTATCAGAGGACCATGGCGAAGATTTTCGATGAACTCATACATGAAATCGTCGAATGCTATATCGACGACCTCGTGGTGAAAAGTAAATCGCACGGGAAGCATTGGGAGCATCTGGAGATAGTGTTACAGCGCCTTCGGAAATGCAACCTGAAGATGAACCCTCTCAAATGCGCGTTTGGAGTTTCCTCGGGCAAATTCCTGGGATTCATCATACGACACCGGGACATCGAAATAGACCCATCAAAGATCAAGGCGATCATGGAAATGCCTCCGCCATAAACTCTCAAGCAACTGCGATCTCTACAGGGAAAGCTTGCATATATCCGGCGGTTCATAGCCAATCTCTCCGGCAAATGCCGCCCCTACAGCCATTTAATGAAGAAAGGGAGCCCTTTCGTCCGGGATCGTAAATGCCAGAGCGCACTAGATGAAATCAAGCAATACCTGCAGAATACTCCGGTGCTGACCGCTCCAGTCAAGGGAAAGCCTCTCATCCTGTACACAACCGCCCTTGAAGGTTCCTTAGGCGCACTATA
Source organism: Agapanthus africanus (assembly GCA_030015575.1). NCBI lineage: Eukaryota > Viridiplantae > Streptophyta > Magnoliopsida > Asparagales > Amaryllidaceae > Agapanthus > Agapanthus africanus. Next base: position 933,094,510 of record CM057338.1, on the reverse strand, counting down.
GACACAGGAAAATGACCAAAAGAAGGAGAGAGCCCTCTACTAATTGAGTCGAGTTCTCCTGGGGGAAGAAAAAAACTACTCCCCCATCGAAAAACACTGCCCGGCGTTAATCTTCGCGATAACAAAGCTCAGACACTATGCGTTGGCACATGAGGTCCACCTCATATCAAAAGTGGATCCTCTCAAATATTTGATGTCAAGAGCCATACTAACGGGACGGCTCGCTAAATGGGCCCTCCTCTTGATGGAGTTCTCGATAACATACGACCTCTCAAGGCAGTGAAAGGCCAGGCCATCGCCGACTTCCTCGCTGAGTATCCGATATCTGCCGATTCACCCCTAAATTGCGAATTGCCAGACAAGCACACGTTTGACACGATCGACGGGGAGAGAGGAGAGGGTGATACCCGATGGGAACTCTACTTTGATGGGGCATCTTCCATGAAGAAGCGAAAGCACAGCTCCCCTATAATCAAATCTGGGGTAGGCCTTATCTTCGTGACTCTACAAGGTGGGATAATGCGCTTTTCCTTTTCCTTAACAGAGCCGAGGAAAAACAATGAAGCCGAATATTAAGCTTTGATAGCAGGTCTAGAGATCACCGTCGACATGGGAATCGAAAACCTCCTCATATACGGAGACTCCCGGCTGCTCATTAGTCAAGTAAACGACGACTATCAAACGTGCAAATCAGAGTTGGTGAAGTACGGCGAGAGAATACAACAATTGCAGACTCAAATTCCTTCCAACATTCTGGAAAGCATATCGCGTACGGAAAATAGCAAAGCGGATGCGTTAGCTAAACTCGCTAAAGAACTGGTTGACGAAAACCTCGATGACGTAAGGATCGTTGTGCAAAGTCGTCGGGTTCTTGCATCGGCAGAAATATCTCCGGAGTCGTCCGAAGAAAAGGGTGCGACCAAGCAAACGGCCCTACAAATAAAAGACCAGGAAAAGGGTAAGGATTGGAGAGAAGTCTTTATAGACTACTTCAAATCCCGTCGAACACCTGAAGATGCGTCCTCAAGACATCAGCTCATTAAACGAGCTCTGTCTTTCGCCTTCTTCAATGACCCGCTGTATAAGAGATCATTAAATTCTCTATGACTGAGATGGTTGGGACCGGAAGAAGCAAGGAGAGTCGTCCAAGAAACTCATGACGGACTCTGCGGTTCTCATTAAGCCGGGCCAAAGATGAAGCTGAAGATCAAAAGGATGGGCTACTATTGGCCCACGATGATTCAGGATTGTCTCGAATACGCGAAACAATGCCACTCGTGCCAAATTCACGGGGACTTCATCCAACAGCATCCAAACCCGCTACACCCAACAGCGGCTAGTTGGTCGTTCAAAATGTGGGGAACCGACATAATTAGGCCCAGAGAACCAGCATCGTCCAAAGGACATCGGTTCATATTGGCGACAACTGATTACTTCTCCAAGTAGGCAGAAGCAGTACCGCTAAGAGAAGTGAAGACGGAGAATATTCTCCATTTCTTCAAGACACACGTCATCTATCGGTTCGGCACTCCGCGACGGATTATCTCTTATAACGGGCCGGCCTACAGAAGTCACAGAATCAGTCACTTCATACTACAGCATGATATAGACTGGAGATACTCTTCGGTCTACAATCCCCGAGCTAACGGTCTGGCTGAGGCTTTCAATAAGATCTTGACAAAGATCATGAAGAAGACAGTGTCCAAAAATAATAAGGACTGGCACGAGAGACTGCATGAAGCTCTCTGGGCGTATCGGACCATGTTCAAAACGGCCATAAACACAACGCCGTATGCATTGGTATTCGGCACTGAAGCAGTACTCCCCTTAGATATAGAGCTACCCTCCCTACGAGTGGCGGTTCATTACGAGCTAACAGACGAAGAGAATGCTCATCTTTGGCTTGAGGAGCTCGACGCCCTTGACGAAACCCGGCTCATGGCGCAACAAAACTTGGAGACTTACAAAGCAAAGATAACGCGCTCATACGAGAGATTGACTAGGCCGAGAACATTCCGCCAAGGCGAACTCGTGCTAGTGGTCAAGAGACCTATGATCCCCAATCGTGCCAAACGTGGGAAATTCGAGCCGAACTATGAAGGCCCGTACATCATAGACAAAGTCTATCAAGGCGGGGCTTACTTGCTCATGGATATGCATGGCGAAAGACCCTTCCGACCAATAAACGGCCGATTCCTTAAGAAGTACTACGCTTGACGAGTTACGAACCAGGTTAATGATAGATGACGACGCCTATGTCCGCTCGCTATCTTCTTGAGTCCAGACTCTAAAAATAGTATCCAACAATACCCCATCCCAAACATGGAAAACTACGACCGAAGCGTCTACAAACCGCAGCATCCTAAGGCTGACGCAATATATATATATATATATATATATATATATATAAAGAAAAAAATGGTACGTCCATAAGCGAAATGGGCACGGATGAAAAACCGAAAGGGCTCCATGAGTAAAAACAGCAGGGCTACCGGCGAGTTTGTGAAAACCCGAAAGGGCGCAATCTCGTTAGAAAACACTTGCAAGGTCCTCTCGACCTTGTAAGGAGAAAATATCTGCGTGAGATCCTTACGACTCACAAGAGAGCAACACACTTAAGGATCCCCACGATTCCTAATGAGAAGTTACACTTACGAGATCCTCATGACTCGTAACGAGAATTCCCCTATAAGACCCTCACGGCTCATAGGATTCAAAAGCCTTAAGCTATAGGGATACGAACCCGTTCTTAAGCCGTCATACACCCCAATATTTCCCTACAAGGGTTTCAATATTGACCATTGTATACAATCCACGGGCACGAATAAACATTTCCCCAACAGAGTCACACCAGCAACGAGGGATATCCTAACATGGTGAACAACCCTTGTAAGTCCTCTCGACTTACAAGGAGAAAACACTCTTGTAAGATACTTACGACTTATAAGAGAACATACACTTAAGAACCCTCACGATTCTTAAGAAGAAAACGTACTTACGAGATCCTCACGACTCGTAAGGAGAAGCATCTTTATGAGACCCTTACGACTCATAAAGCCAAAAGCCTTAGTCGACAGGATCTTAACCCCGTTTGCAAAGCCACCTTTGTTCGAACTGATAAAGGTAAATGATGATTCGCTCCTGGCCATATCCCATTTGTAGCGATACTCATGCCTAAATCGGTATCAAATTCCAAGTCTAAACTCGCGATAAAAATCAGCGAGCCAAAAATGCATATGAAATAGCCGAAATGAGGGGGTAACTTGCAACAAAACCAGCAAGTAAAATATATGTATACAAAATAGCCGAAATGATTGGGCAAATCATGATAAAAAGCAGTGAGTAAAAAGAAAAAATAGCCGAAATAATTGGGCACCACGAAAAATAGCCGAAATGATTGGGCAATCGCGACTTTCGCGATACAAAAGGCTGAAATGATAAAGCATCGCAAAAAGAAAACAAAAAAATACATATAAAATGAAACTTTTGCCCTGCAGGTAAGTCCATACTGACCCCTGTATACAATCCATGGGCATAAACGAAAAGAGAACCACATGTCCCAACAAACTCTATCAAAAGGAGAGTCAGGTCTCAGTGGCAATATCTGCATCCTAGAAGACCAGCAACGGCGTTCCTCCTCATACTAGCAGGACACGGACACGACACTACCAATCGGAGCCACGGCAAAGTCCCCAGTTCCAAGACTCTGCGGTTCACAGACAACCTAGAGTCAACCCTGACACCGTAGAAAACGGAGAAAGTCGATCCCGACACCGTAGAAAACGGAGAAAGTCGATCCCGACACCGTAGAAAACGGAGAAAGTCGATCCCGACGCCGTAGAAAACGGAGAAAGTCAACCCCGACACCGTAGAAAACGGGGAAAGTCGATACCGACACCGTAGAAAACGGAGAAAGTCAACCCCGACATCGTAGAAAATGGAGAAAGTCAACCACCGACACCGTAGAAAACGGAGAAAGTCGATCCCGACACCATAGAAAACGGAGAAAGTAAACCACCGACACCCTAGAAAACAGAGAAAGTCGATCCCGACACCGTAGAAAATGGAGAAAATCGATCCCGACACCGTAGAAATCGGAGAAAGTCAACCACCGACACCCTAGAAAACAGAGAAAGTCGATCCCGACACTGTAGAAAACGGAGAAAGTCGATCCCGACACCGTAGAAAATGGAGAAAGTCAACCACCGACACCGTAGAAAACGGAGAAAGTCGATCCTGACACCGTAGAAAACAGAGAATGTCAACCCTGACACCGTAGAAAACGGAAAAAGTCAACCCGGACACCGTAGAAAACGGAGAAAGTGTATCCCAACACCGTAGAAAACGGAGAAAGTCAACCACCGACGTCGTAGAAAACGGAGAAAGTCAACCATCGACACCGTAGAAAACGGAGCAAGTCGATCCCGACACCGTAGAAAACGGAGAAAGTCAACCCTGACACCGTAGAAAACGGAGAAAGTCACAGTAGAAAATGGAGAAAGTCAACCCTTGACCTCCCCATCGGAGCAATGCTTCGATTTGGAAACAAGTCAACTCACCAATCACTTACGAGTCATCTCGACTTGTAAGGGAGAAAAACTCTATTATGAGATCCTTACGACTCTCAAGAGAAAAAAGCACTTAGGAATCCTCACGAATCCTAAGGAGAAAATACACCTACGAGATCCTCACGACTCGTAGGGAGAAAAATCTTTATGAGACCCTCACGGCTCATAAAATTGAAAAGTCTTAGGCAGCAGATCTGAACCTGTTTTCTAAGCCATCACTACCCTATAAAGAGTTCAAGATGAACTGTTATCTATCGTCTACAAGTTACACTTGCTGAAATAACATGCCCAACGACGCAACAGATAAAAGAAATCGATGGTCGGAGATAAAAAAAGGTGTCCTTTATTTATGAATTCAATTGAATACAAGTTACATCATATAAATTTTTTTGAAATGAATACAAAGATTACAAATGTTTAATCGATACAAAAGCAGCTACTAAGAAGGAGGCATTTTCAATAAATCAGCAAGCTGCTCACGCACTCCTCTCAACTCCTTTTCATGGTCGGCCGCTGCGGCCAGCTCCGCTTTGACTCGAGCCCGTTGCAGCAAGCAGGATGAAAGTTTCTCATCGATTTCCCGTTGAGTAGCTTCGCGGCTCTGCGTAACCCGCTCAATGAAGTCGAGCTTCTGCCTCAGCGCCTGCCCATCCGAAATGCATCGCTGCAGATTGACAAAGACAGCTTTCAACTGGGCAGCATTCGCTTCAACCTCGGCGTGCAACCGAGCAGATTCGCTTGAAGCTACTTCGTGTTCCTTTCGCCGCAGGGTCATCTCTTGTTCAAAATGGCGAAGGAAAGAAACACTCTACTTGACCCATCCCGCCCGCTGGGAGTTCAACGCTAATATTTCAGGAGCAAGACGCTTGAGCTCAACTTCGTGCAAGCAAGCCTCGATCTGTCTGCAATAATTAACCCAAGATTCGACGACGCCCTCGCTATGAAAATGCACAAGCGTCGCCAACATCGGATTAACCTTAGCAGCAAAATCTGCAGCGAATGCAGGGCCCTTTGCTGCAAGCATGATGAAACCTTCTCATCGACTTCCCGTTGGGCAGCTTCGCGACTTTGCGTAACCCGCTCAATGGATTCGAGCTTCCGCCTCAATGCCAGCCCGTCCGAAATGCATCGCTGCAAATTGTCAAAGACGGCTCTCAGTTGCGCGGCATTCGCTTCAACTTGGGCGCGCAGCCGGGCAGATTCACCCGAAGCCTCCTCGCGTTCCTTCCGCCTCAAGATCGCTTCTTGTTCAAAATGGCGGAGGAAGGACACGCTCTGCTCAACCCATGCAGCCCGCTGCGAGTTCAAAGCGAACATCTTAGGAGCAGGACGCCTAAGCTCAAGCTCATGCAGACAGGCCTCAATCTTCCTGCAATGGTTAACCCAAGACTCAACGACGCTTTCGTTATGGAAGTTCACAAGCGTCGCCAACATTGGATTAACTTCGGCAGCAAAATCTGCGGCGAATGTAGGGGCCTCCGCGTCAAGTTCCTCGATGTATTCTCTCAACATACGCAGACTGGTCACAGTGCCTTTTGAAGATGGACGTCTAGAAAAGGGCCCTGCCGGCATTATAATGCGAGACTTGAATGGAGCTGGAGTCGGTGTGACCGCTGCAAAACAAATCATAATCAAATGTTGGCTCAAGAGATGAAGAAAATACACGAACAATAGAGTCTACTATACCAGCTGCAATAGGGGGCAAAGCTGGGAGTACCGGTGGCGCGACGATACCCTCGTCCCCTCCTTCAATTTGTAAGGCTACAAGTAGTGCAAAGAAGAATTTGCAACGATATGGCTACTTGTTAAAGAAAAGAAAGGACGTCGGTTAGAAAAGATACTCACCGGCACCAGCGGGCAGACTAATCTCCGACTGGAAGGAGAAGTGCGGGTTCAGCACCTGATACAGGTGATCAAAGAGAACTCCTGCAAGATCACGATGATACATGGTCAGTACACGGAAGATGCTGTCCCTAATTTAAATTAATCACAAACCCATACCTTCCAACATTTGAGAAGATATAATAGGAGACGAAGGGGCAGCAACCGTCAGAGCGGCAGCTGGTGGTGCTTCTTCAGGTGTCACAACCTCAGCGCTCACCACACCTACATTCGAAACGAACAAGATGTCATCAGAAGGGATTGCAAAACGAAAAGAATGCAGCGATACAAGACCTACCAGACATGTCATCAGCCAAAACGGTGACGGAAGCATCACCAAGCATCACGACTTCTTCGATCTCATTTGGGGGGATGGTTTCGCCGCCCGTAGCTTCGTCCCCTGATTCCACGAGAGCCGTCGTGATACTCGCGAAGCCAGGCGATGGCAGGGAACCACAGGCGGAAAGAGCGGTAATTGGAGAAGTGCCGGACTCCCGGGAAAGAGTAGTCGCTTCGGGCTCAGTGGTTGCCATCATCTCACCCGCCGCCTCCTCACTAAGACTTGGCCCTGCAGGGTAAGATACATGAGAATCTGAAAATCAAATTCTGACAAAAAGACCCAGTGTTACGTTACCTTCGGACGGCTTTTCAATTGCTTCCAAAGCCGCGCGTACCTCCTGTCTATGAGCCGTAGACAGGATGGTCGGAGCACCCTCTGGAGAAGCAGGGACAGGGGAAGCAGCGCTCGAGCCTGCACCTGTGGCCAAGGCGGTGTTACGTTCTCTTGCTGCACGCCTCCTGTGCTTCCTTTCCGCCTGGGCCGTGAGAGCCGATCTTCTTAGGACCTCCGTCAAGGAGACATCATCGTCCGCGCCAGGAACTACCTCTGGAGCCGTTATGGCGTCCGTCATCGGTTGCTTAAGTGAAGCCTCTTTTGGTGGTACTGGGAAAGATGGCACTTCGGTAGCCGGCCTTGGAAGTATCTCCATACCACTCTGCGAAATCGGCACGGCACTTGGGATAACTTGGGTCGAAGTAGTCCCTGCGATAAGATGAAAAAGGGGTCAGACTATCCATGTAGGAAAAGGGAATAAGGGCATAATGAGCTGAAATATACCAAGGCCCAACGAAGCGCGAAGCCTCTTTTCCTCTTCAAAAGTCTTGAGGTAAGCCGTAAGAGCCTCTTCAGTGGAAACCCCTGTTGAAGAAAAAGTGTCAGTCAAAACATGATAATAAAAATATAACGCAACAACAAAAAGATACGACTGAATACTACCCGACTCAGCGAGGATGTCAGTCCTGCCTTGTGGCTAGCTAGTCGCTCGGAAGCTGCGATGGCAGCCTCCACATCAGTATCATCCGGCGCCATAAATAAACCCTCGTTGGTCCCATATTCGCTTAGGCTCTCGCTATAAGGAGCATGAGGCTCCTGTCCGAGTACAACATCTGCAGAAAGAATCGACTTCTTCTTCTTCTGCGAGCGAGTCCCGGTCGCCTGTAACACGAGCTTGCGTTTAGCGGGCAATTTCGGGCGGCGAGTCCCAATTTCCGTACCCACCCCTGACTCAGGAGACACCGCAGTTACCACTTTTTTAGGAGCACAGGGTTGGGGCAGCTCAGGCAAATCACGTGGTACCAGAGCCGCAGCAGCTTCCCTCAAGGGAGGATGGACAATGGTCCGTCGTTTCAGGGGAACGGCGGGGTTACCAGTAGGGGCAGTGCCCTTGTGATCAAGCAGCGATCGCTTTTCTTCCCTAATGACGGCGCCCATCGAATGTTGATACCACGCCACATACACGTTCAGGGCCTTCGGAACACAGCTCGGTTCACTGATGAAGAAGTTGGACCCTTGTTCAGGTGCATAAAATGATGCAACGCGCTCCGGATACCCTCTTCAGTAGCAGCCGGTTCTGCTAAGAAAGCCTCAAGCGGGATGCCCTGATAATAGCTTAACTGCTGGGCAAAATGATGCGTGTTGTATCTCATGAACAACGCCGAATTATTCTGCCTAAACACGAGAAAGCCCGGCCTGATGGAGTATAGATGAAGAATCTCCCGAGCTTTCAAGACAGATGCCCCGTCTATAAAAATGTCCTGCAATGGCAGCACCGTTTTCGTGGATTCCTGGCCGACGGTCAAAATTTTATCGGCGAAGGACATGTCATCTCCAACCGTGCGCAGATGAAGGAGCAATCCCCTAACTTCCCGCGGTGTTGGATTTACAATGGATGCGTCGACTAGCCGCATGATCCGAGGGAACTTACACCTGTCATAAAAGCAAGGCCTTCTGTAGATACCGAAGACGCCAAGCACGTGCAACTCAAGCCACGAGGTGAAATAATGCATCGAGAAGTTTGCAGGCTGCACCCCTGGTTCAGTAGTATCCGCTGCCAAGCTGAGGCCGTGATACAAATGGGCTAACCCAGCGATCCCGATAGCCACTTGCATCCTAGCAACCATTCGGTGAGCTGGATAGAAGACGGACGGCCTTATACGGCGAGGGTGCATCGGAAGCGCAAACCAGCGCAGCTATAGCCCGAGAAACTCTAAAAAGAACGTTTCTTCTTCAATCCCAGGAGCTGCAAGCTCTGCAAAAGAGACGACCGGGGTGTCGAGGAGAAAGAAACTCTTCTGATCCGCCTCCGCCGTCGGCAGGTTGCCCAAATCTAAGCCAAAAGGGTCATCAAGTTTGGCGAACTTCGCGACTTCCTTCGACAGTACTTCCGAGTGGAGAAAACGAGCGATAAAATCCGTGAAATTAACCCCACGACCTCCGGATTCGAGAAAAAGGTTCTCATAGATATTCAGCACCTTTATCAAACTCGGGAATTGATGTTGAATAGCGTTTTTTTGGGTAAGACCCATTACCACTGATTCGGTGGCAAAAATGTATTCATCCGAAGGAAGCAACTCCTCGTAATATTCTCCCCTGACGGGTAAACCAGAGATCTCAGCAAATTCCTCTAAAGAAATGGAGACTTCTCGATCCAATAAGAGGAAGGTGTGGGGTCGGAATGTTCCATTGCTCCAGAAATGCCTTGACCCACCATGTAAGAGGTGTGGAATACTGGAACAAAGAAGCATAGATCGCATGGTACAATCCGAGCCTTAGCAGACGTGACTTCTTCGCCGATAAGATGTATCGGGCCCACTAAAAATATCCGTTTGGATGACGGGGAGTTAGTCCTATGTTGTATGGCTGTCCTTAAGGGTGCGACTCGCCCTGACATATGCGCCGCCCTAGAGTGTCCAAAGCCACCGGCGGCTGCACGGGTATTGCGGCCATAGAAGGCCGAAGGAGACACTCTGAAGTCCAATTCACCTCCTCCACAGCATAGTTTATCGGGGGTGCATCTGCATAAGGTATCGCCGAAATAGGATCCGAGGGTGCCGCGCAAGAAAAGCTCCGCCGACCCCTGATGATTTGGTTTTACCATGTTCCCCATAGTTGAAGATTCTTGTGCTCCGGATCATAGTCTTTGATCAGTGCAAAAACTTCTCGGTCTACGGGTGCTTCGGGGAATCCGCCTTCCGAACGGACGAACGGGAAGGAAGTATCAAAAGACATAGTACCTACGCGGAAAAGAACAAATATTCACCCGCCAATGCTACAGATAAAGTTTTATCACTAAGTACTTTAAATCCGTACCACACTGCAATACAGTGAAAATGGATCAAAGGGGACCCACATAATCTAGATGACAGTTCATCATTAATGAAACAGTCTTATCATTTGATGAGACTGTCGTTAAATGAGGAAATCCTCAAAAGATTCTCATTCAATGAGGACCCCTCGGGCCAAGGAGTAAATCTCCCCTTGAGAGCAGCGCTCTGTGACAGAGTGACATCTGTCAACTCTGATGATGATAGGAATAAAAATTTCTCAAGAGCCATGCTCTGTAAAAGTGATGGAATAACCCATCAGAGAACTTAAAATAAAATTTGTAACAAATTAAAATTCTGAGATCTTCACGATCTATGGACAAACTCCAAGAGTTCTTCATAAAAGATTAACAAATCTATATGATTTGAAAAGAGCAAAGCTCTGTTAATTGGTTAAGAACCCCTAAGAAAGATCTCTTTAGATCTATGATTTCAAGAGAGCAAAGCTCTGTTGATAAAACCCTAAAAAAGGTTTTCTTTAAATCGAAGATCTATGAAGAGCAGAGCTCTGTTAATGGGTGAAACCCTAGATTATTAAATGATCCTTTAAAAGATTTAATCTTTACCTAAATTTTTACAGAGTTCTATCCTTAAGAAAGTTCTTAAGACAAAGAGCTATGCTCTGAAGGAGAATAAAAATTCTCAGAAAACAAGAAAGAAGATAAACATAAATCATCTTAAGGACCAAAGGCCCTATTTATAGGCACTGAGACGCTGTTTCAACTTCTGAGTTGATCCAATGGCAGAGATGCTGCCACCGCTGCACTCACGTGTGGGCCACGTGAGCGCAACGGTGGGGGCATTTATTTCCCCCAATCAGAGCAAAACTCTGTTCAAATTTCAAATTTTGAAATGAAGCCGCGCTTCATAGCAGCGCCAAGTGCGCTGCACCCCAAGCAGCGCACCACGTGCAAAGCGCCAAGAGCGCTGCACTCTAAGCAGCGCACCACATGCAAAGCACGAGTGCGCTAGCGCTAGAACTAAATGTTCTCCACCGTTGGATCAAAGATCCAACGACCATGATCAATTAACCAGAATAAAATTCTGTTGAGGAAACATTCCCCAGAATCTTTCCAAACAAAAAGATTGTGCTCTATAAATCAGAGCACCGTTGGATCAATGATCCAAAGGTGATTAAAAATCACCAAAAATTACAGAATAAATTCTGTATGGGGAAAGATTTCTCAATCTTGTTAAAAACAAGAAAATTGTCTTCTGTAAATCAGAAGCCCTTGGATCAAAGATCCAACAATGGAGAAATACCCAAATCAATTGGAGAAAAGATCTCCTTAACCGATTGAATAGATCAACCTTCACTATAAAAAGGATCTAAAACTTCAAGTCTCAGATATAGAGAGAAACAAATAGAGGAACCCCCTATAAACTTTGAGAAATTTCAGAAAGAAGAGCAAGATCTCAGAAGAAGAAGATTTTCTTCAAGGTAAAAAGAACAGAAAGAAGAAATCATCTCATATAAAAAGAAGAATTCACTTTTTTTTTAAGATCATAGATCTATAAGACCAAGGACTTTCATAAAGAGATCAAAGGATCTCATCATAAAAAATAAGAAGAAGAACATAATTCTTCTCATAGATCATAGGTGTATAAGACGAAGGTATTTCACAAAAAGAGATCATGAACATCTCATTATAAAAAAGGGGGGAGAATAATTCAATTCTCTTAGGATCATAAATCCATAAAGGTAAAGCCTTTCACCAAAAGAAGAGATTGAAACATCTCCTATAAAATAAGAACTTTGTTCTTAGAACCTTAAGACAAAGTCTCTTATAAACGAGAATTTATTTCTCAGATCATAAAGCTGATCAAATAGCGCTTTGCGCTCTTGGACTGGCGCTCAGCGCCAAGCGCACCACGTGCTCCTCACGTGTGCGCCACTGAACAAATAGCGCTTTGCGCTCATAAACTAGCGCTTGGCACTCATGGACTGGCGCTCAGCGCCAAGTGCACTACGTGCTCTTCACGTGTGCGATGTTCCCCTCCGAAAGACGGCGCACAAGACTGCGATGTCTTGGCACTGAGATTCGGGGCAGATGCTAATTGGTGCTATCCGTTCACCTCTCCGAAGATGCCAAGTTGATTTATGGCACCATATATCGAAGGTTTAAACAGATGCGGCCGATGTAGCAGACTTCGTCAGATTCCCCCTCGTTTGAGGGGTTTTTGATTGTGGGGACGCTCTTCCCTGCAGGCGTAAGCCCCTGCAGTTAATTACGCTACCGCGTCGCGGTAGCAACTTTCTCCTTCTCCAGATGGTCACTTCGTGTCGTGGGTGTTTATTATGTTTTTGGTTGCCCGTGGATTGTATACGGAGACTAATTTATGTCGTCGCCCGTAGGACGTGGATTAGTCCAAATCCGTATTTTCTTAGATTTGGTTTTAGGGTTTTGGTTTGAGGATACGTTAGCCATATTTGAGGCTAAGATCAACTCAAACGTTTGTTAAGGATACGTTAGTCTAATTTGAGACTAAGATCAACTTAACGGGATCGTTTAGATCTGACAAAAGAGCATTTGGGGGCTCTATTGTTCCAGTTTAGGGACATAGTGGTCCATTGAATGTATGGCCGTCGGGACCCGTCACCTCTCTGACGACATTGAAGGATTACAACGACAGGTGTTAGAGGAGTTCAGAGATGTACCCTTGGACCAAAGTTGGTTGGGTGATCCATAGTCCAATTTGGGACTAAAGTCTGTTTGAAAGTTTAAGGATACGTTAGCCATATTTGAAGCTAAGATCAACTTAAACGGTTGTTAAGGATACGTTAGTCCAGTTTGGGACTAAGATCGACTTAACGGGATCGTTTAGATCCGACAAAAGAGCGTTTGGGCTCTATTGTTCCAGTTTAGGGACATAGTGGTCCATTTCCAGTTTAGGGACATGGTGGTCCATTGGTAGTTTAAGGATGCATAAGTCCATGGGTTTAAGGACCCCACAGTCCATATGGGCGTGTTTAAGGACGCATAAGTCCACGGGTTTAAGGACCCCACAGTCCGTATCTTGGTTTAGGGACGCATAAGTCCATGAGTTTAAGGACCCCACAGTCCGTGTTGATGTGTGGTTGTCGGGACCCGTCACCTCTCTGAAGACGTTGAAGGATTACAACGACAAATATCAGAGGAGTTCAGAGATGTACCCTTGAACTAATGAGTGGGTTGAAAGAGCAGATGTGCTCAGTTCAAGATGATTTGAGGACTTATGGCCAGTTTGGGCTAAGTCCAAAATATTGGCCCTCTGTTGGTCCATTGAAGGAGAGGCTTTGCCTCTGGCCATTTAGCCAATTGGGCCAATGCCTAGTGTTAAACACTAAAGACCAATCAGTGTTGAACACTGGGAATGAGATTGATAAGTTAGTGTTTAACACTAAAAGATAGTTGGTGTTAAACACCAGCAACAAGGCTTTCAAATTAGTGTTAAACACTAAAACAGATCAAAACACTGGCAGCAGAGATCTCAAATTAGTGTTAAACACTAAGGTAATCAGTGTTGAACACTGCAAATAAAGCTCTTTGATTAGTGTTGAACACTAAGGCCAAACAGTATTTTAACACTGGATTCAGGGGTTCCAATTTAGCGTTAGACGCTAAGGCAAGAGGGGTCACGTGGTAGCACGTGAGGGCGCCCCCCCTTCATTTGTTCTGCTGAGAATATCGCATCTTTTGGAGCATCACGTGCCATCATGTGACGGGTGTTTAAATGGAGTATGTTAAAGCCTCTGCCAAGGGTCACGTGGGTCACGTGAGGCACTGCTTCAAAGGGGCTTTTCTGTAGATCTTTTTGGGGGTCACGTGGTGACACGTGACCCTGCCTCTATGTATGTTTTTTAGAAGATCTGTTAATCCCTTTCAGGAATTAAACTCCTCGTAGGGTTGAACCCTGGCAATAATTTCAGAGGAATTAAATTCCTACTTCCTTTTGAAGATTTATATTCTGGGATAGAGTTGAACTCTGAATTTTCTGTAGAATTAAATTCCTCATATATGTGAAGAACTGAATAGGGTTAAACCCTAATAAAAGCTTTAAGGAATTAAACTCCCACTCTCTGTTAAAGAATTATTCTGGGGAATGAGATTAAGGGAATTAAATTCCTGTTGTTTTAACAGAACTAAGTTCCTAACTAGGGTTAAACCCTGATTCTGCTCATTCACAGGGTCAAACCCTAATTTTATTTTAAAGGAATTAAATTCCTATAGTTCTGTGAGAATTAAATTCTCGTGCTTCCATTCCCTCTCTATGCTTTGGGTCTGCATGGCAGGATCTCAACCCATTGAGAATTAAATTCTCAACTCAAGGGGAGATGTGCACTTTACAGATCCTCCACCAAAGAGAGAACTATGTTCTTCTGTTTTTATATCAGAGTTAAACTCTGTTGAGAATTAAACTTTCTTTTTCTTTCAAAAAGGCCTTCCCCTTCTTACCTAGGGTTTTCTTTTGCAGAAGATCCAAATTTCTCCAAAGTATCAAGGCTCCCCTCTTTTTTTCTCGATTCCTTTCTGCCTCTATCTCTCTCTTTTTTTCCCTCCCCTCGCTGTGTCTCTTGGCTCCTATTTATAGGAGAAGCAGCCGAATCAATTAGTTTTGGCGAATCTTTCATTGAAAGATTTGATTTGTATTCACCATTTGTTTTGGACCTTTGGATTATTAGGTGAATTTTATTCACCATTGGATTTTAAATCCAGAGATTCTCCTTTGTTATTTCGGTTAGATTTAAAGGGGAAATCTTTCCAAATTCGAGATTTTCCCATAGATAGATGGTATTTAATCACCTTTAAATCTTTAATTTAATCGGTTGCTTTGGAAAGATTTAAGAGGTCTTTTGTCAGAATTTAATTTCTGTTAACAGATAGGCTTTGAAAGCCGGTCACGTGTCACGTGTGAGCACGTGACCCTTGGTCACGTGTGAGCACGTGACCCCCTTGGAACGAGCCCTCTTCTTTCTTTCTGCGCTCTACTTTCTGGTCACTGCTTAGCTGTCACGTGCCACCACGTGACAACTGGTCACGTGTGAGCACGTGACCCTGGCCTGGAGCCTTTTTCTTGATTCAATCAGGGAATTGAGTCTGCTGCTTTCGAGTGTCACGTGCCAACACGTGACCCTGGTCACGTGGGAGTACGTGACCCTTTCTGAAGCCTTTTTTTTGATATAGTTGGGAAACTGAATTTGCCTTGCCGATGCATTTAGATGTCACGTGCCAACACGTGACTGCTGGTCACGTGTGAGCACGTGACTGCTGGTCACGTGTGAGCACGTGACCCTTTTCTGAAGCCTCTTCCGTGGGCTTTCCTGATTTTAAATCAGGAAACAAATGCCCCCACAGCGTTGTTCTCACGTGTCTGCACGTGAGTGCAACGCTGTCACCTTTTGTGACCGTTGGATTCCTCTAGGGATTTGGGGAGATGAAACGTTTCCATCACCTCCTATAAATACCCATGTCTCTTCAGAAGAGCCTTCACTTTGCTCATCTTCTTCCTTTGAGAACTTTTTTCCCTTGAGAATTTAATTCTCGTTTTCAGAGCTTAGTTCTCTGTTTCAGATATTTTCCAGAGTTTAACTCTGTTGAAGAATCCCTTTTCCTCAGGTAATAATGTTGAACAGTCGAAGCCCCTTTGTTTTAAAAGAACTCTCTGGATTTAAATCCACATTAAGGGTTTCACAAAGAACCTGTTTTTTCTTCAATTTCTTAACCAAATATGAGACCACTTAACCTCCAACAGTAGATCTCTTAGGGTCGGATGATCCTTGGGGAGATGATGATGACAGTTCGACTCCATGGAATTTAATTCCATCCAAAAATGTCTCTGGGAATTTAATTCCCTTCTCTTAATAAGGAATTTAATTCCTATGAAGATCTCAGTTTCTTCACACGGAGGCTTCTTGGGGTCTCTTGACCCGAGGTTGTCCTTCTGCAATTAATGAAACAGGAGCTTTGTAATGATGTCTTCTGTGGGAATTTAATTCCTTTGATCTTGTTGGATCCATTGTAGAGCCCGAGACAGATCCTGTTGGGGGAATGTGTTGGGTTACCATTCTTTATTTAATGAGGATATTCCCTTTGTTTTATTGTAATTATTTGGTCTCATTATTAATGAACCGTCATCCTGATTCTGTGGGGCCCATGTGTTTTGTAGCCAATGGTCCCAGAAAAATCTGCTGTTGCTTTCTTTAACTAGTCTTCATGTTCATGCATGGATATATATCGCTGACTTTGCTTTTAACGGTCTTCTTTTATTGGATTTCAGGTGCGATGGCTTCTGTTCCGTGCTTTCCCTTTTCTAGCTCGGAGGCTGCTTTTCCTCAGTCACCATCTGATGAGGAAGCAATGGCGATGATCCGGGCCCATGACCCGAACTGCACCAACCTTCTTCAATGGGGATCTTGGAATAATCAAATTATTCAGGGTCGCCAGAGTTTTCTTTGCGCGGTACCGACGGAGCCCACTTTCCCATTCTTACCGATGGACCCTCCGAGAACGGTTTTTGCTGTGGAAATGCCTAACTGGACTCCACTGGGGAGGCTCGAGCCTTCGACAACCGGTATTCCGAACCATCCGATCCCGGCCATAGACATCTTGGGGCGGCGTATTTGCCAGGGTGAGGCCCACCCGTGGGGGCAAATTTATAAGATAGGGCTCACTCCTCGACACCCTATGGGCTACCTTCTCTGGGCTCGCTACATCCTTTCTGCCCATCGTGCGCGACTGCAGAAAGTCGGGTTTTATCAGGCAATATACGCGTCACTCTTCCATTATAAGTCCCCGCATGTCTGGTGGGTTAAGGCATTTTTGAACCAATGGAATCTTCCCACCAACACTTTCATTCTAGGAGATCGCGAGGTCTCGATCTCTCTAGCAGAATTCTATGATATCTCGGGGTTGCCAATCAGGGGTAGTCTGTATGAGGAGTTGCTGCCTTCTGACGAGTACATTTTTGAACCCGAGCCCGCCCCAGTTGACGGCCTGTCTGCTGAGAATGCCGTTCGCCACAAGCGTCCCAGTTTAATCAAGGCGCTAGGTATCTTCGACCGATTATTCACTGAATCCGAAGAGCAGGGTGTTGCTTTCAAGAGCTTCATTGCTCGTTTCCTTCGCGAGGACGCCTTATCGAAGACAGCTCCGAAGTTTGCCAACATTGGAGACCCCTTTGGGTTCGGTCCGAAGAAGCTGCCGACCACTGAATCGGATTTACCTCAGTACTACATCCCTATTATGTCGCCGACATCTTTTGAATCTATTGCTGTTCCAGGCATGGACGAGGAGACGTTCTTCGTGGGGTTTGTTAGTGTCTGGCTCAGTTGGTTCGTTATCCCTATGCATCGCCGCTTCATGAGAGCCTCGGTCATCTACCCGGCTCATCGTATTGCTGAGGGGACGCGGTTGGCCATCGGTATCCCGGCCTTGGCGCACCTCTATCATGGATTGGGCACCGCAGCTAATACCTCTACACCCGGCGTGGATGTAGTGAACTTTTCGCTTCATTATTTCACGTCCTGGGTCGAAATGCATGTGCTGGGGGCTTTCGCTATGCATCAGAGGCCCGCGTTTTACGACGCCTATCCCTTCCCGCGACTTATGCGATTGGTGGGTGCTTCTGCCGCTGACCCGACCCAATCTGGGACTATTCGGGTGCTGATTTCTCCTCACACCGCCGCTGGCGGGCTGGTTTTTAATGATCGGGTCTTGTCTACTCTCTCGGGTCCAGTTCAACAACTCTGGGACCAGTCGAAAGACAACGCACCTTCTTTGAAGCCCCGGGAGGCCGCCCATTTGTATACAATTAGACCGGGCTACTTGGTGTTTCGCCAGGACAGTGCAGCTCTTTTCATGCGGTACAATCCGCATCGATTTGCCCGATAGCTTGGATACGACCAGGGTGTTCCTTTCGAGGCTTTTATAGTCGCCCTGATCCCTTCGCTCGATGCCGTTCACGATGCCGCTCATCATTTCATGAGGCTAAACACCGGCTCCCGTTTCATGGTCCCTGAAGCTGAGTACATGCCCCGGTGCGTGGGTGCGTTTACGGGTTGGTATCTTCATCGGATCAGCCCAATTATTCTTGAGGAAAGAAGGGTGATTCTTGGTCATGATGCCCCTCCTCAGGTTCCGGGGGCTAAGCTGCGACCGAGGGTTCCGGTCCGCTTCCCTCTGAGGGAGATTGGC
Organism: Agapanthus africanus; assembly: GCA_030015575.1. Lineage (NCBI taxonomy): Eukaryota > Viridiplantae > Streptophyta > Magnoliopsida > Asparagales > Amaryllidaceae > Agapanthus > Agapanthus africanus. The sequence continues at coordinate 933,076,224 of CM057338.1, read as the reverse complement.
ACCGCGCTCATTCCGGGGGAGTCAGGGGTAGACCTTACTCCAACAGCTGGTATGCCCTTGGGTTCCCGATCGCGGGGTAGACGGGCCCCAGTAGTAGCACCCCTGCCGGTGGCGGCACCACCCCCTGTGGCGTCGACAATGGCGATGTCATCCTCGGTTGTGGCACCGAGCGAGAGTAATAGGGATGAGGGCGCCGAGGGCGATGTGGGCCGGCGCCGCCCTAAGGCTTCGCGAGGGAGGAAGCGGTCATCCTCAGCGACCGGCTCTGGGTCTAAGCGGCGGAGGAAAGCGGCCACCAACCTGCTCGATTCTTTGGCGGAGTCTGAGCCTATTCTTGAAGATGAACCATTGGCCCTGCAAGAGTCAGACGCTGGACATCTCTTCCCGAGTTCGGCTGATGAGGAGGCCGCACAGTTGGCTGAGGCCATACGGCGTTCAAAAGACGCGTCTCATAACGCCAAGGTTCCGAAGAAGTCTTATCCCGCTGTAATTTTTTACGAAGACCCTTCGTGGATTCGGCGGCGATTTATCGGTCCTTTGGAGGAATGGGGGGAAAGGGCCTTGAAGCAGGCTGTCTCAGAGGACGCGGCGGACGCACTCTCTTTATGGACCGGCGGCCATGAGTCTACTCACGAACCCCGGCGAGCACGCCTCCTTGAGAAGGAGCAACGGCTTGAAGAAGCCATATTGAGGGCTTCTTTGCGTATAGGTACGTTGTGCTTCTTTTGTAGTCTTTCCGATTATTTATGCCCGTGCATATGTATCATTATTCTTATTCGAATCGTGCAGAATCTTCGACGCTGGGGGAGCTCTCTACGGGCCTATTAAAGCTAAAGCCCGCCGAAATTCTCAATGAAGCCTTGCTTGATGTGGAGGGGGCTGATGAGGCTGCTCCTCTCATGGTAGAGCCTCCAGCGGCGGTTCTCGATCAGGGAGCGCTTGCCCCTTTCGGGGAAGCTCCTTTGGGGGTCACCGCCCCAATGACCCTTACTGTCTGGAAGTCATCGTCCTTTACTAAGAAATTTCTTGTTCCGGAACGGCTGCATACTCATCGCGACTCCTTCTGGAAGGTATATCCATGCACAATGCCTCGGCAAGCGTATCGCATCTCTAATGTCGGCGGAGTGGAACGTCGTTTCATCAAGATCTTATATGAACCTCTTACTCCACTTTTCTAATGTCGACTGCTCTGGACTCGTCTCGTCGTGGCTGCATGGACTGAGCTCCAACGACTACCCTCGTATCTGGAGTCTCCCAAGAATGCATCTCATCACCTAGGATCCGAATTAAGTCGAGCCATCCGATTGAGTCGTCAAAACCTCATAATCCCTCAAGAGCTCAACATCTTGGGCACAGTTTAATAGTATCGAGTACATACCACAGTATCGGTGGTCCAGCCGTAGAAGGGAAAACCCAAGCCTCACTAATGGCGCCGTAGAACTGCCGCAAACCCGAAGGTTTAAAGGCTTTCACACGGTCATTAAGTCGAGTTAGGGTTTCATTCTTCTAGAGGGACCATAGAATTGCCTGCATGTCTTTCCGACTACTTTAAACTTGGAATAATAGGTTTCTGACATTCGATCGTCTCTGTCAACTCCCAACATCTCCGCGTGAAGTCGTCTCTAGCTGGAATCAATCTATCTGATGACCTCGCATCGGGGTAGGCGAACGATCCACATGTCCTAGTCATTCATCCTCGATGACTAGCGACCTTCTATCATCTCTTAGTACAACTCATTCTGCACTAACTCCAGCATCTGGGGCAATATCTCGTCGTTCGCAGCAATAACTGGCTCGCTCGTCTGCACGCTGAACGGTGCCTCAATCATCAGGAGTAAGCAATACACTAACGGTCATCAAAATCTGGCTGGCCTCTGTCAGTGGCTTAATCCTCTAGTGCTGATCGGCACGTCCAAGTAATCTCATACAGCGATCCATCAAACGCTCAGGGCGTGAAACACAATAAAAAGACACATCTCCGCAATCGTGTGTCGCCGGAATTTCGCCCTGGTCAGTCCTCGTTCATGACGAGCTCGTGCTGACCGCAACTCTAGCTGTAGCTCTCCCTGCCCGTAATCGTGGCAGCAGAACCATAACTGATACTGATGAGGCTAGATCGGAATGAATATAATACTGAGCAAAGAAATGTACATCCTAAGGCTTCTTAAGTGGAGTAGCATATCGTAAATATGCCGCGGAACATACCTACGGTACGTCACTCTACTTTAGTCATCCATTCCATCAACCAAGGGTCATCCTACGCTCCGAAGGTAAAACCTAACGCTCTGATACCAACTTGTCACGTCCCGAAAGTACGGAATATGACCGGCACTTAAACTACGAACGTCTCGAGGCGTACGTAATCTAAGTAAGCCGAAAACCCATAAATCCAAACCAAGAAAGGTAGTAGAGTGAAGGAAAACCAATTTAAAACAAGTAGTTTTAATATCATAAGCCGAATTATGCGGGTTAAAAAAACATCAAATATTTCCCGAAAATTTCGGCAGAGTCTCCTTTGTAAATACTGGCCCCCAAACGGGATACAACATGAATAGTATACGAAATCAATAAAAAGGTATCCCAAGCGGGAGCTAGCTCTTCGTCAATCGACGGTCACAACCACACAAGCAATATAATATACAACGCCAACGGCGAGGATCAAAATTCAAAAGGGAACTCAAAACCACAAGAAAACCACAGAAATACAACGCGCGACTCTAAGGTCGAAGGAATAACATCACTGGTCTCTATCTCAAAATAATTACATGTTTGGTTGATGGAACTTCTAGATACAACAGAATAATGATATACAAGATATATAATGGGGGTACGATACAAGTAAACCCACCTACTTGCAAATCACCCGAACGAAACTATGCCCGCAAGGCCGTAATGAAACCTGTACGGCAAACCTCCAAGAAACTGGGGCACAACGGGGGTGAGTTGCCAACTCGTGAATAGAAAAATATCTACGAATAGAAATCGCATAAATAACGCAATCCTAGGTCAATGATCATAATATATCCTCAAATATATGAATAACATGCAGCTTATAACAATGGCTAGGGTAATATCTAACCCGAGTGTGATCTCATATGCCCGTGTCAGTGCCTCAGGTAGCAATATATCATATGAATGAGGTATGAATGCATGAAAACAGAGTACATGTAAATGAAGAAACTGTTTTCATAAATTAGTGAGATTTTCTTTGTATTTTTAAAATGAGGTATCATAATGAAATCAGCATAAAACAGTGCCTAGCATCGGCGCAAAACGTAATCCCAATATCTCGATATCTCTGTATCACAGTCTCTGTATCACAATATCTATGGCGCCGTCAGTCCAGACCGGCCCCTACCATCCATCTCAAGACCGCAACGGTATCCTCCGGATATCCGACGCGTCGGGTAAAATCACCGGTAGGTAGTGCTCCCCTGCCAGGCTCACATCGTCATCATCACGCGCTTCTTGCCCCGGAGTACCTTACCGGGTCCACCATGTATCCGAAACGGTTCATCCGTCTCCTCGAATCGGGTCTCGAAATCCATCAGCAAACTCATGGTGGACGACTCATACATCATGGGAAAAACCGCACTTTTTATTTAAAAAGAGAGAAATCAGTTATATAAGTCTTGCGGTTTTCCCCCCAAATCCAGAAAATTTCATGGAAATCCGAATCCAAATCATCAATAGCATGTAAAACCATGAATATAGGCATAACAATGAATAACAGTATGCATGAAGTGACAAGTAATAACTACAATGTTAAGCTGGCATATAAGGCAGGTACACTAATATCATGTCAAATTACTAACTAACAAGCTAAGTCAAGCAATAATATTTTCTAAGGTGTACGTGACATGGCAATTACCGATGAAGATGTGTGTGAGCCGGCAAGTAAGTGTACGTGGTACATACGCATCATCGGTAATGGTGCTGGTGTCCTAACAATATGATATCAACATTTCAATAAGAAATTATAACATAAGTATGCGATGCAAAGCGAACCACAATAATAAGCGGGAGCTGAATACTAGACGCAACTGTAACAACCTGCATTAATCTAATATAAGTCCTACAAATGGTGCCTTTTGAAATAACACGAATCATGGGGTTTTGAAAATAGGGGCTACGGTGTTTTTATGAAAAGATACGTCTTTTGAAATATCCGTAGGATCCCTTGGGCTGTCTTTTAAAATACCCACGATTCGTTAGTTTTGAAATAGGTAAGAATCGAATCTAATCTAACAACTAAACTAAACTAAAGGGCTAAGCTGACCAGCTGGGCTACAGGTAAGGAAACCGCCTAACATCTGAGTCGATACATATACATACCTGTATATATATTAGTCGATGATCCCGCCTCAATAATATCATATCCGATACCATATCTATAATCAGACATCCCAAGTCAAGAGTGCGGATCAATCATCAAAATATAGCTCGTACGTAAATCCGTCGTACGGCATCCCCAAATCTGGGTACGGGTTAATATCATATTCATCACACTATTCATCTGGTATCCTCTTTATCTAAGATCATAGTCCAGGGTACTGACCTATGTCTAGTACAATACTAATATCATCAATATAGTCATGATCTGACTACTGATCGACAGTCTCGTACAAACCGATATCACAACCACAAAACAAATCTCATCGACTCAGCTCAATCCCTAGTATCGTCCTCATATCCGTATGTGAACACATAGTCCCATACCCATGTGAACACATAACTATAAAGAATCCCATGAGCACATATAAATAGGGATGTATGCAAGTATGTATGTGTGTATGTATGTGTGTATGTGTAGTGCAACACTACCCTAGGGTTCGCAACACTAAAGTAATCCAACACACCAATATCCATCCTAACATCGTTATTAATCCCAAATAACATATAATAATTGTTGGTGTGTATACGCATCTGTATACACCACCACGGACTGCGGGGGTGCTATACGCCATCCACCCGACTTCTCCCCGTAGATATAAATCTACTCACTTGGTCCTCGCTCGCCGATGCCGACGTCGCCATGCGCTTGCTCGCCGTCTCGAAGTCCACATGGGGGTACTTACATATCATAACGCACCGCATCGCATTAAAATCCGACTCATGACCAAAACGACGCACGAATCCCACATAGGTCAAAACCTATGGTTGCTTTCACAAGTCGACCCAAAAACCCTCGACGTCGGCGTACAAACGCCAAACCATCGAGAAAACTCCCAACACACTCATTTGTACAATTACAAGCACTAATTATAATATAAAATAGCTTAAAATTCACAAAAACCCCAATTTCACTTAAAAAGTCATTTTTCCGAAAATCTAGCAAGCACAAATCACCGTTTTAGTACAAAACTCGATGTATAAACGAACCTAGCATCCACAATATTCACTAAATATCATAACAAAGTCATATAAACCATTCCTATAATTTATTCTCATCAATTTGCATAAATTCCAAAATCCTACTTTCCAAAAATATCAATTTTTAACACCTTTTAAAGCAAAATTCACAATTCAACAATTAAGCTTGGTTTTGCATAACCTAAGACATTAAACCACTCATAATAATGTTAATGATGTCATAAAAACATAATTACATTTTTAACCCAATTATTTAACCAATTTTAAATAGCTAGTTAGCAATTTAGCGTAATTATCATAATTTTTAAACTAACAATTAACAACTAGCTACTAACTTTGTTTTAACAAGCCATAAGAGCCTAATACATTACACAACCATACACCAATTTCACAAAACCCTAACTTGCATTCAAACCCTTTCTTGAATTTTATAACTAACAAAATCCAACCCAAACTATACATGAAACACTAAATTAACACTAATTTGAAGCCCAAAAAGCAAGTTAAACTCTTAGATTTGGTTTGTATAAAACACTAGATAGCAAAATAGAATAATTAACTTAATAATAGTGTGCTAAAAACCCTAGTTTAACTCAAACCATTCTCTTGAAGATCCTAGATGAAAATAGCATCAATATTAACACTAAAACAACTCATTTAAAGAAATCTAACCATAAGAATTTTAAATGGGTAAGAATTATACCTCTAGATCTAGAGATCTAGCAAGAAATTTTGACTCCAAAGATGGCCTCCTAGCATCCAAAATCCATGCAAGAAAGGTTAAGAAGAATGGATGAAGGATGGGCTTGAAATTGTGAAGTTTAAATGGAATTTTGATGGAATTTTGATGAGTTTAGAAGAAAAATGAGAGGGGAAATTTTGGGGCTGTTTATTGCAGGAATTTCGGCTGAGGAGGGAGTGGGGAGAGGTGTGGGGGAGTTGTGGAAAAGAATCTAAGTCAAAGCCCCTCCCAAATTACCATAATACCCCCATCTAAAATAATATAATAAAAACCTATATTTAAATCATTTGAATGAGTCAAAGAAGCAAAGAATGGAGGGGGAAGTGGCTGATCCAGCAGTGGTGGGGCCGGCCAAAGTAGTGAGGAATGAGTGTGAGAGATTTTACAAAGAAATTCTATGCAAAAAGACCCCCCACAATGCAATAATTGCAAGTTTTAGTTCAAAATAATTATATTTTTTGTTTTCCATAATAAAAACCATTAAAACTTGAAATAAAATACCAAAAAATTATATTACAACTAGATTTTAATTAACATGATTTTAAAGATTAAAATTAGCCCATTTAAATTTGTATTTATCGCTAATTTAATGTATTTTTTTTTACCGGCTTAAAATAATATTAAAAATTGAAAAATTAGGGAAAATTTTTAAACGACCAGAATTTCATAAGCAACTCATTAGCTACTAAAAACTATCAATTACCTATCCAAATTAAATATAATTAGTCCTAAACTGCAAAATAACAAAAAAGACGATTTACGGAAAAATACCAAATTTTCACCGATTTTCGGGAAAACACCAAAACGACTTTTCTAGGCGTTACAATCTTTCCACCTTAAAGAAATTCGGTCCCCGAATTTAAATTAAAACTTTCCCCAATACTAAAACATCCGAGCAAAACCATCAAGTCGTCGGGGCTCCGAAATCATAAGTACATAAAACAAATCGTAGCGCAACGCATGCGCATGAAAAATAAGTATATAACTCAAAATCAAAACTCCGTCAAGTATCCTTCAATCATCGGAGTTAAGGTGAAGACACGAATGCCAAATCCAAAGCAAAACCGATATGCTCTAATTCGGAACTATACATGTAAATATCTGAAGGAAATGCGTGCAAAACACACTCAGGTACTGTCTTCTGACTAGTCCTGATCAGTACGAAACAAATCATAATATCATGAAAATGTACTGCTCCATTAGAATCAATCCCAAAAGTGCATATGAAAAGCCTGTGCGTCCGATGCGCACGGAAATCAAAATCCATGAATGTGCCATACATGTGCACAGAAACAACATCAAGGTGCAACGGGTGTGCACACAACATCGGTCATAGACAACGTGTGTGCCTGACAGCAAAATCAGGTGCATCTGACATGCACGAAAAATCTCGATTTCGTGCATCTGGTGTGCACCAAAATCGCATCTCATAACATGCGCTCAACATGAGCTAAAAATCCAAATCCGGTGCATTCATCATGCACGAAATCATGAAATCCAATATCAAGCGTCGAACACGCGCAAAATCCAATCAGGTGCATCAAATGCACAAAACAAATATCGAGCATCACCCTCGAAATCGAAGTCCAGTGCATCCAAGTGCACAAAATACTAATCACTGCACTGCAGCATACGTGAACTATACCGAGTGCAAAAACCAAATCGTGTGCGTGCATACGCACGGAATCAACTCAACCGTATGAAACCCATAAAATCATAAACATGAGAAACTAAGGCACGAAAGCGATATTAAGTGAAACAACTGTACAAAATCGTGAATACTCAATAGGTGCAACCATGGTCCATGAAAACAAATACCACGAAACTCAATCATCAAAATCAGTCATGTGATTAGGTCGCCCAAAACATCAAAATCAAGTATGGCGGAATAGTCCCGCTCAAGCACATCCTCTAAGAATCTCTGGCCAACTGTCGTGGTCACTCATAGCATATCTCGTCGACGATCCTGAACTCTGGCCCGCTGAATGCACATGACACATCTGATCCTGGGTGCAAATATCATTGCAGCAGTGGCCTAGAAGGATTCCTGCTCAAGGTCTCTTCCAAGTCTCATCTCTGCCTAATTGTCCGGAAGTCATCGTCCTTTACTAAGAAATTTCTTGTTCCGGAACGGCTGCATACTCATCGCGACTCCTTCTGGAAGGTATATCCATGCACAATGCATCGGCAAGCGTATCGCATCTCTGATGTCGGCGAAGTGGAACGCCGTTTCATCAAGATCTCGTATGAACCTCTTACTCCACTTTTCTAATGTCGACTGCTCTGGACTCGTCTCGTCGTGGCTGCATGGACTGAGCTCCAACGACTACCCTTGTATCTGGAGTCTCCCAAGAATGCATCTCACCACCTAGCATCCGAATTAAGTCGAGCCATCCGATCGAGTCGTCAAAACCTCATAATCCCCCAAGAGCTCAACATCTTGGGCACAGTTTAATAGTATCGAGTACATACCACAGCATCGGTGGTCCAGCCGTAGAAGGGAAAACCCAAGCCTCACTAATGGCGCCGTAGAACTGCCGCAAACCCGAAGGTTCAAAGGCTTTCACACGGTCATTAAGTCGAGTTAGGGTTTCATTCTTCTAGAGGGACCATAGAATTGCCTGCATGTCTTTCCGACTACTTTAAACTTGGAATAATAGGTTTCTGACATTCGATCGTCTCTGTCAACTCCCAACGTCTCCGCGTGAAGTCGTCTCTAGCTGGAATCAATCTATCTGATGACCTCGCATCGGGGTAGGCGAACGATCCACATGTCCTAGTCATTCATCCTCGATGACTAGCGACCTTCTATCATCTCTTAGTACAACTCATTCTGCACTAACTCCAGCATCTGAGGCAATATCTCGTTGTTCGCAGCAATAACTGGCTCGCTCGTCTGCACGCTGAACGGTGCCTCGATCATCAGGAGTAAGCAATACACCAACGGTCATCAAAATCTGGCTGGCCTCTGTCAGTGGCTCAATCCTCTAGTGCTGATCGGCACATCCAAGTAATCTCATACAGCGATCCATCAAACGCTCGGGGCGTGAAACACAATAAAAAGACACATCTCCGCAATCGTGTGTCGCCGGAATTTCGCCCTGGTCAGTCCTCGTTCGTGACGAGCTCGTGCTGACCGCAACTCTAGCTGTAGCTCTCCCTGCCCGTAATCGTGGCAGCAGAACCATAACTGATACTGATGAGGCTAGATCGGAATGAATATAATACTGAGCAAAGAAATGTACATCCTAAGGCTTCTTAAATGGAGTAGCGTATCGTAAATATGCCGCGGAACATACCTACGGTACGTCACTCTACTTTAGTCACCTATTCCATCAACCAAGGGCCATCCTACGCTCCGAAGGTAAAACCTAACGCTCTGATACCAACTTGTCACGTCCCGAAAGTACGGAATATGACCGGCACTTAAACTACGAACGTTTCGAGGCGTACGTAATCGAAGTAAGCCGAAAACACAGAAATCCAAACCAAGAAAGGTAGTAGAGTGAAGGAAAACCAATTTAAAACAAGTAGTTTTAATATCATAAGCCGAATTATGCGGGTTAAAAAAAACATCAAATATTTCCCGAAAATTTCGGCAGAGTCTCCTTTGTAAATACTGGCCCCCAAACGGGATACAACATGAATAGTATATGAAATCAATAAAAAGGCATCCCCAAGCGGGAGCTAGCTTTTCGTCAATCGACGGTCACAACCACACAAGCAATATAATATACAACGCCAATGGCGAGGATCAAAATTCAAAAGGGAACTCAAAACCACAAGAAAACCACAGAAATACAACGCGCGACTCTAAGGTCGAAGGAATAACATCACTGGTCTCTATCTCAAAATAATTACATGTTTGGTTGATGGAACTTCTAGATACAACAGAATAATGATATACAAGATATATAATGGGGGTACGATACAAGTAAACCCACCTACTGGCAAATCACCCGAACGAAACTATGCCCGCAAGGCCGTAATGAAACCTGTACGGCAAACCTGCAAGAAACTGGGGCACAACGGGGGTGAGTTGCCAACTCGTGAATAGAAAAATAACTACGAATAGAAATCGCATAAATAACGCAATCCTAGGTCAATGATCATAATATATCCTCAAATATATGAATAACATGCAGCCTATAACAATGGCTAGGGTAATATCTAACCCGAGTGTGATCTCATGTGCCCGTGTCAGTGCCTCAGGAAGCAATATATCATATGAATGAGGTATGAATGCATGAAAACAGAGTACTTGTAAATGAAGAAACTGTTTTCATAAATTTGTGAGATTTCCTTTGTATTTTTAAAATGAGGTATCATAATGAAATCAGCATAAAACAGTGCCTAGCATCGGCACAAAACGTAATCCCAATATCTCGATATCTCTGTATCACAGTCTCTGTATCATAATATCTAGGGCGCCGTCAGTCCAGACCGGCCCCTACCATCCATCTCAAGACCACGACGGCATCCTCCGGATATCCGACGCGTCGGGTAAAATCACCGGTAGGTAGTGCTCCCCTGCCAGGATCACATCGTCATCATCACGCACTTCTTGCCCCAGGGTACCTTACCGGGTCCACCATGTACCCGAAACGGTTCATCCGTCTCCTTGAATCGGGTCTCGAAATCCATCAGCAAACTCATGGTGGACGACTCATACATCATGGGAAAAACCGCACTTTTTATTTAAAAAGAGAGAAATCAGTTATATAAGTCTTGCGGTTTTCCCCCCAAATCCAGAAAATTTCATGGAAATCCGAATCCAAATCATCAATAGCATGTAAAACCATGAATATAGGCATAACAATGAATAACAGTATGCATGAAATGACAAGTAATAACTACAATGTTAAGCTGGCATATAAGGCAGGTACACTAATATCATGTCAAATTACTAACTAACAAGCTAAGTCAAGCAATAATATTTTCTAAGGTGTACGTGACATGGCAATTACCGATGAAGATGTGTGTGAGCCGGCAAGTAAGTGTACGTGGTACATACGCATCATCGGTAATGGTGCTGGTGTCCTAACAATATGATATCAACATTTCAATAAGAAATTATAACATAAGTATGCGATGCAAAGCGAACCATAATAATAAGCGGGAGCTGAATACTAGACGCAACTGTAACAACCTGCATTAATCTAATATAAGTCCTACAAATGGTGCCTTTTGAAATAACACGAATCATGGGGTTTTGAAAATTGGGGCTACGGTGTTTTTATGAAAAGATACGTCTTTTGAAATATCCGTAGGATCCCTTGGGCTGTCTTTTAAAATACCCACGATTCGTTAGTTTTGAAATAGGTAAGAATCGAATCTAATCTAACAACTAAACTAAACTAAAGGGCTAAGCTGACCAGCTGGGCTACAGGTAAGGAAACCGCCTAACATCTGAGTCGATACATATACATACCTGTATATATATTAGTCGGTGATCCCGCCTCAATAATATCATATCCGATACCATATCTATAATCAGACATCCAAAGTCAAGAGTGCGGATCAATCATCAAAATATAGCTCGTACGTAAATCCGTCGTACGGCATCCCCAAATCTGGGTACGGGTTAATATCATATTCATCACACTATTCATCTGGTATCCTCTTTATCCAAGATCATAGTCCAGGGGACTGACCTATGTCTAGTACAATACTAATATCATCAATATAGTCATGATCTGACTACTGATCGACAGTCTCGTACAAACCGATATCACAACCACAAAACAAATCTCATCGATTCAGCTCAATCCCTAGTATCGTCCTCATATCCGTATGTGAACACATAGTCCCATACCCATGTGAACACATAACTATAAAGAATCCCATGAGCACATATAAATAGGAATGTATGCAAGTATGTATGTGTGTGTGTATGTGTGTATGTGTAGTGCAACACTACCCTAGGGTTCGCAACACTAAAGTAATCCAACACACCAATATCCATCCTAACATCGTTATTAATCCCAAATAACATATAATAATTGTTGGTGTGTATACGCATCCGTATACACCACCACGGACTGCGGGGGTGCTATACGCCATCCACCCGACTTCTCCCCGTAGATATAAATCTACTCACTTGGTCCTCGCTCGCCGGTTCCGACGTCGCCATACGCTTGCTCGCCGTCTCGAAGTCCACATGGGGGTACCTACATATCATAACGCACCGCATCGCATTAAAATCCGACTCATGACCAAAACGATGCACGAATCCCACATAGGTCAAAACCTATGGTTGCTTTCACAAATCGACCCAAAAACCCTCGACGTCGGCGTACAAACGCCAAACCATCGAGAAAACTCCCAACACACCCATTTGTACAATTACAAGCACTAATTATAATATAAAATAGCTTAAAATTCACAAAAACCCCAATTTCACTTAAAAAGTCATTTTTCCGAAAATCTAGCAAGCACAAATCACCGTTTTAGTACAAAACTCGATGTATAAACGATGCTATCATCCACAATATTCACTAAATATCATAACAAAGTCATATAAACCATTCCTATAATTTATTCTCATCAATTTGCATAAATTCCAAAATCCTAGTTTGCAAAAATATCAATTTTTAACACCTTTTAAAGCAAAATTCACAATTCAACAATTAAGCTTGGTTTTGCATAACCTAAGATATTAAACCACTCATAATAATGTTAATGATGTCATAAAAACATAATTACATTTTTAACCCAATTATTTAACCAATTTTAAATAGTTAGTTAGCAATTTAGCATAATTATCATAATTTTTAAACTAACAATTAACAACTAGCTACTAACTTTGTTTTAACAAGCCATAAGAGCCTAATACATTACACAACCATACACCAATTTCACAAAACCCTAACTTGCATTCAAACCCTTTCTTGAATTTTATAACTAACAAAATCCAACCCAAACTATACATGAAACACTAAATTAGCACTAATTTGAAGCCCAAAAAGCAAGTTAAACTCTTAGATTTGGTTTGTATAAAACACTAGATAGCAAAATAGAATAATTAACTTAATAATAGTGTGCTAAAAACCCTAGTTTAACTCAAACCATTCTCTTGAAGATCCTAGATGAAAATAGCACCAATATTAACACTAAAACAACTCATTTAAAGAAATCTAACCATAAGAATTTTAAATGGGTAAGAATTATACCTCTAGATCTAGAGATCTAGCAAGAAATTTTGACTCCAAAGATGGCCTCCTAGCATCCAAAATCCATGCAAGAAAGGTTAAGAAGAATGGATGAAGGATGGGCTTGAAATTGTGAAGTTTAAATGGAATTTTGATGGAATTTTGATGAGTTTAGAAGAAAAATGAGAGGGGAAATTTTGGGGCTGTTTATTGCAGGAATTTCGGCTGAGGAGGGAGTGGGGAGAGGTGTGGGGGAGTTGTGGAAAAGAATCTAAGTCAAAGCCCCTCCCAAATTACCATAATACCCCCATCTAAAATAATATAATAAAAACCTATATTTAAATCATTTGAATGAGTCAAAGAAGCAAAGAATGGAGGGGTAAGTGGCTGATCCAGCAGTGGTGGGGCCGACCAAAGTAGTGAGGAATGAGTGAGAGAGATTTTACAAAGAAATTCTATGCAAAAAGACCCCCCACAATGCCATAATTGCAAGTTTTAGTTCAAAATAATTATATTTTTTGTTTTCCATAATAAAAACCATTAAAACTTGAAATAAAATACCAAAAAATTATATTACAACTAGATTTTAATTAACATGATTTTAAAGATTAAAATTAGCCCATTAAAATTTGTATTTATCGCTAATTTTTTTTTTTACCGGCTTAAAATAATATTAAAAATTGAAAAATTAGGGAAAATTTTTAAACGACCAGAATTTCATAAAAAACTCATTAGCTACTAAAAACTATCAATTACCTATCCAAATTAAATATAATTAGGCCTAAACTGCAAAATAACAAAAAAGACGATTTACGGAAAAATACCAAATTTTCACTGATTTTCAGGAAAACACCAAAACGACTTTTCTAGGCGTTACAGTCGGTGAGTGACATTTTATTATAATCCCGTTCGTTCTGTGCTTAAGAATTTTACTAACATTTGTCAAATTTGAACAGCCCTGCCAGTCTCCATGGCTTTGGAATCGCGCATCGTGATGCCGCCCGGCCCTTACGCTTTGCGGGCTTCAGAACGCTTGGCCCAATTGAGCCTTGTCTCCCTATCATCTTTCGTCGAGGAGCTCCGTGCTGGTAGCGCGACCACAGCCGAAGCATTTGCCGCTGAAGCTAACGGTTCTCTTCCTTTTCTCGCCACCTATCATAGTGAGGAGGTGATGCGGGTCTGGGTGGAGTTCTGTAGGAAGGTGGAGGCTTGGTTGCACGCTCTTGAATGTTCTCGCCTTTTCTCGGAAGCCGTGGATGCGAAAGCGGAGTTGCGGGGTCTGATAGCACGATGTGCGGCCAACATGACGTCATGCAAGAAGAGGCTTGGCCGCAAATTCTCGGAGAGGGAATTGGCTTCTAAGGCGCTGAGCAAGCTTCAGGCCAGCCTCACAGCCAAGGCCAACAAAGCATACGAACTCTGGCGAGTGCTCCAGGAGTCCATAAAAGAGGTGGTGGCCCTCGATAAAGCTGCCACGTTCACTCGTGAGAGGGTCGAGGCCCATAAAGCCACCGAGAAAGAGCTCGAGGCTCGGCTTGCTTCGTATCAGGCTCAGCAAGCTCAGGCAGAGGCTCGTCTTCTGGAGATCTTGCGTCATGAAGCCGTGGCTCAGCGACAAAACGATGAGCTGGTAAAATTACTACACCGCCCGCCAGCTTGAGGACTTGTATCTTTTTCCCTTTTTTTGTACATACTCATGGATGAGGGTATCTTTCTTTTTTGTTTCTTTCATAGATTGTACTTTGTATCTATTTTGGTTTATGAATAAAAGATACATTTTTCCTCTTAACGGTGTGTCCCCTTTTTATTGAATGTATTCTGCGGATATTCTATCTTGATCTCCTTGCAGGACAGCGATGGCTCAGGATTCAGGGTTAAGATCTGCTTCCTAAGACTTTTGCATTTTATGAGCCACGAGGGTTTCATAAAGAGTCTTTCCCCCTACAGGTCGAGAGGATCCCATAGGTGTAAGTTCTTCTTAAGAATCATGAGGATTCTTAAGCGGGTTTTCCCTTGAGAGTCGTAAGGGATCTCACAAGAGAGTTTTTCTTCCTTACAGGTCGTGAGGACTTGTAAGTGCTGGATGTGGTCACCCTTGTCCGTGTTTTACGGAGTCAGGGGTTTCTCCAGGTATCGTAGTTTAAAGACATCGCGGTCAAGGTTAAGGACCTCATAGTCCGTGGATTTAAGGACTCCACCGTCTGATGTTAGTTTTAAGACATCACGGTCAAGGTTAAGGACTTCATAGTCCGTGGATTTAGGGACTCCACAGTCCGATGTTAGGTTGCAGGGACCCGTCACCTCTTTGAAGACGTTGAGGAATTACAGCATCAAGCATCAAAGGAGTGAAGAGATGTACCCTTAAACCAAGGCAGAATCCGTAGGGAATCGGGGTGGTTGATCGTTAGTTTTAAGACATCACGGTCGAGGTTAAGGACATCATAGTCCGTGGATTTGAAGGACTCCACAGTCCGGTATTTGCTCTGGATGCTTCACACGGGTTCACTGCCGTGCTTGGCGAGGACCAGGCTCCGCTCTGGGCATTTTCTGCGGGGTCAAAGAGTGACGTTATCCGCGTTCCACGTAACCAGGAATTTTGCACTAGATGCTTCACACGGGTTCACTGTCGTGCTTGGCGAGGACTAGGCTCCGCTCTGGATGCTTCACATGGGTTCACTGCCGTGCTCTGCGAGGACCAGGATCCGCTCTGGACGTTTTCCACGGGGTCAAAGAGTGACGTTATCCGCGTTCCACGTAACCAGGAATTTTGCACTAGATGCTTCACATGGGTTCACTGCCGTGCTTGGCGAGGACTAGGCTCCGCTCTGGATGCTTCACACGGGTTCACTGCCGTGCTCTGCGAGGACCAGGATCCGCTCTGGACGTTTTCCACGGGGTCAAAGAGTGACGTTATCCGCGTTCCACGTAACCAGGAATTTTGCACTAGATGCTTCACACGGGTTCACTGCCGTGCTTGGCGAGGACTAGGCTCCGCTCTGGATGCTTCACACGGGTTCACTGCCGTGCTCTGCGAGGACCAGGATCCGCTCTGAACGTTTTCCACGGGGTCAAAGAGTGACGTTATCCGCATTCCACGTAACCAGGAATTTTGCACTAGATGCTTCACACGGGTTCACTGCCGTGCTTAGCGAGGACTAGGCTCCGCTCTGGATGCTTCACACGGGTTCACTGCCGTGCTCTGTGAGGACCAGGATCCGCTCTGGACGTTTTCCACGGTGTCAAAGAGTGACGTTATCCGCGTTCCACGTAACCAGGAATTTTGCACTAGATGCTTCACACGGGTTCACTGCCGTGCTTGGCGAGGACTAGGCTCCGCTCTGGATGCTTTACACGGGTTCACTGTCGTGCTCTGCGAGGACCAGGATCCACTCTGGACGTTTTCCACGGGGTCAAAGAGTGACGTTATCCGCGTTCCACGTAACCAGGAATTTTGCACTAGATGCTTCACACGGGTTCACTGCCGTGCTTGGCGAGGACTAGGCTCCGCTCTGGATGCTTCACACGGGTTCACTGCCGTGCTCCGCGAGGACCAAGATCCGCTCTGGACGTTTTCCACGGGGTCAAAGAGTGGCGTTATCCGCGTTCCACGTAACCAGGAATTTTGCTGATTGTATCCGCATTTCATGGGATGGAGGTTTGACTGTTGGCGATATGTATACCACCGAGCCATGGAACTGGGAGTTGCCGATGTTCCGCTTAGCTTAGAGTTGTGTCCGTTGTTACGAAACGAGTGTTGAAACGATCTCCAGGTCTCCTTTGGCCCGTCGAGACTTGGCTTCTTCTTCTGATGAAACCTGGGGGAGAAGTATGATCCCTTTTTTGTTTACGCCCTTGGGTTGTGTACAGGGTGTGATGGAACATCACCTGTAGGGCATAAATTAAAACTCTCTTTTCTTTTTTTATTTTATTTCTCTTTCCGTGATGCTCTATCATTTCAGCTTTTATATCGCGAAGGTCGCGATTGCCCCATCATTTCGGCTATTTTTCGCGGTGCCCGATCATTTCGGCTATTTATTTATTTTCCACTCGCTGCTTTTTATTGCGAGTTGCCCCATCATTTCGGCTAATTTTCATGCATACATTTTTACTTGCTGCTTTTTATTGCAAGTTGCCCGATCATTTCGGCTATTTCGTAGGCATGTGTGGCTTGCTAGCTTTTTCGCCGCAAACTTGGATTTTAGACACCGATTTCGGCATCAGCATCGCTACCACTGGGATGTTGTCAGGAGCGAATCATCATTTGCCTCTGTCGATGTCGAACAAAGGTGGCTTAGTAAACAGGGTTAAGGGTCCTGTCGACCAAGGCTTTTGACTTCATGAGCCGTAAGGGTCTCACAAAGGTATTTCTCCCTACAAGTCGTGAGGATCTTGCAGGTGTATTTTCTCCTTAGGGATCGTGAGGATTCCTAAGTGTATGTTCCTCTGTAAGTCGTAAGGATCCTACAGGAGGGTTTTCTCCTTATAAGTGGAGAGGAATCATAAGAGTTGTTCACCATATGGGCATGTCCCTAGTCACGGGTGTGACTTTGCTGGGGAAATGTTTATTCGCGCCCGTGGATTGTATACAAGGGTCAGTATTGAGCCACTTGTAGGGCAGCATCGAAGGTTGTGGGGGATTTTCTTAAGAACAGGTTTAGGTTTCTGTAACTTAAGACTTTCAAATCTCATGAGCCGTGAGGGTCCCATAAGAGAATTCTCCTTACGAGTCGTAAGGATCTCGTAAGTGTATTTTCTCCTTAGGAATCGTGAGGATCCCTAAGTGTGTTGCTCCTTTGTGAGTCGTAAGGATCTCACGCGGGTGGTTTCTCCTTACAAGGTCGAGAGGGCCCTGTAAGTGTCTTTTAACGAGGTTGCGCCCTTTCAGGTTTTCACAAACACTCGTCGGTAGCCCTGCTGTTTTTACTCACGGAGCCCTCTCGGGTTTTCATCCGTGCCCTTTTTGCTTGTGGACATACCGTTTTTTTAATTCTTTTTCTCTCTCTTTCTTTTTTTTTACAAGGTCGCGCCCTTTCGGGTTTTCACGAACACTCGCCGGTAGCCCTGCTGTTTTTACTCACGGAGCCCTTTCGGGTTTTCATCCGTGCCCATTTTGCTTATGGACATACCGTTTTTTTATTATTCTTTTTTATTTTTTATTTTTTCTTTATTTTTTATCTCGTCAGCCTAAGGATGCTGCGGTAGTAGTTTTAGGAACATTTCGGTCCGTCGATAGTTTAAGGACGTTTCGGTCCGTCATTAGTTTAAGGACGTTTCGGTCCGTCGATAGTTTAAGGACGTTTCGGTCCGTCATTAGTTTAAGGATGTTTCGGTCCGTCGATAGTTTAAGGACGTTTCGGTCCGTTATTAGTTTAAGGACGTTTCGGTCCGTCGATAGTTTAAGGACATTTCGGTCCGTTATTAGTTTAAGGACATTTCGGTCCGTCGAGGAAAGGGCCAGCTACTACTTATAGAGCCTTGAGCTTTAGGAAGATAGCGAGCGGACATAGTCGTCGTCATCTATCATTGACCTGGGCTGTGGCTCATTAAGCGTGGTATTTTTTTAGGAAGCGGCCGTTTATTGGCCTGAAAGGCCTTTCACCATGCATGTCCATGAGTAGGTAGGCTCCATCCTGGTAGACCTTATCTATGATGTACGGGCCTTCATAGTTTGGCTCGAATTTTCCCCGCTTGACGCGATTGGGGATCATAGGTCTTTTGACCACTAGTACGAGTTCGCCTTGGCGTAATGTCCTCGGTCGGGTCAATCTTTCGTATGAGCGCGTCATCTTTGCTTTATAAGCTTCTAGATTTTGTTGCGCTATGAGCCGTGTTTCTTCAAGAGCATCAAGCTCCTCGAGCCGGAGGCTAGCATTTTCTTCGTTCGTCAGTTCGTAGTGGACTGCCATCCGTAGAGAGGGTAGCTCTATTTCGAGGGGGAGTACCGCTTCCGTACCGAATACCAGTGCGTACGGCGTTGTGTTCGTGGCCGTCTTGAACGTAGTTTGATAGGCCCAAAGGGCCTCTTGCAGCCTCTCGTGCCAGTCTTTCTTATTTCGGGACACCGTCTTTTTCATGATTTTTGTCAAGGTCTTATTGAAGGCCTCGGCTAGACCATTAGCTCGCGCATTGTAAACTGAGGAATATCTCCGGTCTATAATATGATGCTGCGCGAAGCGGCTAATCTTATGGCTTCTGTAGGCTGGCCCGTTATCGGAGATAATCCGCCGTGGAGTTCCAAACCGATAGATGACGTGCGTCTTGAAGAAGTGGAGGATATTCTCCGTCTTCACTTCCCTCAATGGTACTGCTTCCGCCCATTTAGAGAAGTAATCAGTCGTCGCCAAGATGAAACGATGTCCCCTGGACGATGCTGGTTCAATGGGGCCGACTATGTCAGTCCCCCACATTTCGAACGGCCAGCTAGCCATCGTTGAATATAGTGGATTCGGATGTTGGTGGATGAAATCCCCGTGGATCTGGCACGAGTGGCACTGCTTCGCATATTCGAAGCAGTCCTGGATCATCGTGGGCCAGTAGTAACCCATCCGTTTAATTTTTAACTTCATCTTTGGGCCTGCTTGATGAGAACCACAGATTCCGTCATGAACCTCTTGAACGACTCTTTCTGCTTCGCCAGGTCCTAAACATCTCAGCCACAGAGAATCAAACGACCTCTTTTACAGAGTATTATTGACGAAAGCGAAAGATAGAGCTCGTTTCATGAGCTGATGTCTTGAGGACGCTTCTTCGGGCATTCGGTGGGACTTAAAGTAGTCTATGAAGACTTCCCTCCAGTCCTCAGCCTTCTCACGGTCTTTTATTTGTAGGGTCGCCTGCTCAGTCGCTCCTTTTTCTTCGTATGATTCCGGAGATATTTCTGCTAGGGCAAGCACTCGACGGCTTTGTACCATGATTTTAACGTCATCGAGGTTCTCGTTAGCCAACTCTTTAGCGAGCTTTGCTAACGCGTCCGCTTTGCTATTTTCCGCGCATGGTATGCTTTCCAAAGTATAGGAAGGAATTTGGGTCAACAGTTGTTGCACCTTTTCGCCGTACTTCACCAACTCCGGTTTGCACGTTTGGTAGTCACCATTTACTTGACTAACGACCAGTTGAGAATCCCCGTATATAAGGAGGTCTTCAATTCCCATGTCGATGGCGATCTTGAGGCCTGCTATCAGAGCTTCGTATTCGGCTTCATTGTTTGTCCTCGGCTCTGTTAAGGAGAAGGCGAAGCGCATTATCCCTCCTTGTGGAGTTACGAAGATGAGGCCTACCCCTGATTTGATCATTGGGATACCCTGTTTGTGCTTCTTTACGGAAGACGCTCTATCGAAATAGAGTTCCCATAGGGTACTACCGCCGCCGATCGCATCGAATGCATGCTCGTCCGGCAGATCACAGTTCAAAAGAGAACCGGCAGGTACTGGATGCTCAGCAAGGAAGTCGGCAATGGCCTGACCTTTCACTGCCTTAAGAGGTCGATACGTTATCGAGAACTCCATCAGGAGTAGAGCCCATTTAGCGAGTCGACCCGTCAATATAGCTTTTGACATCAAATATTTAAGGGGGTCCACCTTCGAGATGAGACGGACTTCGTGCGCCAACGCATAGTGCCTAAGTTTTGTTATTGCGAAGATTAACGCCAAGCAGTGTTTTTCAATGGGAGAGTAGTTACTTTCTGCCCCCAGCAGAACTCGACTTAAGTAGTAGAGTGCTCTCTCTTTTTCTTGATCGTTCTCTTGTGCCCACAATGCGCCTAAGGAACCTTCGAGGGCGGTTGTATAAAGAATGAGGGGTTTTCCCTTGACCTGCGCAGCCAACACCGGAAGGTTCTGCAGGTACTGCTTGATCTCGTCTAGTGCACCTTGGCATTTGTGATCCCAGACGAATGGAGTTCCCTTCTTCATCAGGTGGATGTAAGGACGGCATTTGCCTGAAAGATTGGCGATAAACCGCCGGATGTATGCGAGCTTCCCTTGGAGAGACCGCAACTGTTTGAGGGTTCTTAGCGGAGGCATTTCCATGATCGCCTTGATCTTAGATGGATCTATTTCTATACCTCGGTGTCGGATGATGAATCCCAGGAATTTACCCGAGGAGACTCCAAACGCGCATTTGAGGGGATTCATCTTCAAATTATATTGCCGAAGGCGTTGAAATACAGTCTCCAGATGCTTTAAATGCTCTTCGTATGACATGCTCTTTACTACAAGGTCATCGATATAGCACTCGACGATGTCATGTATGAGGTCGTCGAAGATCTTTGTCATGGCCCTTTGATAGGTAGCGCTAGCGTTCTTTAGACCAAAGGGCATAACCCTGTAGCAGAATATACCCAAAAGGGTCTGGAAAGCGGTGTGCTTCTGGTCTTCGGGATGCATCTTTGTCTGATTGTACCCTGATGAACCGTCCATAAAGGAGAAAACCTCGTGAGTGGACGTGTTGTCTATCATTAGCTCGGTTACCGGTACTGGGAAATCGTCCTTCGGGCAGACTTTGTTGAGATCCCTGAAATCCACGCATATGCGTACCGTCCCATTTTTCTTCATTACCGGGACGATGTTGGCGATCCAATCGGGATACTGGACTTCTTGGATAAATCCAGAATCGATCAGCTTCTTGACTTCGGCGTTGATGTTCATCTCAAGCTCGAGCCGCATCCTTCTCGGCGCCTGCTTGACTGGCTTGATATCTGGGGATATTGCTAATTTATGCACAGCAATCTCCGGATCCAATCCTGGGATTTCGGAATAGTTCCACGCGAAGCAGTCTTTATGTTGTAGAAGCACGTTCTTTAACGCAGCCACCCTTTCTTCAGATAGCAGCTCGCTAACAAATGTCGGTCGCGGATCATCTGCCGCTCCCAACTCAATCTTCTTGAGGTTATCTGCAGTAGTATGTATGCCATCTTCCAGTTCTTTCGGAGCTGGCGGAAATTCTGAGATCACCTTATCATCGCTGTTCTCAAAGCACCAGGGAAGGTCATCCATGTTCTCGGACTCTTCTTTTAATATCGTAATCGTGTAACATGTGCGAATCCGCTTCCAGGACTGAGGTGGATCAAATTCTGCTTTTGCGGCTTTGAGTTCATGCTTTTGTGGTGGCGTTACCCTCCAGCCGTCGGATAAAGCGAATCTGCCCTGTTGGTACTGGTCCTCGACCCAGTTCTTGAAGGTGAAGCAGTCTTCGGTAGGATGTCCTATGGCTCGGTGATAAGAGCAATAGCTCAGATGAGACGCCTTGTTAGCTTTCTCAGGGTGCTTAGACTCTGGAAGCGCGATCATTTGATGTTTTATAGCGAGCTCGAGTAACCTCTCCGTCTTGTCTCGGGGGAAGGAGTACGCTCGACTCATCTTCTTCATGAGGGACAAATCCGAGCCGCGCAATATCCGATCACGTAACTCTCTAATCCTGCGTCGTTGTTGTCGGCTCCCCTTTCCGCTTCTTGATTTATTTCTGCCTCTGCGTCGGGCCTTTCGTACAACGGGTTGACAGGGATGAGTATCTTTGTCTTTTGCAGCCTGTTGAAATAGACGTTGCGCCCTGGCCTTCTCGTAGATGGCCATCTCGCGGTTGTAGTCTTCCCAAGCTTTTTGACCCGCTTTCCTGATAAGCTTATCCATCCGTTCTTCAAATGACGGACTCGGCACTTCAATCGCGGGATCTAGTTTTGATAAGGGGTTGGCATTTCCTGACAGGGCGTCCTCTTCTTCATCAAAGGTATATATGGCGTAGCTACTGTGGGCCCGTTCCCGTTATCTGGCTCTCACGTACCCAAGCCCAAGTGTTTCCATTTTCCCGTTGGGCAATTTGCGTTGAGTCCCAGGGACATCCCAAATCCTGTTGTAGAACTGAGCTTGTCGAACAGTCTGTTTTAAGGGTACTCCTTGGCGCTTCAATAGCCTCTTTAGTCCATTTGTGTAGTATCTGGGCAAACGGATGGATTGGAGCCTGTCGAGTGTAGCATCCGCGCCATGCCAGATCTCTTTCTCTACTTTCATCTCTGAGGATCGGTAGAATAGGATTGCCTTCTCACTCCTTTGCCTGGGAGGGACGTAAAACGTTTGCAGGTCCTGCACATTGTAAGCTTGAAGTGTGTCGAGCTCCTTGTAGTGTTCTCGCGGCACCATAGTGATTTGCAAACTCTGATCATCGCTAGGGGGTGCTTGTATTGACGGCCGATTGGAGAACACGGCATTAACCTCATCTTCCGAGTCACTTCCGAAGATCAACATGGGGGCGGACGTCCCCGGGTTGTTGCGTTGAGATGGCCCAGCATAAACTATCTCTTCTTCTCCTTCGGTGTCGCTCCCGAAAACAGGGATGGTGGCGGCGGCCTTGTTCTCTGGCTTGCGACACCTTTCTGTATCCTCGAAATCTGGCAAAAAGTACTTCGCATCTTCGTATTTGCGGACTTCGTTCATGGAAAATGGGTTCAGCTCACCTGTTACGGTATACTCGAAACCATCCTTAAAGTACTTCATACACTGATGTTGTGTAGAAGGGATGATGTTGTACTCGTGTAACCAAGGACGACCGAGCAAGGCGTTGTAGCAGGTCTTGGCGTCAAAGACATGGAATTTGATGTCTGTGACGAGCAGTCCAAAGCGTAGTGTTAGTATTACAGATCCGAGAGTCCGTGACGATTGTGAATCGAAACCGGAGATGGTAATTTTGTCACGAGCGAGGTGTTGCACACTCATGCAAATTTCCTTTAACACCCGAACGTTAAGGAGATTGACGGCGGATCCATTATCCACTAGGATCTTGCCTATCTTGATATCATGGCAGTATCCAGAGACATATAGGGGACGGTTGTGGTCGCACGTCCCGAGAAGGAGGTCTTCGTCACTGAAAGTGATATCGGCCGTATGCACTTCCTCCAGTTCATCCTTCATCCTTTCAGTGGCGAGGAAGGCTTGGAATTGCTCAGGTTGTTGTAACGCCTTAATCAGTGACTCTCGCGCTTCTTTTGATAATAGGAGGGCATCGAGAATGCGAAGCTGAGAAGGTAGCTTCCTTAGGTGTGCCAGGA
Organism: Agapanthus africanus; assembly: GCA_030015575.1. Lineage (NCBI taxonomy): Eukaryota > Viridiplantae > Streptophyta > Magnoliopsida > Asparagales > Amaryllidaceae > Agapanthus > Agapanthus africanus. The sequence goes on along the minus strand of CM057338.1, from coordinate 933,051,920 downwards.
TATTGTAGTCCACCTTACCCTTCCTGGGAGGGTCTTTGGTAGTCAGCTCTTTCATGACTTGGTCATCTAAAGCGATATCTTCAGTGACCTTTTCCTTTCCCTTATCTTTTCTATTTGCGGGCCCGAGATTCTTTTCTGGGAGCGTGCGATTGCGCAGCTGAATGTTCTCGCAGGCCTCCGATTCCTCCTCTTTCCCTAAAACGGATTCTTTAAAGAGAGGGCCCAGAGCCATTTCTTCATCAGAGTCGCTCCCAAAGGTGAGAACTTGTGACCCTCCGGCATTAACCATGTAACAGTTGCCAGTGGTTCTGTTGTGCCCGTCGGCAGTACTTCTTCGTTCCCGACGAGTCTTGCGTTTCATGCGCTTAAAATGTTGCCGATGAGCAACATATCCTTGCCACCATATCCTAAAGGCGTCGCACTCCTCCGTGGGGTGTGAAATTTTCCGATGATATGCGCAATAATTAGGGTGCCTCTCCGCCCCATTGAGCGTGTTTTCTTCCGAGGGTGGTAGCTTCATTCCCATTGACATAGCTTTGGCAAACCTTTTCCTCGTCTTGAATATCTTCTTGTCAGCCTCGGATGCCTTTCGATCTGGCGGGAGTACTTCAACTCTTTCGTTCAGTCGCCTGCATTTGGCTCCTTCTGATGCGGCCATCTCACGCTCCTGATCCGCTTTACTTTTTAGACGAATCTCGTCTAGAAAAGCGTCAATCATTTCATCTGTTGGCCACACACGTTCTGGTTCAGGCTCTGTCCCCAGTTTCCTAGCGCCAGGAGTTTTTTCATCGTCGGTAAACGAGTGGGAGATTACGTTACAACTCGCCACATATCCTTCAGATTCATCCGACGAACTCTCTCCATCATCTTCCTCTTGAAAGATGTGGTTGAGGAACTCTTGCAGCGTGACGGGAGTCCGCGCCGTTTGATTGTACTCTTCCATCGCGTCGATCTGCTTCTGCAAGTTCGTGCGCTTGTCTCCAGGCTTCACGGGCTTTTTGGATTTCTTCTTCTTTTTCTTCAAAGATTTTGACAGTTGGGCGTGAGTATTTAGGCCATCACCACGAGTCTTCGTAGTCGGGCACGGCTTCAACATCCCTTCGATAATTTGAGGTTCAAGCGGGTCCTTCCATTCGATTGCAGGGCATGCATGAAGGTCCCTCGGCATTCTTTTGGTTTTAGCTGACAGCACGACCTCCCATGGAGCTTCTTCAATAAAGGAACAGATTGCCCCCGGTGTATCTGCTTTCTTAGGAGTATGCGGCTGTGGTGGGTTCACCTTCCACTTTTCGGACAGTGCAAACTTCCCCTGGAGGTATTGATCTTCAATCCATCCTTTGAAGACGAAGCAATCCTCAATCGGATGACTTACCGTTTGATGATAAGGGCAATAGTTAGGGTTATTCACCTCAGTGGGTTGTGGCGGTCGCCTTGGATTTGGTAGGTTTATAAGTCCGTTGCGTACTGCCAGCTCGAATAACCGTTTCGTCTTGTCTCGTGGGAACGAGTAGGGACGCTTCATCTTCTCATTATAATACCGGCGTCTTTCTTCCAATTGATCCGCCAGCTTCGGGGCGTTGGGTTGCTGCTGGGCATTCGCGACGAAGGTTGCCCTTCCTTTACCCTTGTCATTCCGAGGTTCTGGCTTCGGGGTAGGTGGTCTATGACCCATCTGGTCCATCTGAGCCAACTTGTCGATTAAAGCCCGGAATGTGGTCGGCTTAAAGAACATCATAAACTGGGAGATAGTTGCGTGAGGGTCTAGGGTTCCCATGAACATGCCCACCGCGGGCGCTTCCTCAATGCGTTGCTCGCATTTCGACCACAAATTCCGCCAGCGTATAGCATACTGGACCCAAGTTTCGCCTGGTTTTACCCTGGCGTTAATCAATGCCGTTATTGGAGTGCGTTCGCTGGTGCTTGCGAATCGCTGAGTGAATAGCAACTCCATTTCAGCGAACGTCTTGATAGAATCGTTCAGGAGTTCCGAATACCATTCGAACGCTGTTTCTGATAAGCTGCCCACGAACTGGCGAAGCAACAGTTTATCATCACCGCCGGTGTTACCGCAAAGGGCCCTGAACTGGGCGACATGTTGGTGGGGATTGCCGGTCCCTTTGTAAACATGGAACTTGGGAATTGTGTAACCCGGCGGGTACCTGATTTGGTCGTACCAGCTTGGATACGGCCGGCCCGTTTTTACGACTTGACCAGCCGCCTCAGTCGCGTGATGAACCCGGATTTGCTGGGCTATATAGTCGACCAAATCAGCCTTAGAGATTGTCTCCTCCTTGGCCGTTGAGAGGGCCGGTGGTAGATTTGACGTTTCCCCCCTGTCGTCTTCAAGGACGATCGGGGGATCCTCAGCGGGTGGGTCTTGTTGGATCATCATTCCTATCATATCTTGGAAGAGAAGGCCCATACGCTGTATGTTGGCTGCTTGTTCAGTAGCCTCTTTGTCCTTCTTCTCCAATATTCGGCGAAGGAACTCAGCGTCGGTTTCTTCCTCCTGGCGTTCGTCTGAGGACGTTTCTGGGTTTTCTTTTGGCCCGGTAAGTGCGGCCATAGCGTTCATCATTTCCTGGAGCTTTTACTGTTGCTCCTGAGCTTTGGTCACCGACCGTGTAAGCGGTCTATGACCCGTAGACGCACGGCTGTCTTCCTTTCCTGACTCCATGTATACGGTATGGACCATCATGCCCCCAAACTTAGGGCGTCTGGGCTTAGTGCCTTTAGCTGTCGTTGCAGGCTGGGGGATCTTCTCTGGCTTCCTCCTTTTATAAGCAGTGGCAGTTGAGGGGGCCGTTGAGGCGGGCACCCAGACAGTGTTTCGTGGTTTAGCCTGGTGACTGGCTTCCTGTTGGATTTTCAGCTTCTTGTGTTGGCGGGAGAAGTTTGGATCGATCATCGAGTCTCGGGCCTACCGCCAAACCTTATAGATTCTGGAAGACAGCCGTTGTGGGGATCGGGGCTGTTCTGGCTTTATTTCCGCAACCTTTTTTAGAGGAGGAGGAGACCTCTTTAGCATCGCGGTAGGAGAATTCCTACGCACCTTATTTAGCATCTCAAAGTTGTTCCCAGTTGGAACAGCAGCATTAACTTCTGCCATCGGGGCTGGTGGAGTTAGCCCAGAGGGGGAGTTGCCCCCAGCCTTCCTTACTCGGCGCCAGTGGCGACGTCGAGCGTGTCGAGCGGACGGCGTTGGTTCAGCGGTGAGAATAGCTTCGTCTTGCCCCCTGTGTAGGTGGGGGGTCGTTGCTGGTGTTAGCCTGTCAAAGACCGACGTCCTTTGAATAGCAGGAGCGGGAGCTGGAGCCGTCAATCTTGTAAAGACCGACTTTGTGGCAGGGGAAGCCGCTTTGACGACTTCAGGAGCAGGACCGGTCACTTTCTTAGAAGCAACCTTCTCTGGGATTGTAGGCCTCATTGTGGGTCCACAGGAGTCTTGGCCCAATCTAGAGAAGACCGAGGTGCTGGTGTTGGACGACCCGTTGAGAGGGGCCGCGGCAGGGGTAAGACGATCAAAGACTGACTTCTTGGGAGCTTCCTCTGTCAGCACCGGCGCGGTGAAGCTTGTCGCTGGGAGCATGGTCCCAAAAAACAATCCTGTGGTGGCTCGAGTGACCTGTTCCACGGGCATTGTGAATAGCGAAGCAACTTGGGGTCCGTAGGCTATACCTCCTGGCGAGGCAGAGCGTTGGTTGCAATTGCAGTCCGAGCAGTTGGAGCGTTTCGCAGAAGTAAAAGCCATCGATTCTTTGCTTTCTGCAATAAGCAAGATGCCAAGTCTTAGTATCTTGAAACCCAAGGGCAACCATTAGCGAACCGCGATTGGTTCGCGAATCACGACACACGAAGTGTGGAGTGGAAAGAGGAAAAGGTCCCACCGGGCGTGCCAGAATCTGTTCCCCTACGAAAGACGGCGCACAAGACTGCGATGTCTTGGCACTGAGATTCGGGGCAAATGCTAATTGGTGCTATCCGTTCACCTCTCCGAAGATGCCAAGTTGATTTATGGCACCATATATCGAAGGTTTAAACAGATGCGGCCGATGTAGCAGACTTCGTCAGATTCCCCCTCGTTTGAGGGGTTTTTGATTGTGGGGACGCTCTTCCCTGCAGGCGCAAGCCCCTGCAGTTAATTACGCTACCGCATCGCGGTAACAACTTTCTCCTTCTCCAGATGGTCACTTCTTGTCGTGGGTGTTTATTATGTTTTTGGTTGCCCGTGGATTGTATACGGAGACTAATTTATGTCGTCGCCCGTAGGACGTGGATTAGTCCAAATCCGTATTTTCTTAGATTTGGTTTTGGGGTTTTGGTTTGAGGATACGTTAGCCATATTTGAGGCTAAGATCAACTCAAACGTTTGTTAAGGATACGTTAGTCTAATTTGAGACTAAGATTAAATTAACGGGATCGTTTAGATCTGACAAAAGAGCATTTGGGGGCTCTATTGTTCCAGTTTAGGGACATAGTGGTCCATTGAATGTATGGCCGTCGGGACCCGTCACCTCTCTGACGACGTTGAAGGATTACAACGACAGGTGTTAAAGGAGTTCAGAGATGTACCCTTGGACCAAAGTTGGTTGGGTGATCCATAGTCCAATTTGGGACTAAAGTCTGTTTGAAGGTTTAAGAATACGTTAGCCACATTTGAAGCTAAAATCAACTTAAACGGTTGTTAAGGATACGTTAGTCCAGTTTGGGACTAAGATCGACTTAACGGGATCGTTTAGATCCGACAAAAGAGCGTTTGGGCTCTATTGTTCCAGTTTAGGGACATAGTGGTCCATTTCCAGTTTAGGGACGTAGTGGTCCATTACCAGTTTAGGGACATGGTGGTCCATTGGTAGTTTAAGGACGCATAAGTCCATGGGTTTAAGGACCCCACAGTCCATATGGGCGTGTTTAAGGACGCATTAGTCCGTTAGTTTAAGGACGCATAAGTCCGCGGGTTTAAGGACCCCACAGTCCGTATCTTGGTTTAGGGACGCATAAGTCCATGAGTTTAAGGACCCCACAGTCCGTGTTGATGTGTGGTTGTCGGGACCCGTCACCTCTCTGAAGACGTTGAAGGATTACAACGACAAATATCAGAGGAGTTCAGAGATGTACCCTTGAACCAATGAGTGGGTTGAAAGAGCAGATGTGCTCAGTTCAAGATGATTTGAGAACTTATGGCCAGTTTGGGCTAAGTCCAAAATATTGGCCCTCTGTTGGTCCATTGAAGGAGAGGCTTTGCCTCTGGCCATTTAGCCAATTGGGCCAATGCCTAGTGTTAAACACTAAAGACCAATCAGTGTTGAACATTAGGAATGAGATTGATAAGTTGGTGTTTAACACTAAAAGATAGTTGGTGTTAAAAACTAGCAACAAGGCTTTCAAATTAGTGTTAAACACTAAAACAGATCAAAACACTGGCAGAAGAGATCTCAAATTAGTGTTAAACACTAAGGTAATCAGTGTTGAACACTGCAAATAAAGCTCTTTGATTAGTGTTGAACACTAAGGCCAAACAGTGTTTTAACACTGGATTCAGGGGTTCCAATTTAGCGTTAGACGCTAAGATAAGAGGGGTCACGTGGTAGCACGTGAGGGCGCCTCCCTTCATTTGTTCTGCTGAGAATATCGCATCTTTTGGAGCATCACGTGCCATCACGTGACGGGTGTTTAAATGGAGTATGTTAAAGCCTCTGCCAAGGGTCACGTGGGTCACGTGAGGCACTGCCTCAAAGGGGCTTTTCTGTAGATCTTTTTGGGGGTCACGTGGTGACACGTGACCCTGCCTCTATGTATGTTTTTTAGAAGATCTGTTAATCCCTTTCAGGAATTAAACTCCTCGTAGGGTTGAACCCTGGCAATAATTTTAGAGGAATTAAATTCCTACTTCCTTTTGAAGATTTATATTCTGGGATAGAGTTGAACTCTGAATTTTCTGTAGAATTAAATTCCTCATATATGTGAAGAACTGAATAGGGTTAAACCCTAATAAAAGCTTTAAGGAATTAAACTCCCACTCTCTGTTAAAGAATTATTCTGGGGAATGAGATTAAGGGAATTAAATTCCTGTTGTTTTAACAGAACTAAGTTCCTAACTAGGGTTAAACCCTGATTCTGCTCATTCACAGGGTCAAACCCTAATTTTATTTTAAAGGAATTAAATTCCTATAGTTCTGTGAGAATTAAATTCTCGTGCTTCCATTCCCTCTCTATGCTTTGGGTCTGCATGGCAGGATCTCAACCCATTGAGAATTAAATTCTCAACTCAAGGGGAGATGTGCACTTTACAGATCCTCCACCAAAGAGAGAACTATGTTCTTCTGTTTTTATATCAGAGTTAAACTCTGTTGAGAATTAAACTTTCTTTTTCTTTCAAAAAGGCCTTCCCCTTCTTACCTAGGGTTTTCTTTTACAGAAGATCCAAATTTCTCCAAAGTATCAAGGCTCTCCTCTTTTTGTCTCGATTCTTTTCTGCCTCTATCTCTCTCTTTTTTTCCCTCCCCTCGCTGTGTCTCTTGGCTCCTATTTATAGGAGAAGCAGCCGAATCAATTAGTTTTGGCTAATCTTTCATTGAAAGATTTGATTTGTATTCACCATTTGTTTTGGACCTTTGGATTATTAGGTGAATTTTATTCACCATTGGATTTTAAATCCAGAGATTCTCCTTTGTTATTTCGGTTAGATTTAAAGGGGAAATCTTTCCAAATTCGAGATTTTCCCATAGATAGATGGTATTTAATCACCTTTAAATCTTTAATTTAATCGGTTGCTTTGGAAAGATTTAAGAGGTCTTTTCTCAGAATTTAATTTCTGTTAACAGATAGGCTTTGAAAGCCGGTCACGTATGACCACGTGACCCTTGGTCACGTGTGGGCACGTGACCCCCTTGGAACGAGCCCTCTTCTTTCTTTCTGCGCTCTACTTTCTGGTCGATGCTTAGCTGTCACGTGCCACCACGTGACAACTGGTCACGTGTGAGCACGTGACCCTGGCCTGGAGCCTTTTTCTTGATTCAATCAGGGAATTGAGTCTGCTGCTTTCGAGTGTCACGTGCCAACACGTGACCCTGGTCACGTGGGAGCACGTGACCCTTTCTGAAGCCCTTTTCTTTGATGTAGTTGGGAAACTGAATTTGCCTTGCCGATGCATTTAGATGTCACGTGCCAACACGTGACTGCTGGTCACGTGTGAGCACGTGACCCTTTTCTGAAGCCTCTTCCGTGGGCTTTCCTGATTTTAAATCAGGAAACATGCGCTACTCAGCAGAAGCGCCTTAGCGCTCCAAATCTGGCGCACAGCGCCAAGCGCGCCACGTGCTTCTCACGTGTGTGCTACCCAGCATAAGCGCTCTGCGCTCTTTGACTGGCGCTAAGCGCGCCACGTGCTCCTTACGTGTGCGCTAAAAGAACATAAATTGTTCTGTAAATAAAGCCCAGAGCTATGATGAATGCTCAGCATTCGGTAAAAGACAAAAATATTGTCAGAACTCAAATCAATGCTCAGCATTGTCAAATGTTTAACATTTTAACTGAGTGGGCCGAGCCCAAGTTGGCCATAAATCCCTCATTCAGATTAATTGAGCCCATATGCTCATAAATCTCAGATCTTAGTCTCAATTGGACTACAGATCTTCCAACCAATATTGGTTCGAGGGTACATCTCTTCACTCCTCTGACGAGAGCATCTCAATTCGCGTCGACCCGCAGAGAAATCAGCGTCTTTGCAGGAATCTCTCGATTCGTCTCAACTCCGAGGAAATCAGCGTCCTTGGAAAAAACCTTGATTCAGGGAAATCAGCTTCCTTGATGAGAGCATCTCGATTCGCGTCGCCCCGGAAGGAAATCAGTGCCTTTTCAGGAACACCTCGAATCGTCTCAATCCGAAGAAATCGGCATCCTTGACTAGAGCATCTCGATTCGCGTCGACCTGCAGAGAAATCAGCGTCTTTGCAGGAATCTCTCGATTCGTCTCAATTACGAGGAAATCAGCGTCCTTGGCAAAAACCTCAATTCAGGGAAATCAGCGTCCTTGACGAGAGCAAAACGGAGCCATGGCAGAGTCCCTAGTTCCAAGTCTCGACGGCCACATCTACAGCCTGGAGACCCACAACAGCATTCCTCCTCATTCCAGCAGGGTTCAGACGCGACAATCAATCACGGAGACATGGCAGAGTCCCTAGTTCCAAGTCTCAATGGTTCACAGACAACCTCGAGACCACCTCGACATTCGTCTCATTACAACAGACGCAACGTCAGCAAAGCGGAGCCGCGACAAAGTTCCCAATTTCATGACTCGGCGGTGCACAGACAACCGAAAGTCAATCCTGACCCCGTACGGCCAGAGCAACCCCTGACCCCGTACAGCTAAAGTCAATACTGACTCCGTATGGCCAAAGTCAACCCCTTCTGGCCCCGTAGAACACGGCTAAAGTCAATTCTGACTCCGTGGGAAACAGCCAGAGTAAACCCTCGAACTCCCCGTCAAAGCAATGCTTTGACTCGGGAGCAGGTCAACTCATCAATCACTTACGAGCACTCTCGACTTGTAAGGAGAAAATTATCTTGTGAGATCCTTACGACTCTTAAGAGAAAACGCACTTAGGAATCCTCACGATTCCTAAGTAGAAACCATACCTGCGAGATCCTCTCGACTTGTAGGGAGAAAAGTCTTTATAAGACTCTTACAGCTCATAAAGTTGAAAAGTCTTGGGTGGTAGATACTAACCCTGTCTCCCAAGCCATCATTGTCTCGCAGAGAGGTCAAGGTAGATTTTTCTACAGGCCACACTCTCCTAAGTCAAACATCGACAAGAAAGGAAACAACCACTTACAAGTCCTCTCGACTTGTAAGGAAGAAAATTCTCTCGGGAGATCCTTACGACTCTCAAGAGAAAACACACTTAGGAATACTCATGATTCCTAAGGAGAACCACACCTGCGAGATCCTCTCGACTCGCAGGGAAAAAAATCTTTATGAGACCCTCATGGCTCATAAAATCGAAAAGTCTTAGGCAGCAGACCTGAATCTGCTTCCTAAGCCATCGCTACTCTACAGGAGGCTAAGATGAAATGTTCTTTACTATCTACAGGCCACAATTTCCAGAGTAACATACCAACAACACAGCGAGGAGAAGAAAGCAACAATAGAGCAAAAAAATGTGTATCTTTTATTCATGAATTCAATGGAGTACAAGTTGAATCATATGAAAGAATAAAAAATGGATACATATTATTCAAAGATTACAAGTGTTTAATCTATACAAAACAGCTACTAAGAAGGAGGCGTTTTCAATAAGTTAGCAAGTTGCTCGCGCACTCCTTTCAATTCCTTTTCATGGTTAGCCGCTGCGGCCAGCTCAGCTTAGACGCGAGCCCTTTGCTGCAAACACGATGAAACCTTCTCATCAACTTCCCGTTGGGCAGCTTCGTGACTTTGCGTAACCCGCTCAATAGAGTCGAGCTTTCGCCTCAATGCCAGCCCGTCCGAAATGCATCGCTGCAAATTTTCAAAGACGGCTCTCAGTTGCGCGGCATTCGCTTCAACTTGGGCGCGCAGCCGGGCAGATTCACCCGAAGCCTCCTCGCGTTCCTTCCGCCTCAAGATCGCTTCTTGTTCAAAATGGCGGAGGAAGGACACACTCTGCTCAACCCATGCAGCCCTCTGCGAGTTCAAAACCAACATCTCAGGAGCAGGACGCCTAAGCTCAAGCTCATGCAGGCATGCCTCAATCTTCCTGCAGTGGTTAACCTAAGACTCAACGACGCTTTCGTTATGGAAGTTCACAAGCGTCGCCAACATTGGATTAACTTCGGCAGCAAAATCTGCGGCGAATGTAGGGGCCTCCGAGTCAAGTTCCTCGATGTATTCACTCAACATACGCAGACTGGTCACAGCTCCTTTTGAAGATGGACGTCTAGAAAAGGGCCCTGCCGGCATTATGATGCGAGACTCGAACGGAGCTGGAGTCGGTGTGACCGCTGCAAAACAAATCATAATTAGATGTCGGCTCAAGAGATGAAGAAAATAAACGAACAATAGAGTCTACTATACCGGCTGCAACAGGGGGCAGAGCTGGGAGTACCGGTAGCGCGACGATACCCTCGTCCCCTCCTTCAATTTGTAAGGCTACAAGTAGTGCAAAGAAGAATTGGCAACGACATGGCTGCCCGTTAAAGAAAAGAAAGGACGTCGGTTAGAAAAGATACTCACCGGCACCAGCGGGCAGACTAATATCCGACTGGAAGGAGAAGTGCGGGTTCAACACCTGATACAGGTGATCAAAGAGAACTCCTGCAAGATCACGATGATACATGGTCAGTACACGGAAGATGCCGTCCCTAATTTAAATTAATCACAAACCCATACCTTCCAACATTCGAGAAGATATAATAGGAGGCGAAGGGGCAGCAACTGTCAGAGCGGCAGCTGGTGGTGCTTCTTCAGGTGTCACAACCTCAGCGCTCACCACACCTACATTCGAAATGAACAAGATGTCATCAGAAGGGATTGCAAAACGAAAAGAATGTAGTGATCCAAGACCTACCAGACAAGTCATCAGCCAAAACGGTGACGGAAGCATCACCAAGCATCACGACTTCTTCGATCTCATTTGGGGGGATGGTTTCGCCGCCCGTAGCTTCGTCCCCTGATTCCACGAGAGCCGTCATGACACTCACGATGCCAGGCGATGGCAGGGAACCGCAGGCGGAAAGAGCGGCAATTGGAGCAGTCCCGGACTCCTGGGAAAGAGTAGCCGCTTCGGGCTCAGTGGTTGCCGTCATCTCACCCGCCGCCTCCTCACCAGGACTTGGCCCTGCAGGGTAAGATATATGAGAATCTGAAGATCAAATTCTAACAAAAGGACCCAGTGTTACGTTACCTTGGGACGGCTTTTCAATTGCTTCCTAAGCCGCGCGTACCGCCTGTCTATGAGCCATAGACAGGACGGCCGGAGCACCCTCTGGAGAAGCAGGGACAGGAAAAGCAGCGCTCGAGCCTGCACCTGCGGCCAAGGCGGCGTTTCGTTCTCTTGCTGTACGCCTCCTGCGCTTCTTTTCCGCCTGGGACGTAAGAGCTGATCTTCTTAGAACCTCCGTCAAGGAGACGTCATCGTCCGAGCCAGGAACTACCTCTGGAGCCATTATGGCGTCCGTCATCGGTTGCTTAAGTGAAGCCTTATTTGGTGGTACTGGGGAAGCTGACACTTCGGTAGCCGGCCTTGGAAGTATCTCCGCACCACCCTGCGAAATCGGCACGGCACTTGGGATAACTTGGGTCGAAGTAGTCCCTGCGATAAGATGAAAAAGGGGTCAGACTATCCATGTAGGAAAAGGGAATAAGGGCATAATGAGTCAAAATATACCAAGGCCCAATGAAGCGCGAAGCCTCTCTTCCTCCTCAAAAGTCTTGAGGGAAGCCGTGAGGGCCTCTTCAGTGGAAACGCTTGTTCAAGAAAAAGTGTCAGTCAAAACACGATAATAAAAATGTAATGCAACAACAAAAAGATACGACTGAAGACTACCTGACTCAGCGAGGATGATCAGTCCTGTCTTGTGGCTAGCTAGTCGCTCGGAAGCTGCGATGGCAGCCATCAGATCAGTATCATCCGGCGCTATAAATAAACCCTCATTGGTCCCATATTCGTTTAGGCTCTCGCTATAAGGAGCATGAGGCTCCTGGCCGAGTACAATGTCTGCAGAAAGAATCGACTTCTTCTTCTTCTTTTGCGAGCGAGTCCCGGTCGCCTATAACACGAGCTTGCGTTTAGCAGGCAACTTCGGGCGGCGAGTCCCAATTTCCGTACCCACCCCTGACTCAGGAGACGCCGCAGTTACCACTTTTTTAGGAGCATAGGGTTGGGGCAGCTCAGGCATATCACGTGCTACTACAGCCGCAGCAGCTTCCCGCAAGGGAGGACGGACAATGGTCCATCGTTTCAAGGGAACGGTGGGGTTACCAGCCGGGGCGGTGCCCTTGTGATGAAGCAGCAATGCTTTTCTTCCCTAATGACGGCGCCCATCGAATGTTGATACCACGCCATATACACGTTCAGGGCCTTCGGAACACAGCTCGGTTCACTGATGAAGAAGTTGGACCCTGTGTTCAGGCGCATAAAATGATGCAACGCGCTCCGGATACCCTCAGTAGCAGCCGGTTCTGCCAAGAAAGGCTCAAGCGGGATGCCCTGATTATAGCTTAACTGCTGGGCGAAATGATGTGTGTTGTATCTCATGAACAATGCCGAATCATTCTGCCTAAACACGAGAAAGCCCGGCCTGATGGAATATAAATGAAGAATCTCCCGAGCTTTCAAGACAGAGGCCCCGTCTTTAAAAATGTCCTGCAATGGCAGCACCGTTTTCGCGGATTCCTGGCCGACGGTCAAAATTTTATCGGTGAAGGACATGTCATCTCCAACCGTGCGCAGACGAAGGAGCAAGCCCCTAGCTTCCCTCGGTGTCGGATTTACAATGGATGCGTCGACTAGCCGCATGATCCGAGGGAACTTACACCTGTCATAAAAGCAAGGCCTTCTGTGGATACCGAAGACGCCAAGCACGTGTAACTTGAGCCACGAGGTGAAATAATGCATCAAGAAGTTTGCAGGCTGCACCCCTGGTTCAGTAGTATCCGCTGCCAAGCTGAGGCCGTGATACAAATGGGCTAACCCAGAGATCCCGATGGCTACTTGCATCCTAGCAACCATTCGGTGAGCTGGATAGAAGATGGACGGCCTCATACGGCGAGGGTGCATCGGAAGTGCAAACCAGCTCAGCCATAGCCCGAGAAACCCCAAAAAGAACGTTTCTTCGTCGATCCCAGGAGCTGCAAGCTCTGCAAAAGAGACGACCGGGGTGTCGGGGAGAAAGAAACTCTTCTGATCCGCCTCCGTCGTCGGCAGGTTGCCCAAACCTAAGCCAAAAGGATCATCAAGTTTGGCGAACTTCGCGACTTCCTTCAACAGTACTTCAGAGCGGAAAAAACGAGCGATAAAATCCGTGAAATTAACCCCACGACCTCCGGATTCGAGAAAAAGGTTCTCATAGATATTCAGCACCTTTATCAAACTCGGGAATTGATGTTGAATAGCGTTTTCGGGGTAAGACCCATTACCACTGATTTGGTGGCAAAAATGTATTCATCCGAAGGAAGCAACTCCTCGTAATGTTCTCCCCTGACGGGTAAATCAGAGATCTCAGCAAATTCCTCCAAAGAAATGAAGACTTCTCGATCCAATAAGAGGAAGGTGTGGGTCGGAATGTTCCATTGCTCCAGAAATGCCTTGACCCACCATGTAGGAGGTGTGGAATACTGGAACAAAGAAGCATAGATCGCAGGGTACAATCCGAGCCTTAGCAGATGTGACTTCTTCGCCGATAAGATGTAGCGGGCCCACTACAAATATCCGGCTGGGTGACGGGGAGTTAGTCCTATGTTGTATGGTTGTTCCCAAGGGCACGACTCGCCCTAACATATGCGCCGCCCTAGAGTATCCAAAGCCACCGGCGGCTGCACGGGTATTGCGGCCATAGAAGGCCGAAGGAGACCCTCTGAAGTCCAATTCACCTCCTCCACAGCATAGTTTATCGGGGGTACATCTGCATAAGGGATCGCCGAAATAGGATCCGAGTGTGCCGCGTAAGAAAAGCTCCGCCGACCCCTGATGATTTGGTTGTACCATGTTCCCCATAGATGAAGATTCTTGTGCTCCGGATCATGGTCTTTGATCAGTGCAAAAACTTCTCGGTCTACGGGTGCTTCGGGGAATCCGCCTTCCGAACGGACGAACGGGAAGGAAGTGTCGAAAGACATAGTACCTGTGCGGAAAAGAACAAATTTTCAGCCGCCAATGCTACAGATTAAGTTCTATCACTAAGTACTTTAAATCCGTACCGCACTGCAATGCAGTGAAAAGGGACCAAAGGAGGCCCACATAATCTAGATGACAGTTCATCATTAATGAAACAGTCTTATCATTTGATGAGACTGTCATTAAATGAGGAAATTCTCAAAAGATTCTCATTCAATGAGGACCCCTCGGGCCAAGGAGTAAATCTCCCCTTGAGAGCAGCGCTCTGTGACAGAGTGACATCTATTAACTCTGATGATGATAGCAATAAAAATTCCCCAAGAGCCATGCTCTGTAAAAGTGTAACAACCGAGTTCAGTTATACCAATTTCTGTTTCAGTATTTCTTATCTGTGGTATTTTACCGATATATCTTGTTGAGTGCGAATGGTAGTTTACACTTTTACATTATATTCGACCCGACCCGCTTGCTTGAACCGGTTGATCTATATTTATAGACCACCCTGGTCCGTTTAATAAACACGTGCATCTCATATATACTACATATTAACTTTTCACCTAGCATCGCGTATTTTTACATATAACATTTTAGATCGCGTAAAATAAATTAAAATTTCATTTCATAGCCTGCATGATACCCCTAACCCCGTGGTAGCGTCCGCGTATCGTGTTCTCATCCCGTTCGGTGAAACGGACGTGTTTGGATAGCTACGCGCACGTACGTGCGACCGTTCTTGGGGGTATGCATTTTTGTTACCTAATCTTTCATTTTGAAATTTGGAAGTCGCATATATTTTTCATATTTTAAAAATGGATTTTAGACCCGAACCGGGCGTGTTTTGGACTAAGTTTGTATTTTCCAAAAATATCAAATTTTATTAGTATTGTAAATATTCTTAATGGTTTATAAAATTTTACAGATTACAAATCTTTTTATTTTATTTTAAAAGCTTTTCTTATCAACCTCTTAACAACTCTCTCTCTCTCTCATATTTTTCCACGAGCCAATCAGCTTCCTTCTTTCCCTGCATCGGGCCCCATCTCTCTTCTCTCTCCTTTCTATCTCTTCCTCTCTCCTCAAGTAAAAACAATTTCATCTCTCCTTCCTATTCACCTCTTCCTCTCTCTCACCTCTCGATCTCTCTCATTTTCTTTATCTCTCTCCTCTCGCATTCTCTCTCTCTCTCTCTCAGCCCTCTTCCTCTGTCTCTCACTCAATTCTCTCTCTCTCTTTCTATATATATATATATATATAATATAAGTTTTATATATATTAATTTTATAAAAACCCTATTGGTGTATCTCTATCTCTCTCCTTCTTCCTCCTGTTCTCTTCTTTCTCTTCTTCCGCGTGAACCCACGCCGTCGCTCATGCTTGTCGCTGCTCCACCTCGACCGCGTATCCTCCACCTCTCCTTGCCTCTTCTCTCCTGCCCTCATCTCCCTCTCTCTCCTCTCATCTCCCCATTGTCATTTCCGCCTTCATCGCGAGAACCCACGCCCGCGACAGTCTCGTCGTCGCCATCACCGCCGACCCCTCGCCTCTATCATCTCGTCACCATCTCCCCTTCTCGACCTTCTCCTTCTCCTCTCCTCTCATGTTCTCCGACTACAATCCCTACAAACCCCGACCACGACACCCCGCGCTCCCCGATGAACCCATCTCCCGAGAACCCAAACCCTAGCCACCTTCACCTTCGCCGCCGACGACCTCACTCTCATTCCATCACCGCAACCACTACCTCCACTTCCTCTCTCCAACCCCGACGACCTAAGCCCTCGATATCCCTGCACAGCCCGAGAACCTCACCTGCAGCCCACTACCCATCGCCGGCACCCCACCGCCGGAGACCTCATCGTCAGCACCACTCCCTCGACCTCTTATCATCATCTCCATCCTCATACTCACCAACCCACAGCCTTCAACCCTAAACACCCATTCTCGGCAAAGAACCCCACTGCCTCGCCGAAAAAACCCCGCCTGCATCCTCGCCGTCGACGGCCCATCGTCGACGTTGCCCCCTCTTCTTCCTCTCTGAATCCTGAACACCACCACTCAAGACCCCAGACCACTTCCTTTCTTCTTCTTTTCTTCTCTTTACTTCTTGGATTCTTGTTTTCCCGACGATTGCCGGAGCTGTGCCGCTGCCGACGATCCGAGCAACCCTGTGGACGTCCCCTACTTACGTGGTTACCCTCTTGCTGCGCCTGGACCTGTCCCGTGTGCGCGTGTGGATGTTGCAACATTTGCCGACATTGGATGCTACGTGCGCATCCCGTATCATGATCCGATCGAGGCAAGTGAAACTTGCTACATGCTATTCATAATATTTTATACTTATTTGATTACATGTTAAACCTATAGATTTAATTCAATGTCTCATGTTACATTTTACCATTCGATGTCCGTTTATATCATTTTAGAGTTAATTATGGAAACATATCTGGTTGCATGTTAGGTTACAATATCTTGTGCCCATGTCCATATTTATATCATAGTGCTTGGTTGCATAGCCCGTAGTACCATAAAATAGTTTATAACTTTTCAAATACCCGTTTGCATCCATCTCGTCTAGTATACATATTATTGCATCCCTAGATCACTTGAATGTATAACATTGAAATATTAACATTCCACATTTGATAAGTTGTAGTTTAATTAGTATTGGAACTTTAACTTTAACCCTAATCATAACTGTGCATCTATATGCCTTAATCTGTACCTGATTGCATATAATATTACAATGTTCCATTTTTATTGTTCCATTAGTACCCCATGCTTGTTTTGTATACCCATGCTTATGTTAGTTTGATTTTGAGCACCCACGTGACATGTTGTGCACCCCTGACATGACTTGATAACACCTATTACTTGACACGACATGATACTGTGCACTCTTGACATGACATGATACCTATGTACTACCTAACTTGACCTGTTGTACCATTGCTTTACCTGTTACCTGATCTTGTTACTAATGCCAACAAACCTGACCTGTTGTCCCTACGGACATTTCCTGTTGTCTATCCAGACAAACCTGTACCTGCCTGATCCTGTATTGGCATTAGCGCCAGATTATTTAATACCTGACTTAAACACATATAACTTGAGGGTATGGGGAAATCAATGATGAAATCGGACTTGTAACTCGACAGTTCGCTACTTTTACTGATCAGTTTTAGAGGCTAGGCCAGCCTAGGGATGCTGCTGCTGACATCATCCATCGTTACCCACTACCTTTCAGAGGCTAGGCCAGCCTTGGGATGATGCTGTTGACATCATTCATCGTTACCCCCTTTTTCTTTTAGTGCCTAGCGGCATGTCTCGGTTTCAGCCCGAGAATCTTCGCCGTGATCCCGGGCACGTACGGGATACTATTGAGTTATATCGATAATTTATCAAATTGATTTCAATGACTTGAGAGTAGTTAACACAGTCGACCAGTTTAGATTACTCACTGCACACTACCCTTCACTGTCCTTATTTATATTGTTGTTTTACCTGTTTTACTGTTCATACACATACCTGCATGTCTTGCTATCCCTGTTTAATTTATTGTTTGATATTATGATGCACTGACGTCTGAGTTTTGCATGGCCCAGATCCTCTACCTTTGTTGCAGATTGATCAGGAGTACTGCCGCTGTTGCACCGAGCGGTGAGGATCCTGTTGGTATCCAGTTTTACTTTCCAGGTATTTTATTTATTGGACCTATTGCTTCCGCATATTATATTATTTCTTGATTCATTTATTCCGGCTTATGGACATGTACTAGATAGTTTAGTTTACTTTCCTGTTCTTGATATCTCTACAGCTGTAATGTGACTGTGGAAGGATTTTTCCTATCCACAGGTAGCATGGTTGGCTATATCACGTGCCTATCTTAGCGTACTCTGGAAAGCGGGGCGTGAAAAAAAGTGATGGAATAACCCATCAGAAAACTTAAAATAAATTTTTTAACGAATTAAAATTCTGAGATCTTCAAGATCTATGGACAAACTCCAAGAGTTCTTCATAAAAGATTAACAAATCTATATGATTTGAAAAGAGCAAAGCTCTGTTAATGGGTTGAAAACCCCTAAGAAAGATCTCTTTAGATCTATGATTTCAAGAGAGCAAAGCTCTGTTGATAAAACCCTAAAAAAGGTTTTCTTTAGATCGAAGATCTATGAAGAGCAAAGCTCTGTTAATGAGTGAAACCCTAGATTATTAAATGATCTTTTAAAAGATTTAATCTTTACCTAAATTTTGACAGAGTTCTGTCCTTAAGAAAGTTCTTAAGACAAAGAGCTATGCTCTGAAGGAGAATAAAAATTCTCAGAAAACAAGAAAGAAGATGAACAAAAATCATCTCAAGGGCCAAAGGCCCTATTTATAGGCACTGAGACGCCGTTTCAAATTCTGAGTTGACCCAATGGTAGAGATACTGCCACCGCTGCACTCACGTGTGGGCCACGTGAGCGCATCGATGGGGGGCATTTATTTCCCCCAATCGGAGCAAAACCCTGTTCAAATTTCAAATTTTGAAATGAAGCAGCGCTTCATAGCAGCGCCAAGTGCGCTGCACCCCAAGCAGCGCACCATGTGCAAAGCGCCAAGAGCGTTGCACTCTAAGCAGCGCACCACGTGCAAAGCACGAGTGCGCTAGCACTAGAACTAAATGCTCTCCACCGTTGGATCAAAGATCCAACGAACATAATCAATTAACCAGAATAAAATTCTGTTGAGGAAACATTCCTCAGAATCTTTCCAAACAAAAAGATTGTGCTCTGTAAATCAGAGTGCCGTTGGATCAATGATCCAAAGCTGATTAAAAATCACCAAAAATTACAGAATAAATTCTGTATGGGGAAAGATTTCCCAATCTTGTTAAAAACAAGAAAATTGCTTTCTGTAAATTAGAAGCCCTTGGATCAAAAATCCAACGATGGGGAAATCCCTAAATCAATTGGAGAAAAGATATTCTTAACCGATTGAACAGATCAGCCTTCACTATAAAAAGGATCTAAGACTTCAAGTCTCAGATATAGAGAGAAACAAATAGAGGAACCCCCCTATAAACTTTGAGAAATTTCAGAAAGAAGAGCAAGCTCTCAAAAAAAAAAGTTTTTCTTCAAGGTAAAAAGAACAGAAAGACGAAACCGTCTCATATAAAAAGAAGAATTCACTTCTTTTTTTAAGATTATAGATCTATAAGACCAAGGTCTTTCACAAAGAGATCAAAAGATCTCATCATAAAAAATTAGAAGAAGAACATAATTCTTCTTACAGATCATAGGTCTATAAGACGAAGGTCTTTCACAAAAAGAGATCATGAACATCTCATTATAAAAAAGGGGGGAGAATAATTCAATTCTCTTAGGATCACAGATCCATAAAGGCAAAGCCTTTCACCAAAATAAGAGATTGAAACATCTCCTATAAAATAAGAACTTTGTTCTTAGAACCTTGAGACAAAGTCTCTTATAAACGAGAATTTATTTCTCAGATCATAAAGCTGATCAAATAGCGCTTTGCGCTCTTGGACTGGCGCTCAGCGCCAAGCGCACCACGTGCTCCTCACGTGTGCGCCACTGAACAAATAGCGCTTTGCGCTCATGGACTGGCGCTTGGCGCTCATGGACTGGCGCTCAGCTCCAAGCGCACCACGTGCTCCTCACATGTGCGCTACTCAGCAGAAGCACCTTAGCGCTCCAAATCTGGCGCACAACGCCAAGCGCGCCACGTGCTTCTCACGTGTGCGCTACCCAGCAGAAGCGCTCTACGCTCTTTGACTGGCGCAAAGCGCCAAGCGCGCCACGTGCAACTCACGTGTGCGCTAAAAGAACATAAATTGTTCTATAAATAAAGCCCAGAGCTATGATGAATCTCAGCATTCAGTAAAAGACAAAAATATTGTCAGAACTCAAATCAATGCTCTTGTCAAATGTTTAACATTTTAACTGAGTGGGCCGAGCCCAAGTTGGCCATAAATCCCTCATTCAGATTAATTGAGCCCATATGCTCATAAATATCAGATCTTAGTCCCAATTGGACTACAGATCTCCCAACCAATATTGGTTCGAGGGTACATCTCTTCACTCCTCTGATATTTGTCGTTGTAATCCTTCAACGTATTCAGAGAGGTGACGGGTCCCGACAACCAAACATTCTATGGACTGTGGGGTCCCTAAACCCATGGACTATGATGTCCTTAAACTTTACGGACTGTGGGGTCCTTAAACTCATGGACTATGATGTCCTTAACCTCGGACTGTGGGGTCTTTAAACCCATTGACTATGATGTTCTTAACCTCGGACTGTGGGGTCCTTAAACCCACGGACTATGATGTCCTTAACCTCAGACTGTGGGGTCCTTAAACCCACGGACTATGATGTCCTTAACCTTGGACCGCAATATCCCTAAACTAAAGCCCAAATGCTCTTTTGTTGGATCTAAATGATCCTGTTAAGTAGATCTTAGTCTAGAATTAGACTAACCCATCCTTAACAAACGTTTAAGTTGATCTTAGTCTCAAATGAGACTAACGCATCCTTAAACCCAAACCCAAACCCAAATCTAAGAAGATACGGATTTGGACTAATCCACGCCCTACGGGCGACAACATAAATTAGTCTCCGTATACAATCCACGGGCAACCAAAAACAAAACAAACACACACGACACGAAGTGACCATCTGGAGAAGGAGAAAGTGGTTACCGCGATGCGGTAGCGTAATTAACTGCAGGGGTTTGCGCCTGCAGGGAAGAGCGTCCCCACAATAAAAAAAACCCTTAAACGAGGGGGAATCTGACGAAGTCTGCTACATCGGCCGCATCCGTTTAAACCTTCGATACATGGTGTCATAAATCATCTTGGCATCTTCGGAGAGGTGGACGGATAACACCAAATAGCATCTGCCCTCGAAGTTCAGGCCGGACGTCCCAACGTCCCGGTCGCGTCCTTTCGGCGGAGAACAGTGAGGACTTGGCCCTGCAGGATATGGTATATAAGAATTTGAAAACCAAGTTCTGATAAAAGACTCGGCGTTACGTTACCTTCGGGCAGCTTTTCGGTCTCCTCCCGAGCGCGCACGCAACCTGTCTATGGGCGATAGACAGGGCAGCTGGAGCATCCTCTGGAGGAACAGCGACAGATGGGGTAGTGCTTGAACCTGCACCCATGGCCAAAGCAGCGTCACGTTTCTTCGCTGCACGCTTCCTGCGTTTCTTTTCGGTCCGAGCAGTAAGAAGCGATCTCCTCAAGACCTCCGTCAAAGGGACATCATCGTCCGAACCAAGCTCTGCCTCTAGAGCCACTACGGCGTCCGTCATCGGCTGTTTAAGTGAAACCTCTTGCAGTACTGGCGAGGGAGCTGGGGCCACAATAGCCGGCTCTGGAAGCGTCACCGCATCACCGCCGCACTTGGGATAACCCGCATTAAGGTAGTCCCTGCAACAAAATAAAGGAGGGGGTCAGACTACGAATAAAAAAAAGTGAATGAAGGCAAAATGAGCCGAATTATACCAACGCTTAAAGAAACACGGAGCCTCTCTTCCTCTTCAAATGTTTTGAGGGAAGCAGCAAGAGCCTCTTCGGCAGAGATACCTGTTGAAGAAGAAAGCATCAGTCAAAGCATAATAAAAAAAAGATAACCGCGGAAAAATATGACTGAAGTCTACCTGATTGTGCGATAGTGATCATTGCTGCTTCATCGCGAGTCAGCCGCTCGGAAGCCGCAAGGGCAGCTTGAAGATCGGTATCATATACAGGCGCGATAAATAGACCCTCATTGGTCCCGTACTCACTTAAGCCTTCGCTGTTAGGAGCATGAGGCTCCTGGCCGAATGCAACGTCCGCAGAAAATAGCGACTTCTTTTTCTTTTGTGAGCGGACGCCGGCAGCCGGCAACAGGAGTTTGCGCTTGGCGGGCAACTTTGGGCGACAAGGCCCGATCTCTGTACCCACGCTAGACTCAAGAGACGCTGCAGCCACTGTTTCTACAGGTACGCGAGGTAGTGGCTTATCAGGAAAGGCACGTGGGACTACCACCGCAGCGGCTCCTCTCAAGGAAGGATGAACGATGGTCCGTCGTTTCAAGGGAACGGCTGGATTACAAGCTGGGACATCGCCCTTGCGATCAAGCAATAATCGCTTTTCTTCCCTGATAACGACACCCATCGCGTACTAATACCACGCCACGTATACGTTCAGGATCTTCGGGACGCAGCTCGACTCACTGATAAAGAAATTAGACCCGGTATTAAGCCGCATGAAATGGTGTAGCGCATTACGGATACCCTCTTCCGTGGCAGCTGGCTCAGCTAGGAAGGCCTCAAGCGGGACACCCTGATTATAGCTTGATTGTTGAGCGAAATGATGCGGGTTGTATTTCATGAACAACACTGAATCGTTCTGCTTAAACACTAAAAAGCCCGGCCTGATTGAATATAAGTGAAGAATCTCCCGAGCTTTCAAGGTAGAAGCCCCGTCTTTGAAGGTATCCCGCAGCGGCTGCACCGTCTTAGCGAATTCCTTGCCGATGGTTAAAACCTTATCCATGAAGGCCATGCCATCCCCAACCGTACGCGGGCGAAGAACCAAGCCCCGAGCCTCTCGCTGAGTCGGTTCCAAAGCGGAAGCGTCAACTAGCCGCATAACCTGAGGAAAGTTATAACTTTCGTAGAAACGGGGTCTCTTGTGGATTCCAAAGGCGCCGAGAACATGCAGCTCGAGCCACGAAGTGAAATAATGCATCGGGAAGTTTACGGGATGCACCCCCGATTGAGTGGTGTCTTCCGCCAAGCTAAGGCCATGATACAGGTAAGCCAGCCCAGTGACCTCGACGGTCACTTGCATCCCAATAACCATTCGGTAAGCTGGGTAGAAGACGGATGGCCTCATATGGTGAGGGTGCATTGGGAGCACAAACCAGCTTACCCATAGCCCGAAGAACCCCAAAAAGAAAGCCTCCTCGTCGACGTCAGAAGCTGCGAGCTCTGTGAAAGAGACTACCGGGATGTCAGGGAGAAAGAAGTTCCTCTGATCCACTTTCGCTGCCGGCTGGTAGTCCAAACCAAAGCCAAAAGGATCGTCGAGTTTAGCGAATTTCGCGGCTTCCTTCGACAGGACTTCTGGGTGGAGAAACGGGCGATGAAATCTGTGAAGTTAACCCCGTGGCTTCTAGATTCGAGAAATAGACTCTTGTAAATGTTCAACACCTTAATCAAACTTGGGGATTGACGTTGAATAGCATTCTCCTGGGTAAGGCCCATCACCATTGACTTGGCGGCAAAGATGTACTCGTCAGGAGGAAGTAGCTCCTCGTAATGTTCTCCCCTGACAGGCAAGCCGGAGATCTCCGCGAATTCCTTCAAAGAGATTGAGACTTCCCGATCTGACAGAAGAAAGGTATGTGTCAGAACGTTCCATTGTTCCAAGAAAGCTTTGACCCACCATACAGGGGGCGTGGAATACTGGAAGAGAAACGCATAAATCGTGGGGTACAACCCGAACTTTAGCAGTTGCGATTTCTTGGCCGACAAAATATGCCGGGCCCACTGTAAATATCTGGCTGGATGGCGAGGAATCAAGCCTATCATGTACGGCTGTCCCCAAGGGCGTGCTCGCCTTGACATATACGCCGCCCCAGAGTATCCAAAGCCATCGGTGGCTGTATGGGTATCGCGGCCATAGAGGGCTGAAGGCAGCCCTCCGAAGTCCAGTTGACCTCCTCTACGGTATAGTTCACTGGGGGTGAGTCGGCATAGTGGATTGCCGAAATGGGCTCCGAAGGCATCGCACAAGAGAAGCTGCGTCGACCCTAGATGATTTGATTGTACCACGACCCCCATAGATGAAGAGATTTCCGCTCCGGGTCGTGATCTCTGATGAGAGCGAATACTTCCCTATCCACGGGCGCGTTAGCAAATGCGCTCTTCGGACGAACGAATGGGAAGGAAGTGTCAAAAGACATAGTACGTGCGTGAGAAAGAACAAGGGTTAGCTGTCAATGCTACAGTCCAAATTCTGACACTTGGTACTTAAAATTTGTACCACACTGCAATGCAGTAGAAAGGGACCAAAGGGGACCCACCAAATGAAGGTGACGGCTCATCATTGATGAGACAGTCACTCATTAAATAGGAAATCCTAAAAGAATTCTCATTTAATGAGAGGCCCCTCGGGCCGAGGAGTAAAACTCCCTTGAGAGCAGCGCTCTACAAAAGAGTGACATCAGTCAACTCTAATGGTGAAGGGAATAAAAATCCCTCCCAAAAAAATTCTGAAGAGCTATGCTATGTGAAGATGATGGAGTAACCCATCAAAAACCCAAAAAAGCAAAGCTTTACTAAGTTAAAAACTCCAAGATCTTTAAGATCTATGAACAAACTCTAAGAGTTCTTCATGGAAGATGAACAAATCTATGATCTGAGAAGAGTAAGGCTCTGTTAATGGGTAAAACCCTAAAACATTTTTTTAGATCTATGATCTGAGAAGAGCAAGGCTCTGTTAATGGGTGAAACCTTAGATTATGAAATAATTCCTTCAAAGATTTGATCTTTACCTAAAATTTTCGACGGGGTTCTGACTCTAAGAGAGTTCTTAAGACAGAGAGCTTAGCTCTGAAGAGAGAATAAGATTCTCAGAAAACAGGAAAGCAAGAAGATGAACAGCGGCCATCTCAAAGGGCCAAAGGCCCTATTTATAGGCAGGGGAAGTCGATCCAACTTCCAAGTTGATCTAACGGTGGAAAGGCTGCCACCACTGCACTCACGTGTAAACCACATGAGCGCAACGATGGGGGGCATTTGTTTCCCCCAATTAGAGCAAAACTCTGTTCAAAATTTGAAATTTAAATTGAGGCAGCGCCTTACGTGCAAAGCACGAGAGCGCTCGCGCCAGGAGCGCCAGCGCTAAGAGTCAAAGACTCTGAGACCGCGCCTCACGTGCAAAGCACGAGAGCGCTCACGTCAGGTGCGCCAACGCTAAGAGTCAAAAACTCTGAGGCAACGCCCCACGTGCAAAGCACGAGAGCGCTAGCGCCAGAACTAAATGTTCTCCACCTTTGGATCAAAGATCCAACGAAGATAATAAATTATTAAATTACAAAATTAAATTCTGTTGAGGAAATACTCCTCAAATCTTTCCAAACAAGAAGGATTGTGCTCTGTAAATCAGAGCACCGTTGGATCAAAGATCCAATGGTGATTAAAAATCACCAAGATACAAAATAAGTTCTGTATGGGAAAATATTTTCCCAATCTTGTTAAATAACAAGAAAGATGTCTTCTGTAAAACAGAAGCCCTAGGATCAAAAATCCAATGGCGGGGAAATATCCCCAAATCAATCAGAGAAAGATTTCCTTAACTGATTCAACAAATCAGGCTCCCCTATATAAAAACCCCAAGACTTCAAGTCTTATATAGAAGAACCCCCCCTAAACTTGAAGTTCTCAGAAAAGAAAAAGAGAAGAGCAAGCTCTAAGAAGAAGAAATTTTCTTCAAGGTAAATGATAATAAGTGAGATCATAATATCTCCTCAATTTTTGAGAGTTTAACCCTCACATCATAAGAACTCAGTTCTTCTTTTAGATCACAGATCCATAAGACAAGGTTTTTCATAAAAAACAAAAGAGATCATAGCATCTCATCAAAAAGAGAGGAACTTAGTTCTTAGATCCATGAGACAAAGTCTCTTATAAACCGAGAATTTAATTCTCAGAGCATAGAACTGATCAGAGCTATCAGAGAAGAGCCTTAGCGCTCCAAGTCTGGCGCTCAGTGTTGAGCGCGCCACGTGCTCCTCACATGGGCGCTATTTTATAAGAAGCGCCTTAGCGTTCCAGGTCTGGCGCTCAGCGCCAAGCGCGCCACGTGCTCCTTACGTGGGCGCTATTCTAAAAGAAGCGGTTTAGCGCTCCAGCGCTCCAAATCTGGCTATCATCGCCAAGCGCTCTGTACATAAAGCGCTCTGTACATAAAGCACTCTGCGCCATAAAGAGTGTTCAACACTCAATAAAAGACAAAAAGAAAGAGGGGTGTCAGAACCCAAATTAATGTTCAGCATTATTGAACAAAAAGGGACCGAGCCCAAGCAAATGTTCAACACCCAAACAAATGTTCAACATTTTAATCAAAACTGAGTGGGCTGAGCCCAAATTGACCACAAGTCCCTAACTCAGACCAACTGAGCCCATGTGCTCATAATTTCCCTAATTAGTTTTAGTCCCAAACCTGACTACAGATCTCCCAACCAACATTGGTTCAAGGGTACATCTCTTCATTCCTCTGATATGTGTCGTTGTAACTCTTCAACGTCTTCAGAGAGGTGTCGGGTCCTGACAACCAGACATTCCATGGACTATGATGTCCTTAAACTTATGGACCGTAATGTCCCTAAACTAAACCCCACAGACTATAATGTCTTTAAACTCCATGGACTATGATGTCCTTAAACTTATGGACCGCAATGTCCCTAAACTAAAACGAAAGAGTGTTTGGACTCTATCGTCGGATCTAAATGATCCCAAAATCCTGTTGAGTAGATCTTAGTCTAAAATTAGACTAACGTATCCTCAACAAATGTTTGAGTTGACCTTAGTCTAAAACAAGACTAACGGTCTTTAAACCAATCCAAACCCAAATCTAAGAAAATACGGATTTGGACTAATCCATGCCCTACGGGCGACAACATAAATTAGTCTCCATATACAATCCACGGGCAACCATAAATAAAATAAATACACACGACACGAAGTGACCTTCTGGAGCAGGAGAAAGTGGTTACCGCGATGCGGTAACGTAATTAACTGCAGGGGCTTGCACCTGTAGGAAAGAGCATCCCCACAATCAAAAACCCCTCGCAAACGAGGGGGAATCTGACGAAA
This sequence comes from Agapanthus africanus, assembly GCA_030015575.1. Taxonomy (NCBI): domain Eukaryota; kingdom Viridiplantae; phylum Streptophyta; class Magnoliopsida; order Asparagales; family Amaryllidaceae; genus Agapanthus; species Agapanthus africanus. The sequence goes on along the minus strand of CM057338.1, from coordinate 933,025,235 downwards.
TCTGCTACAACGGCCGCAACTGTCCGAACCTCTGATGCTCGGTACCATAAATTAACTTGGCATCTTCGGAGAGGTGGACGGATAAAACCAAATAGTATCTGCCCCCCAAAATTCAGGCCAGACGTCCTAACGTCCCGGTTGCGTCTTTTGGCGGTGAACAGTTGCATTGATTACTGATTCGATATGCCTGCTTCATTGTTTACCTGTACCGGTTACTTCATAATCATGTCATCACTCCATGTTTATTGTTTCAAGTTCATCATCATTGCACGTGTTTACATATGTATTTATATATATTTGCTATTGTGTCGCTCTGAGAACCTGAGTATGCATGCTCAGAGTGAGAAGTGGACTTAGCTCAAATCAGGATCTGTCGTACCTCTAGGATATTGCGGACATCTAGATCAGCAGCGCCAGCGCTATCTTTCCCTTGATCTCTATCTGGTATATCTTATATCTGTTTTGATAGAATCAGTGACTGCATTTCTCATTATCTGTGCATTGATTACTGATTACCATGTAATGTTAGAAGCCGAAGTGTGACTACGGCAGGATATTTCCTCGACCGTAGGAGCATGGCTGGTCTTGTCACCCCTCGTATTCCGTATTTTGGGAAGCGGGGCGTGACACAGACATAGATCAAAAAAGGTTTTTAGGGTGTTTGTATGGAACACTCTGCATAGGCGCTTGCATGATATGTTTTTATTCGACTCTGTATGGTGTTTACATTCAGGCTTCCGGAATATGAGGAAGAAATAAGGAAAGCTTGAGTGCAAAATACGATGCAAGGTCCTATTAGGACACGCCACCACGTAAGAACCTCTGCAGGGTGTTTGCTGCCTACAGAGACCCTCTATCACTCTTTCCTCTTAAATATATATTTTCAATGAACATTTATGGTTGATTCAGTATTTGTGCAGGGTTGTGTACACCGAGCGACAATCTATATTCAATAGGAAAGTTTCTTCTGAAAAAAAAATCAAACCTAAATTAAGTCCAAAGGACTGTAGTTTTTCTATGTCCTGTTTCTAGGTCATTTGTACTAGAAGCTCAATGTTGGCCCATGATGCAGCCCAATAGACTATCTCAGCGGCTTAACATCTAAAGCTTAATTCAACTAATATCTACCAGCCCAACAATAGAATAATTAATCTTCGATTCAATTAACAGAGACCGGCAAAACAATTGAACTTACAAACCCATCTTTGTTTTTTTTTTCTCTTTCCTTCTTCCTTCCTTCCTTGAAAAAATAGTTTTTTATTGGAAAAAGAATACAAAGGTTCTAAATGCGGTGACGGGGCTTTCAGCTTTGGAAGCTTGGTTCAAACATAAGTCTAATATCATTTTTGTTCAATTAAAACTATATATTTTTTGTTTTCTGACAACATACGGTTAAAATGCAATCGTTGAAGGCATATATTGTTTTTTTCCTTAACACGCTATGTCCAATTCAGTTCAACATATTGCAAAATAATCTTCTCAACATTATATTCCATGCTCAATACAAGCAAACATATTCCCCTTTTTTAGAGTTGGGCCATAAGCGGTGAACCAGGCGTACACCACACACATCATATCCATGCATCCAAGAGATCCACGAATTTGATCTGAAAGCATTAATTTGCTGCCAATTTGCCCCTCTTGAGGTTTTTTTAGGTTCGAACCTCGTGCTCTCCTTACCAACCGAGCTATTGCAAACCTATCGCTTTAAATATTGCTACAATAGTTAATAAAATAGTTTGATGTGTGATTATCTTTTGTGCTGTTATTAACATATTTTTTAATGTAACCCTAACCCGCTAGCTTATGGGATGCAACCCTAATATAACTACCAAAAATTCTAGCAAAATCCGCAAGATTATCGGATTCAAACCTAAAGTGCTAGATTTCTTCATGGGTCTCGGATTTCGTCTCACAACTTCACGACAAAACCGGTTCGTTATTTTGCACCCGACCCAATTGGGCTAAACCGGGTTATCTAGGGTTGTAGTACCCGGTTCGGGACCGGCCGTATTTAACGCCGTCTCTTTCCCTTTCCCCTTCTTCTCTCCCGAAGCAAAACCCTAGCCTTCACCAAGCTCTCTCTTTCTAGGGCTTCCTCCAAAATCCTAGAAATCGCAGAAAAATCCCCATCATCTCTTCAATATCCATTGATCCTCGCATGGGGGGCTCTCGTACTCAAGTCAACAAGGCTCACAAGACCCGCTTTGCTTCCAAGGCATCGCGACAAGTCCACAGGACATCTCACACAGGTGAAGCGAAAATAAAACCCTCAACTTCATCCGTGTTGATTAACCCTAATTCTTATGAATTTCATTTAATGATGGTTTTGTTGTAGATAAAGGGCGGATTGCGAAGCCGGAACATCGCAATGCTCTCAAGGGTGCCCGCGCTGCCCGTATCCAGCGCACCAAAATGGTAAGAGGAATTATAAAGTTATGTGAATTTTATTGGTAGACTGTGAGACAGGGGTTTGTGGGAAGTTTAAAAATTGCTGATGCATCAATTTATTTCCACCTATAATTACACAATTTGTAAGTTACTTAGATCAATCTTTTACTTTGCTATTTTGTTGACTACAAGAACACGAGTCAGTGTGGTTGACGAGTTAGAGCAAAAAAGAAGATATCTTGGTTCACAAAGTTCATATAGAAGCTATACGTTTGGTAGGTAGACGAGATTCGTGTTTCTTGAATCCCGATGGACAGAGCGGACCCAGGGCACACCATAACCGAGTTTCATTAAAAAGTCCAACTAAATAACATCTTTCAAAACTTTATATATTTAAATGGTTACATGATAGTTTTCAAACATTTGAAGTGTTACATGATAGTTTTATTGTCAATGGCATACTGGCATCATATATACATCTCTATCTTCATGTATATCACTAAGAAATCATTTATCCAATTATCCTTCTTTCGTTTGCATGCTGAAATTTTGATATCATCTTTCAATGCTGAAAAATGCATTCTCAGCTTTGGCAGATGCAACTTTAGAGAAAAAAGCAAAGATGGTAATGGGTCAATTCATTGTGTAACAATTTTTTTCCAAGAGAGAAGAAGAAGCGAATGCGGCACACATGGGCCGATGAGTTTTATTCAATACTAAGAAGGCTTGTGATATGGAATCACACATTCACATAGGTCCTATTCTTTTTGGGTTGAGTATATCATAAGAACACAGCATAGCGTTTAGATTTGAAATTTGAGAGGGGCACATGCCCCCTCTCTTCAACGTGGGTCCGCCCCTGCATCTATCATCATGTGAACCTTCTAATATTAAAACATGCTCATGTCAAGAGACGGCGTGTTTAAATAGGGCTGGATACTGCCTTCTGAGTTGGCACCAGATTCCTAGTCTGTGTAAAATACGGAGAAGCAAGGGTCTTTCCATCAAACTGTATGAGGCTGTACGAGGAGGCAGGTTGGGAATCTTCATTATTGATTGTTGTTTAAGCTCCGGCAACTAAGGAGAAACCTTCCTAGAATTTTGTTCGACAAGAACGAAATCTACAAGAATTCATCCATGATGCATGGCATAAGGCAACGAGTCGTATGACACTGCCGTCCCAAATTTACAAGAATTGCTAAAACCGCATTGACACTCATTGGTTGCATATTTCTGCAAATTTGATTAGTGTCTTTGTACAGAATTGGGTATAATGATATAATTATCTCCAACCACCTTTTGTAGGTCCGTGAGCAGAAAAGAGCTGCTCTATTAAAGGATAAAAGGTCATCAACTGGACCATCAAGTCCTCCCCGTATTATTGTAAGTAGATGAGTATTTCTTATCATTATCATGTCATGTACATTTTCTTATGCATCCGTCATTTCTTTTGTAAGGAAACAGTGGGATTAATGTTTTATGTATTGATTTACTTTTTAAATGGGAAAACAAATTTTCACAGATTAATTTAGAGTATGTTGTTTTACAGCTTCTTTGTGGGCTTTCCTCCTCTGGAAACTTGAATTTACTTGCTAAGAATCTTTTGAAACGGCTATCTGGAGAGGAAACAGAAGTTGCCTCTGCTACTATCGCGTCTCCTACTAACAATTTCAGGGCAACGGTTGGTTTCATGTGTGAATATTTGTTAGATTCCATTCTTTATTAATCTGAATATTTTATTACAAGACTAAAGGTTGCCACTCTTTATAAAGTGCCTGCAATTTATCTTTTTATATTACATGGAGTTCGGCCGATGGTATCCGTTATTGGTGTGAATTCATGTAGAAGTTGAATATCTGTGTTTTGAATATCCTGGTAGACTGGTATTCAAGTTTGTATTCAAGGATGTGGGAGAGTTGGGCATAAAAAACATAGCATATAATATGCTCTTATTTGTAGGGCACGATTAGGGTGAATGATGGAAATGGGTTAATGTACAGAGATGCAGAACATACCTCCGAGTTCATACCTAGCTGTAGGACTCAGCTGTTGTTTTAAAGGTTATGTCTGTCTATCCATTTATATCTTCCACTCTGTTTGAGTGGTTGCAAAGTATGCTTTTTCCCCCGCCGATGTTGAACTTTGTAAACCACTTGATTTCATATGTATATCTTCAGGATTTGTGATAATCATGCTTGATGCATCATCCGGGGAATGCCGTGGATGTGCATTTGATATCCTCAACCGAGAACCCCCCCCCAACAAAAAAAAGGAAAAGAAAAGAAAAGAAAAAGAGAAATCAAGAAAATTTCATAATAGGATAGAAAACAATAATAAGCAAACCTAGTCTGGGGCATTGATACCGAGTCACTCAGAAATACCATTGTCAAATTTTGAGATTAATCTGCAGTTGAGATCCAAACCCAAATAATATTTCACCTAAGAGCTTTGCCTGGTAAACGTTAGAAAGCTGAAAGATAAGTTTACATGCATTATATTTGAAATGGATAGTTGCAAGTGTGTAGAGTCTTTGAATCCAATTCTTTTTTTCTTTCCTGTTTTTCTCTGATCATTAAACAAGGGCACCGCAATTCTTTCACGGTTTCTAGATACACTGGGGTTTTTCCTATTTGGGGTCCTAATTCTTGTATCTCCTAAGAATGAAGCTACTTCGTAGGCACTAAAGAACTGTCATTTGCTCTTGTAAATTCCCACCGTGATATCAGCCTTACGAACTACCATGTGCTAATTTGTATCACTTGGCTATTTGTACTCAACTCATGATGTTATATATTGAATTCTCAAATGAGTTACCTTTACAACCTGATCATAATTCTACCAGATTTAGAGGTACTTAATCCCCCCCCCCCCCCACATAACTTTCAATAATTTACCTACGGCAGAATGAAAGTACCGTGCTTATGCTCACCATCTCCTTTTCTTGTGATGGTGAAGCCATTCAGTACTTACCGAGAAACTTTGTTTGTTAGTAGAATGTTGCATGCTTCATAGATATTAATTGTTTACTATTTCTGTCTTTCGTTTTTTTACATATGCTAATATTTTACCCAAAGTATTTGTACTAATCAACAATTTTTTTCAAAGGTCTTGGTAGCACCACATGGGGATCTATTGTCATGCATGGAAATGGCTAAGGTATTTGCGTATTTTCTTATTCTTTCACACTGTATTCTGTGAAGGCTTTCGGATGTTGCTAAAGCATGGAATTATTTTTATCCAACACAGGTTGCTGATCTAATTATTTTTGTGATATCTGCCAATTCCTTACACGATGGATGCGAACCTAGTAGTCTCATCGATTTGTTTGGAACGCAAGCCCTTTCTGTATTCAGATCCGTTGGCTTACCTAGTACTGCTGTCATGATCCAGGTCAGTGCTACATACATCTGTTGTTCCATGTGTTAGATTTTCACATTTTATTCAATCATGGACTCAACATTAAATGCTTGGCATTTGCAGGATCTTCCTTTGGACATTAAAAGAAAACAGGAGTTGAAGAAGACGTGTATTTCGTGTCTTGCTTCTGAATTGCCTGAGGATTGTATATTTTATCCAGCAGATACAAAAGAGGACTTGGATAAGGTAAGTCGTCCAGAAATATTGATCACAATTCACGGCTTAATTTTGCTTGCAAGGATTTGGAAGAGCTCATATTGTCTGTGCATGTCTTATATGTTTAAGTATTTCCTTTTCACAGTTCATCTGGCGTTTCAGAGGGCAACACCTTTCAGCTCCTCACTGGAGGAACCAGCGACCTTATCTTATGTCTCAGGAGGTAATGGTCCAAGTTTAAAAACAAACAAACTCTTCTATTGATAATTCTGTACATGAATCACATCTCACTGAGACTGGATCATATATTGTGCTGATTGAAATAAATTCTATGCACAAATTTCATAAAATTTACCCCAGTTTGATACAATAATTATATATTTTTTCTACAAGTTTTGTTTGGAATCAGTAAGGCTAATGAAACTTTTGGCACTGTTTCTCATAACTAGTGAAGTATGTGAAGTATATTATCATGTTTCAGCGATGTTATCACTGTCATTTTCTAAGCATTTTCCCATGAAAAAGGGTTTGACTATGCTGTAAGCTCCATTGAAGATCTGACAAAGTTGTAGGGCCTGTTGTCGGCATGATGCTGATCCTCTTATTATCATAGCCAAATTGCTTAATTTTTAGCGAGAAACATTGAACGAGAAGAGACTTTCCAAAATTCCTTTAATGTCATCCTCCATATTCTCTTAGACTAAGGAGTGAAGTCTTAGAAAAAAGAAGAAAGTGATAGATTTGAACATTTTGAAGCGAAAAATTATGTTCCTCTCTAAGGCATTGGTAAAAGCCAAGAGCGAAAGCAATAGATTTGGTATAGAAAATTATGGTGTTGAGTGGTTATCATTTCAGGTTGACAATGATTGAAGTATTTACTTTTAGGCCAAGTAATTATTACGTAGTTCAAGTGGCCGCTTGAATGTACAACCATCCATTGGATATCTTTCTTCTATTGGTAAAAAAATCAAGAAGTTTTATTAAAACATAAACATAACTATATCATTTGAGGGCTAAGTTGGTCAAGGCTCAAGCCAGGATTAACTTGCTGAGAAATCTAACTCAAACCTGAGTTTAATAGTATGTGTCAATACATTATTTTGATAACCTGCTCTGACACCATGAAGGACCGTCTGAGAAAGAATGCTGAACCATGTTAAATCTCACTAATTTGATTAGCCATGATCTTTGTAGAGAATCTAAAGTACTCAGCAGATGCTCCATTCTGATATCAGTGTTACCACTTACAAGTTTATTTGACACTTCATGAGATTGGCAACTGGTCAAAAAGTTTGGACAATCTCCTTGGAAAGCTTCAATGTTCTAACGTGTAGCTTCATTTGTCTCTTTGCAATAGGAAAGGGCTTGGCCTGTAATGGTGGTGATTTTGTTTAGTTGATGACCTAGTAGGTGGCATTGGATTTTCACAAACAAGCTGAAATATCTCAGTTGACAATCCTTTAGTTGCACTAACAATGCATCATCTGAGTGTGGACAAGGACGACTTCAATAAGTCTGATCCTATATGTATGTATTGCAATTTTATCATTCATCTTAGTTCCTTCCATCCATATTTAGTACATAAGATCATCATTTGGTTAGTCATTATACTAAAAAGTCACTGTAATCCAGTTTTATACACTTTTTCAGATCCCTACATACCTCAGTTGTATTTTTTTTGGCTTGTTCATGCTTTCTAGTTAGGTTATTTTAATCAAATAATATTAATTACTTACTGTACTTATCAAAATGTATTATATCTGTTTGTTTCTACGCTACCCTTGGACTTGCAGGTTGGTTATGAACCTGATGGTAGCCATCCTGGAACTTGCACTCTCCTTCTGTCAGGCTATGTGCGAGCTCACAGCTTTTCTGTGAACCAGCTGGTATTTCAATGTTCCTTATATATCGCTCTAGAATTTATTACCACTTTCAATTTTTTTACATCCTTTTCTCGAATAGGTCCATGTTTCAGGTGCTGGGGATTTTCAATTAAGCAAGATAGTTGTTCTTAAGGATCCAGTGCCTATGAAAGAGAGGAAAAATACCAATTCCATGGACGCAGACGATTCAAATGCTACACAGGTATATAGTACAATTATTTCTTATGAGGTCAAAATTTACATATTCCTAGCGCGAAATAAGTATAAACTGCATAAATGTCCTTTTAGTGCATATCTATTTTAATCTATCTGGCATGGATAACAGGATAAGATTTTAGTAATTTTTGTACGCGCTATCTGACTTATAATGGAATCATTAATACCGGCCATCTAATAACTTATATCTCCCACATCTTATCTATCTGCCGGGAATTTTTAGCTATCTTCATGTCATTCTTCAATATTGCTTTGTTTAGCTATACTCGACTTTGTTGCTTTCCAATTACAGTTTAGGTTCTGTACTAATGTATTGAATAGACAGGTTTTTTTTTGCGTTTGAAAAAATGATATAGATTTGATGGTAGATAAAATGTTTTGACTTTTCAGCTCCGTTTGACAGGAGCATGTAGTTTATTTCCAGTATCTAGTTTGCTTGGAAATATTGAACTATAAACTTTTCATTTGTTCCAAATCTTCAATTGAGGATCAGCTTTACCATATAGTATCGACCAATCTTTTTGATACCCATTATGTGCATTTTGGCTAGAGTATTAATATGTTTGGAACATTTGCCATGCAAATCTTCCAGCCTTTTGTGGTTGTGAAAATTGCAGATTGTTTTGATTTTTATCTACTTGGATCTGAAGCTTGCCTAGGTGCTAAAATTCCCTCTTATTATCTTGTGTAGAAAACTGGTACCAACTCATCGAGGTTGCGTGGGTCCCAAATTCATTCAATTTTATTGTGTAGTTTTCTTGAGTTCACTTGTGCTCTATAGCTGACCCTATTGTGTTGAGAAAGGCTTAGCAACTGAATATTATATTGATGATGCATCTTCAATGCTTGTCCAGTTGTTATCAAGGGAGTTTTCCGAACGGGCTTTGTTGCTTGCCTGAAGCCAATCCGTTTCAGCTGTTTGAGATTAAGTTTCAACCAGCATATGCAGAAAACAACCTAAATTTAATAAAAAGCCAACTCTTGATCCTACTCATGCATTGATAAATATGAGGCGGACTACGGGATTTAAAGAGTGTGAAGGAGGTAGATGTGGAAGAATTTAGTTTGCCTTTCATGGGTCTGATCCTAATGAGAAGAAACATGTTAGAAAAAAGGAAATGCGAGAAAGAAGTAACTGTTTTCTGCTCTTGATTCCACCTAATGTCTCCGGGCTCTAACTTACTGCAACATCGCTTGTAGCTGCATTACTGCAAGCCTCGATCCCCGCCCGCTCCCTCACCCCCAAAACCTAGCATCAAGGACTCACAGACACCACCTATAGAAGGGGAAAAGGGAAATAAGAGACCAATACAAATCAAATTATCTACATACCAGACACTGCCTCTCCAAAATTATTTTAGCCTCCAAAATTATTTTAGCATTCGGCGGAGGGCAGTCTCTGATTCAGATAGGTGAAAATGTTCTCAATCTTGCTTCAATATTACCGTATTATTAACTTGGAGATAGGTCCAGTTGTTCGTACCCATCTTTGTTGTCTTTGCATAAGTGAATAGGATCATTTTGAATGGTCCCTTCTGAGTTGCGAGAGTCAAAACACAACCGATAAGGAAATTCTTGTGCCCTTTTGATTTACATCATATTCCAGTTCTTATATCATGTTACCTGTGAATTATCCGTCACTTCACTGATCATGATGTTAAGGTGGATGCCTTTTTAGGGAGAATCCTTAAATCTTGTTTAGATGTCATCGAGCTTCCCGGCTGAGGTTCACTATTGGGGCATGTTCGGATGTTTCGGATTAAAGTTCGGATGTTTCGGATTAAAATTTGATGGATTGAGTTTTGGATGTTAATGTCTCGGAATGCACCTACATTCCTTCAAATAAAAAATGATAGAAAGTTTTATGTTAAATACATGTTTGGTTAATCTAGATAAGGATTTCCACTTCATAATTATATTAAAAATATTGGGAGGTGAACATATAAAAAAAAAATATTATTTGTTTGTTAAGATAAAGATAAATGAAAGAAAGAGGTAATGAATGGTTCAAGTTCTAAGGAAAAAAGCAAGCATTCAAGCTTAGGTTTAGAAAAATTAGTTTTGAGCTAATTTTTCTAATCAGGAGGAATGGACTATTTGAAAGCTTTTTTCCCTTCGTATTTACTCTAAGAAAAACATATCCAAACAAACAATTCCGCCGGATTAGCTTAATCCGGAGTAAAAATGGAATCTAGGCTTTTAATCCAATGGAAAGTGTATATCCAAACATGCCGTAAGAGTATCCTTTAATTTAACATCAAATATGGTTATTTCTTGTCGAGGTACAAATAATGTTGATAGGGATGTCAAAATTACTTGAACCTGTTTACCTGACTGTAATTTGACCTAAAGTTACCAGGTTCGGATAGGGTATAATTGAGTAAGGCCTAGTTTTGCAAAACGGCATTCGAAACCCTGGTTTCGTTTAAGTCAAAATAAAACCGCAGCTTACATGCATGCAACCCTGGTGTCGTAAAGTTGGTGTTTTACAAAGTTTAGGATCATTTAGCAACAAAATCTTTCAAATTTAAGGTACTTATCCCCCCCCCCCCCCCCCCCCCCCGATTAGCAGTCCTTTTAACATATAATTAAATGTAGCCATGAAATACAAATCAAATATAATAAAGGTCTTATCTCTTGAAGTACAAATGAACCAAAATCTATCCTATTAAACTTTTCAAACACATCTAATTTCAAAACAACCCCTAACCGCAATTTTAAATCTGTAAAATAAGTCTAATTTGACTTATCTACTCACTAATTAAAAGAAATCTCTATATTACTTCAAAGCCACACAATAATTAAAAGAAATTCCTATCTTGATAAAATAGAGGAGAAAGTATATATAGTAGCTTTCAGGATTGTTAAGTTTATTTGCATCACTATTTGACTACAAACGTAGCAACTTGAATGACCTTTCAAATGTATTTTTATTCTTTCAGCACACAGTATATATTAGCATCCAGGATTCCAGGATCAGTACCAAGTAGCCGAACAATATGATTAGGCTTGTAATTTCACAAGAATTGAATTTCATTTTGATTCCCTATTATATGTACCTGCTAGTTCACTATGTGGTTGTTGACTCGTACTAATTCATGCGTATTGAAATCATTTAGTCGGTTTTGCTTTTCATACCTTGTTGTGGCTATTTTATGTATGCTTCTGACTTCAGTATTCATGTATTTATTTGAAAATATCCAGGTCATCTGTACCATACTTCCAGATCCCCTGAATCAGGAGCCTTTGCTTGTTGAAAATATACCAGATCCTCTTACCGGAGAACAGGTCAACTTCAAGAATCTACTTTCTAATTGTTTTCATCTGGAATATGTATTTCTGAATTCGACTACTTCTATTTGAACAATGTAGGGATTTTGATATGCTTACAGTAAAAATAGTTGCTTCAACAAGGACAATCAATATTAAATATAAGTGAAATGATTGCGCTCTCTCTCTCTCTCTCTCTCTCTCTATGCTGTTACCTAGTGAGTGAGATTTGAATCTAAATATCTTTATAATGCAAGAAGCTTAACAATGTGCTGTAACACTCGCAAAGATGTATTTTTGGGTCAACTAAAATACTGTTCCCATAGCACCAGCTTAGGTAATAATAAGTCAGGCCTATAAGCACGATACTGCAATGATATGTTCCCTTATATCTTTAGTACTCATTTTAATTCTAAATTCAAGTTGCAGAATGTTTTGGGCATTTTTTTGGTTAGTTCTTTATTATTAATATCTGATTTTGGTTTAAGGTACAGAACATACTGGCATTTCATTATTGTTTCATTTCTGTCTTATGCAATCAAAATTGGCTTGTGTTCCACATGGCTTACATGAAAGATTTATAATTTAATGACTGACTGGGCTGTTAAGTGTTAATTAAAACTCCACTCTATTGTTCCACTGTTCCTGGCTAAGGAAATCATGGACACGAAATTTACATGCCATAAGTACAATAAGGCAAGTTACCTAATAAGAAAAGACCACCTTACTGTTATTTTTGATGTTTATGCAACAGAGGAGCAACCCACTAATATTCTGCAAGACTAAGATTCTAACCTAACGTCTAGAGGCAGCGGGAATGATGAAACTTGTTATAGTAGATCACTTTCATCTCTCAAGTCTCAAATATAATCAGAAATATGATCAGTATGATGATGATTTTCTGGCACACTCATATCTGCAGTCAAAGAATCACATAAAATATCTAGTTAGTAGTCTTAAGACTCTTAGGACATTCATTTGTTCATTACTTGTCTAAGCATCCTAGCGATAAAGCATTTGCCTATCTATCTCTTTGACAATATTCTCTTTGACAAGGATGAGATAATAAACCTCGCCATCAAATGAATGCATGCAGAAGTCTTGATTGCAATGATGTCCTTGATATAGTCTTCCATCATTATCATAGTTCAAGCCCCACCATTCTGTTAATTCCTTTTTGTCTGGATGGGCACCTTTTTCGAACTTCTTAAGTTTATTATATATATTTTGGCTTGTAAATATCTGCATAAGCTCCACCAGCTATGAACTCTCATTACCACATGGACCAAGATCTGTAATTCCCACCTGCGCATCCGAGTGTATGCATGCAAAATATCAAAATATTATTGTTGCAAGCAAATTTCGTAACAAGGAATATTAATGAGGGATTAGAGCATAATTACCTTATTTTTCGTTTTCCTCTTTTAAAATATATGCTATAGCTCTGCAAATAGTAATGAGCAAGCTGTGTTTGTTTTCTTCTTCTTTTGACAACAGTTGTCAATACTAGTTGGAAATATTTGAGATCATAAGTAATAACTATAAACTAAAGAAATAAATAATCTTTACTTTGGTTGTTTCCTTCAATAAACTGCTTTCATCACAGTGCTTGTTCCAGTAATTTTAAGACCTTGTAAAATTCTTTCATGGTGGACACAGAACAAGTTAAGCATCACATGACATATTTACCACTGCAGGAAACTAAAATAACATGCCGTCCAGAGCAACTTTTTGTATCAGTGAGCAAATAATAAATCAATTATATTTTGGATATTGTTTTGTGTTCTTAGCCTCCACCTTCTTACGAGTGTGTGCTATTTTTTTATAAAAACATAGTTGCAAGTCCACTATATCTAAATTTGTCAGTTTGTATTATTAATAAACATTTTTGCTTCTATGGTTCATAATTGTTTCCCTAGTATAACTCCATTTTACTCCATGAACAGACTTGGCCTACAGAAGCAGAGATAGCTGAAGCTGTTGCAGATGACAAAGAAAGAAAGTTGAAAAAGAAGATGCTTCCACGAGGCACTTCAGATTATCAGGTTGGTGGTGGTTAAATTTGGCCTGGAAACATTAGTTGCTCTGAAAGAAACCATATTGATAATATTAATTCTTTATATCATTGTATGTCTTAGGCGGCTTGGATTGTTGAAGATACAGACAATGATGACTCAGATAGCGATGAGGAAGAAGTTGATGGAATGGTATTGGATGAATTAAATGGACACTCGTTGCAGGATGGGTTAGAACGGTCTGATTCTGATGAAGCCTCTGATTTAGAACCTTTTGAAGAAGAATCAGAGGCTGACACTGAGATGGCTGTGAGTTTTCAAGTACTTACCAATTGATTAGAAGTGTAATGTTTTCATTTTGTAACTGACCTCTTATACTTTTGTTCGTCTTAGTTGCTTTCTTGTCTTGTGCTTTTAGCTCTCAATCATGAGCTTATAAACATACAAAGACTTTCATTTCATCTATTTTTATAGTTGAATTTGGTTGCTAGTCAGTATAATATTATTACAGTTTATCAGAAGTTTATGGGAAAGATTTTTCAAAAACCTTCCAGCTTTCCACCACTTGTCTATTCTTCTCTAATCTAATCTGAATGCTGTGTGAATGATGCATATTACTTTGGAACATTTATACCTATGTCAGTATCAGATCAAATACTCCAATATTTTAGCGGATACTTTTTGGCTGTGATATATATCTGATTGAATGCCCATGTCTGATATATTTTGATTTATTCCTAAATATAACATGTTTTTTAGAGTGGCTTTTATATCAAGACTAAGGAATTAAATTGATATTTAGATAATAGATAATGGAGTTTTCAGAATTTGTTATTCAATTTAATTCTTGGATGCATTTGTGTTAATTTTCTTTTATGTAAAACAAATAAGGATTTTTTTGACTGAGTGACATATATTCGAGGATTTCCATATTTCTAGTTATATAAATCCTGAACATGTTGGATTACGTGTCATTTTTTATGCCATTTTATAAACAATAGTTTAGTAGACTAGTTCTCACATTTTATTATTGAATACATATTTTTTCTTTGATCTGTGTTTTAATACTGTTTTTTTCTTCTTGTGTTTTATGTTTTAAGCAATGTTTTTAAATACTTAATGTTTCATATAACATTCAATCAGTTCATTATTCGATAATGTGGAAAGGTGCTGACTTTGAAAGACAATGATAATGGAGACATGTAATTGTATTCTCAATTGATACTGATGAGGTTTTAACTCACGGCCTCTAATAAGTCTGAATACATATCCTGGTGCTCTTGTGCTCGGGTTCCCTTTCAGATAACCACTTCACCCAAAAGCTTAATCTACTGGGATGTGGATCAACAGTGTAGAACAAGCACTCTTAACAAGTATAGTGCACTATAGGTTTGCTTAAAGTTTCTTGAACATTGCTCTGTTATAGTACGTCGACTTTGTAAAAGCTAGCTCAGTTCTAAAAACTTCTTTTCTTTTAATATCATAATTTCAGAAATTTACAGTAATATATTTCCATCGGAATGTGCTCCTCTTGTATTATAAGATCTCATAATATAGTGACATGCTTGTACAGGACAATGAGAACTTGACAAAGGAGCAGATAGAGGCTGAAATCAAGAAATTGAAAGATGCAAGTGCTGTAGATGAAGGTATTTACTATTTATATATTTCTATACAGTTTCCTTTTCAACTTTGATATATGTCTCTATGCTAAATAAAGTAATCAAAATTTCTGACATCGTTTTCCCTTTTCCCTTCTATGCCTCCCTCTCCAAAAGCTTGAGATAAAGACTTGACCTTTTTCCATCACGCTGGTAAACTGATATGTGTTGAATAATGCTACTAATTATATGAACTGGTAATTTTATCTTGCGGGTGTGTTTCAACTTGGCTCTTTTGTGTATAGTGAGTATCAAGGACGAGTTCTTTTGTGATAGGCAGTCCTTGATATCATCTTTCCATCGGTACCCTTTTAGAGGTGTTATAAGAGCTTATCTATAATTGACGTCATTATAAACTTGCCAACAACTTTCTGTATGGCATTGAGCTGTTTATGAAAGTTTTGATACTCCAAATGAATATTTGCCAGTTCTTCTTGAGGCCTTTTTGCCATAAAGTCTACTCTCTGCTGCTGGCTGCGAATAGAGTGGCTTCAGACCAATTTAACTGCTTATGGTTTTTGAAGTCTAGCCTTAATAGTTTCCTAGAACATGTATGTCAGTCCTCTTGGAAGTTGAAGCAGGATCTGTTGCTGCTCTTTTTGTTCTTAAAAACTCTTTGATATAGTTATTTGTTCACCACTGAGTACCTTTATTGAATTAGTCTTGACCGTCAAGCAAACTAATCATTCTGGAGCATGGTAATAGAAAGCCACATAATGTTATCTGATAGACTTGGAGATGTCATCTCAATGATCAATATGCTCGTGTTAAGTTCCGATGCTCTCAGCATGCCCCTTGTTGATGATATGTAATGTGGAAACAAACAATATTTTTCTGGTTTAATGTAGGTGTGGTCTTGGTATTATGGTGTGAGGCCTAGTCTATTAATTTATAGGACCCTAACCTGATTCTTATATCATCATCATGATGTCCATCTGTAACAATATGAGTTCATAGTCGGTGGTACCTGGTAAGCTTTGAAGCAAATGTTTCATATGTTTAGCATCACACCTCGAGGTGGTAACTTTTCACCAGTAGGCGCTTGCATAGTTGTGTGTGTGTGTAGAGAGAGAGAGTAATGTAGAAAAGAGGCCATAGGAGGGAATTTCCTCTATAGCACCCGTTGAGAATGTGAGTTAACATAGACCCATATCGGGAAAATTGTGAGATGCATATGGGTATAAGATATACGATGAGATAAACCTCCATAAGGCTCGAGTCTTTTGGATGGAATCCCACTATATTAAAAGCCTATGTGCATCCATGTGTGGGCCCATGCGTTGTGGGCCCAAACCGAGTTTTTATATGATATCAAAGCTCGGGTGTTTGTTTGTCCACGTTGCACATGAGGTTTGAGCCCTCGCACGCGAAGTTATTTTTGTCCACGTGTGTTGCACGTGAGGGGGAGTGTTGAGAATGTGGTTAATATAGTTCCATATCGGGAAAATTGCGAGATGCATATGGGTATAAGATATGAGATGTGATAAACTTCCATAAGGCTCGAGTCTTTTGGATGGAGTCCCACTATATTAAAAGCCCATGTGCATCCATCTGTGGGCCCATGCGTTGTGGGCCCAAACCGAGTTTTTTCATGGTATCAGAGCTCGGGTGTTTGTTTGTCCACGTTGCACATAAGGTTTGAGCCCTCGCACGTGAAGTTCTCTTTGTCCACGTGCGTCGAAAAAATACACCCTCCATTTTTTCTGACGATCGGCACTCATTATCTTTATCATTTAAGATGTGGATACACTAAATTTCATATGATTCTACCACTTTTTCTCTGTTTAATTTAGTTGGTTCAAAATTAACGGTTTACCGACAATAGAACTTTTTACATTGCTAATTTAACGGTGAAAGTGGTAGAATCACTTGAAATTTGGTGTATCCACATCTTAGATGATGAAGATGAAGATGATGAATGCCGATCGTCGGAAAAAATCATGGAGTTAATTTTTTCGACACTATAGGAGGAAATTCCCTCCTATGTGGCACCTTTCCTCCATTATTCTCATATATATCGAATATTGAATTCACTATCCATATTTGTTAACAATTAATTTGGATTCTAATAAAAAAATGGCTGCTAATCGGCTATTAATGAATGTACCACCAAGTTGGAGAGAATTTTAGACCTTCAGTTTTTGTCTCTATACTCTTTACTTACATTAGAATAATGAAAATAGATCACATTATCTTCACTTTACTTGTCCAAGATATTTGGTATGTTTTGGATATGCTTAAAATATGTGTGCGTGTGTCTCCAAGTCATAGTCAGTAAATTTGGATATGTTTTCAAATCCATCTATTAAGTCGACGCCCCTTTCTCTAGAATTGGATTATATGTATCAGTGTTAGGTTGGACTACTTAGCACACCACATATGTTTGATCTCTCATAAAGGTCAACTAAACTTTCCATCTTACTATGTAGAAAAGAAAAGAGCTATTTATGGATTAATACATTCTTCGATAACTATGCAAGTTTCCATTTTTTAAATACTAGCTTTTTTATGAATACTTTACTTTTTGTGTAATAATTTAAAGAAATAATTGTAACATTTGACTACAAATTATAGTTCAAATGCTTAGCAATGTCTTCTATTTAGGGTTGCATCTGGAGTGCATATGAGCATTGCCATATGTCCATATTCGTGTCCGTATCCCGAGAATTTTTCTAAAAATCTGTATCCGTATCGAGAAAGGCATTAAAATATTACCGTATCCGTATTCGTATATGACCGGATCCAAAAAATTATTATCCAGATATTATCTGTGTGTCCGGATCCAGATGCAATTGTACTCCTATTACGGGTGTTTCCTCTAATATTACACCTCAGTTGATCTATTTACATTTATTCATTTTAACATATTACTTATCTCTTTAAAAGTTCGCTAGTAGCAATCAACAAATTAGGGCCTTATTTTAGTGCCCTTTTAAATTGCATATAGATTTATTTGGTGCAGGATAAATCATTGATTAATATATTCTCATTATATTTAGACTGCTTATTTGAATTAGCTGGATCCTTATATTTTTATTCGCAAAGTTCTAAATAAACGTCATATTGTGTTCATTTCGTTATGCTAAGTATCAAGTTATCTGTGGTTTCAGAATTTCCCGATGAGGTTGATACTCCGGTAGATGTTCCAGCTAAAAAACGTTTTGCCAAGTACAGAGGGCTTAAGTCTTTCAGGACATCATCATGGGATCCTAAAGTTAGTATCGTCATATCTCATACAGGAAGATGCTTTAACATCGTAACTGAATTTGGCATCATTTCTCTTGCCATTAACAGGAATCTTTGCCACCTGAGTATGCTAGAATTTTCGCTTTTGACAATTTTTCTAAGACTCAGAAACACGTTTGTGCTAAAGTTCTTGAAAGAGATCAAGCAAGCATCGAGTTCATGGATGAGTGTGCGAAAGTTGGTTTGTATGTGAGGCTTCATATAAAGCATGTGTCTATTGATGTCGCGTCCAGAGTATGCTCAGTGTCAAACACAAAACCTGTAGTAGCATGTGGGCTTTTGCAGCATGAGTCCAAGATGTCTGTTCTTCACTTCAGGTATTACTTTGACCAGATCCACCTTTCAGCTTGTTTAACACTCAAGGCGAACTTTTATGAAGCTGCTGTGCTTGTTTGCTACCAACGAGAAATTTTATCATTTGTTTGGTTGTCATATGGTTAAATGTTTTTTCTACTTATATTTTTTAGTTTTAGGAAACTTGAGAGAAGTAATGCTACATAAATGTGGAGACTAAATTCATTTCTAACAAATACTAGGCATGATCGCACATGCAATATGCTGTTGGTTTGGATAAAACTTTACAAAGCTGAATTCATATAATGGGCGTGATCAAATAGTTCATGTTTTGTTCATTATGAATTTGGTACTGTTTCGAATATGTCAAGCTACAGATATATGGGGCATTGGGGCAGATCACATCGAAATATTGCTTATTTTCTACTCAGCTACCAAGACCTATTTGGATGGTTATATATCTTGCTATATTTTCTATTAAATCAAAATCAAAGCATCCAAATTTATATATAAAAAAATCCCATCCATCACCCTTGAGACTCATTATATGTATCACTCTTTGCAATTATATATTAGTACAGTGTCAGGAAGCATTTAGCTTAAGATTTTGTGAACGCTGCTTAACATAATGGTAAAGCTTCTTGCTGTCGAGCAAGAGGTCTGGGGTTCAAATCCAACTACATCATGGCCTATTGTTCAACAAAAGAAAAGAAGATATCTGAGCTTCTTGATTTTGAGTCTTCTCTCCACTGACCTGTGCTTTTCGTACTGAAGTATTCTGATATAAATTACTTGTTTTTTACCTGTGAGCAGTGTCTTTTCTTGTATTACAAGTAAATGTATGTGCTTTGTATGCTCATTTAACATTGAGCTAATTGGGTTGCTTTGTTGACTGCATTTCCATTGGACTAATTGATTATTGAAATTTTCAAGATTTGGAATGTCTGGGGTTCTGATTGGTTATCTGAAGTCCATCAGACTCCTTTACTTGTGCTCACTGCTTCCAAATTATCATGGTTGATTGACAATGAAAATTATGTTTATATACTGCAGCATCAAAAAGCATGAATCATACGATGCTCCTATCAAATCTAAAGATACATTCATATTCAATGTTGGGTTCCGCCAGTTTGTTGCGAGGTAAGTATGCCAAGTTCATATTTTGTAGATGCTGCGTCCTTTTGTGTCTTTTGCTAATACCTTGTCCTCACTTATAAATCTGATAGTTTGTTTTACGCAGGCCGATATTTTCTACTGATGATATAAATTCCTCTAAGCATAAGATGGAAAAGTTTTTACACCCAGGCCGCTTTTCAGTTGCTTCTGTATTTGCGCCAATATGTTTTCCTCCCCTGCCTGTATTAGTTTTGAAGAGCGTTCTCGGGAGCGCACCTGTTGCTGCTGCTGTAGGTTCGTTAAGAAGTGTGGATCCAGACAGGATAATTCTCAAGAAGATTATTTTAACTGGGTAATGTGCAATTCTCAGCACTTGTTCAGTGTTTTTATAAATGAAGGCTTGCATCTTTCGGGGTTCTAACTTATAACAGTAATTCCTTCTAAGTTTATTGCATATTTATGAAGTAGAGTTATTGGATAAGCAGATAAACCTGTAGTGCATATTGCTAATTAAATCTAAAGTCAAAACTTGGGCAATATTATAGCCTACTGTCTACTTGATTCTCACGAAAGAAGTTTTCTGAAATAATATTGTCTTTGAAACATGTTCCCAGTAAATAAAAGAACTTCTCATTGCTTGCTTGGTCCTTTGCTGTGTGTGTGTGTGTGTGTGTGAGAGTGAGAGAGAGAGAGAGAGAGAGAGAGAGAGAGAGAGAGATATTCATTGTTATCATTCTACTCGGATGTTTTCTTATGGTTTAGATCATTGACTTCTGCCTTTTGTTACTGTTTTCTTCATTTTTCGGCTTGCTTCCTTTTGCTGCTGTTTTCGTTTTCGGCTTTGCTGATTACATTTTTTTCATTTGCAACACTCCACTCTTTTCTAGTAGAATTACATGGGACATAAAATTGAGGATATAGCCAGCTGCAAAATATGGACTTCTTGGTTATTTAGCCTAGAACCTATATTTAAGTTTGCTTTGATTTATTCCCAATTTGAAACTGATGTTTAGCTCCTTTTTTTTCATTGGGCACGCAAACTTAATAGTTAACTTACTGGTGCAGATATCCCCAAAGAGTATCCAAATTGAAAGCCGCTGTGCGGTTTATGTTTCACCACCCTGACGATGTTAGATGGTTCAAGGTAACCTGTAAATTACAATTTTGAGGTCTTGTGTCATATTTTTCTTATTGTATACTTGTGAGAACAGCAAGCATCTGATGATTCAAAATTGGCATTTACCTTTCTATTATGTACAGCCAGTGGATGTATATTCAAAATGTGGTCGACGTGGCCGCATAAAGGAACCTGTTGGTACCCATGGTATGGTATTCTCGCCTTTCAGTTTTCTATATGAAAAGAAAAGGCTAAATTGCAGGAAACCCCCACATTTTTGCTTGCACAGTACCTCAAACTCTCTCTTTCTGTTTCTGCATTTCTGTGTAGAAAAGATTTGTAGAGATGGGGGTGGGGGTGGGGGTGGGGGTGGGGGGTGGGGGTGGGGAGGACAAGCAGTAAGAAAGTAGGGGACAAACTGCATCTTTAAAGTGAGGGTGGTATCCTGTTATGTAGGCAAAAATGAGGGAGGTTTCCTGCAATGATACCAAATTCCATTGCAATGATACCAAATTCCATTACGAGAGAAAACATCGACTAGTGTACCAGAACAAATACTATCTTTGAAAAAAATTACGACCAAAACTGCAATTAATAAATTGGGGTTTATTTATTTACAGGGGCAATGAAATGCATTTTTAATGGCACGATTCAGCAGCATGATACTGTGTGCATGAGCTTATACAAGCGCGTGTTCCCTAAATTGCCAGAACAACGATTTCCACTGTGAGATTAGCGTCAGCATGTTTTTCCCTCAACGGGTCAAAAAATATGCGCCGGCTGTTGGGAGTGAAGCGATTTGGTTCGGATGGATTCATAGGACCTATCAAGTCCTAAGTGCATTTGATTTGTACAAATGCTTCTTCCCAAGCTTACAGGGAATTAAAGTTTTGACTACCAGAATATCAAATCATGTTCTTTCCTTTTCTGTGTTTATTTCTTTACCAAAATTGTGTGATAAAATTATCAAGCCGCCCAAGGGAAGCAGCAGATGAGTGTAGCCTATTGAAACATTTTTTGGGGGTTTATTTGTTATTGATATTAATGATGAAATGGGTTCTGTGGTGATGAATATTGTTCTGCTCGGGTATTTATGAACTTATTTTTTGACGATTTTATATATGCATTTGTTTTACTTGCAATATGTTCGATTAGAGGAAAAATTTCCACTATTAAGCTGATATAAAATTCTTCTGTTATGTATTTTACTCTTATAGGTCTCTGAGGCGATGTGCTTGAAAATTCAAGGGTTTCTGTAAACCTAGGTTCAAGACCATGAAGATAAATAGTTAACGTGTTGGCCATCGAACTAAAAAAAAGTGCGAAGTTGAATCTTTTTACCCTTTTCTATGGGAGATATTGTTGTCTCATATTAATAATGAACATTCCAGAAATAGGAACATGCATTTAGTTTTACGATATGGTCAATCTTACTAATCTTCAACTTCATACATTGTATACTTTGTATACCCTAAACCAGACCTTCAAGATCCTACAAATAACACTTGGATGTGCATGCATGTGTATCATTAATATTTTGATATGATTCTTATATGCTCATTAAACAAAATCTATAGGACCCTAAATACAGCTAATCTTGAAAATGCACGCGTGCACGATCATTATATTTATTTATTAAATTCAAATATATTTATTTATTAAATTCAAATATATTTCTTAGGCTTATAAAAGGTATGTATTGTGCCTATTTTTTCATATGGCAACCTACAAATGGCATGAGTCTGAGATCAACAGGAAGTATTCAAACATTCTGAGGATACGTCCTGTGACATCCTGCCTAATAATTTGAATTATGCCATAATGCAATTTATTCATTTCCATCACTATGGCAATTTATATTATAAGGTATGGATGGTACGGGACATCCTACAAGGTGTATAGTTATAAATTCGTGATTCGGGTATAATTCGGCGAGGTCGAAAATTCAGATTTGGAGAACTATTCGGAAAAAATCGGCAAGTATTCGGGAAAGATTCGGCAAGTGTTCGGGAAATGTTCGAGAAGGATTTCGAGCAAGAAATTAATATATGAGACGCTAGGTTTTGATTTTGTGAATTATTCGCTGTTTTTTTCCGAATAATTCGTGAATTATTCGGCGCGTTCGACAATGGCGATTAAATCGCGGCTGATAAAAAATTCACGAATTATTCACTAATTCGCGAATTATGTGACTATGACAGGGTGATATATATGCAAACTTTACATCCATGGATGTGATCGTTGGCAATGTTTTGGATCAAAAGTAACTTCATCATCACTAGCTCTTCATTCTTATGTAATTGATGTGTGTAAATATGTTTGGGACACGTAACAAAAGAATAGAGCCTAAAAAAGGGAGCTTATACTAGAGCCAGCCAGACGGGTTATCTGAAGTTGGTTATTATTTTTGTAATTTAGTGTCTAAGGGGCGACCGGTAAAGTAGTGGATGCATTGCCGGACACTTACCACTTGCATCAATGGTCTCAAATAACTGTCACGGTGTTATTAAAATAACCCAGCGTGGACTATCATATATGCAATCTTAAACCCTAATTTTATTTCCTCCTCATCTTCTTTTTCAAGTATATCTATCTCGAGTACATCGGAGTGACAAATCTTCTAAGTTATATTTGTTATATTTTGGTAGGTTATTAGAGTTCATGAGTGCACAGTGCACTGCCTCACTATTTTTAACTCAACATAATATTATTGGTAAGATCATTTTTGCTACACTTGACATTTCCACAAGCCAATGTATTTTCACATGGAATTGATTATAGAAGGAAGAAAGAAGATAGAAACTAAATGGAAGTGTACATTTGAAAAAAGATATTGTGTACTTGGATATATAGGTTGAAAAAGAAATACTGTATTTCCTCAACAAAAAAAAAGGAAAGAAAAAATAAAGAAAGTGACATTGCTTTAGTTGTCATACAACTATGGGAATGATATTGATACCTTCTCAACTACTTTTTTCCTCTCGTTCACGAGTAATAATTGGGTCGAACTAATTCCTACGGTACGTAGATCTTTAGAAATTTCTGGTTGAATCTAAAGACAGAGGCCCATTAAGACTCTCCTTGCTTCCGATATTAGATTCAAGAAAGAGCTAGTGAATCTAGATTAGAATTGAAGAATCAATCTCTTGCAATATTTTGCATAGTTATTGGAATAATTGTTTCAAATAATCTCGTAAATGATGGTTTATATTTGCATGTTGTGATATGGCTTGTATGCACGTTCAGACATCTTCCTGAAGTTTCTCTATAATTTCAACAATCACCTATTTAGAGACACTTCAGCATTGATTCCTAATACTAGTAGACTTCACACGATCCCGCTCTACTCTTTCCTCATCAGATTTTCATGGAAAGGATCACCAACTTGCAACAGAGATCCAGCTTATCTCTGTCTACGATCTTGATGAACATATCCGCCGGATTCTTTTCTCCTGCGATCTTCTGTAGTGTCAACTCTCCCTCTTCTACCGCTATGCGTATGAAATGGTATCGCATCTTGATGTGCTTCATCTGAGAGTGATATACCGCATTTTTCTCCAAATGTATCGCACTTTGGCTGTCGCTCTACAAAATATTGAAGTCTTGTTTTTTTCCCAATTCTTCAAGTATCCTTTGCAACCATATCATCTCCTTACTGGATTCCGTGATCGCCACGTATTCAGCCTCCATAGTCGATAATGCCACCACCTTTTGCAATTGGAAGACCCAACTTCCCGTTGTTCTCCCTATAGGGTGTTTTTCGTCACCCCATTGAGATGGGAATACGCGTCGCTTGTCAGGCGTACTACAGATTCCCCTTGCTTAGGATAGGCTGGGGTTTATTGATTGTGGGGATCCGAATCTCCGGCAGCTGTGGACTAAACTGCAGTTAATTACCTCTCGCCTTTAGAGCGAAGGAACCTCTGATTGACGGGTCAAACTGGCCATGCGAACTCAATGTGCAGTGTGCGTGTTTTGTTTTGAGAGGTCTTGGGTATATCGGGGGCCTCGCAGAGTTTACGGGGGTCCCGCTACCCGGATAGGAGGATGGGGGTCAAGGGGACTAGCAGCCCCCTTACGGGGTGCGGGTCAGCGCCCCGTTAGAAATTTTTTCTAACGGGGGACAGTGTTGTGGAGTGTGTATATATAAAAAAGGGTGAAAAGCATCTAAAGGACGCGTGGGCGCCAGCGCCACACGCACCCGGCATATGGGCGCTGGGCGCCCGCGGAAAAAAGAGGCGTAGCCCCTGTACTTGGAGTTGTACTCCTAATTGACTTTTGGAGTTGAACTCCTGAAAGAAGGACAAAGGGGCTTAGCCCCTGCAGCGGGAGTTGTACTCCCAATTGACTTTTGGAGTTGAACTCCTAAAAAGAAAGATTTATTATTATTATTATTATTATATTGTGGAGTTAAATTCCTAAGAGATTTTCGGAGATGATGAAAGGGGACCCCTTTCTTCTTCCTTGAGCCCTGAGTTTTCTCTTGAGCCTTGGATCTCTCCCAAAATGGGATTTTTGGAGATGAGTCTCCTTCTTCCTCCTCTCTGTTGGCTGGATCTTGGAGGAAAAGAGGGTGAAGTTTAAAAATCACCCTTTTTGGGGATTTGATGGGAGATCCGAGTTCCTCTTCAAGGGTTTTATGGTGAAAAACTGTTTCTTCTTGGAAAAAGAAGAGTTAAACTCTCGATTTAATTCAAAAAAAAAGGAAGAAGGTTTAAAACCTTGAGGAAGGAGAATGAGGCACATAAACCTTAGATTTTGAGGGGAATGAATTATTCTCTTTTATTTCATTATCATGTTGCCTTATATAGGCTTACAAATTTACACATACCCATTTGGGCTTTACAAAATAGCATTTTGCCCATCCCATGCCTCATGTGCTCATTTCTTTTGCACATGAGCCATGAACTTTACAAAAATTTTGCTTTATGCCCATTTTTCTTACATTTATTCATAAAAATTACATCAAAATTATTTATTACATAATTTTCATATTGGCATGGAGGAGGCTGGCCGCGGGGCTCGACTTGGGCATGGGTCCACTTGACCTGGGCTTGGGCCCGTTTACTTGGGGTTGACTTTGACTTTGACTTGGTCAACCGGGGTGTAATTTTTGACCTCAACACTCCCAATCGTAAATACGTACCCCGTTGTGCTCTTCCCGCTATCTTGATCACCCGAGTAGTCTACATCAACGTAATCTTGCACCTTTAGAGAGTCACCCTCGAACCATAAGCAGTGACTTGACATACCCCTTAGATACCTCAACATCTACTTCACAGCATTCCAATACCCCTTTCCCGTGTTTTGCATATACCTGCTAACAACTCCCACTGCATGTGCAATATCTGGTCTTGTACTCATCATCGCATACATCAAATTCCCCACCATAGATGCATAAGACACGCTTGGCATCTCATTTTTCTGCTCTTGAGTTGTCGGACACAACTCCTTTCTGAGTTTGAAGTGTTTCGCTAAAGGCGTACTCACCGGTTTTGACTTGTCCATGTTGAACCGCCTCAAAACTTTCTCGATATAGTCTCTTTGCGATAACCACAGCTTCCGCTGTTTACTATCTCTCAAGATTTTCATGCCCAGGATTTTCTTGTCCGCTCCCAAATTCTTCATAGAGAATTTCTCAGCTATCATCTTCTTCAAACTTTGAATTTTCTCGAAATTCTGACCCGCTACCAACATGTCATCCACGTAAAGTGACAAAATAATGTAGTTTTTGTCCTTAAAAGTTTGAACGTACACGTAGTGATCTGATTCACAGCGCACAAATTCCGTCTTCAACATAAACTGATAGAATTTGAGATACCACTGTCTTAAAGCTTGCTTGAGGCCATACAAGCTTTTTCACGGTTTATATATCATATTCTCTTTCCCCTTCACCTCGTATCCCGGTGGCTGCATCATATAGATCTTCTCCTCCAAATCTCCATGAAGGAACGTAGTCTTCACATCCAGCTGCTTTAAGTGTAAATCCTCCACCGCCATGATACCGAGAATCACTCGAATAGATGTCATCTTTACGACTGGGGAAAAAATCTCTTGATAGTCAATTTCTTTCTTTTGCGCATATCCTTTGACAACCAAGTGAGCCTTGTACCGCTTCACACCATTGGAATCATCTTTAATTCTGTACATCCACCTATTCAGCAACGCTTTTCGACCCTTGGGTAGCTTTACTAGACCCACGTAAGGTTCTTCTTTAAAGAATCCATCTCCTCATTCATAGCTTGCTCCCACTGTTTGCTAGCACCGTCGCTTGTTACTTCTTCAAGGGATTCGGGCTCCCCCGAATCTGTGTACAATACGAAGTCGGTTACAAGTTTTTCAGGTAGCCGCCTATCTCACGTAGATATCCTCAGAACCGGTATCTCTGGTTACTGAACATGGTCACCATCCTGTTCTTGAACCTGATCCTGCACTATAACTTCCTCCACGTTGTGATCTCCACTTATAGGTGTTGGTTATAGTGCCCTCAAAGTCAATTATTGGATCGTAGGCACGTGATTGCAATGATTGAGGAGGACCTATGCCGGTAGGAAAGTCTTACTCGAGATGATAGTATGCTATCCGGTTTGCCTTTATTAGTCGTGTACATGTTCAGGTGACCGATTACATGTTACACGTTGATAGAGCCCTTATGATCTTGCTTGACTACCAACAGTATGAGGGCGATCATATAAGTGAGAGTTGGGTGGTCTATAAGCATATCCTTAATAGTGGTCCCTAGTCGTGGGAGTTTCGAGACAGGGCATCGATACTCCGGAGTAGGCTAGTGTATACAGTCGAGATCCCGACGAGGGGCGGTGGCCGGTCTCACAAGCCACTGGTGTCAGTTGGATCACCTAAGATGTATACAGGTGCTCATTGGGTTATGAGTACACCGGACAGGACTCGCCGGGAACCTGCTAGTTGGTATTATACATATCGTCAGATAGCAGTTCCCTGGTGACATGTGTACATGTTAGTTCATCGACCTGAGGTCATCATTTGTCTCGTGTGAGTTCCCACTGTGCTTTGATTTCTACCCTACCACGGCTCAAAGGAGTCATGCAAACAGGTAGTTTTTGGGTACAGTCCCGAGCCACATGGAGGCACGTGAGCGGATCGGCAGGGGATTCGTCTTTCCCGGTATTGGGGGTGGAGATCGCGCTGTGTCTAGGAAAGCCATTACACCAAGTCCTTGGCCAAGGCAGGTGAGAATTACTGGTAGGTACTCCGGTAGTTTCTCAGGGTGTTCAGGGCTTGTCTCCGACACGACTTATACCGCTATTAGGGGTCTGACGTTACTAGCCCCCTAGGCAGGATATGCGATACTCATAGACGAACGGACCGGATTGTATATACATTGTTACTGTTAGGCTCAGTAGGGTTTCCGGATGAGTTCGCTCATCGGCCTCCCTTGAGGTCAGTACATGGGCAGCCGTTACGCACAGCTAGTGCCGCTGACGGCTTGTAGTTAAACCCACTGCCAGGGTACTGACGAGTCATTAGAGTCCCCCACAGATAGTTTCTCAAGTTCGGGCGAAACGTTGTAGAGGCCGTATGGTTTTATGGCAGGGTTCGGAAAATGCACGCGCGTTTACGCACGTGTCATATTTCGGGCAGATAATACTGGTGGGCTTTGGTTTAAACCGGATCCATGTATTATACTTTGTAGATATAATATCTTTGTCTTAGTTGCATTTGTATTCGGTCGTAATACAAATGTGGGTATATTTATACAGTTACGGGGTTATCCTGAAATTCGTTTCGGGATCACTTTTGGAAGTTGCCAGTTTCCAGTTTTCTATCAGCCGTATTTAACATTCGGTTAAATGCGGGTTTATCTTTTCTTGAGGGTGAGTCATGAGAGGAAGCTTCTTGGATGATGACTAGGTTTTGTGAGTCATCCATTTGCATTAATGGTTGATGAGATGTATTTGTGAGTCACCATTTTCCATTAATGTGTTTTGTTCATGCTTAGGATATTTGTGTGAGATCTTTTCCATTATGGTTACCCCCACTCTCTCCTACACTCACCCCCCTTCCATATAATGTGGCCGGCCTCTCTTTGATGAGGACATGGGATTTTCACACTCACTTGATTAGAAAAAGATGATAGATTTCGGTGAATGGAAATTTCATAGCTCATTTCATTCCATCACCCGACTCAAATGGCAACTTCATTAACCGTTCGTCCATGGCTTTGGACGAAGCGAGACAAAGTGTTCTACTCATTCTCTACATCAATCTTGGTCATCTCTTCTAGCAAGCTTGATGACCGAGTTGCCTCGAGTCAGAGGCGGGAGCCCGTTTAAAGATCCGATGACGTGGTGCCACCTGAACGAGGAGATCGGAGATCGACGAGATCGGAGCAGCCGCAACGGAGCGTAGGATGATGGTTGAAGAACGAAGGACTCGGATCGTTCGGTATAACCTTTCTACTCTCTTTGTAGTTTGTTAGTTTAGCGTTAATGGCAGATCCGGGTTATAGTATGCGATAGCGCCAGTTATAAAAGTTTTTGTTCCGTATTTTGGCGTCTGAAAGACGGCCGGGGCGCTACCGTAGACTTACATGGTATCAGAGCCACGCCATTAAGCTTTACTAACTTGTGCTAACGCGTTTAAAAGATCGATCGAACGGATTTTCGAAAACCGCAAATTCTATGTCTAAAGTTTCTGTTGATTTTAAAAGGGGTCTAAAAATCATTTTGAGCATCTCAAAAAATTAAGCAGGCTTTTTAAAGAACACTGGAGAAAAACGAAAAAATGAGTCGACTATATGGCCGCGGAAACGCGGTCAAAGCCTAGCTTTGACCGTGGAAACACGGTTCCCTTGGTGAATCATTGGGTGGTTTTTCTTCTGGGGCTTCTACTTGGAAAATTGTGGTTTCTGGAATGTTTTTTTTGGGCCCAGTGTTTGTTACTGTACAGCAGATTTGCGTGGGGCCCACTTCGGGAAATTTAGTCAATCGAAATTTAAACGTGTCGGTTTACAGTACTTACATTATATCTCCGACCGTGAATGCCATTTGATCGGTAAACCGCGTCTGATTGCTATAGTTCTTTTAGA
Organism: Agapanthus africanus; assembly: GCA_030015575.1. Lineage (NCBI taxonomy): Eukaryota > Viridiplantae > Streptophyta > Magnoliopsida > Asparagales > Amaryllidaceae > Agapanthus > Agapanthus africanus. Next base: position 932,995,386 of record CM057338.1, on the reverse strand, counting down.
CGGGTTTGCGGACGTGACATTCGCGTTGATGTTTTGTGTTGTGCTGTGATGTTGCGGATTTGTCGTGGTGGATAGCAGTGTGCAATGGTAGTGCATTTTGGATTTATTTGTACATTTGATATTGCGGGACGAGCGTCCAACATGTGGACTGCCGTCACTGCCTGTTGTATAATATTCTTTTGGGACATGACCGGGTTGAGGTCGATGTACCCGCTGTACATATTTTTCATTACTGTACTAGGTTTTACCCCGCGACGGAGTGCACGGATAGCCGGGTTCTGGAGGGCAACGGGTCCGCATCTCATGGCTTTGAGAGGCAGAGGGGCCTCACTCTAGAATTGGCAGACTATTTGCCACACTCGTAGGGGGTACAGGTTGACCCAAGGAGGGGTGCCCAAGATTACCGGATTCCGTGAAGTGCCGGGTGGTCCATTCATTTTGCTGTAGGGGGCTGCCTCGCTTCAGGTTTTGGCGGGTAACTTGCCGCACCCGTAGGGGTCTAGGTTTCATTGCACAGGCTATCCACATGACCAGGGGAACGTCGGGTTTCAACAGCGGCTCTGTGAAACTCGGGGATCCCAGATTATCTGTATTGTTCTGTGATGCTTATTACTTTTCTGTAATGTTGCATATTATCACGCCTGGAGCGATTATTGTATATTGGTTTATATACTATTAGATGTTGTATATGTTTTACACCCGTGCTAGTTCAGTCCCCGCTCTGTCGTTAGTTAAGTAACCTAACGGGTGATGACGGGACCCAGTGACGAATGCGGATGGTATATACGTACATTTTATTTTCGTTCTTTTCTGGTGTGATTAATTGATGGGACTGCGTTGATTCTGATTAATGCAAAGTAAAACAAATCTGTTTGGATGTTGTTGGAACAATTTAAAAGGTGTTATTACAAAGATGTTTCCTTTTGTTATGCATAGTGGTATTCGGTTGGAATATCCTGCACCTCATTCGACGGGGCAAGGGCCGATATCCCTTCACCGGGACTGACCCCTTGGGCAGAAGTTTGCGTCAGGGTAATAACTTCACTATAGTCGATTACATGTTGCTTTGCATCGCGATATTCAGTGAAATATCCTGCACCTCATTCCACGAGGAAAGAGCCGAGATCCCTTCACCGGGAGTGACCTCTTTAGCAAAGGTTTTCGCCACTATATTTTATAAAAAGCTATCAGGTTCCTTCAACGAGATCAAGTTCATTACGTTAAAGGTTTTTCGCCAAAAACCAGCCGTAGCCCTCCGTCATTTCTTATGGATGGTCAGTAGTATTCAAGTTATGTTTGTTGGCTTTCGTCAAGGCATAGTGTTTGGTAGTTGCTGGGGTATTCATTTGTTGCATAGATAGATGAGTTGGTTTGGAACAGTCGTATTACCTTGTTGGCTTTCGTCAAGGGTATGTACGGGTGGTTTGAATTAACAAGATAATGACGGGCAGAACTTGACATGTGACTTATGATTTGTTGGCTTTCGTCAAGGTCATAAGAACATGGGGTAAAAATCATATCGGGAGTTTCTAAAGAAACTGAAACTTGCCAGGCATGCGCATACCTTCTGGAGTGTGATAACGTGAGTGGATTCCGTCACGTTATTATGCGATGAGAGTTGGATCCCGATTCCCGCTGATGAGTTGGTTTACTCTTCGGGTGATCCCGATTGATTCTTCTTTCAGGTTTGGAGGAGAATTTGACAGTACAGTGGGAGGTTTCCTGATTAGATAAAGTGATAACCATTCTGATCTAGGTTAGAGTGCACGCAGAGTGTTTCTTTTCTCTCTCTCTTTGGCAGCGACCTTTGACCAACCCTAGACTATGACTCAGTGACCAAGTTGACCGAACCTTCTTAAAATACTGGCTTTTGGATTGTCCGAGTTGCATAAGTCATTGCCACTCCTTCTTTTATCCTTTGCATTTCTCAGAATACCCCGTATTACTACGGACATCCACTTCCATTGGATAGATCCATCGTATGGTTATATACGAACTCGAAGAGACTTCTTCGAGGATGGATCCAGGTTCAGGAGAAATAGAATTGGTTTATTCAGTTGTCTTTTATTATCACCTTCTCTAAGGTTGCGAGGGCTCCTTGGTTTAGGAGAGTACACCTATTACGCTTATTGGATAGTCTTCTTCCAAACCATAGGCAGGTGCCGAAAGGTAGGGAATGAAGAAAACCAATTAGCCTAAGTAGGGTATACAGAAGGTAATATGTAAAGACAAAATAAAGGGATTAGAAAGAGGGCAAAGTAAATTGCGACTGTTATCATTCACGACCAAACCGCGTACTTCATCGCCACTCCTATTTTCACCTTAAAAGAATAAGGTATTATTCAGTTGTCTTTTATCATCACTTTCTCTCAGGTTACGAGCACTCCTTGGTTTAGGAGGATACACCTATTATGCTTACTGGATAGTCTTCTTCCAAACCATAGGCTGGTGCCGAACAGTAGGGAAGGAAGAAAACCATTTAGCCTAACGATGGTGTACAGAAGGTAACGACTAAAGACAAATAAAGAGATTTGGAGAGATGGCAATAAAATATACGGTTATAGTCATGAATTGGATTATGGAAGAGGCATACTATGAATACCAGGATACCCCTACGAAACATTTTCATGTTTCAGTGCATTGTTAATGAAAAACTGTTTTCTCGATTAGATACTTACTCCAGGGCATGTATTTACCAGGTTTCATTCTCATATCTATATGGTTTTACAGATGATGAGTGGGAGGAAGTTATTGGGAATTAGGTGATCATCCTCATTATATCGGAATTCGTTGTAATTGGTGATATTTGAGGAAATCGCCTGGGTATAGTTTTCAACCTACGACGCACAGATTTTGAGTTATTCAACTCAGTGGACTTATACAGAGTATTGTATGTTGTCCAGTGTCCATCAGGACAAAGGTGTAGGTCCTCGTACTATGTTCTGTTTACTTATGACTTCTCTAGTTTTTAGATAAGTGTTTCGTAAAAATACAAGGTCTAAGTTTTGAGAAGTTGTGGGTATAAGAATAAAGTAGAGGACCAGATATCGCAAGTATCGAGATTCTTCAAAGAGATCGAAGATGTAGATACTTGTGATTGGTATTCAGATGATAGTAAAAGTTTTGAGAAACTTGTTTCTCCTTCAGGTTACTCATAATTGGATGGATTCCTAAGTTGAGTAATGCTGATTATCCTCTCTCCATTAAAGTTGATATGCACTGGAGACAGCTGCATGATTTGAATCTGGTTCCAATTAAATAAGTGCCAAAGTTTCTATATTGGATATAGAATGGTTCATATCTTAACGTTGTTAAGATACGGGGAGTTGTCCGGCTTATGCTTAAAACCAGACTCTGGATAACTCAGGGCACGTTTCTGTAATGGCTGTTTGTGGGTTGGCCCAGGCTATGACGAGGGTCGACTTTCTACCATTTGGAAGATCAATAGTGATATTGTTCTTAACTCGCCACAGTTTTAGTAAAATGGATTTTTTTTTCCAGAAAACAGTAGTAGGAGTATGGTAGAACTGGAAGTGATTTCAGAACCGCAAACGATTACGGAAAGTTTAATAGGACCTAAAGATTCAATCAGGTTAGACATTCCATTAGCCACTCCGCAGATATGGTGGGTAACCTCAGACACCCGAGAGGTACTCCGGTAGCCTCAAGGACGGTGACAGGGAGGTTCTTGCTTACCCAGACTTGACACTACTGTTGTTCCAGACTATGAGACTCGGCAGGAGGTTAAGTATAGCGTCGTTCTAAACTAGCTTTAGAAGTGCACGTATATATTATTCTGTCAGAGGGTTGTGGTGGTCAGTGGAAGCAGCGGAAGCATAGTGGGCTAGTAGCTTATGTCTATTTATAGACTAGAGCAGTTATAGCGGAGATAGATCATCTAATTTTGATGTGACAGTCATAGGTTTGACTTCATCAGAATAGGGGATGGATCTGTTAAGAAGATAGTAGGGTGTGATGTCCCAGTATTATGGATGTCATACACAGAGTAGGAAGTAAAATTCTTATACTACGATCGGTTGTACTTTGGTCGTCACACAGTTGTTTCTCCAGACAGGATATAGATATAATATTTGACATTCTGGTTTCTAGATCTATGGTTTTAGATCTGGATTTGGGTAGTTTCCCAATGTGGGTACTTTGACAGTATTCTAATGGTTTTTAGAATAGATGACTCCTGGCATGGTGGTGTACCTGCAGATGATGGAGTCACCCTCTCTAAAGGTGTCTTACAGACTAAAGGGGAGAGGGATGTGCATGATTGGCAGATCACTTGCTTAGGCAATTGAGTCGATCATGAGATGTCAAGTACCACACCAAATGTTGTTTTTGCACTAAATACAATAAGTTTGTATTAATCCAATCCTGGAGAAACATAAGGAAGCAGTTTTAGAACATAAGTGCATGTTCTACGGATTTGATGACGGCAGCCTCCTTCGGGAGACGATTATCATTCCAGGCTTCAAAGGTGACATGGATGACAGAGTGATTGTCAGAGTTATAGTTTTCCCTTTGACGAGGGACAGTATTATGGACAGGTGGTCCAAGAGGATACTGTGGGAGGCATGGTGCTGGATACTGATTAGGTTCAGTTATCGATACAGTCTAAGAAGTTTGTATTTGGAGTTCATTTATGAGCTAGGTCCCATCAGATATCCAGACATATTCTAAGACATGTATTACTCAATTCGGAAGATGGCTTTCTCCGCAAACTTGAGATTAAGGGGGACATAGAAAGGAACATCTGGGCGGATCCACTCACTGAGGCTATTTCTCAAACACAATAGTTTTACGAACGGGTTTTGTGAAACTGATTAGTAGAGGAGTTGGATGTTCGATATCACACGGGCTGTGAGTATGCGACATCGCAATAATTAGCCTTAAGTGCAGGTGGGAGATTGTTGGTTATAGTGCCCTCAAAGTCAATTATTGGATCGCAGGTACGTGATTGCAATGATTGAGGATGACCTATGCCGGTAGGACAGTCTTACTCGAGATGATAGTATGCTATCTGGTTTGCCTTTATCAGTCGTGTACATGTTCGGTGACTGATTACATGTTACACGTTGATAGAGCCCTTAGGATCTTGCTTGACTACCAATAGTATGAGGGCGATCATATAAGTGAGAGTTGGGTGGTCTATAAGCATATCCTTAATAGTGGTCCCTAGTCGTGGGAGTTTCGAGACAGGGCATCGATACTCCGGAGTAGACTAGTGTATACAGTTGAGACCCCGACGAGGGGCGGTGGATGGTCTCACAAGCCACTGGTGTCAGTTGGATCACCTAAGATGTATACAGGTACTCATTGGGTTATGAGTACACCGGACAGGACTCGCCGGGAACCTGCTAGTTGGTATTATACAAATCGTCAGATAGCAGTTCCCTGGTAACATGTGTACAGGTTAGTTCATCGACCTGAGGTCGTCATTTGTCTCGTGTGAGTTCCCACTGTGCTTTGATTTCTACCCTACCACGGCTCAAAGGAGTCGTGCAAATAGGTAGTTTTTGGGTACAGTCCCGAGCCACATGGAGGCACGTGAGCGGATCGGCAGGGGATTCGTCTCTCCCGGTATTGGGGGTGGAGACCGCGCTGTGTCTAGGAAAGCCATTACACCAAGTCCTTGGCCAAGGCAGGTGAGAATTACTGGTAGGTACTCCGGTAGTTTCTCAGGGTGTTCAGGGCTTGTCTTCGACACGACTTATACCGATATTAGGGGTCTGACGTTACTAGCCCCCTAGGCAGGATATGCGATACTCATAGACGAACGGACCGGACTGTATATACATTGTCACTGTTAGGCTCAGTAGGGTTTTCGGATGAGTTCGCTCATCGGCCTCTCTTGAGGTCAGTACATTGAGAACACAACCTTTGTTCGACTTTCTTGCACAGCTAGTGCCGCTGACGGCTTGTGGTTAAACCCACTGCCAGGGTACTGACGAGTCATTAGAGTCCCCCACAGATAGTTTCCCAAGTTCGGGCGAAACGTTGTAGAGGCCGTATGGTTTTATGGCAGGGTTCGGAAAATGCACGTGCGTTTACGCACATGTTATATTTCATGCAGATAATACTGGTGGGCTTTGGTTTAAGCCGGATCCATGTATTATACTTTGTAGATATAATATCTTTGTCTCAGTTGAATTTGTATTCGGTCGTAATACAAATGCGGGTATATTTATACAGTTACGGGGTTATCCTGAAATTCGTTTCGGGATCACTTTTGGAAGTTGCCAGTTTTCAGTTTTCTATCAGCCGTATTTAACATTCGGTTAAATGCGGGTTTATCTTTTCTTGAGGGTGAGTCATGAGAGGAAGGTTCTTGGATGATGACTAGGTTTTGTGAGTCATCCATTTGCATTAATGGTTGATGAGGTGTGTTTGTGAGTCACCATTTTCCATTAATGTGTTTTGTTCATGCTTAGGATATTTGTGTAAGATCTTTTCCATTATGGTTACCCCCACTCTCTCCTACACTCACCCCCTTCCATATAATGTGGCCGGCCTCTCTTTGATGAGGACATGGGATTTTCACACTCACTTGATTAGAAAACGATGATAGATTTCGGTGAATGGAAATTTCATAGCTCATTTCATTCCATCACCCGACTCAAATGGCAACTTCATTAACCGTTTGTCCATGGCTTTGGACGAAGCGAGACAAAGTGTTCTACTCATTCTCTACATCAATCTTGGTCATCTCTTCTAGCCAACTTGATGACCGAGTTGCCTCGAGTCAGAGGCGGGAGCCCGTTTAAAGATCCGATGACGTGGTGCCACCTGGACGAGGAGATCGGAGCAGCCGCAACGGAGCGTAGGATGATGGTTGAAGAACGAAGGACTCGGATCGTTCGGTATAACCTTTCTATTCTCTTTGTAGTTTGTTAGTTTAGCGTTAATGGCAGATCCGGGTTATAGTATGCGATAGCGCCAGTTATAAAAGTTTTTGTTCCGCATTTTGGCGTCTGAAAGACGGCCGGGGCGCTACCGTAGACTTACAATAGGTACCTGAATGATCTCTTAAGTTCCGTCCAACTCGACGAACTCCGCTACTGCACCATATTTGGCTTGCTTTTCTTCTTTGTACAAGTGTTGCTTATCAAAGACGACGTTCTGGCTTCATATTACCTTCTTGCTTGCATAATCCCACAGCTGATATCTGAACCCGTCTCCACCATAGCCGATGAAAGCACACTTCTTAGAGTTTGATTCAAGCTTATTTCTTTCCGCCTTATCAGTAAAAAAATATGCAATACAACCGAATACTTTTAGGTGCACGTAATTAACCGTTTACCTAACCAAATTTCTTCCGGAATACCACCATCAAGCACACTTGCTAGGATTTTGTTGATCAAGTACACAGTAGTATCGACCACCGCTGCCCATAGGAATTTAGGCACGTCCGCATCCAAGGTCATCCTCCGCACTCACTTTAGGATCGTCATGTTCATCTTTTTAGCGATGCCATTCTGCTGCGGCGTCCATGGTACCGTCTTCAGTCGACGAATAACCTTCTGCAAGCAAAATGCCTCGAATTCCTGTATTCAATATTTCCCTCCATTATCGGACTTAAGGCATTTTATCTTAGCCCATGTTTGGTTCTCAACCTGCGCAATCCAGTGTTTAAAGATACCAAACATATCGGATTTCTTCTTCATCGCATACACCCATGTTTTTTGGCTTGCATCGTCGATGAACGTCACGAAATATCGATTACCTTTATAAGACTCCACCGAGGCCGGACCCCATACGTCCGTATGCACTATCTCCAGCTTCTTGGTCTTTTTAGCTACGCCTCTAATATGAAATCTGAGCGAGCTTTGCTTCGCACAAACACAGCTCTCGCAAAACCCTAACTCCACATTTTTCAGTCTCGAAAAAAGCCCCCTACCTTGAAGATTTTTTATGTTCTTCTCACCGAGGTGCTAATCGTTTATGCCACAACGAAGTCTCCGAATCTATTTCCAAAACTGTCGCTAATGCAACCTAATCTCCACTGCTCCCACTGAAGGAATATAATAAACCGCTCAACTTGCCCCTTGCGACTACCAACTATCCTTTAGAAATCTTTCATTGATAATTTCCAAACACCGTCATATAATCTTCGTTGTCCAGCTGACTTATAGAAATTAAGTTTTTCTTCAGATCTGGAATGTGTCTCGCGTTCTTCAGCTTTATCTGACCTTCTCCTGACTGTTGCAAGATGATCTTCCCTTTGAAAGTTCCTAGCGCTCTTGCCGCTAACCCGCGGCCAATGCGGAATACGAAAATGAAAGTTTTGATGGTACTAAAAACTTATACCAAAGAATCTAAACCAAACACCTAAACTAGCAAGCACAAAAGGATAGAAATCACAACCTTTATAGCGTCTTCATTTGCTACAATTGGGTTGGACTCTAGCATGCTCTCAAGAGCTACGGATCGTGCTTGCAAGCCGGTCTTTCTTCACCGAAGATGATCCACCAGAGAGAACCAAGTTCAAGCTTCAACTTCATCAATGAAGTAACTAAAGATCCTAGGTTGCTAATCTATGATGCTTGGTGATGTGTGTGACTATTCTAGCATTTTTTTTTATCTCTTTATCTTCATGATTCTCAACTCATGAGAGAGTTGAAGATGATGAAGAAGAAGAAGGTGCCATGGAAGAGAGAGAAGCTAAATGGTAGAATGAATAAACTCACTTACAAATTCAAGCATGCTTAATTTCTTTTGTTAAAAGAATTTTTCTCCATTTAAAAATTATAACTATGCTTGAATAGTGTATGCAAATCAATTAATAATCCATTTGCCCATACCCTCCACCATTTCTTTCTTCCACCTCATTTCTTAATTTCTTAAAAAAGATATAAAAACCTAAAAATGAGGTGTCCTCCTTCTAGAAGTATTCTTGTATAAATATAAGAATACGTCCTCGCAAATACATGCCTTCATTCGTATCAAAATATGAATACCAAAGAGATAGAAAAACACAACGAACATAATACTAGAATATACATATCGAAATATATATTTGTAAATTATTAAATCAAAACTTGATTTAATAATCCGGTTTAATCCTAAGCCGACTATTATTATCCACCCGAATAAAGTCCGTGTGGCTATCACACATACCTAATCGGAATCCTGCACGTATCAATATACAACCACTACATCATTTTGCCTGAACTAGGAAAACCCTCTGTGTGGAATTCTAAAGACTCGTCAATACGCTGGCGGTGAGTTTAATTATAAGCACGCCAGCAGCACTCGCTCTATGTAACGGCTACCTAGGTATTGAGCGACAGGAAGGCCGATGAACAAACTCATCCGTACCCCTACTGAGCCTATATGTGACAATCTCCGTACAGTCCGGTCTTTTCGTCTGAGATAATCGCATACCGGGTTTAGGGGTGGATAACGTCAGACCCCTATTAGCCCGATAATACATGCAAGGGTTGGATTTTCATACTTCATTATATTCACAGATGATCTCTCTAGATTCGGATATGTATTTCTCATAAAACACAAATCTGAAACTTTTGAGAAATTCAAAGAATATAAGAACGAAGTAGAGAACCAGACTGGAAAAAGTATCAAGATCCTCTGATCTGATAGAGGAGGGGAGTACTTAAGCACGGAATTCCTTGATTACTTAAAAGAGAATGGAATTCTCTTTCAGCTTACTTCTCCGTATACACCACAACACAACGGTGTATCGGAGCGGAGGAATCGTACCCTTTTGGATATGGTTCGCTCCATGATGAGTAATGCCGAGTTGCCTCTTTCATTCTGGGGACATGCGCTTCAGACAGCGGCATACTTATTGAATCAGGTTCCATCCAAATCTGTGTCTAAGATTCCATATGAAATGTGGAGTGGAAAGAAATCATGTCTTAAATGTATTGAGATATGGGGTTGTCCGGCCTATGTAAAAATACAAAATCCGGACAAACTTTAGACACGCTCATTTTTATGTATGTTTGTGGGATATCCTAAGCAATCACATGGATATCTTTTCTACCACACCGAGGAACAGAAAGTGTTTGTTGCTTGCCACGCCGTCTTTTTAGAGAAGGAATTTCTTGCAAAAGAAATTAGTGGGAGTATGGTAGAACTGGAAGAAATTCAGGAACCACAATAAAAATGAAGATTTGGTGGAACCTCAGGATTCAATAATCCCGGACGAATCTCAGCCACTCCACAAATCTAGTAGGATTTCTTGTCCGCCCGAGAGATACTATGGTTTTCTCATAAACGGGGATCGAGAGGATTGTATGTTAGAAGAAGATGATCCTACTAGTTTCGAGCATGCTATTACCAATAGGGACTCTGTAAAATGGCTGGATGGTATGCGATCCGAAATGGAGTCCATGTACACCAACAAAATTTGGACTTTGGATGTTGCTCCTCCAGGGGCAAAACCCGTTAGATGCAGGTGGATCTTCAAAAAGAAGATTGGTGTAGATGGACAGGTGGAAACCCATAAGGCTAGTTTTGTTGCAAAAGGTTTTCACCAAAGACCAGGAGTGGACTATGACTAACCTTTTTCTCCAGTGGCTATGCTGAAATTCATTCGGATCTTGCTTGTCATTGCTGCCTTCCATGATTATGATATCTGGCAGATGGACGTAAAAACGACTTTTCTAAATGAGAGTTTAGAAAAGTGCGTTTATATGGATCAGCCGGAGGGATTCGTAGACAGTGGGAGTAGCAGGATGGTGTGCAACTTGCTTAAATCTATTTATGGATTAAAGCAGGTATCGCGGAACTGGAACATCTGTTTTGAAGAGACAGTCAAAGAATTTGACTTCATCAAAAACGAGGACGAGCTTTGTATCTATAAGAAGATTGTAGGAAGAACTGTTGTATTCCTGGTCTTGTACGTGGACGACATTCTATTGATAGGAAATGACATTCCTATACTGCAATCGGTCAAGCTGTTCTTGTCACAAAAGTTCTCCATGAAAGACCTGGGTGATGCCCCATACATTCCGGAGATTAAGATCTACAGAGATATATCTAAGAGAATGTTGGGACTTTCACAGTCCAGGTACAAAGAAACCATACCGAAGAGGTTTAGTATGGATGATTCCAAGTGTGGTAATATACCCGCTTTGCACGGAATCGCCCTCTCCAAAGAGATGTCTCCCAAGACTGATGAAGAGAGGGATCGCATGAGCATTATACCCTACGTTTCGGCGGTAGGATCTATAATATATGCGATAATATATACCAGACCAGATCTAGCTTATGCGCTTAGCATGGTGAGCAGGTATCAGTCGAACCCAGGTGAGAATCATTGGACAACTGTAAAGAACATTCTCAAGTACCTGAGAAGAACTAAGAAGATGTTCTTAGTTTACGGTAATAGAGACCTCCAGGTTAAGTCCTTTACCGACTCAAGCTTCTAAAGTGATAAAGATGACAGCAAGTCTATCTCGGGTTTTGTATTGTAACGTGTTAAAAAAATGATTAAATAAATAATTAAATGAATAAAAGTGTTTAAGTGAATTTTAGGATTTTCGGTAAAGTAAAATGTATTTTTCGTAAAACCAAACCGTGATTGTTTTCATTATAATTTTTAAAATATCTATTTTAATTATGAAATTACTAGTACATGGTGTTTATTTAGCCACTTATAAATTTTTAGTTTAATAAAATATTTTTCCTAAATTAATTATTTTAAATATTAACATAAGCTTTATTTTTACACTAAATTAGTGTAAATTACAAATTTAAATGGTTTTAATTTGTAAAAATGAACCATGGCATATTAGAAATTAGTGTGTATCATGCAAAATTTATTTGCAAATTTTTCCTATTTTCTAGAGCTTTCTTGAGTTGCTATAGTAAATAAATAAATAAATAATTAAATAAACCATGAAAAGACTTAAAGTGTTGTTCTTTCTCTTGAAACTTCTACACACTTTTTCCACTCTCTTCTTTCTCTCCCTCACCTCCCTAGGGCCGGCCACAAACCTCCCATGGCAGCCCCCCCCTTTTACCACCTTATTTTTATTCAAAATTCATTAAAAATACATCAAAAATTCCATTAAAATTCCACAAAATCCTATTTATTTCATACTCTTTATTCCTTGCTCATTTTTATATGAAATTTGGAGATGGAAGGCATGCATTTTGGAGGCTCATTTCTTGTTTGGATTTCATATTTTGGGAGGTATAATTTCTTTCTTTTGATTTATTGTTTTAGATGTTCATTTAAGCTTAATTAGATTTAATTAATTAATTCTATGTTTTTTTTTAAAATTCAAGTTAGGGTTTGTAAATTCAAGTTATGATTTTTGTTAATTATTTAGGGTTATAGTAGTTAGTTTAACACTTTTAGAATTGGAAAATATTGCATGGTTGTTGAATTCTAAAATTTTCATTTAAAATTGTTTTAAATTAGGAATTTAGTTAACTAGGTTTTTGCAAAATATGTTTGTGGTTAATATAAAATTCTAATTTGGGTTGTTATCATTGGATTATAGTTTTAGTGGAAATTTTAGCATGTTAATGGAAAGAAAAACTTAGTTTGATTGCTAGTTTCAATGGATAATTGATAAATTGTGATAAAAAAATTGCTAATTTTGTAAACTAGATTTTAGAAATTCCTATATAAATGAGATTAAAAATATAATTATGGTTTCATTATATCATTATCATCATAAATTGTGGTTTAAGTCATTAATTTATGCAAAATCATGTTTTGAGGTGGAATTGTGGTATTTTGCTTGGAAAATGTTGAAAATTGTTAAAGGGTGCAAACTAGAAATTTCAAATTACTACAAATATGTGTAATAAAAATATAGTATTAGTTTGTATAGTCTAGTTATACTATTTAATGAGTTTTATGACCTTTGGTTTCATTTAAATGTCAAGTTTTGATGAAAAACGGTAAATTGGCATTTTCGGGTTTTTCGAAAACGGACGATTTGATCGATTTTAGTTTTTCGATGAATTTGATCATGTTTTACAATATAAGTAATGTGTTTTAAAACTATGAGTTATCTGTTGATGTTTATCTCGATCCATCGGAGTTTGTACGCCGATATCGAGCGATATTTGGTTCTTTTGCGTGGACGGGACATAGGTTTTAACCTATGCTTGTTCCTTGTATCGTTTGACTTTTGTATGTGATTCGGTTTACGATGCTATTTATATGTTTGCGTTTAGGTACCCTTCAAGTGGACTGCGGGCGATGAAGAGGAGGATGGCGACACCGTCGTCGGCAGACATGGACTAGGTGAGTAGATGCATATCTACGGGGGGAAGTCGGGTGGATGGCGTTTAGCACCCCCGCAACGTAGAATAGGAATAGTATTTATTGTCAGTAGAAAACCGGATATGACCCTAGATACTTAACGCGTAGGACCCTAGTAATAACCCTAGGCTGAACTAGACTGATTTAGGAAAACCTTATCAGGGGATGAGTACCTTGGAAAAGTTCTTAGGTTTCAGGTAGAAACACACACGCACACACTGAAACTCGACATGGAGTATACGTATATGTGTGTATATATATAAAACTAGGTATAGGTGTATATATATATACAACACGTATATGGGATTCATTGATGTGATATGATATCTGAGGTATGATGAAACAGTATAACTGGGCTTGATGCCGTGATTCTTGACTATACAGTCGTATTAAAGTGTTAGCGGATCATTAGAGAATGAGATAATGAACATGAATATATAAATTATGAAGGGTGGTGGTGATACTGAGGTACATGGGACGCTAAAATAGTACCTGGGCTGTAGCTTGTGACTTGATGACGATAAGATATCGGTATGACTTAATCACAATATGATACATGTGACATGATATTTCTGAGGATAACTAATGATTATTCCATGATGGAAATGATATATGATTGATGTATGCGATTATAGTTTAGCACCTTGATCATGAGATGTGTTGATGATGACACATTACGAATAATGAGACACCTAGGAGATACTTGACCCGTACCCCGATATTGGGATGCCGTACGATGGATTGTACCGTACGAGGCTTAGATATAATGATTGATCCGCACTCTTGATTCGAGGAAGCCGTACTACGTACGTGACGCTATTGAGGCGGGATCGCCGACTATTAGAGATATTGGTTCAGACCTTAGGTAGATGCTTGTTTCTTATTGACTAGTTTCTTAGGTTAGTTCCTTAGGATATTAGATGGACACTAGTTTAGGTTCGACTCACATAGTGGTAGTTGTACTCGTATATCGCGGAGGAGTGGATAATGCACACCTGTATTACATTCATACTGTAATCATCATGGTGCATGTTCTTACATATGTTGCTATAATCAGTATAAACTTTACCTGTTAGGACACCAGCACCATTACCGATGATGCGCATATTCCACGCACACTTATTTGCCGGCTTACACACATCATTATCGGTAATTGCTATGTCACGTACACTTTAGATCGTATTATCTTTTATTGATAGAATCAGTTAACCACTAAACCGATAAAATATTGTGATTTCTCTCTTATGTTAGTATAAGACATGATATTTATTACTTAGACATTCATGCATTCATATTTTCATGTTATCATGCAGTATCATGGGCATATGCCGACACTTATCATATACTTACTCATGATTTTAAGATTTGGATTTCTAGGAGATTTCTGGATTTTTGGGGAAAACCGCAAGAAATTATAAAAACTTCTCTCTCTCTCCTCCTCTCTTTTAAAATAAGATGCGGTTTTCTCGTGATGTATGTGTCGTCCACCATGAGATTTCATGTTTTCTGATGGATTTCGAGACCCGATTTGAGGAGTGGATGAACCGTCTCGGGTACATGGTGGGCCCGGTATGGTACCCCGGGGCAAGAAGATCGAGTTGTAGACGATGAGCCTGGCAGGGGAAGACTACCTACCGGTGATGTCTGGCGCGGCGGATATCCGGAGGATACCGACCGTTGTCGTGAGATTTGATGATATGGGCCGATCCGGACTGACGGAGCCCGACATATTGAGACTTGAGATTTACATGTTTGTGTCGATGCTTGACACGGATTTCCATGGATTTCATTGTTGATATTTCCGGTTTCTATACCCGTTTTACTATGATAATAGCTAAAGATTTCTTATACAGATATACCTGGATTTCAGGATTTGTTTATTTTACATTCATGGTGCATGCATATCCATTCATGTGACATAGTACTATATGAGGCACTGACACGACACGGAGTATTTGCACTTACACGTAGTATTACCCTGCTATTACTAGATGATTGAGATATAGTAGTGTATTATTATGACCTAGGATAGCGTCGTGCATTCGATTTCTTTTCGTAGATGTCTTCTACTCACGAGTTGGCAACTCACCCCCGTTGTGCCAAATTTTATTACAAGTTCGATGTACAGATTTCCGTGGCAGCTTGTTGGCACATCTTTTCTTCAGGGTGATTTGCACGGTAGGTTGGTTCACTTGTATCCGAACCACCATTGTACTTTTATTCACTCATTTGTATCTAGTAAGCTCCATCAACCATATTTGTATTACTTGATAAGTTTCTTGGACCAGTCTTTTATTTCGACCTTAGAGTCGCGCGTGTATTATTCTGATCTGGTGGTTTTGTTTTCTTTTGAGTTTTGAGCCTCGCCTATTGGCGTTGTATATTATTGTGCTTTTTGTGGTTGTTTCCGCCTGTTGGCGTTGATGCTAGCTCCCGTTTGGGGATGCTTTTTATTGTTGTTTATGTATATTATATTTGTTGTACCCGTTTGGGGGCCAGTTTTTATAGAGGAGACTCTGCCGAAATTTTTGGGAAAATTTACCGATGTTTTAAACTTATTCCTTCATGTTTTCTTTTACTGCTTCTTCTTCTTTTCATGGTTTAGATTTCTGGGCTTCGGCTTACTTAGGTTACGTGGCGCCTCTAGACGCTTCGTAATCTAAGTGCCGGTCACGTTCCGTACTTTCGGGTCGTGACAAAGTTGGTATCAGAGTGCTAGGTTTAACCTTGTATAAGTCTAGGTGACCCTTGGTTGATGGAGTAGGCGATTTAGGTAGAGTAACGTACCGTGAGTATGGTCCGCGACATACTTACGATACGCTACTCTGCTTAAGGTGCCTTAGGATGTACATTGTTTGCACCGTATTTCATTCATTCCTTTGATCTATCTTCGTCAATGTCGGATGGTGGTTTGTGTTACCACGGGCAGAGGGAGCTGCGGCTCGAATGCGATAACCAATAGAGTATTGGTTATTCTTGAGGATTGAAGCATTGTTTAGCGTGCGGATGAAGGGTATTCACATGCCGTCCGGATGAAGTTAAAGGGTTCGAACGATTATCAGAAAATCATGTTCCCAAGTTTAAGGTATTCAGAAGAACATGCAGGTATTTCGATGGACCCTCTAGAAGAATGAAACCCTAACTCGACATAATGACCACGAGAACGCACTTGAACCTTAGGGTTTACGGCAGTTCCGCGATGCCATTAGTGAGGCTTGGGTTTGCCCTTCTACGGCTGGATCATCGATACTGGGGTATATACCGGATATTTTTAAACAGTACTTGAGTGTTGAGCTCTCGGGGAATTATGGGATTTTGATGGATCATTCGAAAAGTTTAATGTAGTCCGGATATCAGGTGAAGGGATCGACTACGTGGGAGACTCTAGATATGAGTATTGCCGTTGGTAGCGCAGTCAGCACAGCTACGAAGAGACTAGTTCGAAGCAACCGACATCAGAGGAAAGAGGCGGACATTGACGATCGTGTTTACGATTGTGATTTAGTGATTTGAATTTCACATTTTCATTGATTGGATTTTTGTATTTTGAGGATTTTGTTCTACGATTGGTATTTCATGTGTGTACCTTCATTCTATTTGTGTTTCATATATCAGTTGTATTGATGTTGTTTAGTACACACCCAGTACACTTGATTTGGTTTTATATATATTTTGGGATTTTTGATTGATTTCGTGCATAGGGGTTACACATGATTTTTACATATGTTTCGACCTAGTTTTCATGCATTTTTGTACTGTGATTTCGATTTTGATATTCAATGTATGTTTTCGTGAACCATGTGCACCTGATTAGGATTCTTGCGCATACTTGGCGCACTTGATGCGATTTTGTGCACACCAGATGCACTAAATCGGGATTTTGTGCAGATTAGATGCACCTGATATTGTGTCGTGCACGCCCGTTGCACTTGACTGATGTTTTTGGTGCACACCTGTTGCACTTAGTTTTATTTTGTGGATATTCATGGTATCTATAATTGGTTTCGATTTCAGTGCGCACCGGACGCACATGACATTTTATTGATGTGATTGGGATTGATTTTAGTTTGAGCAGTATGTTTTCCTAATTATTATTATTGATTTAGTAATCAGGCGGGACGTGTATGTTAAATAAACGATATATATATATATAGTTATTTTTTAAATTAAACGTCCGTTACCTATGCCGTGACACGTGCATTGCACGGCGATTTTCAAGAGGGGTTTTTGTATGCTTCTTTATTATGATGATTCGGCGATTTTACTAGGATGCGAACTATATATAAGTTATAGATTGATGTGTATTATGATGGTTTTCATATTGAGTTTTGATATTTTATTCTCGCCATAACTCCGATGATTGCGTTATGCTTGACGGAGTTGATTTTTGTTATATATTGATGATTTCGGAGCCCCGACGATTTGAATGTTTTGCTAAACGTTTTAGTATTTGGAGGGGGAGTTTTAATTTAAATTCGGGGACCGAATTTATAAAAGGGGGGAAGATTGTAACGTGTTAAAAAAATGATTAAATAAATAATTAAATGAATAAAAGTGTTTAAGTGAATTTTAGGATTTTCGGTAAAGTAAAATGTATTTTTCGTAAAACCAAACCGTGATTGTTTTCATTATAATTTTTAAAATATCTATTTTAATTATGAAATTACTAGTAAATGGTGTTTATTTAGCCACTTATAAATTTTTAGTTTAATAAAATATTTTTCCTAAATTAATTATTTTAAATATTAACATAAGCTTTATTTTTACACTAAATTAGTGTAAATTACAAATTTAAATGGTTTTAATTTGTAAAAATGAACCATGGCATATTAGAAATTAGTGTGTATCATGCAAAATTTATTTGCAAATTTTTCCTATTTTCTAGAGCTTTCTTGAGTTGCTATAGTAAATAAATAAATAAATAATTAAATAAACCATGAAAAGACTTAAAGTGTTGTTCTTTCTCTTGAAACTTCTACACACTTTTTCCACTCTCTTCTTTCTCTCCCTCACCTCCCTAGGGCCGGCCACAAACCTCCCATGGCAGCCCCCCCTTTTACCACCTCATTTTTATTCAAAATTCATTAAAAATACATCAAAAATTCCATTAAAATTCCACAAAATCCTATTTATTTCATACTCTTTATTCCTTGCTCATTTTTATATGAAATTTGGAGATGGAAGGCATGCATTTTGGAGGCTCATTTCTTGTTTGGATTTCATATTTTGGGAGGTATAATTTCTTTCTTTTGATTTATTGTTTTAGATGTTCATTTAAGCTTAATTAGATTTAATGAATTAATTCTATGTTTTTTTTAAAAATTCAAGTTAGGGTTTGTAAATTCAAGTTATGATTTTTGTTAATTATTTAGGGTTATAATAGTTAGTTTAACACTTTTAGAATTGGAAAATATTGCATGGTTGTTGAATTCTAAAATTTTCATTTAAAATTGTTTTAAATTAGGAATTTAGTTAACTAGGTTTTTGCAAAATGTGTTTGTGGTTAATATAAAATTCTAATTTGGGTTGTTATCATTGGATTATAGTTTTAGTGGAAATGTTAGCATGTTAATGGAAAGAAAAACTTAGTTTGATTGCTAGTTTCAATGGATAATTGATAAATTGTGATAAAAAAATTGCTAATTTTGTAAACTAGATTTTAGAAATTCCTATATAAATGAGATTAAAAATATAATTATGGTTTCATTATATCATTATCATCATAAATTATGGTTTAAGTCATTAATTTATGCAAAATCATGTTTTGAGGTGGAATTGTGGTATTTTGCTTGGAAAATGTTGAAAATTGTTAAAGGGTGCAAACTAGAAATTTCAAATTACTACAAATATGTGTAATAAAAATATAGTAATAGTTTGTATAGTCTAGTTATGCTATTTAATGAGTTTTATGACCTTTAGTTTCATTTAAATGTCAAGTTTTGATGAAAAACGGTAAATTGGCATTTTCGGGTTTTTCGAAAACGGACGATTTGATCGATTTTAGTGTTTCGATGAATTTGATCATGTTTTACAATATAAGTAATGTGTTTTAAAACTACGAGTTATCTGTTGATGTTTATCTCGATCCATCGGAGTTTGTACGCCGATATCGAGCGATATTTGGTTCTTTTGCGTGGACGGGACATAGGTTTTAACCTATGCTTGTTCCTTGTATCGTTTGACTTTTGTATGTGATTCGGTTTACGATGCTATTTATATGTTTGCGTTTAGGTACCCTTCAAGTGGACTGCGGGCGATGAAGAGGAGGATGGCGACACCGTCGTCGGCAGACATGGACCAGGTGAGTAGATGCATATCTACGGGGGGAAGTCGGGTGGATGGCGTTTAGCACCCCCGCAACGTAGAATAGGAATAGTATTTATTGTCAGTAGGAAACCGGATATGACCCTAGATACCTAACGCGTAGGACCCTAGTAATAACCTTAGGCTGAACTAGACTGATTTAGGAAAACCTTATCAGGGGATGAGTACCTTGGAAAAGTTCTTAGGTTTCAGGTAGAAACACACACGCACACACTGAAACTCGACATGGAGTATACGTATATATGTGTATATATATAAAACTAGGTATAGGTGTATATATATATATACAACACGTATATGGGATTCATTGATGTGATATGATATCTGAGGTATGATGAAACAGTATAACTGGGCTTGATGCCGTGATTCTTGACTATACAGTCGTATTAAAGTGTTAGCGGATCATTAGAGAATGAGATAATGAACATGAATATATAAATTATGAAGGGTGGTGGTGATACTGAGGTACATGGGACGCTAAAATAGTACCTGGGCTGTAGCTTGTGACTTGATGACGATAAGATATCGGTATGACTTAATCATAATATGATACATATGACATGATATTTCTGAGGATAACTAATGATTATTCCATGATGGAAATGATATATGATTGATGTATGCGATTATAGTTTAGCACCTTGATCATGAGATGTGTTGATGATGACACATTACGAATAATGAGACACCTAGGAGATACTTGACCCGTACCCCGATATTGGGATGCCGTACGATGGATTGTACCGTACGAGGCTTAGATATAATGATTGATCCGCACTCTTGATTCGAGGAAGCCGTACTACGTACGTGACGCTATTGAGGCGGGATCGCCGACTATTAGAGATATTGGTTCAGACCTTAGGTAGATGCTTGTTTCTTATTGACTAGTTTCTTAGGTTAGTTCCTTAGGATATTAGATGGACACTAGTTTAGGTTCGACTCACATAGTGGTAGTTGTACTCGTATATCGCGGAGGAGTGGATAATGCACACCTGTATTACATTCATACTGTAATCATCATGGTGCATGTTCTTACATATGTTGCTATAATCAGTATAAACTTTACCTGTTAGGACACCAGCACCATTACCGATGATGCGCATATTCCACGCACACTTATTTGCCGGCTCACACACATCATCATCGGTAATTGCTATGTCACGTACACTTTAGATCGTATTATCTTTTATTGATAGAATCAGTTAACCACTAAACCGATAAAATATTGTGATTTCTCTCTTATGTTAGTATAAGACATGATATTTATTACTTAGACATTCATGCATTCATATTTTCATGTTATCATGCAGTATCATGGGCATATGCCGACACTTATCATATACTTACTCATGATTTTAAGATTTGGATTTCTATGAGATTTCTGGATTTTTGGGGAAAACCGCAAGAAATTATAAAAACTTCTCTCTCTCTCCTCCTCTCTTTTAAAATAAGATGCGGTTTTCTCGTGATGTATGTGTCGTCCACCATGAGATTTCATGTTTTCTGATGGATTTCGAGACCCGATTCGAGGAGTGGATGAACCGTCTCGGGTACATGGTGGGCCCGGTATGGTACCCCGGGGCAAGAAGATCGAGTTGTAGACGATGAGCCTGGCAGGGGAAGACTACCTACCGGTGATGTCTGGCGCGGCGGATATCCGGAGGATACCGACCGTTGTCGTGAGATTTGATGATATGGGCCGATCCGGACTGACGGAGCCCGACATATTGAGACTTGAGATTTACATGTTTGTGTCGATGCTTGACACGGATTTCCATGGATTTCATTGTTGATATTTCCGGTTTCTATACCCGTTTTACTATGATAATAGCTAAAGATTTCTTATACAGATATACCTGGATTTCAGGATTTGTTTATTTTACATTCATGGTGCATGCATATCCATTCATGTGACATAGTACTATATGAGGCATTGACACGACACGGAGTATTTGCACTTACACGTAGTATTACCCTGCTATTACTAGATGATTGAGATATAGTAGTGTATTAGTATGACCTAGGATAGCGTCGTGCATTCGATTTCTTTTCGTAGATGTCTTCTACTCACGAGTTGGCAACTCACCCCCGTTGTGCCAAATTTTATTACAGGTTCGATGTACAAGTTTCTGTGGCAGCTTGTTGGCACATCTTTTCTTCAGGGTGATTTGCACGGTAGGTTGGTTCACTTGTATCCGAACCACCATTGTACTTTTATTCACTCATTTGTATCTAGTAAGCTCCATCAACCATATTTGTATTACTTCATAAGTTTCTTGGACCAGTCTTTTATTTCGACCTTAGAGTCGCGCGTGTATTATTCTGATCTGGTGGTTCTGTTTTCTTTTGAGTTTTGAGCCTCGCCTATTGGTGTTGTATATTATTGTGCTTGTTGTGGTTGTTTCCGCCTGTTGGCGTTGATGCTAGCTCCCGTTTGGGGATGCTTTTTATTGTTGTTTATGTATATTATATTTGTTGTACCCGTTTGGGAGCCAGTTTTTATAGAGGAGACTCTGCCGAAATTTTTGGGAAAATTTACCGATGTTTTAAACTTATTCCTTCATGTTTTCTTTTACTGCTTCTTCTTCTTTTCATGGTTTAGATTTCTGGGTTTCGGCTTACTTAGGTTACGTGGCGCCTCTAGACGCTTCGTAATCTAAGTGCCGGTCACGTTCCGTACTTTCGGGTCGTGACATGTATTTACCCTCAACGGAGAGGCGGTCTGTTGGAAGAGCTCCAAACAGGACATCATCGCAGACTCGACGATGGAGGCTAAATACATTGCTGCCAACGATGCCGCAAAAGAAGCGGTCTGGATGAAGAAGTTCATTACTGAACATGAGGTGGTTCCGTCCATTGTTATTCCAATACCTTTGTATTGCGATAACAATGGGGGTATAGATTTAGCGAAGGAACCACGGTCCCATCAGAAATCCAGACACATCTTGAGGCGGTATCACCAGATCAGGGAGATCGTAGATCACCGGGCGATCGAGGTCCGGTGAGTAGATACGAAAGACAACACGGAGAATCCATTTACCAAGGTCCTCCCTCAAGCACAGTTCAAGCGACTTTTTGAGATGTTGGGTATGTGATACGCCAACAATTGGCCCTAGAGCAGACGTTGGGTATTCGGTACGACAATTACAGACCTTAGTGCAAGTGGGAGATTGTTGGATATGTATGTCCTAGAGGCATGTATTGTATAGGATGCTAGGGATATATTTATACAGGACAATCTTGCTCAGTTGTATAGTATACTATTTGAGTTTTCTTTATCTGAACATGTGTATTTGTTTTTCTTTCTGCTGTTTCCACAATATATTTAACCTAATAAAAGAGCAAAGCTCTGTTGAGTTTAATGAGGCGGCGCCTCACGTGCTCTCCATGAGTGCGCCAGCGCTAGAGCCAATCTTATAGGATTAAATCCTATGGTGGCGCCTTACGTGCTCCTCACGCGGGCGCCAATATGCAAAGCACAGAAGAGTTCATAACATAGAGTTAAACTCTTAGATGGCGCCACACGTGCTCCTCATGCGGGCGCCAATATGCAAAGCACGGAAAATTTCATAAGAGTTAAACTCTTAGATGGCGCCGCACGTGCTCTTCACGCGGGCACCAATGTGCAAAGCACATAAGTACCCATCTAAGGAATTAAATTCTTAAGTGGTGCCCACGTGTACGACATGTGAGCGCCAAGCGCCTAGGTAGAAATGAAATTCTACAATACTCTTTGTTAAACAGAGCCGTTGGATCAAAAATCCAACGGAGATGATAAATCATCAAAATACAGAATTAAATTCTGTTGGGAGAAAACATTTCCTAAATATTTCTAAAATAAGAAAGATACTTTCGGTTGGATCAAAGATCCAATTATAGAATAAAATTCTATTTTGGAATATATTCTCTCAATCTTTCTAAATAAGAAAGACTGCTTTCTGTAAAACAGAGAACCATTTGATTAAAAAATCCAATGGTGATTAAAAATCACCATTTTTACAGAATAAATTCTGTACAAGGAAAATATTTCCCCAATCTCGTTAAAAGCAAGAATAATATTATGTAAAAACAGAAGTTGTTGGATCAAAGATCCAATGGTGGGTAAAATCCCCCAACTCAATTAAATCAATTGGAATCTCTCATTGAGAGATTTTCTCAGAATTAAGTAACAAACTTGTCTCCACTATATAAAGGACCCGAGACTTCAAGTCTCAAAGGAGGCAAATGGAAAGGAAAAAGGAGGAAGAAGAAAAAAACCCCGATAAGCTTCTGCAAAAATACAGGGAGCTCTTGAAAGAACAGAGATTTTAATTCTCAAAGAAGAAGACTCTCCTCCTAAAAAACCCTAGGTAAAGAAAACACAGAGATCAAAATATCTCTTTTTACCTATATAAGGGTTTAACCTTTCTCAAGAACTTAGTTCTTTCTCTGGATCAGAGATCCACAAGACAAGTCTCCCACAAGTTAAGAATTTAATTCTCATCGGGAGGATCTTGTTCTTGAGAATCAAAGATTCAGAAAAGAATTAGGTCCAAAATAAAAAAACAAAAGGAAAAAGAACCTATAAAAGAACTTAGTTCTTAAAAAGAAACCTGATCCCAGATCTTCAAAAAACGAAGATCTTGGTGATCATTAATGGTAAAAATGCCACCAACAGAGATTTAATCTCTAGAAAAGGAAAAAAAAATTAGCGCCTGACGTGGACGCCCCGCCTCATGTGAAAAACACGCGGGCGCCTAAAACAGAAGGCCAGCGCCTCACGTGAAACACACGTGGGTGCTGAATAAAAATGCTCAGCACTCCCTATGCAGCCGAAGACAGTTAAGTGCTTAGCACTGATTGGGCAGTGCCCAGCGCCTCACGTGCTCTTCACGTGGGCGCCATACAAAAAGTGCCGAGCACTTTATAGGCAGCCAAAACCGCTGAGTGCTTAGCACTGATTGGGCAGCGCCCAGCGCCTCACGTGGACGCCATAAAAAGTGCTTATCACTTCACATTTAGTCAAAATGACTAAAAGTGTTCAACATTTATTGGGCAGCGCCAATGACTGAATGCTTCACATGACATACATGTGAGCGTCAGAGCTCAAAAAAGTGCTTAGCATTTTTACATGAAAAGAAAAATGGCTAAACAAACAGATCCCAAATAAGTGCTTAGCACTTTTGAATAAGAAAAAGGCTAAGTAGACTTAACCCAAATTGGCTAAGTCTCTGAGATTTTCTTGCCGCTGAGCCCAAATGCTCTTTTGCTGGATCTTAAATAAAAATGATCCTTGAAATTTTGCTAAGTTGATTTTAGTCTCAATTAGACTAACGCATCCTCAGTAAGAACAAATTGAGCCCAAATACTCACACATTTAAATTGATCTTAATCTCAAACCAGATTAACGGTCCTTAAATAAACCTAAGCCCAAATCTAAAATATACAGATTTGGACTAATCTGCGCCCTATGAGCGACGACATAAACAAGTCTCCGTATACAATCCACGAGCAACCAAAACAAACAAAAACACACACGATACAAAGTGAACTTCCGGAGCAGGAGAAAATGGTTATCGCAATGCGGTAACGTAATTAACTGCAGGGAATTGCACATGCAGGGAAGAGCGTCCCCATAATAAAAAACCCCTCATAAAATGTGGGGGAATCTGATAAAGTCTGCTACAACTGTCGTATCTGTCCAAATCTCCGATATATGGTGCCATAAATCAACTTGGTATCTTCGGAGAGGTGGACGGATAAATCCAAATAGTATCTGCCCCTAAATTCAGGCAAGACGATCCATCCCAGTTCATCTCTGTTTTCGGCGGTAAACAGATTCTGGCACGCCCGGTGGGACCTTTTCCTCTTTCCACTTCTCACTTCGTGTGTCGTGTTTCGCGAACAAAATCGCGGTTCGCTATGGTTGCCTTTGGATTCGAGGTACTAAAATATGGCGTCTTGCTCCTGTGCAGAAAATCGATGGCTTCCAACTGCACCTCTTACAACAGCAACTCTCGCTCCACCCCAATTGGAGGAGTGACCTACGAGCTCAACGCGGCCTCCATCTTTTCAATGCCGGTGGGGCAAGTAACGCAAGCCACTACTCGGTTGTTCTTCGGGACCATGCTTCCACCAGTGGGTGTCGGTGCCTTAGCGCCGCAAGAAAAAGCTCCCAAGAGGTCGGTCTTCGATCGACTAGCGACCACAATGGCCCCTTTCAATGGGCCGTCCAAAGATGACATCTCAGTCTTCAACAGGCTGGGCAAGAACCCAAACGGGCCCGCAAAGAGGCTCGTGACACCAGGGGCTACCCCAAAACGGATAGCTCTCCCAACTCCTGCTACGGGCGAAGTCGTCAAAGGTGCTTCCCCTACCAGAAAGTCGGTTTTTGAAAGATTGGCCGGCCATCCTCAAACCCCACCAAGGACATCAGTCTTCAACAGGTTGACACCAACAATAGCCCCTCAGCAAAGCCGGGGGCATGAAGAAGACGCTTCCAAATTTGAGGCGGTCCCGTCTGAAAAACATGCTCGACGTCGCCACTGGCGCCGAGTGAGAAAACATGGGGGAAATTCTCCCTCTGGACTTACCCTACCAGCTCCAATGGTGGAAGTTGATGATGCTGTTGCAACCGGGAACATCTTTGATCTGCTCAGTAGGGTGCGCAAGAACTCTCCAATGGCGGTGCTGAAGAAATCGCCCCCGCCTGCAGAAACTACAGTGCAGGCAAAGACGGAGCGCCCCCATCAACGACTTTCCTCGCAAATTCACAGGATCTGGCGAAAAGTCCAGGACTCCGTGATTGATCAAAACTACTCTCGTCCACCAAAGAAATCGAAGGCTCGGCAAGAGGAAGACCACTCCTCCGTCATATAGTGAGAGACTTCTTCTACATAGGTGCTTGTCATAACGGCTCCTTCAACTTCGACCTCCCACAAAAGGATGAGGCCGGAGAAAATCCCACAGCCTGCGGCAAATTCCAAATGTGATGGACCCAAACGCCCCAAGTCTGGGGGCATGATCGTGCATACGGTCTACATGGCTTTCGGAAAAGAAGAAAGCCGTGCTTCCGTAGGTCATTGACCGCAAACTCGGTCGCTGACAAAAGCCCAGGAGCAACAACAAAAGCTCCGGAAGATGCTGACCAAAATGGCAGCACTTATCAGGCAGAAAGAAAGCCCGGGCATAACAGCCGAACATTGCCAGGAGCAGGAGACTGATATATAGTCCCTACGAAGGGTGCTTGAAAGAAAGGATAAGGAAGCTGCTGAGCAGGCTGCTAACATAAAGCAGATGGCTCTCTTGTTCCAAGATATGGTTGGAATGATGATCCAACCAGAACCCCCAGCCGAGAATCCGCCGATAATTATCGAGGATGACAGAAGGGAAACATCAAACTCTCTTCCGGCTTTATCAACAACCAAGGAGGAAACGATCTCCAAGGATTCTCTTGATGATTCTATTGCTCAACAAATAAGAGCTCATCAAGCAAAAGAAGCGGCTGGCCAAATCGACAAAACTGGGTGACCGTATCTAGGCCGGTATGACTAAATTAAATACCTGCCGGGATATACAATCCCTAAGTTCCATGTGTACAAGGGGACAGACAACCCACACCAGCATGTCGCGCAGTTCAGAGCTCTGTGCGGAAACACTGGAGGCGACGACAAACTGTTGCTTCGCCAGTTCGTTGGCAGCCTGTTAGAGACGGCCTTTGAATGGTACTCGGAGCTTCTAAATGACTCCATGAGGACACTCACAGAGATGGAGTTGCTGTTCACAGAGTGGTTCGCCAACGCAAGTGAGCGCACCTCGATTACGACATTAATCAATGCCAGGGTAAAGCCAGGAGAAACCTGGGTCCAATATGCGATCCGTTGGCGGAACCTATGGTTAAAGTGAGAACAACGCATCGAATAATCCTCCGCCGTAGGCATGTTCATCGGGACCCTTAATCCTCAGACGACTGTGTCCCAGTTCATGACGTTCTTCAAACCAACGACCTTCCAGGCTCTGATCGATAAACTGGCCCAAATGGACCAGATAGGCTACGAGCCTTCCTCATCAAGTAAGGACCCTCGAAACGCCAAGGGTAAAGGGAAAGAGGCCTTCGTCGTCAACGCTCAACAACAACCGAGTGGCCCAAAACCGGCTGCTCGCCAAAACAATGCATGTCCACGCCTATCCCTGAAAGAAAGGCTATGACACGCTTACTCGTTTCCCCGTGATAAGACGAGGATACTATTTGAGTTGGCAATGCGTAACAAACTCATCACATTGCCAAACCCATGGCGTCCACCGCAACCTAGCGACGTCAACAACCCCAACTAATGCTTCTATCACAGAATGGTGAGCCACCCAATTGAGGATTGATATGTCTTCAAGAACTGGGTCGAGGACCAGTATCAACAGGGGAAGTTCGTATTGTCTGAGAACTGGAGGGTGAACCCACCACAGAAGCACACTCCCAAAAAGGTGGATGCACTGGGGGCATCATGCTCGCTCGTGGAAGAAACTCCATGGGAAGTCGTTCTTTCAGCTAAAACCAAAAGAATGCTGAAAGATCTACAAGCATGTCTGGCAGTTAGGTGGGAAAGCCAACTTGAACTTGAAATCATCGAAGGGATTGTTTTCCCCAATCAGAGCAAAGCTCTGTTTTAAAATTCAAAATTCAAAAATTGAAGCAACGCTTCAGATCCAGCACTAGGCGCGCTGCACGCCACGTGTCAAACACGGATGCACTAGCGCCAGGTGCGCTGCGCCCTAGGCAGCGCACCCCCAATCAGAGCAAAGCTCTGTTTTAAAAATTCAAAATTCAAAAATTAAAGCAACGCTTCAGATCCAGCGCTAGGCGCGCTGCGCGCCACGTGTCAAACACGGATGCGCTAGGGCCAGGTGCGCTGCGCCCTAGGCAGTGCATCATGAGTGCGCTAGCGCTAGGTGCGCTGCGCGCCACGTGTCAAACACGGGTGCGCTAGCGCAGGCTGCGCTGCGCGCCACATGTCAAACGTAGGTGCGCTAGCGCAAAGTGCACTGCGCTCTGAGCAGCACGCCACGTGTCAAACGCAAGGTGCGCTAGCGCTGGAATTAAAAATTCCCCATCGTTAGATTAAAAGATCTAATATTGATAAATCATTAATTAATCAGAATTAAAATTCTGTTATGGAAAGATCTTTCCAATCTTGTTAAAAACAAGAAGATTGTCTTCTGTAAAACAGAAGCTCTTGGATCAAAGATCCAACGGTGGGGAAACATCCCCAAATCAATCAGAGAAAGATCTCTTTAACTGACTTAACAAATCAATTTGCCCTATATAAAGGCCCCAAGACTTCAAGTCTGATATAGAGAAACCCCCATACAAATTTTGAGAAAACTCAAAGAAAGAAAAGCAAGCTTTTAGCAAAAGAAGATCATTTCTTCAAGGTAAAGAACATGAGCAATGAACACAGAGATGAAATCATCTCATGAAAAGAAGAACTATCTTCTAAAAAAGATCATAGATCTAAAAAAGACCAAGGTCTTTTCATAAAAGAGATCAAAAGATCTCATCAAATAATAAAGAAGAACATATTCTTCATATAGATCATTGATCTACAAAGGCAAAGCCCTTTCCAAGATAAGAACTGTTGTTCTTGAATCTTGAGGCAAAGCCTCCTTTAAAGAACATAAACTTGTTCTCTGATCATAAATTTGATCAAATGCGCTTTGCGCTACTAAAAAGTGCCTTGCACTCATGAGCTGCGCTTTTGCGCTCCTTGGACCGGCGCTCAGCGCCAAAACGTGCCACGTGTCAACCACAGATGCAACTTGTGCTTTGCGCTTCTGAAACAGCGCACTGCGCTCATGTGCTGGTGCTCAGCGCCAAGCGCTCCACGTGTCACTCACTCGTGCGCCACTAAATTAGCACAACATGCTCACAAATTGAAAGCGCATTGCTCTTATAAACTGGCGCTTAGCGCTAAGCGCAACACGTGTTCTTTTTATGTGCGCTATTTGGCAGAAGCGCAATGCGCTTTCTAATTGGCGTAAAGCTCCTGGCGCGCCACGTGGCGCGCTGTCAGAACACACATTGTTCTGATGAATGCTATGCATTCAATGCAAGACAAAATTGTCAGGATCTAATGCTCAACATTATTAAAAGGGCCAAGCCCAAGTAAAAGCTCAACAACCCAGAATAAAAATGTTAAACATTTATTGGACGTAGCCCAAGATTGGCCATAAGTCCTCAACTCATATTAATTGAGCCTATCTGCTCATGAATATTTTAACAGATCTTAGTCCCAAACTGGACTACAGATCTTTCAACCAACTCACACCGGTTCGAGGGTACATCTCTTTACTCCTCTGATATTTGTCATTGTAATTCTTCAACGTCTTCAGAGAGGTGACGGGTCCCGACAACCAAACACTCATAGACTATGATGTCCTTAACCTTGACTGTGAGGTCTTTAAACTCACGGACTATGATGTCCTTAACCTCGGACCGTGGGGTCCTTTAAACCCATGGACTACGATGTCTTTAACCTTGGACCACTATGTCCTTAAACTGGTAATCGACCGCAATGTCCCTAAACTAAACAATAGAGTCCAAATGCTCTTTTATTGGATCTAAACGATCCTGTTAAGTTGATCTTAGTTTAAAAATTAGACTAGCATATCCTTAACATACATTTAAGTTGATCTTAGTCTCAAATGAGACTAACGTATCCTTAAACCCAACCCCCAATCCCAAATCTAAGAAAATACGTATTTGGACTAATTTACGCCCTACGGGCGACGACATAAATTAGTCTCCGTATACAATCCACGGGCAACCAAAAACAAAACAAACACACACGACACGAAGTGACCATCTGGAGAATGAGAAAGTGGTTACCACGATACGGTAGCGTAATTAACTGCAGGGGCTTGCGCCTGCAGGGAAGAGCGTCCCTACAATCAAAATAACCCCTCAACGAGGGGGAATCTGACGAAGTCTGCTACATCGGCCGCATTCGTTTAAACCTTCGATACATGGTGCCATAAATCAACTTGGCATCTTCGGAGAGGTGGACGGATAGCACCAATTAGCATCTGCCCTCGGAATTCAGGCCCCGACGTCCCAACATCCCGGTCGCGTCTTCCGGCGGGGAACATGGATGCTGAAACTGCATCCCGTACCGAAGATTGTTGACAAAGGGAAAAATCCCAAAGTCAAGCCTTCAAAGTCTTCGAAGAAAAAGAAGAAGACCAAGAATCCAGTGCAGCCTGCCGAGTATAACGACAAGCGCACATACCTACAAAAATACATTGACGCGCTGGAGGAGTACAACCAGAAGGCGCGGAAACTAGTCACGCTTGAAGAGTTTCTCAAGCATATTCTGGAGAACGAAGATAGTGACCATGATGAGGAAAATGACTCATCAGAAGAAATCGAATACCGTGTAGCAAGTTGCCACATGGTCTCCCATTCGTTGTTAAATGACGAAGAAACTCTCTCAACGTCAGAAAACAACGCAGAGGAACTGGGGGTAGAATCGGCGCTAAAATCTCCGGAACTGCTAGAAGACCCGATCGATAGGCTGTTAAACGAAGCCTTTCCAAATAGTAAAGCTGACCAAGAACGCGAAACAGCCATATTCGAAAAGGCTAAGCGTCAGCGTCAGGATGAAGAAGCTGCGGCAAGGTGTAGTCGTAAAGTACTCCAACCAAAACATACCTGCGACAAATTAGAGCAGGATCAAGGCAGAGAAACGGTTCGCCAAAGCCCTGTCAATGGTAATGAAGCTGCCACCTCTCGTAGGAAACACTCTCGGGGTCAAATGCCTCGACGGAGAGGATTCACATCCAAACTACTACCTATATCATCGGAGGGTCACCCACCCCACCGAAGAATGCAATACCTTCAAGAAGTGGTGGCAAGGATATGTTGCTCATTAAAAACACTTCAAGAGGATGAAGCGCGAAACTCGTCGATGGCAAAAGAGTGCGACAGATACGCTTGAAAAATTGACTTGAAACTGTCATATGGTTGATACTAGTTCAGAAGGGGGAAACCCCCAAGTTTTTTCTTTCGGGGGCGATTCTGAGGACAAAATACCCCTCAGCCCTCTCTTCAAAGACTCCACCTTCGAAAAAAAGAGTGGAGGAGAAGAACTGTGAGAACATTCAGCTGTGTAACAGCACGCTTCCTGAGAAGAACCTCGGACCTACAAACAAAGGTTCGAGCAAAAAAGACAAAAGGAAAGAAAAAATCCCTGAGGAAATTGCCCTCGACGATGGAGTTGTCAAAGAGCTCGCAGCAAGGGACCCGCCTAGGAAAAATAAGGTGGATTACAATGTCCTAGCACATCTGAGGAAAATACCCTCACAGTTGAGCATATTGGATGCTCTCCTCTTGTCCAAAGAGGCACGGGAGTCTCTGATCAAGGCATTACAAGAGCCCGATCAGTTCCAAGCTTTCCTCGCAGAGGAGAAAATAAAGGATGAGCTGGCAGAAGTTCACACAGCTGGCATTACATTGAGCGATGAAGATCTCCTCCTCGGTACGTGAGAACATAACCGCCAGTTATACGTCACCGGGTACTACCACGACATCAAAATAGGGAAAATCCTTGTCGACAACGGATCCTCCGTCAACCTTCTCAATGTGAGAGTGCTGAAGGAGATTTGCATGACGTTCAGCACTTGGCCCGAGACAAAATTACAATCTCCGGATTCGACTCACAGTCGTCACGGATGCTTGGGTCCGTAATACTGACGTTACGCTTCGGGTTGCTCGTCACTGACATAAATTTCACGTCATTGACGCCAAGACTTGCTATAACGCTTTGCTCGGCTGGCCCTGGTTGCATGAGTACAACGTCATCCCTTCTACACAACATCAGTGTATGGAGTATTTCAAGGATGGCTTGGAATGAACCATCACAGGGGAGCTAAATCTGTTCTCCGTAAACGAGATCCGGAAATATGAAGACGCAAAGTACTTCCTACCTGATTTCGAAGATACAGAAAGGGGTCATAAGCCGGAGGATAAAGAAAAGTCCACCGCTACTATCCCGATCTTTGGTAGTGATTCTGAGGAAGATGAAGAAATAGTCTGCTCGGGGCAACCCCAGAAAGAAAATGACAGTCCCAGACCATCTACCCCTATTCTGGTCTTTGGCAGCGATTTTGAGTACGAAGCCAACACAGTGTTCTCCATCCGCCCTGTTTCCCCCAATCAGAGCAAAGCTCTGCTGGAAATTCAAAATTCAAATTTTGAAGCAACGCTTCAAATCCCGGACGCAACGCGCCACGTGTCAAGCGCAGACACATCGGCGCAGCGCCCGAAGCAGCGCATCCAATCGGAGCAAAGCTCTATTTAAAGTAAAATTAAAGGAAGAAACGCTTCAGTTGCACAAGCATTGCGCTGCGCGACACGTGTCAGCGCAGATGCGCTAGCGCAGTTGCGCTGCGCTGTGTGACACGTGTCACGCGCTGCGGCATCTGCGCCAAACAAAATTAAGATTTTAAAGAAATCTTTCTGTTCTTGTTAAAACAAGAAGATTTTCTTCTGTAAAACAGAAGCCTTTGGATCAAAGATCCAACGGTAGGGAAAATTCCAAATCACTCAGAGAAAGATCTCTTTAACTAATTTATGGGCACTATAAAAAGGACCCTAGACCTCAATTCAAAGGCATCAACATTTCTTTAAAAAGGTCAAGAGCTTCAAACAGAGAGAACTCTGAGAAAATTCCAAGAAAAAGGTAAAAACCTTCACGAGAGAGAAGAAATTTCTTCTAATAGATCATTGATCTAAAAGTCAGATCAATGATCTTTACATAATAAACAGTGTTTTGCACTTCTTATGAACAACTGTTTCTTTAAAACAAGGAAAAACAAAAATAAAAAAATATTTAGTGCTTTGCACTTTTATGAACCTTTGGTTCTTGAAATAAAAAGAAAAACTTGTTTTTCTTTGATCTAAATTAGATCAAGAAATCAAATAGTGCTTTGCACTTCTTTTATGAACCATTGGTTCTTGAATCTAAAAGATTCTCAAATTAATAATGCTTTGCACTTATAAATCTGCACTGTTGCGCTCTTGGGCTGGCGCAAGCCACCAGAGAGCGCCACGTGTCAGCATCTGAACCAGTTGCGCTACGCGCTTTTGAAATAGAGCTTTGCTCTCTGAAATTGGCGCAACTCACCAGAGCGCGCCACGTGTCAGCAGCGCAAGCGTAGCGCACTAGCGCAGCGCACTGCGCTGCATGACACGTATCATCATCACAAGCGCTTGCGCTCTTTGATTGGCGCAAAGCGCCTGAAAATGCAATGCATTTCCTCTGCTAAAGGGCCAGGCCCAAGTCAAAAAGACCTAGCAGGCCAAAATAAATTGCAAAGCAATAAAAAAGGGCAGAGCCCAAGTGAAATTGATGCTCTGCATCATTTATAAATGGGCAAAGCCCCAAAACAAATTGATGCTCTGCATCTTTTATGGGCAGAGCCCAAACAAAAAAAATAGAAGCAATGCAATGCATTATTTAAGTGTGGGCAAAGCCCTAGCACAGGTCTAATAGACCAAAAATAAATAAAGGTGTTGAACATTTTCAACTGGACTTAGCCCAATTTTGGCCGTAAGTCATCAAATTAAATTGACTGAGCACAGCTGCTCTCTTAAATCAATTTATATCCGGTTCGAGGGTACATCTCCGAACTCCTCTGACGCCTATCGTTGTAATCCCTCAACGACGTCAGAGAGGTGACAGGTCCCGACGACCACACGGTAATACGGACTGTGGGGTCCTTAAACTCATGGACCGAAACGTCCTTAAACTAATATTGGACCGAAACGTCCTTAAACTAATATCGGACCGAGACTTCCTTAAACTAATATCGGACCGAGACGTCCTTGAACTAATATCGGACCGAGACGTCCTTGAACTAATATCGGACCGAAACGTCCTTAAATTAATGTTGGACCGAAATGTCCTTAAACTAATGTTGGACCGAAACGTCCTTAAAACTAATAATGGACCCCTACGTCCCTAAACTGGAATATGGACCCCTACGTCCCTAAACTGGAATATGGACCACCACGTCCCTAAACTGGAATATGGACCACCACGTCCCTAAACTACCTATGGACCACCATGTCCCTAAACTGGAATATGGACCCCCATGTCCTTAAACTGGCAATGGACCGCAATGTCCTTAAACTACCTATGGACCACTACGTCCCTAAACTGGAACAATAGAGCCCCCAAACGCTCTTTTGTTGGATCTAAATGATCCCGTTTAAGTTGATCTTAGTCTCAATATGGCTAACGTATCCTTAAACATTCAAACAGACTTTAGTCCCAAATTGGACTATAAGACCCTCAATCAACTTTGGTTTAAGGGTACATCTCCGAACTCCTCTGACACATGTCGTTGTAATCCTTCAACGTCGTCAGAGAGGTGATGGGTCCCGACGACCATATATTAAATGGACCACCATGTCCCTAAACTGGAAATGGATCTAGACGATTCCGTTAAGTTGATC
Source organism: Agapanthus africanus (assembly GCA_030015575.1). Classification (NCBI taxonomy): domain Eukaryota; kingdom Viridiplantae; phylum Streptophyta; class Magnoliopsida; order Asparagales; family Amaryllidaceae; genus Agapanthus; species Agapanthus africanus. The sequence continues at coordinate 932,960,317 of CM057338.1, read as the reverse complement.
TTAGTCTGGAAATTATACTAACGTATCCTTAACAAACGTTTAAGTTGATCTTAGCCTTAAAAATGGCTAACGTATCCTTAAACCAAAACCCAAAACCCAAATCTAAGAAAATACGGATTTGGACTAATCCACGTCCTACGGGCGACGAAATAAATAGTCTCCGTATACAATCCACGGGCAACCGCAAATAAAACAAACGCACACGACACGAAGTGAAATTCTGGAGAAGGAGAAAGTGGCTACTATGATGCGGTAGCGTAATTAACTGCAGGGGCTTGCGCCTGCAGGGAAGAGCGTCCCCACAATCAAAAACCCCTCGATTGAAGGGGAATCTGACAAAGTCTGCTACATCGGTCGCATCCGTTTAAACCTCCGATACACGGTGCCATAAATCAACTTGGCATCTTCGGAGAGGTGGACGGATAAAACCAAATAGTATCTGCCCCGAATCTCAGGAAAGGCGTCCACCGTGTCTCCGCCGCGTCTTTCGGAGGGGAACAGATTCTGGCACGCCCGGTGGGACCTTTTCCTCTTTCCACTCCACACTTCGTGTGTCGTCCTCGCGAACCGATCGCGGTTTATTAAATGGTTGCCTTCGGATTTCAAGTTACTAAGATTTGGTCTTTTGCCTGGCGCAGAACTCAAGATTCAATGGCCTTTAACTGCACCAACTGCTTGAAATGCCACTGCAACGGACGCTCCACCTCACCGGGAGGTGTAGCATATGGGCCCCAAGTGGCTTCCTTCCTCGCTCTGCCGGTAGACCAGGTGACCTAAGCCACCACTGGCCTGTTCTTCGGGACCATGATCCCACCTACAAGCTTCTCTGCACCAATACCTGCACCGGAAGTGAACAAGAAGTCGGTCTTCAACCGGCTCACTGCTACGACGACCCCTGTCAACGGGTCGCCCACTACCAAACCGACAGCCTCTGTTTTCACCAGGCTAAATCAGAACTCTAAATTGGCTGTCCCAAGGAAGGCAATAACTGCTGCTCCAGAAGTCGTCAAGGCGGCTTCCCCTGTCAAAGAGTCAGTCTTTTCTAGACTGACGATTCCTGCTCCTGCCCCTGCTCGAGGATCCGTCTTCGACAGGTTGAATATCACCCCTCAAAAGACAACCTCAGTCTTTAAGAGGTTAACACTGGCGGCGCCTCATTCAGACAGGGGGCAAAAAGAAGATGTCTCAATCTCCGAGCCAGTCCCAACGGCTCGTCATGCTTGACGTCGCCATTGGCAACGAGTGAGGAAGGCATGGGGTAACTCCCCCTCAGGGTTAACTCCACCGGCTCCAGTGGTGGAAGTCAACGCTGCTGTTCCAACTGGGAACAACTTTGAACTGCTGAGAAGGGTACGGAAGAACTCCCCAACCGCAGATCTCCTCCACCTACGGAGAGAGCTCCAGAAACGAAGCACGAACAACCCCCTCAACGGCTGTCCTAAAAAATATACAAGGTTTGGCGAAGGGTTCAAGACTCCGTGATCGACCCAGATCACTCTCGTCAACAAAAGAAGACGAAAGTGCAAAAAGAAAAAGACCGTCCTATTAAACAGCAGGGGACAACAATCGCTAGGGTGCCCACTACAACGGCCCCTTTAACTTCAACGGCCCATAAAAGAAGAAGGCCGGAGAAAACCCCCGCGCCAACGACAAATGTCAGAGGTGGTGCATCCAAATCCCCTAAGTCAGGGGGCATCGTAGTGCATACCGTCTATGTGGCGTCTGGTAAAGAGGACAGTCGCATATCTATGGGTCATCGACCACTTACGCGATCAGTGACCAAGGCGCAGGAGCAGCAGCAGAAGCTCCAAGAAATGATGAACGCTATGGCCGCACTTACAGGGCCAAAAGAAAACCCTGAAGCGTCCTCGGATGAACGCCAAGAGGAAGAAACCGACGCCGAATTCCTTCGTCGGATATTGGAGAAGAAGGACAAAGAGGCTGCTGAACAAGCAGCTAACATACAGCGTATGAGCCTCCTCTTCCAAGACATGATAGGGATGATGATACAACAAGATCCTCCGACCGAAGAGCCCCCGATCGTCCTTGGAGATGATAGGGGAGAGACATCAAATCCTCCACCAGCTCTGTCGACGGCTAAAGAGGATGCAATCTCCAAAGCTGATTTGGACGAGTACATCGCCCAACAAATACGGGTTCATCATGCGACCGAAGCAGCTGGCCAGGTCGTAAAAACAGGACGGCCATATCCAAGTTGGTACGATCAAATCAAGTACCCACCCGGTTACACAATTCCTAAGTTCCATGTCTACAAGGGGATGGGCAATCCTCACCAGCATGTTGCCCAGTTCAGGGCACTCTGCGGCAACACCGGCGGTGATGACAAGCTTTTGCTTCGCCAGTTTGTTGGAAGTTTATCAGATACGGCGTTCGAGTGGTACTCTGAGCTCCCGAACGACTCTATCAAGACTTTCGCAGAGATGGAGCTGATGTTTACTCAGCGTTTTGCAAGCGCCAGTGAACGCACCCCGACGACGGCACTGATTAACGCCAGGATAAAACCAGGCGAGACATGGGTTCAGTACGCTATACGGTGGCGGAACTTATGGTCGAAGTGCGAGCAGCGCATTGAAGAAGCTCCTGCGGTGGGTATGTTTGTGGGAACCCTTGATCCGCCAGCAACCATCTCGCAATTTATGATGTTTTTCAAGCCGACTACCTTCCAGGCCTTGATTGATAAGCTAGCGCAGATGGATCAGATGGGCCATAAACCTCCTCTTCCAAAGCCGGACTCCCGAAATGACAAAGGGAAGGGAAAAGCGATCGTCGTCGCTAATGCTCAACAACAACCGAGCAACTCGAAGCCGGTTGTGCGACAAAATAATATGCGCCCATACGTAGACCTTGAGAAGAGGCTAGGGCGTCCTTATTCTTTTCCCCGCGATAAAACGAGAAGGTTATTCGAGCTGGCATTGCGCAACAGACTCATAAATCTGCCGGAACCAAAACGTCCGTTGCAACCAAGTGATGTCAACGAGCCCAACTACTATCCTTATCATCGAGTACTGGGTCATCCAATCGATGATTTCTACATTTTCAAAAATTGGCTTGAAAACCAATACCGACAGGGCAAATTCGCGTTATCTGACAAATGGAAGGTGAATCCCCCGCAGCCCCACACCTCTGAAGGGACGAATACGCCGGGGGCAACATAGTCCGTCGTTGAAGAAGCTCCTTGGGAGGTTGTATTATCAGCCAAGACGAAGAGGATGCTAAACGATCTTCAGACATGTCCAGCGATTAGGTGGAAGAACTCGTTAGGACCGCAGGTCATTGAGGGGATGTTGAAGCCACGTCCAACTTCAAAGACCGATGGAGGTGGCTCAAGCACTCGCAACCGGCCGTCAAAATCCTCGAAGAAGAAGAAGAAATCAAAGAAGCCTGTGAAGCCTGGCGACAAGCGCACGAACTTGCAAAAACAAATTGACGCGCTGGAGGAATACAACCAGAAGGCACGGACTCCCATTACATTCCAAGAGTTTCTCAACCACGTCTTTCAAGAGGAAGGTGAGGGAGAAAGTTCGTCAGATGAATCTGAAGAATGCGTGGCGAGCTGTCATGTGATTTCCCATTCGTTCACGAATGGTGAGGAGACTTCTTGTACTGAAACGCTGGGGTCAGATCCTGAATAAAAAATTCTGGGGCCATCAGATGAAGTGATTGACGCATTCCTTAATGAAGCTCGGTTGAAGAGTAAAGCTGATCGAGAACGCGAGGCAGTCATATTTGAAAAGGCCAAGCGCCAGCGACTTGACGAAAGAGCTGAGATGATCCCGCTGGAGCAAAATACCTCTACCGTTGACAAAAGCCAATTCAAGATAAAGAAAAGGTTTGCTAAGGCCATATCAATGGGCATGAAGCTACCATCCTCTGAAGGAAACATCACCGGTGAATTAGAAATGCACCCCTCCTATTGCTTATATCATCAGAAGGTTTCGCACCCCACTCAAGAGTGCAAAGCTTTCGATAGATGGTGGCAAGGATACGTTGCTCATCGATAACACTTTAAACGGGAAAAGCATAAAACTCGTCGGGAGCAAAGAAATGCGACCGAAGAGCTTGAAAGAACTACCGGCGATTGTCGCATGGTTAACACCAGCGGGTCACAAGTGCCTACATTCGGGAGCGATTCTGAGGAGGAGCTGGAACTTTCCCCTCTCTTTAAAGAGTCCACTTTGGGAAAAGAAGAAGAGCCGAAGGTCTGCGAAAATATTCGGCTGCGGAATCGGACGCTGCCTGAAAAGAACCTCGGACCCTCAAACAGAAAAGATAAAGGGAAAGAAAAAGTCTCTGAAGATATCGTCTTAGATGACCAAGTTCTGGAGGAGCTAAGCGCCAACAACCCGCCGAAGAAGAATAAGGTGGATTACAACGTCCTAGCGCACCTGAGGAAGCTGCCCTCACAGCTCAGCATTCTTGACGCCCTTTTGCTATCAAAAGAGGCGAGAGATTCGTTGATTAAGGCACTACAAGATCCGAAACAATTCCAAGCTTGCCTGGCCGAGGAAAAGATGAAGGATGAATTGGAGGAAGTGCACACGGCCGTTGTCACTTTCGGTGACGAGGACCTTCTTCTTGGGACGTGCGAACACAATCGCCCCCTCTATGTCTCAGGATACTGCCACGATATTAAGATAGGCAAAATCCTGATCGACAATGGATCCTCCGTTAATCTCCTCAACGTGCGGGTGTTAAAAGAAATCTGCATGAGCGTCCAGCACCTTGCTCGTGACAAGATCACCATCTCCGAGTTCGATTCCCAGTCATCAAGAACTCTTGGGTCTGTGATACTGACGCTACGCTTCGGGCTACTCGTCACGGACATTAAGTTCCACGTCATAGACGCCAAGACATGCTACAACGCTTTGCTCGGCCGACCATGGTTACACGAGTACAACATCATCCCTTCTACACAACATCAGTGTATGAAGTATTTTAAGGATGGTTTCGAGTATACCGTGACGGGAGAACTGAACCCGTTCTCTATGAACGAGGTCCGCAAATATGAAGATGCCAAATACTTCTTACCGGATTTCGAAGATATGGAGAGGTGTCACAAGCCGGAGAACAAATCTAACGCCACCATCCGCTTTGTTCGGGTCCATCACAACACAACAAGCCAGGGCCGTCCGCTCCTACGTTGATCTTTGGTAGCGACTCGAAAGATGAGATCCGTGTTGTATTCTCTGCTCGACCTTCTGTAAGTCGATGTACAACACCCCACGAGTTGCGGGGAGGCGGAAATATGAAAAACGATCAAGTTCTTTGCTTAAACATCGACTAACCGCATGAATCGAAGCTAAACGATAACTAACAACTATCATAGAAGTTCTAAACTACTATGTGAAGTGATTATACCTAAAGAACCGTGTCCTTCGTCTTTACGAACTCCACCTCCTCCTCGGCCTTCTCCAAGTAGTAGACGATCCACCACGAGAGCTTTACTCCAAGCTTTGCCTCTAAACTTGAGGCAACTAGGTTTCTTTAAGTGCTAATCAAAGTACCTAGATGATATAGAGTGAGGGTTATGGATTATGTAGTCTAACTAATCCTTGTACTTAACACATGAGAGGGGAGGATTAGGGTTTGAAGAGAGGAAGCTTGAGGAGAGAGAAGGTGAGAATAATAATGAAATGAGAAAATGAGTTATCATAATATATATCAAGTATTATTGTTTTTCAAGAAAAGAAAAGAAAATGATTTACAACCATGCTTGATAAATATCTAATGGTGATTCATCTCCATGAGTCATTAAGCATTTATGATGCATTAATGACATGGATGAATCATCCATATGACTCACTAATCTCATTTAATGTATATGCCACCTTAACCCCCTTAGTCACCATCTTCTAGAAGTTTCTCACGCAATTACGAGAACGCCCCTCCTATCCGTGAAAACACGGAAAAACTTTAGACTGTATAAATCCAATAACCGGATACTAGTAACTGGCTTAAACCAAAGCCGACTAGTAAAAACTGTTCGAAAGTCGTACGTGCGTAAACACACGTATGCGTCCGAACCCTTGTCGTAAAACCATACGACCTCTATATCGTTTCGCCTGGAGTAGGGAAACTCTCTGTGTGGGACTCTAGAGACTCGACTACTACGTTGGCAGTGGGTTTAACCACAGACCGCAAGCGGCACTAGCTGTACGTAATGGTCCCCAGGTAGATGTCGATAAGAAGGCCGATGAGGAAACCTATCCGAACTCCTACTGAGTCTGATGTGACAATCTCCGTACAGTCCGGTCTGTTCGTCTAAGACTATCGCATATCGGGCCTAGGGGGCGGCAAGCGTCAGTCCCCTAATAGCGGTATAAGTCGTGTCGGAGCGAAGCCCATTACACCCTGAGAAAGTACTGGAACCTACCAGCAAATCTCGCTTGCCCTGGCCAGGCACTTTGCGTAATGGCTCTCTGACACAGCACGATATCAACCCCCAATACCGGGAGAGACGAATCCTGTCTAACCGCCACTGCCTCCAAGTGCTCGGGACTGCACCCAACTGCTACCTGTTTGCACGACTCCTTTGAGCCGTGGTAGGGTAGCAATCTAAGAACAGTGAGACACACTCGAGGCGAAGTAGCAGTGTCAAGTCTGCGGACTATGCTGTACTCATGTCACCTGGGAACTGTTCACTGACGACTGGTATAAAACCAACCAACAGTTCCCTGTGAGTCCTGTCCGGTGTACCCGTAACCTAACGAGCACCTGCATACTATCTCCAGTACGACGTACTGACGGCTGTGGGACAGACCATCTCCCCAACTGGGATGAGAAGCGTACACGCTAGTCTACTCCGGAGTATCGATGCCCTGTCTCGATAATCCTATGACTAGGGACCTGAATAAGGATGTGCTTATAGACTACCCAGCCCCCACTAGTGTGACTGCCATCACAACGCTGGTAGTCAAGCAAGATCCTAAGAGCTCTATCAATACGTATACTCACATATTAAGATAGAAAAACCAAGTAGCATACTACCATGTTTAGCAAGACTGTTATATACATGTGAATATCCCAAGCTTCCATTAAGTAATATACAAACTAGTATGATACAATAATGGACCCTAGGGCATATACACTAACAATCTCCCACTTGCACTAGGGCCATGTACTGGCGTATCGAAGGCCGATGATCTCGAGTAGCCTCTCGAACTGAATCTGAGGTAGGGCCTTTGTGAATGGATCAGCAATGTTCTCTTCAGTAGCAACTCTCCAAACCTCGATCTCCTAACGATCAATGATCTCCCTGATCAGGTGATACCGCCTTAAGATGTGTCTGGACTTCTGATGGGACCTTGGTTCCTTCGCTAAAGCTATAGCTCCGTTGTTGTCGCAATACAGAGGTATTGGATCAACAATGGTAGGAACCACCTGAAGTTCTGTTAGGAACTTCTTCATCCAGACTGCTTCTTTTGCGGCATCGCAAGCAGCAATATACTCCGCTTCCATCGTCGAGTCAGCAACGGTGTCTTGCTTGGAACTCTTCCAGCACACCGCCCCTCCATTGAGGGTAAAGACATAACCCGACATGGACTTGGAATCGTCCTTATCACTCTGGAAGCCGGAATCAGCAAAGGCCTCCAATCTGAGGTCTTTTCCGCCGTAAACCAAGAACATCTCCTTAGTCCTTCTCAGGTACTTAAGAATGTTCTTTACTGCTATCCAGTGCTTCTCCCCTGGGTCTGACTGATACCGGCTTAACACGCTCAGTGCGTAAGCTACATCTGGTCTGGTGCACAACATCGCATACATTATAGAGCCTACCGCAGAAGCGTAGGGTATAATAGACATGCGTTCCCTTTCCAAATCAGTCTTGGGAGACATCTCTTTGGATAGGGTGATTCCGTGACAAGCCGGTAGATTACCGCATTTAGAATCTTCCATACTGAATCTTTTCAGTACATAGTCGATATACCTGGACTGTGAAAGTCCTAACTGTAAGTGCACGGCGGCGCCCCGGCCGTCAATCCGACGGCCAAATGCGGAAACGGTGATAAACTTTAATTTTGTGAACTTTGCAAACCGGCACCACCGCGCACTAAACCCCGGATCGGGCCATTAAACTAGATCTAGCGAACAACAAGACGGGTTAGAGATATACCGAGTGATCCGAGTCCTCCGGTCTTCTCGTCGTCATCCCGATCTCTCGCGGAAACTCCGGTCGTCGCCTCTTCGCCGGATGGGCACCACATCGCCTGTTTCTTTTACGGGCTCCCGCCTCTATACCGAGGCAACTCGGGCATGAAGCTGGCAAGTCGACATGCCTAAGACTTGCTGTAGGATGTGTAGAGTCTATGTCTCATTGGGGTTTTGGTTGCCAAGAAGGATGAAGAGAATCATGAATTTTGGAGAGGGTTTTTGAGAATTTGGCAAGCATGAAAAATGAGATGTGAATTAATCCCTCATACAAAGTTGGGACCTCTCATTTTTCCTCTCAACTCAATATTGTGGCCGGCCAATACTATGTGAGAATGGTGGTGGAGGTGTGAACAAAATGCAAGAGGGAGGTGATGGTAGTGTAAAGTGAAGGGTTGACCATATCCAAAGACAAGAAAACATCAACCATGCTTACACCTTAATCACATCAAATCTCATTAATGCAAAAGCATGGATGAAAGATATCATAATCAATACAATTGCAAGAAACCCCCTCCACAAATGTTATTTGCAAACTTGCAAATAACCCCCTCCATCGGAAAAGTCCGGCCGGGAAAGAACAAAGGAAAACCGGCCGGAACGGAATGCAAACTGGCAACTCCAGAAAACTGGTCCCGTAATAAATTACAGGAAAACCCCAATACTGTGCATACACACCCGCATTTGTATTCCGACCGGATACAAATGCAAAGAGACAAAATCTACACTGTACTAAACTAGGATCCGGCTTAAACCAAAGCCGGCTAGTAATGTTCGTCCGATCCTGATCCGTGCAATACCGCACGTATTTGATCGAACCCTGCCATATAACTATACGGCCTCTAGTACAAACCGTCTGATCCTGATCCGTGCAATACCGCACGTATCTGATCGGACCCTGCCATATCTCCATACGGCCTCTACAGCGTTTCGCCCGAAAGCTGAGTAACTGAATGTGTGGTGGACTCTAAAGACTCGTCAATACTATGGCTGCGGATTTAACCACTAGCTCATCAGAGGTATAAGCCAATACGTAACGGGCCACCAGCTATTGACCAAAAGGGACGTCGATGAGCGAACTCATCCTGACACCCTACTGAGCCTGTCAGTGACAATATCCGTACAGTCCGGTCCGTTCGTCTATGAGAATCGCATGTCGGGCCTAGGGGGTGGGTAAAAGTCAGACCCCCAAAAGCGGTACAAGTCGTGTCGGAGTGTAGCCCAGAACACCCTGAGATACTACTGGAATACCTACCAGTAAATCTCCTGCCTTGGCCAAGGACTTCGTGTAATGGCTCTCCTAGACACAGCGCGACCTCACCCCCAATACCGGGAGAGACGAACCCCCGAAGATCCGCTCACTGCCTCCATGTGGCTCGGGACTGTACCCAACTAAACCTGTTTGCACGACTCCTTTGAGCCGTGGTAGGGTAGTAATCAAAGCACAGTGGGAACTCACACGAGACAAATGACGATCCCCAGGTCGATGAACTAACCTGTACACATGTCACCTGGGAACTGCTATCTGACGTCAGGTATAAGACCAACTAGCATGTTCCCGGCGAGTCCTGTCAGGTGTACTCATAACCCAATGAGCACCTGTATACATCTTAGGTGAACCAACTGACACCAGTGGCTTGTGAGACTGGCCACCGCCCCTCGTCGGGGTCTCGACTGTATACACTAGTCTACTCTGGAGAATCGATGCCCTGTCTCGAAACTCCCACGACTAGGGACTTTTAAGGATATGCTTGTAGACCCCAGCTCTCACGTATATGATCGCCCTCATACTGCCGGCAGTCAAGCAAGAATCCTAGGGGCTCTATCAACGTGCAATAGCGACCTGTCAGGTCACCTAAAGCAGTACACGATGATAAAGGTAAACCAGATAGCAAAATATCATCTCGAGTAAGACTGTCGTACCGGGATAGGTCCTCCCTCAATCATTGCAATCACGTGCCTGTGATCCAATAATTGACTCTGAGGGCACTATCTCCAACACTAACATCCTCTTGGATCTATCACGATTGATCCGGATCCCCGGAATGTAAGAGGCATCTCCCAGGTCTTTCATGGAGAACCTGTGTGACAAGAATTCTTTGACAGATTGTAGCATAGGAATGTCATTTCCTATCAACAGAATGTCATCCACGTACAAGACGAGGAATACGACACTTCTGGCTACAACTTTACTATATATGCACGGTTCATCTGGATTTTTGATGAAGTCATATTCTTTGACTGTTTCATCAAAACAGATGTTCCAACTCCGCGATGCCTGCTTCAGTCCATAAATGGACTTAAGCAACTTGCATACTTTCCCGCTGCTCCCACTCTGATTGAAACCCTCTGGCTGATCCATATAGACGCACTCTTCTAAATTTCCATTCAGAAAAACCGTCTTTACGTCCATCTGCCAGATTTCATAATCAAGGAAGGCAGCAATAGCAAGAAGGACCCGAATGGATTTGAGCATAGCCACTGGAGAAAAAGTTTCGTCATAGTCCAAACCAGGTCTTTGATGAAAACCCTTTGCAACAAGTCTAGCCTTATAGGTTTCCACCTGTCCATCTACACCAATCTTTTTCTTGAAGATCCATTTGCATCCTATGGGTTTTACCCCATCTGGAGCAAAGTCCAAAGTCCATACTTTGTTGGTGTACATGGACTCCATTTCGGTCCGCATTGCATCTAGCCATCGTACCGAGTCGCCGCTCTGGATGGCCTGCTGGAAGCCAGTAGGTTCATCATCATCTATGATGCAATCCTCTCTATCCCCATCTATGAGAAAACCGTAGTATCTCTCAGGCGGATGAGACGGCCTACTACTCCTGCGGAGGGGTGCGGGAATGTCCTGTTCTTCTTGAACTACTGGTTCTACCAAACTTTCAGTATTAGCTTGTGGTTCTGGAATTTCTTCCAGTTCTATTTCGCTCCCATTTGATTCCTTTTCTAAAAACTAATGTTCTAGAAAATGGGCATTACGAGAAACAAATACCTTTTGTTCCTCTGCGTAATAGAATAGATATCCCCTGGAGTTCTTTGAATATCCCACAAACTTACACTTTACTGATCGTGCCTCGAGCTTGTCCACATGCTGCTTTTTAATAAAAGCTGGACATCCCCAAATCTTTATATACTGTAGATGGGGTTTCTTCCCACTCCACATCTGATATGGAGTGGTAGGCACAGTCTTGGTAGGTACTATGTTCAGAAGATATGCCGCTGATTCTAGCGCATAACCCCAAAAAGATCGCGGTAACTCAGCATTACTCATAATGGATCATACCATATCCAATAGGGTTCGATTCCTTCTCTCCGATACACCGTTATGCTGTGGAGTGTATGGAGGAGTAAGCTGAGAGAGAATTCCTTTCTCTTTTAGGTAACCTAGGAACTCGGCACTTAAGTATTCACCACCTCGATCAGATCTTAGTGTCTTGATACTTTTTCCAGTTTTGTTTTCTACTTCATTCTTATACTCTTGGAATTTCTCAAAAGCCTCGGATTTAGGTTTCATCAGATAAATGAATCCGTACTTTGAGTAATCATCCGTGAAAGTAATGAAATAGGAAAAACCACCTCTTGCATGTGTAGACATTGGACCACACACATCGCTGTGTATGAGTCCTAAGAGCTCGCTCGCTCTTACTCCATGTCCAGTAAATGGAGTCTTCGTCATCTTTCCTTTGAGACAAGATTGACAAGTGTCATAAGTTTGATATTCGAACGAGTCCAAATATCCTTCTCTATGCAACTTAGTCAACCTTCTCTCATTGATGTGACCCAGTCTACAATACCATAAGAAAGCTTTATTTAAATCTGGAGACTTTCTTTTTAGTGTGTTCTGGACATTGAAAATTTGGAGTTGGTTTAACACATATATACCGTTTTCCAGTGTACCGGACCCAATCAAACTATGATTAAGGTGGATGTTAACAACACCACTTCCAAACGTGAAATCATAACCTTTATTTGATAACAAGGAAACAGATATGATATTACACGTTAAGCTGGGTACACAAAAACAGTTATGTAAAACCAAAATGTGTCCACTCGTCAATCCCAGGTGATAATTCCCTACGGACACAGCTCCCACGCTAGCTCCGTTAGCAACCATCAGGGTCATATCACCTTCCTTCAGCACTCTACGGTTTCTCAGTGCCCGCAATGAATTGCAAATATGAGATCCTGATCCGGTATCCAATACCCAGGAAGTAGAGTTGATTGACAGACAATTCTCAATTACAAACACACTTGAAGTCGAAGCCACAGCTTGCTTCGGTTCCTGGTTCTTGGCGTTCCACGCCTTGCAATCCTTTTTCCAGTGCCCTTTCCTGTGACAATGGAAGCACTCATCCTGGCCCACTACTGGTACCGCAAACTTTTTCTTTCCCTTCCCTCCCACCTTACTTACACCTCCTCTAGGTCTGGGGGCGGCCTTCTTTTTCCTTCCTTTGGCCCTAGCCTTTGTTTCCTGATTTAAAATCAGGAAAGCTTATGGAAAAAGCTTCAGAAGAGGGTCACGTGCTTACACGTGACCAGCAGTCACGTGTTGGCACGTGACACCCAAAAGTACCGGCAAAGCAAGTTCAGTTTCCCAACTACATCAAAGAGAGGGGCTTCAGTAAGGGTCACGTGCTCCCACGTGACCTGGGTTACGTGTCGGCACGTGACATTTAAAAGCAGCAGCAAAGACCCAACGCTTCCTGATCAAATCAAGGAAAAAGCTTTAGAAGAGGTCACGTGCTCCCACGTGACCAGGGTCACGTGTTGGCACGTGACGATCAAAACATCAGAATTGTTCTCCAGCTAAATCAAGAAAAAGAGTCCAGACAAGGGTCACGTGCTCACACGTGACCAGGGGTCACGTGGTGGCACGTGACGGTTAAGCAGCAACCAGAAGACAGAGCGCAAAAAGAAAGAGGAAGGCTCGTTCCGAGGGAGTCACGTGCCCACACGTGACCATGGGTCACGTGGTCACACGTGACCGGTTTTCAAAGCCCATTTTGTTAACAGAATTAAATTCTGAAGGAAATTCAAATCTTTCTAAAGGAAAGCGACTATCTAGAAACAATTAAATTAAAGGTTCAGAGGTGATTAAATATCACCTATTTATGGGAAAATCTCGAGTTTGGAAAAATTTCCCCTTTAAATCTAACCGAAATAACAAAAGAGAATCCCTGGATTTGAAATCCAATGGTGAATAAAATTCACCTAATAATCCAAAGGTCCAAAACGAATGATGGATGCAAATCAAATCTCTCAATGAAGATTTGTCAAAAACTAATTGATTCGGCTGCTTCTCCTATAAATAGGAGCCAAGAGACAGAGAGATATATAGGCAGAGGGAAGAAAAGGGAGAGAGCCGGGATACTTCGAGGAACTTGGATCTTCTGCAAAAGAAAACCCTAGGTAAGAAAGAGAAGGCTCCCTGAAGGAAAAGAGAATTTAATTCTCAACAGAGTTTAACTCTGATATATAAAACAGAAGAACATATTTCTTCTCTCTTCGATAGAGGATCTGTCAAGTGCACATCTCCCCTTGAAGTTGAGAATTTAATTCTCAATGGGTCGAGATCCTGCCATGCAGATCCAAAACATAGAGAGGGAATGGAAGCACGAGAATTTAATTCTCACAGAACTATAGGAATTTAATTCCTTTAAAATAAAACTAGGGCTTGACCCTGTGTTATGGGAATTTAATTCCTTCAGAACAAAAAGAAACAGGGTTTAACCCTAATTAAGAACCTAGTTCTGTTGGAACAGCGGGGATTTAATTCCCTTGATCATAATTTAACAGAGAGTGGGAATTTAATTCCTTAAAAGCTTTTATTAGGGTTTAACCCTATTCAGTTCTTCACATATATGAAGAATTTAATTCCTACAGAAAATTCAGGGTCCAACTCTATTCAGAATAGAAATCTTCAAAAGGAAGTAGGAATTTAATTCCTCTGAAATTACTGTCAGGGTTTAACCCTACGAGGAATTTAATTCCTGGAAAAGATTAACAGATCCTCTAAACAACATACATAGAGGCAGGGTCACGTGTCACCACGTGACCCCCCAAGAGATCTACAGAAAGCCCCTTTGAGGCAGCACCCCACGTGACCCACGTGACCCTCGGACACACAAGCATTTGAATGCCCGTCACGTGATGGCACGTGATGCTCTGAAAGATGCGATAATCTCAGCAGAATAAATGAAGGGAGGGCGCCCTCACGTGTTGCCACGTGACCCCTCTTGCCTTAGTGTTCAACACTAAATTGGAACTCTCGAATCCAGTACTGAAACACTGTTGGGCCCTAGTGTTCAACACTAATCAAAGAACTTTATTCGCAGTGTTCAACACTGATTACCTTAGTATTTAACACTGATCTGAGATCTCCATTGCCAGTGTTCAACACTGATCTGTTTTAGTGTTTATGATAATTTGATAGCCTTGTTGCTGGTGTTCAACACCAATTATCTTTTAGTGTTAAACACTAACTTGTCAACCTCATTCCCAGTGTTCAACACTGATTGCTCTGTAGTGTTTAACACTAGGCTTTAGCCCAATTGGCTAAATGGATAGAGGCAAAGCCTCTCCTTCAATGGACCAACAAGAAGCCAATATTCCAGACATGATCGGACTTAGCCCAAGCTGGGCCATGAGTCTTCAATTCGTAATTAACTGGGCTAATGGGCTCATAACATAATTAATCGGTCTTGATCCCAAATTGGGTCAAGGACTATTTAAGCCATTCCGGTTCTAGCGTACATCTCTTCACTCCTTTGATACTTGGCATTGTAATCCCTCAATGTCTTCAAAGAAGTGACGGGTCCCGACGACCACACATTGATATGGACTGTGGGGTCCTTAAACCCGTGTCTAATGCAAAATTCCTGGTTACGTGGAACGCGGATAACGTCACTCTTTGACCCCATGGAAAACGCCCAGAGCGGAGCCTAGTCCTCGCCGAGCGCGGCAGTGAACCCGTGTGAAGCATATAGCGCAAAATTCCTGGTTACGTGGAATGCGGATAACGTCACTCTTTGACCCCGCGGAAAACGTCCAGAGCGGAGCCTGGTCCTCGCCAAGCACGACAGTGAACCCGTGTGAAGCATCCAGAGCACATACCGGACTGTGGGGTCCTTAAACCCATGGACTACGACGTCCTTAACCTTGACCGAGATGTCTTAAAACTAACCATGGACCGCAATGTCCTTAAACTACCCATGGACCGCAATGTCCTTAAACTACCTGTGGACCGCAACGTCCTTAAACTACCCATGGACCGCAATGTCCTTAAACTAGAACAATAGAGCCCCCGCATGCTCTTTTGTCGGATCTAAACGGTCCCGTTTAAGTTGATCTTAGCCTTAAAAGATGGCTAACGTATCCTTAAACCTTCAAACAGACTGGACTATGAATCCCCCCAATTAACTCTGGCTCGAGGGTACATCTCTGAACTCCTCTGACATCCGTCGTTGTAATCCTTCAACGTCGTCAGAGAGGTGACGGGTCCCGACGGCCATACATACGATGGACCACTATGTCCCTAAACTGGAACAACAGAGCCCAAACGCTCCTTTGTCGGATCTAAACGATCCCGTTAAGTTGATCTTAGTCTCAAAGTTAGACTAACATATCCTTAACAAACGTTTGAGTTGATCTTAGCCTCAAGTATGCTGACGTATCCTCAAACCAAACACCCAAACCCAAATCTAAGATAATACGGATTTAGGCTAGTCCACGTCCTACGGGCGACGACATAAATCAGTCTCCGTATACAATCCATGGGCAACCACAAATAAAACAAACACCCACGACACGAAGTGACCATCTGGAGAAGGAGAAAGTTGTTACCGCAATGCGGTAGCGTAATTAACTGCAGGGGCTTGCGCCTGCAGGGAAGAGCGTCCCCACAATCAAAAACCCTTCAAACGAGGGGGAATCTGACGAAGTCTGCTACATCGGCCGCATCCGTCTAAACTTTCGATACATGGTGCCATAAATCAACTTGGCATCTTCGGAGAGGTGGACGGATAGCACCAATTAGCATCTGCCCCGAGTCTCAGTGCCAAGACATCGCAGTCCTGCGCGCCGCCATTCGGAGGGGAACAGCCTTGGACCCGGAAGAAGAAGCACCGCCAACAAACATAGCGGGTGTTTCCCTTGCCTTCTGCAAGGTGCCCTTTGCACTCCTTAACATGTTCAGGAGTTCCGGAAGTTCAACTTCTTTTCTTTGAATGTTGAAGTTCAGGATAAACTGGGCGTAGGTGGGAGGAAGGGACTGGAGAATAAGGTCTGTATAGAGCTCATTATCCAAAGTCGTCCCAAGGTCTGCGAGCTCTTCTATATAGCTGATCATCTTTAGGACATGTTCTCCTACCGATGACCCGACAGCCAACCTCGCTCGAAACAAGTTCTTAGAGGTCTCGTATCTTGCTATACGAGATTGCTCTCCATAAAGTTCCTTTGTATGGAGAAATATGGCATCTAGTTCCATATCCTCGTACCTCCTCTGATGTTCATTGTTCATCGAGGCAAGCACGATGCACTTGGCTTTCGTGCAATCGAAATCCTAGGTTTTGCGGATTTCCTTATCCGCATTACTGGATTTGGGACCAGGGACAGCAGGTGCCGTAGCGGTGAGGACGTACCCCAATTTGTCATAGGTCAAAGCCATTTTGACATTCCGCAGCCAATCTTTATAGTTTGGCCCTGTCAGTATATTTTTCTCTAAAAGTAACTTAAGTCCAGTCATTTTCAGGGTCGCTGCAATTAGGAGAGAGAGAAGAAAACTCTTTAGCATGATGCTTTTGCAAGTTTAGAGTGGTTTTTAGTTTATCTAAACTGGATGGCTCCCACTGTTTCTCGAATCCTTCCTCAAACCATAAAAGAAGAATTAGCCAGGACTATTCTCACTGTACAATACTTGCTTAACCGTTCAGCCAAGCTGGTGTCGGTACTTCGAGGGAGGTTTTCCAACGCTTTCGCGAAGTTCCTTAATTAAATAACCTCTTTTCTCTGGGGGCGTAACCCCGCTGACATCTTTCTTGACACCTACTTGGTTTATAGCATTGATCGTTAAGTGACGAATATCCTGATGAGTAGCATATACTCACAGTAGGATCGGGATCCAAATATCATCGTATGATAATGTTGAAGGAATCTTACCAACATTCATCAAACTCCAAATGGTATGCAACTCTTTGCAAATTTCAGTTTCTTTAGAAATTCCCGATATATATTTTTGCCCCATGCTCTTATGACCTTGGCGTTAGGTCAAAATGTCATAAGTCACATGTCAAGTTCTACCCATCATTATCTTGTCAATTTGAACCCATCCTTATATATTCTTGACGTTCGGCCAAAATAATAATACGATTGTCCCAAACTAACTCATCTATCTATGCAACAAATGAATATCCAGTAGCTACCAAACACTATGCCTTGGCGTTAGGTCAAAATACATAGCTTGAATACTACTGAACACCCAGATGAAATGACGGAGGGCTATGAATGGTTTTGGCGAAACCGTGAACGTAGTGAACTTGATATAACCGAAGGAACCTGATAGCTTTTAAAAGGAGTGGTTAAAGCTCCGTATTTAAAAATATATGTTTTTAAAATTATCCGAGTGGTTTCTTTTAAATTGTTCCAACGATTAAATTTTTGGTTTATTTTCTTTGCATTATTAATAATGCGTCCCATCATTAACCTATCATTGTAGAAAACAACGAAAATACAACGTCCTCTTATGCCATCCGCATTCGCCACGGGGTCCCGTCATCACCGGTTAGGTTACTTAACTAACGGCAGAGCGGGGGCTGGGCTAGCGCGGGTGTAAAAAATAAGTGACGTCTAAATAGCTATCATATATAGATATTGTACATTCGTCAGACGCAATAATAGGCATTCCAGATCTCATATGAACTTTATTGGATTTGCAAGCAATCCGTGTTTGTTTAGAGCCTGCAACAAAAGACGGATTACACAGTTGTGATGAATAGCCATTACCCCACCCTAGACCCCTACGGGTACGGCAAACTACCCGTCAAATACCCGAAGTGAAGCGGTCTCCCTCAACAAAGTGAGTAGGCCACTAAACACTTCAAAGTACCCGGTAGTTTGTGTACCCCACCTTGGGTCTATCCTAGGATTAAAAACAGTAAAAATGAAATAATACAATGGTGGCTACAACCGCAACCTGGATGTGCCCCGCAAAATAATATTACAACATATTACAGTTACATCGAATGAATTAAAATAATAACCCATCACAAACCCCGGCTAATCATCACAACAGTCCAATACAGTTCACATCCATAAACAGTAAAAACCATTACAGAAATGTGCAACCCCCTGCCAACCGACATACTAGCAGTTAGGGGAGGTTTACGAACACATTATACAAACACAGATATAATCAAATTAGCAAACATCGTAAAATTTCGATCGAACAAACGCTTTTAGATTCTACTCCAATACTTCTCTGTGCACCTGAGACTTGAGCAGAAAAATAAACATCCCAGAAACATCACTGTTAACACTTAGGAGTTACTGAATAAATTTGGGCCGACTCGGCCCCAACTCGGCCGCGGATCCGCGGTGAGATGGCCGAGTTAGGGGTCCAAATTTCTTCAGTAGCCCTAGTTTTTCCTGCTTGTTATTCTGAAGCACCCTGAAAAATTTTTAGAGCCAGTTTAAAATTTGACAGCAAGCGTGATAATCGACGATGTTTCCGGTTCCTTTTTGCGTTCGAAATTCTTACGACTTTGCTAATGAGTTAATTATTGTTTAGCGAGGCTCTGATACCACTGTAAGTCGATGTACAACACCCCACGACTTGCGGGGAGGCGGAAATATGAACAACGATCAAGTTCTTTGCTTAAACATCGATTAACCGCATGAATCGAAGCTAAACGATAACTAACAACTATCATAGAAGTTCTAAACTACTATGTGAAGTGATTATACCTAAAGAACCGTGTCCTTCGTCTTTACGAACTCCACCTCCTCCTCGGCCTTCTCCAAGTAGTAGACGATCCACCACGAGAGCTTTACTCCAAGCTTTGCTTCTAAACTTGAGGCAACTAGGTTTCTTTAAGTGCTAATCAAAGTACCTAGATGATATAGAGTGAGGGTTATGGATTAAGTAGTCTAACTAATCCTTGTACTCAACACATGAGAGGGGAGGATTAGGGTTTGAAGAGAGGAAGCTTGAGGAGAGAGAAGGTGAGAATAATAATGAAATGAGAAAATGAGTTATCATAATATATATCAAGCATTATTGTTTTTCAAGAAAAGAAAAGAAAATGATTTACAACCATGCTTGATAAATATCTAATGGTGATTCATCTCCATGAGTCATTAAGCATTTATGATGCATTAATGACATGGATGAATCATCCATATGACTCACTAATCTCATTTAATGTATATGCCACCTTAACCCCCTTAGTCACCATCTTCTAGAAGCTTCTCGTGCAATTACGAGAACGCCCCTCCTATCCGTGAAAACACGGAAAAACTTTAGACTGTATAAATCCAATAACCGGATACTAGTAACTGGCTTAAACCAAAGCCGACTAGTAAAAACTGTTCGAAAGTCGTACGTGCGTAAACACGTATGCGTCCGAACCCTTGTCGTAAAACTATACGACCTCTATATCGTTTCGCCTGGAGTAGGGAAACTCTTTGTATGGGACTCTAGAGACTCGACTACTACGCTGGCAGTGGGTTTAACCACAGACCGCAAGCGGCACTAGCTGTACGTAACGGTCCCCAGGTAGATGTCGATAAGAAGGCCGATGAGGAAACCTATCCGAACTCCTACTGAGTCTGATGTGACAATCTCCGTACAGTCCGGTCTGTTCGTCTAAGACTATCGCATATCGGGCCTAGGGGGCGGCAAGCGTCAGTCCCCTAATAGCGGTATAAGTCGTGTTGGAGCGAAGCCCATTACACCCTGAGAAACTACTGGAACCTACCAGCAAATCTCGCTTGCCCTGGCCAGGGACTTTGCGTAATGGCTCTCTGACACAGCGCGATATCAAACCCCAATACCGGAAGAGACGAATCCTGTCTAACCGCCACTGCCTCCAAGTGCTCGGGACTGCACCCAACTGCTACCTGTTTGCACGACTCCTTTGAGCCGTGGTAGGGTAGCAATCTAAGAACAGTGAGACACACTCGAGGCGAAGTAGCAGTGTCAAGTCTGCGGACTATGCTGTACTCATGTCACCTGGGAACTGTTCACTGACGACTGGTATAAAACCAACCAACAGTTCCCTGTGAGTCCTGTCCGGTGTACCCGTAACCTAACGAGCACCTGCATACTATCTCCAGTACGACGTACTGACGGCTGTGGGACAGACCATCTCCCCAACTGGGATGAGAAGCGTACACGCTAGTCTACTCCGGAGTATCGATGCCCTGTCTCGATAATCCTACGACTAGGGACCTGAATAAAGATGTGCTTGTAGACTACCCAGCCCTCACTAGTGTGACTGCCATCACAACGCTGGTAGTCAAGCAAGATCCTAAGAGCTCTATCAATACGTATACTCACATATTAAGATAGAAAAACCAAGTAGCATACTACCATGTTTAGCAAGACTGTTATATACATGTGAATATCCCAAGCTTCCATTAAGTAATATACAAACTAGTATGATACAATAATGGCCCCTAGGGCATATACACTAACACCTTCAATACGAACGTCCGCTGATGAAGAGCAAAGTCTACAAGTCGCCATAGTGCCGTTTAAACACCATAAAGAATTGGATGCACTTAATATTTACAATGTAGAAGAGCTGCAAACGTTCTATATCCCTTCCAGGTGAGAAAACGAGAAAACAATTCTGTTCTACCGCTCTGAAGAAACCTAGGTGGAAAAAGAAATCTGGCATGGTGTGGATCCTACGCTCGACAGGCTTCAGCCTATCTGTCTTCCCAGATATTATACAGAGGGTTTGAAAAAGCTGCTGAAACGTCAGGGGATATCCTTCAAGCAGACCGTTCGAAAAGCCAAGTTCTATGACAAAATCTGGAACGTTTCCGGGACTCAACGCAAACTGCCTAATGGGAGAATGGAGACAAAAGGACTTGGACACATCCTGTCAAAGAAACGAGAGCTACTAAACAGCTGCTATGTCATGTATGACTTCGATGAAGAAGCGGATGCTCAATGGGCGGACGCTAATCCTGAGACAGTGAAAGTTCCAAATGTAAAAGAGCCCAGTCCGTCGTTCGAAGAACAAATGGACAAGCTCATAAGGGAAGCGGATCAAAAAGTCTGAGACGACCATAACCGCGAAATGGTCATCTATGAGAAAGCCAAGACGCAACGCCTTCTCCAACAGGCCGTGAAGGATGAAAATGCCGCTCCTTGTCAACCTGTTATAAAGAAGGCTCGGCGCAAAAGCAGAAATAAGTCGAAAGGCCAAAAAAGCGCTCAACAGCAACAAAGCAGGGCTAAGAAGCCACGCAAACGGGAGTCGAGCGTTATTGATCTATCCCTCATGAAGAAAATGGGTCGAGCGTACTCATTTCCTCAGGACAAGACGAAGAAAATACTTGATCTTGCTCTAAAATATCAAATGCTTACACTGCCGGAGTCCAAAAACCCCGAACAAGCAGGCGAAGTCTCTGACCCAAACTATTGCTCTTACCATCGAATAATAGGGCATCTTCTTGAAGATTGCTTCACCTTCAAGAATTGGGTTGAAGATCAGTATCAGCTTGGCAAATTCACTCTGTCTGACAACTGGAGGGTAGCGCCGCCACAGAAGCACGAGCCCAAGGCCATGAAAGAAGAACCGGTTCTACATTGGGATTGGAAGCGAATTCGCACCTGTCACATGATTACAATATTAAAAGAAGAGCCCGAGGACATAGATGAGCTCCCTTGGTGCTTCGAAAACAGCAGCGACGAGATAATCTCAGAATTCCCACCAGCGCCAAAAGAGCTGGAAGATGGAATCCATACCACTGCAGATAACCTCAAGAAAATTGAGTTGGGGACGGAAAACGATCCACGACCGACATTCATCAGCGAGTTACTATCTGAAGAAAGGGTAGCTGCGTTAAAGGATGTGCTTCTACAGCATAGAGATTGCTTCGCGTGGAACTATTCCGAAATGCCGGGACTAGATCCAGAAATTGCTGTACACAGATTGGCGATATCCCCGGACATCAAGCTAGTCAAACAGGCGCCGAGAAGAATGCGACTCGAGCTTGAAATGAGTATCAATGCTGAAGTCAAAAAGCTGATCGACTCTGGCTTCATCCAGGAAGTTCAATACCCTGAATGGATTGCCAACATCGTCCCGGTGATGAAGAAAAATGGGACAGTGCGCATATGCGTAGACTTCCGGGATCTCAATAAAGCCTGCCCGTAGGATGATTTCCCAGTGCCAGTCACCGAACTGATGATAGACAATACGTCCACTCATGAGGTTTTCTCCTTCATGGACGGCTCATCGGGGTATAACCAGATAAAGATGCATCCCGAAGATCAGAAGCACACCGCCTTCAGGACTCCTCTGGGTATATTCTGTTACAAGGTGATGCCCTTTGGTCTAAAGAACGCCAGTGCCACCTAGCAAAGGGCCATGACGAAGATCTTCGATGACCTTATACACGAAATCGTCGAATTCTATATCGACGATCTCGTGGTTAAAAGCAAATCATACGAGGAACATCTCGAGCATCTAAAGACTGTATTTCGACACCTTCGACAATACAACTTGAAGATAAACCCTCTCAAGTGTGCATTCGGAGTTTCCTCGGGCAAATTCCTGGGATTCATCGTCCGATACCGGGGTATTGAAATAGATCCGTCAAAGATCAAGGCGATCATAGAAATTCCTCCGCTAAGGACTCTCAAACAGCTGCGGTCTCTCCAAGGAAAGCTTGCGTATATACGACAATTTATAGCCAACCTTTCAGGCAAGTGCCGTCCTTACAGCCACCTGATGAAAAAGGGAACCCCGTTCGTCTGGGACCAAAAATGCCAAAGCGCGCTAGACGAGATCAAGCAATACCTGCAGAACCCGCCGGTGTTGGATGCTCCGGTCAAGGGAAAACCCCTCATTCTTTATACAACCGCCCTCGAAGGTTCCTTAGGCGCATTATGGGCACAAGAGAACGATCAAGGGAAAGAAAAAGCACTCTATTACTTAAGTCGAGTTCTGCTGGGGGCAGAAAGCAACTACTCTCCCATTGAAAAACATTGCCTGGCGTTGATTTTTGCAATAACAAAGCTTAGACACTATGCGTTGGCGCATGAAGTCCGTCTTATTTCAAAGGTGGACCCCCTTAAATACTTGATGTCAAAGGCCATATTGACGGGACGACTCGCTAAATGGGCCCTGCTCTTGATGAAGTTCTCGATAATATATCAACCTCTCAAGGCAGTGAAAGGCCAGGCCATCGCCGACTTTCTCGCTGAGCATCCGATACCGGCCGACTCTCCTTTAAACTACGATCTTCCATACGAACATGCGTTTGATGCGATCGACGGTGATAATACCCGATGGGAGCTTTATTTCGATGGAGCATCTTCCGTGAAGAAGCGCAAACAAAGTACCCCTATAATCAAATCAGGGGTAGGACTCATCTTTGTAACTCCACAAGGAGGGATAATGCGCTTTGCTTTCTCCCTGACGGAGCCGAGGACAAACAATGAAGCCGAATATGAAGCTTTGATAGCAGGCCTCGAGATCGCCATCGACATGGGAATTGAAAACCTCCTCATATACGGGGATTCTCAACTGGTCGTTAGTCAAGTAAACGGCGACTACCAAACGTGCAAACCGGAGTTGGTGAAGTACGGTGAAAAGGTGCAACAACTGTTGACCCAAATTCCCTCCTATACTTTGGAGAACATACCGCATGCGGAAAACAGCAAAGCGGACGCACTGGCCAAACTTGCTAAAGAACTGGCTGACGAGAACCTCGATGACGTTAGAATCATGGTACAAAGCCGTCGGGTGCTTGCCCCAGCAGAAATATCTCCGGAATCATCCGAAGAAAAAGGAGCGAACGAGTAGACAACCTTGCAAGTAAAAGATTGGGAAAATACCGAGGATTGGAGAGAAGTCTTCATAGATTACTTTAAATCCCACCGAATGCCTGAAGAAGCGTCCACAAGACATCAGCTCATAAAACGAGCTATGTCTTTTGCCTTCGTCAACAATACTCTATACAAGAGGTTATTTGATTCTCTATGGTTGAGATGCTTAGGACCTGACGAAGCGAAAAGAGTCGTCCAGGAAGTTCATGACGGAATCTGCGGTTCTCACCAAGCAGGCCCAAAGATGAAGTTGAAGATCAAACGAATGGGCTACTACTGGCCCACGATGATTCAAGACTGCCTTGAGTATGCGAAGCAGTGCCACTTATGTCAAATTCACGGTGATTTCATCCATCAGCATCCAAATCCGCTACACCCGACGGCGGCTAGCTGGCCGTTCGAAATATGGGGAACTGACATAGTCGGCCCCATCGAACCAGCATCGTCCAGGGGACATCGTTTCATCCTGGCGACGACCGAATACTTCTCCAAATGGGCAGAAGCAGTACCATTGAGGGAAGTGAAGACGGGGAATATCCTCCATTTCTTCAAGACGCATGTCATATATCGGTTTGGAACGCCAAGACGAATCATCTCCGATAACGGGCCAGCCTACAGAAGCCACAAAATCAGTCGCTTCGCGGAACAGCATAATATAGACTGGAGATATTCCTCAGTTTATAATCCGTGAGCTAACGGTCTAGCTGAGGCCTTCAACAAGACCTTGACGAAGATCATGAAGAAAACGGTGTCACGGAATAAGAAAGACTGCAAGAAGCTCTCTGGGCGTATCGAACTACGTTTAAAACGGCCACGAATGCAACGCCATATGCGTTGGTATTCGGTACAGAAGCAGTACTCGCTCTCGAGATAGAATTAACCTCTCTACGAGTGGCAGTCCACTACGAGCTGACGGACGAAGAAAATGGTCACCTTCGGCTTGAGGAGCTTGACGCCCTTGATGAAACCCGGCTCATAGCACAGCAAAATCTGGAAGCTTATAAAGCAAAGATGACGCGCTCATATGAAAGATTGACCCGATCGAGGACATTTCGCCAAGGCGAACTTGTGCTAGTGGTTAAAAGGCCTATGATTCCCAATCACGCCAAGCGAGGAAAATTCGAGCCAAACTATGAAGGCCCATACATCATAGATAAGGTCTACCAGGGTGGGGCCTATCTACTTATGGATATGCACGGTGAAAGGCCTTTCAGGCCGATAAACGGTCGCTTCCTAAAGAAATACTACGCTTAATGAGTCACAACCTAGGTCTATGATAGATGACGACGACTATGTCCGCTCGCTATCTTCCTAAGTTCAAGATTTATAAGCAGTAGCCAGCCTTCTCAATAGCGGACCGAAATGTGCTTAAACTAATAGCGGACCGAAACGTCTTTAAACTACTACCGCAGCATCTTTAGGCTGACGAGATATAAAAAAAACATATAAAAATAAAATAGAAAAAACAAAACGGTATGTCCATAAGCAAAAAGGGCACGGATGAAAACCCGAAAGGGCTCTGTGAGTAAAAACAGCAGGGCTACCGGCGAGTGTTTGTGAAAACCCGAAAGGGCGCGACCTCGTAAAAAAAATATTTAAAAAGAATTAAAAAAAAAACGGTATGTCTATAAGCGAAATGGGCACGGATGAAAACCCGAAAGGGCTCCGTGAGTAAAAACAGCAGGGCTACCGGCGAGTGTTTGTGAAAATCTGAAAGGGCGCAACCTCGTTAAAGGACACTTATAGGGTCCTCTCGACCTTGTAAGGAGAAACTACCCGCGTGAGATCCTTACGACTCACAAGGGAGCAACACCCTTAGGGATCCCCACGATTCCTAAGGAGAAAATACACTTGCGAGATCCTCACGACTCGTAAGGAGAACTCTCTTATGGGACCCTCACGGCTCATAAGAGTTGAAAGTCTTAAGTTACAGAGACCTAAACCTGTGCTTAAGCAACCCCCACAACTTCCGATATTGCCCTACAAGTGGCTCAATACTGACCCTTGTATACAATCCACGGGCGCGAATAAACATTCCCCTAACCAAGTTTCATCCGTGACTGGGGATATGTTCGCATGGTGAACAACCCTTGTAAATCCTCTCGATTTATGAGGAGAAAACCCTCCTGTAGGATCCTTACGACTTACAGAGGAAACGAACACTTAGGAATCCTCATGATTCCTAAGGAGAAAATACACCTACAAGATCCTCACGACTTGTAGGAAGAAATACATTTGTGAGACCCTTACGGCTCATGAAGTCAAAAGCCTTAGTCGGCGGGACCTTAACCCTGTTCGCTAAGCCACCTTTGTTCGACACCGACGGAGGCAAATGATGGTTCGCTCCTGGCAATATCCCAGTTGTAGCGGTGCTGATGCCGAAATCGACGTCTAATTTCAGGTTTACGGCGAAAAGCCAATAGGCCGCACATGCATACGAAATAGCCGAAATGATAGGGCAACTTGCAATAAAAAGCAGCAAGTAAAAATGTATGCATGCAAAATATCCGAAATGATAGGGCAACTTGCAATAAAAAGCAGCAAGTAAAAATGTATGCATGCAAAATAGCCGAAATGATTAGGCAACTCGCAATAAAAAGCAGCGAGTAAAAATAAAATAAATAGCCGAAATGATTGGGCACCGCGAAAAATAGTCGAAATGATTGGGCAATCGCGACCTTCGCGATATAAAAGCTGAAATGATAGAGCATCGCGGAGATAAAACAAAAAAAAATGATGATAAAACTTTGGCCCTACAGTTAAGATCACATCGATCCCTGTATACAATCCAAGGGCGTAAACAAAGAGGGAACCATACTTTCCCAACAGGCTCCGTCAGAAGACGTAGCCAAATCTCGACGGTTCAGTCCAACTCCGAAGAAACCAGTGTCTTCAGCAGATACCTCAACTCAGGGAAACAAACACTCCTTGACGAGAGCCTCCTGATCCGCGTCGACTCGCAGAGCAACCAGTGCCTCCGTGGGAAATTCTCGACTCGTTTCAAACCCCAAGGAAACAAATAATCCTTGGCGCTAGGGAAACAAATAATCCTTAGCAAATTCCTCGACTCACGGATACAAACACTCCTTGACGAGAGCCTCCTGATCCGCGTCGACTCGCAGAGCAACCAGTGCCTCCGTGGGAAATTCTCGACTCGTTTCAAACCCCAAGGAAACAAATAATCCTTGGCACTAGGGAAACAAATAATTCTTAGCAAATTCCTCGACTCACGGATACAAACACTCCTTGACGAGAGCCTCCTAATCCGCGTCGACTCGCAGAGCAACCAGTGCCTCCGTGGGAAATTCTCGACTCGTTTCAAACCCCAAGGAAACAAATAATCCTTGGCGCTAGGGAAACAAATAATCCTTAGCAAATTCCTCGACTCACGGATACAAACACTCCTTGACGAGAGCCTCCTGATCCGCGTCGACTCGCAGAGCAACCAGTGCCTCCGTGGGAAATTCTCGACTCGTTTCAAACCCCAAGGAAACAAATAATCCTTGGCGCTAGGGAAACAAATAATCCTTAGCAAATTCCTCGACTCACGGATACAAACACTCATTGACGAGAGCCTCCTGATCCGCGTCGACTCGCAGAGCAACCAGTGCCTCCGTGGGAAATTCTCGACTCGTTTCAAACCCCAAGGAAGCAAATAATCCTTGGCGCTAGGGAAACAAATAATCCTTAGCAAATTCCTCGACTCACGGATACAAACACTCCTTGACGAGAGCCTCCTGATCCGCGTCGACTCGCAGAGCAACCAGTGCCTCCGTGGGAAATTCTCGACTCGTTTCAAACCCCAAGGAAACAAATAATCCTTGGCGCTAGGGAAACAAATAATCCTTAGCAAATTCCTCGACTCACGGATACAAACACTCCTTGACGAGAGCCTCCTGATCCGCGTCGACTCGCAGAGCAACCAGTGCCTCCGTGGGAAATTCTCGACTCGTTTCAAACCCCAAGGAAAAAAATAATCCTTGGCGCTAGGGAAACAAATAATTCTTAGCAAATTCCTCGACTCACGGATACAAACACTTCTTGACGAGAGCCTCCTAATCCGCGTCAACTCGCAGAGCAACCAGTGCCTCCGTGGGAAATTCTCGACTCGTTTCAAACCCCAAGGAAACAAATAATCCTTGGCTCTAGGGAAACAAATAATCCTTAGCAAATTCCTCGACTCACGGATACAAACACTCCTTGACGAGAGCCTCCTGATCCGCGTCGACTCGCAGAGCAACCAGTGCCTCCGTGGGAAATTCTCGACTCGTTTCAAACCCCAAGGAAACAAATAATCTTTGGCGCTAGGGAAACAAATAATCCTTAGCAAACTGCTCGACTCACGGATACAAACACTCATTGACGAGAGCCTCCTGATCCGCGTCGACTCGCAGAGCAACCAGTGCCTCCGTGGAAAATTCTCGACTCGTTTCAAACCCCAAGGAAACAAATAATCCTTGGCGCTAGGGAAACAAATAATCCTTAGCAAATTCCTCGACTCACGGATACAAACACTCCTTGACGAGAGCCTCCTGATCCGCGTCGACTCGCAGAGCAACCAGTGCCTCCGTGGGAAATTCTCGACTCGTTTCAAACCCCAAGGAAACAAATAATCCTTGGCGCTAGGGAAACAAATAATCCTTAGCAAATTCCTCGACTCACGGATACAAACACTCCTTGACGAGAGCTTCCTAATCCGCGTCGACTTGCAGAGCAACCAGTGCCTCCGTGGGAAATTCTCGACTCGTTTCAAACCCCAAGGAAACAAATAATCCTTGGCGCTAGTGAAACAAATAATCCTTAGCAAATTCCTCGACTCAGGGATACAAACACTCCTTGACGAGAGCCTCCTGATCCGCGTCGACTCGCAGAGCAACCAGTACCTCCGTGGGAAATTCTTGACTTGTTTCAAACCCCAAGGAAACAAATAATCCTTGGCGCTAGGGAAACAAATAATCCTTAGCAAATTCCTCGACTCACGGATATAAACACTCCTTGACGAGAGCCTCCTGATCCGCGTCGACTCGCAGAGCAACCAGTGCCTCCGTGGGAAATTCTTGACTCGTTTCAAACCCCAAGGAAACAAATAATCCTTGGCGCTAGGGAAACAAATAATCCTTAGCAAATTCCTCGACTCACGGATACAAACACTCCTTGATGAGAGCCTCTGGATCCGCGTCGACTCGCAGAGCAACCAGTGCCTCCGTAGAAAATTCTTGACTTGTTTCAAACCCCAAGGAAACAAATAATCCTTGGCGCTAGGGAAACAAATAATCCTTAGCAAATTCCTCGACTCACGGATACAAACACTTCTTGTTAGTTATATGTATGCCCTAGAGGCCATTACTGTACATACGATGTATATTGTAGTGGATGCTGGGACATATATAGGGAGGACTTTCTTGCTCGACATGATAGTATGCTATCTGGTTGTACTTTATCTTAACATGTACTCTGATTGTCTCTATATTACATGTTGATAAAGCCCTTAGGATATGTACTCGACTACTGGGACTATGATGAGATCATACTAGTGGGGCCACGGTAGTCGACGAGTACATCCTATAACTGTTCCTAGTCGAGGGTGTATCGAGACAGGGCATCGATGCACCAGAGTAGACTAGCGTATACGCATCTTGACCCATATGATGGGTGATGGATGATCCCATATCCATCGGTGTTTGACATCAAGGATGGTGTACGGGTGCTCAGTAGAGACTGGGTACACTGGACGGACTCGCCGAGAACTCCCAGATGGTATTATACCATACGTCAGATGGCAGTTCTCCGGTGACACTGGTACAGAGTAGTCTGTCGACCCGAGATCATCATAGAGTCTTGTGTGATTCCCACTGTGCTTTGATTTCCATCATAGTGCTGAGTTACACCACGTGGCTTACACAGTAATTCTTGTCTTGAAGTGCTGAGTCTTCTGGAAATTTTTATTTTTACTCAACAGTTGAGTTTTTCTGGGGTTGTTTTGGGGATTCAATTATTCGATCGGATTGTCTAATTTTGTCTATGTGTTTTGTCCGGATAACTTTTAGAAACTGTTAAAAAGTTCGAACGGATATCAATAACTCACTTTTTCCCCTGTCGGAAATTTTTTCAAAAGTTGGATTTTTTCCTCGTGTTTAAGAACGTTCTAAGTCGTGCAAGTAACGCAGTGGACCCTCTAGAAGACAACAAACCTTAACTCGATTATGTGACCGTCTTGAACTGCCTTTTGAACCTTAGGGTTTGGGGCAGTACGGCGTGCCACATGTGAGGCGTTGGCTTGACCCTTCTACGGCTGGACCATTGGTACTGAGGCATGTGATGGATGTTTTTAAACTAATTTCAAGTGTTGAGATATATTGGGGAAATCTTGGGTGTTTGATGATTCGATCGGAAAGTTTAACTTTGTCTATTTATCTGGAATGTGATACAATATTTGGAATCCACAGGTAGTTATGAGATAACTGATTTGAATATTATAAACATAGCAGTTTAGTCTCAAATGATCGGTTGCCACGGAATTTTGATGTGATCAAAAGTCCGTCGCAATCACGTAGCGTACGCGGATACTCGCCGGGTAAACTTAATAGACAGCCTCACTCCATAGCCCCGACCAAGTGACTGTAGGAGAACCCCGTCGCCGAAAGCATCCGTTCGGGTGCTCCCGGTAGCGGTGTTCCGTCTTGGTGCACTTCGTCGACGGTATCGGGGGTGCGGCCGTCTACTAAAGTTTGCGACGAGCATTCGATCAGGACGTCGGGAATCTTGTTGAATTGCCCGACTTGATATTGAAAAGAGTTTTCGATAATGAGACTAAAATGTGGGGTTTATAATTGTTAGGCATGCGATGTCTAAGGAATTCATTTGGTTAGGCATGCGATGTCTAAAGAGGTTGCGGATTCCAACTGTTGTAGTTTTACACTTTCTTTTCTGTGACCGTAAGCGTAGTATGTGGTGTATCGCCGGCTTCGTTGCTATACATCAACGACAATCGGGATACGCATACTTGCTTACGTTGATGATATGAGATATTATGTGTTGCTGAGATATGTTGTATTGGATCGTCGCTTTTGAATAGCCGGGGGTTTTATGTGAGATGAGAGTTTTTTCTTTTTCATTCATGTAAAATTCATTTGTATGTAATATTCTTTTATTGGGGCACTTCCAGGTAGCGGAAGATGTCACCGTTGTATATTATTTACTTTTCCGCATTAGGTAGACCCAAGGCAGGGAGCACAAGTAACCGGGTTCTAGGGTCCAGTGGGAGACCATCTCGAGGAGTCGAGACCGGGTCTCCTAACCCTAGAATTGGCAGTGTTACTTGCCGCTATCGTAGAGGTCTAGGGATGTGGGTTTGGCTATTTATCGCGACCGTGGAATCCGTGTTTTATACAGGCTCGTATTGAAAACACGGACGTCCTAGTATATCCAATATTTCATATATGTACTTCTGCTGCAATGTTCTGTGATGAGATCATATTACTGTCTGAGACGAATGTTTATATTATATATATGAGATATATGTTATATTGCAGATTTCGTTTCAAAAGAGATGCTTGTGAAGCATAATAAAATGGGACTTCACTAATGAGATTAATGAAATAAAAGAAACCTAAGATGTTGTAGAAACTTGTTTAATAAAAACT
This sequence comes from Agapanthus africanus, assembly GCA_030015575.1. Classification (NCBI taxonomy): domain Eukaryota; kingdom Viridiplantae; phylum Streptophyta; class Magnoliopsida; order Asparagales; family Amaryllidaceae; genus Agapanthus; species Agapanthus africanus. The sequence continues at coordinate 932,928,439 of CM057338.1, read as the reverse complement.
GGTAGCTCTAGTTCTTGCTTTGTATAGCGGTGTTCCTTGTAGAACATCCAGCACCTTATTCGATAAGGAAAGGACCGAGATCCCTTCACCGGGAGTGACTCCTTTAGCAATAACTGGCAGATGCTACAAAATCGGTCTGTCTTTTGATTGCTTCTATAGTTCTTGCTTTGCACAGCGGTATATATGATATATCCTGCACCTTATTCGATGAGGAAAGGGCCGACGATCCCTTCACCGGGAGTGACCCCTTTAGCAAAACTAGAAAAGCCTAAAAAACACTCCATTTTAAAATCACTCGATTCTACGACGATATCAAGTTCATTACGCTCAGGGTTTTCTGAAAAACCTGCGTAGCCCTCTGTCATTTCAGATAAGTCCTACTTAGTATTCGTGCTACGTTTGTTGGCCTCCGTCAAGGCGTAGTGTGCGGTAGCTGACTAGTATTTATCTGCTTATGCATATGATGCAGATTGGATTAGGGTAGTCGTGCGGCCTTGTTGACCTCCGTCAAGGGTCGTGCGGGTGGGTTTAATTCAATCAGGAAATGACGGGTTGAACTTGACTAGTAGCCTATGGTTTGTTGACCTCCGTCAAGGTCATAGGACGCTGGGGGCAAAATATTATTGGGAATTTCAAGTGTTGAAATTTGCAATGAGATTGCATACTTTCTATGAGATAGTTGGATCCCGATACCCACTGCGAGTAATTGTTACTCCTGGGAGAGTTTTACACATTACAATTAGCCGATCAAGTAGGTGTCTAGAAAGGTGTCAATGGGGTTACGCCTCTGGGAAAACGAGGTTTACATTAATTAGGTTCGTGCGAAAGCACGGGGGACCTCCCTCAAAGTACCGACACTGGCCTGGCTGAAAGATTGGCGAACTTGTAGCGTGTAATTAATCCCGGCTAGTCTTTCCTTTTAGGGTTTGAAGGAAGATTTGATTAAAACAGTGGGAGACATCCTGATTAGATATATTAGATAACCAATCTAATCTTGCAAGAGCATACGCTGAGTGTTTTCTTCTCTCTCTCTCCAGGTAGCGACTATATCACGCCTTAATCAAGATAATAAAACGGATATATCGACCGAACCCGCTTGTTATACTGAGCTGGGGAACGTTGGTCCCGCTCCAACTTATAATTGTTATAAGACAGAGCAGGAAATTGGGGATTACCAGAATTCCCGTGCCGCCCAAACGAAGAAAGTGCATAATGATGCATCATCTTCGGGTGTGTTCATTACACAGAACTGTTTCTCAGTATCCTTTACGTCCTGGGTATGTGATACCGGATCAGGATCCCGTATATGTAATCTGTTACATGGGCTACAGATAGGTAGAGAACTGAGAACGGGTGATAAGTTTCATGAGACAGAAAACGGTGCAAGTGTTGCAGCCAAGTCTGTTGGTCACTGTCACCCTGTATTACCGGAATACATTGATTCTGAACAAATGTTATTAGATACCGAACCTGATATACAAAATCATATCAGTCTCTTTATTAGTAAAGAAAGGATATAATTTTGTATTGTTGGATAATGTTTTAAACATTTCCTATATCAAAAGTTGATCGGTTCAGGCACGTTATCTAAAAGCATTGATGTTCTAAATCAAACTACAGTTCTTAGTATACAGAACACACACAAGAGGAAGAGTTCAGAAATGAACAGATCCTTCTTGAGGTATTGTAGACTAGGTCATATCAATGCGACCCGACTAGCTAAGTTGCACATAGATGCATATTTAAATCTGTTTGAATTTACATCTTGTGAAACTTGCCAGTCATGTCACAAAGATAAGATGACCATAGCTCCGTTTACTGGAAACAGAGAAAGAGTTAGTAAACTCTTGGGATGATACATGTTGATGTATGTAAGGTCCCCTGTCTACATATGCTAGGACTGGTTCTTTGTACTTCATTACATTCTCTGATGATCTTTCAAGATTCAGACATATGTTCCTGTTGAAACACAAGTCCGAACCTTTTGAGATATTCACAGAATATGATTTAGAAGTAGAGAACCAAAACACGGGTATAAGTATTATGTCCTTTGATGAGATCGAGGAGGAGAATACTTGAGCACGGAAATCCTGGATTATTCTAAAGGAGAATGAGATTCTCTCTCAGCATTACTCCTCCGTATACACCATAGCACGATGGTATATCGGGGCGGAGCAATAGCACCCTATGTGATATGGTGTGCTCTATGATGAGTACTACTGTGCTTCCTATTTCCTTTTGGGAGTTATGCACTTGAGAAGTTGCATACCAATTGAATTAGGTTCAAATCAAATTAGTTGCCTACCACTTCATATGAGATATGGAAAGGGAAGAGCCCATATCTTAAGTTGGTTAAGATTTGGGGTTGTCCGGCCTATGTCTAAAAGCAAAATCCGGACAAGATCGGGGCAAGGTCTGTTATGTAGAACTGGAAAGGTTCCAGCTATACAAAATGCAGCTGATGATTTGGTAGAACCAAAGGATTCAATAGTTTCCAACGAACCTCAGCCTCTCCACCGATCTAGTAGGCTTCCTCACCCACCTGAGAGATACTTCGGTTTTTCTATGATAGTGGGAGCGAGGATTGCATCATGAGATGATGACCCAACTAGTTTCGAGCTGGCCATCAGGAGTGGGACTCTGTAAGAATGGCTGGATGCTTATCGATCTGAGATAGAATCCTTATACACCAACAAAGTATGGACTTTGGTTGCTTTATCTGAAGGGTTAAATCCCTATCAGGAGCAAGTATATCTTGAGAAGATTACTTGGTGTACATGGAAAAGTTGAGACTTTCAAAGCTAGACTTGTTAAAGGTTTGCATCATAGACCAGGTATGGATTATGTTGAAACCTTTTCTAAGGATCTATGCTTAAGTCCATCCAGATCCTACTTGCCACGGCTACATACCATGACTACGATATCTGGTGGTTGGGTGTCATGACTGCTTTTCTAAATGATGTTTTAGAAAAGAGCGTCTATAAGTACACAGCCAGAGGGCTTCGTAGACAGTGGGAGCAGCGGAAACGTGTGCAAGATGTTTTATATGATAAAACAGGCATCGCGGAGTTGGAACATCTGTTTTGATGTGGTAGTCAAAGAGTTTGACTTCATCAAAATGGTAGATGAACCTTGTATATACAAAAAGGTAGTAGGGAGTATGGTGGTGATCCTCTTAGAGTACGTGGATGACATACTCTTGATAGGGAAGGAGTTTCCTATGCTACGCTCGGTCAATCTCCGCTTATCACAAAGATTCTCCATATAGGATCAAAGTGATACCTCCTAAATCCTGGGTTTTGGATCTATGAGATAGATCTAATTGGATGTTAGGACACTCACTAGTTGTAGTGAGATGGTATCAATCAATCCTGAGGAGAATCACTGGAAAGGTTCCAGACTGATAAGGATGACTGAATGTCAGTCGCAGGCATTGTCTTTACCCTCAGTGGAGGGACGGTATGTTGGAAGAGTTCCAAGCGAGATACCGTGACTTACTAGACGATTAAAGGCAAGATACATCGTTACCAAGGATGCTACCAAAGAGGCAGTCTGGATATATATAAGTTCATAAGATGAACTTCGTTCCTACCATTGTGTGACAATGAAGTTGTGGCTTTAGCCAAGGAACTACCGTCCCATCAGAAATCCAGATATAATTCTTAGGCAGTATCACCTGATCATGGAGATGGTTGATCTCCAGGGAGATCGAGGTTAGGAGAGTAGACACAGAGGACAACAGCGCGGATCCACTCACGAAGGCCTTTTCCCCAGTAGAGACTTTTATGGGATGGTTGAGTATGAGATACTTCAACCGCAGCTAATTGTTGGGTATGCGATACCATAACAGATGGCCCTAGTGCAAGTGGGAGATTGTTAGTTATATGTATGCCCTAGAGGCCATTACTGTACATACGATGTATATTGTAGTGGATGCTGGGACATATATAGGGAGGACTTTCTTGCTCGACATGATAGTATGCTATCTGGTTGTACTTTATCTTAACATGTACTCTGATTGTCTCTATATTACATGTTGATAAAGCCCTTAGGATATGTACTCGACTACTGGGACTATGATGAGATCATACCAGTGGGGCCACGGTAGTCGACGAGTACATCCTATAACTGTTCCTAGTCGAGGGTGTATCGAGACAGGGCATCGATGCACCAGAGTAGACTAGCGTATACGCATCTTGATCCATATGATGGGCGATGGATGATCCCATATCCATCGGTGTTTGACATCAAGGATGGTGTACGGGTGCTCAGTGGAGACTGGATACACTGGACGGACTCGCCGAGAACTCCCAGATGGTATTATACCATACGTCAGATGGCAGTTCTCCGGTGACACTGGTACAGAGTAGTCTGTCGACCCGAGATCGTCATAGAGTCTTGTGTGATTCCCACTGTGCTTTGATTTCCATTATACCACGTCCAAGAGGGCGTGCAAAAAGGTGGCTTTTGGGTACAGTCCCGAATCACATGGAGGCAATGAGCGATAGGAGGGGATTCGTCTCTCCCGGTATAGGGAGTTGATGTTGTGCTGTGTTCGATTGGCTATAACCGGAAATCCCTGGCCAGGGTTGCTGAGATTTACTGGTAAGTGTTATCAGTAGTTTCTCGAACTGTTATAGACCTCAAATCGACACGACTTATCAAGCTACTGGGGTCTGACGTTTACCACCCCTAGGCGAGATATGCGACATATCAGACGACGAGACCGGACTGTACGGGAGTGTTACTGTTTGGATTCACAGGAGAATGTACAGGCTTGCTTGTTGATCTTCTGAGCGCTCAATACCTGGGTAGCTGTTACGTTTAGCTGACCGCTTGCAGCTTGTGGGTGTTTGATATGATCATCACCTACTGCCGGCGTATTGACGATTCTTTAGAGTCCTACACAGAGGTTTCTTGGCTCGGGCAAAACGGAGTAGGAGCACATATGTGATATGTGCGGGACCGAGGATAATGCGATATGAGATACCGTATTGTATTCTCTCGATATTTGATATCAGCCGGGTCATCGGATCAAGTGTTGATTCGATGAATCGGTACGGATAAATATTAGTCGGTTATATGCGATATAGCCGGATTGTCGGATCAAGTGTTGATTCGATAATTTAATGTATAATAATATATATGATATATTAAATTACATTAACTAATATTTGCTCACTAAAAGATTCTTTTTCTCACTCGGGTAATACATTGATATATATGCGATATATGTTAAATGTATTATTTTATTTTGTTACGATAAATATTATATATGTGATATATAATATTGTAACATGATATGATAACTAATGCAACTTGTTTAGTAGAGATTAAACATGGTTAGGGTTTGATTAGGGTTAAGGTTTTTTAGAAGTTTCTAGAAGCTTTCCTTTTTTGTTTTGGAAAAGATATTTTGCTAGATATTTCCTTAACCTAACCAAACCTTTAACCTTAGTCAAATATCTACAAGGGTTAGTTTGACCATGGTTACATTATTCATCATATCATTTCATTTTCTATTCATCACAAAAGGATTCTAATATTGTTCATCATCTTCTTCCTTCTTCTTCTTTGCTTGAAATGCTTTCTTGCTTTGATTTTTGTGATGGATAAATATGAGAAAAAGATAAATAAAGAGAGCAAAAATCCTACTTCATCATCCTCATCTTCCCTTGCCATTTAGATGAGGGTGTTCACATCATTTCATGAGTGTTAGCTTGTGTTAAAGAAACTTCAAGGTAGATCATCTTAGTATCGAAGATCGGAAGCAAAGGTTGCGTCTTTCTCTTCGTGGAACCTCTCGAGAGTCCGGATCCCGATGATCGCAGCGAAGGGACCACAACACGGAGCATATGAAGTGAAGGACCGGATCTACAAAGGTTGTAATCCCTCTCACTTAGTGTTAAAGTGTTTAGCATGCATGTTTTCGCCTAATCTCTAGTTTAAAGTTCCGTATTCGGGTTGTTCGGCACGGCTAAATTTTAAATCGGGCATGGTTGATGCCTCGTAGACCCTTGTGTGAGTGCCTAGCAACCCTACACTTCTTGACGAGAGCCTCCTGATCCGCGTCGACTCGCAGAGCAACCAGTGCCTCCGTGGGAAATTCTCGACTCGTTTCAAACCCCAAGGAAACAAATAATCCTTGGCGCCAGGGAAACAAATAATCCTTAGCAAACACCTCGACTCACGGATACAAACACTCCCTGATGAGAGCCTCCTGATCCGCGTCGACTCGCAGAGCAACCAGTGCCTCCGTGGGAAATTCTCGACTCGTTTCAACCCCAAGGAAACAAATAATCCTTGGCACTAGGGAAACAAATAATCCTTACCAAACACCTCGACTCACGGATACAAACACTCCTTGACGAGAGCCTCCTGATCCGCGTCGACTCGCAGAGCAACCAGTGCCTCCGTGGGAAATTCTCGACTCGTTTCAAACCCCAAGAAAACAAACAATCCTTGACTAGAGCCTCCTGATTCGCGTCGGCTCGCAGAGAAACCAGTGTCTCCGCGGGAAAATTCCCGATTCGTCTCGACTTGCAAGATGAAGCCTCAGGCAGCAGGGACTAAAAAACTTGCTTCATGAACAATGGGACCCTGCAAGTCGATCCAAAAAGATCTCTTGCATACTATTCACGGGTCTCACTCTCCAAAGTCGAATCTCAACAAGGAGGGAAACAACCGCTTATGAGTCCTCTCGACTCGTAAGAGGGAAAAATTCTCTTACAGGATCCTTACGACCTATGAGAGAAAACACACTTAGGAATCCTCACGACTCCTAAGGAAAAAAACCCACCTACGAGATCCTCTCGATCCGTAGGGAGAAAAGTCTCTACGAGACCCTCACGGCTCATAGAGTTGAAAAGTCTTAAGCAGCAGATCTGAACCTGCGGCCTAAGCCATCGCTATTTCTTGAGGAAATGAAGATGCTTGCTCTAATCATCCGTCAACCATGTTTACTAAGGTACCATGTTGAGAATAAAAGAAAGAAAAGGCGGAGAAATAGCACAAGACATTAAAAAAAATGTGTATCTTTTATTCATCAACTTGATTGAGTACAGGATACATTGTGCTAAAGAATAAAAAATATATATATACTTTTTTTATTTACAAGTACAAACGATACAAAGAGGGATAACTACTGAGGAGGAAGTGTCTTTAACAAATCTCCAAGCCGCTCTCGCACTTCCTTCAGCGCCTCCTCCTGAGTGGCTGCCGCGGCCACCTCCGCTTCCACCTGGGCTCGCTGCTGCAAGAAGTATGAAAGTTGCTCCTCCGTCGCCTTCTGGGCTGCTTCCTGGCTGGGTACATCTCGCTCGACAACGTCAAGCTGTTGCCTCAATGATAACCCTTCGGAAAGACATTGCAGAAGGCCCTCAAAGACAACCTTCAGCCGTGCAGCATTGGCCTCCACCCGAGCATGCAGTTGGGCAGACTTGCTCGAAGTCTCACCGCGCTCCTTACGCCTTGAAATGACTTCTTGTTCGAGATGGCGGAAATAAGAAGCGCTCTGCTCAATCCACGCTGCTCTTTGATTTCTGGCGGCCAAGGTCTCGGGAGCGGGACGTAGCGACTCCAACTGATGCAGGCGGGCCTCGATCTCCCTGCAGTGGTTAACCCAAGATGCGATGATACCCTCGTCATGAAAGTTCACGAGTATCACCAGCATCGGGTTAACCGCCGTAGCGAAGTCTGCGGCAGATGTAGGAGTTTCAACGTCGAGTTCCTCGACGTAGTCACTCAACATGCGCAGACTATTCGCGGCGCCTTTCGAAGACGGACGTCTCAGATAAGGACCCGCCGGCATTGTAATGCGAGGCTCGAAGGGCGCCGAGACCGGAATGACAGCTGAAAAGAAACAGGATGTGATCAGATAACAGTACAGAAAATAAAAAGGGGGGAGTTATCAATGTGATATTCGCCATACCAGATGAGACAGGTGGCAAGGCCGGAAGGACCGGTGGCGCAGCCGATCTTTTATCCCCTCTTTCAATCTGTAGCACTGCAGTCGAGATGAGGAAAAAGGGTTTAGAAGTAATTCCATCAATCAAAAAGGAGGATATCAATGGAAATCATACTCACCAACGCCACCAGAGGAAGAAGCGAGTTCGGATGGGAAGGAGAAGTATGGAAGCAACATCTGATAAAGATGGTCAAAAAGCACTCCTGAAAGACATAACAGTATGACTTTAGTACACAAATTATACGTCTGAAAAGTGAGATTAATAAGTTGCAAACCCATACTTCCAACATCTTCGACGGTATGAGAGAGGGTTGAGAGGTGACCACCGCCAAAGCAGTCGTCGAAGGCGCTCCCTCGAGCAGTGGGGCATCGGCGCTGGCTGCACATGCGTTACGAAAAAATGTGAACTTGTCAGAAAGGATTGTGAGGTAAAGAAAGACAGCAACCTGGGATTTACCTGATGAGCTACCGGCTGAAACGGAGGCGACTCCCTCCTCTATTGACATGAGGCCACCACCCGTAGCATCATCACCCGACTCGATGGGGACCGTCGTCGTGCTCGCGTGACCAGGAGACGGCGGAAGATCGTAGACGGGGAGGGCAATGATCAGAGCATTGCCGGACTCTTGAGAGAGAGCGGCTGACTCTTCCCCAAGAGTTGTGCCCATCTCACCCGCTACTTCCTCGGGCTCCGCGATCTCCATCGGCTTATCCGCCGCCACCACAAGGTCGCCGGCCTCAAGCGCCTCGTCCACCACCACCTTGGGCTCGGTTGTAATGATCATTTCATCTGCTGCCACTTCAGGCTCGGCATCAATGACCTTCTCGGCTACAGACCCCCCAACCTCCATCTCAGGCTCCGAAGCCTCAGCGACGTTGCCCACCGTCGGCTCAGGTTCGACAGGCCCCGCCTCCTCTGTTTCCTTGGGTTCAACGGTCTCCGCCTCCCCCTCGGTCGGACTTGACCCTGCAAGATAAAGTATATAAGAACCGACAGCTTTATGAGTCTTATAATGAAATTCTGAAAGAAGTGCTACCTGAGGTAGACTTGTCGTTAGCTTCTCTATTGGCGCGGATCGCCTGTCTATGAGCGGTAGACAGAGCGACCGGGGACTCTTCTGACGGAGTGTTGGCATGAGGGATGGTGCTTGGGCCCGCTCCCGTAGCTAAAGCAGCCCTGCGTGCCTTTGCTTCGCGCCTCGACCGCTTCCGTTCCTCCCGGGCTGTCACGACGGACCTCCTTGATGCTTCCTTCATCAAAGCGTCGTTGTCCTCATTTAAAGATGCCTCCAGTGCCTTTAAGGCATCTCTCATCGGCTCTTCAAGACGAACCTCCCGCGGTGGCCCAGAGGAAGCGAGACATCGGCAGCTGGCAGAACATTTGCGTCGCTTGGCGGGAACGGCATTGAGGTTTCTGCAATAAAAAGGGAGAGATTAGATTGACCATAACACAAGGAGAATAAAAACTTGATGAATCGAAACTTACTGAGGCCTAAAGACGCTCTAAGGCGTTCCTCCTCGTGGAAGGTCTTGAGTGAAGCGGCAATGGCTTCTTCAGTGGTGATGCCTGTTGGAAGAAAAGAAGGAAAAATATTAGTCAAAGGCAGAGATATGATGCAATAGAAAATGCAACTAGTGATTACCTGAATCCGCAAGCTTAGCTAGCCATGCGTCACGCCTTGCCAACCATGCTGAAGTTTCGAGAGCGGCCTCCAAGTCCGTATCATCCGGTGGTGGCATGACTAATCCCTCGTTAGTCCCGTATTCACTCAGGCCCTCGGCATAGGGAGCGTGGGGTTCCTGACCGAAAGCGACGTCCGCAGCGAAGAGCGACTTCTTTTTCTTCTGCCCTCCGACCCTAGGTGCACGTGGGATCGACTTCCGTTTAGCAGCCACCTTGGGACGGCGGGTCCCGATGTCTGCATCCACGCCAGACTCCGGTGAAACTACAACCACTGTCTCCACTGGAGCACAGGGCACTGGGGCTGCATCTGTAATATCGGGAAGCGGCAATCCGTGCGGAGGACTTTGCGCACGCGATGACCCAGTTCTAACCTCTTTTAGAGGGGCAACTACTGGAGTCCTCGGAACCAAAGGAGCGTTGCGGTCACTGCCTGGAGGCCCACCCTTACGGTCGACCAGCAGTCGCCTTTCCTCCTTTATAACGGCTCCTGTTGCATGATTGTACCAGTCTTTGTACACATTGAGAAGTCGTGGAGCGCAAGCCGGCGCACTGATAAAAAAATGAGAGCCTGTATTCAGGCGCATGAAATGATGCAGCGCGTTCTCCATCCCTTCTTCAGTGGCAGCGGGTTCCAGCAAGAAAGGTTCCAAGGGGACCCCTTGATCGTAGCCCAGTTGTTGGGCAAAACGATGCGGGTTATATCTCATGAAAATCGCCGCACCATTCTGCCTGAAGACTAGGAAGCCTGGTTTAATAGAGTATCAGTGAAGGGTCTCCCGGGCCGTCAAAACTGATGCTCCATCCTTAAAGGAGTCTTGTAATGGTCGCACCGCGGTGGTGGACGCTTTTCCAATAGTCAGCACCTTGTCAATAAAGGACATCCCGGCTCCAACGGTGTGAGAGCGAAGGAGTAAACCCCTGGCGTTCCGTGGTGATGGGGTCACAATTGATGCGCCGATCAGCTGTATAATGCGAGGGAAACCGCACTTGACGAAGAACAAGGGCCTTTTATGCATACCGAAGACACCCGCCGTGTGTAGCTCGAGCCACGATACAAAATAATGCATCGGGAAGACCACGTGCAGTACCCTAGGCTCATTAGCATCCGCTGCTCGGTTAAGGCCATGATATAAGTGCGCCAAGCCGGCGATCCCCACAGCCACCTTTACCCCGATGGCCATCCGGTGGGCTGGGTAAAAGACAAAAGGCCGCATATGATGCGAGTGCATTGGGATCGCGAACCAACTCAGCTACAGCCCGAGAAATCCTAAGAAAAAAGCCTCCTCGTCCATCCCAGGGGCTGCAATCTCTTCAAAAGACATGGTCGGGAAGTCCGGAAGGAAAAAACCCTTTTGATCTATCTTCTTCTCCGGTAGGTTATCCGCACCTAAACCGAAAGGGTCATCCAAAGTGGAAAACTTGGCAGCCTCTGATGAGAGGACGCTTGGGCGAAGGAACCGAGCGATGAAATCCTCAAAGTTAACTCCCCAACTCCCATGTTCGATAAAAAGAGACTCATAGATGTTCAACACTTTAATCAAGCTTGGGAATTGGTGTTGAACAGCATTCTCCGGTGTGAGCCCCCTTACCACCGGCCTAGCGCCAAAGACGTACTCGTCTGTCAGGAGCAACTCCTCAAAATGTTCCCCTACAACCGGTAAACCGGATACCTCTGTAAACTCTTCCAAAGAGATTGACACTTCCCGATCCATGGCGAGGAAAGTGTGGGTAGGAATGTTCCACTGCTCCAGGAAAGCCTTGAACCACCAGGTCGGGAGCGTGGGATATTGGAACAGAGAGACGTACACTGTGGTGTACAATCTTAACTTTATCAACTACGACTTCTTCGTGGACAGGATGTACCGGGCCCACGGCAGATAACCGATCGGGTGGCGGGGGATCAGACCAATGTTATATGATTGCCCCCAAGGTCGCGCCTCACCCTGACAGATACAGCGTCCTAGGATATCCAAAACCATAGGACGCTGGACCGGGATGGTATCTATAGCCGGATGAAGAAAACCCTTCGATGTCCAATCCACCATCTCCACGGCATACTGCACCGAGGGTGGGGTAGCATAGTGAATCGCTGTGATAGGTTCTGACGGCACCGCGCATGTGAAGCTCTGGCGGCCCATGATGATCTCATTATACCACGACCCCCAAAGGTGGAGACTCTTGTATTTCGGGTCGTATTCCTTGATCATGGCCAAGACTTCACGGTCCAAGGGCGCTTCGGGAAACCCTTCCTCCGAGCGGACGAACGGAAACGAGGTGTCGAGAGATATGATCGCTGCAAAAGAACAATCTAGCCGTTAGTGTTGTAATTCCAACGCTTGGCGTTTAAAAAAGAAAATGCGTTAATCAATTAATTAAATTAAAAATTAAATTAAAATTAATTAATTACACCACACAGCAGTGCGGCGGGTAGAAGACCGAAGGGGGACCCACAAAATCTGGATGACAATATGTCAGTTAATAAGACAACCTCATCATTGAATGAGATTGTCAGTTGGTCCCCAGGAAAACATTCCCACTAATAATAATAATAAAAAAAATCCCTAGAGACAAGGAGAAAATCTTCTCTTTCAGAGCAAAGCTCTGTCACAGAATGACACTTGTCAAATTCTGGTCTCAAAGGAATAAAATTCCTTAAAAGAGCATAGCTCTGTGATAATAATGGAAAAGATCCATCAGAAAATTTTAACACTTAAAAATTTTAAAATTTTTGGGACTTTGAAAAATCCATGAAAACTTATAATGAGTTCTTCATTTTGCAGATCTAAAAGATCCACACTTGATCCAAGAGCAAAGCTCTGCTCATGGGTTAAAACCCATGAACAAGATCTCTTTGGGTCTATGGATTCATGAGAGCAAAGCTCTGTTGGTGAAACCCCAATGGGGATCCCTTTAGATCAAAAGATCTATGAGAGCAAAGCTCTAGTGGTTAATTAAAATTAATTTAACTCAAGATTAATTTTACCTAAAGTTTTCTAACTTGGAAAATGAGAGCAAAGCTCTAAAGTTCTGGAAACGAGAGTAAAGCTCTGAAGTTCTAAGCAAGAGCAAAGCTCTGGAATCAAAATCTAGAAAATGGTGAAGTTTTCTAAAAGGGCATAGGTCCTATTTATAAGGCGCTTGCGCCCTTTCAGCTCACCTCTTGATCCAACGGTCAGGGGCTTGCCACCGCTGCACTCACGTGCGCGCCACGTGAGCGCAACGGTGGGGGGGCATTTGTTTCCCCCAATCAGAGCAAAGCTCTGCTGGAAATTCAAAATTCAAAATTTGAAGCAACGCTTCAAATGTCGGGCGCAACGCGCCACGTGTCAAGCGCAGACACATCAGCGCAGCGCCCGAAGCAGCGCACCCAATCGGAGCAAAACTCTATTTAAAGTAAAATTAAAGGAAGCAACGCTTCAGTTGCGCAAGCACTGCGCTGCACGACACGTGTCAGCGCAGATGCGCTAGCGCAGTTGCGCTGCGCTGTGCGCTGCGCGACATGTGTCATCGCAGATGCGCTAGCGCAGTTGCGCTACGCTGTGCGCTGCTTGACACGTGTCACGCGCTGGGGCATCTGCGCCAAACAGAATTAAGATTTCAAAGAAATCTTTCTGTTCTTGTTAAAACAAGAAGATTTTCTTCTGTAAAACAGAAGCCTTTGGATCAAAGATCCAACGGTAGGGAAAATTCCCCAAATCACTCAGAGAAAGATCTCTTTAACTAATTTATGGGCACTATAAAAAGGACCCTAGACCTCAATTCAAAGGCATCAACATTTCTTGAAAAAGGTCAAGAGTTTCAAACAGAGAGAACTCTGAGAAAATTCCAAGAAAAAGGTAAAAACCTTCACGAGAGAGAAGAAATTTCTTCTAATAGATCATTGATCTAAAATCTAGATCAATGATCTTTACATAATAAACAGTGCTTTGCACTTCTTATGAACAACTGTTTCTTTAAAACAAGGAAAAACAAAAATAAAAAAATATTTAGTGCTTTGCATTTTTATGAACCTTTGGTTCTTGAAATAAAAAGAAAAACTTGTTTTTCTTTGATCTAAATTAGATCAAGAAATCAAATAGTGCTTTGCACTTCTTTTATGAACCATTGATTCTTGAATCTAAAAGATTCTCAAATTAATAGTGCTTTGCACTTATAAATCTGCACTGTTGCGCTCTTGGGCTGGCGCAAGCCACCAGAGAGCGCCACGTGTCAGCATCTGGACCAGTTGCGCTACGCGCTTTTGAAATAGAGTTTTGCTCTCTGAAATTGGCGCAACTCACCAGAGCGCGCCACGTGTCAGCAGCGCAAGCGCAGCGCACTAGCGCAGCACACTGCGCTGCATGACACGTGTCATCATCATAAGCGCTTGCGCTCTTTGATTGGCGCAAAGCGCCTGAAAATGCAATGCATTTCCTCTGCTGAAGGGCCAGGCCCAAGTCAAAAAGACCTAGCAGGCCAAAATAAATTGCAAAGCAATAAAAAAGGGCAGAGCCCAAGTGAAATTGATGCTCTGCATCATTTATAAATGGGCAAAGCCCCAAAACAAATTGATGCTCTGCATCTTTTATGGGCAGAGCCCAAACAAAAAAAATAGAAGCAATGCAATGCATTATTTAAGTGTGGGCAAAGCCCTAGCACAGGTCTAATAGACCAAAAATAAATAAAGGTGTTGAACATTTTCAACTGGACTTAGCCCAATTTTGGCCGTAAGTCCTCAAATTAAATTGACTGAGCACAGCTGCTCTCTTAAATCAATTTATATCCGGTTCGAGGGTACATCTCCGAACTCCTCTGACGCCTATCGTTGTAATCCCTCAACGACGTCAGAGAGGTGACGGGTCCCGACGACCACACGGTAATACGGACTGTGGGGTCCTTAAACTCATGGACCGAAACGTCCTTAAACTAATATTGGACCGAGACGTCCTTAAACTAATATCGGACCGAGACGTCCTTAAACTAATATCGGACCGAGACGTCCTTAAACTAATATCGGACCGAAACGTCCTTAAACTAATGGTGGACCGAAACGTCCTTAAACTAATGTTGGACCGAAACGTCCCTAAACTAATGTTGGACCGAAACGTCCTTAAAACTAATAATGGACCCCTACGTCCGTAAACTGGAATATGGACCACCACGTCCGTAAACTGGAATATGGACCACCACGTCCCTAAACTGGCAATGGACTGCAACGTCCTTAAACTACCTATGGACCACCATGTCCCTAAATTGGAATATGGACACCCATGTCACTAAACTGGCAATGGACCGCAATGTCCTTAAACTATCTATGGACCACTGCGTCCCTAAACTGGAACAATAGAGCCCCCAAACGCTCTTTTGTTGGATCTAAACGATCCCGTTTAAGTTGATCTTAGCCTCAAATATGGCTAACGTATCCTTAAACATTCAAACAGACTTTAGTCCCAAATTGGACTATAAGGCCCTCAATCAACTTTGGTTCAAGGGTACATCTCCGAACTCCTCTGACACATGTCGTTGTAATCCTTCAACGTCGTCAGAGAGGTGACGGATCCCGACGGCCATATATTAAATGGACCACCATGTCCCTAAACTGGAAATGGATCTAGACGATTCCGTTAAGTTGATCTTAGTCTGGAAATTAGACTAACGTATTCTTAACAAACGTTTAAGTTGATCTTAGCCTCAAAAATGGCTAACGTATCCTTCAACCAAAACCCAAAACCCAAATCTAAGAAAATACGGATTTGGACTAATCCACGTCCTACGGACGACGAAATAAATAGTCTCCGTATACAATCCATGGGCAACCACAAACAAAACAAACACACACGACATGAAGTGAAATTCTAGAGAAGGAGAAAGTGGCTACCGCGATGCGGTAGCGTAATTAACTGCAGGGGCTTGTGCCTGCAGGGAAGAGCGTCTCTACAATCAAAAACCCCTCGATTGAGGGGGAATCTGACGAAGTCTGCTACATCGGTCGCATCCGTCTAAACCTCCGATACACGGTGCCATAAATCAACTTGGCATCTTCGGAGAGGTGGATGGATAAAACCAAATAGCATCTGCCCCGAATCTCAGGCAAGGCGTCCACCGCGTCTCCGCCGCGTCTTTCGGAGGGGAACACGCCCGTCAGTGCAAACCCTCGCCGGAGCAGATCAGAGTCTGCAAATCACGATGGCTCCGCCTCAGCATTACAAGGAACTTGATGTGCTTGATACATACAACGTACAAGAGCTACAGACTTTCTACGTTCCTCTCAGGCGAAGAGGTGAAAAGGCGGTCCTCTTCTACCAATCTACGGAGACCAAAATAGAAAAAGAAGTCTGGCATTGTGCCGATTTTGCACTCGACAGGCTTCAAAAAATTCGTCTGCCAATGTACTACGCAGAGGGATTGAAAAGGCTGTTAAGATGCCAAGGTATACCCCTCGAACAAACTGTTCGGCAAGCCCAATTTTACAAAAAGATTTGGGATATTCCCGGGACTCAGCGAAAGATGCCCAATGGGAAGATGGAGACAACCGGGATTGGATACGTTTGGTCCATCAAACGGGAGCAGTTCCACAGCTGCCGCGTCATAAACAGTTTTAGTGAAGAGGAAAACACTCTTCCAAATGGCCGTGACGTTGAAACAGAGCGAAATCCCGCTCTAAGATCGTTAAGTCCGTTGCTCGAAGAACAAATAGACAAGTTAATAAAAGAAGCTTGTTCTCCGCCGAAAGACGCGACCGGGACGTTGGGACGTCGGGGCTTGAATTCCGAGGGCAGATGCTAGTTGGTGCTATCCGTCCACCTCTCTGAAGATGCCAAGTTGATTTATGGCACCGTGTATTGAAGGTTTAGACGGATGCGGCCGATGTAGAAGACTTCGTCAGATTCCCCCTCATTTGAGGGGTTTTTTGATTGTGGGGACGCTCTTCCCTGCAGGCGCAAGCCCCTACAGTTAATTACGCTACCGCATCGCGGTAACCACTTTCTCCTTCTCCTGATGGTCACTTCGTGTCGTGGGTGTTTGTTTTGTTTTTGGTTGCCTGTGGATTGTATATGGAGACTAATTTATGTTGTCGCCCGTAGGACGTGGATTAGTCCAAATCCATATTTTCTTAGATTTGGGTTTTGGTTTGGGCTTAAGGATACGTTAGTCTCATTTGAGACTAAAATCAAGTTAAACGCTTGTTAAGAATACGTTAGTCTAATTTTAGACTAAGATCAATTTAAACGTTTGTTAAGTATACGTTAGTCTAATTTTAGACTAAGATCAACTTAACGGGATCGTTTAGATCCGACAAGATAGCATTTGGGCTCTATTGTTTAGTTTAAGGACATTGCGGTCGATTACCCGTGCGCTAAGGTGCTGTGCGCTCAGGCGCAAGCGCCACGTGTCGGCACGTGGGCGTTTTGCGCTTGGGCGCAGTGTGCTTTAGCGCAAGCGCGCCACGTGTCGGCACGTGGGCACTCTGCGCTCGAGCGCAGTGCGCCTGAGCGCAAGCGCGTCACGTGTCGGCACGTGGGCGTTATGCGCTCGAGCGCAGCGCGCCACGTGTCGGCACGTGGGCGTTCTGCGCTCGAGCGCAGCGCGCCACGTGTCGGCACGTGGGCGCTCTGCGCTCGAGCGCGCCTGAGCGCAAGTGTGCCACGTATCGGTACGTGGGCGCTCTGCGCTCGAGCGCAGTGCGCTCGAGCGCAGCGCGCCTGAGAGCAAGCGCGCCACGTGTCGGCACGTGGGCGCTCTGCGCTCGAGCGCAGTGCGCCCGAGCTCAAGCGCGCCACGTGTCGGCACGTGAGCGTTTTGCGCTCGAGCGCTGGGCGCTGGCGAGAAAAGGGGGGCTTTTAGTCCCAGAACCAGAAGCTATGCTTCGGAAAGGAAATATTTATTATATATATATATATATTTAAATATATGGATTTAAACTCCTGAAATGTTTTGGTTGATGAAAGGGGTTCTTCTTCTTCCTCCTTTGTTGGCTGGATCTTGACGGTCAAGAGACGTGAGATCTAAAAATCTCTCCTTTCTGAGATCTAATGGTAGATCCAAGTTCCCCTTTGTGGGTTTTGTGGTGGAAGACTTCTTAGTCTTTTGAAAAGAAAGAGTAAAACTCTTGATTTAATTCAAAAGAAATGAGAAGGTTTAGAACCTTGGAGAAGGAGCAGGAGGCACAAAAGATCTCAGATCTAAAATTTTTGTGGAGAGAATGAAAAGTATGCTTTTTTATTCATCATGTTGCCTTTTATAGGCTTACATATTTGCATATAGCCCCTTGGGCTTCACAAAATGGCATTTTTCCTATCCCATGGCTCATGTGCCATTTTATTTTTGCACATAAGCCATGAGCTTACAAAAATTTGGCTTTCTGCCCGTTTTGTATACATTCATGTATAAAAAATTACATAAAAATTATTTATTACATGGTCTATATTTTGGCATGGAGGAGGTTGGCCGCGGGCTCGACTTGGGCATGGGCCCGCTTGACCTGGGCTTGGGCCCACCTAGCTTAGGGGTTGACCTTGACTTTGACTCGGTCAACCGGGGTGTAAATTTTTACCCCAACAAAGTGTCCCCCATCAATAAATGCACACCGCACATTTGAGTTGTGTGAATGAAATTGATGGATCTTAAAGTTGGACTTCGAGGTAGAACATCATTCCAAGGGTGGAGCATCATCCCGGGGAGCATGATTCCTGGGGATCGGAGCATCATTCCGATTCACGGAGCATAATTCCAACGTCGGAGCATCATTCCGAAGAGTCGAAGCATAATTCCGAAGAGTAGAGGCATGATTCCAAGGATCGGAGCATCATTCCGAAGAGCAGAGCATCATTCCAGTGATCGGAGCATCATTCCGATGAGCAGAGCATAATTCCAAGGATCGGAGCATCATTATGAAGCGCGGAGCATAATTCCAGGGTCGGAGCATCATTCCGATTTGCGGAGCATAATTCCAGGGGATCGGAGCATCATTCCGATGAGCGGAGCATAATTCCGAAGCACGGAGCATCATTCCGAAGCGCGGAGCATAATTCCAGGGTCAGAGCATCATTCCGATTTGCGGAGCATAATTCCAGGGGATCGGAGCATCATTCCGATGAGCGGAGCATAATTCCAAGGATCAGAGAATCATTCCGAAGCGCGGAGCATAATTCCAGGGTCGGAGCATCATTCCGATTTGCGGAGCATAATTCCAGGGGATCGGAGCATCATTCCGATGAGCGGAGCATAATTCCAAGGATCAGAGCATCATTCCGAAGCGCGGAGCATAATTCCAGGGTCGGAGCATCATTCTGATTTGCAGAGCATAATTCCAGGATTCGGAGCATCATTCCGAAGGGCGGAGCATAATTCCAGAGATCGGAGCATCTTTCCGAAGAGCGGAGCATAATTCCAGAGATCGGAGCATCGTTCTGATGGGCGGAGCATAATTCCAGAGATCGGAGCATCATTCCGATGATCAGAGCATGATTCCAGGATTCGGAGCATCATTCCGAAGGGCGGAGCATAATTCCAGAGATCGGAGCATCGTTCCGAAGAGCGGAGCATAATTCCAGAGATCGGAGCATCATTCCGATTGGCGGAGCATAATTCCAGAGATCGGAGCATCATTCCGATGATCGGAGCATGATTCCAGGATTCAGAGCATCATTCCGAAAGGCGGAGCATAATTCCAGAGATCGGAGCATCATTCCGATGATCGGAGCATGATTCCAGGATTCGGAGCATCATTCCGAAGGGCGGAGCATAATTCCAGAGATCGGAGCATCGTTCCAGGGGATCGGAGCATTATTCCGAAGAGCGGCAGACATTTTGACAGAAGCATAATTTCGATGCAGAGGTTGATTCACATGCACAGCATAATTCCGGCAGGGAAGGAAAATACTCCGAGGCGAAGCATGATTTCTACACGGGGTACGTTCTGAGACGGAGCATGATTCCGGCGCAGACCTTGCTGGTTGACTTGATTCCAAGGCGGAGCATAATTCCGACGAGGAGGTTGTTGGTTGATTCCGAGCCGAAGCATAATTTCGACAGGGAAGGCAGATACACCGAGGTGAAGCATCATTTCGACACGGGGTGCACATTCTGAGACGAAGCATGATTCCGACGCAGAGCATGCTGGTTGACTTGATTCCGAGGCGGAGCATAATTCCGATGAGGAAGGTAGATATCCCGAGGCGAAGCATGATTTTGACACGGGGTAAATTCTGGGATGGAGCATGATTCCGCCGCAGAGGTGGTTGGTTTGATTTGATTTGGGTTGACATCAGCATCGCTACACTGGAATATGGTACCAGGAGCGAATCATCATTTGCCATGAGTGGATTTGAGGATTTGGCTTTGGTTTGGCATCTGCATTGCTGCACTGGAATAATGCCAGGAGCAACTCATCATTTGCCCCGAGAGAATTTGGGAATTAGTTTTTGTTTGGCATCAGCATCGCTACACTGGAATATGGTACCAGGAGCGAATCATCATTTGCATTTGCTTATTAGGAAACGATGGCTTAGGAGACAGGTTTTAGGTCCCTATCACCTAAGACTTTTCAATTTTATGGGCCGTAAGGGTCCCATAAAAGCATTTTCTCCCTACGAGTCTAAAGGATCTCGTAGGTATATTTTCTCCTTAGGAGTCGTGAGGACTCCTAAGTGTGTTGCTCCTTTGTGAGTCGTAAGGATCTCACGCGGGAATCTTCTCCTCACAAAGTCGAGAGGACTTTGCGAGTGCATTTCATTTCTTTCTTTTTTTACGAGTTTGCGCCCTTTCGGGTTTTCACAAACTTGCCGGCAATCCTGCTGTTTTTACTCACGGAGCCCTTTCGGGTTTTCATCCGTGCCCATTTTGCTTGTGGACATACCATTCTTTTTATTTTTTTTATTTTCATTTATTTTTTGGTGGGACTTTGAATGTGGTCTCACCGGTAGGACTTGAGAGAGATTAGGATCGTTTTACGCCCGTGGATTGTATACGGTTTTGCAGGATGTATGATCCAGACCGTAGGGCCGGAAAAATTTCAGGACTTTGTTGGCGTCTGCATCGCTGCACTGGAATATGTTACCAGGAGCAACTCATCATTCGCCGTTGGGATTTGGAATTTGGTTGGCGTCTGCATCGCTGCACTGGAATATGGTACCAGGAGCGACTCATCATTCGCCATTTGGGATTTGAGTTTAGAATTTGGTTGGCGTCTGCATCGCTGCACTGGAATATGGTACCAGGAGCGACTCATCATTCGCTATTGGGGTATGGGATTTGAAATTTGGTTGGCGTCTGCATCGCTGCACTGGAATATGGTACCAGGAGCGACTCATCATTCGCCACTTGGGGATTGGGGAGCGATGGCTTAAGAGATAGGTTTAGATCCCTATCCCCTAAGACTTTTCAATTTTATGGGCCGTGAGGGTCCCATAAAGCATTTTCTCCCTACGAGTCGTAAGGATCCCGCAGGTGTATTTTCTCCTTAGGAGTCGTGAGGACTCCTAAGTGTGCTTTTCCCTTTGTGAGTCGTAAGGATCCCACAAAGGTTTGTTCTCCTTATGCATCATGATGACACATGAGTGGGTCTTCTCAATGGAGCATAATTTCAAGAACGGAGACCGGCCGCATAACTGGTGATTGTGGTGGGATATGGGTATGACGAGAATTATTTGAGCCTGTGGATTGTATACGGCAGTCAATTTGGGGACTGACCGTAGGGCCGGAAGAATTTTGAGAAATTGGATTTTGGTTAGCGTCTGCATCGCTGCACTGGAATATGGTACCAGGAGTGACTCATCATCCGCCGTTTTTTTTTCTTTTATCTTTTTTTGTTGTTTTTTTTTTACCGCGATTGCTATATCATTTCAGCTTTTCTTATCGCGAAGATCGCGATTGCCCCATCATTTCAGCTATTTATTCGCGGTTGCCTTATCATTTCGGCTTTATTTTCATCTTTATTTTACTCGCTGATTTTTATTGCGAGTTGCCCCATTATTTCGGCTTTTCTTTTTTTTTCTTTTTATTTACACATTTTTTTTATTTACAATTTTTTTTTACATTTCCAGTTTAACGACTTAGAGGTCGACTGTTCCCAGTTTAATGACGTGGTGGTCGATTGTTTTCAGAGAAAGGCAGATGTCTGAGAGAATCAGTTTCACGAAGAACTTCGGTCTCCGTTTGTATGAAATTGGCGGTCGCAGCTGGACTGTTTGTTAATACGCCTTTAGACAGTCTATCTCTCCTGCCTTGTATCGCTTTTCGACCCAATCTTTGAAGACGAAGCAGTCCTCAATGGCATGACCTATCACTCTGTGATAGGGGCAGTATTTGGGGTCGTCGGTTATATTCGCTTCCTGCGGTCTTTTTGACTCTGGCAGTTGTAGACCGTTCTTCAGGGCGTCTTTGAATATTTTACGGATTTTGTCCCTTCTGAAGGAATAGACCTTATCCAGCTTCTCTTTGAGTGGAGATTCTCCTCCCTTTCCGAACACTGGCTTCCGAGGCTGGTTGGCACTAGGCCCGCTTATCCCTTGCTTATTTCGGTTAGCCGAAGTGTTGAAAGACTCAGAATCGTCGGGATTTCCGCCTTTGCGATTATCGTCCTTTCGGTTTCTCCAGGACCTATTGTTATCTTGGGAGTCAGAGGAGGACTCCTGCTTTGAGCGTTCCAACATCTGGACTTTCCTGGTCAGCTCTTGGAATGTTTTGAGACCCGCGGTGCATAGAAACGGGGCCATCCAATTGTTGATATTTCTGACGAGGAGTGACATATTGGTCCTGCTCTATCGGCGGTTCGCATTTGATGGAGAGATTGCGCCATCGGGTTATAAAATCCGTGCTGCTTTCGTTGTTCTTAGGCTTGGTCCTTACGAGCTCGGCAATGGTGATCTTATCACTAACGCTCATGAACCTTTGTCGAAACAAAGATTCCATTTGAACGAAAGTAGTAACGGAGCCATCCGGTATGCTCGCGTACCAGTCGAAAGCAATATCAGTCAAGCTATTAACGAACTGGTGGAGGAGAAGCGCATCATTGCCCCCAGTATTCCCGCATGAGGCTTTGAAGTGGGCGATATGCTGATTCGCATTTCCCGTCCCATCGAATCTTCCGAATTTGGGGATGACATAGCCGCTAGGAAATTCTACCAGATCATACTGAGCAGGATATGGTCTCCCACTACTGCTGATATCTTTTTGCGCTTCGGCTTCGGCCACCAATGTTTTGACTTTGCTAGCAATCAAATCCATGATTTGATCTTGAGTTAGCGGGCTACTGTCATCGGTAGCCAAGACATTTCCCGAGATAGGATGCGACTGGTTTTTATGTAGTTCGCCCACTTTTGGATTTGAGGGAATAGGCGTCGGCTGCTTTGGGACACCATTTCCCAGTTCACGAGCAGAGCCCTCCGCTTGATTGGGCGGCTGAGAGGCAAGTCGGGCCGTGAGCTGCATCACGACATTCGTCAAGTCATCGATTTTGGAGTAGAGTTTGTCCATCTCCTTGTCTTTGTTTCTGAGCTGCTCTCGGAGCTCTTGAAGCAGCTCTCGGAGCTCTTGAAGCAGCTCTTGCTCCGCGGTCCTGGGGCGGAAAGTCGGCTCTTCTTCGCTTTCCGAGCCCGACTCCTCATGGACCGAAGGGTCTTTCCGCCTATCATCCTCATCAAGAGGGTTTTCATCACCCAGCAGAGGCGGCTGTTCTTGGGAAGCGGCTACCACATTCAAGCCAGATTGGGTTTGAGATGTGGTAGCCCCGTCCTTGCTCTTGCTCCGCGTGCCCACCGTGTAGACAGTGTGGACCACATACCCAGCCATTTCCTCATCTTCGGCGGGATAACCCTGTTCTTCGAACCTCATGAGGTTCAGCATGGCAGGAGCCCTAGCCCTTTTGTTGGCTCTGTACCTGAGCCTTTTCTATCTCAGCTTCTCGATTTTGAGGGCTTGGCGGACATCCGTCTTCGCTGGAGCTTGCCTGGGATGCCCCGCTACCTTGTAGACGTTGATGTCTTTGCCCCCAGCTGGAGCGATGGAGAGTCGTTCGAAAACAGATTTGCGTTTGGGTTGGGGCGCCCTCGAGACCACCACATTTGGTCTCCTGCCTTTCGAGACCGGTTTGTCTGCCACCGGGGCTTGAGGAGCTGGGATGGCGCCAACTGGCATGAACACAATAGAGCCGAATGGCAGCAGCGGCTCCTCCCATTGTAGCCCGAGACTGGCCGGAAGGACCGTCCTGGAGTCTATCTTCATCGTGTAGGAGACGGGAGCTGAGTTCATTATCGAAGACATCATTGAAAGGTGATTGCTTGAAAACCTGCATGAAAGGGCATTATTTTAGTATAAGTATCGATATGTATACTGATTGAGTTCGCATGAACGTTTAACCTGAAATATGGGAGGAGAGATTGGTCCCACCGGGCGTACCAGAATCTGTAGGGTGTTTTTCGTCACCCCATTGAGATGGGAATACGCGCGCGCTTGTCAGGCGTACTACAGATTCCCCCTGCCTAGGGTAGGCCGGGGTTTATTGATTGTGGGGATCCGAATCTCCGGCAGCCGTGGACTAAGCTGCCGTTAATTACCCCTCTCCTTTGGAGCGAGAGAACCTCCGATTAACGGGTTAAACTGGTCATGCGAACTCAATATGCAGTGTGCGTGTGATGTGTTTTGAAGGGGTTTTGGATATATCGTGGGGTACATGTGTGTGTAAATATGTATACATATGTATATATATATGTATGTACATAAAAAGAGGGGAAAAGGCATCCAAGGGATGCGTGGAGCCAGCGCCTTGAGCGCTGTGCGCTAAGGTGCTGTGCGCTCAGGCGCAAGCGCCACATGTCGGCACGTGGGCATTTTGCGCTTGGGCACAGCGCGCTTTAGCGCAAGCGCGCCACGTGTCGGCACATGGGCACTCTGCGTTCGAGCGCAGTGCGCCTGAGCGCAAGCGCATCACGTGTCGGCACGTGGGCGTTCTGCGCTCGAGCGCAGTGTGCCTGAGCGCAGCGCGCCACATGTCGGCACGTGGGCGGTCTGCGCTCGAGCGCAGTGTGCCTGAGCGCAAGTGCGCCACGTGTCGGCACGTGGGCGGTCTGCGCTCGAGCGCAGTGTGCCTGAGCGCAAGTGCGCCACGTGTCGGCACGTGGGCGCTCTGCGCTCGAGCGCAGTGTGCCTGAGCGCAAGTGCGCCACGTGTCGATACGTGGGCGCTCTGCGCTCGAGTGCAGTGCGCCTGAGCGCAAGTGCGCCACGTGTCGATACGTGGGCGCTCTGCGCTCGATCGCAGTGCGCCCGAGCGTAAGTGCGCCACGTGTCGGCACGTGGGCGCTTTGCTCTCGAGCGCAGTGCGCCTGAGCTCAAGCGCGCCACGTGTCGGCACGTGGGCATTTTGCGCTCGAGCGCTGGGCGCTGGCGAGAAAAGGGGGGCTTTTAGTCCCAGAACCAGAAGCTATGCTTCGGAAAGGAAATATTTATTATATATATATATATATATATTTAAATATATGGATTTAAACTCCTGAAATGTTTTGGTTGATGAAAGGGGTTCTTCTTCTTCCTCCTCTGTTGGCTGGATCTTGACGGTCAACAGATGTGAGATCTAAAAATCTCTCATTTCTGAGATCTAATGGTAGATCCAAGTTCCCCTTTGTGGGTTTTGTGATGGAAGACTTCTTAGTTTTTTGAAAAGAAAGAGTAAAACTCTTGATTTAATTCAAAAGAAATGAGAAGGTTTAGAACCTTGGAGAAGGAGCAGAAGGCACAAAAGATCTCAGATCTAAAATTTTTGTGGAGAGAATGAAAAGTATGCTTTTTTATTCATCATGTTGCCTTTTATAGGCTTACATATTTGCATATAGCCCCTTGGGCTTCACAAAATGGCATTTTGCCTATCCCATGGCTCATGTGCCATTTCATTTTTGCACATAAGCCATGGGCTTACAAAAATTTGGCTTTCTGCCCGTTTTGTATACATTCATGTATAAAAAATTACATAAGAATTATTTATTACATGGTCTATATTTTGGCAAGGAGGAGGTTGGCCGCGGGCTCGACTTGGGCATGGGCCCGCTTGACCTGGGCTTGGGCCCACCTAGCTTGGGGGTTGACCTTGACTTTGACTCGGTCAACCGGGGTGTAAATTTTTACCCCAACAGCGCTGAGCGCCAGTCTATGAGCGCAGAAACGCATTTGATCAATTTTATGATATGGGAAATAAATTTTCCCTTAGAAGAGACTTGTTTCAAGATCAAAAGAACAAAAGTTCTTATTTTATAGGAAATGCTTCAATCTCTTGTATTAAAGAAAGGCTTTGCCTTTATGGATCTATGATCCTTAAGAGAATTTAATAATTCTCTCCCCCTTTATAATGAGATGTTTATGATCTCAGAAAGACAATTTGTCTTATAGATCTATGATCTGTGGAAGAAGTAAGTACTTCTTTTATTTTGTGATGAGATCTTTTGATCTTTTTATAAAAGACCTTGGTCTTTGTAGATCTATTATCTTTTAGGAAGATAATTCTTCTTTTTAAGAGATGATTTCATCTCTGTGTTCATCATTCATTATCTTTACCTTGAAGAGATATCTTCTTGCAAGAGCTTGCTCTCTTTCTTTTGATTTTTCTCAAAGTTTGGGGGGGGGGGGGGGTTCTTCTATATCAGACTTGAAGTCTTGGGGCTTTTATATAGGGCAAGCTGATTTGTTGGATCAGTTAAAGAGATCTTTCTCTGATTGATTTGGGGATATTTCCCACCATTGGATTTTTGATCCTAGGGCTTCTGTTTTACAGAAGGCAATCTTCTTGTTTTTAACAAGATTGGAAAATCTTTTCATAACAGAATTTTAATTCTGATTAATTAATGGTTTATCATTATTATTAGATCTTTTGATCTAACGGTGGGGAATTTTTAATTCCAGCGCTGGCGCACCCGTGCTTTGCACGCGGTGCGCTGCTCAGAATGCAGCACACTTTGCGCTAGCGCACCTACGTTTAACACATGGTGCGCTGTTCAGAGCACAGCGCAGTCTGCGCTAGCGCACCCGTGTTTGACACGTGGCGCGCAGCGTGCCTAGCGCTAGCGCACACATGGTGCACTGTCTAGGGCGCAGCGCACCTGGCGCTAGCGCATCCGTGTTTGACACGTGGCGCGCAGCGCGCTGGATCTGAAGCGTTGCTTTAATTTTGTGAAATTCAAATTTCAAATAGAGCTTTGCTCTGATTGGGGGAAACAAAGCTTGTCAAAAGAGCCGAGACAATCACAGCCGCAAAATGGCCATTTATTAAAAGGTCAGGACGCAGCGCCTCAATCAGCAATCCACGGAGAAGGAAGACTATAATGTTCTTCATCCCCGACCTGTTGTATCTCCTCGCGAAGGGGGAAAATCCCGAAATAAAGGCAAAAACAGGGTAAAGAACGCAAACAACGTTCGAAAACAACGAAGCGGATCTAAGACACTATGCACTCGAGAAAAACTCGATTGAAACCCGTCCTTTATAAAGAAGATGGGTCGGGAATACTCTTTCCCCCAAGACAAGACAAGGAAAATATTCAACCTTGTCATGAAGCCCCAAATGATGACACTTCCGGAGTCTCGGCACCCCGAACAAATAAACGAGGTCCATCACCCAGATTATTGCTCTTACCACCGAGCAATAGGTCATACCCTTGAAGACTGCTTCACCTTCAAAGACTTGGTAGAAGACCAGTATCAGCAAGGCAGGTTCGCTTTGTCCGACAGCTGCAGGGTAAATCCGCTGCAAAAGTATGAGCCAAAGAAGACCTATACCGTGAGGATACGACCAGCTCAACCATAAAAAGGGAAGCGAACTCGTACCTGCTATATGATAACACTCTCAAAAGAGGGAGGGCATGAGATTATGGATGACCTCCACATGTGCTTCGCAAATGAAGACGAAGACGGGATGATCTCAGAGTTTCCACCAGCCCTAAAAGAGCTGGAAGATAGGATACACACTACGACGAATAACTTTAGGAAAATTGACTTAGGGTCGGAAAAAGATCCGAGGCCAACGTTCGTCAGTGAGCTACTATCTGAAAAACAGATAGCCACGTTGAAAAACATGCTCATGCAATATAAAGACTGCTTCGCATGGAACTATTTAGAGATGCCAGGTCTAGATCCAAAAGTGGCGGTACACAAACAGGCCATATCGCCGGATATAAAGCCAGTCAAACAGGCGCCGAGAAGGATTCGACTCGAACTTGAGATGAATATGAACGCTGAAGTCAAGAAACTAATCGACTCTGGATTCATCCAAAAAGTTGAATATCCCTACTCGATTGCTAACATCGTTCCGGTGATGAAGAAAAATGGGATGGTGCGCATCTGCGTGGACTTTCGGGACCTCAATAAAGCTTGCCCGAAGGATGATTTCCCAGTACCTGTTATCGGGCTGATGATCGATAACACATCTATCCATGAGGTCTTCTCCTTCATGGATGGATCTTCAGGATACAATCAAATAAAAATGCATCCTTAAGACCAAAAGCTTACTGCCTTCCGGACTCCGCTGGGAATATTTTGCTATAAGGTGATGCCCTTCGGTCTGAAGAACCCTGGCGCTATCTACCAGAGGGCCATGACAAAGATCTTCGATGACCTCATCCACGAGATCGTCGAATGCTACATTGACGACCTTGTGGTTAAAAGCAAATCTCATGACGAGCATTGGGAACACCTTAAAATAGTGTTCCGACGTCTTTGGAAGTATAATCTGAAGATGAATTCTCTAAAATGCACGTTTGGAGTCTTCTCAGGAAAATTCCTAGGATTCATCATACGACACCGGGGTATCAAGATCGATCCCTCAAAGATCAAGGCGATTATGGAAATGCCCACGCCAAGAACTCTCCGACAATTGCGACCTCTTCAAGGAAAGCTCTCTTATATCCGGCGGTTCTTAGCCAACCTCTCCGGAAAATGCTGTCCCTACAGTCATCTGATGAAGAAGGGGACTCCGTTCGTCTGGGATCGAAAGTGCCAAAATGCACTAGACGAAATCAAGCAATACCTGCAAAATCCACCGGTATTGGCCACTCCGGTTAAGGGAAAACCCCTTATCCTATATACAACGGCCCTTGAGGGTTCTCTAGGCGCGCTATGGGCATAAGAGAATGGTCAAGGAAAGGAGAGAGCTCTATACTATTTGAGTCGGGTTCTCCTGGAGGCAGAAAACAACTACTCCCCTATTGAAAAGTATTGCCTAGCACTGATCTTCGCGATAATGAAGCTCAGACATTACGCCTTAGCACATGAGGTCCATCTCATATCAAAGGTGGATCCTCTCAAATATCTGATGTCAAGAGCCATACAAACAGTTAGGCTTGCCAAATGGGCCCTCCTCCTGATGGAGTTCTCGATAACGTATCGACCCCTCAAAGCATTGAAAGTCTAGGCCATTGCCGACTTTCTCGCGGAGCATTCGATACCAGCCGACCCCCCTTAAATTATAAGTTTCCGGATGAACATGCGTTCGACACAATCGAAGGAGAGAAGGAAGAAAATGATTCCCAATAGGAACTCTACTTCGATGGAGCATCTTCCATGAAGAGGCGAAGGCAAAACACCCTCATAATCAAAGCCGGGGTGGGCCTTATCTTCGTGACTCCGCAAGGAGGAATATTGCGTTGCGCCCTTTCCTTAACGGAGCCAAGGACTAATAACGAAGCTGAATATGAAGTTTTGATAGCAGGTCTCGAGATCGCTGTCAAAATGGGAATCAAAGACCTCCTCATATATAGAGACTCCCAGCTGATCGTTAACCAAGTAAAATGACGACTATCAGACGTGCAAGCCAGAGATGATAAAGTATGGCGAAAAGGTGCAGCAACTGCTGACACAAATCCCCTCCTACATCCTGGAGAGTATACCGCGTGCATAAAATAGTAAGGCGGATGCATTGGCCAAATTGGCTAAGGAACTGGCTGATGACGACCTCGATGACGTAAAGATCATTGTGCAAAGCCGTAGGGTTCTCACGCCAACGGATATATCTTCGGAAGATCTGATAGAGTCATCTGAAAGAAAAGAAATGGCCGAACAAGTAGCCCTTCAAATAGAGGACGAAAAAAGGTCAAGGATTGGAGGGAAGTCTTTATAGACTACTTCAAATCCCAACGAACTCCCAAAAATGCGTCGTCTAGACATCAGCTCATGAAACGAGCTCTGTCCTTCGCCTTTGTCAATGATACTCTATATAAAAGATCTTTCGACTATCTGTGGCAAAGATGCCGGGGACCAGAAGAAGCGAAAAGAGTCGTTCAAGAAATTCATGACGAACTCTGTGGTTCTCACCAAGCTGGGCCAAAGATGAAGCTGAAGATTAAAAGAATGGGCTATTATTGGCCCACAATGATTCATGACTGCCTCGAATATGAGAAGCAGTGTCACTCATGCCAAATCCACGGGGACTTCATCCACCAACATCCAAATCCGCTACACCCAATAGTAGCTAGCTGGCCGTTCGAAATGTGGGGAACTGATATAATTGGCCCCATCGAACTGGCGTCGTCCGAAGGACATCGGTTAATATTGGCAATGACCGACTACTTCTCTAAGTGGGCAGAAGTAGTACCACTAAGGGAGGCAAAGACGGAGAATATCCTCCATTTCTTCAGGACACATGTCATCTATCGGTTCGGCACTCCGCGATGAATTATCTCGGATAATGGGCCAGCTTATAGAAGCCATAAAATTAGCCGCTTCTCACAACGGCAAAAAATAGATTGGAGATACTCTTAAGTCTATAATCCTCTGGCTAACGGTCTAGCTGAACCTTTCAATAAGACCTTGACGAAGATTATAAAGAAAACGGTGTCCAGAAACAAAAGAGACTGGCATGAAAGGCTGCATGAAGCTCTTTGGGCGTACCGAACAACGTTCAAAATGGCTACGAATACAACACCATACATGTTGGTATTCGGCACGGAAGCAGTGTTTCCCCTGGAAATAGAACTCCCTTCTCTGCGAGTAGCGGTTCGATACGAGCCGAGATATGAAGAAAATGCTCATCTTCAGCTTGAGGAGCTCGATACCCTCGACGAAACCCACCTTATAGCATAGCAAAATCTGGAGGCTTATAAGGCAAGGATGACATGGTCATACGAAAGACTGACCAGGCCAAGAACATTGTTTACCGCCGGAAACAGAGACGAACCGGGATGGATCGTCTTGCCTGAATCTGGGGGCAGATGCTATTTGGATTTATCCGTCCTCCTCTCCAAAGATACCAAGTTGATTTATGGCACCGTATATCGGAGGTTTGGACAGATATGACCGTTGTAGCAGACTTTATCAGATTCCCTCTTGTTTGTGAAGGGTTTTTTTATTTTGTGGACGCTCTTCCATGCAGGCGCAAGCCCCTGCAGTTAATTACGTTACCGCATTTCGATAACCACTTTCTCCTGCTCCGGAAGTTCACTTTATGTCGTGTGTGTTTTTGTTTGTTTAGGTTGCCCGTGGATTGTATATGGAGACTAGTTTCTGTCGTTGCCTATAGGGTGCGGATCAGTCCAAATCCGTATATTTTAGATTTGGATTTGGTTTATTTAAGGACCGTTAATCTGGTTTGAGATTAAGATCGACTTAAATATATGAGCCTTTGAGGCTCAGTTATTTTAGTTTAAGGACATCGCTGTCCATTACCGCCGTATTTGGGGCAGATATTAGTTTAAGGACATTTCGGTCCAACATTCTCATTTTGGGGAAGAATATTAGTTTAGGTACATCTCAGTCCAACATCCTTCTTGCACACACGTGTATTTGTTACATGACGAAGTGAACAATGGTGATATGGAATGTGCCCAATTTGGGGCACGAGACGATTTGAGACCTGCACGTCAATTTGGAAGTGCATCAGTGCAGGACGAAAGAAGTTGTTGGTCATTGGGACCCGCCACTTCTCTGAAGACGTTGAGAAATTACAACGACATGTATCAGAGGTGTGAAGAGATATACCCTTAAACCAAATCCCGTATTTGAGGGAAAAGGGGTAATGGTCCTAAGAATCGTTAGTCGTATTTGAGACTAAGATTACTTTAGGAGATATGGGACGGATATCGTTTTGGATATCATCAATGTTTTTAAGGATCATTTTACCTAAGATCCATCAAAAGAGCATTTGGGCTCAACTGCAAGAAACTTCAGAGGCCTAACCAATTTGGGCTTAGTCTACCTACTCTTATTCAAAAAGTGCTAAGCACTCATTTGGGCTCTGTCTGTTCAGCCCTTTTCTTTTTATAAAAAACTGCTAAGCACTTATTTGACACTCTGACGCTCACATGGGTGTCATGTGAGGCATTTGATTATGGGTGCCGCCCAATGAGCGCTGAGCTCTCTGCCACTTTGGCTGTTTATGGAGTGCTGGGCACTTTTCTTTCTTCTTCTTTTTTATGGCGCCCACGTGAGGAGCACGTGAGGTGCTGCCTAATCAGTGCTAAGCACTTAGCCATTTTGGCTGTATGTGAAATGCTAAGCGCTTTTTGTGTGGCGCCCGCGTGAGGAGCATGTGAGGCGTTGGGCGCTGTTAAAGAGGGGTGCCCACGTGAGAAGCACGTAAGGTGCTAGTTTCTTTTATATGGAGATTTAATCTCTGTTGTTGTTTTTTAGAGAACTTAAATCTCTGTTAATGGTATTTTGACCATTAACGATCACCAAGATCACTATTTTGAGGATATGAGATCATGTTCTTTTAAAAACTAAGTTCTTGATTCGAAGGAACTGAGTTCCTGGAGTATTACGGACTCCATATTCTTTCTCTTTTAAATTTGTTCTTCCCTGAACCTTTGATTCTCAAGAACAAGATATTCCCGATGAGAATTAAATTCTCAACTTGTGGGAGACTTGTCTTGTGGATCTCAGATCTAGAGAAAGAACTAAGTTCTTTTAGAAGGATTCAACCCTTATATATGTTAGGTAAAGGAGATGTTTTGATCTTGATGTTATCTTTACCTAGGGTTTCAAGAATGGAACTCTTCTTCTTTGGGTAAAGGATATGTCTTCCTCCTCATCCCTCTGTGTGTATCTTCTTTCTGTGAGACTTGAAGTCTCGAGGCCTTTATACAGTGGAGGCAAATTGTTGATTAGTTTTGAGAAAATCTCTCATTGAGAGATTTCAATTGATTTAATTGGTCTCAAAATTGATTTGGGGAATTTTACCCACCATTGGATCTTTGATCCGAGGACTTCTTTTTTTACAGAATATGATTTTGGTGTTTTAACGAGATTGGAGAAATATTTTCCCTATACAGAATTTATTCTGTAAAACGGTGATTTTTAATTACCATTAGATTTTTAATCCAATGGTTCTCTGTTTTACAAAGAGCAATCTTTCTTATTTAGAAAGATTGAGGAAATATATTCCATCATAGAATTTTATTCTACAATTGGATTTTTGATCCAACCAAGAGCACCTTTCTTATTTGAGAAAGATTTGGGAAATGTTGTCTCAACAGAATTTAATTCTGTATTTTGATGATTTATCGTCTCCATTGGATTTTTGATCCAACGGCTCTGTTTAACAGAGAGTATTGTAGAATTTTAATTCCACCTGGGCGCCGGCACTCACGTGTTATGCACGAGGGTGCTACTTAAGAATTTAACTCTTATAATGGGTATTTATGTGCTTTGCACATTGGCGCCCGCGTGAGAAGCATGTGCGGCGTCATCTAAGAGTTTAACTCTTATATAATGAACCCTTCTGTGCTTAGCACATTGGCGTCCACGTGAGGAGCACGTGCGGCGCCATTTAAGAGTTTAACTCTTATGAATTCTTCTGTGCTTTGCACATTAGCACCCATGTGAGGAGCACGTGAGGCACCACCATAGGACTTAATCCTATAAAATTGGTTCTGGCGCTGGTGCCTTCGTGGAGAGCACGTGAGGCGCTACCTCATTAAATTCAACAGAACTTTGCTCTTTTATTAGGTTAAATATATTGGGGGAACAAATGCCCCCTACAGTTTCTCTCACATGATTTACACGTGGGTGGAACGGTGTCATCTTTTCCACTGTTCGATCTCCTGGGGAGTTGAAATGTCCCTTCATGTCCTATAAATAGGGTCTTTGGACCTTGAGATTACTGCCGTTTCATCAACCTCTTGAGTTTTCTTCTTCCTTGAGAATTTAATTCTCTTTTTAGAGCTTAGATCTCTGTTCTCAGAACTTTCTCAGAGTCAAACTCTGTCAAAAATTTGGTAAGAATCATGACTACAATTTAACTCTTAAAGAACCTCTTCTTGTTTTGGGTTTTTAACCCATTAACAGAGCTTTGCTCTTCTCTTGGAATGATCTCTTAGAGATCTAAAAAAACTTTATTTAGTTAGACCATGGATCTTGGGGATCTTAGGGTTTTACCCTGTTATTGATTTTGATTTTTGAAGGTTGTTTGTAATTTAATTCTATTTTCCGAGCGGATTTCTGGGATTTTACCCCATTATTAGACGGATTTAATTCCGGGTTGTTCTACAGAGTTTAGCTCTGAGAAAATTTCTTTTTAAGAAATTCTTTTGGGAATTTTATTCCTCTTTTTCTATTTTCTTTTTTAGGGTTCTTTTTGCAGATTTGAAATCCGTTGTAGAACACATTTTTTTAGGGTATCGGGAGTTTAACTCCACAGTTTAATGAGATTCTTCATTAAATGAGAATCCTTTTGGATTCTTACAATGGTGCCTTCCTCATCATTGATAGAGGCGTTAAAACCATTGTAATTTCTTTATAGGTCGTAATAATTTTGATATTTCGATTGCTAAACCGCTTACAGGTTTTTCTTTGCAGATACTATGGCGTCTCGTCTTTATGATCTTGAAGAGATCATCTCTTATGAATATATTTGCATCCAAGGCCGTTGTCGAGACCAGGAATTTACTGACACCCAATGTGCCGAGGTGATGCGTCGCTTTGACGACTACAACGGTCGATTACTCCCCCGCAGTTCTGCTCTTTTGAAAATCATCGTTGGGTCGATTCGGGAAGCAATCCTGAGCTTGATGAGGCTATGCCGCTCGAGGCGCTTGACGACGCTGAAGACAAGGTGCATTCAGTATATCTGATGAGCCTGATCTCAAAGAAGTGGAAAGACGATCTTGTCGATATTTTGCATCGCGTCTTCCAATAGAAGGCGATAATATCCGTTTACCAGAGGGCGGACGACATTTGCGGGGATCCCGATGCTTGCATTCGTAAGAAAATGCATAAGAAAATGGCCAAAGAAGCCATAAGCACTTTGCTCAAACTTGCTTCTAAGTTCATGAATCCGTGTTCGGAATTCAGCATCTTGTCGTTGTAAACATTTTGATGATGTTGTTTTTTTATCACCAATGTATAAATTTCTTCGAAGTATGAATGGAAAAACTCCCCCTTCCCTTTATGTCAATGCTCATATGTGCCTCACATGAAGTGTAGTTATATATATATATATATATATATATAAATTGTTGCCGGCGCCCACATGTCATGCGCGTGAGGCGCTGCTGAGGATTTTAATCTCGAACTAGCGCCGGCGCTCACGCGTTTCGTACGTGAGGCGCCATTACAGGTTCTAAACCTGCAAAGAATTGGCGTTGGAGCTCACGTGTCATGCACGTGAGGCACCGTTGAGGGGATCGTTTCACCTTCTTGCTCTGATTCCCATGGGTCAACATTTTCTTTTCCCATGCCCATTATGTCAGGACCTGGAAACAGTTCCACCATGCACAACATTTTTTGTGCCTAGACTTGAATGCTTCTCTTTATAATCTGAATCTTTGTTTTCCCTCTTTCTTCACAAGGAGAGTGCCATTTTTAACAAACCAAGAGTCATGGCTTGTAATCGTCTTCACACTCATCGGCAACCGTGGGAGGTACCTATTGAGGGAATTGTTCCTCGTTTTGCTGTGCGATTAGTGGACCTTGTTCTCACAGATGACCAATGAGACACGGTGATATTTGAGCTCTTGACTCGTAGGGGCTCTCCTCTTCCTATCAGCTCCATTTGGCTCCGAATGATCTTCTCATCTGTGCTTGCTGACATCCCCTCTCATCCAGCGAAGATGACTCCGGCGATGCTCGACGCGGCGGGGGACAAGACCGAGTACTTTCATGAGGCACATTTGATTACCCGGCCTCTGAGGGATCGTTCTGTTCAGTTGCTAAGCCAGATACGGGCTCAGCGGTCCATCATGTCTGCCTTCACTGATTGGCACGGTGCTGATCGATGGGGAGCAACTCCTCGTGAAGATCGCCGCTTCGACATGGTGGAGAAGGCAGAGAAGGCTTTAGACAATTTTATTCTTAATTTTGTAAACCCTTATACTTCTGATCCCATGTTCGGTGATTTATTTCCCGCATAATAAAGCACTTATTTAAATTTGCTTCTTTATTGTTGATTGTTGAATGTTTTATCCCCAGCACATATCCATGTGGGCATCTTTCCTCTGCACATATACCTTGCACTTTAATCTTAGAAGTTTCTGATGCACGCATCTAGCTGTAGGTGAACACTGGACTGATGTGAACAAATGCTTCCCCCTACCACGTTGCTCATGGCCGTGAGTGAAGTAATGCATAGCATATGGCCGGTCTTAAGCTGGCATACACAATTTTTATTAGAATTTTGATCTGAGAAGATAGCGAGCGGACACAAGTGTCATCATCTATCGTTAACTAAGATCTCGATCCTTAAGAAATTCAATTCTAAACCATGAGGCCTATGAGTTGTGCCTTTATGTTTCTTGATGTCTTAATTTAGCGCCTATTAGTTTATTTACTCGTTTCGGAGTTTGTAGTTTATTCACTCGTTTCGGAGTCTCTAGTTTATTTACTCATTTTGGAGTCTGTAGTTTATTCACTCGTCTCGGAGTTTTTTAGTTTATTTTCTCATTTCGGAGTCTGTAGTTTATTCACTTGTCTCGGAGTATTTTAGTTTACTACCCTTGGGTTTACAGGTAAATTTGTCCTAACGTTGTATATAGATAACCCCCATTCTTTACGACGGAGGTTTGTTGGGTTTGTGGTACTAGGGTTTTAGTCCGTGGTACCGTCGCGTTGGCTGATGTATTTCTCGATATGCAGTCCTTCAACTGTTGTTCGAGTAGCCCCGCGACGGTCATGTCTCTGATCCCTTCGGAGGCTGGACAAGACGTCTTCAAGTAATCTCCTTAGGTCATATTACCATCGAATGAGCAAACGTTAGGAATTTGCCAAGACGCTTTTTACTTGAGGTTAGGCTCAGTTTGGAGCCCCGATGAGTCATAACCACTCCGCGCTGGTGTGGGATGATCTCCGATAGTCTTTTAGGATTTATATGAGTTGCCTTCAAGACCCGAAACTGGGAATATGTCGTTGGTTCATTTTTTGTTTTGAAGATGTCGCGCCGATTCTTTGCTGAAATAGGGTAGACATCTGTAAGACTTCTATGCTGTATGTATCACAGTTGAAGTCCGGAGCTAGGAATATGCCATTGCTCCAATTTCATTTGATAGCCGCATTCGCATCCTGCTGAAATGAGGGGAACATAGGGATGGTCTTGTTGGATATATATGCCCTAGAGGCCTTCATTGTATAGGATGCTAGGGATGTATATGTACATGAAAATCTTGCTCGATATGATAGTACGCTATTTAGTTTTTCTTTATCTTAACATGTGATATATTTTACTCTGTGTTTCATATATTGTGAACATGTTGATAAAGCCCATAGGATGTTTGCCTGAATACCAGCGTTGTAATGGCAGTCATACTTGTGGGACCTGGGTGGTCAATAGGCACATCCTTAAATGTCCCTAGTCGCAGGAGTATTGAGACTGGGCATCGATACTCCAGAGTAGACTAGTGTATATATATCTAGACCCTGACGAGGGGCGATGGATTGGTCCCACAGCCATTGGTGATGTGCACCTAAGATTGTATACAGATGCTCACTGGGTGTGAGTTCACCGGACAGGACTCGCCGAGGACTGACTAGATGGTATTATACCCATCGTCAGATAGCAGTTCTCTGGTGACATGTGTGCAGATAGTCTGTCGACCTGAGGTACAACTGTTTTTGTATTCCCAATATGCTATGTGATATTATATCATTATCTTTGTTATCTAATGAAGGATATAATTTTGCACTTGAAAGAAATGTCATGAATATTCTCCTAAATCAAGAAATGATAGGGTTTGGCATACTGGAAAACGACATATACATACTTAATCAACCTCAAGTTTTCAATATTCAGAACACACTCAAAAGAAAGGCTCCAGATTTAAACC
This sequence comes from Agapanthus africanus, assembly GCA_030015575.1. Lineage (NCBI taxonomy): Eukaryota > Viridiplantae > Streptophyta > Magnoliopsida > Asparagales > Amaryllidaceae > Agapanthus > Agapanthus africanus. The sequence goes on along the minus strand of CM057338.1, from coordinate 932,890,585 downwards.
AAGCCTTCCTATGGTATTGTAGACTTGGTCATATAAATGAAACAATGTTGACTAAGTTGCATAAATATGGATATTTAGATCCGTTTGAGTATTCATCATATGCAACTTGTCAATCATGTATCAAAGGTAAAATGACCGAATCTCCGTTCACCAGACACGGTGAAAGAGCGACGGAGCTCTTGGGACTTGTACACGGCGATGTATGTGGTCCGATGTCTACACATGCACGAAGCGGTCACTCCTATTTCATCACTTTTACTGATAATTTCTCGAGGTATGGACATGTGTTCTTAATGAAGCATAAATCCGAGGCCTTTGAGAAATTTAAGGAGTATAAAAATGAAGTAGAAAAACAGACTGGTAAAAGCATAAAGACGCTTCGATCTGATCAAGGTGGAGAATACTTAAGTACCAGTTTCCTTGAATGCTTAAAAGAGAATGGAATTCTTTCTCAGCTTACTTCTCCGTATACACCTCAGCATAATGGTGTATCAGAAAGAAGGAATCGCACGCTATTGGACATGGTGCGTTCAATGATGAGTAGTGCTGAGTTGCCACTTTCCTTCTGGGGTTTTGCACTAGAATCAGCTGCATATCTATTGAATAGAGTTCCGACTAAGTCTGTGTCTACCACTCCATATGAAATGCGGAGTGGGAAGAGACCATATCTTGAGTATCTCAAGATATGGGGGTATCCAGCATTTGTTAAAAAGCAGAATCCGGACAAGCTCGAGGCATGATCGGTTTTGTGCAAGTTTGAGGGATACCCCAAGCATTCAAGGGGATATCTTGTCTACCACACTGAAGAACAAAAGGTGTTTGTCGTTCGCCACATTGTCTTCTTAGAGAGCGAATTTCTTGCAAAAGAAATTAGTGGGAGCGCGGTAGAACTGGAAGAAATTCAAGAACCACAAACTGCTGCTGAGGACATAGTAGAACCTCAGGTTTCAATAGAACCCGATGAACCAATGCCGCTCCGCAAATCTAGTAGGCTTTCTCTTCCTCCTGACAGATACTATGGGTTTCTTGTAGATGGGGATCGAGAGGATAACATTATCGATGATAATGAGCCTACTAATTTTCAGCAGGCTATCACGAGTAATGACTCGGTGAAGTGGCTGGATGCTATGAGATCCGAAATGGAATCCATGTACACTAATAAAGTATGGACTTTAGATGTTGCTCCTCCTGGGGTAAAACCAGTTGGATGCAAATGGATCTTCAAAAAGAAGATTGGCGCATTTGGACAAGTAGAAGCTACAAAGCTAGACTCGTTGCAAAAGGTTTTCGTCAAAGACCAGGATTGGACTATGACGAGACCTTTTCTCCGGTAGCTATGCTTAAATCCATTCGGATCCTGCTTGCCATTGCTGCCTTCCATGACTATGAAATCTGGAAGATGGACGTAAAAACAGCTTTTCTAAATGGACATTTAGAAGAAAGTGTTTACATGGATCAACCAGAAGGTTTCTTAGACAGTGGAAGCAGCAGAAAAGTGTGCAAGTTGCTTAAATCAATTTATGGATTAAAGCAAACATCACGGAGTTTGAACATCTGCTTTGATGAGACGGACAAAGAATTTGACTTTATCAAAAATGTAGATGAACTATGCATTTATGGGAAAATTGTGGAAGGAGCAGTAGTCTTCCTCGTTCCGTACGTCGATGACATACTGCTGATAGGAATGATATCCCTATGCTACTATCAGTAAAGCTCTTCTTGTCACATAAATTCTCCATGAAAGACTTGGGAGATGCCTCCTACATTCTGGGGATTAAGATCTATCGTGATAGATCCAAAAGAATGTTGGGACTTTCACAGTCCAGGTACATTGACACTATACTAAAGAGATTTAGCATGGAAGATTCTAAGTGCGGTAATTTACCCGCTTGTCACGGGATCACCCTCTCCAAAGAGATGTCTCCAAAGACTGATGAAGAGAGGGCTCGCATGGGCATTATACCCTACGCTTCGGATGTAGGATCTATAATGTATGCGATGTTATGTACCAGACCAGATGTAGCTTACGTACTTAGTGTGGTAAGCAGGTATCAGTCTGACCCAGGTGAGAAGTATTGGATAGCGGTAAAGAACATTCTCAAGTACCTGAGAAGGACTAAGGTGATGTTCTTGGTTTACGGTAATGGGGACCTCCAGGTCGAGGCTTTTACCGACTCCAGCTTCCAAAGTGACAATGATGACTCTAAATCCATTTCGGGTTTTGTGTTTACCCTCAATGGAGGGACGGTATGTTGGAAGAGTTCCAAACAGAATACCGTCGCAGACTCAACAATGGAAGCTGAGTATATAGCTACTAACGATGCCGCAAAAGAGGCTGTCTAGATGAAGAAGTTCATCTCTGAACTTCAGGTGGTTCCGTCCATTGCCAATCCAATACCTTTGTATTGTGATAACAATGAGGCTGTGGCATTAGCGAAGGAACTAAGGTCCCATCAGAAATCCAGGCATATCTTGAGGCGGTATCACCTGATCAGGGAGATCGTGGATCGCCGGGAGATCGAGGTGCGGAGAGTGGAGACAAAAGACAACACGGCATATCCATTCACCAAGGCCATCCCTCAAGTCCAGTTCGAAAGGCTGTTTGAGATGTTGGGCATGCGGTACGCCAGCAACTGGATCTAGTACAGACAGTGGGTACTCATTGCACCAATTACTGGCCTTAGTGCAAGTGGGAGATTGTTGGATATATATGCCCTATAGGATGCTAGGGATGTGTATGTACATGACAATATTGCTCGGTATGATAGTACGCTATTTGGTTTGTCTTTATCTTAACATGTGATAAATTTTACTCTGTGTTTCATATATTGTGAACATGTTGATAAAGCCCGTAGGATGTTTGCCTGACTACCAGCGTTGTGATGGCAGTCATACTTGTGGGAGCTGGGTGGTCAATAGGCACATCCTTAAATGTCCCTAGTCGCAGGAGTATTGAGACTGGGCATCGATACTCCAGAGTAGACTAGTGTATACATATCTAGACCCTAACGAGGGGCGATGGAATGGTCCCGCAGCCATTGGTGATGTGCACCTAAGATTGTATACAGATGCTCACTGGGTGTGAGTTCACCAGACAGGACTCGCCGAGGACTGACTAGATGGTATTATACCTAGTGTCAGATAGCAGTTCTCTAGTGACATGTGTGCAGATAGTCTGTCGACGTGAGGTCGTCATTTGTCTCGTATGAGTTTCCACTGTGCTTTGATTACTACCCTACCACGGCTCAAAGGATTCGTGCAAACAGGTTTTAGTTGGGTACAGTCCCGAGCCACATGGAGGCAGTGAGCGACTGTTAGGGATTCGTCTCTCCCGGTATGGTGAGTCGATATCGCACAGTGATCGGTTAGTCATTACCATAAGTCCCTTGCCAGGGCTGATTGAGAATTACTGGTGGACGGACCAGTAGATCCTCGGATGGTCTTGAGCCACACCGACACGACTTGTACGGTTATTAGGGGTCTGACGTTTCCCACCCCCCTAGACCGTACATGCGATACTCTCAGACGAACAGACCGGACTGCACGGATATTGTCACGGACATGCTCAGTAGGGGTTTCGGACGAGTTTGCCCGTCGACCTTCTTATCGACATCTACCTGGGGACCGTTATGTACAGCTAGTACCGCTTGCGGCCTGTGGTTAAACCCACTGCCAGCGTAGTGTCGAGTCATTAGAGTCCCACACAGAGAGTTGTTCACCTTTGGGCGAAATGAGGTAGAGGTCGTATGGTTTTTACGACAGGGTTCGTGTATATACGCGTACTTGTGCATGTTTGGTGTTCGGGCAGTTGATACTAGTGGGCTTTGGTTTAAGCCAGATCTTAGTATCTGATTTTGGGTTGGTTCAGTCTCATTGCATTTCGTGTTCTTCGGAACACGGATGCGGGTATGTATATACAGTTGACAGAGACAGAGAAAGAGACACCTCATTAGGGTTTTGACCAGTGACTTGATTAAAACCTTAATGAGATGGGAAATTGATTATTAATCTTTTATTAGAGATAATTGTGTTATGGATAATTTGGTTTGACCATTTGACCATGTTGACCCTTGTTGACTTAGATATTTTTGTTGAGCAAAAGATATTTGTGCTTAGCATTAATTGTGACATGATAATGGTCAAATCAACATAAACCATGACAGTTATCTTAATAAAATTTTGATTATTCTTTTTCCCTAATAAGCGAGCTCACCCTTCATTTTATCATGACACATTCTCTCTCATAGTTGCTCTCTCCTCTTCCTCTCTCAAAGCTCAAGTGTTTCATGAGTTGAAAATCAAGAGCTTTTGAGACCAAACCACGAAAACACTTCTCTACTCACTTTAGGGTTCTTAGTCTAGCACACCAAGAACTCTAGTTACTTCATTGTAGAGGTTGGAGCTCAAGGTAGAGGCCTTCGGGTAGATCTTCTTTGACGCGGAGAAGCCCGTGAGGAGGAACCATCCATAACCACTCTAAGGAGCTCACAACAAGGAAGACCACAACAAGGAGAAGAAGGAGTTCAAGCTTTTGATATAATCTTCTAATATAGTAGTTAACACTTCTAGTTGGTTTGTTAGTTAATGTTTAGCTAAGATCCTAATGGCTAGTCTATGTTATCTTGCAACGATTTTTTTTTATTTTTACCTATTCCGCATCCCCGTAAACTTTCGGGGTGGGTAACATAGACTTACAGGTCTTTAGGTTGTATATGCGCCGTCGAGGCTTGGAGTTAGGATTTTTCCGTTACTCCATTTTTTGGTTTCGACCCTTAGGTCTTTTGTTGACGTTGCGACTGCACTGAGAAGGAACGCCAGGATAGTCTCTGAGTTATATATGAACCGTCAAGACTTGGAGCTATGATTTTGCCATGGCTCCATTTTTATTTCGACCCTTGGGTCTTTTGTTGACGTTGCATCTGTATCCTGTTGGCATGAGAAGCACGTTGGGCTAGAGTTAGGATTTTGCCGTCACTTCTTTTTGATTTGGTTCCCTGGAGGTTTTGTTAACGTCACATCCGCACTCTGTTGGAACGGGAAGAACGTTGAGTTGATCTCTAGGCTGTAGATATTGCCGTTAAGATCTGACTCTCCCTTTGACGGAACCTGGTGGGAAAATATGGTTCTCTTTCTTTCATTTGTGCCCATAGATCGTATACAAGAGTCAATATGGACATACTTGCAGGGCAGAGAAAATTTTATTTTATTTTATTGCCGCGATGCTCTATCTTTTCTGCTTTTCATATCGCGAAATTCACGATTGCCCAATCATTTCGGCTATTTTTCGCGGTGCCCAATCATTTCGGTCATATTTTTATATTTTTACTCGCTGCTTTTTATTGCGAGTTGCCCAAACATTTCGGTCGTTTTTATATGCATATATTTTTTTTACTCGCTGATTTTTATTGCGAGTTGCCCCATCATTTCGGCTGTTTTTATATGAATTTTTTTTGCTACTCGCTGATGTTTCTATTGCGAGTTTGGAATCTATTACCAACCTTGGCATCAACATCGCCACGACTGGAATATTGCCATGAGCGAATCATCATTTGCCGTAAAAGGACTTAGAGTTTGACACCTGTTTAGGCATCAGCATCGCTGTAACTGGGATATTGCCAGGAGCGAATCATCTTTGCCTTTGGCCTTTGTTGATCTGAACAAAGGGTTAGGATCCTGTCGACTAAGGCTTTTTAACTTTATTAGCCGTAAGGGTCTATAAAGGTATTTCTCCCTACGAGTCGTGAGGATCTCGTAGGTGTATTTTCTCCTTAAGAATCGTGGGGATTTCCGAATGATATTTTCTCCTATAATTCGTAAGGATCTTGCAAGAGTGTTTTCTCCTTATAAGTCGAGAGGACTTACAGGTGTCGTTCACCATATGGGGACATTTCTCGCCATTGGTGAAACTTGGTGGGGAAATGTTTATTCGTGCCCGTGGATTGTATACAAGGATCTATATTGGACCGCCTGTAGGGCAACTTTGGGGATATAACGGCTTAAGAACAAGTTCGGATCCCTGTAGCTTAAGGCTTTTGAATCTTATGAGTCGTGAGGGTCTCATAAGGGGAATTCTCCTTACGAGTCGTGAAGATCTCGCAAGTGTAATTTCTCCTTAGGAATCATGAGGATTCTTAAGTGTGTTTATCCTTTATGAGTCGTAAAGATCTCACGCATGTATTTTATCCTCACAAGGTCGAGAGGACCTTGCGAATGCATATCAATTTTTTATTTTACGAGTTTGCGCCCTTTCCGGGTTTTCACAAACTCGCCAGCAGCTGTTTTTACTCACGACGCCCTTTCGGGTTTTCATCCTTGCCCATTTTGCTTGTGGACATACCTTTTTTTTGCGAAACTCTCGGAAGTTGCTTCATCGCAGGTGACCCATCTGTTTGCCGGTGGGATTTGAAGGTGGCTTCATCGCTGGAGTAGCTGTGTAGCCGGTAGGACTTGAGTTGCAACCTTCGCCATTGGGATTTCGATTGCAATATAGATCTCAAGAGAGCGTATTTCCGTATTTGGGGCGATGCGCTAGTTTGGGGATGTTTTGTTCCTATATCTCCATGTTCGAGGTGAAATTTTAGTTTAGAGACATCTCGGTCATGTATTTCCATGTTTGAGGTGAGTAATTAGTTTAAGGGCTTTTCGGTCCAGTATCACCATATTTGAGGCGAGCAATTGTTTAAGGACATTTCGGTCCGGTATCGCCATTTTTTAGACGAAGTTTTCGTTTAAGGACATCTCGGTCCGTTGTTAGTTTAGGGACTTCTCGGTCCGTACTGCCATGTTTGAGGCATATAGTTAGTTTAAGGACTTCTCGGTCCTGTATTGCCACTTTTGAGGTGAGGTTCTAGTTTATGGACATCTTGGTCCGTTATCACCATGTTTGAGGCGAATTTTTAGGTTAAGGACATCTCGGTCTGTTGTCGCCATGTTTGAGGCGAATTTCTGGTTTAAGAACATCTTGGTCCTTTATCGCCATGTTTGAGGCGAATTTCTGGTTTAAGAACATCTTGGTCCTTTATCGCCATGTTTGAGGCGGATTTCTAGTTTAAGGACATCTTGGTCCTTTGTCGCCATGTTTGAGGCGAATTTCTTTGTATACTACACTCAAAGTTTTTGACTCAGGAAGATAGCGAGCGGACACAAGCGTCGTTATCTATTATTGACCTAGGTCATGACTCGTTAGGCGTAGTATTTTTTGAGGAATCGGCCGTTTATTGGCCGGAAGGGTCTTTCGCCATGCATATCCATGAGCGGATAGGCTCCACCTTGGTAGACTTTGTCTATGATGTACGGGCCTTTATAGTTCGGCTCGAATTTCCTACGTTTTGCATGATTGGGGATCATTGGTCTTTTGACGACTAGCACGAACTCGCCTTGGCGGAATGTTCTCGGCCTAGTCAGTCTTTTGTATGAACGTGTCATCCTTGCCTTATAAGCCTCCATATTTTGCTGTGCTATAAGGCGAGTTTCGTCGAGGGCGTCGAGCTTCTCAAGCCGAAGATGAGCATTTCTTCATCTGTCAGCTCGTGTCGAACCGCTACTCGTAGAGAAGGGAGTTCTATTTCCAGGGGAAGCACTGCTTCCGTGCCGAATACCAACGCGTATGGTGTTGTATTCGTCGTTGTTTTGAATGTTGTTCGGTATGCCCAGAGAGCTTCATGCAATCTTTCTTGCCAGTCTCTCTTGTTTCTGGACACCGTTTTCTTTATAATCTTCGTCAAAGTCTTGTTGAAAGCTTCAGCTAGACCGTTGGTCCAAGGGTTATAGACTGAAGAGTATCTCCAATCTATTTTATGTTGTTGTGCGAAGCGGCTGATTTTATGGCTTCTATAAGCTGGCCCATTATCTGAGATAATTCGTCGCGGAGTGCCGAACCGATTGATGACATGTATCCTAAAGAAATGGAGGATATTCTCCATCTTCACCTCCCTTAGTGGTACTGCTTCTGCCCACTTAGAGAAATAGTCGGTCATTGCCAATATAAACCGATGTTCTTTGGACGACGCCGGTTCAATGGGGCCAATTATATCGGTTCCCCACATTTCTAATGGCCAGCAGGCTACTATTGGATGTAGCGGATTTGGATGTTGGTGGATGAAGTCCCCGTGGATTTGGCATGAGTGACACTGCTTCTCATATTCGAGGCAGTCATGAATCATTGTGGGCCAATAGTAACCCATTCTTTTGATCTTCAGTTTCATCTTTGGCTCAGTTTGGTGAGAATCGCAGAGTCCGTCGTGAATTTCTTGAACGACTTTCTTTTCTTTCTCCGGCCCTAGGCATCTTAGCCATAGACAGTCGAACGATCTCTTATATAGAGTATCATTGATGAAGGCGAAAGAAAAATCTCGTTTCATGACCTGATGTCGAGACGACGCGTTTTTGGGCGTTCGTTGGGATTTGAAGTAGTCTATAAGACTTCCCTCCAAGCCCTGACCTTTTCTTCGTCCTCTATTTGAAGGGATACTTGTTCGGTCATTGTTTCCTGATAAAAAATCAGGAAATACCTCAATAAGGTGTCACGTGCTCACACGTGACCAAGGGTCACGTGTTGACACTTGATAGTTTCCTTTGATCTCTTCTTTGTCGAATTAAATTCTAATCAAACAAAATGTAACAAAACAGCTAAGGAAAGACCCCTAATGGGGCATCACGTGCTCACACCTGACCAAGGGTCACGTGCTGACACGTGATGATCCCTTAGCTCTGTTAAAAAGCAGAATTAAATTCTGAATAAAAGAGGGTCATGTGATGGTCCCTTGGCTCTGCTAAAAGGCAGAACTAAATTCTGAATAAAAGATGGTCACGTGCTGACACGTGATGGTCCATTGGCTCTGTTAAAAGGCAGAATTAAATTCTGAATAAAAGAGGGTCACGTGACAGGTCCCTCAGCTCTTTAATTGATAAAATTAAATTATCAAACATTGGGATCACGTGCCAACACGTGATGGGCTTTAAAAGCCTTCTGAATTAATAAAATTAAATTCTAATTAAGGAAAATCAAATACCCTAACTGGGAAAGTATTTCTTTAAATCTTTCCAAACAAAAGAGGATTATGCTCTGTAAAGTGGAGCACCGTTGGATTAAAATCCAATGGTGATTAAAAATCCCTAATTTATGGAAAGATTTTATACAAGGAAAGATTTCCCTAAAATTCACCAAGAATAACAAACAGAATATCTTTTGGATTAAAAAATCCAATGGTGAATAAAATTCACTGAGATCATGTTAGTTACAAAAACAAACAAAATCTTTCAATGAAAAATTCACTGAACAATGAAGGGCTGAACCCAGACAAATGTTCAACAGGCCAACCAAAAGGCCAACATTTCAAACTTAATTGGACTTAGCCCAAGCCGGCCACAAGTCCTCAATTCAGATTTAACTGAGCCCATGTGCTCCTAATCTAATTAATTGATCTTAGTCCCAAATTGGGCTACAGATCTCCCAATCAACTTCGGTTCAAGGGTACATCTCTGACCCCCTCTGATATATGTCGTTGTAATCCTTCAACGTCTTCAGAGAGGTGACGTGTCCCGGCAACCATACACTACATAGACTATGACGTCTTTGAACTGGACTGTGGGGTCCTTAAGCCCATGGACTATGATGTCCTTAACCTTGACTGTGAGGTCTTTAAACTCACGGACTATGATGTCCTTAACCTTGACCGAGATGTCTTTAAACTAACATTTGACCGAGATGTCTTTAAACTAACATTAGACCGAGATGTCCTTAAACTAACATTGGACCACTATGTCCTTAAACTGGTATTGGACCATTATGTCCTTAAACTAGCAATCGACCGCAATGTCCCTAAACTAAACAATTGAGTCTAAATGCTCTCTTGTTGGATCTAAACGATCCCGTTAAGTTGATCTTAGTCTAAAATTAGACTAACGTATCCTTAACGAACGATTAAGTTGATCTTAGTCTCAAATGAGACTAACGTATCCTTAAACCCAAACCCCCAAACCCAAATCTAAGAAAATACGAATTTGGACTAATCCACGTCCTACGGGCGACAACATAAATTAGTCTCCGTATACAATCCACGGGTAACCAAAAACAAAACAAACACACACGACACGAAGTGACCATCTGGAGAAAGAGAAAGTGGTTACCGCAATGCGGTAGCGTAATTAACCGCAGGGGCTTGCGCATGCAGGGAAGAGCGTCCCCATAATAAAAAAACCCCTTAAATGAGGGGGAATCTGACAAAGTCTGCTATATCGGACGCATCCTTTTAAACCTTCGATACATGATGCCATAAATCAACTTGGCATCTTCGGAGAGGTGGACGGATAGCACCAATTAGCATCTGCCTTCGAAATTCAGGCCCTGACGTCCCAACGTCCCGGTCGCAGCTTTCGGCGAGGAACAGATTCTGGTCGCCCGGTGGGACCTTTTCCTCTTTCCACTCCACACTTCGTGTGTCGTGTTTCGCGAACGAATCGCGGTTTGATATGGTTGCCCTTGGGTTTGAGGTACTAAGATTTGGTGTCTTGCTCCGTGCAGAAAATGAAAGATCAATGGCTTCTACCATCACAAAATGCTCCAGCTGCAACTGCAACTCTCGTTCCGCCTCATCTGGAGGTGTAACATACGGGCCTCAGGCGGCCTCCCTTTTCACAATGCCGGTAGAGCAAGTAACGCAGGCTACCACCGGATTGTTCTTCGGGACCATGCTCCCGCCGATGAGCTTCAACGCCGCAGTACCATCACAAGAAGCTCCTAAGAAGTCGGTCTTCGATCGGCTTGCTACTACTGCGGCCCCTCTCAACGGGTCGCCCAACTCCACTGCCTCAGTTTTTAACAGACTAGGCCAGAGCTCCAACGGGCCTATGAAGAAGCCCGCGATACCAGAAAGGGTTATTCTGAAGAGGATAGCCATCCCTGCTCCTGAAGTCATCAAGACGGCTTCTCCTACCAAAGGGTCGGTCTTCACAAGACTGACTATTTCAGCTCCCGCTTCAGGCAAAATCGTCAAGGTTGCTTCCCCTACTCGGAAGTCTGCCTTCGATATGTTGGCCGTCCCCGTTCAACGAACGTCGGTCTTTGAGAGGCTGATACCAGCAGCACCTGACCAGAACAGGGGGCATGACGAAGCCACCCCTATAGCTGAACCAACTCCATCCGCCTGACACGCTCGCCGTCGTCACTGGCGCCGAGTAAGGAAGGCTGGGGGCAGCTCTCCGTTCGGACTGACTCCACCAGCTCCAACGGTGGAAGTCAATACTGCTGTTCCAACTGGGAACAGCTTCGAGTTGCTTAACAGGGTGTGCAGGAATTCACCCATCGCCGTACTGAAAAGATCTCCTCCACCCGTGGAAAATGTTACAGAAACGAAGCCGGAGCATCCCCCTCAACGACTGTCCTCCAAGATTTATAAAGTCTGGCGACAGGTCCCGGAATCAGTGATTGACCAGGACTACTCTCGCAGGCCAAAGAAGCTTAAGGCCCAAAAATAAAAGAGCCATCCTGAGGTACCACAGAGAGTGTCATCCGTATGGGCGCCCGCTGCAACGGCTCCTTCAAACACTCAAAAGAGAAGAAGGCCGGAGAAAGCCCCTATGACCACGGCGAACCGCAAGGACGCTGAGCTGAAACGCCCCAAGTCTGGGGGCATGGTGGTCCACACTATTTATATGGCTTCCGGAAAAGAAGAAAGCCGCGCTTCTACGGGTCATCGACTGCTTACCCGATCGATAACGAAGGCTCAGGAACAATAGCAGCAGAAACTTCAGGAGATGCTGACTGCAATGGCCGCACTCACTGGGCCAAAAGAAAATCCAGAAACCTTGGAGCAGTGTCGGGAACAGGAAATGATACCGAGTTCCTCCGAAGAATGCTCGAGAGGAAAGAAAAGGAGGCCGCAGAGCAGGAAGCCAATATAAAAAGAATGGCTCTTTTGTTCCAAGACATGGCCGGCATGATGTTACAGCCGGAACCTCCAGCTGAAGATCCCCCAATCATCGTTGAAGACGACAGAGGGGAGACATCGAATCCTCCTCTGGCTCTTTCAGCAGCCAAGGAGGAGACCATCTCCAAGGCCACTCTGGATGATTACATCTCTAAGCAGATACGAGCTCATCAGGCGAATGAAGCGGCTAAGCAGATCATTAAGACTGGACGACCCTATCCGGGTTGGTATGACCAAATAAGGTACCCACCGGGATACACGATCCCCAAATTCTACGTATATAAGGGGACGGGGAATCCACATCAGCATGTCGCTCAATTCAGATCCTTGTGCGGCAACACTGGAGGTGATGACAAACTGCTACTCCGCCAGTTCGTCGGCAGCTTGTCAGAGATGGCATTCGAACGGTACTCTGAACTCCCGAACGACTCTGTCAAGACATTTGCAGAGATGGAGCTGCTATTTACCCAACGTTTCACAAGCGCTAGTGAACGCACCCCGATCACCGCATTGATTAACGCCAGGGTGAAGCCAGGCGAGACATGGGTTCAATACGCAATACGATGGAGGAATCTGTGGTCGAAATGTGAGCAGCGCATCGAAGAAGTGCCGGCAGTAGGCATGTTCGTGGGTACTCTCGACTCTCAAGCGACCATCTCGCAATTTATGATGTTTTTTAAGCCGACCACGTTCCAGGCCTTGATTGACAAACTGGCCCAAATGAACCAGATGGGTCATAGACCGTCTCTTCCAAAGCCGGAGCCGCGGAACGAAAAGGGTAAAGGGAAGGCGACATTTGTTGCGAATACTCAACAGCAGCCCAGTGCCCCAAAACTAACTGATTGCTTAGACGAGAGGCGGCGATACTATAATGAGAAAATGAAGCGTCCTTATTCGTTCCCGCGAAACAAAACGAAGAGATTGTTTGAGCCAGCAGTACGCAACAGGCTCATCAATCTGCCGAATCCAAAACGACCATTGCAACCCGGCGAGGCTAATAGTCCCAATTATTGCCCCCACCATCAAACGGTAAGCCATCCAATTGAAGATTGCTTAGTCTTCAAGGGCTGGATTGAAGACCAGTATCAACAGGGCAAATTCGCGCTGTCTGAGAAGTGAAAAGTAAGCCCTCCTCAACCGCATGCTCCTAAGAAGACGGACACACTGGGGGCATCGTGCTCTTTTATTGAAGAAGTTCCATGGGAGGTCGTTCTTTCAGCCAAGAATAAAAGAATGCTGAAGGAGCTCCAAACATGTCCGGCAATTAAGTGGAAAAATCCACTGGAACCCAAGGTCATTAAGGGAATGCTGAAGCCACGTCCAACTCCAAAGATTGGCGGTGATAACCAAAGCACCCACACCCAGCCGTCAAAATCTTCGAAGAAGAAGAAGGCCAAAAAGCCCGTGAAGCCTGGTGACAAGCGCACAGACCTGCAAAAACAAATTGACGCGCTGGAAGAATATAACCAGAAGGCGCGGACTCCAGTCACAATCCAAGAATTTCTTAGCCACATCCTCGAGGACGGAGATAATGACAGTGGAGAAGACTTGTCGGACGAGTCTGAGGATTATGTGGTAAGCTGTCATGTGATCTCTCACTCGTTAATAAACGATGAAGAAGACCTCGATGTAGAGAAACCGGGGGCAAATCCGAAGCCGGAACTTCTGGGGCCATCAGACAAAATGATTGATGCATTCTTAAACGAAGCTCTTTTGAAAAGCAAAGCTGATCGAGAGCACGAGATGGCTATATTTGAGAAGGCCAAACACCGGCGACTGGACGAAAGAGTTGAAACACTCCCACCGGGTCAGAGTACAGCTGCCGCAAATAAAATCAGAGTCAAGACGAGGAAGAGGTTCGCCAAAGCCATATCAATGGGAATGAAGCTGCCACCCTCCGAAGGAAACTCTCTTGGTGAAACAGAAATACATCCTAGCTACTGCTTATATCATCGAAAGATTGCGCACCCCACCGAAGAGTGCAACACTTTTAAAAGATGGTGGCAAGGATACGTTACTCACCGACAACATTTCAAGCGGATGAAACGCAAAACTCGTTGGGAGCAAAGAAATACGACCGAGGAGCATATGAAAACTATCGGCAACTGTCGTATGGTTGACGCTGGAGGATCACAAGTTCTCACATTCGGGAGCAATTCTGATAAAAAAATAGCCCTTGGCCCTCTCTTCAAAGAACCCACCTCCGAGACGGAAGAAATGAAGACCTGTGAGAACATTCAGCTGCGCAATCGTACGCTGCCAGAAAAGAATCTTGGACCTGCTAACAGTGGATCGAACAGAAAAGATAAAGGGAAAGAAAAAGTCCCTGAAGATATCGCCCTCGATGATCAAGTTGTCAAAAAGCTTGCAGCCAAGGACCCGCCCAAGAAAAATAAGGTGGATTACAACGTTCTGGCACACTTGAGGAAGCTACCCTCACAGCTAAGCATTCTCGACGCCCTTCTGCTATCAAAAGAAGCGAGAGATTCTCTGATCAAGGCGTTACAAGAGCCTGACCAGTTTCAAGTTTTCCTCGCCGAAGAAAAGATGAAGGACGAACTGGAAGAAGTGCATACTGCTGACATCACTTTCGGCGATGAAGATCTTCTCCTCGGGACATATGAGCACAACCGTCCCATTTATGTCTCCGGATACTGCCATGATATTAAGATCGGTAAGATCCTGGTCGACAATGGGTCCTCCGTCAATCTCCTCAATATAAAAGTGTTGAAAGAAATCTGCATGAGTGTTCAGCACCTCGCTCGTGATAAAATCACTATCTCCGGGTTTGATTCTTAATCATCAAGGACGCTCGGGTCTGTGATACTGACGCTGCGCTTTGGGCTGCTAGTCACTGACATCAAAATTCACGTCATTGACGCTAAGACCTGCTATAATGCTTTGCTTGCCCGGCCTTGGTTGTACGAGTACAACATCATCCCTTCTACACAACATCAGTGTATGAAGTACTTTAAAGATGGTCTCTAGTATACTGTGACAGGAGAATTAAATCCATTCTCCGTAAATGAAGTCCGAAAGTACGAAGATGCAAAATACTTCTTACCAGATTTTGAAGACACGGAAAGATGTCACAAACCAAAGGACAAAACTATCACCACTATTCCGGTCTTCGGGAGTGACACCGAGGAGGAAGAAGAGATAGTTTATTCAGGGCCGTCCCAATACAACAAGCCGGGACTGTCCACCCCTATGTTGATCTTCGGCAGTGACTCGGAAGATGAAGTCAATACAGTGTTCTCTGCTCGGCCATCAATACAAGCCTTTGCTGACAATGATCAGAGTTTGCAGATCACCATGGTTCCACAAGAGCATTACAAAGAGCTCGATGCACTTGATACCTATAATGTGAAGGAATTACAAACATTCTACGTCCCTCCCAGGCGAAGAGATGAAAAGGCGATCCTCTTTTATCGATCCACGGAAACCAAAGTGGAGAAAGAAATGTGGCACGGCGCTGATGATGCAATTGATAGGCTCCAGCCCATCCGTTTGCCCAGATACTACACAGGTGGATTGAAAAGACTGTTGAGGCGCCAAGGCGTACCCTTCAAACAGACTGCTCGACAGGCTCAATTTTACAACAGGATTTGGAACGTTCCCGGAACTTAGCGAAAATTGCCCAATGGAAAAATGGAAACGATCGGGCTTGGATATATTCGATCCAAGAAACAGGAGCGAGTCCATGGTAGTTACGTCATACATGACTTCGATGAAGAAGAAGACGTTCTATTGAAAGACGCTGACCCTGAACCAAAACAAGGTCCTGCCGTCAAAATGCCGAGTCCGTCGTTTGAAGAACAGATGGACAAGATGATAAGGGAAGCGGGTCAAAAGGTCCGAGACGACCATAACCGCGAAATGGCCATTTATGAAAAAGCCAGAACACATCGCATCCTTCAGCAGGCCACGGAGAATGACAATGCTCCTCGTCCCCAGCCCGTCATACAAAAGACCCAGCGCAGAGGCAAAAATAAACCAAAGAACGGAAAAAAACGTTTGACAGCAACCAAGCAGGTCTAAAAAGCCACGCGAACAAGAGTCGAGCAGCCGGAATCCGTCCCTTGTAAAGAAGATGGGTCGAGCGTATTCTTTTCCCCGAAACAAGACAAGGAAGATATTCGATCTCGTCGTAAAGCATCAGATGATGACACTCCCGGAGTCAAAGCACCCCGAGCAAGGGAACGAGATCTCTTATCCAGACTACTGCTCCTACCACCGAGCAGTAGGAAATCCTCTCGAAGACTGCTTCACCTTCAAGAACTGGGTCGAAAATCAATACCAACTCGGCAAATTCGCTTTATCCAGCAGCTGGAGGGTAACCCCGCCGCAGAAGCATGAACCCAAAGCCACGTATGCAGCGAGAGTAGAACCAGATCAACATCGGTCCTGGAAGCGATCTCGTACCTGCCACGTGATAACGCTGTCGGAAGAATAGCCCGAGAATATGGATGACCTCCCCTGGTGCTTTGAAAATGATAAAGATGAGTTAATCTCAGAATTTCCACCGGCGCCAAAAGAGCTGGAAGATGGGATACATACTATTGCGGATGACCTCAGAAAAATTGACTTGGGAACGGCAAACGACCCACGGCTGACGTTCGTCAGTGAACTGTTGTCTAAAGAAAAGGTGGCTATGCTTAAGGACGTGCTCGTGCAGTATAAAGACTGTTTTGCATGGAACTATTCCGAGATACCCGGACTGGATCCAGAGATAGCTATCCACAAATTGGCAATATCTCTGGACATCAAGTCGATTAAACAAGCACCGAGAAGAATGCGGCTCGAGCTTGAGATGAGTATCAATGCCGAAGTCAAGAAGCTAATTGACTCCGGCTTCATCCAAGAGGTTCAGTATCCTGACTGGATCGCCAACATGGGACGGTGATGATGAAAAATGGGACGGTGCGCATCTGCGTGGACTTCCGGGATCTCAACAAAGCTTGCCCGAAGGACGACTTTCTAGTACCGGTCACTGTGCTGATGATAGATAATACGTCCACTCATGAAGTTTTCTCTTTCATGGATGGCTCATTAGGATACAATCAGATAAAGATGCATCCCGAAGACCAGAAGCATACCGCTTTCCGGACCCCTTTGGGCATATTCTGCTACAAGGTGATGTCTTTCGGTTTAAAGAATGCCGGTGCCACCTATCAGAGGGCCATGACGAAAATCTTCGATGACGTCATACATAAAATCGTCGAATGCTATATCGACGACCTCGTAGTTAAAAGAAAATCATACGAAGAACATTTAGAGTATCTGAAGATCGTGTTTCAGCGCCTTCGGAAATACAACTTGAAGATGAACCCTCTCAAGTGCGCGTTCGGAGTTTCCTCGGGCAAGTTCCTAGGATTCGTCGTCCGACATCGAGGCATCGAGATAGACCCGTCGAAGATCAGGGCGATCATGGAAATGCCTCCACCAAAGACTCTCAAGCAACTACGGTCTCTCCAAGGAAAGTTTGCATATATCCGGCGACTCATAGCCAATCTCTCCAGCAAGTGCTATCCCTACAGTCATCTAATGAAGAAGGGAACCCCGTTCGTCTGAGATCGCAAATGCCAAAGCGCACTAGACGAAATTAAGCAATACCTGCAGAATCCGCCAGTACTGGCCACTCCCGTTAAAGGAAAACCTCTCGTCCTGTACACAACAACCCTCGAAGGTTCTTTAGGCGCGCTGTGGGCACAAGAGAACGACCAAAGGAAAAAGAGAGCCCTCTACTATTTGAGTCGAGTTCTACTGGGGGCAGAAAGCAATTACTCCCCCATTGAAAAACACTGCTTGGCGTTGATCTTCGCGATAACGAAGCTCAGACACTATGCGTTGGTACATGAGGTCCATCTCATATCGAAGGTGGATCCTCTTAAATATTTGATGTCAAAAGCCATACTAATAGGGCGGCTCGCTAAATGGGCCCTACTCTTAATAGAATTCTCGATAACTTATCGACCTCTCAAGGCAGTGAGAGGCCAGGCCATCGCCGACTTCCTCGCCGAGCATCCTGTACCTGCCGATTCTCCTTTGAATTGCGAACTGCCAGACGAGCACGCATTTGACACGATCGACGGTGAAAAAGGAGAAGGTGACACCCGATGGGAATTTTACTTCGATGGGGCATCTTCCATGAAGAAGCGCAAACAAAGCACCCCCATAATCAAATCAGGGGTAGGCCTCATCTTCTTGACTCCCCAAGAAGGGATAATGCGCTTTGCCTTCTCCTTAACAGAGCCGAGGACAAACAATGAAACCGAATATGAAGCTTTGATAGCAGGTCTCGAGATCGCTATCGACATGGGAATTGAAAACCTTCTCATATACGGAGACTCTCAACTGGTCGTTAGTCAAGTAAACGGTGACTATAAAACGTGCAAACCAGAGTTGGTGAAATACGGTGAGAGAGTGCAGCAATTGCTGACTCGAATTCCTTCCTACACACTGGAAAGCATACCGCGTGCGGAAAATAGCAAGGTGGATGCATTAGCCAAGCTCGCTAAAGAACTGGCCGACGAAAACCTCGAAGACGTGAGGATCGTCGTGCAGAGCCGTCGGGTTCTTGCACCGGCAGAAATATCTCCGGAATCCCCCGAAGAAAAGGGAGCGACTGAGCAAGCGGTCCTACAAATAAAAGACCAGGAAAAGGCTATGGATTGGAGAGAAGTCTTCATAGACTACTTCAAATCCCGTCGAACACCTGAAAATGCGTCATCAAGACATCAGCTCATGAAAAGAGCTCTATCATTTGCCTTTGTCAATGATACTCTGTATAAGAGATCGTTCGACTCCATGTGGCTAAGATGCCTGGGACCTGAAGAGGCAAGGAGAGTCGTCCAAGAAATTCACGACGGACTCTGTGGTTCTCACCAAGCTGGGCCAAAGATGAAATTAAAGATCAAAAGGATGGGCTATTATTGACCCACGATGATCCAGGACTGCCTCGAATACGCGAACCAGTGCCACTCGTGCCAGATTCACGGGGACTTTATCCATCAGCATCCAAATCCGCTACACTCAACGGTGGCTAGCTGGCCATTCGAAATGTGGGGAACTGACATAATCGGCCCCATCGAACCAGTATCGTCCAGAGGACATCGGTTCATACTGGCAACAACCGATTACTTCTCTAAGTGGGCAGAAGCAGTACCGTTGAAGGAAGTGAAGACGGAGAATATCCTCCATTTCTTCAAAACACATTTCATTTATCGGTTCGGCGCTCCGCGGCGGATTATCTCCGATAACGGGCCAGCTTATAGAAGCCACAAGATCAGCCGCTTCGCGCAATAGCATAACATAGACTGGAGATACTCTTCGGTCTATAATCCCCGAGCTAACGGTCTAGCTGAGGCTTTCAACAAGACTTTAACGAAGATCGTGGAAAAGACAGTGTCCAGGAACAAGAAGGACTGGCACGAAAGACTGCATGAAGCTCTCTGGGCGTATCGAATTACGTTCAAAACGGCCACGAACACAACGCCGTACACGTTGGTATTCGGCACAGAACCGGTACTCCCCCTTGAGATAGAATTACCCTCTCTACGAGTGGCCGTTCACTATGAGCTAACAGACGAAGAGAATGCTTACCTTCGGCTTGAGGAGCTCGATGCCCTTGATGAAACCCGGCTCATGGCGCAACAAAATCTCGAAGCTTATAAAGCAAAGATGACGCGCTCATACGAGAGATTGACTAGGCCAAGAATATTCCGCCAGGACGAACTCGTGCTAGTGGTCAAAAGACCTATGATCCCCAATCGTGCTAAACGGGGGAAATTCGAGACAAATTATGAAGGCCCGTATATCATAGACAAAGTTTACCAAGGTGGAGCCTATCTACTTATGGACATGCATGGCGAAAGGCCCTTCAGGCCAATTAATGGTCGCTTCCTGAAAAAGTATTACGCCTGACGAGTCACGGCCTAGGTCAATGATAGATGACGACGACTATGTCCGCTCGCTATCTTCCTAAGCCCAAACTCTATAAGTAGTAGCCGGCTTTCGGACCGAAATGTCTTTAAACTAACAATGGACCGAAATGTCCATAAACTAATAACGGACCGAAACGTCTTTAAACTAACAGTGGACCACTATGTTCTAAAACTGGCGGTTGACCAAAACGTCGATAAACTACTGTGGACTGCAGTGTCCCAAGGCTGACAAAAAAATATATAATAAAAAAATAATAAAAGAAAAAAAGAAAAGAAAACGGTATGTCCATAAGCAAAATAGGCATGGATGAGAACCCGAAAGGGCTCCGTAAGTAAAAACGGCAGGGCTACCGGCGAGTTTTGTGAAAACCCGAAAGGGTGCAAGCTCGTTAAAAGAAACTTGTAAGGTCCTCTCGACCTTGTGAGGAGAAACCACCTGCGCGAGATCCTTACGACTCACAAGGAAACAACACACTTAGGAGTCTCCACGATTCTTAAGGAGAAATTACACTTGCGAGATCCTCACGACTCGTAAGGAGAACCCTCCTGTGAGACCCTCACGGCTCATAGGATTCAAAAGCCTTAAGCAACAGGGATCTGAACCTGTTCTTAAGTAGCCATCACAACCTCCTTTCTGCCCTACAAGCGGCTTAATGCTGACCCTTGTATACAATCCATGGGCGCGAATAAACATTTACCTAACAAAGTCCCATCCGTGACTAGGGATATGTTTGCACGGCGAACAACCCTTGTAAGTCCTCTCGAATTATAAGGAGAAATACTCTTGTAAGATCCTTACAACTTACAAGAAGCCATACACTTGGGAATCCTCACGATTCCTAAGGAGAAAACGCACCTACGAGATCCTCACGACTTGTAGGGAGAAATACCTTATGAGACCCTTACGGCTCATGAAGTCAAAAGCCTTAGTTGACAGGATCCTAACCCTGTCCGCTAAGCCACCTTTGTTCGACATCGACAAAGGCAAATGATGATTCACTCCTGGAAATATCCCAGTTGTAGCAATGCTAATGCCTGAATCGGTGTCAAATCCCAAGCTTGCAGCAAAAAGCCAGCGAGCCACACATGCATACGAAATAGCCGAAATGATGGGGCAACTTGCAATCAAAATCAGCAAGTAAAACTATATGCATGCCAAATAGCCGAAATGATTGGGCAATCGCGACTTTCGCAATATAAAAGCTGAAATGATAGAGCATCGCGGAAAGAAAAATATATAGAATGAAACCTTTTGCCCTACAGGTGGTATCACACCAATCCCTATATACAATCCAGAGGCGCAAACAAAGAAGGAATCACACCTTCCCTCCCCAGGCTCCATCAGAAGAAGAAGCCAAATCTCAATGGTTCACAGAAAGCCTGGAGATCATCTCAATATCCATCTCATTTCAACAGACACGACATCAACAAATCGGAGCTGCGGCAAGATTCCCAGTTCCATGACTCGACGATGCACAAACAACCGAGAGTCAACATTTCTTGGTCATGTGGAACATGGCCTACGTCAATCCTGACCCAGTGGGAAACGTCCAGAGCGGAGCCTGGTCCTCGCAGAACACGGCTATGTCAATCAGACCCCGTGGGAAGCATCCAGAGCAAATTCCTGGTCACATGGAACACGACCTATGTCAATCCTGACCCCGTGGGAAACGTCCAGAGCGGAGCCTGGTCCTCGCAGAACACGGCTATGACCCCGTGGAAAGCATCCAGAGCAAATTCCTGGTCACATAGAACGCGACTTATGTCAATCCTGACCCAGTGGGAAATGTCCAGAGCGGATCCTGGTCCTCACAGAACATGGCTATGACCCCGTGGGAAGCATCCAGAGCAAATTCCCGGTCACGTGGAACACGGCCTATGTCAATCCTGACCCCATGGGAAATGTCCAGAGCGGAGCCTGGTCCTCACAGAACACGGCTATGACCCCGTGGAAAGCATCCAGAGCAAATTCCTGGTCACGTGGAACGCGGCTTATGTAAATCCTGACCCCGTGGGAAACGTCCAGAGCGGAGCTTGGTCCTCGCAGAACACGGCTATGACCCCGTGGGAAGCATCCAGAGCAAATTCATGGTCACATGGAACACGACCTATGTCAATCCTGACCCCGTGGGAAACGTCCAGAGCGGAGCCCGGTCCTCGCAGAACACGGCTATGACCCCGTGGAAAGTATCCAGAGCAAATTCCTAGTCATGTGGAACACGGCCTATGTCAATCCTGACCCCGTGGGAAACGTCCAGAGCGGAGCCTGGTCCTCGCAGAACACGGCTATGACCCCGTGGAAAGTATCCAGAGCAAATTCCTGGTCACGTGGAACGCGGCTTATGTCAATCCTGACCCCGTGGGAAACGTCCAGAGCGCCTGGTCCTTGCAGAATACGGCTATGACCCCGTGGGAAGCATCCAGAGCAAATTCATGGTTACGTGGAACGCGGCCTATGTCAATCTTGACCCCGTGGAAAACGTCCAGAGCGGAGCCTGGTCCTTGTAGAACACGGCTATGTCAATCAGACCCCGTGGGAAGCATCCAGAGCAAATACCTGGTTACGTGGAACGCGGCCTATGTCAACCCTGACCCCGTGGAAAACGTCCAGAGCGGAGCCTGGTCCTCGCAGAACACGGCTATGACCCCGTGGAAAGTATCCAGAGCAAATTCCTGGTCATGTGGAACACGGCCTATGTCAATCTTGACCCCGTGGAAAACGTCCAGAGCGGATCCTGGTCCTCGCAGAACACGGCTATGACCCCGTGGGAAGCATCCAGAGCAAATTCCTGATTACGTGGAACGCGGCCTATGTCAATCTTGACCCCGTGGAAAACGTCCAGAGCGGAGCCTGGTCCTCGCGGAACACGACCTATGTCAATCCTGACCTCGTGGGAAGCATCCAGAGCAAATCCCGGTCTCATAGAACACGGCCAAAGACAATCTTGACCCTATGGGAAATGACCAGAGCAACCTCTGACTCCGTGAAATGCGAATAATGTCAACCTCATCCATCACTTACAGGTCCTCACGACTTGTAAGGGAGAAAACTCTTTTGGGAGATCCTTACGACTCTCAGAAGAAAAATGCACTTAGGAATCCTCACGATTCCTAAGGAGAAATTACACCTACGGGATCCTCTCGACCTGGAGGGAGAAAATTCTTTATGAGACCCTCATGGCTCATAAAATTGAAAAGTCTTAGGAGACAGATCTTAACCCTGAATCCTAAGCCATCGCGGTCCTACAAGGAAATCGAAACAGATTATCCACAAGATGCATTTACTAAAAAGGGACACACCATCATGAAGCAAAATTTGTCTTTTATTCACAAGTCAAAATGAATACAAAGTACAATCTATGAAAGAATAAAAAAGAGTATACTCTCATTCAGGAGTATATACAAAAGAAGAATAAAAAGAAAAATACACGATTCTTTAAGCCGGCAGACGATTTAATAGACGTGCCAGTTCATCCTTCTTCCGCTGGGCCTCGGCTTCATGATTCATTATTATTATAAGACGGGCCTCCGCTTAAGCCTGTTGGGCCTGGTACGAGGCAAGCCGACCTTCAAGCTCTTTTTCAGTAACTTTATGGGTTTCGACCATTTCACGAGTAAAAACGGCGGCCTTATCAATGGCTACCACCTCCTTGATAGCCTCTTAAAGCACCCGCCAAAGTTCATATGCCCTAGTGGTCTTGACCGTAAGATTGGCTTGAAGCTCCTTTAACGCTTTGGAAGCCAGCTCTCTCTCCGAAAACTTGCAGCTGAGCCTCTTCTCACATGATATCATGTTCGCAGCGCACCGCTCAATCAGCCCCTGTAAGCTGGCTTTCGCGGTCACAACCTCTGAGGAAAGGCATGTACATTCGAGAATATGCAAGCAAGCCTCCACCTGCCTACAAAACTCAACCCAGACTTGCACCAATGTTTCACTATGGTAGGTGGCAAGAAAGGGAAGAGAACCGTTGGCTTCAGCGGCAAACGCTTCAGCCGTGATCAGACTGCCAGCACGAAGGTCTTCAATTAGGGCTGACAGGGAGTCAAAGCTTAGCTTTGCCATCCGTTCTGAGGCACGTAGAGCGTAGGGGCCGGGTGGCATGACGATACGAGATTCCAGCGTGATAAGAACTGGCAAGGCTGTTAAGATTTATAAACAGTCGGCGAGACTTGTAAGCAAAGAACAGATGGAACAACGTTGAGACTTTACTTACCCACGGCCATGCAAGAAGGATCTGAAGGCTTCCCAGGCCCGTCAAGAATCTCAACCTCGTCATCGGCCTCCAGAACTATAGAAGACATCAATGTCATTATATGAAATAAAGATAATGCTGTGAGGAGAGGTTAAACGACACTAACCTTGTCCGGAAGAGAGGACGATGCGTTGAGGAGATATCGCCTGCGGAGCGGCCATCTCTAACAGACGCTGAAAGGACCTCCTGGGAGACAGGTCAGCAATAGACGCCGCCAATCCGTGCAATTCTAAAAAGACAGAAGGGTTCAGCTAATGAAGAGATTATTAATATGAAATATGGAAGGCTACCTTCGATACTTCTCCCATTCTGAGCTGAAGGAATAGCAGCTTCGGCGGCCTCCTCTGTGCCCCTAAGCACATCATCAGGGACGCGGGCCAGTGTAACGACTTCTGAGCGAGGAGCAGTGGCCACCACTGCAGGCTCCAGCGGAAGGACAGTAGCTCGACTACCTGTCATCTAATCTCCGGGCTACCCCTAGAAAGATCCATCGGATCGGCGGCCAACAAAGATGCCTCTCCCAAGGGAGCAAGCGCTTGGGGAGCGGGAGTCACCTAGGGAAGCTCCATTGCAAGAGCAACGGTTGCATCGACCCCCTCCACACTGATTAGTGCTTCATCGGGGATATTAGCGGAGTCTACAGTCAGAGCGTGACTCGAATTCAGACCCTCCGCCATCGCCGAAGTCCATGCAAAGTTTGTACGAGGATAAGGATATATATATGTATACAAGCAATACAAAATATTATAAAGAGATATATAAACATACCGATGCGCAAAGGAGCTTTTAGTATGGCTTTTTCAAGCCGGCGCTCCTTCTCAAGAAGTCGTGCTCGCCTAGGCTCGAGGGTAAACTCATGACCACCAATCCACAATGAAAGCGCGTCTTCGACATCGGCCGAGATAGGTTGCTTGAGGGCTATCTCGCCTCCTTCTTCCAAAGGACCTATGAATATCCGCCGTATCGAGGGAGGATCTTCGTAGAAGATGACGGAAGGATAAGGCCTCTTTGGGATCCTTGCATTCTCAGTTTAAAGTCGTGAGCGTCTTATAGCCTCAGCCAATTGTGCGGCTTCCTCGGCAGATGAACCAGGGAAAAGAAGACTATCATCCGGCGCTATCATGGATAATGGTTCGTCTTGAACGATAGGCTCGGATTCAACTAAAAGATCGAGCAGACGGGTGACTGTCTTCTTCCTCCTCTTCGGCCCAGAACTAATACCTGAAGACGCTCGCTTCTTTTCCTTCGAAGCTTTGGTTTGACGCTGACCCACCTCGCCTTCAATGTCCTCTCTCGACGGCGCTACCGATGAGGACACTGCCATTGCTAATGCCGCAGCTGATGATACTGCTGCCGGTGCCTTCCTTCCCCTTGATTGAGCCCTAGTGTGCAGCGGCATACCAGCTGTGGGATTTAGATCCACTTCTGCCATCCCCAGAGTAAGCACGACGCTGGTATCTCTCAAAGGAGGGCGAACCGCGGCACGCGGTCGCGGCGGAACTCCCGTGGCTTGGATCGGAGCGGGAACCTTATATCCAAGGAGTATCCTTTTCTCCTCAGTAATAATAGGACTGACTCGGTGGAGATACCAGCCCATGAAATCCCCCACACATCGAAGGATATAATCAGCCTCGGGAATCACGAAGGAAGAGCGGGTGTTCAGCCGCATGAAGTGATGAGCGGAGTCACGAACAACTTCAGATGACGGGCTAGGCTCCACTGTAAACGCCTCGAAAGGGACATCCTGGTCATACCCCAATTGCCGAGCAAAGCGGTGTGGGTTATACTGCATAAAAAGGGCTACACCATTCTGACGGAACACCAGATAACCCGGTCTGATTGAATATAAGTGTGCGGCTTCCTTCGGCTTCAAAGAGGGTGCTCCCTCTTTCGATGAATCAAAGAGTTGCTGGATCGGTCCTGAAGGGGCCGAGAGAACCCGGTCGTTAAACACCATCCCGCCCGCATTAGCATAGAGACTAAGCAGCACACGAATAGCCCCGGACTGAGTCTGATCAGGAGCAGAAGCGTCCACCAGCCGCATGAGTCGCGGAAAAGTGTAGGCGTCATAAAAGCTGGGTCTTTGGTGCACAGTAAATGCCCCCAGCACATGCATCTCAATCCAGGACGTAAAGTAATGAAGAGAAAAGTTTACCACATCTACGCCTGGAGTTGAGGTATTAGCCGCGGCGCTTAACCCATGATATAGATGCGCTAGCCCTGCAATGCCCACAGCTAGTCGCGTTCCTTCGGCAATACGATGGGCAGGGTAGATAACGGAGGCTCTCATAAAGCGACGGTGCGTGGGAATGGCGAACCAGCTGAGCCAAACACTGATAAAGCCTACGAAGAAAGTTTCCTCATCCATGCCAGGAGCTGCAATCGACTTGAAGGATATGGCCGATATGATGGGAATGTAGAACTGCAGCAAGTCCTCTTCTTTAGCCGGTCGCTTATTTAAACCAAATCCAAAGGGGTCGTTGATATTCGCAAACTTCGGAGTCATCTTCAACAGAACGTCCTCACGAAGGAAGCAAGCGATAAAGCTTTTAAACATGACGCCCTGCTCCTCTGACTCTGTAAATAGCTTCTCAAATATGCTTAGAGTCTTGATCAAGCTTGAGCGCTTGTGGCGGACGGCATTCTCGGTCGACAAGACGTCAAGCGTAGCAGGTTCAACTTCAAAAACATACTCATCGGGAGGAAATAGTTCTTCACAGAGCGTCCCCCTGATCGGCAACCCCAAAATCTTGTGAAACTCGTCTAAAGAAATTGAAACTTCGCGGTCCCCTAGCAAAAAAGTGTTAGTGGGAAGATTCCATTGATTAAGGAAAGCCTTAACCCACCAGACATGGGGGGACTGATAGTGGAAGAGAGACGCGTATACTGCCTGATAGATCCCAACCCTCTGTAGTCGCGCACGATGAGCAGACAGGATATAACGAGCCCAGAGAAGGTAGCCCGTGGGTTGTCGAGGAGTAAGCCTTATTTTGTAAACCTGTTCCCATGGCTGAGCTTCACCTTGGCAGATGTGACGCCCTAAAAGATCTATAGCTGGCACAGGGTGGTTTGGAATCCCAGTTGTAGACGGCTCAAGCCGTCCCGTAGGGGTCCAATTCGGTATCTCCACAGCAAAGGCGGTCCGTGGATGCTCCATTGGCAGAAATGGGAAGGTAGGCTCCGTTGGTATCTCGCAAAGAAAACTGCGGCGACCGCGGATGATATGACCATACCAGGTTCCCCATAAAAGTAGACTAGTGCAATTCGGGTCATGAGCCCTGATCATCGCCATCACCTCTTCGTCAGGCGGTGATTGAGGAAAAGCCGCTTCCGAGCAAGTAAAAGGAAAGTATGGGAGGGAAGCCATTGCTCCTGAAACAAAAGAAAAGAAGCTGTTAGTGAAGCCCACACATGTATATATATTTATAAATATATATATATATAAAGGACAGTGGAAAAAAGTGACAAGCAATTTATTTTGTGGGACCATTGGTTACAAAACACGTGGGCCCCACGAAATCAATATGGCGGCTCACTAATGATGAGGCAAAGTAATCATTCGGAGAACAAAAGGAAGATTCTCAATAAATGGGCAGTGGATTTCAAATGACCCTACACGTCCAACAAAAATAAATCCATCTTGGACTCTGCAAAAATCAAGCAGAACAAGGGAATTAAATTCCCAGAAAAACCCTACTGCAAATCTTTTCTTTTATTGCAAAGAAACAACTCAGGGCAAGAAAACTCCAAGAAGTTCTCTGGGAAGAACTAAGTTCTTCAGAGGGATTAAATTCCTTTTGAACAGGGGAATTAAATTCCCAGAAATATTTTTTCAGAGCCAAAGCTCTTTGAAATGGAATTAAATTCCAGAGAAAAGACAAGCATCGCCATCGATCCCTGAAGATCAGAGAAACCCTAAAAGGTCTATTGTTTAAAGATTGAATGGTTTTCTTTTTAAAAGAACTTTAAAAAATGGGTTCTTGTTAAAGGGGAAAACCCTTGGTATGGATTTAAAATCCAACGAAGATTTTTGCAAAAGTTCTTCAGCCGTTCAAGATCATTACCTGAGAAAAAGGAATCTTTTAACAGAGTTAAACTCTGAAAATTTTTGAAACAGAGAACTAAGCTCTGGGAGAGAGAATTAAATTCTCAAAAGGAAAAAGCAACCAAGGAAGAAGATGAACAAAGTGGAGGCGCTTCTGAAGGGACGCGGGCATTTATAGGATGTGATGGGAAACGTTTCATCTCCCCTATTCTCTAGACAGATCCAACGGCCACAAAGATGACAGCGTTGCACTCACGTGGATACACGTGAGAACAACGCTGTGGGGGCATTTGTTCCCTGATAAAAAATCAGGAAATACCTCAATGAGGTGTCACGTGCTCACACGTGACCAAGGGTCACGTGTTGACACGCGATAGTTTCCTTTGATCTCTACTTTATATAATTAAATTCTAATCAAACAAAATGTAATAAAACAGCTAAGGAAAGACCCCAATGGGGAATCACGTGCTCACACGTGACCAAGGGTCACGTGCTGACACGTGATGATCCCTTAGCTCTGTTAAAAGGCAGAATTAAATTCTGAATAAAAGAGGGTCACGTGCTGATACGTGATGGTTCCTTGGCTCTGCTAAAAGTCAGAATTAAATTCTGAATAAAAGAGGGTCACGTGCTGACACGTGATGGTCCCTTGGCTCTGTTAAAAGGCAGAATTAAATTCTGAATAAAAGAGGGTCACGTGTCAACACGTGACAGGTCCCTCAGCTCTTTAATTGATAAAATTAAATTATCAAATATTGGGATCACGTGCCAACACATGATAGGATTTAAAAGCCTTATGAATTAATAAAATTAAATTCTAATTAAGGGAAATCAAAGACCCTAACTGGGAAAGTATTTCTTTAAATCTTTCCAAACAAAAGAGGATTATGCTCTGTAAAGTGGAACACCGTTGGATTAAAAATCCAATGGTGATTAAAAATCACCAATTTATGGAAAGATTTTATACAAGGAAAGATTTCCCTAAAATTCACCAAGAATAACAAACAGAATATCTTTTGGATTAAAAAATCCAATGGTGAATAAAATTCACTGAGATCATGTTAGTTACAAAAACAAACAAAATCTTTCAATGAAAGATTCACTGAACAAATTGATTCTTTTCCTTCTCCTATAAATAGGAGCCAAGAAGAGAAGAAAGGGGAGGATTGATTTTTGGATCTTGGAATTTTTGATTTTCTGGAGAAGAACTTAGGTGAGAAAGGGGAAAGAGATCTAAGCTCCATAAAACAAAAAAGAGAATTTAATTCTCAATTTAAGAGTTTAACTCTTCTGAATAAGAACTTAGTTCTTCCTTTGGTTGAAGATCTGCAGAAGCAGATCTCCCCACAGGTTGAGAATTTAATTCTCATCGGGGAGATTCTGCCATGCAGATCCAAAACTTAGAGGAAGAATTTAAGTTTAAGGAATTTAATTCTCCCAAATTCATAGGAATTTAATTCCTCAAAAGAAACTAGGGTTTAACCCTACATGAGAATTTAATTCTCCCAAATTCACAGAAATTTAATTCCTCTAAAAATAAAACTAGGGTTCAGCCCTACATAAGAATTTAATTCTTCCACATATATAGGAATTTAATTCCTCTAAAACAGAATTAGGGTTTAACCCTACAGAGAATTTAATTCTTAAAACAAGGGACTTAAAGCTCTCCATACATGTAAAGAAATTGGTCACGTGGTAACACGTGACCCCCATTCTCAATGAGCAGAAAGAAGAGAATAAAACTGGGTCACGTGACCCCTAGAACGGAGCCCTCAAAAATGAGAAAGGAAAGCCCAGAGGCAATGCCTCACGTGCTCCCACGTGACTCTCAAAACAAAAGGGAACAAAGCCAAGGGCAGAATCAATTTTGGGCGCCCTCATGTGTCTCCACGTGACCCCTAATAAAACATTTTAAAAATCAATGCACGGGTACCCATCACGTGCCCACACGTGATGGCCGTTAAGATCAAGTGTTTAACACTTCTGTGAATATTCTGAGAATAAATAACAGAGGCAATGCCTCACGTGTCCCCACGTGACCTTTGACTAATACCTTTTCAAAAGGGCAAATGAGGTGAAACCGAGGAATTAATACCCAATACATGGGTACTCTCACGTGTCCACACGTGATGATTACAAAGATTAAGTGTTTAACACTTATTGGCAAATTTTGAGAGTAAAATAAAGGAAGTCTGGCCCAATTCTCTGGCGCCTCACGTGACTCCATGTGACCGCCTCATTTTTAGTGTTTAACACTATTTTGAGTGCTCTGTCCCTAGTGTTTAACACTGTTTTAAATACATCACGTGAGTACACGTGACCGCCAGATGTCCTTTAGTTTTTAACACTATTCTAAAAAAAACCAGATTAGCCCAAATTGGCTAAGTTTTCCAGAGGCAAATATCCCCTTCAAATGAGCCTTAAAATCCAGAACTATTATGTTTAAGTGCTCACCCAAATACAAAATGTTCTCAAAGCCCTCAAACTCTTGTTTAGCATTGCTAAATAATGAAGGGCTGAACCCAGACAAATGTTCAACAGGCCAACCAAAAGGCCAACATTTCAAACTTAATTGGACTTAGCCCAAGCTGGCCACAAGTCCTCAATTCAGATTTAACTGAGCCCATGTGCTCATAATCTAATTAATTGATCTTAGTCCCAAATTGGGCTACAGATCTCCCAATCAACTTCGGTTCAAGGGTACATCTCTGACCCCCTCTGATATATGTCGTTGTAATCCTTCAACGTCTTCAGAGAGGTGACGTGTCCCGGCAACCATACACTACATAGACTATGACGTCTTTGAACTGGACTGTGGGGTCCTTAAGCCCATGGACTATGATGTCCTTAACCTTGACTGTGAGGTCTTTAAACTCACGGAGTATGATGTCCTTAACCTTGACCGAGATGTCTTTAAACTAACATTTGACCGAGATGTCTTTAAACTAACATTGGACCGAGATGTCCTTAAACTAACATTGGACCACTATGTCCTTAAACTGGTATTAGATCATTATGTCCTTAAACTGGCAATCGAACGCAATGTCCCTAAACTAAACAATTGAGTACAAATGCTCTCTTGTTGGATCTAAACGATCCTGTTAAGTTGATCTTAGTCTAAAATTAGACTAACGTATCCTTAACGAACGTTTAAGTTGATCTTAGTCTCAAATGAGACTAACGTATCCTTAAACCCAAACCCCCAAACCCAAATCTAAGAAAATATGGATTTGGACTAATCCACGTCCTACGGGCGACAACATAAATTAGTCTCCGTATACAATCCACGGGCAACCAAAAACAAAACAAACACACACGACACGAAGTGACCATCTGGAGAAGGAGAAAGTGGTTACTGCAATGTGGTAGCGTAATTAACTGCAGGGGCTTTCGTCTGCAGGGAAGAGCGTCCCCATAATCAAAAACCCCTCAAATGAGGGGGAATCTGACAAAGTCTGCTACATTGGCCGCATCCGTTTAAACCTTCGATACATGGTGCCATAAATCAATTGGAATCTTCGGAGAGGTGGACGGATAGCACCAATTAGCATCTGCCCTCGAAATTCAAGCCCTGACGTCCCAACGTCCCGGTCGCGGCTTTCTGCGGGGAACAGTCATTTCTTTTCCTTCGAATGGCTCTGTTAAGTCTTCCGAAAATATTTCTGTTGGCGCGAGGATCCTGCGACTTTGCACGATGATCTTTACGTCATCAAGGTCTTCGTCGGCCAGTTTCTTAACCAATTTGGCCAACGCATTTGCCTTGCTATTTTCTTCATGCGGTATACTCTCCAGGATGTAGGAGGGGATTTGTGTCAACAGTTGTTGCACCCTTTCGCCATACCTTATCAGCTCCGGCTTGCATGTCTAATAGTCGCCATTCACTTGGCTAACGATCGGCTGGGAGTCTCGATATATGAGGAGGTCTTTGTTTCCCATGTCTACAGCGATCTCAAGACCTACTATTAAAGCTTCATATTCAGCTTTGTTATTAGTTCTCGGCCCCGTTAAGGAAAGGGCGTAACGCAATATCCCTCCTTGCGGAGTCACGAAGATAAGGCCCACCCCGGCTTTGATAATAGAGGTGTTTTGCTTTCACCTCTTCATGAAAGATGCTCCATCAAAGTAGAGTTCCCATCGGGAATCACTTTCTTCCTTCTCTCTTTCGATTATGTCGAACGCATATTCATCCGGCAACTGACAATTTAAAGGGTAGTCGGCTGGTATCGGATGCTCGGCGAGAAAGTCGGCGATGGCCTGGCCTTTCGCTGCTTTGAGAGGTCGATACGTTATCGAGAACTCCATCAGGAGGAGGATCCATTTGGCAAGCCTTCCCGTTAATATGGCCCTTGACATCAGATATTTGAGAGGGTCCACATTTGATATGAGATGGACCTCATGTGCTAAGGCGTAATGTCTGAGCTTCGTTATCGCGAAGATCAGTGCCAGGAAATACTTTTCAATGGAGGAGTAGTTGTTTTCTGTCCCCAGGAGAACTTGGCTCAAATAGTACAAAGCTCTCTCCTTTCCCTAAGCGTTCTCTTGTGCCCGCGCCTAGAGAACCCTCAAGGGCTGTTGTATATAGGATAAGGAGTTTTCCCTTAACCGGAGCGGTCAATACCGGCGGATTTTGCAGGTATTGATTGATTTCGTCTAGTGCATTTTGGTATTTTCGATCCCAGACGAATAGGTTCCCCTTCTTCATCAGATGAATATAGGGACGGCATTTTCCGGAGAGGTTGGTTATGAACCGCCGGATATAAGCGAGCTTTCCTTGAAGAGATCGCAGTTGTTTGAGGGTTCTCGGCGTGGGCATTTCCATAATCGCCTTGATTTTCGAAGGGTCGATTTCGATACCCCGGTGTCGTATGATGAATCCTAGGAATTTTCCTGAGGAGACTCCAAATGCGCATTTTTGAGAATTCATCTTCACATTATACTTCCGTAGGCGTCGAAACACTATTTTTAAATGTTCCCAATGTTCTTCATGAGACCTGCTTTTAACCACAAGGTCTTCGATGTAGCAATCAACGATCTCATGGATGAGGTCATCGAAGATCTTTGTCAAGGTCCTCTGGTAGGTAGCGCCGGCGTTCTTCAGACCGAAGGGCATCACCTTATTGCAAAATATGCCCTGCGGAGTCCGGAAGACGGTATGCTTTTGATCTTTAGGATGCATTTTTATTTGGTTGTATCCCAAAGATCCATCCATGAAGGAGAAGACTTCATGGGTAGACGTGTTATCGATCATCAGCTCGGTACCAGGTACTGGGAAGTCATCGTTCGGGCAAGCTTTGTTGAGGTCCCGAAAGTCCATGCAGATGCACACCGTCCCATTTTTCTTCATCGCTGGAACGATGTTAGCGATCCAGTCGGGATATTGAACTTCTTGGGTGAAGCCGGAGTCAATTAGTTCCTTGACTTCAGCGTTGATACTCATCTCAATTTCGAGCCGTATTCTTCTTGGCACCTGTTTAACTACCTTTATGTCCGGCGATATGGTCAGTTTATGTACTGCCACCTTTGGATCTAGACCTGACATTTTGGAATAGTTCCTTGCGAAGCAGTCTTTATATTGCAAGATCACGTCTTTTAACGTAAGTACATGTTTTTCAGATAGTAGCTCACTGACGAATGTCGGCCTCGGATCATTTTATGACCCTAAGTCAATTTTTCTTAGGTTTTCCGCTGTGGTGTGTATCCCATCTTCCAGCTCGCTTGGCGCCGGTGGAAACTCAGAGATCACTTCGTCCTCATCTTCATTTGCGAAGCACATGTGAAGGCCATCCATAGTCTCGTGCCCTCCCTCCTTTGAGAGTGTTATCACATGGCAGGTATGGGTTCGCTTCCATCCTTGATGTTGAGCCGGTCCTATCCTCATGGTATAGGTCATCTTTGGCTCATGCTTTTGCAATGGGGTTACCCTCTGGCTGTAGGATAAAGCAAACCTGCCTTGCTGATACTGGTCTTCTACCCAGTCTTTGAAGGTGAATCAATTTTCAAGGGTATGACCTATGGCTCGGTGGTAGGAGTAATAATCCGGGCGATGGACCTCGTTTATTTGTTCGGTTTGCCGAGACTCTGGAAGTGTCATCATTTGGTGCTTCGTGACAAGGTTGAATATTTTCCCTGTCTTATCTTGGGAGAAGGAGTATTCCCAACCCATCTTCTTTATCAAAGATGGGTTCCAATCGAGTTTTTCTTGATACCGCGGCTTCTTAGATCTGCCTTGTTGTTTGCGAACATTGTTTGTGCTCTTTGTCCAGTTTTTGCCTCTATTTTGAGATTTCTCCTTTTTGCGAGGACATACAGCGGGCTGGGGATAAAGGGCATTGTAGTCTTCTTTTTCCGCAGATTGCTGATTGAGGCGCTGCGTCCTGACTTTTTCATAGATAGCCATCTCGCGGCTGTGGTTGTCTCGACTCTTTTGATAAGCCTCTTCTATTAGCTTGTCTATTTGTTCTTCGAGCGACGGACTTAACGTTCTTAGAGCGGGATTTTGCTCTGTTTCAATGTCACGACTATTTGGAAGAGCGCTTTCCTCTTTGCTGAAGCTGTTTATGACGTGGCAGCTGTGGAACTGCTCCCGTTTCTTAGACCGAACGTATCCGAGCCCCGTTGTCTTCATCTTCCCGTTGGGCATCTTTCACTGAGTCCCGGGAATATCCCAAATCTTTTTGTAAAATTGGGCTTGCCGAACAGTTTGTTCGAGCAGTATACGTTGGCATCTTAACAGCCTTTTCAATCCCTCCGTGTAATACCTTGGCAGACGGATTGGTTGAAGCCTATCGAGTGTAAAATCAGCACCATGCCAGACTTCTTTTTCTACTTTGATCTCCGTAGATTGGTAGAAGAGGATCACCTTTTCACCTCTTCGCCTGGGAGGGACGTAGAAATTCTGTAGTTATTGCACGCTGTATGTATCGAGCGCATCAAGTTTCTTGTAATGCCGAGGCGGAGCCATCGTGATTTGCATACTCTGATCTGCTCCGACGAGGGTTTGCACTGACGGGAGAATGGAGAACACTGCGTTGTCCTCGTCCTCAGAATCGCTACCAAAGACCAGAATAACGGTAGATGGTCCGGGCCTGTCATTTTCTTTCTAAGGTTGTCCCGAGTAGACTATTTCTTTATCTTCCTTGGAATCGCTCCTAAAGATCGGGATAGTGGCGGCAGCCTTCTGTTTATCCTCTGGCTTACGACACCTTTCTGTATCTTCGAAATCTGGTAGGAAGTACTGATCAGTCGAAAATAATGTATTTTTGACACGGCAATTTTTCTATCATTTGCACTCATCTAGAAGTGTTCGGCATTCATATAGCACATATTAGCAAATCAGTCGTTAAATATCAGATTGCATATGTTAGACTCTAAAACCGGCACTATAAAGGAAATTGACTGCATTTCATGGCATCGCATCATCCCTATATTGTGCAACACTTGTCTTGAGAAATTGTGCAGGAAAATCCAAACAAAAGCCAAAAGAAGCTGAAAAAAAATACGCCAACTCAAAGGCTAAAGATCTGGTAGCAATCCAAAGGGAAAAATACAATTCAACATATCACAGAAAGGACCATATGTCAGCCCAAGACCACACCAGAAGGCCCAAGCTCCAAGGCCCAAAAAGAGCCGCGGATCCGCGACAGGAGCCTGCCTGCGCCGCGGATCCGCGGCGGTATTGCCACGTCAGCACTCCAATTTTGCTTCATTACTCCTCCCGCAGCTCCTACAGCTCAGAAATCTATGGCAAATTCCAGAAGACTCCAGAAGCTTCTGCCAGTTCAGCAAACTAAGGTTTCTAAGCTTAAACAATCCTAGCTTAAAGCCTAAGCTAAGCTCCTAACAAACTATTTCTAGAAGCTCCTCAACAAACTTTTGGAGGGAATTGTAATTTCAAAACCTAGACCTAGGGTTTGGAAAATCTATAAATAGAAGCCTAGACCTAGGGTTAAAGGCATCTAGATATCTCAAAATAGATCTCTACTTCTTCAATCTCTAATCATTAGTTCAATTCTCCATCTTCTTCCACAAGTCTAGTGACAAGACTTATGCGAAACCCTAACCCTAATTCCAATCAAAATTCAAGATCCCGAGTACCAAATTAAGCGAGAAGCCCTTCAACCTTTTAGGAACGGAGCCGATCTTCAACAGAGCAAGTGGTCCAAGCCGATCCACGACTCACGGAGACAAGCGAAGCCAATTCGACAAACGAGTTCTTCCTCTTGTAGTTCTTGAGCGACTGTAATGAAATTGTTGATATAAATAAAAGGTGAAATTCTTTTATCGTGTTTTCTTTAAATTCTTGCATCATGATTCGATCTCAATTTGTAATTGTAGTTCTTGTTGTGATGTTTAAGTAAAACTCCGCTCGTCAAGGAGTCGAGACGATCAATAGAATGATGATGTAACAAATCTTAAAACGATTCTTGAGTCCTACGAGTTTTGTAAACCCTAGCAAGTTCAAGAATCGATGACCTAGTCTCGTTGCAATGCTTTCTTGATTGTTATCACTCAAAATTGGGGATCTACAATCATTTCTTGAATTTACTAGAGGCTAGAATGTGAATGATATCGAGGAAAGAATAAGGGATAAAAAGCGAAACCCTAGTTTCACTAGAAATCCCTAATTCTCGTCGATCATCATCGATCTAGTATCAATTCGTCGAAGGATAAGAATACGTCATCTTGAGATTACATCACATCTATAGATCTGATCGATTCCTACGAGCCTCATTTAGATTCTTGATATTTGGTTGGAAAAATCATCGAAACTCGATTCTCGATTGTTTATCATTTTCTTGATTCTTGATTAGAATAGTGACACTTGAATCCATCGATAAAATCTTGAATCATGTTTTCTTTTCTTTTCTATTAACTTTTCAATTCAAACAAATCAAATATACAAACGAATCGTACAATCCCTATGGACGATCCGCACTCGCTAACGATCTACATCCGACACCGTAGTTGATTGCGGTCAAAATAATTCTTTGATTGTGAATTTTATTCATTTTCTAAATACCGACACAAAGAAACTTATTCGAGTTACACGACACAATCGGAATTAATCATCAATCAAATGGCACCGTTGCCGGGGATCATTTGATTTACTTACACAATCGGAAAATATCATCAATCAAATGGCACCGTTGCCGGAGATCGCGCGCTAATTCGTTTTATATTGAAATTTGAATTGAAAGATTTATTCCATTGTAATTTTGAGATCAAAAATCGCGCAAAAATCTAAACAATTTGTTGTGGTTTATTGCAAGGAGATCTGGAGCTTGCTGTGAAATTGGAAAAAAATTTGGAGAATTCCAGAGGACTCAGGGACTACACAGAAGCTCTCTGTGAAAATTGTGTGCAGGGATCATCACCGACGGCAGCGAAATCGCGGTAGGAGCCATGATTTGCGGCGGTTCCGCGGCTTGCTGAAGGGTTCTCTGTGCAAATTTTGGCAGGTAATTTCTTACTTTCTTATTTCCTTCTAAAAATCTGCTCCAATTAACATTTTTGTGCAGGTTTCTTTGCAAATAATCGCAGCACGCAAATTGCAAAATTAATTTGTGCTTGTTTTGATTCTTGTGGTTGTTTGCATAATTAATACGGACATTAAGGGGCAAAGACCAAATCCAGATTAGGTGGGGAGTTCATTACCCTTCCTAAGCCCCAAAAACCGCAAAACTTGCATCCGCATTTACCCCAATTAACTAAAAAAGATCTAGAGATGACTCTAAGGACCGTCGCGCTTACTTAGGACAGAAGAAGGCCGTGGGTAATTCATTGCTTATCCGCGTTTCTCTTGTGGTGTCTAGGCAAGTGTGTCGAAGGCTAGTGGTTACTTAATTAAGCCCACTACTTACGTAGTGGAGAACCTCCCACTTACCTGGCACTTACCTGGCCACAGGAGAGACAAAGAGGCAGTGGAGGATTTTATCCCACGTCTTGTCTTCTGGCAATTAGGAGCGGTCTAGAGATCTGACCTAGGCGACCCCTAGAATTAGGGTTTTGTGTGTTGCATTTGTTGTGTTGCATCATTTTTTCAAAAATCCGTCCACTTTTCAAAACAAACACCGCATTCATTCATTCACTACCCCTAATTATAAAAGCAATGCTGCCACTTGTACTAACCCTTTTTAGTACAAGATAGGCTGGACACGGGATTCTAGTGCCCGTTTAGTCCGCGTACCCTTTATCGACTCCGAAGTCGGTATTTCTCCATTCACTTCTTCTTTACCCACCACCACACCCACATCGATGGATCCACCTCCATCGAACTTCTTTAACCCTAATCTGCCGCCGTACGTTGGTGCGCAGAATCCACCCCGCATCTCTCTCCAAGAGAGGTGCTATCCATTGCGAGGTCCTCTTTCGACCTGCTTATCCATTCCACCAGCCAACGGGGATAATTTTGAAATTAAACCCCAATACATCAACCTTTTACCCAAATTCCACGAACTCGAGACTGAGGACGCTTACGTTTTCATTACCAAATTTGAAAACGTATGCACAATGATGGGTACGTCACAACTTTCTGTGGATGCTATGCATCTACGACTTCTTCCATTTACTTTGTGCGATATAGCCGAGAAGTGGCTATATAACACTACCGCACACTCTATTACGAATTGGGAAGAATTCGTCGCGGCATTCCTTAAGAAATTCTACCTTATGCAAAAGACAGCTCGAATCCGTAGCGAACTGAATCAATTTACCCAGCTCCCTACTGAACCATTTTCAAAATGCTTTGAACGTTTCAAGGATCTATTGGTTCAATGTCCTCATCACGGCATCCCGAGATGGGATCTTTGCCGAATCATATATGAGGGCATTAACCCAAACACTAAACAGAATCTTGAAAACATGTGTCAAGGTACTTTTATGACCAAGTATGATGAGGAAGCTTGGAAATTTTTAGAAGAGTTCGCTGAAAAATCACTACAGTGGGAGAGTGGAACCCAATCATTGAATAGGGGTGGCGTACACCAAATAGATGTGTCCATAGGTGTTCGAGCTGAGATGGCAGCAATGCAAAAGAAGCTCGAAGCTATGGAACACAAATTTTCTGCAGCCTCCCTAAACCCAATGTCGCTCCCCAAAACTGTATGTGGCTGTTGTTCTGATCCGTCTCATTTAACGGAAGAATGTCCATTAAACTCTGCGTTTCAAGGTCACGAGCATACAAATGCCGCATTTCAAAGACCTAGAAACGATCCATATTCTTCCACGTACAATCAGGGTTGGAGGAATCACCCGAATTTTGCTTGGAACCAACAACAATCTCATCAAAACATGGTTCCAAGCCAAAATCAATTCCAAGGGGCTCTTCCACCACAACAGCAACCACTTCAACTCACTCAGCACCCCTACCAGTCACAAAATTTCCACAACCAGGTTAACACTCCTGCACAGTCTAATCCTATGCAGTTGACCGGTTCTGACGAACTCTCTCAATTCACTCAAACCATGAAATCGCTCTTATCAAATATCATAGAGGTTTCGGCTGAGGTTAGAACTTCCGTCAGTGAGATAAAGAAAAACTCAGCGTCCCAAGCTGAGAGTATCAGATCGATGGAAGCTGAAATAGCACGACTTAAAGCCGAAATGAGTGCGAGAGAAAAAGGGAAACTTCCCTCTCAACCCCTACAAAATCCTGGGCATTACAATGTAAATGCCGTGACAACGTTGAGATCGGGAAGAGTGCTGAACAATCATGTCGGGGAAGGAATTGATGATATTGAAAATCCTATCAATAACACCCCGGCTGAGACATTTCCTCACACACACACTTCTACTTCTGATCCTTGTTCTTCTACCCAACCACCTTCTCGCGAGCATATTCTCCATTTCCCACTAGGCTCGACACCTCAGCCCAACCCTTATAGTTCTCCACAGACGGTCCCCACTCCTCTTTTGGGATCTCGTCTACCCCCTCTTCCTTCTCCTATGATGGACCCGGTGCTTATTGCGAAAGCTCCTTACCCGAATCGGTTAAGGGGTAATAGAACGAGTCCTCATATGGAGAAAATTATGGAAATGTTCAAACAGGTTAACATCAACATCCCTCTCCTGGATGCGATTCAACAAGTCCCCGCTTATGCGAAAATTCTTAAGGACTTGTGCACTAGGAAGAGGAAGACTCAAGTGCCGAAGAAGGTCTTTATGTCTAATAATATTAGCACTGCTTTTATCCCCCAGCTACCAAAGAAACAAAAGGACCCAGGATGTCCTACAATATCGATTTCTATTGGGGGTAAAAACATAAATCGTGCTCTTTTAGACCTTGGCGCAAGTGTTAACCTACTTCCATATTCTGTATATGAGCAATTAGGGATTGGAGAGTTGAAACCTGCTCACTGCACTCTCCAAATGGCAGACCGTTCAATCACAAAACCAAGGGGTGAACTAGAGGATGTGTTGATAAAGGTCGGGGAATTTGTTTTCCCTGTAAACTTCATTGTACTCGATACACAGCCTATAGCAAACCCCCGGGACCAAATTCCGGTGATTCTGGGTCGTCCTTTCCTTGCCACTTCCAACACTGTTATAAACTGTAGAAATGGTTCAATGAACTTATCATTTGGAAATATGACCATTGAACTAAACATCTACAAAGTTGGAAGTGAGCCATCAGAACCCTCTGCTCATATTCTCGATGTGTGCTCTGTCCACGAGATCACTCCCGATAGTTGCGGAGCTGAGGAACTTTGCTTTACTGATCTCGACGACATTACCACATCTCTGTTTGACTTTACACATGATCTTAGTGAGGACACTTTTCCTACACTTGAGTCCGACACTCCTGACTTTTTACCACCCGAGTCTGTATCTTTCACAGGCTCTGAGCTTCTTTATAAATCCAAAAATCACTCGATGATCCCTCCTTCTATCATTTCTCCGCCCGAATTAGATCTCAAAATTTTACCTTCTCATCTTAAATATGCTTATTTAGGTGAGAAGGAGTCTTTACCGGTTATAATATCCGCTTCTCTAGCATTAGAGCAAGAGAATGCACTTTTATCGGTATTGAGATCTAACAAAGAGGCGTTTGGTTGGACTATGGCGGACATCAAAGGGATTAGTCTCTTGATTGTTGAACATCATATACATGTGATGGATGATGCCAGACCAACCCGAGAACCACAGAGACGGTTAAATCCCGTCATGAAGGAAGCGGTAATGAAAGAGATCGTCAAATGCCTAGATAATGGTATTATATACCCCATCTCCGATAGCCAATGGGTGAGTCCTATACATGTCGTTCCTAAAAAATCCGGCATCACTGTTATTACCAATGAGGCAAATGAGTTGATTCAGACACGCGCCCAAACTGGGTGGCGTGTATGTATTGATTATAGAAAACTCAATGCTGCCACGAGGAAAGACCACTTTCCTCTACCATTCATTGATCAAATGCTGGAACACTTAGCAGGACGAGAGTATTATTGTTTTATGGACGGATACTCAGGCTATAATTAGGTCCCCGTCGCCAAAAAGGATCAAGATAAAACCACTTTTACTTGTCCTTTTGGTACCTTTGCTTACAGTCGCATGCCCTTTGGGTTATGCAATGCTCCCGCTACCTTTCAGCAGTGTATGATGGGGATATTCTCTGATATGGTAGAGAATTTTCTGGAGATCTTTATGGACGATTTCTCGATTTTTGGAGACTCTTTTTCTGAGTGCCTATCGAATCTTGACGCTGTTCTTACTCGTTGCAAAGAGAAGAACTTAACTTTGAACTAGGAAAAATGCCATTTCATGGTCCAAGAAGGAATTGTACTTGGACATGTTATTTCACAGAAAGGCATTGAGGTTGACAGAGCTAAGATAGATGTCATTCAAAACCTCCCTCATCCCAAAAGCGTCAAAAATATTCGATCTTTCCTTGGCCATGCGGGCTTTTATAGGAGATTCATTAAGGACTTCAGCAAAATTGCTAGACCTTTAACTCTTCTCCTGGCCAAGGATACGACCTTCCATTTTGACTCGGACTGTGAGACAGCTTTCGACTCACTTAAACACTCACTCACTTCAGCCCCCGTTCTATCGTCTCCAAATTGGGACTACCCCTTTGAGTTGATGTGTGACGCATCCGACTTTGTAGTAGGTGCAGTCTTAGGACAACACATTGAAAAGATGCCACACGTAATATACTATGTGAGTAAGACCCTGAATGATGCACAAATCAATTATACGACCACCGAAAAAGAACTTTTGGCGGTTGTATTTGCATTAGAAAAATTCAGGCCTTACTTAATTGGCTCACCTATAGTTGTGTACACTGACCATTCCGCCTTAAAACATCTTCTGGCGAAGAAAGATGCAAAAGGTCAACTAATACGTTGGATCCTTCTGTTACAAGAATTTGATCTTGTTATCAAAGATAAGAAAGGATGTGAAAACGTAGTAGCCGACCATCTTTCACGCATCTCTTCTTCCCCTGTGACCCTGCCGATCAATGATTCGTTTCCTGACGAACAACTCTTGAGCGTATCCAATGAACCTTGGTTCAGGGATATTGTGAACTATCTTGTCACGGGACTTATACCCAGCGATTGGTCAAAACAGGACAAATACCGTTTTCTATCCTAAGTAAAACACTTTTACTGGGATGATCCATACTTGTTTAAGTATTGTCCTGATCAGATCATTCACCGGTGTGTCCCGAAAGAAGAGTTCAAGAGTATTCTTTCTTTTTGTCATGATCAGGCCTGTGGGGGTCACTTTGGTCCTAAAAAGACGGCGGAGAAGGTTTTGCAATGTAGATTTTATTGGCCGACCTTGTTCAAGGACGCATTTGACTATTGCAAAACCTGTACACAATGTCAGTACACGGGTAGAATCTCCCGGAGAAATGAAATGCCTCAGCAACCCATCTTGGTTGTTGAAATATTCGATATTTGGGGCATTGATTTTATAGGTCCCTTTCCCAGCTCCTTTGGGAATCTATAGATACTGCTGGCGGTTGATTATGTCTCAAAGTGGGTTGAAGCCATTCCATGTCGCACTAATGACAGGAAAGTTGTCATTAAGTTCTTGAAAGAGAATATCTTTTCGCGATTTGGACACCCACGCGCTATTATTAGCGATAATGGGACACATTTCTGCAACAGGTCTTTCGAGACTCTGATGCGGAAATACTCAATCAACCACCGACTTTCTACACCCTATCATCCCCAAACGAGCGGGCAGGCTGAGATCTCAAACAGACAGATCAAATTAATCCTGGAGAAGACTGTTGCTAAAAATAGAAAAGACTGGTCGACCAAACTGACGGATGCTCTTTGGGCATTCCGAACTGCATTTAAAACCGACCTAGGGATGTCTCCTTATAGGATAGTATTTGGGAAGGCATGTCACTTACCCGTCGAGATTGAGCATAAAGCATTGTGGGCTATTAAGGAAATAAATTTTGATCTAAACCAAGCATGCAACTTTCGGAAGCTGCAAATAAATGAGCTAAGCGAACTCCGCGATGAAGCTTATGATAACGCTGTAATCATAAAGAATAGGACTAAGGTTTTTCATGATAAAAACATTTTGAGGA
This sequence comes from Agapanthus africanus, assembly GCA_030015575.1. Classification (NCBI taxonomy): domain Eukaryota; kingdom Viridiplantae; phylum Streptophyta; class Magnoliopsida; order Asparagales; family Amaryllidaceae; genus Agapanthus; species Agapanthus africanus. The sequence continues at coordinate 932,846,867 of CM057338.1, read as the reverse complement.
AAACATTTTCACGTGGTCTACATGTCCTTCTTTATGATTCACGACTACACCTTCACGCGGGTAAGCTCCGATCTCGGTGGAAGGGACCTTTTGTTGTGCGGTCTGTATACCCGCACGGGGCAGTAGAAGTAGAAAATGTTAAAAACGGCACATTTTTCAAAGTGAATGGATATAGACTAAAACCATATTTTTCCACTGACCCCACGGAAGAGCTCCTGTTCTTACAGGAGCCAGTTTATCTTGATTAAAATTCCTCTGTCTCACCCCCATGTCATGCATATCACTGCATCATCTTTCTGAATGGAGGTGAGTGAAAAGAGTAAGTTTGGGGGAAGTTCTTCACTTATATATTTTGCCCCCACTAATAATTCCTTCCAGACTTACAGGTTTTGTAGATATAGCTGTTGGCAACAGTGAGGACACTGTTGAAAACAAGTTTGGGGGAGGTTTGTGCTTATTTTTTGCATCGTTTGCATATCATTTGCATAAGCACAAAACATTTCTTTAAAAACTTATAAAAATTTAAAAAATTTCAAAATCCATAAAAATTGAAAAAAATTTCAAAATATAAAAATATTTAAACATTTAAACATTTTTGTACATAAATAAGATAATGAAAGTTTAGATAGTGAAAAATTACATCCATGAGATTAGAAAAATTTAAGAAACCCAAGAAAATTAGAAGTTTTCTTATACGAACTAGTAATAAGTAGTTATGAGCCATTGTCCCAAGGGTTAGTAAGATGAAAGACGTCACTAATCTGAGAATAAAAATAAGTCTGAAAAATAATTTCTATTCTGGAAGCCAAACATTTTGAACGTTGATACCCTGCTATTCGCACTTACACACGTCTTAAAGCCTGGGATAGTAGAGGATATCTTGAAATGCTCTTGTCTTAAAGCCAAAAGTATGAAGGAAATAAAAAAATGATGAAAAAAATGAAATGAAGAAAATATAAAGTGGTGAGAAAAATGGACACTGGTTTTGTTATCACCGAGGGCAATAAAAAAAATATAGCGAGGGTGCCTCTTCACCTAGTGCCCTAAGGCCAACTGGTCTGGGAGTCACTGCTATGCCTAAGGTGGTGCAAGACGAGGAAAAAACACCAAGTAAGCAAGCACAGGAGTAATTGGTCGGTTAGTACCTCAAGAAGTATTAACGGTCGCATGAAAGTGTGTGAGCAATCTCATCTAAATATTCATTAATTAAAAAGTACTGAGGCTGATGGGCAAGAGTATGATAGCTTGAATTGAATTCTCCGGGTGTAGGGATGTCTTTACACACACGCAGGGTTATATGATCGATGTTTGGAAGAAAGATAGGAATGAAGAATAAGACGATGTTTTATTGAGGGAGGACGTGATTTCTAACATCTTTTCATGACTATTAAGATAGGGCTCATGACAACCGAAAAGCTAGCTTAGTTGGAAACCCTAATTTTCGAAGCTTTTCTTTTACAATTCTTTTCTTTAAATGTAATATTCATGATCTTTCTTTTATTATTGGATTTTGTGGGTGCAATCCGCTGAAAACCCTCAGGAGACAACACTCCTCCTACTAGGGATACCTAGAGGTTTAAAGGCTTGTTGCACGTGCTCAGTGCAATCGTGTTGCCTACGAAAGTGTGCTAGTTAGTTTTTCTCTTTCTTTATTTTCTCCTTCTTTTTAATAAAAAGTTCGCTCGAGACGATCGAAAATAAGTTTGGGGGAATTTGATAAGTCGAAAATAATGTATTTTTGACACGGCAATTTTCCTATCATTTGCACTCATCTAAAAGTGTTCGGCATTCATATAGCACATATTAGCAAATCAGTCGTTAAATATCAGATTGCATATGTTAGACTCTAAAACCGGCACTATAAAGAAAATTGACTGCATTTCATGGCATCGCATCATCCCTATATTGTGCAACACTTGTCTTGAGAAATTGTGCAGGAAAATCCAAACAAAAGCCAAAAGAAGCTGGAAAAAAATACGCCAACTCAAAGGCTAAAGATCTGGTAGCAATCCAAAGGGAAAAATACAATTCAACATATCACAGAAAGGACCATATGTCAGCCCAAGACCACACCAGAAGGCCCAAGCCCCAAGGCCCACAAAGAGCCGCGGATCCGCGGCAGGAGCCTGCCTGCGCCGCGGATCCGCGGCGGTATTGCCACGTCAGCACTCCAATTTTGCTTCATTACTCCTCCCGCAGCTCCTACAGCTCAGAAATCTATGGCAAATTCCAGAAGACTCCAGAAGCTTCTGCCAGTTCAGCAAACTAGGGTTTCTAAGCTTAAACAATCCTAGCTTAAAGCCTAAGCTAAGCTCCTAACAAACTATTTCTAGAAGCTCCTCAACAAACTTTTGGAGGGAATTGTAATTCAAAACCTAGACCTAGGGTTTAGAAAATCTATAAATAGAAGCCTAGACCTAGGGTTAAAGGCATCTAGATATCTCAAAATAGATCTCTACTTCTTCAATCTCTAGTCATTAGTTCAATTCTCAATCTTCTTCCACAAGTCTAGTGACAAGACTTGTGCGAAACCCTAACCCTAATTCCAATCAAAATTCAAGATCCCGAGTACCAAATCAAGCGAGAAGCCCTTCAACCTTTTAGGAGCGGAGTCGATCTTCAACAGAGCAAGTGGTCTAAGCCGATCCACGACTCACGGAGACAAGCGAAGCCAATTCGACAATCGAGTTCTTCCTCTTGTAGTTCTTGAGCGACTGTAATGAAATTGTTGATATAAATAAAAGGTGAAATTCTTTTATCTTGTTTTCTTTAAATTCTTACATCATGATTCGATCTCAATTTGTAATTGTAGTTCTTGTTGTGATGTTTGAGTAAAACTCCGCTCGTCAAGGAGTCGAGACGATCAATAAAATGATGATGTAACAAATCTTAAAACGATTCTTGAGTCCTACGAGTTTTGTAAACCCTAGCAAGTTCAAGAATCGATGACCTAGTCTCGTTGCGATGCTTTCTTGATTGTTATTGCTCGAAATTGGGGATCTACAATCGTTTCTTGAATTTACTAGAGGCTAGAATGTGAATGATATCGACGAAAGAATAAGGGATAAAAAGCGAAACCCTAGTTTCACTAGAAATCCCTAATTCTCGTCGATCATCATCGATCAAGTATCAATTCGTCGAAGGATAAGAATACGTCATCTTGAGATTACATCACATCTATAGATCCGATCGATTCCTACGAGCCTCATTTAGATTCTTGATATTTGATTGGAAAAATCCTCGAAACTCGATTCTCGATTGTTTATCATTTTCTTGATTCTTGATTAGAATAGTGACACTTGAATCCATCGATAAAATCTTGAATCATGTTTTCTTTTCTTTTCTATTAACTTTTCAATTCAAACAAATCAAACATACAAACGAATCGCGCAATCCCTATGGACGATCCGCACTCACTAACGATCTACATCCGACACCGTAGTTGATTGCGGTCAAAATAATTCTTTGATTGTGAATTTTATTCATTTTCTAAATACCGACACAAAGAAACTTATTCGAGTTACACGACACAATCGGAATTAATCATCAATCAAATGGCGCCGTTGCCGGGGATCATTTGATTTACTTACACAATCGGAAAATATCATCAATCAAGTACTTTGCGTCTTCATATTTTTGGACCTCGTTTATAGAGAATGGATTTAGCTCCCCTGTGACGGTGTATTCCAAACCATCCTTGAAATACTACATACCCTGATGTTGTGTAGAAGGGATGACGTTGTACTCATGCAACCAGGGCCTACCGAGCAAAGTGTTATAGAAAGTCTTGGCATCAATGATGTGAAATTTGATGTCAGCGACAGGCAACCCGAAGCGCAGCGTCAGTATTACGGACCCAAACGTCCGTGACGACTGTGAGTCGAACCTGGAGATGGTAATTTTGTCTCGGGCCAAGTGCTGAACGTTCATGCAAATTTCCTTCAGCACCTTCACGTTGAGAAGGTTGACGGAGGATCCATTGTCGACAAGGATTTTCGCTATTTTGATGTTGTGGCAGTACCCGGTGACGTATAACGGGCGGTTATGCTCGCACGTACCAAGGAGGAGGGCTTCATTGCTGAATGTAATGTCAGCCGTGTGGACCTCTGCCAGCTCGTCCTTCATCTTCTCTTCTGTGAGAAAAGCTTGGAATTGATCGGGCTCTCGTAATGCCTTGATCAGAGACTCTCATGCTTCTTTGAACAAGAGGAGAGTATCCAATATGCTCAGTTGTGAGGGTATTTTCCTTAAATGTGCAAGAACGTTGTAATCCACCTTTTTTTTCTTAGGCGGGTCCCTCACTGCGAGCTCTTTGATAACTCCATCATTAAGGGTGACTTCCTCAGTGATTTTTTCTTTCCCTTTGTCTCTTTTGCTAGAACCTTTGTTTGTAGGTCCGAGGTTCTTCTCAGGCAGCGTGCAGTTACGCAGCTGAATATTCTCGCAGTTCTTCTCCTCCTCTTCTTTTTCGGAGGTGGAGTCTTTGAAGAGAGAGCTGAGGGTTATTTCATCCTCAGAATCACTCCCGAAGGTAGGAACTTAGGGTATTTCTCTTTCCGAACTGGTATCAACCATATGACAGTTTCCAGTCGTTTTTTCACGCACATCTGTCGCACTCTTTTGCTGTCGACGAGCTTCGCGCTTCATCCTCTTGAAGTGTTTTTGATGGGCAACATATCCTTGCCACCACTTCTTAAAGGTACTGCAATCCTCGGTGGGTGGGTAACCCTCCGATGATATAGGCAGTAGTTTGGATATGAATCCTCTCCGTCGAGACATATGACCTCGAGAGTGTTTCTTACGAGAGGTGGCAGCTTCATTCCCATGGACAGTGCTTTGGCGAACCACTTCTCTGTCTTGATCCTACTCTTATTTGTGGTAGGTGCGCTTCGGTTTGGTTGGAGTACTTTACGACTCATCCTTGCCGCAGCTTCTTCATCCTGACGCCGACGCTTAGCCTTTTCGTATATGGCTGTTTCGCGTTCTCGATCAGCTTTGCTTTTTCGAAAGGCTTCATTTAACAGCCTATCGATTAGGTCTTCTGGAAGTTCCGGAGATTTTAGCGCCGATCCTGCCCCCAGTTCCTCTGCGCTGTTTTCTGACTGAGGGAGCTTCTTCGCCATTTAACGACGAATAAGATACCATGTGGCAACTTGCTACATAGTCTTCGGTTTCTTCTGATGAGTTAGTTTCCTCATCGCTGTCACTATCTTCGTTCTGATGAATATGCTTGAGGAGCTCTTCGAGGGTGACCGGTGTCCGCGCCTTCTGATTGTACTCCTCCAACATGTCGATGTACTTTTGTAGGTTTGTGCGCTTGTCGTCATACTCTGCAGGCTGCATAGGCTTCTTGGTCTTCTTCTTTTTCTTCGAAGACTTTGAGGGCTTGACTTGGGGATTTTGCCCTTTGCCAACAACTTTCGGTATGGGACGCGATTTCAGCATCCCTTCAAAAATTTCAGGTTCAAATGGGCTTTTCCACCTGACCGCCGGACATGCCTGTAGATCTTTTAGCATTCTTTTGGTTTTTGCTGAAAGAACGACTTCCCACGGAGTTTCTTCCATGAGTGAGCATGATGCTCCCGGCGCATCCACTTTTTTGGGAGTGTGCTTTTGTGGTGGGTTCACCCTCCAGTTCTCAGACAACGCGAACTTCCCCTGTTGATACTGGTCCTCGACCTAGTTCTTGAAAACATAGCAATTCTCAATTGGGTGGCTCACCATTCTGTGATAGGAGCAGTAGTTGGGTTGTTAACATCACAGGGTTGCGTTGGACGCCGTGGGTCTGGCAATGTGATGAGTTTGTTATGCATGGCCAGCTCATATAGTCTATTCGTCTTATCGCGAGGAAACGAGTAAGTGCGTCCTAACCTTTCTTCCAGGGATAGGCGTGGACGTGCATTGTTTTGGTGAACATCCGGTTTTGGGTTGCTCGGTTGTTGTTGAGTGTTGGCGATGAAGGCCGCTTTCCCTTTACCCTTGGCGTTTCGAGGGTCTTTATTTGAGGAGGAAGGCCCGTGGTCCATCTGGTCCATTTGGGCCAGTTTATCTATCAGAGCCTGGAAGGTGGTTGGTTTGAAGAACGTCATGAACTGGGACACAGTCGTTTGAGAATCTAGGGTCCCGATGAACATGCCCATGGCAAGGGATTCTTCGATGCGCTGTTCGCACTTTGACTATAGGTTCCGCCACTGGATCGCGTATTGGACCCAGATTTCTCCTAGCTTCATCCTGGCATTGATTAATGTCGTGATCGGGGTGCACTTGCTTGCGCTGGTGAACCGCTGTGTGAATAGTAGTTCCATCTCTCTGAATGTTTTCACGGAGTCATTTGGGAGCTCCGAGTACCATTTATAGGCCGTCTTTGACATGCTGCCAACGAACTGGAGAAGCAACAGTTTGTCGTCGCCTACAATGTTGCTGCACAGAGCTCTGAACTGTGCGATGTGCTGATGTGGGTTGTCTGTCCCTTTGTACACATGGAATTTGGGGATCGTATATCCTGGCGGGTACTTGATTTGGTCATACCAGCCTGGGTACGGTCATCCGGTTCTAACGATTTGGCAAGCCGCTTCATTAGCTTGATGAGCTCGTATTTGTTGAGCTATATAATCATCAAGAGCATTCTTGGAGATCGTTTCCTCCTTGGCTGCTGATAAAGCCAGAAGAGGGTTTGATATTTCCCCTATGCCGTCCTCGATAATTATCGGCGGATTCTCGCCTGGGGTTCTGGCTGGATCATCATTCCAACCTTATCCTGAAACAAGAGCGCCATCTGGTTTATGTTGGCAGCTTGCTCAGTGGCTTCTTTGTCCTTTCTTTCAAGCAACCTTCGCAGGAACTCTGTATCGATCTCCTGCTCTTGGCGCTATTCAGTTGTTGTGTCTGGCCTTTCTTTCTACCTGGTAAGTAATGCTATTTTGGTCAGTATTTTCTGGAGATTTTGTTGTTGCTCCTGAGCTTTTGTCAGCGATCGAGTTTGCGGCCGGTGACCTACGGAAGCACAACTTTCTTCTTTCCCGGAAGCCATTTAGACCGTATGTACTATTATGCCCCCAGACTTAGAGCGTTTGGGTCCATCGCCTTTGGAGTTTGCTGCCGACGGTGGGATTTTCTCTGGCCTCGTCCTTTTGTCTGAGGTCGAAGTTGAATAAGCCGTTGTAACAGGCACCTGTGGTAGAAGTCCCTCGCTGTATGGCGGAGGAGTAGTTCTTTTCTTATCGAGCCTTCGATTTCTTCGGTTGACGAGAGTGGTCTTTGTTAATCACAGAGTCCTGGACTTTCCGCCAGACCCTGTGAATTTGGGAGGAGAGCCGTTGATGGGGCTCCTCCGACTTTGCCTGCATTGTGGTTTCTGCAGGCAGGGACGATTTCTTTAGCACCGCCATTTGAGAGTTCTTGTGTACCCTCCTGAGCAGTTCAAAGATGTTCCTGGTTGGAACAGCAGCGTCGGCTTCCACCGTAGGAGCTGGTGGGATAAGTCCAGAGGGGGAGTTGCACCCAGCTTTCCTCACTCGGAGCCAGTAACGACGTCGAGCGTGTCTTTCAAAAGGGACCACCTCAGTTTTGGAAGCGGCTTATTCGTGCCCCTAGCTTTGGTGATGGGCTGTTGTTGGTGTCAGCCTGTTGAAGACTGACGTCCTTGGCAGGGTTTGAGGATGACAGACCAATCTTTCAAAGACCGACTTTCTGGTAGGAGAAACACCTTTGACGACTTCGCCCGTAGCAGGAGTTGTGAGGGCTAACCGTTTTGGGGTAGCCCCTTCGGGTATCACGAGCCTCTTTGCGGGCCCGTTTGGGTTCTTGCCCAGCATATTGAATACTGAGACGTCGTATTTAGACGACCCGTTGAGAGGGGCCGTTGTAGTTGCAAGTCGATCGAAGATCGACCTCCTGGGAGCTTCTTCTTGCGGTGCTGAGGCACCAAAACTCACTGGTGGGAACATGGTCCCGAAGAATAGTCCAGTAATGCCTTGCGTTACTTGCCCACCGACATTGAAAAGATTGAGGCCGCATTGGGCTCGTAAGTCACTCCTCCAATTAGGGTGGAGCGGGAGTTGCTGTTGCAAGTTGTGCAGTTGAAAGCCATCGATTCGCTTCTTCTACACAGGAGCAAGACACCAAATTTTAGTAGCTTGAATCCAAGAGCAACCATAGCGAACCGTGACTTTGTTCATGAAACATGACACACGAAGTGTAGAGTGGAAAGAGGAAAAGGTCCCACCGAGCATGCTAGAATCTGTTTACCGCCGGAAACGGAGACGAACCGGGATGGATCGTCTTGCCTGAATTTGGGGGCTGATGCTATTTGGATTTATCCGTCCATCTCTCCGAAGATACCAAGTTGATTTATGGCACCGTATATCGGAGGTTTGGACGGATACGACCATTGTAGCAGACTTTATCAGATTCCCCCTCGTTTGTAAGGGGTTTTTTTATTGTAGGGACGCTCTTCCCTGCAGGCCCAAGCCCCTGCAGTTAATTACGTTACCGCATTGCGATAACCACTTTCTCCTGCTCCGGAAGTTAACTTCGTGTCGTGTGTGTTTTTGTTTGTTTAGGTTGCCCGTGGATTGTATACGGAGACTAGTTTCTTTCGTCGCCCGTAGGGCGCAGATTAGTCCAAATCCATATATTTTAGATTTGGATTTGGTTTATTTAAGGATCGTTAATCTGGTTTGAGATTAAGACCGACTTAAACATATGAGCTTTTGGGGCTCAGTTATTTTAGTTTAAGGACATCGCGGTCCATTACCGCCGTGTTTGGGGCAGATATTAGTTTAAGAACATTTCGGTCCAACATTCCCATTTTGGGGACGAATATTAGTTTATGGACATCTCGGTCCAACATCCATCTTGCGCACACATGTATTTGTTACGTGATGAAGTGAACAATGGTGATATGGAATGTGCCCAATTTGGGGCACGAGACGATTTGAGGCATGCACGTCCATTTGGAAGTGATCAGTGTGGGACAAAAGAAGTTGTTGGTCGTTGGGACCCGCCACCTCTCTGAAGACGTTGAGGAATTACAACGACATATATCAGAGGTGTGAAGAGATGTACCCTTAAACCAAATCCCGTATTTGAGGGAAAAAGGGTGATGGTCCTAAGAATCGTTAGTCATATTTGAAACTAAGATTACCTTAGGAGATATGAGACGAATATCATTTTGGATATCATCAATGTTTTTAAGCATCATTTTTACCTAAGATCCATCAAAAGAGAATTTGGGCTCAGCTGCAAGAAACTTCAGAGACCTAGCCAATTTGGGCTTAGTCTGCCTACTCTTATTCAAAAAGTGATAAGCACTCATTTGGGCTCTGTCTGTTCAGCCCTTTTCTTTATATGAAAAAGTGTTAAGCATTTATTTAACGCTCTGACGCTCACATTGGTGTCATGTGAAGCATTTGATTATGGGCGCCGCCCAATGAGCGCTGAGCACTCTGCCACTTTAGCTGTTTATGAAGTGCTGGGCACTTTTCTCTCTTCTTCTTTTTATGGCGCCTACGTGAGGAGCATGTGAGGCGCTGCCCAATCAGTGCTAAGCACTTTGCCGTTTTGGCTGTATGTGAAGTGCTAAGCACTTTTTGTGTGGCGCCCGCGTGAGGAGCACGTGAGGCGATGGCGCTGTTAAAGAGGGGCACCCACGTGGGAAGCACGTGAGGCGCTAGTTTCTTTTATATGGAGATTTAATCTCTGTTGATATTTTTAGAGAATTTAAATCTCTGTTAATGGTATTTTGACCATTAACGATCACCAAGATCACTATTTTGAGAATCTGGGATCATATTCTTTCAAAAACTAAGTTCTTGATTCGAAGGAACTGAGTTCCTGGATTATTATAGACTCCATATTCTTTCTCTTTTAAATTTGTTTTTCCCTGGACCTTTGATTATCAAGAACAAGATCTTCCCGATGAGAATTAAATTCTCAACTTGTGGGAGACTTGTCTTGTGGATCTCAGATCCAGAGAAAAAACTAAGTTCTTTTAGAAGGTTTCAACGTTTAGATATGTTAGGTAAATGAGATATTTTGATCTCGATGTTCTCTTTACCTAGGGTTTCGAGAATGGAGGTCTTCTTCTTTGTGTAAAGGATATGTCTTCCTCCTCGTCCCTCTGTGTGTCTCTCCTCTCTGTGAGACTTGAAGTCTCGGGGCCTTGATATAGTAGAGGCAAATTGTTGATTAGTTTTGAGAAAATCTCTCATTGAGAGATTCCAATTGATTTAATTGGTCTCAAAATTGATTTGGAGAATTTTACCCACCATTGGATCTTCGATCCGAGGACTTCTGTTTTTTACAAAATATGATTTTGGATTTTTAACGAGATTGGGGAAATATTTTCCCTATACATAATTTATTCTGTAAAACGGTGATTTTTAATCACTATTGGATTTTTAATCCAACGGTTCTCTATTTTACAGAGAGCAATCTTTCTTATTTAGAAAGATTGAGGGAATATATTCCATAATAGAATTTTATTCTACAATTGGATCTTTGATCCAACCGAGAGTACCTTTCTTATTTCAGAATGATTTGGGAAATGTTTTCTCCCAACAGAATTTAATTCTGTATTTCGATGATTTATCGTCTCCGTTGGATTTTTGATCCAACGGCTCTGTTTAACAGAGAGCATTGTAGAATTTTAATTCCACCTGAGCGCCGGCGCTCACGCGTTATGCACGTGGACGCTACTTAAGAATTTAACTCTTATAATGGGTATTTATGTGCTTTGCACATTGGCGCCCGTGTGAGGGGCACGTGCGGCGCCATCTAAGAGTTTAACTCTAATATAATGAACCCTTCTGTGCTTTGCACATTGACGCCCGCGTGAGGAGCACGTACGACACCATCTAAGAGTTTAACTCTTATGAACTTTTCTGTGCTTTGCACTTTGGCGCCCGCGTGAGGAGCACGTGAGGTGCCACTGTCACGCCCCGCTTCCCGGTGTACGGCGAAGGGGACGCGACGAGGCCGCTACGTATTTACTCTTAAGTAAATACTCTAAGCGTATCTAAGCAATATAAAAGTAAAGCACAAGAGACAAGAGATATAAACTGAACAGCAACTTTATTTATTAACATTCTTTTGTACAATGCATGAAAAGTAAATACAACTGATAAAAGGCAATGCCTAAACAATGGCATAACAGAAATGAAAAGTACTGAACGGAAAGTGTACAATGAACTAGAGCTCGGGGTCTTCTCTGAAATGGTCCAAGTCTTCAGCAGTGGGCTCGATCTCTGACGTGTCCAGATCACCTGACGACATTCGAAGAAGAAAGAAAGAGAATGTCGTCAGCGAACAGATCGCTCGGTAAGTCCCAAAGATAATGAAGAATAGAATAGACAGAATGAGAAGGTAGTTTTCAAAGTTGTATTATATTGTTATAATATTGTGTTAACGCTGTTGTTTGTACCTTGGTACAGAAGATGCCAGTGTATACGAGAGGAGTCCCACTTACACCGGGGACTTTGGTAACCAGTAGTAAAAGGCTCCGTCGATAATACCACGGAACAACGGCATGGATGTAATTACGTCTTAAGTGACCACCCCGTGCCACCTTTAACATATTCCGTACCAGTCTACCCCTTAAACCCCGTAGTATTTTGATTGTATTGTTGTATTGTATTGTATAATTAGATGACTGACCGAAACCATGATATCAGTAAACGGATGTAACTGCATAAACATGTAAATGGAATAACTGGATAATGGATGTATATCCATGGTTTGATTCAGTCAAGTTGTATAGATTGATAGATTGAATATATGGAATAATGGATTCATGGATTCGTGTTGAATTGTAATATTGTAGATTGTAGATTGTACTTGAATCATATTCAAGTCAGATATAATCAGACTCAAACCCGAATCAGACAATTAGAAATGTAAATCGAAGTCTTGATTATTTCTTAAACCTATGTTTACTAGGGTCTTCAGGGTAATTTATAAAACTTGAGGGGGTTTAATGTAAAAATACTTTTATATACTTTTCAAAATATACCCCAAGCATTTATTATTCGTCTTTAGGCTTGTAATGAATATAGATTTTATATTAGTGATATTTCTAATGAGAATAACCTAATTCCATAAATAAAGGTATTTATGTGTAAATATTGTTTTGTATGGAATTCATGGTATTTTGGTGTAAAATTGATTCTTGTGATTTTTGGAAAAAGGTGGAATATTTATATCAGTAGGTATTTTAATGATAAATATACATATATTTATAAAAAAATAAATTTAATATATATTTTATATTCATAAAAAAATAATTTTAATATATATTTTATATTCTAAAAATCTCATTTTCGTAAGATGGCGTATTTTTAATCTTTCGAGACCGAATGCTCCTTGCGGAGGTCTGAATCTCGCACTACTAAGCCCGAGGATGTGCGATAATCCGCATCATCCCGAACGGGTTCCCCAAAATGGGTTGTAGCGGCGCTTTGCGAAGATTGTATAAATACTAAATCCTTTAGAAAACGGTTTTATGAAGTAAATGGTATTTATTTGTAAAAATGTCAATTTTCCGTATTCTATGTTCTAGGGTCTCCTAAGTCAACTAGACTATTCCTAACCGGTCAAAATGACAAGTTGTGAGATACCTCAAATCGCCTCTTCACCGCCAATTGTGGCCAGGTAAGTACAAGTGAAGAAAGGAGGTATCCGCTCACGAATCACCGTGAGACGGGCCTTTTAAAGTTACCTTTCTCACTTGCCTAGCCTAGACACCATAAAGTCAGGTTTAGATAAACGACAGATGTCCACAACTTATCCTAGTTTCATAATAAGTGGTATTTATTTAAAAAGTGTATCACTACTAAATCTTTTAGAAGTGGCTTTATTTAGTAAAGGGTATTTAAATGAAATTGTTTGTTTTCCGTATTCTGAGTTCTCGAGGGTATCGTGTTAGGTTGTATGTGAGTGTGTGAGAAGGTAGGTCGTTACCTCGTGATCTACTTTAAATGTATAGCAAGTTTTATGGAGTTAAATGTATAATTGAAACAATATGGTATTTAAGTGAAAAATACGATAAATGGAAATAGCTATCATTTTATGAATTTAAACTTGATCAATTTAGTTGATTAATGTTTAATAGTCAACATGAGAATGTTTAAACATAATTGAAATAACGAGAAGTGAAGTTTATAAGAAAACCGAATCGAAAATCGGATTTGTTCCGATTCCGTCGGGTTTGTAAATCCGTATTTTAGAAAAGAAAAGAGAGGTAGAATTTGGGGACTTACGGGTTTAGGAAAACAAGAAGAGGGAGATTGATCGGAAGGAGTCGCCGGTGCGTCGCTTCGTCGCCGGGAGCTCCTAGAATGATTGTCGGAAGTTCGCCGGAAAATTCGTCGTAACTTCGCCTCGTGCTCGATTTCAAAGTACACAAGGTTTCTTGGAAATTTTAGAGAGTTGGCTCAGAGTTTTGGGGTGAGAGGGTATAGGGTAAGGGTGGTATTTATAGGGTTAGGCTAGGGTTAGGGTAGATGAAAAGTTAAATTGGAAAAATGTAAAAATAATGTGATAAATTGTAATAAAATGGAGTAAATAGGGTATTAAACAGTCTCTGGAACCGATCTAAGGTTTTAAAGTATGCAGGGGGGTAGAGGGGTAGGAAAAGTCACACTTTTTGTGTTGACGACTCGGCCGACCGAGTCGGCCGAGCCGGGCCGAGTCGGAGGTCAGGGGGGTGGGGGTCATCTGGTGTAGCCTCTGATATATTTAGTTTTTCATGTGTAGTGAGAAATTTTGGAGTTATCACGTGTTAACTGTTGGTATTCTAAAAAAATTCAAAACAAAATAATATTAAAAATAATATGGGGTATGAGATTTGAAATCTGGTGGCTTGGTTCAGCAGTGCAAGGTATTACCAATGAGCTACAAGCTCCTTCTTGTAATTATGGAGCTATTTAATTACTTAAAGTAGTCACAGAAAATGTAAATATCCCAAATATACATTAATTTTAAAGCAAATTTTGTACACTAAAAATGGAGTTGTTACATTCTTTTAACTTGTAATTAAAAAGCAAAATAATTACTTATATCTTGTGCTCAGACTAAAATACCCCTTTATGGATTTTGAAAAAAAATATTTTGAAAAATTTGTATAGGAAAATTAGGGTTGTTACAGCCACCATAGGACTTAATCCTATAAAATTGGCTCTGGCGCTGGCGCCCTCGTGGAGAGCATGTGAGGCGATATCTCATTAAATTCAACAGAGCTTTGCTCTTTTATTAGGTTAAATATATTTGGGGAACAAACATTCCGCCAAGGCGAACTCGTACTAGTCGTCAAAAGACCAATGATCCCCAATCGTGCAAAACGGGGGAAATTCGAGCCGAACTATGAAGGCCCGTACATCATAGACAAATTCTACCAAGATGGAGCCTACCTGCTCATGGATACGCATGGCGAAAGACCCTTCCGGCCAAAAAACGGCCGATTCCTCCAAAAAATACTACCCTTAACGAGTCACGACTTAGGTCTATGATAGATGACGACGCTCGTGTACGCTCGCTATCGTCATGAGTCAGAACTCTGAGAGTGGTATGCAAAGAAGCTCCGTCGCCTCAAACATGGCGATTCAGGATCGTGATGTCCTTAAACTAGAAATTCGCCTCAAACATGGCGATAACGGACCGAGATGTCCTTAAACTAGAAATTCGCCTCAAACATGGCGATAACGGACCGAGATGTCCCTAAACTAGAAGTTCGCCTCAAATATGGCGACATTGTACCGAAAAGTCTCTAAACTAAAATTTCGCCTCAAATATAACTATAATGGACCGGAACGTCCCCAAACTAGTGAATCGCCCCAAATACGGTGATACATTCCCGTGGGATCTATATTGCAATCAAAATCTTAGCAGGAAAGATTGCAACTCGAGTCCCACTGGCTACATAGCTAATCTAGCGATGAAGCCCCCTTCAAAACCCACCGGCAAACAGGTGGGTCACCTGCGACGAAGATACTTTCGAGAGTTTCGGCATTAAAAAAGGTATGTTCATAAGCGAAATGGGCACGGATGAAAATCCGAAAGGGCGCCGTGAGTAAAAACAGCAGGATTGCCGGCGAGTTTGTGAAAACCCAAAAGGGCGCAATCTCATTAAAAAAATAGAAGAAAAAAACGGTATGTCCACAAGCAAAATGGGTATGGATGAAAATCCGAATGGGCGCCGTGAGTAAAAACATTAGGACTGCCGGTGAGTTTGTGAAAACCCGACGCAAACTCATAAAATAAAAAATTAATATGCACTTGCAAAGTCCTCTCGACCTTGTGAGGAGAAAATACTCGACCTTGTGAGGAGAAAATACCTGCGTGAGATCCTTACGACTCACAAAGGTGCAACACACTTTAGAATCCTCACGATTCGTATGGAGAAATTACACTTGCGAGATCCTCATGACTCGTAAGGAGAATTTCCCCTTATGAGACCCTCACGGCTCATAAGATTCAAAAGCCTTAAGTTACAGGGATCTGAACCTGTTCTTAAGCCTCTACATCCCCCAAGTTTACCTACAGGCGGTTCATATTGACCCTTGTATACAATCCACGGGCACGAATAAATATTCCCCCACCAAGTTCCACCAACGACGAGAAATATCGCCGTATGGTGAACGACACTTGTAAGTCCTCTCAATTTATAAGGAGAAAATCACTCTTTCAAGATTCTTACGACTTATAAGATAAAATACACTTAGGAATCTCCACGATTCCTAAGTAGAAAGTACACCTACGAGGTCCTGACGACTTGTAGGGAGAAATACCTTTATGAGACCCTTACGGCTCATAGAGTCAAAAAGCTTTAGTCGACAGGATCCTAACCCTGGTTGCTAAGCCATCTTTGTTCAAGTCCTTTCACGGCAAATGATGATTAGCTCCTGGCAATACTCCAGTCGTAGCGATGTTGATTCCAAGGTTGGTATCAGATTCCAAACTCACAATAAAAAGCAGTAGCGAGTAGCAAAAAATGCATATAAAAACAGGCGAAATGTTTGGGCAACTCGCAATAAAAATCAGCAAGCAAAAAATATGCATATAAAAACAGCCGAAATGTTTGGGCAATTCGCAATAAAAAGCAGCGAGTAAAAATATAAAAAAATATAGCCGAAATGATTTGGGTAATCGTGACTTTGGCGATATGAAAAGCTGAAAAGATAGAGCATCGCGGCAATAAGAAATAAAATAAAATAAAATTTTCTCTGCCCAGCAAGTATGTACATATTGACTCTTGTTTACGTTCCAGGGGCACAAACAAATGAAAAGGGAACCATACTTTTCCACCAGGCTCCGTCAAAGGGTGAACCAGATCTTGACGGCAATATCTGCAGCCTAGAGATCAACTCGACATTCTTCTCATTCCAACAGGGTATAGACGTGACGTCAACAAAACTCCAAAGAGCGAAATCAAAATGGAGTAATGGCATAATCCTAGCTCCAACTCGGCGTTCCTTCTCATTCCAGCAGGATGCAGACGCAACGTAAACAAAAGACCCAAGGGTCGAAACAAAAATGGAGCCATGGAAAAATCCTAGCTCCAAGTCTTGATGGTTCATATACAACCCAAAGACTATCTCGACGTTCCTTCTCATTCCAGTAGGATGCAGGCGCAACGTCAATAAAAGACCCAAGGGTCGAAACCAAAAATGGAGTAACGGCAAAATCCTAAACTCCAAGTCTCGACGGTACATATTCAACCTAGAGACCATCCCAACGTTCCTCCTCGTTTAAGCAGGATGCGAATGCGACTATCAAATGAAAATGGAGCAATGGCATATTCCAAGCTCCGGACTTTAATTGCAGTACATACAGCATAAAAGTCTTACAGATATCTACCCTACTTCAGTAAAGAATCGGCGCGACATCGTCAAAACAAAAAAGATGAAGCAACGGCATATTCCCAGCTTCAGGTCTTGAAGGAAACTCATATAAAGCCTAAAAGACTATCGGAGATCATCCCACACCAGAGCGGAGTGGTTATGACTCATCGGGGATCCAAACTGAGCCTAACCTCAAGTAAAAAGCGTCATGGCAAATTCCTAACATTTGCTCTTCTGACGGTAATATGACCTAAGGAGATTACTTGAAGACGTCTTGTCCAGCCCCCGAAGGGATCAGAGACACGACAGTCGCGAGGCTACTCGAACAACATCTTAAAGACCGCAGATCAAGGAATACATCAGCCAACGCGATGGTACCACGGACTAAAACCCTAGTACCACAAGCCTAACGGACCTCTGACGTAAAGAATGGGGGTTATCTGCATATAACGTTAAGACAAGTTTGCTTGTAAACCCAAGGGAGGTAAACCACAAACTCCGAAATGGATACATAAACTAGAAACTCCGAAACGAGTGAATAAACTACGAACTCCGAAATGAGTACATAAACTAGAAACTCCGAAACGAGTGAATAAACTACGGACTCCGAAATGAGTACATAAACTAGAAACTCCGAAACGAGTGAATAAACTACAGAATCCAAAATGAGTACATAAACTAGAAACTCCGAAACGGGTGAATAAATTACAGACTCCAAAATTAGTAAATAAACTACAAACTCCGAAATGAGTAAATAAACTACAAACTCCAAAACGAGCAAATAAACTAATTGGCACTAAATTAAGACATCAAGAAACAGAAAGGCGCAACTCATAGACCTCGGGGCTCGGAATTACGTTTCTTAAGGATCAAGACCTGAGTTAATCATGGATGACGACGCTTGTGTCCATCCGCTTTCAAAATTCTGAATGACATGCCAGCCCGAAACCATCCATATATTATACTTCACTCATGGGTATACCACCATGAGCAAGGTGGCAGGACGATGAATTTGTTCACATCAGTCCAGTACTCACTTATGTCTAGATGCATGCATCAGAAACTTCTAAAGTTTAAAATACAAAGCATACGTGCAGAGGCAAGATGCCCATATGGATATGTGCTGGGGATGAAACGTTCAGCGGTCAACAAATTATTTATTTATTTATTCCACAGAAAAAAGATCACCAAATATGGGATTAGAGATACAAGGATTAGTAAAACAATAAACAAAATTCTCTAACTCCCTCTCCGCCTTCTCTACCATGTCGAAGCGACGATCTTCGCGAGGGGACGCTCCCTATCGGTCAGCGCCATGCCCATCAGCAAAGACGGACATGACGGCCCGCCGAGCCCGCATCTGACTTAACAACTGAACAGAACAGTCCTTCAGAGTCTGGGAAATCAAATACGCCTCATAAAAGCACTCGATCTTGTCCTCCGTTACGTCGAGCATCGCCGGAGTCATCTCCGTTGGATGAAGGGGATGTCAGCAAGCATGGACATGAAGATCATCCGGAGCCAAATAGAGCCGATAGGAAGAGGAGAGCACCTACAAGCCAAAAGCTCGTACATCACCGTGTCACACTAGTCATCAGTGAGAACGGGATCCACTAATCGTGCAGTGAAATGGGGAACAATTCCCTCGATAGGTAATTCCCATGGGTGCCGACGAGCATGGGGATGATTACAAACCATAACTCTTGGTCTGGAATAAAAATGGCTTTCTTCTTGTGAAGAAGAAGAAGATCATCATTCCAGAATATAAAGAGAAGCATTTGAATTTAGGGACAGAAAACACTGTGCATAGTGGAACTCTTTCCAAGGCCTGGTAAAAAGGACATGAGAAAAGAAAGAGTTGACTCATGGAAATCAGAGCAAGAAAGTGAAACGATTCTCTCAGCGGTGCCCCACGTGCCTGACGCGTAATCATCGACACTGATTCTTTCTGGGATTAGAGTGGCGCTTCACGTGCATGACATGTGAGCGCTGGTGCTAGTTCTTTTCGGGATTGAGTCCTGCAATAGAGCCTCACGTGCGTGACACGTGGGCGCCGACATTTTTTTATGTATGTAATAATACCTGTTCACCGTCGGAAGACGCGACCAGGACGCTAGGACGCCTGGCTCAAATTTTTGGGGTAGATGCTATTTGGATTTATCCTTCCATCTCTCCGAAGATGCCAAGTTGATTTATGGCACCATATCTCGGAGGTTTGGACGGATGCAGACGTTGTAGCAGACTTTGTCAGATTCTCCCTCGTTTGCGAGGGGTTTTTGATTGTGGGGACGCTCTTCCCTGCAGGCACAAGCCCCTGCAGTTAATTACGTTATCGCATCGCGATAACCACTTTCTCCTGCTCCAGAATTTCACTTCGTATCGTGTGTGTTTTTATTTGTTTAGGTTGCCCGTGGATTGTATACGGAGACTAATTTATGTTGTCGCCCGTAGGGTGTGGATTAGTCCAAATCCGTATATCTTAGATTTGGGTTTGTTTTATTTAAGGATCGTTAATCTGGTTTGAGATTAAGATCGACTCAAATGTATGTGAGCAGTTAGGGCTCGGTTAGTCTTTTGTTAAGGATACATTAGTCCAATTTGAGGCTAAGATCTACTTAACAAGATTTTATGATCATTTTTGTTTCAAATCCAACAAGAGAGCATTTGGGCTCTGTTGTCTTACTTTAGGGACATTTCGGTCCATTATTGCTATTTTGGAGCCGAAGTTCTAGTTTGAGAACATCTCGGTCTGTTGATCACCATTTTGGAGATGAGATTTTTGTTAAGGACGTCTCGGCCCGTTGATCACCATTTTGTGGGTGGGATTTTAGTTTAAGGACGTCTCGGTCCGTTGATCGCCATTTTGGAGGTGAGATTTTAGTTTAAGGACGTCTCGGTCCGTTGTCCATCTTGCGCGTACGTGTATTTATTACGTGACGGGATGAACAATGATGTTGATATGGAATGTACCCAATTTGGGGTGCAGTCTGATTTGAAGCGTGCACATCAATTTGGAAGTGCATTAACGAGTTGTTGGTTGTCGGGACCCGCCACCTCTCTGAAGACGTTGAATAATTACAACGGCATATATCAGAGGTGTGGAATGATTACCCTTAAACCAAATCCCATATTTGAGGGAAAATGTGGTGCTGCTGTAGACCTAAGGAATTCTAGTCATGTTTAGGAGATATAAGATGAGTATCATTTGGGATATCATTAATGGGAGACCACTGGTCATTTTTGAGACTAAGGTCAATTTGGAAAAACATGTGCACGTAGGCTCGGTTGTTTTAGTATCACAGAGGTCTAACCTCGGAAAACTTTAGCCAGTTTGGGCTAATATTGAGTCTCCAACAGTACTAAGTACTGAGGAATACAGTGCTCACGTGCGTTTCACGTGGACACTGTATTAGTGTTAAACACTAGAATTTTATGACTCTCACGTGACACGTGTGAGGCACCCCAAATATGGGCACCGCTCTTTGGGTTTTATTCCCCCCTCTTTTATATAAGTGCTAAGCACTTGGCTCTCGTACAAAGCACGTGGGTGTCTCCTTTTCCTTTATTGATGCTGGAGTACTGTAGTTTCCTCTTTCTTTTATTTGTTTTCCTCTTAAACAAATCACGTGTTAAACACGTGAGGAAGTTTTGGTTATTTTCCTCGTTCATTTGAAACACTCACGTGGGAAACACGTGAGGCTTCGAAATAGTGCTAAGCACCAATGATTTGGCCTTGGAGATCTTGGATCACTATTTTTTATTTTTTAAAGAACTAAGTTCTTAATATAGGGTTAAACACTAATTTTTGGAGGAATTAAATTCCTATGTGTTCCCGTTCTTCTTCTCTCCTTTTTTTATGTAACTTAGTTCTTCTCCCCTAGGTTTTGAATCTTGAAGAGCAAAATCTCCCCTATGAGAATTAAATTCTCAACTTGTGGGAAGATTTGCCTCTGCAAATCTCAACCAAAGGAAAGAACCGAGTTCTTAAATAAAGGGTTAAACCCTTAGAGAGGCAAAGGATAGGTGTTTTCTTTTTACATGTTTCAAGGAAGCAAGTCTTTTCTCCTATTCCTCAAAAGCTCACTGTATATTCTTTTTTTAAGCCTCTGGGGAGTTCTCTCTCTCTCTCTCTGCGTTTGTCTCTCCCTCTTTTTTTCTTTCCTCCTCCTCTTTTTTTAAGACTTGAAGTCTCTGGATCTTTATATAGTGAAGAGAAGTTTGTTTGATTCTCCGAAAATCTCTCATTGAGAGACCCCAATTGATTTAATTGGTCTCAGAATTGATTTGAGGAATTTTACCCACCGTTGGATCTTTGATCCAAGGACTTCTGTTTTACAGAAGATATTGTTCTTGTTTTTAACATGATTGGGAATATTCTCCCATATATAGAATAAAATTCTATCGAGCGGTGACATTTTAATCACTATTGCGAATTGCCCAATCATTTCGACTATGTATATGCACATATTTTTTGCTCGCTGATTTTTTATTGCGAGTTGCTCAATCATTTCGGCTATTTCATATGCATCTACTCTTATTGCGAGTTGAGAACTTGGATCCTGACACTAATTCCGGCACCAACATCGCTGCGACTGGGATATTACCAGGAGCGAATCATCAATTGCCTTGAGAGGACCTGGAATTTGACACCGATTTGGGCATCAGCACCGCTACAACTGGGATATTGCCAGGAGCGAATCATCATTTGCCTCGAAAGGACTTGGTGTTTGACACCGATTTAGGCATCAGCATCGCTACAACTGGGATATTGCCAGGAGCGAATCATCATTTTCCTTTGTCGATTTGAACAAAAGTAGCTTAGCAAACAGGGTTAGGATCATGTCGACTAAGGCTTTCTGACTTTATGAGCCGTATGGGTCTCATTAAATTATTTCTCCTTATGAGTCGAGAGGATCTCGTAGGTGTAGGTTCTCCTTAGAAGTCGTGAGGACTCCTAAGTGATATTTTCTCTTGCAGGTCGTAAGAATCTTACAAGAGTATTTTCTCCTTATAAGTCGACAGGACTTACAAGTGTCGTTCACCATATGCGGACATTCCGCGCCATTAGTGGAACTAGGTGAGGGATATATTTATTTATGCCCGTGGATTGTATACAAGGGCCAATATTAGACTGCCTGTAGGGCAACTTGGGGAATATGATGGCTTAAGAACATGTTTAAGTGCCTATGGCTTAAGGCTTTTGAATCCTATGAGCCGTGAGGGTCTCATACGGGGGGTTTTCCTTACGAGTCGAGAGGACCTCGTAAGTGAAAATTTTACGAGGTTGCACCCTTTCAGGTTTTCATAAGCTCACCGGTAGCCCTGCTGTTTTTACTCACGGCGCCCTTTCTGGTTTTCATCCGTACCCATTTTGCTTGTGGACATACCGTTTTATTTTTGGCGAGATCATGCCCTTTCGAGTTTTCACAAACTCGCCGGTAGCCCTTCTGTTTTTACTCACGGCACCCTTTCGGGTTTTCATCCGTGCCCATTTAATTGTAGACATACCCGTTTTTTTACCCATCGGTTTGCCAATGGGACTTGGGAAGTGGCTTCATTGCTGTGGTAGTTATGTAGCCGGTAGTACTTGAGTTGCAACTTCTGCTGTTGAGACTTCGATTGCAACGCAGATCTCAAGAGCGGATATTGTCATATTTGGGGCGATGAGCCATGTTTGAGGTGGCGCACAAGTTTTAGGACATTCCGGTCCATTGTTAGTTTAGGGATATTTCGGTCCGTTGCCATTTTAAGGATGTAGTGGTCCCTTATCACCATTTTTGAGGTGAAGCTTTAGTTCAAGGACATTACGGTCCGTTGTTGTCATGTTTGAGGCAAAGTTTTTCCGAATACCACTTAGAGTTTCGACTCAGGAAGATAGCGAGCGGACACGAGCGTCATCATCTATCATTGACCCAAGTCGTGACTCGTTAAGCGTGGTATTTCATGAGGAATCGGACGTTTATTTGCCGGAAAGGTCTTTCGCCATGCATATCCATGAGCAAATAAGCCCCACCTTGGTAGACCTTGTCTATGATGTACGGGCCTTCATAGTTTGGCTCGAATTTCCCCCGTTTTGGACGATTGGGGATCATAGGTCTTTTGACGACTAGCACGAGTTCGCCTTGGCAGAATGTTCTCGGCCCAGTCAGTTTTTCGTATGAGCGCGTCATCCTTGCCTTGTAAGCTTCTAGGTTTTGCTGCGCCATGAGGCGAGTTTCATCGAGGGCGTCGAGCTCCTCAAGCCGAAGATGGGCATTCTCGTCATCTGTTAGCTCGTATCGAACCGCTACTCGGAGAGAAGGGAGTTCTATTTCCAAAGGAAGGACTGCTTCAATGCCGAATACCAACGCGTATAGTGTTGTATTCGTAGCCGTTTTGAACGTCGTTCGGTACGCCCAGAGAGCTTCGTGCAATATATTGTGCCAGTCCATTTTGTTTTTGGACACCGTTTTCTTTATAATCTTGGTCAAGGTCTTGTTGAAAGCTTCAGCTAGACCATTAGCTCGGGGATTATAGACGGAAAAGTATCTCCAGTCTATTTTGTGTTGTTCTGCGAAGCGGCTAATCTTATAGCTCCTATAGGCTGGCCCATTATCCGAGACTATCTGTCGCGGAGTGCCGAACCGGTAGATGACATGTGTCAACTCAAAGTCAAATTCGACGTCTTCACGGGGGCGGTCCTTTTCACCTCCCTTAGTGGTACTGCTTCCACCCACTTAGAAAAGTAGTCAGTTGTTGCCAGTATGAACCGGTGTCCTTTGGATGACGCTGGTTCAATGGGGCCGATTATATCGGTTCCTCACATTTCGAATGGTCAGCTAGATACCGTTGGGTGTAGTGGATTTTGATGTTGGTGGATGAAGCCCCCGTGAATTTGGCACGAGTGACACTGCTTCGCATATTCGAGACAGTCCCGAATCATTGTGGGCCAATAGTAACCCATTTTCTTGATCTTCAGCTTCATCTTTGGCCCGGCCTGATGAGAACCGTAGAGTCCATCATGAATTTCTTGAATGACTCTCCTTGCTTCTCATGGCCCCAAGCACCTTAGCCACAAACCGTCAAGCGATCTCTTGTATAGAGTATCATTGACGAAAGCGAAAGACAGAGCCCGTTTCATGAGCTGATGTCTTGACAACGCGTTTTCGGCCGTTCGATGGGATTTGAAGTAGTCTATGAGGACTTCCCTCCAATCCTTGAGCTTTTCTCGTCTTTTATTTGAAGGACTACTTGTTTAGTCGCTTCATTTCCTTCAGACAACTCTGTTAAATCCCCCGAAGATATTTCTGCTGGCGCAAGAACCCGGCGGTTTTGCACAACGATCCTTACATCATCGAGGTTTTCGTCAGCCAGTTCCTTACCAAGCTTGGCTAATGCATCCACCTTGCAATTTTCCGCACGCGGTATGCTTTCCAGGATATAGGAGGGGATTTGTGTCAGCAGTTGCTGCACTCTTTCACCATACCTGATCAGTTCTGGCTTGCACGTATGATAGTCACCATTTATTTGGCTAACGACCAGCTGGGAGTCTCCATATATGAGGAGGTTTTCGATTCCCATATCGATAGCGATCTCAAGACCCGCTATCAAAGCTTCATATCCAGCCTCGTTGTTTGTTCTTGGTTCCGTTAAGGAAAGAGAGAAATGCATTATCCCTCCTTGCGGAGTCACGAAGATGAGGCCCACCCCGGCTTTGATTATAGGGGTGTTATGCTTACGCTTCTTCATGGAAGATGCTCCATCGAAGTAGAGTTCTCATTGGACATTATTTTCCTTCTTCTCCCCTTCGATGGTGTCAAACATGTGTTTGTCTGGCAACTCGCAATTTAAGAGATAATCGGCTGGTATCGGATGCTCGGCGAGAAAGTCGGCGATGGCCTGGCCTTTCACGGCTTTGAGGGGTCGATACGTTATCGAGAACTCCATCAAGAGGAGGGCCCATTTGGAAAGCCTTCCTGTTAGTATGGCCCTTGACATCAGATATTTGAGAGGATCCACCTTTGATATAAGATGGACCTTATGTGCTAAGGCATAGTGCATGAGCTTCGTTATCGCGAAGATCAGTGCTAGACAATGCTTTTCGATAGGGGGTAGTTGTTTTCTGCCCCTAGGAGAACTCGACTCAAATAGTAGAGAGCTCTCTCTTTTCCCTGATCATTCTCCTGTGCCCACAGCACGTCTAGAGAGCCTTCAAGGGCCGTTGTGTATAGGATGAGGGGCTTTCCTTTGACCGGAGCGGTCAGTACCGGCGGGTTCTGCAGGTATTGCTTGATTTCGTCTAGTGCACTTTGGCATTTATGATTCCAAATGAACGGGATCCCCTTCTTCATTAGATGGATGTAGGGGCGGCATTTGCCGGAGAGGTTAGCTATGAACCGCCGGATATACGCGAGATTTACTTGGAGAGACCGTGGTTGTTTAAGAGTTCTTCGCATGGGCATTTCCATAATCGCCTTGATATTTGATGGGTCTATTTCGATGCCTCGTTGTCGTATGATGAATCCTAGGAATTTTCATGAGGAGACTCCAAACGCGCATTTCAGAGGATTCATCTTTAGATTGTATTTCCGAAGACGCTGGAACACTATGTTCAGATGTTCCCTGTGCTCCTCATACGATTTTCTTTTCACCACAAGGTCATCAATATAGCGTTCGACAATCTCATGTATGAAGTCATCGAAGATCTTCGTCATGGCCCTATGGTAGGTAGCGCCTACATTTTTCAAACCGAAGGGCATCACCTTATAGCAGAATATGCCTAGCGGAGTTCGGAAGGCGGTGTGCTTTTGGTCTTCAGGATGCATTTTTATTTGATTGTAGCCTGAAGATCCATCCATGAAGGAGAAGACCTCATGAGTGGACGTGTTATCAATCATCAGCTCGATAACAGGTACTGGGAAGTCATCCTTCGGACAATCTTTGTTAAGGTCCCGGAAGTCCACGCAGATGTGCACTGTTCCATTTTTATTCATCACTGGAACAATGTTGGCAATCATGTCGGGATACTGAACTTCTTGGATGAAGCCGAAGTTAATTAGTTTCTTGACTTCGGCATTGATACTCATCTCAAGTTCGAGCCGTAGTTTTCTTAGCGCCTGTTTGACTGGCTTGATGTCCGGCGATATAGCCAGTTTATGCACCGCTATTTTTGGATCCAGTCCCGGCATCTCGGAATAGTTCCATGCGAAGCAGTATTTATATTTCATAAGCACGTCCTTTAGTGTGGCCATCTGTTCTTTAGACAACAGGTCACTGACGAACGTGGGTTTCGGCTCGTTTTCCGTCCCCAAGTCGATTTTTCTCAGGTTGTCTACCGTAGTGTGTATCTTATCTTCCAGCTCTTTTGATGCTAGTGGAAACTCTGAGATCACCTCATCCTCGTCTTCATTTGCGAAGCACCTGAAGGAGTCATCTATAGTCTCGTGCCCTCCCTCCTTTGAGAGTGTTACCACATGGCAGGCATGGGTTTGCTTCCATTCTTGACGTTGAGCTGGTCCTGTCCTCACGGTATAGGTCCTCTTTAACTCGTGCTTTTGCGGTGGGGTTACCCTCCAGTTGTTGGACAAAGCGAACTTGCCTTGTTGATACTGGTCTTCGACCCAATCTTTGAAGATGAAGCAGTTTTCAAGGGGATGACCTGTTGCTCGGTGATAGAAGAAATAATCCGGATGATGGACCTCGTTTATTTGTTCGGGATGCCGAAACTCCGAAAGCGTCATCATTTGATACTTAATGACAAGGTTGAATATTTTCCTTATCTTGTCTTGAGGGAAAGAGTATTCCCGTCCTATCTTCTTCATAAAAGACGGATTCCAGCTGACTTTTTCTTGATTGCATGGCTTCTTGGATCCGCTTCGCTGTTTCCGAACGTCATTCTCATTCTTCACTTTGTTTTTGCCCCTGTTTCGAGCTTTTCTCTTATCGCAAGAACGTACAGCGGGCTGAGGGTGAAGGGCATCGTAACCTTCTCTTTCCGCAGGCCGCTGAATAAGACGCTGAGTCCTGGCCTTTTCGTAAATGGCCATTTCGCGGTTGCGGTCATTCTGAACCTTTTGACCGGCTTCTCTTATTATCTTGGCAACTTGCTCCTCGAACGACGGACTTGACATTCGGATGGCGGGATCTCGCTCTGGTTCAATGTTATAAACATTTGGAAAAACGTTCCCTTCTTTACTAAAGCCATTTATGAGGCGGCAGTTGTGGAATCGCTCCCGTTTATTTGCCCGAACGTATCCGAGCCCAGGCATATCCATTCTCCCGTTGGGCATCTTTCGCTGATTCCCGGGGACGTCCCAAATCTTGTTGTAGAACTGGGCTTGTCGAGTGGTTTGTTTGAAGGGTACGCCTTGGCATCTTAACGACCTTTTCAATCCCTCTATGTAATATCTGGGCAGACGGATTAGTTGAAGCCTGTCAAGCACAAAATGGGCGCCATGCCAGACTTCTTTTTCTACCCTGGTTTCCGCAGATTGGTAGAAGAGTATCATCTTTTCACCTCTTCGTCTGGGAGGGATGTAGAAAGTCTGCAGCTCTTGTACGCCGTATGTATTGAGCACATCAAGTTCCCAATGATGCCGCTGCAGAACCATGGTGATTTGTAAACTCTGATCAGTTCCAGTAACGGTTTGCACTGATAGGCGAGTGGGTGCTCCTGAGTTTCCGGGATTTCTTTCTTCCCGGTGAGTGCTGCCATTTTCGTCAGCATATCCTGAAGCTTTTGTTGCTGCTCCTGAGCTTTTGTCAACGACCGAGTTTGCGGCCGATGACCCACGGAAGCACGGATTTCCTCTTTCCCAGAATCCATGTAGACCGTGTGTACAACCATGCCCCCAGACTTGGGGCGTTTGGGTCCGGCGCCTTTGGAATTTGCCGCAGGCAATGAGATTTTCTCCGGCCTCCTCCTTTTGTGGGAGGTCGAGGTTGAAGGAGCCATTGTAACAGGTGCCTATGTGAAAGAATCCCCTCGCTGTATGGAGGAGGGATGATTTTCCTCTTGTCGAACGTTCACTTTCTCCGGTTGACGAGAGTGGTCTTTGTTGATCACAGAATCTTGGACTTTCCGCCAGACCCTGTGGATTTGGGAGGACAGCCGCTGAGGGGGCTGCTTCGGTTTTACCTGTGTCATGTTTTCAACAGGTGGGAGAGATTTCTTTAGCACTGCGGTTGGGGAGTTTTTGCTCCCCCTCTTTAGCAGTTCAAAGCTGTTCCCGGTTGGAACAGCAGCGTCAACTTCCACCATTGGAGCTGGTGGATTAAGTCCAGAGGGGGAGTTGCTCCCAGCTCTTCTCACCCGACGTCAGTGGCGACGTCGAGCGTATCTTGCAGACGGGACCACCTCAGTTGTGGAAGCGGCTCCGTCATGCCCCCGGCTTTGATGAGGGGTTACTGTTGGTGCCAGCCCGTCGAAGACTGACATCCGTTGAGAGGGAACGACCAATCTTTCGAAGGCCGATTTTCTGCTAGGGGAAGCACTTTTGACAACTTCACCCGCCGGAGGAGTTGAGAGGACTATCCGTTTTGGGATAGCCCCTTCGGGTATCGCGAGCCTCTTTGCAGGCCTACTTGAGCTTCGACTCAGCTTGTTAAAGACTGAGTTGGCAAACTTGGACGACCCGTGGAGAAGGGTCGTGGTGGTTGCAAGTTGATCGAAGACCGACTTCTTGGGAGCTTCCTGTGGTGGCACTGGGGCACAGAAGCTTGCTGGCGGAAGCATGGTCCCAAAGAACAATCCAGTAGTGGCTTGAGGCACCTGCCCCACCGGCATTGAAAAGATAGAGGCCGCATTAGGCCCGTATGTCACTCCTCCAGTTGGAGTGGAGCGGGAGTTGCTGTTGCAGTTTGTGCAGCTGGAAGCCATTGATGTTATCTTCTTCTTCTGCACAGGAACAAGACACCAAATCATAGTACCTCGAGTCCAAGGGCAACCATATCAAACCGCGATTTTGTTCGCGAGACACGACACACGAAGTGTGGAGTGGAAAGAGGAAAAGGTCCCACCGGGCGTGCCAGAATCTGTTCACCGCCGGAAGACGCGACCGGGACGTTAGGACGTCTGGCTTGAATTTTGGGGGCAGATGTTATTTGGATTTATCTGTTCACATCTCCAAAGATACCAAGTTGATTTATGGCACCGTATCTCAGAGGTTTGGACGGATGCAGGCGTTGTAGCAGACTTCGTCTGATTCCCCCTCGTTTGCGAGGGGTTTTTGATTGTGGGGACGCTCTTCCCTACAGGCGCATACCCCTGCAGTTAGTTACGTTATCGCATCGCGATAACCACTTTCTCCTACTCCGGAAGTTCATTTCGTGTCGTGTGTGTTTTTATTTATTTAGGTTGCCCGTGGATTGTATACGGAGACTAATTTATGTTGTCGGCTGTAGGGCGTGGATTAGTCCAAATTCGTATATCTTAGATTTGGGTTTGTTTTATTTAAGGATCGTTAATCTAGTTTGAGATTAAAATCGACTTAAATGTATGTGAGCAGTTAGGGCTCGGTTAGTCTTTTGGTAAGGATACGTTAGTCCAATTTGAGACTAAGATCTACTTAACAAGGTTTTAGGATCATTTTTGTTTCAGATCCAAAAAGAGAGCATTTAGGCTCTGTTGTCTAAGTTTAGGGACATTTCAATCCATTATTGCCATTTTGGAGGCAAAGTTCTAGTTTGAGGACATCTCGGTCTGTTGATCGCCATTTTGGAGGTGAGATTTTAGTTTAAGGACGTCTCAGTCCGTTGATCACCATTTTGAAAGTGAGATTTTAGATTAAGAACATCTCGGTCCGTTGATCACCATTTTAGAGGTGGGATTTTAGTTTAAGGACGTCTCGGTCCGTTGTCCATCTTGCAGGCACGTGTATTTGTTACGTAACGGGATGAACAACGATGTTGATATGGAATGTGCCCAATTTAGGGTGCAGTCTAATTTGAAGTGTGCACATCAATTTGGAAGTGCATCAACGAGTTGTTGGTTGTCAGGACTTGCTACCTCTCTGAAGACGTTGAAGAATTATAACGACATATATCAGAGGTGTGGAAAGATGTACCCTTAAACCAAATCCCATATTTGAGGGAAAAGATGTTCCTGCTGTAGACCTAAGGAATGTTAGACGTGTTTAGGAGATATAAGATGAGTATCATTTGGGATATCATCAATGGGAGACTACTAGTCATTTTATAGACTAAGTTCGATTTGGGAAAACATGAGCACATGGGCACGATTGTTTTAGTATCACAGAGGTCTAACCTCAGAAAACTTTAGCCAATTTGGGCTAAGATTGAGTCTCCAACAGTGCTAAGTACTGAGGAATACAGTGCTCACGTGCGTTTCATGTGGGCACTGGATTAGTGTTAAACACTAGAGTTTTATGACGCTCACGTGACACACGTGAAGCACCCCAAATATGGGCACTGCTCTTTGGGTTTTATTCCCCCCTCTTTTATATAAGTGCTAAGCACTTGGCTCTCGTGCAAAGCATGTGGGTGTCCCCTTTTCCTTTATTGATGCTGGAGTACTATAGTTTCCTCTTTCTTTTATTTATTTTCCTCTTAAACAAATCACGTGTTAAACACGTGAGGAGGTTTTGGTTATTTTCCTCGTTCGTTTGAAACACTCACGTGGGAAACGCGTGAGGCTTCGAAATAGTGCTAAGCACCAATGATTTGGCCTTGGAGATCTTAGATCACTATTTTTTATTTTTTGAAGAACTAAGTTCTTAATATAGGGTTAAACCCTAATTTTCGGAGGAATTAAATTCCTATGTGTTCCCGTTCTTCTTCTCTCCTTTTTTTTTATGTAACTTAGTTTTTCTTCTCTAGGTTTTGAATCTTGCAGAGCAAAATCTCCCCGATGAGAATTAAATTCTCAACTTGTGGTGAGATTTGCCTCTGCAAATCTCAACCAAAGGAAAGAACCGAGTTCTTAAATGAATGGTTAAATACTTAGGGAAGCAAAGGATAGGTGGTTTCTTTTTACCTTTTGTTTCAAGGAAGCAAGTCTTTTCTTTGAGAATTAAATTCTCCTGCTCCTCAAAAGCTCACTGTATATTCTTTTTTTTAAGCCTCTGGGGAGTTCTCTCTCTCTGCGTTTGTCTCTCCCTCTTTTTTTCTTTCCTCCTCCTCTTTTTTTAAGACTTGAAGTCTCTGGCTCTTTATATAGTGGAGAGAAGTTTGTTTGATTCTCCGAAAATCTCTCATTGAGAGATCCCAATTGATTTAATTGGTCTCAGAATTGATTTGGGGAATTTTACCCACCGTTGGATCATTGATCCAAGGACTTCTGTTTTACAGAAGATATTGTTCTTGTTTTTAACAAGATTGGGAATATTCTCCCATATATACAATAAAATTCTATCGAGCGGTGACATTTTAATCACCATTGGATTTTTAATCCAAGGGTGCTTAGTTTAACAGAGTATAATTTTTCTCTGTTTAGAAAGATATAGAAAATATTTTGGATCTTTGATCCATTAATTATCTGTTTAACAGAAAATATTCTTCCCAATAGAATTTAATTCTATGTTTAATCATCGTTGGATTCTTGATCCAACGGTTCATTAAGTAGAATTTAATTCTACGTAAGGAGGTGTCCTCACGTGTTTGGTATGTGAGGCTTTATTTAGCCTATCTGTTGTTTGATTGCAACGCCTATATGCTTTTCATATATGCGCTCACATGTTTAACACGTGAGGCTTTGTTTAGCCTATCTGTTGTTTAATTGCAGCGCGTATATGCTTTGCATATAGGCGCTCACTTGTTTAATACGTGAGGCTTTGTTTAGCCTATCTGTAGTTTGATTGCAGCGCCTATATACTATGCTATAGGCGCTTACGTGTTTAACACGTGAGGCTTTGTTTAGCCTATCTGTAGTTTAATTACAGCGTCTATATGCTTTGCATATAGGCACTCACTTGTTAAACACGTGAGGCTTTGCTTAGCCTATCTGTAATTTAATTGCAGCGCCTATTGTTAGTGTATATGCCCTAGAGGCCATTACTGTATCATACTAGTTTGTATATTACTTAATGGAAGCTTGGGATATTCACAGTTGTATAGACAATCTTGCTCAAAATGGTAGTATGCTACTTGGTTTGTATCTACTTCAATATGTGCATGTGTTTCTTTTAGCATATCGCTTATACATATTAGTAGAGCCCTTAGGATCTTTGCTTGATTACCAGCGTTGTGATGGCAGTCACACTTGTGGGGGCTGGGTAATCTATAAGCACATCCTTATACAGGTCCCTAGTCGTAGGACTATCGAGACAGGGCATCGATACTCCGGAGTAGACTAGCGTATGCACTTCTCATCCCAGCAGGGGAGATGGTCTGTCCCACAGCCATCAGTACGTCGTACTGGAGATAGTATGCGGGTGCTCGTTAGGTTACGAGTACACTGGACAGGACTCGTCGGGAACTGTTGGTTGGTATTATACCTATCGTCAGTTATCAGTTCCCAGGTGACATGAGTACAGCTTAGTCCGCTGACTTGACACTGTCACTTCGCCTCGAGTGTGTTCCCATTGTACTTAGATTACTACCCTATCACGGCTCAAAGGAGTCGTGCAAACAGGTAGTAGTTGGGTGCAGTCCCGAAGCACTTGGAGGCAATGACGGTTAGACAGGATTCGTCTCTCCCGGTATTGGGGGTTGACATCGCGCTGTGTCTAGGAGAGCCATTACACGAGTAGTCCCTGGCCAGGGCAAGCGAAATATACTGGTAGGTTTCCAGTGTTATCTCAGGGTGTTCTGGGCTACACTCCGACACGACTTGTACCGCTATTAGGGGACTGACGTTCACCACCCCCTAAGCCCGCCATGCGATGTATCAGACGAACAGACCGGACTGTACGGAGATTGTCACATAGAGCCTCAGTAGGAGTTCGGATGGGTTTATCTCATCGGCCTTCTTATCGACATCTACCTGGGGACCGTTACGTACAGCTAGTGCCGCTTGCGGTCTGTGGTTAAACCCACTGCCAGCGTAGTGTCGAGTCTTTAGAGTCCCATACAGAGAGTTTCCCTGCAGTGAGCGAAACGTGTAGAGGCCGTATGGTTTTACGGCGGGGCTGCGATCACTTACGTGCACTTGTGTGCGTATGCTTTTCGGGCAGGCAATACTAGTGGGCTTTGGTTTAAGCCGGATCCTAGTATTGCACGGATGGATTTGTTTTGTCTTCTGTGCATTCGCATTCTACGGAATGCGGATGCGGGTGTGTATGCACAGTTTTGAGGAGCGATGAAGGTGGAGGTGCCTCATTAGGGTTTTGGCAGTTGGTTCAGCCAAAACCGTTATGTGGCAGGCTCATTAGGGTTTTGGCAATTCGTTCAGTCAAAACCATTATGAGCCGGAGACATTATTTACTAATCCTTTTAGTGATAATTTAGTGATGGCTAATTGCTTTGACCATTTGACCACCTTGACCACTCTTGACTTTGTTGACCCGTTGACCAAAGTTGACCTTGACCTTCATGAGAGGTCTACACTCTTCTTTGGTTTTCTTTTTCTTTTTGGATTATGAAAATGGTCATGTCAATGTAGCCATCAACTTTATCATGATAGGATTAGTAATGATGATGTTTAGTATTATTGCAACCATGGTTCATTTTTTCTTGGGTGATCATTTTCATTTCTCTTTTTCTCATTCTCTCTCTTGCTTGTGAGAAGAAAGAAAATGAGCTCCATGGTTGCTAGTGCCCCTCCTTCTCCCTCCTCTTGATTTCTTCTTTTGATCTCATGTGTTGAGAGAAAAATAATCCACACAGACAAACACTTCCATCAACCTCTTCTACACAACCTAGGACATCAAGACTAGCGATCTTGTTGCCCTAGTTGCCTCGGCTCGAGGTGGAGCTCGGTGTACAACTCTCGGGTGGATCGTCTTCGACTCAAGGAGGCCGCGGAGGTGACCAAGATCCGGATCGATCCTCGGAGCTTGGATGGACGAGCGGGACAGCGGAGAGAAGACCCGAAGGACCGGTATCGTGAGGTATAATCTCTATGGCATAGTAGATAGCACCTCTTGTTGTTTGCTAGTTTGTAGTTTAGCAAAGATCCGTGCTTTAGTCCATGTTGCCTTTGCGTCAAAAATTGTTTTTCGCCGTTTCCGCCTCCCCGTAAGAACCGGGATGAGCAACGTGGACTTACAGTGGTATCAGAGCCTAGCTAAACATAAACTAGCAAGTTAGCAAAGTATTTAGAATATCGATCGGAAAAAAGTCGCAAAACACGTCCGAAAAAACCATGTTTCTGTCGATTTTTTATACTGCTCTAAAAATTATTTAACATACATGAAAAATCGGCTCAGGGTTTTGTAAAAACACAGAACAAAAACGGTCCACTGAATCGGTCAAAGCGCCGCGGTTCCGCGGCAAGAACATGCTTCTTGCCGCAGATCCACGGCCGAGTTAACTCGGTCATAGACCGGGTTTTGTGCAGTGTTTTTATTTGGCTGTTTTGGGATTTTTAGTACATACTGTTTCTACCCAGATTTTCCAGAGAACAAATTCGTTTTTGGGGTGGTTATAAATCCGTATTTTGATCGATGTTCCGTAGACTTTGGCTAATGGATATTATCTGTAATGTGATATATGTATTGAACGTCTGCTAATCGCTATACGTCGATTAGTGGGGGTTAT
This sequence comes from Agapanthus africanus, assembly GCA_030015575.1. Lineage (NCBI taxonomy): Eukaryota > Viridiplantae > Streptophyta > Magnoliopsida > Asparagales > Amaryllidaceae > Agapanthus > Agapanthus africanus. The sequence goes on along the minus strand of CM057338.1, from coordinate 932,812,398 downwards.
ACATACCTGTGATATGTAATGTTGATGGTTTGTGTATATGAACTCGTTGGATTGTCGCGGATGAATAGCCGGGTGGATGTGAGATGAGAGTTTCTTTTTCTTTCATTCATTGTAAAATTTGTAAATTGATGTAATATTATTTGTTTGGCCGCACATCCGGGATGAGGTTGTAGCCGCCATTGTATAATTTCTTTTTACTGTTTTTGCTCCTAGGATAGACCCAAGGAGGGGTGCACAAACTACCGGGTATCTCGAAGTGCCGAGTGGCCTACTCACGTCGTTGAGGGAGGTTGCTTCGCTTCGGGTATTTGGCGGATAGTTTGCCGCACCCGTAGGGGTCTTGGGTGGGGTTTTGGCTATTCACCGCGACCGTGTAATCCGCTTTTCGTTACAGGCTCGTACGGAATGCGGATTCCTAGTATATCCAAAGTGTTCATCTGTGATCTGGAATGGCTTTCATTGCATGTGACGAATGTATATATCTATATATGATATCTATTAAGGCGTTGCTTATGTTTTGCATCCGCGCTAGTCCAGCCCCCGCTCTGTCGTTAGTTAAGTAACCTAACGGGTGATGACGGGACCCCGTGGCGAATGCGGATGGCATAAGCGTACGTCATATTTTCGTTGTTTTCTGCAATGGTAGGATTAAATGATGGGACGCATTAAAATTAATGCAAGAAAATAAACCAAGTAAAAGTCGTTGGAACACTTTAAAAACCACTCGGTTCTTTTCAAAAACCAACTTTTAAATACGGAGCTTGAACCACTCCTTTTAAAAGCTATCTCGTTCCATAGATTATATCAAGTTCACTACGTTCACGGTTTCGCCAAAACCATCCGTACCCCTCCGTCGTTTCATATGAATATCCAACAGTATTCAAGCTGTGTTTGTTGGCCTTAGTCAAGGCACGGTGTTTGGTAGCTGGTGGGTATTCATATGTTGCATAGATAGATGCGTTGGTTTGGGACAGTCGTATTACTTTGTTGGCCATAGTCAAGGGTATATACGGGTGGGTTCAAATCAACCTGGACAACGACGGGTAGAACTTGACATGTGACTTATGATTTGTTGGCCTTAGTCAAGGTCATAAGAGCATGGGGCAAAAATCCACATCGGGAGTTTCTAAAGAAACTAAAACTTGCTAGTGCTACATACCATTTAGAGTGTGATGATTCTGGTAGGATTCCTTCAGTTTTGTCGCGCGATGATATTTGGATCCCGATCCTACTGTGAGTATATGCTACTCCTCGGGAACTTTCTCACTTAACGATCAATACTATAAACCAAGTAGGTGTCTAGAAAGGTGTTAGCGGGGCTACGCCCATAGGGAAAAGAGGTTATTTAATTAAGGAACTTCGCGAAAGCGTTGGAAAACCTCCCTCGAAGTACCGACACTGGCCTGACTAAACAGTTAAGCAAGTATTGTACGGTGAGATTGATCCTGACTAATTCTTCCTTTATGATTTGAGGAGGGATTCGAGAGACAGTGGGAGCCATCCTGTTTAGATAAATTAAAAACCAATCTAAACTTGCAAGAGCATCATGCTGAGTGTTTTCTTCTCTCTCTCTTAATTGCAGCGACCCAGTGACCGCACCTAGGTTACATGTAGATAATAAAATGACTGAATCTGACTGTTATGACTGGCAAAGGTCTGTCCAGATGTCCATTGCCCATGACAAGCTGGGACACCTCTTGACTGATCCTACCCCTGCCGTCTCAGGTCCAGTTTCCCCTGTCACGGATATTCATATCCGCGAGACATCGGAAAAGAACTGTGCGAAAGCCAAGTGCCTCGTGTTAGCCTCAGTTGATGGTGCATACCAGAGGCAGCACGAGAAGATGGACTTAGTTTCTATCTTCCTCCATAACAAAGATTTATATGGAGAGCAATCTCGTATCGCAAGATATGAGACCTCGAACGAATTGCTTTCAGCGAGGTTGGCTATCGGGTCATCTGTAAGGGGCAACGTCCTTACAGAGACCAGCTATTTTGAGCTCACGGACCTGAAGACCACGTTGAAGAACGGGTCAGATGCTGACTTGATTCTACAGTCTCTACCTTCTACCCTGAAGGAAACCAGGGAAGTATAAGGAAAGGGAAGGGCAGAAGTTTGGGGACTGGATATAGTAAAAGAGGGATGTTCCTATTGTTACGGGAATGAACATTGGCAGAAGGATTGCAGGGCTAGCATAGCCAGTAGCCAGGATTCGAAGCATGTTGTGGCTTCGGCTTCGGATGTGTTTGTGATAGAGAACTGTATGTCAGTTAACCCTACCTTCTGGGTATTGGATACCGGATCAGGATCTCACATCTGTAATTCGTTACAGGCTTTGAGAAACCGTAGGGTTATCAAGATAGGTGATATGACTCTTAGGGTTGCTAATGGAATGAGCATGTACGCTAAATCCGTAGGGGAGTATCATCTTGGACTGACAACTGGGCAGATATTGATTCTGCGTGACTGTTTTTATGTACCAGGTGTGACTTGTAATATCATATCTGTATCCTTACTTTCTAAGGAAGGATATGACTTTACTTTTGTAAGCGATGTGGTCAACATCCACCTAAATCAAGTTCTGATTGGGTCAGGTACATTAAAGAACGGGATCTACGTATTGAATCAAACTCAGATTTTCAGTGTCTAGAACACACTTAAAAGAAAGTCTCCGGAATTAAATCAGACTTTCTTATGGCATTGTAGACTGGGTCACATTAATGAGACACGGTTGACGAAGTTACATAAAGAAGGATACTTGGATCCGTTCGAGTACCAGTCTTATGCCACTTGTGAATCTTGTCTCATGGGAAAGATGACAAAGACTCCGTTCACTGGACACGGAGAAAGAGCAAGCGAGCTCTTGGGACTCATACACAGTGATGTGTGTGGTCCAATGTCTACACATGCGCGAAGTGGTTATTCATACTTCATTACTTTCACAGATGATTTCTCTAGGTTTGGACATATCTTCTTGATGAAGCATAAATCCGAAGCCTTTGAGAAATTTCAGGAATACAAGAATGAAGTTGAAAAACAAACAGGAAAAAGTATCAAGACACTAAGATCTGATCGAGGTGGAGAATACTTAAGTGTCGAGTTTCTGGGCTACTTAAAAGAGAATGGAATTCTTTCTCAGCTTACTCCTCCATACACACCACACACAACAGTGTATCAGAAAGGCGGAATCGAACCCTATTGGATATGGTTCGTTCCATGATGAGTAAGGTTGAGTTACCGCGATCCTTCTGGAGTTATGCATTAGAAACAGCTGCATATCTTTTGAACCAAGTTCCTACTAAGTCAGTGCCTACCACACCATATCATATGTGGAGTGGGAAGAAACCCTGCCTTAAACACTTTAAGACATGGGGGTGTCCAGCTTTTGTTAAAAAGCAGCATGCGGACAAGCTCGAGGCACGTTCAGTACAGTGTAAGTTTGTGGGATACCCAAAGAACTCCAAGGGGTATCTTTTCTATTACGCAAAGGAACAAAAAGTTTTTGTTTCTCATCATGCCCGCTTCTTGGAAACTGAGTTTTTGGAAAATCAAATAAGTGGGAGCGCAATAGAACTGAAAGAAATTCCAGAACCACGAGCTATTACTGAAAGCTTAGTAGAACCAGAGGGTTCGAAAGAACAGGACATTCCTACGCCGCTCCACAGGAGTAGTAGGCAGTCTCATCCGCCCGAGAGATACTACGGTTTTCTCATAGACGGGGATAGAGAGGATTACACTATTGATTATGGTGAGCCTACTAGCTTCCAGCAAGCCATTCAGAGCGGTGACTCGGTAAAATGGCTGGATGCAATGCGGACCGAGATGGAGTCCATGTACACCAACAAAGTTTGGACTTTGGACTTTGCTCCAGAAGGGGTAAAACCCGTAGGCTGCAAATGGATCTTCAGAAAGAAGATTGGTGTAGATGGGCAGGTTGAAACCTATAAAGCTAGACTTGTTGCAAAGGGTTTTCGTCAAAGACCTAGTTTGGACTATGACGAGACCTTTTCTCCAGTGGCTATGCTCAAATCCATTCGGATCCTTCTTGCCATTGTTGCTTTCCACGATTATGAAATCTGGCAGATGGACATAAAGACGGCTTTCCTAAATGGAAATTTAGAAGAGTGCGTCTATATGGATCAGCCGGAGGGATTCATTCAGAGTGGGAGCAGCGGTAAAGTATGCAAGTTGCTCAAGTCCATCTATGGACTGAAGCAGGCATCGCGGAGTTGGAACATCTGCTTTGATGATACTGTCAAGGAATTCGACTTTATCAAAAACCCAGATGAACCATGCATTTACAGTAAGATTGTAGGGAGAACTGTGGTATTCCTCGTCTTGTACGTGGATGACATTCTCCTAATAGGAAATGATATTCCTATGCTACAGTCAGTCAAAGGATTCTTGTCGCAGAGGTTCTCCATGAAGGACCTGGGCGATGCCAACTACATTCTGGGGATCCAGATCTATCGTGATAGATCTAAGAGGATGTTGGGACTTTCACAGTCCAGGTACATTGACACCATACTGAAAAGATTCAGTATGGAAGATTCCAAGCGCGGTAATTTACCGGCTTGTCACGGGATCACCCTCTCCAAAGAGATGTCTCCCAAGACTGATTTGGAAAGGGATCGCATGTCTATTATACCCTACGCTTCTGCGGTAGGCTTTATAATGTATGCGATGTTATGTACCAAACCAGATGTAGCATACGCACTGAGCGTTGTAAGCCGGTATCAGTCGGACCCAGGGGAGAAACACTGGATAGCGGTAAAGAACATTCTCAAGTACCTGAGAAGGACTAAGGAGATGTTCTTGGTGTATGGCGGAAAAGACCTCCAGATCGAGGCCTTTGCTGACTCCAGCTTCCAGAGTGACAAGGATGACTCCAAGTCCATGTCAGGTTATGTCTTTACCCTCAATGGAGGGACGGTTTGCTGGAAAAGTTCCAAGCAGGAGACCGTTGCTGACTCAACTATGGAAGCGGAGTACATAGCTGCTTGTGATTCCACAAAGGAAGCTGTCTGGATGAAGAAGTTCCTCACGGAGCTTCAGGTGGTTCCTACCATTGTTGATCCAATACCGCTGTATTGCGACAACAACGGCGCTATAGCTTTAGCGAAGGAACCCAGGTCCCATCAGAATTCCAGGCACATTTTGAGGCGGTACCACCTGATCAGGGAGATCGTAGATTGCCGGGAGATCGTAGATCGCCGGGAGATCGAGGTGAAGAGAGTAAATTCGGAGAATAACACTGCAGATCCACTCACGAAGGCCCTACCCCAGACTCAGTTCGAGCGGCTGATCGAGATGATAGGTCTTCGATACGCCAGTTCATGACCTTAGTGCAAGTGGGAGATTGTTAGTGTATATGCCCTAGAGGCCATTACTGTATCATACTAGTTTGTATATTACTTAATGGAAGCTTGGGATATTCACAGTTGTATAGACAATCTTGCTCAAAATGGTAGTATGCTACTTGGTTTGTATCTATTTCAATATGTGCATGTGTTTCTTTTAGCATATCGCTTATACATATTAGTAGAGCCCTTAGGATCTTTGCTTGATTACCAGCGTTGTGATGGCAGTCACACTTGTGGGGGCTGGGTAATCTATAAGCACATCCTTATACAGGTCCCTAGTCGAAGGACTATCGAGACAGGGCATCGATACTCCGGAGTAGACTAGCGTATGCACTTCTCATCCCAGCAGGGGAGATAGTCTGTCCCACAGCCATCAGTACGTCGTACTGGAGATAGTATGCGGGTGCTCGTTAGGTTACGAGTACACTGGACAGGACTCGTCGGGAACTGTTGGTTGGTATTATACCTATCGTCAGTTATCAGTTCCCAGGTGACATGAGTACAGCTTAGTCCGCTGACTTGGCACTGTCACTTCGCCTCGAGTGTGTTCCCACTGTACTTAGATTACTACCCTACCACGGCTCAAAGGAGTCGTGCAAACAGGTAGTAGTTGGGTGCAGTCCCGAAGCACTTAGAGGCAGTGACGGTTAGACAGGATTCGTCTCTCCCGGTATTGGGGGTTGACATCGCGCTGTGTCTAGGAGAGCCATTACACGAGTAGTCCCTGGCCAGGGCAAGCGAGATATACTGGTAAGTTTCCAGTGTTATCTCAGGGTGTTCTGGGCTACACTCCGACATGACTTGTACCGCTATTAGGGGACTGACGTTCACCACCCCTAGGCCCGCCATGCGATGTATCAGACGAACAGACCGGACTGTACGGAGATTGTCACATACAGGCTCGGTAGGAGTTCGGATGGGTTTATCTCATCGGCCTTCTTATCGAAATCTACCTGGGGACCGTTACGTACAGCTAGTGCCGCTTGCGGTCTGTGGTTAAACCCACTGCCAGCGTAGTGTCGAGTCTTTAGAGTCCCACAGAGAGTTTCACTGCACTGAGCGAAACGTGTAGAGGCCGTATGGTTTTACGGCGGGGCTGCGATCACTTACGTGCACTTGTGTGCGTATGCTGTTCGGGCAGGCAATACTAGTGGGCCTTGGTTTAAGCCGGATCCTAGTATTGCACGGATGGATTTGTTTTGTCTTCTGTGCATTCGCATTCTACGGAATGCGGATGCGGGTGTGTATGCACAGTTTTGAGGAGCGATGAAGGTGGAGGTGCCTCATTAGGGTTTTGGCAGTTGGTTCAGCCAAAACCGTTATGTGGCAGGCTCATTAGGGTTTTGGCAATTCGTTCAGTCAAAACCATTATGAGCCGGAGACATTATTTACTAATCCTTTTAGTGATAATTTAGTGATGGCTAATTGCTTTGACCATTTGACCACCTTGACCACTCTTGACTTTGTTGACCCGTTGACCAAAGTTGACCTTGACCTTCATGAGAGGCCTACACTCTTCTTTGGTTTTCTTTTTCTTTTTGGATTATGAAAATGGTCATGTCAATGTAGCCATCAACTTTATCATGATAGGATTAGTAATGATGATGTTTAGTATTATTGCAACCATGGTTCATTTTTTCTTGGGTGATCTTTTTCATTTCTCTTTTTCTCATTCTCTCTCTTGCTTGTGAGAAGAAAGAAAATAAGCTCCATGGTTACTAGTGCTCCTCCTTCTTCCTCCTCTTGATTTCTTCTTTTGATCTCATGTGTTGAGAGAAAAAGAATCCACATAGACGAACACTTCCATCAACCTCTTCTACACAACCTAGGACATCAAGACTAGCGATCTTGTTGCCCTAGTTGCCTCGGCTCGAGGTGGAGCTCGGTGTACAACTCTCGGGTGGATCGTCTTCGACTCAAGGAGGCCGCGGAGGTGACCAAGATCCGAATCGATCCTCGGAGCTTGGATGGACGAGCGGGACAGCGGAGAGAAGACCCGAAGGACCGGTATCGTGAGGTATAATCTCTATGGCATAGTAGATAGCACCTCTTGTTGTTTGCTAGTTTGTAGTTTAGCAAAGATCCGTGCTTTAGTCCATGTTGCCTTTGCGCCAAAAATTGTTTTTCGCCGTTTCCGCCATCCCGTAAGAACCGGGGTGAGCAACGTAGACTTACACCTATATGCTTTGCATATAGGCGCACACGTGTTTAACACGTGAGGCTTTGTTTAGTGGGTAGTTTCCCTCTTTCTTTCTCTCATCTTCTTCTTTTTTTTATAAGGAAACAATTCCTCATACGAGCATTGGCGTAAAGAAAAAGAGAGCTTTGTCATTCATACTTCAAAGAAATTTATACATTGGTGATAAGGGTGATAAAAAAAAGAGACATCATCAAAATGTTTACAATGGCAAGACGCTGAATTCCGGACACGGATTCATGATATTAGAGGCAAGTTTGAGTAAAGTGCTTCTGGCTTCATTGACCATTTTCTTATGCATTTTCTCATGAATGCAAGTGTCGGGATCCCCGCTGATGTCATCCATCCTCTAGTACACGGATATTATCGCTTTCTGTTGGAAGACGCGATGCAAAACAACGACAAGACGATCTCTCCGCTTCTTTGAAATCAGGCACATCAGATATACTGAATGCACTTTATCTTCAGCATCATCAAGTGCCTCGAGTGGCATAGCCTCATCAAGCTCAGGAAGTGCTTCCCAAATCGACCTAATGACAATCTTCAAAAGAGCAAAACGGCGAGAGGGCAATCGACCGTTGTAATCGTCGAAGCGACGCATCACCTCCCCGCACTGGGTGTCAGTTAACTCTTGGCCCTGGCAGCGGCCATGGATGCAAATCTCCTCATAAGAGATAATCTCTTCAAGATCATACAGATGAGAAGTCATAGCATCTGAAAAGAAAAACCAGTAAAGGGTTAGCAATCAAAATACCAAAATCATTGCAATGTAGAAGGGAAAAAAACTGTGGCCCTCACAAAATCAATGTAATGCCCCACATCAATGATGAGGCAGGCACTCATTGTAAGAATCCAAAAGGATTCTCATTTAATGGAAAATCTCATTAAACTGTGGAGTTAGACTCCCAATATTCTCGAAAAACGAGTTCTACAGCAGATTCAAATCTGCAAGAAGAACCCTAAAAAAGAGAATAAGAAAAGGGAATAAAATTCCCAAAAGAAATTTCAAAAGAAATTATCCCAGAAATCCGCACGGGAAATGGAATTAAATTCCAAATAACCCTCGAAGATCAAAGTCACTAACATGGTAAAACCCTAAGATGTCTGAGACCAACGGTCTACCTAAATAAAGTTTTTAAAGATCTCTAAGAGATCATTTCAAGAAAAAGAGCTAAGCTCTGTTAATGGGTTGAAAATCCAAGACAAAAAAGGGTCTATTTTAAGAGAAAAATGGTCATAATCCTTACCAATTTTCTTAAACAAAGTTAAACTCTAAGAGTTTCTTTAGGCAGAGATCTAAGCTCTGAGAAGAGAATTAAATTCTCAAGGAAGACTCAAGAAGATGATTGAACGACAGTCATCTCAAAGGCCAAAGGCCTATTTATAAGACATGAAGGGACGGTTCAACTCCCAGGAGATCGAACGGTGGAAAAGGTGACATCGTTGCACCCACGTGTAAGCCACGTGAGAGCAACGGTGGGGCATTTGTTTTCCCAATATATTTAACCTAATAAAAGAGCAAAGCTCTATTGAATTTAATGAGGCAGTGCCTCACGTGCTTTCTGTTAGTTATATGTATGCCCTAGAGGCCATTGCTGTACATACGAAGTATATTGTAGTGGATGCTAGGACATATATAGGGAGGACTTTCTTGCTCGACATGATAGTACGCTATCTGATTACTCTTTATCTTAACATGTACTCTGATTGTCTCTATGTTATATGTTGATAAAGCCCTTAGGATGAGTACTTGACTACCAGGACTATGATGCGGATCATACTAGTGAGGACAGTGTAGTCGCCAAGTACATCCTTTAAATGTCCCTAGTCGTGGGAGTACCGAGACAGGGCATCGATACTCCAGAGTAGACTAGCGTATGCGCTTCTTGACCCATATGATGGGCGATGGATGATCTCATATCCATTGGTGTTTGACATCAGAGAAGGTATACGGGTGCTCAGTGGAGACTGGGTACACTGGACGGACTCGCCGAGAACTCCCAGATGGTATTATACCTCACGTCAGATGGCAGTTCTCTGGTGATACTGGTACAGGTTAATTTGTAGACCCGAGATCATCATAGAGTCTTGTATGATTCCTACTGTGCTTTGATTTCCATCATACCACGTCCAAGAGGGCGTGCAAAAAGGTAGCTTTTGGGTACAGTCCTGAATCACATGGAGGCAATGAGCGATAGGAGGGGATTCGTCTCTCCCGGTATAGGGAGTTGATGTTGCGCTGTGTTCGATTGGCTATAACTGGAAATCCCTGGCCAGGGTTGCTGAGATTTACTGGTAAGTGTTATCAGTAGTTTCTCGAACTGTTATAGACCTCATATCGACACGACTTATCAAGATATTGGGGTCTGACGTTTTACCACCCCTAGGCGAGATATGCGACATATCAGACGAAGAGACCGGACTGTACGGGAGTGTTACTGACTGGATTCACAGGAGAATGTACAGGCTTTCTTGTTGATCTTCTGAGCGCTCAATACCTGGGTGTCTGTTACGTTTAGCTGACCGCTTGCAGCTTGTAGGTGTTTGATATGATCATCACCTACTGCCGGCGTATTGACGATTCTTTAGAGTCCTACACAGAGGTTTCTTGGCTCAGGCAAAACGGAGTAGGGGCACATATGTGATATGTGCAGGACCGAGGATAATGCGATATGAGATACCGTATTCTATTCTCGCGATATATGATATCAGCCGGGTCATCGGATCAAGTGTTGATTCGATGAATCGGTAAATGATATATTAGTCGGTTATATGCGATATAGCCGGATTGTCGGATCAAGTGTTGATTCGATAATTTAATGTATAATTATATATATGATATATTAAATTACATTAACTAATATAAGCTCACTAAAAGATTCTTTTTCTCACTCGGCTAATACATTGATATATATGCGATATATGTTAATTGTATTATTTTATTTTGTTACAATAAATATTATATATGTGATATATAATATTGTAACATGATATGATTACTAATGCAACATGTTTTGTGGAGATTAAATAAGGTTAGGGTTTGAATTGGGTTAGTTCATTCATGAACATTCTAGAAGGTTTTTCTTTTGTCATGAATGAGATATTATGCTTGATATTTTTGTGTGACTCATTCTTAACCAACCCAAACCCTAGCCCTAGTTAAATCTCTACATGTGTCATCCTTGACCATGGTTGCATGATTAATCGTTGTTATATTTTCATTGTTCATCACAAAATGGAATAAGATATTCTTCTTCTTCTTCCTTGGAAAAAGCTTTCTAGCTTTTTGCTAAGTGATGATTATGAGTGAGTAAATGAAAACAAAAGAGAGCTAAAATCCTACTTCATCATCCTCATCTATCCTTACCATTTAGATGAAGGTGTTCACTTCATTTAGTGAGTGAGAGCTTGTGTTAATGAAACTTCAAGGTAGATCATCTTTGTTACCGAAGATCGGAAGCAAGTTTGCATCTTTCTTTTCGTAGAGCCTCTCGAGAGTCCGGAACTTGATAATCACAGCGAAGGGACCTCAATACGGAGCTTATGAAGTGAAGGACCGGATCTATAAAGGTTGTAATCCCTCTCACTTAGTGTTAAAGTGTTTAACATGCTTGTTTTCGCCTAATCTCTAGTTTAAAGATCTTGTTAAGGGTTGTTCGGCACAGCTAATTTTTTAATCGGGCATGGTTGAGCCTCGTAGACCCTTGTGCGTGTGCCTAGCAACCCTACAGTGGTATCAGAGCCAAGCTAGAGCTATAGGCAAAGTCTAGGGGAAGTTTAAAGTCCGATCGAACCCCGAAACCTCGACACAGACCCTTCTCTGGAAATTTTATAAAAATGTTGATTTTTTCATATTAAAATACTCAAAAAATTAAGCAGGGAAATCTAAGGATAACTGTAGAATACGACTACCTAATTCCGCTGTAGCGCCGTGGATCCGCCGCAATACCCTGCTTTTGGCGGCGGTTCCGCGGCCGTATGTGGAGATCAGGGACTCATTTTTCTACAGTAACGTCCGTAGGTGTTTCCTGATTCTTCTGGGAATTTTTAATTCTACTCAAGTGTTGAGTTTTCTGGGTTGTATTGGGAACTCGTTGATTCGATCGGATAATTTAACTTCGTTTGTATTTTCCGGATAATTTTAGAAACTGTTAAAAAGTTCGAACGGATATCAATAACTCACTTTTTCCCCTGTCGGAAAATTTTTCAAAAGTTGGATATTTTCTCGAGTTTGAAACTTCCGGAAAATCATACAAGTAACGCGGTGGACCCTCTAGAAGAACACAAACCTTAACTCGATTATCTGACCATCTTGAATTGCCTCTAAACCTTAGGGTTTGTGGCAGTACGGCGTTGCCACATGTGAGGCGTTGGATTGACCCTTCTACGGCTGGACCATTGGTACTGTAGCATATGATGGATACTTTTTGAACTCAGCTCAAGTGTTGAGAACTATTTGGGAAATCTTGGGTGTTTGTTTATTCGATCGGAAAGTTTAACATTGTCTATTTATCTGGAATGTGATACAATATGTGGAATTCACGTAGTTAGGCATGAAATGCGAAGTATGTGATATTTCGGATTTACGATGTCTAAGGAGATTGTGGATTCCAAATGTTGTAGTTTTACACTTTCTTTTCTGTGACCGTAAGCGTAGTATGTGGTGTATCGCCGATTTCGTTGCTATACATCAACGACAATCGGGATACGCATGCTTGCTTACGTTGATGATATGTGATATTATGTGTTGTTGTGATATGTTATATTGGATCATCGTGTTCTGAATAGCCGGGGGTTTTATATGAGATGAGAGTTTTTCTTTTTCATTCATGTAAAATTCATTTGTATGTAATATTCTTTTATTGGGGCACTTCCGGGCTGAGGATGATGTCACCATTGTATATTATTTACTTTTCCGCATTAGGTAGACCCAAGACGGGGAGCATAAGTAACCGGGTTCTAGGGTCCAGTGGGAGACCATCTCGAGGAGTCAAGACCGGGTCTCCTAACCCTAGAATTAGCAGTGTTGCTTGCCGCTCTCGTAGGAGTCTAAGGATGTGGGTTTGGCTATTCATCGCGACCGTGGAATCCGTGTTTTATACAGGCTCGTATTGAAAACACGGACGTCCTAGTATATCCAATATTTCATATATGTTTCTTCTGCTGCAATGTTCTGTGATGAGATCATATTACTGCCTGAGACGAATGATTATATTATATATATGAGATATATGTTATATTGCAGATTTCGTTTCACAAGTAATGCTTGTGAAGCATAATAAAATGGGACTTCATTAATGAAATTAATGAAATAAAAGAAACCTAAAGATGTAGAAACTTGTTTAAAAACTGGTAGCTCTAGTTCTTGCTTTGCATAGCGGTGTTCCTTGTAGAACATCCAGCACCTTATTCGATAAGGAAAGAGCCGAGATCCCTTCGCCGGGAGTGACCTCTTTAGCGAAACTAGCAGATGCTGCAAACTCGGTTTGGCTTTTGATTGTTTCTATAGTTTTTGCTTTGCATAGTGATATTTGTGAAATATCATGCACCTTATTCGATGAGAAAAGAGCCGACGATCCCTTCCTTGGGAGTGACCTTTTTAGCAAAACTAGAAAAGGCCTCAAAAACATTCCATTTAAAATCACTCGATTCTACAACGATATCAAGTTCATTACGCAAAGGGTTTTCTTAAAAACTTGTCGTAGCCCTCCTTCATTTCAGATAAGTTCTACTTAGTATTCGTACTACGTTTGTTGACCTCCGTCAAGGCGTAGTGTACGGTAGCTAACTAGTATTTATCTGCTTATGCATATGGTGCAGATTGTTTTAGGGTAGTCGTGCGACCTTGTTGACCTCCGTCAAGGGTCGTGCGGGTGGGTTTAATTCAATCAGGAAATGACGGGTAGAACTTGACTAGCAGCCTATGGTTTGTTGACCTCCGTCAAGGTCATAGGACGCTAGGGGTAAAAAGCTTTATTAGGAATTTCAAGTGTTGAAATTTGCAATGTGCATACCTTCTATGAGATAGTTGGACCCCGATACCCGCTGCGAGTAAGAGTTACTCCTGGGAGAGTTTTACACATTACAATTAGCCGATCAAGTAGGTGTCTAGAAAGGTGTTAACGGGGTTACGGCCCTGGAAAAACGAGGTTTATTTTAATTAGGTCCGTGCGAAAGCACGGGGAACCTCCCTCAAAGTACCAGCACTGGCCTGGCTGAAAGATTGGCGAACTTGTAGGGTGTAATTAATCCCGGCTAGTCTTTCCTTTTAGGGTTTGAAGGAAGATTTGACTAAAAACAGTGGGAGACATCCTGATTAGATAAATTGATAACCAATCTAATCTTGTAAAAGCGCACGCTGAGTGTTTTCTTCTCTCTCTCCAGGTAGCGACCATGTCACGCCTTCATCAAGATAATAATACGGATGTATTGACCGAACCCGCTTGTTATACTGCGCTAAAGAACGTTGGTCCCGCTCCAACTTATAATTGTTATAAAACAGAGTAGGAAATTGGGGATTACCAGAATTCCCGTACCACCCAAAACGAAGAAAGTGCATGCTGATGCATCTTCTTCGGGTGTGTTCATTACCGAGAACTGTTTCTCAGTATCCTTTACATCCTGGGTATGTGATACCAGATCAGGATCCCGCAAATGTAATTTGTTACATGGGCTACAGATAGGTAAAGAACTGAGAACGGGTGATAAGTTTCATGAGATAGAAACGGTGCAAGTGTTGCAGCCAAGTCTGTTGGTAACTATCATCCTGTATTAGCAAATACATTGATTCTGAACGAATGTTATTAGATACCGAACCTGATATACAACATCATATCAGTCTCTTTATTAGTAAAGAAGGATATAATTTTGTATTGTTGGATAATGTTTTGAACATTTCCTATATCAAGAGTTGATCGGATCAGGCACGTTATCTAAAAGCATAGACGTTCTAAATCAAACCACAGTTCTTAACGTACAGAACACACACAAAAGGAAGAGTTCAGAAATGAACGAATCCTTCTTGAGGCATTGTAGACTAGGTCATATCAATGCGACCCGACTAGCTGAAATTACATATAGATGCATATTTAAATTAGTTTGAATTTACATCTTGTGAAACTTGCCGGTCATGTCACAGAGATAAGATGACCACAGCTCCGTTTATTGGAAACAGAGAAAGAGTTAGTGAACTCTTAGGATTGATACATGCTAATGTATGAGGTCCCCTGTCTACACATGCCAAGACTAGTTCTTTATACTTCATTACATTCACTGTTTATCTCTCAAGATTCGGACATATGTTCCTGTTGAAACACAAGTCTGAACCTTTTGAGATATTCACAGAATATAAGTTAGAAGTAGAGAACCAAAAACGGGTATAAGTATTGTGTCCTTTGATGAGATCAAGGAGGAGAATACTTGAGCACGAAATTCCTGGACTATTCTAAAGGAGAATGAGATTCTCTCTCAGCATTACTCCTCTGAATACACCACAGCACGTCGGGGCGGAGCAATCACACCCTATTTGATATGGTGCGCTCTATGATGAGTACTACTGAGTTTCCTATTTTCTTTTGGGAGTTATGCACTTGAGAAGCTGCATACCTATTGAATAGGGTTCAAATCAAAGTCAGTTCTGTAGAAATTTGTTGGATATCCCAAGCATTCGCAAGGGAATATCTTCTACCAAACAGAGGAACAAAAGATGTTTTGTTTCTCAGCATGCCACCTTTGTGAAAGGGAATTTCTTGTGAAGAAATTATTGGTCATGAGGTAGAACTGGAAGGAGTTCCAGCTATACAAACTACAGCAGATGATTTGGTAGAACCAAAGGATTCAATAGTAACCAACGAACCTCGGCCTCTCCGTCGATCTAGTAGGGTTCCTCACCCACCTGAAAGATACTTCGATTTCTCTATGACAGTGGGAGCGAGGATTACATCATGAGATGATGACCCAACTAGTTTCGAGCTGGCCATCAGGAGTGAGACTCTGTAAGAATGGCTGGATGCTTATCGATCTGAGATGGAATCCTTATACACCAACAAAGTATGGACTTTGGTTGCTTTATCTGAAGGGTTAAATCCCCATCAGGAGCAAATATATCTTGAAAAGATTACTTAGTGTACATGGAAAAGTTGAGACTTTCAAAGCTATGCTTAAGTCCATCCAGATCCTACTTGCCACGGCTACATACCATGACTACGATATCTGGCGGTTGGGTGTCATGACTGCTTTTCTAAATGATGATTTGGAAGAGAGCGTCTATAAGTACACAGCCAGAAGGCTTCGTAGACAGCGGGAGCAGCGGAAACGTATGCAAGATGTTTTATGTGATAAAGCAGGCATCGCGGAGTTGGAACGTCTATTTTGATGCGGTAGTCAAAGAGTTTGACTTCATCAAAATGGTAAATGAACCTTGTATATACAAAAAGTTAGTAGAGAGTATGGTGGTGATCTTTGTAGAGTACATGGATGACATACTCTTGATAGGGAAGGAGTTTCCTATGCTACGCTCGGTCAATCTCCGCTTATCACAAGGATTCTCCAGATAGGATCAAAGTGATACCTCCTAAATCCTGGGTTTTGGATCTATGAGATAGATCTAATTGGATGTTAGGATACTCACTAGTTGTAGTGAGATGGTATCAATCGATCCTGGGGAGAATCACTGGAAAGGTTCCAGGGTGATAAGGACGACTGAATGTCAGTCGCAGGCATTGTCTTTACCCTCAGTGGAGGGACGGTATGTTGGAAGAGTTCCAAGCTAGATACCGTGACTTACTAGACGATTAAAGGAAAGATACATCGTTATCAAGGATGCTACCAAAGAGGCAGTCTGGATATATATAAGTTCATGAGATGAACTTCATTCCTACCATTGTGTGACAATGGAGTTGTGGCTTATGCCGGGGAATCCCCGTCCCATCAGAAATCCAGATATAATTCTTAGGTAGTATCGCCTGATCATGGAGATGGTTGATCTCCAGGGAGATCAAGGTTAGGAGAGTAGACACAGAGTACAACAGAGCGGATCCACTCACGAAGGCCTTTTTCCCAGTAGAGACTATTATGGGATGGTTGAGTATGAGATACTTCAACCACGGCTAATTGTTGGGTATGTGATACCACAACAGATGGCCCTAGTGCAAGTGGGAGATTGTTAGTTATATGTATGCCCTAGAGGCCATTACTATACATACGATGTATATTGTAGTGGATGCTAGGACATATATAGGGAGGACTTTCTTGCTCGACATGATAGTACGCTATCTAGTTACTCTTTATCTTAACATGTACTCTAATTGTCTCTATATTACATGTTGATAAAGCCCTTAGGATGAGTACTTGACTACCAGGACTATGATGCGGATCATACTAGTGAGGACAGTGTAGTCGCCAAGTACATCCTTCAAATGTTCCTAGTCGTGGGAGTACCGAGACAGGGCATCGATGCTCCAGAATAGACTAGCGTATGCGCTTCTTGACCCATATGATGGGCGATGGATGATCTCATATCCATTGGTGTTTGACATCAGAGAAGGTATACGGGTGCTCATTGGAGACTGGGTACACTGGACGGACTCATCGAGAACTCCCAGATGGTATTATACCTCACGTCAGATGGCAGTTCTCTGGTGACACTGGTACAGGTTAGTCTGTAGACCCGAGATCGTCATAGAGTCTTGTGTGATTCCCACTGTGCTTTGATTTCCATCATACCACGTCCAAGAGGGCGTGCAAAAAGATGGCTTTTAGGTACAGTCCCGAATCACATGGAGGCAATGAGCGATAGGAAGGGATTCGTCTCTCCCGGTATAGGGAGTTGATGTTGCGCTGTGTTCGATTGGCTATAACTGGAAATCCCTGGCCAGGGTTGCTGAGATTTACTGGTAAGTGTTATCAGTAGTTTCTCGAACTGTTATAGACCTCATATCGACACGACTTATCAAGCTATTGAGGTCTGACGTTTTACCACCCCTAGGCGAGATATGCAACATATCAGACGAAGAGACCGGACTGTACGGGAGTGTTACTGACTGGATTCACAGGAGAATGTACAGGCTTGCTTGTTGATCTTCTGAGCGCTCAATACCTGGGTGGCTGTTACATTTAGCTGACCGCTTGCAGCTTGTAGGTGTTTGATATGATCATCACCTACTGCCGGCGTATTGATGATTCTTTAGAGTCCTACACAGAGGTTTCTTGGCTCAGGCAAAATGGAGTAGGGGCACATATGTGATATGTGCAGGACCGAGGATAATGCGATATGAGATACCGTATTCTATTCTCGTGATATATGATATCAGCCGGGTCATCGGATCAAGTGTTGATTCGATGAATCGGTAAATGATATATTAGTCGGTTATATGCGATATAGCCGGATTGTCGGATCAAGTGTTGATTCGATAATTTAATGTATAATTATATATATGATATATTAAATTATATTAACTAATATAAGCTCACTAAAAGATTCTTTTTCTCACTCGGGTAATACATTGATATATATGCGATATATGTTAATTGTATTATTTTATTTTGTTACAATAAATATTATATATGTGATATATAATATTGTAACATGATATGATTACTAATGCAACATGTTTAGTGGAGATTAAACAAGGTTAGGGTTTGAATTGGATTAGTTCATTCATGAACATTCTAGAAAGTTTTTCTTTTGTCATGAATGAGATATTATGCTTGATATTTTTGTGTGACTCATTCTTAACCCAACCCAAACCCTAGCCCTAGTTAAATCTCTACATGTGTCATCCTTGACCATGGTTGCATGATTAATCATTGTTATATTTTCATTGTTCATCACAAAATGGAATAAGATATTCTTCTTCTTCTTCTTCCTTGGAAAAAGCTTTCTAGCTTTTTGCTAAGTGATGATTATGAGTGAGTAAATGAAAACAAAAGAGAGCTAAAATCCTACTTCATCATCCTCATCTATCCTTGCCATTTAGATGAGGGTGTTCACTTCATTTAGTGAGTGAGAGCTTGTGTTAATGAAACTTCAAGGTAGATCATCTTTGTTATCGAAGATCGAAAGCAAGCTTGCATCTTTCTTTTCGTGGAGCCTCTCGAGAGTCCGGAACTTGATAATCGCAGCGAAGGGACCTCAACACGGAGCTTATGAAGTGAAGGACCGGATCTACAAAGGTTGTAATCCCTCTCACTTAGTGTTAAAGTGTTTAACATGTTTGTTTTCGCCAAATCTCTAGTTTAAAGATCTTGTTAAGGGTTGTTTGGCACGGCTAATTTTTTAATCGGGCATGGTTGATGCCTCGTAGACCTTTGTGCGTGTGCCTAGCAACCCTACACTTTCCATGAGGGCGCCAGCGTCAGAGCCAATCTTATAAGATTAAATCCTATGGTGGCGCCTCACATGCTCCTTACGCAAAGCACAGAAGAGTTCATAACATAGAGTTAAACTCTTAGATGGTGCCGCACGTGCTCCTCATGCGGGAGCCAATGTGCAAAGCACAGAAGAGTTCTTAAGAGTTAAACTCTTAGATGGCGTCGCGCGTGCTCCTCACGCGGGCGCCAATGTGCAAATCACATAAGTACCCATCTTAGGAATTAAATTCTTAAGTGGCGCCCACGTGCACGACACGTGAGCGCCATGCGCCCAGGTAGAATTAAATTCTGCAATACTCTCTGTTAAACAGAGTCGTTGGATCAAAGATCCAACGGAAATGATAAATCATCAAAATACAGAATTAAATTTTGTTGGGAGAAAACATTTCCCAAATCTTTCTAAAATAAGAAAGATAATTTCGGTTGGATCAAAGATCCAATTATAGAATAAAATTCTATTTTGGAATATATTCTCTCAACCTTTCTAAATAAGAATGATTGCTCTCTGTAAAACAGAGAACCATTGGATTAAAAAATTCATTGGTGATTAAAAATCACCATTTTACAGAATAAATTCTGTACAGGGAAAATATTTCCCCAATCTCGTTAAAAACAAGAATCATATTCTGTAAAAACAGAAGTTTTTGGATCAAAGATCCAATGGTGGGTAAAATCCCCCAACTCAATTAAATCTATTGGAATCTCTCAATGAGAGATTTTCTCATAATTAAGTAACAAACTTTCCTCCACTTTATAAAGGACCTGAGACTTCAAGTCTCAAAGGGGGGGAAGGAGGAAAAAGAAGAAAAACCAATAAGGTTCTGCAAAAATACAGGGAGCTCTTGAAATAACAGAGAATTTAATTCTCAAAGAATAAGACTCTCCACCTCAAAAACCCTAGGTAAAGAAAACACAGAGATTAAAATATCTCTTTTTACCTATATAAGGGTTTAACCCTTCTCAAGAACTTAGTTCTTTCTCTGGATCAGAGATCCATAAGATAAGTCTCCCACATGTTGAGAATTTAATTCTCATCAGAAGGATCTTGTTCTTGAGAATCAAACATTTAGAAAAGAATTAGGTCCAAGAGAAAAAACAAAAAGAAAAAGAACTTAGTTCTTAAAGAAAAACCTGATCCTAGATCTTCAAAAAACGAAGATCTTGGTGATCATTAATGGTCAAAATACCACTAACACGGATTTAATCTCTAAAAAATGGAGAGAAAAATAGCGCCTCACATGCTCCTCACGTGGGCGCCCCCTTTTAACAGCACCTAGTGCCTCACGTGAAAAACAGGCAGGCGCCCAAAACAGAAAGCCAGCGCCTCACGTGTAACACACGTGGGCGCTGAATAAAAATGCTCAGCACTCCCCATGCTGCCGAAGATAGCTAAGTGCTTACCACTAATTAGGCAGCGCCCAGCGCCGCACGTGCTCCTCACGTGGGCGCCATACAAAAAGTTCCAAGCACTTTATAGGAAGCCAAAACGGCTTAGTGCTTAGCGCTGATTGGGCAGCGCCCAGCTCCTCACGTGCACCTCACGTGGATGCCATAAAAAGTGCTTAGCACTTCACCTTTAGTCAAAATGACTAATAGTGTTCAACATTTATTGGCAGCACCCATGACTGAATGCTTCACATGACATACATGTGAGTGTCAGAGCTCAAATAAGTGCTTAGCACATTTACATAAAAAGAAGAGGGCTGAACAAACAGAGCCCAAATAAGTGCTTAGCACTTTTGAATAAGAAAAAGGCTAAGTAGACTTAGCCCAAATTGGCTAAATCTTTGAGATTTTCTTGCAGCTGAGCCCAAATTCTCTTTTGCTGGATCTTAAATAAAAATGATCCTTGAAATTTTGCTAAGTTGATCTTAGTCTCAAATTAGACTAACGCATCCTTAGCAAGAATAAATTGAGCCAAATGCTCACGCATTTAAGTTGATCTTAATTTTAAACCAGATTAACGGTCCTTAAATAAACCTAAGCCTAAATCTAAAATATATGGATTTGGACTAATCCACGCCCTTCGGGCGACGACATAAACTAGTCTCGGTATATAATCCACGGGCAACCAAAACAAACAAAAACACACACGACACGAAGTGAACTTCCGGAGCAGGAGAAAGTGGTTATCGCAATGCGGTAACGTAATTAACTGCAGAGGCTTGCGCCTGCAGGGAAGAGCGTCCCACAATCAAAAACCCCTCATAAAATGAGGGGGAATCTGATAAAGTCTGCTACAACGGTCTCATCTGTCCTAACCTATGATATATGGCTCCATAAATCAACTTGGTATCTTCGGAGAGGTGGACGGATAAATCCAAATAGCATCTGCCCCCAAATTCAAGTAAGACGATCCATCCCAGTTCGTCTTTGTTTTCGGCGATAAACAACTGCTTTATATTACTTATACACATTGATAAAGACTCGTTACGGTAGTATACTATTTTGGTTTGTCTTTATCTTAGCATGTGCATATGTCATACTCGATATCATATATGGCGGATACATGTTGATAAAACCCGGAGGATTTTGATTGACAGCCAGCGTTATGATGGCGATCATACATGTGGAGGCTGGGTAGTCCATAAGCATATCTTTAAATGTCCTAAGTCGTAGGAGTATCGAGACCGATCATTGATATTCCAGAGTAGACTTGTGTATACGTTTCTAGACCCCGACGAGGGGCGGTGGTTGGTCCTTCAGTCATTGGTGTGATCACCTAAGATTGTATTATACCTATCATCAGATAGCGGTTCTCAGGTGACATTAGTACAGATTAGTCTTTAGACCTGAGATCACCACTTGTCTCGTGTGAGTTCCTATTGTACTTAGATCACTACCCTACCACGGCTCTACTGAGCCGTGAAACAGGTTTTGGTTGGGTACAGTCTCGAGCCACATGGAGGCAGTGAGTGATTGTTAGGGATTCATCTCTCCCGGTATTGGGAGTCGATATCGCACTGTATCCGATTGGCCAGAACCATAAGATCTTGGCCAAGGCAGTTGAGATTTACTTATGTTTAGATTAGTAGTTTCTCGGATCGGTCCCGAGCCACATCGACACGATTTATCGGGTCAGTTTGGGTCTGACGTTTACCATCCTCTAGACCCGGTATGCGATACTCATAGACGGAAAGACCGGACTATACGGAGATTGTTACGGATAGGATCGGTAGGGGCTCGGATGAACTTGCTCGTCGGCCTTCTTTTCGACAGGTACCTGGGTAGTCGTTACGTACAGCTAGTGCCGCTGACGTTCTTGTGGTTAAACCTACTGCCAGCGTACTATCGAGTTTTTAGAGTCCCACACAGAGGGTTTTCCTGGTTCAGGCGAAATAATATAGTAGCCGTATTTTGATACGTGCAGAGTTCCGATCAAATGAGGGTACTAGCTACCCGGACTTTTGATCGAATGGTTGGTAATACTAGCCGGCTTAGGATTAAGCCGGATAATTAAATCAGGTATTGATTTAATAATTTACATATATATATATATAGTTCGATATGTATATTCTAGCATTATGTTCCTTGTATTATTCTATCTCTTTGGGTGTTCGTATTTTGATACGAATACAGGTATGTATATATGGTAGAGTGTATTCCGTATTTATACGAAAATACATTCTAGAAAGGAAACACATCATCATGTGTTTTCTGTCACGCCCCGCTTTCCAATAGACGGAAACGATGACGTGGTAAGCCCGCAACGTATTTACTATGAAATAAATACGTTAAGCGTAATTAAGCAACATATAAATGAACAAGAATGACTAGAGTAATAAAATTATACAGCAACTTTATTTACATTCAACTTTACATACAACTGTTTGTAATGAAAAGATACAATGATATAAAGAAAATGCCTAAACAATGGCATACAGAAAAATAAGTGCAGGATGGAAGGAGCCAGTAATGCAAGCTGGTCCAAGTCCTCCTGGCTCGGCTCTATCTCTTCAGTGTCCGGTCCTCCTGACGAACATTCCACAGAAATAAACAGAAAGGAATGTCGTCAGCAAACAAACGCTCGGTAAATCCTAAAAGAAGAAATAGAAGATAGTATGTAATGTGTGAAATGAACAGGTAAAATTGTATGCGATCGTTTACATGTGTAGGATAGTTATTCTAATGTGGTTATTTGTAGTTTGATAAAGAAGGTATTCATGTATATGAGAGGGGTTCATCTTACCCCGTGGACTATGGTAACATGTAGTATAAGGCCCCGTCATAACCAACGGGACAACGGCACGTGAATTCATGTAGGTGTCTTTTAAGTGACCTCTCGTGCCACGATAAACGTTCCGTACCATTCTACCCCTTTATCTCCGCGTAATGTATTGTATAGATTATGTTTACTGGTCTTGGCCGAAACCATGGATATAAAATGTTCGGGTCATGTTCAGGATGTAATCATGTGTTCAAGTAGTCATGTTGAGTTCATGTCAAGTTATAACCATGGTTCGGTCAAGTCAAGTCAAGTATGCAAGTTTGAGTTTGATATTGATTTTGAGTATTCAAGTTCATGATCAAGTATTCGAATTCGTGTTTGATTTTGAATTCAGATTTGAGTTGGACTCGGATTGAATCAAACACTTGTAACGGATTTAACTCTTAAATTCTTAGGTTCGAGAATCATTGGCAACTGCTGCACATGGACGGCAGGATTTGTGTCTTTTTCCAAGACAATTGCCATTGATAACTCCTGTAAAGTTTTTCAACCTGAATAGGTAAGCACTCACTTTCTCCGGCTCTATGGGGCTCAAGAGAATTGATCCCGCTTAAACCTATATTTACTAAAGTCCTTAAAATATTATTTTGTATATCTCGAGGGGTTTTTATGAAAAACATTTTAATATAGATTAAAAATAAAACCTCGAGGGTGATTTGTATTACTTACGGTTTTCATGAACATGTATTTTATGTATTGTGGTATTTTAATGATAAATACTTAACTTTTAAAATTTTATAGTATTTTATTGAAAACTGGTCCTTTTTGGTAACTTGATAGTATTTTATTGACATTTTTTAATCTTTCGTTTTTTTTATAAAAATATTGTTTCATAATGTAACGAAAATATGGATTTATAATTTGATATAATTTTTAATTTTAAAAATTAGTTTTTTTTAGAAATTCGTATTTCTTAAAAACCGTATTTTATAATCCTTTCGAGATTAAATACTCCACGAGTAGTGTTGCATCTTGCTCTGCTATTCCCAGGATGTGCGATAATCCGCACCATCCATTAGCGGGTCCCCTAACTAGAATTGTAGATGCATAATTGCAAAGAAATACAAATACCGTTTTAAAAGAAACCCGGTTTTTAAAATATGTGGTATTTTATTGTAAAGATTATTCTTTGAACCAAAAATACATGTGCTTAGGTATCGTGCTATAAGACTAAAGTGTGCATGTAGGGTAGGTCGTTACCCCGTGAAATTTTCCTAAAGGTATTGTTAGAACATTTTGTCGAAAATATGTGATAATAAAGTTCAAGGTATTTTAATAAAAAGTTAGCTTTATGATTGTTTCACATGAGAATTTTGATAATACTTGAATCTAAATATTGGTAATTAAAGTTATAAATAATGTGGTAAAATTAGATTGACCAATATATAATGAAAAGGGGAGTTCTAGGGTTTAGAAAAGAAAGGTATCGGTAATAACTCCACTTTACCGATATATGATTTGTAGATAAAATTCAATGAAAAGAAGGAGAGTTGGGAGGGACTTACGGTTTGAAAATTTCAAGGAAAGGGTAAGGATGAAGAGGGAGGCTTCATGGCGTTGCGGGAGCTTCGGAATTGACTTTAATCTTCGACGGAACAAGCTTGCTTGCTAACTCCACTTTACTCCACTTGCACTTAGGAACTTTTGAGAGAATTTTGCTAGAATTTTCAGAATGGTGCTGAACTAAAATATGGGATGGTATTTATAGTGGAAAATTAAGGTTTGGGAATTAAAAATATGGATTAAAAAGCATTAAAATGGTGTTAATTGGTGAAATAAAAGGTCTCTGTTTGATTGCAGGGAAATCAAACAGTACAAAGGAGTTAAGATAAGCTGAAGGGACGAGTGTGCAAAGCACGGAGCTCATTGGAGCTCATCCAACCGTCCCCGCCGGCCCTAGGGGCAATTCCGCCGGTCGGATCTGAGGCAAATGCCTCGAGATTCGTGCCACATGATTAATTTTGTGTTTACACCATTTTTCATATGTTTGATTTTTCTGAACTTTTCATTTCTCCGTGTATTGCACGTGCAACCTTTTGGGCTTCCAAAAAATAAAAGAAAAATTAGGGGAAAAAACAATTGTGTCTGATGGGAATTGAATCACAGACTACGTCACAGCAGTGCAAGGCTTTACCAGTGAGCTACAAGTTGTTTCTTACTTTTATTTAATATAAATAACTTTTAACTTTTACACAGGCTGTAATACTCTTTTCTGTACATTAACAGAAAAAAATCTGTACATAGATTCTAGAGTCGTTACATTCTACCCTCCTTATAAAAATTTCGTCCTCGAAATTTACGGTTACATTGGGACTAATTTTCAAAGAGGTAGGGGTATCGTGCACGCATATCTTCTTCTCATTCCCATATTGATTCTTCTGGCGAATCCTTTCACCACATCACTCGGACCAAGTTTACTTCCTTGTTCCGCAGTGTCTTCACCTTTCTGTCCAGAATCTCAACCGGTTGTTGCTCGCAGATTAGGTCAGTCTGTACTGTGAGCTCTGAGTGATCGAGTATGTGGCTGGGGTCGCTCACATATCGTCGTGGTTGGGATATATAGAATATGTTGTGCACTCCTTCCAATGAGCGTGGTAGTGATAAACGGTATACCACTTCTCCAACTCGTTCGAGTATGTCGAACGGTCCTATGTATCTTGGACTGAGTTTACCCTCTTGCCAAAACGGATCACTCCTCGGTTTGGAGAGATCTTCAGGAATACATGGTCTCCAGGTTGGAACTCCAGATGTCGACGCTTTGCATCTGCCCAATGCTTCTGTCGGTCTTGGGCTATGCGCATTCTTTCCCTGATCGTGTGAACTACGTCTATAGTTGTCACGATCATCTCTGATCCAAGAAGTTTACGATCTTCGACGTCGTCCCAACTTAGCGGTAAATGACACTTCCGTCCGTAGAGTGCTGCGAATGGTGTCATTCCAATGCTTGCCTGATAGCTGTTGTTGTATGAAAACTCCACAAGGTGTAGGTGATCTTCCCACGAACCTCAAAAGTCTAACATACAGGCTCTTAGCATGTCTTCCAGAATCTGAATTGTTCGCTCGGACTGTCCGTCCGTTTGTGGATGATACACCGTGCTAAAATTCAGACTCGTTCTCAGGCTAGCTTGTAGACTCTGCCAAAATTGTGATCGAAATCTTGTATCACGATCGGAGACGATGCAAACAGGTACTCCATGTAATCTCACGATCTCCTGTATGAGTTCATAGGTATAAAATATGGTACATCTTGAAGGTTTAAATCTTACTTTAGATTTATACTTACCTCCATATACTTCTTTGCTAACGTCTCGGTTGTCTGGTCAACTCGAAATGGAATAAAGTGGGCCGACTTGGTGAGTCGATTCACAATAACCCATATTGTGTCGTTACCCTTCGTGCTGTGAGGAAGGGAAGTCATGAAGTCCATGGTAATGTGCTGCCATTTCCATTCTGGGATTGGTAACGGCTGAAGTAGACCAGCAGTTCTGTAATGTTCAGATTTCACTTGCTGACACACCAAACACTTGCCTACGCTTCTAGATACTTCTCGCTTCATTCCATACCACCAGTAGTGTTGCCGTAGATCCTTGTATATCTTTGTACCACCGGGGTGTACCAAATATGGAGAGCTGTGAGCTTCTTTCATCCACTCTTTTCGAACTGGGCCGATTGGCACACATAATCAACTTCCATATCGCAAGGATCCGTCTTCTTGGATGATGAAATTAGTTCGAAGTCCACTTTATACTTTTTCTCGGATCTTTTGTAACTTGGTATCATTTGCTTGAGCTGCCTTGATCTGATTAACAAGAGTGGACTGTACTTGTAAGTTCATCAAATATGAAGCGTTACCTGGCATAACTACTTCAATCTCCAACCTTGAAATTCTCGCTGTAGCTTCCACTAAGCGATGAGGTTCATTGCTAATGGTTGGCGACTAAGTGCGTCAGGAACTACATTCACCTTCCCAGGATGATGCTGTAGGTTGATGTCAAAGTCCGACATGAGTTCTAGCCATCTTCTCTGCCGCAGGTTTAGTTCCTTATGAGTAAATACATATTTCAGACTCTTGTGGTCCGTGTATATATCTACTCGTTCTCCCAAGAGTTAGTGGTGCCAAATCTTAAGTGCGAAGATGACGGCATCCAACTCCAGATCATGTGTTGGATAGTTGTGCCCATGAACCTTCAGTTGTCTTGATGCAAAAGCCACAACTTTTCCATGCTGGTGTAGAACACATCCTAATCTTTTACCGGACGCATCACAATGCACAACGAATACTCTAGATTGATCCGATATTACGAGGATAGGAGTAGAGGTTAATCTTGACTTGAGTTCTACAAAAGCTTTTTCACATGCTTCTGACCACACGAATGCTTCATCTTTACGTGTGAGCTTGGTCAGGGGTGCTGCAATCTTTGAAAATCCTTTGATGAATCATCGGTAGTATCCTGCTAAGCCCAAGAAACTTCGTATATCTTTCACCGTCTTTGGTGTCGGCCATTCGCTGATAGCTGACACCTTAGCTGGATCTATAGAGATTCCTTCACCTGAAACAATATGTCCGAAAAATCCGACTTGATCTAGCCAAAATTCACACTTACTGTACTTGGCGTAGAGCTGATGTTTTCGCAATGTCTTCAGGACAATCCGTAAGTGCTTGGTGTATTCTTTCTAATTCTTTGAATACACCAGGATGTCGTCGATGAAGATGACAACGAACCTGTCTAAGTACTCTCGGAAAACTTGGTTCATCAGGTTCATAAAAATGGCAAGTGCATTGGTCACTCCAAATGGCGTTACGAGATATTCATAATGAACATAGCGAGTCCTAAACGCCTTCTTCGGAATGTCAAACTCTTTAACCTTCACCTGATGATAACCCGGACGAAGATCTAGCTTTGAAAATACACAAGACCCACTTAGCTAATCGAAAAGTTCATCGATGCGTGGTAGTGGATACTTGTTCTTGATCGCCACTTCGTTCAGAGCTCGACACACACATCCTGTATGAATCTTCCTTCTTCT
Source organism: Agapanthus africanus (assembly GCA_030015575.1). Taxonomy (NCBI): domain Eukaryota; kingdom Viridiplantae; phylum Streptophyta; class Magnoliopsida; order Asparagales; family Amaryllidaceae; genus Agapanthus; species Agapanthus africanus. Next base: position 932,784,211 of record CM057338.1, on the reverse strand, counting down.
TCATGAGTAATACCGGAGATCCCCAACTTGAAGTACTGGCTCGAATCCAACCTTTCTTCAGCAGTTCGTCTAACTGAATACGGATCTCCTTCAATCCTTCTGGACTTAACTGGTATGGAGCTTCGATTATAGGTTATGCACCAGGTTGTAAATCAATACTAAACTCAAGAGCTCGATCAGGAGGCAAACCTGATATATCTTCAGGGATCACATCCTCGAACTCTCGAACTACTTCGGGCTTTTCTTCTTTTGCCGGTAGAGAGAACACTTCTACATTCTTCGGTTTTGCACGGTAGTTTCTTGTCTCCAAAGTTCTATCTCCACTTTTGAAATAGAAGACTGGGTGATCTGGTATCTCAAATACTACCCTCCTTTGACGGCAGTTAATAGTAGCATAAAATACTCCCAGCCAATCCATTCCCAATACAACATCGAAATTTGGTATGTCCAGTACTTTGAAATTTGCGTAGAATTCTCGTCCGCAAACTATAACTGGGCACTGATCAAACCCCAAAGTTGCCCTCAAGACTCCATTACCGGAACTGACATTCCAGCTTGAAATGAGTGGTTTCACGGGAATCGCATGCGTTCTCATGAATCGTTGTGACATGAAGTAATGTGATTCTCTAGTGTTAAAAAGTGCGAGTGTAGGAAGGGTGGCTACTAATATAGTACCAGTGATGACTTGTCCTGTGGTTTCAGCCTCCTCGACCGTCATTGTAAAAGCCTGACGTCTCGGTACATTCCTCCTTGCCGGAAGCACATTCCTCTGTCCTTGGGGCAGTTTCTCTGCTCTTGAGGCACGTTTCTCTGTGCCTGATGGAATTGACATTGAGGCTGTGTAGATGGTCCATATGGAGCGGGTGTAGGAAGAGCTAGGCGGAGTGCAGGTGCTTAGATAGCTGGCCTCTGCGGAGCTGTGATTGCAGGTTTGGGTGTTGGTGCTGTGTTAAAACGATATGGGCATGCTCCTATAAGGTGAGTAGATACGCCACAAACCAAACACATACCATTTGCGCGCCTGCAATCCTTCGCCAGGTGTCTAGTTCTCTTGCAGTAGAAATAGAAATCTGGACTGGACCAGTTAAATGATCATCCCGGTCTCCTGGGTGCACAGGTCGGCCTAGAAGAGTCTCCTCCTGTCATCTGTGCGGCAAGGCGTTTGATTCCAGCTGTTTGGGGCTTCCCCTACTTCTTGACCATAGCTTCGTAATGACGTGCTGCCTTCAGAGCGAGTTCATGAGTTGGGTAGTCACCTGTGGCTAATGCCGCCTGAAACTCCGGGTCTAAGCCCTGTTGGAATCGTCTAACCCGAATCTCATCGGTCGGGATCAAATGCACCGCGAACCTGATAAGAATTGATGTCAGGATAAAGATGTGTCTTAACGAAACAGTATTTGATACGAATTCTTTACCTGCTAAGCATGATGAATTCAGCATCATATTCATCCACCGATTTTACCTACATAGAACCTTGTTGTAGGTGGATGAACTGTTGTTCCATCTCGAAACGAGCAGTCTCATGGAAGAACTTCGTATCGAACAGATCGCGAAACGTCTTCCACTCTATGGGTTGTGTGAGACGGCTTTTCTCAGCCTTCCACCAGATTCTTGCATTGTCGGTCAGTTGCAACTTAGCAACCCTTACCCAGGCAATATCTGGCACTTGAGCTACTGCCAGATCATCTTCGATCGCTTGAGCCCATTCTTCTGTCTCAAGTGGGCTCTCTTTTCCCGAGAAGTGTTTTGGGTGCAGTGCCCGAAACTGCTTAACTCCAGGTGCCTCGGCTTCGGGGCAGTGCATGAGGATAGCAGTCTGCTGCTGACCCTCCAATAGACTCTTGATAGCCTCAAGCAGTACCGTTTTCTCATTGATAGGAGCTGCAATGGTAGGTGATGGTGGTAGAGTGGGCGGTGGAGTTTTGCCGTTGACGTTCGTGCTAATGTTGTTCGGAGAATCCATTACCTTGATAGAAAAGGAATGGTTAGGATAGATTCAAGAAATTTGAAATGTAAGGAATGTATATTTGCCGATTCTTATAATTCTTGTGATATATAGCTTAAGATTTCATGTAGAATTGACCTGTATGGGCCGACAACAAAACCTGTCACGCTTCGCTTCCCAATAGACGGAAATGGTGACGTGGCAAGCCCGCAACATATTTACTACGAAATAAATACGTTAAGCGTAATTAAGCAATATATAAATGAACAAGAATGACAAGAGTAATAAAATTAAACAACAACTTTATTTACATTCAACTTTACATACAACTGTTTGTAATGAAAAGATACAATGATATAAAGCAAATTCCTAAATAATGGCATACAGAAAAATAAGTGCAGGCTGGAAGGAGCTAGTAATCAGGCTGTGCTGCAAGCTGGTCCAAGTCTTCCTGGTTCGGCTCTATCTCTTCAGTGTTCGGTCCTCCTGATGAACATTCCACAGAAAGAAACAGAAAGGAATGTCGTCAGCGAACTAGCGCTCGGTAAGTCCCAAAAGAAGAAATAGAAGATAGTATGTAATGTGTGAAATGAACAGGTAAAATTGTATATGATCGTTTACAGGTATAGGATAGTTATTCTAACGTGGTTATTTATAGTTTGATAAAGAAGGTATTCATGTATACGAGAGGAGTCCATCTTACCCCGTGGACTATGGTAACATGTAGTACAAGGCCCCGTCATAATCCACGGGATAACGGCACGTGAATTCATGTAGGTATCTTTTAAGTGACCTCTCGTGCCACGATATACGTTCCGTACCAATCTACCCATTTATCCCCGCGTAATGTATTGTATAGATAATGTTTACTGGTCTTGGCCGAAACTATAGATATAAAATGTCCAGGTTCATGTTCAGGATGTAATCATGTGTTCAAGTAGTCATGTTGAGTTCGTGTCAAGATATAACCATGGTTCGGTCAAGTCAAGTTAAGTTTGCAAGTTTGAGTTTGATATTGATTTCGAGTATTCAAGTTCATGATCAGGTATTCGAATTCGTGTTCGATTTTGGATTCAGGTTTGAGTTGGACTCAGATTGAGTCAAACATTTGTAACGGATTTAACTCTTGAATTCTTAGGTTCAGGAATCATCGGCAACTGCTGCACATGGACGGCAGGATTTGTGTTTTTTTCCAAGACAATCGCCATTGATAATTTCTGTTAAGTTTTCCAACCTGAATAGAAAAGCACTCACTTTCTCCGGCTCCTTGGGGCTCAAGAGAATTGATCCCGCTTAAACCTATATTTACTAAAGTCCTTAAAATATTATTTTGTATATCTCGAGGGAGTTTTATGAAAAATATTTTAATATAGATTAAAAATAAAATCTCGAGGGTGATTTGTATTATTTAGGGTTTCCATGAACATGTATTTTAAGTATTGTGGTATTTTAATGATAAATACTTAGTTTTTAAAAGTTTATGGTATTTTATTGAAAACTAGTCCTTTTTGGTAACTTGATGGTATTTTATTGACATTTTTTAATCTTTTATTTTTTATAGAAAAATATAGTTTCATAATGTAATGAAAATATAGATTTATAATTTGATATAATTTTTAATTTTAAAAATTAGTTTTATTTAGAAATTCGCATTTCTTAAAAGCCGTATGTTATAATCCTTTCGAGATCGAATACTCCGCAAGGAGTGCTGCATCCCGCTCTATTATCCCCAGGATGTGCGATAATCTGCACCATCCATTAGCGGGTCACCTAACGAGTGTTGTAGATGCATAATTGCAAAGGAATACAAATACCGCTTTAAAAGAAACTCGGTTTTTAAAATATGTGGTATTTTATTGTAAAGATTATTCTTTGAACCAAAAATACATGTGTTTAGGCATCGTGCTATGAGACCAAAGTGTATGTATGGGGTGAGTCGTTACCCCATGAAATTTTCCTAAAGATATTGTTTGAACATTTTTTCGAAAAGATGTGATAATAAAGTTCAAGGTATTTTAATGAAAAGTTAGCTTTATGATTGTTTCACATGAGAATTTTGATAATACTTGAATCTAAATATTGGTAATTAAAGTTACAAATAATGTGATAAAATTAGATCGGCCAATATATAAAGGAAAAGGGAGTTCTAGGGTTTAAAAAAGAAAGGTATCGGTAATAACTCCACTTTACCGATATATGATTTGTAAACGAAATTCAATGATAAGAAGGAGAGTTGGGAAGGACTTACGATTTGAAATTTTCAAGGAAAGGGTAAGGATGAAGAGGGAGGCTTCGTGGTGTTGCGGGAGCTCCAGAATCGGTTTCGATCTTCGATGAAACAAGCTTGCTTGCTAACTCCACTTTACTCCACATGCACCTAGGAATTTCTGAGAGAATTTTGCTTGGATTTTCAGAATGGTGCTGAGCTAAAGTATGGGGTGGTATTTATAGTGGAAAATTATGGTTTGAGAATTAAAAATGTTGATTAAAAAGCATTAAAATGGTGTTAATTGGTGACATGAAAGGTCTCTGTTTGATTGCAGGAAAATCAAACAGTGCAGAGGAGTTAAGAGGAGCTGAAGGGACGAGTGTGCAAAACACGGGGCTCATTGGAGCTCATCCAACCGTCCCCGCCGGCCCTAGGGGTAATTCCGCCGGTCGGATCTGAGGCAAATGCCTCGAGATTCGTGCCACATGATTAATTCTGTATTTACACCATTTTTCACATGTTTGGTTTTTCTGAACTTTTCATTTTCCCGTGTATTGCACGTGCAACCTTTTGGGCTTCCAAAAAATAAAAGAAATATCAGGAAAAAAAACAGTTGTGTCTAATGGGAATGAAACACACAGACACAGCAGTGCAAGGCTTTACCAGTGAGTTACAAGTTGTTTCTTGCTTTTATTTAATAGAAATTATTTTTAACTCTTACACAGGCTGTAATACTCTTTTCTGTACATTAACAGGAAAATTTCTGTACCGATATTTCAGAGTCGTTACATTTTCCATATTTTTGTAAAATAGAAATGAGGTGTAAAAGAGAAAATGAGCTGATAATGGTGAGAACCATACTTGAATAGTATTGACAAATGAATTGTATATTCATTTATGCAAACTATTCAAGCATGATTGTGATATTATATTTGAAAAATGATTTATACAAAACCATGGTTGCTATTTTTCTCTCGTGAGTTTTTTCCATTCTTATCATTTTTGTTCTCTCTCCTCACTAGTTCTTTTCTTGAGCTCCTCCTTCATCTTCAATCCTACACTCTCATGAGTTGAGAATTAAAGGTTGAAGTGAGATAAAAATACTAGAACAACTCACTACATCTCCTAAATGAACTAGTGTAATGACTCTGATTTACTGTACGCAATTTTTCAGTTTAATGTATAGAAATGAGTTATACAGCCTGAGATTGAGTTATAAATTAATTTTGTTAAATAACAAGAAGAAGTAACTTATAGCTCACCGGTAAAGCCCTTGCACAGCTGTGACGTAGCCCCTGTGTTCGAACCCCATCAGACACATTATTTTTTCTGATTTTTCTTTCTATCTTTTTGAAAGCCTAAAAGTTTACACGTGCAATACACATAAAAATGAAAAATCAGAAAAATCAAACATGTGTAAAAGGGTTTAAACACTGAGTAGTATACGTGGCATCAATCCAGAGACCCATCTCCTAAAATAGGCCTGTGGAAAGCCCATATAGGTCCGACGGGTGAACCAAGGCAAATAAGCCCCGGGCTTGCACACTCGACTCTTCCCCTACCCCTAACTCCCATGCACTGTTTGATTTCCCTGCAATCAAACAGAGACCCTTCATTTCGCCATTTATCATCTTTTTAATGCATTTTAATTCACCATTTTAATTCCAAACCCCTAATTCTACACTATAAATACCACCCCACCCTTTGGCTCAATATCATTCTGAAAATTCTAGCCAAAACTCTCAAAATTTATTAAGTACAAGTGGAGTAAAAGAGGAGTTAGCAAGCAATCAACTTCCGACGAGAATCAAAGCAAATTCCGGCGATTCCGCGACGTCACGAAGTTCAACTCTCTTTCTTCAAGCTTTTTTTGACCTAACTAACTTGTAAGTCCTTTCCAATCTTCCTTTCTCTTCTTTAAAAATTTATTTTTAAAACGAATATCGATAAGTGGAGTTAATACCGATATCTATTTGCTAAACCCTAAAAACTCCCATTTTTCTTATATATTGTCCATCCAAATTTTACATAATACTTGTAATCTTAATTATAAATATTTAGAATAAATTTTAACCTATAATTCCATGCAAAATAACTTTAATTTAAGTTTTTCATTAAAATACCATGAACTTTAAATATCACCTATTTTAGTATCGCTTAAACATACTTTTAGGAAAACTTCACGGGGTAACGACCTACCCCTCACATACACATATGTTCCATAGCACGATACCTCTTTTAAGTGAATTTTTTTGTTACGAATACATTATTACAAGAAAAAACCATTTACTATAAAACTGGTTTTCTTTTGAATTGTATTTTAAATTCCTTTGTGAATATACCTCTACAACCCTCTTTAGGGGACCCGCTATTGAATGGTGCGGATTATCGCACATCCTTGGGCTAGTAGAACGAGATGCAGAGCTTCTCACGGAGCATTCGGTCTCGAAAGGTTTTAAATACGGTTTTTAAGAAAAACGCATTTTTCTACTTAAATAAAAATTTAATTTTTAATAATTATATAAAATTTCAAAATCCATATATTTTCAAGGTATAATAAACCTATATTTTTTTAAATTAAAGAATTACAGGTTTTACCAAAATACCATCAAGATACCAATAAAAGACAAGTTTTACAATAAAATACCATGAACTTTCCAAGCTAAGCTATTATCACAAAAATACCTCAAATCCTTAAAATTCACATCCTTGAAAACCCTAAATAATATAAATAACTTCTCGAGGTTTATTTTTTAAATTTATTAAAAATATTTTTCATAAACCCCCCCCCCTCGAGTTATATAAAACAATATTTAAGGACTTTAGTAAATATAGGTTTAAGCGGGATCAATTCTCTTGAGCCCCAGGGAGCCGGAGAAAGTGAGTGCTTGCCTATTTAAGGTAGAAAACTTAACGGAGTTATCAATAGTAATTATCTTGGAAAAAGACATAAATTCTGCCGTTCATGTGCAGCAGTTACCGATGACTCCCGAATCTAATTCATGATCTAAATCAGTTGCAAGTGTCTGGCTCAAGTCTAAGTATATCTAAACCTGAATCCAAACTCAAGTCTAAGTCTAACTCAAATCTGAATCCAAACTCAAATCAGAGTCCAAGTCAAACATGAATCCAAAGTTTAACATGAATGCTTGAACATGAACCTGAATACCTGTATTCAAACATCAATACCAAATATGAATGCTTGACTTGACTTGACCGAACCATGGTTATAACTTGACATGACTTCTTGAATACATGATTACGTCCTGAACCTGACTACTTGAACAACTTGTATCCATGGTTTCGGCAAGACTTGCAAATATCATTTATACAATACATTACGCGGGGATAACGAGATAGATTGGTACGAAACGTATAGCGTGACACGAGATGGTCACTTAAAAAACACCTACATGAACTCTCTTGCCGTTGTCCCATAGGTTTTGACAGGGCCTTGTACTACATGTTACCATAGTCCACGGGGTAAGATGGACTCCTCTCATATACACAAATACATTCTGTACCAAGCTACAAATAACTATATTAGAATAACAATCATAACTGTACAACTTACCAGTTTCATTTCTCATTACTTGTTCTATTCCATTCTTAATTTTGGGATTTACCCAGCGCTAGTTCACTGACGACATTCCTGTCTATTTCTTTCTTTGGAATGTTCGTCAGGAGGACCGGTCACTGAAGAGATCGAGCCGGGCCAGGAAGACTTGGACCAGTTCACTGCCCAGCCAGACTTCTAGCTCATCTTGTACTTAATTTAGTTTGTATGCCACTGTTTAGGCATTGCTTTATATCATTGTATCTTTCTTTTCAAAGCAGTTGTATTGTAAAGATGAATGTTAATAAAAGTTGCTGTTTATTTTATATCTCTTGTCATTCTTGTGCATTATATATATATATATATATATATATATATATATATATATATATATATTGCTTGATTACGCTTAACGTATTTATTTCTTAGTAAATACGTTGCGGCCCGCCACGCCACCGATTCCGTACACTGGGAAGCGGGGCGTGACAACTAGCTTAGCAAACTAGTTTGTTTAGTTGCTTCTTTTTGAAGTGCAGGCTTGAGCCATATTCCTTCGGGTGGACCGTCTAAGATCAAGAAGGTTGTTTCCTGATTTAAAATCAAGAAAACCTACGGAAGAGGCATCACGTGCTAGCACGTGACCAGCGGTCACGTGTTGACACGTGATGACTAAGCAGCGGCACAGAACAAAGCGCAGAAGGAAGGGAAGCCCATTCTAAGGGGGTCACGTGCCCACACGTGACCAGGGGTCACATGCGTACACGTGACCAACGGTCACGTGGCCACACGTGACCAGCCTCAAGAGCCTTATTTTTATGACAGGATTAAATTCTGAGAAAAGATCTCTCAAGTCTTTCCAAAGTGGAAAAGAACTATTTGGAACCGTTGGATTTAAAATCTGAAGGTGATTAGATATCACCAGTTTATGGAAAAATCTTGGACTTGGAAAGATTTCCCCCCTAAATCTAACCGAAATAACAAAGAGATACATTTGGATTTAAAATCCAATGGTGAATAAAATTCACCTAATAATCTAAAGGCCCAGATTAATGATAAACATAAATCAAATCTCTCAATAAACAAATCAAATCTTTCAATGAAAGATTCACTAAAACTAATTGATCATCTTCCTTCTCCTATAAATAGGAGCCAAAGGAGAGAGTTAAAGAGGGAAAAAAGGAAGAAGAAAAAAGAAGAAGAGAAAAAACTTTGAGACATATACAGAGAGAGAGATAGTGTTTTGGAATATTGAAAATTCAGAAGGAAGAATTCGATTCTCTGCAAAAGAAAATCCCTAGGTAAGAAAAGAAAGGCTTCAAAAGAGAATTTAATTCTCAAAAGAGTTTAACTCTTATATAAAAGAAGAGAACGTAGTTCTTCCTCTGGTTGAGGATGTGCAAAGTGCACATCTCCCCATGAATTGAGAATTTAATTCTCATTGGGTCGAGATCCTGCCATGCAGATCTAAAACACAGAGGAGGAACTGAGTTTAGAGAATTTAATTCTCACAAAATAATAGGAATTCAATTCCTTTGAGATAAAGTTAGGGTTTAACCCTATGTTATAGGAATTTAATTCCTTCAAAATGAACAAAACTAGGGTTTAACCCTAACTGAGAACATAATTCTCTCAAACTCACAGGAATTTAATTCCTTTAAGAAAAGAAACTAGGGTTTAACCCCATCAAGAATATAATTCTTCAGAAGTTTAGGGTTTAACCCTATGAACAGAACTTTAATGCATACAGAGACCCGCCAAATAAAGCTCTGAAGTAGGCACCTCACGTGTTACCACGTGACTCCTACAAGGGAACTTTGAGGCAATGCCTCATGTGCCCCACGTGATCTCTAAAGCACACAAAAGAAAAAGAAACAGAAAAGAGCTTTAGGGCGCCCTCACGTGTCGACACATGACCCCTACTGAACATTCTAACGGATCAAAGCGCAAGCCCCATCACGTGCCCACACGTGATGGCTTTCAGAATTAAAAGTGTTAAACACTTATCTGTAGAACAAAATAAAGGGAAACGGGGTGCTATCACGTGCTACCACGTGACCCCTTGGCTGAAGCTTTAACAGACAAGTACCAAAATTCTCATCACGTGACGGCACGTGATACTTTAAAAGTGTTCAAGACTTTTGACCGAATAAAATAAAAGGAAGCAGGGCGCCCTCACGTGTTACCACGTGACCCATCTTGCCTTGGCGTTTAACACTAAATTGAAACTCTGTATCCAGTGTTTAACACTGGTTCTCCTTAGTGTTTAACACTAATTTGGAAAACTCTATTTGCAGTGTTTAACACTGATTTGCTGAGTGTTCAACACTAATCCGAAAACTCTTTTCCCAGTGTTCAACACTGATTATCTTTTAGTGTTTAACACTAACTTGTCAATCCTATTCTCAGTGTTCAACACTGTTGGTCTCTAGTGTTTAACACTAGTTTTAGCCCAATTAGCTAAAGTTTCCAGAGGCAAAGCCTCTCCTTCAATGAATCAACAGAGGGCTGATATCCCAAACATAATTGGACTTAACCCAGGATGGCCATAAGTCCTCAATTCAAACTTAATTGGGCCGATGGGCTCATAATATGATAATTGATCCTAGTTTCCAAATTGGACTGGAGATCACTTAATCTACCGCGGTTTAAGGGTACATCTCTTCACTCCTTTGATATTCGGCGTTGTAATTCCTCAACGTCTTCAAAGAGGTGGCGGATCCCGATAACCACACACATTGATACGGACTGTGGGGTCCTTAAACTCATGGACTAAGACATCCTTAACCTTGACCGAAATGTCTTAAAACTAATATCGGACTGTGGAGTCCTTAAATCCACGGACTACGACGTCCTTAACCTTGACCGGAATGTCTTAAAACTAACAGCGGACTATGACGTCCTTAACCTTGACCGTGATGTCTTAAAACTAACACCGGACTGTGGAGTCCTTAAATCCACGGACTACGACGTCCTTAACCTTGACCGCAATGTCTTAAACTAACATTGGACCGCAATGTCCTTAAACTACCTATTGACCGCAATGTCACTAAACTAAACAACAGAGCTCCTCTGATCCTCTCTTGTCGGATCTAAACGATCCCGTTAAGTTAATCTTAGTCTAAAACTAGACTAACCTATCCTTAACCACCGTTTAAGTCGATCTTAGTCTCAAACGAGGCTAACGTATCCTTAAACACACACACACCCAAATCCAAATCTAAGATAATACAGATTTGGACTAGTCCACGCCCTACGGGCGACGATATAACACAGTCTCCGTATACAATCCACGGGCAACCAAACACAAAACAAACACCCACGACACGAAGTGACCATCCGGAGAAGGAGAAAGTTGTTGCCGCGATGCGGTAGCGTAATTAACTGCAGGGGCTTGCGCCTGCAGGGAAGAGCGTCCCCACAATAAAAAACCCCTCAAACGAGGGGGAACTGACGAAGTCTGCTACATCGTCCGCATCCGTTTAAACTTCCGATGCACGGTGCCATAAATCAACTTGGCATTTTCGGAGAGGTGGACGAATAGCACCCATTAGCATCTGCCCCGAATTTCAGGCAAGACGCCGTCTTGGCCGTCTTTCGGAGGGGAACAAAGGTTGTCAAGCAAAGTTCGATTAAGGAGGCCCCAAAGAGCTAAGGAAGAGGATTTGAAGACCGAAGGACACGAATCGTTTCGGTATAAAATACTAACTTAGTAGATTAACTTCTAGTAATTGCTAGATTAGGCTTATGGTTTGATCACTGAGGGTATAGTTGGTTGTGCTTGCTCATTGTGCATTCCGCCTTTCTACTTTCAATATAGAGTGAGCACAACTAACCTTCACAATTTTAGGCGACTCAACACCAATGGTGTTAGGAATATGTATACCTTGGAGGCCATTATTGTATGATATAGTGGATGCTTAGACATATATATATAGGACTTTCTTGCTCGACATGATAGTATGTTATCTGGTTGCTCTTTATCTTAACATGTACATTTGTATTATTATACTGTCTCTCTGATATATGTTGATAAAGCCCTTAGGATATTTGCTTGAATACTAGGACTATAATGCGGATCATACTACTGGGACTTGTGTAGTCTACAAGCACATCCTTTAACTATTCCTAGTCGAGGGAGTATCGAGATAGGGCATCGATATTCTAGAGTAGCCTGGTGTGTACGTTTCTTGACCCTGTAGGGGGTGATGGTTGATCCCATAACCATTGGTGTTTGACATCAAAGATTGTACATAAGTGCTCATTAGAGAAAGATGTTGGGACTTCACCCGCGCGCTCTTTTACGGTTTTGAAAGAAAATGGTTTTAGAAATAGTGCGCACGCGAGCTCGGTCTCGTTTTAAAATTTATAAACCGCAAGTGCACGACATGTTGTAGCGAGCCGGCAAGTACGGATCGATCTACAGGGAATTGGTGATTAGAGATTATTGCTTAAGGTTCGAGAAGAAAGAATTTGAGTTTTGTCACAAAAATGGAAAATACGGAAATATAGAACGAGGTTAAGAAAATGGTCGTGGCTCCGGTTGGGGTGGACGAATAGTGGCATAGTCTTCGATGCCCTCTTGATCTTGTGTGTCCCTCCTTTTGTTAGAATCCGAAATGAAGCAAGGTTTATCAAGGTGGTGGCGAAGCATAAACTATCAAAACAACGAACTTGCAACGCGATGAATGAACCGATTAGTTACGTTCTCACTTACCGGTTTGTATGTCCAAGCATGTCGTATCGAAACACATCGCTAAGGATCGCAAGGCATACCACATCAATAACAACAAATGGCATATAAGAAGTAAAGTGTTTAGTTTTAAATTTGCTAAGTGTTTTGGGTGATAGTATAGGATATTTACTTAATGAAGTGTGTCAAACAACAATAAGCAACATACCCTATCTAAATTGCTTAGCAAACCTAACACTAAAACTTAATTCTAATTTTAACATAGCAAAATGAGAGTATTGAGAGATTAGGTTATATGCTAGAGGCTACTTGTAACCATTTAAAGCAAAACAACATATCAACCAATAATCACATTACAATCTTAAAATTACAATTAAACATTAAGCATAATAACAATTACAAGAGAATGGAGGAAGGCCTTGCCTTTCATCACCACCCTAACCCTTACCACACCCAATTGAACTACTCAAGCATCATAGAAAGAATGAAAAACAAAAACAAAGTTAAGAACAAGAACAATTAAAAACAAGAAAAAGAAAACAACACTTCTTATTAACAATTGAAGAAGTTGAGATACATGATAGGTTACTTGTTCAACCTCCATAATGAAGCTCTCAAATGAGAGCTCCAAGAGGGAAGAAGAAGAAAACCATGCTTGAACTCCACACAACTCTCTTCAAATCTTAAACTAAAACTTATACAAAAATTGAACTAAAGAAGATGGGATCCTCTCTCTGTGATGATCTGCTGTATTTGTAGGCCTTGAAATGAAAGTCCAGGGGTGCTTGCTAAAGTATTATGAAGTTACCAAACTATCCCTGAAATCTGGAGACGTTTGACGCCAAGACGGCCACGCTTCCCCCGCAAAAATGGACAATTTGCCGCGCTTTCGCCGCGGTTTAGTGGAGTTAGGCTACCAAATTTGTTGGGCGATCTTCTGACATGATAAGATGATTTTAGAAAGTGTTTATTTTCAACAACTCACACAATATTGCTTATACGACTTTGAGGACAAAGAAGTAGAAAAACCTTACATCACAACTTTTCATACTTGTGCAACTTGTATGAGACAAGATCATGGCTGTCCCAATAGTATGACAACTTGCATATCACATCCATACAAACCTAATCATGAGCCATGCCCACTTGTGTATCAATCCATGCCCACTTGTGTGCCATGTTCACACATGTAACATGATATTGTATCATGTTGGACCAAAACCAAAAAATTATTGTACACAACTTTATTTGATGCAAACACATTTTTCTTGATCTGTATTATGTCCCGTTTGCAGTTCCGGCTAAAAACCGTTGTTTCTGTTCGTGTTATGTACCGTCTCCAGTGTTTTTTCCTGTGTACTTGTATTCTGTACTAATGAGCAGACAGAGATAAAATAGCACTGTTTATTATCAAAATGATAGGAAATGAGTGGTATTAAAATGTAATAAAACGTGCCGAACAAATACCCCAAGCAAAACAAAATCCTAACCTCACTTTCGCAGGGAACGCGATTGCACTGAGCCCGTGTAACAAGCCGTTAAATCTCTAGGTATCCCTAGTAGGAGGAGTTTTGTCTTCTGAGGGTTTCAGCGGATTGCACCCATAAAATCCAGTTAAGTTAGCGTCTTGAAGAAATTGTTGATTCTAATCTTAAGGTTAAGGATCAAAGCTAGAAGTTCTATCACCCTAGTTAGAAATGTCCAACCCTTATTTTTCACTCCTCACATTTTATTTAACATAAGCTCAGACACGTCATTTCGTGATTGTGCGAATAGTGTCGACAAGCTTTTAAGAACTTGATTAGGGTCATCATGTCATAAATAGGGACCAGGATAGACTTCTAAAGGATCACACGAGTTTGAAAGGACTTAAGATTTTCTCAAGTTTTGTTCTCCAGTTAGGTTTCAAGTGAGAATTTATATCATTTTTAATAGAGAACCAAGTCTTATTCTTCACTCCTATCTTTCACCCGTTGTTGTTCATACACACCTTTCATGATCGTGCAGAATGTCTTTATAAATATAAACATTCATATCTCTGTGATAAAACTGTTTTAATAGAAAACTCGTCTCCGCCAAGATTATTCTCCCACAAAGAACCATGAGGACTTTTAACTTGGAGAGAACACTTGCATAGCTTGTTTTATTTGGCGATTGGAAACTAAGCGAGTTTTGGGTCAATGACTCCCAAACCAGATGGTTTTAGGGCATTAGGTGTGGAGACACCCCCAATGACTTAATTACCCAAGTTTACCAAGGCCACAAAACAAAAAACTCATTTTGTTTGCGTTTAAAATATTATGAAGGCAGTGCGAACGGAGATATAGCCAGCTTTTCTTTTTAATACCGAAGTCGTGTTCTTGTGGGTAAGGTGTGTAATCACTCCAACAAGATTCCAGATGGGTTATTTTTCAAACTTTTAGTTTCTATTAAAATCTCAATAATATCCTTCATATCTACTTCACTTTGTGAACTATTCTTGGTATTACTTAATTCAAAACAAACTTGTTTGATCCTAAGATGTTTATCAATTTTCAAAAAGTTTGAAGACATGTCAGACATTCATCTAATTCTCAAGAACTCGTGACACGTGTAAATTGATATAAAAGACGTATATTAGCTACGGCTAAACTTAAAGAAGGGTGATCTTTCGGGTTTTCAATCTCTTGAAAATGATTTAGTTGCTTCTATCTTATCAACTGAATCGTCAGACTTTGAGTCTAAATTCCCCCGCTAGCTAGCATAACGAAAAAGTTTTTATGTTTTTTGAAGAAATTTTTCAATTTTTATGGGTTTTTAATATGTATGCAATGCAGAATATACATATGATGCAGCAAAATAAATGCAGTGCTTACCCCCAAACCTGAGTTTTATGATGTCTTCATCATTGCCCCCGTCTCCAGTAGCTTAGACTTAGACATCAGGGTGAGAATTTTATTCACAAAAAGAAAAATCTAAGACTAATTACAGTGTATACAAGCTAAGAGATAGTGTTAATCCAGAAATTAATACCAGTCATTCAAAATTTTTGTCTATATATGGCCAAGGCTGGTAAAAGAAAAGGTATAATACAAAGAAAAAGAGAATGCACAAAGTATGGTTAGATATTAGTAAAGGGCATAGGTGTGTGAGAGTAGGGATCAAAAGACACTGAATGCGAAGATGAAGTTTCGAAGGAGTCGATGAATTGTTGCCCGAATGAATTGAATTTTCAAGAAATATGTGTTGAGTTCCGAGGTCAGGTTCGTTTAAAAACTTGAGTTCATCCTCAAAAAGTTCAGCAAAAGAAAGATTCTTAGGATGTTCCCAAATTGATCCTAACTCAAACTCAAAAAGAATATCAAGTTCATTGGCAAATATCTCCTCAAAACTTGGCATGAAAGAATGTTTTTCAAGACTGTCTTCCTTCCTATAATCCTCCACAATCCTATTCTCATTGCTACAGCTCATTATTCCCAAAATTATTTCTCCCTCATCACATTCACAAATGGGTAGGTACATGTTATCTAAAAAAGTAGGTTCCCACACTAACATTTCTTCCTAAACAATATCAACAGGTGATACAAAAATTGTGGGTTTCTGATCCTTGATTTCCTCTAACAATCTATCACAACCATACCATCAAATTCACAAGCTCCCTCCTCTAAAATTGGAGTGCAAAAATCAATCGGTTCAAGAATTTCCTTTTCAAGTAGTACTTCGGTTAAATCAACCTCTAAATCACAAGTGACAAGAGGTTCAGTTGGTACCTAAAAGCTAGTATTGGACTGACCTAGAGGGTTTTCTTGTGTGTCCTGATAACACTCAGTCAATTCAATCATATCATCATCTATGAAATCATCAAAAATTGTTTGATCGTTTATCTCACTCAGGTGACTTCCTAGATGATAAACATTGACATTATCTGGTTCCAATTGACTGTGTTCACTCCTTAGAATCCTCACAGCTACATGTTCTTCGATTCTAGCCAAAGATTGAGCTTGAGCGTGAAACAATTGCTCAGACTGCTGTATGAACAGGGCTAACATCACAGCTGTTTGATTCCCGACCGCGGTCATCACTTCAATACCTTCTCTAAAGTGGTCAACCTAGCATCTATCTCACTATCATTCCCTAATGATGGGTCAGTTGTTTCAGGAAGGAAGGGTTGTGACGGTGGTGATGCTAAAGCTGTTATCCTGTCGACCTCTTTCTCTAAATTTTCAATTAATTGGTCTATGTTTGAAGTGGTACTGGGTTCAAGAGTGTTAAGTGAGTGACCGTTATCAAAACTCTGGGACGGTTGGTCACCCCTAAGAAAGGACAGTTTTCATGAATGTGGGAAGAATTTTGGCAATTTGAACAAACGAATTGAGACCGAGTATAAACAAAAGAATAAGAATCATGAAAAATCAAATCAGATTGTGTATCACCCATATTAACAAGAATTCACAAATATCACTAAAATAAATAATATCACACCCCTAGAGTCTATGTTATGCTAAGTCAACTAGACCTACTCAAGAACCTGATTGTCGAAGTAAAACTGTGTCGAGAAGCGGGCCGAAGATATACAGATCACAAAGCCAGGTAAGTGCAGAGATAAGGGGAGGTTTTCCAACACTTTCGCGAAATTCCTTAATTAGAATAACCCTTTCTCGTGAACACTTGCCTAGACATCCTGTGAACAATATACCGTTAACCAGTGTTCTAAACGCAGTTAACCTCTTCTAATGAGCGTGAAGTTCTTAAAGTCAGAGTTCTAGTTGATTTTAAAATTACTGAGGGTAAGCAAGAACGCGGTTTTGTGATTTGTGGGCTACGGAGAAAGGTGATGAAATTATTTACCGTATCTTGTTTGGTTTCGTGCCCTTAATATCCGTATTAAGATGCAAATGCGCAAATCAAAAAGAATTCAAGAATTCAATCAATAAAGCAATTCTTTTTCCGTTTTAATTTTTAAGCGCTGTAACAAATACGGGTTAGTTCTCTGTACAATTGTGGCAAATTGTGCGAAAAATCCTGCAGAAGATATAATAATGGAATGCGTCGGATTTGAGAGAAGGTGTTAGAAAAATACGTACCGATGTGATTTGGGTTAAAAAAAACCGTTGAAGTGATCACGAGTACTTGAATGTTCGCTTGCGCGGTTCAAACTACCCAGATCTTTGGCACTGTACTTTGCTAACGCCTTGTTTTTGAATTTGAACCTTAGAAGTCGTGGGGGCTGAGCCGGAGGTCACTTTTCCCGATCCATCCCTCGCACTATCGCTGCTCATAATTCTGTTGAAAACTGAAAATGTCAGACAATACGATATTTAGTGCAAAAAGCAATATATAGCCAATTAGCTGCACACACACAATTGTGAAATTTTGCATATACCAATAGATCGCAAATGGGACAAAGAAGCAAACAACAAAAATTTGGAGAAAATGGAGGCAAATAGGCCGCAAATTGCGGCCAGATTGAATTAATTGGCGGCTAACTCTTTGAGTTGGTACTCCAACTTTTCACTGTGTGCTTCCTGTCCTATTAGTGTCACAATGTTATATGCAAAATTTTATAATTAAACCCAGTGTGACAGCAGATCAAAAAGACAGAGAACAAATTTTAAGACTTTTTTAGTTTTGTTGGTTTTGAAAAAAAAATAGTTTGTTAGTTTGAACCAGAAATAACAACCCCTAATGACTACCGCATCCCCGGCAACGGCGCCAAAAACTTGTTGGGACTTCACCCGCGCGCTCTTTTACGGTTTTGAAAGAATATGGTTTTAGAAATAGTGCGCACGCGAGCTCGGTCTCGTTTTGAAATTTATAAACCGCAAGTGTACGGCGCGTTGTAGCGAGCCGGCTAGTACGGGTCGATCCACAGGGAATTGGTGATTAGAGATTGTTGCTTAAGGTTCGAGAAGAAAGAATTTGGGTTTTGTCACAAAAATGGAAAATACGGAAATATAGAACTAGGTTAAGAAAATGGCCGTGGCTCCGGTTCGGGTGGACGAATAGTGGCGTAGTCTTCGACGCCCTCTTGATCTTGTGTGTTCCTCCTTTTTTTAGAATCCAAAATGAAGCATGGTTTATCAAGGCGGTGGCGAAGCATAAACCATCAAAACAACGAACTTGCAACGCGAGGAATGAACCGATTCGTTACGTTCTCACTTACCGGTTTGTATGTCCAAGCATGTCGTATCGAAATACATCGCTAAGGATCGCAAGGCATACCACTTCAATAAAAACAAATGGCATATAAGAAGTAAAGTGTTTAGTTTTAAATTTGCTAAGTGTTTTGGGTGATAGTATATGATATTTACTCAATGAAATGTGTCAAACAACAATAAGCAACATACCCTATCTAAATTGCTTAGCAAACCTAATACTAAAACTTAATTCTAATTTTAACATTGCAAAATGAGAGTGTTGAGAGAATAGGTTATATGCTAGAGGTTACTTGTAACCATTTAAAGCAAAATAACATATCAACCAATAATCACATTGTAATCTTAAAATTATAATTAAACATTAAGCATAAGAACAATTTCAAGAGAATTGAGGAAGGCCTTACCTTTCATCACCACCCTAACCCTTACCACACCCAATTGAACTACTCAAGCATCATAGAAAAAATGAAAAACAAAAACAAAGTTAAGAACAAGAACAATTAAAAATAAGAAAAAGAAAACAACACTTCTTATTAACAATTGAAGAAGTTGAGATACATGATAAGTTACTTGTTCAACCTCCATAATGAAGCTCTCAAATGAGAGCTCCAAGAGGGAAGAAGAAGAAGAAAAACATGCTTGAGCTCCACACAACTCTCTTCAAACCTTAAACTAAAACTTATACAAAAATTGAACTAAAGAAGATGGGATCCTCTCTCTGTGATGATCTGCTGTATTTATAGGCCTTGAAATGAAAGTCCAGGGGTGTTTGCTAAAGTATTATGAAGTTACCAAACTACCCCTGAAATCCGGAGACGTTTGGCTCCAAGACGGCCACGCTTCCCCCGCAAAAGTGGACAATTTGTCGCGCTTCCGCCGCGGTTTAGTGGAGTTAGGCTACCAAATTTCTTGGACGATCTTCTGACATGATAAGATGATTTTAGAAAGTGTTTAGTTTCACCAACTCACACTATATTGCTCATACGACTTTGAGGACAGAGAAGTAGAAAAACCTCACATCACAACTTTTCATACTTGTGCAACTTGTATAAGACAAGATTATGGTTGTCCCAATAGTGTGCCAACTTGCATATCACATCCATACAAACCTAATCACAAGCCATGCCCACTTGTGTATCAAGCCATGCCCACTTGTGTGCCATGTTCACACATGTAACATGATATTGTATCATGTTGGACCAAAACCAAAATTATTGTACACAATTTTATTTGATGCAAACACATTTGTCTTGATCTGTATTCTGTCCCGTTTACAGTTCCGGCTAAAAACCGCCGTTTCTGTTCGTGTTGTGTACCGTCTCCAGTGTTTTTGCATGTGTACCTGTATTCTGTACTAATGAGCAGACAGAGATAAAATAGCACTGTTTATTATCAAAATGATAGAAAATGAGCGGTATTAAAATGTAATAAATCGTGCCGAACAAATGGGTATACCGAACAGGACTTGCCGAGAACTCCTAGATGGTACCATACCTATTGTCAGATAGCAGTTCTCTGGTGACACTGGTACAGGTTAGTCTGTAGACCCGAAATCGTCATAACGTCTTGTGTGGTTCCCATAGTGCTTTGATTTCCTCCCTACTGCGGCTCAAAGGAGTCGTGCAAACAGGTGGGTTTTGGGTACAGTCCCGAGTCACATGGAGGCAGTGAGCAATAGGAGGGGTTTCGTCTCTTCCGGTATAAGGAGTTGTTGTCGCGCTATGCTCGATTGGCTATAACAGTAAATCCCTGGCCATGACTGATGAGATTTTATGGTAAGTGTTATCAGTAGTTTCTCAAACCGTTATAAGCCATACATCGGCATGACTTATCAAGTTACTGGGGTCTGACGATTCCACCCCAATACTTGATACACGACATATCAGATGAAGAGACCGGACTGTACAGTAAGTGTTACTTATAGGCTTCATGAGAGTTTGGACAAGCTTGCTTATTGATTTTCTATTCGCTCAATACCTGGGTAGCCGTTACGTCCAGCTAGTACCGCTGACGGCTTGTGGATGACTGAGGTGATCATCGCCTGCTGCTGGCGTATTGATGAGTCTTTAGAGTCCCACACAGAGGTTTCATAGTTCAAGCGAAACGAAGTAGGGCACGTATGCTGATATGTGCGGGGGCCAGATTAAATACGAGTATGTGATACCGTATTCTAATCTGGCGACATTTATTATCGGTCAGATTATATGTGATATAACCGGAGTATTGAATCAAGTGTTGATTTGATAATGTGATATACAGATAAATGATATTAGTCGGTTATATGTGATATAACCGGATTATTAAATCAAGCATTGATTTAATAATTTGATATATATTTATATTTGATATAATTATATATTAACTAATATTATTGCTCACTAATTATTTTCTTAATATATATTAATATATATATATAGAGAGAGAGAGAATAATGGAGGAAAGATGCCATTTGAGGGAATTTCCTCCTATGGCGTCGAAAAAATACACCCTCCCTCATTTTTTCCGCCGATCGGTACGCACCATCTTCATCGTTATCATCTAAGATATGGGTACACCAAATTTCATGTGATTCTACAACCATTTCACCGTTGATTTAGCAATGTAAAAAGTTCTATTGTCGGTAAACCGTTAATTTTGAACCCACTAAATCAACGGTGAAAAAGTTGTAGAATCACGTGAAATTTGGTGCACCCACATCTTAGATGATAACGATGAAGATGGCGGGTGCTGATCGTCGGAAAAAATGAGAGAGGGTGTATTTTTTCGACGCCATCAGAGAAAATCCCCTCCTATGGCCTCTTTCCTCCATTAATCTCATGTGTGTGTGTGTGTGTGTGTGTGTGTGTGTGTGTATTATGAAGCATGGTTGGAATTTCAATTTTGAGAAAATAGAAATGAGATGGAAAATTGGGAGACTTTTGAGGAATGGTGTAAAGCATGGCTTGTTCATTTTTTTTTATTCATTTGCATTCTCTATTGAAGCATGGTTGGATTTATTATTGGTTTTTAATTCCATGCTTCAATAAGTGAGATGTGGGATAAGCCATTCTACACTTGCTCATTTTTTCACACTAGCTCATTTTGCCTTAGCCATTCTAGCAAGCTCTCTCCTTTTTCCATCGTCTTCTTCTTCTAGCTTGAAGCCCTAATTCTCACATGTGTTGTGAACCCCAGGGCTTTAGGAAAAACTAAGTGAGCTTAAAACCCCTACTTCATCATCCTACTCTTGATTAGCCATTAATATTATGGTGTTTCCTTCACTAATAGTATATCAGTGAAGAGGTAGCTTGAATTAGAGGAGCTTCGGGTGGATCATCTTTGACACGTAGATTGCGAAGGAAGCTCGTTCATTCTTCAAGTGGAGTCTAGAGGAGTCGTAGGGACTACTACCCGGAGCTTTAGAAGTGAAGGACTTGGTCTTCAAAGGTTGTTGTTTCTTTCACTTAGTCTAATGCTTATCATATCATGTTTTAACCCTAATAATCTAGTTAGATCTTTAAATAGTGTAGCTTAGCACCATGAAAATTTGAAAATAACATGCTTGATGCCGGTTGAAACCTCATGTTGGTGCTAGGATACGCTTTTATGGTATCAGAGCCAAGCTAGAACATTAGGGGAAGTCTTTACGACATTAAAGTGTTTGATCGGTTTTCGAAACCCACATTTAGATAAGTTTTTGTCCATATTTTCAAAAGTTGAAATTTTTCATATTAAAAATATCCAGAAAATCATGCAGGCTTTTCTATGGAGCCCCAAGAAGTACGAGGCCATGATTCAACCAAACCGCCGCCAAACCCATGGTTTGGTCGCGGTTCCACCGCATGTTTGGTGAATTGATGTCTCGTACTTCTTGTGCTTCTCCATTGTAATATTTGACACTTTCTGGATGTTTTTAGTGAGGCTCAAGTTGTTGAGGTCTCTGTAATTTGTGGGTGTTTCATAATTTGATCGAAATATTTAACGTCGTCTAGATTATGATGATATATGATACAATATTTGGAATCCACGACAATTAGTTTTGAGAAAACTAGTTAGTGTTGTATAAATCTAGCGTTTTAGTCTCGGTTGATCGATTGCCACGGAGTTTCGATTTGGATCAAAACTCTGTCGCAATCGCGTATAGTACGCGAACACTTAGTCGAGAATCTTGTTGAATTATCCGACTGTTTATTGAAAAGAGTTTTCAATTTGAGACTAAAATGCAAGGTTTATAGCTTAGGCATGAAATTCGGAATATGTGATATTTCGGGTTTATGTTGTCTAAAGAATTTGCGGATTCTAATTATTGTAGTTTTTCATTTCTTTTCTACGACCATAAGGGTAATGTGTGGTTATCCCCGGTCTCGTTGCTATATGTCAACGACATTCAATATACGCATATTTACTTACATTGATGACATGAGATGTTTATGTGTTACTGTGATATGTTATATTGAATCGTCGTGATTGAATAGCCGGTTTTTTTTACGTGAGATAAGAGTTTTTTATTTTTATTCATGTGAAATTGTATGTAATATTCTTTTATTGGGACACTTCCGGGTTGAGGATGATGTCACTATTAATGTATATTATTTACTTTTCCGCATTAGGATAGACCCAAGGCAGGGAGCACAAGTAACCGGGTTCTACAGTCCAGTGGGAGACCATCTCAAGGAGTCGAGACCGGGTCTCCTAGCTCTAGAATAGGCAGGGTTTCTTGCCGCTCTCGTAGGGGTCTAGGAATGTGGGTTAGGCTATTCATCTCGACCGTGGAATCCGTGTTTTTCATTACTGCCTGAATTTAAAACATGGACATCCTAGTATATCTAATATTTCATATGTTGACTTCTGATGCTTGAGTTCTGTGATGTGATCATATAACTGCGTGAGACAAATGCTATATATATGATATATATAATAAACGTTGCTTATGTTTTGCACCCGCGCTAGTCCAGCCCCCGCTCTGCCGTTAGTTAAGTAACCTAACGGTGCATGACGGGGCCCCGTGGCGAATGCGGAAGGCATAAGCATACGTTTATTTTCGTTTCTTTTCTGTGATGTTTAGGGAAACATAAATGATGGGACTTCATTAATGAGATTAATGGAAAGAAAAGAAACCTAAAGATGTTGTAGAATCAAATTTTTTAAAAAGGTAGCTCTAGTTCTTGCTTTGCATAGGTGTATTCCTTGACGAATATCCAGCACCTCATTCGATGAGGAAAGAGCCAAGATCCCTTCACCGGGAGTGAACTCTTTAGCAAAACTAGCAAATGCTACAACCCACTCGGTTTTGTTTTGATAGCTTCTCTAGTTCTTGCTTTGCATAGTGGTATTCCTTGATGAATATCCAGCACCTCATTCGATGAGGAAAGAGCCAAGATCTCTTCACTGGGAGTGACCTCTTTAGCAAAACTAGCAAATGCTATAAAACCACTCCTTTTTCAAATCACTAGATTCTACAACGATATCAAGTTTATTACGTTAAAGGTTTTCTACAAAACTAGTCGTAGCCCTCCGTCATTTCAGATAAGTGTTATTTAGTATTCGTGCCGCGTTTGTTGACCATAGCCAAGGAGCAGTGTACGGTAGCTGATTAGTGCTTATCTGCCGCATGTGATGCGATTGGATTAGGGTAGTCGTACGGCTTTATTGACCTTAGCTAAGGGTCGAATGGGTGGGTTTAATTCAATCATGAAATGACGGGTCAAACTTGGCTAGCACTTATGAATTGTTGACCATAGCCAAGGTCATAAGTCGCTAGGGGTAAAACATATATTGGGTATTTCAAGTGTTGAAATTTGCAATGAGATTGCATACCTTCTATGAGATGGTTGGATCCTGATACCCACTGCGAGTAAGAGTTACTCCTGGGAGAGTTTTCCACTTTACAATTAGCCGATCCAGTAGGTGTCTAAGAAAGGTGTTAACGGGGTTAAGCCCCTGCGAAAACGAGGTTATTAATTAGTTCCATGCGAAAGCATGGAGAGACTCCCTCGGAGTACCAATACCTGCCTGGCTGACCGATTGGCAAACTTATACGGTGTAATTAATTCCGGCTAATCTTACATTTTAAGGTTTGAAAGAAGATTTGATAAAAACAGTGGGAGCCATCATGATTAGATAAGATAATAACCAATCTAATCTTGCAAAGAGCGCACGCTAAAGCATTTCCTTCTCTCTCTCTCCAAGTAGCGACCATGACACGTCTTAATCAAGTTAATAATATGGATGTATTGACCGAACCCGTTTATTATACTGAGCTGGGGAACGTTGGTTCCACTTTTTCTTATGATTGTCATAAGTCTGAGCAAGGAATATGGGAATATCAGGAATCCCACGCAACCCGAACGAAGCATGAGCATGATGATGCATCTTCTTCGGGTGTGTTTGTTACCGAGAACTGTTTCTCAGTTTTCTCTACGTCCTGAGTATTGGATACCGGATCAGGATCCCACGTCTGTAATTTGTTACATGGGCTAAGAAGAGATAGAGAACTGGGAAAGGGTGATATGTTTCTCAAAGTAGTGAATGGAGCAATTATTGCAGCCAAAGCAGTTGGCGAATATCACCTAGTATTACTAAATGGTAATACGTTGATTCTGAACGACTGTTATTACGTACTAAATATGATGTGCAATATTATATCAGTTTCTTTATTGCATAAAGAAGGATGTAATTTTGTATTGGAGGATAATGTTATGGACATTTTCCTAAATCAAGTGTTGATTAGGTTTGGTACGTTATGTAATGGTATATACGTTCTAAATCAAACTACAGTTCTAAACGTACAGAACACACACAAGAGGAAAAGTTCATAAATGAATGAAACCTTCGTATGGAATTGTAGACTAGGTCATATCAATGCGATAAGACTAGCTAAGTTGCATAAAAATGGATATTTGAATCAGTTCGAATTTACATCTTATGAAACTTGTGAGTCATGTCTCAAAGACAAGATGACCAAAACTCCGTTTACTGAATATGGAGAAAGAGCTACTGAACTCTTGGGACTGATACATAGTGATGTATGCAGTCCTATGTCTACACATGCCAGGAATGGTTCATCGTACTTCATTACATTCACCGATGATCTCTCAAGATACGGACATGTGTTCCTGATGAAACACAAATCTGAATCTTTTGAGAAATTTAAGGAATATAAGTACGAAGTTGAGAACCAGACGGGTAAAAGTATTAAAGTCCTATGATCTGTTCGGGAAGGAGAATACTTGAGCACGGAATTCAGAGACTACTTAAAAGAGAATGGGATTCTCTCTCAGCTTACTCCTCCGTATACACCACAACACAATAGAGTTTCGGAGCGGAGGAATCGCACCCAATTAGATATGGAGCGCTCTATGATGAGTAATACTGGGTTACCTATTTCCTTTTGGGGTTATGCACTTGAGACAACTGTATACCTATTGAATAGGGTTCCGACCAAATCCGTGCTTACTACTCCATATGAGATATGGAATGGGAATAGACCATCTCTTAAACGAGTTAAGATATGGGGTTGTTCGGCCTATGTTAAAAAGCAAAATCCGGACAAGCTCGAGGCAAGGTCTGTTTTGTGCAAGTTTGTGGGATATCCAAAGGATTCATATGGATATACCTTCTACCATACTGAGGAACAAAAAGTGTTTGTTTCTCAACATGCCACCTTTTTAGAAAAGAAATTTCTTGTGAAAGAAATTAGTGGTAATGAGGTAGAACCGAAAGAAGTTCCAGCTACACAAACTATATCTGACGATTTAGTAAAACCAGAGAATTCAATAGTCCCCAACGAACCTCAGCCACTCCGCAGATTTAGTAGGGTTCCTCATCCACCTGAGAGATGCTACGGTTTTCTCATAGACGATGGGAGCGAGGATTGCATCATGGAAGATGATGACCCAACTAGTTTCGAGCAGGCCATCACAAGTGGGGACTCTGTGAAATGGCTGGATGCTATGCGATCTGAGATAGAATCCATGTACACCAACAAAGTATGGATTTTGGAAGTTGCTCCAGAAAGGGTAAAACCCATCGGGAGCAAGTGGGTCTTTAAGAAGAAAATTGGTGTAGATGGAAATGTTGAAACCTTCAAAGCTAGACTTGTAGCAAAAGGTTTTCGTCAACGACCTGATGTCGAGTATGATGAAACCTTTTCTCCTGTCACTATGCTTAAGTCTATCAGGATCTCACTTGCCATTGCTACATACCATGACTACGAAATCTGGCAGATGGATATTAAAACCGCTTTTCTAAATGGTGATTTAGAAGAAAGTGTGTACATGACTCGGCCAGAGGGCTTCGTAGACAGTGAGAGCAGTGGAAAAGTGCACAAGCTGCTTAAATCCATCTACGGATTAAAGCAGGCATCGTGGAGCTGGAACATCTGTTTTGATGAAGCTATCAAAGAGTTTGACTTCATCAAAAATATAGATGAACCGTGTATATACAAGAAGGTTGTATAGAGTAAGGTTGTCTTTCTCGCATTGTACGTGGATGATATACTCTTGATAGGAAATGATGTTCTTATACTACGCTCGATCAAGCTCTTCTTATCACACAAGTTCTCCATGAAAGATCTAGATGATGTCTCCTACATCCTGGGGATTAAGATCTACAGAGATAAATCTAAAAGGATGTTGGAATTGTCCCAATCCAGGTACATTGACACCATACTAAAGAGGTTTAGTATGGAAGATTCTAAACGTGGTAATTTACCCGCTTGTTCAAGAATCACTCTCTCCAAAGAGATGTCTCCCAAGACTGATTTGGAGAGGGCTCACATGCAAGGTATACCCTATGCTTCGGCAATCGGGTCTATCATGTATGCGATGTTATGTAACAGACCGGATGCAGCTTACTCACTAGGTGTAGTGAGCAGGTATCAATCAGATCCTGGGGAAAAGCAATGGACGGCTGTGAAGAACATTCTTAAGACTTGAGAAGGACTAAAGAAATGTTCTTGGTGTATGGTAACGGTGAACTCCAGGTAGAGTTCTTTACCGATTCGAGCTTCCAGAGTGATAAGGACGACAGTAAGTCAGTTTCGGGTTTTGTCTTCACCCTCAATGGAGGGGCGGTATGTTGGAAGAGTTCCAAGCAAGATACCATAGCAAACTCGATGATGGAGGCTGAATACATCGCTGCTAACGATCCTGCCAAAGAGGCTGTAGAAGTTCATTGCTAAAATTGGTGTGGTTCCATCCATTGAGCATCCAATACCTGTGTATTGTGATAACAATGGAGCTGTGGCTTTGGCCAAGGAACCCCGGTCCCATCAGAGATCCAGACATATTCTTAGGCGGTATCACTTGATCCGGGAGATAGTAGATCGACAGGAGATCGAGGTCAGGAGAGTTGACACGAATGACAACGCAGCGGATCCACTCACGAAGGCCCTCTCCCAGACGCAGTTTGAGAGACTTTTTGGGATGTTGGGTATGAGATACTACAACAACTGGCCTTAGTGCAAGTGGGAGATTGTTAGGAATATGTATACCCTAGAGGCCATTATTGTATGATATAGTAGATGCTTGGACATATATATAGATGACTTTCTTGCTCGACATGATAGTATGCTATCGGTTGCTCTTTATCTTAACACGTACACTTGTATTATTATATTCTCTCTGATACATGTTGATAAAGCCCTTAGGATGTTTGCTTGACTACCAGGACTATGATGCAGATCATACTACTGGGACTTGTGTAGTCTACAAGCACATCCTTTAACTGTTCCTAGTCGAGGGAGTATCGAGACAGGGTATCGATATTTCAAAGTAGACTAGTGTGTACGTTTCTTGACCCTGTAGGGGCGATGGTTGATCCATAACCATTAGTGTTTGACATCAAAGATTGTACACATGTGCTCATTAAAGAATGGGTACACCGAACAGGACTCGCCGAGAACTCCTAGATGGTACCATACCTATCGTCAGATAGCAGTTCTCTGGTGACACTAGTACAGGTTAGTATGTAGACCCGAGATCGTCATAGTGTCTTGTGTGGTTCCCACTGTGCTTTGATTTTCTCTCTACCATGGCTCAAAGGAGTCGTGCAAACAGGTGGATTTTGGGTACAGTCCCGAGTCACATGGAGGCAATGAGCGATAGGAGGGGTTTCGTCTCTTCCAGTATAGAGAGTTGATGTTGCGCTATGCTCGATTGGCTATAACAGTAAGTCCCTGGCCATGGCTGATGAGATTTACTGGTAAGTGTTATCAGTAGTTTCTCAAATCGTTATGAGCCATACATCGGCATGATTTATCAAGTTAGTGGGGTCTGACGATTCCAACCCTAGGCTTGATATGCGACATATCAGACGAAAAGACCAGACTGTACAGTAAGTGTTACTTATAGGCTTCATGAGAGTTTGGACAAGCTTGCTTGTTGATCTTCTATTCGCTCAATACCTGAGTAGCCGTTACGTCCAGCTAATACCACTGACGGCTTGTGGGTGACTGATGTGATCATCACCTACTGCTGGCGTATTGATGGGTCTTTAGAGTCCTAAACAGAGGTTTCATAGTTCAAGCGAAACGAAGCAGGGCACGTGTGCTGATATGTGCGGGGGCCTGATTAAATACGAGTATGTGATACCGTATTCTAATCTGGCGACATTTGTTATCGGTCAGGTTATATGTGATATAACCGATTATTGAATCAAGTGTTGATTTGATAATGTGATATACAGATAAATGATATTAGTCGGTTATATGTGATATAACCGGATTATTAAATTAAGTGTTGATTTAATAATTTGATGTATATTTATATTTGATATAATTATATATTAACTAATATTATTGCTCACTAATTATTTTCTTAATATATATTAATATATATATATATATATATTTGATATATATATATATATATATACATACACACATATATATATATATTACGAAGCATGGTTGGAATTTCAATTTTGAGAAAATAGAAATGAGATGGAAAATGGGGAGACTTTTGAGGAATGGTGTAAAGCATGGCTTGTTCATTTTTTTATTCATTTGCATTCACTATTGAAGCATGGTTGGATTTATTATTGGTTTTTAATTCCGTGCTTCAATAAGTGAGATGTGGGATAAGCCATTCTACACTTGTTCATTTTTTCACATTAGCTCATTTTGCCTTAGCCATTTTAGCAAGCTCTCTCCTTTTTCCGTCATCTTTTTCTTCTAGCTTGAAGCCCTAACCCTGACATGTGTTGTGAACCCTGGGGCTTTAGGAAAAACTAAGTGAGCTTAAAACCCTTACTTTATCATCTTACTCTTGATTAGCCATTAAGATTAGGGTGTTTCCTTCACTAATAGTAGATTAGTGAAGAGCTAGCTTGAATTAAAGGAGCTTCAGGTGGATCATCTTCGACATGAAGATCGTGAAGGAATCTCGTTCATTCTTCAAGTGGAGCCTAAAGGAGTCATATGGACTACTACCCGGAGCTTTAGAAGTGAAGGACTTGATCTTCAAAGGTTGTTGTTTCTTTCACTTAGTCTAATGCTTATCATATCATGTTTTAACCCTAATAATCTAGTTAGATCTTTGGATAGTGCAGCTCAGCATCATGAAAATTTGAAAATAGCATGCTTGATGCCGGCTGAAACCACGTGTTGGTGCTAGGATACATTTTCAAATGGCTTGTGAGACCGGTCACCACCCCTCGTCGTAGTCTCGAAAAGTATACACTAGTTTACTCCGGAGTATCGATACCCGATACTCGCTCGACTAGGGACATTTAAGGATGTGCTTATAGACCACCCAGCTCCCACGTATATGATCGCCATCATAATGCTGGTAGTCAAGCAATAACCCTACGGGCTTATCGAAACGTATACATATAATGATAAAGATAAACCAGATAGCATACTATTATCTTGAGTAAGACTGTTCTACCTGTATAGGTCCTCTTTCTATTATCATAATCGTCTACTTGCAATTAAAATAATTGCCTTGAGCATTATATCCAACACCTTTTGCAAACGATCTTACACGGCTGACCATTTTCCATCGTCACATGTCAAAGATCGTCTTGAACATACTCACTGAAGTGATGCCGTCCTGAAGTGCAATGAAAATATGCGCCTAAATCTAGGAACCAAGTATTCGCATTTGTACCGTCGTTCGCCGATAGACAAAGTCCGTGTTCCCCTTATTCATGTGTAGACACCACATTCGATTCCTTTTTATCCGCCTTCTCATTTGAGCCTTTCTTTGGAGATTTGCTGTCACTTTTCTTGTGACCCTTCTTCCCACAATTCCAACACGCATCTTGGATTTTTCCTTGAGATTTTCCTCGGCTTTTAGACTTGCCCTTCTTGCTCTTTCTCCTTTCCATCGTTGTACCACGATTCTCCACCGAAAGTGCAGAAGTTCCCAAATTCCCACTCACGACTTTGATTTCTCCGCATCTCATCGTTTAATATGCAACTCGCTGCATCATTACACGTGAGAGTCCCTGAGATAGAATTGCTAACCGCCATAACTAGGTTCTCCCAACTCTCCGGCAATGAACAAAGGAATAACAGAGCCCGAATCTCGTCTTCAAATGCGATCGAGACAGATTCTAATTGGCTCGTCACGCTGTTGAATTTGTTTAACTATTCTGTCACTGAACCACTTTCTGCCATCTTCATGTTGAAAATCTTATTCATCAGGTATATCTTGTTTGATGTTGAAGACTTACCATACAACTTCATCAACGTCGTCATTATCGCCATGGTTGTTTTCTCCTTTGAGATGTTAAAGGCCAGCTGCGAAGTCAATGACAATCTAATCGTCGCAAGGGATTTCCTGTCCAGAAGGTTCCACGCCTTGTCAATTATCTTCTCGGGTTTTTCTCCTAGCAACAGAAGATATAGGTCCTTTTGGTATAGGCATCCCTCCATCTGCATGCGCCACCAACTGTAATTGTGACTATTGAATTTTTCGATCCTTATTTTATCCTTTGCCATCTTTTCGTCTAACGTCGCAGCAAAACACAACTTCTCTCTTAATCTGAACCAACGCCTTCAAAATAACGATATAAGAAATTGGGGAACATAACATAGGCGTTCTGATACCAGTTGAAGAACTCTAGATTTCTTAACCACGTTCTGATACCAGTTATTAGGGATGGAGAAACCGTTGCACGGAACAATGCTCACGACAAAGCAAATCACGAAATCAACAACCATACAATTAACAACGAAAAAACAAATTAATAACGATGCGAGAATAAGTAAATAAGAATCAAAGAGACGAGAGATTTGTTAACGAGGTTTACCCACCGTATGACTAATTCCCGGCAGAGCGGAATCTGTAATTTCTACTGTAATCTTGAATCAAGTATATCACGAGCAAACCCTAGAAGATTTCTTTCAAATCTCTCTTGATCTCTCCAAGCCCTAGCCGTCACCCTCTCAATACAATAGTCTCTCTTTTATTTCGCTGTACATAAACATATAAGAGGCCCCTATTTATACACAAACCAATTTCTTAATTAAGAAACTACCGTAATTAAGAAAGTGTCATAAGACACTCCTTAATTAAGAAACTGCCATAATTATAAAACTGGCATAAGACACTCCTTAATTAAGAAACTGTGGTTTTGATAAAATCTAATATGGTTTATGTGCACGTCCAGACATTTGCTTGAAGTTTCTCCATAATTTCAATATTATGTTGCTTTAAGACACGGCAACACGCTCCTCAAGGTAGAGATATAAGGTTTAATGTGAGCTCGGTTTTACAAAGATACCGAACAAGAGGTATCCGAGATGGGATAAGTGAATGCTCTTAAAATGTTTTCAAACATCTTCAAAACACCAAAGGCAACATGCATGATGGGAAAAATATAAAACCCGTCTTCCAAAAATCATAATAATCATAATCTTGTCCTTGATTGCAATCCAGTCTCTCTCATACATTTCTCTTTCTTTGTATGAGACAAAATAAAGATATACCTTTTATATCGGCCGGTGCCAAAAGAAAAAAGAAAACTCCACACAAGCAACCAAGTTGGCGGCTAGGGTAAAGAATGCCCTTACTCCACGGTTCCTTTTTGTGGACCACCCTAATAGCATTCACGAAAGCAGGCAAATGATGTTGTTTTTCTGCTTCAGCGGTTTGCTCGCAAATTCCATTCATAATGCTTCAACAGATTGGTCTTGATGCGGGAGAATGACAAGGTAGTTTGCTTACTCATGTCGGGTTTCAAGTCCCTCAGTTGGTTTCCCTCATCTTCTCGGCGGTGTTTCTTCCTTCCTTGTGTCTGCGGAGGGCCAAAACAGACCGCAAGATTCCTGACCAAACTACCGACCCCTTGCTTTGCGTAGGAATACTAGCAACGAGACTCTTGGTAGGTTCATCCGTTTGCTTCGCTCTCTTAACACGGGTAAGTACATGATTGAAAATTCAATATAGTAAATTGTTATTTCATATATTCAGACAATCACCAACCTATAGTTCAGGTAACAATTATTTTAGGCCAAAGATAGTCCAATTAAAGTTGAGAGCCCAACACAAGGCCCATTAAAACCAAGAAGACGACAAAAAAGGGAGGGAGCGGGCAGAGAAAAGCCCACGTATTGCCTTTCCTAAGACCTTATAAACATCCAATAAAACCGGATTCTGGATGGCTTGCTATTATGAGGATAATAACATCCATACTATTATCCTCAACAGTCCAGACTCATATAAAATCGACATGAACGGCCGAGAATTATGTGAAAGAAGTATTTGGTATTGGTGTATCATATGTTCCATGGAAAGAGAGCACTAATATTATTTGATAAGAGGAGCCACTCTTTTTCCAATAAAACCCTCTCTCTTTCTCTTCTTCAGTTGATGCTTCTTTCAAAAATCCCAACTCGCCATTTCTCCTGTCTTCATTCTCTCTCCTTCTCCCAAATCTCTCCAAAAGGCTCCCAATTCCTCCGCCTCCCATCATCGCCGATGTCCTCGGGCCGCACCGTCGCCGACGCCCTAATGGGCAATCGCCGAGCCGCCAAAAAGAAACCCAACCCCAGCCCTAACCCTAGCTCTAGCCCTTCGAAATCCAAACCCCGGCCCCAATACCCTAGCCCTCCCTCTCCTCCCCCTTCGAAGAAGCCCAAAACCCTAGAGCCCCAAGAGAAACCCAAAGACCTCTCCCTCGAATTGAAGAAGAAGGGCTCCGACTTCGACCCCAGATCCGCTGCCACGTGGAAGGACGGCGAACCTGTGCCCTTCCTGTTCCTCGCTCGCGCTCTTGATCTGATCTCGAATGAATCGGGTCGGATCGTGATAACGGAGATTCTGGCGAATGTGTTTAGGACGGTGATCGCGACGACGCCCGGGGATCTTCTTGCTACGGTTTATCTCTCGGCGAATAAGATTGCTCCTCCTCATGAGGGTCTTGAGCTTGGGATCGGGGATGCGTCGCTTATAAAGGCGTTGACGGAGGCTTATGGGAGGAAAGACGAGCAAGTGAAGAAGCAGCTCAAGGTGATGCGATCGAAACTTTCGTATATATTAAATGAGCATGAATTCATGAAATTACTGGTTGGTGACAGGAATTGGGGGATTTGGGGCTCGTTGCGAAAGCGAGCAGGAACTCACAGCCGTTGATGTTTAAGCCTCAGCCGCTGACCATTGTTAAGGTTTTGGATACTTTTCGTACCATTGCCAAGGTTCGTATTTTTGTTTGAGTAGACCACATTGCTATGTTAGAATTGGTTAATATACATTTTTTTAAATTTCCAATTGAATATCTGGTTCATCTCCATATGTCTAATGGCTGTTGTTCAAGTCCTTGATACACTGGTGTTTTTATTCAAGAAAAGTTTTTGGGGTTATAAGGTGTGACCTAAGACCTCCCCTATCTGATATATGGCTGGTCTCGTCTCCCCTTTAGTCGGTTGCATGCCTTGAACTTGTGACCTTCGTAGCACAATTCTCATTCCCTAACCAACTATCCCATCCATTGGTTAAGCAGGGTTTTAGGTGTATTGCTGTAAAGATCACAAGTATTGCACATCGGCTCCAAAGGTATCTTAGGGACCTTTTCACTAGCCAGGCTTACCATATACAAGTACAACTCCTAGATAGATGACTCCATCAAACGTTTTCCACATGATTCCTCGTATGGGTGTCAATCCTTTGTATATATTACATCTCTGCTAGTAATGCATGGTACAATATTAGCACCATTATTACCTTCCATGGTATGAGATGATGGAGATATAAGAAATCTCCAAATGAGCTAGCCAATGCCAATTCACCAAGGGAGCACTTGGTTTCATCCTGTATTGGCGGAATGGCGGTATATATCTGTCTACGAAGATAGTGTAGAATGAAAATTCCGGGATTCAATATAAAAGGGATCTTGTGTACGGAATCAATCATGATCACTTTCTTGTATTTAGGGTCTGATTGTTGTTTCGTGAAAGCAAGTTTTTTACTTGATTTTTATTCACCCATTGGTGTAAGCTTTACTGGGTATGCATCCAAATCGATACTTAACAATTAGCTCATTCTATGAGATCGGGATCATTCAGAGAGCTCTCAATTTCTTCTTATTCTTCAACAGTGTAATGTTTGGGAAAACTAATTACCTAGTTCACGGCTTGCCGCCCAAAAAGATTTGGCAAGCTTTGCATAGAGGTGTTGAGAGGGGAGTAAAAATTGCAAGTGATATAACCTTGGATTCTTTGCAAGTTTGTGGCATCTACTTAATTGCAAGATGTTTCACACTTTCACATATAAAGGAGGTTCATTTTTGAAATATGGTTCAAACTCTCAAGTAAAATCCAATCCACCTGAACACGTGGTAGTTTCTGGCGTAGACTGAGAACTCAGCAAAAACATCATAGTTCCGATTTTTTTTATCTGACTACTCAGAGGGGACTAGTTTAAACAACCTACAAAAATTGGTTTTGTAAAGCTAAGAACTGCACTATGTGGGTTTGCATAGTATTGACTAAACACCATTAGTTTCATTCAAACATTTGTCGGAGAATAGAAGGCATTGTTTTAGGTGTGGGATAGAGCAAGACTAATCTGTTGAAGCTAATGGTGGCATGGTCTACATTGCTCATTGTTGTGAATGATTGATGTGGATGACCGTTTGAAACGGAGCAATAAGAAATTAAAATAGGTAGGTGGAGGGGGGGGTTGTAGAGGATGCTGAAAAATGAGTATAAAGACAAAA
The DNA here is from genome assembly GCA_030015575.1 of Agapanthus africanus. NCBI lineage: Eukaryota > Viridiplantae > Streptophyta > Magnoliopsida > Asparagales > Amaryllidaceae > Agapanthus > Agapanthus africanus. The sequence continues at coordinate 932,748,532 of CM057338.1, read as the reverse complement.
GTGAACTTTTGACTTGCTAGAAGCTGTGCCAACTAGCCCCTCCATAAATTTATTGTGACTATACATAACCAAACATATTTTGTATTTGGTAAATAATAATAAAACACTATTAAACTTTCTTAGTCTTTTTAATTTTACATATCACCATTAAACTTTAAAACCTGCACTAACCACCACATTAGTTCACGGACATTACTTAAGTTAAAACGTGCTTATCAAAGAACTTTATATAAGGTCAAATTAATCTCAGAAAGGTTATAAACCCCGAGGTCTCGTTTGACAATGTGGTTGTGTTTTTTGAAACCCCGGTTTCGTTGTTCCAATGCCAAACCCCAAAAATTGAAACCGTGATTTGTTTGGCAACAAAAAGAGAGTTTTCTAAACTTCGGTTTCAAAAGTTTCAGGGGACTCGAACCCTTTTTTTGAACTCCTAAAAGAGCAGGTTCTCGCGTTCTCGCAAGGTCTTGTGCTGGCTCTCTTTATTCTCTCCCCCGTACTTAAAGAAGCAATTTACGTATCCTTGTCTTAAAAAGTATGTTGCCCAACGATCCTTAGCGTTGGGAAATCCTAATTTTACGGAACCGCGGTTTGCAAGCATGCAACCGCGGTTTCAGAAACTTTGTTGCCAAAGTAGGCCTGGAATGACACCGACTTGTGGAGATGGTGTAGGTGGTGGTGGTTGAAGATGAGAAGGATTGGTGGAAAATAGCTTAGCACGAGGGAGATCCGAGGTGATGGGTGCTAGCATGGTAGAAACAGGTTAATGTTTATAGTTTGCGTTCAAATTTGTTGAAAGAGATTGGGTTCGGAAGGTGGTGGAGGTGATGGTCGGAAGTGGCGGGGGTGGTTGTAGGGGAGAGGATTGGTGGGGACGATGAGGTAAGAGAGGTAATTGGTTGGTGGTTGTGGGGTTTAAAACATTTGATTAAGGAAAAGAAAAGATGAAATAGTGTTTTGATGAAGATTTCTTTAAGGGGATTGAGTTGGGAATACAATAATGGTGGTTAACGGCTATAGAGGTGGTGGTCGGAGGCAAGAAGAATTGATGGTTGAAGGCTTAGCAAGAGAGAGGCAATGACTGATGGTTGGGGACTTGTTGGGAGTTTGAATGCATTTGATAATTGGAAAATCAAGAAAAGAGAAAAGATTGAGGTTAGGCTAAGTTTTGATATAAAAATTAAGGGGTTGAGGTCCTGAGAAGGCGATGAAGATGGTTGCTAGAGGTGGTGGTTAAAGATAGGGGGATTGGTGGAGATGGTATGACGAGATTTATATGATGTGTTACTGGTGATGGGTTTGGAAACACTGATGATCGGGGAGAATTAGAGACGAGGATATGGTCAGATTGTCAATTTTTGTTAACAATGTTATGATGTCAAGGTAATAAGAATAGATTAGTAATGTTAGTTATGTTTTTCCAAGTTCAACGAACTTTTGTAAAACCTAATCTGATTAAATTGTGTTTTATCTCTCTCTCTCTCTCTCTCTATATATATATATATATATAAGCTTTGAAAAGGTGGATTTCAAAAAGACACTATTTGGATGAGTGCCTCGGTCCTTAAATGAGTTGGGAAGGACTGCAACCGTAATCCAGTTTCCATACATGGTTCCCAGCCTGTTCTTGATTCTTTAACATTTGATTATGTTATCATGTATCAACCATGCAATCTGCTAGAAAGATTTCCACCATTTTTCTGATATAATTATTTTTATGATATATAGATAGCACTTGATGATTGTAGAGTATATATGCAGTTTGGTGGAACTGACATGGGCCAATCTATTTTCCTTTTTGAATTTGTATATACATTTATCACTTTTTGTCAAGTCAAAGTATTATAAGTTTTCAATGTCCTGAGGAATGTAATTATTTACACATTTTTGGTTGCATCTATATTTTCTCCAACAGGAATCGGGCAAAGACAGTCAAGATAAGAAGAAAAATCATATTAAAAAACTTCTTGTTGCAGCAACTGATTGTGAACCTCAATACATAATTCGTCTTCTGCAGGTTATAATTTTCTGCTCTAACAATTTCCATTTGTTTGTTTTCCCAACTCTCATTCTATGACTTTCTGCAGTCAAAAATGCGAATAGGATTGGCAGAGAAAACTGTCCTAGTTGCTCTGGGCCAAGCTGCTCTGCATTCTGAAACGCTTCCTCCTCCGCCTTCACAAATTCAGTCGCCTCTTGAAGAAGTTTGTTGTTTCTTTTGCTCTTCAATTTATAATTCTATCAATAATTTCTGAGAATGCTCAAGGGTAAATGTCTTGCATCTATTATGCTTCTGTGCCATTCAATTTGAGTTCTACGACCCAACAAAATATTACATCTTTATAAATGAGTTTAAGTTCCTGGCAATGTCCCTTCAATGATGTGCATAGGCATATGGGATACTGTGCAAATATCTTTTTATCTCATTTCCTATTCAATTAGGTTGTTTGTGTCCATGTAGCACTGGCCTCCACAAATACAATTAGATGTAAAGAAATTTTCCATGGAGTAAAACATTCAAATGTATGAAGTGGGTATTTCAAACTCTTTGGCCTGATGACCTAATTTTATGGACTTATTTGCTTAGATGTCTGGAATAAGCTTCATTGTTCGGGAGAATAATAGATGCTATTTGTCCTTACCCTTACTAATGAAATATGCTTGATCAGTGTGAGTCTTGGACTTCATCAGCCATGCTTTGGATGCGGGTTTACCTTGATCCACCAACTGATGTAATTATGTATGGGCTAGGTAGCAAGCCAGACCTGGCTGGGCATAACATCAGGCCTTACTCATCCTAAACCCAACTCATAGACATTTGTAAGCAAGTGGGTTTAGAAGATAAGTGGCTTATGCAGGATCCAAATATTTGAGATTAGCATTAAAGTTCTTCTCTTTCCTTGATATTTACTCATAATAATGTCACATTGTAGACCTACTGTGAGGTGGGGTTCCAATATTGGTATGCGGAAATAAAAGGTTTGGTCCATCATAGAGTTCAGTCAATCCCAGGTTGGTAATTGTTATTGGGTTCTAATAGTGATCCAAATTTATCCCAAAATTTTTAAGGGTTAACTCTGGATTATCCATATTCCATACCTCATGATGAAAATTGATCATCTATTCTGTGTTGGACTCATTTTAGTTTCAATTGAGGTTTGTTTGTTTGTTCATGTAATGTGAACAACAATTTCAGTATATTAGTATTTTTTGTTTATTTTTATCTTGAAGTTATTTTTGCAGTAGCTATTTGCTCCTTTTTTGTAGCAGGCATCCTTTATATTTGTTGTGTAATATCTCTCACCTTGATTTTTACTTTTACATTCGAAAGTTGGGTTGATCTTCTTTCAGAGTCTGCATTTGAAACCTTGTTAATAGACAAGCCAATGCCTTTCTTAAATATGTGTGTAGCTATATAGTACTTCCGGTTTTATCTTGACACTGCCTCTTTATCTGATTATGAGTTTCAGGCTGCAAAAATCATGAAACAAGTGTATTCAGTTCTTCCCATCTATGACAAGATTGTGCCTGCTCTTCTTAGTGTTGGTGTGTGGAAGCTTTCCGAGGCATGCAATTTTTCTTTGGGTGTGCCCGTTGGACCTATGCTGGCTAAACCTACAAAATCTGTCTCCGAGATCCTCGATAAATTCCAGGGTATGGAATTCACATGTGAGTACAAGTACGATGGTGAACGTGCCCAGGTATTCCGAGGACCAGATGATCTCTCCATTGTCAACTGTTTAACAGATACATGCTTTTGTATCCTTAATCCTTATTGAATGCAGATACACTACATGGAAGATGGTTCCGTTGAAATCTACAGTCGTAATGCTGAGCGAAATACGGGAAAGTATCCTGATGTTGTCAATTCCATATCAAGGTAAGGTTACCAGTCATCCAGTCCCATAGATGTTTGCTTGTTCTTGGAAAACGATAAATCTCCTCGTCAAGTCAAATAATTTGTCTTCAATTTGAGAAAATGTGATACCTTTCATTTAGTTGTATCTACCATTTTACTTTTAGGGGAAATTTGAAAGTATAACTACCATGTGTCTGAACACCGACAACTTTAGAACGTGGTAAGTCTGACTCTTACTCCCTATTTTAACTGTAAGCTGTTCTTTATATCTGAATGCAGTGTCAAGAAATCTACTGTTAAATCCTTTGTTCTGGATTGTGAAATTGTTGCATATGACCGTGAGAAGAAGAAAATTTTGCCTTTCCAGGTACATGTATCGTTTATTGGAGTCATTATGGATTAATACTATTTCATTTTTATTCACCTGCAGTCTTTGATTTGTTTGAAATCTTGTATTAAACATGTTATGGGAACACATTTTATTTTATATTCCTTTTCATTCTTTTCATCTTAATCTCTAGCGAAACTCCCCACATGCTCCACATATCACATCTTTAAGTAGCCTAGGTTATTGAGGACAAAGGAGGGCTTGCTATAATCCGAAAAGGCAGTTACCAATTTCGTGAAAAGGAGTCTAGAATATGGGGGAAGATTATAAGTTTTGATATGGGGGCAATTGCATTCAAGTTCAACATTTAAGCACAAATAAAGCCGAGAGCCAAGATAATAAACTCCCAAGGTAAGGGGATTAAATAATACTCATAAATGTGCATTATAACTTAATAGTACGAAAAAGCGTATTTGTAGAAGAAACTTTGCAATATATTCATGTCCTACGTGTGCATCTATGGACTACATATTGGTTGGTTGATATCTAGATGTTTTTCTGCATTTAGAAGAGGGGTTTAGTAATCAACTGAAACATTAGGCATTAGCAGAAAGTAGGCAACATGTAAAGTGGTAATTCATGACGGCAATTCATAATGGTGGGCTTCATGCACATGGAAAGTTATAAAGGCACTCAGACAAGATAATGTGCTCCAGAAACTTGTGCAATATAACTTCCAATAGTATATGCGGATCTGGAGTTTCGTCATATATAAAGCATGAGTCTGCAACGTGTAGTTACATACCATGCAATTTTATGCACTTGATGCTGATTTCTATCTGCATCTATATATATTACATTTGTCTTACATTCAGATTCTTTGATCTACATATTATATTTATGACTACTAAACTCATCTCAAATTTTATGAGATTTTTTTTCTTCAGTGCTTTCACTTGAGACTGTCTATGTATGAGTCAGTATGATGTCTGCATCTGAAACAATCGTTTTCTTTAAATTTGAACAAGTTTTTTGCCCTTCTTGTAGATTCTCAGTACCCGTGCTCGCAAAGGAGTTATCTTGAGTGATATTAAAGTTTCAGTATGCACATATGCATTTGATATACTTTATATAAATGGCCAACCCCTTCTTGAAGAGCAACTTAAACTTCGTAGAGAGGTATGAAGCTTAGGCTATAGATGAAGTTTTGTTGAAGATTACCTTTTAATTTATCCATATGTGATGATCTTATAGAACATACTTCAGGCATATCTCTGCATAACAATAAATGCTTTGTTGTTATTGTTGTTTATGTTTCTGTTTAGTCAGATATTCACTATTGTTATTAGTGTGTGAGAGAGGAGAGCGAGTGATTTGGGGAATGCTTTTGGATGAATAGGGATAAGCCCCTAATCTCCTTTATATAACCTTTTGGGTATTTGCACATACATCCCTCTCTAATTACATTTGACATACTTCAGAATACTCTAGAATGTTATAGCGTATTCTAACAATTATGTTGACGTGATGATGGCTCTGCATCGGATGTTTTAGTATTTCATTAATTCAGTAGTATTACATGCTAAATAATTCTTGTTGGTAGGAGGTTTGGCATATTATGCTTGTAGTATGCCTTACTGCTAGGTCTTTGCTTGAATATAAATCAACCCTTCAGTTGCACATTATGTTGAAGAGAAGTCCCTACCTTCCAAGTATTAAAAAGGGTAATTGTTGTTCTTATCCAAGCTTTTTGGAAGGAAGGATGCCTATTTAGTTTTATAATAATTAGAATAAAAAAGAGGGACTCATCTAATCATGCTGCTGAAATTACGGAGAGGAATTTTCCTATCTTTTGGGGAGAGTGTTCGATTAGCTGTTAAATTAATGTGCTTAAATCAATGAAAGGCATATTTAGTGCATAGTCGATTTAAGGGAGTGACAAGTCTATTTGGTATATTTGTAAGATCTCCATTCAATCTTGCAACCAACCACTATATGGGGAAGAGTTCTTCCACCAATTGTCCATCATTGCCCTTACCATCTAGTGCAAGTACAAAATGTGCTAGCCTCTCCATAATTACTATAAAGTCAGGATATCCAATACAAAGCATACCACTTTCTATCAGTATTTAGATTGCTTTAGGATTGCTATAAATATAATGGATAGTTGTGGTGCGATGGATTCTTATTGATAATGTTGTATAATATATACTTTTTTTTTGTTATTTCCAATATGGTAATGATAGAAGTATGCTGCTGAATTCGAAAGCAGTTCATCGGAGCTGTTGGTAATGTACCAAATAATTCCATTTTTTATTTCAATCCCTGGAGTTTTATCTCATTTCTTTCAAAGCTAGATCATCATCATCATTTGTAATTCATGTGAAATAACTGTTTGCCCATGCTACACATTTTTTCGTCCGCATTATTGTTATCATAATATAGCTTTCAACAGATTTCATATTATTTTAATGAATGGCATATTTTGGTTGCAGCATCTTTATAGTTCATTTGAGGAATTACCTGGAGAATTTCAGTTTGCAACTGCAATCACATCAAATGACTTGGAGGAAATACAGAAATTCCTCGACACTGCGGTTAACTCTAGGTATCATGATAGAAATTTCTTCGACTAAACTCTGTGTTCTAATCATCCCCATCGACATTTCAATGTGGTTGTATATGCAATAAATGAAATGACTATTAGGGTGACTTGGTATTTCGTAGATAGCGTCTGAGGTTATTTGACCCCCCTCCTCTCCCCCCTTCTCTCTCACACCCGCAGCCACCCCACCCACACATGCGCGCACACCACACAATGCACATGCACCACACAGAGACCAAATTTATAGCAGGTGTTGATCGGTTAGTAATGTTTGAAGGGCATGATTTAACATATGGTTTTCGTGTAATTCTTGGTATGATACGGTAGGCTGAATGATTGTGGATTGACTTTACTCTTGCTTTCAATAATCTGGTTGGGAACAAGATTAGCATTAAAGCATCATAATCTGAAGGATGTCGGAAGTGACGTGTATGATTTTACTTTATAGCAAGGTATGAGGTTTAGTGGCGTTGTCGATTAAAAAGAAAAAGAGCTTCATCAGTTCATTTTGAAAGAAAAAAACAAATGTTGTAAAGTATGAGATATGTTCAATCTGTGATCCTAAATATTCTAAAGGGTAATGACCTATTGGAAAAATTAGAGGAGGAAAAGAAGGAGGGGAGATCGCCCCCCTCCCCTTGCCCCTGTGCCGCCGGGGGGGGGGGGAGGGTATACAAACTTTTCCTGGAGATCAGCTGACATAATGTGAGTGGGTTTGTGAATCTTGAATGACCTCTTATAGCCTGTCATGCTTGCCAGACTCTGAAGCACAAGCTTTGTACTGCATTCAGGATTTTAAGTGCCATATTTCAAGCAATAAAGTTGACCTTGTTTAGTTGACTTTTAGAGTATGTCTTTGAATATGACCCTGCAATATTCTCCTTTTTAGGGTTAATTGCACATAGACCCCTGGTTGAGCACTTACTCCCCCTGAGTATCATAATAGGTGCTTGTACGGTTGTACCCCTTTGTTTTTATAAAAATAATAATTTATCTAATTCTCATTTTACCCCTTCTTCCTCTTTAACCCTAAACAACCAATCTTTAACTGTAATCTAAAAGCTTTATGATCTTTTTTTCATCTTCCTCTAAGACTCCAAACTTTCTTCCATTATATCTAAGTTGATCTTGTGTTTGCAATTATTTCCCTTTATTTCCAGGAAATGTAACCATTTCTATCATTTCTTCATTATAATGAAAAACAAGAGATTCAAGATGAGTAGTTTTCTATTTTATCGAATGGTTGCTTTCCTTAGTTACTTTTTTGCTAGGGATTTTTCTCTTAGTTTGATTTTTGGGTTAGGGCAACAAGTTCTATATGATTAAAGAGGAAGAAGAAAGGGTAATATGGAAATTGAAAAAATATATTGTTCTATCGGAGGGGTAGCCTATGAATCAGTGCTGAACCCCTTAAGTACAGAGGGTCTATGTGCAATAGTTTTTAATTTTTTTTTTATATATATGTCTTCAAATTAAATCAATTTCTTTAAAGACTTCGGACACAGTTTGATATTGTTGTTTTGTATTTTAATTAAACTGAACTAAACTATATTACAAACTCTCTTGTTTTCTGACATTGAAAACGTTATAGCATATCAGTTAACTTCCTGCCTTTTGTAAAATATGGCAGCAGTGGGGTTTCTTGACAAGTCTTTCACAGCTAACCCCTAGATGTTAATTTTGCATATTACATGCCTTCCAAAAGTATGTGTTATAGATTATAAATATACACACACGCATTAATAAAAAGGTAACTATTCCAAAACCACTAAAGTGTTGGAACTGTCTGAAAGTACAGTGCTAGGAACGAACCTTGTTTCGCAGTTGATGTCTGATATGAGAAATACGACACATTCAATCTAAATATATCTTTACTAGTCTGTAAACATGCTGCGTTGCCATTGGGGTATCTCCAATCCTATCCTTGTAATACCTTCAGTGGCTTCCTTGATCTTCGACATAGGATGAGAGCCTCATGCCCAATTTTTTAATCTGTCTGCAAGTTTGCTGGCATAGTTTTACTGACATTTGCTGAACATCATCTATGTAATTTTCCTGATAATTCAATCACGATATCGCATAATGTCACATGCTTTTAGTTATTGATATAAATTATTTTGGATGTGCCCTTACAGTAATCAAACAAGCGACCTCTCATTTAAAGCGGAAGCTTTAACATAGGGCTATTGTCACATGCTTTCACTTTCTATTCTATCATTATGTTTATAAATGAATATTATTGTATGAAAAGTTAAGCACTCTTGGTTTAAAGTGGATATGCTGTCAATAGATGTTTAAATCTTGCTCAAGAGTAGGTTGTTTTGTGGCTAATTTATGCCTAAAGTAAAGATCATTCTTACTATTCTTCATTTGATAACTTTATTATTATTATTATTTAAGTTTTCTCCAACATCTCCAGTTCTCTTTCTTACAGAAAATTTATGCTTTCCTTAATTCTCTAAATTTTCATTGTTTATGAAGTTGTGAAGGGTTGATTATCAAAACACTTGACAAAGATGCTACATATGAACCTTCAAAGCGATCAAATAATTGGTTGAAATTGAAGAAGGACTACATGGACAGGTGAAGATGGTGAATTGTAATTATTGTTATAGTCGTTCTCAACATATTACATGGGAATGCTTTGCTAGTTGAGAGGTCCATCAGAATGGAAGAGGTGTCAAGAACTTTTAGAAACACAGATGCAAATTGAATCGAAATTAAAAAACGAAGAAATGCCAGTTTAGAAACTAAGATGTTAATACTGATAGTAACCTTACTTTAATATGGCGAGGCCTGCTTTCTTCCTTCTCTTCACAAAATTCCGATCTAAAATTATATATTTTTTTTTGAAATATTAGAAGTTATCCGGCGATATGGTTGTGAAGTTTACCTAAATAAAAGAAAGCGTAACCTTTTATTTCAATCGCCTGTTCGTTTAATTTTCATCTACAACTCTTTCTTCCACAATTAATTCTTGATTCGACCTTGTAATATAGCTTTTCATTTGTTTCTATCCAATTTTGTATAAACGAGGTCAACTTATTAATCACTTAAAATAAAGATAAGTGCTTTTTCAGTTGTACATTGCCTGTGCAAATAACCATGGGCAGTAAACTGTATTGCTTTATTTTACATTAATTAACCTCTGAGGAGGCTTTTGTTAATCCTACCTTTTGATTTCTAAATTTTCAATTGTAACAATCATAGCCATCAAACCTTGTCCCAATTTATTTTGCCCTTGAATTCTTGGCTGATCTATTATGTGCAATTTTGTGTCACGGATTCGTATCAGTTTCCGGAATTATTTTTTATGACTTTCCATGCAAGTGAAGTATCATTTTGCCCCTTTTGCTATCCCCTTGACACAGATCCGATCATCGATCGTTACCAATATTAAAATGTGAAGTTAATCAACAATCTATTATGGCATTTTGCCGTCGCAAGTCGCTTCTGTTTGTATACCTATCCCATAATCTTACATTGCGGTCTAACTTTTGTCATCTGATTGTCGTTGATGATTGAAGATGTCGATTGTCAACCGGGTCATTCAATTTACTGTTCTATAGTAACTGTGACGATGGACCGAAGAAATAAAAGATAGGAAAAAGAACCAATTCACAATTTAACTCAATTGGACCTCATTAATCAGAATTAATCTTTCTTTTACATAACTATGTTTATAGGAAAGCTTGTAGTGTTATAATTTTTTCCCTAACTAACTTTATAATTCTCTTAATTCTCTCTCAGATCAAAACTCATATAAAATGAAATCCAACTTTAAAGAAAAAAATCTTCCTTAATAGAAATAGGTTAAATTGCATGAAATACTCGTAACTTTTATTCCGATAATAGGAAATATCCTTAACTTTCTAAAAAACATGCACTTTGCCCCCTCAACCATATTTTATTTCCACAATGCCCTTCATTTAAATATTTATTTTAGAAATTTCTCCTTTTCATTTCTTCCATATTACAAAAATTTAAATGAAGGGCATTTTGGAAATATTTAGTTAAATAATGATACATAACATTCTTTTGATATTTTAAAAAAAATATTTAAATGAAGGGCATTTTGGGAATAAAATAAAGTTAAGGGGGCAAAGTGCAAATTTTAAAAGTTAGGGGTAATTCCTATTACCAAGGCAAAAGTTAGGGGTATTTCTTGCAATTTAGCGATGGAAATATATCCTAAGTAAGAACTATTAAATAGAAACTGATATCTCGATAATCGATTATATGAAGATAATCATATTTCGTAAATGATAATCATAATGGATTATGTGAAATCTCTATAACGCCTATAGTGAGATCTAAAATCATGAACTTCTTACCATGTTTATTACCTTGCTTATACTTGGATCTTTTCTAATAGAAGTGATTTTCGGCAGCATTGGAGATTCATTAGATTTGGTGCCTATTGCAGCATTTCATGGTCGTGGAAAACGTACAGGTAAAAATAATTGGTATAACTCTACTTTGAACCTTGCACCAAAAACTTTATGAAGTTTTCATTGTAGTGAAGAATGGCATATAAAACTAGTAAGTTTGTTTTGTATGTCTTTACACCGACGGATTCTTCCCTCTACATTCTGAAGCAGTTTTTTTTTATGATTTCATGTCCTCCTGCAGGGGTTTATGGCTCCTTTCTTCTTGCTTGTTATGACGAGCACAATGAAGAATATCAGAGCATATGTAAAATAGGTAATTCATTATTATTGATGCCCAAAATTTAAATTTTCAACTTTCCATTGAAATATATATGACAAAGTCTAAAAGTTGTATTTACTTTTTGTAGGTACTGGATTTTCTGAATTGCAGCTTGAAGAGTGCTCTAAAAGCCTTCATGGTAAAATAATTCCTGGACCAAAGGTATGGCTACAGTTTCCCTTCATGTTAAACTGGTCATCATAGATTCATAGTTGTTTTGCTTCAATATACATGTCTTGCAAGATAAAATGAAGCTTTTCGGTCCCCCTTTTATCGTGCATTTATTAGCTAATAGTAATGACTTCTTATTTTCCAGCCGTACTATCGGTATGCTGATGCGATGGATCCAGATGTATGGTTTGAACCAGCAGAGGTAGCACTACCATTTTCTTATGGAAGCATCAATATATTGAATATTTTGTTTCTCGCAAACCTATGGGAGGCTCATGGTATGCTATTACATATTTGTGGTTAGCTGTGCGTAGTCACATAGATCCTTGACCAGGTAATTCAGAAGAGAGTGCTTATTTCTGTTCCCTGATTTTGATCTGTTATAATTTAAATTATACTTTTATATATATTGTGAAGTTCTGGGAATAATATATTATCCAACCCTTCCATAATATATGTTTCAGAAAAAAATGTGCTTAGGAAAATTATGCCATTTTGCCTTTTCTAGAAATTTCAGTTACGGGGTTGCAAGAACCAGATGGCTCCATGAACTTAAACTGCTTGACAAAAAATGTGATTCTACCGGTTTAGGAATGACCACTAGGATCTTGGGCTGGGATTTCTGTGTTTCAGCAGGTTCTTTTTGATTGCCTGAACTTAAACTTCATGAATGGTAAATGTTAATCTTCTGACTTAGAAATTGTGAAACTCGGTTTGGGCCCACAACACATGGGCCCACACATGGATGCACATGGGCTTTTAACATAGTGGAACTCCATCCAAAAGACAAAAGCCTTATGGAGGTTTATTTCATCTTATATACCCATATGCATCCCACAATTTTCTGATGCGGGACTATGTTAACCACATTCTTAGCACTCCCCCTCACGTGCAACACACAGACAAAGAGAACATGTGTGTGGGGTTCAAACCTCATGTGCAACGTGGATAAACAAACACCCAAGTTCTGATACCATGTGAAGAAAATAAGATCAAGCAATTCATAGAACGAGTAAGCTTGCTCACAGAAAGTAAATTAAATGGAAAAAGTATAGTACATAAGACAATGATAATGAATGTGTAGGAATGACAGAATCAATGCCCTCTACTCGCGATGTGGATCCATCTGCTAAAGTGACAGATTCACATGGAGGAGTGGGTGAAAATGATGTGAATATACCTGACTCTCCAGCCATATGATCAGATGCACCTGAATTAATAACCCAAGTTCTGAGTGGTGGTGTTGTGGTTAGACATGCTGTATGATTACCTCTCACCATAGTAGCAGTAGGATATCTAGTGGAGGATGATGATGGTCCTGAAGAGGAAGATCCACTCTGAGTCTTTAAGAACGTCTGATAACGAGCAGGTTCACATCCACTTAAAGTCAAACTCGAGAGATTGGAGGATATAGAACCGGTGTCATGAATAGAATCGGTCGCCGATTGAGAAGAATATGGAGATGTTGCAACTCTTGCTAAATGAGGATGAAGCTGAAAACATGTGGTCTTCATATGGCCCGGATGATGACAGTAATCACAAATAGGTCTCATGTAGTGGACGGTTCCTTCTGCCTCTACTGGGTCCCCGACCTTCATGTCCACGATCTCCGAAACCTCCACGGCCTTTAGGCCATTCCCCCCTGACTGGCAACTCTGGGCTGAGTAAGGAGAGTAGATCTCTGCTAGAGTATATGTCGCGTCCCGCTTCCCAAAAACGAGAAATGAGATCGATAAGCCCGCAACGTAGTCACACTGAGAAGCATTCTTTTTTGACATGAATACGCTAAACGTAACTAGATAGCAGAAAGATACTAAATACAATAATTTAAAAAAATAATAAGAATATCCAAAAACATTTTTTACAGTCCTAAAAACAATAACTAAATTAGGAATAAAAAGAGCAGCTTTGAACAAAAAGGCATACTGCAAGACTAGTGATCGGCTTGTGAAGATCGATAGTTGAAGTCCTCAGTTAGTACTACCTCGTACCTAGCTTCTTCTGCCCCACTGTCGTCTGATGATATTCCCCACAAAAGAAAACAGAAAAAGGAATGTCGTCAGCAAACTAAAGTTCGGCAAGTCTCTATTTTTATATAAAAACAATATTTAAAACGAAATATGGTATACATAATATTAGGAATGAGAATAAATGTAAACAGTAAACTGTAGTGCACATATCAAATAAGTAGCATGCGTTAGTCAGTGCAAGATAACTAGAGTATCACGATATTCGATATATTAGTGTTATTGATTATAAGTATAAGCCCGATTTGTTCGAGTTTTATTATGTAACTAGGATATTCCGTAATTTCCACGGAACTGCAACACAAGATTCAAGATTTATATATAATGCAATGTACCGTATTCTCCGGTACCACGAGAAACAAGATATGATCCTCTGCTACACATAAATACCCCATTCTTTGAGCTACCCCATCCCCATGATATATATCCAATAAAGTGTATTATACATGATATGTTCACGAGATTCATGAGATTCAAAATTTACGGATTCATGTATTCACGAGTTCACGAGTTTCAAGTCTTTAAGTGGTTCACGTTAGGTTCATGATGAGCTCAGATTAAAATAGTATAATCTAACGCCAGTTCGAGTGTGAGCGTCAGCCACCATAGGAGAATTTACACACCCAATGCTATCATTCAGGGGCAAGAAAATACGGGCTCATTCATGAGTTAGTAATGTGATTACTGAGATTTCGTTGAGTTCAGGTCAAGATAGTATATTCTAACGCCAGTTTGAGTGAGTGTCAACCATCACGGGAGTATTCGCAGATCCAAAGCTATCATCCAGGGGCAAGAAAACACTGGCCCATTTATGAGTTAGTAACGAAACTCATGAGATTCATGAGATTCCAGTTAATGAATAATATAACAGTGACCATATATAACTGTAATGTAAGTTTGCTCTTGTGACAATTCAACCATGTACATCAAATTATGACTATACAAGCCATATAAATAACGAATTATAATTATATACAAATTGCTAGTGTGTACTGTACCTTCTAATAAATATTAGTGGCATAATGTATATAAAATTTTAATATTGATGCCTAAAATGCATCATCTGTGAACTTCAAAATTTTTAATGTAAAATCATAGTGAGAAAAACACTGAACCGTATGAATGAAATATTATATTAAAGAAGATAGCACTATGCAATATAACCAAATGACTATTTTTCTGAATTTTAAAATCTAGCATGCATAATTTAATATTAATTCATAAAGAAACTATTTATATTAACATGCTACTATTATTATTATGTATAATATAAATTGAAGAATAATTAATGTAGTATTCTATTGATGCACACGTTTGAAAAAAACCATTAATCAATAAACATGCATATTGTATATGTAAATATTAACTTTTTCAGAATCTTGTGTCTTATGTTAATCTTTAATACTTTCACGATCTTTGACAAACATTTGAAATCTATTAAAGATATAATTTCATGATCTTAATGAACAACAATCTTAATTACTGAATGTTACTTAATATTATTGCAAAGTATGCATATTTTATATAAGTGTGCTTAAAATTTCTATAGAATGTATTCATAACAATAGGTAAGTTAAATAAGAAGTCATAACCATGCAGATTAATATCACTGAGTACTCACATTAGAATTACAAATGAATTCTATAGGTATTCAATTAGTTTTTTTTATAAAGCACAGGTTTTAAGAAAATATTAATGATCATAAAATTCGATATTTGATAGTTTATAATGATGTAATAATAGTTAAACATACATCTAGAGTGATTATCATAATTACAACAAGTGTTTATATTATAAAAAGGTATAGTTTAGTTATTAGTCGAATTATTAGTATCATATTAAGGTCAAACAATTATAATGTAGAACTGTATACAGTGGCCGTGATTATATTACATTAGCTTTATTATAAAGTTATGTTTTTTTAATCGTTTCATTACTTTAATTTCAAATTAGTCAAAATGACGAGATAGGAAAGAAAAGAGGGGACTTACAATGAAAGAGGATCTAGCATCGTCCTTATCAGGTAGAGATTATCTCGATTCGATTAAGACGATGGGGTTAGAGTCTTATTCCTTCGTTCGTTTTCTTTGGTAAGGGCTTCGGATCCGCAATCAAGAAAAGGCAGGGAAGTAAGAGTAGTTCGGAGTTGGGAAGAAAAATATACAGCAGAAAAGAAAGTTTCTGGGTTAAGATTTATTTAAAATCCCATCAATCCCCCCAAAATCAAAACTATAAAAAAAACAATCAAAACAAATATATCCAAATAATAAACAAATAAATTATATTTTTAATTAAAGGAAAATCTTTTCTCTTCTCTTAAAATATTAATAAATATTTGGCTATATAAAAAATGACATTTTTTTAAACTTGGGGATTTAAAATAAAATTAAAATAATTTAGTCGGGGTTCGAACACGCGACCAGTGCAATAGAGATGTAATGTGATAACCAATAGATACAAGAGTGGACCATGTATGTTATTTGAAAGGAAATAAATAAATATACAAGTGTTTTAAAGAAAAATAACATTTCTTGAATAAAGGAAATGCAAGGAAAGTACATGAATTTTACGGTCGTTACAGTATATCTGCTGTAACATATGATATGTATCCGCCAATGAGCTGCATGCCTCTCTTAAGATCTGCGGGTGCCCCCCTTCATATTCATGACCTATGTCATGAAGAAAGGCCAACATCCTCATATGCTCACGATGACGCCGCATTTCTTGAATATCGGCAATGATCGGATACACCTCACCAAGCTCCTCCCATCGACTCATGAACTCCACAACGAACTGTTGCGGAGATTTAGAGCCTCGCTGATCCGTATATATGCTATGCGTCAGATCAAATGCTCGCGTCAACTGATTCTTGCCAGAGAACAATGCCTTAAAATACGCTCATACACCATACACGGTACGCTCATGTTGAACCAACGAATAAACTGAATGCTCCATACTCAGGAACATTGATGACATATCTGAACATCGTCGGTCTTCCATTCATCTGTTATTGGGTCTGTCCTTTTGAAGACATGTGCTTGTCCTTTCTATGAGAGATCAAATACCTCTCAACCATATCACGCCATTCAAGATAGTTATCTCTGTTTAATTTCCACTCTGTGAATTTACCATGATGAATTTCCGCAGAAATAAGGGTCTTGATATCTTTATCACCCATCGCTTTGCAAATAACAAATCACCACACCACAACAAGCACAGGAACAATTGTTAAATAATGGATCCTCTTGCGGGATCGAGCGGTACAAGAAATAGCAAAAGAAAGAAAGAATTGAACGAATCACCTCATCTCAAGTGGAGGTCGCCACGGAGTAAGGACCGCACGTGAATAGTACCCGATGAACAAAAATGATGAATAATACCGTGGTACTGTAGCATGAATAGTACCGTGTGGAACTGTAGCAAAGCAATTGGTGACGGCGGCTAGGGTCGAGGGGACAGCTCCGAGGGTTGAGGGACGGCTAGGGTTAGGGTTTGTTCAAAACCCTAGTCTTTTTTGTTTTTTCCCTTTTTTTAATTGAGAGTTTTATTCTCTTCTGGCTCTGATACCATGAGATAATTGAGGGGGAATAAAATTGAGGTAAAGGATTTGAGAGCTCCTCCCATCTTTATATATACCAAACCAACATATGACAAACAATTTTCCCGATGTGAGACTACATTAACCACATTCTCAACAGAAATGACCAATGTCTTTTGGCTGGGCCGTCTTTTCCTCATAGTCACCTTGGCCATGAATAATATCAATTCCCACCTGAATTCTAGTCTGGAGGAGCGCCCTCACTCATTTATAGTTAATTCGTTGAGAATTGTTATCCGGTTAATGCCTCTCAGTATAAACATGTTCTATAAACTTGGGCAATTATTTTGATGAACACTGTCGTAAAACGAGATTTAAAAGACCATTAATTGGCTGCTTATGATTACGGTAATCATGTCGAATTATATTAAACGACGAATGATCACATGACTGTCCCTATAGGAAATATGTGGGTGAAAAACCATTTAAGCGGATGCTTATACAACGCATATATTTAAATTTTGATGCGATATAAAATATCAACTTAGTGAAGCCTTGTCCCTTCCTTTTTTGCTGCATCATATATGGATCTCCCCCCCCCCCACCCCATGCTGCACAAGTACATGCACATGTACATTTATACATGTATATGGAGTATGCGGAGTATAAAGTGGCATGGTAGGAAATTTCTTATGTTGGCGGCTTGAAATGTCAATGATCCTGGATGATCATGTGTATACCAATTTTCATGTTGTTTGGATGCTCTTTGCCCATTCGTTTAGCATCGTAAATTGTTCTATTTGCAGGACAGCCGTTAATTTTGCAATCTTCCGATGCAAGGGCGAACGGCATCCAATTCCCATGAAAATCGATATACACATTTAAGGACATTATGATCAAGATGGCCGGTGCCGATCGTTGAAAAAATTGAC
Organism: Agapanthus africanus; assembly: GCA_030015575.1. Taxonomy (NCBI): domain Eukaryota; kingdom Viridiplantae; phylum Streptophyta; class Magnoliopsida; order Asparagales; family Amaryllidaceae; genus Agapanthus; species Agapanthus africanus. The sequence goes on along the minus strand of CM057338.1, from coordinate 932,730,365 downwards.
GAATGGTTAACTCTTAGATCTGCCAATGCAGGAATTTAACCCTGCCATTTTATACTCCTGTTTCTATGTGGCTGCATGTATTTGTGGCTGCATGAGTGTGTATTATCAATTTCTTCTGCATTATGCCGTGAAATCCAATTGTGCAGCTTGTAATCCTTTTGTGTGTTATATGCTCCAATAATGCAGCATGTAATCCCTTTATGTGCTATATGCTGGCAACTGAATAGACAATGAATACATGTTCTTACAACATTGTTGTTGAGCTTTCTTAACTTCGAATTATGTTACATAGCGGAACTGTTTTAGTAAGAGTCTGTCTTAATGAAAGAGGCTTTCATGTTTAGAATGAAGAAATATGCTAGTAACATTACAATTTTCTGTTTGCTCTTGTTTCCCTTTATTATAAAAAGGAGTGGCAGCTGGAAGATTTTCTTTTATGTAAGAACATTTAATTTTTATATATTGATGTTTTATTTCAGATAGTATCTAGTATAAAATTTCAACATTTGTCATAGAATGCGACAGTTTTACGTTGGCTGTCACAAGCCTACCACAACCCGCATCCTTGCTGATGCATGTGATATCTGGGAAAAATGAGGATGATGTTGGAAACTATATGAATAAATTTCTAATGATACTTTATTTTAACTAAATTTCTACATGATATTCAGGCAGTCCTTTGTTTCCCTTGGTTCATATAATTTCATATTGTCAAGCACTGTTACTATTCGTCTGAATGCCCTCGTGAGTTGATTAGTAAGAAAGAATAATTATCTCATGAAGAAAATATACCAGTGGCCAGCGCACAAAACGATATTATTATTTTTATTGCTTTTTTGGGGAGGGGGGGGAGCACGTGGCTCCCGATCCCCTTGTTTGACCCATTCTGTGCCCTGGCCACAGGGCCATATTGCTCTCATCTCATTAATTTGCTAGTGCCTATACTATACATTTTATTATGATTTTGTTGGTGGTGATTTACATTGGCTGCTTTTGTATGACAGGTCTGGGAGGTCAAAGCAGCCGATTTGAGCATTAGTCCTGTTCATCGTGCTGCTAGTGGTGTAGTGGATCCGAGCAAGGTTGATAAATAGTTCTACAGTTTAATTAGCATCCTTTAGTTTGGGTTCTTCCTTATTTTCATTATGATCATGCTGGACATTCATATCTAATATCCACAGTATTGCTTGTTATCTTCATCTTGAAAGGGCATTTCTCTTCGGTTTCCTCGTTTACAACGTGTCCGTGACGATAAAAGCCCAGATCAGGCAACAACATCCGAGCAGGTAAAACCTGATGTATGAATGGATTCCCCCCCCCCCCCCCCCTCATATAACATGTCAGAAATTAGATTTGAGCATAAATCAGTTTAGCTTAGAAGACTGACCAAACATGGCCAAAAAACTGTAGAGTTTCCGTTCTCAATCCAACTTGTGCTATTTTAGTTTTTGATGGCCAGAAAATTCGGTTCTAAAAAATGAACTGGAATCCGAAGTAAAAAAGTATAATAAAAATATAAATTACTAATATAATAATATATTTAGATATATACTCAATGAGAGCATGTGTTATTTTAGTTAATATATTAATTATAACTAGAAAATGAGACGAAAGCAGGGGTTAATGCCAAATTGGAGTTATGGAGGCAAACGTTGGAATCTCGGGGGTTCAGATTGAGCAGGTCCAAGACAACATATATGCATTGTAAATTTAGCAAACAGAGAAGTCGAGATCACATTGGTATAACACTGGAAGGACAAGAGATATCACCGAGCGATCGGTTTAGATATCTAGGTTCCATCATCCAAAAGGATGGGGAGATTGATAGCGATGTTAATCAAAGGATTCAAGCTGGGTGGTTGAAATGTAGGAGTGCAATAGCGATTTTGTGCGATCGTAACTTTCCGTTAAGATTGAAAGGGAAGTTTTATCGGAGCGCTATTCGGCCTGTCTTATTATATGGTACAGAATGCTGGGCTCCTAAGAAAAATCATACACAGAAGATGCACGTAGCGGAGATGCGCATGTTGCGTTGGATGTGTGGTAACACTAGAAAAGATAAGGTGCAGAATGAGAATATTCGTGTAAAAGTTTGTGTAGCACCTGTGGAGGAGAAGATGCGGGAAAACCGGTTAAGATGGTTTGGTCATGTGTGACGCAGACCCATGAAAGCACCGGTTCAACGGATGGATACTATCGATATAGGCAATGTCAAAAGGGCGAAAGGGAGACCGAAGTAAACATGGTTGCCAAAAGTCTCAATGAAAGTATATTGTTCGATAGGAGTGAGTGGAGGTGGAGGATTCATGTGCTGGACCCGGTGTGATTCTCATGTTGGTTCATGTAGCCTATCCCATATGCTTGGGATAAAAGACTCGGATGTTATTGTATTAATTATAACTAGAATAGTGTAAATATATACGGGACAAACCAACAACCCAAATGGACAACCTTTTCGGTTCTGTTTATTCTGGAATGGTTTTAAAAATTTTCCGCCAAAAATACCCATATGCGACCTACTTGATGCTCACCCTTGTCAGAAATTCACTTTGAGGGTATTTCATTTGACTTCAGGTTGCTGACCTGTATCGTGCTCAGAAGATCAACCACACCAACAATCAAGAGGAAGAGGATGATGATTGATGTTACTGATGATGTTTGAGTGATGAATTAAGCAAGGGTTAGCAAGGCTAATTCCAACCTTCGACATTGCATTTGTCACGTTATATCATGTGCTGATTGATTGTAAGAATTCGACCATTTTTTTCAGGTGACATTATAGAATTCACTATTGATGGCCATCTGCTGAGTTCGTTATTTTTTTTCACTATCTGGTCATGCCCAATATTGGTTCTTTATCACATCCTGCGAATACTTCAAATCACGAAGTAATGGTGCATGGTACTAGAACGAGGTACGAGTTTATTATATTTGATCATCTCACAATTTTAGAAACTTTTCATTTTCATATTGTGAATCTTCCTCTGGCTGTGCAGGGCAAGTGACAAAAATATCATAAGATGACCCCTTGTTTTTCTTTCCCCCTTTTTTTGCAACTGTAACAACATGTTGATCTTCTTGCCCTTTCCCTGTTTGTTGTATCTTGTTAAAGTTTTATTAGTGTGTACTATTTGTATCATTTGAGTTTCTGTAAGTGATGAGCTGAGAAATGGCGGATTTAGTGGAAATTAGCTGTTATATGTTGTTTGCTCGCTCGTTTTTGTTTGTTGTTTAGGAATCAGCATAAAGCCTGAATTCCTATTGTTCTACTTTGTTTTATTTTTAGAAAATATTGTATATTATAAGTTAATCTGGCGATGGTACCATATTATCATCCATTTCATATATATATATTGTTTATTAGTGTGGGTGGGTGGGCGCGTGCGTGCGTGCGCATTCCTGAAATCTTGAGTACAGCTACAGACCAGCTTTCATTCAGTTCTAAATTAAATGTCTTTTTGTGTGTGGATGAAATAATACATTCTGGTATCATAGGCTTGATTCAAATCATCATGATGTATAGGAACTAGGATCCTTTAGTGCATAAGCGTATTCTTGATCGACCCTTGATTGCAAGATCAAAACCAATTGTCTACTGTGTCCCTATTGCTATGAGTTGTTGGATTTGATGGTGATTCTATTCATTGATTATATCAGTGTAGACAATTTGAATCCGTTGTGTGGTTTGAGGCAAAATGTATGCCTTTTCCCCATGTGAGTATTCTTTTGATGCGGTTCCTTAGGGAATTGAAACTGGCAAAGGGGATAAGTTATTGCTGTATGAGCTGAGTACAATTTGGTTTTCCATGTGATTTGCTTTAACCTTAAAATTGTTGTTAATTATGATCAGGCCGGGACCTTTTCCATTAAAATTTTTATTTGAATGCACATGCACACCTATGTTAAAATAAAGGTTTGAAATTGATATCTTCATGCTGTCTTAACTAATAGTTTGAAATTTATTATCAAAATTTGAAAGTCATAAAAAATCTTGTGTATGATACCAACATATAACCCCATGTGCATAGTACATGCAAAAAACACCCCATGTGCATAGTACATGCAAAAAAACGTAGGTGATGTAGATCACCTTAGGTTTTAGATTTTTTTCATCTTTTAATGTTTTATTTCAATTGATTGTGGGAGTCTCACATCTCCCTCTATTAATAGTAGAAATCAGCGCTCTCTCTGGCTTGATCATATGCGTCAGGGGGTATATTTGTATGCTAGTAGCCTGCTACTCCATTTCACAGTGTAACTGTGTTTTTTGGTATTGCATACATATTAAAATTAAGAAGATTGAATATTTTAAAATCTATGATCTTATAAAAGTAAAGTTTTCATTTTAACCCTATCAATTTTATAAAAGTAAAGTTATCATTACCGATATTTAACCCTATATCATAGTCTCTTCTTGAGAGTTAGTTTAGTAAACGTACAAAGAGTGCATTGGTGATCAAAGTTTCTTATTGGTATTGCAAAGGGACTTACATATATTTTGATGAAAAGGAAAAGCGCGAAAAGCGACCTATTGTGAAACAGGTTCAATTCTCTTCTCGCAATTTTATAGACATGTATCTATTAATGTGTGTGTTTGCTATATAACTATTTCTCAAACAAATATAAATATAGTTCCAACCATATTAAGCCCAGTATTTTAATTTTGTAAGGGAAGAATTTACGATCCAACGCAATATATATATATATATATATATATATATATATATATATATATGAGAATAATCGAGGAAAGAGGCTCTCTCCTATGACATCGAACAAATACGCTCTGGATTGTGTTTTCCGACGATCGGACATCTTCATCGTTATCATTTAAGATGTGGGTAGGCCAAATTTCATGTGATTCTAGATCCTTTTCACCATTGATTTAGCATGTAAATTTTGAACCCGCTAATTCAACGTTGAAAAGCATGTAGAATCACATGAAATTTGGCGTACCCACATCTTAGATGATAACAATGAACATGATGGATTCCGATCGTCGGAAAACATAGGAGGGAATTTCCTCCTATGGTCTCTTTCCTCCATTATTCTCATATATATATATATATAGAGAGAGAGAGAGAGAGATTAACGGTTTACGACAATAGAACTTTTTACATTGCTAAATCAACGGTGAAAAAGTTATGGAATCACATGAAATTTGGTGTACCCACACCTTAGATGATAACGATGAAGATGATGGGGGCTGATGGTCGGAAAAAATGGCGGAGATTGTATTTTTTCCACGCCATAGGAGGAAATCCCCTCCTATGGTCTTTTCTCTCCATTATTCTCATATATATATATATATATATATATATACACGTTTCATTATTATTTGATGAAATCGATCCTTTTTCCAATTTTATGTGATTTACGGAATCATTTCATCTATTTTAAGTTTAATTCCTGCCCATTTATCTTTTGATTGTGGCAAAATCATGCCTGTTATGTCTTGCGAAATCCCTCCCTTCCATTCACCCCAAATTCCATGGAAACTACTTCCAAATCCCAGGCATCAACTACCTTTTGCTTTTTTTATTTATTTATAAAAAAGCCTATATAGGTGGTAACATGAAGGGCATTGCGGCATAATTACCATGTATACTTTATAGGTGTCCTTATTGTATAATATGTTGTGCTTTATCAACTAGAGATTATATATCTACCTACCTGCTGCACTAGGTTTCAATAAATAATTTGGTGCAAGTCCCCAGAGTTTACAATAACACTTAGCCTGTTGTTTTAACTCGTATCATCCTGATCCAACCTATATTTACTCTGACATGCTTGTATAAAAAAAATGGCGGATCCGGGTTTAGGTCAACAGGATATACAAGCATGAATAGCTCTGGGTTGGGTTCTGGTCATTCTGGACGGACCTAACCAAATTAGTGCAGACTAAGGTCCGAAAGAGAGGGTAAAACTTTAGGAGTCAGGACCTTTGGTGTAACTTATAGTTGACTATAATTGAGTATAAGTACAAGCCTTATTTTTATTGTGGTTCATGTTATACGATATGACAAAGTTTTATGCTGGCTGTCACAAGCTTACCACAACCATCATCCTTTTTCATCCGGACTTGGGACCGGCAACAGTGGGTTTAACTAAGAGCACAACCTTCAATAAAATAAATTAGAATAATGGAATAGATAGACTAACACAGACAACCCCGATTTTTTTTTTGGACAGAGGCTTGTTATTGCTTTAACCTCTATCCCTACTATGCTAGTTAACCTTTTTGACTCTGTGAAATGTATAGTCCAGAGATGTTATCGCAGCTTAATGCCTCTACTGAGCTGCCATGTGCCTATATGATTGCATCTGGACTGGAATGTCACCATGTTTATATGAATTATGTCAGCATCTGCTATGAACATAGGTTTCATGTATATGATATGTTTCATGTGTGTGTGTTGGATGATTTGGTACTAGCCCGATATTTGCTGGGTCAGATGGCATGTGAAGCGGTAAGTTCCTGTGAGAAATGCCATCTCATCAGACATTGATTATGCAAACAAATCTAGCTTGTGTAAGACTTCTTGTTACCTAGTCCTAATGTATACACAACACAAGAATATAAGCCAGTAATGATATCTCTTGTGTTTGGTGAATTGAAGCGCAGGACTGCAACTCTCTACTATACCATTGTTTATTAATTTTGGCTTAATAAAACTATATTCCATGTTTTAATGGAATCAATAACGGATCAAATGACTTATAAGGATATGCATATCCATGTACGGCACCCTTAACAGGATAAAGGATGAAGGTTTCTCTTTATGTATCCTTCATGCTTTGGTAAAACTATGAATTGTTGGTGAGGCTGTGAAAGATGACATTGGGATACATTAGAAACCAGAGCGAGGTATACCTTTTGTTCTTAAAACTTCCTAAACAGTTCTCATCGCATCTGAAGTGTAGCCAGGGAAGTTTTGTGTATATACCCTATGGTGCAAAGCTGTAGGCGTTAAGCTTGTGTATTTGTCCAGAAAAGTACTTATTTTTGTGCTCGTTTATATGAACCTCCCCCCCCCCCCCCCCCCACCCCACACACACACACACACAAAGAAAAAAGAAAAGAAAAGAAAACGAACACACACACACAGAGAGAGATGTTCCTAGCCTTATTGACCTGTATGTACTTTAGGTCTTTAAGTTTGATTCCCATAAAAATATACAAATTGAATCATGACGTTTGACTCATTACAGTAGTAAACAAAGTATAATTGTCTTTGTTTTGTTGTGATGAAGTCAGCTAGAGGATAATCTGGTCATATAATTGGTGTTTTCATTACTGCAAGGAATGTGTTTTGATCTATGTGGAGCAGAACATAATATTTTTCTGGTACTCCAGTAATCCTTTTATCTAAATTGTATGGGTTCATATTACCATGCAAATGGACAGCTAAGCTATATGAGAACATTGACATGCATGATTATGTTTGTATTTGTTTGGTTTTTTGTCTTAATCACTAGTGGCTTCTTATATTTATATATGCTTTATTACAATTTTATTTTTAAGCTTAGTCTCTTTCATGATATATGGAGTGAAAAAAATGAGATAATGTCAGGATATCAGGTTATATCTATTGATTTTTCATTTTCTCACTTTCTTTCTTTATCAGTGAATGCCATCTCTGTACCCTCAGGCTAAGGGCATTTTATATGTTGTCACGCTCCGCTTCCAAAAATGTGGAATACGGGAAGCGACGAAGGCCAGCCGTGCTACCTACGGTAAGGAAAAGTCCTTCCATAGTCACATAAGGCTGTCTAGATTAACCTGTCAAAATAAAACCCAATACCAAAAAAAATAATACTGATAATCATGCTGCAATGAAACCACAAGAGATCCTAAAATGGGTCCACTAGATAATTGATGCAATTAAAGATCCAAAACAAAAGATTCGGAATAAAATGAGATCCGAAAGAGATACAAAATTCCTAATGTCCCATAAGAGCGCACATGCTAAAAGCTAAGAGTAAAGAAAAATAAACCTACGATTACTGATCTTCAGTAAAGTCCTGGTAACCGCTCTGATCCTGCTTAGCCTGCAGATCTGTCTCTAAACCTGAGACGGCAAATCTCAGGGATGTCAGAACATCCCAGTAAGTACTCAACGTATAAAATGCGTGTAGCATAATAACAAGAATATATAAAAGTGAACCCCGGTGTGCAAGAAAGCATATATATAAGTAATTAAATGCACTAACACTATGAAACATGTATGTAAGGGGTCAGGTCATAACCCAACTGGCCACTAAAAGGTAAACTATCCTATCGTAAGCTTGAGTGTGTGTGTCAACCTCTGCAGCAGTATTCCTAACCCAAGAGTGGTGCCCCAGGGGCTAGGAAACACGGGCCCAACTGTGGAATGAACAAGAGACCGCTATAGCCCGGTACGAGCTGTAAACATGTGACCGCTATAGCCCGGTACGAGCTGTAATCATGTGACCGCTATAGCCCGGTACGAGCTGCCGGCATGGGACTCCTGAGATCCTGTTGTACAACGCACACTCAAACTACCCCAACACCCACGTATGTATAGTTGCTATGGTAAAGATTAAAATCACTAATTAAGAATGCTAAAAAGACAGGAACTTGTGGTATGGTAATTGTATGGAATTAAAACTTGTAAACAGTATAGATTGTGTCATGACATGTAGTCCAGCATTCTAAATTAATGATTTCGCCTAAAAATAAATAATAAGGTTCATGAATAGGCATGTCAGATCAAGGTGTTCTATACAAGTAAATCAACAAGAGCCTCGAATGTGTATAAAGTATGAAAAAGGATTCTTGTGCATAGTAATAATGTCATAGCATCACATAAAGAAAAGGCAAGAGTACTTGCCTGAGGATAACGATCACGAAAAACGATGTACGAAAATGCAGGCACGATCTCAGCTAAGGTGCGACTTTGGATCTGAGTTATACGATCTGCCTAGATAAATCTTCATCGATTAAACCGTAAATTTCTACATAAATATTGTCACATAACCAAACACAGTTACATCAATTTTAGGGTTTTGATACTAATTCTCCCCCTTTCAATTGTTCACTGATTTTTTTACCATTTTATTTATTTTTTTTTTCCAAGAACAGAAACAGGGATCAAGGAGTGCTTACAGGGGGAAATCGTGGCAGTTGCTAGGGTTTGGATGGTCCAAGGTCGGGTCGAGAGCACTCAGATCTGAAGATGGGAGCGGCTGCGAGGCGAAGACGAGGCTGCGTCGACGGTGAGGGCTTGAGGCGTTGCTGCAGGGAATCGATGATGAGGCTGATGTAGATCTGCGTGATGGTGTCGTCGAGAGAGGGAGATTTTCAGCGAGGGAGGAGCGACGAGGGCTTGGCGTTGGGTTCGGGGAGATGGGTTGTTGCGGTCGAGCTCGGGTCGTAATCGGGGTGAAGGATAGAGGGAAGGAAGAGATGGACGAGAGTAGCAGGTCGAGGTCGGGGAAGAGGAGGCGATGGCGCGGCGACGGCTGGGGTTAGGGTTTTTGAGAGCGGAGGCGGCGTGAGAGGAGAAAAAGAACGAGGATAGAGAGAGAGATGCGAGAATGAGAGATAGAAAGGGATTTTGTTATATATATAAATTTTATAAATATGTGTATAAAGATGCATATCTTTAATTGGTCGTATTTTAGAGATTCGGTGCAGATTTTCTTGTTATCATTTTAACAGTAAACAGATACGCAAAATGTTATTTTTGCTGTCACTAAGAAATTATTTATATAATATAAAAATTGAATATTTTCCATATCAAAATTGTTTACAGAGAAAAAAAATCTAAATTAAAATATTTTAGCGGCCAACTAAAAATTCAAAAATTATGGGAAAAGAATCTTGGTAAACTCTTGAATTATTGCATTCAAATAGAGCTGTTACATCCTACCCACCTTACAGAAAATTTCGTCCTCGAAATTGGAAGGACGACTACAAGATCAAGAAAACAGGTGTGGGTACTTTTGACGAATCGTGTCCTCACGCTCCCAAGTAGATTCTCCGCGAGAACGTCCGCCCCAAGATACAAAAACTAAAGGGATGATCTTGTTTCTCAATACCTTCTCCTTACGGTCGACAATGGCTGTAGGTTGCTCTTCATACGAGAGATCAGCGCTCAAGGTTAATTCAGAGTGATCGAGAACATGACTGTCATCGCGAACGTACTGACGCAATTGTGATACATGGAATACATCGTGCACACCAGCCAAAGAAGATGGGAAGGCCAATCTGTAAGCCACTGCTCCAACGCGTTCCACAATCTCGAATGGTCCAATAAATCGGGGACTGAGTTTCCCACGACTACCGAATCTAATCACTCTTCGAGTCGGCGAAATCTTAAGGAAGGCATGATCTCCTACTCCAAACTCAAGAGGTCTTCGACTAGTATCCGCCCAGCTCTTCTGACGATCTTGTGCTGCCTTGATACGGTCCCTGATCAACTGGACCTTCTCATCTGTTTGGGTTACGAGCTCCGGTCCTAATAATCTTCGCTCACCCACATCATCCCAGCAAAGTGGAGAACTACATTTACGTCTGTAAAGTGCCTCGAACGGTGCCATCTGGATACTCGCCTGATAGCTGTTATTATACGAGAATTCCACCAAGTGAAGATGATCTTCCCATGATCCCTTGAAATCTAGCATACAGGCTCTCAACATATCTTCTAATATCTGTATCGTACGTTCAGACTGTCCGTCGGTCTGGGGATGGTAAGCTGTGCTGTAACGGAGACGAGTGCCTAAACTCTCTTGTAACCTTCTCCAGAAATGTGAAAGGAATCTCGTGTCTCGGTCCGATACTATAGTGATAGGCACCCCATGCAACCGTACGATCTCTTGCATATATTTCTCTGCCAATGTCTCCGTCGATTGTCCCACTCGAAAGAGTAGAAAATGGGCCGCCTTTGTGAGACGGTCGACGATGACCCAAATAGCATTATTGCCCTTAGGACTCCGTGGTAAAGCCGTCACGAAGTCCATAGTGATGTGTTCCCACTTCCACTGGGGAATGGGAAGTGGTTGCAATAGGCCGGCCACTCGCTGATGTTCGGCCTTCACCTGCTGGCACACTAAGCTTCGACACATAGCGGGCAATCTCTCTCTTTATGCCATTCCACTAAAAGTGTTGTTTAACATCCCTATACATCTTGGTGCCACCCGGGTGCACCGAATAAGCTGAACTGTGTGCTTCCTTCAACACTTCCTCTCGAACGTCGCCCTTTGGCACGCATAATCGACTGCCGAATCTTAATGAGCCATCTTCGTGTATCAATAGGTCTGTCCTCATTTCTGCCTCTACTAACCCGCGGATTTTCTGCAATTGCGGGTCCCCAGCCTGTGCATCTTTAATACGATCAACTAACGAAGACTGCACCTGTAGTTGCCAATATTGTCCGGGCGTCCCCTGCTCTACCACTTCTAGATTGAGCCTTCGAAATTCATCAATGAGTTCCTTCTGGCCAGTCAACCACATCGCTGTTGGTCTCTGACTGAGAGCATCCGGTACCACATTTACTTTCCCGGGATGATATTTCAAATCAATATCATAATCAGCCATGAACTCCAACCACCTACGCTGTCTCATATTTAGCTCCTTCTGCGTGAATACATATTTCAAGCTCTTATGGTCCGTAAAAATTTCCACTCGTTCTCCCAAAAGATAATGCCTCTAAATTTTCAAAGCAAAGATTACAGCGGCCAACTCTAAATCGTGAGTTGGGTAATTCTTCTCGTGCGTCCTCAGTTGACGCGAGGCATAAGCGACAACACTCCCATGTTGCATCAAGACACAGCCTAGCCCCTTACCGGAAGCGTCGCTATGAATCACCAGTCCTCCTGTCTCATCTGGTACGATCAATATGGGTGCAGTTGTGAGTTTCTCCTTCAATAATTCGAACGCTCGGTTGCACTCTTCTGACCATACGAATGGTATCCCCTTTCGAGTAAGTCTTGTCAATGGCTCAGCCGCTCGTGCAAAATCTTTAACAAATCTGCGGTAGTAGCCTGCGAGTCCCAAGAAACTTCTAATCTCTGCTACTGACTTTGATGCTGGCCAATCCTTCACTGCTTCAATCTTCGCCGGATCTACTGATATACCGTCTCCAGAAACGATGTGGTCCAAAAATTGAACTTGTTCAAGCCAAAACTCGCATTTACTAAGCTTGGCGTAAAACTTTTCTTGCCTCAGTATCTGCAACACGATCCTCAAATGCTCGGCATGCTCCTCCTTGCTTTTAGAGTACACAAGAATGCCGTCGATGAAAACTACGACAAACTGATCAAGGTACTTGGAGAAAACTCGGTTCATTAAATCCATGAACACGGCTGGGGCATTAGTAACACCGAATGTCATTACCAAGAATTCATAATGACCGTATCGAGTTCTGAAGGCCGTCTTGCATACATCCTCCGCTTTAACACGAACTTGATGGTACCCCGACCGAAGGTCCAACTTAGAGAACACTCGAGCACCACATAATTGATCGAACAAATCATCGATCCGAGGTATAGGGTACTTGTTTTTAATCGTAACCCGGTTCAACTCTCGGTAGTTGATGCACATACGTAACGAGCCGTCCTTCTTCTTTACTAGTAAAACTGGAGCGCCCCATGGAGATGTACTCGGGCGAATGAATCCTTTGCTGAGGAGGTCTTCTATCTGCTTCTTCAATCCCGCTAATTCAACTGGTGCCATCCTGTAGGGTGACTTAGAAATTGGTGCCGTTCCTGGCAATAATTCTATCGAAAACCCCAAAGCACGAGGCGGGGGTAAGCCGGGTAAGTCCTCAGGAAAGACATCCAAAAATTTCCGAACTACGACCGGTGTCGAACTCATATCAACCTCCATTGATGTTAGTATGTCGCACGTCGGCTTTGCTCTAAACTTTATGGGTCCCAGAGATTTGCTCCCTCCAATGAACACGAACTCTGGGTGGTTAGGAATGCGAAAGTTTACAGTTTTGGCCCGATAATCAATATGTGCGTGAAAGGTGCCCAACCAATCCATTCCTAAGACGACATCATAACTACCGGTCCCAATCAACAGGAAATCTGTGAAAAGCTCCCTGCCGCAAATCACAACCGGACAAAGCTTGCATTCTAGGTTGGTGGTAACTACTCCATTTCCAGTGTGAATGTCCCAACCTCTAGTCAGTGTTTTGTGTGCAATAGAATGTGTTGTGGCAAAATCCAAAGACATAAAACAATGCGAAGCTCCGGAATCGAAAAGTGCTCTAGCAGGAACAGAACAAATTAGAACGGTACTTGAAACGACATCCTCCGATGCTTCCGCCTGCTCAGCTGTCAATGTAAAGGCCCGTCCCTGTCCACGACTTGTGTTTCCTCGCCTCTGATAAAAAAGTTGCTCCTGAGGGACAAGTCCTTTCTGAGGTTGGTTGCGCTCTGCTCTCCTTGGACAACTCTCAATCTGATGGTCACTAGCACCACAAATCAGACATAGACCCTTAGCGCGGCAGCAATTTCTCTCGACGTGTCCCGGTATCCGACAGTATCCACAAACCGGAGATTCCCGTTGTGTTGGGGTTGCGGTACGCTTCATCTGAACTCCTCCATGCTGTCTAACTGGAATCCTCCCTGAAGTTTGATTCACGGGCCGTTTGAACCTTCCACTCTGATGTTTCTTCCTCTTATCCATAACCGTCTCAATTCTGTGGGCCGCATTTAATACCTCTAAATAAGTTCTCAGATCATGTGAAGCAAACTTCTCCTGTATTTCCAGAGTGAGACACTGTAAGAATCTTCTAGCCCTATCCTCTTCCTGGGCTACCATTGAAGGAGCAAAACGACTGAGTCGGATAAACTCGGCCGCTACCTCGTCCACTGTGCGATCTCTCTGACGAAGATTGATAAATTGCTGTTCCATCTCGATCCTGGACGATTTGGGAAAGAATTTCTCAAGAAAAGCCGTAGAGAAATCAGTCCATGTAATCGGTTTCTTCAACCTGTTCTCTTCTGCGAGCCACCAAATTCTAGCAATATCATGCAGTTGAATCTTGACTATATCCACTCTGTCTTCTTCAGGAACCCGGGCGGCTGACAGCAAATTCCCCATGTCGACAATCCACTGCTCGGCATCCAGTGGTCCGCTTGCGCCAGTGAAAACTGCCGCTGTAGTCTCCTGAAATCGGCGACGCTGCCCGGACGTCTACCTTCACGAACCTCAGCCACCTTGTTCAGGGCAACAGTAGCGGTCTGCTGAGAAGTAAGTAGGCCCCCTTGTAGCAATTCGGTCTGCTGCTGTTGGCTCTTCAGCATGCCACGTATAACTCCAAGTAATGCAGTATTGTTGTCACGTCTCCCATATACTCGCAAATTTTCTTCGGCCATGATTCTGAAGTCAAAACGAACGACGAGGTTTAAATTCAAAATATTAAAACTGAGTGAAGCAAAGAGATAATGAAATAATCAATTTAAGGAATACAGATCAAGTGTAGGACTCTAAGTTACTCATACAGAATACCGTATTGTATCCATGCCGCGGTAAATGGGCACAATATCGTAACTCTATGCAAGTCGCCCGAATCCTACTGTCAGAGTCAACGGAATCTGCAGCATGACATACTGGGGAAAACCTAGACATGTGTTTCTAACCTAAAAGGTCGGTAGAACCTAGACTAACTTTGATGTCAGCCTGGGCTCTGATACCAACAAAACCTTATCATGCCCCGCTTCCCAAAAATATGGAATACGGGAAGCGACGAAGGCCAGCCGTGCTTCCTACGGTAAGGAAAAGTTCTTCCATAGTCACATAAGTCTGTCTAGATTAACCTGTCAAAATAAAACCCAATACCAAAAGAAATAATACTGATAATCATGCTGCAATGAAACCACAAGAGATCCTAAAATGGGTCCACTAGATAATTGATGCAATTAAAGATCCAAAACAAAAGATTCGGAATAAAATGAGATCCGAAAGAGATACAAAAGTCCTAATGTCCCAAAAGGGCGCACATGCTAAAAGCTAAGAGTAAAGGAAAATAAACCTACGATTACTGATCTTCAGCAAAGTCCTGGTAACCGTTCTGATCCTGCTCAGCCTGCAGATCTGTCTCTAAACCTAAGACGGCAAATCTCAGGGATGTCAGAACATCCCAGCAAGTACTCAACGTATAAAGTGTGTTTAGCATAATAACAAGAATATATAAAAGTGAAGCCCGGTGCGCAAGAAAGCATATATATAAGTAATTAAATGCACTAACACTATGAAACATGTATGTAAGGGGTCAGGTCATAACCTAACTGGCCACTAAAAGGTAAACTATCCTATCGTAAGCTTGAGTGTGTGCGTCAACCTCTGCAGGAGTATTCCTAACCCAAGAGTGGTGCCCCGGAAGCTAGAAAATACGGGCCCAACTGTGGAATGAACAAGAGACCGCTATAGCCCGGTACGAGCTGTAAACATGTGACCGCTATAGCCCGGTACGAGCTGTAATCATGTGACCGCTATAGCCCGATACGAGCTGCCGGCATGGGACTCCTGAGATCCTGTTGTACAACGCACACTCAAACTACCCCAACACCACGTATGTATAGTTGCTATCGTAAAGATTAAAATCATTGATTAAGAATGCTAAAAAGACAGGAACTTGTGGTATGGTAATTGTATGGAATTAAAACTTGCAAACAATATAGATTGTGTCATGACATGTAGTCCAGCATTCTAATTAATGATTTCACCTAAAAATAAATAATAAGGTTC
Organism: Agapanthus africanus; assembly: GCA_030015575.1. Classification (NCBI taxonomy): domain Eukaryota; kingdom Viridiplantae; phylum Streptophyta; class Magnoliopsida; order Asparagales; family Amaryllidaceae; genus Agapanthus; species Agapanthus africanus. The sequence continues at coordinate 932,714,641 of CM057338.1, read as the reverse complement.
ATGAATAAGTATGTCAGATCAAGGTGTTCTATACAAGTAAATCAACAAGAGCCTCGAATGTGTATAAAGCATGAAAAAGAATTCTTGTGCACAGTAATCATGTCATAGCATCACATAAAGAAAAAGCAAGAGTACTTGCCTGAGGATAACGATCACGAAAAACGATGTACGAAAATGTAGGCACGATCTCAGCTAAGGTGCGACTTTGGATCTGAGTTATACGATCTGCCTAGATAAATCTTCATCGATTAAACCGTAAATTTCTACATAAATATTGTTACATAACCAAACACAGTTACATCAATTTTAGGGTTTTGATACTAATTCTCCCCCTTTCAATTGTTCACTGATTTTTTTTTACCATTTTATTTATTTATTTATTTCTTCTTTTTTTTTTCAGAACAGAAACGGGATCAAGGAGTGCTTACAGGGGGAAATCGTGGCAGTTGCTAGGGTTCGGGTGGTCCAAGGTCGGGTCGAGAGCACTCAGATCTGGAGATGGGAGCGGCTGCGAGGCGAAGACGAGGCTGCGTCGACGATGAGGGCTTGAGGCGTTGCTGCAGGGAAGCGATGATGAGGCTGATGTAGATCTGCGTGATGGTGTCGTCGAGAGAGAGAGATTTCCAGCAAGGGAGGAGCGACGAGGGCTTGGCGTTGGGTTCGGGGAGATGGGTTGTTGCGGTCGAGCTCGGGTCGTAATCGGGGTGAAAGAGAGAGGGAAGGAGGAGATGGACGAGAGTAGCAGGTCGAGGTCGGGGAGGAGACGGCGATGGCACGGCGACGGCTAGGGTTAGGGTTTTCGAGAGCGGAGGCGGCGTGAGAGGAGAAAAAGAACGAGGAGAGAGAGAGAGATGTGAGAATGAGAGATAGAAAGGGATTTTGTTATATATATAAATTTTATAAATATGTGTATAAAGATGCATATCTTTAATTGGTCGTATTTTAAAGATTCGGTGCAGATTTTCTTGTTCTCATTTTAACAGTAAACAGATACGCAAAATGTTATTTTTGCTGTCACTAAGAAATTATTTATATAATATAAAAACTGAATATTTTCCATATCAAAATTGTTTACAGAGAAAAAAAAAATCTAAATTAAAATATTTTAGCGGCCAACTAAAAGTTCAAAAATTATGGGAAAAGAATCTTGATAAACTCTTGAATTATTGCATTCAAATAGGGCTGTTACATATGCACTCAAGGATAATGGAATAGATCTAGCGGTTGCGTCAAGATCGCCTACATCTGACATAGCAAAAACATTTCTTGATAAATTGGGTATTAGTTCAATGTTTGTGGCACAGATGGGTATTATTTAGGAAGCAAAATTGGTTAGCATTATTTCTTCCCAATGCATGTTTCGCTTCTGTATTTACATCTCTTTTTATGGTTATAATATTCTGCGGACTCAGAGTTGTGTTAGATATATTAACTTACTGAATATTGCAATCAAGATTAATTTTGGAAAGCAACTCCCACTTAGGAATCGAACCGGTGATCTCTCACTTGGGCGAGGAAGTTTTAACCATAGGGTTACACCCAGTTTGTGACCAAAATCAGCCTGCTTGTTAGAAGGCTAAAGTTTGTTATTGTTATTCCAAATATTGTTTAAAAATTAAATCTGGTGGGATCATCATATATTTATACATTATATATGTCAAACATCCACTAAGAAAGCATGGCAAATTATGTCTCTAGCTTACTATAAGTTTCAATCATCGATCAGCTGCTGTTTGTTTGCACCTCTTTAATGTTTCCTATACCATTTTTTTCCCTGTTTTTTTTCCTGCGTTTTTGAGTTTAAATGGTATGGCTTCCTCATGAAACATGACCTGCTTTGTTATGCGGCTTATGCCATGTGATAAATGAGTAAAAGTATGCCGTGTTCAGTAGTCGCTACTTGAAGAGCACAGATGCTACAACTGGAGAACTTGGACATAGAATCCAATGATATTTTGGGTTTTCTTGTGTGAGGTGTCGGGGGTTGTTTGAATGATAAGTTACCATTGTTTTAGATGTCGTCGACACATCTCCTGTAAAGTAGTTTTGTCAGTACCAAATGACGTATAAACGAAGACATGGTTCACGGCAATATAGTACATGTTGCCTGTAATATATCCTGACCTAGATTATTTAACATGAATTAAAATATTTATTTATAATTTGATAGTGTTTATTTTAAAAAAGAATTTTAGTTTTTTGTAAAATCGATTTTATTCTCTTGTGACAAAACTTTATATAATTATGAATTATTTACATTTGACGCAGTGTAGTTGTCCATGAATTTATGCAAATATTGAATTAAATGGATGGTATTTGGGATTTATGTAAAGGGGAGTGATCCATTGCAAATCGGTTCGCGTTTTTTAAAAACGGGAACGCCCGATTTACGACGTATTTTAATGATCCGATCCGTTCAAGTTGATCTCCCTATCCTCAAATATGTGTATGAAAAATCAAGGGATTAAAAGACCTCCAGTCTATGCATCTCCAGCCTATGCATCGGATGACGTTTATATTGCAGTATCAAAAAACGTTCATTTTTGCACAAGTTAATCATCCTACCCTCAAATATACGTGTGAAAAATTAACGAATTTAAAGACCTCTAGCCTATGCATCGGATGATGTTTATATTGCATTATTGAAAAACGTTTATTTTTGCACCCATTGATGCATAGGCTGGAGGTCTTTTAATCCCTTGATTTTTCATACACATATTTGAGGGTAGGGTGATCAACTTGAACGGATCGGATCGTTAAAATATGTCGCAGATTGAGAGTTCCCGTTTTTAAAAAACACGGGTCGGTTTGCAATGGATCACTCCCCTTTATGTAAATGTTTAGGTTACGTCTCCGGCACAGCTTTTATCAATCATCACAATCTATTTATTAGGGTCTTTGATATATCCCTCCATTCTCCATCCGATGTGAAATTTTTTAAGCGGGCATAAACCCGACATACTATGTTTAGGAACATTGCAAGTTACTGCTTTCTGGCTCTTCGTCTATTGGCTGGGAGTTGTGGTGAAAGCCAAGGAACCATATGTTAGAAGCAGTAAAAAGGGGATTTAGTTTCTGATATCTATATGACACTGATATGAACATGAGCTTGGAGACCATGTGCTATGTTGGTATATCTAAGAGAAGGATGAGATTTGGACACAACGATGACAACCATAACAAAAGCTTCTTTTCCAAATTTGTGTGATGCCTGTGGGAAGTCCTTCACTTCATTCAGCGATAGCGAGCGTTATATCCTCGGTTAAACTGACAACAAGCATCTCCGTTTTTATTTCATGATTTGATTAGTTAGACTCTGAACTCTCACAAAGTGATGGATACATAGATCGATATGCCGGTATTGTAAATTCTAGAAGACTAGGAAACTAAACATGTTAGGGCATGAAAATATAAAATTTTCTCATATATAACACTCTTTTCTTTTCGATATTATTGTTCAACTTATATATTATGAATGTTAAAAAATATATATTTGGCAAAAAAATGTTTAAAAATGCATAGGAGTAGGTTTTTGTTTTCAACCTGGAGATTCCACTAGTAACTTATTTTGTAACACCCTACTTTATTTGTTTATAAACTACTTTATTATTCTTTTAATGTACATTATAATTTTACTATAATTTAATATGTAATGCTTGTTATCCAATATTTGTTAGGCACATCAAATTAGATAAAAAGGTCATCATCGTCGTCAATCACCGTTATCTAATCGCCTTCTCCCATCAAAATGGGACCGGCTATGAAGCAAAAGTTTCACGATAGTTTTGACTAAGTTTCAATACCAGCTGTCAACTTAACGTCAACCCTCAATAAGTGTCGAGTATCTCTTTAGAAAAATGTGACAATGGAGGAGCTTGTCGTTATCCCAAATGATCAACCGGCGACCTTCAAATTCTTATAGCCTATTGAAAAAGTTCAAAAGAAGAGAAGGATATGAATTGTTTGCTATCTGGAATTCTACGGCAGAGGTAAAGCCAAGAGAAAAATAGAACATATCTTTAAAAATAAGGTAAAAATTGTTGAAACTAATATCTATAAATAAAATATGCAACATGTTAGAGTTTTTTCATTGGAGTGCCCCACAATTTATCTGACTTGTAATATTTGTATTGGACATCGACACAGCTCAAGAGGTTTTATTCTACATAGATTGTTTGGGAGTCTCTATTGACTCAAACTTCATTGCAACAGAAAGGTGAGATACTTGCATAGGAGTTACGTCTTTTCTTGCCATGCTTGTACTTGAATATTTCTTCATTAAAATTTTGGGCATTTTGCCAAAAAGCCTTATCATATTTCGTATTTACTTTAAAGATCACCATTGTTGGCAACTTATGTGCTCGTCGCTATTCAAGCGGACCTTTACGGAATGAAAAACAACAATTTTTATAAAAACTCACACATGCTTACAAGCCCCTAAAGGATCCATGCATAAAAACAGTAACTATTTGGTACAAAAAGGAGTTAATTGAATAGACAATCTGTAGCGTGCTTGTACGATTGCTATAGACTTCGGCTAGATTCAGGTCTTCTGGAACGAGCTTGCTTGTTGATTTCCTATGTCAAAGACGATCCACTTGAGAACTTTTTTAGTTAGCTTGACTTCAATAACGTGAAGCAACTCTCACTCAAATTTGCTAGACATGAAAATGAGAGAGGATGTAGGATTTTTGTTTCACTCTCTTCTTTCTTTCTTTTTCCTTTTTTCTCTATTTTTCTCTAGATAGATGAGAGAGAAAGTATATGGATGATGTGAGAGAATTATCTCTAATTACTCTTATATCATCCATTCTTTCTCTTACATACACTTGTCATTAGAATGAGAGTGGCAAGCATATAAGCTTCCACATCATTTTAAGACATGCATAAAGAGAAAAATGAGAATAAGAAATATGAATGTATAAAACATTATACATATTAATAATATGTACATGCCATGTGACATGCACATGTTACATATTAAAATAGAGAGAGAGAATAAGAATGATATAATAATACTAGTTTATATATGCATCATCATATATAAATAATATCATTAAATCAATACTTAATTTAATGACCCAGTTTTATCATAAGCCGGGCAGTATTATCATCCGTCCGATTAATACACGTGTTATCACATACATGCGTTTAACCGAACATCTGCACGTACCGCCGTACGCACTTTACACCGTTTCGCTGAATCGGAAAACCCTATGTGTAGGACTCTAAAGACTCGACAACACGCTGGTCGTAGGTTGCTGAATAAAATACACAACTCACAAGCACGTCAGTGACATTAGCTGTACGTAACGGCTATCCAGGTATCTGTCGAAAGAAAGGTCGACAACCAAACTCGTCCATATCTTGTAAAGTCTATCAGTGACAATTACCGTACAGTTCCCTCTCTTCGTTAGAGAGTGTCGCATATCGGGTCTGGGGATGGAATCTGTCAAACCCCGGTAACTCGATAAGTCCTGCTGATCTGAAGACTCATAACCACCTGAGATACAACCGACAACCCTTGTCAGTTTATCTCAAATGCCCTGGTCAGGGATTTATGGTTATAGCCGATCAAGCATAGCGCGGCGTCAACTCCCTATACCGGGAGAGACGAATCCCTTCAACCGCTCACTACCTCCATGTCCTTCGGGACTGTACCTAACTAAAATCTGTTTGCACGGCTCTTTAAAACCGTGGTAAGGTATTAATCAAAGAATGGGAACACACATGAGACACCATGTCAATCTCAGGTCAGAAGATTACCCTGTACTCTTGTCACCAGAGAACCGCTATCTGACAATAGGTATAATACCATCTACAATTTCTTTGCGAGTTCGTTCAGTGAAACTCATTCTCCAATGAGCACATGTATACAATCATCGGTATTAAACACCAATAATTGTGGGACCAACTATCGTTCTCCAACTGGGTCAGGAAACATACACACTAGTCTACTCAGGAGTACCGATGCCCAGTCTCGATACTCCACGACTAGAAACATTTAAGGATGTGCCTATGGACTATCCAGACCCCACTAGTATGATCTTCATCATAATCCTGGCAGTGAAGCAAATATCCTATGCGCTTTATCAACATGTATTAACAATACGTAATAACAAGTAAAACGTATACATATGATTGATAAAGACAAACCAGATAGTATACTATCATGTCGAGCAAGACTGTTCTATCCTATATAGGTCCATGTACAATTCCAATAATTGCCTTCACGACATCTATATTCAATAATCTCCCACTTATACTTAAGGCCAATTATTGCAGTATCCCTATACCCAACTTCTCCATTAACAGTTTTGCAAACCATATTTTGAGAAACAGCCTCAGTGAATGGATCTGCTTATAATGTTTCTTATTTCTTCTCTCTATATTTCAATCTCGTGGAGATCAATTATTTTCCTAATCGGGTGATACTTTGCTTTGGAATTTGTATGGATAGTTGATGGGGTCAAGTTCAGAAATGAACATATTAATCCAAATAATTTCTTGGGCTGTATCCTTTTCTTAGTCATGCTCAACACCTAGCGTCAAGTCTACGCTTGAAACCCTTTCCAATATACCGCATCTTAAAATAGGGTAAACTTATAACCCGTGATAGATATTATGTCATTCATGTCACCTTGGAAGCTGGCATTAGTAACCGTCTCCAGTTGGAGGCTGCCATTATCATACACTAAGAACATCCACATATGTTCTTCATTTCTATCTTATGTTTCTCTAGGATTGGACTGATATTTGCTTATTACAGCTATTGCATAACCTTCTGGTTTGGTATATGACATCGCATGATTGACTCCGCACTTGGGACATGTGGAATGTCATTCATACGAGTCCTTCTCCGTCCTGTAGACATCTCTTTAGAAAGGGTGACTCCTTTTTATGCAGGTATACTACAGTACTCGGAGTCGTCCATTCTAAACCTCTTTTAGAATGGTGTCAAAATACCCGGTTTGGGACCATCCCTAAATCCTTCTAGATCTATCTCTATAGATCCATTCCCCAGAATGATTGATATATTATCCAGATCCTATATATGGAGAAACACCTGGGATGACTATAGTTTGACCGAATTGTAGTATAGGAATATCATTTTCTATCAGGAGGATATCATCCACATACAATATGAGAAATGTGAAAATATTCCATGCATCTTACATATACCAGGTTCATCAAATGGTTTGATGAAGTTAAACACTTTGACTGTAATATCAAAGTAGATGATCCATCTTCGTGACACCTGTTCTAGTTCATAAATGGACTTGAACTATTTGTCCATTTTTCTGCTGCTCTGACTGACCACAAGGACCTCTAGCAGAGTTATATATGTGCAATTCTAAATATCTATTTAGAAAAACGTTATAGATATCCACCTACTAGATCTTATAGTTATCTAGAATAGCAGTGGCAAGTAATATCCGAATGAATTTTAGCGTAGACTCTGAAGAAAATATTTTATCACAATTCATACCGGGCATTTGACGAAAACATTTTGCTATAGGTCTAGCTTTATAAGGTTAATACTTTTCCATCAGCACTGATATTCTTTTAGAAGATCTATATGCTCCTAATGTGTTTTATCCGTTCAGGAGCATCCAACAAAATCCATACTATGTTGGAGTGCATGGAGTCTGACTTGGATATTCATCTGTCGGAAGTCACTACTCCTTATGGCCTGCTAATAACTAGTAGGGTCATCATCAATCATGATGCAAACCTTCCTGTCGCCGTTTATGAGGAAACCGTAGTATCTCTCGAATGACTGAGGGCACTCACTAAATTAACGGAGTGGCTAAGATTTGTCAGGGCCAATTGAATACTTAGGTTCTACTAAATTTTCAGTAATCATTTGTGTTCATGGAATTACTTCCAGTTCTTCATACTCCAATTAATTTCTTTTGCAAGAAATTTCTTTTCTAAAAAGGTGATGGGTTAAGAGCAAAATAACTTTTGATCTTGAAAAATGGTAGAAGTTAAACCTTTACGTATGCTTGGGATAACCTACAAATTTCTCCTGAAACGTGCCTTGAGTTTGTCTGTATTCAGCTTTCAACATAAACCAGATAACTCTATATCTTAACAACTTTTAAGATACGGTCTCATTCTATATCACATACATAATCTTAGGCACTAATTTAGATAGAACCTAATTTAATTGGTATGCAACAACTTCCAGTGCATTTTCCTAAATGAAAAAGACAACTCAGCAATACTCCTCATAAGAGCGCACCATATCCCATAGGGCGTGTATCCTCCTCTCCGATAATCCATAGTACTATGGTATAAATGGAGGAGTAAGATGAGAATCAAATTCTCAATTAGATAACTACGGAATACCGAGCTTAAGTATCCACATTCTCGATTACATCGAAAAATCTTGATACTTCCAACGTCTGGTTCTTTACTTTATTCTTATACACCATGAACTTTTCAATAGGTTCGGACATTGCATTTCAACAAGAACGCGTGTCTAAAATAAGAGAACTCGTATGTAAACTGAATGAAGTAAGAGTACCAACCCTTTGTCCGTAAGGACACCAGACCACATACATTACTATGTATAAGTCCTAAGAGTTTACTAATTCAAACTCCGTGTGTTGTAAGTTGATAACTGTGTTTTTGTTAAGAATATCTATACCGTTATTCTATGTATCTTACCCATCCAACATTTGATGAAGGTAAATGTTTAGAACATAATTTTAAAAATTTATATCATTCTTTATTAAATAAAGATACAGATATATCAGTTTTAAAAGTTGGTGCATAACAACAGTTATTCAAAACCAAAATCTTGCTGCTAGGCAAAACCAGATATCCCCAAATAGCAAATTTTGCTCCGATTTCCGACTTTGGGGATCAAATCACTCTTTTCCAATACTCTATTTTTTCTTAGTATCTGTAACACCTTACAGATGTGGGATTCTAATCCGGTATCCATATATCTTGGAGTCAGAGTTCATTGAGCAACAATTTCTAATAAAATACACTAAAGGATGAAGCATTATCATGCTTCTAGAGGGTGGCCGGGTATTCCTAGTACCGTCTCTTCCACTGCCCAGGCTTATGACAGTAGTTGCAATTTCCTTTTCCTTTAATTGCAACCCCTTTATATGTCTCTACGTCTTTCCTTCTGTACACCGAACTTAGGCTAGTTGGTTTTCTTCTTTCCTTACCTTTCAGCTTTGGGTTGGGAAAAATACTATCCAATAAGCATAACTGGTGTATTCTTGAAGGAGCTCTCAATTTGAGAGAAGGTGGATAGGAGAGACAATCAAATTATATCAATATACAGCTCTCAACTAGTGGACATTCTCGGACTGAAACAATTTCTTCAAGTTTGTATGCAACTATACGAGATGGTCATCCAAGAAATATGGATTTTTGTGTCTGACACAGAGGGTTCATGAGAAAATAAAGAGGAAGTAGTAGGGACAAGGACAAATGCGACTTCGTAATGAAATTGGGCAATGATGACATTCTAAACCCAATGATTTTAAGAAGGTTCGGTTTAACTTGGTTTTACGAGTTTTAGTTTAAGCTCAGTTATGGTCGATGTCGGTAGAGAGAAAAGAAACACTCAACGTGCACTCTCTTTCAAGATTAGATTGATTTATTAATTTATCAGGATGGCTCCCGCTGTTTCGTCAAATCCTCCTTCAAATCTTAAAAAGAAAACTAGCCAAGATCATGTACAACTCACAAGTTCGCTAATCGGCCAGCCATGCCAGTGCAAGTACTCCAAGGGAGGGTTCTCGTGCTTTCGCACAAACCAATTTAAATAACCACGTTTCTTAGAGGCATAACCTCGTAAACACGTTTTTCGACACCTAATCAGTTAGCTAATTTGTGAAGTGAAAATCTCCCGAGAGTTACTCTTACTCACAGTGGGAATTGAGATCCAACTATCATATAGAAAGTATTCAATCTCATTGCAAGTTTCAACACTTGAAACTCCCGATATGGTTTTTACCCCTAACGGCTTATGATCTTAGCAAAGGTCAACAAATCATAAGTCGCTAGTCAATTTCAACCCGTCATTTCGTGATTGATTTAGATCCACCTGTACGATCCTTGGAAAAGGTCAACAAAGTCGCTCGACTGTCCTAACCAATCACATCTCATTCAACAGACAACCATCATTTAGCTACCGTACATTATGCCTTGGTAAAAGTCAACAAACGCAACACGAATACTAAGTGCTTTAATCATCTGAAATGACGGAGGTTTATGACCGGTTTTGAAGAAAATCTTTAATATAATGAACTTAATATCGTTGTAGGAATCTGAGTGGTTTTGAAAACAACTTTACAGCTAACATAAACTTTTGCTCAAGAGTCGAATTCTCCATGAAGGGATCAGGCTCTTTCCTCATGGACTGAGGTGCAAGATATTCCTAATTGGATACCTCTATGCAATATATAAGAATGTGGCTGTAATATTTCTTTGAAAAGTTGGTTTCTATAACATCATTTTTAGGTTTGTTTTCTTTGCATTATATACATTATGCAATCCCATCATTTACCATCTAGCACACCAGAAGAAACCAAAATAGAATTTTTCTTTATGCCATTCGCATTCGCCATGAGGCATCGGGTTTTCACCGTAAGGTTACTTAACTTACGGTAGGACGGACGCAGGGCTAGCGCGAATGTAAAACATATAGAAACATTTATTCATAATACACACACACATATACATCATAGGTATGCTAGAAACAACAATAAAATGGAATAATGGATATATTAGGAATTCCGAGTCGCCAACGAAACACAACATTCCACGGTCATACGCATATCCCTTTATAACCGAAACCGTGACCCCTCCAAGCACGACGAGCCACCCGCCAATCCTATAAATGAAGCAACCCAGTCTCAACATCATGAGGGGGCCACCCGTCGCTTTCTAAAATCTGGCGACTCGAGCACCCCTCCGTGGGTCTAAGCTATACCCTTATAAGTATGGTGAGCCACCCGCCAATCCTAGAACGAGACGACCAGGCCCTCAACTTCTTGAGGCGGCCACCTAGCGCATTCTAAGATCCGGCGGCCCGAGCGTTTCTCCACGGGTAAACCTCAAATGTAAAATATACATACAATGGCAACGTCGATCACAACCCGATCGCTTCCCAAATAAAAGAATATACATTTACATTGAATTGAATGAATTACATCGAATCGAATACATAAATTACATATAAATATCTTGTACATTCACAACACACGAGGGGCTATTCGTCACGACGATCCAAATCAAACCATTCAATATCACACCAACATCATAAAAGCTAATGTGTAACCCCGTCGAATTGGTCACACACCAATTCAGCGACGTTTACCAACACATATTCTAATCCGTAAACTATAAATGATGCGATAATTTTAATCAAAACTTTCCCGAAGTGCCCAAACAACACAGAGAACAAAAACTAAAACCTGGGCAATTTTGATATATGAAAGTATGCCTTAGCACCACTACTAGGCTTTTAGAAGCATCAAGTATACAATTAAAAAAAATCTAATGCGCATGCCATTCTAGAATCAAACTAGAGAATTAGGGTTTTTAAACTAGTAAACAAGTTTTACACTAAGTGAACAAGGAATACAACCTTTGTATACCGGTTCTTCACTTCTAAAGCTCCAAGTAGTAGTCCCTTAGCTTCAAGTAGTGATCCCCGAACTCTTCTTAGGCTCCACCAGGCGAAAGGAACAAGCTTGCTTAAAGATCTTCGAGTCCGAAGATGATCCATCTTGAGGAATCTTTAACTCAAGCCACCTTTTAACTAACTAAGTATTAGTGAAGTAAACAACATATACTAAAGGGCCAGTTTGGTATAGATTGATGAAACAGGAATTTTGCTCACTTTGGAATTATTTTTCTTTTTCTTTCTTCACCTCATGAAAAGCTAGAGAAAAAATATGAGATCAAGAAGATGAACTTGTGAACAACCATGGTGAAAAAATATCTCAAATGATATTTGTAGAGACTTAACCATGGCTAAAAATAATGGTTGGGTTAATAAATATCTATAGCAAAACAAAAGTAGTAGACTAAGTCCATGCTTCTACATGCTTTCACAAGCATCTTAAACCATGCCAATTTCCACCTAATTTTGGTTTATTCCTTAATAATTAAATCACCCAAATTATTTTTTAGTTTGATGTGAGTCTCATACACCCATGTCCAATGTATCATCTACCATAACACAATAGTATATGTAATATATATACACAAATGTATATATATCACATAAATGTATATATATCATCATATATACAAATCAAGAGAGAAATTCTTTAGCGAGCTAATATTATTTAATATATATATATATATATATATATATATATATATATATATATATATATATATATATATATCAAATATATAATTATATATTAAATTATTAAATCAACACTTGATTTAATAATTTAATATATAATTATATATTTGATATATATATAATAATCAAGCTATATCATATATAACCGACTAATATCATGTATATCAATTTATCGAATCAACACTTGATTCAATAACCCGGCTATATCTCATATAACCGACCGATATCATATATCGCGAGATTAGAATACAGTATCACATACACGTATTTAATCTCGGTCCCGCACATATCTCATATGTGCCCTACTTCGTTTCGCTTGAGCTAGAAAATCTCTGTGTGGGACTCTAAAGACTCGTCAATACGCCAGCAGTAGGTAATGATCATATCAGTTACCCACAAGCTGTCAGCGGTACTAACTGGACGTAACGGCTATCCAGGTATTGAGCGAATAGAAGATCAACAAGTAAGCTTGTCCAAACTCTCATGAATCCTACAAGTAACACTATCGTACAGTCCGGTCTCTTCGTCTGATATGTCGCATATCGAGTCTGGGGGTGGATTCGTCAGACCCCAATAACTTGATAAGTCATGCCGATGTGAGGCTCATAACGGGTCGAGAAACTACTGATAACACTTACCAGTAAATCTCATCAACAGCCCTGGCCAGGGACTTCCTGTTATAGCCAATCGAGCATAGCGCAACATCAACTCCCAATACCGGAAGAGACGAAACCCCTCCTATCACTCATTGCCTGCATATGATTCGGGACTGTACCTAAAATCCACCTGTTTGCACGACTCCTTTGAACCGTGGTAAGAAGGAAATCAAAACACAGTGGGAATCACACAAGACTCTATGACGATCTCGGGTCTACAGACTAACCTGTACCAGTGTCACCAGAGAACTGCTATCTAACGATAGGTATAATACCATCTAGGAGTTCTCGACGAGTCATGTTCGGTGTACCCATTCTCTAATGAGCACCTGTGTACAATCTCTGATGTCAAACACCAATGGCTATGGGATCAACCATCGCCCCATACAGAGTCAAGAAACGTACACACTAGTCTACACTGGAATATCGATGCCCTGTCTCGATACTCCCTCGCCTAGGAACCATTAAAGGATGTACTTATGGACTACCTGGCCCCACTAGTATGATCTACATTATAGTCATGGTAGTCAAGTACACATCCTACGGGATTTATCAACATGTATCAGAGAAACAGTATAACAATACAAGTATACATAATAAGATAAAGAGCAACCAGATAGCATACTATCATGTCGGGCAAGAAAGTCATCTCTACATATGTCCAAGCATCCACTATAATATACAATCATATACAATAATGGCCTCTAGGGCATACATATAACTAACAATCTCCCACTTGCACTAAGGCCAGTTGTTGTAGTATGTCATACCCAACATCCCAAAAAGTCTCTCAAATTGTATCTGGGGGAGGGCCTTTGTGAGTGGATCCGCCGTGTTATTCTTCGTGTAAACTCTCCTGACCTCGATCTCCCGGCGATCAACTATCTCCCGGATTAGGTGATATCGCCTAAGAATATGTCTGGATTGCTGATGGGACCGGGGTTTCTTGGCCAAAGCCACAGCTCTATTGTTATCACAATACAAAGGTATTGGATGCTCAATGGATGGAACCACACCAAGTTCAGTTATGAACTTCTTCATCCAGACAGCCTCTTTGGCGGTATAGTTGGCAGCGATATATTCAACCTCCATCGTCGAGTCTGCCACTGTATCTTGTTTGGAACTCTTCCAACATACCGCCCCTCCATTGAGGGTAAAGATAAAACCCGAGATCGGCTTACTGTCGTCCTTATCACTCTGGAAGCTCGAATCGGTAAAGGACTCCACCTGGAGTTCACCTTTACCATACACGAAGAACATTTCTTTAGTCCTTCTCAAGTACTTAAGAATGTTCTTCACAGCTGTCCAGTGATTCTCCCTACGATCCAATTGATACCTGCTTACTACACTAAGTGCGTAAGTTACATCCGGTCTGGTACACAATATCGCATACATGATAGACCTGACTGCCGAAGCATAGGGCATCCCTTGCATGCGAGCCTTCTCCAAATCAGTCTTGGGAGACATCTCTTTAGAGAGAGTGATCCCTGAACAAGCAGGTAAATTACTACGTTTAGAATCTTCCATACTAAACATCTTTAGTATGGTGTCAATTTACCTAGATTGGGACAATCCCAACATCCGCTTAGATCTATCTCTATAGATCTTAATCCTCAGGATGTAGGAGGCATTACCTAGATCTTTCATGGAGAAGCATTGTGATAAGAAGAGCTTGACCGAGTGTAGCATAGGAACATCATTTCCTATCAAGAGTATGTCATCCACGTATAATACGAGGAAGACAATCTTATTCTCTACAACCTTCTTGTATATACAAGTTTCATCTACATTTTTGATGAAGTCAAACTCTTTGACTGCTATATCAAAACAGATGTTCCAACTCCGCGATGGCTGCTTTAATCCGTAGATTGATTTAAGCAGCTTACACACCTTTCCGCTGTTCTCACTGTCTACGAAACCCTCTGGCTGTGTCATGTACACGTTCTCTTCTAAATCACCATTTAGAAAAGTGGTCTTGACATCTATCTGCCAGATTTCATAGTCATGGTATGCAGCGATGGTAAGTAGGATCCAGATGGACTTAAGCATAGCCACTGGAGAAAAGGTTTCATCATAATCCACACCTGGTCGTTGACGAAAACCTTTTTCTACAAGTCTAGTTTTGAAAGTCTCAACTTTTCCATCTACAGCAAGTTTCTTCTTAAAGATTCACTTGCTCTCAATAGGTTTTACCCCTTTAGGAGAAACTTCCAAAGTCCATACTTTGTTGGTGTACATGGATTCCATCTCAGATCGCATTACATCCAGCCATTTCACAGAGTCCCTACTTGTGATGGCCTGGTCGAAACTAGTTGGGTCATCATCTTCCATGATACAATTCTCGCTCCCACCGTCTACGAGAAAACCGTAGTATCTCTCAGGTGAATGAGAAACCCTACTAGATCTGCGGAGTGGCTGAGGTTCGTTGGAGACTATCGAACCCTCCGGTTCCACCAAATCATCAGCTGTAGTTTGTGTAGCTGGAACTTCTTCCAGTTCTACCTCATGACCACTAATTTCTTTCATAAGAAATTCCTTTTCTAAAAAGGTGGCATTCCGAGAAACAAACACCTTTTGTTTCTTAGTGCGGTAGAAGATATACCCTCGTGGATGCTTGGAATATCCTACAAACTTGCACAGAACTGACCTTGTCTCAAGCGTGTCCGGATTTTTCTTCTTAACATAGGCCGGACAATCCCACATCTTAATGAAATTAAGATATGGTCTCTTCCCCTCCCATATCTCATATGGAGTGGTAGACACTGACTTGGTTGGAACTCTATTCAATATGTATGCGGCTGTCTCAAGCTCATAACCCCAAAAGGAAATAGATAACTAAGTTTTACTTATCATAGAGCGCACCATATCTAATAGGGTGTGATTCTTCCGCTCCGATACACCGTTGTGCTGTAGTGTATACAGAGGAGTAAGCTGAGAGAGAATCCCATTTTCTTTTAGATAATTCAGGAACTCCGTGCTTAAGTATTCTCCTTCCCGATCAGATCGAATGATTTTAATACTTTTACCCGTTTGGTTCACTACTTCGTGCTTTTATTCCTTGAATTTCTCAAAACCTTCAGACTTGTGTTTCAACAGGAACACGTGTCCGAATCTTGAGAGATCATCGGTGAATATGATAAAGTACGTGGAACCATTCCTGGCATGTGTAGACATAGGACCACATACATCACTATGTATCAATCCTAAGAGTTCAGTAGCTCTTTCTCCGTATCCAGTAAATGGAGTTTTGGTCATTTTACCTTTGAGACATGACTGGCAAGTTTCATAAGATGTAAATTCGAACGGATTCAAATATCCATCCTTATGTAACTTAGCTAGTCGTGTCGCATTGATATGACCTAGTCTACAATGCCACAAGAAAGCTTCGTTCATTTCTGAACTTTTCCTCGTGTGTGTGTTCTGTATGTTAAGAACTGTATTTTGATTCAGAATGTATATATCGTTACTTAACGTGCCAAAACCAATCAACACTTGATTTAGGAAAATGTTCATAACATTATCCTCTAATACAAAATTATATCCATCTTTATGTAATATAGATACTGATATAATATTGCACATTATTTCTGGTACGTAATAACAGTCGTTTAGAATCAATGTATTACCATTAGGTAATACTAGGTGATATGTGCTAACTGCTTTGGCTGCAACCATTGCACCACTCCCTACTCTGAGAAAATGATCACCTATTCCCAGTTCTCTACATTTCTTTAGCCCATGTAATATATTACAAATGTGGGATCCTGATCCGGTATCTAATACCCAGGACGTAGAACAAACTGAGAAACAATTCTCGGTAACGAACACACCCGAAGAAGATGCATCAACATGCTCATTCCTCGCTCGGGTCGCATGGGAATTCGGGTATTTCCTTATTTCCTGCTCAGACTTATAACAGTTATAAGGTAGAGCGGAGCCAACATTCCCCAGCTCAGTATATCAAGTGGGTTCGGTCAATACATCAATATTATTATCTTGATTAAGGCGTGTCATGGTCGCTATCTGGAGAGAGAGAGAGAGAAGAAAACACTTTAGCGTATGCTCTTATAAGATTAGATTGGTTATTATATTATCTAATTAGGATGGCTCCCACCGCTTTTATCAAATCTTCCTTCAAACCCTAAAAGGTAAGACTAGCCGGGGTTAATTACACCCTACAGGTTTGCCGATCGTTCGGCCAGGCAGGTATTGGTACTCCGAGGGAGTCTCCCCATGCTTTCGCATGGAACTAAGTAAATAACCTCGTTTCCGCAGGGGCGTAACCCCGTTAACACCTACTTGATCAGCTAATTGTAAAGTGGAAAACTCTCGCAGGAGTAACTCTTACTCGTAGTGGGTATCGGGATCCAACTATCTCATAGAAGGTACGTAATCTCATTGCAAATTTCAACACTTGAAATTCCGAATATTGTTTTTGCCCCTAACGTCCTATGACCTTGACGGAGGCTAGCAAACCATAGGGCGCTATTCAAATTCAACCCGTTCATTTCCTGATTGAATTAAACCCATCCGTACAACCCTTGACGGAGGCTAACAAAGTCGTACGACTACCCTAATCCAATCGCATCATATGATTATAGATAAGCACTAATTAGCTACCGCACACTACGTATTAACGGAGGCCAACAAACGTAGCACGAATACTAAATAGTCCTTATCTGAAATGACGGAGGGCTACAACAGGTTTTTAAGAAAACCTTTTGTGTAATGAACTTGATATCGTCGTAGAATTGAATGATTTGAAAAAGGAGTGGTTTAAGCTCCGCTTTTTAAAATGGAATAGTTTTCAAAACAAACCGAGTGGGTTGTAGTATTTGCTAGCTTTTGCTAAAGAGGTCATTCCCGGTGAAGGGATCTCGGCTCTTTCCTCATCGAATGAGGTGCCGGATATTCATAAAGAATACCACTATGCAAAGCAAGAACTAGAGTACCTTTTTGAAAATTTGATTCTACAACATCTTTATATTTCTTTCCTTATCATTAATCTCATTAATGAAGTCCCATCATTTATGTTTCCTAAATATCACAGAAGAAACGAAAATAGAACATACGCGTATGCCAGCCGCATTCGCCACGGGGTCCCGTCATGCACCGTTAGGTTACTTAACTAACGGTAGAGCAGGGGCAGGGCTAGCGCGGATGCAAAACATAAGCAACATTTATTATATATCATATATATAATACAAAACATTCGTCTCACGCAGTTATATGATCACATCCCAGAACATTGCAGCAGAAGTTAACATATGAAATATAGGATATACTAGGAGGTCCGCGTTTTAAATCAAGCCAGTAAAAAACACGGATTCCACGGTCGTGATAAATAGCCAAACCCACATCCCTAGACCCCTACGAGAGCGGCAAGCAACCCTGTCAATTCAAGAGTTAGGAGACCCGGTCTCGACTTCTCGAGATTGTCTCCCACTGGACTCAAGAACCCGGTTACTTATGCTCCCCACCTTGGGTCTATCCTGATGCGGAAAGGTAAATAATATACATCAATGGTGATATTATCCTCAACCCGGAAGTGTTCCAATAAAAGAATATTACATACAAATTTTTACATGAATGAAAATGAAAAACTTTCATCTCACGCATGTCATCAACATAAGTAAATATGCGTATCCCGAAAGTCGTTGACATATAGCAACGAAATCGGCGATACTCTACATATTACACTTACGGTCGCAGAAAAGAAATGAAAACTACAATAATTAGAATTCGCAACATCCTTAGACATCATAAACTCGGAATATCTCATATTCCGGATTTCATGCCTAACACTATAAACCTTGCATTTTAGTCTCGAATTGAAAATGCTTTTTAATAACCAGTCGGGCAATTCAACAAGATTCCCGACAAATGATCGAACGCTCGTCGGAAACTCTAGTGGACGGCCGCACCCCCGATACCGTCGACGAAGTGCACTTAGACGGAACACCATGGTCGCGAGCACCCGAGAGGATGCTTTTGGCAACAGGGTTCTCCTATAGTCATTTGGTCGGGGCTATAGGGCGTGGTTATCTAGTAGTGTTACCCGGCGAGTGTTCGCGTACTATACGAGATTGCGACGGAGTTTTGATTCGAATCGAAAGTCCGTGGTAATCTATCAAAACAGACTAAATTGCTAGATTTACAAAACACTAACTAGTTTTCACAAAACTAATTATTGTGAATTCCAAATATTGTATCACAGATTACAGATATCTAGACAATGTTAAACATTTCGATCGATATCTCAAACACTCACAAATCACAGATACCTCAACACTTGAGACTCACTAAAATTTCCCAGAGAATGCAAAATAACAAGATGGAGCAGCATAAGAAAGACGACCCAACAATTCCTCATTACTGCGGCGGAACCTTGCGTTTAGCGGCGGTTCCATGGCAATATGATGGAATTATGGCGTCGAACTTCTTGGGGCTCCATCAAATAACCTGCATGATTTTCTGAGAATTTTTAATTTAAAAAATTCGAACTTTTGAAAAAATTTCCAGAAACTTGGATTTACGGGTTTCGAAAAGTCGATCGAACACTTTAATTTCGTCTAGGCCACTCCTAATGCTCTAGCTCGGCTCTGATACCATGAAAGTATGCCTTAGCACCACTACTAGGTTTTTAGAAGTATCAAGTATATAATTTTAAAAAATCTAGTATGCTAATACATGACATCCTAGAATCGAACTAGAGAATTAGAGGTTTTAAACTAGTAAACAAGCTTTACACTAAGTGAACAAGGAATACAACCTTTGTAGACCGGTCTTTCACTTCTAAAGCTCCAAATAGTAGTCCTTTAGCTCCAAGTAGTGGTCCCCCGAACTCTTCTTACGCTCCACTAGGTGAAAGGAACGAGCTTGCTTAGGGATCTTCGAAGCCGAAAATGATCCATCTTGAGGAATCTTTAACTCAAGCTACCTCTTCACTATCTAAGGAATTAGTGAAGTAAACAACCTATACTAAAGGGCTAGTTTGGTATAAATTGATGAAATAGGAATTTTGCTCAGTTTAGAATTATTTTTCTCTTTTTCTTTCTTCACCTCATGAAAAGCTAGAGAAGAAATATGAGATCAAGAAGATGAACTTGTGAACAACCATGGTGAAAAAATATCTCAAATGATATTTGTAGAGACTTAACCATGGCTAAACATAATGGTTGAGTTAATAAATATCTAGAGTAAAACAAAATTAGTGGACTAAGTCAATACTTTTACATACTTCCACAAGCATCTTAAGCCATGCCTATTTCCACCTAATTTTGGTTTATCTTTTAATAATTTAATCACCCAAATTATCTTTAGTTTGGTGTGAGTCTCATACACCCATATCCAATGTATCATCTACCATGACACAATAGTATATATAATATATATACACAAATGTATATATATCACATAAATGTATATATTATCATATATACAAATCAAGAGAGGAAATTCTTTAGTAAGATAATATTAGTTAATATATATATATATATAATTATATATTAAATTATTAAATCAACACTTGATTTAATAATCCGGTTATATCATATATAACCGACTAATATCATGTATATCAATTTATCGGATCAACACTTGATTCAATAACCCTGCTATATCTCATATAACCGACCGATATCATATATCGCGAGATTAGAATACGGTATCACATACACGTATTTAATTTCGGTCCCGCACATATCTCATATATGCCCTACTTCGTTTCTCTTGAGCTAGAAAACCTCTCTGTGGGACTTTAAAGACTCGTCAATACGCCAATAATAGGTAATGATCATATCAGTTACCCACAAACCGTCAGCGGTACTAGCTGGACGTAATGGCTACCTAGGTATTAAGTGAATAGAAAATCAACAAGCAAGCTTGTCCAAACTCTCATGAATCCTACAAGTAACACTACCGTACAGTCCGGTCTCTTCGTCTGACATGTCGCATATCGAGTCTGGGGGTGGATTCGTCAGACCCCAATAATTTGATAAGTCATGCCGATGTGAGGCTCATAACGGGTCGAGAAACTACTGATAACACTTACCAGTAAATCTCATCAACAGCCCTGGCCAAGGACTTCCTGTTATAGCCAATCGAGCATAGTGCAACATCAACTCCCAATACCGGGAGAGACGAACCCTCTCCTATTGCTCATTGCCTCCATATGACTCGGGACTGTACCCAAAATCCACCTGTTTGCACGACACCTTTGAGCCGTAGTAGGGAGGAAATCAAAGCACAGTGGGAACCACACAAGACTCTATGACGATCTCGGGTCTACAGACTAACCTGTACCAGTGTCACCAGAGAACTGTTATCTGACGATAGGTATAATACCATCTAGGAGTTCTCGGCGAGTTCTGTTCGGTGTACCCATTCTCTAATGAG
Organism: Agapanthus africanus; assembly: GCA_030015575.1. Lineage (NCBI taxonomy): Eukaryota > Viridiplantae > Streptophyta > Magnoliopsida > Asparagales > Amaryllidaceae > Agapanthus > Agapanthus africanus. The sequence continues at coordinate 932,693,233 of CM057338.1, read as the reverse complement.
CACATGTGTACAATCTCTGATGTCAAACACCAATGGCTATGGGATCATCCATCGTCTCATACAGGGTCAAGAAACGTACACACTAGTCTACACTGGAATATCGATGCCCTGTCTCGATTATCCCTCGACTAGAAATCATAAAGGATGTACTTATGGACTACCCTGGCCCCACTAGTATGATTTGTATCATAGTCCTAGTAGTCAAGTACACATCCTAAGGGCTTTATCAACATGTATCAGAGAGACAGTATAACAATACAAGTATACATTTTAAGATAAAGAGCAACCAGATAACATATTATCATATCGAGCAAGAAAGTCCTCTCTATATATGTCCAAGCATCCACTATAATATACAATCATGTACAATAATGGCCTTTAGGGCATACATATAACTAACAATATATACCAAAAATCAAGTTTCAGAGATATCAACACACTGCAAAAATCTAGAGGCAAAACTCCACAGTGGGGGCCGCCTAGGGCGGTTTGGGAGAGGCTTCGGGTGGCCAGAGCTAAAGCTTTGGTCTCCGGGTTTTGGCCACATCAATTTAATGCTTTTATCAACATAATAAAATGCCCCAAATAATTTTCAGAGTTTTAGAAAAAAATCTGCAGCAACTTGATAAAAACAAAACCTTTTTCGTTGAAAATTTTGATATCGAGATTATCGTTTCATCTAAAATTTGTTTTTGTGCGTCGATCGACTCTGATACCATTGTTGGGAACTTTTGTGCTGGTCACTATTCAAGCAGACCTTTGCGGAATGAAAAACAATGATTTTTATAAAAACTCACACAAGCTACCAAGACCTTAAAAGATCCATGCATAAAAACAGTAACTATTTGCTACAAAAAAAGAGTTAATCGAATAAACAATCTTTGTAGCATGCTTGTACGATCGCTGTAGACTCCGACCAGACTCGAGTCCTCCAGAACGAGCTTGCTTGTTGATTTCCTATGTCAAGGATGATCTACTTAAGAGCTCTTTTAGCTAGCTTGGCTTCAATAACTTGAAGCAACTCTCACTCAAATTTGCTAGACATGAAAATGATAGAGGATGTAGGATTTTTGGCTCACTCTTTTCTCTCTTTCTTTTTCCTCTCTTCTATATTTTTTCTTTAGATATATGAGAGAGAAAGTGTATGGTTGTTATGAGAGAATTATCTCTAATTGCTCTCATATCACCCATTCTTTCTTTTATATACCCGTCATTAGAATGAGAGTGGCAAGCATGTAAGCTTCCACCTCATTTTAAGACATGCATAAAGAGAAAAATGAGAATAAGAAATATTAATATATAAAACATTATACATATTAATAATATGTAAATGGCATGTAACATGCACATGTTGCATATTAAAATATAGAGATAATAAGAATAAAATAATAATACTAGTTTATATATGCATCATCATATATAAATAATATCATTAAATCAATACTTGATTTAATGACCTGGTTTTATCATAAGCCGGTCAGTATTATCATCCGTCCGATTAATACATGTGTTATCACATACACACGTTTAACCGAACATCCGCACGTACCGCCGTACGCACTCTACACCGTTTCGGTAGAATTGAAAAACCCTTTGTGTGAGATTCTAAAGACTCGATAATACGCACGCCATGAGTTACTGGATAAAATGCATAACTCACAAGCACGTCAGTGGCACTAATTGTACGTAATGGCTTCCTGGTATCTTTCGAAAGAAAGGTCGACAAGGAAACTCGTCTGTATCTTGTAAAATCTATCAGTGACAATTACCGTACAGTCCGGTCTCTTCGTCAGAGAGTGCCGCATACCGGGTATTGGGGGTGAAATCTGTCAGATCCCCAGTAACTCGATAAGTCATGCTGATCTATAACCACATGAGATACAACCGACAACCCTTGTCAGTTCATCTCAACCGCCCTGGACAGAGACTTATGGTTATAGCCGATCTACAGTACGGCATCAACTCCCTATATCGGGAGAGACGAATCCATTCAACCGCTCACTACCTATATGTACTTCGGGAATGTACCCAACTAAAATCTTTTTGCACGGCTCTTTAAAACCGTGATAGGGTATTAATCAAAGTACAATGAGAACACACATGAGACACTATGGCAATCTCATGTCAAAAGACTATCCTGTACTCTTGTCACCAGAGAACTGCACAATAGGTATAGTGTCATCTATGAGTTCTCTGTGAGTCCGTTCAATGAAACTCATTCTTCAATAAGCATCTGTATACAATTCTCGGTGTCAAACACCAATAGCTGTGAGACTGGCTATCGCTCTCCAATCGGATCAGAAAACGTATACACTAGTCTACTCAAGAGTACCGATGCCCAGTCTCGATACTCTACGATTAGGAACATTTAAGGATCTGCTTATAGACTATCCAAGCACCTTCAGTATGATCTCCATCATAATCTTCGTAGTCAAGCAAAGATCATTTGAGCTTTATCAACATGTATTAGCTATACGTAATAACAAGTAAACACATACACATGATTGATAAAGACAAACCAGATAACATACTATCATGTCGAACATGACCGTTTAATCTTATATAGGTACATGTACAATTCCAATAATGCCTTCAGGGCACCTATATTCAACACCCATACATTTAAATTGCACTAAAAACCCATCGCTAGTTTTCCATTCAATGTTAATGTCTTGTTAGAGAGATGGAACTTGAGTTTGAACCGCTCTCTTATTTTCTTGGTACTTAGATAGGTATTTCTCTCTCACAAAAAGAACTCATATCATTGCTTAGTTGCTGATTGAGAATTAAAACAACTAAAGAATTACTCTCATTTCGAATGAGATTGCTCACTAACTCGAAACTTGCAATTAAAGAGACAACGGTTCTCGACAAGCTCGTTGTTGGAGAACATTAAGGAAGACAAGCCGGTTTCCTAGATCAATTTGAAAGATTTTTGATCGAAAATCAAACCCTTGAGCCAATTTAGGAGGGAAAATTGAGAATTTTGAAAGAAGAAAAGAGGCCGGGGGTTTTGAGACCCTATCCCGATACTCAGCTTTAGCCCTCTAATGGAAGATACCAAAAAGACTTTATCTTTTAGTCTTATTTTGGGGGTGGATGGGTGGGTTAGTGCAATATAAATGTATGAGGGTTTTTTAAGTAAATACGAAATATGTTTTTTTATAAAGTAATTAGTGAATTATGAGGGAGGGCTTTATCTTAAGTAAAAAGCCCTAAAATTTTATATTCTTATTCTGCTGCTTAATTACTCATCGCAGTATAATGACATATCAATTCAATTTATTTGGATGTGTTGGTCTTGATCTTCAATGGTTTACGTTATTCACGCTTATATAATGGGTTTCTCACTGGCTTTATGTTGATGCAGGAAATATTTTCCAGTTGGACCCACAAGACCGATCATTTCCAAAGGATTCATAGGACCACTGGTGTACCTTTCAATTCAATGCTATCCTTCGATGATGAAGACAGGAACATTAAAGCGGTAAATATTTATGTTTTCTTTATCAGTTTTCCCCTCCATTTTTCGCTGTCCACCTGTAAACGCTATAACAACGCATATTTGCAGGGAACCTTTTTATTATTTAAATTCTAACTTTTTGTTACCACCCTGTAGGGTTAAATTACAAGCACCTCCGCTCAATCCCCACCCCTTGCTTATCCCCCCAAAAATCGAAGTTCTACTAAGTGAAGGAAAACAGGGGGGAAAAAGCAGAGAAAAAAAAACTCATAACCAGTCTCTGCAATTCATTTTTCTCAGACAAAAATTTGCAAATTTATAGCAGAAATGGAAGACAAAAATAATAGAAGATATATATACTCATGCACATGCATGTGAGCTTCCCTCCACTCCATTTTTGGATATGTAAACTTATAGGTTCTTTTTCAATATATTTAATGGTTAAACCGGTTAACAGTTCATATAATTTATGGGTTTAAAAGAATTTGTTTGAACAATTTATGTGCAACTACGAAAAAATAGTAACAAAGAAAAAATATTCATTGACCTGCAATCATGCGAGCAAAGAGATTCTCTTGGGGCCAAGTTTAGTTGTCAAAGTGAATGTTAAAGCAGCATATGTGGGCTGAGACCAGATATATGTTGCCCAAAAATCAGCTGTTAAATTTACTGAAATGAACTTGTTTACTATTTATATTTTATTTTATTGGCATCTCAGCGCCTCGTGCTGTTTGACTTGATTTACTATTTTTACCAGGTGTCTAAAATGGGAGTAACAAGCATCCTGGTGGATAATGGAGTAAACCTTCAAGAATTACGATCCGGACTCAAAAGCTTTTCGCGTAAGGATGCTTCAACAAAGAAGAACAAGAAGATTGAAGATTATCTCAGAGAAAAGTCCAAACCCTATGAAGCCGATCCTCATGCTGGTTACTTGTTCGGTCATATATACACATGCAATGTCATTGATAAGACTTGATACTGTAACATGCTTATATGAGAAATACTTATTTTAATCCTGAACTGATTCATACATATTTATTTTAATCCTGAAATGTTACAAGAGCTTATAGTTAAATTGATCAGTTAGTCTCCGTTATATTTGAGTATCAGTGTGCACCAAGGGATTAAGGATTAGCTACAACACATGCAAGTAAAACTTTTTCACCATTACTTGTTTATGCTGATAAAATTTTACGTAATTTTACCCCTATATATACCTCTCAATGTTGCTCAGGATTTTGTAGCTTGGCATCAATGTTGAACTAGTGCGAAAAGAAGGATAAAAAGTTGATTACTAGCTGTTGAAAATCCTAGTTATTATCAATATGTTAATGCATGAATAAAAACATTTAATTTTTTTGAACTAAGGATAAATGCGCCTATATGTATTGATGAGATACTTCCAGAACTTTAGCAAAAGATCTATCAACATGTATGAAACCAACTTTGAAGAAAGATTTTCTTACGACAGTAGTTATATAAGATCCGTAATGCTTTTCAGACAATTTAAGTTTGAATGCTGGCAACTAAGAAAATACAGCGAAAGCGGTCAGAGCAAATACAATTACAAAAAATACTACGAAAATTTTGATGACTCAACCCAAAACCAAGGGGTATAGAATAACCCATTAGCGTTTGATACACGAATTAGTGAAAGAAAAAGAATACATTAGCCAACCCCCAGCAGAAAACTAAAGAGTTGGAAGGATACTGTTCCCAGTATCTCACTACTAACTAGAAAGTTATAAGACCAATAAGACAGGTAAATAGGCATGCATACAAAGTTAGTTATGATTCATTATTTCAATCTCATTGACTGCTGTTCTTTATTTATATATAGTGAGTGCCTATTTTTGTTTTATACCCCATCCCTTTCATGGATGAATTATGCCTATTTTCACATCTAAGATTTACATATACAACATATATCACTGTCAAGGGGGAATTCTGTTTGAATTGTGTAATCTCCAATTACTGACATTGGTAACCGACCCAAAGCAATTTGATTATAATTAAATTCGTGACGATCATAAGTAGAAAGTTCATATTCTTCAGTCATCGATAAACAGTTTGTTGGACAATACTCGACACAGTTACCGCAAAAAATACAGACCCCAAAATCAATACTATAATTAAGCAATTGTTTCTTTTTAATCTCTTTCAAATCTCCAATTAACATCGGGTAGATCTATGGGACTATTCCATGATTACATTTTCAATTCTAATGGGAGAAAAAAAAAGACTGAAGAAAGTAAAAAAAATAAATAATAGGTTACAAGAACCAGAAATGCCTCCCTGGATTATGCAATGCAACATTATGGAGTACCAAGTCATAACCGCCTCATCACTGACATAGTGTAATTAGCCATATGATGCCCTTAAGATATGCTATAGTCCAATAAATACCATTTATCTTCGAGTAGTTCGGGATTTGGGCCTGGAGGACTTCTGCGAAAAGAAAGGGTGGGGGTGGAGGGGGGGGGGGAGGAAAAGTAAATCGGCAAGCAAGGTTCGATAGGAGAAATAGCTAAAAGATGATTGGAAAAGGATTTGATAAGCAGTGGTGTATAACTTACAGATGCAGCACCAAAGCTAGCCCCTGAACCTGTCGCAGCACCTAAAGTTGGAAAAATGAATGTGTTTAGATTTGGATGACATCGTATAGGCAGCAGGTTTCGCATATAATATGTTCTCTGCCATTTATCTAGAGTTGGTATGCATAATTATAGGAAACCGAAATAACATGCATCAACAATTAGCCCTTGATTAGTTTAGTTGTTTAGTGCAAAGAACCAATCAAGTTATTTGATATCCCTCTTATAAGAATTAAACTCTTAACACGGGTTTGCAATCGTGTCTTTAATTTTGGATCTACTCTTCATCTATAAATGTCACTGAGTTGTATAAGACCTGGCAGTTATTTGGTCTATTTTGAAATGAAGTACTTCGTGACGAGAAGTTTGTACACAAAATATAAAGAAAGCTTTTATAACCCACAGAAATCCTACTAAATGTTCTACATAAGTTATTAGAGTTGAGACAGCGACTCGAGTTGAAGTTTAACCTTGCAAGGAAGGAACACAAATGTAAAAAAAATCCAAAAAAAAACTCCATGTTCTAGAGCTACGTCTATGTTTATCTAGAGCTACGTTTTCCGTTCTATGTAAGTGTTTCGAAGAAAACTATCCCTATTATACAACATTCTATGACAAGTAGCATTCCACGTTCCCGTTAAACATTCCGCGTTCCGAGTAACATAGATTTTGGTGCCACCCGAAAGGAACAATCGGACAAGAGGCTCGGACAGGCATTTGGTGACGCAGCCAGGTTCATAAACTAAATTTATAACTTCCATGATGTGGAGCAATGCATCTTCAAACTCTTTCAACCAGCATTCACAATGAAACAGAATATGAAACGGCAATGCCCGATATTTTCCTATAATGGTGCTAAAAGTTCAACTCTTCACACTTTTGGACCTCCATGGCCTAAACATAGTCATACCATAATGTTAAGTTCCATTCTCTTCGCCCTTGCATTGGATGATTGCAAGATTTATGGCTGTTGACAATAACTGTATACCCATATATCAGCAGGCAAATAGGGATCAAAATCACATGATAGAAAGTGTATCTGTATTTTAGGTCGTCGAGATCAAAATCGAGAGTGTCCATCATCCGGAAAAAAAACTACTCCCTCTGTTCACAATTACTTGTCCTTTTAAACTTTTACAAGGCAATTAAGATATGATTTAAAGTCTATTTGAAAGAGATTATAATACTGTCATCCTAATAAATTTTCCTAACTTACCCTCATATTAAATGAATGTTATCTTCTTAAATTTTCTTTGGAACCTAGCACCAATAAGGTTAGTTTAGATATTTTACAAAACAAAGTAACAAATGTAGTGAGAAATTCTACCATCCACCTCTATATCATAAAAAGACAAGTAATTTAGGACAAAAAAAAAACTTCCTAAAAGGACAAGTAATTGTGAACAGAGGGAGTAATAGATTTAAATCACCATTGCAAGTCTGGTGACCCTTAACTTTTCTTTTTAACCACCATTGTAAGAAAACATTTCAACAAACCCATAACCCATAATATGTTTTCTCATCTGCAATATGAAACTCATCCAATATATTAAACAGAGGAGATAGGGTCTAAAGGGTCACTGTAGGATGCACCCTACAACACAGTGATAGGGCAACATCATATCGTATAATACTTATTATTTAAAGTGATATGACATCTCTAATATTGATTATTGAATCCACTTTATGCCACATCGCTTAATTTGATGGCACACCGCTGAGATATTGCCTCATCAGCGTCACTCTAGGGCGCATCCTATAGTGACACTTTAGGCCCCATTCCTCTTTTAAATCACATGATTGAATATACAGCATACCTGGAGTGAGCGTTGGAGTTGAAAAGAGCAAACTCCCACCAGCCGGGGTGGAGCCAAAAGAAGAGCTGGATCCAAATAGCGAAGGAGTCTTAGCAGATCCAAATTGAGAAGTTGAAGAAGTACCAAAAGGTGTTGACTGGGGCGAAAACGCTGGTGTGCCAAATAGAGTAGAAGATGGAGCAGATGTTGAGGGAGTAGAAAAGAGCGAGGAGGTTGAGCCGGGAGCAACTGGTGTACTAAACATTGAAAGCCCACTACTCGCAGAAGCTCCTCCTAAAGATTGTTGTTGGGTATTTGATATGGGCGCTGCCGAGCTGGCAAGCATTCCTGCGCCTTGAGTTGCTGGTTGTGAAGGATTTGCGGGTAAATGCAAAGTTGGATGGACTCTTCGAGCAGCGGCTTCTTGTTTTGCGGTTTCTCTCCTATCAGCCTCGAGAAATGGGTCGTTCCCTTCACCACGGCGCCTTTGATCAGCTAGATATGCTGTTTTCATGGACTCAATGTATTGGTGAAGGCTCTCTACCTATATTAAAAAAAAATAAAGTTGCAGGTTCAATAAATCCAAATTTAACTGTAAGAAACAGACAAACCCACTATATCAGACACCAAGGGAATCGAGTAGACTGGGATACTCAGCATAACATAAAGGCTAAATTGCAGGAAACCCTTTAGTTTTGCCCGTATAGCAGGAAAGAGTCCTAAATTTAAGAAAACAACACATGCTTCATTCCACCTCACACATCCACACCAATTTTTTTTTAAACATGCGCTAGTATTTCCATCTCTGCCACTTTTATTCGCGTCCGTCTCTAGTTACATCTCTATGAATCAAAGTTTCCTTTTTATGATCTAGAGGTATTTTTGGAAGGAAAAAGTGACGGAAGATTACAAGCAAGGAACATGTATAATTAGATATAGAGATACTAAAAGCCTTTCAAATGTGGGGCTGTTAAAAGTTAAGGTTGGTTAACGCTATAGGCAACAATAGGGGGGGGGGGGTCCTACAACACAGCCAAAAAATATATGATGCATTCAGGGAAGAAAATATCGATCATAACAAACAGATGAACTATTGTGTTTCTTGCCTGAAAATGAAACTACGCCACCCAAAAATTTCTCAACTGCAACAAAACATTTTAAAAGAGAAGATATATTTCTTTCCTGAAATTGAAATTAAAACACTAATGGGTTATTGAGAATTAAAATACCCAGTGCAGTGGAAGAGAAAATCAGGATATTCAGGGAATAATATATTCTCAACTAAACCTAATAATATTTTCTTGATGGAGCATCAGAGTGAATTATATGTAGGTAACTTATGCATAAAAAATTGTAGAAATATGTTCTGTCATAAGAAACACTCGTTCTATCAGGTAGTGTGCAGCATGAAGGATATGGCCAGATCAAACACAATATATGAGATGGCATTGCACTACCAGAAATATTGAGTCTTCGTGCTGAAGATACCTTTGCTGCAACATGAACAAAGAAATCATGCACATTTGACATAACGTTAGGTAGAACTGTAACAGCAGCGATCCAGAGTTTGATGAGGTTTTATCTGTGTCCGTAAGTACCAGCTGCTCCAATTCTTCAATCCATTGGCAGCATTCAGTGAGGTATTTCTCAAATCTGGAAATCGTATGCTCCATGAAAGGAGAGGGTCTTTTTGGAATCCCAGAATAGAAATCATTAAGTGGCATAGGTGAACTATTTGGTTGATTGGACATGCTAGGATTTGAGCCAAAAGGTTGACTTGTCGAGACACTATTTGACGTAGCAGACGCATTTTGATGAAGAATCCTTGGCCTAAGCATCATATATGACCGTATAGCAATTTCTGTGTTCCACATCATATTTTTAACTTCCGTCATCAATTCTTTCACTGAAACTCTCTCTCTCTCCATAGCAGTACTGGTTACTCCCAGTTCCTGAAAAGTGAAATAACACTTGGCTGTCAACTTGATCAGATGAGGACCAATATATATGCGAATGAGAAGTTAAAAAATGCAAAGAGTATAGAAATGAAACAGTAAGCGGATAATAATATGCATCTAATGGTGTTCGAATATGGTTTTTTTAGCAATCCCCTTCAAAATGGCCCATAAAGAGAATTTCTGGAACAGTCCATAGTTCAAACTAGAAAGCATATTCTGATGTATATAATTTAGAGCAAAATATTTGAACCTATTCTACTCGAGAAAAGTACAGGCAATAATAATATTCTGGTAAGGGACAGCTGGAAGAAAATTCTTCAAAGCAGGTAAGAGAGATGTTTACCGTCGAAAACCGGACTGAGCTGCGGGAAGCGCGTTTAGCCTGAATCTGGGGGCAGATGCATAGGTTTGATCCACCCATCTCTCCAAAAATACCAAGTTGATTTATGGCACCGTATATCTGAGGTTTGGACAGATGCGACCGATGTAAATGACTTCAGATTCTCTCACGGATGATAGGTTTATTGATTGTGGGGATGCTTTTTCCTGCGGGCGCAAGCCCCTGCAGTTAATTACGTTATCGCGACGATAACTTTCTGCACTCCAGGTCTATTTCTTCATGTGTCGTGTTTTAGTTTATTTTGGATTGCCCTTCGATTGTACACAGAGACTAATTTATGTCGTCGCTCGTAGAGCGCAGATTATTCCGAATCCGTACATATTAGATTTTGGAGTTTTGGGTCTATATTGGTATCTTAGTTTACGAACGGAAATGAACTTAGGTCACATTTTTCATACCGATGAGATCCGTCAGTTCAGGAGATACTTGAGTTTATCTAAGAATCGTTAGTGTTGTTTTAGATTAAGATCAACTTAGATATTGTGAACATATGTGCTCAAATGATCTTAAGATCAACACTTAACCAATTTGGGCTAGGGGTCGGTCTGTATGACAGTTTGGCGCATGATATATTGGCGCAACCCACGTGCATATCACGCGGGGCATGGGTTTTGGCACTAGCATGTTTGGCGCGACTTGTCTGCTTGGCGCATGGGTTCTGGTGCTAGCATGTTTGGCACGGCTTGTCGACTTGGCGCATGCCCACGTGCATATCACATTGTGCATGCCTACATGGCATATCCTCTTTCCGGTGCTGTCACCACGTGTGCAGCGTATGGAGCAGCGGTTAGCATCTTCAAAGATTAATCTCTATCTTCTTTGAAACTCAAGTTTCATGAAATTTAAGCTTCTGCTAATGGTCTTTTGGTCATTAACAATCACCAAGATCAACTTTTTATGATCTCGGATTTTTATCTATGTTCCTTGTTGAGAATTTGGGGTCTTCTGAAGTTTAAACTTCATCGTTTTTTATGAGGATCGTTAGGATTTTGATATTTTGTCATCGTTTCAATGAAGGAAATCCTAGATCTTAAGATCGAAAATCCCTTTATGAGAGCTTGAGTTCTCATCAAGAAGATTTGACTTGAGGATCTATAATCCAGAGGAAGAACTTAAGATTTTTTTAAGGTTAACCTTCTTTTTTAATGGAGATTGATCTCCTTACCTAGGGTTTTTCGAAGGAAGGAGAAGAATGAGGCTTGAGTCTCTGTTTTCTCAAAGCTTATAGGGATCTCTATATGGATGCCTTCAACCATCTCCTATTTATAGGAGGGAAATTGTTAGGCAAGTGAGAGAATCTCATATGGAATCTCTCAAATTGATCTTAAAATCAACCGTGGTGTTTAAGCCCGTTGGATCTTTGATCCAAAGGCTTTTGTTAAAAGGATTAATATTTTTCTTGTTTTAAAAAAATATTAAAATTATCTCCTGTTAACAAGAAAAATCTTTCTGTTTTAAGAAAGATGAAATATTTTCCCAAATATAACTTAAATTATACCGAAGCATGCGCTTCAAAGATTTAGCGCTTGCGCTATATGCCTTGCACGTGGTGTAGCGCTAGACAGATCATTGGCGCTCCATGTACCACTATGGCATTGACACCATGTGCTTTGGTGCAGCGCCAAAGAACATCTGGCGTTGCTTGCGCCAAGAAGCATGGGCGCCACATGCCTTGCACGTGATGTAGCGCCAAGGTTTTGAACTTAAGTTCTGAGCCAAGAATTTTGGCGAGAACAAATGCCCCCCACCATGGCGCTCACGTGCATTGCACGTGGGGCCATGATGTCAGGATACGAGTCGTTGGATTTTTCTTGAGATCCGGGGAATTTAAACCTACCCCACATCCCTATATATAGAGCTTAAGCTCACGAAAATCCGCGCCTTCTCATTTTTTCCTTTCCTTTGAAAACTTAAGTTTTCTTCTTAGAGCTCAAGCTCTAAACCTTCTAAGCTTAAGCTTCAGTTTTTACTTACTACATCAAAATAAGGTCTTGTCAAATTTTTCTTAAACGTCACATCAAACTTTGGTAAAAAATTATAACTTTTTAGAACTTAAGTTCAGTTTACTTTAAATACCCATTTTAGGTTTTTCTAAGCTTAATCTTAAGAACTTTATTTTGTTATATTTAAATACCCATTTTGGGGCTTTCATAGCTTAAGCTCTGGCGCCTTTTGCCCTTCCCTGTTTTGGGACTTTATAACTTAAGTTCTATAGAAAAACATTTTAGTTTCTATAGAGCATTTGTTTTTGTGCCAATTTTTAAATGGGGTCAAGTTTAAACTTCTTGACCCAGTGGGGTCTCTTAGCTTTGAAGCTAGAAACTCCACATCGTCGAACTTACAGTGCTTTTAGTTGACATTCTTTTGTTCTTTCCTTTCAAGTACAATGGCTCCATTGACTCGCTTCATGTACACTTGTTTACCGCATACACTTGCTCACAAGCATACTGTTATAGAAGCCTGCAAGCTGATTCGGGCGTATGACCCGAATCTCGAATACCTACGTCTGTGATATGATTGGTACAACCAGATTATTGAAGGACGCTCCAGCTTCATGTGCGTGCAAACGTCCCTTCTAGTCCCTCCAATCTATGACGGGCCACTCTACCAATTGCCTATGCGAAGGATTTTGCTGACTGGACCGCTCACGAAATGCTTTAACCGTCGAGGGAATTAGTCTCGACATTAATGATCGTAGATACTTTAGCGCGTCGGATATGCCAAGGGGAGTCCCGTCTGTGGGGAAAAGCTTTTCATATCGGCATGATGCCGCGATTCTTGCGTGGCTATACCACTTAGGCTCGCTACATCCTGGCCGCCGAGAAGCCACTGCTAATAAGGACGAGCATTTATTCCGTCGTATGCGCATCCCTATTCTGCTATCCCAAGCTCCATGCTTGGTGGATTAAAGCATTTGTAGAATGGAACACCAAGACCAACACATTTATGATGGCGGACCGAGAAGTATCAATTTCTTTGTTAGTTTCGGAAACTCTCTAGGTTACCCATCACTGGCGAACGCTATGAAGAGTTGCTACCTCTAGATGAATACATCTTTGCTACCCAGTCGCCGGCCGGAGACCTAATGACCACGAACGTCACCGAGCATAAATTTCCTAGATTCTATAACGTACTGCAGATATATGAGAAGCTACATGTGGCATCCCAAGAGAAGGGAGTGGACTTTGATAGGTTTATTAAGGAGTTCATGAATCCAAGTGCTTTATCAAAGTAAACTCCAGAATTTGCTCAGAATCCCTTCGGGCTCTCTACATATCCGTCGCCAGAAGATGCTGCATTGTTGGAGCACTTTTTTACTCCACACAAATCTTTTGCCAGTCTCGAGGATATCACCGTCCCGGGAATAGATAGCAGATCCTTCCTCCTTGGCTTCTTTAGCGTATGGTTGAGCTGGTTCATAATGCCCACTCATGACCGGCGCATGCGCCCATCGGTTTTCTATCCCGCTCACCAGATAGTTCATGGCACGCAATTGGCCATTAGCATTGCAGGGCTGCGAACATGGATCATCCTGGGGAAAGACAAGTGCCCCTTCCCTCTCCATTATTACGCCTCATGGGTTGCGATGCACGTGTTAGGTGCGTTCAACAAACATAAGCGTCCTCCGATCTACGATGCAAACCCGTTCCCGAGGATGATGTGGCCGATCAAAGCTGTTGCGACCATGTCGTGACGAATCATTAGGAGTCTTCCCCTCCGCCCACATAGCGTCAAGAACCTAACTTTCATTGATAAGGCCATCTCTGCGGTGCCACATGCTGGTGAACTTTTGTATGATGGTATAATGGATAGGACATTAACCTTGCAAGCCAAGCAAGTCATGGGATTCTTCTATTCCATTAGGCCTGGTTATCTTGTCTGCAGGCGAAACACGACCATCTTTCATATGAATTATAATCCTCATCGCTTTGCATGACAGTTTGGTTATGTTCAAGGTATCCCTACCGAAGCCTTTCTCATCGCGTCTAATCCTTCACGGGAGTCAACAAGGGACGCTGCACATCACTTCATGCGATTGAACACCCGTTCTCGCTTTACCGTTGCCGACCCAGGTCATTCGCCGAGTGCTTTGTCCTCCTATACGAAATGGTATGGTTATTCTATGACTGCCACCATTCAAAACGAGATTAGGCTTCTTGTTGATCGTCATGACCCGGTGTCGGGATAGGAGTTTGTAGTTACTTTTAAGGCCAGGGTCATTTTTTCCCGGTCGCCCACTAAAGAGAGGGTGTGTTCTGACAGTCCTTTTCGGGGGCATCTGAACCCTAACCCATCAGTGGTACTTTGACAACTGTCGCGGTGTCCAAACCGATCACTAAGGCACATTCCCTATACGGTTCCTCTAAAGTAGGTACCGTCAGACAAAAGGAGCCCAAAGGAAAGAAACGTGCTTCGACGAGCATTACTTCAGGCTCTCGAAAGAAGAAATCTATGTTTTCCGTTGACGCATTGTTTAGTCAGGATGAAGATGCTCCCGCGTTTGATTCTGGGGTTGACCTACATGAAGGTATCTCCCAATATGGCACGAATGTAGCTCTAGTCAGTGGGGAGTTACCTAAGCCACCCGCTTCGATTGAAGAAGAGGATGCCACCCTCTCGGCAGCTCTCCAAGCATCTCAGGCTGATACCGAGGGAGCCATTCTCGAGAAAACTCTTCGGGAATCCCGAGTTTTTCGAGATGCAAAGCTACGTGCTCTCGCGGAGACCGGTATACTTCTTTTATCCTCTTTTGTGTATTTCGCAATAAATGATATTATACGTATTTTAACGATTTTCTTCTTGTAGGTCTTTCCCCTACTGAAGCTCTTCAGGAATCATTACAGACGTATCGGGAGGAGGAACGACTACGCGCCTCCATGGACATTGGTACATGTCTCTTTTCATATCGTGTCCATCTTCTCCGTGCTCTAACCCTTTCTTTTGCAGGAACTTCTACGGCTGGCGCTAGTTCCAGCCAGCCTCCTGTCGTACATGTAAAGGGTGCTATCCCTCCTGCCGAGCCCCTTGTGCCACCAACAGACTTTAGATGTTGGTGGTGAGCCCGCAAGCCCTTCGCATGAGGTGGTGGAACCTGAGCATGCTGGTACCGAGAGCCATGATCCTATCGCCGATGTTCCTGAGCATATGGAAACCGCTTCTGGTGCCACTGCTTCTCTCAGCGGAGCTCAAATATCTACTGATGCTGCCAGTGCGACGATGGTAGCCATCACTTCGGGAGACGAGGGTACACATCATGACTCTGTCTCCTTTGTTGCGATGGAAACTGATACAAACAATGTTGTTGAGGTGGGCGTCTAGGCTAGCAGCGCTCAGGAGACAATAGTGGCTCCTACTTTGCCGACCCTCGAAGAATCCCCTTCTATAGTCCCTTCAACCACTGGTATACTGCATTGCATTAACTTTTATGTTTGATTTTATTTTCGTTAAACGTATTTCTTGACGCTTTCCCTTGTTTCAAATGCAGAGATGTTGGATGTCCCATCGACTTCAGCATCATTGGCTATTGTCCATTTATCATTCAGCAACATCCAACATAGAGAGTCTTCCTCTGCTCGCGCTTTAGTTGTCGCTACTCCTCCCGCCCCTTCCGAGCCTCAGCTGGTCTTTCCAGAAGTTGGGAGGAGCATCGAAGGTGATTTCACCATCTTTTAATCTTGCCACTGATCTGACTCTTATATTGACTGCCTGGTATTTCAGAGATACGAGAGCTGGCATCTTTCATGCTGTTGCATGCTCCGGAAGTGGCTTTTGCGCGTGGGCTGGCCTTACGCTTGGCTCCACCCCAGAGGCCTACCGCTCCGTCCAGCGTTGGTCAGTGTACTTGTTCTTTTCTTACCACTCCTTTTAGAGTAATACTCAAATGGTGTGCGTCTTTCAATTGCAGTTTTGCAATAGGAAGGAAGCGAGGACCTGGACGAATCCCTTGATCCGCCACTTGTGGCACTAAACCAGTTGTACTTTGAACTTTCATATATCTCTTGTATTTCCCTTTGACCAGGGATATAACTGACTCTTCGTGTTTGCTTTTGCAACAGCTCCACTAGCCCCTACCCCTTTCGAGTCTCGTATACTTATGCCTGCGGGACCCTATGTCAGGCACGTGTCTTCCAAGGGAACGGAAAATAGCAGACGATCGCTGATCGACTTCATTGAAGAACTTAGTACTGAGGATCTTTTTGCGGAGGAATTTGCCAATGAGAACCCCATGTTGGTCACCTTCAACACATCATAATGAGAGCCTGGTCCGTACTTGGGTCGACTATTGTCAGCAGGTCGAAGCCTTTCTTCACGAGCTTGAGCGCAAACGCCCTGGCTTTATCATTGAGAGCTGAACTAAATGAATGGATTGAGCAGTGTACCACTCTCGTCCAGTCTTCTGAGTAGAAATTAGCCGAGAAATTATTGGAATTTGAGGCAGCTTCAAGAGAGCTGGACCACCTGAGAGCTCAGCGATCAACTAGTGCTACACAGGCTCGTGCCATCTGGCAGACGCTTCAACGCGTTATGACCCGAGTGATAATATTGGAGAAGGCTATCAGCTTTGAGGAAAGGGTAGTGTTGGGCCACCGAACCGCGGAGCAAAGGCTTGCCTGCAAACACGACTTGCATTGGCAACAGAAGGAACAGGCCGAAGCGCGGCTGGCCGTGTTGAGGGAGCTCGAAGCGGAGATCCAGCGAAGAGCACACGTCTTGCTGATTTATTGATAGCTCCGCCCACTTAGGCTTCTTTTACTGTACCCATTTTGTTTTGTACAGTTTGTATCTTTCCTCTAATTTTGATATATGAATGAAAGAGGCTATTTTGGTTCGCACTTCTCCCTTTTTTTATCGTGTTGAAATATTTTTGATTAGTTTATTTACTCGTCCCAGAGCGTTCAGTTTACCTTCCTCTTAAGTATAGGTAAACTCAGCTTAACGTTAAACATACATAACCCCTTCTAGCATAGGGGTCCGATTAAGGTTTATGATACTGGGTATAGTCCGTCGCACTGTTGCGTTAGTTGACATCTTCTCAGTTTGCGTCGCTTAGATCGTTGATCGAGTAGCCATGCGCTTGTATTTCCAATCCCTTCTGAGACGGAAATACGTCTAAAGTAATCTTCCTAGGCTGGAATATCCATATGCTGTCAGAGGATTCAGCGTTAGGCATCACCGTGGCGTTTTACCTTGAGGTTAGACTTTTTTGAGTCTCAGAGAAGTCATGACTGCACCCTTCTGAGGTGAAATGACATCTAATGGTCTTTAGGCATATATGCACTGCCATTGAGACCTGAAGTTGGGAATATGCCATCACTCCGCTTTCATTTTGGCTCCTTCGGTCTTTGCTGACATCGCGTCAGTACTCGGCTGGGGTAAAGGGGCGCCTGAAAAGTCTTTAGGTTGCACGCATTGCCGTCAAGACCATTTCTTCGTTCAGTCGAACATAGTGGAACACATTGCTCATTTTTCATTCGTTTGTGCCCATGGATTGTATACAAAGTCAAAATCGAACTGCTTGTAGGGCAGAAAAAAATTTCTTTCCTTCTTTTTTTATATATCCGCGATTGCTCCGTCATTCAGCTTTTCTTATCGCGAAAGTCGCGATTGCCCAATCATTTTAGCTATTTATTCGCGGTCGCTCAATCATTTCGACTATTTATTTTTATTTTACTCGCTGATTTTTATTGCGAGTTGCCCAATCATTTCGCCTATTTCTTTTTTTTCCCCAGTTTAATGACTTAGGGGTCTCGAGTCTGGACTTCAAGCCGGCATCAGCGTTACTAACACTTAAGCACGTATGCCAGGAACAATTCATCATCTGCTTCGGAAAACTTGGGATTTGATACTTGTTTTGGCATCAGTATCGCTACAACTGGAATATTGCCAGGAGCGACTTATCATTTGCCGTTGCCCATTTGGACAATGGTGGCTTAGAAAACGGTTTTGGATCCCTGTCAACTAAGGCTTTTTGACTTTATGAGCCGTAAGGGTCTTGTAAAGGTATTTTCTCCCTACGAGTCGAGAGGATCTTGTAGATGTATTTTTCCTTAGGAGTCGTGAGGATCCATAAATGTATTTTCTCTCGCGAGTCGTATGGATCTCACAAGGGTGTTTTCTTTTCACGAACTTGCGCCTTTTCAGGTTTTCACAAACTCGCGCGTAGTTCTGCTGTTTTTACTCACGGAGCCCTTTCGGGTTTTCATCCGTGCCCTTTCTGCTTATGGATGTACCATTTTTTAAGCCCGGCACAGCCGGTAGAACTCTCAGATGTAGCTTCACCGCGGGTCACCCAACATCGCTTGCTGGTAGGACTTGGTGCTGATATAGCTTGTTTGTGCCGGTGGATTGTATACGGAAGCCAATTTGGAGGCCTGCTGTAGGGCAGGATACCGATTTAAAACACGGCGCTCCATGCGAAATTTGGATGGGGTATGACTTGTTTGTGCCAGTGGATTGTATACGGTGATCAACTTGGAGATCGGTCGTAGGACAAAATGTCAGTTTAGGGACATAGCGGTCCATCTTTGGCTTTTGGAGTCTCGATTTGAGAAGATAGCGATCGGACAAAGTTGTCATCATATATCATTGACCCAAGTCGTGCCTCTTCAAGCATAATATTTATTGAGGAATCGACCGTTTATCGGCCGAAAGGGTCTTTCTCCATGCATGTCCATCAGCAGGGAAGCCCCGCCTTGGTAGGCCTTTTCTATAATGTACGGGCTTTCATAATTTGGCTCGAGCTTTCCACGTTTTGCGCGGTTAGGGATTATTGGTCTTTTGATAGCCAGTATTTGGTCGCCTTGGCGGAATGTTGTCGGTCTGGTTAGCCTTTCATATGCCTGGGTTATCTTTGCCCGATGGGCTTCCAGGATTTGTTGTGCTGTGGGACGGGTTTCATTAAGAGCATCAAGTTCTTCGAGCCGGAGAAGGGTATTTTCTTCATTTATAAGCTCATATTGAATCGCCATTCACGGTGAGGGAAGTTCGATCTCCAGCGGGAGCATTGTTTCGGCATCAAACACCAATGCATAAGGTGTCGTCTTTGTGGCTGTCTTGAACGTCATTCGATAAGCCCAAAGAGCTTCATGTAGCCTTTCGTGCCAATCTTTCTTACTCTTGGACACCATCTTCTTTATAAACTTGGTTAGTGTCTTATTGAATGCTTCAGTTAGACCGTTAGCTCGAGAATTATAGATGGAGTATCTCCAGTTTATCTTGTGCTATTGTACGAAGCGGCTTATCTTGTAGCTTCTGATGCCGGTCCGTTGTCTGAGACTATTCGTCGTGAAACTCCGAACCAATAAATGACATGTATTTTGAAGTGTAGGATATTCTCTGTCTTCACTTCTTTTAGCAATATCGCCTCTGCCCGTTTAGAGAAATAGTCGGTTGTCGCCAAGATAAACCGGTGTCCTTTAGATAACGCAGGTTCAATAGGGCCTACTATATCGATCCCCTACATTTCAAACGGCCAGCTGGCTATAGTCGGATGTAGCGGATTGGGGTGCCGATGTATGAAATCCCCGTGTATTTGGCACAAGTGGCATCACTTTGCATATTCGATACAATCTTGAATCATCGTGGGCCAGTAATAGCCCATTCTTTTGATCTTCAACTTCAGCTTTGCATATTCGATGCAGTCTTGAATCATCGAAGGATCTTTTGTATAAAGTTCCATTGATAAAGACAAACGACGCAGCTCGTTTAATGAGCTAATATCTTTGTGACACATCTTCAAGCACCCGTTGAGACTTGAAGTAGTCTGTAAAGACTTTCTGCCAGTCTTTTTTCTTCTCCTTCATCAGGACATTTTCTTTGGATGCTTCGGTTGGAGGTTCTGAAGGAATCTCCGCTAGCGTTAAGATCTTTGCGATTTTGGACAGTGATCCTTACATCATTAAGATCTTCATCTGCCAATTCTTTGGCCAGTTTGGCTAAAGCATCCGCTTTGCTGTTTTTCGCTTGCGGCATATTCTTCAGTGTATGATGGAATCTGCCTTAGCAGCTCTTGCACCCTTTCGCTGTATCTTACCGGCTCAGGCTTACATGTTTTGTAATCGCCATTGACTTGACCGACGATTAGTTGAGAATCCCCGTATACGTGGATTATCCCTGATTCCCATATCGATCGCGATTTCGAGACCAACTATGAGAGCTTCATACTCTGCATCGTTGTTGGTTTTAGGTTCCGTCAACGAGATAGTGTAGCGCATTATCCCATCTTGAGGGGTAACGAAAATGAGGCCTATTCCGGCTCTGATTATCGGAACGTTCTTCTTTCATACTTTCATCGAGGAAGCCCCATTGAAGTAGAGCTCTCATTAAGGCTTTTCTTCTTTTTCTTTCTCCTCGATTGCATTGAATGCATGTTCATCCGGCAGCTCACAATTTAATGGGGAATCGGCCAAGATAGGGTGCTCGGCGAGAAAATCGGTGATGGCTTGTCCTTTTATCACTTTGAGAGAGCAATAAACGATTGTTAACTCCATCAACAGAAGAGCCCATTTGGCAAGCCTTCCTGTCAGTATAGCCCTTATCATCAGGTGTTTGAGGGGATCCACCTTCGATATAAGATGAACTTCATGCGCCAAGGCGTAGTGTTTGAGCTTCGCGATTGCGAAGATCAGCGCCAGGCAATGCTTTTCGATGGGGGTAGTTGCTTTCTGCTCTCAGTAAAACCCGGTTTAGGTAGTAAAGAGCCCTTCATTTTCCTTGCTCGTTCTCTTGTGCCCACAGCGCGTCTAGAGAACCGTCGAGTATAGTTGTATACAGGATAAGGGATTTTCCCTTGACTGGGGCAACTAAAACTGGCAGATTCTGCAGGTACTGCTTGATTTCCTTCAATGCCCTTTGGCATTTTTGGTCCCATAGGAAGGGAGTTCCTTTCTTCATAAGATGGCTGAAGGGTCAGCATTTTGCCGGATAGATTTGCAAAGAACTGCCGGATATATGCGAGCTTTTCTTAGAGCGATCGCAGTTGCTTAAGATTTCTTGGTGGAGGCATTTCCGCAATTGCTCTAATTTTGGAGGGGTCGATTTCGATCCCATGATGGCGGATGATGAAGCATAGGAAATTGCCGGATGAGACCCCGAACACGCATTTTAGCGGGTTCATCTTCAAGTTATACTTTCGAAGGCGCTCGAAGATGATTCTGAGATGGCCCCAGTGCTCTTCGTGAGCCATACTCTTGACCACGAGATCATCAATATAGCATTCAACCATCTCATGGATAAAGCATCGAAGATCTTTGTAATGGCTCTTTGAAATGTAGCCCCAGCGTTCTTTAGTCCGAAGGGCATGACTTTATAGCAGAATACACCTAAAAGAGTGCGAAAGGCCGTATGCTTCTGGTCTTTGGGATCCATCTTTATTTAATTGTATCCAGAAGACCCGTCCATGAACGAGAAGACCTCATGAGTGGAGGTGTTGTCGATCATGAGCTCTGTAACTGGTACGGGAAAGTCATCCTTCGGACAAGCCTTGTTTAGGTCCCGGAAGTCCACGCAGATCCGAATTGTCCCGTTTTTCTTCATCACGGGGACGATATTGGCAATCCAGTCAGGAGACTGCACTTCATGGATGAAGCCGGAGTTACTCGGCATTTTGACTTCGACGGTGATGCTCATTTCGTGTTCGAGCCGCATCCTTCTTGGAGTCTACTTAACAAGCTTTATTCCCGGCGTTATGGCCAGTTTATGCACCGCTATTTTTGGATCGAGACTCGGCATCTCAAAGTAGTTCCAGGCAAAGCAATCCCTGTACTCCATGATTATGATCTTCAAAGTGGCCATTTATTCCTCTGTTAGCAGCTCACTGACAAACGTGGGTCGAGGATCTTCTGTCCCTAGGTTTATCTTCTTTAGTTCGTCAGCTGTAGTATGGATTCCATCTTCCAATTCTTTTGGTACTGGAGGCATTTCAAAGATCTCTTCCTCTTCATTGGTGAAGCAATCGAAGAGCATGGGCATATCCTCGTCTCCTCCCTCATTTGAGAGCCTTATCATATGGCAGGTAGGAACTGGCTTCCGCTTCTTGGATCGGATGTATCCTAACCCATTGAAATCGGCCTTCATCGGCACATGCTTCTGTGGGGGCTCCACCCTCAAGCTGTCGCTTAACATGAACCTACCTTGTTTGTACTGCTCTTCAACCCAATTCTTGAAGACGAAGCCATCTTCAATCAGATGCCTTATAACCCGATGGTCGGGGCAGCAATCAGGGTTGACCGCATTTGCTTGCTCGGGTCGTCGAGATTCTAGAAGCGACCGCATTTGGTTCTTCATGAAGAGGCCAAATAACTTCTTTGTCTTGTCTCGAGGAAAGAATATTTCCGCTTCATCTTTTTTATAAGGGATGGACTCCAACAGAACTTATTTCGATGGATAGGCGTCTCAAGAATGCTCAATTGTCCTTGGGTATGGTCTATGAGCGCCACCTTATCTTTATCCTCGTTATTTTGAGATTCTCCTCCTACAAAGGAAGACAGAGGCAGCCATGGTTGAGGAGTATCATGGTTCATCTCTTCCGCAAATTGCTTGCTTATACGCAACCGACTGGCCATTTCATATAGAGCTATCTTACCCATTTGAAAAGCTTCTTTTATCAACTTGTCAATCCGGTCCTCTTGAGACACGGTTGAAGTATTTTGTATGGCGCCTGCCCCCTGCTCAACCGCGTAGTTTATAGGCAAAGCATCTCCTTCTTCGGAAGACGATCTTATGGTATGGCAGCTGTGAGTTCGTTCCTGCTCCTTGGATTAGAGGTATTTCAGTCTAGTAGTATTCATCTTCCCGCTGGGCTTGACTTGGCAAGTCTCAGGCACTTCCTAAATTCTTTTATAGAATTGAGTTTCTCGAACTGTTTGCTCGAACAATACTCCTTGGCGCTTCAAGAACTCCTTTAATCCTTTCGTGAAGTATCTCGGCATGCGGATGGGCTGCAACCTGTCGAGGTTTGGGTCGAGTCCACCCCATATTTTTCCCCACTTTGGCCTCTTCAGATTTGTAGAAGGAATTGCCTTTTCATCTCTACGCTTGGAAGGTACATAGAAGATTATCAGCTCCTCCACATTGTCGGCGCTGACGGTATCTAGCTCTTTATAGTGCCGAGACGGAACCATCGTGAAGTGCAAAGTCCCATCAGCTTCATCGAGGGTATTCACCAAAGGATGGATGAAGATATCGATTCAACCTCCTTCTCGAAATCACTCCTAAAGATAAGAATGATGGGTGTCAGATTTTGTTCACCATTCTCTGACTTGGGTTGGTCGGAGAACACTATTTCCTTCTCTTCTTCTGTATCGCTTCCAAAGATTGGGATAGCCGCCAATTGTTTTTGTTTGTTTTCCGGTTTGCCGCATCTCTCGATATCCTCGAAATCTGGCAAGAAGTACTTGGCATTTTCATATTTTCGTACTTCGTTGACCGAAAAGAGATTAAGCTCCTTCGTGACGACGTGCTTTTTACCATCTTTAAAACACTTCATTCACTGATGTTGTGTAGAATGAATGATATT
The DNA here is from genome assembly GCA_030015575.1 of Agapanthus africanus. NCBI lineage: Eukaryota > Viridiplantae > Streptophyta > Magnoliopsida > Asparagales > Amaryllidaceae > Agapanthus > Agapanthus africanus. Next base: position 932,669,503 of record CM057338.1, on the reverse strand, counting down.
ATACTCGTGAAACCATGGTCTACCGAGCAGAGCTTTATAACAAGTCTTAGCATTAATTACGTGGAACTTGACATCCTTCACCAATTGTCCGAAACGAAGCGTCAATATCACAGAACCGAAGGTTCGAGAGGATTGTGAGTCGAATCCGGAAATTGTAATTCTCTTCCAAGCCAAGCATTGAATTTCCATGCATAGCTCCTTCAGTACGCTCACATTGAGCAAGTTGATTGAAGATCCATTGTCAACAAGGAACTTATTTATTCTTTTATCTTTGCAACATCCGGCTACGTAGAAGGGTCGATTATGCTCGCATGTCCCCAAGAGCATATCTTCACTAAATGTGATATCGGCGGTATGGACTTCCGCCAGTTCGTATTTTATCTCTTCTTCGGCGAAGAAAGCTTGGAACTGCTCAAACTCTTTCAAGGCTTTGATATGAGATTCCCGGAGTTTCTTTGATTCAGCAGAGCATCGTATATGCTCAAGTGCGAAGGCAACTTCTTCAGGTGAGCCAGGATATTATAATCCATCTTAATTTTCTTAGACGGGTCCTTAGCGGTGAGATCTTTGGCCACTTCTTTGTCAACCTCGATCTCCTCGGCAACCTTTTCTTTTCCCTTTTCTCGCTTCTTCAAAGTTTTGTTCGCAGGTTCAAGGTTTTTCTCGGGTAAAGTGCGATTTCGCAGCTGAATATTATCACGCTTTCGTTGCTTCTTCTACTGAGTCGGCGCTTGTGAAAAGAGGATTGAAGAGGACTTAAATTTCGGAATCGCTTCCGAAGGTGCAAACTTTGGAACTCCCTTCTTTTGACGACTGGCTGTTGGTTATGTGACAGCTTTCCACTACTAACCTTGTTTCTGAGTTGTCGTCTTCAAGCAGGCGAGCTTTGGCCTTTCGTTTCTCTTTCTTCAATCTTCTTTGATAAGAAATATAGCCTATCCACCATTTCTTGACATGTTACATTCGTCAACGGGGTGAGAGATCCTCCGGTGATGGATGCAATATTTCAGGTGTTCTCCACCATCGAAATACGGAACTCCTGGAATGTACATTATGAGAGGCGGTAGCTTCATACCCTTGGACAGGGTCTAGGCGAACCGCTTCTTGACTATGACCTTGTTTTTCTTCTTTAGAAGTGGATTTTGCTTTGGTCGGGGAGTTACATAACCCGTCCTTTCCGCAGTCTTCTTGCCTAGGCGTAGCTCCTTGGCCTTTTCATATAGGGCCATTTCACGCCTTTGGTTATCGTTACTCGCTTGAAAGGCTTCTCTCCTCAGCCTATCAATCGGGTCTTCTTGTGACGGACTTGGAGCATTTAGTGCTGGTTCCGCCCCTTGCTCATTTGCGTCGCTTTCTGACGTCGACGGAGCATCGTCATCATATACGAAGGAATGAAAGACAATGTGGCAACTTTCCACACGCTCTTCCATTTCTTCCGCTGAGTCATCTTCTTCGGCATCGCTATTTTAGAAGAGATGCTGAAGAAATTTTTCGAATGTGATTGGCGATCACTCCTTCTAGTTATATTCTTCCAGGGCATCGATGTGCTTTTGTAGATCTATCCGGCTGTCTACATATTCGGCAGGCTGCATGGGCTTCTTGATCTTCTTCTTTTCCTTGAAAGACTTAACTTCGGAGCTTTTCCCCTTATTGGCAATCTTCGGCATGAGACGCGGCTTCAACATCCCTTCAATGATTTCTGGCTCAAGCGGGTTATTCCTCTTAATCGTTGGACACGCTTGTAAGTCCTTTAACATCCTTTCATTTTTGGTGAGAAAACCATCTCCCATGAAGCTTCTACTATCATTGAGCAAGATGCCCCCTGCGTATCAACCCTTTTGAGGGGTGTTTTTGCGGCAGGTCCATTTTCCAACCGTCTGACAAGAACTTACCATGTTTATATTGGTCTTCGACTCAGTTCATGAATACATAACAATCCTCGATCGATCGGGTGACTTATCACTCGATGGTAGGGATAGTAGTTTGGATCGTTGACAGTACCGGCTTGTGCTGGTCACCGTGGCTCGGGCAACGACAGCATACGGTTCTTTATGGAAAGATCGAACTTCTTCGCCTTGTCACGCGGAAATGAGTATTCGTGTCCCAACCTTTCTTCTACAATGGGTCCCGTGCGGTTGTTATTTTGATGGCCGGTTGCTTTAGAGCCGCTACGCTGTTGTTGAGCATTGGCGACAAAAGCCGCCCTGCCTTTGCTTTTGTTGTTTCACGAGTCTCCGCCCGAAGAAAAAGGATTTTGAGGTTGGGATAGCTTTTTGATGAGCTCTTGAAAGGTGGTAGGCTTATGAAAAGCTAGAAACAGGTACACTTTTGACTGTGTATCAAGGGTACCTATGAACATTCCTACGGCCGGAGCCTCAACGATGTGTTGCTCACACTTGAACTAAAGATTGCTCCATCGGATGGCATACTGCACCAGCGTCTCGCTCGATCTTACCGTTTCATTTATTAACACAGTGATCGTGGTGTGTTCACTTGCACTAGCAAACCTCTACGTGAAGAGCAATTCCATAACAGCGAAGGTCTTAACGGAGTCATTTGGGAGCTCCGAATACCATTCAAAAGCAGTGTCCGCCAGACTGCTGACGAATTGACGGAGGAGCAACTTATCATCACCTCCCGTATTACCGCACATAGTTTTAAATTGTGTGACATACTGATGGGGATTCCCAGTTCCCATGTAGATGTTGAGCTTCAGGATCACATATCCCGGAGGGTACTGCATTTGGTTGTACCACGATGGGTATGAACGACCAGTTTTGACCAACTTATTTGCCACTTCGTTGGTCTAGTGCGCTTTGATCTGCTAGGCGATATATTCATTCAGTTTTGCTTTTGAGATCATTTCCTCTTTTGCCGCTGAAGGAGCTTGTAGAGGGCTTGAAGTATCTTCTTTGTTGTCAACAATGACCACCGGTGGCTCATCTACTTGTGGTTCTGATTGAACCATCATCCCGACCATGATTTGTATCAGGAGGGTCATCTTGCTCATTTTAGCGGCAATTTCCGCCGCTTCCTTGTCTTTCTTACTGAAGGCACGCTTCAAGAAGTCCACGTCAGACTCTTTCCATGTCGATTCTTCTGATTCTTTCTCCGGGTTTGCTTTTGGCGGAGGACTAGCAAGGGCAGCGGCTTGAACAAGAATTTCTTGCAGCTTTTCTTGTTGCTGCTACGCTCTCGTCAAAGACCGGGTATGGGACCTATGACTGACAGGAGCAATGCTTTCGCCTAAAGAATTCGCCTGAAGAATTCATGTACACGGTGAGGACTATCATGCCCCCTGCGTAGGGCGCTTGGAATCTCGCCGCTTGAGGTTTTCTTTCGGCGCCTGGGTTTTTTCCGGCCTCGGTCTTTTGTGAAAAGCCGTCTCAGATTCAGGAGAGGAATTGTCAGCTCTCGGCTGACTCTTCGTCTTCTTTGGTTGGTGGGGGTAACTGTTATTAATGACAGAACCTTGAACTTCCTTCTAGATTTTATGAATCGTCGAGGAAAGTCGCTTGGGTGAGCGTGCTAGCTTTGGCTCGTTTGGTATCTCTACAGGTGGTGAGGACTTCTTCAGAATAGTTGTGCTTAGTTATGCCTCACGCTCCTTAACGGCTCAAACTTGTTCCCGATTTGGGAACAGCAAGAACAGTCGGCATTGGAGCTGGCGGAGTCAGCCCAGATGGGAAGCTGCCTCCAGCTTGTCTTAGTCGACGCCAGTGGCGACGTTGAGCGCCTTTTAAGACGGGAGCCTTTTAGTTTTAGGAGTTGCATGGACTTTCCCCAGCGTTGCTCTTGACCTTCAGCAGGCGCCGGTCGCTTGAAGACTGACTGCTTTGGCAGAGCAAGAGTTGCTAGTCTGTGGAAGATTGACTGTCAAGCACTCTTCGGCACCTCAGGGGCAACAGGAGCTGAGAAAGCTAGCCTTTTAAAGACTGACTTCTTGGGGATCATAGGCTTCTTGGAGGGGCTCACGAAGCTTGTATTCAGCCTTGTGAGGGTCAATCCTTGAAACATGGCAGGCTTCTCGGAAGGGCCTGCCAAGGTAGTTGTCAGCCGATCGAAGACCGAAGGTAGGGGAAGCATTGACCCAAAGAAAAGTCCATTCATTCCTTACGTAACTTGGGCAGCTGGAATGCAGAGCATTAGGGCTGCTGGAATGCAGAGCATTAGGGCTGCGAGTGGCCCATACTTGACCCCGCCGGATGTGGTGGTGCTTGCATTGCAGTTACTGTAGAATGATGCTATTGCTCTGCACCAAGATGAAACACCAGGTTTAGTATTCCAAAACCAAAAGCAACCATAAACATAGTATACCGCGATTTTGTTCGCGAAACATGACACACAAAGTGTAGTGTGAAAAGAGAAAAAGGCCCACCGGGTCTGCCGGAATCTGTTTACAGGCGGAAACCGGACTAAGGCACGGGAAGCATGTCTAGCCTGAATCTGGGGGCAGATGCATAGGTTTGATCTATCCATTTCTCCGAAAATACCAAGTTGATTTATGACACCGTATATCGGAGGTTAGGAAAGATACGACCGATATAAATGACTTCATATTCCCTCTAACGGATGATAGGTTTATTGATTGTGGGGACGCTTTTTCCTGCAGGCGTAAGCCCTTGCAGTTAATTACGCTATCACAAACGATAACAACTTTCCGCACTCTAGGTCTATTCCTTCATGTGTCGTGTTTTAGTTTAGTTTGGGTTGCCCTTGGATTGTATACGGAAAATAATTTAAGTCATCGCTCATAGGACGCGAATTAGTCCAAATCCGAATTTGGGTCCACATTGGTATCTTAGTTTACCAACGGGAATGAACGTAGGTTGCATTTCTCATATCGATGAGGTCCACCAGTTCAGAAGATACTTGAGTTTATCTAAGAATCGTTAGTGTTGTTTTAGATATTGTGAACATATGGACTCAAATGATCTTAAGATCAACACTTAACTAATTTGGGCCAGGGGTCGGTCTGTGTGACATAGTTCGGCGCATGATATATTGGCGCAGCCCGCGTGCATATCACGTGGGGTATGGGTTTTGGCGCTGGCATGTTCGGCGCATGCCCACATCTTGGCGCATGGGTTTTAGCGCTGACATGTTTGGTGCGGCTTGTCGGCTTCGCGCATGGGCTTTGGCGCTGGCATGTTTGGTGCAGTTTGTCGCATGCTCACGTGCATATCACATAGCGCATGCCCACATGGCATATCCTCTTTGTGGCGCTAGCGCCACGTGCGTCGCATGTGTGGCGCAGAGGTTAGGGTTTTCATAGATTAATCTCTATCTTCTTTGAAACTTAGTTTCATGAAGGTTAAGCTTCTGTTAATGATCTTTTGGCCATTAACAATCACCAAGATCAACTTTTTACTTGGATTTTTATCTATGTTCCTTGTTGAGAATTTAGGGTCTTACGAAGTTTAAACTTCATCGTTTTTTTATGAAGATCCTTAAGATTTTGATGTTTTTTCATCGTTTCAATGGAGGAATTTTCTTAAGTTCTTCAAATCCTAGATCTTAAGATCGAAAATCCCTTTATGAGGGCTTGAGTTCTCATTAACAGGATTTGACTTAAAGATCTATGATCCAGAGGAATAACTTAAGTTCTTTTTGAAGGTTTACCTTCTTTTTTAATGGAGATTGGTCTCCTTACGTAGGGTTTTTCGAGAGGAGAAGCAAGAGGTTTGAGTCTCTGTTTTCTCAAAGCTTATGGGAGGTCTCTCTATATGGATGCCTTCACCCCCTCTCCTATTTATAGAAGAGGAGAATTGTTAGGCAAGTAAGAGAATCTCTCATATGAGATTTCTTAAATTGATCTTAAGATCAACCGAAGGGTTAATATTTTTTCTTGTTTTAGAAAAATATTAAAATCATCTCCCGTTAACAAGAAAAATCTTTCTATTTTAAGAAAGATGGAGAAATATTTGTCCAAATATAACTTAAATTATACTGAAACATGCGCTTCAAAGATTTGGCGCTTGCGTTACGTGCGGCCAGACAAATTATTGGCGCTCCATGCACCACCATGGCATTGGCGTCACGTGCAAGCACGTTGTGCATCGCCAAAGAACATCCGGTGCTGCTTGCACTAAGAAGCATTGGCGCCACGTGCCTTGCACGTGATGCGACGCCTAGGTTTTGAACTTCAAGTTCTGAGCAAAGAATTTTGGCAGTAACAAGAGAAACACAAGGTTGCACGAATACGGACACGGGGCACGATACGCTGCGACATAGCAATACGACAAAATTCCAAAATATAAAATACGGGTGCACGGATACACACACAATTATAAAAAATATATAACATTATATTATTGCAACATATTCAACAAAAACCTTAGCGTTTAAATATTTTTTGACTGTATATATCAAAACCCAGCAAAAAACTTAGTTATTTTAGCACATCTTTAGCAATTTCTATACAAGAAAAATGATTTTAGTATTTTACTACTTGTATTTAACATAATTTCAGTAGTTTTCTAACTATACGTAACATAATTTTAGCAAAATCATATAATTTCGGTATTTTCTTAATTTTAGCAAAAATACATTATATATTTCACATGGAAATTATATTAAGTAGCAAAATTGAGTAAAATAAAAAGAAATTATGAAAAAATCAAAAAAGTAATAATAAATTAGGATCGTCTCGCTTTTAATAAAAAAAATATTATTTTTTTCCTGGTTTCACTAAAATGTGTCCGATACGTGTCCGACGCGCATCCAAATCCAAAGCCGTCTTGTTTCGAAGCGGGACACAGAAAATATGTGTCGGATACGTGTCTTGAAAGTGTCGGGCACGGATACGGCAACCAAAAAGACGTGTGCGTGCAACCTAGGAGAAACATTATTAGCTAAATAGATGACCTTTAAAGTTTAAAAGGAGCTAATGGCAAAACATATTCACATGGCTAATAGAAATGAAAGCATTTTATTGTTGCTGTTGTGAAAGAAACATATACGCATTGGTATTCAAAAAATGAGCAACCTAGAAGCGGCAATAAGAAAAACTGATTTTAAATTCTCGAAAGTTCCAAGTGCATCACTTCTGTAGTAATCTTGATACAACTATTCACTGAATAATATCTTCCATTAGTTACAATAACCTTAATTATCTATATACGTCCTCAAAGGTAGAAAGTATTGTCTAAGTGGAGATACAGGTCATTCGTCATCGGTGCAGATTGCTGAAGATTCCCATCTGCAAATAAATGCAGCACAATATTCAAGCTTCTAATTAATTGGCCTTGGCTAATGAGAAGAATCAAGAGAAAATAATTTATTGGCATAATTAAACAAGAATCCATACAAATCTATATATACTCTCAATTTAATAACTAAATATACTCATAACTAATATCTACTAACTAAATATACTCATAACTAATATATAATAACTAATTATATTATTATAACTCCTCCGCAAGCTGGAGCATAGATGTCAATCATACCAAGTTTGGACAAAGGACATATGAAAACCGGTCTAGAAGAGATTTGGTAAGGATATCTGCTGGTTGAGTCGAAAAAGAAATATATATTGGAGTGCAACCACCTTATTTGTCACCTTATTACAAATGAAATGACGATCTATTTCAATATGCTCGGTTTTCTCATGAAAAACTGGATTCTCAGCAATGTGTATTGCGGCCTTATTACCACAGAAGAGTGTAGTCGGAAGAGAAGAAAGAACCCAAGATCTGTCAGAAGAGAGGTAAGCCATACCAACTCAGCAACTGCATGCGCCATAGATCTATACTCGGCCTCTGCAGAAGAACGAACCACTACATTTTGCTTCTTACTCCTCCATGTAACCAATTTTTCTCCCAAGAAGATACAATAGTAACTCGTGGAACGACGATCATCAATGAATCCAGCAAAGTCGGCATCCGCAAATGCTGTGAGCGACAACATAGATGGTTTGTAAAGAAGATCCTGTCTTGAAGAACCTTTGATATATCTGAGAATATACTCAACTGCCTTAAGATGAGAGGTCAAAAGATTCTGCATATACCGACTCACTGTGCTAACGGCAAAGGCAATGTCAGGACGAGTGTTAGTAAGGTAAATAAGCTTCCTAAGCAGACGTCGATATCGTCCTGGGTCAGGTAGTGGAGAATCCGAGGAATAGCTTAATCGAGATAGCTTGACTGAGAAATTCATAGGGATGTTTGCTGGTTTACATCCCAGAAATCATCTCAGATAGAAGATCAAGTGTATACTTGCGCTGAGAGAGTTGTAATCTATCAGAATTTCATAATACTTCAATTCCAAGAAAATATCTAAATGGCCCAAGATCCTTGGTATGGAAGTGTGAAGTCAAATGTTCTTTCACCTTAGAGATGTCAGCAGAATCATCTCTAGTAATGATAATATCATCAACATACACCGGCAAAATTACCCTACCCCGAGGACGATTATGTGTAAAGAGAGATGTGTCGGCGCGACTGTGTTTGAAGCCAATCTGTAGTAGAACTGTGCTAAACTTTTCAAACCAGGCATGCGATGATTGCTTCAATCCATATAACGATTTATGTAGAAGGCAAACCATAAACTCTCCCGGTCGCTCAAAACCAAGAGGCTATTGCATATAAGTCTCCGAAAGATCGCCATTAAAAAAGGCATTCTTCACATCAAGCTGATGAAGAGGCCAATCCTTAGAAAGAGCCAAGAATATAAGAACACGAACCGATGCCAATTTGGCAACCAGCGAAAAAGTTTTAACATAATCCAAACCATATTGCTGAGTAAAACCTTTGGCCACTAATCGAACTTTGAGACGGTCAATCGTCCCATCTAGATTATGTTTGACAGCAAAGACCCATCGACAGCAAGCAACCTTCTTATTTGAAGACGGATGTACCAATTTCCAAGTCTGGTTGGAACGCAGTGCGGCAATCTTCTCTATCATAGCCGTATGCCAACCTGGGTGCTGAAGAGTTTTCTGGACAGAGGAAGGGTGATGGCAGACAAGAAAGAAACAAACTGACTAGCAGATGGTGTCAGTCTATGATAGGAAACAAAGTTAGAAATTGGATGTGCAGTAATACAGGAATGCTTACCCTTGCGTATGGTAATAGGAAGAGAAATCTTCTTCTGAAGGCAGCAGCGGTGGAGAATCAGGAACATTTGACTGTATAGGAGTACCTGCAGAAGAATCGTTAAAAGAAGCATTGATGGCAAAGGGTAGGACAACTTTCTTACGACGGTGATACACCTGTGGATAAAGGGCTACAGGCTGAAAACTAGGACTCACAGGTTGAACCGATGAGTCAAGCTCTGACGAAGGTAGGTGAATAACAGGAATAGTAGGAATGGAGTCCTTAACAGGTGGTGGATAATAATCTTGATTTTCTAAGAAGGTTACATCGCAAGAAGTACAAACTTTAGATGTGGCAGGATCAAAACAAACATACTTTTTCTGAGATCGTGAGTACCCTACAAATACCATACGAGTAGCTCTAGGATCAAGCTTGTCAATATGAGGACCTAGAATATGAGGATAACATAAACAACCAAATACCTTAAGGGGAACAGGAAACAGGTTGCCCTTGTTAAAAATAACTCAAAACTATTGAGCAGCCCAAAAAGGCCTTATTTAAATCAGCACAGAAAAAGTCTGTCCTGGCCCAAGAAACTAACGCATGTGATGACGTACGCATAATCAGCGCACGTAGGTGGCAAGAAGGCCGCATGCAGAGATTAAAAATGTGAAAGGAACATTTGTTGAAAGAGAACTTAATGCGAAAGGGACGTTTGTTGAAAATGACACACGCATTGAATTTCTTGGATGTCTTTCTTTGAAAATTGAGAGAGATGATGTCTGGAGGCTACATGCTTAGGAAAGAGAAAATGACAAACAATTATTAAGCAGGGAAATGAAAGTTAAAGAAGAGGACAAGAAAGCAACCTAATTCAAAGATTGTGATGTTTCACCAAAAGATGGATGGCTTTTCAAATTAAGGAGGAGCTACGTCTAACTCTCTCTCCTTCTAAATATTTGTGTTCATAATATTATCACAAACACAGAACCAAAAAAAACAAGGCAAAAGAAATCTCTGCAAGTGTGCAGACTAAGAGAGTGATTACTGCAAGTTTGCTGCGAGTGAAAAGAATTGTAATCTTATATCTTGTAAAGAGAGAATAAGAAAACTGGTGCGGCAAAATGGACTAGACAAATTGCTGAACCACTATAAATCCTGTGTCTATTATTTGTGTGATTGTTTCTTTCATCCGTCGTTTTTTCACCCACATAATCGGTGAATATATTTCTAACAACTGGTATCAGAGCAAGAAACCAAAAAGATCTTCGATTCTACGGTCTAAGTTTACAATGGGTGACAACGCATGTTTGCTTCCAATCTTCTTGAATTGTAATTTCAAAGGTGTTGGTTCAAAAATCCGCAAGAGAAAGTTAAATTTGTGGTAAGCAAAAGATGGCGTCGGACGAAGGAAAAGTGAACATCGATAAATTTAATGGAAAGCATTTTAGGTTCTGGAAGATACAGATTGAAAATTACTTGTATCGGAAAAACCTTCACGAACCCTAGTTGAACACGAAGCCAACAGATACAAAAAAAGAAGACTGGGATCTATTAGATCGTCAGGACTTGGGTGTGATCCGTCTGACGTTGGCGTAGAATGTTACATTCAACATTATCAACGAGAAGACTACAACAGATCTGATGAAGGCGCTATCAAATATGTACGAAAAACCATCTGCCTCTAACAAAGTACATTTAATGTATCGTCTATTTAATCTGAAGATGAAAGAAGGTGCATCTGTTGCAGATCACATTAATGATTTTAATGTGATTACAACTCAATTGTGTTCTGTGGAAATAAACTTCGATGACGAGATCAAAGCTTTGATCATATTGTCATCCTTACTTGAAAGCTGTGGGCCGTAACTATGACCGCGGTAAGCAATTCTTCAAGGAGTTAGAAGTTAAAACTCGATGAAATCCGAGATTTGATTCTCAGCGAGGATATTCGCAGGAGAGAGTCGAGAGAATCTTCGGGGTCTGCTTTGAGTATCCAAAGCAGAGGAAGGAGTTTTCAACGAGTACATAGACCGAGTAATGGCAGATCCAAGTCCAAAGGAAGGAGTAAATCAAAACCTCGCAAAGATATCAACTGCTGGAATTGTGGTATTCAGGGCCACTTCTCCAATGATTGTACAAAACTAAAGAAGAACAAGAGGTTTCAAAAATACCAGAAAAATGATCATCAGGAAGAAGCGTCTATTTCTTCTGCAAATGTTGCTACTGAAGAGATCCGTGATGCTCTTATCTGTAGCTTTGTCAGTCCTATTGAGTCCTGAATTCTAGACTATAGTGTTTCGTTTCACTCAACTCCGTGCAAAGACTTATTGCACAACTTCATTGCTGGAAAGTTCGGAAAGGTTTATTTGCCTGATGATGAAACTTTAGAGATCACCGGGAAAGGTGATGTTCACATAAAGACTACTAATGGAACCCAGTGCAGAATGTCAGATATGTTCCTGAACTGAAGAGAAATCTTATCTCCATGAGTCAGCTAGTCAACATGAGATATACAACAATTTTTAGAGATGGTGTTTGGAAGATCTCCAAAGGTGCTATGGTCGTAGCAAAGGGAGATTAAGTTGGGAACTTTGTATATGACTGCAGAATAAAGACACGGTGGCAATGGCCAAAGGTGGTGGCGATTCTAATCTGTGGCATCAAAGGCTCGGGCACATGAGCGAGAAAGGAATGAAATTGCTAGATCAAAGGGACAACTATCTGAATTAAAAACTGTCGATATCGGCTTGTGTAAGGATTGTGCCTATGGCAAGCAGAAAAGAGTTGGTTTCTCAAAAGTTGGAAGACCACTAAAGAAAGATAAGTTGGAGCTGGTAAATACATATGTATGAAGGCCAGCCACGGTTCAGTCTCTTGAAGGCTTTCGCTATTATATCACCTTCATTGACGATTCCACTAGAAAGGTATGAGTTTATTTTTTGAAAAATAAATCTGACGTGTCTGCTACTTTTAAAAGGTAGAAAGCTAAAGTTGAAAATCAGACTGGTCTAAAAGTTAAGTGTATGAAATGTGACTATGATGGTGAGTATGACAGTATGGAGTTCAAGGTATTTTGTGCAGAAAACGGAATCACGATGATAAAAACGATTCCGGAAGCTCCAGAACAGAATGGTGTCGCTGAAAGAATGAACAGAATCTTGAATGAGCGTGCTAGAAGCATGAGGCTACATTCAGGGTTGCCAAAGCATTTTTGGGCAGATGCAGTCAACACAATAGCTTACTTAATAAATCGAGGACTTTTAGTTCCGTTGGGTTTCCAGATACCATAAGAGGCATGGACTGGGAATGAGGCAAATCTTTCTCATTTGAGAGTTTTTGGCGGTGTTTCATATGTACAAATAAATTCTGATAGAAGAGACAAGCTTGATCTTAAGGCAAGAAAATGTTATTTCATTGGTTATGGTTCTGATTATTTTGGTTATCGATTTTGGGATGATCAAAATAGAAAAATCATAAAACACAAGGATCTAACTTTTAATGAAAATGTATTGTAAAAAGATAAACTTATAGTAGGATCTGATAGTTCAGAAAAACAACCAGAAGAACGTGAAAGGGCTGTGTTAGAAGAGATCATAGATAGTGATGTAGCTATGAGATCTCAAGGAAATCCTGAAAACACTACAATGGAATATGAAGTAGAACATGGACAAACCACTCCAAAAGTGGTTGTAAGGAGATCGAAAAGAGTGTCTAGACCCACACAACAGTAATCTCCATCCTTACATTATTTATTGTTGACTGATGCTGATGAACCAGAATATTTTGAAGCAATGCAGGTGAAAGATTGTATCAAGTGGGAGTTTACCATGAAAGATGAAATGGATTCTCTAGAGAAAAACAGAACATAGGTACCAACTCGGTTACTGAAGGAAAGAAAGCTTTGCATAACAAATGGGTTTACCGTATCAAAGAAGAGAATGATGGTAGCACGAGATACAAAACAAGGTTAGTAGTAAGGGGTTTTCAGCAGAAGGTATCGACTACACCGAATTTTTTTCTCCTGTAATCAAATTAACTACTATTAGAATATAGTGCTAAGTATTGTTGCTGCTGAAGATTGGCATCTAAAGCAACTTGACGTGAAAACGGCTTTTCTTCATGGTGATTTAGATGAGAACATATACATGGTGCAACTAGAAGGTTTTCAAGTTCCTGGTAAAGAAAATCTTGTATGTAGTTTAAAGAAGAGTTTGTATGGCTTGAAACAAGCTTTCAGGCAGTGGTACAAGAAGTTTGATAACTTCATGTGTGACAATGGTTCCATTAGAAGTGAAATGGGTCATTGTTGTTCCTTCAAGAATTTTGATGACTCCTATATTATTTTGCTTTTATATGTGGATCACATGCTTGTTGCAGGATCTAGCATGAAGGAGATCAACAAGCTAAAGATACAATTGTCAAAAGAATTTAAGATGGACTTAGGACCATCAAAGCAAATACTTGGGATGAGAATCACCAGAGATAGAACAGAAGAAACTCTGGAGTTATCCCAAGAGAAGTACATAGAGGTGCCGAGAAAGTTCAATCTTCATGATGCAAAGCGTAGAAGCACACTTTGGAAAATCAATTTAAACTTACCAAGAAGCAGTTGCCCAAGACAGATGAAGAGCAGAAATATATGGAAAAAGTTTCATATGCCTCAGCGGTTGGAAATTTAATGTATGCTATGGTTTGTACCAGACCTGACATAACACATGCAGTAGGAGTAGTAAGCAGATACATAGCAAATCCTGAGAGGGTTCATTAGGAAGCTGTGAAGTGGTTTCTACAATATCTCAAAAGCTCCTCAGGTATGGCACTTCAGTTCAAGAAAAGCAGTGTGACTTTGCAGGGATTCACCGATGCAAATTTAGGTGGTGACTTGGATGGCCGGAAGAGTACAACATGTTGTGTGATCACTTTGGATGTTACGGCTGTAAGTTGGATGTCTAAACTTCAAAAAAGTATAGCTTTATCAACCACTGAAGCAGAGTATATGGTTATATTTGAAGTCCTAAAAGAGATGATTTGGTTGAAGAGTTTTCTGAAAGAGTTGGGCAAAAAGTAAGACAACAATACTCTTTTCAATGACAATCAGAGTGCTATTCATCTTGCAAAGAATCCAATGTTTCATTCCAGAACAAAACACATCCAGTTGAGATGTCATTTTATCTGTGAGCTTGTAGATAGTGGAACATTCACATTAGAAAAGATTCCTGGATCAATGAATCCGGTAGATATGTTTACCAAGGTTGTCACCTATGAGAAACTGAGACTGTGCAATGCCTTAATTGACCTCCACGGTTAATAATGAAGAGGCACCACACTACGAAGTATTTTTTTTTGAAGAATACAAGATTACAGTAAAAATCTTTTAACTTGATTTGCCTAATAGATCGTTAAAGTCCGGAACAACGAAAACGACATTTCAAGATTTCAAGAAAGTGTTGACATTCACTAGTTATTAAGTCAAGATAGTGATTGTTAAAAATGACTTAGAACTATTGAGCAGCCCGAAAAGGCCTTATTTTAAATCAGCCCAAAAAAAGTCCGTCCCAAGGCCAGGAAACTAAACCATGCGCTGACGTACATATAATCTGCGCACGCGGGTGGCAAGACAGCCGCATGCAGAGAAATTAAAAATGTGAAAGGGACGTTTGTTGAAAGAGAACTTAATGCGAAAGGGTCGTTTGTTGAAAATAATACATGCATTGAATTTCTTGGATGTCTCTTTCTTTGAAAATGAAGAGAGATGATGTCTGGAGGCTACATGCTTAGGAAAGAGAAAATGACAAACAATTATTAAGCAGGGAAATGAAAATAAAGAAGAGGATAAGGAGGCTATCTAATTCAAAGATTGTGATGTTTCAACATCACATGAACCAAAAGATGGATGGCTTTTCAAATTAGGAATGAGCCATGTCTAACTCTCTCTCCTTCTATATATTTGTATTCATAATATTATCACAAACACGGAACAAAAAAAACAAGGCAAAAAAATCTCTGCAGGTGTGCAGACTTAGAGAGTGATTACTGCAAGTTTGCAGCGAGTGAAAAGAATTATAATATTGTATCTTGTAAAAAGAGAATAAGAAAACTAGTGCGGCAATGTGGACAAGGCAAATTGTTGAATCACTATAAATCCTGAGTCCATTATTTGTGTGATTGTTTCTTTTATCCGTTGTTTTTTCTTCCACATAATCGATGAATATATTCCTAACAGCCCTGTGAAAACAAAATAGAGAAAGAGTACTGGTTGTCTAGGACCGGAGAAGGCATGTGATTGATATAAAAACAAGCAGCTAAGACCGCAAAATTCCACAATCGTTTAAGGACATGCATAAGCATAATGAGAGAACGCGGTACCTCAAGCAAATGTCGGTTCTTCCGTTCAGCAATCCCATTTTGCTGAGTATACGAGCATGAAGTTTGACGCAATATACCATTGGTCTGACAAAATGCAGCAAACTCCGCGCTAATATACTCCTTAGTATTATCTGAACGAAGAACTTTTACCGGAACACCAAATTGATTACTAATCTCAACTACGAAGATTTTAAAGGTAGATAAAAGTTCAGACCTATTCCACAGAAAATACAACAAAATCATACGTGAATGATCGATAAAGGTCAGAAAATATTTATAACCAAACACACTAGAAAATTTAAAGGAACCTCAAATATCGGAGTAAACTAAAGCAAAAGGTAAATGTATTTTATTAACTGGAGGAAAAGAGATGCGATGGTGTTTACCAAGAATCCAGGATTCACAACTGAATTCTGATAAAATAAAAAAAGACAACATAGTATGTTAAGAAGAAAGGAGGTGACCAAGTCTCCAATGCCATTGAATAGTAAACAGCCGCAGACGTATTGGGAATATGATCAACGTAGTACAGTTCATTCTGTTCATGCCTCCCGCCAATTTGCTGCTTCGTTAGAACGTCATGTATCTCAAAATGAGATGGACAAAATGTTACGGAGCAGTTAGAATCATTTGTGAGCTGACGAATAGAAGGCGGATTTTGTTTTAAAGATGGCATAATTAAAGCATTTTTCAGGTGTAAAGATGAAGTGATAAATCAGCAGAGCCAGAGACAGGTGTGGTATTACCATCAGTCATGGAAATAAACTTGTGAGGACTTGAAGTAAAGATCAGATGGTCCATCACGGGGCATGTGATGTGAGGCGCTGGAATCAGCGACGCGAATTAGAATGAGAAAGGAACGATATACCTGACGGAGTAGAAATGTTGGCAGGAGTTACAGAAGAGAGGAGACGACGTAGCTGGCCCCACTCAGCACTGGATAAAGGTAAATGTTCGACGGAAAAGGAAGGTCGGTCAGTAGCAACCGGTATGAATGTCTGGCGAGCTGTAGGTGTATCATCAGTATAGCTATACTTCTCCCAACAGTCTTCATGATGGTTAGTGCCGCCGCAATAAGCACAATAAAAATGGCCACGGCCACATCTACTAGAACCACAGCCACGAGCAGTAATAGAGGGAAGACTACGCGCAGTAATTGAGACCGAATCAGAACCCATGATGAATGGCGCAGAAATAAAACACAAGAGCGTGAGAATAAGGTTGTCAAGCACCCAAACGAGTACAAGCGTATAGAAGTCAGAATAAGATGATCGAATAGATCATCGTCATTAACCAAGAGGTGCAGAGACAAATGTTGCCATGCGGCTGTTGGCGAGGGCTAGGACTAGGGTTCGAGCGGGATGCAATTGGCATGAAGGCAACATCATTGGAGGAGGCAGTCTACAAGCAAAGGGCGGCGACGTCCATGGAGGCTGCAGCTGTAAGGGCTGCTGCTGGGTGCAAATGCTGGTGCGACGTGGTGCTGGTACAAATCTGGTGTGACGTGCTGGTGCTGATCCGATGCGACGTGGTGCTAGTGCTGGTGCGGATCCGATGCGACGTGGTGCTGGTGCGGATCTGGTGCGATGTGGTGCTGGTGCGAGGGGCAGCGAGAGCGTCGACGGCAAGGGCAAAGGAAGGGGCAGCTGCTAGGGAAATTAAGGTTAGGGTTTGAGAAATTAGGGTTTTGCTCTCAATTCTTTTCAAAGATTTGATACCATGAAAAGAATCAATAGAAAATAATCTATTAGCATAATTAAACAAGAGTCCATACAAATCTATATATAGAGAGTTATAGATCACCTCTCAATCTAATAACAAAATATATTCATAACTAATATCTACTAACTAAATATACTCATAACTAATATATGATAACTAATTATATTTTTAACAGTTAAGTTGACAAGACCCAATCATCCACAAGGATTTAACAGTAAAAATGGTAGCAGCAGCAGCAGTATTAATAAGTGGGATTTTACCAGGAACCATGTTTATCCAGATAAATGAAACCCATAGCAAAGAAGTTTAAAGAATGAAAAATGAAATAACTTAAACCCTACATCACAAAGTAAAATCACTAGAATGTGATAACAATACCGTACTAAACTAATAAACATTTCAATATCACAACCTACCTAAATGCCAGCAGCCTTAGCATTGACAAGGGCATGCTAATCCAAGATTTCCAAAACTGCTGCAATGTTCATTTCTAGATAACCAACTTTGGCTGTGTTCAGCACTAGGCCCAAATAGAGGATGGTTGCTATAGGTAACCAACAGTTAAACTTATAAACGTTGTCGGATTTCTATGAAATGAGCCTTCCAGATTATATGTGGGTGAATCCACTAGTTGGTTCAGTGTTAAGGGATGTGGTGATGATTTACTATGAAGACGCAACAATAATTTGCTGCTATCCACAAACATTTGTTGCATGTCCAATGCAATGACAGGTGAGGTGGGGATGGGGTGCTAGAACTAGAAGATGGAGTAAAGAGCTAGAGTCATGATCAGTATGGTTAACTTGGAATGTAAAAACATTTAAAAAATATATGGCAAAGACTAGATTGCGTCGCAAAACATGAAAATGCTACACTAGTGAATACCAGGCTTCCCCATAATGGTTGACTACACTGGAGCATATTTTTCTTTTGCATATATTCTCCTTCCTCCTATTTAACACTACTTTTTTCTTTATTTATTTTCCATCAAACCCAAGCAAAGAAAATCAGTACAGATCTGGAAAAAGAAATGAGCTTGAACCAGATGTGCTTCCGAACCTTGGACCAACCCTCTAATTCTCCCCTCCACATGCACAAACCAACCCTCTAATTCTCCCCTCCACATGCACAAACGCACACAAGTCAGAGAAAATTGAAGAAGAAACAAATAAAACCCAATAAGTATCCTTGGGCCCCCCAAAACTAACATTCAAAATGTCTGGCTTTCTTATTTCAATCTTTGATTTCATGTACAAATATGTCCAAGATGAAGAAGTGAACCTTTGAAATCACAATTGGCCACATTCCAAAGCACGAATTCAGGCTTTTGGGATCAATTGCATTATTCTCTAGATGAAAGTACAAAATAATATCAATAAACATTCCCATCCACAAAAGGGAATCAATAGATAAAGGTAGACTTGAAATTCATGTCTTAGAAAGCATTTAATGCTCAGATGAGCAAAAGGCTAACAGAAACCAAGTGATTTTACTTGCTCGAGTAATAGCTTTTGCAATTCATTAAAATATTATTTTTTTTAAATATAGAATGGAGTGTTTTAAATTCTTCAAAAATTCTAAGATGATTTCGAAAACCAAAGATCCCAGTAGTTGCCTAACCCAGAACACAAAGCATCTCAATAGAATTTGCCCGTGGCATCCATGATCATTAATCAATAAACCGAAAAACATGCTTTCTTCTCAAAAACACATTTAAACACTTTCTAGGTATGCGGGAGTGTTTTGGGAACATCAATCACGTTACTTGATTGCTTTAGATCTAAAGAAACCCACAAGAGAAATCACAAATCACTTGCAAAGAAATAGAAGCAGAGGTGTGGTTGACTCCTCCAAACAAGAGCCTCAACTTGCAATAGCAATAATAAACTCAAATTACCATGTCCTCAAAATTCTCATAACACCCCTATTGTATAGAAGTTCAAATAAACCCCGTCCTAAAAAGAATAGAGCTATATTTTCTAAATAAAATTCTATGCTAAGGTAAAGCTCTAAGAGAAAGGTAACTCAGAATATAAAACTTGGCAGACTCACTGACATAGAAGGTTATACAATATTGCAGAAGTAAAGTAAATATGTTAGTAATGGCTAAGTTGTGCAAAAGAAGAATATTAAGCTGATGGTCTAAATAGTGGGTGTTAAAATAATAAATGAATCATTTCATTGCCACATCCTAGGAAAAGTTTAGGGTTTCATAAGCTGAACCTGTATGATATGATTCGAAACAAGCTCAAAGTTGTCATTTGATATTGATGAATCATAAAGTCGGCTACACTGATATAGCCTTTGGCTCTCGTCCTTGTACTCCAAAATCTTCTCCCTATATTATGGAAGACCTTGCAGGTTAACTGCTTAAAAGCCAAGAGAAATATCTAAATCTCACTTGTCCAATAGGAAAAGATAACAATGAGACAACAAAAAAGGCATCTAATAGATACATGATACATTTAAAGATTCGTCTGCGGTACAATAATCATAACAGGTGTTAAATTTGACAGTCAAAGTGTTGACGACTGCAAAATATATGCTTTATTCTCTTTTTTCATATAGACAGCTAGTCAATGTGAAAATGATAAATACTAACAAGTCCATTCTTTCCTGCATCCAGGTTCCTCATTATGAGGAACCAGCATAGTAGGATATCAGTGTTCAAATAAATAATGCTACAAAAGGAATACTCACTTAGGAAATTGAAAAGAACATAATCATTGTTGTACAGATTTATTCTAGAACAATGCGGCACAATTCAATTAACTGAGTATAATTTATTAAGCTGCCTTTTCTCTCTTCCATTTTAGATTTATTTTCCTCTTTTAGTTGGACAAGATTGAATATGACACCCTGATATTGTTGTATTTATATTAAATTAAAATTAAATTAAGCTTATTATTGTTGGTCCTATCCTTTAGGGACTATAGTCCAAAAATTATAGTTTCAAGTGCAATTTTAGTGAGGGCTTCATACCCAGTATATTAGTTCTTACCTCTTTTGGGTTGACATTTTATTTTCCACCTCTTTGAACAATGATATGTTCTCAATAATTATGTGTAAATTTTGCATACTAATCTTCCAAACATTACTTTTTCCACGGTAAAGTATATGTATACAAGTTGCTCATACACAGCCACATACATTACAATGAAATAATCTTACTAGTTAAATGACTGTTGTCACATTGCTACAAACTGGGATTTTGATATACGTATTCGTCGTATTCCTAAGAATAATCTACATTTACATATGGAACTGGTTTCTCTATTAGATATGGAGTAAATTTCCTTGCATGTGACATGTATCAAAATATTCCTTATATAAATTGTTAATGGGTTTTCTTTGGTAGCTATAGCATGATATTAGAAAGTAGGGTTGAGAAAAATTAGGTCTACACATGTTTTGGCTACAATAAGTAAAAAGATTCTAATTCTATCTTTGGCCTAAAAGAGATTCAAAGTGAATCTAAATCAAATTGATCCGATCCTAACCTCATTAGGCTACCATCTTATTTAGCATTTATAGAGTATAGATTTGATAAGCATGACTATTGACAATTCAATTATTTTTATAAATTTTCGTGTTACGATTGTATAGAACTTATAGTATAATTTGGATGCAAGTTAGAGAATTTATCCCGCTCTTAAAAATTTCAATTTCTTTTCTATTCAAATATATGCATTCCTTACTAAGAACAATCAAGTTTCTCTTGCCTTTATAGACACCTAAAAAAATTATTGGGGGAAAGCCGTTTAAATAACTTACATCCACCCATACCACAAGCACATTACTTATTACTAACTTCGAAGTTTTGTATTAAATTTTTTATAGCACTTTGAAACCATAAATTGTCAATAAAGTAGCATAAACCAAAAATATGGGACAAAAGTATATCGTTGTCATTGTTGTTTAGTGTCTTGAGACCGTGGTTATTTAAATTTACTGACCCATCGTGAAAGCCCATGAGCAATCTTTCTTTTCGCCCCTTTGTTTAAGGATAAGAACATCCAACCTAGTCCTAGTTGGTACAACTAAGAGAAACAAAACAGTAATATTAGAGGATAAAAAACTAGCCATTACTATTTCCTGCAACCCTCACACATTAATTTAGACTCTTGAGTTTTTTACCTCATTATGTGAGACCCGATCCTAATGGATAGCCAAGATTTAGTGACAACATACCTCCACGCCATTACCCATAGTGATCTGCGGTTTTTAGGCAAGCATTGCCTCTTTGGCCCTGTTTGGCTATGGAGTTGGGAATACCATAGTTTATTTTTGTGTAGAGGTAGGGAGATGCAAATTGTGGTTTGCAAGCCCAAACTCCAAAAATGGAATTTACAAAACTTTGATCAGATTGGAGTTGAGATAACAGCAGTTATCTCAATATTTGGGCCAAGATAATTGCAGTTATCTCAACTCAAATGGTAGCCAAACAAGGCAAAGTCAGGATTTTGGAGTTTGGTTTTGCCAACTTTATGAAACTACAATCTAGAGAACTTAACTCCATTCCCAAGTTTAGAAAACTTAACTCCGTTCCCAAACAGGGCCTTATCAGTTTGACAATAGCAGCATGTTGTTGACAGGTTAAAGTAATTCCTACCTTTTCAGAACATGACATATAACAAGAACCAATCTTTATGATCTTCCTCTGTTTTTCTCTCAATCCTGGAATCATACTTGAATTAACGCTAAAATATGGAAGCAATTTCTTCGTTTTTAGGTCACAGTAACAAAAAAGCATGAAAAAGGTCGCTAATTTGAAAGAAGAAGAAGACATACTCAATTTGAAGAAGAATTTTTTGAGAATCGGGATGGAGATCGGCCCACTTCGTGTTATAGCTTGCTGGCGATTTATCCACAGTAAATAGATACATCTGCGGCTGCTGCTGCTGTGCTTGTTGCTGCTGCTGCTGCTGCTGAGGTTGAAATTGAAATTGTGGCTGCTGCTGCTGCTGCTGCTGCAGGTTGAAAGAGAGGAAAGGGGAGCTTTGCTGAAACAATTGCTGCTGCTGAGTTTGGGGGTTTTGGAAAAGAGGTGAAGGCGAAGAGAATGAGAACGCCATTGAATCGAATATCCCTTCGATTTCTCGGCTCTCGAAGGTTGAAGATGAAGGTAAAACCCTAGTGGCGGGGATTTGAGGTTTTCTGATTTCAAACCCTAGCGACAGCTACGAGTTAAGAGAAGGGCTGTTCTCTTTTCCATATTACACCCTGATTTTTTCCATGTTAAATCCGTGTCTTGTTAGACTGTAGAGCTATCTATTAATAGTCGTTCTGTGCAAATCCATTTTTTCCTTCATCAAAGTACTATAAGCTTTTAGAAACAATTTTTTTTTCCCTCCATCAAAGTACTATCAGCTTTTACAAACCGAATTTTTTTAAAGTTTGGATCTGATCCGCCTCATCCAAGCACAAACCCCACTTTATCCTTTAAAACAACCTTTAAAGAGCAAACAGTAAAAATATGTAGAAATAGAACAAAACAAAGTTTTATATGTTTTTGAAAGTTTGATCAGATAGTCGTGCGTTTCGAGACTTCTGATAAGCACAAGCACATAATTACACCGTATTATCTTAGGCTAAGCCTGAATAGGATACTTTATTGAGTTGGTCTGAATCACATCAAGAGAGATCATTAAAAAAAAGGGCCATATTTGGGGGAGGGTTTTATTTTTATACCCAAAAGTTCCAAGATCATAAAACAGAAAACCCCAAAATACGCTATTGAAATGCTTTTAAAACCAAATCCCTACGTATTCTTATTTGTATACATATTGATGTATATATTTACCAATAATACCCTTTTACGATTCTAATAAATATTAGGATATGGTATCGACTAGATACGTGAAAATTTCTGGCGTTTTCTCATTTCCTCCTTTATTACTAGCTCTAATATTTTCCCTCGCCCATCTTCTTCATCGATTCTTCAAAGGAAAAAGCCCAAGTGTCATATTTTCGATTTTCGAGAGAAAAAGTCATTTTAACTCATGAAAACCTATCATTATTTCAAATCTATGTTATTATTGTGAATATATATGATTGATTTATTATTGCAAAAATTGAAAATTAATTTATATTTTTTACTTGGACAGATGCACTCCGAATTTTTTGTGGCCCTATCGTTTTAAGTCTTCTTCCTAATTCCCAATTGATTGATGTGTAAGTGTGGAAGATATTTAATTGAAAATTAATTAGAATACAGGGTTCTTTGCGGAAAAAATGAGGACTGTGCTTTAATTTTCCTAAAGAAAAGGTTTTTTTTGTTAGATTTGGTACTGACCACGATATACCAAATATGATTAATGTTCATTATGCTATTATTTATAAGATAATCAAAATCTTTGCGGGCTCAAGCTCCGACTATAGAAACCAAGGCTAAGGTTAGAGTTACCGAAAATTAGGAACGAAGAAATACAATTTGAGAATGAAGATTGGATTTGGGGGTCAAACTTTAATCTGCATTTAATTTTTCCATTAGGGGATGTTAGTCTCAAGTAATTTGAAAATACAATTCCGGAATTTGAAAATCCATCTCAGTCCTAAGTCATTTAAAATCAGAATTTGTTTAATAATGTTAGTCGAAACTAGTCTTTTAAAATGCGAGAATTTGGATTTTAGAATTCATTATTGAAATAATAGTACAAAAATGAAAAAACTAATCAATTTTCAAATAACCATGTATTTCTAGGTTTTCTAAAATGCCACAGTATACATAATAGATCAAAATCTAGATAACCGTCACACTGGGCACCGCTGCCATCGATCGCCACCAACACTAACCGGACATCAACCATCCCCACCGTCGCCGTCGGCCGACCGTCCTCACTACCTTAGCCAACCGACCGCCGCCCATCCCTGCTCGCCGACCGTTCGCCATCGTCGACCGTCATCGTTGCCGTCGCCCGCCGCCACCATCGTTGCCGTCGCCCGCCGCCATCTCCAATCGCCGCCATCATCGTCGCCTCCGACCGTCGGCCGACCATCCTAGTCACCGACACCGCCACCGGTCATCCACCTCCATCGATCGGTGTCCGTCGAACCTCTGCCGGTTGAGTACTGGTTAACATCCACTATTAAATGTATTACATTTGGATTTTGAAATCAAATGACTAGCATTTTGAATAGAAAGGAATTTTATCAAAATGACGGTCATCTCATTTATAAATTCTGGAGTCTAAAATTATTTGGGACTAAGCTCGAACAAGGGATCCTTTTGCGATTTGAAGAGGATGAAGACAGAGAAACAGTGAAGGAGAAGAAAAGAACGAGCACGAGATCTCCCTTTTATTATACATATATTTTAGAAAATACTTCGTCATATAACAATAAGGGTAAATTTAGGATTTCTAAAAAATATCCTAATTATTACACGCAGAACTCATTTTGGCTTCAATCTTTCGTACTTTCATAGTATTGGGGTTTTTGACGATTTTAGAAATACGTGGGATTAAAAATAAGTCGCTTCTCCAAATTGGACCCGGAAATAATTTTCTCTAAAAAATGTACTTGTAAAAGCGATATAACACAAAAGTCCAGTCTTTTATTTAGAATTATCGTGTTACATTGTTTTCTGATACAAATTTTTGATTACAACGCTCAACAATCTTGAATTGCTTAGTGGAGCAGGGCTAACACTCAAAAATTCTGAATTTTTAGTAAATAGTCGAAGTATGACGGGGTTTAGTTTCAATTGTGACATTAAGGGGCATGGGCGGATACCCCAAATGGGTCCCAGCTGTGTGCAAGGCATGGGTGGATACTTCAAGTAGGACCCAGTCACATGCAAGTGAAGCAAGAACCCTATTTAGTGTTTTCGCTCACCGTGTGCTCAGCGGATACCCAATTTTGGGGTATCAACATGGACACGCTAGGGCGGATACCTCCTTTTAGGGTATCCGCGAGTGCTTTTTAGCACAAAAACTTGGCATTAAGGCCGATTCTGGTTATTTTTCTTTTAATGAACATTGAATTTCTTTCATGTTCCATTTTAAACTTATAAGGAAATAGGGTTGCTTCCTATTTCTAAGTTTTATATGTAGAGAATTATATGTAGAGAATAGAGTTTGCTCTTTTCTAAGATTTTGTCAATAGAAAATAAAGTTTTTTTGTGTCCATTTTCAGTTCATATGAGAAAAATGGGGATTTTCCCATTTTCAAGTTTGAGACGCAACGTTTTCCTCCGTGACCATGGTTTAAAGTGACAGAGAATTCTCATGTCACATTTTCTTGTGCTACCACATAAGGTTATCACCATGTTAAAAAATTTCTTTATTCTCTACCGTGGAATCTAAAGAGGGTCATAAGGAATACACTTGGCAAAGAACTTGTTAAAGTTCTTAAAGTGGTCCTCTTCGGCCATTGTAACGACTCTGAAATTTCTGTACGGAAATTTTTCTGTTAATGTACAAGAAAACAGTACTACAGTCTGAGTTTGAGTTATAAGTCACTTTTGTTAAATAAAAGCAAGAAGCCACTTGTAGATCACTGGTAAAGCCTTTGCACTGCTGTGACGTGGCCTATGTGTTTGATTCCTATCAAACACAATTATTTTTCTTTTTAACTTTTTGGAAGCCCAAAAGGTTGCACGTGCAATACACAGGGGAATGAAAAGTTCAGAAAAATCAAACATGTGGAAATGGTATAAATACTGAATTAAACTGTTAGCACGAATCTCGAGGCATTTGCCTCAAGATCGACCGGCGGATATGCCCAATAGGCCGACGGGGACGGTCGGATCTGCTCCGAATTGATCCGTGCTTTGCACACATGTCTCTTCAGCTCCTATTAACTTCTCTGCACTGTTTGATTTTCCTGCAATCAAACAGAGACCCTTCAATTCACCAATTAATATCATTTTAATGTTTTTTAATCCACATTTTTAACTCCCAAATCCTAATTCTCCGCTATGAATATCACCCCATGCCCCAGCCCTTCACCATTCTGAAAATTCTAGCAAAAACTCTCTCAAAAGTTGCTAAGTGCAAGTGGAGTAAAGTGGAGTTAGCGAGCAAGTTTCTTCCATCGAAAATTGAAGCCGATTCCGGAGCTCCCGCGACACCACGAAGTTCATCCACTCTTCCTTAACCTCTTCTTAATATATTCAAACCGTAAGTCCCTCCCAAACTCTCTTTCTCTTCATTGAATTTCATCTTTAAACCTATATCGGTAAAGTGGAGTTACTACCGATATTCTTTTCCTAAACGCTTGAAACTCCTTTTTCCTTTATATGTTGATCAATCTAATTTTTACACAATACTTGTAACCTTAAATACTAATGTTTAGAATCATGTTTAACCAAGAATCTTATGCGAAACAACCATAATTGAACTTTTTCATTAAAATATCTTGAACTTTATTATCACTTCTTTTCGTTTTCGTTAAAACTATACTTTTAGGAAAAACTTCACGGGATAACGATCCATCACATACGTACACTTTGGTTTCATAGCATGATACCTTTTTGTATGTACTTTTGTTTCATAGAATAGTATTTACAATAAAATACCACATAATTTAAAAACCGGGTTTCTTTTAAAACGGTATTTCATATTTCTTTGCAATTTGCATCTACAACCCTCGTTACGGGACCCGCTAATGGATGGTGCGGATTATCGCACATTCTGAGAATAGTAGAGCGAGATGCGGACCTCCTCACGGAGCATTCAATCTCGAAAGGAAACGAATAGGTTATTCAAGAAATACGAATTTTCTAAATAAGAATAATTTTAAAAAAATTATATAAAATTATAAATCTATATTTTCAAAATATAATAAACCTATATTTTTCTAAAAATGAAAGATTAAAAAATACGAATAAAATACTACTAAGATACCAAAAAGAACAAGTTTTTCAATAAAATACCATAAACTTTCAAATGCTAAGTGTTTATCATTAAAATACCCCAATACTTAAAATACATGCTCATGAAAACCCTAAATAATACAGATCACCCCCGAGATTTACTTTTTAACTATACTAAACTATTTTTTCATAAAAACCCGTCGAGATATATAAAACAATATTTAAGGACTTTAGTAAATATAAATTTAAGCGGGACCAATTCTTTTGAGCCCCAAGGAGCCGGAGAAAGTGAGTGCTTGCCTATTTAATGTAGACAACTTAACGAAGTTATCAATGTCAATTGTCTTGGAAAAATACACAAATCCTGCCGTCCATGTGCAGCAGTTGCCGATAACTCCCGAACCTAAGAAATTCAAGAGTTAAACCCGTTTACAAATGCCTGACTCAATCTGAGTCCAAACTCAAACCTGAATCCAAAATCAAACAAGAACTTGAATACTTGAACATGAACATGAACAATCGAATTCAATATCAAACTCAAACTTACATACATGACTCGACTTGACCGAACCATGGTTATAATCTGACATGAACTCGACATGGCTACTTGAACACATGATTACATCCTGAATATGAACTTGAACATTTTATATCCATGGATTCGGCCAAGACTTATAATCTTAATCTATACAATACAGCACGCGGGGATAAAGAGGTAGATTGGTACGGAACGTATATCGTGGCACGAGAGATAACTTAAAATACACCTACATGAATTCTCGTGTCGTTGTCCCGTGGGTTATGACGGGGCCTTATACTACATGTTACCATAGTCCACGGGGTAAGATGAACCCTTCTTTTATACATGAATACATTATTGATCAAGCTACAAATAACCACATTAGAATAACTACCTTACAATAGTGAATGATCATATACAACTTACCTGTGTATTTCACATTACAAATTGTATTTCCCTTTCTCCTTTTGGGACTTACCGAGCGCTAGTTCGCTGACGACATTCATTTCTATTTCTTTCTTTGGAATGTTCGTCAAAAGGACCGGACCCTGAGGAGATCGAGCCGAGCCAGGAGGACATAGACCAGCTTACCGCTCAGCCTGACTACTAGTTCCTCTGCATTTACTTTCAGTATGCCATTGTTTAGGCTTTGCTTTATATCATTGTATCTTTTTATTTCCAAAACAGCTGTAAGTAAAGTTGAATGTAAATAAAGTTGCTGTTTATTTTATTACTCTTGTCATTCTTGTTCATTTTTATATATTGCTTAATTACGCTTAACGTATTTATTTCATAATAAATACGTTGCGGCCTGCCACGTCACCGTTTCCGTCTACTGGGAAGCGGGGTATGACATGTTTTGTTAACGGCCCATACATGCCAGTTCTGCCTGAAGTCTTAAGCAATATATTATAAGAATTATAAGAATCAGTAACTATACATTCCTTACATTCCAAATTTCTTGAATCTATCCTAACCATTCTTTTTCTATCAAGGTAATGGATTCTCCCAGCAACACCAGCACGAACGTCAACGGCAATACTCCACCGCCTACTCTACCACCACCACCTACCGTTATAGCTCCTATCTGTAACACCCGAGCCCAATGCTACTAATTTCAGTTACCGTTTGAGCGTAGTGTGGCACTTATTTCATTTATCTTGCTTGATTGTTACTTGTTGTAATTTTACCCCGTCAATTCAATTCTGCATATAACAATTTATGGCATCTAAAATAAAATTAAAAATATTCATCTTGGCCTACTTGACACCCCTAACCCTGTTGTAGCGTCCGTGTATCGTGTTCTCGTCCCGTTCAGTGAAACGGGCGAGTTTGGACGGCTACGCGCACGTACGTGTGTCCGTTTTGGGGGTATGCTTTTTGATTATAAAATACTTCATTTTCACTTTTAGATCCCGCCTAAAATTCTATTATTTCAATTTCAAATTTTTGGACCCGACCCGGGCGCGATTTGTAAATGTTTTACTTTGCGCCGAAATCCCAATTTTTAAATATTTTTTAAACCGTCGAAATATTTTAAACCTTATACTATATTTTTCCGTTTCAATTAAAATCTTTTGTTAAATTTCCTAAACCCACACATTTCTATCCCAGCCAATCACCTCTCTCTTTTACTCGTGGGCCCCTCTCTCTATCTCTCTCTCTCCCCCGTATCCCTCTCTCTCTCTCTCTCTCTCTCTCTCCCCAATATTTAAAAAAATCCCTTTCTCCCTCCTCTTTCCATTTCTCCTTCAGCCGCTGAAACCTATCGCGAGCCCTAGCTCCCTCACCCCGCTCCTGCACCTGCTTCCGACGATCACCTTGTCGCCGCCTCCCGCCATCGCCCTCGTCATCTCCACTGCACCCTCTTTCCCCCTCATCAACCCCGTGCGCCCTGCACCTGCACCGCGGCCACCCTGCACCTCCCTGCACACGTCTGCGCCGCCGGAGTCGCCGCCGGTGGCCTCGTCCCCGTGTCCCCAACCTTCGTGCGCACTCAGTGAGCATCGCTTCCCCTCCTCTCCTTCTTCTCCTTCCTTCTTTTTCTTTCATTTTCTTCACAGTTCTTGGTCGCCGTTGTCCCCTGCAGGAGGTCCGCCGGAGTTCGTCGATGTGGTCGACCGTCGCCACCCTTCACACAGATCCTCGTGAGCATCACCTTCTCCATCATCTTTCCCTTCTTCTTCATTTTCTTTTCTTTCTTGTTGCAACTCTTGATCGTTTACTGTTTTGTGTCTCGCCGGAATCCGGCCGTGCCGACGACGTGTCTCAATGTTCCAGCGTAGTACCCCGACCCGTGTGGCTTCACTGTTCGTCGTTTGGGTTCATTCTGTGAACCGTGCGACGGTCGCGAGTTTTCCCGCCGACGTTTATCGTTCCGTATTCCCGGTTCACGACCCGTCGAGGCAAGTACCCCTTGCTACATGCTAAACAAAATTTACATACATATTAATGACACCCTAAACCTGTAAATTTAACTTTGGTACGATCATTTCTCATTTTCATGTACAATATTGTTATATATCATTTTATCTTTCAAACTTGGAACCTACAGTTTGCAATTGAACCTAATAACCACATTTACCTGTTTAATCACATTTTTAATATTGACATAGCTTATGGCATTTATCTCTATAGTTTTGTTCCATTTGGACACTCGTGTGCATTTTAACCTGTAATAGCTGTATTGAACCTTTATATAAATCATTGCACTTCTAAAGTTCTTAAACTTTTTAACATGATTAAAAGACCATAATTTGTCATACTGCATTCGCATAACATTAAAATCATCTATGTGACACAACTGATAACTGTACTGCAATTTGAGTAAATCTGCCTATTGCTTAATTCATTGCTTATATCATGTTGATGATAACCATGCTTGCTTGTATAACTGATTGTGAGCACACCCATGATATTGTTTACATCTTGACCTGACTTGCTACATATATATTGATCTAACCGACATGGTACCGTATACTGCTTGACTTGACCTGATGTACCATGACCTGACCCGTTACCTGATCTTGTGTCTAATGCCAACAAACCTGACATGTAGTCCTCATGGACCGTTCCTGTTGTCTATCCAGAAAAACCTGTTTACCTGATCCTATGTTGGCATTAGTTTCTTGATTTCGGGATATCTGACTTGATTTACACATATAACTTGGGGGTATGGGGAAATCAAAGGTGAAAGCTGACTTGTAACTCAACAGTTCACTACTTGTACTGATCAGTTTTAGAGGCCAGGCCCGCCTCGTGACGATGCTGCTGACATCGTTGGTCTTTATCCTTTCCCTGTTAGTGCCTAGCGGCACGTCTCGGTTTCAGCCCGAGAGTCTTAGACCGTGGTCCCGGGCATGCACGGGATACTATTGAGTTACATCGATGATTCATCAATTTGATTTCAAAGACTTTAGAACAGAGAACCTGATAGAACAGTCCAGTTTACCCACTGCACACTACCCTGCACTGCTCTGATTCATATTATTGTTACCCTTGCTTTATTCATGTTTATACTCGCATTGCCTGTTTGTTATGTTATTACTTGATGACTTGACGCGCCGACGTCTGGGTTTTGCATGGCCCAGATTCTGTACCGCTGTCGCAGCCCGAGCAGGAGTACTTCAGCCGACAGGCTGAGCTGTGAGTGTTAGCAGTAGTTAGCTTTTCTTTACTGCATTTCATTCCTGATGTGAGCCCGCATTATGGGACATACATTCCAGTTATTTTGTATTGGATCTTTCGCTTCCGCATTTATTTATTCTTGACTCATGTGATCTTGGATTATGGACATGTTTTAGATAGTTTTATTTTGTTCTTGATATCTCTACAACCGTAATGTGACTGTGGATGGATACTTCCTACCCACAGGTAGCATGGTTGGCTATGTCACGTGCCCATTTCAGCGTACTCTGGGAAGCGGGGCGTGACATGGTTCTTTTGGTATCAGAGCCATAGGATAGTCGGGTTGATTCTTTTGTAGTTGGGTATTGTACCCAATACACGAATCAGAATACCCGTGTTTAGGAAACATGTCCTGCCACCTTGCCGTTTTTCCATTCTTGAATCACATTCTTCCTGATTATATCTTTTACGATGTGCAAACTTCCTTTGCATATCGACTCGAAACCTGATTCCTTGTTATCTCTAGGACTTAGGCGACTTGGGTGGAGTTATGTAATTGTGGCTATGATACCGCGGCATAGTTACAATGCGGCACTCTATTTAAGTATCTTGGAGTTCTAGCCTTGATCTATATTTTGAATCTATCATCATGCTAATGTTGGGTATTTTGATTTCAGGAATATGGCCGGTAAGAATTTGAAGATGTACCAAAGACGTGTGGACAAAGCCGCCATGCGTAGAGTGATAAGGGGAATGCTGGAGAATCTAAAGAGACAGACCGAGCTGAAACCGGCGTCTGCACTGAACCAAACGTCCGTACGTAAAAGTGTTCCGGTGAACAGACGCAGCATAGCACCAATGAAGAAAACAATTGTGGTTGATCGGAAAAGGAGCGTGATTTGTAACTACTATCATGTACACGGACATGTGCGAAAGGATTGTCGAAGGAGGCTGGGACTCTGTTTTGTGTGTGGAGCAGCAGATCACGCTGTTAGTGCTTGTCCGTCGAAACTTCGTACAAGGGATGATATTCAGAAGCCTCCGCAGAGACCGTTCCAAGGACAGAAACAACTGACTCAAGGACCTAATCAGGCTCGAGCTTTTACCTTGACAGCAGAAGAAGCTAAAGCGTCAGGAGAAGTTGTTTCAGGTACTCTACTCGTTCATGGTTTTCCCGCATTAGCGCTATTTGATTCCGGTGCATCCCATTGTTTTATGTCATCCAAGTTTATAACTACACACTCGATTGGATACACGACCCTGTCTAGTTTCTGGGACATACACACTGGGAATGGGAAAATCATAGCTAGCAGGGAATGTAAAGATTGTACAGTTGTTGTGTGCGGACGGGAGCTTTTTGCAGATTTCTTGGTGATTGATACGGGCAGCTACGAGATCGTCTTGGGAATGGATTTTCTTGGCACTTTCCACGCTCATATTGATTGTAGGGCAAAGAAAGTAATTTTCCAGATTCCCGGACATCCCGAGTTTACCTTCACTAGAGGAAGCAGTTCTGTCGGGCCAGTCGAGTTTAGGGCTAGGCCGACAAATGATATTCTTGCATCGATGGAAGTTGATAAAAGTGGAGAGCCAGTTGTTGTTCGTGATTTTATGGACGTATTTGAAGATATATCGGGATTACCGCCGAAGCGAGACGTGGAGTTCGCAATTGATCTTATCCCTGGTGCAGCGCCAGTATCCAAAGCGTATTATCCAATGGCACCAGTAGAGTTGGAAGAAGTCAAGAAACAGGTTGCTGAATTGCTTGAGAAGGGTTGGATTCAAAGCAGTAACTCGCCTTGGGGAGCTCCAGTTCTTCTAGTAAAGAAGAAGGATGGCACAAGAAGGATGTGCATCGACTATCGGGAATTAAACCGGGTGACTATTAAGAACAAGTACCCGATCCCTCGCATTGGCGAACTTTTCGAGCAGCTTAGTGGCGCGAGGGTATTCTCGAAGCTGGATTTGCGATCCGGATATCATCAGGTCCGAGTGAAAACAGAAGATATTTGCAAGACGGCGTTCCTAACTCGGTATGGACATTACGAGTACTTAGTGATGCCCTTCGGAGTAACGAATGCGCTGGCAGTATTCATGGACTTGATGAACCGAATCTTTTCACCGTTCTTGGATCAGTTTATTGTGGTTTTCATTGACGATATTCTGGTTTACTCGAAGAGTTTTGAAGAGCATGCTGAGCATTTGAAGATCGCACTACAAACGTTGAGACAAGAGAAGTTATATGCGAAGATGAGTAAGTGCGAGTTTTGGCTAGAGGAAGTAAAGTTTTTGGGGCATGTTGTGTTTGGCGATGGAATTGCCGTCGATCCAGAAAAAATTGCAGCAGTTCGTGATTGGCCGATTCCAAAGTATGTTGCGGAGATAAGAAGTTTTCTTGGACTCGCCGGATATTACAGGAGATTTGTGGAGAACTTTGCTCGTCTGGCAGAGCCGTTGACCAAGCTTACGCGTAAGGAGGTACCTTTTGTATGGACGGATAAGTGTGCGTTAGCTTTCGAGACGTTGAAGCAGAAATTGATAACCGCCCCTATTCTGACCATGCCGGACAATTCCGGAGAATTGGTGATTCACAGCGACGCATCTGGGAAAGGATTGGGGTGAGTTTTGATGCAGCATGGGAAGGTTGTAGCGTACGCATCAAGACAGTTGAAGACCCATGAGAAGAACTATCCAACTCATGACTTGGAACTTGCGGCTGTGATTTTCGCTTTGAAGATTTGGAGACACTACCTTTTGGGCGAAAGGGTCGAAGTTTTTACTGATCATAAGAGCTTGAAGTATGTGTTCACGCAGAAGGAGCTTAATATGAGGCAACGTAGATTGTTGGAGCTGATGGCTGACTACGATCTTGATCTTAAGTACCATCCGAGGAAGGTTAATGTCGTGCCGGATGCGCTTAGTCGGTTACCAGCAATTCAGGTGTTAACTACGCAGAAAGAGATCGTTGCAGATTTTCGAAGATTTGACTTGGAGGTTGTGCTACCGCATTCTACGGGACAGTTGATGCAGCTGCAAGTACAGTCATTGTTGATCGAGAATATTAAAGCAGCACAATCGCAGGATCCTAGACTGCAAAAGTTTCGAGGACAGGTTGAAGCCGGACTACGAACCGATTCATTGATCCACGAAGATGGTTCGTTGAGGTATGGTACCCGTTTGTGTGTGCCAAAGGGAGATATTCGTGAAGAGCTTATGAAGGAGGCACACAGTTCAGCTTATTCTGTACATCTAGGAGGCACAAAGATGTACCGATATATTCGACAGCATTTCTGGTGGGAAGGCATGAAACGGGAGATTGCTCGCTTTGTGGCAAAGTGCTTGGTGTGTCAGCAAGTTAAGGCTGAACATCAAAGGGTTGCTGGTTTATTGCAACCACTTCCGATTCCTCAGTGGAAGTGGGAACATATAACCATGGATTTCGTGACGGCTCTACCACGGAGTCCAAAAGGCAACAATGCTGTATGGGTGATTGTTGATCGGTTGATCAAGGCAGCTCACTTCATTCCTTTCCGGGTTGGTCAATCAACAGAGACTTTGGCGGAGCGGTACATGCAAGAGATTGTAAGATTGCATGGAATACCGGTGAGCATCGTGTCCGATCGGGACACTCGGTTCTTATCACACTTTTGGCAGAGTTTACAGGAAAGTTTGGGGACTCGATTGAAGTTTAGCACAGCTTATCATCCTCAAACTGATGGTCAGTCGGAGAGAACGATCCAAACTCTTGAGGATATGTTGAGAGCATGCATGTTGGACTTCAAGGGTTCTTGGGAGGATCATCTGCATTTGGTGGAATTTTCTTACAACAACAGTTTTCAGGCAACTATCCAGATGGCTCCGTTTGAAGCTTTGTATGGTCGTAAATGCCGTTCACCTGTTTGTTGGGACGATGTCGGTGAACGAAGATTATTGGGACCAGATTTGGTTGTGCAGACAGTTGAGAAGGTTAACACTATCAGAAATCATATAAAGGCAGCATAAGACCGACAGAAGAGTTGGGCAGACACGTCAAGAAGACCTCTAGAGTTCGTCGTGGGTGATTTGGTATTCTTGAAGATATCACCGACTAGAAGGGTAATTCGTTTTGGAAGTCGAGGAAAGCTTAGTCCTCGATTCGTTGGACCCCTTTGAGATCTTGGAGCGTGTTGGTGAGGTAGCGTATCGTTTGGCGTTACCACAGTCCTTGGCGAAGGTGCACGATGTGTTTCACGTATCTCAACTACGAAGGTATGTTCGAGATGAAACGCACGTATTGGATCATTCGGAGCTAACAGTACGAGAAGACTTGACTTTTGAGGAGAGACCGATTGAAATTGTGGATCGAAGGGAAAATGTTCTTAAGAACAAGGTGATCCCTCTTGTGCTTGTTTCTTGGGGTAATCGCTCGCATGGAGAGTCCACTTGGGAACGAGAAGATGAAATCCGGCAGAAGTTTCCTCATCTTTTCTTGTAGTTATCTATCTTTGTGTTCTTGGAATTTCGAGGACGAAATTCTTTTTGTAGTTGGGTATAATGTAACACCCGAGCCCAATGCTACTAATTTCAGTTACCGTTTGAGCGTAGTGTGGCACTTATTTCATTTATCTTGCTTGATTGTTACTTGTTGTAATTTTACCCCGTCAATTCAATTCTGCATATAACAATTTATGGCATCTAAAATAAAATTAAAAATATTCATCTTTGCCTACTTGACACCCCTAACCCTGTTATAGCGTCCATGCATCATGTTCTCGTCCCGTTCAGTGAAACGGGCGAGTTTGGACGGCTACGCGCACGTACGTGTGTCCGTTTTGGGGGATGCTTTTTGATTGTAAAATACTTCATTTTCACTTTTGGATCCCGCCTAAAATTCTATTATTTCAATTTCAAATTTTTGGACCCGACCCGGGCGCGATTTAGAAATGTTTTACTTTGCGCCGAAATCCCAAATTTTTAATATTTTTTAAACCGTCGAAATATTTTAAACCTTATACTATATTTTTCCGTTTCAATTAAAATCGTTTGTTAAATTTCCTAAACCCACACATTTCTATCCCAGCCAATCACCTCTCTCTTTTACTCGTGGGCCCCTCTCTCTATCTCTCTCTCTCCCTCCCGTATCCCTCTCTCTCTCTCTTTCTCTCTCCTATATTTAAAAAAATCCCTTTCTCCCTCCTCTTTCCATTTCTCCTTCAGCCGCTGAAACCCATCGCGAGCCCTAGCTCCCTCACCCTGCTCCTGCACCTGCTACCGACGATCACCTCGTCGTCGCCTCCCGCCATCGCCCTCGTCATCTCCACTGCACCATCCTTCCCCCTCATCAACCCCGTACGCCCTGCACCTGCACCGCGGCCATCCTGCACCTCCCTGCACACGTCTACGCCGCCGGAGTCGCCGCCGGTGGCCTCGTCCCCGTGTCCCCAACCTTCGTGCGCACTCAGTGAGCATCGTTTCCCCTCCTCTCCTTCTTCTCCTTCCTTCTTTTTCTTTCATTTTCTTCACAGTTCTTGGTCGCCGTTGTCCCCTGCAGGAGGTCCGCCGGAGTTCGCCGACGTGGTCGACCGTCGCCACCCTTCACACAGATCCTCATGAGCATCACCTTCTCCATCATCTTTCCCTTCTTCTTTATTTTCTTTTCTTTCTTGTTGCAACTCTTGATCGTTTACTGTTTTGTGTCTCGTCGGAATCCGGCCGTGCCGACGACGTGTCCCAACGTTCCAGCGTAGTACCCCGACCCGTGTGGCTTCACTGTTCGTCGTTTGGGTTCATTCCGTGAACCGTGCGACCGTCGTGAGTTTCCCCACCGATGTTTATCGTTCCGTATTCCCGGTTCACGACCCGTCGAGGCAAGTACCCCTTGCTACATGCTAAACAATATTTACATACATATTAATGACACTCTAAACCTGTAAATTTAACTTTGGTACGATCATTTCTCATTTTCATGTACAATATTGTTATATATCATTTTATCTTTCAAACTTGGAAGCTACAGTTTGCAATTGAACCTAATAACCACATTTACCTGTTTAATCACATTTTTAATATTGACATAGCTTATGGCATTTATCTCTATAGTTTTGTTCCATTTGGACACTCGTGTGCATTTTAACCTGTAATAGCTGTATTGAACCTTTATATAAATCATTGCACCTCTAAAGTTCTTAAACTTGTTAACATGATTAAAAGGCCATAATTTGTCATACTGCATTCGCATAACATTGAAATCGTCTCTGTGACACAACTGATAACTGTACTGCAATTTGAGTAAATCTGCCTATTGCTTAATTCATTGCTTATATCATGTTG
Source organism: Agapanthus africanus (assembly GCA_030015575.1). Classification (NCBI taxonomy): domain Eukaryota; kingdom Viridiplantae; phylum Streptophyta; class Magnoliopsida; order Asparagales; family Amaryllidaceae; genus Agapanthus; species Agapanthus africanus. Next base: position 932,632,101 of record CM057338.1, on the reverse strand, counting down.
ATGATAACCATGCTTGCTTGTATAACTGATTGTGAGCACACCCATGATATTGTTTAAATCTTGACCTGACTTGCTACATATATATTGATCTACCCGACATGGTACCGTATACTGCTTGACTTGACCTGATGTACCATGACCTGACCCGTTACCTGATCTTGTGTCTAATGCCAACAAACCTGATATGTAGTCCTCATGGACCATTCCTGTTGTCTATCCAGAAAAACCTGTTTACCTGATCCTGTGTTGGCATTAGTTTCTTGATTTCGGGATACCTGACTTGACTTACATATATAACTTGGGGGTATGGAGAAATCAAAGGTGAAACTTGACTTGTAACTCAACAGTTCACTACTTGTACTGATTAGTTTTAGAGGCCAGGCCCGCCTCGTGACGATGCTGCTGACATCGTTGGTCTTTATCCTTTCCCTGTTAGTGCCTAGCGGCACGTCTCGGTTTCAGCCCGAGAGTCTTAGATCGTGGTCTCGGGCATGCACGGGATACTATTGAGTTACATCGATGATTCATCAATTTGATTTCAAAGACTTTAGAACAGAGAACCTGATAGAACAGTCCAGTTCACCCACTGTACACTACCCTGCACTGCTCTGATTCATATTATTGTTACCCTTGCTTTATTCATGTTTATACTCGCATTGCCTGTTTGTTATGTTATTACTTGATGACTTGACGCGCTGACGTCTGGGTTTTGCATGGCCCAGATTCTGTACCGCTGTCGCAGCCCGAGCAGGAGTACTTCAGCCGACAGGCTAAGCTGTGAGTGTTAGCGGTAGTTAGCTTTTCTTTACTGCATTTCATTCCTGATGTGAGCCCGCATTATGGGACATACATTCCAGTTATTTTGTATTGGATCTTTCGCTTCCGCATTTATTTATTTTTGACTCATGTGATCTTGGATTATGGACATGTTTTAGATAGTTTTATTTTGTTCTTGATATCTCTACAACCGTAATGTGACTATGGATGGATACTTCCTACCCACAGGTAGCATGGTTGGCTATGTCACGTGCCCATTTTAGCGTACTCTGGGAAGCGGGGCGTGACACTATCAATAAGCAAACAGTACTGCTTGAGGCTACCAAGAACCTTTTGGAGGGTCAGCAGCAGCAGACTGCTATCCTCATGCACCGCCCTGAAGCCGAGGCACCCGGAGTCAAGCAATTTTGGGCACGACACCCAAAACATTTCTCGGGAAAAGAGAGCCCACTTGAGGCAGAAGAATGGGCTCAAACGATCGAAGATGATCTGGCAGCAGCTCAAGCGTTAGATATTGCCTAGGTAAGAGTTGCTAAATTGCAACTGACTGATAATGACAGAGTCTGGTGGAAGGCTGAGGAAAGCCGTCTCACCCAAACCATTGAGTGGAAGACGTTTCGCGATCTGTTCGATGCGAAGTACTTCCCTGAGACTGCCCATTTTGACATGGAGCAGCAGTTCATCTACCTACAACAAGGTTCTATGTAGGTAAAATCGGTGGATGAATATGATGCCGAATTCATCATGCTTAGCAGATAAAGAATTCGTATCAAATACTGTTCCGTTAAAACACATCACTATCCCGACCTCACATCTTATCAGGTTCGCGGCACATTTGATTCCGACTAATGAGATTCGAGCTAGACGATTCCAATAGGGCTTAGACCCGGAGATTCAAGCGGCATTTGCCATAGGCGATTACCCGACTCATGAACTCGCACTAAAGGCAGCTCGCCGTTATGAAGCTGTGGTAAAGAAGAAGGGTAAGCCCCAAACAGCTGGAATCAAGCGCCCTGCCGCACAGATGTTAGGAGGAGTCTCTTCTAGGCTGACCTTTGCACCTAGGAGACCGGGAGGATCATTTAACCGGTCCAGTCCAGATTTATGTTTCTACTGAAAGAGAACTGGACACTTAGCGAAGGACTACAGCCGTGCAAATGGCATGTGTTTGGTTTGTGGCGCATCTACTCACTCCATAGGAGCATGCCCATACAGTTTTAACATAGCACCAGCACCCAGACCCACAATCACAGTCCCGTAGAGGGCAGCCATTCAGGCTCCTGCACCCCGCTTAGCTCTTCATGCACCAGCTCCACATGGACTACCTGCACAACTTCATCGCCAATTCCATTAGGCACAGAGAAACGTGCCTCATGGGCAGAGCAACGTACCCTAAGGACCGAGGAATGTGCCTCCAGCAAGGAGGAATGTACCAAGACGTTAGGTTTTTACAATGACGGTCGAGGAGGCCGAAGCCACATGCCAAGTCATCACTGGTAATTCCCAATCCTTTCAAATCTTTTCAAATCCTTGTATATCACTATATTTTTTCTATATCTAAACCTAAATTCACACAACTTAGGTACTATACTAGTAGCTACCCTTCCTACACTCGCACTTTTCGACACTGGTGCATCACACTGCTTCATGTCGCAATGATTCGTGAGAACGCACTTGATTCCCATGAAGCCACTCATTTCAAGCTAGAATGTCAGTTCCGGGAATGGAGTCTTGAAAGCAACTATGGGGTATGATCAGTATCCAGTTGTAGTTTGCGGACGAGAATTCTACACAAATTTTAAAGTACTGGACATCCCAAATTTCGATGTTGTGTTGGGGATGAATTGGCTAGGGGTATTCTATGCTACTATTGACTGCCGTCAAAGGAGGGTAGTATTTGAGATACTAGATCACCCAGTCTTCTATTTCAAAAGTGGAGATAGAACTTTGGAGCCAGGAAGGTACAGTGCTAAACCGAAGAATGCGGAAGTGTTCTCTCTACCGGCAGAAGAAGAAAAGCTTGAGGTAGTTCGAGAGTTCGAGGATGTGTTCCCTGAAGACATATCAGGTTTTCTTCCCGATCGAGCTCTTGAGTTTAGTATTGATTTACAACCTGGTGCGCAACCTATAATCAAAGCTCCATATCGGTTAAGTCCGGAAGGATTGAAGGGGATCCACATTCAGTTGGATGAACCGCTGAAGAAAGGTTGGATCCGAATCAGTACTTCAAGTTGGGGATCTCCGGTGTTACTAGTGAAGAAGAAAGAAGGTTCTTACAGGATGTGTGTGGATTATCGAGCTCTGAACGAAGTGACGATAAAGAAAAAGTATCCACTACCGCGCATCGATGATCTTTTCGATCAGCTAAGCGGGTCTTGTGTATTTTCGAAACTAGATCTTCGTTCGGGTTATCATCAGGTGAAGGTCAAAGAGTCCGACATTCCGAAGACGGCGTTTAGGACTTGTTATGGTCATTATGAATATCTCGTAATGCCATTTGGAGCGACCAATACACCTACCATCTTTATGAACCTGATGAACCAAGTTTTCCGAGAGTACTTAGACAGGTTCGTTGTCATCTTCATCGACGACATCCTGGTGAATTCAAAAAATTGGAAAGAACACGCCGGGCACTTACGGATTGTCCTGGAGATATTGCAACAACATCAGCTTTACGCCAATGACAGCAAGTGTGAATTTTGGTTAGATCAAGTCGGATTTCTTGGACATATCATTTCAGGCGAAGGAATCTCTGTAGATCCAGTTAAGGTGTCAGCTGTCAGCGAGTGGCCTACACCAAAGACGGTGAAAAATATACGAAGTTTCTTGGGATTAGCAAGAAACTACCGACGATTCATTGAAGGATTCTCAAAGATTGCAGCACCCCTGACCAAGCTTACACGTAAAGACGAAGCATTCGTGTGGTCAGAAGCATGTGAAAAAGCTTTTGTAGAACTCAAGTCAAGATTAACTTCTGCTCCTATCCTTATAATACCGGATCAATCTGGAGGATTCGTTGTGCATTGTGATGCGTTCGGTAAAGGATTAGGATGTGTTCTACACCAGCATAGAAAGGTTGTAGTTTTTGCATCAAGACAACTGAAGGTTCATGAGCACAACTATCTAATACATGATCTAGAATTGGCAGCTGTTATCTTCGCATTTAAGATTTGGCGTCACTATCTTCTGGGAGAACAAGTAGATATATACACTGACCACAAGAGTCTGAAATATGTATTTACTCAGAAGGAATTAAACATGCGGCGGAGAAGATGGCTAGAACTCATGGCGGACTTCGACATCAACCTACAGTATCATCCTGGAAAGGTGAACGTAGTTCCTGATGCACTTAGTCGCCAGCCATTAGCAATGAACCTCACCGCTCAGTGGAAGCTACATCAATAATTGCACGGATTGGAGATTGAAGTAGTCATGCCAGATAACGCTTCATATTTGATGAACTTACAAGTCTAATCCACTCTTGTAAATCAGATCAAGGCAGCTCAAGCAAATGCTGCCAAGCTACAAAAGATCCGAGAACAAGTAGAAAGTGGATTTCGAACTGATTTCGTCATCCATGAAGATGAATCCTTACGATATAGAAGTCGATTATGTGTACCAATCAGCCATGTTCGAGAAGAGTTGATGAAAGAAGCTCACAACTCTTCGTACTCAGTACACTCCGGTGGTACAAAAATGTACAAGGATCTACGGTAACACTACTGGTGGCATAGGATGAAGCGAGAAGTAGCTAGAAGCGTAGCAAAGTGTTTGGTGTGTCAGCAAGTAAAGACTGAACATCACAGAACCGCTGTTCTACTTCAGCCGTTACCAATCCCAGAATGGAAATAGCAGCACATTACCATGGACTTCATGACTGCCCTTTCTCATAGTACGAAGGGTAACGACGCAATATGGGTTATTGTGGATCGACTCACCAAGTCGGTTCACTTTATTCCATTTAGAGTTGGCCAGTCAACCGAGACATTAGCAAAGAAGTACATGAAGGTAAGCATAAATCTAAAATAAGATTTAAACCTTCAAGATATAGTATATTTGATACCTATGAACTCATGCAGGAGATTGTGAGATTACAAGGAGTATATGTTTGTATCGTCTCCGATCGTGATACAAGATTCCGATCATGATATCACTTATTTTCGTTTTCGTTAAAACTATACCTTTAGGAAAAACTTCACAGGGTAACGACCTACTTCACACGTACACTTTGGTTTCATAGAACGATACTTTTTTGTATGTATTTTTGTTTCGTAGAATAGTATTTACAATAAAATACCACATAATTTAAAAACCGGGTTTCTTTTAAAATGGTATTTCATATTTCTTTGCAATTATGCATCTACAACTCTCGTTAGGGGAACCGCTAATAGATGGTGTTGATTATCGTACGTCCTGAGGATAGTAGAGCGAGATGCAGACCTCCTCACGGAGCATTCGATCTCGAAAGGAAACGAATAAGTTTTTAAGAAATACGAATTTTCTAAATAAAATTAATTTAAAAAATATATATATAAAATTATAAATCCATATTTTAAAAATATAATAAACCTAAATTTTTCTTAAAATGAAAGATTAACAAATACCAATAAAATACTATTAAGATACCAAAAAGGACAAGTTTTTCAATAAAATACCATAAACTTTCAAATGCTAAATGTTTATCATTAAAATACCCCAATACTTAAAATACATGCTCATGAAAACCTTAAATAATAAAAATCACCCTCGAGGTTTACTTTTTAATTATACTAAACTATTTTTTTCATAAAACCCCCTCGAGATATATAAAACAATATTTAAGGACTTTAGTAAATATAGGTTTAAGCGGGATCAATTCTCTTGAGCCCCAGTGAGCCGGAGAAAGCGAGTGCTTACTTATTTAAGGTAGACAACTTAACGGAGTTATCAATGACAATTGTCTTGGAAAAAGACAAATCCTGCCGTCCATGTGCAGCAGTTGCCGATGACTCCCGAACCTAAGAAATTCAAGAGTTAAACCCGTTTACAAATGACTGACTCAATCTGAGTCCAAACTCAAACCTGAATCCAAAATCAAACAAGAACTTGAATACTTGAACATGAATAATCGAATTCAATATCAAACTCAAACTTGCATACATGACTCGACTTGACCGAATCATGGTTATAACCTGACATGAACTCGACATGACTACTTGAACACATGATTACATCCTGAATATGAACTTGAACATTTTATATCCATGGATTCGGTCAAAACTTATCATTTTAATCTATACAATACAACATGCGGGGATAAAGGGGTAGATTGGTACGGAACGTACATCGTGGCACGAGAGGTCACTTAAAAAACACCTACATGAATTCTCGTGTCGTTGTCCCGTGGGTTTTGACGGGACCTTGTACTATATGTTACCATAGTCCACGGGGTAAGATGGACTCCTCTCGTATACATGAATACCTTTTTTTTATCAAGCTACAAATAACTACGTTAGAATAACTACCTTACAACAGTGAATGATCATATACAACTTACCTGTGCATTTCACATTACAAACTGTATTTCCCTTTCTCCTTTAGGGACTTATCGAGCGCTAGTTCGCTGACGACATTCCTTTCTATTTCTTTTTTTGGAATGTTCGTCAGGAGGACCGACCCTGAGGAGATCGAGCCGAGCCAGGAGGACTTGGACCAGCTTACTGTTTAGCCGGACTACTAGTTTCTCTGCACTTACTTTCAGTATGCCATTATTTAGGCATTGCTTTATATCATTGTATCTTTTTATTTCCAAAACAGTTGTAAGTAAAGTTGAATGTAAATAAAGTTGCTATTTATTTTATTACTCTTGTTATTCTTGTTCATTTTTATATATTGCTTAATTACGCTTAACGTATTTATTTCATAGTAAATACGTTGCGGCCTACCACGTCACCGTTTTCGTCTACTTGGAAGCGGGGCGTGACAGCCATGGAGGCATGAGGAGGAGGAGAACTTGACCCTAAGTTCTCACCTAGTCTTAGCTCGGTTATGGGGGTACCCGATTGGAAGAAGATTGGAGGAAAAATCTTCAAGAAAAATATAGGAAGTCTTAGAAGAAGAATCTCTTTTTCACCTTGGAAATGGGTATTTATAAGAAAGGGGAATGATGAAGATTTTATGTCTCCAAATTAAACCACAAGTATACAGCTATATCGCAGTTGTACTTGAGAATCGTTCCCACGAAGAGGCGTGAATTTAATTAATTTTAACTAAGTAGCAAAAGTAGTTGTTTTTTAATATCTAAAATTTAAAAGTGCAAAATAAAATAAAAGTTGGTTTTTCAAGAGAGAGAAAAATCTAGGGGTTTTATTTGTTTTATTTTGATGGTTAGTTTAAATAATTTATCTTCTTTTCTAATCTAGTTTTAATATGTTATCTATTAATGATATAAAAATATATGTTATATTAATAATTAAACACAGCCTATCGATTATATGAAAGTATCTAGCAACATATTAAAACCCTAGTTCTAGTTAATTAGAAATAACCTAGTTTTAATTTTCAATAAATATTTGTAGGTAATATACATTTATTATCTGATCGATTAATCTAGATATCTTTTAACTACCTAGGTTGAATATCTTGTGATAAAATTATTTTCTTACCTTACCTAATTAAATTTCTAGTTTGTCAAATTTTACTTAACCTAATTAGATTATTGGTATTATCACCCTTTCCTAATCTTATTTTAAGCATCAACTTTCATTATGAGAGTAGTTTATTTGATGAAAAACTACAAAGAGGATAAATAAATCACAAGATATTTATCATAAAAGTATAGAAAAGAAGATATAAAAGAATACCCAACCATAAAATAAATGCAAACAAAACCCTAGAAAAGGATTAGTTACTCATGTTTATAAGAGAAAAGTAAGTCTTTATTCATAATTAAGAGAACTTACAATAGACTCGATCTCTTCAACTTGAAAACATTAATTAGAAGCCTATAGAAGAGATCATGAAACCCTAATCTATACAGGAGTTTATATAATAATTTGGGAGAATTGGAACAAACTATACAAAATAACCAGAAAATCTTAAATCTCACCAAAAATCCCAAGTCTTGATTCCTTCAAATTTCGGCCAAATCCACATTAATACCCATTTCGGTCGAACTTTTGCACCTAGGATATTTTGGTTTCTTCCATAATATTTGTTTTAATCTCTAGATTTCCTGAGTTTGTTCCAAAACTTCTAATTGATTCTCGGTTTTTGATTTGGCTCCTAATTGATTTCCAACGCACGCACGTAAGCAGTTTGTTGCGTTTTCTGTAATTTTGTGTTGAGATTCCCAAAATTTATTTCAATTGTGATAATTGCTCTTCAGTTTTTCTGATTATCTCCATGAAGTACATTCCACGCACGTGATCTTCACTTTAGCGCACTTTTTCGTCTTTTGCAATTAAGTCCTGTAATCTGTATTAAATGACAAGAACACCAAAAATAGCATAAAATATGAAATGTAAACGATAAATGTGATATAAAAATGTACAATAAATTATACCAATCAAATACCCCCGCACTTATTTTTGGCTAATTCTCGAGCAAATATGGGGTTTCAACTAAATTAAACTAACATCTAACTCTATCAACTAAAATCTAACTAAACTAGTTCTACTCCTATAGAAGAAAATAAAGGAAACAGAAATAGGAAAGTGTAAACTAAATACTAAGATAGGAACGCATAAAAGAAAAAACTTGAAAATGAGTGTTTCGAACTACACTAGATTTTCTGTTCTCATGAGCCCTATCTTAATAGTCTCAAAAAGAAGGCGGAAATCACATCCTCCCTCAATAAAATATCGTCCTAGTCATCCTCCCTATCTCCCCTCCAAATATTGATTGTATACCCCTACGTGTGTGTAAAGGACACCCCTATACTCAGAGAATTCAATTCAAACTATCATACTCTTGCCCATAGTCCTTAGTACTTTTTAGTTGGTGACATTTTTGATGGAGTTGCTCATACAACTTTCATGCGACCGTTAATATTTCTTGAGACACTAACCAACCGATTAATGAATGTGCTCACTTATTAAGGCGTAACTAGCAATATTCTAATCTTGCAACACCTAAGGTGCAACAAATGATTCCAAACCAGTTGGTCTAAATTACTAGGTGATAAAGCACCATCGCTAAATTTTTTTATGCTATCTTGACGATTGCAAAACAGTGTTCAATTTTTTCGTGATATTATTTTTTTCTTCTTTTTTTCTCATGACATTTATCTTTTGTTGAGATTTATATTTTTCTTTCATACCGAGGCATTCTAGACAAGATAATTTCAAGGTCTCTTCTACTAACCCAAACTTCAAGGTGTGTGTATGTGCATATAATAGGGTATCAACGTTCAAAAATTTGGACTCAAGAATAGGGACTATCTTTCAGATTTATTTCTATCCGTAGACTAGTGACCCCTTCATCTTACTAACCCTTGGAACAACAGCTCATGACCATGTATTACTAGCTTTATTCTAAAACATATGCTACCTTGACGATTGCAAGACAGACATTTTTTTGTGATATTAATTTTTTCTTTTTTTCGTGACATTTATCTTTTATTGAAATTTATATTTTTCCTTCATATTAAGGCATTATAGACAAGAGTATTTCAAGGTTTCTTCTACTAACCCAAGTTTCAAGGTGTGTGTATGTGTATATAGTAGTGTATCAACGTTTAGAAATTTGGACTCAAGAATATGGACTATTTTTCAGACTTATTTCTATCCACAGACTAGTGATTTCTTCATCTTAGTAACCTGATTAATGTGAAAAATTGAGTTTTAAAATGTCCTAAATACCGCAATCAATAACGGTGTCGCAAATAGCTAGTCGATAGTGAGTATGGGTCATTCACAGGGAGACGGAGAATCAATTATTATGTTTTAGACGAGTTAATAGAAGAAAGGTTTGATTTTCGTCATTTTGTACTAAAGTGCTTTGGAAATTTTATAAGAGATGGGCTTTGCAGGGTTTTTCCGATTGGGTAGGTTAAAAGATGTTTTTTTCCTATAAAAACGTTCTTTTTATCTTTTTAATTAATTTATACTAGAGGAATAACAATGAATGCGGATTAGGATGCTAACTAGGAATTCTCTCTATTTACCATTGTCCCTCCTTTGATCGTTATTATGCTAAAGTTTTCAATTAAAGCAATCTTAACTAAACTCAAATCAAGGTCGCAACTTTCATGAATTGAGGGTGCGCCTAAATAAGAGGGTTAAGATTCCTTTTGATTAAAATTTATAAAAAAATTAAAATCATAAAAAGAATTTAAAGTAATTTTCCATCAATCAAACTACCCTCTCCTCCAAACTCTAAAGAGTAAGAAATTACTCGCTCATTGAAACCAATTGAAATGAAAAGAAAAGAGAAGAAGAATGAATAGGCGAGACAAGGCAAACTACTAGGGCCCTCATGAAAGCAAGGAGCGTCTTTGAGTATCATTGCCTTGAAAACATTCAGAAAGAAGAATGGGAAAAATAAAACCCATAAAGAAAATCATCAAATTTATGATCTAAATAATTAAAGAGCAATAAAATAAAGTTGCAAGGAATTAAAGTGCGGAAAATAAAATTGCAGAAAGTAAAAGAGACAAGAAATAAAATAAATCTACCTTTTATTCATAACTTGAAGTTTCAAACAGAATTTGAATGGTTAAAGAAATAAAAAAGAAACCATAACTAAATAAAATTCTAAAACTTAAACATTAAACCCTAGATGTCTCTTTATTCGATACTCTCACTGCTATTTATAAATTCTGAAAGACGAAACCCTAAAGCTCATATAAACGCATGTGAAAAGACGATCATGCCCAAAAAACCTAGATCGAACGGCCCGCATTCGGCTGCTGATCCGCCGCGAGTTGTGCTTCTTCCGCCGCTGAACCGCCGTGTTTTTGTGGCTTTAGGTCTCAAATTTCTTTTTGTGTTTTCATCGCGATTTTAGAAGGTCTTCCAGATAATAATTTCTTTAAAATATTTTCATTTCTCTGCAGTTGCGTGAATTTTCAATCTGGTCCTAAACTTGACAGCTTTAATTGTTGCAATTAATTTGATTTGGATCTCTTGATCCTATTTGCAGTCTTGAATTGATTTGTTACTTTAATACCTGAATAATATTTTAAATCAAATTATTAGTAGTATTTATTTCATTAGAGAAAATATTCCAACCAATTTTTGCTCACGATTAAATTACTTAATATTTAAGCAACATATAAATAATTGTTAAAAGATATGGTTGCAATTATTTTTCTTAATGATTAAGAATCACATGAACATTTATTTGAATAAGATATTCAACATAATACTCCCAATTATATTACTTATAAGATATGAAACATATGATAAAATCTTTTTACAGATAAACCCACATATGTTCTTAAATTACAAATAACACCATTTAGTAATTAATAAAAATAGAGAAATGACCGTAAAAATGTGCAATAAATATGACTGATCATAACCCTTGTTACAACAACTCATGACCGTGTATTACAAGCTTTAATCTAAAACATCTAATTTTCTTGGTTTTCCTAAATCTCTTCCTCTCTTTTATGTTCGAAAATCTAAAATAAAATGAAAAGAAAAACCTAAAAGATCACAATTTTTTTAAAAAATAACTATTACAACCCCCCCCCCCCACTTATGTTAAATAATGTTCTCATTGTATTAGAGTATGTACTTTGTTATACCCGCATAGTTATGCTTACCTTTTCCAAAATCTTTCTGGTTTTAAATTCTCAATTCCTACAAAAAAAGATGTGGGTGTATATTTTAGTATCCAAACATTCTTGGGTTTATAGGGTTTTTTTTGGGACCCATTTCAAATTGGGATATAAAGATATATTTCTTTTCAACTCACAAAAATATACAAAGTGACTATGTGCACCACAATAGTGACAAGTGCTGCAACTAGCTAAATTTGGCATAAGTGCATTTTGCACAAAAATATACAAAGTGACCAACGTCCGCCAAATTGTAACGTTTTAGGAATCGTTATGCGAATTTTTCCGTTTTAGGATAAAATAGTCGGTGTTTTCCGTTTTAATCCGATTGTGATCAAATCTCTGTACAGACTTGACTGCGCCTAGTTAACTAGAATAGTGCTAGTGCGCGGGCTTTGGGGGTCAATTGAAAGTTTTGGTTCATATAGAATTTTTCCCTAATTAAAAAATTATTTTAATGTGTTATTTATGCACTTAATTAGTGGTAATTACATTTTGGGTTGGGTTAATTACTTCTAATTTGAATCATTGCTAAACTAATCAAGTTTAAGTTAAACAAAACCATTCATCAAATATCTAGATATTTTGTGGCAAAAGGATTTATTTTAAAAAAAAGAAAGAAAAGGTGGCATTTTAGCATTAATGAGCATTTATTGATTTGTGCTAGAATTTTCTTCACATGTACACAACCCCCCCACTTGATTTGGCTGAGCCCCCCAAATCTGCCCATTTCTTTTCCTTAGCCCATTTCATCATCTTCAAGCTCTCTAAATTCATTAAAAATCCTAAAATAAATCCACAAACTCATAAACAAAACTTAACCCATCATTCTTCTTCACTAAACTAGCTTGGATCTTCAAGAAAAACATCATTTTTGGAGGAAGAAAATGGTGAATCTTGTTGCTTTTGTGTGTTCTTGAAAAGGTATAATTTCAAACTCAAACCTTTAAATTGTTGTATTAAATCACTTAGCTAGCTAATTAATTGATTAATATAGCTTTAAACTCATATTTAATTCATTCATGATAATTTTAATGAAGTTCAAGTTAGGGTTTAACTTGATTAAAGGGTTAATTGTTAATTGAAGATTAGGAAAACTTATTCTAGTGGAAGAATGGAAATTGTTTAATTCCTAATCTGTCTAATTAAGATTATTAGTAAACTAGGTTTTACTAAAACATAATTGGGTGAGTTTAAAATTATGGAAGTGGTTTGGATAACTTAGTTAAGCTGCTTTAAGATATTTGTAATCGCTAGAATTGTGTTAGCTTTAGACTTATGCAAAATTATGCGATAAGTTGCTTACTAGGTTTCGGTGAATTTTGGACGTGGGTTCGATTGGTCGTTGCGAGGTTATTTATATTACCTTCCTCGTATTTAATAGTGTTGTGGGTGCGCGATCGGTACGATCGGAGTCTAGATATGGTGGTTGCGTAGTTTAGCGACCCTAGCTAGGGTTTTTGCCGATGTCGTGCGCGTTTGGTGCGCTAGGTGCGCAGTGTAATTTTCTGGGCGTTATCCTTGCGTTTCGTTATTTTTGTGTCGGCGTAGGATATTTAGCTTATGTGATGCGTTTGTGAAATTTTAGGATCGCAAGCGGGGACTTCGGACGCTGCGAATAAAGAGAAGCCGGTGGTCGGATTTTAGTAGCTTGAGATCATCGGTGAGTAGATTTAACATCTACGGGGAAATCGCCCGTATGGCGTTATGCGTCAGGGCTAGATTATGATATGATAGCTGCATGTTATTCGCATATGAGTTGATTGTATATGAACGTCATTGCATTGTATTACCTGTTGTACCTTGACTTATACCTTTTGGACACAACACCTTACTGACGGTTCATGTTGCACGAGCACTAATTGGTATGCTACACCTACACTGTCGGTAATTGCCATGACACGCACAACCCACATACATACGTGATATTGCATTGGATAGGGATAATTGAGATAGTGACTCTTATTCCATTTCACGTATACCTTGCTATAGTTACATGTACATCATGCATACATATTGACAGGTACACCCACACATTTTGCTATAGCTGCATATACCCCTAAGTGGTATTGTATTGACATGTGACATTGAGACGTTGATTATTGTACTATTTCGCTTATGGAATGCATCATACATACTTGCTTACATGTAGATACTTATACCTTGCTACAGTTACATGTACACCTCATATGATGCTGCACTTGATTTCGGAGGATTTGGGAACCGCATGATATATTTTAAAAGCTGGATTTATTTAAAAGAGCGGTTTTCCCTTGATATGCTCATATTGCTGTTTTATGTTGCATATATCAGTTTTCATGGATTTACGCATTGAGATATAGATTTCATGTGATTTATGGATTTGAGAACCGTTGGGGTATTTCAAGAAATTTTAGGTATTATTTGAAAACCCGGTTTCTCGTGATATAATATTTCAGTGCGTCCACCATGAGATTTCTCGGTTCTGAGATTTGTGATATATACCCGATGTGAGGAGTGTAGTGGGCCGTATGCGGGTACATGGTGGAGCCCGGAATGGTATCCCGGGGCAAGAAAGGTATGTCGATAGATTAGCCAATGAGCCTGGCAGGGGATGTGCACTGCCTACCGGTGACAGTATTTGGACTCGGCGGTTATCTGGAGGATACCGAACGGAGTCATGAGATGGATTTAGGCCGACCTGTTCTGCCGGAGCCCGCGGGCCGATCCCGCAGACGGAGCCTATTATACGAGGATTTACGTGTCGATGCTAGACACGGGTTTCATGATGTTTCGAGTGTCGGTGTGGTTTCCATGATTTTTACGTATCGTCGATGGACATACGTGGTTGATATCCTCGTACACACACACACACACATATATATACGTACATGTATATGTTTTCATGAGTTTTTGGGTGTCGGTATTTGACACTCAGGTTTCATGAGACTAACGGGATATGAGGGCCGATCTGAGGATGCGGTGCCTGAGGATTTTGGGATTTGATGTGTCAGTGAGGGACACTCGGGTTTTTTCATGCTGATGATTTTGCATGAGGTTTTATTATATCATCCCACCCACTCAGGATTATTTTGATGCATTGCTTCATGTAGTTGTAGTACCCTGATGATGTACCTTTACATGACTATTGCATATTCATATTGCCATACTTATGCTATCTGATTATATATGATAGATTTATCGCTGTTCGTGCATACTTGCGATTACAGTATGATGTTAATTATTATTCACGAGTTGGCAACTCACCCCCGTTATGCCACAGTGTTTTGCAGGGCTTACCCTCAGAGTAGTCGCGGCAGGGCGTCTTATTATCTCTACTTTTGCGGACACCGCTACGATTGGCTTTGAGGTCTTTGCTTTTAGGTGGGTTTGCGGTTATCCGTTCATGTACATTGGATATTTTTTTGTTGGATCTAGTATTCTCCATCTACCACTTCTTGTATATTGACTTAGAGACGAGTTGTGAGGATTCGGTGTTGTATATATTTTGGTGACTTTGGGTGCCGTGCTCGTGGGAGCCGGTCTTGTTGTAAAGTTTTACTTCTTTATGCAGTTTTCCTTTATATTTCTTCACTACGGCGTCGTATATATGCTTGTGGTGGTTGTCTCCGCCGTTGGGCGTGAGTTGCTCCCGTTTGGGATGCTTTATTTATATTCTATGTTGTACCCGTTTTCGGGGCTAGTTTTTACAAAGGAGGTGCTGCCGAAATTTTCAAGAAAGAAAACTAAAGTTAAAGATTTTACTTGAGATTTTCCGAATGTTTTATACTATGTTTTTCTCCGCTTATCCAGTTTTTGGTGGTTTAGATTTCTGGGTTTCGGCTTACTTAAGTTGCGTACGCCTGTTGACGTTACGTAGTTTAAGTGTCGGTTACGGGCCTAACTTTTGGGTCATGACAAAGTTGGTATCAGAGCGCTAGGTTTTACCTTTCGGAGAGTAGGATGACCTTGGTATGATGGAGTAGGTAGCTTAAGCAGAATAACGTAGCGTGCGTATGTTCCGCGACATACTTACGACACGGTACTCCGCCTAAGTGACCTTAGGACTTATTGATTGAAAATCCTCCTGTGATTTGTACATCCTTGTGATTCGATTTCTGTGTCCTTATCGAATCTTGTTTCAATTTCCAGCCTATATGCCACCGAAGACTACGAGGGCACAGAGAGCGGCCGTGAGAGCCGAGATCAGAGTTGACTCGTCTGAGGAGAGGACTGACCAAGGCGGTGCGCCTGTTGTACCGGAGCACATTGCTATGTTTGGGGCTGGTATGCAGAACTTGCGCCAGATGATGGGGTCTTTAGTTGAGGCCATTCAAGCGCAGGGGAAGGCGGTTGTTCCACCCGTTGCGGGGGCCGCGATGGTACCTACTGTTCCGGCAGTCGTAGCTACAGCTCCGGAGGTTATCATCGTGTCACTGACAGAGTTCATGAGGCTGAGGCCTCCGGTTTTCACTGCCACAGATACTGTTGAGGATCCGCGGTTGTTTATCGACCGGATGGCCAGGATTTGTCGTTCGCTCTGATGCTCCGACGAGAGATGGGTGGAGTTCGCGAGCTTCCGTCTGGAGGGTCTGGCCCAGAAGTGGTGTGAGTCCTTAAAGAGGGGCAGAGCCGCAGGTCTTGCTCCTATGACCTGGGCTGAGTTTGTGACGATGTTTCTCGCCCATTTTCTTCCACCGAGTGTCAGGGATGCGCGAGCGCGCAGATTCGAGTCGTTACGCCAGACTCCGGGGATGACGGTGGCTGAGTACGATGTACTGTTTACCGAGCTGTCTGTGTATGCTCCGTACTTGGTAGCGACTGAGGAGATGAGGGTGAAGAGGTTTGTTCGAGGCCTGCTTACCCAGCTGTTCCTAGCCATGAGCATTCAACATTGTGACACGTATGCTGCAGCGGTGGACGCAGCCCTATTGGTGGAGGAGCGTCTTTCTGAGTCGTCGGTTGTTCTGGAACCGAAGAGGGCTCGTACTGGTGTGCCAGCACAGAGACAGACATTTAGACGCCGTGATAGATTCCGTACAGGTACTGGGGGTAGTGGAGGCTCGAGACCAGGCCAGTTATTTAGCTCTTATCCCCAGAAAGGTCAGCGGACTTCATCTGGATGTTACCGGTGCGGGAGTTTATATCATCGGATTCGAGATTGTACTGAGATACTTAAGGGCAAGGCAGCTGTACCGCAGGTTATCTTACCACCTTCTCCGCCTCAGAGAGCGTTGCCTCTTATGCCTGTTGTTGCGCTGCGTCAGACTTCCGCTCAGAGAGGTCGTGGTCGTGGTGGTTTTGTGCCGAGAGGACGAGGTGGCCGAGGCAGAGGACAGCCAGTTGCAGGTAGAGGGCAGGCTCGGGTGTTTGCATTGACTCATCAGGACGCGCAGGCGTCCAATGCAGTGGTTTCAGGTATCCTTTCTGTATGTTCTTTTGATGCACATGTTCTTTTTGATCCGGTATCTACGCATTCGTATATTTCTACGCACTTCGTGCCGGGGTTAGGCCGAGAGTCGTGTTTGCTAGATCAGCCGCTTGTCGTGATTACTCATGTTGGAGAGTCGTTTGTTGCGCGATACGTATTCCGGTCGTGTGCTGTCCGTATAGGAGATAGAGATCTGTCTGTCGACTTGATCCTTCTTAAGATGTTGGACTTCGACGTTCTGCTGGGCATGGACTGGTTAGCTACTTGCTACGCGTCCGTGGACTGCCGCGAGAAGACAGTTAGGTTTTGTTTTCCCGGCGAGTCAGTGTTTGTTGTGCAGGGGGGCCGTGGTGCCGCCCCTCACAGTTTGATTTTTGTCCTTTGCGCTAGTCGGCTTTTGAGGAGGGGATGTTGGGGATTCTTGGCTTTCATTCATGATACCGGAGCCACAGTGGAGTCGTTGGACCGGGTTCCTACCGTGCGAGAGTTTCCCGACGTTTTTCCCGATGAGTTATCTGGGTTGCCGCCAGAGCGCGATATTGAGTTTTGCATTGATCTGATTCCCGGCGCGGGGCCTATTTCTATACCGCCTTATCGGATGGCTCCGGCAGAGCTTAGAGAGCTTAAAGATCAGTTGCAAGAGTTGCTTGATAGGGGACTTATGCGTCCGAGTGTTTCGCCGTGGGGAGCTCCTGTTCTGTTCGTCAAGAAGAAGGACGACAGTTTAAGGTTGTGTGTGGATTATCGTCAATTGAACCGAGTTACGGTGCGGAATAGGTATTCTTTACCTCGCATTGTCAATTTATTTGATCAGCTCCAGGGTGCGAAACATTTTTCTAAGATTGATTTGTGTTCGGGTTATCATCGGTTGCTGGTTCGGAATGATGACATTCCGAAGACTGCTTTTCGTACGCGCTATGGGCATTATGAGTTTCTGGTGATATCGTTCGGACTCACCAATGCATATACACGGATTTTCTCCTTTGTCAGTAACTATCACGTTCTTAGATTTCTCAATATAGTCACCATAACCTACAATTTATATGTTATACAGTCTAACAATGCCCATGAGTACGTCAAAGTTAAGGACTGGATGTATGTGGATTGGTAAAAACGTATGCAACCTAAGTTTGTCGCAGGAGTTGCTGCTTTTATTGAATTTGCACACGCACATAATAAGATCGTGATAGAGAAGATTCTCTGCCCGTGCGATAGATGTGGCAATAAGTACTGGCAGAAGGTAGAATTGGCAGAGCTTCATATCGTAAAATATGGTTTTACTAGACTTTATACAAGTTGGAAATATCACGGGGAAGGAGAAGAATGCAGTAATGCGGCAGAAGAAGAAGGAGAACACGATAATGCGGCAGGAGAAGAAGGAGAAGACGGTAATGCGGCAGAAGGAGAAGACGGTAATGCGGTAGAAGAAGAAGACGGTAATTTATTTCCATCAGAAGAAATGGAGGATATGGTGGAGGCTGCCCTAGGTGAATCTATTCGTACCGAAGATGACATTCTTTCCGGTCAAGAATCGCATGCGGATAAATATAAAAATTTCATGAATGATGCTAGAAAACCAATTTATGAGAATGCAAAGTATTCCACCCTCTCATGGTTCGTCCAACTTTTTCAGATTAAGTACCTAAATGGATGGAGCAACAAGTCATTCACAATACTTCTTTCGTTCTTGAAAGATTCTATGCCCCCGGGAAATAACGTGCCCGACAGCTGGTACGGAGCCCAGAAGATGATGTCTGATTTGGGTCTGAAGTGCGAGAAGATTCAAGCATGTCTTAAAAATTGCGTGTTGTACCGGAAAGAGAATTCAGATTTGAAAGAGTGTCCAACATGCGGAGAGGCCAGGTATAAGCCGAAAGATTATGATAAGAAGCCTGATATACCTGTCAAGGTAGCACGACACTTTCCCATAACACAGAGGCTACAGAGGCTATTCAGGTGCAAGAAAACAGCCGAGGCCGAGGCATCGGGGATTGATTTTACTGGACAGAACGATCCGATGCTGCTGACCCCAGTCCTGGACGCCGCACACGGAGAGCACCACGGAGGTTGGGAGAGAGGCCGGGGACTGGGCCCTAGCAGGGCCCATATGAGGTTGGACTCCACCCTGGCGGTTACTTCCTCCGTCTCCAGTGAGCGACGTTTCCAGCAGGAACTGGAGAGCTTAAAGTCCACCGTTCAGGAGTTGAAGGAGATGTTGGTATGTATACTACTTAATAGTAAAATATTATGTCATATTATAGATAACAACATATCCAATATTAGTACGTAGCCTGAGCTTATTTGGTTGTAGACTTAGCTTTGATTAATCATACATACATATCTAATTAAAATAAACTACGGTTTTCCAAACTAGATATCCAAACGAGGCCTAAGTCCCTAAGTATACATAGATTGGGGTTTCGAAATAACTTGATAATGATACGAATTCGAATAATACACAGTTCTTACTCGCTTATTACACACGTGGGTCCAGACGCGACAGGGTACATCGGCCGAGCCTCCACATGCATCTCCTTCGGCTGCGGCTCCGCAAGCCACTACATCGGCTGCGGTTCCGCTGACAGCTCATATAGCTCCACTGCCCGCTCAGACTCCCACAGCCGCGGCTCCGTAAGCCACTACCTCGACAGAGGCTGCGCAGACCACATCGCCAGCTCCACAGCCCGCTCAGACTCCCGCACGCTCCGCATTGCATGATTTATTGACTCAGGATATATCCGAGGAGCAGGCACACCAGATTATGGCGTTTATCAGAGGTGGAGCTGGACCGAGTTAAGGTAGCTTTTTGATTCTTATATTTTAAACATGTATTTATTTATATGATATATATTGTACTACATTTTGGACGATATTGATATTGTGGTGTTTGCGTGTTTATATTGATATCATATTCTGCTTGTTGATTTCTTTCGTATATTATGCATGAGATGTGATTATGAATACTGCGATATATGTTCTGCGTGATAATTAATTTTATATATGATGTATATATTATTGTGCACAGGGCGAGAAAAAAATAGACAGCTCTTTTTTATAAAAAACCCTGATAATATGTACATACGGATTTCACCGTAGGGCCCACCATTGCCTCTACGGATTAATCCGTAGGGCCCAACAATATACCTACAGATTTATCCGTAGGGGCAAAATATCAGGATACCTGATATTTTGCCCCTATGATCTCAGTATTAGGGGTTATGCTTGCCCCTACGGATATATCCGTAGAGGCAAACAAATGCCCCTACACAAGTATCCGTAGGGACAAAATATCAGGATGCCTGATATTTTGTCCCTACACACTTATCCGTAGGGGCAACTACTTGGCCCTACGGATAAGTCCGTAGGGACACCTAATTTATTTTATAAAATCATAAATTAAATAAATTTTTTGTCCATACAGCCTAATCCGTAGGGACAACTGAAGCTACACAGTACTCCGTAGGGGTAAGTTTTTGACCGTAGGGGCATGTTCAAGGCTGCGACTTGCACTTATGGCGTTTGCACCTACAGCTTATTTTCTTGCCCCTACGGATATATCCGTAGGGGCAACCCATATTTGTAGTAGTGAAAAAATGACTAATTTTTATGACATTAAGCTGGTTTGGCCTGCTTAAACGCTTAAACCGCTTAATTAAGCTGTCTAGGACTGAAGCGGAGCGGTGTCGCACCACTTCCGTCTAGTCCGCTTTTTAGAACACTGCTTTATAGTTTTGGAGTTTTGATACAGTGACATGGACCGTTATCAATCACTAATTGCATAATTTACTAAGGAAGATTTGATTATAATACTTAACCAAAATAATTAAATGTTGCATTGAAATCAAAAAGAAAGAAAAAACATATAAAGCATAAGCTATATATAAAATATATTTATATAATTTCTAAATTGGACTCATAAAGATTACAGCACACATACAAGTTTTTCTTTCAGATTTTATTTTATATATAAGTACAACAATCAGCACAAATTTCATCTAATTCATCATGAACCATAAGTATGCTCTATATTAATTCTCTCTTCTTCAATTTAGCTGGCAGACCATTCTTTATTCCGCAGATGGCGGAAATCTGAGGTTCAGCTACATGTCCTTCAACAACCTGAATTTGAAAGTTGTATAGTATGGCAGCGACCACCATTTTTATTTGAGTGAATGCCATGCTTTTACCTACACACGACCTTGGTCCGGAATGAAAAGCGATAAATTTGTATGATGGCTCTGGTCTCAATGTTCCGTTCTCTGTAATCCACCTTTCTGGCTTAAACTCCAAGCAGTCTTTCCCCCATATCCCCTCCATCCTCCCCGTAGCATACGCACAAAAAATGATTCGTGTGCCAACTTTAATTATGTGACCACTTGGCAATACATCGTCTTTTAAAGCTTCATTATGACTGAAAGGGGATGGCGGATAAAGTCTCAGGGTTTCGCATAAGGCTGCATGCAAGTAAGTCATTTTCTCTATCTCCTCGTAATCAAATATTGTTATTTTCTTAGAATCAATACTTGGTCGGAGCTTTCTTAATTCTTCAAGAATCTTTTTCTCAGCCTTTGCGTTATTGGTAATTAGCCAAAAGAACCAAACAAGTGCAGCTCCTGTAGTATCTTTACCTGCAGCGAGTAATGTAACCACCGTGTCTCGAAGAAACTTTTCAGTGGATTGGAAAAATTTTGAACACTGTCCTGCATCCGCCGCGGACAGATCCATATACGACGTCAGAAGATCGATTGGTCTTTCCTTCATGAAGTTGCTTTCTTTGTTGATCTCCAAACTCTCTCTTTTCTCTTGAATACATCTGGTTACGAATTGATCTATCACTTGTATGGCTTCTGTAGTTTTCTTCTCTTTCCCCACCCGCATCCACCTCAGCAACTTCCACCAAGTCATTGGAACTATGTGCCGAAAGGATATGACATTTTCAAAATGGTGTGTTGCCTCAGCAAAAGGAACACTAAGAAACTCTAAACTAAGACAACCAGGATCATTACCAAGAACCAAAGCACAAGTGGTATCATATGTAAATCTCATTAAGACATCGCTCAAATCAACCACCTTATCAAATTTTGCCATATGGTTCAGAAGAGGAAGGAGCACTGCAGCCATCTTGTCTCTAGTGCAATCACCTACCGAATGTTGAAATCGTCGATGACTCATATGAGCATGAGCCATTCTTCTTTGAAAAATCCATGAGTCACCCTGAGCAGTAACGATTCCATCCCCGAGGACGTCGCATATCTCCATAAACTCATTGCCCTTTGAGTAGTTGGAGAAATGGGTATTGAACATGTGCTTGGCGTTTTCGGGATGACAAGTGACCAAGAAGTCCATTCCAGAGAACAACGGGCCTTTTAACCTGAAGGTGCATCCGAGATCTTCAAGAATGTTGGTCACGTGGTCTAGAAGACGGTGGTGATTAGCAACAAACGTGGGAAGCATGCCCATGACAGGCCAGTTCACTATAAATTTACTTCTATTTTGATAGCTGTAGAACATATGGAGGAAAAGAAAAAGCAAAGTGGCTACTAATAGAAAGATCATAGGATGCATTTCCAAGAAGAGGCATCCTTGTTCTTTCAAGGATTTGAACCAACTAGAGTTCATCTGTAACTTCTTTTTTGGTTGTGGAGAGAGCTTGAGTTATAGGATGTGGAAATAATTAGGATCTATTAACATGTCTATTTATACTAATATTCCTATATCTAATCCAAGCTATGTTCACGTAGTAGCAGGAGTATTAGGGTAGAGATAAGCATCCACATCGCATTTATTGTAATACTTTATTTATTGATGGAAACACATTAGTATTATAAAAGAAATATTCTACTTAATTATGGTGACAATATCTTTATCATATAATAATTAGCTAGCAAGTGGTGCGAGAAAGAGATTCGAAATTTATGTTTTGGTTTTTAAAATTTTGTATACACGGACTTTATGTAATACTTTCCCGACATTTCATGTAGATTGTTCCGGAGTAATGCTATGGATTGTTAATGATATAATCGAGTAAGAATAGAAGTATAAATCTTTGTTTTGACTAAACATAGAAATATAGAATTGCTGTCATGTTTTCTTTTCTTTCTTTCTCATGTAATTGGAATTTGTATAAGATTGTAATTGATTGTTAGAAATTTCAACTGTCAGTTTAATTCAAGCAATGGTAGAAAATTGGTAATAATTACTGGATAAAGCAACATTTTGAATTTACTTATCATACTAAAACCTGCAGGATCAAAATCCGAAAGACGAAAAATAAAAGAAAAGAAAAGGAAAGGAAAAAGAAAACTAGTAAGGAAAAACTCATAATTTTTCTCCGTTCTTTAAACAATATAATATCTTCTGTTATTACCGTTAAAAAGCAGATCTTGATTTGATATAAAATTCTTTAAAACATCTATATTATTCTTTCAATACAAGGGAAAAACCTCTTCAACTTATTTCATTTACCATCTATTTGCTATCTTGAGTCATAGTATGAAGATTTTAATTATCTTGAGCGTTGTTTCAAAAAATAATTCAAAATTTATGTTTTGTTTTTCAAAATTAGAGATTCTTGAACTCTATATAATATTTCCTCCTTATTTCAGAAAAAATAATTATATAAAAAAAACAACAGAACCCGAGCCGGGCTCAGGTGTGTTGGGATCGAGCTGGGCTCGGGCCGAAGCTTATTTTAATAATAATAAAAAAATTATTTCCAAAACTTTCAGAAAAAATCCAAAAAATTCCACAAAACCACTAATACAATGAGAGGTTGCCCCTACATATAAAGGCATTCGTACGGGCTACTTTTTATTACCCCTACAGTTTACTCCGTAAAGACATAAATAAATTTAAAAATATTAAAATGCAATCTCTTTATTAGGTCCTACGATGCCGCAAAAGAATACCTTACGGATTAATCCATAGGGGCAAAAAAGGGCAATTTAAAAAAAAAAGCTAAATAATTTCCCACCGTCCTCAAAAACCCACAATTTCCCACCAACCCGTGCCACCCCAATATTCCTCGCCCCTCGTCGCCACCCCACTCTTGTCGCCGACTTTCTCGTCACCGTGTTCCTCCTCCATCGCCGTCGATCGAGCTCGTCGTGGAGTTTCTCGTTGCCGCCAATCGTCCTCGTCGCCGTCTCCATCTTTTCGAGCTCCATCTTCCCGGCCTCCTCCACCTCATTGAGTTCTTGCTCTCCACCTCCTCGAGGAACATTACTCGTCGGCCGGTCTTTGGCAGAGGTGAGTTAATTTGGAATTTAATTTATAATTTTGTTGTTTTTGGTGTTATTGTTGTTGATGTTAGGGTTAGGGTTAGGATTATAGGGCCGGGTTAATTGGAGGTTAATTTGAGTTAGGGTTAGGGTTAATTAGGTAAAATAGGGTTAGGGTTAGGATTAATTTGGATTAATTAGGTAAAATAGGGTTGGTGATGATTAGGGTCAGGGTCAGGGTCAGAGTTAATTAGATTAATTAGGGTTAATTTTGGTTTGGGGTAGGGTTAATTTGGGTTAGGGTTTGGGTGATGATTAGGGTTAGGATCAGGGTTAATTTCTGTTAATTAGGTAAAATAGGGTTAATTTGGGTTTGGGTGATGATTAGGATTAGGGTTAGGGTTAATTTGGGTTGATTAGGTAAAATAGGGTTAATTTGGGTTTAATTAGCTTAATTTTGGGTTAATTAGGGATAATTTGAGTTAGGGTGATGATTAGGATTAATTTGGGTTAATAAGATTAATTTGGGTTAATTAGGGTTAGGGTTTAGGGTGCACTAGTTCCTTCAGTAGGATACTCGATAATAACGTAAACGTAAGAAAACTTTACCCTAAACTAAAAACTTTAAACCCTTAAAATCGAAACGTAAATGTAAAACCTATTCAAGTTAAATGTTCAAATTAAAACTAGTATATGATACTCGATAATAATACGAAACTTTCATATTCTCATCGATACTCATATGTGAAAATCAAAGCGCGACTTAGTCCCCGTCTATCGGTTAACATACGTTCGATGTTCGTCATGACATAGAACCATACGAAGGTTGTTAAATATCGAATGGTATAGTTCGGTGTTAACAACCGTCGTGTAGTCTATGTGACGAGAAGATTCAATCGTATGATAACCGATAGATTTTTCAAGTGTGGACATGTTAGGAATGTATAAAGCAAACACCTGCATTCACTTGTGTTTTCATTCGTTTCGAGTTATTTCGTCGGTACTTTTCCGCTGGTTCTCCGTGTACAAAGATAGATTAGATGTTCATTTCAATGTTGTTTCACAGCATTACAGTGTACTCGGAGAACAGCGGGGAGATGCTGCCGAAATTTACTCGAAACGAATGAAAGCACAAGCGAATGGGTGTCTGCTCTATACATTCTTAATAGGATAGAAGTCTTATCCTCGACAGCCGAAACACACACATACAACACGAATACACAACAAATGCACACACAAAGCACATACACACTAACAACCCTACACCTAAACGAAATCATAAATTGAAACACACATACACAGAATACAACTCATACTTGGGTATCTTCAAATCTAACTTTGTTAATCGATAATTTATTCTTTTCAACGACAAACCTGCCTCTACGGATTTTCTTTTTTGTCAGTAACCATCTCGTTCTTAGATTTCTCAATATAGTCAACATAACTTACAATGTATATGTTATACAGTCTAACATGGCCCATGAGTACATCAGAGTTAAGGACTGGATGTACGTGGATTGGCAACAACGCATGCAATCTAAGTTTGTCACTGGAGTTGCTGCTTTCATTGAATTTGTACGTGCACATAATAAGATCGTGTTAGAGAAGATTCTCTATCCGTACGATAGATGCGGGAATAAGTTCTGGCAGAAGGTAGAAATCATAGAGGTTCACATCGTTAAACATGGTTTTACTAGACTTTATACAACTTGGATATATCACGGGGAAGGACAAGAAGAAGACGGTAATACGACAGAAGAAGAAGGAGAAGACAGTAATGCGGCAGAAAAAGAAGAAGACAATAACTTCTTTTCAGGAGAAGAAATGGAGGATATGGTAGAGCCTGCCCTCGGTGATAGTATTCCTACCGAAGATTACATTCCTTCCTGTCAAGGACCGCGTGTGGATAAATATGAAAAGTTCATGAATGATACTAGAAGACCAATTTATGAGAATGCAAAGTATTCCACCCTATCATGGTTCGCCCAACTTTTCCATATTAAGTGCATAAATGCACTACTATAATAATGGGTTGCTCCTACGGACTTAGCCGTAGGGGCAAACAACTGCCGCTACAGATATAGCCACAGGGACACGAAATTACCCCGTAGGTACAGAGGCCGCAGGTGCAAGTTTTCGCCCTGAACATACCCCTACGGAGTAATAATTGCCCCTACGCCTTACTCCGTAGGGACAGTTACCCCTACGGATTACTCCGTAGAGACATAATATTTATTTAATTTATTGTTTTATAAAATAAATTACTTGCCCCTACGGCATTATCTGTAGGGTCTACTAAATGACCCTACGGATACATCCGTAGGTCTGGATGAATGCCCCTACAGATAAATGCGTAGGGACAAGTTTTAACCCCTGTTACTGAGTCCATAGGAACAAAATATCAGGATAATATTTTGTCCCTACGGCGAACTGTGTAGGGGCAAACTTTGCACCTACGAATTAATCCGTAGGTGCAACAGATGGCCCTACGGATTAATCCGTAGGGACAAAATATCAGGGGGTTTTTTATAAAAAAGGGCTTCATGTTTTTTCCCCATCCTGTGCACAATAATATATACATCATATAACCAAATACAGAAATATTCATAACCAACACCTCACGCATAATATATAAAAGAAATAAACAAATAGAATACGATATCAAACTAAATCATCGTGAACAAACAAACAACCACTAATATCGTCCAAAATTTATACAATATGTATCAGATAAGTACATACATCCTCAAAAATATAAATAATGCTACCCTAGCTCGGTTCAGCTCCTCCACTTCTGATAATCGCCGTAATCTGGCTAATCTGATCCTCGGTGCAGCCCTAAGTCGTCAAAAACTCGACTAAAGAAAGAGCGGACTGTGAGGGAGTCTGAGCGAGCTGTGGAGCTGTAGGAGTGGTCTGCGCAACCGCAGCCGAGATAGTGGCTTGCGGAGCTGCAGCCGAAGGAGATGCATGTGGAGCCGCAGCCGAACTAGCTTGTCGCATCTATTAAATTTTGTGTGTAATAAACGAGTAAGAGCGGTGTATTAGATTTTAGTCGAGTTCGTATCATTATCAGGTTATTGCGAAACCCCAATCTAAGAATACTTAGGGACTTAGGCCTCGTTTGGGTATCTAGTTTGGAAAGCCGTAGTTTATTTTAATTAGATAGTTTTATATAAGTATGATTAATCAAAGCTAAGTCTACAACCAAATAAGCTCAGGCTACTAATATTGCATATGTTACTATCTATAACGTGATATAATATTTTCCTATTAAGTAGTATATATACCATCTCCTTCAACTCCTCGACGGCGGTCTTCAAGACAGCAACATCATGCTCTAGACGTCACTCACGGGGGTAGGGAAAGTAACCGCCAGAGTGGAGCCAACCTTTTATGGTCCCTGCTAGGACCAGTACCCGGCCTCTCTCCCAACCTCCGTGGTGCTCTCCATATGCAGCGTTTAGGACTGGGGTCAGCAGCATCAGATCGGTCTGTCCAGTAAAATCGATCCCCGATGACTCCGCCTGCTCCACCACCCACTCCTACACCCACATTAACCATTAAAATATAAGTATATCATTTAAATTTGAACTTTTCAAAACAAAAATTTCAAACTTGTTGGAATAAATATTAACACTTACGCAATACTCCTGGGTAGCGGTGTCGGGGAATCGAAGCTCGCCCGTGGCGGGATATGTTGAGGTGCCGTGGACGGCAAGATACGCGGTCAGCACGCTCGGTGTACCACCTTGCGCCAGGGTCTGAGCTCTCTGCAATTCGTAAAAAATTTACATATATTATAAAATAACTCTTAATATTACATTATATCAAAATAGATCTATTGTAATTTAACGATGCCTCTATGGCACGAGTAATGTTCCTCAAGCCACCTGTATAGGTGGGGCGACCTCTCTTCGCCGACTTCCTATTCTCTTTATTTTGATCGGCATGTTTCTGCACAACACATTCAGATTTAGTTTTCTAATTAAGTAACACAAAAAAATAAGTTATATACTAAACAATGAATTACATTTAAATTACAAATCTATTTGCGCTGAGAGTCGAAATATTGGCACAAGAGAGGCCATGTATCTACGTCGACTCTCGCAAAGGCCGGAGTATATAGGAGAGCCGCTCTCTCTACCTCGGGGGTCGCCATCCACAGGGAATAGCATTCGATCTTCAGCTCGTTCCTATTGTATCGGACCTTTGATTGCATGTTCTTCATCAGGCCATTGTACAGAGAGTGAAGATCGAGCACTCTCTCAGGGTGATCAGGGTCGGGTACAGACTGAAAGTCGTAATCCAACTGAAAATACAAAAAAACAATGTATTTAAATTGCAAGTGTTAAATAACAATAAATATATTGGATAAGTCAAATAAAAATATATATTAATACCCGAGCCTGATCCCAGAAGAGGGCAAATGAGCACCGGTGCTGATCGCCCCACTCAACGTGAAATGGATACTTCTTCACGGGACGGCTCTCATCCTCCATATACCGGCCGAACCTCTCGGCATAATCTCCGGTATAGCGATAATCGGGGGTAAAGAAGAGGGGGAATGCTACCCCCTAACTCTGTCGGGCCTCAGCTTGTGGGACTGATTCTGCCCTCGAGTCCCCCTATCGGGATGGGGCTGCCCTGCATCTACAAGAAATATCAAGACAATCAATATTAAGACAAGGTGGTATTAGGAAATCAAGGTTTAACGAAAATTGAAGTGCGATATATACCTCCGGCGATAGCAGCACGAGCCTGGGCCCGGGCAGCAGCACGAGCGGGACGATAGTTCCTCCGGTGAGGAACAGCCGGTGACCCGGATGTGGACGCATCCCATCCAACTAGAAAATAAACATTGACGCTAAATTTCCATGAAATTCTTGTTTATTCTTAGAGGATATGTAAAATGAATAAATATTTTATATTTATTCATACTAACTCGCATAAAGACTTGTAAAACCATGTTTAACGATATAAACCTCTACGAATTCTACTTTCTGTCAGTACTTATTCCCACATCTATAGCACGGGAAGAGAATCATCTCTAACACGATCTTATTATCTGCGCGTGCAAATTCAATGAAAACAGCAACTCCTGCAACAAACTTAGGTTGCATATGTTGTTGCCAATCCACGTACATCCAGTCCTTAACTCTGATGTACTTATAGGCCATATTAGACTGTATAACATATAAATTGTAGGTTCTGATGACTATATTGAGAAATCTAAGAATGAGATGGTTACTGACAAAGAAGAAAATCCGTAGATACAATTTTGTCGTTGAAAAGAATAAATTATCGATAAGCAAAGTTAGATTTGTAGATACCCAAGTATGAGTGGTATTTTGTGTATCTGTGTTTCAATTTATGATTTCGCTTAAGTTTAGGGTTGTTATTGTGTATGTGCTTTGTGTAGGGTTGAAAAGAATAAATCATCATTTTTTTGAATAACTAAATTCTTTATAAAAGGTTAAACCCTAATTTTTAGAGAAATTAAATTCTCATATGTTCCTGTTATTTCTTTTTAAGTTAGTTCTTTTCCCCTAAGTTTTGAATCTGCAGAACAAAATCTCCCCGATGAGAATTAAATTCTCAACTTGTGGAGATATTTGCTTCTGTAAATCTCAACCAGAGGAAAAACTAAGTTCTTATATGAAGGGATAAGTTTACGGTAAAGTTTTGCGTTTACGTTATCATCGAGTATCCTACTGAAGGAACTAATGCACCCTAAACCCTAACCCTAATTTTTGGAGGAATTAAATTCCCATATGTCCATGTTATTTTTTTTAACTTAGTTCTTTTCCCCTAAGTTTTGAATCTACAGAACATAATCTCCCCGATGAGAATTAAATTCTCAACTTGTGGGGAGATTTGCTTCTGCAAATCTCAACCAGAGGAAGAACTAATTTCTTATATGATGGGTTAAGTTTACGATAAAGTAATGTGTTTACGTTATCATCGAGTATCCTACTGAAGGAACTAGTGCACCCTAAACTCTAACCCTAATTTTTGGAGGAATTAAATTCCCATATGTCCCTGTTATTTCTTTTTAATTTAGTTCTTTTCCCCTAAGTTTTGAATCTGCAGAAAAAAATCTCCCCGATGAGAATTAAATTCTCAACTTGTGGTGAGATTTGCTTCTGTAAATCTCAACCAGAGGAAGAACTAAGTTCTTATATGAAGGGTTAAGTTTACGGTAAAGTTGTGCGTTTACGTTATCATCGAGTATCCTACTGAAGGAACTAGTGCACCCTAAACCCTAACCCTAATTTTTGGAGGAATTAAATTCCCATAAGTTCCTGTTATTTCTTTTTAACTTAGTTCTTTTTCCCTAAGTTTTGAATCTGCAGAACAAAATCTCCCCGATGAGAATTAAATTCTCAACTTATGGGGAGATTTGCTTCTGCAAATCTCAACCAGAGGAAGAACTAAGTTCTTATATAAAGGGTTAAGTTTACGATAAAGTTGTGCGTTTACGTTATCATCGAGTATCCTACTGAAGGAACTAGTGCATCCTAAACCCTAACCCTAATTTTTGAAAGAATTAAATTCCCATATATTCATGTTATTTCTTTATAACTTAGTTATTTTCCCCTAAGTTTTGAATCTGCAGAACAAAATCTCCCCGATGAGAATTAAATTCTCAACTTGTGGGGAGATTTGCTTCTGCAAATCTCAACCAGAGGAAAAACAAAGTTCTTATATGAAGAGTTAAGTTTACGGTAAAGTTGTGCGTTTACGTTATCATCGAGTATCCTACTGAAGGAACTAGTGTACCATAAACCCCAACCCTAATTAACCCAAATTATCCCTAATTAACCCAATATTAAACCGTAATCATCACCCTAATTCAAATTATCCCTAATTAACCCAAAATTAACCTAAATTAACCTAATTAACCCAAATTAACCCTAATCATCACCCTAACCCAAATTAACCCTAATCAACCCAAAATAAACCCTAATCAACACCCTAACACAAATACACTCTATTTTATCAAATTAACCCAAATTAAGCCTAGCCCAAACCCTAACCCAAATCAACCTAACCCTAATCATCACCCAAACCCTAACCCAAATTAATTCTAGCCCAAACCAAAATTAACCCTAATTAATCTAATTAACCTTAACCCTACCAACCCAATTTTACCTAATTAACCCTAACTAACCCTAACCCTACCTAATTAACCCTCACCGAAACCCTAACCCTAAACCGAACCCTAACCCTAATCCTAAACCGAACCCTAACCCTACCTAATTAACCGAACCCTAGCCCAAACCCTAGACCGAACCCTAACTCTAAGCCTTAGTAGTAACCCTAAAATCAACAATAACACAAATAAAAGCATAATTATAAGTTAAAAATTGAAATTAACTCACCTTAGGCCGGTGATTCTACTGTTGACGAGGTGGAGGAGGCCGGAGATTCCACTGTCGACGAGACACAGTCGACGACGCGAGCGATGGTGTACCGGTGACGAGGAAGTCAACGATGGTGTACCGGCGATGAGGAGCCGCGCACGGGTGTGGTGGCGAGGAGGCGCGTGCGGGAGATCGGTGACGAGAGGGAGTTGGGAAATTTTGGGAACGATGAGGAAATTTCTGGGCTCTATTTTTTTTATAAATAACCCATTGATGCCCTTACGGATTAATCCGTAGGGCCTTCTTTTGCGGCTCCGTAGGGCCAAATAAAAGATTATATTTTAATATTTTTAAATTAATCCGTAGGGCACCGTATGGACAACCATCTTGCCCTACGAATTAATCTGTAGGGATAATAAAAAGTTACCTCTACGGATTCCTGTAGCCGTAGGGGCAACCCCTTATTGTAGTAGTGATGGATGGAAAAACAAGTCATTCATGATGATTCTGAAGTTCCTGAAAAATTCTATGCCCCCGAGAAATAACGTGCCCGACAGCTGGTACGAAACCCAAAAGATGATGTCTGATTGGTCTGAAGTGTGAGAAGATTCATGCATTTTCCAAAGATTGCGTGTTGTACCGGAAATAGAATTCAGATTTGAAAGAGTGTTCAACATGTGGAGAGGCCAGGTATAAGTCGAAAGACTGATAAGAAGCCCGGTATATCTGTTAAGATAGCACGATACTTTCCCATAACACAAAGGCTGCAGAGGCTATTCAGGTGCAAGAAAACAGTCGAGGCAAAAATTTGGCATCATCGTGCTGCTCCAAGCGAAGATGGAAAAATGAGTCATCCAAGAGATTCACCGGTATGGAAGGATTTCGATAGGAGGCACGAAATATTCAGTAGTGATCCTCGCAATGTCAGGCTCGGACTCGCTAGTGATGGCTTCTGCCCATTCAACTATATAGCTGGAAGCCACAGCACATGGCCCGCTGTAATGATAGTTTATAATCTATCGCCTTGGTTGGTTATGGATCAATCTTACTTTATGATGCCTCTTCTTATAGACGGACCAAACTCACCGAAAAACAATATCGACGTCTATCTCCGACCTCTGATCGATGAGTTAAAATCTTTATTCATTGATGGTGTAGAGACATACGATGCAAACACAGATACAACCTGCACAATGCGTGCGTCTTTAATATGGAAAATTAATGACTTTCCTGCATATGGAATGCTATCAGGTTGGTCTGTACATGGTCTCAAAGTATGCTCTTATTGCCATCAATATACAACATCGAAATGGTTGAATTTTATCAGGAAGGTTTGTTATTGTGGTCATCGGCGTTTCCTGCTACTAGACCATCCATACAGGTTAGACGATGCTCACTTTAATGGTCATCAGGAGCTTCTTGGGCCTCCAGCCTCATTGTCCAGAGTGGACGTGATTGCTCAGTGGGATGGTTATAATAATGTGACCTTCGGGATAGATCCGGCAAAACAGGTCAAACCATCCTATTGGAACAAGTTAAGCATTTTCTATGAGCTTCCGTACTGGTCAACAAATTTAGTGCATCATTGTCTGGACGTCATGCACATAGAGAAGGGAGTATCCGAGCACATACTCAACTTGCTTCTTTGTAAAGACGGAAAATCGAAAGACAACCTCCTTGCTCGGATGGATTTTCAGTACTGGGAAATTAGAAGTTAATTGCATTTTAAACCGATAGCAGGTAAACCAGAAAAGTTTGTACTTCCCAATGCTGCGTATCATATGTCGCAACTGGAGAATAAAAAGTTCCTGCAAGTGTTGCATGATTTGAAAGTTCCCACAGGTTTCTTAGGATCATTTAGCAAGAAGATAAAAATTGTGAAAGGTAAGATCGATAGGCTGAAAATTCATGATCACCATGTTATTATGGAGCACGTTCTCCCATTAACCCTCAGGACTTCCCTTTCCGAATCAGTTGGTCTAGTAATCAATGACCTTTGTTGTTGTTTTTAGAGAATTGTGCTCTAAAACCTTGGATGCTGTGATGCTGGAGAATCTAGAAAATTCTTTTTTATTGATACTTTGCAAGCTTGAGCGTATTTTCCCACCGTCATTCTTCGATATCATAATACACCTGATGGTTCATCTTGCAACCGAGGCTAAGTTTGCCGGACCGATACAATATCGATGGATATATCCCGTCGAAAGGTACGTGGAATTTTTCGTTTCGAGTAATTTGTAAAATTATTGTTGTCCTATATACCAGTAATTATTTATTTAACATATTTTTGTTTAGGTACCTCTACACTCTAAAAAAGTATATACGCAATAGAAATCGACCATAGGGTTCTATCATGCAAGGTTATCTTCTAGATGAAATAACCACATTTTGTTCCCGCTATCTGGATGAGAACATTGAGACGAAACTTAACCGGCCTCGGAGAATTTAGGATGGGCCATATGGTAAAGCTGATTATAAGAGAGTAGACACTATATTTATCAACAAGATATATCGGTTTATCCTCCTCAATAGCGTATGTCTTGAAGAAATTAGAGAGTAAGTTTATTTTGGATTAATTGTTATATTTATGTTTGTGTATGTATGAAATGATATAATATTAATGTCATAATTTATTGTTGAGAACAGAATTCATATTGATGAGGTACGTGAGGGGTATCCTGATTGGAATGATGAACGATTGGAAAAATATCATCAGGATAATTTTTGCGATTGGGTTGCAGATCATGTAAGTTGTTTGAATAACATATTATTGCTACCAGTCTTAATCTAAACTTATATCATTATATATTTGCCGTAAAATTTGTTTTGTCAGATCCACGATTCGAACTTGTTTGCATCATTAGAGAGATATTCAAGATATTTAGCTCAGTTTCCTAGCATGGAGGTTGCATATTATAAAGGATTCGGTGTCCTTTGATACAAATTTGAAGTTAAGGACATATAGAAATATCTCGAACCACTCAGAATAGTGGGATTGCGACGGTAGGATCGGATGGTGTGATTTATTATAGATATTTAAATTGCATACTTGGCATCCAATATCCCGGACGATCATAACCGTTTTATATATTTCAGTGTATTTGGTACGATACAAGAACCGATACGGATAAGTGGAGAAACAATCTCAGGACTTGGAAAGATGAATATGGATTGACTAGTGTGAACACACTTCGATTTTATGGTCAAGACGATCCATTTATCTTTCCGAACCAAGCATTCCAAGTATACTACTCACAGTGCTTGAAGCATCCGGGATGGAGTGTCGTATGCCATTGGAAACCCATGGATGTTTACGATGTCCTAAAATTCGAGGATCGAATGGAGGACAACGATGAGGATGAAAAAATGAGAAGACTTAGAGTGCTCCGACCGTCTGTTTCAAAAGACGGGTTGTCTTCGGCTGATCGTGAAGTTACGTGGGTTAGAAATGATATCGATGATGAAATTCAAGTAGATATGTCTAATACGTCTACGAAACGAAAAGGTTATCAGTAATATTATATTATTACTTCATATTTCTAAGATCTATACATATATTGCATGCATATGTAATGATTATACTCTTATCTAGGTCTGATGACAACGCCCGGAGCAGCGAGGGGTAGTAGGAGCACCAGCCGCGGCAGAGGCAGAGGCAAAGCGGTTCTGCCGTCCGGGGAGCTGCGTAGGGAGCTTCAGAGGGCTGGTCTTGCACCCCAATTGGTATCCCCTTCGGATGACTCCTTCCGTATGGACTTTGCCACACCTCCAGGTATATTACATGCATATTCATTTTGAATGTAATATTATAGATATACACGCATATTTATTTTAAAATTACTTATATAGTCAATGTTTAATTGTCTAGCTGTTGGTGGTGGGTCCACATCAGAGGCGGATGCCACTACCGTACCTGCAGGTATGTTTATATATCATTTAGTGCATGCATATTGATTTAGAATGTTATAACATAAATATACATGCATTCGTTTCGCTCTTACTTAGATAATCATTTTCTGATTGTCTAGCTGTAGGTGCTGTCTCCACTTCTTGAGCAGAAATCACCATCGCACCTGCGGGTATGTTTATATATTCTATATTGCATGCATATTGATTTAGAATGTTATATTATAGATATACACATTCTTTTTGTAATTACTTATATAATCTATTTTTAATTGTCTAATTATAGGTGGTGCAACCACATCTGGCGCAGAGGCCACTCCCGTCACTTCCGTACCCTCCGCTCAGTATGCAGGTTAGTATGAATAAATATAAAATATTTATTCATTTTACATATCCTCTAAGAATAAATATGAATTTCATGTAATTTTATCGTCAATATTTATTTTCTAGTTGGAGGGGATGCGTCCACGTCCAGGTCACCAGTTGTTCTACACCGGAGGAACTATCGTCCCGCTCGTGCTGCTGCCCGGGCCCAGGCTCGTGCTGCTATCACCGGAGGTATATATCGCACTTCAATTTTCGTTAATCCTTGATTTCTTAATATCGTTTTGTCTTAATATTGCTTGTCTTAGTAGTTCTTGTAGATGCAGGGCGGCCCCATCCCGAGAGGAGGACTCGAGGGCCGATTCAGTCCAACAGGCTGAGGCCCGATAGAGCTAGGGGGAGGCACCATTCCCCCTTTTCTTTACCCACGATTATCGCTATACTAGCGATTATGCCGAGCGGTTCGGCCAATATATGGGGGATGAAAGCCGCATCCAAAAGAAGTATCCACTTCACGTTGAGTGGGGCGATCAACACCGGCGCTCATTTGCCCTCTTCTGGGATCAGGCTCGGGTATTAATATATATTTTCATTTGGCTTATCCAATAAATTCATTGTTATTTAACACTTGTAATTTAAATACATTATTTTTTTGTATTTGTAGTTGGATTACGACTTTCAGCCTGTACCCGACCCTGATCACCCTGAGAGAGTGCTCGATCTTCACGCTCTGTACCTGGGCCTGATGAAGAATATGCAATCTAAGGTCTGATACAATAGGAAAGAGCTGAAGATCAATTGCTATTTGGTATGGCTGGCGACCCCCGAGGCAAAGAGAGCTGCTCTCCTACATTCTCCTGCCTTTGCCAGAGTCGACGTAGATATATGGCCTCTCTTATACCAATATTATGACCCTGAGCACAAACAAGTTTGTAATTTAAATGTAATTCATTGTTTAGTATATAATTTATTTTTTTGTGTTGCTTAATTAGAAAACTAAATCTTATTGTGTTGTGCAGAAATAGGCCGATCAAAATAAGGAGAATAGAAAGTCGGCGAAGAGGGGTCGCCCCACTTATACAGGTAGCTCGAGGAACATTACTCGTGCCATGGAGGTATCGGTAAATTACAATAGATCTATTTTGATATAATGCAATATTAAGAGTTATTTTATAATATATGTAAATTTTTGGCGAATTGCAGAGAGATCAGACCCTGGCGCAGGGTGGTACACCGAACGTGTTGACCGCGTATCTTGCCATCCACTGCACCTTGACAGATCCCGCCACGGGCGAGCTTCGATTCCCCGACACCGCTACCCAAGAGTATTGCGTAAGTATTAATATTTATTCTAATTCGAATGAAATTTTTATTTTGATAAGTTCAAATTTAAATGATATACTTATATTTTAATGGTTAATGTGGGTGTAGGAGCGGGTGGTGGAGCAGGCGGAGGAATCAGGGATCGATTTTAGTGGACAGACCGATCCAATACTACTGACCCCAGTCCTAGACGCCGCACACGGAGGGCACCATGGAGGTTGGGAGAGAGGCCGGGGACTGGGTCCTAGCAGGGCCCATATGAGGTTGGTCTCCACTCCGGCGGTTACTTCCCCTACCCCCCTCCCCGTGAGCGACATCTAGAGAATGATGTTGCCGCCTTGAAGACCATCGTCGAGATGTTGAAGGAGATGTTGGTACGTATATTACTTAATAGTAAAATATTATATCACATTATAGATAGTAACATTTTCAATATTAGTCTGAGCCTATTTGGTTGTAGACTTAGTTTTGATTAATCATACATATATAAAACTATCTAATTAAAATAAACTACGGTTTTCCAAACTAGATACCCAAAGTAGGCCTAAGTCCCTAAGTATTCTTAGAATGGGGTTTCACAATAATCTGATAATGATACGAATTCGACTAAAATCTAATACACCGTTCTTACTCGTTTATTACACATAAAATTTTACAGATTCGGCAGGCTATTTTGGCTGTGGCTCCACATGCACCTCTTTCGGCTGCGGCTCCGCAAGCCACTACCTCGGCTGCGGTTGCGCAGACTACTCCTACAGCTCCATAGCCCGCTCAGACTCCCGCACAGTCTGCTTCTTCATTAGTCGAGTTTTTGACGACCCAGAGTTGCACCAAGGAGCAGATGCGCCGGATTACGGCGATTTTCAGAGGTGGAGGAGCTGGACCAAGCTAGGGTACCTTTATTTATATTTTTGAGTATGTATGTACTTATCTGATACATATTGTATATATTTTGGACGATATTGGTGGTTGTTTGCTTGTTCACGATGATTTAGATTGATATCGTATTCTGTTTGTTTATTTCTTTTATATATTATGCGTGAGATGTTGATTATGAATATTTCTGTATTTGGTTATATGATGCATATATTATTGTGCACAGGACGGGGGAAAAACAGGAAGCCCCTTTTTAAAAAAACCCTGAATTTTGTCCTTACGGATTAATCTGCAGGTGCAACTGTTGCACCTACGGATTAATCCGTAGGTGCAAGGTTTGCCGCTACACATTTTTCCGTAGGGATAAAATATCAGGATATCTGATATTTTGTCCCTATGGACTCAGTAACAGAGGTAAAACTTGCCCCTATGAATTAATCCGTACGGGCATTTATCAGGCCCTACGGATAAATCCGTATGGGTATTTATCAGGCCCTACGAATAATTTCGTACGTACACGTATTTTATTTTATAAACCAATAGATTAAATAAAGATTATGTCCCTACGGAGTAATCCGTAGGGATAAATGTCCCTATGGAGTAAGGTGTAGGGGCAATTATTACTC
Source organism: Agapanthus africanus (assembly GCA_030015575.1). Taxonomy (NCBI): domain Eukaryota; kingdom Viridiplantae; phylum Streptophyta; class Magnoliopsida; order Asparagales; family Amaryllidaceae; genus Agapanthus; species Agapanthus africanus. Next base: position 932,593,507 of record CM057338.1, on the reverse strand, counting down.
CGTAAGGGCATGTTCAAGACGAAGACTTGCACCTGCGGCCTTTGGACCTACGGTGTAATTTTATGTCCCTACGGATATATCCATAGGGGCAGTGGTTTGCCCCTACGGCTAAATCCGTAGAGGCAAGCGATTACTGTAGTAGTGAACCAAGAAAAATTATTTTATGAGTTTTTATTATTTTTTTGGATTTCCCAAAACTTTTTGGGTTAGTTGAGGGTTTTTTTTACTTTTAATTCTGAGAGTTATATTTTTTCCGAAAATTTTATTTCTCACCAAAAGTTTCAAAATTTTATTCTCACATAAAATCTTGAAAATTTGATGAGTACTTGTTCCAGTGGGAACGCCTGGGGCGCGTACCAATTTCACGGAAAAACGAAAATCCTAATAAAACGGACAAAATTAAACAGGCTAGTTTAATGTAAAGTGAAATTTGTTAGATTGGTTGTTGCATTTGTGATGCGCATCGCATGCCTAATAAATAAAGATGCATACAACATTTATTAGTTAAAATCTGAAAAATTTCAAGTGGGAGATTTAGAGAGGAGACAGGAGTTTAGATTCAACTACCCGATTTACTCCGTTTCTAGGAAATCTATAATCCGTTATTCAATCATTTTAACAAAATTTTAAATTTTATAGTTTTGAAGGATATGGTTGGGGCCATGGGCCTTCTTCTTCTTTTTTCGGCATGTAGCTTTATTATTGTTGTTAAGATGGAATGAAGACAAAGCAATCTTTAGGAAAGAACAATACTCCAGTGAATACCGATAGTCTTAACGCATCCATAATAAAATCAAGATATCGTCAGTATCCCCGAGGATGAGATGGTTAATGACGAAAACATAATAAAATATAAATATCAGTTTACTTAAATAAGCTGAAAGACTTGGAACAACGTGGCAGCGATGTAGCGGGGCTACATGATGCAGCACCATCGAGATGCAGCAATCTTCGGAGGATTAGCGCATCTAGGATCGCTTTACGCGTTGGACGTGATGAAGAGCGATATCATTAGTGCTCATAGGATTTATTACTGAGCACTCACAGTTTATACTGAGCGGTAGTTAGGGTATCTATGTGCTAAGAGATAAGCTGTGCGATGATTATGGGCTAATCTATGCGACGTGGCAACGTTATATTATTTCTCGGTTTGACCTTATTTTCATGTAAGGAGTCAAACCACGTAATGTGGATACACTTAAGAGTTATTGTCACGACCCGGAAAAGGCACGTGATCGGCATTTGAATCACATGAAATCTATAGGACTCCACCGTAACCCAAGTAACCTAAAAACCAGAAATCTAAACCCTTTTATAAGAAAATAGTGGGGTGAAGTTTTGAAACTGTTACTAAATGAAATCAAGTTTATTCAGAAAGTATATGTAAGGTTTAATTGAAAACATTTTTGTCATTTAAAAAAATCGGGCAGCGCCTCCTTTGTAAATTTTGAGTAAAACCACATACAAACATAGAATATAATAAGCGTTCCCAACGGAAGCTAGTTTCCACGTCTAAACGGCGGAGCAACCACGCAGTTAAAATACGACACTTAAGACGAAGGATAGAAAGCAAAATATAAACAAATCCAATATAAAGTCGACTCCACACGAGTACAAAACCCAAAATATACACATCTAAGTCTCGCTTCAAAGTCCAGAAATATACAAGTTTTGGTCGATGGATTTTTTAACTAGATCCAAAAGAATATACATAATAAGAGACGGTTACGATGAGACTATATAACCCACCTACCAAAAGAAATCACCCGAAGAAGAAGTGTGCCGGCAAACCGCTACTAGTCCGAGTGGTCGATCCTGCAAGAAACCAAGACACAACAGGGGTGAGTTGCCAACTCGTGAATAAAAATATATCACAAGTTAGAAATCGAAATGCATAACGATCTACCTAAGTTATACAGTATAATACGACACAATATGAAATAACATACATATACTACATAAGTATTATAAGTGCATCCCAATAAATCGTAGAAGCATGGAGATACATCATATCATATATATAGCATGCATCCATGTATAAGCCTATGAAGTAGTCGAAAGATGTATGTAAAATCCTTTCAAAATTGCCTATGATACGTATATCAGGGCACAAGTAGCGGACGTTGATTTAAGAAGCAATATATGCATTTTGTTTAAAGTATACGTCTCGCTTTTTAGAAATGATTTTAAGAGGGTTTCCGTTTGAAAAATTCTTGTGTCGTCATAGACACGTTGAAAATAATGAGATTATAGCTCATTTGGAAACCTCTTAATATATATCGATATATGAAAATAATAGTTCAGATACTGTCTCTTGGACCAGTCCTGTTTGGCTAGTATATAGCATAAAACACCAAATCCGTGTTTATCATCAACATAAGAAACACATCACTGATAACATCATTATAAAACCTTGTCAATCATCGACACATAAATCTCATGTGTTTCACTAGGCACTGTCCCTTGGATCGGCCCTCACTTTCTCACACCGGTCGGTATCCCCGGATAACCGCTATGTCCAAATACTATCCCCGGTCAGTATCATCCGGATATCCATCGTGATCATTCATGTATTCGTAATCGTACTACATCCCCAATGCGATTCCCGGATACCACCAAAACCCGTCCACCCGATATCCGTAATCATACTACATCCCCAACTCAATTCTCGGATATCACCAAAACCCAATACATAGAAAACTCAGGGTGGACGTATCATCATCAAATTCAGGAGACAACCGCACTTTGAAAACATTCACAAGTTTAATAAATCATATCGCGGCTTCTCAAATCCATGAAAAATATCAAGTTCCGAAGAACAAAATCCATAATTCATTTTTGCCATAGTTGGAAACAAACATATACGAATATCCATGGCAGTGGTATTCGTATATCAAAATCAGCAAGTATTATGCATACTAGCATGGATAACTAGAACACGAAAATCATGACAGTGTCTACTGTGTCATGTCAATACTAATGATGTATAGTATAGTATACACGTCTGTGATCGTGTAGCATGGCAATCATTAATAGTGGTGCAAGTTTTCTATACATGGATATATCGATCACCGCATTCATATAACAACATCAAGACTATCAAATGTGGTAATCCTATAATGTCATGGCAGTACCAATGATGTGTAGTGTAACATGAGAGTCTATGATTTGTGCAACATAGCAACTATTGGTAGTTGTGTAGTGTTCTATCAGTGTATTCATATAAGCATAGAATATATGTTAAGGAATCGAAATGCGAGCGTAAAATAATCATAACGTGAACAAGCGTTAAACATAGTTACATACTTACGAGCTATACGGTTCTAGTTTAAAATAGAACGAAACGTTGTTTTGGAAATAAGGAAGCTGCGGTATTATTAAGATAGATATTCGTTTGAAATTAGCAGCGCATCCTTGACATTATCATTTAAAGTAGGAAACGAATCGTTGGTTTTTAAAAGAGTATAGCTCTAATAATCATAATATCCCAATAGGGATTTAACAAGACTTTGCGAGTCAATAAATATCGGCTGTATTCGACAATCTATCATCATCACATCTAGTATGGAATCCCCATCGTACGATGTCCATCAAGTAACCAATCAATATCATACGGATCTATAGTCGCGTACGCATATAACAATTAATCTCACACACACACACACACATACATATAGCCTACTAGTTATGAACTATATACTAATTTAGTTATAGACTAAGTTTCTAACATAACATTATAACCTAGGTATATAATATAAATATTCTAGTTAATTGGTTATGGGGATGCTATACGCCATCCACCCGACTTCCTCTATAGATATAGATCAACTCACAGACGTCTCGAGCTAGTCGAAACCTACGACCGCCTCTCCCTTCCTCACCATCTCGGAAGCTCTCATGATCGAACCTACAATTGAAACCATAACACAACCGTATAAATATCCAAATAAAAAACGACGCAACGAGTTACGCGTTCACAGGTTAGAACCTATGGTTAGCGTGTACTAAATACGAAAAAATATCCCCGACGTTGACGTATGAACGTTGATATAGAAATACAAAAACCAAGTTTAAAACCCACAAAACATCATCAAAAACTTAGCAAGAGTGCTTCCAGATTTTGACACAGGCAATCTGGGTGAAAAAGAGATATACCGGTGGCCTAATTACTAAGTGTGCATGCTACCACCCAAACCCTGACACCAAACCCAAAAACTTGGCCGCCAAAATATTCAATATGGCCTTTATTTTCGGCCTGGCCATTGAATTGGGGGATTATGCTCCTACAGTGGTCTCCAAGTTATCCAAATAGCTCAAAAACACCATTCTTTTATTTTACAAATAACCCAAATAGCACCGGAATTCATTTGAACATGAAAACTCCTTAAATTCCTAGTTTTTAAAACTTTAAAACACTTCTAAAACTTAATCTCCATGCATCAAAATATCTCTAACACACTCAAACAAGTAGTGGCTACCAACAAAACCCAACATACCTCTCTACTACAAGTGAATCATCACAAAACTCACCCATTCTAAGACTTAATCCATCAAGAGAGTGACTTTACTCAAGAAACCCCAAGATAACATAATATGTGTAGCATTCTGAAAATTTAGAAATAAATAAAATTAATTAATTTAATAATAATATGATATATCGCAAAGTTGTTAAAAACAAATAAGTCAAGTTTCATAAGTTCTATGTAAAACAATTTAAATAAAAAATTTAGTATGCAATATAAATAAGTTATAAGGGTTTTAGTGATAATTTTAGCTTCATTTTAATAAAATGTGTGTTTTATAATAAACTAAGTTGTGAGGGGGTTTTAGATTAAGTTTAGGATTTTTCGTGCAAATGGAAAATTGTTAGGGGTGTAAATGAAAAAGTGATAGAAAACATTTAGCTCAGAATTTTATTGTAAATTAAAACAAAAATTAAAGGATAATGCAAGCACACCTCTTGCTTGCATGTACACACTCATCTCACACCTCCTCCTTGCATGAAATGAGCACTCTTCAACCCTTGACACCTCCTTCTACCACCTCACCCTTCCTTCTTCTCATATATAGGATATGTTCAGATCTATTACAAAAATTAAAATCTGAAAATTTCTGAAATCAAAACAAAAAATAAATAAATAAAGAGAGCAAGAAAGAACAAGAGAAGAAGAAGATGAAGGAAGCCATGTTCTAGGTTTTCTTCACCATCAAGCTAGGACAAGGGCTTGCATCTTGGAGGGGTTATTCCAACAACTTTTAGTAGGTAAAATTCTTAAGCACGGTAAGGGTTTAAATTCTGTAGCTAATTAAGTTCGAATTAAAAAGGGTTCCATAATATCGTATTTTAGTTAATTATAGGCTCTGTTGAAATCTGCTATTGTTTGGAAGATAATAAACTTAACAAAACAGTGCTAAACTGATGTATGTAATACCTAAAGCAAACCATAGGATCACGAACCAGAGGGCTCGGATTTGGGCCGGCGACCAAAAGAGGAAATCCGGCGTCGCCAGATTTGTGGGTAGCTAGGGTGTTTTGGGTGATTGTGTAGGTTTCAGTAGATCATTTTGGCCATTTTGGTATTGTTTAAATAAATTAGTTTCACTGAAAATAGAATCTGGAAGCGTATATCGGAAAAGATATTTTAAAACACCAAATACGACACGATTAAAACGCATCGTGATTTAAATCTGTAGCGATGCAGGTTAGGGTTAAAATCCAGTAAGGTTAAGTGTTAGCTCGATATAGTCGTGTACAATATAACTAGTACGTGGGAACGGGTGTTTTTCATTTCCGTCAGGTCGGAGTAGCCGTTTACTTATATAAATTAAATTGTGATATTAGATTCGAATACGGGATTTGCGGAGGCAGCGAGGAAAGGGAAAGGATTGGCAATTCCTGAATAGATTCATATTTTCCGGTGAGTAGACTAAACATCTACCGGGGAATTGTGTAAAGATGGCGTGATACGTCCGTAGTTTTATTTAACTTAATGCTTTATTTTGTTATGCCAAATTGACAATATGCATTTATCATTCATATATACTTGTTTAGTTGCTAGAACACTACACAAGTATCGACAAGTCATGCCACGTGCACGTATTATATGTTACACACATCTCGTCGATATTACTATGTCACTTTTACACTTAGCACAATTCTTATTAAAATGATTCATATCGTATCTTACATACCAATAATAGTAGTAAATTGCATCATTAATATAATGTTAGTATCTGCGTATTTCATGTTGATATAAGAGGTAAATGTATTATTGAGGATTTATGGTTTTGAGTTTTGAATACTATTACATAAATCCAGTGATTTTATGATTGATGTGTCATGTCCACCATAAGATGTTTTATGATTTGGTTTTATTCCGGACCGAGTGGGGGAGATATACGGTCGCGGATTTTACGTTATCCATACTGAGTGGAGGAGATATACAGTTGGATACATGGTGGACCCGGTCGAGACCGAGGGGCAGGATAGCCGCATTGAGGCGGGGGAGCCTAGCGAGGTTACTCGATACCGGAGATAGTGGTAAAAATACGGTGTATATCTAGAGGATAACGACCGGTATTGTTGATTTCAGGATCATTCGATGAATGATGCCTGTGAGAAATGGAAGTTTTGTGTCGATGATGGACACGGGGAAATGAATTTTATTGGGAATAAATGATGAGATTTCAGTTTGGACTATGAGATTCATATTATAGATTCTTGATTTTCATATATAATCATACATTATACTTGTTCACATCTCAGTTAGTATGATCGTCATATTTATATTATTAACCGTTATATGTTAGTTATATTCACTGAGTTGGCAACTCACTCCCGTTGTGCCACAGTTCCTTGTAGGGGTAGAGTGGACGGTTAGCTGCGGTGCAGATCTACTTTTGCAGCTTTATTATATCTTTTGATAGGTGGCTTACATATGTAGTAATCTTCTCTTTTGGTATTGTATTTTGTATCTAGAAAATCTCCATCAGACCTGTATATGACTTAGAGTGAGAGATGATATGTATATTATTGACAGTTAAGATCGTTTAGTTCTATAAATTGTGGTTTCTTTTCTTTATGTCTGAGATTCGTGTTGATGTCCTATGTACTGAGATTTTATTTTCCGCTGTTGATATTGTTGATCCCAACTAGGGATGCAACCAAACTTAACACCTTACACTTGTTTAATATTTTAACTTCATAACATGTGATTTTTACTTAAAAACTAAATTTTTCTATATAAAGAATTCCGCAAAAAGGATTTTGATCTTGGTTTTCGGCTTACTTGGACTGTGTGAATATCTTTATATATGATACAATCTAAGTGCCGGTCACATCCAAACTTGGGTCATGACAATATGACATGATAAAACTTAGAAAAAATAAGATTTTTACCTCCTTAAGTGAAGAGAAGAGGAATCCAAGCTCTATGGATGTCTATGTTGGGATCTTTGAAGAGGTAAATGCCAAGCTTGAGGCCTTGAGGGATCTAGTGAAGGGATTTGGCAAGAACCATGGTTGAATGTGAAGGGAGGCTAGGGTTTTGGAGAAGGGTTGTGAGGATTTGAGATATTTTGTAATATGAAGATATTTTGTGTAGAGAATGTTATGAGAGGAAGAGTGAGAAAGTCAACATAATATATGAGATATTATGTTAGGATGGATGAGGGTATAATCTTATTATATTCCCCTTTCTTTCTCTCTCTCCAAACTAAGAAACTAACTTAAACCTAAAAATCTCATTTCTTTCATAATATAAAATACTTATCATTTTCAAAATATCTCACATTTTTCAATATCCAAAAATAAATACACATACGGATACCAATACGGAAAACCCAAATCCATACTCAGTATTGTTTTTGTAAAAACCTGTAATATCAATATTTATATTATAAAATAATATTTATAATTTTCAAAATGTTACAGTTATATCTTCATCGATCCGAGATCTGAAGACTGATGCTCCAGTTAGACTATAGAGCGATAGCAGTATGCGGTTAAATATTTTCTGCTCGATCTATGAGGCAGTTAATTTTACAGAAAATGAATGTGATGACGTTTGCTAGTACATTTGAGTAACCGAGGCTTAAGGTTTAATCACCGGGGGTGATAGATCCAAGAGCGCTGCTAAAATGTTAATAAAGTCAATAGTGTGTAAGGGCAGGTGTCCTAATATAAGAAGAGTTCAATCGAGTTAAGAAAACAGATATAACGTGCCTACAACTTAAGCGATCTGACATGGAGAAATGCGCTGGTAGTAATGAAAATAATAAGTCCAAACTTTTGACTGTGGAAATTTAAACCGCTCCACTCGTCAGGGTACAGATTGGAAGCAAGGCCTTCTACTATGAGCAGAAAAGTTTGTGGAAGAAAATCATGTGTCGAGAACATATGAGTCTATTTTGCATCGGGGATATAAATAACTATCCTTACATCATCTTCCTGTCAGTTATAGTTTCGGTTTACGGTATTTGGTTAGCTTAATGGGATAATCTGTCTTCTGGGTTTCTTATGGTTTTGAGAATTGACCTTTCTATGAATGTCATGAGTGGCATAGTATATTAGGTCAACAGGTAGATGAGATGATTTAACCATCTGGGGTGGATTAGTTGGCATTTTAACCAAAATCAAACCATCTATTTGTGAGAGTTTCCTTGGAGGCAAAACTACCAAAGGAAAACCATTTGGATATCCGTTGCAGATAATTCACTCCGATAAATACGGACCAATATATGTGAAGACACATAGTAGAATTTCCTAGTTCAACACCTTCATTAATAATTACTCGATATGGCTATTAGTCTCACATGGAACTGAAGCGTTGATTTGTATCAAACGTTGTGTCAGTGAAGTGAAGATTCAACTCATGCAAACATGATTGTGCGTGTTTTACGGAGCATTTCTATAAACTGTAAGCAAACCATGAGTATTTATTTTAGCAATTCAGGAAACTGAATGAAGAAAAAGGAGTCGTCAGACTGCTGATGATATTGTAAGCTCTACAACAAAATGGTGTTGTATAAAGGAGAATTAGAGAACCGCTAGATATGATAAAGAACATGATGGCAAGGGCTAATCTTACATATTGTTTGGGAGATGCGTTATTGACAGTGGCTTATGTTCTTGATCATGTGCTCTTCAAAGACAGTATAGTCAACACTTTATGAGTAGTGGACGAACGGGAGACCTGAGAGCTCACTTATGTTCATGAGTATGTGATAAGACTGTGACTGACATTTGGTAGTGCAACCTTGATTACCTCAGGGAGGAAACAACGAACAATTTCCTTGGGGAGGAAATTTTCGCAAAAGGCAGAAGTATGTCAGGATTTAGGATTCTATGAGATTGAGGAGACTCCTAGTCGGTTAATGGTGTAGAAGAAATTAGTTCTTTCAGCGGCTGGCGAAAATGGGAGAGATGTTTCCGTTGATGGCTTGGAACCAATCATGGATTCTCAAGAGAGTTGTAGATAGTGTTATGGATTAACACCCTGACGACGTTTCGATATCGAAGGGGAGATGTCTATGGTAATTTCGCATTGGTTGTGGAACCCAAGTCATTTGAGGACGCTATTTCTGGGTCTACTGCGAAAGAGTGAATAACGACAATGGAAGAGGTACAATAGTCAACGTTAAAGGATCAAGTCAGGGATTTGGTCAATTATTCTACCGGACGCAAGACTGTTGATAAAAACTGGGTTTTTCAAAGTCTTGCGAAAGAAGGAAGATATTGTAGAGAGATACAATTCATACTTGTTGATGAAGGGATTCACCTAGTGTAGGTGGACAACGAATAGACACTTTTCACCTGGGGTGATGATTGCGTTTATTTCACCTTCCTTAATAAATCGTCATACATAAAGATCTTGAACAAGTCCTGGGGACTTAGATTATTTTCTCGATGGAGATTTGGATAAGGAGATCTGGGAGATCAGCCTATGGATTTCAAAGCCAACATGACTCGAGTCGACTTGGAGAGTCCATTTATGCTTGAAACACTTATCCAAGCAGTTGTCGGTTTGACGTCATCAATCTATATCGGATATGGACTGAAAATGATTGAATACGACAACTGCAAATTTAGAAATCTTGTTGTGAATGAAATTGAGATGACCAAAAATGACTTGGAGACAATGAATGCCACTTGGAGTGGCTAATCTCGCTATAAAGGACATATATGAGATGTTGAGTTTATGCTTGGGAATTGGATCCATGAGGAGCTGTTTCAAGAGCATATCATGTTTGTCTTCAGAGACTTACATGAGATATGCCTTAAAACAGTTCAGCCTGCACGATCACTCTCCAATTTATTACTCCAGTCACTAATGGACATGTTTTTAGCCTTGATCTTTGCTATAAGACTCTTGACGAAGAGAGACAGATTTTGTGGGTTCCATTTTGCATAGTCAGTAGTCAAATATATGCATAGTGTGTATTTGACCAGACATATGACCCTTACCAATTGGACTTAGTATTAGGGTCTGCTTGTTGGGATGAAATGACGAGGATTTTCAGGCAGTGATGTGGGACGACCCAATATATCTTGTGCTATGAGGGATCAGGTTCGCAATTATGTAGACATATAAATGCCGACATGGCCATCTATCTGGGTACGCATACATCCGCATCCGCACGTGCTTTCTTGCATAATGGCAAGGTCATCACTCGGAATAGCGAAAAGTAGGTTGTGTAGCTTTTTCACCATGGAGGTAGAATATACGGCTACCTCAGTAGCACCGAAGAGGCTGCCAGGCTAAAGTGATTCTTCAAAAGTCTGCGCGTGATTCTGCACGCAAGGGAAACATAGTTTTTCCCTATCGTGACATCAGGTCAACGATAACATACTTAAACGATCCCATATATATGGGAAATTGAAGCACTTACAGATCTAACAACACTTCATCAAGGAGTTAGTGGCATGAGAAGGTGGTCTAAGCCATAGTGTCTTCCTTCAGGTCAGACGATGAAACAACCCTAAACTTTCTGTACAACTTTCTGGACAATTTTTTCAAAAAAAAATACAGAAAGGGGTATTTTTGCCTAAGCACAAGTTATAAGTTTGTTTTGCTTTTTAATAGCACGAAGGAGCTTGTAGCTCATTGGTAAGACCTTGCACTGCTGAACAAAAGCACCAGAATTCAAATCCCATCCCCCACATTATTTTTAATATTGTTTTCTTTTAAATTTTTAGAAGTCCAAGGGTCTACACGTGCATAACTTATAAAAACCCCACTTCATATATAAAACAAACTGGCCCAGGGGGTAGAAGAATTGACGAGGGACACGTGGCAGTCGACCCCGGCCCGACTCGCCGTGACTCAGCCGGCGACTCGGCCGACTCGGTCGCCGCCACCGGCCGAACTCGGTCGAATCGCAGAGTTGTCAACATGAAAGTTGTGACTTTTTGTATTCTTAACTCCCCTGTACACTTCAAAAATCCTGCACATTAACAGAGCCCTTTAAAATCTCAATAAATCCAATTTTTAATACAATTTAATACATTTTTTCTTCACGCCCTTTCACATACCCTAACCCTAGTTTTACCCTATAAATACCCCCCCTAAACACACACCCCTCACTCACAATTCTGTCCAAAACTCTCAAGAAAACTCTCTAGAATTTTAGTGTGCAATTAGAGTTAGCAAAGAGCGAAGCTCCGACGAAATTCCGACGACGACCCTAAGAGCTCCCGGCGATGAAACGACGCACCGGTGCCTCCTACCGCTTCCTCTCTCTCTTCTCTTGACTCTAAACCCGTAAGTCCCACCTCCCTCTTCTCTAATCTATTTTTAAAACTTCTTTTACTAAAACCCGACGGAAGCGGAGTTAAATCCGACTTCCGATTCGGTTTTCTTTATAAAGTTCAATTTTTCTTAACACAGCCATATTAAACTCTTACATCTTGACTATTAATCATTAACAAAACATGATGAATAAGTTTCATAGCAAAATATTTCATTTTATAACTTTTACCGCTCTTTTTCAATAAAATACCTTGTAGTATAGTTTCGACTTTCAAACATCATTAATGTTGCTATACCTTTAGATAGATCACGAGGTAATGACCTACCTCTTCACAACACTCATATGCAATATAGCACGATACCTTTTTGGGAAATATAGATTCGGGAAATACCGTTTACACAAAACTACCTTTAACTTATAAAAACCGTTTTCTACAAGATTACGTATTTTTTACAAATCTTTGCAAAGCGCTGCTACAATCCATTTGGGAACCCGTTCGGGATGGTGTGGATTATCACACATCCTAGGGCTTAGTAGTGCGAGATGCAGATCTCCACAAAGAGCATTCGGTCTCGAGAGATTTAAAAATACAAATATCTTAAGAAAATGAGATTTTTAGAAATATAATATATTAAATTTATTTTTTATATAAATATATATATATATATATATATATATCATCAAAATATCTATTTTGTGATATTCCAACTTTTCTAAATCATAAGAATCATTTTACATGAAAACACCATGCAATTCCATACAAGTTCAATATTACAAATAAATACCCTATATTATGAAAATAGGTTTTAATCACTAGAATTGTGACAATGATAAAATATATATCAATGAACACTCTAAAGATGATAATTAAACACTTCGGGTGTATTTTGAAAATTATACAAAAGTAATTTTACAGAAAACCCCCTCAAGTTCTATAAATTACCCTAAGGACCCTAATGAATATAGCTTTAAGCGGGACCAATCTCTTGAGCCTCGGGGAGCTGGAGAAGTGGGTGCTTGCCTATTTAAGGTATACAACTTAACAAACGGCGTTATCAATACGGTAATCGTCTTTAAAAAAGACACAAATCCTGCCGCCCATGTGCAGCGGTTACGATAATATCAAAACCTAATTCAGGATTCAATTTCTTTTATATTTGTCTGACTCAGATTGAGTCTCATTACAAATAATCTGACTTGAACATGATTCAAGTACAATCTACAATACTACAATTCAATATGAATCCATGAATGCATATATTCAATCTGTTCAAACTATTCAATCTATATTGACTGAACCGAACCATGGATATACTTCCATTTACATGATTCTCCAGTTACATCCATGATTCTCCAGTTACATCCATTTATTGATATCATAGATTCGGCAAGTCATCCAATTATACAATCTATATTACAAGACAATACAAGTTGCAATACAATACAAATAATACAATAAAGACATCGCGGGGTTTAAGGGGTAGATTGGTACGGAAGGTGTTAGAAGTGGCACGAGACTGCAAGATTTAAGACACCTAACCTGAATCCAATTGCCGTTGTTCCGGGTTGTATAACGGAGCCTTGTACTTCCATTTGCCTTTAGTCTCTGGCCTATAGAGACTCCTCTCGTATACACTGGCATCCTTCTGTACCAAGCTACAAACAACAGCGTTAACTCTAAATACAACTTTGAAAAGCTACTTTCTCTCTCTGTCTATTCTACTTCTCCCTTATCTTTGGGACTTACCGAGCGATTGTTCGCTGACGACATTCCTTCTCTTTCTTCTTTGGAATGTTGTCAGGTGATCTGGACACTCAGGAGATCGAGCCCACCAGGGAGGACTTGGATCAGTGTTCACACCATAATATTGCATTATTATATTCCCCATTCTTATATATTTTACAAATAAACGGGTGCTTTTGATGCATGTCTGCTACATGTTACAGGTTACAGGTTCTTGGACAGAAAACAGTGAAAACGAGGTAAAGATGATGAAAAAGTGAACTTTAACCAATGAACAGAAGATCTTGATCAAGCCTACATGAGAAACAGTTCACAAAGCAAGGTTCAAGATGTCAACACAAAGCAACGGTTAAAAATCCACTATAAATGTTCACTGAAGATCTGGAACCAACCTAGAAGCCCAAATGGAAAAAGATATATAGATACAGGAAGCCCAAAACAACAAGAACCCAGCCCAGAAGTTGCAGAGCCCAATTCTTTCTTTTGGCCGCGGAACCGCGGCCAAACCAGGCCTTGGGCCGCGGTTCCGCGGTGGGCTATGGGGATTAGGAAATAAAAATTCTACCATATTTTTTTGTGCGGCGCTGACTAGTTTTTCTAGGGCTATTTGTGTAATTGTGGACATGCGAAACAAATGTAACCCTAGGGTTTCCTATTCTTTATAAATAGGAACTCTAACCATTGTAATTCTTATGCCTCCCTTTAATGAATAAAATTTAGAAATCTTTTGGAGAGCAAAAAAAAAAAAAAATTGCCGAACCGACCAACGCGCGGCGGAACCGCGGCGCCAGCCCCCTTGAGGCCGCGGAACCGCCGTGGCTTGGTCGACTCACGTCTTGGAAAAAAGACAGAGCGCGATAAAAAAAAAAAAACAGTTCTTCCACTGCAAATTTTTGTGAGTTTTCTCTCTCTTCCTCTGCAAATTTTGATATATCTTCTGTAAATTTGCCTGCAGAATTTCTTTACGCTCAAAATTTTTTTTCCCTTCCAAATAACGATCTTGTGCAGGATTTTTGTGCCTTGCTTAAAATGAAATTAGATTGCAAGTAATATTTTGCTGTTGCATATCTTGTGTTAAAAATCTTTTTGCAACAAATTTTTCCTAATAAAGAGAAAAAGAATAAAAAAAAGAATAAGGAAAATTTTATAGAAACTTGCAAAATTTTTTAGCTGCAAATAAATCCTTGCACCACCTAACCTTCCTTCTTGTCACCTTTCTTCTTACAACATGGGTACCCCACATAATAAATCATTAGCCGAACTTTGGTATCGCGAACCTAATTTTGTGTCGTACGTTAATTTGTTCGGTCAATTTAAAGACGATCCTTTCTTGCCAAAAATATCTTTGAAAGATCAAATAGAGGCGTCTAGGAGAAATAGTTTGACTTTTCAACCCACTTTGTGTCAATCGAGTCAACATTTACAACCTACATATGTTGATACCACTTCTTCAAGTCCTTCTGTCACTCCTAGGCCGATGTCCATTGCTGAGCATATTGCTCAATCTCGCAGTCGATCTTTCACCCCTCTCCACTCATTTATTTTTAGGGATCCGCACGATTATTCACCTTCTTATTCATATGTTGACCCTACCCCTGTCTTACCACCCACTTCCTACCAGTCATACCCGACCTTCCCACCTTCACTAGACACTGTTTCGACACAGCCATTAGGGAGTTTCACATATCCAACCAATTTTGAATCTTTTACTGAAACCCCCTCACCACCTAAGTCTAGTTTGGAAGAGTCGTTGGAGGCTTATATTGCTGCAACAAACAAAATGGTGAGGAATGTGGAAGCGTCCATGGCCATCCTTATGCAACCGAGTGAACCTGTAGCTAGTTTCCCGCTAGCTCCAAATTTTTCAATGTATGAGGAGGCGGTTGGACAGAGTGAGAATGAGAGAGGATTTCCAAATCAAACCTACCCATACCCAATTGAAGCCCACAACTCCTGTTTTCCATTGATTGCCCTAAATAGTTCACCTGTTGAAAATAAAAACGAGTTGTGTGATTTTGTAGTGTTTGATTTGCCAAATTGTGAGGAACCCCTTTCGAGTGAAACCACACCTAATCCTTTCGATCTTTACACCTCCCATCTAGAACCTAAATCGATAGATATCCATACTTTTGATGAGGTGTCTAAAGAAATTGATTTTCACTTGATTGAGGATATAGACGCCGGGAATATTTCGGATGATGAACCTGTCGATTTAATTGAAATTTTATGTTCAAATCATCATCCTGAGTTATTAAATATTTCTCCCGAATCTCATATGCGTCTAGATTTTGATGATAATGGCATGGATGAGTTAAATATTGAGGATAGTATTGAGGAGATCTTGAGGATAATATTGAGGTTGAATCATTTTTATTTGATGTGTCTGATTTTCCAATTCATCCTCCTAAACCTTTGACTGCTATATCACCCTCCCTCCTTCCCATCGTTCCGACCCCGCTTGAAGACTGTGAGCTTAAAAATTTTTCCTTTGAATCTGACACAGTTCTCATAACCGATAACACTTACGAGTGTTTCAATTTTTCGGACGATATTGATGACTCACCGCCCGAGTTGGAGTCCTTTACATTTTCAGATGAATTATCAGACTCGGTTGCTTATAGTAGTTTCGAACCATTGATGGAATCTTTTAAGTTCGAAACAGTTCACTACGGTGAGAATGAGACTATCCCTAATTCACTCCCTTTCGTCTTTCCCATTGTTCCGACCGTACAAGAGACCGTTACGCTTTCATCTCCAATACCAAGTTTGGCGTACCCATGTTTTCTTGCGAATCTTGAGGGATTTGACCCTATTTCTCGATGGGTTGATAGGTTAGCACAATCGCTTTTAACACATCGGTCATCACAAATTGCGCTAATTTATTCACTCAATTTACACCCTCAAGATCGTACTCCACTTCTTTCTTCTTTCCGCCATTCTTCTCCTCCGCCGAGACCATCTTCTATTCTTCTTTCCACACGGTCTCGCGTGTTTCTCATTTCTTTCCTCCACACCCCATTCTTGCACCAACTATACCATTACCACGATAAGATTTTTGAATGGTTGGTGCTAACCTTTGGCTTGTGTAAGGCCAAGCTTAAGTTTGGGAGAGGGGCCTTTAATATATATGTATATATATTTTTTTTGTTTTCTTTTTCTATAAAAAATAAAATAAATTTTTTTTCAGAACATTAAAAAAAAATTAAAAAAAACAAATAAAAAAATTGTAAATAAATAAACAGGGGAGTGCTGACATTTTGACCCTCTTGGTTTAGTATGACAGTGAGGACACTGTCAAGTTCAAGTTTGGGGGTATGCTCGGTACGTCTTCTTCCTTTGCATTCATTTGTACATATTTTTGCATTTGCATACTTATTTAAAAACCCATAAAAATTGAAAAATTTCAATAATTATAAAAATTATTGTATTCAATTTTGGATATAATTGACTTGAGTTTGACAAATAGGTCAACTGGCTAGGAACAATTAGATCTTAGACTTAGTGAATTAAAAACCCTAAAAATAACATTCCTTAAAGTTTAACGGTAGAAAGTATATGTCTTTGTAGATTATTTAGAAATAGGCAAATTTTGGGTTCACTTCTTGGGCTAAGTCAAAATGAGGGAAGAGTATTGATGTTCTTATTAGAGTATAAGTTTGAAAAATAGTTCCTCGCTTAAATCTAGATTCTGAAAACGTATACCCTACAAATTGCACAATCACGCACCTTGAAACTTGGAATAGTAGAAGAGACCTTGAAATGCTCTTGTCTAAAGTCCTTAGTACGAAAAAAATAAAAGAAAAAAAAGTGAATAAAGAAAAAAAAATGAACACTGGTTTTTGTGATTACTTAAGGCTGTAAAGAATAGAAAAATATTTAGCGAGGGTGCTTCATCACCTAGTGCCTTAGACCAACTGGTTTGGGAGTCACTGCTAAAGCCTTGGGTGTTACAAGACTAGGATTTATGCTTTAAAGTGCAAACACATCTTGTAATCGGTTGTTGGTACCTCAAGAAGTATTAACGGTCGCATGAAGGATGTGTAAGCAAATTTCATTTAAAAATTCACTAATTAATAAGTGTTTTGGATAACGGACGAGAGTATGATTGCTTGAATTGAATTTCCAAGTGTAGGGGTAACTTATACACACACGTAGGGGTATGTGATTGGAGTTTAGATGAGGGAAAGGAATGAAGAATAAAACTTGTATCTTTAGTAGGGTTGAGAGAAATTCCTGAGTGGAGATGTAACCCTAGAAGGAAAACTTAAGAGATGCCGAAAGCTAAGTAAGTCTATAGAACACATATAATCTTAAGTTAAATGATGAGGAAGTGTGAAGAATGTGGGTGGATAATTTATGAGTATAAGATAATAGAATTCCTTGTTAGAAAACCTAATTGGAAAACAAAAATCGAAAAGCCAAATTGATAGGATTTTGTGGGTGTAATCCGCTGAAAACCCTCAAGAGACAACACTCCTCCTACTAGGGACACCTAGAGGTTTAACGGCTTGTTGCACGTGCTCAGTGCAATCGCGTTTCCTTGCGAAAGTGCGGTTAGGATTTTAGTGAATAAAAATAAGTTTGCTCGAGGACGAGCAAAAGATAAGTTTGGGGGTATTTGTTCACACCATAATATTGCATTATTATATTCCCCATTCTTATATATTTTACAAATAAACGGGTGCTTTTGATGCATGTCTGCTACATGTTACAGGTTACAGGTTCTTGGACGGAAAACAGTGAAAACGAGGTAAAGATGATGAAAAAGTGAACTCTAACCAATGAACAGAAGATCTTGATCAAGCCTACATGAGAAACAGTTCACAAAGCAAGGTTCAAGATGTCAACACAAAGCAACGGTTAAAAATCCACTACAAATGTTCACTGAAGATCTGGAACCAATCTAGAAGCCCAAATGGAAAAAGATATATAGATACAGGAAGCCCAAAACAACAAGAACCCAGCCCAGAAGTTGCAGAGCCCAATTCTTTCTTTTGGCCGCGGAACCGCGGCCAAACCAGGCCTTGGGCCGCGGTTCCGCGGTGGGCTATGGGGATTAGGAAATAAAAATTTTACCATATTTTTTGTGCGGCGCTGACTAGTTTTTCTAGGGCTATTTGTGTAATTGTGGACATGCGAAACAAATGTAACCCTAGGGTTTCCTATTCTTTATAAATAGGAACTCTAACCATTGTAATTCTTATGCCTCCCTTTAATGAATAAAATTTAGAAATCTTTTGGAGAGCATCGGTGTTTCTTCTCCATTCAGAAATTCAGATCTGACAACCCTGCATGGATGATTGGAGGGATGCATCTGTAAGTAATTTAATTTCTTGCCCTAGTGTAGTTTTCAATTCCTTGCTCTAGGTAGATTTAATTTCATGCCCTAGGAACTTGTTTAGGGTTTAGCTTTGGGAAAGAATTTTGAGAGATGAGATCTCTCATCCCTTTCTTACCCACCAAATATTTACAATAGGACTCCATGCATACATGCACATACCGCTCCCTACGACACTCTATCCCTCGAGGTAGCGGTGATACCGTAGTATAAAGGCCCGGGTGTGATGTTTTCCATGGAGGTTAGGGTAAGGATCTCTAAAGGAAGGACAAGAACCTAGACGAAGGAATACCTTCCCGAACGGATCTAATCCACTTTATTGATAATTACTATAACTCCTCACTGATCTTCATTCGGGTATTGAAAGCGGTGAGATTTAATTACATTTCCTAACCATCCCTAAACCTAGCCCTAGCAAGAGTAGATCTAGATAATTGCCCTTAGTTAATTAGGTTTTTAGATTTAATAATTAATCCGAACACCCTTCGGAATTAACTCGTTAGCGCGAACCGGAAATTCACAACATCCCTATGGACCGACCCGTACTCACCGGCTAGTTTCATGCGACGCCGTTCTTGATTGCGGTTACAAATATTTTTGATCTATCTTTTAGAAAGCGCAAGCACGCTAAATCACTCTCAATCAATCAGCTAGCCTATGACCCAGAACTTTAGATTAATTGTACACATTTCATTTCAGTACTTTTCATTTCTGTTATGCCACTGTTTAGGCATGGCTTTCATTCAGATGTATTTACTTTTCCATGTATTGTAAAAAGAATGTAAATAAATAAAGTTGTTGTTCCATTATACCTATTGTCTCTTGTGTATTTTTCTTTTATATTGCTTAGATACGCTTAGCGTATTTATTTCAGAGCAAATACGTAGCAGCGCATCCTCTGCCCGTATTCTGGGAAGCGGGGCATGACAGATGATCGGGGATCTAATGACAAAGGAAATAGCTGAGTAACGCTACGTGCGTTTGGATTTCGTCTTGGATGACATGTTGCAGTTTAAATAGATTGATAGACCTTACACTTGTATTTGATATTATTATTATGGGTGACGACTTTATAGATGCATATTTTAAGATTGATGGTGTGTTGCTTTCTTTCTTTATCATCTGGGATGGATGCGTCTATCTTTCTTGACTATTTCAGGCATGAAGTATAAGTGTTACGGGGTACACGAAGTGAGCAGGGCACACATTTAACAAAGATATGTAAGCAGGTAGGAACTCTTCCTTACACAAGCACTACTACAATAATGGATTGCTCCTACGGATTTATCCGTAGGGGCAAACCACTGCCCCTACGGATATAGCCATAGGGACGCGAAATTAGCCCGTAGGTGCAAAGGCCGCAGGTGCAAGTCTTCGCCCTGAACATGCCTTTACGGAGTAATAATTGCCCCTACGCCTTACTCCGTAGGGATAGGTACCCCTACGAATTACTCCGTAGGGACATAATATTTATTTAATTTATTGTTTTATAAAATAAATTACTTGCCCCTGCGGCATTATCCGTAGGGCCTACTAAATGCCCCTACGAATACATCCGTAGGTCCGAATGAATGCCCCTACGGATAAATTCATAGAGGCAAGTTTTACCCCCTGTTACTGAGTCCATAGGAACAAAATATCAGGTATCCTAATATTTTGTCCCTACGGCGAACTGTGTAGGGGCAAACTTTGCACCTACGGGTTAATCCGTAGGTGCAACAGATGGCCCTACGGATTAATCCATAATGACAAAATATCAAGGGGTTTTTATAAAAAAAAAGGGCTTCCTGTTTTTCCCCCGCCCTGTGCACAATAATATATATATCATATAACCAAATACAGAAATATTCATAACCAACATCTCACGCATAATATATAAAAGAAATAAACAAACAGAATACGATATCAAACTAAATCATCGTGAACAAACAAACCACCACCAATATCGTCCAAAATTTATACAATATGTATCAGATAAGTACATACATCCTCAAAAATATAAATAAAGCTACCGTAGCTCGGTCCAGCTCCTCCACCTCTGATAATCGTCGTAATCTGGCGCATCTGATCCTCAGTGCAGCCTTGAGTCGTCAAAAACTCGACTAATGAAGGAGCGGACTGTGCGGGAGTCTGAGCGGGCTGTGGAGCTGCAGGAGTGGTCTGTGCAACCGCAGCCGAGGTAGTGGCTTGCGGAGCCACAGCCAAAGGAGATGTATGTGGAGCCGCATCCGAAGTAGCCTATCGCATCTGTTAAATTTTGTGTGTAATAAACGAGTAAGAACAGTGTATTAGAGTTTAGTCGAGTTCGTATCATTATCAGGTTATTGCGAAACTCCAATCTAAGAATACTTAGGGACTGAGGCCTCGTTTGGGTATTTAGTTTGGAAAGCCGTAGTTTATTTTAATTAGATAGTTTTATGTAAGTATGATTAATCAATACTAAGTCTACAACCAAATAAGCTCAGGCTACTAATATTGCATATGTTATTATCTATAATGTGATGTAATATTTTCCTATTAAGTAGTATACATACCATCTCCTTCAACTCCTCGACGGTGGTCTTCAAGGCGGCAACATCATGCTCTAGACGTCACTCACGGAGGGTAGGGGAAATAACCGCCGGAGTGGAGTCCAACCTCATATGGGCCCAGCTAGGACCCAGTCCTCAGCCTCTCTCCCAACCTCCGTAGTGGCATCCGTGTGTGGCGTCTAGGACTGGGGTCAGCAGCATCGGATCGGTATGTTCAGTAAAATCGATCCCCGATGACTCCGCCTACTCTACCACCCGCTTCTACACCCACATTAACCATTAAAATATAAGTATATCATTTAAATTTGAACTTTTCAAAACAAAAATTTCAAACTTGTTGGAATAAATATTAACACTTACGCAATACTCCTGGGTAGCAGTGTCGGGGAATCGAAGCTCGCCCATGGTGGGATCTGTCGAGGTGCCGTGGACGGCAAGATACGCGGTCAGCACGCTCGGTGTACCACCCTATGCCAGGGTTTGAGCTCTCTGCAATTCGCAAAAATTTTATATATATTATAAAATAACTCTTAATATTACATTATATTAAAATAGATCTATTTTAATTTACCGATGCCTCCATGGCACGAGTAATGTTCCTCGAGCCACCTGTATAGGTGGGGAGACCCTTTTTCATCGACTTCCTATTCTCTTTATTTTGATCGGCCTGTTTCTGCACAACACATTCAGATTTAGTTTTCTAATTAAGCAACACAAAAAAATAAATTATATACTAAACAATGAATTACATTTAAGTTACAAACCTGTTTGCGCTGAGAGTCGAAATATTGGCACAAGAGAGGCCATGTATCTACGTCGACTCTTGTAAAGGCCGGAATATATAGGAGAGCCGCTCTCTCTGCCTCGGGATCGCCATCCATAGGGAATAGCGGTCAATCTTCGGCTCGTTCCTATTGTATCAGACCTTGATTGCATGTTCTTCATCAGGCCATTGTACAGAGCGTGAAGATCGAGCACTCTCTTAGGGTGATCAGGGTCGGGTACAGGCTGAAAGTCGTAATCCAACTGCAAATACAAAAAAATGTATTTAAATTGCAAGTGTTAAACAATAATAAAAATATTGGATAAGTCAAATGAAAATATATATTAATACCCGAGCCTGATCCCAGAAGAGGGCAAATGAGCGCCGGTGCTGATCGCCCCACTCAACGTGAAGTGAATACTTCTTCACGAGGAGGCTCTCATCCCCCATATACCGGCCGAACCTCTCAGCATAATTCACTTCTAATTTCCCGGTCCTGAAGATCCATCCGAGCACGGAGGTTGTCTTTTGATTTTCTGTCTTTATGAAGAAGCAAGTTGAGTACGTGCTCGGATACTCCCTTCTCTATGTGTATGACGTCCAGAAAATGACGCACTAAATTTGTTGACTAGTATGGAAGCTTGAAGAAGATGCTTAACTTGTTCCAGTAGGGTAGTGTTTACCGCCGAAAACGGAGACAAATCGGGATGGATCGTCTTGCCTGAATTTGGGGGCAGATGCTATTTGGATTTATCTGTCCACCTCTCCAAACATGCCAAGTTGATTTATTGCACCGTGTATCGGAGGTTTGGATGGATGTGAACGTTGTAGTAGACTTCGTCAGATTCCTTCTCGTTTGCGAGGGGTTTTTGATTGTAGGGACGCTTTTCCCTACAGGCGCAAGCCCCTGCAGTTAATTACGTTACCGCATCGCGATAACCACTTTCTCCAACTCCAGAGGTTCACTTCGTGTCATGTGTGTTTGTTTTATTTTTTGTTGCCCGTGGATTGTATATAGAGACTAATTTATGTTATCACCCGTATGTCGTGGATTAGTCCAAATCCGTATATCTTAGATTTAGGTTTGGGTTGATTTAAGCATTGTTGATCTCGTTTGAGATTAAGATTGGCTTAAATTTTAGTTAAGGATACGTTAGTCCAAATTGAGACTAAGATCTACTTAACGGGGTTTTAGATTCATTCAGATCCAACAAAAAAGCATTTGGACTCCATTGTTTTAGTTTAAAGACGTTGCGGTCCGTAGATTACCATTTTTGAGGTGAGAGTTTAGTTTGAGGACGTTATGGTCCGTAGTAGTTTGAGGACGTTACGGTCCGTAGAGTTTAGTTTAAGGACGTTACGATCTGTAGAGTTTAGTTTAAGGACATTACGGTCCGTAGAGTTTAGTTTAAGGACGTTATGGTTCGTTGTCACCATCTTGGAGATAACGTTGTATTTTGAGGACATTTCTATTGGGGTCAAAATTTGCACCCCAGTTGACCAAGTCAAGGTCAAGGTCAACCCCAAACCAGGTGAGCCCAAGCCCAAGCAAGTGGGCCCATGCCCTAGTCGAGCCCCGCGGCCAGCCTCCCATGCCAAAATAAAAATCATGTAACAAATAATTTTGATGTAATTTTTTGTGCATGAATGTAAGCAAAATGGGCATAAAGCCAAAATTTTATAAAGCCCATAGCTTATGTGCAAAAAAAATAGCACATGAGACAAGGGATAGGCAAAATGCCATTTTATAAAGCCCAATGGGCTATATGTAAATGTGTAAGCCTATATAAGGCAACATGATGATGAATAAAATAGACTTTTCATTTCTCTAAAAAGAACTCTTGGGTTTGTGCCTCCTTCTTCTCCTTCCTCAAGGTTCTAAACCTTCTCCTTTCCTTTGAATTAAATCAAGAGTTTTACTCTTCCTTTTAAAAAATTAAATAGTTTTTCACTACAAAACCCACAAATGGGAGCTCAGATATTCCATTAGATCTCAAAAAGGGGAGACTTTTAAGTCTCGACCCTTTTCTCTAAGATCCAGCCGATCAAGAGGAGGAAGAAGGAGACCCATCTCCAAAAATCCAACTTTGGACAAAATCCAAGTCAAGAGAAGATCCAAGACTTAAGAGAGAAGAACCTCTGAAGATTTTTAGGGAGTTCAACTCCAAGACCCAAATCCTCAAAAGAGTTTAATTCCTAATTCATATCTTTTGGAGTTTAACTCCACTCAAAATCCTCGTTTTGGAGTTTAACTCCTATTTCTGGGGTAAAATCCCCTCCTTTCACTAGCGCCCGAGCTCCTAAAGTGCTAGCGCCCGAGCTCCTATGTGCCGGGCACGTGAGGCGCTAGCGCCTGAGCGCCCACGTGCCAGGCACGTGAGGCGCTAGCGCCCAGGCGCCCATGTGCCGGGCACGTGAGGCGCTAGTGCCCAGAGCGCTAGCGCCCGAGCGCCCATGTGTCGGGCACGTGAGGCGCTAGCGTCCGAGCGCCCATGTGCCGGGCACGTGAGGTGCCAGCGCCCAAGCGCTTAGCGCTAACCCAAGTGCCCAAGCGCCTAACGCTAACGCGTCCTTCGGACGCCATTTTCCCCCCATTTTTTACACACACTCCACACTAAAGACACTGTTTGTAAAAACTCTGCGGACCCCCCCGATATATCCAGAACCCCTTCAAAACACAACACTGCACGTTGAGTTCGCATGACATGTTTGACCCATCAATCGGAGGTTCTCGCGCTCCAAAGGCGAAGGGTAATTAACGACAACTTAGTCTGCAGCTGCCGGAGATTTGGATCCCCACAATCAATAAACCCCGGCCTACCCTAGGCAGGGGGAATCTGTAATGCGCCTGAGAAGCGTGCGCGCGTTCCCATCTCAATGGGGTGACGAAAAACACCCTACAGATTCTGGCACGCCCGGTAGGACTGATCTTTCCTCCCATA
Organism: Agapanthus africanus; assembly: GCA_030015575.1. NCBI lineage: Eukaryota > Viridiplantae > Streptophyta > Magnoliopsida > Asparagales > Amaryllidaceae > Agapanthus > Agapanthus africanus. The sequence goes on along the minus strand of CM057338.1, from coordinate 932,568,438 downwards.
TTTCGGGTTAAGCATTCATGCGAACTCAATTAATATGCATATCAATCGCCTGTACTAAAATCATGTTTTTTTGTGCAGGTTAACGTTCTCCAATTGCAATCTTCGAACGCAGCAAAGATGTCTCTAAGGATCAGCTCAGCTCTCGACACAGCTCCCATCTCCTACACGATGAAGATGGATGCAAGGACGGTCCTCCCGGCCAGTCTTGGGCGACAATGGGAGGAGCCGCCACTACCATTTGGCTCTATTATGTTCGTGTCAGCTAATGCCGTCCCAGCTCCTCAAGCTCCGGTAACAGACAAACCGGTCTCAAAAGGGAAAAGGCCGAATGTCATGGTTGCGAGGGCACCTCTGCCCAAGCACAAATCCGTTTCCAAACGACCCTCCATCGCTCCAGCTGGGGGCAAGTCCATCAATGTCAACGAAGCAACGAGGCATCTCGGGAAAGCTCCAGCGGTACCCACGATAACTGCTCGATCGGGTATCTTCTTTAAGCTCCCTATCAATCGACTCATGGTGGCTTCACTGAAAACGGATCCCTGCCAAGCCCTCAAAATCAAGAAACTAAGAAAGAAAAGGCTCAGATACAGATCCAACAAAAGGGCTAGGGCTCATACTAGGCTGAGCTTCACGAGGCTCCAAGAACGGGGTTACCTCGACAAAGATAAAGAGACGGCTGGATATGCGGTCCACACTGTCTACATGGTCGGACATGAAGAAACGAACCCTCATATGCTTCACAGCCAGGGTGATGATATGGTGGACGCTACCCAACGTCAACTCGGTCTAAATGACGAAGAGCTCGCTCAGGCCGATAAGCCAAAAGAGCCTGGGGTTCCTGCGGAATTGAGCTCAGGCAATAAGGATGAACCGGTTGTCATAACTGGAACTACAGAACAAGTATTATTTCGATGGCTTCAGAAGCAGCTTCAGGACAGGGATGAGAAGTTAGCCAAGGTACAGTCTAAGGTCGACGAATTGGCAAACGTTGTGGCAGATCTCGCGACCCAAGTCGCCTGATTGCAATTACAGCAGAATCAAATTTTGGTTCATGAGCCAGGGATTGATACCCGGAGGCAGCCAACTGATACCCCTTTCAGCCTAAGAGCGGAGCGCCTTCACGAAAAACGGCCGCGATCAGCCTCCAGTCCCTCCGATACATACACCGAAGGGGAATCGCCTCTGAAAGAGAAACTGGATAAGGTCTATTCCTTCAAAAGGGACAAAGTCCACAAGATATTCAAGGACGCCCTAAGAAACGGTCTACAACTGCCAGAATCAAAGAGGCCGTAAGAAGCGAATATGACCGACGACCCAAAATATTGCCCCTATCACAGAGTGATAGGTCATGCCATTGAGGACTGCTTCGTCTTCAAAGATTGGGTCGAAAAGCAATACAAGACGGGAGAGATAGAACTGTCTAAAGGCGCATTAGCAAACAGTCAAGTTACGACCGTCGATTTCATACAAATGGAGACCGGAGCCCTTCGGGAACCTGATTCTCTCAGACATGTGCCATTATCTAAAAAGGGCGAACCAAAGACTGATAGGCCTCAAGGACCAGCATCGGTAAAGGCACCTACTCCATTGGAGAGAAAGAAGAAGATATACTCCTTCAGGAGGGATGAAGTCCACAAAATATTCGCGGACACCTTGAACAACGGTCTGCAACTGCCTGTTCCGAAGAGGCCACATGAAATGAATATGACCGGCAATCACATATACTGCCCATATCATAGAATGGTGAGTCATACCATCGAAGACTGCTATATCTTCAAAGATTGGGTGGAGAACCAATACAAACTTGGGAAAGCCCCACAGTCATCAGATGTACCGACAAGCCACAGAGCTACGGTCATCAACACAACTCCGCCAAGATCAAAGTTCAAGGAGCTGGGATAAGCATGCTGACCACCATGTCGTTAAACTGGGAATGATAGACCTCTAAGTCTTTATACTGGGAATCGTTGACCACCACGTCGTTAAACTGGGAATGATAGACCTCTAAGTCTTTAAACTGGGAACCGCTGACCACCACGTCATTAAACTGGGAACAGTCGACCTCTAAGTCGTTAAACTGGGGATGTAAAAATGTGTAAATAAAAAAAAAAATATATATATATATATGTATATAAATAAAAAGCCGAAATGATGGGGCAACTGCTAATAAATAGCTGAAATGATAGGGCAATCGCGACCTTCGCGATAAGAAAAGCTGAAATGATAGAGCAATCGCGGTAAAAAAAAAGGCGAATGATGAGTCGCTCCTGGTACCATATTCCAGTGTAGCGATGCAGACGCCAACCAAATTCCAAATCCTAATGGCGAATGATGAGTCGCTCCTGGTACCATATTCCAGTGCAGCGATGCAGACGCCAACCAAATTCCAAATCCCATACCCCAACGGCGAATGATGAGTCACTCCTGGTACCATATTCCAGTGTAGCAATGCAGACGCCAATCAAATTCCAAATCCCAAAACGGCGAATGATGAGTCGCTCCCGGTACCATATTCTAGTGCAGCGATGCAGACGCTGTCCAAAACCTAAACTTTCAAATGGCGAATGATGAGTCGCTCATGGTACCATATTCCAGTACAGCGATGCAGACGCCAACCAAAATTCAATTTCCCAAAATTCTTCCAGCCCTACGGTTGGTCCCCAAGTTGACCACCGTATACAATCCACGGGCTCAAATAATTCTCATCATACCCATATCCCATCGCAACCACCAGTTACGCGGCTGGTCTCCGCCCGCGGAATTATGTTCCATTTGGGAAGACCCACTCATGCGTCCTCACGATACATGAGGAGAACAAACCTTTGTGGGATCCTTACGACTCACAAAGGAAAAACACACTTGGGAGTCCCCACGACTCCTAAGGAGAAAGTACACCTACGAGATCCTTTCGACTCGTAGGGAGAAAATGCTTTTATGGGACCCTTACGGCCCATAAAATTGAAAAGCCTTAGGTGATAGGGATCTAAACCTATCTCCTAAGCCATCACTCCCCAACAGGGAAAGGCAAATGATGAATTGCTCCTGGCACATATGCTTCAGTGTTAGCAACGCTGATGCCGATCCCTACCCTAAAATTCCTAGCTTTCGATCCGATAGACCCCTAAGTCTTTAAACTGGGAACAGATGACCGCTAAGTCGTTAAACTGGGCACAATAGACCCCTAAGTCTTTAAACTGGGAACAGATGACCGCTAAGTCATTAAACTGGAAACAGATGACCGCTAAGTCGTTAACTGGGCAAGATAGACTTCTAAGTCGTTAAACTGGAAACAGATGACCTTTAAGTCGTTAAACTGGAAACAGATGACCCCTAAGTCATTAAACTGGGAACAAGGGAAATCTACTCATGTGTCCTCAAGATACATGAGGAGAACAAAACTTGCGAGATCCTCTCGACTCGTAAGAAAACACCTTCGTGGGATCCTTACGAATCACAAAGAAAAAACACACTTGGGGGTCCTTACGACTCCTAAGGACAAAGTGCACCTACGGGATCCTTACGACTCGTAGGGAGAAAATGCTTTTATGGGACCCTTACGGCCCATAAAATTGAAAAGTCTTAGGTGATAGGGACCCAAACCTGTCTCCTAAGCCATCGCTCCCCAACGGGTAAAGGCAAATAATGAATTGCTCCTGGCATATGTGCTTCAGTGTTAGCAACGCTGATGCCGGACCCTATCCCGAAATTCCAAATTGATCCAATGGACCCCTAAGTCTTTAAACTGGAAACATATGACCGCTAAGTCGTTAAACCAGGCACAATGGACCCCTAAGTCTTTAAATTGGAAACAGATGACCGCTAAGTCGTCAAACGGGCACAATAGACCCCTAAGTCTTTAAACTGGGAACAGATGACCGCTAAGTCGTTAAACTGGGAACAGATGACCACCAAGTCGTTAAACTGGAAACAGATGAACACCAAGTCGTTAAACTGGAAACAGATGACCACCAAGTCGTTAAACTGGAAACAGATGATCGCTAAGTCGTTAAACTGGGAACAGTAGACCCCTAAGTCATTAAACTGGGAACAGATGACCTCTAAGTCGTTAAACTAGAAACAGAGGACCCCTAAGTCATTAAACTGGGAATGAGGGAAATCCACTCATGTGTTCTCACGATACATGAGGAGAACAAACTTGCGAGAACCTTACAACTCGTAAGAAAACACCTTCGTGGGATCCTTATGACTCACAAAGGAAAAACACACTTGGGGGTCCTCACGACTCCTGAGGAGAAAATGCACCTACGGGATCCTTACGACTCGTAGGGAGAAAATTCTTTTATGGGACCCTTACGGCCCATAAAATTGAAAAGCTTTAGGCAATAGGGATGTAAACCTGTCTCCTAAGCCATCGCTTCCCAATGTGTAATGGCGAATGATGAGTCGCTCCTTGCACCATATTCCAGTGCAGCGATGCAGACGCCGGCCAGAATCCAAATCTCCATGTGGCGAATGATGAGTCGCTCCTGGTACCATATTCCAGTGCAGCGATGCAGACGCCAACCAAATTCTAAATCTCATACCCCAACGGTGGATGATAAGTCGCTCCTGGTACCATATTCCAGTACAACGATGCAGACGCCGACAAAGTCCCGAAATTTTTCTGGCCCTACGGTTTGGATTATACATCCTGCAAAACCGTATACAATCCACGGGCGTAAACGACCCCCATCACTCCCAAGTCTTACTGGAAAGACCACACTCGAAGTCCCACCAGCGATGAAAAAAAAGGTATGTCCACAAGCAAAATGGGCACGAATGAAAACCCGAAAGGGCTCCGTAAGTAAAAACAGCAGGACTGCCGGCGGGTTTGTGAAAACCCGAAAGGGTGCAAACTCGTGAAAAAGAGATGAAATGCACTCGCAAAGTCCTCTCGACTTTGTAAGGAGAAAATTCCCGCATGAGATCCTTACGACTCACAAAGGAGCGACACGCTTAGGGGTCCCCACGACTCCTAAGGAGAAAATACACCTACGAGATCCTTTCGACTCGTAGGGAGAAAATGCTTTTATGGGACCCTTACGGCCCATAAAATTGAAAAGCCTTAGGCGATAGGGATCTAAACTTGTCTCCTAAGCCACCAATTCCCAAATGCTCCTGGAGCAAATGACGAGTTGCACCTAGCATTATTCCAGTGCAGCAATGCAGATGCCGACCAAAAAAATCCTCTCATGGCAAATGATGATTCGCTTTTGGTACCATATTCCAGTGTAGCGATGCTAATGCCAACCCAAATCAAACCAACAACCTCTGCGGTGGAATCATGATTTGTCCCAGAATATACCCCGTGTCGAATCATGCTTTGCCTCGGCGTATCTGCCTTCCCTGTCGAAATTATGCTTCGACTCGGAATCAACCAGCGACACTCCGTGCCGGGGATAAGTCGATCAACGCCACTCCGTGCCAGGGACAAGTCGATCAGCGACACTCCGTGCCGGGGACAAGTCGACCAGCGACACTCCGTGCCGGGGAAAAGTCGATCAGCGACACTCCGTGCCGGGGACAAGTCGAACAGCGACACTCCGTGCCGAGGACAAGTCGAACATCAGCAACACTCTATGCCGGGGACAAGTCGAACATCAGCGACACTCCGTGCCGGGGACAAGTCGATCAGCGACACTCCATACCGGGGACAGGTCGAACATCAGCGACATTCCGTGACGGGGACAGGTCGAACATCAGCGACACTCCGTGCCGGGGACAAGTCGAACATCAGCGACACTCCGCGCCGGGGATAAGTCTATCAGCGACACTCCACGCCGGGGACAAGTCGATCAGCGACACTCCATGCTGGGGAAAAGTTGAACAACCAGCGACACTCAGTGCCGTCGACCGTCCATGTCATAAAAAGGGCAGTGCAGGCTTCCCACAAATCGGGAACCAAATCGCTCCGGGCCAGGGAAACGTCTGCCACGGACACTTCGTCCCGGAGATGCGTCAAGCGTCAACCGTCCATATCATAAAAAGGGCAGTGCAGTCTTCCCACAAATCGGGAACCAAATCAATCCGGGCCAGGAAACGTCTACCACGGACACTCCGTCCCGGAGACGCGTGAAGCGTCGACCGTCCATGTCGTAAAAAGGGCAGTGCAGGCTTCCTACAAATCGGGAACCAAATCGCTCCGGGCCAGGGAAACGTCTGCTATGGACACTCCGTCCCGGAGACGCGTCAAGCGTCGACCGTCCATGTCGTAAAAATGGCAGTGCAGGATTCCCACAAATTGGGAACCAAATCGCTCCGGGCCAGGGAAACGTCTGCCACGGACACTCCGTCCCGGAGACGCGTCAAGTGTCGACCATCCATGTCGTAAAAAGGGCAGTGCAGGCTTCCTACAAAGCGGGAACCAAATCGCTCCGGGCCAGGGAAACGTCTACCACGGACACTCCGCCTCGAAGACGCAAACGTCGACCGACCATGTCGTAAAAAGGTCAGTGGATCCCAAAAAGTAGGAACCAAAGCAAGTTGCCTCCATGCGAAAGAAGATCCATAAATTTCATGCACACGACCCACATATATGGTGTGCATTTATTGATGGGGGCATTTTATTAGGGTCAAAATTTGCACCCCAGTTGACCAAGTCAAATTCAAGGTTAACCCCAAGCCAGGCGGGCCGAAGTCCAAGCAAGTGGGCCTATGCCCAAGTCGAGCCCCGCGGCCGGCCTCCCCATGCCAAAATAAAAATCTTGTAACAAATAATTTTGATATAATTTTTTGTGCATGGGTGTAAGGAAAATGGGCATAAAGCCAAATTTTTGTAAAGCCCATGGCTTATGTGCAAAAAAAATAGCACATGAGACATGGGATGGGCAAAATACCATTTTGTAAAGCCCAAGGGGCTATATGTAAATGTGTAAGTCTATATAAGGCAACATGATGACGAATAAAATAGACTTTTCATTTCTCTAAAAAAAACTCTAGGGTTTGTGCCTACTTCTTCTCCTTCCTCAAGGTTCTAAACCTTCTCCTTTCCTTTGAATTAAATCAAGAGTTTTACTTTTCCTTTTCAAAAACTAAATAGTTTTTCACCACAAAACCCACAAAGGGGAGCTCAGATCTTCCATTAGATCTCCAAAAGGGGAGACTTTTAAGTCTCACCCCCTTTTCTCTAAGATCCAGCCGATCAAGAGGAGGAAGAAGGAGACCCATCTTCAAAAATCTAACTTTGGACAAAATCTCAGTCAAGAGAAGATCCAAGACTCAGGAGAGAAGAACCTCTGAAGATTTTTAGGGAGTTTAACTCCAAGACCCAAATCCTCAAAGGAGTTTAACTCCTAATCCAGATCTTTTAGAGTTTAACTCCACTCAAAATCCTCGTTTTGGAGCTTAACTCCTATTTTGGGGTAAAATCCCCTCCATTCGCTAGCGCCCAAAGCGCTAGCGCCCGAGCGCCTAAAGCCTTAGCGCCCAAGCGCCTACGTGCCGAGACGTGAGGCGCTGGCACCCAAAGCGCCAGCGCCCAAACGCCTAGCGCTAACCTAAGCGCCCAAGCGTTGGCGCTCACGCGTTTTTTGGACGCCATTTCCCCCCATTTTTTACATACACTCCACACTTACGACACTGTACCTGTTAGCAAAAAATTTCTAACGGGACGCTTTCCCGCACCCTGCAAGGGGGCTGCTAGCCCCCTTGACCCCCAGCCCGCTATCCGGGCAGCAGGACCCCCGTAAAAACTCTGCGGGGCCCTCGATATATCTAGAACCCCTTCAAAACACAACACTGCATATTAAGTTTGCATGACCTGTTGACCCGTCAATCGAAGGTTCTCGAGCTCCAATGGCGAAGGGTAATTAACGGCAGCTTAGTCCGCGGCTGCCGGAGACTTGGATCCCCACAATTAATAAACCCCAGCCTACCCTAAGCAGGGGGAATCTGTAATGCGCCTGACAAGCATGCGCGCATACCCATCTTAATGGGATGACGAAAAACACTCTACAATTTCGGTCTGTAGATCACCCTTTTTTGAGGTGAGGTGAGGTTTTAGTTTAAGGACGTTACGGTCCGTTGTCACCTTCTTGTAGACAACATTGTAGTTTGAGGACATTTCGGTTTGTAGATCACCATTTTTTAAGGTGAGGCTTTAGTTTAAGGACGTTACGGTCCTTAGTAGTTTGAGGACGTTATGGTCCATAGAGTTTAGTTTAAGGACGTTACGGTCCGTAGATCATCTTGCGCGTACGTGTATTTGTTACGTGTCGGGATGAGCAACGATGATATGGGAGACACCCAGATTGGGGTGTGGTTTGATGCACTGAAGAGCAGTTGGTTATCGGGACCCTCCACCTCTCTGAAGAGGTTGAAAAATTACAACGACATGTATCAGAGATGTGGAAAGATGTACTCTTGAACCAATTTCCAGATTGAGAGGAGATGTGGGATGAATATCCGTCGGAAGATCATTAGTCGTATTTGGGACTAGGATCAGTTTAGGAAGACATGAGCACGGGGGGATCGATTGATTGGAGATCAAAGAGGTTTTGGCCTCAGAAAACTTGGATAATTTAGGCTAGGTCTGGGTTTCCATAGTCACCCCCCAGTGCTAAGCACTCATATATGCAGCACTCACATGTATCACACGTGAGGCACTAGATTAGTGTTAAACACTAAACTTTGGAGGCGCTCACGTGTGAACACGTGAGGCGCTCCAAAGTGGGGAGCTGTTTTCTGGGTTTTATTCCCTCTTTCATATAAGTGCTAAACACTTGGTTCCTGTAGTGCTCACGTACAAACACGTGAGACGCCCTGAAAATGTGAGCGCTGTTTTTGGGTCTATTCCCTTTTTCATATAAGTGCTATGCACTTGATTGGGGGTTGCGTGGAAAATACGTGACTGCCCTAGGAGGCACTTCTTGTTCTTCTTAAATGCTCGCGTGTGAAACACTTTACTCGGTCTCAGCCATTCTTTTTTGTTCATCAGAGGTGCTCACGTGAGAAACACGTGACTACCTTAGGATGCACTTCTTGTTCTTTTTAAATGCTCGCGTGTGAAACACGTGATTCGATCTCAGCCATTCTTTTTTGTTCATCAGAGGTGCTCACGTGGGGAAACACATGAGGTTTCTTTATAGTGTTGAACACTAATGAATCGCCAGTCTTTCCTTCTATGTGCATGAAGATTTTGATCTCATATTAACGATGTTGGGATCTGAGTTTAAAGAATTTCAAGTCTCTTGTTTTATAAGAATTAAATTCTTTTTACAGGGTTAAACCCTAGTTTTATCAAAGGAATTAAATTCCTATATACTTTTGTAAGAATTAAATTCTTTGAACTTAGTTCTTTCCCCTAAATTTTGAATCTGCATAACAGAATCTCTCCGATGAGAATTAAATTCTCAACTTGTGGGGAAATCTGCTTCTACAGATCTCAACCAGAAGAAGAACTAAGTTCTTTTTTTGAAGGGTTAAACCCTTTGTTTAAGAATTAAATTCTCTTTTGTTTTTGTGGGAGCTTTTTGGAAAACTTATGGGGTGGTCTCCTTCGTTTAGAGAATTAAATTCTCTTTGTATTTTTCTTCCCCTCTCACTCTCTGTGTGTGTCTCCTCCTCTCCTCGCTCCTATTTATACGAGAAGAACAAGAATCAATTTGTTAAGAGAATTCCTCATTGAGAGATCATGATTGATTCCTTGATATTTTAGATCAATCGGTGAATTTTATTCACCGTTGAATTTTTAATCCAAAGGCTCTCTGTGTAACAGAGAAGATTTCTTGTTTGTTTAACAAGATTATGAATATTTTGTTAGTTTTAACAAGATTAGAATTTTATTTTCTTAATATAGAATTTAATTCTATCATATGGATATCTCGTTAGTTTAACATAGAATTTTATTCTTATCATATGAATATTTTGTTAGTTTAACAAGATTAGGAAAATATTTTCCTATGATAGAATTTTATTCTACCAGATGATCACCGTTGGATTTTGATCCAAAGGTCCTCTGTTTAACAGAGAAGATCTTTCTAGTTTGAGAAAGATCAGGAAAATATTTCCCATATAGAATTTAATCCTATCAGATGATTTAATTGGTGATATTTTATCACTATTGAATTTTAAATCCAGGATTCTCCGTTAGAGAAAGATCTTTCCATATTAGAAAGATCAGGGAAAATATTTCCCAAATAGAATTTAATTTTAATTGGAGCATTTTAAATTAGGGGGCTCACATGCTTTGCATGTGAGTAGAACTCACGTGTTTAACACGTGACCCCTAGTGTGGGTTTTAGCCTGTTTATTTTCACCGCTCATATCCTTTATATATGAGCGCTTACGTGTTTAGCACGCGAGGCTTGTTTGGCCATTAGTTGTTTAATTTAGTTTATTTTCAGCGCTCATATGCTTTGCGTATGAGCGCTCACGTGTTTAGCACGTGAGGCCTGTTTGGCCCTTAGTTATTTTATTTAGTTTATTTTCAGTGCTCATATGCTTTACATATGAGCGCTCATGTGTTTAGCATGTGAGGCCTGTTTGGCCCTTGTCATTTGCTTTCAGCGCTTATATGCTTTGCATATAAGCGCTCACATGTTTAACACGTGATGTCCAACCGTGAATTCTTTTCTTCTTTCTTTTCTCCCTTTTTTATAAGGGTTATAAGGGAACAAATAGCTCTTGGCCGAAAATTTTGGCGGGAACAAATGCCCCCCACTACTTTGCCCACGTAAGTATGTACGTGGGTGAAGTAGTGCAGAGTTATACTTGGCTATAAAATTGATGGCTTAGGAGACAAGTTTAGGGTCCTTGTAGCCTAAGAATTTTTTCATTTTCATGAGCCGTAAGGGTCTCAAGAGGGTTTTTTTCTCCTTACAAGTCGAGAGGGTCTCATAGGTGCATATTCTCCCTAGAAATCGTGAGGATTTCTAAGTGTTCATCGCCTCCGTGAGTCGTAAGGATCTCACAAGAGAATTTTCCCCCTTACAAGTCGAGAGGACTCGTAAGTGGTTTTTTCTCCTCCTTGTCGATATTCGACTTTGGAGAATATGGCCCGTGGATAGTATACAAGAATCAGTTTGGACCTGCTTGTAGGGCCACAGTGCTTAGGAAACAGGTTGATATCCCCGTTTCCTAAGGCTTTTCACCTTCATAAGCCGTGAGGGTTTCATGAAGATGTTTTTCCCTACGAGTCGAGACGAGTCGAGAAGTTCTCGCAGGAACATTGTTTTCCCTACGAGTCAAGATGAGTCGAGAAGTTCTCGCAAGAATATCCTAACATTATAACCCCTGCTCTTTACGACAGAAGTCTGTTAGGTTTTGTGGTACTAGGGTTTTTTTCCGTGGTACCGTCGCGTTGGCTGATGCATTCCCCGATATGCAGTCTTGCTGTTCGAGTAGCCCCACGACTGTCGTGCCTCTAATCCCTTCGGGGGCTGGATAAGACGTCTTCAAATAATCTCCCAGGTTATATTACCGTCGGAAGAGCAAGCGTTAGGGATTTTCCATGTCGCTTTTTACTTGAGTTTAGGCTCAGTTTGGGAACCCCGATGAGTCATAACCACTCCGCGCTGGTATGGGATGATCTCCGATAGTCTTTCAGGTTTTATTTGAGTTGCCGTTAAGCCCCTGAAGCTAGGGATTTTCCTTTGCTTCATTTGTTGACATTGTGTCTGCTGTAACGAGACGAATGTCGAGATTGTCTCTAGATTGTCTGTGAACCGTCGAGGCTTAGAACTAGGGATTTTGCCATGGCTTCGAGATAGTCTCTAGGTTGTTGGTGAACCGTCGAGATTTGGAACTAGGGACTTTGCTATGGCTCTAAGGTTTTGATCCTGGGGTCGGTTGTTGACGTTGCATCTGCATCCTGCTGGAGTTGAGAAGGAACGCCGGGGTGACATTACGTCTGTTGTATCGAGATGGACGTCGAGGTGGTCTCTAGGTTGTTTGTGAATCGTCGGGACCTGGAACTAGGGATTTTGCCATGGCTCCAAGGTAGTCTCTAGGTTGTTGGTGAACTGTCGAGACTTGGAACTAAGGACTTTGCCATATCTCCGAGGTAGTCTCTAGGTTGTTGGTGAACCGTCGAGGCTTGAAACTAGGGACTTTGCCATGGCTCCGTTGTGTTGACGTTGCATCTGCATCCTGTTGGAGTGGGAAAAAATGTTGTTGTTGATCTCTAGGCTGTTTGTGAACCGTCGAAATTTGAAACTAGGGACTTTGCCATGGCTCCGTTTTATTGACGTCGTGTCTGCATCCTGTTGGAGTGAGAAGAAACGTTGTTGTTGATCTCTAGGCTGTCTGTGAACCGTCGAGATTTGGAACTAGGGACTTTGCCATGGCTCCGTTTTATTGACGTCGCGTCTACATCCTGTTGGAGTGAGAAGAAACATCGTTGTTGATCTCTAGGCTGTCTGTGAACCGTCGAGATTTGGAACTACGGACTTTGCCATGGCTCCATTTTATTGACATCGCGTCTGCATCCTGTTGGAGTGAGAAGAAAACCCGTTGGTGACACTGCGTCTGCTATAGCGAGATGGGTGTTGAGATGGTCTCTAGGTTGTTCATGAACCATCGAGACTCGGCTCTCCCTTTGACGGGGCCTGGTGGGAAAATGTGGTTCCCTTTTCATTTGTGTCCATGGATTGTATACAGGGGTTGATGTAGACTCACCTGTAGGGCAAAAGTTTCATTCATTTTTTTTCCGCGATGCTCTATCATTTCAGCTTTTTATATCACGAAAGTCGCGATTGCCCAATCATTTCGGCTTTTTTATCACGGTGCCCAATCATTTCGGCTATTCTTTTCTTTTTACTCGATGTTTTTTATTGCAAGTTGCCCAAACATTTCAGCTGTTTTTATATGCATATATTTTGCTCGCTGATTTTTATTGCGAGTTTCCCCATCATTTCGGCTATTTCATATGCATTTTCTGCTCACTGATTTTTTTTATTGCGAGTATGGAACTTGAGATCTGATACCAATTTTAGCATCAGCATCGCTGCGACTGGAATATTGTCAGGAGCGAATCATCATTTGCCGTGAAAGGACTTGAGAATTTGATACCAATCTAGGTATCAGCATCGATACGACTGAAATGTTTCCAGGAGCGAATCATCATTTGCCTTGAAAGGACTTGAGAATTTGATACTAATCTAGGCATCAGCATCGCTACAACTGGAATGTTGCCAGGAGTGAATCATCATTTGCCGTTGTTGATTCGAACAAATATGGCTTAACAAACAGGGTTAGCATCCTGTCGACTAAGACTTTTTTGACTTTATGAGCCGTAAGGGTCTCACAAAGTTATTTCTCCCTACGAGTCATGAGGATCTCGCAGATGTAAATTCTCCTTAGAAGTCGTGAGAACTTATAAGTGTTGTTCACCATATAAGGACATTCCTCGTCATTGGTGGAACTTGGTGGGGGAAATCGTTTATTTGTGGCCGTGGATTGTATACAAGAGCCAATATTGACCGCCTGTAGAACATCTTGGGGAGTGTGATGACTTAAGAACAGGTTCAGGTCCCTGTATCTTAAGGCTTTTGAATCCTATGACCCGTGAGGGTCTCATAGGGGGAATTCTCCTTACGAGTCGTGGGGATCTCGTAAGTGTAATTTCTCCTTAGGAATCGTGGGGATCCCTAAGTGTGTTACTCCCTTATGAGTCGTAAGGATCTCACGCAGGTGTTTTCTCCTCACAAGGTCGAGAGGACCTTGCAGGTGTTTTTATTTTAACGAGATTGCACTCTTTCGGGTTTTCACAAACTCGCCGGTAACCCTGCTGTTTTTACTCATGGAGCCCTTTCGGGTTTTCATCCGTGCCCATTTAGCTTGTGGACATACCCTCCTTTTTTAACGAGATTACGCCCTTTCAGGTTTTCACAAGCTCACCGGTAGCCCTGCTGTTTTTACTCACAACGCCCTTTCGGGTTTTCATCCATGCCCATTTCGCTTGTGGACATACCGTTTTTTTTTGGATGTGCAGTCTTCGCCGTGGGAGCTTTGATTGCAACACAGATCCCAGGAAAAGATATTGCCATGTTTGGGGTGGAGTACTAGTTTAGGGACATTTCGGTCCATGATCGTCGTTTTGGAGGCGAAGTTTTAGTTTACGGAAATTACGGTCCGTTGTTAGTTTAGGGACATCTCAGTCTGTTGTTTCTATGTTTGGGACGGAGATTCTGTTGGATACTACTTTTAGAGTTTTGACTCAAGAAGATAGCGAGCGGACACAAGCGTCATCGTCTATCATTGACCTGAATCGTGACTCGTGAGGCGTAGTACTTCTTAAGGAATCGCCCGTTTATTGGCCGGAAGGGTCTTTCGCCATGCATGTCCATGAGCAAGTAGGCCCCACCTTGGTAGAGCTTGTCTATGATGTATGGGCCCTCATAGTTCGGCTCGAATTTCCACTGTTTGGCTTGATTGGGGATCATTGGTCGTTTGACAACTAGTACGAGTTCGCCTTGGCAGAATGTTCTCGGCCTGGTTAGTCTTTGGTATGAGCACGTCATCCTTGCTTTGTAAGCTTCCAGGTTTTGCTGCGCCATGAGACGATTTTCATCGAGGGTATCGAGCTCCTCAAGCCGAAGATGAGCTTTTTCTTTATTCGTCGGTTCGTAACGAACCGCCACTCGTAAAGAGGGTAGTTCTATTTCCAAGGGGAGTACCGCTTCCGTGCCGAATACCAACGCGTATGGTGTTGTATTCGTGGCCGTTTTGAACGTGGTTCGATACGCCTAGAGAGCTTCATGCATTCTCTCGTGCCAATCCTTTTTATTTCTGGACACCGTTTTCTTTATGATCTTCGTCAAGGTCTTGTTGAAAGCTTCAGCTAGACCGTTAGCTCAGGGATTATAGACTGAAGAGTATCTCCGGTCTATATTGTGCTGCTGTGCGAAGAGGCTGATTTTATGGCTTCTGTAGGCTAGCCCATTATCCAAGATAATCCGTCACAGAGTGCCGAACCAATAGATAACATGTGTCCTAAAGAAATGGAGGATGTTCTCCGTCTTCACTTCCCTTAGCGGTACTGCCTCTGCCCACTTAGAGAAGTAATCAGTTGTTGCCTGTATGAACCGATGTCCTTTGGATGACGCTGGTTTGATGGGCCCAATTATATCGGTTCCCGACATTTCAAACGGCCAGCTAGCCATTATTGGGTGTAGAGGATTTGGATGCTGATGGATGAAATCCCCGTGAATCTGACACGAGTGACACTGCTTTGCATATTCAAGGCAGTCCTGAATCATTGTGGGCCAATAGTAACCCATTCGCTTGATCTTTAGCTCATCTTGGTGAGAACCGCAGAGTCCATCGTAAGTTTCTTGGACGACTCTCCTTGCTTCGTTTGGTCCCAGTCATCTTAGCCATAGACAGTCAAATGATCTCTTATATAGAGTATCATTGACGAAGGCGAAAGACAGAGCTCGTTTCATGAGCTGATGTCTTGATGAAGCATCTTTAGGCGTTTAATGAGATTTGAAGTAGTCTATGAAGACTTCTCTCCAATCCGTAGCCTCTTCTTCGTCCTCTATTTGGCAGGCTGCTTGTTTGGTCGCTTCCTTCCTTACAGACGATTTCGGAGATATTTCTGCTGGCGTGAGAATTCGGCGGCTTTGCATAATGATCCTTACGTCATCGAGGTCTTCGTCGGCCAGTTCTTTAGCGAGCTTGGCTAATGCATCCGCCTTGCTATTTTCTGCCTGTGGTATGCTTTCTAGATTGTAGGAGGGGATTTGAGTCAGCAGTTGCTGCACTCTTTCGCCATATTTTACCAACTCCGGTTTGCACGTCTGATAGTCGTCATTTACTTGGTTAACGACCAGCTGGGAGTTTCCATATATGAGGAGATTTTCGATTCCCATGTCGACAGCCATCTCAAGTCCTGCTATCAAAGTGTAACGTTTTAGAAATCGTTTTGCGAATTTTCCGTTTTAGGGTAAAATAGTCGGTGTTTTCCGTTTTAACCCGATTGTGATCAAACTTCTGTATAGACCTCACGGCACTTAGTTTAGCTAGAATAAACCTAGTGCGCTAACTTTGGGGGTCAATGGGAAGTTTCGGTTCATATAGAATTTTTCCCTAATTAAAATATTATTTTAATGCTTTATTTGTGCAATTTATTAGTGGTAATTATTTTTTTTGTGGGTTAATTACTACTAATATGGTTTTATGCTAAACTAATCACTAGAATTATGTTTAAAACCTTCTCTCCAAAATATCTTGATTTTTGTGGAATTAAATGATTTTTTTAAAAGAAAAGATAATGAAAACATAAAGCATTTTGTTTTATTATGCAATTATTGTAAATTTCTTCTAGAATTTTCTCCAAAATTCCACAACACCCTAGCTCCCTCTCCTTGGCCGAAACCACTTCATCCCTTGCTGTCCTTGATCATATTTGCTTCATTTCTTCTCATTTTACTTCAAAAAAATGATGAAAAATCCAAATAAATTCATACAAATTCAAATATAAATCAAACCCATCATTCTTCTTCTTCAATCATGCTTGGAACTTCATCCTAGTGAGGATTTTGGAGGCTAAAGTGTGGATTGTTCTTATTTCAAGTTGTGTTCTTTGAAGGTATAAAATCTTAACCCTAATATCTTTTTGTTGATTAATACCTTTAATTAGTTTAATTAGATGTTTAATTTAAACTTTTAAATTAATATTTAGAAATTCAAGATATCATTTTGATGATCAAATTAGGGTTTTGATTAGTGGAATGGTTAAGTGATAAGTTAAGACAAATGAAAACTTAATCAAGTTGCTAATTTGTTACATGATATTTTCCTAATTGGATAATTGAGCTAATTAACAAACTAAATTTTTGCTAATCCTAATTAGTGAAATTTAAAATTTTAGTAAAAGTATAACTGGTTTAACCTTGCTATTTGAAGATGTTTGTAAATTCTAGTTTTGGTAAAACTTGTAGTTTTGTGCTAAAATGATAAATGTTGCTTACTAGATTTACGTATATTTTAGACATGGGTTTCTTTTGACGTGGCGACGTTAATTATATTTATTCCACGTTTATTATTGTGTTTTGAATGCGCGATCGGTACGATCAAGGTCTAGGCTTGGTAGGTGTGTCGCTTTGCGTTCCTAGCTAGGGTCGTGCCGATGTCGTTCGTATCTTTGTGTAGCTTTTGCTCTTGAGTTCGTTTCATAATGTCGCTACGCGTGTTAACCACTAAAACGAACACTTGGGAGTATGTTTGGAGTTGGTGTGTCAGTCAAACGTAGTTGTACGTATTATTGGTCGATTTCTTATATACGCTTGCTTTATTGTTATATGTGTTCAGGATCGCAGGCGGGGACTTCGGACGCTGCGAAGAGGGCAAAGCGTGTGGTTGGCTTTACTTAGCCAGGAGTGTGGTGAGTAGATTTAACATCTATAGGGGAATCGCTCGCATGCGTCTGGGCTTGATTAACTGACTTGACCTATAGTGTTTAGTATATGGACTCATTTGTGCTTGTGTATCTTAGTTGCATATCTCATTTACCTATTGCATTCGGACATAGTATTAATGAGATACAACACTATTATTGATGGTTCATGTTGCACGAGCACTGATTGTATGCCATTCACACCGTCAATAATTGCCATGACACGCACAACACCTATACATATGTGATATTGTGTTGCTTAAGGACATTAAGATATGATCCTTATTTTCATTGTGCATATGACATATAGTATACCTGTATACCTACATGCTTACACATATGCCTCGACATGCTAGTTACCCATATACCTATGTGGTAGTGTACCATTAGTGATAGGTATATACACATATGAGACATAGCTACATGTACATCTTGCATACATACATACATATACCTGCAAGGTATTACATCCTTATGGATAGGTATAGACACATACCTTGCTACAGTTACTTTTACATCATACATACTTACATATGGACACACATATCTTGCTATACCGACAAGGTTACGCATACCTTGTTATAGCTACATGTTCACCTGTATATGATGTTGCATCTGATTTCGGAGAAATCAGGAACCGCATGATATATTTAATAACTTGTTGCAGTTAAATAGTGGTTTTTCTTTTATATGCTCATATTATTGTTTCATGTTACATATATTATATTTCTTGGATTCCGCATTGTTATATGATTTTCATACGATGTTCTCTGATGTTTATTTCCTAAGTATATATAACAGTAGAATGGGACGCTGTTATATATGCATATATATATATATATATATATATATATATATATATATATATATATATATATATATTAGTAGAGTGGGACGCTAATATATATGTATACAGGTCTTTATAATATATCATCACAATGTTTGATGCAAGTATTTTATTCTTTACTTGATGTTTTCTTTATTTGAGGACCGTGGTAGTTTCATAAAATTATGCATTATTTGAAAAACCCGGTTTCTCTTGATATGATATTTCTGCAGCCACCATGAGATTTCTCGGTTCTCAGCTTAAATATACCCCATGCGAGGATGAGTAGTGGGCCATGTGTGGGTATATGGTGGGGCCCGGTACGGTTCCCCTCGGCAAGATGATCGCAGATGATAGGCGATGAGCCTGGAAGGCGGGCAAGTACCTACCGGTGACAGTACTTCTGACACGGCGGTTATCGTGAGGATACCGACCAGGGTCATGTGCGTACAGATACGTCGAATTTCGAGGGTCAGAGCTAGGCACTCGAGTTTTCGGATAGCGTATGATACGTACCTATCAGGGTCAGTCGTGGTGACAGCACCTGATAGATCAGTATTTCTGTGTCGATGCTTGACACTTGTTTCATGATGTTTTGGGTGTCGATGTTAGACACTCACCTTATATGAAACTTACTTGATATTGATATTGTATATACAGGATATGTGGGATATACTGATATTGTACCTACAGGATATGTGAGATATACTGATATTGTACATATAGGATATGTGAGATATACTGATATTGTACATACAAGATATGTGAGATCTACTTAATGTTGTATATTCGGGATATATGAGATATACTTTATATTTGACACTCAGGATATATATGAGACTTACAGGATATGAGAGCCAATTTGGGGGCTGATTTGAGGAACTTGGGATTTAGATTGTCTTGATGGACGTTGGTCCTACCACAAGGTCATGATTCCGTGGAGATGACATATTTTATTCCATACTCCTCATTTATTTTATATGCATTGCTTCATGTATTAGTAGTACCTGCTAGAGTAATTTTCATGACTATTGCATATACATATTGTCATTTATTGCTTCATGTATTGTAGTACCTGCTAGAGTACTTTTCATGACTATTGCACATACATACTGCCATCTTATTGCTATCAGCTTGCATGTTTTAGATTCGTGCTGTACGTGCATACTTGCGATTACCTGCATATGTTTTTTACTATTCACAAGTTGGCAACTCACCCCCGTTGTGCCACAGTGTTTGCAGGTGGTTCCCCAGGACAGTCGCGGCAGGCTTTTCTTCTCTCTATCATCTTTTGCTGCAGATACCGTTTCGGTTGACTGTGCACGGTTTTGCTATAGGTGGGTTTTGCGGCTATCCATTGTTGTTTATTATTATCTTGTACCTTGTACTCTCCATCTACCATTATCATGTTTTGACTTAGAGATGAGATGTGAGGACGATATTGTGTATTGTTTGTGACTTTGGATGTCTTTTATTCACTTTTATTTATATCGTCTTTTATTTTTTCGCTACGGCGTCGTATATTTTCTTGTGGTGGTTGTTTTCCGTCGTTTGGCGTGGATTTTCTCCCGTTAGGGATGTTTTACTTTTATCTTTATATGTACCCATTTTTGGGGCTAGTTTTTACAAAGGAGGTGCTGCCAAAATTTTTAAGAAAGTAAATTGGACTAAAAGAATTTATACTTGAGATTTTCAAAAGTTTAAACAATGTTTCTTATCATTTACTACTTTTGATGGTTTAGATTTCTGGGTTTTGGCTTTCTTAAATTGCGTTACGCCTGCAGACGTTGCGTAGTTTAAGGGCCGTCACGTGCCAAATTTCGGGTCGTGACAAAGTTGGTATCAGAGCGCTAGGTTTTACCTTTCGGAGTGTAGGATGACCTTGGTATGATGGAGTAGGTAGCTTAAGCAGAGTAACGTAGTGTGTGCATGTCTGCGGCATACTCACGATCACGGTACTCCGCCTAAAGTGACCTAAGTACTAATTGCTTGAAATTCCTTCCTTGATGATACATATCCTTGTGATTCGATTTCCGCGTTCATATTGAATCCTTTTTCCATTTATAGCCTTATGCCGCCGATGACTATGGGGACCCAAAGTGATGCAGCGAGAGCCGAGGTCAGGGTTGACTCGTTTGGGACGAGGACTGACCAAGATGGTATACCCATTGCACTGGAGCAGATGGATCCGCCTTCGACATATCATCTCGCTAGGCTTGTGGCAGATATGCAGGACTTGCGCGAGATGATGAGGTCTTTGGTTATGGCCATTCGAGCGCAGCGACAGGAGGTTGCCACCCCTATTACCCAGTTTTTCCTTGCGATCAGCACTGCATTATGGTACTTACACAGCACCAGTGGACGCAGCCCTATTTGACGAGGAGCGTCTTTCCGAGACTTTGGGAGTTCAAGGACAGAGGAGGGCTCATACAGGTGTATCGGCCCAGAGACAGAGGTTCAGTCGCCGTGATAGGTTTCGTACACGTCGTGGGAGTAGCAGAGGCTTGGGACGAGGTCAGTCGTTCAGCTCTCATCCCCAGGAGGGTCAGCAGCCATCGTATGGATGTTTTCGATGCGGGAGCCTTCAACACTTCGTCAGACATTGTTCCTTGGCGCCGCATCAGACTCAGGTTCAGAGGGGACTTGTTGGTAAAGGAAGAGTTCGGCCAGTTGCGGGTAGAGGGCAGACGCAAGGGTTTGCTTCTACTCCTCGGGACGCGCGGGCGTCCAGTGCAGAGTTTTCAGGTATTCTAAATTGCATGTTCTTTTGATTCGTAGGTTTGTTTTGTTCGGGATCTATACACTTGTTGTTTTACACACTTTATGCCTTAGTTGGGCTGAGAGTTGTGTATGCTAGATCAGCCGTTTGTTGTGTTAATTTCTGTCAGCGATTCTTTTGTTGAGCGACACGTATTTCAGTCATGTGCCAATCGGTTAGGAGATAAAGATTCGTCCGTCACTTGATCCTTCTAGAGATGTTGGATTTGACGTTCTCCGGGGCACGGACTGGTTAGCTACGTGCTATGCGTCTGTGGACTGCCGCGAGAAAACAGTCAGGTCTTGTTTTCCCGGTGAGTCAGTTCTTGTTGTGCAGGGGGACCGTGGTGCCGCCTCTCACAGCTTGAATATAGCCTTTTTTCGCTAGTCGGATTTTGAGGAGAGGATGTCGAGGATTCTTGGATTTCATTCATGATACCGGAGCTACAGTGAGTTGTTGGACCGGATTCTTTTCGTGCGAGAGTTTCCGACGTTGTTCCAGGTGAGCCGGCAGAGCTTAGGGAGCTTAAGGATCAGTTGCAGAGTTGTTTGTTGGGGGACTTGTACGTCCAAGTGTTTCGCTTTGGGGAGCTCCTATCCTGTTCGTCAAGAGAAGGACGACAGTTTGAGGTTGTGTATCGATTGGTCGTCAATTAAACCGAGTTAAGGTGTGGATAGGTATCCTTTACCTCGCCTTAACGATTTGTTCGATCAGCTCCAGGGTGCGAGACATGCTTTTCTAAGTTTTTTTTGGGATCAGGTCATCATTTGTTGCGGATTCGGAGTGAGGACATTCCGAAAACTGCTTTGTGTACGCTACGGGCAATTTGATTTTGGTAGTGTCGTTGGACTCACCAATGCCCTAGCAACATTTGTGGATATGATGAACCAGGTTCCTTCAGGTCGTTCCTCGACCAGTTGATTGTTATGTATTGATGACATTCTGGTCTATTCCAAGGTGTCGTGAGGTACTTGAGTAGCACTTGAGGATTTGTTTTGCAGACATTGGGAGAGCCCCAGCGGTTTACTAAATTCTCGGAGTGTTCCTACAGACTTGATTGTGTTGACTTCCTAAGGTCATGTGGTTACAGGAGACGGTTTTCGTACGGACCCGAGGGAGATCGAGGCCGTACAGCTTTGTCCCAGACTTGTAGCAGGGACTGAGGTCCGCAGCTTTTTGGGCTTAGCCGGTTTTACCGCCGTTTCGTGCAAGTTTGCTTGTATAGCGCTGCATCGTTGACCGGGTTGACCAGGAAGGGAGTTCCTTTTTCTTAGACTGAGGCATGTGTGTGGAGTTTTCAGTAGTTGGAGATTCGGTTGACAACTGCATCAGTTCTTTCTTTACTTGCTGGTTCGGGCGACTTTGTTGTTCACTGTGATGTTTCGCGAGTGGGGCTCAATTGTGTACTGATGTGGCACTATTGAGTTATCGCCCATTCTTCCCGACAGTTGGAGAGAGTACGAGCAGGATTATCCCACTCATGATCTGGAGACGGCCGCGGTGGTTTTGCGTTGAAGATTGGGGACACTACTTGTGTGGAAAGTCGTGCCAGATTTTCACGGACCACCAGAGCTTAATGTACATCTTCCTGCAGCGTGTTTTGATTGTTGAGACAATCTTCTGCAGATTTACAGTTTTTGTGCGATCGTGGAGTATTGCTTAAGTTCGCCTCTACTGAGGGGACAGCTTGCTCATGTCCGTGCCCGTCCACTTTTCCTTAATCGTTTCGCGAGGCACAGCCCGCCGATGCTCGTTTGTCTGAGATTCTGAGCATGTTCGGCCGGATAAAGATTCGGAGTTCTTGATTTATGACCAGGGTGTGCTACGTTCTGGACTCGTTGGTTGTACCTGATACTGATAGGTAGAGACGCGGGTCCCAAAGCAGGCACATCAGTCAGCTTTCTGTGTTCATCCCAAGTGCCACCAAGATGTAACGTGACTTGAGAGTTAGTTATGGTGGGCAGGGATGATGAGTGGAGTTTCGGGTTTCGTTTCGAGGTGTCTGACTTGTTGCGTGCTAAGGTTGAGCATTTAAGACCGGCTGGAGAGTTGCAACCTTTAACCGTTCCAGATTAGGAATGGAGGCAGATCTCCATGAATTTTCGTTGTAGTGTCTACCCAGGTCTAGATAGGGTGTGACTCCATTTGGGTGTTTGTTGTCCGGTTATACTCAGTTGCTCTGTTGTTCTTCATTAAGTTGGTGTGTTTGCACGAAGTTCCTTCATTTGTTATATCCAATGGAGGCACCATGTTCTCTTGCCGTCTTGGGCAGAAGCTTCAGGAAGCCTTGGGTACTGGTTGATCTTTAGCTCCGCGTTCCACCCGTTGGCTGATGGTTAGATAGAACGGACTATACAGACTCTGAAGGATATGCTTGTGCGTGCGTACTAATTGTTGTTGGCAGTTGGGATCGTCACTTGACATTGTTAGGATTCTCCTTCGATAGCAGTTATCATTAGACATTCCAATTGGCAACCTTAGGTTTTGTTTGGTAGGTTGTGTCGATCGTCAGTCTGTTTTTCCGACTCCGCGAGAGTAGGATTTATAGACCCCAGCTAGTCCAGAGACGTCGGAGAAGATCCAATTGGTTCAGGTCAGGATGAGTGTAGCGCAGTGCAGACAGAAGTCTTTTGTTACCGTGGTGGTCGCAGACTTGAGTTCGCAGTGGGAGATCATGTATTCCTACAGATTTTTCCGATGAAATGGCGTGTTGAGTTTTGGGAAGCTTAGTCCCAAAATTGTAGGTCCTTTTGAGATCTTTGAAGTGAGTTAGTACCGTTGCCTATAATATGGGAATTCCGCCCAAATTTTTGAGTATTCACCCCGTATTCCTTGTATCGATACTTTGCAAATACCTTCATGACCTTTCTCACATGATTCAGCACCAGACCATTTAATTGGGACGCGATCTTTTCATTCACCGGCAGCCAAGTGTGTTAATGGCTCGGCAGGTGGAGAAACATCGGTCAAGGGTCTTGCCATCTGTAAGGGTTCTTTGGCGTAGCCGTATAGTGAGGTGATCACTTGGCAGGCTGCGAGCGAGATTTGGGAGTTTTGTACTCATCTCTTTGAAGGTACGCGTAGATGAATTTTAAATTCGGGGACCGAATTTCTTTAAGGGGGAAGATTGTAACGTTTTAGAAATCGTTTTGCGCATTTTTCCGTTTTAGGGTAAAATAGTCGGTGTTTTCCGTTTTAACCCGATTGTGATCAAACTTCTCTATAGACTTCACAACACCTAGTTTAGCTAGAATAAAACTAGTGCGCGAACTTTGGGGGTCAATGGGAAGTTTTGGTTCACATAGAATTTTCCCTAATTAAAATATTATTTTAATACTTTATTTGTGCACTTTATTAGTGGTAATTATTTTTTTTGTGGGTTAATTACTACTATTGTGGTTTTATGCTAAACTAATCACTAGAATTATGTTTAGAACCTTCTCTCCAAAATATCTTGATTTTTGTGGAATTAAATGATTTTTTTAAAAGAAAAGATAATGAAAACATAAAGCTTTTTGTTTTATTATGCAATTATTGTAAATTTCTTCTAAAATTTTCTCCAAAATTCCACAACACCCTAGCTCCCTCTCCTTGGCCAAAACCACTTCATCCCTTGCTATCCTTGATCATATTTGCTTCATTTCTTCTCATTTTACTTCAAAAAAATGATGAAAATCCAAATAAATTCATACAAATTCAAATATAAATCAAACCCATCATTCTTCTTCTTCAATCATGCTTGGATCTTCATTCTAGTGAGGATTTTGGAGGCTAAAGTGTGGATTGTTCTTGTTTCAAGTTGTGTTCATTGAAGGTATAAAACCTTAACCCTAATCTCTTTTTGTTGCTTAATACCTTTAATTAGCTTAATTAGATGTTTAATTTAAACTTTTAAATTAATATTTAGAAATTCAAGATATCATTTTGATGATCAAATTAGGGTTTTGATTAGTGAAATGGTTAAGTGATAAGTTAAGACAAATGAAAACTTAATCAAGTTGCTAATTTGTTAAATGATATTTTCCTAATCGGATAATTAAGCTAATTAACAAACTAAACTTTTGCTAATCCTAATTAGTGAAATCTAAAATTTTAGTAAAGGTATAAATGGTTTAACCTTGCTATTTGAAGATGTTTGTAAATTCTAGTTTTGGTAAAACTTGTAGTTTTGTTCTAAAATGATAAATGTTGCTTACTAGATTTACGGATATTTTAGACATGGGTTTCTTTTGACGTTGCGACCTTAATTATATTTATTCCACGTTTATTATTGTGTCTTGAATGCGCGATCGGTACGATCAGGGTCTAGACTTGGTAGTTGTGTCGCTTTGCGTTCCTAGTTAGGGTCGTGCCGATGTCGTTCGTGTCTTTGTATAGCTTTTGCTCTTGAGTTCGTTTCGTAATGTCGCTACGCGCGTTAGCCACTAAAATGAACACTTGGGAGTATATTTGGAGTTGGTGTGTCGGTCAAACGTAGTTGTACGTATTATTGGTCGATTTCTTATATACGCTTGCTTTATTGTTATATGTGTTCAGGATCGCAGGCGGGGACTTCGGACGCTGCGAAGAGTGGAAAGCGTGTGGTTGACTTTACTTAGCCAGGAGTGTGGTGAGTAGATTTAACATCTACAGGGGAATCGCCCGCATGACGTTATGCGTCTGGGCTTGATTAAGTGACTTGACCTATAGTGTTTAGTATATGGACTCGTTTGTGCTTGTGTATCTTAGTTGCATATCTCATTTACCTATTGCATTCGGACAAAGTATTAATGAGATACAATACTATTATTGAAAGTTCATATTGCACAAGCACTGATTGTATGCCACTCACACCGTCAATAGTTGCCATGACACGCACAACACCTATATATATGTGATATTGTGTTGCTTAGGGACATTGAGACATGATCCTTATTTTCATTGTGCATATGACATATAGCATACCTGTATACCTACATGGTTACACATATGCCTCAACATGCTTACATGCTAATTACCCATATACCTATGTGGTAGTGTACCATTAGTGAGTGGTATATACACATATAAGACATAGCTACATGTACATCTTGCATACATACATACATATACCTGGAGGGTATTACATCCTTATGGATAGGTATAGACACATACCTTGCTACAGTTACTTTTACATCATACATACTTACATATGGACACACATATCTTGCTATACCGATATGGTTACGAATACTTTGTTATAGCTACATGTTCACCTGTATATGATGTTGCATCTGATTTCGGAGAAATCAGGAACCGCATGATATATTTAATAACTTGTTGCGGTTAAATAGCGGTTTTTCTTTTATATGCTCATATTACTGTTTCATGTTGCATATATTATATTTCTTGGATTCCGCATTGTTATATGATTTTCATACGATGTTCTCTGATGTTTATTTCCTAAGTATATATAATAGTGGAATGGGACGCTGTTATATATGCATATATATATATATATATATTAGTGGAGTGGGACGCTAATATATATGTATACAGGTCTTTATAATATATCATCACAATGTTTGATGCAAGTATTTTATTCTTTACTTGATATTTTCTGGATTTGAGGACCGTGGTGGTTTCAAGAAATTATACATTATTTGAAGAACCCGGTTTCTCTTGATATGATATTTCTGCAGCCACCATGAGATTTCTCGGTTCTGAGCTTATATATACCCCATGTAAGGAGTAGTGGGCCGTGTGTGGGTACATAGTGGGGCCCGGTACGGTTTCCCTCGGCAAGATGATCGTAGATGATAGGCGATGAGCCTGGAAGGCGGGCAAGTACCTACCGGCGACAGTACTTCTGACACGGCAGTTATCGTGGGGATACCGACCGGGGTCATGTGCGTACAGATACGTCGAATTTCGAGGGTCAAAGCTAGGCACTCGAGTTTTCGGATAGCGTATGATACGTACCTATCAGGGCCAGTCGTGGTGACAGCCAGCACCTGATAGATCAGTATTTCTGTGTCGATACTTGACACTTGTTTCATGATGTTTTGGGTGTCGATGTTAGACACTCACCTTATATGAAACTTACTTGATACTGATATTGTACATACAGGATATGTGGGATATACTGATATTGTACCTACAGGATATGTGAGATATACTGATATTGTACATACAGGATATGTGCGATATACTGATATTGTACATACAGGATATGTGAGATCTACTTGATGTTGTACATTCGGGATATATGAGATATACTTTATATTTGACACTCAGGATATATATGAGACTTACAGGATATGAGAACCAATTTGGGGGCTGATTTGGGGAACTTGGGATTTAGATTACCTTGATGGACGTTGGTCCTACCACAAGGTCAGGATTCCGTGGAGATGATATATGTTATTCCATACTCATTTATTTTATATGCATTGCTTCATGTATTAGTAGTACCTGCTAGAGTACTTTTCATGGCTATTGCATATACATATTGTCATTTATTGTTTCATGTATTGTAGTACCTGCTAGAGTACTTTTCATGACTATTGCACATACATACTGCCATCGTATTGCTATCAGCTTGCATGTTTTAGATTCGCGCTGTACGTGCATACTTGCGATTACCTGCATATATTTTTTACTATTCACGAGTTGGCAACTCACCCCCGTTGTGCTACAGTGTTTGCAGGTGGTTCCCCAGGGCAGTCGCGGCAAGCTTTTCATCTCTCGTATCATCATTTGCTGCAGATACCGTTTCGGCTGACTGTGCACGGTTTTGCTATAGGTGGGTTTTGCGGCTATCCGTTGTTGTTTATTGTTATCTTGTACCTTGTACTCTCCATCTACCATTATCATGTTTTGACTTAGAGACGAGATGTGAGGACGATATTGTGTATTATTTATGACTTTGGATGTCTTTTATTCACTTTTATTTATATCGTCTTTTATTTCTTCGCTACGGCGTCGTATATTTTCTTGTGGTGGTTGTTTTCCGCCATTTGGCATGGATTTTCTCCCGTTAGGGATGCTTTACTTTTATCTTTGTATGTACCCATTTTTGGGGCTAGTTTTTACAAAGGAGGTGCTGCCAAAATTTTTAAGAAAGTAAATTGGACTTAAAGAATTTATACTTGTGATTTTCAAAAGTTTAAACAATATTTCTTATCATTTACTACTTTTGATGGTTTAGATTTCTGGGTTTTGGCTTTCTTAAATTGCGTTACGCCTGTAGACGTTGCGTACTTTATGGGCCGTCACGTGCCAAATTTCGGGTCGTGACACAAAGCTTCGTACTCAGCCTCATTGTTTGTTCTCCGCTCTGTTAATGAAAGCGCGAAACGCATTATCTCTCCTTACGGAATCACGAAGATAAGACCCACCCCGGCTTTAATTATGGGGGTGTTTTGCTTTCGCTTTTTCTTGGAAGGTGCTCCATCGAAGTAGAGTTCCCATCGGGCATTATTTCCTTCCTCCTCCCTGTCGATTGCGTCGAACGCGTGTTCATCTGGAAATTAGCAATTTAAGAGAGAGTCGGCTGGTATTGGGTGCTCAGCAAGAAAGTCGGCAATGGCGTGGCCTTTCACTGTCATGAGGGGTTGATACGTTATCGAGAACTCTATTAAGAGGAGGGCCCATTTAGCTAGCCTTCTTGTTAGTATAGCTCTCGACATCAAATATTTGAGAGGATCCACCTTTGATACGAGATGGACCTTATGTGCCAAGGCATAATGTCAATACTTCGTCATCGCGAAGATCAGTGCTAGGCAATGCTTTTCAATGGGGGAGTAGTTGTTTTCTGCCCCCGGAAGAACTTGACTCAAATACTATATAGATCTCTCCTTCCCTTGGTCGTTCTCTTGTGCCCATAGCGCGCCTAAAAAACCTTCAAGGGCTGTTGTGTACAGGATGAGGGGCTTTCTCTTGACCGGAGCGGTCTGTACCGGCGGATTCTGCAGGTATTGCTTAATTTCGTCCCGTGCACTTTAGAATTTCTGATCCCAGACGAACGGGGTCCCCTTCTTTATTAGATGGTTGTAGGGACGGTATTTGCCGGAGAGGTTGACTTGGAGTTTGACACCTGTTTAGGCATCAGTATCGCTACAACTGGGATATTGGCATGAGCAACTCATCATTTTCCTTGAGAGGACTCAGAATTTGATACCGATTTAGGTATCAGCATCGCTACAACTGGGATAGTGCCAGGAGCGAATCATCATTTGCCCCTATCGATTTGGACAAAGGTGGCTTAGTAGACAGGGTCAGGATCCTGTCGACTAAGACTTTTGACTTTATGAGACGTAAGGGTCTCATAAAGGGTTTTCTCCCTATGAGTCGTGAGGATCTCGTAGGCGTATTTTCTCCTTAAGAATCATGGGGAGTCCTAAGTGATGTCTTCTCTTGTAAGTCGTAAAGATATTCCAAGAGTGTTTTCTCCTCATAAGTTGAGAGGACCTACAAGTGGTATTCACCATATGGGGACATTTCTTGCCATTTGTAGAACTTGGCAAAGAAATATTTATTCGTGCCCGTAGATTGTATACAAGAGTCAATATGGACCGCCTGTAGGGTAAGTTGGGGGATATGACGGCTTAAGAAAAGGTCCAGATCCCTGTAACTTAAGGCTTTTGAATTCTATGAGCCGTGAGGGTCTCACAGCGGGAATTCTCCTTATGAGTCATGAGGATCTCATAAGTGTATTTATTTTAACGAGGTTGCGCCCTTCCGGGTTTTCACAAGCTCGCCGGCAGTCTGTTGTTTTTACTCATGGCGTCCTTTCGGGTTTTCATCCGTGCCCATTTTGCTTGTGAACGTACCGTTTTTGTTTTGTTTTTTTGTGCGGTGCATTTCACTAGATTGTAGGTCCTGTTTGTAGGCCCCTTAATATCCTTCCTGTCCTTTGAGAAGAAATGACCATTCTACATAGAGATTCTTCCGCCAGTGAGAAATTTGCCCCATGTGTATATCTCGGGGAGAACGAGTACCCACGCCATCGCTATTTTGGCGACAGGTTGCTTCAGAGCCTCTTATTTTTGTTGAGCGTAGGCAACAAACGCCATCTTGCCTCCGCTTTTCACTCCACATCATCGGATGAGAAAGAATCTTGACCCATTTGATCCAATCGAGCCATTTTATTCATGAGTTTTTGAAAGGTCGTCGGCTTGAAGAGGGCCATATACGGGGGCGCCTTTTAATTTAGGTCAAGGGTAGCTATGAGCATTCCCATGGCTGCAACTTTATCAATGCGTTGCTCGTATTTGACCAGAGACTTCGCCATCGAGTAACATATTTAACCCAAGTCTCATTCGGTCTCACCCTTTCATTGACCAGCGCCGTCATGGTAGTATGTTCGTTCTCATTAGCGAATCCCTGATAGAAGAGCATATCCATTTCGTCGAACCTCTTCACGAAATCATTTGGGAGTTCCGCATACCATTCGAAGGAGTAGCATGTCATTTCCTCCAGAATTGCCGCACATGGATTTAAATCGCGCAATATGCTGGCGGGGATTCCCAGTTCCTTTATATATGTGGAACGTTGGAAGTGTGTACTCTGGCGGGTACTGTATTTGATCGTACCACGTCGGATGCGGTCGACCAGTCTTAATTGATCTATTTGCGGCTTCACTGGCATAGTGAGCTTTGATTTGCTGAGCGATATATTCGTTCAGTTTTGCTTTTGGAATCATTTCCTCTTCGGCAGTTGAGGAGACTCGTAGAGGATTTGAAATGTCACCCTTGTCTTTAAGAGCGACTACCGGCAGTTCATTTGCTTGTGGTTCCGATTGAACCATCGTTCCGGACATTTTTGCCGCTTCTTCATCTCTCTTTTTGAGAGCGTGATTTAGGAAATCAATATCCAACTTGTGCTCTATTCTTTCTCCAGGTGCATTTTCGGGATTTGCCTTAGACGATAGATTAGCGAGTGCTGCCGCCTGAGCAAGCATCTCCTGCAGCTTTTCACGTTGCAGTTGAGCCTTTTTCAGGGACCGGGTATGCGGTCCGTGGCTAATAGATGCTTGAAGTTCATCTTTGGAGTTCACCATATGGACTGCATGAACTGTCGTGCCCCCATACTTGGGGTGTTTGGAATTTTTGCCTTCGGAGTTTACCTCGGGCACTTGAGCTTTATTAGGCTTTATTTTTGTGAGAAGCCGCTTTGGTTTTTTTTTGGGGGGAACCGTTGTATCAGGATCCATCTTAGGATAGGTCCCCTTATATTTGAAAGGGGATTTGTCAGAATATGGATGACGTTTAGGGAAAGATCCGCGGTTGATGACTGAGTCCTTCATCTACTTCCACACTTATATATAGACGAAGAAAGTTCTTTTAGGGAGCGAAGTGCTTTCTGCACTCATGGGATCTCCCAGGGCTGCAGAGTTTTCTTCAATACTACGGTGGGAGAATTTTGTCTGACCCTTCACAACAGTTTGAAGCTGTTCCCGGTTGGAACAACAACATTCACCACTGGGGTTGAAACAGGACCATACGGAGAACTGCCCCCAGCTCATATTGTATGATGCCGATATCGACGTCGACCGTTTCTTACGGCCGGGATTTGATTAGCCTCAGGATTTTGCCGAGCCTTACCCATGTTTCCTTTTAGAGCTTGAATATTCTGCCTCCTGCGTCGACCTTGGTCCTTAGCAGGTGCCAGTTGTTTGAGGACTGATTCCGTCGGCAAAGCTGCAGCTTGGGGAACCAGCCTGTGGAAGACAGACTTCCTCTGGGTTTCCTCCATCGGTGTTGAGGCACCGAGGGTGGGAGGTGGGAGTATCGACCCAAAGAGAAGCCCGTTGATTTCTTGAAGAGCCGGATTACAAAGATTTGAGGCTGCAAGTGGCCCATACTTGACTCCACCGGATATGACAGAGCCTGAGTTGCTAGGGTTGGAGCAAACGCCATTCTTCATAGAAACAAAACGCCAGCTTCAGTATCCCATCACCCAAGGGCAACCACAAACATATATACCACGAATATTTGATCGCGGAAAAACACGACACACGAAGTGTGGAGTGGAAAGAGAAAAAGGTCCCACCGGGCGTGCCAGAATCTGTTTACCGCCGAAAACGGAGACGAAACCGGGCTGGATCGTCTTTCCTGAACTTGGGGACAAATGCTATTTGGATTTATCCGTCCACCTCTCCGAAGATACCAAGTTGATTTATGGCACCGTGTATCGGAGGTTTGTATGGATGCGGCCATTGTAGCAGACTTCGTCAGATTCCCCCTCGTTTGCGAGGGGTTTTTGATTGTGGGGACACTCTTCCCTGCAGGCGCAAGCCCCTGCAATTAATTACGTTACTGCATCGCGATAACCACTTTCTCCTGCTCCAGAGGTTCACTTCGTGTCGTGTGTGTTTGTTTTATTTTTTGTTGCCCGTGGATTGTATACGGAGAGTAATTTATGTTGTCGCCCGTAGGGCGTGGATTAGTCCAAATCCATATATCTTAGATTTGGGTTTGGGTTGATTTAAGGATCGTTAATCTCGTTTGAGATTAAGATCAACTTAAATTTTAGTTAAGGATACGTTAATCCAATTTGAGACTAAGATCTATTTAACGGGGTTTTAGGATCATTCAGATCCAACAAAAGAGCATTTGGGCTCCATTGTTTTAGTTTAAAGACGTTACGGTCCGTAGATCACCATTTTTGAGGTGAGGATTTAGTTTAAGGACGTTTCGGTCCGTAGTAGATTGAGGAATTTACGGTCCGTAGTAGTTTGAGAATGTTACGGTCCGTAGAGTTTAGTTTAGGACGTTACGGTCCGTAGAGTTTAGTTTAAGGACGTTACGGTCCGTTGTCACCATCTTGGAGACAACGTTGTAGTTTGAGGACATTTCGGTCTATATATCACCCTTTTTTGAGATGAGGTTTTAGTTTAAGGACGTTACAGTCCGTTGTCACTATCTTGGAGACAACGTTGTAGTTTGAGGACATTTCGGTCTGTAGATCACCATTTTTTGAGGTGAGGTTTTAGTTTAAGGACGTTACGGTCCGTAGTAGTTTGAGGACGTTACGGTCCGTAGAGTTTAGTTTAAGGACGTTACGGTCCGTAGATCATCTTGCGCGCACGTGTATTTGTTACGTGTTGGGATGAGCAACGATGATATGGGAGACACCCAGCTTGGGGTGTGGTTTGATGCACCGAAGAGCAGTTGGTTATCGGGACCCGCCACCTCTCTGAAGACGTTGAAAAATTACAACGACATGTATCAGAGGTGTGGAGAGATGTACCCTTGAACCAATTTCCAGATTAATGG
This sequence comes from Agapanthus africanus, assembly GCA_030015575.1. Lineage (NCBI taxonomy): Eukaryota > Viridiplantae > Streptophyta > Magnoliopsida > Asparagales > Amaryllidaceae > Agapanthus > Agapanthus africanus. The sequence goes on along the minus strand of CM057338.1, from coordinate 932,535,277 downwards.
GAGATGTGGGATGAATATCCGTCGGAAGATCATTAGTCATGTTTGGGACTAGGATCAGTTTAGGAAGACATGAGCACGGGGGGCTTGATTGATTGGAGATCAAAGAGGTTTTGGCCTCAGGAAACTTAGTTAATTTGGGCTAGGTCTGGGTTTTCATAGTCACCCCCCAGTGCTAAGCACTGGTATATGCAGCACTCATATGTATCGCATGTGAGGAGCTAGATCGGTGTTAAACACTGAACTTTAGAGGCGCTCACGTGTGAACACGTGAGGCGCTCCAAAGTGGGGAGCTGTTTTCTAGGTTTTATTCCCTCTTTCGTATAAGTGCTAAACACTTGGTTCCTGTGGTGCTCACGTACGAACACGTGAGGCGCCCTGAAAATGTGAGCGCTGTTTTTGGGTCTATTCCCTTTTTCATATAAGTGATAAGCACTTGATTGGGGGTCGCATGGAAAACACGTGACTGCCCTAGGATGCACTTCTTGTTCTTCTTAAATGCTCGCGTGTGAAACACGTGACTCGGTCTCAGCCATTTTTTTTTCATCAGAGGTGCTTACGTAGGAAACACGTGACTACCTTTGGAGGCACTTCTTGTTCTTTTTAAATGCTCACGTGTGAAACACGTGACTCGGTCTCAGCCATTCTTTTTTTCATCAGAGGTGCTCACGTGGGGAAACACGCGAGGTTTCGTTATAATGTTGAACACTAATGAATCACCAGTCTTTCCTTCTATCTGCATGAAGATTTTGATCTCATACTAACGATGCTGGGATATGAGTTTAGAGAATTTCAAATCTCTTGTTTTATAAGAATTAAATTCTTTTTACAGGGTTAAACTCTAGTTTTATCATAGGAATTAAATTCCTGTATACTTTTGTAAAAATTAAATTCTTTGAATTTAGTTTTTTCCCCTAAGTTTTGAATCTGCATAACAGAATCTCTCCGATGAGAATTAAATTCTCAACTTGTGGGGAGATCTGCTTCTACAGACCTCAACCAGAGAAAGAACTTAGTTCTTTTTTTGAAGGTTTAAACACTTTGTTTGAGAATTAAATTCTATTTTGTTTTTATGGGAGCTTTTTGGAAAGCTTATGGGGTGGTCTCCTCCTCTTAGAGAATTAAATTCTCTATGTATTTTTCTTCGCCTCTCTCTCTGTGTGTCTCCTCCTCTCCTCGCTCATATTTATACGAGAAGAACAAGAATCAATTTGTTAAGAGAATCCCTCATTAAGAGATCATGATTGATTCCATGATCTTTTAGATCAATCGGTGAATTTTATTCACCGTTGGATTTTTAATCCAAATGCTCTCTGTGTAACAGAGAAGTTTTCTTGTTTGTTTAACAAGATTATGAATATCTTGTTAGTTTTAATAAGATTAAAATTTTATTTTCTTAATATAGAATTTAATTCTATCATATGGATATCTCGTTAGTTTAACGTAGAATTTTATTCTTATCATATGAATATTTTGTTAGTTGAACAAGATTAGGAAAATATTTTCCTATGATAGAATTTTATTCTACCAGATGATCACCGTTGGATCTTTGATCCAAAAGTTCTCTGTTTAACAGAGAAGATCTTTCTAGTTTGAGGAAGATCAGGAAAATATTTTCCAAATAGAATTTAATTCTATCAGATGATTTAATTGGTGATACTTTATCACCATTGAATTTTAAATCCAGGATTCTCTGTTAGAGAAAGATCTTTCCATATTAGAAAGATCAGGGAAAATATTTCCCAAATAGAATTTAATTTTAATTGGAGCATTTTAAATTGGGAGGCTCACATGCTTTGCATGTGGGTAGCAAGAGAACTCACGTGTTTAACACGTGACCCCTAGTGTGGGTTTTAGCCTGTTTATTTTCAACGCTCATATGCTTTATATATGAGTGTTTATGTGTTTAGCACGTGAGGCTTGTTTGGCCATTAGTTGTTTTATTTAGTTTATTTTCAGCGCTCATATGCTTTACATATGAGCGCTCACGTGTTTAGCACGTGAGGCCTGTTTGGCTATTAGTTATTTATGTTTAGCGCTCATATGCTTTGCATATGAGCGCTCACATATTTAGCACGTGAGGCTTGTTTGGCCCTTAGTTATTTTATTTAGTTTATTTTCAGCGCTCATATGCTTTACATATGAGCGCTCACGTGTTTAGCACGTGAGGCCTGTTTGGCCCTTGTCATTTGCTTTCGGCGCTTATATGCAGTGTTTAACACATGATGTCCAACCGTGAATTCTTTTCTTCTTTCTTTTCTCCCTTTTTTATAAGGTTTATAAGGGAACAAATAGCTCTTGGTCGAAAATTTTGGCGGGGAACAGGTGGTTTGACATGTTTTGCCAGATCTATCCCGAAGGTCACATTATTGTAACCATCCCACTGAGCAGTCACGTCCTCTCCGGATAATAAGAATGGAGGCCCAAGAAGCTCCTGATGACCATCAAAGTGAGCAGCGTCTAACCTGTAGGGATGGTTTAGTGGCAGGAAACGCCGATGACCGCAATAACAAACCTTCCTGCTAAAATTCAAGAATTTCGATGTTGTATATTGATGGAAATAAGGGCATGCTTTGTGACCATGTACGGACCAACCTGATAGCATTCCATACGCAGGAAAGTCATTAATTGTCCATATTAAAGCCACACGAAATGTGAAGGTTGTATTTGTGTTTGCATCGTAAGTCTCTACACCATCAATGAATAAAGATTTTAACTCATCGACCAGAGGTTGGAGATAGACCTCGATATTGTTTCCCGGTGAGTTTGGTCCGTCGATAAGAAGAGGCATCATAAAGTAGGATTGATCCATAGCCAACCAAGACGACAGATTATAAACTATCATTACAACGGACTATGTGTTATGACTTCCAGCCATATAGTTGAATGGGCAGAAACCATCACTAGCGAGTCCGAGTCTGACATTACGAGGATCACTACTTAATATTTCGTGCCTCCTATCGAAATCCTTCCATGCCGGTGAATTTCTTGGATGAATCATTTTCCCATCTTCACTTGGAGGAGCACAGTGATTCCAAATCATTACCTCGACTGTTTTCTTGCACCTGAATAGCCTCTGCAGCCTCTGTGTTATGGAAAAGTATCGTGCTATCTTGACAGGTATATCGGGCTTCTTATCAGAATCTTTCGTCTTATATCTGGCCTTTCCGCATGTTGGACACTCTTTCAAATCTAAATTCTCTTTCCAGTACAACATGCAATTTTTAGGACATGCTTAAATCTTCTCACACTTCAGACCCAAATCAGACATCATCTTCTGAGCTCCGTACCAGCTGTCGGGCACGTTATTTCCCGGGGGCATAGAATCTTTCAAGAACTTCAGAAGTATCGTGAATGACTTGTTACTCCATCCATTTAGGCACTTAATTTGGAAAAGTTGGACGAACCATGATAGGATGAAATACTTTGCATTCTCATAGATTAGTCTTCTAGCCTCATTCATGAACTTTTCATACTTATCCGCACGCGGTCCTTGGCCGGAAGGAATGTCATCTTCGGTCGCAATATTACCACCTAGGGCGGCTTCTACCATATCCTCCATTTCTTCTCCTGAAAAGAAGTTATTGTGTTCTTTTTCTGTCGCATTACCGTCTTCTATTTCTTCTTCTGCCACATTACCGTCTTCTTCTTGTCCTTCTCCGTGATATAGCCAAATTGTATAAAGTCTTGTAAAATCATGTTTAACGATATGAAGCTCTACGAATTCTACCTTCTGCCAGTACTTATTCCCACATCTATCGCACGGACAGAGAATTTTCTCTAACACGATCTTATTATGTGCGCGTGCAAATTCAATGAAAGCAGCAACTCCTACAACAAACTTAGGTTGCATACGTTGTTGCCAATCCACGTACATCCAGTTCTTAACTCTGATATACTCATGGGCCATGTTAGACTGTATAACATATAAATTGTAGGTTATGATGACTATATTGAGAAATCTAAGAACGAGATGGTTACTGACAAAGAAGAAAATCCATAGATACAAGTTTGTTGTTGAAAAGAATAAATTATCGATAAACAAAGTTAGATTTGAAGATACCCAAGTATGAATTGTATTCTGTGTATCTGTGTTTCAATTGTGATTTCACTTAAGTTTAGGGTTGTTAGTGTGTATGTGCTTTATGTAGGGTTGAAAAGAATAAATCATCATTTTTTTGAAGAACTACGTTCTTTATATAGGGTTAAACCCTGATTTTTGGAGGAATTAAATTCCCATATGTTCCTGTTATTTCTTTATAACTTAGTTCTTTTCCCCTAAGTTTTGAATCTACAGAACAAAATCTCCCCGATGAGAATTAAATTCTCAACTTGTGGGGAAATTTGCTTCTGCAAATCTCAACCAGAGGAAGAACTAAGTTCTTATATAAAGGATTAAGTTTACGGTAAAGTTGTGCGTTTACGTTATCATCGAGTATCCTAATGAAGAAACTAGTGCACCCTAAACCCTAACCCTAATTTTTAGAGGAATTAAATTCTCATATGTTCCTGTTATTTCTTTTTAACTTAGTTCTTTTCCCCTATGTTTTTAATCTGCATAACAAAATCTCTCCGATGAGAATTAAATTCTCAACTCGTGAGGAGATTTGCTTCTGCAAATCTCAACCAGAGGAAGAACTAAGTTCTTATATGAATGGTTAAGTTTACGGTAAAGTTGTACGTTTACGTTATTTTTCTCTGCCGAAAGCTGGGAAAGACTGACGTCTTGCCTGAATTTAGGGGAAGATACTATTTGAATTTATCCGTCCACATCTCCGAAGATGCCAAGTTGATTTATGGCACCGTATATCGGAGGTTTAGACGGATGCGGCCGTTGTAGCAGACTTCGTCAGATTCCCCCTCATTTGAGAGGTTTTGATTGTGGGGATGCTCTTCCCTGCAGGGGCAAGCCCCTGCAGTTAATTACGCTACCGCATCGTGGTAACAACTTTCTCCTTCTCCAGATGGTCATTTCGTGTCGTGTGTGTTTGTTTTGTTTTTGGTTGCCCGTGGATTGTGTACGGAGACTAATTTATGTTGCCGCCCGTAGGGCGTGGATTAGTCCAAATCCGTATTTTCTTAGATTTGGTTTTGGGTTGGGTTTAAAGATCGTTAATCTCATTTGAGACTAAGATCAACTTAAACTTTTGTTAAGGATACGTTAGTCTAATTTTAGACTAAGATCAACTTAACCATTTGTTAAGGATACGTTAGTCTAATTTTAGACTAAGATCTACTTAACAGGATCATTTAGATCCGACAAAAGAGCATTTGGACTCTATTGTTTTAGTTTAGGGACTTTGCGGTCCATAAGTTTAAGGACATCATAGTCCATGGAGTTTAAGGACACCATAGTCCATAGTTTAAAGACGTCATAGTCTGTAAAGTTTAAAGACATCATAGTCTATGAGTTTATGGACCCCACAGTCCGTGGTAGTTTAGAGACATCATAGTCTGTAAAGTTTAATGACATCATAGTCCATGAGTTTAAGGACCCCACAGTCCGTGAAATGTCTGGTTATCGGGACCCGTCACCTCTCTGAAGACGTTGAAGGATTACAACGACAAATATCAGAGGAGTGAAGAGATGTACCCTTGAACCAATATTGGTTGGGAGATCTGTAGTCCAATTTGGGACTAAGATCAAAGATTTGTGAGCATATGGGATTAATTAATCTGAATCAAGGATCTGTGGCCAACTTGGGCTCGGCCCATTCAGTTAAAATGTTGGACATTTAATTAGGCTCGGTCCTTTTTCATTTAACAATGCTGAGCATTGGTCCTGACAACTTTTGTCTTTTATTGAATGTTGAGCACTCATTATGGCTCTGGGCTTTATCATTTAAAGAACAGTTTATGTTCTCTCAACGCACACGTGAGGAGAACGTGGCGCGCTTGGCGCTGTACGCCAGTCAATGAGCGCAGACCGCTTCTGGTGAAGTAGCGCACACGTGAGGAGCACGTGGCGCGCTTGGCGCTGAGCGTCAGTCAATGAGCGCAGAGCATCTCTGGTGAAGTAGCGCACACGTGAGGAGCACGTGGCGTGCTTGGCGCAGAGCGCCAGTCAATGAATTCTGTATGGGGAAAATTTTCAGAGCACAATCTTTCCTGTTTGGAAAGATTCTGAGAAATGTTTCTTTAACAGAATTTTATTCTGGTCAATTGATGATTTATCATCTTCATTGGATCTTTGATCCAACGGTGGGGAATATTTAGTTTCAGCGCTAGCGCTCTCATGCTTTGCACGTGAGCGCTGCAACAGATTCTTTGACTCTTAGCGCTGGCACTCCAGCGCTCGCGCTCTCGTGCTTTGCACGTGAGCGCTGCAACAGAGTCTTTAATTCTCAGCGCTGGCGCTATTATGAAGCGCTGCTTCATTTCAAATTTCAAAATTTGAACAGAGCTTTGCTCTGATTGGAGGAAACAAATGCCCCCCACCGTTGCGCTCACGTGACTCATACGTGAGTGCAGCGGTGGCAGCATCTGCGCCCTTAGATCAACTTTAGAAGTTAAAACGGCTCTCAGTGCCTATAAATAGGACCTTTGGCCCTTGAGATGATCTCTGTTCATCTTCTTTCTTGTTTTCTGAGAATTAATTCTCCCTCAAAGCCAAGCTCTTTCCCTTAAGAAATTTCTTAAGAGTCAAAACTCTGCCCAACTTAGTTAAGAATTGATCTTTTTTAATAGAGCTTTGCTCTCCTTAGATCATAGACCTAAAAAAAATATTTTCACGGTTTTACCCATTAATAGAGTTATGCTCATCTTTAGATCATAGATCTAAAAACTTTAGGGTTTTTATCCAGAGCCATGCTCATCTTTTAGATCAGAGATCTTCAAGAGATAATCTTTTTTAGGGTGATTTTAACCTATGAACTGGAACAATGTTCATGAAGAACTCTTAGAGTTCACAGATCTTGAAGATCTCAGAATTTTTAATTCATTAAAAGCTTTACTTTAAGTTTTCTGATGGGTTATTCCATCATTTTTTACACAGCATGGCTCTTCAGAATTTTTGGGGAATTTTATTGATTTTGACAGGTGTCACTCCTGTCTGCAGAGCGTTGCTCTCGAGGAGTTTAACTCCTTGCCCGGAGGAGTCTCTCATTAAATGAGAATCTCTTTTTTTTTAGGATTTCTCTTTTATTTGCAAAAATTTGAATTTGTTGGGTCTCTTAATCAGAACTTATTTTCTCCGTGAGGGTATCAAGAGTTGTTTAAATCCCCGTGTCTGTTTCAATAAGCTTTTTCTTAATCAGTCTACCCACTAAACTCTTACTGATTTTCTTTTTCAGACGTTATGGCCGCTCATCTGTATGATCTCGACGAGATTATTTCTTATGGAGACATTCGCGCACTAGGCCGCTGCCAGAACCAAGAGTTTACAAATGCCCAGTGCGCCGAAATCATGCGTTGCTTTAATGAATACAATGGTCGACTGCTTCCTCGTCATTCCACTCTTCTGAAGCTCATTGTGAGAGCGATCTGGGAAGCACTTCCTTTATTCTATGACGGCATGCCGCTTAAAGCATTGGATGACGCCGAAGATAAGGTACACTCAGTGTATCTGATGGGCCTAATCTCAAAGAAAAGGAGAGACAATCTTGTTGATATTCTGCATCAAACTTTTCAGCAGGCGATGATAATCGCTGCCTATCGTAGGGCGGAGGACATCAGTGAGGACCCTGACGCTTGTGATCATGAGAGGAAGCATACGAGAATGGTCCGAGAGGCCCGAAACATTTTAGATGGCCTAACTTTTGAATTTCTCAATCCATGTCCTGGATTTGATGTCTTGCCATTGTAAACATTTTAATGATGTTTTTGTTTACCGTTTTCATCACTGTAAGAATTTTCTGAAGTATGAATAGACAATTCTTGTTTCCGCATGTTTATTTTATGCACCAAACTTTTTCCGCACATACATAAATGGGTATGCTTCGAATGGTTAACTGGATGTGAATCAAATATTCTTCTTACTGTCATTCATAGTATGTAATTGATGTTCGTAGGTTACGCCTTTTCATCTCGATTTGACGCAGAGCAGTTTACGCACTCTTGAGTAGCACCACCATTTCTCTGGCATGTAATTTTGGCAAATATGGTCCGTAAATAGTCCATCTTGACCTCTTTGTAGGGTAGTGATGGCTTAGGCAACAGGTTCAGGTCTGTCATCTAAGGCTTTCCAACTTTATGAGCCGTGAGGGTCTCATAAAGATTTTTCTCCCTACGAGTCGTGAGGATCTCATAGGTGTATTTTCTCCTTAGGAGTCGTGAGGACTCCTAAGTGCATTTTCTCTTGGGAGTCGTAAGGATCTCACAAGAGAATTTTCTTCCTTACAAGTCGAGAGGACTCGTAAGTGGCTGATGAGCTGACCTACTCCCAAGTCAAAGCATTGCTTCGATGGTGAAGGTCGAGGGTTAACTTTGGCCGTTTTCCATGGGGTCAGGGGTTGACTTTGGCCATATGGGGTCAAGATTGACTTTAGTCATACGGGGTCAGTATTGACTTTAGCCATACGGGGTCAGTTGATAACGTATTTCCGCGACGGAGTCAGTTGATAACGTATTTCCGCGACGGAGTCATTGGCTGACATATTTCCACGACGGGGTCATTTGCTGACGTATTTCCGTGACGGGGTCATTTGCTGACGTGTTTCCGAGACGGGGACATTTGTTGACGTGTTTGCGAGATGGGGTCATTTGCTGACGTGTTTCCGCGACGGGGTCATTTGCTGACGTGTTTCCGCGACGAGGTCATTGGATGACGTATTTCCGCGACGGGGTCATTTGCTGACGTATTTCCGAAACGGGGTCATTTGCTGACGTATTTCCGTGACTGGGTCATTGGCTGACGTGTTTCCGCGACGGGGTCATTGGCTGATGAATTTCCGAGACGAGGTCATTTGCTTACGTGTTTCAGCAACGGGGTCATTTGTTGACGTGTTTCCGAGACGGGGTCATTTGATGACGTATTTCCGTGACGGGGTCATTTGATGACGTGTTTCTGCGACGGGGTCATTGGCCGACGTATTTCCGAAACGGGGTCATTTGCTGACGTATTTCCACGACGGGGTCATTGGCTGACGTGTTTTTGCGACCGGGTCATTGGCTGACATATTTCCGAGACGAGGTCATTTGATGACGTGTTTCCGCGATGGGGTCATTTGCTGACGTATTTCCGAGACGGGGTCATTTGATGACGTATTTCCGTGATGGGGTCATTTGATGACGTGTTTCCGCGACGGGATCATTTGCTGACGTGTTTCCGCGACGGGGTCATTTGCTGACGTGTTTCCGAGACGGGGTCATTGCTGACGTATTTCTGTGACGGGGTCATTTGCTGACGTGTTTCTGAGACGGGGTCATTGGATGACGTATTTCCGAGACGGGGTCATTTGCTGACGTATTTTCGAGACGGGGTCATTTGCTGACGTGTTTCTGCGACGGGGTCATTGGTGACGTTGCGTCTGCTGTAACGAGACGAATGTCGAAATGGTCTCTAGGTTGTCTGTGAACCGTCGAGATTTGGTTGGAACTAGAGACTTTGCCGTGGCTCCGCTTTGCTGACGTTGCGTTTGCTGTAACGGGACGAATGTCGAGGTGGTCTCTAGGTTGTCTGTGAACCGTCGAGATTTGGAACTAGGGACTTTACCGTGTCTCCGCTTTGCTGACGTTGCGTCTGCTGTAACGAGACGAATGTCGAGGTGGTCTCTAGGTTATTTGTGAACCGTCGAGATTTGGAACTAGGGACTTTGCCGTGGCTCCGCTTTGCTGACGTTGCGTCTGCTGTAACGAGACGAATGTCGAGGTGGTCTCTAGGTTGTCTGTGAACCGTCGAGACTTGGATTTCTTTCTGATGGAGCCTGGTGGGATGATTTGATTCCCTCTTTGTTTGTGCCCCTGGATTGTATACAGGGATCGATGTGATCTCATCTGTAGGGCAAAAATTTCATTTTACATGTATTATTATTTTTTTTGTTTTCTTTCCGTGATGCTTTATCATTTTGGCTTTTTGTATCGCGAAAGTCGCATTGCCCAATCATTTTGGCTATTTTCACGGTGCCCAATCATTTCGGCTATTTTTCTTTTTCTTTACTCGCTTTTTTTTATTGCGAGTTGCCCAAACATTTCGGCTATTTTTATATGCATATATTTTACTCGCTGATTTTCATTGTGAGCTGCCCAAACATTTCGGCTATTTCATATGCATTATTTTTTTTAGTACGGAACTCGAGATCTGATATCAATCTTAGCATCAGCATCGCTGCGACTGGAATGTTGCCAGGAGCGAATCATCATTTGCTATGAAAGGACTTAGAGATTGATACCGATTTAGGCATCAGCATCACTATAACTGGGATATTGCCGGGAGCGAATCATTATCTGCCTTCGTCGGTTCGAACAAAGGTGGCTTAGCAAACAGGGTTAAGATCCTGTCGACTAAGGATTTTGACTTCATGAGCCGTAAGGGTCTCATAATGGTGTTTCTCCCTACGAGTCGTAAGGATCTCGTAGGTGTCGTTTCTCCTTAGGAATCATGAGAATTCCTAAGTGTATGTTCTCTTGTAAGTCATAAGGATCTTGCAAGAGTGTTTTCTCCTTATAAGTCGAGAGGAATTACAAGGGTTGTTCGTCATATGTGGATATCTCTCATCAGTGGTGGGACTCTGTTGGGAAAATGTTTATTCGTGCTCATGGATTGTATACAAGGGTCAGTATTGAACCGCTTATAGGGCAGAATCAGGGTATATGACGGCTTAAGAACAGGTTCAGATCCCTGTAGCTTAAGGCTTTTGAATCCTATGAGCCGTGAGGGTCTCAAAGGGGAATTCTCCTTACGAGTCGTGGGGATCTCGTAAGTGTGTTTTCTCCTTAGGAATCATGGGGATTCCTAAGTGTGTTGCTCCCTTGTGATTCGTAAGGATCTCATGCAGGTATTTTCTCCTTACAGGGTCGAGAGGACCTTGCAAGTGTCTTTTAACGAGATTGTGCCCTTTCGGGTTTTCACAAACTCACCGGTAGTCCTACTGTTTTTACTCACGGAGCCCTTTTGGGTTTTCATTCGTGCCCATATCGCTTATGGACGTACCGCTTTTTTTTGCGTCAGCCTTGGGATGCTGCAGTCCGTAGTAGTTTATAGACGTCTCGGTCAGGCGTAGTATTTTTTCAAGAAACGGCCGTTTATTGGCCTGAAGGGTCTTTCGCCATGCATATCCATGAGCAAGTAAGCTCCACCCTGGTAGACTTTGTCTATGATGTACGGGCCCTCATAGTTCGGCTCAAATTTCTCCCGTTTAGCACGATTGGGGATCATAGGTCTCTTGACCACTAGCATGAGTTCGCCTTGGCGTAATGTTCTCGGCCTAGTCAATCTCTTATATGAGCGCGTCATCTTTGCTTTGTAAGCTTCCAAGTTTTGTTGCGCCATAAGCCGGGTTTCGTCGAGGGCATCAAGTTCCTCAAGCCGAAGATGAGCATTCTCTTCGTCTGTTAGCTCGTAATGGACCGTCACTCGTAAGGAGGGTAGCTCTATCTCTAAGGGGAGTACTGCTTCAGCACCGAATACCAATGCATACGGCGTTGTATTTGTGGCCGTTTTGAACATAGTTCGATACGCCCAGAGAGCTTCATGCAGTCTATCGTGCCAGTCCTTTTTATTTTTGGACACCGTCTTTTTCACGATCTTCATCAAGGTCTTGTTGAAAGCCTCAGCCAGACCGTTAGCTCGGGCATTATAGACCGAAGAGTATCTCCTGTCTATATTATGTTTCGGAGATAATCCGTCGCAGAGTGCCGAACCGATAGATGACGTGTGTCTTGAAGAAATGGAGGATATTCTCCGTCTTCACTTCTCTTAGTGGTACTGCTTCTGCCCACTTGGAGAAGTAATCAGTTGTCGCCGGTATGAACCGATGTCCTCTGGACGATGCTGGTTTAACGGTCCCGATTATGTTAGTTCCCCACATTTCGAATGGCCAGCTAGCCACCGTTGGATGCAGCGGATTTGGATGCTGGTGGATAAAGTCCACGTGAATCTAGCACGAGTGGCACTGCTTCGTGTATTCAAGGCAGTCTTGGATCATTGTGAGCCAATAGTAGCCCATCCTTTTAATCTTCAGTTTCATCTTCGGCCCGGCTTGGTGAGAACCGCAGAGTCTGTCGTGAGTTTCTTGGACGACTCTCCTAGCTTCTTCAGGTCCCAGGCATCTTAGCCATAGAGAATCAAATGATCTCTTATATAGAGTGTCATTGACGAAGGCGAAGGATAGAGCTCGTTTCATGAGCTGATGTCTTGAGGACGCATCTTCAGGTATTCGACGGGATTTGAAGTAGTCTATAAAGACTTCTCTCCAATCCTTGACCTTTTCCTGGTCCTCTATCTGTAGGGCCGATTGCTTGGTCGCTTCCTTTTCTTCAAACGACTCCGGAGATATCTCTGCTGGTGCGAGAACTCGACGGCTTTGCACAACGATCCTTACGTCATCGAGGTTCTCATCAGCCAGTTCTTTAGCAAGTTTGGCTAACGCGTTTGCTTTGCTATTTTCCGCACGCGGTATGCTTTCCAGGGCGTAGGAAGGGATTTGAATCAGCAATTGTTGCACTCTCTCACCGTACTTCACCAACTCTGCTTTGCACGTTTGATAATCACCGTTTACTTGGCTAACGACCAGCTGGGAGTCTCCGTATATGAGGAGGTTCTCGATTCCCATGTCGACAGCGATCTCAAGTCCTGCTATCAAAGCTTCATATTCGGCTTCATTGTTTGTCCTCGGCTCTGTTAGGGAAAAGGAAAAGTGCATTATCCCTCCTTGTGGAGTCATGAAGATGAAGCCTACCCCAGACTTGATTATGGGGGAGCTGTGCTTTCGCTTCATCATGGAAGATGCCCCGTCGAAGTAGAGTTCCCATCGGGTGTCACTCTCTCCTTTCTTCCCATCGATCGTGTCAAACGCGTGCTTGTCTGTTAATTCGCAATTTAGAGGTGAATCGGCAAGTATAAGATGCTCAGCGAGGAAGTCAGCGATGGCCTGGCCTTTCACTGCCTTGAGAGGTCGATAAGTTATCAAAATTCCATTAAGAGTAGGGCCCATTTAGCGAGCCGCCATGTTAGTATGGCTCTTGACATCAAATATTTTAGAGGATCCACCTTTGATATGAGATGGACCTCATGCGCCAATGCATAGTGCCTGAGCTTTATTATCGCGAAGATCAACGCCAGGCGGTGTTTTTCAATGGGGGAGTAATTATTTTCTGCCCCCAGGAGAAATCGACTCAAGTAGTAGAGGGCTCTTTCCTTTCCTTGATCATCCTCTTGTGCCCATAGCGCGCCTAAGGAACCTTCAAGGGCAGTTGTATACAGGATGAAAGGTTTTCCCTTGACCGGAGCGGTCAGTAATTGCGGATTCTGCAGGTATTGCTTGATCTCGTCCAGTGCGCTCTGGCATTTACGATCCCAGATGAAAGGGGTCCCCTTCTTCATTAGATGACTGTATGGGCGGCATTTGCTGGAGAGGTTAGCTATAAACCGTCGGATATATGCGAGCTTTTCTTAGAGAGACCGCAGTTGCTTGAGAGTTCTTGGTGGGGGCATTTCTATGATCGCCTTGATCTTCGACGGGTCTATTTCGATGCCTCGGTGTCGTATGATGAATCCTAGAAATTTTCCTGAGGAGAATCCGAACGCACATTTGAGAGGGTTCATCTTCAGATTATATTTCCGAAGACGTTGGAACACTATCTTCAGATGCTCCCAATGCTCCTCGTGCGATTTGCTCTTTACCACAAGGTCGTCAATACAGCACTCGACGATTTCGTGTATGAGGTCATCGAAAATCTTCGTCATGGCCCTCTGATAAGTGGCGCCAGCGTTCTTCAGACCGAAAGGCATCACTTTGTAGCAGAATATGCCCAGAGGAGTCCGGAAAGCGGTATGCTTCTAGTCTTCAGGATGCATCTTTACTTGATTGTACCCTGATGAGCCGTCCATGAAGGAGAAAACTTCGTGAGTGGACGTGTTATCTATCATCAGCTCGGTAACCAGTACGGGGAAGTCATCATTCGGACATGCTTTGTTGTGGTCCCGAAAGTCTACGCAGATGCGCACCGTCCCATTTTTCTTCATCACCGGGATGATGTTGGCAATCCAGTCAGGGTACTGAACCTCTTGGATGAAGCCAGAGTCGATTAGCTTCCTGACCTCAGCGTTGATACTCATTTCAAGTTTGAGCCGCATTCTTCTCGGCTCTTGTTTGACTGGCTTGACATCCAAAGAAATCGCCAATTTGTGAACGGCTATTTCTGGATCTAATCCTGGCATCTCGGAATAGTTCCATGCGAAGCAGTCTTTATACTGCATGAGCATATCTTTTAGCGTAGATACATGTTCTTCGGACAGCAGTTCACTGACGAACGTAGGCCTCGGGTCGTTTGCCGTCCCCAAGTTGATTTTCCTTAGGTTATCTGCCGTAGTATGTATCCCATCTTCCAGTTCTTTTGATACTGGTGGAAACTCTGAGATCACTTCGTCATCATTGTTTTCGAAGCACCAGGGGAGGTCATCCATATCCTCAGGCACTCCTTCTTCCGACATCATTATCACGTGACAGGTACGAGATCGCTTCCAAGACCGATGTTGATCCGGCTCTACTCTCGCTGCATATGTGGATTTGGTTCATGCTTCTGTGGCGGGGTTACCCTCCATCTGCTGGATAAAGCGAACCTGCCTTGTTGATACTGGTCTTCTACCCAGCCTTTGAATGTGAAGCAGTCTTCGAGAGGATGTCTTATCGCTCGGTGATAGGAGCAATAATCCGGATGATGAACCTCGTTTGCTTGCTCGGGATGTTTGGACTCCGGGAGGGTAATCATCTGATGTTTAATGACAAGACTGAATATCTTTCTTATCTTGTCTTGGGGAAAAGAATATGCTCAACCCATTTTCTTTATAAGAGACGGATCCCGGCTGCTCAATTTTCGACCGTGAGGTTTCTTGGACCCGCTTTGTTGCTGTCGAACATTTTTTCCGTTCTTCAATTTATTTTTGCCTCCACGTCAAGTCTTCCGTATGACGGGTTGGCGACGAAGGGCATCGTCATTTTTTGTAGCCTGCTGAAGGAAGCGTTGCGTTCTGTCTTTTTCATAGATGGCCATTTCACAGCTATGGTCATCTCGGACCTTTTAACCTGCTTCCCTTATTAGCTTATCCATCTGTTCTTCGAACGACGGACTTGGGACTTTCATAGCGAGACCTCGTTTTGGTTCAGGGTTAGCGTCTTCTAACAGAGCATCTCCTTCTTCATTAGAATCATGTATAACACAGCAGCCATGGACTCGCTCTCGTTTCTTGGATTGAACATATCCAAGCTCGATCGTTTCCAATCTCCCGTTGGGCAATTTTCGTTGAGTTCCAGGGACGTTCCAGATCCTGTTGTAGAATTGGGCTTGTCGTGCGGTCTGCTTCAAGGGTACGCCTTGGTGCCTTAACAGCCTTTTTAATCCTTCTGTGTAGTATCTGGGCAGACGGATGGGCTGGAGCCTGTCAAGCGTAGAATCGGCGCCATACCAGATTTCTTTCTCCACTTTGGTTTCCACGGATTGATAAAAGAGGATCGCCTTTTCATCTTTTCGCCTGGAAGGGACATAGAACGTCTGCAGTTCTTGCACACTGTAGGTATTAAGTGCGTCGAGCTCCTTGAAATGCTCTTGCGGAACCATGGCGATCTGCAAACTCTGATCATCTCCAATGAAGGTTTGCACTGACGGACGAGCCGAGAATACTGCGTTGACCTCGTCTTCAGAGTTACTGCCAAAGACCAGAATAGGGGTAGACGGTCCCGGTTTGTTGTATCGGAGAAGTCCCGAATAGACTATCTCTTCTTCCTCCTCGGTATCGCTCCCAAAGACTGGAATGGTGGTGATAGCTTTTTGCTTATTCTCCGGCTTATGGCACCTTTCCGTGTCTTCAAAGTCTGACAGGAAATACTTCGCATCCTCGTATTTATGGACTTCATTCACGAAGAATGGGTTCAGCTCCCCTGTCACAGTGTATTCAAGCCCATCTTTGAAGTACTTCATACACTGATGCTGTGTAGAAGGGATAATGTTGTATTCGTGTAACCACGGCCGGCCGAGCAGAGAGTTGTAGCAAGTCTTGGCGTCAATGACGTGAAACTTGATATCAGTGACGAGCAGCCCAAAGCGTAACATCAGAATTACAGACCCGAGCGTCCGTGATGACTGGGAGTCAAACACGGAGATAGTGATTTTATCCTGAGCGAGGTGTTGAACGCTCATGCAGATTTCTTTCAGCACCTTCACATTTAGGAGATTGACAGAGTACCCATTGTCAACTAGGATCTTTCCTATTTTAATGTCATGGCAATACCCAGAGACATATAGAGAACGGTTGTGCTCGCATGTTTCGAGGAGGAGATCTTCATCGCCGAAAGTGATGTCAGCTGTATGCACTTCTTCCAGCTCGTCCTTCATCTTTTCTTCGGCGAGGAAAGCTTGAAACTGGTCAGGCTCTTGTAATACCTTGATCAGAGAATCTCCTGCCTCTTTAGATAGCAGAAGGGTGTCGAGAATGCTTAGCTGCGATGGTATCTTCCTCAGGTGTGCCAGAACGTTGTAATCCACCTTGTTTTTCTTGGGCAGGTGCTTGGCTGCCAGTTCTTCGACGACTCGGTCATCGAGGGTGATATCCTCAGGGACCTTTTCTTTCCCCTTATCCTTTTTATTCAATCCTTTGTTTGTGGGTCCGAGATTCTTTTCAGGTAGCGTGCGATTGCGCAGCTGAATGTTCTCACAGGTCTTCATCTCTTCTGTTTCAGAGAGGGCCGAGGGCTATTTCTTCATCAGAATCACTCCCGAAAGTGAGAACTTGCGATCCCCCAGAATTAACCATGTGACATTCCCCGGCTATTCTTTTATGCTCATCTGTCGTACTTCTTTGTTCCCGATGAGCCTTGCGCTTCATTCGCTGAACGTGTTGTCGGTGGGCAACATATCCCTGCCACCAGTTTTTAAAGGCCATGCACTCTTCGGTAAGGTGTGCAATCCTCTGATGGTATAAGCAGAAGTTAGAATGTACGTCTGCTTCATCAACATGTATACCGCCAGGGGAATTTCCTCTGAAAGAGGGCAACTTCATTCCCATTGATAGGGCTCTAGCGAATTGTTTCCTTGTCTTAAGTTTGCTTTTGTCTACGGCGGACGTGCTTCGATTTGGTTAGAGTGCCTCAACTTTTTCATTTAGTCGCCGGCGTTTGGCTTTTTCGAATATAGCCAGTTCACGCTCTCGATTGGCTTTGCTTTTCTGACGGGCTTCATTTAGGAATACGTCAATCATCTCGTCTGACGGTCCTAGGAGTTCTGGTTCAGGATCTGCCCCCTTTTGCTCTACATCAGGAGCTTCTTCACCTTCTACCGGCTAGTGAGAGATCACGTGGCAGCTTGCCACATAATCCTCAGGTTCATCTGACGAGTCTTCTCCCTCATCTTTGTCGCTATCTCTGTCTTCAAGGATGTGGTTGAGAAACTCTTGAAGCGTGACCGGGGTTCGCCCCTTCTGGTTATAATCTTCCAACGCGTCAATATGTTTTTCCAGGTCCATGCGCTTGTCATCAGGCTGTGCGGGCTTCTTGACCTTCTTCTTCTTCGAAGACTTTGACGGCTGGGCCTGAGCGTTTTGATTATCGCTACCCATTCTTGAAGTCAGGCGCGACTTGAGCATTCCCTCAATGATCTCGGATTCCAGCGGACTCTTCCACCTGATTGCCGGGCATGTTTGCAGATCCTTCAGCATTCTTTTTGTCTTAGCTGAAAAAGCGACCTTCCATGGAGCTTCTTCTATAAAAGAGCATGATGCCCCTGGTGTATCCACCTTTTTAGGAGCGTGCGACTGGGGCGGGCTTACTTTCCAATTCTTGGACAGCGCGAATTTGCCCTGTTGGTATTGGTTCTCAATCCAGCCTTTGAAGACGAATCAATCTTCGATTGGATGGCCTACTACTCGGTGATAGGGGCAATAATTAGGATTGTTGACATCACCGGGCTGCAATGGACGTCTCGGATCCGGCAGATTGATGAGCCTGTTGCGTATCGCCAGTTCGAACAATCTCTTTATTTTCTCCCGCGGAAATGAGTAAGGACGTCTTAACTTTTCATTGAGGAATCGCTGTTTATCGCTTTGGCGATCAGCTGGTTTTGGACCAGTCGGTTGTTGCTGAGCATTGGCGACAAAGGTCGCTTTCCCTTTCCTCTTTTCATTCTGAGGCTCCGTTTTTGAAGAGGAAGGCCTATGGCCCATCTGGTCCATTTAGGCCAGCTTGTCGATCAAGGCCTGGAAAGTGGTCGGCTTGAAGAACATCATGAATTGAGATATGGCCGCCTGCGGATCGAGGGTTCCCACAAACATTCCTACTACAGGAGCCTCTTCTATGCGCTGTTCGTACCTCGACCATAGATTTCGCCACCGTATCGCGTACTGCACCCATGTTTCGCCCGGCTTCACCCTAGCATTGATCAATGCCGTGATTGGGGTGCGTTCGCTAGCGCTTGCGAACCTTTGTATGAATAGTAACTCCATTTCTGCAAATGTCTTAACGGAGTCGTTCGGGAGCTCGGAGTACCATTCAAACGCTGTCTCCGACAAGCTGCCAACAAACTGGCGAAGCAGCAGTTTGTCGTCACCTCCGGTGTTGCCGCACAAAGCCCTAAATTGAGCAACGTGCTGGTGTGGATTCCCCGTCCCCTTATATACATGGAATTTAAGGATCGTATATCCCGGTGGGTACTTTATTTGGTCGTACCAACCCGGATGGGGTCGTCCAGTCTTAACAATTTGCCCGGCCGCTTCGCTCGCCTGATGAGCTCGTATCTGCTGAGCGATATAGTCATCTAGGACGGCTTTGGAGATGGTCTCCTCCTTGGCTGCTGAACAAGCAGGAAGGGGGTTTGACGTATCCCCTCGGTCGTCTTCGAGGATAATCGGAGGGTCTTCAGCTGGAGGATCCGGCTGTAACATCATCCCGGCCATGTCTTGGAATAAAAGCGCCATTCGTTTTATGTTGGCAGCTTGTTCCGCTGCCTCTTTGTCCTTCTTCTCGAGGATTCTGCGGAGGAACTCAGCATCAGTTTTTTGTTCATGACGTTGCTCTGATGACATTTCCGGGCTTTCTTTTGGCCCAGTGAGTACGGCCATCTGTGTTAACATTTCCTGGAGTTTTTGCTGTTGCTTCTGGACCTTTGTTACGGATCTGGTGAGCGGTCGATGGCCCGTAGAGATACGGCTATCCTCTTTCCGGGATGCCATATAAACAGTGTGCACCACCATGCCCTCAGACTTGGGGCGTTTGGATTCAGTGCCTTTGAGCTTTTTCGCAGACCCGAGGATTTTCTCTGACCTTCTTCTTTTGTGAGCGGTCGAAGTTGAGGGAACCGTTGCAGCGGGCACCCAAGTAAACGACACCTTTTGTGGTACAACAGGATGGTCCTTCTCTTGCTGAACTTTCTTCTTCTTCGGTTGGTGGGAGTAGTCTTGGTTGATCACCGAGTCTTGGACCTGTCGCCAGACCTTATGAATTTTAGAGGACAGCCGCTCAGGGGGCTGCTCTGGCTTCACCCTTGTAGCGTTCTCCATAGGTGGAGGAGAACTTTTTAGCACGGCCTTTGGAGAGTTCTTGCGTACCCTCCTATGTGGTTCAAAGTTGTTCCCAGTTAGAACAGCAGTATCAATTTCCATCATCGGAGCTGGCAGAGTCAGTCCAGAAGGAGAGCTGCCCCCAGCCTTCCTTCCTAGGCGCCAATGACGATAGCGAGCATGTCGTGCTGACGGGACCGGCTCAGTTATGGGGGTGGCTTCGTCATGCCCCTGTTCTAGCGGAGGGTTGCTGCCGGCGTTAGCCTCTTGAAAACTGACATTCGTTGAGTGGGGATGGCCAATCTATCGAAAGCAGACTTTCGCGCATGGGGAGCGATTTTGATAACTTCGCCTGAAACGGGAGCTGAAACGATCAGTCTTGCAAAGACCGACTCCTTAGCAGGGGAAGTCGCTCAGATGACTTCAGGAACAGGAATGACTATCCACTTTGGGATGGCCGCTTCAGGTATCGCGGACTTCTTCATGGGCCCACTTGAGCTTTGACCCAGTCTGTTGAAAACTGAGGCACTGGACTTGGGCGACCCGTTGAGAGGGGTCGCGGTAGTTGTAAGACGATCAAAGACCGACTTCTTCGGAGCTTCTTGCGACGGCAATGGGGCGTTGAAGCTCATTGGTGGGAGCATGGTCCCAAAGAATAGCCCTGTGGTGGCTTGCGTCACCTGGTCCACCGGCATCGTAAAAAGGGAGGCCGATTGAGGCCCGTAGGTCACTCCTCCGGCGAGTACGGAGTGGGAGTTATTGTCGTTGTTGCAGTTAGTGCAGTTGAAAGCCATTGATCTTCTGTTTTCTGCACAGAGCAAGACACCAAATCTTAGTACCTCGAATCTAGGGGCAACCATAGCAAACCGTGATTCGTTCGCGAAACACGACACACGAAGTGTGGAGTGGAAAGAGGAAAAGGTCCCACCGGGCGTGCCAGAATCTATTCTTCACCAAAAGCTGGGAAAGACTGACGTCTTGCCTGAATTTGGGGGCAGATGCTATTTGGATTTATCCGTCCACCTCTCCGAAGATGCCAAGTTGATTTATGACACCGTATATCGGAGGTTTAGACGGATGCGGCCGTTGTAGCAGACTTCGTCAGATTCCCCCTCATTTGAGAGGTTCTTTATTGTAGGGACGCTCAGGTGCAAGCCCCTGCAGTTAATTACGCTACCGCATCGCAGTAACAACTTTCTCCTTCTCCAGATGGTCACTTCGTGTCGTGTGTGTTTGTTTTGTTTTTGGTTGCCCATGGATTGTATACGGAGACTAATTTATGTTGTCGCCCGTAGGGCGTGGATTAATATAAATCCGTATTTTCTTAGATTTGGTTTTGGGTTGGGTTTAAGGATCGTTAATCTCATTTGAGACTAAGATCAACTTAAACTTTTTTTAAGGATACGTTAGTCTAATTTTAGACTAAGATCAACTTAACCATTTGTTAAGGATACGTTAGTCTAATTTTAGACTAAGATCTACTTAACAGGATCATTTGGATCCGACAAAAGAGCATTTGGACTCTATTGTTTTAGTTTAGGGACTTTGTGGTCCATTAGTTTAAGGACATCATAGTCCATGGAGTTTAAAGACATCATAGTCCATAGTTTAAAGACGTCATAGTCTGTAAAGTTTAAAGATATCATAGTCTATGAGTTTATGGACCCCACAGTCCGTGGTAGTTTAGAGACATCATAGTCTGTAAAGTTTAAGGACATTATAGTCCATGAGCTTAAGGACCCCACAGTCCATGAAATGTCTGGTTGTCGGGACCCGTCACCTCTCTGAAGACGTTGAAGGATTACAACGACAAATATCAGAGGAGTGAAGAGATGTACCCTTGAACCAATATTGGTTGGGAGATCTGTAGTCCAATTTGGGACTAAGATCAGAGATTTGTGAGCATATGGGCTCAATTAATCTGAATCAGGGATCTGTGGCCAATTTAGGCTCGGCCCATTCAGTTAAAATGTTGGATATTTAATTATGCTTAGTCCTTTTTCATTTAACATTGCTGAGCATTGGTCCTGACAACTTTTGTCTTTTATTGAATGCTGAGCACTCATTATGGCTCTAGGCTTTATCATTTAAAGAACAATTTATGTTCTCTCAGCGCACAGGTGAGGAGCATGTGGCGCGCTTGGCGCTGTGCGCCAGTCAATGAGCGCAGAGCGCTTCTGGTGAAGTAGCACACACGTGAGGAGCACGTGGCCAGTCAATGAGCGCAGAGCGCCAGTCAATGAGCGCAGAGCGCCTCTGGTGAAGTAGCACACACGTGAGGAGCACGTGGCGCGCTTGGCGCTGAGCGCCAGTCAATGAGCGCAGAGCGCTTCTGTTTCAGTAGCGCACACGTGAGAAGCACGTGGCGCGCTTGGCGCTGAGCACCAGTCAATGAGCGCAGAGCGCTTCTTGCGAAATAGCGCACACGTGAGGAGCATGTGGCGCGCTTGGCGCTGTGCGCCAGACTTGGAGCGCTGAGGTGCTTATTTAAATTTGGAGCGCTAAGGCTCTGCAGCGCTATGCGCTAGATTTGGAGCGCTGAGGCGCTCCTTTTAATTGGAGCGCTGAGGCTCTTTTTAAGCAGCTTTGTGCTCTGAGAATTAAATTCTCTCTTATAAGAGACTTTGTCTCATAGATCTAAGAACAAAGTTCTTATTTTATAGGAGATATTTCAATCTCTTATGTTTTTAGTGAAAAGCTGTGCCTTTATGGATCTGTGATCCTGAGAGAATTGAATTATTCTCCCCCCTTTTTATAATGAGATGTTATGATTTCTTTTGTGAAAGACAATTTGTCTTAAAGATCTATGATCTGGCAAAAGAATTAAGTTCTTTTTCTGATGAGATACTTTGATCTCTATATTTTATCTTGAAGAAATTCTTCTTCTGTTGAAAGCTTGCTCTTCTCTCTAAAATTTCTTAAAGTTTATGGGGGGTTCCTCTATATGAGACTTGAAGTCTTGGGGCCTTTATATAGTAGAGACTGATTTGTTGAATCAGTTAAGGAGATCTTTTCTCTAATTGATTTGGGGATGTTTCCCCCGTTGGATCTTTGATCCAAGGGCTTCTGATTTACAGAAGGTAATCTTCTTGTTTTAAACGAGATTGGGAAATTTTCCCCATACAGAATTTATTCTGTATTTTGGTGATTTTTTAATCACCATTGGATCATTGATCCAACGGTGCTCTGATTTTCAGAGCACAATCTTTCCAGTTTGGAAAGATTCTGAAGAATGTTTTCTTAACAGAATTTTATTCTGGTCAATTGATAATTTATCTTCATTGTTGATCCAGCGGTGGGGAACATTTAGTTTCAACGCTAGCGCTCTCGTGCTTTGCACGTGAGCACTGCAACAGAATCTTTGACTCTTAGCTCTGGCGCTGCTAGCGCAAGCGCTCTCGTGTTTTGCACGTGAGCGCTGCAACAGAGTCTTTGACTCTCAGCGCTGGCGCTATTATGAAGCGTTGCTTCATTTCAAATTTCAAAATTTGAACAGAGTTTTGCTCTAATTGGGAAAAACGGTTATCATCGAGTATCCTACTGAAGGAACTAGTGCACCCTAAATCCTAACGCTAATTTTTGGAGGAATTAAATTCCCATAAGTTCCTGTTATTTCTTTATAACTTAGTTCTTTTCCCCTAAGTTTTGAATCTGCAGAACAAAATCTCCCTGATAAGAATTAAATTCTCAACTTGTGGGGAGATTTGTTTCTGCAAATCTCAACCAGAGGAAGAAATAAGTTCTTATATGAAGGGTTAAGTTTACGGTAAAGTTGTGTGTTTACGTTATCATCGAGTATCCTACTGAAAGAACTAGTGCACCCTAAACCCTAACCCTAATTTTTAGAGGAATTAAATTCCCATATGTTCCTGTTATTTCTTTTTAACTTAGTTATTTTCCCCTAAGTTTTGAATCTGCGGAATAAAATCTCCCAGATGAGAATTAAATTCTCAACTTGCGGGGAGATTTGCTTCTGCAAATCTCAACTAGAGGAAGAACTAATTTCTTATATGAAGGGTTACGTTTACGATAAAATTGTGCGTTTACATTATCATCAAGTATCCTACTGAAAGAACTAGTGCACCCTAAATCCTAATCCTAATTAACCCAAATTATCCCTAATTAACGCAAAATTAAACCCTAATTATCATCCTAACTCAAATTATCCCTAATTAACCCAAAATTAACCTAAATTAACCTAATTAACCCACATTAACCTAATTAACCCAAATTAACCCTAATCATCACCCTAACCCAAATAAACCCAAAATTAACCCAAATAAACCCTAATCAACACCCTAACACAAATACACTCTATTTTACCTAATTAACCCAAATTAACCCTAGCCCAAATCAACCTAACCCTAATCATCATCCAAACCCCAACCCAAATTAGCTCTAGCCCAAACCAAAATTAAGCCTAATTAATCTAATTAACCCTAACCCTAATCATCACCAACCGAATTTTACCTAATTAACCCTAACCCTAACCCTACCTAATTAACCCTAAACCAAACCCTAACCCTAAACCTAAACCTAACCCTAACCCTAAACCAAACCCTAACCCTACCTAATTAACCCTAGCACAAACCTTAGACCGAACCCTAACTCTAAGCCCTAGTAGTAACCCTAAAATCAACAATAACACAAATAAAAGAATAATTATAAGTTAAAAATTGAAATTAACCCACCTTAGGCCGGCGATTCTACTGTTGACAAGGTGGAGGAGGCCGGAGATTGCACTGTCGACGAGACACAGTCGACGACGCGAGCGATGGTGTACCAGCGACGAGGAAGTTGATGATGTTGTACCGGCGACGAGAAGGCGCAAGGGTGTGGTGGTGAGGAGGCGCGCGCAGGAGATCGGTGACGAGAGGGAGTTGGGAAATTTTGGGAACGATGAGGAAATTTCTGGGCTTTATTTTTTGTATGAATAACCCATTGATGCCCCTACGAATTAATCTGTAGGGCTTTACATTTTAATATTTTTAAATTAATTCGTAGGGCACCGTAGGGGCAACTATATAGCCCTACGGATTAATCCGTAGGGACAATAAAAAGTTGCCCCTATGGATTCCTATATCCGTAGGGGCAACCCCTTATTGTAGTAGTGAAGAGATCCCCTTTATACTAGGGAAGCATACGAAGGTGAGACTAAGTGCTAGACGTCATCTACTCGGAGCAGTGACTGTGTTGTTGCATAGTGGGTATGGCGACAGTAGGAGCACTTAAAAGAGCCGTCCTGACCGGGTCAGGATGAGGTTGCCATGTGCTATAGGCCGAGCGAGCGAAGTGGTTATCCCATGACCACTTTACCTGTTTACATATAGCTGGACTTGGGATCTGATTCATCGCACGGGGTGCGAGCTTGTCGGGAGATCCCAGGCATATCACAGGGAGATATGGCCGGGCAAGTCGATCACAGGGTGATTGGACTTGGGTCCGTACGGTATAACTTTAATGGTGTACGCTCTTAGGGAGAGAATTTTATACCGTAGCGCGTTGTTATACGACATGCGCTAGGATCGTGCACATAAGGAGGTTGAGAGATGGATCCCATCTCTCTCACTATGTGAGCCCTTATGACGACCTCCTTCATGGAGGGACGAGCAGTTTATATACCCTTTGCAACACTGGGCTGTCTGGATAGGCATGTTATGAGCGTCTACTACTTTGGCTGTTGTTTCCTGCTGCGATGAAGATGTACCACACGTATGGGACAGTGTCAGGAAAGCGGGTGAATAGCAGACCTAGCTATTCAGAGCCGAAGGAAGATCGATTGGAATGTCACCTGATTGCATCGCAAGGCCAACTCTTATTGATGCTATGATGGCGAAGTTTAAGAGTGCGATGAATCGAGTAACTACCGCAGTGTTCAAGTACGCTTCCGAGAGGGATCGAAGGTACTTGGGCAAACATGTCTGATCGGATCTGAAGTATGAGATTTTGTGAGCCTAACATATATTTGGTTTGTCTTGTTTTCTTTTAGGAAGATCCTAGTGTCGATCCTAACGGATCTGGCAGTAAGGATAACCGCTTGCAGGTTCTCAACGGTCCACACCGCACCAATATGTATGGGTAAGAACAAGGATTGGAAGGAGGAGACTCCCAGGAAGAAAATTGACTCAGAGAGTCAATGGTTCAAGGAACCATCTCAGGGAGGTATGGATGGCACCTGCTCGAATGTGCGAGTGGGAGTATGTTAGAAATTGGGCTGCCCGACCCAGCCTAATTCCCGCCCATACGATTGGGTGGATATGGATTAGGCCAAATCCTATTGTGGTTAGGATTAGGTTCTATCTCTTTACCCTTGTTCCCGCCAAAAAATTTATGCGCAGAAGAGTCCAAGGTATCAAAAGGCAGCGATACGCTTAAGGAAATGCTAACCAGTATCTTCCGGCCTGTATTTTGATAAACTCCCGAAGGAGGAACTATTAAATTCTGATGGTATTGTAAGCATCTCGAAAAACCCTTCGATTTGATATATTATGGGCTTCATAATTCATCCGGGATCAAAAGTTATGAACAAATGTGGTATGCGTTGTTCCCTGATTAAAAATCAGGAATTATCTCAATGAGGTATCACGTGCTCACACGTGATCAATGGTCACGTGTTGACACGTGATGGTTAAAGCAGCGGCAAAGGACAGAGCGCAGAAGAGGAGCCCATTCAGGGGGTCACGTGCTCACACGTGACCAAAGGTCACGTGCTCGCACGTGATCAAAGGGCACGTGGCAACACGTGACTGGCTGTAAAAGCCTTGCTGTTCAACAGAATTAAATTCTGAAAAAGATCATTTAAATCTTTCCAAATAGAATTAAAATTCTAAATTTCTCTAAATCATTCCAAATGGAAAAGGATTATTGGGACCGTTGGATTAGAGATCCAAGAGTGATTAAAAATCACCAATTTATGGAAAAATCTTAGACAAGGAAAGATTTCCCCTAAAATCTCACCGGAAATAACAAACAGAATATCTTTGGATTTAAAATCCAACGGTGAATAAAATTCACTGAATGATCTAAAAGATCATATTAATCATGAAATCAATTAAAATCTTTCAATGAAAGATTCACTAAAACAAATTGATTCTTTTCCTTCTCCTATAAATAGGAACCAAGAAGAGAAGAGAGGGGATCGACTTTTTTGGAGAGAAGAACAGAGAGAGGAGGATTTAATTCTCAACAAAGAAAACCCTAGGTGAGCAAAGGGAAAAAGATCAACTTCGAAAAGAGAATTCAATTCTCAAAATTTAAGAGTTTAACTCTTCTGCAAATAAAGAACTTAGTTCTTCTTCTGGTTGAAGAACTGTACAGAGCACATCTCCCCATAGGATGAGAATTTAATTCTCATCGGGTCGAGATCCTGCCATGCAGATCCAAGACTTAGAAGGGGAATTGAGTTTTGAGAATTTAATTCTCCCAAAACAAAACTAGGGTTCAACCTTATATGAGAATTTAATTCTCCTGAAAATATAGGAATTTAATTCCTTCAAGATGGACAGAAATTGGGGTTTAACCCTACTTAAGAATTTAATTCTTGCACAATAGGAATTTAATTCCTCCAAAATCATGATTAGGGTTTAACCCTACAGAGAATTTAATTCTTAAAATAAAGAGACTTGAAAGATCTCCATGCACATAAAGAACATTGGTCACGTGATGACACGTGACCCCAATCCGCAGTGGTCAGAAAAGAAGGAATAAAACTAGGTCACATGTCCCCACGTGACCCCTAAAAAGATCCCCAAAAATAAAAAGGAAACAGTTTTGAGGCAATGCCTCACGTGCTCCCACGTGACTCCCAAAACACAGAAAGAAAAAGCAAAGGAAATGAAGGCTTTGGGCGCTCTCACGTGTTACCACGTGACCCCTTGGCAAACGCTTTAACAGTCAGCGCATAAATCCCCATCACGTGTCAACACGTGATGCTCAAAATAAAAATAAAAGTGTTTAACACTTAATTGCAGAACGAAGAAAAGGGATCTGGTCCCACTTTTGGGCGCTCTCACGTGTCCACACGTGACCCCTCTGTCTTTAGTGTTTAACACTAATTTGGGGATTATATTTCTAGTGTTTAACACTGATTGTTTCTAGTGTTTAACACTAAATTGAATATTATATTTCCAGTGTTTAACACTGATTGTCGTTTAGTGTTTAACATTAATTTGAGAGTTCTACCTCCAGTGTTTAACACTGTTGTTCTTTAGTGTTTAACACTATTTTTAGCCAAATTGCCTAGTTCTCCAGAGGCAAAAGTCCCTTCTCCAAATGAATCTCAAAATTGAGGAAATCAAAGACAAAATGTTGTCAGAGCCCCCAAACCTCTGTTTAGCACTGCTGGATGATGAGGGGCTGAACCTAGACAAATGTCTAATGGTCCAAAGGGCCAATATTTCAAACATAATTGGACTTAGCCCAAACTGGCCATAAGTCCTCAAATCATCTTGAACTGAGCATATCTGCTCTTTCAACCAACTCATTGGTTCAAGGGTACATCTCTGAACTCCTCTGATATTTGTCGTTGTAATCCTTCAACGTCTTCAGAGAGGTGATGGGTCCCGACAGCCATACATTCCATGGACCACCACGTCCCTAAACTGGCAATGGACCACCACGTCCCTAAACTGGCAATGGACCACCATGTCCCTAAACTGGAACAATAGAGCCCAAATGCTCTTTTGTCGGATCTAAACGATCCGGTTAAGTTGATCTTAGTCTCAAATTGGACTAACGTATCCTTAACAAACGTTTAAGTTGATCTTAGCCTCAAATATGGCTAACGTATCTTTAAACCCTCAAACAGACTTTAGTCCCAAATTAGACTATAGATCTCCCAACCAACTTTGGTTCAAGGGTACATCTCTGAACTCCTCTGATATCTGTCGTTGTAATCCTTCAACATCGTCAGAGAGGTGACGGGTCCCGACGGCCATACATTAAATGGACCACTATGTCCTTAAACTGGAACAATCGAGCCCTCAAATGCCCTTTTGTCGGATCTAAATGATCCCGTTAAGTTGATCTTAGTCCCAAATTAGACTAATGTATCCTTAACAAACGTTTAAGTTGATCTTAGCCTCAAATATGGCTAACGTATCCTTAAACCAAAACCCCAACCCCAAATCTAAGAAAACACGGATTTGGACTAATCTACGTCCTACGGGCGACGAGAATAAATTAGTCTCCGTATACAATCCACGGGCAACCACAAACAAAACAAACACCCACGACACGAAGTGAAATTCTAGAGAAGGAGAAAGTTGTTACCGCGATGCGGTAGCGTAATTAACTGCAGGGGCTTGCGCCTGCAGGAAAAAGCGTCCCCACAATCAAAAACCCCTCAAGCGAGGGGGAATCTGACGAAGTCTGCTACATCGGGCCGCATCCGTTTAAACCTCCGATGCATGGTGCCATAAATCAACTTGGCATCTTCGGAGAGGTGGACGGATAGCACCAATTAGCATCTGCCCCGAATATCAGGCAAGACGTCCATGTCTTGGCCGCCGTTCGAAGGGGAACAGATTTTGGCACGCCCGGTGGGACCTCTTCCTCTTTCCACTCCACACTTCATGTGTCGTGTTCGCGAATGAATCGCGGTTTGCTATGGTTGCCTGTGGATTCGAGGTACTAAGATTTGGTGTCTTGCTCCGTGCAGAAAATAGAAGATCAATGGCTTCAAACTGCACTACCTGCAACTGCAACTCTCGCTCCGTTCTTGCTGGAGGAGTGACTTATGGGCCCCAAGCGGCCTCCCTTTTCAAGATGCCAGTGGAGCAGGTAACTCAAGCCACCGCTGGACTATTCTTCGGGACCATACTCCCACCCATGAGCTTCAATGCCCCTGTACCGTCACAAGAAGCTCCAGAGAAGTCGGTATTCGATCGACTTGCTACTATTGCGGCCCCTCTCAACGGGTCGCCCAACTCCACTGCCTCGGTTTTTAACAGACTAGGCCAGAGCTCCAACGGGCCCATGAAGAAGCCTGCAATACCAGAAGGCGTTATCCCGAAGCGGATAGCCATCCCTGCTCCCAAAATCGTCAAGGTGGTTTCTCCTGCCAAGGGGTCGGTCTTTACAAGACTGACCGTCCCAACTCCAACTCCCGCTCCGGCTACTCAAAGGATATCAGTCTTTAACAGGCTGACACCAGCAACGGCTCCTCACCTAAGCAGGAGGCAAGACAAGGCCATCCCCATCACCGAGCCAATTCCATCAGCGTGACATGCTCGACGTCGTCACTGGCG
The DNA here is from genome assembly GCA_030015575.1 of Agapanthus africanus. NCBI lineage: Eukaryota > Viridiplantae > Streptophyta > Magnoliopsida > Asparagales > Amaryllidaceae > Agapanthus > Agapanthus africanus. The sequence continues at coordinate 932,505,391 of CM057338.1, read as the reverse complement.
CCGAGTAAGGAAGGCCGGGAGAAACTCCCCTTCTGGGCTAGCTCCACCAGCCCCGATGGCGGAAATTAATGCTGTTGTTCCAACCGGGAACAGCTTTGAGCTGTTGAATAAGGTGCGTAGGAATTCTCCTACAGCTATACTGAGAAGGACTCCTCCTCCACTGGAGAAGGCTATGGAAGCAAAGCCAAAACGGTCCCCGCAGCGGTTGTCCTCCAAGATCTATAAAGTCTGGCGGCAAGTCCGAGACTCAGTGATCGATCCAAATTCCTCCCGCCAGCACAAGAAGCTGAAGGTCCAACAGGAAGTAAGCCGTCCTGTTAAGCCAAAAAGATGACGACTACTTGGGTACCCACTACAACGGCCCCCTCAACTTCGACCGCTCAAAAAAGAAGGAGGTCAGAAAAGATCCCTGTGTCTTTGGCAAATCACAAAGACACTGAAGCTAAACGCCCCAAGTCTGGGGGCATAGTGGTGCACACCGTTTATATGGCTTTCGGAAAGGAGGATAGCCGCGCTTCGACGGGTCACCGACCGCTCACCCGATCCGTGACAAAAGCCCAGGAGCAACAACAGAAGCTTCAGGAAATGATGACTACAATGGCCGCACTTACTGGGCCAAAAGAAAGCTTGGAGGCATCATCAGAACAGCGGCACGAACAAGAAACTGATGCTGACTTCTTACGCAGAGTCCTTGAAAAGAAGGACAAAGAAGCCGCAGAGCAAGCGGCTAACATAAAGCAAATGGCGCTTCTCTTCCAAAACATGGTAGGGATGATGTTACAGCCGGACCCTCCAGCTGATGACCCTCCGATCATTATTGAAGACGGTAAAGAAGAGACATCTAATCCTCCGCCGGCTCTTTCAGCAGCCAAGGAGGAAACTATTTCCAAGGCCGCACTGGATAACTATATAGCTCAGCAAATACGAGCTCATCAGGCGAGTGAAGCGGCTAGGCAAGTTATTAAAACTGGACGACCCTATCCGAGCTGGTATGACCAAATCAGTTACCCGCCAGGATATACGATCCTTAAGTTCCACGTATATAAAGGGACGGGGAATCCACACCAGCATGTCGCTCAATTCAGGGCCTTATGCGGCAACACTGGAGGTGACGAGAAACTGCTGCTTCGCCAATTCGTCAGCAGCTTAGCAGAAACAGCCTTTGAATGGTATTTGGAGCTACCTAACGACTCTGTCAAAACATTTGCGGAGATGGAGCTACTGTTTACACAAAGATTCGCGAGTGCTAGCAGACGCGCCTCCCTGATCACGGTATTGATCAACGCCAGGGTAAGGCGAGGCGAAACTTGGGTCCAGTATGCGATACGGTGGCGTAATCTATGGTCAAAGTGCGAGCAGCGCATCGAAGAAGCTCCTGCCGTGGGCATGTTCGTAGGTGCTCTCGACCCTCAAGCGACCATATCCCAATTCATGATGTTCTTCAAGCCGACCACTTTTCAGGCCTTGATTGACAAGCTGGCCCAAATGGACCAGATGGGTCATAGACCATCACCTTCAAAGACAGAGTCATGGAATGAAAAGGGCAAAGGGAAAGCAACCTTCGTTGCCAATACTCAACAACGACTGAGCAACTTAAAGCCGGTTGTTTGCCAAAACAATATGCGTCCACGCCCATCTCTCGAGGAAAGACTGGGATGTCCTTACTCGTTTCCCCAGGATAAAACGAGGAAATTGTTTGAGCTAGCAGTGCGCAACGGATTCATCAATCTGCCGAGTCCGAAACGTCCGCTACAGCCAGGCGATGTCAACGATCCTAATTACTGCCCCTACCATCGAGTAGTAAGTCATCCGATCGAAAATTGCTTCGTCTTCAAAAACTGGGTTGAAGACCAATACCAATAAGGCAAACTCGCACTGTCCAAAAATTGGAAGGTGAGCCCGACACAACCACATGCTCAGAAAAAGATGGATATGCCAGAGGCATCATGCTCATTCATAGGGAAAGCCCCATGGACCGAAAAGTCCGTAAACTAGAAATTCGCCTCAAATACGGCAACGGTGGACCGCAATGTCCTAAAACTTGCAAATGACCGAAACGTCGTTAAACTACTCCCAACCCGCGGCATCTTCAGGCTGACGTAGTAAAAAAAAAGCGGTACGTCCACAAGCGAGAGGGGCACGGATGAAAACCCGAAAGGGCGCCGTGAGTAAAAACAGCAGGACTACCGGCGATATTTGTGAAAACCCGAAAGGGCGCAGACTCGTTAAAAAAACAAAAAAAACGGTATGTCCATAAGCAAAATGGGTATGGATGAAAACCCGAAAGGGCTCCGTGAGTAAAAACAGCAGGGCTATCGGCGAGTGTTTGTGAAAACCCGAAAGGGCGCAACTTCGTTAAAAGCACACTTGCAAGGTTCTCTTGACCTTGTAAGGAGAAACCACCCGCGTGAGATACTTACAACTCACAAAGGAAGCAACACACTTAGGGATCCCCACGATTCCTAAGGAGAAATTACACTTGCGAGATCCTCACGACTCGTAAGGAGAACTCTCTTATGGGACCCACACGGCTCATAAGATTTGAAAGTCTTAAGTTACAGAGACCTGAACCTGTTCTTAAGCAACTCCCACAACCTTCGATAGTGCTGATTTGTATGTTTTAGCGTGCTTGCGCTTTCTAAAAAATAGATCAAAAATATTTGTAACCGCAATCAAGAACGGCGTCGCATGAAGCTAGCCGGTGAGTACGGGTCGGTCCACAGGGATTTTGTGAATTTCCGATTCGCGCTTACGAGTTAATTCCGAAGGGTGTTCGGTTGATTATTAAATCTACTAATTAACCTAGGGCAATTATCTAGATCTACTCTTGCTAGGGCTAGGTTTAGGGATGGTTTAGAAATGTAATTAAATCTCACCGCTTTCAATACCCGAATGAAGATCTATGAGGAGTTATGGTAATTATCAATAAAGTGGATTAGATCCGTTCGGGAAGGTGTTCCTTCCTCTAGGTTCTTGTCCTTCCTTTAGAGATCCTTACCCTAACCTCCATGGAAAACATCACACCCGGGCCTTTATACTATGGTAGCACCGCTACCTCGAGGGATAGAGTGCCGTAGGGAGCGGTATGTGCATGTATGCATGGAGTCCTATTGTAAATATTTGGTGGGTAAGAAAGGGATGAGAGATCTCATCTCTCAAAATCCTTCCTCAAAGCTAAACCCTAAACAAGTTCCTAGGGCATGAAATTAAATCTATCTAGGGCAAAGAATTGAAATCTAAACTATAGCAGGAATTAAATCTACTTACAGATGCATTTCTCCAATCATTAATGCAGGGTTGTCAGATCTGAATTTCTGAATTGAAGAGAGGCACCGATGCTCTCCATAAAGAGATCTGAATTTTATTTCATTAAAAGGAGGCATTAGAAAATACAAAGCTTTTGGGTTCTATTTATAGGACATAGAAACCCTAGGTTTACAATTGCTCCGCATGTCTAAAATTACAAATATACCCCCAGAAAATCTTTCCATAGCTTTCAAAACAATTTGGTAAAAATTTCTTTCCATGAAGCCATTAAACGGCCGCGGAACCGCGGCATTGGTGCGCTTGGGCCGCAGTTCTGCGGCCCAATAGTGAGTTCTTTTCATGGTTTTTTCTGGGCTTTTTTAGGTTACTCTGGGCTTCTTGGTTCTTTATTCCTCTTATCAATTTGGCTTCTGTATTAATTCCAGATCTTCAGTGAACACTTTGCAATGAATCTTTTAACCGTCTTTCTTTCAAATTTGGATCTTGCGTTGCCTTGTTGGTGGTGAACCGTTCTTCTGCTGGGCTTTACTAAGATCTTCCTAATTGTTGGTCAAAAGTCCTTCTTTTGTGTCGTCTTTTGTGTTTTTCACTGTTTTTGCTCCAAGAACCTGTAACCTGTAACATGTAGCAGACATGGGTCAAAAGCACCTGTTTTTATTCTAAAATGCGTAAGAATGGGGAATACAAAATGCAATATTATGTTATGAACAAATACCCCCAAACTTATCTTTTGCTCGTCCTCGAGCAAACTTATTTTTTTTATTCTCGATAAAAATCTAACCTAGCCGCACTTTCGCAGGGAAACGCGATTGCACTGAGCTCGTGCAATAAGCCGTTAAACCTCTAGGTGTCCCTAGTAGGAGGAGTGTTGTCTCCTGAGGGTTTTCAGCGGATTACACCCACAAAATCCTATCAATTCGGCCCATTAACTTTTGTTCTCCAATTAGGTTTTCTAACAAGAAATTCTATTATCTTTTGACTCGCAAATTATCCACCCACATTCTTCACACTTCCTCATTATTTAACTTAAGATTATATATGTTGTGTAAACCTACTTAGCTTTCGGCATTTTTTAAGTTTTCCTTCTAGGGTTCCATCTCCACTTAGGAATTTCTATCAACTTTATTAAAGATACAAGTTTTATTCTTCATTCCTTTCTCTTATCTAAACTCTAATCACATATCCCCACGTGTGTGTAAATATCACCCCTACACTTGGAAATTCAAATCAAGCAATCGTGCTCTCGTCTATTGTCCAAAGCAGTTATTAATTAGTGAATTTTTTTAAATGAAATTTGCTTACACATCCTTCATGCGACCGTTAATACTTCTTGAGGTACCAACGACCGATTACAAGATGCGTTTGCACTTTAAAGTGTAATTCCTAGTTTTGCAACACCCAAGGCTTTTAGCAGTGACTCCCAAACCAGTTGGTCTAAGACACTAGGTGATGAAGCACCCTCGCTAAATATTTTTCTATTTTTGCAGCCTTAAGTAATCACCAAAACCAGTATTCATTTTTTTCTTTTCTTTATTCACTCTTTTTTCTTTATTTTCTTCGTACTAAGGACTTTAGACAAGAGCATTTCAAGGTCTCTTCTACTAATCCAAGTTTCAAGGTGCGTGATTGTGCATTTTGTAGGGTATACGTTTTCAGAATCTAGACTTAAGCTAGGAACTATTTTTCAAACTTATACTCTAATAAGAACATCAATACTCTTCCCTTGTTTCGACTTAGCCCAAGAAGTGAACCTAAAATTTTGCCTTTTTCTAAATAAACTACAAGGCATATACTTTCTACCGTTAAACTTTAAGGAAGGTTATTTTTAGGGTTTTTAATTTACTAAGTCTAAGATCTAGTTGTTCCTAGCCAGTTAACCTATCTGTCAAACTCAAATCAAATATGGCCAAAATTGAATACAATAATTTTTATAATTTTTGAAATTTTTCAATTTTTATGGGTTTTCAAATAAGTATGCAAATGCAAAAATATGTACAAATGAATGCGAAAGAAGAAGACGTACCGAGCATACCCCCAAACTGAAACTTGACAGTGTCCTCACTGTCATGCTAAACCAAGAGAGTCAAAATGCCGGCACTCCCCTGTTTATTTATTTATAATTTTTTTTATATTTTTATATTTTGAATTTTTTATTTTTTTATTTTTTTATAGAAAAAGAAAACAAAAATATATATACATATATACAACAAGGTTCCCCCCCAAAACTTAAGCTTGGCCTTACACAAGCCAAAGGTTAGCACCAACCATTCAAAAATCTTGTCATGGTAATGGCTGAGTTGGTGAAATAATGGAGTGTAGAGGAAAGAAATGAGAAACACGCGAGACCGTGTGGAAAGAAGAATGGTAGAATATGGTCTCGGTAGGGGAGAAGAATGGCGGAAAGGAGAAAGAAGGGTCGCGCGATCTTGAGGGTGTAAATCGAGTGAATAAATTAGCGCAATTTGTGATGACCGATGTGTTAAGAGCGATTGCGCTAACCTATCAACTCGTCGAGAAATGGGATCAAATCCCTCAAGATTCGCAAGAAAACATGGGTACACCGAAGTTGGTATAGGAGATGAAAGCGTAACGGTCACTTGCACGGTCGGAACAATAGGAAGGATGGAAGGAAGTGAGTGAGGAAGGGTATCAGTTAAGAATTTAGGAGGGTGTATTGGAAAAATCGACACATCAAACGAAAATGGTTCAACCTCAATATTATCCTCAGTACTATCCTCATAATTCTCCTCAATATTTTCCTCAAAAATTTGCTCATCCATGCCAATATCATCAAAATCAAGACGCATATGAAGTTCGGGAGAAACATTTAATGACTCAGGATGATGAATTGGACATAAAATTTCAATTAAATCGACGGGTTCGTCATCCGAAATATTCCCGGCGTCTATATCCTCAATCAAGTGAAAATCAATTTTTTCTAACACGTCATCAAAAGCATGGATATTTATCGATTTAGGTTCTAGAGTGGAGGTGTAAAGATCGAAAGGATTAAGTGTGGTTTCACTCGAAAGGGGTTCTTCACAATTTGGCAAATCAAACACTACAAAGTCGCACAACTCGTTTTTATTTTGAACTTGTGAATCATTTAGGACATTCGATGGAAAACTGGAGTTGTGGGCTTCAATTGGGTAAGAGTAGGTTTGATTTGGAAATGCTCTCATATTCTCATTCTGTCCAACCGCCTCCTCATACATTGAAAAATTTGGGGCTAGCGGGAAACTAGCTACCGGTTCACTGGGTTGCATAAGGGCGGCCACGGACGCTTCCACATTCCTAACCATTTTGTTTGTTGCTGCGATATACGCCTCCAACGCCTCTTCCAAACTAGACTTTGGTGGGAAGGGGGTTTCGGTAAAAGATTCGAAATCGTGTGGATATGCAAAACTCCCTAATGGCTGTGTAGAATCAATGTCTAGTGAGGGTGGGAAGGTCGGGTAGGACTGGTAGGAAGTGGTTGATTGGACAGGGGTAGGGTCAACATATGGATAAAAAGGTGAATAGTCGTGTGGATCCCTAGAACTAGATGAGTGGAGAGGGGTGAAAGATCTACTGCGAGATTGAGCAATATGCTCAGCAATGGACATCGGCCTAGGAGTGACAGAAGGACTTGAAGAAATGGTATCAACATATATAGGTGGTAAAGGTTGACTCGGTTGACACAAAGTGGGTTGAAAAGTCAAACTATTTCTCCTAGACGCCTCTATTTGATATTTCAAAGATATTTTTGGCAAGGAGGGATCGTTTTTAAATTGACCGAACAAATTAACGTACGACGCAAAATTAGGTCCGGGATACCAAAGTTCGGCTAATGATTTATTGTGTGGGGTACCCATGTTAGAAGAAGAAAGGTGACAAGAAGGAAGGTTGGGTCGTGCAAGGATTTATTTGGGGCTAAAACATTTTGCAAGTTCTATAAAATATTTGTCCTTTTTATTTTCATTTTTCATTGATCTTTTTTTTCTTTCCCTTTATTTGGAAAAAATTTTGTTGCAAAAAGATTTTAGAGAAAAGATATGCAACAGCAAAATATTTTATAGAAAAGATATGCAACAGCAAATATTACTTGCAATTGGTTATTATTTGAAGTATATCACAAGAATCTTTATTCGGAAAAAATTGTTGCAAAAAGATATTCGAGAAAAGATATGCAACAAAAAAGATTACTTGCAATCAATTTTAATTTTGAGCGGGGCCCAAAAATCCTGCACAAGACTCGTTATATGGAAGAGAATATATTTTTAAAGCACACAAAATCTTGCAGGCATTATTCAGAAAATATATTAAAATTTGCAGAGGAGAAATAACAGAGAGCTTACAATGCAAATTTCGTAGGATGATCTCAACAAAAGAGCGCGGTTCCGCGGTATAAACGCGTTATTGCCGCGTTTTCGCGACAGTCTAATCAGCACGAATCCCCAAAAAAACATTGACGCTCTGATTCCACTAGAAGGCCGCGGTTCTGCGGCCTAAGGTGGGTTTTGGCCGCGGAATCGCGGCGGGTTGGGGGAATTGGGTCTCCAAAAAATTTTCACTGTTCTGTTATTTGATTCCCCTTCTGTTTCGATCTTCTGATTTCTGTTTCGCCTTCTGGAAATTTCCAGATCGTCTTTGTAAATCCTGCAAAATTAAAACAACAAAGTATCCCTTCCAAAAATAACAAAATATATATATTTTTATATTTTTTTGGAATTTTTAGATTTTTATGAATTTTTAAATTTGATGATTAATCCGAAATTGCGAAAAGAAAATTCTACGCCATCCCCGGCAACGGCGCCATTTGATTTGTATGTTTTAGCGTGCTTGCGCTTTCTAAAAGATAGATCAAAAATATTTATAACCGCAATCAAGAACGGCGTCGCATGAAGCTAGCCGGTGAGTACGGGTCGGTCCACAGGGATTTTGTGAATTTCTGATTCGCGCTTACGAGTTAATTCCGAAGGGTGTTCGGTTGATTATTAAATCTAAAAATCTAATTAACCTAGGGCAATTATCTAGATCTACTCTTGCTAGGGCTAGGTTTAGGGATGGTTTAGAAATGTAATTAATTCTCACCGCTTTCAATACCCGAATGAAGATCTATGAGGAGTTATGGTAATTATCAATAAAGTGGATTAGATCCGTTCGGGAAGGTGTTCCTTCCTCTAGGTTCTTGTCCTTCCTTTAGAGATCCTTACCCTAACCTCCATGGAAAACATCACACCCGGGCCTTTATACTATGGTATCACCGCTACCTCGAGGGATAGAGTGCCGTAGGGAGTGGTATGTGCATGTATGCATGGAGTCCTATTGTAAATATTTGGTGGGTAAGAAAGGGATGAGAGATCTCATCTCTCAAAATCCTTCCTCAAACCTAAACCCTAAACAAGTTCCTAGGGCATGAAATTAAATCTACCTAGGGTAAAGAATTGAAATCTAAACTATAGCAGGAATTAAATCTACTTACAGATGCATTTCTCCAATCATCAATGCAGGGTTGTCAGATCTGAATTTCTGAATTGAAGAGAGGCACCGATGCTCTCCATAAAAAGATCTGAATTTTATTTCATTAAAAGGAGGCATGAGAAAATACAAAGCTTTTGGGTTCTATTTATAGGACATAGAAACCCTAGGTTTACAATTGCTCCGCATGTCTAAAATTACAAATATACCCCCAGAAAATCTTTCCATAGATTTCAAAACAATTTGGTAAAAATTTCTTTCCATGAAGCCTTTAAACGGCCACGGAACCGCGGCATTGGTGCGCTTGGGCCGCGGTTCCGCGGCCCAATAGTGAGTTCTTTTCATGGTTTTTTCTGGGCTTTTTTAGGTTACTCTGGGCTTCTTGGTTCTTTATTCCTCTTATCAATTTGGCTTCTGTATTAATTTCAGATCTTCAGTGAACACTTTGCAATGAATCTTTTAACCGTCTTTCTTTCAAATTTGGATCTTGCGTTGCCTTGTTGGTGGTGAACCGTTCTTCTGCTGGGCTTTACTAAGATCTTCCTAATTGTTGGTCAAAAGTCCTTCTTTTGTGTCGTCTTTTGTGTTTTTCACTGTTTTTGCTCCAAGAACCTGTAACCTGTAACATGTAGCAGACATGGGTCAAAAGCACCTGTTTTTATTCTAAAATGCGTAAGAATGGGGAATACAAAATGCAATATTATGTTATGAACAAGTGCCCTACAAGTGGCTCAATACTGACCCTTGTATACAATCCACGGGCGCGAATAAACATTTCCCTAACCAAGTCCCACCTGTGGCTAGGGATATATCCATATGGTGAACAACCCTTATAAGTCCTCTCGACTTATAAGGAGAAAACCCTTTTGTAAGATCCTTACGACTTACAGGGGAACATGCACTTAGGAATCCTCACGATTTCTAAGGAGAAAACGCACCTACGAGATCCTCACGACTTGTAGGGAGAAATACCTTTGTGAGACCCTTACGGCTCATGAAGTCAAAAGCCTTAGTTGACAGAATCCTAACCCTGTTTACTAAGCCAACTTTGTTCGACATCGACAGAGGAAAATGATGATTCGCTCCTGGCAATATCCCAGTTGTAGCGATGTTGATGCCTAAATCGGTATCAAATTCCAAGTCCTTTCATGGCAAATGATGATTCACTCCTGGCAATATTCCAGTCGTAGCGATGCTGATGCTAAGATTGGCACCAAATTCCAAGTTCCACACTCGCGATAAAAAAAATCAGCGAGCCAAAAATGCATATGAAATAGTCGAAATGATGGCGCAACTTGCAACAAAATCAGCAAGTAAAAATGTATGCATACAAAATAGCCGAAATGATTGGGCACCGCGAAAAACAGCCGAAATGATTGGGCAATCGCGATTTTCGCGATATAAAAAGCTGAAATGATAGAGTATCGAGGAAAGAAAAAAAAAAAGAATGAAATGAAAGAATGAAACTTTTTGCCCTGCAGGTGAGGTCACATTGACCCCTGTATACAATCCATGGGCACAAATAAAGAGGGAACCATACCTTCCCGACAGGCTCCAACAGAAAGCGAAGCCAAATCTCGACGGTTCATAGACAACCTAGAGACAATCTCGACATTTGTCGCAATATTGCAGACACAATGTCAACAAACGAAGCAAAAGAAGATCCCTAGCTTCAGGGTCTCGACGTCGATATCGACAACTTAGAGATCACCAACGGCGTTTCTCCTCATTCCAACCAGATGCAGACGTGACGTCAACAATCGACCTCAGAGTCACAACGAAACAGAACTATAGCAAAGTCCATAGTTCCAAATCTCAATGGACACATCTGCAGCCTGGAGACCAACGACGCTGGGCCTCCTCATTCCAGCATGACACAGATGTTACACCATCAAACGGAGCCATGGCAAAATCCCAGCTTCACCTCAGCATTCGTCTCGATACAACAGATGCAATGTCAACAATGGCGTTCCTTCGCAGTCCAGCAGGATGTAGCTGCAATGTCAACAAAAGACCCCATGGTCAGTAAAGCGGAGTGACGGCAAAATCCCAGCTCTACCTCAGCATTCGTCTTGTTACACCAGACGCGATGTCAACAACGGCGTTCCTTCGCAGTCCAGCAGGATGTAGATGCAACGTCAACAAAAGACCCCATAGTCAGTAAAGCGGAGTGACGGCAAAATCCCAGCTCCACCTCAGCATTCGTCTTGTTACACCATGCGTGATGTCAACAACGGCGTTCCATCGCAGTCCAGCAGGATGCAGATGCAACATCAGCGAAAGACCCCATGGTCGAAACAATGCGGAGTGACGGCAAAATCCCAGCTCCACCTTAGCCTTCGTCTCGTTACAGCAGACGCAATGTCAACAACGGCGTTCCTTCGCAGTCCAGCAGGATGTGGATGCAACGTCAAGGAAAGACCCCATGGTCGAAACAATGCGGAGTGACGGTAAAATCCCAGCTCCACCCCAGCGTTCGCCTCGATACAGCAGACGCAACGCCAAAGCAAATGAAGCAAAGGCCAAATTCCTAACTTCAGGGTCTTGACGGCAAGTCATATAAAGCCTGAAAGACAATTGGAGATCATCTCGCACCAGTACAGAGTGGTCACCACCTCGACGATCGTCTCGATACAGCAGATGAAATGTCACCCCAGTGTTCTTCCTCCAGCAGGATTCGGACGCGCCAAAGCAAATGAAGCAAAAGCCAAATTCCTAACTTCAGTGTCTTGACGGCAAGTCATATAAAGCCTGAAAGACAATCGGAGATCATCTCGCACCAACGCGGAGTGGTCACCACCTCGACGATCGTCTCGATACAGCAGATGAAATGTCGCCCCGGCGTTCTACCCCCAGCAGGATTCGGACGCGCCAAAGCAAATGAAGCAAAGGCCAAATTCCTAGCTTCAGGGTCTTGACAGCAAGTCATATAAAGCCTGAAAGACAATCGGAGATCATCTCGCACCAGTATAGAGTGGTCACCACCTCGACAATCGTCTCGATACAGCAGATGAAATGTCACCCCAGCGTTCTTCCTCCAGCAGGATTCGGACGCGCCAAAGCAAATGAAGCAAAAGGCCAAATTCCTAGCTTCAGGGTCTTGACGGCAAGTCATATAAAGCCTGAAAGATAATCGGAGATCATCTCGCACCAACGCGGAGTGGTCACCACCCCGACGATCGTCTCGATACAGCAGATGAAATGTCACCCCAGCGTTCTTCCCCCAGCAGGATTCGGACGCGCCAAAGCAAATGAAGCAAAAGGCCAAATTCCTAGCTTCAGGGTCTTGACGGCAAGTCATATAAAGCCTGAAAGACAATCGGAGATCATCTCGCACCAGCGTGGAGTGGTCACCACCTCGACGTTCGTCTCAATACAGCAGACGAGATGTCACTACGGCATCCTTCCTCCAACAGGATTCGGACACACCAAAGCAAACGAAGCGAAGGCCAAATTCCTAGCTTCAACGTCTTGACGGTAACTCATACAAAACCTGAAAGACTATTGGAGATCATCCCACACTAACGCGGAGTGGTCACCACCTCGACGTTCGTCTCGATACAGCAGACGAGATGTCACCCCAGCGTTCTTCCTCCAGCAGGGTTCAGACGCGACAATCAAACAACGGAGCCATGGCAAAATCCCTAGTTCCAAACCTCGACGGTTCACCAGCAACCTAGAGATAACCACGACATTCGTCTCGATACAGCAGACGCAATGCCGCCAAACGAAGCAAAGGCCAAATTCCTAGCTTCAGGGTCTTAACGGCAAGTCATATAAAGCGTGAAAGACAATCGGAGATTGTCTCACACTGGCACGGAGTGCTCACAACCATGACATTCGTCTCAATACAGCAGATGCAATGCAAGCAAACGAAGCAAAGGCCAAATTCCTAGCTTCAGGGTCTTAATGGCAAGTCATATAAAGCCTGAAAGACAATCGGAGATTATCTCGCACCAGTGCGGAGTGGTCACCACCTCAACGTTCGTCTCGACACAGCAGATGCGACATCACCAAAAGGAGTCACGGCAAAATCCCTGGTTCTAAACCTCGACGGTTCACCAGCAACCTAAAGACAACCGCGACATTCGTCACGATACAGCAGACGCGATGCCAGCAAACGAAGCGAAGGCCAAATTCCTAGCTTCAGGGTCTTAGCGGCAAGTCATATAAAGCCTGAAAGACTATCGGAGATCATCCCACACCAGCACGGAGTGGTTATGACTCATCGGGGCTCTCCAAAATGAGCCTAATCTCAAGTAAAAAGCGGCATGGCAAAATTTCTAACGCTTGCTCTTCCGACGGTCAAACTGCCAAGGAGGATTGCTTGAAGACGTCTTGTCCAACCCCCGAAGGGATCAGAGACACGGCAGTCGCAGGGCTACTCGAATAGCACGATTGCCTATCGAGGAATATATCAGCTGATGCGACGGTACGACGGCCAAAACCCTAAGTACCACAGACCCTAACGGACTTCTGTCGTAAAGAGCAGAGGTTAACTGTGACGTCAGGATATTCTTGCGAGAAATGCTCGATTCGTCTCGACTCGTGAGGAAATTGATGTCTTTGCGAGAAATGCTCGATTCGTCTCGACTCGTGAGGAAAAGCCTTAGGCAGCGGGGATTAAAAAACCTGTTTCCTAAGCACTGGGACCCTGCAAGTCGATCCAAAACGGTCTCTTGCATACTATCCACGGGTCACACTCTCCAAAGTCGAATCTCGACAAAGAGGGAAACAATCGCTTACGGGTCCTCTCGACTTGTAAGAGGGAAAATTCTCTTATAAGATCCTTACGACTTATAAGAGAAAACACACTTAGGAGTCCTCACAACCCCTAAGGAAAAAATACACCTACGAGATCCTCTCGACTCGTAGGGAGAAAAGTCTTTATGAGACCCTCACGGCTCATAAAGTTGAAAAGTCTTAGGTGGTAGATCCTAACCCTGTCTCCTAAGCCATCACTATCCTACAAAGAGATTAAGATGGACCATCTATGAGCCACACTTGCCAAAACTACATGCCACTGAAATGGAGAACTTACTCATGAGCGTATAAACTACTTCACGCTAGAGTAAGACATAAAGAAATAGAAGGATGTGGCTCATGGAGTTGAGAGTTTGGAACTATATCTCTTAAGAGTCGAGATTTGAGTCAATGATAAATGACGACGCTTGTGTCCGCTCGTTATCTTCTCAGATCAAGATTCTGAAAGTTATATACCAACCCTAAACTGGTTATATGCTATGCATTACTCTACACTACTTCACCCACGTATATACTTACGTGGGCAAAGTAGTGGGGGGCATTTGTTTCCGCCAAAAAATTTCTGTGCAGAAGAGTCCAAAGTATCAAATGGCAGCGATACGCTTAAGGAAATGCTAACCAGTATCTTACGGCCTGTATTTTGATAAACTCCCGTAGGAGGAACTATTAAATTCTGATGGTATTGGAAGTATCTCGAAAAACCCTTCGATTTGATATATTATGGGCTTCATAATTCATCCGGGATCAAAAGTTATGAGCAAATGTGCTATGCGCGGTTCCCTGATTAAAAATCAGGAATTATCTCAATGAGGTATCACGTGTTCACACGTGATCAATGGTCACGTGTTGACACGTGATGGTTAAAGCAGCGGGAAAGGACAGAGCGCAGAAGAGGAGCCCATTAAGGGGTCACGTGCTCGCACGTGACCAAAGGTCACGTGCTCGCACGTGATCAAAGGTCACGTGGCAACACGTGACTGGCTGTAAAAGCCTTGCTGTTCAACAGAATTAAATTCTGAAAAAGATCATTTAAATCTTTCCAAATAGAATTAAAATTCTAAATTTCTCTAAATCTTTCCAAATGGAAAAGGATTATGAGGACCGTTGGATTAAAGATCCAAGGGTGATTAAAAATCACCAATTTATGGAAAAATCTTAGACAAGGAAAGATTTCCCCTAAAATCTCACTGGAAATAACAAACAGAATATCTTTGGATTTAAAATCCAACGGTGAATAAAATTCACTGAATGATCTAAATGATCATATTAATCATGAAATCAATTAAAATCTTTCAATGAAAGATTCACTAAAACAAATTGATTCCTTTCCTTCTCCTATAAATAGGAGCCAAGAAGAGAAGAGAGGTGATCGACTTTTTTGGAGAGAAGAACAGAGAGAGGATAATTTAATTCTCAACAAAGAAAACCCTAGATGAGAAAAGGGAAAAAGATCAACTTCGAAAAGAGAATTCAATTCTCAAAATTTAAGAGTTTAACTCTTCTGCAGATAAAGAACTTAGTTCTTCTTCTGGTTGAAGATCTGTACAGAGCACATCTCCCCATAGGATGAGAATTTAATTCTCATCGGGTCGAGATCCTGCCATGCAGATCCAAGACTTAGAAGGGGAATTGAGTTTTGAGAATTTAATTCTCCCAAAACAAAACTAGGGTTCAACCTTATATGAGAATTTAATTCTCCTGAAAATATAGGAATTTAATTCCTTCAAGATGGACAGAAATTGGGGTTTAACCCTACTTAAGAATTTAATTCTTGCACAATAGGAATTTAATTCCTCCAAAATCATGATTAGGGTTTAACCCTACAGAGAATTTAATTCTTAAAATAAAGAGACTTGAAAGATCTCCATGCACATAAAGAACATTGGTCACGTGATGACACGTGACCCCAATTCGCAGTGCTCAGAAAAGAAGGAATAAAACTAGGTCATGTGACCCCTAAAAAGATCCCCAAAAATAAAAAGGAAACAGCTTTGAGGCAATGCCTCACGTGCTCCCACGTGACTCCCAAAACGCAGGAAAAAAAAAAGCAAAGGAAATGAAGGCTTTGGGCGCTCTCACGTGTTACCACGTGACCCCTTGGCAAACGCTTTAACAGTCAGCGCATAAATTCCCATCACGTGTCAACACATGATGCTCAAAATAAAAATAAAAGTGTTTAACACTTAATTGCAGAACGAAGAAAAGGGATCTGGTCCCACTTTTGGGCGCTCTCACGTGTCCACACGTGACCCCTCTGTCTTTAGTGTTTAACACTAATTTGGGGATTATATTTCTAGTGTTTAACACTGATTGTTTCTAGTGTTTAACACTAAATTGAATATTATATTTCCAGTGTTTAACACTAATTGTCTTTTAGTGTTTAACACTAATTTGAGAGTTCTACCTTCAGTGTTTAACACTGTTGTTCTTTAGTGTTTAACACTATTTTTAGCCAAATTGACTAGTTCTCCAGAGGCAAAAGTCCCTCCTCCAAATGAATCTCAAAATTGAGGAAATCAAAGACAAAATGTTGTCGGAGCCCCCAAACCTCTGTTTAGCACTGCTGAATGATGAGGGGCTGAACCTAGACAAATGTCTAATGGTCCAAAGGGCCAATATTTCAAACATAATTAGACTTAGCCCAAACTGGCCATAAGTCCTCAAATCATCTTGAACTGAGCACATCTGCTCTTTCAACCAACTCATTGGTTCAAGGGTACATCTCTGAACTCCTCTGATATTTGTCGTTGTAATCCTTCAACGTCTTCAGAGAGGTGATGGGTCCCGACAGCCATACATTCCATGGACCACCACGTTCCTAAACTGGCAATGGACCACCACGTCCCTAAACTGGCAATGGACCACCATGTCCTTAAACTGGAACAATAGAGCCCAAATGCTCTTTTGTCGGATCTAAATGATCCGGTTAAGTTGATCTTAGTCTCAAATTGGACTAACGTATCCTTAACAAACGTTTAAGTTGATCTTAGTCTCAAATATGGCTAACGTATATTTAAACCCTCAAACAGACTTTAGTCCCAAATTGGACTATAGATCTCCCAACCAACTTTGGTTCAAGGGTACATCTCTGAACTCCTCTGATATCTGTCGTTGTAATCCTTCAACGTCGTCAGAGAGGTGACGGGTCCCGACGGCCATACATTAAATGGACCACTATGTCCCTAAACTGGAACAATCGAGCCCCCAAATGCTCTTTTGTCGGATCTAAATGATCCCGTTAAGTTGATCTTAGTCCCAAATTAGACTAACGTATTCTTAACAAACGTTTAAGTTGATCTTAGCCTCAAATATGGCTAACGTATCCTTAAACCAAAACCCCAAACCCAAATCTAAGAAAACACGGATTTGGACTAATCCACGTCCTACGGGCGACGAGAATAAATTAGTCTCCGTATACAATCCACGGGCAACCACAAACAAAACAAACACCCACGACACGAAGTGAAATTCTGGAGAAGGAGAAAGTTTTTACCGCGATGCGGTAGCGTAATTAACTGCAGGGGCTTGCGCCTGCAGGGAAGAGCGTCCCCACAATCAAAAACCCCTCAAGCGAGGGGGAATCTGACAAAGTCTGCTACATTTGGCCGCATCCGTTTAAACCTCCGATGCATGGTGCCATAAATCAACTTGGCATCTTCGGAGAGGTGGACGGATGGCACCAATTAGCATCTGCCCCGAATCTCAGGCAAGACGTTCATGTCTTGGCCGCCGTTCAGAGGGGAACAACCCTATATATACAGATATAAGGGGCTAGGGTTTCATATATGAGTTTTCACAGAGAGAAAATAAAGAGATTCAAAAGAGTGTTTTCGTCTCCTTCCCTCATCATATTCTAATACAGTTTGCTTGCAGGGTGATCACGTGGGAGATTCTCACTTAATCAAAGTATGGTTTCTTTCTGGCCATTGCATGAAGGCGTAAGAGATTGGATGTAGAACATGACGTAGACGAGGATAACGATCTCATCAATCGTATCAGGTATATCGGTAAATCTCTAGCATAGATACGTAACTATTTCCGCTGTTATTGATTGTATGTATTGTATCTACGCACCTAGATGTGACAATATCTAAGAATATACTCCCATAGCACTTTCTTATATATAATATAGATAGAAAGATAGATAGAATCGGGTGATGGAGGTGACCATGGTTGTTTTTAATCCCAACTGGAATTGTCAATGGTGATCCGTTATCCATTTAAATGTGGATCGACCCGTTAAAATATTACACGTCCCCGACCCACCCGTTAATAGGTATCACCGGATCGATCCGATCCATGGGTTCATTGGTTTTACCCGGCCTGTCACTAGGTTGACCCAACCGTCAGATTCATAGGTTTTATCATGCCAGTATTGAAAAGGGTGAAAGACTTTTTATTGTTCTTGTCATGAGAATAAATATTTTATATTTAAAATACTTATTACAGATACTATAATTTTTTTGATAATATATATTTGAATATGTATGTTTTTTTTTAATTGAGATTGTTAATGTACTTAAACTTCAAAAAAAATTATACACACAAGTCTTTTCTTTTTAAATTGCAAAAAGTAATTCATAATACTCTAAATAACCTGTTAATCGTGCATGGATGACCTGTTTATCTATCCACGGGTTATTCACACACCCGCCCGCCTGTAGCGGGTAGGTGATAGGCACAAAATTCAACATTCATTTAAATCTGTCATGCCCCGCTTTCCAAAATACAGAAATACGGAGAGTAACGAAAGCCAGCCACACTTCTACGATGAGGAAAGATCCTTCCTTAGTCACGCTACGGCTTCTAAAAAATACCTGTTAACCATAAAGATAAGGATATGCACCAATATAACATGGAAAAACACTACATAAAATATCAAGGAATACAAAGATGGGGTCTACAAAATAACAATAGATTCAAATAAAGATCCACATAATGACAATAGATTCAAATACAAATTCGAAAAGAGAAATACATGGGTCCTACGTCCCACGAGAGGCTTAAAAACTAAAGACGACTGAAACAAATCAAGAAACCTATACTAAATTTACTGCCCTTCAGCCGGCTCCTAGAAGTAATCCTGATCCGGCGTTGTCAGCGGGTTCGTCTCTAAACTAAGGTGCCAAATCCCAGTGATGTCAGAACTCCCAACAAGTACTCAAACGTAAAAGTGTATACATATATATGGGTGATAACATGAAAAGTAAGTGTTATGAAATGCCCGCATGTGCATACAAATCTGGTTACATCAATAATAAAGATATGCATCAAATCAAGTCAAGTCGGGTACTAAATCTCAATACAAGGATAGGCTAATCTAACGTTAGTTCGAGCGTGAGTATCAACCACAGCTGGAGTATTCTCAAACCCAATGCTATATCCAGGGCTATGGAAACATGGACCCGATTCAATGTAATGTACTGTCCCCGCCCGGTACCACAACAACACATCACGAATTTGTACCCGGTACCACAACAACACATTCACGTAATGGGACTCTTAAGATTCCGTTGATCGAACTCATAACTTAAACTGCCCCAACACCCTGTGTTTCTAAGTTTAATTACAATAATAAAACCCAATCACTAGATCTCTGTAGAGTGTTTTTCGTCACCCATTTTTAGATGGATGCGCTCGCTTTCCAGGCATGTACAGATTCCCCCTGCCTAGGGTATGCAGGGGTTTATTGATTATAAAGATTCTAATCTCTAGCGGCCGCGGATAAAGCTGTCGTTAATTACCTGTAACAACCCTAAACTTTCTGTACAGAATTTTTTCCAAAATACAGAAAGGAGTATCTAAACCTGAGCACAAGTTATTAATTTGATTTGCTTTTGAACAGTAAGAAAGCACTTTTAGCTCATTGGTAAAGCCTTGCACTGCTGTGACGTAGCCCTGTGTTCGAATCCCATCAGCCACATATTATTTTTTTTATTTTTCTTCTAATATTTTAGAAGCCCAAGGGTTTACACGTGCACTACACGTAATATGATGAGTTACAGAATAAATAAACACGTGCACTGGGGTATACCAAGCGATAGGGACACATGGCACCAATCCAAGCCCATTCCACCGGACTTGGACCGGCGAAACTTGCAAAAAGATCGGCACCACCGATAGGAACCATAGGGAATGCCCCCAATTTTCTCCCTTGGCACCTCTTCGCCTACCCCACTAACCCCATATTATTTGTTTACTCTGCATTCATCCAGAGAATATTAAATCACCCTTTAATCCAATTTTGAATGCATTCTTTAACCCTCTAAACCCTAATTTTCCCTATAAATACCACACTCTATTTCACCCCCTCCTTACTCAGAATTTTATTACAAAAACTCTCAAAAATTCTCAAGTCTTAAGTTGTGCAAGTGGAGTTAGTAAAGGGCGAAGTTCCGACGAAGTTCCGAGGAGATTCCGGCGACGAAACGGCGCCCCGACACTTCCCTACTCTTCCCTCTTCTCCCCTCTACCTTAATAGCTAGTAAGTCCCCTCTCCCCCTCTCTTTTCCTATTCTAAAAACTTTCATTTTTAAAACCCGACGGAAGCGGAGTTAATCCGACTTCCGTTTCGTTTTTCTTTAAAAATTCTATTTTTCTTAAACCCTAAAATACCATACTCTCATATAATATTTAACAACCATAAATAAACACATTAGAATAAGTTTCATCTCAAAATAAATCATATTGCAATCTTTATATCATTTTTACAGTAAAATACCTCCATATTTACAAACAATATTGTCATCCACTTTTTAACCGTATTACCTTTAGAAAAATCATGAGGTAAGGACTTACCTCACACAACACACATATTGGACATAGCACGATTTACTTTGGACAATATTTGTAGGAATATTACGAGTTAGAATAAAATACCCTAAATTGCTGAAAACCATTTTCTTTAAACAGAGTGTTAATTAAATTCCTTGCAATTGCGTCTCTACAACCCACTTTTGGGGAATCCCGATCGGGATGGTGCGGATTATCGCACGTCCTCGGGCCTAGTAGAGCGAGATGCAGACCTCCGAAATGAGCATTCAATCTCGATGGAATTTTTAATGCTATTTTTAAGAAAATGAGATTTCTACAAAAAGAATAAAGTTTATTATATATATATAAGAGAATTATCAAAAGATCTATTTTAAATATATTATACAAATATTCCAAGTTTTCTAAATCACAGGAATCACCATTATATGAAACTACCATCCAAATACAATACAATTCCAATATTTCAATAAAATACCATATACAATGAAAATTAGGTTCTACTCATTAGAAATTTCACTTTTATAAAATATACATCTTTGAAAACCCTAAATACAATAATTAAATACTTGAGGTGTATTTTGAATATGTATCAAAACTATTTTTACATAAAACCCCTCAAGTTATACTAAATTACAATAAGGACCCTAGTAAATATAGATTTAAGCAGGACCAATTCTCTTGAGCCTCAGGGAACCGGAGAATATGGGTGCTTGCCTATCTAAGGTAGACAACCTAACACATGGTGTTATCAATACGGTAATTGTCTTGGAAAAAGACACAAATCATGCCGTCCATATGCAGCAGTTACCGATAACATTAAAACTAATTCAGGATTTCAATTTCTTTTCAAGTGTCTGACTCAGACTGAGTCTCAGTCTAATTAATCTGACTTGAATATGATTCCAGTATAAACTACAATACAACATGAATCCATCTATATCAATCTATATTGACCGAACCGAACCATGGATATACTCCGTTTACATGATTATCCATTTACATCCATTCCATTTACTGATATCATGGTTTTGGCAATGTCTTCCATTTACTACAAGACAATACTATACAATCAGTACAATCAAAACAATCAATACAATAAACATTACGGGGTTTATAAAGGGGTAGACTGGTACGGAACATGTTAAAGGTGGCACGAGGTGGTCACTTAAGATGTAATTACATCCATGCCGTTGTTCCGTGGTATTTTCGACGGAGCCTTATATTACGGGTTACCAAAGTCTACGGTGTAAGTTGGACTCCTCTCGTATACACTGGCATATTTTGTACCAAGCTACAAACAACTGCGTTATCATTATAATCAAATATTACTAGTTATACTCTTTTTCTGTCTATTCTACTTCTCCCTTTCTTTGGGACTTACCGAGCGATTGTTCGCTAACGACATTTCTTTTTTTCTTTTTTTAGAATGTTGTCAGGAGGACCCGACTCTTAGGAGCTCGAGACCAGCCAAGAGCACTTGGAGTAGTTCATAGAAGATCCTGAGCATTGACTTTACTTGTACATATTTTCATTTCAGTTATGTCATTGTTTAGGCATTGATTTCCATCTTTGTATTTACATTCCAGTTGTACCTGTAAAAGAATGTTTAATAAATAAAGTTGCTGTTCATTTATATTCATGTCTCTTGTGTACAATTACTTTATAGTGCTTATATACGCTCAGCATGTTTACTTCTGAGTAAATACGTAGCGGGCCCAGTCGCGTCCCCTTCCCGTACACCGGGAAGTGGGGCGTGACATTACCTCTCACTTTGAGGCGAATGAACCTCCGATTAACGGGTCATGTAAGTCATGTAAACTCAATGTGAAATACGCGTGTGTTGTGTTTTGAGAAATAATTTTGAGGGTGCCTTGGGCATATCGCGGGCCTCGCAGAGTTTATGGGGGTCTTATTACTCGGTTAGTAGACTGGGGGTCAAGAGCCCTCTTGCGAGATGCGGGGCAGCGCCTTGTTAAAAAATTTCTTTTTGAAGGGGATAAGTCTTTTGATTGTGTCGAATTGCTCCCGAAAAGGGATGATTGAGAGAGAAAGAAATTGAGTCGGGAGGCCAAAAAGAGAACCCTTTTGAAGGGGTTTCGAGAGGGTCCCCTTGGGGAGATCCAGAACCTTGGAGGGGGTCTCGATGGCGGGGACCCCTTTTGGGGGGTTCTGACGGCGAGGACCCCTTTAAGAGGGGGTCCTGATGGTAGGGACCCCTTTGGCGGGTTCCAAAGGAGGAAAATCCCCTTGCGGGGATTTCCGAGATGGACATTCCTCTCGCGGGGATGTCTGTGGCAACGATCCCTTTGGGGATCCTTACCAACAAGCGGAGGCGACGTGGGTGATGAAAACCATGGGCTTTCGTGTTGGCTTGCTATAGGTTCACTAGACGGTTTTGTAGCAAGCAGAAACGTAATTTTAAAAGTTCTAGTGAGCTAAAGCATGCACACAAAGAATCAATCCAAAAGACAAAACATGCAAAAAGAAAAATGTGCTAAACTAAAGGTTTTAGGCGGCTACAACCTTTGTAGCGTGTTCACTCACGTAGGTAAAGACCCAAGCTATCCTTTACACCATTCGGAACAAGCTTGATTGGTGTTCTCCTTACCGAAGATGATCCACCATGAGGCAACACAACACAAGCGACTACTTCACAAACTACAACTAGTAGTCAAGTAAACTATCTAAACTAATTTGCTAGAATGGTTTAAATAGATGATATAGGAATTTTGCTCACTAAATTTCTTCTCTTCTCTTTTCTTTTTCTCAAGGATAAAAACTCAAGAGAGAAGATGAAGATGGTGAGAATGAGATGATGATTATTCTTTTTTTATAAGAAAAAGTAGCCATGGTCATCTTTTGATATAAAATAAGAATGAGTCACTAAATCTACACACTTTTTTTAATGTATCGTTCTCTTTTTCAAAAAATAAAGAAACAAAAAAATTATCATCTCATTTTCCATGTGCATCCCATACACACAACTATCATGTATAAGTTAATATGATACATATATTTGTATCAAATATAAATATATATAAAAAGAAGAAATAAAGTGAACATTATATTAGTTTAATATATAACTATATCATATATAAATATATGTCTAATTAATAAATCAACACTTGATTTAATAATCCGGTTATATCATATATGAACCGGCTAATATCATTACACACCCGATTAAAATAAGTGTATCCAATACACGTGTTTA
Organism: Agapanthus africanus; assembly: GCA_030015575.1. NCBI lineage: Eukaryota > Viridiplantae > Streptophyta > Magnoliopsida > Asparagales > Amaryllidaceae > Agapanthus > Agapanthus africanus. The sequence goes on along the minus strand of CM057338.1, from coordinate 932,481,912 downwards.
ATCGAACTCTTGCACGTATCACTATAAGTGCCATACATCGTTTCGCCTGTACTAAGAAACCTCTGTATGGGACTCTAAAGACTCGACAATACACTGACAATAGGTTATGATCATATCTATAGCCCACAAGCACGTCAGCGGTACTAGCTACACGTAACGACTATCCAGATATTGATCGAGAGAAAGTCAACGAGTAAGCTCATTTGAATCCTGCAAAGTCTATCCGTGATAATCACCGTACAGTCTGGTCTCTTCGTCTTAGAGTGTCACACACCGGGTCTGGAAGGTGGAAACCTTCAGACTCCCAATAACCCGATAAGTCGTGTCGATTATAAATTTATAACCAACCAAGAAACTACTGATAACACTTAACAGTAAATCTCAATTGTCTTGGCTAAGAACTTATGGTTATAATTGATCTGGCACAACACGATCTCGACTCCCAATACCTGGAGAGACGAAATCCCTTCGATCTCACTGCCTTCATGTGCTTCGGGATTGTACCCAACTAAAATCTATTTGCACAGCTCTTTAAAACCGTGGTGGGATAGTAATCAAAGTACAGTAGGAACACACACAAGACACTATGACGATCTTAGGCAACAGACTACCCTGTACTCATGTCACATGAGAACTGCTATCTGACGATAGATGTAAGGTTACGTAGCGCGGCAGCAAGGTTTCAGGCGGCATCGTCCGTGCCAAATTAAAAAATTGTTGCGCTAACGAGCCCAAAATATAGGATGTTTAACTAGAGAATCAAACGAAAAGCAATGTAAACAACTTTACATCTAAAGTGAATGAGGAATACAACCTTTGTAGACCGGTCCTTCACTTCTAATGCTTCGTGTAGTAGTCCCTTCGCTGCAAGTTATGAAGACCCGTACTCTAGTAAGGGTTCACATGAAGAAATGAACAAGCTTGCTCAATGTCTTTGAGGCCGAAGATGATCTGCGTCGAGGAGACTCAAGCTCATGCTACCTCTTCACTAATATGTGAATTAGTGAAGCAAACACCCTAAACTAAATGGCTAATAGTAGAGAATGATGAAGTAGGAATTTTGCTCACTTTAGATTTTATTTTCTCACTAAATTTCATCACTTGATCAAAAGCTAGAAAGCTTCAATGAAGAAGAAGAAGATGAAGTTCAAGTGATGAAAGAATAAATCATATGAGGTTAGAGATGCAACCATGGTGAGTATATCACATACACTAACTATTGTAGAGAATAAACCATGGTGTATGGTTAATGGTTAGGTCAATAAATATCTTAAGTAAGACAAAAGAGTGGACTAAGTCAATGAAACCTACAAGCTTCTATAAGCTTTGAGCCATGACAAAATCTCTACTAATTTTGAATTTGCTTAATGATAAATAAAACCATAACATAAACCCTAGCATGGTATAAGTCTCATACATACATGTTACATGTGTAACCTAGCATGACACACTAATATATATATCACACACACACACACATACACACACACACACACACACACACACACACACATATATATATATGTGTGTGTGTGTGTGTGCGCGCGCGCGCAAAAAGAAAACAATACATTTAACATATATCACATATATATATCAATGTATCATAAGTGAGAAAAATGAATACTTAAGTGAGCCAATATTACTTAATATAATTTAATATATCAAATATATAATTCTACATTAAATTATTAATTCAACACTTGATTTAATAATCCGGCTATATCATATATAACCGACTAATATCAAATATAACAACTTATCGAATCAACACTTGATCCGATAACTTGGCTATATCACATATAACCGATGATGTCACAAGTCGCGAGAATAGAATGCGGTATCACATACGCGCATTAATCTCGGTCCCGCACATATCACATATGTGCTCCTACTCCGTTTCGCATGAACCAGGAAACCTCTGTGTAGGACTCTAAAGACTCGTCAATACGCCGGCAGTAGGTGATGATCATATCAAACACCCACAAGCCGCAAGCGGTCTGCTAAACGTAACGGCCACCCGGGTATTGAGCAATCAGAAGATCAACAAGCATGCCTACTCATACTCCTGCGAATCCAATCAGTAACACTACCGTACAGTCCGGTCTTTTCGTCTGATATGTCGCATATCACAGCCTGAAGGTGGTAAAACGTCAAACCCCAATAGCCTGATAAGTCATGCCGATGCAAGGTCCATAATGGTTCGAGAAACTACTGATAATACTTACCAGTAGATCTCAGCAACCCTGGCCAGGGATTTTCTGTTATGGCCAATCGAGCACAGCGCAACATCAACCCCCAATACCGAGAAAGACGAAATCCCCTCTTATCGCTCATTGCCTCCATGTGACTCGGGACTGTACCCAAAAACCACCGTTTTGCACGATCTCTTAACCGTGGTATGGTGGAAATCAAAGCACAGTGGGAATCACACAAGACTCTATGACGATCTCGGGTCGACAGACTAACATGTACCAGTGTCACCAGAGAACTGCTATCTGACGATAGGTATAATACCATCTAGGAGTTCTCGGCGAGTCCGTTCAGTGTACCCAGTCTCCACTGAGCACCCGTATACCTTCTCTGATGTCAAACACTAATGGATATGGGATCATCCATCGCACATCATATGGGTCGAGAAGCGTATACGCTAGTCTACTCTGGAGTATCGATACCCTGTCTCGATACTCCCACGACTAGGAACATTTGAAGGATGTACTTGCCGACTACCTCTGCCCTACTAGTATGATCCGCATCATAATCCTAGTAGTCAAGTACTCATCCTAAGGGCTTTATCAACATGTAATAGAGAGACAATAAGTGTACATGTTAAGATAAAAAGCAACCAGATAGCATACTATCATGTCGAGCAAGAAAGTCCTCCCTATATATGTCCAAGCATCCACTACAATATATATCGCATGTACAGTAATGGCCTCTAGGGCATACATATAACTAACAATCTCCCACTTGCACTAAGGCCATTTGTTGCAATATCTCATACTCAATGTCCTATAGAAGTCTCTTTAGGGTAAGGCCTTTGTGAGTGGATCTGCCGTGCTATCCTTCGTATCACTCTTCTTATCTCGATTCCTTGGAGATCAACCATCTCCATGATCAGGTGATACTGTCCTCGGAATATGTCTGGAACGCTGATGGGACCTGCGTTCCTAGGCCAAAGCCACAACTCCATTGTTGTCACAATAATAGTTATTGGACGCTCAATGGTAGGAACCTTGTTCATCTGATGAACAAGAAATGTCCAGACAGCCACTTTGGTAGTATCGTTGGTAGCAATGTATTCAGCTTTTATCGTCTAGTATGCCACGGTATCTAACTTGGAACTCTTCCAACATACCGTCCCTCTGATTGTTTTGGTGTGTTTTGCATATGCGTTTTGAAATCAAAGAATTAACCGCAATCAATAACGGTGTCGCTTGGTAGCTAGCCGGTTGAGTACGGATCGGTCCACAGGGAGATGGATTCCTATTCTTTATGTTCTAACGAGTTAAGTCCAAAAAAATATGGTGGTTTTATTTTAAGATCTAAGAACGCTTGCTAGGGTTAGGATTAGGTCGGTTCAAAATATGGATTCTTCTCGCTGCTTTTAATGCCCTAGTTAGGATTTTAGGTGTTAGGGTAATATTTAACAAAGGGGATTAGCACGACCAGCAAGAAACTAAGTTTCTTCCCTTTGGTCCTTGTCCGTCCTTTCTTAACTCTTATCCATAACCTCTATGTAAATCAACCACAACCAGTCTTAACTAGGAAACACTGCTATCTTGTGGGATAGGGTGCCGTAGTGAGCGGTGTGTGTTTGATTCAAATAGAGTCCTAATTAAAAATTATGGGGGCAAGAAAAGGAGGGGGAGAGATTTCCTTCTCTCAAGCCTTCCCTATCCTAACCCTAACAAGTGAGGAATTACTCACTCATTAGGAAAATTACTGTGCGATTCATTTTTATAATTTTCTTTTAAAAACTATCTAAGTTGCAAATAATAAAAGACAGATAAAAAATGCAAGAATTAAATTCAGAAAAGGAATGCGAGATAAAAATACCTTTTTTTATTGATGCACTCTTGAACGATTACAATGGAATTGAAAATCTAGATCTAGAAATTTAAAAGAGGCATCTCAAAAGAGGCACCCAAAAGAGGCACACCTAATTAAGTTTTAGGGTTTCCTATTTATAGATAGGAGAAACCCTAGGGTTTATATCTGATCCACATCTAAAATTACAAAACTACCCTAAGAAAACCGTGTCAATGCACCGACTCCACCGACACGCACCGACACACGCTGACACGTGCTTTGCATGGCCGCGGATCCGCGGCCATAAGCCTTGTTTGGCCGCGGTTCCGCGGCAGTCTTGAAGGTTCTCTGGCTCTTTTTCTCTGGGTTGCTTCATGTTGTTGTTTTCTTCTGGTTTCTTCGCTTAGTTTCTCAGAATATCTTCTATGTTCTTCCAGATTTCCACAGTGCAGAATGTTGTGGACTGTTACCGTTTGCTTCGTGTTGAAGTCTTGAATCTTATGCTGCTTTCGTACTTTGTGCAATCGAACTGTTCATTGATCTTCATTTGTTCCTTAAACTGTAGGCGGCATCTTGCATGTTCATCTATTTGTTGGTCGTAGTCTCACATTTGTAGCGTCTTTTCACCATTTCCACTGTATTGTTCTGAGAACCTGTAACCTGCAACTATTTAGCAGACATGGATCAAAAGCACCTATTTATTTGCAATATGATTAAGAATGGGGAATATAATAATGCAAAATTCTGATATGAACAAATACCCCCAAACTTATGTCCCGAGCAAAACCAATTTTATTCTCGAAAAAATCCTAACCTCACTTTCGTAGGGAATCGCGATTGCACTGAGCTCGTGCAACAAGCCGTTAAACCTCTAGGTGTCCTTAGTAGGAGGAGTGTTGTCTCCTGAGGGTTTTCAGCGGATACTACCCACAAAATCCGATCAATTTGGCCTATTGATTTTCATCTTTCAATTCGGTGTTCTAACAAGGAATCCTATTATCTTCAACTTAGAAATTATCAACCCGTATTTTTCACACTAACTTATCATTTAACTTAAGATCGTATATGTTCTGTAAATTTACTTAGCTTTCAGCATCTTCTGAATTTTCCTTCTAAGGTTTCATCTCAACTTAGGAATTTTTATCATCTCTACTAAAGATATAAATCCTATCTTTTATTATTATCTCTCATCCAAACCCCAATCATATAGTCCTACGTGTGTGTAATTTTTACCCCTACACTTGGAAATTCAATTCAAGCTATCATAATCTTGTCCATCTTCCAAAATACTTTTAGTTGGTGAATTTTAGATGAAATAGCTCACACATCCTTCATGCGACCGTTAATACTTCTTGAGGTACTAACGACCGATTATAAAATGTGTTCGCGTATTTTGGCGTAATTTCTCGTCTTGTAACACCTAAACCTTTAGCAGTGACTCCCAAACCAGTTGGTCTAAGGCACTCGATGATAAAGCACCCTCGCTATATAATATTTTTATTTATGAAGGCTTAAGTAATTACAAAACCAGTGTTCATTTTTTTATATCTCTTTATTCACACTTATACTTTTATTTTATTTTCCTTCATACTATAGATTTTAGACAAGAGCACTTCAAGGTATCCTCTACTATTCCAAATTTCAAGGTATGTGTTTGTGCAAGTTGTAGGGTATATATTTTCAGAATTTAGACTTAAGCTTCGGAATTATTTTTCAAACTTACACTTCACATAAAAATTCAATTCTCTTCCCTTATTTTGACTTGGCCCAAGAACTGAACTCAAAATTTGCCTATTTCTAAATAACTACAAGGACATATATTTTCTATAATTAAACTTTAAGAAAGGTTATTTTTAGAGTTTTTAATTTACTAAGTTTAGGATCTAGTTTTTCCCTACTATTCAACCGTCATGTTGAACTTAAGTCAAATATGGCCAAAATTGAACTTTTCAATTTTTAAAATTTTTAAAATTTTTCAATTTTTATGGGTTTTAAAATAAGTATGCAAATGCAAAAATATACACATGAATGCGAAGGAAGGAAGCTTACCGAGCACACCCCCAAACTTAAACTTGACAGTGCCCTCACTGTCAGGTTACACCAAGAGAGTCAAAATTGTCGGCGCTCCCCTGTTTTATTTTTTTAATTTTTTTTTAATTTTTTAATTTTTTTATTTTTGTAAAAGAAAACCAAATATATATATATACAAAAAGATCCCCCCAAACTTAAGTGAAACAGTGTTTCCACTGTTTAAGCGTTAAAGTTCAGAGTTAGGGGAGAGAAAAATACAGTATCAAGCTATACAAGGCCTTACACAGGCCAAAGGTTAGCACCAACCATTCAAAAAATTTATCGTTATAATGGTGTGGTTGGTGAAAGAATAGAGTGTAGAGAAAAGAAATTAGAAACACACGAGACCGTGTGGAGATAGAAGCAGTATACGGTCTCGGTGGAGGAGAAGAATGGCGGAAGGGAAAAAGAAATGGTGGTGGTGGTTCGACTTCTTAAGGTGGAGATTGATTAATCACAAAATCCGTGTCGTTTAGGAATGCAAGTTCGTCAGCAAAAATTTCTTCAAAACTCTCATCAATGTAATTGAACATTTTGCTGTCAGTAAGTTTTGTGCCAGAATTTATCAGACTTGATTTGTCAAGAATTATGGAAGTAGTAGACTCGAAAAACTCATCTATCTCATTTTCAAAAGTATCCAAATCAAGTTGGCTTTCTGGAATGATCAAATTTGAATTATCGGATTGTGATTCATCAACACTCACTGAAATTATAGGAAGAATAGAAGAAGAACCAGAGAAAGTGGGAGAAATAGGTTGAATACGAACTTGAGGGTGGAAATGGAGTGTATAAATTAGCATATTTTGTAATGACCGATGTGTAAAAAGCGATTGTGTTAATCTATCAACCCACGGAGAAATGAGATCAAATCCCTCAAGATTCGTGAGAAAACATGGGTATGTCGAACTTGGTAAACCAAACATTGAAAATGAAAGGGATACGGTTTCTTGCGTGGTCGGAACGACAGAAAGGATGAAGGGGATTGATTTAGGAAGTGTAACAGTTAAAGGTTCATGAGGATGTACACAGTCAGTGGAAGGAAAAGGATGAATTGGAAAATCCGACTCATCAAACAAAACTGGTTTATCCTCAATACTATCCTCAATACTCTCCTCAAAATTTAGCTCATCCATACCATTCTCATCAAAATCAAGATGCATATGAAGTTCGGAAGAAACATTTAATGATTCGGGATGATAAATAGGAGAGAAAAATTCAGTCAAATCTACGGGTTTATCATCCAAAATATTCCCAGCGTCGATATCCTCAATCAAGTGAAAATCAGTTTTTTTAGACACCTCATCAAAAGCATGGATATTATTCAATTCAGGTTCTAGAGTGGAGGTGTAGAGGTCAAAAGGATTAGTGATGGTTTCACTCGAAAGAGACCCTTAACAATCAGGTAAATCGAACACTACAAAGTCGCACAACTCATTAACCGTTATATTTTCAACTGGTGAATCATTTGGAATACTTGATAGACATTCAAAACTGGAGTTGTGGGATTCAATTGGGGATAGGTAGGTTTGATTTGGAAGGGTGCACAGCTCACTCTCTCCACTCAAATTCTCAATCCGTCCCACCGCCTCATCATACATTGGATAATTTGGAGCTAGTTGGAAACTAGCTACCGGGTCACTAGGTTGTATAAGGGCGGCCATGGACGCATTCAAATCCTTAATCTGTTGTCTTGACGCTACCAAAAAATCTTCCAACGACTATTCCAGACTAGACATGGGTTGTGACGGGGTTTGAGTAAAAGATTCAAAGTTGTTTGGGTACTGGAAACTCCCAAATGGTTGTGTGGAAGCAGTGTCTAGAGAAGGTGCGAAAGTCGGGTGGGACTGGTAAGAATTGAATGGTTGGACAGGAGTAGGATCAACATTTGGATAAAAAGGTGAATGGAATTGTTGATCCAAAGAATTTGCAGTGGTGAAAGGAGTGAAAGATCGGTTACGAGATTGTTCAATATGTTCAGCAATAGACATAGGTTTCGGAGTTACCACCGGACTCTCAAAAGGGGTATCAACGTAAGAAGGTGGTGAAGATTGAAACGGTTGATACAAAGTGGATTGCGGAGTCCAACTGTCTCTCCTATACACTTCTATTCGATCTTTCAAAGAAATTTTAGGCATGGAGGGGTCGTCCGTGATTCGACCAAAACAATGCGCGTAGGAAGTAATGTTTGGTTGAGGGTACCAAAGTTCGGCAAGAGTTTTGCGAGATGGGGTACCCATAATGTGAGAAAGGAGAAGAAAAAGAATGTGATGATTTTTTTCTGATTTTTTTATTTAAAAAAAATTGTTTGTTTTTGGAGTTGAAATTTTTGAAAGTGTTTTTTTTTAGAAAGAGTTTTGCAAAAATTTGTACGGAACTACGGCACACTTTCAAACAGTCACAATTTAAGCATGCACAATCAAGCCTAGAGCTTGGGTCTCCTAAGTCAACTATACTACTCCTAACTGGTCCAAAGCGACAAGTTGTGAGATATCCCTCAAATCGTCTCTTCACCGCCAATTGTGGCCGGGTAAGCACAAATGAAGAAAGGAGGGTTCCGCTCACGAATCACCATGAGACAGGCCTTTTAAAATTACCTTTCTCACTTGTCTAGCCTAGGCACCACAAAGTCAGGTTTAGATAAACGACTGAATGCCCATAACATTTCTCTGTCCTAATGAGCACGACAGTCCTTAGTTGGCTGAGTCTAGATATTTTTTAATTAGCTCAATGGTTGATGCATATGTTTTTTGTGATTTCTGAGGTCTTAGGAAGGGTAGTGAAATTCCCCACCCAATCTTGATTGGTGTTATAGCCCCTTAAAAGTCTGTATTAATTATGCAAAGCAGTTAACACACAAAATCTAAAACACTTGCCAAAATTTTTTATTTGCGGCGCAAAGAATCCTGCACAAAAACAAATTATTGGAGGGAGAGAAGATTTTGCGCAAAGAACCCTGCAGGAAAAATTTTCAGTGGAGCTCAGGGGGTAGGAGGAAAGAGAAAAGATACTCACAGAGATTTTTGGGTGCTGACGTCACCAGTTGACCGCGGTTCCGCGGTCAAACCCCTGAATCTGCATCGGTTTCATGGTGGTTTAGTTGGTTTAGATCTTCAAAAATTTTCTCTGTGTTGTTTGGATTCTCCCATGTCTGTTTAGATCCTCTGTTTCTTGATTTGTTCCCTGAGCTTTTTCCAGATCTGAATTTATCCGTCTTCCTTTCCTGCGCAATTCACACAAAACCCTTCAAAAATAACAAGATGATTTTTTTATGTTTTTATTTTTATTATTATTTTTTTTAATTCTTTTTGTTTTAAAATTTTTCAATTTTTAAAATTTTTAAATTTTTTTTTAATTAACCCGAAATTACATAAAGAAAGAGACTACCGTCTCCCCGGCAACGGCGCCATTTGATTGATAGGTGATTTAGCGTATGCGTTTTGAAATCAAAGAATTAACCGCAATCAATAACGGTGTCGCTTGGTAGCTAGCCGGTTGAGTACGGGTCGGTCCACAGGGAGATTGATTCCTATTTTTTTATGTTCTAACGAGTTAAGTCCAAAAAAATATGGTGGTTTTATTTTAAGATCTAAGAACGCTTGCTAGGATTAGGATTAGGTCGGTTCAAAATATGGATTCTTCTCGCTGCTTTTAATGCCCTAGTTAGAATTTTAGGTGTTAGGGTAATAGTCAACAAAGGGGATTAGCACGACTAGCAAGAAACTAAGTTTCTTCCCTTTGGTCTTTATCCGTCCTTTCTTAACTCTTATCCCTAACCTCTATGTAAATCAACCACAACCGGTCTTAACTAGGGAATCACCGCTATCTCGTAGGATAGGGTGCCGTAGTGAGCGGTGTGTGTTTGATTCAAATAGAGTCCTAATTAAAAATTATGGGGGGCAAGAAAAGGAGGGGGAGAGATTTCCTTCTCTCAAGCTTTCCCTATCCTAACCCTAACAAGTGAGGAATTACTCACTCATTAGGGAAATTACTATGCGATTCATTTTTATAATTTTCTTTTAAAAACTATCTAAGTTGCAAATAATAAAAGACAGATAAAAAATGCAAGAATTAAATTCAGAAAAGGGATGCGAGATAAAAATACATTTCTTTATTGATGCACTCTTGAACGATTACAATGGAATTGAAAATCTAGATCTAGAAATTTAAAAGAGGCATCTCAAAAGAGGCACCCAAAAGAGGCACACCTAATTAGGTTTTAGGGTTTCCTATTTATAGATAGGAGAAACCCTAGGGTTTACATCTGATCCACATCTAAAATTACAAAACTACCCTAAGAAAACCGTGTCAATGCACCGACTCCACCGACACGCACCGACACGCGCCGACACGTGCTTTGCACGGCCGCGGATCCACGGCCATAAGCCTTGTTTGGCCGCGGTTCCGCGGCAGTCTTGAAGGTTCTCTAGCTCTTTTTCTCTGGGTTGCTTCACGTTGCTGTTTTCTTCTAGTTTCTTCGCTTGGTTTCTTAGAATATTTTCTATGTTCTTCCAGATTTCCACAGTGCAGAATGTTGTGGACTGTTACCGTTCGCTTCGTGTTGAAGTCTTGAATCTTATGCTGCCTTCGTACTTTGTGCAATCGAACTATTCATTGATTTTCATTTGTTCCTTAAACTGTAGGCGGCATCTTGCAGATTCATCTATTTGTTGGTTGTAGTCTCATATTTGTAGCGTCTTTTCACCATTTCCACTGTATTGTTCTGAGAACCTGTAACCTGCAACTATTTAGCAGACATGGATCAAAAGCACCTATTTATTTGCAATATGATTAAGAATGGGGAATATAATAATGCAAAATTCTGATATGAACACCCTCCACTGAGGGTAAAGACAATGCCTGTGACTGACTCTCAGTCGACCTTATCACTCTGGAAGCTCGAACCAAGAACATTCATTTAGTGCTTCTCAAGTACTTAAGAATGTCCTACACAGCTTACCAGTGATTCTCCCAAGATCCGATTGATTCCTGATCACTACACCTAGTGAGTGAGCTACATCTGGTCTGGTACATAACATCGCATACATGATAGAGCCTACTACCGTAGCATAGGGTATCCCTTGCACGCGAGCTCTCTCCAAATCAGTTTTGGAGAGAGTGATCCATGAGTAAGTGGGCAAACCACCACGCTTAGAATCTTCCATACTAAATCCCTTTAGTATAGTGTTAATGTACCTAGATTTGGGACACTCCCAACATCCACTTAAATCTATCACCATAGATCATAATCCACAAAATGTAGTAGGTATCATCCAGATCTTGCATGGAGAATACTCGTGATAAGAGGAGCTTGACCGAGTGTAGCATAGGAAACCATTTCCTATCAAGAGTATGCCATCTACGTATAATACGTGTAAGGCAGCCTCACTCTCTACAACCTTCTTGTATATACAAGGTTCATCTACCTTTTGATGAAGTCAAACTCTTTGACTGCCACATCAAAATAGATGTTCCAACTCCGCGATGCGCTCATTGATCCTAATGGACTTAAGCATAGCTTTGAAAGTCTCAACTTTTCCATTTACACCAAGAATCATCTCAAAATCTATTTGCTCTCAATGGGTTTTACCCCTTCAGTTGCAACATTCAAAGTCATACTTTGTTGGTGTACATGGATTTCATCTTTGATCGTATAGCATCCAGCCTTTTCACACAGTCCCCACTCGTGATGGCCTGCTTAAACCTAGTTGGGCCATCATCAACCATGATGCATTTCTCGCTCCCATTGTCACCGAAAATACCGTAGTATCTCTCAAGTGGATGAGGAACCCTACCAGATTCGCGGAGAGGCTGAGGTTCGTAGGAGACTATTAAATCATTTGGTTTTACCAAATCATCAGCTGTTAGTTTGTCTATCTGGAACTCCTTCCAGTTCTACCTCATGACCACTAATTTCTTCACAAGAAATTCCTTTTTGAAAAAGGTGGCATGCTGAGAGACAAAACATCTTTTGCTCCTCAGGATGGTAGAAGATATACCCTCGCAAATGTTTGGGATATCCAACAAACTTACAGAACTGACCTTGCCTCGAGCTTATCCGGATTCTGCCTTTCAACATAGGCCGGACAATCCCATATCTTAACTAGTTTAAGACATGGTCTCTTCCTATTCCATATCTCATATGTAGTGGTAGGCACTGATTTGGTTGGAACCCCATTCAATAGGTATGCAGCTTCTCAAGTGCATAACTCCAAAAGGAAACAGGTAACTCAACAATACTTATCACAGAGCGCGCCATATCTCATAGGGTGCGATATCTCTGCCCTGATACACCATTGTGCTATGGTGTATACGAAGGAGTAAGCTGAGAGAGAATCCCATTCTCCGTTTAGAAAATCCAGGAACTCCATGCCCAAGTATTCGCCTCCTCGATCACATCGAAGGAATGTAATACTTCTACCCGTCTGGTTCTTTAATTTCAAGCTTATATTCCTTGAATTTCTTAAAAGTTTCAGACTCGTGTTTTAACAGGAACATATGTTCGAATCTTGAAAGATAGTCGATGAATGTAATGAAGTACTAAGAACCAACCTTAGCATTTGTAGACATAGGACCATATACATCATCATGTATCTGTCCCAAGAGTTTAATAACACTTTCTCTGTTTCGAGTAAACGGAGTATTGTTCACTTTACCTTTGTGACAAGACTGACAAGTATCATAAGATGAAAATTCGAACAGATTCTCATATTCATCCTTTATGTAACTTAGCTGGTCGTGTCGCATTGGTATGACCTAGTCCACAATGCCACAAGAAGGATTCTTTCATTTCTGAACTAATCCTCTTGTGTGTGTTCTAGATACTTTGAACTGTGGTTTGATTTAAAACGTATATGCAATTATATAACGTGCCTGATCCAATCAACTCTTGATTCAGGAAAATGTTCACAACATTATCCTCCAATACAGAATTATATCCTTCTTTAACTTAATAAAGAAACCGATGTAATGTTGTATATCAGGTTCGGTATGTAATAACATTCGTTCGGAATCAATGTATTAATACAAGGTGATATTTGCCAACTGATTTGGCTGCAACACTTGCCCCCATTCTCTAACACTTAGAGACATATCACCCATTCTCAGTTCTCTACCTTTCTGTAGCCCATGTAACAAATTACATATGTGGGATCCTTATCCGGTATCTCATATCTAGGACGTAGAGGAAACTGAGAAACAGTTCTTGGTAATAAACACACCCGAAGAATATGCATCAACATACTTATTCCTTAATTGGGTGGCATGGGAATCCGGATATTCCCCTATTTCCTGCTCGGACTTATAACAGTTATAAGATAGAGCGGAACCAACGTTCCCTAGCTCAGTATAATAAGAAAGTTCGGTCAACGCATCCATATTATTATCTTGATTAAGGCGTGACATGGTCGCTACCAGGAGAGAGAGAGAGAGAAGAAAACACTATGCGTGCGCTCTTGCAAGATTAGATTGGTTATTATTTTATCTAATCGGGATGGCTCCCACTGTTTTTATCAAATCTTCCTTCAAATCCTAAAAGGTAAGACTAGCCGGGATTAATCACATCCTACAAGTTCGCCAATCTTTTGGCCATGCCAGTGTCGGTACTTTGAGGGAGGTTCCCAGTGCTTTCGCACGGACCTAATTAAAATAAACCTCGTTTTCCCAGGAGCATAACCCCGTTAACACCTTTCTAGACACCTACTTGATCGACTAATTGTAATGTGTAAAACTCTCCTAGGAGTAACTCTTACTCGCAGTAGGTATCGGGATCCAACTATCTCATAGAAGGTATGCAATCTCATTGCAAATTGCAACACTTGAAATTCCCGATAATATTTTGCCCCTAGCAACTTATGAGCTTAACAATGTCAACAAATCATAAGCGCTGGCTAAGTTCAACCCGTCATTTCCTGATTGAATTAAATACACCCGCACGACCCTTAACATAGTCAACAAAGTCGTACGACTACCCTAATCCAATCGCATCATATGCTTAAGCAGATAAACACTAATCAGCTACCGCACACTACGCCTTAACATAGTCAACAAACGTAGCACGGATACTAAATAGTACTTATCTGAAATAACGGAGGGCCGCGACAGGTTTTTAAGAAAACCCTTTGCGTAATGAACTTGATATCGTTGTAGAATCGAGTGATTTTGAAAAAGAATATTTTTGAGGCTTTTACTAGTTTTGCTATAGAGGTCACTCCCGGTGAAGGGATCTCGGCTCTTTCCTTATCGAATAAGGTGCATGGTGTTTCATAAATACCACTATGCAAAGCAAAAACTATAGAAGCAATCAAAAGAAAAACCGGGTAGATTGTAGCATCTACTAGTTTCGCTAAAGAGGTCACTCCCGGTGAAGGGATCTCAGCTCTTTCCTTATCGAATAAGGTGCTGGATATTCTACAAGGAATACCGCTATGCAAAGCAAGAACTAGAGCTACCAGTTTTTAAACAAGTTTCTACAATATTTTTAGGTTTCTTTTATTTCATTAATCTCATTAATGAAGTCCCATCAATTATGCTTCCTAAGCATCACAGAAGAAACGAAAGCAGCAACAGTTATTATATATCATAAATATAATATAGGCATTCGTCTCAGAACATATAAAGTGATCACATCACAGAATATCAGCAGCAGAAGAATCACATATGAAATATTGGATATACTAGGAATTCCGTATTTTAAATTAAGCCAGTATAAAACACGGATTCTACGGTCGTGATGAATAGCCAAACCCACATCCCTAGACCCCTACGAGAGCGGCAAGAAACCCTACCAATTCTAGAGTTAGGAGACCCGGTCTCGACTCCTCGAGATGGTCTCCCACTGGACCCTAAAACCCGGTTACTTGTGCTCCCCGCCTTGGGTCTATCGTAATGTGGAAAAGTAAATAATATACATCAATGGTGATATCATCCTCAACCCGGAAGTATCCCAATAAAAGAATATTATATACAAGCTTTTACATGAATGAAAATGAAAAACTCTCATCTCACATAAAAAAAACCGGCTATTCAAAAACAACGATCCAATATAACATATCACAGCAACACATAATATCTCATGTCATCAACGTAAGTAAATATGCGTATCCCAATTGTCGTTGATATATAGCAACGAAACCGGCGATACAGCACATATTACACTTACAGTCGCAGAAAAGAAAGTGAAAAACTACAACAATTGGAATCGTCACTGCTCTTAGACTTCATAAACCCGGAATATCACATATTCTGGATTTCATGCATAACAATGCAAATCTTATATTTAGGTCTCAACTATGAAAACACTTTTCAAAAGAACCCGGAATATCACAAGATTCCCGATTTCATCCGAGACCGAAATGTTAAACTTGCACGCAACTAAATAGATTCCAATTATTGTATCACAATCTCAGATAATTAAACGATGTTAAACTTTCCAATCGAATAAACAAACACCCAAAATTTCCTAAAGAGCTCAACACTTGAGCGGAGTTTTAAAAAAGATACCCAGAACATGCCACAACATCTATGAACCAGCCGTAGAAGGATCAACCAATGCCTCACCTGTAGCACCGCTAAACTACCACAAACCCTATGGTTTGATGGCGGTTATGACGGTCACAGAATCGAGTTAGGGTTTCGTTCTTCTAGAGGGTCCACAGAATCACCTGCATGATTTTCTGAATATTTTAAATTTGAAAAAATCCAACTCTTGGATAATTTCCAGCGATGGAAAAATTGGGTTATTGATATCCATTCGAACTTTTTATCATCGTCTGATATACCCGAAACAAAGATTAGAATTACGAATACAAAACTGTTCGAGTTGCCTATGCAGAAAATTAACATCGCATGCAATTTTAGCAAAAACCAGCAACACATGAAACACTAAAACCCAGAGACTGGAACACCCTGAAAATTTGAAGCCAGAACTCCACAAAAGACCCGAGCACACCGGTTTTTCCACCATTGTGGCCGGCCACTTTGAGCTCAAATTGCCTCGAATTTTCATGGTGTTCATGTTATATCACATATAACATTCTGCGGTTATTTAAAAAAAATTTAGAACGCTTTTCAAATTCGACAGAAACTAGGTTAAAGGGTTTCAAGTTTCTGATTCATTTCGGTTTCGTAATCTAACAAATATCGTGCAATTCTCTAGCTAGGCTCTGATACCACTGTAGGGTTACGTAGCGCCGCAGCAAGGTTTCGGACGGCATCGTCCGTGCCAAATTAAAAAATTGTCGCACTAACGAACCCAAAACATAGGATGTTTAACTAAAGAATCATACGAAAAGCAATGTAAACAACTTTACATCTAAAGTGAATGAGGAATATAACCTTTGTAGACCGGTCCTTCACTTCTAATGCTCCGTGTAGTAGTCCCTTCGCTGCAAGTTGTGAAGACCCAGACTCTAGTAAGGGTTCACATGAAGAAATGAACAAGCTTGCTCAATGTCTTCGAGGCTGAAGATGATCTACGTCGAGAAGACTCAATCTCATGCTACCTCTTCACTAATATGTGAATTAGTGAAGCAAACACCCTAAACTAAATGGTTAATAATAGAGAATGATGAAGTAGGAATTTTTCTCACTTTAGATTTTATTTTCTCACTAAATTTCATCACTTGATCAAAAGCTAGAAAGCTTCAATGAAGAAGAAGAAGATGAAGTTCAAGTGATGAAAGAATAAATCATATGAGGTTAGAAATGCAACCATGGTGAGTATATCACATACACTAACCATTGTAGAGAATAAACCATGGTGTATGGTTAATGGTTAGGTCAATAAATATCTTAAGCAAGACAAAAGAGTGGACTAAGTCAATGAAACCTACAAGCTTCTACAAGTTTTGAGCCATGACAAAATCTCCACTAAATTTGAATTTGCTTAATGATAAATAAAACCATAACATAAACCCTAGCATGGTATAAGTCTCATACATACATGTTGCATGTGTAACCTAGCATGACACACTAATATATATCTCACACACACACATATATATGTGTGTGTGCACGCGCGCGTGCAAAAAGAAAACAATACATTTAACATATATCACATATATATCAATGTATCATAAGTGAGAAAAATGAATACTTAAGTGCGCCAATATTAGTTAATGTAATTTAATATATCAAATATATAATTTTATATTAAATTATTAAATCAACACTTGATTTAATAATCCGGCTATATCACATATAACCGACTAATATCAAATGTAACAACTTATCGAATCAACACTTGATCCGATAACTTGGCTATATCACATATAACCGATGATGTCACAAGTCGCGAGAATAGAATGCGGTATCACATACGCGCATTAATCTCGGTCCCGTACATATTACATATGTGCTCCTACTCCATTTCGCATGAACCAGGAAACCTCTGTGTAGGACTCTAAAGACTCGTCAATACGCCGGCAGTAGGTGATGATCATATCAAACACACACAAGCCTCAAGCGGTCTGCTAAACGTAACGGCCACCCGGGTATTGAGCGATCAGAAGATCAACAAGCATACCTACTCATACTCCTGCGAATCCAATCAGTAACACTACCGTATAGTCCGGTCTCTTCATCTGATATGCCGCATATCACAGCCTGGGTGTAGTATAATGTCAGACCCCAATAGCCTGATAAGTCATGCCGATGCAAGGTCCATAACGGTTCGAGAAACTACTGATAACACTTATCAGTAGATCTCAGCAACCCTGGCCAGGGATTTTCTGTTATGGCCAATCGAGCACAGCGCAATATCAACCCCCAATACCGGGAGAGACGAAATCCCCTCCTATCGCTCATTGCCTCCATGTGACTCGGGACTGTACCCAAAAACCACCATTTTGCACGATCTTTTAACCGTGGTATGGTGGAAATCAAAGCACAGTGGAAATCACACAAGACTCTATGACGATCTCGGGTCAACAGACTAACCTGTACCAGTGTCACCAGAGAACTGCTATCTGACGATAGGTATAATACCATCTAGGAGTTCTCGGCGAGTCCGTTCAGTGTACCCAGTCTCTACTGAGCACCCGTATACCTTCTCTGATGTCAAACACTAATGGATATGGGATCATCTATCGTCCATCATATGGGTCGAGAAGCGTATACGCTAGTCTACTCTGGAGTATCGATGCCCTGTCTCGATACTCCCACGACTAGGAACATTTGAAGGATGTACTTGCCGACTACCTCTGCCCCACTAGTATGATCCGCATCATAATCCTGGTAGTCAAGTACTCATCCTAAAGGTTTTATCAACATGTAATAGAGAGACAATAAGTGTACATGTTAAGATAAAGAGCAACCAGATAGCATACTATCATGTCGAGCAAGAAAGTCCTCTCTATATATATCCAAGCATCCACTACAATATACATCGCATGTACAGTAATGGCCTTTAGGGCATACATATAACTAACAATAGGTACAATACCATATAAGAGTTCTTAGGTGAGTCCGTCCAGTGTAACTTATTCATCTAATGAGCACTTGCATATAATCTTTGGTGTCAAACACCAATGGCTATGGGATTAACCATCGTCTCGGTTGGGGTCAAGAAATATATACACTAGTCTAATCTGGAGTATCGATGCCCAGTCTCGATACTCTTTCAACTAGGGACTTTTAAGGATGTGCTTATAGACTACCCAGGCCCCACTAGTATGATCCCTATCATAATCCTGGTAGTCAAGCAAAGATCCTACGGGCTTTATCATTATATATTAGTGATACATGATAACGAATAAATACATGAATGATAAAAACAAACCAGATAGCTCATATCAAGTAAGATTGTTCTCTTGTATATGTCTTCCTACAATTACAATAATTGCCTTGAGGGCACCCATATCCAACATTTCATCGAGTTCTTTCGTTCAAAATGTGTTTGCGCGGGATGAAAGCCATGGGCTTTCACCCCGAAAACCCTTATTCTCTCTTGTTCTTCGAGCTTGATGAGAGAAGCTTGCACCTTTATTGAGTTTTGAATTTGGATCTTGGTTTGTTTAAGATGAAGCTTTCCTTCTAGAGAAGGTTTTTTTCTATTCTAATGGCTTCTTTTTGTTTAGAGAGGATACGTGAGATGAGAGAGATCTAAAAGGAAATCTCTTTCTTTTTGGTTTCTCTCTTAAGGAAGAAGTAAATTTTAGATCTCATAAAGGAGAGAAGATGGAAGCTCAAAACCCTAGAATTTTTGTGGGAAAAGAAAAGCCTATCATGCTTGAGCTAGGATCCAAAACAAAATTGGCTTTTTGCCCATCATTTCTAAATTATTCATACTTATTACATATTAAATCTATTTTATTACACTTTCTTTCTTTTCTTGAGATGGGGTCGGCCCTCATGCTTGAGTTTGAACCGGTTTGGGCCAGGTTTGGGCCTGCTTAGCTTGTGTTCGGGGTTAGGCCCACTTGACTTGAATTCGAGCTTAGGCCTGGATCCACTTTTTGGGCTTTGACTTTGACTTTTTGACTTTTGATTTCGGCCATGGTTTGCAATTTTTAACCCAACAATCTCGAATACCGACTAAAACAATTACCGGCAGGTATCACGAATAATCACTAAATCACTTAAATCATGAAAACACGAATCACGTAGTCACGAATCATGAATTCACGAATTTATGCCGATAACACGAATCAATCCATATGCATCTCTCTATATTCTAGTCGGTGTTAATGTTTTGTTGTTTAATATAGCAATCACGAATATATACATAAAGCATGTCAATGGGTTTCCATACGCTTCGATGATAACATGAATAAATGGGTCACAATAATAATGATAACAAGGTCATTCATAAATCAGCTTTAACTAGATTCAATTCTAATACAAGTGTTTCTATTCGGCACATGGATTCATCATCAAACCAAGCATAATTTAACATAATTTTAGAGTTGATTAATGGGTGTGCTAGAATTCAAGGGTTTCAATTTATGTACACAATAAGCATAGGCTTACATATTATTAAGGATTCACGATGTTACGATTATATTCTTTTCTTTTTACTAAGGAATTTAACGAGGGATTAGCCGATGTCGCATCGGCCAATAAAACGGGAGCAAGAGTACTTTCCTTTTTGCGAAGGTTCGTGGGATCTGTAAACGACGACGGCGAGGATCTCGACTTGGTGCTTCGGTAACGACGACGACGGCAAGAGAGAACGTTGCTGCTGTTGATGGGGATTTCGGTTGCTAGAATGATCTCGGCGAGAAAGAAGATGAGGAAGGTCTTCGATCCTTGGATGGGTTTCTTGATTTTTGGAGTGCGGACAAGAGAGGACAGATGGAGAAAATTTGCTCTTGAGTAGTGGAAGGAGGCGGTTAGGGTTAGGGTTTTGATGAGTATAGGCGTGGGTTTTTATATGGGTTCGATCAGTTACACGAGAGAAAAGATCTTGCGAGATCTCAGGGACGCGATAATTTTAAGTTGAGCCGGCTCAAAAGGTTGGTGAGTCGTCTAAAAGCAACAAAGGCGAAATATGATTTTCTAGGCACCTTATGAGCCGTCTCAAAGAAGTGCTGAGCCGTCTCAAAAAGAGTTCGAGCCGTCTCAAGGAAACATAGAAGAAATAGCTATTCTAGAGGACTTATGAGCCGTCTCATACATCTATGAACCGTCTCAAACAATCAGAGAAGAATTTGTTATTCTGAATGACTCCTGAGCCGTCTCAAGCATGTTTGAGCCGGCTCAAGCTGATATTTTATCTGATATTTGATCTGTTACGTCACTTGATACATTACATGAACATGGGATCAAAGAATAAATTCAAAAGATCATTTTATTGAGATTTCAAGATCTGGGTGTTACAAAATCCGAGTATTTTTCTTCATGCGTTTTTTACCTGCTACCCATAATGACTTGCTCACGAATGAGCCGACCCGTATGTTTGATACCTCTAATTCCAAAGGATCCACATATAATGCAAAGTTAGTCCCTCTCTCTCTCACAATTGACAATACTAATTTTTCTTTTTCCCCTCTAATCCTAACTGATGCTCCTGCTCACCATTAAAGTCGCTTCCATTGCATCGATAACAGTGGTCGGCATCCAATTAACCAATGACGGTGTCCCGTGTAACATGAAATCCGATTTACTGACGTTTGACAGATGGTATATTCTTGACAACAAAAGTGAAGCTCGGTGATCTTTCGTACCGCATCATGACAACATGTTCGTGTTATTGTTTAATTGCACATTTTACTCGGGCTCTCTTTTGTTCTTGAATCTTCATCTATATGTTAAATTTACGCATGACATCAAATTAGACATTAGCATCCCATATATTTTTAATTAATCTAGCGATAGGATCAATCAATGAGATACATCATCATCACATATATATTTTTTATTAAGGCTTGTAATTATGTCATGGTCAAGTCAGTTGGGGTCCACTTTAACCACAAATTTGACCATTAATTACGGGACAACAAAGGCTTACACAGTATATATTTTAGTTTTTAGCAGCCAGGAGTTGGGAGTTGTATGAAGGTCAGGGTAGTTAGAAGTTGAAACAGGGAGTCTTGACTAGAAGGAATTAATCATCCTCCAAATATCTCTATCTATAGAAAAAGAAAGAGAGAAGGAACATTTAGATTTTAGCAGCAAGTAGTTGGGACTTGGGAGTTATTGAAGGTCAAGGGTATTTAGAATTTGAAGCAGGGAGACTCTTTACACATTTGTTTTTTCCCTAACTGTTTTAGTTTTTTTTCCTTGGATTTTGATTGGAAAAGTCTTTCTAAAGAGGTTTTTGGTTTAAAGCGTAGCTGTTTAAAGTTAAGGTTGCTTAATGCTACAGTAAATAGGAAAGGGGTTTCCTACAGCAAACATGGAAAAACATATGATGCCAAATAATATGGCTTATTTTAAAAGGATGGTAATATTGTCGAGCTTTTATTTGATTTATTCATACCAAAACTTGTGTATAGACAAAATTAAGCTCAACTATATCAGCCTTTATTTGATAAATCGCATTGTCCAGTGTCGATCGCAAGATGATTGTCGTCAACGAGATCACGAAAATCCGTAGTCTCACATGAATATCCACAACCTTGTGGGTTTATCGACAACATGATCGAGCTTCTCCATCATGTTGTTGAGAGCCTCTTGCGAGACGAGATCGAGATGAGGACGTCAAGGTCCTCGTCGGGGAGCTGGTACTTGACGGTGTCGATCTCGCCGCTGATCTTGACCAGCAGATTCGCTAGTGTCAAGGAACGCTGGAGTGAGGATCAGGTCGAAGAAAAGAGCGGAGGTTGTTGCATAGGTTGAGGAGGCGGAGATGGGAGAGAAAGGGGATGGGGAGGGAGGGGATGGGGCCAGGGAGGTTGGTGGAGGAGAGGTCGAGGGCAATGACACAGCGAGTGAGGGATGGATAGAGAGAATGTATTCTTTTAAGTTACAGGGGTATTTTAATAGTTTTTTATAGTGGGGGCGCCGCCGCTGCCGCTGTGGGTCTCGGCCCCGTCTCCTCTCATCATCACCCCTCTTCTCTTCCCCACATCATCATCTTCCTCCACCCATGCCACATCTTCCTCCATCGCTATCTTTTCATTATCATCATTGTCTACCTCTTATCCACCACTACCTCCTCCCATCCTCCTACTCTCATCGCCATCGCCAACGTCTTTCTCAGGATGAGGTCCTCCACTTGTCGCCGACCATCGCTGTCCCCTCCTTCATCCACGACCATCATTAATTAGCTAATAGTCAATAGCTATGCAAAATAATTAATAAATACTTATACAATTAATTGTATTTATTAAAATAGTAAAATAAGGCAAAATGATTATTAACATACCCAATTAACACTGTTAAGGATTGACCGTTAGTTTGGACGGGTTTTTTTATAGTTTTGAAACTATAGTATAATTTCTTGAAAAACCAAGAAACTAAAAATAAGCCAAAATATATTGATTACAATAAATAGGTAAACAATTATGTTTTTTTGCCTAAAACTGAAACCAAGCCGCCCAAAATTTCCTGACTGCAGCAAAACATTTTAGATACATTTCTTGCCCAAAATGGAAAATAAAACACCCATGGGTTATTGAACACTAAGCTATCCAGAGCAAGTTGCTGAGAAAATCAGGATATTAAGGAAACAACATATTCTCAACCATAACAAGTAATATTTTCTTCATAGAGCATCAATGTAAATCATATATATCCAAGTTATGCATGAAAAATATTAGAAATATGCTCCATCTTAAGCAAAACTTGCTCTATCCGGTAGCATGCAACATGAATGATAGATCTTTATGAGAAGAACCCTTCGTCGAAGCATCATATATATGACCGGAAGGCAATTTCTGCGTTCCACATCATATTTTTAACTGAAACATTTTTTCGCTCCCAAGCAGTATGGGTTGCTCCCAGTTCCTGAAAAGTGACACAACACTTGGTTGTCATCAGATGAGGACTAACATACCTGCGAATGAGAAATTAAAAATGCAATGAATATAGAATGAAACGGTAAGAAGATAATAATATGCGTCTAATGCTGTTCAAACATGATTTTTAGCATTTCCCTGAAAAAAATGTCCCATAAAGAGAATTTTTGGAACACTCCACAGTGCAAAATTGAAAGCATATTCAGATGTATATGATTTAGAGCAAAAAATTAGAACCTACCCTATTCATGGAAAGTATATGTAATAATATTCTGGTAAGGGACAGCTTGAAAGAAATTTCTTCGTAGTAGGCAGGATATAAACATTATTAAGCCAAAGAGATGGCCTTTAAAGGAGCTAAAGGCAAAACACGTTCACATAGCTAATGGGGACGGAATTATTTTATTGATGTTGTTGTGAAACTAGCATATAAGCACGGGTATATCAAAAAACGAGCAACCTACAAGTGGCACAAGGGAAAAAACTGATTTTAAATTCTCAGAAGAACCAACGGCATTACTTCTGCAGTAATCTTGATATAACTACTCAATGACAGTAATCTTGATATAACTACTCAATGACTAAGTCTTCCATTAGTTACAATAAGAAAATTTATCTATCTCGTCCTTAAAGGTAACAGGTACTGTCTAATTGGATGCATAAGCCATCCTTATCAGAGTGGATAGCTCTAAATCCCCATCTGCAATTTAATGCAGCACTATATTCAAGCTCCCAAATTAACTCACCTTACTTAAGTTGGCAAGACCCGAGCCATAGTCCACAAAGATTTAAATAATAGTAATAGCAGCAGCAGCAGCAGAATTTAGTAGGATTTTACCAGGAACCATGTATAACCAAATAAATGAAAGCCCAAAGCAAAGAAGTTCAAAGAATGAAAAATGAAACAACTTAAATACCTGCATCACAAAGTAAAATCACTAGAATGTGATAACAATACCGTACTAAACTAATAAACATTTCAAAATCACAACCTCCCTAAATGCCAGCAGCCTTAGCATTGACTAGGGACTACTAATCCAAGATTTCCAAAACTGTTTTACAATTTTCATTTCTACGTAACCAACTTTGGCTGTGTTCAGTACCAGGCCCAAATAGAGGAGGGTTGTCATAAGTAACCAACAGCTAACTTATAAACATTGTTAGATCTCCCTGAAATGAGCCCTTCCAGATTATATGTCGGTGAATCCACTAGTTGGTTCAGTGTTAGGGGATGTGGTGATGATTTAATATGAAGAGAGCAACAATATGCTACTATCCACAAACATCTGTTGCATGTCCAATGCAATGACAAGTGGGGTGAGGGATGGGGAGCTAGAACTAGAAGATGGAATAAAGAAATAGAGTCATGATCAATATGGTTAACTTGGAATATAAAAACATTTACAAAATATATGACGCAGACAAGATAACGTTGCAAAACATGAAGTTGCTATTCTAGTGAATGCCAGGCTTTCCCATAATGGTCGACTCCACTAGAGCATATATTTCTTTTGCATGATTCTCCTTCCTCCTATTTAACACTACTTTTTCCTCTATTTATTTTCCATCAACTCAAGCAAAGAAAGTACACATCTGGAAAAAGAAATGAGCTCGAACCAGATGTGCTTCCAAACTTGGACCAACCCTTTACTCTCCTCACCCAGATGCACAAACACACACAAGTCAAAGTCAGAGCGAATTGAAGAAGAAGAAGAAATAAATAAAACCCAATAAGTATCCTTAGGCCCCCGAAAACTAACATTCAAACTGCCTTGCTTTCTTATTTCATTCTTTGATTTCATGTATAAATTTGTCCAAGATAAAGATGTGAACCTTTGAAATCACAATTGGCTATATTCCTAAGCAGGAACTCAGGCTTTAGGGATCATTTGCATTATTCTCAAGATTGAAAGCACAAAAAAATATCAATAAACATTCTCATCCACAAAAGGGAATCAATAGGATAAAGGTAGACTTGAAATCCATGTCTTAAAAAGCATGTAATGCTCGAATGAGCAAAGGGCTAACAGAAACTAAGTGGTTTTACTTGCTCAAGTAATAACTTTCGTAATTCATTAAAATATTTAAAAAATTTATAGAATGGAGTTGGAGGGTGTTAAATTTTCAGAACTTCTAAGATGATTTCAAAAACCAAAGATCCCAGTAGTCGCCTAACCCAGAATACAAAGCATCCCAATAGACTTTGGCCGTGGCATCCATGATCATTAATCAATAAACCAAAAACATGCTTTCTTCTCAAAAACATATTTAAACACTTTCTAGGAATGCTGGAGTGATTTAAGAACATCAATCACGTTACTTGATTGCTTCTGATCTAAAGAAACCCACAAGAGAAATCACAAAGCGCTTATAAAGAAATAGAAGAGGTATGATTGACTCGTCCAAACAAAAGCCTCAACTTGCAATAGCAATAATAAACTCCAAATTACCATGTCCTCTGAAAAGAACCAAGAGGAAATTAATTTATTGGCATATATAAATAGAGAGTTCCTACATACAAATATCCAGGAAGGGTCATAGACCACCTCTCCTATTATAACCGATGTGGGACTAAAACTAATAACTACAACTGGTAACTAATTATATTCATAACATTCCCCGCAAACTGGAGCGTAGATGTCAATCATACCAAGTTTGAACAGAAGATGAGTGAAAATCGATTGATGAAGAGTTTTGGTAAGGATATCTGCCAGTTGAGCCGAAAAAGAAATATGTTGGAGTGCAACCAACTTATCTGTCACCTTATCACGAATAAAGTGGCAATCCATCTCAATATACTTGGTCCTCTCATGAAAAACTGAATTCTCAGCAATATTGATCGCGGTCTTATTATCACAGAAAAGTGTAGTCGGAAAAGAAGAGAGAACTCCAAGATCTGTCGGGAGAGAGATAAGCCATTCCAACTCAGCAACTATATACGCCATGGATCTATACTCAGCCTCAGCAGAAGAATGCATCACTACATTCTACTTCTTGCTTCTCCACACAACCAAATTTCTTCCCAAGAATACATAATAGCTGGAACAACGATCATCAATAGATCCAGCAAAGTCAGCATCTGCAAAGGCTGTGAGCGACAACGTAGATAATGGTTTGTAGAGAAGGCCATGTCCTGAAGAACCTTTAATGTATCTGAGAATATACTCAACCGCTTTAAGGTGAAAGGTCGAAGGATTCTGTATATACTGACTCACTTTGCTAATGGCAAAGACAATGTCAGGATGAGTGACAGTGAAGTAAATAAACTTCTCAACTAGACGTCGATATCGTCCTGGATCAGGAAGTGGAGGATCGGGGGGAGAGCTCAATTAAGGTAGCTTGACCGTCGAATCCATAAGAGCGTCTGCTGGTCTACATCCAAAAAATCATATCTCAGATAGAAGATCGAGTGCATACTTACGCTGAGAGAGCTGAAATCTACCAGAATTTCATGACACTTCAATTCCAAGGAAGTATCTAAGTAGCCCAAAATCCTTGGTATAGAAGTGTGAAGCCAAATATTCTTTCACCTTGAAGATGCCTGTAGAATCATTTCCAGTAATAATAATATCATTAACATACACCAACACAATCATCATGCCCTGAGGACGACTATGTGTAAAGAGAGATGTGTCGACGCGACTGCATTTGAAACCAATCTGTTGTAGAACCGTATTAAACTTTTCAAACCAAACACGCGGTGACCGATTCAATCCATATAAAGATTTATGTAAGGGACAAACCACTCCCCCGGTCGCTCAAAACCAGGAGGCTGCTGTATGTAAATAGTCTCCGAAAGATCGCCATTAAGAAAGGCATTCTTCACATCAAGTTGATGAAATGTCCATGCCTTAGAATCAGCCAAGGATACAAAAATACAAACCGAAGTCAATTTGGCAACTGGCAAAAAAGCGTAACATAATCCAAACCACATTGATGAGTAAAGCCTTTGGCCACCAATCGAGCTTTAAGACGGTCAATCGTCCATTCTGAATTTAGCTTGACAGTAAAGACTCATCGACAGTCGACAACATTCTTGTCTGAAGGCGGAGGTACCAATTTCCAAGTTTGATTAAAGCGCGGTGTGGAAAGCTCCTCTAACATAGCTGCATGCCAATCTGATGCTGCAGTGCTTCCTGAACAGAGGAAGAAAGAGTGATGGCAGAAAAGAAAAACAAACTAACGAACATATGGTACCAGTCTATGATAAGAAACAAAATTAGAAATTGGACGCGATGTGGTTCAGGAACGCTTACCCGTGCGTAAGGCAAAAGGAAGAAAGAGATCTTCTTAAGGCACCAATGGTGGAGAATCGGGAACAGTGGACTGTATCGAAGGACCTGCAGAAAGTCGTTAGGTGTAGAAATAGTGGGAGGGGTGGGGCTTTCGGACAGTGATACACCTGTGGATAGGGGGACACATGTTTAAAATTATGACGCACAAATTGAACAGACAAATTAAGTTATGAAGAAAATAAGTGAGGAACATGAATAGTAAAAGTGAGGTCCTTAACAGGTGGTGGAAAATATACTTGATCTTCTAAGAAGGTCACATCACATGAAATACAAACTTTAGAAGTGGCAAGGTCAAAACAAACATATCCTTTCCAGGATCATGAGTAACCTACAAA
The DNA here is from genome assembly GCA_030015575.1 of Agapanthus africanus. NCBI lineage: Eukaryota > Viridiplantae > Streptophyta > Magnoliopsida > Asparagales > Amaryllidaceae > Agapanthus > Agapanthus africanus. The sequence goes on along the minus strand of CM057338.1, from coordinate 932,453,787 downwards.
CACCATACGGATAGCTCGAGGATCAAGTTTGTCTACCTGTGGACATAAGATATGAGAATAGCATAGACAACCAAACACATTAGAAGGAAGGGGAAAAGAGTTGCCCTGTGAAAACAAAATAAACTAAGAAGACTGGTTGCCTAAGACTGGAGAAGGCATACGATTGATATAAAAACAGGCCGCTAAGAGCGCAAAATTCCACAATTGTTTAGAAACATGCATATGCAAAACAAGATATCGGGCTACCTCAAGCAAATGTCGGTTCTTCCGTTCAGCAATCCCATTTTACTGAGTATAAGAACATGAAGTTTGATGCAATATACCATGGGTCTAACAAAATGCATTATACTCCATGCTAATATACTCCTTAGCATTACCTGAACGAAGAACCTTTACCGAAACACCAAATTGATTAGTAATCTCAGCTACGAAGATTTTAAAGGCAGACAAAAGTTCCGACCTGTTACGCAGAAGATACAACCAAGTCATACGTGAATGATCATTGATACATGTCACAAAATATCTATAACCAAATACACTAAGAAATTTAAAAAGTCCCCAAATATCTGAGTGAACTAAAGCAAAAGGTAAATCATGTCATTTATTAACCGAAGGAAAAGAGAAGTGATGGTGTTTACCAAGAATACAGAATTCACAACTGAACTCTGACAAATCAAGAGAATGCAACATAATACGTAAAGAAGAGTTGAGGAGAATGATCAAGTCTCCATGCTACTGGATAGTAGAAATAGATGCAGACGTACTGTGAAAGTGATCAACGTAGTACAGTCCATTCTGTTCATGTCCCCACCAATCCACTGCTTCGTCAGAAAATCCTGTATCACAAAGTAAGATGGATAAAATGTTACAGAGCAGTTAGAATCATTTGTAAGCTGACGAATAGAAAGCAAGTTTTATTTTAAATATGGCACAATTAAAGCATTTTTTAGGTGTAAAGATGAAGTGATAAATCAGCAGAGCCAGAAACATGTGTGGTATTACCATCAGCCATGGAAATCAACTTGTGAGAACTAGAATCAACATCGGACGGTCCATCACGACACATGTGATGTGAGGCGTCGGAATCAACGACATACGAATTGGAATGAGAAAGTAACGATATACCTGATGAAGTAGAAAGGTTGGTAGAAGCTACAGAAGAGAGGAAACGATGCAACCGACCCCACTCAGCACTGGTTAAAGGTAAATTGCCGGCAGAAGAGGAAAATCGGGCAGTAGCAACTGGTGTGGATGCCTGGAGAGCTGTAGGTATATCATCATGGTAGCAATACTTCTCCCAACACCAGTTTACACGATGATTAGTGTTGCCGCAATAAGAACAAGAAAGGCCAGCACAGCCACGATCATGAGTACGGGGACCACAAGCTTAAGCACGAATAGGGGAACAATCACGGCAATAATTGAGATCGAATCATAATCCATGATGAATGCCACAGAGATAAATCACGAGAGAAGGAGAATACGGTTGTCCAATACCCAATCGAGTACAAGGGTAAAGAAGTCAGAGTAAAACGATCTAATAGATCATCATTAACCGAGAGAAACGGAGACGACTATTGACTAGGGCTAGGACTAGGGTTCGAGAGGGCTGCAATTGGCATGGATTTTTTGAAGAGGCTACTGTAGCATCGAGTATTGTAGCACGATTATTGTAGCATCGATGTTTGTTGTAGCATCGATTACCATAGCACGGGTAATGTGGGGGGTTCGATCGAGGGCAGAAGAGGAGATGAGACGGCTAGGGAAGCATCGGAGGCGACGTGGTGAGGATTGCGGTAGAGGGCAGAGGAAGGGGCAGCGGCTAGGAAAATTAGGGTTAAATTAAGATTTACTCTCAATTCTTTTCAGAGCTCCGATACCATGAAAAGAACTGAGAGGAAATTAATTTATTAGCATATATAAATAATGAGTCCCTACATACAAATATATAGAAAGGGTCATACACCACCTCTTCTATTATAACCGACGTGGGACTAAAACTAATAACTACAACTAGTAACTAATTATATTCATAACATCCTCAAAAATCATCTCTTCTCTTCTATATATAGACTTCATCTTCTTCAATAGAAAATTCAAAAAATAACTCAACATTCTCTTCTCTTTTCTGCATAGCATATTCATTTGAGATTTTTCCTTTTGTTTAATTTATTAAGATCGCTCGTTCTAAAGTATCATTCGGGTGTCATTCGTCAACTATTTCGTGCACTGTCGAGACGTATAGAGTGGAGATTTTGTACCGCTAAGAATTTGATCTCTTGGTCGTCTGCACGAGAGACGAGATCAAAGTCTTAGGGTAGAGAACCTCGCCTAATCCCAGGCCAGATAAACTTTACTTATTTCGAATTTATCTTTATGCAAATCTGATAATTTAGTTTAATCATTGTTTTTATACTACAATCTAAGACTTTGATATCTGCTAGAAATTAGTGTTATCATATCTCACTTTAAAAATTGTTCCCTAATCCTATTATAATCTCTCTGTTTCAATCACATAATATTAAATCGGTAGCTTATTTTTTCTTATTACATGTTCTGCACTTCTAATATTATATTTGTTTTTTGTTATTTTATTCACATGATAGTAGCATTCAGCTTGCTCGTTAATTATTTTTGTTTCCTAACTTTAAAGTTAGCTATCTGTATTTACCATTACTTGATTATTCTTTAACTTACTGCATATAGAATACTGTAGTTCCTTGTTAATTATTTTTCAACGTCTACTCTTGTGACATCCTCTCATGATTGACTAATTGAATTAGAATATTGACAAACATATTTTATTTACCGCAGAACTTAGTTTCTAAATTGCAGAGTAAGCATACTCTTCTTAGCCTTAATGGCTTTCCTAGATGGCACTAAAACCAATAAGCCAAAAAAAATCTCCGATATCAACTTCAAAAGATGGCAAAACCAGTGAGGTATTGGCTAACAACCTTAGGTCTTTTCACTACCGTAGATGATCTGGATCCACTCCAACTCCTACACCTACACCTACACCTCACCCTCACAAGCCGCAGATTCTTCTACTCATGCTTCCACCTCGTCTATTCCATCCCGTAAACCTAGAACCCCCGAGGACTATCATTCTTATCAACACATTCTTAACGTACTTTCGGATAAATTGTATGACATATATTATGAATTCAAGAGTGCGAATGAACCGTGTGAAGCATTAGAAGCCGAATATGGTTATAATGATGCCAGTATAGACCGGTTCAATTCCTCTTCCTTCAATAAATTTATGATGGTTGATTCAAAACCTATCAATGTGCAACTTCATGAGTTTCAACATTTTTTTAAACACCTTAAATACAAATGAAATACTTTCACTGAGGATTACACGGTTTCCAGCCGAATTGATAAATTCTCTCCATCTTGGTCTGGATTTGCTAGGGATCTTAGACAAAAACAAGATGACCTTTCTCTTCTACAAGTTCTTAAAGCCATCAAGATAAAAGATCAATATACCCAGAATTCCAAGCTTAAATCGGAGATGAAATCCAAAGTTAATCTTGTTGAGAAAAACAAATCTAAACACCCTAGAAATCAAAACTTCAAACGTAAAGGAAAACATTTCAAGAAATTCAACAGCCGCCCTACGCAAAACCAGTATCAGCCTTAGAATTCATCCAACCAGAAACGTGAGAAGAATTTTTGCTATGTCTGTAGGAGAACTAATCACTTCGTAAACAAATGTTTCTACAAGAAGACAGAACCATGCAATCCCCAACACAAAGAACACTGGAAATGGAGCATATAGAAATAAAGTGAATATGATTGAGACTTCCGACTCTTTTAGGTAAGTATATTCTACACCTTTAGTTAACTTTACTGTTCACTCTGATGACTGGTGGTTAGATACGGAAGCTAATATTCACGTTTCATTTGACCGCTCCTGTTTCTCAACTTATCAGGAATCATGTGGAGAAAGCATGACTTTAGGTGATGATTCAACGACACAAGTAAAAGGAAAAGAACGTATTGATTTGAAGACGACTTCATGAAAAACTGTGACTTTTCATAATGTATTTCATATGACGTCTGTTCGGAGGAATTTGATTAGCAGATCTATTTTAGTTAAAAGCATGATTTAGAATTGTTTTGGAAGCAAATAAAGTTGTATTGAATAGTTTGTTTATTGGAACAGGTTACATGTGTGATTGTTTATTCAAGTTGAATGTAATTTCCAAGTCTTTTTATAAAGTCATTTATCCTCCTGTTATGAATATGGAATCATGTGATATATGACATGGTTGACTTGGTCATGTGAACAATGAATTTGTTATGAAGATGATTGGTTTGAACCTAGGGTTGCATTCAGATACGGATATCCGGATATTTATCCGGATTCGGATATTTTCGGATACGGATATGAAATTTTGGATCTGTTCGTATACGAATACGGATACATATTTTCGGATCTAGTCGGATACGGATCTTTTCAAAATTTTCGGATACATATTCGAAAATTCGGATTCGGATACAGATATCCGCTGACTCGTTAAGTAGCATTTTAAATTAAATTTCTATTGTTTTTATGCTTAATTAATTAATACTCCTATAATAAAATTAAAATTAAATAATATATTAGTTTTTTTTATTTTATATGTATTATAAATTATGCATTAAAAATATTATTTTATTATTTTTATTTTAAAATATACGTAATAGGACAATATATATGTATAATTATTTGTGTTTTGTGTTAATATACTCTGTTATGTGCATATTTATTCATTTCAAATATTTTAAGCACTCATATTAGTATGTATTGGTTGCATGCATATTTTCAATTCGCATTCACTTATTTAATATTTTAAATATTTATTTATCAATATCTGATTCGTATCCGTATTCGTTTATCTTATATCCGATCCGTATCTGTATCCGATTTTGTCAAATATGAATATAAATATTTTTTACCGAATTATATCTGTATTCGTATCCGTATCCGAAAGCGAATATGGATACGGTAATGCTTATATCTCCGAATGCAACCCTATTTGAACATTATCCCTAAAGTTAAGATAAACTCTTCTTTTATTAAGTGTGAAGCCTGTGATTAGGCTAAACATGTTACAAGACTGTTTCCTTCCATATCTCGATCTTCTGAACTTTTAAAGCTCGTCCATAGTGCTTTATGTTGGTGCTTTATATGACCCGACTCGAGTCTCTACTGGAGGTAGTTGAAAATACTTTGTAACCTTCATTGATGATCATTCTAGGTATTGTCATACCTGATAAGAATACAATAAACTCGATCAATTTTATTAAGAGATAAATGATCGCAATTTATACACTTCGTAACATAACTAACTGATAACTAATAATCCTAACAATCTAACACAATAATCATAATCTTAACATAAATCAGAACTTATCTGATTTATGATAACTATAATATCCAATACAGTTAAATTTGATAACTATAATATCCAATACAGTTATATTTAAATTTTTCATAATCTACCAGACTCCCTCAAACTCACGGTGGATAACCGAGAGTTTGGATAATATCTTTAACCAAAATATGCAACTTATAGAACGACGGAAAAGAACAGATCTAAAGCATCGAGCATAGCAGACTAATACCCTTTGGTCTCTTTTATGGATTGCAAAGTGGACAGAATAACCTACAGTCTTTTTCGCCGGAAATGCTGAAGGAAGAACATGCTGCTAGAAGATGTCATAGAAAAAGAATAGCTGCTTAGACGGAAGAAGATCATACTGCTAGAAAACGTCATAAATAAAGAATATCTGCTTAATTGGACTTGATATTGAAGGAGGCAACTGCTTATGATCAAACTGAGAGAACTCATTTCTGAATTAGTTATTATTAACGTAACTTTATTTATTTTGGAATAATAAACTAAAAATATAAATGAAGATAAATTTTGAATCAAGCCATTGACTTTGATACCATGATAAAAAAAAAGCAATAAACTCGATCAATTTTATTAAGAGATAAATCAACGCAATTTATACACCTCATAACATAACTAACTGATAACTAATAATCATATCGGTCTAACACATTAATCATAATCTCAACAGCACAAATCAGAACTTATCTGATTTATGATAAACATATTATTTAATACAGTTATATTCAAATATCTCATAATCTAACAATACATATCTCTTAAGGACTAATGATGAAGTCCTTAACTGGTTCAAGGCAATGCCGTCAAAAGCGTGAAAGGCACTGCACTTCACGCGCAAGACACAGCCGGGCACTAAAGTGCGCCTCTCGAAACTTTTGGGGCGTTGTGCAGTAGGAGGCACGCGCTTAGGAACTTGAGGGTGCACGCCTCACATGCGTCTTGCGCCTCATGTAAGGCGCGCTTCTCATTCTAAGTGGATAGTTTTAGCTAAACGGTCGAATGAATTTGGCTATTGAGTTTTTTAAATAAACCCAATCCTAAAACATAAAATTAAAGGGTTATTGGGCAAGAGTAACCCAAGACCGATTCGAGAGCACCCCAAAAGAGCTAGGATTTCTTTCATTTGCAAGTTTGTCGTCGGTTAGGTTTTCCAAGTTCGGCTGCGGCTTGCCAGCGGCTCCTTCAGTTCATTAGCAGCTAGGGTCTCTCCAGTTTCTTCTCGGGTTCTTTTTTTTTAGTTATAACTTATTTTCTTCTTGGCTGGAGCAACTCGAAAGCAACCCAAAAGATAAAATTGAGGTATAACTTTTCCTATTCTTTCCTTTCTCTTCTTCCTTTTCTGTTTTTGGTGTCGGTTTTTCGAGTCTTAAGTTAAAGTTTTGAGTGGGGATTTTATGTGGGTTTTTTTTATTTCATTAACAAACTTGTGTCGAACATACTCAGACGCACGCCTCAAGTGAACGCTTTGCGCCTTGGACGCATTAAACCCTTTGTGTCTTGCGTATTGACAACATCGGTTTAAGCTTTATAAAGCTGAAGTTGAGAACCAAACTGAGAAAAAAATAAGATTCTTAGATCCGATCGTTAGCGGAATATACCTTTAATGAAATGACCGTTTATTGTTAAGAGCACGGAATTATTCATGAGGTCAATGCCCTTTATTCAGACAATCCAATCGGGTTGCTGAAAGAAAGAACAGAACCCGTATGGATGGTGAATGCAATGCTACTTAGTTCTGGATCTCCCAAAAATCTTTAGGATGAAGCTCTTTTATCTGCATGTTTCGTTCTTAATGGAATTACTCATAGAGATTTTGATCTAACTCCTTATGAATTTTGGAAAAATAGAAAACATAGAATTGACTTTTTCAAGATTTAGGGATGTTTAGCGAAAGTTAGAATGCCTGAACCAAAGAAAAGGAAAATTGGGCCTAAACTGTTGATGCTATATTTATTGGATACGCTTTAGATAGCAATGTAAGCAAATTTTTGGCGATAAATTCTGAAATAAATGAGATATCCCATAACACTATTGTTGAGGTCCGAGATGCACGATTCTTCGAGAATATATTTCCTTTCAAGACTAAGGTTTCTAGTATTCCGTCTAGTTTTGTTCCATCTGATTCTATTCCTTTTAGTTCTCAACCTTTAATAGAGTCCTCAATAGAATCTGAACCTAAGAGTAGGAGAAGGTGTATTAAGAAGAATTTTGGTGAAGATTTATTCATTTATTTGATTGAAGGTGATCCAAACATCTATAAGGAAGCAATGTATTCCGTTGATGCTCCTTTCTGAAAAGAAGCTATAGATGATGAGATTGAATCTATAATGCAAAATAAAACTTGAATTTTAACTGACTTGCCTTCTGGCTGTAAGCTTGTTGGATGTAGATGGATATTCAAGAAGAAATTGAAGCCTGACAGTAGTATTGAAGAATATAAGACTAGGTTAGTTGCAAAGAAATATACTCAAAAGAAGAGAATTAATTACTTTGATACTTATTCCCTTATTGCTATGATTTCTACCATTAAGGTTCTTTTAGCCTTAGCTTCTATTCATAATATGATTGTTCACCAAATGGGTATTAAAACAACATTTTTGAATGTTGAACTTGAGAAAGAAATTTATATGGATCAACCCGAAGATTTTCAAGTTAAAGGTCAAGAAAATAAGGTATAAATTGGTGGAATCTCTATATGGATTAAAACAAGTATCTAAACAATGGCATCATAAATTTGATAAGGTGATTATCAATTATGGATTTGTAGTTAATGAATTTGATAAATGTGTGTATTAAAAGAAGATTGATCACTCATATGTGATTTCATGCCTTTATGTAGACGACATTGATTTTTGGAACTAATCATAAGGAAATTAATGAAGTTAAGAGATATTTATCATGGAATTTTGATATGAAAAAATTAGGAGTTGCTGATTTGATCCTTGGCATAAAAGTATCTAAATAGTCTAATGGTTATACTTTGAGTCTTTCACAATTAATTGAAAAGATGTTAAAAAAGTTTGGTTTTTATAGCTGCAAAGCCGTGAGTACACCATATGACCCATCGTTTTATTTAATGAAAAATTCTTATGAACATGTACTTCAACATAGATACTCTCATATGATAGGATCTTTTCTTTATATCCAATAGAACAAGATCTGATATTTCTTTCGTTGTAGGCAGATCGAGTAGATATACTAGTAATCCAAATAATGCACGTTGGATTGCTTTAGAAAGAATATTCAAATATCTTTGAGGAACTTTAGATTATAGTTTGCATTATACTGGATATCCAGACGGATTGTGGGGTATTGTGATGCAAGCTGGATGACTAGTTTGCATTATACTGGATATCCAGACGAGTTGTCGGATATAGTGATGCAAATTGGGTGACTGATTCTTCCGATGTTAAGTCTTTTACTGGATATGTATTTATTTTTGGTGTTGCTGTTGTTTCTTGGGGATCTATTAAGCAAACGGTGGTTGCCAGAAGCACCATGGAGTCTGAGCTTATAGCTCTAGATACTACTTGCTCAGAAGCCGAATGGTTGAAAAACCTTATATCCGACTTACATATTTCTATGTATGTTCCTTCCATACCTGTTCATTATCACTCTAGAGTCGTTAATGAATTATTAAAACAAGAAATTGTTTGCAGAAAATTAAACAGACATTTACAAATCGGATTTAAATATGTGACGCGTCTAATGGGCAAAGTTGGTACTCTAGACTTTGTAAAGTCAGAGAAAAATTTTGCAAAACATTTGACAAAAGGTCTATCTCGAAGGGCAGTCCCAGAGCCATCGAGGGGGATGGGTTTAAGCCCACAAATGAAGTCACCGGCTGTATTGGTGATACTCGTGGAGCACCGACTTTTTGGAGATACTCCCCTATCAATAGCAATTGATGCATTTAGTTGAACTATGTATGCTACCGTCCTATAGCGTAGGATGATAGTGCTCATATGATGTGATCGAATGAGGATGAGTAATATACTCTTAATAGGTCCGACGCATGTATTTTGGGGAGTACCATTGCCAATCACATGTACTGTTTGAGGACTAGTTACCTACATGGGAGGAAAAGTGAAGGTTGCGATTGTAGGACATGGGGCTAATCCTTAGAAACTCTCACTAAACGGTATTATGAGCATAGCCATTATTGCTCCAACTTGTTGATCCAAGAATGATACATGTGTGTGCTTTTGTTTATATCTAATCAAGGGTCCTAATTCAAGGTCTAGTACATTAGGTCCCTCATGTTGCGATAATTGTCACCAAGCAAAGGCTCAAAACCGAAAGTTACCTTTGTCGAATCCACAATATAAGATACCAGCTTTTATATATTATATTATATTCTTATGTATTGTTTTACTTTGAAAAAATTGCCTTGGGGGATGTTGGATAAAAAATCCAATTTTGGGCCTTTTTTAGTCAAGGCTATAGCTTGGCTCATATTCCTCTACAACTCCTTTTATTGTTTTCACATAGTTACGGGTCATTCCCAATTATGTGATTATGTCTATAATTCTCTTAAGTTGTAATTATCCTTTTGATTTTGATTCACATTTTTCAGTTAAGATTTGTTCACATAAGAATCGGTCTAACACGATCTTCCCATGTCGATTACGACTCTGAAATTTCTACGCTGCTTTTCCTCAACGGGTGATGAAATAGTCATCTCTTCTCTTCTATATATAGACTTCATCTTTTTCATTAGAAAATGCAACAAAAACTCTACCTTCTCTTCTGCATAGCATATTCTTTTAAGATTTTTCCTTTTGTTTAATTTATTAAGGTCGCTAGTTCTAAAGCATCGTTCAGATATCGTTCCTCAACCGTTTTGTGTGCTGTCGAGATATTTGGAGAGGGGATTTTGTACCGTGAGGAATTTGATTTCTTCATCCCTTGGTCGCTTGCACGAGATACGAGATCAAAGTCTTAGGGCAAAGAACTCTTGCCTAATACAGGCCCAGATAAACTTTACTTATTTTGAATTTATCTTTATGCAAAAATGATAATTTAGTTTAATCCTTGTTTTTATGCCACAATATTTATATTGAAATTAAATTAAGTTTAGTTAACTAATGTTGGTCTTATCCTTTAGGGACTACAGTCCAAAATTATAGTTTCAAGAGCAATTTTAGTAAGGGTTTTATACCTGGTATATCATTTCTTACCTCTTTTGGGCTGACTTTATTTTCCATCTCTTTGATGATAGCTTCTCAATAATTACATGTAAATTTTGCATACTACTCTTCCAAACATTACTTTTTCCATAGTGAAGTACATTTATACAAGTTGATCATACACAGCAATATAAATTACAATGAAAAAATCTTAGTTAAATGATTGTTGTCACTTTCCTACAAACTGGGATTTTGATATACTTAGTCCTAAGAATAATCTACATTTACATATATAACTAGTTTCTTTATTAGATATGGAGCGAATTTCCTTGCATGCGACATGTATCAAAATATTCCTTAAATAAATTGTTAATGGGTCTTTCTTTGGTAGCTAAGGCATGATATAGCGTTATTTAGAAAGTAGGGTTGAGAAAAATTAGATTTGTACATGCTTTGGCTACAATAAGTTAAGAGATTCTAATTCGATCTTTGGCTTAAAATAGATTCAAAGTGAATCTATATCAAACTGATCTGATCCTAACCTCATTAGTCTACCATCTTAGTTAGCATTTATAGATTATAGATTTGCTAGGCATGACTGTTGACAATTCAATGATTTTTATATATTTTCGTGTTACAATTGTATAGAACTTATAATATTCATTTGGATGTAAGTTTGAGAATTCGTCCTGCGCTTAAAACTTTAATTTCTTTTCTATTCAAATATATGCATTCCTTACTAAGACCAGTCAAGTTTCCCTTGCAATTTATACACACCTAAAAAATGTATTAGGGACAAGCAATTTAAATAACTTACATCCACCCATACCACAAGCACATTACTTATTACCAACCTCGAAGTTTTGTATTAAAATTTTTATAGCACTTCTAAAACCATAAGCTGCCAGTAAAGAAGCCTACACCTAAGATATGGGACAAAAGTGTATTGTTATCGGTGTTGTTTAGGGTCTTCAGACCGTGGTCATTTAAAGTTTCCGGCCCATTGCAACTCTCGCCCATTGCACGAGCCCATGAGCAATCTTTCTTCTCGCCCCTTTGTTTAAGGATAAGAGCATCTAACCTAGTCCTGTTTAGTACAATTAAGAGAACAAAACCCTGATATAAAAGGATAAACAACTAGCCATTACTATTGTTATCGATGTTGTTTAGGGGTCTGTAGTTAATAGTTTGATAATGGCACAGCATGTTGTTGAAAGGTTAAAGCCATTCCTACATTTTTGGATCGGGACGTGTAACAAGAACCAATCTTTAGTATGTCCTCTCTTTTTTCCTCTAACCTGGAACATACTTGAAATGAACGCTAACAAATCAAAGCAATTCTTTCGTTTTTAGGTCATAATAACCAAAAGGCAAGAAAAAGGTAGCTAATTGGAAAGAATAAGAAGAAGGCATACTCGATTTGAATAAGAATTTTTTGAGAATCAGGATGGACATCGGCCCACTTCGTGTGATAACTTGCCGGCGATTTATCCACAGTAAACGGATACATCTGCGGCTGCAGTTGCTGTGGCTGTTGCTGCTGAGGTTGAAATTGAAATTGGGACTGCTGCTGTTGAAACAAATGCTGCTACTGAATTTGGGGGTTTTGGAAAAGAGGCGAAGGAGAAGAGAATGAGAACGCCTTTGGATCGAATCTCCCTTCGTTTTCTTCGGCTCTCGAAGGTTTAGAAAATCTAGAGGCTTGCAATTGAAGCCGAAATTATCCAACATATGAACCTTTAGTTTACAAATTACGAATAACAACTTAGTGACAATGATGGTAAAAATCAAAGCAGCAGCTAGGTTATAAGTTGGGTTATTAGTTTCAAATGTTCCTCTCACAGTAAACATGATCGAGGAATATCTTTATAAGACATTACAAGGTGTAGAAACCATAATAAATGGATATGCTTATTAAAAGTACTAAAACAAAGCTCATATGATACAGCGTATCCAAATAAGAATTCACAAATAGTGTGAAAATTATTTTAAAAATAGTCTCACACTTGAAACGGCTGTTTGGGAATGGAGTTAAGTTTCCTAAAATATGGTTTCAAAGGTTAGCAAAATTTAACTCCAAAATGCTATCTTTGGCTTGTTTGGCAACCATTTTAGAGGTGAGACGACTGCAAATTTCCAGCCTTTAAACTGCAGTTATCTCTACTCCAATCCGATCAAGGTTTACCAAACTCCATTTTTGAAGCTTGGGGTTTGAAAACTGATGACGCTCGATATTGGCGACCTCCAAGATCAGGACATGTGGCAGATGACGTATCCCAAGACTCAGAAGAAAGGGCCCACAGGGGCCGATCAGGCCACCCTGTGCCCGACCTGCAAGCGCAAACTGGCCCTCCGCGGGGCCCCCTGCAAATTAACCTTCTCGGCCCCTCAGCTCGCCCCGAGCTGCCACCGGACCAAGACTCCTCGGCCTCCTCGCTCGTCCCCGAGCCTTCGGCCGAGGCCGTCCTCCTCGTCCCTCAGACCAACTCCACCACTCACAGGCGTAAACGTCGCTCCTTGAATCTCGCCATGCGCAGATTCTACGCCAACAACATCCCGCGTTCCACGCCCTCACGATCCCCTTTAATGGGCGATCCGCTCTCTGCGCGGGTGTGACGTCGGGAGCGTAACTGCCGGCGAGATTCTCGCGCCTGCCACTGCGCGCCACCACCGCTATATAAACCCCCCTCACAGAGGGGTCAGGTAAGCCATTCTTGACACTTGACGCCGTTACTCTGCTCGGATCTCATCACTAACTTAAGCGTTGGAGGGTCCTCGGTGGTACCAAACCATCCCGGGACTTCTTTGCAGGTACACGGCGGCAGCTTCTACATCTCACCTCTTCCCCCAATAATCCATTGAGACCTACACGCAATGAAGAATAATCTGCTAAGTTCACCTCAAGATCTACGGAAGACAACATCTGACGGAGGCCCGAAAAAGAGCCCCATCAGTTGGCACCGTCTGTGGGAAAGTTAAATTCCACAAAATACAAAGTTGGCATTCCTATCTCCTCTCTCATGGCAGACGACCATCCTAGGGATCCCAGTACCAGCCGCCACCTTCCGCTCACCGAAGGCGGGGATGAACCTCCCCCCATGACCGTCATCAACGCCCTCGCAGGCCGGATAGATCGCCTGCAATCCCTCGTGGAGGCCCTCGTCCGCGTCCAAACAACCGCGCCCGTGCCCCAGATCGCTGCTCCTCCGCCTCAAGAAGACTCTGTCCCTGTCTGGACGGCCAACCACCAGCAGGCTGCATCCCCTCGCCACCGGTCCCTCGAACCGGTGCTCCCTGAGGCCCGCTGGGTACCCCAGGGTTCCACGCCGAGATCCGCCGCCAGGGAGCCACGCCCTGAGCCTCCTCGCGACCCTTACCCCCCTGAGGAAATGTCGGTCACCTCTCCTATCCACGAGCGTGGCCGACCCCACCATGGTCGGCGGGAACGCACAGAAGGGGGCTGTCACGGCAACTCAAGAGCTATCCCATCCCGGGACCTGAGGCCCTTATCGAGAGAAACCGGGGCCGCTCCCAGACGCAGTCCACCCGTAGCAAGGCCCAGGAATCCTGAGGCGCCGATTCCTCAAAGTACCATGGTCGGCTCGACGCCCTCGAGAAGAAGATCGAGGGCATGCGCCGAGAAGCTCACTTCTCGAGCGACGGGGCTAAGTACGCCTCCGACTCGCTCACGAAGCCATTCACCGAGGAACTGCTCGCCGTGCGCGTCTCCTCGCGTAATAAGCCCCCGAAGGTCTCTCTGTTCGACGGGAAAACCAACCCGAAGGACCACTTGGACGCTTTCACCGCGGGAATGAGCTTCCAAGATCACTCCGATGTCGCCCAGTGCAGGGCCTTCCCGGCCACCCTCATCCGTGTGGGTCGGGACTGGTTCCGAGGCTCGAGCCCCGCTCAATTTCAACCTTTGACGAGCTGGCCACCCAGTTCCTCGGCCATTTTGTGGGGAACCGTCGACAGAAGTGCACGGTCGACTGCCTCTTCACGGTTAAAAGCGGGGACAAGGAAACGTTCAAGGCCTATATTACCCGCTTCTACAACGCCCTCCTCGAGGTGCCCGAGCACCGGGACGAGACCGTCATAACGGCACTCAGATCTGGTCTGAGGCACAAAGAATGGTTGCGCTCCTTCGCGCTGGCTCAACCTAAGACCATGGCCGAAGTCAAGGCATGGACCGAGCGCGAGGTCCAGCTGGAATCCGAAGTGAATGCCAACCTTCCCCGGGCGGATCGGCCCGACCAGAAGAAAAGGACTCGGGAGGACAGGCCGGAGCGTCAGCAGCCCTACCACCCGAAGTTCCAAGAGTATACCCCCCTCAACGTCTCCCTCGCGGTGTTGCTGGAGAAGGCCCAGAATGATGGGTTCTTCAAGTTCCCCCTGGTCCCACGTCAGGCCGCTAAGCGAACCCGGGGCCCCTACTGCGCTTTCCACCGGGTACTGGGCCACGCCACGGAGGACTGCAAACAACTGAGGGACTATATCGAGGAGCTCATCCGGTCTGGGCACCTCGCCACCTACCTAAGGGGCAAACGGCAGGCCGACCGCGAGCAAGAGCAGCCTCGCCCTCCCACCGACCTGACCATCGGCCAGATCATACTTGTTTCAGCAGACAGCCGGCCCGGGGCACAGGGAGCCCCATGCCCTATGCCAAGCACGGGAGCCGGCGGCCTTTCAGGGAGCTCAGCCCAGCCAACCAAGTCATCCGTTAACCTGTACCTGTTCTTTTTCTTTTTTAAAAAGCAATGTAAATTCTTCCTAGAATCTACTGTTGACTAAATAAAGATCGATCGAATATTGCGAAAAAGAAAGGAAAACTTTGTTTATTCAAAGGGTATTATGGGCTCCTCAGCCATACATGCAAAAAAAGGCACTGCTAAGTTATAATAGCGGGGGTAAGGGGTGCAGCGAGCATTGCTCGTGGTACTCGGCGAAGATCTCCGCCAACCGGGGCCGCGCAAGTTCCAGTCTCTGCTCCAGATTCCCCCTACGGGCGTTGACCCTGAGCCTCAGCTTGTAGCATTCGCGGACGAGCTCCTCCGAGCGCGCCAGCCGGTTCGCGGAGATCAAGCCGAAGCGCCTCAAGGACTGCAGCTTGCCCATGGCCTCGTCGAAGAGCTGCTCCGACAGGGGTTGTAAAGCCCCGTCGATGCCCTCTAGATGGAGTATATCAGTAGCTGCAGCAGGGAGGAGCGCCTAAGGAGCAGCCGACCGAAGTGCTCCTCAATGCGAGCAACAACCAATTGCACTGTGTCCTCGATGCGGTCGCGGTCATAAAGGTACACATCCGCAAAACTGATGATTTCGGGGATAGCGAACGGGAAATCCTCCATTTTCGATGGCCTATCTGCGAAGGGGGAAGAACCGGTACTCCTTATATAGCCCGTTGTGCAGCCCAACGGCAACCACGCGGCGTCCATCGATCGTTACCCGGTGGAAACGTAGCGACGCGCCACGCGGCGTCCATCGAACGTTACTCGGTGGAAACGAAGCGACGCGCCCCTGTCGCTTCGCCTCCCCCCGCATTCAATGCACTAGATGCGCGCGCCATTGCCCCGACCGTTCCCATTCCCCGCACCTACAGCCGAACGACCAGGCCGCGCCTCGTCAAAGGTTCAACCCAGCAGCCGCCCTGCTCAAACATCCCCGGCCGGCAGCTTCCCTGCCACAACGCCGGGGATCAACAAGCCCTCCCAGAGGCAGCCGAGCCCGAGGTTCCCTCGTTCGGCTGTCCCCCGCGGGCAGCTTCCCTGCCGCGACGCCGGGGATCAAAAAGCCCTCCCAGAGGCAGTCGAGGCCAGAGGTTCCATCACTCGGCTATCCCCCGCGATCAGCTTCCCTGCCACCATGCCGGGGATCAAAAAGCCCTCCCAGAGGCAGTCGAGGCCCGAGGTTCCCTCGCTCGGCTATCCTCCGCGGGCAGCTTCCCTGCCACAACGTCGGGGATCAAAAAGCCCTCCCAGAGGCAGTCGAGGCCAGAGGTTCCCTCACTCGGCTATCTTTCAGGACAAAAGCCATCGCCAAGAGGCACCGGGCAGTAACCCTGCCCGGCCAAGGGTCCTTGGTGGGCTTCCTACAGCCTTATAGCTTTCCTCGTGCCAAGGGCCAAAGTCCTCCCAGAGGCAGTCGGGTCCTTGCCAGGCTATCCCCGGATGGTAGCTTCCTACCACAACCGATAGGTATCAAAGTCCTCGCCAAGAGGCACTGGGCAGTAACCCTGCTCGGTCCCCGTTCTGAAGGATCTGAAAGCCCTCCCAGAGGCAGCCGAGCCCGAGGTTCCCTCGCTCGGCTATTCCCAACGGGCAGCTTCCCTGCCACACGCCGAGGATCAAAATTCCTCCCCGAGGCAGTCGGGTCCTTGCCTAGCCATCGACGGCCGGTAGCTTCCTACCACCGTCCTTAAAGATCAAAAGCCCTCATACAAAGGCACCCGAGCATCTACCCTGCTCGGTCGAACTCCGACTCCTACCCTCTACGCCAGGGATCAAAAGCCCTCACAAGGACATCGGAGCGGCTACCCCGCTCAACCCCCCAAGGCTGGTAGTCGCCTACCCACAACTCTAAAGAACCAAGCCCTTGAAAGAAGATGACCGAGCAGCTACCCTGCTCGGCCACCCCTGGCGGGTAACCCCCCTAACGCCGCAACACATGTATGAAGCCTTAGCGGGAGATGACGGCGCAGCTACCTCGCCCGGTCACCCCCAGATGATGGCCGATACTCTAAATCAGAAACAAATGTCAGGTCTGTCCAAGCCTAAACGATCTCCCCCTCGACCTCGGGGCCCAAGGAGATACCTCTTCGGAGACGCTCGTCGGCAAAAAACTGCAGTCAGCTCGACGGACGATCGTTAGACAGAGGGCCAACCTGACATAAAAGCATAACGACGCAAGTAAAATATCCCAAAGCGAGTATTCTTCACAAACAAATGGCAGAAAGGAAAACTTTATCACAGCTGAAGAAGAAAAACTTTATTACTACTGCCAAACATAAGTTTTTTACAAAAGGTATTCTCTGGCTCCTCAGCCTTACAAAATTCAAAAGAAAAACAAAATGAAGACAGAAGAGCGGGGGCTCTACACCTCGGGCCCCGGCACGACCTCGAGGTCCTCAACCTCCACTACTGGGGGCGTTGGGTCCTCGGCCCCCTCCCCGTCGGGAGCCTCTCCTCCTTGCTCGTCGACGCCCACGAGGGAAAACTCGGCCCGCAGATCCGCGCCGTCGAACTCCGGCATCCGAGACTTGATGGCATCAAGGGCGTCGTGCCAAATGCGAGTCGTGGCCACGGCCAGGTCGTCATAAAAGTCCCTCGACCCCTTGTAGCTCGCCACGGCCCTCGATTCCGCCGACTTATAGGCCTCGGCCGCCGCCCCCAGCTCCTTCCGAAGGGTCTTCACCATCTTCTTGAGGTTGCCGGCGAGCACCTGGGAGTCCTCGAACTTGCCCTCGGCGATTGCGGCGTCCTCGCGATGCCGGGAAACCTCCCTTTTCCCGGCATTCACCTCGCCCTCCAGGGCGGCGATCCTCTCCGACATCGCCTCCTGCTCCCGTCTGGAGCTCTCTTGCAACGTGGCGAGCTGGCTCGCGGCCTCCACCGTCGGTGCTACCACCTCGGTCTCCATGCGAACGGCGAGGGCCACATGCTAGAGAGTCTGGGAAGACATAAAAAGGAGAAGGATCAGAAATATAAAGTAAAACACTAAATCTCACTGCGCGCTGGGGGCTTACCTGCACGGCTTCCTAGGCGATCGACGCCAGCTGATGCTTGAGGGTTCCCCCGGGAACCCGACCCCCGGCCGTCTATCTCGTGGAGGAGGCTGTCCGCGACCGACAGCTCGGACGGCACCGTAAACCAGAGCCCCCTTCCTCCACCACGATCGACGAAGACCGGCCCCGGGAAGGTCTCCGGGAACTCCTTTTGAGCGGCTCCGAGGGGGAGCCGATCTCTTCTTCCGAGGCTGTGTCCTCCACAATCAGGGCCCGCTTCCGGCCCGACGCTCTGCTGGGGCCCGGGGCGGGATTCACCGCCGAGCGTCCTCGGGGCACCGCCACCGGGGCGGTGGGAGCGGGGGCAGCCTGCGCGCGGGAAGAGCTGGCGCCCCTAGCCCTAGCAGGCTACTTCGGTTGGCGCATAGCATTTCGGAGAACGCCGAAATCCATGGATCCTGCACAAAACAAACACCCCACTTATCAGCAACGCGAGTAAAACATAAACTCAGAAAGCAAGCCTAACTTACCAACGAACTCGACGGGGCTAAGCCTGGCACAGCCCATGTAATGACCCCAAAATCTTTATACATTTGTATTATCACTCTTCAATAATATACCGTATTTATTTGTACTTGGTATTTTCCTTCTTCTATTAAATTTATTATTATTTTATTCCTCAATCTATTATGTATTTTTTTTCTAGGTACAATTTCTTTTTCTTATATTTAAGTTTTTAACTTCTCATTCTTATTTTTCCTTTCATAAATATTTAACCCAAATCCATTATTCTTATTCTCTACAGCCCATCTAAAAAGCCCATTTTCTTTTTAAGCAACATCATATATTTAATTCTAATTAAATATATGTATGAACAACCTTATAGCTCATTGGTTAAGTCTTTGCATTGTTATTCCATAAGTCACATGTTCAAATCCCCATTCTTGCAATTATTTTTTATCGTTTTTTATTCTTCTCATAACCTACAAATGAGACCTTTCATTTTCAAAATGAATGGTGACCTTTCATTTTCAAAATGAATGGTGACCTTTCATTTCTCTTTTAATTCTCATGTTGAATGCATATATTATTATACATAATTCACCATTACACCATCTTTATTGTCCTCCTCTATCTTTTCCTTCCTCACATTTTTCTATCTCTCACTTCTTCCTTTTCACCTAGAGTCCAAGAAGAAGAACATGAAAAAGTTTTCAAGAAAGTCTCGCTGCTAATGCGAGGCTATCGGCGGATAGACAAGCCCGGTGACAATAACGGCTTGTGCATGTAAGTCCCTTCACTTTTTCCTTCCTCCATCTCTTTCTTTTTTCTCTTTATATTTCTCTTGTTTTATATTGCCATGAAAAACTTCCCTTGACATATCATAGTTCTTAAATAATTAATTAAATGGATACATATATAAATAATAAACACACAAACATACACACATATATAGTTTGTATAGTTTGTAAAGTCTTTTTCATTACTCTCAATTCACATGTTAAGATTTCATAGTGACCAATTAGGATTGCATGTTTGTTGTTTTATTTTAAATCACTTTATTTAAAATTTGTATTAAAAAAAATGATGAAGTTACGAATAAATACCATGGTTTTCTCATTTCTCACATATGACATATCAATACCTTTAGTTTTAAAATAATTTTTATAAATTAATTTTTAACTCTGAAAATTTCAGGAAATTTACATATGATAGAATATATTATTTTGTACACGCTGTAAAAATTTTAGATCGATCCGCATAACGTTTTAGGAATTACATCGTATTTATTCACTGATCGTAAAACAGAAAACTGCAGCTATCAGTAAATTTCTAGGACACATAACTTGGTATACCGGTATCCAAATTGAGCAAACTCATGTGTTTTTGATATCTACATCGAATGATCTAGATTTTATTAGTTTTATAGTTTTACCGAAAACCTATCTAAGATAAAGAAAACTGCATTACAATATTAAGTGACGGATCTGGACAGAATCTGTTCCGATTCGCACACTGTTTTTAAATTGGTCATAACTCGAACACCCGATGTCCGTTTGTGACAAAATTTAGATGTGTAGATGCACCATTGATAGAACTATAATTTCTGTATATTATATTACTTAGGAATGCATGAAACAACCTGATATAGGCTTTGCAATAGAATATATAGTTGCTGTCCAGAAATCTGAATTTCTGTTTTAAACGTTGATATTAAAATGATCATAACTAGAGCTTCAGAAATCCAAATCATGTGAATCTTGGTGTTTTGGATAAGTACATCGAAATACCTACAATTTTATAATAATCTTCGTAACCTGAAACCCGATAGAAATTAACTCAAACTGCGTTTTAAAAATATATGACGGTGCCGGATAGATTCTGATCCGTTTTGCGCGACGATACGAAAACATATATATCTCTCAAACCGGTAGTCGTATTTAGGTGAAACTGGAACTTACGCATGCAAAACATTTAGAGACATATCTCTGTTTATATTCCGCATTCGTTCAACTTGATTAATTAGTCGTACATAATATTTCTTTACAGCATTGTTTATGGTAGTTACTCGAATAATATACTTGACTCATTTCATGTTATTCGAACATGTATACATATTTATCTTGATCATTAAATTGTTGTATGTACATAAAGACGATAATTAAATACTTGAGTTGTATTTTGAAAAATATACAATAGTATTTTTACAATAAACCCCCTCAAGTTTTATAAATTACAATAAGGCCCCTAACAATTATTGAACTTCAAATTACATTTCTTTTAGTCTGATTCGGGTTAGAGTCTAACTATTTCTGACTTGAAAATGATTCAAGTCAATCTATATTCTTTAATTTTCCAACTCAAGATGATTACATGAATTCCTGAATCCAGTTAACAATCTATATAACTTGACTGAACCGAACTATGGATATTCCTTCTACATGTTTCCCAGTATTCCATTTACATGACTCTACGGTTATAACCGTTTCCTGATATCATGGTTTCGGTCAGTCAGTTAATCAATCTTACAATCAATACAATTTTACAAGATAACAATACAAATAAGACATCGCGGGGTTTAAGGGGTAGATTGGTACGGAAGGTGTTAAAAGTGGCACGAGGTGGTCAGATTAATACACCTAACCTGAATCCTATTGCTGTTGTACCGTGGCATAACGGTTCCTTGTACTACACGTGTCCTAGTCTCTGGCAAATGAGACTCCCCTCGTATACACTGGCATTCTTCTGTACCAAGCTACAAACAACAGCGATAACATAACCTTATAACAATAGTTTACATTCTAAAATGTACCTTCTTATTCTGTCTTCTCTACTTCCCTCTTACCTTTGGGACTTACCGAGCGATCTGTTCGCTGACGACATTCTGTTCTCTCTTCTTTGAATGTCGTCAGTTGACTTGGACCCGGCGGAAGTAGAGCCAACACAAGAAGACTTGGAGCGATTTGCCGAAGACCCAGCAGTAAAATTTCATTGTACACTCTTCTTTTCAGTACTTTCCTTTTCCTGTTATGCCACTGTTTAGGCATCTTTATTTCAGTTGTATTTTCCTTTCCATGTATCGTACAAAGAATGTTATTAAATAAAAGTTGTTGTTCTTTTATACTCTTGTCTCTTGTGTATTTATTTTATATTGCTTAGATACGCTTAGCGTATGTACTTCTGAGTACATACGTAGCGGGTCTCGTCGCGTCCACTTCGCCGTACACTGGGAAGCGGGGCGTGACAGCCCAAAACCCTCTTGGACAGCAGCACGTCGTATCGAGGGATGGGTTCCCACGACGCTACTCTCATCGCGGCGGGGTCATCGGACAGGTTCCCCGGCAGACTCTTCTCCCTCGGCCACTTGGTGGGCACCGGTCAGTCCTCGCCCTCGGGAGGGAAGACGAAGAAAAACTTCTTCTTCCAGTCGTGAATCGAGGAGGGCAAGGCCACGACCCCAGTCCCGGCAGCGACCCCGGGCCGCTTCTTAAAAGTAAAATAAACCCACCTCGGGTCGCCGGCTCGACCGCCGGGGTGACTCTTAAAAGCAAGAGAGGAATCGATAAGGGAAAGGCTGAAGGAAACCGCCTGCAGCTTCAGGCGGATCAGGAACCCATGGAGGATCCTCCACGCGTTCGGCACTAACTGGCCGGGAGCCAAGCCGAAAAAATTCAGAGCGGCGACGACCTCAGGAGAGAAGGGCAAGCGCATTCCGCCCCAAAAAGCTTTCAAATACAGGGCAATCTCCCTGTCCCGTACCTGGTCTGCCCTCTCTCCTTCCTCGGCCAGACGAAGCGTGTAGCGCGGGGGAATGTGGAAGCGAGCTCGAGCATTGGCGAGCTCGTCCTCGTGCCTTACCCAACACGGGGTGCTGGGGGCTACATCTACCTCCTCCTCCCTAGAGGCGGCCCCCGCCTCACGGCCTTGGGAAGAGGGCCCGACCCCTGCTCCCCGAGGGGACTCGGACACATCTATAGTAACCCTAACATCTACTCCTACGACGTGTACTGATTCTACAGAGAAAGACATCTAACCTGGGAAGGAAACTCTTCAAAGGTTGGGAACGAGAGAGGGGAGATGAGCGCCGAGCAGCTGGGGCTTGAGAATGAGGAATATGAGAGAGTAAGGGCTCTAGGGCGCGCCCCACCCGTATTTATTACCGCATACGGCCTCATCTAGTGGCGCCCATCGTCTCCCGCCGAAATAGCTCCTTGCGCCCAGCGGCTCCGATCGCTCTGCGTGGCAGCCCAGCGATTGGCCGCGTCCCGTCAGACGCCGCAGACCTGCGCACGTCACGTCAGCCAGTTGGCGCTCGACACGTGGACCGTCGCTTCGACCGCAGAGTGCACGAACCGGCGCACCCTCCTTAAATGCAAAGATCTCGCCTCGATTCGCTAGCGGAAAAGACAACCGACAGCTCGAGGACTCATCCCGGCATAACCCTAAGAAGGAGCTCACCTCGGGGGGCTCGGCAGTCCACTCCTGACCCGACCCGCTAGCTGGTCGGGGCAAGAGTGGGGGGATAATGATGACGCTCGATATTGGCAACCTCCAAGATCAGAACACGTGGCGGATGACGTATCCCAAGACTCAGAAGAAAGGGCCCACAGGGGCCGTCCAGGCCACCCTGTGCCCGACCTGCAAGCGCAAACTGGCCCTCCGCGGTCCCCCCTGCAAATTAGCCTCCTCGGCCCCTCAGCTCGCACCGAGCTGCCACAGGACCAAGACTCATCGACCTCCTCGTTCGTCCCCGAGCCCTCGGCCGAGGCCGTCCTTCTCGTCCCTCCGACCAACTCCACTACTCACAGGCGTAACCGCCGCTTCGCGAATTTCGCCATGCGCAGATTCTACGCCAACAACATCCCACGTTCCACGTCCACACGATCCCCATTAATGGGCGATCCGCTCTCTGCGCGGGTGTGACGTCGGAAGCGTAACTGTCGGCGAGATTCTCGCGCCTGCCGCTGCGCGCCACCACCGCTATATAAACCCCCTTCACAGAGGGGTCAGGTAAGCCATTCTTAACACTTGATGCCGTTACTCTGCTCGGATCTCATCACTAACTTGAGCATCGGAAAGTCCTCGGCAGTACCAAACCATCCCGGGACTTCTTTGCAGGTACACGGCAGTAACTTTCACATCTCACCTCTTTCCCCAATAACCCATTGAAACTCACACGCAACGAAGAATAATCTGCTAAGTTCACCTCAAGATCTACCGAATACAACATCTGACGGAGGCCCGAAAAAGAGCCCCATCAAAAACCATAGTTTGTATACCTACTACCTCTACTTTAAAATAAAGAATGGTTGTTCTGACTCTGTATCCAAACAGGATCTTAAAAGCTGCTTTTGAAAACATGGCTAACAATCAGCTTATGAATTCTCATACCCTAATTTTGGTTAACTTAAAAAAAGGCATAAAACTAGAGGGGTTTTCTAACAGGACTGAAGTTGGCCGAGGGTTTTTGACAATTTACCCTGATTTAATTTTTTTATTTTTTATTTTTTATTTTTACAAAGATTTGGGGATCTTTTACTTAAGAACACCCAAGAATTTGGGGTTCCATATGGAAATGTACATTTTCTCCTTCTTGCGTCAACGCCACAGGGTGGCGGTTCATTTACAATTTTCGAGCAGACTCCCCCTTGAAATCCCATGAAAACATTCATCAGCCCCTCCATCTCTGCCCCCTTTCTCTCGCCTTCACAAAAGAATCATCACATCATCAAACGCCCTTTCTTTTCCTCATCCTCTAAATCATCACTTTCGTCTTCACTCACCTCAAACCCTAACCTTAAACCTAAACCTAAAGCTAGGCCCAGGCATATACTCAACCCTAACCCTAACCCTAACCCTAACCAGCACCAGCATCGAACCCTAACCGATCAGCAGCAGGAGATACTATCCGCTGTCGCCGCCGGCAGATCCGTCTTCATCACGGGCTCTGCCGGCACCGGCAAAACCCTAACCCTCAGCTTCATCATCGACTGCCTCAGGCGAATCCACGGTCCCCCCTCCGTCCACGTCACCGCCTCCACTGGCCTCGCCGCCTGCGCCATCTCCGGACAAACCATCCACTCCTTCGCCGGCATCGGCCTCGGCTCCGGCGACCTCAAGTCTCTAATCTCCAAGATCAACGGCAACAAGGCCGCTGCCTCTCGCTGGACCAATGCGAAAGCCCTCGTCATCGATGAGATCAGCATGATCGATGGCGAGCTGTTTGATAAGCTGGAGCAGATCGCTAGAAAGATACGACCTTTGAGTAAAAACTTGCCTTGGGGAGGGATTCAGCTAATTGTGAGCGGAGATTTCTTTCAACTTCCACCTATTAAGGCTCCTAACCCCTTAAAAGAATTTGCTTTCGAGGCCAATTGTTGGGAAAAGAGTTTTGATTTGCAGGTTGAGCTTACTTATGTATTTCGCCAGTCTGATTCAGCCCTCATCTATGCTCTTCAAGGTATAAGGCGAGGTTCAAAGGATGATGATGTTTGCCGCCTTATCAAACAGTGCTGTGTCTCTGATTTGTTTCATGATGATGATGATGGAAGTACTCAGCTTTTCCCAAGGAATGAGGATGTGAGGAAATTGAACAACGAGAGGCTGATGAGGCTTGGAGGGGAAATTGTTACTTATAAGGCTATTGATAGAGGGAAAGATCCATGGAAGGCGCAACTGAAGCAGGGCATGGCGCCTGATGTGCTAGAGATATGTAAAGGCGCACGGGTCATGCTAATTAAGAACACCGATGTTAGTAGTGGTCTTGTCAATGGTGCTACTGGGACTGTGACAGGCTTTGTTGATGATCATAAAAATAAGGTACGAAAAATGTGTAGTAATGGGGTTTTGCCGATGGTGAGGTTTGATACGGGGTGCGAATTGGTGGTGAAATCTGAAAAATGGGAATCAATCGATGGTGAGGAGGTTCGTGCCTCCCGACGACAGATCCCGCTAGTTTTGGCATGGGCTGTGAGCATTCACAAGTGTCAGGGGATGACACTTGATCGGGTTCATACAAATTTATCAAGGGCATTTGGATATGGGATGGTTTATGTGGCTCTTTCGCGAGTTAGAAGCCTTGCCGGCCTTCGATTGTCTGGGTTCAACCCGTATAGAATTAAGGCACATCCTAAGGTCCTCAGCTTTTATGAACAGCTCCTCTCATTAAAGCATTAACTATAACCATCATTGGGAGCTTTTGCCAGGGTTCTTGATAGGGTTTTGGATCATGAACATGTGTTCTTCAAATGCAGGTATGTGTTTTGTTTTATTTTTAAGAACCAAATGAATGATATGCACAGCTAAAATGTATGAGAACTAGCTAGTTCTGTTTGTAATCTATGTTCAACTCTAACATGAATCCTGCTTGTAATCTATGTTAGAACTAGCCAGTTCTGTTATCTAATTAGACTATTTTTATCTCTCACCTTGGTTAATTATTGCGCCCAGATCCCCTGGTTTCATGCATGTAGTTTTGAATGTATATGGTTTTGGGGTGTCTCCACTATATTCTAACAAAATCCTCCCCTCCCCCCCTTGGTTGTTATAGCTTGCTCTGTTCACCAGTGAAGGGGTTTACCTCTCACTCAGCGGCGATGAACACATCCAGCCAAAGCCAATAGCAATCAGCACTCCGGCCATGGTCCTAGAGGTTAATTATTGAGCCCAGATCACCTGGTTTCATGCATGTAGTTTTGAATGTATATGGTTTTATGGTAGCGAATAATGAGTTCGGGGTGTCTCCACTATATTCTAACCCCCTCTTCTTGTTTACAACTAGTCAACCATGCTATTGTCTTATAAGTAGTAGCAGTCATGTGTTTGTTGCTTATGCAGAACGACATTTTGATTAAAAAAAATCTGTCAGTCCAAGGATCATCATTTTAAATAGAACAAACAAGGAGGCGCCTGCGCAGTGTAGCCCTGAGGTGCTTCGATTAGGAGAGAGACTAGGTCCACTTCATGCAAATCTGGTAAAGAGTAGAAAGAAACTGAATTGTGGACACTGACACATCTATGTTCTTGTTATTGATTATACCAAATATGCCACAACATAAGGATGAAGTTTAGAGAGGCCACATTTGACCTTCCAAGCTTATCCAAGGGTTTGATTTCAAAGATCCAATCACTTTTGTAACAGGACCATGATTTGAATGATATAAAACTTTGAATTAGTGAAAAATGAAGCGTGGGCATGGGATAAAGAAGTACAAAACCTCAATGGTCAATCGTGAGAGATGATTTATGTGAGCTTGATCTGTAGAGCAAAAATGTTCGTTCAAAAGAGGGGATCAAAGCAAGGTGATTACTTTGTGATGGCACCCTCTATTTGTCTCAGGAGAAGATCACAAGCCAAGCCTGAAGATGAGCTTGTGGATTGATTTCCAAATTAAGATGAGCTTCTCCATGTGACACGTCCTTCTTTCTGATCATGTAAGCCTCTTTCCATGAGCCAAGGATGAAAGATAGTATTTGCGGCTCCTGTTTGCTATATAATTAGAGAAGGGCCATGGTGATCAGAATACGGTAAAATCCCAGTGGTGCTGTGTCTTGTATTCTAAAGATACAGAATTACTAATATCAATTATTTATTTCATAGATTTTCGTAAAGAAATTTATTTATTACATAGATAAAGGCAGCGATGAGTAGGTAATATGCCCATGGTTTTCTTCCGTAATAGGTTATTATAATATTAAATTTATTAAAATTGGACGGTAAAATTTATATTTAGGAAAATATGATGGTTTGAGGCCGCGTAAGCGTGGCCCCAAATTTTTTTCTGCGATAATTAAGAAAGGCGGGTTCCAAGAACCCGCCTTTCCCTATTACCCCCTCCGACCAGACCGTTTTCTTCCCCAATCCTCACTTCTTTCCTTCTTCCCTTCACTTCTTCACTGTGTAAAAATCCCTTTCTCCTCTCGATTTTTTTATTTTCTTAAAAAAAATCAAATACAATGGAAAATCAATCGTTCGATGGATCAGTTCTGGTAGATCAAAACAAGCATAGATCTTTCGGTATATTACATGGAGAGGTAAGATTCAAAATTTAATTTTTTTTAAATTTATAATATTGATGTTTTTGTTAAATAGAAATGTGGTGTTCTCAATTTAAATTTATAATATCTCTGAGCAAGGTTCAAATTGAGTTAATCATACTATGAAAAAAGGTTACCCACAGAAATCTTAAAAATCAGCATTAATAAATTTTAGAGGAAAAATTTATAATATTTCTGAGCTAGGCTCAAATTGTGTTATTTTCACAGTTGTTGAAAGGCCAGACAAACCTGGAGCCCCAGCTAGAGATAGAGCTTGTCCAAGACAAAACATAAGGGCACATTGTTGGCCGAGTCGAGCAGACCCCCATTTTGTCCACACCATCGCAACATACACAGCAGGAAGAGGGGCCATCGTCGAGCAAACCCAAGAGGCATAGGTTCATGAATAGCATTATGCGATTTGGGAGGTATTAGGTGAGGCATCCATGTTTTTATTCAAAATTTAGTTGTGTGGTTGTGACTCCGCTGTTTGGGAGTTCAGCTAGCTTCCAATTGGGGATGCTTTTTATATTATATCATTGTATATGTTTTTATTCAAAATTCATAAAGAAGGTGATGCCCAATTTTTTACAAATGATGAATATTATCGATAAATTTAGTCAAGATCTACTCGCATTAGGTGAGTCAAACTAATCCGGAGCCCTTGCCTACTAAATGAATTTTAATTCTTAATATATGGTGTTAATTTGCATCATTTTCGTCTCGAGCTTATTCCATATTTCCATATGTTTATGTCAGGAAGCAGCTGGTAAGTATCAGCAGCAGCAACAACAAACATCCACAGCAGCCACAAGCTAATAAATTTGTTGTTTAAAGTGATATAAATTTGATGCTAATATATGAGATATTTAGACATTTGTATATGCTAATGTGTTATTTTTCGTTTCGAGCGTCGTATATTAACTGTGTGGTTATGACTTCGCCTGTGGGCGTTGAGCTATATTGATGCCGACATTTGTAATGAGTTTTATTCAAAATTTATTAAAGCGGTATTGCCCAATTTTTAAATGGCGAAATGTCTTCAAGACATGATTTTTTGATTTGCTAGTAGAGTGCTTAATCCATAAAGAGTGCTTAACCTATAGGATAAAAGAACCTATCCATAAAGATTCCATACGCGGCAAAAATAAAATGAAATAAAATCCGGCGCACATAAATTTCTCATCATAACATAAATTTCTCATCATAACTAAATATGTAACCAAATAACAAGGGCACTCCATGCCTACAACTTACATCAAATCAAAACAAAGCTTATAAATATTCTTACAAACAAAATTATACAAAATTAAATAGCAACAAGTAACCATTTAGATTTCTTTCCTTCGCTTGCTTCTTCATGATCTCGAAGGTCCCGGTCCTGCTGACAATCTCGGGCATCTCGTCTTATAATGACCTAGTTGTTTGTGTAAGCCATATTTGTTGTGTCTTGATCAACATCCGTTACCATTCGATTTCGTCGCATCTTTGGTCTTTCCAGTCCTATATATTTGTTAGGTGGTAATATTGTCGGTATTTGTCTATTCTCGGTATAGTGATGCCAATAACGATTGTATGGTATAAGATGAAAATTGGAATCTTATGCATCTTGATAACTACCAACCATATAGTAACGTGAGGAATAATCATAATATGAAATATGCGTACTGCTCGCAGCAGCAATTGTGTGGGCACACGGTAAATGTTGTTGCTGGAAAACACCACAAGTATAACTCAAGAGTTCTTCAGCTCTAAAATTAACGGTATATTAGTTCACATTATGTCCTATAACCTGAAACTCGGTTATGTCAAACCTTTTAGATCTATAAAATTTTGATTTCCGTTTTCTTTTCCGAAATTTATCTTCATAGAATGGGATGAATGTGATTTCCATAGCAAAAGAATTTTCCTTTTTCTGCACAAAGTAAGTATTCATTTTGAAAAAGGTTCGAATAATCAATGCATGTATCAATAAGCCTCCAACACCTTTAAGCACACCATTGAAGCTTTCAGACATATTAGTGGTCATTAAGAGATACATGCATCCTTTTGTTGGGGTCAAAAATTACATCCCGGTTGACGAAGTCAAAGTCAAAGTCAAGCCCAGGTCAAGTGGGCTCATGCCCACGTCGAGCCCCGCGGCCAGCCTCTCCCATGCCAAAATGAAAATTATGTAATAAATAATTTTGATGTAATTTTTATGAATAAATGTAAGAAAAATGTGTATAAAGCCAAATTTTTGTAAAGCCCATAGCTCATGTGCAAAAGAAATAAGCACATGGAGCATGGGATGGGAAAAATATCATTTTGTAAAGCCCAAGGGTCTATGTATAAATTTGTAAGCCTATATAAGACAACATGATGAAATGAAAAAGAAGAATTCATTCCCCATCAAATCTCTAGGGTTTGTGCATCCATCCTCACTCTCTTAAGTTCTTCATCTTTCTCTTTATTTTCCAATTAAATCAAGAGCTTGACTCTTTTTTTAAAAAAACTAAATAAAGTTTCATCATAAACCTACTGAAGGAGAGTTTAACTCTCATATCCAATAAAAAAAAGAGAGAAGATTTTCGCTACTTTCTTCTCCCTCCTCAAGATCCAATATGAGAGAGGGAGAAGAAGGGAAATCCACCTCCCAAGACTCCATTAAGAGAAGAAAAGAGGTCTCTATTCATCATCCAAAATCTAAATCTTGGAGTTTTAAGAGAACCCATTTTGGGCTTCTTATCAAAAGAGAAAGGAGGAAATGTTTTGGAGTTTAACTCCATAATAAAAAAAAATTGGGGAGTTTAACTCCAAATAAAATTGCTTTGGGAGTTTAACTTCAAATAAAATCTTTTGGAGTTGAATTCCATTAAAAAAAAAATAAAAAAAGAGTTAAAAAAAAGTTTTGGAGCCGACTGAGTGGATTCTCTTCCCCACGTGAGGGGCTCCCTGCTCCCTCACGTGGGGGAGTGGAAGCTTTCCCCCCTCAACATGAGAGGGGGACTCCCACTAAGTGGGAGCCCCCGCTCCTTCTCATGTGAGGAAGAGGGAGCTCCCACATAGTGGGAGCCTCCCCACTCCTCTCCATGTGTGGGAGCCCCTCCTCCCTCTCACATGAGGGTGAGGGAAGCTCCCAGGGAGCTTCCTCTTAAGAAAAAATAATAATTTTTTTTTGTTTTGGAAGCTTAACTCTGTATAAAAAATTTTCCAAATAAAATAACTTTTAGAGTTTTAACTCCACAATAAAAATTCTTTTGGAGTTTAACTCCATAATAAAAATCTTTTTAGGAGTTTAACTCCATTTAAAATCATTTGGAGTTTAACTCTACAATAAAAAAAAATCTTTTGGAGTTTAACTCCACAATAAAATTTCACAATAAAAATCCTTTTAGGAGTTTAACTCAATTTAAAACCTTTTGGAGTTTAACTCCGCAATAAAAAAAATATCTTTTGGAGTTTAACTCCACAGTAAACAAAAAATTTGGAGTTGAACATCACAATAAAAATCATTTTGGGGAGTTTAACTCCACCTTAAATCTTTTGGAGTCTAACTCCATACAAAACTTTTGGGAGTTTTAACACCAAATAAAATTGTTTTGGGAGTTATCTCCAAATAAAATGTTTTGAAGTTTAACTCCTTCAAATTCTTTTTAAAAAAATTAAAAAAAAAAATTTGGAACCACCACGTGAGGGGGAGGGAGGAAGCTCCCACTAAGTGGGAGCTCCCCATTCCCCTTCATGTGAGGGGGAGGCTCCCATTTAGTGGGAGCCCCTTTCCCCCTTCACGTGAGTGGAAGGGTGCTTCCCCCCTTCTTTTTTTTATATATTTTTTAAAAAAAGAAAAATATAAAATATAAATAATAAATAAAATAAATTTTAAAAAAATGTTTCTTTAAATATTTTTTTAAAAAAAATCTTTTTTCATAATTGGGATAAAAAAAATGAATACGTCCCTATTGTTATAAAAAAACAAACACATCAATACACCGCATTGAGTTTCGCATGACCAGTTTTACCCGTCAATCGGAGGTTCTCTCGCTCCAAAAGCGAGGGGTAATTAACGACATTTTAGTCCACGGCTGCCGGAGATTCGGATCCCCAATCAATAAACCTCGGCCTATCCTAGGCAGGGGGAATCTGTATACGCCTGACAAGCGACGCGAATTTCTATCTCAATGGGGTGACGAAAAACACGCTACAGATTCTGGCATGTCCGGTGGGACCTTTTCTCTCCTCCCATATTTCGGGTTAAACGTTCATGCGAATTCAATCAACATACATATCGATATTTATACTAAAATAATGCTCTTTCATGCAGGATTTCAAGCAATCAAGACTCAACAATGTCTCCAAGGACAAGCTCAGCTCTCGACACAGCTCCTATCTTCTACATGATGAAGATGGACGTCAGGACGATCCTCCCGGCCAGTCTCGGGCGAAAGTGGGAGGAGCCGCTGCTACCATTTGACTCTATTCTGTTCGTGCAAGCTAACGCCATCCCAGCTCCTCAAGCTCCAGTAACAAGCAAATGGGCTTCGAAAGGAAGAAGGCCAAATGTGGTGATGTCGAAGGCACCTCAGCCCAAGCATAAATCTATCTCCGAACAACTCTTCGTTGCTCCAGCTGGAAGCAAGGCTATCGATACCAACAAAGTAATAACGCGTCTCGGGCAAGCTCCAGCGGTGTCCCTGACAACTGCTCGATCGGGTATCTTCTCTAAGCTCCCCGTTAGTCGACTCACAATGGCTTCCTGAATAACGAATGCCCGCCTAGCCCTCAAAATCGAGAAGCTAAGACAGAGAAGGCTCAGATACAGAGCTAACAAAAGAGCTAGGGCTCCTGCTAGGCTGAACTTTATGAGCTTCCAAGAACAGGGTTACCCCGCAACAACAGCTGAACCGGCTGTGAAGCTCGCTAACTTTTTTGAACCGCTGAAATTGGTTCAGAAGAATGCCATGACCCTGAGAGTCAAGAAAGCTGCGATCTGGACAGCGCCACCCAAGGACCCAGTCAGACCAACCGTCTTCAGTTGCCTGTCCTTAACAGAAGAGGAAGGGCCACGGCGATGGTCCAAAAAATCAGCCGTCAAAAATAAAGAGATGGCCGGATATGTGGTCCACACTGTCTACATGATGGGCACACGCAGCAAGAACAAGGATGGGGCCACCACATCTCAAATCCAATCTGGTGTGAATGTGGCTGTCATTTCTCAAGACTAGCCTCTTCTGGAAGGTAATAAAAACCCTTCCAGTGAGGCCGATAAGCAAAGAGATCCCTCGGTTTATGAGGAGTCGGGCTTAGAAAGCGAAAATGAGCCAATCTTTCGTCCTAAGACCGCAGAGTAGCAACTTCTCCAAGAGCTCCAGAAGCAGCTCAGAAACAAAGACAAGGAGATGGCCAAGCTCTACTAAAAAATTGACGACTTGACAAACGTCGTCTTACAGCTCACGGCCCAAGTTGCCTCTCAAACGCCCAATCAAGCGCAGGGCTCTGCTCATGAACCGGGAAATGGTGTCCCGAGGCAGCCGACGCCTATTCCCTCAAATCCAAAGGTGGGTAAGCCGCATGAAAGCCGGCCGCATCCCATCTCGGGAAATGTCTTGACTACCGATGACAGCAACCCCCTAACGCAAGATCAAATCATGGATTTGGTCGCCAATAAAATCAAAATATTGGCAGCCGAAGCCGAAGAGCAAAAAGAGGTCGGCAGCAGTGGGAGACCATAACTGCACAATATGATCTTGTGGAGTTTCCCACTGGCTATGTTGTCCCTAAATTTGAAAGGTTTGATGGGACGGGAAATGCAAACCAGCACATTGCCCAATTTAAAGTATCATGCGCAAATACTGGGGGCAATGATACGCTCATTCTCCGTCAGTTTGTCAATAGTATGACCGATGTTGCTTTCGATTGGTATCCAAGCATGCCGGATGACTCGGTCACAATGTTCGCTCAAATAGAATCCATGTTCAAGCAAAGGTTCATGAGTGTCAGCGATAAAATCACGATTGCCAACCTCGTAAGGACCAAACCAAAGAACAACAAAAGCAACATGGATTTTATAGTCCGATGGCGCAATCTCTTTGTCAAATGTGAACCGTCGTTGGAACAAGAATAATCCGTCAGTCTTCTTATAGAAAATCTGAACAACTGGATGAAACATTTCTTGTGCACCGCAGGACTCAAAACATTCCAAGAGTTGACAAAGAAGGTTCAAATGTTGGAACGCTCAAAGCCCGAGTCCACTCTGAATCTCCAAGTCACAAATAGATCGAAACATCGGAGGGACGACAACCGGAAATGCGAAAGTTCCAACAACACCGATTCTCTCAATAGGCAGAGAGCAGGCGAAGGGAAGACTAACAAACCCCGAGAGCCAACTTTGGAGGAAAGGAGAAATAAGTTCTACTTTTTCAGAAGAGACAAGATTTACAAAATATTCAAAGATGCTCTGAAAAATGGCTTGCGGCTACCAGAACCAAAAAGGCTAAGTGAAGCGAACAGGGCTGATCATCCCAATTATTGCCTATACTACCGAGTGTTGGGACACACTATCAAATACTGTTGCATTTTCAAAGATTGGGTCGAGAAACAATACAAGGCGGGAGAAATCTCGTTGTCCCCTGGCGTATTGACAAACGATCAAGCCGCGGCCGCTAATTTTATGCAAACAGAAACCGAGATATTTCGGGAACCGACCGCTTTCAATTGTTCACCCTTCCCTGAAAGGGGAAAACCACAGCGACAATCCAAAGGTCCAACGAGTAACGTTGACAATGAGGGGGCAACGGACAGATGCGCGATCCATACGGTCTACATGGTCGGTCATAGAGAAACGAACCCTCCCACACTTCACAGCCATGGTAATGATATGGTTGACGCTGCTCAATACTGGCTCGATTTAGATAATGATGAGGACCCTGCTCGAGCTGTTGAGCAAAAAGAGCCCATGGTTCTCGAGGAATCAAGCTCAGGCGATAAGGATAGCCCAGTTGTCGTCCCCAAAACTACAAAACAAGCGTTATTCCAATGGCTTCAAGAGCAATTCCAGGACTATGATAGGGAGTTAGCCATGATCCGTTCCAAAGTCGACGATCTGGTGAATGTTGTGGAAAACTTCGCAACCCGAGTCCTTCAAATGCAATCACAACAAAATCAAAATTTGGTCCACGAATCAAGGATTGATGTCCCAGAGCAGCCAATAACCATTCCTTTCGGTCTAAGAGCGGAATACCTTCATGAAAGTCAACGACGGCTAGCTCCCAGGAAAGTTCTGACGCATGACGGCGCAATATTTAGGACATGCATGAATCTTCTCACACTTCATACCCAAATCAGACATCATCTTCTGGGCTTCGTACCAGCTGTCGGGCACGTTATTTTCCGGGGGCATGGAATCTTTCAGGAATTTCAGAAGTATCGTGAATGACTTGTTGCTCTATCCATTTAGGCACTTAATCTGGAAAAGTTGGATGAACCATGATAGGGTTGAATACTTTGCATTCTCATAAATTGGTCTTCTAGCATCATTCATGAACTTTTCATACTTATCCATACGTAGTCCTTGGCCAGAAGGAATGTCATCTTCGATAGGAATACTATCACCTAAGGCAGCCTCTACCATATCCTCCATTTCTTCTTCCGGAAAGAAGTTATCGTGTTCTTCTTCTTCTTCTGCCGCATTACCGTCTTCTCCTTCTTCTTCTGCCGCATTATCGTCTTTTTCTTGTCCTTCCCCGTGATATAGCCAAGTTGTATAAAGTCTAGTAAAATGTCACGACCCGAAATATTAGCTCGTGACCAACACTTAAATCACGCAACGTCTAAAGGCGTAACGGAATTCAAGTAAGCTGAAACCCAGAAATCTAAACCTTTTAAGAAAAATAAAGGAGGTAAGGTTTTGAAATAAAGGTATAATGAAATCAAGTTTTCTTAATGCATAGAAAAGGAACATGAATGATACAAGTGAAATTTACTAGTTTAAAAACATGTTTCTTCTTTTAAAAATTTGGGCAGCACCTCCTTTGTATATTTTGATCCAAAACCACAAATACATAATAATGATAAAGGCATCTCCAAACGGGAGCTAGCACTTCGCCAAATGGCGGATCACAACCACGCAAGACAATATATATAAGTATAAGACGCCCAATGGCGAAGATCACCACAAAAAATAAAGAAATAAGCAAGACATCAAAACCACAAGTAGTGGAAAATTCCTCGCTCTAAGTCTCGCAACCACAATCCCACTAAGTCTCATTACTTATACAATTTACTAATTTTGATTGATGGAGCCATCTAGATACAATATAATATAGATACAAGAGTGGGTACGATACAAATGTCCCACCTACCAATGCAAAACACCCGAATGCAACTGTGTGCCAGCGAAGCCGCTACTGATCCAAGCGGTCTACCTGCAAGAACTGTGGCATAACGGGGGTGAGTTGCCAACTCGTGAATAGAAATATATCAACAAATAGAAATCGAATAAACAACGACTCCTAGGTCAATTATATCATGAAGGTAATACTATGATATCTAGGGTGACCGGGTCGTATATGTGCCAACAATAACTCAAGCCTATAAGTATGCTAATATCATCCAATCAAATAATCAATGTATGTAAGTATGCGGATCTCGTCCAACCATATGATCAATGTATGTATGCATGTGGATCTCGTCCACGTATCAACCAATGACACAACAATATCATGCATGTAAATATCATAAAAACATATGCATGAAAATATGAGGATATAAATCAACGTATGTCCCTCGCGACATATCAAAATCATGGAACTAGAGTGTCCAACTTCGACACTCGAAAACATCATGAAACCCGTGTCCAGTATCGACACGTAAATCCTCATATGTCTCAGGCACCGCACACCCTGGTCGGCCTTCATATCCATCTCTCTACTCCGGTCGGTATCCTCCGGATAACCGCCGAGTCCAAATACAATCACCGGTAGGTAGTGCTCCCCTGCCAGGCTCATCGTCTACACCTCGAACTTCTTACCCTGGGGTACCTTACCGGGTCCACCATGTACCCGCAATCGACCTCATCCGCCTCCTCGAATCGGGTTTCACATGTCGCTCTCAGAACCGAGAAAACACATGGTGGACGCACAGAAATATCATATCAAGAGAAACCGGGTTTTTAAAACAGTACAAGCTTTCTTTTGAAATCGCCACGGTTCTCAAATCCAGAAATCTCATGAAAACAGCATATCTCAATGCGTAAAATCATAAAGCGTGATGTATGCGACATATAATAGAAATGCAAGCATATCCGTATATCATGCAACATGGAACAGTGATATGACGTAATAAGGGAAAACCGCTCTTTTAAATGATTCCAGTTTTTAAAATATAACATGCGGTTCCCAATTTCCCAATAAAACCAGTTATCTATGTAGGTACAAAATGTATATGCGCAAGTATAGATGTCCCAATGTATGCGTGCACAAATATGGATATACAATGTGTATGTCATGATGCAGCAACCCTACTGTGTAGTGACATGGCAATTATCGATGATGAAGTTTGTGAGCCGACAAATCTGTGTATGTGTAACATACGCACTATCGATAATGGTGCAGGTGTACTATCATAGGTATAAGTAATACAAAGTGAATAACATGAATGCAACATAAGGTAAATCATATGCAAATGCTGACGGGTATACGTATCTAACATGATCGAGTCGGTGAATCTATCAATCGGCATCCAGCCTAAACAACATCGCGTACGGTATAATCCATCATACGACAACCTCTAGTCGAGGGTAAGGATCAATCATCAAGTCAACTCATCACGCACGGAAAATCATCGTACGACGGCATTAAGCTAATAGGGATCCTATCAACCTATAAGACAACGAGGGTACGGCCTAATATCACGTACGGCCTATCATCCATGATTTACAGCATTCTATATATATATATATATATATATATATATATATATATGTCCCAGGTCATATCCATAACGATCTCATATCAGGGGACCGACAAGGTATCAATCATCTCAATCGACTCGCATCCGTACCAATATATCATCAGATCATCATATTCGTCTTATATTCTTTTCATCGCATTTATATATCTCACATCAAGTCGAGTTTACATAAACATTCTATCTCCATTATAAGTATAAGTATCTAATCTAACCTACACATCCGAACCATACAAACAGTTTTTGGAAAGATGCGAATTGTAGTTTTGAAAATAAGGGTTACGGTATTTTTAAGGAAGAGATATCATTTGAAATTCCGTAACGTCCATCAAAATATCTGTTTAAATGATGCATACGATTCTTCAGTGTAGAAATATGTATGGTTCGGATGACACACCTACGTCGACTATATAGTCATATAGTACCCTAAACAGCAATATCATCAAATATCATCCTCAAGTTTCGTCATCACATACTAGTCGTATCATCTCACTTCTAACTATCTTTACCTTCTAATATGGTTTCACTAACAATCTATTTAATTCTAATCCTAGTTTCCTAATCTAGGTTTCTTTAACCATATACTACAAATCGGTTTTCATCAAAACTTTGCGGGGGTGCTATACGCCATCCACCCGACTTCCCCCGTGGATATAGATCCACTCATCTTGGTCGTCGATTGCCGAAGTCGATGATACCATGATCCGTAGCCTCGGAATCCACGCGAGGGTATCTACAATAATAAATAATCGCAATCGCTATTAACATCAAGTCCCGAAACCAAAACGGCACACAGATCGCCTATAGGTTAGAACCTATAGCCCACGTATGCAAAACCAATAAATTGCCTCTAGTCGTTGATGTATAAACATTCAACAACCAAAAACACATCCAATTATCAAGAATTAGCATTTCAAAATACGGAAAACATAGCTAAAATCCCACTAAAATGCTCCCAGATTTTGATTCAGGCCAAAAGGAGTTGCACAAACAAGTCTAGGGTGCTGTATATGATGTATATGAGCTACTGGACCAACCCCGACACCACTCCCCACCAAGTGGCCGGCCACCTACCCATAAAATCTGGCCTCCTCGGCCCCTGGTTCCTATAGGCTTCGTTTTGTCATGGTGGTCTCCTATGGTCAAAAATGGGTCTCTGGTGTTGTTTGCTAAACTCAGAAATCCCCCGGTTTGCTCTAGATTTCCCTGCACACCCTAATTTCTCACAAAACCGACATGGATCAAATCCTAAATCTGTATTTTGGTTTCCCATACTCATTCCGAAGTCTTAAACAGTTACTCAATAGCCACTCAAGTATCACCAATCCATAATTTCACTCAAACCCTCACTAGGGTTTTTCAATTTCCACAAATCACCACCAAACCATCTCCAAACTAAACTAGAATAGAAAGAAGCTTGAAACTAGCTAAATGGAAGAAGCTATACCTTATTCAAGCCACTCTAGACAGCCCTAGCTCTCCAATGTCATCAAAATTCCACTTTTCTTGGTTCAATGTGTAGAGGAAGAGATGGGGATTAATTTTTGTGAAGAGAGTATAAGGTTTTGGGGATTATTTGGAGATGAATCTAGGGTTTGAAGTGGAGGGAGATATGAGCGAGGAAGATGAAGAAGGAGGAAGAAAATGATGGGAAATATGTTAGGCAGCAGCCCCCCTTCTCTCTCACTTATTCACACACACTCTCTCTCTCCGATCATACCCCTTTTCACTAAATTACCCTTTTGCCATTTCTTTATCTTTTCTCTTTCAAATTTCAAAACCAAATCACATAATACCCATAAAACAACACAAATACAACATGTAACCAAATGGAACATGACATGGTGCACTAGCCATGGAAAACTGCAGAAACACGGATTTTGCTTAATCACGATTAGCAGTGCACTAATCAGGATTTTATCGAAACTGCATATAATAAATTTTAAAAATGCCAAATCTCTTAATTATATTATTCAATGAATAAATCATTTTAATTTTCATTTATTTCACAATTATTGGTATATATTTATACCCTTTTTCGAAAACCCCAATTTCGCAAATCGGGCAGTTTTCGGGAAAAATATTATTTTAATATTCAATTCCAAAAATAATATTTTATATTTTCTGAAATGTTACAATCTTCCCCCCTTAAAGAAATTCAGTTCCCGAATTTAAATTTAAACCCCCAAAATGTAAAACATTTCAATAATCAGCTCAAATCAACGGGGTTCCGAAATCATGGAAGATGCAGAAACAACACAGCGCGTCAAGTGCGCATGAAAATGAGTACAAGACTCAAAATCGAACCCCGTCAAGCGTCACGCAAATTATCGGATTTGCACGCATATCCTCGGAGTTACAATGAAGATACAGGTCTCAAAATCCACTTTAAAATTCAATATACACTAGTCAAATACTATAATACGTGTATAGTACGC
The DNA here is from genome assembly GCA_030015575.1 of Agapanthus africanus. Lineage (NCBI taxonomy): Eukaryota > Viridiplantae > Streptophyta > Magnoliopsida > Asparagales > Amaryllidaceae > Agapanthus > Agapanthus africanus. Next base: position 932,413,613 of record CM057338.1, on the reverse strand, counting down.
ATCTTTGAAAACTTTCAAGAACTAAATAAAACTCATGCAAAAGTCTTTTCTAAATCGCCGTGTGATGCGTAACTCACGGCCTAAGTGACGGACGCTCAATTTAAAATAATGATATATGCCCATATATGTTTTCCTCAAATATACGTCCCGTCGTTTTCAAAATATCCCAAAAGGTTTTCCTTTATAAACGTTCGCGTCGCTCACGGACACGTAGGAAATAGCAAGACTATAACTCTTTTGAAAACCTCTTGGTAAGCTTTTAATGCATGCAAGGTACTCAGGTACTGTCCTCAGATCAGTCCTGTTCGGCTACTATATACTATATATATACCTATCATGAAAACAAAGTGCTCAAAAAGCAAAATCAGCCTAAAAAGGCGTATCCGACAATCACATGCGTCTGGTGCGCACGGAAATCAAATCCAAACACAGGTGCCACAATATGCACAAAAGCCAAAACTAAGTGCAACGGGTGCGCACGAAAGTATCTGTCCAGTGCAACGGGTGTGCACGACAACAATATCGGGTGCATCTGATATGCATAAGAATCCCGATTTAGTGCATCTGGTGTGCACTAAAATCGCATCTCATATCATGCGCCCAACACGCGCGAAAATCCAAATCAGGTGCATCCAACATGCACAAAATCGCGAAATCCAATATCAAGCGCCGAACATGCACAAAAGTCCACTCCAAGCGCGTCCAATATACGCAAGAATCCAATCAGGTGCACAAGGAGCACAAAACAAATATCGAGTATCAAAATCGAAATCGACGGTATACAACACCTTCAATCCAAATCCAAATCAGGTATACCGTGGCATATAATTTCACAACCATGTGCATCAGCGTGCACAAAAGCAAATCAAAATACTAAAAATGCATGAAAAATATGCTGAAAGCATAAATCAAATCATATGCATGCCCTAGGCATGGAATCACAATAAATATCATGAAACTCAATTATCCAAAACTCAAATCCAAGCGATATAGGCGTGATACTCAGATTACAAACGCAAATCGCAACAAAGGACATTGAGGTACACCTCCTATAATGTCAAAAAATGAATCGGTGCGCCTAAAACCGGCAGAACAAGAATATCCGCTCACCTCCTGCTCACGGTCTGGCGTCTTCTGTCTCTGGGTCTTCCTTTTCTCTGCGGATTACCAATCTCGCAATCCATCGTCTCATCGGCCCGGTCAGGTGTTCAAACGAGGACGATTCCGTTCTGGCACCTCTCTGGTCATCTCCTGGTCAATCATCAAGACCACTCGTAAAGCAGCACGTCATTAGCGTCGGTCTCTGATCCTCTGAATACACGTGACACCACTGATCCTGGGTGTAAGTCTCATTGCAGCAGTGTTCTGGAAGAAATCCTGCCTAAGGTCTCTTTCGATCTCGCCCATGCCGAACTGTACGGAAGCTAATACTCTTACATAATCTTTGCTCGCCTTCTGGATATCTGCGTCCTCAGCACCACATTTTCTCAGGAATTGGCCGCATACCAACGCCTCTGTATGCAAATCAGATCTCTGATCTCGACGGGGAGTAACAACAGCTCGTCCGCATCTCGCATGAACCTTTGGCTCCACTCGTCTTTATCATCGTCCGCTTCGACGTCACATCTTGCTGTCTGCGTACTGCTATTGTCCTCAGCCACGGTCAATCCGAAGTCTCATCACACGGACTTGAAATCGCGTACTCTGTATCTGTTGAAGTCAAAATTTGCACCCCGGTTGACCAAGTCAAAGTCAAGGTCAACCCCAAGCCAGGTGGGCCCAAACCCAAGCAAGTGGACCAATACCCAGGTCGAGCCCGAACACGAAGCGTCCGGCCTTCCGCCATGCCAACAACAAAAATCATGTAACAAATAATTTTTATGTAATTTTTGTGCATGAATGTATGCAAAAGGGGGGCATAAAGCCAAATTTTTATAAGCCCATGGCTTATGTGCAAAATGAAAAGGCACATGAGCCATGGGATAGGCAAAATACCATTTTGCAAAACCCAAAGGGCTATATGTAAATATGTAAGCCTATAAAAGGCAACATGATGAATAAAAAAAAGAACAACTTTTTATTCCCCCAAAAACTAGGGTTCTTTGTGCCTCCTGCTCCTTCTCCAAGGTTCTAAACCTTCTCATTTCTTTTGAATTAAATCAAGAGTTTTACTCTTTCTTTTCCAAAACTAAGTAGTTTTCCACCACAAAACCCTCAAAGGGAAACTCAGATCTCCCATCAGATCTCAAAAAGAAGAGATTTTGAGATCTCACATCTCTTGATCTTCAAGATCCGGCCAAACAACAGGAGGAAGAAGAAGAACCCCCTTCATCAGCTTCAAAACATCCTAGGAGTTTAACTCCATACATATATACATAATAAATATTTCCTTTTTGAAGCATAGCTTCTGTTTCTTAGGCTAAAAGCCTCCTTTTCTCGCCGGCGCTCAAGCGCAGAGCGCCCGCGTGCCGACATGTAGCGCGCTTGCGCTCAAGCGCAAGTGCTCGAGCGCAAGTCGCCCCCGTGCCGACACATGGCGCGCTTACGCTCCAGCGCAAGCGCTCGAGCGCAAATCGCCCCCGTGCCGACACGTGGCACTCTAGCGCCTGAGCGCACAGCACCTAGGCTCACAGCGCCCAAGACGCTGCCCCACGCATCCTTTGGATGTCTTTTCCCCCTCTTTTTATGTACATACATATATATTTACATATGTATACATATTTACACACACATATACCCCACGAAATTGTCCCTGTTAGAAAAAAATTCTAACGGGGCGCTGCCCCGCACCCCGCAAGGGGGCTGCTAGCCCCCTTGACCCCCAGCCCACTATCTGGGTAGCGGGACCCCCGTAAAAACTCTGCAGGGCCCCCGATATATCCAAAACCCCTCTTTCAAAACACATCATACGCACACTGCACATTGAGTTCGCATGACCAGTTTAACCCGTTAATCGGAGGTTCCCTCGCTCCAAAGGCGAGGGGTAATTAACGGCAGTTTAGTCCGCGGCTGCCGGAGATTCAGATCCCCACAATCATTAAACCTCGGCCTACCCTAGGCAGGGGGAATCTGTAGTACGCCTGATAAGCGCGCGCGTATTCCCATCTCAATGGGGTGACGAAAAACACCCTACAGATTCTGGCACGCCCGGTGGGACCAATCTCTCCTCCCATATTTCGTGTTAAACGTTCATGCGAACTCAATCAATATACATACCTATATTTATACTAAAATAATGCTCTTTCATACAGGTTTTCAAGCAATCACTCTCCAACAATGTCTCCAAGGACGATCTCAGCTCTCAGCACGACTCCCGTCTCCTACACGATGAAGATAGACTCCAGGACGGTCCTTCCGGCCAGTCTCGGGCGACAATGGGAGGAGGAGCCGGTACCATTCGGCTCTATTGTGTTCATACCAGTTGGCGCCATCCCAGCTCCTCAAGCCCCGGTGGCAGACAAACCGGTCTCGAAAGGCAGGAGACCAAATGTGGTGATCTCAAGGGCGCTCCAACCCAAACGCAAATCGGTGTCTGGACGGCTTTCTATGGCCCCAACTGGGGGCAAAGCCATCGGAACAAAAGAAGTTGCCAGACGTCGTGGGCAAGCCCAGGCGATACCTTCGACGGACACGCGGGCAGATGTCTTCTCAAGCATCCCCATCACTCGGCCTATGGCGGCTTCTCGAAGAGCAGAAGCCTGCCAAGCGCTTAAGGCAGAGAAGCTGAGGCAGAAGCGGCTCAGATATAGAGCCAACAAAAGGGCTAGGGCTCTGGCCATGTTAAAATTTATGAATTTCCAAAGCCCGGACCGCTCCGCGAAACCAGCTGCCAGTGATGAAAGAATGGCTGAATGTGTTATCCACACTGTCTACATGGCCGGACATGAAGAAACGAACCCTCCTCTTCTTCACAGCCATGGTGATGATACGATTGACGCCATCCAGCATCGGCTCGATCTAAATGATGAAGAGCCCGCTCAGGCCGATAAGCCAGAGGAGCCCGTGGTTCCTACGGAATGGAGCTCAGGCAATAAAGATTACCCGGTTGTCATAGCCGGAACTACAGAACAAGCATTATTCCAATGGCTTCAAAGGCAATTTCAGGACAGGGATGAGAAGATGGCCGAGGTCTATTCTAAAATCGACGAGCTGGCAAACATCGTGGCAGATCTCGCGACCCAAGTCGCCCGATTGCAATTACAGCAGAATCAAATTTTGGCTCATGAGCCAGGGATTAGTACCCGGGAGCAGCCAACTGATATCCCTTTCAACCTAAAAGCGGAGCGCCTTCGCGAAAAACAGCCGCAATCAGCCTCTAGTCCCTCCGATACATACGCCGGGGGGGAATCGCCTCTGAAAGAAAAGCTGGAAAAGGTCTATTCCTTCAAGAGGGAAAAGGTCCACAAGATATTCAGGGACGCCCTAAGAAACGGTCTACAACTGCCAGAATCAAAGAGACCGCAAGAAGAGAATATGACCGACGACCCAAAATATTGCCCCTATCACAGGGTGATAGGTCATTCCATTGAGGACTGCTTCGTCTTCAAAGATTGGGTCGAAAGGCAATACAAGACGGGAGAGATAGAACTGTCTAAAGGCGTGTTAGCAAACAGTCAAGCTACGACCGCCGATTTCATGCAAATGGAGACCGAAACCTTTCGGGAACCTAACCCTCCCAGACATGTGCAGGCGAACCAAAGATTGATCGGCCTCAGGGACCGACGTCAGTGAGGGCACCTACTCTGATGGAGAGAAGGAAGAAGGTGTACTCCTTTAGGAGGGATGAGGTCCGCGATATATTCGAGGAAGCCCTGAACAATGGCCTGCAACTGCCTATCCCGAAGAGGCCACATGAAATGAATATGACTGGCAGTCCCATATACTGCCCATTCCATAGAGTGCTGAGCCATACTATTGAAGACTGCTGTGTTTTCAAAGATTGGGCAGAGGACCAATATAAGCTTGGAAAAACCTCACAATCCTCGGATGTATCGGCAAGCCACAGAGCTAGGTCATCAACAAAGCTCCGCCAAGATCAATGTTCAAGGGGCTGGGATAAGCAAAGAGGACCACCACGTCGTTAAACTGGGAAACAATCGACCACCACGTCATTAAACTGGGAACAGTCGACCTCTAAGTCGTTAAACTGGGAATGTAAAAAAAAAAAAATATATATATATATATATATATATATATATATATATACATGTGTAAATAAAAAATGTGTAAATAAAAGAAAAAATGAAAAGCCGAAATGATTGGGCAACTCACAATAAAAATCAGCGAGTAAAAATAAAGACGAAAATAAAGTCGAAATGATTGGGCAACCGCGAATAAATAGCCGAAATGATAGGGCAATCGCGATTTTCGCGATGATAAAAGCTGAAATGATAGAGGAATCGCGGTAAAAAAATAAAATAAAATAAGGGCGGATGATGAGTTGCTCCTGGCATTATTCCAGTGCAGCAATGCAGACACCAAACAAAAATCCAGTTTCCCAAAATTCTTCCAGCCCTACGGCTAGTCCCCAAATTGACTGCCGTATACAATCCACAGGCTCAAATAATTCTCAGCATACCCATGCCCCACCACAACCACCAGTTACGCGGCTGGTCTCCGCCTTGGGAATTATGCTCCATTGAGAAGACCCACTCATGTGTCCTCACGATACATGAGGAGAACAAACCTTTGTGGGATCCTTACGACTCACAAAGGAAAACCACACTTAGGAGTCCTCACGACTCCTAAGGAGAAAATACACCTGCGGGATCCTTACGACCCGCGAGGAGAAAATGCTTTTATGGGACCCTCACGGCCTATAAAATTGAAAAGCCTTAGGTGATAGGGACCTAAACCTGTCTCCTAAGCCATCGCTCCCTAACAGGAAAAGACAAATGATGAATTGCCCGGAACCTCTGCGTCAGTGTTAGCAACGCTGATGCCGGCCCCAACCCCAAAATTCCAAGCTCGCCATCAATAGACCACCAAGTCGTTAAACTGGAAACAGATGACAACCAAGTCGTTAAACTGGAAACAGATGACCACTGAGTCTTTAAACTGGAAACAGATGACCTCTAAGTCTTTAAACTGGAAACAGATGACCTCTAAGTCTTTAAACTGGAAACAGATGACCTCCAAGTCTTTAAACTGGAAACAGATGACCTCTAAGTCGTTAAACTGGAAACAGCAGATCACCAAGTCTTTAAACTGGAAACAGATGACCTCTAAGTCTTTAAACTAGAAACAGATGACCTCTAAGTCTTTAAACTGGAAACAGATGACCTCCAAGTCGTTAAACTGGAAGCACCATGACCACCAAGTCGTTAAACTTGAAACAGATGACCTTTAAGTCGTTAAACTGGAAACAGCGACCACTAAGTCTTTAAACTGGAAACAGATGACCTCTAAGTCGTTAAACTGGAAACAGCAGACCTCTAAGTCTTTAAACTGGAAACAGATGACCACTAAGTCTTTAAACTGGAAACAGATGACCTCTAAGTCTTTAAACTGGAAACAGATGACCTCCAAGTCGTTAAACTGGAAGCACAATGACCACCAAGTTGTTAAACTGGAAGCACCATGACCACCAAGTCGTTAAATTGGAAACATAGACCCCTAAGTCTTTAAACTGGAAACAGATGACCTCTACGTCGTTAAACTGGAAACAGATGACCTCCAAGTCATTAAACTGGAAACAGATGATCTCTATGTCGTTAAACTGGAAACAGATGACCTCTAAGTTGTTAAACTGGAAACAGTCGACCTCTAAGTCGTTAAACTGGAAACGAGGGAAATCCACTCATGTGTCCTCACGATATATGAGGAGATCAAACCTTTGTGGGATCTTTACGGCTCACGAAGGAAAAACACACTTGGGAGTCCTCACGACTCCTAAGGAGAACATACACCTACGAGATCCTTACGACTCGTAGGGAGAAAATGCTTTTATGGGACCCCCACGGCCCATAAAATTGAAAAGTATTAGGTGATAGGGACCTAAACCTGTCTCCTAAGCCATCGCTCCTCAACCCCCAAGCGGCGAATGATGAGTCGCTCCTGGTACCACACTCCAGTGCAGCGATACAGACGCCAACAAAGTCCTGAAATTTTTCTGGCCCTAAGGTCTGGATCATACATCCTGCAAAACCGTATACAATCCACGGGCGTAAAACAATCCCGATCTCTCTAAAAAAAAAACAAAAAAACAAAAAATCGGTATGTCCACAAGCAAAATGGGCACGGATTAAAACCCGAAAAGGCTCCGTGAGTAAAAACAGAAGGACTGCCGGCGAGTTTGTGAAAACTCGAAAGGGGGCAAACTCGTAAAAGAAAAAAAAAGAAATGAAATACACTCGCAAAGTCCTCTCGACTTTGTGAGGAGAAAATTCCCGCGTGAGATCCCTACGACTCACAAAGGAGCGACACACTTACGAGTCCCCACGACTCCTAAGGAGAAAATACACCTACGGGATCCTTACGACCCGTAGGGAGAAAATGCTTTGTGAGACCCTTATGGCTCACAAAATGGAAAAGCCTTAGGTGACAGGGATCTAAACCTGTCTCCTAAGCCACAAATTCCCAAATCCTCTCGGGGCACATGATGAGTTGCTCCTGGCATTATTCCAGTGCAGCAATGCAGATGCCAAACAAAAAAAAACCAATTCCCAAATCCTCTCATGGCGGACGATGATTCACTCCTGGTACCATATTCCAGTATAGCGATGCTGATGTCAACTCAAGTCAAACAAATCAAACCAACCAATTCCAACATCGACCTCTGCATCAAACATCGACACTCCGCCTCGGGGAAACGTCGACCAGCGACACTCTGTGCCGTGGGCACGTCTACCAAATCGCTTTGGATCAGAGCGTCGACCGTCTATGTCGCAAAAAGGGCAGTGCAGGCTCCCGCAAATTGGGAACCCAAATCGCTCCGGATCAGAGCGTCGACCGTCTATGTCGCAAAAAGGGGCAGTGCAGGCTCCCGCAAATTGGGAACCCAAATCGCTTCATATCAGAGCGTCGATCGTCTATGTCGCAAAAAGGGCAGTGCAGGCTCCCGCAAATTGGGAACCCAAATCGCTTCGTAACAGAGCGTCGACCGTCTATGTCGCAAAAAGGGCAGTGCAGGCTCCCGCAAATTGGGAACCAAAATCGCTTCGTATTAGAGCGTCGACCGTCTATGTCGCAAAAAGGACAGTGCAGGCTCCCGCAAATTGGGAACCCAAATCGCTTCGTAACAGAGCGTCGACCATCTATGTCGCAAAAAGGGCAGTGCAGGCTCCCGCAAATTGGGAACCCAAATCGCTCCGGATCAGAGCGTCGACCGTCTATGTCGCAAAAAGGGCAGTGTAGGCTCCCGCAAATTGGGAACCCAAATCGCTCCGGATCAGAGCGTCGACCGTCTATGTCGTAAAAAGGGCAGTGTAGGCTCCCGCAAATTGGGAACCCAAATCGCTCCGGATCAGAGCGTCGACCGTCTATGTCGCAAAAAGGGCAGTGCAGGCTCCCGCAAATTGGGAACCCAAATCGCTTCGTATCAGAGCGTCGACCGTCTATGTCGTAAAAAGGGCAGTTCAGGCTCCCGCAAATTGGGAACCCAAATCGCTCCGGATCAGAGCGTCGACCGTCTATGTCGCAAAAAGGGCAGTGCAGGCTCCCGCAAATTGGGATCCCAAATCGCTCCGTATCAGAGCGTCGACCGTCTATGTCGCAAAAAGGGCAGTGCAGGCTCCCGCAAATTGGGAACCCAAATCACTCCGGATCAGAGCGTCGACCGTCTATGTCGCAAAAAGGGCAGTGCAGGCTCCCGCAAAATGGGAACCCAAATCACTCCGGATCAGAGCGTCGACCGTCTATGTCGCAAAAAGGGCAGTGCAGGCTCCCGTAAATTGGGAACCCAAATCGCTCCGGATCAGAGCATCGACCGTCTATGTCGCAAAAAGGGCAGTGCAGGCTCCCGCAAAATGGGAACCCAAATCGCTCCGGATCAGAGCGTCGACCGTCTATGTCGCAAAAAGGGCAGTGCAGGCTCCCGCAAATTGGGAACCCAAATCGCTACGGATCAGAGCGTCGACCGTCTATGTCGCAAAAAGGGCAGTGCAGACTCCCGCAAAATGGGAACCCAAATCGCTCCGAATCAGAGCGTCGACCGTTTATGTCGCAAAAAGGGCAGTGCAGGCTCCCGCAAATTGGGAACCCAAATCGCTCCGGATCAGAGCGTCGACCGTCTATGTCGCAAAAAGGGCAGTGCAGGCTCCCGCAAATTGGGAACCCAAATCGGTCCGGATCAGAGCGTCGACCGTCCAGGTCGCAAAAAGGGCAGTGCAGACTCCCGCAAAGCAGGAACCAGATCACTCCGGGCTAGGGAAACGTCTACCACGGACAATCCGTCTCGGAGACGCGTCAAGCGTCGACCGTCCGCGTAGTAAAAAGGGCAGTGCATCCCAAAGAGTGGGAAACAAGGCAAGTCGCCTCCATGTGAAAGATAATCCATCAATTTCATGCACACGACTCACATATGTGGTGTGCATTTATTGATGGGGGGCACTTTGTTGAAGTCAAAATTTGCACCCCGGTTGACCAAGTCAAAGTCAAGGTCAACCCCAAGCCAGGTGGGCCCAAGCCCAAGCAAGTGGACCAATGCCCAGGTCGAGCCCGAACACGAAGCGTCCGGCCTTCCGCCATGCCAACAACAAAAATCATGTAACAAATAATTTTTATGTAATTTTTGTGCATGAATGTATGCAAAAGGGGGGCATAAAGCCAAATTTTTGTAAGCCCATGGCTTATGTGCAAAATGAAAAGGCACATGAGCCATGGGATAGGCAAAATGCCATTTTGCAAAGCCCAAGGGGCTATATGTAAATATGTAAGCCTATAAAAGGCAACATGATGAATAAAAAAAAGAACAACTTTTTATTCCCCCCAAAACTAGGGTTTTTTGTGCCTCCTGCTCCTTCTCCAATGTTCTAAACCTTCTCATTTCTTTTGAATTAAATCAAGAGTTTTACTCTTTCTTTTCCAAAACTAAATAGTTTTCCACCACAAAACCCTCAAAGGGGAACTCAGATGTCCCATCAGATCTCAAAAAGGAGAGATTTTGAGATCTCACATCTCTTGATCTTCAAGATCCGGCCAAACAACAGGAGGAAGAAGAAGAACCCCCCCTTCATCAGCTTCAAAACATCCTAGGAGTTTAACTCCATACATATATACATAATAAATATTTCCTTTCTGAAGCATAGCTTCTGTTTCTTAGGCTAAAAGCCTCCTTTTCTCGCCGGCGCACAAGCGCAGAGCGCCCGCGTGCCGACACGTGGCGCGCTTACGCTCGAGCGCAAGCGCTCGAGCGCAAGTCGCCCCGGTGTCGACACCTGGCGCGCTTGCGCTCCAGCGCAAGTCGCCCCCGTGCCGACACATGGCGCGCTTGCGCTCAAGCGCAAGCGCTCGAGCACAAGTCGCCCCGTGCCGACACGTGGCGCGCTTGCGCTCGAGCGCAGAGCGCCCACGTGCCGACACGTGGCACTCTAGCGCCTGAGCGCACAGCACCTAGGCGCACAGCGCCCAAAGCGCTGTCCCATGCATCTTTTGGATGTCTTTTCCCCCTCTCTTTTTGTACATACATATATATTTACATATGTATACATATTTACACACACATGTACCCCACGAAACTGTCCCTGTTAGAAAAAAATTTCTAACGGATCGCTGCCCCGCACCCCGCAAGGGTCTGCTAGCCCCCTTGACCCCCAGCCCGGTAGGTAGCGGGACCCCCGTAAAAACTCTGCGGGCCCCCCGATATATCCAAAACCCCCCTTTCAAAACACATCATACGCACACTGCACATTGAGTTCGCATGACCAGTTTAACCCGTCAATCGGAGGTTCCCTCGCTCCAAAGGCGAGGGGTAATTAACGGCAGTTTAGTCCGCGGCAGCCGGAGATTCGGATCCCCACAATCATTAATCCTCGGCTTACCCTAGGCAGGGGGAATCTGTAGTACGCCTGATAAGCGCGCGCGTATTCCCATCTCAATAGGGTGACGAAAAACATCCTACAGTATCTTTATCACTCTGTAGAATATATCTGGCCGAACACGTCCTCGAGAACTCGTTCCAACCATCAGAGGAATACTCAATACTCGTCCGTTCTCGGTCAACTCACAACACATCTGGGTGAGGTCCTCTATCCAAAACCGGTCAGCTTCCTGATCTCTTATCACATGATATCTGGACGACGTCAAACTTTTCGATCGAGTCATCAAGGTCCCAAAATTTCCCAAAAGCTCAACACCTGAGCACAGTCTAAAATATCTGGTACATACCACAGTACCTCTGGACCAGCCGTAGAAGGGAAAACCCAACCCTCACTGATGGCACCGCTAAACTGCTGCAAACCCTAAGGTTTAAAGCGGTTCCATGGTCATCAAGTCGAGTTAGGGTTTCATTCTTCTAGAGAGTCCACAGAATTACCTGCATGTTCCTCCGAATATTTTAAACTTGGGAAAAATGGTTTCCTGACACTCGTTCGAACTTATTAGCTTCGCCTATACAACATGTGAATACCCTTCGTCCGCACGCTAAACAATGCCTCAATCCTCCAGGAAAGGCGATACATCGACGGTCATCTCTGGATCGGTCTGCTCTAGATCTGAGTAAGACTCTCCACACTGGAAATCTTCAACTCAACTGGGTCTACGTCGGCGAATCAATCTGACGAATCACCTTCGTCTCTCAACTCGGGTAGGTTCACCTGTCGCATTTCTGCCTGGAAGCTCCGGCGATATCAGCTCGTAAGCTCTGGAAGCGACATCCTATTAATCTCAGCAACAGCTGGGTCATCTGTTTGCACGGTAGGTGACATCATAATCTCTGAGGTATGTTGTACATCAACAGTCCTCTCGCAACTGGCAGCTCTATCAAAGGCCCGATCATCCGGTGCAAAAACCAAACACTCGCCTCATCTGAGAGGTCACAACATCAACACTACATCGAGACGTTCCCATGTCACCGGAAAACACAATGGTCAGCCCTCGTACCAGACGAGCGTGCCCTGACCGCAATGTTAGCAGCAGCTCAATCTGCGCTCAAACCATGGTGAAAGGAACCTCAATCGAGTATCGACGAAAGCAGATCAACGGCATGAGAGGAAACGACAGATCCGGAATGGATACATGATCATAAGAAGGAACAGCATCAATGAGATTATGATCATGGAACAAATAAAATCAAGGATCTCAAATGGATGTATAATCAAGGATACGAAGAGAATCACAGATCTCAAAATACGTACATCCTAAGGTTTTTTAAGTGGAGTATCGTATCGTAAATATGCCGCGGAACATACGTACGGTACGTCACTCTACTTAAGCTACCTACTCCATCAATCAGGGTCAGCCTATGAAACGAAAGTTCGGATCTAATACCCCCTGTTCAAGTCTAAGTTCCGTAAGGTCAAGCCTAGGTTCCGAAATACATAGCTGCCCTAGACTCCGCATAGTCAAACCTAGACTGGAACCAAGGTTAAACCTAGCGCTCTGATACCAACTTTGTTACGACCCGAAATATTAGCTCGTGACCAGCACTTGAATCACGCAACGTCTAAAGACGTAACGGAATTCAAGTAAGCTGAAACCCAGAAATCTAAACCTATTAAGAAAAATAAAGGAGGCGAGATTTTGAAATAAAGGTATAATGAAATCAAGTTTTCTTAATGCATAGAAAAGAAACATGAATGATGCAAGTGAAATTTACTAGTTTGAAAACATGTTACGTCTTTTAAAAATTTAGGCAGCACCTCCTTTGTATATTTTGATCCAAAACCACAAATACATAATAATGATAAAGGTATCCCCAAACGGGAGCTAGCTCTTCGCTAAACGGCGGATCACAATCACGCAAGACAATATATATAAGTATACGACGCCCAACGGTGAAGATCACCACAAAAGATAAAGAAATAAGCAAGACGTCAAAACCACAAGTAGCGGAAAACCCCTCGCTCTAAGTCTCGCAACCACAATCACACTAAGTCTCATTACTTATACAATTTACTAATTTTGATTGATGGAGCTATCTAGATACAATATGGAATATAGATACAAGGGTGGGTACGATACAAATGTCCCACCTACCAATGCAAAACACCCGAATGCAACTGTGTGCCAGCGAAGCCGCTACCGATCCAAGCGGTCTACCTGCAAGAACTGTGGCACAACAGGGGTGAGTTGCCAACTCGTGAATAGAAATATATCAACAAGTAGAAATCGAATAAACAACGACTCCTAGGTCAACTATATCATGAAGGTAATACTATGATATCTAGGGTGACCGGGTCGTATATGTGCCAACAATAACTCAAGTCTATAAGTATGCTAATATCATCCAATCAGATAATCAATGTCTGTAAGTATGCGGATCTCGTCCCACCATATGATCAATGTATGTATGCATGTGGATCTCGTCCACTTGTTAACCAAAGACACAACAATATCATGCATGTAAATATCATAAAAATATATGCATGAAAATATGAGGATATAAATCAACGTTTGTCCCTCGTGACACATCAAAATCATGGAACTAGAGTGTCCAATCTCGACACTCGAAAACATCATGAAACTCATGTCCAGCATCGACACGTAAATCCTCATATGTCTCAGACGCCGCACACCCTGGTCGGCCCTGATATCCATCTCTCTACTCCGGTCGGTATCCTCCGGATAACCGCCGAGTCCAAATATAATCACCGGTAGGTAGTGCTCCCTTGCCAGGCTCATCGTCTACATCTCGAACTTCTTGCGGGGTACCTTACCGGGTCCACCATGTACCCGCAATCGGCCTCATCCGCCTCCTCGAATCGGGTTTCACATGTCGCTCTCAGAACCGAGAAAATACATGGTGGACGCACTGAAATATCATATCAAGAGAAACCGGGTTTTTAAAACAGTATAAGCTTTCTTTTGAAATCGTCACGGTTCTCAAATCCAGAAATCTCATGAAAACAGCATATCTCAATGCGTAAAATTATAAAGCATGATGTATGCGACATATAATAGAAATGCAAGTATATCCGTATATCATGCAACATGGAACAGTGATATGACGTAATAAGGGAAAACCGCTCTTTTAAATGATTCCAGTTTTTAAAATATAACATGCGGTTCCCAATTTCCCAATAAAACCAGTTATCTATGTAGGTACAAAATGTATATGCGCAAGTATAGATGTACCAATGTATACGTGCACAAATATGGATATACAATGTGTATGTCATGATGCAGCAATCCTACTGTATAGTAACATGGCAATTATCGATGATGAAGTGTGTGAGCCGGAAAATCTGTGTACGTGTAACATACGCATCATCGATAATGGTGCAGGTGTTCTATCACAGGTACAAGTTATACAATGTGAATAACATGAATGCAGCATAAGGTAAATCATATGCAAATGCTGACGGGTATACGTATCTAACATGATCGAGTCGGTGAATCTATCAATCGGCATCCAACCTAAACAACATCGCGTACGGTATAATCTATCGTACGACAACCTCTAGTCGAGGGTAAGGATCAATCATCAAGTCAACTCATCACGCACGGAAAATCATCGTACGACGATATTAAGCTAATAGGGATCCTATCAACCTATAAGACAACGAGGGTACGGCCTAATATCACGTACGGCCTATCATCCATAATTTACAACATTCTATATATATATATATATATATATATATATATATATATATGTCCCAGGTCACATCCATAACGATCTCATATCTGGGGATCGACAAGGTATCAATCATCTCAATCGACTCGCATCCGAACCAACATATCATCAGATCATCATATTCATCTTATATTCTTTTCATCGCATTTATATATCTCACATCAAGTCGAGTTTATGTAAACATTCTATCTCCACTATAAGTATAAGTATCTAATCTAACATACACATCCGAACCATACAAACAGTTTTTGGAAAGATGCGAATCGTAGTTTTGAAAATAGGGTTTACAGTGTTTTTAAGGAAGATATATCATTTGAAATTCCGTAACGTCGCTCAAGGTATCTGTTTAAAAGATGCATACGATTTTTCAGTGTGGAAATATGTATGGTTCGGATGACACACCTGCGTCGACTATCTAGTCCTATAGTACCCTAAACAACAATATCATCAAATATCATCCTCAAGTTTCGTCATCACATACTAGTCGTATCATCTCACTTCTAACTATCTTTAGCTTCTAATATGGTTTCACTAACAATCTATTTAATTTTAATCCTAGTTTCCTAATCTAGATTTCCTTAACCATATACTACAAATCGGTTTCCATCAAAACTTTGTGGGGGTGCTATACGCCATCCACCCGACTTCCGCCGTGGATATAGATCCACTCACCTTGGTCGTCGATTGCCGAAGTCGATGAAGCCATGATCCGTAGCCTCGGAATCCATGTGAGAGTACCTACAATAATAAACAATCACAATCGCTATTAACATCAAGTCCCGAAACCAAAACGGCACACGGATCGCCTATAGGTTAGAACCTATAGCCCACGTATGCAAAACCAACAAATTACCCCTAGTCGTTGATGTACAAACATTCAACAACCAAAAACACATCCAATTATCAAGAATTAGCATTTTAAAATACGGAAAACATAGCTAAAATCCCACTGAAATGCTCCCAGATTTTGATTCAGGCCAAAAGGAGTTGCACAAACAAGTCTAGGGTGCTATATATGATGTATATGAGTTACTAGACCAACCCCGACACCACTCCCCACCAAGTGGCCGGCCACCTACCCATAAAATCCGGCCTCCTCACCCCCTGGCTTCTATGGGCTTCGTTTTGCATGGTGGTCTCCTATGGTCAAAAATAGGTCCCTGGTGTTGTTTGGTAAACTCAGAAATAACCCGGTTTGCTCCAGATTTCCTTGCACACCCTAATTTCTCACAAAACCGACATGGATCAAATCCTAAATCCGTATTTTGGTTTCCCATACTCATTCCCAAGTCTTAAACAGTCACTCAACAGCCACTCAAGCATCACCAATCCACAATTTCACTCAAACCCTCAATAGGGTTTTCCAATTTCCACAAATCACCACCAAACCATCTATAAACTAAAGTAGAATAGAAAGAAGCTTAAAACTAGCTAAATGGAAGAAGCTATACCTCATTCAAGCCACTCTAGACAGCCCTAGCTCTCCAATGTCATCAAAATTCCACTTTTCTCGGTTCAATGTGTATAGGAAGAGATGTGGATTAATTTTTATGAAGGGAGTATAAGGTTTTGGGGATTATTTGGAGATGGATCTAGGGTTTGAAGTGGAGAGAGATGTGGGTGAGGAAGATGAAGAAGGAGGAAGAAAATGATGGGGAATATGTTAGGCGGCAGCCCCCCTTCTCTCTCACTTATTCACACACTCTCTCTCCAATCATACCCCTTTTCACTAAATTACCCTGTTCCCCTCCGAAAGATGGCGCACAAGACTGCGATGTCCTGACGCTGAGATTCGGGGCAGATGCTATTTGGTTTTATCCGTCCACCACTCCGAAGATGCCAAGCTGATTTATGGCACCGTGTATCGGAGGTTTAGACGGATGCGGCCGATGTAGCAGACTTCGTCAGATTCCCCCTCGCTTGAGGGGTTTTTAATTGTGGGGACGTTCTTCCCTGCAGGCGCAAGCCCATGCAGTTAATTACGCTACCGCATCGCGGTAACAACTTTCTCCTTCTCCAGAATTTCACTTCATGTCGTGTGTGTTTGTTTTGTTTGTGGTTGCCCGTGGATTGTATACGGAGATTGAGTAATGCCGTCGCCCGTAGGACGTGGATTAGTCCAAATCCGTATTTACTTAGATTTGGGTTTGGTGTTTTTAGTTTAAGGATGCATTAGTCGCGTTGCGGCTAAGATCAACTTAAACGTTCGTTAAGGATACGATAGTCCTGTTTGAGACTAAGATCAACTTAACGTGATAATCCATTTAATATCTGGCCATCGGGACTCGTCACCTCTCTAACGTCGTTGAAGGATTACAACGGCAGATGTCAGAGGAGTGCAGAGATGTACCCTAGAACCAATGTTGATTTGGAGTTTTATAGTCCGTTTGAATGTTTAAGGATACGTTTGCCGTGTTTGGGGGCTAAGATCAACTTAAACGGGATCGTTTAGATCCGGCAAAAGAGCATTTGGAGGCTCTATTGTTCCAGTTTAGGGACGTAGTGGTCCATAGGTAGTTTAGGGACGTTGCGGTCCATGTTCCAGTTTAGGGACGTGGTGGTCCATGTTCCAGTTTAGGGACGTGGTGGTCTGACATTAGTTTAAGGAGGTTCCGGTCCAACATTACTTTAAGGACGTTCCGGTCCAACATTAGTTTAAGGACGTTCCGGTCTACGAGTTTAAGGACCCCGCAGTCCGTATTGATGTGTGGTCGTCGGGACCCGTCACCTCTCTGACGACGTTGAAGGATTACAACGATGGGTGTCAGAGGAGTTCGGAGATGTACCCTCGAACCGGATATAAATTAATTTAAGAGAACAGCTGTGCTCAGTCAATTTAATTTGAGGATTTACGGCCAAAATTGGGCTAAGTCCAGTTGAAAATGTTCAACACCCTTATTTATTTTTGGTCTATTAGACCTGTGCTAGGGCTTTGCCCACACTTAAACAATGCATTGCATTACTTCTATTTTTTTTGTTTGGGCTCTGCCCATAAAAAATGCAGAGCATCAATTGCACTTGGGCTTTGCCCCCTTTTTATTGCTTTGCAATTTATTTTGGCCTGCTAGGTCTTTTTGATTTGGGCCTGGCCCTTTAGGAAATGCCTTGCATTTGTCAAGCGCTTTGCGCCAATCAGAGAGCGCAAGAACTTGTAGTGTTGACACGTGTCGCGCAAGCGCAGTGCGCTGCGCTAATGCGCTGCGCCTGCGCTGCTGACACGTGGCGCGCTCTGGTGGCTTGCGCCAATCCAGAAGTGCAACAGCGCAGTTTGCAAGTGCAAGACACTATGATTTAAGAATCTTTTAGATTCAAGAACCAATGGTTCACAAAAGAAGTGCAAAGCACTGTTCGTTTCCTTGATCTAGTTTAGATCAAAGAAAAACAAGTTTTTTCTTTTTATTTCAGGAACCAAAGGTTCATAAAAGTGCAAAGCACTTTTTTTTTATTTTGTTTTTTCTTGTTTTAAAGAACCAGTGGTTCATAAGAATTATTATGTGAAGATCATTGATCTGGTTTTTAGATCAATGATCTATTATAAGAAATTTCTTCTCTCTTGTGAAGGTTTTTATCTTTTTCTTGAAATTTTTCTCAGAGTTCTCTCTGTTTGAAGCTCTTGATTTTTTTTCAAGAAATGTTGATCCCCTTTTTTTATTTTAGAAAGAAGGATCATTGGTCGTTGGGACCCACCACCTCTTCGACGACACTGAGAGATTACAGTGCCATATATCGAAGGTGTGGAGGGATGTACCCTTTGAACCATGTCTCACTCATTAGGGGGGAAGAACAGGCCGGAGCTTAAGCTTCTCGCTACTGAAAAAGGCTTCTTTGCGTTCGCACACGTGCATCGCACGTGTGTCGCACGTGTTGGGCGCTCATATTTGCACGTAGCGCACATGGATCTTGCGCATATGCGCATTATGGGGGGAGCAAGCTCTTATGGAGAACGAGTCTCCTTTGAATATTCTCATGTGGTGCGCACGTGCGTTGCACGTGGTGCGCACGTGGCGGGCACACGTGCGTTGCACGTGGCGCACATGCGCATTATGAGGAGAAGCAGAGCTTCTATATATGGAGAACATGCTCCTTTTAATATTATTAAATGTTCTCATGTAGTGCGCACGTGCGTTGCACGTGGTGCCGCATGGCGGGCACACGTGCGTTGCACGTGAAGCACATGCGCATTATAAGGAGAAGCAGAGCTTCTATATATGGAGAACAAGCTCCTGTTAATATTATTAAATGTTCTCATGTGGTGCGCACGTGCGTTGCACGTGGTGCCGCATGGCGGGCACACGTGCATTGCACGTGGCTCACATGCCCATTATGAGAAGAAGCAAAGCTTCTATATATGGAGAACAAGCTCCTTTTAATATTATTAAATGTTCTCATGTGGTGCGCACGTGCGTTGCACGTGGTGCCGCATGGCGGGCACACGTGCGTTGCACGTGGCGCACATGCGCATTATGAGGAGAAGCAAAGCTTCTATATATGGAGAACAAGCTTCTTTTAATATTATTAAATGTTCTCATGTGGTGCGCACGTGCGTTGCACGTGGTGCCGCATGGCGGGCACACGTGCGTTGTACGTGGCGCACATGCGCATTATGAGGAGAAGCAAAGCTTCTATATATGGAGAACAAGCTCCTTTTAATATTATTAAATGTTCTCATGTGGTGCGCACGTGCGTTGCATGCGGGCACACGTGCGTTGCACGTAGCGCACATGGCGCTTGCGCATATGCGCATTATGGAGGAGCATGCTCCTATCCTTGAGAACTAAGCTCCTTTGGAGAACTAAGCTCCTTTGAGTATTGAATCCTTTGAGGATTTAACTCTTCCTTTCTAAGAGGTATCCTCTCTTATTTATATGGGAGTGGTAGAGAAGCCATCTCTCCTTTTCCCGATGTGGGACTAAAAAATGCATTACCCATGTAGTAGAGTATTACTTTAAATTACACGTGTATAACACATTTGCTCATAACTTTTGATCTCGGATGAATTATGAGGCCCACAATATATCAAATCGAAGGTCTTTTTGAGATGCTTTCAATATCATCAGAATTTAGCTGTTTTTCGTTCCGGAGTTTGTCAAAATACAGCTCGGAAAATACTGGTTCGCATCTTCTTCCTTAGATCACATGTGTATAGACATTTGCTCATAACTTTTGATCCCGGATGAATTATGAGGCCCATAATATATCAAATCGAAGGCCTTTTCAAGATGCTTTCAATACCATCAGAATTTAGCTGTTTCTCATTCCAGAGTTTGTCAAAATAAAGCTCGGAAAATACTGTTTCGCGTCTTCTTTCTTAGATCACATGTGCATAACACATTTGCTCATAATTTTTGATCCCGGATGAATTATGAGGCTCATAATATATCAAATCGAAGGTTTTTTCAAAATGCTTTCAACACCATCATAATTTAATAGTTTTTCATTGAGGAGTTTATCAAAATACAGGCCGGAAGATACTTGTTTGCATTTTCTTAAGCGTATCGCTGCCATTTGATACCTTGGACTCTTTTGCGCAGAAATTTTTCGCGGGAACAAATGCCCCCCACTACTTTGCCCACGTAAGTATATATGTGGGTGAAGTAGTGCAGAATAATGCATAGCGTATGACCAGTTTCGGGTTGGTATATAACTTTCAGAATCTTGATCTGAGAAGCGAGCGGACACAAGTGTCATCATTTATCATTGACTCAAATCTCGACTCTTAAAAGATATAGTTCCAAACTCTCAATTCTATGAGCCGCACCCTTCTATTTCTTTATGTTTTACTCTGGTGTAAAGTAGTTTATACGCTCATGAGTAACTTCTCCTTTTCAGTGGCATGTAGCTTTAGCAAGTGTGGCTCGTAGATGGTCCATCTTAACCTCTTTGTAGGGCAGTAATGGCTTAGAAGACAGGGGTAGGATCTGCTACCTAAGACTTTTCAACTTTATGAGCCGTGAGGGTCTCATAAAGACTTTTCTCCCTACGGATCGAGAGGATCTCGTAGGTGTATTTTCTCCTTAGTAATCGTGAGGATTCCTAAGTGCGTTTTCTCTTATAAGTCATAAGGATCTTATAAGAGAATTTTCTCCCTTACAAGTCGAGAGGACTCGTAAGTGGTTGGTGAGTTGACTTGTTTCCGAGTCGAAGTATTGCTCTGATGGGGAGGTCGTTGGCTGATTTATTTCCGCGACGAAGGTCATTGGCTGACTTGTTTCCGAGACGGAGGTTCTTGTCCGTGAGTACTCAACGGGCGGCATGGCTCGAGCAAAGCACTTCTCATTTCCACCATTTGGAACAAGAAGCAGCTTTAAGGCTGAAGGAGCGTCAGGAGTCTTCAATCGAAACTGCTCGCCTACGTGCTGAAGTTGAGGCGAACGCTGCCGAGGTGAAGGCTGTCTTCGAGGGCCTTCTGGAGCGTATCTCACATGGGCTAAACTTGAAGCGAAAGCTTGATGTTGCCGAGCATGACACTCCAGGCCGTGAAGCCACTCATCAGGTCGTTAAGGAGCAGCTTGCATCTGTCTTGCAGCAGCGGGCTCAAGTAGAGGCAGAACTGGCGGTGGTAGCCGATCGGGAAAAGGCATGGAAGGAAGTGTGCGAACAACTGATAAAGCGACTTAAGACGCTTCCTTCCCAGTAGCTGCCTTTGTATCAATGTATTTGTAAAATTTTCCCTTTAAATAATATGTATCCATTCTTTATTCTTTTGTACGATTCATCTTGTATTTGATTGAAGTCAATGAATAAAGATACACATTTTCTTTTGCAATGTCTTGTATGCTCTTTTGCTTTCTGCCTTCTCTTATTATCAGCATGTTGTCTTTGATAAACATAATTGGCAGATAACTTAGTTTTTTCCAAGAGATAGCGATGGCTTAGGCCGCAGGTTCAGATCTGCTGCCTAAGACTTTTCAACTCTATGAGCCGTGAGGGTCTCATAGAGACTTTTCTCCCTACGGATCGAGAGGATCTCATAGGTGGATTTTCTCCTTAGGAATCGTGAGGATTCCTAAGTGTGTTTTCTCTTACAAGTTGTAAGGATCCTATAAGAGAATTTTTCCCTCTTACGAGTTGAGAAGACCCGTAAGCGGTTGTTTCCCTCCTTGTCGAGATTCGACTTTGGAGAGTGAGACCCGTGAATAGTATGCAAGAAATCTTTTTGGATCGACTTGCAGGGTCCCATTGTTCGGGAAGCAAGCTTTTTTAGTCCCTGCTGCCTGAGGCTTTCCTTGCAAGTTGAGATGAATCGGAAATTTTTCCGCGGAGACACTGGTTTCTCTGCGAGCCGACGCGAATCAGGAGGCTCTCGTCAAGAAGTGTTTGTTTCCTTGAGTCGAGGTATCTGCTAAGGATTATTTGTTTCCCTAGCGCCAAGGATTATTTGTTTCCTTGGTGTTGAAACGGATCGAGAATTTCCCACGGAGGCACTGGTTGCTCTGCGAGTCGACGCGAATCAGGAGGCTCTCGTCAAGGAGTGTTTGTTTCCTTGAGTTGAGGTGTTTGCTAGGGATTATTTGTTTCCCTAGCGCCAAGGATTATTTATTTCCTTGGGGTTGAAACGAGTCGAGAATTTCCCACGGAGGCACTGGTTGCTCTGCGAGTCGACGCGGATCAGGAGGCTCTCGTCAAGGAGTGTTTGTATCCGTGAGTTGAGGTGTTTGCTAAGGATTATTTGTTTCCCTAGCGCCAAGGATCATTTGTTTCCTTGGGGTTTGAAACGAGTCGAGAATTTTCCACGGAGGCACTGGTTGCTCTGCGAGTCGACGCGGATCGGGAGGTTCTCGTCAAGGAGTGTTTGGATCCGTGAGTCGAGGAATTTGCTAAGGATTATTTGTTTCCCTAGCGCCAAGGATTATTTGTTTCCTTGGGGTTTAAAACGAGTCGAGAATTTCCCACGGAGGCACTGGTTGCTCTGCGAGTCGACGCGGATCAGGGGGCTCTCGTCAAGGAGTGTTTGTATCCGTGAGTCGAGGAATTTGCTAAGAATTATTTGTTTCCCTAGCGCCAAGGATTATTTGTTTCCTTGGGGTTTGAAACGAGTCGAGAATTTCCCACGGAGGCACTGGTTGCTTTACGAGTCGACGCAGATCAGGAGGCTCTCGTCAAGGAGTGTTTGTATCCGTGAGTCGAGGAATTTGCTAAGGATTATTTGTTTCCCTAGCGCCAAGGATTATTTGTTTCCTTGGGGTTTGAAACGAGTCGAGAATTTCCCACGGAGGCACTGGTGGCTCTGCGAGTTGACGCGGATCAGGAGGCTCTCGTCAAGGAGTGTTTGTATCCGTGAGTCGAGGAATTTGCTAGGGATTATTTGTTTCCCAAGCGCTAAGGATTATTTGTTTCCTTAGGGTTTGAAACGAGTCGAGAATTTCCCACGGAGGCTCTGGTGGCTCTGCGAGTCGACGCGGATCAGGAGGCTCTCGTCAAGGAGTGTTTGTATCCGTGAGT
Organism: Agapanthus africanus; assembly: GCA_030015575.1. NCBI lineage: Eukaryota > Viridiplantae > Streptophyta > Magnoliopsida > Asparagales > Amaryllidaceae > Agapanthus > Agapanthus africanus. The sequence continues at coordinate 932,390,437 of CM057338.1, read as the reverse complement.
CGAGGAATTTGCTAGGGATTATTTATTTCCCAAGCGCCAAGGATTATTTGTTTCCTTGGGGTTTGAAACGAGTCGAGAATTTCCCACGGAGGCACTGGTGGCTCTGCGAGTCGACGCGGATCAGGAGGCTCTCGTCAAGGAGTGTTTGTATCCGTGAGTCGAGGAATTTGCTGAAGACACTGGTTTCTTCGGAGTTGGACTGAACCGTCGAGATTTGGCTTCGTCTTCTGGCGGAGCCTGTTGGGAAAGTATGGTTCCCTCTTGTTTGTTTACGCCCTCGGATTGTATACAGGGATCGATGTGATCTTAACTGTAGGGCCAAAGTTTTATCATCTTCCTTTTTTTTGTTTTATTTCCGCGATGCTCTATCATTTCAGCTTTTATATCGCGAAGGTCGCGATTGCCCAATCATTTCGGCTATTTTTCGCGGTGCCCAATCATTTCGGCTGTTTATTTCATTTTTACTCGCTGCTTTTTATTGCGGGTTGCCCAATCATTTCGGCTGTTTATTTTATTTTTACTCACTGCTTTTTATTGTGAGTTGCCCCATCATTTCGGCTATTTCGCATGCATACATTTTTACTTGCTGCTTTTATTGCAAGTTGCCCCATCATTTCGGCTATTTCATATGCACGAGCGGCCTACTGGCTTTCGCCGTAAACCTGGAATTAGACACCGATTTCGGCATCAGCACCGCTACAATTGGGATATTACCAGAAGCGAATCATCATCTGCCTCTGTCGATGTCGAACAAAGGTGGCTTAGCGACCAGGGTTAAGGTCCTGTCGGCTAAGGCTTTTGACTTCATGAGCCGTAAGGGTCTCACAAAGGTATTTCTCCCTACAAGTCGTGAGGATCTTGTAGGTGTATTTTCTCCTTAGGGATCGTGAGGATTCCTAAGTGTTTTCTTCTTCTGTAAGTCGTAAGGATCCTACAGGAGGGTTTTCCCCTCATAAATCGAGAGGATTTACAAGGGTTGTTCACCATGCGAACATATCCCCAGTCTCGGATGGGACTTAGTTAGGGAAATGTTTATTCGCGCCCGTGGATTGTATACAAGGGTCAGTATTGAGCCACTTGTAGGGCAATATCGGGAGTTGTGGGAGTTTCTTAAGCACAGGTTTAGGTCTCTGTAACTTAAGACTTTCAACTCTTATGAGCCGTGAGGGTCCCATAAGAGAGTTCTCCTTACGAGTCGTGAGGATCTCACAAGTGTATTTTCTCCTTAGGAATCGCGGGGATCCCTAAGTGTGTTGCTCCCTTGTGAGTCGTAGGGATCTCACGCGGCTCTTACAAGGTCGAGAGGATCTTGTAAGTGTTCTTTAACGAGGTTGCGCCCTTTCGGGTTTTCACAAACACTCGCCGGTAGCCCTGCTGTTTTTACTCACGGAGCCCTTTCGGGTTTTCATCCGTGCCCATTTTGCTCATGGACGTACCGCTTTTTTTTATTCTTTTTATTTTTATATATTTTTTACGAGGTCGCGCCCTTTCGGGTTTTCACGAACACTCGCCGGTAGCCCTGCCGTTTTTACTCACGGAGCCCTCTCGGGTTTTCATCCGTACCCTTTTTGCTTATGGACATACCGTTTTTTATTTTATTTTATTTTTATATGTTTTTTTTTATCTCGTCAGCCTAAAAGATGCTGCGGTAGTAGTTTAAAGACGTTTCGGTCTGCTATTAGTTTAAGGACATTTCGGTCCGACTTTGAGAAGGCTGGTTACTGCTGATAGAGTTTGAGCTTAGGAAGATAGCGAGCGGACATAGTCGTCGTCATCTATCATTGACCTACTCTGTGGCTCATTAAGCGTAGTATCTCTTTAGGAAGCGACCGTTTATTGGTCTGAAAGGCCTTTCACCGTGCATGTCCATGAGTAGATAGGCCCCACCCTGGTAGACCTTATCTATGATGTATGGGCCTTCATAGTTTGGCTCGAATTTTCCTCGCTTGGCGCGATTGGGAATCATAGGCCTTTTGACCACTAGCATAAGTTCGCCTTGGCGGAATGTCCTCGGTCGGGTTAATCTTTCATATGAGCGCGTCATCTTTGCTTTATAAGCTTCCAGATTTTGTTGCGCTATGAGCCGGTTTCATCAAGGGCGTCAAGCTCCTCAAGCCGAAGGTGAGCATTTTCTTCATCCGTCAGCTCGTAGTAGACTGCCACTCGTAGAGAGGGTAACTCTATCTCGAGGGGGAGCACTGCTTCCGTCCCAAATACCAACGCGTACGGCGTTGTGTTCGTGGCCGTCTTGAACGTAGTTCGATACGCCCAAAGAGCCTCTTGCAGTCTCTCGTGCCAGTCTCTCTTATTTCGGGACACCGTTTTCTTTATGATCTTCGTCAAGGTCTTGTTGAAGGCCTCAGCTAGACCGTTAGCTCGCGGATTATAAACCGAGGAATATCTCCAGTCTATATTGTGCTGCTGTGCAAAGCGACTGATCTTGTGGCTTCTGTAAGCTGGCCCGTTATCGGAGATGATCCGTCGCGGAGTTCCAAATCGATATATGACATGCGTCTTGAAGAAATGGAGGATATTCTCCGTCTTCACTTCCCTCAGTGGTATTGCTTTCGCCCACTTGGAGAAGTAGTCAGTTATCGCTAGGATGAAACGATGTCTCCTAGACGATGCTGGTTCGATGGGGCCGACTATATCAGTCCCCCACATTTCGAATGGCCAGCTAGCCACCGTTGGATGTAGTGGATTCGGATGCTGATGGATGAAGTCCCCATGAATTTGGCATGAGTGGCATTGCTTCGCATAGTCGAGGCAGTCCTGGATCATTGTAGGCCAATAGTAGCCCATCCGTTTGATCTTCAACTTCATCTTTGGGCCCGCTTGGTGAGAACCGCAGAGTCCGTCATGAACTTCCTGGACGACTCTTTTCGCTTCGTCAGGTCCTAAGCATCTCAGCCACAGAGAATCAAACGACCTCTTGTACAGAATATCATTGACGAAGGCGAAAGACAGAGCTCGTTTCATGAGCTGATGTCTTGTGGACGCTTCTTCAGGCATTCGGTGGGATTTAAAGTAGTCTATGAAGACTTCTCTCCAATCCTCGGTATTTTCCTAATCTTTTACTTGCAGGGTCGTCTGCTCGCTCGCTCCTTTTTCTTCGGATGATTCCGGAGATATTTCTGTTGGGGCAAGCACCTGACGGCTTTGTACCATGATTCTGACGTCATCGAGGTTCTCGTCAGCCAGCTCTTTAGCAAGTTTGGCCAACGCGTCTGCTTTGCTGTTTTCCGCGCGAGGTATGTTCTCCAAAGTATAGAAGGGAATTTGGGTCAACAGTTGTTGCACCTTTTCCCCGTACTTCACCAACTCCGGTTTGCACGTTTGGTAGTCGCCGTTTACTTGACTAACGACCAGTTGAGAATCTCCGTATATGAGAAGGTTTTCAATTCCCATGTCGATGGCGATCTCGAGACCTGCTATCAAGGCTTCATATTCAGCTTCGTTATTCGTCCTTGGCTCTGTTAAGGAGAAAGCGAAGCGCATTATCCCTCCTTGTGGAGTTACGAAGATGAGGCCTACCCCCGATTTGATTATAGGGGTACTTTGTTTGCGCTTTTTCATGGAAGATGCTCCATCGAAATAAAGTTCCCATTAGGTATCACCACCGTCGATCGCTTCAAACGCATGTTCGTCTGGCAAATCGCAATTCAGAAGAGAATCGGCAGGTATCGGGTGCTCAGCGAGGAAGTCGGCGATGGCCTGGCCTTTCACTGCCTTAAGAGGTTGATATGTTATCGAGAACTCCATCAAGAGCAGGGCCCATTTAGCGAGTCGTCCCGTCAATATGGCCTTCGACATCAAGTATTTAAGGGGGTCCACCTTTGAAATGAGACGGACTTCGTGCGCCAATGCATAGTGCCTGAGCTTTGTTATCGCGAAGATTAACGCCAGGCAGTGTTTTTCAATGGGAGAGTAGTTGCTTTCTGCCCCCAGCAGAACTCGACTTAAGTAGTAGAGTGCTCTTTCTTTCCCTTGATCGTTCTCTTATGCCCATAATGCGTCTAAGGAACCTTCGAGGGCGGTTGTATAAAGAATGAGGGGTTTTCCCTTGACCGGAGCAGCCAACACCAGCGGGTTCTGCAGGTATTGCTTGATCTCGTCTTACGCGCTTTAGCATTTTTGATCCCAGACGAACGGGGTTCCCTTCTTCATCAGGCGACTGTAAGGATGACACTTTCCTGAAAGGTTGGCTATAAATCGCCGTATATACGCGAGCTTCCCTTGGAGAGACCGCAGCTGTTTAAGAGTTCTTGGCGGAGGCATTTCCATGATCGCCTTGATCTTGGACGGATCTATTTCGATACCCCGGTGTCGGACGATGAATCCTAAGAATTTGCCCGAGAAAACTCCGAATGCACACTTGAGAGGGTTCATCTTCAAGTTGTATTGTCGAAGGCGTTGAAACACGGTCTTCAAATGCTCAAGATGTTCTTCGTATGATTTGCTTTTAACCACGAGATCGTCGATATAGCATTCGACGATTCGTGTATAAGGTCATCAAAGATCTGCGTCATGGCTCTCTGGTAAGTAGCACCGGCGTTCTTTAAACCGAAGGACATCACCTTGTAGCAGAATATACCCAAAGGAGTCCTGAAGGCGGTGTGCTTCTGGTCTTCAGGATGCATCTTTATTTGATTATACCCTGATGAGCCGCCCATGAAGGAGAAAACCTCATGAGTGGACGTATTGTCTATCATCAGTTCGGTGACTGGCACTGGGAAATCGTCTTTCGGGCAAGCTTTATTGAGATCCCGAAAGTCTACGCATATACGCACTGTCCCATTTTTCTTCATCACCGGGACGATGTTGGCGATCCATTCAGGGTATTGAACTTCCTGGATGAAGCTAGAGTCGATCAGCTTCTTGACCTCGGCGTTGATACTCATCTCAAGCTCGAGCCGCATTCTTTTTGGTGCCTGTTTGACTGGCTTGACGTCCGAGGATATTGCCAATTTATGCACAGCAATTTCTGGATCTAATCCCGACATTTCGGAATAGTTCCATGCGAAGCAATCTTTGTGCTGCATAAGCAGGTCTTTTAACGCAGCCACCCTTTCTTCAGATAGCAGCTCATTGACGAACGTCGGCCGTTGGTCACTTGCCGTGGGCACCCAAGTAGCTATCGCCTTTTGTGGATTGATAGGACGGTCCTCTTCCCGCTAAAATTTCACTTTTTTCTGTCGGCGGGGATAATCTTGATCAATTACCGAGTCTTGGACTTGACGCCAGACCTTGTAGATTTTAGAGGACAGCCGTTGAGGGGGCTTTTCCGGCTTCACCTTTGTAGCGCTCTCCATAGGTGGAGGAGATCTTTTCAGCACAGCGGTCGGAGAGTTATTGTGGACCTTCCTAAGTGGTTCAAAGCTGTTTCCAGTTGGAACAGCAGCATCAATTTCCGCTGTTGGAGTCGGCGGAGTCAGTCTAGAAGGAGAGTTGCCCCCGGTCTTCCTTACTCGGCACCAGTGGTATATCCTTAGTAGGAGGGGTGTTGTCTCCTGAGGGTTTTCAGCGGATTATACCCACAAAATCGTATAATAAAAGAGAGATGGTGAAAGTTATATAAAGATAAGAATTATAAAAGAAAGAACTTGAAAATAAGAGTTTTCAACTCTACCAGCTTTTCAGTTGCTATGAGCCCTATCTTAATAGTCATGAAAAGATGTTAGAAATCACATCATCCCTCAATAAAACATCGCCTTTAGTTTTCATTCCTACCTTTCTTCCAAATATTGATCATATACCCCTACGTGTGTGAACTGGACATCCCTACACTCAGAGAATTCAATTCAAGCAATCATACTCTTGTCCATCTACCTCAGTACTTTTTAATAGATATTTAGATGGAATTTGCTCACACATTCTTCATGCGACCGTTAATACTTCTTGAGGTACTAACCGATCGATTACTCATGTGCTTGCTAATTAGGTGTTTTTCCTCGTCTTGCAACACCTAAGGCTTAGCAGTGGCTCCCAAACCAGTTGGTCTAAGGCACTAGGTGATAAAGCACCCTCGCTATATTTTTTTATTGCTGCCTCGATGATAACAAAACCAGTGTTCATTTTTCTTTTCCCCATTTTATCTTTTATTCTCCACGTTTATTTTCTTCATACTTTGGCTTCTAGACAAGAGCATTTCAAGGTATCCTCTACCATCCCGAGTTTCAAGATGTGTGTAAGTGCGTATAGTAGGGTATCAACGTTCAAATGTTTGGCTTTCAGAATAGGAACTATTTTCAGGCTTATTTTTATCCTCAGATTAGTAATTTCATTCATCTTACTAACCCTTGGGACAACAGGTCATAACTACTTATTACTAGTTTCATTTAAGAAAACATCTAACTTTCTTGTTTTTCTTAAACTATTCCTATTTTTTAAATATAATTTTTCACTTTCTACTCTTTTATTATCACAATTTTTTTGTGTGCTTATATATAGTATAATGCAAAGTAGGGCGTAAATAAGCACAGGAGCGTTGAAAAACGACTTCTTGGGAGCTTCTTGTGATGGTACAGGAGCACTGAAGCTCGTTGGCGGGAGCATGGTCCCGAAGAATAGCCCAGTGGTGGCTTGAGTTACCTGCTCCACTGGCATAGTGAAAAGGGAGGCCACTTAGGGCCCGTAGGTTACTCCTCCAGATGGGACAGAGCGAGAGTTGCTGTTGCAGTTAGTGCAGTTTGAAGCTATTGATTTCTTGAAGAGCTTGAATATTCTGCTCCCTGCGTTGACCTTAGTCTTTGGCATGTGCTAGTTGTTTGAGGACTGATTCTGTCGGCAAGGCCGCTGCTTGGGGAGCCTGCCCGTGGACGACAGACATCCTCTGGGTTTCCTCCATCAGCGTTGAGGCACCGAGGGTGGGAGGTGGGAGCATCGACCCAAAAAGAAGCCCGTTGATTTCTTGAAGAGCCGGATTGCAGAGATTTGAGGCTGCAAGTGACCCATACTTGACTCCGCCAGATATGACAGAGCCTGAGTTGCTAGGGTGGGAGCAAATGCCATTCTTTATAGAGACGAAATGCCGGCTTCAATATCCACTCCGCTAAGGGCAACCAAAAACATACATACCGCGATTATTTGATCGCGGGAAAAACACGACACACGAAGTGTGGAATGGAAAGAGAAAAAGGTCCCACCGGGCGTGCCAGAATCTATTCCCCTCCGAAAGACGGCGCACAAGACTGCGATCTCCTGACGCTGAGATTCGGGGCAGATGCTATTTGGTTTTATCCGTCCACCTCTCCGAAGATACCAAGTTGATTTACGGCACCGTGTATCGGAGGTTTAGACGGATGCGGCCGATGTAGCAGACTTCGTCAGATTCCCCCTCGCTTGAGGGGTTTTAAATTGTGGGGACGCTCTTCCCTGCAGGCGCAAGCCCCTGCAGTTAATTACGCTACCGCATCGCGGTAACAACTTTCTCCTTCTCCAGAATTTCACTTCGTGTCGTGTGTGTTTGTTTTGTTTGTGGTTGCCCGTGGATTGTATACGGAGATTGAGTAATGTCGTCGCCCGTAGGACGTGGATTAGTCCAAATCCGTATTTACTTAGATTTGGGTTTGGTGTTTTTAGTTTAAGGATGCATTAGTCGCGTTGCGGATAAGATCAACTTAAACGTTCGTTAAGGATACGATAGTCCTGTTTGAGACTAAGATCAACTTAACGTGATAATCCATTTAATATCTGGCCATCGGGACTCGTCACCTCTCTAACGTCGTTGAAGGATTACAACGGCAGATGTCAGAGGAGTTCAGAGATGTACCCTTGAACCAAGGTTGATTTGGAGTTTTATAGTCCGTTTGAATGTTTAAGGATACGTTAGCCGTGTTTGGGGGCTAAGATCAACTTAAACGGGATCGTTTAGATCCGGCAAAAGAGCATTTGGAGGCTCTATTGTTCCAGTTTAGGGACGTAGTGGTCCATAGGTAGTTTAGGGACGTTGCGGTCCATGCTCCAGTTTAGGGACGTGGTGGTCCATGTTCCAGTTTAGGGACGTGGTGGTCCGACATTAGTTTAAGGACGTTTCGGTCCAACATTAGTTTAAGGACGTTTCGGTCCAACATTAGTTTAAGGACGTTCCGGTCCACGAGTTTAAGGACCCCGCAGTCCGTATTGATGTGTGGTCGTCGAGACCCGTCACCTCTCTGACGTCGTTGAAGGATTACAACGATGGGTGTCAGAAGAGTTCGGAGATGTACCCTCGAACCGGATATAAATTAATTTAAGAGAACAGCTGTGCTCAGTCAATTTAATTTGAGGACTTACGGCCAAAATTGGGCTAAGTCCAGTTGAAAATGTTCAACACCCTTATTTATTTTTGGTCTATTAGACCTGTGCTAGGGCTTTGCCCACACTTAAACAATGCATTGCATTACTTCTATTTTTTTTGTTTGGGCTCTGCCCATAAAAGATGCAGAGCATCAATTTCACTTGGGCTCTGCCCCCTTTTTATTGCTTAGCAATTTATTTTGGCCTGCTAGGTCTTTTTGATTTGGGCCTGGCCCTTTAAGAAATGCCTTGCATTTGTCAAGCTCTTTGCGCCAATCAGAGAGCGCAAGCGCTTGTAGTGTTGACACGTGTCGCGCAAGCGCAGTACGCTGCGCTAATGCGCTGCGCCTGCGCTGCTGACACGTGGCGCGCTCTGGTGGCTTGCGCCAATCCAGGAGCGCAACAGCGCAGTTTGCAAGTGCAAGACACTATGATTTAAGAATCTTTTAGATTCAAGAACCAATGGTTCACAAAAGAAGTGCAAAGCACTGTTCGTTTCCTTAATCTAATTTAGATCAAAGAAAAACAAGTTTTTTCTTTTTATTTCAGGAACTAAAGGTTCATAAAAGTGCAAAGCACTTTTTTTTATTTTGTTTTTTCTTGTTTTAAAGAACCAGTGGTTCATAAGAAGTGCAAAGCACTGTTTATTATGTGAAGATTATTGATCTGGTTTTTAGATCAATGATCTATTAGAAGAAATTTCTTCTCTCTTGTGAAGGTTTTTACCTTTTTCTTGAAATTTTTCTCAGAGTTCTCTCTGTTTGAAGCTCTTGATTTTTTTTCAAGAAATGTTGATCCCCCTTTTTTTATTTTAGAAAGAAGGATCATTGGTCGTTGGGACCCACCACCTCTTCGACGACACTGAGAGATTACAGTGCCATATATCGAAGGTGTAGAGGGATGTACCCTTTGAACCATGTCTCACTCATTAGGGGGGAAGAACAGGCTGGAGCTTAAGCTTCTCGCTACTGAAAAACGCTTCTTTGCGTTCGCGCACGTGCGTCGCACGTGTGTCGCACGTGTTGGGCGCTTGCACGTAGCGCACATGGATCTTGCGCCTATACGTATTATGGGGGGAGCAAGCTCCTATGGAGAACGAGTCTCCTTTGAATATTCTCATGTGGTGCGCACGTGCGTTGCACGTGGTGCGCACGTGGCGGGCACACGTGCGTTGCACGTGGCGCACATGCGCATTATGAGGAGAAGCAGAGCTTCTATATATGGAGAACATGCTCCTTTTAATATTATTAAATGTTCTCATGTGGTGCGCACGTGCGTTGCACGTGGTGCCGCATGGCGGGCACACGTGCGTTGCACGTGGAGCACATGCGCATTATGAGGAGAAGCAGAGCTTCTATATATGGAGAACAAGCTCCTTTTAATATTATTAAATGTTCTCATGTGGTGTGCACGTGCGTTGCACGTGGTGCGGCATGGCGGGCACACGTGCGTTGCACGTGGCGCACATGCGCATTATGAGGAGAAGCAAACCTTCTATATATGGAAAACAAGCTCCTTTTAATATTATTAAATGTTCTCATGTGGTGCGCACGTGCGTTGCACGTGGTGCCGCATGGCGGGCACACGTGCGTTAGAACAAGCTTCTTTTAATATTATTAAATGTTCTCATGTGGTGCGCACGTGCGTTGCACGTGGTGCCGCATGGCGGGCACACGTGCGTTGCACGTAGCGCACATGGCGCTTGCGCATATGCGCATTATAGAGGAGCATGCTCCTATCTTGGAGAACTAAGCTCCTTTGGAGAACTAAGCTCCTTTGAGTATTGAATCCTTTGAGAATTTAACTCTCCCTTTCTAAGAGGTATCCCCTCTTATTTATATGGGAGTGGTAGAGAAGCCATCTCTCCTTTTCCCGATGTGGGACTAAAAAATGCATTCCCCATGTAGTAGAGCATTACTTTAGATTACACGTGTATAACACATTTGCTCATAACTTTTGATCTCGGATGAATTATGAGGCCCACAATATATCAAATCGAAGTTCTTTTCGAGATGCTTTCAATATCATCAGAATTTAGCTGTTTTTCGTTCCGGTGTTTGTCAAAATACAGCTCGGAAAATACTGGTTCGCATCTTCTTCCTTAGATCACATGTGTATAGATATTTGCTCATAACTTTTGATCCCGGATAAATTATGAGGCCCATAATATATCAAATCGAAGGTCTTTTTAAGATACTTTCAATACCATCAGAATTTAGCTGTTTCTCATTCCGGAGTTTGTCAAAATAAAGCTCGGAAAATACTGGTTCGCATCTTCTTTCTTAGATCACATGTGCATAACACATTTGCTCATAACTTTTGATCCCGGATGAATTATGAGGCTCATAATATATCAAATCGAAGGTGTTTTCGAGATGCTTTCAACACCATCATAATTTAACAGTTTTTCATTGGGGAGTTTATCAAAATACAGGCCGGAAGATACTGATTTGCATTTTCTTAAGCGTATCGCTGCCATTTGATACCTTGGACTCTTTTGCGCAGAAATTTTTAGCGGGAACATACCCTTTTGCCATTTCTTTATCTTTTCTCTTTCAAATTTCAAAACCAAATCACATAATACCCATAAAACAACACAAATACAATAACATGTAACCAAATGGAACATGACATGGTGCACTAGCCATGGAAAACTGTAGAAATACGGATTTGGTTTAATTGCGATTAGCAATGCACTAATCGGGATTTTATCGAAACTGCATATAATAAATTTTAAAAATGCCAAATCCCTTAATTATATTATTAAATGAATAAATCATTTTAATTTTCATTTATTTACAATTATTGGTATACATTTATACCCTTTTTCGAAAACCCCAATTTCGCAAATCGGGCAGTTTTCAGGAAAAATATTATTTTAATATTCAATTCCAAAAATAATATTTTATATTTTCTGAAATGTTACATAAAACCATGTTTAACGATGTAAAGCTCTACGATTTCTACTTTCTGCCAGAACTTATTCCCACATCTATCGCACGGACAGAGAATCTTCTCTAACATGATCTTATTATGTGCGCGTGCAAATTCAATGAAAACAGCTACTCCTGCAACAAACTTAGATTGTATGTGTTGTTGCCAATCTACGTACATCCAGTCCTTAACTCTGATATACTCAGGGGCCATGTTAGACTGTATAACATATAAATTGTAGGTTATAGTGATTATATTGAGAAATCTAAGAACGCGATGGTTACTGACAAAGAAGAAAGTCCGTAGCGGCAAGTTTGTCGTTGAAAAGAATAAATTATCGATAAACAAAGTTAGATTTGAAGATACCTAATTATGGGTTGTATTTTGTGTATGTGTGTTTCAATTTATGATTTCGCTTAAGAGTAGGGTTGTTAGTGTGTATGTGCTTTGTGTGCGTTTGTTGTGTATTCGTCTTGTGTGTGTATGTTTCAGCTGTCAGGGGTAAAGCTTCTATCCCATTAAGAATGTATAGAGTAGATACTCATTTGTTTGTGCTTTCATTCATTTCGAGTAAATTTCGGCAGCACCTTCCCGCTGTTCTCTGAGTACACTGTAATAGAATAGATAATCATTTCAATCCTGTGAAACAACGTTGAACATCTAATCTATTTTTGTACACGGAGAACCAGCGGAAAAGTACCGACGAAATAACTCGAAACGAATGAAAACACAAGTGAATGCAGGTATTTTCTTTATACATTCCTAAGTTGTCCACACTGAACAAATCTGTTGGGGTCAAAAATTACACCCCGGTTGACCAAGTCAAAGTCAAAGTCAACCCCAAGTCAGGTGGGCCCAAGCCCAGGCCAAGTGGGCCCATGCCCAAGTCGAGCCCCGCGGCCAACCACCCCCATGCCAAAATGAAATTATGTAATAAATAATTTTGATGCATTTTTTTTATGCATAAATGTAAGAAAAATGGGCATAAAGCCAAATTCTTGTAAAGCCCATGGCTCATGTGCAAAAGAAATGAGCACATGAGGCATGCGATGGGCAAAATACCATTTTATAAAGCTCAAGGGGCTATGTATAAATTTGTAAGCCTATAAAAAGGCAACATGATGATGAATAAAAGATAATAATTCATTCTCTCAAATTCTAGGGTTTGTGCCTCCTTCTCCTCTTTGCTCAAGGTTCTAAACCTTCTTCCTCTTTTGAATTAAATCAAGAGTTTTACTATTCCTTCTCCAAAAATAAATAGTTTTTCACCACAAAACCCATAAAGGAGAGCTTAGATCTTCCATTAGATCTCAAAAAGGGAAGATTTTTAAATCTCATCCCCCTTTCCTCCAAGATCCGGTCAGCAGAGAGGAAGAAAAAGGAGACCCATCTCCAAAAAAAATCCAATTCTGGGAAATATCCAAGGCTCAGGAGAAGATCCAAGACTTTAGCGAGAAGAAAGGGAACCCCTTTGACCACCTCTAGAGATCTTTAGGGAGTTCAACTCCAAGATCTAAATCCTCATAGGAGTTTAACTCCTGATCCAGATCCTTTAAGAGTTTAACTCCAAATCTAAATCTTTTGGAGTTTAACTCCACTCAAAATCCTCTTTTGGAGTTTAACTCCTATTTCCGGGATTAAAAACCCTTTCTTTTCACTGGCGCCCAAGCGCCCATGTGCCGGACACGTGAGGCGCGAGCTCCCAAAACGCTAGCGCCAGCACCCAGCGCCAAAGCGCCCATGTGCCGGACACGTGAGGCGCTAGCGCCAGCGCCCAGCGCCCATGTGCAGGACACGTGAGGCACGCCCACATGCTGGACACGTGAGGCGCCAGCGCCAGCACCCAAGCGCCCACGTGCCAGACACGTGAGGCGCTAGCGCCAGCACCCAAGCACCCAGCGCCCAAGCGCCCACGTGCCGGACACGTAAGGCGCCCAGCGCTCACGTGTCAGGCACGTGAGGCGCCGGCGCCCAGCGCTCACGTGCCAGGCACGTGAAGCGCCGGCGCCCAGTGCCCACACGTCCTTTGGACGCTATTTTCCCCTCATTTTACATGTACTCCACACTAAAAATACCTTCCCCGTTAGAAAAAATTTCTAACGGGGCGCTGCCCCGTACTCCGCAAGGGGGCTGCTAGCCCCCATGACCCCCAGCCTGCTATCCGGGTAGCGGGAGCCCCGTAAAAACTTTACGGGGCCCCCGATATATCCAAAACCCCTTCAAAACACAACACTGCACATTGAGTTCGCACGACCTGTTTGACCCATCAATCGGAGGTTCTTTCGCTCCAAAAGCGAAGGGTAATTAACGGCAGCTTAGTCCGCGGCTGCCGGAGATTCGGATCCCCACAATCAATAAACCTCAGCCTACC